>CM054128.1:53898883-63182640 GCA_028751855.1 Ambrosia trifida | reverse complement strand
TATAAGTTTATATATATATTATATATAATAATAATAATAATAATAATAATAATAATAATAATAATAATAATATGGATATTATAGTTAAGCCAAACACAAACCACATAAACCTAACACCCCTAAGCCTATCAGCAGCCCACCTAAAACCTCTGGCCCAACACTGACCCAACCCAAGAAACCGACCCACTAAGCCCCCTCCCCTTCCATCTGAATTAAAGTAAAAAAAATTTGTGGCTACCCAGACTCGAACCGGGGACCTTTCACATTATACCCACACCATCTTACCAACTGCTCTGCAACCTCTGTGGTGATTAAACTCTTCGCGTATATTATATAAGCTTCCTTCCACAACGAGATCCAGCTTCATCCTTCTCTGCAAGCGCTCGCTGACCAAATTCAAAATCGTGATAGGCCATAATTTTTGGTGAGAATCTTGTAATTAAACCATATTTAACTACCTTTGACCTATACGCGTTTACTTGACCATTAATTTCGTTTTAAACAACCTCTAATCGAGCCTTGTGACTCGGTTTGACCAAACTTGGATCCAATCACAGAAACCTTCCAATTCGGCAATGAAACTATAAATTGAAACCATCTTTAGGTTCATAAGGGGCCGATTAACGGAAACCCTCTATCTAATTCCTCTCTATAACTCGCTAAAACGACGAATCAACCATTGTTTAACTCCTTGTTTGACTACGAAAATCAGAAGCTTCGTGTCTGGTATGCTTCAATCTCTTTTTCTA
Source organism: Ambrosia trifida (assembly GCA_028751855.1). NCBI lineage: Eukaryota > Viridiplantae > Streptophyta > Magnoliopsida > Asterales > Asteraceae > Ambrosia > Ambrosia trifida. The sequence goes on along the minus strand of CM054128.1, from coordinate 63,181,891 downwards.
TCATATTATTCGGCACGTTTAGATCATTAACCCTATGGTTAATTAGGGTATAATCGCGTATTAAAACTGATTAAGAATCTAGGGTTTATATATCTTATTTTTGGGGATAAACTACTGCAGACTTTATGTATTTATTTAAAACAGACACAAGACAAACACAACCACTGATCTAGATCAGGTGGTTGTGTCTGTTTGAAACCGGGGGAACGCGGGGTTCGACCCTCAGCATCCCCAAAACTCTCTTTTCTTTAAAAACAAGCAAACATATAAATATATATATATATAATATATATATATATATATATATATATATATATATATATATATATATATATATATATATAGGGGAGGGTTATCTTGATAACGCTAAATATTGTGAGAACCGTGAGAACAAGTACAAAATCAATCAAAATCAAATTTTTTTAATTCAAATCCCATTATAATCAAAATACAACATTAATAAATGAATTTTCTTTTCAAATAATCCATCTTTTCTTGCAAAAATACTTTCAAATTAACTTTTTACACATGTGTAAATGAAACAGTTTACACATGTATAAACAGCAAATTTACACATGTGTAAAAACAAATTATTTTCGTATACGTTTGAATTTTTACGCGTAAATTGTGTTTTAGGGATTGTATTTTAGTAATAAAGACAAGTGTAAAAAGAAATTTTGAATTTGAATGGTTTTAGATGCCATTCTCACAGTTCGCACGAAATATAGGTGTTCTCAAAATAACTTTCCCCTATATATATATATATATATATATATATATATATATATATATATATATATATATATATATTTCTTTAGTTTTTTTTAAAAATCATTTTTAAATACCTAAACTCTTTTAAAAATTCTACAAAAATTATATTATGTTAATCTAGCAAAAAAGTTTAACATACAATTTTTAGTTTTCAAAAATTCATTTATTTAATATATATAATAAATAATTCAAGTTTATTCCATTTTATCTATAAAATTTTATAAAAATATCAAAACGACTTTATTAAATTCCACAAAAATTATCCTAAACTTATAAAACAATAAACATTCCAGAAATGATTTTTATTTCTGAAATATCATTTATTTAATATTTTTAAACAATTTTTGTTAGTTTTTATCATAAATAAATCATAATAAATTCATTTTTCAATATTTTTGCACCAAAATTTTATATAAATTATTTCTATCCATTTAGAACAAAAATACAATTTTTAATTAAATAATTCTTTAATTTTAGTATTATTAAATATTAAAGTTATATTTTGACAATTTCTAATAAATGGATTTAATATTCTATTTTTAAGTAAATAATTTTATAAAATTATTTTCATACTTTAAACTTATTATGGTGACCAACTTTGATTTAACATTTACAAAAAGACTTCTGTTTATTTATTTATCAAATTCTCTTATTTATTAAACGTTTAATTTATTAATCAAACGAACACTTATCCCCAATTCGAAACCCTAGAATATATTCGTAGACTAGAAAGACTTAGACATATTTATTACCTTAATTATAGGGTAATACTTGGCATCATTGGACAACACATATTATATTTTGCGAGACTTAACATTTTGCTAAGGTGAGTTTACATAGCCCCTTTTCTCTATTTTCACTATTTTTTGGGGTGAAACATGTTTAAACATTTTATACTATCATTTACTCATATTTACTTGTGATTCAAGTACATCATCATTCTATCATTTGACTGTAACAAAAAGACACAGTACAATCATTAACAGTGATCAAGCCGCTTGTTTAGATTATAGCGCTATAGGTCTGACAAACCCATCCCCCGCATAAATTCTGGGATGATCGAAAACAGTAACAACATTAGATTAACTTGCGAGTTAGGCCTCAGTCGACACAAGGTTTGATTGTACAAAGACGCATTGTTACATGTCGGACACATACTCTATCATTATACAACTGTGATTGTTGTACAAACTATTATTATCTATCATATTCCAAAAACCTATGTAATTCTCACCAACTTTGTTGACCCAATATATTTCACTTAACATGTTTCAGGTTCTACTTGCTTGAAGATTTGAATTAATGCTTGAAGATGTGTGCATAGTTTTATTCAATTTGATGTACGAATTCTTGTAGAACAATTGTATGTAATTTATTTAAATCATTTACTGAAATTTATTATTCACCATGAGCTACTGAACAATCATCAATACGTGACATCCCGATGTTTCCGCCATCGGTTGGGGTGTTATATTAGTAGACTACTTCACTTCAAGATGGATGGTTGTGTATTTTGCCTAACAAACTAATGTTAGATAAGTTAACATAGGTTAATGGTACTAATTAAATATTTTGGTTGTTTTATTTTTGCGTATGGGGCTGTTATGTATGAACGTATGTTTGCAGGTATTAAAGTTAATTACAATGTTGCATGTGTAAACAAATTCTAAAATAGATTTAGTTAATTACACATATTTCATGTGGGTTAATAGTACTAACCAACATTATGGTTGGTTTGTTTTGCTAATGGTAACTAACCAACATTATGGTTGGTTTATGTTAGTTTCTTTATAACAGGGGTTGGGGGAGTATAAACATGATTATAAATAGGGGTTAAATGTTTTGTGTTATAACATTGTTTATATACTGTCTTTGTATGGGTAATCGTTCATTATGTTGTTAAATAGGGGGGTTGTATGTGTTTGTGTATGATGATCCATTGTTTAGTTGTAAGGGTTTAGTGTTAGCATTATTATAAACAGGGGTGTACTTTGTAATAGTTCATTAGTATATTAAAACTGTCCTCAAACATTTTCATTGTATGCTTAACATATGTAACACATTTGTGATTTTCAGGTAAGAAGGCTGGTAGGTCGTCGCGTTTACATAAAAATGGTGGAGATAATCAAGGTATGAATAAAGCGTGACTTTGCACATGTAACACTTATATATATGCCTGAGTTTATCATAAAAAAAGTACGTGCTAACCTGAGGCTAGTGTCTTTGTTCTATGTACATCAACATGCAAGCATGTCGATGTTTTGGCAGTTTCATTGAGGGTAACAAGATCTACACCTAAAGACAATGAACCTGTGGATGAGCCAGTTGGACCTAGTAAGCAAAAGAAAAGTAAAAGGACGGAAGCTAGTAAGGCGAAGAGAAAGGGGAGTGGTAAAGCGGCGCGTGGAAAGGTTGAACCTGGTAAACAACGTAAATGAAGGAAGAAGGATGAATGCCCTGGTATATGTACGAGGTCTTCGCCATTCCAGTTTGCAAGGTGCATAAGTATTTTGAGTGAAGAACAACGTCGTGCTATGAATGAGATGGGGTTTGGTAGACTACTTCACTTCAAGATGGATGGTTGTGTATTTTGCCTAACAAACTAATGTTATTTACAATGTTGCATGTGTAAACAAATTCTAAAATAGATTTAGTTAATTACACATATTGCATGTGGGTTAATGGTAATAACCAACATTATGGTTGGTTTGTTTTGCTAAATGGAGAGGCAACAATTAATTTTAATTACAATGTTGCATGTGTAAAACAACAATAAATAGGTTTACCCATATTGTTGCATGTGTAACAAAGTGTAGTATGGTCAATGTTTCATATTTTACAAGTTAAGCTTGCACAGATTGCATGTGCCAGACCATAAATGAAGGTAATAGGCAACTGTCGTATATGTTAAACTAACCATAAAAATGTTGCATGTGTAACAAAGTGTAGTATGGAAAAATGTTGCATATTTTACTTGTTAAGATTACACATATTGCATTTGCTAGAAAAAAATGCATGGTAAGTAGGCATCTGTTGCATATGTTAAATTAACCATAAAAATGTTGCGTGTGTAACAAAGTGTAGTATGGAAAATGTTGCATATTTTACATGTTAAGCTTGCACATATTGCATGTGCTAGAAAAAAATGCATGGTAAATAGCCACCTGTTGTATATGTTAATGTTGCATAAAATGTTGCATGTGTAACAAAGTGTAAAAACAATGCAAGGTAAGTATGCACCTGATGCATATGTTAAATCTAATTATGGTGTTGCATGTGTTACAAGGTGCTAAAATTTGGCTTTGCATGAACTTCTTCATTTTTCCTTGCAAGTATTACACGTTGATCAAAACCCATACACCTAATCGATGTACTTAAAAAAACAAATTGTGCCCTCTTACACCCTCTCGCTCTCCCCTCAATCTGATATTAAAAAGACGTTTGAGTTTTTATTTTGTACACGGGATTGCAAAAGGTGTACTTGGAAAAAGCGGAAAAGGCTATCTACCGTTGGACGGTTGTAGGTGGCATGCCTACTAATTGAAGAGACGTTGAGCTGGAGTGCTGGCAATCAAATTGAGAAGGCGAAAGGTTGTTGAATGTAAAAGAAGATACAATGTATGTTACATATGCTACAAAAAAAAAATATGTCTAAGTAAATATAAAGCACATCATACAAATTAGTTTAATAGAAAATCTTCAAACATGTTATTTTCAAACATAAGATGTACGCAAAAGAGGTGGACAAAGATGCAAGTTTAGCAGGTACATATATAAAAACAAAAGTACACAACGTAGTTAGTTGCTGAGCAAAAAGATCTGGCATCCAAAATAGTAATGATGTTATGCACATAACAGGAATGATAAGGCCACTAACAGGTTCTTTTTGTCCAACCATGTCAGGGACGAACAATGGACCTGCACAAGTTGCAAGCATAAATATATATATATATATATATATATATATATATATATATATATATATATATATAAGTTTTTCATATTCAACCCTTTTGCACATTCACAACCTCTTAAACTTAATCATATATAACTTAAACCATACCAGTTTGGGGAAATCTCGCTAGCCATGTAAATTCCTGTTGCTTCAACACTTTTCCATTCAGCTTGGCGCCTAGGGATCAATAGAACCTGTCACAACCAACATTTACGTAGGCAACAAGGCATGCATAATGCAATCGTGCATGTGTGCCAACAAAATAAACTTACGGTTCTTTTCGGAAACATCAACATTAAGAGGTTCTTTTTGTCCAACGACACTAGGGACAAAGTGTTACATATGCAAACCGTCAACATGAAACAATAAACAACTTTAAAATCATCATTTTTATAATTGAAACCTTTTATAAACAATATGCTGAGTCCAATTTACTATTTACCTAGTACACAATGAGTAATTACACACTACACCCCTGTTTATAATAATGCTAACACTAAACCATTGACACTAAACAATCGATCATCATACCTAGAACAAATACAACCCCGTGTTTAACAATAACATTTAACATCTGTGTTCATAATCATGCTTATACCCAACCCCCCATTTGATCTCCTGTTTATAACACACTAACAACCCCCCTGTGTTAAAATCATCATGAACGATTACCCCCAAAAAACACACTATATGAACAATGTTACACACTATATTAACAACCCCTGTTTTATAATCATGCTTATACCCCCAAACACACAAACGTCATAAAAAATATGAAAATAATAATAAAATCAATACTAACAGTACATCCAAAGAACTTACCTACGATCAGATTTCTTTAGCTTCTAGTGTCTTCTCTTTGAAGACATTGAGCATAAAAGAGGTTCCATTATTATCTTGATCGTTGTACAGGGCTTTGTTTATCGACGTACAGTGCAACGATTAAAGGTCTATGATGTTGGTTGATGATGGACGTAGAAAGAAGGGATTATCAAAAGCTTGATGATAGGGTTTGATGAATAGGGTGTTTATGGAACTTGAAAGCAATTGGGGAAATTTGAATTTTTGATTGAAAGAGGAGAGAGAAGCATATACAGGTTGTAGGATATCATCTGATGTTAATAACCTGCATGCAACAGAGATGCTCAAAGCCAAATGACTATAATACCCTTTTGACCACTTTTGTATTATTTTAATTAGTAAAATAACCAAGAATCAATTGTAGCCATTGATCTTGGAGATCAATGGTTGTGATGAAGTTTCCATGGGTTTCTTCAAATTTTTTGGGTTTTCATTCTAACCCTTTCCTATATATATATATATATATATATATCCACGATCACACACACACACATACACTATCATTTGCTTGAACATCTCATCCTACACATACATACATACATCACGACACACCCACACAAGACCAACCTAAGCTTCCAAGCTACCCATCAACATACATTACACCAATCTAGGACTCTAGCAAACCAATCACATAAAACCATGCTTGGATGACTACCCTAACATCCTCATTTCAAGTTCCTAGGTCAACTAGGAATACGTGTGTATAACCCTTGGTAGAAACAACTCTCATTCACCATATATATATATATATATATATATATACACACACATACGGCATACATACACTCATAAACATGTCACCATTCTTATCCTTACAAGCCACTAGTCTTGAAACCTTATACAAACATGGAACCAACATAAGTTTCCACATCCTCCAAGATAAGTTGACTAGCCACAATAACCCTTCCTTTTCCCCATAATTTTCGGCCCCAAGAAAGCTCAAACAAACAAACAAGAACCTTAGTCAACACATTGCACTAACATGGCAATAACATAAAACACATGAACCTCCACCCCTTGTCAACTTGCCAAAAACAATTTTCCCCTTCCCCATGTATTTTGGATGCCAACCACCCCTACATAACCAAACAAAACATTCAAGTCAACTTCTTTCATCCTAAGAGGCTCTAGTTCAAAGCACACCATGAAAGCAAGGCTTTGACCTTCCATTTTTGTGAACCAATGAACACATGGCCATCCCCTCACCCCTCGGCTATAAATAGGAACACAAGAACTCATAGAGATCACACCACAACACCACAATACTCACTAACACTTGACACACTCATTCTCTTCTTGTTAACCATCGGCCGAGAACAAACAACCCCCAAAGAGCCTTGTTCGACAGTTCATCATCATCATTTGGGAGTCACAAGTCACTAGCAAGCATCAGGGAGTCACATTGTAGGAAGTTAGCTTATTTTCTTTGATACATTCGGCTACACACATAAGGTAATAGAACTGAGTTATTTTCCTTCTTTTTACACTAAATCGGTCACATGTAGTGTCCACCCGAATGCACACTCATATACATGACTAAGCCACAAGTTCTTCAAGTAAAACCAAATTAAATACCCAAGTTTTTATGATTAAAGTTCAATGTTTTCACTTAAGGATACACACACCAATGTATGCGGTTACATACCTCCTAGAACACATATATGCACATACGCGTACACCCACACATACATATGAATTTATGTGTGAGTGTATAGGGTCGAGGCCGGCCCAAAACAAGTTATTCTCGCTTAGTTTTATAACATATACCATGGCTTGTTTCGTAAACATGTGTTAAAGACATTAAAAACATGTGTTAACAAGCTTAACACAAAAGTTTTATTGTAAACCTATGATAAACACTAATATATGTGTATGTACAAGGGCAAAATACATAAATTGTGATTAGAGAGACCAGGAGGTGATCGAGTCATTAGAGTACCTTTACATCCTTAGTGAGGTGAGACCGGGAGATGATCCAAGCTAGATAGCTCGTGTTTTATTCCTTAGTATTCCTTGGGGTATGTTATTGAGACTGGAAGGAGATCTAGTACGTCTTAGGTTTCTTAAGTTATCTTTAGAATCTGGTATCCGTTCAGTTTTCCATTACTGAGAGTTGTGAGTTTGCATGTAGGATTCTTGACCTAGGTAGTTGTCTTCCAATCCTGATATTTTCCTCATTTATCTTTGCCGTCTATTTAATCTTATTTATTTACTTTATTTTATTTAAATCCAATATTAAAAAAAAAACCAAAAACCAACTTTAAAACCATTTATTTTAAGTCTTAGTCGAGCCTAGTTTGGTTTTCTATTATTGTCATGTGGGTTCCATACTAGGACTTACTTAGTCTGTATTGCATTGATAAGTACACTTGCCTGTCGTGTGGTCTAGTTTAGTTGAGTCTGTTTAATATTACTAGGTGTCTAGGTTAGTTTATTATTTTTAGACCATACATAACACACCAAATACACACACGCACCCACACGCACACACACACTCATAAATATTCATGTCCATAGTGGAATTCCTCCCCTAGCACCCATATGTATAAAGAACGAGGGAGGGGAAGAGATGAGAGAGAGGGGGGATGAGAGACATGGGAAACATAGATGAAATAAGGGAGTCTCTAAATGTGGAAGGTCAACTTCCATGGTTCCAGGAGATTAGAGAATCTTACCATTTTTATGTTTAGTCTTCATAGATTAACAAGACTTAACACTTGATTAGACTAATAATCCTACATTTCTTGTGTCTTATGATTAGGGGACCATTGGCAAAACTTGGAGGTGACCCTTTGATGTGTCTTAGATGAAAATTAGGAAGGAAAAGAGAAGGTCCTTTTGTGGTTAGTCAACTGTCATGGATTAGTGTGATGATCATACATTCCAAGTTGATTAATGTCTTCCTTCTTTGTCTCCTTTTGGGCCGAAAATATCAAGGAAAAAGGAGGGTTATTTTAGGCTAATGATCCTCCATGGATCCTCGTGACCATAAAAATCTTTCTATTATAATGACTAGTCTTCGGGTGATGCCATTCAAATCCATGTGTTATATCCCACTAATCCTTGAGAATGTGAAAGACAAATCCTAAGATTATGGTGTGTTTTGGAAGCAAAAGAAGATGTTATGGGGGGTAGAGGGTGGTTACGGCTTGTGTGCTTCCTAACAAGGATCCAACATGTTAATTTAGGCAAGTAATCTAGCATAGATTAGTGAGTTTTAGAGAATCTATCTATTTTAGTTATTAATCACCTCATACTTACAAGTCATTATTAAAATAATATGTGACTAAGCATGAGATCAAAGTGGAAGTATGTTGGTGATGTCATGATCAAAATAAAGTGGACGACCATGCAACTCGTTTGCACGACCATAAAGATTCAAAAAGTCTATAAAACAAGGGATATTGACTACTGATCAAATATTGGGTCTTTTGCTGTGATCTTGGGCGATTTCTAGGCAAGTGATGCTGCAGTCGGTTGATTTTGAGCTTAGGAGTCTATTCCAACCCATTTTCATCATCCAATCCATCATATTTTATCTTTTTTATGTTTTGATTCTTGAACTCGTTTTTTTATTCGGATCTGATTTTGAAACATATATGTTATGTTATGTTAGAATTTGTAACCTATCGGTAGAAACACTAGTGTTTGTATGTTTAAACAATCGTTTGTATGTTAATCATGTTTTGTAAGAATTTGGCGTTTTTCATGCTTTAATCTTAATGATCATATTGCAAACATGTTTTGTTATTGTTGGATTCGTGAGAATGTTCATGTAACTTTGATAATTAGTGTTTTGGTTAGTCGAATAAATGTGGAAAAACCATTTGGTCAATCCCTCACTAGTTAACTTGTTAATGTGTTTACACCATGAAACTAGAAATGGGTATTGGTTTAGTAAAAGTTAGGAGAATTATGATCATAAATGCTTATCTGCACGTAAAACGGTCTGATCGGCTAAATGGTGCTGTTACAACTCTTTTACACGGTTGATAATCATTGTTTGTTATTTTGGTAAAATTAGCGATCTTAGTAGATTTATGATCAAAGTTTGTAAACTGGAATTGTTTGCGATATGCTCTACTTTATGCTGGTCTTGGTGGTTGTATTGTGTATTTGGTATTGCTTTCCTTGATTAGTGAGGTTAGAAAATTCTTAACAGTAACTTATCTTTAGAAGATTTGCATGAGATTTTATTAATAGCTCTCAAATGAACAATTTTAAGTGGTTAACGTGTGTTAATCGTGTTAGCTTTCCGAATAGGTTAACATGCTTAGGTTGTGTATATAATATAATTACATAGATATTTTGTATTTGAAGTCTTACATATGTTTTAGTAGTACTTTAGATTAATTTAGTTTAAACTTACTCCAACTATCTTCTACCAGTAAGTAAATCTGGGACAACATTTTAGTACTATTACATATGCCTACGTCCATGGATCGATATTTGGTTCTTATCTATAATTTGCTACATATATAATAGGGTTTGCTTGCCCTTTTGTTTGTGTTTTAATGTTAAGGTCTAAACCATTTTTATAAATATTAGAACCAATCGTGTGTAAAATTCATTGAAAAAATATGTATATATACGCACACGAAAGAAGACCTATTTATACCATTGCATTTAATGTGATGGGACGATAGTTATAAAAAACTATCAGACGGTACACGCGGTGGTCCAACCAACACGTGACTCGTAGCCCACGTTTCCCCAACTAACCACACGCGGGAGAGTGAACACCCACTCGCCTGACACCAGATGAAAGAGTCACCCAATCAGGTGTCAGACGTCAACCGTCGCTTGAGCATATATACATATGCCACCCAACACAACTCTGACACGTGTTTTCGAATGTCAAAAACGGATCTTCAATTATATCCTACCATTAATACTATTCAAGTAGCTGCGCATTAACTTAGCAAAAAGTTAAAAGACACGTCACCTGATTTTAATAACTGTCACGCCATCAACATGCGTTAGGTTAACGTAAACGTAAAGACGTCACCTGCATGATACCTCAGCCAGGATCATGCTTGCCACGTCATCAACATGCGTTGGGTTGACGTAAAACATAAAAATGTCACCCACATGATACCTCAGCCAGGATCGTACTTGCCATGTCATCAACAAAGACGAGATTTCACAAAGCCTGGGTGAACTGTCACCGACATTCTACTCTCTCAGTTAAGTCTAGCACTCCACCCACTCTTTTCACAACACAAGGAGAAGCACTAGACTGGGGGACTTGAATTGATAGGGTCCCAAATCCTCACGCATATGAGGTCAACCGTAACCCATAAAAAGAAACCACAACTCCCAAAACCTGTGGTGCAATCCATGCGCAAGAGTATATACCTGCACAAACTCCTTGGCAACGCAGGAGAATGTCAGCAACCCAAATGAATCAATGCGCATGGTCACATGCGCAAGACAAACAAGCAACATCGTATACAAGTACAATTATGTACAGAAAGTCCAGACTTAGAATATATGGTCAGAGCATGGACGCATACCCGACCAATCCAATGATGAGACATGTCAGGGTAGGACTAACCACCCTAAGTGGTATAGGCATGTGACAGCTTCCATGTTGAGACCTTGCTGTGTACAGTACTGTCATAGTACTATACACACAAACGTCGCTCTATAAACCGTCAGACATCACGTCAGTGCCCCCGATGATCAAAACCATTCCGCCTATCAGAAAGGACGGACATGAAGCCACTCCTGTCACGCCACATGGCTCCAAAAAAGGTGGTATACTATCCTACTTCTCTCTGAGCATTAATTACCATGTCCTTAAAGTACTAATACATGTGACAGAAGTGGAGGCACCCCTTAACCCGAGTTTGGACCCATAGTGGGTTAAGGTTTAGTAATATTTATCCTACGTATGTCCTATATAAAGTGGGCTACCCCTTCTTCATGGGTCATGTCATGTTACACTAAGTAAGACAACACCATTTTTGTGTCTATACGTTAGAACAATCTATAGCATCCTAGCAGTCGTCTCCCTTCGTACGACCACCAGTCCTTTCTTGTAGGTTGTTCGGGAGTCACGAGTGTTAGCAAAGGATTCTGCAACAACCAGAAGTGACAACCATAAGTATTTTAACTCGTATTTACACTCGTTGTTTCTTCAATAATGAAGACACATGTTGTAACGCTTTGTGTAAGTACATAATAATCATGGTGATTGATTGATTGTTTGAGCATGTTGCTGCAACAAATATAGGTCCAACGTTAGTGCAAAGTCAAAGGAAGGGTAAAAGGGTTGAAGGGTTTAGTTTTGCCCAACGCAGGTCGTGGTGTCCCTCTACATTGCTAAACGTAGAAGGAGGTTCAAGAGTTTTATGTTTTGAGCGTTACAATTCTGGATTGAGTGATACACAAAGCCAGAATGTCATTTGTAAGCTCGAGTGGAATGTTGTGCGATAGAGAAAATCTTTCACACGTGAATGTCGAAGAGAATAGAAGAGTGTGTAAGTAAGAATGTAAGATGGTGTGTCCAGATCACTAATGAAGTGATCTGATTTATAGGAAAAGCATCTTCTTCTTTGATTAATCATAAACTCTTGATCCTTGTAGCAACTTAGGGACTTGCCACTTTTAGCCGATGAAGGTGTTGGACCTGCGGTTTGTGTGTTGCAGCGTCTCCACATGCAGAGTGTGGACAGCTGGTGACTTTGACCGAGAAATGTGATGACACGATAGGTCATCTGTTTTGCTCTTTATGCTCAGTGCTTTATCAGCTTTTGAACCTTTTTACCTTTTAACCTTTCAAGCAGGTTTGTGCAGTGTTATTGATTTATTTTGCTTTAGGCTACCCACGTCATCAGCCCCCCAAGTCAGAGGTGTTTGTGGCGTAGCTCAAAGGCTTCTGACTTTTTGCTTAACTTAGAGGCATTAAAAGGTTCGAGGGTTAAAGGCTTGACTTAGTTTCAGGTGGTTACACCTCTAGATTTGAATTTTGAAGTGACATTTGATGTGACAAGTGTCAGCCTTAACAGTTACGTTTTTTAATGCAAGTTATGATTATACCTAGAATTTATTATATTATAGCTTCTTTTTTATTTACTTAATCACATTTTACTCTTTTCAATCGACAGTTTCCTTCACCTTCTCTCTTAGGGTTTCATTTCATTGCTTCAATCAGGTTAGTTTTTCTTCCCTTTGATTCGTTTGATCATCCCTCCAAGCAGAATGGGTGCCAAGAAGGACATAGCAGTCATTTCTCCTCTCTTACACAAGAAGAGGTTGAAGCTTTCTCTGCATAATGGGATATTGATCTTTCGATTAATCCTATTGCTCTTGGACTTAGTGATTCGGTTGATCGGTGTCCTGGAGGGTATTGCTCTGTATTGTTGTCATTTTGAGTTTTCAAACCTTCGCCACCCGTTTTCAGTGTTTCTGTTGAATGTATATTGGAGTATTATAGGGTTTCTCTCGGGTAGTTACACCCTCATGGGTTGGCCCGGGTTTTACATTTTGAGATGCTCTGTCGTGCTCTTGGCTACGATCCCACCCTTTTGATCTTCCGGTGTTTCTTTTGTTTGGCTAAAAATGGTGATTGGTACACCTTTAAAACCTCCCAAGTTGATATTTGTTTGATTTCTTCACACGTTACTATGGTTGGTGTGTGGAAAACAAAATTTTCTGGGTTTCAGAATCGATCCTTCCATTTAAACCGGTTTGGAGGCATCCTGATACTGTTCTGAATGAGATGGAACCATCAGAGTCAGAGTTAGATAATAACTTTTTTGAAGCCCTTCGAGCATGTCCTTCAAGGCTTCGCCCCTTTCCTAAACCTTTTTTAGTGTTATATGGGATTAGTGTCCGTTGGGATAAACAGGATAGAGATCCGGTTCCTTTGAGGGGTGGTCAGGGTATGCTAGTTATTGTTGTTAACTTTGTTTTCCTAGTTTTGCTTGGTCCTTATGTTTTTATTTTTCTTGTTCTTGTAGTCATGTTTACGTTGGATTTCATTAAAAGTGATGATGTGTCAGATGTTGTTTTTGAGGATACCGAGGCTGTTCAAGGGGAGGATGCCCTGGTAAAGTATGAAAAGTGTAGGTTTGATGGTGTGAATTATGTTAATGTTCCGAATGTGAAAGGGTTTTCAAAGCCTAGTTCTTCTAAGGCTTCTACTAGGCGTTCAAGCCGAAGGTTGTTGAAGGATATTAAACATGCAAGTGTGTTTGAGGCTGTGAATGTGATTGATGAAATTGAAGATTCAGAAGATGATAAGAATGAGGGGGCTCAGGTTGAGGTTACCGAGAAGTTTCCGAGTGTTGTGGAAAAGAAAGGAAAGGGCAAAAAGGTTGTTGGTGCCATGGTTGTTGTTTTAAAGAATGCTGAAGGTTCTACAAGTGTTGAAGGTGAATGAGTTTATGCTCCTGGGTGGAATGTGAAGATGTTTTAGCTCGTCTTGCTCCTCCTGGTGTGAAGGATACCTTGGAAGCCATGGATGATGATGTTTTGCTTTCCAAGAAGGTGATGGGGGCCTGCAACCTTGCAGCCATGCTTTTGGAGGGTGTGAGCAAGTTTAGAAAGAGAATTGCTGAGTATCAAGAGTTTTCAAAGAAGAAGAAGGAAATGAAAGCTTCCCTTGCTTCCTTGTAGAAGGATGCCCTGGAGTATACTGAAAAAGAAAAAAACTCATATTGGTCGTATTGATGAACTCAAGAAGGCTCATGAAGCAGAGGCTGTAAAGTTTGAAGCTGCAAGGGTTGAGGTTGAAACAGATAGGGCTGCTTTGGAGGTTGAGAAGAAAGCTTTTGAGAAGGAGAAGGGAAGGTTGGAGGCTCCACTTGCCTAGGCTTTAGCAGATAACAAGTGGTTGATTGAGAGTGGGTTTCAGGAGGTGGTTACACACCTTCCCAAAGAAATACTCGTAAAGCTTGGGAGAGGATTATACCAAGCTACTCATTCATGGGAAGCATGCGGGTTATATGGCCTGGTTTAAGGCACATGAAGCTGGACATGATTTGGAGCAGTCTCCCCTCTATCAGCCTAACTCTATAGGTGTTTTTAAAGTGTCTGTTGTGAAGATGGAACACTTGACATATCCCTATGTCACTAAAGTGCCATCTTTTTATGGTAAACCTTTACCGGATTTAAAGCAGCTGAAGTCTCCGGGCCTGAACGAGGCAGTTTGTGTTGAGCTACTTGAAGCTTTTTCCAAGAAGAGGTTCTATTCAGGTGATAGTGAGGAGACCATGGGTGTTGATGAAGGAGGTCTAAAGGATGCTAGATTGGATGCTTCAGAGGTTGGTGGTGATGGTGCTGGGAAGAAAACTAAGAAAGCAAAGAAAGCAAAGAAAGCTAAGGCTATTGAGACTGTTGCTGCGGAGACTGAAGCTTCGAAGCCATCTACTTCGGGTAGTGCAGCTTAGGTGCTTTATGCTTTCTTATGCATAGCTTTCTTAGCATTATGTCTGTAAACAATTAACGTCTTTTGTGGTGGTTTAAACGGTGTCTCATTATGGAACCTAGCAAGGTTCTAAGTGTGGTGGTAGGCTTGCTAAAGCCTTATGAACAATTTGTAGGATGATGGCTTGTTAAAGACTTTTTATGTTAATGCTCAGCCCTTAAGGCTTCTTAGGTAGGTTTATGTTTGTTTAGCATGTTTGTCATTTTTTGTTGCATGTTTATATGTTTGCATTTTTTGTCTGTGTGTTTGTTGGGGAATGTCTTACCGATAGCACTTTAAAAGGTTAGGTGGTGCAATCACCTATCCTTAAGGCAGTCTAGGCAGACAAGTCGCCACCTATCCTATGTACACTAAGTGTTTTTTGGTATTTCGTAAGTTTTTTAAAAACTTAAGGAACAATTGGTGTAGGCTGTTCAAACCCGTATATGAGACATAATTTTTTTTGTAGGTCTCACAGAGTTGCAATGACTTTGGAACTCACCCCTTATATAGATTCATTCAACCCTTGAACCTATTGAGCGATATGGCCTGGGAGCTCATTCCCTTTCATGGACCATGCCATGGAGGTTTTTGCAAGGTTCTCAACCTAATGATAGGATAGAAAGACAAATATAAAAAGGGGATCACTTGATCCGTTCATTCATTCATTACTTGAACATTGCATTAGGTAGCTTGGAGTTGACAACAGTTTCGTGAAAGCTAAACAAAGAACCGTTTATGAAGTTTGTCATTCCAATGGCAAGGAAGCTTCTTGCCTTCCATGTTGGCAAGCTTGTAGGATCCTCCTTTGTGGGTTTTAAAAATTGTGTAAGGACCCTCCCATTTGGGTCGAAGCTTTCCTTGGTCTTCCTTTTTGCTTTCTTAATTGTTTCTTAGAACCAGATCCCCTGGCTTAAAGCATTCATGTTTGACTCGAGCATTGTAGTAAGATTTATTTTTTTGCTTGAATTGAGCTTCTCTGATGGCTGCCGAGTCTCTGGCTTCTTCTAGGAGGTCCATATTGAGTAAGGCTTCATTTTCATTAGCCTTGATGTCCACATGAAGCGTTCGAGGTGTGGTTACTCCTATTTCAGCACGAATCACATCTTCGGAACCGAAGACAAGGCTATAAGGTGTCTTTTTGTAGCTTGTCTTCTCGGTGGTCTTGATGGCCCGTAGGACACTTGAAAGTTCATCAAGCCATTTACCCCCTTGCCTGCCTAACCTGGTTTTGATCCCTTCAACAATGCTTCGATTCATTCTTTCTACTTGCCCTTTTGATTAAGGGTAAGCTACCGAGCTGAACACTTGTGTTATTCGGTATTCTTTGCACCAGGAGCTACAAGGCTTCTTAGCGAACTGCTTACTATTGTCCGTGACTAACACCCCATGAAGGCCGAATCGATATATGATATTTTCCCAAACAAATTCAATGATTTGTTTTCCAGATATCTTTCCCAATGGTTTCACTTCAGGCCACTTTGTAAAGTAATCCACGGCTACAAGTAGGAAATTGACTCCTCCTTTGGCTGGTGGGAAAGGACCAACTATGTCCATTCCCCACTTATGAAATGGCCAAGCTGAATTGATGGGGATCATGTCATGTTTTGGGCTTTTTGGAACATGGGCATGGATTTGACAAGCTTCACATTTCTTCAATTGTTCAGTTGCATCACGGTGCATGGTCGGCCAAAAGTAACCAAGGTTCATGAGCTTTGCAACCACTGTTCTTGAACCACAATGAGCCCCACATATCCCTTCGTGAACCTCCTTGATCAGATACTGACTTTTATTTAGGGCCCACACTGTAACATCGCGAATTTCCCCTAATTTTTTTTTGATAAAAAGAATGTATTGTTTTAAACAATATATGTTTTAAATACCTTAAACTAATAATTATTTGTATCTCGACACTTTTGTACGTTTTAAAAATATTTCAAGTCACTTTCGGGCTTATATAATCATATTATGAATTTAGAATAATATAGTTTTAGGGAAATAATTGCGAAAAAAAGATTTGTGTGGACCGGGACTCGAACCCGCGTCCACAGCCAACCAACACACAGTGACAACCAACTGAGCCAACTATCATCTTGTGTAGTATTTCAGAAGAAAATAAACTTAACACATTCCTTAAATTGATTAGTCAAAGTCTTAGTCAAACAGTCAAAGTCTTAGTCAAACAGTCAAAGTCTTAGTCAAATAGTCAATTCATCATAAAACCTTACTTTATGGTGTTGACCAATTTTAATGGCTAATTGACTCCAAAACTAGTATAAAAACCCACCTATGACCCATTATACATTGCACCTCTAAATCGATTGTTTCAATCCGATTAAACTTTCCCTCATACTTTTCTTCTATAGTCTATTACTTCTACAATTGAAGCTTTGATTATAAGCTCTTGTAATTGGCGAATTGGAAGCTTGATATTCTTTCTTTTTCGTTTTCTTCAATTTGGACTAGCTACGTTGTTGAGTCTTTGGGATTCGCCTCGCATACATTCACAACACATTATTCTATTTTTTTCACGAGACATAACATTTTGCTAAGGTGAGTTTTACATAGCCCCTTTTCTATTTCACTATTTTTGGGGTGAAATATGTTACAACATTCTATCTACAATTCAATCATAAAGTGTCTATGTGTTATTCTATGTTGCATTATGTCTTAAACATGACTAGGTAAGCACAATATTCTAGCATAATCATTAACATTGATCAGCCGACGGTATACAATGAAAGATCTATTGGACTGACAATCCCACCCGGATAGGTGCCTCCTACAAAGGTAGCGTGGGTGATTGTTATCGCATAACATAATCGAGTGAACCATGAGCGTATGGGATGTACCACAATATATCAGTCACAAGGGTTGATTATGCACTCGATTTACTTCTAGTATGTTTTCACATATGGACTAGACTTGCCATGACACTTTAATTGTACAAGTTTTATTCGATTATCAAAACCTATGTAATTCTCACCAACTTTTGTTGACCCAAAAATATTTTCAAACTTAACATGTTTCAGGTTATACTTGCTTGAAGATTGAGTTAATGCTTGAAGATGTGTGCATAGTATTATTCATTTTGATGTACGAATTCTTGTAGAACAATTGTATGTAATTTATTTAAATCAATTAATGAAATTTATTATTCACCATGAGCTATTGAACAATCGTCAATACGTGACATCCCGATGTTTCCGCCATCCGTTGGGGTGTTACAGATTGGTATCAGAGCCTTGGTTATAGGGAATTAGCTTATTAGAAAAATAATCTAGTCTATAGCCATAGGATTATAACCAGTATTTGCTCCTTTTACTTGCTATTCTCTATCTCCCTCCTACTTTTTATCCCTACTTTCATCCCTACAAGAAGATTGCTCTCCATCACTGGATCCACTCTTAGACTAATAAGACAAAATCCTCAGGTTTAACCTGAACCACCTTGAGATCTTGTCGAAGTTCTAGATTTTAATAACGAACACGTGCAATATGGAAGGGTGAACGCCTGTATTCTGAGTTTCTGTCTAGGCTGGCATTGCGCATATATCCCAAACAGACGAAGGACCCGGATGCCTACCTGGGAATTCTCGGGATGAGTGTTCACTTATAGGCTAAAGCATGTCTTCACTATGTTATTAGAATCTAGAAGCTTTGATAAGCCAACGTGTTCATTTATTCGTTTTAATTAATGAATAGATGATTACACTCACTTCCCTTAAAACTAAGCTCTAAAATCTCAAAATTTTACAGCTTAAATCAATCTCATATCATAACCATCTATGGATTTCACAATCACACTTCACCTTACCCTCTTAGCCACTTTTTAAATATTCAACACCCTACCCAAATCATATTATTTCATTTCTCCACATGTTACTTATTTTTTATAAACTATCTTCACATTCACTATCTCTCATAACCTTGATTCTGCTTCAAGATTTTTCATCATCGTCTCAAGAACTAAATTCATATCCTTCACATTCTCACACATGAGCTAGTTACCCATGATAACCAAACTATTGAAACTTGATTGTGTGTTGCATCAAACATAATCCTTAGTTATACATGAGGATTCGATTATCTACCATATTTAAACATTTGATACTAGAAATCATGGAATATAAACTATTTGCTATAGACACACCTAGAGTCATTAACCTTGTCTAGGACAACACTATTACAACTCGCATGCTATGCTTGATACTTGATTGTTTATATGTACATATTATCAATTTGCAATTTATGTGTGAAATAATTGGTACACTTAATCAAACAACGGGTAGAGGATGAAGTACTTGCTCAACAGTTAGTTGAGTACCAAATAACCTACTCAACGATTGGTAGAGGTCATCATGCCTGCTCAACAGTCGGTAGAGGCCCTACAACCTGCTCAACGACTGGTAGAGGCTATCGCACCTGCTCAACAATCGGTAGAGGTTCTTACTCACTGACTGGTAGAAGGCTTTTTCCTACTCAACAGTTGGACTCATTTTTGGATACATTGTAAGCGATTCAATCACAAGGTTATTTTGCATTACTTACATGTGTGTTTAGAGTCATAGAAGGACACAAAACCCTAATGTAAGGTAAATTGGTGATTGCGGTCCGGGACGTAATCATGAATTTACAGGTACGTTAAGGTAGTGTGAAATTCTAATAAGGTTTTAGTAGTTCATTTGGTTTTCATATAGCCAATCAATTCATGCATTTCTTATAAGATTCCTAAAACATAAGTTTAGTATTTTGCTAGATTCTTATGCTTCTTGCTACTTCAGACGAACCTAATCCAATCCTTAAAACTCACATCTCAAACCTCTTATCCAAATTATTTGAAACAAATTATTCTATTACCTATAAATTCATGTCGTACCTTAACCCAAACCACAGCTGCCTTAATTTCTACCTAATCAACCTCAAACCTGTGTTTTTAATAACTTCGGGACGAAGTTTCCAAAAGTAGGGGAGACTGTAACATCGCGAATTTCCCCTAATTTTTTTTTGATAAAAAGAATGTATTGTTTTAAACAATATATGTTTTAAATACCTTAAACTAATAATTATTTGTATCTCGACACTTTTGTACGTTTTAAAAATATTTCGAGTCACTTTCGGGCTTATATAATCATATTATGAATTTAGAATAATATAGTTTTAGGGAAATAATTGCGAAAAAAAGATTTGTGTGGACCGGGACTCGAACCCGCGTCCACAGCCAACCAACACACAGTGACAACCAACTGAGCCAACTATCATCTTGTGTAGTATTTCAGAAGAAAATAAACTTAACACATTCCTTAAATTGATTAGTCAAAGTCTTAGTCAAACAGTCAAAGTCTTAGTCAAACAGTCAAAGTCTTAGTCAAATAGTCAATTCATCATAAAACCTTACTTTATGGTGTTGACCAATTTTAATGGCTAATTGACTCCAAAACTAGTATAAAAACCCACCTATGACCCATTATACTTTGCACCTCTAAATCGATTGTTTCAATCCGATTAAACTTTCCCTCATACTTTTCTTCAATAGTCTATTACTTCTACAATTGAAGCTTTGATTATAAGCTCTTGTAATTGGCGAATTGTAAGCTTGATATTCTTTCTTTTTCGTTTTCTTCAATTTGGACTAGCTACGTTGTTGAGTCTTTGGGATTCGCCTCGCATACATTCACAACACATTATTCTATTTTTTTCACGAGACATAACATTTTGCTAAGGTGAGTTTTACATAGCCCCTTTTCTATTTCACTATTTTTGGGGTGAAATATGTTACAACATTCTATCTACAATTCAATCATAAAGTGTCTATGTGTTATTCTATGTTGCATTATGTCTTAAACATGACTAGGGTAAGCACAATATTCTCGCATAATCATTAACATTGATCAGCCGACGGTATACAATGAAAGATCTATTGGACTGACAATCCCACCCGGATAGGTGCCTCCTACAAAGGTAGCGTGGGTGATTGTTATCGCATAACATAATCGAGTGAACCATGAGCGTATGGGATGTACCACAATATATCAGTCACAAGGGTTGATTATGCACTCGATTTACTTCTAGTATGTTTTCACATATGGACTAGACTTGCCATGACACTTGAATTGTACAAGTTTTATTCGATTATCAAAACCTATGTAATTCTCACCAACTTTTGTTGACCCAAAAATATTTTCAAACTTAACATGTTTCAGGTTATACATGCTTGAAGATTGAGTTAATCCTTGAAGATGTGTGCATAGTATTATTCATTTTGATGTACGAATTCTTGTAGAACAATTGTATGTAATTTATTTAAATCAATTAATGAAATTTATTATTCACCATGAGCAATTGAACAATCGTCAATACGTGACATCCCGATTTTTCCATCATCGGTTGGGGTGTTACACACGCACCGAAGCATGAATGCTATGAGGGGAGTCATCCAACTTGATCCAACATCAGTGATCACATCTTGAACATCGAGCTCTAGTATGGAAGGGGACTTGAGTACTTTAACTTACACTTTTTTGGTGAGGTGGGCAAAGTTCAATGAAGCAAGCTTGCTAAGAGCATCAGCTTTCTTGTTTTGTGACCAAGGAACCTGTTTGATTTTGCAAGATTGGAATGTATTCATGATTTCTTTTTCCTTTTCTCTATATTTCTTCATATTTGGTTCCTTGGCGATATAGCTGTCATTCAGTTGATTCGAAACCAGTAGTGAATT
Source organism: Ambrosia trifida (assembly GCA_028751855.1). Classification (NCBI taxonomy): domain Eukaryota; kingdom Viridiplantae; phylum Streptophyta; class Magnoliopsida; order Asterales; family Asteraceae; genus Ambrosia; species Ambrosia trifida. The sequence goes on along the minus strand of CM054128.1, from coordinate 63,160,172 downwards.
AGTGACGACTTAATGCCTTTAAATGTTCATTTTTCTGGCAAGCTTTAATCCCGCTATCAAGGCTTCATACTCTACTTCATTGTTAGTTTTTTGAAAATCAAGTCGAAGAGCATACGTAAATTCCAACCCTTCATGGCTAATTAGAACAAGGCCTGCCCCTGAACCTTCGATACTGGAAGCTCCATCAGTAAAAAGCTTCCAGGCGTCAAGGTCACGGGGTTCATCAATGGTGATGTTAACTTCAGTCACTTCTTCCTTTGGAATTTCAATAATGAAATTCAACAAGTATTTGTGCTTTGATTACCTTTCTCAGGAAATAGGTGACTTTATGTTCACCTAATTCAACAGCCCGTTTGGCTAGTCGTCCCGAGGTTTCAGGTTTTTCAAGCACACTCTTTATGGGTTGATCGATAACCACTTGTATTGGGTGTGCTTGGAAGTACCTTCGAAGCCTTCTGGCTATTTGCACAAGAGCCAAGGCTAATTTTTCCAAAGGAGGGTACTTGACCTCTGCTAACTTTAAAGATTTTCAATTATGAGGACAGCACTGAGGGATTCTTCAGTAACTAATAGATAGACAGAGATCTTTCCCCGTTTTCAGGAGCGGCGATGGTGGTAAGGGAAGCAAGATGTTGTTTCATTTGGTTGAAAGCTTCCTCAGCTTCCTTAGTCCATCTGAAATCTTTCTTAATAGCGCATCCTTTGGGGGATTTGAAGAAAGGCGGGACCTTTCAGCCAACTTGGACATGAAGCGCTTCAAGGCTGCAAGCTTCCCATTTAGGTTTTCCACCTCTTTCTTTGTTTGAGGATACTTCATGTTTAGAACAGCTCGGATGTTGTTGGGATTAGCCTTGATGCTTTGCATTCCCACAATGTGCCCCAAGAATTTTTCTTCATCAAAACCAAATGAGCATTTGACTGGATTAAGCTTCATGTTGATCTCCTTGAGGTTGTTAAATGTTTCTTGTATGTCTTTCAGCATTTGTTCTTCGGTCTTGCTCTTGATTACCAAGTCATCAACATAAGCTTCCATGTTTTTACCGATTTGATTGGCGAAGGCTTTATTGACCAGCCTTTGATAAATAGCACCTGCATTTTTAAACCAAAAGGCATCTTTTGATAGCTAAAAATACCTTTGTCGGTATGGAAAGCATGTTTTTTCTTCATCTTCTTCCTTTATTTGTATATGGTGGTAACCTTTGTAGGCATCTAGAAAACATTTGAAGCGGAAGCCTGTAAGCGAGTCGACTTTGAGGTCAACCTCAGGTAAAGGATAACAGTCCTTAGGGCATGCTTTGTTGAGATATATGAAGTCTATGCACATCCTCCAAGATTCATCATGTTTTCGAACCATCACTGGGTTGGCGACCCATGATTGATATTTAATCTCTCAAAGGATTCTGGCTTCGACAAGCTTGTCGACCTCTTGGCAAGTTGCCAAACTCCTTTCATGGGCAAGGCATCATTTTTTCTGGACTACAGGTTTAACATTGGAAGGAATTTTAAGCTCAAATTCAGCAATTTCGAGCGGAACGCCTGTCATGTCACTGGGACTCCAAGCGAAGACATCAACGTTGTTTTTCAGCAACCCTTCAAGCTTTGAGAGTATTTCTTTGGGAAGGTCTGTATTGACCCTAATCCTTTGTTCAGGATATTCTGAGTTAATACTTAAACCTTGTTTGCTTCTTTCATCTTCATTCCCTTCTATCATTAGTACCCCTTTGGAGGGTTGGAGGGTTGCCACTCCGCATTCGGTAGGGAAATTCACACATTTTTGGCTAACATAAATGGCCATATCGAAGGTGACCAGGCCTAGCCTTCTGATTATAACATCATAACTTGAAGGCAGGCTGAGGACTCTAAAAGTTAGTGGCTCGGTTCTCTGCATCCTTCCTTCGGAGAAACTGACGGCGAGTGTTATCTGACCGAAGGGTTTTATTGGTATGTCAGCTATACCCTTGATGGAGGACTCAGATGGTTGAAGCTTGGAGCGTTCATCTGGCTCAGCAGGTTGAAGTACCTTTCAAACATGATCCCTGTTGCTGCCCCGGTGTCAATGTAGACTCGTTGTGTCCTGATTGAGCCTGTGAGAACTTCCACAACCAGAGGGTCATAGATCTTTTCTCCTTCAGGTGGTGGAAAGCAAACACTTTGGTGGTCCCAAGCTTCCAACCTTTGACGTTTGTTAGGAGCTTCTGGTTTAACCAGGACCATGTTGACTTCTTTCATTTTGCCTTCAGCTATGTTTTCTTTAACTCCTTTCACCAAATGTGCTAGTTCTCTTGACTTGACAGCCTCTTCGATTCTTTTCTTGAGCTGGAAGCAGTCGTTGGTGTGATTTCCCTTCTCCTCATGGAACTCAAAGTATTGGTTGGAGTTTTCGTTTCTCTTGCTCTTTGGTAAGGGACGGGAAGGTCTGAAGTTGTGCTTGACTTCCTCAGTTGCTAGGATCTCTTGTGGGGTTTTTGTTAAAGCTGTGAAGCTTACCGTTTGGTCTCTGCTTGGAGGGTTCCTACCTTCAGACCTTCGGGGTTCAGATCCCCCAGATCTCTTATCAAAGGACTCATAGTTACCCCTTTTCCTGTTTGGACTAGAACTTCTCCAATTAGCAGCCCTTTTTCTTTGATATCCACAACTTCTTCCCCTCGAATGTGGGCTTCATCCCTCTCAAGGGCTTCTTCAAGGGTTCTGGGGAGACTTTTGTTGAAATCTCTGGTGAGGTACTTATAGTTAATAGCATTCATGAACCCAGCAACCTTCATTTTCTCGTCAGCACCCACATATGTGAGACCTTCCTTCTTGTATCGTTCAATGAAGCTTCTAAGGCTTTCATCATCCCTTTGTTTGATCTGGAAGATGATAGTGGCATCTTTGACACAACGTCTTTGTTGAGAGAAATTGGCCAAGAATCCTTTGCCCAGGTCATCAAAGGACCGGATTCTTCTAGCTGGAAGGTCATTAAATCAAATACGAGCTGATCCGACTAGCGTTTGCATAAACATGAGGCAACATTTAGGGTTTACCCACTTTTCCATCTGGGCTGCCCCAGAAAAGATTTGTAAGTGCTCCTCAGGATCTTCGGTACCATCGTATGTTTTTATGTGAGAAGACATTTTTAGCTTGGTAGGGAATTCATAGTCAGCTATTTTTAGGGAGAAACAAGATAGGCTACTGGGTTTGTATGGCTAGTTAATGTTTTTCGACTCTTGTGATGTTGTTCCCATTTGAGCTTCCTTGGTAAGCAGCTATTGCTTGGCTGACGAGCTACTGCCAGGGAAAATGTGCCATCATCTGGGCCATCATATGAGGCATGAGGTTGAAACCTTGAAGGCTTTCATGGAGGCATTGCGAGCCATGGGTACGGAAGCCATGGCTTGCTCCCATAAAGTAGGTGCTGGGGGTGGAACACTTGTGACCGGTGACTGTAAAAGTTGGTCGAAAGTGAGCTCATGCCCTATGGGTGCACTAGAGACAACAGGTTGAGATGTGAACAAGGGAAAAACTATTGGATTTAACAAGGGAAAAACTGTTGGATTTGGCATTGCCGGTTGGTAAGGTGTGAGAAAAACTGAGCTAGGTCCAGCTCCGAATTTATGAGGAGTAGGCTGAGAGCTGGAGGAAGTGAAATGAGGAGGATGAGGTGGCTTGGGTGAGAGTGAGGGTTCTGTTTCGTTATAATCTAGCCGGAGCCTTACCCCCTTTTCCCTTTCCCTGATCACATGTTGGTTAAGGGGGGGGGGGGGGGTCTCAGTTGTAAAAAGTGGTTTGCAACTCTTTCAGGGATGAGATCTATGCATTCGGGTGTATGCATGGAACTAAGGAGAGGAGATGCTACCCCTGAGCGAGTAGGAGTTGGAGTTTGGAAGAGTGTAAACTCCTAAGATTCAGAACCTGTGGGGGTGCTCCCAGGAGTCGAGAAAGACACAGATCTGTTAGGAGAAGTCTGGTCTGTGTTTGGAGAGACCTGATTACTTCTTCCGGAGACTCGTGGTCGGACATATCGGAGAGTTGGAGCTACACAACTGATCTTGTAGAAGAAAGCAATGGCACAGCCCCACGTTGGGCGCCAACTTGTTGCTACAACAAATATAGGTTCAACGTTGGTGCAGAGTCAGAGGAAGGGTAAAAGGGTTGAAGAGTTTAGTTTTGTTGGGTCTGCTGACCTGGAGAAGAATAGATGATTGGAAAGCCAAAATATACAACTCAATTGATCCATAATAATAACAACATTTACAAGTTACTTCTCCCAAAAGACTGTTGACCCTAACATCTGTTGTACCCTAACAACTGCTGTAACAACTGCTGCTACAAAGGTCTGATAGATAACAACTGCTAGAGAACAACTGCTAACCAAAGGTCTGATGAAGAAGAACTGCTGAATCAAAGTACTGAAGACTAAAGGTCTGTTGGAGCCAACAACACTTAGGCTCCAACAGATGATTCAAGACCATCAGAGTTTTCCTATCAGCTGTTTACCTTTCAGAGTTTTCCAATGTAACAGTAGTTTGTAATCAACTGATGTTTTATGTTTGTTATTCTGTTAGAGGTCACTGTCTTAGGTGACGTCAGCCTAGGTCATCAGAGGTTTAGATTTGTCTATAAATAGAACAGTGCTTGTACTGTTTTATTGGTCACTCAAAACATTCTCTTTGACAAACAATCACTGAGTGATGAAGCTGAGGGGGAGTACTTGTACAATTGTTTGTAATCATTTGATATTAATGAAAGCATTCGATTGAAAAACATTTATTCTCTTGTTTTGATTAATAGTTTATTATTCCGCTGCACTTTCCATTTATAATTCAGTTCATTCATTGTTCTTATTACTTAAACAATCAAAACAATCAAATTCAGATCCTAACAATTGGTATCAGAGCTTGGTCAATTAAATTCGATCTAACCGATCAATTTAATATCAACAGAACAGCTCACAATTATTGATATCGTTTGTTTGTCGGAATTAAAAACAAAGTAATAGTTTATTTTCGTTTCAACCGTTTTTAAGCAGACTTTGTTTTTGAAACAATCAGAGAATGGCTTTAATCAATCATGATCCACACAACACTGGCACGAACAACAAGCCACCGATGCTTGTCAGATCTGAATATACTATCTGGCAACGTCGGATGAGCCATGTTCTAGCTTAACAGAACACTGGTTCTTGGAAGTTGGTTATCTTCGGACCACATGTTCCGATGGTGCCGAGTACTGAAGATCCCAAGGTTCAAGAGCCTATGAAACTTGAAAACTACTCCGAACAGGATTTTCAGAAAATTGAGTTAGATGCCAAGGCCTTCAGTATTGTGGCCATGGCTCTACCCAATGATATATATGTTGGGCTGTTATACTGTAACAGTGCAAAGGAGTTGTGGGATGCACTGAAAGAACAAGTTGGTGGGACTGAAGAGGTTATTAAAAACAACCGTGAAATACTTAACCAACAATATGAAACGTTCAGTCATGTAAAGGGAGAGTCATTAACTCAACAATTTGAGAGGTTTAACTGTCTCATTAGTGAACTAAAACTGGTTGGTCTAAATTACCCATATTCAACTTTGAACCATAGGTTTTTAAGATCACTACCAGATAAATGGGACACTATTGCTATAGTTATGAGAAACTCAATTGGATTTAAGGACCTATCACTGACCCAGCTTCATGGTAAGCTCTTGACCTATGAGAGAGAGCTTAACCAGAAAAAGAAGCTCCAGGACTCTGGAAAAGTGTCTGATGATTATGTTTTTGGTAATACAACACTTTTGGGTCATGATGAGGTGCCTAGTAATAATAAGGATCAGAGTTATGATCATTTCATTGACATAACTTCAGGTTTTAACTTAGGTTTTAACTCTGATTTTTATTCACCAAACTATGCTTTTACAGCAAGTGGTGGTGATATCCAGGCATCTGATAACATATTCTTTGAGCATGATGACTTAAAGTACTTTGACCCTGATGATTTGGAAGAAATGGACATTATGCACCAATTGGCTCTGCTTAGTGTAAGAACTAACAATTTTTACTAGAAAACTGGCAGAAGGTTTCCAAGGTTGACTGGCAGGTCAAAAGTGGGGTTGGATAAATCAAAGATTAAGAGTTATAAATGTCATAGACATGGTCATTTTGCTAGGGAATGTAGGATTCAACATGGTACACCTATGATTACCTATCCAAATCAAAGGCCACAGACCAACACTTATCAACCAAATGTGCAAAACATTGATCATTTTGCACAGTCCTCAACCACTGTTCCTGTCCAGTTTGTCCAAACAACTATTCCTCAGATCCACTATGTGCAAACACCTGTTGCTCAGGCACAAGTGCCAATGACTGCTATTCCACCCTTTACCCCTGCAGAGACCAGTCAACAGAGTTTCTTCACACAAGGCTTTGTTGATTGGAGCAGTCTACCAGATGAGCTATCAGATGAAAAGTTTGCTCTTGTAGCCAAAGCTGAAAATGAACCAGAAAATTTTTGTTTCATGGATATGGTTGAAGAGGTTGAATCTGAGGATGTGGTAACTGAATCTGATATTGTGACTGATGATATTGTTGATGAAGTAATTGCAGATACAAAATCTGAAGAAGAGGTACTCTTGAAAGAATTTAAATATGAATTTAAACCTACTTGGTCTGATAAGTGTGGTACTCTTGAAAACTTCAAACCACTTGACTTCAAAACCCATGATGGTAAGAAAGCACCACAGGCAAAGGTCATTCCCTTGATAGACCTTCCAGCAGATGATCAAACATCTGTTGAAAAGAAGGCTGAAAGGGAAAAAGAAAGTGTCGAATGTGGATTTGAATATGGTCGAAGGTGAAGGTTAATGTTCGAAGGGAGAAGCTAGAGGTCGAAGGAAAGTTTTGTATATCATAGTGTTGATTCACCCGTTTGTTTGGTCGAACGTGCACATTCGCCCATACGTATGGTCGAATGTGCAGGTATATATAAAGGCTGAATCAGTTTTTAAGTTTAATAGTTGTCATTTTGTTTCTCTCCTTCGAGTGTATTTTCTCCCTAGGGTTTTATTGTGTCTGAATTTGCTTTATTTCATTGTAAACAACAATTTGTAAGATTAATCAACATGTTTATGAATGAAATGAAAACTTTGAAAGTGATTTGTGTATTTTGCTAGTATTATTATCATTTCGTAATCGATTCAGGGATTCCCACATGAATTGATATACTTTTTGATCAACGTCTTTGTTTTTGACAATTCGATCCTCATACAGAAAGAAAAGTCTGTCCACTTGTTTTGTGATTTCTGTGAAAAGAAGAATCAAGTTACTAAAAAATGTTTTCTTCTAAAAGCATATGATATCAACAAAGGAACAAGTGTGTGTTATTCTAAGACCACATGCTCAATATGTGGTAAGAAGAATCACAAAACCAAAGAGTGTTTGTATCTCAAAAATTGTGATGTCAAAATACAAGAGTACAAGGCTAAAACTTTTTGCAAGTCAAGTGGTGAGTACTTCAAAAGGAAAACAAAAACAGACTTTTGCTCCAGTCCAAACATCAGTTACCAAAAGTCTAGAAACATCTGCTTCTACGGATGTTCAAGTAATAGATGCTCCACCCACCAACAAGTACCCAATAGGATATGGACAACCACCTTGTCATAATCTGTCACATGTTTATGAAGAACCCAAGAGGCCTTCTAAACCAAGAGTGAACAGAAATCCCTATGGTTACTATCATTTGTCAGGAAGTGATCAAACATCTGTTGCACCAAGTGTTGACATCCAAGCACTGGCAAATGGTCAGCAACAGTTGTTGAACTTGATTCAAAAACTAGTTCAAACCACTGATCACCATCCTAAGCTTGAGGCTGAAAAGTCTGTGGACCCATCCAAAGCCAACTTGGCTTTGGACACTCACCAAAACTGATTCATTACTGATGTGCAGGGAGCTTCTACTTGCTTAGATAGCCTTTAGTATGTAAATAGTGGAGGCTTCAGGCACATGACAGGATGTAGAGCCCTTCTTCTGGACTTCTTAGCTCATGGAAGGGGTGATATATCCTTTGGTAATGAATCAAAAGGTAAGGTGTTGGGTTTAGGGACTGTTCAGGCTTGGAAACTCAAGTTTGAAAATGTCAAACTTATTGATAAACTTAAATTTAATCTTCTTAGTGTATCACAAATGAGTGACAAAGGTTATGGCTCACTCTTCACTAAGAAAACTTGTAAGATTATTGGGCCAGAAGTGGTGAAAAAGATTGATACCATCATTGTTGAGAGCAAAGCACAACTTGTTGCTCATAGGAGTGGCAATGTGTATGTGGTTGATATGTTGAAGGACAATCCTAAGACTGCTTATGAGAGCAATTAAACTCCTTCAAAACAGAGTTTTAATCAACCCAAGACATCATAAGACTGCTTATGAAATTTTGTTCAAAATCAAACCACTAATCTCATTTTTCAAAATCTTTGGCTGCCCATGTTTCATTTTAAATCTTAAAGATTCCATCTCAAAATTTGCAGCCAAAGTAGATTGTGGATATTTTCTGGGATACTCTTCTACTGCCAAGACCTACAAAGTGTTTAACACAAGGACTAGGACAATAGAAGAAACTCTGAATGTAAAGTTCAATGAACTTTCATCCTTAAAAATCCCAGCAAATCCTGTTGAGTTGTTTGATTTAGATAAATTCAAATTTGAAGATATTGCTGTCGAAACAAATAGTGCAGGTATTCCACAATCTCCATAACAAGACTACATAACAGATGTTGTGATTCCAAGTCACTATAAAGTCTACTCTGTATCAGGGGAAGCAGCTGTTCAAAACACCTGTCAAAACACTGCCACAGCTGAGTCAGCCACTGTTGGCCAGTCTTACCCTCAAACCACTGCTTCACCAACTTCATCCACTGCTCAATCATTTGTTGACAAAAGTCCAACCTCTGTTGACAAAAGTCAGTCCAGTTTCACTCCACTTGGACCCATTCCCCCACCTCTATTTCAAACATCTGTTGGTACTACAGAAGTGCAAACAGATGTTACATCAACAGAGTCACCAAACCTTTGTCCTTCACCTCAAAATGCCATTATACCATATCAGGGAGATCTAATCTACCTAAGAGCTCATCCAGTAGATCAAATCATTGGCAACATCAGAGAGGGTTTGCTCACAAGAAGCCAATCCTCAAACATCTGTCTTTTTGCAGGCTTTCTATCTCTCACACAACCTGTCAAATATCAAGAGGCACTAAAAGATAGCAGTTGGGTAGAAGCCATGCAGTAAGAGCTCCTTCAGTTTAAAGGACAACAAGTATGGGAACTTGTACCACTGCCAAAGGATGTTTGTCCAATTGGCACAAAGTGGGTCTTCAAAAACAAAACTGATGAAAAGGGTATAGTTGTCAAGAATAAAGCCATGCTTGTGGTTCAAGGCTTCAGACAAGAAGAGGGGATAGACTATGATGAAACCTTTCCTCCTGTAGCTAGACTAGAAGCTATCAGACTCTTCCTAGCCTTTGCTGTCAAGCACAACATCAAGGGGAACCCATATACTAACGCATAGGGACTCTTACCTAATAGGACAGAAGAAGGGATCCTGTTAATCAAATAATTTGCAGTTAGAACACAATCAGCCCAGAACCTAAGGGGCAACTCACTCTGAAACAAAAGGGCTCTGGCTGAATTCAAGAGATGCCTATGCTTCCTCTCAGCAATTTCATTTTGCTAAGGAGCATAGGCACATGAAGTTTGGTGTATAATACCCTTAGTGTTACAAAAACTTTCCATTTGTTTATTCACAAACTCTGTGCCATTATCACTTGTAAACATTTTTATGTTAGACTTAAACTGAGTTAAAACTAACTCATAAAATATAACCAAGTTTACAAAAACTTCAATTTTATTTTTTAACATGTAACACCAAACTGATCTTGAATAATCATCCACAACTGTTAGAAAATACTTAAATCCTTCCCTACTACTTACCTTATATTGACCCCAAACATCTAGGTGAACAAGGTCCCCTATGTGTTTGGACTTATGGTCACTAATGGGAAAAGGAACCCTAACTTGCTTAGCCTTGTGACATATCTCACAAGGCTGTGAGTTCCTATGTCCAAGATTTAAGTTCTTTCTTAACACAGACCAAACTTGGTCAGAGGGAAGCCCCAACCTACTATGCCACAAATTGGCATCATTAGTACTATTATAACAAGAATCATTGACACTCACACTTGTGCCAACAAAATAGAGACCATCACTTTTGTTACCAGTCACCAGGACTCTCTTGGATTTGGAATCCTAGATATAACAATGCCCTCATCAAACAATACACTAAGCTTATTATCTCTAGACAACTTATGAATAGATAACAGGTTTACACAATAATCAAGAACCAAGAACACATCATACAGGACAACACCATTAGCTAACTTGATATCTCCTATCTTAGTTACCTTGGAACTTGTCCCATTAGGATGTTTAACCTGAACATTGTATTCAGGGGCATCAACACAATTAACCATCTCTTTATCATTACTAGTCATGTGTTGATTTGCTCCTGAATCTGTTATCCATCCCTTACTAAGAGCATACTTGACAAAACTAGAATAACTACTGAAGTTTTCTAGAATTTTTGCCATGTTTGAAATCTTAGTTAGACAGGAAAAACCATTAATGAAAACACTTTTACCTCCTGAATTGGAGTTTTGTGTTTCATTTCCACCTTTATCACTGATCAGACTCATAAGCTTTGATATGTGTTCTGGTGAGAAAGGAAAAACAGAAGAAGAGCTACTAGGCAAGGTAGTTGATGTACTACCCTGCTTAGTGTTAGACACATTGCAAGATATGTTAGACATAGACACATGTCCTCCTGGTTTCTTTTTGATCCCAGGAGGATAACCAACCAACTCATAACATCTGTTAATAGTATGCCCTATCATATTACACTGAGTGCATTTTAAATTTGGATTAGGACCTCTATTGGTAAGTTTCTTTTTATCTAAGAATTGATTACTTTTAGACATAAACGCAACATTTTGACCTTTTGCTGTTGATCCTGAACCTCTATAAGATTCTTCTCTGGAAACAATAGCAAAAGCATTTTTAATAGTTGGTAAGGGATCCTGCATTAACAGATTTGTTCTGACTGGTTGGTATACATCATCCAAACCCATGAGGAATTGCATTAACTTTATTAGACTGTTGAACTCATTAAAGTCCTTTGATGCTTGACATGTGTAGGAAGGCAGTTGCATAGTAGCATCAAACTGCTTCCATATGGTGTTTAGCTTATGGTAGTATTCAGCAACTGAAGTACCATTTTGACTCACAGAGTTAATCTTCTGATAAAGATTAAACACAACAGACCCATCAACTTTGTCATAGGTCTCTTTCAAGTCTGTCCATACCTCAGTAGCAAGTTTAGAGAATACCTGCCCTAGTTACAATTCCTCACTAACAGAGTTTAACAACCAATTTAGAACTACTAAATTGCACCTATCCCATTGTTTACTTAAAACATCATCATTCTCAGGTTTTCTACATGTTCCATCTATTAAACCTACTTTATTTTTTGTTTCCAAAGCAAGTTTCATGGAACTAGACCAGACAGAGTAATTTTCAGTTCCTTTCAACTTCATACTGATTGTGGACAGACTTGTGGCATCACTAGGATGTAAGAACAGAGGGTCACTAATATCTAATAGACAAATACAGATAAGACAATCAAAGACAGACAAGAGATGAAACACACACAGAAAAAACAGAGATATATAATCCTAGAAGGTGAAGGTGTGTCAGTGTTCAAATCATGGGTTCATCACTCATAGGTGCCCACGCAGATCTTAACACAGGACCATTTTATTAACTAGAAAATATGTTTATACACTTATACAAACAAATATAACACAAAGAGCACAAGACAGACAGGCAACACAATAGACAGCAAGCAACCACAAACACAAATGCCAGTCCACCCTAACCTGGCCAAAGACACCTAGACCAGACAATACCAGAAATAACAAGAACAATCCCATTGGGGGGGCCCAAGTTAGGGTTCTCCAAACTCACAACCTATACCTTCACTTAGGGTATAGTGTTGTGAGAGCAATTGAAGCAATACTCCAATAAACTCCACACGAACAGTCAATACACTAGCCAACAATGGTTGACTCCCAATAACCTGTTACAACAACAAACCAAGAAACAATACAAGGTAATAGACCAAATCTATATTATAGAGATCAGATTTACAACAACAGATCAATAAAGGACCAGATCTATGAAAGAGATAAGATCCTTGACACAAGACAAAAAACAATATGACACACGAGCTTAGATATGCAGCGAAACAAACCCAGAATCAGACACAGACTTGATATGAGAGCCTAAGGCTCTGATACCATGTAAAAATATATAAATCTATAAAAAAACTAGATCTACAACCATAACATCAAGAACAATAATGAAGACAAAGATATAGCAACAGAAAACGGTGACAAAATCTTATTATTACCAACCCAAAAGATTACCCAACCAAACCCTAGATCTCTACAATCGTAGATATCTTAATACGATACAAGGTTAGAGATCTTCTGATTATCAAGATCAGAAGATCATCTAACTAAGGAAACAATACAAAGAAATCAATAGAGTACAGACCAAAACCCTAGACGATTACAGAGGATACAAGACGTAAAAGAAAAATAGCTGAGCTAAACCCAGCTAATGAAGATGAACATCCTTTATATAGGTACTCTGGAACCTTCCTCAAAGAAACACAATCACACTATCTTTCCACCGTTGGATCAAGTATGACACGGATTGAGACAAATCAACGGTCAGGATTAAGTCGCTCATAAGTCATGCTTTTTAGCCCAGATATAAAAGCTCATCTCCTTTTTAGTTAAAGGCATGTTGTTTGTATCCTTAGCCCAAATGTCAATCCTGCAAATATAATAAGCCCAAGTATACCAGAATACTAAAACTGGACCCATAATAATATTTGAATCGCAACTGTTATATTATTTTCAACAATATGTATAAATAAATTTTATGCATTTGTTATGATTATTTAAATTTATTATGTTTATGAAGTTGTACACGTGCTTTTTATAATCAATGGATGTTATTTCATTTGCATCCAATACAAATGACTCTACTTTGGAGGTGACAGTCATGTAAGACAAGTAATTAATGCTGACATTTTAAGGACATGTCTATGCAAATCATAAAGTAATGAACGACCACAAGAAACTTTACCAAAAACCTTAGGTACTATATGTCTCTTATTAGTCTTGTTTATTGTGTCTAACTATCTAATAATTGGGGTTTGATATCATGATATGCCGTTAAACTTAGATGACCATAACATTGGATCATTAATCTCTAATATATATTTCCAAGTTGAAGGTTTTCCGATTCTTAGAGTTTTGGTTTGCTTTTTTTAATCAACTTATAATCTTTATTCCACAATAAAAAGGTAAATTTACAGGAGGATGACGGGTAAAACTACGCTGTCACCTTCTTTTAAATAGCAAACTTTATCCTACTGAAAATAAAACCATACTCCATAAAGGTCGAGATGTTACTGCGTATTGTAAAAAATTACTCAAAACATCACAGTTAAAAAAAAGTATCAACAATTCAAACACAAAAGTGCATATACTCCAAGATATATAATGAAATAGACACTTCAATTTCTACTACAAAAAACGTACTGAATATGCTAGTTTGTTAGGCAATATTTGATTTGAGCTTTCATGTTTACCAATACTACATTGCTACCAAAGACCTAATAACATAAAAAAAAAAACACCCACAACTTATTTTTAAAACCCTAACCCTACCCTTTCTATAACTGATTATCATCTTTTACTACTATATGATCAACAACTAATTCAACAAGTAGATTAGGGTTCGGAGGTGATGGAGTGATCAGCTTCTTTGAGATCCATGGTGGTGAGTGGGAAGAGTTGTAGGGTTTTGGGTGGTACTCTTGTGCAATAGGGAGTTGTACCATGATGATCCATCATCATCATTGTCATAAGTGGGCAATCACACATGTGCTTAGAGGATTGATCTAATGGGATATTATCCACCTTCCAGTTGTTCATCATTGGTTTGCATTTCGTTGAATCTTCAACTTCAGCAACCTGTTCACATATTACATACAAAATTATTAGGGAAACTTTAAAGGAGTTAATTGCTCTCTTTAAATGAACGTAGATAGGTATTTAATTTAAATTTAAAGTTAATTAATATATGAAAAAGTGTACATTGTTTAATGTTTAATCATTTTTTTAAAGGTACCACTAATTTATCCACATGACCAAAAGTATTGACCTTTTCTTAAAAAAAGTTCAACAAGGAATTCTTTTTATTTTACATGAATCAATAAAGTTTAATCATTTCTCAATAGTTTCTTCGTTTTTGTTCTTATGTAATAGTTTTCATTCCTTCATTTGGTTATAAATAAATTGAATTGTAAAAAAAGTTTATCTTTGCAAACCACAAGGATAAGAAAAAAAACAAGACTAAGTATCTTCTTTCTTTTTTTTGAACGGCAAATTTCTACTCTTTGTGGGACTTGAACCCATGATCTCCTCCTTAGGTGTTCCTAGAAGCTTTGCTTCTACCATTGGGCCACCAACCCCAATTCAAGTATCTTCTTTCTAAAATCCTACAAATTCACATAAACTTTTCTACATACACATGCATGATATGCATGGATAGTGTACATATATATATAGGAGTGCTTTACTACTATTATTAGTATTTTTCATACATTGAAGTGTAAAAGAAGTATTTTAGAGAGATGTCATTAGGATCATCTCTATTTTTTGGGATACATGAAATGTTTGCTCTAATCTCAACATCCTTAGACCATACTGATGAGTATGATTTTACTTAATATGTTGTTTGTTATACATATACATGGACATACGTACATATAATTGTGTTTCTTTGTTATATATACACACTCGCATATGATACATATAATTGTGTACCACAAGGAAGCCCTGAAAATTTGGCCACCTTACAAAAAGCTTTGGACGTTATATATATACAATGTGTAAGCATGAGATGTAAAAAGTTTCCTTTGTATACAATGTAAACAAATAAGAAAAGTTTTTAAAAAAATGTTGAATAATTACCTGTTGAAGAGGAAGAAACATTTGATCATGAGTAGGAAAAAGGCGATGTTGCTGATACAAGGCCATTAATTTCTTTCTAAGCTTTTGGCGCTCACGAGCCTTATGATTTTGAAACCAATAGAACACATTTTTGCCTTGTATTTTACCATAAATAGACAATCTTGCTGTGATTTGTTGTATCTGAGTTGCTGTTGGTGTTTTCAGTCCACCTCTATACATTCCCTCTAGCTGCATCACTTGCTCCGGCGTTGGACACCACCTGCTTCCACCGCCTGTTGTCGCGCGCACAGATGTCATTGTTGTTTGGTTTGGATTGTTCTTTTGTGTTTTGGTGTTTTAAGTTGTGTGGGATCTAAAGAGGAGGTATATATAGAGCAGTGGAGAGTTGAACGAGTGAAGTGATAAATAATTAATTCAGTATATGTCTTAATGATGATCAATGTTTTATGACAATTATAAGAGAGAACAATGGATGGAATTGGGATTACTATCATGTAAGCATTTGTCTTATTTTGAAAAATAAATCTTGAAAATTAATGTAAGGAAATGTAATTTAGGTGTAATCTTATTCAATGACATACACATACTAGGAATAAAAAACACTTTAACATGAGTTTTTTCTTTATATTTGATTAAGTTGTTACAAGCTAATTATTTTGATCGTGAACCACTTTTAATTTCTCTTAATATTTTTATAAGTCATGTTAAAGTGTCGTAAAGGGCTCTACAACCCGTAGAGATCATTTTTTGATCAATCTACGGGCCGTAAAGGCCTCTACGGCCCGTAGGCAAACCTGAAAACGAGGAACGAGGTAGAGTAATGATTACCAATGATTGTTTTCACCTCTACGGGCCGTAGCGACCTCTACAGCTCATAGGTAACTTCTAATTAAATTGAAAATCAATTTGGGTGGGATGGATGGTAAAGTGTTGCTTACGGGTCGTATAGCCCTCTACGGGCCGTAGGTGAAAAAAAAATTAAAACGGTTTGGGACGAGGTTCGATCTTGGGCATATTATCAGACACACACACACACCATGCTTATTGAAACTATGAGGACCATCTGGGCTACCAGTTCGCTGATTTCCATATCAGAAATCTACTATATAATATATAAATAAAACCTATTGTGGGACACTTGGCACTTTCTCAGAGCTTCTTCATCTGTTTTCCCGCCTACTTCCTTTGCACACTTCTTTTCCTTATTTTTCTCACAAAGCTTAACAAAAAAGTTGATCCCTTCATTCTTCCCCACATGTTACCCATCGTTCTTTCTTTTCAAAACCCTAAACAATCAATCTGTAAATTCTTCATTCTTCATCTCCAATACTTTATCATCAAGGCAAGTTTATACTTTTTTTTTAATATTATGCATTTATTCTCTATCTGAATACTTTATCATTGAGGTTTGATTTTGAATAGCGTTATTTTTATCTCCTTTATAACATGTGCCGCAAATAATTTGAATTAAATCTTTTGATGTTATTGTTCTTGATAAAAAAAAACTATATCTAATTTTATCTCCTAAACAAAATATGCAATTTTATTTTTTGTTCAACACGTGTAATACACGGGGCTATAACCTAGTTATATATATGACATTACCAAGATTCTGATCTCCTTTACGGGCCGTAGAGTCCTATACGGCCTGTAGACATTCTTTTTTTTTTTTTTTTTGTAAAACATTTTAATTGTTTAAAGATTTTTACTATGTAACTATAATTAGAAAATGTGTTGTTTTTAATAATGTCGTCTCGATAAACGTGTAAGCGTTAACACAAGCGTTTATATAAACAAACAGATGAAAATAAACATTAATTAACATAATTAGAGTTCAAAAAATTAAATACAAAGTAGAAATTGTTTAAAACGTTTACAAAATATGATCACAAAAGATAACACTAAAAGAACTGCGAATCATCAGTCGGCGGCTACTGCGAGGACGTCCCGGCCTGCTGCGAGGACGTACCGGCCTCATGCGTGGCCTGCTGCGTACTGGGCCCTATAATCGGTGCGACACGAGGCAGCATGCCCAGCTGCGAAAGATATCCTGCTGGCTAGCAATCATCCAGCACATCGCCTCGTCCTGCCGCTCACGCCACTGACGCATCTCGACAACCTCTATGGCAGTCGCACGTACGTCCTCCCTAACCTCAAGAGGCAACCTGAGGGAGTGATAAACGCACGGCGGAACCTGGACCTCCTCAGGCAGCGGCTAGGCCATCTCGACGTCCCTCTCAACGCTCCCCTCCCCTCAGCAACATACCGTAACCCAACCTCAATAGCACCACCTGCAATGGATAACAATAAATAATTAATAATTAATAATAATAATAATAATAATAATAATAATAATAATAATCAAGGATTTCATAAAAAATGGGACAGAGTTTCCCCTGTTTTCGTGCAAACCAGACAACACAAGTTGTCTACAAGTTTCCCAAAAGAAACGCCCAAACAGATAATAATAATAATAATGATAATAATAATAATAATAATAATAATAATAATAATAATAATAATAATAATAATAATAATAATAATACCTCCAAGGCCCTGATGTACCAACGGCTAATGTACAAACTCCGCGCCACCCGGAGCAATCAGATAGTAGATGGGTGGCTGATCCCCCATCTTCGCCGTACAACCCATAGCTTTCATCGTGGGTTGAGCTAATGGGCTGAAAGAAATAAACAAAAACATTAACATTAACATTAACATTAACATTAACAATAACAATAACAATAACAATAATAATAATAATAATAATAATAATAATAATAATAATAAGAATAACAACAATACCTGGGCTGTAGTGGCGGAAATTGATTCGGGTTAACATAACCGAAATAATTCTCGGCATTATAGCGCTCGGCGATCCTGCTGATCGTCCCCCGCATGCGATGGCTCCCCGCAACTGATTAGTGGGAAAGGAGGCAAAGTACTCGGCCATGCACCGATGCAGGGCAATCGACGTGCCGGTGAGTATGCAGTACAAGTACATCAGGTCCGTCTTCGTCACCCGCTCGTTGCAATTGCACCGTGCCGTGAAGGAATAGGTAATGCAACGGTGAATGTAACGAACCACGGGGTGACGAATGTTGGATGCCTTGTCACACCTCTCCCCCTGCACAGGATAATAATAATAATAATAATAATAATAATAATAATAATAATAATGATAATAATAATAATAATAATAATAATAATAATAATAAGAACAATAATAATAATACTTCGCTCTCGGATTCCCGAACTCTGGACCACCAATGGTGGGCCACCATGCATAGAGACATCATCAGGAACACTAGTGACACCTCTAGTGTAGACATCCTGAGCATTATCATTAACATTAGCATTAACTTTTAGAATAAGAATATATAAGAACAAAACCCTATTTTCTACGGGCCGTAGAGGCCTCTACGGCCCGTAAAGGGTCTAATGCTCCCAACAACCTTGCTTTCTACAGGTCGTAGAGGCCTCCACGGCCCGTAGAAGGATTGCTTTTTCAGACTGACACACTGCAAGTCAGTCTGTTCATTGATTGTCCTCGTACCTCGTATTGCGTACGGGCCGTGGAGATCTCTACAGGCCGTCTAGGGTTTAAATGCACTCCACCAACCCACCTCTACGGGCCGTAGAGGCCTCGACGGCCCGTAAAGGCTACCCTCATTTATTGCACTAACACCCTCTACAGCCCATAGAGACCTCTACGGCCCGTAGAAGGTTGTGCAAACCTAATTTTTATTCTTGTGTAAATAACATGCCTTATTGGGAAGAAATCTGTAACTGTTTTTTTTTTTTTAAATATAATTAACATGAATAAGCAATTTACTAAATGAAGTATCACTTTACAATTTTTTGTACTATCATACAATTGTAGAAGTTGATGCAAAATGAGCAGTTTACACATACGAAAGCGGTAGTTTAAGATACCCAAAAGTTAAGATACACAAAAGTTAAAAACTTTATTTTCATTTACAACTTTAAAACAGTGATAAAATGGTCATTCAAACACTTTTACACTTCAGTACCTTATTTTAGTTACACTTTAATTCCCTCATTTTTAGGTAGCAGTTACACTTTTCTCCCCTCTAGTTACAAAGTAGGAATTCTTTAATTTAATCGTATGTTAACCTTTAAACTATTATGTTTTTAAAACATTTGAAAATAGCGTGACGATCTGCTCGTCTTTGTCTACATTTTGATGTTTGTCTTGTTTAATATTGACATGTGGATTGAAAAGTATAAGGAATAAATGCCTTATGTATAAATATTCATTGCATTGTTTAATCAAAAAATGAAATTTTACACGTTATGCAAATCCTGATATCCCTACTACCAAATCTGCTAAAACTATAACGATAATCACTAGAACATGAATAATTTAATGTTATATAGTTATTTTTATTATTATAATTATTAGTGTACTAATACTAACAATACTATGATAATTATTATTAACCAATTTTTTTTTATCATAAGCACCATAAAAGAAAAAACATTTGGATTTTCTCAACAAGGCTTCATGTTTTTTGAAGTTTCTTTTTAAAATTTTAACAATATAAAAGATAAAAGCATGTCAAGTATTTTTTAAATAATTGATTAAACATTTTTTATCAACAAACCTTCCTAATTTAAAGGGTGAAAAAATCTTATAGTGAATCTAGCGTGAAACAAAATTTAAATTTAAACTCTAAAATGCACAAGTAGAGTTTATCCTATACATAGATAATAATACACACCTATTTTATTTGCTAAAAAATTAGGCATGGATCCGAATCTAACTTCAAAGGATGAAGCTTCTAAGGTTAGTTCTTTGTTAGTTTATGGTTTTCATATTTTATATAAAAGTAAATATTATGTATAAATCTAATATATTAACATGTTTTTATATCAACAATGATGCATATATGATGTTATTTATAATAATTTTGGTGTTGTTTATAATAATTTTGGTGTTGCAGATTCATTTCAATGAGAAACATGTTAATTTGAACAAACCAATAGTCGTACGGGCGTCTAATGTTGTATTTTATAAAGTTTGACTTTTTTGTTTATCTTTTATATTAGAATGTTTGTTGTGTAATACGGCATACTGTATACATAATTAACTAATGTGTTTTATTTATATAAATTTGGATTAACTTGTTTAATTACGGTTCAAAATGGAACATTTTTTTAAAAAGACCATAAGTGATCATGGGATCTTATTTGAAGAATTTTTTATATTAATTTGAGATAAATTGTTGTAGAAAATAGAGAAGCCTTATCAGGTTGTTTATCACTTTTTGTTAATAATGTGTTTGTTGTTTAGTTAAATGAAATAAATTTTTTTAATTTTATGGTAAAGAAGGTATCCACGTAGATTGTAACAGACTCCACTAAGACCGAAACTGCAATAGGGCATTTATGCAAGAAAAATTATGGTAACGATATTTTTATTGCCCTTGCAAATATTTGACTAATAGACATGCTATAATTTGTCCAAATGGTACCCTTATATATGTAGGGTTTTATGTATCTTCCTAAATGATTTCAGAAAGTTTTAATAAATTGATTGCCTCACATAAGATGTTAATAAAATGCTTTTAAACTAAATCCATTTATAACAAATATGGAATCGAATTTTTGCCAATTCATAGCCATAATATTCGGTACTCTTTTGTTGGCCATAATGTTCATTACTAAATTTCTTGTTTTTACTTGCACATTTAGGATCTGCAGAAAGTCCAGCAACACCCACTACACCTTTGACAATTCACGCAACCATCGTCAACCCGGTTCACTGCTGTAGCCGGATAATAAAAGAATTTCCATAACCTGTCCTTTTGTGATTCATTAGTAGATCATTAGCAATAAAAAAAGAAGGGACAATCCTACCTCTTATAGCTGGTAGGTGTAGATAGATAACGCCTCTCCACCTCAGCCATTTCATCCAAAATGGAGCCCCTCCCCTATTTCCTAGGAACCATTGGAGGGGGTGGGGGCAACATTTACCAATTGTGGTCACAATAACGAGTGCTAATGACTGATCTGATAGGCCCCATTTACATTACCCAATTAAATATTTTTTCTGTTTTCTCTTTTTTTCTAATTAAAGGGGCGTTATTCTATTTTCTGGTAATTATTAAATGGAGCCCTTGTCTACATGGCGCATATGTAGTGCTGATGTGGCGCAATGGAGCCCCTGGGGCTTCAAACCACACCATCCAACCTAACATTGAATAACCACTATATGAAAAAAAAAACTTTTTACTCAAAGGCTGTATCTAAAGAACAATGACACTGAGGACACTTTTATACATTAATGTATTGAAACATTAATGATTAATGAATAATAAATAAAGTAGTGAGTATATGTAATGAATTGTGTTTATACTCCCACATATGTATAGTTATTCGTTTAATCTATCGCTTAAATAACCAGAGAAATCAGGTAACTCCCGTCACAAAGTGCGAGTTACATACTACGCTCAAGCTTGTAAACTATCCACCCCGCCACATCGTGTGGACTCTCTACTAGTTAATAGGACATATACCAACAATCATACTCACTAAATCTTACAAATTCAAAATTATTTGTAAAGTCCATAGTGAGTGAATGACAAACCATATCTTTATCTTTTATAATAGAGAGTATGTTGTCAAGAGGAAAGGAAAAACCATAATCTTCTTTGTGTTCCTTTCTTTTTTTAGCTCTCATCAAATGCTGCAAACTAAGTGAACTAACACGAACAAATTCTTGTTGGTGTTCGTTTGTTAAGAAAATTATGTTTTCACAAACAGTTGCTGTTTTTGTTCGTGTTCGTTTGTTAAGAAAACACTTGCGTTCGTGTTCGTTTGTTAATTTTGTCCATGAACACACACGATCACAAACAAAAATTAATGAACACAAACGAATTAATGAACGGAAACAAACACAAACGGTCATATATTAACTTTCGAATAAGATCGAATCCACATACATTAATACATTAGTTAGATCCACCCAATAAATAACTTAGTTATCCAATACTTAGTTTTTACCATAATATAGGTAAACATAATAAAGTAGTGTCTCAAAAAACTAAGGTCGGATCAGAGGTGAATGGAGGAGAGTGTCGGAGGTGCATGGTGATTGTTAGTACATGTATCTTAGATGTCCCCAACCTAGTATATGTGTTTGTTTATTGTCTTGTACGTTTTTGGATGTGTTTTGTATATTAAAGGGAATGTTTGGTAACCTGCTCATGACTAGGTCTTATAGGCACGACTAGCCTAGCTAGTTGTGTAGGCCTAAAGACGATTAGCTTGCTAGTCGCCCCACCTAGTCGTGTGGTGGAAAGGTAGTCGCCCCTAGGGCCTGGGCCGACTAGCAACGGGTATAAATAGCACCAATCATCATCGTAATCATTCTCAGTTGTCATTTCACACATTCCAACACCTGAGTCATAGGTTTTTGGGTCCGTAGGTTGTATTGTACACTTGTGCTCTGTTTCTAATACGAATACGATCTTTAAACCGATTTGTGTGTGTCTTTGATAACTCGTTTTTGTGTTTGTTGGCATTTTTTTTATTCAAACATCGTCTAGTGGATTCCGCACACTAGACGAACCAGACCGTGATAGTTGGGTTGTCCGAAAACAATGCTACAAGTGGTATCAAAGCTTTGGGCTCTTATCACGAGTCTTTGATAACATTACGGTTTCAAAACAATGAGGTTTAGATTGAAAATCAGTATTTTTGTTCAAAAACCTATTTTGAAAGTTTCAAACTTTATGTTTTTGCAAAAACTAACATTTTCAAAATCTAAGGTAGTTTTATTGGCTAAACACGTGTGTTTTTATATTAGGGTTTGCTCCAAAAATGTTTTGACAAGTTTCCTAATCATTTGGTGATTAAACACATTGATCTTGATAGATTTTGAAATAAAAATGATGATTTTCGTGTAATATAAGTCAACATACCTGTAGGTAGCGACTAGCTTTCAAAGGGGCGACTAGCTTACCATTCGTGTTACTATTCACACGACTAGCTAGCTAATCGTCTTTGGAAGTCAGTCGTCTCCCAAACAGCTAGTCGTGTCATTGTTCTCACGGCTAGCAACCTACTCGTGTCTGATCAACCCTAGACGCCTGCTGAAACCCAATCGTGTTCATGTTTGCTACTCGTGTCTAGCTACTCATGTCTTATAACCCAGTCACCTTCGGTTAACTTGAACCTAAAATTTGAATAAGTATTAGACTATTATCGGACTTTTAACTATGGCTAACCCGTGGGGACACTTGAACCAACCTAGACCACACTACAAACAACAAATGAACACACAAATTGTTGATGCACTTTATGTGTGGTCATCGCTGTCGAATAGATTAGGGTTGAGTCGTGTATTGTATAACATGACATTGTGGTGATCCAAAAGGGCATTTTATGGATCTAATGTAGTTGTTTAGGGTAGAGCTAATTGGTTCGAACCAGCGTGAGGTCGAATCAGAAATTGTTGGGTCGAACCAACACATTATATGTTGGTTCGAGCCTGTGTCAAGGTTGAACCAACTGGGCCTATATATAGAAATCTCATGTGTGGTTTTTCATTTTAAGATTGTGAGTTTGTGCTTAGAATGTTCTCAAGGGGGAGGTCATGCTGGACCTCCCCGGGCCCTAAGATAGATGTTTATCCTACTGATGACAGTGTCTGTAACCGTTTCTGATGTAATACGAATCTTTGTTGACATTTTTTTCATCTTCTATTTCATCTCCAATCTACATCTGAAACTGAGTTGTATTCGCGTAATCGATCCATGAATTCGGTTCCAAACCGAAATTTCACAAATGAACGTATCGACCAATCCTTGGGCATTCTCGGCACAACGAAACGCGCAACGGATGAAACAACAACAACAACCTTATGTTGCCGGAACCAATCCGTGGGCGCTCACATCTTAATAGCACACTCAACAACAACTCCTCATTAACGAGAATCCTTGAGCACTCGCAGCCGCTGCAACTCAACAGAGTCAACCTTTATCGTCTATGTTGTTAAGTGATATGGAAACCGGGATGTTTCAGAATTCATGTGGATAATGTAGTACCCCTTAGATGCTTTGGCTTGCATTGGCAGAAAGGAATGAAGGAAATGAGAAGAATAGGAAGATCAAGATGGATCCATTCACGAAAGAGTTTGAGAATTTCACAACGATTGGGAATGAGCCTCTACGGGATCTAACTGCACGATATTATCATTTAATGTCGGAGATGTATCGGTACGGGGTTGTTTAAACATCTTCTAAACTTGTTGAACGATTTGCAGATGTACTTCCTCCTCACTGGCATCAATGGCTTGACATCCAGAAGTCAACAAACCACTATCACATCATCTCCATCATGACCTTGTGATCGAGCTCGAGAAAAAGGAAATTGATGAACTTAGAAGGGCAAATAAGGCGTTTATCCCTCAGAATCCCAGTATCTACTATGGGGCAGCTCCTTAAGATGTCAGCGGTGTAGGATCTAAACCTCAGACATCCTTTGTCCCAACCCAGATGTTGTTCCTCCCATGTATCCCTTTGGACAAGCAAATCAATGTCCTTAACCATACGGAGCAAATCAATTTGGTGTTAACCCCTTTGCACATCCTGCAACACCAGCACAAGCAATGTCAAACTTTAGTAGACTTCCCCCATCAGGGTATGGTGGTGCTTCAACTTCTGGATACTGTGGTGCTTCTTCTTCAGGTCAAGGCGGTGGTTTTCAGTCTAATCCGATTGCTCTGCAGTTAAACACAGCAGGATTCGAGAAGGTGACTGTAGAACTGGCTCAAGAACATATGGCTATACAATCTGCATTAGTCAACTCTTAAAGTGGCTTAGTTGCAAGGCATATAGGAAATCCTTATCTCACTCAGGAAGAATACGCCCAAATTGACAAGGATGATATGATCCTGATTGATATTCAGTGACACTTCGTAAGCGTAGTTCGAAGAGCAAAGGAGTTTCTGGATAGAACGGGTAGCAGAGATGTGCTGATCAACAACAACACATGATTAAGGTTCGATAAAAGAAAAGTCATGTGCTACAACTGTGGAACCAAGGGACACTTTGCTAGGGAATGTGATCGACCTAAGCAACAAGGAAATCAAAATCTGTTCAACAACAATTGAGGCAATCAGAACTAGAGAGAGCAAGCCTAGACACAACCTCAACCAAATACTAAACGAGCAATCATCCCTATGCAAACCAGAACCAGCGTGCTCCTGTAAACAACAATCAAGGTCAGGCACTAGTGATACAAGCTGATGAAGGATTCAATTGGAACCTTGACTTAGAGGGAGATGATGCTTCGCAGGGTGGTGTAGCATGTTATGTCCAACAGGTTTCTGATGCAGCAGTTGAAGTTGAATATTGCAGAAGTGCCCAAGAAGTCAATGATGCAGACAATGACTCTTTGGATGGTGATTCTGAGTTGTATTTGGATTTTAAGGAACTACTTGCAGAAGCAGATGAGTTCATCAGCAAGCGATCTTTCTTGGTGGATGTTGACTGTGCAAAGACCAATCTTGCTGACTTCTTTGGAACTAAAAAGTCTGCTGCTCACTATGCATTGATGTCTATTACAGAATCGTCAAACAAGGTAAGCTAATCTTCCACTTCTAAATCTGATTATGTTGATTGTGATAAGCTTAGGTACATAATCAAACTGTTAACTGATGGGAATCTGAACCTTAAAGCTGATCTGGGACAATGCCAACGGTCAAATGATGTCTTTAGATCCAATTAAAGGGGTTTTAAGAACACAATTAAAAATTATAAAAAAGGATGTTTCTGAACTGTCTAAAACTCTGTCTATTAAACAAATTGCTATCAATAATTATATTAATGAGTTATAAAACACTAAGAAATAGTTGACTATTGTAAATTGTGACTATGAGAAGATCAAGAAGAAACTTCAAAGTTACTTGAATAGTAAGTATGTTCTTGATCACAAAGCTGAAAACCTAGAGAAAGGAAGCAAATCCACTAGCCCAGTATATGAACAATGTCCTCCACCTGTGAGATTTGAAATTCACACCTTTGATGTTCTACCAAATGAGGAGTTTGTGGATATAACTGCACATGCTGCAAGTGTTGGTGATCCACATCAACCTGATATGAAACCAATGCTAGGTGCTAGTGAGATTGTAGATCATGTTAGTGTCTGTGAGACAAGCATTTCAGATGATGAGTTTGATGAGCCTATGAGGGATGCACTGGTTAAGAATGCGGATATTCCTGTCCAAAATCACATTTTGTGTGATCCTGAGCCGAAAGTGTAGCCTATTGATGGCAGGGAGGTTATGAAGGTGTTTTATACAATGAAGGGATCTGATAAGATATATGCTGATGAGGAACTTCCCATCAAGTGTGTCCCACCTTCTATGATTTCAAATATTTGGCAAGAATCGACCATTACCTTTAAGAAAGAAAAATGGGGTAAGGGTAGGGGCAAGAAGGAGAAGGGTAATCCGTCAAAAGAAAATAACAAGAAAAATCAAAAGCAAAACACCAATGACCCTCCCAAGCAAACTCAGAAACAAAATCCCAGGAAACATGGTCCTCAATTTGTCAAATCTACTAGAGAAGTAAATGACATCAAGGTGAAAAGCCTCAGATTAGTCTACAAAGACAATGTCTTGAGGATCAAAACCCTACGAACACCTTTGCCAGTACGTCTAAATCAAGGGAAAGAAAGGAGAAACAATCTGAAGCTCACAAGTTTGAAGAATATAGATCCTGTTTTTAATGCGGGGAACGTGAGCATTTAGTTGCCGCGTGCCCAGAATTTAGACGGAAAAGGATTGAGGTTCATGATGCTCCTAGTTCTAGCAAACCAAAGTACCCGGTTTCCCCAAAACTTTCTGAAAAATAACAGGGGAAACAGGTTGCTTATGACAACAGAAACAAAATTGCTATTAACAAAAAGTCGGTTGATGCTAAGGACATCAAGCTGAGGGGAAGCTCAGTTCCTACGAAGGCTGAAGCAGCACAAAGCCACAAGCTAAGTCTGATGCTAAGCCAAAATCTAAGCCTAAGCCTGAGCCACGTACAATTAACTCTGAAGTGGTTCCAAACATTGTTCTTGCAAAGAAATCTAAGGCTAAGAAGAAAGAAAGCTAAGCCGAAGAGAGCGGAACAGGTTTGGAGGCCTAAGTCACCAGCCAAATCAGCAGAATCATCAACTGATATTATCAGACCATCGGAAGCAACTCCAACTCCTAATGGTAAGTGGGTTGATTTTCCAACTATTTATGAAGATGGTGGACCCAAGACCGTGAAGGATTGGGTCCCCCTAAACCACTAATCTTTGAATGTTTGTGAAGGGAGTTCCACAAGGCCTTATCAGCAGCCTATGGATTGTTGATAGTGGAGCTCCTGGGCACATGACGGGTGACTTATCCATGCTATTTGACATCAAGAATATCAACGGGAGATATGTTGCTTTTGCTGGTCATAAGGGGGTTGCATAACAAAGGAATGTAGTATGAGTAATGGTGTAGTAAGTTTTAACAAGATAAGCTTTATGAAGCAGATAGACCACAATTTGCTGAGTGTTTCACAAATCTGTGACAAGAAGTTCACATTGTTCGTTGATGACAACGCATGCTTTATTCTGAAACCGGGCTTCAAAGTTCCTAAAGAGTGAGTTATGATTTCTGCTCCAAGGGTAATCAGTCTATATGTACTGGATACGAGTCAAGCTATGACAACACAGGGGCAGGTCACTTGTTTTCTGTCAAAGGTGACAGAGAAAGAATATATTATGTGGCACAGACGAATGGCACACATTCACTTGAGGAAGATGAACCACTTGGTGCAAAATTAGCTTGTTGAAAGTGACCCAGTCAAGAATATCCATTTGAATGATGTCTGTGTCTCATGCAAGAAGGGGAAGCAAAAGAAGAAATCTACCAAACACAAGAAGGTCAACTCAGTCAGTGTTCCTCTCGAATGATTGCACATGGATCTGTTTGACACTGTCAATCGCAAAAGCAAGAATGGAGCTTTAGACTGTCTGGTTGTCACAGATGACTATTCTAGGTTCTCTCGGGTGGTATGCATGCAGCACAAGAGTTAGACTTTCGAGTACTTGAAGAGTCCGTTCACCAAACTTGAAAGCGTATATCAGCTAAAGATCCGCAGGTTTCGAAGCGACAATGGAACAAAATTCAAGAATCATGCTATGAAGGCTTTATGTGCAGAAAAGGGTATTCATCATGAATTCACAACACCATACACTCCACAACAAAACGGGGTTGCAGAAAGAAAGAAACGGACTCTTATAGAGGCAGCCAGAACAATGCTAGCAGACTCGAACCAACCCGTATTCATCTAGAATGAGGCGGTTCACTACGCGTGTTACACTTTAAATAGGGTTCTTATGGTAAATAAGCATGGTAAGACTTCTTACGAATTGCTGAACTATAGGAAACATAACTTAGAGTTTCTGGAACCATTAAGGGCTCCATGCACTATGATCCAACCACATGAAAAATTTGGAGCTAAGACAGCAGAAGAGTTCTTTGTTGGTTACAGCACTCCAAATAAAAAAGTGTACAACAAAAGAACCCAACGCGTTAAAGAATGGCTTAATATCAATTTTGACCGCTATTGTGACACCCGGCAAACTCAGGTTAATAATTTTTACAAACATATAAGGCTACCTTAGCAAAACATTTATTTAACATACTTAACTGGGTCAGTTGAGTCGGTTCGATGATTCGGGGAATCATCGGGAGTTGGTTTACATTCACGTAACGTCCATAGTTTAATGATTCGGGGAATCATTAGGGAAACACATACACACACGAGTCTTGAGTCCCGTTGTTGGTGAAACAACATAGTTGGATTGAGTTATCAAGTAGTAGATGTCCTATGAATGATTACCAACTTGTAGATGCATGGTTATGTGATTTAAATGCATATTTATGTGATTTGGTGTGATAACATATGTTAAAACAACAAGATTGTGAATCGAAAGACCAAACAAGAAATCTGGATTTCCATTGATGCCATTGAAGGCACGAATGAAAATTACGAACTCCCATTCATGCCATGAAAGGCACAAATGAAAACTAAATAATTTGGTTCGTACCTACGAGGGTACGAACAAGAACAAATTATAAATATAACACTTTACCTCATTTTCATCATTTCACAACCCTAACTCGCCTCCAAGTGCTCTCTCTCAACCCCAAACCTATAGGAAGGAGTTTTTGCCCTCGTTTTTCAGATCCTAAAGCTAAAACACATTCTATTACCTAATCAAGTGAAGATTCAAGGTGTGTTCATCATCTAAACTCTTTTTGATACAATTTCATACTTTTTTGATAAACCCTAAGTGTCCAAATCTGATCTAAATGAGTTTTCATAAATATAAACCTTCCTAACATCTTTACAAACTAAATATATACATAAATAATGAGTTTTCTTATAAAAACCCAAATGTTAATGAGGTCAGATGATGGTTTTATATTTTACATATTATAGAATGATGTGTAGAGGTTGTGTAGATGATTTAGGACTAATTTGAAACATGATTTATGGTTGCTTTGATGTTTAATTGATGTTTGATGGATTTTCACCCATTTTGGGGGTTTTATGCTAGATCTAAGGTTTGTTCATGAATATGAAGATGATGATATGATTAGGGATTCACTAACACAAGTAAATTTTTGCTTGTTGATCTGTAAATGTTGTTGTTTTGATAGTATCCATTTTGGGTAATGTTTTCATGCAATTGATGTGAAATTTCCATAATTTGCTATTTTGGGTTAGTGGTGATATGTTATGTGAAATGGACGTGTTTATGTGTGTAAATGGCATGGTTACATGAGGATAGAATAGACATGATTGATTGCTGTGATTTGTTGCATTTCGTGAGGTTTTCGATCAGTTTTGAAGGGTTTTTGTTCGTCAAAATAGTTCAGCATGCAACCAGGTCGAATGGAAATTCCCTTTGTGCGATCGTAGGTATGAATGAAATTTCATGAAACTCATTCGACCCTTAAAAAGGTACGAACCAAATGAAATATTTTTTGTTCGAGCCCACGACTGCATAAATGAAACTTTGATGTAAGCTAAGTGTTTTATGTGTAATTCTTTTATGTAACTATATGTGCTTGATCAACTGATGTAACGGGTCACCAACGGGATGTCGAGTCTGTCTTGTGTGGTCGAGTCAGCATTTAAACAAGTTTTCAAACATACATGGTCATGATTTGAACAATCGGGGACTAGTTAACCTATTAGTTGATAGTTTAGACACTTATACACATTTCATGATAGGTCACCGGTATTAGGGACTATCATTTCATTGTTAGGTCATCTATTTGAGAATTTAGCATCCTAAGGTGAGTTTC
The DNA here is from genome assembly GCA_028751855.1 of Ambrosia trifida. Classification (NCBI taxonomy): domain Eukaryota; kingdom Viridiplantae; phylum Streptophyta; class Magnoliopsida; order Asterales; family Asteraceae; genus Ambrosia; species Ambrosia trifida. The sequence goes on along the minus strand of CM054128.1, from coordinate 63,129,673 downwards.
ACAATCCCGCTTTTACATGCTTTCTCATGGGGGAGAAACATGATACACATTTTTAGAAACGTAAAGGTCATGCTATACTATGGTTATCTCTTGTTTACCATATGACTCATCCAAGTCCTAGGGAAACCACTAATATAGGGGTACATAATGGGGAAAATGTGGATAGATCTATTGGGCATGACAAACCCCACCCGTGTTGACGGGAGGTCGGATGGGTGCATATTGTCTCTAGCTTCGGGCCTACCGAGGATGACGGTAGCCTACACGGGCCGAAACATGAAATGCTTGTTAGTAATGATTTCAAATCGTAGTAGTGACATACATACGTCTAGCTAACGTACGCATAACATAGTAGTAACGGGATTGATCTTTCAGAAACATACGAAACATTTTATTAAACTATGTGAACTCACCAGTATTATATGTTGACATTTTTTAGCATGTTTTCTCAGGTCGCTAAGGTAGCAGCATTGGATAGGCGCACGAAGTCTCACGGCGTCTAGGTTCATGCATCATGTGAAACATTAAACATTTGTCTTTCATTTACATTTGAGGATTGTAAACTATTATGCTTCCGCTGTGTTGTTGGTTGAAGCTTTTAAAACTGCAGGGTTTGGTTTACATTATTTTTACTGATATAGTTGTCGTTTATTGTGACCGTTGCTTGGATACTGGTGTGTCACGCGCCTCGCGGTAAAACCCGGCAAGTGAAATTTGAGGGTGTGACAGCTATGCTGTCAATGCTTTTGGTGTTGGACCTGATTGGTTGTTCGACTACTAGAGTCTGTTTGATTCTTTCAACGTAGATAATGTTGTAGACGATGTTGTTCCACAAATATATTACGAATGTGAAAATGCTACTAGTTTACCACTGGTGTGTCTGAGCATCGTCAATACACCAACAACATCCAATGCTTCAACATCTACGGGTCCCCCTACCAAAATCGCAGCAGCAAAAGCAGAGGCAGAGGATGTTTTTCAAGAAGCCTCGGCGGAGACTCAAAATTCATCTTCATCAGACGAGGAATTTGCAGAATCTCATGAAACTCTAACTGATGAACAAGTTGGAAATGGTGAATCTACCACTACAGTTCCAGTCATTCCTATAGGAAACAATCATGTTGGTCCTTCGTCTTCTGCAGCACCAGGGATTGATCTGTGGATTGATCTCTCTACGTTTAATATGCAACCTGCTACTCCTTCTAGTTCAAGCGCCGCAGAGACAAATATTTATGAGAACAGGGAAAATCTCAACTTGCATTCAGATGATCTAGTGTTGGCGCATCTGGACTCTAGGATTCACGGCACTCATCCTTTGCAAAATGTGATTGGAAATCCAGCTAGCAGAGTTATGACACGTGGTCAACTCAGAAATGCTAGTTCAGGTGACAATGCGGGTACCCTGGCTCTTTATTCAGACATCAGAAAAGCCGGTCATCAGTACGATTGGTCCTTCGCTCTCTATGTATCATAATAGGAACCTAGAACTGTGCAGGAGGCATTGAGGGAGGAACCTTCGATTGAAGCAATGCAAGCAGAAATTCAGCAGTTCCAAACACTAGGGGTGTGAGACTTAGTTGACTTACATCATGGTGCAATGAAAATTGGAACGAAGTGGTTCTTTAAGTGCAAATGAGATGACCACGGGGTGGTTATTAGAAACAAGGCTCGATTGGTTGTGCTTGGCTTCAGACAAATATAAGGAATAGATTAAAACGAAGTATATGCTCCAGTTACACGCCTTGAAGCTATTCGAATCTTCCTAGCTTATTCTTTGTACAAACGATTCAAGGTGTATCAAATGGACGTGAAAAGTACTTTTCTAAATGGTATCATGAAGGAAGAGGTGTATATTGCACAGCCACCTGGTTTTATGGACCCATTTCATCATGAAAAATTCTACAAATTGAATAAAGCGTTGTACGGCCTCCGTCAAGCTCTGCGAGAATCATATCAAATGCTTAGAAACTATCTGATATCCAATGGGTTCAAACGTGGACTCGTGGATTGCACCTTGTTCACCAAGGAAAAGGGTGGCGACCGTCTTCTGGTATAGGTTTACGTTGATGATGGTATTTTTGGGTCTACTAAGGATGAATTGTGCAGGGAATTTCAAAAGTTAATGCAGGATAAGTTCAAGATGAGCTCGATGGGGTAAATGCAATTCTTTCTTGGACTAAAGCTTTTGACATACCTCGATTTGAGAATCTGTTAATTTCAAATAGCGTTAAAGAAAAAGCAGGATTAAGTTCCTCATCGGTGATCATTTTTGTCAATATTTTTCTTCAAAAACTTGATAAATCCAAAAATATTGTCTTTTCATAAAATTTTTTAGATTGTTAGGGGGAGAAAACTTAGAAAAATACAAAAACATCAGAATATTTTAAAAATAAAAAAAATGAGGAAAGCAAAAATTGAGTTTTCATTTGGTGTAAAAGGGAAAATGATATGAACTCATCAGTGGGCTATCTGAACCCTTTAAAATTATAAAAGATTTGGAAACGATAAGCAGCCTTTACAATGATATGTCAGTAGGCTCAAAATCATTTCCATGTTCGGCACGGTGATCTAAACATATCGACTGAAAATTGTGTGGATTAACGTCGCATTTGCATATGGTCTTAGTACCGAAATCACGTTTAATAGACTGGCAAAATCCGAGGTTTATGTTCTTTAAGAGGTTGGTACATCTGGGTGAACTGGACGTCTGTCAGAATAAAGGAGTGGCATACGTGTCGTACGTTGGGTTCGCAGCCGAACTGAGGCACCTCTATGTCAAGTCCATGAAAAAGAAAAGAAAACGAAAAACAAAAAATTAGAATAAAGTCTGATCAAGAGACATTTGGGAATCCTATAAGAGCAAAAAGATTCAAAATGCCAAAAACCTAATTCTCATTGAGAAATTGCTCTAAGGTAACAAATTATATGCCTAAAAAATCGTACCGATAAATAATTTAATGGTATCTAACTTGAACCTTGGTCTGGATCTCACTGGTATCTCTGTTGCATCGTTCATGCAGACCTGATCACCACTGAGTTCATTCCTTGTAAATACGGATGACAACAACTTATTCACCGGTTACGAGGAAGTTTGTGCATGCCTTGATACGGGAATGTGTCGTGTGTGCAGGGAACACCATTTAAATCAGCATTAATCATTACCTTAACGTATCTAAAGTTCCTAGCGATAAAACTTGATTTTAGGTTTAGGTGGAAAACAATATTGGCAGCTATAAACTGAACAAAGTAAGGGTTCCAGTTTAGTCCGTGCACTGATATGATTCCCTAACAGATGAAACTCACAAAAATATGCTTGTGAATCGTAATTTGATTTCCAGTATTTTGATTTCTGTTAATTACCTTGAAAGACACAAAAAAATATTTTATCTTTGTTTTGTTTTTGATTGTCGATGTTTGAATTCTAATCCATTGTAATCTTTCAGAAATCGAAGCCGGAAAGTCAACTAAGTTGAAACTTGAAAATTGCCGGGTCAAAACCGTACTTTCTCAAGTCTCAGGGAGAGAAGTTGAAAAACATAAATTTTTGACTCGAAATCCGGAACATCTTCAAGAAACTGAGTAAAACACATGTTTTAACTGATTGAGGGTTAAAAATGTAATTTGGAAAAGTTCAGGGGCATTTTTGGTAATAGAGGGGTGAAACACGACTAGCTAAGCTAATCATCCCTCACAAGAGGTAACTAGCTTGCTAATCGTGTGGAAAATAGCTAATCGTGTGAGTGTGTACACGACTGGCTTGTGAAAAGGTGAAAGCTAATCGTGGGTCAGAAGAGGCGACTAGCTAGGCTAGTCGGGTGTAATCCTAGGTGACTAGCACCCTAGTCGTTTGCCAAGAGACACGACTAGCTAAGCTGTTCTGGTCTACACGGACGCGAGTAGGGTTTCATATATAAGGGAACAATTAGAAAAGTTTCATACATTTTCAAACTCACCACTACCCTTCCTTTCGTCTTCCCTCTCAAACGATCCATAGACCTCTTTTTGCCCTTGTATTTTTTACCATAAGACTGTGTTAAGGATCATTTAGGTATGCTATATTCAAATTTTTGAGGCTTGACAACATGTTCTAGTTGGATTAAACCACGATTTTGTTGTCTAAACCCTAACCGACCCTAAAACAATCAATAAACCTATTAATCATATTAAACAACTAAAAATTGGTATTGGGGTTTGTTATTCGGTGGGTTTAGATGATAATGAATCAAACATCATCAACAAAATCGATCAAAATCAAATCTGACCCATTTCAAGGATTGACAGTTACTGTACAGGCGACTAGCCTAGCTAGTCGTCTATACATTGAGACGACTAAGAAGCTACTCGTGCCTTATATAAGGCGACTAGTTTCTCGCCTATTGCAGACTGTCAATGAAATTATGTCGTTTTGTCCTTTTTGTATCTTTTTTGCTTTCCTAATGTTTCCTTTGAATGTCCAGCGTTATGGATTGGGAAAGTTCAAGCAAGAAAAATGTGTGCGCGTTTCTAGGACCAATCAAGAAGGATAAGAATCAAGTCTTCGCAGATATCATTGAGTTCCTTCGCCGTTCAAGAATCGCCTATGCTTTGATGAAGTAGCATGTTCCCTACAGAGACATTCTTCGGGAGTTCTATCATCATGCAGTGATAGATTGTAAAGTTGTACCATCAATGATCTGAAGCAGGATTCAAAACAAGGATGTTGTCATATCCAAGTAACTGCTTCGAGAGGAACTTAATTTTAATGATGTTGCTACTGATCCAATCGAGTTTGATTCCATTCTTATTCGTCGGTGCTTCATGAAAATGAAATACAACAGACCAGTGACTAAGGAGAAAATTCTGCACAAAGGCGCACGTGTGTCCAACTTTCAAATACCTTTCAAAATTCTGCATATGACAACATCAGAGATACTCTTGGATCAGCGGTGGTAGCTTTGATTCTGAACAAGCCGTTTAACTTCTCTGGCATGATCATGCATCATTTGAAGGAGATACTTACCAAGCGAACAACCGAGAACCCTTTTCCGGTGTATCCTCGTTTCTTATAGATGGTGATTGATAGACAACTACCTGATATGGTGAAAAATGAGTAAGAGAGTTTCTCCTTAGATCATATGGACGAAGGAGTGATGGAAAGAATGCTCACTTTCACGGGTCAGCCGAAAGATAAATGGCCCAAAACAAGAAGATTATTCAGATATCTGAGAAATCCTGGTTAAGAAGCCCCAAAAGGTAACAAGTGGAATCATCAAAAATGTGATTCTGAAGATGACTTTGAGGTTCAAAGGAGAACATGTTGCTAATTGTTGAAATTACTGATACCTAGATGTTAGTTACCCTCTTAGGAACCTTCCTTGTGAAAGGTTCCTTCTAATTCATGATAAATACTTGAATAAGTGAAGTTATGAGTGAAAAAGGAAGTGGGTTTTCCTTAAAAAGGGAACCCACTTGTCTGACTAAGTTATAAGGTCCAATTAAATGTAATATTGCTAATCTAAGCTTGCTAAATTGTTTAAAAGTGCTAACTAATGGGAAACCTAGTTGAATGGCTACAATGATAGTTAATTGAACATGTGTTAGCTATGAAACCATATAAGGAAATTGTGCACACCAAGCGTTCAATGAAATGTCTAAGTGACCAGTTGTGGCTAGACATTATCATTGGGTGCGCTTGGGTGCAAGATTTGATATTGGGGGTTAATGAACCTCATAGATATGAATTTAGGATTTATTTATCTCATTCCTAATGATCCAATGGAAATTGTCCAAATAGATGCTTCGGGTGGAACTCTAGGAGGCCAAGATGCTAAGTTAATGGAACGAATATGGATGCGCTTCGAGGCAAATCATCTTATGACTTAAAATAGATTAACCATGTTTTTGTGTTTGAGCTTGTTCATAGTGAGTCATTGACTTGCATGGGCCTACATCGACTCTTGTTGAATTGCAACTATCATAGTCGAGAGTGGGCGCAAGGCGTTTAAGCAAAGAAAGTCAATCGGGTCATTCGTTGTGATCAGGTGATCCGATGAGTATTCGTAACCCCATCCTTAGTTGGAGGATTGAGGTTGACTATGATTGTCAATCGGGTCTTTTGTTGGTCATATGTGGCTTTAGTTAGATTCGCCGTACATTAAGGATTATAAACCCCCCCATGTGGTTAGTTGGGTTAGATAGCGTTTTTTTAAATCCTTAAAATGAACTTGACAGTATCGATTCTTGAAATTGACCCGCGAATGGTCAACCGGACCGTTGGCTGGTGGAACACGAATCCGTCATGATAACAGCTTTAGTTGAAGGTTGTGCAAGCCACATATATAGTTATTCGAACCGTATGTGTGGCATGTCAAGGAACAAACCATAGTTATATGTGTCTCTAGATTATGCACGCAAACGGGTTGCTTATGCGAAACTAGTTATGTGTGGTTTTTAAATGGTCAACTAGATTAAGTCAAGGACAGAAAAAAATCTTAGCTGTTAACTTGGAACTTATGTGAGTATACTAAGAATTGAACGGGTGGAATGGGTAATTTAAGCCCATGAAATTATAATTAAGTCCGTCTAGGACTCGAGTTTTCACAACATTTGTTTATTATGCCCAATTATTGCTTGATATTGCCTTAAGAGGTTAGTGAATCATGAAAGCTAGTTGTGATCCGGGTAGTTAAAAGCTTGATCGACGAATTGATTCAAATCATAGAACTTAGAAGATTTCATTATCCAACTAATGTAGAAAATAAAGTAATTACTTGTTCCTTCTTGTCATACTGTGGAAAAATGATATTAGGAAACTTGGTGATTACTAAGGTGAGTAATGGTTTGAGACTTAAACGGGTCAAACCAACCAAATCCGAATAAAAAAGAATCAAATTGGTAGAAACTGAATGAGGTTTTGAACGGCCTCTTAAACGTGTTTGGAACAGCCTAAATACCTGGATATATAGCTTGGAAAAGCATCTAATACAAGCTTAAAGTGTAGGCCATGAAATAGTGAAAGATGGTAGTATTGATATAGTTTACATAGGCCTTTAAAACAGTCGCATAAGGTTTCTTTGGTATTTGTATCAGGAACTTTTATTATCTAAAGCCTAAATAGAAAAGTGAAACGGCCGGGTAAGACTTCACTGAAGAAATTGAAACGGCCGCATAAGCGGGCTGGGCTAAATGTTTGTTTTTGTTTTTGTTTTCTTGTTAAGCCTTGGGCATTTAAGCAAGTTTAATCGGGTTATTTCTTATTTTAACCCTAGGTACCAATCTTATGGAGTATTGGAAGAAGATCAAGCCGGTTATGAAGAACCGGACACACACAAGATTATTAAAACGCTTCCGCACACTTGAATTTGAGTTTTGAACTATACGGGGTTGCAACTTAATTGGAAAATAGATACATCTAAACAATATAACGGGATTGTAAACTCTTTTGTGTGATGTGAACCTCGTTTTAATTTTGTTGATCATGTGGGAAACGATAAAACTTTTTAAGTACGTGATTAATCTTTCAAAATTTAAGTTAACCCTAGTTTTTAACACAACTGATTCCATGTTTTAGGGCGTTAAGCCTTGGTAATTCGGGACAGGTCTTACAAGTGGTAATCAAAGCAAAAGGTTTTATGGAAATTGTGTTCGATTCAAGGCATGATCATCGATCCCGGTAACTAGTTAGCTAAATTGCTAGTAAAACCTTAAACACCGCAATAACACTATGATCACAAAGTTGATGCAATCTAGTGGAAACACCGTGATAACACTAAGATTGTATAGTCGGTACAATCTAGTGAGAATGGTGTAATAACATTATGATTGCATAGTTGGTGCAATCTAGTGGAAACACCGTAATAACACTATGATTGTATAGTTGATACAATCTAGTGAAATTCGTGACTTAGGCACTATGATCGTATAGTTGATACAATCTAGTGAAATCCGTGACTTAACACTATGATTGTATAGTTGATACTAGTGAAATCCATAACTTAGCACTATGATTGTATAGTTGATACAATCTAGTGAAATCCGTGACTTAGCAATATGATTGTATAGTTGATACAATCTAGTGAAACCCGTGACTTAACACTATGATTGTATAGTTGATACAATCTAGTGAAATCCGTGAATTAACACTATGATTGTATAGTTGATACAATCTAGTGAAATCCGCGACTTAACACAATGTTTGTATAATTGATACAATCTAGTGAAATCCGCGACTTAACACTCTGATTGTATAGTTGATACAATAAAGTGAAATACGTGGCATAACACTATGTTTATATAATTGATACAATCTAGTGAAATCCGCGACTTAACACTATGATTGTATAGTTGATACAATCTAGTGAAATCCGCGACTTAAAACTATGATTGTATACTTGATATAATCTAGTGAAATCTGTGACTTAATACTACGATTGCATGGCTGATACAATCTAGAGAAATTGCTGACTCAACACTATGATTGTATATTTGGTACAATCTAATACAAACCGTGGATTTGGTACGATGTAGTGAAAACTGTAATTATTCTGAACCTTAAACTGAAAGGCTAAAACTATAATCATTCTAAACCTTAAACTGGAAGGTTAAAACTGTAATCATTTTGAACCTTAAACTGAAAGCTTAAAACTGTAATCATACTAACCCTTAAATTGAAAGGTTAATCTATAATAATTCCGAACCTCAATCAAGAGGTCAAACCCTAATCATTCTGAACCTTAACCGAAAGGCTAGTATCGTAGTTATTCCGAACCGCCTTTTAAAATTTCAAGTATTCTGAAACTTAAGAAAAATGTTAGACTGTGAACCCTTGAACCTAAACTAAGGTTAAACTGTAAGGTCAACTCAAACTGTAACTGAAGGTTCAATAACAAAACAAATGGTTTCGTAAGCAGAGGATGGACCACAAGTAATTTAAAACCTTATTCGAAGGATAAACGATATATATAATAAAACCTTAGCCGGTGGTTAGGTACAAATAAATTCGAACCTTATTCGAAGGTTAAAACTATGTACTAAATGGAACCTTATCAAAAGGTTACCCAAATCCTAACTAAAACATTAACTGAATGCTAAAAAATTCAAATCGTGATTTCAACCTCAAACCATGAGTACATTCAAATCCCGTTAGACATTAAACCAAACACTGACGAAGATCTCAGTAGGAGATTAAATTGTACCCTGTTTGAATTCTCGTTCAAAGGATTTATCTGTCGTCTGTCTAAATCCTCATTTGGAGACTAAACCACATTTTGTCCTAATTTCTCTTGGAAAATAAATCATATTCTATCTAAATTCTCATTCAGATAATGAACAGTATCTGCCTAAACCCTTATATTGGATGCTAAACTGCACTCTGACTAAGTTCTCACTCGGGGGTTAGTTCGTATTCTGTCTAAATTCTCATTCGAAGAATAATCCATATCCTGTCCTTGTCCTTGTTCTTATTTTTAGATTAAATCGTATGATGTGAAAATACTCTATCAGGAATTAAATAGTATTCTGTTTAAAACACTCATTGGAGATTAAGCCGTATTCCGGCAAAAATTCTCATTTAAAGATTAAGTTGCATACTAATCAAAAATCACATTCATAAATCAAATCGACTACTGGCTTAAGTCTTGTTCGGAGGATACATATTATACAACCTATATTCTCGTTAGAGATTAAACTGCATACCGGTTTAGGATCTCCCGAGAAGATTAAATCATGTAAACACTCATTGGGGACTAAACTATATAATGAATAAATTCTCATTCAAAGATTAACTAAGTACTGACTCAAATCTCATTGGAACTTAAACCGTACACCGAATGGCATTCTATTGATGAATGACCGGGTGCGAAAAGCCTACAAGGAAAATGTGAACTGCATGCCACGTTAAGAGATTTAGCGAAAGTAAAAATAGGAGCTTGTAGGGCAAGTGAGAACCATGAGCCACACAGAGATGAGAATAGGATGAAAGGATAAGGAAGAGGGGCCCAGAAATGCCCTTTAGGTCATTAAAAATTGAGAAATCTCGAATACAAAACACATTAAATTGTAAAACAACAAGTTGAATAATAAAGGGGATGAATAGATTAACCTATGAGAATAAACATAAGCTAGTAGTGCCAAAAGGCGTTGTAGCTCTTTAGAATGCACGATTGTGATCAATGGGTCAATAAGTAATTCGGGCCAATGATGAACGAATGTTAGTCGTTGGATCGGAAACTAATCCTAGACAGGCCAACCCGCAAGAGAGTAGCCTTCTAGAATCAAACAACCCCAAGAAACTAGATAGTAAGATAATTTTGTAAGGATGTGAAAGAGATCATACATTGAAATGGCATCTAAGTAAATGAAAGAGTTGAGTGACTAGGTGTCACTTCAGAAATAAGAAGCTCATAGGAGTGAGAACCAAAACAGAAGTACCTAACATGAAAGGGTCCCGTACCCTAGTCAAAGGTATCTAGTAATAGGTAGTAAACATAACCGAAGTAAGATTGCACAATGTCCAAGAAGATGAACTCTTGGGTTAGTAACAATCAAAACAAAACAAAGGTTTCGAGGGCGAAACCTCCTTAATAGGGGTAGACTTGTAACACCCCAAAACTCAAGTTCGCTTAATTAAGCTATTAGTTAACAGGAAAAATGTAGGCTTGGGTGTAAACTAGGTGGATAGTAATCAACTACTAACCAGAAAACATAACTTGAAGGGCTGATTGTGTCATGTGATGAAAGTAGGAATGGGTTATATGGGAAAAAAACAATCCCACACCATTTTTGCTCCTGGATATTGAGTCTCACACACACACAACCCTCTCAACCTTCAAAACTATGGAGAAATCACCAAATCAAGCCTGATTCAAAGGAGTATTGAAGTGCATGTATTAGATTATCACCATCTAAGACATCCTTTACATCCTGTAAGCTTTAATTTTAAGTTTTAAGATTTTTAAGCATGAGTTATAGAAAACGCAGAATTGAAACATGTTGCTAATTATTGAAATTACTGATACCTAGATGTTAATTACCCTCTTAGGAACCTTCCTTGTGAAAGGTTCCTCCTAATTCATGATAAATACTTGAATAAGTGAAGTTATGATGAAGAAGGATGTGGGTTTTCCTCAAAAAAGGGAACCCACTTGTCTGACTAAGTTATAAGGTCCAATTAAATGTAATATTGCTAATCTAAGCTTGCTAAATGGTTTAAAAGTGAAAAATGATGAGAAATCTAGTTGAATGGTTACAATGATAGTTAACTGAACATGTGTTACAAATGATGAGAAACCTAGTTTAATGGTTACAATGATAGATAACTGAACATGTGTTACAAGGAAATTCTGCATACCAAGTGTTCGATGAAATATCTAAGTGACCAATTATGTTTAGACAATGTCATTGGGTGCGCTAGGGTGCAAGATTTGATATTAGGGGTTAATGAACCTTACATATATGAAGTTACGATTGATTTATCTCATTAAAGAAATTGAAACGGCCGCATAAGCGGGCTAGGCTGAAATGTTTACATTTGTTTTCTCATTAAGCCTTTGGCGTTTAGGCAAGTTTAATTGGGTTATTTCTTGATTTTAATCCTAGGTACTAATCTTAAGGAGTATGGGAAGAAGATCAAGCCACTTATGAAGCACCAAACGCGCACAAGATTATTAAAACGCTTCCACACACTTGATTTTGAGTTTTGAACTATACGGGGTTGCAACTTAATTGGAAAATAGATACATGTAAACGATATAACGGGATTGTAAACTCTTTTGCGTGATGTGAACCTCGTTTTAATTTGGTTGATCCTGTGGGACACGATAAAACTTTTTAAGTACGCAATTAATCTCTCATAATTTAAGTTAACCCCAGTTTTTAACACAACCGATTCCATTTTTTAGGGCGTTAAGCCTTGGTAATTCAGGACGGGTCTTACACAAATGCTCGAGTTATTCGCAGAGACGATCAAGATCAACAAAGAACTGCAAGCATCTAACCGGGCTCTTTAAGCTTCCAATCGTCAAGCGAAGAAAAAAAGCTTAGATTGACCCACATGGAATCTCAGTATCAACAGCTGCATCTTAAAATGTCAACACTGAAAAGATAATAGAAGAATTCTAAACAGAAAACCAGAAGCTCAGGGAAAGGGTTGATCAGTTATTTGAACACCATCCCAGAATCGAAGGAACACACGAGTCTGGTAATTATGAAGAAGAAGAATAAGGTAAGGAAGATGAGGATGATGATGAGGGTAATGATGATGATGGAAATGATGATGATAGGAAGGGTGATGGTGACGATCCAGGGAATGTTGGTGCAGGTTCGTCTTCAGGTGCTGATGAAAGTCGCACCAAAAGTGAACATGAAACCCAGGACAACGATCCCAAAGGTAGTTAATCTACTCAGGGGGAGTCAAATGCTGATGCTATTAAGAGATTGAATGATTACATATTGACTGGATCGGTGCCATTGGATGTTGCCGAACCTCTGAGGAATATATTCTTGTATGATGCTGACGGCAATCCAAGGAAGATCCCACAACACGAAGATTTGGAGGACGGAGAGATTCTACCTGAACTCTCCAAGGAAGACATGGCTAACATATTTGGCTTTGGCTTTGGCTTGACATTGGAGAATCTTCATGTGCAAGACACACTCGTCCAGAACTGGATCCCAGGAACAATGAGGTGGAGATAGAGGACATCACTCATGAATAGTATCCAGAGTACTGTTTTGACAACGACTCCACTGGGATTCCAGATATTACTAAAGATATGATCAACAAGTCTGAAGATCATCTTTGTGCTGCTCCAATTCCTACTCCTGATGAAGCATTATCCAGAACTAGAGGTATTATGAGACTGTGCTCTCATTGGTATCCATAAGTTGCCAAAAGAACACAGAAGAAGGAACCAGTTCAGGCTTCAGTGTTTAAGAAGAAGTTGTCGAAGATGACAGGTAACATTCTCAGCTGGGCGTGCATTGAGCATGCAAAGGTATTCAGTATCAAGTGGAAAGAGTGACTTCTTTACTTCAACTACTAGACAAAGGTCAGAAATCTCCCATTTGGGTTTGTCGGGGATCTGGTACGTCTGCGGCCACTGTATTATGAGAAATGTCCTGGATTTGAGTCGTTCATCAATATCCTGAAAAGAGAAAGCTATGATGGATGGAAGACGTTCACACCTTAGTATCCGAAGTCCTACAAGACCAAGAAACTGCATCCTATCACAAAGCATCCAATTTGGCAATATAAGATCAAGCCCCCATAGAGCATGTCAAGTATTCCAATCGCTCCTATGGAACAAGACTTTCATTCCAAGTTCTTGTTCTGGTATTATGATTATGTCACGATGGATGCAGTGATTGTACTTGACAACGAGCCGAAGATTTGCAGGAATATCAGAATCTGGGATCCGATGTGGCTGATCAATCTCTCTAAAGAAGACATTGTTACACTGTATCATCATCCGATCCATATCCTCGATCAAGCTCTCAAGTTTCAACAGGTTATTCGATTGTGCTTCGCTTTTCACATCAATGCAGGTTGTGACTGGGCGACAATAAGCAGGATTCAAACTGCTCAACAATAGGTGATCAAGTGCTATTGTTTGAAGGTTTGAAGATTTTGAAGATATACTAGCTAGGTCAAAGGGGGAGTCTGCTAGAACATGTATCTTATATGTCCCTAGCCTAGTATGTGTTTGTTTATTTTTTTGTACGTGTTTGGATGTGTTATGTATGTTAAAGGGCTTGTTTGTAAACATGTACATGACTAGGCTAGTCGTGTGGGCCTAAAGACGACTAGCTTGCTAGTCGCCCCACCTAGTCGTGTGGTGGAAAGCTAGTCGCCTCTAGGGCCTAGGCCGATTAGCAGCAGGTATAAATAGAACCGATCATTGCCCTAATCATTCTCAGTTGTCATTTCACACATTCCAACACCTGAGTCATAGGTTTTTGGGTCTCTAGGCTGTATTGTAAACTCGTGCTATGTTTCTTATACGAATACAAACTTTAAACCGATTTGTGCGTGTCTTTGATAACTCGTTTTTGTGTTTGTTGGTGTTTTTGTTATTCAAACATCGTCTAGTGGATTCCACACACTAGACGAACCTGTTGTCATAGTCTGGTTGTCCGAAAACGATCCTACAGTGATGGGGGAGGGCATCGAAGGAGAAGGGCGTTGATGCTGGAAGTTGTAAACATATGATGAGTGTGGATACTAAAAATAGGTTTATTGATCTCGTGTAGTCATATATTTACCTCACATATATTATTTATTTATTTATTTGGGTAAAACAAATTGAACAGATGTTGCGTCGCGTCCATTCGTGTTCATTTAAGTAAACGGACAAAATTTGTTGTTCGAGTCCGTTCATTTATTGAACGAACGAACACAAACGAACTTTCTGCGGAACGGTTCATGAACTATTCGCTGAAATTTTAGTTCATTTGCAGCCATAGTCATCCTTGTGTCAAATCTACACTATGCCAAGTCATTAACCAGTTTAGATAGCTTGTTTTAAAATTCGAGTGATAATAATTGAGTCTTTCAATATTGTACCTTGTTTTAATCTATGTGGGTTAATCACTAAAAAAATTTACTTCGAGTATTGGTTTCAGTGATTAAAAGCAGATTGACTTACAAAGTGAAGATATAATATACTTTTTTACGGAGAATTTCAACTTTAGCGGTGCTTAATCGCACCCTCACTTCGGGGAGTCCAGTGCCCTACTCCAACCAGACTATGTTGTCTTAATCAAGCTCACTCTAACATCAGAGTTTGGCTTGACATGCACTGGGAAAACCCCACAAAGACTAGCCCCACACAAGGGGGTGCATGAGTTCCTCATGGAGAAGTCGAACCCTGGTCTCATCGTTAAAACAAGGAAGCCTTAACCATGTTGTCATTGCATCATTGGCAAAGTTGTAATATACTTATTCTAGAAAATCTTGAAAATGTTGTTAAAATAATAAATACAACTTATGGGAAGTTCAAAGAAAATGTTGTAACCAAGTATTGTAATCATTACAAATACATATTACAAATATAAAACCATGTATAAGAGATTAAAGAAAACACTTAGGTGGTGTTTGTTTTTTAATAAAAAGTCTGCGCAGCCTCTTATGTCTGCGCGGTGTAGACCACGCGCAGACATATGGGTCTGCAGCTTGTTTGTTTTTTGGAAGAGCTTTCAGTTAAAAACGTCTGCCCGTCCTCTTTTTAGTGCAGACTTGGACCAAGGTCTTCTCACCTCTTCTCCTCCACTTCTCCCCTTCTTCTCCTTTTCTTCTTCTTCTTCAATGGAGCTCTCCTCCTCCCCCTTCTTCTCCTCCTCCTCTTCCCTCCTTTCCCCTCCCCCGCCATCACTCTCCTCCCTCACCTCCCCTGTCGTCGCCCTCCTCCCTCACCTCCCCTGCCGCCGCCACCCTCCACCCTCCTCTCCCGTCGCCGCCCACTTCCCTCCCCTCCCTGCCGTCGCTGTCATCCTCCCTCCCTTGTGTAGGATAACTTCTTTTGAGGTAATGATGAATGGATGTTTTCCCAGAACTCATTTTTATGAGTTTAGAAAATTCACAGATCTATTTTCCGAAATATACTAGAGTTAAAAGAAATAATTAATAAACTTGATCTACAAATACTAGACTTAAAAATAAATACTCCCTCCGTCCCACTAAAAGTGTCTTGGTTTGAAAAACACAAAGTTTTAGGCACATTAAATGATTGCCTTTTTTGCTTGCCATATGACAATAATACCCTTGTCATATGTGGGTCCATCATATTCTTTGTTTATTTTAGTTGTGTTTTTAAGGGTAAATTTGGAAATTGGCTAATCATTTTTTTTAAAGTGGACACATGAAATGGGACAAATAAAAAAGGGAATATGGACACTTCTAATGGGACGGAGGGAGTAATTAATAAACTTGATCTGCAAAAAGAAAAGGAGCTAACGAAATTGCTGGTGCAAAATGAAAAAGAGGTCTTGGGTTACGTGCGGTGAAAAATAATATAATGATAATTATTATAGTGGCTTGTGGTATTGAGTTATGTTGCAGACGTTAACAAACAAACAGTCTTCTTTTTGCAGTCCACAGACCTTTGGTCCACCTCTTCTCTTGCAAATGTCTACAGATGTGGTCCGCAGACTGCAGACCTTTTACCTCTTCAAAATCAAACAACACCTTATTAGTTATTAGTGAATGATGAAGAGGTCCAAGATCACTGATTTAGATATGGATAATTAATGGAGCAACTTTGAAGGAATTCATTTTGTTTAGTTTCTTTTTTCCGGCTTTGGTCTGCTTGTTTTTGGAGGTTTTTCTTGTGTTTGTTTTTGTGAGCTCCTCTTAACAGCTTGCTAAGGCTGTTCTTGTTGGTGATTAATAAAAATTTCCATGGTTGACCAAAAGAAAAATATAGGAGTGACCTTATAGCTCTAGAGCTTATTTCGGTGGTTGGGACAAGATTTCTGATTTTCTGTAGGCCCTGCGACTAGACAGTCGACATATATTTTTGTCTTTCATGTTTCAGTGGTTTTGATTACCTTACCAAAGATATTGAATATATATATCATAATATATAAATTCTATTAATAATTACCTTGTTTTGTTATGAGTGTTAAATTTATGGGTCACATGTATTTAAAAAGGGTCATGGTAACGACATACCCTCAAAATTATTTGCACATCCACCTATACGCCGCGTATGGAACTATACGCAGGGTTTAAGTGGGTGCGCATAAAAAAGTATAGGCATCGTTCAGAAAAAAAAGGCAGATAACAAAAAAAAACAACTTTATCCAAGTCATGGTAGGAACAAAAAAGTATATGAGGATGTAAAAATTATTAGGGTTTTTTTTTTTTTTAAAGATGTATTTAGATTTTATTCAACTCTTAATAATATTAATTTTGTTGTTTACAAATGCAAACAAGTGGGACAATAAGGATTAACGAGAATTAGAGAGTGATGCATTTCCACTTGAACAAAGGATGGGTCATTGAAAACGTGGAAGAACATTGGGTAAGTATATGTGCACTTAAGGCAACATGCATGTTCCGTTGTAGAATTTGTTTTGTTTTTTTTTTTTTTTTTTTTTTTTTGAGTTTGGGCTTTTATTTAAACGGTAAGCTTGATGAATTATAGCTGCCGTAGAATTTCAGTAAGGTTAACACATTGATATATAGTTAGTATTATATGGGCGAATCAGTATCATCTGAGGCGCTACCTCAAGTCATCACTCAAAACAACCATTCTGACATTAAACTAGGTCTTTCATATGTTGATGATTTTGGATGGTTGTTATACAGCTAACTGATTCATGTTATTTTGTTAAGATACATTATATAATTTTTTAATTTTTTTCTATGTTTATGATTGTATATTTTCTTTACATGTACTAAAACATGGTTGTGTATTGTTTGCTTTTATTGTTTAATAAAGAAAAAAAATTTGAAAGGGAGCGCACAAAAAGGCAAGAGGAAGCTGGTGATTTGCCTAAGGAAGAGTGTCTCACACATGTTCTTGGTCCAAGGCATGGCGACGAAAAGTGAGAAAGGTCGACCCCGAAGTGTCGTGTATCTTAAACACAACATCACAAGCTGAACATAATGAGTTGAAAGAAACTGTTTGCCTACTTGCTTAAAACGTCGAATGCTTGACCGCAAAAGTGAAATAAAATTGGAAAATCAAGAGTCGTCACACCAAGTCCAAGATGAAGATGAAGGCGAAGACGGATGTGAAAATGAAAATAATTTTTAGTAACGATAACTTTTTAATGATTTCTATTAGGACAAACATATGTATTTTGATGGGGGTAGACTTAGGTTTTTGGTGGATGGTTTTGTTGGTGGTAAATTTGATTTTGGTGGTTGGTTTGGATGCCTTGTATTAGGACGAACAAACGTTTGTAATTTGACAGCCGTAGATTATAATATTAGGTGTGTTTTGTAGTTTTCAATTTTATTTGCTAATTAACAAGTTTGTATTTGATGCTGGAAAATTATAAATAATAATAAAAAAGCTGGAAAATTTTAATTTGATTGATCTGTTGTGGTGATATGTCGCCGAAAAAAGCAGTTTCAAGTAATCTCTTGTGGCGACATGTCGCCAGGACAAGTCATTACTAAATTACAAACAAATATGTACCGCCGACATGTTGCCGGTAAAGATTATTATTAAATTCTATTTAACATTAATGTTTTTAAATAACTTATATTTCGAACGAACTTGAACTTGTAACGATGACATGTCGCCAGGACATAGTTATCTTTCATGGCGACGTTATTCCGACGACATAATGAAACATTGGCATCGAGGTTATGCGGACTACTACTATTGCAATACGCGACGTATAAGTGGGTGGACAAACTCCCACGCGTCATTAATGTCTATCAGTCACGCGTAATATCAGACCTATACGCCGCGTATAGATTTGACAAGTGAAATACTAACACATGGGCCGATCATTGTCATTTTCAGATCCCTAACACGTCGCGTATAAAAGAGGAAGGTGTGTATTTACTTTGAGAGGGTGGTTATGACCACCCTTTAAAAATTAGTGTGTTACTTTTGATGGAAAACAAGATCTAGTAAGCTAAAGCTAATCGAAATATTGTAAATAGTAGTCATAACGTATTCTAGAATATCACATTTCGATACCATATCATTCCTCAAAAAATATTATTTTTAATAAAAGTTACTTTTATTACTTTTAACAAGATTTGCTTATTATAAAACTATTATTTATAGCATCACTAGTTTAACCCTAAGAGCTTCTCGGATAGACAAATCTATAATTTATAATAAAATAATTGAGTTTGTAAGAGGTGGCATTCAATGAATGTGTCATGTGGAATCATGTGAAGCTTTCTTTTAAATTTATTTATTTTGTATTTTTAATTAAAATCTATATCTCTATTATTTTAAAATTTCAAATATGTTAATTAATATATTTTCCTTATTTTTCTCTCACATTTTTTAAATGTTAGTGAACTATTAATTATTGTAAAATTTCAAATATGTTAATTAATATTTTTATCTTTATTTTTTTCTTATTTTCCGCTCACAATTTTTAAACGTTAGTAACTTTTATGTATGACATTTTTTTGAAAAAAAAAATACATCAAATTAACGATCGTTTTATTATATTTCTAATGGGCACCATATATAGTGCTATACAAAAACGAAAAAAAAATGTTTTTTTAGTGAGTTTTTCTTCATGCAGAAAAAAAAACACAATGTATTTAGGTAATTTTTTAATCATATATAGGCAAGTCACTAATCATGTTATGATAGTATATATGTTTTTAAACCTACTATTACATCTATGAATTGCCCATGCTCATGTGCTATAACGATATGCTTAGCATTAAAAGAGGTTGAGATTTTTTAATCTGCTAAGAACGCAGCATGAGAATCTCTTTTGATAGTATAAACATTAGAACAACTTTCTTTAACATTAAAAGAGGTTGAGACTGTTTACTTCTTTTATCCTTTTTTATTAAGTAATATTAGATTTTTCAACCCCGAGACACTCCCGGAGTAATCATATAGTCTAATATGAAGTAATAAAATGCATGTATTATAAATGGTATAGGCCGTTTTTTTTTTCAATTTTCAAGGATCAACACTCGATAACTCATAAAACCTACTTATAACTCTACGTGTGTACCTCTTGCTCAAGTGAAGTCTCTATACAACTTTGTCACTTTCTCAAGACACTCTAAATCTGCGATGTGAACATGTAAAAAACAGAAATATTGCTATCAAATGATATGTAATGATGATAGGCGATTCTGATGTTGAACGGTGTTGAAGGACCGATAAAAAATAAGAGTTTTAGAAAGAGTTCCAACTACCTTATTACATATGGTAAGTCGGGTGTCGAACCTCGAGGAGTATTCTAGAAAGTATTATGTTAAACTAATTAATTAACCTAGGAAATAAAGTAAAATTGATTGTTTGGATTGTTTGAGAAAAACGAAATTAAATAAAACAATTGAAAATAAAAATGAGTTGCAGACAATACTAAGAAAAGGTGATCTCTCCAGGATTCTGGTTAGCCAATTTCACCAGGGGTTGCAGACATGTCAATTGTAATCACATAGACATGATTTGTGATTGAAAATATGATTTAGATTGTAAGTTGATTAATGACATCACTGACAACCGATAACTAGACCGATGTTGTTGATTTGGTTAATTACCACTTAGCAAATTAGCGATTTTTAATTAAATTAGTAATGACTTGTTTATCAATCAATGACCACCAACAATGAGACCGATGTGGTTCATGAAATTGAGAAAAAGTAACACAATTAATGAATTAATGATAAACCGTTTCATAAACAAACCACAATTCAAAGTTTAGAATTCAAAATAACAAAAATTCAATTCAATGTATGATAATGTAGCCGCTCATGGTGATGTTATGATCTTCAATTAATGATAAACCGTTTCATAACTAACTATTCACCTGGAGAGAATCATGGGTGATTTAACCGCTCATGGTGGTGTTATAATCTTCAATTGCTTGATTTTTGGTGATTAACATGTTCCGACGGATCAACGATTGATTAATGGATGATATGGTAGTGTTTCTCCAGCCAAAAAGCTCCCAAAAGATGAGTATTTTCGACCAAAGATGGCTTATATCAATTAGGTTTGTAAAATCCTTCTTGTACCTTCAATCCAAAAAACTTGCAATTTTCCTCGCAATCGCTCCGTAAGTTACCGGTTATAAACCGTAGCCTACGGTTTGGCACTCCTGATACTTTTTGCTTTACTTTCCAACCGTAGCCTACGGGTAAGTCTTGAGCCCTTACGGTTTGATGCTCCTGATGTGAAATCCCTTTTTTACAACATCTGATCCGTAAGCTAGGGCCATAGCCTATGGCGTGGATCATCGACTTCATTTCTTCAACCTTATAACCTACAATCTTCGACCAAAATCTTACAGAACTTCATTCCTTCTCGATTATTACCTTCGTTGTCCTCATTCCACTCTTCTAAATGTCCTGAACACTTCATTCACTTCGAATTATCATCGTCGGTAACTACGCTTAATCACATTCGGCCTTTAATCATTCCATATAAGCCGATTAACCTACAAATACACAACTTCGCGTGGTTATCACATTCAATAACTATCCAAATCACATTAAAAACACACAATTCCGCATATTAACAACCATGTTTGGTCCGTTCCATCAGATGTGTAAAGTGGGTATATGTGAAGAATAACATATCTGTTCAATCTTTATTATGGAGATACAATCAATCACCTTGGGTGACACCGAATTAAACAATATTCTTACCAAACTGACCACAGATGTGAATATCTATGTAGTTAGTTGGTTCTTATATGTAATAGTAGGTTCAAAAAAATATATATTATCTTAACATGACTAGTGACTTGCCTAGACATGATTAATGAATTACCTAAACTTGTACAAAGCCATCATGGCCGCAACCTCAACTTCAAATAAAAGGGAAACATTGGCCAAAGTAAAGTTGTATAACAAATTAACAAAAATGGAAGCAGTCATCCAAAAACCAACTTAAATAGGTTTGAATTTCGATAAATTAAGTCAAAGCACAGTATTAGAGTATAAAAAGAAGCTACACTTTGGTATAAAAAAAATCAAGGTCTTTAAATCTAAAAATAACATAAAACATATTAACAACTGAAACTAAATTGACTATTGAGTTCAAAATATGACTTTAAAATAAAAACACACAAATGACAGCTCAGAAAAATACAATAGATAGAAAAAGCACAATGCAGGATACAAAAAAAAAACTTATTAAGAGAAAAAACACAATCTGCATAAAAAAAACACAACGATAAGAACTAGAAAACACAATGAATGGGACAAAAAAACACAATGAACAGACAAAAATAATACAATAGACAGACAAAATGGATAGACGAAATAACATATTCTGTTTTTTTTTTTGCTGCATATTTGTATTTTTATTACTGTGTTGTGCATTGCGTTTTTTTCTGCATAAACAAAAACACATTAAAAAAGTCGGGTTTTTTTTCGTTTTTTGTATAGCGATATGATACTCATTGAAAAGATAATAAACGCTCGTTAATTTTGTGTAATTTTTTTTAAATATCGTTTAAAATGGTTATTAACGTTTAAATATCAAAAGAACAAATCTAGGAACAACTAAAAGGGTTCCAAGATCAAAGAGGACACATCTGTAACTTTGAGAGGTACTGATCAGGTTGAAATTTTGAAAAAAAGTCCAACTATGACAACTTTCAACAAAGAGATCAAAGAATATTTTTTTCCTAGATCGTTTGATTATCATTCATATCTAAGTAACCCTCAATTTAGAAGCTCACATGGATGTTGGAGCCCCTAATATTCTCAGTATAGCTCGAGATAGTTGAGTATGAACTTCAATACTATGAGGAGTGGATGTTATGCTATGAATATAACGAGGTTGGACACTTGATTGCTAAAAAAATTTCCCTACCTAAGAAAACTAAAGGGCAAAGCATTTGAACCCCCAAGATACAACAACCAAAGATTCGGGTCACCTAAACAACAAGTTAAAAAGAATGTTCAAATGACATCAAGGAATTTGAAAAAGAAACAAAAGGTTGTTGTTAATGTTCCAATGCCTAAAGCTGACCATGCATCAATCTCAAAGGCCACACCTAATGTTGAAAAACCAAAGGGAGGCCCATAAGTAGGTTCCAGGGCTAACTAAAAGGCAAGCCCAAAGGTAAAGCCTCGGGTACCACCCAAATGTGTCTAGAAAAAAATATTAAACGCCAAGCAAGATCAAATTTGAAAGCCAAAGTCAACTTCTACATGTGTGGGTTCATATGTTTCATCGGCACAATCAACCTCAACTGTTGTTAATTAGAAAACAACAACTCCTCAAGGTAGGTGGATGGAGCTACACATGATACGTGACCTAGGCTGACCAAAGATGTCACACCCCGCCTAAGCGGAAACATGGGATGCAACACGAAAGGTTTTCAAGCACAAGATTCGAACAAACATTCAAAGTAACTTAATATTAGATATACCAAATTTGTTCAACAAAGACAACCATCACAAAATATGAAGCATAAACACCCTGTTAGGATCTGAGTTTGATTGTTTTGATTGTTTAAGTAATAAGAACAATGAAAGAAGTGAATTATAAATGGAAAGTGCAGCGGAATGATAAACTATTAATCAAAACAAGAGAATAAATGTTTTCAATCGAATGCTTTAATAATATCAAATGATTACAAACAATTGTACAAGTACTCCCCCTCAGCCTGATCACTCTGTGATTGTTTGTCTAAGAGAATGTTTTGAGTGATCAATAGAACAGTACAAGCACTGTTCTATTTATAGAAAAATCTAAACCTCTGATGACCTAGGCTGACGTCACCTAAGACAGTGACCTCTAACAGAATAACAAACATAAAACATCTGTTGAAACAAACAACTGCTACATTGGAAAACTCTGAAAGACAAACAGCTGATAGGAAAACTCTGATGGTCTTGAATCATTTGTTGGAGCCTAAGTGTTGTTGGCTCCAACAGACCTTTAGTCTTCAGTACTTTGATTCAACAGTTGTTCTTCATCAGACCTTTGATCAGCAGTTGTTCTCTAGCAGTTGTTATCTATCAGACCTTTGTAGCAGCAGTTGCCACAGCAGTTGTTAGGGTACAGCAGATGTTAGGGTCAACAGTCTTTTGGGAGAAGTTACATGTAAATGTTGTTATTGCTAAGGCTCAATTGAGTAGAATATTTTGGCTTTCCAATCATCTGTTCTTCTCCAGGTTAGCAGACCCAACAATCTCCCCCAAAACTAAGCTTTATTTTGATCTTTATTTCTCATCAGACTTTCTCTGATTTGCCCTTTAAACTGTAGTTCAAAACTTAAAGAGAAAAAGTCTTATGCATCCCTTTTAAGCTCTAAATTCAGGAATGTTTGGAGATCATCTGCACATAGGCCATGTGCATCATCCATACTTAACTTTTGAGCTTCTCCATCTGATCTGAGCAGAGTCAATTCATGGTTGTCTTTGTTGACTTTCCATTTTAGAATTTTTGAATTAGAGGATCTGTTGGGCTGCAAGTTTATTGTTGATGAGTTTGGTGATGGAGGTCTCCCAATGAGTTTTCTGAGCTCTTCAGTAGAGGGATCAGAGAAATAGTGTACTTGATTGAAGAGGCCCTCTTTTACAAAAGTATGAGCAAACTTCTTCTGGTCTTCTTCAGACATTTCCTTCTGTTTCTTGAACTGTCTTCTGGCAGCAACAAATAGGTTAGAAGTGTCAAGTAAGCTGTCTAGTGTAAAGGCCTGTTGAGGTCTCTTCATCATTGGAGCATCAGAGTAAACCGGTTTTCTGGGCAGTGTAGGGTCTTTCTTTCTATTTTCTTCCAACTTCTTGTATGTCTCAACCAGCCTTAGCTCTGACCATCTTGCAACTAACCTCATCTCCCCATATTTTGCAGCCACAATCTCTGTAACAGCCCACTCTCATACCGCGATATTGTCCGGGCATGTCCCGATTTTGCATTGGTCATAGGCAATTCCCACGCCAAAACGCGTCACGATAGGGAAGGTATCCCACCTCTTATAAAGAAGTGTTAGTTCTCCTTCCCAACCGATGTGGGATCGTTACAATCCACCCCCCTTAAGGAGCCCAGCGTCCTCGCTGGCACAACGGCCCGGCCCTGGCTCTGATACCATTTGTAACAGCCCACTCCCGTACCGCGATATTGTCCGGGCATGTCCCGATTTTGCATTGGTCATAGGCAATTCCCACGCCAAAACGCGTCACGATAGGGAAGGTATCTCACCTCTTATAAAGAAGTGTTAGTTCTCCTTCCCAACCGATGTGGGATCGTTACAATCTCCTCTCTCATTCTCTTGAACTTTAAAGCTCTGGATAGATCTCTGCCTTTCCTAAAATCAGGGGCAAAGACCTTTGCTGGGGGATTCTTGGCCATTTCCTCAATTCTCATGAGTTCTTCTCTAAGAGCATGATTGGTCCAGCCTGCAAACTGTTTCTTGTTTGCTTTGTAGGGCATGGTTGTCAAGATTTGGTCTAAAAGAGATTCCCTAACCACCCTATCCAGATCACTGCTGAGAGG
Organism: Ambrosia trifida; assembly: GCA_028751855.1. Classification (NCBI taxonomy): domain Eukaryota; kingdom Viridiplantae; phylum Streptophyta; class Magnoliopsida; order Asterales; family Asteraceae; genus Ambrosia; species Ambrosia trifida. The sequence goes on along the minus strand of CM054128.1, from coordinate 63,104,576 downwards.
CATGGTGGAGATGGAGTTGCTCAGGGTCTTAGCAAAATCTTCAATCCTTCTCAGTTTGCTAAGCTCTGCTAAATGGATGCCTTGAGCAGTCCTGTCATCCTTCCCTTTACATTTCTCCTTGATGATTAATTCAGCCTGTTCAATCTTGAGTTTAATATATTTGTCTAAGTTTTAAGGAACATGAAAATTTGGAAGAGATGGGAAAGATCTTTCAGATGGATGTTCAGTATTGTAGAGGGATTGCATTTCCCCCTTGAGTAGATCAAGCTCAAGAGGATACTGAACAACCAATGGTGTGATGGATGGTGGTGGTCTGTGAGATGTGAATTGTGAGGTGTGTGGTGAGTATGGTGTGTGGTGGTCTGTAAGGAGGCGGAAGCCAAAGCTGCTAAAATTGTTGTAGAGAACTAGCGGGTCTAAGTTGAGAAAAGGCAGCGTGAAAAACTGTGAAAAAGGTTGTTGAAGATGATTTATTGTAGACGGGTGAGGAGGAAGGAGCCCATTCAACGGCTAAGAAAGAGTAGGCGAGGTTGACAACTGAAAAGGCCGCCCAGATCACCGCGGGGACAATTGGGCATCCAACTTCGCCTTTTAGTCATGGGGACCAAGTTGGTTAGGGTTTTGTGGATGGTACCTTTGATCCTACCACTGTTATTTCCCTTTCATACCCTGGTAAGGGTTCCGGGGGGCAGAATGGCCAGGGCGGTCGCATGGATCCGCCGGTTAATACCATGGTGAATGTTCAGCAACCACTGAACACCGGCATTACAACTGTCGGGTTCAGTATGAACAAGCCAACTGGGCCTGTTTTTCGGCCCATGTGGCAGGTACGTGAAGATGGCCGCTTCTTTAAAGTGGCCACTTGTGAAGAGTGGTTGGAGGGTTCTATTCCTCCCGCCGAGTGCGAGTATACCACCTCGGGGGACAAGGCGTTGCTGCTCCAGGATGGGGCTGCCGGGTTGGCATTGACGACAACTTTGTTAAGTGAATTGAGGCGAGAGTACCAGGCTCACGTCCACGCTAGGCAGGAGCTAGAGGCATGTCTTCGTGCCTTTAAAAATGTGGTTATAAACACAACCGCGAGCGTGTTACCCTGGCAAAGGTACTCGCTGATGCATAAGCAGTCGTCCAGACCGTGGAGGCACGCCACGCCTAAAAGGCTCTAGAGTAAAAGACTTCCTGCGAGGTAACAAACGCAACCTTCGCAAAAGAACGCTTGCAGGTGCAGGTGTTAGAGACTGAAGTTGAGAAACTTAAATATTTGTTGGAGGGTAAGGACAAGGAGATTGAGAAGGGGAAATCAAAGGCCACTGCCGCACGAGTGAATGCTGTTGCGAAGGATGCTGAATTGGTACAACAGTCTGCCCGGGTGTCCAATCTGGAGCTTGACTTGGGCATGCTCCAACAAGAAGTCGGTGAGTTGAAGTCAGACAAGGCTACCTTAGTGGCGGATTCAGAAGCCCTTCAAGCTGCCCAAGAAGCTCAGGTGGACACGCAACAAGATGTTGAGTGGCTAATGACCACCGGGATTCAAAGGGTAAGCATTCTATTTTTATAGTTAACCATTTTTTGCATTCTTTTCTCGTTTCTCTTTATGTTGCAAACTGCAAAGTGTTGCTTGGATGGGAGGATCCATTGATGTTGCAAACTGCAAAGTGTTGCTCGGCTGTCGGAGAAATCCAAACAGTACGGTGCGCAGCTTGCCTTCAAGGAAGGGTTTGAGTTTTCTCTTGGTGGGAACTCTTTTGATGATAATCCCTTTCGTGACGTCAAGGACAAGGAGGAGTATGACGCCGAAGTGAAGGCGTATCATGAACTCATGACCTTCCCCATTATGCATGTGATTTCCCGGTGCGCCCAGCTACCTGATGGTGCAAAGCAATTGCGGGCAATGTTTGAGGAGGCTGACCGCGAGGAGGCGGAGGAAGTTGCGCATATAGTTGCTCAACAGTGTGGAGAATGGACCTCTGGGACACAGCATGAGGATGATGATGATGCCAAAAAGGTTGATTACTTCGGGGAGAACTAGGCGTAGTACTTTAAGTTTGTAATTTACATGCTTTCCCTTGTTTTTCTAAGTTTTTTATAAAATGTTTGGCGTTTCCCCCGTTCAATACAACTTATTTTCCAAGTTTTTTGAGTTTTTTTGTTGTTTATCACTTGATTTTTTTTAATACTAGCTGCATTAATTTCCCTCATCGTAAGTTTAATAGGCGTTGTTAGGGATCTTACCGTCTGTCGGTCATTAAGATCACCTGGTAGCGTTGCATTTGATCAGATATGACAAGTTGTCACTCTTGCTGATTAGAGTAGTTGCCCCCATTAATGAGGGCAATGGTTCCCTTTTTTTTTTTTTATAAAAAGGGGTTTGTTTATGGTAATGACATTGTCATTATCTCCTTTCCCTGTTTTGGAAAAAGTATTTCGGTAAACCTTCAACATGTCTGGTTGTCGTCACCGATCGAAGAGTTCGAATGAAGCCTTTGAAGCTACCGGTCTTATTCAACTGGCACGGTCAGAACCAGTCGATGACCGGAAAATAAAGGCCTTGGCTTAATATTGTGGTGATGTTGTTGCCGTTAAAGCCCCTCCAGCTGTTGGGTATGTCGCCGGAGATGAAGCAGGGCAGTCGTCCTCGGTTGCTGTCAACGAAGTCCCCCTGGTGGTGGCGGAAAATGAAACGAAGACTCTAAAGCTTCGACTAAGGCATGCCAGGGACAAGTGGGTCCACGTTATATATATATATAGACTAGATGTTGATACTTGTCGTACGTATGGTAGGTTTCATATAGCTGTTGTATAGAAAGCATCAATTTTGTATATTTTGACACATATTTTATATATACAGATGCTATGTTTTCCTATGTTGATACGTACTAAAGTATTGTTTTTTTTTTGTATTTCACTATTTCGCATCGTGTTATCAAAAACAATGTATACGCATGTGCGGGTTAGCGTAGGAAATAGGAATGTCTCCGCACTATGAGCTCTGTAACACCCCAACCGATGGCGGAAACATTGAGATGCCACATAGTGATGATTGTTCAATAGCTCATGGTACTAAATTAAAGTTGAATATTATTAACAATTTACAATTGTCATACAAATAATTATTACATAAACTTGATTCATATTAACTAGGTCCAAAGCTCCTATGTGTTCCAAGACTTGTACAACTTTCAATAGCAAGTAAAACTTGAAAAATGTTAAGTTGGAAATGTAGGATCGACTTTTAGGTCACCCAACAATCACGAGCTTTACTATTAGGAGTTCAGAATCCTCTGAAAAGGTTCGGATAACAAAACTACAATGAAACTAAGATAAACGAAGAAATAACACACACAAAATACGGTTAAAAGGTTGTATTGATTGATTAAAATAGAGCTCAAGTGTTTACACACAATCTCAGATTATTAGACCTGGGTAGTGTACTTGGGAAATGTGTGAGGTGACAACTTGATGATTAGGGCAATGATTGGAAGCTTTTATACCTGTTCTACTCGTCTAGGGCCTTAGACACGAGTAGACAACATTACACACGAGTAGAAAAACGTACTCACCCCAAACTGCCTAATTACAGGCGAGTACATTTTGTAATCGCCCCTAGCAGTCTCTACTCGTGTGTTTCTTCCAAACAAGCCAAAACGACTTCCAAACACACCCAAGCACCTGTAAACTATACCAAACATCACCTATACTAGGCTAGGGACATCATGTACTAACAGGAAAGAGGGGGGTCAACTATAAATAGTTGGTGAGAATAAATAGGTTTTTGCATGTAATAAAAAACAATATTTTGTATAGCAATCACAGTTAAAATATAACAATGAATAGTGTAAGAGTATGAGTCTGACGTGTAACAATGCGTCTTTTGTACAATCAAACATTGTGTCGACTAAGACCTAACCCGCGAGTTAGTTAAAGTGTGACTGCTTTCGATCATCCCTGAATTTATGCGGGGGATGGGTTTGTCATACCTATAGCGCTATACTCTAAACAGGCGGCTTGATCAATGTTAATGATTGTACTGTGTCTTTTTGTTACAGTCAAAATGAATCCACAAGTTTCAACATAATGAGAATAAGTAATGCTATTGTATCAAAAATGTTTAAACATGTTTCACCCCAAAAATGTAAAATAGTAAAAAGAGGTTATGTAAACTCACCTTGGATGGTAGTTGATCACACAAAATTGTAGTTTATGAATGGCAAGAATCCCAAGAGATTGCCCTAGTTTAACATGTTGGCACAATAAGTTTTGGATCCGGAAGTCTATGGTTTCCGTGATTAGGCACTTAGGGTTTCTAAGCTTGATTTTAGGATTCTAATGTTTTTTAGTTGAACTAACTATAATTAGGTTTAAATAATTTTTAATATTTAAAGAGATGTACATACTCAATCATCTTATAGTAATTACTTAAAGTGACAAAGAAAATTTATAAACTCAAAATTTTGATATTTTGATATTGATTTATTAATATGGTAATTGTAATAATAAAGGATTAAATACAAATAAAGTGTAAAAAATATTTAAAAGAAAACAGAAACTACCACTTCGTATACATGAAAAAAAATATTTTCTATTTTATTTTCAATTAAAAGAGTATTTTAATTAATAAATAATTAATTAAATAAAAATAAAATAATTAAAATATATAAAATTAATTTTTAATAGACAAATAAGATTACCAAAATTGGAATTTTAATGATTTAAATATATTTAAAATAAGACAAATATATTATTAGTGTTTAAATAATTATTCTTTCTAAAACAAATTTTGGATAATTAACTTTGGATTCTAGGAACTCGTGAATGAAATCTGTAAAAATTTTTTGAAGTGTTTTGATGTAAATAAGAATATAAACGAAAGCTTATATATATAATATATATATATATAGAAGATATAAATAATAAGAAAAAAAAACAAGGCAAAGGTGCCTGGAATGGGTTTTGAACCCAGGGCCTTGCCTCTGTGATACAAGAGGCTTGACCAACTGATCTAGGTGTTGATTTGGTGTATGTTTTGGTTTCAAAATTCATTTATCATATACCTGACATCAACAATTTCCCAAATCATAATCCTTATAAGCCCTAACTCCAAATCAACAGAACTAACCATCAATTCACAACAGTTAGATTCTAAAATGTTAGGGCTTTTATTCCTCATCGTAAAACGAGTCAAAAAAATATAATAAATTGAAGCTAACTGGATTCGAATAGTGTGCACACAAAGAAGAAGATACTGAACGAATAAGCCTTAAATCCGACAGATTGATAGTTCAAAAGGGTGAAGTGATATGGGGGTTATGTTTTTTGGCCCTTTATGAGTGTTTCAGCAAGTTTAATTTCGATAAAAGTTGTTGTTTATAACGAAATTGATTCTAGGTTTATCGAAAGTTATAAATGGTTACAAATCCATCTAATTGATCCTCAAATCACGCTGTAAAGCTTTCGATGACAGCAAGGATAGACGCGGAAATTTATTTCAGCCAAATCTGTATAATTCAATTTGATTAAGCTTTCCATTTCTAGCTTGATTAGGAGAGGTTGACTTTGGGTTTGACTCGGATAATAGTTTGTCTGTTTATAAAAGCAATTGAAATCAAGTTCGTAACAACAAAGAAATCATGGTCGAGTGGTTGTGGTGTTGCTGTGTTAAGGTTCAACCCGGTTGTGACCCGGGTTCGATCCTTGACTAAGACAAATATTTTTTTTACTATTTTTAATGTTTTTAAAATATTATATTTTACTTATATTTCAATAAAAATGATAAAATAAATGTAGAAAATATGGTAAATGCTAGAATTTAAGGTACAATAGGAATAACAAGGAATTATTATTTTTCAATAATTTGAAAAAATGTACAAAATGGATAAAATGAACAAAATATAAATTTGTATTTATTTAAAAAAATGCGGAAAATGCATAATGTTACATGCTCTGCTTAGCCCGGCGTGTACTTGTGATAAAAGTACAAGTGCCGGCAGGCCAAGGTGGTGTGAGGTATGAAAACACCTTCGCACCTATGAGTCTGCTTAGCCCCACGCGCGCCTGTGAGACCAGGTCCTATGGATCTGGAGCCAAGTTGGAGCAAAGTGAGAAAACCTCTTTGCACTTCTAAGCCTACTTAGCCCCGCGCGTGCTTGTAAGAACTGAGCTTGTGGCCTTGGGGCCAAGTTAGTGCAAAGTGGGAAAACCTCTTTACACCTCAAAGCCTGTTTATCCGCGTGTATGCCTGTAAGAATACGGCTTACGACCTTGGGGCCAAGTTGGTGTAAAATGTGAAACCACCTTTGCACCACGTGTCTGATTCATCTTGGCGTACACTGCGGTCACAGGCTATATGCCGAGTTTATACTCTATTTTTCGTTTGAAACATATAGAAAAAGTATAAGGAAAACAAAATCATTATATTCATATCAGATGAGTTAAATAGCCGCATTATGAAGATTGCCCTTACATATAGCACACGCGCAACTGTGCCGCATCCCATGACCACGGAACTGGGGTCCCATCCAGCCTTTCTAACACGTATGCACCCTTTCCAAGCACTTATTGTATCCTGTACGGGCCTTCCCAATTGGGTGCTAGTTTGCCTAGCTTTTCTACCGTTGATGCCTCATTACTATGCAAGACATAATCACCAACATTGAACTTGCATGCCTATATGCGGGCATTGTAATACCACTCCAATTGTTGTTTATACTTGGCCTTTTTAATTTCAGCTAGCTCTTGGCGTTCTTCGAGTAAATCCAAGATTAGGCGTATCTCTGCGTCATTATCACTTGCTTTGGCCATTAGTACTCGTCTTGACGAGCAACCAATTTCGGCGGAAATCACTACTTCGGAGCCGTAGGTTAAGCTGAAAGGAGTTTCCCCGTTACTTGACTTTGTAAGCGTACGATAAGCCCATAAGATGTTGGGTACTTCGTCCACCCATCCCAATCTCTTTGTTCCTAAGCATTCCTTGATTCCTTCAATGATACTACGATTGGCGCGTTCAACTTGGCTGTTTCCTTGCAGATGCGCAACCGGGTTGAAGATCTACTGGACACCCATTTCTGCTAGCCATTCTTGTAAGCCTTGATCCGTGAACTGAAGCCCATTGTCACTTACGAGTTGCCTAGGTACACCATATCGTTATCTTTGCCACTACCATGTGCGGACCCGCATGTAAGCCACAGATGCCTTACATTTCCGCTATCCATGTTGTCATTACTGGGACCATATCGTTCTTAGGGCGCAATGTGCATGGGGCGTGACTTTGGCACGCGTAGAATTTGAGAAGTATTTTGACCGCATTGACGTGCATATCGGGCCAATAATATCCCGCATTCATTATTTTTGCCACTACCATGTGCGGACCCGCATGTAAGCCATAGATGCCTTCGTAGAGTTCCTTAATCACTTCTGAATCCACAAATCTCAGCAGTGACCCCAAGTACGAGCGTCTATACAAGATCCCGTTCGAAACCTGGTAATGCAGAGCTTTATGTTGAATTATCCTCGCCTCTTGTTTCTTCTCTGGCAACATGCCTGTGGTTAGGTAGGTTATTATGGGTGTCATCCAATAGGGCGTGCGGTTTGAATAACATTGACTTGATGTATACAAACCGACGGGCGATCAAGGTCTTCGATTCCGCCTTCCTTTCCCATGTGTTCAAAGACAGATGAAGCCATCTTGCTCAATGCGTCAGCGGGTTTGTTTTGGCTCCGCTTAATATGAATGACTTTGTAGTAGTTGAACTTCCACATCATCTTCTTAGCCTACTCGAGATAAAGGGCCATATTATTGTTATGGGCTTCGTATGTTCCGTTGATCTGTGCTGCGATTAGCATGGAGTCCACGTGCGCTTCTAGGAAACGTGCGCCTATTTTATCCGCAATATGGAGACCTGCCATGTGGGCTTCATACTTGGCTTCATTGTTTGTGCTTTCAAAGTTTAAGTGGAACGCGTATGTGAACTCTGCGCCGTCGGGCTGATCAATCGCAATCCCACTCCCGCCCCGTCATCGCTTTTCACTATCTCCGTGTACAGGAGCCATTTGTCTATCTCAAAAGTGGCGGGTGCGGGATCATGCTCCACTAAATATTTAGCTACATTTTCCGCATGTACTTATGTTGCAAAATCCGCTAGTACTACTTGCCCGTTAATCGCCGGCCTTGATTTGTAGAAGATTTCATGCTCTCCTAGTTCAATAGCCCACTTGGCGAGTCTGCAAGACAACTCGGGCTTGCGAAGGACGTCACTTATTCGATAGTTCGTAAGGACGTTGATCGGGTGTCCTTGGAAATACCTCTATAGTCTTCTTGATGCGTGAACCAGCACTAGTACTAGTCTTTCCATGATGGAGTACATTATCTCCGCGTCGAGAAAGATGCGGCTGATATAATAAATTGGCGTTTGAACCTATTTCTGTTCCACCAATAGGACCGCTCCTACTGCTATGTCCAAAATGGACAGATAAAGTGTGAGAGGCTCCTTAGATTGTGGAGCGGTTAAGGTTGGCAGGTTCATCAAGCATTGTTTCATTTCTTGAAAGGCCTTTTCTGCTTCTGGTGTCCAACGAAAATGCATTTTCGTCAAACAATTTTTCAAAGTGTTCACGAAAGGGAACGACTTTGAGGCATAGATGGACAGGAAAAGGTTTAAGGCGACTAGGCAGCCCATTAGAGTTTGCACTTCTTTGATGGAGGCGGGCCAGCGCATCCGATCAATTGCTTGTACATTTTCTAGGTTCACGCGGAACCCATCTTTTGTGATGATAACCCCCAAGAATTTCCATTCCTCCATCCCGAACGAACATTTTCCTGGATTGAGTTTAATCCGCATGGCTCATAGTTGATCGAACGTTTTCTGGATGTCGGTGAGCATTTGGTCTTCCTCTGCACTTTTGATGACGAGCTTGTCGACGTACATTTTGAGGTTTACTCCAATTTGGTTTACAAATATGGAGTCCATTAAGCGTAGGTTTGTGGCCCCCGCGTTCTTGAGTCCAAACGGCGTTTTCGTGTAACAGAAGGTGCCCTTGTCCATGCGGAAAGTAGTCTTATCCTCATCTTCTTTCACCATTTGGATTTGGTGGTACCCCTTGTATGCATCTAGGAAGCATTTGAATCGCAAGGAGCTAGGGAGTCCACCTTGAGGTCTATTTCCTGGAGAGGATAACAATCGTTTGGGCACACTTTGTTAAAGTAATTGTAGTCCACAAACATTCTCCATCCGCCATTGTCCATGCCCACCATCACCGGGTTAGCGACCCAAGTTTGGTATTTGACAAGGCGTAGGATCCCCGCATTTAGAAGCTCCATGACTTGCTCGTTCATTGTCCTTGTTTTTTGGGGGCCCATGCTCTGCTTCTTCTAAACCACGCGTTCCATTGACTTATAAGTACATAGCTTGTCTTCCACGATGTCGCAGGGGACACCTACCATGTCGGATGGTTGCCAACCTAAAACATCCATGTTCTTGATAAGTAGTTGCTTCAAGTGTATGTGGACGACTTTTAAAAAGGCAGGTCCAAGCACGATCGTCTGCTCCGGGAATTTTGGATTAAACATCCATTTTCCGGTTCTGCAGGCATAGTCGGTTTGGCCATTTTCAGCAGTTTGGTCACCTCTGTTGCGTGGCATTGCTTGTTACATCGAATTAATGCTACCCCATGTGCGGGTGGGAAAGCCGACCATCTGGTGTAGCGTGGAGGCTTTGCTATTAAACTTAGCTAGTCCTTCCCTTCCTATGAGGACATCATGGGTGGACGATACTGGTAGGACCATGAATTCACATTCTTCTGTTCTAGAGTGTTTTCCGTCTGTCCAAGTGATGGGGAAAGTGATCACTCCGCGTGGAATAATTGATTCATGAATGAACCCGGAGATGGGTCTGGAGACAGGGACAAGGCGGGTCTTGTCCTCATCTTCGAGTTAGTTGAAACATTGCTCATAAATGATGTCCGCGCTACTACCCGAATCAAGGAACATGTACTTTGTGCGGTTATGCCCAAAAACTTCAGTGATGATGAGTGGGGATGTAGAAGAAGCGACGCCCTTGACGGTTGGTAAGATGACCTATTGCTCTTTCCACGACTCGTCTAGTGCCTCCGGAATTGGTCTCTTGTTTTTCCGACGGGTTGAGTGCCTGCCTTTTATCATGTTACATTGGTACCGCGGGGTCTGCTCCACCAAATGTGTCTGTAGGTTGCATACGCGCTTGTTGAATCCTTTCCCGCGGTCCTCACCATCTTGTCCATGGTCGTTGCGTTACACGTTCTTAACCAGGTTCCCACGTTGTCCGGATTTCAGCGCAGCTTCGATCTCCATCTTGAGACTATAAGAATTTTCAGTGTTATAACCAAAGTTGTTATGGTAATCGCAATGCTTGCTAGTGTAGATGTTTTTGCGTTTTCCAAGGGGTCGTGGCTCTTTGAAGTTGTGTTCTTCTATTGAAAGCACTTGAGACGAAGTTTTGGTAAGCGGTGTCCAGTCTTGCTTCTTTTTTGAGGCCCCGCATTGATCGCCGGTTTGGTTTCCGCTGATTAAATTTCGCGCATCTTGCTGCGATGAATACTTGACTTTGTCTGTGGACCCATAGATGTGGGTCCAGACGGACTGCTTGTTCTTGTTCTTTGAATTGTTGTTACTGTTAGTGTTATTTTGATAACTACGGGCTTGGTAGAAAGATCGTTCTGATGTCGCAAAGATTTTTGAAGCCTTGATAACATCATCCCATGATTCCGGCACTCCGTCCTTGCCGGTGAGACACTTCATTAGGTCTTCGCTTTTTACTCATTGAAGGAAACCTACGCGCGTGAGCCCCTCCCTGCATCCAATTTGTGACACCTCTCTATTGTAGTGGGTGATATAATCTTCTAAGGATTCGTTATCTCGTCCCTGACACAACAGTATGTGGACCTTATGTTTTTTGTGTTTGGTGAGAGAAGTGCAATGAGAACTTTGCCAAGAGGTCGTCAAAGTTTTTGATCCTTCCCGCCGGCAAGTTGTCAAACCAGACTCTTGCGGCCCATGTGAGAGTTTGTGCAAAAAGGTGGCACCAAACTTGCATGGGCCAGTTTTGGTTGTGGGCTGTCGTCCTGAAGTCGTGGACGTGATCATCTGGGTCACAGATGCTATCATACTTCCCTATGCTGCTGGGAAGTTTGGCCTTAGCGGGGATAGGTGCTAAAGCAACGCAAGCACAAAACTTGGACTTCTTTTCTAAATCTTTTGGCCGATAGGGCTTGACCAAATCGTCATCATCCTCTCCATATGCAGTAGATTCGAAACCGTCCTCCTCGTTTGAGGGAGTGTAGCCATGGCTATGAGTATTTCTACCATGGCCTCCGCTTAACTGGATTATTTAGCAAAGAAGATGGAGTTGTTAGGCGGATGCTGGCTGTGGTGGTTGGTGGATGTCGGTGGGGGTGAAGGGTGGAGATGGGTGGTGGTGATTTGTGGAGGTGGAGGTGAAGGAGATGAAGTGGGGAAGATGAAGTGTGGGACCCACATTAATTAGTATTATTTTTTATTATTATATATTTTTATTAAAGTAAGGGTAGCTTAGTAATTTCACAACCACTTAACAGGATTATTTAATCTCCGTTAGCTCCAGGGACTATACGAGTTAAAAAATGTCAAAAGTTGAGGACTACCTGTAATTTTTAAAAGTTGGAGACTAAAAGTGAAATCTGAGCAAACCACAAGGACTATTTGAACAATTTTCTTCAATATTTTTATTAAACTTCTTGGCGACGGTCCCAAGCCTTACAGCAACCAACATACGTTGAATTTTGATGGTTGAAATAATAATTCTTTTAGCGTCAAAAAGTAAATGTAAGTCCAGTAAATTAAGCATGAGTGTTAGTTTTATGTATTTATTACTGTTTATTTCACAGGAAAAATTATCTATTAGTACTATTTTAGTGATGCCACAAATAACATCTATTTCTTGTCTTCCAACCGCTTTGTACATTTCTGGACCCACGTTCTTTAAGCTTCACATTTCCCAATTAATATGGTACCATTGTTTTGTGGACATCTGATTATACAACGTTTTCATTTCTGTCAAAAAAAGTGTACCATATATAAAAGGCAGTCGTCATCGTCAGGGAAGGAGTGTCGTCACCACCAGCAAAGGATGAGCACCTTCAAGGGCGGATCTAGAGGCTTATAGGGGTTGATTTGGAAAAAATTGAAAATTTTAGTTAAAAATTTTGAAAAATTAGGGAAAATCTACGAAAAGAACGCCCTGAAAATTCGTCCTGGATACGCCACTGCACCTCCATGGCACTAATCGCGGCCCGTCAACTGGACCATCACCCGTGAATCCCTCCTACCGGCAACACTACCCGTGGAGTTTTCTGGTTCTCCTCTCTCTTGCTTCTCTGCAACTGTAACCACCTCCGTTAACTAGAACACGGGATTGCTTCACGAGACGACTACCAGGGCCGGCCCTAGGGGTGGGCGAGCCGCACCCCCGGCCGAGGCCCGTTTTTCCTATGGGCCTAAATTTTGATTATTTCACTTTTACAAATTTTATATATAAATACGTAGAATAGCAATAATACTTAAAGAATGAATTGGTTCAGTGGATAAGTCCTTTCTGTTCCTCGAAGGCACTCGCGAGTTCGAGTCTAGTTTTCCTCCATTTGCCTATTTTTAGTTCTTTTGTCTCTTTCCAGGCCAGCTTTAGTTTTCTTTCTTATATTTTAGTTCATTTGCTTTTTTTCATATCATGTTATTATTTCTTATATTTCACTTTATTTGCTTATTTTCATATCATGTTATTATTTCTTATTTAACCATTAATACCAAATTTAGAAAATTGCACAAAAGAGTTTGAATAAATAGCAAAATATGGTAGATCGAATTATGATACTTGCTACTCTAAGACACTTAAATCATTGCAAAGAACCACATGGGAGTCAAATCACTATTAACAATTCAAACTTTTGATATTTTACAACGCTTTTTACTATCTTTTTTGAAAAAAATCTTAGAGGGCATAAACTATAAAGAGAGATCAAACAATTCGCTATTAAGAATGTTAGGAGAGCTACACGAATTTTAGGTTACCTATTACGGTATATCATTCAAATAATTTGCTTAAGGGCCTTTTATTCGGCTCGTACAAGGCACTTAAATTCTCAGGACCGGCTCTGACGACTACCCGTGCCACCAGCGGCTGTGGAGGTAGTGGTCTACCCGTGAGCATTTTAAGAAGTCTCTCGCCTCCTCTTACAAAAGCATTCTGATGCCTAGCTTATTTTTCTCTTTTTACGCTGATTTCAGTTATCATATAAATATTTAGTGTCAATTATTTTAGCCGAGGTGACACCAAATGTTTAGCTTAAAGTGATGTGAATTTGACTCCCTCGAGCACTACAATTTAGGGAGATGTGTATTCACCTTAAAAAAAATAGCAATTAAAGTTAATTTTAGAGTACACACGTCAATAATAGGATCATTATGAAATTCATAGAAATGTTTGTTGGAATTTTGGTATTTTGAATGGAAATTTAATTTAGAGATATTATTAAATAGAGTCTTCATGTGGTGAATAAAAGAAAGACTCTTGAGTAGAGTTTCTTTTGTAACACTTGATGAGTTAAATTAGAGTGTTAAATCTCTAATTATGTGACTAATTAAGTGAGACCTTTCACCCTTCCTCAAGTCTAGTATATTTAGTAGGTTATATGCCTCATGTGATACTAGAGAGAATAGAACATATATATGAAATATGATGTTCTTGGAGAATGAGAGATACTTGAAGACTAATTGTATAAAGGAATACTCTTTACTATTTTTATTTGTTCCAAATGTCATACACTATAATTTACCTGGTGTAACCTCGGGCGCGTAGCCTTCTCCGGCAGTACAGACTGCTTCGGCTGTTGTACCGTGGGAGACAGACGCGTTATCTTTGGTAGAGGCGCGAAATCTGTTTTAAGGGAAGCGTGTTGAACACGTGCCTCAGCCTCAACCGTCAACATCTTGTTTGTTCATTCTTGCAGTTAAAAAGTGCACAAAAAGGATCATGTTGAAGACTCTATGTCTTGAAGATCTTGCCAAGGATTGTACAAGAAGACTTTGTTCAAGTCCTCGTTAAAGACGAAGAGAAAATTGTACAAGAAGAAACGGTTTAAGTTCTTATCAAAGACAACGGTTTGAATCTTTTGTGTATGTCTCTTTAATTTTCGTACATGGTGCGTGTACTACTGTTTCCCAAAATATGTATAAAGTGTATATCTTTATTATTTTGTTAATATTATTTTAATAAAATCGTGACCCATATCCTACAATCTTAAAACAGATTTTGTGTTCACGAAGTGGTTAAAAAAATTGTTTTAAAGATTTTTGTATAATCTTGTAAATATTCGTTTTGGGAAATATGTATGTAGTACAACTTGTTGTGTTTGGATTTATAGATATTGTGGTATAATGTTAAATCCTACACCGTGTTACAAAACAATTGGTTTTGATTCAACCATTTGGTTTTAAACGATCTTAATCGTGATTTTTTATAACATGTGTGTTATACCGGGTTTATTGGTGTAAACCATACGTTTTTTTGTAAACGTTAAATTCCACAACGTTCGTGTAGGACTTGGTTTATTTTATAAACAATACGTTTTTTGTAAACGTTTCATTTTCTAACATGTGTATTAGAAATGATTATATTAGAAAAAATATATTGATTTGAGAAGTTTGTCTAAGCGTCTCGTTTCTTATAATGGGTATTGGAAATAGTTTATTTTGATAAACTAAAAAGCCTTATAATGATTTTTGTAATCATTTATTTTTAACGAGCATGTTAGAACCGGTTTATTTTATGCAAACCGATAAGTGTTATAACGATTTTTGTAATCGATAATGTCTAACAAGTGTGTTGGAAAATGTTTTTTTTTATATAAATCAATAAGCATGATAATGATTTTTGTAATCATTTACTTCTAACGATGGTGTTAGAATTTGTTTATTGTATATAAATTGTCAAGTTCGTAACGATTGTGTAATCGTTTAATTCTAACGAGCGTGTTAGAACTGATTTATTGATAAGTTTTATAACGATTTTTGTAATCGTTTATTGCTATCTAGTATGTTTGAAATGGTTTATAGAACCTTCAACTTCAAGAATGATTTTTGTAATCATTTGTCTTCTAACATGTGTGTTAGAAACGGTTTATGAAAACCATCGGTTTTTAAAATGGGATGGTAATTGTTATTTTCTAACAGGTGTGTTAAAAATGGTTTAACTTTTGAAACACACATGTGTTTAAGATATTTCGTATTGAAGTTTTACTACTTCTAAATGTGCGAGTTAGAACTCGTTTTAGTTTTTTAACATGTGTGTTAGAAATTTTTTATCACTGGTACGAGTTTAGATACGATTTATTTTATAAAACGAAATATTTGGAAATATTTCATGTAAAAAAATGACTCTAACGTGCGCGTTATGATCATTTTAGTTCTAACATGTTTGTTAGAAATGTTTTATTTGAAAAAGAAAATGTTTTATGTAAACATTTTATTTTTTCTATTATATTCATTAGAAATGGATTCTTTTATGAACTATATCATTGGAAAAAGTTTTATGTAAACGTCCAATTTTATCACGTGCGCGTTATAACATGATTTTTTTTCCATGTGTGTTTGAAACCGTTATAGTACATGTGTAGTAAACTGAAACCATATAAAAAGTTTGCTATTTTGGGTTTTGGTATACGGTTTCATAAACCCGTATTGATATTATAAATATAATATATTACAAAACTAAGGAAATGTTTTAAATGATTTTAAAACAAGTTTTGCATAGTTTTGATAATTCAAACGGTTCGTTACTTTTGCTAGATGTAGCATATGCTGAACCAAAGTAGTGTTCTTGTTGACACTATACGGTAGAAAACAACTTGGTGTTGTTGTGAACAAGATCAATTGTTCAAGCTTTACTACTTAATTGTAGTATTTTTAACGACTTGGTGTTGTTTTGAACAGATTTGTGAATGTCTAACTTTAGAATTTCACGATCAAATGAGGAACTTGTACTTATAAGTGCATAGAGTTCACAAGACATGTTGCAAGACGATATTGTTGTGATGACTTTGATTGGATGATAAAAGTTTTGAAGATGATAACACTATGAGATTTAATGTGTAGATATGTCTATGTATCCGTTTAAACTTTTAAAGTGTTTTGCACTTTTTGATTTAGTTTCAAATGTATATTATTGCTTTGTGTTCAATATCTTCGGATAACACATGCAATTTTTTACAAAGAAATAAATCAAAGGTTTGTGACGTATGAAATGTTATTTTTTTAATAAATAACTATAACGTCAAATATACAATGTTAAAGAACAATGTTATAAACGGATAGTATATGGAAAGAATTGGACATAAACAACTTAAGAGTTGTTGCATTGACTAAAAGTTGGAGACGAGACATCAAATGTCTAACCACATCATGAGAGAATCATGAAAGAAAGTGGCGAGTGTATTGAGATGAAATACACAAGTATGTTACATATCGATATATTTCATTAAAGATTGTCGTGAAAATTCGCAAGGGTGAATTTTAACATACAGAAGAAATATATGTTAATACCAATCTTTAATGAACCAGGAAAGATTTGTTCCAAAAGATTTACGATTGAAAATGGAGGACATGTTGATATGACTACCACTTTCAAGTTGTTGGAAGTATGTAAATGTTTTGACTTTAAAATTGGGAGAGTGTCCTAAATGTACATAGATTTAAAATAAAACGACAAGGCATGTCACTTAAAGACACAATTTTGAAGTCGTTTTGTTGAGTGTGAATCTAAGTGATTTCATATCAACATAAAAGTAATTGTACACTTATATTATTCATACCTTTTGTGGGTGATGACTGTGTTCACCAAAGTTACTCGAGATAAGACTTATAGTCAAGTACTTATAAGTTAATGGTGAAGCCTTTGACATCAAAGGCAAAAATGTTATATTCTTAGACTGGATAATGGAAAATGCATGTTTATATAACATACATATGAGACTATATGAAAAAAAAATCTCATGGTCATGTATAAAATAAGAATGAATGTTGGTAAGAGATAATGCGTATATCTCTTAAGGCTGTGAAGAATCAGAATGATGCATCTTCTGTTCACATGCTAGAGTATTGTCGTCTAAAGCATGCTAGACTAGTACATGTTAATTTAGATGCTCTGTGGGGATTAAATTAACTTTAAACATTCAAATTATAAGATGGCATGAGAATGAATTTGGTGTCTAACAAACACTAAAAATATATAACTTCCTTCAGTCTAATGGATAGTGAGGAGAACACATACACCCAATAGTGTTGGCATCTCATGCTAAGGCATATGTTGCCTTGTTTAGCTTTAAAACCTCTTGTGCACAAGTGGAATATGAGGTGAACAGTATACTCGAATGACTTCAATAGTACAAAGATGTAGATATTTGTGATCTAATCAAGGTGTCTAGTAGTCATCGTGAGTAGTATTACTTAAACTTGATCAAAGTGCAAGTAATGTGGGGGAGAGATCCATTTAAGGAACAACCATAGGTTTGTATAAATGGTGTTTGAGGAGTCTCTAAATCCATATAAAAAGATGACATTTCTTTACCTTTTATCTTGTGTTGGATTGTTTCAATTTAATAACGCTTAAATGTGGGGGGTAACTTGCATTTGATAATATGAAGTTAAAAGTTGGCAATACAGGTTATGGTTGTAACGAGCCATCTGGTTGTTTAGACTCAGATGTCATCTAGAATACACAATGGTCATAAGGAGTTAATCTGGTTGATTAGACTCATATGCCAACTTGATAAGGAGTCAAACCGGTTTGATATTAATGCCTGGTAATTGAGCATACCGGCCATATGCATAATAAATATGTGTTCATATTGAAATAAGATTTGTTTTAGTCTAAAAAGAAGACATTATAACTAGATCAAAGTTTAGATCATGAGTTATAGTCTTACGAGTTGACAATAAGTCATGAACGACTTGCGAGTCAATATCATGTTAGTACAACTAATCTCAATTGCAAAATTATCAGTAGTGACTTGACGAAGTCAAAGATAATCTTATGGATCCAACAACTTGAGGGTTGATGAGAGATGAAGTTGTGGAATGAGACTAAAGCCCATATAAAAAGGCATGTGAAGGAAACCTACCTTAGTTAATTGGAGATCCCAAGATCTAAGTTCAATAGGACAACTAATTCATACGCCTGAGGGTGGTCACTGTGGGGGCATGGCTAATATGTGTAAGCTAGTATATATGGTTATATATATATATATCCCCCTAAACTATAAAAGGGTGTTTAAATACATCCTTGTCCATTCCTATGACATTCAGTGACAAATTGTAAGGATAAGCATAATATATGGTAAATGATGTGGGTAAATCATGGTAACCATAATGCTTTTAATGATTTGAGAAAAATCACCTATGTTAGAGAGAAGTGGGGTCGCTTCAAATGGAATTGGGGGCACAATTCCTAGAGCTCTCGCAGAACCAGGATAGTGTTCCAGGACCATTATTGGACACGAAAATGAGGGGATGGCCTGGCTAAGGAGAGTATTGTGTGAAGTGTATTGTCGTCTACACAAATGGGGGTTTGTTCAAGGACATCGTGTCTACAAATCGCTAGTAGACTAAGTATGCTTCACAAAGGAAGGTTCAAAGCTAATACCTACCTATCCTGCAATACTTAACTGTCGAGGTTGCATTGGAAATTTTGTGTGTTTTGATCAATCTCCATTCATGTGGGGGATTGTTGGAATTTTGGTATTTTGAATGGAAATTTAATTTAGAGATATTATTAAATAGAGTCTTCATGTGGTGAATAAAAGAAAGACTCTTGAGTAGAGTTTCTTTTGTAACACTTGATGAGTTAAATTAGAGTGTTAAATCTCTAATTATGTGACTAATTAAGTGAGACCTTTCACCCTTCCTCAAGTCTAGTATATTTAGTAGGTTATATGCCTCATGTGATACTAGAGAGAATAGAACATATATATGAAATATGATGTTCTTGGAGAATGAGAGATACTTGAAGACTAATTGTATAAAGGAATACTCTTTACTATTTTTATTTGTTCCAAATGTCATACACTATAATTTACCTGGTGTAACCTCGGGCGCGTAGCCTTCTCCGGCAGTACAGACTGCTTCGGCTGTTGTACCCTGGGAGACAGACGCGTTATCTTTAGTAGAGGCGCGAAATCTGTTTTAAGGGAAGCGTGTTGAACACGTGCCTCAGCCTCAACCGTCAACATCTTGTTTGTTCATTCTTGCAGTTAAAAAGTGCACAAAAAGGATCATGTTGAAGACTCTATGTCTTGAAGATCTTGCCAAGGATTGTACAAGAAGACTTTGTTCAAGTCCTCGTTAAAGACGAAGAGAAAATTGTACAAGAAGAAACGGTTTAAGTTCTTATCAAAGACAACGGTTTGAATCTTTTGTGTATGTCTCTTTAATTTTCGTACATGGTGCGTGTACTACTGTTTCCCAAAATATGTATAAAGTGTATATCTTTATTATTTTATTAATATTATTTTAATAAAATCGTGACCCATATCCTACAATGTTTTGGACGGGGGAGAGTAGAAAAAAAGCCTCCGGTAATATAAGCTCAATAATCATATAGAAAAAAAAATAAATTACGACAATAATGGTTATAAAAAAAAAAAAAAAAAAAAACTAACGGCTTGTAAAGAGTTTTAATTTTGGGCCATTTTTTATTTAAATATTTAACAATTTGAGTTGTTGGGTCTGTTTTTATGTCTTTAAAATCCAATTATGGTTTTAATTGTTTAAAGTAGTTGAGCCATATAATATTTTGAAATAAATACACATAGTGATACAAACTAGTACGAAATTTGAGCTCGCGGCACGACAGTAAATATATGTAGTATTCTAATACTAATCACAACTCGGCTTTAAGTAAAATCTAAGGGGCTGTTTGGTTGATTAAATGCTGAATCATTAAGAGGTCTGAATGGTTAAGAGGTCTGAATGGTTAAGTGCTGAATCATTAAGTTGGACCTCTTAATGGTTAATTTTCTAGTCCCACGTTGGTAGGGGAGTCTCATTAAGGTTCAGCCTAGTTCAGTGCTTAATAGTTCAGTGCTTAATGGTTTAGCAACATCCCAAATCTTAATGATTCAGACTTAACCATTCCATTCAGAAGCTGAAACAAACACACTGAATGCTGAATCATTCAGCGCTGAATGGTTAAGAGCCTCATTAAGAGGCTACCAAACAGCCCCTAAATTGATATATAGATAAAAATAAACACATCGAAACAGTATGCTTGGAATTTATAGAACATCATGTTTTTAAAAGTTGTAATATGAAACACGACATCCCCCAAATTAATTAGCATCTTCTAGCCCAAATCGCCAGAAACCAATATGTCAAATTAATTTTTTTTTACTCAGATTAATGTAGTGTTAATTATACTATTAAACATTCATCTATACGGGTTTATTATTAATAAGCAAAAAAGCCAAGTTAGGTTTCTTGCTACCGTATTCTTGTCAAATTGTAAACCAGATGCTGTCAGCCGATCCCCTGCAAAAGCGATCATGTCAATTGGATCGAATCAGTACGAGCCATGGTCCAGGATCTAAGTCGTGCGCTGCCACAGCTTCGACTGCCACTGCTGATCGTATTCTTCAAGGAACGTGGTGACTTGAAGTATAGTCGGAGGTTTTTATGGTAGGTTTTGTCTTGCCGAATTTCGGTCAAAAATTGCAGAGAAATAGATAGAGAGAGCCGAGAGGTACGAAGGTTGTTTGGTGGTGTAGGTTTTGGGTTTCAAACTCAGTTGTTGTCGATTGGTTACAAATTGCTAATCAAATGGGTTTAACAATGATTCAATTGTAATAATTGTGTCAAATCTGAGTGGTTGATTATGATGGCTACCGTTTCATCCGTCTTTTCTTCTTGTCGATATGCAGGAGAGTCTTTGAAGAATTGACCATATATAGTTTTTTTTTATATAAATTCAATGAATTATATAAAACTCTTCAATTGATCCTTCAATTCAAACAAAAAATATATTGTTGTAGAAATGAAGTGAATTAGTGTTTCAATTAATATATCAAATATGTCCTTACGAGCCTCCCTATTTATTATTTTTCTATTTACAAAGCACCGATGATGATTATTAATAAACTGGATAAGATGATGTAAAAGTTTCTTTGGGCAGGTGTTAGCAATGATAAGAAAATACATCGGGTGTCTTGGGAGGTTGTCACCACATCTAAAGAGGATGGCGGATTGGGAGTTTCTAAATTAATTGATGTTAATGTAGCTCTATTAATTAAATGGGCTTGGCGTTTCCATAATATGAAAGGTTCCTTCTGGCGTCGATTGGTTAAGGTTTTGGTTGAAGTTGTTCATGGTGGCCAAGGACGGTGGTTATGTCTCCCAGATAATAAAATCACTAGTGGATGTTGGCACTCGATAGTGGCAGTCATAAACAAGACCGAACTGCTTCACAAAAGTGTTCACTGATGTTTGAAAAGCTTCAGTTGGTAACGGGCAGAGTACTCGTTTTTGGTTAGATCTTTGGTTTGGGGACTCTTTATTAAAGGACAAATAGCCGCATTTATTTAAATTAGAAGCTGTCAAAGAATGCTACATTAGTGACCGGTTTGTTATAGATTCTGCAGGGGTTAGATTCAAAGAACAATGGACGAGAGGTCTGTCATCGTTTGCAGAAATTTCAAATATGCAGGAGCTAAATGAGGTGATAAACAGGTTTGTGTACAGCAACAGAGAGGATAGATGGACGTGGGTAGTTTCGGACTTAGAGGATTTTTCGGTTTCAGCTATCAAGAAGTCGCTGCGCTTGGGAAGCGATGTTAACGGAAATAGGTTATGGAATGTGATAGATGGATTCCTGCCAAAGTTAATCTATGTTTTTGGAGAGCCGAGATGAAACTCCTTCTGACTAGAGATGCTTTACATAGGAGAGGATTGAATATCTCTGATTCTTTTTGCCTTCTGTGTGCAGCCAATGACGAATCCGTGGACCACATGTTCACAACTTGTTATTTTTCTTTGGATGTTTGGGCTGGAGTTGGTACATGGTGCAAGATAGGTCCCATCTTCGCGTTTGAGTTCAGTTATCTGGTCTCTTTCTTAGACTCGAGACCTGGGGGAAAATTGGGAAAAGGATCCCTTACGGTATTATTATGGTAAGTGTGTGGACCATTTGGCAAGCTCGGAATAAGAACCTCTTTGAAGACAAAGATCCGAAGGTGCAAAATGTGTTGGCTTCGATTAAGTCTTTTTCGTTCTTATGGTTTAAGAGTCGTTCTTCGTTTTCGTCTCTAATTTGGAAAGACTGGGCTAGATACCCTTTTTATATGTTGTAATGGTTTTGGCGGCGGCCCTCGTTTTGAGGACGCGCCTGTTTTAATGAAAGTTGCAGTTCAAAAAAAAAATCTTGGCCAAGTAGTCAGGTTATTAATCTACTATTAATCAATAGAGATTTAATTGTTTGATTAAATGTGTATTGACAACTTAATAAGATTACAATTTTACCATTGTAAATGAATGTCAAATGACTATATTACCCGTCCAGAACCCATTATATAGTTGATGATACATGATACATATATAACAAAATACAAAGAAAATTAAAAAACAAAATCTAAGCCTTAGGAAGAACGGGCTTGAGTCGTCGCCCACCTGGCCCTCCTTCAAAGCCGACCATAGTCAAAATAATTCTGTTTGAAGGAAGAGTTGGATAAAATAATAGGATTTCAGTATATGTGTGAAATTCATAGGGTTTTTTTTTTTTTTTCGATTTCTCTATCTAAATATGAGTTTTAGAAAAACAAAAGTGAATATTTTTAAACATGTATCCCAAAAACTTTCCATAATTCGACTATTTTTTAATCGTTTAACATGAAAAATAGTAAAATCCAGATTCATGTGTGGCTAAGAAGAAATCTTAAAATTAGACCTGAAAAAGTTCATATCTCCCTGCCATCTAGATTGACATATAGGACACCTCCATATTTATTTTGGTTGGGATATGAGTGAGGTGTGGAGACACCAAAACCCTATGTCTCATACATTTATTAGTTAATTTATTTTTTATTATTAATTTTAATTATATATAAAAGTAACAAATAAACAAAATAATGTAAAAAGAAATACAAGATTTTATAAAAAAATTACAAACCATCCTAAAATTAAAAAACTTACAAACCGAAAAGAGAAAAAAAAGTAGATTTCCTAAAATTTTAAAAAACTACTTACACTTTTGATGAATTTTGTCTTGCATTTTTTTGAACACGGCACGCTGTTCTTCGGGATAAGTAGAGATGTCGGTCGGCATAATTTTCCACTCTTCCACCGCATTCACTTCCTCTATCAACCTAAGCTTTTCCTTCTTGATATTTATTTTTTCTTGGTTAGCTTGGTTGAAAACGTCCATTTGTGCCGATAAAGTGTCAAGCCTTGAAGCGCTCCCGCTCGTGCTACCCGATGGCATTTTCTTTCCCACTGTCGCTTCCATTCGAGCTTTATCCCGACCTACATTTAGTACTCATAATATTTATATGTTAGAAACAAAACGCAAACAATTATGTAAAAAAATCTATAAATTTATAAACCTATGGGACGTGGCTCCTCCTCAAAAGGTGGTGGGTCGAACTCGGGCTCCTCATTCATATCAATATCAATTGGAACGGACGGACTTCCTTTTTGAACTTTTTTCCTTCGTTTGGCCCATTTAGCCTCGTTTGGGATCGTCGTCCATTTTTGTTCATTTTTCAAGACTGGCCAAGCCCTAATCATCAAGAAAGATTTGTTATACTCATTTTTATACTTGCGCAAAGCCTCCTCGTAAATATTTTGCTCATTCCAACCATTAGGCGGGTTCGACTTAATTTATTTATAAAAACAAACTAAATCGACCACATTTCGTGTTGATCTTTCTCCATTTCGAGCTACAAGCATCCTGTAGTCGATACGGCTCGGCTTGCATAAACAAATGAAAGTTTTCAACAACTTTGTCCCATAACGCCTCTTGCGTTTGGGCGGTACCTATGATTTAAAAAAATTCCTTAAAATATTTAAACAATATATATATATATATATATATATATATATACATATATATATTGTTCAAGTATAAGACGAGAGGAAAAAATTATTACTAACTACGGTGTGTTTTGACGAAGCAACCCACGCCTTAGCTAACGCCTCCTCTACAATATCGGACCATGGCTTGGCTACTCCATCTTTCGGATTACCACGTCCCATACCTTTTTCTCTAGCTTTACCTTTGCGTTTGCCTTTAGCTTTTTCTTTGGGTGGCGAATGTTGAGTTTTGGGAATTATATCTTGATCGTCCTTCTCCATGTCTATGGGTTGAGACGGACCGATATGTGTTGTGAGAGGTGGTTTGTGGCGAAGGTGTTTGTCAAGTTGGAAACGTGTTTTGGATTTGCAAAAACTGTTGCATTTGCAAATATTGCAATGGGTTGAACTACGAGAAATTGTTCGCTTGTTGTTGGTAATGTTGGATGGCAACTAAATTGGGTGGTACTTGTTGCGAGATTGGTGGATCCATTACCGGGGTGTAAGACATCATTGTACTCGGGAATAGATTCAGGCTATTTGGGTTGTTTTGGTTGAATGGGTTGAATGGATCCATGATATTTTTTATAAAAATAAGAGTGTTTATAAAAAATATTAGAGAGAGAAGGGATGAAGAGAGTATATTTGAGTGTATTTGGTATAAAAATGAGGAAAGTCATATGATTTTATAATTGAAAAAAAAACCTTTTTTTTAAATCAGACCGCTTCAAACGGTCAAGAAGCCAGCCAGCGTTCAAAAAATTAAATGCTAACACCCCATTGGTGCGTCCCGGGTGTCCTTGAAGAGACTGGAAAGACGCGCGGGTGGGGGGGGGGGGTGTTGAGACAGAGACGGGGCAAAAAGTGAGGGAAAGGGGGGGGCTTCTCGTCTCCATATCGATGAGCCTAACAAAAAGAACATAAACTATAAGTATTAATCAATAATTAATTAGAAATCACCAGCATATTAATTGCCATTCCAATTAAACGGGCATTTAAGCTTGATTCAATTAATTAAAGTTTGAAATTAATATGGACTAATTAAAGTTTTTTCTAGAGTTAGCTTGACTCCGAAACGTTGTTAAGACAAAACATAAGTTTAGGATTTCATGTTGGTATATACAAAAGATGGAACATATTAAAATCCGAACATCATTTGCTAGAGTTATATAAAAAAAACTATGCGGAAGTGTTTGAACATGATATTCTTGCGTTTAGTTCTTGAATGTTGCGCAAGACATCGCTCCGGCTCAATAATTGCACATACCTAAGGTTAATTGAAATTAAACAACCCGTTAGACCGTTAAACAAGTTAAATGAAAGAAAACTCAATGAAAAACTGAATTCTGACAAGCCTCGCCAGTCTGAAGAAACATCTTCTTCTCATTCTTCCTGTGGTCTAGCTATCATCTGGTCTGAACAAATATCCTTTGCTCATTCTTCCTCGAGTCTAAACTCTCATCTGGTCTAAGCAAACATATTCTGATCCTTCTTCATCTAGTCTAGACTAGGGCTGCAAACGAACTGAACGGACACGTACAAGGCCTTGTTCGTGTTCATTTGCTAAGAAATTTATATGTTCACGAACTGGTCATGAACACTTACCGAACGGGATTTCTTGTTCGTGTTCGTTTGTTAATAAAACACTCATGTTCGTGTTCGTTTGTTAATTTTGTTCATGAACGGAAACAAACACAAAGAGAAAGATATTAACTTTTGAATAACATCCAATTCACATACATTGAGACATTAGTTAAATCCACCCAAAATTTAACCTAATTGTCCAAACATACTTAGTATTGAAGAAGGCGTTGGAGGAGGTGGATGGCAGAGGGCGTTGGAGGTAGAGGGCATCAACGCTGGAGCGTGGAAACATATAATGAGCTTGGACACAAAAGTCGGTTTATTGATCTCATGTGGTCATATATTTACCTCATATATATTTTTTATTGAGTAAAATAAAAAAGTAAAAGAATATAAAGAAAAAGTATAAAAATTAAAAACCTTAATAAATTATCGAACACAAACGAACATAAACAATCACGTTACCGAACGTTCACAAACATAAACAAACGAACACGATCTCTAGACTATCTCTAGTCTGAGCAAATATCCCCTACTCATTCTTCCTCTAGTCTAAACTATCTCCTGGTCTGAGCAAATATCCTCTACTCATTCTTTTGCAATTACGACCCCGAGGTTCGTTCATGCGTCGGTATTCATTGAAGTTTTTACATGTTTATTTACTAAAAGGATTTTTGACCCATTTAACCTTTCTTAATGCGATAATTGACCTTCAATTAAGGTCGTCGTTAGATTTACTTACCAATTATCTTTAACCAATTTCATCAAATGACCCATTTGACCATATTGGTGTAATACTCAACATTCGATTAAGGTTTTTATTTTACCAAATTCATCAAATGACTCATTTGACCATATTAGTGCAAATACTAACCTTTCAACTAAGGTACATATCAAATCCTTGTTCAAGTCTAGTTTTGTATCATTAATATGAAGTTTTAAGAATATACTCAGGTATACATCAATAACCATTATCTAGCAAAATTTAAATCATCATGTTACTTACATTTACACGTGCCCTTTTTATTTAGAATTACCTAGCAAAATTTAAGTCATAATCTGATCATACACTTGGTGTGCACAATTTTTTCTAAAACTATTTCCATAATCAAATATCATTCTTTATTTACCATTAATCTAGTCATCAATATTTTACCACAATATGGTTACTTACTTTGCTCAAGCTACAACTATGAATATATATGAACCATACTAGTCATTAAAATAAGAGGGTTCCACTTATGTATAAGAAACTCACATTCTTTATCTTACTAAGATTCATAGAACCCTAGTTTTACTAAGATTCATAGAACCCTAGTTTTACTACAATGAACATCAATTCATTAACATAGTAGGTTCCTAGTTGTTAGACTAACCCAAGGAATCATACTTTCAACAAAGATACTATTCCATAAAATCTCATCTCACGTATAAGCATATGAATCATCAAGAAATAGACCATTAAGCTTACCCTATGGAAGAGGTTTTATATGACAAGATTTGATAACATGCACAAGATTAGCATTTGATATCTACTTGATTTAGGGCAAATCGCCTAATTAGATTCATGTATATGTGTGTTGAGGGTGGATCGACATATACATCTGTAATGTTAATCCCCTCTCTTTTTATACACCTTAACCCCCTTCAAACATTTGGCCAAATGACACATTAAGTCCCTCAACTTCAATTTCCAAGTTTATTAGTACAACCAATCTAACATAGTGCTTTTAGCCACCTTATTATTATTATTATTATTATTATTATTATTATTATTATTATTATTATTATTATTATTCTTATTATTATTATTATTATTATTATTATTATTATTATTGTAATCACTTAGAAATTTTAACAGGGTTATGCTTTAACTTTACTGGTCCTCATTAATATCGCTTAGTCAGATGATATTTGTTTCATTACAATTTAATTAACTTAAACACATATTTAAATATTGGGGTGTTACAACTCCACCCTGCTCAAAGAGGGTTTAGTCTGCGAAACTAAGAACGTACCGAATAGAATAGGGCAGAATCGCTTCATTCCTTCTTCGGACACCCAAATGGTGTCTGATCCCTTCCTATCCTCCCACTTGACTTTGACTTGCCCAATTTCCTTGTTCCTATGTTGTTTCACCTTTCGCTCAAGGATTCCAACGGGCCTAGACTCACAGTGTAATTTGGTGTCCTTTTCACTCTCATCTAACGGTATATATGATGTTTCATTAGTTAGACACTTGCAGCGACAGGAGACGTGGAAGGTGTTTTGAATGTCACTTAGCTCGTCGGGCAATTCCAAGTGGTATACGACTTGGCCTACCCTTTCAAGGATTTTAAATGGCCCAATAAACCCCGAACCCAATTTTCCCCTTTTTCTAAATCGGATAATTCCATTCCAAATGGATACCTTCAACAGGAACATATCCCACGGTTGGAACTCAATCGGTCGTCATCTCTTATCTATGTAAGAGTTTGGTCTATTCTACGCGGCCTTCAGGTGTGTGTGGACTATTTGAATCTTTGCATTTGTGGCCTGAACCACGTCTTTGTGAGTGCGTTCCCGAGGAACCATTTCACCCAACACACCGGAGTCCGACATTTCCTCCTGTACAGTAGCTCATACGGAGGAATACTGATATTAGCATGAAAGTTATTATTATACAAGAACTCCACTAACGGTAAGTGGATGTCCCAACTACTGACAAAGTCAATAATAGATGCTCGGAGCATGTCTTCGAGTGTTTTGATAGTTCTCTCAGTTTGTCCATCGGTTTTTGGATGGAAAGCGGTTCTTAATAACAATTTTGTACCCATTTGTCCTTGGAATTCCTGCCAAAACCGCAGCATGAATCGAGTGTCTCTATTGGACACAATCGATACCAGCACCTGATGTTGGGTGATTAGTTCATTCGTATAGACATCCACCATATTTTCGAATGTGTACGAATCACTAATCGGAATAAATGATAACTTTTTGTCAAACGGTCTACTATTACCCATATAGCATCAAAACCCCTAGGCATCTTGAGTAATTTGGTGAGTAGATCCATGGTTATGTGCTCCCACTTCCACACGGGTATTTTCAATGGTTGGAGTTTCTCATATGGCTTTTGGTGTTCCACCTTGACTTGTAAACAAGTCACACACCTTTCCTCGTATTTTGCAATATCCCGCTTCATCCCCGACCACCAATAGTCTTTCTTTAAGTCTTGATACATTTTAGTAGCCCCGAGGTGAATTGAATAACGGGATTTGCGGGCTTCGTCAAGTAATAATGTTTTGACTTCACATGTGTTCGGGACCTTGATTATTTCTCTCTTCCATTTTTCTTCTTTCAATGCTTCAATTTGAGCCTTTCGGATATGATCCAAAAGACCTGAAATCACTACTAGTTGAATAGATCTCACCCGAATCGGAGTATACTTTTTTCGGCTAAGACCATCAGCTACGATATTCGCTTTCCCTGACTGATAGTGGATTTCACAATCGTAATCCTTAAGAGTTTTGAGCCACCGTCTCTATCCCATATTCAACTCTTTTTGGTCGAAGAAATACTTTAGACTTTAATGGTCAGTAAAAAATAGAAATTTTCACACCATACAGATAAGGTATCCAGATTTTCAAGGCAAAGACCATCGCCGGCAACTCGAGCTCGTAACTCGGGTACTTGGTCTTGTGCACCTTCAATTGTCTCGAGGCATAGGCTATAACCTTGCCTCATTGCATAAGTACACATCCCAAACCAAGGTGGAATGAATCATGTTGGGTCTGCTGACCTGGAGAAGAACAGATGATTGAAAAGCCAAAATATACTACTCAGTTGATCCATATTAATAAACAACATTTACAACATACTCCTCCCAAAAAACTGTTGACCCTAACAACTGTTCTACCCAAACAACTGATGTGACAACTGCTGCTACTAAAGGACTGTTGGATAACAGCTGATAGAGAACAACTGCTGACTAAAGGTCTGATGAAGAAAAACTGCTGATCAAGTGCTGAAGACTAAAGGTCTGTTGGAGCCAACAACACTTAGGCTCCAACAGATGATACAAGATCATCAGAGTTTTCCTCAACAACAGTTTACCTTACAGTATTTTACAATGTAACAGTAATTTGTATATAGCAGATGTTTTATGTTGTTATTCTGTTAGAGGTCACTATCTTAGGTGACGTCAGCTTAGATCATCAGTGGTTTAGATTTGTCTATAAATAGAACAGTGCTTGTACTGTTCTATTCATCACTCACAACATTCTCTCAGACAAACAATCACAGAGTAATCAGGTTGAGGGGGAGTACTTGTATAATTGACTGTAATCATTCAATATTATGAAAGCATTCGATTAGAAAACATTTACTCTCTTGTTTTGATTATAGTTTATTATTCTGCTGCACTTTCCATTTATATTCACTTCATTCTTCTCATCTTTACTTAAAAAAATAAAAACAATCAAACTCAGATCCTAATGATAAGTAATGTAAGACTATGAGTTCGACATGTAACAATGCGTCTTTTGTACAATCAAACCTTGTGTCGACTGAGACCTAACTCGCAAGTTAGTAAAAGTGTAACTGTTATCGATCATCCCTTAATTTATGTGGGGGGATGGGTTTGTCAGACCTATTGCGCTATAATCTAAACAGGCGGCTTGATCAATGTTAATGATTGTACTGTGTCTTTTTGTTACAGTCAAATTGAATCAACAAGTTTCAACAATGTAAGAATGAGTAAATGATAGTGTGTAAAATGTTTAAACATGTTTCACCCCAAAATGTAAAACAGAAAAAGGGCTATGTAAACTCACCTTAGCAAAGTCTCGAGTCCTTTGTAATGGAATAGGTGTGATCCAAACGTTGCCAAGTACTACACTATGTTTAAGGCAATAAAATAAGTGTTGGGAAAATTTAAAAGTCTGAGTTTTCTAGTCTAAAAGTATTCTCAGGTTCTTAATTTAGGGATTGACGAACGTTAAATAGTTATTTTATAATAATTGTTAATTATATGATAAGTAAAGGAATTGAGAAAATAAATAAATAAAAAGAACTTTTTTGTAAAATCATGTTCAAGGGTGATTGTACTAAAATATCATATTGTGGAAATAATTTTTATAAAATAATTTTCTTAATTAAAGAATGTATAATATATTATAATTTATTAATCAAAACATTTTAATAATATCTAAAAATATTAAAATTCATAAATTTTAGATTACAAAATTATATTCCTGATCTAGTTTGCTATAAATAATTAATGTGAAATTTTGGTGCAAAAATGATGAAAAATGAATTTATTATGAATTTATTATGATTAAATTAGCATAAATTAATTAAAAATACTTAATAAATGTTTTTCCGAAAATAAAATTTCAGTTCTGAAAAGTTTATTAGTTTATAAGTTTAAAATAATTTTTGTGGAATCTTGTAAATCTATTTAGGTATTTTTCTATAATTTTTAGTTTATTTATGAATAATCTTGTAATATATATTATATATATATTAAATAAATGATTTTTGTGAAAATTAAAATTGTATAATAAAGTTTATCATTTATATATCATAAAATAAATTTTATAGAATTTACAAATTAGATTTGGTATTTAAAAGTCATTTTATAAGATAATACAAAAATATATAAAAGAAAGGGTTTTAAAAAAATGCTTAGGGTTTGGGGGAATCGAACCCGGGTCTGAGACCGGGTGGGGTTTTATCACAAGCCCAGCCACCAACTGGGCTGGATCCTGAGAACATAATTTGTTGGGTTTGATTAAATGTATATGTTTCTAGATTATTTCATAATTATCAAAAAAAATAAAAAAATAAAACAAGGCGCCTGGATCGAACCCAAGGCAACTAGCGGCCAGACATTATGTAGCAACAGATTTCACCAATTGATCTGTATATCACTTTGTGTTTGTTATTGCTTCGAATTAAATAAAAACAAATGCAATTAGCTATCATCTTCCCCAAATATAATATCTATGAACCCTAGTTTTTTTAATCTGTTTAATCGTGATAAAAGAGGCCGATTATAGTTCAGAAATAACGAATTTTTTCATACCCGAATGTGGAGCTTCCAGATCACGAGTCAAACAAAACAGTCAACAAAACTCGATTACTCGCATACAGATGAAAAACAGAACAAATTGAGAGTGGGGGTAGGATTTCGGCACTTTTAGGTCACAAAGGAAGGTTCAATTTATAATAATCCTACGGCTTGATTGTTTTAGAAAGTTTGACCCACTCTTTATTAAAAATGCGTGTAATGATCTATAATTGGTATGTTTTTAATAGTAATTTGCGTATAGAACACGCGTAAAGGCGTGTGTAGATGCGTTTTGCGACTAATGATTGGATATTAACATATGTTAGAGTGCTGATGGACAGAATGTGGAACAGACTGGGCGAATGTAGATAAATGTGGGCGAAGGTAGATAGTAAATGGGCGAATGAAGATTGGATCCTGATCAAGCAACACATTCGTACCTTATACTGGGCGAATGTGGAACTCTTCCACATTCGACCACAGTAAAGGGGCGAATGTGCAGACTCTATAAATAGATTTTGTGTTTTTGCAATGTATAGAGAGTTATTAGTTGTGTGTGTTTTGAGGTCAGGTTCCAGGTTTGTTTGAGAGTGTCTGTAATTGATCTAGATTAACCAAAGTGTCATTGTAATCAAGTTTATGAACAAGTTAATCTATGAAAAGCTTTGAAAATGATATTGATTGTGTTTTGATTTGAGTTTCTATCAGTTTGTTCAAAGCTAGGGTTTCCGCACCTGGTTTTTAACTTGTATGATCATCTAATCCTGTTTTAGTCAAAATCTTTCGCTTACAAAGTGGTATCAGAGCTATACGGATCATACAACAACAAATTTGATAAACTCAGAGCTGATTTGGACCTAATTTTGATCAAAATACATCTGTTTTTGCATGAAAATGGTTTTTGAGTGTTTTTGATTGATTTGAAGTTGATTTTGTGATTAAAATTCAAAATTCCAAGAATTAAAGTTGTTCCAAATCAATTCCGAATCATAACCTGATTAAGATCATTCAAATCCACAAACTTTTGAAAATCAGAGATCAAAATAACCGTTTTTCAAAGTGTAACCGTTTTTCAAAACCTGATATGGGCGAACCTGGAACCTAAGTGGTCGAATCTGAGTAATTTTGGGCGAACCTGGAAAGTTTTGTTTGAATTTTTCACTTTCGGGTATAATTTTTCACATTCGATTGATTGAACGGGCGAACGTGGAAAATTACTGGTTGAACCTGAAACTTTCTGGGCGAACGTGGATTTGTGTTAGTGTGTTTTTACATTCTGGTAAGTTTTTACCTTTGAGTGATACTGTTTGGGCGAACCTGCATCAGAAGGGACGAAAGTGAGAATACAAACGGGCGAACCTAGACTTTAGTTTTTGAAAATTTTCTAAGTGTTGAATTTTTCGAAGTTCGTGATTATGTGGAATTTTCCGACTACTCCGAGACCAGCAACTACACAACCACAACAGCAAGTGATGGACCCATGGACGGTGGCAGCACAAAAGACGAGCACACAGTCTTCGCAACCAATTAACTACATGGCGATGACGAGCTCAATGCCTCAAAGCGTAGCACCTCCAGCACCACAACCTGACTACTGGGGAGTAGCAGCAGCGGTGGTAAACACTCAAACTACAAATGCTATTTCCACACTGATTAATGATTTGTCTTCAGGTAGCGGGAATCGGCCACCAAAGCTTATGGAGATACAAGAATACAATCAGTGGCAGAACAAGTTCAAGATTGACTTGGAAGGCATGGGAGTGGAGGGAGCAGAGGCATGGAGTATGATTGCTAAAGGTTACACAGCACCAGTTTTGGAGAATACAGGTGAACCAGTTCCATTGGAGAGCATGACTGAGGAAGAGAAAAAGAAGTTTGCTGTGGAAAAGAAAGCCTTTTCCCAATTGACTCAGGCAATCACAAATGATCTATTGCTTCAATTTGGGACTTGTACAACGTCTAAGCAATTGTGGGATGTGCTTAAGAGGAGGCATGATGGGAATGAGAAGACTAGAAGTTTGAGGATGGATGAATTGAGAAAGGAGTTTGAGAATTTTTCTTATATTGGAAATGAAACTTTAAAAGAATTAACTCCTAGATATAGTCATTTACTAACTGAATTGTCAAGTTATGGTATACAGATTCCTATGAAGAATTTGGTGGATAAGTTTGCAGATGCTCTACCACCTTACTGGGATCAGCATGTGGAAGTTCTCAGGGAAAAGGATGCATACCAATACTGGACTATTCAAGAGTTTATTCAGAAGCTAGAAAACAAGGAAATGGAAGAGAAGCGGAAAGCTAGAAGAGCACAGGTTCCTCAGAATCCTAGCTTATACTTTGGAGGCACTTCAGTTCCTGTGAGTAACTCAAGTTCAGGAGGGATAGTTGCACCACATGTTGCTTGCATTTCCAATGTTATGGAATCACCAAAACCTACCATCAACTACATGGCACAAACTTCATCATACTCACAACCATCATACACACAACCACCACCACAACAACAATACAACAATTCCTACATTCCACCATTCTCCCCAATGCAACAAGCATCTTTCTATATTGCTAGCCAATCTCAACAACCAATGAACCAAGTTACTCAACCTAATCAACAACAAGTGGTTTTGGAGACTTCTAACTTGGGCAATGTGACAGTGGAAATTGCTCAACAACATATTGCACTAGTCTCAGCAATGGTTTCATCTTACAACGGACTAGTTGCTAGTCAAATTGGGAATAACAACTTAACCAATGAAGACTATGCACAGATCGACAAGGAAGAGATGGAACACATTGATATCCAATGGGCTTTTGCAAGCATCATGAGAAGAGCAACAGAGTTTATTGAAAAGACAGGTAGAACAGATTTGGGAACTTCTCCTAACACAACCTACGGGTTCAACAAGGAGAAAGTTACTTGTTTTAATTGTGGGGGAAAAGGTCACTTTAAACGAGAATGCACCCAGCCACCAAAACAAGGTAATAGAAACCCATTCAATGCAAGCTACCAGAATCGTCAACAACAAAACCAAAACCAAGTTTCTTACCAAAACAACAACAATTATCAAAACCGTCAAAATAACTCTAACAACAACCAAAACAGACAACCTAACACATCAAACCAGATCCAAAACCAATCTCCTAACAACACTAACCGAACAGTTATACCGATCACTACACCAAATGAGACACAACAGAACACGAGTCAGAATCAAGCATTGGTGACTCAACAAGATGAAAGGTTTGATTGGTCGGGATTGCAAATAGGAGTGGAGGAAATTACTACTGGTGGCAATGTGGCTTGCGTGACTTGCAAGGTTGATATTGAAGAGTCGGTGACGGTGGATGAAAAGAAAGAAACTGAGTGTGAAAGTGATGAGTCTGAGGCTGAAATGGATGTGGAGACTGAACCTGTTAAGGTTAAGGTTGAGGAAGCTAATTCTGGAGTGGTGATTGATACTGTTTCTGATGTTCCTGAGGAGTGTGAATCGGTTTATTCTGATTCAGACAGTGAATCGGATACGGAAGCAAGTGTTACATCACTAGATGATGACATTGATCAGTTGCTAGCAGAAGCGGATTTTCTGATGACGAGGAAGTCGTGCATTGCTGATGATGCTTTCACCAAGATTGACTATTCCAAATTCTTTACTGGAAAGGAAGCTCATTTCGCATTGATGGCCATGACTGATCCGCCAAAACCTGTAAGTTCTAAGTGTAGCACTGATATTAAAAGTGATAAATATTGTGGTACATGTGATAGATTGACTGAGGAGAATAAACAACTCCGTGTTCAACGTGATAGTGCTATCATGAACAGTCAATCTACTCGCAAAGAGTTGAATGCTTTCAACAAGGTATTAGATGGCTACAAAAAGGACATTTCCGACTTGAAAAACACTTTATCATTAAAACAATTGGCAATTAACAACTATATCAATGAAATTGAAAATACCAAGTTGGAAATGGCAGCCATAAAATGCTTTGCTGAGAAAGTAAACAAAAAGTTGGAAAGCTATAAGCACATTGCTTACGTGGTAGACCACATCATAGATGATCAAACCACTAATTACAAGTCTGTGCCATCTCCGGTGCTTTTTGAAAATCATAATTGTCACCAAGTTACACCGGAGAGCTCGGTAAAATCAGATTCATCATCGGAAATTGAATCTAATACCTCGAGTATTGGTGATCCTCATTCCGATGTGAGACCGATTTTAGGCTTGAATGATGAGGGTGTTTATGCTGAAAGTGTGGATTCAGACTCAGAGAGTGATGATACTGGTAATGATCAAACTGTTAATGCATGTGAAATTCCAAAAGAAAATCACATCATTACTACTGAACCAGTTTCACCATCTCAACATGTGCATCCGATGGCAAATGCTCATCGTGAGAAAAAGTCTGAAAAGAATGTGATTAAAAAGGACCTTGAGAATAAAGATGTTCAGAATGAACCATGTGACAAACCTGTCAAGGTGTTTTATCGGATGGAAGGATCCGATAAAATCATCTCTGATGAGGAATTTCCAATCAAAAATGCTAACTATGCTAAAATAGAAAAGATTTGGCAAGAAAGCACCATTTGGTTCCCAAAACATGAGATAACAAATGAGATTCCACCAGCAATTTTAAAGAAATTGTATTTGGATGTTCCTCAAGAACCAAAGGTCCATGTCACAGAGTTCATTCGACCCAATAACAGAGCTAATGGTTTTCATGAACCTACTTACTCAAAAGGGCCACTCCCTGTGAGTTTGAGGAATCAACAGTACAATGATCAATATCCTGTTAGATCATTTGCTCAACCAAATGCTCAATATGTTTTTGAAGAGTACCGTGCATGCTTTAAATGTGGGGAACGAGGGCATTTACTTGCTCAGTGTCCATATGTAAGGCATAAAAGGCATGAGGTTGAAGTGAAAAATTCCATGAGAAAACCGATTGATCATTATGTTCCACCACACAGACGAGTTGTTCCTCAACAACAACAGTTTTATAATCAAAACAATTTTCATCAAATGAGGAACAATCGTCCAATTCAATATGATCGAAGAAATCGGATTGCTATGGAACAATCATGGAGGAAGCCTGTGGTGAACGCAACAATTGACAGACAAAAGGTTCCACTAAAACCGATTGTCAATTCAAATGTTGGACCTAAGTCTGTTAAATCAGATAAGGTAACCAAGAATGTTACATTTGTTAACAATGTTCAGAAACCGACTGAGAATCCAAAATCTCAGATTCGCATTCTTAAAAGGTCTGAACAATCTTGGTCACCCAATGGTACTCCAGGAGCTTCTACTTCTAAGGTCAATGAGAAAAAGGAAACTGTTTTGAACAATCAGAAAAAGATTGATCCAAAACAAAAAGTTGTTGAAAATGTTAATGAGAATGTTTCTTTGAAAGCTGATGTTCAAAGGCCCAAGACTCAGGCTTGGGTCCCCCGAAAGAACTAAATGATTTACTTTTTGTGTGCAGGGAGCTTCAGTTGGCCCTATTAGCAGTCTTTGGATTGTTGATAGTGGAGCTTCAGGCCACATGACAGGGGATCTAGCGTTGTTGTTCGACGTGAAAAACATCAATGGAGGGTATGTCGCATTCGCTGGAAATAAAGGTGGATATATCACAATGGAGGGGAGCGTGAGTAATGGGATAGTGAGCTTTGAGCGGATATCTTATGTGAAGCAGATTGATTATAATTTGTTGAGTGTCAGTCAAATATGTGATAAACAATTTTCTGTGCATTTTGATGACAAATCCTGCTATATTCTCAAACCGGGCTTCAAAATTCCTAAGGAGTGGATAATGTTGATGGCACCTCGCGTCAACAATCTCTATATTCTTGATATGTCCAAGGCGATGACATCACAGGGGCAAATAACATGCTTTCTATCCAAAGCGACTGAGAAAGAATCGATAATGTGGCACCGAAGAATGGGGCACATTCATCTGAGAAAAATGAACCAACTTTTGAAAAATGGGCTTGTCGATGGAGTAAACGTGAAACATTTCCATCTGAATGACAAGTGTGTAAGTTGTAAGAAGGGGAAGCAACACAAACAGTCCCACAAAGTGAAGAAAGTCAACTCTGTAGAGATGCCACTTGAGCGGTTGCACATGGATCTATTCGGACCGGTCAAGCGCAAAAGTCATCTTGGAGAGCTTTATTGTTTAGTTGTCACTGATGACTACTCAAGATTTTCATGGGTGATGTGTTTGCAAAACAAAAGTGACACCTTTAACAACCTGAAAGTTCTGTTCACTCGATTGGAGAATCTCTACAATGTGAAGATAAAGAGAATTCGGAGTGACAATGGGACGGAGTTCAAAAATGCCAAGATGGATGAACTTTGTGAAAGCAAAGGGATACATCATGAATATTGGCTCCATACACCCCACAACAGAACGGTGTTGCTGAACGAAAGAATAGGACTCTAATTGAAGCGGCTAGAACAATGCTTGCTGATTCAAATCTTCCGGTAATGTTCTGGAACGAGGCGATTTATGCAGCAAATTATACACTAAATCGGGTTCTAACAGTGAAGAAGTTTGGAAAAACATCTTATGAACTGTTACACCGACGAAAGCCAAACTTAGAGTATCTAGAACCTTTTGGGGCGCCATGCACGATGTTGAATCCAAGTGAGAAGTTTAGTCCTAAAGCTGAGGAGGGATACTTTGTTGGATATGCAACCCCGCTCAAACGGGTATTCAACAAGCGAACTCGTCAAGTGGAGGATTGGGCTAACGTGGAAGTTCAACGATATACTCAAAATTTGCAAGGCATGGGTCCTGATTGGATGTTTGATTACAAAGATTTCTTTGAATCATTCAATCTAGATAGCTTGGTTGAAGAAGCTGTTATCAGATTACTTTACGAGTGTGAAAACGCGACGACTTCATCGTTGGTGCGTCCAATCACCGTGAACCTCCTACCAGCTTCTAATGATACCACTGCTCCTATACAAGAGGAAGATGTGTTTCAAGAGGCTTCAACTTCATTAGACTCTTCAGAATCTGAAGTTGAACAATTTGAAGAAGTCATTCTTGAACATGCAGAAGAACCAGAGGCAATGCCAGTGAACCCAACTCCAACTCCAGATGTTGCTTCATCATCAAACACGGGTCATGATCTGGATGCTGTAGAAAACTTGACTGCTCAGACGGGAGTTACTGTACCTGATTATCCGGAATCTTGGATTCATCGTATTCACCCGCTGGAGCAAGTTATCGGTGATCCTGGAAGCGGTGTTATGACCAGAGGGCAGCTGAAAAGCGTTAACTCGCCAGAAAGTTTTGGTGCTTTAGCATTATATGCCAAAATTCAAAAATCTGGTAGTCAAAATGATTGGTCGTTTGCGTGTTATGTGTCGCAGGTAGAGCCAAGGACATACAAGGACGCTTTGAATGAAGATGCCTGGGTTGAAGCTATGCAGGAGGAGTTATTACAATTCCAGAAATTGGGGGTTTGGACGCTCACGGATTTGCCGCCGGGAAGGAAGAAAATAGGCACTAAATGGGTGTTTAAGTGCAAAAAGGATGATCGAGGGGTTATTGTTCGTAACAAAGCCAGATTGGTCGTGCAGGGTTTCCATCAAATCAAAGGGATTGATTATAACGAAATCTATGCACCGGTAGCACGGATTGAAGCTATTCGGATGTTCCTTGCGTTTGCTTCATACAAGAAATTCAAAGTTTATCAAATGGACGTTAAGAGCGCATTTTTGTACGGGAAAGTCAAGGAAGAGGTTTATGTCGGGCAGCCACCAGGCTTTGAGGACCCAATCCACCGGGATAAGGTCTACGTTCTGAACAAAGCTCTATATGGTTTGCACCAGGCTCCGAGACAGTGGTACGAGGAGCTAAGTACATACCTCATCTCCAAAGGATTTAAGCGCGGCCTCGTCGATTGCACTCTCTTCACGAAGAAGACGGGAGATGATTTGCTTCTAGTGCAGATTTACGTTGATGATATAATATTTGGTTCAACTAACGAACTTTTATGCAGGGAATTCGAAACTGTCATGCAAGAAAAGTTCGAAATGAGCGCAATGGGGGAGATGCAGTTTTTCCTAGGCTTGCAGGTGGACCAAAGACCCGACGGGATCTTCATTCACCAGACGAAATATGTATCCGACATCTTGAGCCGGTTCCAGATGGAGGACTCTAAGCCGATGGATACCCCGATTCAACCCAATCACGGGATTGGAGTGGACGCTAAGGGGGAGCTGACGGACCCATTTACATACAGAGCAATCATCGGATCTCTGATGTATTTGACGGCGTCTCGACCAGATATTATGTATGCAACATGTCTCTGTGCTCGCTATCAATCGAAGCTGAAACAAAGTCATCTGACGGCGGTCAAGCGTATCCTTAGATATCTGAAGGGTTGTCCCTCAAAAGGACTTTGGTACCCTAATGATGATGATTTTGATTTTATTGCTTTTAGTGATGCAGATTGGGGCGGCTGTGACAAAGATAGCAAATCTACTACAGCTGGATGCCAGTTTTTAGGGAGCAGGTTAATTACCTGGCAGTGCAAGAAACAGACTTCCGTGGCGCTGTCTACCTGTGAAGCTGAGTACATTGCAGCCTCGAGTTGCTGTTCGCAAGTACTCTGGATCCAACAGCAGATGGTGGATTACGGTTTGCAGTTTCTTAAAACCCCTATACACTGTGACAATGAAGCCGCAATTGCATTAACTAAAAATACTGAAAATCATTCTAAGGCGAAACATATCCGGATCAAATATCATTTTATCCGTGATTGTTACGCTAAGGAATTGATAGATATGGTCAAAGTCCATACCGACTACCAACGTGCAGATTTGTTTACAAAAGCTTTTGACAGATCCCGCTTTGAATATCTTTTAAAAGTAAACAATATAAAAGAAAAACAGGACTAATCGGCACCTCGGTTTATCGCTTTTTAGTTTTAGTTTTTATTTTTAATATTTTGCTAATTGGGAATTTCTCTTTGCTAATTGGGAATTTCTCTTTTCTATCGTAATCCTCAAAGAAGTTGATGCTTTCGAGGGGATTGTTTAATCCTCAAAGAAGTTGATGCTTTCAAGTGGATTGTTTCTTTCAAATTTTTGTTTTGTTTTTCAAAAAAATTAAAAACCCAAAAATATGTTCTTTATTTTAGGGGGGGTCATTTTATCAGAAAAACCAAAAACATTAAAAAAAAATTCAAAATTATCTAAAAATTAGAAAAACCAAAATGATTTCATGGATAAAAAGAGGAAATGATAGTACATCAGTGGGGATCTGACACAGGCTAAAGAATTGTATAGTGTAATGAGGCGTATGTTGACTACGTGTGATATGCTGATAGGCTTCGTAGACTAAATATTGCGTGCATTAGTGATACAAACATAACAAACTACGCGTTCGTGGCTGAACACCTCATGGGCATATGGTCTTAGTACCGTAATTTCGTTTGATAGGATTGCCAAAATCTGAGGTTTCGGGTCGTTATGTTATGGTTATCCGGGATATTCTGATTAAACTTCTGTCGTATTGATTTACGGACCTAGTTTCATCAGAATATTTGCAAAAAGAGCTTAATTGCCAAAACCGAAAGTTACCGAATTGAGGAACTTTATGTTTTATTGATCAAAGATCATTATTACATCGTATTGACTTTCTGATGCAAATCAGTGGTTAATATCAGCCTCAACCTAGTGTATACGCACATGTTACTTTGCTGCATTCGTTTGCTGACCTGTACACCTCTGTGCTATATACTTTGTAAGTTTTACGGATAACTCTGGCATAATCACGCGTTACGACGAAGCTTTGTGCAATTACTTGATACGGGAGTATGTCATGTGTGTGGGAACCACAATGTGTTAGTCTAATACATTTAACTCGTATCATTTTAAAGCATTGTGTAATTGTCTGCATGTGAGCTTACGTGGACCACAATATCAGCAATTGCCGTGTCACATATTGTTTCTAATGATAATATTAAACAAACAGATCAACGCTGTGCTCAGATTTCTCAGAAAACTGATATGATCCGCTTACCGGATATCACAAAATGTTTACTGCTTTCATTTACTTTGATGCATTTTACTTTGTTGCATTTTATTTTTATTGTCAAAAAGATACAAAATCCAAAAAGATTTTAGGTGTGTTTTGATAAAATTTCAGAAAACTCAAAATTTTTGCATTTCTGCTTTAT
Source organism: Ambrosia trifida (assembly GCA_028751855.1). Taxonomy (NCBI): domain Eukaryota; kingdom Viridiplantae; phylum Streptophyta; class Magnoliopsida; order Asterales; family Asteraceae; genus Ambrosia; species Ambrosia trifida. The sequence continues at coordinate 63,062,630 of CM054128.1, read as the reverse complement.
TTTTGATAACCGGGGATGCTTGATGGTTAATTTCTGAGGTTTGATAACACCATCTGGGCTTTGTATCCTTCAAAAAGTGAAAATATGAGTTTTTGAAGTTTAACAGATTGAAAAATGTTGAACGGGATTCGAATTCGTGATTTGGCAAAATTTTCAGATTTTTCCATTTCACATTCGCCCCTTAATTGGGTCGAATGTGGAAAAATCTTCACCTTCGGTTGTTCAGATTGGGCGAATGTGGGTTTGTTTATACAAACTTCACATTCGGGTAAACATATTGTACATTCGGCCAATTCATTTTGGGCGAATGTGGAATACTCCCACATTCGACCATTAAAACTGGCGAAGGTGGACTTTCTATATAAGCTGTTTCCAGATTCGAACCCTCATTACAATTTTTTTCAAAATTTTCTTTCGATCTGGACACCTTGATGCTTTGATTTCTCTTGCTTGTGCATTTGATTTCTGGTTATTTACTGATCATTTCCATACTAAAAACACAGGTAATGGAGCACAGACGAGATCAGAACCGTCGTTTTTATGATCGAACCTAGGGTTTTAGATTTTAGGGTTCTAGGATATTTGATAATGGATGTTTTTGATTGCTTTTCATTTCACATCAGTTTTAGGGGGAGAATAATCAATGAATTAGGATTATAACATTTTTTAGTTGGTTAATTGTTCGATTGAAGCTGTTATAACCTAATTCCTTATTAAAACTGATGTAAACTGAATAATAAGAACAATTGGTCATACACGAGTGTTAATCGGCCTATTTAGGACACATTGTAATCAAAATTATAGGTTAAAAACAAGATTGGCAAAAATTTGAATTTTGGGGATAAACAGGTTTTACCTTCGGTCCATAAAACGGGCGAAGGTGAAGAATTTGGGCGAATGTAACTTCAAAACGGGCGAATGTGATTATAATTCAAAATCTTTTCACATTCGACCAGAAAAACTCACATTCGACCAGATCAAAACGGGCGAATGTGGAACCTTAAAATCTTAAAATTTTTGAATTTTTGTCGTTTTTGTATTTTGACGAATGTTTTTGATTTTGATGTGCAGATGGCTGACCAAACTGAGAACATTGAGACTCCAGTGGAGAATATCGTTTCAGATCCAGTTCCAGAGAATGTTCAAGAGGCTGAATCATCTACACCGATAAGCTGGCCGTTTGAGAAAACACACAACTGCTGTGCTTATCTTGGCGATGTTGAAAAGAATGTAGAGTTTACTGGTATCATTGAATTCTTGAAAAGGAGCAGAGTTGTCTATGCTTTAGCTACTCCGACTATCATTTACAAAGACATCATTGAAGACTTCTACAAGAACGCGAAGTATGACTTCTGGGATAATCAGACAATCATTAGAAGCAAGATACAAGACATGGAGATGTTTATTACAGAGTCTGATATTAGAGAAGCGCTCCAGATAAAGTTTGAAGTGAGTGAAGATCCAAGAGAATTATCCTGGACTGAACAGAAAGCATGTTTCCTCAGAATGAAGTATAAAGGAGCGATTACTGATGGTTCCATACATAAGGGAATGCTGGGCGTGCAATTCAAATATTTTGCACATGTCATTATCCACGTGTTTGGATGTGTGAGCGGTGGATATGATGTGATGAGGAGAAGTCTAAGCTCGTTGATGGTTGCGTTGACTCTTAACAAACCATTCAACGTGTCTGGGATGATACTGGATCATATGCTGGAAATGTTAAAGGGTTTGAAGAAGAAGCAATTCATGCTATACCCGAGGTTTCTCATGATGATTTTTGACCACAAGTATCCAGAATTGAAGAAGGATCCAATTATGATCCTAGGTCAAGATCACATGAACATTCGTACATTGGTGAGAATGAAAGGATATAAGGGTGTGCCAGACAATGAAAAGCCACCTCACAGGAGACTCTTTGGAGCTTTGGCTAGTCAGGATTACACTGATCCTGGCAAGAACAAAGCAAGACATGACAACAGTGATTCTGATAATGATGATCCCTTGGTGTATGTTGATGCAAGCACTAAGAGGAAGAGACAGGTAGTTAATCCCGGAGCCAAAGGGAAGGGTAAGGGAAAGACTGATCAAGGGAGTTCTAAGCAACAGGTGGTGAGAAAGAAAACAACTGCTAAGAAAGGTACTGGTTTGGTGGATGAAGAATCAGTGGATTCAGAAGAAACTGAGGAAGAAGAACGATGGGATTCTGATGCTGAGAATGTTAGGACCACCAAACGTAGGGCCACTATGGTTGGTGAGTCTGAATCTTTAAACAAATCAATTTAGGAAGCTGAGAAAAGTAAGAAGTCATTGAATGGTGAAGATGAAGGATTAGGCATTGACATGGATGAGTTGAATACTGGAGAGACTGTGGTAGTAAACTTGCCCAAGCCTAAGCACAAGACCATGTCTAAGAAGACAAGTACTAAACAGTTGAGAGAGAAAGAATTAGCTCAACTTTTGAAGGGAAAAAGAGTACCCGATGCTGGTACGTCATCGAAGCTGTCTTCACCAGTCCCTAAAAAGCAAAAGAAATCTAAAGAGGCAGAGACAATATCAGCTGATCAATTAAATGTTGCACTGGATAATGTACTTGACATTTTCAGAAAGCCTCAGAAAGAAAAGGAAGTTGAGCCTTCTAGATCCAAATCTAAGAAGGTCACTATGGATGATGATGTAATGAAGAAGGTGAACAAGAAAATGGATGACATGATGAAGATGATAGTGGCTCAACAAGCTGAAATAGCCAAGTTCAAGCAGAATGAAGAAAAGATGCTTCAGATAGTTGTAGCTTCTAAGTCAAATCAAGATGAGATTAACGAGAAGGTTAAGAAGCTTGAAGCAAAGAATAAAAAGCTTGAGGGTAAATGTTCAAGAAACAAGAACAGGATAAAGTTGATCAAAGAAGACAACAAAGAACTAAGGGCTGAGAACAAACGCCTTAGTGATTTGATTGATGATTTGTACAATGTTGCACCCAAGTTGAAGGAGGGAGAAGAAGATAAAGAAGAAGAAGAAGAGAAAGTTGACTTTGAACCGTCTGAATCGGACGAAGAAAAAGATGATGATGAGGATGATGAAGAGTCAGAGAAAAGTGATGATGAGGATGATAATGATGATGATGATGATGCAGAAGGGTCTGGGAGTCAGAAAGAGGATGATAGTGGTAGTGATGATGATAATGATGGAGGAGATGATACGTCAAAGTTTACGTTTGAAGAAAGAACATCCAAAAAGAAGAGTGCTGGAGAATCAAGTTCAAAGAAAAAGAAAGGTGAGAACGTTGATTCAGATGAAAGTATCTTCTGGAATGAAAAGGTGAGATCTTTATCAGATGACGCTAAACAAGTATATATAGATATGTTGGAAAGAAGAGAATGGACTATTGAGTTCACAGGATGTTTTGCTGAGATATTCCAAACAGATGACATGAGATATGAATTGGAATACAACGATCCTGATCTTGAAGAAGGTGAAGTACCTGCTTCTGTGGCAAAGGAAATTCTGGATGGACTTGCACAGAGAGTAGGGAAAACATTTGAGGAGTTTATTGTAGATGAATCGATTCCAGATATTTCTGAAAAGGATATTGGAAGTCACTCAGATGATAAGAATACTCCTGAGCTTGATGAAGTGGAAGTTGAAGATATAACACATGAAGAATTTCCACAATACTTTAGACAAACTGATGAAGATGAGATATTTCCTGATTTTACTGAGACACCAAACAATTCGGCAAAGAAAAAGGCACAGCAAAGAAGTGCAGAGTTTGTAGAGAAGGTGTTTGGTGCTGATAAGCAAGAATCTTCAAATCAATCTGATGAATTGAAGAGTTATTTGAAAAAATTAAGAGAAATGGATGAAAACCGACCGAAGCCTGAAGCTCAAGGAAACTTCTATAGATTTCACAATGCCAAGTTCAAAGGCAGAGCTCTTGGGTGGACATATTTGGGCAGGCTGAAGTGTATAGCTGCCAAATGGGAAACAGGGATCTTGTATTTTAACAGATTCATTGATTTGCTAACTCTACCGTACTGGGCGGTCAGAGATTTATGCAGATTTCCTATGTCAGGTGCTTCAGTGAACGGTACACATGTTGGTTGGTGTGCAGACAAGCTGGTTTGGGAAAGTAGAACGAGATGGAATAGATTCAAGCCACAATATCCTCGAAGGAAAGTTCATAGGGATATTGATCCTCAAACCAAGCTGAAGCGGGTTACTTTGATATACAAGGCACCTGAAGTGATGAGGAAAATACCTTTGATGCCTATGCCACAACATTTCAGTGCTGACTTTATTTTCTGGTATTATGATTGGAGGAAGGCTGAAGCAGTGATAGTGTTGAGAGACGGGAAGGACAAATACAAGCATGTTCATGTATTTGATCCTATGTGGTTGATTAACTGTACTTTTGAAGACATCATCATGCTTTTCTATAATCCGATTTATTTTGAGCCGAAAGACGCCGATCAAGCAAAGAAGTATACTCAAGTGGTTGGAGTTTGCTTTGCTTATGATATTAATGCGGGGGTTAATTTGGAGAACAAACTTGGCAAGACGGTGAAGATGGCAAATGTGTCGAAACCGGTGAAGAGAAAACTAGAGCCTGAAATGACCAAAGAGCAGAAGAAACAGCTCAGAATTAAGTTGGTGAACAAAGCCATGGACGAAAACAGAAGACAATCCAATCAATAGTCGAGGGGGAGTTTGTAGATGCGTTTTGCGACTAATGATTGGATATTAACATATGTTAGAGTGCTGATGGACAGAATGTGGAACAGACTGGGCGAATGTAGATAAATGTGGGCGAAGGTAGATAGTAAATGGGCGAATGAAGATTGGATCCTGATCAAGCAACACATTCGTACCTTATACTGGGCGAATGTGGAACTCTTCCACATTCGACCACAGTAAAGGGGCGAATGTGCAGACTCTATAAATAGATTTTGTGTTTTTGCAATGTATAGAGAGTTATTAGTTGTGTGTGTTTTGAGGTCAGGTTCCAGGTTTGTTTGAGAGTGTCTGTAATTGATCTAGATTAACCAAAGTGTCATTGTAATCAAGTTTATGAACAAGTTAATCTATGAAAAGCTTTGAAAATGATATTGATTGTGTTTTGATTTGAGTTTCTATCAGTTTGTTCAAAGCTAGGGTTTCCGCACCTGGTTTTGTAACTTGTATGATCATCTAATCCTGTTTTAGTCAAAATCTTTCGCTTACAGCGTGTTGATTACATTCCATACGAAATCAATTCAAAGATACATAATCTTGATATCAAATTTGAAGGGTCAATGGTTGTTTGACTTTTGGTTAGTCAAATGGGATTGCTAATGTGTTTAAGGGTTGTGGACCGCGAAACATAACACAAACATGCTGCTAGCTCAGCTGGTTTGTGTTGTGTTTGTTAAGTGGTGATTCGTTTGGGACACGGGTTCGAGTCCCGGCACAAACCAATATTTTTATCGCATTTTTTTTTATAAAAAAACAATATTCATTTTATCATATATTGAACAAAAATGCAATAATAAATGCCATGAGTATTTAAAATACGATAAAACGTCGAGATTTCAAGGGATTTTAATTAATTTATATTATAACGGTATATTAAAATACGAAACGTTACAATGGAAGTAAAATTCCCAAGATGGCTAGCCAACGTGGTTGTAGTACAAAAGAAGAATGGAAAACGGAGAGTATGTGTAGATTACACAGATCTCAACAAAGCTTTTCCAAAAGATCCATTTCCTCTTCCACATATCGACTTGATGGTGGATGCTACAGCAGGCCATGAGATGTTAATTTCCTGGATGCATCCTCAGGATTTCAAAAAATCCAGATGGAACCAGACGACCAGGAGGATACTGCATTCATGACACCATCAGATATTTATTGTTATATTGCCATGCCTTTTAGACATAAAAATGCCGGTGCAACATACCAAAGATTGGTGAACATGATGTTCAAAAAAAAGATTGGGGACACAATGGAAGTCTGCATCGATGATATGGTAGTGAAGTCCAAAAAAGCTGAAGACCATCTTCAGGATCTCAAAGAAGCCTTTGATATCCTGGATGCTTACAATATGAAGTTGAATCTTGCCAAGTGAAATTTTGGAGTTGGTGCTGGCAAATTTCTTGGATACTTAGTAACCAAGAGAGGCATAGAAACCAGTACAGAACAAATTAAAGCCATCCTTGATCTCAAATCTCCAACAAATATCAAGGATGTGCATAGATTGACTGGCAGGATAGCAGCTCTGAATAGATTCATCTCGAAGTCCTCAGAAAAACGCAAGGAGTTTTATGACATCCTCAAGAAGAACAGTAAATTTGACTGGGGACAAAAGCATGAGGAAGCTTTGCAAAAGTTGAAAGAATATCTTGCAGCAGCTTCACTCCTAATGAAACCTAAGGATGGTGAGCCTCTCAAGTTATATCTTGTTGTTTCTGGAAATGCAATAAGTGCAGTCTTGGTGAAAGACTTTGAAGGACAACAACATCCTGTTTATTATGTAAGTAAAACTTTATTGGATGTTGAACCCAGGTATTCACATATTGAAAAAATTATTTTAGCTTGAGTATGGAGTCTACCAAGTTAAGGCATTATTTTGAAACACATAGGATATATGTTCAAACTAATTACCCTATTAAAAATGTGCTTAGAAAACCAGAATTTTCAGGAAGAATGGAAAAATGGTCAGTGAAATTAAGTGCTTTTGACTTGGTATATGAGCCTAGAAATGCAATCAAATCACAGGCTCTAGCTGATTTTGTGGCTGATTTCAGTAGTGACATCCTAAGTGAAGTCAAAAAATAAGTACAACAACTAAATGAAAACTTGGGAAAATGGATTTTATACACTGATGGTGCCTCAAATATGAGAGGTATAGGGTTAGGAATACTACTAAAATCGCCACAAGGGGACATAATACCACATGCAATTAGATGTGCATTTCAAACAACCAATAATGAAGCTGAATATGAAGCTCCCATTGCTGGTTTGCAACTTTCTAAGGACATGAACGTTTCAAATTTAGAAGTGTTTGTTAATTCCTTGTTGATTGCTTACCATTTTAATGGATCTTATGCAGTTAAAGGTAAAAAAATTAGCTGAATATTATGAAATAGTCAAGAAATTAGCATCTTGTTTTGCAGAATTTACATTAACACAGGTACCTAGGGAAGAAAATGCTGAAGCTGATGCTTTGGCTAATCTAGGATACTCCTTGAGTCTACCATAAAGATCCAAGATTTCTATCATTCACATCCTAAGGCCGATGACTGAAGAACTGCATCCTAAGGATAGCACCGTCCTAGTCACTCAGGATCAAGATTATACATACTGGATGACTCCTATCATACAATATCTTAAGGATGGTGACATCCCTGATGGGGAAAATGCTAGAGCTTTCAGGATGAAGATATCTACATTTATTATTATAAACAATATATTGTATAAAAAATCTCTTGCAGGTTCATACTTAAGGTGTCTCAACAAAGAAGAAGCAAAGGAAGTTCTCAAAGACATCCACGAAGAAGATTGTGGAAACCACACAGGAGGGAGAGCGTTATATTCAAAGATTCTAAGACCATGATACTACTGGCCAACCATGAAGAAGGATGCCATGCTACATTCTCAGAAGTGTGATGCATGTCAAAGACATAGCAACATCCTACGCCAGCCTGTTGAACCATTGCATCCCATCATCTCACCATGGCCTTTCATGAAATGGGGGACGGACATAGTAGGAAAGCTACCTAAAGCTCCTCGTGGAAAGGTGTTCATGCTAGTCATGACTGACTATTTCTCAAAATGGATAGAGGCTGAAGCATTCGCACAAGTCAGGGACAAGGAAGTAGTATCCTTCATCAAAAGACACATCCGGACAAGATTTGGTGTACCAGCTGAGATTATATGTGACAATGGATCTCGTTTCATTAGCAAAAGGACAACCAGTTTTTGTGAAATCTGGGGAACCAAGATGATAACATCAACACCTGTCCATCCTTAAGCTAATGGACAAGTAGAATCTTCCAACAAGATCATTGTTAACAATCTAAAGAAAAAGCTGGGAGAAAAGAAAGGGAAATGGGCAGAAGAACTTCCATTTGTACTATGGGCATATAGGACCATACTTAATTGATTCTAAGGCTGGCAAAGGGGCATATTGGCTCTCAATTATGGAGGGTGAAATCCTTCCAAGGTCTTGGAATGAAATCCATGTTAAATACTATCACGCATGAGGCATGAAAACTTTCTATCCTTGTCTACATTTCATTTTCTTAAATGATCTCAAAACTAAATATGGTCTAGTATATAGTCCATCCTAAGAATTTTTCAAGTCCATCCTGAAGATGCAACTTTGAAGACTAGGGTGTTCGCCACCCTATCCTACGTTAAGGTGTTTGACACCTTCCTAAGGTTTAAAGGTTTTCACCTTTCACATTGGGTTAGCAACCCCGCCAGGAGCGCACATTATTCATGTACATCTTCAGGATGGTGGGACCAGTTCACGCTACAGTGGCTGACAATCTCATTATCTTTGGAATATACATTGAATCCCTAAGGTTTAGAGATTTTTCAATGTCTCTTTTGTATTTGGCCTTGTCGCCAGTTATCCTCAGGCTGTAACGCCAATTTTATCTTTTGAACCTTGTCGCCAGTTATCCTCAGGCTGTAACGCCAGTTTTATCTTTTGGGCCATGTCGCCAGTTATCATCAAGATGTTACTTTTGGCCTTGTCGCCAGTTATCTTTAAATAGGCTTGACCCCAGTCCTTATGAGGCCTTATCACCAGAATTATAATCTTATTGACCTTTCTACATGATATAATTCAAAATTTATTGATGTTCCTTTATTGAAAAGGAAAAAGATATCTTCAAGTCTATATTAAAGATGCAATAGGTTAAATACTGGGGACATCCTAAAGATGTCAAACTTCATCCTAAGGATGACAAGCAAGAAATCTTAAAAAAATATCCTAAGGATAAAATAAGAATATCTTGGGAGATATCCTAAGAATAAAAACTTGGAAGAGATTCTAAGGATGATGAAACATCCTAAGGATACGGCAGGAACTGGGGACATCCTCAGGATGTTACTATCATTAAGATTATTCTCAAGGCATTTACCCAAGTACTTTGAAGACCAATTCTTGAATTGGGATGAAGGTATATGTTCTCATTCTTTTATATTTGTTAATTGGTAATATTTGTAGGATATCAAGAGAATGAAGAAAAGAACACATGGATATAGTGTCAAAACAGTTACCATTTTATTTATAAGTCAAAAATGATGCCAACCCCTGGCTTCATCCTAAACCAGGATCCATCCACCAGGGGTCAACATCTATGGTCTAGGTCAAGAGAAAAATTTGGGGCTTCGTCTTGATAACCAAGATCCCTCCACCCCAAACCTTTCATTGTCTATACATGCAAAAAAGTAAATTGTCTAAAATTGTTCAACCACAAACTACCATCATAAACAACCACAAAATATTTTTAAAAAAAGTGGGCTTAGGCCTAGTCTTTACATCTTTCATCGCCCACTTGAAACTCCTTGGCCACCGCAACTTCTTCCACCTTAGGCTCCCTGGGTGTATCCTCAGGATCAACATCAGGGATAGGCTCGTACACCACCTCTTTTCTACCCAGGCTCTTAGTTTTTTCCTGCCAGGCTTCAACATCCCAATCTTCTTGTTTGAAGTTAGGATCCTTAGCCTGTAAGGCCATCCTCACCCTAGCCTGGAGAACAGAAATTGTGGCAGATGTCACAAGGCCTTGCCTGTACTCCTCCATCTCCTTCTCATGCCCCTGCACCGACTTGGCCTACTCAGATTTCACCAGTTTTAGCTCAGTCTTCACCTTGCCCAGCTCCTTCTCAAGATGCTTGCTCTTCTCCTGAGCAATCTTCTTCATATTTTCCATGCTGGCCTTGGTGTCATTCATCTCCTTGGCTACCTCATCTAGGGACTTCAATAGATATTCATGTCCCTAAAAAGAAAGTAGAACAGGTAAGTATTTCATCTTTAATGTTTATATAAATATGTTATGCCATCTCCAGGATAGCATCATACCTAGAGAGTAAACTGTGAAATCTTGCCCAAGACTTCATCAAAGCTAAGACCCTCAAAAGGAGCAGTCTCTTGGGCAGAAGCAAAGGTAGTGGCAGTCTTCCTCTTTTTGGAAGATGTAGGAGCCCTTGACTTAGGAGGAGCAGGAGGTGGAATAGTCATCCTAGAGTTGGATGGTGAGGTGACCTTGGCTTCCTTGACATCCTGACTATCAATGTCATCAAGGTCGAAGAAGGTAGATTTCTTTGCTGAAAAGAGTAAAGAAATACAGGTTTAGACAGGTATACATAATAGGACATCCTTAGGATGTAACAGGTAATACTTACTAGACATTTATGTGGCTTGGCTAGTGGTGTAGCTCTCTCCTGCTTCAAAAGTACTGGCTATGGCAGGTAAGTTTATAACAGCCTTATATCTGTTGAAAGAATCAAACAGAGGGGGAGCAAGTTTAGCAAATGGAGTACCTGTCACATAAAAAATTTTCAGAATGTTAGTGATATCCTCATGATATAACTACAAAAATATTTTAATCCTAAAAATAAACTTTATGATTTTGAAAAACTTTACCACTCTTTAACCAAGACATAGGGATATCATCCCCATAAGGAATGGAATCCCTCTTTACAAAGAAAAACATAGACTTCCAAGACCTGTCAGATTTGATGACATTAAACAGGAATGGAGTGTCTTTGTTTATAAGCTGAAGAACATAACGTTTGGAAGCATGAGTTTTCAACTTATAAAGGTAAGACATGTCACTAATCTGTAGATTGATGCCATGATTCTCGATGATATTATTACAGACCATTAAGATCCTCCATATTTCAGGCATGGCTTGGGAGTATGCCATCCCAGTCACATCAAAGAACTCTTTGATGAACTGAGGGAATGGATACTTTAAGCCAAGATGAAATGGCAGGTACAAGAAGCAGACCCATACTGAGGATGCAAAATCAGATTTTGCACCATGATCATAAGGACGTAACTCTGCAGAACTAGGGAAGGCCCCTGAGTCCTTTAGGGCTTGTATATCCCTATCAGTAAAGGAACAGATTTCCTGTTCTGGGTTGCTTAACAGGTTATGGGAGGTGAAATCTTTTGGGACCCCAACGCTCCCAGATGATCTTGTTGTTTTCTTGCCCATCTTCAGAATTTTTTTGTAAAAGTTTTGAAGGTTTAAAGAAAGCAGAGAAGAAGAAGAAAGAAGTTACCTTTTCAGATAATCTTCTGTGATTATAAAGGAGAAAACAAAGGCCTAGATATAGGTGGAAGAAAGAGATGAGGTGTAACGGTCATCATGAAAAATTAACCAAAAAAGTAGTCGTTGTTATCTCGACAAACGTCTAATCAGCTTCAGGAATAAGATTTGCAATTAAAAATATTATAATCGTTAGAGATATTAACGGTAACATATTTTTGGGGACAATTGTTGGTGGTGAAATCCTCAGGATGGTTTTACCCCAAATATTTTGTGTGACATCCTCGGGATACTAAAGGACTAAGCAAGCTTCAGGATATAACAGTGTTCTGACCTATATGCATCCTGAGGAAAGACTAACGAATTATCTTGTTGGAATATAACTGCAGGTACAATTAATCAATAATAAGACTTGTAACACTTCTCCAACGGTTATTGTAACTGTTGGGATCAGTATGCTCTTTGTTTAAGTAAGAACTTGCTATCTTTGACACTTAAGTGTTTAGCAAGCTCTTGTATATCAGATTATAAGCACAGCGGAATGTATAAGTTAAAGCAACACTTTTTATACTTAAGAGGAGTTATTACTCCCTCTTGATGATTGAAACTAATAATGACAAGTATTTATTATGAATCTAAGCAGTAAATGAGAATTAGATACTTAGGCAGATTCACAATAAATACAGAAATGGAATAGAACAGTGAAAGTGTTTGAAGGATTTTTCTCTTGAAAATCAATGTCTAAAATAGAAGGTTGAAGCCTCCTATTTATAGACGTTTACATGCATGTATCTTGCCAATAAAGCAAGTACAGAAACATCATAAACAAGTTGCACAAGTTGCAACATTGAAACAAACAATTACAGCTAAAAGTAATAATAAACAATAAACTACTGATACAAAAGGCGGTGGAAAATATCTTCTTTAAGTGCTGATGAATGACAAACTACTGATGAGTAGTTTGTCTTCAGTACTTCTGAAGTGAACTTGTGTGGTTTGGACTTCAGAACTTCTGATGAAGTTTCTTCTTCAGCACTTGTCATATCTTCTCTTCAGCAGTTTCTTGTCTTCTCTTCAGTTCTTCTATACTTAGCCAAAATTGACAGAAGTGAATTAGACTAAGGTTTCCAAAAGTGGTTTCACCAATCCTCTTTGTCCTAACAATCTCCCCCTGGATTAATGAACCCAAAACCTTACTAATTCCTTATGATCTTCTTCTGTCTTGAACAATCTTCCATATTTCTTTATACATGGTGTTCTTTAGCTGGTTTAACTGCCCATCAGATAGAGATCCTTTTTTGAGGTTCAAGATGTTGAATTGTGAGCAGGTCTTGTGTTGACAGTTTCTTTAGATCACTGATCTTCTTGTAAGCCCTGCTTGAAAGGTCTCTTCTTGTCAATAATACTGAGTTGTTAGCAGTAAGTGACCATCTGATGATAGGTACATTTGACTTGTTAAATTCAGAGGTATAGGGAACCAGACTTGTCCCTTGGGTTGATGATCCTGAGTGTTGGATGCTTTCTATTTCAGTAAGCCCCAGGTGGGAGTCTCTTCCTTGTTGTTGTTGTTGTTGTTGCATATCAGGCATCTGAATAGTTGGGAGATGGTGTTCAGTCACTACCTTGGTATGCATCTTGTCTTTGATAGTCTTTTGAATTTGGTAGGCAAAGGTGGAAGGATCCCTGAATTGTGTTATCAGAGGTTTCTCCTCAATGTCAAAATCTGAGTGAACTACTGAACTTCCTTCAAGTAGTACCATTTTGAAATCAGTTTTGACATTGTCCTCTGATTTCTTCCTTTGAGTAGCAGGCCTTCTTGTTAAAACACCAGAAGTTCTAACTACTGATCTTGAAGGTTCAGTAGTTTGAAACTTCTCTGGATTTGCAGCCTTGGCAGCCTTATATTTTCGATAAGTATCCACTAGTCTTTCTTCTTTCCATCTGGATACTGAGGCTTTTGAACCATAGCCATCTGCTACTAATTCATCTATCATCTGGGCTCTCTTGGCCTTTCCTTCTTTACTTGTGGCCAGTTTGTCTGCAATTAGTTGTGCCCTTCTTGTCAGCTCTTGCATAGAGAGTCCCTTGAGTGTGTAGGCTTTAGTCTTGCTGTTCTTTGTGATGTAAGACACCAGTTGTTGTCTTTTGTCTTCTTCAGCAACATGATCAATTTCAGCCTGTCTTTCCAGTTCAGCTTGATAAGCCTGGAGCTTCTCTTCAAACTCTAAGTCATCCCTTTGTTCCAGATTTTTCCAAATTTGGTCTTCCTTGGCTTTTTGTTGAACTGCCTTTAACCTCTGCTCAAGAAGTTCAGTAGATTGAGAGATTGGAGCAGGGGTTAGGACAGTCATAGTAGTGGTTGTTGTAGGCCTTGGAGGAGCAGAAGTTGGTTTGATTTGTTCAGTGGATCTGGAAGGTTTAGTTTGTTGAGATTTGGAAGTGTTAACCTCTGCTGGGTTGACAACTGCTGATGGTTTGTCAACTACTGAAGGATTGTCTTCAGTATCTTCTGAGTCATCAGTACTTTGACCATCAGAGGTTTCTTTATTATGCCTTAGGGATTCTTCAGAGGTTTGGGTCTCATCTTCTTTTTCTGTGGCTTCAATATCTTCCACTGAGACACCAAACTGTTTGGCCATTGCTTCTTTTCTGGCCTGGTTTTTCGGATCTCTATCTAGGATAGCAAGTCTTGCCTTTCTTCTGGCTTCAACTGTATCCATTGGTTCCTTCATCTTCTCCCTCTTTTTGGATTCATCAATAGTCTTCAGAGGTTTGATCTGATCTGTCAGATTGGCAATTTGTTTGCTGTTGAAGTCAATCTTGGTCTGCAGATCATTCATTTTCGTCTGAATCACCCCAAATTGGTTCTTGATGGACAGCTCCAAGTTAGCTGTATAGGTTTGGAGGTGATTCTTGATGAGGGCATTCATCATATGATAAAGGTCACCACCTGGGCTGCATAGTTGGTTCATGTCTATGCTTGAAGGCCCAAGGAATTGGGTAGGCATTTGATGTGAAGGGTGTGTTTTTAGGAGATCCTCATGTTGTACATAGGATGCCACTCTAGGGGTTTTAGGGATTGAGTGGACTTTAACCTGTTCAGGGGTGACTAGCTTCTTGAGCCTGGATACCCCTGAAGCAGGACCTTCATAAAGTGCCGTCAATTCAGTAGTTTTGGTTGTTGAATCATCATCCAAATTAATGGAATCATCTGAATCCCTGATGTTCTCCTCAATGAGGACTGTCTCAGTTAAATCATGAGCTGAGCCCAACTCAGTTCTCTCATGAACCTCTTGTTCTTGGTTCTGAGGATTTCCTACCTCAGGCATTAAGCCTTCATCAGTAGTTGCCACATCTGAGGTCTTAGCCGTTTTACTTCTATCCTCAGATCCACCACTGGGTGGTAACTGAGTAGTAGCAGCCTCAGATGCCCCAAGAGTCTCTAAGATTGGGCTTAAAGACTCTGGTCCACCCTCATCTCTTGGGTTAGGGCTAGTGATGTCAACATCCATGTCTGATTCTGTGGTTATGTCCCCTGTTTGTTGTGGTTGTAGGGGACTGACATTATCAGGTGGGACTATCTCTTTTAGCCCAGAGAGAAGTTTGGCAATCTCTATTGCCTCTGGTTCAGAAATTTGAGGGGTTGGTTCAGAAGTTTGGGCAATAGGTTGAATAGGTTGGTCAGCAGTTTCAAAAGAAGTGTTAGTTACAACAGTTTTTCTAAGTCTTTTTCTTTTGAATAAGATTTTTATGGGTGCTCTTGGTGGGGTTTGAGATGGATGAGACTGAGAGGGTGTTTCAGTCTCACCTATTTGAAGAGCAGATTGCTCATGAGCATGTTCAGGCATCTCAACCTTCTGAACAGCTTTTCTTTTGGGTTGGTGGGTTTCTGTCTTTGTTGGCTTGGGCTTTTTGGCTTTTGATGGTGTGAGTTTGGAAGATGTGGGTTTCAGGGGGACTTTTTGTTGTTCTCCCTGATCATCTTCTGGCCAGGTAGCCGGTTTGTTGTGCCTAGAGTATGCTTGTGAGGTTAATGGATTTAAAGTTGAAACTTTTCCCACAAGCACCTCATTACCCAGTTCCCCTATTATGCGTTGCATAATGAACCTTGGGTATAACAAAAACTTTTTCTTGGTATTATTATGATGTAACACCAACTCATTGAAAAATAATTTTGATGCCCTGAATTTGGTTTCATTCACTATGGAATGAAATATTGGTTGAAAAGTAGAGGGCATCTGGTCATAAGACCCTGTCTTTGGACTCAAACACATAATAATATAATGAAACAAAAGCTTGTATTTTGGTTCAAAATATTTTTTGAAAATAGTAGCATGGGAGAGAGTACCTTGATAACCACACTCTGTCATGGTTAAGTGAATGTCAGAATTAGCAACATGATCAGGGGCAGCTACATCATTCAGGCCCAGTCTTGTTGCTAGTGTGGCCGTGTGATGGTCAGTGGTTTCCCTTTTATTCTTGAGTTGACGGAGATAATTTCACCATCAACCGTCACCGTCTCAGCATTAGCCCAGAACTCATTTAGAGTTTCAGTATGAATTGGTGGGTCGATTGTGAGAGCAGTAAAATATTGGGATTTTACGACAAGATCAATGAGCTCATCGTATTGGGACCAGCCTTCTTGTTTTTCAAGAAAGGCCCTTTGATTGTGTCCCTGTTTTAGAACGAGAGCCATGTGGTTTGGGTTTTTGTTGATCGAACAGTTGATTTGCAGGTTTAGGTTTTTGAGAGAGAAGGAGGGAATTTTTGAGTTTGAAAGGATAAGTGTTGAAAAAAGGTATTTATCAGAGGTTTTTAACCGCTTGGATCTTCTTTATTAGAAGTTTTTAAACCGCCTAGGTTAAAAATCTCTTTATTAGAAGTTTTAAACCGACTAGGTCAAAACTTCTGATGATGGGAAAAGTCAGATTTGCCCTTTTTGACTAAACTGCTGATGAAGGATTATCTTCATCAGTAGTTCCCATTTCCTCTTCAGTAGTTTTAACAGATGATGAGAAATGTTTTATAAATACTTTTATTCATAACTTCTGAAGGTTATTTTATCAGAAGTTATTCACTTTTCAGAAATTATCCCCACACTGATGTTTTGTTCATCAGTAGTTTCTCTCTTTTCAGAAGTTTTTCAAGTGTTTTGAAAATAGATGTAAGTGAAAAACAAAAAACAATGTGCGAAAAATAAATAGAAACACTTACAAATTTAGCATCCCAAGCATGGATACTAACTTCTGAAATGTTGATGTGTCAAGGGGTTTTGTGAAGATGTCAGCTATTTGATTAGCTGTTGCTACATGCTTCACCTCAATCTTGCCTTTTTCATAGCAATCTCTTATGAAATGGTACCTGATCTCAATATGTTTAGTTTTTGAGAACTGTACAGGATTTTGAATAATGCTAATGGCAGATTTGCTGTCTACAAGCAATGGTGTCTTGGTCTCTTTGATTCCATAATCAAGAAGTTGATATTGGAGCCATTGTATCTGTGATGTACAACTTGCAGCTGCAATGTATTCAGCTTCAGCAGTTGAAGTTGCAACAGATGTTTGCTTCTTTGATTGCCATGACACTAGACAGTTACCCAAGAATTGACAACCACCAGATGTTGATTTTCTTGTCATCTTACACCCTGCATAGTCACTATCTGAAAAAGCTGATAACTTGTTATTGCTTGAAGCAGGATACCAAATTCCAAGTGTTGGAGTTCCTTTCAGATATCTGAAAATTCTTTTGACTGCTAGAAGGTGTGATTCCCTTGGTG
The DNA here is from genome assembly GCA_028751855.1 of Ambrosia trifida. Taxonomy (NCBI): domain Eukaryota; kingdom Viridiplantae; phylum Streptophyta; class Magnoliopsida; order Asterales; family Asteraceae; genus Ambrosia; species Ambrosia trifida. The sequence goes on along the minus strand of CM054128.1, from coordinate 63,045,584 downwards.
CTGATTGATATCTAGCACAGACACATGTTGAAAACATAATATCTGGTCTAGAAGCGGTTAGATATAAAAGGGAACCTATCATGCATCTGTACATGGTTTGATCAACCTGTTTTCCTTGATCATCAGGTTCAACCTGTGTGATTGGTGTCATGGGAGTGGAACATGATTTACAGTCTTGTAAAGAAAATTTGTTTAATAATTCTTTAACATATTTTGATTGATGTATAAAAGTTCCATTTGTTTGTTGCTTGATCTGCAGTCCCAGAAAGTACTGCAGTTCTCCCATGGTACTCATCTCAAATTTTGATTGCATGAGTTTCTTAAAATCATCACACAGTTTTGTGTTTGTTGAACCAAAAATGATATCATCAACATAAATTTGAACAAGTAGGACATGATTTCCAACATGTTTAATGAAAAGAGTTTTATCAATGGCACCTCTTGTAAAGTTATTTTTGAGTAAAAAGGTGGAGAGTGTATCATACCAGGCTCTTGGAGCCTGTTTGAGCCCATAAAGAGCTCTGTCCAGTCTGTACACCCACTCAGGATGAGAAGGATCCTCAAACCCAGGTGGCTGACAGACATACACCTCCTCTTTTATCTTTCCATACAAACATGCACTTTTTACATCCATTTGATAAACTTTAATTTTGTTGGAAATGGTATAGGCCAGAAATAACCTGATGGCCTCAAGCCTTGCAACTGGAGCAAAGGTTTCATCATAGTCAATTACCTCTTCTTGAGAGTACCCTTGAACTACCAGTCGTGCCTTGTTCTTGATTATCATACCAGCTTCATCTTGTTTGTTCCTGTAAACCCATCTTGTGCCAATTGGTTGCTTGTTTGGAGGTAAGGGACAGATTTCCCAGACCTGTTGCTTGTTGAACTGAAGCAGTTCATCTTGCATAGCTTGCACCCAATTATTGTCTTTGAGGGCTTCCTGGTACTTCTTTGGTTCCAACTGTGAGATAAAGGCTGAAAATAGGCAAAAGTTGGAGAGCTGGTTTCTGGTAAGAACACCTGAAGCTATATCACCCATGATTTGATCAAGTGGATGATCTCTGTGTTCAATCAGTTGTTGTAAACCACTGACAGGTGTAGGTGGCTCATGTTCTTCAAACAAACTACTGAGGTCTATAATATCTGGTTCAGAAGTTCCTTGATCTTCAGTAGTTGGATCTACTGAACCAGAAGTTTGAGTTTGTTCCTCAGTACTTTTTTGATCAGAAGTTTGTGGAACTTCTGATGATTTTGAACTTGACTTGATAACTGTTTGAGGAGTCCATGGTGTGGGATCCTCATCATCAAACCTTTTGTCACCATAATAAGTAGGTTTTGATGAAGTAACAGCCTTCTCAGGTCCAAAATGGAAGTTGTCAAGGTCAAAAAGTTCAGCAGGATGTGCTGGAATAAGAGTGTGTTTTGACTCATTGAACTTGACATTCAATGTTTCTTCTACTATCCTGGTGTGAGAATTAAAAACCTTGTAGGCTTTTCTAGTTGAAGAGTAACCAAGAAAGTAACCTGAGTCAACTCTGGCAGCAAACTTTGAAATAGATTCCTTGATGTTCAAGATGAAACATTGACACCCAAAAGCCCTGAAAAAGGAGATAAGGGGCTTCATGCCATGAAGAACTTCATAGGCAGTCTTGGAATGTCTCTTGACCACAAGAACTCTATTCTGAACATAACATGATGTGTTAACTGCTTCTGCCCAAAAGTACAAGGGTAGCCCAGAATCAGCTAACATTGTTCTTGCTCCCTCTATTAAGGTTCTGTTCTTCCTTTCTACTACACCATTTTGTTCAGGAGTTCTGGGAACACTGTATTGTCTAATAATCCCTTTAGACAAACAGAATTCATCCAGAGTTTTGTTCCTGAACTCTGTCCCATTATCACTTCTAATGGTTTTGACAGGTAGAGAATATTGTTTCTCCACTTGTAGAATGAAGAACTTGATGATTTCAGCAGCCTCATCCTTGGAGAATAAGAAGAATACCCATGTGAATCTTGAGTAGTCATCAATGATGACTAAGTAGTACTTCTTCTTACCAAGGCTCATAATCTTGACAGGTCCAAATAAGTCCATATGGAGTAGTTGAAGACATGCAGTTGTTTTTGATTCTTCAATAGACTTATAGGAGGACTTATGCTGTTTTCCCTTTAAACAGGATACACAGTGTTCTTGACACTGGTATACTTTCAAAGGTAGACCTCTGACCAAGCCCATTTTTGTGACTTTATTTATGGTTTTAAAGTTCACATGGCCAAGTCTCCTGTTCCAGAGATCAGTTTATGAAGTTGATGCCCTTGAGAAGAAACAGGCAGTGTTGTTCAATACCTTGTCTTTCTCAATGTCCACTGCATAGACATTGCCACATCTTTTGGCAATCAGCAAAGTATGATCTTTAATGATCTTCTCTATCAACTTCTGGCCTTCTGGTGAGATGATCTTGCATGCTATCTTTGTGAAAAAGGAAGAATATCCTTTATCACACATTTGTGACACACTTAGCAAGTTGTATTCAAGGTTTTCAACCAGATTGACCTTGTCAAACTGTATTTTGCCAGAGGAGACATTGCCATGTCCTAGCACATATCCCTTAGCATTGTTCCCAAAGGATACAGATCCTTCTCTTTGGCTGATAAAATTGTTTATCAGGTATCTGCATCCAGTCATGTGCATAGAGCCTCCACTATCAACGTACCATATGCTGTTTAAGCCCCTGGAAACTCTCTGCACACAATAGCAAATTAGTTAGATTTAGGAACCCAAGCCTGTTTGGCTTTGGGTTTGCTCTTGAGAACATTTACAGTTTGTTTTTGACCAGGTTGAGAAATCCATGTCTTTTTGGCAATGGATTTTTCATTAACCTTGGTAATCAGTAGTTGTACCAAGTTCATTAGATTTTGAATCTCAGCAGTTTGTGAAACTGCTGATGATTCAGGTCTAACTACTGACAAAGAATTTTGAGAAAAAGATTTTAGTTGAGATTTTATCTTTTTCTGAGAAAAGGTGTTTTCAGGTTGTTGTTTCTTGGGATTAAAGATTCTTTCATAATCATTTCTGATTTGATTTCCCACAACCTGTTGTTTAATTTTTTGATTGAACTGAATTCCTTTTCTGTATCTACAAAACTCTGTTTTGTGGTTGAACAGACCACAAATTTCACACTCTTTTGCCTTTTGTTTTTGATCTAAAGGCAAATTTCTAACATTAGTGTAAAGATTTTGCTCATCAGTAGTTTTCAGGGTATCAACTCCTGATGTAGATGAAACTACTGATGGCTTGTTGTCAGATTTTGTTAATACTTCTGAAGTACTTTATTTGAAAATACCAGGATTTCTGTTTAGAAAGTTTTCATGGAAAGATGTGCAGTCTTTCCCTTCAGAAGTTTCATTTGAAACAATTTTTCTCCCATCTTCAGTAGTTTTCGGAGAGAAATCTGTTGGTGTTTCAACATGATGGTACCCTATGCTAAACTTAACATTTGAAGCACTCTGTTTGTTTAGCAATAGCTGGTACCCCTTACAAGAATCCACCCATTTTTCACAACTGATCTTGGTGTCAGCAAGCTCTTTTCTGACATTCCCAAGATCTTCTATCATCATTTTAATTTGTGCTTGGGTTTCAATAGCTGAGTTAGTTAATTTAGAGACTTCTTTTGTTTTAGTAGTAATTTTTCTCTCTAAATCACATTTCATCTGAGTGTATTTTCTTTCTAAATCATTGGCTTTTCCTTGTAAGTGCACATTTGTCTCTCTTATGAGAGCAAAAGATTCTTTGCAAGAATTTGAGCAAAGTTTTGACAAAGACTCTTTTGATACCTGTGACGATGCAGATTTTGAAGTACAGCCTTCAAATGCCATTAAGGAAAAGTTCTTTCTGCCATTGTCTGGTTCTCCCCAGTTGATGTCAAACAACTTGTTGTCTGCATCAGGATTGCACTCTGTGGTGTCAAAAGGAAGACTGCTCCAGTCAACATACCCATTGGTGAAAAGACTTTGTTGAGAGGTTTGTTGAGGCTGTGGAGGTTGTTGAGCAGCTGGAAAGGGAGGGATTGATTGTTGGCTCTGCATCTGTTGAGCAGGCATTTGAACATATTGTACTTGTGGCATGTATTGCTGCTGAGGAGCTTGTGCCTGTACAAAATGAGCACTCCCTTGAGTTCCATTATTCCTATTATAATTGGGGTTAAAGTTATTTCCAGATTGTGATTGGTTAAAGCTAGAGTTTCTACACTCTCTAGCAAAGTGTCCCAACTTCTGACACTTGTGACATCTTAGTTTAGATTTGTCAAAACCAATTTTTGTATTACTGGTCAATCCTGGAAATTTCCTTCCTGACCTTTTATAAAACTTGTTAGTTTTAATGCTTAGCATGGCCAGTTGGTGTAAAATGTCCATTTCTTCTAAGTCATCACTGCTAAAGTTTTTCAAATCATCCATGATAAAACATAGATTATCAGCAGTTTGACTTTGGTCATTATTGTCATAACCTGGGAAAGATCTTTCTGATGAGATCCCAGTTGTTATGTCAATGTTGTCATAAGATCCATAGGAACAAGTTGGTGAGTCTTGTCCCAAAAGTGTTGTACTACCTGGTAGGTAGTCATCAGCAGTTTTACCAGATGATTGTAATTTCTTCTTTTGATCAATTTCTCTCTCAAAAGTAAGTAATCTCCCATGGAGTTTTGTAAGAGTGAGGGAGCCAAAATCTGGTGAGGATCTTAAAACAATGGAGTATGTTTCCCATTTGTCTGGTAAAGACCTTAAAAATCTATGTAGCATAGATATTGTTGTATAGGTCTGACCATTTAACTTTAGCTCAGATATTAATGAGGAGAATCTTTCAAATTGTTGAGTTAAAGTTTCCCCATTAATGTGAGCAAATGTCTCATATTGTTGAGCTAAAATCACTCTGGTGTTGGCAATCACCTCTTCAGTTCCTCCAAACTGTTCTTTAAGACAATCCCAGAGTTCTTTGGCACTTTCACAATGTAAAAGGCCAGAGTATATCTCATTTGGGAGAGCCATTGCCAACATAGAGAAAGCTTTTGCATCAAGCTCAAGCTTTAGGAAATCATCATTAGTATAGTCTTTTGGTTCTTTAGGAACCTCAACTTTAGTTTCAAGATTGATATTTACTGGTTTATGTGGTCCATATATCACAGATCTCCAACAACCTGTGTTGGTCTGTGACAAGGTATGTGCCATTCTCTTTTGCCATATGTTGTATTCATTTCTTACAAGCATGGCAGGTTTAGTGGCAGAACCAGTATTATGTGGATCCATTTTAAAGAGTATTGATTTGTCAGATGACTCTTTTAAGTGATGGATGTTGATAAAAAGTGAACTTTTGATCTTTTATTGAGTATCAATAAGAGCTTTGTGTCTGATTCTCAATTTGTTAGATTGATATGTGATCAGATAAACCAATGCTCTGATACCAATTGTTGGGATCAGTATGCTCTTTGTTTAAGTAAGAACTTGCTATCTTTGACACTTAAGTGTTTAGCAAGCTCTTGTATATCAGATTATAAGCACAGCGGTATGTATAAGTTAAAGCAACACTTTTTATACTTAAGAGGAGTTATTACTAACAGTGGTTTCCAAAAGTGGTTTCACCAATCCTCTTTGTCCTAACAGTAACAACCCAACCGATGGAGGAAACATCGAGGTGTCACATAGTGATGATTTTTCAATAGCTCATGGTACTAAATGAAAGTTGAATATAATTAAATGATTTACAATTGTCACACAAATAAATGATTACATAAACTTGATTTGTATAAACTAGGTCCAAAGCTCCTATGTGTTCCAAGGCTTGTACGACTTCCATTAATACCTAAAACATGTTAAGTTGGAAAGATGGGGGGGTCAACTATAAATAGTTGGTGAGAATACATAGGTTTTGAATGTAATAGATAACAATAGTTCGTACAACAATCATAGTTGTATAATGTAAGAGTGTGAGTCCGACATGTAACAATGCGTCTTTTGTACAATCAAACCTTGTGTCGACTGAGACCTAACTCACAAGTTAGTAAAAGTGTAACTGTTTTCGATCATCCCTGAATTTATGCGGGCGGGATAGGTTTGTCAGACCTATGGTGCTATAATCTAAACAGGCGGCTTGATCAATGTTAATGATTGTACTGTGTCTTTTTGTTACAGTCAAAATGAATCCACAAGTTTCAACATAATGAGAATGAGTAATTGTATTAAAAATGTTTAAACATGTTTCACCCCAAAAATGTAAAACAGTAAAAAAGGGCTATGTAAACTCACCTTAGCAAAGTATTGAATCCTTTGAAATAGTCTAAATGTGGCCCAAACGTTTCCAAGTATTACCCTATGTTCAAAGCAATAAAATAGGTGTTGGGTAAACTTAAAAGTCTAAGTTTTCTAGTCTAAAGGTATTCAAGGGTTCCAATTTTGGGGATTGATGATCGTTTAATAATTAAGTTAAAATACATGTTAATTAAATAATAACTAAGGAAGAAATTAAGAAAATAAATAAATAAATGGATTTTTTTTATAGAATCTTGATCAAGGGTGTTTGTACTAAAATATTATAGTGTGAAAATAATTTTTATAAAATTATTTTCATAATTAAAGTGTATATAATAAATTATAACTTATTAATCAAAACATGGTAATAATATTCTAAAATATTAAATTTTAGAAATTTTAGGTTATATAATTATATTTCTGATCTAGATTAATAAAAATAATTTATGTGAAATTTTGGTGCAAAAATGATAGAAAATGAATTTATTATGGTTAAAATAAAATAAATTGATTAAAAATAATTAATTAATCTTTTTCCGAGAATAAAATTTAGTTCTATAAAGTTTATTAGTTTATAAGTCTAAAGTATTTTTTTGTAAAATTTTTATAAATCGTTTAGTTATATTTTTAAAATTTAAAAATTATTTGCAATAAAACTTGTTTTATTTATTATATATATATATATATATATATTAAATAAATATATTTTCAGAAAATAAATATTGTAAAATTAAGTTTATGGTTCATATATCAAAATATAATTTTTATAGAATATATAAATTAGTTTTGGTATTTTAAACATAAATTAAAGGATAATATGCATAATATATACATATATATATATATATACATATATATAGTATATAAAAGGAACAACTTAAAAAAATAAGATGATGATGGCCAGACTTGAACTCGGGACCTTAACAGGTTCAAAGTTTTTACACAAGGTTGACAGACCATCTGAGCCACGACTCTATTTGTTTATTGTTTCAAAACGGTAATTTAAAAACCGAGATACTCAATCGTCCCTAACCCCAAATCAATCCATATGAACCCTAGAACCTTACCCGATTCAATTAACAGCAAAACTTGAATCGAAAACACAATTAGGTATAGGGCTTTTGTTTATCACACAAAATCGATCCTAAGCACATTTAAAATCAAACTTACAAGTTGTTTGAATATGTTAATCGAGGAGACGAAAGGTTGACGGTTGTAGGTTGATAACTCAATCCAGGAGGCTTAATTATTCACTATTGACATTTGTTTTTGATGCAAAAAAGGTCGAAATTGTGTTTGAAGTTGGGATTTTATATCAATTGAAACAATTTTATGTGTTTTAAGGGTGATTAAAGTCGGGGTTTTGGAATGTATTAACTCGGTCAAAAATTGGTTCCATTATGGAATGAATTAGACGAGATCAAAGGGCTGGAATGTTGGGTTGATTGTGTCGGTCATATATCAGCAATTAATCACAAAATTGTTTCCAAAATAAACCTTTAAGCGTGTTAATTGGAATTAAGTCTTGATGGTTGACTATTTATTGACAAATGGTTTGACAATTGGAGTAAAGTCCGGCCGTTTATATTAGTAAGTTTTCTATAATAAGCATCAAATATCATGGTGGTGTAGTGGTGTTGGGTGTTTAAGTTAATGTTTGGTGCCTTGGTCATGGGTTTGAACCAAGGCAAGGTTTTGACATATTTCACACAATCCACGAGCTCATTAAAGAAGGCAGATTACATGAGATTCTTATTTATTCTTTTGAACTGCCATCTTGAGAATATTACTAAGCTTTTGACATATTTCACACATTTAGCACTCTACCTCACTTTTACTCATTTGGAATACAAAGTTATTTTTAACAAGTGATTTTTGACTAAAACAGGTACAATTATATAGGTCAAGTAAGCCTTGCACCGGTGTTCCATAAGCTTTCATGCCTCCATCATAAAACATACAATAGGGTTGCAGTCCTTTTCACAATGAATTGTGATTACTCCTCCTGCTTGATGATGTGAGTTGTATCACCTTACGATAATAGTTTATGTTAGCATGAATGTGAGACAACCAATCCATTTCCACTACCACCTCGAATTCCCCCATCTTCATGGGCACCAAGTCTATAGGGAATTTCTCCCCATCGATTTCAAGCTCGCAACCTCTGCATATATCATAGACAATAAAGCTTTTGTTATTATTACCTACTTCTACTTCAAGGTGAATGGGTAATTTAGACAAAATAAACGAGGGGTGTCAAATAAGTCCATATGAAACAAAGGACTTATTTGTACCCGTATCAAACATAAATTTTACAGGTGGGGAATTAACAAAGAATGTACCAGTGACCACGCCCGGGTCTGAGTTAGCTTCTTCCACTGTGATTTGAAATAATCGAGCCCGTGCTTTTGGAGCTTCGTTTCTTTGTTCGGGTTTTCACTCAACTTTGCGATATTTGGACATTACAAATTTCTTGTGTCCGGCTTGGTAGCACCCGAAGCACATGGTGATTTTATTGGGGCAATTTGTTAGCATATGTCCAGTTTTTTTACAATTTGGGCATGGTTTGTTCTTGTAGTAGAATTCGCCCATATGCTTCCTCCTACAGACTTTGCACGGGTTCGGAGTCCCACAACTTTTCTCATTCCCCGTTTTGGGGAATCTAGTTACTTTCTACTTCTTACTCGGGCTCAGATTTGCATCCACCACCCTTCATTCACCCTGCTCAACTTACCTTATCAACTCCATTTCTCGTTCCCGGACCACATTTATGATATCCGTCAAGGTCTCGAATTTTCGAGGGGGTAATCAACTCCCGGTATTCTACACTCGCCATATTAGGGTAATACTAAATTTATTGTTCTTTAGTTTTGGCTAAATCCCCACAGGACTTTCGCTTGTCCAAGAAGATCCCCATGATCTTATCTATGGCTTCCCTTTTATGCCTGAGTTGCATAAATTCCTCCTTTATTTGATTCACAACTACATTCAAACTCTGATGCTCGTGGAAAGGAATCTTGAATTCCTCCCACGTCAATATTCTTAAGGCCTCGGTAGACACACTATTCTTCTTTACGTCCCACTAATAGTTAGCCAAATCTCTTAACTGACCCGTGTCGCAGGGCACGTGATCACGGACATCACAATCAATTTTCTTGAAGATGTCTCTATTTTCGATAACCACTTCTGACACTTCACATGATTCACCTCACCCTCGTAAGTCATTGGCTTACAAGCCATAAACTTATCGTAGGGGCAAGAATTCTTAGTTTTCCCCTTCCTTATTTCTTAGATCATGCTTTTTTTGATTTCTAAGAATTTCTCCTCCATTGCAGCTAGGAGGGTAGCTTGTATCCTCTCTACGAATTTGGGCAAACTAACCTCAAGGGCTTTTGTAACCTCTTTGGAGATCCTTTCATTAAATTCCCCTCGCGTGAGAGGTGTTTGATCTTCTCTAGTTTCATTAGTCATCGTTGACTGAAATGTTCATCAATGTCTTAGAAAAATTTCAATTTAAGGTTTTCTCTTGACTATTATGGTTTTACTCGATCGCATCATGTAAATGATGCAATCTTGTTTTCAGTTTCCCAATTTAGTCGAGCCTCAAGCCCACCTTAACTGTTTGATCGATGCATTTCCAAGCTTAAGTGCCAAATACATTTTTCCCATGCATTTCCATTTGATTGTCCCGATATACCATCATAGTGTTTATATTTTTTACAGCTTACTAATTACTTTAAAAGTAACTACTTACTAGATGCGACTATCAAGCCCGAACTAAACGCTTATCCCATTTAACCTTGGGCTATGAATATCGCATGTAATACCCATTCCAATTAAACGGCCATTAAAACTTTGTTCAATGAATTAAAGTTTGAAAATACGGAGTACTTAAAGTTTTTCTAGATTTAGTATATACAAAAAATGCAACATATTAAAATCCTAAAATCATTTACTAGAGTTATATATAAAAAAACTATACGGAAGCGTTTGAACATAAGATTCTTTTGTTTAGTTCTTAAATGTGGCTTAAGACATCGCTCCAGCTGCATAATTGCTCATACCTAGGGTTAAACGAAATTAAACAAACCGTTAGACTCTAAAAAAAGTTAAATAAAATAAAACTGAATGAAAAACTGAATTCTGACAAGCCTCGCTAGTTTGAAGAAACATCCTCTGTTCATTCTTCCTCTAGTCTAAGCAAACATCTTCTTCTCATTCTTCCTCTAGTCTAAACTATCCCCTAGTCTGAGCAAGCATCCTCCGCTCATTATTCCTCTAGTCTAGAGTATCATCTGGTCTGAGCGAATATCCCGTGTTCATTCTTTTGCAATTACGGCCCTGAGGTTCGTTCATGTGTCGGTATTCAATCAAGGTTTTAAACATTTCTATACTAAAAGGAATTTTGACTGGTTTACCTTTTTTTAACGCGATAATTCACCTTTAAGTAAGGTCGTCATTAGATTTGCTTACCAATTGACCTGTTTGCCTAATTGGTGCAACTCTTAACTTCTAAATAAGGTAATATTTAACCAGTTTCACAAAATGACCTGGTTAACCATGCTGGAGTAGTACTTAACCTTCAATCAAGGTTATTACTTACTGAGTTCACCAAATGACCCATTTGACCATATTGGTGTAACATTCAACCTTCAATATAGGTTGTTATTTACCAAGTTCACAAAATGTCCCATTTGACCATATTGGTGTAATACTCAACCTTCAATTAAGGTTGTTATTTACCAAGTTCACCAAATGACCCATTAGACCATATTGGTGTAATACTCAACCTTCGATTAAGGTTGTTAATTAACTAAGTTCACCAAATGACCCATTTGACCATATTGGTGTAATACTTAACCTTCAATTAAGGTTGTTATTAACCGAGTTTACCAAATGACCCATTTGACCATATTGGTGTAATAGTCAACCTTCAATTTAGATTGTAAATTTACCAAGTTCACCAAATGACTCATTTGACCATATTTTTGCAAATACTAACCTTTCAACTAAGGTTCATATCTACTCCTTGTTGAAGTCTAGTTTGGAATCATTAATGTGAAGGTCTAAAAATATACTTAGGCATGCATCAATAACCATTATCTAGCAAGATTTAAGTCATCATGCGTCTTACCTTTACGCGTGACCTTTTTGTTAGGATTATTGGCTCCATGGCTCCCCAAGGTTCCTCCCATAACACCTTCATGCTTAAATAATTAAGTGAATTTCATAACATAATTTCACATATAGTTCACCCAATTGGCATGCCAAACTACATTCTAATCATAACTTGACATTTTTCTCATACACTTGGTGTACACAATTTTTCTAGGACTATTTACATGATCAAATATCATTCTCTCTTTACTATTTATCACAATATCAATATTTTACCACAATTTAGTTACTTACTTATCTCAAGCTACAACTATGGCGTATATATGAACCATACTAGTCATTAATAGAATAGGGTTCCTCTTATGTATAAGAAACTCACCTTCTTTATCTTACTAAGATTCATATAACCCTAGTTTTAATATAATGAACATCAATTCATTAACGTAGTTTGTTCCTCTTTGTTAGATTAACACCAAGGAATCATTAATTTCAACAAAGATACTCTTCCCAAAATCTCATCTTTCATATAAGCATATGAATTATTAAGAAACAAAATTTTGAGCTTACCTTATGTAAGAAGAGGTTTTAGATGACAAGATTTGAAAACATGCATAAGATTAGCCTTTGATTTCTACTTGATTTTTGGGCAAATCACATAATTAGGGTTCATGTACGTGTGTGTTGAGGGTGGATTGACATATGTATCTTTAATGTTGATCCCCTCTCTTTTTATACACCTTAACCCCCTTTAAATGTTTGGCTGAATGACACATTGAGTTCCTCAACTTTAACTTTCAAGTTTATTAGTTAGACCAATCTAACATAGTTAGTGCTATTAGCCACCTTATTATTGTTGTTGTTGTTTGTAATTACTTAGAAATTTTAACAGCTTATGATTTAACTTTACTAGTCGGTGTTAATATCGCTTAGTCATTTAGTATTCATTTGATCACAATTTAATTAACTTAAACACGTATTTAAATATTGGGGTATTATATCTTACCAATGTTACTCATGGATAGAATCAACTTTCTTCATCTATTAGAGAGGACAAATCTCTAGTAGGACTTCTATCGGTGATCCGTCTATAAGATTTTGGATTGGACTACTACTTAGAATTTCCAGTTCATTGTTTTTGTGGGATAATCTACTGACAACCTGCCCATTCGTAATAAGTCGGCGTTATGTGGATAAGATTGGATTGGATTCTTGCTCAGACTTTTCAATCCTATATCGTTATAAGTTAATTACCAAGTGTAACCGTTGCTAAGACCTTTTATATATAGCCTCACCACTCGGTGGTTAACAGTTGAGTATTTCAATTTAAACCTAAGAAAAGCCAATTTCTCTTTATTTCAAATATTATGTATCTTTGTTTGTGCGTGGTATAATATTTGATGAATAAAACTATATATCATAATGAAATTTTTGTTTACCTTATATTGCGATATATTTTCAAATTTTTAACTATTTTTTCCATTTTCTTAAAAATTTGTAGTTTTTATGTTGTCGGACTATTGACAACATGCACCGTGACTATCTTGAAGTCAAAATTTCGCCATAACCACGCACCTAGAGGGAATTTATGCTAACTATCACTAAATCATTTGTAAATTGGTCGTTGGTGCCCTAGATAGGTTTCATCATTAATCTATCACAAATGAGGTTACTCGTATAAAAATATCCAACAAAATGTTACCGAAGGATTTTCATTGGTAATCGCCATCATTCATGGATTTTCTATTACCCAAATTGATAATGTATAGGAGTAATGTCATGTAGTTAAACACATTTCTTACCATTTCTAAAGACATGTAACAATTTAAATTCACGACTCCACACATTATATATTGAGTGAAAGATGTGTCTAATTTGCGTGATTATGTTGGTACATATATTTTTGGTGCATAGTCTAGAACAATAGATCAATTAATATAGTTTTTTTCAAAATATTAACATATATCCTTATAATATTTTTATTACAATTTTGTTTTTCCTTGTTTTATAACATTTTGCATAAGTGTGCAGGTGGGCCTTGGGTGCTTTGGACTTGTTGATTCATTGATCTTGTTGAGGCCCAGTGAGGTGAGCTGGAATAGAAAGCCCAAAGGTGGCCTAGGTTGAGAGCCCAACTATTGTGTTTTTCGGTTCTGGCCTTTGGCCCTCTCAAGTTGGATGGATGCCAGGTTGGCTATCCGTGTGCTTAAAGCACACCTCTTCTGCTCCGTTGGATGCTTGTCTTTTTGGTCGTTGGATCATCTAAAGAAACACAAAGTCTTTGCTATAAAATCCTTTGTGTTTCTTCCTTTTCCAACTTTTGATCAGATTATTATTCTCTCACTTTTCATCTCTGTCAATACTCTCTCGTAACAATTAGGGTTTGATTGTTTAGATCATCTTGATCTTACAATCTAGTGATCTCCTTGTGTAATGTTAATGATCAGCTAGTATATGATCATCTGAGTGATTGAGAGTCTTTTGTAGTGAGGTTTGGTTGTAAGTTCTTGCACTTTGTCTGTCTTTGATTCGTGTTAGACACTTGTATAATTTTTTTTTTGTTGATCAATAAAGATAGTCGAATCTGTGCCTACTAAATTTGACATGGTATTAGAGCTCTGGTTGAGCTCTTGATATCTGGGTTGATTCCGCTGTTGTTCTTGGTTGTTCATCTTTGTAACACCCCAACCGATGGCGGAAACATCGGGATGTCACGTATTGATGATTTTTCAGTAGTTCATGGTGAATAATAAATTTCATTAAATGATTTAAATAAATTACATACAATTGTTCTACAAGAATTCGTACATCAAAATGAATAATACTATGCACACATCTTCAAGCATTAACTCAATCTTCAAGCAAGTATAACCTGAAACATGTTAAGTTTGAAAATATTTTGGGTCAACAAAAGTTGGTGAGAACACATAGGTTTTTGAATATAATTGATAACGATAGTTTGTACAACAATCACAGTTGTATAATGATAAAGTATGAGTCTGACATGTAACAATGCGTCTTTGTACAACCAAACCTTGTGTCGACTGAGGCCTAACTCGCAAGTTAGTTAAATGTTGTTACTGTTTTCGATCATCCCTGAATTTATGCGGGGGGATGGGTTTGTCAGACCTATAGCGCTATAATCTAGACAGGCGGCTTGATCATTATTAATGATTGTACTGTGTCTTTTTGTTACAGTCAAATGATAGAATGAGTAAATGATAGTGTATAAAATGTTTATAATTGAATCACAATTTTCAACAATGATAGTGTATAAAATGTTAAACATGTTTCACCCCAAAAGGTAAAACAGAAAAAGGGGCTATGTAAACTCACCTTAGCAAAATGTTATGTCTCATGAAAATAGAATATGTGTTGCCCAACGATGCCAAGTATTACCCTATAATTAAGGTAATAAATATGTCTAAGTCTTTCTAGTCTACAAATATATCCTAGGGTTTCGAATTGGGGATAAGTGTTCTTTTGATTAATAAATAAAATGTTTAATAATTAAGAGAAATTTGATAAATAAATAAACAAAAGTCTTTTTGTAAATTTTAAATTAAAGATGGTCACAATATAAAGTTTTAAGTATGAAAATAATTTTTATAAAATTATTTCTTAAAAATAGAATATTAAATCAATTTATTTCAAATTGTCAAAATATAACTTTAATATTTAAAAATATTAAAATTAAAGAATTTTTTAAAAAAATTGCATTTCTGTTCCAAATAAATAGAAATAATTTATATTAAATTTTGGTGCAAAAATATTGAAAAATAAATTTATTATGATTTATTTATGATTAAAACTAACAAAAATTGATTAAAAATGTTAATTAAATGATTTTTCAGAAATAAAAATCATTTTAGAAAAGTTTAATGTTATAAAAACTCAGAATAATTTTTGTGGAAATTTATATAATTTTTTTGATATTTTTATAGAATTTTATAAATAACATAGAATAAACTTGAATTATTTATTATATATATTAAATAAATAATTTTTGGAAAACTAAAATTGTATGTTAAACATTTCTACTAGAATAACATAAAATAATTTTTGTAGAATTTATAAAATAGTTTTAGTATTTTAAAACGAATTTTAAAAAACATAAGAGAATATATATATATATATATATATATATATATATATATATATATATAAGTTTAAATGTCAAAAAAAATGTTTTGTTGATGCCAAGAGTTGAACCCGCGTCAAACCCGGGTCGGGTGTTTTAAATCACAAGCCCAGACCAGTTGGTCTGGACCCTGAGAACGAATAATCATAGTTTAAATTAATTATATAGTATATGGAAATCTGATTTATATTCATAAAAAAAAAGAAAAGGATAAAATCGTTTTGTATGGGACTCGAACCCGAGTACCCTGAATAACAAGCACCAGACACAACCACTTGATCTAGATCAGTGGTTGTGTTGGGTTTGTGTTCGTTTAAAATATAAAACCATATTCTGAACTGTGTTCTTCCCCAAATCAAACGATCGTGCCCTAGCTTTTACAATTATTTGATTTACACAACAATAACCCAATTAATCATAGGGTTATTGTTGTGTGTATGCCGAAGAACAAAACCCACAAGAAAAAGATGACTTAAGATAACGAAATCGTGTTTATAAGCCCGGTCAACAGGAAAGTCAAACACGAACTCAAAGCTTCGAAAGATGATTTAAAACAGAAATTGGAGGTTTAGAGAGGGATATCGGCGAGTGTATAGTGGTTTGAGAGGTCCAATTTATAGGGTGAGGCTCGGGTTGATGAATTGGGCAAGTTTGACTCGCCATGTATGATGACGAGTAAATTCATGTATAATTGGAACGTTTTTTACCGTGTTAATGTGTATAATACGCGTAATACATTGCCTATTCCATAATATGAGTCAATCAGTTGGTAATTACCATGTTTAGTCTTCAATCAACAACAACAATTTATTGTTGTTGTGGTTCGGCGCTGTGCAGCGGCCAGGAGAAGCAGACAAGGGATTTAAAGTGAGCTTAAATAGTTACTGCTTCTGAATTCTATCACAAAGGGTGTCATGGACCAGTGGCTTGTGTTGTGTGTGTTAAGAGCTGGGCCGGTCTGGACGCGGGTTCGATTCCCGGTCTAGACAAATTTATTTATTTTTTATTTTTTTTTATATTGAATAGAGAGGAGGGGGATTGGGCTGGTTATGTTAGGCCGCTGTGTTGGGCTTTTGGATGGGCTGGGGTTTTTGGGCTCCGAAAATGGGTAAAGGAATGGTTGTGTTGGGTTTGTAGGTTGGGTTTTGTTTCTCTTGTTTGTGAAAGAAAGGACTAGCTTTATTATTATTATTATTATTATTATTATTATTATTATTATTATTATTATTATTATTATATATACCATTATATATATATATATATAAGTTGGGTGGTAGAAAAATAAAAACTTAGGCATATTAGTATTAAATTAATGATAAAGTAAGGGCTTTTACGTATTAGAATTTGGGAAAAATTTTGCGATGTTACAGTCTCCCCTACTTTTTGAAACTTCATCCCGAAGTTTATTGAGAACATAGGGTTAAAGGCGATTGGGTAGAAATGAAAATGATTGCGATTTGGAAAAATTTGGGTTATAGCATGACATGAATAGAATAAATTGTCTCGAATAGTTTGGATAAGAGGCGAGTTATGTGTGAGTTGATTGACTAAATGGTCTGCCAGACAACTAGAGTTTACATTTGGTTATCTCCCGAAATCTTGATAGAATTTCACACCACCTTAACGTACCTGTAAATTCATGATTACGTTCCGGACCGCAATCACCAATTTACCTTACATTAGGGTTTTGTGTCCTTCTATGACTCTACCGATTGTTGAGCAGGTTCGATAGCCTCCACCAGTCGTGGAGCAGGTTGTAGGGCCTCTCCCGACTGTTGAAAAAGGCATAATGACCTCTACCAATCGTTGAGTAGGTTCGATAGCCTCCACCAGTCGTGGAGCAGGTTGTAGGGCCTCTCCCGACTGTTGAAAAGGTATGATGACCTCTATTAAGTGCAACATTTATTATACACATAGATTGCAAATTGATAACATGTTTATGCAAGCAAGTTTATAGGTATAACAAGCACAGTATATGAGTTGTAGTTGTATAGATTTAGATAATTAGTTCACATTCAAACAATCATGCATTCAAGTGTTATGATTATACCATGTAAACAACTCTCAGACAAAAATTTCAATACTAGAATTTATTACTTGAATCAAATAGCGTCAATACATAGAATAAAAAAAAGCAACCAATAGTCAAATGGTGGGACTTGCTGTTAGGTAGCTGGAGGGTCTTGATCTCTGTTTAGTTTAGGGCATCGGTTACGGAAGTAATTTGGGTCTCCACATTCATAGCATTAACCATAGTTGTATCGATTAGGATTAGTAGCATGAGCAGGGTTGGTGGGTTGGTTGGCATTAGGATTTGGGGTCTCGCGACATGTGTTGACTAGATGTCCATACTTACCACAATTGGTGCACAAGCGACACGCTGAAGCAGTGGGATGATGTCGTTTGCATGTGTTACACAATGGATAGTTTCCTATATAGGGTTTCTTGTTAGAAGCTTGTGTAGTGAGGTTGGCATCAGGATCCCTGGCCTTACGCTTCTGGTTCTCAGTAGTTACCGCGGCTACAATACTTGCTTTCTCGCTTTTCCGAACTAAGGTGTCGTTCTTTACGTGATTGTCAGTTAAGGTAGCTGCTAGACGTTTGGCCTCTTCGAGGGTAGCAGGGTTCCTTCCCCATACCGTGTCCTGAATCTGCATGGGTAAACCACCGATATATTTCTCAATGGCCACAGGTAGCGGAGTGACCTTATGGGGCAACAACAGACTGAGCTCATGGAAGCGGGTATTATAAGCAAGGTTTTCCCCACTATCCTGAGCAAGGGTGTGGAACTCGTCCTCTAATTTTTTGACCTCGTTACGTGCGCAAAATTCATCTTTCATTATCTCCTTGACTTGATCCCAGGTCATAGTAAGTGCAACTTCAGCTCCTCGGGTGCGCTTTTCCTCATTTCACCAAGTGAGTACTCGTTTGTGAAGAACACTCATAGCATAACGGACCTTAGTTATCGGGACACTCACTGTTAATGAAGGTATTCTCAATACCCTCGAACCATTGTAGGAGACCAGTAGCTCCTTCACCTCCACTGAACTTAGGGGGATTACAGGTATTAAAGTGTTTGAGAGTGCAGGCTGGGAGACCATTCCCGTTTCCATTCCCGTTCCCATTGTGATTTCCATTGCCGTTTCCATTCATCTGGATGACTTGAGCCAGTAAGTTAGGAACCAGAGTCACGATCTGTTGCGCCATTTGTTGAGAAATGATCGCAGCTAGTTGGGCATCAACGCCATTGTTGTTGTTGTTGTTGTGTGGTTAGTGTCGTGGTTATGGTTGTGATTGCTACTCCCTTCATCATGATTGTCACCACTGTTAAGACGAGCGCTGCGACGTGGAGGCATGATCTGTAAGAGACACAATGAAGGTTCAATGAGACATGAATGAGGTAATATAAGGAATGTAATCATTTATCCATTTATTAAAACGAATAAACGAAAACGTTGACTTATCAAAGATTCTAGATTCTAATAACATAGTGAAGGCATGCTTTAGCCTATAAGTGAACACTCATCCCGAGAATTCCCAGGTAGGCATCCGGGTCCCTCGTCTGATTGGGATATATGCGCAATGCCAACCTAGACAGAAAACTCAGAATACAGGCGTTCACCCTTCCAGATTGCACGTGTTCGTTATTAAAATCTAGAATTTCGACGAGATCTCAAGGTGGTTCAGGCTAAACCTGAGGATTTTTTCCTATTAGTCTAAGAGTAGATCCAATGATGGAGAGCAATCTTCTTGTAAGGATTAAAGTAGGGATAAGAAGTGGGAGGGAGATAGAGATTAGAAACAAGTAGGGTTGCAAATAAAAGGAGCAAGTACTGATTATAATCCTATGGTTATAAACTAGATTATTTTTCTAATAACCTAATTCCCTATAACCATGGCTATTGAAGATTGTTCAGTAGCTCATGGTGAATAATAAATTTCATTAAATGATTTAAATAAATTACATACAATTGTTCTACAAGAATTCGTACATCAAAATGAATAATACTATGCACACATCTTCAAGCATTAACTAATTCTTCAAGCAAGTATAACCTGAAAGATGTTAAGTTTGAAAATATTTTGGGTCAACAAAAGTTGGTGAGAACACATAGGTTTTTGAATATAATTGATAACGATAGTTTGTACAACAATCACAATTGTATAATGATAGAGTATGAGTCCGACATGTAACAATGCGTCTTTGTACAACCAAACCTTGTGTCGACTGAGGCCTAACTCGCAAGTTAGTTAAATGTTGTTACTGTTTTTGATCATCCCTGAATTTATGCGGGGGGATGGGTTTGTCAGACCTATAACGCTATAATCTAGACAGGCGGCTTGATTATTGTTAATGATTGTACTGTGTCTTTTTGTTACAATCAAATGATAGAATGAGTCAATGATAGTGTATAAAATGTTAAACATGTTTCACCCCAAAATGTAAAACAGAAAAAGGGGCTATGTAAACTCACCTTAGCAAAATGTTATGTCATGTGAAAATAGAATATGTGTTGCCCAACGATGCCAAGTATTACCCTATAATTAAGGTAATAAATATGTCTAAGTCTTTCTAGTCTACAAATATATTCTAGGGTTTCGAATTGGGGATAAGTGTTCGTTTGATTAATAAATAAAATGTTTAATAATTAAGAGAAATTTGATAAATAAATAAACAAAAGTCTTTTTGTAAATTTTAAATTATAGATGGTCACAATATAAAGTTTTAAGTATGAAAATAATTTTTATAAAATTATTTTCTTAAAAATAGAATATTAAATCTATTTATTTCAAATTGTCAAAATATAACTTTAATATTTAAAAATAATAAAATTAAAGAATTTTTTAAAAAAAATTGCATTTCTGTTCCAAATAAATAGAAATAATTTATATAAAATTTTGGTGCAAAAATATTGAAAAATGAATTTATTATGATTTATTTATGATTAAAACTAACAAAAATTGATTAAAATGTTAAATAAATGATTTTTCAGAAATAAAAATCATTTCACAAAAGTTTAATGTTATAAAAACTCAGAATAATTTTTGTGGAAATTTATATAATTGTTTTGATATTTTTTATAGAATTTTATAAATAACATAGAATAAACTTGAATTATTTATTATATATATATTAAAGAAATAATTTTGGGAAAACTAAAAATTGTATGTTAAACTTTTCTACTAGAATAACATAAAATAATTTTTGTAGAATTTATAAAATAGTTTTAGTATTTTAAAACGAATTTTAAAAAACATAAGAGAATATATATATATATATATATATATATATATATATATATATATAAGTTTAAATGTCAAGAAAAATGTTTTGTTGATGCCAAGAGTCGAACCCGCGTCAAACTCGGGTCGGGTGTTTTAAATCACAAGCCCAGACCAGTTGGTCTGGACCCTGAGATCGAATAATCATAGTTTAAATTAATTATATAGTATATGGAAATTTGATTTATATTCATAAAAAAAAGGATAAAACCGTTTTGTATGGGAGTCGAACCCGAGTACCCTGAATAACAAGCACCAGACACAACCACTTGACCTAGATCAGTGGTTGTGTTGGGTTTGTGTTCGTTTAAAATATAAAACCATATTCTGAACTGTGTTCTTCCCCAAATCAAACGATTGTGTCCTAGCTTTTACAATTATTTGATTTACACAACAATAACCCAATTAATCATAGGGTTATTGTTGTGTGTATGCCGAAGAACAAAACCCACAAGAAAAAGATGACTTACAATAACGAAATCGTGATTATAAGCCCGGTCAACAGGAAAGTCAAACACGAACTCAAAGCTTCGAAAGATGATTTAAAACAGAAATTGGAGGTTTAGAGAGGGATATCGGCGAGTGTAGAGTGGTTTGAGAGGTCCAATTTATAGGGTGAGGCTCGGGTTGATGAATTGGGCAAGTTTGACTCGCCATGTATGATGACGCGTAAATTCATGTATAATTGGAACGTTTTTTACCGTGTTAATGTGTATAATACGCGTAATACATTGCCTATTCCATAATACGAGTCAATCAGTTGGTAATTACCATGTTTAGTGTTCAATCAACAACAACAATTTATTGTTGTTGTGGTTCGGCGCTGTGCAGCGGCCAGGAGAAGCAGACAAGGGATTTAAAGTGAGCTTAAATAGTTACTGCTTCTGAATTCTATCACAAAGGGTGTCATGGACCAGTGGCTTGTGTTGTGTGTGTTAAGAGCTGGGCCGGTCTGGACGCGGGTTCGATTCCCGGTACAGACAAATTTTTTTTTTATATTGAATAGAGAGGAGGGGGGATTGGGCTGGTTATGTTGGGCCGCTGTGTTGGGCTTCTGGATGGGCTGGGGTTTTTGGGCTCCGAAAATGGGTAAAGGAATGGTTGTGTTGGGTTTGTAGGTTGGGTTTTGTTTCTCTTGTTTGTGAAAGAAAGGACTAGCTTTATTATTATTATTATTATTATTATTATTATTATTATTATTATTATTATTATTATTTTTATTATATATACCATTATATATATATATATAAGTTGGGTGGTAGAAAAATAAAAACTTAGGCATATTAGTATAAAATTAATGATAAAGTAAGGGCTTTTATGTATTAGAATTTGGGAAAAATTTTGCGATGTTACAATCTTCTTGGATCTTGGCTGTTCCAGATCTAGGGTTTGGAGGCATATTTTCTTTTGCTCTCTGGTGATTCAACCCTAAGTGAAGGTTGAACACTACGAGTTATTGGAGAACCCTAACTTGGGCCTTGCTCGGTGAGATTGTTCCTATTTTTGTTTTCTGGTCTAGTGTGTGTCCTAAGGAGTCGTGTGCCAGGGCTTGAATCCCTGTTATAGATCTAGGGTTTGTCTTGGATCAACTGTTGGCTCCCTCGTTAGGACCAAGACCAGGACCATTTGAGTGAAGAACCGGTTATCTGGATCACCAGCGAGACTTCGCCACTGTCGATTGGTCTATCTATTCTCTGTGGTGTGTTGTCTCTGTGGGTTTCGTGTTTTGTTCTATTTTGTTCTATTTGCTACTTGGTTTGTGTTTATAACTGATTCTGTGATTATGGCCGATGACCCTGCTGCGGCTGCTGCTGCAGCAGGTGGTGGTGCCATTGTTGATCCTGCTAATGTTACTCTTGTTAGTAAACTTGATGCTAGTGATCCAATATATTTGGATGCCAGTGACTCTACCAATTTGACTATTGTTAGTATAAAGTTAAATGGGACTGAGAACTATTACTGTTTAGGCTAATGCTATGATATTGGGTCATCAAGTTTAAAACAAGTTAGGATTTATTAATGGTGAATGTGCTAAGCCTGTTGATGACCCTGTTCTTGCTAAACAATGGGATAGATGTAATAGTGTGGTTTTAACTTAGATCCTTAACTCTGTTTCTGATGAACTTTACATGGGCCAGATCTACTCTAAACTTGCATCTGAAGTTTGGAAGGATCTTAAAGAGACATATAATAAGTTAGATGGTTCAATTGTTTTTGATTTGTATCAAAAAATAAATTCTTTTTCTCAAAATGGTATGCCAGTTTATGAATATTATCATAAACTAAATATCATATGGAAACAATTGGATCAAATTGTTCAGTTGCCTGCCTGTGTTTGTGATGCTAATAGAGATTACAATAACCATTCGAACATGATTAAATTGATGCAGTTCTTGATGGGATTAGATAATGTGTATCAACATGTTAGAACTACTTTGCTTATTAGGAGTGAGTTACCCTCTATCAAAGAAGCATTTGCTTTGGTGTCTAGAGAAGAGTCTCATAGAAATTCTTGCAATAGCAGTGTCAACAAACCCAATCAGGCTGTCAATTTTATGTCTAAAGCTAGTCAAAGTGGAGAATCCTCTTTTAATAAAAGATTCAACAAAGGGCCTAATCAGTCTTTAAAATGCACAAACTGCAACAAAACTGGCCATCTTGTTGACAAGTGTTTTGAACTAATAGGATATCCACCTTGGTCTAGAAATAGAAACAACCAGAACAAGAAGGCTCCTGTTAATAATAATAGTGTCTCTAACTGCTTTAATAGTTTTGTAAATGGTTTGATTAGTGATCAAGTATCTAAACTCCTGAGTCTCATCTCTGAGAAACCCACTGCTGCAACTTCCCAGAGTTGCAATCTGTCAGGTGGGTTTTTTTTGTCCTTCTCGTATTACTACTAATGTGTATTGTTTTACTAGTTCCAATGGTACTTTGTTAGACATTGGTTGGATTGTGGATTCAGGTGCAAATGAACACATGGTTAATAATGAAAATGGTCTATTTGATTATATAGATGTTTCAGAATTTAATATTAAAAACAGACATCCAAATGGGACCTTTGCTCATGTAACCAAAACAGACAAACTAAAACTCTCAGAAGATGCTATATTGCAAGATGTGTTAGTTATACCTGAATACACAGTTAATCTCTTGTCCATGCATAAGTTGGCCAGGGACAATAAACTGTTTGTGGGGTTTGATGAAAATAAATGTTATATTCAGGACTTGTCTGCCAAGAAAACCCTGGTGATTGGTAGTCAGATGGATGGTTTATATGTGTGTGGGAATTCTACTGTCTCTTCTAAGGTGTGGTGTAATAATAGCAGTGTTGTTAAATTATGGCATGCTAGGTTAGGTCATCCCTCCAATCAAGTTCTAAAAGTTCTAAAACTTGATAGTCCTGTGTCCAATATGGGCAATGATCTCTGTGAAGTTTGCCAAAGGGCTAAACAACATAGGGAACCATTTCCCCTTAGTGATCACAAAAGTAATCATGTAGGGCATTTAGTTCACATTGATGTGTGGGCCCCTATAGAGTTTCAGATAGGGAAGGTCATAAATATTTTCTTACCATAGTTGATGACTTTTCTAGAGTTGTCTGGGTGTGTCTGATGAAACATAAATTTGAAGTCTTCCAAGATATTAAAGATTTTGTAAACCTAATCCAAACTCAATTTCATAAAATGGTAAAGATTTTTAGGAGTGATAACGGGTTAGAGTTTGTAAATCATCAAATGAATGATTTTTGTAAGGAAAGGGGAATTATTCATCAGACCACTTGTGCTTACACCCCTCAACAAAATGGTGTTATAGAAAGAAAGCACAGACACCTCCTGAATGTTGCTAGGGCCTTGCTTTCTCAAAGCAACTTGCCTATTAGGTATTCGACTAAGTGTATTCTGACTGCTTGTTATTTGATTAGTAGGACTCCTTCTTCAGTTCTGGATGGGAAAACTCCATATGAGAAAATGATTAATTTTGAACCCCTACTTGAACACCTTAGAGTTTTTTGTTGTCTGTGTTTTGCTTCTGTTTTAAAATCAATCTAATAAACTTGAGAGTAAAGTTGAGAAATGTGTGTTTATAGGCTATTCAAATGAGAAAAAAGGTTACAAGGTCTACAGTCTTGTCACTAGAACTATCTTTTTCTCTAGAGATGTTAAATTTTTAAGTCTTGTTTTCCATTTAAAGATTCTAAAATTTCTAAATCTTTTGAATCAACTATTGATCAGTCTGTTAACTCTTTAAATTTCTTTGACTGTTTTCAAGTCACTAACATCAATATATTTCTAAGGTGAATGATCCCAATGATGAATGTGGGGGTAGTGGTAATATAGATCCCGAAACACATTTGTTCCAGCAATCTGAGGTTTCCCAAGACACTAATGGCTTGGCTGAGTCTCAGCAGCCTAGTGACACCTCAGAAACCTCTGATAAGGCTGACAATGTGACTACAGGAAATGGCATATCAAATCAGTCTGAGGGGGACACTAATGTTGATGCTTCTATACCACCTAGAAGGTCTAGTAGAACCACTGTTTTTCCAAAAAAAAAAAAATTATCTAACTTCATTATGGAAGGCAGGGTCAAATATGGGATTGAAAAGGTTGTTAACTTTTTAAATTTGTCCTTTGATTGTAAATGTTTTGCTTCCTGTTTAGACAAAAATGTTGAACCTAAAATTTATCAGGAAGCCAAATTGGACCCTAATTGGTTAAATGCTATGAATGAGGAACTAGAGGCTCTATATAGGAACAACACATGGGAAATTGTTGATTTTCCTAAGGAGAGACGTAAAATAGGGTCCAAATGGAATTTTAAAATAAAATATAAATCCAGTGGTGAAATTGAAAGGTAAAAAGCTAGACTTGTTGCTAAAGGATTTTGAAAAAAAGGAAGGTTTAGACTATGAAGAAACTTTTTCACCTGTTGTAAAGTTAATTTCTGTCAGGTGCATTGTTAGTCTAGCTGTCAACTTTGATTGGAAAATTTATCAATTAGATGTTAATAATGCCTTTCTTTATGGTGATCTAAAAGAAGAAGTTTTTATGTCTCTTCCTGATGGTTATGTGTCTGCTGGTGATAATAAAGTATGTAAGCTGAGAAAATCTTTATATGGCCTTAAACAGGCTCCTAGGATGTGGAATGCTAAGTTAGTTAGTGCTCTTGTTGAATTTGGTTTTGTTCAAAGCCAATGTGATTATTCTATGTTTGCTAAGAAACATGATTCTGTGTTTTTAGTACTTCTTGTATATGTAGATGATATCTTGTTGACTAGAAATTCTATTTCAGAAATAAAGAAGGTTAAGAATCTCTTTAAATCTAAGTTTTTAATCAAAGACCTAGGTGAACTTAAATATTTTCTAGGAATAGAAGTTATAAAGTATGAACAAGGTATTTGTCTGTCTTAGAGGAAGTACTGTACAGATTTGCTTGTGGAATACAGTATGATTAGGTGCAAGCCTGTTACCAATCCCATAGAAGCAAATCATGTATTAACCAACATAGTGAATAGTCATAATCAACCTGTAACCAACAGTACTTCCTATCAGCAGCTTGTTGGTAAATTGATTTACCTTTCCCATACTAGGCCTGATATTGCCTATTCTGTTCACTATCTCAGTCAATTTATGCATAAACCATCTAAGGGACATGTGAAAATTGCTTTCAGACTTCTTAGATACTTGAAGTGTTGTCCTGGAAAAGGATTGTTGTTCTCTAAAAGTGAGTCTTTAAAACTTGTTAGTTTTTCTGACTCTGACTGGGATAAGTGTGTGGAAACTGGAAGGTCTGTTACAGGCTATTGTGTGTTTCTTGGGGAATTGTCTTATTGCTTGGAAAAGCAAGAAACAGTTAATTTTTTCTTGTTCTTCAGCTGAAGCTGAATACAGGGCTATATGCTCTGCTACTTGTGAAGTTATCTGGGTCAAAAACTTGTTAAGTGAGTTGGGGATTTTAGTGCCCCTTCCTGTCTTGTTACATTGTGACAGTTCTGCTACTCTTTCTATTGCTTCTAATCCGGTATTTCATGACAAAACAAAGCATTTTGCTTTGGATCTTTTCTTTTTAAGAGATCAGGTTTCAAATTGGGTGGTTAAGACTGTTAAAATTGATAGAAAGGATCAGCTGGCTGATCTTTTCAATAAAGGGTTGTTATCTAATAGTCATTCTCAATTTTGTAACAAATTGGGAATGTTTGACCCATTTGGAAAACAAAATTGTGTGGGGGGGGTGTTAAAAATATTAACATATATCCTAATAATATTTTTATTACAATTTTATTTTTCCTTGTTTTATAATATTTTGCATAAGTGTGCAGGTGGACCTTGGGTGCTTTGGACTTATTGATGCTTTGATCTTGTTGAGGCCCAGTGAGGTGAGCTGGAATAGAAAGCCCAAAGGTGACCTAGGTTGAGAGCCCAGCTGTTGTGTTTGTTCTGTTCTGGCCTTTGGCCCTCTCGAGTTGGATGGATGCCAAGTTGGCTATCCGTGTGCTTAAAGCACACCTCTTCTGCTCCGTTGGATGCTTGTCTTTATGGTCGTTGGATCATCTAAAGAAACACAAAGTCTTTGATATAAAATCCTTTGTGTTTCTTCCTTTTCCAACTTTTGATCATATTATTATTCTCTCACTTTTCATCTCTGTCAATACTCTCTCGTAACATTTAGGGTTTGATTGTTTAGATCATCTTGATCTTACAATCCAGTGATCTCCTTGTGTATTGTTTATGATCATCTAGTATATGATCATCTGAATGATTGAGAGTATTTTGTAGTGAGGGTTGGTTGTATGTTCTTGCACTTTGTCTGTCTTTGATTCGTGTCAGACACTTGTATATTTGTAGTTATTGATCAATAAAGATTGTCGAATCTGTGCCGACTAAATTTGACATAGTTCATGCGACTAATGTGAATTTGTAGTTTATAAGAATGTAGTTAAATTTGTATACTCATCGTTTAAGTCGCATGAGGTTACTTAGGGGCTATAGATAGAGAGTCTTAGTTTGTATTTCGTAAGTCTTAAAAGATCTTAGGGAGAGTATTTTCATACCTAAACAAGATCTAGGGTTTGACACTTTCATATCAATACAAGCTTCAATTATATTTAAATCATCGTGTTCTTGATTACAAAAACGAATTTTATGGATTTTGCATGTTAGAATTCTTAGGGGGTGTTTGGGATTGATTATTCAAAACAGATTATGCGTTTTGGAAAAAAGCAGGGGTGGAGCTGCTTATAGTTTATTACGTTTTAACAGCCTAAAAAACTGATTATCTGCATTTTCAAAACGCAATCCAAACACTAAAAACTGATTATCCGCATTTTCAAAACGCAATAATTTAAAAATCAGACTAAAATCGCAATCCCAAACACCCTCTTAATTGAACGAATTGCTTTCTAAAAAGGACCACCAAGTTGTATCAGAGCGGGTGCTTTAGTTTGGAGGTTTCATATCTTCAAATTCATCAAAATTTGTTTGGATCCTAGTGTTAATCACAAATTCTGATTCAATTCGATGCTTAAATCGTTAAATTTGTTGATTCGAATCAAAATTAGGGCAAAAATTTAATAGTTTCTTTTGGTTTCGTTGTCACCGAAGTCAAAATTGGATGTGTTGATAATCAATTTGGACAACAACATTCAAATAAAATATTGCAAGATAACTCGATAATCAATATAAATATTTTAACTAAATATACAATATTGATCAATTAACATCGGTACGAAATTTTGAATTGGAACAATTTACTTGATCTTCATCTCTTTGCTTCTGGTTCTTCTTAACAAGTTTTTTATTATCTTCGTCTGATTCACTAAGAACACACGTCTTAGGTGTGAGAAAGTAGACAGAGAAACTTGTAGCATATGAGAGAGGGTGTGTTAACTATATACGACAATACTCACCTTCATCAGCCTCGTACAAATTTACTTAGATCCATGCAAATTTATTCCTATATGACTTTAGTCCGGTGAATCAACCTCATAAAAATTCATATGTTGGAATAAATATACGTTATGTCTTGTATATTTATTGGTAGCCATTATAATCATTTATATTATGTTTGATCAATTGCTAAATACACTAAGCCCATAACTGATTAGTCTTTGATGGACGGACTTATCATTAGTTGGGCCTAACTAGGGTGTCCCATGGGTATGCATAAATAGGAAGAGATTACTAGGGTTGAGGGATCATCACAACATAATAATCATAACACCTCTTAGAATTCGTCCCTTACCCTCTCTCCCAAAACCGATTCCTGCAAAGGATCATTAGCTATCATAACTGCATACCCTAAAGGGAACTCGAACTGACTGACAGTTATGTCGACCTCTTCGCTTTCAGCATCAGTAGCAGGTCTCACGAATCTCTCAGTTATATGTTTATTTGTTTTCCATTACATACTAACAAAATCGATTCAACATGTGGTATCAGAGAGAGGTTGCTCATAATCGATTTTGTTGGTTTTCCATAAGTCTGGAATCTAAATCGAAAAACAGTTTCAAAACCTAAATAATCAGATTTAAAAGGCTTTCGGCTGAAAACCCTAACAGCCGAATTATGGCCGATCAAAAAAAACTGTTTCGATTCATTATCTTGGTCTCATAATGCATTCGAGATCGATGATGAACGATGTTTTCTTGTAAAATCTATTAATGTTCGAGGATTATGATTCCAGTTATGGTTATGTTTATTGATCAGGCTAATGATTAATGTTTATGAAGTTTTTCGGTTGATGTTCATTCGAATATCATCAAGAAATCAAAAAAATTCAGTATAATCTGCTTAGGGTTAGGATTGATAGTTGTTAGAGATTTTAGGATAAATATCATTCCCTAAAATTTCGCAACCTAAAGAATCAAATCCTAACCAAAATTAAGAGATATTATTAGTTCCATAATTAGCTCAACAGAAACTTATTCCTTAAGGAACAGCTGTGTCCGACCCATCAGGAGTGTCGACCAAGCATAACAGTGTCCGACCATAAGTCTGTGTCCGACTTGTTAGCCTGTGTCTGACCTCATTAGCCTGTGTCCGACCCATAAGAGTATCTGACCAAGTTTCTGTTTTGAGCATTAAGGTATTTATGAACCATTATATCATTAACGAAACCCACCCGAACCCCCGTAGGGGCCATGCCCCCTGCACCCCCCAGAAAAGATTCCGTGGGTTTCAATATGCACTAACGGGAGGTTTATCGTTAACTAATGAAATTTTTGATGAAACCTAACGTATCAGTTTTATCATTACTTAGACCTTGCTTAACTTGCAATATCATTCGAGGTGTCACTTCTGCCCAAAGGTGATGTGTCACATTAAGTGGTTATATAGATCTCGTTAAGCATTGTAGCTCGTTCACATAAGTGCCAAAAAGGTTTCACTTCTGCCCAAAGGTGATGTGCTACAGATTATGTTAGTGAACTCAGCGTATTGCATTAGGACTTTGAATGTCTCACTTCTGCCCAAAGGTGATGGGTTACATTCACTGTCGGCAATTTAATACTTAAATAAATAGCGTATAGCCAAAGCTAGAGCATTGTATTTAAGTAGCTTATGTTTTTTTTTTGGTGTTATGAACAGTTATCACAGCTTCATTAGTATAATGGTCTATGTCTTGCCTGCCTTAGATAATTAGTTGCCCCCTTAGATCACTATAAGTTCTTCTCTAATGTTGTATCTTACTATTCTCATTTTCCACTATTAGCTCCCAACTACGGCATCACTACCTTAACTGGTGATAACTATGCTTCCTGGAAAGATTCGCTTATGTTGACTTTGGCACTGCTAGATTTCGATTACGCACTGAGAGAGGATGCTCCTCCCGAACTCACTGACAAAAGCACCGCTGCTGATAAAATGGTGAATGAGAAATGGGAGAGATGCAATTGTATGTCCCTCATGTTCATTAAGAACTCCATTAGCATGCCTATTAGAGGATCTATTCCAGATTCTGAGGTTGCTAAAGAACATCTGGCTTTTGTGGAGGATCAGTTCAAAGGAACCTCAAAAGCGCATGCTTCCACTCTTATTCTAAAACTTGTGACAACTAAGTATGACGGGAGAAGAGGTATTCGTGAGCACATTATATCCATGAACGATATGGCCCATAAGCTCAAGGGTTTAGAAATGGAACTTAGTGACGGTTTCCTGGTGCATTTCATCATGACTTCTCTACCCTCTGCTTATGATGCTTTCAAGATCAACTACAACACACAGAAAGAAAAGTGGATAATGCAGGATTTGATCGCTATGTGCGTGCAAGAGGAGGAGTGGATGCAGCTGGAGAAACCTGAAGTTGCTTACCTTACCACCGCTAATCCAAAGAAGAGGAAGAGACAATCTAACAAGAATCATAATGTTAAAACCCAGAGGTTTGAAGCAAGTTTCTCATCTAGCCATAGGAACTCCAAAGGTAAGTTCCTCTGCAAGTTCTGTAAGAAAGAAGGACATAAGAAGAAGGACTGCCAGACTTTAAGGAGTGGCTAACTAAGAAAGGTAATCATCTACTTATGATACTTGAGTCCTTTAACTTAAATGTTCCATCTAATACTTGGTGGTTTGACTCTGGTTCTATGGTCCATGTGACCAATTCTCTTTAGGGATTCCGTACGATCCAGAAGCTGGCAAGAAACCAAAGAACACTTAACGTTGGGAATGGAAGGTCACTTATTGTCGAAGCCGTGGGAACATTAGAATTAAAATTCAAAACTGGTTTATGTATTGTTCTTTATGATACCTTATATATTCCTGAGATTACTCGGAATCTTGTATCTGGACCTAAGTTAGACATGGATGGTTTTGACGTTTCTCATGGTCATGGCAAACTTACGATTACTTATGATTCCCAAGTGTATGGTCATGGTTTTCTGGATGGTGGTCTCTATAAGTTAGAACTAGATGATGATTTTTCCAAGTCTTTGTTATCATATAATGTTAATGAATTACTAACAAAGAAGAAACGCAAGAGAGACTTAGAAACTTCATCCATGTTGTGGCATCAACGTTTAGGCCACATATCACGAGAAAGGTTAACCAGACTCGTGAAGGATGGGGTATTACCCTCTCTTGTTTTCGATGATTTTGGAACGTGTGTTAAATGCCTTAAGGGCAAGATGACGTCGACAAATAAGAAAGGTGCCACTAGGAGCTCTAATTTATTAGAACTCATTCATACTGACATTAGTGGCCCTTATAATGTTGCTGGCATAACTGGACATACTTTATTTATCACTTTTATTGATGATTATTCTCGTTACATGCACTTGTATCTCATTAAGGAAAAGTATGAATCACTAACAACTTTTAAAGATTATAAAGCTGAAGTTGAAAAGCAATTAGATCATCAAATAAAAGTTGTTAGGTCAAATAGATGAGGTGAATATTATGGCACACATACTGATGTGGGTCAAGCCCCTGGCCCATTTTATGAGTTTTGCAAGAGCCAGTGGATTGGGAACCAATACACCATGCCTGGTACTCCTCAGCAGAATGGTGTATCTGAGCGAAGAAACACAACCCTTATGGACATGGTGCGCAGTATGTTAGCCAATTCAGGTTTACCTTTGTTCCTCTGGACTGAGGCCTTAAGGCAGCCGTTCATATACTCAATAGAGTTCCTACGAAGTCTGTCCCCAAAAATCCTTACGAACTTTGGACAGGTAGGAAACCGAGTGTTAGATATATGAAAGTATGGGGCTGTCTTGCCGAAGCTAAGTTATATAACCCTTTCTTACGTAAACTTGACGTGAAGACCATCAGTTGTTTCTTTATCGGATATCCCGAGAACTCTAAGGGTTATAGATTCTATTGTCCTTCCCATGTCACTCGTATTGTGGAAACTAAGCGTGCCGCATTTCTAGAGGATTTCAAGGTCAGTGGGAGTAATGTAAATCCTTATGAAGAATTGCAAGAAATACAAGATGCGGGGGAGACAGATTTGTCGCTTACTACAACTCTGATTATTCCTCTTGTACCCAATGCCAATTCTATCCCTAACGTCACTGCACCAACCCCTTCTCAGCCAGATCTTCACGAACCAGCTAATGAAGACCCATCAGACAATCATCACCATGACAATGCTGAACCTGAAAACCCGCTTCGAAGGTCATCAAGGTCTAGACGGCCTACTAATTTTGATGATTATGTTACCTTCCTTACTGAAGCAGATATGGATACTGGAAAGCTTACTAATCCTAACTCTTATAAAGAAGCCATTAGCAGTGATCAGTCTTCTGAATGAACTAAAGCCACGACTGACGAGCTTGAATCCATGAAGAAAAACGACGTTTGGGATTTGGTTGAATTACCTAGTGGTGCAAAAGCCGTAGGATGTAAATGGGTGTTCAAAACAAAACTAGATCCAAATGGGAACGTTGAACGCTACAAATCAAGATTGGTTGCGAAAGGCTACACTCAGAAAGAGGGAATTGATTATCAAGAGACAGTTTCACCTGTCTCTCGAAAAGATTCCTTAAGGATCGTTATGGCCCTCGTAGCTCATTTTGATTTAGAGTTACATCAGATGGACGTTAAGACTGCTTTCCTTAATGGTGACTTGGACGAAGAAGTGTTCATGAAGCAACCTGAAGGTCAAGAACATCTAGTCTGCAAGATGAAGAAATCCATATATGGTTTAAAACAAGCCTCACGTCAATGGTACTTAAAGTTTGATGAAGTCATTAAGAGTAATGGTTTCATGAAGAATCAAGTTGATCAATGCACCTACCTTAAGATGAGTGGGAGTAATTTTACTATTATGTCCTTTACGTTGATGGTATCTTACTGGAATGTAATAGCTTAGATATGTTGCATGAGTCGAAGCGATTACTTTCGTCTAATTTTGACATGAAGGATCTCGGAGAATCCTCTTATGTCATTGGCATCGAAATACATCGACACAGACGCAATGGAATTTTAGGTTTGTCCCAAAGGGCCTACATTGATCGTGTTCTCACACGTTATAACATGCAACATTGTAAATCTTCTCCAGCTCCGGTAGCTAAGGGAGATGTCTTCGGTTTATTCCAATGTCCGAAAACAGATGTGGAGAAAGAACAAATGAGAATGATACCATATGCCTCAGTAGTCGGTAGTCTTGCTTATGCTCAAGTCTGTACGCGTCCAGATATCGCTTATGTCACTGGAATGCTAGGCTGTTACTTAAATAATCCTGGCCATGATCATTGGAAAGCAGCTAAGAAGGTGTTAAGATATCTACAAGGGACTAAAGACTATAAACTGACTTATAGAAGAAGTGATAATTTAGAAGTGGTAGGATACTCTGACTCTGACTTTGCTATGCAAAGATGATAACAAATCCACTTCGGGGTATATCTTTATGTTAGCAAGTGGACCCATTTCATGGAAGAGTCATAAACAGAGACTTACGGCAACATCCACAATGATGGCAGAATACATAGCTGTGTATAACGCTACATGTCATGGAATGTTGATTAGGAATCTCATTACTGGACTCAAAATTGTCAACTCCATCTCTAGACCATTGAAGCTTTACTGTGATAACTCAGCTGCCATTAGTTTCTCGAACAGTAACAGTTCGACTGGCGCTGGTCATTTCTTAGATACGAAGTATTTGTTCGTACGTGAACGAGTCGAGGAAAACAATCTTTGTATCGAACATATAAGTACTAACGATATGCTTGCGGATCCGATGACTAAAGGTCTCCCACCTAAAGTATTCGAAGATCTCGTTTCGAAGATGGGACTTACTAATGACCTTACTTAGAAGCATATGTACTTATTTGACCACTTATGTTTACTTATGACTTATGGTTTATGAATAATGACTTATGTTTAATAAAATTTCCTCATTATGATTTGTTTGTCTATTAGTATGTTAAGCTAGCATAATGACATAAAGACAATAATACAACAAATTAACATCTAAGGGCATAACGATAATTGATCCTACTGATAAGTTTTAGATTTGGATTGTAGTATGATTAATGGGGGTCCTAAGTCGAATAAAGACTTAAAGGCTGTATTTTTCTACTACAGTTTGGGTTTAGAACTAAAATGAGTACTGATCTCCGGAGACTTATGGAATACTCATAATAAATGATTACTCGGCTAAGTGGGAGAATGTTGGAATAAATATATGTTATGTCTTGTATATTTATAGGTAGCCATTATAATCATTTATATTATGTTTGATCAATTGCTAAATACTCTAAG
Organism: Ambrosia trifida; assembly: GCA_028751855.1. Taxonomy (NCBI): domain Eukaryota; kingdom Viridiplantae; phylum Streptophyta; class Magnoliopsida; order Asterales; family Asteraceae; genus Ambrosia; species Ambrosia trifida. The sequence goes on along the minus strand of CM054128.1, from coordinate 63,010,550 downwards.
CCCATAACTTATTAGTCTTTGATGGACGGACTTATCATTAGTTGGGCCTAACTAGGGTGTCCCCTGGATATGCATAAATAGGAAGAGATTACTAGGGTTGAGGGATCATCACAACCTAATAATCATAACACCTCTTAGAATTTGTCCCTTACCCTCTCTCCCATAACCGATTCCTACATAGGATCATTAGCCATCATAACTGCATACCCTAAAGGGAACTCGAACTGACTGACAGTTATGTCGACCTCTTCGCTTTCAGCATCAGTAGCAGGTCTCACGAATCTCTCAGGTATATGTTTATTTGTTATCCATTACATACTAACAAAATCGTTTCAACATCATATCCTACTTAGATTAAAACCTAAGTGGTGGGTCATTGGATTTATTTCCGTTTATTTATTCTAGGTTTATCAATCATATAATGCTAAGTAAGATTTGAAATAGAAAAGGAGGCAACTAACAATTTTTCACGTACCATGATGATATATGTTGATGAATTCATTAATATGTACATTATGATGGATGTTTTAGGACCGACAACATGACATTGTGTTATTGAAGGATTGACCGAAAATACTAAATGAAAATAACATTGCACTTTAATTAACTCCATTATATTGTCTTTTTTAGTTTCCATTATTTTGAATCCATAATAATATACATATAATTCCATGTTTAAATATAGTCTTGATTATAAAGACTAAATTATTTTATACTCCATTTATTTTTAAATGCTTATGCTATAACCTTTATTTCGAAATTCGTTACACGTGTAAGACGAAAGGTGTTATTTACTAAAACAAATACCTAGAGTCAGAACCACATTGTAAATTACAAGATACAAAAACATCAAATATTTGCTAAAAAGATTTTAAAGAACCTGAATGAACATATATGATTTCCGATTTTTCAAATATATTATTATTTTTTCTTCTTTTTATAAATAAAACAGTTAGAGGGTGTTTGGGATTGCGTTTTGAATCTGATTTTTAGATTATTGCGTTTTGAAAACGTAGACAATCAGTTTTTAGTGTTTGGATTGCGTTTTGAAAACGCAGATAATCAATTTTTTAGGCTACCAAAACGCAATAATCTATAAGCAGCTCCACCACTGCTTTTTCAAAACGCATAATCTTTTTTGAATAATCAATCCCAAACACCCCTTAATGTTATGTAATAATTTTACTTTTTGAAAGCACACTAATATTTTTAGCACTTGTCTCTATTAATGCTTTTAAGTCTTAAAACCTCACACTTGGGAATTGAGAGAGGGGCATCAATATGTAACACTATCATACCATTGAATTATATTATCATAAAGTATATTGTTAATCGACTATATCACATTATATATTTTATTTAGATTGTCAAAAATAATAATTCCGAGTTTAAAGTTATTGACTAATTCTGAAAAAAAAAAAAAAAAAACATGATTATTAACAACCATTTATGAATCCATCTACTATGTAATGAAGTGTCTAAATGAGCTAAAGATTTCAATAATTGATAAACAATATATTCAAATCATTACACAATTATTTATCTATAAACTTCTGAAAAAAATTTAAGAAGTACATTAAAATCGTTGCATGTTATCACAAGGTTCCGTGTTTTTTATTTTGAAAGGTAAATTTCTAACAAGGTTCCGTGTTAATCTTTCTTACAAATTACTGATATTATTTTTATTTAAAAATATAGTTTATTTTTTTCCTTGGGGTTATGGTGTTGCTTCCCTTGAGATCAACGGTTCGAGCCCCGTCAGACACGGAATTTGTGTGATTTAACCCGTTCGGAAAAAGAGTGTGTCAATTATGCTGGTTTTGTGGTTAAATAAATCCACCGATGTATTCATTTGTACTAGGGCTGAGCAATTCACGGTTTCGAACCGTCAGAACCGAGAAACCGAGACAAAACCGCAAAACTCAAACCGCTTTCTTGTATTTAGGGTTCGGTTCCGGTTTTTAAATTTTGGTGAAAACGGTTCGATTCGGTTCGGTTCAAAACCGCGGTTCCGTTTAAAGAACCGTTAGAATTGAATTAAGTTAAAATTTTAAATATTATATTTAGAAACCCTATTAATTTAATGGGTTTTTCCAAATAGTTTGTTGATCGACTATCCACATTTTCAGTAGATTTAATCTATAGAATATTGTTCAAGGTCATGTTAACTATATAACATCTAACCAACTTGTTAAGATAGGAGTTCGGTTCGAATTATGAAACTCTTATAAAAACATATAGAGTGTAAAAGGAAAGAAATTATCATAAACTGAGAGCCAACGCTTAAAAAATCCTACATAAGGTGCACGGATTGGCTTATAATGTGTATCGGATAATAATGTAATGTAACATGTCACATTAGTAATGCATGATACATATTATTCGTAGTGTCAAAATTACAATCATTGCATATATGCGGTTTGTACCGTGCACCTCTAAAAATGTATCATAAGTCCTTAATGTGACTATGACACCGAAACTTTAGTGTACTAAATTTCTCCTTTATTTAATTGTTAATTGTAGTTTTTAATTGACAACCGGTTCCGGCAAGAACCGTTTAACCCGGTTCTGAACTGAACCGCTAGGTTTTTATACGGTTAGGTTCTGGTTCTTATATTTAGCACTAAACGGTTTCGGTTCAGTTCCGGTTTGGGTTGGTTCGGTCTGGTTCTGAACCGTTGCACACCCCTAATTTATACCATGTCGTGTAGAAAAATCAGTAATAGGGTGGTTTTAGGGTCATGTTTTGATTCACATGATTGATGTTTGTATGTATAGTAAGTAATTTATGTGGGTCAATGGAATGAATTGATTACAAGATTGATTAGATCTATCAAGATACGGAATTCCTTGATAAATATTTATGCAACTAACGAATCAATAAACGATGAACACGAAGAATACTTTTAAACTGCTTGTCTATTGATAAACTTTCAATGGAATATTATTGATTACAAGCCATATCTGACCAACCAACCCTAGTCTACATTTCATGCATGTATTTATTATACACATATACATTCGTGGGCCGACTTCAAACGAAGATACAAGAATAACGAACTTGATTGTATAGCAAAGATGACCATCTTCACTATACACATATCCTCGTTTCCTATCTATGTTCACTAGCTAGGGTTTCCATGTTCGCTTTTATAGTCACAAACGAACATGTTACAAAAGACTTAACTAATTATCAATCACAAAATATAAACTATCTAGACTAGCATTTGTTACAACCAGAAATGCATCAACAATTTAGTAACAGTTTTACAAATTAGTTACTCCAACTTAAATGAAACATTTTGTGATTGGTAACTTTTAATTGTTTTTGTTTCTTTATCACGTATTCTGAATTAACAAACTTGGGTTTATATGTCTAACTCAGATTAGAAAAATAAATGAAAATGACTGAAAAATAGTAGTTTTTTAAGTGATGAAAGTGAATAGTTGATAAAAGAATCTATTCCAGAAAATTAGTTTCGCATGTAGAAGTAAGGGGTTGATCTTGATCCCACTTGGTGGTGGCCTTCAGGATTATTGTTCACTCATGGCTCAACATTGATTTCATGCTTGAGTTGGAGGGCTCTACCGTGCCATCCATCGAGTAAAGTAATTTTCAATTGGAATTCATCGGTTGTCTATCTCATGGCATTTAATAATTAAAGGAAAAAATAAAAAGAATTCAAAATATCACTTTAGCTTTTAACACTTTTCATCATTTGAAAGCTAAATATAATATAACCGTTTTAAAACCCCTTATAAGAGTAATAAGATTAACCCATTTATTAAATGATTCATTTTCAAGATAACTTAATTATTAACCGTGTCGCATTTAGGTTTACCTGCTTAATAATCAAGTTGTATTTAGCCTACCAGAAACCTGGATTTTCATGTCATGTTAAGGTGGTGTTGGAAATTATCGCACCTACAACTATTGAAAACAATGGTATGAACTCTTAATTATGTTATATATTATTATTAGGAAAAATTACAGAATTTATCCTTTATGTTTACCTCGTTTTTCAGTGGTTGTTCTTTCGCGTTTCAGTTGCTGAGATTCATCCTTAACGATTTAAAATGTTACACCCACTGTCCCAAGGCACTAACCCAGTTAAAAATTTCAGTTAACTTTGTTCATGTGCCTTGTACATGAGGGTAAGTTGGTAATTTTACTTTTCTCTCTCCCTCTCTCTAACCACCACCACCACCACCCAACAACCTCAACAAACAAACAGATAGAATTCTCTCCATCTACACACACCACTTGTACCTTCGGCTTCAATACTTGTACCATGTTAGCACATACAACCCCATTATCCTGCAACTTCCCTTCACTCCAATCCCAAACCCCTAGGGTTCCAAATCATGTTGAACGTTGAAAGGGTTTCTTCTATTAGAGGATCGAGTCTAGGGTTTCAAATCATGTTCGTGTCTTACGTCGGCGATCGGCCCCTATTACAACTTGTAAGAGCAATTCATCTCTTTCAATTAATGTTTTATTATTATAAATTGTATTCGAGATATCTACATCTTTTCTTTTGCTTGAGTTTAAGTAATTGAAATCTATATTTAAATGTTCATTAAGCATCAGATATGATTAAATCATCTCGTTAGAGAGAGAGAGGGGGGGAACAGAGAGAGAGAATGAAGATGAAAGGGGGTCATAAGTGCAATTACCAGACTACCCTCATGTGCAAGGCACGTGACCAAAGTTAACTGAAATTTTTAACGAGGTCAGTGCCTTAGGACAGTGGGTGTAACATTTTAAATCGTTAAGGATGAATCTCAGCAACTGAAACGCGAAAGAACAACCACTGAAAAACGAGGTAAACACAAAGGACGAATTCTATAATTTTTCCTTATTATTATCTTGTTGTTAAGAAAAAAGGAATACAACATACACACATATAGAGAGAGAGTGAGAGAGGTGGTTGGACACAACAAACTCCTACGCGCCACTAACTAACTATCCATCTAGACTAATCTAGAAACTACTTAAAGTCATCAATAAAAGTAATGATATATCAATAACCAGATCAAGACATAACTAGGGTAGGTCCAAAAATACCATAATGAATAACATGAAAAGGAACAATAGAATGAGAGACAACAGAATCAAATGGTAACTGACTAGCTTTGGAAATGCAACAAGAATTGCATGGTTTATATCAGTTTTATGTCGTATGGACAAAAAAAAAGTCAAGATAAAACAGGGTCAGATGGATGTCCTAATCTAGAATGCCAAGTCTCGTGTGGAACCGAGAACGTGGTTGATAATGAATAAAGCATATGAGGACTAGGAAGCATATGGTGAAGAATCTGACCCGCAAATGTTTGAATAGACAAACCATAGTCAGAGAAGCTGACAATAATGGGATGATCAATAACAAGCTGAGTAATGGACAACAGATTCTTGGCTAAGCCAGGAACAACAAGAACGTATCGAAGAAGCAAAGTACAAGTAGACAAACGGAGTAATGAAGAACCAATATGAGTAATAGTAAGAGGTGTACCGTCACCGACAATGACTCTCTCATAAACAGTATAAGGACTAGCATCAAAAACCATCAAATGATCACCAGTCATATAAGCAGTGGCTCCAGAATCGGGAACCCATGACTCAATCTGCTGAAAAATATTAGAAATACTCGCATGTAGACCATAACGAAATGGGCCTGTAGAGATCTTGGATCAGAAATTATAAGCCCAGTATTAGACTGTTGTCCAATAAAGTATTTCCACCTATTGAGGATGGGCCAGACCCAAATACGCCTTTGTCGAACGGCCCATGATTTAAAGGAATACAACATACACACATTTAGTGAGAGAGTGAAAGGCGGTTGGACACAACAAACCGCCACTAACTAACTATCCATCTAGACTAATCTAGAATCATCTAGAAACTACTCTCTAATAGTTATCTTCTTATAATATTTTGTAATTTATTTCTTGTGACAAATCTATGCTAATAAATGAAACCTTTCAAAATAATGTTTTTAGGTTAATCTACGTCAAATAACTTCTTTTAAAACGTTTCTTTAGCACAACCATTATTTGGTGTAGCGAACTAGTAATTGTAGTTGTAATCAAAATAGATTTTGGTGTGAATAGTATGGTTTGGAAAAGTAATTTCTCTATATTTAAAAGAAATGCCATATAAGTAAATTTAGTGTTGTTGTTATGCTCATAGGCCCTGATGCAATGAATGCATTTGAAAGCGAATTTAGGGCAAGCCATATGTCTCATGCTTATGACTTCTACAAACCTGAGTTTGTAAGTGAATACCTGGTATTCGTCAATCTCTCTAAATATCTTCATCACCATCATTTTTCAAACTATTGGGCGAGTTCTTACTTTTAACGTGTTATCACTATAAAGATTAATGGTAAAATATGTTTTGGTACAAAATCGGACCATGGTATATTCACTGCAATCTTGCGTGGGCACATCAACTTCACAAGTGATCCTTGCCCACCCATATCTACTCCGAACAAGGATCTTGTAAAGAAGATGTTGACTTCAGATCCAAAGCAAAGGCTGACAGCCCATCAAGTTCTTTGTGACTACTTATCAAAGGTAATTGAAGTATGTTAATTACTGCGATAATTGGCTGGTTCATAGTTTTTTTTCTATGTTTTTAGCTCATCCCTGGATTATGGAAGATGGAGAAGCACCTGATAAACCAGTTGATAATTGTAACACCTAGAAATCTTGTTTCGCCTAAATACACCATTAAGCATAATTGATAAAACACCAAAGCGAATTTATTGGTGGATGTTGTTAGTTGTTGGATAAAACGAGATTAAACCCATTAGAAGAGACTACTCTAGTTAGTGTAATAATCTAAACACAAACTCGAGACTAAACTTGAGGGGCCATAGTTGTCAACATGATAAAGTGGGTTTTATAAATAAAAATAAAACAATAAAAACACACACATTGTGTGTGTGTATATGTCGTGTATGATCAGGAGATTCATCTCCGTGATCCACAAAACCCTAAACACTCAAATTCAAGCTGAAATCCAAGCCAAATCAAGGGGGTTTTGATGCATGAGCTAAAATTCGGATTATCCAAGCTTACTACACAAAAAGATATCATTTATTTGGTACAATTTGATGTTAAATCCGTTTTTGATCATGGTGAAAAATTAGGGTTTTTATAAAAACGTGAAGGTGTATGTTGATGGAGGTTTCTCTAACCTTACACTAAGTTCCCGAGTTTCATTAAAGGAATGAAGTGGAAAGAAGTGAAAGGAAGCAGAGAGAAAGTGAAAATATGTGTTCCAGAGTTTCATTAAAGGAAGGGAGTGGAAAGAAGTAGAAGGAAAATCTTTCAATAAAATTTTCCTCCAAAATGGAAGAAAGTGGAAAGAAGGGATAGGAAAATAAATAAAAGGTTTCTCATTTACTATTTTACCATCATACTTAGACCACTATAATATACAATGGGGGTATAACTGTAAATTTACACCTTTTTTCTTTTCCTTTCAACTCGGGTACATATAAAGTATTTACTTTCTTTTCCTTTATTTCGAACTCGAGAACACGAAATGAAGTTATATATTTCCTTTCATTCTCTTTCTTTTCTCTCCTAAATTCCCTTTCTTTTCTTTTCTTCCCGTTAGTAAACCCGGGAACATAGCGTTAGGGAGCCCCAAACATGTTTAATGTAAGTATAAATAGCATTTTACATGTGTGCTTCCTATGTTCATATGATTATGTAATATGTGAAAATTTGGTTTATACCACTAGGTGGATACCATATATGGTTAGTAGTTGTGATAACTCCTAGGAGTTATTATAATGAGAAATTAGGCTAAGAAGTCTAGATAACATGATATGGTGATGTTTAGCTAAATGGGTATGCTTTGGCTAACTTAAAACTCATGAAAATCAATTGAATTGGTGAATGCACACCATGTGTTTGATAAAATGCTTGAAGGAGAAGGTGTTCTTTATATGCCTAGAAAGGCCTTTGAATGAAGAACATTTCTTATTTGAAGGTCGAAGACAGATTATGGTTTTAGAAGGGGTAAAAGTGACCCGAACAGCTGTTGCGCATAAAGTGCAGCAGTTTGTTATCCTGATATTGGGCTGTTAGCCTTGTTCGTTCCGTATCGATGTGTAACGACTCTCATACTATTTTAAACGTATTACTGACAACCCACTAACCATTCTTTGTGTAATGGTTCTAGGTAAACATGTGATAGAAGTCTCGGAGCAAGGATCAAGTCGCGAGAAGAACCGAACACACCCGAACACTCATCAAGCTTTCGCAATAGATTCAAGAGACTTCCGTTAAAAATCATGAAATCTTAGTATGTGTTTCAATAATTAAAATGTAAAATTTGTGGGAATGAGAAATGTAATTGATCTAAATGATTAAGTTTTTCATAAATATCAAAGTTTTAACCGGGAGTGGTTTAAGTAAGGTCTAAACTTGTAGATTTAAATGTTAATCACGAGTTTATGGGTTAGGGTCTTACAAGTGGTATCAGAGACATTGGTTTGAGGGATCCGAGTGTCGAGAAGGATACTTGGACTCAAACCGTGCGCTCAAGTGTTGAAGGGTGTTCGGTTCGAGGCTTGATCGTGGAATCCGGTAAGTAATACTTGTAATAACTTCCAGTTTGGTCGGAAATTGTTGTGGGTAATTAATCAATGGTGATATCGTGTAGACACACGCTGTCTCAAAAGCTTGGTAATGAAATGGTTAGGTAGCATTGGACTATCCAAAGTTAATTCGGGCAACGAAATTCTTGTATAACAAGAATTTTAGTATTATTTTGGCAATATGGCATAATAGTAATGAGATGTCATGTTATTAATCGAATGTTATTGTAAATGTGACAGGCAGGAGAACATCTTAATTCGATGAAGATGGGATCAAAAGATTCACCCAACGAGGTAGTGGAAGGTTCGAGGGCATGACTGATAGCATGCTCACTAAGGACCAAGTCAAGTAACGACTTAGGCTAATGGATCGGTAGCGAAAGGGAACACGGGAGCAAGTATCAATCAGGTACATGCTCGAAACCATGTTATGCTTAGTATTGTGCAACTTTCACTCGATGAATGATAGTTGCATAGATAAACATAAGACTTGGGAAAATTAGACGGGTTTAATTAATTAGTACATTTTAATTTAAAAATCATTTTAGGGTGCAAGTCATTAGTACAAGTCATTAATCCACTCCATCCCAAGAACACTTTAAGGACGTGGGGTTGTAAGTTAACACTGTGTGTTGATATGATGTATCCTTATAAATATTATTGTTCCATTTTTAGATAGAGTATATAAAAGGAAAAATATCTCACATCATAATCTTTTAGTAACAAAAAGTAGCCGTATAATCATTATAATTATAATAAAATATATTTATAGATGGTGAAAATGAATAGTAACTTTATTAATTTTTTATTTAACTATCTTTTCCTTTTTTAGTTCAAACACTTTTTTACTAATATATATATATATATATATATATATATATATATATATATATATATAGGGTTGGGTTATTTTGAGAACTCACTTGAGTTGTGAGAACTTGAGAACTCACTTTATAGCCACAAGTTTAATTAATTATCAAGAAGTTTGTGGTTGTGATTAAATGATAATAAAATATTAAGGTAGGAGAGATAAAAAACAATATTATATGGTAACTAGGGCATTTAGGTAAAACCACCATCTCTCTTGTCAACCCACCATCACATCATGTTTTTTATTTTATTTTTTAATAATTTATAAATGCAAATAAATTTGTTTTTAATAATTTATAAAATTCCAACCATTAACCTGCAAAATTAGTGTAAAAATCCATTTTTTAACTTTATTTTATTTTTAATGTAAAAACCCAAAATGATACTCTTACACCAGTGTAAAACACCAGTATAATTATTTACACCAATGTAAAATCTACCATACCAAACAAACATCAATACATTTGTAAATTTACCATCATTTACACTGGTGTAATTATTTTACACCAGTGTAAATCTACCATGTACAAATCTACCATACCAAACAAACATCCATACATTTGTAAATTTACCATCATTTACACTGGTGTAATTATTTTACACCAGTGTAAACGAAAAACAAACATCTACACAAACGTATTACACCAGTGTAAATGCCCCCACAACATCACCAAAATGTATTACATCAATGTAAAACAACCAAAACATCTATACATTTCATACTACATTTCATACAAACGTATTACACCAGTGTAAATGCCCTCATCTTCATCCCCCACCTTCCCTTAACAATCTTCTTTCACAAAAAAAAAAAAAAAAAACCCTCATGTAAAAAATTAATAATAGTAATAATAATAATAATAATAATAACAACAACATACCATCGTCATCTTCATCCCCACCGTCCCACCACCGTCCACCGCTCCCTGCCCCCACCAAGACCACCCACTCCCGCCTCCAGATCTATTCAGAGGCCAAACGAACCACCAAGAACCATCAATAATAATAATAATAATAATAATAATAATAATAATAATAATAATAATAATAATAAAACCTGCTGTTCATCGTTCATCGTTCGAACCGTTCACCACCACCAAAAACCTCATCAGATCTGGCCACCCACCATTCGAACCGTCGTCCCAAACCCCCCTCAGATCCACCCCCAACCCTCCGCAACAAACCACCATTCGAACCACCCAAAACCCCTCTGTCGAACCACCCCCAAAACCCTCTGCAAAAACCTCATCAGCCTTCTGCACCATCAAGCCACCAGATCCACCTTCGTCTTCTTGTTTCCAGCCTTCTGCACCATCGAAAACCTCACCACCGGGCACCAACTATTACAGATCTATTCTTTGTTTATGAGAGAGAGAGAGAGAGAGAGAGATGAAGAGAGAGAGAGAGAGAGAGAGAGAGCAGAAGAAGAGAGAGAGAGAAAGAACGAGAGAGAAGAAGAGAGCGAGAGCAGAAGAGAGAGAGAAGAAGAGAGAGAGAGAGAGAGAGGAGAGTCTTTATATTAATATTATTATTATTATTATTATTATTATTATTATTATTATTATTATTATTATTATTATTATTATTATTATTATTATTTAAAAGGGTAGTTGGGTGGGGTGTGGTGTGGTTGGGTGTTATTTTTACTAAAATACCCCTAGGTGCTTGTGTAGAAAGTCTCTCTTGCCCCTGATTAAAAAATTACCAAAAAATACAAATCTGATGAGGTGGCATTTGTTGATTGGTCTATTGGAGTTCTCAAGTTCTCTCAACTCAATGGAGTTCTCAAATGAACCCAATCCTATATATATATATCGTTTCATAATAAATCACAAATGGCTTGGTGGTGGAGTGGTTTGTGATGCATTTGTGTTTTTTAAGGTCTTAGGTTCGAAACTTGGGATTTTTGTTTATTTTTTTATTTTTACAAACACTTGTTTTTTAATAAATATATATGATTTTATAATAAGTTACAACATGGCTTGGTGGTAGAGTGGTTTTTGTTGCATTTGTATGGTTTGAAGTCTCAGGTTTGAAACATGAGAAGGGCAAGGTTTTTTTTAAGGTTCATGCACTTTTTTAGTAATAATTTTTACTCAACCAACTTATATTTATAGATGGTGAAAATGAAGAGTAACTTTATTAGTTTTTTATTCAACCACCTTTTTCTTTTTTTTTAGTTCAAACATTTTTTTACTAATATATATATATATATATATATATATATATATATATATATATATATATATATATATATATATATATATATATATATAGGGGAGGGTTATCTTGAGAACGCTAAATATCGCGAGAACCGTGAGAACAAATGAGAAAACCAATCAAAATCATTTTTTTTTCAAAACAAACCTAATTATAATCAAAATACAACATTAAAAAACGATTTTTCTTTCCAAATAATTCATCTTTTCTTACAAAAATACTTTCAAATTAACTTTTTACACATGTGTAAATGAAATAGTTTACACATGTACAAATAGTAAATTTACACATGTGTAAAAACAATTTATTTCCGTATACGTTAAAATTTTTACGCGTAAATTGTGTTTTTGGAATTGTATTTTAGTAATAAAGATAAGTGTAAAAAGAAAATTTTGATTTGAATGGTTTTAGATGGCGTTCTCGTGGTTCGCACGAAATATAGGTGTTCTCAAATTAACTTTCCCCTATATATATATATATATATAGTGGAGAGTTCAAATGAGAAGAAGTTTTTTTGTAAGAAGAAAAAGAAGAAATTTAGATCAATAGAAATCTTACATTTTAATAGTTGTATTTAATGTTAAATTAAATTTAAGTTTTTGTAACTCCCATAAACTAGTTAAATAAATGAAATCATAATTCATTTATAAATCTATATCCTTAAACTAAAGATAATTTATAGTGAAGGATAAATTTCGGTATGTATAGGATAAACCTAATGATAATTTCGATATGTGTAGGATAAAAGTATGACAATTTCGATGTGTGTAGGAAGAATTTTGATATGTGTAGGACAAGTTTTGATGTGTACAAGATAAAATATTTAAAAGTAATTAGTTGAATAATTAATGTGAAATGGGTTAAAGTATTTAATGTTATTTCTTTTTTTTTCTTCTCAAATTGAAATTCTTCTCAAATGATCATCCCCGTATATATATATATATATATATATATATATATATATATATATATGGTTTCATAATAAATCACAAATGGCTTGGTGGTGGAGTGGTTTGTAGTGCATTTGTGTTATTTGAGGTCTCAGGTTCGAATCCTGGGATTTTCGTTTCTTTTATTTTTACAAACACTTATTTATTAATAAATATATATGATTTCATAATAAGTGACAACATGGCTTGGTGGTGGAGTGGTTTTTGGTGCATTTGTATGGTTTGAGGTCTCAGGTTCGAAACATGGGAAGGGCAAGTTTTTTTTTAAAAGGTCCATACACTTTTTTAGTAATAATTATATATGATTTCACAATAAATAACAACATGGCTTAGTAGTGGAGTGGTTTTTGGTGCATTTCTATTGTTTGAGGTCTTAGGTTCGAAACATGGGAAGGGCAAGGGGCGAATGTTATTAAGTAATAAATACAAATATACCCATGTTTGTGTGAGACGTTGTTTTTAAATTATGGTATGAAAATTGGTAGTTACTTTGTTGATAATAACTTTTTAGTGTGTTGGATACGAAAATATTGTAAGGCACGCCTTGAAACACACTAGTTTTTTTAAAGTTCTAACACCATTAACATCTAAAATAAACCATGACAAATTACATAAGGAAGATAGGTAAACGGGTAATAAGCTGCGCCACAACCCCCTTTTAAAATTGCAAATCCTTCCGTACTAAAAAATAAACATTGGTTCTTTGCAGACAGTTAATTACTGTGCATAACTTTTTGCACCCGCTCTAGGAATCGGATTGCCTCGGGACTAGGGATCCAAATGTATCAAAGCAAAGGGCACAAAGATGTGTTGATACTCCAAACAGGGTATTTCATGTTTAGCCACCTTTTTAGACTCCACCTTCGAAACTGCTTGTCATGCCACGAACCCAATATCTCGATGTCCACCATACATTGTCCGAGGCCCTTGATTGGAAGAACATTTAAGAAATCCTGAACATGGGCCCTTTGGAGGCATTTAAGCGCTGCTTTCTGGCACGGGAACAAAGTAAACTTCACTCCCAAAGTCTGAAAGGTTTTACAATAAAAAACGCTCGCCAAAAATTTTTGGGCTTTCTTGGGGGCGGTGTCCTTATTAGTTAAACCGCCCATATCTAACTCAGGAAGAGACTTGTGAATGTTGTCTAGCGCAAGCTTTCAATAAAAGTCCATCCCCTTGACCCTATTGTTCCTTAGAATGTAGTCCTGCAACTTCCACGAATGCACCCAGGAAGCCACGAAAGCGTAGGCTGACACGTCCTCTGCCAAACAGAGGCCCACCCCCTCCACTAAAAATCCTCGAAATGTGGACCCCTATACATGACAATATCTTCATCGCACCACTAAGCCCCTTGTCAAAGAGGGATACGAAATCAGCGACAAAAGTCGATTGACAAGTTCTGAGGCCAAACAATAGCTTAGCAACACCCATGAACGAATGGAGCAAAAGAAGCTCACTCTAAGGGTCTCGCAACTTCGCTAGACTCTCCATTAAGTCCACTTACCCCTTTTGACTGCCAATGGTACTGAGGGGACCCCTTGCTGGACTCTAGTGGTGAAACCAATATAAGTATCCCCAACATATAATCTTGCGGGTTGCGCGTAAAGAAATTGAATCCAGGGGTAAATAGATAGACATCGTGAGCTCACTTTCCGCAGGAGAATCATACGATCAACCAGATTAAAGGCGTTAGAAAAGTCAAAAATGAGCATGGCCAATAATCCGACATCATGGAATGTATTCAAAAACCTATTTGCACTATGAAGTATGGCATCCGCCCCGTTGGGAACCTCAACCCCAAATTGATAATCTCCTAGATAACTCTCCATCTCTTTCTCGACACTACGTATAGAGACTTTAGAGACTAACCGCCTCCATATAGCTCTGACTATGATAGGCATGATTCCATTATCAGGCTTAAGTAATGGTGTTAGAGGAGTAGAGACAATGAACTTCGCGAGGACCATAGGGCAAAACCCTCGAACCAAAGGTTAACCACCTCGGTAATAGCTACTATCAAACCAAAGGCTGTCGAAGATCCTTGTCCACATAAAGCGTCTAAAATACGTTGAGCCCTCAGATCGTCCCTTATGTAGGAAGTCCCTTTGGGGAAGGATTTAATGCATACCAAAACACAGTTGATGTGCTAAAAGTAGTTTAATAAAAATAACTAAATAAACCTAAAACTAGACACCTAGTAATACTCTAGACTCTCTAAAGCTAAACTACTGACAGGCAAGTGAACCTATCGACTCTAGTAAAGCTAAAGTAAGTCCGGATATCGAACCCACGAGACTCTAATGGAAGACGGTAACTAGACTCGAAAAATTATCTAAAACTGAAATAAAACTATTTATTATTTTAGAGGGGGGTTTTCTAAAAACTAAATTCAAGAAAAAATAAAGATTAACTAAAATAAACTAAACTGAACTTAAGACGTGAACCGAGCTGAACCAAATTCAAATAATGGTGGAAATACTACCTAGGTTAGAATCCTACTCATGACTGACGAACCTCTATGGTTATGGAACTAGCTATGGAATCGGGTTCTTCAGATACTAAACTTACAGGATAAACTAGAGGACCCTCGACCCTTCTCAAGGAGAAACCTAAGGTTACCTATAAGCCGTTAAACTACCGATTGAGAGGTTACCCTTACAGGCTTACCTACTATGATGATAAAGTACCCGCTAGACAGTCTACCTTACAGCGCGAAAGCCTCACTACACTAAGAGTGCAAGGGGTAACTATAGAAAACCTGATCTGACTCGATACGCAAGAAGTGATAAGGAAACTAGGAAGATCTTCTTACAAAGCATCTAGATCTAGCAATTTAACACCCTAGACATATCGACAATCCCACACCTTACAACTATTGGAATTGGAAGAATACCTAGAACTACTCAATCAACAAAAACCACTCCTATGGAAAACACTAGTAATTTACCATAAACTAGTTGCTAACACACAGTCCACAACCTAACATGCATTCATACATGAAAGACATTCACAAAAACGCATGTGGAGTAAATAATTATCAATTGAACAAAACTAAGTACGCATATACACCAGATCAAAAATAATCAAAGTCTTTACTAAATCATCATCCCATAGTCAAAGTTCCAAAAAACCATAAAAACGTTCATTCAATCATGAGTATTCATCATAACCTAAGTAGTAATGAAAGTCTAGCCAATAAACATGTTCAAAACAGGAATAAAATCAATTCTAAGTTCATGAAACATAGTTTGCAACTCAAAAGAACAAAGGAACGAAGAACCCGAATGATTAAAACCCGAAACTCTCGATCCAAATGCTCAAAATCTTGACCCTTGGCCTTTCTCTCACCTCCTAGTGCTCTAGAGCAGCTTCAATTCGTCCAAAGTGATGACAAAATCGACTAATGGCCGTCCTAGGGTTTTTAAAATCGAGATTGGGCCTAAAAACAACTTTTTCACGAAATTACTCCCGTCGCGTTACGTGATGGGCCTGAAGAGATCTGGTCACGTAGCGCGACGGCCTTTCAGAGAGGAAAATACACCGTCGCGTTACGTGATGAACATGTGCCAAACCCGTCACGTAGCGCGATGGGACAAAACTTCCAAATTTTTCATTTTTTTACTTCCCGATTAACCGCGACTCGTCCGGAGGCTCGTTCTTTCTCGTTTAAGCTCAGTTTTACTTCCTTTCTTGTCCGGGCTCCTGTGCAACACCAAATAATAAATAGAATACGAAAATACCACAAAAACGACACAAACCGACTCAAAAATAATATAAACTATAGACCGAAAACAGATGTATTTTGCAATACATCAACAGTGCAAGAAGGGAGAGGATGAGCTCCTCCAACTCTGCTCCATCTTTCCATACAAGCAAAGCTCGCATAATGCTGCTACACTGTAAGGATTTACGGTTCCTGGACCTATGCTCCCAACGAGAGGTCGGCCTGACAACCCTCAGCGTGCAACGGGATAATAGCATAAGCTTAACCCATAACTCAACAGACCCCGGGGCAGCCACCACCTTGCGCAAGCTCCCCGTTAACGCTTGAGCAAACGCCATTCGACAAGTAGGGGGGACCGATCTTAACAATCGCCATAGGAATAGCTAAGACACGATCAACAAAGGCGGCATCCGCAACTATCCCTCTACCTGAGCCCTGTACAAGTAGGGGGAACGATCTTAAACCCAAACCGGTTTCCAAGCCCCTTTTTATTTATGTTAAGTTCATGTTGATTAGTCTATCTAGGGTCTCACTCAAAGGAAGCCACAGTTCCTCCTAATCCCGCCTCAAGCTTATGAAGCTAAAGGAATGACCAATTGACCATTTCCCAACCGTCTTATGTAGAAAACCAAGAGAATTTAAAATCGCTTTTTTTCGTCATACTTAACTCAGAGGGTGTGACCAATCCAAGTCGCTATCCCAGTGGCCAGGCACCTTAAGCTTCAGCATTTTTTTTTTCAATCTCAGCATACTTCACTCAGAGGGTGTGACCAATCCAAGTCGCTATCCCAGTGGTCACGCACCTTAAGCTTCAACATTTTTGCTTTGATTTCAATTTTTTTTTCTTTTTTCTTAAGTGATTAGAAATTCTAACGGTTTTAAACTTATAACGATACTTCTTATACTATTTTTGGCGGTTTCGGTCTCCCCGTTTCTCCTAGATGAGCACCCACAAAATAGCCTAACATAATTAATTTATTACTTTTCAAAGGAAACCTTTCTACCGGCCGAGCCTACCCACATATCCCAAATCAGACACGTTTTCAATCAATTTTAATCTCTTATTATACATACTATTTGAAAACCGGACACCTAACTTTACCTATCATCTTCCATATTTTATGTAATGCAAACTTCAAAATCAGGGACATTTTTTATTTATTTATTTATTTATTTATTTATTATATTTTTATTGTATTTTATTTTATTTTATTTTATTTTTTTGACTCGACTATAACAGACACGGTCCCATCCTCACACTTAAATTTTGCATTGTCCCCAATGCAGGAATGGACAACTGACTCAAACACAATAATACTGACACTAAACAAAAAGAAAAACAAAAAGAAAAAATAAAAATAAAAAGGAAAAGACTTAGCTGGAAATATAGCGAGACTGTCATGTGCCAGTCTAATCCAAAAACATGCCCTCCAATTCGAACGTGCTCAGCAAACAATTCCAAACTCCCACACACGAACGAAAGCGGCTCATCATTCTAAACCACACTCACAAACCATAAACCACCAGATATATAGATAAACAAAACATCACCAACCAACCATCCCAGTATCCAAAGTATCAAAATATATCATGTTTAGTACAGACCATGATCAAATCAAAACATCAGATAAAATAAAAATAAAGGAACATACTAAACCAGTGATCATGCTGCACTTCCATCCCCACACTAAGTCTCATCAACTCCACCTGGTGGCTCATCCTGCGGCACATGTGGCTCTGGGGCTCTGAAAATGTCTGGGATAGTAAGGCTCATTGCTCCCATCATGCACCTCCACATGTCCTCCTATCTGCGATGACCTATAACAATAAACTCTTGTAACTCCAAATACTGCCTATCTGTCCTCTCACAAAGTGCCTGTTAAGTCAATGGTACTGGAGGTGGCTCTATAAGAGGATACTAACGACCAAACAACTCTCTCCTATGCCTAGGTCTCTGTAAACGAGTAGGGATGCCGGCCTGGAGTGCCTCAGCTGCTGCTGACCCCTCGGGGGGTGGTACCTGTGGACCTGGGATAACTGTGTCCCATTCCACAGGATCAGTCGATACTAAAATTCCTGCCTGCTTAAGCTCTTTCTCTCCAAAATATTTGGCCATTGGCCCCTCTAGTAAATAACTCTTTTTATACCTGTCAAAAACCTTCAAATTCTCCGCTAAAACAGTAATATATGGACCCATATCTAAAGAAGCCCGGTCTACTCCCCTCCTTGGCCTAGCAAAAGACCAAGCCAACACACTAGCTAAATTGGCCTCTCGGCCCTGAACCATACATAACAAGCAGAACAGCTCTATCCAGTTCACCTTATTCTCTCCTGATTTCCTACCCACCAAAGTACATGACAAAATCTTGAGTATATACCTGTAAACCGGATCCCGAATATCTGTTCCAGCCAAATTTTTAGAAAACGGTGTAATGGCAATGGTATCCCAAAACTTAGTTAAATCATGCACTGTCAAACTATGCTCTTTCTCCATCTTATAAGCTCCTCTCAAACTAGTCAAGAAACCTGGAGTTGCAACCTCCTCACTCGTGTAGAAGCCACTAACCACAGCGAAATCAGGTATAGACATTTCATGAAGTACCCTACCCAGAGAAAACGACACTGGATCCCGCTCGTCAAATGTGCCTTCCTTATGCTTAAATGTAGAGTGAAATTCAATGATCAGCTCCTCATACTGTTCTTTATCACAAGTTAAAACTCGCTTAAACCTAGGCCACAGCAGTCCCTCAATTCTCTCTCGCTGACCCACTGTATGTAGCCAATCCCAGTCAATCGTGCGCGGTACTAAAAGCTCCGTAACAACCAAAACATCACACTCCTTTGCTTCTTTGGTACCTTCCTGAAACTGTAGGAGGGTATGCCGCCTGAGGTCCTCTCTTGTGCATATTGTGAGTGTCTCCGGTGTCGAATATCGAATCTCTCGGCGTCTCTGATTTTTTTTTCGAGCATTCTCCTGCTGTGCTGGTACCTGCCTTGGGGTTGATGCGGGTGCCTTCTTCCGTTTTTGACCAGCGCGAGATGACGACTCACCTGCCATGCCTGCAAAACAACGTTGTAGAGGTTTGGTGCTTGACCCGATATACCGTCTTTATTACTTGTTACTTCTTATATTATTTACTAATATTGGGGTGTGGAGGTAACCCCCTAACTGGGCTTCGTGCCAATGGGCTATGTGCCCATATAGTTAGGGGTCCACGATGTCCGGCCCATTAAGGCCCATGAGAAGCCCTATATAAGAGGTCTCCACCTCTCATTAGGGCACAACATATCACATACATATTACCCCCTGATAGCACATGGCTGCCGCCAGAGCCGCCATCACTTTTTGTGTCTGTACGTTGGACTCCATTTATGGTTTCCTAGCAGTCACCTCCACGCCCCACCTTTCATTTCTCTTCACAGGTCTGGATCTCACCGGAGAAGACGAAGGCCGAGCTGTGGTTCCCCTATTCAACACCGTCGAGGCATACACCGGCCAGCTGTGCAGGTTATTGTTTCTTCATTGGCGCCATCTGTGGGACCGGCAACGAACTACACTCGGTTTTCTCTTCTCCAAACCTCCAGATTTGTTTTATCGGAGACTAAGGAGGTTATTCGTGGGATCCGGCGACAAATCACAGTTTGTTTCTTCTCTTCGGGGCTCCAGATCTGTGTTTTGGGAGCTCCACACATGTGTTCACAGAGCCACCCTCTTGATCTGTGTTCCTTGAGCTTCGTGTATAATTTTTAAATTAACAAGTTCTAGATCTGAGTTTTCCTCAATATCGAAGTGAAGATTTATGGTAGTGTACAATTCATGGTGCACAAGATACAAGCAGTCTAAGCATATGAGTAAAGTCTCCTAGTTTTAAAGGATAGGTCTGACACCCATGTGCTATCCTTATCTTTTGTCCACTCATGGCAGAATTTTTTTTTAATCATCCACAAGTGGGGCTGGGCCCACCACCATTTTCTAGATATAGATGTGGGGTCACCAATAAGGAATAAGTGATTCTTCAACAAAGCCCGCGCTACATCATTCTAGCGCCAAAATTTCACCCTCACAACCACAGAGAGCTCAAGACGTTGAAGAATTTTTGGGGCCGCACAACGCGTGCAGATTGCACCTAACCATCACACGCCAACCTCTTTCGCGCACCCGCGGAGCATGCTCTCCACCTGACGCACGTTCAAAGACCTCACCTTGTGGAGCATGCCTTCGTCAGCCGCGCCAAGAACTTCGCGCACCCACTCTTCGCGCACCGCGGAGCATGCTCTCCGCCTGACGCACGTTCAAAGACGTCACCTCGCGGAGCATGCCTTCGTCAGCCGCGCCAAGATCTTCACGCACCCACTCCTCGCGCACCCGCGGACCATGGTTTTAACCTGACGCAAACCTTAGGGCGCCACTTGCTCTAACCAAGCTCTTCGCGCACCCTACGGAACCTTGGTTATGGCTATGTGACACCGAAAAAGACGTCACCAGCAGTCATGGATCTTATCAGCCATCGCAGTCATGACTCTCTGCTAGCTCGGACATGGACCCCCTCCGACATCATGCTCATGGCTTTCATCCAAAGGCTCGAAGATAGGCTCCTCAAAGTCCATTGGTGCAAGTCGGTCTCGCTCCGCACAATTCCGCGCAGGTCAGATCCACTCAACTGTGCGCAAGTGGTTTCAGCCTCGTGGCAGTGCAGAGGTAGTAAGAACCGGTTTGCTTCTCTTATCCGTGATTCATACGACTACTAGATTTATTGGATTGGGATCTCTACCAGGTTTGAACGCAACATTTCCGTTATGTATTATCGTAATATAAATGTCTTTGTGTTTCAAAAAGACAAAGCTTTATAAAGACATACATGGTGGGGGTAAACAGACAAGATGACTTCGAATCTTTGGCCAAATTATTATAATATTGAGCTCATGGCACATGGTTTCAAAATAATAATATATGTTGGAAAATCGGGTGGTGTGCATTGCTCCAACTAGTGTTGGGTAAAACCACATTTATTATTATAAAAAACATCCGAGTGGCCCAATTGTAATGTTCACTTATCTTTAAAGGGCATGACTTCGGCAATCTCATGAGACTATGCCACTTTTTCTACACAACATAATATTATTATAAGGATGTTGGGTTTTAGCAACCCGATGTATGCATTCTTTAGATATTTGTTTAACATATGTTTCAATCAAAGGCTACTAATGTACATTATACGTAGCCGCAAAGAATGGGGGACTGGCACAATATAACGCCATTTCGGACGGTTCTTATATCACAATACGCCAATTGATACAACTTCAAATAAAAGGTTTTGGTACAACCTTTTAATATTTGCCATTCTCTATATCTAGTAACTTATTTTAAAGTTCATGATACACTAACGCAAGGTTGGGCACCTCACAATACACCCATATTATATGACTAATTCTTGCAGGATCAGCCACGCTTACGGGTAACCCCGCTTGACGGTAACTCCCTACGCAACGGTAACCCCGCACAAGCCGGTAACTCCACGCTTACGGGTAACCCCGCTTGACGGTAACTCCCTATGCAACGGTAACCCCGCGCAAGCCGGTAACTCCACGCTACGGGTAACCCCGCTTGTCGGTAACTCCCTACGCAACGGTAACCCCGTGCAAGCCGGTAACTCCACGCTACGGGTAACCCCGCATCTCGCGTGTTCGTCAGAGGCGTTCCGCATCTTGCGTGTCCGTCAGAGGCGTTCCACGTCTTGCGTGTCCGTCAAAGGCATTCCGCAGCTAGCGTGTTCGTCAGAGGCGTTCCGCATCTCGCGTGTTCGTCAGAGGCGTTCCGCATCTAGCGTGTTCGTCAGAGGCGTTCCGCATCATGCGTGTCCGTCAGAGGCGTTCCCCATCTCGCGTGTTCGTCAGAGGCGTTCCGCATCTCGCGTGTCCGTCAGAGGCGTTCCGCATCTCGCGTGTCCGTCAGAGACGTCTGTCAGAGGCGTTTCGCATCTCGCGTGTCTGTCAGAGGCGTTCCGCATCTTGCGTGTTCGTCAGAGGCGTTCCTCATCTTGCGTGTCCGTCAGAGGCGTTCCGCAGCTAGCGTGTTCGTCAAAGGCGTTCCGCATCTCGCGTGTTCGTCAGAGGCGTTCCGCATCTAGCGTGTTTGTCAGAGGCGTTCCGCACCTTGCGTGTCCGTCAGAGGCGTTCCGCAGCTAGCGTGTTCGGTAGAGGCGTTCTGCATCTTGCGTGTCCGTCAGAGGCGTTCCGCATCTCGAGTGTCCGTCAGAGGCGTTCCGCATCTCGCGTGTCCGTTAGAGGCGTTCCGCACCTCGCGTGTCCGTCAGAGGCGTTCCGCAGCTAGCGTGTCCGTCAGAGGCGTTCCGCATCTCGCGTGTCCACTAGAGGCGTTCCGCCGCCATTTCATCGCGTCTCCTTCTCAGGAACGTGTACAACTTAGCGCGCATATCCTTTTGAGGAACGCGCCGCCACGTCTCCTTTACAGGAACGTGCTATAACTTAGCGCGCGTCTCCTTTAGAAAGCACATCGCGCAGTCGATGGCTATCATACGCCACCTCAAAGCACTTCCCGAATATCGTGGAGCATTGCTTCTGACTGAAATACGCCCTAAAAAGGCGTCTTTCGCGGAGCATACCATTGCCTACTTAAAGCAATCCGCGGATGATAACTTTGGCGCGTCAAATGGTCCATCAACGAAGGGTACTCTTACTATAAGTTCAAGGCTCCTAAGTATTACACTTAACAGCAATGAACTGGGGGGATGGCACAGTATAACTCCACTTTGGATGAATCTCATACCATGATGCCCCGCATGATTTCACCCCCCGAGAAAGGTGTTGTTGATTCACCGTGCGCCATAACATTTGCACGCGCTCCATAACATTGGCCGCTCAAGGTTTTGGTCTGGCAACGAGCCACACTAGCACCTGCAACTACTGGACGCTCGCGCGCCGGTGACAGTTAGCCTAAAAGGTGACACTTAGCCGATAACAATCGTAACGAGCAACCCTCACACGCGTCGGTGACAGTTAACTTAGAATGTGACACTTAGTCGGTAACAAGCGCAACGAGCAACCTCCCACACACATCGAAACAAGAAGATGAAACGTTCGAGTCATTGGTCTACCAAGAAGATAAAGCTCTTAATCTTCATTCCTGAGCACTCCTAATTAGTCTAGCGCTCCACCCAACGCATGCACTTGGGAGCAACACTAGACTAGGGGGACTTGTAGAGGTATGGTGCTTGACCCGACATACCGTCTTTATTACTTGTTACTTCTTATATTATTTACTAATATTGGGGTGTGGAGGTAACCCCCTAACTGGGCTTCGTGCCAATGGGCTATGTGCCCATATAGTTAGGGGTCCATGATGTCCGGCCCATTAAGGGCCATGAGAAGCCCTATATAAGAGGTCTCCACCTCTCATTAGGGCACAACTTATCACATACATATTACCCCCTGATAGCACATGGCTGCCGCCAGAGCCGCCATCACTTTTTGTGTCTGTACGTTGGACTCCATTTATGGTTTCCTAGCAGTCACCTCCACGCCCCACCTTTCATTTCTCTTCGCATGTCTGGATCTCACCGGAGAAGACGAAGGTCGAGCTTTGGTTCCCCTATTCAACAGCATCGAGGCATACACCGGCCAGCTGTGCGGGTTATTGTTTCTTCAAACGTTAAACCCAAACAAGAACAAACAAGCAAGCATTAGTAAACACAATCTATTTTTTTATTTATTTATTTTTTTATATATATATATTTATATACAAAAAATACGACCGTATAGCATTTCTTTCTGCGATCGTAACCGAAATAAAGAAAATACAACTCGAAAAGTGGGTTACCGTTTACAAATTATCGAATTCTAGACCCAAACCTCGCCCGAATGGAGATTGAGTACGGGCGAGGCGGTCTTATACCTGTGAATAGCATACTAGTAAACCCAACGACTCAAAGAAGACAAAGACTAACTAAGACAGACTCGACGTACAGACGTGACACTAGGATGAACAAAAACGACTCAAAGTACACTACCCCATCCCGGAACTTTAATTGTCTGCAATTAAGTACAAGTGCCTAATTACTAAACCCCAAAAGTCTAGGCGTTGGAAATCGGATAAGTTGCCACAAGTTAGATTCAAGTTGAAAAACTCCCCTTAGAAAACGGAGATATTAGCCATTTTTGTACCTGTCCAAACGTATCAATTTTCACCCAAAAACATGCCCAAAAACGCATAATAGGCGTGGCGAATTATGACAATGGTAACCGAGGAAAGCGCGCCTAAAGTGAAAACTGAAAATACAAATAAAAGCATTTTTGGCGACTTGAAAACAAAGTTGAGCGCTAGACTAAACAAGTAGAATATGACATGAATGGGAAGCGCACTACTAAACGATCACCACATATAGCAAGAAACGACTAAAATGCACACAACTCAACATAATCACTAGACACGATTCCACAATAGGACAAGAACAATGTAATCTACTCGAACATGTGATTTATTAGGCGAAGCGACACACGACACTTTAGACGACATAAACCCAAGCAAAATAATGTATACAAGACTAACGACACGAAAGACGCCACTATGACCTAATTCAAACACACCAACGGACTAGCGACCTAAGTAGGACTCAACTAAATAATATTATGACTCGACCTAAAGACATTATTAATGACCAAAACAACGACACTATGACGCAATCCCAAAGAAGACCACAACACTATAACACCATACCAAAGACAATACTGAACAAGACGCTACTCTAAAGACGCGACACAAACGACACAACCCAACCAAACATAAAGACACTATAACATAAGACGACCCACAGCGCTGACCCAGAACGTAGAATAACATTATGAAGAAACAGTAACAAAATATGATGCAAACGATAACTGTACAAAAGAAAGTGCAAGAACGCATACCTGTAAGAACTTAACAGGAAGAAAACACAAGCTGTTATGGGGTCGTGTGTAGTGGTTATCGGGTGGGTGATGGTGGCGAGGACAGAGGTAGGGGCTGGGGGTGTACGGTGGTGTACGGTGGTGTTGCGGGTCAGGAAGGTTGAGGGGTTGCGTTGTGGTTGAGAGGGATGAGGGTGGCGAGGAGGGTGGAAGGTGAGGGATTGAGGGTGCGGCGGAGCAGAGGGTTAGTGGTTTAGGGCCGGAGGGGGCTGAGGGTGAGGGTTGGCAGTCGGGTGGTGATGAGGGCGGTGGAGGGTTCGGTCAGGTGGTTGGACGGTGGCAGATGGCTGGTTTTGGTGGAGATGGAGGATTGGGGTTGTTGGTGGAAGGGTTTGGTGGCTGGAACTGGCTGGTCTGGAGGGCCGAGGCGGGGCAGGGAGGCGGAGGGGTGGGACGGTTGGGTTGCAGGCGGGCCAAGGGTGGATCGGGTGGTGGATGGAGGGTTACCGGTGGAGGGTGGAGAGGATTGGGGTGAAAGTGTTAAGGTTTTGTTTTGGTGAATTGCAGAAGGTTGAAGAAGCAGGTCTCAAATATTTTTTTTTCCGTCGCGTTACATGACCAAAAATCCCAACCCCGTCACGCAGCATGAAGGGGTGTTTTGGTCAGAAACTTTGCTCCCTTTTCACCCTTTTTGCCTTAGAAAAATTTTAAGTGTTTACCCCACCATTCTAAAACCCTACATCTAGCAAAACTTTTGATAAAATACTTACTTGTACTTGCTTTCTCGGTGTTTCCTTCTACGTTTTAGCTATGAATTCCTGCATGATGCTGTCGACACACAAAAACACAACCCGAAAAACGACACAAACAAAATCGAAAACTACTAACTAAGCTATAAATTAAAGGAAAACGAACTTCTACAAACTCTACACTTGGGATTTTCACCCAAGAACTCTAAGTACTCATCTTCTCTGGAATTTCGAGAGGAGTTTCCTCACTCTCGCTCGTGTCTAAAGGTCCCCCAATGTAATGCTTCAACCTATGACCGTTGACCTTCCATGTTTTCCCCTCATCAACGTGTAGTAATTCAATGGTGCCATACGGGAACACTTCTTTCACCGTATAAGGTCCCGCCCACTTAGATTTAAGCTTTCCTCCAAACAACTTCAGACGAGAATTATATAAAAGCACCTGATCACCCTTCTTAAACTCCTTCACACCTTTCTATCTCCTATCGTGCAACGCTTTAGTTCTTTCCTTAATATTCAAAGATCGCGCATACGCTGCATCTCGAAGATCCTCTAACTCATGAAGTTGAAAGTAGCGTCGCTTCGCTGCTTCGGTCAAATCAAGATTAACCGCCTTAAGGGCCCAAAGAGCTCGATGTTCTAGCTCAACGGGGAGATGACATGCTTTACCGTAGACAATTATAAATGGAGTAGTGCCTAACGGTGTTTTGTATGCAGTTCTAAATGCCCAATGTGCATCATCTAGCTTGTCGGACCAATCCTTCCGACTTTTCCCAACGGTTTTCTCGAGGATTCTCTTCACTCCTCGGTTCGCATTCTCCACTTGACCGCTTGTTTGAGGATGGTAGGCGGTAGATAGACGGTGAGTGACCCCGTAGCGCGCTAACACCTTTTCCATCAAGGTGTTACAGAAATGCGTGCCACGGTCACTAATAAGAGCTTTAGGAGTACCAAAACGAGTGAACAACTTCTTCAAAAATTTCACCACCACTCGGGCATCATTAGTAGGTAGAGCTTGCGCTTCCACCCACTTGGAAACAAAATCAATGGCCACGAGGATGTACCGGTTCCCTCCAGAAATGGGGAACAGTCCCATGAAATCAATGCCCTATACATCAAAAACTTCAAGAACCTGAATGGGGTTCTGAGGCATCTCATCCTTGGATGAAATATTACCGGTGCGTTGACAAGCATCACACCGCCTTACGAAATCGAGGGAATCCTTCACCACTGAAGGCCAATAAAAACCACTATCAAAGACCTTCTGAGCTGTAGTGTGATGAGCATGGTGCCCTCCATAAAGACTCTCATGACAGTCCCTAATGATCTCTAGACCCTCCTCTCTACTAACACATCTCCTCAAAATTCTATCACTTCCTATTCTAAACAGATAAGGATCATCCCACACATACTTAGTAGCTTCTCTAAGAAACTTCTTACGCTGTTGGGTATTCATACCCTCTACCAACATCCCATGAGCATGATAATTTGCCAAATCAGTGAACCATGGCATACCTTGCTTCTCAGCCTCAACAAAATCTATGGACTCATTAGGGAATTTATCTCCAATCGCCTCCTTACGAATCTCCTCTCTAGTCGGATCCTCCAAACGGGATAGGTGATCCGCAGCCACGTTCTCTGCTCCTCGTTTATCCTTAATCTCAATATCAAACTCAGAAAGCAAAAGAATCCACCGAATTAGACGAGGTTTGGCGTCCTTCTTTGTGAAAAGAAACCGCAAAGCCGAGTGATCAGTAAAAACAGTGGTCTTAGAGAGCACGAGATAAGAACGAAATTTATCAAAAGCAAACACAACCGCCAAGAGCTCTTTCTCGGTAGTTGTGTAGTTCTCCTGAGCATCATTAAGGGTCTTATTGGCGTAGTAGATAGGATGAAAATGTTTGTCACGCCTTTGCCCTAAGACTGCCCGACTGCGTAGTCACTCGCATCACACATGAGCTCAAAAGGCAAGCTCCAGTCGGGTGAAACTAAGATAGGAGCACTCACTAACCGCTCCTTCAAAAACTCAAAAGCCTTAAGACACTCCTCATCAAAGACAAAAGGAACGTCTTTCTCAAGAAGACGGGTCATGGGGCGAGTGATTTTGGAAAAATCCTTAATGAACCTACGATAGAAGCCCGCATGACCAAGAAAAATACGGATGGACTTGACATTGGTCGGAGGTAGAAGCCTACTAATAGTGTCAATCTTAGCTCTATCAACCTCTATACCATCCCTAGAAATCTTATGTTCTAGAACTATCCCCTCAGTCACCATAAAGTGACACTTCTCCCAATTCAACATTAACTTAGACTTTACACATCTCTCTAGCATTCTCTCTAAGTTAACCAAGCAAACATCAAAAGAGCTACCATAAACCGAAAAATCATCCATGAAAACCTCCATAGATGTCTCAATCATATCCTGAAAAATAGCTATCATGCAACGCTGAAAAGTGGCTAGAGCGTTACATAACCCAAACGGCATGCGGCGATACGCATAAGTGCCATAGGGGCATGTAAAGGTGGTCTTCTCCTGATCCTCCGGTGCAATGGGGATCTGGAAATAACCTGAAAACCCGTCAAGGAAACAGTAAAACTGTTGCCCTGCTAGATGCTCCAACATCTGGTCAATGAAGGGGAGAGGAAAATGGCCTTTCCTGGTGGCGTCATTCAGTCTCCTATAATCAATACAGACACGCCAACCAGTAACAGTACGAGTGGGAATGAGCTCATTCTTCTCATTAGTGACCACATTCATCCCTCCCTTCTTAGGGACAACCTGAGTCGGGCTCACCCACGGGGAATCAGATATGGGATAGATCAGACCAGCATCCATGAGCTTAAGAACCTCCTTCCTAACTACATCCTGCATATTTGGATTTAGGCGTCTCTGAGGCTGTACCACAGGCTTATAATCATCCTCCATGAGTATCCTGTGGGTACAGTAGGTAGGGTTGATGCCCTTGATGTCAGAGAGCCTCCATGCAATGGCTTGCTTATGTGCCTTCAACACATCAAGCAACCGACTCTTCTCCTCCTCCGTCAGTTTAGATGAAATTATGACGGGCAAACTAGCATTCTCCCCTAAGTAGGCATACTCTAAGTGAGAGGGCAAAACCTTAAGTTCTAAAGGCGGTGGTGTCTCTAATGAAGATTTACTACTCTCCTCACGAACCTCACTAATCTCTAAAGCCTCAGGAAACAAAGGGGACTCCTCCTCAAATGAACCTACATCCTCATCATGGGCTTCAATTACCAAATCACCCCCACAGATGTAATCAAGACATCGATCCACACGAGAGATAAAAGAATTTATGAAGTAAACAGAGTCAGTGGGACCGCTAAAATCGTCTTGACTACCGGGGTATCTCATGGATTTGACGATCTCAAATGTGACCGTCTCATCTCCTACGCGTAGAGTGATCTTCCCGTCAAAGACATCAATGAGTGCCTTGGCGGTATGCAGAAACGGGCGACCTAGAATTAGAGGTACTTTGTCGTCTACCTCCATGTCAAGAATAACGAAATCCACGGGGAAAACAAATTTATCAACTTTCACCAACAAGTTTTCCACAATGCCCCGTGGATATTTGACCGATCGGTCAGCAAGGGATAAAGTCATGCGCGTTGGGGTCAGGTCACCTAGGTCTAGTTTCTCATAAAGAGAATAAGGCATCAGGTTAATACTAGCACCTAAGTCTGCCAACGCGTGGTTTTGAGTGTCACTACCAAACATACACGGGATTGTAAAAATCCTGGGGTCTGTCAATTTCTCCGGTAGCTTGTTCAAAACCACCGCAGAACATCCCGCAGTCAATGGAATGTTGAGACCTCCCCCAGCCTATCTTTCCTTTTCAGAAGATCTTTAAGGAATTTGGCATATTTAGGCATATGTTGGAGGGCCTCAATGAACGAGAGATTGATTTTGAGCTGCTTAAACATATCTATAAAATGTCCATACTCCTTAGCATATTTCTGGTTCCTAAGGCGGGCTAGGTATGGAAGACGAGAAGGATCAATCTCAGGGGTAGGCCTAATCGGTGTGGGTGTCCTACCTACAACCTTCTCTATCTGAGGCTCACTATTTGGTGCGGTACTTACTGGGACTAGCCTAGGTTGCACCCTACTAGGAGCCTCCACCTCTATTTCCTCATCTAACTGCTCCTCTACCTCAGTCTCTACCTGCTCACTAACTCTCTCTGCCCCTCTACCACTACGAGTGGTGACTGCTTTCAGTTGGGCGGCTGGGTTGGGTTGAGTACTACCCGAGAACTGGCCTTGGGGCCGCTCTTCCAACCGCCTAGCAATATCACCAACAGTACGCTGAAGATCCAAAAATGCAGAGTGGTGATTTTTCAACAAGGTGTCATGCTCTGCTAGAGTTTTCTGGGTGTGGGCATCTTTAGCTACTAACTGGGTTAAAAGCTCTTCTATTTTACCCAAACCACCCTTAGTACCTGAACCTACATTAGTTCCCGAATTTCCACCCGAATACTGACCCTGCCCCTGGTTATGAGTAGAGTTTGATGAGAAACCAGGGGGATTACCAGAAGATTTCCAGCTGAAGTTTGGATGATTCCTCCAACCTGGGTTGTAAGAATTTCCATAAGAGTTGCTTGACCCGCGGTTCTGACCGCCTACAAAATCCACCTGTTCCTCCTGATGAATAAAAGGGCATTCAGAAGTAGCATGCCCTCCCCTACACATTTCACACTTCTCAGATTTCAATTTCAATTCCTTCACTTCCTTAGTCAGAGCATCTAGAGCAGTAGCCACACTAGTGTCCAATGCGACTTGGTGAACACCTCGAGCTGGTGAGGTGGTACTAGGTGTAGGAATGGAATTCCTAAGTAAAGTCCGCTGCTCATGGTCTGTTTGGGCAAAACTTTCAATTAAGTCATTGCATATGGCCGCAGTTTTCTTACCCATCATGTGGCCGCCCTATCAAAGCGGTTCTTTGCCTCATAAGTTAGGCCATTGTAGAATTTCTCTACAAGGGCCCAATCAGTCAGACCATGTTGGGAGCACCTGCTAAGCAGGTTTTGAAAACGCTCCCATGCAAGATAATAAGGCTCATCAGGTTCCATCCGAAACGAATGGATCTGATCGCGAAGGCGGGATGCCTTGCTAGGTGGAAAGTACTTATTCAGAAAAGCTTCTTTAAGGGCATCCCAGGTGGTAAAAGTGTCAGTAGGGTGAGAGTCGAGCCAAGTGGCGGCTCGACCAGCAAGGGAAAAGGGGAAAAGGTGGAGGAATTTAGCATCATCTGTGGCACCTTGTAGCTTAAAGGTAGCGAGGATGCGAGTCAGACGGGCTACGTGGGCCGGGGCATCCTCATCATCGCGGCCGTGGAATTGACAGGTGTTATTAATGGCCGTCATGATGTAGGAGGGTATCTGCCAGGACCCATCATTGTTGATGGCTGGAATGGTAATAGGGGACTTAACTCCTGTAAAACCCTGGGTAGATTGTTGGTGGACAGTGCGACGCTCAGCCATTTGGGAAAGGTTTGGTGGTGGACTGGGTGGTGGGGAAGACGACCTAGAAGAACAAGAGCTAGAAGAACTTACCTCTTCAAGCTTAACTTCAGCAGCTGACTTGCTCCGCGAACGAGTAACTGGCATAAAACTGCAGAGTAGACAATAACAGAGGTAAGAGAATAACAGATAGAAGAAACTAAAAAAAATAGAAAAGACTCGAAATAAAAATAAAAATTAAAAATTAACTGAAATAAAAATAACAAACAGCACAGATATTTCAGATAAGTTCAATCAAAGCTAATTAACGGAATCGCCAAGAGTCCCCGGCAACGGCGCCAAAAACTTGATGTGCTAAAAGTAGTTTAATAAAAATAACTAAAGTAAACCTAAAACTAGACACCTAGTAATACTCTAGACTCTCTAAAACTAAACTACTGACAGGCAAGTGAACCTATCGACTCTAGTAAAGCTAAAGTAAGTCCGGATATCGAACCCACGAGACTCTAATGGAAGACGGTAACTATACTCGAAAACTTATCTAAAACTGAAATAAAACTATTTATTATTTTAGATGAGGGGTTTTCTAAAAACTAAATTCAAGAAAAAATAAAGATTAACTAAAATAAACTAAACTGAACTTAAGACGTGAACCGAGCTTAACCAAATTCAAATAATGGTGGAAATACTACCTAGGTTAGAATCCTACTCATGACTGACGAACCTCTATGGTTAGGGAACTAGCTATGGAACCGAGATCTTCAGATACTAAACTTACAGGATAAACTAGATGACCCTCGAACCTTCTGTAACATCACACAAATTTTCTTCATATATATATATATATATATATATATATATATAACTCCCTCGTTTATTCATCCGATTCATGTTTACAGTATCTTTACCATCCATTTTGTTAATTTTTTTGTTTAAATAATGACGTATAATCAATATTAAATTGGATTGTATTAAATTCTGATTTAAAAACGTTAAAAAAAATGTTTGCCTGTGTCAGGATTAGAACCTGAGTCCCTGGCGGGCTAAACCTTAACCACACCACACAAACCACTACACCATTTGGTGTTTTGTGATGTTAATTAAAACCAATTAAACTTAAACCCTTTCAAGGTCCCTTAGTCAAACCTGAAAAGTCAAACGTAGTCTCCTAGTCAAGTCAAGTCAAAGTGTTAGTAAATATGGTCTCCTAGTCAAGTCAAAGCGTTAGTAAATATGGTCTTCTAGTCAAGGCAAAGTTGTTCCTAAATTCTAGCCTAGTCAAAGTAGTCCCTAATTACAACTCCAAATTTTACACTATAAATACACTAGTCTACCATTCAACTCTTGATACCATTCAAAAAAAAAAACATTATTATCCCATCTCCCATGTACTAAAGTTTTCATCCGTCATTATCTCCTCTAGCTAGTTTCGAGTTTTCCAAGGCATTATTACTAAGTGTTTGCACGCTCAATAAAACGCACGAACTCATTATGCACCTAAGGTGAGTTTACATAGCCCCTTTTTCTGTTTTACATTTTGGGGTGAAACATGTTTAAACATTTTATATACTATCAATTACTCATTCTTACATTGTTGAAACTTATGATTCAATTACACTATCATTTACTCATTCTATCATTTGACTGTAACAAAAAGACACAGTACAATCATTAACATTGATCAAGCCGCCTGTTTAGATTATAGCGCTATAGGTCTGGCAAACCCATCCCCCCGCATAAATTCAGGGATGATCGATAACAGTTACACTTTTACTAACTTGCGAGTTAGGTCTCAGTCGACACAAGGTTTGATTGTACAAAAGACGCATTGTTACATGTCAGACTCATATTCTATCATTACTCATTATTATACTTCAACAATGATTACTGTACAACATATTGTTTTCAACTATATGCAAAACCTATGTATTCTCCCCAACTATTTATAGTTGACCCCCCCATCTTTTCAACTTAACATGTTTCAGGTTTATTTGCTATTGGAAGTTGTACAAGTCTTGGAACACTTAGGAGCTTTGGACCTAGTTTATATTAATCTATTTTTGAAATCTTTTACTTGTAAGATGAATTGTAAATTGTTTAATATTATTCAACTTTCATTTAGTACCATGAGCTATTGAACAATCATCCATACGTGACACCTCGATGTTTCCGCCATCGGTTGGGGTGTTACACCTTCTCAAGGAGAAACCTAAGGTTACCTATAAGCCGTTAAACTACCGATTGAGAGGTTACCCTTACAGGCTTACCTACTCTGATGATAAAGTACCCGCTAGACAGTCTACCTTACAGCGCGAAAGCCTCACTACACTAAGAGTGCAAGGGGTAACTATAGAAAACCTGATCTGACTCGATACGCAAGAAGTGATAAGGAAACTAGGAAGATCTTCTTACAAAGCATCTAGATCTAGCAATTTAACACCCTAGACATATCGACAATCCCGCACCTTACAGCTATTGGAATTGGAAGAATACCTAGAACTACTCAATCAATAAAAACCACTCCTATGGAAAGCACTAGTAATTTACCATAAACTAGTTGCTAACACACAGTCCACAACCTAACATGCATTCATAAATGAAAGACATTCACAAAAACGCATGTGGAGTAAATAATTATCAATTGAACAAAACTAAGTATGCATATACACCAGATCAAAAATAATCAAAGTCTTTACTAAATCATCAACCCATAGTCAAAGTTCCAAAAAACCATAAAAACGTTCATTCAATCATGAGTATTCATCATAGCCTAAGTAGTAATGAAAGTCTAGCCAATAAACATGTTCAAAACATGAATAAAATCAATTCTAAGTTCATGAAGCATAGTTTGCAACTCAAAAGAAGAAAGGAACGAAGAACCCGAATGATTAAAACCTGAAACTCTCGATCCAAATGCTCAAAATCTTGACCCTTGGTCTTTCTCTCACCTCCTAGTGCTCCAGAGCAGCTTCAATTCGTCCAAAGTGATGATAAAATCGACTAATGGCCGTCCTAGGGTTTTTAAAATTGAGATTGGGCCTAAAAACAACTTTTTCACAAAATTACTCCCGTCGCGTTACGTGACGGGCCTGAAGAGATCTGGTCACGTAGCACGACGGCCTTTCAGAGAGGAAAATACACCGTCGCGTTACGTGACGAAAATGTGCCAAACCCGTCACGTAGCGCGACGGGACAAAACTTCCAAATTTTCCATTTTTTTTACTTCCCGATCAACCGCGACTCGTCCGGAGGCTCGTTCTTTCTCGTTTAAGCTCAGTTTTACTTCCTTTCTTGTCCGGGCTCCTGTGCAACACCAAATAATAAATAGAATACGAAAATACCACAAAACGACACAAACTGACTCAAAAATAATATAAACTATAGACCGAAAAC
The DNA here is from genome assembly GCA_028751855.1 of Ambrosia trifida. Classification (NCBI taxonomy): domain Eukaryota; kingdom Viridiplantae; phylum Streptophyta; class Magnoliopsida; order Asterales; family Asteraceae; genus Ambrosia; species Ambrosia trifida. The sequence goes on along the minus strand of CM054128.1, from coordinate 62,975,646 downwards.
AGATGTATTTTGCAATAAGGGAGAGGATGAGCTCCTCCAACTCTGCTCCATCTTTCCATACAAGCAAAGCTCGCATAATGCTGCTACACTGTAAGGATTTACGGTTCCTGGACCTATGCTCCCAACGAGAGGTCGGCCTGACAACCCTCAGTGTGCAACGGGATAATAGCATAAGCTTAACCCATAACTCAACAGACCCCGGGGCAGCCACCACCTTGCGCAAGCTCCCCGTTAACGCTTGAGCAAACGCCATTCGACAAGTAGGGGGAACGATCTTAACAATCGCCCTAGGAATAGCTAAGACACGATCAACAAGGGCGGCATCCGCAACTATCCCTCTACCTGAGCCCTGTACAAGATCAATTGAGGGTTGACATCATTTAGGGATCTCTAAAATAAACCCATTAAATCACTCGAACCCGAGGTAAACCTTGCCACATCATCCTCGTGATGACAACCCCTACTGACGGCATGCAAGGACATACAACTCACACATAACCTCTGATTAATAATCTTCATGGCTTCCCCGACCTCCGCGAATAGAGCGAGATCCACATAAATGATATCCCTCAAACATTTTTCCCACCATCCCACCCCAAATGGTCGCACTTAAGGTGCACCAGCAGTCTGGAACTACCCGAGTTACCATATTTACAACAGTGGAAAGACTTAAAGGGGCACGATTACCCTCCACCAACACTGCCACGGTCAATCCGCTATGGGCATACCGGCCACGCTTTGAGACTACCATAAAAATCCGCAGGATCCAGGAAACAAACAAAAATACCAACAAAGGACAAAAACCCCACTCGAGCATAGTATGATCTAAAGTGCACGCAAAGCACCACGAATGGAGGATGGGAGCAACCCCACGTTGCCACCCCCAACAACTGGGGGAGGGTTGTCAAATCATATAGGAGTGTGGGACGACAAGGGTGGACATTGTGGGCGACTGGCGGGAAAAGTTGGGTTACAGTGGTCAGGACAATTTACTTGGTGAGAAAAGTTTAGATGAAAAAGTTTAGTTGGACAGAAAGGATACGATTTAGTTGGTCAAAAAGGTTTAGGGTTTGGCTAGAGGTCTTAAAAAGTTTACAGCGGGTCAAAAAATGTTTGGAGCCCGAGGTTACGGTATTGACGGATGCGTCGTCACTAAGGTGCTGTTTGTTTTTTGTCAAAAGCACTTCTGACCTCTTTTGTCTGCGCCGCACAGACGCGCGCAAACGTTTGGGATCTGCAGATTGTTTGTATTTTGGAAAACCTTTCACTCAAAAAGGTCTTCATGACCTCTTCTTGGTGCAAACTTGTTCCAAAGTCTTCTAAGGTCTTCAAAGGTCTTCTCCACTTCTCTTCTCCACTTCTCTTCTCCTCACCCACCACCACCACCGTCCACCACCACCACCAACCACGTCCACGTCCACCACCACCGTCCACCACCACCACCTACCACCGTGCACCACCACCACCACCCACCACCCACCACCACCATCCACCACCACCACCACCGTCCACCACCAACGTCCACCACCACCAACCACCCCCCACCACCACCACCACCACCACCACCGTCTACCACCACCACGGTCCACCACCACCACCACCAACCACGATCCACCACCACCTACCACCGTCCACCACCACCACGGTCCACCACCGTCCACCACCACCGTCGACCACCACTGTCCACCACCACGGTCCACCACCACGTACCACCGTCCACCACCACGGTCCACCACCACCACCAACCATGGTCCACCACCACCTACCACGGTCCACCACCACCTACCACGGTCCACCACCACCACGGTCCACCACCACCGTCCACCATCACCGTCCACCACCACCGTCCACCACCACCACCCACCACCCACCACCACCACCGTCCACCACCACGGTCCACCACTACCACTGTCTACCACCAGACTGCTGTAAAAAAATTAGTTTATTTTAGCAGCCTGCTGACATTAACAAACAAACAGTCTTCTTCTTACAGACTGCAGACCTTTGGTCCACCTCTTCTCCTAGAGATGTCTGTAGATGTGGTCCGCAGACTACAGACTTTTTCCTGCAGAACAAACATACAGCACCTAACACATATACAGGGCCGACTAGAGGGTGGGCGAGCCGCAACCCCGGCCGAGGCCCGTTTTTATCTAAGGCCTAAATTTTGATTTTTTCTTTTTATACTTATCTATATATATATATATATATATATATATATATATATATTGCAAAGGGATTAATCCTACATGTCATACTCTTATGCAATCTCTCCTTTGAGAGATGTCACATAGGATGTGATGTGGCAACTCTAAACCAATAAAAAAAAGAAATAGATATGATTTAACCTAATCTATTATAATCTTTAACCTAATCTACTAAATACCTAATCTACTAAATATAAATATTAAACCTTTATTATTTTATCTCTCGTGTTTCTCCCATAACTTTTAAACGTTAATATCTTTTATATACGAGATTTTTTAAAGAAAAAAATTACACCAAATTAACGAGCGTTTTATTATCTTTCCAACGAGTACCATAGTGTTATATAAAAATCGGAGAAAAATATGACTATTTTTTGTAACCCGACAGGTATTGTGTTGGGTTTGGGATTAGTTTAAAAAAAAATTGTGGGTTTGGGTCGGGTCTGGGATTAGGTGATACCCGACCCGATTACCCGAAACAACATACCCGATCATATACCCATGAATTTTTTAACGCATCACATAACCCTTAGACTAATGCGTTCGATATTTCAATAATTAACTTTTTTTTCTTATTTCATGTTAGTTCTTTTTAGAATGATCGATTACAAACTTCCGAATTCATTTGTAATGGCACTAGATTTATACCCCGGCGCAAAGATTCTTTTTTTTTTATATTTGAATATGATAACTTATTGCAAAGATTTGTTTAAAATAATAATAATAATAATAATAATAATAATAATAATAATAATAATAATAATATATTTTATTATTTTATATTAGATATTTCAACCCAGGACGCTCCCGAGATAAAAACTAGTATATAAATATAAATGATAATAAATGTAAACAAGAATGCCCTATAGTGCAGTGGTTAACTTGGAGTCTGTTTGCATTTAAGGCACGAGATCGATTCCTTTTTGCCCCATTTTCTTTGACATTAAATTCCTTTTACATGATTTCCACTATGTTTTTGTTTTTTAAGTTTGTTTTACCACTAAATTTAAATATTAATCTACAAATAAGTAGGGTTGTTAATAAAAATATTTATTAATATTTTATTTTATAACCTTTTTGCTTCATTTTTTATAACTAATAATTATTAATATATTTAAATTCAAAATGATAATATCTTAATGATTTTAGAATTAATTAACTTTGAAAAAAAAATGTTTTCCTTAGAAGATTAAAATATGCATATCAATTTGTCAATGCGTCACGTGTTGTGCCCGTAAACCTCCATGTTTTTAACCGTTTAATATAATGAGTACCAAAACCGACCAAGTTCCTACATACCGTAACCTGCGGGATTGATTTCGTATGGGTGTAAGGGCCTTTTTTTCCAACCCGTACAAGGCACTGGAATTCTTAGGACCGACTCTGCACATATATCACACTATTGTCACTGTCAATTTATGTTTTTCTTTCATAGTTATAAGTATATGACTTCGTGATACTCTTGAAATCCTTAATGCGTTGTTAGCTTCTTTCTTGTCAAAACTATTCCTAAGCTCCTTTTTTTAAAGGCGACAATATATAGCTAGATAGCTATCATCTCCCGTTTGTTGTCTTTATTTTTTTGTTTTTAGAATATGAGACATTGGGGCATAAGTTGTCTTGTAAGATTTATATAATGTACTTATTACACTTACTAAAAAAACTAATAAAAATAAATAAATAAATTGAATTTATTAAATTCTCATGGTCATCATCACATATGTGGAAACAAGACTAAGATGTGACATGAGAAATTATCATGGTACACGAGAAGATATGGTAAGGAAAAAGCACAACAAATTGATGAATTTAACCCCACATTGTTACATACCCTTTTCTGTATTTTTCTTTGTTATGAGAGAATAAATCTGTTGGATCAGTTTTGCTCTTTTTGCTAAGTAAGAACTTGCTATCTTGACATTTAAGTGTTTAGCAAGCCCTTGTAAATCAGATTATAAGCACAGCGGAATGTATAAGTTAAAGCAACACTTTTTATACTAAGGAAGAGTTATTACTCCCCCTTGATGATTGAAACTAATAAATGACAAGTATTTATTATCAATCCAAGCAGTAAATGAGAATTAGATACTTAGATAGATTCACAATAAATACAGAAATGGAATAGAACAGTGAAAGTGTTTGAAGGATTTTTCTATTAAAAATCAATGTATAAAATAGAAGGTTGAAGCCTTCTATTTATAGACGTTTACATACATGTATCTTGCCAAAAAGCAAGTACAGAAACAACAGAAACAAGTTGCACAAGTTGCAACATTGAAACTAACAAATACAGCTAAAAGTAATAATAAACAATAAACTACTGATGCAAAAAGGCGGTGGAAAATATCTGATGCTAAGTGCTGATGAATGACAAACTACTGATGAGTAGTTTGTCTTCAGTACTTCTGAAGTGAACTTGTCTGGTTTGGACTTCAGAACTTCTGATGAAGTTTCTTCTTCAGCACTTCTCTTATCTTTTCTTCAGCAGTTCTTTGTTTTCTTTTCAGTACTTCTATACTTAGCCAAAATGACAGAAGTGAATTAGACTAAGGTTTCCAAAAGTGGTTTCACCAATCCTCTTTGTCCTAACAATCTCCCCCTGGATTGATGAAGCCAAAACCTGACTAATTCCTTATGTTTTTCTTCTGTCTTGAACAATCTTCCATATCTCTTTGTACATGGTGTTCTTGAGCTGGTTTAACTGACCATCAGATAGAGATCCTCTCTGTGGTTCTAGATGTTGAATTGTGAGCAGGTCTTGTGTTGACAGTTTCTTCAGATCACTGATCTTCTTGTAAGCCCTGCTTGAGTGGTCTCTTCTTGTCAACAATACTGAGTTGTTATCAGTAAGTGACCATCTGATGATAGGTATATTTGACTTGTTAAAGTCAGAAGAATAGGGAACCAGACTTGTCCCTTGGGTTGATGGTCCTTAGTGCTGGATGCTTTCAGTTTTAGTTAGCCTCAGGTGGGATTCTCTTCCTTGTTGTTGTTGTATATCAGGCATCTGAACAGTTGGGAGATGGTGTTCAGTCACTACTCTGGTATGCAGCTTTTCTTTGATGGTCTTTTGTATTTGGTAGGCAAAAGTGGAAGGATCCCTGAATTGTGTTAACAGAGGTTTCTCCTCAATGTCAAAATCTGAATGGACTATTGAACTTCCTTCAAGTAGTACCATTTTGAAGTCAGTTTTGACATTGTCCTCTGCCTTCTTTCTCTGAGTAGCAGTTCTTCTTCTTGATACACCAGAAGTTCTAACTACTGATCTTGAAGGATCAGCAGTTTGAAACTTCTCTGGATTTGCAGCCTTGGCAGCCAAGTATTTCTTGTAAGTATCCATTAGTCTTTCTTCTTTCCATCTGGATACTGAGGCTTTTGAACCATAGCCCTCTGCTACTAACTCTTCTATTATTTGGGCTCTCTTGGCCTTTCCTTCTTTGCTTGTGGCCATTTTGTCTGCAAGCAGTTGTGCTCTTCTTGTCAGCTCTTGCATGGAGAGTCCTTTGAGTGTATAGGCTTTAGTCTTGCTGTTCTTGGTAATGTAAGACACCAGTTGTTGTCTTTTATCTTGTTCAGCAATCTCATCAAGGCTAGCCTGCCTTTGTAGTTCAGCTTCATAAGCCTGAAGTTTTTCTTCATGGCTTAAATCTAGATCATCCCTTTCTTCCAGAGTTTTCCAAATCAGATCTTCTCTGGCCTTCTTGTTGGCTGCAACTAAGCTCTTCTCTAATAATTCAGCTGATTGAGAGATAGGAGAAGGGTTTAGTACAGTCATTGTTGTAACAGTTGTAGGCCTGATGGGATCAGATGTTGGTTGAATGGGAGCAGTGGTTCTGGAAGGGTCAGCAGTTTGAGGTTTGGAAGTGTTAACCTCTAATGGGTTGACAGCTGCTGATGGTTTGTCAACTACTGAAGGATTGTCTTCAGTACTTTCTGATTCTTCATCAGAACTTTTGCCATCAGAAGTTTCTTCATTGTGCCTTAGGGATTCTTCAGATGTTTGGGTCTCATCTTCTTTTTCTGCTGCTTCAATCTCTTCTATTGAGACACCAAACTGTTTGGCCAGTTTTTCTTTCCTAGCCTGATCTTTTTGATCTCTTTCAAGGATGGCCACTCTTGCCCTTATCCTGGCTTGGAATGACTCCTTAGGTTCCCTGATCTTCTCCCCCTTTTTGGATTCATCAAGTTTAACTTTTGAAGTTGAGGGTTGGGAGAATTGTCCTTGAAGATGAGCAATCTGTTTGCTGTTGAAGTCTATTTTGTTGGACAGATCATTCATCTTGGTCTTGATCACTCCAAATTGATTCTTGATGGACAGTTCCAAGTTAGCTGTGTATGTTTGGAAGTGATTTCTGATGAGAGTATTCATCATGTGGTACAGGGGACCCTCTGGGCTGCATAGCTGGTTCAGGTCTATGCTTGTTTGCCCAGGGAATTGGGTAGGCATTTGTTGTGAAGGGGGTGTTTTTGGGAGATCCTCATGTTGTACAGAGGATGCCACTCTAGGGGTTTTAGGGATTGAGTGGGCTTTAACCTGTGCAGGGGTGACTGGCTTCTTGAGCCTGGATACCCCTGAAACAGGACCTTCAGAAAGTGCCGTCAATTCAGTAGTTTGTGTTTTTGAAACATCATCCAAATTAATGGAATCATCTGAATCCCTGATGTTGCCCTCAATGAGGACTGTCTCAGTTAAATCATGAGCTGAGCCCAACTCAGTTCTCTCATGAACCTCTTGTTCTTGGTTCTGAGGATTTCCTACTTCAGGCATTAAGCCTTCATCAGTAGTTGCCACATCTGAGGTCTTAGCTATATTACTTCTATCCTCAGATCCACCACTGGGTGGTAACTGAGTAGTAGCAACCTCAGATGCCCCAAGAGTCTCTAAAATTGGGCTTAAAGACTCTGGTCCACCCTCATCTCTTGGGATAGGGCTAGAGATGTCCACATCCATGTCTGATGTAGTGGTTATGTCCCCTGTTTGTTGTGGTTGTAGGGGACTGACATGATCAGATGGGACCTTCTCTTTTAGCCCAGAGAGAAGTTTGGCAATTTCTATTGCCTCTTGTTCAGAAATTTGTGGGGTTGGTTCAGTAGTTTGGGCAATAGGTGAAAGTTGTTGTTCAGCAGTTTCAAAAGAAGAGTGTGTTTCATATGTTTTTCTAAGTCTTTTTCTTTTGAATAAAATGGTTATGGGTGCTCTTGGTGGGGTTTGAGATGGATGAGACTGAGAGGGTGTTTCAGTCTCACCTATTTGAAGAGCAGACTGCTCATGAGCATGTTCAGGCATCTCAACCTCCTGAACAGCTTTTCTTTTGGGTTGGTGGGTTTTAGTCTTTGTTGGCTTGGGCTTTTTGGCTTTTGGTGGTGTGAGTTTGGAAGATGTGGGCTTCAGGGGGACTTGTTGTTGTTCTCCCTGATCATCTTCTGGCCAGGCAGCCGGTTTGTTATGCCTTGAGTATGCTTGTGATGTTAAAAGATTTAGAGTTGAAATTTTTCCCACAAGCACCTCATTACCCAGTTCCCCTATTATGCATTGCATAATGAACCTTGGGTACAACAAAAACTTTTTCTTGGTATTATTGTGATGTAACACCAACTCATTGAAAAATAGTTTTGATGCCCTGAATTTAGTTTCATTCACAATGGAATGAAATATTGGTTGAAAAGTGGAGGGCATCTGGTCATAAGACCCTGTTTTTGGACTCAAACACATAATAATATAATGAAACAAAAGCTTGTATTTTGGTTCAAAATATTTTTTGAAGATTGTAGTATGGGAGAGAGTACCTTGATAACCACACTCAGTCATGGTTAGGTGAATATCAGAATTAGCAACATGGTCAGGGGCAGTTACATTATCCAGACCCAGTCTTGTTGCCAGTGTGGCCGGTGTGATGGTCAGTGGTTTCCCTTTTATTCTTGAGTTGAGGGAAATGACCTCATCATCCGTTGTCACCGTCTCAGCATTTGCCCAGAACTCATTCAGAGTTTCAGTGTAAATTGGTGGGTTTATTGTGAGAGCAGTAAAATATTGGGATTTTACGACAAGATCAATGATCTCATTGTATTGGGACCAGCCTTCTTGTTTTTCAAGAAAGGCCCTTTGATTGTGTCCCTGCTTTAGAACTAGAGCCATGTGGTTTGGGTTTTGATCGAACAGTTGATTTGCAGGTTTAGGTTATTGAGAGAGTTTTTGAGAGAGAAGGAGGGATATTTTGAGTTTGAAAGGATAAGTGTGGAGAAAAAGGTATTTATCAGAAGTTTTAACCGCTTGAATCTTCTTTATTAGAAGTTTTTAAACCGCCTTAGGTTAAAAATCTTTTTATCTGAGGTTTTAAACTGATTAGGTCAAACCTCTGATGATGGGAAAAGTCAGATTTGCCCTTTTGACTTAAACTGCTGATGAAGGATTACTTCATCAGTAGTTCCCATTTCCTCTTCAGTAGTTTTAACAGCTGATGAGAAATGTTTTTATAAATACTTTTATTCATAACTTCTGAAGTTTATTTTATCAGAAGTTACACACTTTTCAGAAATTATCCCCATACTGATGTTTTGTTCATCAGTAGTTTCTCTCTTTTTCAGAAGTTTTGTTTCAGACTTTTGTCTGTTTTGTAAGTGAAAAATGAAAAATTGCAGAATAATAAAATAAACACTTACAAATTTAGCATCCCAAGCATGGATACTAACTTCTGAAATGTTGATGTGTCAAGGGGTTTTGTGAAGATGTCAGCTATTTGATTAGCTGTTGCTACATGCTTCACCTCAATCTTGCCTTTTTCATAGCAATCTCTTATGAAATGGTACCTGATCTCAATATGTTTGGTTTTTGAGAACTGTACCGGATTTTGAATGATGCTAATGGCAGATTTGCTGTCTACAAACAAAGGTGTCTTGGTCTCTTTGATTCCATAATCAAGAAGTTGATATTGGAGCCATTGTATCTGTGATGTACAACTTGCAGCTGCAATGTATTCAGCTTCAGCAGTTGAAGTTGCAACAGATGTTTGCTTCTTTGATTGCCATGACACTAGACAGTTACCCAGGAATTGACAACCACCAGATGTTGACTTTCTTGTCATCTTACACCCTGCATAGTCACTATCTGAAAAAGCTGATAACTTGGTATTGCTTGAAGCAGGATACCAAATTCCAAGTGTTGGAGTTCCTTTCAGATATCTGAAAATTCTTTTGACTGCTATAAGGTGTGATTCCCTTGGTGCTGATTGATATCTAGCACAGACACATGTTGAAAACATAATATCTGGTCTAGAAGCAGTTAAGTATAAAAGGGAACCTATCATGCATCTGTACATGGTTTGATCAACCTGTTTTCCTTGATCATCAGGTTCAACTTGTGTGATTGGTGTCATGGGAGTGGAACATGATTTACAGTCATTTAAAGAAAATTTGTTCAATAATTCTTTAACATATTTTGATTGATGTATAAAAGTTCCATTTGTTTGTTGCTTGATCTGCAGTCCTAGAAAGTACTGCAGTTCTCCCATGGTACTCATCTCAAATTTTGATTGCATGAGTTTCTTAAAATCATCACACAGTTTTGTGTTTGTTGAACCAAAAATGATATCATCAACATAAATTTGAACAAGTAAGACATGATTTCCAACATGTTTAATGAAAAGAGTTTTATCAATGGCACCTCTTGTAAAGTTATTTTTGAGTAAAAAGGTGGAGAGTGTATCATACCAGGCTCTTGGAGCCTGTTTGAGCCCATAAAGAGCTTTGTCTAGTCTGTACACCCACTCAGGATGAGAAGGATCCTCAAACCCAGGTGGCTGACAGACATACACCTCCTCTTTTATTTTTCCATACAAAATGCACTTTTCACATCCATTTGATAAACTTTAATTTTGTTGGAAATGGCATAGGCCAGAAATAACCTGATGGCCTCAAGCCTTGCAACTGGAGCAAAGGTTTCATCATAGTCAATTCCCTCTTCTTGAGAGTACCCTTGAACTACCAGTCTTGCCTTGTTCTTGATTATCATACCAGCTTCATCTTGTTTGTTCCTGAAAACCCATCTTGTGCCAATTGGTTGCTTGTTTGGAGGTAAGGGACAGATTTCCCAGACCTGTTGCTTGTTGAACTGAAGCAGTTCATCTTGCATAGCTTGCACCCAATTATTGTCTTTGAGGGCTTCCTGGTACTTCTTTGGTTCCAACTGTGAAATAAAGGCTGAAAATAGGCAAAAGTTGGAGAGCTGGTTTCTGGTAAGAACACCTAAAGCTATATCACCCATGACTTGATCAAGTGGATGATCTCTGTGTTCAATCAGTTGTTGTAAACCACTGACAGGTGTAGGTGGCTCTTGTTCTTCAAACAAACTACTGAGGTCTATAATATCTGGTTCAGCAGTTTTAGCTTCTTCAGTAGTTGCAGGTGCTGAAGCAGATGTTTGAGTTTGGCCTTCAGTATTTGTTGGATCAGAAGTTTGTGAAACTTCTGATGGTGTTGAAGTTGACTTAATGACTGTTTGAGGAGTCCATGGTGTAGGATCCTCATCTTCAAACCTTTGATCACCATAATAAGTAGGTTTGGAAGAAGTAACAGTCTTTTCAGGTCCAAAGTGGAAGTTGTCAAGGTCAAAGAGTTCAGCAGGATGTGCTGGAATAAGAGTGTGTTTTGACTCATTGAACTTGACATTCAATGTTTCTTCTACTATCCTGGTGTGAGAATTAAAAACCTTGTAGGCTTTTCTAGTTGAAGAGTAACCAAGAAAGTAACCTGAGTCAACTTTGGCAGCAAACTTTGAAATAGATTCCTTGATGTTCAAGATAAAACATTGACACCCAAAAGCCCTGAAAAAGGAGATAAGGGGCTTCATGCCATGAAGAACTTCATAGGCAGTCTTGGAAGGTCTCTTGACCACAAGAACTCTATTCTGAACATAACATGATGTGTTAACTGCTTCTACCCAAAAGTACAAGGGCAGTCCAGAATCAGCTAACATTGTTCTTGCTCCTTCTATCAATGTTCTGTTCTTCCTTTCTACTACACCATTTTGTTCAGGAGTTCTGGGAACACTGTATTGTCTAATAATCCCTTTAGACAAACAGAATTCATCCAGAGTTTTGTTCCTGAACTCTGTCCCATTGTCACTTCTAATGGTTTTGACAGATAGAGAATATTGTTTCTCTACTTGTAGAATGAAGAATTTGATGATTTCAGCAGCCTCATCCTTGGAGAATAAGAAGAATACCCAAGTGAATCTTGAGTAGTCATCAATGACGACTAAGCAGTACTTCTTCTTACCAAGGCTCATAATCTTGACAGGTCCAAATAAGTCCATATGGAGTACTTGAAGACATGCAGTTGTTTTTGATTCTTCAATAGACTTATAGGAGGACTTATGCTGTTTTCCCTTTAAACAGGATACACAGTGTTCTTGACACTGGTATACTTTCAAAGGTAGACCTCTGACCAAGCCCATTTTTGTGACTTTATTTATGGTTTTAAAGTTCACATGGCCAAGTCTCCTGTGCCAGAGATCTGTTTCTGAAGTTGATGCCCTTGAGAAGAAACAGGCAGTGTTGTTCAATACTTTGTCTTTCTCAATGTCCACTGCATAGACATTGCCACATCTTTTGGCAATTAGCAAAGTATGATCTTCAATAATCTTCTCTATCAACTTCTGGCCTTCTGGTGAGATGATCTTGCATGCTGTCTTTGTGAAAAAGGAAGAATATCCTTTATCACACATTTGTGACACACTCAGCAAGTTGTATTCAAGGTTTTCCACCAGATTGACCTTGTCAAACTGTATTTTGCCAGAGGAGACATTGCCATGTCCTAGCACATATCCCTTAGCATTGTTCCCAAAGGATACAGATCCTTCTCTTTGGCTGATAAAGTTGTTTATCAAGTATCTGCATCCAGTCATGTGCATAGAGCCTCCACTATCAACATACCATATGCTGTTTAAGCCCCTGGAAACTCTCTGCACATAAAAGCAAATTAGTTAGATCTAGGAACCCAAGCCTGTTTGGCTTTGGGTTTGCTCTTGAGAACAGTTACAGTTTGTTCTTGACCAGGTTGAGAAATCCATGTCTTTTTGGCAATGGATTTTTCATTAAGAACCATGGTGGTATCCTTTTCAGGACCACCATCAACCTTGGTCATCAGTAGTTGTACCATGTTCATTAGATTTTGTATCTCAGTAGTTTGTGAAACTGCTGATGATTCTGGTCTAACTACTGACAAAGAATTTTGAGAAAAAGATTTTGGTTGAGATCTTATCTTTTTCTGAGAAAAGGTGTTTTCAGGTTGTTGTTTCTTGGGTTTAAAGATTCTTTCATAATCATTTCTGATTTGATTTCCCACAACCTGTTGTTTAATTTTTTGATTGAACTGAATTCCTTTTCTGTATCTACAAAATTCAGTTTTGTGGTTGAACAGACCACAAATTTCACACTCTTTTGCCTTTTGTTTTTGATCTAAAGGCAAATTTCTGACATTAGTGTAAAGATTTTGCTCATCAGTAGTTTTCAGGGTCTCAACTCCTGATGTAGATGAAACTACTGATGGCTCATTGTCAGATTTTGTTAATACTTCTGAAGTACTTTCTTTAAAAATGCCAGGATTTCTGTTTAGAAAGTTTTCATGGAAAGATGTGCAGTCTTTCACTTCAGAAGTTTCATTTGAAACAATTCTTCTCCCATCTTCAGTAGTTTTGGGAGAGAAATCTGTTGGTGTTTCAACATGATGGTATCCTATGCCAAACTTAACATTTGAAGCACTTTGTTTGTTTAGCAGTAATTGATACCCCTTACAAGATTCCACCCATTTTTCACATGTGATCCTGGTGTCAGCAAGCTCTTGTCTGACATCTCCCAGGTCATTTAGCATGATTTTAATTTGTGCTTGGGTTTCAATAGCTGAGTCAGTTAATTTAGAAACTTCTTTTGTTTTAGCACACAGTTTTCTTTCTAAATCACATTTTATCTGTGTGTATTTTCTTTCTAAATCATTGGCTTTACCTTGTAAGTGCAGATTTGTCTCTCTTATGAGAGCAAAAGTTTCTTTGCAAGAATTTGAGCAAAGTTTTGTCAAAGATTCTTTTGATACCTGTGACAATGCAGATTTTGAAGTACAGCCTTCAAATGCCATTAAGGCAAAGTTCTTTCTGCCATTGTCTGGTTCTCCCCAGTTGATGTCAAACACTTTGTTGTCTGCATCAGGATTGCACTCTATGGTGTCAAAAGGGAGACTGCTCCAGTCAACATACCCTGAGGTGAAAAGACTTTGTTGAGAGGGTTGTTGAGGCTGTGGAGGATGTTGAGCAGCTGGAAAGGGAGGGATTGATTGTTGGCTCTGCATCTGTTGAGCAGGCACTTGAACATATTGTACTTGTGGCATGTATTGCTGTTGAGGAGCTTGTGCCTGTACAAAATGAGCACTCCCTTGAGTTCCATTATTCCTATTATAATTGGGTTTATAGTTATTTCCAGATTGTGATTGGTTAAAGCTAGAGCTTCTACACTCTCTAGCAAAGTGTCCCAACTTCTGACACTTGTGACATCTTAATTTAGATTTGTCAAAACCAATTTTTGTATTACTGGTCAATACTGGAAATTTCCTTCCTGACCTTTTATAAAACTTGTTAGTTTTAATGCTTAGCATGGCCAGTTGGTGTAATATGTCCATTTCTTCTAAGTCATCACTGCTAAAGTTTTTCAAATCATCCATGATAAAACATAGATTATCAGCAGTTTGACTTTGGTCATTATTGTCATAACCTGGGAAAGATCTTTCTGATGAGATCCCAGTGGTTATGTCAATATTGTCATAAGATCCATAGGAACAAGTTGGTGAATCTTGTCCCAAAAGTGTTGTACTACCTGGTAGGTAGTCATCAGCAGTTTTACCAGATGATTGTAATTTCTTCTTTTGATCAATTTCTCTCTCAAAAGTAAGTAATCTCCCATGGAGTTTTGTAAGAGTGAGGGAGCTAAAATCTGGTGAGGATCTTAAAACAATGGAGTATGTTTCCCATTTGTCTGGTAAAGACCTTAAAAATCTATGTAGCATAGACACTGTTGTATAGGTCTGACCATTTAACTTTAGCTCAGATATTAATGAGGAGAATCTTTCAAATTGTTGAGTTAAAGTTTCCCCATTAATATGAGCAAATGTTTCATATTGTTGAGCTAAAATCTCTCTGGTGTTGGCAATCACCTCTTCAGTTCCTCCAAACTGTTCTTTAAGACAATCCCAGAGTTCTTTGGCACTTTCACAATGTAAAAGGCCAGAGTATATCTCATTTGGGAGAGCCATTGCCAACATAGAGAATGCTTTTGCATCTAGCTCAAGTTTTAGGAAATCATCATCTGTATATTCTTTAGGGTCCTTAGGGACCTTAACATTAGTTTCAAGATTAACATTTACTGGTTTGTGAGGACCATATATCACAGATCTCCAACAACCTGTGTTGGTTTGTGACAAGGTATGTGCCATTCTCTTTTGCCATATGTTGTATTCATTTCTAACAAGCATGGCAGGTTTAGTGGCAGAACCAGTATTATGTGGATCCATTTTAAAGAGTATAGATTTGTCAGATGACTCTTTTAAGTGTTGGATGTTGATAAAAAGTGAACTTTTGATCTTTTTATTGAGTATCAATAAGAGCTTTGTGTCTGATTCTCAATTTGTTAGATTGATATGTGATCAGATAAACCAATGCTCTGATACCAATTGTTGGATCAGTTTTGCTCTTTTTGCTAAGTAAGAACTTGCTATCTTGACACTTAAGTGTTTAGCAAGCCCTTGTAAATCAGATTATAAGCACAGCGGAATGTATAAGTTAAAGCAACACTTTTTATACTAAGGAAGAGTTATTACTCCCCCTTGATGATTGAAACTAATAAATGACAAGTATTTATTATGAATCCAAGCAGTAAATGAGAATTAGATACTTAGATAGATTCACAATAAATACAGAAATGGAATAGAACAGTGAAAGTGTTTGAAGAATTTTTCTATTAAAAATCAATGTCTAAAATAGAAGGTTGAAGCCTTCTATTTATAGACGTTTACATACATGTATCTTGCCAAAAAGCAAGTACAGAAACAACAGAAACAAGTTGTTGCAACATTGAAACTAACAAATACAGCTAAAAGTAATAATAAACAATAAACTACTGATGCAAAAAGGCGGTGGAAAATATCTGATGCTAAGTGCTGATGAATGACAAACTACTGATGAGTAGTTTGTCTTCAGTACTTCTGAAGTGAACTTGTCTGGTTTGGACTTCAGAACTTCTGATGAAGTTTCTTCTTCAGCACTTCTCTTATCTTCTCTTCAGCAGTTCTTTGTTTTCTTTTCAGTACTTCTATACTTAGCCAAAATGACAGAAGTGAATTAGACTAAGGTTTCCAAAAGTGGTTTCACCAATCCTCTTTGTCCTAACAAAATCAAATAATTCAAAGTGTTGTGTAAAGCAAGTACAAAACACCTCACATGTGATTTGGTTAGAAATATGATGTACTTTGGACCTTGAGTTTTCTAGTTACCACTTACTAGTAATAGGTTTGGGCCTGTATGTGCTGATACAATTCTTCTTTTGTTGTTACTTTTCTTATATATAGTTTCCATAAAACTTATAGTAGGTTATATCCCGGGATCTTTATGAGTTAAGCTAAATCTAATATTAAGAAAAAAATATGTTTTACGATATAGCATAGAAATTGGGTTACTATAATATGAGACACCTGTAAGATCAACACAAACATGTTTCCCGCCCTCCTAGCAAAAAACTAGCACTTCAGCCGAGCGTAGGCTGGACCTCCTTTCCGCCGGGTTTGTTTAGAAGCACACCAATAAACTAAAGAATTTTTGAGACATTTCAACAAACGTGTATCTTAGAAACATCATTTGTAACCTCTTTAGGCCTTTTCAATTTAACACATACATTTAAAAGCATTCGAAATTCCTTCAATACATTTTTTGCGAACCGAACTGAACCTCCCTTAAGAGATCAAAGGGATATAGGTGTAGAGTGGTTGGATGCATCTATATGGTAAAAAGAGTTGTTCAAACTTTGGTTAAGATTTAGCATCTAGCACAAAGGGCTATTGTTACAAATCAAAACAATAGCAAATGGCACTTTTGTTATTTGATTTGATATGGAAAAAAGATCACTAAAATAGTTTCTTCGCTAATTTTGACGAAAGTCATTTCACTGGTAAATTTACAACGGATAAAATTGCTCGCAAATATCAGTAAAATAGTTTCTTCGCTAACTTTGGTGAAAGTCATTTCACTGGTAAATCTGCAACGGATAAAATTGCTCGCAAATAGTTCGCCACTATTTAAAGTCATGCATATAAATGAAGAAACCAAAAACATGTTCATGTTTATTCACTTTAAGCGGACATAAAAACTTGTTTTCAATTCATATAATGAAGAAACGAACTGCCTACCAAACTGTTCACAAATTGTTTGTTGAACGTTCAGTGTTCAACTCAATTTCATTAGATGTTATATTATTTATAGATGCATATGAAAACAAAAATAGACTATGATCTCAAAAAGAAATCGTACTAAATCATGTAGAACAAAAAAACCTCTTTTCATATGCACAATATTGTTGCTTAGGACCTTCAAAATTAACACAAAACTTACAAACCCTTGACAACTAACCATAATCAAGTCGGGTAATCACACACGGTTATCTGCAGCTGCGGCTCAGTCACCGGCTGCCTTACAAACGCCCTTCTCCACCAGATCTCAAACGCCCGTTGTATATTCGGGCAATCATCGCCTTTTTCAAGAAACCGGCTAAACCAACTCATCAAAAACACTTCTTGCTGCGATAGTGGCAACGTAAGAATAATCTGACTCAGCCCGTCTTCAATCATTCTCCGATGAACTGTTCTAGAATCCCGTTTCATCCATCCAAAATCATCGTATAACGCTTCCAGCCATGTGGACAGCAGACCGCATCGCGTCTCTTTTGGTACTAAAACGTTTCCTCTACCGATTGCAATACATAACTGCGCAGTAATCCGGCTTATTTTATGTCTGTACATTACTGGAACCTTTGAATGAAGGATCGCAAGCTCCTTTTGCTCCGACCATAACTGAACAAACTCTTCACTAATCTGTTTTTCGATCAAGATATCAACGACCCACTCTAGATTATCGGCTACTCGACCGATTTCACTCATGATTCCTCTGTTTTCATCATGAGATGTTGCTTCAGATAAGCAAATAACAAGGGAAGTAAGACACTTATGACATATGCTATAAAGTGTTTCTTTCGAGACATCAAGCTTACTATGGGGGAAACTATGATCCGAACTAGATTTGTCGTCTTCTTTGACTAATCGGGAAATTAGTGTTTTCATTTCCTTACGGGCTTTTTCGTCTTTTGCGTGTACAACTCCTGTGACTAACCTGGAAAAAATGTCGTCGATTTTTGAAGATGTTGACGGCTCTAATGGTAATCGTTGTAAAACTTCATGAGCGTTGTGAAGATGAAGTTCATTGAGACTCGATATTACTCTCTCTTCTTCGTCTTCTGACCAAGGAACCGCTTCTAAATACTCTAGACATGATGATATGCCATCATCATATTTCAATGCATCACATACCTACAAAGACAAGTAAAAAAAAAAATCAGATTATGCAACTGGTTTACTTTTCGGGTCAAATGATCGATCATACAGAACTTAAACTAGAATGATAGTTATTGTTTCTTATCCAAAAATTAATACTTTTGTTGATGGCAATACATGTATCCACACTGTAAAGTGTTTTGTCCCTAACACTGACATATGAAACATAACTCTCCAGTTGATGTGAAATGACCATTTTACCCTCCTCGTTAGAACACACAAAATGAGAAAAAAATACCATAAAATACCCTCCTCGTATCCTTTCTTCTTTGTTCTCTTTACACTTTACAGTACCACCCAACAGCACACGAGCACTGAAGAAAGGGCGTATCTTGTATTTGCCAAATGCCATAGCAGTTGCTTCCCTTTTAAGCTTTCACAAAGCCTAATGTTACCGCATAATACCATCTTTTCCCAATTTTTTTGTAACATGGTTCACTCAAATTAGGGATTACTGATTAGATATATAGGGGTGTTGGGTTGGTGAAGTCCTTGGTTTATTAGGCTTTAGGGTTGACATTAGAAGACATAGGCCGGACCCGGCTTAGTTTTCTTGGTCCCTAAGTTTAACCTAATTGTTCTCTATATACACCCTAGTCATGTATTGTAATCTGTGTGCCTTTGAGCTTAATGAAATAACCTAGTTGCAGCCCGTGGACGTAGGTCCCCCACTGGGACCGAACCACGTAAAATTCTTGTGTCGTGTTTATTTTCTGTTCATCGCGTGATAATCGTGCGTGCCGTTTGTGTGTTTGATTCCGCTGCGCCGACTGATACCTAACAAGGGGTTGTTTGTTTCAGCTCTTAATGAGCTCTTAATTGGACAGATGTCTAGATCAAACAGACAGTTCATTCAGACTGTTTGTTTCGTAAACAGATGTCTGAATTGGTTAGACATTTGCCTCTGAATGGATACGCATTCGACTAAGTCTGAATGCTTCAGACCTCTTACTCGTTCAACACTTAATGGTTAAAGACCTCTTACTGGTTAGGCACTTACCCATTCAGAAGTTGCCTAACAACCCCATAGTCATATAGATCAATCTTTGCAACATGATCATCAGGTTCATGAAGCATTTTACGTGTTGTTGACACCTAAATTTTTAAAACGTAACGATGAAGGTCATGGCAGTTTGATACTCTAACGAACGCTGATTTAGGCACAATGTTTGTGAGTAAAAAACAAAACACCCATCACGATGAAATTCAGATGTGGGATATGGTATACGGAAGCAATTGATTTTCAACCGTTTGTCATCGACTCATTGTCTTCGTTTGTACACATTCTGCTTCTAGGATAGGTTGCATTTTCACAAGAATCAATTGAAAGAGTAACGCGAGAATTACAAAGAAGATAACAGGATTTGCATGTGAATTTTCATTTTCATTAACCACTGCCATGACTAGCATTACCACCATAACTTTCAACTACTGGAGGAAAATAAGATACAGCGGGAAGTAACTTTTGTTAGATTTTTTGTGAAGTGTAGAAGTGAAATAGGATCAGAGCGTTGGTGGCCGAAGTGGTAGTGTAAAGAAAAGTGGGATGGAGCGAAAGGAGAAGCATCTGTGGTTTGGTGAACGACAGTGACAGTGGTGGCGCCGGCTAGACTAGCATGCTTTGGTTACATTTGTCAAAGCCTGTACTCCCAATCTATATTGTCAAGCATTTGCCTAGGCGCAGAAACGCGGATCAGTGCATGTATAAGCGTTGCGCCAGAAAAGGTACTATTTCAAATGATCGGACGCAGTTTCAGACCAATTTCCGGCCAAAAATCTTCTACAACCCCTAAATAAGCCTGTAATCAAACTAAAACAGCCTAAACAAGCCTAAAGGCTAAAACATGTCTGAACACACTTAAAAAAAACATGCTTTTTAAGCACCTAGACTACCAACTAGGCCTATGCGCCTTGAGTACGCCTTGACAACATAGCTCCCAAATCCCAATTAGGGTAGAACATGGAGAAGGGAGGTGAGCTCAGTGTTTTTATCTACATTTTTTGGTCTGACTTACTAAACATCCTAAACGTCAACCAAACGGCTATAGTTCAAGCAAATCCGTAATTTATTATCAAAAGGACAAAGGGCACACCAAAAGGACCATCCTTAAACCAACTCCTAAACTATACAAATATTTTAAAACAGGTATTTCACCATATCAGTAAACTCAATGCATCAGGCAACCTAGTTGACTTGTCAGGGTCAAACAGATCATGTTTAGAACCCAAAATTAACATGTACATTTATCTATTCTTAAAAACTAACACTTTTGATGATAGTAACACATTTAATCATAAAATCCCACACCCAAATTACACAACCCCACAACGACTTAAAAATAAAAATAAATAAATAATTGAATCAGAAGTTAATATATCAGACATAAAACACACAAATGCATACCTTTAACAAGCCCAAGATCTTACTCACACTTTCATGTATAGAACCCTAAATTAGCATGAACATTTATATTTTCTTAAAAATCAACACTTTTATATATTGCATGTTGCAACCACATCTAAATCATAAAATCCCACACCCAAATCACACAGTCCCACATCTAAAAAACCCAAATCTTGAATCAAAATTCAATAATCAGACATAAAAATAACTAAAAAAATACAAATGCATAGTTTCCAACCCTAAATTAGCATGTACATTTCTATTTACTTGAAGAAATTAACACTTTAGATGCTATTGCTAAATACACCTAAGTTATAAAAATCCCACATCAATTTCCAGAACCCCATATCTTGAATCAAAATTCAATAATCAGATATAAAACTCATAGAAAAATAATTAAAAAAATACAAATGCATGATTTCCAATCCTAAATTAGCATGTACATTTCTATTTATTTCAAAAAAAAAATAATAATTAATACTTTAGTTGATGTTAAATACATTTAAATTATATATAAAAAAAAAAAACCCATCCCAAATCAATCTCCACAACCCCAGATCTTGAATCAAAATACAATAATCAGACATAAAACTTATAAAAGGTAATAAAACACTATTATTAATATTAACCACATCTAAACAATAACATTCACACATCAATTTACATAGCCTCAAATCTTGAATCAAAATTCAATAATCACACATAAAACTTAACAACAACAACAACAACCTTACCCAGTAAATCCCACAATTTAGCACACATAAAACTTACAATTTATAAAAAACAATAAAGAACCACAAATACATAACATTAACATATACCTTAAACAAGCCCAAAATCAACACTTTCTATTAATATTAAGCCTGAATTAACACATCTATTAACATTAGCCACATCCAAATCATAAAATCCCACACCCGAATCAAAATTCAATAACCAAACCATAAACCTTATAAAATAATAATAATAATAATAATTAAGAAAACATACCTTTAACAAGCCCAAGATCTTATTGACACCTTCACCAACCAACTTCTTCTTCAAATCATCACAATACATCAAAACCAAAACCTCCAAATACACAACCACATCATCACACTCACATATCTCCACACAATGATGGGCCCCACTTCTCCACCCCAGCTTCTCCTTAAAAAACCTACTCCTCCCCACCAACACCTCCCTATGAACATCCATACTCACACTGAACCCATCCCGACCCGTAACCGTCACCTTCACGTCCCCGAACCCCATCCCCGACCCGCCCGGGTTCCTAAACGGCGCCCCCGCTAAAACCCGGGCGACCCGCTCCTCCACCCGACCCGACCCGATTGCGGACCGGGTCTGGAGGTCCGACCCGACCCGGGTTTGCTCCTCGGCCATCATCTCGAAGAGGGTCGGGGATGGGGTGGCGGGTCGGGTCGGGGTGGTGGGGCGGGTCGGGTCGGGTTGGGGTGAGGGAGGGGAGAGGAAGTGGTTGGAGATGAAGCCCTGTTTGAGCATTGTGGAGATTTGGTTTTTGGAGTTGGTGAGGTCAGGTGACGTCATTGTTAAGTAACTGGTTTGGTTTGGTTTGGTTTGGTTTAAGAAAGATTGGGAGTGAAGTAGAGTGGGTTTTGTAGATGAGAGAGAGAGAGAGAGAATTATTGGGGAATGAGATAAAATATAGAACTGACTCAAATGAGGGTGTATGTGTTGTTTTTGTATTTACGCGTGTGTATAAATTTATTGGTAGGCATAAGAAAAAATAAATAAAACTTATTTATGTTTGTAAACTGATTTGTTATGTTTGGAATGTTATGGAAACTGGGAACCATAAAAAGAAACGTAGGTAATGGACTGGTATCGATATTGTTTGGTTTGGTATTGTTTAGTCAGTAAAGTTTATCATACCAAAAAAATATTTTGTTTCGAGTAAAACTTCGTTATATTTATTTATGTTGTGTTGTGTTTTGCTGAACCCATTTAATGTTGTGTCCTGTTTTGTTGTGTTTTTTGTTAACTCATTAATGTTTGTTTATGAATATGGGAAATCACTAGCGACTTCATAATAATTTAAACAATCAATTCTATCCATCCATAGTGGTGGGGTGGTTTTTGTTTCACATATGTGATCAAAGGTTCAATCCCCACTTCTATCATTTATGGTTTGGTATCCGGGTGAAGATCGAATACGGGTGGCGCCGGTTCGAATCTGACGGGCGGCGAGGTTTTACCGAGTTCTATAACACTGTCGTGCCTTAAGGCGGGTGGGGCTCGGGTTTCCGCGCATCGGGAGAAGGCGAGGGCTGCTGGAGGTCGAGTAGTCGATTTTTGGGCACGGCACCCCGCAAGGGTGGTTGCCACACAGTTGTTCGCCGATAAAAAAATTTTAAACAATCAATTTCTCTAATTCAAATGACACTTTTTGTAATTGTGTGGTTTAATCAATTGGTTTTTTTAATCTCTCATTCCCAATTTCAAATTTGGATTTATATATTTAACTTGGTATTAGGAAAGACGAATGGAATGATTAGAGAACGAGCAATTAACTGGTAAAATAAATATGTTGAAAGGGAAGAGTTGGTAAAAAAGTTCTTTAAGGAAAAAAAATATATATTTACAGTTAACAGTTAGCGAAAAAAATATTAACAAGTTTCATCCTAAAATTTAAGTATAAACATTTATAAAAAGCTTTAAATGGGTTGACTTGTTAAGCTCGTATTCAAGTTAATCCATTTATTAAACGAGTTGTGTTTGGGTAGACAACCAAAACACAAACCTGTTTTGGTGTCATGTTTCGAGTCGAGTAAGGGATTGGCACCCATAGCTCCTCTGATAGAAAACTAAAAAAACGTCTATTGCGTCTCTTTACACCTGTAGAAAAATAATCAAGATTAACGAAACAATTGACCTCAACAATGATTGATCTCTTATTACGAATAGAAAAGAAAACTAATTACAAAAGGAATTAAAAAAAAGTATGAATGATTACAGAGATCTAATAGAGGCCTATTTATAACCCTAAGTCCCAATTGCTGCTGTTAATGAACTGATTAACAACCATAGTTTCAAACTGACACTTTTAGTCCCTAAGCTTTTGGACTTTATTCGAACTGGAACTAAACTTCATAAGCAGCATATAAAACTTTGTATTATTGACAGAACTCCCCCTAGACTTCTTAGCTCAGTTGACTTTATCATCCAACACTCTCCACCTTAAAGACAACTGCAACCTTTCAACCAACACTCAAACCATCCACACAAAACTTGAATTTTGTACTAGGCAACACCTTAGTCAGCATATTAACATAATTTTCTTCTGTATCAACTTTTATCACATAAACATCTTTAGAATTGATAACCTCTTTTATAAAGAACAACTTCACCTTGATATGTTTAGTTCTATCATGAAAAAACACTATTTTTGGATAGCTGAATAGCCCCTGAATTATCATACACTTGTGCACCATCAAGATCAACTCCCAAATCAGTTATAAAACCTTTTAACCACATTGACTTTTGTACCCCTTCAGTCAATGTTATGAACTCAACTTCTGTTATTGATAAAGCAACAACATGTTGCAACTGAGCCTTCCAACTAACTGTATTCCCAAGACTTGAAAACATAACCAGTAATGGACCTACCCTTGTCAGGATCTTTTGCATAATCTGCATCAACATACCCTGTGACCATTATGCCTTTATTACCCTGACTATGAGCAAACACTAATCCATCATTTTGAGTACCTTTAAGGTATCTCAGAATCCACTTCACTGCCTCCCAGTGATGTTTACCTGGATTAGAAATATAGATGCTCACTACATTCACTGCATACCCAATGTCAGGTCTGGTAAATACATCGGGCTTCCAACTGCGTTAGCATAGGGAATCTTGTCCATTTGCTTCCTTTCTTCATCACTCTTAGGAGAATCATCACTTGATACTTTGAAAAGAACAGCCAATGGAGTCTTAACAGCTTTACAATCTTGCATTCCAAAGCTGTTCAAAATCTTTTTGATATAAGATTTTTGAGACAATTTCAGAATCTTTTCTTTCCTGTTTCTTTCAATCTCTATTCCCAGAATCATCTTGGCATCTCCCAAATCTTTCATATCAAAATCCGTTTTCAGCAGCCTTTTTGTTTCTTCAATTTGATTCTTATCTTTGCAAGTTATTAACATAGCATCGCATGAACTAGTTAGAAAAGCCATGATTAATACTTTGGTAATCATGTAGAGGCTTGCTTATAATCAAATGGGTCAAACGAATAAATTGTATTCTCTTGGTATAAAACAAGTATATAATACTTTGGTAATCATGTAGAGGCTTGCTTATAATCAAACGGATCAAACGAATACATTGTATTCTATTGGCATAAAACAAGTATATAATACTTTGGTAATCTTGTAGATGCTTGATTATTACTTTGGTAATCATGTAGAGACTTGCTTATAATCAAACGGGTCAAACGAATAAATTATATTTAATTGACTTAAAAGAAATATGTGACACCCGGCATGTTTGGGTCAACATTTTATAAACACATAAGTCTACCTTAGCGAAAAACGTTTATTAAACATACTTGACGGGGTCAGTAGAGTCGGAACACAGTCCGTATTGTCCAGGGTCCAATGATTCAGGAGATCATTGGGTTAGTCACACACACACACACACACGATATGAGTCCCGTTGTTGGTGAATTACATAAACTAATTAAGTGTATGTGTAGACTAATCGTCGTATGGTGGATTATATGCTTAGATATGTTTAAATGGTGTGTAGATAACCATCCGTGCTTAAATATGTTAAACATAGACTAAGGTTGCATGCTCGTATGGTAGGGTGCGTTAAAATGCGTTAAACACGACAAATTGGAAAACTAGAAAAACGTGAGTCCTGGTTCGACCAATCGAATGGGCGAACCTGGACAATACTCCTGATTCGACCCTTATAACAGGGGCGAACCTGGGATATGGAATTGAAAGAATTTCATTCGACCAAGTCAGGGTACATTCGACCCTGTGAAAGGGTCGAAGGAGGGTACATTCGCCCAGGTGAAAGGGGCGAATGTGGACATAGTATAAATACCACACGTTGTCATTTTTCACCATTTCACAAACCCTAAACGCCTCTAAACACTCTCTAGCAACTTTAAACATTGGGGAAGGAGTTTTTGCCCTTGTTTTCTATAATCTAACCTACAAACATCTTCTACACAAAGATCTAAGGTGTGTTCTTCATTCTAAATCATTTTTATAGCATTTCAATTTGTTTTCATTAAACCCCAAGAGTCCAGATCTGATTCAAACATGTTTTCATGGATAAAAACCTTCCTAATGTCTTTCTAAACAAAACCTATTCATAAACAATGAGTTTTCATACAAATTAACATGTGTTAATGGTGTTTTATGTGATGTTATGTATTGTTTGATGATTGATTGCTGTATAGATGTTATAACAATGATCTAGGACTGTTATTGATGATGATTTAGGACTGAGATAGGTTACAATTGATTATTGATGATGTTTTGTTCATTTTGGGGATTTTGGGTTAGATCTAGGGCTTATTCATGATGATAGTGATAAGGATATGATTAGGGGTTTATTGTTCATGATAATCTGAGTATATTAAGTTGATTATTGATTGATTTCAGAAAGTTTCCTAATTGGGTAAAGATTGCATGCGTTTGATGTGACACCTCCATAATTTGCTATTTCGGGTAACTTGTAAAACGGACGGATTTCGGGATAAAATTGGTAGAGTTTTGTAGGAATATGTTAATGATAGTTGACTGCTGTGATTGGTGATGTTTCGTGATGTTTTCAGACCGTTTAGATGCGTTTTGGTGCGTTTTATAAAATGCTGATGAAAACGGGCGAACGTGGAATAAAATTGGTTCGAATGGGCGAACGTGGAACAGAATGTGGCTCAAACGGGCGAACGTGGCTCAAACAGGCAAACGTTGAACAAAACATGTATCAAACGGGCGAACGTGGCTCAAACGGGCGAACGTGGAACAAAACGTGGCTCAAATGGGCGAACGTGGCTCAAACGGGCGAACGTGGAAATGGGTAAAACCACATTTGACCATCTGATGTCCGGAATGAGATTTTTGATGCAAACTAAGTGTTTTATGCTTGAAACTTATGTGTTAAACTTATGTGCATGACTAATTGATGTAATAGGTCACCAACGGGATGTCGGGTCGGTCTGGGATGTCCGGTTAACGTTTAAACACACTTTTTAACACACGTAGTCAAGATCTGGACAATCGGGGACTAGTTAGCCTTTGGGTTAATAGTCATCACACTTATGTAAACTCATTGATAGGTTGTCATTAGTTGGGATTATCATACACGTGTTGGAATTCTAGTTATCAGAAGACGCACTCTAAGGTGAGTTTCACGGCCCCTCTTTTATACACTTTTTCTCGGGGGAGAAGCATGCCACACGTTTTAACAAATACAATGCTTATGTTTTATAACACAACACTTTTGAAACACAACGCTTTTGAAACACAACGCTTATGAAACGCAACGCTTTTGAAACACAACGCTATTGGAAACGCAACGCTTTTGGAAACGCAACACTTGTTTTAAATTACTATACGACGAAAACGCAACGCTAAGTCCCTAATAAAAACTATAAATGTGCGGGGCACAACGAGGGAAATGTGGATAGATCTATTGGGCTTGACGAACCCCACTCGACGGCTGGGAGCCGGGTGGGTGCATATTGTCTCTATTTTCGGCAACTCAAACACGGGCGGTAACACACGCAACGCTTGTTAGTAATGGTTTCGGCAACACAGTCGTAGTAGTAAGGAAACGCTTGTTATTTACTTAAGGTTTTGCATACTTGGTACTTTTGAGATGAAACACTTTACGCTTGAAACGCTTTGTGAACTTAAAACCTGTGAACTCACTAGCATTATATGTTGACGTCTTTTTGGCATGTTTTCTCAGGTCGCTAAGGTAGCAGCATTGAGTATAGGCGCACGGAGTCTCACGGCGTCTAGGGATCATATGCATGTTTTGTTAAACATTTCAGACTTTGAGTTTTACTTTTAAGTTGTAATAATACATTTTGCTTCCGCTGTGTTAGAACGGTTTGAAACTCAATGGTAGTTTACGTTGTTTTCTTATCATATAGATGTCGTTTATTGTGACCGTTGACTTGGATCCTGGTGTGTCACGCGCCTCGCGGTAAAACCCCGCATGTGGAAATTTGAGGGTGTGACAGATTGGTATCAGAGCCAATGGTTATAGTGAACTAGGACTGCATGTAGAGTCTAGTCTATAGCCGAGTATCACACACGTTAGACAGTCACACATAGTTACGAGTCGTGTCATTTGGTAAACCTACTAATCTTGTCGGGGTGTCAGTGTCCTCATCACACAGTATCACATTATCTATCTTTTGTTATTCCTACCTTGGTTCTATCTTCTTCTTCGGGTTTGAAGATGAAGGGGCTTATCGCTTATACTTGGCAGAAGTGTACATTGGGGTGGCTTCGGCACACTTTTGAGATTTTTCCGGGATTTGGATATCTCCCCTCTATGCTCTAATGTACATACTTGCCTACACACACACACTATCATGCACTAGTACTTGTCATAGTACACTCCTAAGTGACTGTTCACTTTGGGATCCTCGTGCGATAACAGTTTCTTTTAGGAATGTGTGTATCGGGTGATTTGAAGTTCTAGCTAGGAGCACGCATAGAGGACCATGTAGAGCGATTTGTTATTTCGGGTGCACACGAAATCATAAATCGAAATGCATGAAAATCTTGGTGGACTTCGTGTTCGGACTAATGGTCATGCTGGAACCACGTTCTGAATTCGTTTGGTCACTTGTAGCTCGATCTGTTGGTGGTTTTGAGTATCTTGTCTCATGTTTGGCAGAACATGTCTGGTCGCGCTGGTGGACGTGCTGGTGGACGCCGTGGTGGTGGCGGGGGTCACAATGGCGGTGGACGGGGTGGTGGGAACATCACCATGACTCAGGCAGAGTTGGAGAACATGTTGCAGTAGCAGTTGAACGTTGCGTTGGCTGCTTTCCAGGCTGCTCAGCAGACCCTGGGAAATACTAATCAGGTGCAGTCTGGGTGCACCTACAAGAAGTTCATGGACTGTAAGCCCCATTTCTTCAATGGGACTGAAGGGGCAGTGGGTCTGCTCCGGTGGTTAGAGAAGATCGAGTCGGTATTTGCTATGTGTAACTGTCCTGACGCTGATCGTGTCAAGTATGTTTCTGCTACTCTAGAGGGACACGCTTTGACCTGGTGGAACTCCACTACTGCGAATCTTGGCCTAGGTGAGGCCAATGCTATGTCGTGGTCCGAGTTTGTTCAGATGTTGCGAGCGGAGTATTGCCCGAGGGACGAGATTTTGAAGTTGGAGCAGGAGTTCTGGAATCTGAAGATGGTTGGGTCGAAGATCGAGGAGTTTACTGCTAGGCACAACGAGTTGGCTGTGATGTGCCCCGGTTTGGCTACACCGGAGTACTGGAGGATTGAGCACTACGTTGCTGGGTTAGTGCTGGAGATTGCTGGACTTGTTGCCGCTGCTGATCACACTACTATGTTGGCGGGCTGCTCTTAACCGATTACCAACTACCACCGAACTTTTAAAACGTGGTGTTAGTTTTGGTAACACAGAATGCTCCTTGTGTCATGAAGTTTCTGAAAAAGCTTGCCATTTGTTCACCGGGTGTGTCTTTACGTACGAAGTATGGACTAGAATTGAAGCATGGTGTCGTTTATCCCCTAATATTCTGTTTGATATTTCCGATATCCTGCAAATGCCGAAGAAACAAGCGTTGGATAAGAAGGCTAGAGGTATTTTGCAAGGCATTATTTACACGACTATGTGGGCTATTTGGATTGAGCGTAATAATCGTATATTTAATAACAAGCAACGGAGACCGATCGAGATTGTGGAGACTATTAAATATACGACGTTTTTATGGTGTTGTAATAGGTCTAAATGGAAAGATGTAATTTGGTCTAGATGGTATTTGTACCCATTGGATTGATTGTTTTGTTGGGTGGCTCCTTGGTCCTTGCTTTGAGGTCTCATTGAGCTTTTCTTTTTGAATGAAATTTTCTTTTCAAAAAAAAAATGTTGGCCACTGTTCGGGCAGCTCACAAGCTGACCAACATGAAGGTTGCTGAGGGTGTTCTACCTCCGAGGGGTGCTGCTGTGAAAGCTCCTGCGGACAACAAGAGGAAGTGGGAGAGTGTTGGGAAGAACATTGGGTCGTCTCAACAGCAGGTTAAGAGGCAGGACGTTGTGGGTGCGTCATCTGAACAGAAGACTGAGGGTCATGTCGGTAAGAACCCGAAGTGTAACACGTGTGGGTATCATCATGTTGGGGGTTGTGATGAGTTTCGATGTAAACGTTGTCAGTGAGTCGGTCACTTGGCTAAGGATTGTAGGGCCATTCTTCAGCCAAAACAGACTCAAGTGGTTGTCCCCGCTCCTGCTTCTCGGGGAAGCCATGGGTGTTTCAACTGTGGAGAGACTGGGCACTTCAAACGTGATTGTCCTAAGCAAAACCAAGGGACTGCAGGTGGTGCTGGGAATGAAGGTGGCGGTCGAACTACTCGTGGTCATGTCTACGTCATTGGCGCTAGGGAGAACCAGGAGGATCCTGACACTGTTACTCGTGAGTATTCTTTTCTTAATTCTCGTTATGCTCGTATTCATTCTCGTTCACATTGTTTGGCGATTCGTATTCATTGCGTGCATTCAGTCTGGTATTTGGTCATCGTTTTGCATTCATGGGTCTGATGTGGGTCCTTTAGAGATGCTACTTGGACGGTACCGGTGTGTCATTTATTCCGATCACAGTAGTCTCTAGTAGGCCTTCGATCAGGAGGATTCATTCTTTTGTATTCACTTTGGGGAGGGCGGTTCCCCGGCATAGAGTATCTATTGATATCATCTTTCGTTCGTGGTTATCATTTCGTTTGTGTTCTGGGAAACGTTACTTGGGTTAGGTCGACACTCATTACTGTCGAAGAGTGAATCTCGGGGCGAGATTCCTTTCAACAGGGGATGATGTGACGACCGGGAAAAATTTTCTTTTTATCGCTTCGTTCTCTTTGACTTCGGGAAATTTTCGGGACGAAAATTCTTTCAATAGGGGGATGATGTGACACCCGGCATGTTTGGGTCAACATTTTATAAACACATAAGTCTACCTTAGCGAAAAACGTTTATTAAACATGCTTGATGGGGTCAGTAGAGTCGGAACACAGTCCGTATTGTCCAGGGTCCAATGATTCGGGAGATCATTGGGTTAGTCACACACACACACACACACACACACGATACGAGTCCCGTTGTTGGTGAATTACATAAACTAATTAAGTGTATGTGTAGACTAATCGTCGTATGGTGGATTATATGCTTAGATGTGTTTAAATGGTGTGTAGATAATCATCCGGGCTTAAATATGTTAAACATAGACTAAGGTTGCATGCTCGTATGGTAGGGTGCGTTAAAATGCTTTGAACACGACAAATTGGAAAACTAGAAAAACGTGAGTCCTGGTTCGACCAATCGAATGGGAAAACCTGGACAATACTCCTGGTTCGACCCTTGTAAAAGTGGCGAACTTGGGATATGGAATTGAAAGAATTTCATTCGACCAAGTCAGGGTACATTCGACCCTGTGAAGGGGTCGAAGGAGGGTACATTCGCCCAGGTGAAAGGGGCGAATGTGGACATAGTATAAATACCACACTTTGTCATTTTTCACCATTTCACAAAACCTAAACGCCTCTAAACACTCTCTAGCAACTTTAAACATTGGGGAGGGAGTTTTTGCCCTTGTTTTCTATAATCTAACCTACAAACATCTTCTACACAAAGATCTAAGGTGTGTTCTTCATTCTAAATCATTTTTAAAGCATTTCAATTCGTTTTCATTAAACCCCAAGAGTCCAGATCTAATTCAAACATGTTTTCATGGATAAAAACCTTCCTAATGTCTTTCTAAACAAAACCTATTCATAAACAATGAGTTTTCATACAAATTAACATGTGTTAATGGTGTTTTATGTGATGTTATGTATTGTTTGATGATTGATTGCTGTATAGATGTTATAACAATGATCTAGGACTGTTATTGATGATGATTTAGGATTGAGATAGGTTACAATTGATTATTGATGATGTTTTGTTCATTTTGGGGATTTTGGGTTAGATCTAGGGCTTGTTCATGATGATAGTGATAAGGATATGATTGGTGGTTTATTGTTCATGATAATCTGAGTATATTAAGTTGATTATTGATTGATTTCAGAAAGTTTTCTAATTGGGTAAAGATTGCATGCGTTTGATGTGACATCTCCATAATTTGCTATTTCGGGTAACTTGTAAAACGGACGGATTTCGGGATAAAATTTGTAGAGTTTTGTAGGAATATGTTAATGATAGTTGACTACTGTGATTGGTGATGTTTCGTGATGTTTTCGGACCGTTTAGATGCGTTTTGGTGCGTTTTATAAAATGCTGATGAAAACGGGCGAACGTGGAATAAAATTGGTTCGAATGGGCGAACGTGGAACAAAATGTGGCTCAAACGGGCGAACGTGGCTCAAACGGGAAAACGTGGAACAAAACGTGTCTCAAACGGGCGAACGTGGCTCAAACGGGCGAACGTGGAACAAAACGTGGCTCAAACGGGCGAACGTGGCTCAAACGGGCGAACGTGGAAATGGGAAAAACCACATTTGACCATCTGATGTCCGGAATGAGATTTTTGATGCAAACTAAGTGTTTTATGCTTGAAACTTATGTGTTAAACTTATGTGCATGACTAATTGATGTAATAGGTCACCAACGGGATTTCGGGTCAGTCTGGGATGTCCGGTTAACGTTTAAACACACTTTTTAGCACACGTAGTCAAGATCTGGACAATCGGGGACTAGTTAGCCTTCGGGTTAATAGTCATCACACTTATGTAAACTCATTGATAGGTTGTCATTAGT
The DNA here is from genome assembly GCA_028751855.1 of Ambrosia trifida. NCBI lineage: Eukaryota > Viridiplantae > Streptophyta > Magnoliopsida > Asterales > Asteraceae > Ambrosia > Ambrosia trifida. The sequence goes on along the minus strand of CM054128.1, from coordinate 62,943,410 downwards.
TGGGATTATCATACACGTGTTGGAATTCTAGTTATCAGAAGACGCACTCTAAGGTGAGTTTCACGGCCCCTCTTTTATACACTTTTTTCTCGGGGGAGAAGCATGCCACATGTTTTTGAGAATCCGGTTAAGAACCGAATCCACGGATCGATTACGCGAAAACAACTCGGTTTCAGACGGGAGATTCGAGACGAGACAGAAATATACGATAACAAAGTCATCACAGATTCGTATTAATTCAGAAACGGTTACAGACACTGTCATCAGTAGGATAAACATCTATCTCGGGGCCGGGGGAGGTCGGGCATGACCTCCCCCTTGAGAGCATTCATAACATAAACTCAAATCTACAAATGAAAACCAACACATGAGATTTCTATTTATAGTCCAAAACCATAAGCCACCTTCGCCCATTTAAGGAGGTCGAATGTGGAACTTTTCCACATTCGCACCATCACAAACGGTCGAATCTAGCTTAGATTTTGGTCTATATTTACAAATGTATCAGATCCATAAAATGCCCTTATGGATCACCACAATCTCATGTAATACAATACAAAGACTCAACCCTAGTCTATTCGACAGTGACGTCCACATAATAGTGCATCAACAATCTCCCCCTTTGACGTTGCTGGCGAATCCACAAATCTCTTGCACATCAACAGTCAAAATCACAGGTCACCCCCTCAATACATGCACTATTGCATTGAGTAGAAATACAATATCCTTCGTGAACCGACCAAGTAATGCACTACGGACCTTCAGCATCAATACGCAGGAAGTCAGCTAGACCACGTATATCATTTGCGAAATCAGCGAGCCGCTGAATTACAACCAGATCACCTAGTTACGCCAATGTGAAGTTGACAATGTAATGCACTGCAGTCTCGTAGCATCAGTACCCAGGAATGTCATCTTGACCAAGTACATCACGCGCAAACCAACTAGCCCGATAAGACCCCTGCTAGAAGGATTCCATACTGACCGATCAGATATTCAACGTAACACATAGGTACTACCACTAATTCACGTCTCATATCTGCACTTAACCTTTGCATCACCCTTCACACCAACTAGAGAAGTCTAACTGTCAGTACCCATTTAAACATCTCAAATGTGACTATGTGCAAAACACTCCACTCGGACACTTGTACTTCTATGAAATTCTTCATCTGTGCTGACTGTGATTGCATTAACACATTCTTCTCTTTAAATGTTCTTGAGTAACTTCATCTATTCGACAGAATACTAGCCGTAGACGAGTGAATCAAGCAATCAGAAGTTTTCAGCAGGAACTACCGGTACAATTGTGGACTTGAAAAGCTTCAGAAACTGAAGTTTTCTATAGGGCCAACAATAACCACCAACAGCTCTTGAAATTCTTCAGGACTGTAACCTTGAAACTTTCATTGAATCTACGTGCCACATGACTCCTACTGGGATCCCTCATTACTTTCGGAACATTGAGATCTCAGTCTTGATATGCTTGTATATAACAACTTTGTTTGAACAAGTTCCTTCAATCACACTAGAACTGGGTTGACTGTTCTTCATCTTGCGGAATAAAATCTGTCTATTTTCTGGCCCATAATAGTCATTTGAATCTGATTATCATACTGTTGATTCTCATGACTACCCCATAATAAAACGTTTCATCATCATCATTTCTTCAACAATTTGTGAAGACATGTAACATCTTGAATAATTTCAATTTCTTCATTCTAATAGTAATTGTTCTTTTTGTTTTATCAAAATATATATATATATATATATAGCTATAATTATCATCCACACCTTTATATAAAATAAATAAATATCGCTTTGTAAAAGATGCAAACTGGAGGGACCATAAGTGCAAATAACCAAAACTTTCAAACAGCTTCTTCCTTCCCTTTTCATAAATCCGGTCACCGGATTCTCGGAATTTCCGGCCGACCACTGTTCCATCTTAAATCGGGATTTACATCAAGTTTAAACCCACAAACTCATACTAATCTTTATCGTGAACTCATCTCAAAGTTTAGTTCAGTATTGTGAATGATAACTATCTAAAACTTTGAAATCCTTGTTAACCGGAATTACGGTTCCAACCGTAACCGAATATTTCTCGTTTCGTTTCCTATAAATGGACCCATATTTCGACTCAGAAGCGTCCCGCAATCACAAATCACACATAAATCTAACCTCTTGTTCTCTCTGTGGTCACCGGAGCTTGACCGGAATCCAAACGCCGACAACCTCTCCTCCGACCTTCACTCCGCCGCATTCCGGTATTTTCTTTTGTTGCTTTCTGTTTGTTTTCGGTTTGATTTCAGAAGCCATCTGTTTACTTCGAATAACGATCTGTGGTAAAAGTTAATTGTTTGGGTTTTTGGTTCTAGGATTTATGGGTTGGTATGATTTGAGAAGAAGGGAGGTTTGAAATTTTTTTATTTAGATCAGAACTACCAGCGAACTGGTAGCCTTGGCATTCATATGTGTTGAGCCATTTCCTTTCATTCATACTTGTATTTTAATTATAATAAAACCTAAGGTATTCTAGTTTGCCTACCACCATGAACCTGTACAGATTTTTCATATATATATATATTCTAAAAAAAAGGTTTGGAATGGTGTATTATAAATTCAAACGTACAGGTTGATACTTCATTTGGAAAGTATTGGTCAAAATTAAATATTTATATATAACTATTATTAATTGTTTTAAACATATAAAAAGAAAACATAAACTAAATATGTAAATTATTCTATCTTATATGTATATGTAAACATATAAAAAAAAAGGAAACTAAACTTTTGTATTCTAGTTATCTATTAAATTATATAACTGGGCGTTTATGTAAAATAACCTTTTTAGAATTATTTTATAAATTTTCTTTTTTTTTTTTTTTGAAAAGTTATCTTAGGTTACTTAATTAAATTTCTTATGATTAAATATTTATAAACTTAACTATGTCACATTTATAAATATTGTTCCCAAATCAGAACTATAAATCCGTAGGACCCTAGATTGCGTTAGACTTGATTGGTCTTCCTCAATTTATGAGGTTATATTTTTGTGAACTATTTAGGATGATCCTTCGGGATTCTCTCAACTGTATTTGCACTATTTGGGAAATTTGCTTGCTTTGCTAAGGTGAGTTTTACATATCCCCGCTTTTTAATGTTTTTATATTTTTTAAGGGGTGAAACATGTTTACTTTTTGTCTTGCTTATATCTTTACGCATTTGTTTTTATTATTAGTTGGTGAACCCGCCTCAGTGTAGTCATTAACTTTGATCAAGCCAACTGTAGTAGATTATAGCGCTATAGGTTCGACAAGCCCATCCCCCGCACAAGTTCAGGGATGATCGAAACGGCTTTTTATACTAGCTCATTGAGTTACGTCATTTTTTACTAGCTCATTGAGTTACGTCATTTTTTTTACTAGCTCATTGAGTTACGTCATTTTTTTTACTAGCTCATTGAGTTACGTCATTTTTTTTACTAACTCATTGAGTTACGTCATTGTCATTATGTAACACCCCAACCGATGGCGGAAACATCGAGGTGCCACGTATGAATTATTGTTCAGTAGCTCATGGTAGTACACAAGTTTAGATAATCCTTTAATACATTACAATATTGAATTACATTAAAGTCTACATCAAGTAATCAACAAAGCTTTAAACTTCAAATAGCTCCTCATGCTAGCTCTAGACTTCAAGCATCAGTATTTCCTGTTGAGTTTGGAAAAATGGGGGGGTCAACTAGAAGTTGGTGAGAATACATAGGCCATGTCAAGCAATTAAGTTTAGGAATAAAAGTTTAGCAATTCATATGTCTATCGTAAGTTTAAGTCTACATGAATAAACATGATATGTTGAATCGACATAATCAAACCTCCGACTAGTTTAGGTCCATCCCGTCATCCACGGTTCACCTTAATAATATGTTGGAACGATAACAATCACCCACGCTACCTATGTAGGAGGTACACGTATCCGGGTGGGATTGTCAATCCAATAGATCTATTATTGAGTATCGCCGGCTTGGCCATAGCTAATGATTATGTAATGTTGAAACTCGTTGAAACTCGTTGAAACTGTTGTTGTTGTCTAATTCATGAGGCATTAAAGTTTACAACTAGACATGCATATAGAATTGCTTAAGTAAAATGTTGCAGGTATGAAGAATTGCATAAACATGGTTACGTAAACTCACCTGAAATTCACTGTGCAAGTACTAGCAAGTAGCAACAAATCTGAACTTGGATAAATTGAACTCTTGTATCCTATTACAAATAAATGATGCCTTAAATTCTAATGCAAATAAGTTTGTTTCATTTATTGATTGTATAGATAGTTTATTCAACTACCTAGACTCGCATTGAATGAATGCGCGTCTTAAAGTGTGTATAACTTAACGAACCGAAAGGACTTGATTTTGATTTCGAGAAAGTATGCGTGTATGAATAGTTATATATATAATTTTTACTTTAATATATATATTTAGATTCGCAACTTATAAATAAAAAGGAAAACATTTAAGATAGCGAAATAACCCATGTGTAGCTTGTCTCACGTTTAATTTTTGTTTTGAAGATCAAATAATATTTGTACTATTGTGTTTACATATATAAATATATATTCGTATTCATTTACTTCTATTATGACAAAATAAGGATTGGATAAAATTAATATGTAAAACGTTACTTTTGAAGTAGAACATTATATGTTTGAACGCCCGATATGCTTCTTATATTTTTATAAAAATTTGGGCAGAGTCTCCTCTGTTTTTGTAAGAAACCAGACAACTCAAGTTGTCTATATTTTCCCAAAACAATAAATCAAACAAAACGCAATACAATGTATCAAGTCTTTATATGCGACAAAAGGTTTAAATCATTAGAATTATAATAGGCGAGAACTATATGTTTTGAATAAGTAATATATATTGATTAGTCATCATTCGATAGTCGAAAAAAAAATAATTAAGTTGACTAGTATTGAAACTTGAATAGTAGTGTGAATCATATAAATATACGTATGAGTATTTATAGAATTCGCCTATTCGAGTGTTCCGAACATTATTATTACAATAAAGCTTTTACAAGTATAAGTTGGTTCGATTCGTTACATACTTACATTATATATTTATACACATATATATATATATATAGTTTAATTATCAAAATAAATAAATCGAAGATGCGGTGCGCGATATACCTTCCTACAACCAACTCGCAAACTGACCCGAACCAGCCTCGGACTGATCGCCAGCAGGTTTGACCAGGTTTGACCTTGACTAACGTTGACCAGCCGTTGACTGAGTTGACCCGAACCGAACATGATTAGATCTGACCGGGTCTGGCTGGTTGACTGCTGTTGACCAGTTTGGACTACGGTTGACTCGAGCAGAACTTGACTGAATCTGGCCTGTTGGTTCACATTTCGACAATTTAATCCACTCGAAATGGTAAGAGTATAATGAACTGATCCATAGTTGAGGACAACCAAACATCTTATGACAGGAATCAAAGGAACTTACAAATCGGAACCACACGTGACTGATCTCATCTCCGACCCGGTCCACCCGAAGCTGAACTGAAACACAGACACAAGACCCGAACGAAACCCGTCTCCGGTCACCAATCCTAGTCTAAATCGGAACCTGCAACCCGGAAAAACAAACAGATCGGGAAACTTGTTGCTTCTGTTGCGTCGCCACTGGATGGCTAGGAGGAGGCCCGCTGCTGTTTACGTGGAAGGAGAGGAACAACGAGGGCGGCGTTGGGGTTGTGTGGGTAAAGGGAGGGGCGGCGGCGGCGTAGGTGGTGGTTGTCTGTGTGGCGGCGGCCAGAGCGGAGGGGTCAGGGGCCTGGTGTGTGGCCGCTGCCGCTGTGCTTGTCAGAGAGGGAAGAGGAGGGACTGTCGTGGTGGCTCCTGTGGTGTTTGTTGTAATTGACTGAAGGTTCATTCGGGAGCCAGACTAGAGAGAAACAGATAGAGGGAGGAGGATGGGTTTAATGGTGGTGGTGCATGAAGATGAGGATTAAGGATGAGAGGGTAGGAGATGAAGAGTGATGGTGGCTAGGGTTTCTTGAAGAAGATCAAAGGAGAAGGAATGGGTTAAGGTGTTTAAATAATACATAGATAGGGTTTGGTGTGAGTTAGGTTAAGTACCGTCTATACGAGCCAGTTACTAACTCGGGTCTCGGTTAAATATTATTATTATTATTAATATTATTATTGTTGTTGTTATTATTATTATTATTATAAATAAACAAATAAATAAAATCACTAAAAAAATAAAGATAGATCGTTATTGGGGAAAAAATTTTATACGTTTTGAATTTATGCTAACGTTAAAATTCTGTACTATTTAAGAATGTTTTGAAATTATCAAAAGAGAATTTTAGACATGATTATACTTGTACAAAAGAGGTATAATATAGGCATAGTGGTGATTTTACTAATTTAAAAATTGGGGAAAACTTTGTGATGTTACACATTAGGGTTAACTATACAACACCATGGTTTCCAATTAATATTATTACAAATTGTTTTGATATATAGACATGACTTACAAAACTTTACTAATTAACTTTTTTTAAAACAAATGTATTACTCACCAACTATTTATAGTTGACCCCCACATTTTCCAACTTAAACATGTTTCAGGGAATAATGCAGCATGAAGTTCTATGTGCTTTGGACGTTAGAAGTTGAAGTCTAGTTTTAATTTTATTTGGTTATTGGTTTAGTTTGATGTTGAACATTTAGTATTGTTACTTTTCGTTGTAATAAATTCCATTATTGGAATGTTTAATTAATGGAAATTGAATTTTAAACACCATGTGCTTTTTGACAATCGTCACTACGTGACACCCCGATGTTTCCGCCATCGGTTGGGGTGTTACAGATTGGTATCAGAGCCATGGTTATAGAGAATTAGGTTATTAGACATATAACCTAGACTATAACCTTAAGTGTCCGACATGAGTGACCTTTTTCTTGCATGCTATTTGTTTACGTGTTTCCTTAGTTTATTTCGTGCTTTCTTATCTTGCCATAATCTCTCCTCTGACCCTTTTTCTAACCCTAAAAATCTTCAACATCATTCATTGTGGAATTACAATGCACCATCTTGAAAGGAAATCTACTGAAGACTTTACTAGGCTTGACGCCTATCTCCTTGATTTTTCAATGCCTTCAAAGGATAGAGTCCCATATTATTTTATGAAGCTTGATCTTTACTTCATACTTTGTGTAATTCCTGATTTACAAAAAAACATTCCCCTGCATGTTGATATCATCCAATTTGAATTTCATGATCTTGATGTCTGTCATAATCCTACTTCTTTTTGCAAGGATCCTTCACGTCACATGTGTTTGACCATTTCTAGCCTTGTTCCAGACCTCATGAATCTCCCTGTTACATAAACTTTTACCTATAGATTACAACATCATTACTTCTTGTGTCCTATTGCTTGAAAACTTATTGATTTAAACTGCAAATGCTTTAACCCTAGTGTTTTCAAAAGCTATTTATTTGACTACTAATATTCCTATCCTAATCTTTGTATCATATATACCTTGACTTCAAAATCAACAATTATTGTTTTCATTGAAATCTTCCCTAGTTTTGCAAACAGCCATTATTTTAAGAAAGATCTCATCCAGTTTTACAAACCTACCCTTTTTCAAATGCATTTGATGTTTTAAATTTATTTATTTACACAAAGATATTAACCAAAATGTTTTCCAAAACAAACTATAAAGGTTCCCATAGCAGATGCTCAATTAAATTTTGAAAACAAAAATTGCATTTAAAAACCAACTTTAAACAAAGAACGAAACCTTCTTCGGATCACATCGTTCGGTATCCACATCCCTATTTTATCACAAACATGACTACTTTATTCCTTTTCTTGACCTATAACTAAACCATTCATCAACTAGTTTTACATTCATTGTTCTTTACAACATTGATTATACCATCATTCTCTCAATGATTAGGCACATATTCTTCGCCTTTCGAACATAGATTTGATTTCCATGATAACCAAACTATTGAAAACTTGATCCCTGATTCTTAATCCTACAATGATTGTTTGATGCGTGAAACTTGTTTCTTCTTGATAAATGATAATTTGATTACCTATTCTATTTGCACATTTGATTATTCAACATGGGTAACTAATATGAATTGTTTGCTATGATCATCAACTAGTGAAACCACACCTAGGCTCATTAACATTGTCTAGGGCAACTCAATTACAAGTCACATTCAATACTTGATACTTGTTGCATTTACAAACTTGCTTGTATGTGTGTATTATCGATTTGCAACATACGTGTTGAACTACAAAAAAAAAAAATTTGTTACATTTGCTACATTTATCTACTCAACAACCGGTGGAGGATGAATTACCTGCTCAACAGTCAGTGGAGTACCTAATAACCTTCTCAACGATTGGTAGAGGTCACCATGCCTACTCAACAGTAGTAGAGGTTCTAATAACCTGCTCAACGACTGGTAGGGGCCATCGTACCTGCTCAACAATCGATAGAGGTTCCTACTCCACTTCTGGTAGAGGTTTTTCTTGCCTGCTCATCAGTTAGACTCATTTTTGTATACTATGTGCAAACATCTTACTCACTGGGCTCCCCGTTTGGGTTGTAGCTCATACTTAAACTTTTCGTATGCTTGCAAGTCGTTGTAACCAAACATGTTTGTGTTCTTCATTAAATAATCGCATTTCTGTGTTAAGTGACATGTTGTAACCCAACGTGTTGGTTTTCATAGCCAGATTAGTTTCATCACTGTGATAACAAACCATTGTGACCCAATGTGTTTGTCTTCACAACCACATAGACGCTTCATTCTTTTGAAACTTATTTTTGCTTTGATATATTGTTGTAGTTTAGGGTCATAGAAGGACATAAAACCCTAATGTAAGGTAAATTGGTGATTGCGGTCCGGAACGTAATCATGAATTTACAGGTACGTTAAGGTGGTGTGAAATTCTATTTTGGTTAACTGGGAAGATGTTCAGTACGTTTTTGAAATACTAAAGGCGTGGTGGGTTAGCTGCGGTACACCCTATATATAAACGCTAATGGTGCATTGGAAATGAGATTGGCGACCGAACTCAGGACTAACCCTTGTATGTGTCGTAAGTCATTATATTATCTAGATTCAATCATCGTAATTATTCCATGCTTGTATACGCTTGTGTACCCTTAAAACTTTAACCTTTTTACCGCATGATTTAATTCCCACCATCTATTAAAGCCTAGGCATTTATCTTATTATCTGTGATCATTTCCTTTCCAATTCATGGTGCATGTAGCCACCACCTGATATCTAAAACCCATTGTGAATTTTTTTATGTGTCTCGAAACTTTCATACTCATCTAACCAAAGTATTACAAACTATAACTATTACTTTTCCGTTATTTCGTTTATTCAAAGCACTATTCAACAGTCATTTGTGATCAATTTCGAGACGAAATTTTCAAAAGTAGGGGAGACTGTAACATCTTGAATAATTTCAATTTCTTCATTCTAATAGTAATTGTTCTTTTTTGTTTTATCAAAATATATATATATATATATATATATATATATATATATATAGCTATAATTATCATCCACACCTTTATATAAAATAAATAAATAAATAAATATCGCTTTTGTAAAAGATGCAAACTGGAGGGACCATAAGTGCAAATAACCAAAACTTTCAAACAGCTTCTTCCTTCCCTTTTCATAAATCCGGTCACCGGATTCTCGGAATTTCCGGCCGACCACTGTTCCATCTTAAATCGGGATTTACATCAAGTTTAAACCCACAAACTCATACTAATCTTTATCGTGAACTCATCTCAAAGTTTTGTTCGGTACTGTGAATGATAACTATCTAAAACTTTGAAATCCTTGTTAACCGGAATTACGGTTCCAACCGTAACCGAATATTTCTCGTTTCGTTTCCTATAAATGGACCCATATTTCGACTCAGAAGCGTCCCGCAATCATAAACCACACATAAATCTAACCTCTTGTTCTCTCTGTGGTCACCGGAGCTTGACCGGAATCCAAACGCCGACAACCTCTCCTCCGACCTTCACTCCGCCGCATTCCGGTATTTTCTTTTGTTGCTTTCTGTTTGTTTTCGGTTTGATTTCAGAAGCCATCTGTTTACTTCGAATAACGATCTGTGGTAAAAGTTAATTGTTTGGGTTTTTGGTTCTAGGATTTATGGGTTGGTATGATTTGAGAAGAAGGGAGGTTTGAAATTTTTTTATTTAGATCAGAACTACCAGCGAACTGGTAGCCTTGGCATTCATATGTGTTGAGCCATTTCCTTTCATTCACACTTGTATTTTAATCATAATAAAACCTAAGGTATTCTAGTTTGCCTACCACCATGAACCTGTACAGATTTTTCATATATATATATATTCTAAAAAAAAGGTTTGGAATGGTGTATTATAAATTCAAACGTACAGGTTGATACTTCATTTGGAAAGTATTGGTCAAAATTAAATATTTATATATAACTATTATTAATTGTTTTAAACATATAAAAAGAAAACATAAACTAAATATGTAAATTATTCTATCTTATATGTATATGTAAACATATAAAAAAAAGGAAACTAAAGTTTTGTATTCTAGTTATCTATTAAATTATATAACTGGGCGTTTATGTAAAATAACCTTTTTAGAATTATTTTATAAATTTTATTAGGTTACTTAATTAAATTTCTTATGATTAAATATTTATAAACTTAACTATGTCACATTTATAAATATTGTTCCCAAATCAGAACTATAAATCCGTAGGACCCTAGATTGCCTTAGACTTGATTGGTCTTCCTCAAATTATGAGGTTATATTTTTGTGAACTATTTAGGATGATCCTTCGAGATTCTCTCAACTGTATTTGCACTATTTGGGAAATTTGCTTGCTTTGCTAAGATGAGTTTTACATATCCCCGCTTTTTAATGTTTTTATATTTTTTTAGGGGTGAAACATGTTTACTTTTTGTCTTGCTTATATCTTTACGCATTTGTTTTTATTATTAGTTGGTGAACCCGCCTCAGTGTAGTCATTAACTTTGATCAAGCCAACTGTAGTAGATTATAGCGCTATAGGTTCGACAAGCCCATGCCCCGCACAAATTCAGGGATGATCGAAACAGCTTTTTATACTAGCTCATTGAGTTACGTCATTTTTTACTAGCTCATTAAGATACGTCATTTTTTACTAGCTCATTGAGTTACGTCATTTTTTTTAATAGCTCATTGAGTTACGTCATTTTTTTTTACTAGCTCATTGAGTTACGTCATTTTTTTTACTAGCTCATTGAGTTACGTCATTGTCATTAGGGTTGACTATACAACACCATGGTTTCCAATTAATATTATTACAAATTGTTTTGATATATAGATATGACTTACAAAACGTTACTAATTAACTTTTTTTTAAAACAAATGTATTACTCACCAACTATTTATAGTTGACCCCCACATTTTCCAACTTAAACATGTTTTAGGGAATAATGCAGCATGAAGTTCTATGTGCTTTGGACGTTAGAAGTTGAAGTCTAGTTTTAATTTTATTTGGTTATTGGTTTAGTTTGATGTTGAACATTTAGTATTGTTACTTTTCGTTGTAATAAATTCCATTATTGGAATGTTTAATTAATGGAAATTGAATTTTAAACACCATGTGCTTTTTGACAATCGTCACTACGTGACACCCCGATGTTTCCGCCATCGGTTGGGGTGTTACAAGACATCATCACCATTCTCCCAAAAATCTTCAAAAATTACCATAAATTTTCGAAATTTTTTACCCCTTAAAATACCAATTTTTCATTCTCAATGTCGAAGGGGCGAAGGTGGAAATAAAGCTACGTTCGACCGTTTAGTAAGGTCGAAGGTACCATGATTGGTTGAAATTCCACATTCGCCCAGTAGTGAGGTACGAATGTGGAAAGTTTCCAGGTTCGACCTGTCGTAAGGTTCGAATGTGGAAAATTTCTAGGTTCGTCCTAAAAATCCTACGTTCGACCGAATATATTCCACGTTCGACCACTCGTAATCAAAAATCTTCTGCACATTCGACCGTTTGCACAAAAACGTGTTCTTCTTCAATATTTTCTGCAAATCAGCCCATAAACACTCTGATTGTTCGAATTTGATGATGAAACTTGTACAGAAAGGTGCGGAAATGAAAACCTAACCCTCGAATTCACAAAAACATGGTGAAATCACATGGTTTTGGGTTCAATTAAGAATCTAGGGTTTCTAGGGTTTCAACCTTTCAATCAAGAACTGAACTTTAACGTCTGAAATCATGAAAACGAGCTGTGATTGATTCAAACGACTGTTAGATTGTTCAAATCGGTACCATAGCTCTGATACCAGTTGAGAATCCGGTTAAGAACCGAATCCACGGATCGATTACGCGAAAACAACTCGGTTTCAGACGGGAGATTCGAGACGAGACAGAAATATACGATAACAAAGTCATCACAGATTCGTATTAATTCAGAAACGGTTACAGACACTGTCATCAGTAGGATAAACATCTATCTCGGGGCCGGGGGAGGTCGGGCATGACCTCCCCCTTGAGAGCATTCATAACATAAACTCAAATCTACAAATGAAAACCAACACATGAGATTTCTATTTATAGTCCAAAACCATAAGCCACCTTCGCCCATTTAAGGAGGTCGAATGTGGAACTTTTCCACATTCGCACCATCACAAACGGTCGAATCTAGCTTAGATTTTGGTCTATATTTACAAATGTATCAGATCCATAAAATGCCCTTATGGATCACCACAATCTCATGTAATACAATACAAAGACTCAACCCTAGTCTATTCGACAGTGACGTCCACATAATAGTGCATCAACAATCTCCCCCTTTGACGTTGCTGGCGAATCCACAAATCTCTTACACATCAACAGTCAAAATCACAGGTCACCCCCTCAATACATGCACTATTGCATTGAGTAGAAATACAATATCCTTCGTGAACCGACCAAGTAATGCACTACGGACCTTCAGCATCAATACGCAGGAAGTCAGCTAGACCACGTATATCATTTGCGAAATCAGCGAGCCGCTGAATTACAACCAGATCACCTAGTTACGCCAATGTGAAGTTGACAATGTAATGCACTGCAGTCTCGTAGCATCAGTACCCAGGAATGTCATCTTGACCAAGTACATCACGCGCAAACCAACTAGCCCGATAAGACCCCTGCTAGAAGGATTCCATACTGACCGATCAGATATTCAACGTAACACATAGGTACTACCACTAATTCACGTCTCATATCTGCACTTAACCTTTGCATCACCCTTCACACCAACTAGAGAAGTCTAACTGTCAGTACCCATTTAAACATCTCAAATGTGACTATGTGCAAAACACTCCACTCGGACACTTGTACTTCTATGAAATTCTTCATCTGTGCTGACTGTGATTGCATTAACACATTCTTCTCTTTAAATGTTCTTGAGTAACTTCATCTATTCGACAGAATACTAGCCGTAGACGAGTGAATCAAGCAATCAGAAGTTTTCAGCAGGAACTACCGGTACAATTGTGGACTTGAAAAGCTTCAGAAACTGAAGTTTTCTATAGGGCCAACAATAACCACCAACAGCTCTTGAAATTCTTCAGGACTGTAACCTTGAAACTTTCATTGAATCTACGTGCCACATGACTCCTACTGGGATCCCTCATTACTTTCGGAACATTGAGATCTCAGTCTTGATATGCTTGTATATAACAACTTTGTTTGAACAAGTTCCTTCAATCACACTAGAACTGGGTTGACTGTTCTTCATCTTGCGGAATAAAATCTGTCTATTTTCTGGCCCATAATAGTCATTTGAATCTGATTATCATACTGTTGATTCTCATGACTACCCCATAATAAAACGTTTCATCATCATCATTTCTTCAACAATTTGTGAAGACATGTAACATCTTGAATAATTTCAATTTCTTCATTCTAATAGTAATTGTTCTTTTTGTTTTATCAAAATATATATATATATATATAGCTATAATTATCATCCACACCTTTATATAAAATAAATAAATATCGCTTTGTAAAAGATGCAAACTGGAGGGACCATAAGTGCAAATAACCAAAACTTTCAAACAGCTTCTTCCTTCCCTTTTCATAAATCCGGTCACCGGATTCTCGGAATTTCCGGCCGACCACTGTTCCATCTTAAATCGGGATTTACATCAAGTTTAAACCCACAAACTCATACTAATCTTTATCGTGAACTCATCTCAAAGTTTAGTTCAGTATTGTGAATGATAACTATCTAAAACTTTGAAATCCTTGTTAACCGGAATTACGGTTCCAACCGTAACCGAATATTTCTCGTTTCGTTTCCTATAAATGGACCCATATTTCGACTCAGAAGCGTCCCACAATCACAAATCACACATAAATCTAACCTCTTGTTCTCTCTGTGGTCACCGGAGCTTGACCGGAATCCAAACGCCGACAACCTCTCCTCCGACCTTCACTCCGCCGCATTCCGGTATTTTCTTTTGTTGCTTTCTGTTTGTTTTCGGTTTGATTTCAGAAGCCATCTGTTTACTTCGAATAACGATCTGTGGTAAAAGTTAATTGTTTGGGTTTTTGGTTCTAGGATTTATGGGTTGGTATGATTTGAGAAGAAGGGAGGTTTGAAATTTTTTTATTTAGATCAGAACTACCAGCGAACTGGTAGCCTTGGCATTCATATGTGTTGAGCCATTTCCTTTCATTCACACTTGTATTTTAATTATAATAAAACCTAAGGTATTCTAGTTTGCCTACCACCATGAACCTGTACAGATTTTTCATATATATATATATTCTAAAAAAAAGGTTTGGAATGGTGTATTATAAATTCAAACGTACAGGTTGATACTTCATTTGGAAAGTATTGGTCAAAATTAAATATTTATATATAACTATTATTAATTGTTTTAAACATATAAAAAGAAAACATAAACTAAATATGTAAATTATTCTATCTTATATGTATATGTAAACATATAAAAAAAAAGAAACTAAAGTTTTGTATTCTAGTTATCTATTAAATTATATAACTGGGCGTTTATGTAAAATAACCTTTTTAGAATTATTTTATAAATTTTATTAGGTTACTTAATTAAATTTCTTATGATTAAATATTTATAAACTTAACTATGTCACATTTATAAATATTGTTCCCAAATCAGAACTATAAATCCGTAGGACCCTAGATTGCCTTAGACTTGATTGGTCTTCCTCAATTTATGAGGTTATATTTTTGTGAACTATTTAGGATGATCCTTCGAGATTCTCTCAACTGTATTTGCACTATTTGGGAAATTTGCTTGCTTTGCTAAGATGAGTTTTACATATCCCCGCTTTTTAATGTTTTTATATTTTTTTAGGGGTGAAGCATGTTTACTTTTTGTCTTGCTTATATCTTTACGCATTTGTTTTTATTATTAGTTGGTGAACCCGCCTCAGTGTAGTCATTAACTTTGATTTGCCAACTGTAGTAGATTATAGCGCTATAGGTTCGACAAGCCCATGCCCCGCACAAATTCAGGGATGATCGAAACAGCTTTTTATACTAGCTCATTGAGTTACGTCATTTTTTACTAGCTCATTAAGATACGTCATTTTTTACTAGCTCATTGAGTTACGTCATTTTTTTTTAATAGCTCATTGAGTTACGTCATTTTTTTTACTAGCTCATTGAGTTACGTCATTTTTTTTACTAGCTCATTGAGTTACGTCATTGTCATTAGGGTTGACTATACAACACCATGGTTTCCAATTAATATTATTACAAATTGTTTTGATATATAGATATGACTTACAAAACTTTACTAATTAACTTTTTTTTAAAACAAATGTATTACTCACCAACTATTTATAGTTGACCCCCACATTTTCCAACTTAAACATGTTTTAGGGAATAATGCAGCATGAAGTTCTATGTGCTTTGGACGTTAGAAGTTGAAGTCTAGTTTTAATTTTATTTGGTTATTGGTTTAGTTTGATGTTGAACATTTAGTATTGTTACTTTTCGTTGTAATAAATTCCATTATTGGAATGTTTAATTAATGGAAATTGAATTTTAAACACCATGTGCTTTTTGACAATCGTCACTACGTGACACCCCGATGTTTCCGCCATCGGTTGGGGTGTTACAAGACATCATCACCATTCTCCCAAAAATCTTCAAAAATTACCATAAATTTTCGAAATTTTTTACCCCTTAAAATACCAATTTTTCATTCTCAATGTCGAAGGGGCGAAGGTGGAAATAAAGCTACGTTCGACCGTTTAGTAAGGTCGAAGGTACCATGATTGGTTGAAATTCCACATTCGCCCAGTAGTGAGGTACGAATGTGGAAAGTTTCCAGGTTCGACCTGTCGTAAGGTTCGAATGTGGAAAATTTCTAGGTTCGTCCTAAAAATCCTACGTTCGACCGAATATATTCCACGTTCGACCACTCGTAATCAAAAATCTTCTGCACATTCGACCGTTTGCACAAAAACGTGTTCTTCTTCAATATTTTCTGCAAATCAGCCCATAAACACTCTGATTGTTCGAATTTGATGATGAAACTTGTACAGAAAGGTGCGGAAATGAAAACCTAACCCTCGAATTCACAAAAACATGGTGAAATCACATGGTTTTGGGTTCAATTAAGAATCTAGGGTTTCTAGGGTTTCAACCTTTCAATCAAGAACTGAACTTTAACGTCTGAAATCATGAAAACGAGCTGTGATTGATTCAAACGACTGTTAGATTGTTCAAATCGGTACCATAGCTCTGATACCAGTTGAGAATCCGGTTAAGAACCGAATCCACGGATCGATTACGCGAAAACAACTCGGTTTCAGACGGGAGATTCGAGACGAGACAGAAATATACGATAACAAAGTCATCACAGATTCGTATTAATTCAGAAACGGTTACAGACACTGTCATCAGTAGGATAAACATCTATCTCGGGGCCGGGAGAGGTCGGGCATGACCTCCCCCTTGAGAGCATTCAAAACATAAACTCAAATCTACAAATGAAAACCAACACATGAGATTGCTATTTATAGTCCAAAACCATAAGCCACCTTCGCCCATTTAAGGAGGTCGAATGTGGAACTTTTCCACATTCGCACTATCACAAACAGTCGAATCTAGCTTAGATTTTGGTCTATATTTACAAATGCATCAGATCCATAAAATGCCCTTATGGATCACCACAATCTCATGTAATACAATACAAAGACTCAACCCTAGTCTATTCGACAGTGACGTCAACATAATAGTGCATCAACAGTTTTAACAAATACAACGCTTATGTTTTATAACGCAACACTTTTGAAACACAACGCTTATGAAACGCAACGCTTTTGAAACACAACGCTTATGAAACGCAACTCTTTTGAAACACAACGTTTAAGAAACGCAACGCTTTTGAAACACAACGCTATTGGAAACACAACGCTTTTGGAAACGCAACACTTGTTTTAAATTACTAAACAATGAAAACGCAACGCTAAGTCCCTAATAAAAACCATGAATGTGCGGGGCACAACGGGGGAAATGTGGATAGATCTATTGGGCTTAACGAACCCCACTCGACGGCTAGGAACCGGGCGGGTGCATATTGTCTCTATTTTCGGCAACTCAAACACGGGCGGCAACACACACAACGCTTGTCAGTAATGGTTTCGGCAACACAGTCGTAGTAGTAAGGAAACGCTTGTTATTTACTTAAGGTTTTGCATACTTGGTACTTTTGAGATGAAACTCTTTACGCTTGAAACGCTTTGTGAACTTAAAACCTATGAACTCACCAGCATTATATGTTGACGTCTTTTTGGCATGTTTTCTCAGCTCGCTAAGGTAGCAGCATTGAGTATAGGCACACGGAGTCTCACGGCGTCTAGGGATCATATGCATGTTTTGTTAAACATTTCAGACTTTGAGTTTTACTTTTAAGTTGTAATAATACATTTTGCTTCCGCTGTGTTAGAACGGTTTGAAACTCAATGGTAGTTTACGTTGTTTTCTTATCATATAGATGTCGTTTATTGTGATCGTTGACTTGGATCCTGGTGTGTGACGCGCCTCGCGGTAAAACCCCGCTTGTGGAAATTTGAGGGTGTGACAAAATATAAACTAAAATGGGAATTTCCCATAAGTCTTGACACGCTTAGACAGGTTTAATCTAGTCAGAACATAGTCCTTGAAAACCGAAATAATTTGCTTTGGGAATTGGTCTCGTGTTGGGAAATATAGCCAAGACTTCGCAAATTTTCCCATCTCAAAACTCTGAACAGCATGAGAAACTTTTGTGAAACCTGCAGGTTCGTATACCGCGAACATTATAGAGGAAACTTAGATACGCGAAACAGGGCAATCCAGCAAGCCCAGATCGTATCCTACGGTTGAGAGCCGTAGGCTAAGGTCCAAGCAACTCATTCAGGTCAAGAACCACATGTTGTAACCTAATCGTAGGCTACGGTTCAGATGTTGAATCAGGATGATTGAACTGTAGCCTACGGTTCACAAACCATGGGCTACGGCGGGTAAATAACAAAATTATTTTTCTTATTTATTCTACTTATTCGATCCTATACAATACCAGACTCGGCTAGTAATTCTAACGGGTTTTTCTTGTATGATCAACCCTAGGTATGACCACTACAGAGCTGGAGTTATGATCAAGTACATCCGAAGAACTAAACGCAAACGAATCTCATGTTCAACGCTTCCGCATAATTCTTTGTAAATTGTAACCGATCATAGTGGATTTCTAAGTGTGTTAACTCTTAGTGCATGTGATACGAATCATAAACTGGTATTTTTATTTGACTTTGTTATAGTCAAGCTAATATCATTAAAAGTTTTAATAATTCCATATTTTTATAAGTCTTTAATTACATAAATTAAGGATAAAATACCCATTTATTTAAGACGGTTTTACAAACGTGATCTTGACATCCATTTGCCATATCTCATAGTCATAATAGGCAGTAATGGCAAGTAGAATTCTAATAGACTTAAGCATTGCTACTGGCGAGAAAGTTTCCTCATAATCAATTCCTTGAGTCTGAGTAAAACCTTTCTCTACAAGCCTAGCTTTATAGGTTTGCACATTTCCATCCATGTCGGTCTTCTTCTTGAAGATCCGTTTATTTCCTACAGTCCGACACTCAGTAGGAAGATCAACCAAATCCAAGACTTGGTTATCATACATGGATTGCATTGCATTCCTGGCTTCTTGCCATTTCTTGGATTCCGAATCTAAGATTGCAACTTTGTAAGTAGCAGGTTCAGCTTTATCAGTTATGAAGATATCGTCATACCTTTCAGGTGCACGATGATCCCTAATACTTCTCCGAACACTTGGTGCTTCTGTTGTTTCTTGAGTCCCCTCAGGCTTAACTTTAACAACTGGATCAGTTACTTTTGGTTATGTCTAAACAATTGGTTCAGTCACTTGTGTTTCTCGGATTTCTTGAAAATCCACATGGCTATCTCCAATCCCTCGTTCCAGAAGTTCTTCCTCCAAGAAAGTGCCACTGTGTTAAGTGAAAATCCAATTTTCAGTGGGGTGGTAGAATAGGTAACCGATCCTTTTAGCGTATCCGTCGAAAACCACCTTTTCGCCTCTGGGATAAGTTTGTCTGAAGATTCTAGAGTTACATAAGCGTTACATCCCAGACTTTCAGATATGATACTCTAGGTTTCTTTCCATGCCATATCTCATAAGGCGTTTATCAACCTTCTTGCGGCAGTTTCTAAAGCATAACTCCAAAACGAGCGTGGAAGGGTTGTACGACACATCATAGATCGAACCATATCCACTAGTGTTTGATTTCTCCGCTAAGACACACCATTATGTTGTGGTGTTCCATGTAGATGAGTTGTGAAACTATTCCACAATTCTTTAGATGGTCAATGAATTCCTAACTAAGATATTCACCTCCTCGATCTGATCGAAGCATCTTAATGGTTCTATTTAGCTGATTCTTTACTTTATTTTGGTACTCCTTGAACTTTTCAAGAGTTTCATGTTTATGCTTCATAAGATAAACATAACCATATCTGCTGAAATCATTAGTAAATGTAACAAAGTATCTTTCTCCATGTCTTGACATTATTCTGAATGGACCACATACATCTGTATGTACAAGTCCTAATAGATCATTCGCTCTTTCTCCAAAATTTGAAAAATGTGCTTTTGTTAACTTTCCACTCAAGCATGATTCTCATATTCCAAACAACCTTGAACCCTTGGAATCTAGGATTCCTGCGGTTTTGAGTTGTTTAACACAATTCTCACTTATGTGACCAAGTCTACAATGCTACATATACGTCTCACCAAAGTCTAACTTGTTACGTTTATGGGAGATGTTACATAATATGTTATTATTTTGGATTTCTATCTCATAGATTCCATTGTTATGTTTTGCGTCAAAGTAAAATATATCATTAAGATAAGTAGAAATAAATTCACCATTAAAAAGATAATTAAAACCTTGTCCACGCAAAGTAGAAACCGAAACAACATTTCTAGTAACACTAGAAATAAAATAAACATTATTCAAACATGTTCTAAACCAGAAGGTAATAAAGAATATATTCTTCTATAGCCTTCACTGCAACTCTTTGTCCATTGCCAACATGGACCTCTAAGTCGCCCTGTTTAAGCTTCTTAATCTTTCTTAGTCCCTGCAAAACATTACAAATGTGAAAACCCGATCCTGTGTCAAACACCCATGTTTTGCTAGAAAAAGCAAATATTCCAATAACATATATACCTGACTCTCCTCCTAAATCCTTGGCTTGCTTCAGTTCAGCTAAATACTTAGCACAGTTCCTCTTCCAGTGCCCAGTCTCATCACAATGAAACACTTGGCATCCTTTAGAGATTTCTTGTTAGCAACAAATTTGACCTTTCCCTTCCCATTGCTTTGATTACCCCTTTTCTTGGTGTTAGGTTTTTTAATGTGACCCTCCCTGATCATTAGCACTGGTGCAGTCTTGCTGGGTATATTCACCTTAGCAGTTTTAAGCATTTGATGCAGCTCTGCAAGTGTCTTCTCAATCCTATTCATATTGTAGTTCATAATGAACTGATCATATGACTTGGGCAATGAGTTAAGGATGATATCCCCAGCTAACTCATCACTCAAGGGGAATTCCAAACGATCCAAGTGATCAACATATGCCTTCATCTTTAGCACATGAGCGCTAACTGATGTACCCTATTGCATACGAGTGGTTATGAGTGATCTCATCACATTAAACCTCTCATGACGAGCCTTCTGTTGGAACATTTCCACCAGGTGCTCATTCATCTCGTATGCCATCATTAATCCATGGTCCTTTGAAGTTCAGGGATCATTGTAACAACCGACAAAAATAAGGTAATTCCGTACTAGTTAACTAATATATGATTAACGTAATTAAATGCAATTATGTGTTGATTATTTATCAAGGCCTTAGGAGATAGCAATTCCCAAATAATGCATAGGAATGCATACGTTTAATGACGAAACATGATGAGATCATGTGCGAATAAACTTATCCGGTATGGACGTTGGCGATTACCCGGTAAAAATTAAATAATCGTAAAGGATCCCGGACACCCAAGATATAAAATAAAGGGTAATTTACCAAAATAAAATGGCTTTTGGAACTCCAAAGCCACAAGTGAGAACTTTTCATACAAATCTCCCGGTAACGAATAAAGTGCGCGTACCGCATCCGATACGCATAACTTATAATTTCACCCGACAAAAGCCTAAATAACCAATCAACGCTTAAATTAGGCTATGATTAAGGGTTATTAAAGGTATTTTTAATGTCCGAATAACGCGCGGTTAAAACCCGAAAAATACCCGAACGACACCCGAACGAAGAGGGATTTAACTTAACAAATAATGGGTAAATATTTGGTGTTGTGGACCCCACCTAAGCCCTCCCATAACCGGCCAAGAGGCCCTCCCCATGCCAAATCCTTCTTTTCACTCAATAATCCACCTTTTGTACTTCTAAATCTAAAAGAAAGATTAGGAAAAAGCATGGAAGATATGTGATCATTAGCCAAGTACCATAGCATGCAAGATCATGCTTTCTTTTGTGCAAATTTTCGGCCCATTGTTCCCCTAATACACCTCCAAAAGATTACTAGTACAAGCTACTAAGAGATCTCATAATCTAATGTGTGATTTTGGGAAGATTATAAAGGATTGCAAGAGATTAACATGTCCTTCATAGATACACAAAATCTTCCCACTCTCTCTCTCAATTCACGGCACACACACACACTAACAAATCAACCAAAGATCACCTAAGTACACAATACAATCTCCATTAGATTACCTGCAATATTTGAAAGATATGGAAGATTTATAAAAGGAAAACATGTGGTGAATACTTGGATAGCAAAGCAAGAACTCTTCTCTTTTCTTTCCCCTTGGCCGTAGGTAATCAAGAAGCCACAACCATCTTTCTTTCAAGTTTAACACATTCAAATCACTTCCAAACATCCATCCATCAAAACCCCATTGTGTGTTTCAAGAGCTTGGAGCTTAACCACTTGGAAGAACACACTAAACCCCACTCAAATCCAAGGTTTTTGTCTTCCCTAGCCTTGAGCTAGTAGTAAGCTTCTTAACCTTGCTTTGATCATTAATATTCATGTTATGTGTTCTTAGAAGCAAGTTGTACATGAAGGGTTAAAATGTGGTTTTGAAACATAAGCTTTAATAGATTTTACATGAGTAAAATGGATGATTAAAGACATGTAAATGGATCATGGATTTGATGATAATAATGTAGTGTTCTTAAGAGTTATAAAATCTACACATACACCATGTAGGATGATGATTTGAATATGATTTGTGAAAGAAACTTGAATATGTTAAAAGATAGTTTTAATCATCATAAAATGACCATCTAAAGTATAATATAAGATGGAATATGTTAGAAAATCATAAATGTAGAAGTTACAAAATGAAAGTCTACTCACTTAGATGAGTGAAATTTGGATATGATGGACAAATACACTAAACACACATATTATTAGCCTTATTTATGGAATATAAGACTATTAAAAGTGGTATGATGTAAAACTAATCTAACATTAAGAAGATGAATCTTCAAAGTCCACTAAGTTGGGAGAAAAATGCTAACTTTGGAAGTTAGGATGGAAAAATGCAACATTTGTAAGTTAAGGGACTAATGTTGTAACTTTGAAAGTTAGGGGACTAAAATGAATATTTTAGAAACCTTAATCCAAAAATTCAATAACGAAAAGTTTGGTGTCAAAAGCATAAATAATAACTTTCCAATGATAGTTTTGTATAAAAACTGTATTTTTATAAAAATGGAAGTTTATAAAAATATGGACTTGTATTAACATAAGGATTTTATAAAAATAGAGATTTTTATAAAAATGTTGAACAAGATTAAAAACTTGAGAAAACTTATATAAAAATGAACACTTTTATATAAATGGGAATATAAAAGTGTTGGAAACATTTTTGTATATAAGTTAACAAGTTGGGTTAAAAATACAAAAGTATTTTTGAACCTTCCAAGTAATATGTGATGGGAATTAGAAATATTAATGATATTCTATAAAACACATATTGGGAAAAACTTGGAAAAATTAACTATACAAGTTAAGATATCGGACTTGGACATGTTAACGAACAATAAACGGACAAACAAGAGAAAAATGACATTGCGGCAAGATAAGAAAATATATATTTTAGGAAGTAAAATATATATAACATGGGTGAAAATTAATTAACACTTTCCTAAGTGTTGGAGAAATTATTCGTGGGAGAAAACATAACGTAAATGATTAAGACGTTAAGCAAACGTATGGACTTAACAAGAAAAATTACACGTTTATATATATACATATGTATGCTCGTCTCGGCGAAATTCTAGTATATCTACTTAATGGGAAAGTAGATATGTGGGAAGGAAAACCGAGACGAGTAGACAATATATATATATATATGTGTGTGTGTGTGTGTGTGTGTGTGTATGCCGAGCCAACGAGATCCTAGTATATTTATTTGAATGGGAAAAAAAATATACGGCATGGCGAGTCGAATCGGGTGTTAAGAATATACTAACGAACGACAAGACCTTAGCATATTTATTTGAATGGGAAAATAAATATGCGGCAAAGTGAGTCGGGTCAAGTGTTAAGAATATATTATATCGAACGATGCGATCTTAAGTATAATTATTTGAATGGGAAAATAATTATACGTTAGGTGAAGTCGAGTCGAGGATAATAATATACAAGTTAAAGAAATATTAACAAGAATAATATATAACTTGTAAGAAAAGGGTAATCTAACGCCAACGAACCTAGGATACGCGTTTAATTTAACGGGAATTGGAATAACTCGTGGTCGGGGAGTTGGGTGTACAACTTGCCAAGGCACATGCACAATAGTTGTAGTGACTTATACGTCTAGGACGTTTGTAGGTGCGAGACCACAAATTTGCTATCTTTCCTTTTGAGCCGGACACAGATTCAGGTGAGTCTCATGGCCCCATTTTAAACTATTTTACGTTTTCGGGGGAAAGATATGTTAGGGAAAATGTTTGAAGGGATAATTATTTGAGATGTGATCGCCACTCGGGGTTGAGACCTCTCTTCTATAATCATTTATTCAGGGAAATGAAACCGAAGGAATATTTGAATAGTACTATTGGTGCCTGACAAGGCCCACCCCTAATCGATAGCGTCGATTATGCATCGGCGTATGCCTGGGGTGCATGTATTCTGAAATCAAGTCGTAGGATACCCAGTAACGACTTGGAGCGGGGCATTATTTTTACTATGAATGTACGCCTTAACTATCTAATTAATATATATTAGTACGGTTCTTTTGCCAGGGATGTCGGACGCTGAGAGTGCCGCACCGAGCTACGATAGTAGCATCCAGATCTTACCAGCTCCACCGGTCGAGGTAGTCGTACTCGACCCAGAGGAGGATGACATGGAGATAGACGCCGCCGTGGGAGGCTCAGGCAGCGACAGCTCCGAGGAGACTGATCCCAGTGAGGACCCAGAGTGGGCCCCCGCTGGAGACGACATGGCCGCCGTGGCAGACATGCCGATGGCAGAGGCACCACAGGCCGACTTGCCTCTCGTGCCACTACCTGCCGCACCATTACCACCACACCCCATTCGAGCCGTCAGGGATTTCCCTGCGTACTGCGTAGGTCCTTCGAGACCCGCCCCCACCCGGTCGGAGACCGTGGAGTCACCGTTCGATCGACATGCCCACGTCGATCATGAGCCGCTACCCGCCCCTCACATTCCCGTTCCCCCGGGTATGAGGCTTGTTCCTCTTGCTCGAGGACGGAACGGGTGGATATCAGACGACTCTGACGACAAGTCAGTAGCGTCTGTGGACCATGTAGCCATACCTATTCCCCCAGCTGACCAGGAGGAGCCCGTTGCTCCGATGTTAGAGGACGCCCCTACTGCACCTATAGCCCTTCTCGCCCTACCTGAGCCCGTACCGCAGGATGGGCCTGCCTCCGCAGGACACATTCTAGAGGGTAGCTCAGCCCGTAGCTCTGAGTTACGCAGAGCGGGCATGACGGTGTTCGCTACTGCGAGCCCCACTACCCCACCGTCATGGCGTCCACCCCGGAGTGGGCCACTATTACACAACCCCCTTATGGCCCCCTTGGCCGAGCTTATAGCACCTCCCTCCGCACCCATGACATTGCCCATCCCTACTTTACCTATGCTGCCACCCCTCCCAGAGATGCTTACCGTACCCCTACCCGCACCTTACACTTTGGGTGCCGGGGCCCCCTTTATGATGACACCGCCTGCACCGTACACTCTGGGTGCAGGAGACCCATACCAGATGCCACCCCACTACACCCCTGGACTACTGGGTTTTGCCCAGCCATTCACACCTCTACCGATGCCAGACCCAGTCGGCCCATCCCAGCCGACATACCCCGACGTACCCGGGCTGTCACAGCCGCACGGGATGGCCCCACTGTCCGGACCGGCTTGGTCCACAGTGATTTCATTAGAGAGAGACTTCCAGACTCTCACTGACACGGTGCAGCGCACCGTAAGCCCGATGGAGCAGCAGGCCCGACTCATGTGGGCCAGGATTATTGACGCCAGGGATGCACTGGCGCATTACGCTGAGGAGCTTCTGCGCATGGACGCACACTGTGGGATCACAGGCGACGCGCACTTCGCGCACCGCCAGTTCCTATACGATCACATTATGACTATCAGCATGTCCATCAGTATGTATGCCCCCCAGTACCAGTACCCACCGCCACCACCGCGGTAGACGGGGAGACATTCCAGTGATGCTCGAAGAATCATTTTCAGATGTATATAGTAGTAGTAGCATGATAGCGTAGCACGGATTACAGCGCTCGTTTGCATTTTGCCCAGCCGTGCGGGGTGTGCCGGCATATGACATGATGATTTTATTATTTCAAAACGATGTATGAGGGATGTTATCCCCTATTTTGTTATTGTTAACAAAGCGTTGAACTCGTACTGTTGAAATTAATGAAAATCTTATTGTTATGATGGTGAAATATGTTGTTGTATAAATGTGATTGTCTACGATTATTATTACTTACTCTATATATTGTGATTTGTGTGATTGTGTGGTGATGTTGTGTGGATTATTATGTTCATGTGATGAGTTGCTACTTATGCTTTGTGTATGGCAATATTCGTATAAATGTTCGTCAAAATTAACCTTTAATAATTATTATTGAAGTAAAATGGCACCGGCCACACAGAGCAACAGTGGCAATGACGGATTGCCCACAACACCCGCTGAACTCGAAACACTAGTCTCGCAGCGTATAGCCCGAGCCATCGCGGAGCACGAGGCCGCCCGCTCTGAACGATCGCGGGACAGGACTAGGAGCGACCGACGTGAGACCTCCCCTACTGGTAAGAGGCTTATGAATAAATGCAAAAGCGATGGGAGATTATCATGAAACTCCTATCCCATAATAACATACTACCTTATTATTGCAGAAACGGCCTCGCGAGAGCGTGGCTGCACTTTCAAGGCCTTTCTGGACTACAAGCCGATCAATTTTAGCGGCACAGAGGGATCCGTCGGACTGGTTAAATGGTTCGAGAAGACTGAGGCGGTGATCCGCATCAGTAGCTGTACCCCTCGGCAAACAGTTATGTACTCCACAAATTTGTTCCTGGATCAAGCGCTAACTTGGTGGAACAGCCAAGTACAGTCACTGGGAGATGATGCTGCTTCCTCCTTACCATGGTTGGAGTTAAAGGAACTCATGATTGCTGAATACTGCCCGGCGAGTAAAGTGCAGAAACTAGAAACCGAATTCTGGAACCTTACCATGGTTGGAGCGGACGTAGCTGGGTACACGTCCAGATTCCCTGACCTCTCACGACTGGTGCCTCGTTTGGTCACACCAGAAAGCAAGAAGATAGAACGATACCTATTCGGACTGGCGCCACAAATACGCAGCATGGTCACTTCTTCCAAGCCCACAACCATGCGTGAGGCTATCGACCTCGCTCTGAGCCTCACCGAGGACGCCATCCGAATGGGCACCTTGATCCGAAAGGTGTCGGGATTGAAAATTTCTGAGTCCAGCAGCGTGGAGGGTAAGAATTTGGGTTCAAATTCAGTGGTTGGGTCTAGTGATTAGGGGAACAAGCCAAGATTTGGGAAACGAAAGCGTAATGAAGGGAAGAAGGATGGATCATCGGGTGGTTCGAACAAGAAAGGGAAAGGGTATGTAGCCACAGGACGTGGAAATGGTGGGAAACAAGATTATCAGGGGAAAAACAACGGGATAATTTGTGGGAAGTGCCACCGCTCGGGGCACAAGACAGAAGATTGCAGGTCGGGAACACCGAAGAATGGAGGAGCAAGGCCCTGCTTCGCGTGCGGGTCGCTCGACCATTGGAAAAGGGACTGCCCTAAGATTAACAACCAAGCACGAGGACGGGCATTTGTGATTGGTGCCGGTGATGCACGACAGGACCCCAACGTGGTCACTGGTACGTTCCCACTTAATGGCCATTATGCTTCTGTATTATTTGATACTGGTGCCGATTTTAGCTTCGTATCCGTTGAGTTTAAAAGATTACTTGGGCTAAAAACTAGTAAACTAGATACACCTTACTCTATAGAATTGGCTAATGGCAAAACTATAGAAACAAGAGAAGTAGCGAAAGATTGTAAGTTGGATCTCTGTGGGCACGAATTTGGGATTGATCTCTTGCCGGTCGTACTGGGTAGTTTTGACATAGTCGTTGGCATGGACTGGTTATCCGCACATCGTTCCGTCGTTGTTTGCAACGAAAAAAATAATTCAAGTTCCTCTCGCAAGCGGTGAAACTCTTTCGATTCAAGGGGAAAGGCGTGGGACACCATTAAGAATTATTACAAGCATGAAGGCCCGAAAGTGTTTAAGGAAAGGCCATGTCGCATTCTTGGCGCACATTGTGGATAAGAAAGCCGACAAGCGGAAGTTGGAAGACATTCCGATAGCTAGAGATTTTGCTGATGTATTCCCGGAAGATTTGCCGGGGTTACCACCACCTCGACAAGTCGAGTTCCGCATCGACCTTGTTCCTGGAGCTGCTCCCGTAGCACGATCGCCATACCGCTTAGCTCCATCTGAGATGCAGGAACTATCCAGTCAACTGCAAGAATTGTTGGACAAAGGTTTCATAAGACCGAGTTTCTCACCTTGGGGAGCTCCTGTCTTATTCGTGAAAAAGAAAGATGGCACCTTTCGCATGTGCATTGATTATCGGGAGCTAAACAAGTTAACCATTAAAAATCGCTATCCTCTCCCCAGGATCGACGATTTATTCGATCAACTCCAAAGATCCAGCTTCTACTCCAAGATTGATCTAAGGTCCGGCTATCACCAGTTGCGTATCCAAGAAGAGGATGTACCAAAAACGGCGTTCAGGACCCGTTATGGGCACTATGAATTTTTGGTAATGCCGTTCAGCTTAACCAACGCACCGGCAGTTTTCATGGACTTGATGAATCGCGTGTGTAAGCCGTACTTGGATAAATTCGTCATTATTTTTATTGATGATATTTTGATCTATTCGCGCACTAAAGAAGACCACGAGAATCACCTTCGGTTAATCCTTGAAGTACTACACAAAGTGAAGCTCTACGCTAAGTTTTCAAAGTGTGACTTTTGGATTCGAGAGGTCCACTTCCTAGGCCACGTGGTGAATGAAAGGGGTATACATGTCGATCCCGCCAAGATCGAGGCGATTAAAAATTGGGACGCCCCTAGAACTCCTACCGAAGTACGACAATTTCTTGGCCTTGCAGGTTACTACAGAAGGTTCATCGAGAACTTTTCTAAGATAACACAGTCCTTAACCATGATAACCCAAAAGGATAAGAAGTTCGAGTGGACAGAAAAGCAAGAAACGGCATTCCAATTGCTAAAAGATAAGTTATGTGGCGCTCCGATATTATCACTCCACGATGGTACGGAAGATTTTGTGGTTTACTGTGACGCCTCTCATCAAGGCTTGGGTTGTATGTTAATGCAACGAGAAAAGGTGATAGCATATGCTTCCAGACAACTAAAAATCCATGAGAAAAACTACACTACACACGATTTGGAATTGGGTGCAGTGGTATTCGCTCTCAAGATATGGAGGCATTATTTATATGGGACCAAGTGCACGATCTTCACTGATCATAAGAGTTTGCAACACATCTTTGATCAGAAGGATTTGAACATGCGACAACGGCGATGGGTTGAATCATTAAACGATTACGATTATGAGATAAAGTACCATCCCGGTAAGGCGAACGTTGTGGCCGACGCCTTAAGTCGCAAGGAACGGGTTAAACCGTTGCGTGTCCGAGCTTTGGGTTTAACTATCCACACGAATCTGACTGACCGAATTCGTGAAGCTCAAATTAACGCTCTTAAACCCGAGAATGTCAAAGGTGAAAGATTGCGAAAGATGGTTGATTCACTGGAACCAAAGGCGGACCAGACCCTGTATTTCATGAATAGAATTTGGGTTCCAGTGTATGGTGGGTTGCGTGAGCTAGTACTGGCCGAAGCTCACAATTCTCGATATTCGGTTCACCCTGGTGCAGACAAGATGTTCCACGATTTGAAGGAACTTTATTGGTGGCCAAATTTCAAAAGGGATATAGCGGCTTATGTTGCACGATGCTTAACTTGCGCAAAGGTCAAAGCCGAGCATCAGAGACCATCCGGCTTGCTCCAGCAACCGGAGATACCTGAATGGAAATGGGAGCAAATTTCCATGGATTTCATTACCAAGTTACCCAAAACAACAAGCGGCCATGACATGATTTGGGTAATTGTTGATCGATTGACGAAATCCGCACACTTCCTTCCAATTCGCGAAATGGACAAGTTGGAAAAACTGACCCGTTTGTACATTAAGGAAGTGGTGTCTAAGCATGGTGTACCTACCTCCATCATCTCCGATCGAGATAGTCGTTTCACCTCAAGGTTTTGGGAAAGTTTGAATGAAGCCCTCGGTACTCGCCTTGACATGAGTACCGCATATCATCCCCAAACTGATGGTCAAAGTGAACGAACCATCCAGACCTTGGAAGATATGTTACGAGCATGTGCAATTGATTTCGGCGGTAATTGGTGTAACACCCCAACCGATGGCGGAAACATCGGGATGTCACGTATTGATGATTGTTCAGTAGCTCATGGTGAATAATGAATTCCATTCAATAATTTAAATGAATTACATACAATTGTTCCAGAATTTGTATATCAAATTGAATAAAACTATACACATATCTTCAAGCATCAATTCAAATCTTCAAGGAAATAGAACCTGAAACATGTTAATTTGAAAATATTTTGGGTCAACAAAAGTTGGTGAGAATTACATAGGTTTTTGATAATTGAATAAAAATGTTGTGCAATTCATGTGTCATGTCAATCTAGTCCATATGTGAGAACATACTAGAAATAAATCGAGTGCATAATCAACCCTGATGACTGTTATAATATGATACATACCATACGCTCATGGTCCACTTGAATATGTTATACGATAACAAACACCCACGCTAGGAGGCACGTATCTGGGTGGGATTGTCAGTCCAATAGATCTATCAATGTATACCGCCGGCTTGTACGGAGTTAATGATTATGCTAGAATGGTGCTTACTCTAATCATGCTCAAGACATAATGCAACATAGAAAACACATAGACACATTGATGATTGAATTGCATAAATGATGTTGTAACATGTTTCACCCCAAAAATGGTGATAAATAGAAAAGGGGCTATGTAAAACTCACCTTAGCAAAATGTTATGTCTCGTAAAAAAATAGAATAATGTGTTGTGAATGTATGCGAGGCGAATCCCAAAGACTCAACAACGTAGCTAGTCCAAATTGAAGAAAACGAAAAAGAAAGAATATCAAGCTTCCAATTCGCCAATTACAAGAGCTTATAATCAAAGCTTCAATTGTAGAAGTAATAGACTATAGAAGAAAGGTATGAGGGAAAGTTTAATCGGATTGAAACAATCGATTTAGAGGTGCAAAGTATAATGGGTCATAGGTGGGTTTTTATACTAGTTTTGGAGTCAATTAGCCATTAAAATTGGTCAACACCATAAAGTAAGGTTTTATGATGAATTGACTATTTGACTAAGACTTTGACTGTTTGACTAAGACTTTGACTAGGACTTTGACTATTTGACTCAAGGCTTTATTAAAAAAAAATCTTGTATGTGAAAAAAAAAAGAATTTAGAATCATATTATTATTATTATTATTATTATTATTATTATTATTATTATTATTATTATTTATATACATTTATGTATGTATATAAGTTGTGAGTTAGGATAAATAAAGACTTAGGCACATTTGTATAATATTAATGATAAAGGTGTAATAAAAAAAAAATATATATATATATAAGGGCTTTTTATGTATTAAAATTTTGGGGAAAATTTTGCGATGTTACAATTGGGATACACACTTGCCATTGGTGGAATTTTCATATAACAACAGTTACCATACGAGCATTCAAGCTGCACCTTTTGAAGCTCTATATGGACGCAAGTGTAGATCTCCACTATGTTGGGCTGAAGTCGGAGAAAAACAACTTACCGGGCCCGAAATTGTTCAAGAGACGACGGATAAGGTCTTTTTGATAAAGGAACGTCTCAAAGCGGCCCGTGACCGACAGAAAAGCTACGCTGATATGAGGCAAAAACCTTTAGAATTTCAAGTTGGAGACAGGGTCCTACTAAAAGTGTCACCTTGGAAAGGTGTCCCGCGCTTTGGAAAGCGCGGAAAGCTGAACCCACGATATGTTGGACCGTTTGAAATCTTGTCCAGAGTAGGCCCGGTGGCATACAAGCTCAAGTTGCCCCAAGAGCTTAGTGGAATACATGACACGTTTCACGTGTCGAATTTGAAAAAGTGCCTATTCGACGAAACTCTCATCATCCCTGCGGACGAAATCCACATTGACGACAAGTTACACTTAGTCGAAGAACCAATCGAGGTGACTGATTGGAAGGTCCAGAAACTAAGGCGCAGCAAGATCAGGTTGGTCAAAGTGCGCTGGAATGCCAAGCGTGGACCGGAGTTCACGTGGGAAAGGCTGGACCGGATGAAGAAAAAATATCCCTCCCTATTTGAGAAGACACCGATACCGGAGAACTCGAAGTGAATTCCGGGACGGAATTCTCTTAACGGGGGGAGAATGTAACAACCGGCAAAAATAAGGTAATTCCGTACTAATTAACTAATATATGATTAACGTAATTAAATGCAATTATGTGTTGATTATTTATCAAGGCCTTAGGAGATAGCAATTCCCAAATAATGCATAGGAATGCATACGTTTAATGACGAAACATGATGAGATCATGTGCGAATAAACTTATCTGGTATGGACGTTGGCGATTACCCGGTAAAAATTAAATAATCGTAAAGGATCCCGGACACCCAAGATATAAAATAAAGGGTAATTTCCCAAAATAAAATGGGTTTTGGAACTCCAAAGCCACAAGTGAGAACTTTTCATACAAATCTCCCGGTAACGAATAAAGTGTGCGTACCGCATCCGATACGCGCATAACTTATAATATCACCCGACAAAAGCCTAAATAACCAATCATCGCTTAAATTAGGCTATGCTTAAGGGTTATTAAAGGTATTTTTAATGTCCGAATAACGCGCGGTTAAAACCCAAAAAATACCCGAACGACACCCGAACGAAGAGGGATTTAACTTAACAAATAATGGGTAAATATTTGGTGTTGTGGACCCCACCTAAGCCCTCCCATAACCGGCCAAGAGGCCCTCCCCATGCCAAATCCTTCTTTTCACTCAATAATCCACCTTTTGTACTTGTAAATCTAAAAGAAAGATTAGGAAAAAGCATGGAAGATATGTGATCATTAGCCAAGTACCATAGCATGCAAGATCATGCTTTCTTTTGTGCAAATTTTCGGCCCATTGTGTCACACCCCGACTTTTCCCTCGTCGGTTGCGATGTTTGGTGCCTTTGCCAGCGCAGCGGAAAGTTGCATCTAAGACTCTTACTTCCCGAACGCCAATTCTAACCCTCCAGGATCCCCGATCTCAAGACGTCGACTACTCCAACCGTGCCGTTACCAAAGTTTAAACCTGAAAGACATACTTAAAAAGTCAGCATAAAGCTGGTGAGTTCATAAGTTTTGAAGAAATAATTCCACAAGTTTTTATAAAAGAGTTTCCATAAGTCTGAAAAGATCATTCCCGTTAATACTATGTCATAAGAACGTTAGCTAGACGTTAAGTGTTTTTACTACTACGGTTGGGAACCCATTACTAAACATGAACCAAAAGATGATACCAGCCCAGATTGACTGGGCTACCGATGCCTCGGTAACCCGATAGGTCGAGTGAGGTTTGTGAGGCCCAATAGATCTATCCACATTTCCCTCGTTGTGCATGCCAGCACATTCATGGTTTCCCCCTGGGACTTTCCATAAAAGTCGTATAGTAACATAAAGTGCCCATAGTATAACATGATCTTTAAAACGATGTAAGTAGTACGCATGTTTCTTCCCCGAATGTAAAACCAGTAACAGCAGGGCCGTGACACTCACGCACCCATTTCATTTTTCAAAAACTTGTTCGGTTGGAATTCCTCAGGTTTTCATAAAAGAAGCATGTTTTCCACCCCGAAAACATTTATAAAACAGTAAAAAGTGGGGTCATGAACTCACCTTAATTTCCATGCTAAGCTAGCAAACAAGCCCGAAGCTTTGACCGACTTCCTCGTGCCCTATTACAACAAAGGACACCTTAAATAACACATATAAACCTAGCCTATTATCCGGCTAAAAGATAGTTTATCCAACTATCTAACTCGTGTGTATAACTCGAGTACTAATATGCTTTAACTCGACGAACCGATCGTGACTTATCTTACTTATGCGTTAACACACGACATAGTACCCAAGTTGCGCACTTGTCACTATTCGTGTGCACACCACGTTGGACTATTTTATGAAACGTATAACTTATCCCGAGCCGTAGCTCGTCTTATAATTATATTTTAGGAAAATATTCTTTGATGAAAATATAAGTATAGTTATTTAAAACCGATTAATAACAATATCGCTTCTTTTCCAATCTTTAAAGGTTTCGAACATAAATTTTTATATAATTCTTTCTCAAATAGGCTGAGCGTTTTATAATTCAAAACCGTTTAGATGGAAATGTTTTAGTTACCAAAATCTTTGAAGATTGACACAATTGACGCTCAACAAATATTATGTATTTGTTTTGGAAATATTGTTAGACGTTTTTCTTTAAATGTTGCAAGAAATCATTTGTCGAAAACGTTTTACGATATTGTAGAAAACTACATTTGTCAAAATACTTGGAGATTGTTTATAATGAAATATACAACAAATATCGCCTTCGTTTATGCTTATAAATTTTATAAAATTTCGGCAGAGTTTCCTCTGTTTTCGTACAAACCAGGCAACACAAGTCGCCTACAATTTTCCCAAAAATCAATATCCAACACAAGACTTCAATTTGTTTATCCGTAATTCCCAATCAACGAGACTTATACGTTTCGACGCTTTTATATAAACTACACTTATTTATATAAATACACAAAACAATATATATATTATAGTCCAACCAATTTAGTCCGATATCGATTTTATAAGTCACGCCTTTTATATCCAATACCAATCGTCCGACTTAATATAATTACCGGTTATTATTATTATTCGGTTCGTTCGCGAGTCAAAACTATTTTAAGAATATCGATGTTTTTATATATATATATATATATATATAATATCCACAACAAATATACAAATACGAAGTAAAGTATACCGATTCGTACGCGCGTAACCCGGAGCCAGCTCGAACAACGTGCAGACCGGAACGCTGACCCGTTGACCACAGTTGACCAGCTTTGACCGCGTGTTGACCAGTTGACCATGTGTTGACCGGACCAAAACCGACTTGAACCGAACCAGATCTGTCCCGCGACTCGAACCCAACACCGAATCTGTCACACCCTCAAATTCCACGTGCGGGGTTTTACCGCGAGGCGCGTGACACACCAGGATCTCAGACAACGATCACAATAAACATTCAACAAGCATGCATTCATAAATATATTTAAAAACCAAAATATTATGCTTTGAGCCGTAAACCAGCAGCGGAAGCATTCTTTTTTACAACCAAAAGACATATCATTGTTTACAAAACATTGTTTAATATGCTTCAAAATATTAGACGCTGTGCATGACTCCGTGCGTCTAGCCCATTGACTGCTACCTTAGCGACCTGAGAAAACATGCCAAAAATGTCAACATATAATGCTGGTGAGTTCACAGGTTTTCTTTTATAAAGTGTTGTTATAAGTTCGGTAAGATCATTTCCGTTACTACTATGTTATGAAAACGTTAGCTAGACGTTAGGTGTTACTACTACTGCGGTTGGGAATCCATTACTAAACCGGTATAAGTGTTGAAGCCAGCCCAGACGGACGGGATTACTGATGCCTCGGTAACCCCCAAAGTGTTAGAGACAATATGCACCCGCCCGGCTCCCAGCCGTCGGGTGGGGTTTGTAAGGCCCAATAGATCTATCCACATTTCCCCCGTTGTGCATCCCCGCACATTCATGGTTCCCCCCTGGGACTTTCTGTAAAAGCCGCATAGTATGTGAAATAATCATAGTATAACATGATCTATGATGAGTAATCAAAATAAGTAGCATGTTTCTCCCCCGAAAGCAAAACGGTAAAAGTGGGGCTGTGACACTCACCTTGGATTGCGTTACTTGAAAACAGTTAAGTAATTATGCTATGATAGCCCCAATTAGCGGCGACCTATTATGAAATGTGTATAAGTATCCGGACTAATAACCCGTGGGTTAACTAGTCCCCGAATGTCCAGACCGTGACCATAAACGTTTGAAACATCTTTAACTGTTAAACCGACCTTGCCAGACAAGACCCGACATCCCATTGGTGACCCGACATCCC
Source organism: Ambrosia trifida (assembly GCA_028751855.1). Classification (NCBI taxonomy): domain Eukaryota; kingdom Viridiplantae; phylum Streptophyta; class Magnoliopsida; order Asterales; family Asteraceae; genus Ambrosia; species Ambrosia trifida. Next base: position 62,906,765 of record CM054128.1, on the reverse strand, counting down.
ACGTGTTAGGTAAATACAAGACATCATGCAACATATGCAATTAAACACTTAATACGCGCAATAGTTCACCTAGCCTAGCATAATGTCCGATTAACGCATAATCAGGTCCGAACACGTCTTACTAAGTCATTGGGTGCATCCCGGGGTTCCTATCATGTTCCTAGGTGTCAAATCATGTTCCGGGATGTCAAAACGCGTTTACGACAGCAGTACACGCGATTAGGAAGGTCATCACGCGAGTAGCTTCAGCCTATTGGCGATTAGGGGCCCAATCGCCTGATATATCAGGCGATTAGGGTCCTAATCGCCTTCATGTATGCCTAATCGCCTTCAGCATCAGGCGATTAGGATTCCTAATCGCCTGCTGCTGCTGTGTGACGGATTTTCGCGCGTTTAACCCTCCAAATCAGATCCGAAACATGCAACAACACCCAATATCAAACCTAAATCATTTACCAACCCATTCCAAGCAAAACCCCCCGACATATCACTGGTCTAACATGTTCTAAGCAATTATTTCCTAAAATGGCAAAGTACTAGGTTTCACCAACCAACCTTATCTTTCCTTAAATGGAAACAATCAGATTTCAATCTCTACAAACTTGCAAATCATCAAACCTCTGATCTAACATCTTCCTAGTATGAATTCTAACAACATTGCATCAACAATTATACCATAATCATCCTAAATCTTCAAGAACATCCAAATAGGTCAAAATACACATTTTCATCAAAACACAACAACAATGGCTCAAACTCTAAGATAACCATCCTAATACTCACTCCATAACAGAAGTACAATCATATCATGGAAACAATCATGTTATAATCACCAAGAACACCAACATATGCATGTAAACTTCACATATAACAAGCATTAAGGTGTAGACTTGGTTTAGAACTCTTTTGAAAGGTTTTTAAAGACACAAACTTAGTAAAACAAGGTCTGGACCTTTGGGGAACCAAAATAACAACTTTACAAAGGTTAGGGATGAAGAACACACCTTGGGTTTTGTTAAAGAAAGGTGTGTAGGCTTGGAGATGGTGATTTTTGTAGCAAAATGAGTTCCAGAGGTGTTTCAAGGTGTGTGGGTGGCTTGGGATCAGCTAGGGTTGTTCTAGGGGTGTTTGGGGAGTTAAGGGTTCTATTTATAGGTGTTTTGACCCGGACTCTGCAGTATAGGCGATTAGCAGCCCATATCATGCGATTGGGGGCCTAATCGCATGCTACATCAGGCGATTAGGTCCCAATCGCCTGCTATCAACCTCCTACTCGCCTATATATAGGCGATTAGGCCCTTTTCCAGATCCTAATCGCCTGAAACCCTCCAAGCTGGGTTTTCGGCGCGTTAAACGCTATTTTAACACATATAAACACGTATTCACATACCGATAAGTCACATAATGATTCCAAACATATAATGCATGATAACTAACACGTTTACATCCGTTCACCAATTCCCGGGACTCGAGACTCGTGTGTGCATTAAACCCGGCGATTCCACGAATCACCAATCCTTGTACACATGGTTATGGACCGACTCCCGATGACCCCGCGGATCATCGTAACGACTCCCGATGATTCCCAGAATCATCATACCGACTCGACTGACTCCATTAAGTACGTAATATGCATGACTCGCTAAGGTAGACTTACTAGTTTAGTCAACGTTACTAACCTGAGTTTGCCGGGTGTCACAGAATCTGAACCGAAAATATAAACTCAACCCGAGCCCCATTTATACAGCAACCGATCTGAAATGAACCAAATCATCACCCAAACAGACCAGCTCCAGCCGAACAAACCCATCCTAGTTCTGACCCGAGTTGACCCTAACGCGAACTGGTCAGACGCGGCTCGAACCCTGAACCGAACCCAAAACCACGAACAGACCCGAACCCAAACATAACCAACGCCACCATCGGACCACCACCTGCCACCGGTCACTACCTCTGCCCAAAACAACCACCACGCCGGAACCACTACCGAACTGAACCTCGGCCACCCAAATACCCCTCCACCTTGAACCACCTGCAAAAACTGTCATCCCAACCACGAACCACCATCTTCTCGTCACCAACCAAAAAAACAACCATCACCCGACTGGACCACCACTACCGCCGTCCTCTTCGTCTGAGCAAAACTACCCTAACGAACCAATCGAGTCACCCCCCTGCTTCCTTACCGTTGCGTTTTGTTTTGTTTTTGGGGTGCAAGGGTTGCGCCGCCACCACCCAAGCTTGGTGGTGGCCGGCTGTTCTTGTTACCGGAGCGAGGGAGAGGAGGGCAGGGAGGGAAAGAGACGAGCGTGAGAGAGAGGGAGGTCTAGAGAGAGAGTAGTGAGAGAGACAGAAGTATGCGGCTGAAAAAAATGAGGAGGAAGAAGAAGAGCTTCCCTTTTATAGTTAGGGTTAGGGTTTGGTAGGGAGATACCGCGTATCGAACCCGTTTTAAGCGAGAAACGCTTCGGTTTCTATTCTAGGCCCGATAATTAACTATAAAAAGTAGTCGGTTTTGTTCAAAATTAAAAATAATAATAAACCGAACAAAAATATAAATATTTTCGTTACCCGATTCGTGCTTTCAGTTCGCGCGTTTAAATCGCGTTAATTAAATCGGTAGCAGTTTGGATTGTAAAAACGGTCAGTAAACTTCCGAAACTTAATAATTAGCAATATTTGTAATAAATATTATTTTTAAATCATAAAAATCACGTCAGTGTTGATCGGAAGTTGCCGGGTGTCACACATTGTTCCCCTAATACACCTCCAAAAGATTACTAGTACAGGTTACTAAGAGATCTCATAATCTAATGTGTGATTTTGGGAAGAATATAAAGGATTGCAAGAGATTAACATGTCCTTCATAGATACACAAAATCTTCCCACTCTCTCTCTCAATTCACGGCACACACACACACTAACAAATCAACCAAAGATCACCTAAGTACACAATACAATCTCCATTAGATTAATTGCAATATTTGAAAGATATGGAAGATTTATAAAAGGAAAACATGTGGTGAATACTTGGATAGCAAAGCAAGAACTCTTCTCTTTTCTTTCCCCTTGGCCGTAGGTAATCAAGAAGCCACAACCATCTTTCTTTCAAGTTTAACACATTCAAATCACTTCCAAACATCCATCCATCAAAACCCCATTGTGTGTTTCAAGAGCTTGGAGCTTAACCACTTGCAAGAACACATTAAACCCCACTCAAATCCAAGGTTTTTGTCTTCCCTAGCCTTGTGCTAGTAGTAAGCTTCTTAACCTTGCTTTGATCATTAATATTCATGTTATGTGTTCTTAGAAGCAAGTTGTACATGAAGGGTTAAAATGTGGTTTTGAAACATAAGCTTTAATAGATTTTACATGAGTAAAATGGATGATTAAAGACATGTAAATGGATCATGGATTTGATGATAATAATGTAGTGTTCTTAAGAGTTATAAAATCTACACATACACCATGTAGGATGATGATTTGAATATGATTTGTGAAAGAAACTTGAATATGTTAAAAGATAGTTTTAATCATCATAAAATGACCATCTAAAGTATAATATAAGATGGAATATGTTAGAAAATCATAAATGTAGAAGTTACAAAATTAAAGTCTACTCACTTAGATGGGTGAAATTTGGATATGATGGACAAATACACTAAACACACATATTATTAGCCTTATTTATGGAATATAAGACTATTAAAAGTAGTATGATGTAAAAATAATCTAACATTAAGAAGATGAATCTTCAAAGTCCACTAAGTTGGGAGAAAAATGCTAACTTTGGAAGTTAGGATGGAAAAATGCAACATTTGTAAGTTAAGGGACTAATGTTGTAACTTTGAAAGTTAGGGGACTAAAATGAATATTTTAGAAACCTTAATCCAAAAATGCAATAACGAAAATTTTGGTGTCAAAAGCATAAATAATAACTTTCCAAGGATAGTTTTGGTAAACATTAGTAAACTACTTATGTATTTTGTATAAAAAGTGTATTTTTATAAAAATGGAAGTTTATAAAAATATGGACTTGTATTAACATAAGGATTTTATAAAAATAGAGATTTTTATAAAAATGTTGAACAAGATTAAAAACTTGAGAAAACTTATATAAAAATGAACACTTTTATATAAATGGGAATATAAAAGTGTTGGAAACATTTTTGTATATAAGTTAACAAGTTGGGTTAAAAATACAAAAGTATTTTTGAACCTTCCAAGTAATATGTGATGGGAATTAGAAATATTAATGATATTTCTATAAAACACATATTGGGAAAAACATGGAAAAATTAACTATACAAGTTAAGATATCGGACTTGGACATGTTAACGAACAATAAACGGACAAACAAGAGAAAAATGCCATTGCGGCAAGATAAGAAAATATATATTTTAGGAAGTAAAATATATATAACATGGGTGAAAATTAATTAACACTTTCCTAAGTGTTGGAGAAATTATTCGTGGGAGAAAACATAACGTAAATGATTAAGACGTTAAGCAAACGTATGGACTTAACAAGAAAAATTACACGTTTATATATATACATATGTATGCTCGTCTCGGCGAAATTCTAGTATATCTACTTAATGGGAAAGTAGATATGTGGGAAGGAAAACCGAGACGAGTAGACAATATATATATATATATATATATATATATATATATATATATATATATCTGTGTGTGTGTATGCCGAGCCAACGAGATCATAGTATATTTATTTGAATGGAAAAATAAATATACGGCATGGCGAGTCGAATCGGGTGTTAAGAATATACTAACGAACGACAAGACCTTAGCATATTTATTTGAATGGGAAAATAAATATGCGGCAAAGTGAGTCGGGTCAAGTGTTAAGAATATTTATATCGAACGATGCGATCTTAAGTATAATTATTTGAATGGGAAAATAATTATACGTTAGGTGAAGTCGAGTCGAGGATAATAATATACAAGTTAAAGAAATATTAACAAGAATAATATATAACTTGTAAGAAAAGGGCAATCCAACGCCAACGAACCTAGGATACGCGTTTAATTAAACGGGAATTGGAATAACTCGTGGTCGGGGAGTTGGGTGTACAACTTGCCAAGGCACATGCACTATAGGTGTAGTGACTTATACGTCTAGGACGTTTGTAGGTGCGAGACCACAAATTTGCTATCTTTCCTTTGGAGCCGGACACAGATTCAGGTGAGTCTCACGGCCCCATTTTAAACTATTTTACGTTTTCGTGGGAAAGATATGTTAGGGAAAATGTTTGACGGGATAATTATTTGAGATGTGATCGCCACTCGGGGTAGAGACCTCTCTTCTATAATCATTTATTCAGGGAAATGAAACCGAAGGAATATTTGAATAGTACTATTGGTGCCTGACAAGGCCCACCCCTAATCGATAGCGTCGATTATGCATCGGCGTATGCCTGGGGTGCATGTATTCTGAAATCAAGTCGTAGGATACCGAGTAACGACTTGGAGCGGGGCATTATTATCATTTGTCTTGGTTTGATTATAAGCTCAAGTAGAATTGTAGGAACTTGCAACTCCTATAAATTGTCATAACATGGTATTTCCCAAGAGTTAAAGTTTTGGAAACTAAAAACCTGTGAACTCACCAATATTTATATATTGACGAAATTTTAAACATATCTTTCAGGTAATTGATTGAAGATGAACATGGCGAGCTGGGTCAACGGAATCTCTCATATGGGCGTTGGGTGTTTTTGAGGGGTTTCACCTTTATTTCCCAAGTATATGGGATATATTTGAGAAACCTCCTTGTTTGTATTAAAAACAATCTAGTTTATGTGTAATCGTTAAACATGGTTTTTGACGCCTAAATAAATGACCCATTTTCTTAAATACTTGTGATTTGCGTTAACCTTGACTTTATACGCTTGAACCGTCGCGCCACGTGTTTCCGCCATTGGCGTGGTGTGACAATCATGGATGCTAACATCAGACATGAGACTTTCACATAGTCATCAAAGTGCTTCGTATAGTTTCTATACGTAACAGAGTTCTGATTAATGGGTTCATCAGGGACTGGTGTTTCAAGAACATACAGCTTGTTCTCCGCCTTAAGAACAATTTTCAAGTTGCGATGCCAGTCTATAAAGTTGGAGTGGTTCAGTTTGTCCTTCTCTAAGATGGACTTGAGAGAGATTTGGGAGGGGAAATTGTTTTCAGTTGACATCTACAAAGTTCAAAATTTAATTTATTAGTATTTTATGTTTTGAAAATCTTAAATTAATTTTATGACCCAAAAGCAATATTTTAATTAGGAAGACCCCGATTCATCAAGACACAGTGAACTAGCTTAGCACTATCCACTGGTATGATTAGGTAGGTAAACAACGATTGTTAATTGTATCCACTACACAACTCTCCATTTGGGATTATCGTTTAAAAGCGACGTATGTTTAACCCCAACTATGCCCACTTGATGAACAACCGATATTTTGTCCTTACTGTTAATTGTAACATTGACTTGTGTTACACAGGAAACACAATAATTACCTTCTTTCATGATAGACGCCCAGCTGCAGGGTATAACACTAACATTTGGGTTCGATTTAGAATGAAGTGTTAACTCGTTAAGGGTGGCATAAAATATCAATTTAAAATTGGGATTTATTTTAATATTTACCAAAAATATTTTGAATAATTCATAGCATGATTCGAGTTACACAATCTTTTATAAAATCCAATTTTGTATAATTCATGATAATTGAAACTCCTTACAACACTCGACACGGTATAGTTTTAAATACCATATTTAAACTATGTTGGTCGTTTTATTACGAATGAACTTGTTTTAAATTTTAATAATACTCTTTTATTAAATATGCTTTTCAGTTTTATAAAACTTGTTTTAATAAAATGTTGTTGTGATTGTGAAAATTTTTATTTATTTTGGGTTATCTAGAATTTTTACAATAAATAAAACACAACCACAAAATATAATAATAAAATAAACAAATCGAGCCCCTAATAGGTTGCTCGTTTCATTTTAGCCAGAAACCAAACGAACTAGTCTACAGGGTTTCAAAACCTATTTTGATAACTCCCACTTGTCCTGAAATATCTATCTTCATGGAACATGTTTGCCTTTTTATCTTCCTCTTGATCTTGTACTTGTAGGATTATAATAATAAATTTGAAAATACAATAAAACTAAATCTATTCTAATCCTATCTATTACGCCGGATCCAATACCCGTAATAAATTCAATAAAATAAAAGGCATCACAAACACAACCATGACAAGGGTCAAAAGCCTAGGGCTCGATTCACATCACAATCCATGAAGAAACCAAAAGCTTTTGATCTTTTGTCAAAATAAATAATTTTTGACAAATAAAACATAGATCAAAATTTCAGCTTTTACCATCTATACGCGCGTAACCGTGGCTCTGATACCACTGTTGGGAATCATGATATCATATACGAAACGGAAGCGGTTTATATATTTAACAAAAAGGCGATTATATACACATATATAATATGGGCCAATTTTATATATATATATATATATATATTATTTGATTCATTAATCCGATTAATAAATATTCCCAATCAGGATCAAGGTTATACACGTATAAACAAATAAATAAGATAAACAACCATAGGGGTTTAGTAATCAACCTATGACGACTACACCGGAATTGTAACACGCGGGTTACAACGAATCCTTGCTAGTATGAAGTTCACAACCGAGCACGAACCAACCGGGAACAACGGTTTGCAAGAGGAAGGCAGCGGTAGGGCTGTTTGGCCAACGACAGAGAGGCGGAAGCCTTTCTTGGGGTCGGCAAAAACTTTTAGGGAGGTAGGGGATAGTTTCCAAAACCGGGGAAAACCCAACCCCTCACCCGCCCGTAGGCACGGTGGTGAAGGATTGGTAAAACCCGGGCGAGATCAGGACTTGAACTCGTGACCATAGGCCAGGAGTCATCCATCATTTCTCATTATGTCCCTCGTGGGAATTGAACCCGGGACCCCCAAGAGGGATCCCCGGTCCATTCACCAACTGAGCTACCCGTGAAGGACGAATATGTTGTTTTGTTAAAAGTGTGATTAGGATTTACATCTTAATCCCCTTTTTATAAAACTAGAACTTACATTAAGCTAATATCCTTTATAATATTAGCTAATATTATTTATTAATTTCTCCTTTATAATAAACTAATAGTTTATAAAGTCGCTAACTAATTATTTTATAAATAATATCCCACCTTAATGTGAAAATATCTGATTCATGTAACTTGTAACTCTTCGGATCGTACCGAGTTGGGTTACGTTGACTTTGACTTTAATTACGATCGAACATACTATATATCCAACAAACTAGGGGTGCAAATGAGCTAAGCAGCTCACGAGCTACTCGAGATCGGCTCGATAAAAAGCTCGAAACGAGCCAAGCCTTATCGAAACCCCGAGCTTGAGCCTAAAACAAAGCTCGTTTACTTATTGAGCCCTAGCTCGAGCCTGACATATGAAGCTCGTTAGGCGCGTCAAGCCTTAGTATAATATTGGTTTTATTAATATTTGACTTATCGAGCTATCGAGCTATCTAGCCTAAACGAGCCTATTATTATTTTTTTTTAATATATTAACTAATAAACACTAAACGAGCCGAGCCCGAGCCAGCTCGAGCTTAAGAAACTACAAACGAGCCGAGCTCAAGCTTTAAAAACAAAGCTCGAACCGGGCCGAGCTCAAGCTCGAGCTCGAGCCTGGTCAAGCTCAGGCTCGGCTTTTTTGCACCCCTAAATTGGAAACAATCAATTAACGAAGTTGAAATCATATCTTGTTTCTGTGGATTTGGTTGAGGCGGAGGACGCATGGTTTGGGATGCAATGTTTGATTGTCTTTTCACGGTCAATGCATTTAGGAATTACAAGGGTGTAAATGATGCGTAGCGGTTTGAGAGCTACTCGGGATCGGCTCAGTAAAAAGCTTGAACGAGCTGAGTTTTAAGGAGCCTGAGCCCAATCTCGAGCTTGAAACATGACTCGTTTAGTTATCGAGCCCGAGCTTTTCATACAAAGACCGTTTAATTAGGCTCGCGAGCCTAAACGAGCCCAAACAAAATTTCTATTAATTATTTTATATATAGTATACATACTATTTAACATTGGCGAGCCAAGCTCGAGCCGAGTTTTGGCTCATTTAAGCTTTCAAGCGAGCTCGGGCTGATCTTTTAACTCCTTTAAAATTGTTCTAAAATAATTTCGAGCCGAGCCGAGTCGAGCTCGAGCTCGGGTCGTCTCGTTTACACCCCTAGGAATTACATTGATCGGGTTTTTCTTCCGGATGTTCCTCATGCTACTAGATGAAATTGATATGTTCCAAGGTTAATATCCTAGTGTGGCGTATGTTTAAGGATCATCTTCCCACGAGATATAATTTGAATCCAAAGGTTTGGGTGTTCTTTCTATTCAATTCCTGTTTGTATGTTGAAGTTTTGGATCATGTTTTTGGTGAATGTCATCTTGCATCAAGAATTGGGATGGTATTAGGTGGTAGCCACAACTTGATTTTCGAGTTGATAAAAGTCTTGAATTCGCCTTTTTAGTGGCTTGTTTCGCTTAGATGGATAAAGAAGAAGAAGAATGATATTGTATGGCTCAGTGCTTTAGTTGGAGAGCTCGGAATCAAAATCAATTATGATAGGTCTTTTATTCTATTGTTTATGTTTCTTTTTTGTGTTGATGAATTCTTTCATAATAATACATAAACATGAATAAGTAATCGAATATGTACCTTATTAACCAGTAACCACTGAGAGGGAATACTTCATGATCTACAGGATGATCGGGTTCCCGTTTAGGGTGTACAGTTATGATGGCTTAAGGAGATCAGAGATCTCAGTTTTAGAGAGGAGAGAGGAGGCAACTTAGGGTTTATGTTATTGGTGTTTCATTAATCTTTAACCTCTCCTAATAACCTCTATATATACACCCAAGTGGAAACCCTATTTAATGGTTCATTAAGGGTAATTACGTCCATCACATAAAGACCAGTTAAACCAATAGGGGTATTTAGGTCATTGATCATTTATTAGATAAATGATTATAAGGGCCATTTAATTAGAATATATAAATATATTCTTACATTCTCCCACTTGGCCGAGTAATCATTTATTATGAGCATTAGATAAGCCTGATCAGGAGTTAACACTCATTTTAGTTTTAAACCCAGAAATGTAGCAGAGAAATACAGTCGTTGAGTCAGTTATTCAACTCAGGACCCCCATTAATCATACTACACCCCAAATTTAAAACTTAACATTAGGATCATGACAAGTAAGCCCTTAACGTTAATTTGTATAATTAGTGTCTATACGTCCTTAGGCATGCATGAACGTATTTAGAGACAAACAAATATTAAACGGATGAGGAATAATTAATAATTAGCCATTCATAGTGCAATATGCAGTTGTACATGGTCATTAGTAAAACCCGTCTCAATTATAGGCCCTTAGAGAGACTTATGGGTGATAGACCTTTAGTTATTGGATCCATAAGCATATCATGAATGAATTCGATACAAAGAATTAGTTTCCTCTACTTGTTAATAAAATAAGTGAACAATAAATTTCGTATCGAATTTCTAATGCAGCTCCGCTCGAACTGTTACTGTTCGAGAAAACAGGGTAGCTGACTTTATCACAGTAAGTCTTCAATATAGAATTTAGATGGAGTTATTAATTATGAGTCTATTGATAAAATTCCAACAACATTTAGTGACAGTTGCGTTGTGATAAGCAACATATTATGTCATTATTATTTAGGTTGTTGTTAACAGTTCATTATGACTCCTCCATGAGATAAGTTTTGTCTGCTAAAATAAGGATATATCCCGAAGTTGACATATTGTTTTCTTTGAATACAACAAAGTTGGAATAAGAGTATTCAACTATTTTAAGTTCTCACTTCTTCTTTAAATTATAGTCTCTCGTTTCTTAGAGATATTGTAATATTTTATTAGATGCTTCACAATAATCTAGACGAGTCTAGTGTTCAGCAACATGAGCAATATCCAAACGAGTATAGACTTTAAACTTACATAAGGCTTCTAATTAATGAAGCATAAGGTAATAATCTCATTTATCCTATTAGCCTCTAAAGGAGAGCAATGTTGTATGTTACATGTGTAAGGACCTGCTTAGAGACGAAACTAATATCTCATTGAGCCTATCTCGGTATAATTTGATTCCTATAACATAAGAGGTATCTCCGAGATTCATTATGTCAAAGTATGCGTGAACAATGATTTGACTAACGTAACATATACTTGTCAAAAGAATGTCATCTATATAAGGACAAGTTTCCATTAGTTTCTCCCACTCATCTTGAGGTAGGTGTATTAATCCACTTGGTTCTTGATGAAAAGAATTGCATTATAATTTCATCATGTTTAAATGCTTGCATCAACCCATACATGGATTTCATTGACTTACAAACTAAGTGTTCTTGACCTTCAGTTTAGAACTTTCAGGTTGTTTTATGAACATGTAGGTCAATGTAAGGAAAAGTTGTTTAATGTTCATCTAATGTAGCTCTTAAACTATTATAAGCTACTGGAACGGTAATGACCCTCAAATAAACCCTTTGTAAGACAAGTAAGAAGGTTTATTGATAGTTTATTCCCTCTTGAGTATAACCCTCAGCAATCAATCATACTTTTAGTGTGATAACGTTCCCATTAGGATTCGGTTTAGTTATGAACACCTTTAGGTAATTCAAACAAATCCAAACGTTATCCTAATTCATGGAATCAAAGCTTGCCAATAATAGCTTTGTCCTATTTAGAAGATTTTATTGATGCCGATGATATAATTAGAAGAGGTAGGATCAGTAAACTTTCCAAACATCCATTTCAACTTTAGTCAGGTAAGGTACTTAATCATCAAAGTTAGTAGGCCTTTTAGACCTAGATGACCTCCTGAGTTAACTATTGGGTTTATTAGGATACATATGCAATTTTATGAATTAGCTCTTGGTTAGGTGCTTTCATTCTCAGGTAAATAAGGAGCAATATTATTTTCTAAGTGTATAAGAGTTGGTGCAGTATGGTGTACAAGAGGTGTAATCGGAGTTAAATTCGGAGTAGAATTTAATGAGTCTCTCCCCCCGCCTCTTGTACTTTTGGCAAGTCATGATAAGGACTTTTACTGCTCCCACTAAACTTAGAAATCTTTAAGAACTTAGCATGCATAGGGTCTAAGATTGGAAGACCAATAGATTCTAATAGAGAAACAACTTAATGATGTTTATGTTAGTTTCTCTTATTGAGGATTACTTTAGTTTTGGTAAGAAATCTAAGTTCTTCCCATAGTTAGGCATCAATGAAACTTTATTAGGAGTATCATTGTAACACCCCAACCGATGGCGGAATCATCGAGGTGTCACGAGGTGTCGATTGTTCAATAGCACATGGACTAAAATGTAAATTTTAAATAGTAAACATAATCCATTGTTCAAACCAAAATACAACTTGTCTCAAAGAAACACAAAACATATTGAATATAGTTCAATTTTTATTAAAGCACTAGGTCCAAAACCTAAGCGTGTAAAGCAAAACTTGATCAAACAGCACCTGAAACATGTACAAAAATAACTTTGTCAACACATATAATGTATTGGTGAGTACATCCATTTGAGAGATATAATATTTAAAGTTTTCGCAATTCCTGTGTTGTATACCGTTTGCAAATATGAAATAAATGATATCGGTCAAAACCAAGCCTTGATGAAAAATGACTAACACATGAATAACCAACTGAATAATGAATTAACAAGACAATGACCAAGATCCTCTTTTACAGAGTCTCAAGGGGGTATACCATAGTACTATTCACTGAAATGCTAGGCCGCAGAACGGTTAATGATTTTGACTAATTATACACATAAATTCACATAAAGCAAACACACATGAGAATTGCATAAAAATATCATTTGATAATAATGTACATGAGTAGCCCCAAAATAGTAAAACAGTAAAAAGGGGAAAGATATACTCACAGTTTCGCTACGTATAAATTCCGAGAATGTTCGTCGTAAGGCTTAAAAATTCCGAAGAATTCAACCTATATATAAAAATACTAAATGAGGAAAATGACTTAAAAGTCTAAGTCAATCAATCATCTAAGGCATTAGGGCTTGCTAGACTCGTATTAGGGAAGATGAAATTATTAGTAATGACTTGCACGACAGTTTTTGAAATAAATATATTTACGATGAACTTAGTAAATGACTAAAACTCTCATGTATTACACATATAGATATAAATTCCATTTTATAGGAAAATAGCCTTGAAATAGAGTTAATGATTTATATTTAATTTAAACAATTTATTATTAAATCTAATTTAATTACATAAATAAGACAAGGTATGATCCCGAAATGATATTATTATGAGAAATAATTATTTTATGATGTGGAATACTAAAATAATATTTCCATAATTTCTTTGCATTTAAAACATTTTTAATGAATTTAAATGATGTTTTAATGATTAAAATTAGTAAAAATGACAAAAATAATCATTTTATAAGAAATTATATTTTATTACAGTTTATTATTCATAGAAATAATTCTCCAGAAAATTTGAGGTTAAAATCCCTAAAAATGAATTTTTAATCATTTAATTATGATTAAAATGATTAAATTCAATAAAAATATAAAATTAATGCATTTTCCGAAAAATAAAAGTGTGGAAGTCTTATTTTAAATGTCAAGATGTTATGTTTAAATTTTCATGATTTTTGGATAAATAATGAATTTATTACAATTATTCTAAGTTTATATGTAATATATATATATATATATATATAACTAAAGGAAAGAATTATAAACAAAAAAAAACCAACAAAAAAAGAAATGGGTCCAAGGGGAGTCGAACCCGGATCCCCTTGGTATAACCCAACCCTCTTAACCATTAGTCCACCTATGCCATTTGTTAACATATTAGATTCTGAATTGTATTTATGTTGAAAATAGAATGTGTCTTCTTCCCCAAATCATCTAGCCAAGAACCCTAATTCTTACCAAATCAAATTCGTTCATATTAGTGATCTGTAATAAGGGGGTTTTAGCCTAATATACTCGACTAAAACATAACAACCAAGATTAGACACTTACAACTTCTTTTCGGCTCACAATTGAAGCTTTTAAACTCGCAAAAAAAAACGCAAAAGGGTGGTCTTTCTGCACGATTTTGTATGAATTTTATTGTGGGTTTTGATGTGTAATGGTGCAGCAACCATCTACAATCATCTAGGTATTTATACACGTTTAAAAAAAAACGCGTTTAAGGTAGTTATAAAGCTCGCCGGTTTCATCATTAAACCCACGATTAAACGCCTTAAAAACCCGTCATTAACCTAAATAAATGATTGTAATGCGTTAATTATTGATGGAGAAGACGTTTGGAACGATAAAGGTTTGAAACGGACGTGAATATGAAGATTCAAGGGCTCGCCGGAATTAAAATCCGGCGGCCGGAAATGGTCCCCTTGGCTGGAAAAATCGAGCAGCAGCATAAAGAGTTATTTTTTTTTTTTAAACTTTCAGCAATTGACACTAATGGCCCCTCATACTTTTCTTAGTTAGATTTAAAGTTTCCTAGTTAGTTTTCCTTTAATAACAACTAACTAAGTTAACTTTTTAACTTAAAACTTGTATAACTAGGAATTTTTATGATATAAGTATATTTTTCCGAACCACGTTGCAACATACGCGTTAAACTTAAATCGAGATTGAGATGCAAATAATATAACTTGAGTTCGCTCATTTATTAAATTTGAAAACGACAACAATTACAGGAAAAATATTAGAAGGACTAAAATTGTAAACTAGACAAAAGCCAATGGTGACGGATGTCACAGTCTCCCCTACTTTAGGAAATTTCGTCTCGAAATTTATTTCAAGTGGAGGTTCCTGTAAAGAGATGAGGGTACTTCGTCTTCATTTGGTCTTCACGTTCCCAAGTAAATTCTGGGCCACGTTTAGACTCCCAACGAACCTTGACAATAGGAATACGGCTACGCTTAAGAGTCTTGACTTCACGATCCATAATTTCCACGGGTTTCTCCGTGAAACGCATCGTTTCGTCAACTTGAATATCCTCCAGTGGAACATGTAAATTCTCATCCGCCAAACACTTTTTCAAGTTCGATACATGGAAGGTAGGGTGAACGTTGTTGAGTTCATCGGGAAGATCTAGCTTGTAAGCTACTTTTCCAACTCTTTCCAAAATCTTAAATGGGCCTACATATCTCGGAGCCAGCTTTCCCTTTTTCCCGAACCGAAAAACACCCTTCCAAGGTGAGACTTTAAGAAGAACCATGTCACCAACTTGAAATTCCAAAGGTTTACGCCTTTGATCAGCGTAACTCTTCTGTCTACTCTGAGCTGCCAGTAAGGATCCACGAATAACCGCAATTTTGTCTGTTGTTTCCTGGACAAGTTCAGGACCAGTAATGAGAGTATCACCGACCTCACTCCAACACACAGGAGAACGACATTTGCGACCATAAAGGGCTTCAAAAGGTGCCATACGGATACTGGCATGATAGCTGTTGTTATACGAAAACTCAACCAACGGCAAGTGTGAATCCCAATTACCACCAAAATCTATGACACAAGCCCGAAGCATATCTTCTAAGGTTTGAATAGTACGCTCCGTTTGACCATCTGTTTGAGGATGGTATGCCGTGCTAAGATTTAGTTTGGTTCCCAACGCGTCATGAAGAGTTTGCCAAAAACGAGAAGTGAACTTGCTGTCACGATCAGAAATGATGCTCAAAGGAGTTCCATGACGACTAATGATCTCGGCGATATAAAGATTAGCCAGTTTCTCAGCCGAATAAGTCTCACGAATGGGTAAAAAGTGTGCAGATTTGGTTAAACGATCCACAATGACCCATATACTATCATGACCTCGTGCAGTGCGGGGTAATTTAGTAATGAAGTCCATAGCAATGTTCTCCCATTTCCACACAGGAATCTCTGGTTGTACAAGCAAACCAGATGGACGTTGATGCTCAGCTTTGACCTTGGCACAAGTAAGGCATTTAGCCACGTAGTGAGCTATATCCTTCTTCATACCGGGCCACCAATACATGGGACGCAGATCCTGATACATCTTATCTGCACCAGGGTGAATGGAGTAACGAGTCTTATGAGCCTCGTCCATGATAAAAGTTCTAAGATTATCACGATCAGGAATCCATAGACGATTGGAGAGATAGAGCAAACCATGTTTCGTTTCCAACAGATTTTCAGCTCCACATGACATTTCGTTGTACATATTGCCTTCCGTAACCGAAACATGTTGGGCTTCATAGATTCGAAGTTTGAGATCATGAGTCTGAATGCAGTTAAGTTGAGTATATGCCTTGCGACTAAGAGCATCAGCCACAACATTCGCTTTTCCAGGATGATAGCGAATCTCACAATCATAATCATTTAGAAATTCAACCCATCGACGCTGACGCATATTTAGATCTTTTTGGTTGAAAATATGTTGAAGACTTTTGTGATCAGTGAAGACCACACATTTAGTACCATACAGATAGTGTCTCCAAATTTTCAATGCGAACACAACGGCTCCAAGTTCAAGATCATGGGTAGTGTAATTTTTCTCAGATGTTTTCAACTGTCGTGACGCATAAGCGATGACCTTGCCTCGTTGCATGAGAACACAACCAAGGCCTAGGTGAGATGCATCACAGTACACCACAAAATCGTCAACACCATCAGGAAGAGAGAGAACAGGAGCGTCGCAAAGCTTTTGTTTCAAAGTTTGAAATGCTTCTTCCTGACTGGATCCCCATATGAAAGGTTTATCTTTGTGAGTCAAAGAAGTAAGTGGAACCGCGATCTTTGAAAAGTTGGCAATGAATCGACGGTAGTAACCAGCAAGACCAAGAAACGAACGAACTTCAGTGGGAGTTGTGGGTACAACCCAGCTTTTTATGGCTTCAATCTTAGCAGGGTCTACGTGTATTCCTTTGTCGTTTATTACGTGACCAAGGAATTGAACTTCCTTAAGCCAAAATTCACATTTGGAGAACTTGGCATACAGTTGCTCATCACGAAGAAGGCTTAAAATTTGACGAAGATGCTGTTCGTGGGTAGTCCTGGATTTGGAATAAATGAGGATATCGTCGATGAATACAATCACGAATTTGTCCAAGAAAGGTTTGCAAACTCGATTCATTAGATCCATGAAAACCGCAGGTGCATTGGTTAAACCGAAAGGCATAACCATGAACTCATAGTGACCGTAACGAGTTCGAAAGGCGGTTTTGGGAATGTCATCCTCATGAACACGAAGTTGATGATATCCAGAACGAAGGTCGATCTTCGAAAAACAGACTGCACCCTGAAGTTGATCAAAAAGGTCATCGATGCGAGGTAGAGGGTAACGATTCTTTATCGTAAGCTTATTAAGTTCACGATAATCGATGCACATACGAAAAGTCCCATCTTTCTTCTTAACAAACAATACTGGAGCTCCCCAAGGCGAGGAACTCGGACGAATGAAACCTTTGTCAGTTAATTCCTGAAGTTGGCTAGCAAGTTCTTGCATTTCCGAAGGTGCAAGACGATATGGAGCTTTAGCGACGGGAGTAGCACCAGGAACAAGATCAATACGAAAATCAACAGAACGAACAGGAGGTAAACCAGATAAATCCTCAGGAAAAACCTCTGGAAAATCACACACAACTGGAACATCTTGTATACTCTTACCCTTATCCTTCTTTTCCACCACATGAGCCAAGAAAGATATATACTTCTTACGAAGATATTTTTGAGCTTGAGTGCAAGACATAAGTTTCAAACCCTTCGATGTCGTTTCCCCATAAACAGATAAAGATTCACCAGATGGAAGCGGAATTCGAATAAATTTCTCGAAGCAAACAACCTCGGCATGGTGTTTAGCAAGCCAGTCCATGCCTACTATGACATCGAAACTACCCAATTTCATGGGTACCAGGTCAATAGAAAAATCATAGTCATTTAGATTCAACGTGCAATTTCGGATCACAGATTTAATAACAATAGGATTTCCATCAGCAACTTCCACGGTAAAAGGATGTGTAAGGTGAGAACGATCACGAGCAAGTAAGGGTTCAAATTCTAACGAGACAAAACTCTTATCCGCCCCGGTATCAAACAAAATTGAAGCATATAAATTGTTAATAAGAAATGTACCGTTGACCACATCATTGGCAGCCTGAGCTTGACTAGCATTAATGTTGAAAGCACGGCCGCGAGCTGGAGCTGCCTGGATTGCTGGAACTGCTGGAGCTGCTGGAGTTTGTTGGCGAGACTGGATAAAAGCAGTTAGGTGAGGACATTTATCTTGCATGTGGTTAGGATCACCACAAGCATAGCAAGCTCTGAGTTGACCGGTTTTCTGGGTACTGCGGCAGTGAGAGGTAGTATGACCCATCCGACCACAAGAGTTACATTTCCAGCAAGGTCGGTCAGTAGGGTGGTGCCAGTTGCATTTATTACATTTGGGATACGTGCCAGTATAAGGTTTTGGGGTTGACTGGGCTTGAGGTGCGACAGGTGGGTTAGCAACAGGAACTTGCTTAACAGGTGCAACAACAGCATAATTTTGACTCCTGCCCTTACGTTTCTTGTTGGATCCAGAAGTAGAGGTAGAGGCAGAGGTACTCTTGAGAGGTTCAGTGGTAGCAGGGGTTGAAGAGGTTTCAGTGGGTCGCTTAGTACCTTTACGAGTCAGGGTACCATCCTTGACATGCTTGTCGGTAAGAGATGCTGCCAGACGAATGGCATCCTCTACAGTAGCAGGTTTACTCCCCATAACGGTATCATGAATCTGGGGTGGTAATCCCTCAATATACTTCTCAATGGCTAAGGACAGTGGTGTCACCATACGAGGAATCAATAAGCTCAGCTCATGATAACGGTTGTTGTAGGGAACGTTGTTTCCACTATCCTGTTTGAGGTGATAGAATTCATCCTCCAACTTCTTCATCTCACTACGAGGACAGAACTCAGTAGTCATGGCAATTTTGAAATCATCCCAAGACATAGCTAAAGCAGCTTCCGTCCCGCGAGCATGTTTTTCACCATTCCACCAAGTGAGCGCTCTCTTTTGAAGAACACCCGTGGCATGACGAACTCGTAGGTTGGCTGGACAGTCGCTATTAATGAACGTATTCTCCATACTTTCGAACCATTCAAGTAACCCAGTGGCTCCCTCAGTGCCATTAAACTTGTTGGGATGACAGGAGTTGAAATGTTTGAATGTGCACTTATTCTCACTAGTTCCACCATTTCCACCTGCATTCCCGTTAGAGTTCCCATTCGAGCTACCGTTCGGGTGAAGGTTTGGAATAATAGCATTAATAATGTTAGGAACAAGGGTTTCCAGCTTGTCATTGAGCATGGTCGCGATACGCTGATCAGACTTCAACTTAGCTTGACGCTTAGAAGCTCTTTTGCGGGATTCGCGATCAGACATCTACAAAAAAATAAAGCAACACCTATGAGATTTAGTTCCAAGATTTTGAATGACACATAGCATACGAGGAATTGTATAATTAAAGAGTAACCTAGAAATCAACATAGAAAATTTCCAATAGATTAATAATGAAAATCAAATCATGATAAAGCAAATGAAATATCAAGAATAAAATGAGGTATTTTGGGATTGTTTCTCATGAAACTGGTGACTAACCAAAGAAATTGAAATATTATTAGTGACTTGTGGGGGCGTACTTTAGCCTATAAGTGAATGCTCATCCCGAGAATTCCCAGGTAGGTAAACGGGTCCCTCGTCTGATTGGGATTTATGCGAATTACCAACCTAGCCAGAAAACCCAGAATACAGGCGCTCACCCTTCCAGATTGCACGTGCCCCGTCACAAATAATTTTCCAAAACCTTAGCGGATCTCGAGATGGGGAAATATATATCCTTGAGATGTGGATTTCACTCCTAACTCAAAGATATATTTCCAAAAATTAAAAATACGCTGGAGTGAAACGGGTCACTAAGTTAAGGATATCACTCCTAGCTTAGTGATTTAAGTTTCTTTTGGAGGGATAGATTCCTTGAGATTTGGACGTCTCCTATCTCGAAAGGAAAATATTCCAAGATAAATAAATAAAATATGTAAGGAGTGAAACTATTCACCAAGATATGGACATCACTCCTAACTTGGTGTTTTCGTTTCGTTTGTGGAATATGATCTTCTTGAATAAAAGGAGAAAAATCTGTCTAAAGATATATGAGAATAAAAGAAAACATATAATGGGTAGCTTAGTTATAGTCTAGGTCAAAAGCATTTACTAATAACCTAATTCCCTATAACCATGGCTCTGATACCAATCTGTAACACCCCAACCGATGGCGGAATCATCGAGGTGTCACGAGGTGTCGATTGTTCAATAGCACATGGACTAAAATGTAAATTTTAAATAGTAAACATAATCCATTGTTCAAACCAAAATACAACTTGTCTCAAAGAAACACAAAACATATTGAATATAGTTCAATTTTTATTAAAGCACTAGGTCCAAAACCTAAGCGTGTAAAGCAAAACTTGATCAAACAGCACCTGAAACATGTACAAAAATAACTTTGTCAACACATATAATGTATTGGTGAGTACATCCATTTGAGAGATATAATATTTAAAGTTTTCGCAATTCCTGTGTTGTATACCGTTTGCAAATATGAAATAAATGATATCGGTCAAAACCAAGCCTTGATGAAAAATGACTAACACATGAATAACCAACTGAATAATGAATTAACAAGACAATGACCAAGATCCTCTTTTACAGAGTCTCAAGGGGGTATACCATAGTACTATTCACTGAAATGCTAGGCCGCAGAACGGTTAATGATTTTGACTAATTATACACATAAATTCACATAAAGCAAACACACATGAGAATTGCATAAAAATATCATTTGATAATAATGTACATGAGTAGCCCCAAAATAGTAAAACAGTAAAAAGGGGAAAGATATACTCACAGTTTCGCTACGTATAAATTCCGAGAATGTTCGTCGTAAGGCTTAAAAATTCCGAAGAATTCAACCTATATATAAAAATACTAAATGAGGAAAATGACTTAAAAGTCTAAGTCAATCAATCATCTAAGGCATTAGGGCTTGCTAGACTCGTATTAGGGAAGATGAAATTATTAGTAATGACTTGCACGACAGTTTTTGAAATAAATATATTTACGATGAACTTAGTAAATGACTAAAACTCTCATGTATTACACATATAGATATAAATTCCATTTTATAGGAAAATAGCCTTGAAATAGAGTTAATGATTTATATTTAATTTAAACAATTTATTATTAAATCTAATTTAATTACATAAATAAGACAAGGTATGATCCCGAAATGATATTATTATGAGAAATAATTATTTTATGATGTGGAATACTAAAATAATATTTCCATAATTTCTTTGCATTTAAAACATTTTTAATGAATTTAAATGATGTTTTAATGATTAAAATTAGTAAAAATGACAAAAATAATCATTTTATAAGAAATTATATTTTATTACAGTTTATTATTCATAGAAATAATTCTCCAGAAAATTTGAGGTTAAAATCCCTAAAAATGAATTTTTAATCATTTAATTATGATTAAAATGATTAAATTCAATAAAAATATAAAATTAATGCATTTTCCGAAAAATAAAAGTGTGGAAGTCTTATTTTAAATGTCAAGATGTTATGTTTAAATTTTCATGATTTTTGGATAAATAATGAATTTATTACAATTATTCTAAGTTTATATGTAATATATATATATATATATATATATATAACTAAAGGAAAGAATTATAAACAAAAAAAAACCAACAAAAAAAGAAATGGGTCCAAGGGGAGTCGAACCCGGATCCCCTTGGTATAACCCAACCCTCTTAACCATTAGTCCACCTATGCCATTTGTTAACATATTAGATTCTGAATTGTATTTATGTTGAAAATAGAATGTGTCTTCTTCCCCAAATCATCTAGCCAAGAACCCTAATTCTTACCAAATCAAATTCGTTCATATTAGTGATCTGTAATAAGGGGGTTTTAGCCTAATATACTCGACTAAAACATAACAACCAAGATTAGACACTTACAACTTCTTTTCGGCTCACAATTGAAGCTTTTAAACTCGCAAAAAAAAACGCAAAAGGGTGGTCTTTCTGCACGATTTTGTATGAATTTTATTGTGGGTTTTGATGTGTAATGGTGCAGCAACCATCTACAATCATCTAGGTATTTATACACGTTTAAAAAAAAACGCGTTTAAGGTAGTTATAAAGCTCGCCGGTTTCATCATTAAACCCACGATTAAACGCCTTAAAAACCCGTCATTAACCTAAATAAATGATTGTAATGCGTTAATTATTGATGGAGAAGACGTTTGGAACGATAAAGGTTTGAAACGGACGTGAATATGAAGATTCAAGGGCTCGCCGGAATTAAAATCCGGCGGCCGGAAATGGTCCCCTTGGCTGGAAAAATCGAGCAGCAGCATAAAGAGTTATTTTTTTTTTTTAAACTTTCAGCAATTGACACTAATGGCCCCTCATACTTTTCTTAGTTAGATTTAAAGTTTCCTAGTTAGTTTTCCTTTAATAACAACTAACTAAGTTAACTTTTTAACTTAAAACTTGTATAACTAGGAATTTTTATGATATAAGTATATTTTTCCGAACCACGTTGCAACATACGCGTTAAACTTAAATCGAGATTGAGATGCAAATAATATAACTTGAGTTCGCTCATTTATTAAATTTGAAAACGACAACAATTACAGGAAAAATATTAGAAGGACTAAAATTGTAAACTAGACAAAAGCCAATGGTGACGGATGTCACAATCATTATATTTTAAGGAGACAAGTTGTGATAGAGTAGTGTCATACAAGAGGTGTAATTTGAGATAAGATCAAAATTGTCACTTCCCCCACCTCTTGCAACTTATGCAAGTTATAATTAGGACACTTAATACTCCCACTGATCTTTTAGGTCTCTAAGAACTCCATATGATAAGTTTTAGCGATGCATGTGAATGGGAATATTTCATATATTTTATACTTGATTTCCTTATTGTCCAGATTTCATAAGAAATTTTAAGGACATATTTAGATGGAAACCCTTTAACTATATATGAATTGATTTCTTAAAACTTAGGTCCGTATGAAACAGATTAGATACAAGTCGATATTTTCTAAGCTCCACTAATGTCAGGTAATTATACCATGTGATGGAAACCCGTTTATTCCTTTTGCCATTTAAAGTTTAGGGCATTTAACACATGTTTTAAAGTCACTAAGAATGAAATTTGATAACAAATCATCCTTAATTAACCTATTCATGATTGCTCATGAAAAAATTTGGTCTCAATGGATGAAGTGCATAGGTCTCATTATCCTTTGTTAAATTTTCATTTTCATGATAACAAAGTTGTGAAAATGTGTGTATCATCTTGTTCTATTTTATAAGGTTTCTGTTCAAATAATGGCAACAAATAATGTGAGAGTTTAAGTTAATAGTGACTTTGTTTTGGTCATAAAACTCATAAGTGTCAGAGTGTGGCTTTAGTGTTGATACTAAAATTCTGAGTATTTCCAGAATATCGTAAGGTATCGGAAAGCCTAATACAAAGATCAGTTATTAATGGTTCTTTCAACCTTAACATTAAATTCGCCACTTACTCTCATCTTAAGTATTTGTTGAAATCTGGTGAGGAAACAGATAGAACTAGACTCAACAATCATGTGTTAATTGGAATATTTATATCTGTGGAGTTAAATATCATTGATTTTCTACTACTTAACTTAGTCAGCTGTTTCCTTGACTTATGGATTATCTCATTGCTTGTGCCTAGTCTAATGGCATAGTTTCGCAGTAAGACATCCGCTTGGAAAGCTTAAAGCTGGAAGCAGTACTTGTATTTTGTTTCCGGACTTTAAAATTATCCTCTCTATTGTAAGTTATCTTCCACTTTTAGGTTTTAGTGGTAGTAAGGTGAATAACATCTGATTTTTCAGTTTTAGGCGTTTCTCTTCCTGTGCATATGTTGCTATCAACACACTCATTTTCCTTTGGTACTTCTGAGTGCTGTAGTTGATTCATAAGGCATCCAATCGTACTAATGGAAAAGTTATTGTATAACGCACTGAAAATCTTTATCGATTCCATGAATAAGCCCTTAGTTTAATGGGCCATGTTATTCAATATTATGATGTATTCACGAATGCACTTAACCTTTTAATTTGAGTTAGATTTATTGCATGCTTCTTTAAGAGTTGTTTTTGATTCTTCCATAGAAACAAAATTAGTCTTAGGAATTTTAGAATCTTTAATGGCTCCTCTGATAGCAATCATTAACTTGAGTTCTTGATTACCATAAGTGACATTATATTTGACTCATCCCACTTCTTAATGAAAACAAAATTTAGTTTGTAGAAAATTAGCATGAGTGTCATGTCTTAAGGGATAATCAAGACTCAATAAGAGCAAATCATATTAAGTTTTGAAATAAGAGTGGATTAGTTAGTTTGAGATATAACCTTTTAGAAGAACTTTAGAGTAATTTATGTTATGGGATATTCAAGTAAGGCAAACGAAAATTAGGATCATTATATTAATGAAGGATCATTAATATGTGAGGATCATTGTTTTGATGAAGATGTGATAACATCTATTATAAACACCAAAATATAATAGATTAATTAAAAGTTCTACTTAAACAATAGCACATCACCTTTGGGCAGAAGTGAAATCATTTAAGCATGATGTGCAATTAAGTGTAGCACATCACCTTTGGACAGAAGTGGGACACTTAATTTATTAGGCACAATTTAGTTTTACAGGACACGAATGTAACACATCATCTTTGGACAGAAGTGAGACATTCTTGTTAACTAGGCAAAACTAATTTGGTATGCTTAGTTAGACTTAGATAACTATGTTAAGTTAGCACATCACCTTTGGGCAGAAGTGGAACCTTTTAAGTGTTATCAAAGTGAAGCAATGTTTATTGATTTAGGTTTTGAAAAACATATTAAGTAAGGTTTTACAAAACTAATAAACTAATTAATAGCAAACCCCGAGAAAATTTTAGATTACTAGTTCTCGGGAAAGTAGGTTTAGTTCCCGGGAAAAGAGGTTCTCGAGAAAAATAGTTAGTTCTCGCAAACAAGGAAGTTCTCAAGAAAATGGTTAGTTCTCGAACTTGTCACAGTTCTCGGTAAAAATTAAGTTCTCGGTAGAAATTAGGTTCTCGGAAAAGCAATTAGTTCCCGGAAACAACAAGGAGGTTCTCGAGAAAATAATTAGTTCTCGACCTTGTTCCTAGTTCCCGGAAAAATTACTAGTTCTCGGAAATAAGTTAGGTTCTCGAAAAAATAAATTAGTTCTTGAATTCTTGAGAGTTCTCGGATTCAGTAATGGTTTCCGAATTTAGTAATGGTTCTCGACTTTGTTCTTAGGTTCTCGGTTATGGTTTAGGTTCTCGATTTTTTTTTTTTTTTGATTTCGAAAACATAAACCGAGAACTGGTTGTCCGTGAACCTTAAATCCGCAAACTTGTTTGAGAACTCCCTTTCAAAAATGTTAATCCGAGAACAAATAATACGAGAACATTAAATCCGATCAATACTATAAGTTAGGGATTTAATTATGTTTCCAAATTTTCGGGATATTTTAAGTATATCCAAAATTTATTTTGAAATTTGATTTAGTCAAAACTTGGAGATAAAGTAATTCCCAAATTAAGGGAAACATAACCAAAATCAAGTTCTCACCAAAATATGGTGATTTTCATCAAAATTAGGATGAATTTTATGAACAGTCCTATGAACATACAAGAACCGTTCATACTAATTTCAGATTTATTATTAAAGTTTCGAATGATAAATCAAAATATTTTGATAAATCAAAATATTTTAGTTTAATAAATCAAAGTTTTCGAAACAAAAGTTTAATGATTCTATGATTGCCGCAGTCATCAAAGTTTTCAGAAACAATCACGTTAACTTCAATGATTGCCGGTTTTTTTTTCGAGATAGTCAATAATAAATCAATTCACAAGTTTGTTCGGTGATCATTAATTAAAACAAAATATTTGACGTCACCGAAACATTAATTATTTTCTTGATTTGCAGAGTGGGCGCACAAAACAATCATGAAATCAATTATTTTTTTTTTTTTGCAAACCACACAAAATTTTCGTGAGTTTCAAAATATTATTCAAGCATAATTTATGAAATCATAATACAGAACCATTATTTTCGATTTAATTATACAAATCGAATTAGAATTCATATAATCAACATATGCTCTGATACCATATGTTGATCAATTCTTTCATAATAATACATAAACATGAATAAGTAAATCGAATATGTACCTTATTAGCCAGTAACCACTGAGAGGGAATACTTCATGATCTACAGGATGATCGGGTTCCCGTTTAGGGTGTACAGTTAGGATGGCTTAAGGAAATCAGAGATCTCAGTTTTAGAGAGGAGAGAGGAGGCAACTTAGGGTTTATGTTATTGGTGTTTCATTAATCTTTAACCTCTCCTAATAACCTCTATATATACACCCAAGGGGAAACCCTATTTAATGGTTCATTAAGGGTAATTACGTCCATCACATAAAGACCAGTTAAACCAATAGGGGTATTTAGGTCATTGATCATTTATTAGATAAATGATTATAAGGGCCATTTAATTAGAATATATAAATATATTCTTACATTTTGTAGTTGTCTAATCGTAATCGTAAGGTGGATGTTGTTTGGCTCGAGTGGGTTAAAAACTCGTTGCTTTCTTTGTAATTGTTTGCCTTTTCCCCGGCTAGTCATTTGCTAACCAAGAGTGGTGGTTATATAGTTTGTCGTTTAAAAAAAAAGAAAATTCAGCCAATGCATGAAAAAGTGGTGACTAACTTCATCCTGTGGATATAAAGCAAGGGCTAAATTCTAGGCATTAGCGTTAATTAACCTATGCTTACATGTACCAATGAAGTGGTGGTCCATTGGCAAAGGCAAAGCCTTTAAAACACCTAGGTTGTGAAAGATCTTGGGTTCAAGTCCCACAGACTACAGGATTTAAAAGAAATTAACCTTTCAAAAAAAAAAAAAAAAAAAAACCCTATGCTTTACATGTGTTTCAATCGTAATGCCTATGGACCCCTTTTTACATCGCCTTATGTTTTTTGTGTCGACTAAGCCCTAGCCATCACAACCGGTTGACTCTGTTTCTCATCCCTTGATGAGCTCTATTGAGTTTTGACCATGTCTATTTTGGTAACGGCTAAATGTCCCTATCCATTTCATTAATCTAACTTGTTAGCATCTGATTTTGCCTAAACATAAACATGCTATCCTCAAATATATTCTAAAATTTTCATGTAGCCACAATTTATTTTCGAATATAATTGCCATTGCCAACAAATATAATAAGAATGTCTCTTTGAAATAATTGTTAACAAATATATATATATACGCACACACATCTTAATCTCCATTGCAAACAAATTTCTTTTATTTTCCATTGAATTAATCATGTACATTAACTTGGTTGATCTGTATTACGTATAAAAATTAATTTCAATTACAATTAAAATCTATTTCTTAGTACCTTATTCACAAGAAATAATATCTCAAATGTAGTAAACAACAATAAAGAAAAAGACAAAAGATTACAATTATAATATTAATTTCATTTATTTCTTCATCTGTAAATTAAGAACTAAAAATATAAACAATACAAAATTCACAATCTAGACCCTTGTTTGAGTAAAATTCGGACATAAAAATTAAACAAAAGTAAATAAACACAAAGTGTTTCCATAAATCTCAGAAAACATTATTCACTAAGTCTTGAAGTCCAAGGTCAAGCTCTTTGACTTTCTCATCTTCATCTGCTCCAAAAACAGGAGTCTCCAGCTTAGGAGGGTTCTGAAGGAATCATAAACATAAAATGTATGTTAAGAGTTTAAATTTAACTATATTTGTTAACCGTTAGATCATCCGCTTTAAACACGTTTTGCGGATCCATGTCTAAAAGCGTACCTGAGATCGAACTAAAGCCCAGTTGATACCCCGAAAGAAGTGGTGTCGTTTTACTTCACTCGCACCTTCGCGTGAACCTAACCGGTTCTTTGGATCTCTATGCAACAATCTATAGATCAATTGTTTGGCTGGAAGGCTTACCTGCATTACACTCAAAATGTTTTCTAGTTACTTGTTGTGTCGAAAATAGATGGCGTGAACACTTTTTGTAACATATGACCCTCATACCAACCAGTATTGTGTGTTTTGCTATTGAGAAGCTCATAAATTTCTTTCTTGTTGTCTTAGTGGTAACTTCCCATAAGGTCCACCCATATAGGAATTACTCACTCAAACACACTGAGAGGGTGTTTGGGATTGCTTTTTGAAAACTGATTATGTGTTTTGCTCCAGTAGGAGTGGAGCTGTTTTTAGATTATTTCGTTTTGGTAGCCTAAAAATCCATTTCAAAACTCAACCCAAACACTAAAACCTGATTATTTGCGTTTTTAAAACACAATAATCTAAAAATCCATTTCAAAACTCAACCCCAAACACCTCTTAAAGACTTAACTGTGATGTCCTCCTCTTATTTGTAGCCAATGCATCAAAAACACGTTGGTGGCATTTGAGGTTGGACAGCTTATGACTCAATATCTCTCATGTGGACATATATAACAAAATGAGATTCAGTTAAGGTGTGACATAACAAAATGAGATTCAGTTAAGATGTCAGCTTTCTTTGTCTTTGATCTATCAAGTTCTCTAAATAGTTCAATATCACGAAAAAAAACTATTATATTAATAAAAAGATTTCGTGAAGTTTAATACATCACATGTTCTATTTTCTAGTTTTTAAAGTTTAATTGTCCATTTTACCCGTTATACTAACTGAGTCAAAATTGTCACCTCTAAGATACAGATATAAGAAAAACGCACCGATATGCTACTAGGAAACTTGAGATCTTTATGAAGGACGTTAGCAAATGTTCTCTGCCTCGTCTTTCCTCTAAACGGCGTGTACCCGTAAAACATTTCGTATAGAAGAATACCTAATAACACAACCAGAATCTTGCAAGTTTTACAAAACTAGACAAATCATATCTCCAAACAAAAAAAAGATATCATAAGTGAAAACTTTACCAAAAGCCCACCAATCTACTGCACTAGAATGTCCAACTCCACTTATGATCTCCTGAAAAGTTAAGAAAACGTCTAAAAACTATCCGATATTCAAAAAGGGGTGACGGCGCAGCTTGTTGCCTGTCTACCTTCTATTTTGATGCAACTTGGCAAGTTTTTAGAAATGAAAAATTTATAAATAAAATGTTTTTTTATTGGAAAGTTAAGTGAGCGGTAAACACACGAACCGGCGCAATATACTCTTCGGTTCCCACAAAAGAATTCGATGCCCTAACTGGTTCGGCCATGAAAATTGGAGGTTGTTGGCCTTTTTTATTCTTCCTTTTCTTCTTCTTATCACTTGTTTCAGGAACTAGAAGCTAAAGCAAGAAAATTAAAAAAAAATAATTACATAGGAACTTAACTAGAACACAATCAACATTGGTATAAATTTTCCTTTGCGACCGACTGCTTTCTGGTCATTAAAGACCATTTCAATTCAGTCGCTAATTACGACGTCTGTCGCAAATTCGGTCGCTAATGCCCATATTTTGGTATTTATTGTAGTGTAATTTGGGTAACTTTAGTTTTATTACCTGTGGGCTGCAAGATGTCAAGCAAGAAAGATCAAAATCTGTCAAAGCTACATGTCCAGTGCTTTGTATCAATACATTTTCCGGCTTTAGATCTCTGTATATAATACCTGCACAACCAGTTTCGACTACTCATACCATGACGGATGAACATATGTAGCCTTTAGGAAACAGTTTAAATTGATATTGTCATAATAGTCTTTGCAGTCACTAAAATGATCATGTAATGTTTCATTTCACATGTAAATGATTGATTATAAACTATGGTCTACCTTGACAATGAAGGTACTCTAACGCCACGAGCACTTCCGCAGCATAGAACCTGAAAGAAAGATATACAAGTTATTCTATGTTCTAATTAACCCGCCAAACGCATAATCTCCATAGCGACCAAAACTTTGTGATATTGACAACCACCATTAGTGACAACCTGAGTTTTGTTACTAATTAGTGACAATATTCTGTAATTGGTCACTAAGATGATAGTGCTTTAAAATTACTAGTGACAACTTTTTTGTATCCGGTCACTATCATCACAGTGTTTTAGAAACCGCGATCCACAGCATAAACTCCTCTTTACCATTTTCAGCCTTTAGTGACACAAAAACTGCGGTCACTAGTGAAGATTTTTTGTTTTTCGTCAGTGTAGCTTCAAAATGTTTGATTCAATGTTTAGCGACGACAATGAAGTTCGTATTTAATTTTTTACCTGACCGCATCTTCCTTCAAGACCTTCATCGGTTGTCTATCTAAAAGCATAAAAAGTTCTCCACCAGGACAATAATCAGTGATCAAACACACATGAGTTGTCGTCTGCAAAGATTTCCATGGGTTACTAGTTTACGAGATTTATAGAAAACTATTAACTGCGACGATGTTTGAAATGTATGAAAGATAGAAAACTATGAAAATTGTCGCAAATAACCTGAAATGAAGCGTATAATGCCGGAAGGAAAGGATGGTCTAACACATCCAAGATCTCCCTTTCCGCGCATGCTCTA
Organism: Ambrosia trifida; assembly: GCA_028751855.1. NCBI lineage: Eukaryota > Viridiplantae > Streptophyta > Magnoliopsida > Asterales > Asteraceae > Ambrosia > Ambrosia trifida. The sequence continues at coordinate 62,875,944 of CM054128.1, read as the reverse complement.
TGCACCTATTTCGCATAAAACAAAAAATAAATAAACACAAGGTATTTGTCACTAAAGTCTTTTTGTGACGAGTATTTCACTATTTTGTCATAAAAAGAACAACTTCAATGTTGTTACCTTGTTACGGTTTATCATGACGCTTTTATCCATTGCTTTCATCGCGAAAAACTCCCCTGTTCCACTTAACTCGACCAAATGAACACTACCGGTGTCACCAGACCCTAGAGGTTTTACGGGCCTAAAATGCTTCAGCCCTAACTCTTCTCCGCCTTCGGTAATCTACAAAAACAGTAAATCAGATCATTAGATATATCAGATGAACATATAGTTCTAAAGAATTCTACACATTTTAAGGTTATGCTACCTTTAAAATAGCCTTCCAGGCTGATGTTTCCCTTCTATGAGGCTTTGGGTGAACTGCATTCGAGTGTTTCGCCCACAGATCATTCGGGGTCTGCATAATTAATAAATTGCAGTCCTTAGGTAAATTTGGCGTAACAAATTGATTTGCACACTTCAATTCTATGTTATTACACACTTGTAAAAAATTACAAATTTATTATTACCATATTAGCATCTGGAAGTTCTCGTACGGCCTCATCGATGTTTTCAGCGGTCTCTTTCACCTAAAATAGACAAAACATGATCCAACCATCAACGTTAGGGATGGTAAACGAACCCTAACCCAACGAGTAAACCCAAAAAATTCAGGATGGGTATTCATATATTAATCTGGATATAAGATTACTACTAAAGCATTTTGTAGTTAAGGGGCGGGTCTGGTATTAGGTAATAACTAACCCAACTACCAAAACACAGATACCCGTTTACCCAAATCATACCCACATACATTTTCTTTTTCTTTTTTTTTTTTTTGTACTTGGGTAATAAAATAATATACTAATTCATTAATGTATTAACAAATCAAATTATAATTACCAGAATTGCACCATCTTTAGCAGTGGTTTCAGGGATACAATTGTGTAGTGGCTCAACATGTTGACTTCCATCTAATTGCACTCCAATAAAGTATTGTACTTCTCCCTACAGAACAAATTTGCATACATCTTTATATCAATCTTTTAACAAAAATCCTAAAGTTATCTTAGCGAAGTGCTCTGAGTACAAATCTGACGGGTTGTATGTATTCTACAACCCGTCAGAATATATGATAACACAAATTTTGTGCATTTCACTGTGATCGTACCTTTTGATCACGCATAGGTTGTAGATGAAACAGGTTCCAAAACTTTTTGCCTGATTAATCGTCACAAAGTGATTTAGCGACCAAAATTCAAGGATAAAACTTAAAATGCATATGTATGTGTCAGTGTATATATACCGCTTTTCGTATAATTGATGAGTTGTACGGTAACCTCGGTTTGGTTATCGATTGCATTTCGAATTTTCTTCACAGTTGATGGATCAGTTTCAGGCCCTTGAAGAAACCTTGAGTAGATAAATATATATATGAAGGGTTAAATTGCATAAATATTAAGTAATATACTTGCAAATGTATCTTATTTTGGACATCATAACTATTTAGTCAATAAAAGTAAGATTTCTCTTCCATTTAGGAAACTAATTAAAATGTATATATTTTATGCTATTTTAGAGTCCTGCTTGTATTAAGCAGGATGTCTGTAGCAAAAGAGCCACTTTTCTGATAGTGGATTATATCATATAGTAGTCACTTAAAGTATGTTTAAAGCGTTTCTGCATACCTGCAATTTTTTCCCAGGATCTCTTCACGACTATACTCTGTCAACTCTAAGAAGCTATCGGATGCAAAGATCTAGTGATCAACATCATTAAAATGTTAGAAATTCGGAATTTTCTTACATACAGTAAAATCGTATACAATGCTACAATTTTGAATTTGTAACGGCCAAAACAGTCACAAAAACTAGTTTAGAATGGTTTAAGGCCAAGACTATACATCGTCGCGTATTTTTGCCATAAAGTAAAAAACAAGTTTTTAGCGACGGAATTTTGTTGCTAATTACTAGCGACGGTATAGCGACAACATTGTTGTGACTAGTTTCTGTTGCTACTTGCTAGCATAGTTAACAATTAACTTTGTCTATAGCAGCAATGACCAAGCATAACTTACAATGGGATTATCGGGAAGCCGTGGGTCTGTGATGACAAAGTTTTTTTCGATCCGTTCAAGTGTCGTCGCTAAATCAATACCCTTTCTCATTTCCTTTTTTCGTATTTTGTCATCTAAACTTTCTGGCCTCGAATCAACATTTTTAACTTCAAAAACATTGTCTTCGTCACCCTCGCCATCAGTATCCTGAATGTTAATCTCTCCTTCGAATCCATCATCGAATTCTTCACTACTTTTGCGGTTTTTCTTCTTAATCCTATATCATAATCATGCACATTAGCATATATCACCACATCAGGTAGTATATACTGTCGCTATTCAAAATATTTCTAAGTACCCAATGAAAGAAAGTCGTTTTGATTTTTTCGGCTTCTTATCCTGGATTTCATCAATCGTTTGCATCGTTGGGATGGTTCTGATTCCGGCATGTGAATTTCGTCGGTTAGGAGGTGGTGGCCGAGAAAACATAGTTTCTGCGGATTTTCTTCGGCCTACACTTAAAGCGTTGGGTATGTCTTCGTCGCTGTAGCTTTTTGATGTCGTTGCAAATGGGTGGCTTTGGGTCGACTCACTGATTGATCTAGGTCGTTTCACTGCCTCCACTAACTCGACGACTGAACTAGTCGCCATATCTTTTTGCCTGGCTGCAAGATTTCCATCAAATCAAATCAAACAACTTTACTAAAGTTGTAGTTAATATTATAGTTTTTAAAACATATTCACTTAATCATTTACAAAATTCAAAGAAGTTACAAAAGAAATAAATAAGTTGCTTATATGTCGACCCAAACCAACCCGCGGCCCATTTTTATTCACATATGCCTTAAAGATTAGGGCGGGCATAACAGGTTACACGAACCTGTTAAGACACGAACACGAAACCTATAAAAAAGAACACGACACGAAATCTAATCGTGTCATTTTTTCAAATACGAACACAACCTGTGTAAAACAGTTTAACATGATAAGGAACATCTAGCAAAACAGGTTAACACGACAAGACACGATAAGAAACGACAAGACATAATAAGAAACACGATAATACCTGTTAAGACACAAACACGAAACAAGTAAACAGGAATACGACACGAAAATAAACAGGTCTTAACGTGTCGACTTGTTATAGACACAAAACCTGTTAAAATTGTGTATGTTCGTGTCAGGTTATCGTGTTTGTGTCTATATTGTCAGCCTTAATAAACATCTATAGCTAAAATTTGTTAACCTTTTTTAGGAATCTTTAGCCAAAGGATAAAAAAGTACCATCATATCGAATCAAGGATTCAGGCAACCCGTTAGGGCGTAGCATTTTCTCTTTCGCCCCTTCGGTATGCTTGCTCACCTCCACCAGCATTCTGCGTATTGTCCACACGAAATCGAATGTAACTAAACATGCTAATTCAATAACACACATCAAATGTATAATCAAGTTCGGGTAAGGATATTTAATTGCTGACCTTTGTCATATCACATCGGTCATACCAGTCGCAAATACATTTGCGACGGTTTTGCAAATTTATTTTGCGACGGTTTTTGGACTAGACAAATATCCTTGTTGCAAACTAATTTGCGATAGTCTTGCCACCAAAATATAATAGGCAATGGATTTTTGTGACGGAAAGAAGTGTCACTAAAGCCTATGGGTGTGGGGCTCGTGAGAGGGACATGAGGCTAGTGATGTTACGAGAACACCACCCCTCTGCTCCCTCACGTGTGATGACCGTAAGGGAGCTCACAATGGTGAGTGGCCGAGTTTGGTTTTAATTATTTTGTCATATTCAATTCAAGAGGGTAGTGATCACTGACCATACCATAGTGGGTAATAATGAAGAGTGGAGTGATGTGACGATAACGTGGAGGTTAGTGACGGTGGCTAGAAACATTACCATACCCTATGGCCTAAGTCAGCAACAATCTCATTCTGTCACAAAATCCGTCACTATGTCTATGACGGTTTTCCTGTAGCAAATTTCGTCACTATTGGTACAAGTTTGTATAAATCCTTAGCACACCACAGCATCCATTTAATTTTTTTTTTCTTTTGTTTTAATTTACAAAACTGCAATAAATTATGTCAAGGCTTGATTTTTGGATTGATCAATAACATCAACAACCATGTGGCAGTCACGTGAATGGAATACTATATATTGGACTTTATATGTATGAATGGAACAATATATAGGATAAAACAAATAGTCACAAAAACACATTATTGTGAAAGTTGAATAAGAAAATATGTGCACCAAATTGAACCACATGGAAATCAAAAACCAGACCCCATGGGTTGGCCCATGTACCCATCTCTCCCTATCACCTAGTTACATCACTCACAAATGTGGTTCCAATGGTCCATAAAAGATAGGACCACTATGTCCTTACCTCATGCCATATAATCTAATAAAACTAAAAATAATCAATTATATAAAAGAATTTATTGATATTATTAGGACGGGTCGGATATGGTAGGAGATACCATGTCGTTTCAATCGTCCCACGCTAGGTGTCGAGAGAGAACCCTAGGGGGTGTGTTAGTGGTTGTGGATATGAATCTTTTAGACGACAAAATGATACGAGTTATGAACGGATAAGCCTTGATAGGACATGACAATAGAGGTAGGTCTAATAATTTAATTATGTGTTTATGTTGTTGAATATGAAGAATAAGGCATGTGTCGCAATCATACACCTAATGATATAAGGTGCGTGTAATATTTGGATCTAAAATGATCGCATGGCTAAAGGACCTATATAACGTATAAACCACCACGTATAACCTCTAAAAAGGTGACCCTGGAAGTGTAGGCCTCCAAAGAGATCATCAACACTTGGGTGGTAGCGAGCTAGCACGACTCATATCGTTTATTTTAAGGAGATAAAATTTTAAACTTTAAAGTAAAACTAATATTTATGTTATCTTTTAAGTAAAAAGTAGATTTAAATTTTATATTAGGTGGTCAACTCATAGACAATCTTACGTGGGTTTATTTATACACAGATTTTACATTTATACACGTTAAAATTTGGACTTAACGTTTATAAGTGATAAATCTGTGTATAAATAAACTTACCTTGGCTCGAGTTTGACTAGTTTACAAACTGAGCTAGCTAGCTTCGCTTGGTGCATTTTTAAACAGGCCAATTTTGATCGAGCTTTTTTCAACCGAGCAATGAGCTTTTCTAACAGTTTAGATTAATATTAACATTTTCAATCTCTACCATAAGCAACTGTTTTGGCTAAGATACCCAACACTGACAAACATATCAACTCAAAAATCAAAACAAAAACATACCCGATGAATTTAAGGATGTTGCCGGATTCATCTTTGATTGGGGAAACAGTGAGAAGGTTCCAAAAAGGGGACCCATCTTTCTTGTAGTTGAGGAGTCTACCACAATATGTCGTACCCTTTTGCAACGCCTCCCTGATTTTAGCCACATCTTCCGGGTCTGTGTCTGCACCCTGTAAAAACCGGCTGCAACCCGACCCGACCCAAGATAAACACCATATTCAATTGGTTATACAAAAAGGGGTGATGGCACAGCTTGTTGCCTGTCTGCCTGCTATTTTGATGTAATTTTCACTTTTATGGAATGAAAAGGTTCTTGTGTGATTAAAAAACATTGTTATATTAGAGACGCGGCTTAATTCTAAAAAAAAACTAATAGGCTGAAGCTTAGGCCTCCGTCTAAGGCGTTATTATTATTATTTTTTTTTTATTATGGTTTAACTACGTTTTTATTCACATATTATTCTTCTTCTCTGATCACAACTACCACAGAATTTTATGTTGGAATTGTGCGATTTTATGTCTTTTAGAAATCATATACGAAAAATATATCATATTTCCATGTGTTAAGAACATGAACATAAAACATTTTCTTTTTACGAAAAGGGCCATACTTTAGATTATGCTTTAGACCAAAAACAAAAAGGTAGCCAACTAATTTGGTGATAACTGATAAGAATGCATGAACAGTTAGTTGCATTCATCCATTCTAAATTAACAAAATAAAATGGGTACTATAACCGTTACCAATTTCGACCGATTACTTCTTTAGAAGTGTATCCCGTCATCTTGAAGAAGCCCGCGCTCGCGTACAAAATCGGATAATCCGGTTTTGTGGCATCAGAAACCACAAATGTTTGCTGAAATGTTGATAGTGCATCCTTCAAGTCCTCAGAAACTCTTGGAAATCCTCTTTCTTTACCTGCATCTTTGTTTACATTTAGGTATATCATAAAATATGATTCTAATACAAATTTGTTTAAAAATAAATAAAAACTATTCATTTTATCTAAAAATATCTCATAAAAATTGTACTTGTAGCACATGGACAATTCACTCATTTAGACAAATAAATTTTCATTAATTTCAATGTTAATGACCACATGACATGTTTTTGCGTTTTTTTTAATTAACAACTGCTAGAACCGTATAAAACACTTGTATTAGTTTTTATGCGGTTTTTGCAATTCTCAACATAACCCTACTAGAAAACATGAATGTTTGCGACCCAAAAACAGGTCAGAATGCGTAGCAAACGCCTATTTGCGACGAAAACAATTTTATTGCAAAACTTCTATGAAAACACTTTGCGACAAGATTTTCAACAAATTTGCGACAAAGGAACACCCTCTATTGATCAAAATTAGGCAACACTTACCCAATCCATCATCTGATATATCACTAGAACTCTGAACCGAGTTACCCGAATCCCTCCTGATTGAACCCGGTTTAGCATTAGGATCCTCTCCGGAGGTCCGAGCTTTAACCCCCTTCGGCTTGCCAGTCTCCTCATCAGTTTTCAAAACCAATCCCCACTCAGCCGCCCTTTGCTCAGCCTTCCCCACTATCCCACCAGGTGACTGCGGTGTCACTGAACTCTGAGCAAAGGATGGTGACTGAGGCGCCATCATCACTGGTGGCGCCTCATATGGGTAGGGATCTTTAAGAGCCATCCATGACTTGATCTCATCAGTTGGAAGTCTACTGGAGTGAGTAGCTGAGGGAGCAGCATTTACAATATCGGTTGACGGTGGCGGTTCTAGGTGGTTTTGTGGTGACTCCACCCAGTTCCGCCACGTGGGTTGTGAACGGAACTGGGCGGTGGGTTGGTGGGTTGACGGGTTGAATACTTCAAGTGATCCACGGATATCCCTTTGACCCGGTTGGAAAACCGGGGATGACTTGGTTTGTGCATGTTTCTTTGACTCCATATGTTTTTTTTTTCTCTACATGATCAACATGCAAATAAAAATAAATAATAATAATAATTTGATGTATATATGATATGATATGATGGTGTATAAATATGTCAAATTCAAATCATATTAATTAAAAAAAATTGAAAGAATTAAATACCAAAGTGATGGGATAAGGATGTAGAGAGTGAAGAAGTGAAGTAGACGACCAAAGTGAAAGATATTATTAGGTTTTGAGATCACATATGATTATGGTAACATGAAGTGAAAGATTCAGGGCAGTTTTGTCATTTCACTAGCAAAGATATGATGAAGACTTGAAGAGCATATTGATGGGCACAATTTTTTTGAAAGAAAAATGTAAGGATATATAGTTTTGAAAAATAGGTTAAAATACAAAAGTGTCCTCATATATGTGGTTGCATTCATCACAAGCAATTTTTATGATAAGTCATTTTAGATGACTTTTCTTTTTGTAAACATATAAAAATATGCTATTGTAAAATTTCTTTTTGTAAACATATATAAACTAGTTGTATAAAATCACACGCGTTGCGTGTTTTACAATCGAGATTTAGATGAGATGTTAATCAATCAATGAATTATACAATCGAGATTCTATTTTGGTTGTAAACGTTAAAAAAATAAAGAAATCTACACATAAGGTAACACATGAAATTTGTAACGAAATTACATAAGATTATGTTATTTATATTAATAGTATATAATATAATAAATTTTTTTAATAAAATAATACGAATAAAATAATAGTATATAATATATTAATTAGGGATGAGCATACAAGGCCGAACACCGATCTCATTCTGTCCCGATCCTGATACCGTACCGAACCGATACCGAACTGAGTGGTTTCGGGATCGGTATCGGTACCCATATTTATGGATTTTCGGTTTTGGTATTATCGGTATCGGTACGGGATCGGTATGGTATCGGTATTTTAAGGTAAAATACCGATACCATACCAGTACCGTACCGCTACCGCAAAGTTTTTGAATAAAATAATAGTATACAATATATTAATTGGGGATGAGCATACAAGGCCGAATACCGATCCTATCCCGTCCTGATCCCGATACCGTACCGAACCGATACCGAACCGAGTGATTTCGGGATCGGTATCGGTACCCATATTTATGGATTTTCGGTTTCGGTATTATTAAAATACCGATGCCATATCGGTATCGTACCGAACCGATACCGTACCGTTCGGTATCGGTATTGTCGTGATCAGTATAATATATTAATAGTATATAATATAATATATTAATAGTATATAATATAATAAAGTTTTTAAATAATATAAATAAAATATTAATATTTTTACTATTCATTTGATGTCACTGTTCATTTAGTTTGATTATTAATATATAGTAATATGCTATTATCAGTTTTGCTTTATATGCAAATAACAAAATGCATAAATTTATATATGAAGAATAATACATGCGTTAATTTATACGCAACATGATGTAGTGTACCATATTAGCTAAAATTATTAATGTTTGAAAGAAATCTCTCTTGGAAAAATGGTAGTGGAAATTTATTTTTCTCTAATTTTGGACTTCAATAAATATATTTATATATGTGTTATATAAATATTTATTTATGGGTTTGTGTACTATATTGTGAGAGCATCACAACGAATCAAACTATGTCCAAAATAGAGCTAAGATGAATGAGATATCGAAGCTTGAAAGTTGTAGATTGGAACAACCAAAGATGAGAAAATTGATTAAGTTTTGTTCCACATTGGTGGGATGACAAAACATAAAGTGGTTTATAAGGACGAGCACTCCTTGTATATTGTTTAGCATGAGCCAAACACTAATGGGGACCCTAAAGGGTGCGAAGCACCCTTAACTCGCACTCGCACACGCGCACGCGTGGCATGGGCGATGGGCGCAATGTGGCGCTTTGTTGGCGCACTTTGCGCTTCGCCACGAGCCGCTTGAGAGCCGCCTTTGTATTTTTGACCTCGTGCGCGGGGTCTGGTACATGGCGGAAGGTTGTCGTAAACCGTAACTACAAGTGGCGCGCAGGAACAGATGGCATTCAGGTCTGCGCACGTGACGTTCGCGTGGCGGGTTCCATATGATACGAGTCGTCATCCACGGATGACATAGCGTTATGTGCGCAGGTACTATAGTGCGCGCATGACTAGGTAGTGCCTAGCGCCCTGGTCACCGCGCGTCATCATGTTCTGCGCGCAGTATACGAACGCGGGGGCTGGTGCGTCAGTTCCTACACAGTCTCGGGTTGTTAGAAAAGACTGTTTCAACTCGTGTCATAAACAAAACGTAAGTTTCAGTATGACCATTTAAAGCGACTTTAATCCATTCATTACAAATTAATATCGTTTATTACTGAATTGATTATCCTGATTAATTACGATATTAATTGTAAATATGTTTCAACACAATGTGGATATAAATATGAGGTCTTGGCTCATATTTTAAGGACATGAGATTAGAGAATCTCATCTTTCACTAGATACATTATCTCTAAATTGAGAGGAGTATTCTCAAGTCCACATACAACTTTCCTTTTCTTAATTTTACGAACACAAATTACATGGTGTAATCTCGGGTTCATGACCATCTCCGGCAGTACGACTACTATTCCGGTTGTTGTACCCTGGGAAACAGACCGTCTGAGAGGAGGCGCGGAATCTGTTTTAAGGGCCCCGTGTCAAACACGATCCTCAACCAAAAACCGTCTACAACAAGTTTGTTTATTTTTGCAGCGGAGCATTATATTAGATGATTCGGTTGAAGTTCATCAAAAACTTATGCTTGAATCTCAATTAGGTACATGTATTTTGTATCTTATTTTTTTTATTTTAGTTTTGTAATCGGTAGTATACTTTTATATTTCCTATGAATAACGAGAGTCTCGTTATTATGATTATTTTATTATTTTTTAATAAAATTATGAACCCTATTTTTTACAATCTTAAAACAGACTTTCGTGTAGATTGTTGATACAATCTAAAAACCTTCTTATTAAAGGATTTTTGGGTTCACGAAAGTATAAAAATATTAATTGGGATTGTTTTTTAAAATCTAATAAATATTTTTGGAAATATATATGTAGTACAAATCGGATTAATATGTATGATTGGAGTACAAACTTTAATCCGAAATACCGTGTTTACAAAACGAAAAGTTTTGATTCAAGTTTTCGGTTTCATGCTTTTTTTTTGTGTCGGGTTTAGATAATCCGAAGTGTTAACAAATATTAACATGTATTTAGACGTTTTTCAAATACTAATTTTCTAATGAGCGTATTAGAAAAGACGTAATATTTGTCAACCCATGAAAAATATTTGCTAGGGGTTATTTCTAACGAGCGTGTTAGAGATTCATCTTAGTAAAATATTTTCTAATGAGCGTATTAGAAAATAGTTTGGCAACCCATATGGAAACGTTTGGTGTACGTTTTTCGATCTAACAAGCGTGTTAGAGATCATTATTTGGAGAAATAATGATTGTTATCGAATGTATAGAAATACATTTTTTTTCTAACGAGCGTGTTAGAAATACTTATAGTTCTAAAATAATAATTTTAAACCTTTATATTTCCTAACGAGCGAGTTGGAAAATATTATTTTTGTAAATAATAAGGTTTAAAACATTCGTATTTCTAACGAGCGTGTTAGAAAGTAATTATTTTAGTAAAATATTATTGGTTTCAAAATGTTGAAAACATTTTGATTTCTAATGGGCGTATTAGAAATTTCTTATGTAAATAACAAGTTGTTGAAACAAGTATATCTAATGAGCGTGTTAGAATTGACGACATTAAAAGAATAATGTGTCATCAAACATTTTAATGAGCATATTAGAAACAAGAATTTACAAAATCATAAGTTATCTTTAAACTTATAATTTTTTCTAACGAGCGTGTTAGAAATTGATGCTTTTGTAAAAACGAACAAGCTAGACGTTTAATTTTCTAACGAGCATGTTAGAAACGGCTTATCTATATTATCTTATTAAGGAAGAGTGATGGCTAAGATAGTCATTTTCATTTTCATACAACTTAAGAAGCAACATGTACAAGTGATTTATGCAAGAAATTTAAGGGTATTATGGGGATAGTTGTGACAATTAAGACACTTAGAGGGGTAATCTAGACATTTCACATGACTCATCCTTTACAATATAAAAACAAATTTACAATAGTAACCTTAATTTAGGTTCTGCAGACCAAAGGTTTTTGAATCATATAATAGACCAGACCATTCAATCGTTTACCCAACTCTTCCACTTCCTCTCGCTACCCTCATCAATTTCTGGTTTTATTTCCTAATTGAATGCAAAGATTGAAGCATCATGCGTTTTTAACTTTACAATATAATTGTGAGGCTGTGGTAGTTCTGTCATTGCTATGAATGATCTCTTTCTCTCACCCCAGTCTTCTATCGTTAGTCAAGCGCTAATTAGGGGATCACCAGGTAATTTGTCTATTCAAACTCTTAACTTTCTCCTCTTTTGCATATTTGATGTCGTGATTTTATGTTTCAGAATCGTATGTGTGTACGTGTTTTGATATAGGGTTTGTTTTGCTGATTGATTCACTGGTGATCATAAATTGGTTGATTAGATTAATGTTGATGTTAATTTGAACTATCTTTGATTAAGATAGTTGGTTTAATGTTGATGTTAGTTGGTTGAGATTTACCCCACTCAGGCGCTTAATTGTCAAAAAATCAGTCGTTTTTCACCTGGGGCGCGCGCCTCACGTACACGAGGTGTTTTTTATGCATAAAAATGTTGTACCTTGGTGTTTTTGGCTTGTACATATAGGTAAAATCATATAAAAACCTTATCTATAGCTATATTTTGGGCAAATGAAGCTAAAAACTCATGGAATATATATGGGATATATAAAAAAAATTATATAATTAGTGTGCGCTTCGGGTACGAAAATCCCACGCTTTTTGCACTTTGCGCTTCACGCAATGCGCTTAGACCTCGTCGCTTTTGTGCGTCTAGCGCTTTTTAAAACCAAGATTTTGACCCTCTTGTGTCTTTGGCATGAGATCAATAATTTATTCTGTTTTGTGCTATTACCTGATCCAACAAACAGACACATCAATGAACTTAACAAGATGCAATCTTTTAGCCTTCACTCTAACTTCTTATGTTCACATTTTTGGATTGTTATATCCCCAAATTACCTACCATTTCTTTGAATTAGTAACGGCGTATGTACCATGTGTATAATCTACTATTTTCCAGTGTCTAATATCATATGCTTTATGACTTGTGTCTTTTACTTTATTACTTGTACATCAGGGGACATGAAACCATCCTTATTTTGATCTTGCTCTAATTAACTACCAGGGACCTAAAACTATCCTTATTTTTTAGGTAAAGAAATTATTATTTTTTACTTAGCGTGTTCAATGTTGTTACAAAAATAATACATTAATACTGTTTCAATAATAATGAAAGTTTTTTTATTTTTTTATTTTTTATAAATAAAGTGGTTTGGAAGGTTTAATGCAGTTTAGATACATTTTCATCATTTGACTTGTTTCTTTCCGAGCTAGCGTTCTAAAACTTACAAACCCATACAACATATTTGCATTTAAACATCTCTAATTTTGGGATGGTACCTGTGTTGGGTTGTTGGGTTAAGGGGGACATAACTCATGTATATTTACTTTATCTAAACGGGTCAAAGGGATTGACGAGTTATAAATGGGTTGGTGAGTTGTGGATATTTTACCAAAAAAATGGTTAATATGATGATTAATTGATTATTATTTGTGATCATGAAATTAGATATTCATTCTATTAAATAGCGATTTTCACAAGGATTTTCATGTTTTTTCAGGCCTGTAAAGATTTGTTGCTTTTCAAAACTATATTACAACTAAAGTTACATTTATAAAAACTCAAGCACTCCTTAGTTGTTGAGATGGTATGTTTGAAAAGTGTTGTATCTGACCGAGTTGTTGCATCTGCACGTTTGCAGCATTCTGGAGTATATCCTGATTACACTGAAGAACCCTTTAATCTTGCTTTAGGGAGGCCCAACATAAAGAACATAACACTGTTGATTAGTGATTGGTTTGAATCCAGGGCGCTTCAAGCTAAAGTTTGGATTTCAGATTCTAGAGATCTTTATATTGGATCTTCTGATAATGACTGGAAATCTCATATATACTCAGATAATTTTGAGTTCATGTTTTGACTTTTGATAACTGAATTGGTGATTCACAAGTGTAGAAATGCAGGTGTTCCTTGGATGGTGAACATAGTTGATTGATCGGAGTGCCTGTGGAGATGTTGGGGTGGTAATCAAGATTGACCAAGCGGTCTAACTGAACATGAGGGGAGGTATGAACACCCACACCCAAGCAATTTAATTATTTAATTTTGTGCATAAGTTAGTATTTTGGCTTACTTAGTCCTATAAAAGGCCATTGTTGTTGCAAATTTGATTATAGATTTAACTATAAGTTAGTGTTCTAACTTCTCTAAGTACGATACTTATGGTTGTTATTAGACCCGCCGTTTCATTCCAGGTTGGTATTGTCACCAGAAAAAATCACATCAATTATTTCTTGTTTTGAGCATAATGTGTTTTTGTAACCTACTCGCCCTTTGCTATATTGTCGTGGTTCTCTATTAATTACTTGGAAGTCCCAAACAAGGATGGTACATGAGTCCTCTTCTATTTGACATTGATATGCTATGACCTGTTGCTTCAGTTGCATCCAGCTAGGACCGGAAAAACGGTGTGGGCGGTTTGGGTAATCAGTCGGAAGGCGAATTTCAAGTTCTTCCGGCATAAATATTTATAATATGTATTAGCACTACTGACCGAGTAGCTATTTAAAACTACTGGAATTAGGAACTTATAACTTTCGAATGACTTCAAATAATATACCATATCAGCCCAATAAAAAAGGGTTGTCTATCTGCCTAGATTGTGTATTTTCCTCAGCAAATCATTTATCATTTAACTATGTTGGCTTTCAAACCTGCAATTATCCTTAAACCTGATGTAATATTTATGTTGGCAAGGATGTAGTGTTTCAAAATTTAGGAAAGTTATACACCACTACAATTCTATTTCAAGTTACCAAGGCTTAAAGTACAACTAAGAAGGCATCACACATGCTATATGTTATGGCTTATCTTTATCTTAAACAGACAAATTGAGTAAATTTCGCATCAATCCAGGCGTTCTCTAGATATCGAGATGCATGTGCATACTTTCTTTGTCAAGAGAGAGAGCTAATGATTACTTTTAATTCTTTGGAAAAGTATCTCTTATTTAGTCATTCTTCTTGATTCTTATTTGGGTGTGAATTTTGATTAAAATTTATTTTGGTCAAGTCGCTATTTTGACTTTTGTTGTGATTGTGAGTACTTTGAGGTTGACATGAATTTGTGGTTTACTCGGTTAATGGGTTGGTGTATAAAGCATGAAATGGATGGTTTGGCGTATATAACATGAAATGGATGCATGTTTTCTTGAATTATCTAACATCATCTTTTTGTAGTTAAACAATGATGTTTACCCTATACTCTCCGGTTGTCAACTCTAATAGCTGCGTTTATATAATTTTCATGATCTATAAATTCAGATATGGATTTTTAACCAAAAGGAGTAGATAAAGGAGACGTTAACATCCAAGCAGAGATCATTGGCTATGTTCTTTATCTGCGTAAAATTGAAATGTTGTTGGACATGAGTATTCAGTAACATAAAAAATCTTTTATACCATGGGTTACAACTTACAACTCTGCACTTTATGGGTCAATGATGCGCTGCTGTGATACATCACAAATTAAGTTTTTGTAAATTCCTTTTTTTTATTGTTCAGAAATTCGAGAAGACAATGCATGCGATACAGGGTGCCATGATTATTTCTTAGGCACTTTAAAATGTTTTAGGATTCAGTGGTCTCTAGAGAAATGTTTCGAGCTTGGTCAACCCACCCACCTCGTTTTAACATTGTTATTATTGATTTATTATTTATTATTATATACTTTTATGTGTGTGTTAATATTTTTAGTGAATGTTAGTAAACCGCAAGTATGTTTCTTCTTATTCCCTTTAATATTGTATTGTTATTATATCTTTTTATGTGTGTTAGTAAAATGCAATGTTCATATCAAACCAAGTTGGCATTTTGTATAGTGAGAGATTCATATGCTGCAAATTTGGCAATTTAAATGTTCGGTCAAGGTTTAAAAGTTGGATCAGATTGTTTAGAATTCACCCACAAATGCCATACCCCCACCACCAGCAACTACGAAGCGACAAAATAGATGCACCCGCTGCAACGCGCGGGCATTTCCACTAGTTATATTTATATATGAGGCAATAAAATTTTAAACGGTCTTGTTTATTATATAACCAAAACACCACACAACGATGAGCGTAATCGTTTGTATTCTAACAAGTATGTTAGATATGGTTAGTTATTGAAACTGAATATTTTTAATATTTGGTACACGTATAATTTCTAATGAGCGAATTAGAAAACATTTATCATGAAAACCATATGCACGATTTATAATCGTTTATTTTCTAGCGAGCGGGTTAGAATCGGGTTTACTATGATAAACTAACTAAGATGATTGGTAATCATGTTATTTCTAACGAGCGAGTTAGATGCGGTTTTAAGTAATAAAACTATTTTCGAGTTTATGGTTTTGATTTGTAATCAAAGCATAAACATATATAGTTAAATTTTTAAAAAACGATTGTAAAAACAAGAAATGTTTTGAACGAATAAAACATGATTTTGCAATCGGTTCGATACTTGTGTGAGAAGTATCATGTCTTGAACCATATAATAGTCTTGAGAGACTATTCAAAGGAAAACAACCCGATGTTGTTTTTGATATATATATATACATACTTGTTCGACTACTTGTGAGTAGTTAATTATAAACAACCTTATTGTTTTGAACAATGTATAGAGGGAGTACCTCGAAACATGCCACAAGATGATATGATTGTGATTATTTCGTCAAACGATAAAGTGTTGAAGAGAATAACACTTTGAGATTTGATGTTGATATATCCTTATGAATCCGTTAAAATATATTTGTAATGTATTATAAATATTTTGGATTATCATGTATTTTTTTTAATAATCGTGTGATTTAAAATATAATAAACGATAAATGTAAAAGGAAATTAATGATGATATTTTTTTTCTTTGACGATTTACCTTCGACGGATTTAATAAGGATATTTATTTAACGGGTTATTCAAGGTGTGTCTTGCAAGCACACAATGAGCGGGTTGTGATCATGACTTATGCAATAAGTCACATACCAAACATCAAACGATGTACAACATGATGAGCGACTCATGAAGAACGTTGCAAGTGTATTGAGATTAAATACACGAAAACGAGGTATGTCATCTAATGTTGCGAGCAACAACATGGAAGTATACACTTGTGAATTTTTCGATGACTATAACATATGAAAGAAATATATGTTAAGATTGTAAATTCTTTAATAAATTTTGCTAAATTTATTGTAAGACATTACAATAGTGATGGATGTGTAGATGTTTCTAGAACCATCAATGTTGCTTGACCTATGTGGAGGATTTGTCCTTAGTTTTGAAGACTTCTCCAATACAAGGTTTTTGTGAGCGTTGGATTTTATCTAAAACAGGATTATATGATCATACAAGTCACAAATCTAGGTGCGGAAACCCTAGATCTGAACAAATTGATAAGATACAAATCACGACACAATCAAGATCATTTTCAATATCATTTTCATAGATTAACTTCAATCAATAAGCATTTACAAACTGTTTATGTTAATCTAGAATCACACAGATAATCTCTCAAAAACACTCCTAAACCTGATCTGAACCTGGACACAAATGACAACTCTCTTTCATAATCAAAAAACTCAAAATCTATATATAGGCACTGCACATTCGCCCCTTACAGTTGGTCGAATGTGAGTATATTCCACATTCGCCCACTGCAAGTGGTCGAATGTGTTCTTCAGTCCATGTCCATTCTTCATTCGTCCAGTTCAAGTCTACCTTCGCCCAGTTCTTGTTACCTTCGCCCACAATCCTGTACATTCGCCCAGTCTGAACTACCTTCGGCTATCTACTAACACATGTTAATCAAGTATATCCAATCCTTAGTCGCAAAAACGCATCAACAAACTCCCCCTCGACTATTGATTGGATAGTTTTCTCTGATAGTCCATCGTCTTGTTCATCAGCTTGATTCTGAGCTGCTTCTTCTGCTCAGAAGTCATTGGCGGCTCGAATGTTTTCTTCACAGGCTTTGACACATTAGCAATCTTCACATTCTTGCCAAGTTTACCCTCCAAGTTGCTTCCAGCATTTATATCATATGCAAAACAAACTCCCACAACTTGAGTATACTTTCTCGCTTGAGCAAAGTCGTTAGGTTCATAGTAAATCGGATTATAGAACAACATGATGATGTCTTCGAAAGTGCAATTAATCAGCCACATAGGATCAAATACATGCACATGCTTGTATTTATCCTTTCCATCCCTCAACACGATCACTGCTTCTGCCTTCCTCCAATCGTAATACCAGAATATGAAATCAGCACTAAAATGCTGTGGCATTGGCATCAACGGTATCTTTCTCATCACATTTGGTGCTTTATATATCAACGTCACACGCTTCATATTGGTTTGAGGATCAATATCCCTATGAACTTTTCTACGGGGATATTGAGGCTTGAACCTGTTCCATCTTGTACGACTCTCCCAAACCAATTTGTCTGCGCACCAACCAACATGCGATCCATTTACCTCGGCACCTGACATCGGAAATCTGCATAAGTCTCTCACCGCCCAGTACGGTAGAGTAAGCAAATCACAGAATCTGTTGAAATACAGAATTCCGGTTTCCCATTTCGCAGCAATACACTTCAGTCTGCCTAGATAAGTCCACCCAAGAGCTCTGCCTTTGAACTTGGCATTATGAAATCGATAGAAATTACCTTGAGCTTCAGGCTTAGGTCGGTTCTCATCCATCTCCTTCAACTTCTTCAGATAATTCTTCAACTCATCAGACTGGTTAGAAGAATCTTTCTTTTCATTACCAAACACCTTCTCAACAAACTCTTCGCTTCTTTTCTTTGCTTTTTGTTTCGCTGACTTATTTGGTATCTCTGTGAAGTCAGGAAATACTTCATTCTCATCTTCTTTTCTGAAATACTGGGGAAACTCTTCATGAGTAATATCTTCTATTTCAACCTCATTGTTCTCTGGAGTCTGCACATCATCTGAATAACTTCCCATATCTTTTTCAGGAATATCAGGAATTGATTCATCCAACATAAACTCCTCAAACGTCTTTCCTACCCTCTGTGCGAGACCATCTAGTATTTCTTTCGCCACAGATGCAGGTAGTTCCCCTTCTTCAAGATCTGGATCTTCATATTCCAGCTCATATCTCAGATCATCAGTCTGGAATATTTCAGCAAAGCATCCTGTGAACTCAATGGTCCACTCCCTCTTCTCCAACATATTCTTGTATATCAGTTTAGCATCATCAGACAGAGATCTCACCTTTTCGTTCCAGAAGATACTTTCATCCGAATCTACATTCCCTCCTTTCTTCTTGGAACTCGATTCTCCAGTATCTTTCTTCTTCTGTGGTGTTCTCTTCTCATAACTATATTTAGAAGTATCATCTCCTCCATCATGATCACTTCCACTGCTAAACTCATCACCTTTCTTTTTCCCTGTACCTTCAGCATCATCATCATCATCATTGTTGTCATCATCATCATCATTGTCATCATCACTTTTATCCGAACCATCATCATCCTCATCATCATCATCTTCTTTCTCTGATTCAGAATACTCATAATCAACTTTCTGCTCATCTTCTTCTTCATCTTCTTCACCCTCTTTCAACTGGGGTGCTCTGCTATACAACTCTTCAATCAAACCACAAAGGCGTTTGTTTTCCTTCTTCAATTCTTTGTTATCAGCCTTGATCAGTTTGATCTTGTTCTTGTTTCTATCACATCTCCTCTCAATCTTTTCATTCTTTGCTTCAATCAGTTTAATCTTATCATTAATATCATCCTGATTAGATTTTGAAGCAACCACAATCTGGAGCATCTTCTCCTCATTCTGCTTGAACTTAGTAATCTCAGCTTGTTGAGCAATCAACATCTTCATCATGTCCTCCATCTTCTTATTAACCTGTTTCATAACATCATCATCTACAGTCACTTTCTTTGACTTAGATCTGGAGGGCTCAACTTCAACGACTTTCTCCTTTTGAGGCTTCCTAAACATATCGAGCACTTTATCCATATCGATATTGAACTGATCGATTAGTAAAGTCTCTGCCTCTTTCGCTTTCTTCTGCTTCTTGGCAACTGGTGAAGATAGCTTAGAAGGTGTTCCAGCATCAGGTAATCTCTTTCCCTTCAACAACTGAGCCAATTCTTTTTCTCTCAGTTGTTTCACACTAGACTTCTTTGCCATAGTCTTTTGTTTCTTTGTCTTCTTTGGCAAATTCACAACTACAGTATCTCCAACACTCAGCTCAGCTAGGTCAACACCCAAACCTTCATCTTCAACTGATTTCTTTCTTCTCTCAGCTTCTTCAATCGACTGGTTTAAGGATTCAGACTCACCAACCATAGTGGCCTTACGTTTGGTGGTCCTCACGTTCTCATCATCAGAATCCCACTGTTCATCAACCTCAGTCTCTTCCGAATCTACAGACTCTTCATCCACCAAACCTGATCCTTTCTTCGCCGTCGATTTCTTTCTAGCAGCCTGTTGCTTTGTGCTTCCCTGATCTATAGCCTTTCCCTTGCCCTTCCCTTTGGCTCCAGGATTGACTACTTGACGTTTCCGCTTAGTGCTTGAATCAGCATACACTAAGGGATCATCGTTATCTGAGTCACTCTCATCATGTCTTGCTTTGTTCTTGCCAGGATCAGTGTAATCCGGACGAGCCAAAGCGCCAAACAATCTCCTGTTAGGTGGCTTCTCACTGTCAGACACACCCTTATAACCTTTCATCCTCATCAAGGTTCTAATATTCATGTGATCTTGACCTAGGATCATAGTCGGATCCTTTTTCAGCATTGGATATTTGTAATCAAAGATCATCATTAGAAACCTTGGATACAACATAAACTTCTTAAACTTTATACCCTTCAGCATCTCCAACATGTGGTCAAGAATCATCCCAGACACATTAAATGGTTTGTTGAGTGTCAACGCAACCATTAATGAGCTCAAACTCCTTCTCATCACGTCATAACCACCACTCACGCAACCAAAGACATGAATCAGAACATGTGCAAAGTACTTGTACTGCACTCCCAGCTTCCCTTTATACATTGATCCGTCAGTGATTGGACCTTTGTATTTCATCCTTAAGAAGCACGCCTTCTGTTCTGTCCAAGATAACTCCCTGGGATCCTCACTATCTTCGAACTTAATCTGTAACGCCTCCCGAATGTCAGCTTCAGTCAAGAACATCTCCATCTCCTGAATCTTGCTCTTGATGATCGTCTGATTCTCCCAGTAGTCATACTTAGCGTTCTGGTAAAAATCTTCAATTATGTCTTTATAAATGATGGTTGGTGTGGCTAGAGCATGTACAATCCTGCTCCTCTTCAGAAATTCAATAATCCCAGTAAACTCCGTGTTCTTCTCAACGTCTCCTAGATACGCGCAACAGTTGTGCGATCGTTCAAAAGGCCAACTGCTCGGAGTAGATGTTTCAGCTACGGGAACTGGATCTTGAACTGTTGGATCTTGAACTGTAATTTCTGCTGGAGTCTCAACATTTACTGCTGGTGATTCAATATTCTCGGTTTGTTCAGCCATCTGCACATGAAAATCAATAAAACGCGTCAAAACACAAAAACGACAAAAATATAAAATTCTGGTCAAAAACTAATCTGCACGTTCGCCCGTTTAGAAGTGGCCGAATGTGAGATTTGGTGGTCGAAGGTAGATAATTATGGTCGAAAGTGAAAAAGTTTTAAATAAAAGTCACATTCGTCCACATTGTTCCTCCTTCGTCCACCTTATTCCACTTTCGCCCGGTTTTATCAACCGAATGTGGAAAGGTTTTCCCCCAAAAATTCAAAATTTTGCCATTGTATGTTTTAATCTGCAATTTTGATTCTAATGTATACTAAAAAGGCCGACTAACACTCGTCTATTTCCAATTTTGTCAAAACATCAGTTTTCATTGGTTTTTAAATGGAATTAGGGTTCATCTTTGTTCAATTGATCAAACTAGCATCTAATCATGTTATTCTCCTAATTCCTTCCATACTCTCCCCCTAAAACCTATGAAAAATGATCGGAAATGAAAAACAAACAACTTTCAATCATTAAAAATCCCAAAACTGGAAACCCTAAGTCGTTTTCAGAAAACGATCAATACTGATCTGTTTTGATGTCCATTACCTGCAACAGTAGGCTTAAAATGATCAGAAATATCAAGGGATCAAAACAATGAATCGTAGAAAACACAAGCAACAAGGTCTTGTTATGACAGAAAGTTTGAAAAATATTTGAATGAGGAACTCGAAGGTGAAAGAGGTTTATATAGAGTGCCACGTTCGACCGTATGAAGTGGACGAATGTGAGTAAAATTCACATTCGCCCCAAGTTAATGGCACGAGAGTGAAAAATGTCCACCTTCGCCCCTAATTAAAGACCCGAAGGTGAAACTTAGTACCCGGAAGTGGAAATTTCACCCGAAAGTGAAAACAACCACATTCGCCCTTTTTCAATACGGTCGAAGGTGATGATTTTTCCACATTCGACCCATTTAAGGGGCGAATGTGAAATGGAAAAATCTGAAAATTTCGCCAAATCACGAATTCGAATCCCGTTCAACATTTTTCAATCCGTTAAACTTCCAAAACTCAAATTTTCACATTTTGAATGTTACAAAGACCAGATGGTGTTATCAAATCTCAGAAATTGACCATCAAGCATCCCCGGATATCAAAAATAAAGCAGAAATGCAAATCTTTTGGATTTTCTGAAATTTTTATCAAAACACACCTAAAATCTTTTTGGATTTTGTAACTTTTTGACCATAAAAGTAAAATGCGACAAAGTAAAATGCATCAAAGTAAATGAAAGCAATAAACGTTTTGTGATTTCCGGTAAGAGGATCATATCAGTTTTCTGAGAAATCTGAACACAGCGTTGATCTTTTTTTAATGTTATCATTAGAAACAATATATGACACGGCAATTGCTGATATTGTTGTCCACATAAGCTCACATGCAGACAGTTACGCAATGCTTTAAAATGATACGAATTAGATGTATTAGACTAACACATTGTGGTTCCCACACACACGACATACTCCCGTATCAAGAAGTAATTTACACAAAGACTCATTGTAAAGCGTGATTATGCTTTCGTCGTCTGTAATTGTACAAGATATAATGCATAGAGGTATACAGGTCAGCAAATTAATGCAGCAAAGTAACATATGCACCATACCAGGTTGAGGACTGATATTAATCATGATTTGCATCAATGATCAATACGATATTATAGATAATCTTTGATCATCATATAACATGGAAAGTTCCTCAATTCGGTAACTTTAGGTTTTGGCATAAAGCTCTTTTATAAAGACATCCTGTCTGATCTAGGTCCGTAATGACTTACAGCAGAAAATCAGATAGGCTATCCCCAGACAACTAATAACATAACGACCCTAAACCTCCGAGTTTTGTACAAACACCCTATCAAACGAAATTACGGTACTAAGACCATATGCCCATGAGGTGTTCATCCACAAACGCGTAGTTTGTTATGTTTGTATCACTAATGCACGCAATATATAGTCTACGAAGCCTATCAGCATATCACACGTAATCAACATACGTCTCATTAAAACTAAACAATTCTTTAGCCTGTGTCAAATCCCCACTGATATACTATCATTTCCTCTTTTTATCCAGGAAATCATTTTGGGTTTTTCTAATTTTTAGGTATTTTGAAAATTTTTTTCAATGTTTTTGGTTTTTCTGATAAAATGACTCCCCCTAAAATAAAGAACATATTTTTTTGGGTTTTTAATTTTTCTGAAAAACGAAAACAAAAATTTGAAAGAAACAATCCACTTGAAAGCATCAACTTCTTTGAGGATTAAACAACCCCTTCGAAAGCATCAACTTCTTTGAGGATTATGATAGTAAAGAGAAATTCCCAATTAGCAAAGAGAAATTCCCAATTAGCAAAAATTTAAAACTAAAAACTAAAAACGAAAAATGATAAACCGAGGAGCCGATTAGTCCTGTTTTTCCTTTATATTGTTTACTTTCAAAAGATATTCAAAGCGGGATCTGTCAAAAGCTTTTGTAAACAAATCTGCACGTTGGTAGTCAGTATGGATTTTGACCATGTCAATCAATTCCTTAGCATAACAGTCACGGATAAAATGATATTTAATCCGGATATGTTTAGCTTTAGAATGATTTTCAGTATTTTTAGTTAATGCAATTGCGGCTTCGTTGTCACAGTGTATAGGGGTTTTAAGAAACTGCAAACCGTAATCGACCATCTGTTGTTGGATCCAGAGCACTTGCGAACAGCAACTCGAGGCTGAAATGTACTCGGCTTCACATGTAGACAGTGCGACGGAAGTCTGTTTCTTGCATTGCCAGGTAATTAACCTGCTCCCTAAAAACTGACAACCGGCTGTTGTTGATTTGCTGTCTTTGTCACAGCCGCCCCAATCTGCATCACTAAAAGCAATAAAATCAAAATCATCATCATTAGGGTACCAAAGTCCTTTTGATGGACAACCCTTCAGATATCGAAGGATACGCTTGACCGCCGTCAGATGACTTTGTTTCGGCTTCGATTGGTAACGCGCACAGAGACACGTTGCATACATAATATCTGGTCGAGACGCTGTTAAATACATCAGAGATCCGATGATTGCTCTGTATGTAAATGGGTCTGTCAGCTCCCCCTTAGCGTCCACTCCAATCCCGTGATTGGGTTGAATCGGGGTATCCATCGGCTTAGAGTCCTCCATCTGGAATCGGCTCAAGATGTCGGCTACGTATTTCGTCTGGTGAATGAAGATCCCGTCGGGTCTTTGATCCACCTGTAAGCCGAGGAAAAACTGCATTTCCCCCATAGCGCTCATTTCGAACTTCTCCTGCATAACAGTTTCAAATTCCCTGCACAAAAGTTCGTTAGTTGAACCAAATATAATATCATCAACGTAAATCTGTACTAGAAGCAAGTCATCTCCCGTCTTCTTCGTAAAGAGGGTACAATCGACGAGGCCGCGCTTGAATCCTTTGGAGATGAGGTATGTACTTAGCTCCTCGTACCACTGTCTTGGAGCCTGGTGCAAACCATATAAAGCTTTGTTTAGCACGTAGACCTTGTCTCGGTGGATTGGGTCCTCAAAGCCTGGTGGCTGCCCGACATAAACCTCCTCCTTGACTTTACCATACAGAAATGCGCTCTTGACGTCCATTTGATAGACTTTGAATTTCTTATACGAAGCAAACGCGAGGAACATCCGAATAGCTTCCATTCGTGCTACTGGTGCATAGATTTCGTTGTAATCAATTCCTTCAATCTGATGGAAACCCTGCACAACCAATCTGGCTTTGTTCCTTACAATAACTCCACGATCATCCTTTTTGCACTTAAACACCCACTTAGTGCCTATTTTCTTTCTTCCCGGCGGCAAATCTGTGAGCGTCCAGACTCCCAATTTCTGGAATTGCAATAACTCTTCCTGCATTGCCTCAACCCAGGCATCTTCTTGCAAAGCGTCTTTGTATGTCCTTGGCTCTACCTGCGACACATAACATGCAAACGACCAATCATTTTGGTCACCAGATTTCTGAATTTTGGCATACAATGCTAAAGCACCAAAACTCTCTGGCGTATTAACGCTTTTAAGCTGCCCTCTGGTCATCACTCCACTACCAGGATCACCGATTACTTGCTCCAGCGGGTGAATACGATGAATCCGAGATTCCGGATTAACAGGTACAAGCACTCCTGTCTGAGCAGTCAAGTTCTCTACAGCATCCTGATCATGACCCGTGTTAGACGATGAAGCAACATCTGGATTTGGAGTTGGGTTCACAGTTTGCTCTTCTAAGTCTTCTGCATTTTCAAGAACAACTTCTTCAAATTGTTCATCTTCAGATTCTGAAGTGTCTAATGAAGTTGAAGCTTCTTGAAACAACTCTTCTTCTTGTGTAGGAGCACTGGTATCACTAGAAGCTGGTGGGGGGTTTACAGTGATTGGACGCATCAATGGTGAAGTTGCCGCGTTTTCACACTCGTAAAGTAATCTAATCACAGCTTCTTCAACCAGGCTATCTAGGTTGAATGATTCAAAGAAATCTTTGTAATCAAACATCCAATCAGGGCCCGTGCCTTGCAAATTTTGTCTGTATCGTTGAACTTCCACGTTAGCCCAATCCTCCACTTGACGAGTTCTCTTGTTGAATACCCGTTTGAGCGGGGTTGCATATCCAACAAAATATCCCTCTTCAGCTTTAGGACTAAACTTCTCGCTTGGATTCAACATCGTGCATGGCGCCCCAAATGGTTCTAGATACTCTAAATTGGGCTTTCGTCGGTGTAACAGCTCATAAGATGTTTTTCCAAACTTCTTCACTGTCAAAACCCGATTTAAAGTGTAGTTTGCTGCATAAATCGCCTCATTCCAAAACATTACTGGAAGATTTGAGTCAGCGAGCATTGTTCTTGCAGCCTCAATCAGAGTCCTATTCTTTCTTTCAGCAACACCGTTCTGTTGCGTGGTATACGGAGCTGAATATTCATGATGAATTCCTTTGCTTTCACAAAGTTCATCCATCTTTGCATTTTTAAACTCCGTCCCGTTGTCACTCCTGATCCTTTTTATCTTCAAATTGTAAATATTCTCCAGCCGAGTGAACAGAACATGTAAGTTGGTAAAGGTGTCGCTTTTGTTCTTCAAACACATCACCCATGAGAATCGTGAATAGTCATCAGTGACGACTAAACAATAAAGCTCTCCAAGATGACTTTTGCGCTTGACCGGTCCAAAAAGGTCCATGTGCAATCGCTCAAGTGGCATCTCAACAGAGTTAACTTTCTTCACTTTATGGGATTGTCTGTGTTGTTTTCCTTTCATGCAGCTCACACACTTGTCGTTCAGATGGAAATGTTTCACGTTTACTCCATCGACAAGTCCATTTCTCACTAACTGATTCATTTTCCTCAGATGAATGTGCCCCATTCTGCGGTGCCACATTATTGATTCTTTTTCGGTCGCCTTGGATAGAAAGCATGTTATCTGTCCCTGTGGTGTCATCGCCTTGGACATATCAAGAATGTAAAGATTGTTGACTCGAGGTGCCATCAACATAACCCACTCCTTTGGAATCTTGAAGCCCGGTTTAAGTATATAGCAGGATTTGTCATCAAAATGCACATAAAATTGTTTGTCGCATATTTGACTGACGCTCAACAGATTATAGTCTATCTGCTTGACATAAGATATCCGCTCGAAAGTCACAATCCCATTACTTACGCTTCCTTCCATCGTGATATAACCTCCTTTATTACCCGCGAACGCAACATATCCTCCATTAATATTCTTCACATCGAACAGCAACGCCAAATCCCCCGTCATGTGGCCTGAAGCTCCACTATCAACAATCCAGAGACTGCTAATAGGGCCAACTGAAGCTCCCTGCACACAAAAAGTAAACATTTAGTTCTTTCGGGGGACCCAAGCCTGAGTCTTGGGCCTTTGAACTTTGGCTTTCAAAGAATCATTCTCAATGACTTTTTCAACAACTTTTTGTTTTGAATCAACCGTTTTCTGATTTTTCAAAACAGTTTCACTTTTCTCACTCACCTTTGACGTAGAGGCTCCTGGAGAACCATTAGGTGTCCAAGATTGTTCAGACCTTTTGAGAATACGAATTTGAGATTTTGGTTTCTCAATTGGTTTCTGAACATTGTTACTAAAAGTAACTTTCTTAGCAACCTTATCTGAATTAACAGACTTAGGTCCAACACTTGACTTGACAATTGGTTTTTGTGGAACCTTTTGTCTAGCAGCTGTTGTGTTCACCACTGGTTTTCTCCAAGATTGTTCCATTGCAATCCGATTCCTCCGATCATAATGAAATGGACGGTTGTTCCTCATTTGAAAATTGTTTTGATTATGAAAATGTTGTTGTTGAGGAACAGTCCGTCTATGCGGTGGGACATAATGATCGATCGGCTTTTTCATGGAATTCTTAACCTCAACTTCATGTCTCTTGTGCCTTACATATGGACACTGAGCAAGTAAATGCCCGCGTTCTCCACATTTAAAGCATTTTCTATATTCCTCAAACACATAATGAGCATTTGGTGAAGCAAATGATTTTACAGGAAATTGATCATTATATTGTTGATTTCTTAAACTCTCAGGAAGTGGTCCTTTCGAGTAAGAAGGTTCATGAAAACCATTTGCTTTATCATCTGGTCGAATGAACTCAGTGACATGAATTTTTGGCTCTTGAGGAACTTCTGAAAACAGTTTCTTTAAGATTTCTGGTGGAATTTCATTGGTTCTTTCATGTTTTGGAAACCATATTGTGCTTTCTTGCCAGATTTTATCAAGTTTAGAATAGTTAACGTTTTTAATCGGAAATTCCTCATCAGCAATGATTTTATCGGATCCTTCCATTCGATAAAACACTTTAACCGGTTTGTCACTTGGTTCATTCAGCTCATTCTTTTTGACCTCATTCTTAACAACATTGGTTTTCTTAACATCAACCTTTTCAGACCTTTTATCATGAATAGCCTTTGCCATTGGATGAACATGATCAGATGGTGACACTGGTTCAGTAGTAATGATGTGATTTTCTTTTGGAATCTCACATTCATTAACAGATTTATCACTACCAGTATCATCATTTTCTGAGTCTGAACTATCACTCTCAGCATAAACACCCTCATTGTTCAAGCCCAAAATCGGTCTCACATCGGAATATGGATCACCAATACTAGAGGTATTAGATTCCATATCTGATGATGAGTCTGATTTCACCGAACTCTCCGGTATAACTTGATGATAGTTATGATTCTCAAAAAGAACCGGAGATGGTACAGACTTGTAGTTGGTGGTGTTATCATCAATGATATGATCCACAACATAAGCAACATTCTTATAACTTTCCAGTTTCTTGTTAACTTTTTCAGCAAAGCATTTAATGGCGGCCATTTCCAACTTGGTGTTTTCAATTTCATTGATATAGTTATTTATGGCCAATTGTTTCAATGACAAAGTATTTTTCAAGTCAGAAATGTCCTTTTTATAGCCATCCAATACTTTGTTAAAAGCATTTAACTCTTTGCGAGTAGATTGACAGTTTTGAATAGCACTATCACGTGAAATTCGGAGTTGTTTATTCTCCTCTGTCAATCTATCACAAGTTCCACAGTATTTATCACTCATAACATCAGTGCTAGATTCAGAACTTACAGGTTTTGGCGGTTCGGTCATGGCCATCAAAGCAAAATGAGCTTCCTTTCCAGTGAAAAACTTTGAGTAGTCGATCTTGGTGAAAGCATCATCAGCTATGCACGACTTCCTCGTCATCAAAAAGTCAGCTTCTGCCAGCAACTGGTCAATATCATCATCCAAAGAATCAACACTTCCCTCTGTGTCTGATTCGCTCTCACAATCTGAATAGACTGATTTACACTCCTCGGGAACATCAGAGACTGAATCAATCACCATCCCAGAACTCTTCTCCTCAGCCTTAACCTCAACGGGTTCACTCTCCACTTCCATCTCAGTCTCAGAATCATCACTTTCATTCTCCTCAGTTTCTTTCTTCTCATCAACTGCCACCGACTCTTCCAAATCAACCTGATAAGCAACACAAGCCACATTCCCACCAGTAGTCACTTCCTCAACTCCTATTTGCATACCCGACCAGTCAAACCTCTCATCCTGCTGAGTTACCAAAGCTTGGTTCTGACTCGCATTCTGTTGAGTCTCAGTAGGTGTAGTGATAGGTACAACTGTTCGGTTTGGATGATTAGGAGATTGGTTTTGAATCTGGTTTTGAGTGTTTGGTTGTCTGTTTTGGTTGTTAAAGTTTCGGTTTTGGTAGTTGTTGTTGGTTTGGTAAGAAACTTGGTTTTGTTGACGGTTCTGGTAATTTGCATTGAAAGGGTTTCGGTTACCTTGTTTAGGTGGCTGGGTGCATTCCCTTTTGAAGTGTCCTTTTTCTCCACAATTGAAACATGTAACCTTCTCCTTATTGAAACCATAGGTTGTGTTGGGAGAAGTTGCCAAATCAGTCCTTCCAGTTTTCTCGATGAATTCTGTTGCTCTCCTCATTATACTCGCAAAAGCCCATTGAATGTCAATGAGTTCCATCTCTTCCTTGTCTATTTGTGCGTAGTCTTCGTTGGTTAAGTTGTTGTTCCCAATCTGACTAGCAACCAAACCATTGTAGGATGAAACCATAGCAGAGACTAATGCAATGTGTTGCTGAGCAACCTCCACAGTCACATTTCCCAAGTTGGATGTATCCAAAACCACTGGTTGTTTATGTTGAGTAACTTGGTTTGCTGGTTGTTGTGTTTGGTTAGCAGTGTAGAAACTAGCTTGTTGCATTGGAGAGACTGGTGAAATGTAGGAAGTATATTGTGGTGGTGTGTATAATGGTTGTGAATAGGAATTGTATTGTGGTGGTGTATAGTTGGTGGTTGGTTTTGATGAATCCAAGACATTGGAAATACATGCAACATGTGGTGCAACGCTTCCAGAGCTCGAGTTTCCAGCTGAAACTGAAGTACCTCCAAAATACAGACTTGGATTCTGAGGAATCTGTGACCTCCTAGCTTTCCTCCTGTCCTCCAACTCTTTGTTTTCTAGCTTTTCAATAAACTCTGAAATGGTCCAAAATTGATAAGCATCCTTCTCTCTAAGTACCTCCACATGCTGATCCCATTGTGATGGCAAAGCATCTGCAAACTTATCCACCTGCTTAGTCATTGGAATCTGTACACCATAGCTAGACAATTCAGACAATAAATGCATATATCTCGGAGTTAGTTCTTTCAAAGTTTCATTATTAATAAAAGAAAAATTATCAAACTCTTTGACTAATTCCTCCATTCTCAAACTCCTGGTCTTTTCGTTACCATCATGCTTTCTCTTCAGCTTATCCCAAAGCTGCTTTGACGTAGTACATGTCCCAAACTGATGCAACAGATCACTTGTGATTGCCTGTGTCAGTTGAGAGAACGCCTTCTTCTCCACCACGTATTTCTTCTTTTCATCCTCAGTCAAGCTCTCCAGAGGAATCAACTCACCGGTATTCTCCAGAATCGGTGCTGTATATCCTTTCACAATCATGCTCCATGCCTCAGCTCCTTCAACTCCCATGCCTTCCAGATGGATCTTGAACATGGTGTGCCACTGATTATACTCTTGCATATCCATGAGCTTCGGTGGCCGAGTTCCACTACCTGTAGACAAATCCTTCATCAAGGTAGAGATAGCATTAGTGGTTTGAGTATTTACCGCCGCTGCAGCTACTCCCCAATAATCTGATTGTAATGCCGGATGTGCTACATTCTGAGGCATTGTGCTCGTTGTTGTCATGTAGTTAAGTGGTTGTGAGGATTGCGTGTTCGTCTTTTGAGCTGCCACTGTCCATGGGTCCATTGTCTGCTGTTGTGGTTGTGTTGGTGCTGATCCCGAAGTAGTTTGAAAACGCCACATGATCACAATCTGAAAATCTCAACACTTAGAAAAATTTTTCAGCAAAAATCTTAGGTTCGCCCGAAAACTAGTACTTTCGTCCAAACTATCCTTGGTTCGTCCAAAATGTCACACTCTCGTCCCTTCTATCTCACTTTCGTCCCTTTGGATCTACTTTCGTCCAAATAGTAACAACCGAAGGTGGATATAACCAGAATGTAACCACAGAATAATACTATTTCACGTTCGCCCAAATCAGAATGGTCGAAGGTGAAAATTACCACCCGAATGTGAAAAATTTCAACAAGAATTTTCAGGTTCGACCACTTTAAAACTCAGGTTCGCCCACTTTTAGTCAAGTTCGACCACAACTCTCAGTCCAGGTTCCAGGTTCGCCCAAAATCAGCAGATTTCATTTTTGAAAAACGGTTATTGTTTGAAAAACGGTTATTTTGATCTCAGATTTTCAAAAGTTCATGGATTTGAATGATCTTAATCAGGTTATGTTTCGGATTTGATTTGGAACAACTTTAAGTCTTGGAAAACTTGAATTCGACCACAAATTCACCTTTAAATCGATCAAAAACTATGTTTTTAAGAGTTTTTGTAAAAACAGATGATTTTATGTCAAAAACATGTCCAAATCAGTTCTGATCTTATCAAATTTGTTGTTGTATGATCCTCTATGCTCTGATACCACTTTGTGAGCGTTGGATTTTATCTAAAACAGGATTATATGATCATACAAGTCACAAATCTAGGTGCGGAAACCCTAGATCTGAACAAATTGATAAGATACAAATCACGACACAATCAAGATCATTTTCAATATCATTTTCATAGATTAACTTCAATCAATAAGCATTTACAAACTGTTTATGTTAATCTAGAATCACACAGATAATCTCTCAAAAACACTCCTAAACCTGATCTGAACCTGGACACAAATGACAACTCTCTTTCATAATCAAAAAACTCAAAATCTATATATAGGCACTGCACATTCGCCCCTTACAGTTGGTCGAATGTGAGTATATTCCACATTCGCCCACTGCAAGTGGTCGAATGTGTTCTTCAGTCCATGTCCATTCTTCATTCGTCCAGTTCAAGTCTACCTTCGCCCAGTTCTTGTTACCTTCGCCCACAATCCTGTACATTCGCCCAGTCTGAACTACCTTCGGCTATCTACTAACACATGTTAATCAAGTATATCCAATCCTTAGTCGCAAAAACGCATCAACAGTTTTAACAAAACAACATGGAAATGTATATATCACTTTAGGCGCATATGTGAATGCTATGTCTTTGAGTGTCAATCTAATTGACTTTGTCTCAAGACTTTAGTGATTTTATACTAGGATTGTTCATCTTGTTGATGATGAACATGTTCATCAAAGTGACTTAGATTGAGACTTATGTTTAAGTTCTTAAGAGTCAATGGTGAAGCCTTGGAGATTAAAGGCAAAATGAGTTTTGATCTTAATAGATGAAATTAACTATGGTTTTGAGACATTCCTAAAACAAAGGTTTTGGAGTGGTAAAACAAAATTTCATGATTGTGTCAAACTAAGACGTGAATGTTTGAAAGAGATAGTGCGTTATCTCTTAAGGCTGTGAAGAATCAGAATGATGCATCTTCTGTTCACATGCTAGAGTATTGGAGTCTAAAGCATGCTAGACTAATACTTGTTAATGAAACATTCAAAGTGCAAGCAATGTGGGGGGAAGATCCATTTAAGAAACAACCCGTAGGGGATGTAAAAATGGTATTGAGAAGTTTTCTCAAACTTCATTCGAAAGGGAGAACCTTTCATCACCCCATTGGATATTATCCAATAACACTTAAATGTGGGGGTGGCTTGCATTTGAAAATGGAGTCAGTCAATCGAGTTGATTGGACTCAAATGCCAATTGGTAAGATTCAAAGTCTAGCTAACTTTGAATCACATCACCAAAGGCATGGAAACGTGTTTAGCCATGAATTGAGTTTCATGTCATTCTAAAGACGAAAAGGAAGGTTCAAAGGGTAACACCTACCTATCCTACTACAATAACCAAATCTATGTTTAGATCCCATGCTAGAAGTCTTACGAATTGACAAGATGGCAAATTGACCAGCGAGTCAAGAACACGTTAGAACAACTTATCTCAATGCAAGATGGATCCAACAACCTGATGGTTGATAAGAGATGAAGTTGTATGGAATGAGACTAAAGCCCGTGAAAGAAAAGGGACATGAGGGAAACCTAACCTAGTTGACTGGAGATCCGAAGATCTAGGTTCAATAGGACAACTTAATCATGAACCGACGAGCAGTCATTGTGGGGGCATGGCTAAGATATATGTTTATATCTAAAGCTAGTATATATGGTTATATACATATCCCCTAAACTACAAAAGGGTGTTTAATTACATCCTAGTCCATTCCTATAATATCCAGTGACATTGTTGAGAGGTTAAGCATAATATATGGTTTGATGATTAGTATAAATCATAGTACACCATAATGCTTTTAATGATTTAAGATCACCTATGTTGGAGAGAAGTGTGGTCGCTTCGAATGAAATTGTGGGGCACAATTTCTAGAGCTCCCGCAGAACCAGGAAAGTGTTCCAGGACCATTATTGGACACGATAATGAGGGGATGGCCAGGCTAGGGGGAGTCTTGTGTGAACGTATATTGTCGTTTACACAAACAGCCTTCAGTTCAAAGACATCAAGTTCACACTGAAAGCTAGTAAGCTAAGTATGCTTCACAAGGGAAGGTTCAAAGGCTTACACCCACCTATCCTATGCAAGACTCAACCGTCGAGGTTACATTGGAAATTTGTGTGTTTTTAATCGATCTCCATTCATGTGGGGAATTGTTGGAAAAATGGTAGTGGAAATTGATTTTTCCCTAATTTTGGACTTAAATAAATATATTTATATATGTTTTGAAACTATATATTTATATATGTGTTATATAAATATTTATTTATGGGTATGTGTACTATATTGTGAGAGCATCACAACGAATCAAACTATGTCCAAAATAGAGCTAAGATGAATGAGATATCGAAACTTGAATGTTGTAGGTAAGAACAACCAAAGATGAGAAAATGGAATAAGTTTTGTCCCACATTGGTGGGGTGATAAAACATAAAGTGGTTTATAAGGAGGAGCACTCCTTGTATATTGTTTAGCATGAGCCAAACACTAGTGGGGACCCTAAAGGGTGCGAAGCACCCTTAACTCGCACACGCACGCGCGTGGCATGGGCGATGGGCGCAATGTGGCGCTTTGTTGGCGCACTTTGCACTTCGCACACTCGCATCGCCGCTTGAGAGCAGCCTTTGTATTTTTGACTTCGTGCGCAGGGTCTGGTACATGGCGGAAGGTTGACGTAAACCGTAACTACAAGTGGCGCGCAAGACCAGATGGCATTCAGGTCTATGCACGTGATGTTCGCGTGGCGGGTTCCATATGATACAAGTCGTCATCCACGGATGACATAGCGTTATGTGTGCAGGTACTATAGTGCGCACATGACCAGGTAGTGCCTAGCGCCCTGGTCAGCGCGCGTCATCATGTTCTGCGCGCAGTATACGAACGCGGGGGCTGGTGCGTCAGTTCCTACACAGTCTCAGGTTGTTAAAAAAGACTGTTTCAACTCGTGTCATAAACAAAACGTAAGTTTCAGTATGACCACTTAAAGCGACTTTAATCCATTCATTACAAATTAATATCGTTTATTACAGAATTGATTATCCTGATTAATTACGATATTAATTGTAAATATGTTTCAACACAATGTGGATATAAATATGAGGTCTTGGCTCATATTTTAAGGACATGAGATTAGAGAATCTCATCTTTCACTAGATACATTATCTCTAAATTGAGAGGAGTACTCTCAAGTCCACATACAACTTTCCTTTTCTTAATTTTACGAACACAAATTACATGGTGTAATCTCGGGCTCATGACCATCTCCGGCAGTACGACTACTGTTCCGGTTGTTGTACCCTGGGAAACAGACCGTCTGAGAGGAGGCGCAGAATCTGTTTCAAGGGCCCCGTGTCAAACACGATCCTCAACCAAAAACCGTCTACAACAAGTTTGTTTATTTTTGCAGCGGAACATTATATTAGATGATTCGGTTGAAGTTCCTCAAAAACTTATGCTTGAATCTCAATTACGTACATGTATTTTGTATCTTATTTTTTATTATTTTAGTTTTGTAATCGGTAGTATACTTTTATATTTCCTATGAATAACGAGAGTCTCGTTATTATGATTATTTTATTATTATTTATTAAAATTATGAACCCTATTTCTTACGATCTCATCATATCTCATGTATATACAAGACATTCGCAAAATAGTTATTTCATGATTTGCACAATAAAAACACTAGCAAACTTATATGTTATGGCATAAAGTTGTTTGTCCTTGAACAATATTTCTTTTATTTTTTCAAAGTTATACCTCATAATTCATACGACAAAATAATGAAGGTTAGGATCACACATACTATCATTTTTTTAATATGAAAATTTGTCAGGAAAAAAAATACTAAAATCTTAAACCTGCTAATTTAACTATACTATTTTGACAGAATTTAGTTTTTTTTGAACGTTAACTTTCATAAAAACACAAGGGCGTCCTCAACATGAGGACAAAACCCGAAATTACAACATATACAAAGGACTAATACACCAATTCTCCCAAAGGAGATCACTGAATTTGGTCCTATACTTAAGCCACAAAAACGACAAAAATTTGACAGTACCAACCACTACCGAAACCTTTGGCTCTCCATATCATACAAAAGGTCACCACAATAATCCCATGAACAATCTTCATATCCCATTTCCCTCCGGTCGTTTTCTTGTATAGAGAAAGAAGATCTTGTATGTTAACAACTAAGCCCGTACTCAAACCACACCATCTCCATATATTAGCCCAAACCCCATACGAAAATCCACAACCCAAAAACAAGTGCTCCGAAGACTCCACAACCACCTCACATAACTTACAGCGATCGTTGGGGATGAAAATGTTTCGTCTAGCAAGGGCTGCAACGGTGGGTATCCTATCCAATTCAGCTCTCCAAACAAGAACTTGACACTTCGCCGGAACCCAACTGACCCATTTAAACTTAAAGCAACTATCGAAAACCAACTGTTGTTTCACATAAGTCTTGACTACAGCAACCGAAAACGAAGTAGAACCGTTCCATTCCCATTTATCTTTGTTAGCGGACATCGCAATCGGCCTCAACAGATCGGACAAGTCTGACCATTCCTGAACCTCGGCCAAAGACATAGGCTTAGAAAAATCCACGGGACACCACGTATCAGCAAAACGACAATCTTTAACAAGCCTTCCTTTAGTGTTCGCTGACCTATACAATAAAGGAAAATGCGACATCAAGGGAATATCAAGTAACCACCTATCCTCCCAGAAACGAATTCGATTGCCATCACCAATCTTTCCTTTTAAGAGATCTAAAAAGAATTTATCCCCGCACTTGAATCTTTCGCAACTCAACACAATAGCGGACCAAACACCCCCTTTGCCTGAAAAACGAGGGAGCCCGGATCACCTTCTCCTACCATTATGGCAAGCCAAAATAATCGATTTCCACAAAGTACCTTCCTCCACATGAAAGCGCCACGCCCACTTTGAAAGGAGAGCCTCATTAACATCTTTTAGCCGACTTATCCCCAATCCACCCTTATCCTTATCCCGGGTTACCTTCTCCCAAGCCACCCAATGAATTTTATTTTTTTCACTAGACGCCGACCAAAGGAACCTTTTCATAAGGCTCTCTAGTTTATCTATCACCCCCATCGGAGCCTTGTACAAAGAGAAGTAATAGATGGGTAAACTTTGAAGAACCGATTTGAGCAAGGTAATTCTCCCCCCAAAGGAAAGAAGATTAGCTTTCCAATGTGAGAGTCTACCTTCAAAAACCTCAATGATTTTACGCCAACCGTTAATATGATTCATATTAGCCCCAACCGAAACTCCAAGATACTCAAACGGGAAAGAACCAACTCGGCAACCTATCGACAAAGCTAGCTCTTCGACATCTTCAATCGGAACACCCGGTCCATATAAGAAGGACTTATGAATATTAAACTTGAGGCCGGAACAAATGTGGAAAATCCGGAGAATCCTAGCCGCCACCAATATATTATTGTCCGACCACTTACCCATTAAAAGCGCATCATCCGCGAAAAATAAATGTGAGATAAGAGGACCGTTTTTAGTCAAAGAAACTCCTTCAAAAACGCCTAGGTTGCTAGCTTTGTTAAACAAACAAGTAAGCGCTTCCATAACAATAAGAAACAAAAAAGGCGATATAGGATCACCTTGTCTTAGCCCTTTATGACATTGAAACTCGAAAGTAGGTGACCCATTGACAAGGACCGCCGACCTAGCCGAAGCTAAAATACCCTTGATCCACAAACACCACTTTTCCGGGAAACCCATTTGGCCAAGAATAGATAAAAGAAAAGACCAATTAACATTGTCATACGCCTTTTCGAAATCTATCTTCATAAAGAACACACTTTTCGCCCTCCTTTTACACCATGCAAGGACTTCATTTGCAATCAACGGACCATCAAGGATATTTCTATCACTAAGAAAACCCGTTTGGTTATCCGAAATAACAAAACCAATCACCTTCTTAAGTCTCAAGGATAAGACTTTAGATATAACTTTGCTAATAATACCCACCAAAGTAATCGGTCTAAAGCCTTTTAAACCAAGTGGGTTTTTTGTTTTAGGAATGAGGGTGATAAACGAGGATGCACACCCTTGACTTATAGAGCCCGAAACAAAAAATTCCTCAAAAATCTTCACGAAGTCGTTTTCCAAAAGAGGCCAAAATTGCTGGACAAAATAAAAATTATACCCATCCGGCCCCGGTGCTTTATCCTTCCCGCATTCAAAAACCCCATGCTTGACCTCTTCTCTAGTAAAGGGCATAATTAGACCATCTACCAAATTATCAGGAACTTTCTTCAAATCTTCACAGGTCAGATTCGGCCTATGAGGAATCTTCTCTTTAAAATGATTGCTGAAAAACCTCAACACCTCTTTCTTTACCAACGTAGGTTTTGTAATCCACTCACCATCTACCATTAAGCCTTGAACCGCATTCGACACCTTTCTAGTATTAATAACTCTGTGGAAATAGGCCGTATTATCATCCCCATACCTAGCCCAATTCACCCTAGATTTTTGTAATAAATCCTTGGCGTGAAAAAATTCTTTTTCCTCGATCCCTTTCTTGCACTCTTGCCATATCCACTCCTCCTCTTCTAATAACTCTCTCTGTTCCATTTCCGCTTCAAGCCGTTCGAGGTCATCTTTCAAAATGTTAAGCTCTTCTCCCTCTTTCGCTTCCACCTGCTTCTTCCACTCAATTAATTTTACTTTACGGAACTTAAGTTTAGCGGACAAAACAGTATCTGCAGCCCCGGACTTATGAAAATCCGACAGAGCCTTAGACACCACATCTGCGCAACTATCTCTATCCATCCACGAATTGAACCAACGGAACGGCCTAGGACCATAATTCTCAAACACCACCGACAGAAGCAAAGGACTATGATCAGATAAATATCTCGGGAGAACCCTCAAACAGGCTTCAGGCCACCGATTAAAGAACTCATCGTTAACCAAAAGCCTGTCAATCTTACTGAATTTCAGCGAAGCACCCTTCTTTGTAAGGCACGTGTACACGCCACCCTTCATACTATACTCAACTAGGCCTGTAACATCAATAAACTCATTAAAACAATCAGCGTCAAAAAGATCAAAAAAGCAACCTTTTAGATCCTCCATGAACCTAACAGAATTGAAATCGCCAAGCAAAACCCAACATCCAGGACAACTACTGACTAGCATCGACAATTGATTCCACAACGGACGCTTGTCAACCAGCTTATGCGGGGCATAAATATTCAGCACATTTAACAAAGTACCATCTTCCTTCAAAAACCCTTTGACCAATAAGAAATGTTGATGCTTAACACAATCGGTCATAGTAAACTTATTAGGGTCCCAAAAAGAGATCAGACCCCCTGAACGACCCCTGGATTCAACGAACTCGACATCCACATCTGATTTACCCCAAAATTTAAAGGCCTTGAAACCCTTCATATCCCTACACTGACTTTCCTGTAAAGCGACAAAATTGACTCCATTCTTTTGCTTTAAATTCTTAACCCACGTATCTTTACCAAAGACTCCCAACCCCCTGATGTTTAAGGAAAGAAAATTCATACCGTCACCTTTTGTAAC
Source organism: Ambrosia trifida (assembly GCA_028751855.1). Lineage (NCBI taxonomy): Eukaryota > Viridiplantae > Streptophyta > Magnoliopsida > Asterales > Asteraceae > Ambrosia > Ambrosia trifida. Next base: position 62,836,540 of record CM054128.1, on the reverse strand, counting down.
CCTTCTTGAGTAATGAAATCACTAACCAAACGAGAATGATCTTGTAAATCAGCTCCCAACGCAGCCCCGAGTTTGATAGTTTTTTCAACTTCAATTGGGACCCCAGGACTAGTACTTTGAGCCTCCGAACTTTGACCTTCGTCCTCCATAGATTGCAGTAACTGGTCAAACGGCACAGAAGGAGACGTCATTCGACGGTCTGTCAACACCCCACCATCAGCAAACTCAATAGTCTGAGTATTAAGAACCAGTTCCTTTGGGCTGCTGTGTATCTGCGCTAACCCATCCAAAGGATTCTTTTGCTTTTGGGCTATAACCTCCTCTGGCTCCATTGGGCCAATAAAAGCATTAAGTTCAAACGGATCACTGTTAATGGGCTTTGATCTATTCTTCTTCTTAACTGGGCCAGAAGATTGGGAGGACCCACTACCAGATTTTTTAAACTTCAAAGTCTTCCTTTTTTAGATAAAACACAGAAAAAGCCCCTCCTCTTTGTTCCTTTATCGCATGCAGTCCCTGCTTTACTACATTCCTTAATAACTACCCCTGCCTCATCATTGGCATTAAAATCCCGAGCGGAATTTCCGGATTGATTAGGAGTTACCAATAACGTCTCTTCTGCATTGATTACTTCCTTATTAACCTCGCCGGAAAATTGACCGTCAGATTCCGGTGTAGAAACCATCACCGGAGCTTCCTTCGAACCATTCTCCGACCCCACAGCATCCTCCTCCTCCATAACAGAATCTGTAGAATTACTATTCTGCACATTCACCACCTCTTCGAAATCCGGCACCCAATCTCCTTGTTCTTCCGAAACCCATATCCGATATTTCCGGTTCTTCCAGTACAAAGTGAGTTCATCTACAATCCTCTTCCCATCCCCTACTAACACTCCAACATATTCAAATGACAGATCCCTATCCTTCTCTGACATATTAGCCTTATGAACTATGATCCCAAACATACCTCCAATCCGATCGAACACCTCATTTTTACATAGATGTAGGGGCACTCCTTTTATTTTTAACCATGCTACCCTCTCATAACCAAGTGATTGCCCTTCCCAAATAGCAACAGAAGCAAAATGATCTTGTAACTTCCTGATCTCCTCATAAGCTATCATCGTCTTCTCATTACTATCAAATGAAATCAGCACATCCAGACCTCCAAGGTACTGAACAGAAAAGAAGTCTGGACAAAACTGATTGATATACACATAAACCTTCTTCACAGCCTCAACATTCCTCATTTTAGCAACTACGGCCTTCCCATGCAAACCGGAGAATGCATGTACGCTGTTGTCAATGTTAATAGATTTACCCACCAGAAGGTCCTTAAACGTCTTCATACCATTCCCAAAAGACCCCCCACTGTTACCTTTCATCCCCTCACTCTCATTGTTAGGAATAAAACTATTATCATTATGTGTATTATTATTTTGCCTCTCATTATTTTTGATGTGTATATTATTATCATTATAAGAGTTAAAGCTCTCTCTATGATTATCAATCTCACCCTCCTCCATCACAAACCGGGCAATATTAAACCAGAGCTTCTCCTTGCCCATACGAATCCCACGAAGATTACTCAAAAGTTCTACTCTGTCCTTCACATCCAACAGTGAGATGAACCCAAAACGATTTCCACGTTTATCACGTTTTCTAGCGATATACAAATCGAAGATCTGGCCGAAAAGACGTACCTGTGATGCTAAATCATTCCCACTACATCCCTCTGGGAGATTAGATACAAATATTTTCGTAATCCGTGCTTGAATGTTCGCCGGAATTGCCGTTTTCCGGCGGTGGTGGTCCATACCTAGAGAGAGAGTTTCCGCTTCTATATAATTTAACTTTTGACAGAATTTAGTGACTGTTAAATTTTATAAGTTCAGAATTTTGTTTAATTTTAATAAGTATAAAAGTAAAAATATAATTATAATTGTTTTAAAATTGCTTCTATAAATTATAAAATTGTTTCAACGCGATAAAATGCATATGATATTTAATAATCTTTCCTGAGAACTTCTGGAACTTATATACAAAAGGATGACAATCATATCAGGTTATAACGAGTTGAGTTGAGAAGCTTGAGGTTGACGCATGGGTTAAAATTTTCAACCTGGTACCGACCCTTGTACTTATTTGTGTCGTGCTAAACCCATTTAAAATTGTATCACATCAGGTCAACCCGTTTTATGTGTATTTGTGAATATGAGTAATAATGTAATCAATGACTAAGGGGCTGTTTGGTTGATTAAGTGCTGAATCATTAAGATGGTCTGAATGATTAAGAGGCTCTGAATGGTTAAGAGCTAAATCATTTAGCATCCCTTATTAGCTTAATGGTTCAGCACTTAATCATTCCATTCAGATGTTGAAACAAACAGCCTGAATGTTGAATGATTCAGACCTGAATGGTTAAGAGGCTGATTAAGAGGCTAGCAAACAGCCCCTAAGTTAAAACTTATTTTATAATTACTGTAGTTTAATTGTGTTTTTTTTTATTTCTTATTCTTAATTAACAAACTTAGATCTATATATTTAACTTTGTATTAATCAAATAAATTGTTCGATGTGAAAGTTGATGATATAGGTTCAAAAGTGAAAATTAATCCCACTTTTGTAGGTTAATAGTTATGGAAAGCTAAAATACAAAATTCAACTTTAATTAACTTTGATTTTTAAAATCTAAATATTAATGTTTTTCTTCAAAAGGACAAGTAACTTATTATACATGTCAGCATATTTATCTAACTTTTTTTTTCTTAAAAAGCATATACATGTTAGCAATTACTTATTAAACATGTCATGTTTAGATTAATGAACTTGGGTAGGGATTCGAACTTGGGACCAATAGGTTAGGGTTGTATAAGGATTTCCATTGATCTAAACCTTTCAAAAAAAAAATGTTTAGATTAATGAAGAAACAATGGGTATAAATTACCTGAGAAGGAAGGGTAAGTTTGGTTTCATACTCATGTTTGCTCAGGTTATAATCATTCGCTCATACTAATGACTAAATCCGAACCCTAGAAGACGTGAAAAGAGTGAAATGTGTGAACACAAAGATGTAAGTGGTTCGGTCTAGATCGACCTACGTCCACTGTAAAAGGAGATATCTTTTATTACTCAAGAAATACAAGAATGGTTGTTACAAGTATTCTAAGACTATCTCTCTTTGTACTATTCTTGCAAGTGTCGTTCGACCCTTTGCAAAGGAGAAGTGATCTCCTATTTATAGGGAAAGCATGGGCCAGCTATCGTGGCCCATAGTTGAAGTGGTAATCTTGGGCCCAAGTCCTGGGTCCAAGATGTCTTCGGCCCATGAAATATGTGAGTAGCTTGTGGTAATTAATGCTGATGTGAGATAAGGTATGATCTGCCCTGCTGGAAGTCCACGTGGCGCAACGTGATTGAGCGCAGGAGGCGCTTCTCCCTGACACTGCATGGTCGACCAGCTGTTGGTGTCTGACATGACATCTGGCAGCAGGTAGACATGCCTGCACAGTGCTCTGGTGTGTACTGTTCACAGCAGCATGGGGGAAGCATAGAAGCAGTCATATCACTGTACGTTGTCAAGGGTTGTTGGACCACCCCTGACACGTGTTGGTCTCTGGTTGGCGCAGAGCTTGCTCATCGTCTGACATGATCCTCTTCATTCTTGATCTTCCGTACATCCTCGTACCAAAAGCTGATGTTAGTCGAATATTTCGTGCCTAGGTTCACGCACGGAGATCATTTGCGATGATGATGTCACGCAACCGAAGTGATCCTGCGCATAGTTATGTTTTCTCGTGCAGGCCTTGCTCCGCAGACATCAGGGAACTGACGCTATTGGAGTGAAGTTGATATCCGCGGATTGGACTTCCGCGACCTCCTTGTAGTTGGTGTATTTTATGAAATATGGTTACAATCCGCGCCATGATTAGATACCATATCCCATCAATTAACATATTTATTATACATGTTAAATTTCGGTTGGCCTTATCGTGTAAAGAATTACGGAATTCACAACAACAATCAAATGACAATTACTAATTCTAATCTAAAAATTTTTGTAACAACCGGCAAAAATAAGGTAATTCCGTACAAATTAATTAATATATGATTAACGTAATTAAATGCAATTATGTGTGATTTAATTAGCAAGGCCTTAGGAGATGGCAATTTCCAAATAGTGCATAGGAATGCATACGTTTAATGGTAAAACATGATTGGATCATGTGCGAATAAGCTATCCGGTATGGACGTTGGCAATTACCCGGTAATAATTAAATAAACGAAAAGGATCCCGGACACCCAGGATATAAAATAAAGCGTACTTTCATGAAATATAATAAGTTTTGGAACTCCAAAACCATAAGTGAAAACGTCTTGTACAAATCTCCCGGTAACGAATAAATTGCGCGTACCGCACCCGATACGCGTATAACTCATAATTTCACCCGGCAAAGGCCTAAATAACCGATCAACGCTTAAAATAGACTATATTTAAGGGTTATTAAAGGTATTTTTAATGTCCGGATAACGCGTGATTAAAACCCGAAAAATACCCGAACGACACCCGAACGACGGGGGATTAAACATAACAAATATTGGATAAATATTTGAAGTTGTGGACCCCACTTAAACCCATCAAAGGGCCGGCCTACATGGCCAAAAATTATATCCATGCAAGTGTTTATAATTATAATCTAAAGATCTAGTATAAAGCATGCATGTGCATAAGACAAAAGATGTAAGAAAACATTAGTACAAAAGTAACCACCTCCTTGTCCCCCTTGGATGATTTTCGGCCCATGGCCACAAAAATCCAAGACAACACTTAGCTAATCATCACACTAGTGTACACATGCATGTGTGAGGTCTTGTATAAAGATTATGAGAGATCATAAGGTTTAACCAAGATTTGCAAGCAATCTTCCCCATCCATACATACATACACGGCACATTATACACACACACATATCATATCTTTCAAAAATCCCAAGTACACAACTCAATCCTCCATAAGATTTCTTGAATCTTTGGAATGATTACATGTGATAAGGCTTTATAAACATGTGTTAGAGACTTGGAGCATCAAAGCAAAACTCTTCTTCCTCCTTCCTTCCTTGGCCGTGAGCTTTACCCCTCCCCCATACATCATTCTTTCAAGTTTTTACATCTCCAAATCACTTAAAACAATCCATCATCCAAACCCCTATTGTGTGTTTCAAGCTTGGAGCTTAACCATTAAGGAAGAACACACTAAACCCCTCTCAAAATCAAAGGTTTTGTCTTCCCTAGCCTTGTGCTAGTAGTAAGCTTCTTAACCTTGTTTTTGATTATTATTATTCATGTATGTGTTCTTAGAAGCAAGTTGTACATGAAGGGTTTAAAAGGTGGTTTGAACATAATCTTTAATAGGTTTTACTTGTGTAAAATAGATGATTAAAGATATGTAAATAAAACATGGATTTGATGATGATAAAGTAATAATCTTGAAAATATATAAAGTTTACATTTAAACTAAGTAGGATGATGTTTTGGTTAAGATTGTGGAATGAACTTGAATATGTTAAAAAGTAACTTTAAATCATCTTATTATGATCATCTAAGGTATAATGTATGGTGGAACATATTAGAAGTTCATGGATAAAGAAGATGAAAAAGTAAAGTTAACTTACTTGGAAGAATGATATTTTGTTAAAATGGGCAAATACATAAAACACACATACAAGTAGTCTTACATATGGAATATAAGACTAACAAAAGTGTTTTGATACAAAAACAACTTACCAATAAAAAGTTGAATCTTCAAAGTCTACTATTTTGAGTGAAAAATGTTAACTTTGGAAGTTAGAGTGGAAAAATGCAACTTTTGAAAGTTGAGGGACTAATATTGTAACTTTGAAAGTTAGAGGACTAAAATGGATATTTTAGAAACTATTAGTCCAAAAATGCAAGTATGGAAAGTTTGGTGTCAAAAATGTAAGTAATAAATTTCTAAGGATGATTTTGGTAAATACTAGTAGATATACTTGGGTATTTTTGTATAAAAGTATATTTTTGAAAGTTATAAAAATATGGATTATATTAACATAAGGATTTTTATAAAATAGAGATTTTATAAAAATATTAAACAAACTTGAGAAACTTATACAAAAATGAATACTTTTATATAAATGGGAATATAAAAGTGTTGGAAACATTTTTGTAGTTAAGTTAACAAGTTGGGTTAAAAATACATAAGTATTTTAAACCATCCAAGTAACATGTGAAAAGAGGAAGAAATATGGATAATATTTCTATAAAACACATGTTGGGAAAAACTTGGAAAAATTAACTAATCGAGTTAAGATATCGAACTAAGACGCGTTAACGAACCGTACACGGACAAATCATGAGAAAAATGCCATTGCGGCAAGATAAGAAAAATATATATTTTAAGAAGTAAAATATATATACATTATGGGTGAAAACTAATGAACACTTTCCTAAGTGTTAAAGGAATTATTCGTGGGAGAAACACATGACATAAACAAATAAGACGTTAAACAAACGTATATACTTAACAAGAAAAATTACACATTTATATATATATGTACGCTCGTCTCGGCAAAATTCTAGTATATGTACTTAATGGGAAAGTAGATATGTGGGAAGGAAAGCCGCGACGAGAAGACAAAGATATATATATGTGTATGCCGTACCAACGAGATCCTAGTATATTTATTTGAATGGGAAAATAAATATACGGTATGGTGAGTTGAATCGGGCGTTAAGAATATACAATCGAACGACAAGATCTTAGTATATTTGTTTAAATGGGAAAACAAATGTGCGGCAAAGTGAGTCGGGTCGAGTGTTGAAATATATTATATCGAGCGATGCGATCTTAAGTATAATTATTTAAATGGGAAAATAATTATATGTTAAGTGACGTCGAGTCGATGATAATAAGATACAAGTTAAGGAAATATTAACAAGAGTAATATATAACTTGTAACACAAAGGGTAATGTAACGCCAACGAAACCTAGGATACGCGCTTAATTAAACGGGATTTGGAATAACTTGTGGTCGGGAGTTGGGTGTACAACTTGCCAAGGCACATGCACTATAGGAATAGTGACTTATACGTCTAGGACGTTTGTAGGTGCGAGACCATCTTTGCTATCCGCCTAGTAAGCCAGACAGAGTTTCAGGTGAGTTTCACGGCCCCATTTTAAACTATTTTTACGTTTTTCGGGGGAAAGATATGTTAGGGAAAATGTATGACGGATTTATTACTTGAGGTGTGACCGCCACTCGGGGTTGAGTCCTCGCCTCTATAATCATTTGTTCAGGGAAATGAAACCGGTGGAATATTTGAATAGTACTATTGGTGCCTGACAAGGCCCACCCCTAATCGATAGCGTCGATTATGCATTAGGTTATGTCTGGGGTGCATATATTCTGAACTTAAGTCGTGGGAAACCGAGTAACGACTTGGAGCGGGGCATATTTACTTATACGTCTTGGTTTGATTATAGTCTCAAGTAGAGTTATAGGAATTTGCAACTCCTATATATTGTCATAACATGGTATTTCCCAAGTATTCAAGTTTTGGAAACTAAAAACCTGTGAACTCACCAATATATTTATATTGACGAAACTTTTAAACATATCTTTCAGGTAATTAGATGAAGGAGAACCGGGCAAGCTGGGTCGAGGAATCCTCCAATGCGGCGTCAAACTTTTGCGGGGTTTCACTTTTATTTCCCAAGGCATTTGGGATATATTTGAGAAACCTCTATGATTGTCTTAAAAACAATTTACTTTTGTGTAATATTTGAACAAGATTTGACGTCATAATAAATGACCCAATTTCTTAAATTACTTGTGTTTAGCAATAACCTTGACTTTATGCTTTGAACCGTCGCGCCACGTGTTTCCGCCATTGTCGTGGTGTGACAGAAGATGGTATCAGAGCCAAGGTTATAGCGAACTAGAGTATTTTCTTTAAAAACTAGACTATAACCGGATTTGGTTCAAAAAGATAAAGTTTTCAAAAATATATACATAGTTGCTAAATGCAAATAAAGCAATTTTTCAAGAAGCATTGGGCATGAGGAGATTCCGACCAAGCTAGCCAGGGGCATCGCTATGCATTAACGTAGTATTAGAGGTTAGAAAGGATACTGATAATGTACGCCTTAACTATCTAATTTAAATTAATTCATATATATACATGTACGGTTCTTTTGCCAGGATGTCGGACGCTGGTAGCATAGCGCCCAGTTACGATAGCATCATTCAGATCATCCCCGCACCACCGCCTGAGCCAGTCGAGCTGGTTGTACTTGATGCGGAAGACGACGACGTGGAGATGAACGTCGCAGGGGGCTCAGATGACGATTCGGACGAGACGGATCCTAGCGAGGATCCTGACTGGGCACCCGCCGTGGTCGACGCGCCGCTACCTATTGTACCGGCCGCACCTTTAGCCCCACGCCCCATCCGAGCTATCAGGGACTTCCCTGAAGGCTGTGCCGGACCGTCCCGGCCGATCCCAGCCCAGTCGGAGACAGTAGAGTCTCCGTTCGACAGACAGGCTCACGTTGAGCATGAGCCAGCACCTGTACCACACATCCACATTCCTCCAGGCATGAGACTCATGCCGATCTCCCGTGGGAGGAACGGGTGGATATCTGATGACTCGGACGACGAGTCCGTAGCCTCAGTTGAGCACATGCTGGTACCCGAGATCCCAGCTGTTCAGGAGGAGCCAGTGGCTCCAATGATAGAGGACGCACCTGCTGACCCCGTAGCCCCACCAGCACCACTTGAGCCCGCACCTCAGGAGGGGCCAGCCGTAGCAGCGCATGTACTTGAGGGTAGCCCCGCCGATAGCTCTGAGCTACGCAGGGCAGGTATGGCAGCCTTTGCCACCGCGAGCCCTCCTACCCCCACTGTCGTGGTATCCACTCCAGAGTGGGCCACCGTTTCAGAACCTCTAGTAGCCCCATTAGCCGAGCTTGTACCACCACCCACTGTAGCCATGACACTACCGATCCCCACCCTTCCCAGCATGACACCTGCACCGTATCCTCTAGGTGCAGGGGACCCTTACATGATGCCACCCCACTTTACCCTCAGACCGCCAGGTTTTACCCCGTTACTACCACACATACCGATACCAGCCCCCTTTGGGCCATTCCCATCAGCACACCCAGATATACCCGGACCATCCCAGCCACCTAGGATGACACCCTTGTCTGGACCAGCATGGTCCACTGCCATCACCTTAGAGCGGGACTTTCAGACTCTCGCTGACACGGTGCAGCGCACCGTAACACAGGTAGAGCAGCAGACCCGTATGATGTGGACGAGGATGATTGATGCACGGGATGCTTTGGCGCATTATGCGGAGGAGTTACTGAGCATGGACGCTCAGTGTGGTATTACAGGGGATGCGCATTTTGCGCATCGACAGTTCTTGTATGAGCGTATCATGACGATCAGCATGTCGATCAGTACGCATGCACCGCAGTACCAGTATCCGCCACCACCGCCACAGTGAGGATGTATCAGGGATGCACGGAAGAATCACCAGCTTATGTACATAGTAGCAGCAGTATGGTAGTACAACACGGGTTATGACACTCGTCTGCATTTTGCCTAGCCGTACGGGTATTACGGCACATGATATGATGTTTTATTTATTTCAAAAACAATGTATTGTATGAGAGATGTATTCTCCATTTTGTTATTATGAACAAGCATTGTACTAGTATTATTGAAATTAATGAAAAATCTTATTATTATGGTGAAATATGTTGTTGTCTATGATTATTATTGCTTACTCCATATGTTGTGGTTTGTGTACTTGTGTGGTGATGTTGTATTGATTACTATTTATTTCTGTATGATGTGTTGGTATGTTGTGTGATGACATGGTGTTGATTATTGTGTTCATATTCTGGTTTGTTATTTATGCTTTATATTGTATAAATGTTTGCCAAATTAACCTTTGATAATTATTATTGAAGAAAATGGCACCGGCCACTAGAAGCAACAGCGGTGCAGACGGACTGCCCGCAACACCAGCCGAACTTGAGACCATGATTTCTGAACGCATAGCCCGCGCGATCGCGGAGCACGAAGCTGCTCGCTCCGAACGATCACGTGACTTGACTGGGAGTGACCGACAAGAGACCTCCCCCACTGGTAAGAAGTTGAAAATAATTGGTAAAGCGATGGGAGAATATCCTAAAACTCCTATCCCATAATAACATACAACTTTATTGATGCAGAAACGGCCTCGCGAGAGCGTGGCTGCACCTTCAAAGCCTTCCTAGACTGCAAGCCGATCAATTTCAACGGCACGGAAGGATCAGTTGGCCTGGTCAAGTGGTTTGAAAAGACCGAGGCAGTCATCCGAATCAGTGGGTGTACCCCACGTCAGTCGGTCATGTACTCCACCAACTTGTTCTTAGATCAAGCACTCACGTGGTGGAATGGACAAGTCCAGTCATTAGGTGATGACACTGCTTACTCCCTGTCATGGACAGAATTGAAGGAACTGATGATTGCTGAGTACCGTCCGGCGAGCGAGGTACATAAATTGGAAACTGAATTCTGGAACCTCACTATGATGGGAGCGGACGTTACTGGTTACACGTCTCGATTCCATGATCTTGCCAGATTAGTGCCATGGTTGGTCACCCCTGAAAACAACAAGATTGAGCGTTATTTGTTCGGCTTAGCACCGCAAATACGCAGCATGGTCACTGCTTCTAAACCTACGACCATGCGCGCAGCCATTGATCTTGCACTAAGCCTCACCGAAGATGCTATACGCATGGGCACATTGATCCGACAAGTTTCGGGATTGAAAATTTCTGAGGCAAGCAGTGTAGAAGCCAAGAATCAGGGATCAAACTCAGCTGTTGTGTCGAACGACCAGGGTAACAAGCCGAGATTCGGGAAAAGGAAACGGGATGAAGGGAAAAGGGACAGAGCGTCGGGTAGCTCAAACAAGAAGGGAAAAGGATATGTCGCCACGGGACGTGGTAATGGTAACAAACAGGGAAATCAGGGAAGAAACAATGGGTTGACTTGTGGAAAGTGCCACCGCACAGGGCACAAGACTGAAGAATGCCGTTCTGGAGCACCAAAGAATGGGGGGGCTAGACCATGCTTTGCATGCGGGTCGTTAGATCATTGGAAGAAGGATTGCCCCAAGATCAACAACCAGGCCCGCGGGCGGGCATTTGTGATTGGAGCCGGTGATGCACGACAAGACCCCAACGTGGTCACTGGTACGTTTCCTCTTAATGGTCATTATGCCTCTGTATTATTTGATACCGGTGCTGACTTTAGCTTCGTATCCATTGAGTTTAAAAGGCTACTTGGACTAAAAACTAGCAAACTAGATACACCCTACTCTATAGAACTGGCTAATGGTAAAACTATTGAAACGAGAGAGGTAGCAAAAGACTGTAGATTAGAACTCTGTGGGCACGAGTTTGGGATTGATCTTTTGCCAGTTGTGTTGGGAAGTTTTGACATCGTTGTCGGCATGGACTGGTTGTCCGCGCACCGTGCCATTGTGGTTTGCAACGATAAAGTTATTCAAGTCCCCCTCGCAAGCGGTGAAACTCTCTCAATTCAAGGGGAAAGACACGGAACGCCGCTAAGAATTATTTCAAGCATGAAGGCTCGTAAGTGTCTGAGAAAAGGGCTTGTCGCATTCTTGGCACACGTAGTGGACAAGAAGGCCAACGAGCGAAAGTTGGAAGACATTCCAGTAGCTAGAGACTTTCCGGATGTATTTCCAGAAGATTTTCCGGGGTTGCCCCCACCTCGACAAGTCGAGTTCCGCATCGACCTAGTTCCCGGAGCTGCTCCTGTGGCACGATCGCCATACCGCCTAGCTCCATCAGAGATGCAGGAACTGTCCAGCCAGCTACAAGAATTATTGGACAAAGGTTTTATAAGACCGAGTTTCTCACCTTGGGGAGCTCCCGTCTTATTCGTAAAGAAGAAGGATGGCACATTCCGCATGTGCATCGACTATCGAGAGCTGAACAAGCTAACCATCAAGAATCGCTATCCTCTCCCCAGGATCGACGATTTATTTGATCAGCTCCAAGGTTCCAGCTATTACTCCAAAATTGATCTGAGGTCAGGCTATCACCAGTTGCGTATACAAGAAGAAGATGTACGAAAAACGGCCTTCAGAACCCGGTATGGACACTATGAATTTTTGGTAATGCCGTTCGGCTTAACCAACGCACCAGCGGTTTTCATGGACCTAATGAACTGCGTGTGTAAGCCATACCTGGACAAATTCGTCATAGTCTTCATTGACGATATTTTGATCTATTCACGCACAAAAGAAGACCACGAGAATCACCTTCGGTTAATTCTTGAAGTATTACGCAAAGAGAAGCTCTACGCAAAATTCTCAAAGTGTGACTTTTGGATTCGGGAAGTTCACTTTTTAGGCCACGTGGTAAACGAGAAGGGCATACACGTCGATCCCGCCAAGATCGAGGCAATTAAAAATTGGGAAGCCCCTCGAACTCCTACCGAAGTACGACAATTTCTTGGCCTTGCGGGTTATTACAGGAGGTTCATCGAGAACTTTTCAAAGATAGCACAAGCTTTAACCATGTTAACCCAAAAGGATAAGAAATTTGAGTGGACGGAAAAGCAAGAGGCAGCATTCCAGTTACTAAAAGACAAGTTATGTGGCGCTCCGATGCTATCACTTCCAGATGGTACGGAAGACTTTGTGGTTTACTGTGATGCCTCGCATCAAGGCTTGGGTTGCGTATTGATGCAGCGAGAGAAAGTAATAGCATATGCTTCCAGGCAACTGAAAATCCACGAGAGGAACTACACTACACACGATTTGGAATTAGGTGCAGTGGTATTCGCTCTCAAGATATGGAGGCACTATCTGTACGGAACCAAGTGCACGAGTTTCACGGATCATAAGAGTTTGCAACACATCTTTGACCAGAAGGATCTGAACATGCGACAACGGCGATGGGTCGAATTATTAAACGATTACGATTGTGAGATAAAGTACCATCCCGGTAAGGCGAACGTCGTAGCCGACGCCTTGAGCCGCAAGGAACGGGTTAAACCATTGCGTGTTCAAGCTTTGGGTCTGACTATCCACACGAATCTGACCGAACGAATTCGTGAAGCTCAAGTTAACGCCCTTAAACCCGAGAATGTCAAAGGTGAAAAGCTACGAAAGATGGTTGATTCACTGGAACCAAAAGCAGACCAGACACTGTATTTCATGAATAGAATTTGGGTCCCAGTATATGGTGGATTGCGTGAGCTAGTATTGGCCGAAGCTCACAGTTCTAGATATTCGGTTCACCCTGGTGCAGACAAGATGTTCCACGATTTGAAGGAACTTTATTGGTGGCCGAATTTCAAAAGGGATATAGCAGCCTATGTTGCGCGATGTTTGACTTGCGCAAAGGTCAAGGCTGAGCACCAGAAACCTTCCGGTCTGCTCCAGCAACCGGAAATACCGGAATGGAAATGGGAACGAATCACCATGGATTTCATTACCAAGTTACCCAAGACAACAAGCGGCCATGACATGATCTGGGTAATCGTAGATCGATTGACAAAGTCTGCACACTTCCTTCCGATTCGTGAAACGGACAGGTTGGAGAAATTGACCCGTCTGTACATTAAGGAAGTGGTGTCTAAACACGGCGTACCTGTTTCTATCATCTCCGATCAGGATAGTCGTTTCACTTCCAGATTTTGGGAAAGTTTAAATGAAGCCCTCGGTACTCGCCTCGACATGAGTACCGCATATCACCCCCAAACGGATGGTCAAAGTGAACGAACCATCCAGACCTTGGAGGATATGTTACGGGCATGCGCGATTGATTTCGGAGGTAATTGGGATACGCACTTGCCATTGGTAGAATTTTCTTACAACAACAGTTATCATTCGAGCATTCAAGTCGCACCGTTTGAAGCTCTATATGGACGCAAGTGCCGATCGCCATTATGTTGGGCGGAAGTTGGAGAAAAACAACTCACCGGGCCCGAAATCGTTCAAGAGACCACGGATAAGGTCTTTTTGATAAAGGAACGCCTCAAAGCGGTCCGGGACCGCCAGAAAAGCTATGCTGATATGAGGCGAAAGCCTTTAGAGTTTCAAGTCGGAGACAGGGTCCTACTAAAAGTGTCACCTTGGAAAGGTGTCGCGCGCTTTGGAAAGCGCGGAAAGCTGAACCCACGATATATTGGACCATTCGAAGTCTTGTCCAGAGTAGGCACAGTGGCATACAAGCTCAAGTTGCCTCAAGAGCTTAGTGGAATACACGACACGTTTCATGTGTCAAATTTGAAAAAGTGCCTATCCGACGAAACTCTCATCATCCCAGCAGACGAAATCCAGATTGACAACAAGTTACATTTTGTTGAAGAACCAATCGAGGTAACTGATTGGAAGGTCCAAAAACTTAGGCGCAGCAAGATCAGATTGGTCAAAGTGCGCTGGAATGCCAAGCGTGGACCGGAGTTCACGTGGGAAAGGCTGGACCGGATGAAGCAAAAATACCCCGCCCTATTCGACAAGACACCTGTACCGGAGAACTCGAAGTGAATTCCGGGACGGAATTCTCTTAACGGGGGGAGGATGTAACAACCGGCAAAAATAAGGTAATTCCGTACAAATTAATTAATATATGATTAACGTAATTAAATGCAATTATGTGTGATTTAATTAGCAAGGCCTTAGGAGATAGCAATTTCCAAATAGTGCATAGGAATGCATACGTTTAATGGTAAAACATGATTGGATCATGTGCGAATAAGCTATCCGGTATGGACGTTGGCAATTACCCGGTAATAATTAAATAAACGAAAAGGATCCCGGACACCCAGGATATAAAATAAAGGGTACTTTCATGAAATATAATATTTTTTGGAACTCCAAAACCATAAGTGAAAACGTCTTGTACAAATCTCCCGGTAACGAATAAATTGCGCGTACCGCACCCGATACGCGTATAACTCATAATTTCACCCGGCAAAGGCCTAAATAACCAATCAACGCTTAAAATAGACTATATTTAAGGGTTATTAAAGGTATTTTTAATGTCCGGATAACGCGTGATTAAAACCCGAAAAATACCCGAACGACACCCGAACGACGGGGGATTAAACATAACAAATATTGGATAAATATTTGAAGTTGTGGACCCCACTTAAACCCATCAAAGGGCCGGCCTACATGGCCAAAAATTATATCCATGCAAGTGTTTATAATTATAATCTAAAGATCTAGTATAAAGCATGCATGTGCATAAGACAAAAGATGTAAGAAAACATTAGTACAAAAGTAACCACCTCCTTGTCCCCCTTGGATGATTTTCGGCCCATGGCCACAAAAATCCAAGACAACACTTAGCTAATCATCACACTAGTGTACACATGCATGTGTGAGGTCTTGTATAAAGATTATGAGAGATCATAAGGTTTAACCAAGATTTGCAAGCAATCTTCCCCATCCATACATACATACACGGCACATTATACACACACACATATCATATCTTTCAAAAATCCCAAGTACACAACTCAATCCTCCATAAGATTTCTTGAATCTTTGGAATGATTACATGTGATAAGGCTTTATAAACATGTGTTAGAGACTTGGAGCATCAAAGCAAAACTCTTCTTCCTCCTTCCTTCCTTGGCCGTGAGCTTTACCCCTCCCCCATACATCATTCTTTCAAGTTTTTACATCTCCAAATCACTTAAAACAATCCATCATCCAAACCCCTATTGTGTGTTTCAAGCTTGGAGCTTAACCATTAAGGAAGAACACACTAAACCCCTCTCAAAATCAAAGGTTTTGTCTTCCCTAGCCTTGTGCTAGTAGTAAGCTTCTTAACCTTGTTTTTGATTATTATTATTCATGTATGTGTTCTTAGAAGCAAGTTGTACATGAAGGGTTTAAAAGGTGGTTTGAACATAATCTTTAATAGGTTTTACTTGTGTAAAATAGATGATTAAAGATATGTAAATAAAACATGGATTTGATGATGATAAAGTAATAATCTTGAAAATATATAAAGTTTACATTTAAACTAAGTAGGATGATGTTTTGGTTAAGATTGTGGAATGAACTTGAATATGTTAAAAAGTAACTTTAAATCATCTTATTATGATCATCTAAGGTATAATGTATGGTGGAACATATTAGAAGTTCATGGATAAAGAAGATGAAAAAGTAAAGTTAACTTACTTGGAAGAATGATATTTTGTTAAAATGGGCAAATACATAAAACACACATACAAGTAGTCTTACATATGGAATATAAGACTAACAAAAGTGTTTTGATACAAAAACAACTTACCAATAAAAAGTTGAATCTTCAAAGTCTACTATTTTGAGTGAAAAATGTTAACTTTGGAAGTTAGAGTGGAAAAATGCAACTTTTGAAAGTTGAGGGACTAATATTGTAACTTTGAAAGTTAGAGGACTAAAATGGATATTTTAGAAACTATTAGTCCAAAAATGCAAGTATGGAAAGTTTGGTGTCAAAAATGTAAGTAATAAATTTCTAAGGATGATTTTGGTAAATACTAGTAGATATACTTGGGTATTTTTGTATAAAAGTATATTTTTGAAAGTTATAAAAATATGGATTATATTAACATAAGGATTTTTATAAAATAGAGATTTTATAAAAATATTAAACAAACTTGAGAAACTTATACAAAAATGAATACTTTTATATAAATGGGAATATAAAAGTGTTGGAAACATTTTTGTAGTTAAGTTAACAAGTTGGGTTAAAAATACATAAGTATTTTAAACCATCCAAGTAACATGTGAAAAGAGGAAGAAATATGGATAATATTTCTATAAAACACATGTTGGGAAAAACTTGGAAAAATTAACTAATCGAGTTAAGATATCGAACTAAGACGCGTTAACGAACCGTACACGGACAAATCATGAGAAAAATGCCATTGCGGCAAGATAAGAAAAATATATATTTTAAGAAGTAAAATATATATACATTATGGGTGAAAACTAATGAACACTTTCCTAAGTGTTAAAGGAATTATTCGTGGGAGAAACACATGACATAAACAAATAAGACATTAAACAAACGTATATACTTAACAAGAAAAATTACACATTTATATATATATGTACGCTCGTCTCGGCAAAATTCTAGTATATGTACTTAATGGAAAAGTAGATATGTGGGAAGGAAAGCCGCGACGAGAAGACAAAGATATATATATGTGTATGCCGTACCAACGAGATCCTAGTATATTTATTTGAATGGGAAAATAAATATACGGTATGGTGAGTTGAATCGGGCGTTAAGAATATACAATCGAACGACAAGATCTTAGTATATTTGTTTAAATGGGAAAACAAATGTGCGGCAAAGTGAGTCGGGTCGAGTGTTGAAATATATTATATCGAGCGATGCGATCTTAAGTATAATTATTTAAATGGGAAAATAATTATATGTTAAGTGACGTCGAGTCGATGATAATAAGATACAAGTTAAGGAAATATTAACAAGAGTAATATATAACTTGTAACACAAAGGGTAATGTAACGCCAACGAAACCTAGGATACGCGCTTAATTAAACGGGATTTGGAATAACTTGTGGTCGGGAGTTGGGTGTACAACTTGCCAAGGCACATGCACTATAGGAATAGTGACTTATACGTCTAGGACGTTTGTAGGTGCGAGACCATCTTTGCTATCCGCCTAGTAAGCCAGACAGAGTTTCAGGTGAGTTTCACGGCCCCATTTTAAACTATTTTTACGTTTTTCGGGGGAAAGATATGTTAGGGAAAATGTATGACGGATTTATTACTTGAGGTGTGACCGCCACTCGGGGTTGAGTCCTCGCCTCTATAATCATTTGTTCAGGGAAATGAAACCGGTGGAATATTTGAATAGTACTATTGGTGCCTGACAAGGCCCACCCCTAATCGATAGCGTCGATTATGCATTAGGTTATGCCTGGGGTGCATATATTCTGAACTTAAGTCGTGGGAAACCGAGTAACGACTTGGAGCGGGGCATATTTACTTATACGTCTTGGTTTGATTATAGTCTCAAGTAGAGTTATAGGAATTTGCAACTCCTATATATTGTCATAACATGGTATTTCCCAAGTATTCAAGTTTTGGAAACTAAAAACCTGTGAACTCACCAATATATTTATATTGACGAAACTTTTAAACATATCTTTCAGGTAATTAGATGAAGGAGAACCGGGCAAGCTGGGTCGAGGAATCCTCCAATGCGGCGTCAAACTTTTGCGGGGTTTCACTTTTATTTCCCAAGGCATTTGGGATATATTTGAGAAACCTCTATGATTGTCTTAAAAACAATTTACTTTTGTGTAATATTTGAACAAGATTTGACGTCATAATAAATGACCCAATTTCTTAAATTACTTGTGTTTAGCAATAACCTTGACTTTATGCTTTGAACCGTCGCGCCACGTGTTTCCGCCATTGTCGTGGTGTGACAATTTTAAAACAATATAATAACATATTTATAAGAAGTTAGAAATGCTACTATTATTTGTGTGTCCAATAAAGTTGCTATTGGCCATGTGTGTGTGCTAGCCAATGATATTGATCTGAATATATTAAGGAAGAAAAAAGAGTGAGAAAATACATTTACAATATCAACATTTATTTGTTCAAAAGATCTTCAATTTTTTTAAGGCCAATAAAGTCGTTACCGGCTTCTGTGGGAATCCCTTTATGACGAATTCAAGATGCTCACGGGGTACCCAGTCCTTCAAGTCCATCAATCCAGGTAAACCCCAACCACCTATCCGCCCGAATGCACGGCAATGAATAATCGGTAAAACCTGGTATCCTTCAAAACTTGAATTTGTAACCATTAGACCCAAAATCACCTATTATTAGGTCTCTATACCACTCTACCATAAGGCTGATGGGTATGCAGACGCCCCCCCTCCCTTACTTTTTGCCCCGTCCCCCACCCCCACACCGCCCCCTGCCCCGTCCCACTATACCCCCGTCCCCACGTCCCTCTGCGAACGAAAAGGACTGACCAATCAGATTTTTTCTTTTTTTTTTAAAATCCAACGGCTAGTACATTGTAACGGCTATTTTTTATTTTTTTTTAATTTTTTTAAACCAAAACCAATTATATAAACCCCACCATCCAAATAAACTCACATAAATCAACCAAAACCAACATAAAACTCTTCTACTTTCTTTAAAAAAATACCCAACAATGTCATACCTACCAATGATTGATTCCTCATCTTCGTCGAGCGAAGAAAACCGGGTTTTCGTGAACGCGGCTTAGGAATCGGCACAACTAATCGTGGTGGAGGAAGACGAGGTGAGCTCGCAACCGCGACCTAGGCAAGCGGCCATAAACAGAGACCGGGAGGGTAAGTTTATAATTTATCTTCAAATATTTATATTTAGATACTTTATTTTTTAGAAAGTATAATTTTTCTTCAAATATATATATTTCGATACTTTATTTTTTAGAAAGTATAATTTTTCTTCAAATATATATGTAGATGCACACGAGCGATTAATCAGTGATTACTTTGCCGACCAACCGGTGTATACGGACGAGATGTTTAGGCAGCGGTTCCGGATGAGCCGTCGATTGTTCGTACGTATTGCCAATGATTTGGCGAGTTGTGACCCGTATTTTACATTACGGCACGATGCTAGAGGCAAGCGAGGGTTCACAACTTATCAAAAATGCACGGCGACATTGCGGTAACTAGCTTACGGGATGGCATCCGACTCGTGGGATGAGTATTTACGGATGTCCGAAAGAACGGCACGTGATTGCTTGTATAAGTTTTCCAAGCGCGTTGTCAAGATCTACAGCAAAAAATATTTGAGAAAACCAAACTCGAACGATATCCAGAAATTGTATCAGTTCCATCACGAAAGGCATGGTTTTCCAGGGATGCTTGGAAGCATCGATTGCATGCATTGGCCATGAAAAAATTGCCCTAATGAGTGGCGTGGCATGTTTTATCGAGGCGATCAGGGTCACCCGACTATTATCTTAGAGGCTGCCGCGTCACAAGACTTGTGGATTTGGCATGCCTTTTTTGGTGTTCCCGGTTCCAATAACGACCTTAATGTTCTTAACCAATCATTGGTGTTTGACGATGTTAGAAAGGGAACCGGTCCGGATACAAAATTCACAGTTTCGGGGGTGGAGTACAAGCACGGGTATTATCTTGCGGATCTAATATACCCAACCTATTCCACAATTGTAAAAAGTATTAAGCACCCTCACGACGATAAAAGAAAGAAATTTGCAAAGTTTCAAGAAGCGGCGCGAAAGGATATCGAACGAACTTATGGGGTTCTACAAGCGAAATGGCACATCATCGCAAACCCGGCACGTGCTTTCACACCAAAAAAACTTCGTTATTGTATGTATGCTTGTATCTTGTTGCATAACATGATCATCGAAGACGAAGGCCGAGCTATTTGTGAGTTCGATGAAAATGCCGTGGAGGAGAATACTATTCCGGATGACGAAGCGCAACAAGAGTTAAACGATTTCGCGTTACGTAACGAACACATCCATCATCATCTACAAGCCGACTTGATCGAATATATATGGAACAACGGAATCGACGATTAGTATTTTGCTACTTAATTTTTAGGATGGTTTGTTATTTTTTTTTTAATTTTTAGGATGATTTGTATTTTTTAAAAATGTTTAGGATGGTTTGTAATTTTTATTTTAAATCTACTATTTATTTGAATTTTATTTTGTTTATTTGTTAGTTTTATAAAACTAGTTAAAATTAATATTCATAATAATAATAATAATAATAATAATAAATGCTTAAGACATGGGTTCCTCATGTCTCTACACCCCACCCATGTCTCAAGCATAGTGAGACATCACTTTGCCAAGGTGGCATCCTAGGTGGCATGGAGACATGACATTTCTCATGTCTCCACACCCCATAGCCTAAGGTGTGTGATGATCTTCAGATTAGCTTTTTGTTAAAAAAATCCTTCACATTAAATACATGCGGAGAAATTGGATATTTCCAATTTTAAATGAAAAATCTTTGAATCTATATTTATGATTCATAAACACCAAGTAAATCTTTATCTAATAAGTGATAATTAGTTATACTATCATGCACGTCTTTTAAGAGGGTGTTTGGGATTGCATTTTGAATCTGATTTTTAAATTATTGCGTTTGGAAAACGCAGATAATCAGTTTTTAGTGATTGGGATTGCGTTTTGAAAACGCGGATAATCAGTTTTTTAGGCTACCAAAACGCAATAATCAATAAGCAGCTCCACCCCTGCTTTTCTAAAACGCATAATATGTTTTGAATAATCAATCCCAAACACCCCCTAAATCAATCAACATTTTGACATATCATTTGATACCCATTTGACTGTTTTTTTCCTAGGTTTATATCACAAATTTAAAATGTTTTAAGGAAATGACAAAGTTATACAAAGACTTCACTCGAGCAAGATGAGAAAATATAGAATTAGAAATAGTTTTATCAGTTATTGAGTATTGATCCTTTAAAATTTTTTCCTGAAAAACGTCATATTCCTTTTACGGTACAAACATTTTATCACTTCATATTAGATTTGTTTATCATGAAAGTACCCGGGAATAATCTAGTTGAATCTATATTTGTATGTTCTTTCTCTACAAATCGGAACACACGCTAGAATGTGAATAAGCAAATAGTTTAGCATTAATTTGTTTAATAATAATAATAATAATAATCAGTGCGTAGAAATCGGGCTGGGATTTTTATATTTAATTTTGAGTTTTTATATACATACACACATTTTTAAGTATATACAGTCTGGAAAAAGGATTATATATATATATATATATATATATATATATATATATATATATATATATAGGGAAAGGATAAACTGAAAACCCTCTTGAGTTGAAAAAACCTTGGAAACCCATGTAACAAATTATTTTTTTTTTGAAAAAAATAACCAATGTAAAATACATGTTTAAGCATTTTGAGCCAAAAAAATATAAAAAGCGCCGAAGGGATTTTTTTTAAAAAAATAAACAAAGTTGCTAAAAAACATATGTTTTCAGCTATTTGCTGTTTTTTATCAGGTGTAAACATGTGTTTTTGCAGCTTTGTTTATTTTTTTTAAAAAAATCCCTTTGGCGCTTTTTTTTATTTTTTGGCTTAAAACACTTAAAAACATGTATTTTACATTGGTTATTTTTTTCAAAAAAAAAAAATAACAATTTTTTACATGGGTTTCCAAGGTTTTCTCAACTCAAGAGGGTTTTCATTTTCTAACTGGCCTATATATATATAGTAAAAGGTTGAAATGTTATATTGGATACCCTTGTTATAGTGAAAATTGTGAAAACTCTAACTTCCTGAACTTTTTTTAATGAAAATTTAGGATATGTAATATACATGATTTTAAGCATTTTAGTAAAAAAAATTAAAAAAGTGCCAAGCGGTTAAAAAAAAAACGATTTCGGGTAACACATGGGTATAACATGTTATTTTGGCTTAACATGTGTTACTCGAAAACTTATTTATTTTTTTAAAAAATAAAAAGTGCTCAGCGGTTTTTTGATTTTTTTTGGCTCAAAATGTTTAAAATCATGTATATTACGTGCCCTAAAATTTTCATAAAAAAAACTCGGGAAGTCAGAATTTCCAGAGTTTTCACAGGATCCTAACCATATATATATATATATATATATATATATATAGGGGTATAGGTCAAGTATAAAATGAAAAACATTTTCATTATATATATGTATGTATTTATGTATTCACATATTTATGTAGATTGGCATGCATATATTGCATCACATCATATATGTATATGCAAAAAAAGGAAAACCTTTTCATGCAATATGAAGATAAACCCAAATATGACACTGAAGAAAGCACTTTACCTGTGCAAATGAAAAGTTGACGACTTCAAATGATCTTTGATTACTCACCTAGCTTTATTTGAGTGGTCAATTTTTTTTCAGGTGGTTTATATGATCACTAGAAAGAGTATTAATGGAGAAAAGGAAGAGACATAGGTATGAAAGAGAAGGTTGGCATAGTCCATGCCCATGCTTGCCCATCACATAAAATTTCACATGCTTCCTACATTTCCAATATCATCATCATCAATCACTCTTATCATCTACTAAAATGACAAATGTAAATAATTAATAATTAATAATATCTGTATTTAGGAGGATTATAGAAAAAAAAACATAGATTTAAAAAGATATATGAAAAGCATAATAAATCACTCATTCTTCAATGATAGCTATTTTTAAATATAAAATAATGGTTAAGATGCAATTATATATCATTATTGAAATTAAAAAAAAAAAACAGTTAACAAGTCTCATTTATTTTTAGAAGTGACACATGTACAAGTTATGTGCAAGTTATATTACCTAAGTATATATACGAAAACATTTAAAAGT
Source organism: Ambrosia trifida (assembly GCA_028751855.1). Taxonomy (NCBI): domain Eukaryota; kingdom Viridiplantae; phylum Streptophyta; class Magnoliopsida; order Asterales; family Asteraceae; genus Ambrosia; species Ambrosia trifida. The sequence continues at coordinate 62,813,033 of CM054128.1, read as the reverse complement.
AAAAAAAAAAAAAAACATATGATTAATTTTATGGTTTTTTATATACATGTTGGCAAAATTCAGATCGTGATCCTTGAACAAGAAGATCCAAGGCAAATTAGATAAAAAAAAAATATTAGTTAAGAGTTAGGTCACAATGGGTGATCATCACACTCTCATACCATCACAAAACATTCAATCAATCACCATATAACACCTAAATTATTAACATTTTGTCGCATTGATTACTAAAACTCAACATCATCACAATGTATAGTCAATAGTCAATAGTCAATAGTCAATGGTCTTTGTATTAATGTATAGTCAATAGTCAACATTCTAGTTAATAGCTAGCTTAACCTTCTCATTTTGACTAGCTTTGTAATCAAGTATATAATGATAATTCAATCTCTCTAAAATTTAAAAGAGAATTCCTTGACTAATATGGTATTAAGCTAAACCATCCTGGACCTTTCTACTTCACCTCCTTCATGCTCCTGCCTTCCTGTTCTACCATTTTTTTCTTTTGTCCTTTTTCTTTCTTGCAACTTCACCATGACCACCACCCCTTCCTCCTCTTCCGCCTTTTCCGCCCCTACAACCAGAACCAAGCTTCCTATGGCCACTATCATGCACATGATAACTCTCAAACTCTCCTCCTCTAACTACCTTTATTGGCACAATCAAATGCTTCCCTTACTCGCAAACCAAGAACTCATTGGCTATGTCGATGGTTCTATCCCTTCTCCACCAAAAACCATTCTTATCAAGTCCAAAGAACAACCTAATCCTGATTACTCGGCTTGGTTTCTCAATGATCAACAAGCCATCCATATCTTCAACGCCTCACTTACCGAAGAGGCGGTGGCCGAAATACTCGGTCTTTCCACCTCTCACCAAACCTGGGCAGCTCTCAAAGCGGCGTATAGCAACACCTCATTCGAGAGGATGCACTTGCTTCGTGATACCCTTCGCCAACTTACCAAAGGGTCCTCCACCATTGCCGAATATGGGCGAAAGTTCAAATCTATTTGTGATTAGCTTATGGCCATTGGCCATCTGTTATGTGCCTAGTCACCAAGTCAATCATGTGAGTCAAGGTCAAAGAGTCAATCATGTGAGTCAAGGTCAAAGATGGAGGCATAATAATGATGGCATTTTTAATGCCATAAATAAAGGTGAGAGTGGGATGGCCACCATTCCATGTCTTTGGTTGTTTCTAGAATAGTAGTGGGTCTTTAATTTCAGTTATGCTCTTTTATGTAAGCCTATAAATAGGCAAAGCTTGTTAGGTGTTAGATTATGAATGAAATGAATTAAAAGAGAGTTATCTCAAATCTAGTATTCCCCCTATTTTCATTGAGGTTTAACCATTCTAAGGGTTATTTATCCAAGTGGTACACATCAGTAGTATCAGAGCAGCCTTGATCCCTCTACGGGCCTATGGATGCTCAAAATCTATCCAAAAACGAGTTCCATTATTGGAAGGAATCCTTTGCGAGACTCGAATCCCGGTTTGAAACCGTGTTTACCGAGCTCCGATCGATCCAAACCGCGTTGGAACCCCCCAAAACCCACATTTCCTCATCATCAACGGTTGCCATCAACACGCCACCAACCGCCGCACCACCCACTACTTCACCAACACTAGTCTCAGATTTGAAGCCAACTCAACTTCCCAAAAAGTACTTACTTTTGTTCCTCAGTTCAGGTATAATCATCTCCACTCCATTCATTTTGGGCCGAAAAGAATTTGGAAAAGATGCAACCTTGGATGGCGAGTGGTACCCACCATGGTGGCCCTGGCCCACAAAGACCACCCTACATGTGGTTGTCCGACTCGAATGGCGCCCTCCGTGGTACGATGTCAAGGCTTGTTCCGGCTGCATCCTTAAGGGCAAGGATGTTTTGAGTGGGATGGATTGTTATGTGCCTAGTCACCAAGTCAATCATGTGAGTCAAGGTCAAAGAGTCAATCATGTGAGTCAAGGTCAAAGATGGAGGCATAATAATGATGGCATTTTTAATGCCATAAATAAAGGTGAGAGTGGGATGGCCACCACTCCATGTCTTTGGTTGTTTCTAGAATAGTAGTGGGTCTTTAATTTCTGTTGTGCTCTTTTATGTAAGCCTATAAATAGGCAAAGCTTGTTAGGTGTTAGATTATGAATGAAATGAATTAAAAGAGAGTTATCTCAAATCTAGTATTCCCCCTATTTTCATTGAGGTTTACCCACTCTAAGGGTTATTTATCCAAGTGGTACACATCACCATCGTGTCGATGATACGGACAAAACCCATTGGTTCTTATGCGGTCTTGGATCCACTTTTGAAAGTTGGTCAACCGCTATTCGAACTACTCATCCCTCCTGGCCTTTCCGTGATTTATTGACAAAAGCGGAAAGTCAAGAACAATTCCTTGCTTCCCTTCACCAGACTACCCCTCCATCGGTTGCCTTTGTCGCCCAAAATCGTTCTTCTAGCTCCTTACACAATCGGCCCAAATCAGGATCCTCTGGATCCGGGTCGTACACCCGTGGGAACAATCAAAACAACTCGGCCAAAGGAACCCGTAGGCCACCTCACTGTCAGCTGTGTCGCACCAACGGACATTATGCAAACAAATGTCCAAAAATCTCCTCCTTCTTGCATCCGCTTCTAGTAACGAAGACCTTGCCCGCGCATTCCATGCTCAATGTCATGTTTCAAATGAGGTCTGTCCCAATTAGACAGCCGACACGGGGGCAGATATCCACATGACTGATGAAATCGGTAACCTAACCTCCTTTACTCCTTACACAGGAACCTCTACCAATAACTCATAAAGGACGTGTAACCATTAACAAACACGTTAAATTAAATGATGTTTTGGTAGTTCCTTCTTTAACTAGAAATCTCCTTTCTATTAGCAAGTTAACAAATGATTATCCCGTTGACGTTCTTTTCTCTAATTCGTTTTTTGTGATCCAGGACCGGAAAACACGCCAACCTCTCGCGGAAGGTCGGTGTGAAAACAGTTTTTATGTGCTTCGGGACAAGTCTTTTGCTTTTTTTGCTTCCCATTCATCTAATAAAGCCTCCTTTGAATTGTGGCACAATCGTTTGGGTCATGTTGCATTTGACATTATTTCTATTATGAAAAGGCTTGGTCATTTGTCATTTACATCTATTTTACCTAAGCCTAATATATGTTCTCCATGTCAACTTGCTAAAGCTCACAAATTACCATTTGATACAAATGACAAACGTGCCTCTAACCCTCTAGATCTTGTCCATTGTGATCTATGGGGACCATCACCAATTATTATCAAAGACGGGTATAAATACTATGTTGCATTTGTGGATGATTATTCTAGATTTACATGGATGTACCCTCTTAAAAACAAAACCGATTTCTACCCGGTTCTTCAAACCTTTTTGCGTCTAGTTTAAACACAACTCTCACGCAAGATAAAAGTTTTTCAAAGTGATGGCGGTACGGAATTTAAAAATAAAATTGTTCAAAATCTCTTTGATGAAAATGACACATTTCATCGATTTTCATGTCCGTACACCGCTCCACAAAATGGACGTGTCGAAAGAAAACACCGTCGCATTGTAGAAACGGGTCTCGCCATGCTTTTTCACGCAAATGTTCCCATCTCTCATTGGGTCGATGCCTTTAGTTCGGCCACATACATCATCAATCGCTTGCCCACCAAGGTTCTACACCACAAATCACCTTTTGAAATGCTTTTCTCCATCACACCCAATTATACAAATTTTCGTGTCTTTGGGTGTTGTGTGTATCCATACCTACATGACTATGCACCCCATAAACTTGCACCGCGTAGTATCCCTTGTATTTCTAGGCTATGCCCCGCAATACAAAAGATACAAATGCTTTGATCCTGCATCCTCACGCACGTATGTAACTCGACATGCTCAATTTGATGAAACTTGTTTCCCATTTGTGCGTGACTCGTCCTACACCAACTTAAGAAATCTTTTTCTTTCTACCTTCCATGAACCAACTTCCTTTTCTCCCACTCAAAGCCATAACTCTAAACCACAACCTACTCCACCATCATCATCTCTCATTCCTGTTACACCTTACACCTTGTGTAAAGACGATTCCACCACACCCGAAAATCAACCACCATCACCCAAACCATCATCAATGGCCTTACCCAATCCCAACTCAACCAACAATACCTCCACAACAAACACCACACCATCCAACATCATCTCATCCTCTTCCGCTTCTCATACCGATCACTCGGCCCCATCCCCTTAGGCCGAACCCTCGGCTCAAACTCCTCCCGAACCTTCTCACCCTATGGTGACTCGTTCCAAAGTTGGAACCTTCAAACCCAATCCAAGACACACATCTTACCTTGCCAATGTCATGCATTCTTGCTTACATGCAGCCCTCCTCACCAATACCATCCCAAAAGGGTTTAAAAGTGCATCAAAACATCCACAATGGATGCGTGCTATGCAAGATGAACTTAAAGCTCTTCATCGAAATCAAACGTTGACCCTTGTGCCACGCCCCACCTCCAAAAACGTTGTTGGTTCCAAGTGGGTGTTTCGAACTAAATACCATTCCGATGGTTCTCTTGATCGGCACAAAGCAAGACTTGTTGCTCAAGGGTTTACTCAAATTCCCGGTCTTGACATTAACCATACATTTAGTCCCGTAATGTATAGTCAATAGTCAATAGTCAATAGTCACTAGTCAATAGTCAATAGTCAACATTCTAGTTAATAGCTAGCTTAATCTTCTCATTTTAACTAGCTTTGTAATCAAGTATATAATGATAATTCAATCTCTCTAAAATTTAAGAGAAAATTCCTTGACTAATAATTACCAAACACATAGAGTGATCATCACATCCATCACCGGCTATTTTTTAGTAAATTGTAAAATTAAATAATATTATATAAGATCAAATAATAACATTACATAAAATAACATAATAACCAGAAAACATAATTAACCTAAGATAATTTTAATTTGAACTTAAAATTTGTCTTGCCGAAACATGGTCAAACTTGAGTTTTCACTAGCTATGTCTTCGGTTTGTTTAGGGTCTTCATCCATGGTTATTTTAAACATCATTCCAAAGCGTCCACACTTAGCCTTGAGATCCGACCACTTATGCGAGTGTGAATCATAAGTATGTTGTGTTTCACCGAATAGGACACGAAATTCGGCTAAAACGTTAACCCAGTAAGGAGACCGACTAGTTGAGCTCGTATTTTAGTGGATGTTAATATATGCAATTGTTAACGTAATTTCTTCTTACTCGGTCCAGCACACCACTGTAGAGATAAGATTTTGTTTTTGAGAGTTGAAAATGGAAGGATGGGTTTGATTTTGAGAGACGAAGTGTAAAATTGGTGTGAATAGAGTAAAAAAATGATAAAATGTGTTATAAATTAATGATAAAAAAGATTATATTTTATTTCTTTTAACGGTCTCATGACTGTTGCACAGCCCAACAACCATATTCCCCTCCTTCAGACTCGTGATGTATACCGCGAGTCGTGATGCTTTTTGTCCATCACAGAGGGAACGGGGCGGTGTTCGCAGTCATCGCGACTATCACGATGGTCTATCACGGACTGCCACATGTGGCCTTACTGGTTAGAATAAATTCATTTATTTAACGGAGTTGAGTTAGAATAGTTTAAGACTTAATTCTACTACAAATGCAAACGTTATGCAATCCCTTTACAATATGACACAAAAAGTGACACGAACACAAATGAAAAAAAAAACTTGCTCGACGTGAAACTCAGGAAAAATTTATCATTGTTCGCTTTTAAAAATTTATAATATATCATATTTATCAATATAATTTTGCCTGATGGTGTTTACCTAATTAAAAAATTATACAGATGGTCCTTATGGTTTTCAAGTAATAATATCTTAGGGTACTAAGCAACTTTTTAAACTTAATCAAGGCTTGTGGTTTTAACTTTGTAACAAAAATGGGCATTAAGGCAAATAGTGTTAAAAATTAATTGAAAAACACCCTCACGTGCAACTCACGTGAGGGTGTATCTGTCTTTTCATAACGTCATTGAATTGTTATAAACCCAGCATGTTTCATCTTCCTCGACACTCTTATCAGACGATCAAAATTGCACCAAGGAACCCAAAAATCACTAAGGGGCAATTAAGGTTTTGCATGCTAATCGTGGAACAATGTGGAACATCCTAAAGGAAGACGATTATTGTCATGAAGATGTTTATGGTGAGTATATTCGATCACATGCTGGGTTTTGAAGTATCATAATAATGCTAATTTCTATAAAAATCTTTGCTTTTTGTGTTTTAGGTTTATATCCGTAGTTGTTTTGTGTAAAGCGATACCATGGAGGGGTTTTAATAGACTTTCCCGATAGGGTTACGCAAATGGTAAGGTTAATTATGTGGATCTGATTAACAAGGACACATTTAGTGTAGATAAACTAAATAAAATTGCTAAACAACTTGGGGGCTGTTTGGTTGATTAAGTACTGAATCATTAAGAGGTTTGAATGGTTAAGAGGATCTGAATAATTACGTGCTTAATGATTCAGCTATGCACCAAGTTTGAATGGTTCAACTCTTAGTCATTCCATTCAGAGCCTTTTTTTAGGTTGAAACAAACAGTCTAAATGCTGAACCATTCAGAGCCTCATTAAGAGGCTACCAAACAACCCCTTGGTTATGGTGATGGGTCAACTTTCTATTTTCATTATCTAATTCCCGGTGATAAATTAGACTTTGGATTGAGGCCTTTAAATAACAATTCTAATGTAGTTAGTATGTTGAAATGTTTGGGTGGTGAACCTGAGATTTGTGTTTATGTTGAAGTTGGAGAAAGCACTGTTATGTTAAAAATTGATAAAGAACCTGCATCTTTTTTCCATGAAGCTAAACAAGTTATTGTTACAATGTTTGTGGATTTTTTCAATGAAGTAATGACTCCACCAAATACTCAAGTTTATACTGGCAATGATGTGATGGAAGTCAATGAAGTAAATGCACAGAGTGAAAGTAATGTAGGAAATGAAAGAAACGTAACTGACAACAAAGATGAAGATATGGGTGACAATGTAACTGAAAACAGAGATGATAAAATGGGTGACAGTGTAACTGAAAACAAAGAAGATGAAATGGGTGACAATGTATGTGAAAACAAAGATTGAGATAGGGATGACTTTGATGTTTGTTGATCCTGCAAATGTTATTGAGGAAGGGAAGTTGATGTGATGGGTTTTATGTTTTATCTAGACAATGAAGAATAGGAACATAGTGATTGTAAATGCAAACATGTAGAAGAAGTAGAAGAAACCATAGACAGTGAATTGGCGATTACATATCTGAGCATAGTAGTATGAGAGACTATAATCATGAGTTTGCAAAGAATAAAACTAGGTACAACTGTGAAACTTGAATTTGATCCTGAGTACAATCTTTGAAAGAATAGGATCCGTGCCTTTCTCCATTGTTAATGTTAACTATATATAATACATGAGAGGTCTGATAATTATGGACACGATAATTACATAATAATTACATTAAATACATTCCAAATATATATTGCTATTACACCCCGAAGTCGAAGCGGGAGGAGACCGGATGCTGACACTGGATCTGAAATCTTCAAATAATATCCGAGGTAGACCCTTGGTGAAAATGTCGGCAATTTGGTATCTAGATGGAACGTGTAGGATACGAACTTGGCCGCGCTGCACTTGTTCCTGAACAAAGTGGATATCCAGTTCAATATGTTTTGTACACTGATGTTGGGTTGGATTCCCTGATAAATAAATTGCGCTGACATTTTCACAGTACATCAATGTTGCGCGAGTCAAGGGCATGGACAGTTCTAGGAGTAAATTACGTAACTAGCAAATTTCTGCCACTACATTTGCTATCCCTCGATATTCAGCTTCGGCACTAGATCGAGAGACAGTACTCTAGCGCTTGGAAGACCAAGAGATAAGATTATCTCCAAAGTAAGTGCAATAACCGCTAGTGGATCGGCGCGTATCAGGACAGCCCGCCCAATTCGCGTCAGTATAGGAGATCAGTGACAGATTCGCAGAGCGGGTAAAAGTTAACCCAAATGTCGAGGCGCCTTTAATGTACCGTATAATCTGTTTCAATGCATTCCAATGATCAATCCTGGGAGAATGCATGTGCATGCAAACCTGTTGTACTACACAGGTGATGTCGGGGTGGGTGAATGTGAGATACTGAAGGGCACCTGCCAGGCTTCTCTATATAGTGGGATCATGAAAGAGATAACCGGAGGTAGAACCAAGTTTTGCATTTGTGTCAACTGGGGTGGCGACGGGGTTGCAAGATTGCATACCTGCCCAGGAGATGATGTCTGTAGCATAAGACTGCTGGGAGAGAAACATAGAATCTGATGTGCGGGTGACAGAGATGCCCAGAAAATAGCTAAGAAGACCCAAGTCCTTCATGGAAAATTCAGCCGAAAGGCGTGCCATGAGACGCAGGCGGAGAGAGTCAGAAGAAGTGACAAGGAGGATGTTGTCCACATAAAGGAGTAAATATGCAGTATCAGTGCCTTGATGTAGGGTGAATAAAGAAGCATCACATCTGCTATGAGAGAAACCCAATGTAAGAACATAGCATGTGAACCTTTGGTATCATGCCCTTGGTGCCTGTTTTAACCCATAAAGAGATTTCTATAGCAAACAAACATGATCTGGAAAATTTTTATCACGAAACCCCATAGGTTGGTACATATAAATCGTCTCATTTAGCCTCCCATATAAAAAGGCGTTTCTGACATCAAGTTGGTGAACCGACCAATGTTTGGAAAGGGCTATAGAAAGCACAGTCTGAATAGTGGCGGATTTCACCACAGGGCTAAAAGTTTCACCGCAATCAATGCCCACCTGCTGTAACCTGCCGTCACATACCAACCGTGCCTTATAATGTTCAAGAGTGCCATCCGACCTGAATTTTTGCTTAAGCAACCACATGCTCCTGATAATGTTCATGTTAGGTGATTTGGGAACAAGTTCCCAAGTACAATTTCTAATTAATGTGTTGTACTCTATAGACATGGCAGGGTACCATTCCAATGTGTTCAGGGCATCGGTTGAGTTTTTGGGAATGGAAACGATGGAGGGTGATTTTTGGGAGGCGGAAAAGTTAAGGTGTTGTTTAGGTTTGAATATACCGCTCATAGAGCGGGTATGAATGGTTCGGGTCGGAGGTGCCGGTGGTGGTTGGGAGGCCGGGGCAGCAGGTTGTGGGGTGGTCGGTGATGGAGCGGTTTGATGGGATGGGGCCGGTGTAGGAGTGGGTTGTGTTGGGGCGGTAGTTGGGTCGGATGAGTGATGAGGTGTTTGGGCTAGTTGGGTATTATGGAAGCTCTGTGGGAACAGTGGGGATGGGTTAGGTGGGGACTGTGGACTCGATGGAGTGGGCTGCTGTTGTGGGCCGTGAGTAGGGTAGGTGGCCGAGTGGTTGGGTGTGGTGATGTGTGGGCAAAGATGGTGAGGGAATGGGTCCGATAAAAAATCATAGGAAGGTGTAGGGCCAAGGGCTTGGGCAAATGGGAAAGTGGTTTCATCAAATGCGACATGGCAAAAAATGATGATTTATTTATCTTTGAGGTCAAAACAACGGTACTCGCAATGTGTTGGTGGGTAGCCAATGAAGACACAAGGGGTTGAGCGGTTTTGAAGTTTATGGATATTTGTTGATCGTGCAAGTGGATAGCAAAGACAACTAAAGACACGTAAATGATCATAGGACGGTGTGGAATTGTATAGGAGTTCGGTAGGTGTTTTGCTGTGGGTGGTTTTGTTGGGGAGGATGTTGAGTAGGTAAGTGGTGGTTTCAAGTGCAAAGTTCCAAAAGTATGTGGGGAGTGATGCATGGGCTAAAAGGGTGCGTATCATGTTATTTGTGGTACGGATTTTTCGTTCGGCTTTGCCATTTTGGGAAGATGTGTATGGGCAGGATAAGCGGTAAAGGATGCTATTTGTGGTGAAATAGGTTTGAAAGGATGAGTTAACATATTCACGACCATTATGACATTGGAAAGTTTTAATAGTGCGTTCAAATTGGGTTTTAATGGTGGAGGCAAAGTTGGTGAACATGGGTAAGACTTGTGATTTTTTAGTTATCGGGTATGTCCATAAAAAATTAGAATAGCCATCCAAGAACAAAACATAATATTTATGGCCTGATGAACTAACAATGGGTGATGTCCACACGTCTATGAATAATGTCAAAAGGTTGCATTGTAAAATTATTAGATGTAAAAAATGGTAAACGAACACTTTTTCCAAACACACAAGATTGGCATACATTATTCAAAGGTTTATCAAAAACAATAGAACTAGAAGTTTTTAATGAATTTAAAGACGAACATCCTGAATGACCAAGACGGTGATGCCAGGGGTGAGAGGAGATGGTTGCAAAGGCAGAAGGCTGGGATGTTGAGGACCCGAGCACTAGAGGGTATAGATCACCGCTGTTGTTGCACCGTAGGAGCGGGGTCTTGGTCTTGTAATCCTTCACAAGAAAACCAAACGGGTCAAATTTAATAGAAACAGAATTGTCGGTTGTGAACCGACGGACAGAGATATGGTTTTTAACTAGTTTAGGTGAGTAGAGGACGTTTTTAAGTATAAAAGGCGGGAAAGGCTTGGGTAGGTAATTTATTCCCTGACCGAGCACCGAGATGGTATCACCATTACCTATAATAATATTTTGAGATAAGCAAGAATTAGAAAAAGTATGATAATCACCTTGGTCATGAGACATTGTAAAGGAGGCTTCGGTATCCATATATTAAGTTGGGTAGGGCTGCTGCGGAGACATGGTATAAAGCCCCTGTTTTATATCTGTTGGGCTGTAAGCCGCCATGTTGGCCTGATGATGTCTCGGACCGAGCAGGCCTTGGGCCGGGTGCACTAGGCCACTGCTGGATGATTCGTTTGTTGTTGGATATGGACATGGAGGAGTGGGCCACATAATATGCTGCTGGGCTGGAGGGTAGAAGGGGCTGGTGGGCTACTGTTGTTGCCATGGATTGTAGTATGGGGTGGGCCAAGAGGGATTGTAGGTGTTGTAGTTGGAATATCGACCATGGCCACGACCATGGCCTGACCGTTCCCGGCCACGGCTTGAGGTGGTGTTGTCATGGCGTTTGGTGGTGTTGTTGTTACGGGTGGTGGCAGTTAAGGCGGCGGAGGCAGTTTTGGATGAAAGGAGTGCTTGTTCCGCTTTCCTAGTTTCGACTTGAATGATTTTGGAATGAGCGGTGTAAGAGTTTGGTAAGGGTTCTTGTTGTTGTAAGATGGTGGCAACACCCTTATATTGTTCATTAAGGCCAACAATGAGTTGTAACACCAGACGGTCATTATCGATTGGTGCATCAACGTTGGCCAGTTGGTCGGCTAGGGTTTTTAATTCCTGACAATATGCAGACACATTAGGGAAGTCTTCTAAACGGGTGTTAGAGAATTTATGCATGAGGTGTATGGCTCTGGCACTCTTTTTATCATGGAAAAGGTTTTCTATGGCGGCCCATGCTTCAACAGCAGTGGAGGTTTTGTTAATGACATTGTGTAGGAGATCGTTGGAAACAGTGTTGTATATCCATTGTAAAATAATGGCATCTTGTCGTTCCCAAGAATCAATGGTGGATGTTTCGGTGGAGAAGGAGGAACCTTCAGGTTGGGTAGGTCGAGGAGAGAAGTGATCATGAACAAGGAAGGCTTTGCAGTGAATTTTAAAAAGGGTTGCCCAAGAGGAGTATTAGGGGGATTCGATCTCCAATAGTATGAGTATGAAATTTTTGATATTGGAGACCGTGGTGGCAGGGTGAATCTTGGATTCAATGGTGATAGGAGAGGTGATGGCAGCTTTTGGGGATTGATCGGCCATGATAAGGTGGTCGAAGGATGATGATAATTGGCTGATGTGGGATTGCCGAGAGGTATCCGGTCGAAGAAGGAGAAGAAAGGCGATTAGGGTTTAGGGAGAGGAGAAAGGTATCTAGACTGTTGATACCATGAAAGAATAGGATCCGTGCCTTTCTCGATTGATAATGTTAACTATAAACAATACATGGGAGGTCCGATTATTATGGAAACGATAATTACATAATAATTACATTAAATACATTCCAAATATATATCACTATTAATCTTGAAACTGACACTAGAATCTTTAAGAGAATCTACATATGTCTAGGTCCACTCAAAGAGGGATTTAAAGCTTATAGAAGGGAAATAATTAGATTGGATGGTGCTTTTTTGAAGGGTCAATTTCCTGGACAACTACTGACAGCTGTGGGTTTAGATTCTAACAATGGGTTATATCTCATAACATATACAATAGTTGAGGCTGAATGTTTAAACTCTTGGGAGTGATTTTACTCTATCTTAGGGACGACTTGGATTTAGATGTGAATTCTAATTTCACATTCATATCAGATAGACAAAAAGGTTTAATTCCTTCTTTGCAAAAGGTATTTCCATTTGCTGAACATGGGTATTGCATTAAACACATACACCAAAATATGAAGCTCCAATGGAGTGGCAAGGCTTACAAGGACATGTTATGGAACATAGCCACAACTCTTAACTCTTACCATTCCTGAATTCAATGTCAAAATGGAAGAGTTAGGATTAATGAATGAGGAAGCTTACCAGTACCTACAACAAATCCTATCAAAGCATTAGGCAATAAGTCATTTTACAAGTTCGACTCATGTTATGTTTTTAGATAGTATATGTTTAATGCTTTTTTTTTGTTTTCTACTTTAAAATTATTACCTTTTGTATAAGTAGAGCTAGATTTGATGTTCTATTGAATAACGGGTGTGATGTGTTTACTTTAAAAGTACTTAAGTTATAATAGTTTCAAAGTTTATCAGAGAATATAATAAAGATGTTAACTTGACATAACTGTTAAAAAAACATATATCTTATTTCATAATAAAGTTCTATTATTTTCTAGGTTAAAATAAGAGAGAACTACACAATTAGTCCTTGTGGTTTACCATTAGTTTCACCTTTGAGTATTAAGGTTTAAAAGTTTCAAGTTAAGGTGTTAAGTTTAGTTTTTATAACATAATAGGGTATTAGCACCGACGGGAGTTAATATTTAACTGAGTTTACCCTCATGTGACAAATGGTAAACCACAAGGACCAAAGGTGAAACTTAAGTGGGGCCCACCTAATAAACTAAAATAAAAAATAATGATGCTTGTAGTGGGGGTCGAACCAAGGTTGATGGCCGGGTCGAACCTAAAACCCAATGGATCAACCAACTGAGCCACTTGTTCATCTGGTTTATTATTGAAACGCTTATTTTATATAGCTGTTATCAGATCGAACCTGGTTCCTTATTGTAACCCATGAATTTTAACCCTCAAACACACTTCAATTGACATCGAATTAGACCACGACCATGAATGAAATCATAGGGCTATTAATCTACATTGAATTCCGATCAAAACCATGTAAAATAATCAAACTAACCTATTCGAATCGATGGTTAATTGGCCGATTAAAGACGCGAGACGTCAACCTTTAATTCGTCGAATGGAGCTCGATTTCAATGTTTTGATGGAATGTTTTTATACAAAATGGATCGACTATCATATACACAGGTGTTTCAGTTCTCAATTCGTGGTATATACAATGAATTCGACAAGTGGGTTTGTTAAAAAATTAAAATCGAAAGTAGCTTCAATAATTAGGATCGATTCGAAAAGGTTAGTTCGATTATTTTACATGGTTTTGATCATAATTCAATGTAGATTAATAGCCCTATGATTTCATTCATGGTCGTGGTCTAATTCGATGTCAATCAAAGTGGGTTTGAGGGTTAAAATTCATGGATTATTATTATAAGGAACTAGGTTCGATCTGATAACTGTTTTATATATAAAAAAAAAACGTTTCAATAATAAACCTAATGAACAAGTGGCTCAGTTGGTTGATCCATTGGGTTTTAGGATCGACCCAACCATCAACCCGAGTTCGACCCCCACTACAAACATCATTATTTTTATTTTAGATTATTAGGTGAGCCCCACTTAAGTTTCATTTTTGGTCCTTGTGGTTTACCATTTGTTACGTGAGGGTAAACTCAGTTAAATATTAACCACCGTTAGTGCTAATACCCTATTATGTTACAAAAACTAAACTTAGCACCTTAACTTGAAACTTTTAAAACTTAATACTCAAAGGTGAAACTAATGATAAACCACAAGGACTAATTGTAGTTCTCTTTTAAAATAATGTATATTACCAACTTAAACTAGTAAAAGTTACTATTATTTTTGTAATTTTAAATATGTAAGAATTATAAAAGGCAAAAGAGAAAAATGAGAACCACAAATCCTAAATTGGTGAATTAAATTTGATAATAAAACATTAAAATCTTGATCGTGTGGCCTAGTGGTAAAAGGGCTGGTTCTTTCTTTGGGGGAGCCGGGTTCGATTCCTACGGGAGGCATGTGATGGATACCCCTACCCTTATGGTGGGGTAGGTGGTTGGTAAGTGATGGAGAGACCCTTGATCCTTGTGGTCATGGGTTTGACTCCTGATCCCTCCAGGTTTTACCGGTTCACTACCGTCGTGCCTTTGGCCGGGTTTGTGGGCCGGGTTTTCCCTGGAACAAGAGACGGGTGGGCCGATAGGCTCTGTCCGTACGGACTAGAGGCCGTCTGGGGCCCCTTTCGGCCATTAGGGGCCGCGTACAGAGTACTCGCCAATACTTTAGTTGATCGTTTAAAAAAAAACATTAAAATTCAAATAATGAAAACATGTGAGGATGATGAAAACGAAATAAAGATTGTATTCAATGTAACATTAAAAAGTAAATCCAATAAATTTGAAACAGGTAAGAACCAGTGCGTAAGGTAAGTGGGTATAAGATTTAGGCGAAAACCAGAAACTTAGGATGCCTAAAATCGTGTCATGTATCCCCTAAGATTTTTATTTATTAGAGATAGAAATAGATATATATTATATAGCTCAAACAATAAATGTATATGTGGCCAGATTTAGGTTCATGTAAAAAGATTATATTTCGTGAGAAGTGTAAAAATGATTAAGAACTAACATGCAAGCATCTTATTTTGGATTTAAGAATGATTTTTTGGGTTGTTTTGACTAGAAAAACACCAATTAAAAATACAATGCAATATATTATAACTATGGAATTTAAAACACAACTAAAGAACATTGTTGAACTTTCTTGGCATGGTTTTTTAAGTTTTATGCCTAGAATACATTATTTTATGTTTTTAATTGTTAGGTTTGTTGTTTTTCTTGCCAAAACATCATGGCTAAATAAAAAAACAATACCTACATATTAATTCTTAATCCTTATCACAAAATATGGCCTTGGTACACTAACTTCACCCTCTGTGACCAACTTGAATCTAGCCATAGTGATTTGAAATTTGTAGCAATTTTTCAGTAATGATGCTTTGATATTTGAAATGGACTAAAATTCCGAATTATCAAAACTCATAATATCATAATTTGTTATTTATTTTGTACTAAGTAGTTTTGAGAAATTTATTATTTAAGGGCGGTGTTGTAACTGTTTAAGATAACCCTAAATAATAATAATAATAATAATAATAATAATAATAATAATAATAATAATAATAATAATAATAATAATAATAATAATAATAATAATAATAATAATAATAATGGTTTTGAAAGTATGTTTATTTAAAACGTATATTTTTCTTAAATGTTATTCTTTTAGTTAATCTTTTTATTTAGCGATGGCAAAAGAAGCTAAGCTCGACGGGGATATCCGCACCCCAGACTATATGACATGGGTATGGGCCGGATATGGGATTAGTTTTAAAAGATTTCGTGGGTTTGGGTCGGGTATGGGATTAGGTGATACCTGACCTTATTACCCAAAACCACATACCCGTTTAACAAAACTATATACTCGATCATATACCTAAAAAATTTTATTTTTATTTAGTGAGTTATTTTAGTAGATTTATTATGTAAAAAAATTATTTTGGGATATATATTTGATAGTATCATTCGTATTTTGTATGTTGTGAAGTATATACATGAAACTATTTAAAATATATATAGTTATTATTTATTTATGATAAAAACTTTTATATATATATATATATATATATATATATATATATATATATATGTAGTGCATGTGTATTTTAGTTTATAACAATTGTTATCTAAACAAACATTACATAATAAATATAATTGTAAATGTAAATGAAATGCATTTGGATATCTGAATATGTATCCTTTAACAAACTAATGAATATATCCGATATCAACGGGTATGCCCGATGCTCGACAGGTAGCACTGTTCATTTTTATCCAAAACCTGACCCTAATTTGAAGCTACCCGAACCCGAACTAGACAATACCCGAAAAACCTGAACCCGAATTACTCAAACCCGACCAACCCGAACCTTAATGGATCGGTTATCGGGTCACTTTTTCCAACATAAAAACCCGAACAACCCGACCCAAAAAACCCAAAATTCGAAACCCTAATAAAAATCCGAACATATAATGTCTTTTTTATAGATGCGTTTAAGGCTAGATTCTTTAGGCCTTTGGCATCTTAAGCATCAAGTTTAGGAATTTTGAACACTATTATATCATGTTGTCAAATAATGTTTGAATTTTGATAATATTTTTCTAAGTAACACGATTAATTTCGATGATATTTTTGCAAGAAGAAAAACATTTTTCATATAACATATAACTCGAAAACCGAACAACCCGACCCAGACCCGAATAACCCCAACCCGACCAACCTAAACTTTAGATGGTTCATCGATCGGGTCACCTTTTCTCGACCAAAAACCCGAAAAACCCGACCGAAAAAACTCAAAACCTGAAAAAATAACCCAAAGAACACCCCTACCAACGGGTATTGAGCCGAGTATGGGACAACAATTTACAACCGGATATAGGCTTGGGATTATCAATACCGACCCGAACCCCACGTATTTTCGTCTCTATTTTTATTCATAAATTAACCAAACATATAGCAGATGTAATTTTTCGTATTATAGGAATAAAAATTAATATTTAATGGATTTCTTTTACAAATATTATCGTTTAACAGATAAAAGTGAGAGAGTGAGTTTGGTAGTGATATATGGTATTATTTGAAGACATAAAATAAAATGTATATTCTTATTTTGTAGGAATTGAATATTAATATTTAAATTAACACTGGTGTAAACATAGATGTAGAATAGTGATTAAGGTAAATTTATGTGATATCGTTTGGAATCGTTATTTATATTATACTATGTTTTATTAGAAACGGAAGACAAAGTAGCATGGCACTTTGGTAATTTATCGGGTTTGCAAGGAAATATGTGTCTTTTTGCCTATATATATATACATATATATGCATTATTGCCTCTCCCTCTCTCATTTGTTCGAGATGTGCATCATGTGGCGGTGCCGTCGCCGATGTTTCCTCCATCACCACCGTCCCTACCTACCTCCTCCACAGCACCGTCGCTGACAATCCATACCGTGGCCACGTATCTCCTACACAGCGCCGCCGCAACCGTCGTCAACCATTTGGTCTGCATGTAAACGGGTAATGATTCTGTATATGGTGTGTATGTTTTTTGGGGTTTTTTTACCACTTCCTCTGTTATCTCCATATGGATATCACTTTTTTCGCTTGATTCGTTAAAAGTGGTGGTGGTAAGGCACGGTGGAGGGCGTTTCTTGCATGCTCTCAATCATCGACCCGTTACCTACCCAAAAATGATGTTGGTTTGCTACTTGGTACGACAGCTCTGGTTACAACCGTAGTGCCACTGAGCGGGCTGTTGGTAACGATGATGAGCATACGTGAAACGGTGGCGACCATTTATGATGGCTTCCGAAGACAGCGAACCTGCTTTGGTGTCTATCGCATCCTTCGTTGTTGCCTGGATCTTTCTCCTTCAAAATTATATCTCAGTACGTTTCAAAAGATAAGTTTACTCAATCATTTACACACTTAGATTTTCTCTTTTGTGGGTTCTTAATTTGAATATTTTGTTTTAGTTAGGGTTCTTATTAATTGATGCAAAATGTTAAAATTAATCGTTCTATTGGTTTCAGGTTAGGATTTTGAGTGGGGAGAATGGTTAGGGGACGGTGGAGATTTTCAGGGAAAGATGGTGCTCAAATACTTGGGGTTCTTTGACTCTATACACTGATTATTTTGATATATTTATGATTCTTGAGGATATAAAGCTAGTTGTGGTATGCGGCGTGGTGGGTAGTATGAGGAAGTGGTTGCCTCCATTTAGTTCGTGGTGTATGGTGTCCATGTTGTCGCCAATAACCAATGTTGTTCATGGTTGAAACGGGTTTGGAAAGGTGATTGTGGCCACAGCTGATTGTGCGGCAGAGGTTAGGGATTTGATGGTGGTGTAAGATGGTGGTGGTGTGCTCTGCTTTACCTGGCTATAATGAGTTAACAATATTTCCCGATTGTTGGTGGGGATGCGTGACAGGGATCGCGGACGGTAGGTTTCCACCTGCAACCCTCTTTGCAGCTATCAATTTTATAAACTCTGGGCCACTCATAGATTTTAAAAATGATCTTTGTTGGAATACGTAGTATACTATGTATTATTGGAAACAGAAGATGAATAGCAGCATGGCACTTTCGTAATTCATTAGTTTTTGGGGGCTATATGTGTCATTTGTTTGCTACATTTGAATAGCATCGTCCTTATATACTATGCATTAAAGAAAATGAGGATCAATAGTAATATCGCGATTCCGTTATTTATGGTTCTCTTGGGGGTATATGTGTCATTTTCACTACGAACTGATGTCTCATTCAAATAGATGATTGAATTCTTTGTTTTGGCCATGATGAGTTAAAATCATTTCCCGATTATTGATGGGGATGGCGTGGCAAGGATTGCGGATGGCAGGTATCCACCTGCAACCCATCTTGCTGCTATGTATTTCAAAAACTCTGAGCCACTCATATATTTTAGAATTGGTCATAATTGGGATATTAAATCATTGTTTACTGACACACTACATGCAGCATTGCAACCTCAAGGAAACTATAGCGACTTCGCGCCACAGTTGATAAACTATTCTTTTGGGTATTATTGAGACCATTGTTACCAGATTATTGTGTTTTGGGTCATATAAGTGTGGGATACAAGTCAAGGGGCACGTTTTGTTATTACTACATAGTTGCTAGGGTTTTCTTATGTTCCAGCGTACTTAACAACGAGCCCATCGTACTTAATGTTAAGTACGCTAGCCCATTACGTTTACTATATATACTAGAAGCATGTGCACACCTTAGCTAGGGTTTTAGGAGTATCTTTGTGCATAGGTAATTATCTTGGTTCCTTATTGTTATTTCCGGGTTTTATTGAATATCAATCAATGGAAAACATCTTTTGATTATCTTGTGTGTGTCGGTTCTTATTGTTTAATCTAGAGTCTTTTGGTTTTCATAGATTCATCACTCAAAACACCTAACTAATAGGTGTTTGTGAGTGATATCAATCTCTACCACCTTAGATCTAGTGTATTGGGACTTACAATTTGGTATCATAGCCTTCGTGCTCTTGATTGAATCTGTTTTGATACCAAAACCCTCATTTAGTTGATAGTTTTTATGTTTCTATGTTTTCACATTTTTTTTACTAAAATGATAGAAAACTGATTCGAATCCGTTTTTGTATGGTCTAAAAATGTTTCTGCATATGATAATGATCATTTGTCAGAGTTTCAAGTCGATTGAAACAACTTCAGATCTTATCAGAATGATTTCGAGTGTGTTTTTGGAAGTTTAAATATTCGTCTGGGCGTACTTGTTCTTCCGTTGGAGTACTTGTTCTTTGTTTAAGCGTACTTGATTGTTGTTTTGAAACTGTAATGAGTGTAATTATCTTTCAGCGTATTTAGGGGCTGTTTGGTAAGCCTCTTAATGAGGCTCTAAGCAATTCAACGCTAAATGATTCAGTATTCAGCGCATTTGTTTCAGCTTATGAATGGAATGGGTAAGGTTGAACCATTCAGATTTGGGATGTTGCTGAACCATTAAGCACTGAACTAGGCTGAACCTTAATGAGACTCTCCTACCAATGTGGGACAAGAAAATTAACCATTAAGATGTCCAACTTAATGATTCAACACTTAACCATTCAGACCTCTTAACCATTCAGACATCTTAATGATTCATCACTTAATCAACCAAACAGCCCCTTAGTGTTTTTAAAAAACAAAGGACTGCGTATTTGATAAACTTTCTTTCAAGTCATTACTACGTGTTTGTTTTTTTTAATTATGAGCGCGTACCTGTTATTGTGTTTCAGAATTTCTCGGTGCTGCGTATTTGTGATCATAGTGTATTTGTCTGCGTACTTACCAAAGGAAAATTTGGGAACAATGATTTAGTCTGCTGCAACTTTAACACGGTGTACTTATTTTCGTGTTCTCTGATCGTTATTCTGTAAAGTTGTTAGCGTACTTGTTCGCTGAGGGCTTGCCAAAACCACAACGTACTTATCAGCATACTTGAGAACTGTTATTCTAATCAAACTTTTAAAATCAAAACTAAAACTATTAAGAATCATGTCTGGTAACCATAACAATCTTAACATGAACCCGATAACCCAAGCTGAACTTGAAACTTGAACAATAACTCGTATTCCAAAATTTATGGGTGCTCATGACTATGGGACATTGAAAAACCGGATGAAAGAATTTTATTTTGTAAATGATTTGACTCAGTGCACTTCTGTTCAAGTTGGGCCCCATATCCCAATGAGAACCATTGATGCTGGTGAGGTGTACAACAATGATCCAACAACATACACAGAACTTGATAAGCAGTTGCTTCAATATGATCACAAAGCCTATGGTGCTCTTACCATGGCTCTGTTGAATGACGTTTATAACATATGTTCGAAGAGTATATCACTGCTCACTCTTTGTGGTTTGCTCTTAGTGAGTACTACGAAGGAAATGCTGAAATGATTCAAAACAAGCAAGATATGGTTCAAAAAGAGTATGAAATGTTTGGAAGCGTTCGTGGTGAAAGTCTGACCTCTCACATTGATAGGTTCATGAATATGCTGACAAAAATGAAGAAAGTCGCTATCCCTGTAAACAATCGTAACTCTATCAAGAAAGTGCTTGACTCACCACTAAAAGAGTGGAGTCTGCAATGCATGCTGATAAAGAAAGAGTTCATGGATGCTCAGTCTACTTTATCTGATCTCATCAACACACTGAAATCTTTTGAAATGGACATCACAAAAAGGAAAATGAATCAAACAATTCCTATAGGAAATTCAAGTAACCCACTCAAGAACCTAGCTTTGATGGCACCTATTGGTGGAATTAGTTCAAGCTCGTCTTCAGTCTCTGTGGATCATATAGTCAACCATCCGACAAGTTTTGGAAAAGCTGGGTCCTACTCTGACAATGCAGTTGTGATTCCTAATGCACAAACTGCCAAAGTTGCCTTTGAGCATGTTGAACTTTTTAACATGTTCATGCATAGCTTCGAAGTCTTGAAAACGGAGAACTGAAGAATGAAGCCCTTTCCCCTAAAGATATATATCAAGTGGATCCTGATGACATGGAAAAATGGATTTAAGATGGTCGATGGCAATAATCACATTGAGGATTAAAAGGTTTCAGGATAGAACTAGAAAAAGAATTGGGATGGGAAAAGCAGGTTTTAACAAGTCGAAGCTTCGGTGCTACAACTGTAACACTCTTGGACATTTCAAGTATGAATCTCCCAATCAGATTGGAGCTGATGTTAAACCCACAAGAAGGTTGGTCTCTGTAACACCCCAACCGATGGCGGAATCATCGAGGTGTCACGTAGTGACGATTGTTCATAAGCTCATGGTACTAAAATGTAATTTTTTTTATTGAATAATTTAAATTGTCTTACATGGATGAAATGAAAAAAAAATACAATAGTCTAAACAAAACATGAAATTGAAATAAATTATTAAAAAGCAAATCACTAAAATCCAATGTCATGTAACTAGGATAAACTGCACCTGAAACATGTACAAAATAAGTTTTGTCAACATATGAAATGTTGGTGAGCATTCCTAGTTTTAATACATATAGTAAGATGGAAAACGTTATACAATTCAAGTGCAAGCTACAGTGCATTTATGTAACCTATATATCATACAAATGAGCGAAATCAATCCTGTGACTGTATAATGTACTAAATGAACGGCGGTGTACTTATCCAAACAATTGGATAATAACTTAACAATGACCATGGATTCTCCGATGAAAAAGGGGGAGAATCAATCTAGGCGGGTTGTCAATCCAATAGCGCTATCCAATGTTAAGGTCGGCTTGTACAATGTTAATGATTTCACTAAGTACAAATGTATTCTACATGTAGTGTCTAAGCATAAAGCACGTTTGTAAGCAAATGCACATAGTACTAGAATTGTATTGTAAAAATGTAAACTTGTATATGTAATTTGTATAAGTGTACATGTAACACCCTAAGAGTGAAAAAAAAAACAAAAAGGGGATAGGAAATACTCACATTCATTGTGATGAACTTGCTAGGAATTTAACGGCAAACAATTGCTTATTCTTGCACCTAATTGAGAGTGATGTTTTAGTATCTAAAATAATTATAGTGTTTGTGCGTAGTATATAACTTTTGATTTATATAATTATTATCGAGATACCAATCAATTTGACCTTTGTTGAAAACAAATAAGTTTACCATTAAATTGTTGATATGGAACCATGTCATGCCGCGCATGTGAAAAGTGATCATATAAAGAATATATTGTAATCCATAGAATTTGATTGGCGCTTAAACGTTTTCTCGTAATTTGTTATTTTGCAAAACAAGATATTAAATCATATTGTTCTCTGAGAAAAAAAATAGCTTTGATATAACATTAATACATATTAACGTTTATTAGTTGTAAAAAAAAAAAAAAAACAATACCTTGTATATGACTTTTTTTTTTATAAAAGTTTGAAACATAAGACACTCCTTATGTATACATCAGAATACACAATGGTGTGTAATATGATATTGAAGAGGTTATGTCATAACTTCAACAAGAACAAAGGCCCTCATCATAGTTACCACATCTACTTCCCATCACCATATCTTACTCAAACCTTACAACCTCTTTCAAATATTCACAAATTCAAACGACTTACAGAAGGACAAGATAACATATCGGTATAATACCTTAGGATCATGAAGACAGAAGGTGCCTTGAGCCGTGGACAGAAGTGGTGGCGATCGGAGCTTGCGAGTTGGCGGAAGTTGATAACTGTGGATAACGGTGAATGATGGTGGCGCTTTGTTGTGGTACAAGGAGGAGGGAGACGGTGGTTGTAGGTTGTGGTGAGCGTTTCCCGGTGGTACGACGGAACCAGGTATAAAGATGGTGGTGTGCGTGTATAACCTCATCTCGTGAATAGATAGAGGTTCAAATATGTATTGGGTTTTACCATGTTGAACGTTATAAATCAAGAGTTTAGGCCAAGATATAAGAACCTTGATTACGGATCGTTTGGTCAAACCACCGGATTCAAATCGTGCTATAAGTTAGGAATTGAAGCACCGACAAGTTAATTGATTGGAAAGAGATAATGGTTGTTTTAGCATGTATATGTATTTATATTTACGATTCAATTTCATTGCTCCAAATTTGTTTCACAATCCTAATTAATTGCTCTTAATTGCAATGATTTGGTGGTGTAAATATTTTGATAGTTATAAAGGAAAATACAATAAAAGGAAACTGGTGGCGCAAATTTTAGGATGAAATTGATTTCAAATTTCATGGAATTCTCCATACTATTATTATTATTATTATTATTTGATGTTAGTTTCGAATACAAGGACTATAAATATAAGAAACAAGAGGGACTAAAATAGTACAATATTGATAGTGAAAGGAGACGGATGTCACAACATCCCCTACTTTTGTAGTCTCTGAGGATAGTAAGGACATATATGAGAGCTCTAAGCTAATATTGATTGATGATAAGAGTTGGATTTAAAATGCTAAGGTTTATTAGGAGTGAACAAGATTCAACAGGACCTGAAACATTAGGCTTTGAAGATAAGATAGTTGATGAGGTTAAATTTGAATTTTTTTTTTTTTTTTTTTTGAAACTTCAACTTCATTAAACAAACGGACAAGTCCTCAAACCGAGGACCGCCACCACCATTACATCAGAAAATACAAGGGATAAAAACACCAATCTTCCCACGTAACATCTTTAAATCTAGATCTATGAAATAACCAAAAAAACGCAGACCTTTTAACATTCCAAACAACAATTCTACCATTAATCTTTTTGTTGTTGAAGACCCGATCGTTTCTCGCAAGCCAAAGGAACCAACATGTGACAATAGCGATACCCTGAACTATCTTTTTACCCCACTTCCCACCACTTGCGTGCTTGTAAAGATCCAAACAATCCCGAATACTAAAAGCAAAAAAAGTGGGCAGCCCACACCAAGCACACACTTTCGACCAGACTTCAAAAGCTAAAGGACAATTAACCAAAATATGCTCCACGGACTCATCTTCCCACTCGCAAAACGAGCGTAAAAGGCTGCCAACCTGAATGTTTCTTCTGCGAAGCTCTATCTTTGCCGGTATACGGTTCATCTCCGCTCTCCAAGCTAAAATATTACACTTTAAAGGAACCCACGAAGTCCATTAGAATATGAATGACTTTTTAAACTACCAAGCAGACTAAGGCTCGTTTCTGGTCTGACTCCTAGTCTCACTTTCGATGCATCATTAGTGTTTATGTATAGAGTGTACCACAGCTAACTGATGGACGGGTCAATCATGGTGTTTTAGATATTTAATTATGAGTTTTTAGTGTCATTTGAACGTTTATACGCCTTGAATGTGATAACTACGCTACATTGAATGATTGTAGGTTAAACGGAAATTACGGATGGATTTAGAGGTTTAAACGTGAAGCGGATTGAAAATGAATGAAGCACCGAAGATATGGGAGTGTTCGGGCATTGCGCGTGGTGAAACGAGGTTAAGAAGATTGTGGATGAGAAGAACTGAGCTCGGTGAAGTGTTCGGATCAAGAGTACACTTTGTTAAGTTGAAGAAAAGAAGGCTGAGTGCATGACGTGTATTAGTCGGAGGTGATAATCGAGGTAAACGGTGTGGTTCAGGACTTAATTCCAGACAAAATGCTAAACAAAAGGTTGCATATGATCGAGGATGGAAGTTGCAAGTTATTTGGATGGATTTGCGAAGTTGAATTGACGATAATAATGAACAGAATAAGCCGTATGTTACGCGTATCATATGTGCACAAATGAACTCACATCAGAAGGCATCAGCCGTAAGTGGATCAAGCTCAAGCGTAAGGTACTGTGATCAGCAAACAACTCATTTGTGAGCAGTAACACTGGCCGTAACCCCCTGTTGTTTGGCGTAAGGGGCGGCGATGGTTCAATGAAGGGATAAATCAGCACTTAACAACAATTCAGACCAGGGTGTGGTGGCCGTAAGGCCTGTTGGGGCAAACGTAAGTTACTGCGAAGAAGAGAAGGTTTAGGAAAGTTTGTTTTATGGATTGTATAAAAAGAAAGACTTTTAACCTAATGATGGGCCGTCATTCTTCGAGGACAAGCCATCCTAAAAGGAACATTCTGGTGTGAGGAATTGAAGGTGCTAACAATTAATTTTTGTCCATTCAAGATTACATACACGACAATATCACTTTTTTTTTAACGGACAATATCACTTGAAGGATGCTTTTTGGCTGCACTTTATTAATACAACATCATATTATAATCATGAGATTATTACAAGAAATGATGATTACGATCTTTCATAAATCAAGCGGCACGTTCTCCACCACCATGAGCGGCTAAACCAACCGTGATCCTCTCCAGATGATTGGTTAGTTATGATTGCAAGGTTTTATGTTTGTTGAACAATTGGATTGAGATTTGAATGTTTAATCTTTCGGCTTTGATTGTGGTTTATTTTTAATATTGATGTTGAATGTTTATTGAATGATTAATTTGTTTGGATTTCATCAACCAACGCGGTTTATTATCGAGGGTCAATGAATACATTCAAGTTGTGTCTTTCAATATTACGAGTCATTAAGATATTGTTAGGTGATAATCAACCGAGTCAACAGTCGCGGTCTAGTTATCGGCTGTCACAGTCATTAATCAACCTTCTTTATCACTCATATTAATCCACATATCATGTCTATGTGATATCAATTGGCAAACTATATTAACCTTGGCAATACTAATTAACCGGGATCCTGGATAGGTCACCATTTCTTATATTGTTTACAAATCATTTTCTTTAAAGTCGTTTTTATTATTTGCAAATCAATCAGCAACCAAACCAATTGAGTTTACATTTTCGTCTAGTTTAATTTAACAATTAAAAATTACACTTTCCACAATACTCCTCGTGGTTCGACACCCGACTTACCCTAACTAGTAAGGTAGTTGGTCTTTTCTTAAACTCTTATTTTTGACCGGTCCTTCGACACCGATCACTAACCCACCACACCATTGATACCTCAAAAACGGACTGGACGTCTACCGAAAACCCTAATGGAATTTCACACCACCCCAATGTACCTGTAAGCCCACGATTACGTTCTGGACCGCATTGATTTTCCATGACACTAACACAAATAACACAAAGGACAAACGTGTATGCGTGGAACTAATAATGCGTAAAAGTACTATGCAAGTATAAGACATGGTTAGAGGTCCTTCCCCTCTCGGGTTCGCCTTTGTGATTATCTTGTCAAATACTATTCAGACCGATGGGCTCCAAACACCTGTATTGACAGACTCCAAGAATTTCACCATTCCCCTTGGGTTGGAAGAGTACATGACCTGAGTCATACATGGGCACTGACTTCAATCTCATAGGGTTATCAATTGGTATGTGCATTGACGAGGGTACTGAACGAAAATAACGAGAAAATATAGAAGGGTCTTGCTCAACAAGAAACTATATGTATAAAAGTATGCGCTCATGAAAGTATATATGTATAGCATGTAGTTGCGATTGAAAGAACAAATATGTCATAAATCGAGTAATTTGCGTATCGCACAAAATGAGAGTAAACGAGTTGTATGAGTATGCTTATGTAATAATTTGATTGCAGATGCAATGAGTGATGAATAAAAATTGCACTGCTAATGCGGGAGTGTGAGTGGGTGTATAGCCTAGTAGTAGGTGAGTTAAAATTTAGTAGTTTTGCGGATACGTTTCAAAATGTAGCAGGTATTTAGTAACACTCTGCCTCTAATATTACCCAACATTGTCTGTTTTTCCCTATAGGAGCTCACTGATTCGTGTTTTGGTTACCTAGAGGAGGACTTCCCAAAAGAACACCCATCCTGATACTACTCCCACCTGGGCACGCTTAACAACGCCAACTTAGCCCAAAATCCATTGGTGATTTAAAGAGGCCGGACATCTCTCCTGTCGACGTATGATGGAGATATGCCCAAGGTGTTACACATTCAGTGATTTCGTGGCAGATTTACCAAACAAAAAAAATGTTTTGTGATGGAGAAAATGCAAGTGTAACAAAATGTTTTCTGACTATAAAACACAGGTTGCAAGAAATTTGTGTAATAGTTGAGAAAGTAGATGTAATGAGGTACAAGTATAACTGAATTCATAGATCGAGAAAGGGTTGATCTTAGATTAAAAAATAATAAGTTCATATGAAAAGGACTTTGTGGGTACACGCTTTCATGCGTTTACAAGAAGTCAGGTTGAAAATTTAAATGCAAGAGAAAATCAAGTTCACGAATTAAAAGGCCAAAAAATAGACGTAGATTAGAAATGTTTATGAATATGACAATAGTGTTACTGAAAATAGATTCAAAGTATTAAAGAGAGATCGAGTCACAACAGAAGGTAAAAGGTGTTGTGGGTAACATGTACATTTGGTGCTACCAATTGTCGTACATAATCGGGTTTCCAAGGATCAACGATAACGATTATCAAAATTTAAAGCGAGTTAAAATATAAGTTTTCGTATTCCTTGCGATATGATATGTGAACAATCAGCTCACCAAGGTAAAGCTTTATGGGTCACTTGATGTAAGTGGAGAGTCTGGGTTTGTTTGAGTTGATCTTCTTGATAACATATGGGAGGTATGGATAAAGTGTGCGTATAGGGTTGAGGATGATCCCGGATGCCTCGACGAATTTGGAGAAGTAGGATTTTCTTTATATATAAAACAACTCTTGTAAAATAAAGTTTTTCTTTCTTATCAAAGCGAAAATTTTCCAATTTATGAAGCATTTTTTTCTTTTTGAAAGAATCCAAGTGTTACCCGTTAGCATTGGGTAAACTTGAAGTCTTGATTATTAACAGCGTTGTTGATAATTTTTTGTATGTTAATAAATCATTTAATTACACTAGTGTGAAAATCGTTAAGGCATCTTTTGAGATCATGGTGTGTTATTTGTTCAATGCAGTAGGTATGGCATGGTATAATATGGTTGTATAAGGTGTGCAACAATTAGACAAAAAGGCTCGCCCAAAATTGAGAAATGGGCTGTTGGGTTTTTGCGAAGAGGTAACATAAGGAATATTTTGTCAAGGCAATCGTTTTCGAAAAGGTAATGTACTGGTTCGTGTTTCCCATGTAAGCATTTATGTATAAGTTCAATCTGGCTAAAGGAAGCTAACTGGTGATAGTTGGTTATGGCTTATGAAACTTGGTGTAGTTGTGTCGCTAAGTTTGTTAACGTAGTGGTAGATCAGTGTTGAGTTGACGGGGGTGAAGGATAAGTATATATCATGTTATTTGTAACGGTTATTATGGTAAACACGAAGGGTATTCCAACAAAATTTCTAAGGATACAAAAAGGTTATGGTCTTGTGAGGTACTGTGACATCGATCAATTGTGTTTGTAATTATAATGATGTGAAACGAGGGGACGAACCAGTTTTACATCCACATTTGGTTTAGTTGTGTTTGATGACACAACATCCCCAAAATCGAGATGTGGTTGAAGTTAAACGTAAGGTGTGGATGAAAAGTATAAGTTATAAGTAAAAATGTTTAATGCGAAAGAAAATGATGCTATAAGGTAAAAGTTACAAATCATGAACAAGATACAACAATGGTGCAAAAATATTGAAAATACCTTACAAGAAGGTGATGCTATGCGTTGCAAAAGGTAATGAAAAATGCTATAATAATAACGAATTATCAAAGGTGAATAATCAATAAATAAAAGAGTAACATAAGGAAACCAGTGATGTAAACCAACATGCGATGAAATCGTGAATCCAATGATAAATTCAATAAAATGGGATGTTGTTATTGTTTCCAATGGAAACTTTTAACTACCCAAAGTATTTTAGGATCTCTAGTGACTTGTGGGAGACATGCTTTAGCCTATAAGTGAATACTCATCCCAAGAATTCCCTGGTAGGCATACGGGTCCCGCAGTTGATTAGGATTTTTATGAAATGCCAGCCTTAAACAGAAAACTCAGGATACACGCATTCACCCTTTCAGATTGCACGTGTCCCGTCATACTAGTGGTCCCAAAACTTTAGTGAGATTTAAATATAACGAGGTATTGAAATACATCTTTGAGGTGTGGGTATCACTCCTAACTCAGAGTTGCATTTCAAATACACAAAACATACGATGGGGTGAAACTATTTACTAAGATAAGGATATCACTCCTAACTTAGTGGTAAAGTTTCTTTTGAGAGATTTCATTTGTGGAATACGAACATCTCCCTGTCCAGATGTTAACCTGAAGGGGACGTGATAGAATAAGAAGGGAGTATATTAATCAGAATAAGATATGAAAATATATGAAAAAAGTAAGGTAGACTATGCACGAGAGGACTCGTGTGTGTAAGTTTGGTTATACACTAGGTTAAAGGCATGCTATTAACCTAATTCCCTATAACAATGGCTCTGATACCAATCTGTAACACCCCAACCGATGGCGGAATCATCGAGGTGTCACGTAGTGACGATTGTTCATAAGCTCATGGTACTAAAATGTAAATTTTTTTATTGAATAATTTAAATTGTCTTACATGGATGAAATGAAAAAAAATACAATAGTCTAAACAAAACATGAAATTGAAATATATTATTAAAAAGCAAAACACTAAAATCCAATGTCATGCAACTAGGATCAAACTGCACCTGAAACATGTACAAAATAAGTTTTGTCAACATATGAAATGTTGGTGAGCATTCCTAGTTTTAATACATATAGTAAGATGGAAAACGTTATACAATTCAAGTGCAAGCTACAGGGCATTTATGTAACCTATGTATCATACAAATGAGCAAAATCAATCCTGTGACTGTATAATGTACTAAATGAACGACGGTGTACTTATCCAAACAATTGGATAATAACTTAACAATGACCATGGATTCTCTGATGAAAAAGGGGGAGAATCAATCTAGGCGGGTTGTCAATCCAATAGCGCTATCCAATGTTAAGGTCGGCTTGTACAATGTTAATGATTTCACTATGTACAAATGTATTCTACATGTAGTGTCTAAGCATAAAGCACATTTGTAAGCAAATGCACATAGTACTAGAATTGTATTGTAAAAATGTAAACTTGTATATGTAATTTGTATAAGTGTACATGTAACACCCCAAGAGTTAATAAAAACAAAAAGGGGATTGGAAATACTCACATTCATTGTGATGAACTTGCTAGGAATTTAACGACAATCAATGGCTTATGCTTGCACCTAATTGAGAGTGATGTTTTAGTATCTAAAATAATTTTAGTGTTTGTGCGTAGTATATAACTTTTGATTTATTTAATTATTATTGAGATACTAATCAATTTGACCTTTGTTGAAAACAAATAAGTTTACCATTAAATTGTTGATATGGAACCATGTCATGCCGCGCATGTGAAAAGTGATCATATAAAGAATATATTGTAATCCATAGAATTTGGTTGGCGCTTAAACGTTTTCTCGTAATTTGTTATTTTGCAAACAAGATATTAAATCATATTGTTCTCTGAGAAAAAAAAATAGCTTTGATATAACATTAATACATATTAACGTTTATTAGTTGTAAAAAAACAATACCTTGTATATGACTTTTTTTTTATAAAAGTTTGAATCATAAGACACTCCTTATGTATACATCAGAATACACAATGGAGTGTAATATGATATTGAAGAGGTTATGTCATAACTTCAACAAGAACAAAGGCCCTCATCATAGTTACCACATCTACTTCCCATCACCATATCTTACTCAAACCTTACAACCTCTTTCAAATATTCACAAATTCAAACGACATACAGAAGGACAAGATAACATATCGGTATAATACCTTAGGATCATGAAGACAGAAGGTGCCTTGAGCCGTGGACAGAAGTGGTGGCGATCGGAGCTTGCGAGTTGGCGGAAGTTGATAACTGTGGATAACGGTGAATGACTGTGGCGCTTTGTTGTGGTATAAGGAGGAGGGAGATGGTGGTTGTAGGTTGTGGTGAACGTTTCCCGGTAGTACGGGACCGGGTGTAAAGATGGTGGTGTGCGTGTATAACCCCGTCTCGTGACTAGATAGAGGTTCAAATATGTATTGGGTTTTACCATGTGGAACGTTATAAATCAAGAGTTTAGGCCAAGATATAAGAACCTTGATTACGGATCGTTTGGTCAAACCACCGGATTCAAATCGTGCTATAAGTTAGGAATTGAAGCACCGACAAGTTAATTGATTGGAAAGAGATAATGGTTGTTTTAGCATGTATATGTATTTATATTTACGATTCAATTTCATTGCTCCGTATTTGTTTCACAATCCTAATTAATTGCTCTTAATTGCAATGATTTGGTGGTGTAAATATTTTGATAGTTATAAAGGAAAATACAATAAAAAGGAAACTGAAGACAGTGGCGCAAATTTTAAGATGGAATTGATTTCAAATTTCATGGAATTCTCCATACTATTATTATTTGATGTTAGTTTCGAATACAAGGACTATAAATATAAGAAACAAGAGGGAATAAAATTGTACAATATTAATAGTGAAAGGAGACGGATGTCACAGTCTTGACTACTGAAGGAACAAAAGCTACTGAGAAGGAAGGTTAAAAGGCATTGATAGTTGAAGATTTTGAATGGGGGGAAGAAGCAATTGCTGCTGAAGCTGATATTAACAATGCTTTAATGTCCAAGATCTGCACCAAAACTACCAATGGTATGAGTTCTCAAGAAGTGTCTTCTGTAGGTGTTCCAAAAGGAGGAGCATAGATGGATGCTGGACTGAAGGGAGTGCTAAATCAAGGACAAGAAAATGTTGATGACAAAGGAAAGAGTGTAGCTATGGAGGAGGCACTGATTGCTGAAAAGACAAAAGACACCAAAGATGAAGGAAATCAAAAGGAGACAAGCACCAAAAGTGATGAGAAGGATCTGGTAAATATTCCTCTTGAAATTAAAACAAAACAGTGCACACTAAGGTGTGTCACAGCAGATGCTTACTGTTTGTCCCACAATTGAAAAGTTTCAAAAGAAAAAGATGATATTCAAAAAATCAACAATGAAATGAAAGAAAATGAGCTAGCATATCAACGAAAGTTGTTGGGTCAAAAAGGATTGATAAGCATTTCAACCTTAGTCGAATATCCTCTCTGTAGTTCGTTAGTTGACAAACTACTGAAGGTTTGAAGGGAAAGTACTGAAGAAAGAAGTTGAATGAAAGTACTGAAGACTAAATTCCTGATGATGTACAGACAAATATCTAAAGAACAACTTTGATGGTTTAGTCATCAGAAGTTGTTTACTCTTCAGCAGTTTTAGTAGAAGCTTCCCACCGCCTTTGAACTTTAGTAGTTTGTTTTATATTAATTTCTGTTTACTTTATAGATATTTTTATTGCAAGTTCCAATACTACAGCCTGTTGTAGTATTATAATATTAGATTTAGACTTCCCATGTACGTTTACTTTTGTCTATAAATAGATGGGTTCACACCATCTATTACATACAGACTTCCACTTTCTAATATATGAGAACCATTTAAGCACTCACAACTGTTATATCATTTACTGTTTTGTTTCTCATATACATTTATGCTATTTTAGTTTGTCCAATTGAGGGGGAGCATTTACTGAATCATAAAGTGAATTATTAACTTAGAACAATTACTTTTATTCCGCTGCACATTTACTTTAAAGTATTAATTGTTCATAAGAACTACTGAACATAGATCCCAGAATTGGTATCTATGCACTGGTTTGTTTAATAAATATCAATCTAACACATTGAGATCAGCCACAGGCTCTTATTGATATTCAATCAAAGTCTATAGTTCCTTTTATTTTTCAATCCATCACTTTAAGAAATTGCTAATCACTCAATCTTCTTAAAAATGGATCCTCATAATACTGGATCTGTAAACAAGCCTCCCAAGCTAGTAAGAAATGAATACAATATCTAGCAAAGAAGGATGGCTCATACTTTATCACAACAAAACACTGGTTGTTGGAGGTCTGTAATGTATGGACCCCATAAGCCAATGACTACAGATCCATAAACTAAAATAGAGAAAATCAGAGAACCAAAAGGTTAGACAGAAGAAGATTTCCTAAAATTTGAGCTTGATGCAAAAGCTTTTTCCATGTTGGCAATGGCTCTCCCAAATGAAATATATGTTGGGCTCTTACATTGTGAGAGTGCCAAAGTGCTATGGGACAGCCTCAAAGAACAGTTTGGAGGAACTGATGAAGTGATTGCCAGCACTAGGGAAATTCTTGCTCAACAATAAGAAACTTTTACTCATGTAAATGGAGAAGCTTTAACGCAACAATTTGAAAGATTTTCCTCTCTCATTTCTGAGTTATAATTAAATGGGCAAACCTACACAAATCATCTATGTTGCATAGATTTTTAAGGTCTCTACCTGAAAAAATGGGAAACATACTCCATAGTTCTCAGAACCAGTATAGATTTTGACTCCTTAACACATACAAAATTACATGGGAGATTACTAACTTTTAAAAGAGAGAAATCAAAAGAAATAGTTACAAAATTCTGGAAAAACTGCTGATGACTATGTTCCTAGTAGTACAGCTTTAATGGGACAAGATTCATAATCTCGTTCAAATGATTTTGGTTCTTTTGACCACATTGACATCACAGCTGGGATATCTTCTGATAGATCATACTCAGCTGGTGACAATGATGGAAATCAAACTCCTGATAACATGTGTTTCATACTTGATGATTTAAAAAATTTCAGTAGTGATGATTTGGAAGAAATGGAAATTTTGCACCAACTGGCCATGATAAGCATAAAAACTAACAAATTTTGTAAAAGGTCAGGCATAAAATTTCCAGGTTTAAACAATCAAACAAAAGTGGATTTTGACAAATCTAAACTTAGATGTCATAAATGTCAAAAGTTGGGACACTTTGCTAGAGAGTGTAGAAGCTCTAGCTACAACCAACCACAACCTGGAAACCAAACAGACGCTAGTTACAACAGAAACCAAGGATCTTAAGGGAGTGCTCATTTTTCCCCTTCAATAAATTACATACAATCTCAGGCATAATTTCCTAAAATCCAATATGTGCCACAGATTCAGTATGTTCAAATGCCCATTCAGCAACAGGGCCAACAACTAATGCCTTCCACTACTGCTCAACCTCCACAAACTCAAAAACCCAGTCAACAAAGTCTTTTTACCTCCGGGTATGTTGATTGGAGCAGCATTCCATATGACACATCTGAGTGCAGTCAAGATGCTAACAACAAGATCTTTGACATCATCTGGAGAGAACCAAATAATGGCCAGATGAATTTTGCCTTAACGGCTTTTAAGGGATCTTCCTCTACTTCTGCATTATCATAGGTTTCACAGGCTTCTCTTTTAAAGCTTTGTTTAGATTCATACAAAGAAGTTTTTTCTTTAAGATAAACCAATGTGTATTAAAAGGCAAAGCCAATAACTCTGAGAGAAAATACAGCCAAATGAAGTTTGATTTAGAAATAAAACTTGCTTCAAAAACAAAAGAAATTTCTAAATTAACAAATAATGCTATTGAAACTCAAGCACGGATAAAAATCATGGTAGAAACCTATGAAATGTCAAAAAAGAACTTGCTGACACCAAGGTTAATTGTAAAATTTGGGTTGAGTCATGTAGAAGCTATCAAATGCTTCTTAACAAACAACGTGCATCAAATGTTAAGTTTGGCATTGGCTATAATCACACAGAATTAGGGATGAGCTTGGGACGGTATCGGTACCAACCGATCCCGAAAACTCCCAAAACCCAATACCGATAATAATACCGAACCGATACCGAAACCGAAAACCTCTAAATATGGATACCGATACCCAACACCCTCAGTTCGGTATCGATTCGGTACGGGATCAGGATCGGGACGGGACGGGACGGGATTGGTATTCGGCGATTGGTATTTGGCGTTATGTGCTCATCCCTACACAGAATCACCACTTGATTTCACTCCCAAAACTGTTAATTATAGGAGTGAAATGATTCAAAATGAAACTTTTGAATTCAAGGAAAGTGAATCTTTTCATCAGAGCTTTCTCACCATTGCTGATGAAAGCTCATTAGAAGTTCAAAACCCTGACATTAAGCCTTCAGTAGTTGTTTCTACATCAGGAGTTGAGATCCTGAAAAACTATTGAAGACAAAAATGAAAATGCTGAAAATGTCAGTACAATGCCTTCCAAAACCACTGACACTGTTAAAACTAAAGGAAAGGCAAAACCATGTGAGGTGTGTGGTCTATTTAACGACACATCATAATTTTGTAGATATAGGAAAGGAAATTAGTTTAATAAGAAAATCAAACAATTGGCTGTGGGAGAACAAATCAAAAAGGATTTTTAAAAGACCTTTTATCCCAACAAACAAAAGCTAAACAAAACCTTTCCAAAAAAAGACCGTTAAAACTCAACTTTAGTCTTATTCTCAAAAACAAAATTCTTCTTTAGAAGTTAGAACCAAACCTTCAGTAGTTTCACAAACTACTGAGGTTGACAAATTAATTCAAATGGTCAAACTTCTGATGACCAAAGTTGATGGTGAACCCAAAAAGATTTCCACCATTGCTCCAAAAAGCAAATCCATGGCTAACATGACATAGATTCCTAAAGATGGTCTTAACCAAACTGTTACTCTTCCTGTTCTCAAGAGTAAACCCAAATCCAAAATGGCTTGGGTTCTTAAAACTAACTAATCTACTCTTTATGCAGAAGGTCTCCTGAGGTCTTAATAGCATTTAAGAATTAAAGAGAAGGATCTATGTCCTTTGGGAACAATGCTAATGGATATGTGCTTGGATATGGTACAGTATCCTTAGGCAAGGTACAGTTTAACAAGGTCAATCTGGTTGAAAATCTAGAATACAACTTGCTGAGTGTATCTCAAATGTGTGATAAAGGATATTCTTTCTTTTTCACCAAACATGCTTGCAAGATCATTTCACCAGAAGACCAACAGGTGGTTGAGAAGATTATCAATGATCATACTTTGTTGATTGCCAAAAGATGTGGCAATGTCTATACTATAGACATTGAAAAAGATAAATATTAAACAACACTTCTTGTTTCTTCTCCAAAGCAACAACTACTGAGACAGACCTTTGGCATAGGAGACTTGGACATGTGAACTTTAAAACCATAAACAAAGTCACAAAAATGGGCTTGGTCAGAGGTCTATCCTTGAAGGAATACCAGTGTAAAGAACACTGTGTTTCTTGTCTTAAAAGGAAATACAGCATAAGTCCTCCTATAAGTACTTCTTGGTCATCATTGAAGAATCTAAAACCACTGCATGTCTTCAATTACTACATATGGACTTATTTGAACCAGTCAAGATCATGAGCCTTGGTAAGAAAAAGTACTTCTTGGTCATCATTGATGACTATTCAAGATTCACATAGTTCTTCTTCTTATTTTCCAAGGATGAGGCAGCTGAGATAATCAAATTCTTCATTCTACAAGTAGAGAAGCAATATTCTATTTCTGTCAAAGTCATTAGAAGTGACAATGAGACAAAGTTTAGGAACAAGTGTATAGATGAATTTTTTTCTTGTCTAAAGGGATTGTTAGAAAGTTTAGCATTCCTAGAATTCCTGAACAAAATGGTGTTGTAGAAAGGAAGAACAGGACATTAATTGAAGTAGCTAGAACAATGTTAGCTGATTCAGGCCTACCACTCTATTTTTGGGCTAAAGCAGTTAACACAACTTGTTATGTTCAATATAGGGTCCTTATCAACAAGAGACATTCCAAGACAACATATGAAGTCGTTCATAGCATTAAGCCACTTATCTCCTTCTTCAGGTCTTTTGGATGCCAATGTTTTATTCTAAACATTAAGGATTCTATTTCATAATTTGCTGCTAAAGTTGATTAAGGTTACTTTCTTGGTTATTCTTCCACAATGAAAGCATACTAAGTCTTCAATTCAAGAACCAAGATAGTAGAAGAAACATTAAATGTCAAGTTCAATGAGTCAAAACATGCACTCATTCCAACATATCCTGCTAAACTTTTTGACCTTGACAGTTTTAACTTTGGACCTGACAAGGCTGTCAGCAACTCATCAAAACCCATTTATTATGGTTATCAAGGGTTTGATGATGGTCATCCTTCATGGACTCCTAATACAGTCGGCAAATCAACTCCAAAACCTATAACTACTGATTCAGAAGCTCAAACTTCTGATGCAGTTCCTCAAATTTCTATAGTTCAAACTCCTGAATCAGAAGTTATAAACATCAGTAGTAAGTTGAAGACACAACAGAGCCTATTATTCAACACCAAGAACAACTCATTGAACACAAAGATCATCCATTGGATCAAATTCTTGGTGATATAGTTTCAGGGGTGATGACAAGAAACCAGCTTTCCAACTTCTGTTTTTATACTGCTTTCATTTCTCAGTTAGAACCCAAGAAATACCAAGAATCTTTAAAAAAACAACACTTGGGTTGAAGCTATGCAGGATGAGTTGCTACAATTAAAAAAGCAACAAGTTTGGGAAATTTGTCCCTTACCTCCTAACAAGCTACCAATTCGCACAAGATGGGTATTCAGGAACAAAAAAGATGAAGCTAGTACAATAATTAAGAACAAAGCAAGACTGGTGGTTCAAGGTTTTTCCCAAGAAGAGGGAATTGATTATGATGAAACCTTTGCACCAGTAGCAATTCTTGAAGCCATCAGGTTATTTTTAGCTTATGCAATTTCCAACAAAATTAAGGTTTTTCAAATGGATGTTAAAAGTACATTTCTATATGGAAAAATAAAAGAGGAAGTGTATGTTTGTCAACCACCTGGGTTTGAGGATCCTTCTCATCCTGATTGGGTGTACAAATTGGACAAGGCTTTATATGAGCTAAAATAAGCTCCAAGAGCTTGGTATGATACACTTTCCACATTTTTAGTGAAAAATCACTTTACAAGAGGTTCCATTGACAAAACTCTTTTCATAAAGCATGTTGGAAATCACATCTTTCTTGTTCAAATTTATGTTGATGATATCAGATTTGGGTCAACAAACACCAAACTGTGTGATGATTTCAAGAAACTCATGCAATCTAAATTTGAGATGAGTACCATGGGAGAACTGCAATATTTTTTAAGACTGCAGATTAAACAACAATCAATTGGAACTTTTATACATCAATCAAAATATGTTAAAGAATTATTGAATAAATTTTCTTTACAAGACTGTAAATCATGTTCCACTCCCATGTGTCCTACCACACAAGTTGAACCAGGTGATTAAGGAAAACAGGTTGACCAAACCATGTATAGATGTATGATTGGTTCCCTACTTTACTTAACTACTTCTAGACCATATATTATGTTTTCAACATGTGTTTGTGCTAGGTATCAATTAGCTCCAAAGGAATCACACCTCATTGCAGTCAAAAGAATCTTCAAAAATCTGAAAGGAACTCCAACATTATGGATTTGGTATCCTACTAACACTCATACCAAATTAATAGCTTTTACAGATATTGACTACGCAGAGTGCAATATGTCAAGAAAATCAACATCTAGTGGATGTTAATTCATAGGGAACTATCTAGTGTCTTAGCGATGAAAGAAGCAAACATTTGTGGCAACATCAACTGCTGAGGCAAAATATATTGCAGCTGCAAGCTGTACATCACAGATTCAATGGCGTCAAAATCAACTTCTTGATTATGGAATCAAAGAAACCACGACTCCAGTGCTAATAGACAACACCTCATCCATTAGCATAATTCAAAATCCTATCCAAGTTTCAAAAACAAAACACATTGAAATCAGGTATCACTTCATAAGGGATTGCTATAAAAAAGGAAAAATTGAGGTGAAATATGTGTCAATAGCTAATTAAATAGCTGATGTGTTCACAAAGCCCCTAGACTCATCATCATTTCAGAGGTTAGTATCCATGCTTAGAATGCTAAATTTTGAGTAATTTTGTAAGTGTTTTCATTTTTCTGCACATATTTTATTTTCACTTATTTATTCTCATCTGTTATTAAACCTCTGATGACCAAAAAGAGAGAAAACTACTGATGTACAAAGTATCAGAAGGGAAATATTTTCTAAAAAGAGTAACTACTGATGAACAAATCATCATAAGTTACATCGGGTGTTTTAAAAAATCGCATTCTCATCAGTTGTGATTAACTACTTAAGAGAAAATGGAAAACTACTGATGAACAACTCTGCTTCATCAGAAGTTTGGTCAAAAAGGGTAAATCAGACTTTTCCCATCAGAAATTTGACCTAAGGCGGTTATAAAACTTCTAAAAAACCCTCTTTATCATTTATTACTTTTAAAAACGAATTTCCCTCTCTCTACAAACCCTCTGAAACTTATAACTGTTCAATCAAAACACCATGACTCTCGAATTGATGCAAGGGCACAATTAAATCATTGATTTAATCATAAAATCCAACTATTACACGGCGTTAACAGTAGACCCACCAATCCATGTACAAGCTCTGAATGAGTTTGGGACCAACGCCGTAGCAGTTACTGTCGATGATAAGATCATCTCCCTCAAAACGACAATAAAAGGGAATACAATGTCTATTACACCAGATACTCTAGGTATAAGGTTAGGTCTTAGGGATGCAAATGCCCAACGTCATTTCACATCTAGTGAAGTCCAACTAACCATGACAGAGTGTGATTATCAAGGTACATTTTCAAATGCTACCATCTATAATAAAAATTCTTTGATGCACCTTATAAACTGCTTTTTCATTACATGATCATGTGTTTCAGTCCTAAAACTGGCTCTTATGATTAGATACCTTCTGCTTTACAACAAATTTTTCATTCAATTGTAAATGAATTGCCATTCAAGGCATCTTCATATTTTTCAATGAAATTAGCTTACATCATGTAACACCCCGAAATTTTGTTTCGCCTAAATACGCCATTAGGCGTAATTGATAAAGTATCGAAAGCGAATTTAGCAGTGGATGTTTTAGTCAACGGATAAAAACGAGACTAAAACCCACTACAAGATACTAATCTAGTTAATGTTATAAT
Organism: Ambrosia trifida; assembly: GCA_028751855.1. Taxonomy (NCBI): domain Eukaryota; kingdom Viridiplantae; phylum Streptophyta; class Magnoliopsida; order Asterales; family Asteraceae; genus Ambrosia; species Ambrosia trifida. Next base: position 62,772,414 of record CM054128.1, on the reverse strand, counting down.
CTAAAAGCAAACCGAGACTAAAACTTGAGGGACCATTGTTGCCAAATGACAAAGTGAGTTTTATTAATAATAATAAAACAATAAAAACACACACAAAGTGTGTGTGTGTGTGTGTGTGTCGTATGATGATCAGGAGATCATCTCCTCCAACAACCAAAACCCTAAACACTCAAATTCAAGCTCAAATCCAAGCCAAATCAAAGGGGTTTCGATGCATGAGCTAAAATCCAGATTATCCAAGCTTATTACACAAAAAGGTATAATTTATTTGGTACAATTTGAAGTTAAATCCGTTTTTGATCATGGTGAAAAATTAGGGTTTTATAAAAACATGAATGTGTATGTTGATGGAGGTTTCCTAACCTTAGGGAGCCCAGACATGTTTAATTTGAGTATAAATAGCACTTTACATGTGTTCTTGCTATGTTCATATGAATATGTAATATGTGAAAATTTGAGTTTATACCTCTAGGTGGATACTACATAAGGTTAGTAGTTGTGATAACTCTTAGGAGTTATTATAATGAGAAATTAGACTAAGAAGTCTAGATAACATGATATAGTGATGTTTAGCTAAATGGGTATGCTTTGGCTAACTTAAAATTCATGAAAATCAATTGAATCGGTGATTGCACACCAAGTGTTTGATAAAATGCTTGAATAGGGAAATAAATGTGTAAACATGTACGAACATGAATACTTGAAATGTGAGGTTGAGCTAGAGGTAAAATGAATACATGAATGCCATGGATAATGAAAGAAATCCATATAATGTATTCTAACAAAACAAGGTTTGACATGTCCCTAAGTTAGGTACAGGAACTAGGGATTCAAACGGGTCAGACGGATGCAAGCTCAATGCGCATGGAAGCAAGAATGGATATGAGGTAAGTTCTACTTACACTACTAGACTATGACATGGATTGAGTGTTATATATATTGGTATTGAGTGTGTACTAAAGACAAACCCCAAGGGGTGAAATTCATTAATTGGGTCAATTTATGTGGATTCACAATAAATCAAGGTTTATGAGATTAATTGAAACCATGAGTGGTGACCGAATGGTGAAATTCATCAAACGGGTCAATTAATAATGATATGTAAGAAATGATGTTTTAATCCAAGATGGGTCACTTAAATCATTTGAATGAAGTTGTTAAGCATGTTGTTAAATGGGTCAAGTTTGTGGCACTTGAACCATATATAAAAACTTGGATAACTTAGTATTATGAACTACGAGTCTAAACGGGTCAAATGGTGATATCCTCACCATGTGAGTCCAATACTTGATGCTTGTATTTCAAGCATTAAGATTCATGAGGTTAAACGGATCAAATGGCAAGGTATTACCGTTTGAGTTCCGATGAATTAATGTGTATATTTAGAAAGCACGCAGGTAAATGCACTTGCACATGCATGCTTGATGCTAAGAATCATGGAGGATACGCACAAGGTATGAGAATGGGTCAACACCACCCGGTAAGTCCGTAGCTAATTAAACACCTTCGGGCGAAGCAACATGGGTACTAAAACTACCCACATGAAGTGTGGGTGCAAATCAAGTAAGTTATTTCCATAACTATGTCTAATGCGCGCTGATGCGCTTAGAATATACTTAACAAGTGAAAACTTGAGAAAGGATGAAAATCTAAGTCCGGAAGGACTTAGAGGCTTTTAAACAAGTCAATGACTCAAAAACATTGGAATTGGAACAAGAGGTTTCGCCACGAATGGCTAAATTGAAATATTTGACCATGGACATTTTGGGAATTTAAAAGATTTCTAAAGGTTGAATCTAAGAAACTAAATCATAATGAAACAAATCGAATAAACGCTTTTGTTGATCAAGTATCTAATGACTTGACAACTTAATCGGTAGGCATTCTGTGTGGTCAAAAAGTGCCTTGTTTGATTCATAAAATGCGGTTGCGACATGATTCTCATGCTTAAAACTCACCAAATTTACATCAGAAGCTATGAGCGGCCGCTCACAGAGAACAGCATGATGACACGATCTTTAAAATTGCATATAAAATTGTAGAAAAATCGTTAGGAGGTGTTCTTTATATGCCTAGAAAGCTTTCGAAGCGTTGAACAATTCTTATTTGAAAGTTGAAGTCAGATTTTGGGATTTAGAAGGGGTAAAAGCGATCCGAACAGCTGCTGCGCAAAAGTTGCAGTAGTTTGTTCTCCTGATAAAGGGTCGTTTGGCCTGGTTCGTTCCGTTTCATCGTGTAACGACTACCGCACTAGTTTAAATGTATCATTGACAACCCACTAACCATTCTTTGTGTAATGGTGCTAGATAAACAAGTGAAGGAAGTCCCGGAGCAAGGATCAAGTCGCGATAAGAGCCGAACACACCCGCTCACTCATCAAGCTTCCGCATTAGAATCTAAGGAATTCCCGTTAAAACGCAACATCTTAGAGTATGTTTTAACTATTAAATGTAAAAAAAATTGTGTGAATCAAACATGCATTTGATCTTAATGGGTTGACTTATTATAAATTTCAAAGTTTTAATCGGGAGTGGTTTAAGTAACGTCCAAACCCGTATGATTTGGGAATTGATCGCGTGATTACGGGTTAGGGTCATACACATCATCAAAAGGATGAAAAGAAATTTTTTACCTTACCCAAGGTTCTTAATGCATTGCATAATCAAAGAACTGGGTGAAGATATACCTGTGGGTAATGCTTCAATACTTAGACCACTGACTTCACAAGTATACTCTAGGCATAAAAAACTGGCCAGTAGACCAAATGATGACCAATGGGGACAAGAACAAGTCCCCAAGCAACCTACATCATCAAAACCCACTTCTCCAAAAGCCAAAAAGCCCAAGAGAAAATTTTCCAAGCCCACCAAACCAACGAAGACACCTCAGTAGGATGAGAAGCCTGAGAATGTCACTATGCATTCTGCACTTGACAAGGATGCAACTGAAACTTCCTCTCTGTTGTATTCAACTTCTCCTTCACCCAAAAGAGACAAAACTTTTGACATAAAATTTTCAAGGAAGAAATCCTAAAAGGATAAAACTTTTGAACCAACACCTGAAACCCAAACCACCAAAACTACTGATATGCAAATTGATGTTCCTGAAACCACTGAAACATACACCACTAAACCTCAACATTCCCCAACACACACAGTTGAAATTACAATAGTTCTCTCTAGATTGAAATCCAATATCTCATCTCAAAGTGGCATTCCCCAATCACCACATCAAATAGGGGAACAATCTTCTGATATGACCATAGATGATATTATCAATCCTAACCCAAGAGATGAGGAGGAACCAAAGTCTTTTAGCCCAATCTTTGAGATTTTTGGTACAAATGAGGCTGCTACTACTCTTTTACCACCTCTTGGTGGATTTAAGGTCAGTAGTAAAATCAATAAGACCTTACTTGTGGCAACTCCTGATGAAAGCCTTGTGCCTGAGGCAGGAAATCCCCAGAACTAAGAAAAAGGGGTACATAAGACTACTAGGTTGGGCCTAGCTCATGATAAAACTGATGATACAATTAGGGATTTAGATAATTCCATTAATTTGGATGATGATTCAATTTTCAAGGAATTCACGGCTAAGACTTGTGAAGGTCCTGAATCAGATGTATCTAAACTCAAAGAGTTAGTCACAGATGATCAGGTTAAAGTCCACTTTAACCCTACTTCCCCAAAAGTGGCATCCCCAATCTTAATTGATAGGTATCACCCAAAAACCCCCCCTTTCACAATCACAAAAGCCTGCTCAATCATCTTTTGGTGCTACAAGCATAGATCTAAACCAACTATGCAGCCCAGATGGTCCTTTGTACCAGATGATCCACAATCTCATATCATCACATATCCAAACATTTACAACTACCATAGAATTGAAGAATGCCACACAATTGGAGATGATCAATAATGCTATGGATATAAGAACAAGAGATTTGTCTAGAAGAATTGAAGATAATAGAAGACAACTAGAGCACTTGTCTGGCGTGGCTCCTCCGGCTTCTTGGTTTCCAAAAGCTGACGAACCCAAAAAAATGGAGAAAAACAAGGCACCAATTAAAATTCCCCTCGAAGATTCTAAAAAGGCCAGATAAGCTCAGATGCTGAAGGAGTCCAGAAAACAAAGCATAAAGACAAAATAAGAAATTGCCTTGAAAGAAAGGCATGATTATCAAGAAAAATAGGAAAGTCTCCTTAGGATGCAAGCTGAAAAATCTTCCACTTCCAAAGACACAACTACTAAAGAGCAACAAACAACTAAAGACAATCCTTCAGTAGTTGGTACTGAAACCAACCCTTCAGTAGTTGCAACTTAAACCATCTATTAACCTTCTACTGAACCCATTACTCAAACAACAACTCAACCAATCACAACTCAAATTCCTATGCCCACAAATGCACCAGTTCTCAATCCTCAACCTCTTGCATTTAACTCATAAGAAATGGAGAAGAGACTGTTGGAAATACAAAGAAAGGCAAAAGAAAATGAGATATGGAGCAGGATAGAAGAAAAGGAAGATTTGAGCTATGAAGAAAAACTAATGGAATATGAGAATGAGCTTCAAGAAATGGCTGAATAAGAAAGGCTTGCTGAACAACAAATACAAATTGCTAAAGAAGACAAAAGAAAACAATTGATGAATTGGATTGTCAAAAATAGAAAAGCCAAGAAGTATTCACTCCGAGATCTCTCATAAGAAGAACATGAATACATGGTGAAACTGATTCAAGGTAGACAAAGTATTGATAAGGAAAAGAAGTTGAAGAGTGCTCGGATTATTGAAGAGTTGGAAACAAATGACTATGGCACAAAGGATCAACTTTCAAAATGGAAAGACATTGATCTCCATGAGACCTACAAGAATATGACAACTGTCACCCTCATCTTTTAGCGAGATGTCAGTTTTATCCCTTCGTCGATTTTGAAAGTTGCACTTTTAGTTCCCACTGATCATTATTGATTTTTTTTATTTATTTATTTACACATAAATATTTACAAATAAATTTCCACAAACACGTTTAAGCATGATATGAAAATGGATATAATTACAAAACCATACTACTACACAATTCCTAAATTTTTTTTTTGGAAGGTGTAGATCAGTTGGAAACCCATTAGCTTGCTTCAACCCTTTTTTGCGGAAGTCAAGCCACCCGGGTTCGAATCGGCACCCCACCGAAGCAGAGTTGGAATAACACATCTATAGGCCACACCCACATGGGGCAATTTATGCCACAAGTGAGATTCGAACTCGGGACCCCATGCAGGAACCTCCCTAGGGAGTAAACCCTCACATCCTCAACCAGCTGGGTTGGAATCACGGGACTACACAATTCCTAAATGCTTTGTAGAAATTTTATTTATTTTCTAAACCTACGCATTTTTTATGATTTACTCCAAACATTTATTAATATGTATTAAATAGAAAATAAATATGCAATCAAGTGTTGTTCAAGAAAATAAATATGCAATCGTTAACCATTCTATTTTCGTAACTGGCCAACATAATAAAGAGATTATGGTTTGAATCAATAACTTTTGTCTTGTAACTGTTAACCAAAACCATTGTATAAAACTTATTGAATCAACTAAAACAAAATCGATAATATTATGACTACTCTTAAGCGAATTTAGTGCATCATAAACTAACCAAATGATTATCATTATGTTCTAATCACTTAACCATACTTGTCATTTTGTGTAAAAATAATAAAATAACAAGTGCATTATGTCTAATAACCTAGAAATATCCTAAATGATTATCAAGACATGTCATTTGGTTTGACTTTGATTTATGAAAATCATTTTACTAACTTTGTCAAAGACTAAATTTTATATTAATTGTGTTGGGCAGTTACAATAGTCATTTTATTAAATAATCTATAATCTATAATCTATAATACATTATAAAAGAGGAGTGATGTACCATATTGGAATTTTAACATGGGTACAATTTTTAAAGCAACAAGTATAAGAGAATAAAGCTTATTTCATAAGGGTATTATAGGGATATTGGGGACAATTAAGACACTTAGAGGGTTAGTAGAGTAATTTTATCTTTTGTTTTTAGTGAAAAGCTAAAATATCATTCCTATAGTACCCCTAACTCCCTTCATCTTCCCTCTTAGGCCATATGAAGAGCTCTCCTAATCAATTATTCATTGATTGTGTTTTATTTATATTAAATATTCATAACAAATTCTATTCCATTCCATGAAGAAACTTCCATTGATAGTAATGGCAGGATGTATGTAAGTTCTTGCCCTTATCTCTTTACTATTCACCTTCTATGTTTCTATCAAGCTCAATGCACATGTTCTGTTCATTGTTATCTCTTTACTTATCTCTTTTCTATTCACATTCTACCTTTGTAGATAAGGTATTGTTATCGATTTTTGTTTCATTGTTACTTAGTGTTGATTGTTGCATCTTCGTTTAGTTGAGACGCTAATGCTTCTAGCAGTTTATGATGATCAGCGCGCACCGGTGGGACCCCAGTAGTCCAGGTTTCTTCTCTCGGTTCTTATTCTGTATAACAATTGTTAATCTATAAACTACATGTTGATTATTACATTGTGTTACTTGTCGATTCAAATTGGTTGAAAATCACTCCAAGTTTATCTTTAATGTATACCTTTAATAATTTTGTTATTTTTGCAGAGTTTAGTTGTTTAAAATGAGTGCAATAAAGACAGTTTCAGTTGTTACAAATGTGATCAAGACTCTTTGCTGATCTTATGGTGCTTTTTGGAGCTATAGCCAGCTGCCAGATTCAATGTATGATATTAATCCTCTAGTTTAACCCTTCAACTCTTAAACATATAGTCCAATATTAATGATTTTAACTATTTTTATATACCCTTTATTCATCTAAATATAATTACTTAATGTTAACTTACTTTTTTATTTTTTTTATATAGCTATTTTTTTCCATGTTTATGGATATATAAAATTTTGAGTTGGCTAAGATTTGATCTTTTTGGTAGGTTTGATTCTTTGAAAGATCTTCATAGTTTTGTCACTTAAATACAGAATGCTTCCTTATTTTATTAAGTGGTTTTTAATGTTTAAAATAAAATTTATCAACTTTTATTTCCATTGAGTATTCATTAAGCATCATTCTTAAGTTAACACAGATTTCACTTTAAAACTTTTTCTCTTTCTGATTAAACAACATTCATTTCCCCAACTTCCCAATTCAATTTGAAGATGGAAGGAGGTGGTATAGTGTTACCAGAGAAACAAAACACAGACTCCGCTATGACATCGTCTTACACTTACTGGGTCAGAGAAACTAAAAAAGCTTCAACAATTTGCTATCTCTTGAAATGTATATTAATATTAATTAATTTTTAGTTACATAGATTTTTTAAAACTTTTTTCTACATATGGATATACATATATCTCTTCTCTATTATTTATTTATTATTATTATTTTATTATTACCTTATTATTATTACCTTACCTTATTAAGTACCAAGCATGTCCAATAAGGCAATTTCAATATAATTTTAAGATGGGAGTTGAATAGACTATTCACAAATGTCTATTTTTTGGTTATTTCCTTCCCTTTTTGCCCCTTGTGTACAACATATCATGCTTATTGTATATATCTGTGTAATACACACTTAATATCATTTCCAACATGTAACCCCCCATTTATAGAGAATTAGATGATCACATTGACTTTATGAAACCCCTCATTATTATAAACCACTTCATAGTCCTCCATTATTACCCACCAACTAATCAATAAGTTATGATTTGCACATGAATGGATAACTTGAAATATCATTCTCTTATCTATTATACTATCTTATTAAGTACCAAAGCAACATGTTCAATTGAATCAACCTTAATTCATAAGGGTATAATAAGAATATTTGTCACAATTAAGATGCTTTTAAGGGCATGATAGTAATTTGATCATGGTTTTATAGTTAAAACATAAAAACTTCTTCCATACTTGCCATTATGTCACCAAAATTGTTCTCTTCATTTTCTTCTCAAGGCCCTTCATCGTCTTTCAATTAAATGGTTTCTCAATTCAATCGCATTCACTACTATTGAATGTCATTCTTCTTCAATTGCCCTACCTATTTATTGTGCCTCCTCTTCATAAACTCTCAACTAAAAGCATAATGTTCTTTGATCAAATTACGATTGTTCTTTTTCCTAAACACTAATTTTTCATTCATGTCTTTTAATTTTTCAATGCATTTGAAGATGAATTTGTTACTCAATGGCTTCCATTCCTCTTCTGTGTGTGTGCTTTCTTCCTCAGGCCTCATGTTTACTTAACAGGTAACCAAGTCATTGTGATTTAATGTTGATGCAGGTTCTAATATTTCTATCAGGTATTGATGTTTTACAAGGAACTATTTTAGTTGTATCTACAGTGTTTTTGTGCTTATTGTTGTTTTTTTTGCCATGCTTCTACAACATGTTGTGTCTACTATTTTTGTTCTTATTGTTGTATTTTGCTATGCTTCTACAACATTTGCTTGTAGTTTGTTAACAGAAAAAATATGGATTTTTTTTGTTCAATTTTGTAAACAAAAGGAGTTATATGTAAAGTTACCATGATGCGCATTCTTTGCACTACAAAGGAGTTATAGGCATCTTATTAAGAAAATTATCCAGTGTGTATTCTTTGTCGTTGGGTCTTATTTAAACCCCGCAGAAACATGCGGGTAAACTCACTAGTAATAATAATAATAATAATAATAATAGTATGTCATAGTTGACCACATTTCATTTGGAATTCCTTTAGTATGTAACGCACATAATTTATGGCTACACATTTAAATTACAGTTACAAGCATGATTATTACCAAGAATGTTTAATGAGCATCAAAATCTATTGACCACCCATTCTCCTATAAAAAAAACTCGATACTTGTCTAGCGTCTACCATGAACGCAAGCCAAACTCTTTAGTTAGCCCCTTTGCATGTCGTGTCGTTTAGTGTATCGCCTGCTTCGAACCACCCATCTCCTTTGATGTGTTGATACATCGTCTTGACTAATCTACTAGGATATTTTCACCACTTTTTCTTCGTTCCGTTGCAACCGGTAACCGTCGCCGCCGGTTATAGGATTCGGTTACAAGTTTCCTTCAGATCCTATTAATGTTTTTTTTACAAGTTTAAGGTGCGACCATAATTCGTTGATTCCTGTTAAATTCTTACAAGTCCATCACGACCAATGTGAGTATATCTTTTCCCCTTTTTACTGTTTTACAATTTTGGGGTGACTCATGTACCTATTATCAAGTTTCTATTTCCTTTTACTAAAATAGCAATTCTTATGTGTGTTTGCTTGTGTCATTTCGTGTATCTATGACTTGTCAAATCATTAACCGTTGCGGCCTAGCATTTCAATGAATAGATCTATGGTATATACCTTTGTGACTCTGTTGAGAGTCCTTGTCATTGCTATGTATTGCATTACTACTAGCGCATACTATATATATTTCCTTTCCTTTCACAGGGTTGATTTGACCCGGATACCAATTATTACATTTTGCAAAATAACACATGAATTGCTAAATTTTCCTTACTATATATATATATCAAACGGGTATGCTCACCAATACATTTTTGTATTGACCAAATTATTTTCGTACATGTTTCAGGTTCTTATGAGATCACTTCTAAGCTTTTGGAACTTAGGCTTAGATTGAGATTTACTGTATTTTAGTTTAGATTGCTAGTTTTAATTGTTGTATTTCTTTCAATGTAATAAATTATTCAATTCAATGTATCAAAATTTACAATTCTAGTCCATGAGCGATTGAACAATCGTCACTACGTGACACCTCGATGTTTCTGCCATTGGTTGGGGTGTTACAAAGAACTTCAAAACTTTACAGAAACATAATCCTAAAAATTCAACACATCAGAAGTGTTCCTAAAACTTCTGAAGTTGCAAAGAAGTCAACATTAAAACCAGCTGCCAAGAAACCCAAACAAGCAGAGGAACACGTCAAGACTCAATTCAAAATGATACTCTTAGAAGGAAACACCATTGTTGATCAACACTTGTCCTATGAAGAAAAACCACTGATCATACAAGATAGGGATCCTACTACATATGCCTATTAGCTGAAACAAACCATCATTGATCCGAAGCAGACCAAGTTAATCACTGAGCATCATATACCAATTCCAAGTGAAGACCCTGGTGTTGTAAAGGTTGAACACAGTAGAAGATCCAACCTGATTATCTCTTAAATAGAAGATCAACCACAATCAGGACTATCTTTAACCAGTGAGAAGAGCATAATACCTTATAGAGGAAATTTCAACACTTCTCAAGCCAAGATTGTTAAATGGTCCTTCACTCACAAACCCAAGTTCATGTGCTTTGAAAGAGAAGATGCTACATTCAAAGTCCTTAAACACAAATGTAACACCCCTACCGATGGCGGAAACATCAGGGTGCCACGTAGTGATGATTGCTCAATAGCTCATGGTGACTAATAAATGTTTCAATAGATTATTTAATTAAATTACAAACATTACATACAAATCAAATAGGTTCAAACAACAATAACCAATTTAATTTAATCTAAGGCTTCAACTCCTATGTGATCCATAAGCAAATGCTAAAACTTCCAAGCAACTAAATACCTGAAACATGTTAAGTTTTGAAAAATAGAGGGGGTCAACTATAAAGTTGGTGAGAGTACATAAGTTTTATCAAAACAATGTATAGTATAAAAAGTATAAAGCGTACAATTTTGTGTCGATATGTAACATCTAGGGCATACATGTGAAAACAAAAATATAGCAAACCGGGGCATAACCAACCCTATGTTGACAAAGTTTAAAGGTCCATCCCATAGACATGGTTCACCTAATTTTAAGTTTCAGTTCCAATCACCTGTGCTCCCCATAGACATGGTCAACGAATCTAGGTGGGGTTGTCAAACCAATAGATCTATCATTGTTACAATTGGCTTGATCAATGTTAATGATTATGCAAGTATTAGTTGAGTTTACTTAGCAAGTTTAAGACATGTAGCACAAACAATCACACTAGACACATAGTTGAATTGCATAAGTATAAAGAATAAAGTTTAACATGTTTCACCCCGAAAAGCATTGAAAACAATAAAAGAGTGGGGATATGTAAACTCACCTTAGCAAGCAAGCAAAATCCCAAGAATGCAATAGCAGGTAAATTTATTCCCAATGGTATCAACCTAGATTTGGTAATATGAAATCTAAGTGTCACAAGTCTAATAAGTTTAAGCTTTCTAGGTCGATCGATTAGGGTTCACTTGTTTTGGGGAAAGACGCTTAAATGTTAATGCTTTAGTAAAGAAAAATATATTAATATTTAAACCATTATTAATTTTTACATAGAATAAAAGATATAACTTTTGAAACTATGAAAAATATATTTCTATAAATTAGTGCCCATTTATTTTGTATTTAAAAAAAATTATTTACACAAAAAATTATAGGATAAAATATAAAAAGTATATATGTTTTTTCCTCGAAAATTTTATATCTTTGATCGATTAGATTAGAAATACTTTTAGAAAAATTTGGCTTTTGAATTGTTAAAAACGGAATTTTTATGAATTAGTTATGAATAAAACAAGTTTGTATTGCTATGGTATGTTAAATAACAAATAAAATATTAAGAAAATTCAGTTTTAAAAAATTTTTGTATAAAATCAGTCCTAACAGGATTCGAACTCGGGACTTTGGATTTGGAAACCAACGCAACGAAACCATCTGATCTACATAATAATTTGTTTGAGTTACAGAACTAAATGTTTTAACCCCTTAATTAAGAGAAAATGGATGTTAATACTCCCAACTATCACTTTGGCCATTAGCACTCCAAACTTTCAACTTGTTTACTTTTGTCACTCCCAAACTAACTGATGTCTAACCTGGTTAGTTTTCGTGGCCAAAATGTAAAACCCAAAACTTTGGGACATTTTTGAAACTTTTTATTATTATTATTATTACAACATATTAAAAATTATTAATTTTTAAAAATTTATAAACCCCACCCCACCCCCCCCTTCTGTTGGCAGACCCCCCCCCCTCTTTGTCTCTCTAAACCACCAGCACACCTTCCACCATCGACCTCAACCACCACCATCGACCTGCAACCGACCTGCAACCACCACCAAGTCCTTTGTCTCTCTAAAAACCCTTTTCTTCTCCTTTGGTTCTGCACAAACGAACAGACACACAAGTCCTTTTTTCTCTGCACAAACGAACATACCACAGCATCATCGACCGGTCACCATCTCCGGTGACCGGAGACGATGACCATTCTCTCCGGTAAGTCCTCTTCCTCTACTGTCCCTCATCCTCTTCCTTTGTTTCTGTATAATATCTTGGTAACGCATCTGCCTTCATCTCCATCATCAAACCATCACCCTTCCTAAACCCCACCACCACTTCTCTCTCTCCTTCAACAACCGAACCCCACTAGAAACCGACTGCCCAGTCCCAACAAAGCAACAACCCATCAACAAATCAGAAATACGTTAAAGGAAAATCAGTTATGGGTGTTGAACTCTGTTTTGTTGTTTAAGCCGTCGAATCAGATGTCAAAATAGGCGTTGGATACTCGATCGTCGTGCTCGGTAAGTGGGTTCGAACAAGGTTTTTGTTGGTGATTGTGGCATGGTTGTTGTGGGGGATGACGGTGAGGCAGTCATTGTTGGTGGTAGGGGTTGGTGGCGGTTTGTTGTGGGGTGGTTTGGGCCTGTAACCAGAAGAAGAAGAAGAAGAAGAAGGTAGAAGGGGGTGGGGTGGGTTGGGATTTATAATAAAAAGTTTCAAAAATGCCCCTTAAGTTTTGGTTTTACATTTTTTGCCACATAGAAGTTTTGGTTTTTACATTTTGGTTACGAACACTAACCAGGTTAGACCTCAGTTAGTTTGGGAGTGATAAAAGTAAACAAGTTAAAAGTTTGGAATGCTAATGACCAAAGTAATAATTGAGAGTATTATCAGCCAATAAGCTATAGTTGGGAGTATTAAAATCCATTTTCCCCTTAATTAACTTAGTCCCTTTTTAATAAAAATAACAAAAACTGGTTCTGAGGAGAGTTAAACCCAGGTAGGTTCCGTGTAATACAATGGAAACAACTAGCTACTCTATGTTATAACAATTTCTTATCTGATATCATCTTCACCATTATTATCCCAAACTAAACCCTAACCAATGAACATAATCAATTAACCTAGAAAAAGACTATGGTCGAACTAAATGATATAGGGGTTTTATAACTTGAATCTAATCGACCAAATAACATAAATTAATTGGATTATTACGTACCAGAAATGATGAAAGAATGAAGAACAAAAACGAAGAGAAGAGCTCGATTTTGGACTGCAGAGCTACGAACAGAGGTAATTCATTTGTGGTTTTTGATGGTTTGAATGTAGAGGGTAATGGGGATGGGTATTTATAGGGTTATAACAGATCAGGAGATCGTATATGAATCAAAAACGGATGAGGGTAATGTCGGTTTAAGGATTTGATAATAATTCGTATAATCCAAACAATATATTCACGATTATAAGGAGTTTAAAGCTGGTTTTTATGTGATAAACATGGATTCAAAACGAAATCCTGATATGATAACATATTTGGCTCGATTGAATTATTTGAATGAAGATAAGGATGCTAGGCGATGAAGTTATAATTGATTAGAACACAACTCTAACCAACTTATCATATAGATCAGATGGTTGGCACTCTTGAGTGCAAAGCATAGGTCTTGGGTTCAAACCTTGGGTTTGACCTGTTTTATATATATATATATATATATATATATATATATATATATATATATATATATATATATATATATATATATATATATATATATAGGGTAGGGATCATACGAGAACCAACTTTAGGGAGAGAACCAGAGAACCATTGTCAACACAAACAAAAAAAACCTAAAAACCCCACCTTCACCCCCTAAAAACCTAAACCCACCCACCTCACTCCCTAAAAACCTAAACCCCCCATCCCCCACACCGCCCCAACCCCCCCCCCCCCCCCCCCCCAATTGTGAAATGCACATGTGCAGCTAACCCCACACCCCCCAAAAACCAAAACGCTCCATCCCATCCCCCCAAAAAGATACCCCCTCTTCCACCATACCAAAAAACTAAACCCCCAAGCTAAACCTATTAAAAAACTTAACTATAATAGTGAAATGCACATGTGCATGTAGTACAATCATCTTATTTTATAGTTTTATATAGGCGTTTTTTTAAGTTTAACCAACAACCCCAAAAAACCTAACCCCATTCCTATCATACCTAAAAACTAAACCCTAAAGCTAAACCCATGAAAAAAAAACCTAACTATAATAGTGAAATGCACTTCGCGTTTATTTAAAGATCATTGAATAAATTTTTTTCCACCTTATATATCATATCACGTCCATTTAAATGATCATTTCATTATGGCAATTGATAATTTATTCAAAAGTGTGCTCTAATAGTGAAATGCACATGTGCATACGGTATATGACGTAATTATGACGTAAAAAAGGCCATTTTTTTGTTTTTTTTTATTTTTTTTGTATTTTTTTATTTTTTTTTCAGAAAGATTAACACTAAAAAAACATTTTGGTGTTTTTACTTTTTTTATTTTTTTAGGTTATATAATTTTTTTATTATTTTTTTTATTTTTTGGTGGAGGGGTTTTTGTGTTCACACTTGGTTCTTTGGTTCTCTCCCTAAATAGTGGTTCTCAAATGATCCAGATCCTATATATATATATATATATATATATATATATATATATATATATATATATATATATATATATATATATGTATGAATACATGTATCTTTAAATCATCGAATTCAATGCCAACCTAATTAAAATAATAAAGTTTCAAGGATAAAATTTAAATAAAAAGAAATACATAGAGTCTGGTTCAATCAATAGAGAAATACGCTAAATGAATCATAAACGGAAAACACGCGAGGTTACAGTCTCCCCTACTTTTGGGAATTTCGTTCCGAAATTGATGCGGAAGAGACGTTGGGAAAAGTTATAGTAAATATCAAAGATCGCATGACTTATTTTTAAAGAAAAATTAGGGACTTGAATGGCAGAATATGTAGTTTTGAAAGGATCAAAGTGATAGGATGATTACCTAAGTTATAAAAGATGATAGGAATTGAATTATATGGTCGAAGAATTCTAAGCTTCAAGACAATACAATCAAAGAGTTTTAGATGGAACAATTATGTTGATCGAACCTAGATAATCGAGAGACTTATAACACAAACTAGGGTTAGTCCTAAGTTCGATCTCCAGTCTCATTTTCGATGCACCATTAGCGTTTATATATAGGGTGTACCGCAGCTAACCCACCACGCCTTTGGTGTTTCAAAAGCGTACTGAACGTCTCCCCAGTTAACCCATATAAAATTTCACACCACCTTAACGTACCTGTAAATTCATGATTACGTTCCGGACCGCAATCACCAATTTACCTTACATTAGGGTTTTATGTCCTTCTATGACCCTACCCTAAACTACAACAACACATCATGGCAAATAAGTTTCACAAAGATGAGGAGTTTATGCGGTTGTGAAGACAAACACAATGGGTCACAATGGTTTGTTATCACAGTGATGAGACTAATGTGGCTGTGAAAACCAACACGTTGGGTTACCACGACTTGAAAGCATATGAAAAAAAAAAAAAGTATGAGCTACAACCCAAACGGGGAGCCCACTGAGTAAGATGTTTTCACATAGTGTACAAAAATGAGTCCAACTATTGAGCAGACAAGAAAAAAAAACTCTACCAGTCATGGAGTAGGAACCTCTACCGATTGTTGAGCAGGTACGATGTCCTCTACCAGTCGTTGAGCAGGTTAATAGAACCTCTACCAATTGTTGAGTAGGCATGATGACCTCTACCAATCGTTGAGCAGGTTATTAGGTACTCCACTTACTGTTGAGCAGGAAATTCATCCTCTACCCGTTGTTGAGTAGATAAATGTAGCAAATGTAACAATTTTTTTTAGTTCAACACATATGTTGCAAATCGATAATAACACAGACAGGCAAGTTTGTAAATGCGACAAGCATCAAGTATCAAATGCGACTTGTAAGTGAGTAGCCCTAGCCAAGGTTAATGAGCCTAGGTGTGGTTTCACTAGTTGATGGTTATAACAAACAATTCATATTAGCTATCCATGTTTTCAAGTATCACGAATAATCAAATGTACAAATAGAGTAGGTAATCAAATTCTCATATATCAAGAAAAATCAAGTTTCACGAAACAAACAATCATTGTATGATTAAGAATCGGAGATCAAGTTTTCAATAGTTTGGTTATCAAGGAAATCAAGTTTTTATTCGAAAAGATGAAGAATATGTGTTTAATCCTTGAGAGAATCACGAAAACCCATAGTATAATCAAGGTTGTAAAGAATAGTGAATGTAAAAATAGTTGATGAATGGGTTAGTCTATAGGTCAAGAAAAGGAATAAAGTAGTCATATTTGTGATGAAGTAGAGATGTGAATAGCGAACTGGGTAATCCGAAGAGGGTTCCGTTCTTTGTTTAAAGTTTATTTTTAAGTGTAACTTTTGTTTTCAAAATTTAATTGAGCATCTAGTATGGGAACCCCAATCATTTGCTTGGAAAACATTTTGGTTAATATCTGTGTGTAAAAAGGTCAATTTAAAACATCAAAGCCATTTGAAAATGGGGCAGGTTTGTAAAATTGGATGAGATCTTTTTTAAAATTATGGTTGTTTTCAAAACGGTGAAGATTTCGATGAAAACATGAATTGCTGATTTTGAAAACACGGTATATGCTATAATAAGATTTGGGTAAGAATATTATTAGTCAAATCAATAGCTTTTTAAAACAACAGGGTTAAAACATTTGCAATTTAAATCAATAAGTTTTCAAATAAGAGGACACAAGAAGTAATAAGGTTGTAATGTATAGGTAAATGTTTATGTGACAGGGAGATTAATGAGGTTTGGAGCAAGGATGGAAATAGTAAAACACATGTGACGTAAAGAATCCTTGCAAAAGAAGCAGGTTTGTGACATACACAAGGATCATGAAACTTAGGCTAGGTGACACGATTAAGCAGGGGAACGGATATTGTATTCAAGAATTAACACAAAGTATGAAGTTAGGATGAAGCTTCGTAAAAAAAATATGGAGCTCAATCCTGTGAAGTGATTTAAAATCAAGGAAGTAGGAACCAAGCCTAGGAATAAAGTCTTCAGCAGATTCCCTTTCGGGATGATGCATTGTAGATTCACCATGAATGAAGATACTTACATGAGGAAAGAGGGTAAAGAAAGGAGAAAGAAGTAAGATAGGAAGACACAAGATGGAATGGAGAAACACAAACAAATAGCAAGTAAGAAATAGGTCACTCATGTTGGACACTTAAGGTTATAGTCTAGGTCATATGTCTAATAACCTAATTCCCTATAACCATGGCTCTGATACCAATCTGTAACATCCAACCTCTAATATCATCCAATATTGTCCGCTTTGCCCCGATGGGTTGCCCATCCAGATCTCACGGATTTGCTTTTGGTTGCCCTAGTGGAGACTTCCCAGGAGGTCACCCATCCTGATACTGCTCCCACCTGAGCACGCTTAACTGTGGAGTTCTCCTCTCATCCACTAACATTAAGCCCCAAAACGCGTTGGTGATTTAAGAGGCATTGGATTACATATGAATCAAGGATCTCTCCTGGCCACGGCCGATGTGGGACTTTCCTGGGGTGTCACATTCACCCCCTGTTAGAGTCTCATCGTCACTGATGAGGTATGCAACCACCATCCCGGACGGCACGGGAGTGGCTTTGATACCATCTGCAACATCCGCCCCCCTCACCACCAATATTGTTCGCTTGGCCCCGATGGGTTGCCCATCCAAAGCTCAAGGATTTGTTTTTGGGTGCACAGTGAAGACTTCCCAGAATGTCACCCATCCTGGAATTTCTCCCACCTGAGCACGCTTAACTGTGGAATTCTCCTCTCATCCTCTAACATTAAGCCCCAAAACGCGTTGGTGATTTAAGAGGCATTGGATTACATATGAACCAAGGACCTCTCCTGGCCACGGTCGATGTGGGATGTTCCTGGGGTGTCACAGCAAAGAAGAACTGCATAGCCTATCAACAGTAGATTTACTTGCAGTCTAACAACTTGAACCAGGCCATGGACCAACCCTTACAATACTACAGATCAAGGATATTAAAGATTCAATGTTAAAGAAATTCAGAAGATCCTTGACAGCAGAAGAAAATGAGGATCTAAATAAAGATTAAATTAGGTTTTGGCGTCATCAATCCAGGGGGAATTGTTGGGTCAAAGAGGATGGATAGGCATTTCAACCTTAGTCTAATATCCTCTCTACATTTTGTTAGTTGACAAAGTACTGAAGGTTTGAAGGGAAAGTACTGAAGAAAGAAGCTGAATGAAAGTACTGAGGACTAAAGTCCTGATGATGTGTAGACAAACATCTGAAGAACAACTTTGATGATTTACTCATCAGAAATTGTTTACTCTTCTGTAGTTTTAGTAGAAGCTTCCCACCGCCTTTGAACTTCAGTAGTTTGTTTTATATTAACTGTTGTTTACTTTATAGATATTTCTATTGAAAGTTCCAATACTACAGCCTGTTTTGTCGTATTATAATATTAAATTTATATTTCCCATGTACGTTTACTTTTGTGTATAAATAGATGGGTTCAAACCATCTATTACGTATAGACTTCCACTTTCTAAAATATAAGAACAATTAAAGCATTTACAACTGTTATATCATTTATTGTTTTGTTTCTCATATACACTTATGCTACTTTAGTTTGTTCAATTGAGGGAGAGCAATTACTGAATCATAAAGTGAACTATTAACTTAGAACAAGTACTTTTATTCCGCTGCACATTTACTTTGAAGTATTAATTATTCATAAGAACTGTTGAACATAGATCCCACAAAAGTTAAATGCAACTCTCGCTGAAATGCAAACTCTCAAAGAGTTATTTTTCAGAAAAAAAATTTTCAGATAGTGACTATGTCAAGAAAATCAACATCTAGTAGATGTCAATTCATAGGGAACTGTCTAGTGTCTTAGCAATCAAAGAAGAAAACATCTGTGGCAACATCAACTGCTGAGGCAAAATATATTGTAGCTGCAAGCTGTACATAACAGATTCAATGGCTTCAAAATCAACTTCTTGATTATGGAATCAAAGAAAACAAGACTCCAGTGCTAATAGACAGCACCTCTACCATTAGCATCATTCAAAATCCTATCCATTTTAAAAAATAAGACATGTTGAAATCAGGTATCACTTCATAAGGGATTGCTATGAAAAAGGCAAAATTGAGGTGAAATATGTGTCAATAGCTAATCAAATAGCTGATGTGTTCACAAAGCCCCTAAACTCCTCAACATTTCTGTGGTTAGTATCCATGCTTGTAATGCTAAATTATGAGTAATTTTGTAAGTGTTTTTATTTTTATGTTCATATTATATTTTCACTTATTTATTCTCATCTGTTATTAAACCTCTGATGACCAAAAAGAGAGAAAACTACTGATGTACAAAGTATCAGAAGGGAAATATTTCCTAAAAAGAGTAATTACTGATGAACAAATCATCAGAAGTTACATTTGGTGTTTTAAGAAATTGCATTCTCGTGAGTTATGAATAACTACTGAAGAGAAAAACGGAAACTACTGATGAAGTGTCGTCAAAAAGGGTGAATCAGACTTTTCCCATCAGAAGTTTGACCTAAGACAGTTATAAAACTTCTAAAAACCCCTTTTTCTCATTTATTACTTTTAAAAATGAATTTCCCTCTCTCTACAAACCCTCTAAAACTTGTAACTGTTCAATCAAAACACCATGGCTCTCGAATTGAAGCAAAGGCACAATCAAGTAGGTTATTTAAAAAGGAGAAAACATGGTCTGAATGAGATGAAATCATAGATTTAATCACAAAATCCAACTATTACACGGCGTTCACAGTAAACCCACCAATCCATGTACAAACTCTAAATGGGTTTTGGGCCAACGCTGTAGCAGTCACTGTCGATGACAAAATTATCTCCCTCAAAACGACATTCAAAGGGAAGACAATGGCTATTACACCAGAAACTCTAGGTATAAGGTTAGGTCTAAAGGATACAAATGCCCCAGATCATTTCACATCTGGTGAAGTCCAACTAACCATGACTGAGTGTGATTATCAAGGTACATTTTAACATCCTACCATCTATAAAAAACTTCTTTGATGCACCTTATAAACTGCTTTTTCATTACATAACCATGTGTTTCAGTCCCAAAATTGGCTCTTATGATCAGATGCCTTCTGCTTTACAACAAATTTTTCATTCAATAAATGAATTACCATTCAAGGGATCTTCGTATTTTTCAATGAAATTATTTTACATCATCAAAAGGATGAAAAGAAATTTTTACTTTACCCAAGGTTCTTAATGCATTGCATAATCAAAGAAATGGGTGAAGATATACTTGTGGGTTATGCTTCAGTACTAAGACCACTGACTTCACAAGTATACTCTAGGCATAACCAACTGGCCAGTAGGCCAGATGATGACCAAGGGGAACTAGAACAAGTCCCCAAGGAACCCACATCATCAAAATCCATTTCTCCAAAAGCCAAAAAGCCCAAGAGAAAAATTTCCAAGCCCACCAAACCAAAGAAGACACCTCAGGAGGATGAGATGCCAGAGGATGTCACTGTGCATTCTACACTTTACAAGGATGCAACTGAAACTTCCTCTCAAATGCAATCATCATCTCCTTCACAAAAAAGAGCCAAAACTTTTGACATAAAATTTTCAAGGAAGAAATCCAAAAAGGATAAAACTTCTGAACTAACACCTAAAACCCAAACCACCAAAACTACTGATATGCAAATCGATGTTCCTAAAACCACTGAAACACACACCACTAAGCCTCAACATTCCCTAACACACACAGTTGAAATTGCACTAGTTCTCTCTAGATTGAAATACAATCTCTCGTCTCAAAGTGTCATTCCTCAATCACCACATCAAACAAGGGAACAAACTTCTGATATGGCCATAGATGATGATATTATCAATCCTTACCCAAGAGATGAGGAGGAACCAAAGTATCTTAGCCCAATCCTTAAGATTTTAGGTACAAATGAGGCTGCTACTACTCTTTTACCACCTTTTGGTGCATATGAGGTTAGTAGTGAAATCAATAAGACCTTATTTGTGGCAACTGCTGATGAAGGCCTTGTTCCTGAGGCAGAAAATCCTCAGAACCAAGAAAAAGGGGTGCATAAGACTACTAGGTTGGGCCTAGCTCATGATAAAACTGATGATACAGTTAGGGATTCAGATGATTCCATTAATTTGGATGATGATTCAATTTTCAAGGAATTGATGGCTAAGACTTGTGAAGGTCCTGAATCAGATGTATCTAAACTCAAGGAGTTAGTTACAGATGATCAGGTTAAAGTCCACTTAAACCCTAGTTCCCCAAAAGTGGCATCCCCAATCTTAATTGATAGGTATCACCCAAAAACACCCCCTCCACAATCAGAAAAGCCTACCCAATCATCTTCTGGTACTACAAGCTTAGATCTAAACCAACTATGCAGCCCAGATGGTCCTTTGTACCAGGTGATTGACGTGCTTGTCGTGGTACACGTAAAATTTCCCAATTACAACTAACGTATAGTGGCAAGAAGGTATCGAACACAGGGAGTTTGTGGAATGTGTGTAAACTAGTAACTTTGCGAATTAACTAAAATTAATCTACTAAAGAGAAATAAAGATCAAGAATTGTTGATTGTTTTAGATTTGAACTAGATTATAAACTAATTACTTAATCAAAGTGAGTTTGTTTCTTCAAATTATGGAACAATGATCATTCAAGGATCCGGTTTCTCTAAACACTTGTGTGAATTTCCACTAGAAAGAGTTACATAGACATAACTCATGTAAGAGCAATTGTTGTGATAAAAGGGAACAAAGTACTCGGATTATATTAACGCGAGGTTGTTTCCCGATGACCAATTAATCAATAACCAACCCCAATCCTTCCTGTGATATCTCGGTTGTTAGCAACACCAAGAACGAACGATAAAGACTAAAAATTGGTAAATTAATCAACACACTACAAGCAATTGTTCATACATCATAATAACAAGAGAAAGTACCAAGTTATTATTCTAGAAATGCAAGAAATCACACACAAGAGTTTAAGAAAAACCTTCACCCGAAATGATCACCAAAAGTTTAGCCTCGCATGACTTGGTGAATCATCAAAACAACCATAGTAATGTTCATAAGAATCAAAAGCATAAACCAATGTTTGTGACAAGTCTCCAATCAAGAACTCCAGCCAAAAATCGCCCAAAAGATGAGTAGAAACGTTCACTATGGAAGTGGTAATGAAAAGACACCATAAAGGGCTCTTTAAAGAAAGGAGTTACAACTTTGTGCAGGGGCCACCGTACCCCTACGGTCCCACCGTAAGGGTACGGTGGGCTAAGAATCTTGACTGCCCTTTTAAACTGCTATACGGTGGAATTTTGATGTCTGAAGCCACCGTAACCCTACGGTTGGGCCGTAAGGGTACGGTGGGCTCTTAGAAATCTTCATTTTTTCTTTCTTTCATTCCACCTCGTTCCAATGCTTTCCGGTCCATTCCCAAAGCCCGTATTTCGTCGTTTTTAGCTCCTTATTATACCTACAACCATAGCAACCGTAGTCACCCAATTCCAAGCAATATCACGAATAAATGCGGATAAAATAAGCGTTTTAACACTATTAAAGGGTGTTCGTTGAACCACCCGTCACATCCTCACACTTACCCATTGCTTGTCCCCAAGCAATCTATTTCAAATCCTTTTTACGACTAAGCGATCATTTCAAAGTCAAGTTAAATGTGCAATCCTCGTACTAACCCATCCTCAACACCCCAATCAACACACCCTTCACAATATCTCTCCTCTCGGTATCAAGTAAGCTCTAGCAAAGATAAGCTAGACACACAAAAGGCAAACGGGTGGTTGCACAACCATAAGCTTGTACCTAAATCAATTATCCTCCTAACATGAACATGAGTATAAATCAAAGGGACTTAACGGTTGTAACTTGGCTAAGTGTGAAGGTAGGGAATAGGATATATATAAGTAGCGTAAACTTTACCCGGTCTTTTTATTACAAAACAAACACACACGATCAAAGAAACACTACTATATACAAACACATAACATAACTTTACTTGCTTTTTCTTTTCTTTTCTTTTCTTTTTCTCATTTCTTTTTCATATTTTTTTTTCTTTCTCTCATTTTTTTTTCTTTTCTTTTTTTTTTCATCATCTTTCTATTTTTTTTTCATTTTTTTTCTTTTCATTTTTCTTGCCAAACAAATTACATAAACATACTAACACATACTAAACTTAACACTTCAATAATACTATTAATATAAGACTAAACTAAACACAAAAAGACCGGGTCAAGTTGGGTAAAATTTAGGACCTAGTTTAAGGGTCATCAAACAATGGCTTTAAGGCTCAAAAATGGGCAACTAAATGTCCAAACCCCCGCCCCTCTCGCTACCTTGCTCATATATGTAATGTATGAGGTCCAACCCCCAAAAACCCACACTCGCACTCACATGATGAGGCTACCTAATGCCCTTATCATCTCTACACCCATGCCCAATTAAGGATTCAAGCTGTATTCAAGCACAAGTTCTAGTGCACCCCCACCCGTTGCCACTCTCACAAAGGAAGAATTTATTTATTTACATATGTGGCTTCAACTCTCACCAAGAAAAAGAAACGGGTATTAAGGGTTGCCGGTGTGTCTAATGGGGGTTAAATCAAGGTGTTCCAATTTTTACAACATTGCACTTGACCTCATAAATTTTTTTTTTTTAAATTCCCAAAAATTTCCTCCCATCCCCACACTTGGGATGCATTGTCCCAATGCATGGTTTTGGAAAGGAATGATCGCAAATTTCCATCACAATACCATTGTTTTTCAACTCAACCACAACTTTCTTTTTGGTATTTTTTATTTTCTCATTTTTTTTAACACACCACCTACGCTCACAACCCAAATTCATCATCACAAATCATTAACAATTCAATACACCACCCAACCACCCAAAAACCAAAAGTAAAAACACAAACATAAACAAACAAAATATAAAGCTATGTACAAGAAGCACGACCTGATTAGTAGTAGCGCGGCTGAGGCGGCCCGAACACCGAAGTGAACAAATCATTCCATTCGCCAAAGCCAAATGCTCCATCGCCGCTTCCTCCTTGATCTGTGGGTTGTTGTTGCTGCTATGGGTTGACCCATTGAGAATGGTGGATTGGTGGGTCGGATAGGAGATGCTTCCATCATACGGTGGTAGGGACCCGTAATCCACCGGTTGTGGATTTGCGACTACGGGTCTCCCCACATGCCAATCATCATTCATTCTCCTATTCTGATCATCAATGTATCTGTGATTAATCTCCACTTGCTAAGCATAAGCGTGTCCTCGGTTCCATAATTCCTGACGATCAAAACCTTGTTGCATCCTTCGCTCCATGCTAGCTCCCATCATTGTTTGATAATCAAATAATGTTCGTTCTGAACCCAACCAAGTGTCAAATACCGAGGTTAGGGGACGTTGACTTTCAATTACCTCCTGCATCGATCCCCCAAAGGCCCAACCATCAACATACGCCCTCTCGGTAAAGTCATAAAACCCTCCACCATGGGTCCCACTCGAACTCCCCTGGCCTATATCCAAATGTCCTCCCGCCGGATTGTCTTCGTACTCTTCATCATCACTTGGTGGCGCTTCACCTCCACTCTCAACTTCATCCTCCTCACCGGGCAAAAGTGCCCTCGCATCTTTCTTTAGCATTCTCCACTTTTGACCTCCACTTTTCAATTTATGATATCTTTCGGACTCAAAATACACCCAACCAGACCCCATTGTTGCTAGATCAATAGGTTTGAATTTTTTCCTTTTTCTTCCTTCATCTTCTTCAGTGATCGCACCTTGCTGCTTCAACAACCCAGTAATTATTCAACAGTAAGGAATGATTGACCTCTCCGATGAATTTCTACATATCCACACATGATTCAAGACCAAATACCGAAAAGAGAATTTCGGACCACCATGCGTCAAGGCATATAAGATAGGAACCTCGTGAAAACGCACTTGTTCCTTATCAGCACGTCTCGGTAATACATTCAGGATGGTAAAATTCAGCAACAGTTTGGGCTCTATCTTCAAATTCCTTCGATATAAGGTACCATGATAAGTACCCGGCAAAAATAAATCATCCAACATGTCCATCCAACGTGGATGCTTCTCTGGATTAATTAACAACTCGTCGATGCTCGGGTTCTTATATTCTTTCGCCGGTAAACTGTCAAACTTTGCAAGCCTGCGCAATGTCTCGTAAGACGTTTCCACTTCTATCCCATTTACTTCACCGATTAGCTTCATCTTTGAGGGTGAATCATATCTTGGACATCTTAATGTTGCCATCCATTCCTCGACCTCATCCAAATACACCCTCCTCTCTTCTTGATCATAGCAGTGGAGTGCCGCTTCCCAACCTAACGCCTTAAATCTATTAAAAACCCCGAATGGTTCAAAATCTTTTCTGCTCACCTCTCTTTCATAAATAAATGCCCCTAGCCGATCTGACAACTTTTTAAGTTGATCATGAAATAAAGTAGGTTCCCAGATCCTTGGTTTTGCGTTCAGAGGGCCAGTCTTCCATTCCGGCTTATCAGTCGGGTCTAACCTTGGCGGCTTCGGTGCTTGTTCCATCTCTACATCAGACTCAGTATTTTGGGAAACATACTTCCTTCGTTTGTACTGCTGAGCAGGTTGCTTTCCCTTAGCCTTGGCAGCGGATGAACTTGATCCAGCGGCTTCACCAGTGCGTGCCATTTTCCTATACAATGTACAAACAAACAAACAAGCAAAAACAAACCAAACAAAACACATTAGCCAACATGACAAAAACATCCCCACACTTGCTTGTTATTATGGTAGTAGATGTTATTGAACATACACTTCTTCTTTGGTTTGACAAAAATTGGGCATGACGCCTCTACAATCATAACATTACCAAAAGCTCACAATTTTCATCTCAACAACACTTCTACTACCACATTATTATCACACAAAGCTATTCACATACTACATTATTAACAAGCAAGTGGGTATAAACTAGGTAAGAACAAAAACCTTAATATCTTACAATGTAGCATCAAGTTGTAGAAAATAGGATACATACCTTGGAGTAGATGATAATATCACACAAGAAAGACAATATCTTGAAAAACCCCCAAAATTTCGGATTTTAGGGTTTTTAATCCGGCCCAAAAACGTGTTTTTCTTCCACTTTACTCCCCAAAATCAGAAACTAGATGAAAAATTAGCCAAGATAGACCCAAAAAATCACTAGATTCGGTGGAGGATTGAAGGTTTTTTGGAAAGTTAAAGGTTTAGAAAGATGGGTGTTCTTGAGAGATTGGTGAAGAAGAAGATGAAAAAATGAGTTAGGTGGAAGAAACAAATGTGCATAACCGGTCTAAGTCACGTTCATTAATTTTTTTTTTTTATAAGTGAACGATCCCAATTCTCCAGACCCCACCGTAATGGTACGGTGAGGGCGTAATGGTACGATGGTCACAATGCTTCTTTTTCTCACCGTAAGGCAGGCCCTAACCACCGTTGGGATTCTTGACCCACCGTACCCTTACGGTGGGGCCGTAGGGGTACGGTAGGACCTGACAAATTTTTTTTATTTTTTTTAATAAAAATTAGTAATTTGAAAAACATGAAAATTACCCTACCCCCTCGAAAATCCCGTGTTGTCCTCAACACAATGCTAGAACCGTTTCGTGACCCGAACGTCCCCACACTTGTTTCAAACACGGATTTCGAACACACACAAAAGAAAAATAAAATAAACGCTAACTATTTACACTACCAAACCTGGCCTCTCATTGTTGCACTTCTTCCACCGGGCTTAAGAAATAGCCCGCTTTATCCATCTCCAACGCATTGATGTCACTTCCATCCAAGTATGGCTTCAAGCGGTGCCCATTCACCGTTTGTTGCTTATTGGTGTTTTCATCTAATATTTCAACTTCACCGAATTTACCAATCCTGCAAACGATGTACGGACCCATCCATTTACTTTTCAACTTGCCCGCAAACATCTTCAATCTCGAATTGTACAACCACACCCTTTGCCCCACTTCAAAAGTCTTTTTTCTCAATTTGGCATCATGAACCTTTTTTAGTTTGTCTTTGTAAGCCGATGCACATTCATAAGCCTCATCTCTAATCTCCTCCAATTCACTTAGTTGCAACTTTCTTGTTCGCCCCGCCTCATCATAATCCTCATTTACCATCGTGATCGCCCAATGTGCTCGATGCGCCAACTCCATTGGCAAGTGACAACCCTTCCCATACACCATCCGATAAGGTGTCGTGCCAATCGGAGTTTTGTAAGCCGTACGGTACGCCCACAAAGCATCATCTAATTTACTTGACCAATCTTTTCTATCCACACGAACCGTCTTCATGAGAATTTCTTTGATTTGACGGTTGGACACTTCAACTTGTCCACTCGTTTGCGGATGGTACGGCGTTGCAACCCGGTGATTCACTCCATATCTCTTCAACAACTTCCCAAAATTGAAATTTTTAAAATGTGACCCACCATCACTAATGATCACTCTAGGAATACCAAAACGAGCGAAAATGTTGGATTGCACAAACTTGCAAACCACCGAATGATCATTAGTCCTTGTAGCAATTGCTTCGATCCACTTCGAAACATAATCAACCGGTACCAAGATATACAAAAACCCATTAGAATTTGGGAAGGGACCCATGAAATCAATGCCCCAAACATCGAATATTTCTACAATCAAGATTGGTTGTAGAGGCATTTCATCCCTCTGGGAGATACTTCCCATCCTTTGACAATTTACACAATTCCGGGCAAATTCACAAGCATCTTTAAATATGGTGGGCCAATAGAACCCACATGATAGAACCCGGTAGCCGGTCTTGTGTCCACTAAAATGCCCCCCACAAGCGGATGAATGAGCATGTGTAAGAATATCTTTCACCTCCGATTCGGGCACACATCTTCTAATCACTTGATCGGGTCCAACCTTGAAGAGATCCGGTTCATCCCAAATATATTGCTTCACTTGGACCATAAATTGTTGTCTTCGTTTCTTGGTCCAATGATCCGGAATGACCCCCGTGGCTAAATAGTTAACATAATGAGCAAACCACGGTGCGTGAATAGTAGATGTCGCCATCAATTGCTCATCGGGAAACCTCTCATTTATTTCTCCAAAATCATCATTTTTATCCACCGGAATTCGAGACAAATGATCCGCCACTACATTTTCACTTCCTTTCTTGTCCCGAATTTCCACATCAAACTCTTGCAACAATAGAACCCACCGAATCAAGCGTGGCTTGGCATCTTTCTTTTCCATCAAATAACGAACCGCACTATGATCCGAGTATACCACCACTTTGCTCCCCCAAATATATGAACGAAACTTATCCAAAGCATACACCACCGCTAATAATTCTTTTTCGGTTGTGGTGTAATTCAGTTGCGCTTCGGATAAAGTTTTGCTCGCATAGTAAATCACCACCGGCTTTTTATCAACTCTTTGGCCAAAACCGCTCCAATTGTAGTTTCACTTGCATCACACATAATCTCAAATGGCTTCGACCAATCCGGCGGTTGCAAAATAGGAGCCTTGACCAAGTGTTCCTTCAAAACATTGAAAGCTTGCAAACATTCATTAGTAAAGTCAAATGGAACATCTTTCAAAAGCAAATTACATAAAGGTTTGGTAATGACACTAAAACCTTTAATAAAACGTCTATAAAAACCCGCATGTCCCAAAAATGACCTTACCCCTTTTACATTCTTTGGTGGTGGCAATGATGAAATAACCCGAATTTTTGCCTTGTCCACCTCCATACCTCTCTCCGAAATCACGTGACCTAACACAATTCCCTCTTGCACCATGAAATGGCTTTTCTCCCAACTAAGCACTAAATTTTTCTCAACACATCTTTTTAAAACTTTTTGTAACTCGTTGAGACATGATTCAAAGCTAGTGCCAAATATTGAGAAATCATCCATAAACACTTCAAACGACTCTCCAATCATGTCCGAGAAAATACTCATCATACATCGTTGAAAAGTAGCCGGTGCATTACACAAGCCAAATGGCATCCGCCTAAAGGAAAAAGTACCATAGGGACAAGTGAAGGTGGTCTTGTGTTGGTCATCCGGGTGGATTGCAATTTGGTTGTACCCCGAATACCCATCTAAAAAACAATAGTATTTTTGACCCGATAATTTTTCAATAATTTGGTCAATAAAAGGAAGTGGGAAATGATCCTTAGAAGTGGCGGCATTTAATTTGCGGTAGTCAATACACACTCGCCACCCGGTTACGGGTCGAGTGGCTATTTGTTCACCACTTTCATCTTTGACTACTTGAATGCCGGACTTCTTAGGTACCACTTGAGTAGGACTTACCCAAGAGCTATCCGAAATTGGATAAATAATCCCCGCATCTAACCACTTAATTACCTCCTTTTTAACTACCTCCCTTAGGTTAGGATTCAACCTTCTTTACGTTTCTCTTGTGGGCTTTGCATCTTCATTGGTGATAATCTTGTGCATCACAATGGATGGACTAATTCCTTTGAGATCGGCAATCGTCCACCCAATAGCCCATTTGTTCTCTTTCAACACTTCCAACAAAGCTTGCTCTTGAGCCATCTCCAAATTAGAGGCAATAATGACCGGTAATGTGTCATTATCCCCTAGAAAAGCATACTTCAAGTGGCTTGGCAAGTCTTTCAATTCCAACTTTGGTGGTACTTCTAATGAGGGTTTGGTGCCCGAATCAATTTCCACCGGCAAACTATCAAAATGGTGGGACCATGGTGGTCGACCCTCCTTCAATGCTAGCACATCTTTCTTTCCTTCTTCACTCTCCAAATCAAAAGCATGTACCTGTTCAGAAAAATTACAAGCACACAATTCCATTCCATCTTTCTCATACTCACATGGATTGCATCCCTCGATGACATCTGCTATAAAACATTCTTCAACACCGGAATCATTAGTATTGTTAGTAAAAACATTTAAACGCATTTTCCGGTTTCCAAATGTCATGTCGACCGTGCCAAATCTACAATCAATTACCGCATGCGCGGTGTTCAAAAATGGTCGACCCAATATGACATTTTGTTGCTGTTTTGAATCTGCGGATGAGTAATCCAATACCAAAAAGTCAACCGGGTAATAAAATTCATCAATTTTCACAATGACATTTTGAACCATCCCCCGGGGTAACTTATGGGACAAATCGGCTAAAAAAACCGTTGTCTCCACCCTAGCTAATGGACCAAAGTCATATTGATCATACAACCCACCCGGTAAAATACTCACCCCGGCTCCAAGATCTAGCAACGCCTTTGCCATTTGAAAATTACCAACTTGAATGTTTATTAATGGCGTGCCCGGATCTTGAAGCTTAGGAGGGAGCTCCCCATTTAAAACTGCACTCACTTGACCGGTAACATTTACCCGCTTAGGCATTTTTTTCTTTTGTTGCCTCTTTTACGTACACAATTCTTTCAAAAATTTAGCATATGCGGGTACTTGTTTTATTGCATCAAGTAAAGGAAGATTTATTTTTACTTGTTTAAACATGTCCCACATTTCTTCTTTTTGGGGACCTCTTGATGCAATAAAATTTTTCTTACCCGGTTCAAGTAGAGCCGATGGAAATGGAACTTGATTCGGCTCATTTTCAGTTTTTTCACTCTCACTCGCTTCCGGTTTTTTAACATTTATTTCTTTTTGTAAAACCGGTGTAACTTCATCATTTTCACTTTCCTCACCCGTGACATCCTCGACCACCCCCTCGACAAAACTCGGTGATAAATCAGCTTTAAATTCTTTCCCACTCCTTAAAACACTCACGTGATTAACATTAACATTGTTACCTCGTGAAGAGCCATGTGACGGATTTACCTGAGTGTCACTAGGAAGCTTTCCTTTACCTTTCTTCAATTCCACCACATCAGTTGCTAATTGCCCCATTTGAGTTGTCAATGCTTGAATGCTTTTAGCACGAACTTCATCCTTTTGTATCCGTGCTTCATCAAGTTGGTTTCGCCTTTGCATGTCTTGTTGCATAGCTTTAAGCATTTCCATGACTTCATTTCCGCTTGACGAATCGTGACCCGAATTTCTTTGTCCAGTTTGAGCTTGCCCTTGGTAGCCACTATTGTATCCGCCTCTATAATTCCCTTGATTGTATTGTTGACGAGGCACATAATTACCTTGAGCAGCTTGAAAATTCGGGTTGGCTTGATTAGAAGCATTCCCATATCGAAAGTTGGGATGATTTCGTAACCCGGGGTGGTAAGTGTTGGAGTTCATGTCATAATTTCTCCCACCCCCTTGAATAGCATTCACTTCTTCACTTGGTGCTTCTTGCACACCCACTCCACAAACCTCCGCCGTGTGGCCTATCTCTTGACAAGTGCTGCAAACATTGTACGATTGATTAGTATTCTACACATTACCACCTTCTAGCGCATGCACCTGTGGTCTTTGAATCACATGTCTTGCCCTTCTTGAAGATTGGGCCTTCCTTTTCGAAGTCACCGCCATTTGCTCTAAGTATGCCCAATCATCTTGTTCAAAATTCGTACCAAAAGTGCCATTGGTGATGGACATAAGATCCCGTGCATCCTCCGATGTCAAACCTTCATGAAAAGCATTTAACAATTCCCATAGTTGGATACCATGGTGAGGGCAATTTCGTAGCATCATGTTGAACCTCTCAAATGCTTCATGGAACATCTCTCCCGACTGTTGTTGAAAGCTTCTCAACCCCCTCCTTGCATCATTGGTCTTTTGCGAACTATAGAATTCATCCAAAAAGATTTGTTGCATATCGGCCCATGTGAAAATTGATGCGGATGGTAGAGTGTGAAACCATCTTTTTGCCTTATCTTCCAATGAAAATTGAAAGAGAACCAACTTGACATCATCCGGAGTAAATCCTTGACCCCCAATAGTGTTGCAAATAGAATCATAAGTTTCCAAATGAAAATAAGGCTCTTCCGTTGCTAGCCCCTTGAATTTTGGTAGACTTTGGAGTGCGGTTGTTCTAACTTCAAAAGTTCTTCCATTTGCATTTTGCGGAATCACTATTGGTGATGGATTATTAGTGATAATAGGCCGAAAATGTGCTTCAATTCCCCGTACAACATCACGGTGGAGTCTTCTAGGTGCTCCCAATGGCGCTCTTGGTTGACCCATTTGTCCTTGCATTGCACCTTGTGGTGCAAATTGTTGTTGATGTTGATTTGGATGCATAGGTGGTTATTGTTGGTGATTCGGCCTTTGATGTTGAGCTTGCATGTTTGGAGGCCGCATTTGATTGAGTGGCGTGGGACGTTGCAAGTGCAATCCTTGCAGTCTAACATGTTGCACACCAACCGGTAGTCTTCCCGGGTCTTGAAAGGGTAAAAGTGGTTGACTTACTTGACCCGTTTGAGCTTGAGAGCCCACATATGCACCTTCTCCTCCATAATAATAACCCTCTTCATTGTACCCACTAAACTCCTCATCATCATACCCATCGTCATACACATCTCTTTGAAATCTCGAATTTTGACCACCTTGGAAAGATGAATAGTAAAAACCCGATTGGTTAGGTGGTTGATAAGTAGATGTGGTGTGGACAATTGTTGAACCGTGTCCTTGTGGTTGTGGAATGGTAGAAGATGATTGAGCCGTAGTTGGTAAAAAATGGGAAAATGGTGGTATGGTGTTTGATGGATTAAAGGTAAGGTTCGGATCAATTTGAGTAGAACTCGGTTGGGTGGTATGAATTGGTGTTTCAGGACTAGTGGAAAAGTTAGGTAATGTGGTGTTGGGTGAAATTTGTGAGGAAGTAGGCATGAATGACGAGGTCGTTTGACCCGTTGTTGGTATGTGAGAGTCTTGCATTATGTTTCTTGGGGTGAACGGTGAAGTAGGTGAATCAATGACTTTGTTTCTTCTAATCAAAACTCGGTTCTTTCTCAATGTTCTTTCAATCTCCGGATCAAACAAAAGTGGTGATGACTCGTGAGAGCCTCTAGTATGCATACACTTGAAGTACCTGCACACTAAACACAACCCGTGTAAACCCGATAATAACAAACAAAACTAAAAGCTTAACACACATTGCGCACTACTCCCTGGCAACGGCGCCAAAATTTGACGTGCTTGTCGTGGTACACGTAAAATTTCCCAATTACAACTAACGTATAGTGGCAAGAAGGTATCGAACACAGGGAGTTTGTGGAATGTGTGTAAACTAGTAACTTTGCGAATTAACTAAAATTAATATACTAAAGAGAAATACAGATCAAGAATTGTTGATTGTTTTAGATTTGAACTAGATTATAAACTAATTACTTAATCAAAGTGAGTTTGTTTCTTCAAATTATGGAACAATGATCATTCAAGGATCCGGTTTCTCTAAACACTTGTGTGAATTTCCACTAGAAAGAGTTACATAGACATAACTCATGTAAGAGCAATTGTTGTGATAAAAGGGAACAAAGTACTCGGATTATATTAACGCGAGGTTGTTTCCCGATGACCAATTAATCAATTACCAACCCCAATCCTTCCCGTGATATCTCGGTTGTTAGCAACACCAAGAACGAACGATAAAGACTAAAAATTGGTAAATTAATCTACACACTACAAGCAATTGTTCATACATCATAATAACAAGAGAAAGTACCAAGTTATTATTCTAGAAATGCAAGAAATCACACACAAGAGTTTAAGAAAAACCTTCACCCGAAATGATCACCAAAAGTTTAGCCTCGCATGACTTGGTGAATCATCAAAACAACCATAGTAATGTTCATAAGAATCAAAAGCATAAACCAATGTTTGTGACAAGTCTCCAATCAAGAACTCCAGCCAAAAATCGCCCAAAAGATGAGTAGAAACGTTCACTATGGAAGTGGTAATGAAAAGACACCATAAAGGGCTCTTTAAAGAAAGGAGTTACAACTTTGTGCAGGGGCCACCGTAACCCTACGGTCCCACCGTAAGGGTACGGTGGGCTAAGAATCTTGACTGCCCTTTTAAACTGCTATACGGTGGAATTTTGATGTCTGAAGCCACCGTAACCCTACGGTTGGGCCGTAAGGGTACGGTGGGCTCTTAGAAATCTTCATTTTTTCTTTCTTCCATTCCACCTCGTTCCAATGCTTTCCGGTCCATTCCCAAAGCCCATATTTCGTCGTTTTTAGCTCCTTATTATACCTACAACCATAGCAACCGTAGTCACCCAATTCCAAGCAATATCACGAATAAATGCGGATAAAATAAGCGTTTTAACACTATTAAAGGGTGTTCGTTGAACCACCCGTCAGTGATCCACAATCTCGTATCATCACATATCCAAACATTTACAACTGCCATGGAATTGAAGAATACCACACAATTGGAGATGATCAATAATTTTATGGAGATAAGAACAAGAGATTAGTCTAGAAGAATTGAAGATAATAAAAGACAGCTAGAGCACTTGTCTGGTGTGGCTACTCCGGCTTCTTGGTTTCCAAAAGCTGATGAAGCCAAAAAGGGGGAGAAAAACAAGGCACAAAAAAATATTTCCCTTGAAGATTCTAAAAAGGCCAGAGAAGCTTATGTAACATCGCGTGATTTTTACTTTTCATGTATTTTAAATTCTATACTTAACAAATTCCTAGTTCGCCTTTAGTCGCTTCTTTTATGTTACTCCTACCAATTTTTTACGAGCGTCAATATAACTTATTCTAATCAATTTAGAAACTCATTTAGTTAAGATCTTAATATATATTATTTTTTAAACAAAACATATATATATATATATATATATATATATTTATCCTAATACTTTCAATAAAAAAAAGAAAAAGAAAAACATGAAGTGAATTTAGTTTCATTTGACATTGTCTCCAAAACAATAACAAAATAAAATATATCTACAATATTGACGTACGTTTTTCTTTAGTTAACTATTTTTTTATTTTTTTTTTCTTTCTTTTGAGATATAATTTCCCACCTAATTTCCTCCTAACCACCCTAATTACTCCATTTAATACCCAACTACCTTAACCCACTTAT
Organism: Ambrosia trifida; assembly: GCA_028751855.1. Classification (NCBI taxonomy): domain Eukaryota; kingdom Viridiplantae; phylum Streptophyta; class Magnoliopsida; order Asterales; family Asteraceae; genus Ambrosia; species Ambrosia trifida. The sequence goes on along the minus strand of CM054128.1, from coordinate 62,737,098 downwards.
AAATACACCTCTTCCCTACACTCTTTAATCCTTTACTCATCCAAATCACTCCCAAATCTCTCTAATATTCAAGCTTTTCAAGCAAAAAAATTCTACACAAAATTTGTAAGATGAAAAGCCTTAATCTCCACTTTTCTTCCACTTTCTCCACCTCTCCTCTTCTTCTAACCCCTTGGGGAAAACTCTAGGACCTTACTCTTGTTTGCTATGGCAAATAAATATGAGTAGGGCACCAAAATGAGGCCTCAAACGTGGTTCATCTTCTATTGTTTTTATGCACTAGAAGGTTAGTTGAAGTGATACTAACCAAGTTCACCAACAACTTAATGTTGTTAGGACTTGTGCTATGGTTAATGGTTGACAAAGGAAAGCCAAGGCTCTTCCAAACTAAGTCACCATACACTACTTTAACCATATAGTTATATTATGTAAATACTAAAATATATACTTTCAAAACTCTATTAATCTATTAACTTGGAAGGTTTGCTGATACATCCCTACCTTACCAATACTTGACTCTCTTGACCATCCGAATCACCTTTATGGTGGTTTGTGTTTTGGTTAGCCTTGAAGGCACTACTTGACTCTCATGACCATCCGAATCAACTTTATGGTGCTTTGTGCTTTGGTTCGCCTAAAATGCTTGCTTGACTCTCTTGAACCCATTAATCCAACTCTTGAACCTAAAACGCCTTCCTTTTTAATTCTAGTTAATCTTTCAAGACTTTCTTTTTGGAACTCTATCAAACGCACCCAAAGGTGAGTTCATACTTGTCCCCCTTTTATTCTTTATTCTTTGGGGCTCAACATGTATCACTATCAAAACATAAACGATTTCATACTCTTAAAACTATTATGCTCAATCTAAATGCTATTATGCTATGCCATGCTAGAATTCAAAGTCTTACATACAAATGTACGATTAGTTAACAACCCACCTTACATGTATAGCGCTATAGGTTGACACGCCGCCCCCTTTATGGGTCATGATAAGATGAAGTCTTATGTGTTATCGAGTGTTGTTGCCGTTTGTATGGTTCTACGTGCATATGCCTATAACATGATGATTCGAGTAGACTTTTCTATACTATGTACTTAGACTCAAACTAGTATGCTCACCAATGCTTTATGTGTTGACGGATATTTTATACATGTTGCAGGAAATGTTTAATGCAGGTTTATCAAGAAAACTACTTAGGATTGGACTAGAAACTCGCAACTAGTTTAATTTTCTATGTTTTGATGTTATACTTTCCTTTTCATGAAACAATTTGTATTTCGTTATCTTTTAGACAATGATTATGCTATGAATGAAATTTTATCTTTAAATCATATTGTCACAATTAGTGTCATGAAGTCTTTGAACAATCTACCACAAGTCTCGCCCCGATGTATTCCGCCATCGGTTGGGGTGTGACAAATTGGTATCAGAGCCATGACTATAGGGAATTAGGAAAAATTACCATGTTTGACCTAGATTATAGTTAAGTACCTTTTTGACCATTCCTTTTTATCGTGCTTAATATACTTGTTCTCCCAATCTTACTTCTACTCCATTCTTTTGGTCTTTAAAATTTACCTTCCTATTTGTGTATTACTCTACACTCGAAGACGCTTGTATATCACAAACGAAAGAAAATCACCGAAATAGGCGTGAAACCCTCACTTTGGTGATAACTTTCAATCCGCGTAAATTTTTTGTGTTTTTTAATCTACACCAAGATAGGAGTGATATCCTCACCATGGTGAAATTTCACAATTCTCGTTCTAGTGGACACTTACCAATTGAAGGCTAAAATTAATTTTCTTACCACGTTGGACAAAGTGTACAAACCACACTCAAAGAAACGACCTCACTAAAATTGGAGTGAAATCCGCAACTTAGCGACTAGTTTCAATCCCTGATATTTTTTTTTAAATCTCGCCAAGGTCTCAAATTTACTAATGACAAGAAACATGTAGTAACTGGAAGGGTGAATACCGTTAACCGGAAGTTTCGGCGAGAGTATTCCACCTATTAGGCCAAAGCATGTTTTCAAACTCAAAGGTAAATTCGAATCACTTTGGTTAGTCTTAGTTCCGTTCCGGAACACTCCAATTGCTTGTTTAAAACAAGCCTCTCATTTTATGTTAATAGTACTTACAATGTTGTTTTCATGCTATGTTTTCACTATGTATACTCGATTTGTTTTACTCGAAAATGCTCTCAAGACTCGCATCTCAAGTACTCTAGCAATCTCCAAACAATACTAATAATCATGAACCAACATAAATTAAAACTCCTTCATGTTGACTAAGTGCACTATACTTGCTTATACATACGTGCTACGCTATTTGAACAATGTGAAACTTGCATCCTATACGTGTAACTTGAACTTGCATACTAAATCTATGATAACAACTTGAACTTATGTATTTTGTTTATCTAAATTTGCATCAATTTCATCGATCTAATCTTACATGCAAGCTTTTCATTGTTAAACAAAATTCTAGTAACTTATTTTCTAAATTCAAAAGTCACCTTGTTTAAAACCGCTTATGCAAATTTTCCTATGTATGATTCTCGAACATGTCTTCCCGTCTTAACAGCATCGTTCTCAACCAACTGGCGAGTCTTATTGCCCAAGAATTAGTCAAGATTCTCCCAAACCTAGTGACACCAACAAACCCCGACGATACCATCCAAGACAACACAAGCCATGTAGACACTAAACCATCTACCCATACCCCTACCAAACAAACGAAAAAGGATAACCGAAAACGCAAAAACCTCAAACGAAACTACACTTCGACAACCCCTGAGACTCCGATCCCCAACAAAAGCAGTACCGTGGAACCCATTCGTTATGCAAGAGTTGTAAATTCCACCATCCCACTCACGCACAATGTCGCATATGCGCCAACTGTGATGCATATGGTCATTTAGTCAAAACATGTCGCCACACCACTAAATCACGACCCGAACAACCTACTAGTACCACCTCATTCACTAAAAACAATGGAGGGATATGCTCCGAGTGCAATGACCCAACCCATGAACACAACAAATACCCGAGACTTGCCATGGTGATCTACGATGCTGGAAGACCCACTCACCACACTAAAGAAGATTGATTTTTCTTTTCTTTTAAAAAAATGTGAATTCCTTTATGTAATGTTTTCAAGAAATTGTTCGAATGTGAAATTTTCTTTTACCATCGTTATCCTAGTTTACAATCATAATTTATCGGCAAAATTCAAACATCGCAAAACCCTTTTCTCCTCGCGCACAATCTTTTTCAAAATTTTTGAACAAAATTCTTCCTACTATTTCTAAGAGGATACCCATTCTTCTATAAAATCCTCACTTTCGACCTTCAAACCACTAACAAATGTGTGTCAAGTCGTTATGACAAACAAGATTCCAAATGGTAAAAGTGTTTAAAATACATTTTCTTTTGCAAACAGGATTTGTGAGCAAAAAAAAAAGATCAAATAACCTACTTCTTTATAATCCCAAAACCTTTTCTCTTGAATTCATATTACGAGTCAAAATATTCACCAACGCCAAACTAAAATTCTCAATAAACTATTTTCCTCGCTTAATAAAATGGAATTTTATTAAATCAAACGTCCACCTTCGGTGAGACTTTTACACTAAATTTTCCCCACTTCAATTAAATCCGTTTTTCTTTAACATCCAACAGACTAAATTCTTCTACTATCAAACTTGACGCTTAATCTTAACAAGCTAAATTGCTCACGTACCCATAAACTCAATTTGTAATGAACTCGAATTTTATGTTGCCCTCAGTCAAAACATTTTACGCGAGAACGTTTTCATTAGGAATCCAATTGTCTATGCTTTTGTTTGATTTTATACATCTGAACGTAACCACATATGCATAAGTCTACACCATTATATCATAAAACCATAAAACTACACAAAAAAACGCGTACGGTTAACAACATAAAAAAACTTGCTTAATGCCTTTTTCACAATATGTGTTTGCATGTCACGTTGCTTGCTATGTTTACAACATCAAAACTGTTTAATGTATTTTCCTTTGTGTATAAGTATTTTGTGACCACTAGCGACCCACACATAACTAAGACAAATTATGTGGACCATACGACAATTGGACTAATTACGGGTGCACACGTAATTACAAAAATTTGGCGAATGGAAAACATAACAAGTCCTAGTGTGTGTAACATATCATGACTTGAATAACAACACGGATGAGGTATGATAACGACATGGTGGATACGCCGCCGGTACATCCTATACATAAACGTCATGTCATACTACCAAAAGTATAGTTATTCATGCCATGAGAAGTTTTGGGTGTCGAGTTAAAATTTTGACCAACACTTACGTTATTTATCTTTTGCGATACCATTTATGTTACAGTTTACTAGTCTAATTACGCTTGCATCATTTGTCTTTTATGCATATCATAACCTTGTTTTGAACCACACTTTCCACTATGCAACATCATCCTTGCTATGAATAATCTATACTTGCAATCTTCATCGAACTTCGTTCCTTCCTCGTGCTTTCCTTGCTTAATCAGCAATCCTTCCATTTTCAAGAATCTATTTCTAAATTCCGTAAGCTCTGACCTTAATCTCTAAAAGCATTTATACATGTAAAGCAAGATTCGTCTCTCACTTTATATATTTTCTTGACTACTTATATACTGGATTTCAAAACTAAATAAATACTATTTATATCACCGAAAAGTAGTTTTCAAATAGTTCAATTTCTCGTTTATTTAATCGCCTTCTAAAAGTTTTTCTAATAAAATTTTTGACCTTGTGCAAACCAAATATCTTTTACTAAATACTACTCATTCCCACATCTAGTCACTCATTATGCTCACATTTTTACTATTCCCCCCGATTACCCAAAGACATATCTTTTACAAGCCAACAAATTCTACTATTTCATATATAATATACTGTATAACTACTTATTTTCACAAAATTTCTATATGTTATACAAATATACTTACCTACCTTCAATTTTTCACTATTTCATAACGTATAAATACTTACTTTCCTAAAATTCTTACTATTTCTTATACACAATATACTTACCTACCTTTACAAGATTTTTTTTTTACTATTTCATGTATGTTATACTGTACATTTACTTACTTTTCCAAAAACTTTCTGCATCAACTCCGTATACAAACCTATTTATACGTACCCCTTATTTCACTATTTACGAAATGCTTATGTCGGTTAAGTTTTCAAATTTCTACGTACAACCCTAGGTAAAATTTTAAAAGTACTTCTTTTACGAGCATAATTATCACACAAGTGAATAGATACCGTATTCACTTTAAACATAATAAACTAACAAGCTATATTCTCATATCAAACCACATACCTATTTTTCAAAAGGTTGACTCTTAATTAAATTTCGAGACGAAATTTCCTAAAGTAGGGAAGACTGTAACATCGCGCGATTTTTACTTTTCATGTATTTTAAATTCTATACTTAACAAATTCCTAGTTCGCCTTTAGTCGCTTCTTTTATGTTACTCCTACCAATTTTTGACGAGTCGTCAATATAACTTATTCTAATCAGTTTAGAAACTCATTTAGTTAAGATCTTAATATATATTATTTTTTAAAAAAACATATATATATCTATATATATATATTTTTATCCTAATACTTTCAATAAAAAAAGAAAAAGAAAAACGTGAAGTGAATTTAGTTTCATTTGACATTGTCTCCAAAACAACAACAAAATAAAATATATCTACAATATTGACGTATGTTTTTCTTTAGTTATCTATTTTTTTATTTTTTTTCTTTCTTTTGACATATAATTTCCCACCTAATTTCCTCCTAACCACCCTAATTACTCCATTTAATACCCAACCACCTTAACCCATTTATAAATACACCTCTTCCCTACACTCTTTAATCCTTTACTCATCCAAATCACTCCCAAATCTCTCTAATATTCAAGCTTTTCAAGAAAAAAAATTCTACACAAAATTTGTAAGATGAAAAGCCTTAATCTCCAATTTTCTTCCACTTTCTCCACCTCTCCTCTTCTTCTAACCCCTTGGGGAAAACTCTAGGACCTTACTCTTGTTTGCTATGGCAAATAAATATGAGTAGGACACCAAAATGAGGCCTCAAAGGTGGTTCATCTTCTATTGTTTTTATGCACTAGAAGGTTAGTTGAAGTGATACCAACCAAGTTCACCAACAACTTAATGTTGTTAGGACTTGTGCTATGGTTAATGGTTGACAAAGGAAAGCCAAGGCTCTTCCAAACTAAGTCACCATACACTACTTTAACCATATAGTTATATTATGTAAATACTAAAATATATGCTTTCAAAACTCTATTAATCTATTAACTTGGAAGGTTTGCGGATACATCCCTACCTTACCAATACTTGACTCTCTTGACCATCCGAATCACCTTTATGGTGGTTTGTGTTTTGGTTAGCCTTGAAGGCACTACTTGACTCTCATGACCATCCGAATCACCTTTATGGTGGTTTGTGCTTTGGTTCGCCTAAAAGGCTTGCTTGACTCTCTTGAACCCATTAATCCAACTCTTGAACCTAAAACGCCTTCCTTTTTAATTCTAGTTAATCTTCCAAGACTTACTTTTTGGAACTCTATCAAACGCACCCAAAGGTGAGTTCATACTTGTCCGCCTTTTATTCTTTATTCTTTGGGGCTCAACATGTATCACTATCAAAACTTAAACGATTTCATACTCTTAAAACTATTATGCTCAATCTAAATGCTATTATACTATGCCATGCTAGAATTCAAAGTCTTACATACAAATGTACGATTAGTTAACAACCCACCTTACATGTATAGCGCTATAGGTTGACACGCCGCCCCCTTTATGGGGCATGATAAGATGAAGTCTTTTGTGTTATCGAGTGTTGTTGCCGTTTGTATGGTTCTACGTGCATATGCCTATAACATGATGATTCGAGTAGACTTTTCTATACTATGTACTTAGACTCAAACTAGTATGCTCACCAATGCTTTATGTGTTGACGGATATTTTATACATGTTGCAGGAAATGTTTAATGCATGTTTATCAAGAAAACTACTTAGGATTGGACTAGAAACTCGCAACTAGTTTAATTTTCTATGGTTTGATGTTATACTTTCCTTTTCATGAAACAATTTGTATTTCATTATCTTTTAGACAATGATTATGCTATGAATGAAATTTTATCTTTAAATCATATTGTCACAATTAGTGTCATGAAGTCTTTGAACAATCTACCACAAGTCTCGCCCCGATGTATTCCGCCATCGGTTGGGGTGTGACAGCTTAGATCCTGAAGGAGGCTCGAAAACAATGCATAAAGAAAGGCAGGATTATCAAGAAAAATAGGAAAGGATCCTTAGGATGCAAGATGAAATCTTTCACTGCCTAAGACACAACTGCTGAAGAGCAACAAACAACTGAAGACAATCCTTTAGTAGTTGGTACTGAAACCAACCCTTCGGTTGTTGCAACTCAAACCATCTATCAACCTTCTAATGAACCCATTACTCAAACAACAACTCAACCAATCACAACTCAAATTCTTTTGCCCACAAATGCACCAGTTCTAAATCCTTAACCTCTTGCATTTAACTCATAAGAAATGGAGAAGAGATTGTTGGAAATACATAGAAAGGCAAAAGAAAATGAGATATGGAGCACGATAGAAGAATAGGAAGATTTGAGCTATGACGAAAAACTCAAGGAATATGATAATGAGCTTCCAGAAATGACTGAACAAGAAAGGCTAGTTGAACAACAAATACAAATTACTGAAGAAGACAAAAGACAACAGCTGATGAATTGGATTGTCAAAAATAGCAAAGCCTAGAAGTATTCACTCAGAGATATCTCAACAAAAAAACATAGGATCAACTTTCAAAATGGAAAGACATTGATCTCCATGAGACCTACAAGAACTTCAAAACTTTGTAGAAACAAAATCCTGAAAAATTCAACACATCAGAAGTTTCTAAAACTTTTGAAGCTGTAAAGAAACCAACATCAAAACCAGCAGCCAAGAAACCCAAACAAGCAAAGGAACAAGTCAAGACTCAATTCAAAATGATACTCTTAGAAGGAAACACCATTGTTGATTAAGACTTGTCCTATGAAGAAAAACCACTGATCATACAAGATAAGGATCCTACCACATATGCCTATCAGCTGAAACAAACCATCATTGATCCAAAGCAGACCAAGGTAATCACTGAGCATCATATAATAATTCCAAGTGAAGACCCTAGTGTTGCAAAGGTTGAACACAGTAGAAGATCCAACCTGAGTATCTCTGAATAGTAGATCAACCACAATCAGGACTATCTTTAACCGGTGAGAACAGCATAATACCTAATAGAGGAAATTTCATCACTTCTCAAACCAAGATTGTTAAATGGTCCTTCACTCACAAATCCAAGTTCATGTGTTTTGAAATAGAAGATGGTACATTCAAAGTCCTTAAACACAAAGATGAACTGTAGAGCCTATCAACAGAAGATTTACTAGCAGTCTAACAACTTGAACCAGAGCATGGACCAATCCTTACAACACTACAGATCAAGGATATTAAAGATTCAATGATAAAAGAAATCCAGAAGATCCTTGACATCAGAAGAAAAAAGGGATCTAAATAAAGACTATATTAGGTTTTGGCTTCATCAATCCAGGGGGAATTTGTTAGTTGTCAAAGTACTAAAGGTTTGAAGGGAAATTACTGAAGAAAGAAGTTGAATGAAAGTACTGAAGACTAAAGTCCAGATGATGTGTAAACAAACATCTGAAGAACAACTTTGATGATTTACTCATCAAAAGTTGTTTACTCTTCAGCAGTATCAGTAGAAGCTTCCCACCGCCTTTGAACTTCAGAAGTTTGTTTTATATTAATTTTTGTTTACTTTATAGATATGTCTATTGCAAGTTCCAATACTACAGCCTGTTGTAGTATTATAATATTATATTTATATTTCCCATGTACGTTTACTTTTGTGTATAAATAGATGGGTTCACACTATCTATTACATACAGACTTCCAATTTCTAAAATATGAGAACAATTTAAGCATTTACAACTGTTATATCATTTACTGTTCTGTTTCTCATATACACTTATGCTATTTTAGTTTGTCCAATTGAGGTAGAGCATTTGCTGAATCATAAAGTGAACTATTAACTTAGAACAATTACTTTTATTCCGCTGCACATTTACTTTGAAGTTTTAATTGTTCATAAGAACTGCTGAACATAGATCCCACAAAAGTTAAATGCAACTCTCACTGAAATGCAAACTCTCAAAGAGTTTGTTCTCATAAAAAAAAATTTGATAAATGATCTAACAGAAAAATTGGAAAAGTCTAGAAATGAAATGAATTATCTTCAAATAATTGTGGATAAATGGAATGTATGCAAAAATGCTCATGCTGACTTAGTGGATTGTTCAACACAATCATTCATCAAAGACAGAATTGGATATAAGGATAAAAATGGCCTTGAAAGAGCCATATTTTTGCCACCGAGTTAACATAGCACTATCCCAATTCCCAAACCACATCCAAAAAACGACTTGTATAAAAATGAATATGTTGAACCTGAGTCTAGTACTAATATAATTAAAGGCAATGTAGATATGACACAAAAGGCGGAGGTGGAAGATGATGACAATAGTGGTGGAAAGACTTTGGGGTTGGGTCAGTCAGGAGCCAATTACTCTACAGTTAATTGGTTTATTTGGAACAATGAAAAGACTAAAAATATTTTTGTGACACCCGGCATATTCTACTTAACATTTTACAAACTTATAAGTATACCTTAGCGAAAAACATTTATTGACGTACTTAACTGGGTTAGTTAAGTCGGGTTACTTTACGTATTGTCCAGGGTTTAATGATTTGGAGGATCATTGGGATTATTTTGTGTACACACGAGTCTTGAGTCCCGTTGTTGGTGAAGTACATGAATTGAATTAAGTGACATACATAGATTGATCCATATATGTTAAATAATGTGCAAATACGTGTTTTAACGGTGTTTATATGATTATACATGATTATATATGCTTAACATGTGTTAGGATTCCAAGTTCATGTGCTAGGATGTGTTAAAACACGTTTAAACGACAAAACCATAACAACTGGAACACCTGGAACTTGGTTTGACTTCATGGGGGTTTGAACCAAGATCAGGAACCTCGTTTGGCCTTTCATTCAAACTCATTCGACCCATGCAAGGGTCAAACAAACATGTAGGATAAATACTATACTTTGCAATTTTTCATCATTTCACAAACCCTAAACACCTCTAAGTGCTCTCTCTAAACTTTAAACACCTGGGAGGAGTTTTTGACTTTGTTTTTCATAATCTAACCTACAAACACCTTCTATATCATAAACAAGATAAGATCTAAGGTATGTTCTTGATCTAAAATCCTTTTCAAGCATTTTCATTCATTTTTATTAAACCCCAAAGGTCCAGATCTGTTCTAAGATGGTTTTCATGATTAAAAACTTTCTAACACCGTTCTAAACAAAACCTTCTCATTAAACATGAGTTTTTATACAAATTAACATGTGTTAATAGTGTTTATTGTTGTGTATTGTGTTGTTTGATGATTGAATGTTGTTTAGATGTTATAACAATGATTTAGGGCTGCTATTGATGATGGTTTATGATTATCTTAGGTTACAAGTTGTTAGATGATGAGGTTTTGCCCATTTTGGGGATTTTGTGTTAGATCTAGGGTTTGTTCATTATGTTATTGTTAATGAAATGATTAGGGGTTTTCATATAAATGATAATCTAAGCATTTTATGCTAATTGTTAGGTGATTTCCAGAAGTTTCCATTTTGGGTAAAGTTTACATGCATTGATGTTACATTTCCATAATTTGCCATTTTGGGTAAATTATAAAACGGACTGATTTGGGAGTAAAATTAGTAGGGTTTTGTGGGGATAGGTTAATAATGCTTGATTGCTATGATTTGTGGCATTTCGTGATGTTTTCGGACTGTTTAGATGTGATTTGGTGCGTTTTATGAGTTTTGGCAGCATTGGGTCAAACCAAATAAACTCATTCGACCCTTTGTGGGTTCAAATGAGGATCATGGAGATCGAACCAACTTTGTTTCAGTCGAATGAATCTTATTTTGGTCTAATTAACATGTGTTAAGGTCAAAGGAACATGTGTTAGGTCAAATGAACATGTGTTTAGGTCGAATTAACATATGTTAGGTCAAATGAACTTGTGTATAGGTCGAATGAACAACATGGGGGTCGAATAAGGACCCATATGGGTCGAATGAACTCCCAGACATACTGATTCGACCTTACTTCATCATATGTGCGATTGTTTATGCAAACGAAGTGTTTTATGCATGAACCTTATGTGTAATCTATATGTGCTTGATTAGTTTATGTAATGGGTCACCAACGGGATGTCGGGTCCGTCTGGTGTGTCGGTTCAACAATTAAACACGTTTTCAAACATACTTAGTCATGATCTGGACAATCGGGGACTAGTTAACCTAAGGGTTATTAGTCAAAACACTTATGCAAACTTTATGATAGATCGTCGGTATTTGGGACTATCATGACTGCGTCTTTATTTAAGGAAGCAAACTAAGGTGAGTGTCACAGCCCCATTCTTTATTGTTTTCATACTTTTGGGGGGAGAAATATGTGGTACGAACTTACAAACTTTTAGACCAACATATTACATTATATCACATGGATACTTAGTGATTTTTATTCATCAGTTAGACCTCTCAAACTTAGTGAACCATTAATATGTGGATACATAGCGGGGAAAGTGTGAATAGATCTATTGGGCCTGGCAAGCCCCACTCGGGCCGACTGGAGGTCAGTGGTGGGTGCATATTTGTCTTACAAACTTACGGCACCGGGTGATGAACCGGTGACGGGTATAGAGGCATTCTAACGTTCAGCAGTGGTTCACAACACTATAGTATCATGTAACGATGTCTTGCTAGAATTAGGTATAGATGTAAGGATTGTTGGGTCTGGATTACAACTATTACAAACTTTTGCAAACTATATCTCTGTGACTCACCAGCACTGTATGTGTTGACTAACTTTGCATGTTTTCTCAGGTCGCTAAGGTAGAAGGGAATCTTAGGTGCACTGGAGTCGCACTCCTTCTAGTCTTGCATTCATAAGTAAACCATGTTTGGTTTAACTACATACATTTGAAACTTTAGTTTTGTAAACTTTATTCTTCCGCTGTCATTGTCTGGTTTAGTTTTAAACTTTTAAACTGCGTGGCTAGTTATTTTACGTTATTCTCATATCATATAGTTGTCGTCTATTGTGACCGTTGACTTGGATCCTGGTATGTCACACGCCTCACAGTAAAACCCCACAAGTGGAATTTGAGGTAGTGACAATTTTGAACTCGATTGGATGGTTGTAATAGTTCATCTAGGCTAGATGACTGTAATGGTTTATCTAGGAAGGATCACTATAATAAACCTAAGTCTAGGATTGACCTGAAGAGCGTAGTGCCCATTAATGATAGGAAGAAACCTATCCAACGTTCAAATGTGTGTGTTGATGATTGCATGCCAAATTGTGTTGATTTAAAATCTGCATTTTGTAATGATAAAATTGCATATGAGCCTTCTGCGTTTGTACTAGAACTAAAACATAACATGTTTGGAAAATTTCTCACTAAAGAAATTCTAGAATTCATGTCATCATTTGCAGATAAATCAAGTTCTGAAGAATTACAATGTGAAACAGGTCCATCAAGTTCTGAAGTATCGCAGAGTGAAACATAGAGCGTCATCAATACACAAGAGTGCAGTTCGGATGAAGAATCAACTAAAAGTAAAAAATGAATCAAGCTCAAGCTCAAGCCCTAAACATCAAAGAACATCACAACCATCATCATCCAAATCTTCTCCTGTTACAAAGACCAAACCTCATTGTTCTCGATTCTTTAGATGTGGAAGAGAAGGTCATGTCGTTAAAAGATGACATTTGAAAAACAAACAAGAAAATGATTTCAAAACTCCAAATTCTTTTGCAAATCAAACTAAAAGTCTTCAACAAACTGTGAAAAGTTTTGTTAAAACCACACAGTTTTGAAAAAGAAAAGAGTCGGTTATGGGAGAAAATCATAATAGATTAAAATTAAAACAAATATGGATTCCTAAAGTCCACTAAGTGTAAATACTTTCTCATCTCTGTATTTTTATTTTATTTTCTTTTAACTATTCTATTGTTTTGGTTTTCAGAATAAATTGGAAAAATGGTTGATAGCTCTCATGAGATATCTGTGGTATGTTGATAGCGGTGCTTCAAGGCACATGACAGGACTAAAAGAACTCCTCAAGAACTATCGGTTTATTGATGGAGAATTTGTGGCCTTCACCGGAAACGAGAAAGGAGGAAAGATTGTGGGTATAGGGGATGTCGTCTCTAATGCCCTAACAATCGAAGATGTTAACTATGCTCTAGAATTGTGTTACAATCTTTTGAGCATATCATAAGTCTGTGATAAAGGAATCTCTGTGTTGTTCAACAACATGGAGTGCATATTTCATAAGCCAGGATTCACTCTTCCTACTGAATTTATGATGTTGAAAGCTCCTCTACAAAACAATACCTATGTGATAAACTTGAGAGATGCTAAATCTGAGTGTCAAGAGACATGCTTATTATCTAAAGCATCTGAATGACTAATGTGTCATAGGCAATTAGGACATTTAAATTTTAAAAACATAAACAAACTTTCAAAATTAAACCTTGTTCGAGGCCTTCCTCCCAAGGAATTTTTGTTTTCTGAAAAATGTTTAGCATGTGCCCAAGGAAAACAACATAAAAAATCGCATAAGTCCAAAACAGTGAACATAATTAGTTCACCACTTCAATTGTTGCACATGGGTCTCTGTGGTCCAATTATTGTGAAAAGTCATGCTAAGAAATCTTATTGTTTGGTGATTACAAATGATTTCTCACGATTCAGCTGGGTTTATTTCTTGGAACTTAAGAGTGAGGTAGCTGAGATCTTGATGATCATCATTCCTCTATATGAAAACATCGTGAAGTTGAAGGTGAAATTAATCAGAAGTGATCAAGGAACTTAATTCAAGAACCAAAGCTTCATATCTTTCTTTAATATCAAAGGAATTCATCTTCAATACAGTGCTGCCAGAACTCCTCAACAAAACAGAGTTCCTGAAGAAAGGATCAGAAACTAATTGATAGGGGTGTGCAATGGTTCAGAACCTGACCGAACCAACCTGAACTGAAACCAAAACCGTTTAGTGCTAAATATAGTAACCGGAACCGAACCGTATAAAAACCTAGCGGTTCGGTTCAGAACCAATAGTCAATTAAATTCTAAAATTAACAATTAAATAAAGGACAAATTTAGTAAACTGAAGTTTCGGTGCGTAGTCACATTAAGGACTTATGATACATTTTTAAAGGTGCGCGATACCAACCGCATATATGCAGTGATTGTAATTTTGACACTACGAATAATATATGTCATGCATTCCTAATGTGACATGTTACATTACATTATTATCTGATACACATTATAAGCCAACCTGTGCACCTTATATATGATTTTTTAAGCATTGGCTCTCAGTTTAAGATATTTTCTTTCCCTTTCCTGTACTCTATATGTTTTATAAGAGTTACATAATTCGAATTGAACTCCTATCTAAACAAGTTTGCTAGCTGTTATATAGTTAACATGACCATGAACAATATTCTATAGATTAAATCTAATGAAAATGTGGATAGTCGGTCAACAAACTATTTGGAAAAACCCACTAAATTAATAGGGTTTCTAAATATAATAGTTAAAGTTTTAACTTAATCCGGTTCTAACGGTTCTTTAAACGGAACCGCGGTTTTGAACCGAACCGAACCCTAAATATAAGAAAGCATTTCGGGTCTAGTGATTCAATCTCGGTTCCTCGATTATGGCAGTTCGGAACCATGAATTGCTTAGTCCTACTATATGAAGTTGCTCAAACAATGCTGATAGATTCAAAACTACTGATCATCTTCTAGGCAGAAGTAGTTAACACAACATGTTGTGTTCTCAACAGATTCTTGATAATCAAGCCTCGCGGAAAAACTGCATATGAGCTGCTTTTCAAAAGAAAATCTCTCATTGAGTACTTCAAACCATTCGGATGCTCATGTACACTTCTCAACAACTATGAAAATATGATAAAGTTTGATGATGTGGGGGTGATGAATGTTACTTTGTCGGATATCCATCCAGTCAAAAGGCATATCGTGTATACAACAAATGTACAAAGATGGTGCTAGAATCTTTCTATGTCGATTAGCAAGAGTTCAACACCATAAACACAGGAACTGGTCCAAATTGGTTCTTTAATGTGGATGTTGTGTTTAATAACTTTAATCTTCCAGAATCTGATAATCAAACTGTTGATCCCTCTCCTTTAGAAGATGTATTATATTCCTCTGAAGATGATGTAGCTTCGTTCACCACTCGTTTCTCTCCACTTTTAGCTGATCCTATCTTTAATTCACAATCCCTCAATGGTGATACACCTGCTGAAAATGCATCAATCCCTCAAAATGCATCATCCTCATAGCAGTCTGTAAATGATCCATCTACCTCTGTAAGCCCTGGTGATCATATTACAAATCTTCCACAACAGGGTCAAGAAGAGCCAAATATGGGATACAAATACTCAAAGGATCATCCAATTGAAAATATTATTGGTCCATATTCTCTAGGTGTTCTTAGCAGAAACCAAACCGACAAGCTCAACACTGCTCTTTCCGCTTTCCTATCTCAAACAGTGCCATTTTAGTATTGAAGATATTTTCCAAGATGTAAGCTGGGTTGTAGCGATGCAAGAAGAGCTTTTTCAATTTTGAAAACTCAAAGTTTAGGAATTAGTAGATCTGACAGAAGAAAAATATCTGATTGGAACGCGAAGGGTCTTTCGCAACAAAACGGATGAAAGGGGAGTGGTGATTAAGAACAAAGCACGATTGGTGGTTCAAGGGTTTCATCAACAAGAAGAAATTGATTATGAAGAGGTGTTTGCTCCGGTAGATCGACTTGAAGCCATTAGAATCTTCTTAGTTTATGCATCATATAAAAACTTCAAAGTGTTTCAAATGGATGTCAAAAGTGCTTTTCTAAATGTAAAGATTAAGGAAGAGGTCTATGTGTGTCAGCCACCAGGGTTTGAAGATCCTCATTATCCAAATAGATACTTTTAATCAAAGTTGATTTTTGAATGAATAATGATACCGAAATTATATTTTAACTTTTAATAGAACTTTGGGGCCTTCCTTTTCGTCGGCTTCATCACTACTTTCAAAAAGGGGTTGCTCCTTTGTCACACCCTCAAATTACACATGCGGGGTTTTACCGCGAGGCGCGTGACACACCAGGATCTCAGTCAACGATCACAATAAACATACAACAAACATGCATTCATATATATATATTTTTAAAACCAAAATATCATGCTTTGAGCCGTAAACTAGCAGCGGAAGCATTTCTTGTTTACAACCAAAAGACATATCATAGTTTACAAAACATTGTTTAATATGCTTCAAAATATTAGACGCTGTGCATGACTTCGTGCGCCTAGCACATTGACTGCTACCTTAGCGACCTGAGAAAACATGCCAAAAATGTCAACATATAATGCTGGTGAGTTCACAGGTTTTCTTTTATAAAAGAGTTGTTACAAGTTCGGAAAGATCATATCTGTTACTACTATGTTATGAGAACGTTAGCTAGACGTTAAGTGTTGCTACTACTGCGGTTGGGAACCCATTACTAAACCGGTATAAGTGTTGAAGCCAGCCCAGACGGACGGGATTACCGATGCCTCGGTAACCCCCAAAGTATTAGAGACAATATGCACCCGCCCGGCTCCCAACCGTCGGGTGGGGTTTGTAAGGCCCAATAGATCTATCCACATTTCCCCCGTTGTGCATTCCCGCACATTCATGGTTTCCCCCTGGGACTTTCGATAAAAGCCGCATAGTACATGAAGTAACCATAGTATAACATGACCTTTAATGAGTAAATAAGTAAGTAGCATGTTTCTCCCCCGAAAGCAAAACGGTAAAAGTGGGGCTATGACACTCACCTTAGATTGCGTTACTTGAAAACAGTTAAGTAATTATGCTATGATAGCCCCAAATAACGGCGACCTATCATAAGATGTGTATAAGTATCCGGACCAATAACCCGCAGGTTAACTAGTCCCCGAATGTCCAGACCATAACCGTAAACGTTTGAAAACACTTTTGACTGTTGAACCGACCGTACCAGACAAGACCCGACATCCCATTGGTGACCCGACATCCCACGTGTTAGACAAATACAAGACAACATGCAACATATGCACTTAAACACTTAATACGCGCAAGAGTTCACCTAGTCTAACATAATGTTCAATTAACGCATAAACAGGTTCGAACACATGTTACTAAGCCATTGGGTGTATCCCGGGGTTCCTATCATGTTCCTAGGTGTCAAATCATGTTCCGGGGTGTCAAAATACGCTTACGACAGCAGTACACGCGATTAGGAAACTTACATGCAATTAGGAAAAGTCAACTGGTGAATAGGGGAGGTCAACAGGCGAGTAGACTACTAATCGCCTGATGTATCAGGCAATTAGACTGTAATCGCCTGATACATCAGGCGATTAGAGTTCTATTCTCCTATAGCATTGCTGTCGCACGTTTTCACGCGTTAAACCATCCAAATCAGATCCGAAACATGTAAAAACACCCAACATCAAACCTAAACCATTTACCAACCCATTCCAAGCAAAAACCCCCAATTTATCTCTGCTCTAACGGCCTCAGTGCGATTATTTCCAAAAATGGCAAAGTACTAGGTTTCATTAACTATGAAATCTTTCCTTAAATGGTAAAGATCAGATTACACCTCCTTCAACTTGCAAATCATCATCCCTATGTTATAACATCATTCTAGCATGATTACTAACCATAAACAAGCAATGAATCATATCATAACATCCTAATTCTTCAAGAATCACCCAAATTGGTCAAAATGCATACTTTCATCTAAACACTATAACAATAGCTTAAACTCACAGATAATCATCCTAACAACTCCTACACATCAGAAGTACATCAAATTCATGGAAACATTCATGTTATAATCACCAAAAATCATCATATGCATCAATACTTCACATATAGCAAGTATTATGGTGTAGACTTGTTTTAGAACTCGTTTCCAAGGTTTTTAAAGACACATTCTTATCAAAACAAGGTCTGGACTTTTGGGGAACCAAAACAATAACATTACAAAGGTTTGGGATGAAGAACACACCTTGGATTTTATCAAAGAAAGGTGTGTAAGCTTGGAAATGGTGAGTTTTGAAGCAAAACAAGTTCCAGAGGTGTTTCAAGGTGTGTGGGAGGCTTAGGATCAGTTAGGGTTGCACAAATGGTGTTTGGGGAGTCAAGGGTTGTATTTATAGGTGTTTTGACTCGTGCATATCAGATCAGGCGAGTAGGGGATCAGTACAGGCGATTAGAGCCTCTAATCGCCTATATACTGGCGATTAGAAGCTCTAATCACCAGTAAACTTCCCTATTCACGTATAGGGGTGGCGATTAGGAGCCTTCCTGGTTCCTAATCGCCTGTAGGGTTCCAGGATGAGTTTTTGGCGCGTTAAACACTATTTTAACACATATAAACACGTATTCACATACCGACAAGTCACATAATGATTACAAACACATAATGCACGATAACTAACACGTTTACATCCGTTCACCAATTCTCGGGACTCGAGACTTGCGTGTGTGCGTTAAACCCGGCGATTCCACGAATCACCAATCCTTGTACACATGGTTATGGACCAACTCCCGATGATCCCACGGATCATCGTAACGACTCCCGTTGATTCCCAGAATCATCGTAACGACTCGACTGACCCAGTTAAGTACGTAATATGCATGACTCGCTAAGGTAGACTTACTAGTTAGTAAGGGGCTGTTTGGTAGCCTCTTAATGAGGCTCTTAACCATTCATTGCTGAATAATTCAGCATTCAGTGTGTTTGTTTCAGCTTCTGAATGAAATGGTTAAGTCTGAATCATTAAGATTTGGGATGTTGCTGAACCATTAAGCACTGAACTATTAAGCATTGAACTAGGTTGAACCTTAATGAGACTCCCCTACCAACGTAAGACAAGAAAACTAACCATTAAGAGGTCCAACTTAATGATTCAGCGCTTAACCATTCAGACCTCTTAACCATTCAGACCTCTTAATAATTCAGCACTTAATCAACCAAACAGCCCCTAAATGTTACTAACCTTAGTTTGCCGGGTGTCACATCCTTAGTCCACGGAGTAAGTTGATCAACCCACTGTAGGGGAGTAAGTCAAAGGTAGCGTAGAACTTAGGCGAGAGAGATTTGCTAGATATACCCGTGGAGTAGAAGTTCACGTAAGTTGAAGAAAAAAATAGATAGATGGGGTTATAGGCTAAGACCTGGTTCTTATGGTTTGACCTATAACCATTAGCTCTGATACCAATTTGTCAAACTGTCACCTTACATTGTAATTATTTGAACACGTATTATTTTTTATTGTAGGGGGCAATGTTGCTACTCACTATTACTTTAAATTAAAACAATATGATCGGTTTACTGGGAAATGTCATCCTCCGTTCTTAAGGAATATGGTGTGGTGATAAAGTGCATCTTCTCTATCCAAAAAGTGGAGAGTTCAAGTTTTGCAAGATGCGGGCAATAAAATATTCATGACTAGGTTAGTTTGTGATTTGGGAAAAAAAGTCCCTCTTCTATTACAAATTGATTATCTTATGGAAAATATACAATAATAAGATATAAGAAAATGTGTCTTTTAAATCTATTAGGCTACTAGTTGCGTCACATCTTCGAACTTTGTAACCCGAAATTCTTTTTGTTTTTACTTATCTTATTTTACCCATTCGTATTCTATCTCTTGTGTGTCTTATCAAACAAATGAAAATATCATTTTATAATTTGTAATTTTAATTTATAACTACTTAATATTTCATTTATTCAATGCAGAGGTTTTTAACCGATTATATTATAAACATACTAAGTCTTAATTAATCTTTAACATTTAATTTATATAAAGTTGTCATATGAAATTAAGCATGGCAATGGGTCGAGTATGAGCCAATCCTATACCCATACCCAGTTAGAAAACATTGTCCCATACACGACCGATTACCCGTCAGAGATCTGGTATACTTACATGTATCATGTATACTCATTAATGTTTTTAAAAAAAAATACCCCTTAGGGTTTTTGTATATATATGTTTTCTATTATCCTTTATAGTTTATGTTTCTTAAATCTATTTGAAGAAACAATAATCTAACATCCGATTAGAAAAGCTAAACTACGTCGCAACAATGTTGATCATATGCCTAGATAAACAACACGGTGGGTGGTGGAAGTTAATGAAGCTGAAATAACATACTAATCCGATGGGAGGCGAATGCTAGGAATTGAGAACGGAACCAACGTATAGACACAAATACATATCCGGCCTTAGTGTTGTGATATCCGTCACCCTCGTCTTTTATCTAAGTTACAATAATAGTCCTTCAGATATTTCCATTACAGTTTTCGTCGTTTTAAAAATTAATTTTTATAGCGACCTAAAATTTTATCAATTGTATTTATTATAGATCGTACCCTCATTTTAATCAAATGCGCGTGTTGAAACGTTATTCGGAATAGATTTTATAAAAAAAATCAAGTTTTAAAAAGCTTTTAAAAATATTTAGGTTAATTTAGTTAACTTGGTTAAGTCTTTATAAAAGAAAATTAACCAAGTAACTTATATAACTAACCAGGTTACAACTTGAGGGATCAATTTTGCCAAAAGCTAAAAGATTCAAACAAACCCCTCCATTCCCTCGCTGCACTCGTTTCCGGCGAGAAGTGTCACCGACGGCGACACTCGGCGAAATGAATCAATGTTATAATGCATTTATGTGACTTAATTCAATCCCGTACGTTTCTCCTTGAATGCCCAACGTTTTTCTATGCTTTATTCGAGTTTTAACTGTGTATTATGGTGGATTCAATCGGATTAAAGGAAGGTAACAGTCGGATTTTTAAAGTCATTTAAAGTCCGTTTCTTTACAACAATCATATAAACGTAGCGTAGGAATCATGTTCCACTTTCATTTCCGAGTTAAACCCACTTAAAAACTTTCCAGAATCGCTTCCAAAGTATTCTGAAAATCGGTTTCAAGGTTCGGATTCTTTCTTCTCATTTGCGAGCAACATACGCATTGTAAGACCATTTTTCTTGTTGCCATTTTGTTGTTTAATTATTCCTCTTCGAAGGCCCCACAAAATCGAAGTCTAAATGTCTCTGTTTCGCTCGATTGAAAATGGGGTTAGGGTTAGGGTTTAGTTGAATATTTGGGGAAGAAGATGACTTCTAAGTAACTGGTTAAATAATATAATGTTTGGATAAAATCAACAACTTGGTTGCTTGGTCTAGTGGTTGAGTCTCTTGTTTCTGAAACCAAGGGTCACAAGTTCGAATCCATGCAACAACAATTCTTTTTTTTTTTCAGCATTTGTTTTCCTTTTCCTTTTATTTTGTTATTTAGTATATATATATAATACATATAAACTTAGAATATTTATATTAAATTCATTTTTGCTCCAAAAATTATAAAAATTTAGGAATAGCATCTTGTCACCATAAAGAAAATTACCACACTTTTATTTTCTGGAAAATTCATTATTTTTATATTTTTATTGAATTTATTTGTTTTAATCATATTTAATTGATTAAAAATTCATTTTTAATGATTTTAATCTCAAAATTTTAGGATAATTATTTCTAAGCATTCTAATCTGAAATAAAAATATTTGGGTCAGAAAACATTTATTTTTATTAATTTTCCTATTTTTAATCATTTAAACATGATTTAATCTCATTAAATCAGTTTTAAATATAAATAAGTTTATAAAAATTATGGGAAAATTATTTTCATTGATTTACATTAGAAATCATCCATTTTCAATAAAAATAGCATTTTTGGATCATGTCTTGTATTATTAGTATTATTTATCAATTACGACATAATTAAACGTTTATGTATTTATACTATTAAAACATCTATTTTATAAATACTTTTCTTATAAAATAGAAATATTTCTTATGTTGGAAAGTCTTAATTGTCGGATCATCGTGTAACTCATAATTATTTATTTCAATATTTATGATTATCGTAATTATTCACAATAATTAGTTAAAGTAATTAACTAAATGAATTTTGCCTTAATTATTCAAGTATATTTACATCTAAATATTCAAATGGTAATAATTATATTACCTAAACCACATTTACAAACTTTGATATATTATTTTTGACATACAACTTTTACATTAATGCAATTTATCATAAAACTCTAATTCCCCAAATCGACATAGCAAACCCTAATGCCTTATACTCTAGTTACCTTAGACTTTTTAGACACTTTCTTATTAGTATTCTTACACATTATAGGTTGAATTCCTCAGAATTCCCATTACTTAGCTCACGACCGCTTAAGTGGATTTTGATCGCTTTCGCAAACTGTGAGTATATCTTTTCCCCTTTTTACTGTTTTACTATTTTGGGGCTATTCATGTACACTATTACTAAATGTTATTCTTTCACTAAATGCAATTCTCATGTGTGTTTGCTTTATGTTAATTTGTGTGTCTATGACTTGTCAAAGTCATTAACCTTTGAGGGCCTGGCATTTCAATGAATAGTACTATGGTATATACCCTTGTGACTCTGTTGAGAGTCCTCGTCATTGCTATGTATTACATTACTACTAGCGCATACTATATATATCTGCTTTTCTTTACATAGGGTTGATTTTGAACGGATATTACTTATTACATAATTGCAAATGGTACCGCACATGAATTGCTAAACACTTTTCCTACTATATTTATTCAAACAGGGTATGCTCACCAATACAATTTTGTATTGACCTATACTATTTTCGTACATGTTTCAGGTTGTTTTGAGACGCTTCTTTTAAGCTTTGGATTTATATTTAAGCTTTGACTTTATTGTATTTTAGTTAGAATTGACGCTTTAGAATTATGGTATTCTGTAATTTTTCTTTCAATGTAATAAATTATTAAATTCAATGTATCAAAATTTACATTTCTAGTCCATGAGCTATTGAACAATCGTCACTACGTGACACCTCGAAGTTTCCGCCATCGGTTGGGGTGTTACAAGTGTGTTCTTCAGATTTTTCTTAATGGCCTATCCAAGTAGGCGAGGTCCTCCTTAAATAGGTTCCACACGAGCCTCAATATTAACCTTTATCCTACCCATTGGGCCGAGGCCCGGTTAAAGGCTAACCTCCACATCGGCCCGTCATAAGTTGAGGATAAGATGCTATATTTTATTATATAAATCAAAGAGAGAGAATGTACCCTTTTATCCGTGTAGTGTCATGTCATTGGCAGACGTGTGGAGCCTAGACGCATGTCATCCGCCCGTTGGTGGTAGGGCTGACACGCCATGATTGCCTAATTATCTTTGTCAACTGTACTCTTGTCCCTCTGTTGTTGGTCTTTAGTGGAGACCGTTTCTAAGGTGGCCTCGCGTAGTCCTACTGGTTGAGGCGGATAAGAATTGTACTTGTTTTTCCCCTCATTGGATTCGCGTCCGCGTGATAATAGGTCTAGCTCCTCTGTGGAGTCTCCTAATTGGTCGCTTTTACTGGGGATCGTATGACCTGTCTCCTGGTCCATGCACAGACGTGGGGATCTACCCTACTGGCGTTCGCTGATTGGCTGGACATGCAGCATCACCTCTGCTACACGTCCGTCTGTTTTGATTGGTCCGTACAAAGTTGAACGGTGTACGTGTTGTCTACCCCGTGCTCACCCAGCTTTCCTTGCAAGGCACTTGTGGCGGACATGGTATAAATGGCGTGCATGACTGACCACTTACCAGCCTGCTTGGCGGAATCCGCCAAGTGTTGACTCCGCCAACCGCGTGGTCCGCCAAGTTGGCTTATTTTGGTCTTTCTTTAGGTACGGGTTGTTTGTATCCTTTGGTGGAATCTTCCAAGTGTTGACTCCTTTCTCATGTGCTCAAAAACAGTTAAAGCCATTTTGCTCAATGCGTCAATGGGTTTGTTTTGACTTCGCTTAATATGGATTACTTTGCAGTAGTCAAACTTCCGCATCATCTGCTTGGCTTGTCAAGGTAAAGGGCCATCTTGTCATCGCGGGCTTCATAGGTGCCCTCAATCTGTGCCACGACTAACATAGAGTCCACATGCGTCTCTAGGAAGCGTGTGCCCATGTTATCCACGACACGGAGGCCTGCCAGGAGAGCTTCGTACTCCGCTTCATTATTCGTGCTTTCGAAGTTAAGGCGGGTTGCATACGTGAACTCTGCGCCTTCTGTACAGATTAAACGCAAACCCGCTCCCGCACCGTCATCACTGTTGGCTTCGTCAATATACAGGAGCCATTGTCTGTTTCCACGGTGGCGGGTGCGTGATCCTGCTCCGCTAAACACTCTGCGACCTTCTCAGTGGGGACTTTTGTTGTGAAATCCGCTAGTACTTGTCCCTTGATCGCTAGCCTTGGCTTGTAGGAGATTTCGTGCTCACCCAATTCGATTGCCCATTTAGCGAGCCTGCAGGATAACTATGGCTTTCGGATGACATCGCTTATTCAATAATTCGTAAGGACGTTTATCGGGTGCCCTTGGAAGTATCTTCATAGCCTTCGTGAAGCATGAACAAGTGCAAGTACCAGCTTTTCCATGATCGAGTACCTTGCCTCTGTGTCAAGCAAGGTACGGCTAATGTAGTATATCGGAGTCTGGACTCCCTTTCGGTCTACTAAAAGCACAGCCTTGGCCGCTTTCTCCGAAACGGACAAGTAAAGTGTCAGTGGTTCTTTGGGATGAGGTGTCGTGAGAGAAGGCAAGTTCATCAAGCAATGCTTCATTTCTTGGAAGGCCCCTTCCGCCCCCGGTGTCCAGTGGAAATGTGTCTTCTTTAAACAATTTTTCAAAGTGTTCACGAAAGGGAACGACTTTGAAGCGTAGTTAGACATGAAACGTTTAAGGGCGACTAAGCGGCCCATTAGAGTATGCACTTCCTTGATTGAGGCGGGTGAGAGCATGTGCTTGATTACTTGTACTTTTTTTGGGTTCGCGTGGAACCCGTCTTTCGTGACAATGACCCCCAAAAATTTCCCCTCCTTCATTCGGAATGAGCATTTTCCCGGATTAAGCTTCATCATTACTGCTCGCAGTTGATCAAAGGACTTATGGATGTCGACTAACATCTGATCTTCTTTTGCTCTCTTGAAAATGAAATCTTCCATGTACACTTCGAGTTTAACTCCAATTTGGTTTACAAATACTGAGTCCATGAGGCGTTGGTACGTAGCGCCTGAGTTTTTCAGCCCAAAAGGCATTTTCATGTAGCAGAAGGTGCCCATGTCGGTGCGAAATGTTGTCTTATCTTCATCCTCCTTTTTCATCTGAATCTGGTGATACCCCTTGTATGCGTCCAAAAAGCATTTGAAGCGAAAAGGAGCCAACGAATCCACCTTCAAGTCTATCTCCGGGAGAGGATAATAATCTTTCGGGCATGCCTTGTTTAAGTCTTTATAATCCACACACACCCTCCATCCGTCGTTGCCCTGGCCTACCATGACTGGGTTAGCAACCCATGTTTGGTATTTGACGGGGCATAAGATTCCCGCTTTCAGAAGCTCCGTGACTTGCTCGTTCATTGTTTTTGTTTTCTCGGGTGTAACACCCCAACCAATGGCGGAATACATCGGGGCGAGACTTGGGATAGATTGTTCAAAGACTTCATGACACTAGAATTCGTGACAATATAATTTAAAGATAAAATTTTATTCATAGCATAATCATTGTCTAAAAGATAACGAAATACAAATTGTTTCATGAAAAGGAAAGTATAACATCAAAACATAGAAAATTAAACTAGTTGCGAGTTTCTAGTCCAATCCAAAGTAGTTTTCTTGATAAACTTGCATTAAACATTTCCTGCAACATGTATAAAATATTCGTCAACACATAAAGCATTGGTGAGCATACTAGTTTGAGTCTAAGTACATAGTATAGAAAAGTCTACTCGAATCATCATGTTATAGGCATATGCACGTAGAACCATACAAACGACAACAACACTCAATAGCAAAAAAGACTTCATCTTATCATGACCCATAAAGGGGGCGGCGTGTCAACCTATAGCGCTATACATGTAAGGTGGGTTGTTAACTAATCGTACATTTGTATGTAAGACTTTGAATTCTAGCATGGCATAGCATAATAGCATTTAGATTGAGCATAATAGCTTTTAAGAGTATGAAATCGTTTAAGTTTTGATAGTGATACATGTTGAGCCCCAAAGAATAAAGAATAAAAGGGGGACAAGTATGAACTCACATTTGGGTGCGTCTTGATATAGTTCCAAAGATAAGTCTTGGTAGTTTAAGCTTTAGCTCCGATTAACTAGAATTAAGAATTAGAGGGTCTTAGGTTCGAGTTTAGATTATAGGTTCAAGAGAATCATGCAAACATTTTAGGCAAACCAAAACACAAATCCCCTTTAAGGCAATCCGGATGGTCATGAGAATAAGTTAGACCAAGCACAAAATCATCATAGATGATTCGGATAGTATAAGGTTAGGAATGTGAATCTGATTGATAAGTTCATGTCATAACCACTTCGTTTATGAGGTAAACGTGGGTTTTGGACACGGAATTTCTTCCAGCATCGTAGATCACCATGGCAAGTCTTGGGCATTGGTTGCGCCCATGGGTTGGATCGTTGCACTCAGGGCATATCCATCCATTGGCTTTAGTGAATGAGGTAGTGCTAGTTGGTTTTTCGGGTCGTGGTTTAGTGGTGTGGCAACATGCTTTGGCTAAATGACCATATGCATCACAGTTGGTGCATATGCGGCATGGTGTGTGAGTGGGATGGTGAAATTTACAACTATTGCATAGCGGAAAGGTTCCATGGTACTGCTTTTTGTTGGAATTCGGAGTCTCAGGAGTTGTCGAAGTGTGGTTTCGTTTGAGGGTTTTGCGTTTTCGTTTACCCTTTTTCGTTTGTTTGGTAGGGGTATGGGTAGAAGGTTTAGTATCTACATGATTTGTGTTGTCCTGGATGGTATCGCCGGGGTTTGGAAGTGGGTTTGTTGGTGTTTCTAGGTTAGGGAGAATCTTAACTAGTTCTTGGGCAATAAGGCTCACCAGTTAGTTGAGATAGATGCTGTTGAGACGGGAAGACATCTACGAGAAACATTAGAAAATTTGCATAAGCGTTTTTAAACAAGGTGACTTTTGAATTTAGGAAATAAATTACTAGAATTTTGGCTAGCAATGAAAAGCTTGTGGGTAAGATTAGATCGGTGAAATTGATGCAAATTTAGATAAACAAAATACATAAGCTCAAGTTGTTCTCATAGATTTAGTATGCAAGTTCATGTTAAACGTATAGGACGCAAGTTTCACATTGTTCAAATAGCGTAACACGTATGTATAAGCAAATTTGGTGCACTTAATTAGCATAAAAGGAGTTTTGATTTATGTTGGTTGCGATTATTAGTATTGTTTGGAGATCGCGAGAGTAGATTGTAAATGCGAGTCTTGAGATCATTTGCGAGTAAACTAAATCGAATATATATAGTGAAAACATAGTATGAAAACAACATTGAAAGTAATATTAACATAAAAAGAGAGGCTTGTTTTAAACAAAACAATTGGAGTGTTCCGGAACGGAACTAAGACTAACCAAAGTGATTCGAATTTACCTTTGAGTTTGGTAACATGCTTTGGCCTAATAGGTGGAAATACTCTCACCGAAACTTTCGGTTAACGGTATTCACCCTTCCAGTTACTACATGTTCCTTGTCATTAGTAAGTTTGAGACTTTGGCGAGATTAAAGAAAAAAAATCAACGATTGAAACTAATCGCTAAGTTGCGGATTTCACTCCTATCTTAGCGAGGTCGTTTCTTTGAGTGTGGTTTGTACACTTTGTCCAACGTGGTAGGAAAATTAATTCTAACATTCAATTAGTAAGTGTCCACTAGAACGAGAATTGTGAAATTTCCACCAAGGTGAGGATATCATTCCTATCTTGGTGTAGTTTCAGAAACACAAAGAATTTACGCAGATTGAAAGTTATCACCAAAGTGAGGGTTTCGCGCCTATTTCGGTGATTTTCTTTCGTTTGTGATATACGAGCGTCTTTGAGTGTAGAGTAATCCACAAATAGGAAGGTATGTTTTAAAGACCAAAAGGATATAGTAGAAGCAAGATAGAGATAACACGTATATTAAGCATGACAAAAGGAATGGTCAAAAAGGTTCCTAACTATAGTCTAGGTCAAACATGCCAATTTTTCTTAATTCCCTATAGTCATGGCTCTGATACCAATCTGTAACACCCCAACCGATGGCAGAATACATCGGGGCGAGACTTGGGATAGATTGTTCAAAGACTTCATGACACTAAAATTCGTGACAATATAATTTAAAGATAAAATTTCATTCATAGCATAATCATTGTCTAAAAGATAACGAAATACAAATTGTTTCATGAAAAGTTTTCTAAATAGTTTTCTTAATAAACCTGCATTAAACATTTCCTGCAACATGTATAAAATATCCGTCAACACATAAAGCATTGGTGAGCATACTAGTTTGAGTCTAAGTACATAGTATAGAAAAGTCTACTCGAATCATCATGTTATAGGCATATGCACGTAGAACCATACAAACGGCAACAAGACTCAATAGCACAAAAGACTTCATCTTATCATGACCCATAAAGGGGGCGGCGTGTCAACCTATAGCGCTATACATGTAAGGTGGGTTGTTAACTAATCGTACATTTGTATGTAAGACATTGAATTCTAGCATGGCATAGCATAATAACATTTAGATTGAGCATAATAGTTTTTAAGAGTATGAAATCGTTTAAGTTTTGATAGTGATACATGTTAAGCGCCAAAGAATAAAGAATAAAAGGGGGACAAGTATGAACTCACCTTTGAGTGCGTCTTGATATAGTTCCAAAGATAAGTCTTGGTAGTTTAAGCTTTAGCTCCGATTAACTAGAATTAAGAATTAGAGGGTCTTAGGTTCGAGTTTAGATTATAGGTTCAAGAGAATCATGCAAGCCTTTTAGGCAAAGCAAAACACAAATCGCCTTTAAGGCAATCCGGATGGTCATGAGAATAAGTTAGACAAGCACAAAATCATCATAGATGATTCGGATGGTATAAGGTTAGGAATGTGAATCCGATTGATAAGTTCATGTCATAACCACTTCGTTTATGAGGTAAACATGGGTTTTGGACACGAGATTTCCCCTTTCTAGTGTGGATAAATCCGAAGCACAAGAAGGGTCAAGAGAGTTGGTAAGGTAGGGTGTAACCACAAACCTTTCAAAGATTAATAATAAGATAGTAAGATAGAAGCTTGAAAGTATAAGTTTATATTATTACTTAGTATAGCTAAGATGTTTAAGTAAAGTTTGGGGACTGATTTGGATGAGTCTTGACTCTCCTTTGTCACCCAATACCATAGCACAAATCTTCCTAACATTAGATTGTTAGTAGACTTGGTTGGTTTCTTCACAACAAACATTTCTTAGAACATAAAAACAATTCAGAAAACAAACCCATTTGGGACCTCTTTTAGGTGCTCTACCCTTATCAAACTTCTGTTGATAAACATGGGGAAGATCCTAGAGGGTTCTCTAAGGAGTTTTGGATAGAAAAGAGAAAGAAAAACAAAAAAAAAATTGAAGGTTTGAGCCTAGAAACTTACTGATGTGGTTTCAGGAAGTTTGCTCAAAAACCTTGAAGATTAGAGAGAGTTTTAGGGAGAAATGAGATGAACAAGAGGTTAAGGAGTGGGGAGGGGTTGTATTTATAGATGAGGTAAGGTGGTTGGGTATTAAATAGAGTTATTAGAGTGGTTAGGAGGAGATTAAGTGGGGGTTAAATTTAGTTGTTAAGGGATGGTTGTTATTTGTTTAATACTGTTGTCAGTTTTTTCTTTTAAAAAAACAACGAACATTCATATTTAATGTTCTGTGTTGTTCTCCAAAAGTCAAAGCAAGAAAGTCTCCCATATTTCAAGAATTCACGTTTTTTTTTTCATTTTTCTCTTTTATTTTAACTTAAATTATTATTATTATTATTATTATTATTATTATTATTATTATTATTATTATTATTATTATTAAAAGTATATATGTTATAGGGTGGGGTTCGTGTAGAAAGTAGTGTTTTTCTAAGAAGTCTAGGAAGTGTTTAC
This sequence comes from Ambrosia trifida, assembly GCA_028751855.1. Classification (NCBI taxonomy): domain Eukaryota; kingdom Viridiplantae; phylum Streptophyta; class Magnoliopsida; order Asterales; family Asteraceae; genus Ambrosia; species Ambrosia trifida. The sequence goes on along the minus strand of CM054128.1, from coordinate 62,706,679 downwards.
AACCATTAGATTAGATTTTTAATGGTGTAGATTAAATGAATGGCATTTATGTAATTAGTGTTTTATAATCATTAGTTAATTAGAACATGTAGGGGTATTCTTGTAAAGTCATTAAAGTTTTATATGGAAAAAAATAAAAAAAACTGTTGCATAACACCCCTACATTCACGCTCATTTCCTTTTTTTAAAAAATCACCATCATTTCCATCATTCAAAATCTTCTAGAGGGAACAACAAACGAAAGATAACTGGAAACCCTTTTCATTGTTTATTTAATATGCATTCTTTCAAAGTTTAGCACCAATAAACTAAAAAAACACTTTACAATAATCAACGCCAACGATGGATCAATTCAACTTTGTAGTGTTTTTGTATGAATATACAATGACCAAATGATGTTAAATCATCTATTTTTTGTGTAAGGTTTACATACTAGTGTTTATTTCTTCGCATGGTGTTTTAACAAATGTTTATTTCTTCGTATAGTGTTTTACTGGTGCTTATTTCTTCGCATAGTGTTTTATCACAACTAACAGTGTCTTATCATTTTTAATGGTTGTTAGTTGATTTATTTCTTCGCATCGTGTTTTGTCAGTGATTATTTCTTTGCAAGGTGTTTTATAGGTGTTTATTTCTTCGCATCATGTTTTATCAAATGCTCATTTCTTCGTATAGTGTTTTACCAGTTTTTGTTTCGTCGCATAGTGTTTTACCGGTTTTTATTTCTTCGTATAGTGTTTTATCACAACTAACAGTGTCTTATCATTTTTTAAGGGTTGTTAGTTGAAATCATGATGAATTATGATGAAGATGGTGATGATATTCGTTGAGATTGTATGATGAAGATGATTATCTAGTTATTATTATCTAGTTAAATTCAGTAGCACAAAAATAGGAAATTTAAAAACTGAAATCTATTCCATAATTATCTAGTTATTATTATTAATTGTTTTATTATTAAAAAAACTAATCTAATTTGTTAATTACCAAGATACCTTTTCTATAGAAATTAGGAGTGCCACATGTCATTAATGTGTGGCTTCCTAGACTTCTTAGGAAAACACCACTTTCTACACAATTCCTAACCTATGTTATATAAAATAAATATATTTTAAGATCTTAACTAAATGAGTTTATAGTTATAAGGCCCAAATTAAATAGGATAAAATTATAATGACGACCTGTCACGAATTGGTAAGAGTACCATAAAAGAAGCGAATAAAGGCGAACTTGAAATTTGTTAAGTAAATAATTTAAAATAAATGTAAAAGTTAAAATCACGCGATGTTACATCGGGGCACATGATCCGCTTCTTCTGAACCACGGGTTCCACTGACCTGTAAGTGCGTAACTTGTGTTCCGCGATATCGCGGGGAACACCCACCATGTCCAATGGTTGCTAGGCAAAAACATCCATGTTCTTGATCAGCAGTTGCTTTAGGTGCACTTGGACGACTTCGGATATGGTGGGGCCTATTACGATCGTTTGCTCCGGAAACTTTGGATTAAGCATCCACTTTTCTGATTCCGCAAGCATTGTCGGTTTGGCCATTTTCAGCGGCTTGGTTACCTCTGCTGCATGACATTGCTTGTTGCCTCGAAGGAAAGCTACCCCTGTGCATGTAGTGAAGCCAACCATCTGGTGTAGCATGGAGACATTGTCGTTAAATTTTGCTAGTCCCTCCCTCCCAATCAAGACATCAAGGGAGGATAAGACTGGTAGAACCATAAACTCACATTCTTCTAATCTGGAGTGTTTCCCATCTGTCTAGATGACGGGGAAGGTGATCACTCCGCGCGGCATAATTGATTCATGAATGAACTCGGATATGGGTTTGGAAACAGGAATAAGGCGTGCTTTGTCTTCATCATCGAGTTGATTGAAGCACTGTTCATACATAATGTCTGTGCTACTGCCCGGATCAAGGAACATGAATTTGGTGCGGTAGTGCCCAAAGAATCCAGTGATGATGAGTGGAGACTTAGAAGAAGCCCCGCCTTTGACAGTTGGTAGGATCACTTGCTGCTCCTTCCGGGTTTCGTCAAGGAACATGTTTTTTCGACGGGTTGAGTGCCTACCCTTGATCATGTTGCATTGGTACCTCAGGATCCGCTCGACCATGTGGGTTTGTAGGTTGTGGATGCGTTTATTGGACCCTTCTCCGCGGTCGTCGCTCTCATGTCCGCGACCATTGCGTTTAACGTTCTTCACTAAGTGACCTAACTGCCCTGATTTCAATGCGGCCTTGATTTCCATCTTAAGACTATAGCAATTATCGGTATTATGACCGAAATCATTGTGATAGTCATAGTTCTTTCTTGTGTAGACATTTTTGCATTTCCTTAAGGGTCGCGGCTCTTTGAAGTTGTGCTGCTCAGTTGCTAGCACCTGAGACGGGGTCTTGGTCAGTGGAGTCCAATCCTGATTTTTCTTTGAGCTCCGTGTCGATCGTAGGTCTGCTTTCCACTGATCAAGCCCCGCGCGTCCTGTTGGGAAGAGTATTTGCCTTCATCAGTTGAGCCGGAGATGCGGGACCACACTGATTGTTTATTCTTGGTCTTGTGGTTGTTATTATTATTATGTTGACTAGCCTGGTGTTGGCGGGCCTGGCAGAAAGATCTTTCAGACGACACAAAGATCTTAGCCTCTTTAATGACTTCATCCCAAGATTCTGGGATTCCGTCTTTGACTTCATGAGGTCTTCACTGTTTACCCCGTGCAAAAAACCCTGCACATGTGAGCTCTTCATCGCACCCTATCTGCAACGCCTCTCTATTATAGCGGGTGATGTAATCTTCCACTGACTCATTATCTCGGCGTTGACATAACAGGATATGGGTCTAGTCCTTCTTGTGTTTTCTCTGGTGGGAGAAATGAGGTGAGAATTTTTCCAGGGGTCATCAAAGTTGATGATTCCACCCACCGGCAAATTATCAAACCAGACTCTTGTTGCACCTGCAACAGTCTGTGCAAAAAGATGGCACCAGACCTGCATGGGCCAGTTCTGGTTATGTGCAGCGGTCCTGAAGTCATGGACATGATCATTAGGATCGCGGATGCCGTCATACTTCCCGATGCTGCTGGGGAGTTTGGCCTTAGTTGGGATGAGAGCCAAGGCCACGCGGGCACAAAACTTCGAGTTTTCGGCGAGGTCCTTCGGTCGATAAGGTTTGGCCATGTCATTATCATCTTTTGCATATGTAGTGGACTCGTAGCTGTCTTCTTCGTCCGAGTGAGCATAGCCCTGGCTATGTGCTTTCTACCATGGCCTCCACTACGACTCCCCTGACAGTTGTCTTTTTGAAGACGGCTAAGAGTCTTGCTCCTGTTGCTCCGTCCTTGGCTCTGGTGGGTAGGGCCGAAGTTGAGAGTCTTTTGAACTTGCTTCTGAGCCATCCGCGTCATCTCCTGTTGGTAGAGAGCAGTGACTCTCGCTTGTTCTCGGAAGAACAACTCGTTTGGATCTTTGAGGTCTTCATACTGGTGGTCACTAGTTCCGGTCACGTGAGTGTGGGTCGTCTGGTTGGCCACCTTGGTGACGATAGCTCGTGTTTTGCCTCTGGTACCCTCTTTATGGACGTCATCTATGACGGGAGCACTTGTGTCGAACTTTGGAAGATCTCTGGTTGCCATTTTTCTAGCTAAAAGATCGATTAGTTAAGTGTTCTAGCCGGTACGGATGGTGCCAATGAAGAAACAATAATCAAACCTCTGATTAGAAAAGCTAAACTACGTCACTACAAGGTAGATCCTTTTCTAGATAAACGGCGCGGTGGGTGGTGGAAGTGAGTGAACCTGAAATAACACAATAATCCGATGGGAGGCGACTACTAGCAACCGAGAACGGAACCAACGTACAGACACAAAAACATATTCAGCCTTAGTGTGTTCTTCCGGGTTTTTTGAATGGCCTATCTAAGGAGGCGAAGTTATCCTTAAATAGGTTCCACATGAGCCTCAACGTTAACCTTTAACCTACCCATTGGGCCGAGGCCTAGTTAAAGGCTTGCCTCCACTTCGGTCCATCATTAGTTTAGGATACGATGCTATATTTTATTATATAAATCAAAGAGAGAGAATGTACCATTCTATCCGCGTGGCGTCATGCATTGGCAGACGTGTGGAGCCTGGACGCGTGTCATCCGCCTGTTGGTGGCAAGGTTGACACGCCATGATTGGCTAGTTCTCTTTGTCAACTGTACTCTTGTCCCTCTGTTGTTGGTTGTTAGTGGAGACCGTTGCTGAGGTGGCCTCGCGTGGTCCTATTGGTTGAGGCGGATGGGAATTGTACTTGTTGTTCCCCTCGTTAGATCCACGTCTGCGTGGTGACAGGTCTAGCTCTTCTATGGAGTCTCCTGATTGGTCGTTTTTACTGTGGATCGTATGACCTGTCTCCTGGTCCATGCACCGACATGGGGATCTGCCCTGCTGGTGTTCGCTGATTGGTTGGACGTACAGCATGACCTCTGCCACACATCCCTCTACTGTGATTGGTCCGTACAAAGTTGTACGGTGTGCGCATTGTCTACCTCGTGCTCACCCAACTTTCCTTGGAAGGAACTCGTGGCGGGCGTGGTATTAATAGCGCGCACGCCTGGCCACTTAGCCGCCTTCTTGGCGGAATCCGCCAAGTGTTGACTCCGCCAACCGCGTGGTTCACCAAGTTGGCTTATTTTGGGCTTTCTTCAGGTATGGGCAGCTATTATCCTTTATGGAGTTTGGGCCCATATCCCTTCACTATACAATATATTAAATTATAATAAATAGTATACATATCATCATCACCATAAAAATATTTAAAAATGTTAATATATTATAAATATAAATAATGTCATCAAAATATATATTTTAAAAGAAATATTTATTTTTTATATAATGAACCTACTAGAATTAAAAATAACTAAATAGTCATTAAAGAAATATAAAAATAAAAGTTAAAAGCTTTTAGATATATATTTCAGGTATATTCTTTAGGTAAACAAGAATATAGTTTCGGCTAGTCCGGTTGGACATCACCTAATCTCATACCCCTCAAAACTATTTTTCTTACAATCAAATTTTCGGTCCCATACCCGTCAGATATCAAATATACTCGTCCCAAATGCTTCGAGTTTCGGTTACACCCGGCGGGCTTGAGTTCTTTTTTTTTGTCATCCCTATATGAAATGTTAGTTTACTATATACAACTAACGTTAGAGTGCATGGAGCGGGGGGAACCCGGGGTGGAAGGGCTTCAAGCCCAAGCACACCGCCCCGCCCGGGCGTTAGCCCAAGGGGGTGGAAATCCCACCGGCGTGAGGGAGGGGAGGAAGGGGACATGGAGGGTGGTGGTGTTTGGATGGGACCTGCATGTTGACCGTTTGAAAAAAAATTAAACCTAATCTAATTAATAGAAGATGACTGTTTGAATTTAAAAAATAAAATTTAAAACATGACCGTTTGGCTTTCAACGGAAAAAAAATATTTATAAATCCAAAATTTTTAATAAACTCCACTCCACATTCCTACAATATATTCACACCACTTCAAACCTTTCCAACCATTTCTATAACCTCATTTTTAACAAATTCTTCATAATTTTTATAAAAATGAACTCATACAACTGAGGCTATGACCCAAATAAACCATACAACTACATCGAAAACCCGAATACACCACCGGTTCGCCCGATACCAAACCGTCCACTCCAATTTCAGACACCGTGTCCCGAATACGCCGGTTTCGCGACTTACATTAGTGGGCATATGTATCCCAATTTTCCATTTGACGATTCCTCCATTCCTTCACAACCGCAAACCCCTTTAACCCTACCCGAAAGCGTACCAAAAACTAAACCACAAAATATTGTGGGATCATCGTTGGGGAAACCAAATGTAAGAAGAAGTCACAAGAAGAAGACGGTGGAGGAGAAAGCGGCGACCGTCGTCAACCGCCAACCAATTAAGTGGACAACCATCGAAGAGGTTGCTTTAACGAAAGCTTGGATAAGCGAGTCGGAATCCTCGGCTCAAGGTATTTCTAATACTTTTTTAAACATAATATATGTTGTTAAAAATATATATTTTTACGTATGATTAATGACCACTTTTTTGTAGGAAATAATCGCCACAAATCGACTTTTTTATCGAGATAAATAGTTCGTTCCATAAGTTGATAGATAAAGAGTTCTATCGAGCAAACGATAGTCTCTCGTCCAAGTGGACCGAGATAAACAAGGCAATGAATGTATTCAAGGCGCATTATTATTACGCAAGAAACAATCCAATAAGTGGTGAAACGGACGGCGACTACATCACCAACGCGCTAAGAGCTTATCGTGACGAGAAGGACTTCAAGTTTTTGCATTGTTGGGAAGTCGCGAAAAACCATTCAAAATGGGCGAACATCCCCTCTGCAACCGATTCATCAAAAAGGACGAAACAAGTTCATCTCATAACCGTTCGGTTGGTCATGAAAACTTGGAGGAAATTAACTTGGATGATGATGAGTTCGACGAGAAATTGAGTCGCCCACCCGGTCGAGATAAGTCAAAAAAGAGGGCGCAAAAATCCCATGCTTCGGGTTCGGGTTATGGATCAGGCAAAGGTGCTTACACCGGTGTTTTTGCCGATTTAAATGCCAACATCACTCAATTCAATACGATTCAACAACAAAGGCTCAAGAAGAAAAGAAGCATTCACGAAGCCTTTGAAAGAAAATTGAGTATGAAAGAAAAGCGCGAAGATATGAAATTTCTCGCTATGCCCGTCGATCACCTCACCGGTTAAGAGTTAGAGATGACGTTAAAAATGAAGCGTGAGATAATGGAAAAATGGGACATGTAGTTTTTTTTTTTTAGGTGTTCCATTTTTTGTTTTTTATGTTTATTTTTTTATTGTTTTTTTATTTTCTAGGTTTTTTATGTAATTTTATTATTAATTATTATGACTTTTAATTATGTTTTTAATTAAAAATGTGTTTTTAATTATTTTATTAAAATAATAAAGAAAGGATGGTCATTGTGGTTTGTACTATGAAGGTGTTTGGGATTGAGTTACAAAAACAATTTATTGACTTATTGGTTTTCAAAAAGCCAATAAGTTAATAAGCTGTTTGTGTAAACTAAAATCACTTTATGTTTTGACTTTTGGCTTTTGGTTTTTAAGGGTGAAAAAGTTGTTTTTGAGAAGTTGAAAATCATGGCTTTTGGTTTTTGGAAAAAAAATTACAAATCTACCACCCATACAACCAATATTCACAATAAGTTAAGCGAAACACTTAAAAAAACAATCTATTGAATTTTTGATGTTTCTCATCCTAAAAGCTAATCCAAACACTTTTTTTAAAACACATTTTCAAAAAGTCATAAGCCAATAAGCACTTCTGACCAAAAGTCATTTTGCATTTCCAAATTCAATCCCAAACACCCTCTATATAACACAACTAGTGTGAACCACGGCGCGCGTTGCGCGCCTTTAAAAATCTGTTTTAAAATTTATATCTAACATTGTTATTAATTTGATGAATGTTATAAAGTAAAAATGTTAAGTCCAAGCTACACAATTCTAGGAACAAAACAACCATAACAAATCATAACCAAAATCATTATAAATCACAAATGAAATACATGTACATAAAAATTTAAACAACTCTGCTAATCATAATCGCTTTTATTGCTGCAATAGAAACCTCATCCTCAGTAGTTCGTCATACCTAAAATTCCCTTCAATGCGTAAGAAGTAAAGGATGTAGCTCTTGATAACATGACCAATATGAGCTTCTCAAGACCACTTGTCAGAAAAACCGTTAAAGATCTCTTTAAATGTTTTTTCTGACAAGTGGTCTTCAGAAGTTTATATTGGTTATGTGATCAAGAGCTACATCCTTTTGGGTTTAATATACCTGCTTAACAATGGTTACATGAGAGATAAGTAAATAATAATAATAATAATAATAATAATAATAATAATAATAATAATAATAATAATAATAATAATAATAATAATAATAATAATAATAATAATAATAATAGTAACAAGAGGAAGAGGAAGAGGAAGAGGGAGAGGGAGAGAGTTTGATTAGATTTTGTGTTTTGGGAGCCAGGCCCATATGGGGTTGCTCTAAAGGATTTGAACATTGAAAGCCCGAGAAATGGATTTGATAACTGGCTCGCATGGCTTGGTAGTTCGGCATCTGTAATGTGAAAGAAGTGGAAGTTTAGTATACGGTTTAAAAAAGAAGTGGAAGTTTACAATAACTTAAGATAAGATGCGTCACCTTCAAATTTCCTAGTTTCAGCAGTTTCAAACGATTTGAATTTTTGCATCTGGGATTGACGCCAGCTGTTGTTAGGCTCAGATACGAAAATCGTGTAGCGTACAACAGGCTACATTATTTCGTTTTTATAAAATCATCACAGCCATACGTAAATTAATGATGCTTAATGTAATAAATATTTTTACACCACATAAAATCCAATACACACCTAGAAGGTGAAAAATCATGATGGGCCATGGCGAATGGAGCATCATCTTGTATGAATAAGCTCAGACTACGTGTCAACCGTTTGAAACAGAAATATGGCATAACAGCAGACTGTCATGGCAAATGCCACACAATCAGACGTGTTGTCATCATCGCCCAAACCAACATTGTTATCCAGATGACGAACATTAAAAAAAAGCATACAACATTTTATTTGTAACATATGGTGTTGCAATTGGTTAAACGCTACATAACCTTTGCAACCCTCTTTTGCAACAAAATAGGTAAAACATAGTGAAAGTAAATGAATAAGGTAGAAAACTAAAAAAAAAAAAAAAAAAAAAAAAAAGGAGGAATTAGGCTCAGAGTTATCAAGATTATTGGCTGAATGGGGGTTGTAGGTTGATAACCTACCATCCACTATCCATAACATACCATTTTCACGAATTCTCAAAAAGATTTTGTCACTCATCATAGCTACAGGCCACAAAATTCAGAAAAGAAAATATATGGTATTTAATCCTCTACTTTATTGCATGCTGTGTTAGCCCACCCTAGTAGTCGTAGCTTATGTTTTTATATATGTAACAAAAATATCACCTGGTTTACAACGTTCTTTCATCAGTTTAGCCATTTTCTCTCTGCCCATCTTCACAATCCTAGAGCATTTTTGGAACCACCTTTATTTTTATATCAAGGACGAGCTCATTCTCAAAAGACACTATCAAGATGAGCCAAGCCCTGATTCAAAAGAAAAGGCCAAACTGAATGCGCAATATGATTGTGGAGTTAGGTAAAGAAGAACTGGACAAACCAATGGAAGAACGCTATAATCCAGGTGCTAATTTGGTTAAATATGTAGAAAACGAAGTCTGGGCTTGAATGAACACAGCATGTGTTTCCTGTGTCACCAAAAGGCAAACACCACCAGGTTTTGATGAAAATAAGGACATCAAGCATAAATCAGAAAGCAAATCACCTCAGACGACATCTCAAGTTATTTGGCTTCTGATTTATGTTTGAAGTCCTTGTTTTAACCAAAAACTGATGGTGTATACCTTTTTAGGTGACATACGAAATACAAAAGTAGGTAAGTATACCCAAAATGTGTACTCATGTAACATAAATGTTACCAAAGAATACAAAGACCAAAAAAATTATAAATTAAAGCAATTTATTTTTTCTTGATTATATACAATGAAACTAAATAAACAATTTGTAAAACACAATAATAAAGCAATTTATAAAACACAATGAAAGTAAATAAACAAATAAATACAAAAAAGCAAAAATTTAAAAATCAGGCTCAGAGTTGTTGAAATACTTGGCTCAATGGGGGTTGCAAGCTCGTAGCCTACCATCCACAATCCAGAGAATGTTGCTTCCATGAATACTCAAGAAAATATTGCCACTCATCATAGCCAAAATCATTAACTACTAATTGTGATCAGTAGAGAATTAACAAAGATAGGGCAAAAGTTTATAAATCAAAAATGAAATACATGTACATAAAAATTTAAACAATGAGCGAAACAATTAACAGGCTCAGATTCAGAGTTGTAAACAACCAAACAAAATGGATTAAGCCGCCATGGCTGCATCCGCTACCATGTGAAAGCAGAGGCAATCACATGGCTAGCTCGGTTTCCTTGCCAAGACGCGGGCCATCTCATGTTTGTTCATTATTAGTTAGCCACATAGAAACATGTCATCATAGCCTCCTTTTAAAAAAACCACAATCTCAGGCAAACACATTGCAGCCATCATTCACGTATATAGTTAAGCAATGAGCGAAACAATTAAGGGGCCCAGATTCAGAGTAGTAAACAACCAAACAAAATGGATTAACTCGCTATGGCTGCATCTGCTGCCATGTGAACGCAGAGGCAATCACATGACCAGCTCAATCGCCCTGCCAAGACGCGGGCCATGTCATGTTTGTTCAGAATTAGTTAGCCACATAAAAACCTATCATCATAGTCTCCTTTTAAATTGCATTCATTTTGCTAGCAGAATATCTCTCTCTCTCTCTCTCTCTCTCTCTCTCTCTCTCTCTCTCTCTCTCTCTCTCTCTCTCTCTCATTGTTATTGTCACCGCCTCATCTGCCTTTGTCTAAAAGAGACAAACCATAATCAAACCATAATTCAAAGCCCAAGCAACCGCCAGCAATAGCGCAGGTTTATCATGTGTCAAAGTTGCATATGAATCACAATAATCGTTGAACAGGGTTGCAAACAACCAAACAAAATGGATTAACCCATCATGGCTGCATTAGACAGAAGTATATATTGCGGTAGCAAAATGACTGCAATTTTTGCAGCCATCATTGACGTATCAAAATAAAGGATATGATTACTACATTCGTAACAACAACCATTAAAGTAAGACAGCCAAAAGAGACAAACCAGAATTCAAAGCCCAGGCAGCCATGAGCAGCAGCGAAATTTTATCATGTGACAAACATGCATATCAATCACAATTATCGTTGAACATATTAGGCCTTTAATATATTTATATTATCAGCGTATTATAATAATAATACATATTATCAAATGATGTTGGTTGCAGGGCAGGTTGCGTCAAAGTGAACGCCATCCTTTAACCCCATGACGCCAAAGCGACACAGACATCAATGCTTCTGTTAAGACGCACCCACCTTAACGCCATAGGCACCACATAATTAATCAAAGCATCATATGCAAAATAACCCAGCAAAAAGGTGGAACAGATTCCGGGTCGGTTCCCTTTTCTTATCCCTCGTTTTTTTATCGGTATGTACTTGCGGGTCAGGTAAGGTAGGAACCGGTTCCGAGCACGGAAGGCCTGCCTGTGACAATAATGTTTGGTATGTATATTAAACGCCTCATTTAGTGAACAATAACTGCAACTAATGTTGTTATTTTACAAATACTAACAATAGCAAAACAGACTGTCTTACGTAACGAAAGTTTATAAATATATTAAACGCCTGACAAATTGAACAGCAAAAACCGCGAAATCAGGCTCAGAGTTGTTCATATAATTGGCTTAATGGAGGTTGTAGGTTCATAACCTACCTTCCACAATCCAAAGCCTGTCACTTCCATGAATACTCAAGAAAATATTGCCACTCATCACAGCCAGAATATTTTACGACCAATCGTTAAAAATGACGAAAGAAAGCGGATTAATCCGCCATGGCTGCATCCGTGGCCATGTGAAAGCAAACGCAATAACATAACCATTTCAGTTGCCCTGCCAAGACGCGGATCATCTCATCTTTCTTGTGACAACCGTCACCCTTAACTTTTTGCAGGTTGTCAGATCTAGTCCGTGTACTTTCAATGTTTTGAATCTAATAAAATTTGAGTTCTTTCGATTATTATTTTTTTTATTTATTTGGAAACGTTTACATTTTTGACCGAACGCGTACATGAATACATTATGTTAATCAAGATATAATTTAGCATTTATACCAAAATATATATATTAGTTATTTACTGAGATTAACAAAATGTTTTGAAAGTTTAAGATTTATAAAATTTAAAAATATTTTAGTTAACCTAGTTTAACTAAGTTAAAGTTTTATAAAGAAATTATTAACCAAGTTAATCATAATATCAACTTAGTTAAGTAAGGGAGGGACCTAATTTGCCAAATAACAAAAGTTATTTAAATTTGTTTCTTTCCCCCCTGGACCACGTTTTTTTCCGGCGAGGGTTTGGCCGGAATCCGGCCACTCGTCCGGCGAAGTGAAACCCCATCTTTAATACATTTAATCGTGCTATCTTCATTCCTTTACGTTTCTTCTTCAATTTTTGACTGTTAGACTGATTAAAAACGAGCATTTACACGTGCTTTGAATGGGTGTAATCATGATTTATAGAGTGTAACCGCCGGAGACCCAAAGCGAATTAAAACATGCGTTTTGCTCAACCATCATATAAACCAACCCTACCATCTTGTTCCTGTAACATTACTCGACTTAAACCCACACAAAAATCCTTCAAATCGTGTCCAGAAACGTGGTATATGGTCTCGCGAGTTCGGGTCTGCGCATCGGATTTTTTGAGCTTCAAAACGTATTGTGAGTCTCTAGTTTCTATGCCATTTTGATCCTAGTTGTGTCCTCATTAAAAGCCCTAACATTTCAGGGCTTAATCTTGTCTTAATCGGGTGATTGTATAATTTAGGGTTAGGGTTCTTGGCTAGGTGAATTGGGGAAGAAGATGATGCATATGTATGAAATGTTAAAAAGTTTTTTCTTTAAGTAGAATCAACAAACTAATGTGTGGGCTAGTGGTTAATGCATGAGTAATGGAACCTCTTGGTCCCAGGTTCGAGTCCTTCAAGGGGCTTGTTTTTGTCATTTCTTTTTTTGTTGATTAATTGGTTTTATCTATTTCTTTATTTATTGTTTTTATATAAACATGAATATAAAATTTATACAAGAATTAGAATATTCATAATAAATTCATTTTTGCTCCAATAATTATAAAAATTTAGGAGTAGCTTCTTGACACCTCATAGAAAATTGTCCCACTTTTATTTTCAGAAAAATGTTTTATTTTTATATTTTTATTGAATTAACTTTTTTTAATCATATTTAATTGATAAAAAATTCATTTTTAATGATTTTAATCTCAAACTTTTTGGGTAATTATTTCTCATCATCATGAATTGATATAAAAATATTTGGTTCAGAAAACAATTATTTTTATTGTTTTTCCTAATTTTAATCATTAAAACATAATTTAATTTCGTTAAATCAGTTTTAAATATAAATAAGTTTATATAAATTATGAGAAAATTATGCTAATTCGTTTACATCAGAAATCATCCATTTTCTATAAAACTAGTATTTTTGGATCATGTATAATATTATTAGTCTTATTTACGTTTAATTAGATATAATAAAACATTTATTTATTTATACAATTTAAACATCTATTTTATAAATATTTTTCTTATACAATAGAAATACTTTTATGGTTTAAAGTCTTTATTATCATTGTTGAATCTTTGAGTAACTCATAACTATTTATTTCAATATTTATGATTATTGTATTTATTTACAATAATTAGTTAAAGTAATTGACTAAATTAATTTGTCTTAATTATTTATACATATTTTTATCTAAATATTCCATTGGTAATAATTATATTACCTAAGTCATATTTATAAATTTTGGTATATTATTTTGACATACATTAATGCGATTTATCATAAAAACTCTAATTCCCCAAATCGACTTAGCAAACCCTAATGCCTTAGACCCTAGATACCTTAGACTTTTTAGACATTTCCTTATTAGTATGCTTACACATTATAGGTTGAATTCCTCGGAATTCCCATTACTTAGCTCACGACCGCTTAAGTTGGATTTTGCTCGCTTTCGCAAACTGTGAGTATATCTTTTCCCCTTTTTACTGTTTTACTATTCTGGGGTGACTCATGTACTTACTATAAATTTTCTATTTCTTTTACTAAATGCAATTCCTATGTGTGTTTGCTTGTGTCATTTTGTGTATCTATGACCTGTCAAATCATTAACCGTTGCGGCCTGGCATTTCAATGAATAGTACTATGGTTTATACCCTTGTGACTCTGTTGAGAGTCCTCGTCATTGCTATGTATTACATTACTACTAGCGCATACTATATATATCTGCTTTCTTCTCTTAGGGTTGATTTGACCCGGATACCACTTATTACATAATTGCAAACAGTATACGACACATGAATTGCTAAACACTTTTCTACTATATTTATTTAAACAGGGTATGCTCACCAATACAATTTTTGTATTGACCAAAATATTTTGTACATGTTTCAGGTTGTTTTGAGATGCATTCTTTAAGCTTTCATATTTATATTTAGATTTTTGATTCATTGTATTTCAATTTAGTTGGCAGTTAGAATCGTTGTATTTCATTTCAATGTAATAATTTATTTAATCAATGTATTCAAATTGGCACTTTAGTCCATGAGCTATTGAACAATCGTCACTACGTGACACCTCGATGTTTTCGCCATCGGTTGGGGTGTTACATTTCTTCAGAATCATACCATGATAGCCCCCGTATAAATAGTGTGGCTGCAACAATCATGTCACGTGCAAACCACACGACAATCTAAACTAACAAACATTAACAAATCCCAACAGGCTGAGACAAAAGCAAACACCAATTCCAGAATAAGCAAGAGCAATCAGTAGCCGAAGAAAATAAACAAAAACGCTAAATAATAATAATTACACAGCCATTCATTTTGGTGTTAACAACTATTATGACAATCAGAGCACATGCAGGATAAGCCAACACATCAGCTGGTTGCAATATGATCATATTATGATTCACAATGCCGTCACAGCTGACAAACATCAGCCGGTTGCGAAATGACCATGCAATGATTCACATCGAATTCTCAGGTCAGAAACAAAGGCAACAACAGTCACCATGACCATCAAAAAACCTAGATGTCTTCATAGCACCAAAAAAACCATAATAAACAACACACAAACAACACATAGCAGCAGAAACAATAATAAAGCCCCTGAGATCAAAGAACCGTACAAAAATCAGAAACCTTAAAACACCCAAAAAAAACCCTAAAACAAAAATTAATAAATCCATACCAATAAATCAGTCAAACCGTCGCCGACATGGCGTCCCATTCGATGCCACAAAGACGATGAAGATAGCAATGACGGTATCAGGTGGAAGGGAACGACGACGGCGTCGACGGCGAGGGCGACGTTGATCGCCAAAAGCAAAGCCAGGTGAAGCGGTGACAATAACAATGACAAAGAGAGAGAGAGAGAGAGAGAGAGAGAGAGAGAGAGAGAGAGAGAGAGAGAGAGAAACAGTGGTATATATTCAAGTAGCAAAATGACTGTAATGCCCCGCACTAACCATTTATTAAGAAAACTGCCATTATGTGTTGAAAAAAAAAACCCCTTCAAACCAGATTCGAACCCGAGTCCTCACCGAACACAAACCACTCCACCATCAGACGTCTTTGTTAAGTATTATGAAACTCTATATATATATATATATATATATATATATATATATATATATATATATATATATATATATATATTAGTTAAAAAGAAAAAGACAAAAAACCATTAATTATAGTTACTATTCAATCTCTTAGGCCTTTAATATATTTATAATATAATAGTCTTTAACCAACAAATCTAAATGTTTCATTTAGGTACAAGTTAAGGGCTAAATACATTACAAAATGAAAATTATAATGACCATCCATGTGCTATTGGCAAAAATTATAGACAAATTGTGTCACAAAATGGAAATCAAAAACACTAAAAACTCTGGGATCAAATCCAAAATTTTGATAAAAATATGGTCACCATCACTCTACTCCTAACTAAATGAAATAATGTGGTTATTTTTTTGTGAAAAAAGAAAAAAATGGCACGTATATTAAATGAATCAAATCAAAATAGTATAAAAATAACCAAATGTTTGTGGTCGTGGGGGTGATCACATCAATCCTCCAAGCCCGTGCTGGATTGATGGTAGTTTCCACTACATCATTTTCGTATTTACCCCACAACCACCTCACTCCCCTACTTCAAATTAGATTTTTTTTTTCAACAAGAGTATTATTATATTCTAAGTAAATTACATATCAAATTTATGGTTTAGTTTAAAGGAGTTTGGAATTGATAAAAAAAAAACAGAAACATGACGGTACACAATGCAACACTGACAGAATGGTCAGCATCTAAGTGATCTTAACTATTGCATGATCTATAGTGTTGAATATGTAACATCAGCCTCAAACTGGAAAGCAACATCATTCTTAAAGTATTCTGGTAATTATCAACCTAGAAAAATCGCAACAAACCCCTCTATGCTTATGCATGTTTTATAACATTTTAGCATTCATTTTTATTGCATTTATTTCATCCATATCATGTGAGTTAGTAAAACACATGTTTTGGTGAAAATTCATGGTTGTGATAATCTCACATAGGCGTCGATTACTCAGGGGTAATCTCCAAGTACTCGCAACTTCTCAGTCAATCGAGTTGGCACTGCCTAACAACTTTTGCAACTATGGGTGAAATAGAATTTGCTTTGATTTGCTTTTGTTTGTTTCTATAGGAATTGAGTGATTGTCGGGGATAGCGGATGCATTTAAGAGGGTTCACGATAATAAATGAAACTCGTTCGTGATGGATTTAGCATATCCAGCTTACACGGCCGTGTCAATATTCTGTTATGGAGCAATTGATAAAACGAAAATAAAATTATTGGTGAAAGAAGAAGATAGAGTAGTGATATAGGAAGATGAAACTCTTGATCGTTCTTTTTACGAGGGTCTCAATGATGAAGACTGGTAGTCGAACAATGTAGCTGGTGTATGTGACAAATGTTGATTTCATTACGATGCATTTGGTTGACATACGGAATTTATTCTTAAATTACTATCTTCATGACTGATATTTTCCTATTCTTGTGTTCGAATTTTATTTTTAAATTGCGTACTATATTTATGGCTGATATTTTGTTAGTCATGTGTTTTTTATTATTTAATTGTGATATGTAATGCTCATGACATCTATAGACCACCATAGCCATATGGAAAAATAAAATTAACAAAAGTACTATAAAATATGTTACGAGAGGATTGATAAAAAAAACATAAACATGACGGTACACAATGCAACACTGACAGAATGGTCAGCATCTAAGTGATCTTAACTATTGCATGATCTATTGTAACACCCCAACCGATGGCGGAAACATCGGGATGTCACGTATTGATGATTGTTCAGTAGCTCATGGTGAATAATAAATTTCATTAAATAATTTAAATAAGTTACATACAATTGTTCTAAGAATTTGTACATCAAATTGAATAAAACTATGCAAACATCTTCAAGCATCAATTCAAATCTTCAAGCAAGTAGAACCTGAAACATGTTAAGTTGAAGATATTTTGGGTCAACAAAAGTTGGTGAGAATTACATAGGTTTTGATAATCGAATAAAACTGTTGTGCAATTCATGTGTCATGGCAATCTAGTCCATAGGCGAAAACATACTAGAAGTAAATCGAGTGCATAATCAACCATTGTGACTGTTGTATTGTGGTACATCCCATACGCTCATGGTTCACTCGTTTATATTGCAGTAACAAACACCCACGCTACCTTTGTAGGAGGCACGTATCCGGGTGGGATTGTCAGTCCAATAGATCTATCAATGTATATCGTCGGCTGATGAATGTTTATGCTAGAATTGTGCTTACCCTAGTCATGTTCAAGACATAATGCAACATAGAAATACACATAGACACTTTGATGATTGAATGGCATAAATGATGTTGTAACATGATTCACCCCAAAAATGGTGATAAATAGAAAAGGGGCTATGTAAAACTCACCTTAGCACAATGTTATATCTGTTGAAAAATTGAATAGTGGTGTTGCCCAAATGTGTCAAGTATCACCCTATAATAAGGTAATAAATATGTCTAAGTCTATCTAGTCTACAAATGTATATGTTCTAGGGCTTCGAATTTGGGGATAATTGCTCGTTTGATTAATATTAAAAATGTTTGATAATTGAGAGAAATTTAGTAAATAAATAGACAAAAATCTTTTTATAAAATTTGAATTTAATATGGTCACAATAATGAGTTTAAAGTATAAAAATAATTTTTACAAAATTATTTTCTTTAAAATAGAATATTAATTCTATTTATATCAAATTGTCAAAATTTAACTTTAATATTTAAAAATATTAAAATTCATATTTCTGTTCTAAATAATCAGAAATAATTTGTATAAAATTTTGTTCCAAAAATATTAAAAATTGGATTTATTATGATTTAATTATGATTAAAACTAACAAAAATTGATTAAAAATATTAAATAAATGATTTTTCTGAAATAAAAATCATTTCAGAAAAGTTTATTGTTATAAAAACTTAGAATAATTTTTGTGGAAATTTATAAGATCGTTTTGATATTTTTATAGAATTTTATAAATAAAATGGAATAAACTTGATTTATTTATTATATATATTAAATAAAAAATTTTTGAAAACTAAAAATTGTGAGTGAAACTTTTTCAGTAGATTCACTTAAAATAATTTTTGTAGAATTATTAAAAGAGTTTTAATAATTAAAAATGAATTTATAAAATATAAGTTATATATATATAATTAATTTGAATTGTTCTTGAAAAATAAAACCAAACCAAAAAGAATGCCACAACCGGGACTTGAACCCGCGTGGCTCGGGTGATGGGCACCAGACACAACCACCTGGTCCAGACCAGTGGTTGTGTTTGGTTGCTGTTCAATTAAAATAAATAACCTCAAAAATTTCGTGTTCTTCCCCAAAATTCCAATTTCGAGCCCTAGAATCTACAATCAGACAATCCACACAACATTAACCCGATTAACCTTAGGGTTTATGTTGTGTGGGTGCCGATAAACAAAACCCATCAAAAACATCACACTTACAATGTTTGATTGTTCACGATTGCTCGGTCAACCAATAAAGTCAAAACGCGATCAAATAATCAACACAGAAGGTTTTTAAGTAGAATTAGGGGTTGAGAGATGAAGTTCGGCGAGTTGAGATGGGTGTATGATGTTCAATTTATAGTGGGGTTGTCTGGGTTGCCAAAATGGTATCTTTGACTTCGTTTTGAATGTTGACGCGTTCGTGGACCAATTATAGCATCAATTGAATGTTAATTGGAATGTGTACGAGTCATAATTGGCCGGTAATCGCGTGATGATGCAAATTACAGATCAATCACGAGTCAATGTAATATTTTTGGCAAGTCGTTGTATCACAGTTGACTTTCCAAGTCAACTGTGAGGTTTCAAAGGCTAGTGTTATAATTATAATAAACCGGTTTGAAACAATGATGTATGCTAGATCAACTGGTTAGTGTGTGTGTGTTTGTTTGAACCGGTTAGGGACCCGGGTTCGATCCCCGTCCCTAACATTAATTTTTTTAAAGCTGAAAAGGGAAGAGAGGGTAGTGGGCTTAGTTCCTTGGGCTCGGTTACTGTTGGGCCTGTTGTTGGGTTGGGCCAGACCTGAATTGGGCTTAGGTGGGGAGAAAGAAAGGATATTGGGTTTGGAGTTTGTTTTAAAAGAAAATGTTGGTATTATTATTATTAACTTTTAAATATACATACAAATTATGAATAATTAAGGTTTAAATTGCCACAAAATAATTAAATGTAAATAATAATAGAACTTGTCGTAACGTACAATTATTTAACGTGAAATGTTACAGTCTCCCCTACTTTTAGGAACTTCGTCCCGAAGTTAAAGGAAGACACCAGGTTTACAATTGGTCGACTACCGAAAACCTTGATAAAATTTCTCACTACCTTAACGTACCTGTAAATTCATGATTACGTTCCGGACCGTAATTATCAATTTACCTTACATTAGGGTTTTGCGTCCTTTTATGACTCTACCGATTGTTGAGCAGGTTCGATAGTCTCCACCAGTCGTTGAGCAGGTGGTAGGGCCTCTCCCGAATGTTGGAAAGACATGATGACCTCTACCAATCGTTGAGTAGGTTGTTTGATAGTCAACTAATTGATGTACAAGTAAGCAAGTATGATTATAGATATAGCAATTAGTTCACATTCAAACAAGCATGCACACAGATGTTATGATAATACTCAAATTTATTATTTGAATCAAAAAGTATTAATACATAGAATTAAAGAGAAAGTAGACATCATTCAAATGGTGGGGTTGCGGTTAAGTAGCTGGAGGGTCTCTAGCGGGGTTGTTTGGAGCAGCAAGGGCATTTGCAGCAGGAATTCGACAAACGTCCGCAAGATGCCCATACCTTTGACAATTGGTGCACTGTCGGCAGGGTACTTGGGTTGGATGGTGATACTGGCAGGTGTCACACTTAGGTAGCTTCCCGTTGTATTGTTTCTTGTTGGGTGGGACAGTGGTGTCTATTGCAAAATTCCTGACCTTGCACTTTCCGTTGGTTGAGGCCTCGGTTTTGATATCAACGGCAGGTTGGGGAGTATCCTTTTTCTTTTCCCCTTTACGAGTCAGGGTTCCTGCCTTCACATGGTTATCTGTTAGGGTGGCAGCCAAACGCTTTGCTTCCTCCAAAGTAGCAGGGTTCCTTCCCCACACCGTGTCTTGAATCTGCATTGGTTACCCACCAATGTATTTTTCGATCGCAATGGGCAAAGGGGTGACTTTGTGGGGTAGCAGTAAGCTAAGTTCGTGAAAACGAGTGTTGTAAGCAAGGTTTTCCCCACTGTCTTGAGCAAGGTCATGAAACTCATCTTCCAGCTTCTTGATTTCATTACGAGGATAGAACTCTGCCTTCATAATGTCTTTAGCTTGATCCCAAGTTAAGGCTAGTGCAGCTTCAGCTCCGCGAGTGCGTTTTTCTTCATTCCACCAAGTGAGTGCTCGTTTGTGAAGAACACTCATAGCATAACGGACTTTAAAGTTGTCGGGGCATTCACTGTTGATGAAGGTATTCTCAATACCCTCAAACCATTGTAGGAGTCCCGTAGCTCCTTCTTCACCACTAAACTTTGGGGGATTACAGGAATTAAAGTGCTTGAGAGTGCAGGCTGGAAGACCATTCCCATTCCCGTTGTGGTTTCCATTTCCATTCCCGTTGCCGTTACCGTTCCCGTTGCCGTTCAACTGGATGACTTGAGCTAGTAAGTTGGGAACCAGAGTTGCGATTTGCTGCGCCATTTGTTGAGAAATGAGTGCAGCCAGTTGGGCATCGACACCAATGTTGTTGTTGTTGTTGTTGTTAGTGTCATGGTTATGGTTGTGATTGCTACTTCCTTCGTCATGGTTGTCACCACTGTTGAGACGAGCACTGCGACGTGGAGGCATGATCTGTAAGAGACACAGTGAAATGAATGAGATTATATAAGGAGTGTAATCATTTATTCATTAATTAAAACGAATAAACAAAAACGTTGACTTATCAAAGATTCTAAATTCTAATAACATATGAAGACGTGCTTTAGCCTATAAGTGAACACTCATCCCGAGAATTCCCAGGTAGGCATCCGGGTCCCTCGTCTGATTGGGATATATGCGCAATGCCAGCCTAGACAGAAGACTCAGAATACAGGCGTTCACCCTTCTAGAATGCACGTGTTCGTTATTAAAACCTAGAACTTCGACGAGATCTCAAGGTGGTTCAGGTTAAACCTGAGAATTTTGCCTTATTAGTCTAAGAGTGGATCCAGTGATGGAGAACAACCTTCTTGTAGGGATGAAAGTAGGGATAAGAAGTAGGAGGGAGATAGAGTATAGCAAGTAAAAGAAGCAAGTACTGGTTAAATCCTATGGTTATAGACTAGATTATTTTTCTAATAACCTAATTCCCTATAACCATGGCTCTGATACCAATCTGTAACACCCCAACCGATGGCGGAAACATCGGGATGTCACGTATTGATGATTGTTCAGTAGCTCATGGTGAATAATAAATTTCATTAAATAATTTAAATAAGTTACATACAATTGTTCTAAGAATTTGTACATCAAATTGAATAAAACTATGCAAACATCTTCAAGCATCAATTCAAATCTTCAAGCAAGTAGAACCTGAAACATGTTAAGTTGAAAATATTTTGGGTCAACAAAAGTTGGTGAGAATTACATAGGTTTTGATAATCGAATAAAACTATTGTGCAATTCATGTGTCATGGCAATCTAGTCCATATGCGAAAACATACTAGAAGTAAATCGAGTGCATAATCAACCATTGTGACTGTTGTATTGTGGTACATCCCATACGCTCATGGTTCACTCGTTTATATTGCAGTAACAAACACCCACACTACCTTTGTAGGAGGCACGTATCCGGGTGGGATTGTCAGTCCAATAGATCTATCAATGTATACCGTCGGCTGATGAATGTTTATGCTAGAATTGTGCTTACCCTAGTCATGTTCAAGACATAATGCAACATAGAAATACACATAGACACTTTGATGATTGAATTGCATAAATGATGTTGTAACATGTTTCACCCCAAAAATGGTGATAAATAGAAAAGGGGCTATGTAAAACTCACCTTAGCAAAATGTTATATCTGTTGAAAAATTGAATAGTGGTGTTGCCCAAATGTGTCAAGTATCACCCTATAATAAGGTAAAAAATATGTCTAAGTCTATCTAGTCTACAAATGTATATGTTCTAGGGCTTCGAATTTGGGGATAATTGCTCGTTTGATTAATATTAAAAATGTTTGATAATTGAGAGAAATTTAGTAAATAAATAGACAAAAATCTTTTTATAAAATTTGAATTTAATATGGTCACAATAATGAGTTTAAAGTATAAAAATAATTTTTACAAAATTATTTTCTTTAAAATAGAATATTAATTCTATTTATAACAAATTGTCAAAATTTAACTTTAATATTTAAAAATATTAAAATTAAAGAATTATAAGTTTAAAATTTATATTTCTGTTCTAAATAATCAGAAATAATTTGTATAAAATTTTGGTGCAAAAATATTACAAATTGGATTTATTATGATTTAATTATGATTAAAACTAACAAAAATTGATTAAAAATATTAAATAAATGATTTTTCTGAAATAAAAATCATTTCAGAAAAGTTTATTGTTATAAAAACTTAGAATAATTTTTGTGGAAATTTATAAGATCGTTTTGATATTTTTATAGAATTTTATAAATAAAATGGAATAAACTTGATTTATTTATTATATATATTAAATAAATAAATTTTTGAAAACTAAAAATTGTGAGTGAAACTTTTTCAGTAGATTCACTTAAAATAATTTTTGTAGAATTATTAAAAGAGTTTTAATAATTAAAAATGAATTTATAAAATATAAGTTGTATATATATAATTAATTTGAATTGTTCTTGAAAAATAAAACCAAACCAAAAAGAATGCCACAACCGGGACTTGAACCCGCGTGGCTCGGGTGATGGGCACCAGACACAACCACCTGGTCCAGACCAGTGGTTGTGTTTGGTTGCTGTTCAATTAAAATAAATAACCTCAAAAATTTCGTGTTCTTCCCCAAAATTCCAATTTCGAGCCCTAGAATCTACAATCAGACAATCCACACAACATTAACCCGATTAACCTTAGGGTTTATGTTGTGTGGGTGCCGATAAACAAAACCCATCAAAAACATCACACTTACAATGTTTTATTGTTCACGATTGCTCGGTCAACCAATAAAGTCAAAACGCGATCAAATAATCAACACAGAAGGTTTTTAAGTAGAATTAGGGGTTGAGAGATGAAGTTCGGCGAGTTGAGATGGGTGTATGATGTTCAATTTATAGTGGGGTTGTCTGGGTTGCCAAAATGGTATCTTTGACTTCGTTTTGAATGTTGACGCGTTCGTGGACCAATTATAGCATCAATTGAATGTTAATTGGAATGTGTACGAGTCATAATTGGCCGGTAATCGCGTGATGATGCAAATTACAGATCAATCACGAGTCAATGTAATATTTTTGGCAAGTCGTTGTATCACAGTTGACTTTCCAAGTCAACTGTGAGGTTTCAAAGGCTAGTGTTATAATTATAATAAACCGGTTTGAAACAATGATGTATGCTAGATCAACTGGTTAGTGTGTGTGTGTTTGTTTGAACTGGTTAGGGACCCGGGTTCGATCCCCGTCCCTAACATTAATTTTTTTAAAGCTGAAAAGGGAAGAGAGGGTAGTGGGCTTAGTTCCTTGGGCTGGGTTACTGTTGGGCCTGTTGTTGGGTTGGGCCAGACCTGAATTGGGCTTAGGTGGGGAGAAAGAAAGGATATTGGGTTTGGAGTTTGTTTTTAAAGAAAATGTTGGTATTATTATTATTAACTTTTAAATATACATACAAATTATGAATAATTAGGGTTTAAATTGCCACAAAATAATTAAATGTAAATAATAATAGAACTTGTCGTAACGTACAATTATTTAACGTGAAATGTTACATCTATAGTGTTGAATATGTAACATCAGCCTCAAACTCGGAAGCAACATCATTCTTAAAGTATTCTGTTTTATTGCATTTATTTTTATTGCATCAACCTAGAAAAATCGCAACAAACCCCTCTATGCTTATGCATGTTTTATAACATTTTAGCATTCATTTTTATTGCATTTATTTCCTCCATATCATGTGAGTTAGTAAAACACATGTTTTGGTGAAAATTCATGGTTGTGATAATCTCACATAGGCGTCGATTACTCAAGGGTAATCTCCAAGTACTCGCAACTTCTCAGTCAATCGAGTTGGCACTGCCTAACGACTTTTGCAACTATGGGTGAAATAGAATTTGCTTTGATTTGCTTTTGTTTGTTTTTATAGGAATTGAGTGATTGTCGGGGATAGCAGATGCATTTAAGAGGGTTCACGATAATAAATGAAACTCGTTCGTGATGGATTTAGCATATCCAGCTTACATGACCGTGTCGATATTCTGTTATGGAGCAATTGTGTTAAAAAAGACTAGTGGGAAACCCGCGCGTTGCTACGGGACGGTTAAGATAAATATATTTTTTTTGAACAATGCACAAGCGTAGCCGTGTTAGCCCATCAAGCTATAGGAAAAGTGTAAAAACGTAATTGTCTTTGAATGCGAAACGATGTATATGAAATTAATCCATTTCTCTTCATTGTTTAAACTTTGAAAAGAAACTATATTTTTTATATCCAACATATACGTTCTTATAACTTTTCATGACACACTATGTAAATTGTCCAACCATATGTCATTAACTTCCAACATCTAAGAGATGATGTGTACACAGAACACCCAAGTATAAAAAAAGATTTCACTATATATGAAAATGAACTTCTTTGATCATCAAAATTCAGTCATCAGCACTGTTCTCAAAATCAAATATGAGCATAGATAATTTTTATTCCCAAATATTTCTATATAATTTTTCACAAATTTAGACCAAATCACCATATGGATACGTATTGTCAAGCATGAACTCAAAACCAAATATGAGCATAGAAACCAAAACAGAGTAGATAAACCAAAACACAACCATTCGATATCAGTATAAACAAGTAAACAGAGAAGTAAAGAAGTATCAACAACACATTTATTTTAATAAACAAATCAAGTTTAACCTGGAAGATGAACTTGCAGATACAATCCACTTTCGGATTGTGTCGACGTTTTGCCAGATTCGTTACAACATGATTACTCTTTTCAGCGTCCTCGGTCGCACCTTGTCGTTCTTATTAAATAATTAAAATAAAAAAAAACCTTATTAATAGAAAATCAAAACGTACCGTACTACTTGGTGTTGTGTGTGCGTCACTTCGTACCACCATTAACCCTCTGCAAAAATAAAGTAATTTGTTTCAGCAATTCTCACGATGAACGACACTGTATATTTATATAAACATATGCAATTTTAAAGAAAGAAAGAAAATGTAAAATTAATATTTATTGAATATAATTATTTGAAGCTTGTGGTAAATCTTTATTTATCTTTACTACATGGTACAAGTATCTTAATGCATTGAAGGGTAATTTGGGAAAGATTTATATGATATTTGAGGGTTGAAGCACATGACTTTTCATATCCCATCTTAACTTGATCAAGTTGAACATGTTTGCTCGTTGCTCACTCTTTATAATGTAGTAGAGATAAAGAAATATACTCGAATTCACTAAAATCCATTTATGAGCTATATATTCAACATGAAAAGATGAACTATTTGGTTGGAGAATTAGAGTCCATGTGAAATTAATTGGATTAAAGATCTTAATTGGGCTCATGTTATTTAGTGTGGGCTACAATTGGTCCAATTGGATTAATGCTGAATGAAGAAAAGGGCAGGTTACAACTTGCGAGGTAAAAAAAGACGACGGCAGAAAAAAAAAATATCATTGGCGGCTGCACAACGATATTGAAGAAAACAATCGGATTAATTTTTATTTTTTATTTTTTTGAACGGTCAATTGGAATCACTCACGGACTGCTGGAGTATTATCGTGCCACCAATGTTACCACGCGATCATATTCCACCACCAAGTCACCAATTCATGAGGAAACTCATAATTATGAGAAAAACCCCCTTGTAAGATTCGAACTCAGTACCTTATAGTCCTTAAGTCTTATTCCACCACCAAGATGTCGCTGGGCTATAAAGCCTTTGGCAAACAATCGGATTAATTGAGTTTTAAAATATTTCAAGACAATTTTTTTTTTCCTATGCACTTTTATTCGGTTCAATCATAAAGCAAAAAATTTGGTGAGGTTGGGAGTCGATACAGGGTTATAGAGGAATTATGTAATTGTTGTGTAGTCTTGGTAAGCGTTTTTTTCCTTTGGAATAAAAATTGGGCCCCTTTTCTGTTAAAAAAAAGGAGGTTTTATCGTTTTAGTAAGTTTTTGTTTTTATTTGAATATATATCAGTCCAATAGTTAAATATGGTCCTGGGTTCGAATCTCACAAAGGGGGTTTTCTCATAATTATGAGTTTCCTTCTGAATTGGTGACTTGGTGGTGGAATATGATCGCGTGGCAACATTGATGGCACGATAATACTCCAGTGTTCCGTGAGTGATTCCAATTTGTTGGCCGTTCAAAAAAAAAAATTAAACCCATGCCTTATTATCTTTGTCGCCACCACCATTGTATCGAATGTAGAGCCTAAATTCCAGTTAATGTAGCCAACGTATTTCTTGAATTTGAACTTGAATTCTTGAATCATATGTGAAAACACAAATTTAAAATCCAAAACTCAAAATCTCAAGTTAGAGAATGAATTAGAGAACTTATTGGCATTTTTCATCAGAATCGAGTGTTTTTTTATATTTTTTACCCAACCATACATTGACATGTGACATACGTGTCAACTTCTCTCTCATTTTTATAACTTTTAAAATATAATTTGTTATAAAATTTTGAATATATTATTGCGACTTCTGTGAATCATGTTGGAATAAATATACGTGACGTTTGTATATTTATCGATAGCCTTTAGAATCATTTGTATAATGTTGATCAATTATTAATTATCCTAATCCCAATAACAAGATGAGTCTTTGATGGGCGGATTTATCATTAGATGGGCCTTGTAGGGTGTCCCCTGGGTATGCATAAGAATGAGAGCTTACTAGGGAATAGGGGTAACACAACTTATTATCATAACACCTCCTAAAGTTTTCACTCCTCCCTCTCTCTAAACCGATTCATCACCTAAGAATCCTAAATCCATCATAACTGCATACCCTAAAGGGAACCCAATCATCTTGGCAATCATGTCAACCTCCACTCTCTTAGGATCAATGACAGGGCTCACTAATCTTTCAGGTATTATCATTATTATTATGTTTTCCTTTATTTATAATCAAAACTGATCAACATGTGGTATCAGAGCAATGTTGCTCTATCAGTTTTGATTGTTTTCCTTTAAGATCTGGAATTAAAATCGGAAAACAATTATGATTGAAACCTGATAATGTTTTAGGGTTCCATATTCTTTTTTCTTTTTTTTTTCTTACGGCCAAAAGAAAAGAAGAAAAAAAATTATGTATAACAACGTAAAAGTTTCAATTTGTTGATCTATTCACTAACAATTTTTTTTTATTAGTGATTAGATATATGAAATTGAAGTTTCAATGACTCACGGCTATTTTAGTTTTTATTTACATAGCCGATTATTTTATTTTAATGTTTTATTAATTTTCGAAATCAGTTAATAAACATTAAGGTTCTTAGATTTCGATTCCAGATTATGCATGTTTATTAAGTTTTTGGAATTTTTCGATTGATGTTCTTCAAGAACATCATAATTTTTTCAAAAATTCCCTTATGTTTTGGTTCAAGATTGAATCAAATCTTGTTTCTAGTATTTTAGGAAATTCAATCTCCATAAATTTTTTGAAATCTTGTTGATAAAATTCAAATTTCAAAATATTATGAAATTTAGGAGATAATTAGTTCCTATCTAAAGATGGAAACAAGATTTAATTAAATCTCTAATTTTTTGAACCACCTAACTTTATCACTTTTAGTTCTTGATAATAATAACTAGTTTTCGGTTTTAAAGATTAATAATTAAGTTCTCGGAGGATCCCTCAGTTCACGCATTCAGGTTCTCGGCTTTTAGTTCTCGGTTATAAAGTTTTTGATCAGGTCCACGGACAGGAGTTCTCGGTCAAGGTCTTCTACTTTGAAAACCCATGATGTTTTCGAGATTCATAATTTTTCCAAGAACCTATCTTATTTATCGAGAACTATTATGTATTCGAGAACCAATATTTATTCGAGAACTATTAAAGAATCCGAGAACTATTAAAGTTATCCGAAAACTTAAGTTATTCGAGTACTCATAATATATTCGAGAATCATCAGCATATCGAGAACTAATTCTGATATTCGGGAACTCATCATTTTAGAGAACCCCTTATGTTATTCGAGATCTCATAAGTTTTCCGGGAACTCGTCATTTTCGAGAACTCATAATTTCGAGAACCCCTGATGTTATTCGAGATCTCATAAGTTTTCCGGGAACTCACTATTTTTCCGAGAACTCCTTATGCTATTCGAGAACTCATCTAAATTTTTGAGAACTCAATTACTGAGAACCCATTACTTTTTCCGGGATCTCTGATAAAACTTACAGTTTTGATAAAACCTAACGTATCAAGTTTATTCAAAACATTATAAAAACCTTGCTTAACTTGAAATAACATTTTACATATCACTTCTGCCCAAAGGTGATGTGTCACATTAGTTCGTTATATAAGATCTCGTTAAGCATTGTAGCTCAGTTCACATAATTTCCATAAGGTTTCACTTCTGCCCAAAGGTGATGTGTAACAGATTATGTTGGTGAACTGAGCGTATTGCATTAAAACTTTGAATGTCTCACTTCTGCCCAAAGGTGATGTGCTACATTCACTGTTTGCAACTTAATACTTAAATAAATAGCGTATAGCCAAAGCTAGAGCATCTTATTTAAGTAGCTTATGTTTTGGTGTTATAATAAGTTATCACAGCTTCATTAGTACAATGGTCTTTGTTCTGCCTGCCTTAGATAATTACTTGCCCCCCTTAGATCACTATAAGTTCTTCTCTAACTTAGTATCTTACTATTCTCATCTTTTTCCACTATTAGCTCCCAACTGCGGCATCACTACCTTAACTGGTGATAACTTTGCTGCCTGGAAAGATTCACTTATGTTGACCTTGGCGTTGCTGGATTTCGATTACGCACTGAGAGAGGATGCTCCTCCCCAACTCACTGACAAAAGCACCGCTGCTGATAAAATGGTGCATGAGAAATGGGAAAGATGCAACCGTATGTCTCTCATGTTCATTAAGAACTCCATTAGCATGCCTATTAGAGGATCTATTCCAGATTCTACGATCGCTAAAGTCTATCTGGCTTCTGTGGAGGATCAGTTCAAAGGAACCTCAAAGGCGCATGCTTCCACTCTGATTTTGAAACTTGTGACAACTAAATATGATGGGAGAAGCGGTATTCGTGAGCACATCATGTCCATGAACGATATGGCCCATAAGCTCAAGGGTTTAGAAATGGAGATTAGTGACGGTTTCCTGGTGCATTTCATCATGACTTCGCTTCCCTCTGCTTATGATGCTTTCAAGATCAACTACAACACACAGAAAGAAAAGTGGACAATGCAGGAGTTGATAGCTATGTGCGTGCAAGAGGAGGAACGGATGAAGCTGGAGAAACCTGGAGTTGCTTACCTGACGACTGCTAATCCAAAGAAAAGGAAGAGGCAATCTAACAAGAATCATAATGCTAAATCTCAGAGGAATGATGCAAGTACCTCATCTAGCCATAAGAACTCCAAAGGCAAGTTCCTTTGCAAGTTCTGTAAGAAAGAAGGACATAAGCAGAAGGACTGCCATGAATTTAAGGAGTGGCTAACTAAGAAAGGTAATCATCTGTTTATGATACTTGAGTCCTTTAACTTAAATGTTCCATCTAATACTTGGTGGTTTGACTCTGGTTCTATGGTCCATGTGACCAATTCTCTTCAGGGATTCCGTTCAATCCAGAAGCTGGCAAGAAACCAAAGAATACTTAATGTTGGGAATGGAAAGTCTCTTATTGTCGAAGCCGTGGGAACATTAGAATTAAAATTCAAAACTGGTTTATGTATTATTCTTTATGATACCTTATATATTCCTGAGATTACTCGGAATCTTGTATCTGGACCTAAGTTAGACATGGATGGTTTTGACGTTTCTCACGGTCATGGCAAACTTAAGATTACTTATGATTCCCAAGTGTATGGTTATGGTTTTCTGGATGGTGGTCTCTATAAGTTAGAACTAGATGATAATTTTTCCAAGTCTTTGTTATCATATAATGTTAATGAATTACTAACAAAGAAGAAACGCAAGAGAGACTTAGAAACTTCATCCATGTTGTGGCATCAACGTTTAGGCCACATTTCATGAGAAAGGTTAACCAGACTCGTGAAGGATGGGGTATTACCCTCTCTTGATTTCGATGATTTTGGAACATGTGTCAAATGCCTTAAGGGAAAAATGACATCAGCAAATAAGAAAGGTGCCACTAGGAGCTCTAATTTATTAGAACTCATTCATACTGACATTAGTGGCCCTTATAACATTGCTAGAATAACTGGACATACTTCATTTATCACTTTCAT
The DNA here is from genome assembly GCA_028751855.1 of Ambrosia trifida. Taxonomy (NCBI): domain Eukaryota; kingdom Viridiplantae; phylum Streptophyta; class Magnoliopsida; order Asterales; family Asteraceae; genus Ambrosia; species Ambrosia trifida. Next base: position 62,675,546 of record CM054128.1, on the reverse strand, counting down.
TGATGATTACTCTCGCTACATGTACTTGTATCTCATTAAGGAAAAGTCTGAATCGCTAACAACTTTTAAAGATTATAAAGTTGAAGTTGAAAAACAATTAGATCGTCAGATAAAAGTTGTTAGATCAGATAGAGGAGGTGAATATTATGGTAGACATACTGATGTGGGTCAAGCCCCTGGCCCATTTTATGAGTTTTGTAAGAGCCAGGGGATTGTGAACCAATACACCATGCCTGGTACTCCTCAGCAGAACGGTGTAGCTGAGAGAAGAAATAGAACCCTAATGGACATGGAGCGCAGTATGTTAGCCAACTCAGGTTTACCTTTGTTCCTCTGGACTGAGGCCTTAAAAGCAGCCGTTCATATACTCAATAGAGTTCCTACGAAGTCTGTCCCCAAAACTCCTTACGAACTTTGGACAGGTAGGAAACCGAGTCTTAGGTATATGAAAGTATGGGGCTGTCTTGCTGAAGCTAAGTTATATAACCCTTTCTTACGAAAACTTGACATGAAAACCGTCAGTTGTTTCTTCATCGGATATCCCGATCACTCTAAGGGTTATAGATTCTATTGTCCTTCCCATGTCACTCGTATTGTGGAAACCAAGCGTGCTGCATTCCTAGAGGATTTCAAGGTCAGTGGGAGTAATGAAAATCCTTATGAAGAATTGCAAGAAATACAAGATGCGGGGGAGACAGATTCGTCGCTTACTACAACTCCGATGATTCCTCTTGTACCCAATGCCAATTCTATTCCTAACGTCACTGTACCAACACCTTCACAGCCAGATCTTCATGAACCAGCTAATGAAGGCCCATCAAACACTCAACACCATGAAAATGTTGAACCTGTAAACCAGCTTCGAAGGTCATCAAGGTCTAGAAGGCCTACTAATTTTGATGAGTATGTAACCTTCCTAACTGAAGCTGAAATGGATACCGGAAAGCTTACTGATCCTACCTCTTATAACGAAGCCATTAGCAGTGATCAATCTTCTGAATGGACAAAAGCCATGATTGACGAGCTTGAATCCATGAAGAAAAATGACGTTTGGGATTTGGTTGAATTACCCAGCGGTGCAAAAGCCGTAGGATGTAAATGGGTCTTCAAAACAAAACTAGATCCGAATGAGAACGTTGAACACTATAAAGAGAGATTGGTTGCAAAAGGCTACACTCAGAAAGAGGGAATTGATTATCAAGAGACGTTTTCACCTGTCTCTAGAAAAGATTCCTTAAGGATCGTTATGGCCCTCGTAGCTCATTTTGATTTAGAGTTACATCAGATGGACGTTAAGACTGCTTTCCTTAATGGTGACTTGGAAGAAGAAGTGTTCATGAAGCAACCTGAAGGTCAAGAACATTTAGTCTGCAAGTTGAAGAAATCCATATACGGTTTGAAACAAGCCTCACGTCAATGGTACTTAAAGTTTGATGAAGTCGTTAAGAGTAATGGTTTCATGAAGAATCAAGTCGATCAATGCACCTACCTTAAGATGAGTGGGAGTAATTTTACTATTCTTGTCCTTTATGTCGATTATATCTTATTGGCAAGCAATAGCTTAGATATGTCGCATGAGTCGAAGCGATTACTTTCGTCTAATTTCGACATGAAGGATCTCGGAGAAGCCTCTTATGTTATTGGCATCAAAATACACCGAGACAGACGCAATGGGATTTTAGGTTTGTCCCAAAGGGCCTACATTGATCGTGTTCTCACACGTTATAACATGCAACATTGTAAACCTACTCCAGCTCCAGTAGCTAAGGGAGATGTATTCGGTTTATTCCAATGTCCAAAAGCAGAAGTGGAAAAGGAACAGATGAGAATGATACCTTATGCCTCAGTAGTCGGTAGTCTTGCTTATGCTCAAGTCTGTACGCGTCCAGATATCGCTTATGTCACTAGAATGCTAGGCCGTTACTTGAATAATCCTGGCCATGATCATTGGAAAGCAGCTAAGAAAGTGTTAAGATATCTGCAAGGGACTAAAGACTATAAACTGACTTACAGAAGAAGTGATCATTTAGAAGTGGTAGGATACTCTAACTCTGACTTTGCTAAATGCAAGGATGATAACAAATCCACCTCGGGGTATATCTTTATGTTAGCAGGCGGACCCATTTCATGGAAGAGTCATAAATAGAGACTTACAGCAACATCCACAATGATGGCAGAATACATCGCTGTATATAACGCAACCTGCCATGGAATGTTGATTAGGAATCTCATTACTGGACTCAAAATTGTCAATTCCATCACTAGACCATTGAAGCTTTACTGTGATAACTCAGCCGCCGTTAGTTTCTCGAACAGTAACAGTTCGACTGGCGCTGATCATTTCTTAGATACAAAGTATTTGTTCGTACGTGAACGAGTTGAGGAAAACAATTTTTGTATCGAACATATAAGTACTAAGGATATGCTTGCGGATCCGATGACTAAAGGTCTCCCACCTAAAGTATTCGAAGATCACGTTTCGAAGATGGGACTTACTAATGACCTTGTTTAGAAGCATATGTACTTATTGACCACTTATGTTTACTTATGACTTATGTTTTATGAATAACGACTTATGTTTAATGAAATTTCCTCATTATGATTTGTTTGTCTATTAGTATGTTAAGTCGGCATAATGACATAAAGACAATAATGTAACAAATCAACAACTAAGGGCATAACGTAAATTGATCCTAATGTTAAGTTTTAAATTTGGATTGTAGTATGATTAATGGGGTCCTAAGTCGAATATAGACTTAACGACTGTATTTCTCTACTACAGTTTGGGTTTAGAACTAAAATGAGTAGTAATCCCTCGAGACTAACGTAATGCTCATAACAAATGATTACTCGGCTAAGTGGGAGAATGTTGGAATAAATATACGTGACGTTTGTATATTTATCGATAGCCTTTAGAATCATTTGTATAATGTTGATCAATTATTAATTATCCTAAACTCAATAACAAGATGAGTCTTTGATGGGCAGACTTATCATTAGATGGGCCTTGTAGGGTGTCCCCTGGGTCTGCATAAGAATGAGAGCTTACTAGGGAATAGGGGTAACACAACTTATTATCATAACACCTCCTAAAGTTTTCACTCCTCCCTCTCTCTAAACCGATTCATCACCTAAGAATTCTAAATCCATCATAACTGCATACCCTAAAGGGAACCCAATCATGTCAACCTCCACTCTCTCAGGATCAATGGCAGGTCTCACTAATCTTTCAGGTATTATCATTATTATTATGTTTTCCTTTATTTACAATCAAAACTGATCAACAAATCATTCAAAACTAAGTTCGGTCTGATAATATACAACTTAGCAAAGCACAAATGAAAAATCATTAAAAAAATTTTAAAAATGCTATTTTTCTTTCTTTTTTACACCTACACTTTGGGCAAGTAATCAAAGAGCAAAGAGGAAAGTTTGTAGCTATTCAAGAGACGATGAAAGTTGACGGTTCAAAAATCCAAGTTAATAAGACTTGGGGCAGGAGATCGGAGAAACACAAGTGGATGAATGCAGAGGGGACATCTGGGGGCTTACTGTTGATTTGGGATCCAGATTTTTTCAATTGTATCCAACCAGTCAAGCATCGACATTTCTTGATTGTATCGGGTACCATTTCCCAGGTCAGTGGTTTAGTTCATTTTGCAAACGTTTATGCACCGCAAGCTGTTACTGCCAAAAAAGAGGCGTGGAAGGAATTGACTGGGCAGGTAGAATCAAAGTTGGGGATATGGATTATCATGTGTGGTTTCAATTCAGTTTGGTCACCGAAAGAGAGAATGAATACTAAATTTAACCCTGTATGTACCGAGGCATTTAACGAGTTCATTGAGGAGAACGAATTGTTGGAATTTCCAATGGGTAGTTGGAAGTTCACAAGAATTTCGGATGCAGGGGACAAGTTTAGCAAAAGCAACAGGTTCTTAGTTAACCAGCGATTCGGGGATAAATGGTCGGGATCTAGTGTTATGGCACTGCCTCGCCAAGATTCGGATCTAGTGTTTTGAAAATATAGTTTAAAGGTGATTGGGATGTAATGTTGTTTGGTCTCTTTTGAGCACCTTGTTCATAGAGACTATGTAAATATTTTGGGTGATCAATGAAATGAAATTTGCCGTTCAAAAAAAAATATTTTGGCGTCGCGAGCTCAGTCCTGGAACCTTCAAGACCACATCCTACGAAATAGTAGGGTTTTCGGTGCAGACTTGGACTACTTGCAGGCCCTCGAAAAGCTAAATGACTATCTCCCAGGTTTTGATATTGGCGGTTTTTCTAACAAGGACACCCCCCCAAGTCTCAAAAAACTTTAGCGAATGCCCTTTTTTTGGCAAAATCGCTTAGAGCTTGGGTGAAGTTTTTGGTCTATCCCCTCGGCAGAGGGAAATTATTGAATGCTTGCAAAGCCCCCACGCCCAAGATTTCCTAACTGTTATCCCGATCGAAGGTCTGGGCCAAAGCATGTCCGCTATTGAATACAGGGCCATTCTTAAATATCGTTTGATGATCCCCATATACAAGGAGGATGAAATCTGTCTGATGTGCCGTAAGGCCTGCCTAGATGAATACGGGGAACATGCAGTTCATTGTAAAGAGTTACCCGGTTTCAAATATCGGCATGATTGGGTTCGAGATATTCTGTGGGACATTTTAAGACGGGCTGGGATCTCAGCCAAGAAGGAGGCCACTGTGAACTTCCTCTCGGATCCAGCAGAAGGGAGATCCACCCTACGACCAGCTGATCTCCTTGTCTTTGGGTGGGCCGGGGGGAAGCATGCTTGTGTTGACTTAACGGGTGTATCTTCTCTAGTTGGGTTGAGGGATAGTGGCCTTGTAGCAGGGCAAGCGGTGCGGAAAGCAGAGGCAAAGAAGGTAGAAAAACATGTTAAAGCCTGCGAGGAGAACCAACACGTTTTTGTACCCCTTGACCTTTGATACCTTTGGCTCATTGGCACCAGTGACTACCCGTTTCCTGACCAGGGTCCAGCGGGTTATTCATAATAGTGTCTCGGTTCCGGGTGGGCAGGGTTACGTTTTTAGTAGATTAGGATTTGCTATACAGAAAAGGGTGGCGGCGCAGCTTGTTGCCCGCCTGCCCGCTATCTTGATGTAATTTTCTTAGTCACGGAATGAAATAAAATTATTGGGTTGGGCAAAAAATATATATATAAAATGGAAGACGGAAAAAAACATAAAAAGAACTATAAAACTTTTTATTTTTCTAAATACTTAAATGGGTTAACAACCCGTTTTTATATGGGTCAACATAAACCCAACATGTTTTTAATACAACTAAACCTTAACACGCCTTATTTTTAAACAAGCAGTGTCGGTGGACCCATAACTTGTTTTTTTTCCGTGTTGTGCCAAGAATTGACACTCTTATTCGTAAGTCGTAACTATAAAAGCAAACTTAACTAACATAACACTCATTTCAAAACACATCTATACCTTATACAAGTAATTAGTTACGTCACATGTTACAATTTTGTGAGCCCAAATTATGCTTCTTATATTTCGCTCCTTCAATTTTTTTAATTTAAAAGAAACGTTTTTTAAATCATATTTTATCTCAAATGTCATTTTACAATTTCTAAATCTTTATAACTAATTATTTTATATTTAATTTATTTAACCCGTATATTACACTAATTTATTAAAAAAAAATCAAGGTGAAAACAGTTGATGACAGTAAAAGCCAAAATTGTCCCTGAGGTTTGACCATTTTTTTCACATCAGCCCAAACTAGTTTTTTTTTAAATCTGGGTCCTTCAGGTTTACGTTTTGTTGCCAAAATCGTCCCTGACACTAACTCAGTTAAATTATCTCGTTAAGTTGAGGGGTATTTATGTCTTTTTGCCTACCCATTTATATTTTAATATTTTTTAATAAGTGGGACCCACATCCCTACCTTCTTCTACCTCTAGACCACCCCTCCTTTTTACCCAAAACCTGCACACACACTCGATCTCCCTCTTCTTCTCTCCTTAGACCACCCACACCGCCACCACCATAACCTCCGAACTTCACCCTCACACAACCACCACCCACCACTACAACTACCTCACCCGTCACATAAATGAGCACACCATAAGCTTCAACCTTCACCCTCAAAGAACCACCAACACGACCACCTCACCTTTCACAGAAGCACCACACCGACCATCCCCTTGGGTTTAGGGGGAGGTGGTGTGGAAGTGGTGGTGGGTTTAGGCATGTGGTAAATCAACGGGTAATGGGATGAGGGATGATTGTGGTGGTCTCGTGGGGGTTGTGCTCAATCGGTGGAGGTTTTGGTTTTGCAGGGGGTCCCGGTTGTGTTGTTTGGTCGGGTTGGTGGTGGTCGTGGCTCGGTGATGGTGATGGTGGCTTTCTAGGTGTTGGTTTCGGTTTGGGTGAAGCCAATGGTGGCTACGACGACGCTGGTTCAGGGGTAGTGGTGACAGTCGGGTTGTGGTGGTGGGTATAGATGGTTTGGTGGTCGTGGAGTGAAGATGATGGTTGTGGTTGTTTTTTATGGTCTTGGATCTGTGTCAGGTCCAGATTTGTTTTGTTTTAGGGTCTCGGGACACGGGCTAGATCCGGTGCGGCGGCGATGGGTTTAGGGAAAGGTAGTGTGGCGGCGATGGGTTTAAGTGGAGATGGTGCGGTGGTGGTACTTAAAATAAATAAAGTATACAAAATGCCCTTGATTTCCTAGGTAAAAAGTTAGAAATACCCCCAACTTAACGTAAATATTTAAGTGGGTTATTTTGGTGTCAATTACATTTACATAAATAATTATAGTAATAAAAAATATATATGTAACATTATAAATAATTAAATAATCAATAAAAAAAATAAAAAAAATCCAAAGTCCCAAACACCCCAAAGCAAATAAAAATGTTGTTCTCCATCCACTTTTTTGACCCTCTTCTTTTGTTTCTCCGCTAATGAAAATCCTGCAAGTTTCATCACAAATGCGGTTTTGTTTGTGTTGAATCATCTCAGGTATCTTCTTTTACCTCTTTTATACATAATACCCATTTCACCTTTTATCCTCATTATTGTTCTACATTCAGTTTCATTTTATTTTTGCTGCAATTCTTTAAAGTCCCAGTTGTTGTTAGTTGCTTAACTTAGAGTTTAATTTGAGCTTTTAAGTTACTGCTTTTGTCTTTTCCTTACAGTGAGTGTCTTAGGGTCATGAAGATTCATTTGGCATTGTTAATTGTTTATCTGCATTTTGTGTAATTTATATTAAAGCTTTGGAATTTATTTGTGGGTTTTGGGTGCAACTGTTATTGGGGCTTTGCATATCTTATCTTAATTCATTCAATTTTTCACTCACACTTGTAAGAAAAACCCGAAACATCTGGGATGGATAATAGGATGGTTATTTTTTTTGGTAAAATTTTGTTAATAACAAAAACTATGTTATTAATAATAACAAAAATTATTTACATCCTAAGGGCATTGTTACGGGTATGGCATTAGGTGATAGTTACGCGGCCTAGGTACCCAAAACCATGTAGCTGTCTACCCGATTCATATACTCGAAAAAAATTGTTTTTTTTTTTAATATTTTCCTTTAGACTCCTGTCCAGCATTGATTCATTCTAGCATCGTCGTTATATGCATGAAGGCTGAACCATCTTTTGGGATTCGCGTCATCGTCATAAAATTTACATATTTTAGATATTAATTTCAAACATTTTATGATGGTGATGATATGTATTTAACTTATCATATTTTAATTTGTTGTAGTTTGCTAACTGCATAAAATTCTTTAAAAAATAGAATGGCCAGAAAAAGTCATGTATCCCAATGATTTTTTTTTTTAACAAACTAACGGGTATATCCGATACCGAAGGATAAATACCGACAAATACCTGCTGTGTATGGCACATAGTTATGCGATCGGTTATGGGACTGAGATTATCAACCTATTAATTGAGTTGTGAGGATTGAAGATTCAGTTTCAGTTTCTTGATTTTGTTCTGCAGGTAATGTGTCTTGTTATATTCGCGTATTGGTAGACAAATTTCTTTCGGTTTCCAACTCGCAGTTTCTTGATTTAAAGCTATGGCAACACGCATATTGTCATTATCAACGCCTTTAGACAGTCAAAACTCCATGAGGGTACTCACTGTTTCCGGACTGAGAGTATCAAGCTTGAAGATGACCGATACGAAACACAACAGCATTGTTTCGTACCCTCCCAAAAAGATCAAATGTTCAGCAATGAATAGATTCAATAACAATGATCAAATCTTCAATCTACACCCTGACGTTTATCTTCTTAAAGGCGATGGACACAAAACCGTGATTAGTCCAGGGCAGGACAGTAACATTACTGATAGTTCACGAGATTCAACGAAGGCTGGTAGTTACAATGCAGCCAAGATTAAAGTGATTGGTGTTGGAGGAGGTGGGTCAAACGCGGTGAACCGTATGATTGAGAATGCAATGAAGGGTGTTGAGTTTTGGATAGTAAACACAGATGTTCAAGCGTTGAGGATGTCGCCTGTTTTTCCTAATCAACGGTTGCAGATTGGTCAAGAATTGACCCGTGGACTTGGTGCTGGCGGTAACCCTGATGTGGGTATGAATGCTGCCGAAGAAAGCAGATATTCGATTGAAGAAGCTCTCACTGGTTCAGATATGGTTTTTGTTACTGTAAGTTGTTTACTTTTTGTCTGTTTTTGCTTAACTTAAATTTTTTAATTCTATTTTGACACTGATCGATGAAAAATATTTAGTGGTTATCAATCTTTTTGAGCTGAATTGTCGTATTAGAGGGTGTTTGGATTTGTGTTGGTTTGATTACGCTTACGGGTTACCAAACTATTATGAATTCATGGGGAAAATTCACCCAATAGTAACCAAGTGTATTAATTAAGTCGCTCTACTTTTGTTCCTTTGACGTCACTCAGTCGGAAACTTCCAAGTTCCAACCATGGTTTAAAAAAAAATGTTTAAGGCATGCCTCGAGGCGAAGCGCTAAGACAACGAGTTTGTGGCGCCTCGAGCCTCAGGGGTTTAGGGTGTTTTTGATGTATTTTTTTTCATGTTTTAGACTTTTTGTGTCAATTATTTTATTTTTGATGTGTGTTTTTGATGTTTTAGACTTTTCTGGGTCGATTATTTTAATTTTTATAAGATATATAATTTTTATATTTATTTTTTGATTCTGCCTCAAGGCTCGTTTACGTTTTTATCTTATAACTACATGATTGTTAATAATCAATCAGCTGGGTCAATTATATAAATATAAAAATTATATATCTTATTAACAATCAGCTGTGTTACTCAAATAAGAAAATGTGTTTGCAGGCTGGAATGGGTGGAGGAACAGGTACGGGTGCAGGCCCCGTGATTGCCGGGATAGCGAAGTCAATGGGTATATTGACTGTTGGTATTGTGACAACTCCTTTTTCTTTTGAGGGTAGGCGAAGAGCGATTCAAGCACAAGAAGGAATTGCAGCTTTGAGAGAAAATGTTGACACGTTGATTGTCATTCCAAATGATAAGTTACTGACTGCAATTTCCCCTTCTACGCCTGTAACCGATGCTTTTAACCTAGCCGATGATATTCTCAGACAAGGCGTCCGTGGCATCTCAGATATAATTACGGTATGAAATTCACTAGGAAATGGTTAAAACAAGTTAAATTACGTAGCTTATGTTTATACAAATATGACAAAGAATTTAAGACAAGTTTACACTTACCGAACTAGAACAGTTTCTATAGCTTATATGAATACGATAATGAATTAAAGTCGACTTGCGGAAAATTTTTTACATTGATTATGCATGTTTTCTTGTTTAACTAAACGAACGGAATTTCTTGTTCGTGTCCGCTCATTTATTAAATGAACGAATACAAACGAACTTCCTGCAGAACAGTTCACGAACTGTTTGGCGAACGTTTGGTTCATTTGCAGCCCTAACTCCATGTATGTCATCATCAAATCTATAGTGCGTAAACTGGGAGAGTTGCAACAAAAATTAATTTATGAGATTAAATGTTAACTACCAAACAGGGTAAATCAGTTAAATGACGTTGGTTGCTTAAATCGGTAATAAAATAATGTGTAAGAGTTAAGACATTAGTTATGAAATAATTTCTTTCTCTTGATGATTTGGTGGTTTTATACTTTTGTATAATCACACATATAAACAAACATCTATAGACCATTTCTTTTATACAATTAGTGATTACTAATAGTTATAATATGGGTTACCTTAAAATTGCAGATACCAGGATTGGTTAATGTGGATTTTGCCGATATTCGAGCAATTATGGCGAATGCAGGCTCATCATTAATGGGGATAGGAACTGCAACTGGTACGTAGAACTGTCGAGGAACACATACACACACACACACACACTTAGTTTAACATATTAAAAATTTCAGTTTTTCCAATGGATAGTTGGCTTAGTTTTAACAAAAAGCGAGCCGAGGCACCCTCGGGCAATGCGCCTTGCACTTTTGATTGAATGAGGCGATGGGCGTACATGAAGCGCCCATGCATCGGTAAATGAGTAGATTTTGTGCATCGGGACAGGAGGTTTTAGATATACTTCAGCCCGGCGGGGATCGCGCCTCGGCTACAGGGGACTTTATTGCCTCACACTTTTTTTTTTTTTTTTTTTTTTTTTTTTGATGAAAGGGGGGGTTATATCTTAATTTTCGGTGAGCATGAGAAATGCCCAAAACTAGGGTACAAACTGTAGAAAATTAAACGAATATCAGTCTTAAGCGAATTGGTGTGTCTTTGTTTACAGGGAAAACAAGAGCGAGAGATGCTGCATTTAATGCAATTCAATCACAACTGTTAGATATTGGTATAGAAAGAGCTACTGGAATTGTTTGGAATATAACTGGTGGTACAGATTTGACATTACTTGAGGTCTCTCTCTCTCTCTGATTTCTTTTTCTTTTAATTAAAAAAAAAATATAATTATATTTATTATTCTACATTTCTATGCTGATCCTTTGTTGCTGTAACTAATATGTTTTTTTTTTAAAATTACTATTTGAAGTCAAAAGTAAAAAAACTAAAAGAGAAGGTATAGTTAAGTTCAGTTAAAGTTTCCGATCTACATACCGCATCATAATTTGACTTTCGTGGTCAAAACTATTACTCGGCCTGACTGGAAACTTGGTCTCAAAAGGCGCCCTGAGGCAAGCTGGAAACGCCTCAGGGTCCTTCTGGGTCGAAAATCAAAGTTAGGGTCTGTAAGAGGCTGATATGTAAGAACCAACCAAAGATATGAAGAAATTAAGGTTTACTTTATAATAGATGAGTGAAAACTCAACTTCTGGTCATACATAAACTTATTTGGTTGTATGAACGCCTTGTGTACATGATGCGTGCGCCTCAGAGTGCTACTTGCTTTCAAGCTGGCAAAAGTTGCAGCATTTTGAACTATTATCAACAGATTGCTATTTTTTTCTGTTTTGTGGATTTGCCTGATGGTCAACAATGATTAATAGGGTTAAACAATGAAATTATCTCGTATTGCAGGTAAATACTGCAGCCGAGGTTATATACGATCTTGTGGACCCCAGTGCAAACTTAATATTTGGAGCCGTAATTGACCCATCAATAAGCGGTCAAGTAAGTTGAAGATTTAAATTAATACCACAACAGTTTGAAGAGAGAGATTTTTTTCGTTTCTAATAATTTGAAAAATAAATGTCAATTTAGGTCAGCATCACCCTAATAGCAACCGGATTCAAGCCACAAGAAACCAATGATCCGCCTCGCCAGGTACAATTCTATTTTGAATTTTATTAAAAAAGGTTCCTCAGGTGGCTAAATGGACACGTTGGGTCAAAACGGGATTATTATTTGTTACATGTGACCAAAAACGCTTTATGCATTCAAATTAAACTTTTAACAACTCTCCCCAAACCCTTTAGCTTATTTCCACCGGTTTGGCCCAAATTGACCCGTTTTGGGTTGAAATTGCAACGTAAAACTCAATTGCATTGTCATTTTGGTGCAAACGCAGGCAGATTCAACTGGTTACAACCGTCGGTCAACAACGTTCGCAGAAGAAGGCAACTCAGTGGAAATTCCTGAATTCTTAAGGAAAAAAGGCCGGTCGCGCTACCCACGAGCTTAGTATATAAACAAAAACATGCTTGTAAAATTAAAATATGTTATGGGTGAGGTTGGGTTGACGCGATAAACTTTTTTTCATTTTTAAGAAATCATTCTGCCACCTTATTTTTACCCAATTTAATAACTGTCAACTGTATTAGTTCCTATAGAGATTGTTCAAACAAGTTTAGGGTTTGATGTTTTTATTTTTTCTTGCAATTATGTATAATCATAACCAAGTGTGTTTTCATATATACCTCTTAAACCAGCCCAACTAACCAAAACCAATACAAGATAGCCAGTTTGAGATTTAAACGGTTCGGTTCGGTTCATGGTTTGGTTTTGACGGTTAACAATTTGGTACGATTTAATAGACATTTATTTATGTATATGCATTATAATCATAATTCATATACTGATAAATATTATTTTATTTGTTTAATATAAAAATAACGATTTTCAAATAAACAATTTTATCCAGCAAGTAAATCTGATAAATAGCAAAAAAGCTATGTGTAGGAATTATTTTCACATAAAAAAATCAAATCAAACTTGGGGAACATGACCAAGAACACACCATAACCATTAATCTTAATACTTCATAAATCACAAGGATGCAGAGGTATATTGATTAAATTCTGTAAAATTTTATTTAACAGAAAGAAAGAAAAAGAAAATATTATATATATATGGTATCATTATTCCTTTAAACCTTTTTTCTATCCTACACCAAGAAAACAATGTCAACAGTTTTTTGTTACGATTTCGTTTCGATGCTAAAAAAACCCGAACGCCCTTTTCGTATGAACAGAACATAAAAGACAAAACTACCCCTCCATCTTTACGTGTCGGGCTTCTCTTCATCAATTGATCGTTGACGATGATGAGAAGACCTTCTAGTTTGAACAGGGTTAACAGAAGGATCATATTTTTGTGATGCAAGATAGTTGAGAGCAGTGACCACATCAGCAATAAGAGGTCTCATACTTGGCTGTTCTTGCACACACATTGCAGCAATTGCTAGCGCTTGATATAATCCTCGCACCGGATACTCACCTTCTAGAACTGGGTCCGCCATTTGCCAAAATTTTCGTCGGTCTTTGAACAATGGTCGCGCCTGTACAGAACATTATTCATCAATTATCTGACTTTAAAAGAATATTCTGTTCACAATGCACATTTATTTGTAAAAAAATGTAAGCCCACAAAAAATGGCCACAAAATAACAAGAAACTGAAGCAGTCACTATATATATGTTTCACATGTTTCATATTCTTTCGTTCTAGTGGATTTTTTTAAGCAAGAGACCTAAACAAAACGGCATTCGTTGATTTTTTTTTTTAATCTTAAAACCGTCATCGGGGCGGACCTAGCTTGAAGCTAGGTGCCGCGTCCGTTGCTACTCAACTTCGTGTGCGTAGTGGAAAATTAGTGGAAATTTTGTTTTTTTACGATATTTGGAAAACGTTACTACTAAAATGAAAAAAATGAAAAACGTTACTACTGAAATTAATTTCTAGATCCGCCACTGACCGTCATGTACACAATTTTAACAAAAAAAACAATTTCCAATTATTTTTTGAAAAAAAAAAAAAAAGTTGGACTAAATAGTAACCAAGTTTCATAATTGTTCATTTAGGTCCCACTCAGTTTAACCAATTATTAAAATCTCATCCAATGTAACAATAATGAAACAAACAATGGACAAACAATATAACTTATAAGGCATAAAATATTATTCTGGTTCTAAAGATGGCGATTTTGCTCCATTCAACTATGCAGTACTCGATTCGGATTTGTGCTTTATCATAAAGGGTAAAATGGGTTAAAACAAAAGGATGAGAGCAAAGAAGCATTAGCTAATGATAACTCCAAAAAGTACAGGAATATGGCATCAGATGCTTCATTCATATGTGGCCCCCAAAAACCTCATAAATCTGAGAGTGAAATTTTGGAATGTAAGATGACTCCCTTTAAAGAAAAATGCATCAAAAAAAAAAAAAAAAAAAAAAAAAGATTCCCAATGGATAACTTTAAGTTTAACTTAAAACATATATTTCATGATTTGAGTTTTCAAAATCAAAATAATGTAGTTACTTGTTACTTTTTTCGTAATGTATACGATTAGTTCAACCAAGTGTGTATACTATACGGTTATATTTATACCAAATCCAATAGAAACATGCTGAATAACAAAAAATCTCCAGACTTTTTATCACCATTTAATGTATTTTACTTATAAAAAATAGTGAGTAACCAAGGGTTTTTTTTTTTTTAGAAACAATAATAGATTATATTCGTAATCTATGCTATTTTTTGCTGGATTTGGTATTAAAAAAAACCAATTTTTTTAATTCTAAAAAGTCACAAGTAAACTCCAATGGTAGCATTTCCTAAAATTTAGCATTTTAAAAAGAATAACATAATTAAAAAAAAAAAAAAAAAACTTACCCACGCAACAAGATTTTGCTCTGCTGCAGACCTGGTATTATCAATTGCTTTTCGACCCGTAATGAGCTCTAACAGCACTACCCCAAAGCTATAAATGTCAGATTTGAAAGTGAGTTGGCCCGTCATTGCGTAATCCGGAGCACAATACCCGTAAGTGCCCATAACTCGGGTGGAGACATGAGTTTTATCTCCAAGTGGGCCCACTTTTGCCAACCCGAAATCTGATAACTTGGCATGATAATCCTCACCTAACAATATATTTGAAGCTTTCAAGTCCCGATATATGACCGGTGGGTTCATTTTGTCATGCAAATACTCTAACCCTCTTGCCGCACCAGCTGCTATTTTCATCCTAGTGTTCCAATCCAGCCGTTTACTGTTGGCCCGAAAACCTGACATAATTACATTATCAAAAAGCTGACATTAAAATCATAAAAAAATGGTAAATTATAATTTTTAACATTATCTTCCAAAGTCAACTGAAGATTTTAAAAACAGATAGATAAAGTAATTTAAGAGGCTGTGTGTGAATACCATGTAAATGGTCTTCTAAAGAACCTAAGGGCATATACTCATAGACCAATAATCTTTGTTCTCCTTCAGCACAATAACCGATTAATTTCACAAGATTAGGATGATCTGCGAGGCCTAATGTCAGCACTTCAACAACAAATTCCCTGATCCCTTGCAACCCATTTGGATCCAGTTG
Source organism: Ambrosia trifida (assembly GCA_028751855.1). Classification (NCBI taxonomy): domain Eukaryota; kingdom Viridiplantae; phylum Streptophyta; class Magnoliopsida; order Asterales; family Asteraceae; genus Ambrosia; species Ambrosia trifida. The sequence continues at coordinate 62,660,278 of CM054128.1, read as the reverse complement.
CTTTATGGCCACAATCTGAAATTAACAAAGATAAATTAAATCATTTTCAACGATCTAGGAGATTGTATGCAATAAAAATAAACTTTTGGCTAATGGACCATACCTTTTAAGCTAAATTACAAAAACAATAGTATTAAATATATTATCTAAAACTTTAAATAAATCATTAGGTGGTTTGTAATTTTATGTATTAAAAACAAATGTTTGTGATTTTCAGCACGTTTGACCTATTCCTCTTTCGCTAAATGTTTTGTTTCGCTAGTTTGAGAGATAACACAACACGAAGATCAACTTTCACTAACCTGATCAGAATCCTCCAATTTTCCTTTATAAACTTTGCCAAATCCACCCTCACCCAAGAAATAAGCACCTTTAAAATTATCAGTTGCGTTCACTAACTGTGCATACGTAAACGTTCTTGCTTTATTCACAGGACCTCCCTCTGGAGAGGGCTTATTCTTCTCATCATTCTTCTCAACAACTTCACTGGAAACCGATGTTTGAACAACATTTGGTGCGTTTTCCTTCTTTACATTTGGTGCGTTTTCCTTCTTCACATTTGGCGCATTTTCCTTCGTCACATTTGGTGCATTTTCCTTCTTCACATTTGGTGCATTTTCCTTCTTCACATTTGGTGCATTTTCCTTCTTCACTTGATTACATTGTTCGACTTTTATTGTATCTAAATCATATAAATAAACGAATTTAATCAAATGCGGTAAGAGGGTGTTTGGGATTGCTTTTTGAAACTAGATTATTCGTTTTGTTGCAGTAGGGGTGGAGCTGCTTTTAGATTATTGCGTTTTGGTAACCTATTAAACGCAAATAATCTATTTTTATAAACATTTCCCAAACACAAAAAACTGATTATTTGCGTTTTCAAAACGCAATAATCTAAAAATCCATTTCAAAACTCAACCCCAAACACCCTCTAAATAGTAAACACCACGCCAAAAAGTGTAGATTTTTAGAGAAGTACACAAGAAGACACTTAAAGCACTAAAGAGAAAAACAAACTTCATCATGATCTTTTGAAAGGAAAAAGTGGGGGCATAATAATAATCATTACAAAAATCAAATAAGAAAGAACCCGAAGAAAAAGACCAATCATGTAACAAAACGAGTTCATGTTATTCACGTATCAACATATCAACGTTATAAAAATAAATAAATAAATAAACCCCCATCAACTAACTATTTAAAGGGTGTTTGGATATGCATCTTGAAAATGATATTAACTAATCAAAATAACACAACTAACTACAACAAAACATCTATAAGGTGGTGATTCGACATGATTTCGATGTATTAATTTGTAATATTCACTATTAACTTATTTCTATGTTACAAAAACAAATAACAATTTTTATCTCCCCTTCATGATCAATTTCAAGAAAGAAGTATAATATACTCAAAACATTATATAATATTCAAATAATAAACTATACTCATATCCAAACATCCCTTATCCATCTAATGATGCTCTTGAAAGTAGTTAGATTAATAAGTAAATAAACTAAAAAATAAATAAATAAATAAAGTCAGTACTCATTAGTAGCTTTAAGATCAAAACTTGAGTTAAAATTCCGAAACCTATAAAACCCTAAAAAAGTTCCTACTAAAATCATCCCAATTTAAGTAATTACAACAAAATCAACTGAAAAAAATAAATAGAAAAATTTACTCATTAGCAGCTTTAAGATTAAAACTTCTGAAACCTTTAAAAACCTAAAAAAATTTGCAACTAAAATCACCTCAATTATTATAGTAAATACAACATTAATCACCTCAATTCCCACATCAAAAATCAACAATTTCATGAACAATAAACAAATAAGAAATAATAAATAAACAAATAATAATAATAATAATAATAAAGAAAAAAGAAAAAAAGTCATCACTCATTAGCGGCTTTAAGATCAAAACTTCTGAAAATTATAAAACCCTAATCACATAATTTAAGTAATTACAACAAATATATAGCAACATTAATCATCAATTAAACCATCAAGATCCCTAAGATCACTAATTCCCCCATCAAAAAATAAATAAAAATAAAATAAAATATTACTCATTAGCAGCTTTAAAATCGAAATTAACATCAATCATCAATACCTACATCAAAGATCAACACTTTCAACAAAAATATAAAAAATTAAAAAAAAAAAAGGGTTCCAAGAAACCTTAATTTACAATTCCAAATAAACTTTATACAAAAAAAAAGAAAACTAACAAAAATAAATAAATAAATCAAAGTTGTTACACATACCAGAGGGTTTGGAGAGCGATTGATCGTTGTGGATGTGTTCGATTCGTTTGTTTTTTGATGTTTTTTTGGCTGAAGAATCTCCACCGGCACAAGGGAAACAACCCATGCCGATTTTTATAAAAATCTAAAGATATTATTATTATTATTATTCATATAAGAGATGTTGTTACCTTGCAGAATGGAATGAAATGGGCCTGAGAGTTGTTCTTGTTTTAGAGAGAGAGAGAGAGAGTTTATTGCAGGTTTATTGAGAGAGAGGGGAACAAATGGCGTTATATATTTTTCATTTTGTATGGTTTGTTTTGGCCCTTTGGGTTAAATAAAAGATTGTGAGAACCTTTGAGTTATAACATCAAATCAGAAGAAAATAAATACGTTAAAGGTGCGTTTAGTTCGCGGAATGGTTTATATTAGAATTTGTGAAAGAATTGGATTTGGAACTTAAACATTCCCAAATGAATTGAAAATTGTTGGAATTGAAATCTCAAATCATTTTTTTTATTGTGTTTGGTTAGTTAATAAATTGGAATCTATTACCCTTGCCCTCATGACCCGCATCGTTGCGACCCGTACCCTTCGAACCGAAATTATTTCACCTCCATCATTTCAGCGCGCAGTGTTTCAACCCGAAACGATACGTGTCAAAACGGTACAGGTCGAAACGTTTCGAGATGGTACAGGTCGAAACAGTATTGGTTGAAACGGTTCGGGTCGAAAAGGTTTGGGTTGAAACGGTTCAGGTCTGTGACACCCGGCAAAATCTGGTTAACAACGTTGTCTAGATGAAAGTCTACCTTAGCGAGTCACGCGTATATTGTACTTAACTGGGTTAGTTAAGTCGGGTTATGGTTCGGGAACTATTGGTTAGTCTAGAAGATCATTGGATGTTGGTCTAGAGGTTCGTTAGATGCCAGTCCTTAACCAAGTGTACAAACGGTGACGATTTGTAGGATCGTCAGGGCATACGGAACATACGAGTCTCGAGTCCCGGGAATTGGTGAACGAGTGTAAATATGTGTATTTACTTGTGTTATGTGTTTACAATCATTATGTGACTTGTCGGTACATTAATATGTGTTAACATATGTTAAAACGGGGTTTAACGCGCAAAACACACGAAAAAGGCACATATAGGCGATCAGGATAGCCAATCGCCTATATGTGGGGCGACTGGGAACCATATGGGGCGATCAGGGTACTGATCGCATGACTGTTCATGCGATTAGGCCCCGATCGCATGAATAGTTACGCGATTAGGCTTCCTGATCGCGTGTAAAGCTGCATAATCGCATGTTACGTGCTGGACGACTAGAAACGCCTATAAATACAATGCTTAACCTCCTAAACTTCCTAATATCAACCCTAGTCGTCCCATAACCGCCCCAAACACATAAACAACCTCTGGAAGGCGATTTTGATCAAAAACACAAGGTTTCAAGGTCTAACCATCATTCTTTCATAATCCTAAGGTTTGATTCTCATCCATAACACCTTGTAAACGTTTTGAATCAATCCCTAATGGTCCAGACCTGTTCATAAACGAAAAAGCTTTCTGAAAATCATTAATACGGATTATTAATCGGATTATAACCAATATACATGCGTTGTGGGTGTGTATGATTAGAAAGCTAGGATTTTTATGATTCATGATGCTTGATTGATATGTTATTTGGTTAGATCAGAATTGGTATTGATAGTATGATGATAGAAATCTGATTAATTGATTATTAGGGTTATTGTTATGCATGTTAGTATGATGATTGCATGCTATCTGTATATGTTTGGATTACTTGGTTGCATGCAGGACTGATTATACGAGGTTAAACGAGGGATTTTGGTTGAAACATGTTTAGGATAGTGTTTGGGATGATATTGGGTAGTTACACACGTTCTGGATCTGATTTGGAGCGTTAAACGCGCGAAAAACTGGAACAGCAAGGTTACAGGCGATTAGGATTCCTAATCGCCACTTTTACATGCAATCAGGGCCAAATCGCATGAACAGTCATGCGATCAGCCCCAAATCGCGTGAACAGTAATGCAATCAGCCCTGATCACGTGAACTTACATGCAATCAGCCCTGATCACGTGAACTTACATGCAATCAGCCCTGATCACGTGAACTTACATGCAATCAGCCCTGATCACGTGAACTTACATGCAATCAGCCCTGATCACGTGAACTTATATGCAATTAGCCCTAATCACATGAACTTATACGCAATCAGTCCTAATTGCTAGTTTACGTTTCCTAATCGCGTGTACTACTATTGTAAGTGTAAAATAACATTCCGAGACCCGATTGGACATATAGTAACATGCTAGGAACCTCGTAACATATATGGTAACTTGGTAACATATGTTTTGATGTAATTCGGTGATACGTGAACTATGTGCTATAACTTGTTGTGCGTTAACGTAGGTTAAGTGTACTTGCGTTATTGTATGTTTTGGAGCGTAAACATAACACGGGGAGTCTCGGGTCACCAATGGGATGTCGAGTCTTGTACTTTGGGTCGGTTAAACAGTCACGGTGTTTTCAAACGAACTTGGTTATGGTCTGGACATCTAGGGACTAATTAACCTGCGGGTTATTAGTCTAAGTACTTGTAACTGTCGTATGTTAGGTCGCCGCTTTACGGGACTAGCATAGCAGCTGAGTTTACTCGGGTTAAGGAGTAACGGAACTTAAGGTGAGTTTACGGCCCCTCTTTTAAACTGGTTTCATACTTTCGGGGGAGAAAACATGTGTTAAAACGATTATTTGGTAACTACTGTCATACTATGGGTTTCTATTGTGTACTACACGATCTTTGGAAGTCCCGGGGGGAACCATGAATGTGCGGGTTTGCACAACGGGGAAATGTGAATAGCGCTATTGGGAGTGACCAACCCCGCTCGTCGACTTGGAGGGTCGGCGGGTGCATATTGTCTCAAACAGGAACAACAGGAACATACATCGGGCATACTTTTGGTATTCGCGTTAGTAATGGTTTTCCAATCGTGGTAGTAACAAAACGTACGCCTAGCTAGCGTATACTGGTTTTCTATTTGTTATAGTATGGACAGGTGGACTTGGTACTTGGATACAAAACCTGTAAACTCACCAGCATTTTTGTGCTGACGTAAACTTTTACATGTTTTCTCAGGTCGCTAAGGTAGCACGACTGGACTAGGACGCACGCGTCTGCACGGCGTCTATGTTAGGGTTGCATGGTCTTACAACATTTAACATTGGTTTATTATTTTGGATAATGTTTTGAATAAGCTTCCGCTGTAAACGGGATTTTAAACTGTGTTTTGAAATTGCATTTTAATTCATTTAGACTTGTTTATTGTGATCATTGGTTTGGATCCTGGTTTGTCATGCGCCTCGCGGTAAAACTCCGCAAGTGGATTTTGAGGGTGTGACAGATTGGTATCAGAGCCAATGGTTATAGTGAACTAGGACTGCATGTAGAGTCTAGTCTATAGCCGAGTCGCACACACTAGACGATCACATGGTACTAAACGTTATAGTGATTTACGTATGGTCTTGTCGGGGTGTCTCTAGATCGTTGGTCTTTCTACGTTACATCATCCGTTCTATCTTAGGTTGGGTTACTTATTATCTAGGCAGTGTAGCCTATTGGAGTAACTCGTGTACTCTTGAGATTTGTCCAAGGCTCGGACATCTCCCTTTCGCACTCCAATAGAAACACTTGTCATAAACTACCGTGGTATTACGGTGTATAGCTAAGAATCTATGTTCGGTGATTTGAACTTTGAACTAGGAGAACACTTGGAGGACCATGTAGAGCGTTTTATCATTTTGGGTGCACACAAAATCATAAAACGAAATGCATGGAAGCACTAGTGAGCTCTGGGTTTGAGGGGATATTCCTGGATTGGACCTAGCTTTGATCTTGTGAACATTAGTAGTTATCTTTAACTGCGAAACTAAATTTTCTCGTTCTTTCTGCCAGAATCATGTCTGGAGTGCGTGGAGGACGAGGAGGTGGTCGCAATGGTGGACGTGGTGGTGGTCGCGGTGGTGCTGGTGGTCGTGGTGGAGGTATTAACCTATCGCAGGCTGATCTGAACAACTTGCTCCAAGCTGCATTCCAGTTAGGGCACAACGGTGGTGGTAAGTTGTTTTATCCATTTTCTTTGCCTCATTGGTGAGCCTTGTTTACGTTATTCGTGGTCTCTCATACGTTTCATTTCAGGTGGACCTGTTGACCCACCCCCACCCATGTGCACCTACAAGATGTTCCGGGACTGCAAGCCCCAGGAATTCTCTGGCACTGAGGGTGCGGTTAGCTTGCTTAGGTGGTTGGAGAAAGTGGAGTCGGTATTTCTGATGTGTAACTGTCTCCCAGAAGATCGGGTGAAGTATTCTGCTGCGTTATTTCAGGACGTGGCATTGACTTGGTGGAATGGTATCACCCAGAACATGGGTATTGGGGAGGCATATGCTATGCCATGGGAGAACTTTGTACAGTTGCTGAAGCGGGAGTATTGCCCGAGAGAAGAGGTACAGAAGCTGGAGCATGAGGTGTGGAACCTCAAGATGACTGGATCGGAAATCGAGAAGTATACTGTGAGGAGGAATGAGTTGGCGGTGCTGTGTCCCGATTTGCACGTGCCAGAGTATCGTAAGATTGAACATTATGTCTCAGGGTTAGTGCCGGAAATTGCAGGGTTGGTGGCTGCTGGAAATCATCCTACTTATGCGGAGGTAGTTCGATCGGCCCATAGAATGACTAACTTAAAGGTGAATGAGGGGATTTTGCCTGCGAAAGGTTCGACTGCGAAGACTCCAGAGAACAATAAGCGCAAGTGGGAAAACGACGGGAAAGGGTCTGGGTCTGCACAGCAGGGTAAAAGGTTTGATAATGGGGGTTCATCTTCTTCGGGTAACAAGCAGGGTGGTTATGCGGGAAAACTGCCCAAATGCAACAAGTGTGGACGCCATCACCAAGGGAACTGCGACAGTAACCGTTGTCACCGCTGCCAGCGAACAGGCCACTATGCTAAAGATTGTCGGGCTACACTTCCATCGACTCAGGCTCCGACCAACAGTTCAGCTCCGACTACTCAGGGTACTACAGGGAAACAAGGATGCTACAACTGTGGTGACACTGGGCATTACAAGAAGGATTGCCCAAAACTGAAACAGGGTGGAAACAACGGGAATGGGAACAACGGGGGCGGCGGCAGGAATGCACGTGCCTTCGTCATTGGAGCCGCTGAGGCTAGACAGGACCCTGATACAGTCACCGGTACGTTTCTTCTCAATAATCACTCTGTTAGCGTGTTGTTTGATTCTGGTGCCGACAAGAGTTTTGTATCCATGAATGTTAGTCGACTGCTAGATGTAGTATCTGTACCATTAGAGACCAAGTATATTATTGAGTTGGCTGACGGTAAAACGATTGAAGCTACTAGTGTTCTTCGGGAGTGTCAATTAGAATTGTCGGGTATAACGTTTCCCATCGACCTTATGCCGGTACCATTGGGTAGTTTTGACGTTGTGGTAGGAATGGATTGGTTATCTTTGTATCGCGCGGAGATCGTCTGTTACGATAAGGTTATTCGGATTCCTCTCCCTGATGGAGAATTTCTTTCTGTGTACGGTATCAAGGGTGGTGTTTCACTAAACATCATCTCTAGCATGAAAGCCCTTAAGTGTCTTCGAAAGGGTTATCCAGCTGTTTTGGCACTCTTATCTGTTTCCTCTGTTGATGAGAAGAAAATCGACGACATCCCGGTGGTACGCGAGTTTCTTGATGTTTTTCCCGATGATTTATCTGGTCTTCCTCCTCATCGTCAAGTCGAGTTCGGTATTGACCTCGTACCAGGGGCTGCTCCTATTGCTCGGGCCCCCTACCGTCTTGCACCTCCCGAGATGCAGGAATTGTCTAGTCAGTTACAGGAACTCTTGGACAAGGGTTTCATCCGACCAAGTTCTTCCCCTTGGGGAGCCCCGATTTTATTTGTCAAGAAGAAGGATGGGAGTTTCCGATTGTGTGTAGACTACAGAGAGCTGAACAAATTGACCGTCAAGAACCGTTATCCTCTTCCACGTATCGATGATCTATTCGACCAGCTTCAGGGTTCTAGTTATTATTCCAAGATCGATTTGAGGTCCGGTTATCACCAGCTGCGCGTCAGGGAGGCTGACGTTGCAAAGACTGCTTTTCGAACACGTTATGGCCATTTCGAATTCTTGGTCATGCCTTTCGGTCTCACGAACGCACCGGCGGTTTTCATGGACTTGATGAACCGCGTCTGTAAACCATATTTGGACAAGTTCGTCATTGTATTTATTGATGACATTCTGATCTACTCCAAGAACGAGACCGAACACGGGGAACATCTGCGGTTAGTTTTGGAACTTTTACGACGGGAGCAACTTTACGCCAAGTTCTCAAAGTGTGACTTTTGGTTACGCGAAGTTCAATTCCTAGGACATGTGGTCAATGAACTAGGAATTCATGTCGATCCAGCTAAGATCGAAGCGATCAAGGACTGGGGAGCACCAAAGACGCCAACTGAGGTGCGGCAATTCCTAGGCCTTGCGGGCTACTATCGTCGTTTCATCCAGGGGTTCTCGAAGATTGCTCAACCCCTCACCATTCTCACTCAGAAGGATAGAAAGTTCGACTGGGGTGAATCACAAGAGTCAGCGTTTGCAGAACTGAAGTCTAAACTGTGTTCTGCTCCTATTTTGTCTTTACCTGAGGGTCCTGATGATTTTGTTGTCTACTGTGATGCTTCCATTCATGGACTCGGTTGCGTGTTGATGCAACGCGAGAAAGTGATCGCGTATGCTTCTCGTCAACTCAAAGTGCACGAGAAGAACTACACAACTCATGACTTGGAGTTGGGTGCCGTGGTATTCGCGTTGAAAATTTGGAGACATTACTTGTACGGTACCAAATGCACCATCTACACCGATCACAAGAGTCTCCAACACATTTTCGACCAACAACACTTGAACATACGACAGCGTCGTTGGATTGAACTTTTGAACGACTATGATTGCGCTATTAAGTACCATCCTGGCAAGGCGAATGTTGTAGCAGACGCCTTGAGCAGGAAGGAATCTACTAAACCTCGTCGCGTTCGGGCGTTGCAGCTCACCATTCATTCGTCGTTACCTGATCAACTCCGTGCTGCCCAATTGGAAGCTTTGAAGGAGGAAAACCTTAAAGCTGAAACTATGCACGGTGCCGACAAGCACCTAGAGCGAAGGCCTGATGGCTTGCACTATTTTGCAGAACGTATATGGGTTCCTTTGTTCGAGGGACTACGGGAGCTTGTCCTTGATGAGGCTCATAAGTCCCGGTATTCTATTCATCCTGGTTCGGATAAGATGTACCAAGATCTGAAGGTGCTTTACTGGTGGCCAAACATGTGGTCGGACATAGCCTCATACGTGAGCAAATGCTTGACCTGTGCTAAGGTCAAGGTGGAATACCAGAAACCGTCAGGTCTCCTGCAACAACCTGAAATTCCGGAATGGAAATGGGAACGGATTACTATGGATTTTGTCACACAACTTCCTAAATCACCAAGCGGGAACGACAAGATATGGGTGATTGTCGATCGGTTGACGAAATCAGCTCATTTTCTTGCTATTAAGGAGACCGACACCATGGATCGTTTGGCTCGTCTTTACTTGAAAGAAGTTGTTTCTAAGCACGGGGTACCAGTTTCTATTATCTCGGATCGTGACTCCCATTTTACTTCTCACTTCTGGAAGTCTTTACACAAGGCTTTGGGTACCCAACTAGACATGAGTACGGCTTACCATCCACAGACTGACGGTCAGAGTGAGCGTACGATTCAAACTTTAGAAGACATGCTGCGGGCGTGTGTGATCGATTTTGGCAAGGGTTGGGAAGCTCATCTGCCGTTGGTAGAATTCTCGTACAATAACAGTTATCACACGAGCATCAAGGCTGCTCCGTTCGAAGCACTGTACGGACGGAAATGCCGTTCTCCTCTTTGCTGGGCTGAAGTGGGTGAGAGTCAACTCACTGGGCCTGAACTAGTGTACGAAACTTCGGAAAAGATCGTACAGATTCGTAATCGGTTGGCGGCGGCACGGGACCGGCAAAAGAGTTATGCTGATCAGCGTCGCAAACCACTGGAATTCCAAGTCAATGACAAGGTACTTCTAAAAGTCTCACCGTGGAAGGGCGTCATACGCTTTGGGAAGCGTGGCAAACTCAATCCACGATATGTCGGCCCATTTACGATCCTGGAACGGATTGGGCCGGTGGCATATCGACTTGATCTACCGACGGAGCTCGGTAACGTACATAACGTCTTTCACGTGTCAAACTTGAAGAAGTGTCTGGCTGACGAGTCTCTCATCGTTCCACTAGAAGAGATCAAGGTTGATGATCGTCTTCGGATTGTGGAAGAACCTGTGGAGATCCTTGATTACAAGATTCGTAGCCTACGTCACAGCAAGATTCGTATCGTTAAGGTTCGGTGGAACTCGGACCGGGGACCGGAATATACGTGGGAACGGGAGGATCAGATGAAGTCTAAGTATCCTCATCTCTTTCCTAAGGAAGCGTTCGAGTCGAGACATGTCTCTTCGGCAGCTGAATGAATCTCGGGTCGAGATTCCTTTTAACGTGGGGATGATGTGACAACTCGGGTAAATCTCTCTCTTTTGGTTTCTATCTTTTGTTTGTTCCTTCGTTATTTCTTTTGTTCTTTTGGTACTTGAGCAATTTTCGGGACGAAAATTCTTTTAACGTGGGGATGATGTGACACCCGGCAAAATCTGGTTAACAACGTTGTCTAGATGAAAGTCTACCTTAGCGAGTCACGCGTATATTGTACTTAACTGGGTTAGTTAAGTCGGGTTATGGTTCGGGAACTATTGGTTAGTCTAGAAGATCATTGGATGTTGGTCTAGAGGTTCGTTAGATGCCAGTCCTTAACCAAGTGTACAAACGGTGACGATTTGTAGGATCGTCAGGGCATACGGAACATACGAGTCTCGAGTCCCGGGAATTGGTGAACGAGTGTAAATATGTGTATTTACTTGTGTTATGTGTTTACAATCATTATGTGACTTGTCGGTACATTAATATGTGTTAACATATGTTAAAACGGGGTTTAACGCGCAAAACACACGAAAAAGGCACATATAGGCGATCAGGATAGCCAATCGCCTATATGTGGGGCGACTGGGAACCATATGGGGCGATCAGGGTACTGATCGCATGACTGTTCATGCGATTAGGCCCCGATCGCATGAATAGTTACGCGATTAGGCTTCCTGATCGCGTGTAAAGCTGCATAATCGCATGTTACGTGCTGGACGACTAGAAACGCCTATAAATACAATGCTTAACCTCCTAAACTTCCTAATATCAACCCTAGTCGTCCCATAACCGCCCCAAACACATAAACAACCTCTAGAAGGCGATTTTGATCAAAAACACAAGGTTTCAAGGTCTAACCATCATTCTTTCATAATCCTAAGGTTTGATTCTCATCCATAACACCTTGTAAACGTTTTTAATCAATCCCTAATGGTCCAGACCTGTTCATAAACGAAAAAGCTTTCTGAAAATCATTAATACGGATTATTAATCGGATTATAACCAATATACATGCGTTGTGGGTGTGTATGATTAGAAAGCTAGGATTTTTATGATTCATGATGCTTGATTGATATGTTATTTGGTTAGATCAGAATTGGTATTGATAGTATGATGATAGAAATCTGATTAATTGATTATTAGGGTTATTGTTATGCATGTTAGTATGATGATTGCATGCTATGTGTATATGTTTGGATTACTTGGTTGCATGCAGGACTGATTATACGAGGTTAAACGAGGGATTTTGGTTGAAACATGTTTAGGATAGTGTTTGGGATGATATTGGGTAGTTACACACGTTCTGGATCTGATTTGGAGCGTTAAACGCGCGAAAAACTGGAACAGCAAGGTTACAGGCGATTAGGATTCCTAATCGCCACTTTTACATGCAATCAGGGCCAAATCGCATGAACAGTCATGCGATCAGCCCCAAATCGCGTGAACAGTAATGCAATCAGCCCTGATCACGTGAACTTACATGCAATCAGCCCTGATCACGTGAACTTACATGCAATCAGCCCTGATCACGTGAACTTATATGCAATTAGCCCTAATCACATGAACTTATACGCAATCAGTCCTAATTGCTAGTTTACGTTTCCTAATCGCGTGTACTACTATTGTAAGTGTAAAATAACATTCCGAGACCCGATTGGACATATAGTAACATGCTAGGAACCTCGTAACATATATGGTAACTTGGTAACATATGTTTTGATGTAATTCGGTGATACGTGAACTATGTGCTATAACTTGTTGTGCGTTAACGTAGGTTAAGTGTACTTGCGTTATTGTATGTTTTGGAGCGTAAACATAACACGGGGAGTCTCGGGTCACCAATGGGATGTCGAGTCTTGTACTTTGGGTCGGTTAAACAGTCACGGTGTTTTCAAACGAACTTGGTTATGGTCTGGACATCTAGGGACTAATTAACCTGCGGGTTATTAGTCTAAGTACTTGTAACTGTCGTATGTTAGGTCGCCGCTTTACGGGACTAGCATAGCAGCTGAGTTTACTCGGGTTAAGGAGTAACGGAACTTAAGGTGAGTTTACGGCCCCTCTTTTAAACTGGTTTCATACTTTCGGGGGAGAAAACATGTGTTAAAACGATTATTTGGTAACTACTGTCATACTATGGGTTTCTATTGTGTACTACACGATCTTTGGAAGTCCCGGGGGGAACCATGAATGTGCGGGTTTGCACAACGGGGAAATGTGAATAGCGCTATTGGGAGTGACCAACCCCGCTCGTCGACTTGGAGGGTCGGCGGGTGCATATTGTCTCAAACAGGAACAACAGGAACAACAGGAACATACATCGGGCATACTTTTGGTATTCGCGTTAGTAATGGTTTTCCAATCGTGGTAGTAACAAAACGTACGCCTAGCTAGCGTATACTGGTTTTCTATTTGTTATAGTATGGACAGGTGGACTTGGTACTTGGATACAAAACCTGTAAACTCACCAGCATTTTTGTGCTGACGTAAACTTTTACATGTTTTCTCAGGTCGCTAAGGTAGCACGACTGGACTAGGACGCACGCGTCTGCACGGCGTCTATGTTAGGGTTGCATGGTCTTACAACATTTAACATTGGTTTATTATTTTGGATAATGTTTTGAATAAGCTTCCGCTGTAAACGGGATTTTAAACTGTGTTTTGAAATTGCATTTTAATTCATTTAGACTTGTTTATTGTGATCGTTGGTTTGGATCCTGGTTTGTCATGCGCCTCGCGGTAAAACTCCGCAAGTGGATTTTGAGGGTGTGACAAGGTCGAAAGGGTTTGGGTCGAAACGGTTCAGGTCGAAAGGGTTCGGGTCGAAACAGTACGGGTCAAAACAGTTCCGGTCGAAACGGTGCGCGTCGAAAAGGTACGGTTCGGAAATGTGCCGGTCAAAACAGTTCAGGTCGAAACGGTGCGGGTCGAAACAGTACCAGTCAAAACAAGTATCCGGTCGAAAATGTTTCAGGTCGAAACGGTACCAGGTGAAACGGTACTGGTCGAAACAGTACCGGTCGAAACTGGTACGGTCCAAAACGGTATCCGGTCAAAACAGTACCGATCGAAACTAGTACAATCCAAAACAGTTCGGGTCAAAACGGAACTGGGTGAAACAGTACCGGTCGAAACCGGTACGGTACAAAACGGTTCGGGTCGAAATTGGTATGGTACAAAACGTTTCGAGTTGAAACGGTACCGTTCGAAACTGGTATGGTCCAAAACGGTACTGAGTGAAACGGTAAACTTGTACAGTCCAAAACGGTTTGGGTCAAAATGGTACTGGTACGGTTCAAAACGGTTCGGGTCGAAACGATACCGGGTGAAACGGTATCGATCGAAACTGGTACGGTCCAAAACAGTTCAGGTTGAAATAGTACGGGTTGAAAGCGGTACGGATCTAAACGATTCGCGTCGAAACAGTTTAGGTCAACCGATTGAAGATTCCAATAAATTGAATTGAGTTCCCTCTAATGTTGGAAGAATTTTGAATTCCCCTAGTTAAAGGAATTTGAAGGAATTCGTACCAAATTTCAATTTCAATTTCTTTGGTAACCAAACATATCAAGATTGGAATTGAAATTCCAATTCCAACAAATTCGATGAACCAAACAACACATAAGAGTTGCGAGGATGGCATACATGGTGCTTTGAATGTAATATGTACGATGGGTATGTAACTGTTAATTTTCGATCTCGCACTACTTTGATTATCTTCGGTTTTTATGTAAAAGTGGATTATGTAGTTATCGCAGTTATCAATACAGGATTAGTTGTGAAAAGCATATGCCTTTTTAAATGCGTTGTAATGACTTTTATTTTTATTATTTTTTTCTATGAGCTTCATGTTTGAAAATATAAAAATTATTAATGAAATGAACATGAAGAAGCTAATGATACACCCTTCATCAGGGTTGGTCCTGAGCATGGGCCAATTGGTCATTAGCTTAGGACCCGAACCTCAAATAGGCCTGGGTTTTTTTTTTAAGTTATAAATATATTAAAAAAAATTATACAAGCCTATTGTTATTTTAGATTTTATAATTATAGTTTTCAATAGACCCAATATTCCACAAATGTTATATTTGTTCACAATTGAAATTAACCCAATATCTAGGTCCAATCCATATTTTAATGTTTAAAACCAATAAAAAAGTTGTAGGCTTAGTTTATTATGTTGTGGAAGTAAGGCCCGGGAATTTTATTTCGCCGAAGGTTCAAACATATTTTAAAATTTTTGGAGACGGTCCTATTCTTAATGAGTGATTGTAGCAAGTTATAGAGTATATTTGAATCAGGCATGAAAATAAGATGAAATTTGGATCATTGAAATTGATGGTGTAGGGTACTCAATTGGGCCAAGCCCAATAGCCCAAGTAGCCCAAAATCATTAGATATAATATTGGGTCAAGCCCAAGCCCAACAAGGAAGCCCATTAGGGTTTAACCCATCCCCCTCTATAAATAGAGGAGAAAACCACACAAAAAACTCAGATTGGTCTGAGCACAAGACCTCTCTCACTCACACTCTCTCTCTCTCTCTCTCCAAAACTCTCTCTAGAGTTATTCTCTCTAATAAGACTTTCAGCAGCAGCAGGCTGAAGCCTTCGAGCTGCTGTTATTCATTCTTAACAAGCTACAACCATGCTGATTCCACAACCATGCTGGCTCCAACAGCCACCACATATGGAATCACGCTCTGTTACTCGCAGGTTACAGCCTTCATCAGGCTTACGTGGATGGTCCTTAGTTGTAACTTGGGATCAAGAGTTCCTCTCTTCAAGATCATATTCTTATGTTTTATCTTTTCTTAAGTTAACCAATAATAATAACATTCTGACTTTGGGTTGATCCCAAATCAGAATCATAACAACTAAAATATCAAAACTCTTGAACCTCCCATCTACGTTTACAACGTAGAGGGACACCACGACCTGCGTTTGGTGAACCGAAACCCTTTACCCCTTTTACCCCTTCTTGTAACACCCCAACCGATGGCGGAAACATCGGGATGTCACGTATTGATGATTGTTCAGTAGCTCATGGTGAATAATAAATTCCATTAAATAATTTAAATGAATTACATACAATTGTTCTAGAATTTGTACATCAAATCGAATAAAACTATGCACATATCTCCAAGCATCAATTCAAATCTTCAAGCAAATAGAACCTGAAACATGTTAAGTTGAAAATGTTTTGGGTCAACAAAAGTTGGTGAGAATTACATAGGTTTTTGATAGTTGAATAAAAATGTTGTGCAATTCATGTGTCATGTCAATCTAGTCCATATGTGAGAAAATACTAGAAATAAATCGAGTGCATAACCAACCCTGGTGACTGTTATAATATGATACATCCCATACGCTCATGGTTCACTTAAATATGTTATACGATAACAAACACCCACGCTACCTTTGTAGGAGGCACGTATCCGGGTGGGATTGTCAGTCCAATAGATCTATCAATGTATACCGTCGGCTTGTACGGAGTTAATGATTATGCTAGAATGGTGCTTACTCTAATCATGCTCAAGACATAATGCAACATAGAAAACACATAGACACATTGATGATTGAATTGCATAAATGATGTGGTAACATGTTTCACCCCAAAAGCGGTGATAAATAGAAAAGGGGCTATGTAAAACTCACCTTGGTAAAATGTTATATCTGTTGGAAAATTTGGATAATTGTGTTGCCCAATGTATCAAGTATCACCCTATAATGAGGTAATAAATATGTCTAAGTCTATCAAGTCTACAATGTATAAGTTTCTAGGGCTTCGAATTGGGGATAATTGTTCGTTTGATTAATATTAAAAATATTCGCCAATTGAGAGAAATTTAGTAAATAAATAACCAAAAATCTTTTTATGAAATTTAAATTTAAGATGGTCACAATAATATGTTTAAAGTATAAAAATAATTTTTTTATAAAATTATTTTCTTTAAAATAGATTATTAAATCTATTTATTACAAATTGTCAACTTTAACTTTAATAATTAAAAATTACTAAAATTAAAGAATTATCAGTTTAAAAATCATATTTCTGTTCTAAATAAACAGAAATAATTTGTATACAATTTTGGTGCAAAAATATTAAAAATTGGATTTATTATGATTTAATTATGATTAAATCTAACAAAAATTGAATAAAAATATAAAATAAATGATTTTTCTGAATTAAAAATCATTTCAGTAAAGTTTAACATTGTACAAACATAGGATAATTTTTGTAGAAATTAATAAAATTGTTTTGATATTTTAATGGATTTTTATAAATATAATAGTATAAAATTGATTTAATTATTATAAATATTAAATAAATGAATTTCAGAAAAATAAAAATTGTAGATAAAACTTTTACCTCAGATTTGATAAATATAATATTTTTTAGAATTTATAAAAAGGTTTTAATATTTAAAAATGAATTTATAAGATTTAAATGTATATAATATATATATAATTGGTTTGTTAAAAAGAAATGAAATTAAGTGAAAAAGGGTGTCCAAGCCGGGACTCGAACCCGGGTTGTCTTAGTTATAGGCATCAGTCACAACCACTTGGCCTAGGCCTGTGGTTGTGATTTATCTCAGTTTATTAAAAATAAATACAATAAGCAAAACAGTTTCTTCCCCAAATCAATAACTTTCGTGCCCTAGATTTTGCAATCGGGCAATCCACACAATGTTAACCCGATTAATCATGGGGTAAACACTGAGTGTTGGCCGATTAATGATAATCAAGATTGAAATCAGACTTACAAACACGTTACAAGCTCGATTGAACGGTCAACTCAATAAGTCAAAATGCGATCATATTAACAAGAACAGAAGATTTTTAAGTGTAATTAGAGGTAGGGAAGAGATGTTCGGCGAGTGTAGGAGGTCTTGGGCTGTTCAATTTATAGTGTAACAGCTTGGTGTTCGATTTGGTATGTGTTGACCCGTCATTGAATAACACACGCGTATAAGGTTTAATTGGGCATCAATTGATTGAAATTATGCGTGTATTTGATGATAGATAGGCCGATAATCACGAACTTACCATGTATGTGTGTTTGATTGATGAAACGATGGACTGATTACAGCTGCAGACGCGTCGAACAGGAAAGGAAAGAAGAAGGTGGTTAGATGTTGGGTTAAAAGAAATATAAACGGGTATTGAAAACAAGTATCGTAGGTAGAGCAGCTGGTTGGTGTGTGGTTGTACATGTTTGAGCCGGTTGGGGACCCGGGTTCGATTCCCGTCCCCAACATATATTTTTTTTTAAAACTGAAATGAGAAGGAGGGGTTTGGGCTGGGTGGTTTGGGCCGAGTCTGGTGGGCTCAAGAGGGTGTTGGGTTTTATTTGGTTGGACTTGGGCTTATGAAGTGTAGTGTTTGGGCTTTTGTAAGAAAGAGAAAAATAACATTATAACCTTTAACATTCTAATAAAAAAATCTGATTTATAATTATTATTTTTATTATTATTATTATATATATATACATATATATATATATATACATATATATATATAAGTTGGTCGGAAAAATAAAAACTTAGGCACCTTATGAACGATAAAAAAAAATAATAATATACGTATTAAACTTTGAAAATTTTTGCGATGTTACACTTCTGACGAGTTCTTCCATGCTGCTGGTCCAACCCTTTAAGCAGCAGACGAGGTCAGAGGCTTGACGACCTTGGAACGTTCAGACCCTCTCCGGACACATATTTGTTGTAGCAACAAGTTGGCGCCCACCGTGAGGCCGTGCTACTTAGAACATAAACTCTTTGTAGTTCGGCTCCGTCGATCTATTTTCTATGTTCTTTCTACGTTTGGAGAAAACGTTCCTGAGAAAGTCACTTCTACACCTCCTACACTCCACCGTAGCTAGATCCGTGCTCTTCGACCCATTTGAATGTCGATCGAACTTACGGTTGGCTACTCGGTGAAACAGATCTAAGCATCTTATGCTCTTGAATACGATACTCAGATCTACCCAAAACTCCATGACCCATTTCTTGTAAAAAAAATAATAATAATAGTTATGGCAAGAGATCTCAAAAAAGTATACATTATGAACCGAAGGTGCACTCATTAACTTGAAGGTTGGATATTTGAACTACATAATAAGCATGATTATACACATATGTGTAAAGTTCTCACATAATGTATAATTCTTTACAAAAAAAAAAAAAAGAATCTTGATATAATCTTTATACATATCATCTTGTACTTTACTTTTTTTAAAGAAAAAGTAAAAGGAGACCTACTTTTTGTAAAGAAAAGTCAAATGAGAACTACTTTTTGTAAAGTAAAGTGATATTTTTATCAGGTTATACAAGTGTTTTGCTAGCTCAACAATATTGGGAAAGCAAATTTACACAAAAGACAAAATACATGCTTTTACCCAATGGATAAACGTCTGAACCCTTTAACCTTACTATGCACAGAGCATCTTGCTTTTACCTAGCGGATAAACGTCTGAACCCTTTTACCTTACTGTGCACAGAGCATCTTGCTTTTACCCAGCGGATAAACGTCTGAACCCTTTTACCTTACTGTGCACAGAGCATCTTGCTTTTACCCAATGGATAAACGTCTGAACCCTTTAAACTTACTGTGCACAGAGCATCTTTCAGCTTTTCAGACTAGGCTTATAGGTCTGCTGTACACGGAAGCTTTTAAGCTTTCAAGATATTATTCACTGCAACTCCATACTTCACTGTTCACAACAACTTTATAGCTTACTGACTACAACCTTTTAAGCTTTCAAGCTACTGTTCAGCTTTGCAGGTGCATAGATCTACTATACATCAAAACTTTTTAACGTTTCCAAATTATGCATACCATACATTGCTCCTTGAAGCTTTATAGACGTTTAACACAATGTCTAACGAAGTTTTCTAACGTTCTAGGCTACTGGTCACCAAATCTCCACAACCTCTTAAGCCACCGTTCTACGAAGCTTTTAAAGCCTTTTGGGCTATTATTCGTCAAAATTTCACAGAACTTTTAGGCTACTACCCATCAAAGCCTCTAAGCCTTTTAGGCTACAGCTCATCAAAGCCTTTAAGCCTTTCAGGCTACTGACCATCGAAGCCTTGAATCCTTTCAGGCTATTGACCATTGA
This sequence comes from Ambrosia trifida, assembly GCA_028751855.1. NCBI lineage: Eukaryota > Viridiplantae > Streptophyta > Magnoliopsida > Asterales > Asteraceae > Ambrosia > Ambrosia trifida. The sequence continues at coordinate 62,640,269 of CM054128.1, read as the reverse complement.
AGCCTTAAATCCTCTCAGGTTATTGCTCATCGAAGCCTTCAAGCCTTTCAGGCTACTATTCCCTAAAGCCTTATAACCTTTTAGGCTCTTCAAGCTTTAAAGCCATTGTCTATTAAAGGTTTCTAATACCTTACAGCCTTTAAGGCTATTCCAGCGGAAGCTCCAAAGACGTTAAGCTACCATTCATCAAAGCTTCATATCCTTTTGGCCAAGTATACAATAAAGCATTTAACCTTTTTAGGCTATTTTCATGGAAGTTTTATATCAGTTCTGGCCACTATTTCTCGAAACTTTACAGCCTTAAAAGGTTGCTACTCATAAAAGCTTTACAACCTTTTAGGCTACGGGATTCATTAAAGCCTTGTAGCTTTTCATACCACTGTGCGTTAAAGCTTCACAACAATTTAGCTTCACAGCGTTCAAATTAATCATTCGTGAAGCTTTGCTATTACCAGCTTCAACTTCTAAATAGCTTCAAAAGCTACACATGAACCATTTAAACTAACGACCAAGTCAACAAAGCAAACACATTTCCTAACCAATAGCCACAAATACATTTATGATGCAAACATTACAACATTATTTTAAGGTTAACATAAGGAAATGTCAAAATAAACATATGGTTCAACACATCAACCTATGGATCTTTAAATCGCCAACGTCGCAAGCTTTCAAACAAGCTTTTATTCTATGAACGACCACATAGATCCGAAATAAAAGCAACTTCAATCAAGGAGTTATACACATCTTGCAAGCAAAAGAATCAAATAAACTAGTAAAACGTGCCTCTAGCCATGAACACCTTTTACCAAGGGCTGATATGAACAAGTTGACATGCTTCAATAAAGCAAGTAACCCCCGAAGCAAATAAGCATATCAGCTCAGAGGGTTAAAGGATAACAGGGCAAAAGGCTTCCCCTAACAGCAACCTATATAGCAACAAACCTTCAAAGGAGGAACAAAGAGGTTAGATGTACAACAACACTTTGATATCAGTCAGAATCACTCATCACCATGTCATGACTACTTCTGACTGGGGGAAAGAAGTCGAGAAGCAAAGAAGCAAAATAGTTACACATGTCAACTTATTTACTCAAATGCTGAGATGCCTTCAAGCATCTTACCATAGCAAAGAAACACGATAACTCAAAACAACGGCCTAGGTACTTTCTTTCGCGGAAGTTCAGAAGCTTAAAGGCTTACTATATTGGGTCAACATTATTCAAGGAAAGGCGAACCCCTTATCAAGACTAACCTTGTGTTCAAACAACCTAACGTCTCAATGGGACACACATGCCACCTAAAGCATATGCTTTTCTCCCCTTGAAAAGATAAACAACTCAAGGAAGAAAAAGCCTCCCCATGCCAACAAGGCCACTTCAAAGGAATGAAAGAAGAGATCATTGTGTACACAAATCAATACCTCCCATACATCCTCCTTTAACACCGCTTTAGCTACAATGAGTCAACAAAGGTAACCACTTTCTTCAATTAGTGAACAAAGTTAGAATTGTTCATCCAAAAGGCTATAAACCGCAAAGGTCATTAAAAACTCTAACAAACACAAGAAGTTTTAAGCTTTATAAGTCCTCACAAACTGTAACCTCAGAAGCTTAGAAGGTTTAAACCTCACTGGTCTCCATAAGCCATGACCTCGGAAGCTTAGAAGGTTTAAACGTTACTCGTCTCCATAAGCGATGACCTCCAATGCTTAGAAGGTTTAAGCCTCACAGGTCTTCATAAGCCATAACCTCCAATACTTAGAAGGTTATGGACTTCAAAGGTTATCACCCCGGAAGCCAGGAAGATCATAAGCTTCACAACGTATCACCTCTTTTGACTACAAAAGCTCGACAACAACAAACTCGTTACCAACACAAGTTTTATACCTCAAGGATGACAAAAGTCAAAATACATCACATGTCCATGATAACATTGGTAGACTTGACATGATTCTTACATAAACTCCTCTGAACATGTCATTAAAAGCTTCAAATACTTAGAAGTTTCAAAAACAGCTCAGAAGCTTCAAAATAAACAAAACAAGCTTAAAAGCTTAAAAGCTTCAAAAGACATTAAAAGAAGCTCAAAAGCTTAAACGCTTCAACTACCACATGCTTAAAAGCTTACAAGCTTCAAATACAACAACTGAAGCTCAAAAATTTAGAAGTTTCAGATACAAAAACTGAGGCTTACAAGCTTGAAGGCTATACAATAAGCATAGGAGGACAAATAAGCTATACATGTCATGACTTCTGCTCTAAAGCTGAAACGGATACAAGCATCTTGCTAATATGCAACAACTTATCAATCCTTGAACAAAAACCACGGTTAGAACAAGGCATACGTCTGCCTCCAGTATGAACACCACTTCTCGCAATTTAAAAAGCAAAAGAATGACTTAACTAAAGGAAGAAGCTATCAAACTAGCTATAAGTGAAAGTGTCCTTGTAACAAACAAGTCCTATCCTAAGAGCTCCCAACTAGGTGAACCACCTATGATAATGCTTGTCTTCTACTAAGGCTCTAGCATGAACAAAAAATATACCAACAAATATTATCCAAAGCAACTTGCTCAATCGTCGAAGCTCTTGCTAAAACATCAATGCTTCTCACTCACACTAAGCGCAAACGCTTGCCTAAAAAAATCTCCATCAAAAGAATGTTACCTAAGCTAAACATGAATACAAGTTTTGAAGCTTCTAAGCCTTCAACCATCTCTGGAGATTTAGCAACTACAAAGACTACAAAGTCAAGACAAGCTAACCCAAACCAACCTGAGAAGCAAGGCTACAAAATAGCCGTAGTAAAAAGGATCAAGCCCCATAGAAGCATAAAACTAGAAACGTAGAAGCATTGAAGCATCCTGCTATACATAAAAGAAGATTAAGGATGAATCAAACCGCAATGCTAAGGCGTTGAAGCTGTTGGCAAAATAACAAAGCAAGCTACTTAGCAACCAAAGTAGATTTGTTAAAACACCAACACCTTGCCAAAGCACTTTACTACAACACATGAGTGTCTTCCTAAAAGACAGCTTACATGTTACAAAAACAAAACCTTGGAAAGCTTGGTCCAAAATAGGAAGGACGACACATTGTGCTCGAAACTCACAACGGTGATTCCTACAAGCTTAATCAAACAAGAAGGAAAGAAAGTCTCAAGACATTGGGATGACAATCACCTTAAAAGGTTCAACGTAACCACAAACGGCCAAGAGATTTCTACCACTTCTTTGTGTAAACATTTAGTTATCATGAAATGAATGAATCATAGCATTTTCCATCAAGATTTGTCTTTCTATCCTATAATCAGGTTGAGAACCTAGCAAGAAACTCCATGGCAAGGGCCATGTAAGGGGATGAGCTCCCAGGCCACATCGCTCAATAGGTTCAAGGGTTGAATGGACCTATATACGGGGTGAGTTCCTAGATTAATCCAACTCCATGAGACCTACAAAGATTTTCCTCATAAACGGTTTGAACAACCTACACCAATTGTTCCTTAAGTTTTCTAAACAAACTTACGAAATACAAAAACACTAAGTAGTGTACATAGGATAGGTGGCGACTTGTTTGCCTAGACTACCTTAAGGATAGGTGACTGCAGCAGTTAACCTTTTAAGGTGCTACCGGTAAAACATTTCCCAACAAATACAAAGACAAAACATCCAAATATGCAAGCATCCAAACATCCAAACATGCAAGAATCCAAGCATGCAAACATGCAAGCATCCAAACATCCAAACATGCAAGCATCCAAGCATGCAAACATGCAAGCATCCAAGCATGCAAACATACAAAGACAAAACATGCAAGCATCCAAACATGCAAGCATGCAAACATGCAAGCATCCGAACATGCAAGCATCCACAATCACAAAAATACACTAAGGTACAATTCAAAAGTGAAACAATCTCACTAAACAACATAAATGGCCATGATCGGTCACCATTCATCACATGTCAAACCCAAACAGCTTGAAAGGTTCATAATACCACAACTACATGTTAATGTTCTAGCCATACAAGGCTAACACCAAATGGAACCCCACAAGGTTTCCCAAACAACACAACGATTGATACTTTACCAAAATGGTGCTAAACGTTCTCGTGTCGAACATCGTCCATTATCACAAAGAAATATTGTTGCAACTAATGCAAAAAGAAACAAATCAATAGATTTGGACACTTAGAAGCTCAACTTCATACGAACGAAGCTTATAGACATGCTCTATATATCAAGCTTTGAGTGAAGGAAGCTCATATCAATCTTTGAACGAAAGAAGCTTACAAGCATAAGTCATACGTCAAGTTTCGCATCAAAATTAACAAGCTAGCAAGGTCATACACTCAGCGTTTTATGAACAAGGCTCCTGAATAAAAATTAAAAGCGAACGTTTGTAAATAAAGAAATTCGCTATCTAACCTTGTTTGCTTCTGTCTACTTGATTCCATCGCTTGTATCATAAGAAAGAATTTATCACAAAACCTTGATGGCACAAAAAATTAGGCTAGTGATGGATTTCATCCATAAGATTAAAGGAGGAAGTCCATGAGCTTTTCAGCTATCAATCCAAGCCACTTTGCTTAAAGGATGAAATCTATATGCTTTAGTCAACAAAAACAATAACTTTGCTTAAAGCCTTCAAAGCTTAGAACGCATACAAGCTTTTTATCAAGTCAGGTCATATCAAGTCAACCTTCAAGGCAATGTGCTTCACCTTCATGTGCAAGAAGCCTTCCTTCGTACACATGCAACTTTCCTTCTGTCATATGAAACTCATTTGCTATCTTGCTTAGAAATCGACCATTCGGTCAATATAATAATCCACTATATATCGGATTAACTTCCCAACATTTGTTCAAAAACGTGGCTTGCTAAAAACCTCTGTAAGTGCACCTAGCAACAATCATTTAGTGATACTTAGCTACTTTGTTGATACTTACAAGCATTTAAACTGCCATAGTCATTTGATAAATGAACCATCTTCTAAAGGCTTGTGCCCAAAATAAAGATATTTCCAAAAAATATTTTACAAAATTATGGGAATATCGTCCAAAGGAGCATACATGTGGGATATAGATGGTTTTAATCACACAACTCGAGATAACTTCGCCAATACAACCAACAAGCTTAGAAAATTAAGCTCAAAAGGCGAAAACTTAAATGGTCAATAGCCGATATGCTGAAGCTAATACAAGCTAACAAGGAAAGAAGCAAGTAATGGAGGAATATCCAGCTCCATAGCTTCCATCCAAATAAGGGCTTAGCAAGCTGCAAAGCTTATCAGCTTAAATCCTTATAAGCTTTCAAGCTCATCAGCTGCTTCCACCAAACTAAGGGCTTATCAGCTTAAAAGCCAATAAGCTTTCAAGCTCATCAGCTTAAACCCCCTAATAAGCTTTCAAGATTATCAACTTAAACAAGTTTCAAATTTTATCGGTTTAAACCCTAACACATTCCAAAACTCATTATGCTAAGGTTTGTTTGTTGATATTTATCCTACTTACACGAAGGTATCTACAAATGAACACTCACTAAAACAACAAAGGTCGGAAGAAAACGCAAAGATAATGAATAGTTTGAGTCTAGTATAATGTACATGCATATATACATTAAACTAGACTGGGGGGCTGATGGTGTAGGGTACTCAATTGGGCCAAGCCCAATAGCCCAAGTAGCCCAAAATCATTAGATATAATATTGGGTCAAGCCCAAGCCCAACAAGGAAGCCCATTAGGGTTTAACCCATCCCCCTCTATAAATAGAGGGGCAAACCACACAAACAACTCAGATTGGTCTGAGCACAAGACCTCTCTCACTCTCTCTCTCTCTCTCTCTCTCTCTCTAAAACTCTCTTTAGAGTTATTCTCTCTAATAAGACTTTCAGCAGCAGCAGGCTGAAGCCTTGAAGCCTTCGAGCTGCTGCTATTCATTCTTAACAAGCTACAACCATGCTGATTCCACAACCATGCTGGCTCCAACAGCCACCACATATGGAATCACGCTCTGTTACTCGCAGGTTACAGTCTTCATCAGGCTTACGTGGATGGTCCTTAGTTGTAACTTGGGATCAAGAGTTCCTCTCTTCAAGATCATATTCTTATGTTTTATCTTTTCTTAAGTTAACCAATAATAATAACATTCTGACTTTGGGTTGATCCCAAATCAGAATCATAACAACTAAATATCAAAACTCTTGAACCTCCCATCTACGTTTACAACGTAGAGGGACACCACGACCTGCGTTTGGTGAACCGAAACCCTTTACCCCTTTTACCCCTTCTGACGAGTTCTTCCATGCTGCTGGTCCAACCCTTTAAGCAGCAGACGAGGTCAGAGGCTTGACGACCTTGGAACGTTCAGACCCTCTCCGGACACATATTTGTTGTAGCAACAGAAATCAACGTGAATTCAAACTCGGTTACTTTGGTTGTTTGAACCATTTTGAAAGGACGTATGTCAAATAGAAGTATACTTTGAGCATTGATTCGTTTAGATGGTTATAGTTTTTACTGTTTAAGAGCATTCACATCTCTTCCATCAAACCTCCACCATCTCTAAAACTTACTAAAAACACTCTACATCTCATCCACCATTTTATACCTCATCTTTATATTTTGAAAAATTCATTTTTTAGATTTTTATATATAAAAAAACTACTATTCATCCCTATCAAATTATTGTGAGTGTATTTTAACGAGTAATATAATAAAATAAGTGTTTGTGAGTAAGATAAAGGTAAATACGGTGGAGGGGATGCGAAAGATTTTTTAAAATGAGAAAATTTTTGAAAAGTATGATTTTTTGTTATATTAGAGCACTCACATCCCATCCACCAAATATATGTGAGTGCGTCCACCAAATTATATGGGGTGAGTGTATGTGGTTGTGAGTGGAGGAGAGAGAATATTTGGTGGAAACACTGTTCCACCCTAAATATGAAAAGCTACTGTTCACCCCTATATATATATTTGGGAAAATGGATTTAATTACTCCAAACTATCGTCTATTGGTGGATATCACTCTGAACTTTCACTTTGGCCAATAGCACTCTCAACTTTCAACTTAGTTTGTTCCATCACCCCCAAACTAACGGAGGTCTAACCTAGTTAGTCTTCGTGGCCAAAATGTAAAAACCTAAACTTAAAGGAAAGTTTAAGTGACAAAAATGTAAAAACCCAAACTTAAAGGACTTTTTTGAAATTTTTTTATTAGTATTATAAATCCCAACCCCCCACCCCTTCTTCTTCTTCTGCAGATAGAAGCACCACCCCCATCCTCTCTTCTTCATGTTGTTGTGACAGAGCACCCACATGATCCCCCCGACAACCATCCCCGTCACCCCTACAACCTCCGCAACCCCAATTTCATCACTAGAGATCTGATTCTTCACCACCAGCCCATCGTTTCTCTCTCTCTCTCTCTCCCCCTCACACCACCACCAAGCCCTAAAAACATCTTAAAAACAAAAAAAAACCTAAAAAAAATTCAAATAAACCCTAATTTTCCTCTTCAATGGCGATTGAGAGGGGAAAGGATTCACTGTTACCCCCGGCGTCGTTACCCCCAACGTCTCTGTTTCATGCTGCATTTGAGGATGATGATGTGCTTGAATTTTGATCACCAAAAAGATCTAATCTTTGCTAGTCATAGATGGTAATGATGATAAGTTAGACGCTTGAACTTCACTTTCAAAATAAAATGTGTTTAAACAAATGATTGATTAATTGAAAAAAAACGTTTTACCAAATTGGTTTATGGTTTTTGGGTCAAGTCTGAAAGCAACGACCGTGTATGTTTTCGGTTTTTGGGTCAAGTCTGAAAGCAACGACCGTGTATGTTTGGTAAGCAATGTTACAATCTTTGTTATGTAATACTTTTAGATTTCTTGGAGTCAGTCGACTATCCTAGATGTCATTTGATTCAGATTCATTATATTTACATATGACTGTTTTTTGTTTTTATGTGTAGGGATTACCTTCCCAATATAATGAATGGGTTAAGCAGTACAACTACCCAACTGGGAAAACCAGAATTCACACATTGGATGAGAAAATCTTTGATGTTAAAGTGATGCAGATTGCTGGAAGGTGGTTCTTTTTCAATGGATGGAAGCACATGGTTAAAACACTAAATTACCCGTCTGATTGCAACTTTGTTTTCGATTACGAGGAGATTATCAACTGTTTCAGAATGATCACCTTTCATCAGGATGCTGTAGCTGCTCCCGGTAAATTTTTCTACTGCAGGCTGGACGACCCACTAACTGATGAAAGACGTCTGGTATGCGTTTTCTACTCTGAGTTGACTACATTATATAAGACATAAAATAGAGTAAAACGTATTAACTTTGAAAACATTGTTTACCACTTTTCAGCATATCAGTTCCTTTGTTTTTCATGGATTACACAATAAAGCCCTTCCAGCGGATTCAATTTTGTGCAGCTCATTTCCAGGTCATGTTTTCAAATCCAAATTTCTAAACTGATTTGATATTTATGCGAAGACATAGGTACATGTCATGTATAGATTAATTAGGGTTGAATGATTTATCATGAAAATTGTTTAGAAATAATATCATGTATAAATTGTTTCTATACAGTTGCTTCAGTTGCCTTTGATTCGCTCATATCAACATGTTGACATATTATTTTCCAATACTTATGTATCTTTGCTTCAGAACATGCTTTCCAAATCAAGCTTGAAAATGATTGTGGTGCGCTTTACATAACTCAAGGATGGCCTTATATGAAGAAGACGTTTGAGATAACAAGCGATCATCTAATTGTGTTTGAAATTTACAATGAGGTTTGTTTGTCGATTTCTAAATAGTTGTTGTTTTATTTATTCTAATGTAAATCGCAATACAATATGCTTTTTATTTTTTATTAATTTGTATGTTTTCATGTTTTTCCTTGTTAATAAAATAGAAATCATATGAGGTGTCTTTTTTTAAGAAAAACAACCTTACTCTTCCTCCAGAGCTTTGGGAATACCATTACAAGGTCGAGGATGATGAAAATAAGGATGAAGAAATCGTTTTTGTTTCCGATAATGATACCGAAGAGATGAGTGTAGGAGATGATATGGAGGAAGAGGTTGATGAATCTGATGATGACGAGGAGGAAGAGGCTGTCGATGATGTTGGCGTTCCAGTTGTTTTCACTGTTGACAAGTATTTTGTAAGTCTTATCTATTCAATTCCGTATATTATATAGCGATTTATGTATATGTACCTTTTTATTAAAATGCAAATTGTTTTTATTTTTATAGCGTATGAAGGTAGATTGGGCAAGGGATAATGGTTTGAACAGGAAGAGGGCTTTGACTATTAAAGATTGTGAGGGTTATACTTGGGGAGTTTCTGTTGGTATTGAAGGTTCGAGACGAAGTTACCGTTACAACATCAGAGGTATGTCAGCCTTTGCTGCCGATAAGGAGCTGCAGTCTGGTGATCAGATGCATTTCCTTTTTTTCAACAAACAAGGTCTGTTCCAGCTAACTAAAGTAGTTAGGGTTGATGGTAATTAGTTATGGTTGTGGTGGTAGTTTTTTTGGTGAACATTAACATCTTTGGTTGGTAACTTTTTGCACCTTAGTGGTGGTAGTTTTTTTGAACATGATTAACGCTTAGTGGTCACATACTTTTGCACCTTTTACTGCTGACGTAGTAAACTGTGTGTTTTTTTGGGATGTTATGTCTTTTAAACCGAATATCCTGCTATGGTTTGTTGACAATGATCATGAATATTATGTTCCTAGCAGTAGTCTAAAATTGTAAATGTTAATGCACTGATTTTTAAAGTATGTTAATCATCTGCCAACCTTATAGTATGTTTGGTTTTATTCGTTTTTACTATTTTAGTTAACTTTTTATCTTTTAGATTTCATTGGGTTTGTTGATGAATGGACTTCACCAGAGCCAACACAAACTAAATCTGGGTGGAAGAACAAGATGAGTCTTGTGTTGATTGATCTAGAGTATGTGGTTCATCTTTTCAATTAAATTGTTTATTATTTCATCATATATTCTATTATGTTAATTTATGTGTGTACTATCAATAGGTAGGAAGCCATATTTGAATGTTTTCCATTTAATAAACAATGTATTTTTATTTAGTGGTGTCAAAATTAGCTGTACTTTGTAGGATGAGTATTCTGACCAGATGTTTGAGTACATCAAGCATAATGAAGCGGAAGTCCATGTGGTTCTGATTGTTCAGTTTGGTAGTTTTAACAATTACAAAAGTTTGTCCTTTATTAATGTTTTTTTAGATTGTACATATTTTTACTTTTTTAATATATCTAACCGTTTGTTATTTTTAATCTATTATAGGGAATATAACTGTGCAAAATGGATTTAATATCACTCGGCTGTTTATCAACGAAGCCATTGATGATATTCTTGCTTTTAAGAAAAGGTAAGATATTTATCTATCTTTCTGTTATAAGATATATACATATATTTTTTGTTATATATACATAACTGATACTCTTATTTGACTTTTAACAGTTATATTGAAAAGTTTATTGCTACCGAATCCTCTTCTGCTCAACGATCTCTCGGATCTTCTGGAAGCATGAATTTGGCAGATGAATTTCTGAACAAGACCCATTTCAGCACTATTCGTGATCTTCCGTTAATAACAGAGGTATATCAGTTTCGACTTATAATAATCTAATATGAATGTTTATATTCCATTCAAAAGATTATCACTTATGTATTTTAATGTATACACCATTAGTCATTTTGTGTGGAATTATTTTTTTATTAAATGTTGACATTAATATTATTTTATTTTGCAGGTCAACAAACAAGTCATTGTTGTTGGTACAGTGAAGGGTGTGGATGCCAACGATGATTGGTATTACCTAGGTTGTGAGGCATGTAATCGCAAGGTTGAGCCAACTCTCATGTTACCTGATGATGAGGATGAAAAAGATGTTAATTCATTTAAGCAGGTTTTGGTTTGCACCAACAATGACTGTCCCAAGCATATTGTATCTGCTGAACCTGTGTAAGAATTATTTTCCATAAACATAAATTAAAATTTTACGATATTATTTAGTAAATAATTTGTTGTTATTACTTCCTTTAGGTTTAGAATTCCAATAAGGGTACAAGATTGTACTGGAATAACATCACTCACATTGTTTGATCGAGAAGCGAAAAAAATGTTGGGCATGTCAGCGATGCAGCTGCTGGAAAAATCCAAGCAGGTAATTTTTTTTCTGCCTTAAACAATATATCTTATTATACCTAATGTTACTTATGAAAATTTTTATCTAGGTTTGTGACCATTCAGAGAAAATAACTCCTGCTGAATTTGCTTCATTTGAAGATAAAAAGTTTGCTTTCAAAATTAAAATTGGGCAATTTAACATTGATAAGCATATGGATGGTTATGGTATACACAAACTTACCGATGATTCTTCAATAGTTGCTTCGCTGGAACAAAGGTTCCCTGACATTCAGGTTATTATTATCATTGAAATATTCATTTATTATTACTCTTATGAATCATTAGTACATTTTTATTATTGTTCTTATTAATTTTTTTTGTTTTTATTATAAACGTTTCCTTTGAAGTATTACATGTATATTTTTTTTTTCAGCTCGATCAACCTGTTTTTGAAAACATTGATATAGATGAATCTTCAACACAGAATGCATTGTCTTTGAAGGTTGTTCTTTGACTTATTTAATCATATATTCTAATTAACTTTTTAATGTAGTTTATTCTAACAAATTTTACATTTCATTTAATTTTGTAGTATTCTGTTGGAGATAACACTACTCCAGAGTCATCTTCTAGAGTTGGTGCTGTACGTGATGATGAGGAAGTGAAGCGTAGCCTGAACAAAGTGTATGACCTTGATAATGATGCAAGTGAATCTACAACAAAAGCTGCAAAGAAATCACCTGAGATCCCCCTTTTGGTTCCTAAGGTTGAGAAATAGGAACAATGAACAATATCTTTAAACATTTATGCTTCGTTTGATTTTGTTGGACAATTTCGTTTTTTTATGCTTGGTTGGGTTTTTTGGATAATTTCGTTTTGTTTATGGTTTGTTTGGTTTTTTGGACAAATTTCATTTAAATAATTTGTGTGTTTTTCATGTCTAAAATTTTTGGTGACAATTTGTTTTTCATTAATGGTTTGTTTGGTTTTTGAGACTATTTTTACATATATAAAACATGTGGTTGCATTTTATGTTTCTTTTTATCAAGTTGGTGAAAATTTTACATTGCTGAATGCGTTTTTATGATCTAACCCTAATGTTCATTGTTTACAAATAGAACATTTGTAGTTTTTTACAAAAAAATGTAATACACTCAATAATATTAATCAAACAATTTTACAAAAACTATCATTAAATTTCATTGATAACTTTATACTTAAAAAAATTATTTTTAGTAGTTTAATATACAATTTCTAAGTAATCAAATGAATTTATTACCTTCAAATTATAAAGTTGCAATAATAACCTTCAATTTAAACACATTTATTGTAATTAATGACTTACTAAAATTCGAGTTTAAAAAATTCGTTCAATTTTAAATACGAATTATTTAAAAAATTTCAATTTTAAGTTTTAATTGCACCAAACATTCAAATGTGTAGAAATATTTAATAATGGTAAGTAATTATACCAAACAGTTACTAAAATTCTAATTAAAAAAATCAAAAAATTCATTTTCGAAAAGATTCAAAATTTTTAAATTTTAAATTCAAATTACACTAAAAATTCAAATTTTTAGTCTTCTTTAATAATGGTAGGTAATTAAACATATTAATTATCATTTTTAATTACTAATTTAATTCTAAGTCTATAAAAACCATACTACTTTCAAACAAATAATCAAACCAAGAAATCAGATCAATCAAACCTTCAAGAGTTCTCCTTGGCTGTTTTTATTCTTGCTCAAATCTTCTATCGTACAAGTTGAATGTATGTCCTTCTTTTATTTCAATATCAATTATTTTATTAAAACATGATCATCGTGATGTATGTTTATTTTTCTTGAATCCATATTTCTCAATAATACTTCACTATTGGTAGTCTAACTAGGGAAAAATCTATCGTTAGTTTATTATTATGTATCTTTGAATCTTTATATGTATTACTGTTATTAAACATTTTATTTAGAAATTTCCTCCTTTTAGGTGAAATGGGACGTAAAAGACTGTCTAATACTTCAAAAGGTAATTTTTTTTTTGTCTATCTACAATGTTTTTCTATTTCTATTATTTGTGTTGTCTCATTTAAGTTTTCAATTTTTGTATAAGGTGATGACAAACGAACGCCGTTATCTAATATCTCAAAAAGTACACAAATTTCATATTATTGACATCTTTATTTACATTATCTTATTTTTTATGTAAGTAATTAAATTTTTTTTCACAGCTTTGTCTGATGAACAAAAAATTAAGAACGCGGCCGAGTGTCGCCGAATTAGAAAATTACACTGGGATGCAAAGAGATGCAAGGTCACTAATCATAATAATGTACTACAACATTTACCGCCACCTAGAATATTTAACCGTGACTCAATTCAATATTCCAACCATTCTATTCCGCAAAGCTCAACCTTCCAAAGTACATTGAATGTTTTTACACCCGGTAAACGAATAACACTTTTTAATTTATATCTATATATAAAGTTTCAACTTCCAATCCCTATTTATGATTAAAGTAAATTTTATTTGTTTATGTATTTTTTATAGGTCAATTGCAACCAACGCCTTTGTCTACTGTCTCAAATGGTATTTTTATTTATTTAAATAACATATTTCATCTTATAAGAAATAACTACTTTGTTATTCACTTTATTATATAAACTAATATTACTTTATATGTTCTTTATACGTTTGAAGTCAACATTAACATTGCATCGGAGTCTCGAAAATCCAGAAATATGCAAATGGATGCTAAGAGAAAGAGTGTTAAGCAATGTGAAAATACAAATCCCTCACAATTCAAAAATAGTTTGATTTCAATCGATATATCATCCGTTACATCAAGCTTCAACAACCCTTTTAACGCATCTTTTTCTGGTAATAATTGTTTGTAACATTTAATAATTTTAAGCGTTAATTTTTTCACTTTATGTCAATTTTTTTACTTTACCCCGTTTTTTTTATTTACTTTATGTATCAACAGGTTCTACAGAACGCACTCCTTTGTCCAATATTACAAACGGTATTATAATTCTATCTTACTTAAGTTTTTATCATACTTCTGTCCAAACTTATTTTATTTTTATCTATTGTTTCAGTGCCTGAACTCAGAACACAACATTCTGTAGAGTTTCGAAAGTTCAGAAAATTACAACTTGATGCAAAAAGACGTAAAGTAAATTCTATTACTGGAACTCAAAACCAATCTAATGTTACAACTCCTACTTATCAAATCACATCTGGTACAACTTGCTATGTGTCGATTAATTTTCAAAATATTCAATTTTTTTAATATAAAGTTTGAAATAGTTATTATTAATTTCAGGTGGACTCACTAATGTTGATACAGTTTCACTTGCATCATCTTCTGCTCAAACAGAAACCATGAATACATTAAGAAGTAATCGACGTTGCATCTCACCTGTTCGCATGGTTTGTTTGTCTGACGAAGAAGCTGTCAACCCTCAACCAACTAAAGACTTGCAATATAAGGGTGTCTCTAAAGGTAAATATTAAATTTACAAAACAGTTACAACTATATTGATTTCTTTTATGCGTTAATTATTTTATTGGTTTCTATTTGCAAGATTATCTGGGTCACAGTGATCAAACGGTTGTATGTGAAATGTGTAACGCAAAATTGTGGAGATCAGAAGCTGGTAAAGGCCTTAAGGTTTCTGGAAGAACAACTTACATGCTATGTTGTTTTTATGGAAAGGTACAACTTCCAGATTTCAAAGAGAGCAGTTTAGATTATCAGAATCTTTTCAAAAACACAGAATCGAAGAGCAAATATTTCTTAAAACATATTCGCCGCTTCAATTCTATGTTTTGTTTTACTTCAATGGGAGCCAAGGTTGACTCAGATATCAATAGAGGAAAGGCTCCCTTCATATACAGAATAAGTGGTGAAAATTATCACACCTTAGGTGGTCTTATTCCTAAAGATGGTTCTAAACCGAAATTTTCTCAGTTATATATATATGACACTGAAAATGAAGTCTCAAACAGGGAAACCATTTATAGGTAATATTCTTCAGTTTGTTACTTATTTTTTAGCTGTTTAGGTAAATATTAATTTTTCTCAATTTTTTTTTTGATCTTTTCAGTAATGAAAAAGGAGAGTCTAAGGATATTTCTCACGAACTTGACAGTGAAATCATTCAGTACTTGAAGTCAATGTTAGACTCAAATAATCAGCTTGTGAAAAGCTATAGGATTGTACGTGATCGATTTCAAGAAAATCCTGAAGTTAACCTTAAATTACGTCTTATTGGTAGGAGATCTAAAGACGGCCGAACATACAACTTACCCACTTCATCAGAAATTGCCGCTCTTATTTTGTCAAACGATGATGACCAGCTTGACAATAGAGATATTGTTGTCAAGTCAAGATCAGAGGGTCTTCAGTGTATAAGTGAACTTCATCCGTCATATCTAGCTCTCCAGTATCCATTGCTTATTCCCTTTGGAGAAGATTGTTATAGGGTTGATATACCACACAGGAAAGAAAGGAAATCTAAAAAGAAAGTAGATTCAAAGTGTTCAATGAGAGAGTATTTTGCATATCATATTCAAGACAGAGTTGGTAAGTTCTCATTGATTTTGAATGAAAGGCGACTTCTTCAACAGTTTTTTGTTGACGTTTATACAATGATAGAGAGTGAGCGCTTATTTTATGTCCGTTTCCAGCAACATAAACTTAGGTGCGAGACTTATACCAATCTTCAAACATTGAACCAAAATGGACCTACTGATTTGTCAAAAGTAGGGACGCTTGTAATTTTACCCTCTTCTTTTACTGGTGGTGCACGTT
The DNA here is from genome assembly GCA_028751855.1 of Ambrosia trifida. Lineage (NCBI taxonomy): Eukaryota > Viridiplantae > Streptophyta > Magnoliopsida > Asterales > Asteraceae > Ambrosia > Ambrosia trifida. The sequence goes on along the minus strand of CM054128.1, from coordinate 62,624,265 downwards.
ACATGAGGGAAAATTATCTTGATGCAATGACTATTTGTAAAAGGCATGGATACCCTAATTTTTTTTATTACAATCACATGCAATCCCAAATGGCCTGAAATTAGAAGGTTTCTTAAGGACAAGAAGACAAATCCAGAAGATAGGCCAGACATTTTAGCTAGACTATTCAAAGTTAAGCTAGACTCAATCATGAAAGATTTACGTGAAAAAACATTATTGGGCAAGACTTCAGCAGGTAAAATTATTTACGAAAAAAATTAAGTTTCAATACGTATTCATAGATTATCATCGTAATTCACTTATACTTATAAAATATTTATTTGTTTATATAATTACTATCATGTTTATATTTATTAAGTTTCTAACTACATTTTTTAACTTAATATTACAGCGGTTTATACTATAGAGTTCCAAAAACGTGGTCTACCCCATGCTCACACATATGTCTGTTTCTCAAAGATGACAGTAAGCTTCCCACGATTGACCATGTTGATCGTTTTGTTTCTGTTGAAATCCCTGATAAGAAAGTAGATCTGGAGTTGTTTAGTCTTGCGAGTGACTTTATGATTCATGGACCCTGCGGACGTGAATATCCCAACTATCCGTGCATGTTTGACGGTAAGTGCTCCAAGAAATTTCCAAAGAAGTTTTCTTCTGCATCAACGTTAGATTAAAATGGATATCCGGTTTATAGAAGAAGAGACTCAGGGCTATTTGTTGAAAAAAGGAACTGCTAAGTTAGACAACAGAAATGTGGTTCCTTATAACGCAAAACTTTTAAAGCGTTACCAAGCACATATCAATGTTGAATGGTGTAACCAGGCTGCTTCAATTAAGTATTTATTCAAATACATTAATAAAGGACCTGATAGGGCTAAAGTTGCTTTTGTAGAAGATGATAGAGAAGGTCAAGAAGTGGTTCAAAAAGATGAAATCAAAAAACATTTTGATTGTAGGTTCCTTTCTGCATCTGAAGCTTCATGGAGGATATTTAAAAACGAAGTGCATTATAGATACCCTCTAGTTATAAGGCTTCCATTTCATCTGCCCGGTGAACAAAGTGTTGTATATGGTCTAGAAGAAAATCTTCAAAACGTCCTCGACAACCCAACAGTGTCTTCAACAATGTTTCTAAAATGGATGGAACTAAACCAAAGTGAGGCTGTGGCACGTGAACTAAGTTACATTGAAATCCCAAGTAAATTTATTTGGAAAACAGAAGAAAAAAAATGGGACTTTCGAAAGATAGGTAAGTCAATTGGTCGTGTTCACATGGTTACTCCATCCATGGGCGAGGCGTATTTCTTGAGAGTTCTTCTCAATAAAGTAAAAGGCCCTAGATCATTTGAGGAGATAAGAACGGTCAATGGAGAAGTTTTACCAATATTTCGTGATGCATGTTATGCTCTTGGCCTCTTAGACGATGACAAAGAATATGTAGAAGCTATCGAGGAAGCTCATTATACTGGTTCAGGATACTCTCTTCGTAATTTGTTTGCGACGATGTTGCTGTCTAATACCTTATCTAGGCCTGAGCATGTTTGGGAAAAAACATGGAAGTACTTGTCAGATGGTATTATGCGTAGACACGAAGATTTATTCGAAATTGAAGGTAAAAAATTTACGTTTAATTTTTTTTTTCGTCCCTTTTGTTTTATATTAATAATTACAAACTTTATCATTATTAGGGTTGTCTCTTACTGATGATCAAATCAAGAACATTACATTGCTTGAAATTGAGAAACAGTTGCTTCGGAATAACTCAAGCCTACGTAGATTTCCTTCTATGCCTTATCCTAATAATGATTTTATAGCATCTGCAAATAACCGTTTGATTCTTGATGAGCTGAATTATCAAGTAGGTGCGCTGGATGAGGAATTTGCTACAAATGCACGTTCTTTAACTGATGAGCAGAGCTCAATTTTTGATGAAATCATTCATGCGGTTGATTGTAACAAGGGTGGTCTATTCTTTGTTTATGGTTTTGGAGGCACTGGTAAAACCTTTTTATGGAAAACTTTGTCTGCTGCTATAAGATCTAAAGGACAAATTGTTTTGAACGTTGCTTCTAGTGGTATTGCTTCTCTTTTGTTATCCGGTGGAAGGACATCGCATTCTAGGTTCCGTATACCTTTGAATGTTACTGAACAGTCCTGGTGCGGTATAAAGCCAAATAGTGATGATGCTGCTTTATTGAAACAAACTAAGTTAATTATTTGGGATGAGGCTCCAATGATTCATAAACATGCTTTTGAAGCACTTGATCGTACAATGAAGGACGTCTTGAAGTCAACTTCTTCAGTTAATTCTGAGTTGCCTTTCGGTGGTAAGGTTATGGTTTTAGGTGGTGATTTTAAACAGATCCTTCCTGTTGTTCCCAATGGTAGTAGAAGAGATATTTTAAATGCCTCAATAACTTCCTCTCTTATTTGGAATAGTTGCAAAGTGCTTACATTAACCAAAAACATGAGGTTAACGTTGGGTAACAACACATTTGAAACCGAAGAAACAAAGGAATTTGCAAACTGGCTTCTTGAATTAGGTGAGGGTAAAGTTGGTGATTCAATTCATGATGATGAGGCAGATGTGGAGATTCCAGATGATCTTCTTATTAAGGATTCATCAGATCCGATTTCAAGATTAATTGACTTCATCTACTTTTCACTTCTTCAACTTTACAAAGATAAAGACTGCTTTGGAGAACGAGCAATACTTGCACCTACAAACGAAGTAGTACATGAAATTAATGAAAGGTTGCTTGAATTGTTGCCTAGGAATGAAGTCGAGTATCTAAGCTCTGATAGTATATGTCAGATTGAGAACGCTAATAACCGTTCGCAAGAAGACTTATATTCTCCTGATGTCCTTAATGGTTTAAAAATTTCTGGGTTGCCTAATCATCGATTAACACTAAAGGTCGGTGTTCCCGTTATGTTGTTGAGAAACATAGATCAACAAAAATGGTTTGTGTAACGGTACGCGATTACGAATCACCAAACTTGCAAAGCGTGTTATCGAGGCCGAAATCATATCAGGTGGAAACATTGGTATCAAAACTCTTATTCCTAGAATAAATATGATACCATCTGATATGAAGATTCCTGTAAAGTTTCAAAGGCGTCAATTTCCAATAAGCGTATGTTTCGCAATGACCATCAACAAAAGCTAGGGTCAGTCTTTATCTAAGGTTGGATTGTATTTAAGAGAACCTGTATTCTCACATGGCCAACTTTATGTCGCTTTGTCAAGAGTTAAAAGCAGGGCAGGAGTGAAGTTACTTATACTGGATGATAATGGGAATGTGAAAACTAAAACCAGAAATGTGGTGTATAAAGAAATATTTAGTGATATTTGAATAAAATTTGTATTCGTTGTTTTATACTTTAATACAATATTTTTACTGTATTTTTCTTACACGTTATAATTCCCTAAATAGATGTACGTTAGTGAACCGCATGTACACGCGGACAAAAATCTAGTAAGGTATAAAATGATGAAGAGAATGTAAATGCTCTAAACCTTCTTGAATGTCACGTTTTCAGTAGTTATAGCATAACAAAGAAACAAAAAGGTATTTAATGTGTAGTGACATATTAATCACCAACATAGACCTCATTACCTCAAGTACAATAATCACTATATGTCAAAATGCATGATTATCGAGATGAGTTCCTCATTCCTCAACAATATATTACTACTAGTTTATACTCCGGGAGTGTCCCGGGTTGAGAAATATAAATAAAGTGAATAAAATTAGAAGTATCTAAACTATAAAAATGACATCCGCAATATATGATGATGATGATGATGATGATGCTTATTATTATTATTATTATTATTATTATTATTATTTTAAACAAATTTCTGCCATAAGTTATCATATTATAATATAAAAAAAAGGGTAATTGGGTCGGGTATCACTTAATCCCAGGCCCGACCCAAACCCACAATTTTTTTTAAACTAATTCTAAACCTGACACAATACCTGTCGGGTTACAAAAAATAGTCGTTTTTTTCTCCGTTTTTTATATAGCACTATGGTACTCGTTGGAAAGATAATAAAACGCTCGTTAATTTGGTGTAACTTTTTTCTTTAAAAAATCCCGTATATAAAAAATATTAACATTTAAAAGTTATGAGAGGAAACATGAGAAAGAAAATAATAAAGTTTTAGTATTTACATTTAGTAGATTAGGTATTTAATAGATTATGTTAAATCATATTTAAACCGTATTTATTCCTTTTTTAATTGGTCTAGAGTTGCCACATCACATCCTATGTGGCATCTCTCAAAAGAGAGATTGCATAATATTATGACATGTCATTAAAAATGCTTTGGTTTATTATATACTAGACTTTTGCCCGCGTTTACACGCGGTTCACCAACGTACAATTATTTTGAGTCGTAAGATGTAAAAAAAATATAGTAGAAATATTTTATTAAAATTTAAAATAATACAATATACATTTATTCAAATATCAGTAAATATTTCTTTATACACGACATTTTTTGTTTTAGTCTGCACCTTCCCATCAGAATCAAGTATAATTAACTTCACACCTGCCCTGCTTTTAACTCTTGAAAGGGCGACATAAAGTTGGCCATGTGAGAATACAGGGTCTCTTAAATAACAATCCAACCTTCGATAGAGACTGTCCTTGGCTTTTATTGATGGTCATTGCAAAACATACGCTTATTGGGAATTGACGCCTTTGGAACTTGGCTGGAATCTTGTTATCAGATGGTATCATATTTATTCTAAGAATAAGAGTTTTGGTACCAATGTTTCCACCTGATATGATTTCGGCTTCAATAACACGCTTTGAAAGTTTGGTGATTCGTAGCCTCGTGCCGTTACACAAGCCATTTTGTTGATCTATGTTTCTCAACAACATAACAGGAACACCAATCTTTAGTGCTAAGCGATGATTAGGCAATCCAGAAATTTTTAAACCATTAAGGACATCAGGAGAATATAAATCTTCCTGTGAACGGTTATTAGCATTCTCAGTCTGGCATATACTATCAGAGCTCAAATACTCGACTTCATCTCCAGGAAACAATGCAAGCAACCTATCATTAATTTCATGTACCACTTCGTTTTTTGGTGCAAGTATTGCTCGTTCTCCAAAATAATCTTTATTCTGGTAAAGCTGAAGAAGTGAAGGGTAGATGAAGTCAATTAAGCTACAAATAGGATTTGATGAATGATTAATAAGAAGATCATTTGGAATTTCTACATCTACCTCATCTTCATCAAATGAATCACCAACTTTACCCTCACCTAACTCTAGAAGCCAGTCTGCAAATTTCTTTATTTCTTCTGATTCAGATGCGTTGTTACCAATTGTTAACCTCATGTTTTTGGTTAACGTACGGACTTTGCAACTATTCCAAATCTTGGACGAAGTTATTGAGGCATTCATAATATCTCTTTTACTACCATTGGGAACAACAGGAAGGATTTGTCTAAAATCACCACCCAAAACCATAACCTTATCTCCAAAAGGCAGCTCAGAATTAACAGAATCCTTTGATTTCAAGATGTCTGTCATTGTGCGATCAAGAGCTTCAAAAGCATGTTTATGAATCATTGGAGCTTCATCCCAAATAATTAACTTAGTTTGCTTCAATAATTCTGCCTCATCGTTATTCGCCTTCATAGAACGAATTGATGATTCAGTAACATTCAAAGGTATACGGAACCTAGAATGCGCCGTCCTTCCACCTGATAACAATAGAGAAGCTATACCACTGGATGCAACGTTCAAAACAATTTGCCCTTTAGATCTAATGGCAGCAGACAACGTTTTCCATAAAAAGATTTTACCAGTGCCTCCAAAACCATAAACAAAGAATAGGCCACCTTTGTTACAATCAACCGAATCAATTATTTCATCAAAAATTAAACGTTGCTCGTCTGTTAAAGAAGGTGCGTTGCTATGAAATTCTTCAGCTAGCGTACTTACTTGATAATTCAATTCATCAAGAATCAAACGATTATTTGCAGATGCAATCGAATCATTATCAGGATAAGGCATAGATGGAAACCTACGTAGGCTGGAGTTATTCCGAAGCAACTGTTTCTCAATTTCAAGCAATGTGATGTTCTTGATTTGATCATCAGGAAGAGACAAACCTAATAATGAAAAACATTCTAATTAATATTCAAAGAAGGAATAACAACAATAAATAAAAAAATAAATTTTTAATTATAAGTTTTTTACCTTCAATTTGGAATATGTCTTCGTGTCTACGCATAATACCGTCTGACAAGTACTTCCATATCTTCTCCCAAACATGGTCAGGCCTAGATAAGCTGTTAGACAACAACATCATCGCAAACAAATTACGAAGAGAGTATCCTGAGCCTGTATAATGAGCTTCCTCAATAGCTTCTATATATTCCTTGTCATCTTCCAACAGCCCAAGAGCGTAACATGCATCTCGATATGTTGGTAACACTTTTCCATTCACCGTTCTTATATCAGCAAAAGATTTAGGACCTTTTACCTTATTGAGAAGAATCCTCAAGAAATAAGCCTCACCCATTGAAGGAGTAACCATGTGAACACGACCAATTGCCTTACCTGTTTTCCGAAAATCCCACTTTTTTTCATCACCTTTCCAAACAAATTTACTTGGGATTTCGATATAACTTAGTTCATGTGCCACGGCTTCAGTTTCGTTTAGTTTCATCCACTGTAGAAACATTGTACAAGACACTGATGGTTTGTTGAGTACATTTTGAAGCTTCTCTTGTGGACCGTATACAACAGTTTGCTCACCAGGTAGATGAAAAGGAAGCCTAATCACTGGAGGGTATCTGAAATGCACATCGTGTTTAAATATCCTCCATGAAGCTTCACATGCTGAAAGGAACCTGCAATCATAATGATTTTTGATTTCATCTCTTTGCAAAACTTGTTCACCTTCTCCATCATCTTCTACAAAAGCAATTTTAGCCCTGTCAGGTCCCTTGTTAATGTATTTGAATAAATACTTGACTGAAGCGGCCTGGTTACACCATTCAACATTAATATGAGCTTGATAACGCCTCAATAGTGTTGGGTTATAAGGAACCACATGTCTGTTGTCTAACTGAGCGGTTCCTTTTTCAACAAATACTCCAGAGTCTCTTCTTTTATAAACCGGATATCCATTTGAATCTATCATTGACGCAGGAGAAAACTTCTTTGGAAATTTCTTCGAGCATTTACCGTCAATCATGCACGGGCAGTTTGGATATTCACGTCCACAGGGACCATGAATCATAAATCATAAAGTCACTCACAAGACTAAATAACTCAGGATCTAAATTCTTATCTGGGATTTCAGCAGACACGAAGCGGTCAACATGCTCAATTGTGGGCAGCTTGCTATCATCTTTAAGAAACGGACAGATATGAGCGTGCGGAAGACCACGCTTTTGGAACTCTATAGTATAAACCGCTGTAGAAATAAATGGTAATAAAATTAAAATATAAAAGAAATAAATAAAAACATGATTTAAAATAAAACAAAAGAATATATTGAATACATTTATTACTATATTTGGGTTATAATGTGTGTATATATATATATATATAAAGAATTATTTTTCGTTATTAATGTATTTTACCTGCTGAAGTCTTCCCTAATAGTGCTTTTTCACGTAAATCTTTCATCATTGAGTCTAGCTTAACTTTGAATAATCTGGCTAAAATGTCTGGTCTATCTTCAGGATTTGTCTTCTTATCCTTCAGAAACCTTCTAACTTCAGGCCATTTCGGATTACACGTGATTGTGATAAAAAAATCAGGGCATCCGTGTTTTTTACAAATAGCCATTGCATCAAGATAATTTTCCCTCATGTAACGTGCACCACCAGTAAAAGAAGAGGGTAATATTATAGGTGTACCTACCGTTGCCAGATCTGTAGGTCCATTTTGATGCAAGTTTTGAAGACTTGTATAAGAGTCACACCTAAGTTTTTGTTGCTGATGACGTACATAAAACAATCGTTCACTCTTTACCATAGTATAAACGTCAACCAAAAACTGTTGTAGAAGGCGCCTTGCATTCAAAATCAATGAGAACTTACCAACTCTGTCTTAAATATGATATGCAAAATACTCTCTCATTGAACACTTTGAATCTACTTTCTTTTTAGATTTCCTTTCTTCCCGATGCGGTATATCAACCCTATAACAATCTTCTCCAAATGGAATAAGCAATGGATACTGGAGAGCTAAATATTTTGGATGAAGCTCACTTATCCGCTTAAGACCATCTTTTCTCGATTCCACAATAATATCACGATTGTCAATCTCGTCATCATGGTCTGTAAGTATAAGGGCAGCGATTTCAGATGAAGTTGGTAAGTTGTATACTCGGCCATCTTTACTTCTACTACCAATAAGACGTAACTTAAGGCTAACATCAGGATTATCATAAAATCGATCACGTACACTCCTATAGCTTTGCACAAGTTGATTTTTAGAGTCTAACATCGACTTGATGTACTGAATGATTTCAACATCAACTTTTTCATCAAAATCTTTAGACTCTCCTTTTTCCTTACTGTAAGAAATAAAAAAAAAATTTAAAAATTAAAATATTACAAAATTCTAAAAAATAAAGTTTAAGTAAAACTTAATATTAATAAACTGTATAAGATTACCTGAATTTTTTTTTCCTGTTGGAGACTTTATTTTCAGTGTCATAGATATACAACTGAGAAAATTTTGGTGTGTTTCCATCGTTAGGAATAAGACCACCTAGCGCATGATAAGTTTCACCACTTATTCTGTATATGAACGGAGGCTTGCCTTTATTAATATTTGAGTCGACCTTGCCTCCCATTGAAGTAAAACAGAACATAGAATTGAAGCGTCGAATGTGCTTTAAGAAATATTTGCTTCGGAAGTCTGTGTTCTTGAAAAGATTCTGATACTCTATACTGCTCTCTTTGAAATCTGGAAGTTGCACCTTGCCATAAGCACAACATAACATGTAAGATGTTCTCCCACTAACTTGTTGTCCTTTGCCAGCTTCTGATTTCCACAGTTTCGCATTACACATTTCACATACAACCGTTTAATCACCGTGATCCAAATAATCTTGTGAATAGAATAAATAGAGATGATATTAACATAAATAAAAAAAATATAAAATCCTAATTGAAACCTAAAAATAACAGTTACCTTTAGAGACACCCTTATATCGAGAATCTGCAATGGTTTGACGATTCATATCTTCTTCGTCTGACAAAGCAACCATGCGAACAGGGGACACGCAGCGTCGATTACTTCTTAATCCATTGTTGCACTTTGCTAAGTTATGTAAACTTGAACTTTGTGTTAACATGGAAATATGAGTTGATGTATTCATGGTTGCTGTCTGAACAGAAGTTGTTGCATTTGAACCTCTAGCAAAATTAACACCTTCACCTAAATATAATATTAAAAGTTAAATTTTAATATTAATAAGAGAAACAAATTTATATAAGTAATTTATTCAAAGAAAGTGGTACCAGATGTAACGATGGATTGACTCTGCAATCTTGTAATGGAATTAACTTTACGTCTTTTAGCATCAAGTTGTGCTTTTCTTAAACTTCTAGAATCGGCAGAATGTTATCTTTCGATATCAGCCACTGACACTATTTATAAAAATAAAATAAGTTTGGATAGTAAATGAATTTTTAGTTATAGAATGTTATCATAATATAAATACAAACGTAATCAAGATAGAAGTATAATACCATTTGTAATATTAGACAAAGGAGTACGTTCTGTTGAACCTGTTTATAAATAAATAAATAAATAAATTACCTTAAGATTGAAAATTATGAAATTAAGAAAATGTTACAAATTATTAAATTGAAACAATAAATATTACTGGAAAAAGATGCGGTATATGGGGTGTTGAAGGTTGAGGTAATGCTAGATAGGTCAATTGAAAATACATTGTTGCTGGATGTTGACGGATTTGTATCTCCAGGTTGCTCAATGTTATGTCTCTTAGCATCAAGTTGTAATTTTCGAAATTTGCGAGAGTCACGTGCAATGTTACTTTTGACTTCAAACATAGAAACAAATGATTAAATAATAATAGTTTTTATATGAAAATAAATAAGAAAATTGCTAATATTTCTTAGCATAAAATATCGGGTAAAAAAAAAACATACCGATTGAAATGTTAGACATTGGTGTTTGTTGGACTTCACATTAACATAATAGAAAAAATAATTCAAATAAAACAAAAATTATTAATATGCATTGGAATTTGATATTCTATACAAAGATATAAAAATAATAAGTGTTATAATAAAACGTTACCGGGTGTAGACACATTGAAATGGTGTGAAGATTCAATGGAGTCGTGGTTAAATAATCTACTTGGTGGTACATTTTGAATTCCATCATTTGTTGGATTATTGACCTTTGCATCTCTTAGCATCTAGTTGAGATTTTCTAAATTTACGACAATCGGACGCATGCTTAATTTTTTCTTCATTTGATACAACTGTGAAGAAAAATAAATTAATTGCATAGTACAATTATCATATAGCTAAAGATTTAAAATATATGAATTTCGTTTACCGTTAGAGATATTAGATAACGGTGTTCCTTTGTCATTACCTTTAAAAAAACATAAGTTAAATGACAAAAGACAAGTAATATAAAAAGGAATATATTGTAGATATAAGCAGAAAATACCATTTGAAGTGTTAGAAAGTCTTTTACGTCCCATTTCACCCACAAGGAACAAATGTCTACATAAAATGTTTCATCACAATTTAACACAATATAAATCAACACAAATAATCATGATATTCAACTATTAAGTTATAAAAATGCACAAATGAAAGAAAAGATTGACATACATTCAAGTTGTACAAACGAACAGCCGAGCAAACATACAATAGCAAAGTAGAAGTATTTTGAAGGTTTTGATTGTTTTAAAACTTTGTTTGATCAAAGTGTTAAAGCAGGAGGTATTGTTTGTATGTAAATTGTGTTGACAAAATGTGGTTTTTATAGAGGATGGTAGTAAATGTATAATTAAAACTGCTAATTAATATGTTTAATGAATTACCATTATTAAAGAAGTTTTAAAAATTTAAATTTGAAAATTTTAGAATGTCATGTGATTCGAAATTTGAAATTTTGTATTATTTTTAGTATAAATATGTATGATTGATACTAATTAAAACATCTTCCTTATTTTATGGTAATCACTTAATTTGGTTTTATTAATTTTTTTGTAACTGATATAGTTATTAATGTAATTCAAAAAATTAATTAATAACAAACTTCTAATAACAATATTACATAAAATAAATATATTGCATCATTTGAATTTTAACAAAGTAACAAAAAAGAAAATAAAATGCAAACACACAATTTATTTAGATGAAATTTGTAACAAAAAATCCAAACCAATCATGAAGAAAATCAAATTGTCACAAACATTAAATAAAAATCCAGATAACAGACAAATGTTTAAATAAATTGTTAACTATTTCTATTTCTCAAGCTCAGGCGCTAAAAGGAAGATCTCAGGTGTCACTTCCTCATCATTGCGTATGTTATCTCCAACAGAATCCTACAATATTAAATGAAATGTCAAAATTGTTAGAATAAACTACATTAAAAACTGAATTTGAATATATAAATAAATAAGTCAAACAACAAAGTTCAAAGACAATGCATTCTGTGTTTAAGATTAACATATTTACTAAAATTGGACGATTTGAATTCACCAAAAAGTTATAATTTTAATGTTTCTGATGTATGGCTTGTTAAAAATACTATATTATTCCATAATTAAAAAAAATTGGCATTAATAAGAATTAATAGGAATTCTAAAAACTGGTCAAACAATATACAATCCGAAGAATATATCATTGTTTTGGAAATCACATCTCGTTGATTAATTATAAACTATTTCCACAATTATAAAATTTGGCATTAATAAGAAATTAATATGATTTTTAAAAAAGTCAAACCATTTATTAACCTAAAATACGTTTATAAAACAGATTTCCATAATTAAGAAAATGGTATAAATAAGAGATTAATTTAAATTTTAAAAAAGTCAAACAATTTACTAAAAAGAAACAATATTATCTTTAAATTATAAAGTTTTTTTTTAAAAAAAAACCATTATACACTATGTTTACTATCTTACTTCCTAAACAACCCATTAACATTAACATAGATAACTATTATCCATAACATACTATGCAAAATATAGTGTTGTTAACTAATCCACATAATCAGTCAGAATATTACTGATGCTAAACACAAAAATCCCCAAAATTCACGAATTACCACATAAGTAGTAAACGTGCAAAAGTTAGTCCCTGCAAACCACAACCCCTTTTTTTGTTATGCTACCCACCAAAAGTTGTCATCCTACAAAAAAGTGTCATCAACCTAAAACCACCTAATTACCGTCACCTTTAACCACATTAGAAAGCCTGAACGAACCTTGGTTTTTGAAAAACAGAAAATGCATTTTATCACCCGTATGAAGTCCCTTATCATCGACAAAAGACTGCATGCCTCTGATGTTGTAACGGGGTTTTCCTCTTGACCCCTCGATTCCCACATACACTCCCCATGACCGACCCTCACCATCAGAAACGCTTAACGCCCTCTTACGGTTCAAACCGTTATGCTTTGCCCACTCAAGCTTCATACGCTACATAAGAAGAAACATAAATGATAAGGCTTGAAATTGTAATAACAATCACAACTACTCATTACTTGACCTATTAACGAAATTTCACAAAACATATTAGTCACCCATTTAATGCAATATGACATATCTATAACTTGTTTAGTATTATCTACGTTTATACTAAATAAATAATGACTGCAAATAACCTTGACAGATTAACAATTAAGTTTTGCGACACCAAGTCTATACACTAAAAATTAATTCAAATCATTCTGCATATTTGTTGAATTTAGAATAAACATAAATCATAAAGCTTGAAATAGCAATAACAATCACATACATTCATTATTTTAGTTGATTACCATTTCAAGATGTCATCAATCCATCGTTACGTATTAACTAACTTTATATTATAGCTATGTAGAATGAACATCAACTAACTGCAACAAACCTATTACTATAGTATAAACACACTTTTTAAAACCTGATTGATTAATGTGCAAATAAATGGAAACTGTAAGAACTAACTTGTAACACTTACAAAGTGATTGTCAACAGTGAACACCACTAGCACACCTTCATCATCCACGGCTTCAGCTCCATCATCATCAACCTCCATTGAACTGTCTTGAACATCTTCGACCGGTTCACCTTCAGCATCATCCTGTCCATCATCATCAGAAAGAATAATTACATCTTCATCCAGTTCATTTTCATCTTCATATTTCACCTTAACCCTTGTTGCCCAAAACTCCTCACATGGAAGAGTAAGCTTGTTCTTCAAAAACAACGACAAATTGTAGATCCTCTTTTTTTTATCCAAAACAATGAAAAATTAAAACGCATTAGAAAAAATCCAGTAAAATAATTTTTAAAAATAGAAAAAACATGTATGAAATGAAGAAAATAATACCGGCTTAACGATTTCAAAAACAATTAAATGCTCCTTTGTTATTCCAAGAGCATCCTGCACCCAAGGCCATCCTCTAGTAACATAAAAATGACCATCTTCGCGCACAATCTCTAACTCAAAGCATGAACGCCGAACAGAGCTTCAATCTACTGGATTTACTGGAAGCTTTTTATTTAGTAATCCATGTGCAACAAAGGGACTAATATGCTAAGAAGCAAAAATAATTATTTATAAACATTAATAAATGTCTGTGTAAAAAAAATATTTACATAATTTAATTGAATCACAGTTGATTAAACTTACAAGACATTTGTGCGTTGATTTATGGTCCTTCAAACTGCAGTAAAAAAAGTTACCAGGTGTCGATACTGCATCCTGATGTAAACTGATGATCCGGAATGAATGAAGATTTTCTTCATATTGAAATATGAAGTTACATTCAGGTGGGTACCTTAATTCATTGATCATGCTTCTCCAGCCGTCGTAAAAGTACCAGTTTCCATTGATGCTTGATACTGTAACCTCAAACACCTCAGAGGTTAATGTGCGGACCTTGGTAACACCAGTGGGATAATTATATTTGTTGATCCATTCACCATAATCAGAAGGTAACGGCTGAATCAAAAAATACACACAATTTAAAATATTGAAAACAGATTATACTTTAAAACATATATTATGGCAACACAGTTAAACATGTTAGATATCTTACCAAAGCAGCGACGTTGTTATCCTCCATATATAACCAAAACCCATACAACATTGTGTCACTGTTTCATAAACAAAAATTAAAACTGTAAGCATAGATCAAACTAATTTGCAAAAACATTCACATTGTTTAAATAAAAGCTTGAAAAAACATTTCGAAATACATGTTGAAACCTAAAACACAAACACTAAGTTGTAACATAAAACATAAACCCTTAATCAATATGAATAATAATAAATGAAAATTAAAGAAGAATCACTCAAACCTTAAAAAATCAATTTACCCTAAAAATCCCTAAATCGATACCTAAATGATAAACCACTAAATTGAAACCTAAAAGCATAAGAATCCATTGTTAGCTTTCTTAAAACATCAATTTAACCATAAATCATAAACTTAAACCACTAATCATCATCAGTCTTAATAAACCAAACCTTAAAACATCGATTGACTCTTACAATAACTAAATCCATACCTAAATCATAAAGCCCTAAATTGAAACCTAAAACCATAACAATCCATTGGTAGATTTCTTAAAACATAAATGTAACCAGAAATGCTAAACTTAAACATTACCCCTAATTCTAAATCTAAAACTCATACCACTAATCACTATTGATAAACCAACCCTTAAAACATCAATTGCCTCTAAAAATCACTAAATCCAAATGGCCTAAAACATAAAGCCCTAAATTGAAACATAAAACCATAAGAATCCATTGGCAGTTTTCTTAAATGTTTGATTTACCCTTAAATCGTAATCTTTAACATGAACCCTAATTCGAAATATATGAACCCTAATTCGAAAAAAGCCCTAAATTGATACCTAAATCATAAATCGTAACCTAAAAACATCAACCCTAAATCATCTATCAAAAACAAAACCATTAATAAGAATAAAGAATAATAATCGAAAAAATAAGAACAATAACTAATACATAAAACAGAGCAAAAGATTAAAATTAATCAAAAATTTAAAAAGATAGATTGAAAATCTGTGAAAATAATAAAGAATAAACGATCCACGAACATCGATTTAGTGAAATAAGAATGAAAATATAGTTACCTTGAATTGGATAGATGTTTTAGGTTGAATCGCCTTGATAGTGCTTGAATCGCCTTGATAATGCTTGAATCGCCGTTCTACGATTAGGGTTTGGTGATGAGAAAATGACAAAAGATATGTCCGTGTTATTTCTAAAACCTATATATATTTTCGGGAATTTTGATTTAAAAAAAATCGAAAATTTTATAAATTCTATTATGATGCCATGTGGCTTAATGAGAGGAGGAGAGATGATTGCTAGGGGTGTGAGAGATTGACAAGTGTCTAAAATGGGTTTAAAATATTAGATGTATAGATAGATATAGATATAGATTATTATATACTATGTGGCATTTGCATAATTGCTTACACTAAACTAGTCTTTGAGTATATTTTGTCATCGCCATTCACTAAACAAAAGCAAACTTGAAGGATTGAGACTTTTCTAGGCATTTTAATGGATTATACAACCATGTTGACTTTGGTGTGACCAATCTTATTTTTTTACCAGAAGAGTAGGAATACTAATAAATAAAAAGACCATAGATTTGCATAAGAAAACATTGCTAAAAGACAATATGTTTAACTAGGTTAGAATGTGTATGTAATATTATATAATTAATAAAAACAATTATGTTTATGAAAACATATGTATTTCACGATTAAAATAAATCATAGTATAATACTAACAGAATAAAATATAATATAATTTATTAACATATATAGTCGTTAAAATATGTAATTAAAAAAATAAATATTGACATGACAGTTATGAAGTTTGTTAAGTTAATTTTTAAAACACTTTTTTTTTTCAAATAGAAATTAACTTTAATTTTTTAGTACCACCTACTTTTTTATTGTTTAACATATTGTATTTTTACTATCATTTACTATCTAACCATATCAAGTATTTGAAAATATTTAGATATCACTTATAAAAACAATGTTCTGTATTATTTTTCTTGGATTATACA
This sequence comes from Ambrosia trifida, assembly GCA_028751855.1. Classification (NCBI taxonomy): domain Eukaryota; kingdom Viridiplantae; phylum Streptophyta; class Magnoliopsida; order Asterales; family Asteraceae; genus Ambrosia; species Ambrosia trifida. The sequence continues at coordinate 62,607,950 of CM054128.1, read as the reverse complement.
TCAATGTTGATTTTTGGTGTGACAAATCTTAATTTTTACTAGATAGGTAGGATAGTAATTAAAGACCATGTTGTATTAAAAAATTCTTACTATCTTAAACAAGTTAAGTTTATTTGTGACCGTCTTTTAAAGAACCCTAGTAAAAAACCCCAAAATTAACGTTGTAGAAAAGGCCAGATAAAAAAGCAGGTATTAGATGTTCGGGAAATCATTGTTACCAACGGTAAGTTTTTTTTACACGATAAGTAATTCATTCATATACCCTTAGTTTAAGGGACTATACTATATCGTCTAAGTTACTATAGAGGTAGATTTTATACACTAGATATCTTAAAGATGTACACATAGCTTTAAGCAAAAACATACCGATTGGGATTTTCTGATGAAATTCGATAGAAAAAAGAAATGTTTATAGGTAACCAACGTTTAAATGCCACGTCACTAAATAAATAAAATGTCGGTCAAACCATTGACTCTTCTACCAAACATCACTCCACGTATAAATTCTTCTTACACCTGTATTTTATATTGTTTTTAATTATTTTGTTGTCCATTAAATATTAAATAAATATATATATATATATATATATATATAAAATAAGGGTTTAAATAAATATAAAGCTCTAGAGATTTCAATAAAAAACCAATTTTGATTTAAATCAACAGTTAAAAGCTATTCTTCTTGAGTTAAACGTAACTAGTTGTTAGTTGGCCCGCGCTTTGCCGCGGGTGCGGCTGTTGTGCGTACATGTTACGCGCAATGCACGACGGAGAAGCACACTATGTAACCAACCAAAAAAGCGAAAGCCCAGGTGGAAACAAAATCCAAATTGAAAACATTTTCATGTCTGCCTTCATTTTCCATATCTAATCCCCTCTTCTTCTTCTATTTCAACTAGAGGTGTACAAAAAAACCGGTTTTAAACCCGATTCGGAAAAAAAACCGGAAAACCGGTTTGGCAAAAACCGGTTTTTGGTCAAACCGGTCCGAACCCGACCCTATACATCGATTTTGGAGCGGTTTGTCAATTCGAGGAGCGGTTCGGTTTGAAAACCGGTTTGAAAGAAGAACCGGTTTGTGGTAAAAACCGGTTTTTTAGAAAAAAAAAAACCCGGTTTACGTAATGTATTTTGAATCTTGGATGGCCGGTTTGGAAAAAAAAACCCGGTTTTAAACCCGGTCCAAATCGATGCCGATCGATGGTGGTGTTGTGTGCTAAAAACCGGTTTCAAAACCGGACCGGTTTGGCCAAAAACCGGTTTTACCATCTTCAAAAAAAAACCCGATCCGGTTTATAACCTGGACCGGTTTGGCAAAAAAAACTGGTTTGTCCATCTCTAATTTCAACCCATGTTGTTCTTCTAATCCTTCACCATGTTTATGTCTCCGAATTGCACCATCTCTGGCAGCAAAATACAGAACACCAAATTCTAATTTACAATCTAGCAAAGCCACAAATAAAAGCAAAACATAAAACAAAACCATGCAGTTACAACCTCTCCATTTTGGGCGGTTTCACGGTTTGGAACCCATTTTTCTGGGCGTTTCCATATGATTTTCTAGGCGTTTATTATTTTTTTTGGCGGTTGCACGCATTTTTCTGGGCGTTTTCAAATAGTTTTTGGCGGTTTAGGCGGCAAAATTTTTGGACGGTTTAGGTGCAAATATTACATTGTTGTACTCTGTGTTATAATGCTGGTACGACACTGTAGAAGTGTCGTAGAATTAATATAGATAGAATATATAAAATAATATGTTTAATCGTTTTATAATCTCTTTAAGATATGTGATTAACTTATATGTGCTATGCACAAGTGTTTATTTTCCTGAGTTTTATTAAAAGAAAGAACTGGAAAGAAGTGAAAGAAAGTAGAGAGAAAATGAAAAATATGTGTATTCCAGAGTTTTATTAAAAAAATGCGTGAAAGGAAGGGGAAGGAAGTAGAAAGAAAATCTTTTAATAAAAATTTCATCCCAAAATGGAATGAAGTGGAAGGAGGAGAAAAGAAAATAAATAAAAGGTTTCTCATTTACTATTTTATAATCATACTTAAACTACTATGATACGCAATGGGGGTATAACTGTAAAATTAAACATTTTTTTCTCTTCCTTTCAACTTGGGTGCACATAAAGTTTTTACTTTCTTTTCTTTTTTTTTTGAACTTGAGAACACAAAATGAAGTTATATATTTCCTTTCCCTCTCTTTCTTTTCTTTCCTAGATTCCCTTTCTCTTCTTTTCTTCCAGTTAGTAAACTCAGGAACATAGCGTTAGTTTTGCAAAAGTAAAAGGTAATCAAAATCTTTTTATAAATAGCATAAAAATTTTGTTAAACAGTTTGTATATGAAAAAAGTATTGTGTAAAAAGTATCTTAACATAAAAAGGCTAAGAAGGATTTTGGGGTTTCGATATAAATGAATCAATGGATGAGATTAAAAGAGGGAAAATAGTATAACCTACAATTGTTGAGTTTCACCTTCATTTTTTAAAACGTTCATAATTATTTTTATACGACATTATTTTTTTTAAATACACCATAAAAACAAGCTTTTTATCATCTTTCATTTGTATACCATATTGCTATACTTTAAAAAAATTGTTGGGTTGATAACTAACTTGTGTTTTATCATTTATAACTTTGCTTTTTTTTTATCATATATATCTTGCACTTTTTATTAGGTATAACTTGCGTTTTTTATCAGATGTAATTTGCATCTTTTATCAGGTATAACTTGCATTTTATTAAGTGTAACTTGCGTTTTATCAGATATAACTTGCGTTCTTTTTTGAAAGATGTATAAGTTGCGTCTTTTATCAGTTATAACTTTGTAGGTAAGCGAAGAGGTTAGTAGTGATGAATCTAGAAGCTTCGGGACCACCGTGACCGTTGTAAACATCAACGTAAGTAGCTGAAGGTGTAGTCAACACTTGAGCTTGATCTTTGAGCGAATTATTGGCTTGAACGACGACAATGGAGTATTCGCCAGAAGCGTGTGGTTTGAAGTCGATGTTCCATAGAAGCCCGTCGTCTGCTCCGGTACCGAAACAACGTTCCAATGGTTTGTAGCAGGATGCTAGCGTTCCAGTGATTTTTTTTTAAACTATAGCAATGGGGTATGCTAATAAAGAGAATGAAAAGCTTGTTTTTATGGTGCTTTTTTTATAAAATAATGTAGTACGCAAAAGTTATAGCGTTTTTAAAAAATAGAGGTGAAATTTGAAAAAAGTCAACAATTTTAGTGATTGACAATAATGCCATTTTGGCTAGTGCCATGTGTCAGCCTCTTAATCCTTCTTACACTTTTTTACATTAAGGTTCTTTTTACAATAGCTTCTCTCTCCTACATGAATCATACTAATAGGGTGCCCGCGCGATGCAGCGGGGAACACAGACATTTCTAAGGGTGTGTATGGTTCGGTTTATTTCGATTATTAGACTCAACCAAAACTAAAACCAAAATCAGTTAATTGATCTTACTAAACAATCGATTATTTGGTTCGATTTATATGGTTGGATTATCGGTTTTTAGTTTGATTTAGTTAATTTTGGTTAACATCAAAAACAAAACTTTGGTTAATTTTTTTTGCCTATATTTATATCTTTTATATATCCATTTCATGTATTTATATCTCCATTTCATGTATTTCTAACAAAAAAATTTAAGCAAAGTTTGGTTTTGGTTATTAACCAAAATTAACTAAAATGAACTAAAAACAACAATCTAACCAAATTGACTAAACCAATTAATCAGTTGGTTAATAAGATCGATAATGTTGGGTTATATTGAGACCACAGTTACCAGATCATAGACTTTTGATGGATAGTTGTATAGTTTGATAGTTAGAGGGCTTATTATGTAATTAACACAAAGTTTAGTAAAGAAACCCTAGGCTGCGCACTTGTGACACGGGCCCTGCGCACTTGTGTTAAGTGCGAAGGCCCATGAGCCTGCCTATATAAACTAAGTGTGTGTGCAGCTCTAGGGTTGGGGCTTTGGGATTATCTTTGTAGCACACTTGAATAGTTGCGTACTTGTTTGTGTATTCCAAGGTTATTCATCATCAAATCAGAAATGGAATCATCATGTTATTCATTGTGTGTGTCGGTTTTATTCATGTTCATCTAGTTTCTTTTATTGTAGAAGATTAATCACTTAAAACACCTAATCCATAGGTGTTTCTAAGTGATAACAATCTCTTGCACTTAACAAGATCTAGTATTTTGGGACTACAATTTGGTATCAGAGCCATTGTGCTCTAGATTGTATCTACTTAAAGATACCAAAACCCTCATCTTGTTAGTTTTTATTAGTTTTTAAAATTTTATAAACTTGTTGTGTTTTTCTCATATTTTGGCTTCAAATTTCGTGAAAATTGTGTTTCTGAAGGTTAATAGTATGTCATTTTCGGTAGAAATTCAATCCAAGCACTTCTGAATGAAATGAAAATGTTTTGGAAAGAACTCAGCTGAGTTTTTGTGTTTTTCACAGCCTGTTTTGTGCACTTATTTCATACATTCTGCGCACTTATCTCATACGTTGAGCACTTGTTTCTTGGTTTGAGTACTTAGCTTATACACTGCATACTTGTGATTGTTGAGTACTTAAATCTCTGGTTTTAGTACGCAAACAAGCTTATGCGTACTTGTTGCCTTCCATTGTCTTGAGCACTTATTTAGGGTTTCTGCGCACTTAAATAGAAATCTTGGATTTGTGCGCACTTATTGAAAGGTGTAGTCTTGAGTACTTGGCTAGGGTTTCTGCGAACTTAAATCTTAAACGAGAGTTTAAGTGTCTGCGCATTTAATTTAGTATGCAGACTGATCAGTCAATACTGAGCACTTACCATGCCTAAGTGTTGACTGATCTGTGCACTTATCAGGAAATAACAGCTACACGTGTACTTACAAGACTGCGCACTTATCAAAAGACACACATCTTGACAGGACTGTTTACATTGTTACAGGCTGCTGCGTACTTATCCTGGACTGCTGCGTACTTAGCTGCGTACTTAAGGACTGGACAAACTTTTCTGGACTATTAACTAAAATCTGATAAACAAAACTGTTAAAATTCACTTAAATCATGGCCGGTAACGATAACCACTCAACAGTAAATCCTATCACTCAACAAGAACTTGAAACCGGAACCACAACTAGAGTTCCTAAGTTAAAAGGTGTAGAAGACTATGGAACTTGGAAGAACAGAATGAGGTCATTCTTCTATGTCACGGACTTCACCTAATGGAATTCCATCCAGTTGGGCCCACACATTCCAATGAGAACCACTGCCACAGGAGAAGAGTTTAACCCTGATCCAACCACTTACACTGATGTCGATAAACAGCTACTTCAGAGAGATCATAAGGCTTATGGTGCTCTTACCATGGCCTTATCAAACGATGTTTATAACATGTTTGAGGAGTATGGCACTGCGCACGATCTGTGGTTTGCGTTAAATGAGTACTATGAAGGGAATGAAGAGATGCGCCAGTATAAGCAAGATATGGTGCAGAAAGAATATGACATGTTCGGTAGCATTCGTGGTGAAAGCTTGAGCTCACACATAGAGAGATTCATGAGTATGCTAACCAAGATGAAGAAGGTAGGAATTCCCGTTAACAACCGAAATTCCATCAAGAAACTACTCGACTCTCTGCCCAAAGAATGGAGCATACAGTGCATGTTGATCAGAAAAGAGTATCTAGATGCTCAATCTACATTGGCTGATCTCATCAACACTCTAAAATCTTTCGAAATGGACATCACGAAAAGAGAGATGAACCAGACTGCTCCAAAAGCTGTGCCCACCACAGCTATGAAGAATCTGGCATTAATGACTCCAGTTGGAAACATGGGTTCAAGCTCGTCACATGCATATGTGGAGGCAATGGGTGGTGGTAGTTCAAGTTTGCGAAAGACAGTATCATACTCTGACACAGCTGCTAAGACACTTAACCCACAGCAGACAAAGCTTGCAAACGAACATGTTGAGCTCTTCAACACTTTCATGTCTAGCTTTGAGGGTTTAAAGACAGGTGAGATCAAGAGTGAGATGATGAATCCTGAAGACATGTATCAGGTTGACCCAGATGATATGGAGGAAATGGATTTGAAATGGCAGATGGCCATGATTACTTTGAGGGTGAAGAGGTTTCAAGATAGAATTGGTAGAAGAGTTGGTATGGGAAAAGCGGGCTTTGATAAGTCTAAGATCAGATGCTACAACTGCAAGACTCTTGGGCACTTCAAGTATGAGTACCCCACTCTAAGTCAAGCAGAAATCAAGCCGGCAAAAAGGATGGTTGCCATAACTGATGGAAGGGAAGCCAATCAGCAGAAGGCGTTGGTGGTTGAGGACTTTGACTGGGGAGAGGAGGCTGCAGCAACTGAAGCTGAGGTAAACAAGGCTTTGATGGCCAAAATCTGCACCAAATCCGCAAACGGCGTGAACTCTCTAGAAGGGCCGTCTGCGGAGATGCCAAAGAATGGAGCGCTGGAGAATGCAGGTCTGAAAGGAGTGCTAGTGGGCGATAAAGGAAAAGAAGCGACGTCTGAGGAAGCATTCGTGGCTGAGAAGACCTCCACCAGCAAAGCAAATGAGAAGCTGCAGAGCGTGCCCAAGACAGTTGAGGAGAGAGATCTGGTAAGTATTCCTCTTGAAATAAAATCAAAGCTGTGCTCACCAAGGTGTGTTACAGCTGTTGCTTACTGTTTGTCCCACAATAGAAAAATTTTAAGAGAAATGGATGACATCCGAAAAATCAACACTGAAATGAAAGAAAATGAGTTAGCATATCAGCGAAAGTTAAATGCAACAATAGCTGAAATGCAAACTCTAAAAGAATTTGTTCTCAGAAAAGATTTTTTAATAAATGACTTAACTGAAAAAATAGAAATATCTAGAAATGAAACAAATCATCTCCAAATTGTTGTGGACAAATGGAATGTAAGCAAGCATGCTCATACGAATATCCTTGATTGTTCAAGGAAATCATTCGTCAAAGATGGAATTGGGTATAAGGATAAAAAGGGAATTGTAAAATCTCTATTTTTACCTTTGAGCAAAAGTGAATATATACCCATTCCAAAACCACATCCAAAAAATGATCTTTTTGAAAAAGAACGTGTCAAATCTGAGTCAAACTCTACCATAAGTAAAAGCAGTGCAGATATGACCCAACAGGATCAGGTGGACGATGATGAGAGTTGTGGTGGACAAACGATGGGGTTAGGTCACCTAGGTGCCAATTACTCTACAGTGAATTGGTTCATCTGGAGTCATGACAAGTCTAAAACTATTTTGAATTCGAATGAATGTAATAACTTAACTAAACTGGATGATTGTAATAGTTTATCTAGGATGGATAACTGTAATTGTTTATCTAGGCCGGATGACTGTACTACATTAACATCTAAACTTAATTTATAGGGCGTTGTGAACTCTGATGATAGGAAGAATCCTATCAAACGCTCAGATATTTGTGTTGACAATGTTATGCCAGTTTGTGTTGATCTTAATGATGCATTCTCTGATAATGAAAATGTATATAGACCATCCCCGTTTGTACCAGAATTAAAAAGAAACAGGTTTGGAAAATTTCTTACTGAAGAAATTCTAGAGTTTACTCCATCATCAACAGATATGTCATCTTCTGAAGAATCACAAAGTGAAACAGATAACACAATTCCTGAAGAATCGCAAAGTGATACAGAAAGTGACATTAGCGAGCCAGACTGCAACACAAATGAGGAATCAAGCAACAACAACATTGATGAACCATGTTCCAGTGAAAGCTCATGCTCAAGCAAGATCAAGAGAAGAGCATCACAACCATCATCATCCAGACCCTCTCCAAAGATCAAGCCAAAGCACTCAAAATGCTTTAGATGTGGAAATGAGGGTCATGTGGTTAAAACATGTCATTTAAAATTCAGTGATGTCAAAGCACTAAACTGTCTTTCTGATCAGATTAAAAACCTTCAAGAAACAGTAAAAATCTTTGATAAAACCACAAAAAGTTTGAAAAGACAAGAGTCAGTTTTGGGTGAAAATCACGATAGATCAAAACTAAACCAATCCTGGATTCCCAAAGTCAACTAAGTAAAGGTTTGAGTCGTGATTGTACATACAGTCTCTTGTATTTATATGTGTATTTCTTGTGTTTTTCTTTTGTATTTCAGAATAAGTTACAGAAATGGCTGATCGCACTGATGAGATATCTATGGCATGTTGATAGCGGGGCATCTAGACACTTGACTGGTCTAAAGGAACTTCTCAAGAACTATAGATTTATTGATGGAGAGTTCGTTGCCTACGCCGGAAATGAAAAGGGCGGAAAGATTGTAGGAATAGGAGATGTGGTCTCTGACGCACTGACGTTAGAAAATGTGAATTATGTCCCAGAATTGTGCTACAACCTGTTGAGCGTGTCACAAGTCTACGACAAAGGAATATCTGTGTTATTCAATGACATGGAGTGCATCTTTCTGAAACCTGGATTCATTCCGCCCACCAATATGATCATGCTAAAAGCTCCTAGACAAAATAACACATATGTGATAAATATGAGAGATGCTAAATAAGAATGTCAAATGACATGCTTACTTTCTAAAGCATCCGAGTCAGAGTCACTGTTATGGCACAGGCGATTAGGACATGTTAACTTCAAAAACATTAACAAACTTTCAAAAGTAAATCTTGTCAGAGGTCTTCCTTCCAAGGAATTCCCTTTTTCTGAAAAATGTTTAGTATGTGCCAAAGGAAAACAACACAAGAAATCGCACAAGTCCAAAACAGTGAACTCTATAGACTCACCTCTTCAATTATTGCATATGGATCTTTTCGGTCCTATTAGTGTTAAAAGTTTAGCTAAAAAGTCTTATTGTTTGGTGATAACAGATGACTTTTCTCGCTTTACATGGGTGTACTTCTTAGAATACAAAAGTGAAGCTGCCGAGATATTGATGATGTTTGTTCCTCTCATTGAGAACATAGTAAAGACAAAAATTAGATCAATCAGAAGCGATCACGGAACTGAATTCAAAAATCAAAGCTTCGTGACTTTCTGCAACAACAAAGGGATTCATCTTTAGTACAGTGTTACGAGAACTCCTCAACAGAATGGCGTTGCTGAAAGGAAGAATCGTACACTTATTGAAGCGGCCAGAACCATGCTAATCGACTCCAAATTGCCGATCATCTTCTGGGTTGAAGCTGTGAATACCGCCTGTTATGTTCTTAACAGAGTCTTAATTGTAAAGACGCGCGGGAAAACAGGTTATGAATTGCTTTTTAAAAGAAAACCTCTGATTGACTACTTCAGGCCGTTTGGATGCTCATGTACGCTGCTTAACAACTACGAGAACATAATGAAGTTTGATGCGGTTGGAGATGAGTGCTTCTTTGTTGGATACTCTTCAAGTCAAAAGGCTTATAGAGTGTACAACAAACGAACCAAAATGGTTCTCGAATCTTTCTATGTTGATTGGCAGGAATCCAACTCTACTAACACAGGAGCCGGTCCTGACTGGTTCTTTAACGTGGATGTTGTTTTCAACAATTTCAGTATCATTGAAGAACAATCATCTGAAAATCAAGCAGCCGATCCTTCTCCTCTTGAAGATACTCTTTACTCTTCCGAAGACGATGTTGCACCTTTCACCACCCGATTTTCTCCACTCGTTGCTGATCCAATTGTTCCTCTTCAGTCCACAAATGGTGATGCAACTGTTGAAACTACTCCATCTCCTGAAAGTACTCCAGCTTCAGAAGGAACATCTTCAGCACAGCAGTCTACAAATGATCCATCCAGCTCATCAATTCCTGTAGATCACCTCTCTAATCTGCCTTCCCAAATTCAAGAAGAACAAAACATAGGATTTAAGTCACCTAAGAATCATCCTGTGGAGAACATCATTGGACCAATCTCTGAGGGTGTTCTCACTAGAAATCAGGCTGATAAACTTAATATTGCACTATCAGCCTTCTTATCTCAGACTGTACCCTTCAGCAATGAAGATGCTGTCAGAGATGCAAGTTGGGTTGAAGCTATGCAGGATGAGCTGTATCAGTTTAGAAAGCTCAAAGTTTGGGAACTTGTGGATCTACCTGAATGGAAGTATCCTATCGGAACAAGATGGGTGTTTCGCAACAAAATGGATGAAAGAGGTGTGGTGATCAAGAACAAGGCTCGTCTGGTAGTTCAGGGCTTTCGTCAGCAGGAAGGTATTGATTATGAGGAAGTGTTCGCTCCAGTTGCTCGACTTGAAGCCATCCGTATCTTCCTGGCATACGCCTCATACAAGATCTTCAAAGTCTTTCAAATGGATGTGAAGAGTGCATTCCTGTACGGGAAGATCAAGGAAGAAGTCTACGTCTGTCAACCCCCAGGTTTTGAAGACCCTCATCATCCCAACAAGTACTACAAATTGGATAAGGCTCTTTATGGACTTCATCAAGCTCCTCGAGCTTGGTATGAGACCTTATCATCATACTTGCTGCAGAATGGGTACACCAGAGGGAAGATTGACATGACTCTGTTCACCAAAGAAGTCAACAAACATTCTATCCTTGTTCAAATTTATGTTGACGATATTATCTTTGGCTCCACTGATGAAAATTTGTGCAGGGAATTTGAAAGCATTATGAAGTCTCAATTTGAAATGAGCATAATGGGAGAATTATCGTTTTTCTTAGGCTTGGAAGTTCAGCAGAAAGAAGACGGAATTCTCATCCATCAAGCCAAGTATACAAGAGACATTCTGGCAAAATACAACATGACCGACTACAAGCCGTCCAATACTCCTTTTGCGGCCCAAACAACACTTGTACCAGATCTTCAAGGCCTTTCAGTGAATCCTCAAACTTATCGATCAATGATTGGCTCACTGATGTATCTAATAGCTAGCAGACCAGATATCATGTGGGCAGTTGGCTGCTGCGCACGTTTTCAGTCCAATCCCAAGCAATCGCATGAAACTGCAGTAAAAAGAGTCTTCCGCTACCTCAAAGGAACACCAAAACTTAGTTTATGGTATCCTAAGAGTGATAATTTTGATTTAATCGCTTACTCTGATAGTGATCATGCAGGTTGTAGGATTGACAGAAAATCTGTCTCTGGTGGTTGTCAATTTCTGGGTTACAGGCTAGTGTCTTGGCAGAGCAAGATGCAGACTACAGTGTCCATCTCCACTGCTCAAGCTGAATACACAACTGCATCCAGTTGTTGTTGTCAGGTGTTATGGATCCAAAATCAGCTTTTGGACTACGGTTTGAACGTCATGCATACACCTATTTTTATTGATAATGATGCCTGTCGTGACATTGTGAAGAATCCAATTGATCATTCTAAAACCAAACATATTGAAATTCAGATTCACTCCATTCGCGATGCTCACGACAAAGGATATATACAGGTGTTGCCAATAGATACTGCTGATCAAAAGGCAGATATCTTCACAAAAGCTTTTGACAAAACCCGTTTTCATCAGTTGGTTACATGGCTTGAGATGATAAATTTTGAATAAAAACAAAACTTTACTTGTGCATAATTTACAGAAAAATCTTCTTTTTACTTAAAACAAGATTTTTGGGGGAGAAGGTAAAACTAGTCCATCCCTAATGCAAAATTACTTCAGGAAATGATAGGAACTAATCATATCTCGTCAGCATGTGAATAGGACCCAGAGGATGTTGTGGCCTCAACCAACGATGTGTCGGTAGATTCAGCCTGGAATCAAGTAAACTGCTAATAGGTGATTAACAATGAAGATCTACACGGAAAGCTAGATTCCCACTGTGCTATAGGTCTGCACAAGCTGAGTCCGGTCATACACAGGTTGAGAAATTAAAAGACACAGAACATTTTGTGCATAGGTAAATCAAAAGACACCTAAGAGTGCAAGCTACCAATGCGGGGCTAAGAAATTTTTTTGAAACTGAGCAGCAAAAGACACGCAATGTCAGTGACGTGCAAACATATTTAGATAGCTCACCAAACGATCAGATGATCATCTTCTCTGCTTATGGTAACATAGACCTGAAGCTCTCATCATCTGATCAAGATAATGATCATCTTCTTTGCTTATGGTAACATAGTCCTGAAACTCTCATCATTATTTTTCAATAAACCTTGAGGATCGGTAGGCCAATACCTAGCACACTGTGGGGTCCATAAAATTTTCGTCAATATTACCGAAAAACATGATAAACAGCCTCACCAAACACATGTTGAAAGAGAAAAGGCATGGATTTAAGTGGACAAGCATACCGACAATTGTTCTTAGGCTGCAGCTATCCAACAAGAAGTTGAAACGGGCTCTGGCAGATATGATTAGTATGATCTTGAATGCAGAAGGTGAGATTTGTTGAATCCCCCCTTATTAAAATGAATTTGGGCCTTTAAACTCTTGTTGGGCTTATTGTTAAACTGTGCGTACTTAATGGGCCCTGCGCACTTAACTCAAGTGCGCAGGCCCATATGACATATGTATATATACTGAGTAATTTTTTTTTAAAACAGTATTCACTGTAAAAAACCCTAACTGTTCTTACCCTTCATCATCATCGTTCATCATAATAAAGTCTAAGTCTAAGTACGTTGTCCGTCGAAGTTTAAGTCTAAGGTCAGTCATTGGTCGTCGATTCGTATTCAAGAGATCTAATTGTCTTTTCGTGCTCTTGGTTTAAACAGATGGTACTTGACTGGGATCCAAGAGGAATGCACAATCAGCAGATGAATCTTGAAACCGATGATGTCAAGTTTAAAGACGTAGTGACCTGTTCTCACATTGAAGACTTCTGGAGGTCTGCTCGAGTTGAAACTGCTGGAAGAGTCAAGAGAATCAACGCTACAGTCAGAAACAAGGTTGTAGTCATCACTGAAGATACCGTCCGGAACGTGCTGAGACTTCAAGATCAGCCAGGAACTGTCAGATTTATGCCCAAAGCAGATATTCACCAACAGTTCAAGAATTTCGGCTACAAGGGAGATTTTGACAAGAGAGGCGATATCAAGAAAAGCTAGCTGACAAGAGACTGGAGACTAATCAGTCACGTGTTTATTATGTCTCTGTGTCATAGAAAAGGAGGCTACAACGCGCTCAGCACTGAATGGTCGACTGCAATGATAACGATGTGCAAGAATGAAGCCTTCAACTTGTCGGGCATGATCTTTGATTATATGGTAAAGAATGCTGAGGCTGGGTCAGGCAAATAGGTTATGTACCCAAGGTTCGTGCAGATGATGATCAACGCACAACACGAGAATCTGCCCCTTGGTGATCAATACAATTTCACCAAAGGTGCACGATTCTTTACTGAGTGCAACACGCCTGATTGGGAACCCATGCTGGAGAATATGTATGCAGCCCATCGATATCCTTTGGTGATGGAACTTTACAACAAGATCAAGAAGAGAAGGCTAGATGTTACAGAAACTCGTCAACAATCCACTGCTGCTTCTGCACCTGGATCATCTGACCCTGCTCCATCTTCGGCCCAGCCAACTGCTGAAGAACTTGCTCGTGAAAAGGCAAGGGGCAAAAGGATAGCAACTGAACCAGCTCCATCCAAGCCCACTAAAAGGCAAAGGCCAACTGGTTTATTACAAGAGGGCAGAGAAACACTAACACCCGAACAGCTTGAAACTGCTGCAGCCCTACAACAGGTTGCTGAATTAAAGAGGGCCGGGAGAAAGAAAAGAAGAGAACAGCTACCTCAGTCTGAGATTCCTCGTGTAATGACTGAGGACGATATCGAGCAACAAGTGGTCTTGGAATCTCTCTTCGGGGCAGAACAACCAGAACAACCAGGGCCTTCCACAGCTGCTGCTCCAGCCCCTAAAGCTCCAGCTCAACAGCCAGCTGAACCATCCTCCTCAGCTCTTGCTGCACCACGTCGCAAACCGGTGCATCAGGAACTGTATGAGAAGCTAGTGAAAGAGGTTGGAAAGACGGCTGCCAGGGAAATCTGTACCCTGAAAAGTGATGTGCACAACAATCAAGAGCTGAGAAAGAAAGTGAAGAAGCTCAAGCACAAGAACAGGAATATGGAGAAAATCATCAAGGATCAACGATACCTGATCAAGTTTCAGAATCAGGTTCAGATGAAAATGTTTGACATGTTCCAAGAGTTAAAGCAACAGTAGACTGGTGCTCCTAGTACTACATTCGATGAGGTGTTTGATTTCGGGAAATTTCTGGAAGAAGAGAAAGAGAGAGAAAAAGTTGCTGAGGAAAGTGAGGTTGACGAGATCAGTGAAGATGAGATGCCCGATAGGTTTGTGGAGATGGGAATGAAAGAAGAAGTTGTATACGAAACATCAGATGGGCATAAGTTGGATCCTGAAAGATCAACTTGGTTTCCTAGAAGGCCCATCACCATTCCAGCCCTGCATCAAAACATTCATCACACCAGGGAAGCTCATAAGGAGAGGATCATCTCCTGGAAGTATGATGAAAAGAAAAGGTTGTTTGCTGTGAAGAGACGAGGGGGAGTGATGCAGTACTTCAAAGGTCAACAGCAACTGAAGTCTCTCCCTCGTTGGGATATCAGAGAACTCAGCAGGGCACCATTCATCAACCGCACCAACGACACCACGGGGTCCATGCTTGAGTGGTTTATAAAGAAAGAATGTGACACTGATTTCCAAATCTTCAAGCCGCAGAAACCAAGGAGGCGGATCTCCAAGAAAAGAATCGATCCAGCAACAGGACGAGACATGATAAATTATGTGATTGACCCTCCTCAGGTCGTCACACGAGTTCCCATTCGATCTGAGCTTCCAGTTATGCTGAGGGATTTTAAGAAGTGGTTTTATGACAGCAATACTGGTGAAGCGGTCATCAAACTGCAGAACGATTCGGAGGCTATAAGGATCTTGGATCCGGTAGATGTGTTTGCTTTTAATCTATCGGATCTGAATATACTCTTCGCGAATCAAATCAACGTAGGTGCTGGGCATGTTCTGTTTGAAGAAGCGGTATTATTCAGGAGGGCTGTGGATCGGGCTATGAATCTGAAAAGGGAGCTGTTTGATATAGTTGACAGGATCAATGCTGCAGATAAAGAAAAGGAAGAAAGGGAGAAAGCTACCCAAGCTGCTGCTGCTGCAGAAGTTACTCAACCTGAAGCCGAGACCACTTCAGAGGTACAGACACAAGCTCCTGCAATAGTAGCTGATCCGGAAAGACCTGCAACAGAATCTACTCAAGCTCCTCCAGTAGTTGAAGAAGATCCAGTCGCCCTGTACATTCAAGACCCCCCAGAATAGGCCGAGGGGGAGCAAAGCGAGGTTGAGATTGATTGAAGATGGAAGAACTGGTAGTTGTGGTCTAGGGGGAGTATTGTTGGGTTATATTGAGACCACAGTTACCAGATCATAGACTTTTGATGGATAGTTGTATAGTTTGATAGTTAGAGGGCTTATTATGTAATTAACACAAAGTTTAGTAAAGAAACCCTAGGTTGCGCATTTGTGACACGGGCCCTACGCACTTGTGTTAAGTGCGCAGGCCCATGAGCCTGCCTATATAAACTAAGTGTGTGTGTAGCTCTAGGGTTGGGGTTTTGGGATTATCTTTGTAGCACACTTGAATAGGTGCGTACTTGTCTGTGTATTCCAAGGTTATTCATCATCAAATCAGAAATGGAATCATCATGTTATTCATTGTGTGTGTCAGTTTTATTCATGTTCATCTAGTTTCTTTTATTGTAGAAGATTAATCACTTAAAGCACCTAATCCATAGGTGTTTCTAAGTGATAACAATCTCTTGCACTTAACAAGATCTAGTATTTTGGGACTACAGATAAACTGATAATGTTGATTTTTGTTTCGGTTGAAGCTAATAACTGAACACAACCATGAACTATTGGTGGACAAGGAGGACCGGATGCCCCGTCGGTATTCTGAATTCATCATAAATTGATTTCTACAAAAGCCTGTGACAACTTTATTGGCCTTAAAATAATAATAATAATAAGTGAGTAAAACCTATCAAAGTGTTTACAAGTCTTTATACTCCTTTTTCACAAAACTTTTTACACAAAATAGGAACATATGTGACCTAACAATAGTAACATTGTATTTGCAAAATTTTAAACCAGAATCACTTTTAAACTCACATTACTTCGAAAATCATATCATTTACACAACGATTATTTTATTACTTCACTGGTATTAAATTGTTCTTAAAATTGAATGGCATGATATTTAATTTAGATTTTCATATATTTATATATCTATATTTATACTATTGTATAAGACGATTTGGTGTGGTCTTGGCAAAAGCACTCGGGGATCAAACGTGGCACTCGGTGACTCGGAGAACACCGCCCCCCCCAAACTTTTTCGGTGAATTTGGTGGATTTTCGCCGTTCTCACCAAGAACTTTGATTAGCCAAGGTTTGTGAACGTGGATTTTTGTTTTTTTTTAATTCAAACTATATATATAAGATGGTGGAGGTGATCTGTGAAGATGAAGAAGACGAAGGTGGAGGTGGCTTTGAAGAGGTGATATGTGAAGATGATGGTGGAGGTGATCGATGGTGTGGCTGTGAAGGTGGTTGGAGGTGGAGGCGGCTGTGGTGGTCGCTGTGAAGGTGGCTGGAGGTGGAGGCGGTTGTGGAGGTGGAGGTGTGTGAAGAAGATGGTGGAGAAGATGAAGATGTGTGCGTGTGAAGAAGATGAAGATGTATATGTATGTGAAGAAATGGGGAATGGGGGAATTGGGGAAAACCATTTCCAAACTTTGGGGGAGAAAAGGGAGAAAATGAGGTGGCGCTGATGTGACAATTGGGGGAGTTGGGGAAATGATAACCACACCATATGGCCTAAAGAGTTCTGGATGGCAAAATAGTCTTTTAACATTACCTTTGAGACATATTTAATAAACTACTATTTATGATAAATGCATTAATAATCATCAATCAATTTATTAGGAGAAAAGGATTGAAGGTGTTAGACCCGTCTTCTAACTTTACGTTTTCATAACCCTCGATTATTATTAACAACCGTTGTGACTTTACATATCCATAACCCACGATTATAACAACAGGTTGAATCAATGTCATTAACAATTTGTAACTAATGCACATGCTTTGATTTGATCCCTATATAATCACAATTATTATGCTTTCATTTTACAAGTCGGCAACATAAATGTGACAATCGGCAAAATTAAGGTAATTCTGTACTAACTAATTATGCGTAATTAACGTAATTAAGTGCAATTTCGTGTTAATTGTATTAACTGAGCCTTAGAGAATAGCAAATTCCCCATAAGATGCATAGGAATGCACATGTTTAATATTGAAGCACTACGAATTCGCGTGCAAATAAACTTGTCCAGAACGGACGTTGGTGATTACCCGAAAACGACTAATTAACAGAAAACAACCCGAACACTCGGGATATAAAATAAAGGGTATTTCTATGAAATATTATGTGTTTTAGAACTCCAAAACCATATATGGAAACTCCAAATATAAATCTCCCGGTAACAAATAAAGTTCGCATACGCACTCGATACGCGTGAAACTTATAAATTCACCCAACTAAAGCCAAAATAACTTACCAATGCCTAAACTAGTCTATGTTTAAGGGTAATTAGGAGTTAATTATATGACCAGAATAACTCGTAATAAACATGCGATAAAACCCCGAAAACCCTAATCGGTTTAGTTGAATCGTAACTAGATAATTACAAGATATTTGGAATATCAAGTGGGTCCCACAACACCCTCTTTTGGCCGGTTATAGGGTGTGGCTAGAGCCACCCTAATATTACTTGAAACCCTTTGTAAAATGATTATGTTCATGAAGCATGATTTAGCTTTGTCTAAACATAGTACAAAACACATGTTATAATATACACATGCATGAGATTTTCACCACTTGAACACACAAACAAAACACTCCTCTTCCTCCTTATAACCCACGACCACCAAACCCTTTTCATAATTCAATCTTGTTTTTCATCAAAAACTTCTAAAAATCATTCCATTCCATACCTTAAACTAGTGTGTACAAGAATATTGGAGCTTAACCGTTGGAAGACACACTTAAACCCTACTTCCACTAGAGTTTTGAGTCTTCCCTAGCCTTGTGCTAGTTGTAAGCTTCTTATCTTTACTTTTGTTTTTGAATGTTCTTATTTAACATATGCTGGAAGCAAGTTGTACATGGGTTAAGATAATGAGTTTTCACATAATAAAACATATGTTAAACAAGGCTAAAATGGAAGTGTTAAAACATATATATGGTCCATGGGGTATGTAGGCTTTTGTGATTATTTTTGTTAGTTAAAATGTTAAATTTAATCTTACATATGTTAAAGATTTAAACATAATATGCAACTAGGGTTTTGATTATGAGATAATATATGTTTTTACAAGTTTAACATGGATTTATAAAAACCATAATATGGCCGTGAGTTTTGGTATGATATGTTAGTGATTTTGTAGTTTTAGAAAGTTCACATACACATGTATTTGAAGATGTTTTGAGTGGTTTTCATAAAAATAACTTGAACATACTTAAAAGTGGCTTAAATCCTCTTAACATAACCATCTAAAACATAATAATATGGTGGAACTTTAAAATGTTAAAAGATATAAAAGTTACATCTTCAAAGATACTAACCTTAAAACTCTAAAAATGGACATATTGGACATTATGGACTTAATACACCAAATACACATATTCTTAACCCTAATGAGATTATGTTGGACTATTGATAGTGTTGGATCATAATAATAATACATGTTGACAAAAATAAGTTTACTAGTTTAGTGTAAAATTTCATTTTTGAAAGATCTAGGAAAAAATGTAACTTTTTGAAAGTTAAAGTAATTATTTTATAACTTTAAAAGTTGAGGGGTATAAAATGTCATTTTAGTAATTTAGATCTAAAAATGTGACTTTGAAAGGTTAGGTGCTATAAATGGAAGATTTTAACTTTCCAAGGTTATTTAGTGAAAAATTAGTAAACTTACAAAGGTGTATTTTTGTATAAAAATGTGTTTTTATAAAATAAGATTTTATAAAAATATAAATTACCAATCATGTTGGAAAATATAAAAATAAAGGTTTTTATAATAAACTAGTTTTTACCCCGGGAGCGTCCCAGAGTTGTAAAATCTAATATGATGTAATAAAGTCTTATATAGCAAGATTGTACATTTTTCCGGGTATTTTCACCAAAACACTTCTATATCAAAACTTAACCTAATTGACCAAAGTTGGCCACCAAATTTAAACCCATCAGATTTAGGAAGATTTAGCATTTAGAATAGATGTTGGCTTAATCAAAGTGGGCTTGACCATTCCAGCCTTTGGCTTTCTCATACGGTTGACACTATGACCCACTTAGCCTCCACTAACAGTTGATCATCTCAAACTATTTTTGGGAACTGCAGAATGACAAAGACATTAAGGGTTATGCAAATGACCAGTTTGTCCGGTGGTTAGCTTTTATTGACTGGCTCAATTAACAGCTGCATAGACAATTTGGCATCCATATCCCGCCATTGTTACCACATCTGCTGATCCAACATCTAACTTCTCATAAACTGGATCATTAGCAGTGCTGTACAGATATGTAAAAATCCTAGGAAGACCACTTCTTGCTATTCCACCACCTTCATCTGAAACCTAGTCACAAACAATACATACAAATCATCAATATATGAAACATAATGAAAATAAAAAACTGTTATCTAAAATTTACGAAACCGAGCATACCTTGATTGTAACATCTTCTTCCCCATCAGCCACTATTATGCATATAGGCGGTGCTAGTTTGTCTGACTCCATATACCGCTCTTGGACTGCACGCAACGAATTCTTAACCAACTCAAACACCATCATATGCAAGTGTGTCGGGACATACGAGAATGTGAAACCAGGATCACCATAGATATTAACATTTGGTGCACTGCCAGGTTCGAGTCGTCATTGTACATAGAGTCTCTTGTATTTATATGTGTATTTCTTGTGTTTTTCTTTTGTATTTCAGAATAAGTTACAGAAATGGCTGATCGCACTGATGATATATCTATGGCATGTTGATAGCGGGGCTTCTAGACACATGACTGGTCTAAAAGAACTTCTCAAGAACTATAGATTTATTGATGGAGAGTTCGTTGCCTTCGTCGGAAATGAAAAGGGCGGAAAGATTGTAGGATTAGGAGATGTGGTCTCTGACGCACTGACGTTAGAAGATGTGAATTATGTCCCAGAATTGTGCTACAACCTGTTGAGCGTGTCACAAGTCTACGACAAAGGAATATCTGTGTTATTCAATGACATGGAGTGCATCTTTCTGAAACGTGGATTCATTCCGCCCACCAATATGATCATGCTAAAAGCTCCTAGACAAAATAACACATATGTGATAAATATGAGAGATGCTAAATCAGAATGTCAAATGACATGCTTACTTTCTAAAGCATCCGAGTCAGAGTCACTGTTATGGCACAGGCGATTAGGACATGTTAACTTCAAAAACATTAACAAGCTTTCAAAACTAAATCTTGTCAGAGGTCTTCCTTCCAAGGAATTCCCTTTTTCTGAAAAATGTTTAGCATGTGCCAAAGGAAAACAACACAAGAAATCGCACAAGTCCAAAACAGTGAACTCTATAGACTCACCTCTTCAACTATTGCATATGGATCTTTTCGGTCCTATTAGTGTTAAAAGTTTAGCTAAAAAGTCTTATTGTTTGGTGATAACAGATGATTTTTCTCGCTTTACATGGGTGTACTTCTTAGAATACAAAAGTGAAGCTGCCGAGATATTGATGTTGTTTGTTCCTCTCATTGAGAACATAGTAAAGACAAAAGTTAGATCAATCAGAAGCGATCACGTGAACCGAATTCAAAAATCAAAGCTTCGTGACTTTCTGCAACAACTAAGGGATTCATCTTCAATACAGTGCTACGAGAACTCCTCAACATAATGGCGTTGCTGAAAGGAAGAATCGTACACTTATTGAAGCGGCCAGAACCATGCTAATCGACTCCAAATTGCCGATCATCTTCTGGGCTGAAGCTGTGAATACCGCCTGTTATGTTCTTAACAGAATCTTAATTGTAAAGACGCGCGGGAAAATAGGTTATGAATTGCTTTTTAAAAGAAAACCTCTGATTGACTACTTCAGGCCTTTTGGATGCTCATGTACGCTACTTAACAACTACGAGAACATAATGAAGGTTGATGCAGTTGGAGATGAGTGTTTCTTTGTTGGGTACTCTTCAAGTTTTAAGGCCTATAGAGTGTACAACAAACGAACCAAAATGGTTCTCGAATCTTTCTATGTTGATTGGCAGGAATCCAACTCTACTAACACAGGAGCCGGTCCTGACTGGTTCTTTGATGTGGATGTTATTTTCAACAATTTCAGTATCATTGAAGAACAATCATCTGACAATCAAGCAGCCGATCCTTCTCCTCTTGAAGATACTCTTTACTCTTCCGAAGACGATGCTGCACCTTTCACCACCCGATTTTCTCCACTCGTAGCTGATCCAATTGTTCCTCTTCAGTCCACAAATGGTGATGCAACTGTTGATACTAATCCATCTCCTGAAAGTACTCCAGTTTCAGAAGAAACATCTTCAGCACAACAGTCTGCAAATGATCCATCCAGCTCATCCACTCCTGTAGATCACCTCTCCAATCTGCCTTCCCAAATTCAAGAAGAACAAAACATGGGATTTAAGTCATCTAAGAATCATCCTGTGGAGAACATCATTGGACCAATATCTGAGGGTGTTCTCACTAGAAATCAGGCTGATAAACTTAATATTGCACTATCAGCCTTCTTATCTCAGACTGTACCCTTCAGCATTGAAGATGCTGTCAGAGATGCAAGTTGGGTTGAAGCTATGCAGGATGAGCTGTGTCAATTTAGATAGCTCAAGGTTTGGGAACTTGTGGATCTACCTGAAGGGAAGTATCCTATCGGAACAAGATGGGTGTTTCGCAACAAAATGGATGAAAGAGGTGTGGTGATCAAGAACAAGGCTTGTCTGGTAGTTTAGGGCTTTCGTCAGCAGGAAGGTATTGATTATGAGGAAGTGTTCGCTCCAGTTGCTCAACTTGAAGCCATCCGTATCTTCCTGACATACGCCTCATACAAGAACTTCAAAGTCTTTCAAATGGATGTGAAGAGTGCATTCCTGTACGGGAAGATCAAGGAAGAAGTCTACGTCTGTCAACCCCCGGGTTTTGAAGACCCTCATCATCCCAACAAGTACTACAAATTGGATAAGGCTCTCTATGGACTTCATCAAGCTCCTCGAGCTTGGTATGAGACCTTATCTTCATACTTGCTGCAGAATGGGTACACCAGAGGGAAGATTGACATGACTCTGTTCACCAAAGAAGTCAACAAACATTCTATCCTTGTTCAAATTTATGTTGACGATATTATCTTTGGCTCCACTGATGAAAATTTGTGCAGGGAATTTGAAAGCATTATGAAGTCTCAATTTGAAATGAGCATGATGGGAGAATTATCGTTTTTCTTAGGCTTGGAAGTTCAGCAGAAAGAAGACGGAATTCTCATCCATCAAGCCAATACTCCTTTTGCGGCCCAAACAACACTTGTACCAGATCTTCATGGCCTTTCAGTGAATCCTCACACTTATCGATCAATGATTGGCTCACTGATGTATCTAACAGCTAGCAAACCAGATATCATGTGGGCAGTTGGATGCTGCGCACGTTTTCAGTCCAATCCCAAGCAATCGCATGAAACTACAGTAAAAAGAGTCTTCCGCTACCTCAAAGGAACACCAAAACTTGGTTTATGGTATCCTAAGAGTGATAATTTTGATTTAATCGCTTACTCTGATAGTGATCATGCAGGTTGTAGGATTGACAGAAAATCTGTCTCTGGTGGTTGTCAATTTCTGGGTAACCGGCTAGTGTCTTGGCAGAGCAAGAAGCAGACTACAGTGTCCATCTCCACTGCTCAAGCTGAATACACAGCTGCATCCAGTTGTTGTTGTCAGGTGTTATGGATCCAAAATCAGCTTTTGGACTACGGTTTGAACGTCATGCATACACCTATTTTTATTGATAATGATGCCTGTCGTGACATTGTGAAGAATCCATTTGATCATTCTAAAACCAAACATATATACAGGTGTTTCCAATAGATACTGCTGATCAAAAGGCAGATATCTTCACAAAAGCTTTTGACAAAACCCGTTTTCATCAGTTGGTTACATGGATTGAGATGATAAATTTTGAGTAATTAATTAAAAAAAAAAACTTTACTTGTGCATAATTTACAGAAAAATCTTCTTTTTTACTTAAAACAAGATTTTTGGGGGAGAAAGTAAAACTAGTCCATTCCTAATGCAAAATTACTTCAGGAAATGATAGGAACTAATCATATCTCGTCAGCATGTGAATAGGACCCAGAGGATGTTGTGGTCTCAAGCAACGATGTGTCGGTAGATTCAGCCTGGAATCAAGTAAACTGCTAATAGGTGATTAACAATGAAGATCTACACGGAAAGCTGGATTCCCACTGTGCTATAGGTCTGCACAAGCTGAGTCCGGTCATACATAGGTTGAAAAATTAAAAGACACAGAAAATTTTGTGCATAGGTAAATCAAAAGACACCTAAGAGTGCAAGCTACCAATGCGGGGCTAAGAAAATTTTTGAAACTGAGCAGCAAAAGACACGCAATGTTAGTGACGTGCAAACATATCTAGATAGCTCACCAAACGATTAGATGATCATCTTCTCTGCTTATGGTAACATAGACCTGAAGCTCTCATCATCTGATCAAGATAATGATCATCTTCTTTGCTTATGGTAACATAGACCTGAAGCTCTCATCATTATTTTTCAATAAACCTTGAGGATCGGTAGGCCAATACCTAGCACACTGTGGGGTCCATAAAATTTTCATCAATATTACCGAAGAACATGATAAACAGCATCACCAAACACATGTTGAAAGAGAAAAGGCATGGATTTAAGTGGACAAGCATACCGACAATTGTTCTTAGGCTACAACTATCCAACGGGAAGTTGAAACGGGTTCCGGCAGGTATGGTTAGTATGATCTTGAATGCAGAAGGTGAGATTCGGTAAAACCCCACTTATTAAAATGGATTTGGGCTTTTAAACTCTCATTGGGCCAAAAAATTTGAACCATGCGTACTTAATTGGGCCCTGCGCACTTGACTCAAGTGCGCAGCCCATATGGTCCCTGTATATATATCCTCTGTAATTTTCTTTTTACTGTTTTTCTTCTTTTTTTCACAAACCCTAATTTTCTGTTAATCATCATCATCATCAACGTTTCACCAGTTCACCTTTCACCCTAATCTTCATCATCTTTCATTAATTCGTGTTTAATCATCACCTTTCCATTTACCCTCTCTCATTTGTTGATTCTAACCACTGATTAAGGTAGATCCTTTACTAATGGTATAGTGTTGTGATTACAGGTTTCATAAGATGGTTTAAATCAATTGGTTTCGTGTTTGAAGATGGTTTTTTGAACATTTTGAAGATTGCGTACTTGATAATGAACAGTGCGCACTTGTCTCATAGAGACTGCGCACTTGTCTCATAATCATACAAAGCCTTTGAAAACCTAAGGACCTGCGCACTTGGTTGTGAACTTAAAATCTTAAACGAAGGTTTAAGTGTCTGCGTACTTATCTAGTATGCAAAATTGCCTGTCATGACTAAGGGTTACCATGCCCAAATCATGACTGATCTGCGCACTTGAGTTCTTGTCCAGCCATTGCCTGCGCACTAACCTAGTTGCTCAGTCAAGTATGTGCGTACTTGACTGAGTCTTGACTCAATTGATTTTGACTTGGCTTGGCTTGCGCACTTGTGGATATGCGCACTTGAACTTTAAACAAAATGTGACCCTTATCTTGACCATTGAGACACTTGAACGGACTGCGTACTTAAACCCAGACGTTAATAATCTTAAAACTAAAAATCAAACGTATCATGGACACTGATGAAACAAATCCATCAAACCTTAATCCTATGACTGTTAAAATTACAAAACTTAAAACATAATAATAAAGTCTAAGTCTAAGTATGTTGTCCGTCGAAGTTTAAGTCTAACGTCAGTCATTGGTCGTCGATTCGTATTCAAGAGATCTAATTGGCTTTTCGTGCTCTTGGTTTAAACAGATGGCACTCGACTGGGATCCGAGAGGAATGCACAATCAGCCGATGAATCTTGAGACCGATGATGTCAAGTTTAAAGACGTTGTGACCTGGATCAGACGCAGCAAAGTCGGATACGCTGTGCAGCACATTGTACCAGTTTACTGTTCTCACATTGAAGACTTCTGGAGGTCTGCTCGAATTGAAACTGCTGGAAGAGTCAAGCGAATCAACGCTACAGTCAGAAACAAGGCTGTAGTCATCACTGAAGATACCGTCCGGAACGTGCTGAGACTTCAAGATCAGCCTGGAATTGTCAGATTTATGCCCAAAGCCGATATTCACCAACAGTTCAAGGATTTCGGCTACAAAGGAGATTTTGACAAGAGAGGGGATATCAAGAAAAGTCAGCTGACAAGAGACTGGAGACTCATCAGTCATGTATTTATTATGTCTCTGTGTCATAGGAAAGGAGGATACAACACGCTCAGCACTGAATGGTCGACTGCAATGATAAAGATTTGCAAGAATGAAGCCTTCAACTTGTCGGGCATGATCTTTGATTACATGGTAAAGAATGCTGAAGCTGGGTCAGGCAAATGGGTTATGTACCCAAGGTTCGTGCAGATGATGATCAACGCATAACACGAGAATCTGCCCCTTGGTGATCAATACAATTTCACCAAAGGTGCACGATTCTTTACTGAGTGCAACACGCCTGACTGGGAACCCATGCTGGAGAATATGTATGCAGCCCAGTGATATCCTGTGGTATGGAGCTGTACAACAAGATCAAGAAGAGAAGGTTAGATGTTACAGAATCTCGTCAACAATCCACTGCTGCTTCTGCACCTGGATCATCTGACCCTGCTCCATCTTCAGCCCAGCCGACTGCTGAAGAGATTGCTCTAGAGAAGGCCAGGGGGAAAAGAGTAGCTACTGAAACTGCTCCATCAAAGCCCAGCAAAAGGAAGAGGCCAACTGGTTTATTAGAAGAAGGAAGAGAAACACTGACACCTGAACAGCTTGAAACTACTGAAACCCTTCAACAAGTTGCTGAGTTAAAAAGGGCCGAGAGAAAGAAAAGAAGAGAACAGTTGCCTCAGTCTGAGATTCCTCATGTAATGACTCAGGACGATATCGAGGAGCAAGTGATCTTGGAATCCATCTTCGGGGAAGAACAACCAGAACAACCAGGGCCTTCCACAGCTGCTGCTCCAGCCCCTAAAGCTCCAGCTCAACAGCCAGCTGAACCATCCTCCTCAGCTCCTGCTGCACCACGTCGCAAACCGGTGCATCAGGAACTGTATGAGAAGCTAGTGAAAAGAGGTTGGAAAGACGGCTGCCAGGGAAATCTATACCCTGAAAAGTGATGTGCACAACAATCAAGAGCTGAGAAAGAAAGTGAAGAAGCTCAAGCACAAGAACAGAAACATGGAGAAAGTTATCAAAGATCAACGATACCTGATCAAGTTTCAGACTCAGGTTCAGATGCAAATGTTTGATATGTTCCAAGAGTTGAAGAAGCAGCAAACTAGTGCTCCCAGCGCAACATTTGATGAGGTATTTGACTTTGGGAAATTTCTGGAGGAAGAGAAAGAAAAAGAAAGAGTTGCTGAGGAAAGTGAGGTGGACGAGATTAGTGAAGATGAGATGCCTGATAGATTTGTGGAGATGGGAATGGATGAAGAAGTTGTATACGAGACATCAGATGGGCATAAGTTGGATCCTGAAAGATCAACTTGGTTTCCTAGAAAGCCCATCACCATTCCAGCCCTGCATCAAAACATCCATCACACCAGGTCAGCTCACAAGGAGAGGATTATCTCCTGGAAGTATGATGAAGAGAAAAAGTTATTTGCTGTGAAGAGAAGAGGGGGAGTGATACAGTACTTCAAGGGTCAAAAAGAACTGAAGTCTCTCCCTCGATTGGATATCAGGGAGCTTAGCAGGGCCCCATTCATCAACGACACCATGGGGTCCATGCTTGAGTGGTTCATAAGGAAAGAATGTGACACTGATTTCCAAATCTTCAAGCCGCAGAAACCGAGGAGACGGATCTCCAAGAGACAAATCGATCCAGCAACAGGACGAGGCATGATAACTTATGTGATTGACCCTCCTCAGGCCGTCACACGAGTTCCTATTCGATCTGAGCTTCCAGTTATGCTGAGGGACTTTAAGAAGTGGTTTTACGACAACAACACTGGTGAAGCAGTCATTAAATTGCAGGACGATTCGGAGGCTATGAGGATTTTGGATCCAGTAGATGTGTTTGCATTTAATCTGTCAGATTTGAATATGCTGTTTGCAAATCAGATTAATGTGGGTGCCGGGAACGCGTTATTTGAGGAGGCCGTCTTATTTAGAAGGGCGGTTGATCGGGCAATGAAGCTAAAGAAGGAATTGCTTGATATTGTTGACAGGATCAATGCAGCAGACAAAGAAAAGGAAGACAGGGAGAAGGCTGCCCAAGCTGCTGATGCTGCTGCTGCAGAAGTTACTCAACCTGAAGTCGAGACCACTTCAGAGGTATAGACAGAAGATCGTGCAACAGTAGCTGATCCGGAAAGACCTGCAACAGAATCTACTCAAGCTCCTCCAGTGGTTGAAGAAGATCCAGTCGCCCTGTACATTCAAGACCCCCCCAGAACAGGCTGAGGAGGAGCAAAGCGAGGTTGAGATTGATTGAAGATGGAAGAACTGGTAGCTGTGGTCTAGGGGGAGTATTGTTGGGTTATATTGAGACCACAGTTACCAGATCATAGACTTTTGATAGCCAGTTGTATAGTTTGATAGTTGAAGGACCTAGTATGTAATTAACACAATGTTTAGTAAAGAAACCCTAGGCTTCGCACTAAATGACATGGGCCCTGCGCACTTGTGTTAAGTGCGCAGGCCCAGGAGCCTGCCTATATAATCTTAGTGTGTGTGCAGCTCTAGGGTTAGGGTTTTTGGTTAATCTTTGTAGCACACTTGAATAGGTGCGTACTTGTCTGTGTATTCCAAGGTTATTCATCATCAAATCAGAAATGGAATCATCATGTTATTCATTGTGTGTGTCGGTTTTCTTCATGTTCATCTAGGTTCTTTTATTGTAGAAGATTAATCACTTAAAACACCTAACAAATAGGTGTTTCTAAGTGATAACAATCTATTGCATTCAACAAGATCTAGCATTCGGAACTTACAACAATAGCTTAAACTTATAGATAATCATCCTAACAACTCCTACACATCAGAAGTACATCAAATTCATGGAAACATTCATGTTATAATCACCAAAAATCATCATATGCATCAATACTTCACATATAGCAAGTATTATGGTGTAGACTTGTTTTAGAACTCATTTCCAAGGTTTTTAAAGACACATTCTTATCAAAACAAGGTCTAGACTTTTGGGGAACAAAAACAATAACATTACAAAGGTTTGGGATGAAAAACACACCTTGGATTTTAACAAAGAAAGGTGTGTAAGCTTGGAAATGGTGAGTTTTGAAGCAAAACAAGTTCCAGAGGTGTTTCAAGGTGTGTGGGAGGCTTAGGATCAGTTAGGGTTGCATAAATGGTGTTTGGGGAGTCAAGGGTTGCATTTATAGGTGTTTTGACACGTGCACATCAGATCAGGCGAGTAGGGGATCAGTTCAGGCGAGTAGGGCTTCTAATCGCCTATATACTGGCGATTAGAGCCCTAATCGCCATCAGCCTCCCCCTAATCGCCTATACATGTGGCGATTAGGAGCCCTCCAGGTTCCTAATCGCCAGTATGGTTCCAGAATGGGTTTTTGGCGCGTTAAACACTATTTTAACACATATAAACACGTATTCACATACCGACAAGTCACATAATGATTACAAACACATAATGCACGATAACTAACACGTTTACATCCGTTCACCAATTCCCGGGACTCGAGACTTGCGTGTGTGCGTGCGTTAAACCCGACGATTCCACGAATCACCAATACTTGTACACATGGTTATGGACCGACTCCCGATGATCCCGCGGATCATCGTAACGACTCCCGATGATTCCCAGAATCATCATAACGACTCGACTGACCCAGTTAAGTACGTAATATGCATGACTCGCTAAGGAAGACTTACTAGTTTAGTCAATGTTACTAACCTGAGTTTGCCGGGTGTCACATCATCCCCATGTTGAAAGAATTTTTGTCCCGAAAATTGCTCAAAGCCAAAAAGGGAGAGACGAAAGAGAAGAAAAATGTTCCAGTTGCCACACCATCCCCCTGTTGAAAGGAATCTCGACCCGAGATTCATTCAGCTTCAGCAGAGACATGTCTTGATTCGAACACGCGCTTAGGAAATAAATGGGGATACTTAGCTTTCATCTGATCTTCCCGTTCCCACGTGAACTCCGGTCCATGATTTGAGTTCCAACAAACTTTAACAATGCGGATTTTACTCCGACGAAGGCTACGGATCTTATAGTCGAGAATTTCAACCGGTTCTTCCACAATACGCAGGCGATCATCCACCTTGATCTCTTCGAGGGGAACAACCAAAGATTCATCCGCCAGACACTTCTTGAGATTAGAGACATGGAAGACATTATGAACATTACTGAGTTCAGCTGGCAGATTAAGCCTGTATGCTACCGGTCCAATCCGTTCCAGGATTGCGAACGGTCCCACATACCGAGGATTCAATTTGCCCCGCTTCCCAAAACGTATAACGCCCTTCCACGGAGATACCTTCAATAAAACCCTGTCGCCAACCTCAAACTCTAAAGGCTTGCGACGACGATCGGCATAGCTCTTTTGACGATCCCGAGCTGCTGCCATGCGGTTACGGATTTGTACGATCTTCTCGGAAGTCCCGTACACAAGTTCCGGGCCGGTGAGTTGACTCTCACCCACCTCAGCCCAACAAAGAGGAGACCGGCATTTCCGTCTGTAAAGAGCCTCGAACGGAGCTGCCTTGATGCTAGAATGGTAGCTATTGTTGTAGGAGAATTCCACCAACGGTAGATGACTCTCCCACCCCTTGCCAAAATCGATCACATATGCCCGGAGCATGTCTTCTAGTGTTTGGATTGTCTGCTCACTTTGACCGTTAGTTTGCGGATGCTAAGCTGTGCTCATGTCTAACTGAGTACCCAGAGCCTTATGCAAGGACTTCCAGAAGTTAGAGGCGAAACGAGAATCACGATCAGAAATAATAGAGACAGGCACCCCGTACCGAGAAACCACTTCCTTAAGATATAAACGTGCCAAACGCTCAAGGCCATCGGTTTCTTTGATAGCGAGGAAGTGCGCAGACTTTGTCAACCTATCGACAATCACCCAGATCATGTCACAACCACTGGGCGATTTTGGGAGTTCGGTCACAAAGTCCATCGTAATCCGCTCCCACTTCCACTCGGGAATTTCAGGTTGTTGCAGAAGGCCGGACGGCTTTTGATATTCAACCTTGACCTTGGCACAGGTCAAGCACTTGCTCACGTACGAAGCCACATCCGATTTCATGTTCGGCCACCAATAAAGTATCTTTAAGTCTTGATACATCTTATCGGAGCTAGGGTGAATAGAGTACCGGGACTTGTGAGCTTCATCAAGGACGAGCTCCCGTAAGCCCCCAAATAAAGGGACCCAAATACGTTCAGCGAAATAATGTAGGCCATCAGACCTGAGCTCAAGGTGACTATCAGCACCATGCATGGTTTCAGCTTTAAGGTTTTCCTCCTTCAAAGCTTCTTGCAGTGCCGAACGGATTCGGTCAGGTAAACCGGAATGGATAGTGAGCTGAAGAGCTCGAACACGATGAGGTTTAGCGGATTCCTTCCCGCTCAAGGCGTCTGCGACCACATTCGCCTTGCCAGGATGGTATTTAATAGCGCACTTGTAATCATTAAGAAGCTCGACCCAGCGACGCTGTCTTATCTTCAACACCTTCTGATCAAAGATATGCTGGAGGCCCTTGTGATCGGTGTAAATAGTGCACTTGGTACCGTACAAGTAATACCTCCATATCTTTAAAGCAAAGACTACTGCACCCAATTCCAGATCATGGGTGGGGTAGTTTTTCTCATGAACCTTGAGCTGACGAGAAGCATAGGCAATGACCTTCTCGCGCTGCATTAACACACAACTGAGACCCCGGATAGAAGCATCACAGTAAACCACAAAATCGTCCGTGCCTTTAGGCAAGGACAAGATAGGAGCAGAACAGAGTTTAGCCTTTAGCATCTGAAAGGCCGACTCTTGCGAATCACCCCAGTCGAACTTCTTGTCCTTCTGGGTAAGCGAGGTGAGTGGTTGAGCGATCTTCGAAAATCCCTCGATAAAACGACGATAATAACCTGCAAGACCCAGGAATTGCCGCAGCTCAGATGGCGTCTTTGGCGCTTCCCAGCCCTTGATGGCTTCTATCTTAGCTGGGTCAACATGAATTCCTTTTTCATTAACTACATGATCAAGGAACTGGACTTCACGCAACCAGAAGCTACACTTAGAAAACTTGGCGTACAACTGTTCCCGCCTCAGGAGTTCCAAAACAAGACGCAAGTGTTCCTGGTGGTCCACTTCGTTCTTGGAATAGACTAGAATATCATCAATGAAGACAATCACGAATTTATCAAGATAGGGCTTACAAACACGGTTCATCAGATCCATGAATATGGCGGGTGCGTTGGTGAGACCAAAAGGCATGACCAGGAATTCGAAATGGCCATAACGAGTTCGAAAGGCAGTTTTCGGAATATAAGCTTCTTGGACCCTCAACTGATGGTACCCCGACCTCAAATCAATCTTCGAATAGAAACTAGAACCCTGAAGTTGATCGAATAAATCATCGATGCGAGGAAGAGGATAACGATTCTTGATGGTAACCTTGTTCAATTCACGGTAGTCGATACACATCCGCAGGCTTCCGTCCTTCTTCTTGACAAACAAAATAGGGGCTCCCCACGGGGACGAACTAGGTCGGATAAAACCCTTCTCTAACAGCTCCTGCAACTGGTTAGACAATTTCTGCATCTCGGGAGGTGCAAGACGATATGGGGCTCGGGCAATAGGGGCCGCACCTGGAGCAAGTTCAATACCGAATTCGACCTGACGATAAGGCGGAAGACCAGGTAAATCTTCAGAAAATACATCAGGAAAATCACGGACGACAGGAATATCTTCAATCTTCTTCTCTTCCTCTGACGAAACCGAAACAAGTGCCAGAATGGCAGAATACCCCTTCCGAAGATACTTATAGGCCTTCATACACGAGATAATACTCAAAGGGACCCCGCTCTTCTCACCATGCACCAACAGAATTTCTCCATCGGGGAGGGGAAGTCGGATGACTTTATCAAAACAAACGATCTCAGCATGGTACAAAGACAACCAATCCATACCCACGACGTAACACCCCAACCGATGGCGGAAACATCGGGATGTCACGTATTGATGATTGTTCAGTAGCTCATGGTGAATAATAAATTTCATTAAATGATTTAAATAAGTTACATACAATTGTGCTAAAATTTGTACATCAAATTGAATAAAACTATACACATATCTTCAAGCATCAATTCAAATCTTCAAGCAAATAGAACCTGAAACATGTTAAGTTGAAAATGTTTTGGGTCAACAAAAGTTGGTGAGAATTACATAGGTTTTTGACAATTGAATAAAAATGTTGTGCAATTCATGTGTCATGTCAATCTAGTCCATATGTGAGAACATACTAGAAATAAATCGAGTGCATAACCAACCCTGATGACTGTTATAATATGATACATCCCATACGCTCATGGTTCACTTGAATATGTTATACGATAACAAACACCCACGCTACCTTTGTAGGAGGCACGTATCCGGGTGGGATTGTCAGTCCAATAGATCTATCAATGTATACCGTCGGCTTGTACGGAGTTAATGATTATGCTAGAATGGTGCTTACTCTAATCATGCTCAAGACATAATGCAACATAGAAAACACATAGACACATTGATGATTGAATTGCATAAATGATGTTGTAACATGTTTCACCCCAAAAATGGTGATAAATAGAAAAGGGGCTATGTAAAACTCACCTTGGTAAAATGTTATATCTGTTGAGAAATTTGGATAATTGTGTTGCCCAAATGTATCAAGTATCACCCTATAATGAGGTAATAAATATGTCTAAGTCTATCAAGTCTACAAATGTATAAGTTTCTAGGGCTTCGAATTGGGGATAATTGCTCGTTTGATTAATATTAAAAATATTCGCCAATTGAGAGAAATTTAGTAAATAAATAACCAAAAATCTTTTTATGAAAACTAAATATAAGATGGTCACAATAATGTGTTTAAAGTATAAAAATAAGTTTTATAAAATTATTTTCTTTAAAATAGATTATTAAATCTATTTATTATGAATTGTCAACTTTAACTTTAATAATTAAAAATATTAAAATTAAAGAATTATTAGTTTAAAATTCATATTTCTGTTCTAAATAATCAGAAATAATTTGTATAAAATTTTGGTGCAAAAATAATAAAAATTGAATTTATTATGATTTAATTATGATTAAATCTAACAAAAATTGATTAAAAATATAAAGTAAATGATTTTTCTGAATTAAAAATCATTTCAGTAAAGTTTAACATTGTACAAACATAGGATAATTTTGTGGAAATTAATAAGATCGTTTTGATATTTTAATGGATTTTTATAAATATAATAGTATAAAATTGATTTAATTATTATAAATATTAAATAAATGAATTTCAGAAAAATAAAAATTGTAGATAAAACTTTGACATCAGATTTGTTAAAAATATTTTTTTTTTAGAATTTATAACAAGGTTTTAATAATTAAAAATGAATTTACAAAATTAAATGTAATGTATATATATATATATTTGTTTGATTAAAAAGGTGAAAAAAAATGGAAAAAGGGGCGCCCAAGCCGGGACTCGAACCCGGGTGCCCGTGGTTAATAGCATCAGTCACAACCACTTGGCCTAGGCCTGTGGTTGTGATTTATTCTATGTTGATTAAAATAAATATACAATACAGAACGAGTTTATCCCCAAATTCAAATTCAAAACCCTAGCTTCTGCAATAACTCGATTCACACATCAATGGCTCAATTGATCTTAGGGCTTTTGATGTGTGAATGCCGGTGATCAAAACCCACATAAAAGATTAGACTTACAAGTCTGTTTCGTGCACGATTGTTTGGTCAAGACTCGAAGTCAAACCACGAACGATTGACAAGCTTAGATGATGATTCAGAGAAATTGGAGGTTAAGGAAGATGTATGAGCGAGTTGTGAAGGCTTGTGGACGATCAATTTATAGGGAAAGGGCTTGGTGTTCGAAATGGCAAGTTTGACCCGTTTATTAATGTCTACGCGTGAGTATTCAATGATTTTGGTCAAATTGGTTGGAATTATACGCGTATTTGATGAAGGGTAGGCCGATAATCACGACACTTACCATGTAAGTGTGTTTGATTGATAAAACGAAGGACTCATCACAGCTGCAGACGCGTTCGATAGCAGCAGATGAACAAGGAGTCTGTTTAAAAAGCCTATAAAATAATTAAGTCAAGTTCAAATCACAGATGTATGGGTTGGAGCAGCTGGTAAGGGTGCGTGTTGTGTGTGTGTTGTGACTCGGGTTCGAAGCCCGGCAAGGGCAATCTTTTTTTTTTTTTGATTAAAACAGACAAAGGGGAGGGGTTTGGGCTTGGCTGGGTTGGGTTGGGCTTGAGGTTAAGGGGCTTGGGCCGAGATCTGGTGGGCTTCCAGAAATAAAAGAAAGGGGGTGGGCTAGGCTTTGAGAAGGTTTTAATAGGAGTGGTTAATATATTTTTTTTTAAACAACCCAAAGATTATTATTATTATTATTATCTATATATATAAATAAATATATGTATGAATAATTATCATTGTGTAGGGGTTCAGAATATCACCAACAATAATAAGGTTTGTCGTTTTTAATCCGTAACGTATAAATAATTAAATGCGAAATGTTACAGTCTCCCCTACTTTTAGGAACTTCGTCCCGAAGTTAAGAGAAAACCGGGGTTACAATTGGCCAACTACCGCAAACCTTGATAAAATTTCACACTACCTTAACGTACCTGTAAATTCATGATTACGTTCCGGACCGTAATTACCAATTTACCTTACATTAGGGTTTTGCGTCCTTTTCTGACTCTACCGATTGTTGAGCAGGTTCGATAGTCTCCACCAGTCGTTGAGCAGGTGGTAGGGCCTCTCCCGACTGTTGAAAGACATGATAACCTCTACCAATCGTTGAGTAGATTGTTTGGTAGTCAACTAATTGTTGTACAAGTAAGCACGTATGGTCATAGATATAGCAATTAATTCACATTCAAACAAGCATGCACACAGATGTTATGATAATACTTGGATTTATTATTTGAATCAAAAAGTGCAATACATGGATTTAAAGAGAAAGTAGACATCATTCAAATGGTAGGGTTTGCTGTTAAGTAGCTGGATGGTTTCAAGCGGGGTTATTTGGAGCATCAAGAGCGTTTGTAGCAGGGATTCGACAAGCATTTGTAAGATGCCCATACCTTTGACAGTTGGTGCACTGTCGGCAGGGTACTTGAGTTGGATGGTGATACTGGCAGGTGTCACACTTAAGTAGGTTCCCATTGTATTGTTTCTTGGTGGGTGGGGCAGTGGTGTCTATTGCAAAATTCCTGACCTTGTTCTTCCCGTTGGTTGAGGCCTCAGTTTTGATATCAACGGCAGGTTGAGGGGTATCCTTTTTCTTTTCCCCTTTACGAGTCAGGGTCCCTGCCTTCACATGGTTATCTGTTAGGGTGGCAGCCAAACGCATTGCTTCCTCCAAAGTAGCAGGGTTCCTTCCCCACACCGTGTCTTGAATCTGCATCGGTAAACCACCAATGTATTTTTCGATCGCAATGGGTAAAGGGGTGACTTTGTGGGGTAGCAGTAAGCTAAGTTCGTGAAAACGAGTGTTGTAAGGGAGGTTTTCCCCACTGTCTTGAGCAAGATCATGAAATTCATCTTCCAGCTTCTTAATTTCATTACGAGGACAGAACTCTGCCTTCATAATGTCTTTAGCTTGATCCCAGGTTAAGGCTAGTGCAGCTTCGGCTCCGCGAGTGCGTTTTTCTTCATTCCACCAAGTGAGTGCTCGTTTGTGAAGAACACTCATGGCATAACGGACTTTAAAATTGTTGGGGCACTCACTGTTGATGAAGGTATTTTCAATACCCTCAAACCATTGTAGGAGTCCTGTAGCTCCTTCATCTCCACTGAACTTTGGGGGATTACAGGAATTAAAGTGTTTAAGGGTATAGGTTGGAAGTCCATTCCCGTTGTGATTTCCATTTCCATTACCATTGCCGTTGCCGTTCCCGTTGCCGTTCAATTGGATGACTTGTGCTAGTAAGTTGGGAACTAGAGTTGCGATTTGCTGCGCCATTTGTTGAGAAATGATCGCAGCCAGTTGGGCATCAATACCATTGTTGTTGTTGTTGTTGTTGTTGTTGTTGTGGTTAGTGTCATGGTTATGGTTGTGATTGCTACTTCCTTCATCATGATTTTCACCACTGTTAAGACGAGCACTGCGACGTGGAGGCATGATCTGTAAGAGACATAGTGAAATGAATGAGATTATATAAGGAGTGTAATCATTTATTCATTAATTAAAATGAATAAACAAAAACGTTGACTTATCAAAGATTCTAGATTCTAATAACATATGAAGACATGCTTTAGCCTATAAGTGAACACTCATCCCGAGAATTCCCAGGTAGGCATCCGGGTCCCTCGTCTGATTGGGATATATGCGCAATGCCAGCCTAGACAGAAGACTCAGAATACAGGCGTTCACCCTTCCAGATTGCACGTGTTCGTTATTAAAATCTAGAACTTCAACGAGATCTCAAGGTGGTTCAGGTTAAACCTGAGGATTTTGCCTTATTAGTCTAAGAGTAGGTCCAGTGATGTAGAGCAACCTTCTTGTAGGGATGAAAGTAGAGATATGGAGTAGGAGGGAGATAGAGAATAGCAAGTAAAAGAAGCAAGTACTGGTTAAATCCTATGGTTATAGACTAGATTATTTTCTAATAACCTAATTCCCTATAACCATGGCTCTGATACCAATCTGTAACACCCCAACCGATGGCGGAAACATCGGGATGTCACGTATTGATGATTGTTCAGTAGCTTATGGTGAATAATAAATTTCATTAAATGATTTAAATAAGTTACATACAATTGTGCTAAAATTTGTACATCAAATTGAATAAAACTATACACATATCTTCAAGCATCAATTCAAATCTTCAAGCAAATAGAACCTGAAACATGTTAAGTTGAAAATGTTTTGGGTCAACAAAAGTTGGTGAGAATTACATAGGTTTTTGACAATTGAATAAAAATGTTGTGCAATTCATGTGTCATGTCAATCTAGTCCATATGTGAGAACATACTAGAAATAAATCGAGTGCATAACCAACCCTGATGACTGTTATAATATGATACATCCCATACGATCATGGTTCACTTGAATATGTTATACGATAACAAACACCTACGCTACCTTTGTAGGAGGCACGTATCCGGGTGGGATTGTCAGTCCAATAGATCTATCAATGTATACCGTCTGCTTGTACGTAGTTAATGATTATGCTAGAATGGTGCTTACTCTAATCATGCTCAAGACATAATGCAACATAGAAAACACATAGACACATTGATGATTGAATTGCATAAATGATGTTGTAACATGTTTCACCCCAAAAATGGTGATAAATAGAAAAGGGGCTATGTAAAACTCACCTTGGTAAAATGTTATATCTGTTGAGAAATTTGGATAATTGTGTTGCCCAAATGTATCAAGTATCACCCTATAATGAGGTAATAAATATGTCTAAGTCTATCAAGTCTACAAATGTATAAGTTTCTAGGGCTTCGAATTGGGGATAATTGCTCGTTTGATTAATATTAAAAATATTCGCCAATTGAGAGAAATTTAGTAAATAAATAACCAAAAATCTTTTTATGAAAACTAAATATAAGATGGTCACAATAATGTGTTTAAAGTATAAAAATAATTTTTATAAAATTATTTTCTTTAAAATAGATTATTAAATCTATTTATTATGAATTGTCAACTTTAACTTTAATAATTAAAAATATTAAAATTAAAGAATTATTAGTTTAAAATTCATATTTCTGTTCTAAATAATCAGAAATAATTTATATAAAATTTTGGTGCAAAAATAATAAAAATTGAATTTATTATGATTTAATTATGATTAAATCTAACAAAAATTGATTAAAAATATAAAGTAAATGATTTTTCTGAATTAAAAATCATTTCAGTAAAGTTTAACATTGTACAAACATATGATAATTTTTGTGGAAATTAATAAGATCGTTTTGATATTTTAATGGATTTTTATAAATATAATAGTATAAAATTGATTTAATTATTATAAATATTAAATAAATGAATTTCAGAAAAATAAAAATTGTAGATAAAACTTTGACATCAGATTTGTTAAAAATATTTTTTTTTTAGAATTTATAACAAGGTTTTAATAATTAAAAATGAATTTACAAAATTAAATGTAATATATATATATATATATATATTTGTTTGATTAAAAAGGTGAAAAAAAATGGAAAAAGGGGCGCCCAAGCCGGGACTCGAACCCGGGTGCCCGTGGTTAATAGCATCAGTCACAACCACTTGGCCTAGGCCTGTGGTTGTGATTTATTCTATGTTGATTAAAATAAATATACAATACAGAACGAGTTTATCCCCAAATTCAAATTCAAAACCCTAGCTTCTGCAATAACTCGATTCACACATCAATGGCTCAATTGATCTTAGGGCTTTTGATGTGTGAATGCCGGTGATCAAAACCCACATAAAAGATTAGACTTACAAGTCTGTTTCGTGCACGATTGTTTGGTCAAGACTCGAAGTCAAACCACGAACGATTGACAAGCTTAGATGATGATTCAGAGAAATTGGAGGTTAAGGAAGATGTATGAGCGAGTTGTGAAGGCTTGTGGACGATCAATTTATAGGGAAAGGGCTTGGTGTTCGAAATGGCAAGTTTGACCCGTTTATTAATGTCTACGCGTGAGTATTCAATGATTTTGGTCAAATTGGTTGGAATTATACGCGTATTTGATGAAGGGTAGGCCGATAATCACGAGACTTACCATGTAAGTGTGTTTGATTGATAAAACGAAGGATTCATCACAGCTGCAGACGCGTTCGATAGCAGCAGATGAACAAGGAGTCTGTTTAAAAAGCCTATAAAATAATTAAGTCAAGTTCAAATCACAGATGTATGGGTTGGAGCAGCTGGTAAGGGTGCGTGTTGTGTGTGTGTTGTGACTCGGGTTCGAAGCCCGGCAAGGGCAATCTTTTTTTTTTTTTTTGATTAAAACAGACAAAGGGGAGGGGTTTGGGCTTGGCTGGGTTGGGCTTGAGGTTAAGGGGCTTGGGCCGAGATCTGATGGGCGTCCAGAAATAAAAGAAAGGGGGTGGGCTAGGCTTTGAGAAGGTTTTAATAGGAGTGGTTAATATGTTTTTTTTTTTTTTTTAAACAACCCAAAGATTATTATTATTATTATTATCTATATATATAAATAAATATATGTATGAATAATTATCATTGTGTAGGGGTTCAGAATATCACCAACAATAATAAGGTTTGTCGTTTTTAATCCGTAACGTATAAATAATTAAATGCGAAATGTTACACTACCCAAGGACACCGGCATAAGGTCAATAGGAAAAGAATACCCCGACAATTCAAGGCGACACTCCCTAAGGACGTGCGTCGCTTCGACTTTCTTACCATCAGCCAATTCTATCAAGTAATTAGCCTCTAAAGGTGTAGGTACCCTATCAAGCAATTGACTAAACCCAAGAGATATAAAACTCTTATCGGCACCGGAATCGAATAAAACCGTAGCATAGCGATTATCAAGAAGAAACGTACCGGTAATAGTGTCAGGATCCTGTCGAGCCCCGCTCGAACCAATCACAAAGGCGCGAGCATTCCTGCCTCCGCCCCCGTTGTTTCCATTACCCGACCCGTTCTTCCCAGCCTCGCCTTGCTTCAACTTGAGGCATTCACGCTTGTAGTGACCAAGCTCACCATAATTATAGCACCCCTGTTTACCCTGGTTTCCCTGGGGAGCAGCAACCTGAGGAGCCGGAGTAGGTGTAGCAGGAGGGTTCCGGTTACCTTGAAGATTAACCCTGCAATCCTTTGCCTGGTGCCCAAGCTTATGGCACCGGTGGCAGCGGTTCCTGTCCTCACAACGACCGTTGTGGTGAAACCCACACCGGTCACATTTTGGCAATTTCCCAATATAACCCCCCGGTTTCTGCTCAGTCGACGGTCCCCCAACATCATACCTCTTCACCTGCTGAGGCTGAGCTGAACTCGAGCCTTTACTCACTCCTTCCCACTTTCGCTTATTGCTCTCAGGAGCCTTCACAGTAGCGCCTCGAGGAGGCAAGACCCCTTCAGCCACCTTCATATAGGTCAGCCTGTGAGCCGACCGAACCACCTCAGAATAAACAGTAAGATTCCCCGCAGCTACCAACCCCGCAACCTCCGGCACCAACCTAGCAACATAATGTTCAATCCTCCGGTATTCTGGTGTGTGCAAATCAGGGCACAACACCGCCAACTCATTGTGCCTAACAGTGTAAGCTTCAATCTCAGATCCCACCATCTTATGATTCCAGACCTCATGCTCAAGCTTCTAGATCTCATCCCTCGGGCAGTACTCGTTTTTCAAAAGCTGAACGAACTCTGTCCAGGGCATAGCATGAGCTTCTCCAATTCCCATGGTCTGGGTGGTGGAGTTCCACCAAGTCAGAGCTTGACCCTCCAGGGTCGCAGAAGCATACTTCATCCGGTTGCCTTCCGGGCAACTGCACATCGAGAAAACCGATTCAATCTTCTCCAGCCAGCGGAGCAGTCCCACTGCCCCTTCAGTTCCACTAAAATTGTGGGGCTTGCAATCCATAAACTTCTTGTAAGAGCACTGGGGTGGAGGGGGATTGACAGCACCACCTAGAATAGACACACAGGTGAAACCAAGGAAAAGTACAGTACCCTAGAACAAGGTGGAATAGGTGGGAATTGACGTACCACCCATAGCATTATGAGCAGCTTAGAATGCAGCCAAAGCAATGTTCACGTGCTGCTGCATCAGGTTGTCCAACTCCGCTTGGGTCATATTAATGTTTCCACGGCCACCGCCGCCACCACGACCGCCAGCACGGCCGCCTCTACGACCTCCACGAGCTCCCGACATCTTCTGTCACAACATGAAACAAAAGATTTTGGCTTGACCGTGGTACAACCCATTAAGAATTTTAAGGAACTAGACCGAGCCCAGTTCGGGTCTATCCGTTCAAACACAAAGTCCACTAGGGCTCCCATA
The DNA here is from genome assembly GCA_028751855.1 of Ambrosia trifida. Lineage (NCBI taxonomy): Eukaryota > Viridiplantae > Streptophyta > Magnoliopsida > Asterales > Asteraceae > Ambrosia > Ambrosia trifida. The sequence continues at coordinate 62,566,341 of CM054128.1, read as the reverse complement.
CATCACAGTTTATAATCTCGTGTGCACCCGACATGATAAACTGTTCTACATGGTCCTCCAGGCGTGCTTTAAGTTTGAAGTTCAAGTCACCGAACACTAGCGCCCGATCATGGTATTATCGTAAGTATAAGTATAAGATAGTATGTATAAGAACGAGCGTGTCCATTAGGGCATAGGAGGGAGATGTCCGAATCCCCGGACAGATCTCAGGAGTATACCGAAGCCGCCCCAATGTACACCGCCGTCGAGAAAGTTCAATAGTATATCGTTCGCCGTCGAATCATGGTAAGGATGGGTCAAGAGATAGAATGATAAAGAGTAAACAGGTGATGTAGCATAGAAGATGATGACACCGACACCCCCGACAAGTCATATTGTTACCCACATGTTAAGACTCGACTATCTGTGACCATCTAGTGTGTGCGACCCAGTTATAGACTAGACTCTACATGCAGTCCTAGTTCACTATAACCGTTGGCTCTGATACCAATCTGTCACACCCTCAAATTCCACATGCGGGGTTTTACCGCGAGGCGCGTGACACACCAGGATCTCAGTCAACGATTGTTAGGACAAAAAGGATTGGTGAAACCACTTTTGCAAACCTTAGTCTAATTCACTTCTGTCAAAATACTCTAAGTATAGAACTGCTGAAGAAGAAAAGTCATCAGAAGTTCTGAAGTTCAAACCACACACTTCTACTGAAAAACTACTGAAGACAAACTACTCATCAGTAGTTTGTCATTCATCAGTACTTACATGAAGATCTTTTCCACCGCCTTTGTATATCAGTAGTTTATTTCTTTAGTATTTCTTTTTGCTTTATGTACAAGTTCCAAGACTGCAACTTGTTGCAACTTGTTTCTGAACTTGCTTTTGGCAAGGTTCATGTATTTGTAAAGTCTATAAATAGAAGGGTTCCTCCCTCTGTTTTAGACATTGATTTTTAATACAGAAATCCTTCAACACTTATTATTGTTATTTCCATTTCATGTTTATTGAGAATCTGTCAAAGTGTTTCATTCTCGTTTAATACTCAGATTCTCAATAAATACTTATCATTTATTAGTTCTTGAATCCAGGGGGAGTAATAACTCCTGTTGATAAGTGTAGCTTTAAACTTATAAACATTCCGCTGTGCTATCACTGATCAAGAACTTGCTAAACACTTAAGTGTCAACTAGCAAGTTCAAACAAAAGAGCAATATACTTATCCAACAATTGGTATCAGAGAACTGGTTTATCTGATCACATATCAATCTAACACATTGAGAATCAGACACAGGCTCTTATTGATATTCAATAAAAGGATTATAAGCTCACTTTTATCAACATCCATCACTTTAAGAGTTATTTGACAAATCAATACTCTTTAAAATGGATCCTCATAATACTGGTTCTGCCACTAAACCTGCCATGCTTGTAAGAAATGAATATAACATATGGCAAAAGAGAATGGCACATACCTTATCACAGACCAACACAGGTTGTTGGAGATCTGTGATATATGGTCCTCATAAACCAGTAAATATAAATCTTGAAACTAAACAAGAGATTCCAAAAGAACCAAAAGACTATACTGATGATGATTTCCTAAAACTTGAGCTTGATGCAAAAGTTTTCTCTATGTTGGCAATGGCACTCCCAAATGAAATCTACTCTGGCCTATTACATTGTGATAGTGCCAAAGAACTTTGGGACTGCCTAAAAGAACAGTTTGGAGGAACTGAAGAGGTGATTGCCAACACCAGAGAAATCTTGGCTCAACAATATGAAACTTTTACTCACATTAATGGGGAAACTTTAACACAGCAATTTGAAAGATTTTCCTCATTAATATCTGAGCTAAAGCTAAATGGTCAGACCTACACAACTGTATCTATGCTTCATAGATTTTTAAGGTCTTTACCTGATAAATGGGAAACATACTCAATAGTCTTAAGATCTTCACCAAACTTTAGCTCCCTCACTCTTACAAAACTTCATGGGAGATTACTTACTTTTGAGAGAGAAATTGATCAAAAGAAAAACTTACAAAATTCTGGCAAAACTGCTGATGACTATCTACCAGGTAGTACAGCACTATTGGGACAAGACTCACCAACTTGTTCAAATAGTTTTGGATCTTTTGACCACATTGACATAACTACTGGGATCTCATCTGAAGATCATTCCCAGGTTATGACAATAATGACTTTGGTCAAACTGCTGATAACATGTGTTTTATCATGGATGATTTAAATAGTTTCAGCAGTGATGACCTAGAAGAAATGGATATTTTGCACCAACTGGCCATGTTGAGTTTAAAAACAAATAAATTTTACAAAAGGTCAGGAAGGAAGTTTCCAGGACTTAACAGTTCTACAAAAATTGGTTTTGACAAATCTAAACTTAGATGTCACAAGTGTCAAAAGTTGGGACACTTTGCTAGAGAATGTAGAAGCTCTGGCTTTAACCAATCTCAGTCTGGAAACAATTTTAACCCCAATTATAACAGGAATAATGGAACACAAGGGAGTACACATTTTGTACAGGCACAAGCTCCACAACACCAATATGTGCCACAAGTACAATATGCACAGATGCCTGCTCAACAGATGCAGAGCCAACAATCAATCCCTCCCTTTCCAGCTGCTCAACAACCTCCACAGCAACAGCAACCCTCTCAACAAAGTCTATTTACTTCAGGGTATGTTGACTGGAGCAGTCTTCCTTTTGACACCACAGAGTGCAATCCTGATGCAGACAACAAAATGTTTGACATCAACTGGGGAGAGCCTGACAATGGCAGAAAGAACTTTGCCTTAATGGCATTTGAGGGATGCTCCTCAAAATCTGCCTTGTCACAGGTATCAAAAGAATCTTTGACTAAACTATGCTCAAATTCATGCAAAGAATGTTTTGCTCTCATAAGAGAGACAAATGTGCACTTACAAGGAAAAACAAATGATTCTGAGAGAAAATTCACTCAGATGAAATGTGATTTAGAAAGAAAACTTTCTGCAAAAACAAAAGAAGTTTCTAAATTAACTAACTCTGCTATTGAAACCCAAGCACAAATCAAAATCATGATAAATAACCTAGGAAATGTCAGACAAGAGCTTGCTGACACCAAGGTCACATGTGAAAAATGGGTGGAATCTTGTAAGGGGTACCAATTATTGCTAAACAAACAAAGTGCTTCAAATGTTAGGTTTGGCATAGGGTACAATCACACTGAAACACCAACAGATTTCTCTCCCAAAGCTACTGAAGATGGGAGAAAAATTGTTTCAGGTGAAACTTATGAAGAGGAAGAATGCACATCTTTCCATGAAAACTTTCTAAAGTCACACAAAGAAAGTTCTTCAGAAATACTGATTAAATCTGACTTTAAGCCATCAGTAGTTTCAACTACGTCAAAGAGTTGAGAACCGGAAAACTACTGATGACCTAAAACCAATCAAAACAGTCAGAGACTTGTCTTTGAAAGAAAAGACAAAAGAATGTGAAATTTGTGGTCTGTTCAACCACAAAACAGAATTTTGCAGATATAGAAAGGGTATTCAGTTCAACAAGAAAAATCAACAACTGGTTGTGGGAAAACAAATCAAAAATGATTATGTAAAAACTTTTTCTCCCAAGAAACAACAACCGGCAAAAACCTTTTCTCAGAAAAAGACAAAATCTCAACAAAAGTCTTTTTCTCAAAATTCTCTTTCAGTAGTTAGACCTGAATCATCAGCAGTTTCACAAACTGCTGAGATTAAAGATCTTATGAACTTGGTACAACTACTGATGACCAAAGTTGATGGTGGTCCTCAAAAGGATACCACCATTGTTCTTAATGCAAAATCCATTGCCAAAAAGACATGGATTTCTAAACTTGGTCAAGAACAAACTATAAAGGTTCTCAAGAGCAAACCCAAAGCCAAACTGGCTTGGGTTCCTAAATCTAACTGATTTGCTATCTTATGCAGAGAGTTTCTAGAGGCTTAAATAGCATTTGGTATGTAGACAGTGGAGGCTCAATGCACATGACAGGATGCAGATACCTGATAAACAATTTTATCAGTCAAAGAGATGGATCTGTATCCTTTGAGAACAATGCTAAGGAATATGTGCTAGGACATGGCAATGTCTCTTCTGGCAAAATACAGTTTGACAAGGTCAATCTGGTTGAAAACCTTGAGTACAACTTGCTGAGTGTGTCACAAATGTGTGATAAAGGATATTCTTCCTTTTTCACAAAGACAGCATGCAAGATCATATCACCAGAAGGCCAGAAATTGATAGAGAAGATCATTGAAGATCATACTTTGTTGATAGCCAAAAGATGTGGCAATGTCTATGCAGTGGACATTGAAAAAGACAAAGTACTGAACAACACTGCCTGTTTCTTCTCAAGGGCATCAACTTCAGAAACTGATCTCTGGCACAGGAGACTTGGCCATGTGAACTTTAAAACCATAAATAAAGTCACAAAAATGGGCTTGGTTAGAGGTCTACCCTTAAAAGTATACCAGTGTCAAGAACACTGTGTATCCTGTTTAAAGGGTAAACAGCATAAGTCCTCCTATAAGTCTATTGAAGAATTAAAAACAACTGCATGTCTTCAACTACTCCATATGGACTTATTTGGGCCTGTAAAAATCATGAGCCTTGGTAAAAAGAAGTACTGCTTAGTCATCATTGATGACTACTCAAGATTTACATGGGTATTCTTCTTATTTTCCAAGGATGAGGCTGCTGAAATCATCAAGTTCTTCATTCTACAAGTAGAGAAGCAATACTCTCTACCTGTCAAAACTATTAGAAGTGATAATGGGACAGAGTTCAGGAACAAAACTCTGGATGAATTCTATTTGTCTAAAGGGATTATTAGACAATTCAGTGTTGCCAGAACTCCTGAACAAAATGGTGTGGTAGAAAGGAAGAACAGAACTTTAATAGAAGGAGCAAGAACAATGTTAGCTGATTCTGGCCTACCTTTATACTTTTGGGCAGAAGCAGTTAACACATCATGTTATGTTCAAAATAGAGTTCTTATTGTCAAGAGACATTCAAAGACTGCCTATGAAGTTCTTCATGGCATGAAGCCCCTTATCTCCTTTTTCAAGGCTTTTGGATGTCAATGTTTCATCTTGAACATCAAGGAATCTATTTCAAAGTTTGCTGCCAAAGTTGACTCAGGTTACTTTCTTGGTTATTCCTCAACTAGAAAAGCCTACAAGGTTTTTAACTCAAGAACCAGGATAGTAGAAGAAACACTGAATGTCAAGTTCAATGAGTCAAAACACACTCTCATTCCAGCACATCCTGCTGAACTCTTTGACCTTGACAACTTCCATTTTGAACCTGAAAAGACTGTCACTTCATCCAAACCTACTTATTATGGTGATCAAAGGTTTGATGATGAGGATCCAGCACCATGGACTCCTCAAACAGTCATTAAGTCAACTTCAAAACCATCAGAAGTTTCACAAACTTCTGATTCAACAAATACTGAAGGACAAACTCAAACATCTGCTTCAGCACCTGCAACTACTGACGACACTGAAACTGCTGAACCAGATATAATAGACCTCAGTAGTTTGTTTGAAGAACATGAGCCACCAACACCTGTCAGTGGTTTACAACGACTGATCGAACACAAAGACCATCCACTTGATCAAATCATGGGTGATATTGCATCAGGAGTTCTTACAAGAAACCAGCTTTCCAACTTTTGTCTATTCTCAGCATTTATTTCATAGTTGGAACCAAAGAAGTACCAGGAAGCCCTCAAAGACAACAATTGGGTGCAGGCAATGCAAGATGAATTGCTTCAATTCAACAAGCAACAGGTATGGGAAATCTGTCCCCTACCACCAAACAAGCAACCAATTGGCACAAGATGGGTTTTCAGAAACAAACAAGATGAAGCTGGTATTATAATAAAGAACAAGGCAAGACTGGTAGTACAAGGTTACTCTCAAGAAGAAGGAATTGACTATGATGAAACCTTTGCTCCAGTTGCAAGGCTTGAAGCCATCAGGTTATTTCTGGCCTATGCCATTTCCAACAAAATAAAAGTTTATCAAATGGATGTCAAGAGTGCATTTTTGTATGGAAAAATAAAAGAGGAAGTGTATGTTTGTCAGCCACCTGGGTTTGAGGATCCTTCTCATCCTGAGTGGGTATACAAACTAGACAAAGCTCTTTATGGGCTCAAACAGGCTCCAAGAGCCTGGTATGATACACTTTCAACCTTTTTACTCAAAAATAACTTCACAAGAGGTGCCATTGATAAAACTATTTTCATAAAACATGTTGGAAATCATTTCTTACTTGTTCAAATCTATGTTGATGATATCATTTTTGGTTCAACAAACACAAAATTGTGTGATGAATTTAAGAAACTCATGCAATCAAAATTTGAGATGAGTACAATGGGAGAACTGCAGTACTTTCTGGGACTGCAGATTAAACAACAAACAAATGGAACTTTTATACATCAATCAAAATATGTTAAAGAATTATTAAACAAATTTTCTTTACAAGACTGTAAATCATGTTCCACTCCCATGACACCAACCACACAAGTTGAACCAGATGATCAAGGAAAACAGGTTGATCAAACCATGTATAGATGTATGATAAGTTCCCTTTTATATCTAACTGCTTATAGACCAGATATTATGTTTTCAACATGTGTCTGTGCTAGATATCAATCAGCTCCTAGGGAATCACACCTTATTGCAGTCAAAAGAATCTTTAGATATCTGAAAGGAACTCCAACACTTGGAATTTGGTATCCTGCTTCAAGCAATACCAAGTTATCAGCTTTTTCAGATAGTGACTATGCAGGGTGTAAAATGTCAAGAAAATCAACATCTGGTGGTTGTCAATTCTTGGGAAACTGTCTAGTGTCCTGGCAATCAAAGAAACAAACATCTGTTGCAACTTCAACTGCTGAAGCTGAATAAATTGCAGCTGCAAGTTGTACATCACAGATACAATGGCTCCAATATCAACTTCTTGATTATGGAATCAAAGAGACCAAGACACCATTGCTTGTAGACAGCAAATCTGCCATTAGCATCATTCAAAATCCTGTTCAGTTTTCAAAAACTAAACACATTGAAATCAGTTATCATTTCATAAGAGATTGCTATGAAAAAGGCAAGATTGAAGTGAAACATGTAGCAACAGCTAATCAAATAGCTGACATATTCACTAAACCCCTTGACACATCAACATTTCAGAAGTTAGTATCCATGCTAGGGATGCTAAATTTGTAAGTGTTTCTCTTTATTTTTTATTTTTCACTTACATCTGTTTTCAAAAACTTGAAAAACTTTTGAAAAGAGAGAAACTACTGATGAACAAAACATCAGTATGGGGATATTTTCTAAAAAGTGATTAACTTCTGATAAAACAACCTTCAGAAGTTATGAATAAAGTATTTATAAAGTATTTCTCATCAGCTGTTCAAAACTGCTGAAGAGAAAGTGGGAACTATTGATGAGTAAAATTCTTCATCAGCAGTTTAGTCAAAAAGGGCAAAACAGACTTTTCCCATCATCAGAAGTTTGACCTAGTCGGTTTAAAACTTCTGATAAAGAGGTTTTTAACCTAGGCGGTTTAAAACTTCTAATAAAGAAGATCCAAGCGGTTAAAAACTTCTGATAAATATCTTTTTTCAACACTTATCCATTCAAAAACAAAAATTCCCTCCTTCTCTCTCAAGAAAGCTCTCAAACCCCTGAACCTGCAACATAAACACTGTTCGATTCATACACACACACAAAACCACATGGCTTTAGTTCTTAAACAGGGACATAATCTCAGAGCCTACTTAGAAAAACAAGAAGGCTGGTCCCAATACGATGAGATCATTGATCTCGTCGTCAAATCCTAATATTTCACCGCTCTCATAATAGACCCACCAATACATCCTGAAACTCTCAATGAGTTCTGGGCTAATGCTGAGACGGTGATGGTGGATGATGAAGTTATCTCTCTCAACTCAACAATTAAAGGGAGACAAATGGCCATCACACCGGCCATACTTGCAAACAGACTGGGGTTGAATGATGTGAATGCCCCTGAAAAGTTTGACAACTCTGCAATCCACCTAACCATGACTGAGTGTGGTTATCAAGGTACTCTCTCACAAGCTACTATCTTTAAAAAGTATTTTGAACCAAAATATAAACTTTTGTTTCATTATATAATTATGTGCTTGAGTCCTAAAACAGGGTCTTATGACCAGATGCCCTCAACCTTTCAACCAATTTTTCATTCCATTGTGAATGAAACAAATTTCAGGGCATCAAAACTTTTCTTTAATGAGTTGGTGTTACATCACAATAACACTAAGAAAAAGTTTTTGTTATATCCAAGGTTCATTATGCAATGCATAATAAATGAACTGGGTAATGAGGTGCTTGTGGGTAAAACTGAAATTTTAAAACCCTTAACCTCACAAGCATACTCAAGGCACAACAAACAGGCTGCCTGGCCAGAAGATGACCAAGGGGAACCAGAACCAGTCCCCATGGAACCCTCATATTCCAAACCTACTCCACCAAAGGCCAAGAAACCCAAGGTAAAAAACAAAAACCCACCAAACCCAAAAGAAAAACTGTTCAGGAGGTTGAGATGCCTGAACAAACTATTGTGCAATCTGCACTTCTTAAAGATATGACTGAAACATCCTCTCAGTCTCATCCATCTCAAACCCCACCAAGAGCACCTATCACAACCCTTTTCAAAAGAAAAAGACTTAAGAAACTATTTCCATTGATTCTTCTTTTGAAACTGCTGAACCCACTGCCCAAACTACTGAACCAGCACCCCAAATTTCTGAACCAGACATTGAAATAGCCAAACTTCTCTCTGGGCTAAAAGAGAAAGTCCCATCTACACATGTCAGTCCCCATCAACCACATAAAACAGGGGACATAGCATCGGAAATTGACATGGATGTGGACACTCAAAGCCCTAACCAAAGAGATGAGGATGAACCAGAGTCTCTAAGCCCAAACTTGGAAACTTTTGGTACTTTTAAGGCTGCTACTACTTATTTACCACCCAGTGGTGGACCTGAGGACAGAAGTAACATAGCTAAGACCTCAACTGTGGCAACTACTGATGAAGGCTTAATGCCTGAGGTAGGAAATCCTCTGAACCAAGAAAAAGAGGTACATGAGACAACTGAGTTGGGCTCAGCTCATGATGTAACTGATACAGTCCTCATTGAGGATGTAATCAGGGAGTCAGATGATTCCATTGACTTGGATGATGTTTCAAAACACCAAACTACTGAATTGACGGCTACAAGTGAAGGTCCTGCACCTGGTGTATCTAAGCTCAAGAAGCTAGTCACACCAGCTCAGGTTAAAGCCCACTCAATCCATGATTCCCCTAGAGTGGCATCTTCTGTACAACAAGAAGATCACCCAAAAACACACCCCTCACTACAAATACCTACCCAATTCCCTGGGCAAACAAGCATAGACATGAACCAGCTATGCAGCCCAGATGGTCCCTTATACCACATGATGAGCACCCTCATCAAGAATCACTTCCAAACATACACAGCTAACTTGGAGCTGTCCATGAAGAACCAATTTGGAGTGATACAGACGAAGATGAATGATCTGTCCAACAAGATTGACTACAACAGCAAACAGATTGCTCATCTTACAGGTCAGTTCTCCCAAGCTTCAACTTCAAAAGCTGATGAATCCAAAAAGGGGGAGAAAATCAAGGTACCTATGGATATACTTGAAGCCAGAAGAAAGGCAAGAGTGGCTATCCTAGCAAGAGATCAAAAAGATCAAGCCAGAAAAGAAAAACTGGCCCAACAATTTGGTATCTCTATTCAAGAAGTAGAAGATGCTGAAAAGACTGATGAATCCCAAGGGCACAATGAAGAAACCTCTGATGGCCAAACTTCTGATGAAGAATCAGAAAATACTGAAGACAATCCTTCAGTAGTTGACAAACCTTCAGTTGTTGTCAACCCATCAAAGGTTAACACTTCCAAGACTCAAACTGCTGACCCTTCCAGAACAACTGCTTCTATTCAACCAACTTCTGTTCCTACTAGGCCTACTACAACAGTTACCACAATGACTGTGCTAAACCCTTCTCCAATCTCTCAATCAGCAGAACTACTTGAGAAGAGTTTAGCGGCAGCCCAAAAGAAGGCCAGAGAAGATCAGATCTGGAAAACACTGGAAGAAAGGGATGACTTGGATCTAAGCCATGAAGAAAAACTTCAGGCTTATGAAGCTGAACTCCAAAGGCAGGCTAGCCTAGACCAGATTGCTGAAGAAGATAAAAGACATCAACTGATGTCTTACATTACAAAGAACAGCAAAATCAAAGCCCACACATTGAAGAGACTCTCTATGGAAGAGCTGACAAGAAGAGCTCAACTTATTGCAGATAAACTTGCAACAAGTAAAGACACAAAGGCCAAGAGAGCTCAGATGATAGAAGAATTGGTAGCTAATGGTTATGGTTCAAAAGCCTCAGTGTCCAAATGGAAAGAAGAAAGATTGGTGGACACATATAGAAAATATAAGGCTGCAAGGGCTGCAAATCCAGAGAAGTTTCAAACTGCTGAAGTTTCAACTTCAGTAGTTAGAACTTCTGGTGTTCAAAGAAGACCAGGTACTCAGAGAAAGAAATCAGAGGAGAATGTGAAGACTGATTTCAGAATGGTACTACTAGAAGGTAGTACAGTAGTCCATTCTGATTTTGATATAGAAGAAAAGCCTTTGATCACACAATTCAGGGATCCTTCCACCTTTGCATATCAAATCCAGAAGACCATCACAGACAAACTGCATACTAAGGTAGTAACTGAACATCATTTGCCAACATTTCAGATACCTAATGTGATGGAACAACAGCAGGGAAGTGAATCCCACCTGAGAGTCACTGAAGTTGAAAACATTCAACACTCAGGAGAAACCCAGGGTACCACAATGGTTCCCTACACTTTAGACTTTGACAAGTCTAAAGAACCAATCATCAGATGGTCCTTTACTGATAGAAACTCAGTACTTGTGACAAGAAGAGATCAGACAAGCAGGGCCTATAGGTCGATGAATGATCTGAAGAAACTATCAACCAAAGACCTGCTTACAATCCAACACTTAGAACCACAGAAAGGGTCTCTTACTGATGAACAGCTGAACCAGCTCAAGAATTCCATGTTCAAAGGAATAGGGAAAATTGTGAAGGACAGAAAAGAACAATAAGGAATTAGTAAGGTTTTGGCTTCATCAATCTAGGGGGAGATTGTTAGGACAAAAAGGATTGGTGAAACCACTTTTGCAAACCTTAGTCTAATTCACTTCTGTCAAAATACTCTAAGTATAGAACTGCTGAAGAAGAAGGATCAAACTGCTGAAGAAGAGATTCAGAAGTGCTGAAGAAGAAAAGTCATCAGAAGTTCTGAAGTTCAAACCAGACACTTCTACTGAAAAACTACTGAAGACAAACTACTCATCAGTAGTTTGTCATTCATCAGTACTTACATGAAGATCTTTTCCACCGCCTTTGTATATCAGTAGTTTATTACTTTAGTATTTCTTTTTGCTTTATGTACAAGTTCCAAGACTGCAACTTGTTGCAACTTGTTTCTGAACTTGCTTTTGGCAAGGTTCATGTATTTGTAAAGTCTATAAATAGAAGGGTTCATCCCTCTGTTTTAGACATTGATTTTTAATACAGAAATCCTTCAACACTTATTATTGTTATTTCCATTTCATGTTTATTGAGAATCTGTCAAAGTGTTTCATTCTCATTCAATACTCAGATTCTCAATAAATACTTATCATTTATTAGTTCTTAAATCCAGGGGGAGTAATAACTCCTGTTGATAAGTGTAGCTTTAAACTTATAAACATTCCGCTGTGCTATCACTGATCAAGAACTTGCTAAACACTTAAGTGTCAACTAGCAAGTTCAAACAAAAGAGCAATATACTGATCCAACAACGATCACAATAAACATACAACAAACATGCATTCATATATATTTTTAAAACCAAAATATCATGCTTTGAGCCGTAAACCAGCAGCGGAAGCATTTCTTGTTTACAACCAAAAGACATATCATTGTTTACAAAACATTGTTTAATATGCTTCAAAATATTAGACGCTGTGCATGACTTCGTGCGCCTAGCCCATTGACTGCTACCTTAGCAACCTGAGAAAACATGCCAAAAATGTCAACATATAATGCTGGTGAGTTCACAGGTTTTCTTTTATAAAAGTGTTGTTACAAGTTCACAAAGATCATTCCCGTTAATACTATGTCATAAGAACGTTAGCTAGACGTTAAGTGTTTTTACTACTACAGTTGGGAACCCATTACTAAACATGTACCAAAAGATGAATCCAGCCCAGATTGACTGGGTTACCGATGCCTCGATAACCCGAGAGTTAGAGACAATATGCACCCGCCCGGCATCCCCGCCGTCGAGTGGGGTTTGTGAGGCCCAATAGATCTATCCACATTTCCCTCGTTGTGCATCCTCGCACATTCATGGTTTCCCCCTGGGACTTTCTATAAAAGCCGTATAGTAACATAAAGTGCCCATAGTATAACATGATTTTTAATAAGTTCGTACGTAGCATGTTTCTCCCCCGAAAGCAAAACAGTAAAAGTGGGACTGTGAAACTCACCTTAGATTGCGTTACTTGAAAACAGTTAAGTAATTATGCTATAATAGTCCCAAATAGCGGCGAACTATCATAAGATGTGTATAAGTACCCGGACTAATAACCCACAGGTTAACTAGTCCCCGAATGTCCAGACCATAACCATAAACGTTTGAAAACACCTTTGACTGTTAAACCGACCGTACCAGACAAGAACCGACATCCCATTGGTGACCCGACATCCCACGTGTTAGATAAATACAAGACATCATGCAACATACGCAATTAAACACTTAATACGCGCAAGAGTTCACCTAGTCTAGCATAATGTCCAATTAACGCATAAACAGGTCCGAACACGTGTTACTAAGCCATTGGGTGTATCCCGGGGTTTCTACCATGTTCCTAGGTGTCAAATCATGTTCCGGGATGTCAAAATACGCTTACGACAGCAGTACACGCGATTAGGAAACTTACATGTGATTAGGAAAAGTCAACTAGTGATTAGGAGAGTCAAACTAGTGGTGCTGTTGTGGCTGAGGGTGAGCACAGGCGCTGAAACCTCGTTTGCGTCGTGCTACTCGCGCTTCCACAACGGACAGTGTAACAATAGCCCATGAATTTTTTTAAGTCATTTTTCGTTTCTCGACTTATGTTTTCGTAACAATTTTGTCATTCTCATCAATAGAAACATTATGTGAATCTGTTATGTATACATAATAAATACACACACATCAGAGCGATATATATAAATATTTACTTCATATTTGGATATAATATATATTAAATAATATATCACATATATGCATATCCATTAAGCCGAAAAAATTTTTCAAGAAAAATACATTGTTATTATTATAAATAATATTTTTAATATTGTATTAACATTACATGAAATCAATTACAATAAACGTAAAAATGAATAGTGAAAAAACTAAAAAAGATTATTTTTTTTATTTTTTTAATTAAAATACAAACAGTTCTTGTGGTTCTTATATTAGAACCGTGGGTTTGAAACCGACCCGACCCGGAACCGATAATTCATATAAATCTAGAACCGGAAACCGACCCATATATTTAACAAGGTTCGGGTCCAAGGTTCTCGTGGGTCGGGTCCAAGATTCCTGTGGGTCCGAACTAGAGGTGATCAAATCGGGTTTTTTTGCCAAACCGGTTTCGGTTCCAAACCGGTTCGCTACAGTACCGGTTTCTGGCCGAACCGGTTCGATTTTGGACCGGTTTTGTCGATTCGTAAGACCGGTTTCGGTTCGGTTTCGGTTCTTAATCGGTTTTTTCGCGCACTTTTTTTAAAAAAAGGCCAACACAAAATATTATTATTTTTTACATAAAATTCAACTTTTATTGATTTTTATAATTTTTTAAGGTGTATGGGTATAAATTTGTATGTGTGGAAACATTTTTGTATAATTTTATTATATATATATATATATATATTTTAAAATATAAAATTCATTTTTTTAATAAAAATACCGGTTTTTCATACCAGTTTCAAACCGGTTTTTTTGAACCGGTTCCCAAACCGGTTTGGTTTAAAACCGGTTCGGTTCGGTTTTTCTCGTAGAGAAGGGGAACCGGTCGGGGAGCCTACGAGTTTTTTCGGTCCTAGCACCGGTTTGGGTAAAAACCGGTTCCTGTAGGAACCGGTTCGGTTCAGTTCCACCGGTTTTGGTCCTCAAACCGGTTTTTTTGATCACCTCTAGTCCGAACCACGAAATGCTCACACCTAGATGTCGGTACTCATGTTAGTTTTAACCATTTTACCTGATGTAAAACACTTGTTGATTATATAGTGAGGGCATGTTGCGTATGGATACTGTAACAAATCAAACGTATACCCTCTATCAAATGCCCGCAATAACACGCCACCGCAACACGCAAAAAAATAACCTAGTTACTATTATTTATTAACTAAGAATTTAAAAAATTGGGTTATCGTAGGATTTGTCATTTCTTATCTTCTCATCTAGCTTACTATCATTTATTTATTAACTAAGATTTTAAAAAAATTGAGTTTTTATAGGATTTGTTATTTCTTATCTACTCTTCTAGTCTAGCTCTAATATATAATAAGTATTGATGTTGACGGTATCATTGAATAGGAGGAATGACTTTAAGTCCATTCACATAATTTTTATATCACGTCTCTTGGATCTACTTTTCCATTAAAAGATCTTGATCCGATCAATTATTTTCATAGATTAAAAAATTTGAAATCACACTGGTGAACAAGACATTCTTTTTTCTTAGGGCATAAAGGGTGCTCCTCTGAAACTGTTTTCACTTCATTAATCCTGCACTGCCATATTACTTTACTGATTTCCTTCACTGAAAAACTTTTTTGTAGGCAGCACTCCACTGATTCTTTATCCAACTATCAATTATTTTCACACATAATAATAATAATAATAATAATAATAATAATAATAATAATAATAATAATAATAATAATAAAGGAACCAAATATAATATGGTTTACAATTTTTTGTGAATGGCCTTTTATTTCAGTTTAAGAAACGGCTTTTTTTTTTTTTTCATTTCAGTTTAAGAAACGGCTACGCACCTCACTTCGTTTTATAATAATAATAATAATAATAATAATAATAATCTATACATATAATAAACCAAGGCTATTTTAATGACATGGCATTCAAAGAGGGTATTCTCTTCATTGAGTGTGTCATGTGTCATCCCATGTGGCAAGTGCTTTATTTTAAGAAAATAATAATTTAAAATTTAAAAACAAAATTAGATTTTTATCTCTAACCTTTCCTCCCATAACTTTTAAGCGTTAATATCTTTTATATACGAGATTTTTTAAAGAAAAAAATTATACCAAATTAACGAGCATTTTATTATCTTTCCAACGAGTACCATAGTGCTATATAAAACGGAGAAAAAAACGACTATTTTTTGTAACCCGACAGGTATTGTGTCAGGTTTGGAATTAGTTTAAAAAAATTGTGGGTTTGGGTCGGGCCTGGGATTAGGTGATACCCGACCCAATTACCCTTTTTTTATATTAGAATATGATAACTTATGGCAGAGATTTGTTTAAAATAATAATAATAATAATAATAATAATAATAATAATAATTAATCATATATTGGCAAGTCATTAATTATGTTGTCATATTAGATATTTTATTATGTCATATTAGATATTTCAACCTGGGACGTTCTCCAACAGGTAATTGCTATGTTTTCTTTTTCTACCATATCCTAAAATAGCTCAAATCTTATTGTATAAAGTTAAAGACCTTTGACTGAATGTATTGGTGCTAAACAATCTCTGTCCCCTTGAAGTGCTTGGGATCTTAATATTCTGTTTTAGGTGTTGATGTTATAAGGTGAAATAGATCTTTTGGTATATTTTTTTAAAGTATATAATGTAAGTTGATATATAGATGCCATTTTTATAGTTTAAATACTTCTAATTTTATTCACTTTACTTAGATTTCTCAATCCGGGACGCTCCCGGGGTATAAGCTAGTATATTATATGTTGAAAATATATAAGTGAATTTGAGTTTGGTTTGTCCTACATTGGTGGGGAGATAGAAAATGAATGAGTTTATAAGGTGAAATCAAATGGAAGAGATTAAATTTTTTGTGTTACGTTATACTCTGGCACCTACCCGCGCGCAGGGTGGAGGTGCAAAAAATGGCATTTGGTTTGGGAAAAATTCTTCAACCAACGCAACGCCCGCATCTGCGGACACGAATGCAGCTCGAAAAACCCGGGTCCGCGGGACGTTGGTTTTTGCTGCTTTTCGTTTTATTTTTATTTATTTTTTGTTTAGTTATTGGAATTAAAGGAATAAAGAATAATAAAATGGTGTGAAAGTTTGTGCCACATCCGTAAACCAGCACAGTAACTGGAACCCGAATTTGTTTCACGGGACCACTACCAGCATGGGTGGCGGCGGTGTTACCGTGCTGGTAGTGGGATACTCGTAACCAATTCTGATAGCGTTCCGTCCCCTTAGTGTAAGTACATCCTTGGGTTAATATAATGGTTGTATCTATTTAGGTGCTGTTTGTTTTTTCTGAGGCAAAAGGTCTGCAGTCTGCGGACCACATCTACAAACATCTGCATGGGAAGAGGTGGACCAAAGGTCTGCAGTCTGCAAAGAGGAAGACTGTTTGTTTTTTAACGTCTGCAGCGTAACCCAAAACCATAACCATAATCCACCACAAATATACACAAAATCATAAACAAATAAAACACAAACCAACACCTACCAAATCCTCAAATCCCACTTTTCTTCCCCCTATCTCTCTCTCTCTCTCCCTCCCTCCTGCACCATACCTCCTGTTAAAGTACACCATACAATAATCCAAACACAATTAAATATTAAAACAAACCCAAACCCAAGACTTGAATTAACTAAAGAAAACTTTGAATTAAATATTAGATGAGCCTCGTGGATCACAACATTAGATAACCCTCCCACCCATCCTTTGAAAGAAAACTTTGAATGAAAACAAGTAATGAACAACATAAAACCAGTTGACCGTAAGCATCCCTTGTGTTATTAATTTAAACACAAAAAAATGGGGAAGTAGCAGCGGTGGTGCAGGGGAGGAGGGAAGCGAAGGCGGTGGCAGAGGGAGGAGGGCAGGCGGCGGCGGTGGCAGAGGGAGGAGGGCAGGCGGCGGCACTGGTGGTGGAGGGAGGAGGGCAGGCGGCGTCGGTGGTGTAGGGGAGGAGGGGGAGGGGAGGGAGGAAGAAGGAGGAGGATGGGTATGAAGAAGAAGATGATTGTGTGTTTTGTTAGGTGAGAAGAGCTAAAAAGAGGTGGGATAACATCTGTACCAGGAAGAGGAAGGGCAGAGGTAAGAAGAGCTTCCAACTTCTAAAAAACAAACGAGTTGCCCGCCTCAAATGTCTGCCCGCGTCTGCGTGGCGCAGACATAAAAAGCTAGAAGCTCTTCTCACCAGAAAACAAACACCACCTTAATTTAGCCCATAGCCATTGTCGTCTTTGCACTTTGGAACCCAACATTCCACAAAAGGTTTAATATATACGCTAGCAAAAACATTATTATCTTAATTCGTTCGGTCTTTACTATCACAAGACTTTTCATCACATGTATAACATATCAAATGTTCATTTTGTATCTAATAATAGATACAAGTAAAGTATTTTCAGTTACAATATAATTCATCTTAAAACATCCTTAACTTAAGACATTTGATAATCATCAGTATATAGTATTGAATACATTCAGTATATACCTTTCAAAAAAAAAAAAAAATACATTCAGGGCAGATCTTTTGACAGGACATAGTAATTATTTTTTCATAGTGTAATTTTTTACTGTAAAATCTTAAAAAATTTATATGTATTGAATTCTGCCCTTTTACATTTATATAGTCAAATTTACATGTACTCTCATTTTTATGTTCTTTCTCCGATCGCTTCATATAGACTTGATTATAATAATTTAAAATGATATAAAGTTCTAAATTATTTTGTAATTTACCAATTTATTTTTGACACGTCGTACGTGGGACTAAATTTAGTCAACGACCGACTCACTCATCGTGGCTGATGTTATTTTCTATTTTATTGTTGTTATTATACTCAGAAAGTCTCTTTTATTCCCAAATGTCTGCCAATGTCGTGCTCAACATAAATTCGAACACGTGCACACATACAAATCGTCAAATGATCAATCGTATCTTTTTCTTAAATTGTCTTATTTTAGATGGGTTCTAGGTTTCATACACCCAGTGACATCACATTTTAAGGGTGTGACATCATATTCTGGGGTATGTGGCAGGCTCCTATTGATGTATGATGTGGGACAGGGTGTATCATTTCTAATTAAGGGGTGTATGGTTCTTGAATTCCATTTTAGATTAAGAATATCAAGTGCATTATATATTTGTTGGGCGAAATTAGATGAAATTTGTCGATAAAAAAATGTATATTATATTTTTTTTTGAACGGCAAACTAAAGAATTGTCAGGTACTCTCGTACGCGGCCCTCAATGGCAAAGGGAAGCCCACAGACTTGGAGCCGAACTCACGAGCCTCGCGGCGGCCCAACCCGCACGCACGAGAGCCCCTAGCCCACCCGTGTGCCAGTTCCAGGGAAAACCCGGCCCACATACCCGCCCGAAAGCATGACGGTAGCGAACCGGTAAAACCTGACTGGCTCAGGAGTCGAACCCATGACTACAAGGGTCAAGTGTCTCTCCCTCATTACCTGATACCACTCCACCACAATATTAAAATAGATATAGATTAACAACCTATCTCAAATTTTAACCATAGTTTGTTCCACTTTTACCATTGCATTAAGTTGACCATATTATGCGATTTTATTTATATACGTATTAGATTTATACCATGTGAGTGTCCCGGGGTTGAGAAACCTAATATGATATATTAGTTTTACATACGAAATAGACTGATGCGCTTTACAGTTATATGCAGGAAAGCTTCGGGTAGCACATAACCTAAAACAATTAACAATGTATCTTCAATGTTAACGTCTAACCTTAAACAATGTATAACTCTAATATTAAAACCTAACAAAAAACAATGTACAACTCCAATGCTAACACATGTTGTAAATAGATATCATATTACTGGTTTGAACATAATTAATGGCTTGCCTATACATGATTAACGAATAACCTGAACACTTTGTGTTTTCCTTCCTGTATGAACAAAACCCCACAAAAAATAGTCGTTTTTGTCGCCGTTTTTTATATAGCACTATGGACTCGTTGGAAAAATAATACAACGCTCGTTAATTTGGTCGTTTTTTTCTCCGTTTTTATATATCACTATGGTACTCCTTGGAAAGATAATAAAACGCTCGTTAATTTGGTGTAATTTTTTTCTTTAAAAAATCTCGTATATAAAAAATATTAACGTTTAAAAATTATGTGAGGAAACATGGAAAGAAAAATCTAATTTTGTTTTTAAATTTTGTTTTTCCTAAAATATCTCAATAAGTAAATCTTGAGGTGTTTTAAATAGGGTTGGGATTAAAAACATACGAATTGACATAAATGCCCTTCACTTAAAAGACGAAATGACAAAATTGCCCTTAGTTAACTGACTTCAACTAACGGTGTAAACGAGTTGGATGAAACGAGCAACTATTTGAAAACTATTGGATCCAGTTGAGAAAAAATAAACTTTTGGATGAAGCTGGCAAAAAGTGCCAAATCTCAAGGACGAAAATGGCGGTTTACTTTATTAAGATAGATATAGATTAACAACCTATCCCAATTTTTAACCATAGTTTGTTCCACTTTTAAGTTTTACCATTGCATTAAGCTGTCGATAGCAATGTCTCGGTGTCAAGGGGACGATGGTTTGTGTTTAGTAGATTAGGATTTGATATCCAGAAAGAGGTGATGACGCAGCTTGTTGCCCGCTTACCTGCTATTATGATGTACTTCTCGCAGTTGAAAAGATTTGTTGAAATGGACAAAAAGTTTAATTATAAATAAATAAATAAATAAATAAAAAGGTTGTATTCATTCCTAAACATAGGTTGATTTTCGTACTTGTGTGAATTGTGTCAGTGTATAGACTCTCTGTTACACGTATCATCTTCCTAACAACTGGGGTTGAGAAACACATGACTAGTAAACCATATCTTCTGTGATACCCGACAAACTAAGGTTAATACTTCAGTCAAACACATAAGTCTACCTTAGCAAAACATTCATAAAACTTACTTAACTGGGTTAGTTGAGTTGCTTCTATGATTTGGGAAATCATCGGGGTCGGTTTACACACACAATCTCCATAGGTTGGCGATTCGGAGGATCATCGGGTAAAACACACACACGAGTCTCGGATCCCGATGGGTGGTGAAATAACATAAAAAGTGTAAATTGTCGGGAATTAAATGTTTTACGATCATTACATAACTTGCCGATAGGTGTATACGTGAATTAATGTGTTTATTTAGCAAACGACTCGTTGGATACTTAGTTTCCTAGGGTAGGGGCGACTAGGTTAAGGGCGACTAGCTAACCCAATTGCCTAGTAAGGGAGCTAATCGCCCAGACTGGGTGGGAAGACTGGTAATAGCTCTAAATACCATACTTGACTTGTTTTTCATCATTTATGCAACCCTAACTCACCCCAAGTGCTCTCTCTCCGCCCCTAACCTCTGTAAACCAGTTTTTGCCCTAAAATCATCATTTCCAAGCCAAAACAACCTTTAAAATCATAAGCAAGTGAAGATCTAAGGTGTGTGGTTCATCCAAATCCTTTTTGAAACATTTTTATGTTGTTATTATGAACCCAAAGTGTCCAGATCTGAACTTAGTATGCTTTCATCAATAAAAACCTTTGAAAACCCCTTTTAAACTAGATCTAAACCTTACCTATGAGTTTCTAATAAAAATACAAGCTTTGAATGATGTTGGTGATCTAATACATGGGGTTTCTTATGTGGTTGTGGTTAGAATCACATGTGTTAGGAACGTGATTGAATGATATTTGGGTTGTTATGTGGTTTTATGAGTTTTGACCCGTTTGAGGATTTTAGTAGGATTTAGGGCTTGATATGATGATATGATGCTTGTAACTTGTTAGGGATTATCTTAGACTGATTATACTAGAGCTTAATGATATTTTGAACGTGATTATGTGATTAAATCGAATTATTTGCAATTTAGGGAAAGTTTTTCATGCATTGATGTGATTTACTCATAATATTAACTATTTTGGGAAAAGCTTTGCAATTTGCGTGTAAAACAGGGTGTTAATTGGGGCATAATGATGGGGATAAGACTATATATTGATTGGTTGTGTTCCAACAAGTTTCTGATATGATTCAGAGGGTTTCGTGCATCAAAATGATGAACACCTGCAGTGTAGGCGACTGGCAAACCTAGTCGCCTATTAGGAGGCGACTGGCTAGCCAGTCGTGTGTTTCAGGGGAGGCTGGCTTAGCCAGTCGGATATTTTAAAGCCAGTGGTGTGTTTTGAAATCCAGTCGTGTGTTTTGAAACTCAGTAGCATGTTTTGAAAGCCAGTAGCGTGTTTTGAAACCCAATAGTGTGTTTTGTGACTCATACGTGTATTACATGATCTAAATGCTAAGTTTAGATATCTATTCATTATATGAGGTACGTATCTACATGTTTTTGTCTATGAATTTATACTTAACGGATAAACTGATAAACGGATAAAACGGGTCACCAATGGGATGTCGAGTCTTGTGTGGTCGTGTCAAACATCAAACACTTTTTATAACATACACAGTCATGGTTTGAACAACCAAGGGATAATTGATGTGATGCCCCGTAATTTCAGGTTCTCACTTTAAGTAAACTCTAGTTACATTCCTTGCATTCTACTTAACTAGGGTTAGCTAGATAGGACACACGTTGCACAGTTATAGGTTAATAACTGCATGAAGTGGTAATTCGGGGAATTACCAGACTGTATACATGATTAGTGAACCTCGGACGTTGGTGAACAATGAAAATAAATCATTATGAATTAATGGATTGAGATTGATTGCAATTACGTGCTTCTATGATACTCTGTAAAATTATGTGCAAATTGTATGTGATTACGTGAACTTAAACCGAATACGTTAATAAAAACAATAATGGATGGACCATTAGGATGGTTGGGGTCTTAACACATGGGGTTACACTTGTTTTGGTCCGAAATATCGAAAACATCGAAGGAAACAGGCCGGGCAACGAAGCAGGACACCCGGAGCGAGCCGTGGAGCTGTGAGCGGCCGCTCACGGGGCGCTGACGAAACATAACCGACTTAAACATGTATTTAAGCAACCTTAAGCCTCTTGTATCTCCTAAACTCAACCCTAATCGCCCCCTACTGCCCTATTACGAAATATTAACCCCTAAACACCTGCAAAGGCGCAAGAACATCGATTGGGAAGCTTCAAGAGCATTCGGTTGATTGTTTCGAAGAGCTTGCGGTATAATCTTTAATCTATTGTGTTTTAATCTTCTTTAATATGTTATAAAACCTTATAACTAAGTTTGTCCAGGTCTGAAACCTTTTTAAAAAAAAGATTAAAACTTGAGGTTTATAAAGATTGAATGGGTTAAATATGATCCTATGCGATTAGTAATATGATAGGTTGCTTGTTGCGCAAGTTTGTGATGTTTTGATCTTTAGGGTTTATGATTTTGCATGTGTCATGATAGGATCTGATCACGCTAGGTTATATGAATGTTTTAGAATGGTTTTTGATTATTGTTGATCGATTATACGCATACGTGAGTCGTTTAAATAAGAGTTTATGCATGATTAAAATCTAGACAGAATGTTTGGGTCAACTTGTAGGGTCTGGTACGTGACTTAAACATGATGGTTTTGATGATTTCTTTGCATGGTTGTATTATACCTGGTCTTAGCTTTTCATAATGGGTAAAATCGGGTTATTTGGACGTCGTTTGAATAGTTTTTGGAATTTTCTTTGAATAAAGGTCATATCAGATTTTCGGATTAACAAACTGGGTCAACTTTAAACCATCATAACTCGAGTTTTACAAGGAATTAAGTTATGAAATTTGAACAGTAGGTTAACATTGGAATAACTCGGCTTTTTCAAGTGGATTCATTCCGTTTGGATGAATACACGAGTTTTGGGATTTTTTCTACTAAACTGATCTGTTGTGTGTATTTTCTGAACGTAGCTGTGTTCCGTGAATTTTCATAATTTTTGTACAGGGTTTTATCATAAACTAAAAATATGGATTTGTCAAGTAGACCCCCTAGAATATTTGGTAAAAGTTTGGGAGTCTAACTCACTAGATAAGTATTTTTAATAAATTGGTTTTCATGGCGCATAATCGGTCCTAAAAACGCAGATTGTGTATTGTGAGTTTATGTGAATAATTGGAGTCCTATGTGGTATGTATTTGACATGTACTTTAATAGGCACTTATATGAGATGCATATGAAGTGTAAGACTAATGATAACCAACATATTCACCAACGGGTCCGTAGGGTTTACTTATGCATGTAGAATCACTAGGTATCACTTACACGGTTTTAAACTTTTGAACGTCTTGGACAAAAGGGTTATATGGTGTAGTGGTATTACACATATACTCGCTTAGTGACACATGTACTAGGGAGTCGGTAGCACACCCTACTTTGGAGTTTGGATTTACTTGCTTGCATACTAAGGTGAGTTTCACTACTCTTTTTCTCAAAAGCACGCGTCTCAGGGTGAGACAACTTTGATAAACGTTTTCCTGTCCAGTTTGGGACCATTGTTACATCTCGGGTTGAGATGTTTTGACTCATGTGGTGGGTCGGGTTTTTACGAATCCTCAGGGAGGATTGCACTTTGATCAGTTTAAAACTTATTGGTCCTTTGTGAACTAAACACTCTATCACTTGAAAAGTCCTTACATATTATTGGGTTAATCGCTGGGAGCGAGCGGGATATTAGTTGATAGCGCTATTAGGTTGTGCAGCAACCTCATGTTTGTGATGCTGGGAGCATGGACATGAACTTCTGACCACATTTGTTGGCTAGTGTTGATAGACACTAGTTTCTGAGGCAAATTATTATATTACTGAAGGTGTCCCAATAATACTGTTTAGTTGCAATGAGTGGGTTAGCTACCCCTGACATGATTCAACTGATAACACTTGAACTTTTGAGGTCTGGGAGACCTACGCCTTTACTTGGTTACGTGGTTTAGGAAACCAGCGCATTTACTTACTCACTTTCTTTACTTAGTGAACTCACCAACATTGTTTGTTGACCCACGATATACATGTTTTTGCAGGTAGTTAGCTTCCGGTGCCACGATTAGAAAGCACTACACACTTCACTGCATTTGCATTTGAGTCTTGGGCATACACCTAAATTACATATCATGCTTTTACGTTTTCTTTCATATGGTTTTAATTTAGGCGCGTTGTTTTGCGCATGGTTTTAAAAGGTTTAAATTTGCTTTACGCTTCCGCAGCTTAACTAAACTTGGTTTTTGAAAACGAACTAAATGGTTTGGTCATTTAGAGTTCATTCATATGACTTATGGCTATGAGATCCTGGTATGTCATGCGCCTCGCGGTATAAACTCAGCAGTGGAAATTTCGGTCAACACACTTATAAGACTTCTTATGGTAGGTAGGGATGTAAACAAACTAAACGTTCAACAAACAGTTCGTGAAATGTTTGGCAGGAAGTTGGTTTATGTTCGTTCGTTTAATAAATGAACAAACACAACAAGAGATTCTGTTTGTTTAGTTAAACAAAAAAACATGAACAGAGGTCACGTTCGTTCATTTATGTTCGTGAATGTTTGGTAACGTGTTCGTTTATGTTTGTTTGTGTTCGATGGTTCATTAGGGTTTTTAACCTTTTATATTTAATTTAAGTACTTCAAATTTCCAGTGGTAGACTACTTAATATATATATATATATATATATATATATATATATATATATATATATATATATATATATAGGCTAAGTATACATGAAAAACCCATTTAGATAAAGAAACCCAAATAAACCCATCTAAGGGCTATAATTCAACCACATCACCCATACATAAATATATTATTTTTATTCTTTAGGGTTAATTTAGTCATTTAGTGTTCTCCTCATTTTTAAAATTTGAATTTTTTCTTCCCCCTTATATAAACAAAAGTACACACTCTCTCTACTCTATCTCTTTCTTTCACTAAAACATCAGCCACCACCACTGCCACCATAATGATCAGCCACCACCGGCCACCTCCACACCACCACTCACAACTGCCAAAACCCCCCTCCCTCTTTCTCTATCTTCCACCATCTCCATCAATAATAATAACAGAGAAGATGTGGGTTGTTGAGTCATCGAAGATGCGGTGAAGGTTGACCGGAGAAGACGACCAGAGCTTTGAAGGTTGACCGGAGCCGTGAAGGTCTGCACAGATCTAGAAATCAAAGTTTACGACCAATTAGATCGAAGTTTCTCTTTTGGATTTTCAGAGGTGTTTTAGGCTTAACTATAATTTATTTGAATATTGGTTCGTTAGTCATTTTATATAATTAAGTTGATTAATATTTAGGACACATATATAATTATTTATACAAGAATCGAAATTGTTTGAATTTAAATTAAGGTGTTTATGAATACAATACCATTTAAGAAATTATTATTATTATTATTATTATTATTATTATTATTATTATTACTATCGTTATTGTAATCGAAAGTATGTTTTGCTTGTGATAGTGAAAGATCACCACCTACACCAAATGATAGCTAATTTATATTCAGGCGTCTTTCTAAAACACCTTTCTTTTTCTTTTTTAATTTTGAAAAAATATGATATATTGACGTACGTAATTAAAAGAGTGTACATTGAAATATTGAATGGAGGACACAAGTAATGCCTATATTTTCTGTTTTTTTTTTTTTTTTACTATTTTTGACTGGTCTTAAACTTAGTGTTTATTGATTAGTGACATTGTGATCACATTGCTATATTTGATGTCACTTGATTTGATATGTTTTTCATATGTTTAATACAAATGTTTTTGATGCATATGAAAATGTTTCATATGTAAAACTGGTGTTGTTTTTATTACAACCCACATTATATATCAGATAACATGTTTTCACATGTTACAAATGGTGGATTTTTGTTTAGAACTAATTTGCATAACCTCTTTCTCTATCTTCCACCATCTCCATCAATAATAATAACAGAGAAGATGTGGGTTGTTGAGTCATCGAAGATGCGGTGAAGGTTGACCGGAGAAGACGACCAGAGCTTTGAAGGTTGACCGGAGCCGTGAAGGTCTGCACAGATCTAGAAATCAAAGTTTACGACCAATTAGATCGAAGTTTCTCTTTTGGATTTTCAGAGGTGTTTTAGGCTTAACTATAATTTATTTGAATATTGGTTCGTTAGTCATTTTATATAATTAAGTTGATTAATATTTAGGACACATATATAATTATTTATACAAGAATCGAAATTGTTTGAATTTAAATTAAGGTGTTTATGAATACAATACCATTTAAGAAATTATTATTATTATTATTATTATTATTATTATTATTATTATTATTATTATTATTATTATTATTACTATCGTTATTGTAATCGAAAGTATGTTTTGCTTGTGATAGTGAAAGATCACCACCTACACCAAATGATAGCTAATTTATATTCAGGCGTCTTTCTAAAACACCTTTCTTTTTCTTTTTTAATTTTGAAAAAATATGATATATTGACGTACGTAATTAAAAGAGTGTACATTGAAATATTGAATGGAGGACACAAGTAATGCCTATATTTTCTGTTTTTTTTTTTTTTTTACTATTTTTGACTGGTCTTAAACTTAGTGTTTATTGATTAGTGACATTGTGATCACATTGCTATATTTGATGTCACTTGATTTGATATGTTTTTCATATGTTTAATACAAATGTTTTTGATGCATATGAAAATGTTTCATATATAAAACTGGTGTTGTTTTTATTACAACCCACATTATATATCAGATAACATGTTTTCACATGTTACAAATGGTGGATTTTTGTTTAGAACTAATTTGCATAACCTTTTTTTTATATAATTTTGGTATTTGATATTTTATGAATATGGATGTAATGGTACTAGTTGTATTTCGGTTTAACATTTTAAATGAAATAAAATGATTCATATAACAAAGTTGGGTTGATTTTAGTTGCATATGTTTGATAAGTTATAAGTCACACATGTTAATAAGTTAGGACTAAGTTGAGTTAAGTTGAGTTGCATACGTTAATGAATGTTACCTCTGTTTTTATATGTTAATGAATGTTAGTTCTGTTTCATATGTTACACATGTTAGGACTAAGTTTGGTTGATTTCAGTTTGCAAATGTTTGATAAGTTATAAGTTAGGACTAAGTTGGGTTGATTCCAGTTGCATATGTTAATAGAAATAAAAGTCATTTTCATATGGATTTTTTTAACATGGTTGGAATGAATGTTTACATTTGTTTCAAATGTTACACCTGTTAGGACTAAGTTGGGTTGATTACAGTTTTCATATGTTTGATAAGTTATAAGTTAGGATTAAGTTGGGTTGATTCCAGTGGCATATGTTAATGGAAACAAAAGTCATTTTTCATATGGATTTTTTAACATGGATGGAATGAATATTTCATTTGTTTCATATGTTACACTGGAACTAATTTTGCATGTGTTACACATCTATGCAGTCTTTATGACTTTTTATCATATATTAAGTTTGATAGTCTTGACAACTAGGCTATATATGCTAAACATTTGAATTTGTAAATTGATGAATTTGTTTTGTTTGCACAGGGTGGATTTTTGTTTGTTTAGTTTGATGTGAAGGTTATGTTTTAATATTGAGTTGTTTAATATGTTTACAATTGCATATGTTTGATAAGTTATAAGTTATGACTAAGTTGGATCGATTCCAGTTGCATATGCTTGATAAGTTATAAGTTACGACTAAGTTGGGTCGATTCTAGTTGCATATGTTTGATAAGTTATAAATTAGGACTAAGTTGGGCTGATTCCAATTGCATATGTTAATGGAAACAAAAGTCATTTTTTCATATGGATTTTTTAACATGGATGGAATGAATGTTACCTCTGTTTCATATGTTACACCTATTAGGACTAAGTTGAGTTGATTCCACTTTGCATATGTTTGATAATTTATAAGTTAGGACTAAGTTGGGTTGATTTTAGTTGCATATGTTAATGGAAACAAAAGTCATTTTTTTCATATGGATTTTTTTAACATGGATGGAAGGAATGTTACCTTTGTGTCATATGTTACACATGTTAGAACTAAGTTGGATTGATTTCAGTTTGCATATGTTTGATAAGTTATAAGTTAGGACTAAGTTAGGTTCATTCCAGTTGCATATGTTAATGGAAACAAAAGTCATTTTTTCATATGGATTTTTTTTAACATGGATGGAATGAATGTTTTACTCTTTTTCATATGTTACATTGGAACTAATTTTGCATATGTTTCGCATCTATGCAGTCTCTATGACCTTTTTTGCCCTATATTAAGTTTGATAGTCTTGAAAAATAGGCTACACACGCTAAACGTTTGAATATGTAAATTGATGAATTTGTGTTTCTTTGCAGGTGAAGAGATTCTTGTGTGCAAAGATGAAGATGATTATCAAGCATGAAGCATAGTTTGGATTTTTTTTGTTATCATAGTTTTTTAGCACGTTTGATCTGTAATGTTACATCTGTTTCATATGTTACTATTATTTGTCATTTGAATGTTTGATCTGTAATGTTTTTTTATTAATCTAAATATTCTATGTGTTTTTTAAACATATGCAACAAAATGTCTGATAGTTGTTATCAATTTTAACATATGCAACAATACATCACATATATAACCAGAGTCTGTATAATTTTAACGTATGCAACTCTAGCTCTTTAACGTATGCAACAAGACGTCTGACAGACTTGTGAGAGAAAAGATTGGAGAGAAAAAGTCAAAAAAGTATGAGAGAGAAGATTGAAGAGAGAAAGTAAAAAAGTAGGAAAGAGAAATGTGATAAGATGGAGAGAGAAATGTGAAATGTATATTGTCCTTTATACCCTTTTTTGTCTTTTAGTTAGTACTTTATATAATAAAATAATATCCATTGAATGAGAGCCATTGATTTTAGAGATCAATGGATATGATGAAGTTTATTAGAGTTTTTTCAAATTTTTGAGGTTTCCATTTTATCCTTGCCATATACATACATACATACATACATACATACATACATACATACATACATACATACATACATACATACATATATATATATATATATATATATATATATAGGGTAGGGATCATACGAGAACCAACTTTAGGGAGAGAACCAGAGAACCATTGTCAACACAAACAAAAAAAAAACTAAAAACCCCACCACCCCCTAAAAACCTAAACCCACCTAACTCACTCCCTAAAAACTTAAACCCCCCATCCCCCACACTGCCCCAACCCCCCCCCCCCCCCAATTGTGAAATGCACATGTGCAGCTAACCTCACACCTCCCAAAAACCAAAACGCTCCATCCCATCCCCCCCAAAAAGATACCCCCTCTTCCACTATACCCAAAAACTAAACCCTAAAGCTAAACCCATTAAAAAACTTAACTATAATAGTGAAATGCACATGTGCATGTAGTACAATTATCTTATTTTATAGTTTTATATAGAGGTTTTTTTTTAAGTTTATTCACCAACAACCCCAAAAAACCTAACCCCATTCCCATCATACCTAAAAACTAAACCCTAAAGCTTAACCCATGAAAAAAAACCTAACTATAATAGTGAAATGCACTTCGCGTTAATTATGACGTAAAAAGGCCATTTTTTTGTTTTTTTTTATTTTTTTTGTATTTTTTTATTTTTTTTCTGAAAGATTAACACTAAAAAAACATTTTGGTGTTTTTACTTTTTCTATTTTTTTTGGTTATATAATTTTTTTATTATTATTTTTTTATTTTTTGGTAGAGGGGTTTTTGTGTTCACACTGGTTCTTTGGTTCTCTCCCTAAATGGTGGTTCTCAAATGATCCAAATCCTATATATATATATATATATATATATGTATGTGTGTGTGTGTATCACATATTAATATTACTTTAACTATTTCAATTAACTGTTATTTTAGGTGGATTAAACAAGAATTTCAAGTTTAATATGATAATTTTGTGTTTTTGTGAGACATTATGTGATCAAGATTATGTCAAGTATATTTGGGTAATTAGATTAGTATATTTCGGAATTTAATATGTGTTAGTTTGTGCTTGGTTTTGTTCATTAATGTTTATTTGTGTTCGTTTACATTCATTGGTGTTTTTGTGTTCGCTTTTGTCCGCGACCTAAATTTAACAAATATAGACAAATGAACTCGAACACGTTCATCTCCTTAACAAGAAAACATGAACAAAAACCTCGTTAAGTAATTCTTCATCAACGGTTCGTGAACACTTTATTTCCTTAGCAAACAAACACGAACAAAAAATCTTGTTCGGTAAGTGTTAATGAACAGTTCGTGAACACATTTTTCCTTAGCAAACGAACACAAACAAGGCCATGTTCGTGTTCGTTTGGTTTGTTTACAGCCCTAATGGTAGGTCTCCGATATAATTGGGACTATCATCACGCGGTTGGCTTATAAATACTAGAAGCCGCAACATAAGGTGAGTTTCACGGCCTCACTTTACATACTTTCTCATGGGGAGAAACATGCTACTGTAACGCCCCGACCATCGGTATTTTGTTGTTGTAAAGTTTTGGGTACGATTTGCGAAATAGCGAAACTTAGATGTTAATATAACTTTGGGAACAAGTGGTGTAAGGATAGGAGTTGAAGGGCTTTAATGTATAATGGGCACTAACCATCTCCTATATAACCTTTCATCATCAACAAACCCTATGTGATAACTTCCCTGCCGTCGCAAAAGAAGATCGGAGGTCAAAGCATTCCCAAGCAATCCCCATAAGTCCTCAGGTAGCGCCTCTCTCTACGATCTATTTGCTTTATCTAGCATTTATTTGTTCATGCGGTTAAGCCGAGGTTCCGTTCTATTAGGGTCGCGGATTCGTCACAACTTGTTATTGTTAGAGCTTGGTTTCTGGCAAGGTCGAAACAGAAACGCAGGGTATGTTACTTCCCTTAAAAGTATTAGTTTAGCATGGTTGTCGGTTCGGTTTTGCTGCACCGCGATGTTTAGGACGATGTTATGCATATTCCCTTTATTATTTTTATTATCTTAAACTATGTTTTTTTTTTAAAGACGTTTACAGTGAGTTCTTATGATGGTTTTGAAGTCGGTGGTGAATTGTTATTGTTGGATATTTAAAAAAAAAACAACTAGTTTTACAATGATGTTTACGGAATCTATTTTGGGATAAAACCTTAAAGTGACTACTATAGAACTCGCTCAGCGTAGCTGACGTTTTTAGCATGTATTCCAGGTAAGAAGAAGGTTTGAACAATGGTGGCTCTATGGCATTGGTAGTGGTTACCCGACATCTTTTTGTGTTTTGGCGTTTTTCGTGTTTTGAATGAATTAGTACTCTTTGGTTGTTTTCGTACTTTGACGTTTCACACATACTTTGTTTAATTATTCCGCTGCGTATTGGGGACATTTTAGTCTAGAACTATTCGTGCTTGTCTAATTACCAACAAATTTGGTTCCCGGGTTTTGGGGCCTTACAAGTTGGTATCAGAGCCGTAGTTTGAGAGATCTGGGTATCCCCGATGCCTAGACTTGGACTGAGAATGGGACCATAAATGAGAATGCCAACACGGGTAACCTAAAGCCATGAGCACAACCATATGTGCAGTTATGTTTAGTAAATTAGGACAGGGGCTAAATGCCAATGATGCAGGACAGGTAGATTTAGAACTCGAAAGGCAAGACGAGAGGGTAATGGCGATTGGCCACCGCCATTAACTGACTGTTTTGTTGGTAGTGTTTTAAATTGTAACTGAATTGTTTCATTTGGTGTTTTATTCCTTGTAGTCTACAATGCCACGTGGAAGGAAGCCTACTAATGCTCATGGTTCTAAGGACAACCATAAGAATGCTGAGACTGTTGAGAACATTGATGAGGAGTCTATTCACACTGGTAACACGATGCCCTCTCGCCAGACTGTGCACTCACAGCATACTGATAAGTTTGTGCTTGAACCGGCTGTTCGTGAAGCCGTTAGGGATGAAATTATTGGAATGATTCAAGAGTTTCTACCTGACATAGTGAAAGGGGCTTTTGAAACGCTGAAGGAAGATGTATTGAAAGACATCGGGGGTAAGAAGAAGAAGTCACTGGGTGAAGATTCTGATGGTGAGGCAGAGGGTGGAAAGAGCGCCCGGGATGGGTGCAATTACGCACATTTTAAGAGGTGTGACCTACCTCGTTTTGATGGATGAAAGGATGCAGTGGCAACCTGCCATTGGCTTTCTGAGATGGAGGCGGTGATTTCCATCAGTGAGTGTCGCTCTGATCAAGCGGTGAAATTCGCTGCTCATTCCTTCACCGCCGAGGCACTCCATTGGTGGAACACCATCAGAGATAGGAAAAGTTCGGCAGAGATAGATAGCATGATATGGGAAGACCTGAAAGTTTTGGTAAAAAGGAAATTTTGTGCTTCTAATGAGATCGAGAAGGTGGAGAAAGAGTTCTTAACTTTTAAGGCGGGAAAGTTGTCACACCGGGATTATACCTCCAAGTTTATCGAGATGGCGCGTTTGGTGCCGCATTTAGCTGGTGATGACGAAAGGTGGAA
The DNA here is from genome assembly GCA_028751855.1 of Ambrosia trifida. Classification (NCBI taxonomy): domain Eukaryota; kingdom Viridiplantae; phylum Streptophyta; class Magnoliopsida; order Asterales; family Asteraceae; genus Ambrosia; species Ambrosia trifida. The sequence goes on along the minus strand of CM054128.1, from coordinate 62,533,398 downwards.
GAAGTTGTACATTGAAGGGCTGCCTGATAAGGTTAGGCATTTGGTTAAAGCACATGCTCCTAAAAGTTTTGATGATGCAGTGGAGTTGAGTGCGACTCTATATGATGATGTATTGGGATTTGAGGGGAAAGTCAAAGAATCAGAGAAAAAGTGGTCTGGTTCAAATAAGAGGTTTTGGAATGATCGTGGGGGTTTAGCGGATAAGAAGGTTAAGATGGAGGGTTCTCGTAATTGTCAAAAGTGTGGCAAACCGCACTCGGGAGAGTGTAGAGCTGAGTCATCATTATGCTACCGTTGTAGGAAAACGGGTCATTTCTCTAGGGATTGCACGGATGGTTACAAGTGTTTTAATTGTGGTGAGTTTGGTCACATCTTGAAGGATTGTAAGGCTCGTAAGGGTGAAGGTTCAAGCAAGGGTCCAGTATCAGAAAAGAAGGAGGATATGAAACCGAAGGCTAAAGCAAGGGCCTTCAATATGACTAAGGTCGAGGCAAAGACAGATCCAGATGTTGTTTCAGGTACATTTCTTGTTAATGATGTTCCTGCTTCTGTGTTATTTGACTATGGGGCCAGTAGGAGTTTTGTGGACCATTCCTTTTGTGGTAGTTTGCATAGATTAGCTAGAAAGATTGAGGAGCCTTTTAGTGTCGAAACGGCTGTGGGGAGATCTACTAGAGTAACTGATGCTTTAGACGATTGTTACGTAGATTTGGAGGGTCATAGATTCCCTGCTAGATTGTTTATTATTACGTTGAGTGGCTTTGATGTGGTGCTAGGTATGGACTGGTTGTCCATGTTTGATGCCGATATAATTTGTAGGAAGAAGATGATTCGATTGACGTCATTAGAAGGGAACTCGGTGACGATTTATGGTGATAAGGTGTGCTCTTTACCAAGCATCATTTCCATGATGAAGGCGGAAAAGATGTTACGGCACGGGTGTGGAGCTTACTTGGCATATGTCACCGATGACACTGTGGAACGTAAGGAGTTGTTCGATGTGCCCGTGGCGCGTGACTATCCTGATGTATTTCCTGATGATTTGACGGGATTGCCACAAGAGCGGGAAATTGAGTTCCAAATTGACTTACTGCCAGGGGCTCAGCCAGTTGCCAAAGCGCCTTACCGATTGGCTCCAACGGAAATGAAGGAGTTGATGGAACAGCTTCAGGACCTTTGGGATAAAGGGTTCATTCGACCAAGCGTCTCTCCGTGGGGTGCTCCGGTGCTGTTCGTGAAAATGAAAGATGGTAGCATGCGTATGTGCATTGATTACCGGGAGTTGAATAAGCTCACGGTGAAAAATAAATATCCGTTGCCGCGCATCGATGATTTATTTGATCAGCTTCAAGGCGCAAAGTGGTTTTCACGAATCGATTTGAGGTCAGGTTATCATCAGTTACGAGTGAGGGAAGAAGATATACCGAAGACTGCGTTTCGTACCCGGTATGGTCATTATGAATTTCTAGTAATGTCCTTTGGGTTAACAAATGCCCCTGCAGCATTTATGGATATGATGAATCGGGTGTGTCACCCGATGTTAGACCGGTCTGTGATTGTGTTCATTGATGACATCTTGGTATACTCTAAAAGCGAAGATGATCATGCGAGTCACTTACGAGAAGTGTTAGAGACGCTACGAAAGGAGAAGCTTTATGCCAAGTTTTCCAAGTGTGCCTTTTGGCTACGCGAGGTTCAGTTTCTAGGGCACGTAATAAATTCTGAGGGGATTATGGTGGACCCCGCCAAAATTGAGGCAGTAGTGAGGTGGAGCCCCCCTAAGACTCCATCAGAGATTCGCAGCTTCCTAGGTCTTGCGGGTTACTATAGAAGGTTTATTCAAGATTTCTCCAAGCTTGCATCACCACTAACCCGATTGACCAAGAAAGAGGCGAAATTTATGTGGGGTGCGGAGCAGGACATCGCATTCCAGGAGCTAAAGAAGAGGTTGACACAAGCTCCGGTGTTGACATTACCAGAGGGAACATGCGACTTAGTGGTGTATTCAGATGCTTCATATCAGGGTTTGGGTTGTGTTTTGATGCAGCGTGGGAAGGTTATTGCCTACGCTTCGCGACAATTGAAAACTCATGAGGTTAACTACCCTACTCATGATTTGGAGTTGGCGGCCGTCGTATTTGCACTTAAGATTTGGAGACATTATTTATACGGCGTCAAGTGCACCATCTATACGGACCACAAGAGTTTGAAATACTTCTTCGAGCAAAAAGAGTTAAACATGAGACAACGGAGATGGCTTGAGTTGATTAAAGACTATGATTGTGAAATCCTTTATCACCCCGGGAAAGCAAATGTGGTCGCTGACGCTTTGAGTCGTAAGGAGAGGCATGCACCCATTCGAGTAAAGTCGTGTCAATTAGTTGTAACTCCTGACTTCTTGACACATTTGAAGGAAGCACAGACTGAGGCACTGCGTGAGGATAGGTTGAAAGGCGAACGAATATTTGGGCAACATAGGATGCTAACTAAGAATGACCAAGGAATCAGGTTATGGAGTAATCGCCTGTGGGTACCTATTTTTGGTGGGTTTAGAGATAAGATACTCGATGAAGCTCATAAGTCAAGGTATTCGATTCATCCAGGTGCTACCAAGATGTATCAAGACCTAAAGAAAGACTATTGGTGGCCGGGGATGAAGTATGATGTAACTCAATATGTAGGTAAATGTTTGACATGTCTGCAAGTGAAAGCAGAGCATCAGAAACCATATGGGAAGATTCAGCCATTAGAGATCCCCGAATGGAAATGGGAACACCTTACGATGGACTTTATCACTAAGTTACCAAAGACAGCAAGGGGTCACGACACAATATGGGTAATTGTGGATCGACTGACCAAGAGCGCTCACTTTTTACCAATCCGAGAGACGTGCACGTCTAAAAGGTTGTCAGAATTGTTTGTTAACGAGATAGTAGCGCGACATGGGGTACCGGTGTCTATTGTGTCGGATAGAGACACCCGGTTCACGTCAAAATTCTGGAAGCGATTTCATGAGGCAATGGGAACGCAATTACATATTAGTACAACATATCACCCACAGACAGATGGGCAGTCCGAAAGAACTATTCAAACTCTTGAAGACATGCTTCGTGCTTGTATCATAGATTTTGGTGGGAGTTGGGATAGCCATCTGCCTTTGGCAGAATTTTCTTATAACAATAGTTATCACTCAACGATCGGAATGCCACCCTACGAAATGCTCTATGGGCGAAGATGTAGGACTCCTGTTTGTTGGGGAGAAATTGGACAGAAGGAAATGGGAAGCCTGGACGTGGTTAGGGCCACTTCAGAAAAGTTTGATCAAATTAAAGCACGTATGAAAGCTGCTCAAGATAGACAAAAGTCATATGCTGACCAATGACGTCGACCTATAGAGTTCAAAGTTGGAGACCGGGTTATGCTTAAAGTCTCCCCATGGAAAGGTGTAATCAGGTTTCGAAAGCGAGGTAAGTTGAGCCCACGGTATATTGGACCATTCAAAATCATGGCGCGTGTAGGTGAAGTTGCCTACCGTTTGGAATTACCAGACAAGTTAGCACGTATACATCCCACATTTCATGTGTCTCACCTGCGCAAGTGTTTGGCAGATGAAACTGAGCATGTACCATTGAACGACATAGAGGTGGATGAAAAGTTGAACTACATCGAGGAACCAGTGGCTATAGTTGACCGAAAGGAAAAACAGTTACGAAACAAGGTTGTTAAGCAAGTGAAAGTGCAATGGAAACATAGAAAAGGTTCTGAATCTACATGGGAATCCGATAGTGAAATGTTGAGGCATTACCCACATCTATTCACTATACAACAGGTTTCGAGGACGAAACCCGTTGTACGGGGGTAGACTTGTAACGCCCCGACCATCGGTATTTTGTTGTTGTAAAGTTTTGGGTACGATTTGCGAAATAGCGAAACTTAGATGTTAATATAACTTTGGGAACAAGTGGTGTAAGGATAGGAGTTGAAGGGCTTTAATGTATAATGGGCATTAACCATCTCCTATATAACCTTTCATCATCAACAAACCCTATGCGATAACTTCCTTGCCGTCACAAAAGAAGATCGGAGGTCAAAGGATTCACAAGCAATCCCCATAAGTCCTCAGGTAGCGCCTCTCTCTACGATCTATTTGCTTTATCTAGCATTTATTTGTTCATGCGGTTAAGCCGAGGTTCCGTTCTATTAGGGTCGCGGATTCGTCACAACTCGTTATTGTTGGAGCTTGGTTTCTGGCAAGGTCGAAACAGAAACGCAGGGTATGTTACTTCCCTTAAAAGTATTAGTTTAGCAAGGTTGTCGGTTCGGTTTTGCTGCACCATGAATTATGTTTCGTGAGTTAACCTGACTAAGGTTCGAACCGGTTCTGATGGTGATCATCATCTTCATGACGATGATCATCCTACTCGACCATGGTCAAAAACCGTAACCAGTTGGACTATGACCCGATCGTGCACCGCTATGGGTCGGACTTGTCAACCGAAAACCACTCTTTTTTTTTTTGGTTTTAGGTTGGGATGGGGTAGGGGATGATGGGTAAGCATGATGATGTTATTGGAATATCATAAGGGTTCAGTAACATTCGATGGGTTACAGATGGTTGGGATGAATATTATTTTGGGTTATGTGAATACAAGAAAGTGGCGCATGGATGCATGCATCTATTCAAAAAAAAAAAAAAAATTAATGGAAGGCTTGTAAGTGTGAGTAATAATAACAAGATGGTGAGGATGTTATGGGATGGTTATGATGTAAATATGATTACCATGTTTATTAAATTACTACACTTAGTCTGAGTATAGAAAACAAAATTTAACAAAAAGTTTGTAAGATTCATCCCCACAAGTAAATGTAATCCAATCATATTTTAGAATGATTAGTAATGGAATGGTGTTGGGATTTGAAAACGTATAGGTTGTTGAAGCCATTATAGGATTCGTGCTTTCTCTCATTTCTCTAGCTTTCTCTAGCTTGTTCATCTATTTGATTAAGGTGAGTTCTATCGCCCATTTTTCTTACGTTCTTTTAACCATTTTGGGCTGAAATACTTGCATAATTGTTTTAATTATGAAAGACGGTAGGCGTACATGTTTTTTTTATTTTGTGTTAAATGTTTGACAAATAAATATGTGCCTACACATGTGTATTAAGATGTTTTGATGTTGTTATGTGTACGCGTGATTTGTCCTATGTCGTTCTCTTTGTGATACGACATACCATGATGTGGGAGACGAAACCCTTCGGGGTAATTATGTGGGAGACGACCCTGACGAGGGTAAATTGCGGGTGACGAAGCCCTTTTGGGTAAACGATGTTTAAGACGATGTTATGCATACTCCCTTTATTATTTTTATTATCTTATACTATGTTTTTTTAAAGACGTTTACAGTGAGTTCTTATGATGGTTTTGAAGTCGGTGGTGAATTGTTATTGTTGGATATTTAAAAAAAAAACAACTAGTTTTACAATGATGTTTACGGAATCTATTTTGGGATAAAACCTTAAAGTGACTACTATAGAACTCGCTCAACGTAGCTGACGTTTTTTAGCATGTATTTCAGGTAAGAAGAAGGTTTGAACAATGGTGGCTCTATGGCATTGGTAGTGGTTACCCAACATCTTTTTGTGTTTTGGCGTTTTTCGTGTTTTGAATGAATTAGTACTCTTTGGTTGTTTTCGTACTTTGACGTTTCAGACATACTTTGTTTAATTAAAACCTATGAACTCACCGACATTATTATGTTGACACACTTTAGCATGTTTTCTTAGGTTGCTAAGGTAGCAGCATGGGTTAGGACGCATTGTAGTACACAACATCTGTTTACCTCTTGCATCATTTAAATGACTATCTTTGAATTGTTTTCATTTGGAGTTTGAATTGTAAAACTTATTTATGCTTCATCTAAATTTACGAATTGCATGGTTGGTTTAAACGTTATTTTCTCATATAGTTGTCGTTTGTTGTGACCGTTGACTTAGATCCTGGTGTGTCAAGCGCCTCGCGGTAAAACCCTGCCAGTCAGATGTTTTAAAGCCAGTCGTGTGTTTTGAAACCTAGTAGCGTGTTTCGAAAGCCAATAGCTTGTTTTGTGACTCATACGTGTATTACATGATCTATATGCTAAGTTTTGTGATATATTTGTTATATGAGGTACGTATCTACGTGTTGTTGTCTATGAACTTATACTTAACTTATAAACGGATAAAATGTGTCACCAACGGGATGTCGAGTCTTGTGTGGTCGTGTCAAACATCAAACACTTTTTATAACATACACAGTCATGGTTTTGACTACCAAGGGTTAATTGACCAACATGTTATCGGTCAACACACTTATAAAACGTCTTATGGTAGATCTCCGGTAATTGGGGCTATCATCACACGGTCAATTTATAAATACTAGAAGACGCAATTTAAGGTGAGTTTTACATACTAAAGGGATATGGTACCAAAACATCATAAAAACCATATCATCGCCCAACTAAAACCGGCATCGTCTGGCGTCCATCCGCCTGTTTTACGTCAGCGGATCGTCTAGCGTCCATCCGCCCGTTTTATGTCAGCGGAACGTCCGGCGTCCACCCGCCCGTTTTACGTCGGCGATACACCTGGCGTCCAATCGACGCCAGGCACAAGCTTGTCTGCCCGTTTTACGTCGGCGGACCCAACACGCTTCAAAGCTTCACCAGCAAGCCAGATGAAGTTTTGTTAACACGACTAGAAGATGCCTTCCGAGGCAGCCTTGGGACTTACACCCATGCCCCAGGCAACTGTTCCTGACGCAACAGGCTGCCCGTCAGAGTTCCTCTCCAATCAGAGACTGCTCCCAGTCTGACATACAGAAAGGACAATGACGTGACAGCCTCCCAACCAAGATATCTTCCTTACAGCAGGCTTTCTCAACCTGTCTCGAGTTTCAAGGAAAAGGATGATTACCCACCGTCCTCGGTCCACCAATAGGCGGACGCCACGTGTCCGCCGCCCACCAGTGTCCACTCAGCGGACGCCACGCGTACTATCGTCAGGACGGTAATATCCCCCCTTGCATTTTACTTTCTCCTTTTTTACCAACACCCACTTGCACCAATTGGGCTTAAGGACTTGGGCCGGAATCTTGGAGACACCTCTACCTGGGCCGGGCCCCATTAAGGGTAGAAGATGGGCTGAGAAAGTGTGATGTCAAGGTACTACAAAAGGAGGAGCTCCTTCTCCTTTTGTTGGCATCTGATATTCACATACACTTTCACTCAAAAAGACTACGAACTCTCTCGTGTCTTTTTCACCCCCTTGTTTATTATACTAACCTTTAGAGGCTCGGCTCTTCTAAATCGGTAGCCTCCTAAACTCCTTGGTCTTGTCCTTAGACCTACACGTCTTTTATAAACACTCTTCTTTATAAAATACAGTAAAATCACCACCAGAATTAGCGCCTATACGGTAATCCAGAATTCGTGTTTCTTCACATACCTATTTTACATACTTTCTTATATTTTACATACTTTCTTATGGAGAAAAATCATGCTACAAACTCATAACCCTCCTATAAGTGGACATGCTACACATTTGTATGCCCTTACAAATGTTTCAACCTAAAGATTAATCGAGTACAGTGTAATTATTTTTATTCTTTGGATTTGACCTTACATGATTTCGAAACTTTCTTGTATGATGTATCTACTATCGTTTGTTAGTTAAACAACATAATATAATTTATTTACTTTCAACTACACTTACATGTTACATCTATAAATTAATATATATAAACAATAAAAAAAGCATTGTAAGGGCTGCAGCATTGGAACCACGTTATATCTACCTATATAAACCACAAATGGCTAAACCACAACCAAGTGTCATATTTAATATCATTCAAGTATATAAAATAATTTATGGGTCATTATAAAAATAACGAGTCCATAATGTGAATTTGTGTATTTTATGCATTAACGTACACATGGGAATCATATAATTATCTATATCTATATTATCTATATCTATATTATCTTATTAAGGAGGAGTGATGGCTAAGATAGTAATTTTCATTTCCGTACAACTTAACAAACAAGATGTACAACATGTTTAAGCAAAAAAATTAAGGGTATTATTGTCATACTTGTGACTATTAAGACACTTAGGAGGGTAGATTAGTAAATTTAACATAATCTAATACCTCACATCCTAAAATCTTATCCCAATTATGCCCTTATGTCCAACTTTTAAAACACAAAATACAACCTAACCTATGATGCATCTTAAATGTGAGACCTTTCAACCCCCCCTCTATATTATTATATATACTTCATTATAATCAATTTGGTGAATGCTAATAGTCTTTTCATAACCTCAAACAAAATCTTAGAGCTAATTTCATGTTTTGAAACATTGTTTGGTCCAAAAAAACTATGTCTTCATTAGATGAGAAGAGAAAAAAATCAATGAGAAGTTAAGACGCTTGCAAGATATGGTTCCCGGATGCTACAAGGTATAAAGATATGAGCTAATCTTTATATACATATATACATTTTTTTTCTACTTGTTCATATGTTCTTTAACAATTACAAAAATTTATCTTTATAATATATCATTGTTTTGCTCCATTTAAATTTAGTTATTTTCTATAGACAATGGGAATGCCAGTGATGTTGGATGTAATAATCAACTATATTGGATCGTTGCAGAATCAAATTGAGGTAATTGAATTGTGCAACTAACAATTAAAACAATAAACAAACAATATTATGAATTATTGATGAGAAAATATTTTTCAAAATTAATTAGTACAGTTTTTTCTCTTCTTTGTGCATTTTTAGTTTCTCTCCATGAAGTTTTTCAGAAGCAAGCATGTTCTATGACCTATTGACCCCAACTCTACTGAATTGGATGATATGGCCCCTATGAAGGGGACATATGGCTTTCCTAACTATCCTTGTTAAGAAGTTGTATATCTTGAATCATATATATTGTTAACTAAATAAAACGGACAAAATTATAAATATAACATTCTAGATTTGCTGATATGTTTCTAAACTATTATAAATATTACTTCCACTTACTGCATGGGATGAAAACTGATGTTGCAAGGAACAAATGGACATGAAGGATAGATGATGGAGAGGATGGTTGGAGAAGGGTATGGAGACTTTCCTCAATTTCAATCAACATGGTCTCCTTGAACGCCATGAAATAGTTAACTCGATCTATACGTAAACTATATTTGTTCTAAGACTTTTAAGGTATTTGTTGATCTATTTAATGTTCTTGTTAAACGTTGTATGAAGTGTGGTTCGCAATATTATTTTGCTTTCGGCAATTGTATATTGCTTAAATTCTAATTCTAATTAATAAAATAAATTAAACACTAGCATAAAGAGAAAACAAAAACTTAACTATGTGTTAATTACTTATGTTATTTGTGTTAAGAAATAAGAAATCAAAAAGCTATAAATTCATGCTCACGCTAATGAATCAACCCGAATTTTTATCTTCGATACTATATAATAAAGCATCAAAGAAGAATACCTGCAAAATTTAAGTAAATACAACCTTTATTGCTTGTAGTACAATGCTTATTGAAGTCATTTAGGGGGTAAAATTGTCTTTCTACTTAAATATTAAATTGTTGAAGAAATTAATTTAAACATAATTATAAAATTGATGAGGAAATTAACAATAATGTGATGACTCTTTACATTCATAACCTACATGTCTTTATTATGTTTGTATCAATGTTATAGTCTTATAAATAGTGGTCATGTATTTGGTATATAAATAATGTGGTGACTCTTCACATACTTAACTTACATATCTTTCAATGTTTATAGTAAATAAATTACATCATATATTATGTATTTATATATTCTTTTTAAATTTATGTGGTTGCAGGATGGTATGATGTGACACTTTTGCACACAAATGAATATGTAGGCTTGAAGTTTGCCAACACACCTAACCCATGACACGTTTCAACCCATTAAAGTGAACGATATATGTAGGCTTGACGTTTATACAAGCATATATGGTATAAATACTTCATGAGCAACGTCATCATCTTCCTCGATGGTTTTTTGTTTTCTCTGCTACTATAAGCTTCTAGGAATAGAATTTAAGTTTCTAATCTCACAAAGTCACCAATTGTTTACATATCCAAAAGAAGACAAGTTCTTATCAGTCGATTTGGTAGTTTTAACTATATTGATTACTAATTTGTTTGGTCAATTATATTTGTTACGGCTCTTGTCAAACTAACATAAAACGAGGGTATCTATGCAAATCATTGACTCCGCTGCATCTCGCGGGTGCCCTAAAATAATAGAAATATACTGGACACTACAAACTGCATTTTAGTAATTACATCACTTCCACTACAATCTGATGGTCATTAAGAGATACAACGCCACTTCACTACGCCAAGCACCGCTCTACGATGGCATACTTATCTGCCTTCGAGATACATAAAAGGGTCCCACCAAAGGACGTGGGCCAATTTAAGGGTGTTGCAAGGAATAGTATGGCCAATTGTTATGTACCCATTTAAAATTTTCTGAAGATATACTTATGAGTTTCAGTTTTTAGTAACATATATTTTATACATCGTTGTTTTCTACTTCAACATAACGAATAACCAACAAACACGATGCACGAGGGGCAAAACAGATGCACCCGCCGCAACGCGCGGGCATTCCTACTAGTCATCTTATTAAGGAGGAGTGATGGCTAAGATAGTAATTTTCATTTCCGTACAACTTAACAAACAAGATGTACAACATGTTTAAGCAAAAAAATTAAGGGTATTATTGGCATACTTGTGACTATTAAGACACTTAGGAGGGTAGATTAGTATATTTAACATAATCTAATACCTCACATCCTAAAATCTTATCCCAATTATGCCCTTATGTCCAACTTTTAAAACACAAAATACAACCTAACCTATGATGCATCTTAAATGTGAGACCTTTCAACCCCCCCTCTATATTATTATATATACTTCATTATAATCAATTTGGTGAATGCTAATAGTCTTTTCATAACCCCAAACAAAATCTTAGAGCTAATTTCATGTTTTGAAACATTGTTTGGTCCAAAAAAACTATGTCTTCATTAGATGAGAAGAGAAAAAAATCAATGAGAAGTTAAGACGCTTGCAAGATATGGTTCCCGGATGCTACAAGGTATAAAGATATGAGCTAATCTTTATATACATATATACATTTTTTTTCTACTTGTTCATATGTTCTTTAACAATTACAAAAATTTATCTTTATAATATATCATTGTTTTGCTCCATTTAAATTTAGTTATTTTCTATAGACAATGGGAATGCCAGTGATGTTGGATGTAATAATCAACTATATTGGATCGTTGCAGAATCAAATTGAGGTAATTGAATTGTGCAACTAACAATTAAAACAATAAACAAACAATATTATGAATTATTGATGAGAAAATATTTTTCAAAATTAATTAGTACAGTTTTTTCTCTTCTTTGTGCATTTTTAGTTTCTCTCCATGAAGTTTTTCAGAAGCAAGCATGTTCTATGACCTATTGACCCCAACTCTACTGAATTGGATGATATGGCCCCTATGAAGGGGACATATGGCTTTCCTAACTATCCTTGTTAAGAAGTTGTATATCTTGAATCATATATATTGTTAACTAAATAAAACGGACAAAATTATAAATATAACATTCTAGATTTGCTGATATGTTTCTAAACTATTATAAATATTACTTCCACTTACTGCATGGGATGAAAACTGATGTTGCAAGGAACAAATGGACATGAAGGATAGATGATGGAGAGGATGGTTGGAGAAGGGTATGGAGACTTTCCTCAATTTCAATCAACATGGTCTCCTTGAACGCCATGAAATAGTTAACTCGATCTATACGTAAACTATATTTGTTCTAAGACTTTTAAGGTATTTGTTGATCTATTTAATGTTCTTGTTAAACGTTGTATGAAGTGTGGTTCGCAATATTATTTTGCTTTCGGCAATTGTATATTGCTTAAATTCTAATTCTAATTAATAAAATAAATTAAACACTAGCATAAAGAGAAAACAAAAACTTAACTATGTGTTAATTACTTATGTTATTTGTGTTAAGAAATAAGAAATCAAAAAGCTATAAATTCATGCTCACGCTAATGAATCAACCCGAATTTTTATCTTCGATACTATATTATAAAGCATCAAAGAAGAATACCTGCAAAATTTAAGTAAATACAACCTTTATTGCTTGTAGTACAATGCTTATTGAAGTCATTTAGGGGGTAAAATTGTCTTTCTACTTAAATATTAAATTGTTGAAGAAATTAATTTAAACATAATTATAAAATTGATGAGGAAATTAACAATAATGTGATGACTCTTTACATTCATAACCTACATGTCTTTATTATGTTTGTATCAATGTTATAGTCTTATAAATAGTGGTCATGTATTTGGTATATAAATAATGTGGTGACTCTTCACATACTTAACTTACATATCTTTCAATGTTTATAGTAAATAAATTACATCATATATTATGTATTTATATATTCTTTTTAAATTTATGTGGTTGCAGGATGGTATGATGTGACACTTTTGCACACAAATGAATATGTAGGCTTGAAGTTTGCCAACACACCCAACCCATGACACGTTTCAACCCATTAAAGTGAACGATATATGTAGGCTTGACGTTTATACAAGCATATATGGTATAAATACTTCATGAGCAACGTCATCATCTTCCTCGATGGTTTTTTGTTTTCTCTGCTACTATAAGCTTCTAGGAATAGAATTTAAGTTTCTAATCTCACAAAGTCACCAATTGTTTACATATCCAAAAGAAGACAAGTTCTTATCAGTCGATTTGGTAGTTTTAACTATATTGATTACTAATTTGTTTGGTCAATTATATTTGTTACGGCTCTTGTCAAACTAACATAAAACGAGGGTATCTATGCAAATCATTGACTCCGCTGCATCTCGCGGGTGCCCTAAAATAATAGAAATATACTGGACACTACAAACTGCATTTTAGTAATTACACCACTTCCACTACAATCTGATGGTCATTAAGAGATACAACGCCACTTCACTACGCCAAGCACCGCTCTACGATGGCATACTTATCTGCCTTCGAGATACATAAAAGGGTCCCACCAAAGGACGTGGGCCAATTTAAGGGTGTTGCAAGGAATAGTATGGCCAATTGTTATGTACCCATTTAAAATTTTCAGAAGATATACTTATGAGTTTCAGTTTTTAGTAACATATATTTTATACATCGTTGTTTTCTACTTCAACAAAACGAATAACCAACAAACACGATGCACGAGGGGCAAAACAGATGCACCCGCCGCAACGCGCGGGCATTCCTACTAGTTATCTTATTAAGGAGGAGTGATGGCTAAGATAGTAATTTTCATTTCCGTACAACTTAACAAACAAGATGTACAACATGTTTAAGCAAAAAAATTAAGGGTATTATTGGCATACTTGTGACTATTAAGACACTTAGGAGGGTAGATTAGTAAATTTAACATAATCTAATACCTCACATCCTAAAATCTTATCCCAATTATGCCCTTATGTCCAACTTTTAAAACACAAAATACAACCTAACCTATGATGCATCTTAAATGTGAGACCTTTCAACCCCCCCTCTATACTATTATATATACTTCATTATAATCAATTTGGTGAATGCTAATAGTCTTTTCATAACCCCAAACAAAATCTTAGAGCTAATTTCATGTTTTGAAACATTGTTTGGTCCAAAAAAACTATGTCTTCATTAGATGAGAAGAGAAAAAAATCAATGAGAAGTTAAGACGCTTGCAAGATATGGTTCCCGGATGCTACAAGGTATAAAGATATGAGCTAATCTTTATATACATATATACATTTTTTTTCTACTTGTTCATATGTTCTTTAACAATTACAAAAATTTATCTTTATAATATATCATTGTTTTGCTCCATTTAAATTTAGTTATTTTCTATAGACAATGGGAATGCCAGTGATGTTGGATGTAATAATCAACTATATTGGATCGTTGCAGAATCATATTGAGGTAATTGAATTGTGCAACTAACAATTAAAACAATAAACAAACAATATTATGAATTATTGATGAGAAAATATTTTTCAAAATTAATTAGTACAGTTTTTTCTCTTCTTTGTGCATTTTTAGTTTCTCTCCATGAAGTTTTTCAGAAGCAAGCATGTTCTATGACCTATTGACCCCAACTCTACTGAATTGGATGATATGGCCCCTATGAAGGGGACATATGGCTTTCCTAACTATCCTTGTTAAGAAGTTGTATATCTTGAATCATATATATTGTTAACTAAATAAAACGGACAAAATTATAAATATAACATTCTAGATTTGCTTATATGTTTCTAAACTATTATAAATATTACTTCCACTTACTGCATGGGATGAAAACTGATGTTGCAAGGAACAAATGGACATGAAGGATAGATGATGGAGAGGATGGTTGGAGAAGGGTATGGAGACTTTCCTCAATTTCAATCAACATGGTCTCCTTGAACGCCATGAAATAGTTAACTCGATCTATACGTAAACTATATTTGTTCTAAGACTTTTAAGGTATTTGTTGATCTATTTAATGTTCTTGTTAAACGTTGTATGAAGTGTGGTTCGCAATATTATTTTGCTTTCGGCAATTGTATATTGCTTAAATTCTAATTCTAATTAATAAAATAAATTAAACACTAGCATAAAGAGAAAACAAAAACTTAACTATGTGTTAATTACTTATGTTATTTGTGTTAAGAAATAAGAAATCAAAAAGCTATAAATTCATGCTCACGCTAATGAATCAACCCGAATTTTTATCTTCGATACTATATTATAAAGCATCAAAGAAGAATACCTGCAAAATTTAAGTAAATACAACCTTTATTGCTTGTAGTACAATGCTTATTGAAGTCATTTAGGGGGTAAAATTGTCTTTCTACTTAAATATTAAATTGTTAAGAAATTAATTTAAACATAATTATAAAATTGATGAGGAAATTAACAATAATGTGATGACTCTTTACATTCATAACCTACATGTCTTTATTATGTTTGTATCAATGTTATAGTCTTATAAATAGTGGTCATGTATTTGGTATATAAATAATGTGGTGACTCTTCACATACTTAACTTACATATCTTTCAATGTTTATAGTAAATAAATTACATCATATATTATGTATTTATATATTCTTTTTAAATTTATGTGGTTGCAGGATGGTATGATGTGACACTTTTGCACACAAATGAATATGTAGGCTTGAAGTTTGCCAACACACCCAACCCATGACACGTTTCAACCCATTAAAGTGAACGATATATGTAGGCTTGACGTTTATACAAGCATATATGGTATAAATACATCATGAGCAACGTCATCATCTTCCTCGATGGTTTTTTGTTTTCTTTGCTACTATAAGCTTCTAGGAATAGAATTTAAGTTTCTAATCTCACAAAGTCACCAATTGTTTACATATCCAAAAGAAGACAAGTTCTTATCAGTCGATTTGGTAGTTTTAACTATATTGATTACTAATTTGTTTGGTCAATTATATTTGTTACGGCTCTTGTCAAACTAACATAAAACGAGGGTATCTATGCAAATCATTGACTCCGCTGCATCTCGCGGGTGCCCTAAAATAATAGAAATATACTGGACACTACAAACTGCATTTTAGTAATTACATCACTTCCACTACAATCTGATGGTCATTAAGAGATACAACGCCACTTCACTACGCCAAGCACCGCTCTACGATGGCATACTTATCTGCCTTCGAGATACATAAAAGGGTCCCACCAAAGGACGTGGGCCAATTTAAGGGTGTTGCAAGGAATAGTATGGCCAATTGTTATGTACCCATTTAAAATTTTCTGAAGATATACTTATGAGTTTCAGTTTTTAGTAACATATATTTTATACATCGTTGTTTTCTACTTCAACATAACGAATAACCAACAAACACGATGCACGAGGGGCAAAACAGATGCACCCGCCGCAACGCGCGGGCATTCCTACTAGTTATCTTATTAAGGAGGAGTGATGGCTAAGATAGTAATTTTCATTTCCGTACAACTTAACAAACAAGATGTACAACATGTTTAAGCAAAAAAATTAAGGGTATTATTAGCATACTTGTGACTATTAAGACACTTAGGAGGGTAGATTAGTAAATTTAACATAATCTAATACCTCACATCCTAAAATCTTATCCCAATTATGCCCTTATGTCCAACTTTTAAAACACAAAATACAACCTAACCTATGATGCATCTTAAATGTGAGACCTTTCAACCCCCCCTCTATATTATTATATATACTTCATTATAATCAATTTGGTGAATGCTAATAGTCTTTTCATAACCCCAAACAAAATCTTAGAGCTAATTTCATGTTTTGAAACATTGTTTGGTCCAAAAAAACTATGTCTTCATTAGATGAGAAGAGAAAAAAATCAATGAGAAGTTAAGACGCTTGCAAGATATGGTTCCCGGATGCTACAAGGTATAAAGATATGAGCTAATCTTTATATACATATATACATTTTTTTTCTACTTGTTCATATGTTCTTTAACAATTACAAAAATTTATCTTTATAATATATCATTGTTTTGCTCCATTTAAATTTAGTTATTTTCTATAGACAATGGGAATGCCAGTGATGTTGGATGTAATAATCAACTATATTGGATCGTTGCAGAATCATATTGAGGTAATTGAATTGTGCAACTAACAATTAAAACAATAAACAAACAATATTATGAATTATTGATGAGAAAATATTTTTCAAAATTAATTAGTACAGTTTTTTCTCTTCTTTGTGCATTTTTAGTTTCTCTCCATGAAGTTTTTCAGAAGCAAGCATGTTCTATGACCTATTGACCCCAACTCTACTGAATTGGATGATATGGCCCCTATGAAGGGGACATATGGCTTTCCTAACTATCCTTGTTAAGAAGTTGTATATCTTGAATCATATATATTGTTAACTAAATAAAACGGACAAAATTATAAATATAACATTCTAGATTTGCTTATATGTTTCTAAACTATTATAAATATTACTTCCACTTACTGCATGGGATGAAAACTGATGTTGCAAGGAACAAATGGACATGAAGGATAGATGATGGAGAGGATGGTTGGAGAAGGGTATGGAGACTTTCCTCAATTTCAATCAACATGGTCTCCTTGAACGCCATGAAATAGTTAACTCGATCTATACGTAAACTATATTTGTTCTAAGACTTTTAAGGTATTTGTTGATCTATTTAATGTTCTTGTTAAACGTTGTATGAAGTGTGGTTCGCAATATTATTTTGCTTTCGGCAATTGTATATTGCTTAAATTCTAATTCTAATTAATAAAATAAATTAAACACTAGCATAAAGAGAAAACAAAAACTTAACTATGTGTTAATTACTTATGTTATTTGTGTTAAGAAATAAGAAATCAAAAAGCTATAAATTCATGCTCACGCTAATGAATCAACCCGAATTTTTATCTTCGATACTATATTATAAAGCATCAAAGAAGAATACCTGCAAAATTTAAGTAAATACAACCTTTATTGCTTGTAGTACAATGCTTATTGAAGTCATTTAGGGGGTAAAATTGTCTTTCTACTTAAATATTAAATTGTTGAAGAAATTAATTTAAACATAATTATAAAATTGATGAGGAAATTAACAATAATGTGATGACTCTTTACATTCATAACCTACATGTCTTTATTATGTTTGTATCAATGTTATAGTCTTATAAATAGTGGTCATGTATTTGGTATATAAATAATGTGGTGACTCTTCACATACTTAACTTACATATCTTTCAATGTTTATAGTAAATAAATTACATCATATATTATGTATTTATATATTCTTTTTAAATTTATGTGGTTGCAGGATGGTATGATGTGACACTTTTGCACACAAATGAATATGTAGGCTTGAAGTTTGCCAACACACCCAACCCATGACACGTTTCAACCCATTAAAGTGAACGATATATGTAGGCTTGACGTTTATACAAGCATATATGGTATAAATACTTCATGAGCAACGTCATCATCTTCCTCGATGGTTTTTTGTTTTCTCTGCTACTATAAGCTTCTAGGAATAGAATTTAAGTTTCTAATCTCACAAAGTCACCAATTGTTTACATATCCAAAAGAAGACAAGTTCTTATCAGTCGATTTGGTAGTTTTAACTATATTGATTACTAATTTGTTTGGTCAATTATATTTGTTACGGCTCTTGTCAAACTAACATAAAACGAGGGTATCTATGCAAATCATTGACTCCGCTGCATCTCGCGGGTGCCCTAAAATAATAGAAATATACTGGACACTACAAACTGCATTTTAGTAATTACATCACTTCCACTACAATCTGATGGTCATTAAGAGATACAACGCCACTTCACTACGCCAAGCACCGCTCTACGATGGCATACTTATCTGCCTTCGAGATACATAAAAGGGTCCCACCAAAGGACGTGGGCCAATTTAAGGGTGTTGCAAGGAATAGTATGGCCAATTGTTATGTACCCATTTAAAATTTTCTGAAGATATACTTATGAGTTTCAGTTTTTAGTAACATATATTTTATACATCGTTGTTTTCTACTTCAACATAACGAATAACCAACAAACACGATGCACGAGGGGCAAAACAGATGCACCCGCCGCAACGCGCGGGCATTCCTACTAGTCATCTTATTAAGGAGGAGTGATGGCTAAGATAGTAATTTTCATTTCCGTACAACTTAACAAACAAGATGTACAACATGTTTAAGCAAAAAAATTAAGGGTATTATTGGCATACTTGTGACTATTAAGACACTTAGGAGGGTAGATTAGTATATTTAACATAATCTAATACCTCACATCCTAAAATCTTATCCCAATTATGCCCTTATGTCCAACTTTTAAAACACAAAATACAACCTAACCTATGATGCATCTTAAATGTGAGACCTTTCAACCCCCCCTCTATATTATTATATATACTTCATTATAATCAATTTGGTGAATGCTAATAGTCTTTTCATAACCCCAAACAAAATCTTAGAGCTAATTTCATGTTTTGAAACATTGTTTGGTCCAAAAAAACTATGTCTTCATTAGATGAGAAGAGAAAAAAATCAATGAGAAGTTAAGACGCTTGCAAGATATGGTTCCCGGATGCTACAAGGTATAAAGATATGAGCTAATCTTTATATACATATATACATTTTTTTTCTACTTGTTCATATGTTCTTTAACAATTACAAAAATTTATCTTTATAATATATCATTGTTTTGCTCCATTTAAATTTAGTTATTTTCTATAGACAATGGGAATGCCAGTGATGTTGGATGTAATAATCAACTATATTGGATCGTTGCAGAATCATATTGAGGTAATTGAATTGTGCAACTAACAATTAAAACAATAAACAAACAATATTATGAATTATTGATGAGAAAATATTTTTCAAAATTAATTAGTACAGTTTTTTCTCTTCTTTGTGCATTTTTAGTTTCTCTCCATGAAGTTTTTCAGAAGCAAGCATGTTCTATGACCTATTGACCCCAACTCTACTGAATTGGATGATATGGCCCCTATGAAGGGGACATATGGCTTTCCTAACTATCCTTGTTAAGAAGTTGTATATCTTGAATCATATATATTGTTAACTAAATAAAACGGACAAAATTATAAATATAACATTCTAGATTTGCTGATATGTTTCTAAACTATTATAAATATTACTTCCACTTACTGCATGGGATGAAAACTGATGTTGCAAGGAACAAATGGACATGAAGGATAGATGATGGAGAGGATGGTTGGAGAAGGGTATGGAGACTTTCCTCAATTTCAATCAACATGGTCTCCTTGAACGCCATGAAATAGTTAACTCGATCTATACGTAAACTATATTTGTTCTAAGACTTTTAAGGTATTTGTTGATCTATTTAATGTTCTTGTTAAACGTTGTATGAAGTGTGGTTCGCAATATTATTTTGCTTTCGGCAATTGTATATTGCTTAAATTCTAATTCTAATTAATAAAATAAATTAAACACTAGCATAAAGAGAAAACAAAAACTTAACTATGTGTTAATTACTTATGTTATTTGTGTTAAGAAATAAGAAATCAAAAAGCTATAAATTCATGCTCACGCTAATGAATCAACCCGAATTTTTATCTTCGATACTATATTATAAAGCATCAAAGAAGAATACCTGCAAAATTTAAGTAAATACAACCTTTATTGCTTGTAGTACAATGCTTATTGAAGTCATTTAGGGGGTAAAATTGTCTTTCTACTTAAATATTAAATTGTTGAAGAAATTAATTTAAACATAATTATAAAATTGATGAGGAAATTAACAATAATGTGATGACTCTTTACATTCATAACCTACATGTCTTTATTATGTTTGTATCAATGTTATAGTCTTATAAATAGTGGTCATGTATTTGGTATATAAATAATGTGGTGACTCTTCACATACTTAACTTACATATCTTTCAATGTTTATAGTAAATAAATTACATCATATATTATGTATTTATATATTCTTTTTAAATTTATGTGGTTGCAGGATGGTATGATGTGACACTTTTGCACACAAATGAATATGTAGGCTTGAAGTTTGCCAACACACCCAACCCATGACACGTTTCAACCCATTAAAGTGAACGATATATGTAGGCTTGACGTTTATACAAGCATATATGGTATAAATACTTCATGAGCAACGTCATCATCTTCCTCGATGGTTTTTTGTTTTCTCTGCTACTATAAGCTTCTAGGAATAGAATTTAAGTTTCTAATCTCACAAAGTCACCAATTGTTTACATATCCAAAAGAAGACAAGTTCTTATCAGTCGATTTGGTAGTTTTAACTATATTGATTACTAATTTGTTTGGTCAATTATATTTGTTACGGCTCTTGTCAAACTAACATAAAACGAGGGTATCTATGCAAATCATTGACTCCGCTGCATCTCGCGGGTGCCCTAAAATAATAGAAATATACTGGACACTACAAACTGCATTTTAGTAATTACACCACTTCCACTACAATCTGATGGTCATTAAGAGATACAACGCCACTTCACTACGCCAAGCACCGCTCTACGATGGCATACTTATCTGCCTTCGAGATACATAAAAGGGTCCCACCAAAGGACGTGGGCCAATTTAAGGGTGTTGCAAGGAATAGTATGGCCAATTGTTATGTACCCATTTAAAATTTTCAGAAGATATACTTATGAGTTTCAGTTTTTAGTAACATATATTTTATACATCGTTGTTTTCTACTTCAACAAAACGAATAACCAACAAACACGATGCACGAGGGGCAAAACAGATGCACCCGCCGCAACGCGCGGGCATTCCTACTAGTTATCTTATTAAGGAGGAGTGATGGCTAAGATAGTAATTTTCATTTCCGTACAACTTAACAAACAAGATGTACAACATGTTTAAGCAAAAAAATTAAGGGTATTATTGGCATACTTGTGACTATTAAGACACTTAGGAGGGTAGATTAGTAAATTTAACATAATCTAATACCTCACATCCTAAAATCTTATCCCAATTATGCCCTTATGTCCAACTTTTAAAACACAAAATACAACCTAACCTATGATGCATCTTAAATGTGAGACCTTTCAACCCCCCCTCTATACTATTATATATACTTCATTATAATCAATTTGGTGAATGCTAATAGTCTTTTCATAACCCCAAACAAAATCTTAGAGCTAATTTCATGTTTTGAAACATTGTTTGGTCCAAAAAAACTATGTCTTCATTAGATGAGAAGAGAAAAAAATCAATGAGAAGTTAAGACGCTTGCAAGATATGGTTCCCGGATGCTACAAGGTATAAAGATATGAGCTAATCTTTATATACATATATACATTTTTTTTCTACTTGTTCATATGTTCTTTAACAATTACAAAAATTTATCTTTATAATATATCATTGTTTTGCTCCATTTAAATTTAGTTATTTTCTATAGACAATGGGAATGCCAGTGATGTTGGATGTAATAATCAACTATATTGGATCGTTGCAGAATCATATTGAGGTAATTGAATTGTGCAACTAACAATTAAAACAATAAACAAACAATATTATGAATTATTGATGAGAAAATATTTTTCAAAATTAATTAGTACAGTTTTTTCTCTTCTTTGTGCATTTTTAGTTTCTCTCCATGAAGTTTTTCAGAAGCAAGCATGTTCTATGACCTATTGACCCCAACTCTACTGAATTGGATGATATGGCCCCTATGAAGGGGACATATGGCTTTCCTAACTATCCTTGTTAAGAAGTTGTATATCTTGAATCATATATATTGTTAACTAAATAAAACGGACAAAATTATAAATATAACATTCTAGATTTGCTTATATGTTTCTAAACTATTATAAATATTACTTCCACTTACTGCATGGGATGAAAACTGATGTTGCAAGGAACAAATGGACATGAAGGATAGATGATGGAGAGGATGGTTGGAGAAGGGTATGGAGACTTTCCTCAATTTCAATCAACATGGTCTCCTTGAACGCCATGAAATAGTTAACTCGATCTATACGTAAACTATATTTGTTCTAAGACTTTTAAGGTATTTGTTGATCTATTTAATGTTCTTGTTAAACGTTGTATGAAGTGACACTTTTGCACACAAATGAATATGTAGGCTTGAAGTTTGCCAACACACCCAACCCATGACACGTTTCAACCCATTAAAGTGAACGATATATGTAGGCTTGACGTTTATACAAGCATATATGGTATAAATACATCATGAGCAACGTCATCATCTTCCTCGATGGTTTTTTGTTTTCTTTGCTACTATAAGCTTCTAGGAATAGAATTTAAGTTTCTAATCTCACAAAGTCACCAATTGTTTACATATCCAAAAGAAGACAAGTTCTTATCAGTCGATTTGGTAGTTTTAACTATATTGATTACTAATTTGTTTGGTCAATTATATTTGTTACGGCTCTTGTCAAACTAACATAAAACGAGGGTATCTATGCAAATCATTGACTCCGCTGCATCTCGCGGGTGCCCTAAAATAATAGAAATATACTGGACACTACAAACTGCATTTTAGTAATTACATCACTTCCACTACAATCTGATGGTCATTAAGAGATACAACGCCACTTCACTACGCCAAGCACCGCTCTACGATGGCATACTTATCTGCCTTCGAGATACATAAAAGGGTCCCACCAAAGGACGTGGGCCAATTTAAGGGTGTTGCAAGGAATAGTATGGCCAATTGTTATGTACCCATTTAAAATTTTCTGAAGATATACTTATGAGTTTCAGTTTTTAGTAACATATATTTTATACATCGTTGTTTTCTACTTCAACATAACGAATAACCAACAAACACGATGCACGAGGGGCAAAACAGATGCACCCGCCGCAACGCGCGGGCATTCCTACTAGTTTTTATACAACGTCTATGATGAGGATTTACATAAGTTACAGAATCAGGAAATATAAGAGGATTTTGTTATCAAGGGCGTAGTTTTATAGGGGCGGGGCGGAGAGGGGCGCCCGACCCTTCGAAATTTTCGCTCAGAAGTTTCGATTATATGGTATCCATATAGAATATTTTTGATATATACGGTTTCGACCCCCTGTAACTGGTGACTTCCGACCTCATGGTGACTTTCGCCCCGTGAAATTTCTGCTCAAGCTTCGCCAGTGTTTGTTATCACATTTGATTGATGTTAAGAATCAAATGAGTTACCAAATGAGTTCTATATTTTATATATTATAAATAAAGGGGTAGATTTTTATACAAATAATACGAACTTATATAATTAAAAGCTCAGGACAACCTCAATTAAAATTATAAAAAAGGTATGCTTACTGGATATTTTATGAATACACAAACGCAATTTAAATAAGATTTTGAGCTGTTTTATAGAGATTTATTTTATTAAAATTCATAAATAAATTGAGTTAAATCATATATTAAAACCGACCATGTTTATGCATGAAAATTAGCTAAAGATGGGGTAAATATCGCTTGGAAATTCAGACTGTTTGTCATAAGTTGTTTTGGGGTTATGGCCGATCTATAGAAGACTAGTAAGGACTCAAAACTTATTTTAAAAGACTCTGTATGACTCAAGAAGCTAGAGAGAGAAGTATAGGAATAAGATTTGTTTTTCTTTCCAAGGATGCCTTACAAATGAAGGGGAACCTTCCTTTTATAGATCAAGGAAAAGCAAATTACATCATCCATGACATCATAGACCAATAATACAAAAGGAAAATATCTAGAACATGACACAAACATGACATAGTGCTTACATCACTATAAGAGTGATTAAAGCCTATCTTATTTTAAGCACACTATTAGCACACTAGCACACTTATTAATATAATATTAAGCATAACGACGCGAGTTAATTTTTCTTCGGCACGTTAACAAACTCCACTATGAATTGTGGCGGGTTCTGGTGGAATGGGTCGTCATATGGTATTGAATCAAACCAATTTTCCCGTCCTGGGCTTTTGGCAGCTCAATCATAAGCGGTTGGGAAAATTATGGAATTCTTTGGAAGTAGTCTATCATAGCTTCTTCCCATTCTTTTGTTTGTTTTTCATCATCAGCCCATATGTCTACCTCATTTAAAACATCTGGTGGAATGTCTTCGGTGTTTCGAAGGTTTGCTTTTGCTAACTCCATGCGAGTCTCTAACCATTCATTACGGTAATTAAGCTTGTAGTAGTATTTTGCTGGGTTTGTGTCAGACCAGGCATGAATGATCGATTGGGAGTTATCAAGGGCATTGAGTCTAGGGTTTGTCACTTGAAGGCTGGGTTTATAGATTAAATCCATAAAGTGCTTTTTGGGCGATGTCTTAGTAAGTTCCACCCACCCGCCAACTGGGAGAGACCATTTTAGAAATTTAACAGTATTTTGTTTTTCCCCTGGGAGATGTCCTAGCTCATAGTCGATCAGGTAAGCAAGTAGTTTGCTGAAATGAAAGGACATGGCTACAACAAAGGTTTCAGAAAGATACCATAAGAAAGCGAGCGCTTCTTTGGTAGTTTGTAAAAGATTTTTATACATAAGATATTCAGGAAAGGGTAGTCTGGGTGGAATCTGACGCCTTCCATAAGCGGACCATGGGTTTTAAGGGTGAGAGTGAGAAATGTTTTGTAGTTTAGGAGGCACTCATTAGTGATGTCATTTTCTATAATTGCATCAACAACTTATTTAGGGAGATTGCCCTCCTTTACTTTTTGAGAGAGTAGGGGTGTGTTAGAGGTACTCATCATAAGAGGGTTGTGTTGGGTTGCGGGATGCCTTCCAATCCTTGGGCCGCTGTTTATATAGGCATGTTGGAACAAGAGTCCTGCAATTTGATGAACAGTAGAGTCCCATCCTAAAGACTTATCTACCTTAGTGGATTTGCTGTAGGGAGAATCTGGAAATGTTGCTTCCTCAGGAAGGATTAGATATGTGACAGAGGAATGTGGTTGACTTGATGGGCTTGGCTTTTTCCACTTTTTTCCATCAAGCTTGCTTTGGAATAATCATAGCCTGGATTTAGGCACGTGGCCACCGAGATTCTTGCTTTTGCAGGTGCTTTTGGTGGTGCTGTCATGTCAACTGTTTGGCGCTCCAGACTGTCTATCATAGGGGGTAACAGTACCCTATTTAGCAGAGAATCTTTCATGTGAGCTACTGGACCAATGCACTGTTGATTTTCTTTTTGCGACTTTACTAATTTTGGGTTTCAAAAGTGAATCTGGCTCAACAGGTGCTATCATGTAGATTGGCATTGGATCTGTATTTGAGTCTGACGCTTTGCTTGATTCATCATCGGTAGAACTTGAACTGTAATTGTTTTGGTCAAAAATTATCTACTAAAAATAATCTTGTTTTCCAAATTAGTTAAAGTGAGGTAGAGTGCTAGTTTGATAAAAACTAAGTGTTATTCTCAGGATGGTAACTTGTTAATATAAATTAGCTGTTAATTGAAAACTATGCTCGGGATGATGAGAAAATTGAGGATGGACAGTTAGATCCTGAGGATGTAACTGTCAGGTAGAAATGTGAATTATGCTAAGATAGACAAATGTAAGTAAAATGCTATAAAGAAATGATACTCGATGTACCAGGAAAGCCCTTGATCAATGATAGATCGCCGACATAAAACCTCGGGATGAGACCAGGCCCCTGCCTTGTTTGTTAAAATTAGTGTGGTAAAAAGGATTACAACTTTGGATGAATGAGTGGATGAGTGATCTAATATTACAATGATATGTGAGTGTTCTCAGTAGTTGAGAGTATGTGTATAGCTCTAGTAAAAGAAATGTGTCCTATACTCGTCCAACATTCTCCTATTTATACATAAACGTGAATAATAGGTCCCATGTAATCAGCTGGTTAGTTATGCTCCTTGAATGTGACAACCGTCACCCTCGTCTTTTAACAAGTTGTCAATTTTAGTCATTCATCTATTTTGAAGCTTCTCCTCTAGCCCTTTTCAAATATTATTATCTTTTTTTAATTTTTCTTTAAAATGGTGTACGTATACATTTTGTATACGCACGTTTTGACATATAAAACGTACTATAATTATCATGTTATCTTATGAAAGTTCTATTTTTAATTTAAAAAGTTTAGTTTAAAAGTTTTATAATTAATTTAGCTAACTTAGTTAAGTTTTTGTAAAGAAAAGTTAACTAAAAACATATATACTCAACCAAGTCAACAAGGAGGGACCAATCTTGCCAAAAATCCAAAGTTTCAAATCTGATTTATCCTTTTCCCCTCCTTCTCGTTTTTCGGATTAAGGTTCCGGCGACCAGAATCTATTCCGGCCAAACTCCGACAGTGAGTTTTATTGCGTTTTAATGCAAAAGTTCGTTTTCTGTACGTTTCTCCACACATTTGCAGCAAATTCTAATTATAATATCGACATGAAACGTCCATTTTTATGAGTCTTAACTCGGGTTTATTAGGCGTAACCGCCAGAATTAGTTGTTCTTCAATAATGACCTTTTTTGAACTTAAACACTATAAATTTTCGATGCCAAACCATTCCTGCAGATGCACGCATCATAAACCCACGAAAAACACATCTTAAACTCACCTAAAAGGGTTCCAATCGGCCATTTTTCTTACGGTTCAAGCACCTTCATTTTTTTTATCTCATACAACCTTGTAAGTCCGAAATTTTTATGTCATTTTGATGTTTAGTCGATCTCCTTTGAAAGCCCTTTCTTTTCGGGTTCTCTAAGTGACGAATTGAAGGTGTTTAGATTTCTAGGTTTACGGTTTATGGCTAAGTAGATTTGGAGGAAGAAGATGAAGATTGGGTATCTGTTGTATAAAATTCTTTTCTAAATATATTCACAAATTAAGTGTTGGTGTAGTGGTTATGGTTATGTGAAATGATGGTGGGTACTCGTGTTCGAGCCCAGGCACGCCCCATCTGCATATTTTTTTTCTTGTTTTTGTTAAAAACTTTATTTAATCATTAAGATTCATTAAAACTTATAATATTCCTAGAAAATTCATTTTTACCCCAAAAATTATGAAAATTTAAGGGAAACATCTTGAGACCTTAAAGAAAATTATCCTATTTTTATTTTCATGAAATATATATTATTTTCCTATTCTTCTTGATTTAATTTGTTTTAATCATAATTAAATGATTAAAAATTCATTTTAGGTGATTTTAACCTCAAATTTTCTGGAGATTTATTTTTAAGTATAATAAACTGAAATAAAATGAATTTTTTTAGAAAATGATTATTTTTGTTATTTTTACTATTTTTAATCAGTAAAACCCTAATTAAACTCATTAAATACATTTTAAATACAAATAAATTGAAAGAAATTATGGAAATATTATTTCCAGTATCTCACATCAGAGAATAATAATTTTTTCATAAAAATATAAATTTTTGATCATATCTCGTATTATTTATTCTATATACATTTAAATTAGATATAATGTGTTGTTTAATTAAATATAAATCATAAAATCTTTTTCGTAGATATTTTTCTATAAAATAGAAAATGTTTCTAAGTGAGGGAGACAAAAGTGTTATAGTCACATATTTAATTCTAAATCGTGATATATTTATTTCAAAACTATTGTTCAAGTTATTATTAAAAACTTCATCTTCCCTACACAAGTCTTGTAAACCCTAATGCCTTAGATTTTGGTTGCCTTAGACTTTTAAGTTATTTTCCTCATTAGTATTATATCATATATAGGTTGAGTTCTTCGGAATTCTAAGTCCTTGCGACGAACTTTCATGGAAATTACAATTAGCAAAACTGTGAGTATATCTTTCCCCTTTTTACTATTTACTCTTTTGGGGTGACTCATGTACAATTATTACTAAACTTATGTGTATTATTTATAAAGCAATGTGCTCATTGATATGTTTTGTGTGAATTGTATGAACGATTTGTCAAAGTCATTAACCTTTGGGCCGCACCTAACAATGAGTAGTACTACGAATGATATCCCTTGTGTGACTTACGTGAACGAGTTAAGTCCTTGGTCATTGTTATGGTTTTTCTTGAACGATGTGTGAACGATTATTGAACGATGTGAGGCTTGATTTTGACCCTTTTACATATTACAATATCATAGCACATAAATTGCGAAACATTTTTCCATTATATGTATTCAATCAGGGTATGCTCACCAATACATTTTTGTATTGACCAAATTATTTTCGTACATGTTTTAGGTTCTTATGAGATCACTTCTAAGCTTTTGGAACTTAGGCTTAGATTGAGATTCATTGTACTTTAGTTTAGATTGCTAGTTTCAATTGTTGTAATTCTTTCAATGTAATAAGCTATTCCATTTAATGTATCAAAATTTACATTTCTAGTCCATGAGCTATTGAACAATCGTCACTACGAGACACCTCAATGTTTCCGCCATCGGTTGGGGTGTTACATTGAAGTCTTCTTTGTTACCGTTTGTGGCTGTTTCTGCTCAGGTAGACGTTGCAGCAAAGGTTTCCACTTTCTTCGCCTAGTTTTAATGTATGTCGGTTACATCCTTGACTCTTTCTTTTAGCTTGCAAGTGTAACTCCTTCTTCAATAAGTGTCTTGACTGAGTCATGATAATGTAGACGTTAGAAAACAGTTTCGAATCCATATCACAACTTGGTCGTTCCTGCAAATACATCATATAAAGAGATTTCGTTAGTACATCCTCAGGATGTGCACATGTTGAAACATAGGTATATCCTGAAGTCCGTCACATCCTTAGCATCCTAAAGATATCATACTGAGGATATTAGGTAAAATCATCCCGAAGATTTTCACCACCAACAATTGTCCCCAAAAATATGTCATCGTTAATTTCTTAACGTTAGAAATATTTTTCACAATCAATTTCTTGGATAAGCATGCTTCAACCTTTTTCGAGGTTGCAACGGCTATTTTGTAGGCTATAACTTTGTGATGACCGTTACATCCATCATATCATATCGCCTATATCTAGATTTTCCTTTCTTCTTTATAATCACACAAGATTTTTATAAAAAGGTAAGTATTTTCCCTTATCTCCTGCTCTTTTCTTTTCTCTGGTCCTGCAAAAGTTTATCTAAAACAAATATTTTGAGAATGAGCAAGAAATCGACAAGGGCATCTGGAAGTGTTGGAATCCCTAAGGATTTCACACCTCATAATTTGCTCAAAGAACCTGACCAAGAAATTTGCACTTTTAGTGATAGGGATATTCAAGCCTTTAAGAACTCTTGGGCCTTCCCTAGTTCGGCTATCTTTCGTCCCTATGACTTAAGTGTGAAATCTAATTTTGCTTCTTCTATCTGGGTTTGCTTCTTTTTTCTTCCTTTCCAGCTAGGTCTGAGATAGCCATTCCCAGATTTTATCAAGGAATTCTTTGATGCAACAGGGATGGCTTTCGCCCAAGCCATGCCTGAAGTATGGAGGATTTTAATGGTTTGTAACAAAATCATTAAAAATCATGACATTCATCTTGAAATAGGGGACTTGTCATATTTTTATAAGTTGAAAACACATGGATCAAACAGTTATGTCCTTTAGCTTATTAACAAGCAACCCCTCTCTTTTATAATGTCATAAAATCTGATAGGCCATGGAAATCTAAGTTCTTTTTGTTAGAAGAGATTCCATCCCTTATGGGAATGATATCCCTATTTCCTGGCTAAGAAGTGGTAAATACTTTTTCTGGATAACAAATAAAAATAATAGTAGGATCCTGAAAATGTTACTAAAATATTGTTTTTCGTCTTGCAGGTGCTTGCTTTGCAAAACTCGTACCTCATTTAGATTCTTCCTTTATCAGATGCAAGGAAATAATAGTCTTACCTTCTGCGGACAGAACATTTGAGATAGAAGAAAGTTTTACCACGAGCCAAGCTACAGAGATGTCTGATTAGTTTTTACTTACCACATCCTGAGGATGTTCACGTTTTGATCCTTATATGAACCTGTGTTTTTTGTCTTTTTCAGCAAAGAAGCCTGCCTTTTTTTGACCTTGATGAGATTGATAGTTTGGATGTCAAGGCTCCACAGATCACTTCACCCTCCAGTTCCAGGATGACAAGCCCTCCTCTTACAACCAAGCCTAAGGCTCCTTCTAAGAAAAGGAAGGCAGTTAGTTCTTCTGCTCAAGAGACCTCACCTTTTGAAGGTCTTAGCTGTGATGCCGTCTTGGGAAAGATCTCGCAGTTTATCCTCCAGGTATGCTTCCATCCTGAGGATGTTCATAGTAATTTTTTAGCATATAGTTGGGTTAAACACTTACCTATTCTTATTTATATCCGTAGGGACATGAATATCTTCTGAAATCTCTAGACGATGTTAACAAGGAGTTTGCTGATAGTAAGGCCAAACTTGAAGATGCAAAGAAATTTGCCCTTGAAAAAGGTAAACAGCTCGAGAAGAAACTGGCCAAGGTTGAGACTGAGTTGAGGTTGGCGAAGTCTGCTCAGGCTAAAAGCACACAGGATCATCAAAAGGAGATGGAAGAATACAAGCAGGGTTTGATGCAATCTGCCATGATCTCTGTTTTTCAAGCTAGGGTAAGGATGGCTTTGCAGGCTAGGGATCCTAACTTTAAGCCGGAGTATTGGGATGTCAAAGCTTGGCAAGAGAATATCCTTAGTCTGGGTGGAAAAGAGGTGGTGCCTGAATCTTCCCCTTCTGTTGATACTGAGGATACAGCAAAGGAACTTGAAGTGATGGAAGCTGAAGTGGCTAAGGATTTTCAGGTTGAAGAACCAGTGGGCAATGAAGGATGAGATGACTAGGCCAGAGGCCACTTTTTTTTTTTTATAATATTTGGTTGGTTTTGTGAACAATTCTAAACAATTTCCTTTTTATGTCTTGTATGAACAATGAAAGTCTTTGGGGTGGAGGGATCTTGATTTTCAAGACGAAGCCCTAAAGTCTTTCCCCGACCTGACCTGGAAATGTTGACCCTTGGTGGATGGGTCCTGGTTTAGGATGAAACCAGGGGTTGACATTGCTTTTGATTTAAATAATATAACTACTCTCTTAATAATATAACCTTTTGTTCCTTTCTTTTGATATTCTGCAAACATTAACAAATGCTAGATATAAAGAAATGATATAAATGATACCTTTATCTTCTGAAGATAATCTTCTCAGCTTAATTCTCGAATATGCCCTTCATTCTGCTTTGTCATCCTCAGGATGATACTATCTTGAGGATGTCCCCAGTTCTTTGATCTTTGTCATCCTCAAGATGATCTTTGTTATTCTGAGGATGTCCCCAGTATAACATCTTCAAGATGGACTTTGAGATTATTTCCTTTTTCAAGGAATGTTTAAGCATAACCTGTATAAAGGCAATCGTTGTTATTATACTGGCGACTAGGCCTTTAGCTGAACTGGGGTGAAGCCCAATTAGAATATTTTGGTAAAAAACCCAACACGTAGCATCTTGAGAATTTCTGGCGACAAGGCCTAATGTAATATCTTAGGAATTACTGGAGACTAGGCCAAATACGTAAGAGACATTGAAAAATGTCTAAACCTTAAGAGTTCAATAAATATCCCAAAAATGATGAAATTGTCAGCCACTTTTACATGGACTGGTCCCACCATCCTGAAAATATATATGAACAACGTGCGCTCCAGGCGGGGTTGCTAACCCAATGAGAAAGGTGAAAACCTTTAAACCTTAGGAAGTTGTCGGACACCTTAACGGAGGAGAGGGTGGCCAACCCTCTAGTCTTCAAAATGTTCCATCTTCAGGATGATACTGTGATTCGGACTATAGTTTCTCTTCTAGAGAGATCAGTCACATGCATCCCTAGGCATGATAATATTTCAGGTGAATAACATTCCAAGCCCTTGGTAGAATTTCTCCTTCCATGGTTGACAGCCAATATGATCCTTTGCCAGCTTCAGAATCTATTAAATATGGACCTTCCCATTTAGGAGCTAGCTTGCCATCACTTGGTTTAGTTGTATTTTGGAAGGTTTTCCTTAATACTAAATCTCCTACTTGAAATCTTCTTATCCTTATATTTTTGTTGTAAGCTTTAGCAATCCTTTGTTGATGACCAACCATTCTCAATTTAGCAGCATCTCTGAGTTTGTCTACTGCTTCTAAATCCTGCAATAACGCTTCTGTGTTGGTAGTTGCATCCTGAAGATGTTTCCTTGCTGTAGGAATGACCATCTCTGTAAGTAGCATTCCTTTTGTTCCAAAAACCAAGGAGAACGGTGTTTTCCAGTTGCATTCTTCGAAGTAGTTCTATCAGCCCAAAGTACGAATGGAAGTTCTTCTGCCCATTTTCCCTTCTTCTCCCTAAGCTTCTTCTTTAAATTGTTGACGATAATTTTATTTGAGGATTCTGCTTGTCCATTAGCTTGAGGATGGAGTGGTGTTGAAGTTATCATCTTGATTCCCCAACTTTCACAGAAGTCAGTTGTTCTTTTGCTAATGAATTGAGAACCGTTGTCACATGTGATCTTAGTTGGCACTCCAAATCTTGTTAGGATGTTTCTCTTAATGAATGAGACCACTTCCTTATCCCAAACTTGTACAAATGCTTCAGCTTCGATCCATTTTGAGAAGTAATCAGTCATTACTAATATAAACACCTTTCCACCAGGAGCTACATGTAACTTTCCTACTATATCCATCCCCCATTTCATGAATGGCCATGGTGAAATAATAGGATGTAATGGTTCAGCAGGTTGATGAAAGATGTTGCTATGTCTTTGACATGGATCGCACTTCTGAGAATATTGCATGGCATCCTTCTTGTAACATCGTGAATTTCCCCTAATTTTTTTTTATAAAAAGAATGTACTGTTTTAAACAACATATGTTTTAAATACCTTAAACTAATAATTATTTGTATCTCGACACTTTTGTACGTTTTAAAAATATTTCGAGTCACTTTCGGGCTTATATAATCATATTATGAATTTAGAATAATATAGTTTTAGGGAAATAATTGCCAAAAAAAGATTTGTGTGGACCAGGACTCGAACCCGCGTCCACAGCCAACCAACACACAGTGACAACCAACTGAGCCAACTATCATCTTGTGTAGTATTTCAGAAGAAAATAAAGTTAACACATTCCTTAAATTGATTATTCAAAGTCTTAGTCAAACAGTCAAAGTATTAGTCAAACAGTCAAAGTCTTAGTCAAATAGTCAATTCATCATAAAACCTTACTTTATGGTGTTGACCAATTTTAATGGCTAACTGACTCCAAAACTAGTATAAAAACCCACCTATGACCCATTATACTTTGCACCTCTAAATCGATTGTTTCAATCCGATTAAACTTTCCCTCATACCTTTCTTCTATAGTCTATTACTTCTACAATTGAAGCTTTGATTATACGCTCTTGTAATTGGCGAATTGGAAGCTTGATATTCTTTCTTTTTCGTTTTCTTCAATTTGGACTAGCTACGTTGTTGAGTCTTTGGGATTCGCCTTGCATACATTCACAACACATTATTCTATTTTTTTCACAAGATATAACATTTTGCTAAGGTGAGTTTTACATAGCCCCTTTTCTATTTATCACCGTTTTTGGGGTGAAACATGTTACAACATTCTATATGCAATTCAATCATCAAAGTGTCTATGTGTTTTTCTATGTTGCATTATGTCTTGAACATGACTAGGGTAAGCACAATTCTAGCATAATCATTAACATTGATCAGCCGACGGTATACAATGATAGATCTATTGGACTGACAATCCCACCCGGATACGTGCCTCCTACAAAGGTAGCGTGGGTGTTTGTTATCGCATAACATATTCGAGTGAACCATGAGCGTATGGGATGTACAACATTATAACAGTCACAAGGGTTGATTATGCACTCGATTTTCTTCTAGTATGTTTTCACATATGGACTAGACTTGCCATGACACTTGAATTGTACAACATTTTTATTCGATTATCAAAACCTATGTAATTCTGACCAACTTTTGTTGACCCAAAATATTTTCAAACTTAACATGTTTCAGGTTATAGCTTGCTTGAAGATTAGAGTTATTGCTTGAAGATGCGTAGCTAGTTTTTTTCATTTTGATGTACAAAATTCTTAGAACAATTGTATGTAATTTATTTAAATCATTTATTGAAATTTATTATTTACCATGAGCTACTGAACAATCATCAATACGTGACATCCCGATGATTCCGCCATCGGTTGGGGTGTTACAGATTGGTATCAGAGCCTTGGTTATAGGGAATTAGGTTATTAGAAAAAAAAATAATCTAGTCTATAACCATAGGATTTTAATCAGTACTTGCTCCTTTTACTTGCAACCTTACTTGTTTCTATTTTCTATCTCCCTCCTACTTCTTATCCCTACTTTAATCCCTACAAGAAGATTGCTCTCCATCACTGGATCTACTCTTAGACTAATAGGACAAATCCTCAGGTTTAGCCTGAACCACCTTGAAGATCTCGTCGAAGTTCTAGATTTTAATAACGAACACGTGCAATCTGGAAGGGTGAACGCCTGTATTCTGAGTTTTCTGTCTAGGACTGGCATTGCGCATAAATCCCAATCAGACCAGGGACCCGGATGCCTACCTGGGAATTCTTGGGATGAGTGTTCACTTATAGGCTAAAGCATGTCTTCACTATGTTATTAGAATCTAGAAGTTTTGATAAGTCAACGTTTTCGTTTATTCGTTTTAATTAATGAATAAATGATTACACTCACTTTCCTTAAACTGAGCTCTAAAATCCCAAATTTTACAGCCTAAATCAATCCCACTTCATAATCATAAATGGATTTCACAATCACACCTCACCTTACCATCTTAGCCACTTGTTTAAATACTTTCAACACCCTACCCAAATCATATTATTTCATTTCTCCACATGTTACTTATTTTTTTTTAAAACTATAACCTCATACCTTAGCACAAACTAAAGATTTCTAAATCTTGTTGTATTTTCATTACCTAGTAACTTTACAAAGTACATATTTTTGTCAAAAGATGTCCTCGAACTTAAATTCAATTGTTTATTTATTGACGTAACAAACAATTTTCTATATAATGCTTTAAACTATTAAAAATCACTTAATAGAACCTTGATCTTCAAAACCTAATGTCATGTTTGAAATCTCCAACTAAAGGGGATATTTTAATCAAAGCCCACTTAGCTTGTACTATTTAACAACTTTTGCTTTATGTATAAAACCAATTTTGAAAATAAGATTTTTTTTTCATAGGAATAATATCTAGTCTCTAAATTCTCCATCGACACTCACTCATTTTCAACTTGTTCAAATTTTTACAATATTTGGCATATACCACAATCATGTTTTCTTATACACTTGATTATAACCTTTGATCCAAACCCCAAAATTTACACTGCTACATAATCTCCTTACTATAAAATAAACTCTTTATAAACTATCTTCACATTCACTATCTCTCACAACCTTGATTCTGCTTCAAGATTTTTCATCATCGTCTCAACAACGAAATTCATATCCTTCACCTTCTCACACATGAGCTAGTTACCCATGATAACCAAACTATTGAAACTTGATTGTGTGTTGCATCAAACATAATCCTTAGTTATACATGAGGATTCGATTATCTACCATATTTAAACATTTGATACTAGAAATCATGGAATATAAACTATTTGCTATAGACACACCTAGAGTCATTAACCTTGTCTAGGACAACACTATTACAACTCTTGATACTTGATTGTTTATATGTACATATTATCAATTTGCAATTTATGTGTGAAATAATTGGTACACTTAATCAAACAACTGGTAGAGGATGAAGTACTTGCTCAACAGTTAGTTGAGTACCAAATAACCTACTCAAAGATTGGTAGAGGTCATCATGCCTGCTCAACAGTCGGTAGAGGCCCTACAACCTGCTCAACGACTGGTAGAGGCTATCGCACCTGCTCAACAATCGGTAGAGGTTCTTACTCACTGACTGGTAGAAGTCTTTTTCCTACTCAACAGTTGGACTCATTTTTGGATACATTGTAAACGATTCAATCACATGGTTATTTTGCATTACTTACATGTGTGTTTAGAGTCATAGAAGGACACAAAACCCTAATGTAAGGTAAATTGGTGATTGCGATCCGGAACGTAATCATGAATTTACAGGTACGTTAAGGTAGTGTGAAATTCTAATAAGGTTTTAGTAGTTCATTTGGTTTTCATATAGCCAATCAATTCATGCATTTCTTATAAGATTCCTAAAACATAAGTTTAGTATTTTGCTAGATTCTTATGCTTCTTGCTACTTCAGACGAACCTAATCCAATTCTTAAAACTCACATCTCAAACCTCTTATCCAAATTATTCGAAACAAATTATTCTATTACCTATAAATTCATGTCGTGCCTTAACCCAAACCACAGTTGCCTTAATTTCTACCTAATCAACCTCAAACCTGTGTTTTTAATAACTTCGGGACGAAGTTTCCAAAAGTAGGGGAGACTGTAACATCGCGAATTTCCCCTAATTTTTTTTGATAAAAAGAATGTATTGTTTTAAACAATATATGTTTTAAATACCTTAAACTAATAATTATTTGTATCTCGACACTTTTGTACGTTTTAAAAATATTCCAAGTCACTTTCGGGCTTATATAATCATATTATGAATTTAGAATAATATAGTTTTAGGGAAATAATTGCCAAAAAAAGATTTGTGTGGACCGGGACTCGAACCCGCGTCCACAGCCAACCAACACACAGTGACAACCAACTGAGCCAACTATCATCTTGTGTAGTATTTCAGAAGAAAATAAACTTAACACATTCCTTAAATTGATTAGTCAAAGTCTTAGTCAAACAGTCAAAGTCTTAGTCAAATAGTCAATTCATCATAAAACCTTACTTTATGGTGTTGACCAATTTTAATGGCTAATTGACTCCAAAACTAGTATAAAAACCCACCTATGACCCATTATACTTTGCACCTCTAAATCGATTGTTTCAATCCAATTAAACTTTCCCTCATACCTTTCTTCTATAGTCTATTACTTCTACAATTGAAGCTTTGATTATAAGCTCTTGTAATTGGCGAATTGGAAGCTTGATATTCTTTCTTTTTCGTTTTCTTCGATTTGGACTAGCTACGTTGTTGAGTCTTTGGGATTCGCCTCGCATACATTCACAACACATTATTCTATTTTTTTCACAAGATATAACATTTTGCTAAGGTGAGTTTTACATAGCCCCTTTTCTATTTATCACCGTTTTTGGGGTGAAACATGTTACAACATTCTATATGCAATTCAATCATCAAAGTGTCTATGTGTTTTTCTATGTTGCATTATGTCTTGAACATGACTAGGGTAAGCACAATTCTAGCATAATCATTAACATTGATCAGCCGACGGTATACAATGATAGATCTATTGGACTGACAATCCCACCCGGATACGTGCCTCCTACAAAGGTAGCGTGGGTGTTTGTTATCGCATAACATATTCGAGTGAACCATGAGCGTATGGGATGTACAACATTATAACAGTCACAAGGGTTGATTATGCACTCGATTTTCTTCTAGTATGTTTTCACATATGGACTAGACTTGCCATGACACTTGAATTGTACAACATTTTTATTCGATTATCAAAACCTATGTAATTCTCACCAACTTTTGTTGACCCAAAATATTTTCAAACGTAACATGTTTCAGGTTATAGCTTGCTTGAAGATTAGAGTTATTGCTTGAAGATGCGTAGCTAGTATTTTTCATTTTGATGTACAAAATTCTTAGAACAATTGTATGTAATTTATTTAAATCATTTATTGAAATTTATTATTTACCATGAGCTACTGAACAATCATCAATACGTGACATCCCGATGTTTCCGCCATCGGTTGGGGTGTTA
The DNA here is from genome assembly GCA_028751855.1 of Ambrosia trifida. Lineage (NCBI taxonomy): Eukaryota > Viridiplantae > Streptophyta > Magnoliopsida > Asterales > Asteraceae > Ambrosia > Ambrosia trifida. The sequence continues at coordinate 62,494,918 of CM054128.1, read as the reverse complement.
CACTTCTTCATTATAGGCCAATAGTATCCTGTTCTTAAGACCTTTGAGTAAAGAGATCTTCCTCCTATGTGGTTTTCACAATCTTCTTCGTGGATATCTTTGAGCACTTCGTTTGCTTCTTCCTTGTTGAGACACCTTAAATATGGACCTGCAAGAGATTTTCTATACAAAACATTGTCTATAATAATGAACTTTGTTACCTTCATCCTGAAAGCTTTTGAATTTTCTCCTTTTGGGATGACATCTTCTTGTAAATATTTTACTATAGGAGTCATCCAAGATGAGTTTTCTTGAATCTGAGTAGCTAAAATAGTGTTATCCTCAGGATGCACCGTTTTATCTTCAGGATGTTTGGTGATATCCTTAGGATGTGCTTCATCATCCTCAGGATGCCACTCTTCAATTGCTGATTTCAGGATGTGGATAATGGGAATCTTAGATCCTTCAGGTAAATTTAAGGAGGATCCCAGATTTGCCAAAACATCAGCCTCAACATTTTCTTCTCTAGGTACATGTGTTAGTGAAAATTCTACAAAGGAAGTTGATAAATTTTTAACTTTTTTGAGATAAACAACTAATTTCTGACCCTTTACTGCATAAGATCCATTAAAATGATTAGTAATTAACAAAGAATCAAAAAATAATTCAATATTAATAATATGCATGTCTTTAGCAAGTTGCAAACCAGCAATGAGCCCTTCATATTCTGCCTCATTATTGGTTGTCTGAAATGCACATCTAATAGCATGGGGTATTTTGTCCCCTTGTGGCGATTTTAGTAGTATCCCTAAACCTGTTCCTTTTGCATTTGAAGCACCATCAGTATATAAAATCCATTTTCCTAAGTTTTCTTTTAATTGTTGTACTTCATATTCTACTTCACTGAGGATGTTACTACTGAAATCAACCACAAAATCTGCTAGAGCCTGAGATTTGATTGCATTTCTAGGCTCGTATACTAAGTCAAAGGCACTTAATTTCACTAACCACTTATCCATTCTTCCTGAAATTTCTGGTTTTCTAAGTACATTTTTTAATGGGATAGTTAGTTTGTACGTGTATCCTATGCGTTTCAAAATAATGCCTTAACTTAGTAGATGCCATTATCAAAGCTAAAACAAGTTTTTCGAGATGAGAATATCTGGTCTCAGCATCTAGTAGAGTTTTACTTACATAGTAGACAGGATGTTGTTCCCCCTCGAAGTCTCTTACCAATACTGCACTTATAGCATTCCTAGAAAATGCAAGGTATAGCTTCAGAGGTTCTCCATCCTCAGGTTTCATCAGGAGTGGAGCTGCTGCTAGATACTCCTTCAGCTTCTTCAATGCTTCCTCGTGTCTCTCTCCCCAGTCGAATTTACTATTTTTCCTCAGGATATCATAGAATTCCTTACACTTCTCTGAGGATTTTGAAATGAATCTATTTAAGGCCGCTATCCTGCCTGTCAGTCTTTGTACATCCTTGATATTTTTTAGAGTTTTAAGATCAAGGATGGCTTTTATTTGTTCGGGGCTGGCTTCTATCCCTCTTTTGGTGATTAGATATCCAAGAAATTTTCCAGCACCAACTCCAAAGTGACACTTTGACGGATTCAATTTCCTATTGTAGGCGTCCAGGATGTCAAATGCCTCCTTAAGATCCTGAAGATGGCTCTCTGCCTTCTTGGATTTAACCACCATGTCATCAATGTACACCTCCATTGTGTCGCCAATCTTTTCTTTAAACATCATATTCACTAGCCTTTGGTAGGTTGCACCTGCATTTTTTAGTCCAAATGGCATAGCTATATAACAATATATACCTGATGGGGTCATGAATGTTGTATCCTCTTGGTCGTCCGGTTCCATTTGAATTTGTTGGAATCCTGAGGATGCATCCATGAATGTCAGCAATTCGTGGCCTGCTGTAGCATCCACCATTGAATCTATATGTGGTAATGGGAATGTGTAACGACCCAGGTGGCGCAGCGGATTAGCATTAACAGGTTTAATGGTAATGATTACATTAAGCTGGATTAATATGTAACCATAGTATCCTCTTCTTATCCAGATCTTCTATTCTTCGGCTTGCTCTTTAATACTTCATATAAGTACCTGACCACATGCTTAAAGTACATTAGTATTTTCATACTAGTGAAACATGCCGAATTTAGAAATATTATAATAATACTCGAGTTTAACGATCATACAACCCTTTCTATTTAGTTCGGTCATTCTGTGGTGGAATATATTATCGATGAAGCACCATACAAATGCTTATTGTGGTTCTAAACCTCTACTTGGTTTAGATAAATACATTCCTGTGAGTATAGATCGATTATAAATGGTCCCGTAACCTCTAATTGGTCCAGGCTATACTCTATGATACCGAATGGATCCATCCTACGTAGTTTCTATTCGACCGAGTTCTATTATTTCTATTATCAACTCGATAACACTCTTATAGTATAAATCGTATAAAATACTTGATAACGACTACATAAGCATGTAATCAGCCCAAAGGCTTTTAAGGGAAAGGGTCATGTACTCACCTCTATTATATTCTCCCAATTTCTGTAGTCTATTCCTCAACGGTATATTCTCCAAATATATTGTACCTATTATATTTTATAATCATTAATACGTGCAATGCTTATACACGTGATACTGTGGGGGACAATCCTTTAATATTCTTTTATATATAAATACTTATAGTTATCCGGTTAATATTGTCGGGTTAATATTATTGTCCCTCTCGTTCCACGTTTATATTAATAATAATAATAATAATAATAATAATAACAACTAGTAATCTAACCTTCTTTATCCGTATATCAAATCGAGATCCTCTGCTTGTGATTACAAGTCTTCCCAGGAACAGGCATCAGCTCGTATCTCTCTCGTAGGTCCAGATTCAAGTATTCACAGGTGATAACGGGTTCGAATCCGGAATAAATATACGGACTAAATCAACCGGCTTTAACTTCTCATGTGGATCAAGGGTTGTGTTCAACTCCTCATCACCTTTAATAGAGAAGATGACCATCCAGATCACTCGGACCGTGGTAATCAAAGATATACAGATACTCGGACATATATATATATATATATATATATATATATATATATATATGCATGGAAATAACTAGTTTGCTTATAATCCTTCTGTTGACTTCGACGATTGAAACAGGCTCGAACCAAGATCAGCGATAATACAGTGAATCGTCTACCAACTACACAAGAGCTGGAAATGATCGGTTGCCACTGTAAATAGTTGTCGGAATACCGTTGATGGTGATCGAGGTAACTGGTCGGAGACCAGACTTGCCGAGGAAGATGACTGGAACATGATCGGCCTTTCCTTATCTCACACCTATACCCTTTCTCTTCGGTAACTCACAAGTATACATACATATATATATATATATACACGTATGTTTATAAGGTTACCGGGGAGTTTACACCAACCGGAGGTTGATATAAGATTAACGGAACAGAGGTGGTTTACTTTGATGGTTCGTGATGATCAAGACCCGATGATGATGATGAATATAGTCGGTGATGGTGACATGATCAGAGAAGATAATAGTTGAAGATGAAGTATTATTATTATTATTATAACAGAACTAGCTGGTTAAGTGACTTGCCGAGGAAGAAACTAGACCGGAGAAGAAGTGATGGGTTGTCGGAGGTGGAGTTCAGCCGGAGGTTGTAACCGGTACCGGGCTGAAGGTAATGAACCGGTGTCGTTAAAGACTGTTATAGTTGGTCAGAAGGTGTTGGGTCGGAGAAGACGACTGGAGAAGGTGACTTTCAAAGACGACGTGCAGGATTATGGAATGATGGAGATGAACAGGTGGTTGGTTTACGAGTTTGATCATTGGAGGATGTAGCTCAGCCGGAGAAGAAGGCCAGGTTGGTTATCCTTTGATTTACTTAACTCTCTCTCTCACTGCGTAACCTCTCCCTCACTCTCTTATAATTATATGTATATAATATGTATGTATGCGTACATACACAGCAGAGGAAAAGGGCTGAAGGTTGGGCCTGGAGGTATTGGGCCGGATAAAATTATGGGCCGAGGTAAATTAGATGGGCTGAATCAATTGTTGGGCTTTCACTATAAGAATACAATTATAATGGGTTTAGACTAATTTATTTTGGGCTTATTATTATCGAGTGGGCTTGATCTATTGGGCCGATTCTATTGGGCCGGATTAGTTTAAATTAATATTAGATGTTAATTATTTATAGATTATAAAAGGTTTATTCGTTCGGTCGTTACATTCTCCCCAACCTATAGGAATCTCGTCCTCGAGATTTAATTCGAGCTGTCTTATAATGTTTAATAACTATCCTTTGGTTATTATTTTCGATAATTTTTATAATACTTATTATTAGATTCTCCCCAACCTATAGAAATTGTCCCCCACTTAATTTTCTGATAATAAATTCTAAACCTTGTAGAGACGAGTTTAAAATCTTAGACGTTTAATTCTAGAGTCCTTCTTAGCGTTTATATAATTCAAGCTTATTAAAACTCTAAATGGCTTTCTATTCTCAATGGTTTCCCGCAATACTATTTATCTTTGGCCAATCCCTTGGCCGTATCAATTATAGACTTTCTGGTGGTATTAAGATATCATTATATCTTAATCCTTTTCTATTTATAATAATTACTCGATAATTACTAAGTCTACATGTATAATTTCTCTTATAATTATTTCTGGTTGTTCATGATAGTATATGTCGTCCTGAAATATTTTACATTCTATTATAGATTGTTTTCTTAGAATTTTGTTCTATAATACGTTTTAAAATATATTCTACACTTTGACAACGAATATTCTATAGCCAAATCGAATGGCTTGATTCTTGGAATTATTAATAATAATATAAGATATCTAGGATTTTCTTTAAAAATTCTATTAGATAAATTTCTTTTATTATGTATTCTGAAAATAATCATAGGGCCGTCATTTATCAGATCGCCGTAGACATATACGATTATATAACTCATGATATTTTATTAATCCTTAAATTATTTTCTATTACTTATCGGCTTATGTAGAACGGTATAGATACTTCTATTTGTTTCATATAATCTATCCGCTGCTTCGAGTTTAATAAGTATAAACGATTATTTTCGAGCTGTATTAAATATTCGGGCTGAGATTAAAATTTGCAGAAAACTTACATAAATAACCGTATAAAATAGGTTATTAAGAAGGATCATCTTTATTTGAGTGAAATATATTTGACGCGTAAATAAAAGGATTTTGTAAAATAGAATTCTTTACAAGATAAAGATCATTGAAGACAGTAAATCGAAACTTACACGATGTTAAGGGAATTATCTGGGAATACTTCGTCAATGTCATCCATATATATATACATACCCACACTAGAAAGAAGTTTAATACATATTCTCTATATATGGGAATGATCGTGATAAATCTTTCCATTGAAATTGGTCAGATTGTGATCGAATCTAACTGGCTTAATAAGTAACTCTTATACTAAATAGCTTGCAAATAACTCGGACGATAAAGACCAAGAACAATAGTTCATGATGTTGGGAATAATCTATCTCAGGAGACCTGTCAAGAAACATTCGAGTATATACTGGAAAATGATTTCTATCGAATAGGATATTTATAATATATTCGAACGATAGAGTTCTCTTATCGATGTGAAATGAATCGAATATGACCAAAAGAAGTCAATCTATTTATAAGATACTCGATAATCTAGAAATAAGTCATTCTTTTATCGAATAAAATATAGATATTATGTTGACCAGACCAAAAGATCTCTTGATACTATTCTCAAGGTATTAGCAATATCTGTACTGGAAAGTGCAAGAATTCTCTCCAACATTGGATAATGCGTCTTTTCCTTTATAGTATTATATGTTCCTACTACAGAATCCTGTGGAAACGTCCGGATATACCTCTCATAAGGGTCCGGAATTCTTTTTCCCCAGGGAATGCATAGAAAACATATAGCCATTTTGGATTCTACATACTGATTTAATTACTAACTTTTAATCAATTCGGTATATATATGAATCTGGTTAATAAGAGCTTCGGATTGTTGAGGTCCAAACTGACATGGACATGCCTGTTTTACAAAATCTTGATTTATAGACGGTGGTTTATCATCACGATATATTACACCTTTAGTATAATCAAAATCATATTATCACCTTGTCACAAGTTTCAGGTTTCGTGACTCAATGATTAAGGATACTAAGTATGATAATCGTCCACGAACTTCCCCAAATTTCCTTAACAAGTAAAGAAGGTAGTGGTAGTACCATTGGTGTAATACCGTTTCAAACTTTCTCAAAATTTTACTGGATGTTCAAGTCTTCGAACTTGATTTCCAATAATATTATCTAAGTGATGCAAAGAAAATAGGTATACTCTAGGATATACATATTTTTCTTTATATTCTTAGAATAAATAACCAACTCCATGTTTGAAAACTTAATTTGTCTCGGAGAGACTCATAAATTTCCAAAAATTAACATGTCGTTAGATTATCTGTGTGGCTAATATTCTGGTTGGAGTTTACCACTTGAATACTGGTTTTTAAAGAAAACCAAAGTATCGTAAGTCAAATATAAATGACTTAATCATCTTCAGTAGATTGTAGAGTCTTACTGAAAAGATATGAAGTAGTTCGACATGAGTATTATTTTACGAATTAAAGAATATAATACACTGAGTTTGAGTAGTAATAACAATCTGGTGGGGATTGTTTATAGGATTTCGGAGTAACGATTAACAATAATACTGATAACCGAGGTTTAAAGTTATTAAGATCGGATTTCCAAGCTTTAATGAACAAATGGTAAAAGTTTAACTGAACGGGTTGGGGTATTTTTTTCTAGGATTTCTAAGAAAATAATATGGGTTGTTGATATCATAATTAGAGTTGTATAAACGAGCTTTTAAACTTTAGCGATAAACAAAATCGTAAAGTTCATATTATGAATAAAGTTGAGGAATAACTTGTGATAGAATCAAAGGATATTCAAAGAATTTTTAAAATTTGATCTCGAGCTAAACACGAGGGAATGTCAACCTTAGACAAAAAAATTCAGGATATAGGATTCACCTATTGCTCTCGGGCCAAATTCATTGGAGGAAATAATCACCTTACTTCCAACGTCTAAGAAAGTTGTGTAGGGTTGATCCGGTTAAGTTTGATTCGGCCATTCAAGATAGCAATGGAATCTCAATATTGATAAAAATGCTTAAGGAATTAAGTCAAAGACATTGTGATGTTACGGTTGTTGGTAATATGGTATGCAAAGCTTTAATGAAAGAATTAGCAATTTTATCATCTTGTAATATCATTGCAAACGCTTCCGTTGTATAGGAGTTTCTTAAGGGTAGAAAGCTTCCTGGACTTATAGCCTTGGACAGAAAAAACTCGCGTTTCATCATACTAGGAATTCCAAAACCTTTGGAAAGGAACGTGATTATATAGAGATTGTATACTGATATATTTTTAGATTGGAATACTAAGAAGTCTTCAGGTGGAACATTACGTCCAACGAGCTGAACTTTAACTATACAATTTATTTCAAATTGTATATCGATCGAGTTTCGAATTGAAATACAAGGAAGTCTTCATGTGACACTTCAAGTCTAACGAGCTGGACTTTTGAACTTGTTTCGGATGGAATGGAAGTATCTTTTAAGGGTCTCGATTTAATACAACTTTAATATTGCTTCTATTAGTTCGTTCGTATCAATATGACGCTGATATTATTTTCTTGATAATATAAGTTGGATGTTGATATTCTTTTATCGACTTATTATAAGATTCCTAAGTTGAAAGTACTTTTCTAGATTCGAGAAATAGTCTTGCCAGACGGATAAAATGAAGTTCAAAAGAAATTATAGAATATATATTTCCGGATATATTTCGTGGAAATATCTGCACTGGTGGTTTCAAATGATAAGTTATACGGAATGATATATTCTTATAATTATATTTATATTCGCTTGATTTTCATCGGAAGGAAATCCGTATAAACGGCAGATATGACGAAATTTGTCGGGAGAGTTATATCTTTTTAACGACTTGATCACAGGAATGGTCAAGTGGGAGTACAGTACTTGTACAGATTTATAAATTTTCTTTTATTAACCAATTATATTTTTCTAATTATGTTTAATTTCGATTATTTTTAAACATGGATTTCTTCTGAGGAGGTTTATTACCTTTGATCTTCTTATCTCTCGATTAGATAATAAAGATTTAATAACTTTTTATGTGATAATATATATAATTATATTTTTATTCTTAACACGTTGTTTCTATATTCTTCTAACTGATACGAGAGATTGAAAGGATATTTCTATAATAACTTATTTATATTTCATAAAATTCTTGTTTATTCATATTTCTTGTGTTTCTATTGTTTTATATCTTTTGGTATTACCAAAGAATTTTCTAGAATTCAATCGTGCCTGTAAATTCACAATTTTCTGGCCATTAAAAATTGTCAATTTACCTCACAATATTATTCTAGTAATCTTCCTCGATAATTTTTCTATACTTTCTTATAATTTCTATTAACATATATTTCTTTCTAATATACTTTTGGTTGATCTGGATCAGAAGAGGATTTCTATTAGTTAAACCTGTTGCTCTGATACCACCTGTAACGACCCAGGTGGCGCAGCGGATTAGCATTAACAGGTTTAATGGTAATGATTACATTAAGCTGGATTAATATGTAACCATAGTATCCTCTTCTTATCCAGATCTTCTATTCTTCGGCTTGCTCTTTAATACTTCATATAAGTACCTGACCACATGCTTAAAGTACATTAGTATTTTCATACTAGTAAGACATGCCGAATTTAGAAATATTATAATAATACTCGAGTTTAACGATCATACAACCCTTTCTATTTAGTTCGGTCATTCTGTGGTGGAATATATTATCGATGAAGCACCATACAAATGCTTATTGTGGTTCTAAACCTCTACTTGGTTTAGATAAATACATTCCTGTGAGTATAGATCGATTATAAATGGTCCCGTAACCTCTAATTGGTCCAGGCTATACTCTATGATACCGAATGGATCCATCCTACGTAGTTTCTATTCGACCGAGTTCTATTATTTCTATTATCAACTCGATAACACTCTTATAGTATAAATCGTATAAAATACTTGATAACGACTACATAAGCATGTAATCAGCCCAAAGGCTTTTAAGGGAAAGGGTCATGTACTCACCTCTATTATATTCTCCCAATTTCTGTAGTCTATTCCTCAACGGTATATTCTCCAAATATATTGTACCTATTATATTTTATAATCATTAATACGTGCAATGCTTATACACGTGATACTGTGGGGGACAATCCTTTAATATTCTTTTATATATAAATACTTATAGTTATCCGGTTAATATTGTCGGGTTAATATTATTGTCCCTCTCGTTCCACGTTTATATTAATAATAATAATAATAATAATAATAATAATAATAACAACTAGTAATCTAACCTTCTTTATCCGTATATCAAATCGAGATCCTCTGCTTGTGATTACAAGTCTTCCCAGGAACAGGCATCAGCTCGTATCTCTCTCGTAGGTCCAGATTCAAGTATTCACAGGTGATAACGGGTTCGAATCCGGAATAAATATACGGACTAAATCAACCGGCTTTAACTTCTCATGTGGATCAAGGGTTGTGTTCAACTCCTCATCACCTTTAATAGAGAAGATGACCATCCAGATCACTCGGACCGTGGTAATCAAAGATATACAGATACTCGGACATATATATATATATATATATATATATATATATATGCATGGGAATAACTAGTTTGCTTATAATCCTTCTGTTGACTTCGACGATTGAAACAGGCTCGAACCAAGATCAGCGATAATACAGTGAATCGTCTACCAACTACACAAGAGCTGGAAATGATCGGTTGCCACTGTAAATAGTTGTCGGAATACCGTTGATGGTGATCGAGGTAACTGGTCGGAGACCAGACTTGCCGAGGAAGATGACTGGAACATGATCGGCCTTTCCTTATCTCACACCTATACCCTTTCTCTTCGGTAACTCACAAGTATACATATATATATATATATATATACACGTATGTTTATAAGGTTACCGGGGAGTTTACACCAACCGGAGGTTGATATAAGATTAACGGAACAGAGGTGGTTTACTTTGATGGTTCGTGATGATCAAGACCCGATGATGATGATGAATATAGTCGGTGATGGTGACATGATCAGAGAAGATAATAGTTGAAGATGAAGTATTATTATTATAACAGAACTAGCTGGTTAAGTGACTTGCCGAGGAAGAAACTAGACCGGAGAAGAAGTGATGGGTTGTCGGAGGTGGAGTTCAGCCGGAGGTTGTAACCGGTACCGGGCTGAAGGTAATGAACCGGTGTCGTTAAAGACTGTTATAGTTGGTCAGAAGGTGTTGGGTCGGAGAAGACGACTGGAGAAGGTGACTTTCAAAGACGACGTGCAGGATTATGGAATGATGGAGATGAACAGGTGGTTGGTTTACGAGTTTGATCATTGGAGGATGTAGCTCAGCCGGAGAAGAAGGCCAGGTTGGTTATCCTTTGATTTACTTAACTCTCTCTCTCACTGCGTAACCTCTCCCTCACTCTCTTATAATTATATGTATATAATATGTATGTATGCGTACATACACAGCAGAGGAAAAGGGCTGAAGGTTGGGCCTGGAGGTATTGGGCCGGATAAAATTATGGGCCGAGGTAAATTAGATGGGTTGAATCAATTGTTGGGCTTTCACTATAAGAATACAATTATAATGGGTTTAGACTAATTTATTTTGGGCTTATTATTATCGAGTGGGCTTGATCTATTGGGCCGATTCTATTGGGCCGGATTAGTTTAAATTAATATTAGATGTTAATTAATTATAGATTATAAAAGGTTTATTCGTTCGGTCGTTACAGAATGGGTCCTTAGAACATGCTTTATTGAGGTCTGTATAATCTACACACACTCTCCATTTCCCATTTTTCTTTTGAACCACCACCACATTGGCAAGCCATCTTGGGAATTTTACTTCCCTTATCATCTTAGATTTAAGCAGCTTATCCACGTCTTCCTGTATGATGATATTTCGTTCTGGAGCAAATTTTCTTTGTTTCTGTTGGATGGGTTTGAAGCTCTTATCAATCCTAAGCTTATGGGTAATGACATCCTTAGAGATGCCAGTCATATCTTCATGCTTCCATGCAAAGGTAGACATCCTGCATTTAAGAAATGAAATTAGTGATTGTATAATGTCATGAGGAATATTCTTACCAATTAGCATAGTGATATCCTTGTTATTGTCATCAAGGCAAACAGCCTTTACATCCTGCTCAGGATGTGCCTTTGTATCTTGAGGATGGCACTGTGCATCCTTCTGCTACGCTTGACGTGATGAAGCCTTCATGGATTTTGTATACCAATCCTTGGCCTCTTGTTGATCACTATTGACTTTGACAACTCCCCAAGGTGTTGGTAACTTTATACACTGGTGGTATGTTGAAGGGACTGCCTTCATGTCATGTATCCAAAGTCTCCCCAAGATGACATTATAACAGGATAGGGAATCTATCACACAGAATCTTTGGATAGAATTCACTCCTTCTACATATACTAGTAGCTTGATGTTTCCTACTGTACTCTTAGTTTCTCCACTGAAGCCCACTAAGACTGAAGATCTGGAAACTATTTCAGATTCTGGGATATTCATTCTTTTTAAAGCTTCTAGTTGGATTATATTCATTGAGCTTCCACCATTTACAGGGATCTTGTGAACAAAGTGATTAGCAATATATAAAGTTATCACTAAACCATCATGATGTGGGTCAAGGATATTTTCTCTGTCTTCTTCCTCAAAGCTGACCACTTTAGAGGTCGTCAGGATAGTTGTTCTTGTGGGTCTTTCTCCTTTTTCTGATTTAGTTTCTCTTGCATGCCTTTTAGCAGCAGAATATGAGGTTCCACAAATATCTGAGCCCCTTGAAATAAAGTTAATTATACCAGAATCCTTAGGTGGGGATGCTGCTCTCTCTGGGATGGTGCCATCCTGAACTCTTGACTTCTTTTTGCCTAGAAGATCTTTGAGGTGACCCTTGCTAAGAAGATATGCAATCTCTTTCCTTGAGGCAATACAATCTTCAGTGATGAGACCAAAATCTTCGTGGAAAGCACACCACTTCGATTTGTCTTTCCAAGCTGCCTTGTTATCCTTTTTAGGCAACCTTGCTTTATCCCCAAGGTCCTTCATGGCATACATTAAACCTGTAACATTCCCAGAAAGACAGTAATCTGATAATTTAGGACATTCATCCTCGTCGTCATCCTCTACCACATTGACCTTTTTATTGTCAGGCCTAGCATACGGTTTATGCCTGTTCGGCCCGTATGTGGGAGTGGATTTTTTATTAGGATGGTTATATCTTGAGGATGATTCCATCCTTTCTTGGATTTTCTTGTCATCCTCAAGTCGGATGAACCTTAGAGCCCTGTTTCTGAATTCATCCAAGTTTCTACAAGGATTCATCACCAATTCTTGGTAGAATGGTGAATCTCTTTGCAGCCCCATCTTGAATGCTTGTATTGCCGTTGTGACATCCAAGTTCGGGATGTCGAGTGCTTCTTTTCCAAACCTCGTAATGTATTCTTTTAGTGATTCCCCCTGTGGTTGAGTTACCTTGTATAGGTCACTTGTCAGACGTTCGAATGTTCGACTGCAAGAAAACTGATTATTAAACATATTAATCAAGTGTGCAAAAGAAGTAATTGAGTATGGAGGAACACTTAGGAGCCATTTCAAGGCTGGACCGGTGAGAGTTGAACCAAATCCCTTGCATAGACACGCTTGCTTGTGGTTGGTAGGAATTGGATTTATCTCCATCCTTTCTCTATATTGAGCTACATGCTCCTCAGGATCTGTAGATCCGTCATATAGCTTCATGCTAGGAGTTTGAAACCATTTAGGGATCTCTGCATCACATATAGGTGGTGCAAACCGAGACACCCTATGGGATGCTGAGGATACTTCGGGGATAGGTTGTACTATCCCTGGTACGCTTGACACCATATCTTTGATTTTTTGTAGCTCCTTGCTAGTTGTGGACTTATACCTGTATCCTGCAAAGAAGCAACATCATTAGTAGTATAAGTACTAGAACTTAAATTGTTACCGTTATTGTTGTATCTGTCACACCCTCAAATTTCCACTGCGGGGTTTATACCGCGAGGCGCATGACAAACCAGGATCCCATAGCCATAAGTCACAGGAATGAACTCTAAATGCCCAAACAATTTAGTTCGTTTTCGAAAACCAAGTTTAGTTAAGCTGCGGAAGCGTAAACCAAATTTAAACCTTTTTAAAAACTATGCGCAAAACAATGCGCCCAAATTAAAACCATACGAAAGCATAATATATAATTTATGTGTATGCCCGAGAGCCCAAATGCGGTGAAGTGTACGGTGCTTTCTAATCCTGGCACCGGAAGCTAACTACCTGCAAAAGCATGTAAATCGTGTGTCAACATAAAGCTGGTGAGTTCACAATATAAGTAAGCGATGTAAATAAAAGTGTAGGTTCTCAAAACCCCAAAAGTCAAGTGTACAGCGTTGGTCTCTCAGACCCTGTAAACAATAGCTAATTCAAATGTCAGGGGTAGCTAGCCCACTCATGATAACTAAAACCGGCGAATACCGAACTACTAATGAACAAGTTCCCATAACCGGGATAAGGATGCCTTGCATCATTGTCCATCGACAATGATTATGTTTGAAGCTAATAGTTCACATCCGTGCTCCCAGCACGATGTGAGGTTTGTTAGACCTAATAGCGCTATCAACTAATTAACCCGCTTGCCCAACCGGCAATTGATTTGGTATTTTGAAGGACTTAAACGATGTGTTTGGTTTAGTTCATCAAGGACATATATATGAATTAGTAAAAATAGATTCACCACGTGAACCATGCACCCCAAACCCGGGATGTGTAAAAGTAGTCCCGAACCGGACTAGAAACGTTAAGTAGTTGTCTCAACCCGAGACGCATGCTTTTGAGAAAAGAGTAGTAAAACTCACCTTATCGCGTAAGCAAAGAATCCGAACAGCAAGTATTATATGCTACCGACACCCTAATAACAGTGTCACTACGTGAGTATAGGCGTAACATCATTACACCATATAACTCGTTTGTCCAAGGCGTTTTAATGTTCAAAAGTGTGTATGCGACGCCTAGTGATTCTACATGCAATAGTAAACCCTACGGACTCGTTGGTGAATGAGTTAGTTATAATTAGTTTCTACAGCCCGTATGTGTCATAAACATGTGTACTTCCGTTATATGTCAATTTTAGATCACCTAAGACCTCAAGTAATCACATAAGCACATAATACACAATCTGTGTTTTCAGGACAGATTGTGCGCCATCAAAACGAATTTATTTAAAATAGTAAACCAGTGAGTTATCCTCCCAAATTTTTACTGAATTTTCTTTGGGATTCACTTGGCAACACATATTTTTGTTTAGTCTTAACTCCAAACACAAAAATTATGAAAATTCGTACAACACAGCTATGTCCAGAAAATCTCCTCAACAGGTCAGTTTAGTAGGAAAATTCTTAAAAATTGTGTATTCATCCAAACGAGATGAATCCACTTGGAAAAGCTCTATTTTTCCAGTATTGACCTACTGGAAAAATTTCATAATCTAATTCCTTGTAAATCTCAAGTTATGACAATTTAAAGTTAGCCCAGTTTACAAATCCGAAAATCTGATATGACCCCTAATCAATTAAAATTCCAAAAACGACTCAAACGATGTCCAAATTCGATGGTTTTGCACATTATGAAAAGCTAAGACCTTGTACGTTACAATCATGCAAGGAATCGATCAAACCAATTATTTTCATCCCACGAAACAGACCCTACAAGTCGACATTCAGAATCTGTCCAGATTCTGATCGTGCAATATTATCAATTATATCAAACCCTAGTTGCATATTATCAACCAATAACACCTAATAATCATCATACAACTTTCCTAATACCTATTCCCATCAGATCCTATTATCAAACATGTCAAGATCAAAGCTTTTAGGATCAAAACACCAATAACTTGCGCAACAAGCATCCTATAATGTTACTACGCGTTTATTAATAGGTTTAATCCGTTTAATCTTCAAAAAGACTCATGTTTTAATGTTTATTAAACCCATTCAGACCTGGACAAACTTGTTATATGATTTTTACAATAAAACATAAAGTAAAAAGCGTAAGAAATCATGAGTTATACCCTTAGCTCTTCAAATCAATCAATCGCGCGCCTTGGAGCCTCCCAATTGATGATCTTGAGCCTTAGCAGGAGTTTTTGGAGTGAAATATTCGTGTGGGGCAGTAAGGGGGCGATTAGGGTTGAGTATGAGGGCTGCATGGGGGTTAAGGATGCTTATATACGAGTTTGAGGCGGTTTAAACCTGTCAGATAGGTTCGAGCGGCCGCTCGGAGCCTGTGAGCGGCCGCTCACAGGTTCGGGTGGCGCGCTTTTGCCTCGTTTCGCCTCCCGACGCGTTATCCTTCGACGTTTTCGTTATTTCGGACCGTAACAAGTGTAACCCCATGCATTAAGACCCTAATCAACCTCATGCTCCACTTTTAATGATTTCTATTAACGTGTTCGGTTTAGGTTCACATAATCACGTATGGTTTTCACATAAGTTTGTCAGGTATCACCGAGACACATAAGTTTATTATTCACCAACGTCCGAGGTTCACTAATCATGCAATCACACCTTGACTCATAACCATGCACGTATGTCTTATCTAACTAACCCTAGTTAAGTATAATGCAAGGAATGTAACTAGAGTTTAGTTAAAGTGAGAACCTGAATTTTCGGGGTATCACATCATCCCCAAGTTGAAAAGAATTTCGTCCCGAAATTCAGCAAGTAAACAGTAAAGCCAGCTAAAAAAAATGTATGCTTGGTTTCCGGATGTCACATCATCCCCAAGTTGAAAGGAATTTCGCCCCGAAATTCACTTTGAGCTAGCTGCTTTATGTTTGGCATTTGATCTATGCACAGGTTCAGGTTCAGAAAAGAGGTGTGGATATTTGAGCCGCATCTGATCTCTCAGCTCCCACGTGTATTCCGGTCCTAGACGGGAATTCCATTGTACGTTAATAATAGGTATAGTGTTCTGTTTGAGTTTCTTGACGCCCCGCTCAAGAATCTCCACTGGTTCTTCCATGAACCGTAGCCGATCGTCCACCTGGATCTCCTCCAGTGGCACCATCAGTGTTGTATCCAACAGGCATTTCTATAGATTCGGTACGATATATGTGGGATACATCGTGTATCCTACCAAGTTTGTTAAGCAGGTTTAACCTGTAAGCTACCAGACCAATCCCATCAACCATCTCGAATGGTCCAACGTTTTACGGGTTCATCTTCCCCCGTTTTCCAAAGCGTGTCACACCCTTTCAAGGTGACACCTTTAATAGTACCTTGTTCCCATTCCGGAGCTCTAAAAGTTTCCTACGCTTATCAGCGTAGCTTTTCTGTCGCTCAAGAGTAGCAGCCATCCGTTTTCTGATTGCACTATCTTCTCAGAAGTTTGGTGCACAAGTTCGGAACCTGTCAGTTGGCTATCCCCAACTTCAGTCCAACATATGGGGGATTTGCACTCCCGTTCATAAAGTGCCTCAAAAAGTGCACACTGGATCGAAGTGTCATATCAATCAAAGGCAAGTGCTTGTCCCAACTGTTTCCAAAGTCCACCACGCACGCTCGCAGTAGATCTTCTAGTGTTTGGATGGTACGTTCACTCTATCCATCAGTCTGGGAGTGATAGGCTGCGCTCATGTCCAAATGAGTTCCCAAAGCAATTTGGAGAGTTTCCCAAAAATGGGAAGTAGATCGCGCGTCGTGATCCGATATGATAGAAGTAGGCATCCCATGCCTAGAGACAATTTTCGTAATACAAAAGCGGCTAGACGTTCCAATATGTCCGCCTCTCTAATTGCCATGAAATGCGCTGATTTGGTCAAACGGTCAATAATGACCCAAATCATATCGTGCCCGCTGGGCGTTTTAGGAAGTTTGGTGATAAAGTCCATGGAAATACCATCTCAGCTCCACATGGGATTTTCCGGTTGCTGAAGTGGGCCCGAAGGTTTCTGATATTCAATCCTAACCTTGGCACACGTTAAGCACTTACTAACATAAGTGACTTTTCTCAGCTTTCATGTTTGGTCACCAGTAAAGAGTTTGAGATCTCGGTACATTTTATCCGAACTAGGATGTACCGAATAACGAGGGGTGTGTGCCCCATCGAGCACTAGTTGTCTGAGATCTCCAACACGTGGAATCCAGACTTGATTCGTGAAGTGCTGAAGACCCTATGTCCTCCATTCCAGGTGCTCATCAGCACCGTGCAAGGTTTCAAGCCCGATGTTTTCCCTTTCAAAGCCACGCCCTGGGCTTTACGTATCTTAACATGAAGATTAGATTGTAGGGTAAGTTGCAAGGCTCGCACTCGTTTGGGTTTTGTTTCCTTACGACTCAGGGCATCTGCTACTACATTAGCCTTCCCTGAATGTTACTTGATGGCACTGTCATAACCATTCAGGAGTCTGACCCATCGGCGTTGTCGTATGCTTAGCACCCTCTGGTCGAATATATGCTGGAGACTTTTATGATCTGTGAAAATCGTGCACTCTGTCCCGTAGAGGTAGTGCCTCCAAATTTTGAGAGCGAAGACCTCCGCTCCCAGTTCCAAGTCGTGAGTGGGGAAATTTTTCTCATGAACTTTTAGTTGTCGTGAAGCATATGTGATCACCTTTTCGCGTTGCATCAAAACACACCCTAGACCTTGGATAGATGCATCATAGTACACCACAAAGTCCTCCGTACCCTCAGGTAGTGATAATATTGGAGCACTGCAAGGTTTAGTCTTTAGTATCAGAAAAGCAGGTTCTTGGGCATCTCCCCACTTGTAGGTAATCCCCTTCTGTGTCAAAGCAGTGAGGGGTTGAGCGATTTTTGAGAATCCCTGAATGAATCTGCGATAATAACCTGCAAGGCCAAGGAATTGTCAGACCTCCGTGGGAGTTCTTAGGGGCCTCCCATCTTTTAATCGCATCAATCTTAGCGGGATCGACCTGTATTCCTGCCTCGTTCACCACATGACCCCAGAATTGGATCTCACGAATCCAGAAGTCGCACTTGGAGAATTTTGCATATAACTGCTCACTTTTCAGAAGTTCCAAGATCAGTCGTAGGTGTTGCTCGTGCTCTCCCCTACTCTTGGAATAGATCAGAATGTCGTCTATGAATCACTATGACAAATTTGTCTAGATAGGGTTTGCACACACGGTTCATGAGGTCCATGAACACAGCTGGTGCATTGGTCAGCCCGAAGGGCATTACCAAAAATTCATAGTGCCCATAACGAGTTCGAAAGGCTGTCTTTGGCACATCCTCCTCTCGGACTCTCAGTTGGTGATACCCCGACCTCAAGTCAATCTTGGAATAGAAACTCGACCCCTGGAGCTGGTTGAATAAATCATCAATACGAGGTAAAGGGTTCAATTCCCGGTAATCGATACACATACGGAAACTCCCATCCTTTTTCTTAACAAATAAGACTGGAGTTCCCTAAGGTGAAGAACTAGGTCTAATGAAACCCCTGTCCAATAGCTCTTGGAGTTGGGTGGATAGTTCTTGAAGTTTTCCTGGTGCAAGGCGGTATGGTGCACGCGCAACTGGGGCGGCTCCTGGTGCAAGGTCAATTTGAAAATCCACTTGTCGGACAGGTGGAAGTCCAGGTAATTCCTCTGGGAAGACATCTGGAAAATCCTGAACTACAGGGATGTCCTCAATTTTTGTTTTAACTTCAGCTCGAGTATCAGAAATGTTAGCCAATATGGCTGGGTAGCCCTTCCGAATAAACTTCTGGGCTTTCAGGAAAGAGATGATGCCCATCATGGCACCACCACGATCACCCTGGATAGATAAGAGTTCTCCACTAGGGAGAGGGATACGAACAATCTTCTCCTGACAGAGAATTTCAGCGTGTTGCTTGGACAACCAGTCCATGCCAACCCCGAGATCAAAGCTTCCAAGGGTGATAGGTAGAATGTTGATGGCAAACGATTGTCCATCCAACTCGTGCTTACAGTCACGATGAATATGGGTTACCTCAACAGGCTTTCCATCAGCTAACTCCATGTTGTACGGGGTATTAAGAAAAGTAGGAACCATCCCTAGTTGTTTGTTAAGTTTTGATGACACAAAACTATAGTCCGCACCAGTATCATAAGAGTGTCGTATCCGTCACGACCTTGTTATCAGTCCTAGCTTCCCTAATGCCAATCACGAATGCTTTCCCACGAACCCCATTGTTGTTGTTCCCGTTGTGGTAGTTGTTGTTGCAGGACTTATACTTCACACTATCCCACGTTCTCTTGCTATCACCAACAGTAGAAAATGAAGCACCATGCTTCAGAAAGGTACCATGATCAGCAGTCTCATCTGTGAGTCTGCGAGTCAAGTGAAAGATTTGTAGGTGAGCTGCAGTGGCCAAGCCACGAATCTGAGGGGCCCACCCTTTCGGTATAAAATTCGATCCATTTGTAAGGTAGGTTAAATAGATTTGAGCCTATAGTGGTTATCTCCTATAGCTTGGTAGTGTAGGCGTCGATCTCAGACCCATCCGTCTTTATATAACAAAGTTTCTAGATTTCACCACAGGGTGTTACGTTCTCCTTCCAGGTATCTGTAACTCATCGAGTGTGCATGTAGTGTACATTACTCCATCCTGCCTGGGACAAATGCACATGGCAAAGACTTATGCTATCGAAGCAATCAGACGGTCTCCTTCAGTTCCGTTGGAGTTATCGAGGTTTACAACCAATAAAAGGCTTGAAAATACGATGTACGTTCAAGGTATAAGAAAATTCAAATGTGGAAGTCAAGTGAAAAGAATGATTTAGCAAAATAGATCTTTACTAGCTTGGAAAGATGCGAGGGCCTCAACCACCCTATCGTTGATCATAAAAACTCAGTCTTATCTAAGTTAATGATGTATTGTAAAATACATCTATTTCCAGTGTAAAGTTTGTACATTTTTCGAGTCGTTTAGATAGTAATTTTATTAGTTTTAGGCTTGTACCGATCTATTTTATTTTGTATAGGTTTTTATAATTTTTAATTAGTTTTAGTTATTTTTAATACTTAATTATTTATTTTATATTTTGGTAGGTGTTCATATGGACGTTGGAGCGTAAACGAGCAACTTTGGTCAAGTCAATGAACACCCGAGTCAAAAGCACGGAGTATAATAACACTAATAATATAATAATTATAATAAAAGAAAAAAAAGGGTTGATGGGCTGGTGGCCCACCTAAACAAATCAACATTTGCAAAAGATGGTTAGGGATTGAGATGTATATATATTTTCTAGAATAGAAGGGACGGCGAGATATTATCATAAATTCCATTCATTCATTCGAGGGGGACATTCATTCGCACAAGGAACGACAGCGAGATATTATTTATTTTCCTTGGAGCAAAAGACAAAAGTCAATCGGTCAACAGCGGTGACGAGCTTTGGAGACGGGGAAGGATCGGGTGCACTAAAGATTAATTATTCGAAGACCCGTTGGTTTGTTTTATCGCTTTTATATTTATTTAGAGACATGATGAAATTGTTTTTTATAAACCTTGAATTTATGTTTCTAAATATTATGAGTAGCTAGACTTCCATGGTTGCTTAGGTTTATGAACTAGACACGTAATTTGCAGTTTTTAATGATTTTTGGTATTTAATTTTGATGTGTAGGATTACATGATTTTAATTTTATTGTTGGATTTGATATATGTGTGTTGGTGTTATTTTTATTTGAAGTTTGTTTATTGGTTTTGTGGAACTAGGCATGTAGAGATACCCCCTAGGTCTTGAAATCAATCTAGTTCGTCAACTTAGGTTAGCGTGCTAGTATTTGGAGTTGGAGTACGACACAAGTATAACAAACTAATATAATAAAATTAACTAAGACGTGCAGTCCATTCTTGAGGGTGAGAAATCTAACTCGAGATTGCTAGGTAACTAACTAGGCATTGTTCGGTAGTTGGCAAGCGCTAGGGCGGGAGTCGCTACTTGTCCGTGTTTAGAGTTTTCCTAGGTTTTCTTCAGTAGAGTTTAAGTCTGCTTCATAGTTTGAGGGTTTTAATCCAGGAGAGGTTTTAATCTGATTTCTGTGGGATTTTGGTACGCTAGGGCGATCCAGATCCATCTTAGCATTTCTACACTTGTCCCGCCTTGAGTCTAGTGAGCTATCTTTGACAGGAGGTTTATTAGATAAGAATAGGGTCTCAAGTTAATTACCAGATTCAGGATTTATTGCTAGTGTCTAGGGATTTTACCTAAGTAACCAGCCTTCTTCCTATCTGATTTCTCCAGTTCCTTAAGTTCGTATTAGTTGCCGAGTTAAGTTAAGTTGTTTCTATTTAGTTTAATTAAGTTTGTAATTAATAGTTTAAAATACCCCCCATTTAAGTATATATTTATCTAGGCTAGTATTCGGTAGAGGTTGTGATCTAGAGTTGCATTCGCGTCTTTGGGTTCGATACTCGGTCTTATCTGTCTACTGCTTTGCGACCGGTACACTTGCCGTGCGTGTGTAGTTTTTAGGTGAGTCGTTTTAATTAGAACTTGTGTTATTTATATATATACATTTACACACATCAGTTAACAAGGGAAATGAAAGAAAAGATAGGTAAGAAAAGGTAAGAGCCAATCGTCGCCATGCTTTGTCTAGATAGTAGAGCCTTCATCCTCACTTTCCGTGTGCTCGTCCTGCTCAGGTTCCCCTTTCATCTCTTATCCTTCCTCTTTTGCGATGTCAGTGTTATATGGTTCTCATCACGTACAATCTCCTTCTCTAGTCCTATGTGAACCAGTTTAGTGGTAAGCTATACCACTCGTTCCTCCAATCGTGGCTATCAGCCATTGGTAGGTTTCATCCTCCCTTGTGATGTTGCATTACATCGCAGGCTTTACGTAACTCCCCAAGAGTGTGTGTAACAAGTCCCGATCTAATGTGTTCCCATGAATCTACCATATACTTATGAGTAACAGGGATATGCAGTCATACGTCCGCCCGCTCATACTAGGCGTAAGGTACTAAAGTAAGAAATAGGTTCTATATGCGTAACCTAGTCCCGTCTGAGTTTCGAATGGGAGTAAGAAAGATCAAGTAACAAGGAACAGAACTAATTGTCTCCTTGCTAAGTGACAAAAGATAAGTCTCAGCATTCGAATTCCTTCATAGTTGATTTAATGGTACCACGTCATGCGCATCGTGCAGCTTCCTGTGTACGTGCGCCACAACGCTCGCAAGGGCTCCCTCCCTTGTACTATTGTTGTCTCCTCGTCCATGAGGTTAGTTAGGATATTACTCCCAGTAATGCGCCACCTGGTGTAACCCTAGGTTCCCACCATTGACGTGTTAAGAATTAAGTCTAGAACTAGGAGATAACATATCTCCCGAAATCATATGTTGTAGATATATGTAGCTAATAGCTAGTTGTGCACTTAAGTTGTGAGTGTACTTATGCTATAATGATTATAGACTAGACTCAACATGCAGTCCTATTTCACTATAACCAATGGCTCTGATACCAATCTGTCACACCCTCAAATTTCCACTGCGGGGTTTATACCGCGAGGCGCATGACAAACCAGGATCCCATAGCCATAAGTCACAGGAACGAACTCTAAATGCCCAAACCATTTAGTTCGTTTTCGAAAACCAAGTTTAGTTAAGCTGCGGAAGCGTAAACCAAATTTAAAGCTTTTTAAAAACTATGCGCAAAACAATGCGCCCAAATTAAAACCATACGAAAGCATAATATATAATTTATGTGTATGCCCGAGAGCCCAAATGCGGTGAAGTGTACGGTGCTTTCTAATCCTGGCACCGGAAGCTAACTACCTGCAAAAGCATGTAAATCGTGTGTCAACATAAAGCTGGTGAGTTCACAATATAAGTAAGCGATGTAAATAAAAGTGTAGGTTCTCAAAACCCCAAAAGTCAAGTGTACAGCGTTGGTCTCTCAGACCCTGTAAACAATAGCTAATTCAAATGTCAGGGGTAGCTAGCCCACTCATGATAACTAAAACCGGCGAATACCGAACTACTAATGAACAAGTTCCCATAACCGGGATAAGGATGCCTTGCATCATTGTCCATCGACAATGATTATGTTTGAAGCTAATAGTTCACATCCGTGCTCCCAGCACGATGTGAGGTTTGTTAGACCTAATAGCGCTATCAACTAATTAACCCGCTTGCCCAACCGGCAATTGATTCGGTATTTTGAAGGACTTAAACGATGTGTTTGGTTTAGTTCATCAAGGACATATATATGAATTAGTAAAAATAGATTCACCACGTGAACCATGCACCCCAAACCCGGGATGTGTAAAAGTAGTCCCGAACCGGACTAGAAACGTTAAGTAGTTGTCTCAACCCGAGACGCATGCTTTTGAGAAAAGAGTAGTAAAACTCACCTTATCGCGTAAGCAAAGAATCCGAACAGCAAGTATTATATGCTACCGACACCCTAATAACAGTGTCACTACGTGAGTATAGGCGTAACATCATTACACCATATAACTCGTTTGTCCAAGGCGTTTTAATGTTCAAAAGTGTGTATGCGACGCCTAGTGATTCTACATGCAATAGTAAACCCTACGGACTCGTTGGTGAATGAGATCGTTATAATTAGTTTCTACAGCCCGTATGTGTCATAAACATGTGTACTTCCGTTATATGTCAATTTTAGATCACCTAAGACCTCAAGTAATCACATAAGCACATAATACACAATCTGTGTTTTCAGGACAGATTGTGCGCCATCAAGACGAATTTATTTAAAATAGTAAACCAGTGAGTTATCCTCCCACATTTTTACTGAATTTTCTTTGGCATTCACTTGGCAACAGCTATTTTTGTTTAGTCTTAACTCCAAACACAAAAATTATGAAAATTCGTACAACACAGCTATGTCCAGAAAATCTCCTCAACAGGTCAGTTTAGTAGGAAAATTCTTAAAAATTGTGTATTCATCCAAACGAGATGAATCCACTTGGAAAAGCTCTATTTTTCCAGTATTGACCTACTGGAAAAATTTCATAATCTAATTACTTGTAAATCTCAAGTTATGACCATTTAAAGTTAGCCCAGTTTACAAATCCGAAAATCTGATATGACCCCTAATCAATTAAAATTCCAAAAACGACTCAAACGATGTCCAAATTCGATGGTTTTGCCCATTATGAAAAGCTAAGACCTTGTACGTTACAATCATGCAAAGAATCGATCAAACCAATTATTTTCATGCCACGAAACAGACCCTACAAGTCGACATTCAGAATCTGTCCAGATTCTGATCGTGCAATATTATCAATTATATCAAACCCTAGTTGCATATTATCAACCAATAACACCTAATAATCATCATACAACTTTCCTAATACCTATTCCCATCAGATCCTATTATCAAACATGTCAAGATCAAAGCTTTTAGGATCAAAACACCAATAACTTGCGCAACAAGCATCCTATAATGTTACTACGCGTTTATTAATAGGTTTAATCCGTTTAATCTTCAAAAAGACTCATGTTTTAATGTTTATTAAACCCATTCAGACCTGGACAAACTTGTTATATGATTTTTACAATAAAACATAAAGTAAAAAGCGTAAGAAATCATGAGTTATACCCTTAGCTCTTCAAATCAATCAATCGCGCGCCTTGGAGCCTCCCAATTGATGATCTTGAGCCTTAGCAGGAGTTTTTGGAGTGAAATATTCGTGTGGGGCAGTAAGGGGGCGATTAGGGTTGAGTATGAGGGCTGCATGGGGGTTAAGGATGCTTATATACGAGTTTGAGGCGGTTTAAACCCGTCAGATAGGTTCGAGCGGCCGCTCGGAGCCTGTGAGCGGCCGCTCACAGGTCCGGGTGGCGCGCTTTTGCCTCGTTTCGCCTCCCGACGCGTTATCCTTCGACGTTTTCGTTATTTCGGACCGTAACAAGTGTAACCCCATGCATTAAGACCCTAATCAACCTCATGCTCCACTTTTAATGATTTCTATTAACGTGTTCGGTTTAGGTTCACATAATCACGTATGGTTTTCACATAAGTTTGTCAGGTATCACCGAGACACATAAGTTTATTATTCACCAACGTCCGAGGTTCACTAATCATGCAATCACACCTTGACTCATAACCATGCACGTATGTCTTATCTAACTAACCCTAGTTAAGTATAATGCAAGGAATGTAACTAGAGTTTAGTTAAAGTGAGAACCTGAATTTTCAGGGTATCACAGTATCCTTGGGATGGCACAGGTGTATATCCTGGATCCTTAGTGGTCGTCATCCTGGGTGTAGTAATCGTTTCAGGAGCAGAGAATCCAGTGCTCATGGGGATAAAATCTCCTTGATGCACGCCCCTAGAGATGCTAGAATTAAAATCTAACGCCCTGGGCTGCAATGGTGTCCCCATGTCTTCACTTGGCCTTCATGAGGATGTCTTGAGAGCTTGTATCTCTCTTATCAACATCCGGTTTGTGTCTTGTTGTTGATGTATCGAATCTTTCATCAGTGCAAACATAGAAAGGAGTTCATCATTTGACACAAAAATAGGAGGAGTAGATCCAGATGCTCCTATTGATGGTCTAGGTGGGATTTGAGAAGTAGAACTTCTTGGAAATGCAGGTGGAGGTGGCAATGTAGTATTTTTGGCAGAGGTTGTGGATGGCATGGATGAGGAAACAGATTTTTGTGAGGAAGACATAGTTGTCAAAATTTTGTAAAGTAAGTTGTTTTGGAAAAAAGTTTTAACAAAGTTTTTTGTTAAAATAGCACCACTTGCCCCACGGTGGGCGCCAAATTGTTTTGGTCAAAAATTATCTACTAAAAATAATATTGTTTTCCAAACTAGTTAAAGTGAGGTAGAGTGCTAGTTTGATAAAAACTAAGTGTTATTCTCAGGATGGTAACTTGTTAATATAAATTAGCTGTTAATTGACAACTATGCTCGGGATGATGATGAGAAAATTGAGGATGGACAGTTATATCCTAAGGATGTAATTGTCAGGTAGAAATGTGAATTATGCTAAGATAGACAAATGTAAGTAAAATGCTATAAAGAAATGATACTCGATGTATGAGGAAAGCCCTTGATCAATGATTGATTGCCGGCATAAAACCTCAGGATGAGACTAGGCCCCTGCCTTGTTTGTTAAAATTAATGTGGTAAAAAGGATTACAACTTTGGATGAATGAGTGGATGAGTGATCTAATATTACAATGATATGTGAGTGTTCTCAGTAGTTGAGAGTGTGTGTATAGCTCTAGTAAAAGCAATGTGTCCTATACTCGTCCAGCATTTCCCTATTTATACATAAACGTGAATAATAGGTCCCATGTAATCAGCTAGTTAGTTATGTTCCTTGAAGTCTTCTTTGTGACCGTTTGTGGCTGTTTCTGCTCAGGTAGCCGTTGCAGCAATGGTTTCCACTTTTTTCGCCTAGTTTAATGTATGTTGGTTACATTCTTGACTCTTTCTTTTAGCTTGCAAGTGTAACTCCTTCTTCCATAAGTGTCTTGACTGAGTCATGATAATGTAGACGTTAGAAAATAGTTTCGAAGCCATATCATAACTTGGTAGTTCCTGCAAATACATCATATAAAGAGATTTCGTTAGTACATCCTCAGGATGTGCACATGTTGAAACATAGGTATATCCTGAAGTCCGTCACATCCTTAGCATCCTGAAGATATCATACTGAGGATATTAGGTAAAATCATCCCGAAGATTTTCACCACCAACAGTAATAGATTGAGCAAACAGTTGTTTCTCTTGGTTCATCATCTATGGAGAAAAGGGATTCTAGGTCGAAAACGTCCACCTGTTCAATTTTGTTTATCTCAGCCATCATTGTTTGAGTCTTCCTTTTGTCTTTGCAGTCTTTTTGGCAAAAGAGCCTTCCTTGTTGCAGATAAAAAATTTATTGTTATTGCTTCTTCCTCGCCTTGGCTTCCTGTTTAGGAATTTCCAGCCTTTTCTGGACTTATCACCGTTTTTTTGACCATACTTCTTGAATTTAAAAACCCTTGGCTTCTGGTGAGAGCAACTGCATGTGGACTCATCTTTACATTTGATTTTTAAATGCTTATCGTCGCAGGCAGAGCCAAGTCGTCTACCAGTTATTTCAAATTCCACAAGGAACTTTTTCTGGTTGCCTAACTTGGATAAAGCATGCGTTATCAGTTGGTAAATCCCACCCAGGGTGACTTGTTCAACTATCATGTTTTTATTTTCTAATGCCCTGAATGCTTCATTGGCAAGGGATTCTAGGAAGGAATTCAAAAAGACTTGCTTAAGATTGACATCATCAATTCCCGAAAGACAGTAGGACCTTTTAGACATTTTGTTATAATGTTTTCAAGGTCTTTCGGATGAAATGAGCAACATTTCATTTTTAGAAATTCTTCCCGAGCCTGGACTGTATGGCCTTAAGGGTTTCCATTGAATTCATTGTAAATCGTATTTACAAACTGTTCCGGGGACCTACAGGCCAAGAGGTTTGTTTGCCTATATTCACCAAGGCTTATGTACCAGTCTCGAAGCCTTCCTTGACATCTTGTAAGGAAGCGTTTAATGACCATGTCGATGTCATAATACTTAATACTGGAGTTTAGCAGAACACCAATTTAGCATTTCGACACTTCTTTCACGCCATTTTGAGGGTGGGATGTCATCAAAGATAAACTGTTGCCTTGAATCAGTTGTGTTAGGAAACTTGTTTCTGTTTTGAGCTGTTTGAGAGGCTGAATCATCAAATTCAAAAGTATAGTATTCATATCTCTCTGTTGGCTTTGGCTCTGTCATGAATAAATGCTCAAAAACATTTGTTGGAAGGATTTCATTATAGGGTAGATGGGTGGTCTCACTATCAGAGTCAGAAAGGGATTAGTGTTTTGAGTTGAGATTGATAACAGGGGCTATTGTCGGTAAGGGGTGTCTCTCAGTAGGGGCTTTTTCTGTTTGATTCATGCATTGCAGGAGGGAGGATATAGGGTTTTCTTGTTGGATGGATATGTCTTTTGGGGGTTTTGACGAGGCTATCATCATTCTATCATCAAAGATTTGTTTGTCTTTGGGTTTGCTTGTCGATGATCTTTGATTGGCATTTTCTGAAGACATGCTTCTGACTGGGGAAACTCATTTGCTCTTTCTTTTAGTTTAGCTTGCCTTTATGACCATAGGTTCATCGACGGGGAAGTTTGTGAGAAGGCTGTCATGGGTAATGGTTGTGGGTCAAAGGCTGTTCTGACAAAAGGTGTGGAGGGTATTCTCCATGGGTCGTCTTCTAGAGTTGAAAGCCTTTGCTGTTTGTGCTGTCTCTTCAGATTTGTGAGTTGAGCTTTAAGGAACTTCATCTCTACTTCCTTTTCAACAAGGCCTCTTGGGTTTTCTGAGAAAGGGGCGTTCTGGACTATGTGAAGAAGCTCATTATGAAGCTCAAGAATTTTCATTCTAACTTCATGAATGATGTCTTCAAGGCCACAAACTTTACTAACCAAGGTTTCCTGATTCTTTGCGATAATGTCTTGCTGTGCCGTGATAGTCTTGAGAGCATTGTTTTGTGCAGCAACATTCTCAATTTGCCAGTTTAGTGTGGCTTCAACAGCAGTGGTCTGGTTTATAGCACTGTTGGGACCCATAATGGTAGGGGGTTGGATCTTCCAGCAGTGTTTCGTCTTTTGCTGGCCTCTCTTAAAGGAGGATAGCAGAGGAAACTCCGTCTGGTAATTTGATTAAGATGGGTCTAGAGTGATGACAAAGCATTCGCTGAGTCGAGGAGGTGGATGTTTTGATGTCGAGGGTTTGTAGGGTGTTGGTTTGGGTTTCGGGGTTGAATTACCATACAGGACATAGTAGTCAAACTTTCCTGATGGTTCTCCAAGAAGACTAACGTTTGGATCTCTAGCCTCATATCCTTTCTTTAATGAACTTTGGGAACCTTTCTTTTTTCTTTTTGGAACGTCTTCATCATATTCTACCCATTCTGCTTCGTCTAAGCATTGTTTACAGTTACAAATGTCATACGACCAGTGTTCTGTTTGTCGCTGGTTTGGAGAGGTTTCTACCGCTTGTATCATGTGTATCATAGGGAAAACATCCCTACGATCTTGCTTTGCAAATCTTACCTCAACTAATCCGTCTTGGTGGCGAACAAAGTCAGGGGTTGTTGTTGTTTGGACTAGCGCCTGGTGAATTTGTTCGTAATTAGTTATCCATTTTTTTGGGAGGAGTTTATAAGCTCTTCTCTGGAAAACTGTTTAGGAACGTATGCGCAAGTTGGTGTAGAGTTTGAATCAATCTCTATAAATAGTGCATCACCGGAATTATCTCTTCTGAAGAGTGATTTTGGACTCTATATGCCATCTGATAATGAAAGGTAGCTTGAAAGGTGTTGACTTGTGGCATACCACCAATCCGGATCTGTGCTTTTAGGGCAGTTAGTAGTGATAGATCATTCAAAGGCATAACAAAGTTGGGGAACAGAGTGACGAATACTGTTCCGGCGTTTAGTGTGGTTTGAATAGTACCGATGCAAGCTCGCTGGTACTCCATAGATCTAGTATCGATAAGGGCGATCCTAGCAAATGCAGGCAGTCGTTTTCTTCCGTGGAAATTAAAGGCTAACCTTATCGCACCGAAATGGATGTGTGTATATCCTTGGGATAAACAGATCATTGGAAGATATGGGGGGAGGGAGAGGGTAACTAGGTGTTCGGAGGTTGTGGCATGGAGTAAGTGTGAATCAAACTTTGAAGTTTGTACAAACTCCTTGACGATTGGGTTTGAGGTTGAACCGACTAATTGTTTTACTTTTTTGGAGAATGATATGTGGGGTTTTGTGAAGACGCTATATGGGTTAACGATGGGCATATTAGTAATAGGAATTTTAGATTCATCAAATATATAAGAGATCTCGTATAACTGGTCAATCTTGGACGCGGAGGACGTTCTAAGACTAGACATACGGGACAGACTATGATCTTGGTTCATAATTGGGTTTAGACTTCTAGCAACCACTTCTGAATCTTCAAGCTCGGACCTTTGAGACATTACCGCAGACCCTTTCCATCTCACCACTCACTCAAGAAGCTACTTTTAGACTTCGACGATGGTTTTAGCGCGTCGGACCAGTCTCTTCATCAATGCCTAGACCCTAGTAAGGTTGGTTTTCTGATGTGAGAGATCCGTTCAAAGCCGGCAGTCACAGATCATACTAATCAGAACCTTAGATAGGGAGAATAGGAGCACTTATGGCTCTAATACCAGAGGTGGGGGGTTTAGGAGATTGGAGGGGGGGGGGGGGGTATGGCTGATCTATAGAAGACCAGTAAGACTCATAGGTTAGATGAGGACACTGAATATATAAGAAGAAGACTCTGGGGGACTAGAAATGACTCAAGACTTAGGTGTTGTTTGGTTGATTAAGTGCTGAATTATTAAGATGTTTGGATGGTTAAGAGGTCTTAATGGTTAAGTGCTGAATCATTAAGTTGGACTTCTTAATGGTTAGTGTACTTGTCCCACATTGGTAGGAGAGGATCATTAAGGTTCAGTGCTTAATGGTTCAACATCTCAAATCTTAATGGTTCAGCCTTAACCATTTCATTCCATTCAGAAGCTGAAACAAACGCGCTCAATGCTGAATCATTCTGCGCTAAATGATTCAGAGCCTCATTAAGAAGCTTACCAAACAACCCCTTATTAATCAGGTTTAAACAAAACTAAAACATTCATTTATGTAGCGTCCATTAGCTAAAACCGCCCCAACAACACACTGTTTTCACCTATCGGTCTAATCCGTTCTTCAAGACACAAATTTATTTTATATTATTAAACTAATGGTTTCATTTTAATGTAAAAAATCGTCACGCTCCATATCTGATTTCAGCATAACATACATTATCTTGGATTAACGGTTTATATGGATGGAGTTCTTGATTAGACGGAAACCTAATTAACAATTAGCCACAATTTATATGCTACGTGTGCTTAAACACATAATCTACTTCTTTAATATTCCATTTGGCCCACTAATCCCTCTTCCCCTAAAAAGATACTCTCTATATTAGTTTGATTTTATCTTATAAAACAGTTCTATTTTTAAGTTTTTTTTATATATCAACTTAATTTTATTATGTGTGGTAGGTACATACATCCACACACACATATATTTTAATCTGTATCTACGGTTAAGTAGATTATTTAAACTAGTTATTGAATAAAATATTTATTTTAAGTAGAAAAATTATGTTAGGGGTAAGCTTAAAAACGATTAAGTGAACCAGAAAAAAAAAAAAACAATCCACAATTTACTAGTAAACCGTAAACTTCTTGTAAAATAATGATAAAACCCAATGGTCCAATTGTGTAATTTCAAGCTTAAAGTTTCAGACTCAACAGTAGTGATGAGATCGGTACTGAAAATACCGGTATCGAATTTGAACAAAAGTGGGTACCGAGTATCGTATTGAATATATAGGTACAGTACGGGTATCGGTACCGGTATTTCGGTATGGGACCCGTTTTGGTACTACTTTGTTATTTTTCTTTTTTAAACACTCGTACGAGTACCAAGTAGATAAACTATTACGAATATTAATGCTATACAGGTATCAAATTGATAAAATTGGTACGAGTACCAATATGGTACATGTACCAAATAGGTAAAATTGATACCAATACCACAAATAGCATAATACGAAGCAAAACTTATTATCAAATTCATTAGTATATTGAATTCGGTACCCGTACCGCTACCGAAAGTACCTAATACCAAAAACAATAAAAGTGGGTACCGATACCTATACCGAGTACTCAAAATCGATATAAATACAGATACTGGTATGGATACATTATGAGTATGGGTAACGATACTCCGGAAAAAAACGCTCATCCCTACTCAAAAGTAAAGGCCATGTTAGTTCACAGTAAAGCCCAAGCCATGTTTTCATATTTTTGGCCACATAAGTGACTACAGTTTACAATGACCCTTGTATTTTTGTAAATTGTGGTTCGAGGTGCATAAATCAGATTAAAAAAAACAGGATCGTATTACCCTTGTATTTTGGTAAATTGTGGTTAGAGCTGCATAAATCAGATTAAAAAAAACAGGATCATATTTATCTGATCCTGATAAGTCAGACAACGATTAAAACCGGATTGTGAAAATCCGGATCAGATTTTATTCAATTCGAAGGTTCATAAAACTCGATCCTATAGCATCTGAATCGGATTATCCAAAGCAGATTTCTTAAATCTAGTGAAAATCTAGATTTTAGATTTTACACACTTTAAAACTCTAAATTTAGATGTTATTTATGTATTAATTAATATCCTTATATTATGCCAACTTCTTTTCGAACTTTCAATTATTTTTTTTCATAAAATATATCCAAATAGTTTAAGTGAATACATAAAAATTTAAAAAGTAAACAAAGGTATTAAACACTTGAACGTGTCAACCCGTGGATCCATCGGGTTAACACATACACAGACCGTCAAGCTAAACATGTTCATAGACGTGTCCTGAAATTGACCCGAACATGCATAGACTAAGCTTATACCAATGACTTTCTTGTTTGATTTTGTGACACCCGGCATGTTTAGGTCAACATTTTATAAACACATAAAGTCTACCTTAGCAAAAAAAGTTTATTAAACATACTTAACGGGGTTAGTAGAGTCGGAACACAGTCCGTATTGTCCACGGTTCAATGATTTGGATGATCATTGGGTTAATCACACACGCACACGTTACGAGTCCCGTTGTTGGTGAATTACATAAACTAAATTACGTGTTACGCGTAGATTGATTCTTATGTGGTGGATTATATGTAAATACGTGTTTAAACGATGTTTAGATGATTATCCATGCTTATATATGTTAAACATAGATTAGGATTACATGTTCATGTGTTAGGATGCGTTAAAATGCGTTAAACACGACAAACTAGAAAATCTGGAAAACATAAGCCTTGGTTCGACCAATAGCGTGGGGGCGAACCTGGCATGGGCCTTGGTTCGACCCAGCGTGGGGACGAACCTGGAAGGGGAGAACAACATAAAGGTTCATTCGACCTTATACAGGGGGCGAACGTGGGTACCTTCGACCTTGTACAAGGGGCGAACGTGGACCAGTATAAATACCACACTTTGTCATTTTTCACCATTTCACAAACACTAAATGCCTCTAAACACTCTCTAGCAACTTTAATCATTAAGGAAGGAGTTTTTGCTCTTGTTTTCCATAATCTAACCTACAAAAATCTTCTAAACAAAGATCTAAGGTGTGTTCTTCATCCTAAATCCCTTTTTAAAGCATTTTGATTCGTTTTCATTAAACCCCAAGAGTCCAGATCTGATTCAAACATGTTTTCATGGATAAAAACCTTCCTAACATCTTTCTAAACAAAACCTATTCATAAACAATGAGTTTTCATACAAATTAACATATGTTAATGGTGTTTTATGTGGTGTTATGTATTGTTTGATGATTAATTGTTGTATAGATGTTATAAAAATGCTCTAGGTCTGTTATTGATGATGATTTATGATTGAGATAGGTTACAATTGATTATTGATGATGTTTTGCTTATTTTGGGCATTTTGGGTTAGATATTGGGCTTGTTCATAATGATAGTGATAGGGATATGATTGGGGGTCTCTTGTTCATGATAATCTGAGTATATTAAGTTGATTATTGATTGATTTCAGAAAGTTTCCTAATTGGGTAAAGATTGCATGCGTTTAATGTGACATCCCCATAATTTGCCATTTCGGGTAACTTGTAAAACGGACGGATTTCGGGATAAAATTGGTAGGGTTTTGTTAGAATATGTTAATGATAGTTGACTGCTGTGATTGGTGAGGTTTCGTGATGTTTTCGGACTGTATAGATGCGTTTTGGTGCGTTTTATGAAGTTCTGCAGCAAAGGGTCGAACGTGGAACTCATTCGACCCTTTGTGGGGTCGAATGTGGCTAAAAAGGGGCGAATGTGGCTCAAATGGGTCGAAGGTGACTCAAATGGGTCAAATGTGGCTCAAATGGGTCGAAGGTGGCTTAAATGGGTCGAATGTGGCTCAAAAGGATCGAATGTGGCTCAAAAGGGTCGAATGTGGCTCAAAAGGGTCGAATGTGGCTCAAAAGGATCGAATGTAGCACAAAGGGTGTCTGGGGGTCGAATGTGGGTGCCTGGGGTCGAATCTGGGTGCCCGGGGGCGAATTAACACGTTTTAGGGTCGAATTAACATACGTTAAGGTTGAATAAACATATGTTAGGGTCAAATAAACATGTGTTAGGTCAAATGAACTTGTGAATAGGTTGAATGAACATAATGAGGGTTGAACCAAGGATCCATGGCTCGAACCAGAAGCCCTTGGGGGCGAACCAAACCCAGGAAACTCCTGATTCATCCTTACGACTTCGTATATGCGATTTTTGATGCAAACTAAGTGTTTTATGCTTGAAACTTATGTGTTATCCTTATGTGCATGACTAATTGATGTAATGGGTCACCAACGGGATGTCGGGTCTGTCTGGTATGTTTGGTTAACGTTTAAACGCACTTTTTAACACACGTAGTCAAGATCTGGACAATCGGGGACTAGTTAACCTTCGGGTTAGTAGTCAATACACCTATTCAAACTCATTGATAGGTTGTCACTAAGTTGGGTCATCATACACGTGTTGGAATTCTATGTATCTGAAGGCGCACTCTAAGGTGAGTTTCACGACCCATTTTTGATGCCACACGTTTTAACAATGCAACAATTATGTTTTGAAACCGTAACTCTTATGGAACGTAACACTTTTGGAAACATAACACTTTTAGAAACATGACGCTTTTTGGGAATGTAACTCTTTTGAGAGATGTGACACTTGGCATTTTTAAACATTGGCACTTGGCATTTGGCACTTATTTACTATACGATGCAACCCAAAGTCCCTATTGAAACCATGAATGTGTGGGGCACAACGGGGGAAATGTGGATAGATCTATCGGGTGTGACGAACCCCACTTGACGGCTGGGAGCCGGGCAGGTGCATATTGTCTCTACTGGACACTTGGCACTTGGCACTTAAACATGGGCAGCACTTTGAGCAACGCTTGTCAGTAATGGTTTCAGCAACACAATCGTAGTAGTAAGGGAACGTTTGTTATTTACTTAAAGGTTTTACACACTTGGTACTTTTGAGATGAAACTCTTTATGCTTGAAACGTTTTGTGAACTTAAAACCCGTGAACTCACCAGCATTATATGTTGACATCTTTTTGGCATGTTTTCTCAGGTCGCTATGGTAGCAGTATTGAGTTTAGGCGCACGGAGTCGCACTTGCGTCTAGGATCATGTCTCACGTTTTGGATTGTTAAACTTTAAACTTATGTCTCATCGTTATTTAGTTTTGTAAAACTAAATTTGCTTCCGCTGTGTTTTGAATCATAGTCTTTGAAACTATTGCATGGTTTGGTTTACGTATCTTTTCACATATAGTTGTCGTTCGTTGTGACCGTTGACTTGGATCCTGGTGTGTCACGCGCCTCGCGGTAAAACTCCGCAAGTGGAAATTTGAGGGTGTGAAAGATTGGTATCAGAACCAGGTTATAGTGAACTAGGACTGCATGTAGAGTCTAGTCTATAGCCGAGTATCACACACATTAGACGGTCACACATATTTATGAGTCGTGTCATTTGGTAAACATACTAACCTTGTTAGGGTGTCGGTGTCCTCATCACACAGTATCACATTATCTATCTTTTGTTATTCCTACCTTGGTTCTATCTTCTTCTTCGGGTTTGAAGATGAAGGGGCTTATCGCTTATACTTGGCAGTAGTGTACATTGGGGTGGCTTCGGCACATTCTTGAGATCTTTCCGGGTTTTGGATATCTCCCCTCTATGCTCTAATGTACATACTTTCCTACACACACACTATCCTGCACTAGTACTTGTCATAGTACACCCCTGAGTGATTGTTCACTTTGGGGATCTTCGTGCGATAACAGTTTCTTTTAGGAATGTGGGTGTCGGGTGATTTGAAGTTCTAGCTAGAAGCAAGCCTAGAGGACCATGTAGAGCGATTTGTTATTTCGGGTGCACACGAAATCATAAATCAAAATGCATGAAAATCTTGGTGGACTTCGTGTTCGGACTAAAGGTCATGTTGGAACCACGTTCTGAATTCATTTGGTCACTTGTAGCTTGATCCGATCGTGGTATTGAGTATCTTGTCTCATGTTTTGCAGAACATGTCTGGTCGTGCTGGTGGACGTACTGGGGGACGCCGTGGTGGCGGCAGGGGTCGCACAGGTGGTGGACGAGGTGGTGGGAACATCACCATGAATCAGGCGGAGTTAGAGAACATGTTGCAACAACAGTTGAATGTTGCGTTGGCTGCTTTCCAGGCTGCTCAGCAGACCCTGGGAAATACTAACCAGGTGCATTCTGGGTGCACCTACAAGAAGTTCATGGACTGTAAGCCCCATTACTTCAGTGGGACTGAAGGGGCAGTGGGACTTCTTCGGTGGTTGGAGAAGATCGAATCGGTGTTTGCTATGTGTAACTGTCCCGACGCTGATCACGTCAAGTATGCTTCTGCTACACTGGAGGGACATGCGTTGACTTGGTGGAACTCTACTACTGCTAACCTTGGCCTGGGGGAGGCCAATGCTATGCCGTGGTCTGAGTTTATTCTGATGTTACGAGCGGAGTACTGCCCGAGGGATGAGATTATGAAGTTGGAGCACGAGTTTTGGAATCTGAAGATGGTTGGGTCCGAGATTGAGGTGTTCACTGTAACACCCCAACCGATGGCGGAAACATCGGGATGTCACGTATTGATGATTGTTTCAGTAGCACATGGTATAAATTAAATTTTAAATAATTTATTCAAAGCATAATAATCCAAAAATGAAATGATTGTCTAGAAATTCAATACATAATATCAAATATCAAAACTTCAAATAGCTCCAAACAATAACTTCATGTATAATCCTTATGCAAACTCAAGCCTCAGCTTCATTGTTACCTGAAACATGTTAATTTTGAAAATATTTTTGGGTCAACAAAAGTTGGTGAGAATTACATAGGTTTTGATAATCGAATAAAATGTTGTGCAATTCATGTGTCATGGCAAGTCTAGTCCATATGTGAAAACATACTAGAAGTAAATCGAGTGCATAATCAACCCTTGTGACTGTTATAATGTGGTACATCCCATACGCTCATGGTTCACTCGAATATGTTATGCGATAACAAACACCCACGCTACCTATGTAGGAGGCACGTATCCGGGTGGGATTGTCAGTCCAATAGATCTATCAATGTATACCGTCGGCTGATCAATGTTAATGATTATGCTAGAATTGTGCTTACCCTAGTCATGTTCAAGACATAATGCAACATAGAAAAACACATAGACACATTAATGATTGAATTGCATAAATGATGTTGTAACATGTTTCACCCCAAAAATGGTGATAAATAGAAAAGGGGCTATGTAAAACTCACCTTAGCAAAATGTTATACTTCTTGAAAAGTTGAATAGTGGTGTTGCCCAAACAATGCCAAATATTACCCTATAATAAGCTAAGCTCGTGAAAGCGGGTGTTGTAGGCAAGGTTTTCCCCACTATCTTGAGCTAGGGTGTGGAACTCATCTTCAAGCTTCTTAACCTCGTTGCGAGGACAAAACTCTTCCTTCATAACCTCCTTGACTTGGTCCCATGTCATAGCAAGAGCAACTTCGGCCCCACGAGTGCGCTTTTCTTCATTCCACCAAGTGAGTGCTCGTTTGTGAAGAACACTCATGGCGTAACGAACCTTGAAGTTGTCAGGGCACTCACTGTTGATGAAGGTATTCTCAATACCCTCAAACCATTGTAGGAGTCCTGTAGCTCCTTCTTCACCACTAAACTTTGGGGGATTACAAGAATTAAAGTGCTTAAGGGTACAGGCTGGAAGACCATTCCCGTTTCCGTTGTGGTTTCCATTTCCATTACCGTTGCCGTTACCGTTCCCGTTGCCGTTCATTTGGATGACTTGAGCTAGTAAATTGGGAACCAGAGTCGCGATTTGCTGCGCCATTTGTTGAGAAATGATCGCAGCCAGTTGGGCATCGACACCATTGTTGTTGTGGTTAGGACCGTGGTTATGGTTATGGTTGTCACCACCTTCATCGTGGTTCTCACCATTGCTGTTGCGAGTGCTGCGACGTGGAGGCATGATCTGTAAGAGACACAATGAAATGAATGAGATTATATAAGGAATGTAATCATTTATTCATTAATTAAAACGAATAAACGAAAACGTTGACTTATCAAAGATTCTAAATTTTAATAACATATGAAGACATGCTTTAGCCTATAAGTGAACACTCATCCCGAGAATTCCCAAGTAGGCATCCGGGTCCCTCGTCTGATTGGGATATATGCGCAATGCCAGCCTAGACAGAAGACTCAGAATACAGGCGTTCACCCTTCCAGATTGCACATGTTCGTTATTAAAATCTAGAACTTCGACGAGATCTCAAGGGGGTTCAGGTTAAACCTAAGGATTTTGTCCTATTAATCTAATGGTGGATCAGGATTGCAGCAGACGAATAAGAGTAGTCACATGTAGGCTTAGGGTTATATAAGGTATAGGATAAGGATAAGATTAGGGAAGCAATTAGGGTTACAAGTAAGAGGAGCAAGTACTGTTTAAGTCCCTAAGGTTATAGTCTAGATTATTTTCTAATAACCTAATTCCCTATAACCAAGGCTCTGATACCAATCTGTAACACCCCAACCGATGGCGGAAACATCGGGATGTCACGTATTGATGATTATTTCAGTAGCACATGGTATAAATTAAATTTTAAATAATTTATTCAAAGCATAATAATCCAAAATTGAAATGATTGTCTAGAAATTCAATACATAATATCAAATATCAAAACTTCAAATAGCTCCAAACAATAACTTCATGTATAATCCTTATGCAAACTCAAGCCTCAGCTTCATTGTTACCTGAAACATGTTAATTTTGAAAATATTTTTGGGTCAACAAAAGTTGGTGAGAATTACATAGGTTTTGATAATCGAATAAAATGTTGTGCAATTCATGTGTCATGGCAAGTCTAGTCCATATGTGAAAACATACTAGAAGTAAATCGAGTGCATAATCAACCCTTGTGACTGTTATAATGTGGTACATCCCATACGCTCATGGTTCACTCGAATATGTTATGCGATAACAAACACCCACGCTACCTATGTAGGAGGCACGTATCCGGGTGGGATTGTCAGTCCAATAGATCTATCAATGTATACCGTCGGCTGATCAATGTTAATGATTATGCTAGAATTGTGCTTACCCTAGTCATGTTCAAGACATAATGCAACATAGAAAAACACATAGACACATTGATGATTGAATTGCATAAATGATGTTGTAACATGTTTCACCCCAAAAATGGTGATAAATAGAAAAGGGGCTATGTAAAACTCACCTTAGCAAAATGTTATACTTCTTGAAAAGTTGAATAGTGGTGTTGCCCAAACAATGCCAAATATTACCCTATATTAAGGTAATAAATATGTCTAAGTCTATCTAGTCTACAAATGTATATGTTCTAGGGCTTCGAATTTGGGGATAAATGCTCATTTGATTAATATTAAAAATGTTTGATAATTGAGAGAATTT
Organism: Ambrosia trifida; assembly: GCA_028751855.1. Lineage (NCBI taxonomy): Eukaryota > Viridiplantae > Streptophyta > Magnoliopsida > Asterales > Asteraceae > Ambrosia > Ambrosia trifida. Next base: position 62,455,029 of record CM054128.1, on the reverse strand, counting down.
TAGTAAATAAATAAACAAAAATCTTTTTATGAAATTTAAATTTAAGATGGTCACAATAATGTGTTTAAAGTATAAAAATAATTTTTACAAAATTATTTTCTTTAAAATAGAATATTAATTCTATTTATAACAAATTATCAAAATTTAACTTTAATATTTAAAAATACTAAAATTAAAGAATTATTAGTTTAAAATTTATATTTCTGTTCTAAATAATCAGAAATAATTTGTATAAAATTTTGGTGCAAAAATATTAAAAATTGGATTTATTATGATTTAATTATGATTAAAATTAACAAAAATTGATTAAAAATATTGAATAAATGATTTTTCCGAAATAAAAATCATTTCAGAAAAGTTTATCATTATATAAACTCAGAATAATTTTTGTGGAAATTTATAAAATTGTTTTGATATTTTAATGGAATTTTATAAATATAATAGAATAAAATTGATTTATTTATTAAATATATTAAATAAGTAAATTTTTGAAAACTAAAAATTGTAAGTTAAACTTTTTCATTAGATTAACTTAAAATAATTTTTGTATAATTAATAAAAGAGTTTTAATATTTTAAAACGAATTTATAAAATTATAAGTATTATATATAATTAATTTGATTGTTTGATTAAAAACAAAAAAAAAGAAAAAAAAAAAGATGTGCCACTGCCGGGACTCGAACCCGCGTGGTTTAGTTGGTGGGTACCAGACACAACCACTTGGTCCAGACCAGTGGTTGTGTTGGTTTCTGTTTAATTAAAATAAATATTATATGCAATTCGAGTTCTTTCCCAATATTAAGCATACGAGCCCTAATTATTCCAATCGATCAATTCACACATCAATAACCCAATTAACCTTAGGGCTATTGATGTGTGGATGCCGAAGATTAAAACCCATCAAAAACATTAGACTTACAAAGCTGTATCGTATACGAATGGACAGTCAACCTTCGAAGTCAAACGTGAACAAAATTCCAAGAACAGAGATTATTTGAGAGAAATTAGAGATTGAGAAAGAGTGAATGGCGAGTTGTGAAGGTCCAGGAAGGTTCAATTTATAGTGTAATGGTTTAGGTGTTCGAATTGGCAACGTTGACTATGCCTTGAATGTTTGACGCGTCGTTTGATCAAAATGGTAAGAATTAAAGGTTAATTGCCGTGTGTATGAGTCACCCTAGGCCGGTAATTGCGTTGTGATGCCAATTACAGATCGATGACGAGTTATGGTGGTGATTAAGGTAAGTCGCGTCTCACAGTTGACTTGGAAAGTCAACTGTGAGGGTTTTTAAACTAATGTTATATTTATAATGATCCGGGATTGAAACAAGTATGATGGCTAGAGCAGTTGGTTTGTGTGTGTTGTATAATTGACCCGGCTTGGGGCGCGGGTTCGAGTCCCGGCCCAAGCACATTTTTTTTAAACATTATTCCATAATATATAGATGTATATATATAATTAATATAGTATTAGGGTTCCCAAAATGCCACAAAAATAATTAAATGCACACAATAATACTGGAACTTGACGTTTTTATTAATAATGATGTGTAACGTACAAGTATAAATGCGTAATGTTACAGTCTCCCCTACTTTTAGGAACTTCGTCCCAAAGTTGGAGTTGGAGAGTCCGGTGGAAAAAGATGTGGGTACTTAGACTTCATCTGGTCTTTACGTTCCCAAGTGAACTCTGGGCCTCGTTTAGATTCCCAGCGAACCTTAACGATCGGAATGCGACTGCGCTTGAGTTTCTTGACTCCAGTATCAACAATCTCGACGGGTTTCTCGATAATGTGCATAGTTTCATCAATCTGCACATCTTCGAGAGGAACATGGAGGTTCTCATCTGCTAAGCATTTCTTGAGATTCGAAACATGAAAGGTCGGGTGAACATTGCTTAGCTCAGGTGGAAGATCAAGTTTGTAAGCCACCTTTCCAACTCTGTCAAGAATTTTGAATGGGCCTACGTATCGAGGAGCTAGTTTTCCCTTTCTACCGAAACGAATTACTCCTTTCCAAGGGGATACCTTAAGTAGTACAAGGTCCTCAACTTGAAATTCCAAGGGTTTACGACGTTTATCAGCATAACTCTTCTGATGACTTCTAGCCTTGAGAAGATTATCCTGAATGAGTTGGATTTTGTCTGTGGTTTCCTGGATTAGTTCGGGCCCAGTGATATGGGCTTCACCAACCTCAGTCCAACAGACAGGTGAACGGCACTTACGACCATAGAGTGCCTCGAATGGAGCCATGTTAATGCTGGCATGATAACTGTTGTTGTATGAAAACTCAACCAAAGGGAGATGAGAATCCCATGCGCCACCAAAATCGATGACACATGCCCTGAGCATATCCTCAAGTGTTTGGATGGTTCTTTCAGTCTGACCATCTGTTTGAGGGTGATAAGCAGTACTCAGTTTCAACTTGGTACCCAAAGCATCTTGTAAAGAATCCCAAAAGTGAGAGGTGAAACGACCATCACGATCAGAGATAATGTCCAAAGGTATACCATGACGACATACGATTTCACTTATGTACATCTTTGCCAACCTTTCCACAGAATACTTCTCAAGAATAGGTAAGAAGTGGGCTGACTTGGTCAAGCGATCGGCGATTACCCAAATACTGTCAAAACCTTTGGGTGTACGAGGGAGTTTGGTGATGAAGTCCATAGTTATGCTCTCCCATTTCCATACAGGAATTTTTGGTTGCTCAAGCATACCAGATGGTCGTTGATGTTCAGCCTTGACCTTTGAACAAGTGAGGCATTTTGCAACGAATAGAGCAATATCTTTCTTCATACCAGGCCACCAATAAGAATAACGGAGATCTTGGTACATCTTGTCAGCTCCAGGATGAATAGAATAACGAGACTTATGAGCCTCGTTCATGAGAAAGGTACGAAGGTCATCACGGTCGGGAATCCAAAGTCGGTTAAGAAAATAGAGAAGACCATCGGGTTTGGTTTCAAGTTGAGTCTCAGCACCACAAGACATTTCGTCGTACATGTTACCTTGGGTGACTGATGTATGTTGAGCCTGGAGAATGCGATCCTGAAGATCAGTACGAACTCTCGCACAATGAAGTTTGATACGCTCTTTACGACTAAGTGCGTCAGCCACAACATTCGCCTTGCCAGGATGGTAGCGAATTTCGCAATCATAGTCGTTAAGTAACTCAACCCAACGTCGTTGCCTCATGTTAAGATTTTTCTGGTCGAAGACATGTTGGAGACTCTTGTGGTCTGTGAACACCACACATTTGGTCCCATAAAGATAATGTCTCCAAATCTTAAGAGCAAAGACAACAGCGTCCAATTCAAGATAATGGGTAGTATAATTCTTTTCGTGAGTCTTGAGCTGTCTAGACGCATAAGCAATAACCTTCCCTCGTTGCATGAGAACACAACCAAGACCTTGGTTTGATGCATCACAATAGACCACGAAATCATCATTACCATCAGGTAGAGACAGGATAGGAGCTTCACAGAGTTTCAGCTTAAGAGTTTCAAATGCTTCCTCTTGCTTTGGTCCCCACTCATAGGTTTTACCCTTGTGAGTTAAGGCAGTAAGAGGAACAGCGATCTTAAAGAAGTTGGCGATGAATCGACGAGAATAACCAGCCAAACCAAGGAAAGAACGGACTTCAGTTGGAGTTTTAGGAACACTCCATTTTTTCACAGCTTCGATCTTTGCGGGATCAACATGAATTCCGTTCATATCAATGACATGTCCCAAAAATTGAACTTCCTTAAGCCAAAATTCGCATTTCGAGAACTTAGCATACAGTTGTTCTTTCTTTAGGAGACCCAAGATGGAGTGAAGATGTTGTTCGTGATCGGATTTTGATTTAGAGTAAATCAAAATATCATCGATGAAGACGATCACGAATTTGTCGAGGTAGGGTCTACAAACTCGATTCATTAAATCCATAAACACTGCAGGGGCATTGGTCAATCCAAAAGGCATGACCATGAATTCATAGTGACCATAACGTGTGCGAAAGGCTGTCTTGGGAATATTTTCATCGTGGACTCTAAGCTGATGATAACCATAACGGAGATCAATCTTCGAGAAGTGGGTTGCTCCTTGAAGTTGATCGAAGAGATCGTCAATCCTAGGCAATGGATAACGATTCTTGATGGTGAGTTTGTTGAGTTCACGATAGTCGATACACATTCTAAGAGATCCATCTTTCTTCTTAACGAACAAGACCGGGGCTCCCCATGGAGAAGAACTGGGACGAATGAAACCTTTATCAGAAAGTTCCTGTAGTTGACTGGCAAGTTCTTGCATCTCAGAGGGTGCAAGACGATAAGGAGCTTTAGCGACAGGATTAGCACCAGGAACAAGATCAATTCTAAATTCCACTTGTCGAGCAGGAGGCAAACCAGGTAAATCCTCTGGGAAGACTTTAGGATAGTCCTGAATGATTGGAATGCCTTTAATACTTTTGCCTTTGTCCTTCTTCTCTATCACGTTAGCTAAGAAGGCTGTATACCCCTTTCGTAAGTACTTTTGGGCAGTAGTACAAGACATGAGCTTAAGCTCGCCACAGGGCTTCTCACCATAGATCTTCAAAATCTCACCAGATTCGAGAGGAATGCGTATGACTTTCTCAAAACACAGAATTTTAGCACGATGGGTTGACAACCAGTCCATGCCTACTATGACATCAAAACTTCCAAGATGCATAGGAATGAGATCGATAGAGAAGGTATGATCGTCAAGGTTCAACACACAGTTACAAATAATAGAGTTGATCAAAATAGACTTCCCATTAGCTACCTCTACCACTAAAGGTTCCTCTAGATTAGTTTGGGGTGAGTTAAGTAAGGGTTCAAACTTCAGTGATACAAATGACTTATCAGCTCCCGAATCAAATAATATGGATGCATAGTGGTTATTAATGAGGAACGTACCATTCACCACTTCGTTGTTGTCACGAGCCTGGGTAGCATTGAGATTGTAGGCGCGACCTCGAGCACCTTGGTTCTGGTTGCGGTTCTGGTTTTGGTTGCGGTTTTGGTTCTGGTTTTGGTTTTGGTTACGATTGGGGCAATTGTTGATATAGTGATCAGGGCTGCCACACTCGTAGCACTGACCACGAGCAGGCCGGTTGTTTTGTTGGTTAGGAGCTGGGGCATTGTTGTTTTGGGCAGCATTTATACTTGTATGTTACACGTCATTATTAACAAAAACGTCAAGTTCCAGTATTATTGTGTGCATTTAATTATTTTTGTGGCATTTTGGGAACCCTAATACTATATTAATTATATATATACATCTATATATTATGGAATAATGTTTAAAAAAAATGTGCTTGGGCCGGGACTCGAACCCGCGCCCCAAGCCGGGTCAATTATACAACACACACAAACCAACTGCTCTAGCCATCATACTTGTTTCAATCCCGGATCATTATAAATATAACATTAGTTTAAAAACCCTCATAGTTGACTTTCCAAGTCAACTGTGAGACGCGACTTACCTTAATCACCACCATAACTCGTCATCGATCTGTAATTGGCATCACAACGCAATTACCAGCCTAGGGTGACTCATACACACGGCAATTAACCTTTAATTCTTACCATTTTGATCAAACGACGCGTCAAACATTCAAGGCATAGTCAACGTTGCTAATTCGAACACCTAAACCATTACACTATAAATTGAACCTTCCTGGACCTTCACAACTCGCCATTCACTCTTTCTCAATCTCTAATTTCTCTCAAATAATCTCTGTTCTTGGAATTTTGTTCACGTTTGACTTCGAAGGTTGACTGTCCATTCGTATACGATACAGCTTTGTAAGTCTAATGTTTTTGATGGGTTTTAATCTTCGGCATCCACACATCAATAGCCCTAAGGTTAATTGGGTTATTGATGTGTGAATTGATCGATTGGAATAATTAGGGCTCGTATGCTTAATATTGGGGAAGAACTCGAATTGCATATAATATTTATTTTAATTAAACAGAAACCAACACAACCACTGGTCTGGACCAAGTGGTTGTATCTGGTACCCACCAACTAAACCACGCGGGTTCGAGTCCCGGCTGTGGCACATCTTTTTTTTTCTTTTTTTTTTGTTTTTAATCAAACAATCAAATTAATTATATATAATACTTATAATTTTATAAATTCGTTTTAAAATATTAAAACTCTTTTATTAATTCTACAAAAATTATTTTAAGTTAATCTAATGAAAAAGTTTAACTTACAATTTTTAGTTTTCAAAAATTTACTTATTTAATATATTTAATAAATAAATCAATTTTATTCTATTATATTTATAAAATTCCATTAAAATATCAAAACAATTTTATAAATTTCCACAAAAGTTATTCTGAGTTTATATAATGATAAACTTTTCTGAAATGATTTTTATTTCAGAAAAATCATTTATTTAATATTTTTAATCAATTTTTGTTAATTTTAATCATAATTAAATCATAATAAATCCAATTTTTAATATTTTTGCACCAAAATTTTATACAAATTATTTCTGATTATTTAGAACAGAAATATAAATTTTAAACTAATAATTCTTTAATTTTAGTATTTTTAAATATTAAAGTTAAATTTTGATAATTTGTTATAAATAGAATTAATATTCTATTTTAAAGAAAATAATTTTGTAAAAATTATTTTTATACTTTAAACACATTATTGTGACCATCTTAAATTTAAATTTCATAAAAAGATTTTTGTTTATTTATTTACTAAAATTCTCTCAATTATCAAACATTTTTAATATTAATCAAATGAGCATTTATCCCCAAATTCGAAGCCCTAGAACATATACATTTGTAGACTAGATAGACTTAGACATATTTATTACCTTATTATAGGGTAATATTTGGCATTGTTTGGGCAACACCACTATTCAACTTTTCAAGAAGTATAACATTTTGCTAAGGTGAGTTTTACATAGCCCCTTTTCTATTTATCACCATTTTTGGGGTGAAACATGTTACAACATCATTTATGCAATTCAATTATCAATGTGTCTATGTGTTTTTCTATGTTGCATTATGTCTTGAACATGACTAGGGTAAGCACAATTCTAGCATAATCATTAACATTGATCAGCCGACGGTATACATTGATAGATCTATTGGACTGACAATCCCACCCGGATACGTGCCTCCTACATAGGTAGCGTGGGTGTTTGTTATCGCATAACATATTCGAGTGAACCATGAGCGTATGGGATGTACCACATTATAACAGTCACAAGGGTTGATTATGCACTCGATTTACTTCTAGTATGTTTTCACATATGGACTAGACTTGCCATGACACATGAATTGCACAACATTTTATTCGATTATCAAAACCTATGTAATTCTCACCAACTTTTGTTGACCCAAAAATATTTTCAAAATTAACATGTCTCAGGTAACAATGAAGCTGAGGCTTGAGTTTGCATAAGGATTATACATGAAGTTATTGTTTGGAGCTATTTGAAGTTTTGATATTTGATATTATGTATTGAATTTCTAGACAATCATTTCAATTTTGGATTATTATGCTTTGAATAAATTATTTAAAATTTAATTTATACCATGTGCTACTGAAACAATCATCAATACGTGACATCCCGATGTTTCCGCCATCGGTTGGGGTGTTACAGATTGGTATCAGAGCCTTGGTTATAGGGAATTAGGTTATTAGAAAATAATCTAGACTATAACCTTAGGGACTTAAACAGTACTTGCTCCTCTTACTTGTAACCCTAATTGCTTCCCTAATCTTATCCTTATCCTATACCTTATATAACCCTAAGCCTACATGTGACTACTCTTATTCGTCTGCTGCAATCCTGATCCACCATTAGATTAATAGGACAAAATCCTTAGGTTTAACCTGAACCCCCTTGAGATCTCGTCGAAGTTCTAGATTTTAATAACGAACACGTGCAATCTGGAAGGGTGAACGCCTGTATTCTGAGTCTTCTGTCTAGGCTGGCATTGCGCATATATCCCAATCAGACGAGGGACCCGGATGCCTACTTGGGAATTCTCGGGATGAGTGTTCACTTATAGGCTAAAGCATGTCTTCATATGTTATTAAAATTTAGAATCTTTGATAAGTCAACGTTTTCGTTTATTCGTTTTAATTAATGAATAAATGATTACATTCCTTATATAATCTCATTCATTTCATTGTGTCTCTTACAGATCATGCCTCCACGTCGCAGCACTCGCAACAGCAATGGTGAGAACCACGATGAAGGTGGTGACAACCATAACCATAACCACGGTCCTAACCACAACAACAATGGTGTCGATGCCCAACTGGCTGCGATCATTTCTTAACAACTGGCGCAGCAAATCGCGACTCTGGTTCCCAATTTACTAGCTCAAGTCATCCAAATGAACGGCAACGGGAACGGTAACGGCAACGGTAATGGAAATGGAAACCACAACGGAAACGGGAATGGTCTTCCAGCCTGTACCCTTAAGCACTTTAATTCTTGTAATCCCCCAAAGTTTAGTGGTGAAGAAGGAGCTACAGGACTCCTACAATGGTTTGAGGGTATTGAGAATACCTTCATCAACAGTGAGTGCCCTGACAACTTCAAGGTTCGTTACGCCATGAGTGTTCTTCACAAACGAGCACTCACTTGGTGGAATGAAGAAAAGCGCACTCGTGGGGCCGAAGTTGCTCTTGCTATGACATGGGACCAAGTCAAGGAGGTTATGAAGGAAGAGTTTTGTCCTCGCAACGAGGTTAAGAAGCTTGAAGATGAGTTCCACACCCTAGCTCAAGATAGTGGGGAAAACCTTGCCTACAACACCCGCTTTCACGAGCTTAGCTTATTGTTACCCCACAAAGTCACTCCTCTGCCGGTAGCCATCGAGAAGTACATCGGTGGTCTGCCCATGCAAATCCAGGACACCGTTTGGGGAAGAAATCCTGCAACTTTGGAAAAAGCCAAACGTCTAGCGGCCACTCTTACTGATAATCACGTGAAGAACGGTACTCTCTTCCGCAAGGGCACTAAGAAAACGGTTGCCAAAGACACTCCTCAGCCCGCTATTGAGGTCAAGCCTGAGACCTCAAGCAACAAGAAGCGTAAGGCTAGGAACTACATGGTTGCTACCACCCCACCTGCAGCACAAAACCCAGCCAAGAAACCATACACCGGACCTCACCCCTTGTGCAATACTTGCAAGTACCATCATCCAGCACAGGTGCCATGTCGCTTTTGTACTAAGTGTCAAAGGTATGGTCACCTTGTGAACATCTGCCGAGCCACTCCTGTGCCGTTCGGGATGGTGGGGCAAACCTCATCGAGGACGATGAGTCGCTAAGGGGGGTGATTATAACAGTACTGATTTCTGAGAAGATTAACATGGACCTTTGTATGACACCCTAGGCAAATCCCACATCGGCCGTGGCCAGGAGAGATCCTTGGTTCATAAGTACTCCAAAGCCTCTTAAATCACCAACGCGTTTTGGGCTTAATGCTAGTGGATGAGAGGAGAACTCCACAGTTAAGCGTGCTCAGGTGGGAGTAGTATCATGATGGGTGACCTCCTGGGAAGTCTCCACCGGGGCGACCAAAAACAAATCCGTGAGCTCTGGATGGGCAACCCATCGGGGCAAAGCGGAGAATATTGGTGGTGAGAGGGGCCGGATGTCACATTCACTGCTAGGCACAACGAGTTGGCTGTGATGTGTCCCGGTTTGGCTACACCGGAGTACCGGAGGATTGAGCACTATGTTGCTGGGTTGGTGCCGGAGATTGCTGGGCATGTTGCTGCTGCTGATCACACTACTATGTTGGCCACTGTTCGGGCAGCTCACTAGCTGACCAACATGAAGGTCGCTGAGGGAGTTCTACCTCCGAGGGGTGCGGCTGTGAAAGCCCCTGCGGACAACAAGAAGAAGTGGGAGAGTGCTGGGAAGAGTGCTGGGTCGTCCAAGCCACAGGCGAAGAGGCAGGATGTCACGTGGTCGGCATCTGAATAGAAGACTGGGGGTTATGTTGGTAAGAGCCCGAACTGAAAACACGTGTGGGTATCATCATGTTGGGGGTTGTGATGAGTTTTGATGTAATCGTTGTCAGCGAGTCGGTCACTTGGCTAAGGATTGTAGGGTCAATATGCAGCCGAAACAGACTCAAGCGGTTGTCCCCGCTCCTACTCCTCGGGGAAACTATGGGTGTTTTAACTGTGGGGAGACTGGGCACTTCAAACGGGACTGTCCTAAGTTGAAGCAAGGTACTGCAGGTGGTGGTGGAAACAACGAGGGCGGCGGTCGAGCCACTCGTGCTCATGCTTAAGTCATTGGTGCAAGGGAGAACCATGAGGATCCTGATACTGTTACTCGTGAGTATTCTTTTCTTGATTCTCGTTATGCTCGCATTCATTTTCATTCACATTGTTTGGCGTTTCGTATTCATTATATGCATTCAGTTTAGTACTTAGTCATCGTTTTGCATTCATGGGCCTGATGTGGGTCCTTTGGAGATGCTACTTGGATGGTACCGGTGTGTCGTTTATACCGATCACAGTAGTCTCCAGTAGGTCTTCGATCAGGAGGAGTCACTTGTCTTGCATCCATTTTGGGGAGGGCGGTTCCCCGACATATAGTATCCGTTGCTATCATTCTTCGTTCACGGTTATCCTTTCGTTTGCATTCTGGGAAATGTTACTTGGGTTAGGTTGACACTCATTACTGTCGAAGAGTGAATCTCGGGGCGAGATTCCTTTCAACGGGGGGATGATGTGACGACCTAGAAAATTTTTCTTTTTATCGCTTCGTTCTCTTTGACTTCGGGAAATTTTCGGGACGAAAATTCTTTCAACAAATGGATGATGTGACACCCGGCATGTTTAGGTCAACATTTTATAAACACATAAAGTCTACCTTAGCAAAAAAAAAGTTTATTAAACATACTTAACGGGGTTAGTAGAGTCGGAACACAGTCCATATTGTCCACGGTTCAATGATTTGGATGATCATTGGGTTAATCACACACGCACACGTTACGAGTCCCGTTGTTGGTGAATTACATAAACTAAATTACGTGTTATGCGTAGATTGATTCTTATGTGGTGGATTATATGTAAATACGTGTTTAAATGATGTTTAGATGATTATCCATGCTTATATATGTTAAACATAGATTAGGATTACATGTTCATGTGTTAGGATGCGTTAAAATGCGTTAAACACGACAAACTAGAAAATCTGGAAAACATAAGCCTTGGTTCGACCAATAGCGTGGGGGCGAACCTGGCATGGGCCTTGGTTCGACCCAGCGTGGGGACGAACCTGGAAGGGGAGAACAACATAAAGGTTCATTCGACCTTATACAGGGGGCGAACGTGGGTACCTTCGACCTTGTACAAGGGGCGAACGTGGACCAGTATAAATACCACACTTTGTCATTTTTCACCATTTCACAAACACTAAATGCCTCTAAACACTCTCTAGCAACTTTAATCATTAAGGAAGGAGTTTTTGCTCTTGTTTTCCATAATCTAACCTACAAAAATCTTCTAAACAAAGATCTAAGGTGTGTTCTTCATCCTAAATCCCTTTTTAAAGCATTTTGATTCGTTTTCATTAAACCCCAAGAGTCCAGATCTGATTCAAACATGTTTTCATGGATAAAAACCTTCCTAACATCTTTCTAAACAAAACCTATTCATAAACAATGAGTTTTCATACAAATTAACATATGTTAATGGTGTTTTATGTGGTGTTATGTATTGTTTGATGATTAATTGTTGTATAGATGTTATAAAAATGCTCTAGGTCTATTATTGATGATGATTTATGATTGAGATAGGTTACAATTGATTATTGATGATGTTTTGCTTATTTTGGGCATTTTGGGTTAGATATTGGGCTTGTTCATAATGATAGTGATAGGGATATGATTGGGGGTCTCTTGTTCATGATAATCTGAGTATATTAAGTTGATTATTGATTGATTTCAGAAAGTTTCCTAATTGGGTAAAGATTGTATGTGTTTGATGTGACATCTCCATAATTTGCCATTTCGGGTAACTTGTAAAATGGAAAGATTTCGGGATAAAATTGGTAGGGTTTTGTTGGAATATGTTAATGATAGTTGACTGCTGTGATTCGTGATGTTTCGTGATGTTTTCGGACCGTCTAGATACGTTTTGGTGCGTTTTATGAATTTCTGCAGCAAAGGGTCGAACGTGGAACTCATTCGACCCTTCGTGGGGTCGAATGTGGCTCAAAAGGGATGAATGTGGCTCAAATTGGTCGAAGGTGACTCAAATGGGTAGAATGTGGCTCAAATGGGTCGAAGGTGACTCAAATGGGTCGAATGTGGCTCAAAAGGGTCGAATGTGGCTCAAAAGGGTCGAATGTGGCTCAAATGGGTCGAAGGTGGCTCAAATGGGTCGAATGTAGCACCATAGGGTCGAATGTGGGTGTCTGGGGGTCGAATGTGGGTGCCTAGGGTCGTATTTGGGTGCCCGGGGGCGAATTAACATGTGTTAGGGTCGAATTAACATACGTTAAGGTCGAATAAACATATGTTAGGGTCAAATAAACATGTGTTAGGTCAAATGAACTTGTGAATAGGTTGAATGAACATCATGAGGGTTGAACCAAGGGTCCATGGGTCGAACCAGAAGCCCTTGGGGGCGAACCAAACCCAGGAAACTCCCGATTCGACCTTACGACTTCGTATATGCGATTTTTTATGCAAACTTAGTGTTTTATTCTTGAAACTTATGTGTTAACCTTATGTGCATGACTAATTGATGTAATGGGTCATAAACGGGATGTCGGGTCTGTCTGGTATGTCCGGTTAACGTTTAAACGCACTTTTTAACACACGTAGTCAAGATCTGGACAATCGGGGACTAGTTAACCTTCGGGTTAGTAGTCAATACACTTATTCAAACTCATTGATAGGTTGTCACTAAGTTGGGTCATCATTATGTTTTGAAAACATAACTCTCGAGGGAGAAACATGCCACACGTTTTAACAATGCAACAATTATGTTTTGAAAACATAACTCTTATGGAACGTAACACTTTTGGAAACATAACGCTTTTAGAAACATGACGCTTTTTAGGAATGTAACTCTTTTGAGAGATGTGACACTTGGAATTTTTAAACATTGGTACTTGGCATTTGGCACTTATTTACTATACGATGCAACCCAAAGTCCCTATTGAAACCATGAATGTGCGGGGCACAACAAGGGAAATGTGGATAGATCTATTGGGCGTGACGAACCCCACTCGACGGCTGGGAGGCGGGCGGGTGCATATTGTCTCTACTTGACACTTGGCACTTAAACATGGGCAGCACTTTGAGCAACGCTTGTCAGTAATGGTTTCAGCAACACAATCGTAGTAGTAAGGGAACGTTTGTTATTTACTTAAAGGTTTTACACACTTGGTACTTTTGAGATGAAACTCTTTACGCTTGAAACGTTTTGTGAACTTAAAACCCGTGAACTCACCAGCATTATATGTTGACATCTTTTTGGCATGTTTTCTCAGGTCGCTAACGTAGCAACATTGAGTTTAGGCGCACGGAGTCGCACTTGCGTCTAGGATCATGTCTCACGTTTTGGATTGTTAAACTTTAAACTTATGTCTCATCGTTATTTAGTTTTGTAAAACTAAATTTGCTTCCGCTGTGTTTTGAATCATAGTCTTTGAAGCTATTGCATGGTTTGGTTTACGTATCTTTTCACATATAGTTGTCGTTCGTTGTGACTGTTGACTTGGGTCCTGGTGTGTCACGCGCCTCGTGGTAAAACTCCACAAGTGAAAATTTGAGGGTGTGACAAATTTGTAGTATTTTCATATCTTTTCAGAAATTCACACCGTGATATTGTATCATATCTTGTTTGTGTGAAGGAAACCACGTGAAAAACTAAATAATTGTATTCCTTTTGACGACATATTTCATTGGTGCATACAAATTAATATGACATGGAACTTCAAAATTTAAAACTTCCTATCAAATTATGAATTATAAAGTCAGGACTGACTGGACCCGTAAAGTCCATATTTAGGAATTCAAAACCGGGTTTAGCACTTTAGCCAAAAGCCCAAAACCAGCCTAGCCCAAGTCTCGCATCTGAAGTTACTATCTTAGTGCCATATATGAAAAGCTACCCATAAACTTTAAAGACATGATTTTATCTTTTTAAGTATTTTAGTTTCTAATTGCTATAATTGATAATCGAAAGTGTTTTATTTAGATGTAATTCAGTTGTTATTTGAGTTTTATTATTTTTTTTTTCTTTCAATGTGAGTTGTATTTTATAGAATAATATTTCTGGGTAACCACGCCTATCTCTTAATTTTTTTTTAAATGTTAGTAACTTTTATGTATGACATTTTTTTGGAAAAAAAATGACACCAAATTAACGAGCGCTTTATTATCTTTCCAACGAACACCATATATAGTGCTATACAAAAACGAAAAAAATGTTTTTTTAGTGAGTTTTTGTTCATGCAGAAAAAACACAATGTATCTCTACTACCTTATTAAGGAGGAGAGATGGGTAAGAAGGTAATTTCACCATCATTTTAAGATGGCATACAAAAGGTCACAAGGTAAACAACTATATTTTTGCTAAATCATTCCCTTTATGCCCCTATGTGCAACATTTGATTACAATTGTACAAATGACTAATGCAAGTTATCTCTATTATTATTATTATGATGCATGTATGACGCCGTTAAGGGAAGCTACTTGCTTGGTACTTATTCTACAACCGATTGGTTTGTATGGACAGTGTCAAGGTAATGAACCACAGTTCACATGTATTAGTGTTCACATAACATTTCACTCGGTCAATACCTATATTTTGCATGTTCTCTCTATATGCTTTATCTTATAGATTATATTGTTGCAAAAGATTTGTTTATTCTTTATTTTATTTTTGTTTTGGTATGATGACAAAGGTTTTTCATTTATTTAGGTGATCAAGATGCAAGATGCTATCGTATATGAGTATAGAAGCACCAAAACCATTTATTGAGCTTGAAAATTACAGTTTACCATTCTCTCGAACCGAGGAGGGAAATATATACCAATTTGCATTTGGTGGTCAGATAATAAATTGTCCTTTGAAAATTGATATATTATAAATAACATAAGCGAAACTTGTAGCGCAACGAGCAGGGCAAAAACATAAACACCCGCGGCAACGTGCGGTCATTTTTACTTTACCTTATTAAGACGGAGAGATGGTTAAGAAGGTAATTTCACTATCATTTTAAGATGACATACAAAAGGTCTCATGCATAAATCTCTAACTTTTACCATTTTCTTCCATCTATGCCCTTATGTACAAGTCACTTATACAAATCAATTGCACCATTCAATACATTTAATTTATGTATTAACTTTTTGTTACCTAGAACTATTACCAAGTAATAGATTAATTCATGTAACTTTTTTTAATGGATTAACTTTTTGTTACCAATGGAATTTGAATTATCACCACAAGAAAAGGCTAAGCCTTATTTAACACTTTGTAACCAGTAGGCTAAAGACTTTTTGGTTCATGTGTGTAACTAAATGTTGCAAATAAAAATCAAGCACGGATCGGATTGGATAAATAATAGTATGGTGTATAAAATTTTGGCAATTTAAAATGTGAATAAAAATACATACCCGCGGCAACGTGCGGGCATTCCACTAGTTTAGGTAATTTCTTAATAATATATAGGCAAGTCACTAATCATGTTATGTTAGTATATATGTTTTTGAACATACTATTACATATATGAATTGCCCATGTTCATGTGCTATAACGATATGCTTAGCATTAAAAGAGGTTGAGATTTTTTAATTTGCTGGGAATGCAGCATGAGAACCACTTTTGATAGTATAAACATTAGAACAATTTTCTTTAACATTAAAAGAAGTTGAAACTGTTTACTTCTTTCAGTGGCGCAACATAGTAGGGGCGGCCGACCCCCCCCCCCCCCCCCCCCGGATTTTCGCGCAGAAGTTCTGATTATATAGTATTCGTATAGAAACTTTTTAAAATATAGAGTTTTGACCCCTCGAACCTGGTTTTCGACCCCCCGAAACTAGTGACTTCCGACCCCCCGAACCTTCGGGTCAAGCTTCGCCACTGACTTCTTTTATCCTTTTTTATTAAGTAATATTAGATATTTCAACCCCGGAACACTTCCGGGGTAATCAGCTAGTTAATTAATATGCTTATATTATGCCAACTTCTTTTCAAACCTTCAATTATTTTTGCATAAAATATATCCAAATAGTTTAAGTGAATACAAAAAAAATTAAAAAGTAAACAGAGGTATTAAACACTTGAACATGTCAACCCGTGGATCCATCGGGTTAACACATACACAGACCGTCAAGCTTAACATGTTCATAGATTTGTCCTGAAATTGACCCAAACCTGCATAGACCAAGTTTATACCGTTTACTTTCTTGTTTGATTGGTGTAGTATTTTCATATCTTTTCAGAAATTCACACCCCAATATTATATCATCTCTTGTTTGTGTGAAGGAAACCACGTGAAAAAAACTGAATGATTGTATTCCTTTTGACGACATATTTCATTGGTGCATACAAATTAATATGACATGGAACTTCAAAATTTAAAACTTCCTATCAAATTATGAATTATAAATTTTATAAAGTCAGAACTGACTGGACCCGTTAGGCCCTAAAAAGCCCATATTTAGGAATTCAAAACCGGGTTTAACACTTTAGCCGAATGCCCAAAACCAGCCTAGCCCAAGTCACGCATCTGAAGTTACTATCTTAGTGCCATATATGAAAAGCTACCCATAAACTTTAAAGACATGATTTTATCTTTTTAAGTATTTTAGTTTCTAATTGCTATAATTGATAATCGAAAGTGTTTTATTTAGATGTAATTCAGTTGTTATTTGAGGGTTTTTTTTTTTTTTTTTTTTTTTTTTTTTTTTTTTCTTGCAATGTGAGTTGTATTTTATAGAATAATATTTCCGGGTAACCACGCCTATCTCTTAATTTTTTTTAACACCATTTAAGACATTCTATTGGACTTTTCATGGCTCGTCATGGGTGGATGCGAGGCTTGTGTTACCCGACATGATCCCAAGAACGTGCACAAATGCACCCCTCCGTCTCTCCTCCCTCTCTCACAAACTGTCACTAGCACCACTAAGTTCTCAAATAAGAGGCAATAGAGGAGGTCTTATATTGAAATAGGACATAAAGATAACCATTTCATGATTTCAAGATTAACAATGAATTTAAATGCAAAGTTAATGAGTTGTTGCCTTTAGTCACAAATATATCAGTCAAACTTTGTGATTATGTATGTAATATGTTACGTAGCACTTACGAATCCAAATAACAAAGATAACCTAAGAAAATGAGTGTTATTGATTAATGCATAAACTTATAACATAATGAATAATAAAAATTGATAGATTGAATCTTTTATAAAAATTGATAAAATTGATAGATTAAACTTATAACATAATGAATAAATAATCTTTAACGATGACGACTTACAATTTGCGTATTAAATAATAAAAAAAGATTATTTATTTTTAGTTGTCAGTCTTAAGGATAGATAGATTGAATCTTTTATAAAATAAACAAAATGTAACCTTAAAAATTCAAACAATAATATCATAAATGTTGTCTTGCACATGAACTTTTATCAAAACTTTTACTAGAATGTTCAGATTGTATATATTGTGCAGACCTACATGTAGATTGAAAGAATTCCCATTGTTTGTTAATTAGATAAATAAATAAATAATTTTTAAAAATGATGTGTAGTAAGTTGAAATTCGAATTGGTGTTTTCTTAATACGTATGCATGTTGAATGGCTTCTAGATGACAAAAAGGAAAAAAAAAATCTATTATTCTAATATGAGTTAATTGTCAATTTAGTCCCTGAGTTTTGTCAAAAATTACCACTTTAGTTCAAATCGATGCCACATACTCATTCGAAGACCTCGACCCACCCGATCCAATCTCCGACCCCAGGTACCATCAAAGACGACGAATCCACCATTACTTTCATATCAGACCCCTCGTCCCCTTCCTCTTCCGGCTTATGTCATCGTCGACTTGTTGGGTTCAGGTTTTTGATAACATCGATATGAAGGAGGGGGCGAATGAGTTGCGGTGGTGGGTTTGGAGGTGGAGTGGTGAAGGGGAACGTGGAAGAGGCGGTTGGTTTCAGACAAGTGGTAAGGTTGGGTTCATATGGGTGGAGGTGGAGGAGGAGGAGGAGGAGGAGGTGGGTGGTGGAGGAGGCGGTGGGGGGTTCGGTTCAAATGGGTGTGTATATATAATAAATGTGTCTCTCTGTGTGTGTTTATATATTATAACAAAAAAAAAAAATTTAAATTGAGTTTTGGATGAAAATGGAAAAAAAAAAAACAAAATATAAATGCTAATTGACTAAAATACTCCAAACTTAACTGGATTTTGTTAACTAAGTTAGCCAAATAGACTAAAATGACCAAGAATGGAAACTTCAGGGACACAGATGAGAAAAAAAAACTATTTGGACTAAAGTGGCAATTTTTGATAAACCTCAAGCACTAAATTGACAATTAACTCTTCTAATATTGAAAGCCACAATACTATATATCAAGAATCTCAATTTCCAAATATCTTCTATCTTCTATAATATATTAGCAGGAACCCGCACGTTGCGGCGGGGTAGCACGATGTTTGGCTATACATAATTGGTATATAATATATATATATATATATATATATATATATATATATATATATATATATATATATATATATAGGGCAAGGATTAAATAAAAACCCTCCTATTTTGAATAAACCCATTAAACCCTATATCAACCATTGATCAATCTAGATCAATGGTGTGGATCAAATGCTTAATATTATAATAGATTTATTAAGGTAGATGACAAAAAAAGGACACAATGGTCAAATGTCATTTTCTGAAAAGCAGATATAACAGTGTGGACCCCACACATGTCACATCATCTCTCTCATACTTTTGTGACCATGGTCCTAAATCTGTCAGCACGTCATGTTACATATGTAACATATGCAGTGTTGCGTACGTTAAAATTGCACAGATTGTATATAATCAATTAAAAACTTTATAGATCAAAAAACATTCAAATGTACACAAGAATTGTTTCTTACAAAGTGCTAAAACAAACAAAACGGTCATTACAAATCGACAAAATGCTAAAAAAAACTATCATAAATAAAAAAAAATTGTCTACACTTCATTCTTGATAATCATTCTTTAATGCAAAAAAAAATATGCTCACCTGCAAAAATAAAACAAAATTCATCAATTTACATGAAAAAATAAAAAACTTTGTATCTAGTAAAAAAACAGAAACTAATGTATACCAACTTAGTGGTGCTGTTACATACGAAACATACGCAAACATAGATTTCATCCCATGATCAATGACATTCCATTCAAGAATTTTTTTCCCAATTCTTCCTCTATAATATGCAATATTACATTCTTGATAAGGTGCAAAAAACACGAGTGTTACATGTGTAACAGGATTTTTTTTCTGGAAACACAGACAAACTTTTGTAGTCTGCACCCAGCATATATTTTTTACTAAATTACAAGCAACCTTTGATTGCAAAACAGATACGCTACACACGAAACATCATACCTTAACACAGAAAAAAAACACCCTAAGTAAATTCACAAAGATGATACGACCATATAGACGAGAAAAACACCCTAACTAAACACAGAGAAAACACAAATAACAACATTCTGAAAAGTCATTCTTAAAACAAATAACAACACATTTTCTTTCTTTAGTTATAGATAAGACTATATGAGAAAACACAAAAACAGACATATTCTGTAAAAAAGACATAGGTAACATAAAAAAAACTCATACATGAGAAAACAAAAAAAAATAGACAGACATGGTGCAAAAACACACGAGTGTTACATGTGTAACAGGAAAAACACAGACAAAACTTTTGTAGTCTGCAGTAAACATAGAACATAATTTGATACGCTAGAAAATATAGAACAAAATTTGACTGCAAAAAACAGATATGCTACACACGTAACAGCCTAACTAAACACAAAGATTATACGAAAATATAGACGATAAAAACACCCTAACTAAACACAAGGATACTACGAACATAAAACACAAAACGAAAAATCATTTTCGATGTTTAACATAATAAACATCCCTAAGTAAAATCACAGAGATGATACGAACATATAGACGAGAAAAGCACCCTAACTAAACACAGAGAAAACACAAAATAACAACATTCCGAAAAGTCATTCTGAAAAAAAATAACAACACATTTTCTGTCTTTAGTTATAGATAAGACTATATGAGAAAACACAAAAACAAACACTTTCTGTAAAAAAAGACATAGGTAACATAAAAAAAACTCATACATGAGAAAAAAAAATAGACAGACATGGTGCAAAAACACATGAGTGTTACATGTGTAACAGGAAAAACACAGACAACTTTTGTAGTCTGCAGTAAACATAGAACATAATTTGATACGCTAGAAAACATAGAACAGAATTTGACTGCAAAAAACAGATATGCTACACACGTAACAGCCTAACTAAACACAAAGATTATACGAAAATATAGACGATAAAAACACCCTAACTAAACACAAAGATACTACGAACATAAAACACAAAACGAAAAATCATTTTCGATGTTTAACATAATAAATCACCCAAAAAAAAGAGATGCTAGTAACACACAAAAAAAACAACAATTTTTTGTGTGTTTATAGCATCCTTTTTTTTTGTGTTGGGGGTTAGGTGGTTTACTAATAAAAAAAAACGATTCACATTAGTAATAATAATAACAAAAAACATATTATCCATTATCTCGGCTAAGCGCTTCTTATTTAATTATTAAACTCGCAGCCAAACACTTTATGTGATTCAGTACCTATTACCAAACAATTGAAATTCTAGTTGTTATCCCCATTGCCAAACACCCTCCATTTAGCTTTGACTATAAAAGTCCTCCATCTCTTCTTGTTTCCTGCACAAAACCACGAGAATTAAAAACAAAAATATGCGAGGAAGATAAAGCACAGCCAAGAACATCAACCGGAATCACCAGTCCGGTGACCGGTTCCAATCGTCGCCAACAACAACAACAACACAACACACGACTCTTTCACGAACCGGATAGAGAGAAAGAACAGCAGAGGAAGAAAGAGAGAGAACACAGAGCAGAGAGACACAGAGGAGGAAACCGAAGACGGTGACGGCGGCGATTGGAGTTAGGGTTCCGATTAGGGTTCCGAGCAACCAGGTATAAAATATCCTTGATTCTTGATAACGTCTGCATCCTGAAACTGATTGTGTTCTCTTGGTTTGGTGGATCTGAATGGAAAGTGTGTTGGATGGATTATTATTATTATTATTATTATTATTATTATTATTATTATTATTATTATTATTATTATTATTATTATTATTATTATTATTATTATTATTATTATTATTATTATTATTATTGGGTTGAAGAAACTGAGATTAAAATTGGTGGTGGTGGTGGTGGTGGTGCCTATATTAATCTGGATGGAGAAGTTGAAAGAGAGATGGAGAGAGAATGTGTGTGGGTTGTTTATATAGGAGGGAGAGACAAAAGATTCAAACTAGTAAAAAAGGGGGAAATGTAAATTTACTAGTTTACCCTTTTTTATTAAAATAATAGAGGGTGTTGTGGATGAATCTAGACCACAAGTTGGGTTTGTGGGGGTTTCTTCATTTTGGGAGGTTTTTTGTATATACTTAGCCTATATATATATATATATATATATATATATATATATATATACTAGTAGGAAACCCGCGCGATGCGGCGGCGACGACAATTTTCAATGCGGTACTCGTTTTTTGTTAGTTTATCAATTCTCTCGTGAAAATGTTAAGTACTTATGCTTTTTATTATTTGTAAAATATTTTACAAAAGTCTATTATTTTTCTTGAAGTTTTCGAGTTGGTAGCACCCGTGTGGTTTTCTTATCTCTTTACCTATCAACAATTTAGACATAATATACACATTACGCCACTCAAATAGAAAAAAACACAAGACACAGTTATAGTTCCCGCCACATATGACACGTATTTAATAAAAGTCCGCCTATTTCATGGCCTCTTTGTAGTAGGTACTTCTAGGGATGATCCATTACTGTATTCCCTTGTCCTTGTGGGTTGTGAAGCATACAACATCCCAGCCAAGTCTAATGATTTTCGAACAAACTGAAACACCCGTATTGACTTGTTAGGTAAAATCGCATAACGGGTCAAAAGCTGCAAGGTTTATACACTTTGGGTGGCGTCGTAGTGATAACACGGTTGAGTAAAAGACATGTTGCCTTTTAAGCTTATAATCTTTATTACACAGTTACACTCATTTGACTCTTAGAAATAAACACAACCCAAATTTACCCTTATATAAGTAAATGGTCAAAATTTCCATAAGTATTTAATCCAAATTCCATTTGACATGAACATTATATGATAAGGGGTCACGTAGCTGGCAAGACACAATATTCTATATTTACATCTTTTGAAGGAAATTATTGGGGTCTTAGGTGTAATATTGAAATAATAACTTCAAGCTTCATTCATGAAAACTGTCACACTCAACTGATGCAATTATGTACATACAAATGTCAATACTTAGTTGAAGAATCAATAACCCCAAATACAACATACACTTACAATTAAAAAATACAATTTTAAGCATAGGTCAAATGCCGACAAGGCCGGGGGGGCATATGTACTATGTAGACATTGACATTTCGTACTGTGATCGTATCAAACACCATACTTGCGATGTACAACCCTGAAAAAAAAAAAATCAATCATCAAACCTATATACAGCCAGCATAGGAAAGATCAAAACAATGAAGCATAGTCCCTTAGTAACCCCTTTAGTGAGAACGCAAATCTTAATCTCATTGAAGGACAAAATGCCATGACAAAAGATAACATCTTACCTAAAGTATGAGTTGACAAACTTCAAATGATCTTTGGTCCAAGGCTTTTCATCAAATCCCGATCTCTCATGATGTGTCTTCCCCTGCAGTCAAGATGAAACAAGATTTGTTATTATACTTGAATTGAGAAATAACTCTGTTAATTTAGAGTTAGTTAAACTCACCAAAGTGGGGCCACCAGAAAGTTCAACTATATGAAAACATCAGGGAAATGTGATGGACCTACATACAAGTTAAATTCAGAAATTTGTTCATCCAAACAGGAGAAATTTATTCAAGTAAATCATGAACTGACCGACCTTGCTTAGCATCAGGAAGACGTCCTTCATTAGGCGACGGTGACACATTTGAATCCTGCTGGAGAAAACTTTGAAATTAAATATAAACTCATAAAAATTTGCTTACTGAAATACTACTTTATATGCATTCCTGCCATGTACATACTTAATTGTAGGGCCTCTAGTCACCTCAAATGTGTATAATTAAGATTTAAATGGGTTTAAATTATTTAAATCAGTCACAAATTGGTTTAAATGGGCTCCAAACAGGCATAAAATGGTCACAAAATCTTTCAGCCATAAACATGTTAGGATGCATATAGAGATAGATGGCCTTAAACCTTATTATTGACATGTTTTTTTATGACCATCTTTTGCTTGTAAATCAGTCACATAAGAAGAATAACAACTGATTTAGATCCTTCAGTATTGGTTTGTAAAATTTTATGACCATTCAAGTAGCTTACCTATATTGATTTACACGAATTGGGAAGGTCAATCTTAAGTGAGTTAATATCCACAGTTTAACTTTCAAATAGATGTATGATGATAGAAAATCAAGCGACTGCCATTAAAAAAATATATATTTTTTCAAAAGTATAACTGTTCGAGCAGGTAACACAAAAGGTTGAAACTCATGAACACATCTATTTCTTAATTAACTTCCTATCATCAGCGTCAAGTACCTGCCTGCAGAAACAATGTGACAATCATTATAGGTTGCAAATACGAAATAATCCATTGCATTGTTAAACAAAATATCACCTTGGCATCATACTTATGAAGTTGAATAAAGTGGTGAACCATACACTTTCTTCAAAGATACTACATTACAAAGACCTGCAAATACAATAAGATGTCATCATCTTTTCTAGGCTAGAAGGCATGGACATAGGATTATACAAGCACAAAACATATAGTGTTGGCATTATTTTACCCTGCAAAGCCAAAATGTGTTGACTGAAGTCTCTGGACATTTTTTTTATAAAATCCTCCGGCATACGCACACCTAGACCCGTACTCATAACCGTGGATTTTAGTAAAGGTAGACTTTTCATTCTGAACATTTAGGTTCCCGTACCAAAATATGGTTAATCTGGTTGGGGCTTTTAAATGTGAAGTCTTCTCCATGAGCACTTCGACAGCTTCACCTAGTCAGGGCACTGTAAAGCACAGGAGTGCCCTTTCTGCCAAATAGAAAAAAAAAAGCACAAGCCAGACATTGTTATACAAAAACTAATGAAATTTAGGAAGCACCATAAGAGGAAAACAACTACAAAACAATCACAGTTTAGGAAGTAGCATAAGAGAGGTGGATAACAAATCATTGAATCAACTTCTTCAACAGGGGGTTTACATGATTTCAGTTTAGTTGATAGAAACTAAAATTAAAACATGAAAAAATGAGGAAAAAATAAAAGAAAACTAACCCCATATCAACACTGAAACATGAAAAATGACGAAAATATAAAATTAATCCGTAAACCCTAGCCACCACCGGAGCTTGACTTCCATCACCAACGCCGGCGGTCAGCCACCAATATTGGTACACTTTCATCATTGGATTCGTAGAGCAGTCGATTACCACTACAAACTTGTCAGCGGATTCATGGACCAGAGAGAGAGATGCGTTAGGGTTACAAATTTAGAACATCTTAAGAACAGATAAATGGCTAGCAAATCTAGGGTTCCGTTGAGTTGATTTCTACCACTACTTCATGTGGTACCCTGCTCTCCTTTTGGTCTCTTTCTCTCTCTTCCTGTTATCTCTCTGCAGATGAAAAGAAGCAGGAGAATGGTTAATGTCTGCCCAAATGGGAAGTAGGAATTCAAAACTTTTGGCGGCCTAAATGAGAACTTGGATTTCAAAATTTTTGTTTTGGCCGCCTAATTGGGAATTGGGATTTCAAAAGCTTTGGCCGCCTAAATAGGAAGTTTTAAGATTCTTTCAACATGGCATGCATTAAATATTTGTACAATATGCTTGAGATGCTTATATATGTTGAAAATATGATGAAATGACAATATTGCCCTCCTAATATGCTTTATAATATAGTATATATATATATATATATATATATATATATATATATATATATATATATATATATAGGGTAAGTATCTAGTGAAAACCTTGGCGAGTTATGAAAACTCTAGAAACCCATTGCATGGTCCTTATTGAGCCACGTATATCTTTTAATTTGAAGCGTTAAGGGTAGTTGACTTTTACTCTCTTCCATGCTTTGTCCTGCTTTTGTCAGTGTGATTGAAGAAAATAACACTTAACCATTTGTACCCTTTCATTTCTCTCTCTTCCACACCAAAAGAACCAAGCCATCCAACTCAAGCCACATGCCTTACATCTCTCTCTCTTTACAGATCCAAACACCTCCTACAAAACCTTCCCCAAGTCATAAACTAACCATCTTCACAAACCATATTCACACACATGCTCCAAACTCCTCTCTCTATCTCTATTCTTTTGAAAACAAAACTTCATAATATCCAACAGAGTAATCAAGGTCCGGTGGGTTTTTTTTATCAAGATCCGGTGTTTTTTTTTTTTTTTTTTTTTTTTTTTTTTTTTTTTTTTGTAAATGATCCGCCGAATTAGATACATTGGATAACTCATCTTTGTCTGAAATTGAGAGATCCAATAATTCTTGTTGAAGAGAGTGAGCAAGCATTTCATCGTTTTTTATATTATTTTCTTGATAACTACCTCCATTGTAGTGTTCATGACATATGTTTACATCATGTTGATTGATATCGCCATAATATGTAGAACTAAAGATTCGGTCCACATCAACATCTGAATTCGGTTCACACATATTCGGCCCACACAATCACCATCCCTAACCTCCTACCCCCACTCGCATCATATCTGAACCGACGATGTGCAGAACCGGCTGACAAGAATTATGAACATCCATGAAAGCTAAAACACGAGAAACAGATCTGAAAGCTAAAACACCAGATCTGGTTTGTTCTTTCGTTTTAGGGAACTGAAATAGACCTGAATGGTGATGGTGGTCGACGGTGATTTTTGAGGTGATGGGCAGTGGTCAACAGATCTGAATCAGGTAAGTTTGTTATTACAAAGGGCTTCAATGATTTTGTTTTATGGAGATCTAGATCTATATACACATAAAATTTAATTCTGTTTTGTGTAATTTGTTTTCAAATCTAAAGATAGAAAAATGATTAATATGTATGTAATTGTTTTCAGATCCTCATGTGATTACTTTTAACATGATTTTGAAAAAAAAAAAAGCTGAAAATAAGTTTTTTATTGATTATGACGAAAGCAAAACAAGTTCATTTTTCTTTGAAATATCCGTTTTTATGTTTTGATGATTAATATTTGTTATTTGTTTTTGTGTAGATGGGGTTTTTAATGAAGGGTGAGAAGAACATGAGATGATTTGTGTTTTTTTTAAAGGCATGAGATGCTTTGTTAAAATGAATATTTTTTATTTGGGGCATGTTACTATATTTTGTGTTTTCTTGTTACGAATGTACATGTAATCATTAGCATATTTGATATTGTTTATTTCTTTGAATCCAAATCAAATGTATTTTTTTTTCTTTGAATTCAGATTATGTTACCTAAATCTAACATCGGAAGTGTAAACTGTAACACATCAACAAAAGTTGTAACATAATAGTAGTATAAGTTGTAACACAGTAACAAAAGTTGTAACATATTAAAGTATAAGTGGTAATACAGTAACAAAAGTTGTAACGTACTAGTACTATAAATTGTAACACGGTAACAAAAGTTGTAACATATTGAAGTATAAGTGGTAATACAGTAACAAAAGTTGTAACATACTAGTAGTATAAGTTGTAACACAATATTAAAAGTTGTAACATACTAAAGTATAAATGGTAATACAGTAACAAAATCGTTTCCTTTTTGAAAAAAAGACTATTGTTATTTGTATTAGTTTTGTTGTTTATTTATAAAAACATTGAATTTTACAATTTAAATGAACATAAATATTAATATATTATTGATTAGTACTTTATCTTTGATATTTGAAAGTTGTGTCAATTAAAATATTATTAACTTTTGTAACCCCATTTTTTATATCTCTCAAATTGATAGTGCCAGGTTTGTATCGAAAGAAGGAATGGAGAAAATACCTATTATGCCCTTTTAGTGATATTAAATAAAAAGGACATGTACTTTTAATTAATAAAATAAGTTGGATGAATCTCAGCCATTGATGAGTGTAGATCAATGGTCACAAATGGGTTTCTAGGGTTTTCACAACTCAAGAGGGTTTTTATTTTAACCCAACCCTATATATATATATATATATATATATATATATATATATATATATATGTATAATCGATAGATATGTTTAGCCTTAAGACTTAGACATGTAGCTTTAAGTCTTGTTTTATTGGCAAAAAGAGATAACCATATGGGATATAGTTATATAGTGATTGTTAGGATCTGAGTTTGATTTGTTTTGATTGTTTATAAATGAAATATGAATGAAGTTGAACAAATATGGAAAGTGCAGCGGAATAGTAAACTATAAATCAAAACAAAGAGAATAATTGTTTTCGAATCAAACTTCTCATTAGTCAAATGATTACAATGATTAGACAATTACTCCCCCTCAGCCTGATCACTCACTGATTGTTTGTCTGAGAGAATGTTTGGAGTGATGAATAGAACAGTACATGCACTGTTCTATTTATAGACAAACTAAACCACTGATGACCTACGGCTGACGTCACCTAAGACAGTGACATCTAACAGATATATAACAACATAAAACAACTGATGAATACAGACACTGTTACATTGGTAAGCTCTGATGACTAAACAGCTGATGGGTAAAACTCTGATGCTTCTATTGACTGTTGGAGCCTAAGTGCTGTTGGCTCCAACAGTCTTTGTCTCAACAGTCTTTTAGCTCAACAGTTGTTTTTTCAATCAGCTCTTTGTGATAAGCACTTGTACTCTAGCAGTTGTTAGGGGAACAGCAGTTGTTAGAAGCCAACAGTCTTTTGGAAGAAGTAACTTGAAAACACTGATTTATAATGGATCATATATATAGCATGTTTTGGCTTTTCAGATCATCTGTTCTTCTCGAGGTCAGCAGACCCAACAATCTCCCCCTAGAACAGATGATGCCAAAACTGAACCTTTATTGCTGATCTTTATTCCTCACCAGACTTTCTCTAATTTGCCATTTGAATTGTAATTCAAAGTTTAAGGAGAATAAGTCTGTAGCATCTCTTTCAAGCTCTAAGTTAAGAAGGTCTTGGAGATCATCTGCACATAGACCATATGCATCATCCATTCTTAACTTCTGAGCTTCTCCATCAGATCTGAGTATAGTCAATTCGTGGGAGTCTTTGTTGACCTTCCACTTTAGAATTTTTGAACCTGAGAATTTCTTGAGTTGCAGATTTATTTGAGATGAGTTTGGTGATGGAGGTCTCCCAATGATTCTTCTGAGTTCTTCAGAAACAGGGTCAGAAAAGTAATGGACTTGGTTGAAGATCCCTGTAGATGCATTTATGCGACTAATGCTTTGGATGTACATTAAACACATGTTAATATGTTTTGTCGAGTGGGCGAAGGAGTCTTAATGTGGGCGAAGGAAGAATTCAAAGGGTGCGAAGGAAGAAATTCATACGAAGGAGAGACAGGAGGCGAAGGAAGATTTTGTTAGTTATGTATTGCTTCATTCGACCAGGCTGTTTGGTCGAATGTGCTCGTTCATACCTTCATGGTGGGCGAACGTGCAGCCTATAAATAGGTCAAGCTGATTTTTGAATGTAGTTTTAGTCATTATTATTCCCTCCAAGTTCAGTGTGTCTCTCTAGTGTTTTGTTAAACTTAATTCACGTTGTGTCCTTCATGTTTTGATGAAATTAACGTGTAATTGAGTTTTGATTATTAATGAGAAAAGCTTTGAATGATGATTTACTTGTTTTGATCTGATTGATTATCATTTTGTGATTGGTTTAGGGTTTCCGCACCTAAATCAAACTTGTTTGATCATTTCTTTGTTGATTTGTCGATCCTTTTAGCACATACAAAGTGGTATCAGAGCCATTCTGGATCAAACAACCACAAATTGATAGTTTCTCAGTTGATTTGGACCCAATTTTGGTCAAAAGTTTCTGTTTTCATAGAACAAACTGATTTGATGAGTTTTTGATTGATTAGAACTTGATTTCATGATTAAAATGGATAATTCTCTTTGATAAACTTGTTCCAAATCGATTCCGATTCAAAAACTGATTAAAATCATCAAAATCTTTCAACATTTGATAAACATGATCAAAATTAACTGATTTTCAAAGAATAACCGTTTTTGAAATAGCATGGGTCGAACCTAGAGAGACGGTCAAAGGTGTGGGTAAATTTGGTCGAACGAGTGATTTTCTGGTCGAAGGTGTTGTTTTTGTGGTCGAACATAGAGTTTCATAGCTTATTTGTGTACATTCGTCCATCAGAGTTTCATTCGACTGATCGAATGGTCGAAGGAGGGAGAAAACGGTCGAAAGAGAGAACAAACGGTCGAAAGAGTTTGTGTGTTGTCATAGTCCACATTCGTACCTTTCCAAACGGTCGAAGGAGAAGAATTTTCCTCATTCGACCATCCGTAAGTGCGAAGGTAAAACCTGTTTAAAAATTTTTCTAATCTTTTCGTGTTTGAACATTTACAGGTTAAGATGTGGAACTTTCCAACTACGCCAAGACCTAATGAAGCACCACAGCAGCAGACAACCAGAGATCCATGGACAGTTGCAGCCCAGAAGACTAGTCCACCATCTCAGCCAATCAACTACATGGCTATGACTAGTTCTACTCCTCAGCAAGTTGTGCAACCGTTACAGCAACCAATTGGCGACTATTGGGGAGTAGCAGCAGCTGTCGTTCACTCACAGACGACCAATGCCATATCTACACTTATTCATGATCTATCATCAGGTAGTGGAAATCGTCCACCAAAGCTCATGGATATGATTGAATATAACACATGGAAGACAAAGTTCAAGATACATGTGGAGGGACAAGGCTTAGAGGGAGCCGAGGCATGGCAGATGATAGTGAAAGATTATGTTGCTCCTATTCTGGAGAACACTGGTGAACCCATACCATTGGAGAACTTGGCTGATGATGAGAAGAAGAAGTTTGCGATTGAGAAAAAGGCGTTTTCTCAATTATCTCAGGCGATCAACACTGACTTGCTGCATCAGTTCGGATCGTGTACTACTTCAAAACAGTTGTGGGATATGTTGAGAAACAGACATGATGGTAACGAGAAGACTAGGAAGCTGAGAATGGAAGAGCTTCGTAAAGAGTTCGAGAACTTTAGTTACATGGGTAACGAGACTTTAAAAGAATTGGTTCCAAGGTATTGCCACTTGCTCACAGAGCTCTCGAGTTACGAGATTAGCATACCTATGTCTGAACTGGTGGATAAATTTGCTGATGCTTTACCACCATATTGGAACCAACACATTGAAGTGTTGAAAGAAAAAGATGCATACCGGTATTGGACTATCAATGAGTTCATACAAAAACTGGAGAACAAAGAAATGGAGGAGAAGAGGAAAGCAAAGAGAGCACAGATTCCACAGAACCCAGAGTTGTATGTGAGTGGTACATCTACTTCTCTTTCTACTTCTAGCTCTACTTCAAGTGTTGCACCTCATATTGCTTGTGTATCTAATGTTGTTGAATCCACCAAAGCACCAATCAACTATCTTGCCCAAACTTCATCATATACACCACAATCTTATCAAACACCTAATTTCATTCCACCTTTTTCACCTATGCAACAAGCTGCCTGTTACACTGCCAGTCAACCTCAACAACAACCATATAATCCTCACATGAACCAAATGCAGATCACTCAAACACAATCAAATCAAAGTCCGATTGTGTTAGAGACTTCTAACCTTAACAATGTTACTGTTGAGATTGCTCAACAACATGTAGCATTAGTATCTGCTATGGTTGCATCATACAACGGTTTAGTTGCTAGTCAGATTGGAAACAACAATCTAACCAATGAGGACTATGCACAAATCGATAAAGAGGAAATGGAGCTTATGGATATACAGTGGGCGTTTGCTAGCATCATGAGAAGAGCCACTAACTTTATCCAGAAAACAGGGAGAACTGACCTTTCGACTTCTCCAAACACCACTTATGGCTTTAACAAAGCCAAGGTCACATGTTTTAATTGTGGTGAGAAGGGTCATTTCAAGAGAGAGTGTACACAGCCGACTCAACAAGGTAATAGAAACCCGTTCAACTCAAGCTACCAAAACAGACAAAACCAAAATCAGAATCAGGTATCATACAACAGTCCCAACATTTCTAGCTTTCAACCTCAAAACAACTACCAGAACCGTCAAAACACACAACAAAATACCAATACTAGACAATCCACATCTCAAAACCATCCACAACAGAATCCAAACCGAACCATTGTTCCCATCTCTACACCTAATACTCAAACCCAAACCCAAACTGAAAACCAAAACCAAGCACTTGTGATTCAAAAAGATGAAGGTTTTGATTGGACGGGTATGCAATTAGGAGTGGAAGAGATTACTGCAGGAAATGTGGCTTGTGTGGCACAAAAGACGAGTTTGGATGAACATGTGGAGATTGAAGAAGATGTTGTGACAGAAAAATTGACGGAGTTGAAAATAGAAGAGTTGAATGAGGATGTGAATGATGAGTGTGAAGACAAGAAGTCTGGAATGATTCTTGACTCTGTCACAGATGTTGGAGAGCAATATGATTCAGCTTACTCAGACATGGAAAGTGATTCTGACTCGGAAGCTAGTGTGAACTCACTAGACGATGACATCGATCAGTTGCTAGCTGAAGCAGATTTCCTTATGACCTGCAAGTCGTGCATGGTGGATGATGCCTGCACAAAGATTGATTATTCAAAATTCTTTGCAGGGAAGGAAGCTCATTTCGCACTGATGGCAATGACAGAACCACCTAAACCGGTAAGTACTGAATCTCAATCTAAATCTCATATTTGTGATTAATGTTCTGCTTTTGATAGTTTGACTGAAGAAAATAAGCAACTCAAGGTACAACTTGAGAGTGCTAAAATAAACTGTCAAATTTATCAAAAGGAAGCAAAAGAATTCAACAAAGTACTTGATGGTTACAAAAAGGATGTTTCTGAACTGAAAAAGACTTTGTCTTTAAAGCAACTTGCCATTAACAACTATATAAATGAAATGGAAAACACAAAGTTAGAAATGGCAACCATCAAGTGCTTCGCTGAAAAAGTGAATAAAAAGTTAGAGAGCTATAAGCACATTGCTTATGTAGTTGACCACATCATCGAAGAACCTTCACAGTCGAGTAGTGCAAATTACAAAGCTGTCCCATCTCCGGTGTTGTTCGAAAATCATAATTTGCATGCGATAGCACCGGAGAACCTAGTCAAATCTGACTCCACATCAGATAACGAATCCAACACATCTAGTGTCGGAGACCCGTATTCTGATGTGAGACCTGTTTTGGGAAACAATGAAGGTGTGGTAGCTGCAGATGGTTCTGATGAAGAAGATGAACAGTCTGAGACGGTTGTTGAGAAAGAGAGTGATATCCCTGATGAAAATCATATAATCACTACTGAACCAGTCTCACCATCTCAGATTGTCCATCCCATGGCTAATGCTCACCAAAAGAATCAACCAGCAAAGAATGTTGCTAAGAAAGTTGAGTAGTCTGTTGATAAAAATGTTGAAAAGAAAGTTGTTAAGAAATTTGAGAAAAATGTGGTTAAATCTGTTGAAAAGAAAATTGAAACTAAAACTGAGAAATCAAATGAAAATAACAACGAATCGTGTGATAAACCTGTGAAAGTTTTCTATCGGATGCAAGGCTCCGATAAGATTATGTCTGATGACGAATATCCGATTCAATTTGTAAACTACTCTAAAATTGAAAAGATCTGGCAGGAAAGTACAATTTGGTTTCCAAAACATGAACGAACCAATGACATTCCTCCAGCCATTTTAAAGAAAATTTATTCGGATAATTCTAAAGACGCAAAGGTCAATGTCACACATTTCGTTAAACCAACAGACAAGTCAAATAGTTTTATTGAGCCGACTTACTCAAAGGACCCAGCTCCTGAGAGTTTAAGAAAACAGTGCATGGTTGATCAATATCCCATTGCGAGTTTTTCCAAGTCGAACATCAAAGAAAACTATGAAGAATACCGTGCGTGTTTTAAGTGCGGGGAAAGGGGACATTTACTTGCCACCTGCCCGTATGTACGACACAAGAGGCACGAGGTGGAGATGAAGCAAAGACATGATTATCCGGTTGATAATTACAGTTATCCACAAAGACGGTTTTTCCCTCAGCCAGCACCTTATTATAACCAAAACAATTTTTTCAAAAAGAGGGAAAATCGTCCGATGACTTATAACAAACGCAACCGGATAGCCACTGAGAAACCATTGAAGAAACCATTGATAAACACAACTACTGAAAACAAAAAGGTTTCTGCTAAACCTAATGCTAAATCAGCAGTTGGACCGGTCTCTGTTAAATCAGAGAAGGTAACCAAGAAGGTAGCATTCAAAGACGAAGTAAAGAAACCGGCTGAGACCTCAAAATCTCAGATCCGGATCTTGAAACGGTCTGAACAGTCTTGGTCATCAAAGGGGTCTGAGGGTGCTTCAACTTCACAGAATGTGAAATCTGAGAAAACAAAAGTTGAGTGTGAAAAGAAAGAGATTGTTAAAACCCAAGATGTTTGTGAATCTAATGAATCTTTGAAACAACCAGTTCAAAGACCCAAGACCAAACAGGCTTGGGTCCCCCGAAAGATCTAATTGCTTTACTTGATATGTGCAGGGAGCTCTAGCTGGCCCTGTTAGCAGCCTCTGGATTGTTGACAGTGGAGCTTCTGGCCACATGACAGGGGATCTCACGCTAATTTTTGACATCAAGAATATAAATGGAGGTTATGTAGCGTTTGCAGGAAATAAATGAGGTTACATTACGATGGAGGGTAGTGTTAGCAATGGGGTAGTGACATTTGAGCGGATATCGTATGTGAAGCAGATAGATTACAATCTACTCAGTGTCAGCCAAATCTGTGATAAACAATTCTCTGTTTATTTTGATGACAAATTTTGCTACATCCTGAAACCGGGTTTTGAACTTCCAAAAGAGTGGGTGATGCTAAAGGCACCGAGAGTAAACAACTTGTATATTCTCGATATGTCCAAAGCTATGACCACCCATGGCCAAGTCACGTGTTTCCTCTCTAAGGCTACAGAAAAAGAATCTATCATGTGGCATAGGAGAATGGGACACATTCATTTGAGAAAGATGAACCAGTTGGTGAAAAATGAACTTGTCACTGGAGTTAATGTGAAACATTTTCATTTGAATGACAAGTGTATTAGTTGTAAAAAGGGTAAGCAGCACAAACAGACCCATAGACCAAAGAAAGTCAATTCCGTTGAACTACCGCTTGAGCGTTTGCAAATGGATTTATTTGGTCCAGTCAAGCGTAAAAGTCATGCTGGGGAATTGTACTGTCTTGTGGTGACTGACGATTACTCAAGATTCTCATGGGTTATGTGCTTACACGAGAAAAGTGACACGTTTGACAACCTGAAAGTTCTGTTCACTCGTCTGGAGAATATCTATGGTTTTAAGATCAAAAGAATCAGGAGTGATAATGGAACGGAGTTCAAAAATACTCAGATGGATGATCTTTGTGAAAACAAGGGAATTCATCACGAATACAGTGCTCCGTATACACCCCAGCAGAACGGTGTCGCAGAAAGAAAGAACAGGACTCTAATCGAAACGGCGAGAACAATGCTTGCGGACTCAAATCTTCCAGTTATGTTCTGGAACGAAGCAATTTACGCAGCATGTTATACTCTAAATCGTGTTTTAACAGTGAAGAAGTTTGGCAAAACTTCTTATGAGCTGTTGAACCGACGAAAGCTGAATCTAGAGTATCTAGAACCGTTTGGAGCCCCGTGTACAATGCTTAATCCTTCGGAGAAGTTCGCACCAAAGGCTGAAGAAGGCTATTTTGTTGGATATGCAACCCCACTCAAACGGGTATTCAACAAAAGAACTAAAAAAGTCAAGGAGTGGGCTAACGTCGAAGTACAAAGATACACTCAAAATGTACAGGGAGGAGGTCCAGACTGGATGTTTGATTACAAAGACTTCTTTGAATCATTCAACCTAGATAGCATGGTTGAAGAAGCAGTACTCCGTTTATATTACGAGGTCGAAAACGCAGTGACTTCACCGTTAGTGCGTCCGATCACCGTAAATCCTCAAGCGGCTTCTAATGATACCACTGCTCCTGTGATGGAAGAAGAAGTGTACCAAGAAGCTTCAACAACACTTAATTCATCAGATTCAGAAGATGAAGACGATGATGCTACAAGTGAAGCTATTCTGGACAATGCTGCAGTGACAGCACCAGTGAACCCAAATCCAAATGGAGCTTCATCATCCAATGTGGGTAATGATTTGGTTTATACAGAGAATTTGACGACTCAAACGGGAGTGCAAGTACCTGATTATCCGGAATCTCGGATACATCGAATACACCCGCTTGAACAGGTCATTGGTGATCCTGGTAGCAGCGTTATGACAAGAGGGCAATTAAGGAATGCTCAAGCACCAGAGAATATTGGCAATCTTGCTTTATATGCCAAAATACAAAAATCTGGTTTTCAAAATGACTGGTCTTTCGCTTGTTATGTTTCGCAGGTCGAGCCACGGACGTACAAGGAAGCTCTTTTGGATGATGCTTGGGTGGAAGCGATGCAAGAAGAGTTGTTACAATTTCAGAAACTTGGAGTTTGGACGCTGACAGATTTGCCCCCGGGAAGAAAGAAGATCAGAACCAAATGGGTTTTTAAGTGTAAAAAAGATGATAGAGGAGTTATAGTGAGAAACAAAGCTCGTTTGGTTGTCCAAGGTTTTCATCAAGTAGAAGGAATCGACTACAATGAAATCTATGCACCTGTTGCACGCTTGGAAGCTATATGAATGTTTCTGGCGTTTGCATCCTGGAAGAAATTCAAGGTGTATCAGATGGACGTAAAGAGCGCATTTCTTTACGGTGTGGTCAAAGAGGAAGTTTACGTAGGTCAACCACCAGGCTTTGAGGACCCTATTCACCGGGATAAGGTCTATGTCTTAAACAAAGCTCTCTACGGGTTGCACCAAGCTCCGAGACAATGGTATGAGGAGCTGAGCACGTATCTTCTCTCGAAAGGATTCAAACGCGGATTGGTAGACTGCACACTGTTCACGAAACGAGCAGGAGATGACTTGCTTCTTGTGCAAATTTATGTTGATGATATTATTTTCGGGTCTACTAACGAACTTCTGTGCAGGGAATTTGAAAAAGTTATGCAGGAAAAGTTTGAAGTTAGCGCAATGGGAGAAATGCAGTTTTTCCTAGGCTTGCAGGTGAAGCAAAGACCAACGGGGATCTTTATTCACCAGACCAAATACGTTTCTGAAGTCTTGAGCCGATTCCAGATGGAAGATTCGAAGCCGATGGATACCCCGATATAACCTAATCACGGGATTGGAGTTGACGCTAAGGGGGAGCTGACTGATCCATTTACATACAGAGCAATCGTCGGATCTCTGATGTATCTTACTGCGTCTAGACCGGATATAATGTTTGCAACATGTCTTTGTGCACGATATCAGTCGAAGCCGAAACAAAGTCATCTTGCAGCTGTAATGCGTATCCTTAGATATCTGAAGGGTTGTCCATCGAAAGGACTTTGGTACCCTCATGATGATAATTTTGACCTAATCGCTTTTAGTGATGCAGATTGGGGCGGCTGTGACAAAGACAGCAAATCCACAACGGCTGGATGCCAGTTTATGGGGAGCAGGCTCGTGACCTGGCAATGCAAGAAACAGACCGCAGTTGCACTATCCACATGTGAAGCAGAATACGTTTCAGCATCGAGCTGCTGCTCATAGGTTCTTTGGATCCAACAACAGATGGTGGATTACGGTTTGCAATTTCTTAAAACCCCTATTTACTGTGATAATGAAGCTGCAATCGCATTAACAAAAGACTTAGTAAATCACTCAAAGGCTAAACATATCCGGATTAAATATCATTTTATCCGTGATTGTTATGCTAAAGAGTTGATCGATATGGTCAAAATCCACACTGATTACCAACGCGCAGATCTTTTTACCAAAGCTTTTGACAAATCCAGATTTGATTATCTTTTAAAAGCTAATGGTATTAAAGAAAAACAAGACTGATCACCACCTCAGTCTATCACTTTTTAGTTTAATTTTTACTGTTTTTCAGAAAAATTTCGAAAACCCAAAAACATTAAAAATTTCAAAATCCATAAAAAATTAGAAAATTTCTTTGCTGACTGCTATATCTTCTTCCCTTAGATTAGTGCCGTCAGATTTCTGTGAACAAACGATATCTAGGCAGTCACATATTTGAAATGCTCCAGCTTATCCTTGGGATCAGTAAATTCAAAAATTTATAAAAATCAGAAAAACCAAAAATGATTTCTTGGAGAAAAAGGGGAAATGATAGTACATCAGTGGGGATTTGACACATTCTAAGAAATGTAATGCTATATAGGGCGCGTGTCTGAGTCTGTGCGATGTGCTGATAGGCTTCGTAGACCTATTACTGCGTGCCTGATACATACATATCAAATGAATTGATGTGTGGATGAACTCCTCATGGGCATATGGTCTTAGTACCGTAATTTCGTTTGATAGGGTATTTGTACAAAACTCAGAGGTTTAGGGTCGTTATGTTATTAGTTGTCTGGGGATAGCCTCTCTGATCTTCTGCTGTAAGTCATTACTACCTAGATCAGACAGGGTGTCTTTATAAAAGAGCTTTATGCCAAATCCTAAAGTTACCGAATTGAGGAACTTTCTATGTTTTATGATGATCAAAGATTATCTATTACATCGTATTAATCACTGATGCAAATCATGATTAATATCAGTCCTCAACCTGGTAGAGTGCACATGTTACTTTGCTGCATTAATTTTCTGACCTATATACCTCTGTGCATTTTACCTTGTAAATTACAGACTACGAAAGCATAATCACGCTTTACAATGAGTCTTTGTGCATTTACTTCTTGATACGGGAGTATGTCGTGTGCGTGGGAACCACAGACAATTTTGTTTCTACTATAAATAACAGTATCAGTTTAAAGCACTGCACAAAAGTCTGCATGTGAGTTTATGTGGATCACAATATCAGCAGTTGCCAGATCACACATTGTCTTTAATGATAATAAATCAAAAAGATCAACGGTGTGATCAGATTTCTCAATAACTGGTATGATCCCTTTACCGGAAATCCCAAAACATTTACTGTTTTTCATTTACATTTATGCATTTTATTTTCTCGTCAACAATCACAAAACTAAAAAAGATTTTAGGTGTGTTTTAACATAAACTTTAGAAAATCCAAAAAGATTTTTCATTTCCATCTTCTTTTTGATAGCTGATGGTGGTTGATGTCGATTTTCTAAACCTTGATGAACCATTTGAGCTTTGTAATCTTTTAAATGTGAAAATATGAATGTTGGATGCTTAAAAGTTGAAAAATAATTGGAACGGGACTCATTTTTGAGATTTGGAAAATTTGTCATAATTCCAGTTTTCGTTCGCCCATTTGTTTGGTCGAACGTGGGATTTTTGTTGTTCCTTCGTACAGTGTTGTTGGGCGAATGAGAGTGTTCTTGAATACTTTCCACATTCAAACCCTTTTGTCTCCTTCGAACCTTTAATTAGGGTCAAAGGAACCAGAAGTTTCTCATTCGACCGATGCAAGTGGGCGAAGGAGCATGCCTATATATATGTGTTCAATCTCATTCGAACCCTTGCAAAAAATTTTCAAAATTTCTGAAGTAAAGTCCACTTGTTGCCCTGATCTTTTGCTTTATATCATTGTGTTCGTCTCACTTTGCTGATCAATTTCCACTATTTGTTACAGGTTAACAATTCAAATTCATGGATTAATCGCTGATTTCAGTTTTGAGCCCTAGATTTCTAAAAATTGATATAAACATGTTCATTGACTTCATTGATGTTAGGGATTCATTATATCTGTGTTTTAGGGGGAGAAAATCCATAAAACAAGGATTCTAAATCATCAGATTGATCAATTGATCATCATTTTCATTCGAACCCTAGTTTTAAGAAGAAAATACGGATAAAATGATTAATTGATGAAATTGTTGTTTTGGAAACATTAATCGGCGATGTTACTAACCTATTGAATCAAAATGACATGATCAGAATCAATAAAATGCAAAGTTTAAAATTTGAATTTGAAGAACAACTCCTTCGCACCTTTCGAATGGGCGAAGGAGATGGTTAACTGGGCGAATGAACAATTTTGGGCGAATGAAATGCTTTTGTCAAAATCCTTACATTCGTACCTTTATATTTTTACATTCGCACCTATAATCACTCATTCGTACCCCCGTATGGGCGAATGAGAAGATAAAATACCAATTTTTCAAACTTTGAACATTTTGTCGATTTTTAACATGTTTCTTTGTTTTGTTTTGCAGTTTCAACCATGTCTGAACAGGAGAAGCCAACTGAACAAGCCGGATCATCCTCACAGCCTGCAAAGAAAGTAACAGAAGAGCTTTTAACATTCGAGAATGCGCATAATTGTTGTGCGTATCATGGAGAGGTTAAAAAGCATACGGAGTTAATAGAGATCATAGAGTTCTTGAAGAGAAGTCGGGTGATAGACGCGATTGCTACACCTACCATTATGTACAGAGACATGATACAAGAATTCTGGACTGAAGCAAAGATGGATTTCTGGAATTGCGAATCGTCTGTGATTAGCAAGATCCAAGGAAAGATGGTTATTGTTTCTGAGCAGGATATTCGAGAAGCCTTGAATCTTCAAGATGAAAAGACTGATCCTAGAGAGCTTAGCTTTATGGAACAACGAAAGTGCTTTCTAAGGATGAAGTACAATGGGCCGATTACTGATGGTTCATTGCACAAGGGAAAGCTGTGTCCACAGTTCAAATACTTGGCACATGTGTTGATACACGTCTTTGGTTCAGCTGCTGGAGGATATGATTTGATGCGTAAGAGTTTTAGCTCAATGATGGTAGCACTGGTATTGAACAAACCGTTCAATGTATCAGGGATGCTGATGGAACATTTGTTGGAGCCTGTAAATGGCACGAGGAATCTGAAGTTTCCGTTATATCCTCGATTCCTCCAGATGGTGTTTGATCATAAATACAAAGAGTTGAAGAGGGATCCTAAGCACATTGTCGTTCAAGAACATATGTCACTCAATACACTGGCTAGGATGAAAGCTTATAAAGGATTGTCAGTGAATGAACGTCCACCTGTTAGACGTTTATTTGGACATTTGGCGAGGATTGACTATGAGGATCCAGGTGAAGGACTAGTGAGACATGCTAACAATGATTTAGATCAAGATAATCCATTACATCCTGTTGATCCAGATGCGAAGCGTAAGCGACAGGTTGTTAATGTTGGAGCAAAGAGTGGAAAAGGAAAGGAGAAAGAGATCAGATTAGAAGTTGCTTCTGAACCTGCTAAGAAGAAGAGTACACCAAGAAGAAACAAGACAATGGCTAAGAAGGGATTGCACATAGTGGATGTAGCGTCGATTGATTCTGAAGAGACGCAAGAAGATGAACACTGGGATTCAGAGACTGAAACACTAAAGACTACCACGCCCAAGGCCACTGTGGCTGGTGAGTCTGTTAGTTTGAACAGATCGGTTGAAGAGCAGAGAATGAAGAGTCCTATTCATTTGGACGAAGAGGATGAAGATTTAGGTCTGGGAGCAGGAGACTTTCCTGGTTCGCTAGTTCAGGGGGGAGAAACCGAAGAAGCCCCAATACAAGAAGAAGGAAAAGTTTGTGAGACCTGCAGAAAAGAGAGCTAGAGAAATAGAGACACTGATAGCAGGAAAGAAGTTACCACCTGCTACTAGCTCAAAATCTCTAGTTGCTGCTCCAGCCTCAAAGAAGCAGAAAACCACATCTACTTCAGGTACAGAACATGAAGCTGATTTACCTGTTGATGCATTCAATGAAGCTCTAGATAATGTACCGAAGAAGATAAAGAAGGGTAAATTGCCAGAGGTTGCTGAAGTCCCCAAGAAAAAGGTTACAGTTGATAGTGATGTGATGGATACTGTTAACCGAAGACTTACTGAAATGATGAATCTGATAAACAAGCAGCAGACTGAGATTGACCAACTTAGACAAAACGATTCAAAGATGCTTGATGTAGTTGTTTCAACACATGAGACTAATGAAGAGTTGAAACAGAAGATCAAAAAGTTGCAGAAGGATAATAAAAAGTTGCTGAAACATGAGCAGAGAAACACCAGGCGAATCATAGCTTTGAAAGGTGAAAATAAGAAGCTGAAAGAGAGTAACAAAAACATGGATAATCTGATCAAGGATTTATACTCTCGAGGTCCTCAGCTGAAAGAAGGCGAAGAAGATAAAGAGCTTGAAGAGGAGCAAGTTGATTTTGAACTGTCAGATGAGGATGAGGAGGATGATGCAGATCTTGATGAAGATTCTGGTAAAGCTCCTAAAAAGAAGAAAGATGATGATGATGATGATGGTTCAGATGATGGATCTGGTGATGATAACAGTTCTGCATCCGATGATGATGATGATGACAATGATGATGATGACACAGACAAATACAAGTATGAGAAGAGAGAATCTGGAAAAGGTGAAGAATCTAGTTCTAAAGCCCCTGGAGGATTAGTAGATGATGATACGATCTTTTGGAATGAAAAGCTGAAGTCTATGTCAGAAGAAGACAAACAAATGTATCGCCAGATGCTCACTGATCGAGTCTGGACGATTGACATGACTAGCAGATTTTCTGAGATCTTTGAATCTCGTGACAGGGTGTTTGAATTGGAGTATGATGATCTAGATTTAGAAGACGGTGAAGTCTCGGCGGCTATGGCAAAAGAGATCTTTGAAGGTCTGGCGAAACAGGTTGGCAAAACTGTTGAAGAATTGTTAGCTGATAACCAGATTCCTGATCTAACTGAAAAGGAAGCTGGAGATCATTCTGATGATCGTGATATACCTGGTTTCGAAGATATAGAAGTTGAGGATGTGACGAGTGAAGAGTATCCAAAATATTTCAAAAGAGACAAGAATTCTGGATTTACTACTTTCACAGATGAGTTGTTAAAGGAAGCCGAGAGACGTGCAAAAGAGAAAAGTGATATGTTTGCTGATGAGATTTTCAGAGGGCATGAGAAACCGTTTGTCAGACAATCCGATAGCTTGAAAGAGTTATTGAGGGAGTTAAAAGAGAAAGAGGCGAA
Organism: Ambrosia trifida; assembly: GCA_028751855.1. NCBI lineage: Eukaryota > Viridiplantae > Streptophyta > Magnoliopsida > Asterales > Asteraceae > Ambrosia > Ambrosia trifida. The sequence continues at coordinate 62,412,323 of CM054128.1, read as the reverse complement.
TCGTCCTAAACCTGAGATTCAGGGTAGCTTTTATAAATTCCTCAACGACATGTTCAAAGGAAAAGCGTTGGGATGGAAGTTTATAAAGCAACTGAAATGTGTAGCAGTGAAGTGGGAGAAGGGGATCCTATACTTTGATAGATTCCATGATTTGAAGACTCTCCCATATTGGGCAATTCGTGACATTTGTCGACACAAGATGACTGGTACGACAAATGGTCAGATTGCATACTTTGCTGAGAAGATGGCTAGGGAGAGCAGGACGAAGTGGAACCTCTTTGAACCTCAATATCCAAAAAGGATTGTTCACAAGAAGACTACTGACGATATAACTGGTTTGCCCAAGGTGACCTTAAAGTATAAACCACCAAAAGTGTTGAGGCACATTCCATTGCTGCAGATTCCTCAACATTACGCTAAAGACTTTATCTGGTGGTACTACGACTGGAAGATTGCAAAAGCTGTTATAGTTCTGAAGGATGGTGATAAGAGTTTCAAGAAAATACACATTTTTGATCCCATGTGGTTAGTGAATTGCTCACATGAGGACATCATAATGTTGTATTACAATCCTATCTTCAGCAATGTTAAGGATGCTGAACAGGCTAGTAAATACCAGCGAGTGGTATTTCTGTGTTTTGCTCATGATATCAACACCGGATGTGACTATGACAAAAAGCTCGGCAAGTTTGTTAAAGTTCAAGAGATTTCCGAAGAGAAAAAGAAAAAGCCGAAGCAAGTGTTTGAGAAGGTGATGACATTAGAAGAGAAGAAACTTTTAAGGATCAAGTTGATGAAAAGAATGGATGAGGAACGAAGAATCAAACAATCCAAGCAATAGTCGAGGGGGAGTTTGTAGATGCATTTATGCGACTAATGCTTTGGATTTACAATAAACACATGTTAATATGTTTTGTCGAGTGGGCGAAGGAGTCTTAATGTGGGCGAAGGAAGAATTCAAAGGGTGCGAAGGAAGAAATTCATATGAAGGAGAGACAGGAGGCGAAGGAAGATTTTGTTAGTTATGTATTGCTTCATTCGACCAGGCTGTTTGGTCGAATGTGCTCGTTCATACCTTCATGGTGGGCGAACGTGCAGCCTATAAATAGGTCAAGCTGATTTTTGAATGTAGTTTTAGTCATTATTATTCCCTCCAAGTTCAGTGTGTCTCTCTAGTGTTTTGTTAAACTTAATTCACGTTGTGTCCTTCATGTTTTGATCAAATTAATGTGTAATTGAGTTTTGATTATTAATGAGAAAAGCTTTGAATGATGATTTACTTGTTTTGATCTGATTGATTACCATTTTGTGATTGGTTTAGGGTTTCTGCACCTAAATCAAACTTGTTTGATCATTTCTTTGTTGATTTGTCGATCCTTTTAGCACATACAATCCCTTCTTTCACAAATGTATCAGCAAACTCTTTTTCATCTTGTTCTGACATCTGCTTCTGCTTTTTGTACTGTCTCTTGGCAACAATGGATAAGTCAGATGTTGCAAGTAAGCTGTTAAGTGTAAAGGTCTGTTGGGATCTTTTAACCACTGGTGCATCAGAGTAAATTGGTATTCTTGGTAGAGCGGGATCAGTTTTTCTATTCTCTTCAAGCTTCTTGTATGTTTAAACCAGTCTCAGCTCAGACCATCTTGCCACAGACCTCATCTCTCCATACTTAGCAGCCACTATCTCTTCCCTCATTCTTTTATACTTCAAAGCTCTGGCTGGGTCTCTGCCTTTTCTGAAATCAGGGGCAGAGGCCTTTTGAGTAGGATTCTTGGTTATCACTTAAATTCTATGAAGTTCTTCTTGAAGGGCATGAGTGGTCCAGCATGCAAATTGTTTCTTACTTGCTTTGTAAGGCATGGTTGCCAAGATCTGATCAAGAATAGATTCCCTGACTACCCTTTCCAAATCACTACTGAGTGGCATGTTTGAAATTGAATTACTCAGGGTCTTAACAAAATCTTCAATCCTTCTTAATTTCCTAAGCTCTGCTGAATGGATGCCCTGAATAGTTCTGTCATCCTTTCCTTTGCATCTCTCCTTGATGATCAAATCTGTCTGTTCTGCTTTAAACTTCAAGTATTCATCTATGTTTCTGGGAACAAGAAAATTTGGGAGAGATTGGAAGGTTCTTTTTGATGGATCCTCAGTATTGTAGAAGGATTGAATTTCCCCCTTGAGTAGATCAAGCACAAGAGGATACTGAGCAGAAAATGGTGTGATGGATGGTGGTGGTCTATGGGAAGCAAATTGGGAAGTGTGTAGTGAAAAAGATGTAAGTGGAATGGCTGGAATGGGTGTAGATTTTGGTGATGAAATGGGAGTGGGTGTGGTTTCTATATTCTCATCCTGTACCACAAAGGTTGATTTTCTCTTCCTTTTGTACAAGATCAGAGGTGATGATGGTGTTTGGGTAGCAGTGGATGTGTTAGCATCTGTTGGCAGTTGTGCAGGACCAGCATATGTTTGGGGTTGTAATGGTGAAGTGGGTGGCATAGATATGGGTGGTGTAGTGGTGGTTGTTGTAATGGGTTCAGTGGTTGGATTTAGTGGTTGTGGTGGTAGCAGATGTTTCGGGAGCAGAGTTTTTGGTTTTGGATAGTGGTTGCCTAACATGTTTTGCAGGCATTTTTGTTGATGCACTTTCTGTGGACGTCACTGTCGAATAGACTAGGGTTGAGTCTTGTATTGTATTACATGAGATTGTGGTGATCCATAAGGGCATTTTATGGATCTGATGCATTTGTGAATATAGACCAAAACATAAAGTCTTGGTTCGACCTCCTTCATGGGGCGAACCTGCAGGTTCGACCTCATTAAAGGGGCGAATGTGGCTCATATGTTTGGACTATAAATAGCAATCTCATGTGTTGGTTTTCATTTAAGATTTTGATTTTGTGCTTTGAATGCTCTCAAGGGGAAGGTCATGCCCGACCTCCCCCGGCCCTGAGATAGATGTTTATCCTACTGATGACAGTGTCTGTAACCGTTTCTGATGCAATACGAATCTGTGATGACTTTGTTATCGTATATTTCTGTCTCGTCTCATATCTTCCGTCTGAAACCGAGTTGTTTTTGCTTTATCGATCTGTGGATTCGGTTTTTAACCGGATTCTCAACTGGTATCAGAATTGTAAGTGCATTATTCATGTATGTCCCCAGCTAGTGATCCGGTACTGAATGTCGAAGGTTCAGATTATCATAAAAAGACAAAGACTTTAGCTTGAAGACCCATTCGACCAAACAAGAGGTCAAATGGAAATTGCTCGGTGATTCGTTATCTGTTTTCATCACGATCGATTACGTTTATTTCTAAATCAATTTGCACGATCAGAGGAGATTCCGCACCCTACGGTTGGTATTCGTGAGATCACGGTTTGTGATTACGATCCTAAAACGATTTCTCAATTGGTATCAGAGCATAGGCTCGATTTCACGATTGCAAATTGATCTGAATTGATGAAAACAGATTAGAATTCTGGTTTAAAGATCAAAACCCTAGAAATTTTGAAGCTTTTCATAAAAACATGGCTTTTGATTAAATTGGAGTTGAATTTGATGTTTTCAAAAATCCTTTCACAAATGTTTGTCTAAATTCAAATCCGCACAAAACCTATCAAATTTCATTACATTTGGTGAAAATTTTGTCAAAAACCGATCAGATTCGTGTTCTTGAGGTTGAAGATGATGAACAGACCTGAAAAGGTCGAATGTTAGATTTGATGTGACACCCGGCATGTTCGGCTTAAACATATTAGTAACATCTAAGTCTACCTTAGCGAGAAACGTTTATAAACAAACTTAACTGGGTTAGTTGAGTCGGGTCAAGTTAGGATTGTCCAGGGTACAATGATCTGGAGGATCATTGGGAGTCGTTTTGGTAATACACTAGTACCGGGTTCCGTTGTTGGTGACATTACATGAACTAATTAAGTACATGTGTAGTTTATGGGTCGTGTGGTGGATTATATACATAGATGTGTTTAAATGATGTGGAAATGATTATCTGTGCTTAAATGTGTTAAATATAGACTAAGGATGCATGCTTATGTGTAAAGATGTGTTAGAATGCGTTAAACACGACAAACTAGAAAACTAGTTAAAAAGGGATCTTGGTTTGACCACTTCGAGTGGTCGAAGGAGAAGTAATTGTCTGGTTCGACCCTTGTAAATGGACGAACCAGGGAAGTGGAATTTAAGGAATTCCCTTCGACCAGACAGGGCTCATTCGACCCTGTGAAAGGGTCGAAGGAGACCACCTTCCACCAATTAATTGGGGCGAAGGAGGATTAGAATAAATACCAACCTTTGTCATTTTTCATCATTTCAAAAACCCTAACCGTCCCAAAACGCTCTCAAACGATCTAAAACACTAAGGAAGGAGTTTTTGCTCTTCTTTTTCATAATCTAACCTATCTACAACATCTAAACAAGAATCCAAGATCTCCGGTAGAGGGATTATCAAGGGCTAAACATCCTTACTTGTAATTGAAGAACGCTACTTAAGGTGAGTTCACGGCCCCACTTTTACTGCTTTAACTTTTGGGGGACAAAACATGCGCTAAACTGTTTTGGTAACATATGTCATACTATGGTTTAAACTTTATATTGCTATACGATCTTTTGGAAAGTCCCCGGGGAAACCATGAATGTGCGGGGATGCACAACGGGGGAAATGTGGATAGATCTATTGGGCGTGACCTGCCCCACTCGTCGGCTTGGAGGGCCGGGCGGGTGCATATTGTCTCGAACAGGAACATCATCATGCTGAACATACAGGCTGCTTAAACATGCTAAACATTGCTAAACGTGTCTAGTAATGGTTTCCAATCGTAGTAGTAATAAAACATACGCCTAGCTAGCGTACTTGGTAACATTGATATAGTATGGACATGGTAACGTTTTGGTAACATATTGAACAAACCTGTGAACTCACCAGCATTATATGTTGACATCTTTTTGGCATGTTTTTCTCAGGTCGCTAAGGTAGCAATGAACGAAACTAGGTGCACGGGTCTGCATTGGCGTCTAGGCATAGTTGCACGTTTTGTAATAAAAGTATTTTGAACAACTTTTGAGATGATAGCATAGTTGATTAAATGCTACTTAAACGCTTCCGCTTATTAAATTAATGGTTATGTCTATTTACGTTTTTCATATAGAGTTGTTTATTGTGATCGTTGACTTGGATCCTGGTTTGTCATGCGCCTCGCGGTAAAACCCCGCAAGTGGAAATTTGAGGGTGTGACATGAGGGTCGAACCTAACTTTTTCTGGTCGAACGTGAACCATTTTAGGTCGAACCTAGAGGTTGTGTGTGTTGTTTTGTACATTCGACCGAGGTTTGGTACATTCGACCTTACGGGAGGTTGAAAGTGGAGTTAAGTGGTCAAAAGTGAGTTTAGTGTGTTTCAAGTTTCACATTCGAGTCAGATTAAAGGGTCAAACCTGGCTATTTCCACATTCGAACCCTCGATTAGATTTCTTCAGGTCGAAAGTGAGTATCTGTTTTTCAAAGATTTTCATTCTTGAGGTTGAACCTAGACTGAGTTACATTCGACCCTTTTAAAAGGTCGAATAAGACTATATTTTTCCAGGTTCAAACCCACGAATTTTTGGACAATATTTTTCAAATTTTAAGGTGTAAAAAATTTCGAACCTGTTTTTAGAAAAATTTTGAAATAATTTTTGTTGAAAAATGATAAATTACTTGGCTATATCAAGAACTGATGATGAGATAAAAGCTCAGATAGAAGCTGCACGACAACAATCACAAACACAAAAATCACAAGTTGACAACATTTGGGGATTTCCAATGACACCGAGACCTATTGTTGGAAACATACTAGCTCCAGCTGTGCAACCAACTGATAAAATGGTATATGTTGACAAGTGTGTTAACAAAGAAAGTGGCAAAAGTGATGTTGCATGTCTTGCTAAACAAATGGGGAATGATGATTCAAGTGAATTGTCAAAGAGTGATTTGAGTTCTGATACGAGTTCAGAACAAAGTGAATCAAGAGGAAGTGATACATCAAACGTTGATGTAAATTCTGAGAATGGATCTGAAAATGATAATAATGCAGATGATGAGGTAAATTCAAAAACTGAATGTGTTAAATGTTCTGAATGTGTCAAATTGAAAAATGAAGTGATGGAACTTCTTGAGGATAAACAGAACTTAACAAATAAACTTGAAAGATATCAAATTGAAAACAGAATTTTGACAAATAATGAAAGACATTTTATGAATCAAATTGAATCTTTTAAGAAAGAGATTTTAGAACTCCATGAAACTATTTCAAAGAGTAATCTCACATCAGAGTTAGATGTCACAACATCTTGCGTTGTTGATCTTGACTTTGAGATGAAACCAGTGTTTGAAAAGAAAACTGAAAATGAGGTAGTAACTTCAGAACCTGAATCTGAAGAGAAACCCATATTTAAGTTTCCTAAAGGAGTTGAAGGATCCTATATGTTGGTAGGAACAGGACAAATTGATTTTCAACAAAGATTTTCCAATTGATAATATCGAACAATCTTTACTTAAATGTATCTTTGTCGATAACAATGATTTGATAAATCAATTTAGAAGTCAATATGGTCATCTTCATTTTGAACTCAGTCCTAACCAACATGAGAATGAAAAGGATCAGCCTGGGAACAAAAAGAAAAATCCTAGGGCAAAAGGACCAAAACCAAACAAATCGAAAGGAAATGATCAGATGAAAAATTCTTATCAATGGAATTCAAGAAGTTTTTCATCTAGAACACATGACTTTTATGATTCTCAAAGTCACTCTCGATTTGATGGTTATTGGAGAAGCAACTCACCACAGTATTCTCATGGTTATGTTGAATGGAGAAGCTGTTTTGAATGTGGTGAAGTTGGTCATATTGCTGCTCATTGTCCCTACTGTTATTGGGATGAAGGGTATGCATGTGATTTTGTGGAATATAGGTCTTGTTATAACTGCGCAGAGTATGGGCATTTAGTTGCTGCCTGTCCGCATGTTAAACAGAAAAAGACCGAAGTGAAATTTGCTAAAAATTCAGGCAATGTCAAAAAGCCTGTATCCCCAAAACCAATCAAGAAACAAAAGGGGAAACAGGTTGTGTATGACAATCGTAAAAAATTGCCTTGAATAAAAATGGAGATTGTGATAGGGTTGCTAAGGTAAGGGGGAGTTCTAAGGCTAAGCCTAAGAATAACTCTAAACCTGGGTCTTCATCAGTTAAGTCTGAGAAGATTCCAAACAAAGTTCAGAAGCAGGTGTCAAACATGAAACCTGAAAAGTCAACAATCAAAACGATTTCAACAAAATCTAAAATAAACACTGAACGTGTTTGGAAACCCAAATCACTTTCTAAATCAATAGCAATTTCTACTTCAAATCAATCCATTGAAAAACCAAGTGATTTTTCAAAAGGAGAATGGATTGATGTTCCGAGGATTGATGACATTGGACGACCCATCATTATGAAGGGATGGGTGCCTCTCTCGTGCTAATTGTTTAACAAGTGTGCAGATTGTTCCAGACAGACCTATTAGTTATCTTTTGATAGTTGATAGTGGAGTATCTGTATACAAGCTATTTATTGGAGAGGTGAAGGTCAAAGAAGGGATATTGAAAAAGGAAAACATGATTTAAACAGAGAGGAGAGTGTTTGTCGTCTGTTTCCTACCTGTAAAGCTGGAAAACGTTGCAATCTCATGCAATTGCTCTCAGGTTTAGGATTTCTACAACTGTTGCAACAAAACGGTTTATTCTAAACTCTCTTATCTTTGTTAATGTCTTTACTATTTGAACGAACAAAGTGAGTCAAGTAATCTAAGTGAGAAAATTGGTTTTGAAACTCAAGGAGTAGACCTCATCAGATATCATTTTATTTTGTTTTTCTTCAAAAGTTTAAAAAATCCAAAAATATGCTTATTTTTAGATTTTTAGGGGGAGAAAATTTCAGAAAAATCAAAATAAAAAATTAGAAAATCCAAATGAGTTTTCAAGGAGAAAAAGAGGAGATGATAGTACATCAGTGGACTGTCAGACTACTCTGAAAACAAAATGAATTGATAAACATTGAGTAGCCACTACAATTATATATTGGTAGGCTTGAAATCAAAAGGTTAAAGTTCAGCATGGTGATATAAACTTAAAAACATTAACTGATAATCATGTGGATTAACGTCTCGTTGGCATATGGTCTTAGTACCGAAATTTCGTTTGATAGATTGCCAAAATCGGAGGTTTCGGGTCGTTATATTGAAAGTTATATGGGGATAGCCTAACTGATCTTTTGTCGTATTAATTTACGGACTTAGATCAGTCAGGGTATCTTATCAAAAGATCTTTAATGACAAATCCGTAAGTTACCGAATGAGGAACTTAACATGTGTGTTGATAATCAAATATTATCTAATGCATCGTATCAGTATTATGATGAAAATCATGTATGATATTAGTCCTCACCCTGGTTGAGTGCATAAGTCGCTTTGAAGCATTAATTTGCTGACCTGTCACCGCTGTGCCTCATACTTTGTAACTTACGGATAACTACAATATAATCACGCGTTACAATGAAACTTTCTGCAATTCTTGATACGGGAATGTGTCGCGTGTGCGGGGACCATAGATTTTTCAGTATCTAATATTACCATAATGTATCTGAAGTACTGAACAATGAATGATGATTTTGAGTTTAAGTGGACAAACATACTGGTAATGGTTGTAGGATGCTCAATGTCAAAAGCAGAAATTGATCTAAAAGAGTTTTGACTGACTGTTTTAATACTGATATGATCCTCTTACCGGAAAATTCGAAAAAATATGTTTAGTTTACTTTTATGCAAATTTATTTGAAAATTTAAAATATTTTTGGTGTGTTTTAGCATAAACTTTGAAAAATCAAAATGATTTGTTTCTACTTTATTTTCGATAACCGATGATGGGATACTTAATGTGAATACTCAGATACTTAAAAGTTGAAAAAGACTACAGATCTTCAAGTTTCTGGTGCATATTAAAAATGTTTAATAGTTCAGGGGGAGAACTATTGAGGGTCAAAAGGAATGTGAAGAGTACTTCCGAGATTTTTGTCGTGTCTAACACTGGTTGTAGTTTGTGCATTTTTTTAGTAAATTTTTCTGCAGAATCAAATACAACAGGTGCACTACTCAAGATTCATCGACAAAGTGTGTAACTGAACAAGACCCAAGCCGGAACATCAAGATCACCAGAACAACAGAAACTAGTCAGAGGTTGTTAAAGAAATGACTGAAGATCGAAGAATTCCAAGATAGATTTCTGTCTTCATTTTTGGACCAACAAAAGACAAAGCCAAGATTTCTTGAGTCTGTCTGAGATTTCGAAGCTTACTGCAAAGATAGACAAGAACCTCGACACAAACGTGCAAGAAAATGGAAAGTTTTCAAGTCATTCAAGATAATGAGTTCAAGACTTGAAGAATTGATAACTTTCTGATTTGGTACATCACTAGCTAGGTCCAAGGGGGAGATTGTAAGTGCATTATTCATGTATGTCCCCAGCTAGTGATCCGGTACTGAATGTCGAAGGTTCAGATTATCAGAAAAAGATAAAGACTTTAGCTTGAAGACCCATTCGACCAGACGAGAGGTCGAATGGAGTTCAACATAGGTCGAATGTAGAATGAAAGATACAAAAGGTTTGATTCGAACCCACGAGGGGTTGAATGAACACCTTCGACCTCTTGAAAGGGGCAAAGGTGGGAGCCTATAAATAGGGAAAAGTTAGTTATTTTTTAGAGAGTTATCATTTGGAGCTTTTCCCTAGTTTGTGTGTGTGTGATATTCTCTGTATTAGGTCTAGGTTTGAATTGTAATTGTTGATATTTTGATCTAATACACGAGTAAAGTTATGGAAATTGCTCGGTGATTCGTTATCTGTTTTCATCACGATCGATTACGTTTATTTCTGAATCATTTTGCACGATCGGAGGGGATTCCGCACCCTACGGTTGGTATTCGTGAGATCACGGTTCGTGATTACGATCCTAAAACGATTTCTCAATTTTCTTCCTTTTAGAGGAGCTAACATCATCAACTTCTTGCTGTTGCTCTTGCTTCTTTTGCACTAGAGCCTCTACTTTGACTTCCAAAGTATCAGACCTTTTTTGCTTAGCTTCAGCAGCCTCTTCAGCAATGATGTTGGCAGATTCATCAATGTCTTTTGCCTTACCAGCTTTGGCAGATTCATCAGTAGCAGTGGTTTGATCAGTGGGTTGTTGTGAAGCTGGAGCAGACCCTGGTTTGTTGGTAGCAGACTTTTGTGATTGACCTTTTTGAGAAGGTGGACATCCAAAGGGATCTAGCTTTGGCAATCTATCTCTGCCACTCTCCCCCTTTTTGGCATCATCAGCAGTGAATTCATCATCATCTTCATCTCTTAATATAGTTGTGGGGGCAGAGCCAGTGGTCTTCAGCAGATGATCTTTGATGGCTTTAATGTCTACTTGGTTATCTGTGTACTTAACATCTACCATGGTTCTGATTTGAGCTATATATGTTTCATGTGTTTGATCTGCTAGTTTTCGATGAGCTATGATGATGGGGCGGACAGACTTCCATAGCTCATTAGCAATATCTTCAGTGGATGGTTGACTTTTGGTGAGGACAACCAAAGATTGCAATATTGTCTTGATATCAGTCTTGATGTCAACAACAGATGTTTCAATGGATGTAACTCTCTCCGTCAATTCTTGGTATTTTAACCCATCACCTAAGTTAATAGGATCATCTGGATTCCTACCAGAGGTGGTAGCTGTAACTGGTGTAGTTCTAGGAGGTGAGTCCATAGAATAAGAACCAGATGCCCCTTTGTCTTGGTTCTAGGGACTTCCAACTGATTTTGGGGTCACTATAGTGGCCTCCTCAGTTGTTGCCATGAAGGAAGTCTTAGGGATGGAACCACTATCCTGTTGTGAGACAATGGTCTCTACAATAGTAGTGGCTGCTTCACTTGAAAAACCACCTTGAGTTACATGTAACTCAAGAGGTGTAGCCTCCCCTGTTTGTGGGCTAGCCAATTGATTTTTCTCAGACCCAGTCACTTGATGAAGTATACTCTCAGTGATAGGTGATGGAGAGGAACTGAGATTGTCCTGAGTTTTATCAATGGCTTCGAACAATGGTTGCATGGCAGGGAGGACATGTGATGGTGAAGGTGGAGGAGTAAAAAGAGAAGCAGCCCCGGGAGAAGGGCTTTTGAACATATGGTCAAGTGACTCGTATGCTTAATGATGTGTGTCCCCTTGGCTGACAACATGATCCTTTTGTGAGGATTCATGAGGAGTTTGGCTGGGTTGAGATATATCCATCTGTTGAGAGGAAGTATCAACAGTGGTTTGTTGTTGCTTTTGTGCTACAACAGGGTTTGCCTCTGGTATCTCATCTTTCAGAGGTCCCTTTTTTTATTTCTTTGGGGGTTTGGTGGATGGAAGTTTCTTTTTGGAAGTGGCTAGTGTGGGTTTCACAGCACTTGATGTAGTGCCATAATCACCAGGAGCAGTGGGCTCAGCAACAGAGGTTTTGACAATAGTTGTTGTCTTAACACCCTTTGCTTGTGTTTTGGAAACTTTAACTTTTGACACTTTTTCTTTGGTGTTTGGACCCAACATTCTTGTAAATGTTTCTTGAGAGAGACTCTTCATTTGAAGAAATTCTCCCGTTTTAAAATCCTTTTTAGGTAAAACCTTTTGTCTTGTAGTAGAAACTCAGCATTTAACCAGAATTCTTGAAGAGTGTCAATGAATATGGGTGCATCAGCGGTGAGGATAGGCAAGTATTTGAATTTGAGGAAGACGTCAATGGTGATGTGGAACGGAGTGTTTTCATCTGTTTTAACAAGATAAGGTAGGTAATTGTGAGAGGCTTTTGCTTGAAGATCCATTGTAATGGAGTTTGAGTTGAATGAGTAAAGGAATTTGTATGAGGGTTTGAGGTTGAAGAAGGCGATTTCAGTGTTTTGAATACAATGAGACAATGCAACAACTGTTGGGGAAAACAGGGTTTTTATAGTCTCTGATGAAACCGCTGATGTGGCTAAAGCTCTGCTTTTGAGAGCAGACGTGGCAAACATCTGATGGAGCATACGTGGCAAACAGTTGTTGTTGGTTTGCCAAAGCACTGATGGTTTTTTTTCCGAGTATATATATATATATATATATATATATATCTGTGTGTGTGTGTGTGTATAATGAAAACAATTGTTTTATCTGATCAGATGTTTGAAACAAATTTTTCAACCAAACAGTGGTTGTTTTATCTGATCAGATGTTTGAAACAGATTTTTCAACCAACAGATGATAGAATAAATGAAACAGTGGTTGTTTTATTTTAACAGATTTTTCAATCAAAAGCTATTTTTAAGGATGGATTTTGATTTTCTGTAAACATTTTAATGTTTTATTTAAGGAAACATTTTTGTTGTTAATCCATATTTAGCATACCAATCCGAGAGATCAGATTTTCAAAGGTAGATGTGTCTAAAGCTTTTGTCAACACATCTGCCAGTTGATCCTCTGTTGGAACATGGTGCAGAGAAATCAAATCTTTTTCATAGCTATCTCTCACAAAATGATGTCTGATATCGATGTGCTTTGTGGTGGAGTGAGAGACTGGATTTTTGATGTTATTTTCAGCAGCTTGGCTATCCAGCATGAGTGGAGTCCTTAGTGCAATTATACCAAAATCCAGTAGTTGATTTTGAAGCCACATGAGTTGGGCTGTACAGCTTGCAGCAGCAATGTATTCAGCCTCTACTGTTGAGGTTGAAACAGCTGCTTACTTTTTGCCTTGCCAGGAGACTAAGGCATTCCTTAGAAATTGGCACCCACCTGATGTGGACTTCCTTGTGGTGTGGCAGCCAGCAAAATCACTATCTGAATAACCTGAAAGCTCAATGTTTCCATTAGCAGGATACCAGATACCAAGTGTGGGAGCACCTTTTAGGTATCTGAATATCCTCTTCACAGCAATAAGATTTGACTTTCTAGGTGATGCCTGGGATCTTGCACAGACACAAGTGGCAAACATAATGTCTGGCATGGATGCAGTTAGGTACAGTAAAGACCCAATCATGCATCTATAATGTGTCTGGTCAACAAGTTCATCTTTGTCATCAATAGTGAGTACATTGTTACAGTTATTCATCTCAAATCTTGTTAGTAAGTTTTTAACATACTTGTTTTGGTGAATGAATGTACCATTTTGCAGCTGCTTCACTTGGAGCCCAAGGAAGCACTGAAGTTCACCCATAGCACTCATCTCAAACTCTGCTATCATGAGTTCCCTAAACTCTTCACACATTTTGTTACATGTGGATCCAAAAATGATGTCATCCACATATATTTGAACAATCATTAAATCTTTCCCTTTCCATTTTAGAAATAAAGTTTTATCAATTTTACCTCTAGTGAAACCAATGGATAAGAGAAAGGTGGAAAGAGTTTCATACCAGGCCCTTGGTGCTTGTTTCAGTCCATACAAAACTTTGTTGAGCTTGTAGACATGATCAGGATGGAACGTGTCTTCAAAACCAGGTGGTTGACATACATAGACCTCCTCTTGAATTTTGCCATAAAGGAATGCACATTTGATATCCATCTGATACACCTTGATGTTGTGGTTGACAGCAAAGGCTAGGAAGAGTCTGATAGCTTCTAGCCTAGCTACAGGAGCAAAGGTTTCATCACAGTCTATCCCCTCTTCTTGTTTGAAACCTTGAACCACAAGCCTAGCTTTGTTCTTGACAACTATGCCCCTTTCATCCATTTTGTTCTTGAAGACCCACTTTGTGCCAAATGGACACACATCCTTTGGCAGTGGTACAAGTTCCCATACTTGTTGTCTTTTGAACTAAAGGAGCTCTTCCTACATGGCTTCTACCCAACTATTGTTTTTCAGTGCATCTTGGTACTTGACAGGTTGTGTGAGAGATAGAAAGCCTGCAAAAAGACAGATATTTGAGGATTGGCTCCTTGTGAGCTCCCCCTCTCTGATGTTGCCAATGATTTGGTCTGGTGGATGAGCTCTTAGGTAGATTAGATCTCCCTGGTATGGTATGATGGCATTTTGAGGTGAGGGACATAGGTTTGGTGACTCTGTTGTTGTAACATTTGTTTGCACTTCTGTAGTACCAACAGATGTTTGAAATGGAAGTGGGGGAATGGGTCCAAGTGGTGTAAAATTGGACTGACTTTTGTCAACAGAGGTTGAACTTTTATCAGTAATAACTTCAAATATAAATTTTTGTGGAGACTGTGGAATACCTGCACTGTTAGTTTTATCAGTAATATCTTCAAATTTAAAATTTTCTAAATCAAACAGTTCAGCAGGATTTGCTGGGATTTTCAAAGATGAGCGTTCATTGAACTTTACATTTAAAGTTTCTTCTTTTATCCTAGTCCTTGTGTTAAACACTTTATAGGCCTTGGCAGTAGAAGAATATCCCAGAAAATACCCATAATCTACTTTGGCTGCAAATTTTGAAATGAAATCTTTAAGATTTAAAATGAAACATGGGCAGCCAAAGATTTTGAAGAATGATATCAGTGGTTTGATTTTGAACAGAATTTCATAATCAGTCTTTTGATGTCTAGGGTTAATCAAAATTTTGTTTTGAACATAGCAAGCAGTGTTTACAGCTTCTACCCAGAAGGACAGTGGCAAACCAGAATCTGCTAATATAGTTCTTGCAGCCTCAATGAGGGTTCTGTTTTTCCTTTCAACCACCCCATTTTGTTCTGGTGTTCTTGGAATGCTGTACTGCCTCACAATTCCTTTTGACACACAGAAATCATCCAACTCCTTATTTTTAAACTCTGTTCCATTGTCACTTCTAAAGAGTTTTACTGGCAAGTCATATTGTTTTTCAACTTTGGTGACAAAGTCCTTCAAGATACCTGCAGTCTCATCTTTAGAGTGTAAAAAGTAAGTCCATGTAAACCTAGAAAAAGCATCAACTATGACAAGACAAAATCTTTTTCTTCTTAGACTTATGATTTTAACTGGGCCAAACAAGTCCATGTGCAACAATTGAAGACATTGACTTATTTTGGACTCTTCAATGGATTTGTAAGAGCTTTTATGTTGCTTTCCTTTTAAACATGAAACACAATGCTCATCACATTTGAATTCTTTTGATGGAAGGCCTCTCACAAGGCTTTGTTTAGAGAGTGAGTTGATAATTTGAAGGTTGGTGTGACCCAGTCTCCTATGCCACAATTCTGTCTCTTTAGTTGAGGCAGCAGAAAATAGAGAGACATTTGCCATAGGATTATCCTTCAACATATCAACTACATACACATTGCCACTCCTGTGAGCAACAAGTTATGCTTTGCTCTCAGCTATGATGGTGTCAATCTTTTTAACCACTTCTGGCCCAATAATCTTACAAGTTTTCTTAGTGAAGAATGACCCATAGCCTTTGTCACTCATTTGTGAGACACTAAGAAGATTATATTTATGATTATCAATAAGATTGACATTTTCAAACTTGAGTTTCCCAGCCTGAACAGTCCATGAACCCAACACTTTACCTTTAGAATCATTACCAAAAGATATATCATCCCCTCCATGAGCTAAGAAGTCCAAAAGTAGGGCTCTACATCCTGCCATGTGCCTGGAGCCTCCACTATCTACATACCATAGACTATCTAAGTAAGCAGAAGCTCCTTGCACATCAGTAATGGATTAGTTTTGGTAAGTGTCCAAAGCCAAGTTGGCTTTGGATGAGTTCCCGGACTTTTTAGCCTCAAGCTTAGGAGAATAATCAGTGGTTTGAATCAGTTTTTGAACGAAGTTCAACAACTGTTGCTGACCATTTGCCAGTGTTTGTATGTCGACACTTGATGCAACAAATGTTTGAGCATTTCCTGTCAGATGATAGTAACCATAAGGATTCCTGTTCACTCTTGGTTTTGAAAGCCTCTTGGGCTCTTCATAAACATGTGACAGACTATGACAAGGTGGTTTTCCATGTCCTCTTGGATATTTGTTTGAGGGTGGAGCATCTGTTACTTGGACATCCCTAGGAGTAGATGATTCAAGACTTTTGGTAACAGATGTTTGGGCTGGTGCAAAAGTCTGTTTGGGCTTTCCTTTTGGAGTACTAACCACTTGACTTGCTTGAGTTTTAGCCTTATACTCTTGTATTTTGACATCAAAATTTCTGAGATAAAGACACTATTTGGTTTTGTGATTCTTTTTACCACATATAGAACATGTAGCTTTGGAATCACACACACTTATTCCTTTGTTGTTATCATATGCTTTTAGAAGAAAACAGTTTTTAGTAACATGGTTCTTCTTTTCACAGAAATCACAAAACAAGTGTTCATCCCTTTCTTTCTTTCTTTTTCCCTTTTTCAACCTTCCTTTCAACAGATGTTTGAGCATCTGCTGGAAGATCTCTCAAGGGAATGACCTTTGCCTGTGGTGCTTTCTTACCATCAGGGGTTTTAAAATTAACTGGTTTGAAGTTTTCAAGAGTATCACACTCATCTGACCAAGTAGGTTTAAACTCATACTTTTCAAGTTCAGTAAATGATGAGGAACCCTCAGGTTTTCAAGAATAATTTTCTTGCCACTAGGTTTAGTGATTTTAATTTCTTGACCCTCCAAATTAGTTGGAACAACCTCAACTAACTTTGGTTCCCTTTTGCCAGTGTTTTGAAAAGCTTTAGCACTGGTTTCAAAATCACAACCAAATTTGACATGACTTTTGGTCTGTTTGTTGAGGAGCATCTCAAAACCTTTACATGATTCCACCCATTTTTCACATTCAACTTGGGTGGACTCAAGTTCCTTTCTACAACTCTGATATTTTGTTATCATAGTTTGGAGCTAGTCTTTGGTTATAGTTGCTTCATGTTTTAAACGGCTGATTTCATATTCCTTTTCAGTAAATTTTGATTTTAACTCTTTTGAAAGTTTTTCAAATTGAACTTCATCATCTAAAATTTTCTTTCTAAGGTTTTCATTCACCTCTTTAATGTTTGCAAATGCTATTACACATTTGTTTGAACACAAGTCATTTAAGATTTGAGGAGATACCTTGGCAGCAGCCATCAATGCAAAATCACACTTGCACTCACAATCATTATCACCCCAAGGATCTGAGAGATTCACAACCTCTTCTTCAGACTTTTAATCTGGAACTACTGCATCAACAACATCATTAGTCACATTTTCAGATTGATGTGCTAAAAGTAGTTTAATAAAAATAACTGAATTAAACCTAAAACTAGACACTAAGTAATACTCTAGACTCTCTAAAACTAAACTACTGACAGGCAAGTGAACCTATCGACTCTAGTATAGCTAAAGTAAGTCCAGATATCGAACCCACGAGACTCTAATGGAAAACGGTAACTAGACTCAAAAAATTATCCTAAATACTGATTAAATTAATTTATTATTTTAAGGGGGGGGGGGGTTTACTGAAAAATAAATTGCAATAAAATAAAGATTAACTAAGACTAGCTAAACTGAACTAAAACGAGAGCTGAGCTAAGCTGAATTCAGATGATGACAAGTCACTACCTAGACCAGAGTCCTAACTATGCCTGATAAGCTTCTATGGTTATGGAACTGAATTAGAACCGGGATCTTAAAATACTAAATATTAAGAATAAACTAGACACCCTCGACCCTTCTCAAGGGGAAACCCTAGAATATTGTTGTACTGTTAAACTACCGGTTGGAGTACAAACCCTCACAGGTTATCTAACTCTTATGATCGAGTACCCGCTAGACAAGCTACCTCACAGCGCGAAAGCCTCACTACACTAGGTGTAAGGGGTAATTATTGAAGCCTAGATCTAACTTGATATGCAGGAGTTGAAAGGGAAACTAGGCAGATCTTCTCACAAAGCCTCTAACCTAGCAATCTAACAACCTAAACATACCAACAAGCCCTCACCTCACAGCTATTGAACTTGGAAGAATATCTAAAATCTTTTAACCACCAAATATCACTCCTATGGTAAACTCGCGACTATTGACTATAAACTAGTTGCTACACAAAGTCTGCAACCTAACTAGCACTCATACATGAAAGACATTCACAAAAGTGCAAGTGGAGTGAATAAGTGACAATAAAAAAAATAATAGATACGCACATACACCAGATATAGAGAAATCAAAATCTTTACTGAATCATAAATCTAAAACAAGTTTCAAAACCCATAGAAAAAGCAAATCAAAACATAGTTATTTGTCTTAGTCTAGGTAGCTATAAAAGTTTTAGCCACAAATCATCTTGAAAAGAGAAACAAAGACAAATAAAAGTTTAGCAATCATTGTCTAGAACAAAGATAATAAAGGAACGGAAAAACCGAATGATTGACACCCGAGTACTCGCTCCCAAAGCTTAGAACCTTCAATCCCTGGCTTGCCTCCCTTTCTCCTCTTACGGCTGTTTGTTGCCATGGAAGGAATACTATTCTCCTCTTCGATAAATAATGTTCCGCGCCTCCCTAATTTTCCAGCAATAATATATGCGGCTCCCCTTCGTCCAATATATAATAACATAAGGAATTTAGGAACCATACACCCCTTAATTAGGAATGATACACCCTGGCCCATATCATGCATTAATAGGAACCTGCCACATACCCCAGAATGTGATGTCACACCCCCATAATATAATGTCACGGGATGTATGAAACCTTAAACCCTAAAAATAATGTTCGCCGCTTTCCTTTTATTTAGATCTGTGCCTATCCATTCAAGAAAATAATATTTGCCACTCTTAATAAAATGGCCTACCCAAAATTGGGCTTGGGTCTTCATGCGTGACAACAAAGTCATCGTTTATTGTGTTTTTTTTTATTTTAATATTATTAATATACTATTATTTATTATTATTATATCATACTATTAATATATATATATATATATATATATATATATATATATATATATATATATATATATATAGGGTCAAGATCGTGTACAAAGTGTTTTTTTAGAAGTATTAAAAATTGATACTTAGGCATCATTTTTTGAACTTAGTCGTGATGTTTTGGATTGTTTTGCCTATAAAAACACTAAACATAACAATTAAAAACCGAAAACAATGTATTTTAGGCTTAAAACTTAAAACACCATGCTAAGAACATTAGCAGTGTGTTTTAAGCGTTAAGTAGTGTGTTTTAGCTGTTTTTTAAATTTAATGACTATAATACATTGTATTGTGTATTAGATTGTTGTGTTTTGTGTTTTTCAAGTTAAAACAACCTAAAACATCATTCCTAAATCCAAAACATGATGTCTACATGTCAATTCTTAGTCCTTCTCACACTTCTCACAAAAAATGTACTTTGTACAGGATCCTAAACCTATATATATATATATATATATATATATATATATATATATATATAGGGGAAGTATCCATAGAAAACCCTCTAAAATGAGTAAACTTTAGCAAACCTAATACTTGTCTCATATCTGTCCACATCACCCATTAATATTATATTATCAAGGTTATTTGAGTAATTTTATCATTCCCCCCTTTTCAAGTTTGAATAATTTCCCCCCTCCCTATATAATACACCTTCTCTCTCATCATTTCTCATTCTCTCACCATCATATCTCTCTCAACCTATCCTCTCACCACCATGAGCACCATGAGCAGCCACCACCGCCACACCACCATCGACCACACTAACCACCACCATCATCGTGAGGTTATCTTCTTCTATTCGATCCAGGTTCGTTTTACTCTCTCCTTTTTTATATTTCCTTTCTATGGGTTTTATTTTATACTTTCAATAAAGAAACAATTATATTGGATCCAACCCCTAATTCTGCTTTGCAACCATTGAAACTATTAAGTTTAGATTTTTATTCTGGGTTTGTTGAAACAAAACAATTTGCACCGATTTTGACAATGATTGTGATTTTTTAATTATTTTTTTTAATAATTAGTTGTGTGGTTTTAGAAGCTTTGTCATCTTTTGGTGTTGGATTTATCTGATAAGATCAGAAGATAAGCTTCTAAGAACAGAGGTTTGTTGTTTGTTGTTTGTATATTTTAAAAACAATCCAAACACTACAAAAGTGCTAAAAGTTATGAATTTTTTTAAGTGTGGGTTCTTGTATGTGAAGATTATATAAATTATTGATGTCCCATGAAGTTATAATATTAATAATATTTTCAAATTTGTAACAGTTAAGGATAGGTGGCAACCTTAGCTTGATTTGAATCATAAAGTTGTTAATGGGGATAATGATTTTATAGTATAAAAACAGTTTTGGGGATAGTTTGTTTGCACACCAAGTATTTGATCAAATGCTTAAATGAAAAAAAAAAAACTTAAGTCAACCTTTTTTATTTTTTTTATTATTAGTTTTTTGTTTATGTTAGATTGGATGTTAAAAAGATCATATTTTTTGAATTGGGTAAATGTGTTTTTATTGCATATTTTTTTGTTTAAGGTCTGTTAGTTCTGAATTAGGAGCTGAATCTATCTCAATTAACATGTGTTAGGGGGTTAATTAACATGTGTTAAATAGCAATTGACATGTGTTAGGGTTTAATTAGCAAATGTTTTTTTTTTATTTTCTTAGTATATCTATTCAATTAACACATGTTAGTGATTCTAGCACATGTTTGTATTGGTGCCTACTGATGAATCTATCCCAATTGACATGTGTTAGGGTTCACTTAACATGTGTTAATGATACTAACACAGGTGTGTATATGGTGCCTACTGATGAATCTATTCCAGTTGACATGTGTTAGGGTTCATTTAACATGTGTCACTGATGCTAACACCTGTTAGTATATGCCCAACTAACACGTGTTAGGGTTCAATTAGTACCTAAATTGATCCAGTAAACATTTTCTAGTGATGCTAACACATGTTAAAAATAATTAATGTAGGAGGGTCTATGAATAACCACCGGAGTTCAAGCCGGCTACTCCGCACAAGGATCGACTAGAGATGGAGTGCTAAGGATTGAAACATGAAGCTGAAGATGCCTAATAAGGAATGAAGCATATCGCCGAAGACGACTATTAAAGAATGAAGCATAATGTGTGTTTTTATGTTAGTTTATGATAGTTTTGTATCATCTTTTTAATTGTTTAGATTTATATGAAATTGATTTGTTACACTCAATGTTGATTGCAATAAATTTTTATATACATGTTTTCTTTTATGTTGATATACTAGTCCAAAATTATCGTGATAATTATCTGAACCAATAACACGTGTCAGTGATGTGTGTAAAAGAAGTTTGTTTGGAGAGAACAACTAACAAGTGTTAAAGGGCTCGTGTGACATACGTTATTAATAAATCTGGATCTTTAAATTTAATATATGAAATAAGTGGTAGAGAAAAAAGTAGGAGAGAGAAGGTGGAGAGAGAAGATGAAAAGGTGGAGAGAGAATGTGACAAGATGGAGAGAGAAGGTACATCCATTTTACCTTTATACCTTTTTGTACTTTATTAGTAATATTTTAATAAGAATGTGGGCCAAAAGGTGGGACCATTGTGACACCCGGCATGTTTGGGTCAACATTTTATAAACACATAAGTTTACCTTAGCGAAAAACGTTTATTAAACATACTTGACGGGGTCGGTAGAGTCGGAACACAGTCCGTATTGTCCAGGGTCCAATGATTCGGGAGATCATTGGGTTAGTCACACACACACACACACACACATGATACGAGTCCCGTTATTGGTGAATTACATAAACTAATTAAGTGTATGTGTAGACTAATTGTCGTATGGTGGATTATATGCTTAGATGTGTTTAAATGATGTGTAGATAATCATCCGTGCTTAAATATGTTAAACATAGACTAAGGTTGCATACTCGTATAGTAGGGTGCGTTAAAATGCGTTAAACACGACAAATTGGAAAACTAGAAAAACGTGAGTCCTGGTTCGACTAAACGAATGGGCGAACCTGGACAATACTCCTGGTTCGACCCTTGTAAAAGGGGCGAACCTGGGATATGGAATTGAAAGAATTTCATTCGACCAAGTCAGGGTACGTTCGACCCTGTGAAAGGGTCGAAGGAGAGTACATTCGCCCAGGTAAAAGGGGCGAATGTGGACATAGTATAAATACCACACTTTGTCATTTTTCACCATTTCACAAACCCTAACCGTCTCAAAACACTCTCTAGCAACTTTAAACATTGGGGAAGGAGTTTTTGCCCTTGTTTTCTATAATCTAACCTACAAACATCTTCTACACAAAGATCTAAGGTGTGTTCTTCATTCTAAATCATTTTTAAAGCATTTCAATTCATTTTCATTAAACCCCAAGAGTCCAGATCTGATTCAAACATGTTTTCATGGATAAAAACCTTCCTAATATCTTTCTAAACAAAACCTATTC
Source organism: Ambrosia trifida (assembly GCA_028751855.1). Classification (NCBI taxonomy): domain Eukaryota; kingdom Viridiplantae; phylum Streptophyta; class Magnoliopsida; order Asterales; family Asteraceae; genus Ambrosia; species Ambrosia trifida. The sequence continues at coordinate 62,389,919 of CM054128.1, read as the reverse complement.
ATAAACAATGAGTTTTCGTACAAATTAACATGTATTAATGGTGTTTTATGTGGTGTTATGTATTGTTTGATGATTGATTGCTGTATAGATGTTATAACAATGATCTAGGACTGTTATTGATGATGATTTAGGAATGAGATAGGTTACAATTGATTATTGATGATGTTTTGTTCATTTTGGGGATTTTGGGTTAGATCTAGGGCTTGTTCATGATGATAGTGATAAGGATATGATTGGGGGTTTATTGTTCATGATAATCTGAGTATTTTAAGTTGATTATTGATTAATTTCATAAAGTTTCCTAATTGAGTAAAGATTGCATGCGTTTGATGTGACATCTCCATAATTTGCTATTTCGGGTAACTTGTAAAACGGACGGATTTCGGGATAAAATTGGTAGGGTGTTGTAGAATTATATTAATGATAGTTGACTGCTGTGATTGGTGATGTTTCGTGATGTTTTCGGACCGTTTAGATGCGTTTTGGTGCGTTTTATAAAATGCTGATGAAAACGGGCGAACGTGGAATAAAATTGGTTCGAATGGGCGAACGTGGAACAAAACGTGGGAAAAACGGGCGAACGTGGCTCAAACGGGTGAACGTGGAACAAAACGTGGGAAAAACGGGCGAACGTGGCTCAAACGGGCGAACGTGGAAATGGGAAAAACCACATTCGACCATCTGATGTCCGGAATGAGATTTTTGATGCAAACTAAGTGTTTTATGCTTGAAACTTATGTGTTAAACTTATGTGCATGACTAATTGATGTAATGGGTAACCAACGGGATGTCGGGTCGGTCTGGGATGTCCGGTTAACGTTTAAACACACTTTTTAACACACGTAGTCAAGATCTGGACAATCGGGGACTAGTTAGCCTTCGGGTTAATAGTCATCACACTTATGTAAACTCATTGATAGGTTGTCATTAGTTGGGATTATCATACACGTGTTGGAATCCTAGTTATCGGAAGACGCATTCTAAGGTGAGTTTCACGACCCCTCTTTTATACTCTTTTCTCTCGGGGGAGAAGCATGCCACACGTTTTAACAATGCAACGTTTATGATTTGAAAACGCAACTCTTATGAAACTTACCACTTTTGGAAACATAACACTTTTAGAAACATGACGCCTTTTGGTAATGTAACTCTTTTAAGAAACGTGACACGTTTGGCACTTGGCATATTTAACATTGGCACTTGACACTTTTAAACATTGGCATTTGGCATATTTAAACATTGGCACTTGACACTTTTAAACATTGACACTTGGCATTTGGCACTTGGCGCTTGGCACTTATTTACTATACGACGAAACCTAAGTCCCTATTGAAACCATGAATGTGCGGGGCACAACGGGGGAAATGTGGATAGATCTATTGGGCGTGACGAACCCCACCCGATGGCTGGGAGCCGGGCGGGTGCATATTGTCTCTACTTGACACTTGGCACATGGGCAGCAACTCGAGCAACGTTTGTCAGTAATGGTTTTAGCAACACAGTCGTAGTAGTAAGGGAACATTTGTTATTTACTTGGAACTTTTGCACACTTGGCACTTTATGAGGAATCACTTTACACATGAAAACGTTTACGAACTTAAAACCTGTGAACTCACCAGCATTATATGTTGACGTCTTTTTGGCATGTTTTCTCAGGTCGCTAAGGTAGCAGCATTGAGTATAGGCGCACGGAGTCTCACGGCGTCTAGGGATCATATGCATGTTTTGTTAAACATTTCAGACTTTGAGTTTTACTTTTAAGTTGTAATAATACATTTTGCTTCCGCTGTGTTAGAACGATTTTGAAACTCAATGGTAGTAATACGTTGTTTTCATATCATATAGACGTCGTTTATTGTGACCGTTGACTTGGATCCTGGTGTGTCACGCGCCTCGCGGTAAAACCCGCATGTGAAAATTTGAGGGTGTGACAACCATGAATCACAACCATTGATCATGCTTGATCAATGGTTGTGATGGGGTTTATTGAGTTTACTCAAATTTTTGAGGTTTTCTATAAAACCATCCCCTATATATATATATATATATATATATATATATATATATATAGGCTAAGGGTATAGAAGAAACCCTTCAAAATGAATAAACTCCCACAAACCTAATGTGTGGACCATAATCTTCCACATAGTTCATAAACTTTATTAATTTTTTATTAAGAAAAGGTTAATATAGTAATTTACCACACCCCACCACATATATAACCCTTTCTTTCTCTCTCCCATTTCAAATTTTCAGATTTCCCTCTACCTTACCCTCTCCCTCATCCTCTCTCTCTATATATTTTTTTTTTGTAACAAAAAGCACCCTCAACCTCGAACCAGCAACACCATCATCGTCATATCGGACCTCCAACACTATCATCGTTATCTCACCAGCATCATCGTACAACCGACACCACGATCGGTGGTGACCGGACAAGACCGCCGGAGAAGCCCACCGGAGAAGAGTACCGAAGAAGACGACCAGGTTATGAATGATTAAGAATGCAGTTTATTTTAATGATAAATATGTCTGTTTATAATAATTTTGTCGATGCACTAAACTTTTGTAGTTAAAACATTTTTGAGTTTTTATGCGGTTCCTTTCCAAGTTTCTTCCCTAGAACCAAGGTTTAAGAATTTCACAGTTAATTTTGATTTCTTTTTTATTCATTCACAGTTAATTCCCCCCTCTTTTATCTCCATGTATTTTGTTTAAAAGTGTCAAATAAGTGATTAAATACGTGTGTAGCATATCTTTATTTGCTGTCAAAGTATGTTTTTTTATGCAGTCTAAATGTATGATGTTTGTAGAGTATAAAGTTTTTTGTCTGTTTTTGCAGTAAAAAAATCTGTTACACACGTAACAGTCATATGTGAGTGTTTTTTTTTTTGTTACCAATATGTTTTCTAACAGAAAATGTCTGTTTTGTCATAGTGGCTGTGGTTTTCAAGTTATTACTAGGAATATTTTACTTTTGTTTTAATTCGTAAAACATTCATTGTTTTAAGTACTTTTTTTTGTGTGTGGCCCCTATTGTGTATTTATGTATTTCTTTATAAGGAATCATTTTTTTTATAAAGAATCATTTGTTAAGGTGTTTTATCTGTGTTTAGTTATGCTAGACACGTGTTTTAGTTAGGCTGTTACGTGTGTAGCATATCATTTTTTTTTGCAGAAAATGTTTTTTTTGTATGCAGTCAAAATGTATGATGTTTGCAGACTGCAATAGTGTTGTATGTGTTTGCAGGCAAAAACGCCTGTTTACACACGTAACACCCGAGTTTTTTTTTAACCAAATTTTTTTAATAGAAAATGTGTGTTTTGCCATGGCTCCTTATTATATATTAAATAAGCTGTTTTCCGCATCTTACATTAGTTTTTTTTTTCTGTTTTCATATTATAAATGTCCACATTTACTCTGTGATAACATATGTTATAGGTCCTTTTTTTTAGTCAAATTATGAATTCCAGCCCCAGCACTCCCCCTTGGGAGGTTTTTGAGGCCCGTCACCAGGTCATCCCAATCGCACATGAGCCACCTCAAATTGAACCGGACATGGAAATTGCACCTGAATTACCCCCACCTGTTGAACTAGATGTCCTCCCTGTTGCAGCTGAACATGAACCCCTCCCCCCTGTTGCCCCAGTCATCCCGCCCCTAGAACCGGTTATACCCATAGAGCAGGCGGACGATGGGTTTGTGAGAGACGAAGATTTCGATTGGAATGCGGCATTTGATTACGTTTTCACCGAAGAATATCCGCCACCAGAAGACTATATGACACCGGAGGATTATGCGCATGATGTAACTTACACACCTGAATGGGCTGTTGGTTACAAATCAGATGCAAGGGCTGAATATGAAGAACCATATGAACCTAAATTTAAGAAACTTGGGCTGTCGGTTACGTCTCAGGAAGGTGGGCGTATTAGGGCAGAATGGGAGGGTATAGGTTATACCGAGGAACAGTGGGCTTTTTATGTCAAGTATGATTATTGGATGCCGTCTGCTACTGTTGGTTGCAATGCAGGATGTCTTGGTTTACATATTACATATGAAGAATTGGCTTTTTATGAGAAGAATGGTTATTGGATGCCAAGGGGTGGTGTATGAATCTTTAATACTATGTTTTGTGGTTGATACAAGATGAACAATATGCTGTGTAGCTTTTTTTGAGTAGTATGTTTATTTCAAGTTTTTTGTATTTGTCATGCAATGCAGCACTACTTAACAAAAATGTTGTTGGCTGATGCATCTTAACATATGATGTCGTCTCATGTTGTCAGCTTAATCTTAAAGTTATATATTATATTTGTTATTTTTAAAAGTAGTGAATATTAAAAAGAAAAACCATATTTGCCTTTTCGTTACGTACGCAACAACTCTGGTGTTGGTACAATAAAACCCCCAAAAAATAACGTGGTAATAAATCAGATTCTGAACTGGTGCTGGAACAATTGCTATAAATCTGATTCTTACGTACGTAACAGCACTGGTGCTGGAACAATTGTCACAAGTCTGATTAAGCCATGCTTTAAATAATAAATAAAATATGAAACAATTGCTATAAATCTGATTCTTACGTACGTAACAACACTGGTGCTGGAACAATTGCCACAAGTCTAATTAAACCATGCATTTTTTAATCACTAAAAATCTGATTTTGTAAAGAAAAAAGTGTGAGAGAGAATGTTGGAGAGAGAAGATTAGTAAGAGAGAGAGAGAGAGAGAGAGAGAGAGAGAGGGATGATTGATTTGATGGAGAGAGAAGAAGATGCAAATTACCCTTCTAACCTTTTTTGTCATCTTCTATCAATATAATATTCACTTTTAATCTTAACCATTGATCAACTACAATGGATGGTGGAGATGAAGTTTACAAGGTTTCTTCAATTTGAGTGGGTTTTTATTTGAACCTTCCCGTATATAGTATATATATAGCATTTTAGCTCCGTGCTCTCGGCTCGGGTGCTCTTGGCTTGACCAAAGTTGCTCGTTTACGCTCTAACGTCTATATGAACACCTACAAAATAAACAATAAAAATAAAAATAAAAATAAATACATAAGTACTAAAAATGACCCAAAACTAATAAAAAACTACAAAACGCTAAATGAATAAAATAGACCGGTACAAGCCTAAAACTTAAAAAAACACTATCTAAATGACTCAAAAATTATACAAACTTTACACTGGAAATAGATGTATTTTACAATACATCACAGATTCAGACACCGCATCCTCAGATTCAACTTCTTCTACTATTGTGTCCACAGACATGAAACAAAAAAATTCTGGTTCATTTTCAGCTTTGGCAACAAGAGCAAAATTCTCATCTGATAAACTGCTCCAATCAACAAAGCCTTGTGTGAAGAAGCTCTGTTGACTGGTCTCTGTAGGGGTTTGACCATAGTGAATCTGAGGAACAGTGGTTTGGACATAATGGACAGGAACAGTGGATGAGGACTATGCAAAATGAGCAGTGTTTTATACATTTAGTCCAGGGGCATTATGGGAAACTTGCTAAGTGTTTGTCTGTGGCCTCTGATTTGGATAGGTAATCATAGGTGTACCATGTTGACTCCTACATTCCCTAGCAAAATGACCAAGTCTATGACATTTATAACACTTAATTTTAGATTTATCAAACCCCACTTTTGACCTTCCAGTTAAACCTGGAAATCTTCTGCTAGTTTTCTTGTAGAAATCTTCTACCACTTGCTGCAAAAGCATAGTTGGGTGAATAAGAATCAGAGTTAAAACCTGAAGTTATGTCAATGAAATGATCATAACTCTGATCCTTATTATTACCAGGCACCTCATCCTGACCCAAAAGTGATGTATTACCAAAAACATAATCATCAGACACTTTTCCAGAGTCCTGAAGCTTCTTTTTTCTAGTTAAGCTCTCTCTCATAGGTCAAGAGCTTACCATGAAGCTGGGTCAGAGATAGATCTTTGAAACAAATTGAGTTTCTCATAACTATAGCAATAGTGTCCCATTTGTCTGGTAATGATCTTAAAAACCTATGGTTCAATGTTGAATTAGGATAAGTTAGACCCACCAGTTTTAGTTCACTAATAAGACAATTAAACCTCGCAAATTGTTGAGTTAATGACTCTCCCTTCACATGACTGAATGTTTCATATTGTTGGTTAAGTATTTCACGGTTGTTTTAAATAACCTCCTCAGTCCCACCAATTTTTTCTTTCAAAGCATCCCACAACTTCTTTGCACTGTTACAGTGTAACAGTCCAGCATAGATATCATTTGGTAGAGCGATAACCACAATGCTGAAGGCCTTAGCATCTAACTCAATTTTCTAAAAATCCTGCTCGGAGTAGTTTTCCAATTTCTTTAGCTCTTGAATCTTGGGATCTTCGGTACTCGGCACCGTCGGAACATGTGGTCTGAAGATAACCGACTTCCAACACCCAGTATTCTGTTGAGCTAGAACATGGCTCATCTGACATTGCTAGATATTGTATTCTGATCTGACAAGCATCAGTGGCTTGTTGTTTGTGCCAGTGTTTTGTGGATCGTGATTGATTGAAGCCATTCTCTGATTGTTTGTAAAACAAAGTCTGTTTAAGAAACTTTGAACGTAAATAAACTATTACTCTGTTTTCAATCCGACAAACAAACGATATCAATAATTTTGAGCTGATCTATTTATATTAAATTGATTGGTTAGATCGAATTTAATTGACCAAGCTCTGATACCAATTGTTAGGATCTGAGTTTGATTTGTTTTGATTGTTTATAAATGAAATATGAATGAAGTTGAACAAATATGGAAAGTGCAGCGGAATAGTAAACTATAAATCAAAACAAAGCGAATAATTTTTTTTTTTTGAATCAAACTTCTCATTAGTCAAATGATTACAATGATTACACAATTACTCCCCCTTAGCCTGATCACTCACTGATTGTTTGTCTGAGAGAATGTTTGGAGTGATGAATAGAACAGTACATGCACTGTTCTATTTATAGACAAACTAAACCACTGATGACCTACGGCTGACGTCACCTAAGACAGTGACATCTAACAGATATATAATAACATAAAACAACTGATGAATACAGACACTGTTACATTGGTAAGCTCTGATGACTAAACAGCTGATGGGTAAAACTATGATGCTTCTATCCACTGTTGGAGCCTAAGTGCTGTTGGCTCCAATAGTCTTTGTCTTCAACAGTCTTTTAGGTCAACAATTGTTTCTTCAATCAGCTCTTTGTGATCAGCACTTGTACTGTAGCGGCTGTTAGGGAAACAATAGTTGTTAGAATCCAACAGTCTTTTGGAAGAAGTAACTTCAAAACACTGATTTATAATGGATCATATATATAGTATGTTTTGGCTTTTCAGATAATCTATTCTTCTCCAGGTCAGTAGACCCAACAGTGATGATATATATTATTATTATTACTACTAATATCACTACTATTGTTATTACTATTATTACTAAAATAGTATTTGACTTATTATAACTATATTACGTGTAACTTAAGCTCAAATACATGAATGATGTTGAATAATTCTTGGTATCCAGACCAACAATATTCTAATTATTTAGATATGGAGTACTTTTTATTCTTTATTTTGAATGAACTCCGAAAATAGTTTAACAAATAAAAATACGGTAAGACAATTGATATGAGTTTGAAAATTATATATATTAGCTTTTAATAGTGTAATTGATATGATTAAAACAATTGTGTTTTCATGCGTCCAAAAATAGCAAAATGAAAGTACAAACTTTTATTGGTTAAAGTTGAAAAACTGCCACATATACTTGAGATACAATCTGTCGGGCCACTGGTATTTAAAATAGTTGATGCCCAATCTATGAAGGGATATGTAGCAAGATTGTAAAGAGGGTATGATGGATCGTATAATCATTTATGTTTAACATCATCAATGTTGTTAAAAGAGGAAACATGGCAATAGTAAAGCTCCCTTGAAATTACCTTGGACCTTTTCAAATTAAAGGGAAAAAGAATTACTAAATACATCTAATGATTTAAACTAATAACACAATCAAGAAAAATTGTATATTTGTAGCATCAGTAAGTAACCTTGCTCCACTAAATGGGACCTAAAATCATCAAAATTTTATTATACTCGTGGCATAAGAATAGCATCAACATAGATCTTTATAACATGTTTATCATTGACATTGCATAAATTATATAGTACCCAAAATTATCTTATAAGAAATGCATCAACTTTCACTCCATGAAGATTACAAATTTATAATTGCATATTACATAGCATACCCGGTTATTCAAAATACCAGTTTGCAAAATAGCACATACATTTATGGCTTGGTCACTTTCTCCAATCTAAATGTTAAGGCATATAGCAATTTCTAATTGTCATACTAAATATTAAAATTAATAGTTGACTGCTATGAGATGGTAACTGCTATCAAGAAAAAACAACAAGCCATATGGTTTATTAATTGTAATATGAGCTAATACTGACCGGTTACTTTATGCAAGCTGTCATATGACCTGTAGATATTAAAAATTAAAAACAATATATATAACTCTTGCAAAACATAGAGAAATTATGAGAAATAATAATATTGTTGAAAATAAAAAAAATATAAATATAAAATAAAAAGACTTAACAAAATGATCTTACTTTCAGCTTCTATTGAATAGTTGACTGGTCCAACTCCTTTCTACATGACAACCTTAAGAAGAACAAATTAAGGCACTCTTCATAATCCAACAACCAAATATGTCATAACCCATGTCATATACATTATAAAAATTCTATATTGACTTAAACTTTGATACAAATTACATTAGAACTGCATTACCCATGTCCTGAAGATCATAAAGATTCAAGCGTGGCTCAAATTTTGGCCAAGATCACATCATAACTTCACTCAAATTTTAACTAAAATGTCATAGGTTTTGCATCTTAAAAAACAAAGAGACCCTACCACCACAAAAAAGAAACAATGATTCTCACATTTCTAAGGAATAGATGACAGAAAACAAATGAATGAAAGAAGTCTAATGTGTAATTTAGAGGGCAAACAGAGAGGAATGTAAAACCAATTTTTAAATTGTACCTTCCACTTCCCCATGAATCAGATCCGGGCGGTCCCATGAACCCTAATAGTGTCGTCGCCTCTGTTTCTTAAAACGAAGCTGCCGTTTAGTCATCTACATGTGGTGCCTTCTCCACTGCAAAAACAAACAACATTGTTACCAACCAAATGAATCATTCTAAAAAATTCTGAGATTTCCAGGGTATAACCTTAAAAGAGAGTATTGAATCATATAAAAGTGGTGAGGGTTATGAATTAAAGGATTAATATGTAACAATGGTTGTGTGATTAAATGGGGGATCGAATGAGGTTAGTAATTGAAGGATTCATTGATGGGTTGGGGTTACGAATTTGCCAACAGCATGGAGTCTTTAAATCTATTTATATAAAGTTAATTTACTCTATAAAGGAATTAGTGAGGGTAATACACAAATGATGTTTTTTCATACACGGAGGGTGAACCCATGATTATTTTATTATACGATTTTCTAAGTATAGAATTGCAATCATCATACAACACAATTCGGCTATTTTTTAAATGTTTGGAATATAAGTAGAAAGATAAAAAATTCAGAATAATGGATAATGATTATACACATGGAAGGTAATGGCCCACCGAGAGGGAACATGAATGCAAACTTGCATGTGTATCATCAATTAAAATAATACAAATGAAGGTAGCAACAATGTTTACTCGTATCCGAATAATGATATGTTTGGATACTCTATAAAATGCCCGACTTTCAACATAATTCTAAGTTTATAGTGTAATTTAATTTATTTTACAACTTTCTAAATCTTTTTTATATCTAGTGATACGTTATATGGTTACAAATTACAATACAAGAATATGATGCAATCACTTTGGTAGTATGTTCATAAAATTACAAAAGCTATCAATGTGATATTATTCCATTATGCAGAAGAAGAGGTTCTCATAGGGGAGCATTGAATTAGGTTAAAAATTATTGGTAAGTAACCCATGCAAGCATTGAATTAGGGGTATGTTTGGCAAGGAGCTTTTAAGAGCTTTTAGGAGCTTCAAGCTTTGAACTTTTAAGAAAAAACTCCTACTCAATAAAAAGCCTTGTTTGGTTGAAGGAGCTAGAAGCTTTTAGGTTATGAGAAAAAGCTCTATAGTGAAAAGCAACTAGTACTAGCATTTAAGAAAAAGCTCTACTAGCTACAAGCATTTAATTAGTAAATGACACAAATACCCATTCTATTTTAAAAATAAAATAAAAACCTTCTTTACAAGCTTTTAATTATGTTCATTTTGGTCATTTTATACATTTTATTAAAAGCTCCACCTACTTCGTCAAACACCAAAATATATTTAAAAAGCTTCCAGCTATTTTGCCAAACATACCCTAGGTGTTTCATTCACAAGGGTGTGTATTAAAGATATCTACTATTATCATTAAAAGTTGTACATGAGGGGCATAAAGGGATGAAAGGAGATAAAAGTTAGAGATTTGTAAAGAGACCTTTGGACTCCTATCTTAAAATAGAAGTGATTTTACCATTTTGCCCATCTAAAATCTAGAATGTATTATATAGTAGTATAGATAGATATAGATAAATGAAAGCTAACAAAGGACACATGACACTTTATGGGAGCTTCCTTTAAGTTTTTCCTACTCATTTTACCGGGTCAATTAAATAGGTTATGGATACTCCATCTATTATTAAATTATTTTCTCTCTCTCATGTGCATGACACATTCACTTTCCCCAATGATTTTTAAACGTTAATAACTTTTTTAAATGACATTTTTTTTTTAAAAAAAATTACACCAAATTAACGAGCGTTTTATAATCTTTCAAACGAGTACCATAGTGCCATACAAAAAAAGGAAAAAAAAAACGAGCGTTTTATTATCTTTCCAACAAGTACCATATAAGTAATGGTTATAGTTTACACTTTTGCTAGAATAAACCTGTCAAATTGGATGAACATGTAAAGAGTATCCATTAACTTAGATGATTATGAAACAGAGCTTAGTAACAACTGTTTAAAGCAATATGTGTTTGAAGGAAAATGTTGAAGGAATATATGTTTGAATCAATAAATGTTTGTAGTAACATCTGTTTTAGAAAGATCTCCTTAACAGACCCGCTGCCCTTGAACAAACGTTAACAAACACAATTTTTATTGCAATAGATGATTGACTTCTTAATTTGGTGTTTAGTAAACAGATCATAGCAGTTGGTCTGTTTATGTTTTTTATATTTTGGGGAGTAATTTGTCTTTAAAAAAGATACTCTTCCCGCGTTTTGGGGAGTAATTGTCTTAACTTAGATATTTTATTGAAATTATGTAATTGTAATTGTAATTGTAATAATAAGTTTGAATCTTATAACAACTGTTTGACAAATTTGTTGGCAAGTCAACAGATATTCGTAAACAGAGTAATGAAATCTCAGTTGAAGATTAAGATTATCTGTTTCTTTTTAATATTTGTTATCCCAACAGAGCTTTTCATGCGTCTGTTGATTTATCATCAGCTGTTTCATTCATTAGTGGTTACGGATTGATCAAGAGTTTCCAATCAGCTATTTCATTCATCAGTGGTTACGAAAGGCAGAAGCACAACCATCAATGTTGTGGCCTCCTGTTTTTTGTTGACAATAGCATAAACTATTGCAAAAACATACTAGGAATGGTGTAATTTAGAGAATATTCTTGAAATACAATTTTTTTAATTGTAGTGGTAGCAAACCAAAATAAACAAATATAATATTTAGAAGTTTTGGTATAATTTTGTTGTACAACCCGTCCAACGGACGGGTATAAAACTAGATCTTCTATATAATCTTATTAGCATACCTATTGTTAAAACAAAACTAGTGTGTTTAAAGGCGCGCGTTGCGCACCTTACAATTTTGTCGTATCCAAAACACTAAAAAACTATTATCAACCAAGTAACTACCAATTTTCATACCATAATTTAAAAATGACATCTCACACAAACATAGGTATATTTGTATTTATTACTTAATAACATGTTGTGAATAAAAAAAAATGGACTTGCCCCTTGCCTTCCCATGTTTCAAACCTAAGACCTTAAACAATATAAATTCACCACAAAGCACTCTACCGCTAAGCCATTTTGTTATTTATTATGAAATCATATATTAAAAAAATGTTTGGACCTTTAAAAAAAACTCGCACTTCCCATGTTTTGAACTTGAGACCTTAGGAAATACAAATGTACCACAAACCACTCGACCACCAACCCATTTTGTGATTTATTATGGAATCATATATATTTATTAATAAATAAGTGTTTGAGAAAAAAAAAAACTTGCTCTTCCCATATTTTGAACTTGAGACCTTAGGGAACACAAATGCACCACAAACCACTCCACCACTAACCCATTTTATGATTTATTATAGAATCATATATATTTATTAATAAATAAGTGTTTGAGAAAAAAAAAGTTAGTGCTCATTATATTATATTTATTCATGGTGTAACGAAGTTACTATTTATTTACACCATGAATAAATATAAGTATAATTAGATTCAAATAGCCACATAGAGTAGAGTGTATATGTCAATAGCAAGATGATTAGGTTATTACAAAGCTTAGTAAGAGTTAACCCAAGCTCGGTTTGAATTTTAAATAACTAGAGCTTAAAATACTCTAGCAGGCCTCAGACTAAAACTCGGCTCGTATAAAATTAAAGACATGACAATTTAATAATGTCCCTTCTCTAACATGCACCGTCCACTTTGCTAATGTGAATCACCCTATTTTGCTATCGTACTTCAATATTAATTTTTTTTTATTTGATACGGGCTACTATATCGGGTACTCGTACCGAACCGGTACCGAAGTCATATCAATATCGATACCGTATTCGTTTAATAATTTTCTCAACGTATCAGTATTAAACCCATTGAAAACGGAACTATATTCTCAACAAAGCATTTATTTGGTAACAATATCCTTTCTGTTTTGATACCTAAAGGGTTTATACCGTGTCCCATGGTAACACACAGGTGTAAACCGCATCACGTGGCAGCGAGCATGTAACTACCGCGTCCTACGGCAACACGTAAGTAACCACGAACCTAGTTATAAACATAAAACGGAATCGATCCATTAATTTTATAATAAGTTATTTAGAAAATTTGTCAAACATTGGAAGCCAAGTCCAACTTGCACTCAGTTCCCAAATATTCAACTCCATTCACACCATTTTCAATGATTTATTGTTTCGGTATTGAACAATGGTGTTATTTAGTAAATTATACAATAAGTTTTTAAATAACTACAAGTGAATTCTTCTTGTTGATATACCACCATCAATATACATAAATTGGCTTATTTTGCGTGGATTAGTAGACGGGGTAGTGACGGATTCAGAAACATTTTTAAAGGGGCATAAAATGATTGGGTTAAAAGAAGATGGGTCAAAACAAGTTTGGTCAAAAAGGGTCAAGTAAACCTAATTCATACTTATCTACTCCATGGTAATTGAATAATAAATCAAGTCGTAGTACAAACTAGTGTTAGTCAAATAACAAGTCAAGTCATATTATAAATGGGTGACAAAATAGGTTAGGTCAAAGAGTTCATCCGTACTTATTTTGTTTACTTAATGATATAATGATACAATGACTTCAAACGTTATTTTCAGTCAAACTTAAGCACGTATAATGATACAAAAGCACATTTGTATTTGTAACAAAAAAAAAATTAGGAAAAAGAATAGTTATAAATAAATGAATAAATCGATCCTGACAATAAAACATATTATTTAGGTGCTCAATGTTTAATTATAGGTTTGTCAAACTATTTTTAATCAGTAAAGATTAATATTTAATACTAAATCATTTAACTTTAAGATAATTTAAATTTAATAATTAAATCAAACTACAAGATATATTTTATAACTTCACTTCAACTTCAAGGGGCTTAATGTAAAAAATCTTTTCATATTGGATTAATTAAATTAACGTACCTATTTCCATCCTCTCGAAAAAGCATCTGCAACTCATCGGAACTTCCATGGTAAGGTTTAGAAAACAAATCCTTTTTCCTCCATTATTCATATATGTCCCTCTCTCTTTCCTTCCTTCTGTATCAGTGTAATGATGTTAGGGAGGGGCCTTTCTAAATTTTAGGAAGGAAAACACAAACAAATGTTTAAAACCTTATACCAGTTTGACAGGAGAAAGCATGAATCCACCACTGAGATGGGGCACATTCAATACATAGATATTACAATAATTTTTTAATGCAAGGAGTGATGAAGCTTGAATTTTAAGATACCAGGGGTCAAAAGTCACGAGAACCAAATTTACGTAATATCAAATCAAATTGGCAGGGGCCGAACTTAATACATACAAAATCTTTGAGCAAAAATGGGAAAATTTACACCATTGAGCCAAAAAATGGCGGGGGTCAGGGCACCCCCGGACCTTTCTTAAGCTTTCCCCTGAATGCAAGTGTGCGCAGTTATTTGTTTATATAATGAGATAGAGAAAGCGGGTGAGATATGTTGTAATAAATATACGTAACGCTTGTGTTAGCGCACTTTGTGTATGTCCCCAACTAGTGATAGGTCGATATTAGTTGTATGCATGATTATAGGAACTCATATGTATGTTTTGGGTGTTAACTGGGTGAAAGCAGGGTCTTAGGGGTAAAATGTACAAACCTTACCAGGCGTATGGAGTCTATACGCCTGGAAAGGTCCAGGCGTAAGGGCCTAGCCTATAAATAGGATCCCTTGCCCATCATTTTGTAACTTTAGCTTCTAACCCTAAACGAAGTGTTGCCCAATTTTGAGTGTGTTTGTCTGTGTTTTTCATATCCTTACTTTTCTTCAATCACATCTCATCTCAAACAATAATCAGTAAATTGATTCCGCCTTTTGACTCGATCATATGCACATGGTATCATCAAATCTTGTGTCGATCCTACAAGTGGTATCAGAGCTTGGTTCATACCTCGCGTGTTATTAGTTTGGAGTAGTTATAGATCTGAATTGTTAAGCAATTGTTCATGTTTTCATAGATAAACCATTTTGACCCGTTTTCAAGCATAAACATAGTTTTTGGTTAAATCTTATTAGAATTAAGGTTTTCATTGTTGTTTTGATTGCATATTATTCATTAGAACTTGGTTTTGATCATATCCATATTAGTTTTGCATCAAAATACATCAGATCTGGTTTTTGAGAAAATTTGTTCATAAGTTGTTCATCATGGGTTTTTGAAGAATCTTTTGATTTTGGATTGAATTGTTAAAATTTATTATTAGAATATCATCTAGATATGATATAGAAGGTGTATAAATCAATTTATCATCATAAACAATGTTGAATTGTTACAGATCTGAGTTTTTATTGAAAAAAATTTCAAGTATGTGTTCTTGGTGTTTTTGATTGATTTGGATTGGTGTTCTTGTTTTTGGAAAGTGTTTGGGCATCATTTTCGTGATCTACATCAAATCTCATACAAAACCTGATCATTGGATCATCCATTCGTTCAAAATCATCAAAAATAACCATGTTCTTCATTTTTAGCTCCCTTATGCCTGAATAGGGCCTTACGTGTGATCATGATTAGGCGTAAGGAACCCTTACGTGTGACTGTTATCTATCACACCTGATTCATACGCGTGACAATCCCATAAGTGTGTTTTTGATTCCTCACTCCTGTAACTACCTCCCATATGTGTGTGTAACAACCCCATATATGTGACACATGTCCCTTACGTGTGGAAACTCCTTCCATACGTGTGATAACATGTGTTACTTAAATTTTGACCCATTTCAAGTTTGACTTTGTCCGTTTCTCACCTAAAACATCATATATTCATCTGATATCATTCCAATCACCATGAGTTTGAATTATTTGACCCAAATCATCCGTGCTGAAGACATACGTCCGATTGGCAAATGTGATCCATTGTTTCAAACTCCACATCAACAAAAGGTGAACATGACAAATCCGTGGGGATTCTCCATGTCCGCAAATTAGTCGCAAAGTGTCCAAATAATCAATGTGAGGGTGAAGGAAACCAGCAGCCGTAACAATGATTTGACAAATACAGTTTTAGTCAAAGCATCGATTGAACATGTAAATAGAGGGTGTGAAGGGATGACAGGAGATTGGGATGATGAAGAAATCTCAAGCACTGCTCATAGTTCAGAAGAATAAAGCAGTGGAGCAGATGAAAGTTCAAGTGAGGAAAGTCAGAGCTCTGGTTTAAGCTCAATGACTTATGAAGACAGATTAAGTGAAGAATGTGAATCATATGCTGATGAACGAAGTTATGAGTTAACCATCAACACAGATGTAGAGTGTTCAACATCTGGAAATGATGATTCAGAGGAAGAAAGGATAGAAGTTAGTGATGTTGACATTGCAATTCAGTCAACTGAAGATCAAACTGAGCAGCATACTCAGGTAAGTTCTAACTCTTCTAAGCTTATTTGTGCTAAATGCTTATAATATGAAGCTAATCTATATTTGATCAAAGAACACAACACGAGCCTGGTGTGTGATTTGAGGTCATGTACTGATTCTAATGCAACACAGAAAAAGAATGAACATGGATTTAAAGAAATGGTTCAGTTGCTAAAGAAGGATGTTAGTGAGCTTAAAAGAATAGTTTTAAACAAACAAGATGCTATAAACAATTACATTGTTGATTTGCAACAAACCAAGAAAGCATTAGCAACAACTCAGTGTGACTATGATGCCATAAAGAAGAAGCTTCATAGTTACTCTAACTCCAAATATGTGTTAAATCACGTAATTGAGAATCAGCTAACTAAGAAAAGTGTTAGTGGGTTGGGTTACAAAGTTGTTCCTCTACCTCTGCGTGCCAATTAATCAAAGTCACCAGAGGAGACTAAAATCTAAGGGTTATAGATTCTACTGTCCTTCCCATGTCACTCGTATCGTAGAAACAATGCATGTTGCGTTCCTAGATGATTTCAAGGTTAGTAGGAGCAGTGAAAACCCTTACGACGAATTTCAAGAAGTACAAGATGCGGGGGAAACATATTCGTCACTTGTTATAACTCCGATGATTCCTCTTGTACCTAATCTCAATCCTGCCCCTAATGCCACTGCACTAACACCGACTCTTGCACAGCCAGATCTTCACGTACCATCTAATGAAGGCCCATCAAACACTCATCACCAAGACAATGCTGAACCAAGCAATCAGCCCAAAATGTCATCTAGGTGCTAAAGGCCTACTAATTTTGATGATTATGTTACCTTCCTAATTGAAGCTGATGTGGATACCGGAAAGCTTACTGATCCTACCTCTTATAAAGAAGCCATCAGCAGTGATCAATCTTCTGAATGTAATAAAGCCATGATTGATTAGCTTGAATCCATGAAGAAAAATGATGTTTGGGATTTGGTTGAATTACCCAGCGGTGCAAAAGCCGTAGGATGTAAATGGGTCTTCAAAACAAAACTAGATCTGAATGGGAACGTTGAACGCTACAAAGCGAGATTAGTTGTAAAAGGCTACACTCAGAAAGAGGGAATTGATTATGTGGAGACGCTTTCACCTGTCTCTCGAAAAGATTCCTTAAGGATTGTTATGGCCCTTGTAGCTCATTTTGATTTAGAGTTACATCAGATGGATGTTAAGACTGCTTTCCTTATTGGTGACTTGGATGAAGAAGTGTTCATGAAACAACCTGAAGGTTTTAAACCTGAAGGCCAAGAACACTTAGTCTACAAGTTGAAGAAACTCATATACGGTTTAAAACAAGACTCATGTCAATGGTACTTAAAGGTTGATGAAGTTGTTAAGAGTAATGGTTTTATGAAGAATCAAGTTGATCAATGCACATACCATAAGATGAGTGGGAGTAATTTCCCTATTCTTATCCTTTACGTTGATGATATCTTACTGGCAAGCAATAGCTTAGATGTGTTGCAGATTCGAAGCGATTACTTTCATCTAATTTTGACATGAAGGATCTCGGAGAAGCCTCTTATGTCATTGGCATCGAATACACCGAGACAAACGTAATGGGATCTTAGCTTTGTCCCAAAGGGACTACATTGATCGTGTTCTTACACGTTATAACATGCAACATTGTAAACATGCTCCAGCTCTGGTAGCTAAGGAAGATGTTTTTGGTTTATTCCGATGTCCGAAAACGGAAGTTGAAAAGGAATAGATGAGAATGATACCTTATTCCTCAGTAGTCGGTATTAATAAGGAGGGATTATTAGGGTTTAGGTTGTTGCACAAATTATAAGCATAACACCACATAACCTGTGACTCCTCTCCCTGTCTCTCTAATCAATTTCTTCATCAAGAAATCATAATCCATCATAACTACATACCATAAAGGGAACCCAAATCCACTGACAAGTATGTCGACCTCCACTCTCATGGCATCAGTAGTAGGGTTCACGAATCTATCATGTGCATGTTTATCGTTTTTCATTATATGCTTACGAATTAATCAACAAGATACACAATTATATAATTGTTTTAGATAATATATAGTTTAAGTAAAAAATAAATAAACATGTTTATGTGATTCAG
Organism: Ambrosia trifida; assembly: GCA_028751855.1. NCBI lineage: Eukaryota > Viridiplantae > Streptophyta > Magnoliopsida > Asterales > Asteraceae > Ambrosia > Ambrosia trifida. The sequence goes on along the minus strand of CM054128.1, from coordinate 62,371,296 downwards.
ATCTCCAGCCCAGCTGGTTTGAGGTATGGTGGGTTTTCTCTTAGGGGTTCCCATCCTGGGGGTAGGTCACAGGTTCGATCCATGCACATCACAAACAAATTCCCCGTGACGGTTTGAGCTTAGGCAAGGAGGACAGCGGTGTGTGGGTACGGATTCGAACTTGGAACCGCTAAGTTAGGGTTGTACAAGGATTTCTTCTGAACTAAGACTTTAAAAAAAAACTTAAAATGGCTATGTATTGAACGACATTTTCAAGTATTAAATCAAAATAATTAATAACTAAATAGATATCTTGTTTTAAAAGCGGTGCGAAGTAGGTTGTAATTGATTTGCTTGAATAAGTACACAATTTTCATTTGGCTTCTAAATTGACTTGTAACTCTAATCTTTAAAGAAAAAAAATAGTACTAAAGAAACCATGTGCCTCTTGGCAGAAATGGTTTTTATGTCTTTCTTTTTGCTTTTTGCGCATGGTTTAATGTCACAACATTTCGAATGCTTTTAAATGGATCCTTCAACTAAGCCTTTTAAAGTCATGTCCGGATGTATGTTCTTGGTATTTAAAGTAAGCCTTTTATTGTTTTTTTTAACGGCCAACGAATCAATTTCCGAGCACTCTCGGGCACCCTTTTGGCGAATCAGGTACTCGAGAGTACCCGGGTCACCAATTGCCACCAATTCCTGGGAAAACCCGACCACTCACCCGCCCGAAGGCACGACAGTGAAATAATCGGTAAAACCGGTCGGGATCAGGACTCGAACCCAAGCCAATGGCCGGGTCATCCCTCATTTCCCATCCACCAATGTCCTCCAAATGTAGCTAGTGGGAATTGAACCCAAGCCTACCATAGGAAACTTTAGGCCCTCAACCAACTGGGCTACAAGTCTTATCGATATCTTTGAAATATGTGATAAAAATGTTTTAAGTATATTACTTAATGCGGTAATTGTCAGTCGGGTCATTGTATGCGGAAACTTATAAGAATACTTGTCACACCTACTACCATGGTTGTAAAAATCCTACCTATCCTTCGATTATTCGCTGATTAATCGTTAGTCGGTAGTTCATCGAGTAATTTTCAACTAATCACTCAATTAATTAGTAAGCGGTCAACAGTGGTTAAGTCCGGCCAAAATTGGCCAAAAATCACGGGCAACTTTATGATTTCGGCTAAATTCTAGCCAAAACCTGTAAATTCCGGCTAGATTCCGCCAATAACTTGTAAATTCCAGCAAATTAATCCTATCTACTTCAAAATATGGGCCAAAGAAGGTGTTAAAACATGTATACTTACAAAACTGTATATAAAAAGATGTGTATATGCACATAAAACTGAAAATTACATATAAAATTTCAATCCGATTAATCGCTAGTCGGTACCCCACAGGCCGACTAACGCCTAGCGATTTTTACAGCCTATTACTAATATAAGCTTCAAGATTATTAGTTTCAAGTCGTGAGCTTTGGAGTACTAGTGTTTTGTATACGCTTATCAACACCATTTATTGCTTTGTTGAAGGCATCCATTGTCGTCCAAACAATGTTGGTCCAAACCTCTGGAAAGTGTTCAGAAGTCATGACATAATCCTAACAAACATTAAATAAATGCGTTGAAACAATGAAACTATAAGGATTATAACGCACATGTAGTATAAAAAGTACTTGATCCTTGTAATTTTTGTGAAATTATACCTTAATCTAGAGTAAACCTCTTAACAAATTCTTGCTCTATTAATATTATAGAGGAAAATGTGCTTTTAGCTTTGTTGTATTTGATAGCAAACTTTCTTTCCTTTTTAAAATTTTCTCTGATTATAAAGGTGGGATTTGATCAAAAAAGTTTATACTAAAAGCTATAACAAATCTTTTATTATAATTGTGCTTATGCTAAAAATATCAAATTACATGTCTTCACGAAACTGGCCCCTAAAACATGATAGGGTAAAAACACTAAGTAGAACTCATTAGGCGCTAGTCGGTTGGTGAGGTAACGACTAGGAATTAATCGGGATTTATTGGAATTAATTGGATTGGATTATATATATATATATATATATATATATATATATATATATATATATATATATAGGGGAAAGGGATACCGGAAACCCTCTAAAACGAGTAAACTCGGTAAACTCTAACTTCCCAAGCTTTTTATCATCTGAAAAAATTAGGGTATGTAATATACATGATTTTAAGAGTTTTGAGCCAAAAAAATCAAAAAAGCGCCGAGTGGATATTTTTAAAAAAAATAAATAAGTTTGTTTTGTGTTACGTATGTTACACAAAAACAGACATGTTACATATGTAACACAAAAAACTTATTTTTTTTTTTAAAAATATCCACTCGGCGCTTTTTTGTTTTTTTTGGCTCAAAACTCTTAAAAACATGTATATTACATACCATAATTTTTTCAGATGATAAAAAGTTCGGGAAGTCAGAGTTTCCCGAGTTTACTCGTTTTGAGTGGGTTTTTATTTTAACCATCCCCTATATATATATATATATATATATATATATATATATTTCCAAATTTATACATATATAATGTTAGTTTTATACCTTATATTATAAATTTAGACGTTTAGGGGGCAAATATAAATTAGTGAATATGGAGGGGGTTAAATATTAAAATACCTGAACTTAAATCGACTTTGGTTTAAAATCATGGATTATCATCCAATTTTGAGGTAAGAACTTGTTTTATTTGATCGATTTGCTCCAGTTTTGACCTGTTCAAATTTATTTTTGACCTAATTTTGAGTTTTTTTGGTCTGACTAGGACCGATTTGGTTTAACTAATCGGTGATTAATCGCGAACCGATTAATTGAGTGATTAGCCCAAAATTAATCAGTAAAGTGAAAACTAGTAATTAAACACCGATTAAACGATTAATCAGGATTTTTATAAGCTTGCTCCTAGACCACATCATGTTTATCTATTTTAGGGATCCAGTTTACTCTTGGTAACTCCAATAGGTTCATTGGTTCATTGTATCTAAAAAAAATTAAAAAAAAAACATCTTCTAATAAAGCTATATTTTATCCTTATTTTTTTAATCAAGTAAAATAAAAAAGTTTGACCTTGAAAGAAAAATCATAATTAAATCTACTAAATTAATATATACCGATTATTCTAACATAAATTGATATCTTATCATGATAAGATGGTTTTAAAAAGCAAACCTCCTTGAACTTTGGTTATCTATCAATATTGAAGCCGAAACATCCCTCCACCACCTGGACGTCTCTCTTTGAAGTCCATTGTCGGGCTTGCCAGATCTCTGTAACAACTCGAAAATCAGTTACGCTAAATCATGCCACTTGGCATGATTAGCAAATAACGGAACGAATTAAATAATAAAGCGAGCTTACTATCAACGAATAGAACGGGGATTCCGTTACAATAGGAAAATAACCCCGTTAAATCCATTAGTCGATATAAAGCTTAAACATGAAACATAAACTAACCTAGTTAGTGGTCAGTAAAAGATCTTGGTTAACTAGATGAAGGAGGGACCATAATTGCCAAGATGCTAAACTTGGATTAATAATAATAATATTAAAACCAAGAAAAACACACTTAGTGTTTACGTGAATGAAGGGGTAGGGTACCAATTTTGGCCCGCAGGCGCACCCTACCCCACAACATTGCTTTTATAAATACACCCGCGGAGAATTTGCCATTCGGAATGATAACTTCAAGATCATAACACACCTCTGTGGAGTTCAGCTTTCATAAGCATCACATGCGGAGTGCAATCCGTCCGCGTGAAACGATGCGCCAGTCTTGGCGATGGTCACCCGCATAATGTAACAGCTGGCTGCGCCAAGTTGCAGCTCCCCTTAAGCCCCCACTTGTTGCACTACCTCCCATGTGTCAGATGTCAGTTCAGCCAATCTTCTAGATGAAGCTAGTCGTCTGACACCCTCTGGCAGCAGCAAGAAATGGAGGTCCCTACAGTCAACAACAAGGCGCCACGTGTACCAGTGGCAAGGCGCCGCCCCTGACAACCAACCACAGCGCACCACGTGGACCAATGGCAAGAAGCCATTTGCACCCAATTTGCTTTATGCAAACCCTTGGTCCAAACGCAACTAGATGGGCTTCTCAAAAGAAGGCCTAACTTCCGGGCCCAGGCCCATCACGCCTGTTGTGGGCCGCGGCACCCGGCCCACGGATCCTCTATAAAGGGAAGACTTCTTTACCTTTTTAGAGGTCAATCAATTCACCATACAAACACATACACTTGTATCTCTTTCTTTACACTTGTAACCCCTCAAGCAATAACGATCATACTTTTATAGTGGACGTAGGTCAACGAGACCGAACCACTTATATCTTGTGTATTTGTGTATCATCCTTTCACCCTCTCTTAATCTTACGAGCCACGGATCTAACCTCGGTGTGAGCAAAGGATTATATCTTGTAGTGAACACGAGTAGCGACCCCCGGCTATACCCCGAGTTATACTCGTTGTTTCTTCATTGGCGCCATCCGTACCGGCTGAAAACAAGATGTTCTAAACCACATCTTTTAGGCCACCCATGGCAGATCCCAACCCAACCGGAGCTACTGGTCTTGCCTCATCCACTATGCTCCCAGGCATATTGATTGGCACATCAGGCACTCCGAATAATCAGAACAAGGAGGGTGCCCCGAAGACACGCCACATAGTCTGAGCAGTCAGCTGCTCGGACTCGGACTCGGACGATGAACCCGCAGGGCCCATCGACCCAGACGAGTGGCTGTTCCAGCGGCAAATGAAGAATACCAAAATTTAAAAGTGCATGCTTGCAAAGCAAAAAGCTGGTAAAAAATCATTGCCTCCCCCTCGGCCAAACATAGCCGAAAGGGGAAATAAAAAGAAGCTGACCACACAAAAACTCGTGGAGGAGGTCGTGGTAGAAATACACACGATCAGGACCCCGAAAGCCCAATGATCGAGTCAGACGGGTACCAGTCTACCAGCGACTCGGACCACCACAAATATAGGAAGCATCGGACGTCGCGAAATACTTCCGCCACGTCACACAAAAAAGATGACAACGACCTTAACAGGCCCTAGTCGTTCGCTGCCAACTTCAAATTTCATGCGCGGTTCGCCAACGCTCCCATTGAGAAACAAGCCAAACTCCCCAGTAGCATCGGTAAATACGATGGCCTGCGTGACCCGTCTGATCACTTGGACGATTTTGAATGTGCGGACACGACGGTCCTTTGGCCGGTTCAGGTTTGGTATCATCTGTTCGCCCAGACGCTCACTAGCGCCGCCAAGGTTTGATTTGACAATCTCCCTATGGGAGGAATTACAGACTTCAATGATCTCATCAGGAAGTTCAAGGACCATTTCTCACACCTCATGAAGCACAAGAAGGACAAATCACATGTCCTATTATGCCAGTGCAACGATAACGAGTCCATCGAGGACTATATCGTGCGCTACAACAAGGAGGCATTGCAGATCGGATGCGGCAAAAAACTCACACGCGCGGGCTTTATTCAAGAAGTCCGCAGTGAGAAACTCATGAAAACCCTCTTGGGTAAAGGCGGAATCCCAGATTCCTAGGATAAAGTTGTTAAAGCATCCAAAATCTTTGCATCCTCTGAGCGCTCCCTCAAGCAGCATCACGATTTCCAGCAGACCCACAACAACAACAAAAACAAAAATAAACAGTCTGTCTGGTCGCTTATCTTTGGATCTGCGGACGAAGGCAAGTATTCGTGCGCTAATGACGCCCACCAAATGATCAGCAACAAGCAACCACGGGAACAGAGGGGGTACTCCAAAAAAAAAAAAAAAACACTGATTGGACCCCTCTCACCAAGACACCTTATCAAGTGCTCTAGATTGAGCAAATCACCTTCAAGGAGCCTAAAGCCCTTGGAAATCAGAAAAATGTGGACACCACAAAAAATTTGTGATTACCACAACGACTATGGCCATCTTACAGACAATTGTTACATTCTGAATTTGGAAATAGAAGCCGCTCTCAAGACTGGCCAGCTGGGCCACATGATAAAAAATGTCCACAGGGGTGGGCAAGGGCACAGTCAAAATGACAACCGCGAAGAGGGCGGAAGCAGAGCCGCAACCTCGAAACAAAAGTTACACACCACCCCCCGTGCCACCACTGTAGCATGATCCGTGGGAACGCTAAATGCCAAAACCAAGGTAAGTGTTCCCAACAACAAAACGATGACTCCTGGAAGGAGGTGGACCTCCTCCTTCCCAGAGTTCCCGGTGGCCCCTCATCCATGGCGCCGCTCGTAATCACCGCCGTCGTTGCACACTATCGAACCAGATCCATGTTCGTTGACGGCGGAAGCAGCACTGATATAATCTACGATCAGTGTTTTCAGCAACTGGATGAGGAAGACAAAGCCCGCCACGTTCCAGTAAATGAACCAATTTCGGGCTTTATTCATGAAATCATCATGCCGCGAGGTATGAAATCTTTTCCAGTCACTTTGACTGCCACTTTGACTGATGGTAGACATAAGCGCACATAAATGTGTGACTTCATGGTCCTACCAACAACGTCACATCATGACATTCTCTTGGGCCGGGAAGGCCTGGCGCGGTTCAACGCGAACGCATCCATACCACATCAAATTATTGGCTTCCCCACTCTCACTGGCGTCGCGTTCATTAGGGGCAACAAGGACTGCCACGCAGCCGACACGGCGAAGCCCCTAAAAATGCCCAAAACAGACCTCTACTTTGTGCCGGAAAACTGGGTTCTTAACCCTAAATTCCCGGACCAAACGGTAATCATCGGCCATGAAATCTCCAACACCATCCGAGCGTATTTAAAACAACTCCTCGTCAAAAACATTGACGTCTTTGCCTGGCAGCCATCTGATATGATCGGTGGAGCCAATCGTGCGGAAAAAGCGCAACATGGGGCCGGAGAAAACAAAGGCCATGAACGAACAAGTCACCGAGTTGCTTAACACATGCATCATCCGCCCAATCTGCTACCAGACTTGGGTCGCCAACCCAGTCATGGTAGGCAAAGTAACTGGGGGATGGCGCATGTGTGTTGACTACAATGATTTTAACAAGGTTAGTCCAAAGGACTGCTACCCTCTACCAGAAATTGACCTCAAGGTGGACTCTTTAGCGCCTTACCGCTTCAAGTGTTTCTTGGATGCCTACAAGGGCAATCACCAAATCCAGATGGCAATAGAAGATGAAGATAAAGCAGCATTCCGCACAGACATGGGTACATTTTGTTATACAAAAATGCCCTAATGGACAACTACTTATCAACGCCTAATGGACAGCGCATTCATTGATGAGATAGGCTTACGCTTGGAGGTTTACATCGACGAACTCATCATCAAAAGCAAGGAAGAAGAACACATGTTGGGGGATATACAACAAACATTCGATCAGCTCCGCAAGGTGCACATGAAACTTAACCACAGCAAGTGCTCCTTTGGCATGGAAGAAGGCAAGTTCCTCGGCGTTATTTTTACACATGACGGTTTCCACGCCAACCCTGACAAAATCATGGAGATCGAAAGAATGCCTTCTCCCGCATCCATCAAGGATGTTCAAACACTTATGGGCCGCCTCGTCGCCCTTAACCGCTTCCTTTCTAAATATGCATCAAGGTCTTTTCCTTTTGTAGATACCTTAAAAATTGTTTGAAAAAAAGCAATTTCCGCTGGATCCCTAAGGCGGAAAAGGCTATTCACGAAATGAAGCAGTGTCTTATAAATCTACCGACTCTAACTGTGTCCCCACCCAAGGAACAACTAACGCTATACCTATCCGTCACGGAAAGGGCCAATGGCGCGGTACTCTTTGTGGATCGCAAGGGAGTCCAGACACCAATTTATTATATTAGCCGCACCCTGCTAGATGTGGAAACAAGGTATTCCACGATGGAAAAACTGGTACTAGCGCTCATTCACGCCTCGCGCAGATTGCGCCGATACTTCCACGGACATCCCATCAATGTCTTAACTGATTACAGAATCAATGATGTACTTAGAAAAACAGAAATGTTGGGTCACCTAGTAAAATGGGCGATTGAGCTCGGAGAGCACACCATCAATTACAAGCCCAAACCCGCCATTAAGGGGAAAGTACTCGCAGATTTTGCAACATAAATACCCGCTGATAAAGTCTAAGACTGCTTGGCAGAGCAAGAGCCCGCGCAACCCAAATATGAAGTGGAAAAATGGGCCCTACACACTGATGGGGCCTCAAACAGGGATGAGCTAGGTGCGGGATTACGTCTTATCAGCCCAGAAAACAAGGAATACACCTATGCCATCTGGCTAGATTTTTGGGCCATAAACAACGAGGCGGAATTCGATCCACGAGCCATGAACACGTGGATTCAATGCTTGTCATGGGACACATTAACAGAACCTATGATGCGCACGACGCTACCATGGCACTATACCTTGAACAGGCCAAGCTACTCATGCGCAGGTTTATCTCTTGTACTATCATTCACATTAATAGAAGCGAGAATAAACCTGCTAATGCGCTGAACAAAATGGCCTCAACATTTTTTGAACACAAGGGTAAAGACATTCGCGTAAAGTTACTAGATAAACCGTCTATCCCACAGCGACAAGTCAATATCATCCAAAAATGCAACGCGTCCTGAATGACCCCAATCAAAGCCTATTTGGCTTTCGGAATCCTGCGTGAAAACAAATCAGAGGCCTGAAAAATCCAATACAAGGCTTTACATTATCAGCTTACTGACGGCACACTCTATCGCCGATCTTACCTTGGGTCGCTACTCCGCTGTGTCGACTCCGCGGATGCCTCCTTTCTCATTCAAGATATCCATGAGGGCATCTATGGCCTGCACGCAGGGCCCATAATGGTGGTTGCCAATCTAATGAACGCAGGGTATTATTGGCCCGGAATGCACCCTGACGCAGTGGCAGAACTGCGCAAATGCGACTCTTGCCAGCGCCATGCGCCAAACACCCTGCGCCCCCAATACGACCTGGTGCCTGTAACTGCGACATGGACATTCCAGAAATGGGCAATAGATCTTGTTGGGCCATTCCCTACAGCGCCAGAAAACGTCAAGTTCCTGATCGTCGCCATCGACTACTTCACCAAATGGATTGAGGCAAAACCCCTAGCAAAGATTGATTGGGCACACGTCAAGAAATTCATATGGGAATTTATCATCTGCAGATTCGGCTTACCATACCAATTTGTGAGTGACAATTGCACCCAATTCACAGACCAACATCTACAAGAGTGGCTGGCGCAAATGGGAGTTCAACAGATCTTCACATCTGTCACCCACCCGCAAGGAAACATACAAGTCAAAAGAGCAAATAGAAGCATAGTCGAAGGCATCAAGGCGCGGCTCGAAACCAAGAGGACGGGTTGGGTAGATGAGGTCCCGCACGTTCTGTGGTCCCATCGCACACTAACCAAGACGGGCAATGGTGAAATCCGTTTAGCCTCACCTATGGTTCTGAGGCCGTCATACCTGCCAAAATCGGGTGCCCTTCCGCACGAGTAATCATGGCGGACATAGGAACAAATGACGAAGAGCTCCGCCTAAACCTTGACTTACTCGAAGAACACCACGAACTACCCGCAATCCGATAAGCAAAGTACAAGAATCATTTGATGCGCTACTATAATCAAAGGGTCAAGTTGTGCCAATTCACAATCGGCGATTACGTCTTTCGCAATAATGAAGTCTCCAATGCTAAAAAGCATAAAAAACTGGCTCCCACTTGGGAAGGAACATACAAGATCCAAGAAATCTTGCGAAAGGGCGCCTATGCGCTTGAAAACCTAGATGGCACGCCTCTCCCGCGCTCTTGGAACGCTGCACAACTTCGTACCTATTTTATGTAAAGCTTTCCTTTGTAATGTTCAAAGGCTACACATGCCTTTCTTTTGACCTCTAATGGTATATTTTCTATCTATTTATTGTGTTCACTACTTAGAGTTTTGGTCTTCAAGGTGCGGGCATTCTAAACACCCATCGCTAGACTACGTAATTCATTACAAAAAACCTAAGTCACAACAAAAGGAAAACATGCGCACAAAATAAAGAGGAAAGATTTCATTCACTGTTCAAAAAAGGCGCTAAAGGCCTTAATATTTACAAAGTAAACAAAAGAAGATTACAATCACAAAGCCTACTCAGAACCATTGTAATCAACCTGTTGCTCCTCTTCTTCATCATCATGGGCGGTCCCCGACGCGCCTTCACTGGTTGCCGCCTTCTCCGCTTGCTTAGCCGCTTCCGCACCCATATGGTCAGATTGCTCAATTTAGTAACGGAAAGCAGCGGTTGGGTCTTAATACTTGTTGCAATCTTTCACCATGCCAAGAATGGGAAATTTAACCCGCTCGAAAACAGTAAGCTGCACCTTTAGCTCATCTTCCCGAGGCTTCCTATAGTGCTCACTTCCAGTAATAAGCCCCCGGTTCAAGGCATGGTGAAACCCAGTGTTAAACCCATCCGCCTCCCCAGCAGCGCGAGCAGCAGCAACAATAGCAGCTATTTGGTCGCCAGGGTTTGGCTTATTCCAGAAGCGCTTGAATAACTGAAAAACATGCGCAACCTTAGAACCGTGCTCCTCCAGGGCTTTGGCGTGACCCTCTGCGGCAACAACTATTTAGGACTTCTTATTTTTCAGCAATAGAATATGCTCCTGCTCTTTCATCATTTCAGCGTTGGTGCGATTGCAAGAATCTGTCCACCTCTTCTGAGCCACCGCATGGTCCTGCTCCAGGGCCTTTACCTTATCCTCGGCCTTGTAAGCACAGTCACGAAAACAATCAATTTCGGATTTCAGCTTCCCCTCCCTCTCCACTTGCATGGCCTTCGCAGCATTAAAAACCTGATGCCGCGTTGGATTGCAGCACCGGATCTTCTGAGCGAATCAATGGCTGCCAGTTGTGTGGCATGATTGATGTAAATGTCAGAGATTAGGGCTGAACGCTCAAGCCCGTCTTGGTAGGCCAGCTCCATGGGAGGGACTACCTTCACCAACAAAGGGTTTACAAAATGAGAATTTTCCCTCAAATTCTAGCGAGGGTGCCAGATCATATCTGCTTCTGCCTAGCTAATGGCAGCCCCCTTGCGGTGGACCCAGAAGTACCCCTACTCTGCGGGTCGGGCGGCGCACTGCCCGACCGGCCTAACACAACCTTACCATCCCAGTGCCTCCCGATGGGGTGGTCTTCACAACTTCTTTGTTTCGGGCGGCATCATCTACCCGCTTCTTGGCCTCCGCATCTGCCCTCTCCTTTTCGAGACGGACCTTCTCCGCCTGGATCTTTTATTTTTCCAGACGATTCCGTTCCGCCTCTGCCTTCTCTGCTTTGGCCTTATTCAAGGCTTCATCAGCCTTCACCCTGGCCTCGGCCTCTTCTTTCTCTTTCCTAAGCCTCTCCTCATCCTTCTTCCGCTCCGCCTCACTAACTTCCTCCTCATTAGGAGTTGGCGGAGTGAAAGGAGGTGTAATTTTGGGTGCCATTGCTATAATAAAAGAAAGAACATTAAGGAGATGTGAAGTTAAAAAACAAGAAGGTAATTTCAAAGTTGCAAGAGCCAACTTACCAGGAATCTTTTTCACTATCTTGTGAAGAACAGGCTCCCGCGTGGGGGGAGCGGTAATGTTGAAGGAGAACTCGGTAAGGGTCTCCTTTATCTTCGACTCACCAGTTTTAGCGGAGCCGGGCTCGTCGATCCCCCCGCTTCCCCCTTACCCTCCAACGGGTCAACAACACCTTGTGGCGAGGTGCGCAACACACGCCTCTTCTTCGTCACCAACTTTGCTGAAGATTCCTCATCATCCTCAGAGGAAGGACCTTCCTTCCGCTTATCCTTCCCCTTTATTCCTTCACCCGCGTCCCCTAGCCGATTGCGACTGATACCGCGACCGCCTAGAGGAACCGCTGGACTCCGAACCAGATATAACGACGCATGGGATGACAACCGGCGCCATACAAAAGATAGGATCAGGGTTCGGATACTCATTGGTGACGTGGAAGTATTCAAGGGCACCCTCATGCAGTGGAAAATAAAATCTCGCCTCCAAGGCTTAAACGATTGACGGCCTGCCTTCAGGCGCATGCCTCCACTTCATCTTGGCATTATTCCGCGCCAAGAATTCCTGCCACTTGCTCACACCTGAAATCAAAGTCAGCGTCAGAAGATAACAAAATAAAATATAAAACATGGTGCATGAATCTATACTTACCCTCATCACATGTTGGGTTTAGTTGAGACCACAGTTACCAGAATGAAGACTTTTGATAGCTTATGATGTAATGTGTAAGTCTAGGGACTATTTATGTAATTATGGATAGTTGTTTAGCAAACCCTAGTGGGCTGCGTACTTAAACACGAGCCCTGCGCACTTAGCTTAAGTGCGCAGGCCCATCAGCACCTCTATAAATAGAAAGACATGTTGCAGCACTAGGGTTAGGGTTTTTGGTTATCTTTGTAGCACAAGATTGAATTAGGTGCGTACTTGTATGTGCTCCATGGTGTTTCAGTGACAAATCAGTAATGGAATCCTGTTATTATTTATCTTGTGTGTCTGTTTTTATCATATTCATCTAGTTTCTTTGTTGTAGAAGATTAATCACATAAAACACCTAATCCATAGGTGTTTCTAAGTGATAACAATCTATTGCACTTAACAAGATCTAGTAATTGGGACTTACAATTTGGTATCAGAGCCTTTGTGCTCTAGATTGTATCTATTTAAAATATCAAAACCCTCATCTTGTTAGCTTTTATTAAGATTTTTATAAACTTTTGTGTTTATAAAAAAAAAGGTGTTTTTCTTATCTATTTTCTTCAAATTTCGTTGGTGTTGTGTTTCTAGGTGTTAAAAGTTGTTCATTTTAAGTGGAAAGTTCATCCAAGCATTTCAGAATGGAATGAAAAGGTTTTGGATAGGATTCAGCTGAGTTTTGTGCTTTTTAACAGATTGATTTGCGCACTTATTTCTTAATTTGCGCATTTATTTCTTGCTTTGAGTATTTATTCCTTGTTTTGAGCACTTAGCTCATAAGCTGCATACTTGTTTCTTATTCTGAGCACTTAAATTTTTGTCTGTAAGTACGCACTCATTTTAATAAGTTGCGTACTTATTGCTTTCCTAGTCTTCGGGCACACAACTAGGGTTTCTGCGCACTTAATCAGAAATCTCTGGTTGTTATGCGCACTTACTGAAAAGGCGTAGTTTTGAGTACTTGGCTAGGGTTTCTGCGCACTAAAATCTTAAACGAGAGTTTAAGTGTCTGCGTACTTTGTTTAGTACGCAGACTGATTAGTCAAGACTGAGCACTTACCATGCCCGAGTGCTGACTGATCTGCGCACTTATCAAAGAAGCAACAGCTACTCGTGTATCTTGCAAAACTGCACACTTATCAGGAGAAAAATATCTTAACAAGGTTGTTTCTATTATTACAGGCTACTGCACACTTGACTTGCTCATTGCGTACTTAATTGTGCACTTAAGGACTGTGGACATTTTTCTGGACTGTAACCTATAATATCAAGAAAACCAAACTTATAAAATCAACCAAAATCAATGGCTGGTAACGATAACAACTCAACTGTAAATCCTATTACCCAACAAGAACTTGAAACTGGAACAACAACTAGAGTTCCTAAGTTAAAGGGTGTAGAAGATTATGGAACTTGGAAAAACCGAATGAGATCGTTCTTCTACGTCACCGACTTTACCCAATGGACCTCTATCCAGCTAGGTCCACGCATTCCTATGAGAACAACTGCTACAGGGGAGGAGTTCAACCCTGATCCCTCCACATACATTGATGTTGATAAACAGCTACTTCAGAGAGACCATAAGGCTTATGGTGCTCTCACCATGGCCTTATCAAATGATGTCTACAACATGTTTGAGGAGTATGACACTGGTCATGATCTGTGGTATGTACTGAACGAGTACTATGAGGGAAATGAAGAAATGCGCCAAAATAAGCAAGATATGGTGCAAAAGGAATATGATATGTTCGGTAGCATTCGTGGCGAGAGTCTGAGCTCACACATTGACAGATTCATGAGTATGCTAACCAAGATGAAGAAAGCAGGAATTCCAGTCAACAACCGAAACTCAATCAAGAAACTGCTCGACTCCCTGCCCAAGGAATGGAGTCTACAATGCATGTTGATTAGAAAAGAGTATTTAGATGCTCAATCTACTTTGGCTGATCTCATCAACATTCTGAAGTCATTCGAAATGGATATCACCAAAAGAGAAATGAACCAGACTGTTCCGAAAGTCGCTCCTAGCACTGCTATGAAGAATCTGGTACTAATTACTCCAGTAGGTGACATGGGTTCAAGCTCATCACATGTATATGTGGATGCCATGGTGGTGGTGGTTCAAGCTCGAGAAAGACAGTCTCATACTCTGACAAAGCTGCAAAGACACTCAACCCACAACTCACAAAGCTCGCTAACGAACATGTTGAACTCTTCAACACATTCATGACTAGCTTTGAGGCTTTGAAGACAGGTGATCTTAAGAGTGAGATGATGAATCCTGAAGACATGTATCAAGTTGACCCGGATGATATGGAAAAAATGGACCTGAAATGGCAGATGGCTATGATCACTCTGAGGGTGAAGAGATTTCAAGATAGAACCGGTTGAAGAGTCGGAATGGGTAAAACGGGTTTTGACAAGTCAAAGATTAGATGCTACAACTGCAAGACTCTTGGGCACTTCAAATATGAGTGTCCCACTCTGAATCAAGCAGAGATCAAACCGGCAAAAAGAATGGTGGCGATTACTGATGGAAGGGAAGCAAATCAACAGAAAGCGTTTGTGGTTGAAGACTTCGATTAGGGAGAGGAGGCAGCTGCGATTGAAGCTAATGTGAACAAAGCATTGATGGCCAAAATCTGAACTAAATCCACACATGGTGTGAATTCACTGGAAGGGTCGTCGGCTGAAATGCCAAAGGGTGGAATGCTAGAGAATGCTGGTCTGAAAGGAGTGTTGATGGCCGAAAAGGGAAAAGAAGTCGCTTCTGAGGAAGCACTTGTAGCCGAGAAGACACCCACTAGCAAAGCAGATGAGAAGCCGCAAAATGTGCCCAAGACAGCTAAGGAAAGAGATCTGGTAAGTATTCCTCTTGAAATAAAATCAAAGCTATGCTCACCAAGGTGTGTTACAGTTGTTGCTTACTGTTTGTCTCACAATGGGAGAATTTTAAGAGAGATGGATGATATACGAAAAATCAACACTGAAATGAAAGAAAATGAGCTGGCGTATCAGCGAAAGTTAAATGCAACTCTAGCTGAAATGCAAACTCTAAAAGAATTTGTCTTTAGAAAAGGTTTTTTAATAAATGATTTAACAGAAAAGTTAGAAAAATCAAGAAACGAAACAAATCATCTCCAATTATTGTGGACAAATGGAATGTAAGCAAAAATGCTTATGCTGACATCATAGATTGCTCAAGGCAATCATTCGTCAAAGATGGAATTGGGTATAAGGATAAAAAGGGACTTGAAAAATCTCTGTTTTTACCTTTGAGCAAAAGTGAATATATACCCATTCCAAAACCTCATCCAAAAAATGATCTTTTTGAAAAAGAATGTGTCAAATCTGAGTCAAACTCTAATATAAGTAAAAGCAATGCAGATGTGACCCAAAAGGCTCAGGTGGACGATGATGAGAGTTGTGGTGGACAGACGATGGGGTTAGGTCACCCGGGTGCCAATTACTCTACAGTGAATTGGTTCATCTGAAATAATGATAAGTCTAAAACTATTTTGAATTCGGATGAATGTAATAGTTTAACTAAGCTGGATGACTGTAATAGTTTATCTAGGATGGATAACTGTAGTAGTTTATCTAGACCGGATGACTGTACTAAATTTTCTTCTAGACTAGACTTAAAGGGCGTTGTGGCCTCTGATGATAGGAAGAATCCTATCAAACGCTCTAATGTTTGTGTTGACAATGTTATGCCAGTCTGTGTTGATCTTAATGCTGCATTCTCTGATGATAAAAATGTATATAGACCATCTGTGTTTGTACCAGAACTAAAACAAAACAGGTTTGGGAAATTTCTCATTAAAGAAATTTTAGAGTTTACTCCATCATCTACGGATATTTCATGTTATGAAGAATCACAAAGTGAAACACGTAACTCAAGTTCTGAAGAATCACAAAGTTATACAGAAAGCAACATCAGCGAGCCTGACTGCAACACAAACGAAGAATCAAGTGATAACATTGATGAATCATGTTTAAGTGAAAGCTCGTGCTCAAACAAGATCAAGAAAAGAGCATCACAACCATCATCATCCAAACCTTCTCCAAAGATCAAGCCTAAACACTCAAAATGCTTTAGATGTGGAAATGAGGGTCATGTGGTCAAAAAATGTCATTTGAAATCTAAACCAGAAAATGACGTCAAAACTCTAAACTCCTTTTCTGATCAGATTAAAAACCATCAAGAAATAGTAAAAAGTTTTGTTAAAACCACAAAATTTTTGAAAAGACAAGAGTCAATTTTGGGTGAAAATCATGATAGATCAAAACTAAAGCAGACCTGGATTCCCAAAGTTAACTAAGTGAAGGTTTGATTCGTGATTGTACATAGAGTCTCCTGTATTTATCTGTGTATTTCTTTTGTTTTCTGTTGTATTTCAGAGTAAACTACAGAAATGGTTGATAGCTCTTATGAGATATCTATGGCATGTTGATAGCGGGGCTTCAAGGCATATGACTGGGCTGAAAGAACTCCTCAAAAACTATCGGTTTATTGATGGAGAGTTTGTTGCCTTCGCTGGAAATGAAAAGGGCGGAAAGATAGTGTTGGGTTATATTGAGACCACAGTTACCAGAATAGAGACTTTTGAATGATTATTGTAAAGCTTAATAGTTGAAGGACCTTACATGTAATTATAGCATAGTTTAGTAGACCAAACCCTATGCTGCGCACTTAAATGGACGGGCCCTGCGCACTTATGTTAAGTGCGCAGGCCCAGGTACTTCTTATAAATAGTTTGTGTGTGCACAGCTAGGGTTTAGGGTTTTGGAGATTATCTTTGTAGCACACTCTGAATAGGTGCGTACTTGTGTGTTATTCCAAGGTTATTCATTATCAAATCAGATATGGAATCATCATGTTATTCTTTGTGTGTGTCGGGTCTTTCAATATTCATCTAGTTTTCTTTGTTTCTTGGATTAATCACTTGAAACACCTAACTAATAGGTGTTTCCAAGTGATAACAATCTATTGCATTCAACAAGATCTAGTATTTCGGGACTACAATTTGGTATCAGAGCCTCTGTGCTCTAGATTGTATCTACTTTAAGATACCAAAACCCTCATCTTGTTAATTTTTATTATCAAGATTATTTTCTTTGTAGACTTTAAAATTTAGGTGTTTTTCTCATATTCTGGCTTCAAATTTTGTGAAAATCGTGTTTCTAAATGTTTAAAGTATGGTATTTTGATCAGAAAATGGTTTGGAAAGGATTCAGCTGAATTTTATGTTTGTTACAGCTCGTTTTTGCGCACTTATTTCATATATCCTGCGCACATATCTCATAAGCTGAGCACTTGTTTCTTAGTTTGAGTACTTGGATTATATTTTGCATACTTGTCATTTTGTACGCATCTAGGGTTTCTGCGCACTTGTTGCCTTTTGAATTTGGTTTCTGCGCACTTGTTGCCTTTTGAATTTTGTTTCTGCGCACTTGTTGCACTTTAAATTGAATTTTCTCCGCACTTGTTCATTTAAGTTGATCTCTGCGCACTTATTGCATCTCATTGTCTTGAGTACTTATCTAGGGTTTCTGCATACTTAAACAGAAATCTTGGATTTGTGCGCACTTACTGAAGGTGTAGTGTTGAGTACTTGGCTAGGGTTTCTGCGAACTTAAAATCTTAAACGAGAGTTTAAGTGAGTCTGCGCACTTAATTTAGTGCGCAGGCTGATCAGTAAACACTGAGCACTTATAATGCCCAAGTGTTGACTGATCTGCGAACTTATCAAGAAGCATAGCCACACGTATACTTCCGAGCTGCACACTTAACAAAGACTACAACTTGACAAGGCTGTTTATATTCTTACAGGTTGCTGCATACTTATCCAGACTGTTGTGAACTTAAGTGTGAACTTAATTACGCACTTAGCTGCGAACTTGCTGTGTACTTACGGACTTGGACAATTTTTTGGACTGATAACTAAAATCTGTTAAACCACGTTTCTAAAATTCATCTAAATCATGGCTGGTAAAAATAATCAATCAACTGTTAACCCTATCACACAACAAGACCTGGAAACCGGAACCACTACAAGAGTACCTAAGTTAAAAGATGCTGAAGATTATGGGACTTGGAAGAACAGAATGAGGTCATTCTTTTACGTCACAGACTTCACCCAATGGATCTCTATCCAGTTGGGCCCACACATTCCCATGAGAACCACTGCCACTGGAGAAGAATTCAACCCTGATCCAACCACCTATACCGATGTTGACAAACAATTACTCCAAAGAGATCATAAGGCTTATGGTGCTCTAACCATGGCCCTATCTAACGATGTTTACAACATGTTTGAAGAGTATGGAACGGCACATGATCTGTGGTTTGCATTGAATGAATACTACGAAGGGAATGAAGAGATGCGCCAATACAAGCAAGACATGGTGCAAAAAGAATATGATATGTTTGGTAGTATTCGTGGGGAAAGTCTGAGCTCGCACATTGATAGGTTCATGAGCATGTTGACAAAGATGAAGAAGGCTGGAATTCCTGTGAACAACAGAAATTCTATCAAGAAGCTGCTGGATTCATTGCCAAAAGAATGGAGCATCCAGTGCATGCTAATCAGAAAAGAATATCTTGATGCCCAGTCTACCTTGGCTGATCTCATCAACACATTGAAGTCCTTTGAGATGGACATTACAAAAAGAGAGATGAATCAGACCAATCCAAAGGCAGTTCCCATCACTGCAATGAAGAACTTAGCGTTAATGACTCCAGTGGGCAACATGGGTTCAAGCTCATCTCACATGTATGCTGATGGAACGATTGGTGGTAGTTCAAGTTCAGGAAAAGCTGTTTCATACTCTCAACCCAATGTCACTAACCCTCAGCCGTCAACTCTTAATCCTCAACAAACAAAGCTTGCAACTGAACACGTTGAACTTTTCAACGCCTTCATGACCAGCTTTGAAGCATTAAAGACTGGTGATCTAAAAAATGATATGATGAGCCATGAGGACATGTATCAAGTTGACCCAGACGATATGGAGGAAATGGATTTGAAATGGCAGATGGCCATGATCACTTTGAGGGTGAAGAGGTTTCAAGATAGAACCGGTAGAAGAGTCGGCATGGGGAAAGCGGGGTTTGAAAAATCTAAGATCAGGTGTTATAACTGCAAAACTCTCGGACATTTCAAGTATGAATGTCCAACTTTGAATCAAGCTGAAGCCAAACCAGCAAAGAGAGTGGTGGCAATCACAGAAGGAGGAGAAGCCAACCAGCAGAAGGCGCTTGTGGTTCAGGATTTCGATTGGGGAGAGGAAGTCGCTGTGGCAGAAGCTGAAGTTAATAAAGCACTGATGGCAAAGATCTGCACAAAGTCACCTCTTGGTGTGAGCTCTCTGGAGGGGTCATCAGCTGAGATGCCAAAAGGAGAAGAGATGGAGACGGCGGGTTTAAGAAGCGTGTTGAGTGTGAACAAAGGGAAGGAGACTGCTGCTGAGGAAGCTTTTGTCGCTGAAAAGACTTTCACAAGCAAGGACGATCAGCAACCACAGAGCATGCAGAAGAAGGCTGAGGAGAGAGACCTGGTAAGTATCCCGCTCGAAATAAAATCAAAGCTGTGCTCACCAAGGTGTGTTACAGCCGTTGCTTACTGTTTGTCCCACAATAGGAGAATTTTAAGAGAAATGGATGACATACGAAAAATCAATACTGAAATGAAAGAAAATGAGTTAGCCTATCAGCGAAAGTTAAATGCAACAATAGCTGAAATGCACACTCCAAAAGAATTTGTTCTCAGAAAAGATTTTTTAATAAATGACTTAACTGAAAAACTAGAAAAATCTAGAAATGAAACCAATCATCTCCATATTTGTTGTGGACAAATGGAACGTAAGCAAGCATGCTCATACTGATATCCTTGATTGTTCAAGGAAATCTTTCGTCAAAGATGGAATTCGGTATAAGGATAAAAAGGGAATTGTAAAATCTCTATTTTTACCCTTGAGCAAAAGTGAATATATACCCATTCCAAAACCACATCCAAAAAATGATCTTTTTGAAAAAGAATGTGTCACATCTGAGTCACACTCTAATATAAGTAAAAGTAGTGCAGATATGACCCAACAGGATCAGGTGGACGATGATGACAGTTGTGGTGGTCAAACAATGGGGTTAGGTCACCCAGGTGCCAATTACTCTACAGTGAATTGGTTCATCTGGAGCCATGATAAGTCAAACATTTCTTTGAATTCGGATGACTGTAATAACTTAACTAATTTGGATGACTGTAATAGTTTATCTAGGATGGATAACTGTAATAGTTTATCTAGGCCGGATGACTGTATTACTTTAACCTCTAAACTTGATTTCAAGGGTGTTGTGGACCCAAATGATAGGATGAATCCTATCAAACGATCGGATGTTTGTGTTGAAAATGTTATGCCTGTTTGTGTTGATCTTAATGATGCATTCTGTGATAATGAAAATGTATATAGACCATCTCCATTTGTTCCAGAACTAAAAAGAAACAGGTTTGGGAAATTTCTTACTGAAGAAATTCCAGAGTTTACACCATCATCAACAGATATGTCATGTTCTGAAGAATCACAAAGTGAAACAGATAACACAATTTCTGAAGAATCACAAAGTGATACAGAAAGTGACATCAGCGAGCCAGAATGCAACACAAACGAAGAATCAAGCAACAACAACAGTGATGAAGCATGTTCAACAGACAGCCTAAATTCAAGCAACGACAAGAGAAGAACATCACAACCATCATCATCCAGATCTTCTTCAAAGATCAAACCTAAACACTCTAATGTTTTAGATGTGGAAATGAAGGACATGTGGTTAAAAAGTGTCATTTGCAACCCAAACCACAAACTGATACCAATACCCAAAAATCTTTTGCAATTCAAATTAAAGATCTTCAAGAGACCATAAAAAGTTTTGTTAAGGTCACAAAAAATTGGAAAAGGCAAGAGTTTGTGTCGGGGGAAAATCACGACAGATTAAAACTAAAACAGACCTGGATTCCAAAAGTTACTTAAGATGTGGTCTGAGTCGTGTTTGTACATAGTGACTCGTATATTTATCTGTATATTTCTCTTGTCTTATGTATTTTTCAGAATAAACTACAAAAGTGGTTGATTGCCCTGATGAGATATCTATGGCATGTTGATAGCGGGGCGTCAAGGCACATGACGGGACAGAAAGAACTCCTGAAAAACTATCGATTCATTGATGGAGAGTTTGTTGCTTTTGCCGGCAACGAGAAGGGCGGAAAGATAGTTGGGATAGGGGACGTGATTTCTGATGCATTGACTTTAGAAGATGTGAACTATGTTCCAGAATTGTGTTACAATCTGCTGAGTGTATCACAAGCCTGCGACAAAGGAATCTCAGTGTTATTTAATGACATGGAGTGCATCTTTCTAAAGCCAAGATTCATTCCTCCTACCAACATGATTATGCTTAAAGCTCCTAGACAAAATAATACTTACGTGATAAACATGAGGGATGCAAAGTCTGAATGTCAAATGACATGCTTACTTTCTAAAGCATCCGAGTCAGAGTCACTGCTTTGGCACAGGCGATTAGGACATGTTAACTTCAAAAATATTAATAAGCTTTCAAAACTAAATCTTGTGAGAGGTCTTCCTTCTAAGGAATTCCCCTTTTCTGAAAATTGTTTAGCATGTGCCAAAGGAAAACAACACAAAAAGTCGCATAAGTCCAAAGCTGTGAACTCTATAGACTCACCTCTTCAATTATTACACATGGATCTGTTTGGTCCTATTAGTGTTAAAAGTCTAGCTAAAAAGTCTTATTGTTTGGTGATAACAGATGACTTTTCCCGATTCACATGGGTGTACTTTCTGGAATACAAAAGTGAAGTTGCTGAGATTATGATGCTGTTTGTTCCTCTCATTGAAAAAATAATAAAGACAAAAGTTAGATCAATCCGAAGTGATCACGGAACCGAATTCAAGAATCAAAGTTTCGTGACTTTCTGCAACAACAGAGGAATTCATCTTCAGTACAGTGCTACGAGAACTCCTCAACAGAATGGTGTTGCTGAAAGGAAAAATCATACACTTATTGAGGCGGCCAGAACCATGCTTATCGACTCCAAACTGCCGATCATTTTCTGGGCTGAAGCTGTGAATACCGCCTGTTATGTTCTTAACAGAGTCTTAATTGTAAAGACGCGCGGGAAAACAGGTTATGAGTTGCTCTTTAAAAGAAAACCTTTGATTGACTACTTCAGGCCTTTTGGATGCTCATGCACGCTGCTTAACAACTTCGAGAACATAATGAAGTTCGATGCAGTTGGAGATGAGTGCTTCTTTGTTGGATACTCCTTAAGTCAAAAAGCTTATAGAGTATACAACAAACGAACCAAAATGGTTCTCGAGTCTTTTTATGTTGATTGGCAGGAATCCAACTCTACCAATACAGGAGCCGGTCCTGACTGGTTCTTTGACGTGGATGTTGTTTTCAACAATTTCAGCATCATTGATGAACAACCATCTGAAAATCAAGCAGCCGATCCTTCTCCTCTTGAAGATACTATTTACTCTTCAGAAGACGATACAACACCTTTCACCACCCGCTTCTCTCCACTCGTAGCTAATCCAATTGTTCCCCTTCAGACCACAAATGGTGATGCAACTGTTGAAACTACTCCATCTCCTGAAGGTACTCCAGCTTCAGAAGAATCATCTTCAGCACAACAGTCTGCAAATGATCCATCCAGTTCGTCAACTCCTACAGATCACCTTTCCAATCTGCCTTCCCAAATTCAAGAAGAACCACACATGGGATTTAAATCTGTTAAGGATCACCCTGTGGAGAACATCATTGGACCAATCTCTGAGGGTGTTCTTACTAGAAATCAGGCAGACAAACTGAATATTGCACTTTCAGCCTTCCTATCTCAGACGGTACCTTTCAGCATTGAAGACGCTGTCAGAGATGCAAGTTGGGTTGAAGCCATGCAGGATGAGCTGTATCAGTTTAGAAAGCTAAAGGTTTGGGAACTTGTGGACTTTCCTGAAGGAAAGTATCCTATTGGAACAAGATGGGTTTTTCGCAACAAAATGGATGAACGAGTTGTGGTAATTAAGAACAAGGCTCGTTTAGTTGTTCAGGGATTTCGTCAACAGGAGGGCATTGATTATGAGGAAGTGTTCACTCCAGTTGCTAGACTTGAAGCCATTCGTATCTTCCTGGCTTACGCCTCATACAAGAACTTCAAAGTCTTTCAAATGGATGTGAAAAGTGCATTTCTGTATGGGAAGATCAAAGAAGAAGTCTATGTTTGTCAACCCCCAGGTTTTGAAGATCCCCATCATCCCAACAAGTATTACAAACTGGATAAGGCTCTCTACGGACTTCATCAAGCTCCTCGAGCTTGGTATGAGACCTTATCGTCATACTTGCTGCAGAATGGGTACACAAGAGGGAAGATCGACATGACCTTATTCACCAAAGAAGTCAACAAACACTCTATCCTTGTTCAGATTTATGTTGATGATATTATCTTTGGTTCCACTGATGAAAACTTGTGCAGGGAATTTGAAAGCATCATGAAGTCTCAGTTTGAAATGAGCATGATGGGAGAATTATCGTTTTTCTTAGGCTTGGAAGTGCAGCAAAAGGAAGACGGAATTCTCATCCATCAAGCAAAGTATACAAGAGACATTCTGGCAAAATTCAACATGACCGACTGCAAGCCGTCCAATACTCCTTTTGCGGCCCAAACAACACTTGTACCAGATCTTCAGGGGACTTCAGTGAATCCTCATACATATCGATCAATGATTGGCTCCCTGATGTATCTTACAGCTAGCAGACCAGATATAATGTGGGCAGTTGGATGCTGCGCGCGTTTTCAGTCCAATCCTAAGCAATCGCATGAGACTGCAGTAAAAAGAGTCTTCCGCTACCTCAAAGGAACACCTAAACTTGGTTTATGGTATCCTAAGAGCGATAACTTTGATCTAATCGCTTACTCTGATAGTGATCATGCAGGTTGTAGGATAGACAGAAAATCTGTCTCTGGTGGCTGTCAATTTCTGGGTAACCGGCTAGTGTCTTGGCAGAGCAAGAAGCAGACCACCGTGTCAATCTCCACTGCTCAGGCCGAATACACAGCTGCTTCCAATTGTTGCTGTCAGGTGTTATGGATCCAAAATCAGCTTTTGGACTACGGTTTGAATGTCATGCATACACCCATTTTTATTGATAATGATGCATGTCGTGACATCGTGAAGAATCCAATTGATCATTCTAAAACCAAACACATTGAAATTCGGATTCACTCAATTCGCGATGCACACGACAAAGGGTACATACAGGTGTTGCCTATCGATACTGCTGATCAAAAAGCAGATATCTTTACAAAAGCTTTCGATAAAACCCGCTTTCATCAGTTGGTTTCATGGCTTGAGATGATAAATTTTGAATAAAAAAAAAAATTGTGTATATTTTATAGAAAAATCTTCTTTTCTTTTAAAACAAGATTTTTGGGGGAGAAAGTAAACCGGTCTATTCTTATTGCAAAATTAATTCAGGAAATGATAGGAACTAATCATATCTCGTCAGTATGTGAATAGGACCCAGAGGATGTTGTGGCCTCAAGCAACGATGTGTCGGTAGGTTCAGCCTGGAATCAAGTAAACTGCCACTAGGTGATTAACAATGAAGATCTACACGAAAAGCTGGATTCCCACTGTGCTTTAGGTCTGCACAAGCTGAGTCCGGTCATACATAGGTTGAGAAATCAAAAGACACAGAAAATTTTGTGCATAGGTAAATCAAAAGACACCTAAGAGTGCAAGCTACCAATGCGGGGCTAAGAAAAACAAAATTTTTTTGAAAAATTGAGCAGCAAAAGACACGCAATGTTAGTGACGTGCAAACATATATAGATAGCTCATCAAATGATCAGATGATCATCTTCTCTGCTTATGGGAACATAGACCTGAAGCTCTCATCATCTGATCAAGATAATGATCATCTTCTCTGCTTATGGTAACATAGACCTGAAGCTCTCATCATTATATTTAAATAAACCTTGAGGATCGGTAGGCCAATACCTAGCACACTGTGGGGTCCATAAAATTTTCGTCAATATTACCGAAAAACATGATAAACTGCATCGCCAAACACATGTTGAAAGAGAAAAGGCATGGATTTAAGTGGACAAGCATACCGACAATTGTTCTTAGGCTGTAGCTATCCAACGGGAAGTTGAAACGGGTTCCGGCAGGTATGGTTAGTATGATCTTGAATGCAGAAGGTAAGATTTGGTAAAACCCCCTTTATCTAAAGGATTTGGGCCTTAAATTCACTTTTTGGGCCAAAGTGTTGGCCTCTGCGTACTTATTGGGCCCTGCGCACTTAACTCAAGTGCGCAGGCCCATTAGCTGATGTATATATATACTGGGTCAACAACGGTCAAAAAGTTTTATCATCCCTAACTTCTTTTTAGAAACCCTAATCACCACAAATCACCGTTCATCATCATCATCATCACCGTTCATCATCATCATCATCATCATCACACAATAATCACACCCTAATCACATCATATCAAACCTCGTTGCACTGTTTATTGTTTCTCATCCACTGTTTAAGGTAGATCTTGTGTTTCTAATGGTTCTTTGATTGTGATTACAGGTTATGAATGGATGTTCTTGATGCATCTGTTGGATTTCAAGCTATTATGGGTTCTTTGAATATTTGAAGATCTGCGCACTTGATATATGAACAAGTGCGCACTTGTCTCATAGAGACTGCGCACTTGTCTCATAGTCATATAAGTGCTTAAGAACCCTAATATGCTGCGTACATAACTGTGGACTTAAAATCTTGAACGAAGGTTCAAGTGTCTGCGTACTTGCTTAGTACGCAGACTTGACTGTGTAGCCTAAGATGTTACCATGCCCGGTTGGTTTGGACCTGCGCACTTGTCCTTGGTTTGAGTACTGACCAAGTGCTCAGTCAAGTATGTGCGCACTTGACTGAGCACATAATACTGATTGACTTGTTTGGACTGCGTACTTGATACTCTTGGACACTTGGACTCTAAACAACAACATATCTTTCATATTGACTATTAAGACACTTGAACGGACTGCGAACTTAAAACCGGACCTTAATAATCTAACAACTGAAATTCAAACGTTCCATTGACACCGATGACACCGATCCATCAATTCTTAATCCAATGACCGTTAAAATTTAAAATCTAAAAAAAATATTAATAAAATCTAGGTCTGAGTTCGTTGTCCGTCTAAGTTTAAGTCTAAAGTCAGTTATCCGAGATCTAATTGGCTTTTCGTGCTCTTGGTTAAACAGATGGCACTTGACTGGGATCCTAGGGGCATGCACAACCAACCAATGAATCTCGATACTGAGGATGTCAATTTTAGAGATGTCGTGGCTTGGATAAGACGCAGTAAAGTCGGATTTGCTGTGCAGAACGCTGAACCAGTTTACGTCTCCCACATTGAAGACTTTTGGAGATCAGCTAGAGTCGAAACAGTATCAAGGGTCAAGCGTATCAACGCAACTGTCAGAAACAAGCTTGTGATCATTACTGAGGACACAGTTCGAAATGTGCTAAGGCTGCAAGATCAACCTGGAACTTTCAGATTCATGTCTAAAGCTGATATTCACCAACAATTCAGGATCTTCGGCTATAAGGGTGAATTTGACAAGAGAGGCGATGTAACGAAGAGTCAGCTTACAAGAGACTGGAGACTTATCAGTCATGTATTCTTAATGTCTTTGTGTCACAGAAAGGGAGGATACAATGCGCTGAGTGCTGAATGGGCGACAGCTATGATTAAGTTCTGCAAGGACGAAGTGTTCAATCTGTCAGGCATGATCTTTGACTATATGGTAAAGAATGCAGATGCTGGTTCAGGGAAGTGGGCTATGTATCCGAGGTTTGTCCAGATGATGATAAACACTCAACATGAGGGTCTGCCTGTCGGTGACGAATA
The DNA here is from genome assembly GCA_028751855.1 of Ambrosia trifida. Lineage (NCBI taxonomy): Eukaryota > Viridiplantae > Streptophyta > Magnoliopsida > Asterales > Asteraceae > Ambrosia > Ambrosia trifida. The sequence goes on along the minus strand of CM054128.1, from coordinate 62,344,032 downwards.
CATATTCACCAGAGGGGCGCGATTCTTCACAGAGTGCAACACACCGGACTGGGAACCAATGCTGGAAAACATGTATGTGGCCCAGCGATATCCTGTTGTTATGGAACTGTACAACAAAATCAAGAAGAGAAGATCAGATGCTGCAGGACCCAGACCACAATCCAGAGCTGCCCCTGCACCTGGATCATCTGAACCCACTCCTTCAGCCCAGCCGACGGCTGAAGAGATTGCCCAAGAAAAATCAAGGGGCAAAAGAGTGGCGACTGAACCAGCTCCCTCAAAACCTAGCAAGAAGAAAAGACCAGCTGGTTTACTGCAAGAAGGGAGAGACACGTTGACACCGGAACAGCTTGAAGCCGCTGAAAATGTACGAGCAGTGGCTGAGTATGAAAGGGCTGCAAGAAAAAGAAGAAGAGAACAACTGCCTGAATCTGAGATTCCCCGTGTTATGACTCAGGAAGATATTGAGGGAGAAGCGGTCTTAGAACAAATGTTTGGGCCTGAACCACCGAACCAACCAGGGCCTTCTACTGCTGCCACTTCAGCTCCAGGGCCTTCCACTGCTGCCACATCAGCCCCCAAAGCTCCAACCCACCGATCAGCTGAACCTTCCTCATCAGCTCCTGCTGCACCGCGTCGGAAACCGGTGCATCAGGAACTATACGAGAAGCTTGTGAAGGAGGTAGGTAAAGTTACGGCCAGGGAAATCTGCACACTGAAAAGTGATGTGCACAATAACCAGGAGCTAAGAAAGAAGGTGAAAAAGCTCAAAAGCAAGAACCGGAAAATGGAGAAAGTGGTAAAAGATCAAAGATACCTGATTAAGTTTCAACATCAGGTTCAAGTGGAGATGTTTGACATGTTTCAGGATTTGAGGAAGCAGTTAACTGGTGCTCCCAGCGCTACTTTTGATGAGACTTTCGATTTCGGAAAGTTTCTGGAGGCAGAAAAAGAGAAAGAAAAAGCGGCTGAGGAAAGTGAGGTGGACGAGGTTAGCAAAGATGAAATGCCAGAGCGATTTGTGGAAATGGGAATGGACGAAGAAGTGGTTTATGAAACATCTGATGGGCACAAGTTGGATCCCGAAAGATCCACTTGGTTTCCTCGAAAGCCCATCACCATTCCAGCCCTACATCAGAATATTCATCACACAAAGTCTGCTCAGCAGGAGAAGATCATCTCCTGGAAATATAATGCTGAAAAGAGATTGTATGCTGTGAAAAGGAGAGGGGGAGTAATACAGTACTTCAAGGGTCAAAAGGAGCTGAAATCTCTTCCCCGATGGGATATCAGGGAGCTTAGCAGGGCCCCATTCCTTAATCCCTCACATGACTCCCAGGCTGCCATGGTTGAAAATTTTATCAGAAAAGAGTGTGAGAATGATTTCCAGATCCTTAAGCCGCAAAAGCCCAGAAGAAGAATATCGAAGACAAGAATCGATCCAGCAACAGGAAAAGGGATGATAACTTATGTGATTGACCCTCCTCAGGTCGTCACACGAGTTCCGATCAGATCCAAGCTTCCAGTGATGCTAAGGAACTTCAAAAAATGGTTCTATGACAGCAACTCTGGTGAAGCGGTCATCAAGCTGGAAAACGATTCAGAGGCACTGAGGATTTTGGATCCGGTTGATGTGTTTGCACTAAATTTGTCAGATCTGAATATGCTATTTGCAAATCAGATCAATGTTGGTGCCGGGAATATATTGTTTGAAGAAGCCGTGCTATTTAGAAGGGCAGTGGATAGGGCAATGAAACTGAAGAGTGAGCTGCTGGATATAGTTGACAGGATAAACGCAGCAGACAAAGAAAAGGAGGACATGGAAAAGGCTGCGCAAGCTGCTGATGCTGTTACAAAAACTGCTGCTGCTACTGCTACAGAAACTGCTGCTTCAGAGGTACTTCCAGAAGATCCTGCATCAGTGGCTAATCCTGAAGGAACTACAACAGAATCTACCCAAACTTCTCCAGCAGCTGAAGTAGATCCAGTCGCACTGTACTTACAAGACCCTCCTGCACAGGTTGAGGGGGAGGAAAGCGACGTGGATATAGACTGAAGATTGAAGACTGGTAGCTGTGGTCTAGGGGGAGTATTGTTGGGTTATATTGAGACCACAGTTACCAGAATAGAGACTTTTGAATGATTATTGTAAAGCTTAATAGTTGAAGGACCTTACATGTAATTATAGCATAGTTTAGTAGACCAAACACTAGGCTGCGCACTTAAATGGACGGGCCCTGCGCACTTATGTTAAGTGCGCAGGCCCAGGTGCTTCTTATAAATAGTTTGTGTGTGCACAACTAGGGTTTAGGGTTTTGGAGATTATCTTTGTAGCACACTCTGAATAGGTGCGTACTTGTGTGTTATTCCAAGGTTATTCATTATCAAATCAGATATGGAATCATCATGTTATTCATTGTGTGTGTCGGGTCTTTCAATATTCATCTAGTTTTCTTTGTTTCTTGGATTAATCACTTGAAACACCTAACTAATAGGTGTTTCCAAGTTATAACAATCTATTGCATTCAACAAGATCTAGTATTTCGGGACTACAGATAGTTGGAATAGGAGATGTAGTTTCCGATGCACTGACTTTAGAAGATGTGAATTATGTTCCAGAATTATGCTACAATCTGTTGAGCGTATCACAAGTCTGTGACAAAGGAATCTCGGTGTTATTCAATGACATGAAGTGCATCTTTCTGAAGCCAGGATTCATACCACCCACCAATATGATTATGCTAAAAACTCCTAGGGAGAATAACACCTATGTGATAAATATGAGAGATGCCAAGTCTGAATTTCCAATGACTTGTTTACTTTCAAAGGCATCCGAGGCAGAGTCACTGTTATGGCATAGGCGATTGGGACATGTAAACTTTAAAAACATTAACAAACTTTCTAAACTAAATCTTGTCAGAGGTCTTCCTTCCAAGGAATTCCCTTTTTCTGAAAAATATTTAGCATTTGCCAAAGGAAAACAATACAAAAAATCGCACAAATCCAAAACAGTGAACTCAATTGACTCACCTCTTCAATTATTGCATGTGGATCTTTTTGGTCCGATTAGTGTTAAAAGCTTAGCTAAAAAATCTTATTGTTTGGTGATAACAGATGACTTTTCTCGTTTTACATGGGTGTATTTCTTAGAATACAAAAGTGAAGCTGCTGATATCTTGATGTTGTTTGTTCCTCTTATTGAAAACATAGTGAAGTTAAAGGTCAGGTCAATCAGAAGCGATCACGGAACTGAATTCAAAAATCAAAGCTTCGTGACTTTCTACAACAACAAAGGAATTCATCTTCAGTACAGTGCTACGAGAACTCCTCAACAGAACGGAGTTGCTGAAAGGAAGAATCGCACACTTATTGAAGCTGCCAGAACAATGCTCATCGACTCCATGTTGCCGATCATCTTCTGGGCAGAAGCTGTGAATACCGCCTGTTATGTTCGTAACAGAGTCTTAATCGTTAAGGCATACGGGAAAACAAGTTATGAATTACTTTTCAAAAGAAAACCTCTGATTGACTACTTCAGGCCCTTCGGATGCTCATATACTCTCCTGAACAACTATGAGAACATAATGAAGTTCAATGCAGTTGAAGATGAGTGATTTTTTGTTGGATACTCTTCAAGTCAAAAGGCTTATAGAGTATACAACAAACGCACCAAGATAGTCCTTGAATCTTTCTATGTAGATTGGCAGGAATCCAACCCCACTAACACAGGAGCCGGTCCTGACTGGTTCTTTGACGTGGACGTTGTTTTCAACAATTTCAATATCACTGAAGATCAAACATCTGACAATCAAGCAGCCACTCCTTCTCCTCTCGAAGATACTCTTTACTCTTCTAAAGACGATGTTGCACCCTTCACCACTCGATTCTCTCCATTAGTAGCTGATCCAATTGTTCCTCTTCAATCCACAAATGGTGATACAACTGCTGAAACCACACAACCTCCTGAAAGTACTCCAATTTCAGAAGAAACATCTTCAGCACAATAGTTTGTAAATGATCCATCCAACTCATCAATCCCTGAAGATCACTTGTCAAATCTGCCCTCCTAAGTTCAAGAAGAGCCGAACATGGGATTTAAATCATCTAAGAATCATCCTATTGAAAACATCATCGGACCAATCACTGAGGGTGTTCTTACCAGAAATCAGGCAGATAAGCTCAACACCGCACTTTCAGCATTCTTATCTCAGACAGTTCATTTCAGCATTGAAGATGCAGTCAGAGATGCAAGCTGGGTAGAAGCCATACAGGAAGAGCTGTTTCAGTTTAGAAAACTCAAGGTTTGGGAGCTAGTGGATTTACCTGAAGGGAAGTATCTTATTGGAACGAGATGGGTTTTTCGCAGCAAAATGGATGAACGTGGAGTGGTGATCAAGAACAAAGCTCGTCTGGTGGTTCAGGGTTTTCGTTAGCAGGAAGGTATTGACTATGAGGAAGTATTCACTCCAGTTGCTCGACTTGAAGCCATCCGTATCTTCTTGGCATACGCCTCATACAAAAACTTCAAAGTCTTTCAAATGGATGTGAAGAGTGCATTCTTGTATGGGAAAATCAAGGAAGAAGTCTACGTCTGTCAGCCGCCGGGATTTGAAGACCCTCATCATCCCAACAAATACTACAAATTGGATAAGGCTCTCTATGGTCTTCATCAAGCTCCTCGAGCTTGGTATGAAACCTTGTCCTCGTATTTGTTGCAAAATGGATACTCCAGAGGGAAGATCGACATGACTCTGTTCACCAAAGAAGTCAACAAACACTATATTCTAGTTCAAATATATGTTGACGATATTATCTTTGGTTCCACTAATGAAAATTTGTGCAGGGAATTCGAAAGTATTTTGAAGTCTCAGTTTGAAATGAGCATGATGAGAGAATTATCATTTTTCTTAGGTCTAGAAGTACAGCAGAAAGAAGACGGGATTCTTATCCATCAAGCCAAATACACAAGAGACATCCTGGCAAAACACAACCTGTCTGACTGCAAGCCGTCCAACACTCCTTTTGCGGCCCAAACAACACTTGTACCGAATCTTCAAGGCCTTTCAGTGAATCCTCACACATATCGATCAATGATTAGCTCACGGATGTATCTTACAGCCAGCAGACCAGACATTATGTGGGCAGTTGGATGTTGCGCACGCTTTCAGTCAAATCCCAAGCAATCTTATGAAACTGCAGTAAAAAGAGTCTTCCGCTACCTCAAAGGGACACCGAAACTTGGTTTATGGTATCCTAAGAGTGATAATTTTGATTTAATCGCTTACTCTGATAGTGATCATGTAGGTTGCAGGATTCACAGAAAATCTGTCTCTGGTGGTTGTGAATTTCTGGGTAATAGGCTGGTGTCTTGGCAGAGCAAGAAGCAGACAACAGTGTCCATCTCCACTGCTCAAGCTGAATACATAGCTGCATCCAGTTGTTGCTGTCAAGTGTTATGGATCCAAAATCAGCTTTTGGACTACGGTTTGAATGTCATGCACGCACCTATTTTCATTGATAATGATGCTTGTCGTGACATCGTGAAGAATCCAATAGATCATTCTAAAACCAAACATATTGAAATTCGGATTCATTCCATTCGTGATGCTCACGACAAAGGATATATACAGGTGTTGCCGATAGATACTGCTGATCAAAAGGCAGATATCTTCACAAAAGCTTTTGACAAAACCCGTTTTCATCAGTTGGTAACATGGCTGGAGATGATAAATTTTGAATGATTTCTTATTAAAAAAAAAAAAAAAAAAAACCTTCACTTGTGCATAATATATAGAAAAATCTTCTTTTTATTTCAAACAAGATTTTTGGGGGAGAAAGTAAAACCGGTCTATCCCTACTGCAAAATTTCAAAAAATTAATTCAAGAAATGATAGAAACTAATCATATTTCGTCAGCATGTGAATAGGAACCAGAGGATGTTGTGGCCTCAAGCAACGATGTGTCGGTAAATTCAGCCTGGAATCAAGTAATCTGCTAACAGGTGATTAATAGTAAAGATCTACATGGAAAGCTGGATTCCCACTGTGCTATAAGTCTGCACAAGCTGAGTCCGGTCATACACAGGTTGAGAAATCAAAAGACACAGAAAATTTTGTGCATATACAATCAAAAGACACCTAAGAGTGCAAGCTACCAATTCGGGGCTAGGAAAATTAATCAACTGAGCAGCAAAAGACACGGAATGTTAGTGACTTGCAAACATACATAGATAGCTCAACAAGCGATCAGATGATCATCTTCTCTGCTTATGGTAACATAGAGCTGAAGCTCTCATCATCTGATCGAGATAATGATCATCTTCTTTGCTTATGGTAACATAGACCTGAAGCTCTCATCATTATATTTCGATAAACCTTGAGGATCGGTAGGCTTATACCTAGCACAAGTGGGGTCCACAAAATTTTCGTCAATATTACAGAAAACATGATAAACATCATCACCAAACACATGTTGAAAGAGAAAAGGCGTGGATTTAAGTGGACAAGCATACCGACAGTTTTTCTTAGGCTGCAGCTATCCAACGAGAAGTTTTAACGTGATTTGGCAGGTATGGTTAGTATGATCTTGAATGCAGAAGGTGAGATATGGTAAATCCCTATTTATTGGGCTGGATTTGGGCCCCTGCGTACTTATTGGGCCATGCACACTTAGCTTAAGTGCGCAGGCCCATATGTCCTTTGTATATATACGTGTGTAATTTTTTTTTACAACCATCACTGTTTACTAACCCTAATTTTTATCCAAAAATCTGATCATCTTCATCCTCATCGTTCATCATCACACTTAAACCCCTAATCACCCATTAATCCACTCCTTCTTCTCCATTGTTGTTGCTTCTCATTACTTTTAAGGTAGACAATGTTCTGATTAATATGTTTCTTGTGATTACAGGGATAACAAGTTCGATTAAACACAATTAGTTGTGGGTTTTGGGTTATGAAAATTGGGGTGTTGATTCTGAAGATTGCGTACTTACAGTTGAATATTGCGCACTTGTTCCAAAGAACCTGCGCACTTGTTTCAAACATATTCAAACCTCTGAAAACCCTAGATCCATGCGTACTTGTGCTGCGCACCTGAACCTCACATGACCATACATACTTGACTATCCAAGACCATTGACCGGATTGCGTTCTTAGACTTGTTACTTGTGCACTAAACATTGGACATTAATGATGTTAGACTGTAAAATCAAATGAATCTTGCACACTTATAAAGAAAATTAATCAAACATAATCTTATGACTAACCAAAACACAGAACATGAAGAACTTAAAATGGTCTAAGTCCGTTACCCGTCTAAGTCTAAGAAGAGTCGTTGGTCGTCTGCTTACAATCAAGAATTCTAACTTGTTTTTCGTGCACATGACCTGAAACAGATGGCACTTGAATGGGACGCAAGAGGCATGCACAACCAGCCCATTAATCTCGAGACTGACGATGTAAAATTCAGAGATGTTGTTGCATGGATCCGGCGAAGCAGGATCGGATATGCGGTGGAGCACAGTCTACATGTTTATTCAGCTCATATAGAAGACTTTTGGAGATCAGCTAGATATGAGGTCGTCGATGGCGTCAGAAGAATCAACGCTACAGTCAGAAACAAACCAGTGATTATCTCGGAAGAAACAGTCAGAAGCGTGCTGAGACTTGGAGATCAGCCTGGAACAGTTAGATTCTTATCCAAAGCTGATATTCACAGTGAGTTCAAGAAAGTCGGGTACAAAGAAGAATTCGACAAAAGAGGGGACATCAAGAAGAGCAAGCTGACCAGGGATTGGAGACTGATTAGTCACGTATTTATCATGTCTCTATGTTACAAGAAAGGGGGATATAATGCTCTTAGCATGCAGTGGTCGAGTGCTATGATCAAGATCTGTAAGAGTGAGCCGTTTAATCTGTCTAAGATGATTTTTGACTACCTGGTAAAGAACACTCAGTCTGATTCCAACAAGTGGGCTATGTATCCTAGATTTGTGGAGATGATGATAAATGCACAGCATGAGAATCTGCCTCTCGGTGACGAGTACAACTTTACCAGAGGTGCACGATTTTTTACTGAGTGCAACACTGCTGATTGGGAGCCTATGTTTAAGAACATGTACCCAGCCCAACGCTACCCTGTTATCATAGAACTATACAACAAAATTCAGAAAAGGAAGCAAGACATGGCAGAAGCTCAATAGAGAACAGCTAGTGAACCAGCTCCATCTGAGCCTGCTCCCTCCTCAGCTCAACCAACTGCTGAAGAAAGATCTCGAGAGAAAGCTAGAGGCAAAAGGGTGGTCACTGAAGCAGCTCCCTCAAAGGTAGTCTAGAGAAAGAGGACGACTGGTCCGTTGCAAGAAGGCAGAGAATCACAAACAGAGGAACAACTGGAAACTGCACGAGCCCTACAACAAGTAGCTGAATTCAAAAGGGCCGAGAGAAAAAGATGAAGGGAACAGTTACCAGAATATGAGATTCCTCGTGTGATGACTGAGGAAGATGTTGAGGCAGAAGTGATAATTGAATCGATGTTTTGGGTGGAAGATCAACCTGGACCGTCAACAGCTAGTGCTCCAGCCCCCAAAGCTCCTACACAGAGGCCAACTGAACCATCCTCCTCAGCCCGTGCTACACAACGTCGCAAACCTGTGCACCAGGATCTGTATGATAAGTTGGCTAAAGAAGTAGGAAAGACTGCTGCAAAGGAGATCTGTACTCTTAAAAGCTTTGTGCACAACAATCAGGAGCTGAAAAGAAAGATCAAGAAGCTAAAACACAAGAACAAGAATCTTGAGAAGGTTGTGAGGGATCAAAGATATCTCATCAAGTTTCAGACTCAGGTACAGATGAAGATGTTCGACATGATTCATGAATTGCAAAAGCAGCAAAACATTGCACCAAGTATAACATCTGATGACCTATTTGATTTCGGGAAGTTCCTTGAAGAAGAGAAGGAGAAAGAAAGGATATCTGAAGAGAGTGACGTGGATGAGATTAGTGAAGACGAGATGCCAGAGATGTTTGTAGAAATGGGTGATGAAGAAGAAACAGTGTATGAGACGTCTGATGGTCATAAGGTGTGGCCAGAAAGATCCACTTGGTTCCCTAGAAGGCCGATTACTATTCTAGCTCTCCATCAGAACATCCACCACACAAGAGAAGCACACCAAGAGAAGATCATCTCTTGGAAGTACGACGAGTTGAAGAGGTTGTTCGTGATCAAGAGATGAGGGGGAGTTATCCAATACTTCAAAGGTCGAACTGATCTGAAGTCTCTCCCTCGCTGGGATATCAGGGAACTAAGCAGAGCCCCCTTCATCAACCATACCAACGATTCCACTGGAACCATGCTTGCTAGATTCATTGAGAAGGAATGTGACAGTGACTTCCAGATATTCAAGCCACAGAAGCCGAGAAGACGGATCTCAAAGAAGAGAATCGATCCTGCTACCGGACAAGGAAGGATCACCTATGTGATAGACCCTCCCAAGGTCGTCACTAGAGTTCCGATTCGTCAAGAGCTTCCAGTCATGCTGAAAGATTTCAAGAAATGGTTTTATGATAGTCAGACTGGTGAAGCTGTAATCAAGTCCAAGGATGATGCAGAGATCATGAGAATTCTTGACCCGATAGATGTATTTGCCTTTAACTTGTCGGACTTGAATATGTTATTTGCGAATCAGATCAACGTGGGAGTGGGAAATGTACTATTTGAGGAAGGTATACTATTCAGAAGGGTAGTGGATCGAGCAATGAAGTTGAAGCAAGAGATGCTTGACTTAGTGGACAGGATCAATGCAGAAGATCTTGCTAAAGAACAGAAGGAAAAAGCTGCCAAAGTTGCTGCTACAGAAGAAACACAAGCTGTAGCTGAAACTGCTTCAGAGGTGCCGATTCAAGAACCTGCAACAGCATCTGATCCAGAGAGACCCGCTCAAGAAGAACCTGCTGCTGAAACCACTTAAGAACCACCTGTCATAGAAGAAGATCTTGCTGCAGTTTTCATTCAAGATCCCCCGGCACAGGGAGAGAGAGAAGAGGGGGAGTCAAGCGACGTGTCAATTGTTTGAGAGAAAAGAAGAGCTGGTAGTAGTGGTCTAGGGGGAGTATTGTTGGGTTTAGTTGAGACCACAGTTACCAGAATGAAGACTTTTGATAGCTTATGATGTAATGTGTAAGTCTAGGGACTATTTATGTAATTATGGATAGTTGTTTAGCAAACCCTAGTGGGCTGCGTACTTAACCACGGGCCCTGCGCACTTAGCTTAAGTGCACAGGCCCATCAGCACCTCTATAAATAGAAAGACATGTTGCAGCACTAGGGTTAGGGCTTTTCGTTATCTTTGTAGCACAAGATTGAATTAGGTGCGTACTTGTATGTGGTCCATGGTGTTTCAGTGACAAATCAGTAATGGAATCGTGTTATTATTCATCTTATGTGTCAGTTTTATCATATTCATCTAGTTTCTTTGTTGTAGAAGATCAATCACTTAAAACACCTAATCCATAGGTGTTTCTAAGTGATAACAATCTCTTGCACTTAACAAGATCTAGTATTTGGGACTTACATCACGGATATACGACTCCTGTCCAGTGTGCAGCCGCATCCGACTTACTCCAAGAAGAACCAGCATGGACTCCTTGCAAGGCATAACTTCCAACAAATAGGTGTTGGTTGTGAGGGTGGTAAACCAATACTCCTGTTCATAACCCGCCATGACTTGGCATAGGGGAACCCTCTCTTTTGCGCCAAGTACCTTCCAAGGCATGTCCACTGGAATAACACCCCTCTTAACAAAAAAAAAAAAATACTTCTCGTTCTAGTCATGGAGGGACTTGGGGACGGAGGAAACAATGGGCGCCACCTTTGGGCGCGCCTTGAAAGTGAACCATATTTCATCCTTTGCCATGTAGTAAAAGACGTTGAACCTGTCAGCTATAGGTTCAATGTCTAAGGTGCGACAGCTCGCCTCAAAATGGAACAACCTCAACATCCCGAAGGCGCTCAGTTGTGTCACCGCTATCCCATATGACACCAAGGTGTCAGTCTGAAAACGGGTAGCCGGTAGAAGAAACCAACAATTTGTGAAGTGGGCTTCATACAAAGCGATTTTGCCATCGGTGGGAGTCAATACCGAATCATTTGGCCCAAGCAACTCCGGGTCTATCTCAAAATCGTTGCAAAAATCGCTAAATCTACTCGGAGTCCACTTCACAAGAGTATTAAACATTAACTTATTCTCCTTGGTCTTTCCTTGCACTGGAGGCTGCTCAAGAGTCCGTCCAGATGACTGGGAGTCACTGGCAGTAGCCTCAGACATTATGCAAGACGAAAGGGTGTAAAAGAGAAAGAAAATAAAGATTTTCTGGAGAAATCTGGAAAAACTACTTGAAGGCTGGCCGGAATCTTCAAAAAATCCGCCAGAAAACGTGAATATCTGTCGTAAAACTTGAAGGCTCGCCGGAAACTTCAATAAACTCGATCGGAAACATTGAATATGAGAAGGGAGATTGAGAGAAATGTTTTGAGAATTTTGGAACAAGCGACATAGAGAGAGGAGGGAAAATGAATATTTATACCTATCACATTTATTGCGATGGGTCCCAGCTGGAGGCCACAAACGGATTACGATTCATCTGGACGCTTAACGTGTTGCCACGTGTCCCACTCGCAACTAAGAAGTTACACTCGCGCGCGTGGGTACCCACCATGTGGCAACATCCTGGCTCTCCAGCTGTTGACTATTTGAATAATTCCAGCTGTTTCCCAACGTGTGGTCACACGTGCTACTGACACCGCACGTGGTACTCACCACGTGGCAACATCCTGGCTCTCCATCTATCACACTTGTGCGCGTGGCGCAACACGCGCCTGACACTGACGAATTTTTCGTCTGCCACACGTCAGACATCACTGTCATCATGATTGACATGCCTTCTATCAACTGACACGTCCTCCAACCACCTCGGCTTCCTCAACACGTCCCCTCGGTTTCCCCTCAATTTATGACACGTTTTTAAAAAATCTCGGTGCATTAACTCCCAATCATTCACATATTTAGTACAAGTATCAGACCGCAATTACTTCACTAAAAAGGGGAGACACATGATCCGCAGGATTTACACATCCACAACCAGGCATGCCACGTCATCATCTAACCCTGGTTTGATGTAATTCCAAAAGATGTTCTCCGTTGGATTTACACTTCAAAACTAGGCGTGCCACCTCATCGACGGTGCTAAGGAATTGAGAAGGGGAAACATTCAAGGTATGGAATTGGAAAACTAAGCCCATAAGGGTATGGTAATAATGAAATTGTTGGGAAACTGAGCCCATAAGGGTATGGATCATTTCAAATAAGTTATTGGGTCCAAAACAAAGGGATTTAACCAAGTAGTGTCGCCTTCGGGCGGCTAAATTGGATTGGTTGCCTATAAGGGCATTTTTTTGGATGTTTGAAGGCTTATTAAAGGTTAAGTTTAAGAATCGGGTCATAAGTAAACAAACTGAACTATGTTTCTGGCTATACATGTGTCCATTGGGTTGTTAAAGTGATTATTATGTCTTTTCAATGGTCTAGTAGTGTATTTGGTGACCCTTGGCCTTAACGGGCCGTTTTGGGTAAAAACCACATACGATTTGAAGAACCGAAGAGGGAACTTGATCGAACAGGTGAAATGGCACCTTTAAAGATGATAACAATCGTGTAAAACAAGTCCCCAAGTGTCCCAAGGAAGGGCCTTGAAATGGGTTTAACAAGCACCTAAAAATTGGGGTAAACAAGCAAGTAAAGGAGGCAAAAACTGAAAAAAGACCAGCAGGGACAGACCCTGCTGGCCGTAACCCCAGGCCTGCTGGGCATAGGTTACGGTGTGGTCTTTCCCATCTTCAAGGTTTTGTCCGTTTAATCTAGTTCGTTCCGTTTTTTTTTTTTTTTGGTTTTGACACTTCCACTATTCTAAATGCATTATTAGCAATCCCACTAACCATTATTTGTGTAATGGTGCTAGGTACACATTCGTTGGGAGTCCCGGAGCAAGGATCAAGTCTCGAGGAGAGCTGAACACACCCGAACACTCAAAAGCTTCTGCAACAAGAACTCTTGCTTAAAATGCAAAAACTAAGAATATGTGTTTAATAGTTAAAATGTAAGAGTTGTGTAAATTAATAATGTAATTTATCACAATGGTTTAAGTTTTCATTAATACCAAAGTTTTAATCGAGAGTGATTTTTTAATTAATGCCAAAACTCGTTGTTTAAGTCCTAATCTCCTGTTTACGGGTTAGGGACTTACAAGTGGTTTCAGAGCCACTGGTTTGAGGTATCCGAGTGTCAGGAAGGATGCTTGGAATCAAACTGTGCGCTCAGGTGTTGAGGGGAGTTCGGTTCGGGGCTTGATCAAGGAAACCGGTAATTATTATCTGTAATAACAATCCGAATTGATTAGAGATTGTTATAAGTAACCAGAAGATATATTGTGTTGACACACGTCACCCCAAAAGTTTGTTAAAGAAAGGGAGAGGTGATGTGGGGCCTAGCCAACGATTAGACAGAACAAGAATCACTTGTGAAACAAGTACATTCGTATATCTTATTACCATGATGCATACTGACAATGATGGTTATGTTGTTAATCAATTATAGATGGAGCGGATGTAAATCACCATATCTAAGGATAATGGGATGGAATGATCCACCCAACGTGGCGGTGGAAGGGTTTCGAAGAACGGCCGAGGGCATGCTTGCTAAGGACCCAAACCAAATAGTGACACAAATGAACGCTCGAAACCATGTTATGCTCAGTAGTATGCAACTTTCACTTAATGAATAGTAGTTGCATATAGGAACATAAGACTTGGGGAAAACTGGACGGGAATTCTCATCCAGAGTTCAAATTCCCAAGAGAAACTAAGAAGGAAATGTGCATTATTCACATTAGTGAATAACCAATGCAACAGGGCAAATCTAAACACAGAAACTGGGAATGAGGATAATCATCCATGCTAATTTTTAAAATATACGAAATCCTAGAGTCGCGTGGTGGTCACATCAATGGATATGGTCACACAAAGTTTTATGAAACGAAAACACATCGTTGGTTTTAAATGATTAAAGGTAAAACCTAATAACAAATAAATATCAAGTAAAGGTTTTACTAAATAAGATAGGGGACACAAGCATGAGGTGAAAATTTACTTTCAAAGGATGTGATGTTTTAATAATAATAAGTCCCTACGTACCATATGCTGATTACTTACCCTGGCCAGGTAAGTGTTAACATATGATACTATGGATTTCTTATAATTAATACATATATAGACTATGTTGTAAAGAATAAGTGAGTGTGAGGTGTCGGGGGAAAATAGAGGATTAGACGAGCATGGTCTAGAGGACCATGAGTGCCTAGGAGGCAAGTAAAATCCATAATATTACCGATATCTCATGAAGTTTTGTAATACGGGAGAACTGCCAGACAATCTAATGCAAACCGTGGATTCAGTACAATCTAGAGAAATCTGTAATCTGTAATAATATGAATGTATATTGTGTACAGTCTAGTGTAAACCGTGGATTCGGTACAATCTAGTGTAAACCGTGGATTCGGTATAATCTAGTGCAAATCGTGGATTCGGTAATATCTAGTGAATACTGAAAGTAAATTCTGAACCTCAAACTAGAGGTTAAACTTTAAATTCTGAACCTTAAACTAGAGGTTAAATTGTAAATTCTGAACCTCAAACCGGAGGTTAAACTATAAATTCTGAATCTCAAACCGGAGGTTAAACTGTAAATTCTGAACCTCAAACTAGAGGTTAAACAATAAATTTAGAACCTCAAACTGAAGGTTAAAACTGTATATCATTCTGAACCATATTCAAGGATTGAGTTGTAAACCGTATCGAAGCTTAACCGGGGGTTCAACAAAAATAAATCGAATGGTACTTTAATCGAAGGCTAAATCCTAAATATATCCAGAATTTATCCAAAGGTTAAACTACATACTGAATAATACCTTATAAGGCGGTTAACCGAATATTAACTAAAACCTTATTCAAAAGTTAAACCGTAAGGCTAACGGGACTTTGACCCAATGGCAAACCGTAACGAAATAAAAGTTTTTGACTGAGAAGTAACTTGTAAATTAGACTGGACCCTAACTGAAAGGATAAAAATCAAAATCGTCCCAAACCTCAATTAAAGGGTTAAAATTGTGAATATTCTGAGATTTAAATCGAAAAATTAAAATGTAAACCTTTAGGACAATCAACTAGTGTAAAACCGTGAATCAAATTATACCGTAGCATGAATTTGAATCATGAGACGATTGAATTGGTCAAATCATGAATAGATTCAAATCTCTTTTAAGAAATAAAACTAAACACTGATAAAATGTCTCAGTTGGAAGTTAAATTATACTATATTCAAATTATGGATTGGAGGATTAATTTGCATTCTGCCTAAACTCTCGTTTGGAGAATTAATTTGCATTCTGTCGCAACACTTGTATGGGGAGTAAACCATATTACTGTTAAATTCTCAGATCAAATCTAACCTATACACAGGTAGAAACAGAGAATGTCTCGATTAGAGATTCAACTAAACACTGACTAAAACTTCAATAACAGATACATCTGTATAACGATTTGAAATTCTCGTTGGAGATAAAAACTGTATTCTGTTTAGATTCTCATTTGGAGAATTAATTCATATACTATCTAAGTTCTCGTTTGGAGAATTAAACTGTATTCTTCCTAAATTCTCGTTTAGAAAATAAGTTGCAATCTGCCTAAACTCTCATATTGGATAATAAACCGTATCCCGCCTATGTTCTCATGCAGAGACTAATTTGCATTATGACATAATTCTCATATGAAGGATGAACTATATTCTATCTAAGTTCTAAACAGGAAATATACTTCTTATTCAGTCCTTTTAATCGATCGGGGATCAAATCGTATTATGTGAAAAATACCCTATAAGGACTAAATAGCATTCTGTCCAAATTTTCATTTGGAGGTTTAACTAGATTCTGTCCAAGTTCTCAATTGGAGATTTAATCGTATTTCGGCTAAAATTCTCATTTAAAGATTAAATAGTACACTGACCAAAATCTCAATTGGAGATTAAACTGACTACCGACTTGAGTCTTATCTGAAGGCAGAACTAAGGATCAAGTTAAATTATTGGTAAGTCAGTAAGCACCAAAATGATAATGCGAAGAACGAGCGGTGCTCGAGTCAATATACAGAGCTAAAGTTCTTGAGTCTAACCAAAGAAACTATAAGATAAAGGTTTTGAGGATGAAACCTCTCTAAGGGGGATAGACTTGTAACACCCCAAAAATCAGTTACGCTAAATCATGCCACTTGGCATGATTAGCAAATAAACGAACTAATTAAATAATAAAGCGAGCTTACTATCAACAAATAGAACGGGGATTTCGTTACAATAGGAAAATAACCCCGTTAAATCCATTAGTCGATATAAAGCTTAAACATGAAACATAAACTAACCTAGTTAGTGGTTAGTTAATGATCTTGGTTAACTAGATGAAGGAGGGACCATAATTACCAAGATGTTAAATTTGGATTAATAATAATATTAAAACCAAGAAAAACACATTTAGTGTTTATGTGAAGAACATCAGGAGGTTCACCTCCTTGAACCTCAAACCTCAAAACTCAAATTCAAGCTCAAATCTAAGCCAAATCAAGGGGGTTTTCGGTGCATGAGCTAAAATCTGGATTATCCAAGCTTATTACATAAGTAGGTACCTTTTATTTGATACAATTTAATGTTAAAATCCGTTTTTTATTATGGTGAAAAATTAGGGTTTTGTTGAAACATGAAGTTAAATGTTAATTGAGGTTGCTTTAGACTTGGGGAACCTCAAATACACCTAGTATGCTTGTGAATCACATTCTATGTGTGTAATTGAGGTTGATCACACGAATATGTTAATATGTGAAATTTGGGTGTCAACCTTTAGGTTGAAACCACACATGGTTAGTAGTTTTGATGACTCTTAGGAGTTGTTATAATGACCAAATTCAGTTGAAATGTCTAAATATCATGTAATGACAATTATTAGATACATGGGTATATTTTGACTAAATATAGATTCTTGAAATCAAGTATTTTGGTGGATGCACACCAAGTGCTCTATGAAATGTGTAGTAGATGAAAACTAGTGAATTAAGAGAATAAGGAGCATGCGAACCATAGCAATTGTATGTGGTGTTAACTAATTAATGAATTAAGTCAATTGCATGCTCCATGTAAGAAAATAACTCATGAGATGTGTTAGTTATTGGATATGATGGCTAACTTGAATCAATATTATGAGTATAGTGAATTTGATCTTGTCAAGCTAGGCGCTAGCCTGGAAATAAAGGATCAACAAGCTAAGAGGATCAAGTGAAAAAAAACAAGCCAATGAGGCACGGATATGAGAACGAATGTGAGGTAAGTGTTACTTACACTATGATACTTAAGACAATGATTTATGCGTGTTACTTGTTTAGTCTTGAACATGAGATAAAGGAGGATCCTAGGTGGTCAAAACCTCTAGTGGGACTAGAAGCGGGAAATTATGTATAAAATTATCTTAGGAGAATCAATGAGGTAGCAAGTTGCACCCGAGTAATTAAATTTACTAAATGGGCCTACTAGACAAGTTATGTTGTTACTAGCTATGACAATGAAATAGTCGACATATAGTAAACCAGAGCAAAATGCATAATTTGGGGTCAAACATGTTAAATTAGAATAAGTATAGCTTATTGTAACAACAAAGTCAAACATTGTATCCGAGTTGGGTAACTCACGAAACGAGTCAAATGGTGATGTTTCACCATTGGGAGCCGATTCTTAATGTTTATATATTCGACCATTAAGGATCGGGAAATATAGATGGGTCCAGTGGTGATGCAATACCATATGGACACCCAAAGCTTAATGTGTGTTGAGGATATTGTTCCACAGGTAAAACGATGTGGAATGTGGCACACGGTGCTAAGGAATTGAGAAGGGGAAACCTTCAAGGTATGGAATTGGGAAACTGAGCCCATAAGGGTATGGTAATAATGAAATCATTGGGAAACTGAGCCCATAATGGTATGGATCATTTCAAATAAGTTATTGGGTCCAAAACAAAGGGATTAAATCAAGTAGTGTCGCCTTCCTGTGGCTAGATTGGATTGGTTGCCTATAAGGGCATTTTTGGAATTTTGAAGGCTTATTAAAGGTTAAGTCTAAGAATCGGGTCATAAGTAAACAAACCGGACTATGTTTCTAGCAATACATGTGTCCATTGGGTTGTTAAAGTGATTATTATGTCTTTTGAATGGTCTAGTAGTGTATTTGGTGACCCTTGGCCGTAACGGGTCATTTTGGGTAAAAACATCAGATTTGAATAACCGAAGAGGGGACTTGAATAGGTGAAATGGAACCTTTAAACATGATAAAAATGTTGTTAAACAAGTCCCTAAGTGTCCCTAGGAAGGGCCTTGAAATGGGTTTAACAAGCACCTAAACATTTAGGAAAACAAGCAAGTAAAGGAGGCAAAAACTGAAAATAGACCAGCAGGGACAAACCCTGCTGGCCGTAACCCCAGGCCTGCTGGGCGTAGGTTACGGCGGGGTCTTTCCCATCTTCAAGGTTTTGTCCATTTAATCCAGTCTGTTCCGTTTTTTCGGGTTTCGACACTTCCACTATTCTAAATGCATTATTAGGAATCCTGTAAGACCCACCCCGTTAAAACGGTATTTTAGGATGATTTATGAGCTAATAAACTTAGTTTAGAAGTTTGTGTTTAAAACATTACAAGCTCAACGAGTTTGTCAAAATATTTTGCACATACACCTCGTGGTTTAAACATACGCACGATGAATTTAATAGTGAAAACAATGATGATGGCGCCCTCCAAAAACCAAATTCATAAATTTTTAGCTCAAAAGTTGCGGAAGCGGACAAGTCTTGTGCGTTCGGTTCTTCGAGTGTCTCGATCATCTTCCGGCATCCATGACTTTCCTACCTAGGGTTTAAGATCAACGAAAAACCCAAATATCGTTAGTATGAATGGGTAGAATAGAAAGAATAATAAAAATCAAGTTTTTATTTTTACCTAGCCTTTACCCGGGCGGGTGAGAATTCAACCCGGCTGGGTCAACCTTATGTATAAACTACCATTTTGATCAGAACTCTTACCCGGGCGAGTGAGTATTCTACCCGGGCGGGTCAACCTTCTGTAAGAAAAAGTTCTTCAATTTCTGCAGGTTTTATACTTAACCATTTTTCTTTATTTTCCCTTGCACTAAGCTGCACTTTTAATGCAACTTCAAGACTGTATTCGGAGCTGCTTAAAACTCGTTTATGGGTCACAATACAACGTTATTACATGATTAATTCTCGTGTATAATTCGTTATTCGGTTTCTAACACTATAACCATAGTGATTTGATTCCTCTTCTACTTGACCTGTTAAGGTTTATATAAGTTGAAAACATAAATTTTTATGATTCCCAAGTTTATATTCGTGGGTTACACACGAGTAATCAAGCCTCGACTTGATTAAGTGATTATTTATCCAAGCCATTATGCCGTCGTAGCGATGCCTCGTGTCCATGGCCACATGTGCCACTTTTCTTAGTCTTACTCGTGCGGCCCATATGACTCGTGACATGGTTTATATTTAAGATTTTATACCTCTTGGGAATCACAATGGTATCTCAACTTATATGACAATGGTATCCTTTTCAAAATATGCATATATGTATAAAGTCATAGATATGACTTACCTTAGCTCACGCTCTTTTTTTTTTTTTTTTTACTTCTAAACTAGCTTGAGAGTGTTAACATAAAGTCTACGAATATACTCAAGCAGTTAACAAAAATTGACATGGGCATAATGTTGACCCTTGGTTGATGTCCTTGTCTATCTAGTGCTTATCCAATTGACCCATTAGCCTAATTGGGATATTTACAACCTTCATCTAAGGTTGTTTTATTTCAACTTCTTTTCTTTTTATGACATTTCAATGACTAGTTTCCAAATATATACAAGGGATAACTAAGCATATAAACATACTACGAATATATTGAGATTTAAGCCATCGAGTGACTTACCTTACCCGCGGCCTTACCAACTTCAAATATTTTACCTCCCTTGCTTCCCGAGCTTTCCAACTTCACACCTATTTCATGCTACACATGCATAGGTGTTTAGTTATTCATTCATTGTGCGGCCATTTCATGGTTCCACGTGAACCGAATTTAACACATATATCAATTATATCATTATCATATGTTTCCATGAAATTTCATTCATTTAAGCATTTTATCGAACACCTTGAGTGCACAATTTTATAAGTAGCTTTTCTAAGCTTTTTAGATTACACGACTTTACCATAGCCTTACTTACACACTCAAATGTTGATTTCACCATCAAATCATGTTTATATATATATATAGCAAAACCTCAACAATCATACATGATTCCTGAGTCTCAAAGTATGGATTCTTGTCAAGCACTAAAACCCACTTTCGTACATACATGGAGTTTCAATTAAATCACATGAATCAAGCAATATATAACCTTTATCACATATCATAGTTTCTTAGGTTTCACTTGTCCAATCCGTGATTTTGTATCCATGTTTCTAGCGTGGATTTCACCTAGGCATTTCATCGAGCACTTGGTGTGCTTCATCTTTTCTTGCTAGTTCTAAGCCTCCCAAGCTTCATGAACTCAACCATATTCTTAATAAAAGTCAATTTCACAACTTAACAGGTTACATAGCATCGTGTCAATAACTTATGCATAATTTCATATTCAGTAGTGTGGTTTATGTCTAGGTGCAAAACCCACTTAGCACATTCTACTAGTTTTCACCCAAAGACACGATTCAACCATACTTAAATGTTTTTTTAATCATGTATTTAAGTTCAAGTAGGTTCCCTAATCACGAGGGTAACCCTTACTCATCACACAATCACGTCTTCATGAAACCCTAGAATCATTACCATCCTAAAATCATGAGAAATAGGTGGTTTGAAATGAAATAAAAGATACCTTATGGTGTGTTATGACTTAGATGATCACAAAATCAACCATGCACTTAATCACCTCCTGATTTGAGCTTGATTTGGCAAAAGAGTTGAGTTTTAGAGTTGGTGTGTTTGAGGTGTGTGTGTGGGGATCAACATACTGAAGTATGTATCGATCCCACCCTCTTTTCCCATATGAAACCCCTTTTCATCTTTCACTAAATGACACTTACGACCCCTCCTTTAGTAAGTTTAAGATATTAGCTCACAGAACTAACTAAATTAGTTCTTATATGATATGTTTTCTTGATATTTTTGCTAATCGACTAACGGAGTTATTTCCTACTTTTAGGAACTCTAGTATTTGCCATGTCTTTCGTATTTTTTTTCAGTTTAATTAACCCAAAGTACTTGTATTTATTTTTAACGCGTTCTATGAAGTTTGGGGTGTTACAAATCCCGCTAACCATTATTTGTGTAATGGTGCTAGGTACACATTCGTTGGGAGTCCCGGGGCAAGAATCAAATCTTGAGGAGAGCCGAACACACCCAAACTCTCAAAAGCTTCCACAACAAGAACTCTCGTTTAAAATGTGAAAACTAAGCATATTTTTTAGTAGTTAAAATGTAAGAATTGTGTGAATTAATAATGTAATTTATTACAATGATTTAAGTTTTCATTAATACCAAAGTTTTAATCGAGAGTGAATTTTTAATTAAGGCCAAAACTCGTAAGTTTAAGTGCTAATCTCCCGTTTACGGGATAGGGTCTTACTTTTTTTTTTTTTTTGAACGGCCAACGAATCAATTTCTGAGCACTCTCGGGCACCCTTTTGGCGAATCAGGTACTCGAGAGTACCCGGGCCACCAATTATCAGGAAAACCCTGTTGGATATATATAATATGTCTGATGTAATTAAAAGTCAAGGTCAACGTAACCCGACCCGGTACGATCCGAAGAGTTACACGTTGGTACACGAATCAGATAAGTTCATGAGTAGGTGGATTATTATTTGTGAAATAATAACAGTTTAGGACTTGAGGGACATAATATTAATTGGATTAATATTAAGGAATATTATAGTAATATGCAAGGGGGCTTAGTGTAAGTTTGTGTTTTATAAAAATGGGATTAAGGTGTAAACCCTAATCACACTATTTTAGCAAAACAACTCCTTCCTCCCCAAGAAAGGGTTCTTGGCCGCCACCCCTTAGGGCCGCCCCCTATCCGCCGCCTCCCTCTTGCAAAGTGTTGCTCTCGGTAGGCCAGTGCTCGGGTGTGAACTTCCTACTAGCGAGGATTCGTTGTAACCCGCGTGTTACAATTCCGGTGTAGTCGTCAAAGGTTGATTACTAAACCCCGTATGGTTGTTTATTCTTTATTTGTTTATACGCGTTTAACTGAGATCTTGATTGGGAATATTTTGTTAATTGGATTAATAAAATTATTATTATTATTATTTATATATATAAATTGCAAATATATATATTTGTATATGTATTCATTTTAATTTAAATAATAATAGAAACCGCTTCCGCTTCGTATATGATACCATGATTCCCAACAGTGGTATCAGAGCCACGGTTACGCGCGTATAGATGGTAAACTTATAATTTTGATCTATGTTTTATTTGTCAAAAATTATTTTATTTTTTTGACAAAAGATCAAAAGCTTTTTGTTGTTCATGGATTGTGATGTGAATCGAGCCCTAGGTATTCGACCCTTGTCATGGTTGTGTTTGTGATGGTTTTATTTTTTATTGATTTGTATTTTTTTACGGATATTGGATCCGGTGTAATAGATAGGATTAGAATATATTTGATTTTATTGTATTTTCAAATTTATTGTTGTAATCCTTCAAATACAAGATCAAGACGAAGATAAAAAGGCGAACAGGTTCCATGTAAATAGAGATCTCGGGTCAAGTGGGAGTTATCAAAATAATTTTGAAACCCTTTTTGACTAGTTCGTTTCGTTTCTTGCTAAAATGAAACGGGCGACCTATTAGGGGCTTGATTCGTTTATTTTATTATTATGTTTTGTGGTTGTGTTTTATTTATTGTAAATAATCGAGATAACCCAAAATAAATAAAAAAATTTCACAATCATGGCAACAGTTTTATTAAAACAAGTTTTATAAAAACCGAAAAGCATATTTAATAAAAGGAGTTTTATTAATATTAAAACAAGTCCATTCGCGATAAAACGACCAACATAGTTTAAATAGGGTATTTAAAACTATACCATGTCGAGTGTTGAAAGGAGTTTCAATTATCACGAATTATATTAAGTTGGATTTTATAAACTGATTGTGTAACTCGCCTCTAGCTATGAGTTATTCAAAATATTTATGGTAAATATTAAAATAAATCCCAATCTTAAATTAATGTTTTATGCCACCCTTAACGAGTTAACACTTCATTCTAAATCGAACGCAAATGTTAGTTCTGATCCCTGCATGTGGGCGTTGATCATGAGTGAAGGTAATCATCGCGTTTCTTGTGCAACATTGGCCGGTGTTACAATTAACAGTAAAGGACCAAACATCGCTTGTTTGACAAGTAGGCATAGTTGGGGTTAAACATACATCGCTCTTAGCAATAACCCCAAATGGAGAGTTGTGTAGTGGACACAATTAACAATCGTTGTTTGCCTAACTAATCGTACTAGTGGACAGTGCTAAGCCAGTTCACTGTATATTGATGAATCGGAGTCTCATCCTAATTAATTTTGCTTTTGGGTCATAAGATAAATTAGGATATTTAAAACATAAAATACTAAAAAATTAGATTTTGAACTTTGTAGATGTCAATTGAAAACAATCCCGCCTCCCAATTCTCTCTCAAGTCCATCTTAGAGAAGGACAAACTTAACCACTCCAACTTCATGGACTGGCACCGCAACTTGAAAATTGTTCTCAAGGTGGAGAACAAGTTGTATGTTCTAGAAACGCCAGTTAGCACTCGTGTGCTAAAAATGAAGGCATATGTTGATCACTTGGCTCGTCTGGAATCCCCCTTGAGCGATGAGTTAGCTAGGGATATTATCCTAAACTCATTGCCCAAGTCATATGACCAGTTCATTATGAACTACAATATGAACGGGATGGAAAAGACACTTGCAGAACTGCATCAGATGCTCAAAACTGCTGAGATGAACATACCTAGCAAGACTGCACCAGTGCTAGTGATCAAGGAGGGTCAAGTGAAGAAACCTAACACCAAGAAAATGGGCAATCAGGGCAAAGGGAAGGGCAAAGGCAAATCTGTTGCCAATAAGAAACCTCAGAAAGATGCCAAGTGTTTTCATTGTGATGAAACTGTGCACTGGAATAGGAATTATGCTAAGTATTTAGCTGAGCTGAAGCAAGCTAAGGCTTCAGGAGGAGAGTCCTCAAGTATATATGTTATTGAAATCTTTGCTTTTCCTAGAAAAACATGGGTGTTTGACACAGGATATGGTTTTCACATTTGTAATGTTTTGCAAGGACTAAGAAAGATTAGAAAGCTAAAAGAAGGAGACTTGGAGGTCTATATTGGCAATGGACAAAGAGTTGTTGTGAAGGCTATAGGAGAATGTGTTCTTGTACTTCCTTCTAGTTTAGAACTTGTTTTGAACAATGTTTATTACATTCCTAGTGTGACTAGAAACATTGTTTCAGTTTCGGCTTTGCGTGGACAAGGTTTTAACTATCGTTTCAATGGTGAATTTATTTCTGCTTATTTTAACGATGTATTTTACTTTGATGCAAAACCCAGCAATGGGATCTATGAGATAGAAATCCAAAACGATAACATATTATGCAATATCTTCCATAAACATAATAAGTTGGACTTTAATGATACATATATGTGGCATTGTAGACTTGGTCACATAAGTGAGAATCGTGTTAAACAACTCAAAACCGCAGGAATCCTAGATTCCAAGGGTTCAGAGTCGTTTGGAAAATGCGAATCATATGTGGAAAGTTAACAAAAGCACCTTTTTCAAATGTTGGAGAAAGAGCTAATGATCTATTAGGACTTGTACATACAGATGTATGTGGTCCATTCAAAACAATGTCAAGACATGAAGAAAGATACTTTGTTATATTTACTGATGATTTCAATAGATATGGTTATGTTTATCTTATGAAGCATAAACATGAAAATCTTGAAAAGTTCAAGGAGTACCAAAACGAAGTAGAAAATCATCTAAATAGAACTATTAAAATGCTTTGATCAGATCGAGGCGGTGAATATCTTAGTCAAGAATTCATCGACTATCTAAAGGATTGTGGAATAGTTTCACAACTCACTCCACCTGGAACACCCCAACATAATGGTGTGTCTGAGCGGAGAAATCGAACTCTATTAGATATGATTCGATCAATGATGTGTCGAACAAACCTTCCAAAATCCTTTTTGAGTTATGCTTTGGAAACTGCCGCAAGACTTGTGAATATAGCTCCAAGGAAAAAGGTTGATAAAACTGTCACACCCTCAAATTTCCACCTGCGGAGTTCTACCGCGAGGCGTGTGACACACCAGGATCCAAGTCAACGGTCACAATAAACGACGTCTAAATGTAAAAACATACGTAAACAAAACCATGCATAAGTTTAAAACCAACATTCAACAGTGCGGAAGCATTTTAAAGTTTACAAAAGTCATGCATAAATAAACATAAGTTCAAAAGTTCATAATCCCAAAACGTGCAGATGAGACCCTAGACGCGAGACGACTCCAGTGCGACCACGTGCACCTATCCATATGCTGCTACCTTAGCGACCTGAGAAAACATGCTAAAAGAGTCAACATATAATGCTGGTGAGTTCACAGGTTTTAATTAAACGTTTACAGTGATCCTTCAAAAATGTTACCATCACAATTACTACTATGCTAATGAGAACGCCAAACCAGGCGCAGAATGAGAACGCTAACCACCGGCGCAGAATGAGAACGCCAACCACCGGCGCAGAATGAGATACTCATACGGGTGAAACCATTACTGACTAAGCCGAGTGTTACCCTTAATTTTGTAGAGACAATATGCACCCGCACGGCCTCCAGCCGTCGAGTGGGGCTTGTCAGTTCCCAATAGCGCTATTCACATTTCCCCGCCATATACCCATGTTAGTGGTTTCTAGGGATTTTCGATAAACCGTATAGTAAGATAGATAAGCCATAGTATAACGTGATAACAAGTCATAAGTCATAAAATAGTTTGTAAGCATGTTTCTCACCCCGAAAGCAAAAACTGTAAAATGTGGGGCCGTGAACTCACCTTAAGTTGCGTATTCCGTTTAAGAGTAAACCGTATGCGTGATATGAGTAAACCGTCTATGAGATATGATAACCCCAACTATTGGCGACCTATCATAAGATATATGTCAAGTTAGACTAATAACCCATCGGGTTCATTAGTCCCTAAGTCCAGTCCATGACCATTATGTGTCCGAAAAGTATGTTTGACCGACAACCAGACTACGTAAGACAAGACTCGACATCCCATTGGTGACCCGACATTCCACGTGTTAGATAAATACAAGACAACATGCCACATATGCAATCAAACAATTAATACGCGCAACAGTTCACCTAGTCTAGCATAATGTCTGATTAACGCATAAACAGGTCCGAATACGTGTTACTAAGTTATTGGGTGAATCCCGGGGTTCCTATCATGTTCCTAGGTGTCAAATCATGTTCCGGGATGTTAAATATACATATAGTAGCATTACACGCGATTAGGAATCAAACTAGCAATTAGGAAAAGTCAACATGTGATTAGGGCTGGTCAACAGGCGATTACAAGGTCTAATCGCCTGTATATACACGAGTAGGCCCTTCATTCAGGCGATTAGGCCTCCAATCGCCTATAACATAGGCGATTAGGATCCCTAATCGCCTATAGTGCAGCTGATATGGTTTTTCGCGCGCCGAACACTCCAAATCAGATCCGAAACATGTAAAAACATCCAATAATCATCCTAACATATTAACAAACATATTTCAAGCAAAACCCCTAAGTTTTCATCATTCTAACAGTCCCGAATGCGAGCGTTTTCCCAAAATGGCAACTTAGCATGTAAACATCACATCAACATGCAAGAACTTGCCCTAAATAGCAAATACCCAGATTAAATCACATAACCACGTTGTCCGATAGCATCCTACTATTCTAGCATCATCCTATAACAAACCCTAACATCATTCGATCAACAACATACCTCATATCATCCTTAATCATTCAAAATTCTTCAAATGGGTCAAAATATCAAGTATCAACAATACACAACCACAACCATTCAAACTCCTAGGATATCATCATACTAACTTAAATCAGCAATAAACATCATAATAACACAAGAACAACCATGATTCAATCCTAAAAATCCTATCTTTAAACATATATAACACATAATACACATGTAAAGGTGTGGGTTTGTTTAAAAACGGTTTTAAATGGATTTTCAAAGATAAAAACATTTATAAGTCAGGTTTGGACGTTTAGGGAGCAAAACATAATCATTTAAAGGTTTGGGTTTGAAGAACACACCTTGTAATCAAGAGGTGATGATGGAATAAGCTTGAAAATGGTGGTTTTGATGCAAAAACGAGTTCCAGAGGGTGTTTGTGTGTTGGGTTATGTTATGGGACGGCTAGGGTTGCACAAATGATGTTTTGGAGGTCAAGGGTGGTATTTATAGGCGTTTTTGGTCGTCCAGCACGTTACACGCGAGTATGCAGACTTATACGCGATTAGGGAGCCTAATCGCATGACTGTTCATGCGATTGGGGCCTAATCGCATGAACAGTGATGTGATTAGCCCCCTACTCGCTAGTACTCCCTCCTACTCGCCCCTATACAGGCGATTAGGCAAGCCTAATCGCCTGTAACCCCTGTGTTGGTGTGTTTTTCGCGTTAAACCCCGTTTTAACACATGTTAGCAAATATTCACATACCGACAAGTCACATAATGATTGTAAACATATAATACATGATAAATAACACGTTCCCGCCCGATCACCAATTCCCGGGACCCGAGACTTGCGTATGTTAAAACTCTACTGATGTGCGACTCGACTCGACCGACCTTGTTATGTGTAACGTATGCGCGACTCGCTAAGGTAGACTTACTAAGTTTTCAAAAGTTAGTTACCGAAAGTTGCCGGGTGTCACATCATCCCCCTGTTGAAAGAATTTTCGTCCCGAAAATTTTCCCGAAGTCGAGGAGAGAAAACAAATAAGAAGAAAAATTTTTCGGGTCGTCGCATCATCCCCCGGTTGAAAGGAATCTCGTCCCGAGATTCTTTCGGCTTCAACAGTAATGAGTGTCGACCTCTGCGCCCAAGTAACGTTTCCCCAAAATACAACAAGTGAAGGTCATAAACCAAACGTGCCAGTAACAACCGGGAAACCACTTTTCCCAAAATGTGAGTATGAGACAAGAGACCCCCGATGAAAGCCTACTGGAGCCTACTATGATCGGTATAACTAATCCACTGGTACCGTCCAAGTAGCATTCCCAAAGGACCCTCATCGATCCAAAGAATGAGAAACAGCGACCAAACCACAAAGAAAACACCCGAAACACGAACGCACACCAATGTGGATAAAAGTGTAACCAAAGCGTAACAAGAGATAAGAGAGAATACGTACGGGTAACAGTGTCTGGGTCCACCTGGTTCTCCCTAGCACTGATGACATAATCGCGAGCCGGAGCAGTTCGACCGCCACCTTCATCCCCAGTACTACCTGCAGTCCCTTGATTCAGCTTAGGACAGTCCCGTCTGTAGTGCCCAGTCTCTCCACAATTATAACACCCTTGGTTTTTCCGAGGAACAGGTGCAGGGGCAATCGTTTGGCGTGGAACTGTCTGGAGATTGACTCTACAGTTTTTGGCAACGTGACCCATTCGCTTACAACGGTTGCAACGAAACTCCTCGCAGTTGCCGCGATGATGGTACCCGCAATGGTTGCACTCTGGTATCTTCCCAGCATAGCCTCCTTGCTTCGGCCTAGACGATGACCCTAAAGCCTCAAGCTTTACTTTCTGCTGCTGCACTTCGGCTTTGGCCACATTCCTCTCGACGCTCTCCCGTTTCCTTTTGTTGTTTTCAGATCCTCCAAAAATGTGGGGCTCACACTCCATGAACACTTTAAAAGTACACACCTGCTGGCCCAGAGGAGGTGGTGGTGGAGGACAAACGGTATTCCCACCGACGCCTTGCTGAGCGGCCTGTTGAGCGGTAAGAGCCGCAGTCACACTTTGCTGGATTAAGTCTTTCAGCTCTTCTGGGGTTAAGTGGATGCTCTCACGACTTCCTCCAATACTTCGTTCACCCCGATCTCCAGACATCTTCTGCCGAACAAGAACAAATCTCTCAGACCCATCATCTAAGCTAAATCAAGAGAATGCGAAAAAAAAAAAAAAAAAAAAATTTCCAATGATAAAACGCCTTATGAGATATGGCATGGAAAGAAACCTCATGTATCCTACCTTAAAGTCTGGGGATGTAATGCTTATGTCACTCTAGAATCTTCGGATAAACTAGATCCCAGAGGCGAAAAAGTGGTTTTCGTTGGATACGGTAAGAAGATCGGTTACCTATTCTACCACCCCACTGAAAATATGATTTTCACTAAACGCAGAGGCACTTTCTAAGAAGAAGAGCTTCTGGCGCGAGGGATTGGAGATAACCATGTGGATCTTGAAGAAATTCGAGAATCACAAGTGACTGAACCAGTTGTTCAGACAGAACCAGAAGTAACTGATCCAGTTGTTGAAGTTGAGCTTGAGAGGACTCAAGAAACAACAGAAACACCAAGTGTTCGAAGAAGTATTAGGGATCGTCATGCACCTGTAAGGTATGACGATATCTTCATGATTGATGAAGTTGAGCCTGCTACTTACAAAGCTGCAATCTTGGATTCAGAATCTAAGAAATGGCAAGAAGCTATGAATGCAGAGATGCAATCCATGTATGATAACCAAGTCTGGGATATGGTTGATCTTCCTGCCGAATGTCGGACTGTAGGAAACAAATGGATCTTCAAGAAGAAGATTGACATGGATGGGAATGTGCAAACCTACAAAGCAAGGCTTGTAGCGAAAGGTTTTACTCAGACTCAAGGAATTGATTATGAGGAATGTTTCTCGCCAGTAGCCATGTTTAAGTCTATTAGAATTCTACTTGCCATTGCTGCATATTATGTCTATGAGTTATGGCAAATGGATGTCAAAACCGCGTTCCTTAATGGACACTTACTGGAAGATGTCTATATGGTTCAACCTGAAGGTTTTGTCAATCCAAAGAATCCTAATAAGGTGTGCAAGCTGAATAAATCCATCTATGGATTAAAGCAAGCATCTCGCAGCTAGAATCTCCGTTTTGATCAGAAAATCAAAGAGTTTGGTTTTATCAAGAACGAGATGAACTGTGTGTTTACAAGAAATCTAGTGGGAGCTATATCACTTTTCTTATACTGTATGTAGATGCCATACTAATCATTGGAAACAATATCCCTATGCTTAAAGATGTTAAGACCTGGTTGGGTAAATGTTTCGCAATGAAAGATCTTGGTGAAGCCGCTTATATTCTGGGAATAAAGATTTATAGAGATAGATCAAAGAGGTTATTGGGTTTGAGTCAAAGTACATATATTGATAAGGTCTTAGACGCTTCTCAATGCAAGACTCAAAAAGGGGGCTCTTGCCCATGGCACATGGAAGCATTCTTAATAACAAGCAGTGTGCAAACACTGAAGAGGAAAAGAAGAAAATGGAAGGTGTTCCATATGCTTCTGCGATTGGTTCCATCATGTATGCCATGTTATGTACTAGACCTGATGTCTCGTATGCTCTTAGCATGACGAGTAGATATCAACAAAATCCAGGAGAGAGTCACTAGGCTGCAGTGAAGAACATTCTTAAGTGCTTGAGAAGGACTAAGGACATGTTCTTAATATATGGAGGACTGGATGAGGAGCTGTCAGTTAAGTGTTATACTAATGCAAGCTTCCAGACTGATCGTGATGACTCAAGATCACAAACGGAATATGTTTTCATTCTGAATGGTGGGGCTATTACTTGGAAGAGCTCTAAGAAAAGTGTGGTTGCTCAATCTACCTGTGAATCAGAATACAATGCAGCATCGGATGCTGCAAAGGAGGCTGCCTGGATGAAGAAGTTCATTACTGATCTCGATGTTGTGCCTAACATAAAGAAACCAATCGAGATACTGTGTGATAACACTGGTGCCATTGCTCTTGCAAAGGAACCAAGGTCACATCAGACCACAAGGCATATACTCAGGAAATTCCACTATATTAGAGAAATAGTAGAGCGTGGAGACATCGTGATAAACAAAGTTCATACAGATCTAAATCTGGCTGACCCCTTTACTAAGCCTTTACCTCAAGCTAAACATGAGGAGCATGCTGGAAAGATAGGGCTTAGAGTTGCTAGACAGTGGACATGATCTGTAATTAGTATTGGTGTTTTATTTTGAACTATGACAGTTATATTATATGTTTATTTGATTTAATGGGTTAAATGCAAATTTAAATATTTATTAACTGTGTTCATTATTTGTATGTTTAAATCCTTGAATAAGAGTATTCTAAATGTCCGTAGTCGATTAAATTACATGGGAATGAATTTGAATGTAAGACTATTGTGAATTGAAATGATTGTATTCATGAGATGAATAGCTCAAGGGTTTGAGAATCATAATTCACAAGTATCATTAGAGAATGATATTGGATGTAACTCGTTTCAAAACGATCTCCATGGATCTATGTCATGAGATGTTTTGATATTGATATGTTCAATCTGTCCTTTTTCCTAAGGCACATATTAAACTACATTGATCAAGGACTATCTTTGATGTTATCTAACACTATCCTGATACATGGGTAGCAATAAGGGAAGCGTTGGGAGAAATCCAAGATTAAGTGGGAGTTTTATGACGCTGATGGAATTCTGTACTTCTATAGGATTAGAAGTCTAGACATTATGGCGCCCTCGTAAACTCAAACTGGTATAAACGCGTGGCCACGCTCGGGCTAAGGTAGTTCGTTAGACCATTTTGAATTAGAGACGAGAATAGAGAATGGTTGATCACTATAAGAATGAATGATCCATGTCTTATGATCAACGGATGTCTATACAGAAGGGACTTATTGATAGAATTATCAGGGCTATAGTATTTGGTTAAGTAAAGCGTTACTTGAACACAAAGAACTAGTTGACGACTGTAAAGTGTCATACTGTGTTGGGTGCAGTGCGATGCAGCTAGGCGTCCAACTCTGCACACATTGACTCATTTAATTAAAATCGTCCAAGTGGGAGATTGTTGGATATATATAATATGTCCAATGTAATTAAAAGTCGAGGTCAACGTAACCCGACCCGGTACGATCCGAAGAGTTACACGTTGGTACACGAATCAGATAAGTTCATGAGTAGGTGGATTATTATTTGTGAAATAATAATAGTTTAGGACTTGAGGGACTTAATATTAATTGGATTAATATTAAGGAATATTATAGTAATATGCAAGGGGGCTTAGTGTAAGTTTGTGTTTTATAAAAATGGGATTAAGGTGTAAATCCTAATCACACTATTTTAACAAAAACAACTCCTTCCTCCCCAAGAAAGGGTTATTGGCCGCCACCCCTTAGGGCCGCCCCCTATCCGCCGTAAACCACCACCATACGCCGCCTCCCTCTTGCAAAGTGTTTCTCTCGGTAGGCCAGTGCTCGGGTGTGAACTTCCTACTAGCAAGGATTCGTTGTAACCCGCGTGTTACAATTCTGGTGTAGTCGTCAAAGGTTGATTACTAAACCCCCTATGGCTGTTTATTATTTATTTGTTTATACGCGTTTAACTGAGATTCTGATTGGGAATATTTTGTTAATTGGATTAATAAAATTATTATTATTATTTATATATATAAATCGCAAATATATATATATTTGTATATGTATTCGTTTTAATTTAAATAATAATAGAAACTGCTTCCGCTTCGTATATGATACCATGATTCCCAACAAACCCGACCACTCACCCGCCCGAAGGCACGACAGTGAAATAATCGGTAAAACCGGTCAGGATCAGGACTCGAACCCAAGTCAATGGCCTGGGTCATCCCTCATTCCCCCTCCACCAATGTCCTCCAAATGTAGGTAGTGGGAATTGAACCCAAGCCTCCCATAGGAAACTTTAGGCCCTCAACCAACTAGGCTACAAGTGTTGGACGGGTTATAGTCTTACTGTCTCAGACCACCTTGCACTGCGTCTCCTAACTGCCCCTTCCTCAACTTCATTCTCTAATGCTCAACTTATCATGATTGATATCTCATCATGATAAGTTGTTTTTAAAAATAAAATAAATACATGTGCTTATCATTTTATTCTTAGTTGATGACAAATATGACCTTGTAAGAGAAAAAAAAAACATTCACGGTGTAAAAATTTTTTATCAATGTTGTTTTAATAGAAGAAAAAAAAAAAAGCATTCACGGTGTAAATTTTTTTATCAATGTTTATTTTGGTTCTAAAACTTTGACAAAGTCCAACACCTTCCAAATATTCATTAGATTATATACATTATCATCCATGAAATATCATACAAAAACAAATGAGGGTTTTTTATAAATAAAAAATAAAACTTTAAAAGTGGAGAAATAAACGTAATATATTATTTTTTGTATGAAAATAAATTTTTGAAAATTCATCATCAATAGTTCATTCAAAAATAATATATTACGTTTATTTTCATACAAAAAATAATTCATGGTCAAAACAGAGTGTATGGTGCGGATTTACGAGATCATGAAGAGTGACGCAAACTTTGCATCAACATAGGGCCGATAGGGGTGTAAACAAGCCGAGCCATCAGCCATCCATTCGTTAAAAGCTCAAATCAAACCAAACTTAAACAAGTTCGATCAAGCTCAAACCCTCTTAAACTAAAATAAGCCAAACTCAAGCTTAAGCAAGCATGACTCTACTCGTTTCACGCCCTAAATCTATCCGTTAAGAGCACTGAAAACCCTATGATATTATTATCTATACTACAGAAGAGTGTCGGCTGACACTCTTCTCTCTCACCCCTCAACTTTAAGCTATTTGCAACTTTAGTCCTCCTATTTTATATTTCAGTTAATTGCAAGTTTAGTCTCCTTATTTTCCACTGCCACTCTCTCATGTTTCAGTTAATTGCAACCTCAGTCCCTCTACATTTATTTTGTTTTATTATCGGTTGCACCAGCAATGTTTGTTTCACGGTTCAATCCGTCGCGCGCCGCAACGCGGCTGGTAAAATTGCTAGATATCTTATAACTTTTAAATGACCAATTGTTAATATAAGATACAGTCCAACATGGCGGCTGCAAAATATTTCAGACATTTACTCAACTTCATAAATCATATTCATAAATCAATGAACAAACAACTGAACAAGCAACTGATGGGGACTTATTCTGACACAAAAACTTGCAGATTTAAATAGACAATCAAATACATCTAATCATCCCCACTAATCATTCTTCACCATCATCATATTAATAATATAGCTACAACTCCAAATGCAACATCATATTCATAGATCACCGACCCTTGTTGCCGTTAGGAGGTCCAGAGAATCCATCTCCACTGCTGCCGCTGACGTTGTTGGCGGTTGTCGTGCTTTTACTAACGAGACCAAAGGTTTCCGCGGCTTTGTTAACTGCAGACCCGATAGCAACGGAAACATCATTGTACACTTGAGCTCTGATCTTTCCTCTTTTGATGGATGGAGCCATTAAAATCGGAATTGGAAATGGAATTGGAATTTGAATCGGAGCAGTGAAATTAATTGTGAAGTGAGGTTCGTTAGCGGGTTTATATAGGGCCAAGTGGCCGACATATGTTTTAACTATCTTTGTCCATTTCTTTGGACTTTTCGATTGTGGTTTGTAACATAATAAAGTAGGTTATTTTTCGGAGCGTTTCGGGACAGACAAATTCAATATCATGCGCTAAAATACGTGTCCTATAAAACTATTAGGCTGGTTTTTTTTAAAAAAGAAATGTAAAGAATTTGGTATCAAATGATATGTCATGATAGTGATGATGATAGACGATTTTAATTTGTAAAGTGAGCATTAGTTAAAGACTGACATACATGTTTAATATTTATTAGACTATCCGTTGTGGCTAGAGGTGAGCAATGGCTCTATCCTCTCATATTTAGCCACGTAAGCGCCCAGTTGGCAGGGTGATAAAGCTCTGGTTCACTAGCCTGATGGTGTTGTGGCTAGAGGTGAGTAGCAGCTTTATCCAGTTTTTATTTATTTTTATTTTTTTTTAAACTTTGTTATTTTAAATTTATAATAATTAAATTTGTAACACAAATTAAATAATAAACGTAAATTTTTTATTAATAAAAATATTAAAAACACATACAATAATAAAAAAAAT
This sequence comes from Ambrosia trifida, assembly GCA_028751855.1. Classification (NCBI taxonomy): domain Eukaryota; kingdom Viridiplantae; phylum Streptophyta; class Magnoliopsida; order Asterales; family Asteraceae; genus Ambrosia; species Ambrosia trifida. Next base: position 62,308,520 of record CM054128.1, on the reverse strand, counting down.
TAAACTACTTAAAAGAAATAAACTACTCTTCCTCATCGATGGGGTGTTCTTGTTTCATCTCGTATTCCTTCATGAGACGCGCTTGTTCTAGTTCAACTATCTTTCGATGAGGCATTGGTATGTTGCTAAAGTCTCTCGCTAAAAAGTCCATGTCCCTCATTCGAACTTTATGAACTTTAGCTTTGGCCGTCATCTCCATTGCCGTCCTTATTTTGGATATTTCCCCCGAGAACTCCGCATCGGCTTCGTTAACAGGTTGTTTAGCCTTTGATTTGTCCCTTCCAACGGGTCGACCAAGGGGAGACGGGGGAAGACCCTCATCATTGAAGTCAACCCCCACGTGAGCATCCGAGCTCGTAGAGGAGATGTACTCACCCGATGAAGACGTCTTGGCTCGCTTTGATGATGAGGTGACGCCGCCTTCGCTCATGTCTTCAACAGAAGTTAGCTCCACCCATTTGGAGCAATTACGTAGGATTCTCCACAAATAGTCCTCATCCCACGTCTTGTTGGTCATGTACTTGCGCAAGACCTCCTCTTTCCATTCGTTACAAGTAAATTGATACACGTCAAGATCACTTGACCCGCTCACTCGCACTCGAGCAGCGTTCCTGTTATGAAGGTTTGTAAACAAACCCACATATTTCCTAATCTCCGCCCACCGGCCGGAAATCATATCGGCTGAACGCATAGTGCTCCCGACTTGCTCATGAAAGAGGTCTCGGATTAGTCGCCAAAAAATCTTAGCCTTTTGATAATCGGCTACATAAGGAAATAAATTAATGTTAAAAAATCAAATATGTAGATTTAAAAAAATATATATTTAAAAAAAGAAATACATACCCACCTCTCCCACCTCGCCTTTAAGTTGTTGGTGGTTGTGTATCTGGGACTAATTCCAGTAAAAGTGAAAGCGATGGCATTTCGCTTAGGTTAACTTCGATTTCGTTCGTTGTAACATCATACTCTTCATCAAAAAAATCCATTTCAGGTTGATAGCAATTTTGCCATTCTAAGTCCATTTTTTGTTTGCGTGATTTTTGAAGTGTAGCTTGATTGAATATTGTATTTGATTTGTTTGGTGAATAAAAATTAGTTTTTTTTTATTTAAATAGGACAACTAGCTGTTGGCTAACGGCTAGTTGACCGCCAACGGCTAGTTGACCTCGCTAACACACGTGAGCCCACTAACGGCTAGTAGCTCGCACCAGCTCTCGCTCAAGCATGTTATGGATCCAGCTAGCCACGTGGAATGTTTTGTGGCTCGCGGCTAACCGGTCGCGGGCCACAACGGATAGTCTTATGGATACACAATCAATCATTTTTTCATGTTTCCCGACTGTTATCTTCACTCATACATAATTTAAGTATCTATTTCATTAATCACCACATAAAAAGTAGTTTTTTTTTCGTTTTTCTGTATAGCACTATGGTTCTCGTTGGAAAGGTAATAAAATGCCCGTTAATTTGGTGTAATTGTATTTCCAAAACAATTTCATATAAAAGAGTTATTAGCGTATGAAAAACATGGGGGAAAATGCATTTGCCATTCACATGAAAGAGAAATATTTTTTTTTATTTTAAATCACTAATGACATGGCATGCCACATGACACACTCAAGAGGGAGGTTGCCCTCTTTAAGTGTCATGTAAGATTTTAGGCTTTAGTTTATCATAATAGATAGATTTTCTTTTATATGTATTTTTAAGAGTAAATTACCAAAACCGTCCATGTGGTTTGGCCAAATTTGCCACTCCAGCTCTATCTTTTAAAAATTGCTTGAAAAATCCTTGACTTTTGAGAAAATAGGCCAAAACAGTCCAACGACTTAAGCTAGTTAGGTTTTTGACGTTAAGTCAGGGACAATTTGGTCAAATCAGGGACAAATTCATCTTCTTCCCCAATTGTCTTCTTCCATAATCAGACCCACCATCATCTTCACCTTTGACCACCACCACCACTACCCACCATCATCTTCACCTTTGACCACCACCACCACTACCCACCATCTCCTTCACCTTTCACCACTACCACCACAATACTAAAATGTGCATCTTCCATCCCATCGCAATTAAAATCAAATTTGAACTAACAAATCTAATAATCTACAATAAATCAAAGCAATTATCTTCATCCAATTGTCTTCTCCCCTCCAATATAGCACACACTCTGAGTTCCCAACACTTTACTCATTTAGGGTTTCACAATTTCATCTGAAACTACTTATTGTTATATCACACACAGTTAAACAACATTAAGCGAACTTCAGCGCATTCGTTATTAAATCACACTATCCTCTCTGTAAGTAAACCGAAATAATCAACAGATCTATTATTATTATTATTATTATTATTATTATTATTGTTATTGTAATGGAAAAGAAGGGTCTCAGTTATTATTATTATTAATATTATCAAAGCTAAAATTAACAAACGTAGAGTTAATTTTCCGACGAATTCTTCGGTGACCAGAAACAGAAGAAGATGAGGAGTCAGCAACTGTAACACTTCTCAGTTTCTTGTTATTCCCCCACTTTAATAACAAATCTCTTGTGTCAAAACGAAGAAAAAACAGATCCTTATTCCCCCACTTTAATAACAAACAGATTCTTTATAAACTTGTATATGAATATGGATTTATGATTCTATGTGTTAACGATGGAATGGTTTTGGTGTGGGGGGCCTAGGCCTTGACTTACAAGTTTATAAAGAAAAACAGAGATTTGTTTGTTTCTGCTGCTACTGATGACGTATAAATTCTTGAATGGCTGTTTGGGTGGGGGTGGGGTTAATAGGCCTGGGATGGTGGGTAGTGGTGGTGGTGGGTGGTGGGTCTGATTAGGAAAGAAGGAAATTGGGGAAAAGATGAATTTGTCCCTGATTTGACCAAATTGCTCCTGATTTAACGTCAAAAACTTAACTAGGTTAAGTCGCTGGACTGTTTTGGCCTATTTTCTCACAAGTCAAGAACTGTTCAAGCAATTTTTAAAAAAATAGATTGGAGTGAAAAATTTAGCCAAACCACAGGAACAGTTTTAATAATTTACTCTTTCTCTATTTTTAATGGCAAATGGTAACAAAATGATTCATGTAATGTTTTGATATTTTTTGGAACTAAAATAAGTTGGGAATCATGTAAAAATTACAATGAAATTTAAAATATAATTTCATATCATTAAAATACCAAGTTTATATCCGGATGATTCATGTAATGTTTTTAAATTTTGTTAACAATAACTTAGTTTAAGTTTATTGTATAGTTTTATACTTAAGTTATCCTACACAGTGTAACAAAAATGAGAAGAGTAGAAAGGATACAAAAAATATAATAGATCACGAAATATGACACAACGAGCTAAAAATATAACATAATGCCAAAAAATATTAGATAATGCTAAAGAAAAAAGACACAGTGTTACATAAAAGACACAATGATATAACGTAAATTCTAAAAACAACAAGCTAAAAATCCAAAAAAGCGAAAACCTAAAAACTGAGATCGTAGGGATCGATAAGAGGGTTGTAATGCCCCGCTTGAATAAGTTCAATCAGAGTCTATTTGATACCCTTTCTATGACTTCCTATTTTTTTCACCGTGTATTTGATCTAACCTAGTTTTATAATTAATAAAGTAGAAGGTAAAGCTACAAGAGATTAACCATATTTTAACTTTGGAAATGGGAAATATATGAAATGTTTAGTCATGGGAGATCATGTACAAGATGGGCAAGCATATAAGAGGAGGCCTAACCATATTTTAATCAAAGTGCGATGATGCGCGGTTTTAAAGTGGCCCAATAAAAACTCGTTTATTTTATCAACCAGAAAATTTAACTCTAGCTTAACTCGTATAATGTTCGACAAATCGGACCTGCTCTTTAGTTTTATTTTTATATTATATTAAACAAATATTGATGACATAAAAAATAAAATAGCAATAAAATTACATATATATGTATAATTTTATTTTTCTAATATTTTAAAGACCGAAAGACATACTAAAAATATTATCTATCTATATTTTCCATCATAGGAGAAGCGTGAGTGACATCAGAAAGCTGATGTGTCAGCTGGAGAGAGTGGCCACCAATGCGCGTATGATGCAAAAACTGACGTCATTAATCCCATTAAAAAATTCAAAAAGAGGGGTGGGTCACGTGAAACCACTGCTGTTGCCCCCAACAGCGGTTCTCAACCCATGTGTCTGCCAACCAACAGCAGACATTTACTAATATATACTCTCAGTTGTTTTAGGCCCAAAGTTTTTGAATTTTGAGGGGGAAAATTTAAATCCACGTATGGAAACGTGCCTCATCAGCTGCCTATATATAACCACATAACCAATGTACCCATTTCTTTTTCTCAGCTTTGAATTTTCAAAAAAAATATTTTCAAATTTCCCTCTTAAAACTTAAAGCAATGTCGACGTCAATGGAAGATGAAGAAACCCATGGCAGTTTTATTCGTGATCTCAATCCAGCCAAAGATATGTGGCACATAAAGGCTCGTGTCATAAGAAAATGGAAGACAACCTATAAGTTGGAAGTTATATTCATTGATGAGAAGGTAAACTTTCTAAGTTGCTTTATTTTGTTATTCTTGCAGACGTTGTTTTTTGTGCATTTTTTTTACATTCTGTTTTAAGGAGCTGTAGGGCGATAAGATTCAAGGTTCTGCCAATCTTCTTTTATGCAACCTTTTGACAGTCAGCTTGAAGAAGATGGTGTGGTTGTCTTATCTAAGTTTGGTGTTGGTGAAAACAAGGACATTTACAGAGTTGTAGGGCATCAATATAAAATCATTTTTTATTGTTGTACAATTGTGAAACATGTTAAGGGTTGGGAAGGTGTTGAGTATGGTTTTAACTTCTTGCCTTTTAAAGAAATTCTTGACGGAGAAACCAAGAATCTGTTGAGCGTTGGTTTGTATTTTGTTTTTTATTTTAGAACAAAGTTTAACATTCAGTTTACTTGAACATTGTTCCTTTTAAACTTAACAGATGTTTGCCAAAACTGTGTGTTTCTTTTTATAGATGTTGCTGGTAGTGTCATTTGGTGTGGTGACTTGGATGTGTATGGACAAGCTCCTAATCAAACAAAACGGATGAATCTTGATCTTTAGGACTTAGCACTACAACAAAAATGGGTTTTTTAGTACACACAAAAGCGTCCTAAAATGTTATTTTATAGGACCTTTTATTTAATAGGACTAATGGTAAAAGCGTTTCATGTGAGGGGGTTGTAATAAGTCTCAAAACTTAAAAAGCGTCCTAATATCTCAAATAAGATTATGAAACCAATTGTATGGTCTCATAATATGTCTATAAACAACCCAAAAAACTCGTAACAAAAACATATTAGGACACTTTTACAATGTTCTAACATGTGTTTACCTACTTTTAATCTTTTAACACACATACAAGCGTCCTTAAAAATTAATTTATAGGACCCTTATGATATAACATTATAGGTACTTTAGTACCAAGAAAAGGGTCCTAATATCCCAAATAGGATCATGAGACCAATTTTATGGTCGCATAATATGTCTATTAACAACCCATATAGCATCCTAAGGAAAGTATATTCGGACACTTTTACAATGCTCTGACAAGTTTAATAAGACAATTTCAAAGTCCTAACAAATCATATGATATAAAGTTTTTTTAAACATCCAGACACAATTTTACAATATGATTATGGAAACCCAAATAATGATGTTTAATATACAATAAAAAAGACCATCAACTAATGAAAGAAATAAAACTTTATTATATTTCAAATAAGCATATTCATAACATAAACATAAATAAGTTATAGCATTATCTAACATATAAAGTTGTATAACATTTAACAAAGAAATTAAAAGTAATGAAAGAAACAAGCAGCATAGAATCCTGAGTCATCATGCGTCCTCAATACTCACGAACTACCTACAAATGAACCAATCATGTATATGCATTAAGTTCGAGATTATTAAAATTATTCGTATCACAAGTTTAACAAATAAATCATTCATACTACCTACAAATAAACCATCCATATATAAGCATTAAGTTCAAGATTATTAAAAATACTCATATCACAATTTTAACAAATACATACCGAGATGAAAGGACAAGGCCATACAATGGATGCACCAATACAATCTTGAATTATGTAAAATAACCCATAATTTTATTGGTACTTGAACGTTTACCTCACACCATATGTATCACCAACTAGCTCATTTGGGTCTAAGCCCTTCACCATCTTCTTGCTACAGTCTCGATAGAGTTTAGAATGCTTTTGAGAAAACTTCATCTCCAACCTAGTATTTTATTTTCAACAAACATATATCAAACTCCCGTCACAATTGTGCACGCAACATTTCACAAAAAAAAAAAAATAAAAAAAAAATACACTAGCATGCTAAGATTTTTATAGAAAAGACTAATATGAAAAAAAAAAACAGCAATAGACATTATTACTTTATAGTGTAGCCCAATGTAACCATTATTTAATCACCAACTTACAATCATTTTTTAGATGAGTCTACAAGTTAAAATCTACCTCTATTTCGTAGCTTCTACATATTTCATAGTATAACAAAGTATCCAAATTAAAACCGAACTCAGCCAAACAGAACTCTTATTTTCAATGGGAAACAATGAACCAAAGGATTTTTACCTTCAAGCAATGAAGCAAGGAATCACAACACCTATAGTTTCTTTCTAAGCTAGCTACTCGTTGTAGCTTCCCATCTTCAACCATGAAAACAAAAGTACGCACATGTACTTGTTCATTAGTATAATGGATTATTTTATGTCAAAGTTCAAGATCATACTTTACTACTTGACAAAGGATTAATCACTGATTCATGCCAAGAAGGCGTAAGCAGATCACAAAAATGAACATAATAGTTTATCATATATAATAAACATTGATTCTTAATACTTGCTGAAAAAGCATATGATGAACTTCCCTCAACCAAAACACATTACACTTTTGGTTCGTTTTCCACTCATCATGAAAACTTTGTACCTTAAATCCATATTTGCATAGTCAACCACAAAAAAATTAAAAAAAAAAAAAACTAACTTGCAATCGGTACATCAAATCAAGTACTAAGATTGAACAAGATATAGACTGTAGGTATGCAGGATCGTTTGAGAGGGTTTGGGTTTGAGAGAGAATAAGATAAACTTTAAGAATCAATACATAAATGAAATGTTACAAAGTGTTTGGTATTTATACAAATGAAGGGGTGTGTCCCCAATGACTCTAACCGACACAATGGTTAGTTAATAACCGACATGACTATTCAACTTAGGATAACTAATATGTCACACTATATATGTATATATATATATATACACTTAGGATAATTGTGGGAAATAAGAATTATGTCTAACATTCTCCCCCCTAATTCTTGATTTCCCCAAGGTCTTCAATTCCTATGAGACTTCGCATCTCTATGAACTTTATCCTTGGTAATGCCTTGGTGAGGATGTCGGCTTTCTGCATCTCTCCACTGATGTGATCAACTTGTATCTGCTCGTTCTCTATGCATTCTCTGATGAAATGATACCTTGTGTTGATATGCTTTGATCTTCCATGAAACACAGGATTCTTCATGAGTTGTATTGCTGACTTGTTATCTACTCGTAGAGTTATCTTCTTTGGTCTTTCACCTGTGAGTTCGCTTAGTACTCCTTGTAGCCATATTGCTTGACATGCTGCTGATGTTGCTGCCATAAACTCTGATTCACATGATGATAAAGCTACCGTGCTTTGCTTCTGACTTGTCCATGTGATAGGTGAATCTTTGTAGTAGAATATTGTTCCTGTTGTTCCTTTTCCATCTTCTTGGTCTCCATAACTGCTGTCGCTGTAACCAATGATTTCTGCTTCTTTGCCTTTGCTATATTGAATTCCATAATTCAATGTGCCTTTGATATATCTTATCAAATGTTTAACTGCCTTCATGTGAGTTGTCTTTGGTTTCTCCATGAATCTGCTCACGTATCCAACTGCGTAGGTGATATCTGGTCTGGTATGTGTAAGGTACCTTAAGCTTCCAATTAGCTTCCTGTATTCAGTCTCATTTACTGGTTCACTCTCGTCTTCTTTATCGAGCTTCAGACCTGGTTCCATTGCTGTCATTGTTGGATTGCAGTCTTCTAGTCTAGCTTCCTTGATAACTTTCTTGGCGTAGGCTGATTGCTTCAATTGTATCCTTCCTTGTGCTTGGCGTACTTCTATTCCTAGATAGTATGTGAGTGGTCCTAAATCACTCATCTCAAACTTGCCTTGCATTTCCTTCTTGAAGCTTGATATGTCCTTCATTGAACTTCCTGTCACTATTATGTCATCGACATAAACTCCTATAATGATTGTTGATTGTCTTGAAGTTCTCTTGTAAACTGCTTGTTCTTGTGGACATCTTATAAAACCTATCTCTTTTAGGATGTTGTTCAGCCTTATATTCCATGCTCTTGGTGCTTGCTTCAAACCATATAGAGCCTTCTTTAGCTTGTAGACTAGCTTCTCTTTTCCTTTCTTTATGAATCCATCTGGTTGTGATACGTAGACATCTTCCTTTAATTCACCATGTAGGAATGCTGATTTTAAATCCAAATGATGTACTTCCCATCCTTTCTGTGCTGCCAATGCTAGTAGTAGCCTAATTGTTTCCATTCTTGCAACGGGTGCAAATACTTCATTGTAATCTATACCTTCTTGTTGTACATACCCTTTTGCTACTAATCTGGCCTTATGCTTGGTGATCTGTCCACTTGCGTCTCTCTTGACCTTAAATACCCATTTTAGACCTATTGGTTTCTGACTTGAGGGGAGCGTAGTCAGTGTCCAAGTGTCATTCTTCTCTATGGAATCTATCTCGCTTTCCATTGCTTCTATCCATTGTGGGTAATCTGCTGCTTCTTTGTAGTTTGCAGGTTCTTCATCATATGCTAGATAAAGATGTTCATAATCTTCTGGTCTAAGAGGTTGTGTGGCTGCATAGATGTCATTAAGTGATCTAAGGGCTCGAACTGGTCTATTTAAAGAGCCTGGTGAGTCTTCTAACTCTTGAGTACTTGTCTCAACTGCTGAATCACTTGTCGGTGTCTCTTGTACCGTTATTGGAGTTCTTGTAGCTGTGATTGGACTGCTGAAGAATTCATTATCACTCTCTTGATCTTCACTGTCGTCGTCATTCTCTTCTTGTACAGCTTCACTTTCTGAATCTCCATGTATCTCAAATCTTGTCCAAGATGGTTCATCTTCGCTTCCTTCTTTCAAGTAGTTGTCCCAATTCCATGGTTCATTTTCTATGAATTGAACATCTCTACTGATATGTATCTTCTCTTCTATGGGATCATATAATCTGTAGGCTTTGGAACCATTCTCGTTTCCTAGATGTACCATTTTCTTGCTTCTATCTTCTAACTTCTTCAAATAGGGCGTCGTTACCTTTGCATATGCTGTGCATCCAAATACTCTAATGTGCTTGATATTGGGTGCCTTTCCATTTACTGCTTCGTAGGGTGTCATTCCCTGTACTGCTTTAGTAGGTAACCGATTTAGTATGTAAATCGCCTGTCTTGTTGCTTCTGCCCATAAGTTCTGTGGTACGTTCATAGCCTTTAACATGCTTCTTGTCATACTCATTACTGAACGGTTTTTCCTTTCTACTACACCATTTTGCTGAGGTGTGTAAGGTGCTGTAAGCTGTCTGAGGATTCCTCTGTCCTCACAATATGTGGTAAGTGCTTTAGAAGTAAATTCTTCTCCACGATCCGTTCTTAATCTCTTGAGCTTTTGACTCGTCCCTGTCTGAGCTTCACTTAGGAATTTCTTGAAATTCTCATAAACTTGATCTTTTGACTTGAGCATGTAGATCCACATATATCTTGAATAATCGTCAACTATCAGGAAGAAATAGTTGTTTCCTGCTAATGATGTGGGTGTAATCGGTCCACATAAATCTGCATGTACGAGTTCTAGAGGTCGAGTAGCTCTAAAACTTGCCTGAGAGGGAAACGGAAGCCTGCTTTGTTTTCCCGTAATACATGCATCACATACTTGAGATGGGTGCTTAATCTTTGGTATTCCACGTGCCATTCCTTTAACGCTTAACTGTCTTAGTGAATCAAAATTCACATGTCCCATACGTGCATGCCATAACCATGCAGGTGATACTATTCTGGCTTGTAAACAAATCGGACTTGTTATTCTGAGCCTTACTTTGTAGAGTCTATTCTTAGCTCTTGGGACTTTCATCAATAGGTTGCTGTAGGCGTCATAAATCCTTAGATAATCATTCTCCATAATCACTTTACATCCATTTTCTGTAACTTGCCCGAGACTTAGGATGTTGCTTTGGAGTGTTGGAATGTAGTAGACTTCTGTAACTAGTCTTTGTTCTCCATTGTTGCATTCCAATAATATTGAGCCTTTACCTTTGATGTTGACACATGATCCATCTCCAAACTTTACACTTCCTGCTATCTTTTCATCTAACTCTGTGAAATAGGAGCGTCTTCCTGTCATATGATTGCTTGCTCCATTGTCCAAATACCATATTTCATTTCCATTATCTTCACTATGATAACGTTCTGGTATGACTTTCTTCCCTTCTAGAACTACACTTCTTTCTTCACCAACTGCCATAAGTAATGTGGGATCCTCTTCTTCCATTACTAGGTGAGATTCTTCTTGCTTACTTCGAGGTTTAGGACATCTGGGAGCTATGTGTCCTAATTCATTGCAGTTGTAGCATCTTACACTGCTGCCATCTCTCTTGGGCTTGTAACTACTATCGTCATGACGATTCTTAGTGGGATTTCGATCACTTCTCTGATCTTGATGGCCATTTCTGTCAAAGTTCTTCCTCTCATTTCTTTGACCTCTATTGAACTTCCTAAAGTTCTGTCTACCTCGATTCTGATTGTAGTTCCTGTTGTTGCTGTAAGGCCTTCTCTCTTGCCTTGTAAATAACAGCTTCTCTTGACCTGATGGTCCAAATTTCTTTTCATCTCTTGACTTAAGGCGTTCCTCAAAAGCTTTAAGTCTACCAAGCGCTTCATCTAACGTCATGGTATCTATATCTGAATATTGCTCTATGGATGCAATAATCTGTAGGAACCTCTCTGGTACGGAGTCCAGCAATTTTTGTACCAACATCGACTCTTCAATTGTCGTTCCTAAGGTTTTTGACTTTGTACTAATCGCACTTAACCTACCAGCAAACTGGTCTATGGTTTCTGTCTCTCTCATTGTTATCATCTCGAATTCTGTGCGTAATGATTGAAGTCTTGCTTTCTGGACTCGGTCAATTCCAATAAATCTTGTCTTTAATGCTTCCCAGATTTCTCTCGCTGTAGGATGTGACGCCACCTGCATCACCATATCCTCTGGAATTGCCTGAAAGAGATAGGCAATCGCTGTCGTATCCTTCTTTACATCTACCGTTGACGTGCCTTCTGTGGGTTCCACTACTTCCCAAAGACCATTTGCACTCAATATTGCTTTAACACGAACAGCCCAAATCGTGTAATTTGTAGATGTCAACATCGGTGTCTGGAGGCTGAAAGTGAGAGTCTCCTTTGTAACTGTCTCTCCTTTCGTCATTGTGGGTTTAACGGGCGTCTTCTGCGGACTTTTGTTCTTCTTCTTCCCTATTGTCCAAAACTATTATGGACTATCCCACACTTCTATAGAACTTTGTTTGACTACCCTTGTCAAACACGACTATGATATGTCTTAAGAAAATATTCTTGTTTAACAAAGTTTGATGCTTTGTCGGGCCCACAACAAAATATCAAGATCCTTGCTATAATATTTCTTTATACCACTAATGTTCCAAATTCTAAAGTCAATCCTATGACTTGATAATCCTCCAACGATGATTGATTAGTGTCTTTCAACAACACCCTTTGTCAATCCTAAACACCCTTCTAAAAACAAATCACTTGTTTTTCTACTATGCTTCAATCCTATTTTTGTTTTTTTGTTTAATCAGTGATAAATTCCAACAAACAAACACTGATATAATAATACCCTTCACAATAATATACCCTTAAATAATAAAATATTATTATTCTGTTTGACTTTTGAAAAAATCAAACTTCTTCTTCTTTTGTTTCGAACCACTGCCCAAAAAATAAACTTTCTGTTTTGATCTCCTTTGATCAAAACAATGGAACAAACACTCTTATATGTTCCACTAACACTGTTATCTTGGATTCTAATCCAAAATACGATCGAATACGCGAAATGATATCAAAAAAAATAAACACCCGATTCCTTTTTTTTTTAAAAACAGTAATAATCTTAATTCTTCTGGTTTGATAAGAGATGACTCTGTTTTTATACGTACAAACGTTTAGAACAAATACTGATGTCTGAAAGAGTTTTTGATCAGAAAAATTTTGGCGGGAAAAAACTTTCGAGAAAAACAGAGTGTTTGAAAAAAAAAATTGTTTCTTTTGATTAAATCAGGATTATATGTATTCGATAATGATAATAAACGAAAGGCAAGGATAATTATAACCGTTTGATCGTGAATAAACGATGTTTCTGCGTAACCGGTAAGTCGCCGGAACTTTTTGGTTTGGCCGGAATCTTGTTTTCCGGTCGTCTTCTTCTTCTTTACGGTTATAGGATTGATGTATTGATCTTCTACGAATCCTTGTTGGCCTTGAATGATTGTTCCGATGATTCTGAGCGTTATATCTACTATCTCTGTTCTTTTCCTTTCGAATGGAAAAACAGAGGGTTGATTATGATCTTCGTCTTCTTCACTGTTTGATTATGATCGGATGGAACAATTTTGAATAACCGCTCTCATGCCAAATGTAGGTATGCAGGATCGTTTGAGAGGGTTTGGGTTTGAGAGAGAATAAGATAAACTTTAAGAATCAATACATAAATGAAATGTTACAAAGTGTTTGGTATTTATACAAATGAAGGGGTGTGTCCCCAATGACTCTAACCGACACAATGGTTAGTTAATAACCGACATGACTATTCAACTTAGGATAACTAATATGTCACACTATATATGTATATATATATATATACACTTAGGATAATTGTGGGAAATAAGAATTATGTCTAACATAGACCAGCTTAGTGACGCATCATGTAGCAAAAATATTCATTATGGATCCACGAATAACAAAAGCTAACAGAAAGTGGCTAATTTTGAAGGTTTTATTAATATCAAACAACTTGCAAAGTATAATAATGGAGGTAATATTGGACCTTCAAAAGAGCTCCCCTCAAGCCTCCTATATGAACATAAAGCATCTAATTAATTATGAAGTTTCATCTTCTTTGTAACAGTAAGATCATGAATATGTCATAGAATTTAACTTACAATAAAACCAACTGTGTCCAATTCTCTATAAAGTCAGGTATTCGACTAGTGAATGCGCTATTAGAAGCCCATCTGACAGAACAAGAATTAGTATCCATAGTAAATTATGTAAATGGTGCTAACTAACTAGGACAAGAAACATAACGAAAGTTACAACTTTTGACTTGGTACCTCGAATAAATAATTACTATTTGTCAAACATCTAAATGCTCTTGATTAGAAGCCAAAAAAAAAGGGATCTATAATACATTTACTTGTAATGATCATGGGTTAAAAAAACAGTTGAGGCATCGGTAAGAAAACGAGTCAGAAGTGATGCCTCATGGTATTATTTTGTATGCGTGCCTCATAGGGTTGAGGCGATAACCAAAATTGTGCCACCAGGGGTTTTGATGTTTTAGACTTTGTGTCAATTTCAAGCATTCCATGTCTTTTTAATGTGATTTTTTTATGATTTTGATGATTCTGATGATGAAATTAGTTAGTATTTCATTTAGTATAAGATATATAATATTTATATTTATTTTTTTAGTTCCTCCTAGGGCCAACGCCTCGGTTCGCCTCAAAGGCTTACGCCTTGTGAGCCGAAGGGAAAACACCTCGAGACACAATTCCATACTTGTAAACCTTGGTAATGATGATACAAAACCAAAAACTTGTAACACGGACACTTCATCAAAATTAAACATCAATTAGAAAAGAATTGCAATTTCCATGGGATCATTGAAGTAGACAAGTAGTACATTGAAAAACAATAAAAAAAAATTAATGACTTTTACACCCTTTCTAAGTTATGTAAACTAGCAAACGTAGAAGGTATTTTATCACTAACTCCATAGCCATCAATCTAACTCCAGGTTATTATGATTTCATTCTATGATCCACATTCACATACTGAAAATTATTGGCATATAGGATCACTGGATGCCATGGAGATCATAGTGAATTCAGAATCAAGGAGGATTCATTTTGATAGATAAAATAACTAATAACACAAGCATAAGAGTGAATGAGGTGCAAAAGACTAAGTCCTTCAAATACATGTATAATCATGGATAATCGGTACAATATTGAACATTAAAAACTTGATTAATATAGAAAACAAACTAAATATACAAACACAACACCTAACAAATGTAATATCATTTTTGCACATGAACCTAACAAGAATGCGATTGCAAGAATCCAAACCCGCAAGCAAATGAACATCAGACCAATTTATAATATTACATCGTTGTTACCGGAATAAACTACAACACACAATCCATCCGTATAGTGAAATCGTAATCCCTAAACAGATTATAATAAGAAAAAATTCAAAAATTGCAACATCGTATATATATGAGATCGGTTTACCACGACGTAGATGGTAGAAACGAGCAGTGAACGGTGGACAATGGACGGTAGCAACTAATTTTCAAACACCGTTAGCTGAACCTATAGTGATTGAACACATAATTAGCAGCAGCTTGTTGGTTGAAGGATGATAAAGAAGAAAAACCCGCTAGGGTTTCGTCAGAGAAAGAAATAGAGAGAATAGATTACGAATTAGGTGTGCTGGAGCTTATTTGAAAGATATTGGTAGTTTGAGTGAGAAGAAATTTTAGGGTAGGAGGGAAATTATTCTAAAGTGAAATTTTTAATGAAGGGTTTAGGAGGGAAAAAGGGGAAACAACGTGCCACCATAAATCTTAGTTTTTATTTTTTATTTTTTTTTATTTTCTTATTTTTTATTATTATTTTTTTGTCAGGTGTTGATCATTGAAAACTCTTCAACTTGAAAGCCTTTCTTCCCAAGTTCGAATCCCTTTCCACACACTCGTTCCTTTCAAACCTATTGGGTATATTTTGTTCGATAGATGGCGGGACTCAAACTAGGTACCTTTCAGGCAGGAACCCAATAGGGAAAAACCTTCCCATCTCCGCAAACCCACCCTCTACCACCACCACTTTCCACCACCATCGTCCACCATCAGCTACCGTCTACCATCACCATCGTCGAGCACCACCACCACCACCACCACTACCATCACCCACCGTCTACAATCACCATCGTCCAACACCACCACCACCCACCGTCTACCAACACCACCACCATCGTCCATCACCAACCACCATGACCACTGTCCACCACTACCCACAGTCTACCACCACACCCACCAACACCGTCTACCACCAACACCCACACCTACCACCACCACCACCACCACCATCCTATCCCACCATCACCTACCACCACCATCCCCATCACCACCGTCCACCACCATCACCACTGTTCACCACCACTACCACCACCGTTCACCACCACCACCGTCCACCACCACATACCGTTTATCATTACCATCGTCTGACACAACCATCACCCACCATCTACCATCACTATCGTCCACCACCACCGTCCACCACCACCACCAATGACCACCGCCACTATAAAGGTTAAAATTATAAAACCCAAGTGTCAAACTTCTTGTTAAATTATGTTATAATAAAACTCTAGTGAATAAACGTCTTATAAAACTGATGTTTATGACTTAAATATCAAGTATCCTTTTACGATGTATTATAATTACACCACTATGATTAAGCGTCTTGAAAGGGTTAAAGTTATAAGACCCAAGTGGTGAGTGTCCTATTAAGTTATACTACAATTAAACTCTAGCGAATAAGCATCCTATAAAACTGATGTTTTATAACTCAAATATCATGTGTCCTATTACGGTCTATTATAATAACACCACATTGATTAAACGTCCTATAAAGGTTTAAGGTATAAAACCCATGTGTTAAGTGCCCTATTAAGTTATGTTCTAATATGACTTTGACTAGAAAGGGTCCTATAACATCGAACATTTATGACTTAACTACAAAGTGTCGTATTAAATTATGTTATAATAGGACCCTCGGTGATCAAGTGTCCTATTAAATTACGACATAATGGGACACCAACAACTATATGTCATATAAATTACTTTATTAGGATCTACATTTTAAGTGTTTTGTTAAGATATATGATAATAGGACCCTAAAGAATCGTCCATCCTATTAAATAGTTTCTCAGGACATCGGTTTAATAGCGTATATTATAAAAGGACCCCAAAAGTTGATTCGTCCTATTAAATAGTTTTTAGGACCCTATTTTACAAGCGTCCCACACAAAAGGTCCTTAAAAGACATTTTTGTTGTAGTGATAGAGTAAGGTTTTTTGTTGAAATTGTTATACAGCCTTCTTATAAAGTATATCATCTGCTATTCAGATATCTGACAGTTAACAAAAATATTCCGTTTTTAAGGTGAGTCTTATGTTTCAATGGTTCAAAACAATCATTTTTAGAATTGCAAATTTAATTTCCGTAATAAATATTATTATGAGATTGATCTATGATTGACTGTTTTGAATCTTATGTGGAACACATTTATTGATGTAATAAATTATCTGTAATTAATTTTTGTGTACATTTAGGTTTTTTCAATTTTTTTTACATCTATGGTTCTTTTGTGTTGTTTTAGAGGTATGACGTTAAGATGTACGTTGTGGAACTCTTATGCAATACAGTTTAAGGACTTTATTTCCAACGTCACTCAGGAGCATCTACTTGCAATTATCCAGAACGGAAGGGTTAGAAACTAGAAGGGTAAGTTTTGTTTCATTTTTGTTATTTTAAAAATATTTTATTATAAATGAAGTCATAAAGATATGTGTGTTATGAAATTTATAAAACGAATTACAGTTCAAACTGATAAGTACGGATCTCACCTTTTTCTGAATCAAGGAATAGATGAGGTTTCTGACCTAAGCAGGAGGTGCTATTTTATTATATTCCTATAAACAAATTTAAATTTAATTTGCTTTAGCTTTTAGATGTAATTTGTTCCATATTTATGTAGCTTGGTGTTGAAACAAGAACAAGAGTCTGGATGTACTTCTCAAACCGTTCTTTCTTCCCAGACTGTTTATCCAATTCGTCAGGAATTCATAGTTAGAACATCGAAGAGGCGTGTTGACGAGCTGATCGACATTCAAGAGGTTTAAATATTTTAAGCCTGCCTATTATATGTCTTCATTTTACTATGTGTTTCTATTTGTTTAAATTGTATGTTGAATATACATTTTGTTTGTAGCCGATGTCTTTTGTTGTCGTTGCCACTGTAAAAAGTGTTGAAGAAAGCTGTGGTTGGTTTTATGCTTCCTGCCGGAAGTGTAATAAGAAAGTTTTAAGTAAATCCGAGTATTTGCAAGATGCTGAAGATGTTTGCGAAGTAATTCTCAAGTTGCCTGCTACTGTGTTGGTTTGTAGGAAATGCGAGTGTGAATGTACTTCCATTACCACAAAGTATGTAAATCAGTACACGTATAAACTTTTTTGGTTTGCAGATGTTTCATTTAATTTTATGCAGATTTTTTAGATAAATTTTGTTTTATTTGTTTTAGGTTCAAGTTGCAGGTAAGGGTTCAAGATGAATCTGGTAGTGTATCATTTGTGATGTTTGATAAGGATGTGATGAGGATCATTGGAGCTGCCGCCTGTAATATTAGGGAAAGACAGTTGAGGGAAAGCGATACAAAACGTTTGCCGTATGAGTTGTCTCGGATTGTTGAAAAGAAATTGGCTTTCAAGATTGATGTTTCTGATTTCAATCTTACAAATGACTACCATGTGTACACTATGGTTAAAATTTGTGATGATCCTATCATAATTGAAGAGTTGGTTTCTGGATATGATAATGTACATGATAATTATGGCGAGGTATTTATTCTAATTTTTTTTTTGTAATAAGGATTTATTTTCAATGGATGTTCAAATCTGTTATGTTTTCATAAAATATGTGAGCAATCTTTAGGTCACTCAGGAAGTTTGTCAAAACAAACCTGTTAACCTTTCAGAATCTTCGCAAGTTGGGTTACAAGTTACTTCTAAGGTATTTAAGCGGGTTTGTCCAAATATTTGTAATTTGTTTCTGCAAGTTGTATTGTTATCTAACTTTTTATTAACTGTTTGGTTTTTTCTTTGAAGGATGTTTTATGTGTTGATTCTGTTGTGGGTACTGTTAGAAGTCCCAATGGAAAAAGAAGTATTGAGGATTTTGAGAGTGTAAATGTTGGTGAGCATACTTCTTCAAACAAAAGATTGAAGAAGAAGGCAACTAGATTTAAAAGTTAGGAACTTATTGTTAACGTATTCTTATGTGTGTTTAGTGTTTTCAGTTGTAAGTTTTTGGTAACATCTTTGAAGTTAACCTTATGTATGTTAATTTTGTACATGCTGGTTTAACATTTTCGAATGAATATATTTTAGTTAAAAGGTGTTTGTTAACAACTATTTTTGCTTTGGATGTTATTGTATTTTAATTTCATCTGTTTAAACTTGTGTTATACAATATCTGTTCAAACAATAGTGTCTCAAGTATATTTATGCTATCTTTAAATCTAGAATCTTCATCTGTACAGTGGCCATCAAAGACCTTTAGGGTTGTGTCGACTGTTTGTAATTCTGAATTTTAAAACACTGATATAATTTAAATATATACAGCTTCGTTAATATCTGTTGTTGCAGTTTATGTTATGTTATTTTAGGATGAGTATGTTTGAACTTCTGTTATCTAATATCTGTTTAAATAACAGTGTCTCGATTATTATTTTATAATAAAGAATACTAAATTCTTTAATAGTTATAAGGCTAATTTTATTAGACGTTGATAAACCGTATGTAACATATGGTACCACAACATTATTTAGTTTTTTCTAAATGCTGAAAATTTTAGACTTTTAATGGATTTCAGTAAATATTAGTTACGCTAACTGTATTTTATTTCATTAGTTTGTCATTTAAATATTATAATATAATATATTTAAAATATAATATAAGTTTTCAATAGAAAGTATATATAATTACATATCTTCTACAAGCCAAATCATTTGCAACAACAATAGTTTTAATTGTTTATTTAATATAAAAAGATTAATGTTTAATTGATGGTATCTTTCCATCTAGATCTTTCATTTGTACAGTGACCATTAAAGACTTATAAGGCTGTGCCGAGTGTTTATAATTATGAATTTGAAAAGACTTGTGTAATTTAAATTTAAACTTATTTCGTTAGATATTGATTAAAAGTTAAGTCGTACAAATTCTGTATTAAAACTCTGGTTACATCATATTTCCACCTTCAGTTGAAAATTATAATAGATCACAGTTGTGTGACAACATCTGTTTACAAGTAATCAAAAAGTGTATATCTTGACGTTAGAATATGTTTCAATAGGAAATTTCATTGTTAGCTCATTGAAACTAATGATTATATTCATACTAATAATTTAAAAAGTAATACATTGTGAATATAAAAACTATTATTACAATCTTTAATAATACTGAATTTTTAAGTAATTTTATTTCTAATTCAAAACAGTTGTTTTACAACCTCTGTTGACATGTTAGCAAATATTGTATTCCTTGATGTTAGAATAAAAAGTATTAAAAAGATGGTTATAATAAGTTGTAAACAAAAACGGATGTTGAATTTTTATTGTTATTAAATATATGTTAATTTTTTTAAGTTATAGGAACTATAAAAGGTTAAAATCATTTGTAAGAATAATTTTTTGTATATCTTTTTTTAAGACCAAAAAGAATAATCTTTAAATTTATAGTAACTTTGCATCTAGATCCTTCATCTGTACAGTGGTCATCACACTTTTTTAGGACTGTATGGAGTGTTTGTATTTTGTAATTATGAATTTGAAAAGACTATTGTTATTTAAATTTATATAGTTTTTTTCTTTAGGTATTGATTTTGTCATTGAAATATTATTTATTTAAAATATAATAAGTCTTCAATATAAACTATATAAATATATATCCTATGGAGAACAATTTATTTTGTAGAATAAAAGACTTCAAGTCATTTGTATTAACAATAGATTTACTTTTATAGTTTTAATATAAAAAAATTAATGTTTAAATTGATGGTATCATTCCATCTAGATCCTTCATTTGTACAGTGACCATTAATGACATTTAGGCCTGTGCCGACTGTTTGTAATTATGAATTTGAAAAGACTTGTGTAATTTAAATTTCAACTTATTTCGTTAGATATTTTATTACAAGCTAAGTGTTAGAAAGTCTGTTTTAAAATTCTGGTTACATCATATTTTGACCTTCAGTGGAAAATTCTAGTTGATCACACTTGTGTTTCAACATCTGTTTACAAGTCATCAAAAAGTGTATATCTTGACGTTGGAATACGTTTTACTAGGAAATTTTATTTTTAGGTCGTTGAAACTAATGATTAAAACTGTTATTACAATCTTTAATAATATTGATTTTTTAAGTAATGTTATTTATAATTCCTAACAGTTATTTGATAATATCTGTTGATATGTCATCAAATATTTGTATTCGTTGATGTTAAAATAAAAATTATTAAACAGGTGGCTATAATAGGTTGTAAATAAAAATAGATGTTGATTTTTTATTGTTATTAAGTTGAAAATTCTAATGGATCACGTTTGTGTGACAACATCTGTTTACAAGTCATCAAAAAGTGTATATATATCTTGACCTTAGAATATGTTTCTATAGGAAATTTAATTGTTAGCTCATTGAAACTAATGATTATATTCATACTAATAACTTAAAAAGTAATACATTGTGAATAAAAACTATTATTACAATCTTTAATAATATTAAATTTTTTAGTAATTTTATTTTTAATTCACAATAGTTGTTTGACAACATCTGTTGACACGTCTGCAAATATTGTATTCCTTGATATTAGAATAAAAAGTATTAAGCAGATGGTTATAATAAGTTTTAAACAAAATAAGATGTTGAATTTTTATTGTTATTAAATATATGTTCATTTTTTAAATTTATAGGATCTATAAAATGTTAAAATCATTTGTAAGAATAATTTTTGGTAATTCTTCTTTTAAGACCAAAAAGAATATTGCTTAAATTTATGGTAACCTTCCATGTAAATCCGTTATCTGTACAGTGGTCATCACACTTTTTTAGGCCTGTGTAGAGTGTTTGTATTTTGTAATTATGAATTTGAAAATACTATTGTTATTTAAATTTATATAGTTTTTTCTTTAGATATTTATTTTGTCATTGAAATATTATTTATTTAAAATATAATAAGTCTTCAATATAAACTATATAAATAAATATTCTATGGAGAACAATTTTTTTTTTTTTTTTTGTAGAATAAAAGACTTCAAATCATTTCTATCAACAATAGTTTTACTTTTTTAGTTTTAATATAAAAAATTAATGTTTAATTGTATCTTTCCATATAGATCATTCATTTGTGCAGTGACCATTAATGACTTTTAGGCCTGTGCCGACTGTTTGTAATTATGAATTTGAAAAGACTTGTGAATTTAAATTTCAACTTATTTCGTTAGATATTTTATTACAATCTTTAATAATATTGATTTTTTTAGTAATGCTATTTATAATTCATAACAGTTGTTTGATAAAATCTGTTGATATGTCATTAAATATTTGTATTCGTTGATGTTAAAATAAAAATTGTTAAACAGGTGGTTATAATAAGTTGTAAATAAAAACAGATGTTTATTTTTTATTGTTATTAAGTATATGTTCATTTTTTAAATTTATAGGAACTATAAAAGGTTTAAATCATTTGTAAGAATATTTTTTTATAATTCTTTTTTTTAAAACAAAAAAAGAATAATGTTTAAATTTATTGTAAATACTTCGCCGTCTAGATCCTTCATTTTTATAGTGGCCATCACACTTTTTTAGGCCTGTGTAGAGTGTTTGTAATTATGAATTTGAAAAGACTATTGTGATTTAAAATTATATAGTTTTTTCTTTAGATATTGATTACCAATTATGTTTTACAAACTCTATTTTAAAAATCTGGTTACATGATCATTTAGTCATCAAATTTTAATGGATTACACATTTTTAATTAATAATATTTGTTTTCAAGTCATAAAATTTTCTATAACTTTGAATTTAAAATAGGTTTCAATACGAAAGCTTATTACTATGAAAATGAAATTAATGATAATATTCATACTAATCATTTAAAACGTAATACATTGTGAATAAAAGTTATTATTTCACACTTTAACTATATTAATTTTTTTAAAGATTTTTTATTTGTATAAAAAATGTCTTTAGTTTAATCAATTTTTATGGTAACGTTTTTTTTTGTTGTTCGATAATAGTAAAAATTAGTACATTTAGCATTAATTACCGTTGTATTTTCTGTCACTTTCCATCAATATCGTTCATCTGCACATTGCCCGTTAAAGACTTTTAGGCCTTTACTGACCGTTACTAATTATGAAATTGAAAAGACTTGTGTAATTTAAATTTATATACTTTTTGCGTTAAATATTCTTTAGAAAATTTGTTTTAAAAATCGTGTTATATTATTGTTGAGTGTATAATTGTAATGATTAACAGTTTTTGAGAATATCTATTTACAAGTTAAAAGATATTTCATTAATTTTAACTTAGAATAGTTTTGACATCATTTTTTAAACAATTTTATCATTGAAATACTATTAACTTAAAATATATCTTCTTATTTTAAATATAGGAACTTACAGATATTTCAAATCATTTCTACGAAAAATATTTTTTATTTTTTAATTAATATAATAAAATAGATAACGTGTAAATTTATATAAGATATTTTAGCTGTTTAATAATAGTAAAAATAAGTACATGTTACATTAATTATTCTTGTATGTTTCGTAAGTTTTCATCTAGATCTTTAGCTGTACAATTGTGATGCTAGACACATCAGGATCTCGGTCAACGATCACAATAAACAAACAACAAACATGCATACATATATATATATATATATATATATATATATATATATATATATATATATATATATATATATATATATATATACTAGTAAGAAACCCGCGCTATGCGGCGGCGACATTATTTTATAACGTAGTACATGTTTTTTTGTTAGATTATCAACCTCGCGTGATGTATTGTATAACTAATAATTTGTTTTCACCAACAATATCCGATATGAACTCAACCTAGACATAGGGAACATTGTACCAAACTCCGTACTTTGTGAGTTAGACCATAGGGTGTAGGAACGGGGAAGGCCTTCAGTGGCTGAGTTGGACTTGTTTGCCGACGACAAACACCGCCCCCGACCAAGCTTCGGCAAACCCGGTATCAATTCCCCGACCTCACCGTCTGATTTCCCAATAAATTTTTGAACGTTTTTTTGTCCGTTGCTTTTTGACCATTAGAAAAAAAAAACCTTTATATATATATATATATAACCTCTCATTTTTTACACCAAACCAAACCAAACTACACTCTATCTTTATACTTTACTCTCAAATTTTATAAAACCACACAATCATGAGTACGTCGTCAGAAGAGGCAAACGTTGCTAATTTTTTCGCGGGCGCGATGATGGAAACGGCAAAAATATTGTTGGAGTTTGTAGACAGTGACGACGAAACAACTTCGGAACCAAGAACAAGGAGGGTCGCATTAAACAGAGATCGTGAAGGTATATTTTATTTCTTATACTTTTTAATTTTCTTAATGTTTTATATTTCATGTGTTATATTTTTAATATTTATTTATGTTATGGTATTATATCTCTTATACTTTTTTTTTTTAATTTAAGGTGCACATGATCGTTTGGTTGCTGACTACTTCGCTGACGACTGCGTATACACAGACGAACTATTTAGGCGTCGCTTACGAATGAGTCGGCGATTGTTCCAACGAATTGCCAATGAAATGGCTACTTATGATGAGTTTTTCACACTACGCTATGATGCTAGAGGAAGACGAGGTTTTACGACGCTACAAAAGTGCACTTCTGCACTTCGTCAGTTGGCGTACGGGACTGCTAGTGACTCATGGAAGGAGTACTTAAGGATGTCTGCTAGAATGAGTCGGGAATGCTTGTATCGGTTTACCGAAAATGTCGTCAAATTATATAGCAAAGTTTACTTGTGTAGGCCAACGAAGAACGAAGTCCAAAAGCTTTACGCACACCATGCAGAGAAACATGGCTTTCCTGGCATGCTTGGAAGCATCGATTGCACGCATTGGCCATGGCGTAATTGCCCCACTGCATGGAAAGGGCAGTTTACGCGGGGTGACATTGGAGAGCCGTCAATTATTCTAGAATCTGTTTGCTCACAAGACCTTTGGATTTGGCATGCATTCTTCGGAGTTGCTGGTTCATGTAACGATTTAAATGTTCTAGCAAGATTCATGGTTTTCAACCCCATCATTAGAGGTACCGGTTCGGATGATTCGTTCGTTCTCAACGGGGTAGAGTATAAGCACGGGTATTATCTAGCTGACGGTATATACTATATACCCGAGTTATACATCTCTTGTGAAAACCATACAAATTCCCACGGATGACAAAAGGAAAAAGTTTGCAAAGTGTCAAGAATCGGCGAGAAAAGACGTCGAACGGTTATTCGGTGTTTTAAAGTCGAAATGGCATGTAATTGGGCGACCCGCACGTGCATGGCATCCACAAAGCTTGAGATATATTATGTACGCTTGTACGATACTACATAATATGATAATCGAAGATGAAGGTCGTGCGATATGTGAGTATGACCCGAATGACGTTGAAGAGAATCTAGAGCCGGTTGACGCGACACAACAATCGAACAGGTGGGCATTAGAGGATAGTAAGTACTATGCACGCCAACCTTTGCTCGGATTTAATCGACCATATTTGGAACAATTTCCGTGTCGATGATGTTGCTAACGAGTAGTTTGTATTTTTTTAGTGTTAGTATGTTTGTTTTTTTTAGTTTCGTTTTTTTTTTTTAGTTTCGTTTTTTTATTTTTTTAGTGTTTTTTATTTTACATGTAATTTGGTTTTTAATTTTAATGAAAAAAAATTTAATGAAATATAAAATGTACAAATAAATAAAAAAGGAAGGGGGAAGGGGAAACCATTTCCCCTACAAGAGGGAGGGGGAAATGACGTGGCGCTGATGTGAACAAGGGGGAAGGAAGGGGGAAGGGTGACCACACCCCATAGCCTTATGCAAAGGAGTCAATAATGGAAGGGACATCCATGTTTAATCAGAACTCCGTTTTTTATTTTTAATAAAGGTACCTTTTAAGAGACTCTATACCAAACATACCCTAAGGGCTGAAAATTCAAATAATTAGTCAGTAAAATATTGGGTTTTGGTACCTATCTATACATATAATAAACCAAAGCCATTTTAATGACATGGCACTCAAAGAGGCATTCTCTTCCTTGAGTGTGCCATGTGTCATCCCATGTGGCATTGAGATATTTTAGGAAAAAAATAATTTAAAAACAAAATTGGATTTTTCACCCTTATGTTTCCTCCCATAATTTTTAAACGTTAATATCTTTAATATACGAGATTTTTTAAAGAAAAAAATTACACCAAATTAACGAGCGTTTTATTATCTTTCCAACGAGTACCATAGTGCTATATAAAAAATGGAGAAATTTTTTTTGTGGAGTTTTTTTCATACAAGAAAAAAAAACACAAAGCGTTCAGGTAAATCATTAATCATGTATAGACAAGTCATTAATTATGTTTAAATCAGTAAATATGAAAAAAAAATTCAACCAGAGCCGAATAGGTTAATAGAGTTATACGTTGTTTCAAGTTAGGTATCAATATTAGTATGTTAGAGTTGTACATTTGTTTAGTCTTTAGGATATGTATTAATATTAGAGTTACATTGAAGTTCTACATTCTTTTAGGTTCGATGTTAGCATTGGAGTTGTACATTGTTAATTTGTTTTAGGTTAGATATTAATATTAGAGTTATACATCAGTCTATTTCATATGTAAAATTGATGTATCATATTAAATTTTTAACCCGGGACGCTCCCGGGGTATAATCTAGTTTATACATATTTTAAAGGTTTGTCTTGAGCAAGTAGTTTGTATATCGAGTTGTTATATATGTGTCTAAGTCATTGAGGAACCAATTTAAAACTATACAGTTGAGGTAGATTTAAAAATATAAAAAACATGTTTGTAATGTTCTCTTTTAATTTTGTTTTGACCTTTTTTATGTAATGGACACCACCAAAAACAGGGTTGATGTTTTAGTAGGTGGGTGACTAATAGAATATAATTTTCACACTGAATTACTGAGTACAAGACTAAAGGGATTAAAACACCACAGAATAAGTTTAGGGGTTAATGTCTGATATCGGATATAAATAGTTTTTTTAATAATTCAGCAAAATATCAAAAGTGAAAAATATTTAAAAGAATAAACCTGAATATCTTCCTTGATTTTTTAAGTAGCGGTCGTTCAAATCGACTCAAAATAAAGGTCATTTATATTTGTACAAAATTAAAATTATAAATTTGTAAGATTCATTGCATTATGTCTAGTTCCACTTTATGGATTTATACTTATACACACTAAAAACAAATATTACAAACAAAAGAATATAACACTCTTGAAAAGAAACCCTACTTTGTATCTCGTATCATACTTAACACTCATATTTTTGAAACCTCATTGTAACTGGTGCCAAATATTGTAGACACTAACCTTGACCAGATATCAGATTCACGGTAATCTGATCGAAGTGTATGGTAACTGGTAAGTGAAGGTGTGATTTTAAAATGGTGTAACTTCTGGTATAAGAATAAAAGGGATCAGATAAAGCACTGTTGTTGCAGTTAGTGTTCACTCTTTCAAATGGTGTGGCTTTTGACCTATTAAAGCAATGTTGTTGCAGTGAGCTTTCACCATGCTGAGAAATGAGCCTGACAATTTCTTCTGCAGCCTACAGTCTTTCACCTTTTTATACCTTCTGTATCCTTTCATCATTCTGTACAATTCAAACTAATCCCCTTTGAATTATAACCCAAATTACCAATTTTCATATGAATAATTTGTTGCTTTTGTTTTTTTTAATCATGATGTATGATATGTTGCTGAAGGTCAAACCATCCCGAATAATTTTCACCCTAATTAAAAATACACATTCTTACCATTTACCACAAACCAGGGTCATGTTAAGGATGCACCAGATAACTGCAAATTATTTAAACTTTATCTAAGAATCATATAACTGGTCAGCAGAGAAGTTATCAAGAAACTTCCTGGTAACATAAACTTCACCAAGAGCCTTCCGGGTAACACGGTGCAACTCTCTGTATTAACTTAGCAAACAATGAAATCTGAAAAAAAAAAAAAAAAAAGGAAGGGAAAATCACTAAAGTAACGGCATGCTTAACAAGTCAAATAGTCAAAATGGATTGGTATATTTGATGCATTTTTTTTTCTCAATACAAGTGCAATGACCAACCTTTTAAGAGATATCACCATAAAAAGGTACCTGTAAAAAATTGGTTGAATTAATACCAATATAATAACAATATAAATGCATAAAAGCATTTTTTTTCTCGCTTCACATGCAGTTAACGATTTTTTGCAACAATACTTAGCATGCCAAAGACCTGGCATGGAATATGACATCCTTTTCCACCCTTCAGCGTCAGCTCCTTCGGGCACCGTTTGTTTATTCGAATCGTCAGAGCAACCTCGCCTCATGCAATTGTCTAGACCAGTATCTGCAAATCCATCAGCAAAAGCAAGTTGAATGGCTTGATGTATGATCCATGGCTGGAACAAAAATAACTAAATAACCCTGATTATTTAGGACCGTAACTTTTTTAAGAAAGAACAGTCAAATCACATCCTTCTTCATTGCAAAGGAAGTTCAATACAACACGTATTCTGCTTTAAAACGAACCAAATTACTACTTGATTAATTAGATCAGAGTATTCCTTATCTCACTTTTCCAACTTGTTGAATTTCGTATCAGGTACATGAAGCACTTTGTCAGTCAAGATACAAAGTTTTAATATCATATCATCTCAAACCAAATAAGATACGTTAGAAGAATTAAAAAAACATGAATTGTGCAAGAAAAAACTTAAAACATAGAACAAGCAATACACATAGAGAACAGCCAAGATTAGAGTCAAGTATTCGTTTCACTAAAAGTGTTCAACCAATGATAAAATATCAGATAACAAGCGTACCACTTATATTTCAAAAGATTAAAGCAAGGCTGTATTTATTTATTTTTTCTTGTTGTAGCAAAGCAATCAAGAGTGTTCCTAAACTTAGAGATCCAAGAAACTAAAATCATTCAATCATGTAAGAATGAGAAAAAAATTTTATGTTCTTACCACTAAATCTGATGCTTGGATGTTCAAATATACGGGTATCACTTATTCACTTCTTATAATCTGCAATAATAAGAAAACACCAAATCAAGGTTAAGTATGGTTTAATGGCAAGAAACTTTGGGAATTATGGGTATAAATTTAGATATGTAAAGATGTGATTAATAATAAATATTTTTAGTAACCAAATACACCTTAAGCCCTAAAACACAACTACAACTTTTGAATCGCACACACCCGCAATTGTTCAAAATTCATCCGTGTCTCTCTTCCTTCTTCAGCTTTTGAATCGCACGCACCCATCGTTCTTCCTTTGGTCATTGGGCAGTCCCTAATCAATTTTTCATCTCATTGAACAGTCCTTTCCCGAACCCCACTAACCCAAATGATGTCATAGAAAACTAATAAACTGACTAAAAATAGTAGAATGAATAAATTGAAAATTTTGTAACCCTTTTGCAATTCTGAATCAGTTCAAAGATATGAAAAATTGAAAATATACAACATAAACATAGCATAACACTAATGAATCCATTATATCTTGAATAGTTATTCAAACTAATAGGAGAACACAACAAAACATACACACTGGTTCATCAATAAATATACTACAGTGTCTGATATGGATTTATTAGTTTTAGGAAGTCAATACCTACCAAGTGTAGTCTTCCCACATGATCCATATTTTTTGTCTTCTGTCATGTGATGCTTTCGAACCCTAAATGGCTTAAACAAATAAAAAGCAAAATAGTTAAAAATCGCAAAGTGCAGATCTAAAAAAAAAGGTTTCAAGTGACTTACAAATGAAGCCAACCCATCCTTCTGGATCTTACAACAAACAATCAAAGGTATAAACCCTAGATCTAAAGCGAAACTTACCAAATAATGGTTAAACCCCATGTAACCTAGCTTTTTCGTTCCAAACATCTCCATGGTACAAAAGATCTGAAGAAAGAAAACCCTAAAACAAAGATTTAAATAAAAAAATGAAATTTCAGATCGATAATGGTGGTGGTTAGGGTAGGGTTTTCTTACGTGTTAATGGCTAGAGAAAAAGGAAATGGAAAATGACCAAAATGACAATTGTTTAGGGTTTTGTCTCATGTATTCAGGTTACCCGACCCGACACGACCCGATTTTGCTTTTGGATCAGGCGTAAGTACACAGGTGATTTATGAAAGATTTAGATGCTTTACATGGTTGTACAACAAGCTTCAAAATGTTGTACATCTCAATAAAGTGGCAAATGACCATTCTTGCCCTTCCTATATGCTTATTAATATAGTATAGATATATATTGAAACCAAAACATCATGCTTTGAGCCATAAACCAGCAGCGGAAGCATTTCTTGTTTACAACCAAAAGGCATATTATAGTTTACAAAACATTGTTTAATATGCATCAAAACTCTAGACGTTGTGCAAGACTCCGTGCGCCTAGTCCGTTAACTGCTACCTTAGCGACCAGAGAAAACATGCCAAAAATGTCAACATATAATGCTGGTGAGTTCACAGGTTTTCTTTTATAAAAGAGTTGTTATAAGTTTGAAAAGATCATTCCCGTTACTACTAGGTTATAAGAACGTTAGCTAGACGTTAAGTGTTTTTACTACTACGGTTGGGAACCCATTACTAAACGTGTGTAAGTAGTTGAATCATGCCCAGACGATTGGGCTATTACCGATGTCTCGGTGAGCCCGTAAAAAGAGACAATATGCACCCGCCCGGCCCCGCCGTCGAGTGGGGTTTGTGAGGCCCAATAGATCTATCCACATTTCCCCCGTTGTGCGACCCGGACATTCATGGTTTCCCTCTGGGACTTTCCATAAAAGCCGTACAGTATTGTAAAGAAACCATAGTATAACATGACCTTTAGTAAGTAAGTATGTAGCATGTTTCTCCCCCGAAAGTAAAACAGTAAAAGTGGGGCTGTGACACTCACCTAAGATTGCGTTACTTGAAAACATTAAATAAGTATGCTATGATAGCCCCAAATAGCGGCGACCTATCATAAGAGGTGTATGAGTATTCGGACTAATAACCCGTAGGTTAACTAGTCCCCGAATGTCCAGACCATAACCATAAACGTTTGAAAACACCTTTGATTGTTAAACCGACCGTGCCAGACAAGACCCGACATCCCATTGGTGACCCGACATCCCACGTGTTAGCCAAATACAAGACATCACGCAACATATATAGTTAAACACTTAATGCACGCAAAAGTTCACCTAGTCTAGCATAATGCTCAATTAACGCATAAACGAGTCCGAACACATGTTACTAAGTCATTGGACGTATCCCGGGGTTCCTATCATGTTCCTAGGTGTCAAATCATGTTTCGGGATGTCAAAATACGTTTACAACAGCAGTACACACGATTAGGGAACTAACATGCAATTAGGAAAAGTCAACTAGTGATTGGGGAGAGTAAATAGGCGATTGGCAGCCTAATCGCTTGATGTCAGGCGATTAGCTTCCTAATCGCCCATGCATCAGGCGATTAGGCTGCCCAATCGCCTTCTGCAGTAGCGTGGCGCGTTTCACGCGTTTAGCCCTCCAAATCAGATCCGAAACATGTAAGATCACCCAATATCAAACCTAAACTATTAACCAACCCATTTCAAGCAAAACCCCCCAATTTATCTCTGCTCTAACGGCCTCGGTGCGATTATTTCCAAAAATGGCAAAGTACTAGGTTTCATTAACTATGAAATCTTTCCTTAAATGGCAATAACCAGATTACACATCCTACAACTTGGAAATCATGATCCCTTTGTTATAATATCATTCTAATGTGAATCCTAACAACAAACAAGCATTGAATCATATCATAACATCTTAATTCTTCAAGAATCATCCAAATGGGTCAAAATACATACTTTCATCAAAACACTATAACAATAGCTCAAATCCTTAGATAATCATCCTAACAACTCCTACACATCAGAAGTACATCAATATCATGAAAACATTCATGTTCTAACCATCAAAAATCATCATATGCATAAATACTTCACATATAGCAAGTATTATGGTGTAGACTTGTTTTAGAACTCATTTCAAAGATTTTTAAGGACACAAACTTAGCAAAACAAGGTCTGGACTTTTGGGGAACCAAAACAATAACATTACAAAGGTTTGGGATGAAGAACACACCTTGGATTTTATCAAAGAAAGGTGTGTAAGCTTGGAAATGGTGGGTTTTGAAGCAAAACGAGTTCCAGAAGTGTTTTGAGGTGTGTGGGAGGCTTAGGATCTGTTGGGGTTGCACTAAGGGCGTTTGGGAAGTCAAGGGTTGTATATATAGGTGTTTTGACTCATGCACTACAGATCAGGCGATTAGGAGAACAGATCAGGCGATTAGGAAGCCTAATCGCCCATACAACTGGCGATTAGAGCTCCAATCGCCACAATCCTTCTCCAATCGCCTATAAAACTGGTGATTAGGCTACTCACTGGTGCCTAATCGCCTACAGCATTCCAGATTGGACGTATTCACATACTGTAAGTCACATAATGATTACAAACATATAATGCACGATAACTAACACGTTTACATCCGTTCACCAATTCCCGGGACTTGAGACTTGCGCGTGTGTGTTAAACCCGGTGATTCCACGAATCACCAATCCTTATACACATGGTTATGGACCGACTCCCGATGATCCCGGGGATCATTGTAACGACTCCCGATGATTCCCCAGAATCATCGTAATGACTCGACAGACCCAGTTAAGTACGTAATATGCATGACTCGCTAAGGTAGACTTACTAGTTTAGTCAATGTAACCAACCTGAGTTTGCCGGGTGTCACATCATCCCCCTGTTGAAAGAATTTTCGTCCCGAAAATTGCCCAAGGCCAAAAGGAAGAGACGAAAAAGAAGAAAAATTTTCCAGTTGCCACATCATCCCTCTGTTGAAAGGAATCACGACCCGAGATTCATTCAGCTCCAGCAGGGACATATCTTGATTCGAACACGCGCTTAGGAAATAAATGAGGATACTTAGCTTTCATCTGATCCTCCCGTTCCCACGTGAACTCCGCTCCACGATTTGAGTTCCAACGAACTTTAACAATGCGGATTTTACTCCGGCGAAGGCTACGGATCTTATAGTCGAGAATCTCAACCGGTTCTTCCACAATACGCAGGTGATCATCCACCTTGATCTCTTCGAGAGGAACAACCAAAGATTCATCCGCCAGACACTTCTTGAGGTTAGAGACATGGAAGACATTATGAACATTAATGAGTTCAGCTAGTAGATCAAGCCTGTATGCTACCGGTCCAATCCGTTCCAGAATTGCGAACGGTCCCACATACCGAGGATTCAATTTGCCACGCTTCCCAAAGCGTATAACGCCCTTCCACGGAGATACCTTCAATAAAACCCTGACACCAACCTGAAACTCTAAAGGCTTGCGACGACGATCGGCATAGCTCTTTTGGCGATCCCAAGCTGCTGCCATGCGGTTACGAATTTGTACGATCTTCTCGGAAGTCTCGTACACAAGTTCCGGGGCGGTGAGTTCACTCTCACCCACCTCAGCCCAACAAAGAGGAGACCGGCATTTCCGCCCGTAAAGAGCCTTGAACGGAGCCGCCTTGATACTAGAATGGTAGCTATTGTTGTAGGGGAATTCCACCAGTGGTAGATGACTCTCCCACCCCTTGCCAAAGTCGATCACGCATGCCCGAAGCATGTCTTCTAGTGTTTGAATCGTCCGCTCACTTTGACCGTCAGTTTGCGGATGATAGGCTGTGCTCATATCTAACTGAGTACCCAGAGCCTTATGCAAAGACTTCCAGAAGTTAGAGGCGAACCGGGGATCACGATCAGAAATAATAGAAACTGGCACCCCATGCCGAGAAACCACTTCCTTAAGACACAAACGAGCCAAACGCTCAAGGCCATCAGTTTCCTTGATAGCGAGGAAGTGTGCTGACTTTGTCAACCTATCGACGATCACCCAGATCATGTCACAACCACTGGGCAACCTCGGAAGTTCGGTCACAAAGTCCATTGTAATCCGTTCCCACTTCCACTCGGGGATTTCAGGTTGTTGCAGAAGGCCGGACGGCTTTTGGTATTCAACCTTGACCTTGGCACAGGTCAAACACTTGCTTACGTAGGAAGGCACATCCGCCTTCATGTTCGGCCACCAATAAAGTATCTTTAAGTCTTGATACATCTTATCGGAGCCAGGGTGAATAGAATACCGGGATTTGTGAGCTTCATCGAGAACGAGCTCCCGCAAACCCCCGAATAAAGGGACCCAAATACGTTCGGCGAAATAATGTAGGCCATCGGACCTGAGTTCAAGGTGGCTATCAGCACCATGCATGGTTTCAGCTTTAAGGTTTTCCTCCTTCAAAGCTTCTTGCTACGCCAAACGGATTTGGTCAGGTAAACCGGAATGGATAGTGAGCTGAAGAGCTCGAACACGACAAGGATTCCTTCCTGCTCAAGGCGTCTGCGACAATATTCGCCTTGCCCGGATGGTATTTTATAGCACATTCGTAGTCATTAAGAAGCTCGACCCAGCGACGCTGTCGTATGTTCAACACTTTCTGATCAAAGATATGCTGGAGGCTCTTGTGATCGGTATAAATGGTGCACCTGGTACCGTACAAGTAATGCCTCCAGATCTTCAAAGCAAAGACTACTGCACCCAATTCTAGATCATGGGTGGGGTAGTTTTTCTCATGAACCTTAAGTTGACGAGAAGCATAAGCAATGACCTTCTCGCGCTGCATTAACACACAACCAAGACCCCAGATAGAAGTGTCACAATAGACCACAAAATCATCCGTGCCTTCAGGCAAGGACAAGATAGGGGCAGGATAGAGTTTAGCCTTTAGCATCTGAAAGGTTGACTCTTGCGAATCACCCAAGTCGAAAATCCCTCGATGAAACGACGATAATAACCTGCAAGACCCAGGAATTGCCGCACCTCAGATGGCGTCTTCAGTGCTTCCCAGTCTTTGATAGCTTCTATCTTAGTTGGATCAACATGAATTACTTTTTCATTAACCACATGACCAAGGAATTGAACTTCACGCAACCAGAAGCTACATTTAGAAAACTTGGCGTACAACTGTTCCCGCCTCAAGAGTTCCAAGACAAGACGCAAGTGTTCCCGGTGGTCCACTTCGTTCTTAGAATAGACTAGAATGTCATCAATGAATACAATCACGAATTTTTCAAGATAGGGCTTAGAAAGATGATTCATCAAATCCATGAATATGGTGGGTGCATTGGTGAGACCAAAAGGCATGAACAAGAATTCAAAATGGTCATAACGAGTTTGAAAAGTGGTCTTCGGAATATCAGCTTCCTGGACCCTCAACTGATGGTACCCCGATCTCAAGTCAATCTTCGAATAGAAACTAGAACCCTGAAGTTGATCAAATAAATCATCGATGCGAGGAACAGGATAACGATTCTTGATGGTAACCTTGTTCAATTCACGGTAGTCGATACACATACGCAGGCTTCCGTCTTTCTTCTTGACAAAAAGAATAGGAGCTCCCCACGGGGATGAACTAGGTCGGATGAAGCCCTTCTCCAATAACTCCTGTAACTGGTTAGACAACTCCTGCATATCGGGAGGTGCAAGACGATACGGGGCTCGGGAACTAGGGGCCACACCTGGAGCGAGTTCAATACCTAATTCGACCTGACGATAAGGTGGAAGGCCAGGTAGATCTTCAGGAAATACGTTGGGCAAATCACAAACGACAGGAATATCTTCAATTTTCCTCTCTTCCTCTGACGAAACCGAAACAAGAGCCAGAATGGCAGAATACCACTTTCGAAGATACTTATAGGCTTTCATACACGAAATGATACTCAAAGGGACACCACTCTTCTCACCATGCACCAGCAGAATTTCTCCATCAGGGAGAGGAAGTCGAATGACTTTATCAAAACAAACGATCTCAACATGATATGAAGATAACCAATCCATACCCACAACAACATCAAAACTACCCAAGGACACTGGCATAAGGTCAATAGGAAAATAATAACCTGACAATTCAAGGCGACACTCCCTAAGGACGTGCGTCGCTTCAACTTTCTTACCATCAGCCAATTCTATCAAGTACTTAGCCTCTAAAGGTGTAGGTACCATATCAAGCAGTTGACTAAATCCAAGAGATATAAAACTCTTATCGGCACCAGAATTGAATAAAACCGAAGCATAGCGATTATCAAGAAGAAACGTACCGATAACATTGTTAGGGTCCTGTCGGGCCCCGCTCGAACCAATCACAAAGGGGCGAGCATTTCTGCCCCGCCCCCGTTGTTTCCATTCCCCGCCCCATTCTTCCCAGCCTCGCCCTGCTTCAACTTGGGGCATTCACGCTTATAGTGTCCAAGCTCACCACAGTTATAGCACCCCTGTTTACCCTGGTTTCCCTGGTTTCCCTGGGGAGCAGCAACCTGAGGAGCCGTGGTAGGTGTAGCAGGCGGGTTCCGGTTACCCTGAAGATTGACCCTGCAATCCTTAACTACGTGCCCGTCCCTGTTGCACCGACGACAATAGTTCTTGTCACAAAGACCAGTATGATGAAACCAACACCGTTCACACTTCGGAAACTTCCTAAAATAACCCCCCGACTTCTGCTTAGACGACGATCCCCCAACATCAGACCTCTTCACCTGCTGAGGCTGAGCTGAACTCGAGCCTTTACCCACGCCTTCCCATTTCCATTTGTTGTTCTCAGGAGCCTTCACAACAGCGCCTCGGGGAGGCAAGACTCCTTCAGCTACTTTCATGTTAGTCAGCCTGTGGGCCGACCGAACAACTTCATGTTAGTGCTGAATCCTTCTGTATTCCGGTGTGTGCAAGTGTGCAAATCCGGGCACAACACCGCCAGCTCATTGTGTCTAGCTGTGTAAGCTTCAATCTCAGACCCACCATCTTGTGATTCCAGACCTCATGCTCGAGCTTCTGGATCTCATCCCTCGGGCAGTACTCGCTTTTCAAAAGTTGCACGAATTCTACCTAGGGCATAGTATTGGCTTCCCCAATACCCATGGTCTGGGTGGTGGAGTTCCACCAAGTCAAGGCTTGACCCTCAAGGGTCGCAGAAGCATACTTCACCCGGTCGCCCACCGGGCAACTGCACATGGAGAAAACTGATTCAACCTTTTCCGGCCATCGGAGCAGTCCCACTGCCCCTTCAGTTCCACTAAAGTTGTGGGGCTTGCAATCCATGAACTTTTTGTAGGAGCACTAGGGTGGAGGGGGATTGACAGCACCACCTGGGACAAGACACACAGGTAAATAACAAGAAAATGTACGGTACCCTGAAACAAGGTAGAATAGGTGGAAATCGACTTACCACCCATAGCATTATGAGCAGCTTGGAATGCAGCCAAGGCTACGTTCACGTGCTGCTGCAGCATATTGTCCAACTCCGCTTGGGTCATATTAACGTTTCCGCGGCCACCGCCGCCCCCACGGCCGCCAGCACGACCGCCAGCACGGCCGCCTCTGCGACCTCCACAAGCTCCTGACATCTTCTGTCACAACATGAAACAAAAGACTTAGGCTTTCCCATGGTATAACCCACTAGGAATTTCAAGAAACTAGACCGGGTCTAGTTCGGGTCCATCCGTTCAAACGCAAGGTTCACTAGGGTTCCCATGCATTCCAGTTTATGATCTCGTGTGCACCCGATATGATAAATTGTTCTACATGGTCCTCCAGGTGCACTTCAAGCTTGAAGTTCAAGTCACTGGACACTAGCACCCAATCATGGTATTATAAAAAGCATAAGTATAAGATAATATATATAAGGACGAGCGTGTCTATTGGGGCATAGAAGGGAGATATCCGAATCCCTGTACAGATCTCAAGAGTATGCCGAAGCTACCCCAATGTACACCGTCGCCATGAAGGTTCAATAACATGTTGTTCGCCGTTGAATCATGATAAGAATGAGTTAAGGAGTAGAATGATAAAAGAGTAAGTAGATGATGTAGCGTAGAGGATGTTTACTCCGACACCCCGACCAGTTATAATGTTACCCACATGTTAAGACTCACCATATGTGACCATCTAGTGTGTGTGACTCGGCTATAGACTAGACTCTACATGCAGTCCTAGTTTACTATAACCGTTGGCTCTGATACCAATCTGTCACACCCTCAAATTCCACATGCGGGGTTTTACCACGAGGCGCGTGACACACCAGGATCTCAGTCAACGATCACAATAAACAAACAACAAACATGCATACATATATATATATATATATATATATATATATATATATATTGAAACCAAAACATCATGCTTTGAGCCGTAAATCAGCAGCAGAAGCATTTCTTGTTTACAACCAAAAGGCATATTATAGTTTACAAAACATTGTTTAATATGCATCAAAACTCTAGACGCTGTGCAAGACTCCGTGCGCCTAGCCTGTTAACTGGTACCTTAGAGACCTGAGAAAACATGCCAAAAATGTCAACATATAATGCTGGTGGGTTCACAGGTTTTCTTTTATAAAACAGTTGTTATAAGTTTGAAAAGCTCATTCCCGTTACTACTAGGTTATAAGAACGTTAGCTAGACGTTAAGTGTTTTTACTACTACGGTTGGGAACCCATTACTAAACGTGTGTAAGTAGTTGAATCATGCCCATACGATTTGGCTATTACCGATGCCTCGGTGAGCCCGTAAAAAGAGACAATATGCACCCGCCCGGCCCCTCCGTTGAGTGGGGTTTGTGAGGCCCAATAGATCTATCCACATTTCCCCCGTTGTGCGACCCGCACATTCATGGTTTCCCCCTGGGACTTTCCATAAAAGCCGTTTAGTATTGTAAAGTAACCATAGTATAACACGACCTTTAGTAAGTAAGTATGTAGCATGTTTCTCTCCCGAAAGTAAAACAGTAAAAGTGGGGCTGTGACACTAACCTTAGATTGCGTTACTTGAAAACAGTTAAATAAGTATGCTATGATAGCCACAAACAGCGGCGACCTATCATAAGAGGTGTATAGTATTCGGACTAATAACCCGCAGGTTAACTATGTAACACCCCAACCGATGGCGAAAACATCGGGATGTAACGTATTGATGATTGTTCAGTAGCTCATGGTAAACAATAAATTTTATTATATGATTTAAATAAATTACATACAATTGTTCTACAAGAGTTCGTACATCAAATTGATTAAAACTATGCACACATCTTCAAGCATTAATTCAAATCTTCAAGCATGTAGAACCTGAA
The DNA here is from genome assembly GCA_028751855.1 of Ambrosia trifida. Classification (NCBI taxonomy): domain Eukaryota; kingdom Viridiplantae; phylum Streptophyta; class Magnoliopsida; order Asterales; family Asteraceae; genus Ambrosia; species Ambrosia trifida. The sequence goes on along the minus strand of CM054128.1, from coordinate 62,269,691 downwards.
ACATGTTAAGTTGAAAATATTTTGGGTCAACAAAAGTTGGTGAGAATTACATAGGTTTTGATAATCGAGTAAAAATGTTGTGCAATTCAAGTGTCATGGCAAGTCTAGTCCATATGTGAAAACATACTAGAAGTAAATCAGGTGCATAATCAACCCTTGTGACTGTTGTATTGTGGTACATCCCATACGCTCATGGTTCACTCGTTTATGTTGCGATAACAAACACCCACGCTACCTTTGTAGGAGGCACGTATCCGGGTGGGATTGTCAGTCCAATAGATCTATCATTGTATACCGTCGGCTGATCAATGTTAATGATTATGCTAGAATTGTGCTTACCCTAGTCATGTTCAAGACATAATGCAACATAGAAAAACACATAGACACTTTGATGATTTAATTGCATATAGAATGTTGTAACATGTTTCACCCCAAAAACGGTGATAACTAGAAAAGGGGCTATGTAAAACTCACCTTAGCAAAATGTTATACTTCTTGAAAAATTGAATAGTGGTGTTGCCCAAATGTGTCAAGTATCACCCTATAATAATGTAATAAATATTTCTAAGTCCATCTAGTCTACAAGTGTATATGTTCTAGGGTTTCGAATTGGGGATAAATGCTCGTTTGATTAATAATAAAAATGTTTGATAATTGAGAGAAATTTAGTAAATAAATAAACAAAAATATTTTTATAAAATTTGAATTTAAGATGGTCACAATAATGAGTTTAAAGTATTAGAATAATTTTTATAAAATTATTTTCTTTAAAATAGAATATTAAATCTATTTATTACAAATTGTCAAAATTTAACTTTAATATTTAAAAATACTAAAATTAAAGAATTATTAGTTTAAAAATTATATTTCTGTTCCAAATATTCAGAAATAATTTATATAAAATTTTGGTGCAAAAATATTAAAAATTGGATTTATTATGATTTAAAAATATAAAATTTTGGTGCAAAAATATAAAATTTTGGTGCAAAAATAACAAAAATTGATTAAAAATATTAAATAAATGATTTTTCAGAAATAAAAATCATTTTAGAAAAGTTTATTGTTATAAAAACTCAGGATAATTTTTGTGGAAATTTATAAAATTGTTTTGATATTTTAATAGAATTTTATAAATAGAATAGAATAAACTTGATTTATTTATTATATATATTAAATAAATAAATTATTGAAAACTAAAAATTGTATGTTAAACTTTTTCATTAGATTAACACAAAATAATTTTTGTAGAATTATTAAAAGAGTTTTAGTATTTTAAAACTAATTTTAAAATACTAGTAATTATATATATATATATATATATTAGTTTATTTGTTTTTAAAATAAAACAAACAAAAAGAAAAAGGTTGCCACAGCCGGGGATCGAACCCGCGTGGCTTGGTCAGAGGGTACCAGACACAACCACTTTGTCCAGACCAGTGGTTGTGTTTGGTTTCAGTTTATTTAAAATAAATAACATAATTGAAATCGTGTTCTTCCCCAAATAATGCATTCGAGCCCTAGATTCTGTAATTGACCAATTCACACAAGATTAACCCAATTAACCTTAGGGTTAATGTTGTGTGGATGCCGAACAATAAAACCCACAGAAGAAATCAAACTTACAAACACGAATTGATTATGATAGCTCAGTCAAAGACCCGAAGTCAAAATACGATCAAAATCAAGAACAGAGGATTTGTTAAGAGAAATTGGGGATTGAGAAAGAATGAACGACGAGTTGTTAAAGTCCAGAAGTTTCCAATTTATAGTGTTGGGGCTTGGATGCTCGAATTGGCATGTTTGACTTTGTTTTTAATGGTTGACGCGTCAAAACGTATAATTGGTATGAATTGGATGGTAATTGAACGTGTAATAACTTTTGAAAGGCTGGCAATCACGATCCCAATCAATCCCTGATCAATTACACGCTAATTGGATTTGATTTTGGTAAGTCGTGATTCACAGTTGACTTTCTAAGTCAACTGGGAAGGTTTTGAATCCGTGATATAATAATAAAGAGCCGGGTTTAAAACAAGAATTATGGGTAGCTCAGCTGGTTTGTGTTGGTGTGTGTAATGAACCGGCTTGGGACGCGGGTTCGAGTCCCGGCCCAAGCACTATTTTTTTTAACATATATCCACAATATATATATATATATATATATATATATATATATATATAATTAATATAGTATTAGGGTTCCCAAAATGCCACAAAAATAATTAAATGCGAACAATATAACTAACACGTTTACGTCCGTTCACCAATTCCCGGGACTCGAGACTTGCGTGTGTGTGTTAAACCCGGTGATTCCACGAATCACCAATCCTTGTACACATGGTTATTGACCGACTCCCGATGATCCCGCGGATCATTGTAACGACTCCCGATGATTCCTCAGAATCATCGTAACGACTCGACTGACCCAGTTAAGTACGTAATATGCATGACTCGCTAAGGTAGACTTACTAGTTTAGTCAATGTTACCAACCTGAGTTTGCCGGGTGTCACAATATAGTTGTCGTTTATTGTGACAGTTGACTTGGATCCTGGTGTGTCACATGTCTCACGGTAAAACCTCGCAATTGGAATTTGAGGGCATGGCACAAAACTATGCTACCTGAGTTGTCACCAGAAAAGAATGCAGTTGCATTTCACTACCACTAGATGAGCCCTTTGATGACGGTTTTGCATGATAAACTCCCGGATCTTGTACCTGATCATAATCAAAATCCTTTCTCTGCATGGCAAGATTATAAGCTATCAAATTTCCATTAACTTCATCAAGTGTGGATGACTCATGCAAAGAATTTTCTTTGATCATTAGAGTGTAGATTTCCCACTTGGGTGATAGAGAGTCCAAAATCTTGTTGCTTAACTCTAACTCATTGTAGTGTATCTGATGATTTTCCAGCTTAGTAACTAGATGATAAAACTTGTTGATTGTATCCTCTAAACCTTCTTCTTTCCTTAAGTACTGCAAACCCCTTCTTCAGTAAATCAATCATTCCTTTCTTCATATTCTCATTTCCCTCGACCTGTTTTCAAGAGCTTCCCACAAGTCTTTGGCATCTTTATACTTTCTACACGTGTGTAGGATCTCTTGAGGAAGACTCATCATGATTGCTGCATGTGCTTTGTTTTCACCTTCATACATTGCCTTATCTTCTTCATCCTTGTCATTAAAATCAATGGTTATTGTCTGCCCCTCAATAGTTCTAGTCAGCTTAGAATACCCATTCTGAATACATAACCATAAACGCATGTGACAGAACCATGCCCACTCTTCAAACCTATCCTTCTACCAATAATTGTTATCAACTAAAATCATTTTTGGTGGTGAGTTAGATTTACCGACCTTATGGTCCATTTCAACGAGTTTATTTAGAATCGACATTTTTAGTTAAGGTTTAAATAGTTATTAAGATCAATTAAAATGCCTATTTTAAAGTCCAAATAGCTCCAAAGCAAGGCAAAAGATTCTGTCCGAGTATTGCATATAGCGAAGATGCTAGTTCACGAAGATGCCTGATCCACAAAGATGCTGGTAAGCGAAGATGGTGGTAAACGAAGATGCTAGGTATCTTCGCTAGATACCTAACCTCGCTATTTATGTATCTTCGCTCATTGATCTGATGCGACCCTAGTGGAAAATTTTCTACCAAAACCAAACAAAACACAAATTCTATGCTGAAATCGATCACAAGTGATGGAATATGAATTATAATGGTCAAAAGTTGAAGATTCAAGAGTAAAACAAGTTCAAATGATTGGATTTTGCAAAAACCAATCTGGACCGTACAATCTTTTGAGACAAAGGCTCTGATACCAATTGTAGGTCGTTGGAATGGATCAATTAACAATATTGATCAGATCTATCAAGGTGCGGAATCCCTTGATATATGTTTATGCAACTAACAAATCAAATTAAACAAGAACATGAGAGAATACTTTTAAATGCGTGGTATCTTTGATTAACTATCAAATGATTACAACCATTATACCACAAGAGTGAAACCTGACCAGCAACCCTAGCCTATACTACCATGCATGATATTTATACTAATACAAAAACATGGGCTGTAGATGGCAAAGATCCATTGTTAGCAAAGATGCTCTATCTTCGCTAACCATCCAACTTCGCTACTATTCATGTTTGCTAGGGTACACAACTTAACTACCATACTCGTTATTATAACACTAACGAGCATGTTACAAAAGACCTATCAACCACTAAACGACCTATTATCTAGAGAAGCATTTGTCACACAGAAATACACTAACAGATAATGTGAAGAATTCATGCATTTGTAGCTTCACAAAATCATTGTTGGATAGACACATGGATTATTAAAGATCAAGATAAGTGGCAGTTAATATTAATTGTGGGGTATTTTAAGTGATTTACTGGTATGAAAATTATAAAATTTCACCCTAATTTATTTTATTTGGATCTAATAAATTATGAATTATTACTACCCACTTAATCTTAAATTTTTTAGTTTATAATAATTATTTTAAGTTCTTGACGCTTAATTTGTTGGAATTCGTTGGCTAAATGTGAAATACGCGTTGTACCAGACGATGGCCGACAAAAATTGAAATTTCTCATTTTTATACATATTGACTAAATTTTCACTTATAAGATATTATTTTATGATATTCCAACCATATAGGTCCATTTCTGGATTTTTAAAGCTAACTGGGTCGTTAGCAAAGCTCATTTCGGTTAATTTTCGCAATGCCATATGGTAATTTCTAAAAATTATGCAATGCTAACCATTGCATCTAAGTAACTTTTCTAGCCTTAATAAGATATTAATATATCAAAATTAAATCTTATTGACATTAAATTTACAATTTGTACGTTAATTACAGTACGAATAACGGTTCCTTAATGATGAGTGTCACATCGAGCCTGAGCCTACCCTTGTTGTGACACCTGGAAAAATCAGGTTAACATTTTTATCAAAAACTTAAGTCTACCTTAGCAAAACATTTATAAAACAAACTTAACTAGGCTAATTGAGTTGGTTTGATGATTCGGGGAATCATCGGGAGTTGGTCTACACACACAAAATGTCCATGGTTTGATGATTCGGGGAATCATCTGGGAAACACACACATACACACAAGTCTTTAGTCCCGTTGTTGGTGAATTAACACAATTAGGGCAACTTATCAAGTACTATATGTTCCACGATCGATTAACAACATGTGAATATGTGTTTATGTGAATTAGTATGATAATATGTGGTCCAAGTGTCATTTGGGGGTCGTTGGGGCGAATGACTCATGAAAACAATCATTCGACTGAAATTTAGGGTGAATGAGAGACAAAATCTCTCATTCGCTAGAATGAAGGGGAGAATGTGTGATACCCCGCAATTTCAGGTTCTTACTTTAACTAAACTTTAGTTACATTCCTTGCATTCTACTTACCTAGGGTTAGCTAGATAGGACATACGTTGCACAGTTATAGGTTAATAACTGCATGAAGTGGTAATTCGGGGAATCACCAGACTGTTTACATAAGTAGTGAACATCGGATGTTGGTGAATAATGAAATTAAGTAACTGTGAATTATTTGATTGGGATTGATTGCAATTATGTGCTTCTATGATACTCTGTGAAACTATGTGCAAACTGTACGTGATTACGTGAACTTAAACCAAAAACGTTAATAAAAATCGTAATGGGTGGACCGGTAGGATGGTTGGGGTCTTAACACATGGGGTTACACGTATTATGGTCCAAAATAGCAAAAACATCGATAAAAACACGTTGTATGACGAAGCACGCCACCCATGTGGGCCGAAGAGCTGTGAGCGGCCGCTCACAGCCTCCGAGCGACCGCACGCGGGTGCCAGATATCACAAAACCGTCTAAATGTACTATTTAAGCAACCTTAAGCCTCTTGTATCTCCTAAAATCAAACCCTAATCACCCCTACTGCCCTATTACGAAATATTAACCCCTTAACACCTGCTAAGGCGCAAGAACATTGACCGGGAAGCTTCAAGAGCATTCGGTTGATTGTTTTGAAGAGCTTGCGGTATAACATTCAATCTCTTGTGTTTTAATCTTCCTTAATATGTTATAAAACCTTATAACTAAGTTTGTCGAGGCCTGAAACGTTTTCATATAGATTAAAACTTGAAGTTTATAAACATTGAATGGGTTAAACATAATCTTATGCGATTAGAAATCGATAGGTTGCATGTTGCGCATGTTTATGATGTTTATGATCTTTAGGGTTTATGGTTTTGCATGGGTTATGATAGGTTCTGATCATGTTAGGTCTGATGAGTGTTTTATGGTGATTTTTGATTGTTGTTGATCGATTATACGCATACGTGAGTAGTTTAAATAAGAGTTTATGCATGATTAAAATCTGGACAGAATGTTTGGGTTAATTTGTAGAGTCTGTTACGTGATTTAAACATGAGGGTTTTGATGATTTCTTTTCATGGTTATATTATACATGGTCTTAGCTTTTTATAATGGGCAAAATCGTCTGATTTGGATGGCGTTTGAATAGGTTTTAGAATTTTCTTTGTTTAAAGGTCTTATCAGATTTTCGAATTAACAAACTGAGTCAACTTTAAATTATCATAACTCCAGTTTTACAAGGAATTAAGTTATGAAATTTGGACAGTACGTTAACATTAGAATAACATGGCTTTTCCAAGTGGATTCGTCCCGTTTGGATGAATACACCATTTTTGGGAATTTTTCTACTAAATTGACCTGTTGTGTGTATTTTCTGAACGTAGCTGTGTTCCATGAATTTTTATAATTTTTTACAAGATTTTATCACAAACTAAAAATATGGATTTTTCCAGTAGACTCCCTAGAATAGTTAGTAAAATTTTGGGAGTCTAACTCATTGGATAAGTATTGTTAATAAATTATTTTTCATGGCGCATAATCTGTCCTAAAAACGTAGATTGAAGGGACACTTATATGAGATGCATATGAAGTGTAAAACTAATTATAACCAACATATTCACCAACGGATCCATAGGGTTTACTTATGCATGTAGAATCACTAGGTGTCACTACACGATTTCGAACATTTAAACGTCTTGGACAAACGGGTTATATGGTGTAATTATATTACACATATACTCACTTAGTGACACATATAATAGGGAGTCGGTAGCACACCCTACTTTGGAAGTTTGGATTTACTTGCTTGGATACTAAGGTGAGTTTCACTACTTTTTCTCGAAAGCATGCGTCTCAGGTTGAGACAACTTTGGTAAACGTTTTCTAGTCTGGTTCGGGACTACTTAGACATTGACTCTTAGGGAGTGTCTGATAGGAATCCTTGTGAGGATTGCGCTTTGATCAGTTTAAAACTTATTGGTCCTTTGTGAACTAAACACTCTATCACTGAAAAAGTCCTTACATATTATTGGGTTAATCGCTGGAGGCGAACGAGGTATTAGTTGATAGCGCTATTAGGTTGTGCAGCAACCTCATGTTTGCGATGCTGGAGGCATGGGCATGAAGTTCTGACCATATATGTTATGCTAGTGTTGATAGACACTAGTTCCTAAGGCAGTTTAACTTATGTTAACACATTTATGAAGGTTCCCAATAATCTCCTGTTTAGTTGCAATGAGTGGGTTAGCTACCCCTGACATGATTAAACTAATAACACTTGAACTTTGGGGTCTTAGGGAACTGCGTTTTCGGTTACTTTACACTTGCTATCCAAACTGTGAACTCACCGAATTTATGTTGATACATGTTAGGATGCTTTTACAGGTAACTAGGTATGGAGCACGAATAGGGCATGCATCATGTCGTGTCTTGGGATTATGAACACTTAAACTGCTTTTGAATACTTAACTATTTACTTATGGTTTTGGGTGCGGTGTTTTGCGCAGACTTTTACTTAACTATTTTACGATTTCGCTTCCGCTATTACTTTATTGGTTTGGTTAAAAATTTTAAACTTGGTTTTACAATAACAAACTAAATGGTTTGGGCATTTAGAGTCGTTCATGTGACTTATGGCTATGTGATCCTGGTTTGTCATGCGCCTCGCGGTATAAACCCCGCATTGGAAATTTGAGGGTGTGACAGATTGGTATCAGAGCCATTGGTTATAGTGAACTAGGATTGCATTCTAGTCTATAATCATCATAGCATAAGTATTAGTACACTCACTGCTATTAAGTGCACCACTTGTTATTTCTTGGATACGTATAGTGATCTAACGTATTGCAGGAAAACATGACTAACCCTATTCACCAAAACTACTCTTCTTATCGTGCTATTGGGGGTTCGCAAACCTCATCTCTAGATCCGTATGAATAGCCAGCTCAGTCATGGGATCCATATACCAATCGATGGATGTGGTTCGCTGACATGCTGCACTCATGGGTTATTAGATACGGAGTGCAAGCTCGGGTACCTCCCATTGTTGATTCATGGGAGAGGTCATTGGCAGGTATGGTGAGACATGTGAATACTGAATTAGATAATGCCTACAACGCTGTCAAGCAACTTTAGTATTGAAGGAGAAATGCTGATGAGACCCTTAAGCACATGGAGGGGCAAATTGATCACTTGTTTGGCGAACTAGGAAGGGTTAAAAAGGAAGCTGATGAGGCTAGACATGAGAGACCGGTTGCTAAGCAGGAGCTAGCACTTACTAGAGAGGAGTTAACTTTGGTTCGCAACAGGCTTATGGAAGCTCTGGGTCAAAATGCTGAGGAACCAGAGGAGGATCCTAGGGAGGATCCCGAGGAAAATCCCGAGGAGGAGCCTATGATAGCAGGATTCGATGCTCTCGGAGAAGCACTGGATGCAGTACTCGAGGAGGAGCTCGAGCCTGAGGAGGAGGAGGAAGAGCCATTAGAGATTCTAGACTAGAGCGAGGATGAGGGCTCGTGTGTCTCCATGGATTGCGAGGACGATTGATTTCTTTTATTATTATGTTATCTTATTATTTCATAATATTCCTATTATGACTTCTGTTTTATCGTGTGAGACTTGAGAATCGTTTGCTTATGTTTGGATTTTTATTACTACTATTAATCGACTACTTTATTCTATTCTCGCGCATGTAATCTATGTTATATTCTAGTTTACTCATACTATGTGAACGATCGTATGTGGGACATATTGTTGTTTTCTCATGAGTATAGTGTAAATGTTGAATTACTATGGCAGGAAGAGGACACGGAAGAGGAAACATTAACATGACCCAAGCAGAGCCGAACGCTCTTATCAATGACAGGGTGGTTGAAGCCCCTGCAGCTTTTCAAGCTGGTAACGCCATTTCGCTCTAATATTTTCCTTAGACTCCAACATTACACTCTTTTATTCATTTGTGGTTTCATCGCTCTTTGTACTTAGGTCAACCTGTGCATCACCCTCGAGTTTGTACCTACAAGTCCTTCATGGACTACAATCCGCAGAACTTTGGAGGATCTGAAGGGGCTGTCGGGCTACTGAGGTGGTTCGAAAAAATGGAATCTTGCTTCGCTATGTGTAACTGTCCACCAGCTGACAGGGTGAAATATGCCACTGCTACTCTCGAGGATGCGACATTGTCCTGGTGGAACTCTCAGGTGCAGATGCTAGGTGTTGATGTGGCTAATGCTCCACCTTGAGTGGATTTCAAGGAACTAATTAAGGAGGAGTACTGTCCTCGAGATGAGATTCAAAAGCTGGAGACTGAGTATGTCAATCTGAAGATGGTGGGATCGGAGATTGAGAACTATACCACTAGATCACATGAGTTGGCGGCAATGTGCTCAAATTACTCCAACCCGTCCTACAAAAGGATCGACTTATACATCAAGGGCCTGGCGCCCCAAATCAAGAGTATGGTTACTGCTGCTAACCTCAACGACATTCAGCGGGTTGTTCGTATGGCTCACCAGCTGACTGATCAGAAGGTGGAAGAGGGACTGTTACCCCCTCGTGGTGCTTCATCTTCTGGTACTAATGATAACAAGAGGAAGTGGGAGAATGCGTCTGGCAAACCCCCAGTTAATGGCAGTTAGAAGCAGCAGCAGAATAAGAGGCATGACAACCATGGCAGTGGTAACAACCGCAATCACTCTCAGGGAGGTTATCAAGGAAACCAACCTAAGTGCAACAAGTGCAATAGGCATCACATTGGGACATTTAGCAATATTAAGTATGATCGCTGTGGCAGGATGAGACATAAGGAAAAGGATTGTAGGGTGTACATCCTGGGAAATCCGCCAGCAGCACAGCAAGGGCAACAACAGAGAGGTGGTAAAGGCTGTTATCAGTGTGGAAGTGAGAATCATTTCAGGAGGTAACAACACTGGGAATAACAACACTATCAATACTGGCAACAACAACAATGGGGCTAGTGGAAGAGCATTTGTGATTGGCTCTGGGGAAGCTAGGACTGATAACAATGTCGTGACGGGTACGTGTTCTTTGAACGACACTCTTGCTTCTATTTTATATGATACTGGTGCGGACTATAGTTTTGTGTCATCGAACTTAGCAAACAACTAGGGATGGTTCCTACTCTTCTTGATACCCCGTACACTATAAAGTTAGCTGATGGGTAGCCTGTTGAGGTAACCCATATTCATCGTGACTGTAAGCTCAAGCTAGATGGCCAATTGTTTGCCATCAACCTTCTACCTATCACCATAGGAAGCTTTGATCTCGTGGTTGGCATGGACTGGTTGTCCAAGCAACACGCTGAAATTCTCTGTCAGGAGAAGATTGTTCGTATCCCCCTCCCAAGTGGAGAACTTTTATCTATACAGGGTGATCGTGGTGGTGCCATGGTGGGCATCATCTCCTTTTTGAAAGCCCAGAAGTGTATTCGAAAGGGCTGTCCAGCCATTCTGGCTAACATATCTGACACTCGAGCTGAAACTGAAACTAAGATTGAGGACATCCCAGTAGTCCGAGATTTCCCAGATGTATTCCTAGAGGAGCTACCTGGACTTCCACCTGTTTGTCAAGTGGAGTTTCAAATTGATCTTGCACCTGGAGCAGCCCCAGTTGCACGTGCACCTTACAGCCTAGCACCAGGCGAACTTCAAGAACTATCCACCCAACTCCAAGAGCTATTGGATAGGGGTTTCATTAGACCTAGTTCTTCACCACGGGGAGCTCCAGTTCTGTTTGTTAAGAAGAAGGATGGGAGTTTCTGCATGTGTATCGATTATCGGGAGTTGAACAAAGTGATGGTTAAGAACCGCTACCCTTTGCCTCGTATCGATGACTTGTTCGACCAGCTACAAGGGTCGAGTTTCTATTCTAAGATTAACTTGAGGTTAGGATACCATCAACTAAGAGTCCGAGAGGAGGATGTGGCGAAGACAGCCTTTCGAATTGGTTATGGACATTATGAGTTTCTAGTAATGCCATTTGGGCTAACCAGTGCACCGGCTGCGTTCATGGATCTTATGAACCGCGTGTGTAAGCTTTATTTGGACAAATTCGTCATAGTATTCATAGATGACATAATGATTTATTCCAAGAGCAGGGAAGAGCACGAGCAACACCTGTAGCTAATCTTGGAACTCTTGAGGAATGAGCAGCTGTATGCGAAATTCTCTAAATGTGACTTCTGGATTCGAGAAGTCTAGTTTCTAGGACATGTGGTTAACGAGGCAGGAATACATGTCGATCCCGCCAAGATTGATGCTATTAAAAAGTGGGAGGCCCCTAAGACTCCTACCGAGGTGAGCCAGTTTCTTGGTCTTGCGGGATACTATCGCAGATTCATTGAGGGATTCTCTAAGATCGCTCAACCTCTCACTGCTTTGACACAGCAGGGGATTACTTACAAGTGGGGAGATGCCCAAGAATCTGCTTTTCAATTATTGAAGACGAAGCTTTGCAGTGCACCTATACTATCACTACCTGAGGGTACATAGGACTTTGTGGTGTACTGCTATGCGTCTATCCAAGGGTTAGGGTGTGTGCTGATGCAGCGTGATAAGGTGATCGCATATGCTTCACGTCAATTAAAGGTTCATGAGAAGAATTACACCACCCATGACTTGGAACTAGGAGCAGTAATTTTCGCTCTAAAGATCTGGAGGCATTATCTCTATGGAACGAAGTGTACAATCTTCACTGACCACAAGAGCCTCCAACACAAATTCGATCAAAAGGAGCTGAACACGCGACAGCGTCGATGGGCCAAGCTTCTGAATGACTATGACTGTGCCATCAAATATCATCTAGGGAAAGCTAATGTAGTAGCTGATGCCCTTAGTCGTATGGAAACGAAACCCAAACGGGTGCGAGCTTTACATCTCACTATACATTCTAATCTTCCTGATAAGATACGTGAAGCCCATGGCGAGGCTTTGAAAGAAGAAAACGTCAGGCTTGAAACTTTGCATGGTGCTGATAAGCACCTGGAACTAAGGACGAATGGTCTTCAATACTTCATGAACCGAGTCTGGATACCACGTTTTGGGGATCTCAGACAACCGGTGCTCGATGAAGCTCACACCTCTCGATATTCGGTACATCCTGGTTCGGGCAAGATGTACCAAGATCTCAAAACTCTTTACTGGTAGCCATACATGAAAGCTGAGATAACCACTTATGTTAGTAAGTGCCTGAATTGTGTAAAGGTTAAGGTTGAATATCAGAAACCTTCAGGCTTACTCCAGCAACCAGAAATCCCTATGTGGAAATGGGACGAAATTTCTATGGACTTCATCACGAAACTCCCTAGAACGCCAACTGGCCTTAACATGATTTGGGTTATTGTAGATCGTTTAACCAAATCGACACATTTTCTGGCAATAAAGGAAACCGATTCGCTGGATAAACTGACCAATCTCTACATCAAGGAGGTAGTCTCTAGGCATGGGGTGCCTACTTCTATCATCTCTGATCGCGATGCGCAATTCACTTCTCATTTTTAGACTACTCTCCAAAACGCTTTGGGGACTCGCTTAGATATGAGCACAGCCTATCACCCACAGACGGATGGACAAAGTGAACGTACCTTCCAAACATTGGAAGATCTGCTACGAGCGTGCGTGGTGGATTTTGGCAACAGTTATGATAAGCACTTGCCTTTGATTGAATTCTCGTATAACAACAGTTACCACAGTTCGATTCAGTGTACGCCTTTTGATGCACTTTATGGACGCAAGTGTGGTCTCCCATCTGCTGGACTGAAGTTGGGGATAGCCAGCTAACAGGTCCCGAACTCGTGCATGAAACTTCAGAGAAGATAGTGCAAATCAGAAACCGGATGGCTGCTGCTCGTGATCGACAGAAAACCTACGCTGACAAGCGTAGGAAACCTTTGTAGTTCCAAGTTGGGGACAAGGTACTATTAAAGGTGTCACCTTGGAAAGGTGTGATACGTTTTGGGAAACGGGGGAAGCTGAACCCGCGATACGTTGGACCATTCGAGATTGTCGAAAGGATTGGTCCGGTAGCGTACAAGCTAAACTTGCCCGATGAACTCAATGGAGTGCATGATGTATTCCACGTATCAAACCTAAAGAAATGCCTATCGGATACGACATTGGTAGTTCCACTGGAGGAGATCCAAGTGGACGACCAGCTACGGTTCGTGGAAGAACCAGTAGAGATTCTTGAGCAAGGCGTCAAGAAACTCTGACAAAGCACTATACCTATTGTTAAGGTATGATGGAATTCCCGTCTAGGACTGGAATATACGTGGGAGCGCAGAGATCAGATACGGCTCAAATATCCACACCTCTTTACTAAATCTGAACCTGTGCATAGATCAAACGCTGAACATAAAGCAGCTCGCTCAAATTGAATTTCGGGGCGAAATTCCATTCAACTTAGGGATGATGTGACATCCAGGAACCAAGCACACGTTACTAAGCTGGCTTTACTGTTTACTTACTAAATTTCGGGACAAAATTCTTTTCAACTTAGGGATGATGTGATACCCCGCAATTTCAGGTTCTCACTTTAACAAAACTCTAGTTACATTCCTTGCATTCTACTTAACTAGGGTTAGCTAGATAGGATACACGTTGCACAGTTATAGGTTAATAACTGCATAAAGTGGTAATTCGGGGAATTACCAGACTGTATACATGAGTAGTGAACCTCGGACGTTGGTGAATAATGAAATTAAGTAATTGTGAATTATTTGATTGAGATTGATTGCAATTAGGTGCTTCTATGATACTCTGTGAAACTATGTGCAAACTGTACGTGGTTATGTGAACTTAAACCGAAAAAGTTAATAAAAATCGTAATGGGTGGACCGGTAGGATGGTTAGGGTATTAACACATTGGGTTACACGTATTATGGTCCAAAATAGCGAAAACATCGATAAAAACACGTTGTATGATGAAGCAGGCCACCCACGCGGGCCGAAGAGCTGTGAGCGGCCGCTCACAGCCTCCGAGCGGCCGCGCGCGGGTGTCAGATATCACCAAACCACCTCAATGCACTATTTAAGTAACCTTAAGCCTCTTATATCTCCTAAAATCAAGCCCTAATCGCCCCTACTTCCATATTACGAAATATTAACCCCTAAACACCTGCTAAGGCGCAAGAACATCGATCGGGATGCTTCAAGAGCATTCGGTTGATTGTTTTGAAGAGCATGCGGTATAACATTCAATCTGTTGTGTTTTAATCTTCCTTAATATGTAATAAAACCTTATAACTAAGTTTGTCCAGGCCTTAAACTTTTTCATAAAGATTAAAACTTGAAGTTTATAAAGATTGAATGGGTTAAACATAATCTTATGCGATTAGAAATCGATATGTTGCATGCTGCGCATGTTTATGATGTTTATTATCTTCAGGGTTTATAGTTTTGCATAGGTTATGATAGGTTCTGATCATGTTAGGTCTGATGAATGTTTTATGATGATTTTTGATTGTTGTTGATCGATTATACGCATACGTGAGTAGTATAAATAAGAGTTTATGCATGATTAAAATCTGGACAGAATGTTTGGGTCAATTTGTAGGGTCTGTTATGTGACTTAAAAATGAGGGTTTTGATGATTTCTTTGCATGATTATATTATACATGGTCTTATATTTTCATAATGGGCAAAATCGTCTGATTTGGATGTCGTTTGAATAGTTTTTGGAATTTTCTTTGATTAAAGGTCATATCAGATTTTCGGATAAACAAACTCAGTCAACTTTAAACTATCATAACTCATGTTTTACAAGGAATTAAGTTATGAAATTTGGACAGTGGGTTAACATTGAAATAACTTGGCTTTTCCAAGTAGATTCATCTCGTTTGGATGAATACACGAGTTTTGGAAATTTTTCTACTAAATTGATCTGTTGTGTGTATTTTCTTAACGTAGCTGTGTTCCGTGAATTTGTATAATTTTTGTACAAGGTTTTATCACAAACTAAAAATATGGATTTGTCCAGTAAACTCCCTAGAATATTTAGTAAAAGTTTGGGAGTCTAACTCACTGGATATGTATTTTTAATAAATTAGTTTTCTTGGCGCATAATCTGTCCTAAAAACGCAGATTGTGTATTTTGTGTTTATGTGACTATTTGGAGTCTTATGTGGTATGTAATTGACATGAACTTGAAGGGACACTTAGGGGCTGTTTGGCAAGTGCTGAACCAGTAAGTGCTGAATCAGTAAGATGTCTGAATGGGTAAGAGGCTTTGAACCAGTAAGTGCTGAACCATAAAGAGCTGTTTGGCTGTATCTCTGAATGACTATGCAGATTGACTATTTTACCCCTCTGAACTATTATGTGTTGAATGAATGTATGTGTTTGGCCAGAGTTCTGAATAGTGTGCAGATTGATGAAAAATTGTAAAAGGAAAATACAAAACGTCATAGAAAATCCAAATTACACATAAATCCTTTAACATCCAAGGAAACATACGAAAATCCAAATACAAAATAACACAACATACGAAATCCAAATACAAATAACACAACTTTGCATACAATTTTAATTTGAATCATTTGAAAGCAACTGATTAGCAATCTGGCCACGTAAAGAATTCATATACCTTGTGAACCCCACTCTATTTCTTGAACTACCAGGCCATCATTTTTCCCACTTTGCATTTCATGAAACATCGTGCTCTCATCATACTCCATAAATAACTGATCATAAATATTGCATTTCCTTATAAAATTATGGATGGCAAAACAAGCAATCACTATGTTCTTTGTATTGGAAAAGAAAAGGGAGCCATTTGCTTTAGGATTGGGAATCTCACCTTTAGAACACCATATGCACGTTCAATGACATTTCTGAGTTGAGTGCATTCGACATCCATACCATCCAAATTCTGCTCATACACTTCCTTAGAAGGATGAGGAAGCGTAGCACTTGGCCCCCAACTATCAAACCCATTTAAAGTAGACCCCTCATACAATTGACAACAAAGCTCGGGGTAAGCAAGTGGCGCAGTTCTCAAAGCTTCTACATACTTGTTAGACTGTGTGATGAAATATTTTAAAATACTATAACATTAATGAAATATACCACTACTAATTATAAGTATAAAATAAATACCTTCATCTCAATTTGCCACTCTTCTTCTAACAAGTTAAAAGTGTTTGTAACTGGATCATTGACATTCCCGGTTTTGTTTATAAGCTTTAACCAAGCTGCAAATTTTCCTTTTACAAAATCATAGTGATTCTTCATTTGACGTTGGCCCACTATGAAATTGTTTTGAGTTTTCAATTTTTCAGCTACGGTTTTCCACGACGCTTGTCTAATACTACTTCCTTCACGTCCATTAATGGTTACTTCATGAACACATGCTTCAAGAAAGGTTTTTTCACCACCTTCTTTCCTCCAATTAATCCTAATCCTTTTAGCCATTTCTTTGGATATTGGTTCCTAAAGATTAGGGATTTAAACCACCTCAATCATACCAATTATCCAATGTTTCTAATATAACAACTAGTAACAATCAACATACAACATAAAGAAAACATGTATCTTTTCATAACCAATTATCGAACATAGAACATCTCGTAATATGTTTCAATAAACAACATAGATCGATTAATAACAAACAACATACAACATAGCCAAAACATGTATCTTTTTTCATACCAATTATCCAACATAGAACAATCCATTTCTAAAAACACAAACCAATTCAGAAAAAATAACCAAATTCAGGAAAAAAAATTAAAAACAAAACCTAATAGACATAACTATAAACAAAACAGATCAGAAAAAAATTAAAAATAAACAGATTCAGAAAATCTAGAGAAAATAAACAGATTCAGAAAAAAAATTAAAAAAATTAACTAGTAGAAACAAAACTATAAACAGATTCAGAAAAAATAAACAGATTCAAAAAAATAAAATAAAAACATAACTATAAACAAAATAGATCAGAAAGGTAAAAACTAACCAGTGTGACGACTGACGTGAGCCGAGGGAGGGACGAGGGAAGAGGAAAGAGGGGTGGGGCAGCGGAGAGGGAGGAGGAGGGGGTTGGTGGGCTGTCGGTGCAGCTGAGGGAGGAGGAGGAGGGTTGGGGCAGCGGAGAGGGAGGAGGAGGAGGGTGGTGGCGGCGGAGAGGGAGGAGGAGGAGGTGGTGGTGGCGGTAAAGGGAGGGAGGAGGAGGAGAGGTGAAGTGGGAAGAACTAGGGTTTTGGTTTGGGGAAGATATGAGTGAGGGGCTCTGGAGTCATTTTTTTCTTTCAGCAATGAAAAGTAGCTGAATGGTTAAGTCTGTATGGGAACCATTAAGAGGCCGATTTTTTTCTTACCAAACACCATCACCTCTGTCCGATTAAGAGGGAACCCCTTAATGAATCATTAAGAGGTGCACCAAACACCCCCTTTTATGAGATGCATATGAAGTGTAAAACTAATGATAACCAACATATTCACCAATGGGTCCGTAGGGTTTACTTATGCATGTAGAATCACTAGGTATCACTACACCATTTCGAACATTTAAATGTCTTGGACAAACGGGCTATATGGTGTAATTATATTACACATATACTCACTTAGTGACACATATAATAGGAGTCGGTAGCACACCCTACTTTGGAAGTTTGGATTTACTTGCTTGCAAACTAAGGTGAGTTGCACTACTTTTTCTCGAAAGCACGCGTCTCAGGTTGAGACAACTTTGGTAAACTTTTTCTAGTCCGGTTCGGGACTACTTAGACATTGACTCTTTGGGAGTGTCTGATACAAATCCTTATGAGGATTGCGCTTTGATCAGTTTAAAACTTATTGGTCCTTTGTGAACTAACCACTCTATCACTGAAAAAGTCCTTACATATTATTGGGTTAATCGCTGGAGGCGAACGGGGTATTAGTTGATAGCGCTATTAGGTTGTGCAACAACCTTATGTTTGCGATGTTGGAGGCATGGTCATGAACTTTTGACCACATCTGTTATGCTAGTGTTGATAGACACTAGTTCCTAAGGCAATTTAACTTATGTTAACACATTTCTGAAGGTTCCTAATAATCTCCTGTTTAGTTGTAATGAGTGGGTTAGCTACCCTAACATGATTAAACTGGTAACACTTAAACTTTAGGGTCTTAGGGACCTACGTTTTCGGTTACTTTACACTTGTTATCCAAACCGTGAACTCACCGACTTTATGTTGATACACGTTAGCATGCTTTTGTAGGTAACTAGGTATGGAGCATGAATAGGACATGCATCATGTTGTGTTGGGTCTGCTGACCCGGAGAAGAACAGATGATTGGAAAGCCAAAATATACTACTCAGTTGATCCTTAGAAATAAACAACATTTACAAGATACTTCTCCCAAAAGATTGTTGACCCTAACATCTGTTCTACCCAAACAACTGCTGTGACAACTGCTGCTGCAAAAGACTGTTGGATAACAACTGATAGAGAACAACTGCTGATCAAAGGTCTGATGAAGAACAAACTGCTGATCAAAGTGCTGAAGACTAAAGGTCTGTTGGAGCCAACAACACTTAGGCTCCAACAGATGATACAAGACCATTAGAGTTTTCTCAACAGCAGTTTACCTTACAGAGTTTTACAATGTAACACTAGTTTGTATATAGAAGATGTTTTATGTTTGTTATTCTGTTAGAGGTCGCTGTCTTAGGTGACGTCAGCTTAGATCATCAATGGTTTAGATTTGTCTATAAATAGAACAGTGCTTATACTGTTCTATTCATCACTCAAAACATTCTCTCAGACAAACGTTCACAGAGTGATCAGGCTGAGGGGGAGTACTTGTAATATTGTAATCTTTCAATTAATGAAAGCATTCGATTGAAAACATTTATTCTCTTGTTTTGATTTATAGTTTATCATTCCGCTGCACTTTCCATTTATATTTCACTTCGTTCATCACATATTTACTTAAACAAATCAAAACAATCAAACTCTGATCCTAACAATTGGTATCAGAGCTTGGTCAATTAAATTCGATCTAACAAATCAATTTAATATAAACAGATCAGCTCACAATTATTGATATCGTTTGTTTGTCGGATTGAAAACAGAGTAATAGTTTATTTTCGATTCAACCTTTTGTAAACAGACTTTGTTTTTGAAAAATCAGAGAATGGCTTCAATCAATCACGATCCACACAACACTGGCACGAACAACAAGCCACCGATGCTTGTCAGATCCGAATACAATATCTGGCAACGTCGGATGAGCCATGTTCTAGCTCAACAGAACACTTGGTGTTGGAAGTCGGTTATCTTCGGACCACATGTTTCGATGGTGCCGAGTACTGAAGATCCCAAGGTTCAAGAGCCTATGAAACTTGAAAACTACTTCGACCAGGATTTTCAAAAGATTGAGTTAGATGCCAAGGCCTTCAGTATTGTGGCCATGGATCTACCAAATGATATCTATGTTGGGCTGTTACACTGTAACAGTGTAAAGGAGTTGTGGGATGCACTGAAAGAACAATTTGGTGGGACTGTAGAGGTTATTGAAAACAACCGTGAAATACTTAACCAACAATATGAAACATTCAGTCATGTTAAGGGGGAGTCATTAACTCAACAATTTGAGAGGTTTAATTGTCTCATTAGTGAACTAAAACTGGTTGGTCTAACTTACCCATCTTCAAATTTGAACCATAGGTTTTTAAGATCACTACCAGATAAATGGGACGCTATTGCTATAGTTATGAGAAACTCAATTGGATTCAAGGACCTATCACTGACCCAGCTTCAAGGCAAGCTCTTGACCTATGATTAAGAGCTTAACCAGAAAAAGAAGCTCCAGGACTCTGCAAAAGTGTCTGACGACTATGTGTTTGGGAATACAACACTTTTGGGTCATGATGAGGTGCCTGGTAATAATAAGGATCAGAGTTATGATCATTTCATTGACCAAACTATGCTTTTACAGCAAGTGATTGTGATATCCAGGCATCTGATAACATATCCTTTGAGTATGATGACTTAAAATACTTTGACCCTGATGATTTGGAAGAAATGGACATCATGCACCAATTGGCCCTTCCCAGTGTAAGAACTAACAATTTTTACAAGAAAACTGGGAGAAGGTTTCCAGGGTTAACTGGCAGGTCAAAAGTGGGGTTGGATAAATCAAAGATTAAGTGTTATAAATGTCATAGACTTGGTCATTTTGCTAGGGAATGTAGGTGTAAACATGGTACACCTATGATTACCTATCCAAATCAAAGGCCACAAACCAACACTTATCAAGTTTCCCATAATACCCCTGGACCAAATGTGCAAAACACTGCTCATTTTGCACAGTCCTCAAACACTGTTCCTGTCCAGTATGGCCAAACCACTGTTTGTCAGATCCACTATGTACAAACCCCTGTTGCTCAGGCACCAGTGCCAATGACTGTTACTCCACCCTCTGCTCCTGCAGAGACCAGTCAACAGAGTTTCTTCACAAAAGGCTTTGTTGCTTGGAGCAGTCTACCAGATGAGTTGACAGATGAAAATTTTGCACTAGTTGCCAAAGCTGAAAATGAACCAGAAATTTTTTGTTTCATGGCTATGGTAGAAGAGGTTGAATCTGAGGAGGTGGTAACTGAATCTGTAGTTGTGACTGATGATATTGTTGATGAGGTAGTTGCAGGTGAAAAATCTGAAGAAGAGGTTGTGAGTCTCTCAGATCCCTGGGGTGCATCTGATGATTGTGAGTGCAAGTGTGATTGTGCATTGATGGCTGCTGCTAAGGTATCTCTTCAAATCCTTAAAGATTTGTGTTCTGACAAATGTGTAATAGCATTTGCTAACATCAAAGAGGTAAATGAAAACCTTAGGAAGAAAATTTTAGATGATGAAGTTCAATTTGAGAAACTTTCAAACGAGTTAAAATCAAAATTGACTGAAAAAGAATCTGAAATAAGCAGCTTAAAACATGAAGCAACTATAACCAAAGACCAGCTCCAAACTATGATAACTAAATATCATAGTTGCAAAAGTGAGCTTGAATCAACCCAAGTTGAATGTGAGAAATGGGTGGAATCATGTAAAGGTTTTGAGATGCTCCTCAACAAACAAACCAAAAGTCATGTGAAGTTTGGTTTTGGTTTTGAAACCACTGCTCCAACTTTTGAAAACACTGACAAAAGTGATCAAAAGTTGGTTGAGGTAGTACCAACTAATTTGAAGGGTCAAGAGATTAAAATCACTGAACCTAATGGCAAGAAATTTTTCTTGAAAAACCAGAAGGTTCCTCATCGTTTACTGAACTTGAAAAATATGAATTTAAACCTACTTGGTCTGATGAGTGTGGTACTCTTGAGAATTTCAAACCAGTTGAAATCAAAACCCCTAATGGTAAGAAAGCACCACAGGCAAAGGTCATTCCCTTGATAGATCTTCCAGCAGATGATCAAACATCTGTTGAAAAGAAGACTGAAAAAGGGAAAAAGAAAGAAAAGTCTGTTCACTTGTTCTGTGATTTCTGTGAAAAGAAGAATCATGTCACTAAAAACTGTTGTCTTCTAAAAGCATATGATATCAACAAAGGAACAAGTGTGTGTGATTCTAAGACCACATGCTCAATATGTGGTAAGAAGAATCACAAAACCAAAGAGTGCCTGTATCTCAAAAATTTTGATGTCAAAATACAAGAATACAAGGCTAAAATTCTTGCAAATCAAGTGGTGAGTACTTCAAAAGGAAAGCCTAAACAGACTTTTGCTCCAGTTCAAACATCTGTTACCAAAAAGTTAGAAACATCCGCTTCCAGGGATGTTCAAGTAACAGATGCTCCACCCACCAACAAGTACCCAAGAGGACATGGACAACCACCTTGTCATAATCTGTCACATGTTTATGAAGAACCCAACAGGCCTTCTAAACCAAGAGTGAACAGAAATCCCTATAGGTACTATCATCTGACAGGAAGTGATCAAACAAATGTTGCACCAAGTGTTGACATATAAGCACTGGCAAATGGTCAGCAACAGTTGTTGAACTTGATTCAAAAACTAGTTCAAACCACTAATCACCTTCCTAAGCTTGAGGCTGAAAAGTCTGTGGACCCTTCCAAAGCCAACTTGGCTTTGGACACTCACCAAAACTGATTCATTACTGATGTGCATGGAGCTTCTGCTTGTTTAGATAGTCTTTGGTATGTAGATAGTGGAGGCTCCAGGCACATGACAGGATGAAGAGCCCTTCTTCTGGACTTCTTAGCTCATGGAGGGGGTGATATATCCTTTGGTAATGATTCAAAAGGTAAGGTGTTGGGCTCAGGGACTGTTCAGGCTGGGAAACTCAAGTTTGAAATTGTCAATCTTATTGATAATCTTAAGTTTAATCTTCTTAGTGTATAACAAATGAGTGACAAAGGTTATGGCTCATTCTTCACTAAGAAAACTTGTAAGATTATTGGGCCAGAAGTGGTGAAAAAGATTGATACCATCATTGCTGAGAGCAAAGCACAACTTGTTGCTCATAGGAGTGGCAATGTGTATGTAGTTGATATGTTGAAGGACAATCCTATGGCAAATGTCTGTTTATTTTCTGCTGCCTCCACAAAAGAGATAGAATTGTGGCATAGGAGACTGGGTCATACCAACCTTCAAACTATCAACTCACTCTCCAAACAAAGCCTTGTCAGAGGTTTACCATCAAAAGAATTCAAATGTGATGAGCATTGTGTTTCCTGCTTAAAAGGTAAAGAACATAAAAGCTCTTACAAATCCATTGATGAGTCCAAAACAAGTCAATGTCTACAATTGTTGCACATGGACTTGTTTGGCCTAGTTAAAATCACGCGTCTAAGAAGAAAAAGATTTTGTCTTGTCATAGTTGATTATTTTTCAAGGTTTACATGGACTTACTTTCTACACTCTAAAGATGAGATTGCATGTATCTTGAAGGACTTTGTCACCAAAGTTGAAAAACAATATGACTTGCCAGTAAAAGTCTTGAGAAGTGACAATGGGATAGAGTTTAAAAATAAAGAGTTGGATGATTTCTGTGTGTCAAAAGGGATTATGAGGCAGTACAGCATCCCAAGAACACCAGAACAAAATGGGGTGGTTGAGAGGAAAAATAGAACTCTCATTGAAGCTGCAAGAACCATGCTAGCAGATTCTGGTTTGCCACTATCCTTTTGGGCAGAAGCTGTAAACACTGCTTGCTATGTTCAAAACAGAGTTTTAATCAACCCAAGACATCAAAAGACTGCTTATGAAATTTTGTTCAAAATCAAACCATTAATCTCATTTTTCAAAATCTTTGGCTGCCCATGTTTCATTTTAAATCTTAAAGATTCCATCTCAAAATTTGCAACCAAAGTAGATTGTGGATATTTTCTGGGATATTCTTCTACTGCCAAGGCCTACAAAGTGTTTAACACAAGGACCAAGACAATAGAAGAAACTCTGAATGTAAAGTTCAATGAACTTTCATCCCAAAAAATCCCAGCAAATCCCGCTGAGTTGTTTGATTTAGATAAATTCAAATTTGAAGATATTACTATCAAAACTAACAGTGTAGGTATTTCACAATCTCCAAAACAAGATTACAGAACAGATGTTGTGATTCCAAGTCACTATAAAATCTATTCTGCATCAGGGGAAGCAGCTGTTCAAAACACCTGTCAAAACTCTGCCATAGCTGAGTCAGCCACTGTTGGCCAGTCTTATCCTCAAACCACTGCTTCACCAATTGCATCCACTGCTCAATCATCTGTTGACAAAAGTCAGTCCAGTTTCACACCACTTGGACCCATTCCCCACCTCCATTTCAAACATCTATTGGTACTACAGAAGGGCAGACAGATGTTACATCAACAGAGTCACCAAACCTCTGTCCTTTACCTCAAAATGCCATCATACCATATCAGGGAGATCTAATCTACATGAGAGCCCATCCACCAGATCAAATCATTGGCAACATCAGAGAGGGTGTGCTCACAAGAAGCCAATCCTTAAATATCTGTCTTTTTGCATGCTTTCTATCTCTTACACAACCTGTCAAGTACCAAGAGGCACTAAAAGACAACAGTTGGGTAGAAGCCATGCAGGAAGAGCTCCTTCAGTTTAAAAGACAACAAGTATGGGAACTTGTACCACTACCAAAGGATGTTTGTCCAATTGGCACAAAGTGGGTCTTCAAAAACAAAACTGATGAAAGGGGTATAGTTGTCAAGAACAAAGCTAGGCTTGTGGTTCAAGGCTTCAGACAAGAAGAGGGGATAGACTATGATGAAACCTTTGCTCCTGTAGCTAGGCTAGAAGCTATCAGACTCTTCCTAGCCTTTGCTGTCAACCACAACATCAAAGTGTATCAGATGGACATCAAATGTGCATTCCTATATGGCAAAATTCAGGAGGAGGTCTATGTATGTCAACCACCTGGTTTTGAAGACACATTCCAACCTGATTATGTGTACAAGCTTAACAAAGCTTTGTATGGATTAAAACAAGCACCTAGGGCCTGGTATGAAACTCTTTCCACCTTTCTATTATCCATTGGCTTCACAAGAGGTAAAATTGATAAAACCTTATTTTTAAAATGGAGAGGGAAAGATTTAATGATTGTTCAAATATATGTGGATGACATCATTTTTGGATCCACATGTAGCAAAATGTGTGAAGAGGTTAGGGAACTCATGACAGCAGAGTTTGAAATGAGTGCTATGGGTGAACTTCAATGCTTCCTTGGTCTCCAAGTGAAGCAGCTGCAAAATGGCACATTCATTCATCAAAACAAATATGTAAAGAATTTGTTAACTAGATTTGAGATAAATGACTGTAAGCCATGTAGTACACCCATGAGTACAGTAAAGCTACTCACTATTGATGACAAGAATAAACTGGTTGACCAGACACATTACAGATGCATGATTCGGTCTTTATTGTACTTAACTGCATCTAGGCCAGACATTATGTTTGTCACTTGTGTGTGTGCAAGATCCCAGGCTTCACCCAGAAAGTCAAACCTTATTGCTGTGAAAAGGATATTCAGATACCTAAAAGGTGCTCTCACACTTGGTATCTGGTATCCTGCTAATGGAAACATTGAGCTTTCAGGTTATTCAGATAGTGATTTTGCTGGTTGCCACACCACAAGGAAGTCTACCTCAGGAGGGTGCCAATTTCAAGGGAATGCCTTAGTCTCATGGCAAAACAAAAAGCAAGCAGCTGTTTCAACTTCAACAGCTGAGGCTGAATACATTGCTGCTGCAAGCTGTACAGCCCAACTCATGTGGTTTCAAAATCAACTACTGGATTTTGGGATAACTGCACTAAAGACTCCACTCATGTTGGACAGTCAAGCTGCTGAAAATATCATCAAAAATCCAGTATCTCATTCAACTACAAAGCACATAGACATCAAACATCACTATGTCAGAGATAGCTATGAAAAAGGTTTGATTTCTCTGCACCATGTTCCAACAGAGGATTAGTTGGCAGATGTGTTGATAAAAGCTTTAGACACATCTACCTTCACAAATCTGATTTCTAGAATTGGTATGCTAAACATGGACTAAACAACAAAAATGTTTTAAATAAAAACATTAAAATGTTTCAGAAAATCAAAATTCATCCTTAAAAATAGCATTTTGGTTGAAAAACTGTTAAGGATAAAACAACCACTGTTTCATCCATTCTATCCACTGTTAGTTGAAAAATCTGTTTCAAACCTCTGATCAGATAAAACAACTGCTTCATTATATATATATATATATATAGTTACCCATAATAATAATAATAATAATAATAATAATAATAAAAAAAAACCAAGTGCTGTTAGCATCAGCACTTTGGTAAGACATCATCTGTTTGCATCAGATCTTTGGCAACAGCTGTATGCCATCAGATGTTTGCCACGTCTGCTCTCAAAAGCAGAGTTTTGGCCACGTCAGCGGTTTCACACGAGCCTATAAAAACCCTGTTTTACCACAACAGTTGTTACACTGTCTCATTGTATTCAAAATACTGAAACCGCCTTCTTCAACCTCAAACCCTTACTCAAATTTTTCTCATTCTCACACTCGGAATCCATTACAATGGATCGTCAAGCAAAAGCCACCCACAATTATCTCCCATATCTGGTAAAAACAGATGAAAATGTTCCATTCCATTCCACCATTGACATCATCCTTAATTCCAAATACCTGACGATCCTAACCACTGATGCTCCCATATATCTCGACACACTCCAAGAATTTTGTTTAAACGCTGAGTTTCTTCTTCGAGAAAAAATGCCTACAAGCATAATCTCAAAAATTGGAGAGACAAATGTCGCCATTACCCCTGAACTGATATCCACAACCTTCTCACTCAATGACCTGTCAGGTAACGACTCTTTCCCTAAGGCTGAGCTTCACACAGAGTTTCAGGAAAGAGGCTATGATGCACAAATGACTGGGTCAACTCTGTTTAAAAAGTTTTTCCCACCAGTCATGAAATTTTCTATCATACCCTCCTTCTCTATGTCTCAGCTAAGTCCACTTCCTTTAATGAAATCCCATTGAGGATTCAGTACTTGGGATATGCTATGTTGTCAGACTCTGACTTCAATTTATCCCAGGGCCTGTTTATGGACTTAGTATCAAATGTGAAGGCCATAAAGTCTGGGTCAAATAATACTTTTCTACTTTACCCAAGAATTTTGAGTGTAATCCTTCAAAAGGTTTTACCAGAAAAATATTTTAAAAAGGGTGAATCTGTTAATATGAAAAGTCTAACTGATGAAACTTTCACAAGAATGTTGGGTTCAACCACCCATGAAAAAGTGTCAAAAGTGTCAAAAGTTTCCAAAACACAAACAAAGAGGACTAAGACAACAACTGTTGTCCAAACCTCTGTTGTTGAGCCCACTGCTCCTGGTGATCATGGCACTACATCCAGTGTTGTGAAACCCACACCAGCCACCTCCAAAAGAAAACTTCCATCCACAAAAACCACCACTAAACCCAAAAGGGGACCTCTGGAAGATGAGATACCAGAGGAAAACCCTGTTGCAACACAAAGGCAACAAGAAACCACTGTTGTTACTTCCTCACAACAGATGGATATATCTCAACCTAAACAAACTTCTCATGAATCCTCACAAAAGGATAATGTTGTAAGCCAAAAGGAAACACATCATGATACATATGAGTCACTTAACCATATGTTCACAAGCCCCTCTCCCAGGGCTAATTCTCTTTTCACTCCTCCACCTTCACCAAAACATGTGCCTCCAACCATGCAACCTCTGTTTGAGGCTATTGATAAAACTCAGGACAATCCCAGTTCCTCTCCTTCACCCATCAATGAGAGTATACCTCCACAAGTGACTGGGATTGAGGAAAATCAATCAGCTATCCCACAAGCAGAAGAGGAGGTTACACCCCTAGAGTTCAATGAAACTCTAGGTGAGTTTTCAAATAAAGCAGCCACTACTAATGTAGAGACCATTGTCTCACAACAGGACAGTGGTTACATAACTAAGACTTCTTTGAAGGCAACAACTGATGAGGCCACTATAGTGTCCCCAAAATCAGTTGGAAGTCCCCAGAACCAAGAAAAAGGGGCATCTGGTTCTCATCCTTTGGACTCACCTCCTAGGACTGAACCAATTACAACTACCACTGGTAGGAACCCAGATGATCCTATTAACTTAGGTGATGGGTTAAAATACCAAGAATTGACGGCTAGAGTACAATCCATAGAAACCTCTGCTGCTGATATCAAATCAGATATCAAGACAATATTGGGATCATTGGCTACTCTTACCAAAAGTCAACCATCCACAGCTGATATTGCTAGTGAGCTATGGAAATCTGTTTCCCACAACATCATAGCTCACAGAAAACTAGCAGACCAGACTCATGAAACATACATGGCTCAAATCAGAACTATGGTGGATGCTAGATACAAAGATACCTAAGCTGACATTAAAGCCATTAAAGATCATTTGCTAAAGACCACTGGCTCTGCCCCTACCACAATTCTCAGAGATGAAGATGATGATGAATTCACTGTTGATGATCCCAAAAAAGGGGAGAGTGGTAGGGATAGATTGCCAAAACTAGATCCTTTTGGTTGTCCACCCTCACAAAAGGGAAAATCAAAGTCTACCAACAAACCAGGGTCTACCCACACAACACCACAACAACAACAACAACCAAATGTCCAAACCTCTGTTGATACTGAAACTGCCAAAACCAGCAAAGCAAAGGAAGTTGATACCTCTGCTAATGAAAAAGCTGAAAAGGCTGATGAGGAAAAGCAAAAGAGGGCTGACACTTTGGAAGTTAAAGCAGAGTTTTTGGTGCAATTAAAGAAAGAACAACAGCAAGAAGTTGAGGATGTGGGTTCCTCTAAAAGGAAGAAAATGCCTGCCAAACATGTCAGACAACCACCATCCAAACTTGCTGCTAAAACCACTGCCACCAAAACCACTACTACCACCAAAACCACTGATACCACCACAACATCTGAACTTACCACTATAACCACCAAACCAACCACTGAACCTACTACCACAACCACCAATACACCACCTACAACCAATCTACCACCTAAATTTCAAACATCTGCTGGTTCTACAAAAGTGCCAACCGAATGTTGACACCACCACTGCTGCAACACCACCATCACCAAAAATCTTGTACAGAAGGAAGAGAAAATCTACCTTTGTTGTACAAGATGAAAACATACAAACATCACCACCTCCTACTTCAACCACACAATCTACACCCATATCAGCCATTCCACTTTCATCATTCTCAGCACACACCTCACAATTTACATCCCATAGACCACCACCAACCATTACACCATTGGCTGTTCAGTATCCTCTTGAACTTGATCTACTCAAGGGGGAAATGCAATCCTTCTATAATACTGAACAACCATCTGAAAGATCTTTCCCATCTCTTCCAAATTTTCCTGTTCCCCTAAACATAGATAAATATCTCAAATACAAGGCTGAACAGGCAGCTGCAATCATCAAAGAGAAATGCAAAGGGAAAGATGACAGGACTGTTTAGGGCATCCATTCAGCAGAGCTTAGCAAACTGAGAAGGATTGAAGATTTTGCTAAGACCCTGAGCTACTCCATGTCTACCATGCCTCTCAGCAGTGACATGGAAAGGGAGGTTAGGGAATCACTTCTTGAACAAATCCTGGCAACCATGCCCTATAAAGCAAACAGAAAACAGTTTGTAGGCTGGACCACTCATGCTCTCAGGGAAGAACTCATGAGAATTGTGGACATGATCAAGAATCCCCTAACTAAGGTCTCTGCCCCAGATTTCAGTAAAGGCAAAGATCTAGCTAGAGCCTTGAAGTTCAAGAGAATGAGACAAGAGATTGTGGCTGCAAAGTATGGGGAGATGAGGTTTGTTGCTAAATGGTCAGAACTGAGGCTGGTTGAAACTTTACAAGAAATTGGAAGAAAACAGGAAGAAAGACCCTACCTTGCCCAGAAAACCTATCTACTCTGATGAACCCATGATGAAGAGACCTCAACAGGCTTTTACATTAGACAACCTACTTGACACTTCTGATCTATCTGCTGCTGCAAGAAGACAGTTCAAAAAGACGAAAGAAATGTCTGAAGAATATCAGAAGAAGTTTGCTGATAGTTTTATAAAGGAGGGCCTCTACAATAAAATACATTTTTTCTCTAATCCCACTACTGAAAAACTTAGAAAACTCATTGGGAGACCTCCATCACCAAACTCATCCAGAATAAAAATGCATCTCAGCAAATCTTATGATTCAAAAATTCTAAAATGGAAAGTCAACAAGGACACCCATGAATTGACTCTGCTCAGATCAGATGGAGAAGCTCAAAAGCTAAGCATGGATGATGCATATGGCCTGTGTGCAGATGACCTCCAAACACTGGTGAACCTTGAGCTTGAAATAGATGTAGAAGAGCTCTACTCATTGAACTTTGAGTTACAATTCAAAGGTCAAATCAGAGAAACTCAGATGAGGAAATAAAGATCAAGAATAAAGCTTAGTTTTGGCATCATCTGTTCTAGGGGGAGATTGTTGGGTCTGCTGACCTAGAGCAGAACAGATGATTGGAAAGCCAAAATATACTACTCAGTTGATACTTTGAAATAAACAGCATTTACAAGATACTTCTCCCAAAAGACTGTTGACCCTAGCATCTGTTCTACCCAAACAACTGCTGTGACAACTGCTGCTGCAAAAGACTGTTGGATAACAACTGATAGAGAACAACTGCTGATCAAAGGTCTGATGAAGAACAAACTGCTGATCAAAGTGCTGAAGACTAAAGGTCTGTTGGAGCCAACAACACTTAGGCTCTAATAGATGATACAAGACCATCAGAGTTTTCTCAACAACAGTTTACCTTTCAGAGTTTTACGATGTAACAGTAGTTTGTATATAGCAGATGTTTTATGTTTGTTATTCTGTTAGAGGTCGCTGTCTTAGGTGACGTCAGCTTAGATCATCAGTGGTTTAGATTTGTCTATAAATATAATAGTGCTTGTATTGTTCTATTCATCACTTAAAACATTCTCTTAGACAAACATTCACAGAGTGATCAGGCTGAGGGGGAGTACTTGTAATATTGTAATCTTTCAATTAATGAAAGCATTCGATTGAAAACAATTATTCTCTTGTTTTGATTTATAGTTTATCATTCCGCTGCACTTTCCATTTATATTTCACTTCGTTCATCACATCTTTACTTAAACAAATCAAAACAATCAAACTCAGATCCTAACATGTTGTGTCTAGGGATTATGACCACTTAAACTGCTTTTGAATATTTAACTATTTACTTATGGTTTTGGGCGCGGTGTTTTGCGCAAACTTTTACTTAACTATTTTACTATTTCGCTTCCGCTATTACTTTATTGGTTTGGTTAAAACTTTTAAACTCGGTTTTACAATAACGAACTAAATGGTTTGGGCATTTAGAGTCGTTCATGTGACTTATGGCTATGGGATCCTGGTTTGCCATGCGTCTCACGGTATAAACCCCGCATTGGAAATTTGAGGGTGTGACAGAATGGGTCTCATTCGCTAGAATGACGGGGCGAATGTGTCTCATTCGCTACAATGAAGGGGGTGAATGAGAACATACTAAATAAGCATCTATTTAATTCATTTTCATCATTTCGCAACCATAACTCGCCTCCAAGTTCTCTCTTACAAACCCTAACCTGTAGAAAAGAGTTTTTGCCCTTATTTCATAGATCCATAAGCCATATAAAGTTTAGAATCAATATTAAGTGAAGATTCAAGGTGTGTAATCCATTAAAACTCCCTTTCATTCGTTTTATCAAAGTTTTATAAATTCTAAGCGTCTAAAACTGATATATTCAGGTTTTCTTAAACAAAACCCTTTCCTAAACGTCATCTAACTAGCTTTTAACATTAAAAGGTTGGTTTTCACAAAGAATAAAGTTGAGTGTTGGGTTGGTGACCTAGGGATTGGGGCTTTTATGTTGTTTGTATGTTATATGAAATGAGGCTACTGATTGGATGATTGTATGAGTATTAGATACATGGGGTTATATGGTGCTTTGATGTGTAAACATATTATTAGTTTAGACTCATTTGGGGTTTCATGTAGATCTAGGGTTTGTTGTATTATATGACGATAACAACATGTTAGAAACATATTAGGATGACTGAATCTATTTTGGATAATTTGGAAAATGATGATTTTGGGTTGATTTCAATACTTTCACATTTGGGTAAACTTTTCATGCAACTGATGTGACATCTCCATAATTTGCCATTTGGGGAAATATGTGATTTTTGTACAAAATGAATCAATTGATAACTTAATCAGCTATAATATTATACTGTTAGGCTAGATAAATGCTACTTCATCGTTTGGTTATGATTAATTGAGTTTTCTATTTGATTTGAAGGGTTTTTGCTCGCCACATTGCTAAACAGCTTGAACAGGGCCAAATGAACTCTTATTCGCATGGTCGTTCATGCGAATGAGAGGGGCAAGGCTCTCATTCGCTTAAACGTGGAATTTTGTGAAACTTTTGCATAAACCAAGTGTTTTACGTGCATTACTTGTATGGGAACTATACATGATTGTTAAATTGAAATAAGATGTCAGCAACGTGATGTTGAGTCTTGTGAGGTCATGTCAAACATTACACACTCTCTCAGACATGTGCGGCCATGATTTAGACAACCAAGGGTTATAAGACAAACATAACATTAGTCAAACACTTAAAAACATTTATGAAAGGTCGCCAGTAGTTGGGACTATCAAAATACAGTTGGTTACATTATACTAGAAGACGCACCCTAAGGTTAGTGTCACAACCCCTTTTACTGTTTTCATGTTGGGGGAGAAACATGTTGTATAAACTTTAACATTTTTCTTAGACCACATCATTACATTATACACATGGGTACTAGGCGGCCTTCATCTAAAGTCCCTCTAACTTTTGAACCATGAAAATGTGGATACATAGCGGGGAAAGTGTGAATAGATCTATTGTGCCCGGTAAGTCTCATTCGGGTCGACTGGAGGTCAGATGGGTGCATATTTGTCCTAACATACGACACAGAGTGATGACCTGTGGCGGGGAAATTAAGGCAACTTACTAACGTTCAGCAATGGTTCCTAGCACTTTAGTATCATGTAACGATGTTTATCTAGCATCATGTATAGATGTAAGGGTAATGTGGGTCTGATTTAAAAACGTTTACAAACCTTTATTTACTTAGCAAACTTTACTCTGTGAACTCACAAGCATTATATGTTGACAAACTTAGCATGTTTTCTCAGGTCGCTTAGGTAGCAGCATGGATTAGGCGCACTGGAGTCGCACTATGTCTCATCCTGTTCATGCATCACATCAAACATTGTTTTAAACTAGTGAACTATTTCATTTACATTCGGAATCATGGATTGTAACTTTTAAACCCGCTTTCGTTGTACTGTACTTTGGTTATTTTTTTCTTAAAACTGCATAGTTGTTGGAACTTATTTTATTCATATAGTTATCATTTATTGTGACCGTTGATTTGGATACTGGCTTGTCACGCGCCTCACGGTAAAACCTCGCAAGTGAAATTTGAAGGTGTGACACTTGTTTAGTTTGTCTCAAGTCATTTAGGTTTCAAATGGAACTACATACAATATTGAATTAGTAAATGTAAAATATAATAATGAAAAGTAAAATTTATAAGTCCAAAAATGTAAACATAATTCATAAATTTGTAAATATTTCTTTTATTAGAATGTTTGATGGTTTATTTGTCACACTACCATTTCTATCTAATTTTAGTCGTTTAACTCCGTCTCTACTTTTATCTCTTGGCAATGCCATATATAATTGTCCATGTATTAAAACGGGTTCTTTAAGAAACAAACAAATTCTTGATAACGAGATGCTTAGCTTTTATTAATAGTTATTGCAAAGCTTTGCAATTCCGATAATGAAAATTGTCTTATTTGAAACTTGAGAGGAATCTTTTTTATTTGAAGTAATCAGATTATTGGAATGAAAGTCTGAGTGTCAATGATACCTTCGAATATGATGTGAGCTTCAATAAACCGTTTACCAAGTGATATTATTTGGAATCTGTTTCCATTACATAAAACATTTATTAAAGGAACCTTTGGAGCATTAAAATGTTTTCTCTAACAAATACAGTATGAACTAAGGTATTATTTTTCTTTCACTGGATTGGAAGCACATGTTTATTAATTTATTGAACAACCTTATTTGCTCGTTCATGAAAGTAGTATGGATTTTTAAAATTTTGAAGAATTGAAGGATATACAAGGATCAGATGGGTCACTAATTTAGTATTTCATCGTGTTTTAGGCAATGTGAAAATTCTTCATTTGCATCGATGACCAACATATATATATAGCCAACACACGAATTATTACATAGTAAGTAGTTAGTTGGGATGACATAATGTGTCTGGAGGTAATGTAAAGCAAATTTTTACACATTGATCAAGAGTGCTAAAGCAGTTCTTACGATCATCACAACAACAATGATATTTTCCATCATAAAGCGCACAAATGGGCCAACCTAGTTTGCTTGATGAGCTTAGAACACCGATTTCGCTTCTTTCATTGCTCCTGATTCTTGTGCCTGCATATAAGATAAGGAATATGTATCAATTGAACGGTGGCGTAAATTGCGTTTGCCATTAGAAAACGAATTAGAACAAAATAAAATGTTCAACTTACAATCAAGAAATGGGATGAAAACCATGTTGAAAATAATGAAACATGCAATCACTGACTTCGCCATCTTCTTTCGAATTAAGTGTAAACTACACATCGGTGGTTGGCTACAAATGAGATGAAGAGATTTATATACAAGTTCTCGGTGTTAAAACAATTAAATTATAGAGATTGCTATAATTAATAATTCTGGTGTAATGATAGTAAAATATATTTTTATAACCATTTAGGAAGGTGAATAAATAATAAATAAATGTAGTCTTCCATCCCATTAAAATTGGTTGATTCGATATGATCACATAATAAGTTATAATTTTTTTTGAACGATCAACTAAAGTATTGCTGGGTACTCTGTACGCGGCCTCCAATGGTCGAAAGGGGCCCCAGACGGCCTCTAGTCCGTACGGACAGAGCCCTTCGGCCCACCCGTCTCCTGTTCCAGGGAAAACCCGGGCCACAAACCCGCCCGAAGGCACGACGGTAGTGAACCGGTAAAACCTGGAGGGATCAGGAGTCGAACCCATGACCACAAGGGTCAAGGGTCTCTCTATCACTTCCCAACCACCTACCCCACCACAAGGGTGGGGGTATCCATCACATGCCTCCCGTGGGAATCGAACCCGGCTCCCCCAAAAAAAGAACCAGCCCTTTTACCACTAGGCCACATGATCAGGATACATAATAAGTTATAATAATATAATAATTAGTGATTTGCTTTTATCTAACACTAAAATCATTTATTACTAGTTACTAGATTATACCCTGGGAGCGTTTCGGGTTGAGAAATTTAATATGATACATCAATTTTACATATGAAATAGACTGATGTATAACTCTAATATTAATATCTAATCTAAAATAATGTACAACTCCAATGCTAAAACCTAACCTAAAAGAATGTAGAACTTTAATGTAACTCTAATATTAACACATATCCTAAATACTAAACAAATGTACAACTCTAACATATTAATATTGATACCTAAGTTAAAACAACGTATAACTCTATTAACCTATTTGGCTCTGGTTGAAAAAAAAAATTCATATTTACTGATTTGAACATAATTAGTGACTTGCCTATACATGATTAATGATTTACCTGAACACTTTGTGTTTTTTTCTTGTATGAACAAAACCCCACAAAAAATTTCTTTGTTTTTTATATAGCACTATGGTACTCGTTGGAAAGATAATAAAACGCTCATTATTTTGGTGTAATTTTTTTCCTTTAAAAAATCTCGTATATTAAAGATATTAACGTTTAAAAATTATGGGAGGAAATATGAGGGTGAAAAATCCAATTTTGTTTATAAATTATTTTTTTCCTAAAATATCTCAATGTCACATGGGATTGCACATGGCACACTCAAGGAAGAGAATGCCTCTTTGAGTGTCATGTTATTAAAATGGCTTTGGTTTATTATATGTATAGATTTGTGCATTGCCACGAGACACGGTTAGAACATCATACATATGGAAAGAGAAATATTAACATTGCTAGAAAATACTTTATTGCTGATATATTTCTTTTTTTAATGAGTTTCATACCCCTACGTTGAGAAAACATTAATGCTAATATGATACTAGTACCGATGTTAAGACTGTACAAGTTTGGTATTTCACAATGAAGGAAAATATCACTATACCAATGCAAAAGTACCATTTCCCAAAATGGCAAAAAACAGAACCGGTAACGATATAGAAAATTATCGATACGGTACGTTAAAAAAATAAAAGGTGCGGTACAATACTGGTACCAAATGCTCATCCATATATAAATATAAGTAGTGTTTTTCAAGGGCGCGCAGTGATTTTGTCGCTTCATAAACGCAAACTCACTCTATCGCATCAAATACGTAATAGTCCAAAGGAGTAGTCTAACACTCTATTTTCCGACCCGTGCGTTGCGATGGGATCCAAGATGTTCAAAACGCATCACGAAAGAGGCAAGTATTAGTCCCTAAAAATGAGTACCTTTAAACAAACTTTTAATTATATACTCCCTCCGTCCCATTAGAAGTGTCCATATTTCCTTTTTTATTTGTCCCATTATATGTGTCCACTTTAAAAAATTATTAGTCAATTTTCAAATTTACCCTTAAAAAACACAACTAAAATAAACAAAGAATATGATGGACCCACATATGACAAGGGTATTATTGTCATATGGCAAGCAAAAAAGCAATCATTTAATATGCCTAAAACTTTGTGTTTTTCAAATCAAGACACTTCTAGTGGGACGGAGGGAGTATATACATAATAATAAACCAATCAAGGACTAAATCTATACCATGCTTTCCACATATATGTTTTTCATGTTTTTACAACACATTAAGGTATTATCACAAACCCAAAATCAGTGAAGCCTAAATCTGTTAAGGTTTATCATCAAACTTACTTCACACACAACTATTGATCTAATAGTAAACTTGTTTAATATAATTTGATAATACAATAAGATTGCACCTTAATTGACGCCTTTGCTTACATCGGCGTGTATTGATAAAATATTAACTAAATCTTTGTTGCAACAGTCTGGTGAGAAGGTTGTGATGTGTCCGTGGTTATGAAGATAGGACACACCGGTACAATGGGGAAGAAAGCCAAGCAAGTGAAGCGACAAAAGTTGTAAGCAGACATTTCAAGACCTTGTGTATCCATCTCTTCTTGCATAGTTACTGAACAAAATAATATTGAAATCTATATATGAGCAACAAACTATAATAAGTTGAGCAAATCGTAAAAGATAGATAAAAAAGAAACATATCAAATGAGTCGAATGGGTTGCTATTATGAAAACAAATTTTCCACATTACTTGGTTTGATTAATGAACATTAGATATGTTGGGTACCATTTGTTTAAACCAAAAGTAAATATTGTTTTTTTCTAAAAATAGTAAGCCTCGTAGTAGGAAAGTGGCAATGTCTTTGATTAATATAACCAACTTCAAATTCTCCCAAGTAAATCAATGTTACTCCACGAAAACTTACTGTGCTCATTGAAGAGGAATAACAATGTAAGGGTAATGGCTCAATTATACATGTATTTGGAGCACAACACAACAATTACTCCTTAAGTCTTAACTCATAAGCACATTTAGAAAATAATAATGTCTCTAAATTGATTAAGAATCCTAATTTATATATATATATCGTAAACATATACAGTTTTAACAGGAAAGCGAAATGCAAATCTAATTATACTTTCTTGCACTAACTTCACACTTAAGAACATATCATCATAATCAATCCGACGGATTCGAATCAATCCTCCTTTTAGTCATCACCTTCCTCCCCCACCAATCTGGCCTCAATACCCACGCCATCGACCAAGCCGGAAAAAAGCCCTTTTCTCACATGTCGTTCACTAGCCACCCCCTCCTCAATATCCTTCCAAACCTCCTTCTCTGTCTACAAGTCAAAATTTGAATCAACGAAAGACCCAAAAAAGACAAAAGACAACAAAGCAGCAAAATTGACGTTCGTGAGGCTTAGATTCCACCGGAAAACCTGGTTGCAAGGTGGGTTGCAGGTTCATACCTACCATCCAAAACCCATGCCACACCATCTTCATCCACTTTCCGTATAGGTTCCAAAATAATCACAACCATCGATTGGCCAGATAACAAAATTGAGCAACAACAACTAAAACCCAAGAAAAGCAAAGCAGCACACAAAACATTATTAACTGGTTTGTAGTTTGTGTATAGACATAGGTGGGAGACAACACCCCCAAATCAAAGCACACAACCGCCACCACCATTACTACAACCATCATCACTATTCGGCTACCACCACCACCACTATTACTACAACCATCATCAAAAGGTTTAAACCTCATATGCACGACCAACACAACTGTATGCATGTAAGATCGTCAAATCTTCAAAGATAATGATCAAACAAGTTTGATTCAGGTGCGGAATCCCTGAATCAATCACAAAATGATAACAATACTAACAAAACGCAGAAATCATCTTTAAAAGCTTCATTTCATTGATAAACAAACTCAATTACACGTTATAATAAGCTTTACAATCAAAACAAGACGTGAATTAAGTTTACACAAAACCCTAGGGAGAGACTCAAACAGGAGGGAAACAAAAATGACAAAAACTAACTTTCAAAATGAACTTGACTTTATATAGGCCTGCACATTCGCCCACTTTGCTTGGTCGAATGTGCAGGTTCGCCCAATCATGATGGTCGAACCAAGCAATACATTAACATCTAAAACTACCTTCGACCTCCTTCTCTGCTTCGCACCTTTAAGTCTCCTTCGCCCATTCAAAAACACTCCTTCGCCCATATTATTCTTCCTTCGACCAATTGACTAAACACATAAACATATGTTAAATGTAATACAAAGCATTAGTCGCATAAAATGCATCTACAAACTCCCCCTCGACTATTGCTTGGATTGTTTACGCTCTTGGTCCATCCTTTTTGACTTCAGGAACGTCTTGAACCTTTACAAACTTACCAAGCTTCTTATCATAATCGCATCCAGCATTTATGTCATGAGCAAAGCACATAAATACCACACGCTGATATTTACTTGCTTGTTCAGCATCGTTCACCTCACTGTATATCGGATTGTAATACAATATAATGATATCCTCATGTGAACAATTAATCAACCACATAGGATTAAATATGTGTATCTTCTTGAAATTCTTTTCTCCGTCTTTCAAAACAATCACAGCCTCTGCAATCTTCCAATCATAATACCACCAGATAAAATCTTTTGCAAAGTGTTGTGGAATCTGCAATAACGGAATGTGTTTCAACACTTTCGGTGGTTTGTACTTCAAAGTCACCTTGGGCAAACCTGTAATGGTATCAATATCTTTCTTATGAACAATTCGCTTCGGATACTGAGGTTCAAATAAATTCCATCTCGTCCTGCTTTCCCTCCCATTCGATCAGCAAAATAAGCAATGTGATCGTTCGAAGATCCAGTCAACCGATGTCTACATATATCTTGAATCGCCCAGTATGGAAGAGTCTTCAAATCGTGGAATCTTTCAAAATAAAGTATCCCTTTCTCCCACTTAACAGCAACACATTTCAACTGTTTTACAAACTTCCATCCCAACGCTCTTCCTTTAAACATCTCATTGTGTAACTTATAAAAACTTCCTTGGATCTCTGCTTTTGGACGATTAATCTCTTTCTCTTTTAATTTCCTCAGTAACTCCTTCAAACTGTCTGATTGTTCAATATTCGGTTTATCATGCCCCTTGAAAACTTCTTCAACAAACTTCTCACTCTTTTCTTTAGCAAGTTTCTCGGCTTCGTTTAGCAATTCTTAAGTAAACCCAGGAAATCCAGAATCTTTGTTTTTCTTGAAATATTCTGGATATTCCTCGCTGGTTATATCTTCTATCTCCACCTCCTCAAATGCAGGTACATCACGGTCATCAGAATGATTACCGGCTTCTTTTTCAGGTATATTGGAAATTTGATTATCAATAAACAATTCTTCCAGTGTTTTCCCAACCTGCTTTGCTAAACCTTCTAGAATCTCTCTCAATATAGCGGCAGAAACTTCACCATCCTCCAGATCTGGATCATTATATTCCAATTCAAGCATCCTGTCACTGGATTCAAAGATCTCAGAAAATCTACTAGTCATGTCTATCGTCCAGACTCGATCAGTTAGCATCTGGCGATACATCAGTTTATCATCCTCATACAATGACCTCAGCTTCTCATTCCAAAAGATATCTTCATCAACAGTTCCTTTAGGAGCTTTAGAGCTGGATTCACCTCCTTTTCCAGATCCACGTTTCTCATATTTGTACTTATCTGTGTTATCATCATCATCGTCATCACTATCAAAGCTTGCAGAGCTGTTTCCTCCACCTGATTCACCATCCGAACCATCATCATCTCCATCATCTTTCTTTTTCTTCTTTTGAGGAGCATTTCCAGCATCTTCATCTAGATCCTCATCTTCCTCCTCCTCATTATCTGACGGTTCAAAATCGACCTGCTCCTCATCTTGTTCTTTGTCCTCTTCACCTGCTTTTAGTTGAGGAGCTTGAGAGTATAAATCTTTAATCAAGTTGTCCATGTTCTTGTTACTCTCTTTTAGCTTCTTGTTCTCTTCTTTCAAAGCGATGTATCGTCTGGTGTTTCTTTGCTCATGTTTCAATAACTTCTTATTCTCCCTCCGAAGTAGCTTGATTTTTGCTTCGAGAGCTTCATTGTTCTCATGAGATGTTTCAATGACATCCAACATTTTCCTGTCGTTCTTTCTCAACTGCTCAATTTCTGCTTGCTGCTTATTAATAATCTTCATCATCTCAGTAAGCTTCTGGTTCACAGTGTTCATCACATCACTGTCAACTGTGACCTTATGTGTAGAAGCTTCAACAGACTCAGGCATCTTGCCTTTCTTCAACTTCTTAAGTACTCTATCCATAGCATCATTAAATTCATCAACAGGTAAATTAGACTCCTGTTCAGTACCTGAAGTGGTTTTCTGCTTCTTCGTAGCTGGAGCAGTAACTGGTGACTTAGAGCTTGATGCAGGTGGCAATTTCTTACCTGCAACCAGAGATTCAATCTCTCTCACTCTTTTCTCCATTGGTCGCAACACCTTTTCCTTCTTCTTAAACTGGGGTTTCTTCTGTTTCTCCCCCTGCTCTGGCGATCCATGAAAATCTTCAGATCCCAAGCCTAGACCCTTATCAGTTTCGTCTAAACGAATAGGGCTCTTATTTCTTTGTTCCTCCAATGATCTGTTAAGACTGGCAGACTCACCAGCCACAGTGGCCTTGGGCGTGGTGCTCTTAACCGTCTCTGTATCAAAATCCCATCTTTCATCTTCTTGCGTCTCCTCCGAATCAACCGACGCTTCATCAACCAAGTTCATGCCTTTCTTTGACATCCGTTTCTTCCTCCTAGCAACATTTTTCTTCTGCGCTTGTTCAGCTTCAGTAACAACTTCAATCACAATCTCCTTTTCTTTAATCTTTCCACTTTTTGCTCCTACATTCACCACCTGACGCTTTCGTTTTGCCTCAGGGTCAACTGGAAATAAAGGATTGTCTTCGTTAGATGCATTGTCAGCATGCCTTACCTTATCTTTACCAGGGTCTACATAATTTCCTAGTCCTTGTACCTCTCACTGGTTCCAATAAGTGTTCCATTAGCATTCCGGACACATTGAACGGTTTGTTCAATATGAGTGCCACCATTAATGAGCTAATGCTTTTCCTCATCACATCATAACCACCAGCTGCTGACCCGAAGACATGTATCATCACGTGTGCTAAATACTTGAACTGGGGACAGAGCTTTCCCTTATGTAACGAACCATCAGTAATAGGTCCGTTATACTTCATTCTAAGAAAGCACTTCCTTTGTTCAGTCCAGCTGAGTTCTCTGGGATCCGTCTTGACATCATCAAGCTTCAACGCCTCTCTAATATCATTCTCTGAAACGATTATTAGTTCCCCCTGAATCTTACTAACCAGTGAAGATTCGCCATCCCAGAAGTCCATCTTTGCATTTGTCCAGAACTCCTGTAACAGATCTCGGTAAATGATAGCGGGTGTAGCAATCACATCAATCACCCTGCTTCTCTTCAAAAACTCAATTATCCCAGTAAACTCCATGTGTTTCTTCACGTCACCTAAGTATGCACAACAGTTGTGTGCATTCTCAAACGGTAGAATAGCAGTCTTCTCTGTCTCAGCAGCCTATGAGGATGATCCAGCATGAACACTTGTATCTTCCTGTTCAGACATGATTAATACTGCAAAACAAATCAAGTAAACACGTTAGAAACAAACAAAATAAACAAAATCTGAAAATTTGGTTTTTAATTTCTACATTCGACCATTTGAAGGTTCGAATGAGAAGTTTTGGGTGCGAATGTGAATTTTCAAAGGTTCGAATGTAAAGTGTTTCGAAAAAAATTTTCATTCGACCGTTTATCCTTCATTCGCCGAGTTAAACTTTTTCCTTCGCCCAAATTTGCACGTTCGACCGTTTGTTAATGGGCGAAGGTGTCAGTTCATCTTCTTCAAAATTACAGATTTTGATTTTGTATGCTTTAATCTGTCATTTTGATTTGTTAAGCAACTAACACATCCAATTAACCTTTTTCCAACATCAATTTCATTAATTATTCATTGATTCTATGTTTTAATTCAAAAACTAGAGTTCGAATGAATTCAATCAAACGATTATGGATTCTGGTAATGTTAAACCCAATGTTTTTGCGTATTCTCCCCCTAAAACATTGAACCAATGAATCCTGATCAAAATTATAGCCAATTAACACAGTTTAATTCAGTTTTGAAGCAGTTAGGGCTCGAACATAAAATCAGTGATTAAACACTGAAAAATGGATGAAAACCTGTAAGGATAAGGGCAAAATGATCAGTAACAACAGACGAACACAATGGAAAGATCTAAAAACAACGAACAACAAGTGGATTTAATCTCAGAAATTTTGAAAAAAATTTGATTGTGGTCGAATGAGGAGATAAGGGTTTATATAGGCTGCTCCTTCGCCTGTTTATACCGGTCGAATGTGATACTTTTGCCTCCTTCGACCCTAATTAAAGGTTCGAATGTGGCAAAAGGGTTCAAAAGTGGACTTTTGTCATGAACACTCACATTCGCCCAATCCTAAACATACGGATGAGCAGAAAATTCCTCCTTCGACCCAACGAAGAGGCGAAAGTAATCTGGAATTTTTGAAAATTTTACCAAATCTCAAAATCGAATCCCGTTCAAAATATTTTCCAACTTTTAAGCATCTGACAATCATTATTTCTCATTTAAAGATTACAAAGCTCAAATAGTCCATCAAATTTTAGAAAATCATAATCAACCACCATCAGCTAACAAAAATAAGATAGAAATGTAAAATCTTTTTGGATTTTCTAAAATTTATGCTAAAACACACCTAAAATCTTTTTGAGTTTTGCAATTTTTTTGACGAGAAATATAAAATGCAGAAATGTAAAGACAAAGCAGTAAATGTTTTGGGATTTCCGGTAAAGAGATCATATCAGTTATTGAGAAATCTGATCACATCGTTGATCTTTTTGATTTATTATGATTAAAGACAATGTGTGATCTGGCAACTGTTGATATTGTGATCCACATAAACTCACATGCGGACTTTTGTGCAGTGCTTTAAACTGATACGATTATGTATAATATAAACGTTATTGTCTGTGGTTCCCACGCACACGACATACTCCCGTATCAAGAAGTAAATGCACAAAGACTCATTGTAAAGCATGATTATGCTTTCATCGTCTGTGATTTACAAGGTATGAGGCACAGAGGTATACAGGTTAGCAAATTAATGCAGCAAAGTAACATGTCCACTCTACCAGGTTGAGGACTGATATCAATCATGATTTGAATTAGTGATTGATACGATGTAATAGATAATCTTTGATTATCATAATACATGGAAAGTTCCTCAATTCGGTAACTTTAGGATTTGGCTTAAAGCTCTTTTATAAAGACACCCTATCTGATCTAGGTCCGTAACGACTTACAGCAGAAGATCAGAGAGGCTATCCCCAGACAACTAATAACATAACGACCCAAAACCTCCGAGTTTTGTACAAATACCATCTCAAACGAAATTCCGGTACTAAGACCATATGCCCATGAGGAGTTCATCCACACAACAATTCATTTGATATGTATGTATCAGGCACGCAGTAATAGGTCTACGAAGCCTATCAACACATCACACAGACTCAGACACACGCCCTATATTGCATTACATTTCTTTAGAATGTGTCAGATCCTCACTGATGTACTATCATTTCCCCTTTTTCTCCAAGA
This sequence comes from Ambrosia trifida, assembly GCA_028751855.1. Lineage (NCBI taxonomy): Eukaryota > Viridiplantae > Streptophyta > Magnoliopsida > Asterales > Asteraceae > Ambrosia > Ambrosia trifida. The sequence continues at coordinate 62,225,269 of CM054128.1, read as the reverse complement.
AATCATTTTTGGTTTTTCTGATTTTTATAAATTTTTGAGTTTACTGTTCCCAAGGATAAGCTGGAGCATTTCAAATATGTGACTGCCCAGATATCGTTTGTTAACAGAAATCTGACGGCATTAATCTAAGGGAAGAAGATATAGCAGTCAGCAAAAATTTTCTAATTTTTATGTGTTTTGAAATTTTTCAATGTTTTTGGATTTTCAAATTTTTCTGAAAAGCAATAAAACTAAACTAAAAAGCGATAAACTGAGGTAGTGATCAGCCTTGTTTTTCTTTAATACCGTTAGCTTACAAAAGATATTCAAATCTTGATTTATGAAAAGCTTTGGTAAAAAGGTCTGCACGTTGATAGTCAGTGTGGATTTTGACCATATCGATCAACTCTTTAGCATAACAATCACGGATAAAATGGTATTTAATCCGGATATGTTTAGCCTTTGAGTGATTTACTAAGTCTTTTGTTAATGCAATTTCGGTTTCATTATCACAGTAAATAGGGGTTTTAAGAAATTGTAAACCATAGTCCACCATCTGTTGTTGTATCCAAAGAACCTGTGAGCAGCAGCTCGATGCTGAAACATATTCTGCTTCACATGTGGATAATGCAGACTGCGGTCTGTTTCTTGCATTGCCAAGTCACGAGCCTGCTCCCCATAAACTGGCATCCAGCCGTTGTGTATTTGCTGTCTTTGTCACAGCCGCCCCAATCTGCATCACTAAAAGCGATTAGGTCAAAATTATCATCATTAGGGTACCATAGTCCTCTCGGCGGACAACCATTCAGATATCTAAGGATACGTTTGACAGCTGCAAGATGACTCTGTTTCAGCTTCGACTGATAACGTGCACAGAGACATGTGGCAAATATTATATCTGGTCTGGAGGCGGTGAGATACATTAGAGATCCGACGATTACTCTGTATGTAAATGGATCAGTTAGCTCCCCCTTAGCGTCAACTCCAATCCCGTGATTAGGTTGTATTGGGGTATCCATCGGCTTCGAATCATCCATCTGGAATCGGCTCAAGACTTCAGAAACGTATTTCATCTGGTGAATAAAGATCCCCGTTGGTCTCTGTTCCACCTGCAATCCTAGGAAAAACTGCATCTCTCCCATTGCGCTCATCTCGAACTTTTCCTGCATAACACGTTCAAATTCTCTGCAAAGAAGTTCGTTAGTAGACCCAAATATAATATCATCAACATAAATCTGGACTAGAAGCAAGTCATCGCCTGTTCATTTAGTGAACAGTGTGCAATCTACCAAACCTCGTTTGAATCCTTTTGAAAGAAGATATGTGCTCAGCTCCTCATACCATTGCCTTGGAGCCTGGTGCAACCCGTAGAGAGCTTTGTTTAAAACGTAGACCTTATCCCGGTGAATAGGATCTTCAAAGCTTGGTGGTTGACCTACGTATACTTCCTCCTTGACCACACCATAGAGAAACGCGCTCTTGACATCCATTTGATACACCTTAAATTTCTTGAATGATGCAAACGCCAGAAACATTCGTATTGCCTCTAAGCGTGCAACAGGTGCATAGATCTCGTTGTAATCGATTCCCTCAACTTGATGAAATCCTTGTACAACCAAACGAGCTTTGTTCCTTACGATCACTCCTCTATCATCCTTTTTGCATTTGAATACCCATTTCGTTCCAATCTTCTTTCGTCCTGGGGGCAAATCTGTCAGTGTCCAAACGTCAAGTTTCTGAAACTGCAACAACTCCTCTTGCATTGCTTCCACCCAAGCGTCATCCAAAAGAGCATCCTTGTAAGTTCGCGGCTCAACCTGCAAAACATAACAAGCAAAAGACCAGTCATTCTGAAAACCTGATTTTTGTATTTTGGCATATAAAGCAAGATTGTCAAGGTTTTCCGGTGAGTTAGTATTCCTCAATTGACCTCTCGTCATCACACTGCTACCAGGATCACCAATAACCTGCTCGATCGGGTGAATTCGATGTATCCGAGATTCCGGATAATCTGGTACTTGGACTCCCGTCTGAGTAGTTAAATTCTCTGCAGAAACCAGATCATTACCCACATTCGATGATGAAGCACCATTTGTAGTTGGGTTCACTGGTGGTGTCACTGTAGCATGATCTAAGATAGCTTCACTTGTAACCTCATCGTCGTCATCTTCTGATTCTGATGAATTCAAAGTTGTGGAAGCTTCTTGGAATACCTCTTCTTCAACGACAGGAACATTGGTATCATTAGAAGCTACTTGGGGATTCACGGTGATCGGATGCACCAACGGTGATGTCACTGCATTTTTGACCTCGTAATATAAACGTAATACAGCCTCTTCAACCAAGCTATCTAGGTTGAATGATTCAAAGAAATCTTTGTAATCAAACATCCAGTCTGGACCGCTTCCCTGTAAATTCTGAGTATACCGTTGCACTTCAACGTTAGCCCACTCCTGACCTGACGAGTCCTTTTGTTGAATACCTGTTTGAGCGGGGTTGCATATCCAACAAATTATCCTTCCTCAGCCTTCGGTACGAACTCCTCAGATGGATTAAGCATAGTACAAGGAGCTCCAAACGGTTCTAGATACTCTAAATTCGGCTTTCGACGATTCAACAGCTCATAAGAAGTTTTGCCAAACTTCTTCACCGTTAAAACACGATTGAGAGTATAACAAGCTGCGTAAATTGCTTCATTCCAGAACATTATTGAAAGATTTGAGTCCGCAAGCATTGTTCTCGCCGTTTCAATTAGAGTCCTGTTTTTGCGTTCGGCGACACCGTTCTGTTGTGGGGTATACAGAGCACTGTATTCATGATGAATACCTTTGTTTTCACAAAGATCATCCATTTGTGCATTCTTAAACTCTGTCCCATTATCACTCCTAATCCTCTTGATCTTAAGACCATAGATATTTTCCAGTCGAGTGAACAGAACTTTCAAATTATCAAACGTGTCGATCTTTCGGTGTAAGCACATAACCCATGAAAATCTTGAAAAATCATCAGTCACCACCAGACAGTATAATTCCCCAGCATGACTCTTACGCTTGACCGGTCCAAACAGATCCAGGTGCAAACGTTCAAGTGGCAGTTCAACGGAATTGACTTTCTTTGGCATATGGAATTGTTTGTGCTGCTTGCCCTTTTTACAACTCACACACTTGTCATTTAGGTGAAAATGTTTAACGTTCACGCCTGTGACAAGTTCATTCTTCAACAATTGATTCATCTTTCTTAGGTGAATGTTTCCCATTCTCCTATGCCACATAATTGATTCTTTTTCTGTAGCCTTGGAGAGAAAACACGTGACTTGGCCTTGGGTGGTCATTGCTTTTGACATATGGAGAATGTACAAGTTGTTCACTCTCGGCGCCTTTAACATCACCCACTCTTTCGGTAACTCGAAACCCGGCTTGAGTATATAGCAAGATTTGTCGTCAAAAAACACAGAAAATTGTTTGACACATATCTGACTGACACTGAGCAGATTGTAATCGATTTGCTTCACATAAGATATTCTCTCGAAACTCACTATTCCATTGCTCACACTACCCTCCATGGTAATATAACCTCCCTTGTTTCCTACAAACGCTACATAACCTCCATTGATGTTTCTAATATCAAATAGTAGCGACAGATCCCCTGTCATGTGACCAGAAGCTCCACTGTCAACAATCCAAAGACTTCTCACAGGGCCAGCTGAAGCTCCCTGCACATATCAAGTAAAGAAGTTAGATTTTTCTGGGGACCCAAGCCTGTTTGGTCTTGGGTCTTTGAACAGTTTGTTTCAAAGATTCAGATTTCTCACAAACATTTTGATTTTTAACAACCTTTTTCTGATCATTTAAACCTTTCTCATTCTCTGATTTCACATTTTGTTGTGAAGTTGAAGCACCTTCAGAACCCTTTAGTGACCAAGATTGTTCAGATCGTTTCAAGATCCGGATCTGAGATTTTGGAGTCTCAGCCGGTTTCTTTACTTCTTCTTTAAACGTAACTTTCTTGGTTACCTTCTCTGATTTAACAGAGACAGGTCCAACTGTTGGTTTGACATTAGGTTTAACAGAAACCTTTTTGTTGTCAATAGTTGCGTTCACCATTGGTTTCTTAAACGGTTTCTCGGTGGCTATCCGGTTGCGGCAATCATATGTCATCGGACGATTTTCCCTCCTTTTGAAATAATTGCTTTGGTTATAAAAAGGTGCTTGTTGAGGGACAAATCGTCTCTGTGGATAACAATGATTATCGACCGGAGATTCATACTTCTGCTTCATCTCCACCTCGTGCCTCTTGTATCTTACGTACGGGCAGTCGGCAAGTAAATGCCCTCTCTCCCCGCACTTAAAACACGCACGGTACTCTTTAAAATTGTTCTTGGCATTCGACTTTGAATAACTAGTGATAGGATATTGATCATCCATACACCTTCTTCTCAAACTCTCAGGAGCAGGGTCCTTTGAGTAAGTCGGCTCAAGAAAACCATTTGACTTCTCTATTGGTTTAATAAATTGTGTGACATGGACCTTTGGTTCTTTAGGAATGTCCAAATGAATTTTCTTTATTATTGGAGGTATATCATTTGTTCGCTCATGTTTCGGGAACCAAATGGTACTTTCCTGCCAGATCTTTTCAATTTTTGAATAGTTTGCAAATTGGATTGGATATTCTTCATCAGAAATTATCTTATCATATCCTTGCATCCGATAGAAAACTTTAACAGGTTTATTACAAAATTCATTTTCCTTTTCATTTGACTTTTCAATTTTCTTTTCTTTTGACTTTTCAATTTTCTTTTCATTTTTCTTTTCAAATTTCTTTTCAATTTTCTTCTCACCAGGCTTAACTGATTGATTCTTTCTATGAGCATTAGCCATGGGATGGACAATCTGAGATGGTGAAACAGGTTCAGTAGTGATTATGTGATTTTCGTCAGGAATATCACACACCTTTTCAGAAACCTTCTCAGACTGTTCATCCTCTTCATCAGAATCATCAGCAGCAACTACACCCTCATTATTTCCCAGAACAGGTCTAACATCAGAATAAGGGTCTCCCACACTAGATGTGTTTGACTCGTCATCCGATGTAGAGTTAGATTTAACTGAGCTCTCCGGTGCTATTGAGTGCAAATTATGGTTTTCAAACAACACCGGAGCTGTGACAGCTTTGAAGTTTGCACTACTAGACTGTGAAGGCTCTTCTATTATGTGGTCAACAACATAAGCGATATGCTTATAACTCTCAAGCTTTTTGTTTACTTTTTTTGCAAAACACTTGATGGTGGCCATTTCAAGTTTTGTGTTTTCTAAATCATTGATATAGTTATTTATAGTCATTTGTTTTAAAGACAAAGTCTTTTTCAATTCTGAAACGTCTTTCTTATAACCATCAAGTACTCTGTTAAACTCTTTTGCTTCTTTTTGATATGATTGACAGTTGATTTTTGCACTCTCAAGTTGAACCTTGAGTTGCGTATTCTCATCTGTCAATTTATCACAAGCTTTGCAATGTTTAACACAAGTTGAGTTTGAATTAGAAGCAGATTCAGTACTTACCTGTTTTGGAGGTTCTGTCATAGCCATCAATGCAAAGTGTGCTTCCTTCCCAGCGAAAAACTTAGAATAATCAATGTTGGGTTATATTGAGACCATAGTTACCAGAATAGAGACTTTTGAATGACTATTGTAAAGCTTTATAGTTGAAGGACCTTACATGTAATTATAACATAGTTTAGTAAGCCAAACCCTAGGCTGCGCACTTAAATGGACGGGCCCTGCGCACTTATGTTAAGTGCGCAGGCCCAGGTGCTGCCTATATATTGTATGTGTGTGCACAGCTAGGGTTTAGGGTTTTGGAGATTATCTTTGTAGCACACTGAATAGGTGCGTACTTGTGTGGTATTCCAAGGTTATTCATTATCAAATCAGATATGGAATCATCATGTTATTCATTGTGTGTGTCGGGTCTTACAATATTCATCTAGTTTTCTTTGTTTCTTGGATTAATCACTTGAAACACCTAACTAATAGGTGTTTCCAAGTGATAACAATCTATTGCATTCAACAAGATCTAGTATTTCGGGACTACAATCAATCCTGGTACAAGCATCATCCACTATGCATGATCTCCGGGTCATCAAAAAGTCAGCTTCAGCAAGCAACTGATCAATGTCATCATCCAGTGAGTTAACACTAGATTCAGAATCAGACTCACTCTCCTCATCAGAATAAGTAGAATCAAACTGTTCTAGAATATCAACAACCGAATCAAGAATCATCCCGGACTTCTTCTCAGTACAATCAGCATTCATCTCTTCATTCAACTCCTTAATCTTCAAATCAGTCATCTTCTCAGTCACAATTTCTTCTTCAACCTCCACCGGCTCATCCAAATTCATTTGCTGTGCCACACAAGCCACATTACCAGTTGTGATTTCTTCAACACCTAACCGCATACCGGTCCAATCAAAACCCTCATCCTTTTGTATCACCAAAGCTTGATTTGGATTCTCGGTTTGGGTTTGTGTGTTTGGTGTAGAAATGGGAATGATTGTTCGGTTTGAATTCTGTTGTGTTTGGTTTTGTGCTGTGGTTTGTCTAGCATTATTATTTTGTTGGGTATCTTGACGGTTTTGATAGTTGTTTTGAGGTTGAAAACTTGAAATGTTGGGACTTTGGTATGATACCTGATTTTGGGTTTGTCGGTTTTGGTAGTTAGAGTTGAATGGATTTCTATTACCTTGTTGTGCTGGCTGTGTGCACTCTCTTTTGAAATGACCTTTCTCACCACAGTTAAAACAAGTGACTTTGGCTTTGTTGAAGCCATAAGTGGTGTTTGGAGAAGTAGAAAGATCAGTTCTCCCAGTCTTTTGAATAAAACCAGTGGCTCTTCTCATGATACTTGCAAAAGCCCACTGAATATCCATGAGTTCCATTTCTTCCTTGTCAATCTGTGCGTAGTCCTCATTGGTCAAGTTTTTGTTCCCAATTTGACTAGCAACCAATCCATTGTACGATGCTACCATTGCTGAAACTAATGCTACATGTTGTTGAGCAATCTCAACCATAACATTGTTTAGATTTGATGTCTCCAACACAATCGGGCTTTGGTTAGTTTGACTTTGATTAATTTGCATCTGGTTCATTTGAGGATTGTATGGTTGTTGTTGAGGTTGGCTAGCAGAGTAACATGCTGCTTGTTGCATGGGTGAAAATGGTGGAATGTAAGTAGTTGTTGGATATGATGGTGAGGTATATGAAGATGTTTGAGCAAGATAATTGATTGGTGTTTTGGGTGGTTCAACAATGTTAGATACGCACGCGATGTGTGGAGCAACATTAGAAGTAGAACTTGAAGTATAATGGGAAAAAGATGTACCACCAAGATACAATTCCGGATTCTGAGGAATTTGAGCTCTTTTAGCTTTCCTCTTTTCCTCCATCTCCTTGTTTTCCAGTTTCTGAATGAACTCATTGATAGTCCAATACTGGTACGCATCCTTTTCTTTTAACACCTCAATATGTTGGTTCCAATACGGTGGCAATGCATCGGCAAACTTGTCCACCAATTCAGACATAGGTATGCTTATCTCATACTCTGAAGATTATGGGACTTGGAAGAACAGAATGAGGTCATTCTTTTACGTCACAGACTTCACCCAATGGAACTCTATCCAGTTGGGCCCACACATTCCCATGAGAACCACTGCCACTGGGGAAGAATTCAACCCTGATCCAACTACATATACCGATGTTGACAAACAATTACTCCAAAGAGATCATAAGGCTTATGGTGCTCTAACCATGGCCCTATCTAACGATGTTTACAACATGTTTGAAGAGTATGGCACAGCACATGATCTGTGGTTTGCATTGAATGAATACTACGAAGGGAACGAAGAGATGCGCCAATACAAGCAAGACATGGTGCAAAAAGAATATGATATGTTTGGTAGTATTCGTGGGGAAAGTTTGAGCTCGCACATTGATAGGTTCATGAGCATGTTGACAAAGATGAAGAAGGCTGGAATTCCTATGAACAACAGAAATTCTATCAAGAAGCTGCTGGATTCATTGCCAAAAGAATGGAGCATCCAGTGTATGTTAATCAGAAAAGAATATCTTGATGCCCAGTCTACCTTGGCTGATCTCATCAACACATTGAAGTCCTTTGAGATGGACATTACAAAAAGAGAGATGAATCAGACCAATCCAAAGGCAGTTCCCATCACTGCAATGAAGAACTTGAGAATCCGTTTAATAACCGAATTCATGGATCGATTAAGCGAAAACAACTCGGTTTCAGACGGGAGATTCGAGACGAGACAGAAATATACGATAACAACGTCATCACAGATTCGTATTAATACAGAAACGATTACAGACACTGTCATCAGTAGGATAAACGTCTATCTCGTGGCCGGGGGAGGTCGGGCATGACCTCCCCCTTGAGAGCATTCAAAGTACCAACTCAAATCACCAAAATGAACAACAACACATGAGATTGCTATTTATAGTCCAATACTCAAAAGCCACCTTCGCCCCTTTTGAATGGTCGAATGTGGAGCATTTCCACATTCGCCCATTTGTAATGGTCGAATGTGGAAAACTTCCACATTCGCCCAGTGTATATAGGTCGAACTTGGCTTTGATATTGTCCTATATTTTACAAATGCGTCAGATCCATAAAATGCCCTTATGGATCACCACAATCTCATGTAACACTATACCTAGACTCAACCCTAGTCTATTCGACAGTGACGTCCACAGAAAGTGCATCAACAGAACTTAGCGTTAATGACTCCAGTGAGCAACATGGGTTCAAGCTCATCTCACATGTATGCTGATGGAATGATTGGTGGTAGTTCAAGTTCAGGAAAAGCTGTTCCATACTCTCAACCCAGTGTCACTAACCCTCAGCCATCAACTCTCAATCCTCAACAAACAAAGCTTGCAACTGAACACGTTGAACTTTTCAACGCCTTCATGACCAGCTTTGAAGCATTAAAGACTGGTGATCTAAAGAATGATATGATGAGCCCTGAGGACATGTATCAAGTTGACCCAGACGATATGGAGGAAATGGATTTGAAATGGCAGATGGCCATGATCACTTTGAGGGTGAAGAGGTTTCAAGATAGAACCGGTAGAAGAGTCGGCATGGGGAAAGCGGGGTTTGACAAATCTAAGATCAGGTGTTATAACTGCAAAACTCTCGGACATTTCAAATATGAATGTCCAGCTTTGAATCAAGCTGAAGCCAAACCAGCAAAGAGAGTGGTGGCAATCACAGAAGGAGGAGAAGCCAACCAGCAGAAGGCGCTTGTGGTTCAGGATTTCGATTGGGGAGAGGAAGTCGCTGTGGCAGAAGCTGAAGATAACAAAGCACTGATGGCAAAGATCTGCACAAGGTCACCTCTTGGTGTGAGCTCTCTGGAGGGGTCATCAGCTGAGATGCCAAAAGGAGAAGGGATGGAGAAGGCTGGTTTAAGAAGCGTGTTGAGTGAGAACAAAGGGAAGGAGACTGCTGCTGAGGAAGCTTTTGTCGCTGAAAAGACTTCCACAAGCAAGGACGATCAGCAACCACAGAGCATGCAGAAGAAGGCTGAGGAGAGAGACCTGGTAAGTATCCCACTCGAAATAAAATCAAAGCTGTGCTCACCAAGGTGTGTTACAGCCGTTGCTTACTGTTTGTCCCACAATAGGAGAATTTTAAGAGAAATGGATGACATACGAAAAATCAATACTGAAATGAAATAAAATGAGTTAGCCTATCAGCGAAAGTTAAATGCAACAATAGCTGAAATGCACACTCTAAAAGAATTTGTTCTCAGAAAAGATTTTTTAATAAATGACTTAACTGAAAAACTAGAAAAATCTAGAAATGAAACTAATCATCTCCAAATTGTTGTGGACAAATGGAACGTAAGCAAGCATGCTCATACTGATATCCTTGATTGTTCAAGGAAATCTTTCGTCAAAGATGGAACTGGGTATAAGGATAAAAAGGGAATTGTAAAATCTCTATTTTTACCCTTGAGCAAAAGTGAATATATACCCATTCCAAAACCACATCCAAAAAATGATCTTTTTGAAAAAGAATGTGTCACATCTGAGTCACACTCTAATATAAGTAAAAGTAGTGCAGATATGACCCAACAGGATCAGGTGGACGATGATGACAGTTGTGGTGGTCAAACAATGGGGTTAGGTCACCCAGGTGCCAATTACTCTACAGTGAATTGGTTCATCTGGAGCCATGATAAGTCAAACATTTCTTTGAATTCGGATGACTGTAATAACTTAACTAATTTGGATGACTGTAATAGTTTATCTAGGATGGATAACTGTAATAGTTTATCTAGGCCGGATGACTGTATTACTTTAACCTCTAAACTTGATTTCAAGGGTGTTGTGGACCCAAATGATAGGATGAATCCTATCAAACGATCAGATGTTTGTGTTGAAAATGTTATGCCTGTTTGTGTTGATCTTAATGATGCATTCTGTGATAATGAAAATGTATATAGACCATCTCCATTTGTTCCAGAACTAAAAAGAAACAGGTTTGGGAAATTTCTTACTGAAGAAATTCCAGAGTTTACACCATCATCAACAGATATGTCATGTTCTGAAGAATCACAAAGTGAAACAGATAACACAACTTCTGAAGAATCACAAAGTGATACAGAAAGTGACATCAGCGAGCCAGAATGCAACACAAACGAAGAATCAAGCAACAACAACAGTGATGAAGCATGTTCAACAGACAGCCTCAATTCAAGCAACGACAAGAGAAGAACATCACAACCATCATCATCCAGATCTTCTTCAAAGATCAAACCTAAACACTCTAAATGTTTTAGATGTGGAAATGAAGGACATGTGGTTAAAAAATGTCATTTGCAACCTAAACCACAAACTGATACCAATACCCAAAAATCTTTTGCAGTTCAAATTAAAGATCTTCAAGAAACTATAAAAAGTTTTGTTAAGGTCACAAAAAATTGGAAAAGGCAAGAGTTAGTGTCGGGGGAAAATCACGACAGATTAAAACTAAAACAGACCTGGATTCCAAAAGTTACTTAAGATGTGGTCTGAGTCGTGATTGTACATAGCGTCTCGTATATTTATCTGTATATTTCTCTTGTCTTATGTATTTTTCAGAATAAACTACAAAAGTGGTTGATTGCCCTGATGAGATATCTATGGCATGTTGATAGCGGGGCGTCAAGGCACATGACGGGACTGAAAGAACTCCTGAAAAACTATCGATTCATTGATGGAGAGTTTGTTGCTTTTGCCGGCAACGAGAAGGGCGGAAAGATAGTTGGGATAGGGGGCGTGATTTCTGATGCATTGACCATAGAAGATGTGAACTATGTTCCAGAATTGTGTTACAATCTGCTGAGTGTTTCACAAGTCTGCGACAAAGGAATCTCAGTGTTATTTAATGACATGGAGTGCATCTTTCTAAAGCCAGGATTCATTCCTCCTACCAATATGATTATGCTTAAAGCTCCTAGACAAAATAATACTTATGTGATAAACATGAGGGATGCAAAGTTTGAATGTCAAATGACATGCTTACTTTCTAAAGCATCCGAGTCAGAGTCACTGCTATGGCACAGGCGATTAGGACATGTTAACTTCAAAAATATTAATAAGCTTTCAAAACTAAATCTTTTCAGAGGTCTTCCTTCTAAGGAATTCCCCTTTTCTGAAAAATGCTTAGCATGTGCCAAAGGAAAACAACACAAAAAGTCGCATAAGTCCAAAGCTGTGAACTCTATAGACTCACCTCTTCAATTATTGCACATGGATCTGTTTGGTCCTATTAGTGTTAAAAGTCTAGCTAAAAAGTCTTATTGTTTGGTGATAACAGATGATTTTTCCCGATTCACATGGGTGTACTTTCTGGAATACAAAAGTGAAGTTGCTGAGATTCTGATGCTGTTTGTTCCTCTCATTGAAAACATCATAAAGACAAAAGTTAGATCAATCCGAAGTGATCACGGAACCGAATTCAAGAATCAAAGTTTCGTGACTTTCTGCAACAACAGAGGAATTCATCTTCAGTACAGTGCTACGAGAACTCCTCAACAGAATGGTGTTGCTGAAAGGAAAAATCGTACACTTATTGAGGCGGCCAGAACCATGCTTATCGACTCTAAACTGCCGATCATTTTCTGGGCTGAAGCTGTGAATACCGCCAGTTATGTTCTTAACAGAGTCTTAATTGTAAAGACGCGCGGGAAAACAGGTTATGAGTTGCTCTTTAAAAGAAAACCTTTGATTGACTACTTCAGGCCTTTTGGATGCTCATGCACGCTGCTTAACAACTTCGAAAACATAATGAAGTTCGATGCAGTTGGAGATGAGTGCTTCTTTGTTGGATACTCCTCAAGTCAAAAAGCTTATAGAGTGTACAACAAACGAACCAAAATGGTTCTCGAGTCTTTTTATGTTGATTGGCAGGAATCCAACTCTACCAACACAGGAGCCGGTCCTGACTGGTTCTTTGACGTGGATGTTGTTTTCAACAAATTCAGCATCATTGATGAACAACCATCTGAAAATCAAGCAGCCGATCCTTCTCCTCTTGAAAATACTCTTTACTCTTCAGAAGACGATGCAGCACCTTTCACCACCCGCTTCTCTCCACTCGTAGCTGATCCAATTGTTCCTCTTCAGACCACAAATGGTGATGCAACTGTTGAAACTACTCCATCTCCTGAAGGTACTCCAGCTTCAGAAGAAACATCTTCAGCACAACAGTCTGCAAATGATCCATCCAGTTCGTCAACTCCTACAGATCACCTTTCCAATCTGCCTTCCCAAATTCAAGAAGAACCAAACATGGGATTTAAATCTTTTAAGGATCACCCTGTGGAGAACATCATTGGACCAATCTCTGAGGGTGTTCTTACTAGAAATCAGGCAGACAAACTGAATATTGCACTTTCAGCCTTCCTATCTCAGATGGTACCTTTCAGCATTGAAGACGCTGTCAGAGATGCAAGTTGGGTTGAAGCCATGCAGGATGAGCTGTATCAGTTTAGAAAGCTAAAGGTTTGGGAACTTGTGGACTTACCTGAAGGAAAGTATCCTATAGGAACAAGATGGGTTTTTCGCAACAAAATGGATGAACGAGGTGTGGTAATTAAGAACAAGGCTCGTTTAGTTGTTCAGGGATTTCGTCAACAGGAGGGCATTGATTATGAGGAAGTGTTCGCTCCAGTTGCTAGACTTGAAGCCATTCGTATCTTCCTGTCTTACGCCTCATACAAGAACTTCAAAGTCTTTCAAATAGATGTGAAAAGTGCATTTCTGTACGGGATGATCATAGAAGAAGTCTATGTTTGTCAACCACCAGGTTTTGAAGATCCCCATCATCCCAACAAGTACTACAAACTGGATAAGGCTCTTTATGGACTTCATCAAGCTCCTCGAGCTTGGTATGAGACCTTATCTTCATACTTGCTGCAGAATGGGTACACAAGAGGGAAGATCGACATGACCTTATTCACCAAAGAAGTCAACAAACACTCTATCCTTGTTCAGATTTATGTTGATGATATTATCTTTGGCTCCACTGATGAAGACTTGTGCAGGGAATTTGAAAGCATCATGAAGTCTCAATTTGAAATGAGCATGATGGGAGAATTATCGTTTTTCTTAGGCTTGGAAGTGCAGCAAAAAGAAGACGGGATTCTCATCCATCAAGCAAAGTATACGAGAGACATTCTGGCAAAATTCAACATGACCGACTACAAGCCGTCCAATACTCCTTTTGCGGCCCAAACAACACTTGTACCAGATCTTCAGGGGCCTTTAGTGAATCCTCACACATATCGATCAATGATTGGCTCCCTGATGTATCTTACAGCCAGCAGACCAGATATAATGTGGGCAGTTGGATGCTGCGCGCGTTTTCAGTCCAATCCCAAGCAATCGCATGAGACTGCAGTAAAAAGAGTCTTCCGCTACCTCAAAGGAACACCAAAACTTGGTTTATGGTATCCTAAGAGTGATAACTTTGATCTAATCGCTTACTCTGATAGTGATCATGCAGGTTGTAGGATAGACAGAAAATCTGTCTCTGGTGGCTGTCAATTTCTGGGTAACCGGCTAGTGTCTTGGCAGAGCAAGAAGCAGACCACCGTGTCCATCTCCACTGCTCAGGCCGAATACACAGCTGCTTCCAGTTGTTGCTGTCAGGTGTTATGGATCCAAAATCAGCTTTTGGACTACGGTTTGAATGTCATGCATACACCTATTTTTATTGATAATGATGCATGTCGTGACATCGTGAAGAATCCAATTGATCATTCTAAAACCAAACACATTGAAATTCGGATTCACTCAATTCGCGATGCGCACGACAAAGGATACATACAGGTGTTGCCTATCGATACTGCTGATCAAAAAGCAGATATCTTTACAAAAGCTTTCGATAAAACCCGGTTTCATCAGTTGGTTTCATGGCTTGAGATGATAAATTTTGAATAAAAAAAATGTGTATATTTTATAGAAAAATCTTCTTTTCTTTTAAAACAAGATTTTTGGGGGAGAAAGTAAACCGGTCTATTCTTAATGCAAAATTAATTCAGGAAATGATAGGAACTAATCATATCTCGTCAGCATGTGAATAGGCTCCAGAGGATGTTGTGGCCTCAAGCAACGATGTGTCGGTAGATTCAGCCTGGAATCAAGTAAACTGCCACTAGGTGATTAACAATGAAGATCTACACGGAAAGATGGATTCCCACTGTGCTTTAGGTCTGCACAAGCTGAGTCCGGTCATACATAGGTTGAGAAATTAAAAGACACAGAAAATTTTGTGCATAGGTAAATCAAAAGACACCTAAGAGTGCAAGCTACCAATGCGGGGCTAAGAAAAACAAAATTTTTTTTTGAAAAACTGAGCAGCAAAAGACACGCAATGTTAGTGACGTGCAAACATATATAGATAGCTCATCAAACGATCAGATGATCATCTTCTCTGCTTATGGGAACATAGACCTGAAGCTCTCATCATCTGATCAAGATAATGATCATCTTCTCTGCTTATGGTAACATAGACCTGAAGCTCTCATCATTATATTTCAATAAACCTTGAGGATCGGTAGGCCAATACCTAGCACACTGTGGGGTCCATAAAATTTTCGTCAATATTACCGAAAAACATGATAAACAGGATCGCCAAACACATGTTGAAAGAGAAAGGCATGGATTTAAGTGGGCAAGCATACCGACAATTGTTCTTAGGCTGCAGCTATCCAACGGGAAGTTGAAACGGGTTCTGGCAGGTATGGTTAGTATGATCTTGATTGCAGAAGGTAAGACTTGGTAAAACCCCACTTATTACATTGGTTTTGGGCTTTAAAACTACTTATTGGGCCAAACTCTTATATCTGCGTACTTAGTGGGCTCTGCGCACTTAACTCAAGTGCGCAGGCCCAACTGCTGATGTATATAAATACCGGGTCAACAACGGTCAAAATATTTTATCATCCTTAACAATTCTTTACAAACCCTAATCACCCACATTACCTGTTCATCATCATCATCAACCCTCATCATCGTTCATCATCATCATCCTTATCACAGTTAATCACCCAAACATCCTAATCATCCCAAATCAAACCTGATCTCTTTGTTTGTTGATTCTTATCTACTATTTAAGGTAGATCTCATATTATTAACGGTTTATTTCTTGTGACTACAGGGTACAATAGTATGAATCAGATGCATCAGTTGGTTATTAGTGTTTTATGGGTTTTTGAAGTTTTGAAGATCTGCGTACTTGAACATGAACAAGTGCGTACTTGTCTCATAGAGATTGCGCACTTGTCTCATAATCACACAAGATCTCAAAAACCCTAAAAGGGCTGCGTACATAACTGTGGACTTAAAATCTTGAACGAAGGTTCAAGTGTCTGCGTACTTGCTTAGTACGCGGACTTGACTGTGTAGCCTAAGATGTTACCATGCCCGGTTGACTTGGACTGCGAACTTGTTTTGAGCCATTATGTGCGCATTTGTCTTAGGCCTGCGTACTAACCAAGTGCTCAGTCACGTATGTGCGCACTTGACTGAGCACATGATACTGTTTGACTTGTTTGGACTGCGCACTTGATATCCTTGCACACTTGGACTCTAAACAACAACATAACTTTCATATCGACTATTAAGACACTTGAACGGACTGCGAACTTAAAACCGGACCTTAATGATCTAACAACTGAAATTCAAACGTATCATTGACACCGATGACACTGATTCATCAAATCTTAATCCAATGACCGTTAAAATTTAAAACCTAAAAAAAATATTAATAAAATCTAAGTCTAAGTTCGTTGTCCGTCTAAGTTTAAGTCTAAAGTCAGTTATCGGAGATCTAATTGGCTTTTCGTGCTCTTGGTTAAACAGATGGCACTTGACTGGGATCCTAGAGGCATGCACAACCAACCAATGAATCTCGATACTGAGGATGTCAATTTTAGAGATGTAGTGGCTTGGATAAGACGCATTAAAGTCAGATTTGCTGTGCAGAACGCTGAACCAGTTTACGTCTCCCACATTGAAGACTTTTGGAGATCAGCTAGAGTCGTAACAGTATCAAGGGTCAAGCGTATCAATGCAACTGTCAGAAACAAGCTTGTGATCATTACTGAGGACACAGTTCGAAATGTGCTAAGGCTGCAAGATCAACCTGGAACTTTCAGATTCATGTCTAAAGCTGATATTCACCAACAATTCAGGATCTTCGGCTACAAGGGTGAATTTGACAAAAGAGGCGATGTAAAGAAGAGTCAGCTTACAAGAGACTGGAGACTTATCAGTCATGTATTCTTAATGTCTCTATGTCACAGAAAGGGAGGATACAATGCGCTGAGTGCTGAATGGGCGACAGCTATGATAAAGATCTGCAAGAACGAAGCGTTCAATCTGTCAGGCATGATCTTTGACTATATGGTAAAGAATGCAGATGCTGGTTCAGGGAAGTGGGCTATATATCCGAGGTTTGTCCAGATGATGATAAACACTCAACATGAGGGTCTGCCTATCGGTGACGAATACATATTCACCAGAGGGGCGCGATTCTTCACAGAGTGCAACAAACCGGACTGGGAACCAAAGCTGGAAAATATGTATGCGGCCCAGCGATATCCTGTTGTTATGGAACTGTACAACAAAATCAAGAAGAGAAGATCAGATGCTGCAGGACCCAGACCACAATCCAGAGCTGCCCCTGCACCTGGATCATCTGAACCCACTCCTTCAGCCCAGCCGACGGCTGAAGAGATTGCCCTAGAAAAATCAAGGGGCAAAAGAGTGGCGACTGAACCAGCTCCATCAAAACCTAGCAAGAAGAAAAGACCAGCAGGTTTGTTGCAAGAAGGGAGAGACACTCTGACTACTGAGCAACTTGAAACTGCTGCTGCTTTACAACAAGTTGCTGAGTATGAAAGGGCTGCAAGAAAAAGAAGAAGAGAACAGCTGCCTGAATCTGAGATTCCCCGTGTTGTGACTCAGGAAGATATTGAGGGAGAAGCGGTCTTAGAACACATGTTTGGGCCTGAACAACCGAACCAACCAGGGCCTTCTACTGCTGCCACTTCAGCTCCAGGGCCTTCCACTGCTGCCACTTCAACCCCCAAAGCTCCAACCCACCGATCAGCTGAACCTTCCTCATCAGCTCCTGCTGCACCTCGTCGGAAACCGGTGCATCAGGAACTATACGAGAAGCTTGTGAAGGAGGTAGGTAAAGTTGCGGCCAGGGAAATCTGCACGCTGAAAAGTGATGTGCACAATAACCAGGAGCTAAGAAAGAAGGTGAAAAAGCTCAAAAGCAAGAACCGGAACATGGAGAAAGTGATAAAAGATCCAAGATACCTGATTAAGTTTCAACATCAGGTTCAAGTGCAGATGTTTGACATGTTTCAGGATTTGAGGAAGCAGTTAACTGGTGCTCCCAGCGCTACTTTTGATGAGACTTTCGATTTCGGAAAGTTTCTGGAGGCAGAAAAAGAGAAAGAAAAAGCGGCTGAGGAAAGTGAAGTGGACGAGGTTAGCGAAGATGAAATGCCAGAGCGATTTGTGGAAATGGGAATGGACGAAGAAGTGGTTTATGAAACATCTGATGGGCACAAGTTGGATCCCGAAAGATCCACTTGGTTTCCTCGAAAGCCCATCACCATTCCAGCACTACATCAGAATATTTATCACACAAAGTCTGCTCACCAGGAGAAGATCATCTCCTGGAAATATGAGGAGGAAAAGAAATTATTTGCTGTGAAAAGGAGAGGGGGAGTGATACAATATTTCAAAGGTCAAAAGGAGCTGAAATCTCTCCCCCGATGGGATATCAGGGAGCTTAGCAGGGCCCCATTCCTTAATCCCTCACTTGACTCCCAGGCTGCCATGGTTGAAAATTTTATCAGAAAACAGTGTGAGAATGATTTCCAGATCCTCAAGCCGCAAAAGCCCAGAAGGAGAATATCGAAGACAAGAATCGATCCAGCAACAGGAAAAGGGATGATAACTTATGTGATTGACCCTCCTCAGGTCGTCACACGAGTTCCGATCAGATCCGAGCTTCCAGTGATGCTGAGGAACTTCAAAAAATGGTTCTATGACAGCAACACTGGTGAAGCGGTCATCAAGCTGGACAACGATTCAGAGGCACTGAGGATTTTGGATCCGGTTGATGTGTTTGCACTAAATTTGTCAGATCTGAATATGCTATTTGCAAATCAGATCAATGTTGGTGCCGGGAACAAATTGTTTGAAGAAGCCGTGTTGTTTAGAAGGGCAGTGGATAGGGCAATGAAACTGAAGAGTGAGCTGCTGGATATAGTCGACAGGATAAACGCAGCAGACAAAGAAAAGGAGAACAGGGAAAAGGCTGCGCAAGCTGCTGCTGCTGCTGCTGAAGCTGTTACAGAAACTGCTGCTGCTACTGCTACAGAAACTGAAACTGCTGCTGATGCTGTTACAGAAACTGCTGCTGCTACTGCTACAGAAACTGCTGCTTCAGAGGTACTTCCAGAAGATTCTGCATCAGTGGCTACTCCTGAAGGAACTACAACAGAATCTACCCAAACTTCTCAAGCAGCTGAAGTAGATCCAGTCGCACTGTACTTACAAGACCCTCCTGCACAGGTTGAGGGGGAGGAAAGCGACGTGGATATAGACTGAAGATTGAAGACTGGTAGCTGTGGTCTAGGGGGAGTATTGTTGGGTTATATTGAGACCACAGTTACCAGAATAGAGACTTTTGAATGACTATTGTAAAGCTTTATAGTTGAAGGACCTTACATGTAATTATAACATAGTTTAGTAAGCCAAACCCTAGGCTGCGCACTTAAATGGACGGGCCCTGCGCACTTATGTTAAGTGCGCAGGCCCAGGTGCTGCCTATATATTGTATGTGTGTGCACAGCTAGGGTTTAGGGTTTTGGAGATTATCTTTGTAGCACACTGAATAGGTGCGTACTTGTGTGGTATTCCAAGGTTATTCATTATCAAATCAGATATGGAATCATCATGTTATTCATTGTGTGTGTCGGGTCTTACAATATTCATCTAGTTTTCTTTGTTTCTTGGATTAATCACTTGAAACACCTAACTAATAGGTGTTTCCAAGTGATAACAATCTATTGCATTCAACAAGATCTAGTATTTCGGGACTACAATCAATCCTGGTACAAGCATCATCCACTATGCATGATCTCCGGGTCATCAAAAAGTCAGCTTCAGCAAGCAACTGATCAATGTCATCATCCAGTGAGTTAACACTAGATTCAGAATCAGACTCACTCTCCTCATCAGAATAAGTAGAATCAAACTGTTCTAGAATATCAACAACCGAATCAAGAATCATCCCGGACTTCTTCTCAGTACAATCAGCATTCATCTCTTCATTCAACTCCTCAATCTTCAAATCAGTCATCTTCTCAGTCACAATTTCTTCTTCAACCTCCACCGGCTCATCCAAATTCATTTGCTGTGCCACACAAGCCACATTACCAGTTGTGATTTCTTCAACACCTAACCGCATACCGGTCCAATCAAAACCCTCATCCTTTTGTATCACCAAAGCTTGATTTGGATTCTCGGTTTGGGTTTGTGTGTTTGGTGTAGAAATGGGAATGATTGTTCGGTTTGAATTCTGTTGTGTTTGGTTTTGTGCTGTGGTTTGTCTAGCATTATTATTTTGTTGGGTATCTTGACGGTTTTGATAGTTGTTTTGAGGTTGAAAACTTGAAATGTTGGGACTTTGGTATGATACCTGATTTTGGGTTTGTCGGTTTTGGTAGTTAGAGTTGAATGGATTTCTATTACCTTGTTGTGCTGGCTGTGTGCACTCTCTTTTGAAATGACCTTTCTCACCACAGTTAAAACAAGTGACTTTGGCTTTGTTGAAGCCATAAGTGGTGTTTGGAGAAGTAGAAAGATCAGTTCTCCCAGTCTTTTGAATAAAACCAGTGGCTCTTCTCATGATACTTGCAAAAGCCCACTGAATATCCATGAGTTCCATTTCTTCCTTGTCAATCTGTGCGTAGTCCTCATTGGTCAAGTTTTTGTTCCCAATTTGACTAGCAACCAATCCATTGTACGATGCTACCATTGCTGAAACTAATGCTACATGTTGTTGAGCAATCTCAACCATAACATTGTTTAGATTTGATGTCTCCAACACAATCGGGCTTTGGTTAGTTTGACTTTGATTAATTTGCATCTGGTTCATTTGAGGATTGTATGGTTGTTGTTGAGGTTGGCTAGCAGAGTAACATGCTGCTTGTTGCATGGGTGAAAATGGTGGAATGTAAGTAGTTGTTGGATATGATGGTGAGGTATATGAAGATGTTTGAGCAAGATAATTGATTGGTGTTTTGGGTGGTTCAACAATGTTAGATACGCACGCGATGTGTGGAGCAACATTAGAAGTAGAACTTGAAGTATAATGGGAAAAAGATGTACCACCAAGATACAATTCCGGATTCTGAGGAATTTGAGCTCTTTTAGCTTTCCTCTTTTCCTCCATCTCCTTGTTTTCCAGTTTCTGAATGAACTCATTGATAGTCCAATACTGGTACGCATCCTTTTCTTTTAACACCTCAATATGTTGGTTCCAATACGGTGGCAATGCATCGGCAAACTTGTCCACCAATTCAGACATAGGTATGCTTATCTCATACTTTGAAAGCTCTGTTAGTAAGTGGCAATACCTTGGGACCAACTCTTTCAACGTCTCGTTACCCATGTAACTGAAATTCTCAAACTCTTTCCGAAGCTCTTCCATCCTTAGCTTCCTAGTCTTCTCATTTCCATCATGCCTATTCTTCAACATGTCCCACAGCTGTTTAGAAGTTGTGCAAGAACCAAACTGATGCAAAAAATCAGTATTGATAGCTTGAGACAATTGAGAAAACGCCTTCTTCTAAATAGCAAATTTCTTCTTTTCATCATCTGCAAGATTTTCCAATGGAATAGGCTCTCCCGTGTTCTCCAAGATCGGAGCAACATAGCCCTTCGCAATCATCTGCCACGCCTCAGTTCCCTCTAAACCCATTCCCTCCAGATGGATCTTGAATTTGGTCTTCCAAGTGTTATAATCGACCATTTCCATGAGCTTAGGTGGACGGTTTCCACTCCCTGATGACAAGTCTTGGATAAGAGTTGAAATGGCATTAGTCGTCTGTGAGTGAACCGCAGCTGCTGCTACTCCCCAATAGTCACCAATCGGTTGCGGTTGTGGTTGCGTAACATGTTGAGGAATAGAACTAGTCATAGTCATATAATTGATTGGTTGTGATGGTTGACTAGACTTTTGGGCAGCAATCGACCAAGGATCTCTGATTGTCTGCTGTTGTGGTGTTGAATTAGGTCGTGGTGTAGTAGGAAAGTTCCACATCTTGATCTGAAAATGTTTAAACAAGAAAAGATTAGAAAAATTTAATAACCGACTCTACCTTCGTATGTAGCGAGTGGTCGAATGAGCCAAAATGTTCTCCTTCGACCGTTTGAAAAGATACGATTGAGGAATACAACAAACACTAATCACTTTCGACCCTTTACACCCTCTTTCGACCGTTTGATTTCACCTTCGACCGCCCGAATGGTCGAATGAGACAACTATGGTCGAATGTACAATAATACTCTAACAAACTCTAGATTCGACCAGCTAAAACACCACCTTCGACCAAAAATCCCTTGGTTCGACCAAATTAACACACACGTTCGACCATTCTCCCTAGGTTCGACCCTGCACGTTCAAACACTGTTAGTCTTTGAAAATCAGTTAATTTTGATCAAATTTTTCAAAAGTTAAAAGAATTTGATGATTCTAATCAAGTTTTGCTTCGGATTTGATTTGGAACAAGTTTGTCAATGAGAATTATGCATTTTATCCATGAAAACAAGCTCTAATCAATCAAATTATCATCAATTCAGTTTTATCAATGAAAACAGAAAGTTTTTGATCAAAATAGGGTCCAAATCAGCTGTAAAATTATCAGTTTGTGGTTGTTTGATCCATATGGCTCTGATACCACTTTGTATGCGCGTAGGATCGTTAAATCTACAAAGATAATGATCAAACAAGTTTGATTCAGGTGCGGAATCCCTGAATCAATCACAAAATGATAACAATACTAACAAAACGCAGAAATCATCTTTAAAAGCTTCATTTCATTGATAAACAAACTCAATTACACGTTATAATAAGCTTTACAATCAAAACAAGACGTGAATTAAGTTTACACAAAACCCTAGGGAGAGACTCAAACAGGAGGGAAACAAAAATGACAAAAACTAACTTTCAAAATGAACTTGACCTTTATATAGGCCTGCACATTCACCCACTTTGCTTGGTCGAATGTGCAGGTTCGCCCAATCATGACGGTCGAACCAAGTAATACATTAACATCTAAAACTACCTTCGACCTCCTTCTCTCCTTCACACCTTTAAGTCTCCTTCGCCCATTCAAAAACACTCCTTCGCCCATATTATTCTTCCTTCGACCAATTGACTAAACACATAAACATATGTTAAATGTAATCCAAAGCATTAGTCGCATAAAATGCATCTACAACAACCACCAAATCAATCTCACAAAAGGATAAAAAAAAAAAAGAAGGAACCAAATAACCAATACTAATCGACTCATATTTGAAAAGATCATCTTCATCGTTGAAAAGGCCTAAAAGGGACACGAACACAACTCCTCAGCATTGTCACCAACAGCCTGTTCAGCGACGCTACGGTTGCAACCAGAATTGCCATACCAAGTGCAAACCAACATCATTTTCGAGAGTAAATACCCAAAAAAAAACACACCATAAACAATCGGCCTTCATCGTGTGTCACCGTCACCAATACCCTTCCTCTCTATTCCATTTCTCTTTTTTTCTCTCTACTATACAATCACACCACCATGCGGTGGTAGTTTTTGAAGAAAGGAAACCAGAGAAAGAGAGAGGGGTGGGTGTAGCGGTGGTAGTTTCTGGAGAAAGGAAACGAGAGAGAGAGAGAGAGAGAGAGAGAGAGAGAGAGAGGAGGTGGTGGTTTTTAGACAAAGAAAGAGATGAACTTTGTAAAGAGAAAGATGAGAGAGAGAGGAGAGGTGGTTTTAAAGGGAACCAAATGACCAAAATAACCTCCAAAACAGACAAAATTACAATGTTTCCATGTTACTGTTCAAAAGGATGAGTCATTAATATATATATATATATATATATATATATATATATATATATATATATATATATATATATATATAGGGTAGGGATCCATAGAAAACCCTTGTTATATGGTAAACTCTGGAAACTCTAACTTCCCGACTTTTTTTTATATGAAAATTTTAGGGTATGTAATATACATGATTTTAAGCATTTTTGGCCCAAAAAATGGAAAAAGCGCCGAGCCATTTTTTTTAAAAAAAATAAAAAACCGTCTTCGGGTAACAAATGCTTAACACGTGTTAGTTTCGCTTAACATGTGTTAGTCAAAACTTTAATTTTTTTTTAAAAAAAACTACTCGGCGCTTTTTTGATTTTTTTAGCTCAAAATGCTTAAAATCATGTATATTTCCTGCCCTATTTTTTTCAAAATTAAAAAAAAAATTGGGAAGTCAGAGTTTCCAGAGTTTACCATATAACAAGGGTTTCCACATTATCCTTTCCCTATATATATATATATACATATATACATATATATATATATATATCCATCTTCAATGGCATGATTGTAAATAAGTAAAACTTTAATTAATTGTTATTTTAATAAAGGGGTATTAATGTCTTTTGTTCAATATCATTTATTAGGTAATTAATAAGAAACTCATGTGTATTTGGAAACAACAAATTAGTGTTTATGGTATACCCAAACGTATTTATTGTATATACTATTAAAATTATATCTCGGTATATATACAACAGTGTACATTGGTGTATATTCGTTTTTTCATTCATCATCATCACCAACACAAGATATACATTGGTGTATATTGGTTTTTTCATTCATCATCATCAACACAGATATACATTGGTGT
Organism: Ambrosia trifida; assembly: GCA_028751855.1. NCBI lineage: Eukaryota > Viridiplantae > Streptophyta > Magnoliopsida > Asterales > Asteraceae > Ambrosia > Ambrosia trifida. The sequence goes on along the minus strand of CM054128.1, from coordinate 62,200,725 downwards.
ATATTTGTTTTTTCATTCATCATCAACACAGATATACATTGATGTACACAGATATACATTGGTGTATATTCGTTTTTGAAGTGTACATTGGTGTATATCAGGTTTTTGTTGTTCATTCATCATCATCATCAAACACATATATACAACGGTTATATGATCTTCTATCACATGAGATTGTGATTCAATGTTTTCATGTATAGAATTATTATCCATAACTTGGAAATCTGAATTGTTGGCCGATTTTAGATTCTTTTAAATCGAAAGTTTTTTCAATTCAATCAATTTAAATCTTCTGAATTCGACTGGAAGTTATTTCGATTCAATGGAATTCAATCGAACGTGATTTTTTTTTTTGATTTGTGATTAGAGATGATAATAGGTTGAGAGATTTAAGGAAAGTAAAAAAAACTTGCATATTAATTGCAGGAAGATAATTAACTGCCATATACAAAACTTTTAATTAAATTAAAATATAATATTTAATTGTCTAATTACATAACTACCCCCTAGATCAAGATCAAAGATGAATGGCTCAGATTGGTTTCTAAGTTCCAAACTAGGCTCTTGATTCCTATTTGATCTTTTTCCTATATATATATATATATATATATAATAGTTTTGACCATGGATCGAATACTAAAAAATCATAATCAGATCTACGTAGTGATATAAAATGATTATTATAACATAAATTGATATCTTATATTATGCTAAGTTGCTTTTACAAATAACACTTGTGGTTATCATTTTATTGTTAGTTAAACCCACTTGATTTAAATAAATGATTATTGTAACAACTTTGAAAGTATATTAAAATCTTGTTTTGCTTTGGTTCCTAGAACTTTTTGACAAAGTCCAACAACTTCCACATGTTCTTTTGTTAAAAATAAATAAATAAATAAAAAATCTAAGATGGCGGCTTACACAAATTCACAGTTCAAAAATAATAAAATTTGATTGACGAAGAAACTGGTCGGAGGATATCCTGGCACACAAACGTACATAACTACATAAAAGTTTACCGCCATTTAAAGAAAAGACAAACTAACAATTTAGGCCAAAATCTGTTCGCGTACTATCATAACACGACATGATAACATCATCTATCTATACTTACTATAACAGAAGAGTCGTGAATGACATAAGAAAGCTGAGTTGTCAACCATAGAGACCTTAAAAAGATGAGGTGTTAACCTTAGAGATAGGCCTCGATTCCCTGTATGACGTAAATAATGATGTCATCAATTAGTTCAAAATATTCAAGAAAAATACGTGGGCCACTATCTTTTAGCACTGTTGAGCTCAACAACATTTATTCATTGGCCTCAATTGACGAACAGCTGTTCAGACTAATAATTAAGCTCTTTAATTAACAAGTTGATGTTGTGAATATCTGTTAGCATATTTTAGACCCCCATAGTTTCAAATTTTAAGACAGAAGTTTTAAATTAACATAGGGAATTGTGTTTCATTAACTATGTTGTAGGTATCTTCCTTTATAAGTATAACCACATAACTACATAACAAATACAACCATTCTTTATATAAGTTTTGAAATTTCTAAAAGACTTTTGAGAATTTAAATATTTAAATTTCAGATATGTTCGCCATCTGAATCCAGCTAAAGATATGTGGACAGCTGTTCGGCCGAATCTTACGAAAGTGGAATCAGATTTTTATGATGGAGGTCATATTGATGGATGAGCAGGTAAAGTATATGTCATCTGATGGTTTGTCTATGTGAGAGTTTTTGTGTTTGATCTTCATGTTTTGTTTATGATTATTTACATGTTGATAAGATTCAAGGCTCTATTAAGAAACTGTTGTCGGTTGGTTTGTCTATTATTCTCTAATTTAATTAAATAATAATTAAAAACAATTGTTGTATTTGATCTTCATGTTTTATGTATGGTTATTTTAAGGTTGGTAAGATTCAAGGCTCTATTAAGAAAATGTTGTTTGTTGGTTTGTCTATTATTCTTTAATTTAATTAATTAATAACAATTGCTGTGTTTGAACTTCATGTTTTGTTTATGGTTATTTTCATGTTGATAAGATTCAAGGCTCTATTAAGAAAGTGTTGTTTGTTGGTTTGCCTATTATTCTTTAATTTAATTAATTAATAACACTTGTTGTGTTTGATCTTCATGTTTTGTTTATGGTTATTTTCAGGGTGATAAGATTCAAGGCTTTATTAAGAAATTGTTGTCTTTTGGTTTGTCTATTATTCTTTAATTAATTAATAATTTACAGTTTACTTTCTTATTGTTGCTTTAAAGTTAAAAGATTATTGCTTGACTTATATTTTTTATTTTTCTAGATGTTGGATGAGTTAGGACGAGCTCCAAAAGAAATCAGACGTATGAATTTTGATATCCAAGACTTGGAGTAAGGATTCTTTTATATTTCTATAGTTTTTTTGGTGTAAAAGTATTGCTTAAACTTTTAACATATGATAGAATTTAATACAATCCTTGTTAAAATTGCAAACTTAATGATGACTTGGAATAATAAATGTTGTAATAATGTAGAGTATAAAAGTGTTGTATATGTTTTATATCTATGGTTCTATTTTTTTCATGCAGAGGTAAAATATTGCGATGTACAATTTGGAATGAATATGCAGAACAAGATTTAATTAGTTGGTTATCTGTCTTTTTATCTATTTTATCAAGACTTCATAGTTGAAGCCCAGAAGAAGCATGTTGATGCGCTCAGTGAGATTGAAGAGGTTTCAATGTTTTATACATAGCTTTTAAATATAAATGAGTTTATTAATGTTTTTATATATATTGTGTTTGCGGCAAATTTCCTGTGTTGTGGTTGTTTTGTGATTTGTTTTTTCGAGCAATCCTCTGCCTACAAAAGAATCGAGAAGAAGTCATCTGGGTTTAAAAGTTAGGAGCATGTCGTTAACATTTGTTATATATGTTTTAATGGCTTTTAGCAACATCTGTTATGAAATATCCATTAGAAAACATCTGTTATACAATATCTGTTATTGCAAACTTGCTTTTAGTTAACATATTTTAGACTTTGTACAACAAATTTTGGAATAGAGAAGGCCTTTCAAGTATTTTGGTTAATATCTGTTATTCAACACAGTGAATGGCTCTCTTTATTTTTAGCTGTTGCAACATCTGTTGTAGAATAATAAATGGTGACTTGGAATAATAAATGGTGTAATAATGTAGAGTATAAAATTTTTGTATATGTTTTAAACTTTTGTATATGTTTTGTATAATAAATGGTGTAATAATGCAGAGTATAAATTTGTTGTAGAAACAGAGATTGGACTCTTGGAGACCATTGTACAGTGATTGTATTGAACAGATGTTGTAGTTCTAGAAGTGCCATTCAGCAGACTTTATAGCAACAAAACGCATTGAAAACAGTCTGTTGTAGCAACATCTGTTGGATGAGAAAAGAGCTTTGAAGTTTATTTTGGTCAAAATCTGTTATACAACATATGTTGGAATAGTTAGTGATGTTCTTATTATCTTCATCTGTTTTAACAACTGTTATTAACATCTGTTGTAACATTGGATGATGTTCTTTAGTATTCATCTATTCTAACATGTGTTATTCCACATCTGTTCTAGAAACAAACTTTGGACTTTTAGAGACCTTTTAACAGGGTAGTTTTGAACAGATTTTATAGTTACACGGTTTTTACAATAGCATACCTTATAGCAACATATCATATTGAAGTACAGGTTGTGACTTTAGCGGATGTATGATGTTACACATTTCAAACTTGTATTTTATGAATAATTGATTTAATTTGGCTCTTAATAGGGTAGTATTGAACAGATTTTGTAGTTACACGGTTTTTACAATAGCATACCTTATAGCGACATATCATATTGAAGTACAGTCTAGATTTTCATGTGCATCCATTCCTTCCCACAGATCTACTTGCGCCTTCACCATCTTTTTGAGTTTGAGACCAAAGTCTGCTTCAGTTGGGTTCATCGGTGCCTTTTCAGATAAGTTTCTTTGAAAATCTACATCATTTGAGAAACATATGTCTTGAGATTTGTAGTATCTTGTTTGGTCATCATCAAATGTAATCTTCACCTCAAACTCCTCTTTCAGAAACTCCCAAGAAGTCACATCCCGAAGTTCACAGTTTTTAAAGATCTTCTTAAGTTTATTTTTTAGCCTTCGTGTTTCGTCAGTTTCCCAACTAGGATGGCTACCAAGTATTAACATTTTTTAAGAACTTCTTTTGAAGAGTTTGCAATTACACCTTCATGGGATATGTAAATACGCTTCCTATTGTCACTCATCAATGATTAGAATCTCTTCTTCTCAAACCACCATATGGATAATGTTCGGTGGTCTTCCATTTTGTCCTGTTGAGTTTTGGAATTGAGAATTTAGTTCGGAAAGAAAATTATGTAAAAGAAAGATATGTGCCCTAGATGTGGTATATTGTTCTTTGTTTTATAGGAGGGTTGTAGGGGAGTGGTGTGGGAAGTTAAGGCAATGTGGATGGTTATCAGATCGCTGTCATTAGAAGATATTTAATTTAATCGAGACGATTTGGTTGCAGTTTTTCAAGACATGTCTTTTCAATTTTGCTGTCATGTTATGATTATAATTTTTCTTATTTAATCTTTCATGAATTTATTACTTTTTTATTTAGTAAAATAAATAAGAACTTACATAAGTTCTGTTAGTTAACAGCATTGGAGCAACATCTATTAGATAAATATTTTAAATAACATCTGTTATTCCACATATGTTGTGTGAACATACTTTGGACTCCAAGAAACCCTTCAACAATTTCAAAATTGAAAAAACTGTAGAATAATGTTCAATATTGGTTAGTATAGGGACTAAACTATAATTCTTGAATAGTATTAGGAGCCATTGGTTATTTATTACTTATTATTTCTAATATTAAAATATTAAATTGCATTTATTGATGAATTGCGATCATTTTTTTGTTTATCTTTCTTTTTCTAAAACCATGTCTTAATTATGTGGAGTCTTTTCTCTCTTTATGACTGTACAATCCTTCACAATACCATCAAGAATCACACTCCTTTCTACTCTAGAGAACGAACAATTCTTTCAAAGCTGGATTTTTCTCTTTTTTTTATTTTCTAAGTTTATTTTTATATTTTGGAGTTTAATGTTGTGGAATTATATTTTAAATATTTATTATCAAGATTTTTTACTTACCAAATTAATGTACATGTTTTTTAAACAATGTGTGTGTAGGTGCACATGTTTAAAACAATTTAACATACAAAAATCGTTAATATTAGTTTTTTTAAAACCTGGGAAGTAGGACTTTGATGTTACCTTCTTAATTTATGAGTTTCGTAGGTAGTGTGTATGTTTGTGTGCATGTTGTAAGAACTCTTTATGTTTACAAGTCGTTGATATTAAAATACTGAAGTTTTTTTGCTTATACTACAAGTTTAATATTTTTGGATTTCTCATGTTACAATAATTTATTACAATCATTTTTTTCGTCAGATAAAGAAGGATGAGTAATTCATTCTTTAAAATTTTTCAAACACTAGAACTTCCACGTTTGGTAAATTATTCACTATCATTTAACAAAAGTATTTAGTTATTTGAAAATTTTGGTTATTGTGATCTTGAATGATGTTTGTTGTAGACAATAAGTCCATCTTATGGGAGGAAGTATGGGTCCATTTCAGATGAAGATAGTCCTGTAAATATAACAGTTGATGATGGTCGTTTGTGGAAAGTAAATTTGGGAATAAGGGATTTAAATTGGGGTTTCTGTGAAGGATAGAAGTCCGTAATTGATGATTTACAACTGACAGTAGGAAATTTTTTGATGTTTGATCATGTTAAGCATGATAATTGACCGCATTTCCTGTCACACTTGAAAATGCAATGTTGTATCCATGGAAGATTTTGCTAAGTTCTATTCCATGTGATGATGGAGGAAAACATGTGGAGTCGTTTTGTCATAGATGTGTTGCTTCACAATTGAAATCAATGGTTATTAATTTACGTACATTACACGTTGTTCTTTTTATATTATATATAAATTCTGTTTTATATTATATATATCTATACTGTCACACCCTCAAATTACCACTTGCGGAGTTTTAACGCGAGGCGCATGACAAACCAGGATCCAAGTCAACGATCACAATAAACAACTCTGTATGAAAAACGTAAAACCATAAACAACGATTTTTATAAGCGGAAGCATTTAAGAAGAATTTAATCAGCTACAAAAGTATTACCAAGTATTCAAAACACTTTATTTCAAAACATGCAACTAAGCCTAGACGCCAATGCAGACCCGTGCGCCTAGATCCATTTGTTGCTACCTTAGCGACCTGAGAAAAACATGCCAAAAAGATGTCAACATATAATGCTGGTGAGTTCACAGGTTTGTTCAATATGTTACCAAAAATGTTACCATGTCCATACTATATCAATGTTACCAAGTACGCTAGCTAGGCATATGTTTTATTACTACTACGATTGGAAACCATTACTAGACACGTTTAGCAATGTTTAGCATGTTTATGCAGCCCGAATGTTCAGCATGATACCAATGTTCCTGTTCGAGACAACATGCACCCACCCTGCCCTCCAAGCCGACGAGTGGGGCAGGTCACGCCCAATAGATGTATCCACATTTCCCCCGTTGTGCATCCCCGCACATTCATGGTTTCCCCCGGGACTTCCAAAGATCGTATAGCAATACAAAGTTAAAAACCATAGTATGACATATGTTACCAAAATAGTTTAGCGCATGTTTTCTCCCCCAAAAGTTAAAGCAGTAAAAGTGGGGCCGTGAACTCACCTTAGATAGCGTTCTTTGGTTATAAGCAAAGATGTTAAGCCCTTGATAATCCCTCTACCGGAGATCTATCAAAATGTTCACATAAGTGTTCCGACTAATAACCATAAGGTTATCTAGTCCCCGATTGTCCAGATCGTAACTAAGTATGTTTTAAAACGTGTTTGAATGTTTAACCGACACACTAGACCGACCCGACATCCCGTTGGTGACCCATTAACCTAACTAATCAAGTACACATAGATTACACACAAGGTTCAAGCATAAAACACTTAGTTTGTATCAAAAATCTCATTTCTGCATCAGAACGGTCGAACAAAGTCAATTTAAGTCTCCTTCGCCCGTTTTACATTTCGTTCGACCGTTTGATGCCTCCTTCGCCCGTTTTACCACGTTCGCCCAAACAAAACCCAGGTTCGACCCTGGATTCTCTCCTTCGCACCTTCGATCGGTCGAAGGAGTCCAGGTTCGCCCCTGTTGTGCAAATTTTCCTAAAAACGCTTCAAACACATTCAAAACGACTCGAAACATCATCAAACACAGCAGTCAAGCATGAATAACTTATCCCTACAAAACCTCACCGATTTCCCCCAATAATACGTCCATTTCAGCCCTTTCCCAAAATGGTAAAAATTATGGAAACGTCACTATCATGCATGGATTATTTACCCAATTTGGAAACTTTTGAAATCGATCCGTATTCAACTTAAAATGCTCAGTTTGTCGAGTGTTCGATCTTTCCCTATTAGTTCTATTGATCATATAATCATGCATCAAGTCTAGATTCGTTAAAACCCCCAAATACCCATAATATCATCATTTATCCAATCCTAACCCTAAACAACAATAATCTAGCATCAATAACAATCCTATATCATGTTTCCATCATAGATACAATAGAAAATCATTGAACAACAAATAACACCACATAATACACAATTTACATATGTTTATCATCATGAAAACCTATGTCAAATGATAATGTTTTGATTTAGAAAGATGTTTAAAGGGTTTTTAATCATAAAAATGCCCTTAGAACAGATCCGGACAATTAGGGTTAGATGAAAACGAATTAAAATGCTTTTAAAAAGGTTTAGGATTAAGAACACACCTTGGATTCTTGTTTAGATGTTGTAGATAGGTTAGAATATGAAAAAGAAGAGCAAAAACTCCTTCCTTAGTGATTACGATCGTTTGAGAGTGTTTTGGGACGGTTAGGGTTTGTGAAATGATGAAAAATGACAAAGTTTGGTATTTATACTAATCCTCCTTCGCCCCATATCAATGGTCGAAGGTGGCCTCCTTCGACCCTTTCACAGGGTCGAATGAGCCCTGTCCTGGTCGAAAGGAATTCTTTCAATTCCACACCCCAGGTTCGCCCATTTACAAAGGGTCGAACCCAACAAATGTTCTCCTTCGACCACTCGAAGTGGTCGAAACAGAATTCATTTTTAACTAATTTTCCAGTTTGTCGTGTTTAACGCATTCTAACACATCTTAACTCATAAGCATGCATCCTTAGTCTATATTTAACATATTTAAGCATATATAATCGTTTACACATCATTTAAACACATCTATGTATATAATCCACCACACGACCCATAATCTACACATATACTTAATTAGTTCATGTAATGTCACCAACAACGAAACCCGGTACTAGTGTATTACCAAAACAACTCCCAATGATCCTCCAGATCATTGCACCCTGGACAATCCTAACTTGACCCGACTCAACTAACCCAGTTAAGTCTGTTTATAAACGTTTCTCGCTAAGGTAGACTTAGATGTTACTAATATGTTTAAGCCAAACATGTCGGGTGTCACATATACTGTATTTAAAAATGCTGTTGTTATCAAAAGATTATGTTTATTAAGCAATTGGAGGAAAGTGGAACCAAGGCAGTCTTAAGATTTTCATTAACAATTTTCTTGACATGGAAGTTACTATTGAGAGGAAGGGAGATTCACAGTTTTATATAATAGACAGGTGGGAGCAAATAAGTAAACTCTTGAAGGTAGAGGATGGTCAATGCATTTTATTGAAATATATCGATGATTTTGCTTTAAAGTTAATAGTATTAACTTTATGCATTGTCGAGTGACACTTGATGATGTAGAAAATAACGACTCTGCTGAACTTATTGTGACACCCGGCATGTTCGGCTTAAACATTTTGGTAAAACTTAACTCTACCTTAGCGAAAAACATTTATAAACAAACTTAATTGGGTCAGTTGAGTCGGGTCAGGTTAGGATTGTCCAGGGTTCAATGATCTGGAGGATCATTGGGAGTTGTCTTAGGAATACACTAGTCTTGAGTCACGTTGTTGGTGATATTACATAGATTAAATTATGTGTTATACATAGATTGATACATACATGTGATATAATATGCAAATACGTGCTTCAAAGGTGTAAACATGATTGTATATGCTGAACATATGTTAGAATTGCATGTTCATGTGTTAGGATGTGCTAAAACGCGTTTAAACGACAAAACTAGAAAACCTAAAAAACACAAGTATTGGTTTGACCTGTAGGGGGTCGAACCAGGGATGGGAAATCAGCAAAAAGCTCATTCGACCTAACAAACTATCATTCGACCCATGATGGAGGTCGAATGTGGCTTTGGTATAAATACCACACTTTGTCAAATTTCATCATTTCAAAAACCCTAGTCGCCTCTAAACACTCTCTATCGATTTTAATCACTGAAGAAGGAGTTTTTGCTCTCGTTTTTCATATTCTAACCTACAAACACCATCGAATCAAGAATCTAAGGTGTGTTCTTAATCCAAACCCCTTTTTAATGCATTTTTATTTGTTTTCATATAACCCCAAATGTCCAGATCTGTTCTAAGGATGTTTTTATGATTAAAAAACCTTTCAAACATCTTTCTAAACAAAACCTTATTATTAAACATGAGTTTTCATCTCACTAAACATATGTTAATGGTGTGTTATATGATATTATGCGTTGTTTAATGATTTGCTGCTGTACTAATGATAGAAACATGTTCTAGGGCTACTATTAGTGTTGGTTCATGACTGTTTTAGGTTATAATTAGATGGATGATGATATCATGTCCAATTTGGGGATTTTGATAAATCTAGGGCTTGTTCCATGTTGTTATTATTGATAAAACTATTGGGGGTTTTCATACACATTAAAATGAGCATTTTAAGATGATTATGAAAGGATTTCAAAAAGTTTCCAAATTGGATAAAGTTTTCATGCATGATGTGACGTTTCCATAATTTTACCATTTTAGTGATTGTGCAGCAGGGGAGGTCGAACCTCGCCGTCATTCGAGCCCACGTGGGATCGAAGGTGGGGTCTAGGGGTCGAACTTGCAGACTGCCGGTCGAATAAGCTTCAGTTAGGTCGAACGAACTTCATTTAGGTCGAATTAACACATGTTAGGGTCGAATGAACATGTGTTAAGATTGAAGGAACATATATTAGGTTGTATGAACTTGTATGAGGGTCGGAGGAAACTCATGGGGGCTGAACCAAGGGTCCTTGGGGTCGAAGGAGCCTCCAGAAACACTAATTCGATCCTATCTCTTCGTATGTGCGATTTTTGATGCAAACTAAGTGTTTTATGCTCGAACCTTATGTGTAATCTATGTATGCTTGATTAGTTTATGTAATGGGTCACCAACGGGATGTCGGGTCAGTCTAGTGTGTCAGTTGAACAGTCAAACACATTTTTAAACATACCAGGTCATGATCTGGACAATCGGGGACTAGATAACCTTCTTGTTATTAGTCGGAACACTTATGTGAACATTTTGATAGATCTCCGGTAGTTAGGATTAACAAGGGCTTAGCTTTTCTTATTATCTTGAAGAAAACGCAACCTAAGGTGAGTTTCACGGCCCCACTTTACTGGTTTTACTTTTGGGGGAGAAAACATGCGCTAAACTTATATTTTGTAACATATGTCATACTATGATCTACTTTTGAGTTGCTATACAATCTTTGGAAGTCCCGGGGGAAACCATGAATGTGTGGGGATGCACAACGGGGGAAATGTGGATAGATCTATTGGGCGTGACCTGCCCCACTCGTTGACTAGAGGTCGGACGGGTGCATGTTGTCTCGAACTTTGCTAAACACGCTGAACATTATTTGGGCTGAACATATGCTAAACTTGCTAAACGTGTCCAGTAATGGTTTTCTAATCGTAGTAGTAACAAAACATACGCTAGATAGCATACTTTGGTTTCATTGATATAGTATTGACAGGTTTTGGACTTGGTAACATTTCGTAACATTTGGTAACACTTGGTAACATTTTATTACAAACCTGTGAACTCACCAGCATTATATGTTGACGTCGTTTTGGCATGTTTTTTCTCTGGTCGCTATGGTAGCAACACACGGACTAGGCGCACGAGTCTGCATGGCGTCTAGGTCTTAGTTTCATGCTTTTAATTAATCATTTTGGATCACATTGTCATTTGGTTTTGTAACTTGAAAATGCTTCCGCTATAGTTTTCTGGTATAAGTATTGTGTTTTGAGTTTACGTATTTCATATAGTGTTGTTTATTGTGACCGTTGACTTGGATCCTGGTTTGTCACACGCCTCGCAGTAAAATTCCGCAAGTGGAAATTGAGGTTTTGACAGATTGGTATCAGAGCTAATGGTTATAGTGAACTAGGACTGCATGTAGAGTCTGGTCTATAGCCGAGTCACACACACTAGACGGTCACATACTATGAGTAGTTTTAGTGGGATACGTACTAACTTTGTCGGGGTGTCTTAACATCATCATCGTACTTCTGTGTTACATCATCTACTCTTACTTGGGTTTTGCCTACTCTTATCTTCTTCTTCGGGATTTGAAGATGAAGGGACTGACTAGTTGAACTAATCTTGCACAACAGTGTTGTATATTGGAGTGCTTTTCGCATACTCTTGAGATTTGTCCAAGACTCGGATGTCTCCCGTCTATGCTCCAATAGACGCACTTGCTTACACATGTTCTCTTACACTTATGCTTGTAGTAGCATGTTACTAGGTGACAGTATTCAGTGACTTAAGTTCGGATTAGGGGAAACGCTTGCAGGACCATGTAGAGTAGTTTATCATTTTGGGTTCACACGAAATCATAAACTAAAATGCATGAAAATCCCAGTGGACTCTGAGTTTGGATGGATAATCCTGGATTGGACCTAGGTTTAACTCTTGTAACTTCTTGTGTTGGCACTAGCAGTGAATCTGAACATCTCGATTTTGATTGTCAGATCATCTTTGGTGCTCGTGGTGGATGTCGTGGTGGTCGTGCTGGTGGCCGTGGTGGCGGCGGTGATCGTGGTAACATCAACATGACCCAAGAGGAGTTGAACAACTTGTTGCAACAACAAGTGAATATGGCCTTGGCTGCATTCCATGTTGGACATAACGTTCTAGGTGGTAAGTTGATTTCTATCAACTCTGCTTCATTTTTGGGTGTCATGTCTTTTCTTTTGTGGTTTATTCATGTGTCATGTCTCAGGTGCTGCTGTTAATCCACCTCCACCTCAGTGCTCTTACAAGCAGTTTCGGGACTGTCAGCCCCATAACTTTGCTGGGACTGAGGGAGCAGTGGGATTGCTCCGATGGTTGGAGAAGGTTCAGTCCGTGTTTTTGATGCGTAACTGTCCCGCTGGTGACCGGGTTAAGTATGCCACTACGACATTTGAGGGTCCTGCGTTATCGTGGTGGAATGCTACTGCTCAGAACATGGGTATAGGGGAAGCTCATGCTATGCTTTGGGCAGATTTTGTGCGTCGTCTGAAGAGCGAGTACTGTCCTAGGGAGGAAGTGTAGAAGTTGGAACACAGGGTCTGGAACTACAAGTTGGTTGGGTCTGAGATAGAAGAGTACACTATGAGGCGTAACGAGTTGACAGTGTTGTGTCCTGACTTACACACACCTGAGTATAGGAGGATTGAGCACTACATTTCTAGGTTGGTGCAGGAGATAGCAGGGTTGGTGTCTGCCGGGAATCTTCGCACGCTTGCTGAATTCGTCCGTTCGGCTCACAAGATGACGAACATGAAGGTGGTAGAGGGCGTTTTGCCTCCTAAGGGTACTACTATGAAGGTTTCTGATAGTAACAAGAGGAAGTGGGATAGTGTGGGGAAGAGTTCTATGCCAGCACCGTCTCAGGAGGGGAAGAAGTTTGATTCGTCTGGCTCATCTTCGGGGCAGAAGTCGAGTGGGTATGTTGGGAAGCACCCCAAGTGCAACAAGTGTGGTTTTCATCATTCTGAGGGTTGTGACCGAGCTCGGTGTCATCGGTGCCATCAGTTGGGGCATCTTGCCAAGGACTGTAGGGTGTCACTTCCGCCAACACAGGTTCATAATATCGTTCCTGCTTCTGCTGCTCAGGGGACTCCAGGAAAGCAGGGGTGCTACAACTGTGCTGGCATGGGGCATTTCAAGCGTGATTGTCTAAATATGAAACAGGGCGAGAATGGGAAGGGCGGGAACGGTAACGGGAACAACGGAGGCGGCGACAGGAATATGCGTGCTTTCGTCATTGGCTCTGCAAAGGCCAAGCAGGATCCAGACACAGTTACCGGTACGTTCCTTCTTAATTATCGCTATGTTTCTGTCTTGTTTGATTCTGGTGCCCATAAGAGTTTCATATATGTGGACATTAATCGATTGCTAGATATAGTACCCACACCTTTAGAGGCTAAGTACTTGATAGAATTGGCAGATGGTAACAACATCGAAGCGACACATATTCTTAGGGAATGTCGCTTGGAACTGTCGGGATTGTCTTTCCCTATTGACCTTATGCCGGTGTCCCTGGGTAGATTTGTGATATACGTTAAATTACACATATAAAAGTCCCCGTTTAACTCCCATTTTAATATGTTTTTGACCTAATACATAGGAATTGGTACTTATTTGGGTATCTTTACGATTTCAGTTCTTAAACGAGGTCTCGGAAGCCTAGCAGAAGGAAAACGGAGTTTTCGGCGCGTAAACAGGACCTCAGGCCCTGTGAGCGGCCGCGCGCTCCCCCAGATATTATTGGAGACCTTCTGGAAGGCCTACGTCAGCACCCGAGCCAATTGGCCACTTGTTTGAAAAGTGAGCGGCCGCTCTTGGGCTCTGTTTTGCTATAAACTGCCCATTTCAGCCACTGATCGAATGTTGGATCTTTGGGGAACGTTTTCTGGCGATTTTCGGGGCTTTTGAAGTGCTGCACAGGCGTAGAACAAGCTCGGGAAGCCATCCGATCCATCCTTCATCATCCAATCCATCTCTTTAGCATTTTATACGGTTTGATCCTTTAAACATTTATGATCCAAATCTGATTTTGAAAGCTTATTTTGAGGTTGTTTTAGTTAATCGTACGCCTACGGGCAAAAACAATAGTATGTAGTACGTTAAACAATCATTTGTATAGTTAATCATGTCTTGAATAAATTTGGCGTTTTTCATGTTTAGATCTTGATGATCATAGCGCAACCTTGTTTCATTGTTGTAGATTTGTAGTTGTATTTGAATGACTTTGGCGAATGTCGAATGTGTTAGGCGGATAAATGTTGAAAAACCGTCTGTTTAATCGTCCAGTAGTAGACTAGTTAACTTGTTAATAAGTTTACGCCATGAAACTGTAACCGGGTATTGGTTTGGTTAAAGTCAGTCGAACAATGGTTAAAAATGCTTACCGACACGTAAAAGGGTTTTAAAAGCTTAATGGTGCCGTTACTGATCTTTGACACGGTGAATGATCTTTGGTAGTTATTTTGGTAAAAATAGCGATCTTAGTAGATCTGTGTTCAAAGTTGGTAAAATGGAATAGGTTTTGAAATGCTCTACTTTATGCTAGTCTAGGTGGCTGTATTGTGTATTCGATATCACTTTCCTGAATTACTTGTGTTATTTATATGTTTTAGAATTAATTTAGTTATAAACAAACTTCAAACTATCTTTTTCTACTGGTAAATCGAGGACAGAGTTTTAGTACCATTGCTCTGCGCGCGTCCATGGATCGATATCTGGTTCTTATCTGTACATTACTACATATATGACAGGGTACACTTGCCCTATTGTGTGTGTTTTAATATTAAGGTCTAAACAATTTTTATAAATAATAAAGCAAAACGTGTGTTATTTCATCGCTAAATTATGCGTACTAGCAGACACGTCAAGTTTTTGGCGCCGCTGCCGGGGACGCGACGAGTATTAGGAACGAACCGAGTCAACTTTTTACCAGTGTACATGCTTGTGAATACTTGTTTATACTTCGTTGATTCGTTATTTCATTCATTTATTTGCATATATGATTATTTGAATTTTTATTAAATTTATCTATCTGTAGATATTGTGGATTGATTTTAGATTGGTTTATAGGTTTGCATATAGATTCGTTCATTTATCTGCTTATAGGATTGTTTGATTTTATTTTTCGTTCATTAGGATGTTGATATATTTAATTTATTGAATATTGGATTTATTTGTTTGTCTATGAATTTGATTTGTTCTTTATTTGATTGATGAGATTTATTTGTTCGTATTTGGACTAATTATTAATTTCATTCTTTGTATAGTTTTAGGCTTAGTCTGCTTATTTCTGTTCATTCCATTGATTCTATTAGTTTTTATTTGATTTTCTCGAGTATATAGCTTTCCGTTATTTTCGCATGTATTTATGGATTCTTTATTTTATTTATTTATTTTTCTGTCTTCTATCACCTTTTGGGTTTGTCATATATTCGCCTGTTGCAACTGTATCATTCTTATATGCAGGTTGATGTCCGCGAACCCCGAGCCTTCTGACGAGGAGCGAAGGCGTATCTTGAGGAGAAGCGAGAGGATTAGACTTCATAAATTGCGTCTTGTTTCTGATATTCTTATTTCTACTCCTATAGTTGAGGTCCCAGTTGACGAGGTGAGGCACGATCTGGCTGACAACGAGGGGTCGGAAGCCCTAAGTGACATTATCATGGCGGACGATGACATTCCGCTTAATGATAGTGGTCGTCCAGGAGGGGATGGACTGGCACCGAGCATTGTCCGACCGGCTATTTTGGCGGACCATTTCGAGATCAAATCCAGTATTGTTAATATTATACAGAACTCGGTGCAATTCGGTGGACTGGAGCATGAGGATCCAGACCGACATATTGCTGCATTCTTAGAGGTTTTAGCAACCTTTAAGATGACGGGCATCTCCGATGATGCTATCCGTCTGAGACTCTTCCCATTCTCACTGCGGGACAAAGCTCGGACTTGGCTTTTGTCACAACCCGCAGGGTCGATCACGACTTGGGCAGAGTTATCACAACAGTTCATGCAGCAATACTTCCCTCCTGAAAAGACTCAAAAATTGAGGAATCGCATCATGACATTTCGTCAAGATGACGAGGAGTCATTGTACACCGCATGGGAGAGATTCAAAGACCTACTCTTGAGTGTTCCGTACCATGATATCTAAAAAACACATCTGGAGCAAATGTTCTATCAGGAGCTCGAATTTGACTCTCAGGAACGTCTTGATGTATATGCTGGGGGAGACATCGGAACAAAGTCCCCTAATGAAGCATGGGCCATTATTGAGAAGGCATCCCAGGAGTCTAAATCTTGAAAGAGTGACCGATCCAGGTCTTCATCTGCCCGATCGGGTGTACATGCTGTTGATAACTACACGGCCATTTCTGCACAGATTGAGGCTCTGGCTACGAGATTTGATAGATCTCAACAAAGTGTAGCGCAGGCCCAATGTCTGTGTGAACAGTGCGGGGTATCTCATGAGCCTGGCTCGTGTGCTCAGGGGGTTAGGCCACGAGGATGTGGCTTGCATGGGTAATCAAACGAGACCCCAAAATAACCCCTACTGTAACACTTATATTCCGGGTTGGAGAAACCACCCAAACTTTGGGTAGAGATCTGGTACCTCTAAGCAGAACCCTCTCGGATTCCAGCAGAGAGCCACCGTAGCACACCAATCCCACCAGTCCAAACAAGAACAGCTTTACCAATCTTATGGCCAATCCTGCCAGTCTAGACCCAACCAGTGCCAGAACCCAAGCGCTAGGGCGCAGTTCCCAGTAGCACGCCCAGGGTGTTACGTCTAGACTGGAGGAGATGATGTCTCAACTCCTCACCAACACCACGAATACCAATCAGATTGCCGAGCAGCGCTACCAGCAGCACGAGGAGGGCTTCTCCAATTATGAGGTTGAAATGAGGGGCCAAAAGGCGTCCATGCAGGCCATTGAAAATCAGGTTGGGCAGAAGGCAAAGATGATGTCTGAGAGACAGCAGGGTGGTCTCCCGGGCAACACTGAGCCAAATCTGAGGGGGCATGTAAATGCCATAATGACGAGGAGTGGTAAAACCACGGGACCTGACACATCACGCTCACCACCGATCACTAAGACGGTCCAGACTGAGTCTTCGGAAGAGGTGCACGCTAGGCGAGTCCCAGCAAGTATAGCACAGTTGCCGAAGCCAGTCACTGACTACACTCCTCCTGTTCCATATCCTGGCAGACTTGGGAAAGAAAGGGACGAGGCCCAGTACGGGAAATTTCTTGAGTTGTTTAAACAGCTACACATAAGCATCCCGTTTGTGGAAGCCTTGGCCCAGATGCCTAAGTATCCTAAGTTTCTGAAGAACATCCTCACAAACAAGCAAAAACTTGAGGACCTGTCCTGTGTGTTGTTGAACGAGAACTGCTCTGCAATTCTGCAGAATAGACTGCCCATGAAGATAGGAGATCTAGGTAGTTTCACCATCCCTGGTCTAAATAGGGAACATGTCTATCAGTAATGCACTGGCAGACTTGGGTGCGAGCATTAACCTTATGCCTTATAAGGTTTTTGAGAAGCTGGATCTAGGTGAGCCTTCACCCACCAGGATAAGTATTCGTCTTGCTGATCGTTCGATCAAATATCCTCGGGGATTTGTTGAAAATATGCTTGTCAAAATTGACAAATTTGTATTCCCGGTGGATTTTGTCATCCTTGATATGGATGAGGAATCTAAAGTGCCTCTGATCCTGGGACGTCCTTTCCATAACACGGCAAGGACAATTGTTGATGTGGCTGCGGGCCAGATCACACTCCGGGTGAACGATGAGCATGTGACTTTTGATGTTCAAAGGTCAATGCGTCATCCTAGGGTCAGGATGACACACTATACTATCTTGATATAGTAGACCAGTGTGTCAGTTCTCACTTTCGAGGCACGATAGAGGAGGATGTTTCGGGAACACATCTGTTGTGTGGGGACTTAGATGGCATTATGAAGGAGGGCCATAGAGATGAGTACCCGGTCTATCAGATCGGTGATGATAGTTCCCAGAGCCCGGGGTGTTTCGTGGAGATTGAGCGTGAGGAGGGTGATAAGTCAAAGCCGTTTGTTGAGGATCCACCGTCTTTGGAGCTGAAGGAGCTCCCACCGCATCTCGAGTATGCATTTCTTGATGAGGAGGGTCGTCTGCCTGTTATCATTTCATCTTCTTTGTCTGGAGTTGAAAAGAGCGAGTTGCTCCGAATACTAAAACATCATAAAAAGGCAATCGCCTGGAAGATTATGGACATCAAGGGGATTAATCCCTCATTCTGTACTCATAAAATCTTGATGGAAGATGTCCATAAGCCTTGTGCGCAGCACCAGAGGTGTCTGAACCCGAACATGCAGGAGATTGTGAAGTCTGAGGTCATTAAATTGCTCGATGCTGGATTGATATATCCGATCTCAGACTCTGTATGGGTTAGTCCTATGCACGTCGTGCCCAAGAAGGGTGGCATGACGGTGGTCATGAATGATAGGAATGAGTTGATTCCTACGAGAACTGTCATGGGGTGGAGAGTTTGCATTGACTACCGCAAGCTCAATGATGCCACCAGAAAGGATCACTTCCCGCTTCCATTCATCGATCAGATGTTGGAACGACTGTCGGGGAAGTTGTACTATTGTTTCCTTGACGGTTTCTCGGGGTATTTCCAAATCCCTATTGATCCTGTGGACTAGGATAAGACGACCTTCACATGCCCTTTTGGCACATTCGCCTACAAGCGTATGCCATTTGGGCTATGCAATGCCCCGGCAACCTTCCAGCGTTGCATGATGGTGATATTCCATGACATGATCGAGGACTCCATGGAGGTATTCATGGATGATTTTTCAGTCTTCGGGAGTTCATTCGATCAGTGTCTGGGGAATCTGTAGCGGATGCTTCAGAGGTGCGAGGAGACCAGTCTTGTGCTGAACTGGGAAAAATGCCACTTCATGGTGAAGGAAGGAATAGTCCTAGGGCATAAGGTCTCCCAAAATGGGTTAGAGGTTGATCTTGCCAAAGTTGATATCATTTCTATACTTCCTCCGCCCTCCTCTGTCAGAGCGATCCGCAGCTTCTTGGGTCATGTGGGTTTTTACAGGCGATTCATCAAAGACTTTTCAAAAATCGCCCGTCCGATGACCCGTCTGTTGGAAAAGGATGCACCGTTTGTGTTTGGTGCAGAACGTTTGAAGGCCTCCGGGCTTTTAAAGTGTTTGCTTGTGGAGGCCCTTATATTGGTAGCATCCGACTGGGAGCTGCCATTCGAGATCATGTACGACGCGAGTGACTTCCCGATAGGGGCGGTCTTGGGACAGCGGAAAGACAAGCACTTCCACCCGATCTACTACGCTAGTAAGACTCTTCATGATGCGCAGGAGCATTATACCACCACGGAGAAGGAGCTTCTAGCTGTAGTATTTGCATTCGACAAGTTTAGATCATATTTAGTGCTGTCGAAGACCATTGTCTATACAGATCATGCAGCGATTAGGTATCTGTTTAGCAAACAGGACGCGAAACCGCGCCTAATTAGATGGATCCTGTTGCTGTAGGAGTTTGATATAGAGATTCAGGACAAGAAGGGTGCCTTGAATGTTTCCGCTGATCATCTTTCCAGACTCGAGCATAATGATGCCGAGAACTCCGCGTGGGAGACCATTAATGACAATTTTCCCCACTAGTTCTTGATGAGCATCGAGTCAGTGGAAGATGTATCGCCTTGGTTTGTGGATTTTGCGAACTACCTCGCGTGCGGGATCCTTATCAAAGGATTGTCGCACCAGCAAAAGAGGAAGTTCGTCGCAGATTTGAAACATTACTTCTGGGACGACCCATTTTTGTTCTGGGTCGGGGCGAATCAGCTGATCCACTGTTGTGTGTTCGGGGTTGAGGCGGCGCATATACTGCGTGATTATCACGAGGGGCCTACCAGAGGTCACCATGGAGCGAACTACACTGCTAAAAAAGTGTTAGACTCCGGGTTTTACTGGCCCACACTCTTTCGTGACGCTCAGATATTGGTCGGTGCATGTGATTCGTGCCAGAGGGCAACGAACATATCGGCACGTGACCAAATGCCGCAGAACCCAATCCAAGTCTGCGAAGTCTTTGACATTTGGGCATTGACTTCATGGGACCATTCCCCTCCTCACAGGGCAATCGATACATACTCGTGGCAATTGACTACGTGTCGAAGTGGGCCGAGGCGCAAGCCTTGCCCACGAATGATACCCGAGTTGTTGTGAGGTTTGTTCGCAGCTTGTTCTCACGGTTTGGTGCCCCAAAGGCACTAATTAGTGACCGTGGTACGCATTTCTGCAATGCGCAGCTTGATCGCGCGTTAGCACGTTATGGTGTGCACCACAGGTTATCCACCCCATATCATCCGCAGACAAGCGGTCAGGTGGAGGTCACTAACCGGGGTTTATAGAGAATCCTTGAGCGGTCGGTAAATCAAAACCACAAGGATTAGGCTGACAAGCTGGATGACATGTTGTGGGCCTTCAGGACTGCCTACAAGACGCCTATTGGGACGACTCCCTTTAGGATTATCTATGGCAAAGCGTGTCATCTCCCAGTCGAGCTTGAGCATAGGGCATTCTGGGCTCTTAAAACAGCGAATTTGGATCTGAAGACCGGCGGTGAGACCCGTTTCTTGTAGATCCATGAGCTGGAAGAACTTAGGCAGCAAGCCTATGAGAGCTCGATTTTGTATAAAGAGCGCACCAAGAAGTTGCACGATAGTCGCCTGAAACACCGAAAAGATTTTCAGGTAGGTGACTTGGTCCTGCTTTACAACTCGCGCCTGCGTCTCTTTCCAGGAAAGTTGAAATCCCATTGGACAGGTCCGTACACCGTTAAGGAAGTATATCCTTACGGAACTGCCTCGATTGAGAATTCAGAGGGTTTGACTTTCAAAGTCAACGATCATCGCCTTAAAGTCTACATTGACAGACCGGTTGACCAATCCGTAGAGGTACTTGATCTCTACACCCCACATACTTAAAAAGTGTGGGGAAGTGAGTCTAGCTAGCGACTCGTTAATAAATATAGCACGGCGTGTATGGGCACGCCAAATTGTATAAATGTTCATAGCTTAGAGTAGTTTGTAGTTAAATTGTTTAGTTTTAACTTGTTTGTTTAGTTTGTTTTTAGTTATTGTAGGTTGGATTCGCACCTTGCGATTGTCTGGATAGTCGCTTCAAAACCATGGTAATATACTAGGAAGCGTCTCAAAAGAGGTAAGTTGGATGTTAAAATCAAAACGGACAAGTGCAGGCAGTTTTTGGTGAAAAACTGCAGTGAAAAAACCAGTTCAGTAGCAGTGAGCGGCCGCGCGGTTGTGTCTGCTCAAATTTTTTAAGGGAAAAAGGGGTATTTCACTTTAAAAACTGAATTTATCTAACCGTAAATACCATAACTTGGCTGCTCATAATAAAAACATCCCCAAAACTTCCTTGCACTTGCTCTCAAGAACACCCAAACAAACCTTTCAATTACACAGAAAATCTTCAAAATCAAGGTATGATTCATCCTATTTATTGTTATTTTTCTTGTTCTAGTATAATGTAGACTAGATTTATGTAATCTTTTCATGATTCTTGGGTCTCCTTCATAATGTTTAACAAACCCTAGAGTTCTTGAATGGATTATATGCTTTGTTAGTATAGATTAGTGGTTGATTATTGTCCAAATCTTTGAGTTTTTGGGTTTTTGGGTTTTCTTCATAATGTTTATAATAAATCCGATTTTTTTTTTTTTTATGATTTGTGTGATTTTGTAACCTTATGTTTAGTATAGTTTAGTATGTTTGTAGATTAATTTCATTATAGGGTTGTATGCTAGTGTAGATGTCAATGTTATTTAGGTTTGTTGTTGAATTTTGGGGGTCCTTCATAATTGTTCAAAAATCCCCAAATTCATCATGTTCTAGGTTGTATGATAATGTTTAGTTTTCTTAATTTTTGGGGATTCTTCATAATGTTTAACAAATCCCCAAAATTTTAAGGTTGTTAGTTACTAGATTGTAGTTTAGAGGTGTGTTGTTCATGAACTTTGGGGCGTTCTTCATAACTAAACAAACGCGCCCCAAGTTCTTTGATTACTTCATAAATATTTGGTTTTTAAACACCTTGCGCTAGATAACTAGAAGTTAAGATGATTTGCAAAATAAGGGCGCGTAGGTGTTAAAATTCCAAATTCGTTTTAAACACTTCATAATTGCGCATGTTCGGCGAAAACACTGAAAACTGGGAAAAAGCCAATGCACAGGAGCGAAAACGGTGCTGCACAACACAGTTTGGCGCGCGCAGGCACAGTGAGCGGCCGCTCACTCCCTGTGAGGGGCCGCTCAAACATTCTGATGTGAATTTTATTTTTTTTATTTGGCGCGTTTTGGGTCCGGGTCCTATTCCTTCGATTATATCTGACATATTTTAGCATTTTGATGCAGATGGTGCACCACTTTCTACAATTCAATCCGGCAAACCCGCGAGAACGCGGGTGCATCGAAACCTTCAACGAATTGTATGAACGAAGGGATTCTATCCACCTTACGCTAAATGAACTGGTTTTTGAGGAACTTACCCTCGAGTTCTTATCCACTCCGCGAAGGATATGTTTTGACACTTTGGTGGAGCGGAATCAAGAGGCAAGGTTCCGGGAGTGGATGGACAAACACATGGAGAACTTGCTATCGATAAATGAACTGGTTTTTGAGGAACTTACCCTCGAGTTCTTATCCACCTTACGCTACAACAGGCTGCGTAAGCATGACCAACCGGATTTTCAAAAAAATGGGCGCTGAGGATTACAGTTCCGCATATGTGGTGAATGGCGCGACATTTCAGTCGCGGAGCTAGGTCTCTACCTTGGGATCCATTCTGAAGAAGAGACCTTGGATGATAGCTTCAATGAAGCTATGTACAAGTTCCCGGACGACCACGTAGCAAGAAACGCTTTTTGGGCCGAACTAACGGGGTTACAAAACTATAACTCCCAAAGTGCCAGGGCGTCCCAAATCATTGACCCATTGCTACGGGTGTTCCAGAAGGTCGTATGCGGGACCGCGGCTGCTAAGAAAGAAGATTCCACTGGCTGCCCCACCCCTGATCTATTATTTCTGTACGCTCTCGTAAGTGATGTACCAGTTAATCTTGCTGCACTGATTGCATCTTTTCTCAGTTCAGCAACATGTACAAAACCTGGGAGCATGATATATGGTGGGGAGTACGTGACTGCATTGGCAAAGGGAATGGGGGTCTTTAAGGCAGCACGGAGGACACTGACCAGGGTTCCCGGTGGATCTAGGGTGGACATAGACGTACTCTGACACGTGAGGATCGTCCATGAGTACGACAGCAGGGCATGCATGTTAAAGGGCAATGACTGATCAATCTAGAACCCATTGCCAGCACAGCAGCCACCACCACAGCATCAGCAGCAGCACCAACCACAGCAGCAGGCCCAACACCAGCCACAGTAGGAGCCCCAGCAGCAGCACTACCATTACCAGCACCCTCAGGCCTTCTATGATAACCTTGGCGCGTTCAGAAATGAAACGCGCGATACTTTGTATCAGCATGGCGAGTCTCTGCAGCATCAGGGCGCGACCCTCGACTACCTCATCACTGAGCTTCACGCTTGCTTCCCAAACAACTTTGGGAATCCCCCACAAAGGGGACATCCGGGGGACAAGCGGAGACGGGGGGGGGGAGATGTGGCGGGATCGTCTGGGACTCACCATGATGATGAGGACTGAGGAGTGACTGGTAGGCTGGTAGTATTTTTTTATCTTATATTTTGTTGATACTATTATCTGGGTGCGTGCACCGAAGATGTGTTATGCTTTTGTCATGAATGGTGATAGTGCAGGAAACGGCGAGCACCGGTATGGATGCTCAATGCGGTCACCATGCTTTTCGGGTTATCACCAACAGGGGAGTATTATTCTCCTTTTTCGCACAAATAGTTAGCTATTTCATAAATGCTATCTACTTCTCACATTGGGGACAATGTGACGTTTAAGTGTGGGGAGGGATTATATCTTGTTCTTCTTGTCCTCTCGTATATGTATATATATATATATGTTAAAAAAAATCCTTTATAACTAAATATATGTATATATTTATAATAAACATCAAGCCTAACTAATTTTTGATAAAAATAACTTAAGGCGCAACAAACAGACGATATACGAGCGTGTTTAATTCGTACACTTGCACCCATTTCCTTCCGGCTACATGAGCGTTTGAGCCTTAGAATAGATTACATTTCTTTGACATGCTTGCGAGTGAGCCAGATGTTTGGTGCAATTTAGAACTTGTCACTAGTATACTTGTTTAGATCAGATACGTGTGACACTGTACGAATATGATTGAGGCATTTAGGAATCCCTTTTGATTTAGCCTTTTCTTTTCATTCTATCTGTTTCCTGCACCCAAAAGTTATCCACTAGTTAACCATGTTGCACCTAATCCCGTGTTTTTCTTATTTACCACACCATTTCACCACTAAACCAAATAGCCTCTTTCTTTTAAACCTTTTGTGTTAAAACTCGGTTTAGGTTATTGTTTAACTAGTTTATGTGTTGTAAATAGTTCGTTTTCAGGTATATCTATTTAGAACCCGTATGTTGATTATATATCAGTTCAGTATATATATATATATATGTTAAAAAGATCCAGTAAAATAGAACACCCTAAAATAGGGGAAATTAGCAGTGATTCGAGCAGTTTTAGAGCTTTCAAGTTAAAAGTTATATGTTTAGCTCGTTTCAAATGAAAAATCACCTATATTAGCATTTGTGTTGTACAGTTGTAGTAGTTGCTATTAGTTAGACATAACCGTCGGGTTTTAGCCGATTTGTCACTTTAAATGTCCATTCCACACCCTTACCTTTGCTTAACATTACAACCCTTATAAGACCTCTTGATTTGTGCTATTTCACACGTTAGTTGGTGTAGACTAGATCTTTTGACAAGCTTATGATATTGCACGATTCATTGTCTTGGAAATAGAGCAATTTAACACATACACATTACACATATGTATCATAAATAAAACCGAGTGTATGTGAACATTTTGAGTCGTGTACGGGTCTGCGTGCGTGTAGATCGGAAGTGAGTCGTTGCAATTTAGTTATCTTACCACCTGTTTATATATCTTTGTTGGCTTGACTATTATCGTCTGTATAGGCTATATTTTGTCTTTGTTGCCACTTGGCGAGTTTTTATTTATTTTATGATTAAGTGTTTGCTTGAGGACAAGCAAAGTTCAAGTGTGGGGAGGTTTGATATACGTTAAATTACACATATAAAAGTCCCCGTTTAACTCCCATTTTAATACGTTTTTGACCTTATACACAGGAATTGGTACTTATTTGGGTATCTTTACGATTTCAGGTCTTAAACGAGGTCTCGGAAGCCTAACAGAAGGAAAAATGGAGTTTTCGGCGCACAAACAGAACCTTAGGCCCTATGAGCGGCCGCTCACTCCCTGTGAGCGGCCGTGTGCTCCCCCAGATATTATTGGAGACCTTCTGGAAGGCCTACGTCAGCACCCGAGCCAATTGGCCATTTGTTTGAAAAGTGAGCGGCCGCTCACAGAGGCCGAGCGGCCGCTCACAAGCTCTGTTTTGCTATAAATTGCCAATTTCAGCCACTGATCAAATGTTGGATCTTTGGGGAACGTTTTCTGGCGATTTTCGGGGCTTTTGAAGTGCTGCACAGGCGTGGAACAAGCTCGGGAAGCCATCCGATCCATCCTTCATCATCCAATCCATCTCTTTAGCATTTTATATGGTTTGATCCTTTAAACATTTATGATCCAAATCTGATTTTGAATGCTTATTTTGATGTTGTTTTAGTTAATCCTACGCCTACGGGCAAGAACAATAGTATGTAGTACGCTAAACAATCATTTGTATAATTAATCATGTCTTGTATAAATTTGGCGTTTTTCATGTTTAGATCTTGATGATCATAGCGCAACCTTGTTTCATTGTTGTTGGATTTGTAGTTGTATTTGAATGACTTTGGCGAATGTCGAATGTGTTAGGCGGATAAATGTTGAAAAACCGTCCGGTAGTAGACTAGTTAACTTAATAAGTTTACGCCATAAAACTGTAACCGGGTATTAGTTTGGTTAAAGTTAGTCGAACAACGGTTAAAAATGCTTACCGGCACGTAAAAGGGTTTTAAAAGCTTAATGGTGCCATTACTGATCTTTGACACGGTTAATGATCTTTGGTAGTTATTTTTGTAAAAATAGCGATCTTAGTAGATCTGTGTTCAAAGTTGGTAAAATGGAATAGGTTGTTAAATGCTCTACTTTATGCTAGTCTAGGTAGCTCTATTGTGTGTTCGGTATCGCTTTCTTGAATTAGTGAGGTTAGAAAACTCTTAACAGATGACTAACTTATCTTTAGAAGATCAGCGTGACATCATATCAGCTACTCGCTAACAAACGACTTGAAGTGGTTAACGTGTCTACTCGTGTTTGCTTTCTGTATAGTTGTCATGTTAGGATGCCCGAAAGGGACACTAATTGTCGGAGAATGGGAATGTTGATCACATGCCTTTATTTTATATGATTTGTAGATGGCATGCCAGGGTAGATATATTATAGTCTATATAGTTATATTTTCTATTTGGAGTCTTACTTGTGTTATTTATATGTTTTAGAATTAATTTAGTTATAAACAAACTTCAAACTATCTTTTTCTACTGGTAAATCGGGGACTGAGTTTTAGTACCATTGCTACGCGCGCGTCCATGGATCGATATCTGGTTCTTATCTGTACATTACTACATATATGACAGGGTACACTTGCCCTATTGTGTGTGTTTTAATATTAAGGTCTAAAACATTTTTATAAATATTAAAGCAAAACGTGTGTTATTTCATCGCTAAATTATGCGTACTAGCAGACACGTCAATTTGATGTCGTTGTGGCCATGGATTGGTTATCGTTGTATCGTGCGGAGATCGTTTGTTTTGATAAGTTCATTCGGATCCCTCTCCCTGATGGAGAGATTCTTTTGGTTCATGGCGAGAAGAGCGGTGCTCCGCTGAGTATCCTTTCCAGTATGAAAGCCCTTAAGTATCTTCGGAAGGGTTATTCGACCATTCTGGCACTTGTTTCTGTTTCGTCGTACGATGATAAGAAGATCGAGGATATCCCTGGGGTTCGTGACTTTCCTGATGTGTTTTCCGATGACTTGCTTGGTCTCCCTCCTCATCGTCTGGTTGAGTTTGATATTGATCTTACACCTGGTGCAGCTCCTATTGCCCGAGCCCCGTATCGTCCTGCACCTCCCGAGATGCAAGAGTTGTCTAGCCAGTTATAAGAACTCTTGGAAAAGGGTTTCATCCGACCAAGTTCTTCCCTGTGGGGAGCTCCTATCTTGTATGTGAAGTAGAAGGACAGAAGTCTTCGCATGTGTGTCGATTATCACGAGCTAAACAAAGTGACCATCAAGAATCGTTATCCTCTCCCTCGCATTGATGATCTCTTTGACCAGCTCTAGGATTATAGTTACTATTCGAAGATTTGTATGTGCGTGAAAGGATCGATAACAAACAAAGATTGATCAAACAAGTTAGTTTCAGGTGCGAAAACCCTAAAACTATCACAAAATAATAATCAAACAGATTCAAACACACAGATCATCATTTTCAAACGATTTCATTAATAAAACACTTGTTTACACGTTGAATTATGAATACAATCAAGGTTCAAACGGAAAACAAGTTTAACAAAAACTAGAGAGAGTTTTCAGAAAGAGGAGGGAATAATAATCATCAAAGTTACATTCAAAAATGAACTTGACCTATTTATAGGCCTGCACATTCGCCCAAACTGTTCATGCGAATGTGCAGGTTCGCCCACATCAACTGGTCGAACCAAGTTTTTCTATAATCTAATCTTCATTCGTCCAAAACATTCTTCCTTCGCACCTTTTAGTCTTCCTTCGCACCTTCTATTTTGCTCCTTCGCACCATCGATATCTACAAAACAAAATGTGTTTTACAATCCAAGGCTTTAGTCGCACTTTTGCATCTACAAACTCCCCCTCGACTATTGCTTGGATTGTGTTCGTCGTTGTTCATCCATCCTTTTGTTCCACAGTCTGATATGTCTTTGAATCATTTGTTCTCTTGTCAACGCCGGTTCCTGAAATTGTTTTTGTTTCTTCGTTTTCAGCTCTGGCACCTTTTGCTTCTCCACAAACTTTCCCAACTTCTCATCATAATCACATCCAGCATTGATATCAAACGCAAAGCACAGAAATACCACACGTTGGTACTTTCCTGCTTGCTCAGCATCTTTAGCATCTGAATAGATCGGATTATAGAATAGCATGATGATATCCTCATGTGAACAGTTTATCAACCACGTGGGATCAAAGATATGCACTTTCTTATAATTCGACTCTCCATCCTTCAACACGATCACGGCCTCTGCATTCTTCCAATCATAATACCACCAGATGAAATTTTTGGCAAAGTGTTGCGGAATAGGCATCAAAGGAATCTTTTTCAACACTTGCGGTGGTTTGTATTTCAATGTCACTTTAGGCGTACCAGTTATCAAATCTGTAACATCGCAAAATTTTCAGATTTTAAAACGTATATTAGTTCCATAATATGCCTAAATCTTTATTTTCCTCATTCACAACTTATATATATATTTGTATATATATATATATATAATAATAATAATATTAAAAATAAATTGCAGATTTTATATGTTAAAAAAAAAATCTGATTATAATTCAACCAAACCCTCCTTTTAATTCAACCCAATAAACCCATACCCTCCTTGATAAATTGCAGCCCAAGTCTAGAAGCCCAACAGAGCTATCCCAGCCCAAACCCCAGAAGCCCACAACCCAGGGCCCAACTCTCCCTTCTCTGTTTTAAATTGAAACAAAAAGGGTGTTTGTGCCGGGTATCGAACCGGACCACCCTCACACACATACACGCGCTTCCACCACTAGGCCAAGTCTTGGTTTGTTGATTTATTCTGATACACTTTGTATTTATAGGCACATTCATTTCTTTCTTTTTCTCCCTTTGCCTTCGACGTGCAGCAGCAGATATTGATATTATATATTTTTTTTTTCTTCTTCTCTTTTGGCCAACTAATTAGACAAATTAACGCATGAAAATCAAGGTTAAACATGGAATCTATATTACCGGCCTCAAACTACCTCGATTACACGTCAATTATCATCAATCGTTGACCAATTTGTTTTATTATACGCGTATAAACTTCAATTCGTGGTCAACCTTGCCAATTGAACAATCCAACGATCCTCTATATAAAT
This sequence comes from Ambrosia trifida, assembly GCA_028751855.1. NCBI lineage: Eukaryota > Viridiplantae > Streptophyta > Magnoliopsida > Asterales > Asteraceae > Ambrosia > Ambrosia trifida. Next base: position 62,171,277 of record CM054128.1, on the reverse strand, counting down.
TGAACCTCTGCATAACATTTCAACTCGCTCATACTCTCTTCTCAATCCTCAATTTCCTTTCAATCACTCTGATAATTAGCTTTCTCCTTCGCGTTTGACCTTTTGTTTGACCAAGCAATCGTCATCAGTTATAGATTGTAAGTTACAATTCTTTGCATATTTTCAACCTCTGGCATCATGTGACCAATAACCCTATGAATCTAGGGGTTATTGATTCATGAATTGGATTATTGAAGTGGCTAGGGTTCATCATACACGAATTAGGGATAAATGTTCCTGCTGCTATGTGTATTTATACTTTTTGAAACAAACTCCAACACAAACTGATCATCAGACCAGTTGGTTGGCCTTCCTTCACAAAGACTTGAACCGGCCAGATGGCCAGGTTCGAGTCTTAGCAACACCATTTTTTTTTTCTTCTTTTTGTTGTTATAAAGCTTAACTTATATATATAATCATTTGTATATTCAAAATTCATTTTAAAATACCAAAACCCTTTTATAAAATCTACAAAAATTATATCATGTTGATCTGAGATAAAAGTTCAACACCCAATTTTTAGTTTTCAAAAATTTATTTATTTAATATATATAATAAATAAATCAAGTTTATTCCATTTTATTTATAAAAATCCATTAAAATATCAAAACGATCTTATTAATTTCCACAAAAATTATCCTAAGTTTTTATAACATTAAGCTTTTCAAAAATGATTTTTATTTCAGAAAAATCATTTATTTAACATTTTTAATCAATTTTTGTTATATTTAATCATAATTAAATCATAATAAATCCAATTTTTGGTATTGTTGCACCAAAATTTTATACAACTTATTTTTAAATATTTAGAACAGAAATATAATTTTTAAACTAATAATTCTTCAATTTTAGTATTTTTAAATATTAAAGTTAAAGTTTGACAATTTGTAATAAATAGATTTTAAAAATCTATTTTAAGGAAAATAATTTTATAAAAATTATTTTTACACTTTAAACACATTCTTGTGAACATCTTAAATTTAAATTTCATAAAAAGAGTTTTGGTCATTTATTTACTAAATTTCTCTCAATTGGCGAATATTTTTAATATTAATCAAACGAGCAGTTATCCCTAATTCGAAGCCCTAGAACTTATACATTTGTAGACTTGATAGACTTAGACATATTTATTACCTCATTTTAGGGTGATACTTGATACATTTGGTCAACACATTCCTCAACAGATATAACATTTTACCAAGGTGAGTTTTACATAGCCCCTTTTCTATTTATCACCATTTTTGGGGTGAAACATGTTTATAACATCATCATCGCAATTCAATCATCAATGTGTCTATGTGTTTTCTATGTTGCATTATGTCTTGAGCATGATTAGAGTAAGCACCATTCTAGCATAATCATTAACATTGATCAGCCGGCGGTATACATTGATAGATCTATTGGACTGACAATCCCACCCGGATACGTGCCTCCTACAAAGGTTACGTGGGTGTTTGTTATCGTATAACATATTGGACCATGAGCGTATGGTATGTATCATTTTATAACAGTCATCAGGGTTGATTATGCACTCGATTTATTTCTAGTATGTTCTCACATATGGACTAGATTGACATGACACATGAATTGCACAACATTTTATTCAATCATCAAAAACCTATGTAATTCTCACCAACTTTTGTTGACCCAAAACATTTTCAACTTAACATGTTTCAGGTTCTATTTGCTTGAAGATTTTGATTTGATGCTTGAAGATATATGTATAGTTTATTCGCTTTGATGTACAAATTCTAGAACAATTGTATGTAACTTACTTAAATTATTCAATGAAATTTATTATTCACCATGAGCTACTGAACAATCATCAATACGTGACATCCCGATGTTTCCGCCATCGGTTGGGGTGTTACAGATTGGTATCAGAGCCATGGTTATAGGGAATTAGGTTATTAAAAAAAAAAAATAATAATCTAGTCTATAACCATAGGATTTAACAAGTACTTGCTTCTTTTGCTTGCTATTCTCTATCTCCTACTTCTTATCCCTACTATCATCCCTACAAGAAGGTTACTCTCCATCACTGGATCTACTCCTAGACTGATAGGGCAAAAATCCTCAGGTTTAACCTGAACCCCCTTGAGATCTCGTCGAAGTTCTAGATTTTAATAACGAACACGTGCAATCTGGAAGGGTGAACGCCTGTATTCTGAGTCTTCTGTCTAGGCTGGCATTGCGCATATATCCCAATCAGACGAGGGACCCGGATGCCTACCTGGGAATTCTCGGGATGAGTGTTCACTTATAGGCTAAAGCATGTCTTCATATGTTATTAGAATTTAGAATCTTTGATAAGTCAACGTTTTCGTTTATTCGTTTTAATTAATGAATAAATGATTACATTCCTTATATAAACTCTCATTCATTTCATTGTGTCTATTACAGATCATGCCTCCTCGTCGCAGCACTCGCAACAACAATGGTGAGAACCACGAAGAAGGTGGTGATAACCATAACCACAACCATGACCAAGCTCCTAACCACAACAACAATGGGGTCGATGCTCAACTGGCTGCGATCATTTCTCAACAAATGGCACAGCAAATCGCAACTCTGGTTCCCAATTTACTTGCTCAGGTCATCCAATTGAACGGCAACGGGAATGGTCACAACAATGGGAACGGAAATGGCAATGGCAATGGTAATGGACCCCAAGCTTGCACCCTTAAGCATTTCAACTCTTGTAACCCTCTAAAGTTCAGCGGTGAAGAAGGAGCTACTGGACTCCTACAATGGTTTGAGGGCATTGAAAATACCTTCATTAACAGTGAATGCCCCGACAACTTTAAAGTCCGTTATGCCATGAGTGTTCTTCATAAGCGAGCACTCACTTGGTGGAATGAAGAAAAACGCACTCGCGGGGCTGAAGCTGCACTAGCCTTAACCTGGGATCAAGCTAAAGACATTATGAAGGCAGAGTTCTATCCTCGTAATGAAATCAAGAAACTGGAAGACGAATTTTATGATCTTGCTCAAGACAGTGGGGAAAACCTTGCTTACAACACTCGCTTTCACGAACTTAGCTTACTGCTACCCCCACAAAGTCACTCCTTTGCCCATTGCGATCGAAAAATACATTGGTGGCTTACCGATGTAGATTCAAGACACAGTGTGGGGAAGGAACCCTGCTACATTGGAAGAAGCAAAGCGCTTGGCTGCCACCCTAACAGATAACCATGTGAAGGCAGGAACCCTGACTCGTAAAGGGGAAAAGAAAAAGGATACTCCCCAACCTGCCGTCGAAATCAAAACTGAGGCCTCAACCAACGGGAAGAACAAGGTCAGGAATTTTGCAATAGACACCACTACCCCACCCACCAAGAAACAATACAATGGGAACCTACCCAAGTGTGACACCTGCCAGTATCACCATCCAACTCATGTACCCTGTCGACAGTGCACCAATTGTCAAAGGTATGGGCATCTTGCAGATGCTTGTCGGATCCCTGCTACAAACGCTCTCGATGCTCCAAATAACCCCGCTTGAGACCCTCCAGCTACTTACCAGCAAGTCCCACCATTTAAATGTTGTTTGCTTTTAAATTCTATGTAATAACGCTATTTGATTCAAATAATAAAGTATTATCATAACATCTGTGTGCATGCTTGTTTGAATGTGAACTAATTGCTATAATCATACTTGCTTACTTGTACAACAATTAGTTAACTACCAAACAACCTACTTAACGATTGGTAGAGGTCATCATGTCTTTCCAACAGTCGGGAGAGGCCCTACCACCTGCTCAACGACTGGTGGAGACTATCAGACCTGCTCAACAATCGATGGAGTCATAAAAGGACGCAAAATCCTAATGTAAGGTAAATTGGTAATTACGGTCCGGAACGTAATCATGAATTTACAGGTACATTAAGGTAGTGTGGAATTTTATCAAGGTTTCCGGTGGTTGACCAATTGTAAACCTAATGTTTCTCTTAACTTCGGGACGAAGTTCCTAAAAGTAGGGGAGACTGTAACATCGCAAAATTTTCAGATTTTAAAACGTATATTAGTTCCATAATATGCCTAAATCTTTATTTTCCTCATTCACAACTTATATATATATTTGTATATATATATATATATATAATAATAATAATAATAATATTAAAAATAAATTGCAGATTTTATATGTTAAAAAAAAAAATCTGATTATAATTCAACCAAACCCTCCTTTTAATTCAACCCAATAAACCCATACCCTCCTTGATAAATTGCAGCCCAAGTCTGGAAGCCCAACAGAGCTATCCCAGCCCAAACCCCAGAAGCCCACAACCCAGGGCCCAACTCTCCCTTCTCTGTTTTAAATTGAAACAAAAAGGGTGTTTGTGCCGGGTATCGAACCGGACCACCCTCACACACATACACGCGCTTCCACCACTAGGCCAAGTCTTGGTTTGTTGATTTATTCTGATACACTTTGTATTTATAGGCACATTCATTTCTTTCTTTTTCTCCCTTTGCCTTCGACGTGCAGCAGCAGATATTGATATTATATATTTTTTTTTTCTTCTTCTCTTTTGGCCAACTAATTAGACAAATTAACGCATGAAAATCAAGGTTAAACATGGAATCTATATTACCGGCCTCAAACTACCTCGATTACACGTCAATTATCATCAATCGTTGACCAATTTGTTTTATTATACGCGTATAAACTTCAATTCGTGGTCAACCTTGCCAATTGAACAATCCAACGATCCTCTATATAAATTGAACCTCTGCATAACATTTCAACTCGCTCATACTCTCTTCTCAATCCTCAATTTCCTTTCAATCACTCTGATAATTAGCTTTCTCCTTCGCGTTTGACCTTTTGTTTGACCAAGCAATCGTCATCAGTTATAGATTGTAAGTTACAATTCTTTGCATATTTTCAACCTCTGGCATCATGTGACCAATAACCCTATGAATCTAGGGGTTATTGATTCATGAATTGGATTATTGAAGTGGCTAGGGTTCATCATACACGAATTAGGGATAAATGTTCCTGCTGCTATGTGTATTTATACTTTTTGAAACAAACTCCAACACAAACTGATCATCAGACCAGTTGGTTGGCCTTCCTTCACAAAGACTTGAACCGGCCAGATGGCCAGGTTCGAGTCTTAGCAACACCATTTTTTTTTTCTTCTTTTTGTTGTTATAAAGCTTAACTTATATATATAATCATTTGTATATTCAAAATTCATTTTAAAATACCAAAACCCTTTTATAAAATCTACAAAAATTATATCATGTTGATCTGAGATAAAAGTTCAACACCCAATTTTTAGTTTTCAAAAATTTATTTATTTAATATATATAATAAATAAATCAAGTTTATTCCATTTTATTTATAAAAATCCATTAAAATATCAAAACGATCTTATTAATTTCCACAAAAATTATCCTAAGTTTTTATAACATTAAGCTTTTCAAAAATGATTTTTATTTCAGAAAAATCATTTATTTAACATTTTTAATCAATTTTTGTTATATTTAATCATAATTAAATCATAATAAATCCAATTTTTGGTATTGTTGCACCAAAATTTTATACAACTTATTTTTAAATATTTAGAACAGAAATATAATTTTTAAACTAATAATTCTTCAATTTTAGTATTTTTAAATATTAAAGTTAAAGTTTGACAATTTGTAATAAATAGATTTTAAAAATCTATTTTAAGGAAAATAATTTTATAAAAATTATTTTTACACTTTAAACACATTCTTGTGAACATCTTAAATTTAAATTTCATAAAAAGAGTTTTGGTCATTTATTTACTAAATTTCTCTCAATTGGCGAATATTTTTAATATTAATCAAACGAGCAGTTATCCCTAATTCGAAGCCCTAGAACTTATACATTTGTAGACTTGATAGACTTAGACATATTTATTACCTCATTTTAGGGTGATACTTGATACATTTGGTCAACACATTCCTCAACAGATATAACATTTTACCAAGGTGAGTTTTACATAGCCCCTTTTCTATTTATCACCATTTTTGGGGTGAAACATGTTTATAACATCATCATCGCAATTCAATCATCAATGTGTCTATGTGTTTTCTATGTTGCATTATGTCTTGAGCATGATTAGAGTAAGCACCATTCTAGCATAATCATTAACATTGATCAGCCGGCGGTATACATTGATAGATCTATTGGACTGACAATCCCACCCGGATACGTGCCTCCTACAAAGGTTACGTGGGTGTTTGTTATCGTATAACATATTGGACCATGAGCGTATGGTATGTATCATTTTATAACAGTCATCAGGGTTGATTATGCACTCGATTTATTTCTAGTATGTTCTCACATATGGACTAGATTGACATGACACATGAATTGCACAACATTTTATTCAATCATCAAAAACCTATGTAATTCTCACCAACTTTTGTTGACCCAAAACATTTTCAACTTAACATGTTTCAGGTTCTATTTGCTTGAAGATTTTGATTTGATGCTTGAAGATATATGTATAGTTTATTCGCTTTGATGTACAAATTCTAGAACAATTGTATGTAACTTACTTAAATTATTCAATGAAATTTATTATTCACCATGAGCTACTGAACAATCATCAATACGTGACATCCCGATGTTTCCGCCATCGGTTGGGTTGTTACAAAATCAATATCCTTCTTATGAACGATTCGCTTTGGATATTGTGGTGTAAACAAGTCCCACATAGTTCGGCTTTCTCGAGTCATCTTCTCAGCAAAATAAGTAATCTGACTATTTGACGCTCCCGTTAGACGGTGACGACAAATGTCTCTGATTGCCCAATAAGGAAGGGTCTTCAAGTGATGAAATTTCTCGAAATACAGAATCCCTTTCTCCCATTTTACTGCGAAGCATCTCAACTCTTTAACAAACTTACAGGCCAATGCACGACCTTTGAAAATCTTATTGTGAAGTTTGTAAAAGCTGCCTTGAATGTCAGGTTTTGGACGATTATTTTCCTTTTCTTTCAACTTCTTCAACAACTCTTTTAAGCTTTCTGATTGCTCGAACCGTGGCTTGTTATGTCCTTTAAAGATTTCATCTTCAAAGACTTTCCTCTTATCTTTAGCTAGCTTCTCGGCATGGTTTAGCAGTTCGTCTGAGAAAGAAAATCCACAATCTTGATCTGTCCTGAAATATTGTGGATACTCTTCGCTTGTTATATCTTCCATTTCGACTTCCTCGAATGCAGGAACATCACGTTCATCCGAGTGATTTCCAGCTTCTTTCTCAGGAATCTTAGGAATAAAGTTATCTGCAAGTAATTCTTCTAACGTCTTGCCCACTTGCTTTGCTAAACCTTCAAGAATTTCTTTCGAAATAGCCGCAGAAACATCCCCATCCTCAAGATCAGGGTCATCATACTCCAACTCGAATAGTTTGTTGTTAGATTCAAATATTTCTGTGAACATGCTAGTCATGTCGATCGTCCAGACTCGATCAGTTAACATCTGACGATATTTGTTCTTATCTTCTTCAGAAAATGACTGCAATTTCTCGTTCCAGAAAATATCTTCATCGTCAACATTCTCACCAGGAGCTTTAGAGCTCGATTCACCGCCCTTATCTGAGTCACGTTTCTCATAAGTAAACTTATCAGCGTCATTATCATCGTCATCACTACTATCATCAAATGCAGAGCCGTCTCCACCACTCGAACCATCATCCGATCCTCCATCATCCTTATCATCCTTTTTCTTCTTCTTTGTATCATTACCAGCATCTTCATCTAGTTCATCATCTTCTTCTTCATCAGACTGTTCATAATCGACTTGATCTTCTTCTCTTTCTTTGTCAACTTCACCAGCTTGAAGTTGAGGAGCCTGAGAGTACAAGTTCTTGATCAGATCGTCCATATGCTTGTTACTCTTTTTCAGCTGTTTGTTCTCCTCCTTCAAGACTATGATTCTTCTGGTGTTACGTTGCTCATGCTTCAGCAACTTCTTGTTTTCTCTTTTCAACCTCTTGATTGTCTTCTTCAAAGTCTTATTATCATCTGCCGATGTGACTACGACTTCCAACATCTTCTTGTCATTCGACTTTAACTGCTCAATCTCCGTCTGTTGTTTGTTAATCAGATTCATCATCTCAGAAAGTCTCTGATTCACAGCAGTCATGATGTCACTGTCCACCGATACTTTAGTCTTCTTTGGTGGTTCAACAGCTTCATGCAGTTTACCTTTTCTGATTTTCTTTAGCACATTATCCAATGCTTCATTCACATCATCCATTGGAATTTCTTCAGTTTGTGGTGTGCTAGATGTTGTTGCAGTCTTCTGTTTCTTTTGAACTGGTGCGGTAACCGGTGATTTAGAACTTGTAGCTGGTGGTAGTTTCTTACCAGCTATCAAAGATTCTATTTCTTTCTTCCTTTTTATACTTGGCTTCTCCTGTTTCTTCTTCTCTTTTCTAACAGCTTGCACAGGAGATCCAACAAACGTCTCTTCAACATTAAATCCCAAATCTTCTACATCAACGGGAATAGGACTTTTGTTCCCTTGATCATCTTCTCTTTGGCTAGCAGACGCACCAGCCTCAGTGGCCTTGGGCAAGGTGGTCTCTACAGTTTCAGCATCAGAATTCCATTGTTCTTCCTCTATCGTCTCTTCTGAATCAATGGAAGCTTCATCAACAATGTGTAAACCCTTTTTCGCCATACTCTTATTCCTTCTCTGAGTATTTTTCTTCTTTTCTGGTTCAGCAACCTCAATCCTTATCTCTTGTTTCTTTGTCTTACCACTCTTCGCGCCTACATTCACAACTTGTCTCTTGCGCTTAGCGTCAGGATCAACATGATGTAAAGGATTATCAGCATCAGAATCACTGTTCACATTCCTTACAAGCCCCTCACCCGGATCTTTATAATCCACCCTAGCTAGGTGTCCAAACAAACGTCTAACAGGAGGACGTTCTTCAATAGACAAACCCTTATAAGCTTTCATTCTAGCTAGTGTATTCAATGACATGTGTTCCTGAACCACAATGTGTTTAGGATCTCTCTTCAGCTCTTTGTACTTGTGATCGAATATCATTTGAAGAAACCGAGGATATAAAAGAAACTTCAGGTTCCGCGTTCCATTCACGGGCTCCAGTAAGTGAGACATCAGCATGCCAGAAATATTGAACGGTTTGTTCAATACTAAAGCAACCATCATCGAACTGATGCTCTTCCTCATCAAGTCATAACCACCTGCTGCAGATCCGAATACGTGGATCAAAACATGTGCCAGATATTTGAACTATGGGCACAGTTTTCCTTTATGCAATGAACCGTCAGTGATAGGTCCGTTGTACTTCATCCTGAGAAAGCACTTTCTTTGATCCATGAATGTAAACTCCTTTGGATCTTTCGGATCATCATCCAGATTCAGTGCTTCTCTTAAATCTTCTTCGCACACAATCACTCGTTGTCCCTGAATTTTGCTCGTCAAGCAAGATTCGCATTTCCAGAAATCTAGTTTAGCATTAGACCAGAATTCCTGAATCATATCTCTATAGATCACTGTCGGCGTAGCAATGGCATCAATTACTCTGCTTCGCTTCAAAAACTCAATAATGCCGACAAATTCTGTGTGCTTCTTCACATCGCCAAGTTATGCGCAACAGTTGTGCGCATTCTCAAAATCTAGCTGCTTAGCAGGCTGTGATGAGGATCCTGCTTGTTCCGTCGACTTCTGCTGTTCAGACATTGTTAGATCTGCAAAACAAACAAACACACAAGTTAAAGATCGACCAAATATCAAAATTGAAAATTTTTTGGTCAAAAACTCCTCCTTCGCCCAAACGGGGGTACGAAGGAGTCTTTGTAAAGGTACGAATGAGAGATAATGGTACAAATGTGATGATTTTGATAAAAATGTTTCATTCGCCCATCTGTTCCTCTTTCGCCCATTTCATTTTCTTCCTTCGCCCATTCGAACTGGTCGAAGGAACCTGTTCATGTTTTTGAAATTTCAATTTTGAAATCCAATCATTCTGAACATGTCCATTTGATTGTATTCAAGCCTAAACATGCCGATAAACATTCCTAGACTAACAGATTTAACAATTATTGATTGTGTTTGTGTTTTTACCCAAAAACTAGGGTTTAAACCACGATTGAACAATCTGATTTGTTTTAAACCATGTTTTTGATAATTTCTCCCCCTAAAACACACACACAATAAACCCTACACATTAATTGTGATTATTATGATGAATAGAAACTGTTTTAAACACTTAGGGCTTGTAAAGTAAAACAGAGATTAAGAGCCTGAATCCATGTTAATAACCTGTAAAATTGATAGCAAAAGGATAAGTATGAATGTACGAACACAATGAGATGGTGTAAAACAAACGAGCAATAAGGTGAGGTTACGATTGAAATCTGGAAAAAATTATGAATGAGGGTCGAATGAGATGAGGAGTATATATAGATCTGTCCCTTCGCCCGTTTTGATAATACGAAGGAGAAACTTTTCTCTCCTTCGACCCTATTGAAAGGGCTCGAATGAGATAAAAGGGTTCGAATAAGATAATTATCATGAACACTCTCCTTCGCCCATCAAAGCATACGAATGAACAAAGAAAAATCCCACATTCGACCAAACGAATGGGCGAATGAGAATTGGGATTTTTGAAAATTTTCCAAATCTCAAAAACGAGTCCCGGTTCAATTATTTTCCAACTTTTAAGCATCCAACAGTCATGTTTTCACATTTTAAAAGTTACAAAGCTCAAATGGTGTATCCAGGTTTAGAAAATCGACATCAACCACCATCAGTTATCAAAAATAAGGTGAAAATGAAAAATCTTTTTGGATTTTCTAAAGTTTATGCTAAAACACACCTAAAATCTTTTTGAGTTTTGTAATTTTTGACGAGAATAGAAAATGCAGAAATGTAAATGAAAAACTGTAAATATTTTTGTGATTTCCGGTAAAGGGATCATATCAGTTTTTGAGAAATCTGATCACACCGTTGATCTTTTTGAAATTATTATCATTAAAGACAATGTGTGATCTGGCAACTGCTGATACTGTGATCCACATAAACTCACATGCAGACTTTTGTGCAGTACTTTATACTGATACTGATATTTATAGTATAAACGCAATTGTCTGTGGTTCCCACGCACACGACATACTCCCGTATCAAGAAGTAAATGCACAAAGACTCATTGTAAAGCGTGATTATGCTTTCGTCGTCTGTAATTGTACAAGATATAATGCATAGAGGTATACAGGTCAGCAAATTAATGCAGCAAAGTAACATATGCACTATACCAGGTTGAGGACTGATATCAATCATGATTTGCATCAATGATTAATACGATGTAATAGATAATCTTTGATCATCACATAACATGGAAAGTTCCTCAATTCGGTAACTTTAGGATTTGGCATAAAGCTCTTTTATAAAGACACCCTGTCTGATCTAGGTCCGTAATGACTTACAGCAGAAGATCAGAGAGGTTATCCCCAGACAACTAATAACATAACGACCCTAAACCTCCGAGTTTTGTACAAATACCCTATCAAACGAAATTACGGTACTAAGACCATATGCCCATGAGGAGTTCATCCACACAACAAATCGTTTGATATGTATGTATCAGGCACGCAGTATTAGGTCTACGAAGCCTATCAGCACATCGCACAGACTCAGACACACGCCCTATATAGCATTACATTATTTAGAATGTGTCAGATCCCCACTGATGTACTATCATTTCCCTTTATATTCCAGGAAATCATTTTTTTAGAAATTTCTGATTTTTATAGATTTTCGAATTTACTGTTCCCAAAGATAAGTTGGAGCATTTCAAATATGTGACTGCCCAGATATCGTTTGTTCACAGAAATCTGACGGCATTAATCTAAGGAAAGAAGATATAGCAGTCAGCAAAGAAATTTTTCAATTTTTATGGATTTTTTTTTAAATTTTTCAATGTTTTTGGATTTTCGAAATTTTTCCGAAAAGCAGTAAAAATTTAAACTAAAAAGTGATAGACTGAGGTGGTGATCAGTCCTATTTTTCTTTAATACCATTAGCTTTTAAAAGATAATCAAATCTGGATTTGTCAAAAGCTTTGGTAAAAAGATCTGCGCGTTGGTAATCAGTGTGGATTTTGACCATATCGATCAACTCTTTAGCATAACAATCACAGATAAAATGATATTTAATCCGGATATGTTTAGCCTTTGAGTGATTTACTAAGTCTTTTGTTAATGCGATTGCGGCCTCATTATCATAGTAAATAGGGGTTTTAAGAAATTGCAAACCGTAATCCACCATCTGTTGTTGGATCCAAAGAACCTGTGAGCAGCAGCTCGATGCTGAAACGTATTCTGCTTCACATGTGGATAGTGCAACTGCGGTTTGTTTCTTGCATTGCCAGGTCACGAGCCTGCTCCCCATAAACTGACATCCAGCTGTTGTGGATTTGCTGTCTTTGTCACAGCCGCCCCAATCTGCATCACTAAAAGCGATTAGGTAAAAATTATCATCATGAGGGTACCAAAGTCCTTTCGATGGACAACTCTTCAGATATCTAAGGATACGCTTGACAGCTGCAAGATGACTCTGTTTTGGCTTTGATTGATATCGCGCACAAAGACATGTCACAAACATTATATCAGGTCTTGACGCTGTGAGATACATCAGAGATCCGACGATTGCTCTGTATGTAAATGGATCAGTCAGCTCCCCCTAAAGGTCAACTCCAATCCCGTGATTGGGCTGTATTGGGGTATCCATCGGCTTCGAATCATCCATCTGGAATCGGCTCAAGACTTCAGAAACGTATTTCGTCTGGTGAATAAAGATTCCCGTTGGTCTTTGCTCCACCTGCAAGCCGAGGAAAAACTGCATTTCTCCCATAGCGCTCATTTCGAACTTTTCCTGCATAACTTGTTCAAATTCCCTGCACAGAAGCTCGTTAGTTGACCCGAAAATAATATCATCAACATAAATTTGTACTAGAAGCAAATCATCTCCTGCTCGTTTCGTGAACAGTGTGCAGTCTACCAGTCCGCGTTTGAATCCTTTCGAGAGAAGATACGTGCTCAGCTCCTCATACCATTGTCTCGGAGCCTGGTGCAAACCATAGAGAGCTTTGTTTAACACATAAACCTTATCCCGGTGAATAGGGTTCTCAAAGCCCGGCGGTTGACCTACGTAAACTTCCTCTTTGACCACACCGTAAAGAAAAGCGCTCTTTACATCCATCTGATACACCTTAAATTTCTTCCATGATGCAAACGCGAGGAACATTCTGATAGCTTCCAAGCGTGCAACCGGTGCATAGATTTCATTGTAGTCGATTCCGTCAACCTGATGAAAACCTTGAACGACCAAACGAGCTTTGTTTCGCACTATGACTCCTCTGTCATCCTTCTTGCACATGAACACCCATTTGGTTCCAATTTTCTTTCTTCCAGGGGGCAAATCTGTTAGGGTCCATACACCAAGTTTCTGGAATTGTAATAACTCCTCCTGCATTGCTTCCACCCAGGCGTCATCCAAAAGAGCATCCTTGTATGTCCGCGGCTCGACCTGCGAAACATAACAAGCAAATGACCAGTCATTCTGAAAACCAATGTTTTCTGAAGACTGCGCGTTCAGGAAGCCGACGTTCTGAAGACTGCTTTTCGCACTCGTTATGGCCATTTTGAGTTTTTTCTCATGCCTTTTGGTCTCACTAACGCACCTGCGGTGTTCATGGATTTAATGAACCGTGTTTGTAAGGCTTACCTTGATAAATTTGTCATCGTGTTTATTGACGACATTCTGGTTTATTCCAAGAACAAGACGGATCATGAGGAACACTTGCGGTTGGTCTTGGACCTTTTGAGACGAGAATAGTTGTATGCTAAGTTCTCAAAGTGTGATTTTTGGGTGCGCGAAGTTCAATTCCTAGGACACGTGGTTAATGAACTGGGAATTCATGTCGATCCGGCTAATATCGAAGCTATTAAAGACTGGGAAGCACCAAAGACGCCATCTGAGGTGCGGCAATTCCTAGCTCTTGCGGGTTACTATAGTCGTTTCATTGAGGGATTCTCGAAAATCGCTCAACCCCTCACCTCTCTTACCTTGAAAGACCGTAAGTTTGACTGGGGTGAACTGCAGGAATCGGCATTTCAGATGCTGAAGCTTAAACTTTGTTCTGCACCTATCCTATCCTTACCCGAGGGGACGGATGATTTTGTTGTATACTGTGACGCTTCTATTCGTGGTCTCGGTTGTGTGTTGATGCAACGCGAGAAGGTTATTGCTTATGATTCTCGTCAACTTAAGGTCCACGAGAAAACTATACTACCCATGACTTGGAACTGGGGGCAGTGGTTTTTGCGTTGAAAATCTGGAGACATTACTTGTACGGTACCAAATGCACCATTTACACCGATCAAAAGAGTCTTTGGCATATTTTTTACCAGAAGAAGCTAAACATGCGGCAGCGTCGCTGGGTAGAACTCCTGATCGATTATGATTGTGCCATTAAGTATCATCCTGGCAAGGCGAATGTTGTGGCGGACGCCTTGAGCAGGAAGGAATCTGTGAAACCTCATCGTGTTCGAGCTTTACAGCTCACCATTCATTCCTCTTTGCCTGACCGAATTCGTTCTGCACAATTGGAAGATTTGATGGGGGGAAACCTTAAAGCTGAAACTATGCATAGTGCTGCTAAGCATCTTGAACTTAGGTCCGATGGCCTACACTACTTTGCAGAACGCGTTTGGGTTCCTTTATTTGGGGGATTATGGGAGCTTGTCTTGGATGAAGCTCACAAATCTCGGTATTCTATTCACCCTGGCTCCGACAAGATGTATCAGGAATTGAAGATACTCTATTGCTGATATAGCCTCCTACGTGAGCAAATGCTTGACTTGTGCTAAAGTCAAGGTGGAGTACCAGAAGCCATCTGGTCTCCGGCAACAACCTGAGATTCCAGAATGGAAGTGGGAACAGATCCCGATGGATTTTGTCACTAAACTACCGAAGTCACCAAGTGGTTGCGATATGATTTGGGTGATTGTCGACAAGTTAACAAAATCGGCGCATTTCCTACCTATTAAGGAAACTAATGGACTCGAGCGGTTAGCTCGAATTTACCTTAAGGAGGTAGTCTCTCGGCACGGGGTGCCTGTTTCTATTATCTCTTATCATGATTCTCATTTTGCTTCGCATTTCCGGAAGGCTCTGCACAAAGCTTTGGGTACTCAGTTGGATATGAATACGGCTTATCATTTGCAAACTGACGGTCAGAGTTAGCGGACGATTCAAACTTTGGAGGACATGCTTCGGGCATGTGTTATCAATTTTGGCAAGGGCTGGGAGAGTCACATGCCGTTGGTGGAGTTCTCTTACAACAACAGCTACCACTCTAGTATCATGGCAGCTCCGTTCAAAGCTCTTTACGGACGGAAATGTCGATCTCCTCTTTGTTGGGCCGAGGTGGGCGAGAGTCGGCTCACTGGTCCGAAACTGGTGTACGAAACTTCGGAGAAAATCGTACAAATTCGTAACCATTTGGCAGCCGCACGGGATCGTCAGAAGAGTTAAGCCAATCGCCGTCGCAAACCTATGGAGTTCCAGGTTGGACAGGGTACTTCTGAAAGTTTCACCAAGGAGGGCATCATACGCTTTGGAAAGCATGGCAAGCTTAATCCTCGTTATGTCGAACCATTCGCAATCATGGAACGGATTGGACTAGTGGCATACAGACTTGACTTACCGGCGGAGCTCGGTAGTGTTCACAACGTCTTCCATGTGTCTAACTTGAAGAAGTGTTTGGCTGACGAATGTCTTATCATACCACTGTAAGAGATCAAGGTCGATGATCGTCTTCGCAATGTGGAGGAATATGTTGAGATTCTTACCTATAAGATTCGTAGCCTTCGCCGGAGTAAAATCCGCATATTTAAAGTTCGTTGGAACTCGAATCGTGGACCGGAGTTCACGTGGGAACGAGAAGATCAGATAAAATCTAAGTATCCTCATCTTTTTCCGAAGCATGCGTTTGAATCTAGGCATGTTACCACTGAAGCTGAATGAATCTCGAGGCGAGATTCTTTCAACGTGGCGATGATGTGACACCCGGCATGTTCGGCTTAAACATTTTGGTAAAACTTAAGTCTACCTTAGCGAAAAACATTTATAAACAAACTTAATTGGGTCAGTTAAGTCGGGTCAGGTTAGGATTGTCCAGGGTTCAATGATCTGGAGGATCATTGGGAGTTGTTTTGTAAATACACTAGTCTTGAGTCACGTTGTTGGTGATATTACATAGATTAAATTATGTGTTATACGTAGATTGATACATACATGTAATACAATGTGCAAATACGTGCTTCAAAGGTGTAAACATGATTGTATATGCTTAACATATGTTAGAATTGCATGTTCATGTGTTAGGATGTGCTAAAACGCGTTTAAACGACAAAACTGGAAAACCTAAAAAACACAAGTATTGGTTTGACTTGTAGGGGGTCGAACCAGGGATGGGAAATCAGCAAAAAGCTCATTCAACCTAACAAACTCTCATTCGACCCATGATGGAGGTCGAATGTGGCTTTGGTATAAATACCACACTTTGTCATTTTTCATCATTTCACAAACCCTAGTCGCCTCTAAACACTCTCTATCGATTTTAATCCCTGAGGAAGGAGTTTTTGCTCTTGTTTTTCATAATCTAACCTACAAACACCATCTAATCAAGAATCTAAAGTGTGTTCTTAATCTAAAACCCCTTTTAATGCATTTTGATTTGTTTTCATCTAACCCCAAATGTCCAAATCTGTTCTAAGGATGTTTTTATGATTAAAAAACCTTTCAAACATCGCTCTAAACAAAACCTTATCATTAAACATGAGTTTTCATATGAATAAACATATGTTAATGGTGTGTTATGTGATATTATGTGTTGTTTAATGATTTGCTGCTGTACTAATGATAGAAACATGATATTGGGCTGCTATTGGTGTTGGTTCATGATTGTTTTAGGTTACAATTAGATCGATGATGATATCATGTCTAATTTGGGGATTTTAATAAATCTAGGGCTTGTTGCATGTCGTTATTATTGATATAACTATTGGGGGTTTTCATACACACATTAAACTGAGCATTTTGAGATAATTATGAAAGGATTTCGAATAGTTTCCAAATTGGGTAAAGTTTTCATGCATGATGTGACGTTTCCATAATTTTACCATTTTAGTGATTGTGCAGCAGGGGAGGTCGAACCTGGCCCTCATTCGAACCAACGTGGGGTCGAAGGTGGGGTCTAGGGGTCAAACCTACAGACTGATGGTCGAATAAGCTTCAGTTAGGTCGAACGAACTTGATTTAGGTCAAATTAACACATGTTAGGGTCGAATGAACATGTGTTAAGGTCCAAGGAACATGTATTAGGTTGTATGAACTTGTATGAGGGTCGGAGGTGTAACATTTCTTATTTTTCTAAAATTTTTAATTAGTATTATTATTAATTAAATTTTAGATAATTACATTTTTCAAACTATTAAAAATATTTATAAAATCTATTAACATTTGATATCATATAAGTGGGTGCATAATATAAAAACCAATAGAGAAATATTAGTTAAAAAGAAATGTTTCTAACAAGACTTGAACCCAAGTCTAGAACCGGGTTGAACCCCACACATAAATGCCAATAACCACTAGGCCACAAGGAGTTTGGTGTTAAGTCTGAACTCGATTAATAATTATAGCATGCCCAAACTCCATTCGTTTCTTCCCTACCCATTCGAGAACCAGGCCAAAGCTCCGAACCAATTCGAATAAATGCGTAATTGACCATATGTTTGGCAACCATATTTCAAAATTAATACCTGCATTGACCCAACTCATCAATGACAAGTAATCAGCTCTTAATTAGATGTTTTCACACGTTTAAACACATTAAATTTGATTGATTGAACACACTTTATAACCTTCCAAAAATCTGATTCTAAATCTGTATTTATAGGCCATAAGTTTTCAATTAACCTTGAACACCACAACAGACCTTAGCGAAAATAATAACCCCTCAATCACACACATCTTTCGATCACTAAATCAGCTATTTTTGAAGCCTAATTACACGACCTGGTGCTCGATTTGCAGCAACTTACGATTCGTTTTAATCTTTTTTTTTATGTGCTTTTGAGTCGAATGTTGATGGGAAACAATAGCCCTATAAAATCGTTCGAATTCTTGTTGATTTCTTGGGTAATTGAAGGACTGGGGAAAAACTAGGGTTCTTAATAATATATTGGGGAAGATGATACCTGTTAAAGCCATTTTATATATGTTCTGAAACAAATTCATAACAACCACCTGATCTAGATCAGGTGGCTGAGTCACGTGTTATTAAACAGTGGGACTGGGGTTCGATTCTGAGCACCAGCATTCTATTTTTCTTAAGTGATAATTTTATCAAACACGTAGGATATATATAAGATTGAATCCATATCAAACTCGTTCTCAAGGTGTGGCCTAGTGGTGGCAACACTTGTGATTAAGTCCAACCCAGTCATAGACCCGGGTTCGAACCTCATAACCACCACATTTTTTACTACCATTTTCCTTATATATTATTAGTTATTAAACTTTTATAATAGTTTTTTTTAATACCAAAAATGACTTATAAATTCTATAAAATATACATTATGTTTTTCAGATGGTAAAGTTTATCATGAAATTTTTAGTTTTTCAAAAATAATTTATTTAATATATATTATATTACAAATATATTCAATTATAATTTTAAAATTCTATAAAAATATCTAAACAACTTTATAAAATTCTACAAAAAATATTTTAAACTTGTAGATCAATAAGTATTTCAGAAATAAATTTTATTCCAGAAAAACCATTTATTTAATATTTTTAATTAATTTTTGTTATTTTAATCATAAATAAATCTAATAAATTCATTTTTCACTATTTTTATACCAAAATTTTACATAAATTATTTTTGTTCATTTAGAACAAAAATATAAATTCTAATTTGAAATTTCATTAATTTTAATATTTTTAGATATTAAAACTATATTTTGACAAATAGAAGTAAATATACTAAATGTAAGACCCTCAAAACCGACAGGTCAAACAGTTGGCATTCAAATACTAAAACCATGTTAACAATTCAAAAGAAATCTTATTTTATTCAGAAAATACGCAGCGGAATGTTAAAAGAAATTATTAAATTTCCAAACATGGTTTGCCCAAGACGGGTCAAAAGAATATTTAATTATTAACTAATAGCTGAAAAAAAAATATGAAAACAACGTTCGAGCAAAATCTCGTAGACATCTTCTTAATTGAAATGTCAACCGCAACTGAGTAGCTCCACTGCATGCCAAGGCTCCCTTTGTTCATCCACAACCTGAAATCAATCTAACGTGTATGCAAAAAGTCAGCTACGCTGAGTGAGTTCAAGTTTTATAAGTTTTCAATAGTAGTAAGTTGTTAAAATAAACAATAACAAAATACTATAACCTTAGAGTCAACAATACGCGCAATCCGCCTAATTGTCCCCTAAGCAATATTTAAAGTCTAGGATAAGCACAGTCCGCCTATTTAACCAAGACTTCAATTTTCAACTGTAATAAGCGCATTCCACTTATCAACACAAAGTACAATCAAGTCTATTTAACTCAACTAAGTCTAGAGATCAAAGCAGGCATCCCCCACTTCTGTCATGGCTCAGTTTATAATAACTCATACAACATAAACAATGTAACAACCATGACACAAAATTAATTCCTTAAATCAGAGAAGGCGTATACGACTTCTAATAACACATAAGCCATAAACTATGTGAACCATGACAAAAACTATACCATAAATCAGAGCAGGCCAATCCCACTTCTAATAATACATATAACTTAAACCATATAATAAAACATTAGGTGCATTCCGCCTACTCACGTTCATACCAAAATAATATGTAAGAGTTAATATGGATTTCATTCGTACACAAAATATTTATAACTTCATAAAAAAAATATTTTGCGACTTCATAAAAATAATCTTGCTAGTTTAGCATACCCATAAATATTTAGAAAAAGTATTAAATAAAGAGTGGGCACAAGAACTCACAGGTTGCGAAGCTTCCAAATCCACACGTCAAACCGCCTCAACCGCGAAACATGGTGTGGATCCATATTCCAGAGGTTCACTACATGTGCATCGTGATACACTCATGCGCATGTATAATCAACCTTTTCCCATATTATTATTATGTGCACAACACACAAGCAACATCACGACAACATGAGCTGCATATTTCAACTCCCCATGCACAATACCATATTCTTTCCTTTTTTTTCTAGAAATCATAAGTACCAATCCAAAATCTTCCTAAACGGAATTCAAACGAACCATTCGAGACCATGCCCTTCAACAACCATCATCTTCTAACTCGGCCTATGTCACACCCTCAAAATCCACTTGCGGAGTTTTACCGCGAGGCGCATGACAAACCAGGATCCAAGTCAATGATCACAATAAACAAGTCTAAATGAACATATGCAATTTCAAAAACATAGTTTAAATCCCCAATTACAGCGGAAGCTTATTCTCAAAACAAAATCCAAAAGTAAACCAAATTATTCAATGTTTGAAAACCATGCAATCCTAACTAGACGCCGTGCAGACGCGTGCGCCCTAGTTCCGTAGTGCTACCTTAGCGACCTGAGAAAACATATAAGAGTTACGTCAGCACAAAAATGCTGGTGAGTTTACAGGTTTGTAATTAAAGTACCAAGTTCAACCTGTCCATACTATATCAATTTGTAAACCAAGTACGCTAGCTAGGCGTATGTTTTGTTACTACAACGATTGGAAAACCATTACTAACTCGCAAACCAGATGTTGTGCCCGAATAGTAAACCTGTTCCTGTTTGAGACAATATGCACTCGCCCGGCCCTCCAAGCCGACGAGCGGGGTTGGTTACTCCCAATAGATCTATTCACATTTCCCCGTTGTGCTAACCCGCACATTCATGGTTTCCCCCGGGACTTCCAAAGATCGTATAGTAAACCATAGAAACCCATAGTATGACAGTTGTCACCAAAACATAAGTTTAACACATGTTTTCTCCCCCCAAAAGTGAAACCAGTTAAAAGAGGGGCCGTAAACTCACCTTAACGTTCCAGCAAAGAATCCGAACAGCAAGTAATATATGCTACCGACACCCTAATAACAGTGTCATTAAGTGAGTATAGGCGTAATATCATTTCACCATATAACTCGTTTGTCCAAGGCGTTTTAAATGTTCAAAAGCGTGTAAGTGACACCTAGTGATTCTTCATGCATAAGTAAATCCTACGGACCCGTTGGTGAATACGTTGGTTACAATTAGTTTCTACATTCCGTAAGTGTCTCAGACAAGTGTACTTCAGTTACATGTCAATTCCATACCACCTAAGACCTCAATTAATCACATAAGCACATAATACACAATCTGTGTTTTCAGGACAGATTGTGCGCCATCAAAACGAATTTATTTAAAATATCAAATCAGTGAGTTAACCTTCCAAATTTTTACTGAATTTTCTTTGGGATTCACTTAACAATACCTGTTTTTGTTTTGTCTTAAATCCAAACACAAAAATAATAAAAATTTGTCTAATACATCTATGTTCAGAAAACCTTCCTAACAGGTCAGTTTGGTAGATAAATTCCCAAAAATTGTGTATTCATCCAAACGGGATGAATCCACTTGGAAAACTCATATTACTCCAATATTAACCTTCTGTAAAAATTTCACAACCCAACTCTTTATAAAACTTGATTTATGATGTTTCAAAGTTGACTCAGTTTGATACCCGAAATTCTGACCTGACCTATTTTAAATGAAAATTCCAAAAACATATCAAACGACATACAAATCAGATTATTTTGCCCATTCTAAAAAGCTAAGACAATGTACAATCTATTCATGCAAAGAATCGATCAAACCAATTATTTTCAAGCCACGAAACAGACCCTACAAGTCGACATTCAGAATCTGTCCAGATTCTAATCATCCAATATTATCAATTATATCAAACCCTAGTTGCATATTATCAATCAATAACACCTAATAATCATCATACAACATTAGTAAGAACCACATCTGATCAAAACCCTAATTATACATCACAAACATCATTATTCACAAACCCTAGAAGTCTAAAACATCAAGAACATGCATAATCATGCAAAACATATAACATTCATAATATAACAATGTGCTTGACCCTTTTAATCTTTGTAATCATCATGTTTTAACTTTTATAAAATACTTTCAGACCTGGACAAACAAGGTTTTGATGTTTTAAAACAATTTAAAGAAGATTAAAACATAAGGGAATGAAGATTATACCACAAACACTCCAAAACAACCAACCGAACGCTCTCCAAGCTTCCCGATTGATGTTCTTGAGCTTTAGCAGGTGGTTTAGGGTTAATAATTCGTGTGGGGCAGAAAGGGGGCGATTAGGGTTGAGTTTAGGGGTTGCATGGGGGTTAAGGATGCTTAAATAAGAGTTTAAGGCGGTTTAAACCCGTCAGACATGAGCGAGCGGCCGCTCGGGCCCTGTGAGCGGCCGCTCACAGGCCCGAGGCCCTCGTTCGTGTCTCGTTTCATCACCTGACGCGTTATCCTTTGACGTTTTCATTATTTCGGACCGTAACAAGTGCAACCCCATGCGTTAAGACCCTAATCAACCTCATACTCCACTTTTAGTGATTTTTATTAACGTATTCGGTTTAGGTTCACATAATCACGTATGGTTTTCACATAAGTTCATCAACTATCACAGAGACACATAAGTTCGTTATTCACCAACGTCCGAGGTTCACTAATCATGTAATCACATATTAACTCACAACAATGCACGTATGTCCCATCTAGCTATCTAGCTTACCGTAGTTAAGTATAATATACGCGTGACTCGCTAAGGTAGACTTTAATCTGAACAACGTTGTTAACCAGAATTTGCCGGGTGTCACATCATCCCCATGTTAAAAGAATTTTCGTCCCGAAAATTGCACAAGTACCAAAAGGAATAACAAAAGAAACAGACAAAAGATAGAAACCAAGAGAGAGATTTACCCGAGTTCTCACATCATCCCCACGTTAAAAAGGAATCTCGCCCCGAGATTCATTCAGCTGCAGTGGTAACATATCTCGATTCGAACGCTTCCTTAGGAAAGAGATGAGGATTCTTAGACTTCATCTGATCCTCCCGTTCCCAAGTGTACTCTGGTCCCCGGTTCGAGTTCCAGCGAACCTTAACAATGCGAATCTTGCTATGACGTAGGCTACGAATCTTGTAATCAAGAATCTCAACAGGTTCCTCCACAATCCGAAGACGATCATCAACCTTGATCTCTTCCGGTGGAACAATAAGAGACTCGTCAGCCAGACACTTCTTTAAGTTGGACACATGGAAGACGTTATGTACGTTGCCGAGTTCCGTCGGAAAATCAATACGATATGCCACCGGTCCAATCCGTTCTAGGATTGTAAATGGGCCGACATACCGAGGGTTGAGTTTGCCACGCTTCCAAAAGCGTATGACGCCCTTCCATGGTGAAACATTCAGAAGTACTTTGTCATCAACTTGGAATTCCAATGGCTTGCGACGCTGATCAGCATAACTCTTTTGCCGATCCCGTGCCGCTGCCAACCGGTTACGAATCTGTACGATCTTTCACGAAGTTTCGTACACTAGCTCAGGCCCAGTGAGTTGACTCTCACCCACCTCAGCCCAACAAAGAGGAGACCTGCATTTCCGCCCGTACAGTGCCTCGAACGGAGCTGCCTTGATGCTCGTGTGGTAACTGTTGTTGTAAGAGAATTCTACTAACGATAGGTGAGCTTCCCAACCTTTGCCAAAATCGATCGCACATGCCCGCAGCATGTCTTCTAAGGTTTGAATCGTGCGTTCACTCTGACCGTCAGTCTGTGGGTGATAAGCTGTACTCATGTCCAGCTGAGTACCCAAAGCCTTGTGTAAAGACTCCCAGAAGTGAGAAGTAAAGTGGGAGTCACTATCCGAAATAATAAAAACCGGCACCCGTGCTTAGAAACAACTTCCTTCAGATAAAGACGAGCCAAACGATCCATGGTGTCGGTCTCCTTAATAGCGAGAAAATGGGCTGATTTCGTCAACCGATCAACAATCACCCATATTTTATCATTCCCGCTCGGTGACTTAGGTAGTTGCATGACAAAATCCATTATAATCCGTTCCCATTTCCACTCCGGAATTTCAGGTTGTTGCAAGAGACCCGACGGTTTCTGGTATTCCACCTTGACCTTAGCACAGGTCAAGCATTTGCTCACGTATGAGGCTATATCCGACCTCATGTTTGGCCACCAGTAAAGCACCTTCAGATCTTGGTACATCTTATCCGAACCAGGATGAATAGAATACCGGGACTTGTGAGCCTCATCTAAGACAAGCTCCCGAAGTCCCCCGAATAAAGGAACCCATATGCGTTCTGCGAAGTAGTGCAGGCCATCAGGCCTTCGCTCGAGGTGCTTGTCGGCACCGTGCATAGTCTCAGCTTTAAGGTTTTCCTCCTTCAAAGCTTCTAACTGAGCAGAACGGAGTTGGTCAGGTAGAGAGGAATGAATGGTGAGCTGTAACGCCCGAACGCGACGAGGATTAATTGATTCCTTCCTGCTCAAAGCGTCTGCTACTACATTCGCCTTGCCTGGATGGTACTTAATGGCGCAATCATAGTCGTTCAAGAGTTCAATCCAACGACGCTGTCGTATGTTCAAATGTTGTTGGTCGAAAATATGTTGAAGACTCTTGTGATCGGTGTAGATGGTGCATTTGGTACCGTACAAGTAATGTCTCCAAATTTTCAACGCGAAAACCACTGCACCCAACTCCAAGTCATGGGTGGTGTAGTTCTTCTCGTGCACCTTGAGTTGACGAGAAGCATACGCAATTACTTTCTCGCGTTGCATCAACACGCAACCGAGACCATGAATAGAAGCATCACAGTAAACAACGAAATCATCAGGGCCTTCAGGCAAGGACAAAATAGGAGCAGAACAAAGTTTAGACTTCAGTTCTTGAAATGCTGACTCTTGTGGTTCACCCCAGGCGAATTTTCTATCCTTCTGAGTGAGAGTGGTGAGGGGTTGAGCGATCTTCGAGAACCCCTTAATGAAACGACGATAATAGCCCGCAAGGCCTAGGAATTGCCGCACCTCAGTTAGCGTCTTTGGTGCTTCCCAGTCCTTGATCGCTTCGATCTTCGCTGGATCGACATGAATTCCCAGTTCATTAACCACATGTCTGAACTTCGCGTAACCAAAAGTCACACTTTGAGAACTTAGCGTAAAGTTGTTCCCGTCGCAAAAGTTCCAAAACCAAACGCAGGTGTTCCTCGTGTTCTGTCTTGTTCTTGGAATAAATCAGGATGTCATCAATAAACACGATGACGAACTTGTCAAGATACGGTTTGCAAACGCGGTTCATCAAATCCATGAAAACCTCCGGTGCGTTTGTGAGACCGAAAGGCATGACCAAGAACTCAAAATGGCCATAACGAGTACGGAAGGCAGTCTTTGCAACGTCAGTTTCCCTTACGCGCAACTGGTGATAACCGGACCTCAAATCAATCTTAGAGTAGTAGCTAGAACCCTGGAGTTGGTCGAATAGATCATCAATACGTGGAAGAGGATAACGATTCTTGATGGTCACTTTGTTCAATTCTCTGTAATCCACACACAATCGAAAACTTCCATCCTTCTTCTTAACTAACAGAATCGGGGCTCCCCAAGGGGAAGAACTTGGTCTAATGAAACCCTTGTCCAAGAGTTCCTGTAACTAACTGGATAATTCCTGCATCTCGGGAGGTGCAAGACGGTAGGGGGCCCGAGCAATGGGAGCAGCTCCCGGTACAAGATCAATACTGAACTCAACCTGACGATGGGGAGGAAGACCAGATAAGTCATCGGGAAATACATCAGGAAACTCGCGTACAACAGAAATATCGTCGATCTTCTTCTCATCGGTAGAGGAAACAGATAAAAGTGCCAAAACGGCCGAATAACCCTTTCGAAGATACTTAAGGGCTTTCATGCTGGAGATGAGATTTAGCGGAGCACCGCCCTTGATACCGTACACAGAAAGGAATTCTCCATCAGGGAGGGGAATCCGAATAATCTTGTCGTAACAAACGATCTCAGCGCGATACAAAGACAACCAATCCATGCCTACAACAACGTCAAAACTACCCAAAGGTACCGGCATAAGGTCGATGGGGAACGACAAACCCGACAACTCTAGTTGACACTCCCAAAGGATACAATTAGCTTCAATCTTTTTACCGTCAGCCAACTCAATTACATACTTAGCCTCTAATGGTACGGGTACTACCTCTAGCAGTCGAGTAACTTCCATAGATATAAAACTTTTATCGGCACCGGAATCAAATAAAACACTAACAGAGCGATTATTGAGAAAGAATGTACCGGTAACTGTGTCAGGATCCTGTCTAGCCTCAGCGGCTCCAATGACGAAGGCACGTGCATTCCTGCCACCGCCTCCGTTGTTCCCGTTACCGTTTCTATCCCTCACATTCCCACCCTTCTTCAGTTTTGGGCACTCCTTCTTGTAATGCCCAGTCTCCCCACAGTTGTAACAACCCTGTTTTCCCGTAGTTCCTTGAGCAGTAGGAGCCGGGGTAGTAGATGGGGCCTGGGTCGATGGAAGTGTCACCCGACAATCTTTAGCAAAATGCCCAAGTCGCTGGCAGCGATGGCAACGATTACGGTCGCAGTCCCCCTGATGATGACGCTCACATTTGTTGCACTTAGGTAATCTCCCCGCATAACCACCCGGTTTGGTACCAGAAGAAGAAGAACCCCCGCTATCGAATTTCTTACCCTGTTGTGCTGGCACAGATCCTTTCCCCTCATTATCCCTTTACGCTTGTTATTCTCCGGGGCCTTGACAGTCGAACCCTTAGCAGGCAAGATACCCTCATTCACCTTCAAGTTGGTCATCCTGTGAGCCGATCGGACCACCTCTGAGTATGTAGGAAGATTCCCTGCAGCCACCAATCCTGCGATTTCTGGTACTAGCCCCGAGATATAGTGTTCAATCCTCCTGTATTCTGGCACATGCAGATCAGGACACAGCACTGCCAACTCATTACGCCTTACCGTATACTTTTCAATCTCTGACCCGGTCATCTTGAGGTTCCACACCTCCTGCTCTAGCTTCTGAACTTCTTCCCTCGGACAGTACTCTCGCTTCAGTAGTTGAACAAAATTTTCCCAAGGCATAGCATAAGCCTCCCCTATACCCATATTCTGGGTGATATTGTTCCACCAGGTCAAAGCAACATCCTGGAATAACGCAGCAGCATACTTGACTCGATCCTCTGGGAGACAGTTGCACATCAGAAACACTGACTCCACCTTTTCCAGCCACCTGAGCAAGCTCACCGCACCCTCAGTGCCAGAGAATTCCTGGGGCTTACAGTCCCGAAACATCTTGTAGGTAACCACTAGCGTTCACAAGATCAAAGCTAGATCCAACCCAGGACTATCCATTCAAACCCAGAGCTCACTAGGGCTTTCATGCATTTCGGTTTATGATTTTGTGTGCACCCAAAATGATAAACCGCTCTACATGGTCCTCCAAGTGTTCTCCTAGTTCAAAGTTCAAATCACCGGACATAGACTCTTAGCTATACACCGTAATGCTACGGTAGTCTATGGCACGTGTTTCTATTGGAGTATGAAAGGGAGATGTCCGAGCCTTGGACAAATCTCAAGAGTACACGATTTACCCCAATATACCACAGTGCCTAGAAAGCAAGTAACCCGACTTAAGATAGAACGGATGATGTAACATAGGAAGGTCAGATGATTTAGAGACACCCCGACAAGGCCATACGTAATCCACCATAATGTTTAGTACTATGTGATCGTCTAGTGTGTGCGACTCGGCTATAGACTAGACTCTACATGCAGTCCTAGTTCACTATAACCATTGGCTCTGCTACCAATCTGTCACACCCTCAAAATCCACTTGCGGAGTTTTACCGCGAGGCGCATAACAAACCAGGATCCAAGTCAACGATCACAATAATCAAGTCTAAATGAACATATGCAATTTCAAAAACATAGTTTAAATCCCCAATTACAGCGGAAGCTTATTCTCAAAACATAATCCAAAAGTAAACTAAATTATTCAATGTTTGAAAACCATGTAATCCTAACTAGACGCCGTGCAGACGCGTGCGCCCTAGTTCCGTAGTGCTACCTTAGCGACCTGAGAAAACATGTAAGAGTTACGTCAGCACAAAAATGCTGGTGAGTTTACAGGTTTGTAATTAAAGTACCAAGTTCAACCTGTCCATACTATATCAATTTGTAAACCAAGTACGCTAGCTAGGCGTATGTTTTGTTACTACAACGATTGGAAAACCATTACTAACTCGCAAACCAGATGTTGTGCCCGAATAGTAAACCTGTTCCTGTTTGAGACAATATGCACTAGCCCGGCCCTCCAAGCCGACGAGCGGGGTTGGTTACTCCCAATAGATCTATTCACATTTCCCCGTTGTGCTAACCCGCACATTCATGGTTTCCCCCGGGACTTCCAAAGATCGTATAGTAAACCATAGAAACCCATAGTATGACAGTTGTTACCAAAACATAAGTTTAACACATGTTTTCTCCCCCAAAAAGTGAAACCAGTTAAAAGAGGGGCCGTAAACTCACCTTAACGTGCCAGCAAAGAATCCGAACAGCAAGTAATATATGCTACCGACACCCTAATAACAGTGTCATTAAGTGAGTATAGGCGTAATATCATTACACCATATAACTCGTTTGTCCAAGGCGTTTTAAATGTTCAAAAGCGTGTAAGTGACACCTAGTGATTCTTCATGCATAAGTAAATCCTACGGACCCGTTGGTGAATACGTTGGTTACAATTAGTTTCTACATTCCGTATGTGTCTCAGACAAGTGTACTTCAGTTACATGTCAATTCCATACCACCTAAGACCTCAATTAATCACATAAGCACATAATACACAATCTGTGTTTTCAGGACAGATTGTGCGCCATCAAAACGAATTTATTTAAAATATCAAATCAGTGAGTTAACCTTCCAAATTTTTACTGAATTTTCTTTGGGAATCACTTAACAATACCTATTTTTGTTTTGTCTTTAAATCCAAACACAAAAATAATAAAAATTCGTCTAATACATCTATGTTCAGAAAACCTTCCTAACAGGTCAGTTTGGTAGATAAATTCCCAAAAATTGTGTATTCATCCAAACGGGATGAATCCACTTGGAAAACTCATATTACTCCAATATTAACCTTCTGTAAAAATTTCACAACCCAACTCTTTATAAAACGTGATTTATGATGTTTCAAAGTTGACTCAATTTGATACCCGAAATTCTGACCTGACCTATTTTAAATGAAAATTCCAAAAACATATCAAACGACATCCAAATCAGATAATTTTGCCCATTCTAAAAAGCTAAGACAATGTACAATCTATTCATGCAAAGAATCGATCAAACCATTTATTTTCAAGCCACGAAACAGACCCTACAAGTCGACATTCAGAATCTGTCCAGATTCTAATCATGCAATATTATCAATTATATCAAACCCTAGTTGCATATTATCAATCAATAACACCTAATAATCATCATACAACATTAGTAAGAACCACATCTGATCAAAACCATAATTATACATCACAAACATCATTATTCACAAACCCTAGAAGTCTAAAACATCAAGAACATGCATAATCATGCAAAACATATAACATTCATAATATAACAATGTGCTTGACCCTTTTAATCTTTGTAATCATCATGTTTTAACTTTTATAAAATACTTTCAGACCTGGACAAACAAGGTTTTGATATTTTAAAACAATTTAAAGAAGATTAAAACATAAGGGAATGAAGATTATACCACAAACACTCCAAAACAACCAACCGAACGCTCTCCAAGCTTCCCGATTGATGTTCTTGAGCTTTAGTAGGTGGTTTAGGGTTAATAATTCGTGTGGGGCAGAAAGGGGGCGATTAGGGTTGAGTTTAGGGGTTGCATGGGGGTTAAGGATTCTTAAATAAGAGTTTAAGGCGGTTTAAACCCGTCAGACATGAGCGAGCGGCCGCTCGGTCCCTGTGAGCGGCCGCTCACAGGCCCGAGGCCCTCGTTCGTGTCTCGTTTCATCACCCGACGCGTTATCCTTTGACGTTTTCGTTATTTCGGACCGTAACAAGTGCAACCCCATGCGTTAAGACCCTAATCAACCTCATACTCCACTTTTAGTGATTTTTATTAACGTATTCGGTTTAGGTTCACATAATCACGTATGGTTTTCACATAAGTTCATCAACTATCACAGAGACACATAAGTTCGTTATTCACCAACGTCCAAGGTTCACTAATCATGTAATCACATATTAACTCACAACAATGCACGTATGTCCCATCTAGCTATCTAGCTAACCCTAGTTAAGTATAATATACGCGTGACTCGCTAAGGTAGACTTTAATCTAGACAACGTTGTTAACCAGAATTTGCCGGGTGTCACAGCCTACACCACCACCGCATACCACCTTACTCCCGGGTACCAAACCATAGAGGTTTCCAGTCATCGTCACTACTGCCACCGAACGCAACAGAACCATGCGCACGGACACCATTGCACCATCATCATCTTTAATGGCCACCTCCCTTACCATGGTAGCCACCTCCAACCACAACACCATCGTCACATCACCACCATAACCGAAACCCAAGCACCACCATTAACGATATCCCCATCGTCAACTTCGAAATCACACACCATCGTATACCGCTTTGTGGCCTCACCACCGAACGACACCACTTGCTTCACCACCCCCACAGCCATCACCTTCAAACCCGACCACCACTATCGTTGGCCACCATATCCACGACGTGGCTTTGGTCGGATAACTTACGGCCATGACAGATGAGATCCGGATGGAGGCGAACCGTGAAAAATTCTAGAGAAAAAAAACGATATGCGAGTCTTGTGTTCGAGATCAACAGAACATCGATATATATATTTGTCCAATATATATATTTTTTAGTTATCTTTGACACAAAGTTTGCTGGTTATTACTCCTCGGTTACCATGTTTAAAATCATTCAATGGCGTTAAAAGAAATATGTAAATGTATATATGCAGGTTGCCATTCGAAAATGATAAGGTCAAAAGAAAATAAATGGTGGGCGACGGTAGTTATGGACAAGAGCTAAAGTCAAATGTAATATTAATATATACTAAATTTGATTGAACCGTAAGTATGGAAAGGGTCCAAGATGAAGAATTTTGTTACGGTTGAGAAAGAGGGCATAATTGATAGGGACTTGTTACTCTTTAGTTTTGTAATTAAATGCATAAGGTCCTCCGTTTAATCCCATGGTGCCATGATTCTTCTTGTTTCTACGGGACAACTCATACTTGCACCTAGGCCCCTTATCTATCATAATAAGATATCTTGTTTCCAAAGTAATAATAAACATCTTTGCATAATGACAAAACCGGTCCCTATATTACATTTAACCCAAGGCATATGCGTCAAACTTCTTAATCGGTTCAACAAAAATCGTCGCATGAGTAAAAATCAAATAGCAGGCCCACTTGATAAGAACCGAGTATTCATTTTAGTCAAAATAGATATTTGACGATATTTTGGGATGTTACAAGTCTACCCTCCTTATAATAGGATTCGTCCTCGAATCCTCTTGGAAAGGGAACCACCCAGTGTGATGATTTAAGGATATCCTGATTAGAATGTAGTAACTACTGGTACAAATGAATAACCTTCTATTGCTAATCTAATCCAGTTACTTCTACACAAGGCAGAACATTCATATGATTGTTTTTTTTTTTTTTTTTTGTTACAATTCAAAACAGTAAAGTAACAATCATGACACAAAACCAATACTATAGATCAGAGCAGGCATATCCCACTTATACAATAGTCCGGTTTATATGGTCAGGTAGTCGCCAAACACAGCAACTTCTCATACAGTGGCATCCCAATAGTGGCGTGATACTCCCAGCTACCGCCGAAATCGATAATGCATGCCCGAAGCATATCTTTGAGAGGTTGGATGGTTCTTTTTGACTGACCATCCGTCTGCGGATGATACACGGTGCTGATGTGTAACCCAGTAAACATTCACGTAGAACGAGTGTCCCTATTGGGAGTAATAGACACTGGCACCCGTGCTTTGATACGATCTCCTGAATGAACAATTCTACTAACCTTTTGGAGTTAAAGGTCTCCCGTATCAGCAAGAAGTGAGTACTCTTTGTCAACCAATCCACCACCACCCAGATGGTGTCAAACACCTCGGGCATGCGGGGTAGCTTACTGATGAATACATAGTAAGATATTCCCACTTCCATTCCGGTGCCTCTAAAGGTTTATTTTTTTTTCTCTTTTTTTTCCAAAGGTTTTCTGATGTTCTGCTTTAACCTGTAAACAAGTCAAACACCTGCTCACATAAGTTGCTAGTTCATACTTCATTACTGGCCACCAATAGTTCTTATACATATTGTTGCCCAGGGATGATTAGAATGGTGGTTTCGTGCACCTCATCCATGAATTTATTTCTAAACCCTCCATAACGAGGGACCCACATCCGGTCTTTTATGAACATAACCCCTGTCTCCATCACTTCCCATAAGTCCTTGTTGTCCCCCACATACACTCTGACATAATTTTCTCCGCCTGTAGGGCTTCAATCTGGACACTAGAGATCTCTTTACTATATCCAGTTTCAAAATTAGCCGAGGAGAATTCACTCGAATGGGTTTAGGCCTTTCCTTTCGGCTCAACGCGTCTGCCACTACGTTAGCCTTTCCTGGGTGATACGCAATCTCCACATCACGGTTTTTGATTATTTCCAACCACATGCGCTACCACCTGCGAAGGTCCTTCTGCTCAAAAAAACATTCCAACCCTTCTAGTCGGTATAGTAGATGGTGCAAGGATCCCCATATAAATGATGTTCCCACAGTTTACGCGTAAAAACAACAGCTGCCAACTCCCATTAATGAGTCGGGTAATTAAACTCGTGGGGTTTCGATTGGCGTGGGGCATAAGCTATCACCTTACCGCGCTGCATAAGTACACACCTGAGACCCCCAAGTGACGCACCCGAAAAACCACTACATCCTCCGTCCAACCCGATCAGGCTAGGATCAGTCCGTGTGTCAAACTTGTAAGACCCGCAAATCCGGTGTCAAACTTTTCTTTAGTTTCAAGAAACGCGTTTTCTTAGTCCAAATCCCAAGTAAACCTCACCTCATTCTTGGTCAGTTTAGTCAGTGAGCTAACTTGGAGAAATCTTGTACGCACCTCCGATAACAACCTGCAAACCCAAGAAGCTACTAATATCAGACGATGATTTTGGCGTCGCCCAGTTCATTACTGCCTGCACCTTCATGGAATCTACCATGGTACTAACAAAATTAATGACATGGGCCAGAATACTGACCCTCATGAAATCAGAAAGCACCTTTGAGAATTTTAGCGCAAAGCTTCTCATTCCTTAGAGTTTGAAGAACCTTCTTGCGATGTAGAATATGGTCTTCTTCACTTTCGGAGTATATGAGCATGTTATCAATGGAAACAATAATCGGACGGTCGAGCATCGGCCTACACACCCAGTTCATCAAAATCATGAATGCCGCAGGCGCGTTAGTCAGGCAGAATGACATCACCAAAACTCATAACGTCCTTACCGGGTACGAAACAAAATCCTGCTCTCATACTTTTAGCTGATGATAGCCAGATCTAAGACCAATCTTCGAGTGCCAACTAGCTCCTTGGAGCCGATCGAAATAATCGTCGGTTCTTAGTAAGGAGCAAATCCTCTAATTGAGATCAGAATTCTTTCAATTACGCAGGTGCTAGTCGGTAAGGTGCCCTAGAGACAGGCTTAGCATCCGGTACGAAGTCTATTTGGAACTCAACCTCGCGTTCCGGTGGCAAATCGGTCAAATCCTCGGGAAATACACCCGGGTACTCCCGCACTATGGGGACATCCCCTAGCTTGGAAATAACAGCCCCCACAACCAAGGCCTGCGTCAAGTACGCCATACACCTACGATGCAACATCTTCACCGCCTTTAGCATAGAGATAACCCGAGGTATTGAGCAACTATCATTCCAATGAGCAGTAATATGATTCCTATCAGGAGCTGTAAGTCGCACAAGTCTCTGCCCGCACACAATGTTGAGCATCCATGGTAGCCAGCCATTCCATCTCAAGAATAACATCAAGGCAACCCAATGACCTTAGGTACAAGAGGATAGGAAGGCTATGGCCCGATGACTCGAGTCGACAACTATCTATATCCTTGGTCACAAGGAGTGAATTTCCTACCGCAACCTCGTACTAGCATAAATGTTTAATATCCTTGGGTTCTTATATACCTTAATACAAAGCAATAGACATAACCCATACTAAACATTTACGACAAAATCGTCACATGATCAGTCACAAGACATATTCAGGATGTGTAAAGTAAGGGTAAACTTCCAATAACGTTGATCAAGTGTGAATAGCTGTTTACTTTACTTTAGTCACCCTAAACACAACAAGTTACGACCACATTAACAATTCCGCCTACACATTAACACAACACCTAGTATTTAGCTATTAAACCTTAAAGGTTTGCAATAAACGAAGAAGGGAATTCTACCCTACCTCAAAACACAAGAGCATATACCCCCTATGAATTATTAAAATGAAGCACTCAATAAGAGTCATCATAACATACTTAAAACAAATATAGTTATTAAGTTTCCTTCTAACACTTTATGTATCTAAGTGTTCAACAAGAAGCATCCCAACCAATGTGTCATCCATTACGCACTACAAAGTACATCAAAATGTAACGGCACTAACCGCCCGTTTATGACTTCATTCTATTAAGCATCCAATGAAGTGTTAATATATACATACATACATATATATATATAGACATACGTCAAAAATAAGGATTACCACTTGGCGTGCAGCTACCCAACATTTGATATTTCTTAGTAACAGTTTGGTCCCATACCAGATTCGAGTTCGAGCACAAACTGCCCGAATCCCTCGAATTATTGCTCTGATACCAACTTGTAAGACCCTCAAAACCGACAGGTCAAACAGTTGGCATTCAAATACTAAAACCATGTTAACAATTCAAAAGAAATCTTATTTTATTTCAGAAAATACGCAGTTGAATTTTAAAAGAAATTATTAAATTTCCAAACATGGTTTGCCCGAGACGGGTCAAAAGAATATTTAATAATTAACTAAAAGCTAAAAAAAAAATATGTAAACAACGTTCGAGCAAATCTCGTAGACATCTTCTTAATTGAAATGTCAACCGCAACTGAGTAGCTCCACTGCATGCCAAGGCTCCCTTTGTTCATCCACAACCTGAAATCAATCTAACGTGTATGCAAAAAGTCAGCTACGCTGAGTGAGTTCAAGTTTTATAAGTTTTCAATAGTAGTAAGTTGTTAAAATAAACAATAACAAAATACTATAACCTTAGAGTCAACAATACGCGCAATCCGCCTAATTGTTCCCTAAGCAATATTTAAAGTCTAGGATAAGCACAGTCCGCCTATTTAACCAAGACTTCAATTTCCAACTGTAATAAGCGCATTCCGCTTATCAACACAAAGTACAATCAAGTCTATTTAACTCAACTAAGTCTAGAGATCAAAGCAGGCATCCCCCACTTCTGTCATGGCTCAGTTTATAATAACTCATACAACATAAACAATGTAACAACCATGACACAAAATTAATTCCTTAAATCAGAGCAGGCGTATACGACTTCTAATAACACATAAGCCATAAACTATGTGAACAATGACAAAAACTATACCATAAATCAGAGCAGGCCTATCCCACTTCTAATAATACATATAACTCAAACCGTATAATAAAACATTAGGCGCATTCCGCCTACTCACGTTCATACCAAAATAATATGTAAGAGTTAATATGGATTTCATTCGTACACAAAATATTTATAACTTCATAAAAAAAAATATTTTGTGACTTCATAAAAATAATCTTGCTAGTTTAGCATGCACGTCAGCCCATAAATATTTAGAAAAAGTATTAAATAAAGAGTGGGCACAAGAACTCACAGGTTGCGAAGCTTCCAAATCCACACGTCAAACCGCCTCAACCGCGAAACATGGTGTGGATCCATATTCTAGAGGTTCACTACATGTTCATATTGATACACTCATGCGCATGTATAATCAACCTTTTCCCATATTATTATTATGTGCAACACACACACAAGCAACATCACGACAACATGAGCAGCATATTTCAACTCCCCATGCACAATACCATATTCTTTCCTTTTTT
Organism: Ambrosia trifida; assembly: GCA_028751855.1. Taxonomy (NCBI): domain Eukaryota; kingdom Viridiplantae; phylum Streptophyta; class Magnoliopsida; order Asterales; family Asteraceae; genus Ambrosia; species Ambrosia trifida. The sequence continues at coordinate 62,134,789 of CM054128.1, read as the reverse complement.
TCTAGAAATCATAAGTACCAATCCAATATCTTCATAAACGGAATTCAAACGACCCATTCGAGACCATGCCATTCAACAACCATCATCTTCTAACTCGGACTACACCACCACCGCATACCACCTTACTCCCGGGTACCAAACCATAGCAGTTTCCAGTCATCGTCACTACTGCCACCGAACGCAACCCAACCATGCGCACCGACACCATTGCACCATCATCATCTTTAATGGCCACCTCCCTTACCATGGTAGCCACCTCCAACCACAACACCATCGTCACATCACCACCATAACCGAAACCCAAGCACCACCATTAACGATATCCCCATCGTCAACTTCGAAATCACACACCATCGTATACCGCTTTGTGGCCTCACCACCGAACGACACCACTCGCTTCACCACCCCCACAGCCATCAACTTCAAACCTGACCACCACTATCATTGGCCACCATATCCACGATGTGGCTTTGGTCGGAAAACTCACGGCCATGACAGATGAGATCCGGATGGAGGCGAACCATGAGCAATTCTTGATAAAGAAAACGATATGCGAGTCCTGTGTTTGAGATCAACCGAACATCGATATATATATTGGTTCAATATATATATTTTTTAGTTATCTTTGCCACAAAGTTTGCCGGTTATTACTCCTCGGTTACCATGTTTAAAATCATTCAATGGCGTTAAAAGAAATATATAAATGTATATATGCAGGTTGCCATTCGAAAATGATAAGGTCAAAAGAAAATAAATGGTGGGCGACGGTAGTTATGGACAAGAGCTAAAGTCAAATGTAATATTAATATATACTAAATTTGATTGAACCGTAAGTATGGAAAGGGTCCAAGATGAAGAATTTTGTTACGGTTGAGAAATAGCGCATAATTGATAGGGACTTGTTACTCTTTAGTTTTGTAATTAAATGCATAAGGTCCTCCATTTAATCCCATGGTGCCATGAGTCTTCTTGTTTCTACGGGACAACTCATACTTGCACCTAGGCCCCTTATCTATGATAATAGGATATCTTGTTTCCAAAGTAATAATAATCATCTTTGCATAATGACAAAACCGGTCCCTATATTACATTCAACCCAAGGCATATGCGTCAAACTTCTTAATCGGTTCAACAAAAATCGTCGCATGAGTAAAAATCAAATAGCAGGCCCACTTGATAAGAACCGAGTATTCATTTTAGTCAAAATAGATATTTGACGATATTTTGGGATGTTACAAGTCTATCCTCCTTATAATAGGATTCGTCCTCGAATCCTCTTGGAAAGGGAACTACCCAATGTGATGATTTAAGGATATCCTGATTAGAATGTAGTTACTACTGGTACAAATGAATAACCTTCTATTGCTATTCTAATCCAGTTACTTCTACACAAGGCAGAACATTCATATGATTGTTTTTTTTTTGTTACAATTCAAAACAGTAAAGTAACAATCATGACACAAAACCAATACTATAGATCAGAGCAGGCATATCCCACTTATACAATAGTCCGGTTTATATGGTCAGGTAGTAGCCAAACACAGCAACTTCTCATAGAGTGGCATCCCAATAGTGGCGTGATACTCCCAGCAACCGCCGAAATCGATAATGCATGCCCGAAGCATATCTTTGAGAGGATGGATGGTTCTTTTTGGCTGACCATCCGTCTGCGGATGATACACGGTGCTGATGTGTAACCCAGTAAACATTCACGTAGAAAGAGTGTCCCTATTGGGAGTAATAGACACTGGCACCCGTGCTTTGATACGATCTCCTGAATGAACAATTCTGCTAACCTTTTGGAGTTAAAGGTCTCCCGTATCAGCAAGAAGTGAGTACTCTTTGTCAACCAATCCACCACCACCCAAATGGTGTCAAACACCTCGGGCGTGCGGGGTAGCTTAGTGATGAATACATAGTAAGATATTCCCACTTCCATTCCGGTGCCTCTAAAGGTTTATTTTTTTTTTCTCTTTTTTTTTCCAAACGGTTTCCGATGTTCTGCTTTAACCTGTAAACAAGTCAAACACCTGCTCACATAAGTTGCTAGTTCATACTTCATTACTGGCCACCAATAGTTCTTATACATATTGTTGCCCCGGGATGATTAGAATGGTGGTTTCGTGCACCAATCCATGAATTTATTTCTAAACCCTCCATAACGAGGGACCCACATCCGGTCTTTTATGAACATAACACCTGTCTCCATCACATCCCATAAGTCCTTGTTGTCCCCCACATACGCTCTGACATAATTTGCTCCGCCTGTAGGGCTTCAATCTGGACACTAGAGATCTCTTTACTATATCCAGTTTCAAAATAAGCCGAAGAGACTTCACCCGAATGGGTTTAGGCCTCTCCTTTCGGCTCAACGCGTCTGCCACAACGTTAGCCGTTCCTGGGTGATACACAATCTCCACATCACAGTACTTGATTATTTCCAACCACATGCGCTGCCACCTGCGAAGGTCCTTCTGCTCAAAGAAACATTCCAACCCTTCTAGTCGGTATATTAGATGGTGCAAGAATCCCATATAAGTGATGTTCCCACAGTTTACGCGTAAAAACAACAGCTGCCAACTCCCATTCATGAGTCAAGTAATTAAACTCGTGGGGTTTCGATTGGCGTGGGGCATAAGCTATCACCTTACCGCGCTGCATAAGTACACACCTGAGACCCCCCAAGTGACGCACCCGAAAAACCACTACATCCTCCGTCCAACCCGGTTAGGCTAGGATTAGTCCGTGTGTCAAACTTGTAAGACCCGCAAATCCGGTGTCAAACTTTTCTTTAGTTTCAAGAAACGCGTTTTCTTAGTCCAAATCCCAAGTAAACCTCACCTCATTCTTGGTCAGTTTAGTCAGTGAGCTAACTTGGAGAAATGCTGTACGCACCTCCGATAACAACCTGCCACCCCAAGAAGCTACTAATATCAGACGATGATTTTGGCGTCGCCCATTTCATTACTGCCTGTACCTTCATGGAATCTACCATGGTACTGACAAAATTGATGACATGGGCCAGAATACTAACCCTCATGAAATCAGAAAGCACCTTTGAGAATTTTAGCGCAAAGCTTCTCATTCCTTAGAGTTTGAAGAACCTTCTTGCGATGTAGAATATGGTCTTCTTCACTTTCAGAGTATATGAGCATGTTATCAATGGAAACAATAATCGGACGGTCGAGCATCGGCCTACACACCCAGATCATTAAACTCATGAATGCCGCGGGCGCGTTAGTCAGGCAGAATGAGATCACCAAAACTCATAACGTCCTTACTGAGTATGAAACAAAATCATGCTCTCATGTTTTTAGCTGATGATAGCCTGATCTAAGACCAATCTTCGAGTGCCAACTAGCTCCTTGGAGCCGATCGAAATAATCGTCGGTTCTTAGTAAGGAGCAAATCCTCTAATTGAGATCAGAATTCTTTCAATTACGCAGGTGCTAGTCGGTAAGGTGCCTATAAGACCCTAACCCGTAATCATGTGATTAACGTCTAATCTTACGGGTTTTGACCTTACTTAAACCACTCCCGATTAAAACTTTGATATTTATTATAAACTCAAACCATTAAGATCAAATACATATTTGATTCCCACAAATTTTTACATTTTAGTAGTTAAAACATACTCTAAGATTTAGCGTTTTAACGGGAGTTCCTTGAATTCTAGTGCGGAAGCTTGATGAGTGATCGGGTGTGTTCGGCTCTTATCGCGGCTTGATCCTTGCTCCAGGACTTCCATCACATGTTTACCTAGCACCATTACACAAGGAATGGTTAGTGTGTTGTCAATGATAAATTTAAACTAGTACGATAGTCGTTACACGTCGAAACGGAACAAAACCAGGCCAAACGGCCCTTTATCAGGAGAACAAACTGCTGCAACTTTTGCGCAGCAGCTGTTCGGATCGCTTTTACCCCTTCTAAAACCCAAAATCCGACTTTGACTTTAAAAGAAGAATTGTTCTACGCTCCGAGAGCTTTCCAGGCATATAAAGAACGCCTCCTAACGATTTTTCTACGATTTTATATGCAATTTTAAAGAACGTGTCGTCATGCTGTTCTCTGTGCGCGGCCGCGCGGTCTCTGTGAGCGGCCGCGCACAGCTTCTGATGTAAATTTGGTGATTTTTAAGCATGGGAGTCATGTCGCAACCACATTTGATGATTCCCGAAGCCAAAGTATTGACTTGCCGGCTAAATAAACCTTTGTTTGACTGAAATTATAGTCCGGTTCATAATGCTATGACCCAGTTCAAAATTTTAAGTGTTTATGTTGATTTTTACCCATATTGACCCGTTAAGGCCTTGAATCAAACAAGACACTTTTTGACCACACAAAATGCCTACCGATTAAGTTGTCAAGTCATTAGACACTTGATCAACAAAAGCGTTTATCCGATTTGTTTCATTATGATTTAGTTTCTTAGATTCAACCTTTAGAAATCTTTTAACTTCCCAAAATGCCCCTTCATGGTCAAATATTTCAATTTAGCCATTCGTGGCGAAACCTCTTGTTCCAATTCCAATGTTTTTGACTCATTGACTTGATTAAAGCCTCTAAGTCCTTCCGGACTTAGATTTTCATCCTTTCTCAAGTTTTCACTTGTTTAGTAGATTGTAAGCGAATTAGCGTGCATTAGACATAGTTATGGAAATAACTTACTTGATGGGTATCCACACTTCGTGTGAGTGCTTTTATCACCTATGTTGCTTCGCCCGAAGACGTTTATTTGACTACGGACTTACCGGGTGGCCTTGACCCATATCCATACCTTGAGTTTATCCTCCATGATTCTTAGCATTGAGCATGCATGCGCGAATGCATTTACCTGTATGCTTTCTAAATAGGCAACGTTAATTTCTCGGAATTCAACTGGCAATAACTTGCCATTTGACCCGTTTAACTTTATGAATCTTAATGTTTTGGAATATAAGCATCAAGTGTTGGACTCACATGGTGAGGACATCACCATTTGACCCGTTTAGACTCATAGTTCATAATACTATGATACCCAAGTTTTTTATCCATGGATCAAGTGACACAAACTTGACCCATTTAACATCATGCTTAACGACTTCATTCAATTGATTTAATTTGGATTAAAACATCATTTCTCACATATCTTTATTAGTTGACCCGTTTGATGGATTTCTCCATTTGGTAATAACTCATTATCTCGATTAAGGTCAAAAACCACATTTTGTATTGAGAGCACATAGGGCGACCCACTTAATAGATTCTACCTCTTGGGGTTTATCTTTATCGCACACTCAAGATTTAAAACTAATGTTTATAACAATTAAGCTATGTTATAGTACACTGGTGTAAGTAAAACTTACCCCATATCCGTTCTTGCTTCCATACGCATTACTTGCATCCGTTTGACCCGTTTGCATCCCTAGTTCTTGTACCTAACTTAGGGACATGTCAAACTTGATTATTAGAATACATAACATGGAATTAATTCACTATCCATAAATCATGTATTCATTACCCATTTATAGCTAAATCCATAGCCATTTTCTTACATGTCTAGTTGAGATTAACTCATCTAGGCATTTCATCAAACATTTGGTGTGCATCCACCAATATACTTAGTTTTCAACATTCTAAGTTTAACCAAAGCATAACCGATTGTCCAATTGACATCATAACATGTTATTTAAGCCCTTTTCATCTAAATTTCTCATGCAACAACTTCTAAGAGTCACAAAAGGTTACTAGATATGAGTGGATTCAACCTAGAGGTTAAACCCCAAATTCTACACATGAACATAATCATATGATCAAAACCAAATACACATATTAAGTGTGATTTGTAACTAAATTAGGTATGTTTGAGGTTCCCCAAGACTAGAGCAACCTCTTTTAACCATAAATTTTATGTTTTATCAAAACCCTAGTTTTTGACCAAATCAAAAACGGGTATTAACATCAAATTACATCAAATAAAATGGTACCTTGATGTTCATTAGGCCTTAGATAACTCGTTTTTTGCTCAAGCATCGATTTCCCCTTTGATTTAGCTTTGATTTGAGAAAGAGTTGATGTTTAGGGTTTGGTTAAGGAAGGAGAAATGATCTCCTGATCATTATACACGACACACACACTTCATCTGTGTGTTTTTGTGTGTTTTATTATTATTAATAATACCCTCAAGTTTTCCCACTGTCATTTTCGTATAAAAAAAAACTAACTCATAAGCTAGTTTCAAACACCTTTTGTTCATTTATAAACATAATATTATTAACTAGGTTATTTCCATATTAGAATATAACCCATGTTCTTATCCTCTAAGTCTCGTGTTAATATTTTGCTAATCACGCCTAGTGGCGTAGTTAGGCGAACGAATGGTTTTGGGGTGTTACAGTGCCCTAGCGACAGGCTTAGCATCCGGTACGAGGTCTATTTTGAACTCAACCTCGCGTTCCGGTGGCAAATCGGTCAAATCCTCCGGAAATACACCCGGGTACTCCCGCACTATGGGGACATCCCCTAGCTTGGAAATAACAGCCCCCACAACCAAGGCCTGCGTCAAGTACGCCTTACACCTACGCTGCACCATCTTCACCGCCTTTAGCATAGAGATAACCCGAGGTATTGAGCAACTATCATTCCCATGAGCAGTAATACGATTCCTATCAGGAGCTGTAAGTCGCACGAGTCTCTGCCCACACACAATGTTGAGCATCTATGGTAGCCAGCCAGTCCATCTCAAGAATAACATCAAAGCAACCCAATGACCTTAGGTACAAGAGGATAGGAAGGCTATGGCCCGATGACTCGAGTCGACAACTATCTATATCCTTGGTCACAAGGAGTGAATTTCCTACCGCAACCTCGTACTAGCATAAATGTTTAATATCCTTGGGTTCTTATCTACCTTAATACAAAGCAATAGACATAACCCATACTAAACATTTACGACAAAATCGTCACATGATCAGTCACAAGACATATTCAGGATGTGTAAAGTAAGGGTAAACTTCCAATAACGTTGATCAAGTGTGATTAGCTGTTTACTTTACTTTAGTCACCCTAAACACAACAAGTTACAACCACATTAACAATTCTGCCTACACATTAACACAACACCTAGTATTTAGCTATTAAACCTTAAAGGTTTGCAATAAACGAAGAAGGGAATTCTACCCTACCTCAAAACACAAGAGCATACGCCCCCTATGAATTATTAAAATGAAGCACTCAATAAGAGTCATCATAACATACTTAAAACAAATATAGTTATTGGGTTTCCTTGTAACACTTTATGTATCTAAGTGTTCAACAAGAAGCATCCCAGCTATGTGTCATCCATTACGCACTACAAAGTACATCAAAATGTAAAGGCACTAACCGCCCGTTTATGACTTCATTCTATTAAGCATCCAATGAAGTGTTAATATATACATATATATATATATAGACATATGTCAAAAATAAGGATTACCTCTTGGCGTGCAGCTACCCAGCAGTTGACATTTCTTAGTAACACTTTGGTCCCATACCAGATTCGAGTTCGAGCATAAACTGCCCGAATCCCTCGAACCATTGCTCTGATACCAACTTGTAAGACCCTCAAAACCGACAGGCCAAACAGTGGACATTCAAATACTAAAACCATGTTAACAATTCAAAAGAAATCTAATTTTATTTCAGAAAATACGCAGCGGAATGTTAAAAGAAATTATTAAATTTCCAAACATGGTTTGCCCAAGACGGGTCAAAAGAATATTTAATAATTAAATAAAAGCTAAAAAAAATATGTACACAACGTTCGAGCAAATCTCGTAGGCATCTTCTTAATTGAAATGTCAACCGCAACTGAGTAGCTCCACTGCATGCCAAGGCTCCCTTTGTTCATCCACAACCTGAAATAAATCTAACGTGTATGCAAAAAGTCAGCTACGCTGAGTGATTTCAAGTTTTATTAGTTTTCAATAGTAGTAAGTTGTTAAAATAAACAATAACAAAATACTATAACCTTAGAGTCAACAATACGCGCAATCCGCCTAATTATTCCCTAAGCAATATTTAAAGTCTAGGATAAGCACAGTCCGCCTATTTAACCAAGACTTCAATTTCCAACTGTAATAAGCGCATTCCGCTTATCAACACAAAGTACAATCAAGCCTATTTAACTCAACTAAGTCTAGAGATCAAAGCAGGCATCCCCCACTTCTGTCATGGCTCAGTTTATAATAACTCATACAACATAAACCATGTAACAACCATGACACGAAATTAATTCCTTAAATCAGAGCAGGCGTATCCCACTTCTAATAACACATAAGCCATAAACTATGTGAACCATGACAAAAACTACACCATAAATCAGAGTAGGCCTATCCCACTTCTAATAATACATATAACTCAAACCATAAAATAAAACATTAGGCGCATTCCGCCTACTCGCGTTCATACCAAAATAATATATAAGAGTTAATATGGATTTCATTCGTACACAAAATATTTATAACTTCATAAAAAAATATTTTGTGACTTCATAAAAATAAACTTGCTAGTTTAGCATGCACGTCAGCCCATAAATATTTAGAAAAAAATATTAAAAAAGAGTGGGCACAAGAACTCATAGGTTGCGAAGCTTCCAAATCCACACGTCAAACCGCCTCAACCGTGAAACATGGTGTGGATCCATATGCTAGAGGTTCACTACATGTGCATCGTGATGCACTCATGCGCATGTATAATCAACCTTTTCCCATATTATTATTATGTGCAACACACACAAGCAACATCACGACAACATGAGCAGCATATTTCAACTCCCCATGCACAATACCATATTCTTTCCTGTTTTTTTTCTAGAAATCATAAGTACCAATCCAATATCTTCATAAACGGAATTCAAACGAACTATTCGAGACCATGCCATTCAACAACCATCATCTTCTAACTCGGCCTACACCACCACCGCAAACCACCTTACTCCCGGGTACGAAACCATAGCGGTTTCCAGTCATCGTCAATACTGCCACCGAACGCAACCCAACCATGCCCACCGACACCATTGCACCATCATCATCTTTAATGGCCACCTCCCTTACCATGGTAGCCACCTCCAACCACAACACCATCGTCACATCACCACCATAACCGAAACCCAAGCACCACCATTAACGATATCCCCATCGTCAACTTCAAAATCACACACCATCGTATACCGCTTTGTGGCCTCACCACCGAACGACACCACTCGCTTCACCACCCCCACAACCATCACCTTCAAACCCGACCACCACTATCATTGGCCACCATATCCACGATATGGCTTTGGTCAGAAAACTCACGGCCATGACAGATGAGATCCGGAAGGAGGCGAACCGTGAGCATTTCTAGAGAAAGAAAACGATATGCGAGTCGTGTGTTCGAGATCAACCGAACATCGATATATATATATATATATATATATATATTGGTTCAATATATATATTTTTTAGTTATCTTTGCCACAAAGTTTGCCAGTTATTACTCCTCGGTTACCATGTTTAAAATCATTCAATGGCGTTAAAAGAAATATATAAATGTATATATGCAGGTTGCCATTCAAAAATGATAAGGTCAAAAGAAAATAAATGGTGGGCGACGGTAGTTATGGACAAGAGCTAAAGTCAAATGTAATATTAATATATACTAAATTTGATTGAACCGTAAGTATGGAAAGGGTCCAAGATGAAGAATTTTGTTACGGTTGACAAAGAGCACATAATTGATAGGGACTTGTTACTCTTTAGTTTTGTAATTAAATGCATAAGGTCCTCCGTTTAATCTCATGGTGCCATGAGTCTTCTTGTTTCTACGAGACAACTCATACTTGCACCTAGGCCCCTTATCTATCATAATAAGATATCTTGTTTCCAAAGTAATAATAAACATCTTTTCATAATGACAAAACTGGTCCCTATATTACATTTAACCCAAGGCATATGCGTCAAACTTCTTAATCGGTTCAACAAAAATAGTCACATGAGTAAAAATCAAATAGCAGGCCCACTTGATAAGAACCGAGTATTCATTTTAGTCAAAATAGATATTTGACGATATTTTGGGATGTTACACTAAATATTCAAATTTTGAGAAAATAATTTTATAAAAATTATTTTCATATTTAAAATCTTATAATATGACCATCCTAAATCAAAAATCTTCAAATAGTCTTTATTTAATTATTTTCCAAATTTCTCTTATTTGTTAACAATTTATCTAATTAACGATTAATCAAGTATCAATCCCCAAATTAGGAACCCTAGAACTACTTGTAGACTAGAAAACATAGACTTTTAAGTTTTCCCATTTACTCAATTATTGCCTTATAAATAGGGTGATATTTGGTCACAAGAGCCACAATTATACTATATCAAGAGACTAAATTCTAGCACTAAGGTGAGTTTACATAGCCCCTTTTTCCTTTTCACTATTTTGGGGTGAAACATGTTACAACATCAATTTACAATTCAATCATAAGTGTCTATGTGTTATTCTATGTTGCATTATGTCTTAAACATTACTAGGGTAAGCACAATTATTCTAACATAATCATTAACATTGATCAGCCGACGATATACAATGATAGATCTATTGGACTGACAACCCCACCCGGATAAGAGAACCTCCTACATAGGTAGCGTGGGTGATTGTTATCGAACATATAACAAAATTGAGTGAACCATATGCGTATGGGATGGACCACAATATTCTAGTCACAAGGTTTGATTATGCACTCGATTTACCTAGTAGTTTTGTTTTCACATATAGACTAGACATACCATGACACTCGAATTGTACAAGTTTTTATTCAATATTCAAACTATGTAAATCTCACCAACTTTTGTTGACCCAAAATTTTTTCAAACATAACATGTTTCAGGTTATAGCTTGCTTGAAGATTAGAGTTAATGCTTGAAGATGTTTATTTAGTATTCTCATTTGATGTACAAATTCTTTTAGAACAATTGTATGTAATTTATGTAATCGACTATTGAAATTTATTATTTATCATGAGCTACTGAACAATCGTCAATACGTGACATCCCGATGTTTCCGCCATCGGTTGGGGTGTTACAGATTGGTATCAGATCCATGGTTATAGGGAATTAGGTTATTACAAAAATAATCTAGTCTATAACCATAGGATTTTAACCGGTACTTGCTCCTTTTACTTGCAACCCTACTTGTTTCTATTCTCTATCTCCCTTCTACTTCTTATCCCTACATTTGTCCTTACAAGAAGATTGTGCTCCATCACTGGACCTACCCTTAGACTAATAGGACAAGATTCTCAAATCTTAACCCGAACTGCCTTGAAGATCCTGTCGAAGTTCTAGATTTTAATAACGAACACGTGCAATCTGGAAGGGTGAACGCCTGTATTCTGAGTTTTTCTGTCTAGGACCGGTATTGTGCATATATCCCAATCAGACGAGGGACCCAGATGCCTACCTGGGAATTCTTGGGATGAGTGTTCACTTATAGGCTCAAGCATGTCTTCACTATGTTATTAGAATCTTATCATCTTTGATAAGTCAACGTTTTCATTTATTCGTTTTAATTAATGAATAAATGATTTCATTCCTTATATTATCTCGTTATCCTTGATTCATCCTATGTCTCATTGAACCTCCATTGTGTCTCTTACAGATAATGCCTCCTCGTCGCAGCACTCGTCTTAACAATGACAACGAACATGATGGTGAGAGCAACAACAACAAACACAACAACAACAACAACAACAACAATAACAACAACAATGGCGTCGATTTCCAACTGGCTGCGATCATTTCCCAACAAATGGAGCAACAAATAGCAACTTTGGTTCCCAACTTGGTGGCTCAAGTCATCCAAATGAGTGGAAACGGCAATGGAAATGGCAATGGGAATAGGAATCATAATGGGAATGGCAATGGAAACGGGAATGCTCACCCTGTTTGCACCCTCAAACACTTCAATACTTGCAACCCTCCTAAGTTTAGCGGGGACGAAGGAGCCACTGGTCTCTTTCAGTGGTTCGAGGGTATCGAAAATACCTTCATAAATAGCAAGTGTCCCAATAACCTCAAATTTCGCTATGCTATGAGTGTCCTCCACAAGCGGGCACTCACATGGTGGAACGAAGAGAAAAGGACTCGCGGGGCTGAAGTCGCGCTGGCTATGAGTTGGGAGCAAGCTAAGGATGTTATGATGGTAGAGTTTTGTCCTCGCAATGAAATCAAGAAGTTAGAGGATGGGTTTCATTACCTGGTCCAAGACAGTGGGGAAAACTTGGCCTACGACACTCGTTTTCATGAACTGCGCCTACTGTTACCTCACAAGGTCACCCCCTTGCCTGTTGCAATCGAAAAGTACATTGGTGGCTTACCCATGCAGATTCAAGACACGGTGTGGGGAAGGAACCCTGCTACTCTCGAGGAAGCAAAGCGTTTGGCGCCACCCTAACAGATAACCATTTGAAGGCAAGAAACCTGACTCGGAAAGGGGAAAAGAAAACTGTTGTGAAGGATAATCCTCAACCTGTTATTGAAATTAAAATTGAGTCGTCAACCAACGGAAGACGCAAGGCTAGGAATTTCGCAATAGATGCCACTCCTCCACCCAACAAGAAACCATATACTGGACCCCATCCTTTCTGTAATACCTGCAAGTATCACCACCCAACCCATATGCCTTGTCGTCATTGTACTAATTGTCAAAAGTATGGGCATCTCGTGAATGTTTGTCGAATTCCTCCTGCTAATGCCCCTGCTGTTCAGAATAATCCTGCTAGGGACCCTCCAGCTACTTAACAACAAGCTCCATCGTTTGAATGTTATTTGCTTTTAAAAGTTCTATGTATTAACGCTTTTTGATTCAAGTAATAAACCTAGTATTGAATTTTTTTTCTTTTACATGAGAGTTGTTTATCTAGTATGATCATAACACTTGGATACATACTTGTTTGAATGAAAACTAATTGCTATATCAACTCACATACTATACTTGTTATACTTAAACATATTATCAATTAGCAATAATTGTTACACTCAATCAACAACTGGTAAAGGATGAAGTACTTGCTCAACAGTTAGTACAGTACCAAATATCCTACTTAACGATTGGTAGAGGCCCTAACAACCTGCTCAACAATCGGTAGAGGTTCTTACTCACTAACTGGTAGGAGTCTTTTTCTTGCTCAACAGTTGGACTCATTTTTTGATACATTGTACACGTAATTAGACTCATTGATACAAAGATTCAATTACAAGCTTATTCTTCATTGTGTGTTTTACATGTGTGTTTAGAGTTATAGAAGGACACAAAACCCTAATGTAAGGTAAATTGGTGATTGCGGTCCGGAACGTAATCCTGAATTTACAGGTACATTAAGGTAGTATGAAATTCTATCAAGGTTTTTCGGTAGGTACCCAATTATAAACCCTAGTTAGTTAATGGTCCATTTAACCCTAATGGTCATCTTGTGCATTCTTACAGTTAAGTTCTCTTGAATTTCTATCACAGACACCTTAGCTTATACCATTTAAATTGTCTTACATGGATGAAATGGGAAAAATACATAAGTCTGAACAAAACATGAAATTTGAAATAAATTATTAAAAGCAAGCACTAAAATCCAATGCTATGGAACTAAGATCAAACTGCACCTGAAACATGTACAAAATAAGTTTTGTCAACATATGAAATGTTGGTGAGCATTCCTAGTTTTAATACATATAGTAAGTTGGAAAAATGTTATACGATTCAAGTGCAAGCTACGGTGCATTTATGTAAACCATGTATCATACAAATGAGAGAAATCAATCTTGTGACTGTATAAATGTACTAAAATGAATGGCGGTGTACTTATCCAATAAATGGATAATAACTTAACAATGACCATGGATTCTCCGATGAAAAAGGGGGAGAATCACCTAGGTGGGTTGTCAATCCAATAGCGCTATCCAATGTTAAGATCGGCTTGTACATGGTTAATGATTTCACTAAGTACAAATGTATTCTACATGTAATGTCTAAGCATAAAGCACATATGTAAGCAAATGCACAATGTACTACAATTGTATTGTAAAAATGTGAACTTGCATGTGTATCTTGTATAAGTGTACATGTCACACCCCAAAAGTGAATAAAGACAAAAAGGGGTTAGGAAATACTCACTTTCGCCAAATAACTCGATGACTAAGTGAGCGTGAAAATGCGAGCAATCCAAAGACTCAACAACGAAACTAGTCCAATTTAGAAGAAAAGAAACCGAATAAGAAAAATATCCAGCTTCCAATTCGCCAATTACGAGAGCTTATAATCAAAGCTTCAGATGTAGAAGTAATATACTCTAGAAGAAAGGTATGAGGGAGAGTTTAATCGAATTGAAACAATTGATTTAGAGGTGCAAAGTGTAATGGGTCATAGGTGGGTTTTTATACTAGTTTTGGATTCAATTAGGCTTTAAAATTGGTCAACACAATAAAGTAAGGTTTTAAGATAAATTGACTATTTGACTAGGACTTTGACTAGGATTTTGACTGAGACTTTGACTATTTGACTGTCTCAGCAGACCGCGAGGGCTAAAAAAATAATTTTTCTAATTTAATCAATTTTAAGTTCTAGGCTTGTTTCCTTCTGTTTCTAAGTTGTTTTAGGACCGAAAATTAAGGGCTTTGAGTATCAAGGTCTGAAACATATGTGCTCGGGTGTAGATGTGAGTATAAAATGTGCATAATTTTAATTATAAATTATAAGTTTTATTAAATTATGAATTTTGGTCCTATTAAAATATGAGGGTTAAAAATGAAAATTTTGAAATAGTTGAGGAACCAATTATGCACATTTATGAAAAGTGAAGGGTGCAGATTGTCACATCTATTAACATTTGATATCATATAAATGGGTACATAATAAAAAAACCTATAGAGAAATATTAGTTAAAAAGAAATGTTTCTAACAAGACTTGAACCCAAGTCTAGAACCGGGTTGAACCCCACACATAAATGCCAATAACCACTGGGCCACTAAGGAGTTTGGTGTTAAGTCTGAACTCGATTAATAATTATAACATGCCCAAACTCCATTCCTTTCTTCCCTACCTATTCGAGAACCAGACCAAAGCTCCGAACCAATTCAAATAAAAACCCCTATTTGACCATATGTTTGGCAACCATATTACAAAATTAATACCTGCATTGAACCAACTCATCAATGACGAGTAATCAGCTCTTAATTAGATGTTTTCACACGTTTAAACACATTAAATTTGATTGATTGAACCCACTTTATAACCTTCCAAAAATCCGATTCTAAATCTGTATTTATAGGCCACAAGTTTTCGATTCATCTTGCACACCACATCAGACCTTAGCGAAAATAATAACCCCTCAATCACACACATCTTTCGATCACTAAATCAGCTATTTTTGAAGCCTAATTACACGACCTGGTGCTCGATTTGCAGCAACTTACAGTTCGTTTTAATCTTTTTTTATGTACTTTTTAGTCGAATGTTGATGGGAAACAAAAGCCCCATAAAATCGTTCGAATTCTTGTTGATTTTTTGGGTAATTGAAGGAGTGGGAAAAAACTAGGGTTCTTAATAATATATTAGGGAAGATGATACCTGTTAACGCCATTTTATATATGTTCTGAAACAAATTCATAACAACCACCTGATCTAGATCAGGTGGCTAAGTCACGTGTTATTAAATAGAGGGACCGGGGTTAGATTCTGAGCACCAGCATTCTATTTTTTTTAAGTGATAATATTATCAAACACATAGGATATATATAAGATTGAATCCATATCAAACTCGTTCTCAGGGTGTGGCCTAGTGGTGGCCACACTTGTGATTAAGTCCAACCCGGTCATAGACCCGGGTTCGAACCTCATAACCACCACATTTTTTTACTACCATTTTCCTTATATATTATTAGTTATTAACCTTTTAAAATAGTTTTTTTTTTTAAATACCAAAAATGACTTATAAATTCTATAAAATATACTTTATGTTTTTTAGATGGTAAAGTCTATCATACAATTTTTAGTTTTTTAAAAATAATTTATTTAATATATATTATAAATATTACAAGTTTATCAATTATAATTTTAAAATTATATAAAAATATCTAAACAACTTTATAAAATTCTACAAAAATTATTTTAAACTTGTAGATCAATAAGTATTTCAGAAATAAATTTTATTCTAGAAAACCCGTTTATTTAATATTTGTTATTTTAATCATAAATAAATCATAATAAATTCCTTTTTCACTATTTTTATACCAAAATTTTACATAAACTATTTTTATTCATTTAGCACAGAAATATAAATTTCAATTTGAAATTTCATTAATTTTAATAATTTTTGATATTAAAACTATATTTTGACAAATAGAAATAAATATACTAAATATTCAAATTTTGAGAAAATAATTTTATAAAAATTATTTTCATATTTAAAATCTTATAATATCACAATCCTAAATCAAAAATCTACAAATAGTCTTTATTTAATTATTTTCCGAATTTCTCTTATTTATTAACAATCTATCTGATTAACGATTAATCAAGTATCAATCCCCAAATTAGGAACCCTAGAACTACATGTAGACTAGAAAACTTAGACTTTTAAGTTTTCCCATTTACTCAATTATTGCCTTATAAATAGGGTGATATTTGGACACAAGAGCCATAATTATACTATATCAAGGGACTAAATTCTAGTACTAAGGTGAGTTTACATAGCCTCTTTTTCCTTTTCACTATTTTAGGGTGAAACATGTTACAACATTAATTTACAATTCAATCATAAGTGTCTATGTGTTATTCTATGTTGCATTATGTCTTAAACATTACTAGGGTAAGCACAATTATTCTAGCATAATCATTAACATTGATCAGCTGACGATATACAATGATAGATCTATTGGACTGACAACCCCACCCGGATACGTGTACATCCTACATAGGTAGCGTGGGTGATTGTTATCGAACATATACCAAAATCGAGTGAACCATATGCGTATGGGATGGACCATAATATTCTACTCACAAGGTTTGATTATGCACTCGATTTACCTAGTAGTTTTGTTTTCACATATCGACTAGACTTACCATGACACTCGAATTGTACAAGTTTTTGTTCAATATTCAAACCTATGTAAATCTCACCAACTTTTGTTGACCCAAAATATTTTCAAACTTATCATGTTTCAGGTTATGGCTTGCTTGAAGTTTAGAGTTAATGCTTGAAGATGTGTATTTAGTATTCTCATTTGATGTACAAATTCTTTTAGAACAATTGTAGGTAATTTATG
This sequence comes from Ambrosia trifida, assembly GCA_028751855.1. Classification (NCBI taxonomy): domain Eukaryota; kingdom Viridiplantae; phylum Streptophyta; class Magnoliopsida; order Asterales; family Asteraceae; genus Ambrosia; species Ambrosia trifida. The sequence goes on along the minus strand of CM054128.1, from coordinate 62,117,464 downwards.
TAATCAACTACTGAAATTTATTATTTATCATGAGCTACTGAACAATCGTCAATACGTGACATCCCGATGTTTCTGCCATCGGTTGGGGTGTTACAGGAGGAAACTCATGTGGGCCGAACCAAGGGTCCTTGGGGTCGAAGGAGCCTCCAGAAACACTGATTCGATCCTATCTCTTCGTATGTGCGATTTTTTATGCAAACTAAGTGTTTTATGCTCGAACCTTATGTGTAATCTATGTATGCTTGAGTAGTTTATGTAATGGGTCGCTAATGGGATGTCGGGTCAGTCTAGTGTGTCAGTTGAACAGTCAAACACATTTTTAAACATCCTTGGTCACGATCTGGACAATCGGGGACTAGATAACCTTATGGTTATTAGTCGGAACACTTATGTGAACATTTTGATAGATCTTCGGTAGTTGGGATTATCAAGGGCTTAGCTTTTCTTATTATCTTGAAGAAAACGCAACCTTAGGTGAGTTTCATGGCCCCACTTTAGTGGTTTTACTTTTGGGGGAGAAAACATATGCTAAACTTATATTTTGTAACATATGTCATGCTATGATCTACTTTTGAGTTTCTATACGATCTTTGGAAGTCCCGGGGTAAACCATGAATGTGCGGGGATGCACAAAGGTGGAAATATGGATAGATCTATTGGGCGTGACCTGCCCCACTCGTCGACTGGAGGTCGGACGGGTGCATGTTGTCTCGAACTTTGCTAAACATTTTGACCACTATTCGGGCTGAACATATGCTAAACTTGCTAAACGTGTCCAGTAATGGTTTTCCAATCGTAGTAGTAACAAAACATAAACCTAGCTAGCGAAATTTGGTTTCATTGATATAGTATTGATAGGTTTTGGACTTGGTAACATTTCGTAACATTTGGTAACACTTGGTAACATTTTATTACAAACTTGTGAACTCACCAGCATTATATGTTGACGTCGTTTTGGCATGTTTTTTCTCAGGTCGCTAAGGTAGTAACACACGGACTAGGCGCACGAGTCTGCATGGCGTCTAGGGCTTAGTTTCATGCTTTTAAATAATCATTTTGGAATACATTGTCACTTGGTCTTGTAGCTTGAAAATGCTTCCTCTACAGTTTTCTGATATAACTATTGTGTTTTGAGTTCACGTATTTCATATAGTGTTGTTTATTATGACCGTTGACTTGGATCCTGGTTTGTCACGTGCCTCGCGGTAAAACTCTGCAAGTGGAAATTGAGGGTGTGACACTTATTGTCTTAAATGAGGATGAATTTGATGCTAATGAAGAAGAGCAGGATGATATTGAAGTTGGAGGGATGAGGTTGGTAGAAATGATGTGGCTGGTGGAGATCAACATGGTCCAGTACCTCGATATGAGTACACAGTTCCATGCAGAAAACTATTTGTAAGTTACTTTTATTTTGATTGTGTCTTTAAACCAAAATTTATATAATACAATCTATTGTTATGTAATTAATAATTTTATTTTTTTTATTTCTTTTGAAAGTGTCTTCCTACGGAGTTTGCAAAGCCTTGAAAAGGTTGAATGGTTATTAGCATATTAATATTTGTTTCAAAACAATATTGTGCTGAAGGCTTGTTGGTTTAGAACGATGTAATATTTATGTAAAACAATGTAATGTTGTGTACTTTAGATGATAAATGTAATATTTATGTAGTGTATAACATATTTTTTTGCTTAAAAGAATAACATACACATCAATGTTCATGACTATATAAGTATAAAAAATGTTAAATTGGTTTTTAAACAATATTTATTCATGCTCAACTATTGAGTAGAAAACATATCGATAACCACATATTTTAGACAGTTTGTGTTAGTCAAAAAGTTAGGTCAACATCTGTTAGATAAAATTCTTTTAGTCAACATCTGTTAAATGACATCTGTTTTACCAACAAACTTTTGACAGCTAGAGAACTTTCAAGATTTTTTAAACAACATCTGTAATTCAACATCTATTATAGTACTGATTAATGTTATGTTCTGTCTTCATCTGTTTTTCTACAGATGTTGTAGCAACAAACATTGTATGATAGGAGAGGTTTCAAAGTGTTATGTAACAGATGTGTGTAGCATTTTTATAAATCAATTTGTGAAATGTTTTCATCCTGTTAAGTATTAAGTAGACAACATTTGTTATGTATCATTTCTAGAAGACATATGTTACTTAAAGAGTTAGACATTTAAATACCATTCAAATATTTGTTTAAGATTACAATGACTATTGTAATCTAATTTGCATAAGTTTAAAAGTAGATACAAAATAAAAATAATTTACAACAACCATAACATTACATAAAGCAAAGTTTACTACCTTTATTCAATATAAAATATAACAGTTTTCAAATGTTAGGCTCCACCATGTCAAGAATGAGGAGTTGTCTTGATTTGATAAAACTGAAATAGAGGGTATCACCTTTTTTATGTCATTATCTTTTATAAAAATAGCCCAATCCTTCAACACATATCTCTTCTTATCTCCATTCTTCTCAGGCTTAACAGCTAACAATGTTTCATCTCCTTTTAAGTTATGAATTTTGATTGGTTTCAACTTCCTTTTAAGTTGTGCTGAGTCTGCAACATCATTTGGCAGTCGCTGCAGTGATCATTTTATCAAATCATTTGTTAGCTTTGATATTTAATATAATATAAACTTTCAATAAAATTAAATATAAGTGATCACAATAGATATGCTACCATTCTATTTTATGCATGTTCAACACAAGTGAACTTAATTAAATCATTAACATTTTGAACTGAATCATCTTTCTTTTGTTCCTTAGCCTATTTGTTTTGCTTCAAACTTGACTCAACATCATTTGTAGCTCCTCTTTTACTAGATTTCTTGACTTCTTCAAAATTTCTTTCCGGCTGCAGTTGGTACACAATTTTAGTTAATAATTTATAAAAATAATTAAGTAGTCAACATTTTAAATAGGATAAGTACTTGTTGATGTTGTTCTTGATGCTTTGGTCTTGGCTCTTCATTCTTGAGTTTTTTTATATTCAATCTTCAACTGAGTTTCCTTTCTATAAACTGTTAGTTCCCATTTGTCAACCACAACCATTTTAAATATAAATGTGTCACCTAACTCCAACCCAAACCCTTCTAGAACATTAGTCCATCCTTTCTTGAAAACATAAGACTTATACATTTTATCCAATTTGACATTGAACGTCAATCCAATTGTCTTAATTTTGATGTCAACTTGAATGTATTTGCCTTTATTGTTATTTTTAATAAACTCTTTTGGTACTGCCTCATAAAAGCATACATATTTATTAAATAATCATAACATTTCACCGTATAATTATGCTTTATGAAGTATTAATACAGTACAATACATTTTCATTTAACTTACCATTACTCCCAAATCATGGTGCATGTTGATGCTATAAAATGACTTTTTCATTAATTCATCCTCAAAGTATGAAAGTTCAATTGCTTTTGCATCAATCGACGTCAAAAGCATTTACAAGATCGTTTAACTAATTAAAGTGTCGTTTTAGGCGGCGATTGGAGACGAAACAAAAATAGATGAAAAACCACGTCAACAGATATTCGTATTATAACAGAAACGATTACAGACACTGTCATCAGTAAGATAAACATCTATCTCTGGGCCAGGGGAGGTCGGGCATGACCTCCCCTATAGAGCATTCAAAGCACAAACTCATAATCTTAATGAACTCAACATATGAGATTGCTATTTATAGACCACAAACTTAAATCCCCATTCATACCATTGATAGCACGAATAAAGCCATTTGTACCACACAGAGCACGAATGAGAAACATTGTTTCTCATTCGACCTAACGAAGGCACGAATGAGTTTCCTTATTTGCTTGGTCGACAAAAAAATGCATCAGATCCATAAATGCCCTTATAGATCACCACAATCTCATGTTTTACAACATATGACTTAACCCTAGTCTATTCGACAACGTCGACCACACATAAAGTGCATCAACAGTGTCCCCCTTGGACGTTGCTGGCGAATGATAAATACATCATGCACATCTCAGTCAATTTTCATAGATCTCCCCTTCATTACAAGCACCTTTTGCATTGAGTATAAGTACAACATCCTTCATGGACCGACTAAGTAATGCACTACATACCCTCAGCATCAATACGCAAGAAGTCAACTAGACCAAGTATATCATTTGCGAACTCAATCGACACGCTCAGTTGATTTACAACCAGGTCACCTAGTTACGCCGATGTGAAGTCAACAATGTAAGCACTACTTCCTCGTAGCATTAGTACCCAGGGATGTCATCTTGACCAAGCACATCACGCGCAATCCAACTAGTCTTACGCACAATCTAATAAGACGCCTGCTAACGAGATTCCATAAAGATAGACCAGGTATTCAACATAACACGTAGGTACCACCACTCAGTTACATCTCCTACCTGAACTTACCCATGCATCACCCTTCACACCAACTGGAAAATTCCTAATTGTCAGTACCCAATTAAAGATCTTAGATGTGACTCTATGCAAAACAATCAACTCGGACACTTGTGTTTTCATTGAAAATCTTTATATGTGCTGACTGTGATTGCATAAACACTTTCTTCTGTCTGAACAAGTTCCCTCAACTACAACGAAACTGGGTTGACTATTCACAACTTGCGGAGATTACCCCCACAATATAACACTTCATCATCATAACCGCCTGATCAGAAACCCATCTGTTACAATCCATAGATCTGTCACAATATTTCAGTCTGAAAAACTTGAACTTTTATAAAGAACAAACTGGAATAACTCGTATCCTTGATGAAGTATTCTGAGTGTTTAAACTCGAAACCTTATTATGAAGTTATCCCACGCTTGATCTTTTTGTAAAGAAGCAAACCAGAATAAACTCGTATCCTAGATGAAGTATTCCGAGTGTTTAAACTGAAAACCTTGTAATGAAGTTTATCCTGATCACTCATATCCCATATCAAGAGCCAAAACACATCTTCCCGAAATATCACATATTAAAATTAGAACTAGTGATTAACAGTTAAACACTCAATACCGGATCAGTTTGAATTCGAACCCTTCAACTTCATTTCTCTTCAACAATTTGTATGTTTACCATCAATATTTTCATAAAAATCTCCAAGATCAGCCTTATTTTCGAATTTTTACCCATTAAAATTTCGAATTCTAGACTCCATTCGTGGCACCGTTTATACGAATGGACATCATATCCTCTCATTCGTCCCACATTTAGCATGAATGAACACCAAGTAGCACGAATTAGTCTTGGTTAGCATGAAGGAATCTTTGAATAGCATGAATGACTTCTAAATCTTCTCATTCGACCCTATACTAATAAACGTGTTCATCTGATACATTTTCCTACAGATCGATCTAAAAACATTCTAATAGTTCGAATTCGATGATGAAACTTGCACAAAAAGTTGCAAAAATGAAAACCTAACCCTCGCTAGATTAGAAACTCGATAAAATCATACGAATTGAGGTTCTAATTATAGATCTAGGGTTTCAACAACTTTCAAAATCTGTTTAACATCTAAAAACCTTTAAAATCGAGCTATGATTGATTCAAATGATTGTTTGATCATTCAAATCGGTACCACGACTCTAATACCACTTGTGGAAACGATTTAGAACCGTTTACATGTTCGTTTAACTAATTAAAGCTTGGTTTTAGATGGAGATTGGAGACGAAACAGAAATAGATGAAAACCACATCAACACATATTCATATTATAACGGAAACGGTTATAGACACTGTCATCAGTAGGATAAACATCTATCTCGGGGCGAGGGGAGGTCGGGCATGACCTTCACTAGATAGCATTCAAAGCACAAACTCACAATCTTAATGAACTAAACATATGAGATTGCTATTTATAGACCACAAACTTAGATCCGCATTCATACCATCGATAGCACGAATGAGGCCATTCGTACCACACAGAGCACGAATGAGAAACTTTGTTTCTCATTCGACCTAACGAAGGCACGAATGAGTTTCCTCCTTTGCTTGGTCGACTAAAAAAATGCGTCAGATCCATAAATGCCCTTATGGATCACCACAATCTCATGTTTTTAAGCACATGACTCAACCCTAGTTTATTCAACAGCGACGACCACACATAAAGTGTAACAACAATTGTCTTACAAAATCAGTTGGTATTTCCTATAAATAGTATGTTTTCTCTTAAATATATGTCTTTTGTTATAAATATTTATCCTACTTGAACATTGAACATAATTTATCACTTGAAATTCATATCAATTTAAATGAATCAACTTCCTTTAACATTTTTATAAATGATACTTCCATGATGGTAACCTGTCAATTATTTTTAAAATAATCAAATGTATTATAACAACTACATTCTGTTTTTACTTATATAATAACTTGATCGACATTCAATGAAGTAAACCGTTACAAATCCAACTTATTATATATTGTGAAAGTTAATAAAGTTATTTAACACTCTTTTTATATAAATATACAAATAACAATCATCATACAAAATGTTCAATAACAGATAGCAAAGATTAAGACATGTTCAAGGGTTATTCTTATAAATTACTCATTTTTTTTCTTTTTAAGTAAATACTACAATCAAAGAAGGGAATATTTAGTTAACATTTAATCAAACTCTAATAAGATATGTTTATTGTTTAAATAAAGTTACCTTCGGATGATTTTTCTTGGTATGTGTGTGTGTTGTTTAAAAGAATTTACCTGAATGTCGTTTTGCGATTGATGATGAAGAATTGTAATCGTCGGATGATTTTTCTTGGTATGTGTGTGTGTTGTTTGTATTATGAAGAAAGTAATCTATACTTAAAACTGATCTCATTAATTATACATATTGAATTCAATAACACTTAATTTTGTAAATTGAATTTTTAAATGAAAATAAGTTTAATAATATTTTATTTTCAACCCTTCATTTCTAAAGTTGTACTTTAAACTTCTATATAATACTAGTGGGGTGCCCGCGCGTTGCGGCGGAGACCACAACACTTTAATTGGTGATTTTAAGGGTGTGTACAAGTTGTTGTTCGGTTCACTTTGGTTCTGAGCCATAACAAAAACCAAAACTTTCGATTAAAATATTTCAAAAACCGATTGGTTTCAATTATTCATTTGTTCCCGTTTGGTTAATCAGCTATGAACATCGGTCCAATTGGTTTTCAATAAATAACCAAAAATTTTACTTGAGCGGGAAATGTGGACTTGAGTTGAAGTACTCAATAAGAAGAACCCATTATTATTAATTAATTAATTATTTTTTTTTTGTTATTGTCTACTCCTTTATATGAATATTTCTTAATATCTTTGTTCAAAATTCATTATAAACATAATCTTTCTTCTCCGATCATAGAATCCAGTGACAGTATAGTTTAAGATCAGATAAGCCATACGTAGTAATTTTAGAATTCAAATCGTTACTTTATGATTAAAAACACAACTTTCGTTATTGATCGATTTCTCAATTTCTATATAGTATTATCAGGTTTATAAAAACTTTAACTTTTATAAAGTACCTAATTGTATATAAAAAAAGATTATAACAAAACATGTAGTTTTATGAATTATTATTATTTTTTATATGTGTTCTAATTAATGTGTTTAAAATAATTGTAGAATTGAATGTCATGAGGTCTCATAAACATCTCATGATTCTTGATTACCTTTTGATTAAATATGGTGTTTAAAAGACAATGTTACCCTCAAAATATAGTTATTATATGCATTGTTTGTTGTATTATAAGCAATTAAACTTATACCTCTTAAAATTTAAGAAGTCCTTGTCAAATGCTTTATAATATAGTATAGATATAGATATAGATATAGATATAGATATAGAGTATAGATATAGATATATAATATAATATTTTAATTTACTTTATTTTCAATTTCAATCCCTATGATGATCATTTGAGTTACCAGAAAGTTAAATTTTCAAAACATAAATTTCCTTCCTTTTTCCAAGTATAAGACGTTAATGTGAGTTTCCTCTTCATCTAATGAGCTTCAAAGTATTACGGTTAGAATTCTGCTTTCTGCTTTATATTTCTTTTTTGTGTTCAATAGTAAGAAAATATATAATTTAAATTTTATGATTGTTCAACAGACATTTAAAATTATGGATATGCATAAAAATGTTTCAAGCGAGTACGAATTGTTTGTTGGGCAAACTCCGACACAAAACTTTGTAGAAGCAAGAAAAAAAGGAAGAACGTTTTGCAACGGCGTAAAAATAAACGTGGTTTTAATGTTGGATGCACATCGTCTCCTTTACATAGTACTCCATTGACAAATATTTCCAAGGGTATGTGTTATACATTGGAACAAAAATTTGTTGTATTACATATTCATATTGTAGATTTTATTAATTGTTACATATGTTTTTTGCTTTACAAATTTCAAACAACTATGAATTGTATGTTGGCCAAACTCTGACACAAAAGTGTGTAGAAGCAGGAAAAATAAGGAAGGACATTCTGCAACAGCGTAAAAGTAAACGTTGTTTTGATCTTTGTTGCACATCCTCTCCTTTAGAGAAGACTCCATTGTCAAATATTACCAACGGTATGTGTTATAAATTTGATTCAAAATTGTGTTGTATTACATATTCATATTATAGATTTTATTAATTCTCACATATGTTTTCTGTTCTACAAGTTTCGAGTGAGTATGAACTGTATGTTGGCCAAACTCCGACCCAAAACTCTGCAAAAGCAAGAAATAAAAGGAAGGACATTTTGCAACAGCTTAAAAATAATCGTTTTTTTAATGTTGGATCCACATCATCTCCTTTAGAGAGGAATCCATTGTCAAAATTTACCAACGGTTCTAAAGGAATCCATTGTCAAAATTTACCAACGGTCTGTGTTATACATTGGAATAAAAATTGTGTTGTATTAAATATTCATGGTGTAACTTTTATTAATTGTTACATATTCTTTTTTCTTTACAAGTTTCAACAACAAATATTGACCCAATCAAAGTAAATCAACATTGTGGTAATGATACTCCAACTATTGGTAGTAGTTTATGTGAATCATCTACTAAAAGAAAAGGTAAATTGCGACAATTGAAGATTGAACTTTTTTGTTTGATCATTATTGATGCTTTGTCCATTATTATTTATATTTTTCAAAAAGCTTCCACAAGACAAATTTTATCAAGGAATATACATCAAACTACCTTAAATTTGGATATTTCTTCTGGTAGTACTTTGGGAAGCTCAACTGTTAAAAATTGTATTGGTAAGTTATTTTTACTTAAAATATATAACTTACTTTATATATATATATATATAAATTTGACTTCTACGTTTTAGACGTTGTTGATGATGTAAATATTAATATATATGTTATTGTTGTAGGTGAATCTTCAAATGATTATTATAGTGGTTATAAGTTCATAAAAGGAAAACAAAAGTTCTATATAAGTCAGATACCTAAATTTGATTTAACTATGAGTGATGATGTATTGCCAAATCCTATGGTTCACAAGGTTTATGAAATTTCAAAAGGTACAAGGTGTAGTTTGTTTTTTTTATATTTTTATTCAATTTTGTAGATTATGTGGATCATGGAGATCCTATGTTTGGCTGCTCTACATGTCATGCATTGTTGTGAGAAGATGAAATGCTTAGAGGAAATAAAGATCTTAAGAAAACGGCATTTTTGCTTTGTTGTTAGATTGGAGATGTTGAACTTCCACCATCACCTCCACCTCCTCCATTATTACGGAATTTGTATAAAGCTCATATTTCAAAGAGCCAGAACTTCATAAATAACATTCGAGCATGTAACATGAGTTTTTTTCTACTTCTCTTGGGGGGAAGGTTGACAAAAGTTCTCACGGAGGTAAACATTCTTATGTATTTAGACTCCAAGGTCAGAATTATCATCGAATGGGTAGTCTACTTCTGGATGATGGAGAACATCCTAAATTTTCACAACTTTACATATATGATTCACAAAATATAGTTGTAAATCGTCAAAAGGCATTTGTAATTTTTATAGTTAAATTGACCCATTTATGATTATACTTATTGCTTCATATCATATTTACATACATTGTTCATTTGAATTAAATGTTATGTTAATATGGTTAATTGTGATGCAGTTCTGAGATAGATTCCAATGCTACTGCAAAAAATGCGCTCGATCTTCAGAGCATCAAGATTCTTAAAGATATGTTAGATTCCTGCAATCCTCTTGTGCAGTCCTTCAAAACGGTACGAGATTGTTTTCAAGAAAATGACTGGAAAAATGTGAAACTGAAGCTTATTGGAACAATAGATAAGGATGGAAGGGTTTATAACCTAACAACTGCCTCAGAATTTGCTGCATTAATAATAGGTGATTTTGATGGATCATTTGAGAAAAGAGATATCATTGTTCGAACAAAGGCTGGTGGGCTTCAATAGAACCCAACTGTGAATTAGGTGAATTAATTAGAATGACAAAATTGATTAATTGGGATGAAGCACCTATGATGCACAAACATTGTTTTGAGGCTCTTGATTGGACAATGGGAGACGTATTACGTTCCGGTCAATCAATCCTTTAGAGCAAGCCTTTTAGAGGAAATGTTGTACTTTTTAGTGGTGATTTTAGACAAATTCTTCGAGTCATTATTAAAGGTACCAGAAGTATGATAATTAATTTTTCTCTGAATTCTTCTTATATATGGAAACATTGTAAAGTACTAAAAATATGAGGTTAAGGGTTGGATGTAAACAAAAGGATTTGGAAGAGACTAAGTAATTTGCAGAGTGGATTTTAAACCTTGGGGGTGGCCTCCTTGGTGATGAAAATGATGGTGAGACAGATATTCAAATACCTAATCATTTACAAATTCATGATCAAGTGAATCCTATTTCTTCTTTGATTTCATTCACATATCCGGATATGCATAAGTTATTATGGGATTCAAACTATTTCAAACAAATAATCATTCTTGCTCCAACAAATCATGTTGTTGATTCAATAAATGAAGAGTTGTCAAAAGCTATCCCTAGTGAAGAAAAGATTTATCTTAGTTCAGATAGTTTAAGTGAATGTGAAGAAGAATCAGACATTAATACAACATTGTTTTCTCCTTATATGCTAAACAGTTTTCATTTATCTTGCTTACCAAACCATAAATTAGTATTGAAAGTGGGAGTTCCAGTGATGTTAATTAGAAACATTGACCAGGAAAATGGATTGTGTAATGGAACACGCTTACAGGTCACGAAACTTGGAGAAGTTGTGATTGAAGCGAAAATTATCACAGGAAGTAATATTGATTATTGTATCTTGATTTCAAGATTGAAGATGATACATGTTGATAAAAGAATACATGTCAAGATTCGTCAAAGGCAGTTTCCAATTTCTCTATGCTTTGTAATGAAAATAAGTAAAAGTCATGGACAATCGCTTGAGCGTGTTGGTTTGTATCTTCCACGTCTTGTTTTCAGTCATGGCCAGCTCTATGTTGTTGTTTCTAGGGACAAAACTAGGAAGGGCTGGAAGATTTTGATTTGTGATAGACAAAAACAAGTTTGTACAGTCACCGCTAATGTGGTATACAAAGAAGTTCTACAAATCTTTAAATAACTAAATTTGTCATTCCTTTGTATTTATATTGATATGTATACTTAAAGTGTGTTGGTTTTGGAAGTTTAATTGTTTATGTTGTTTAATGAATTTTTAATAGTGAAATATGGAAAGAAATATCATAAAGTGCAATGGAGTAAAGTATAAAACATAACAAATGAACATTGATTTGATAATAAATTTTTAAACATGTTGATTTGTTTCAACATGTTTTAGTGGTTGCAACATCTAATGTGTCATCATTGTCTGTTTCTTTTCAATATTTGTTCTATCCAATAGATCTTGACATTCATCTGGTCACCTGGTCTGTTAAGTGGCATTAGTAAACTGACTATTTTTGCAATAGATGATTGACTTCTTGGTAAACAGACCTTTGTAATGGTTGTTTATCTTTTCTATAAGCAACACATGTTTAAAGCAAACTCTTGAAACAACATTTGTTTGTCACAAAAAGTAAACAATTATTTTAAACAGATCTCCTTAACAGACCCACTACTCTAGAACAGACCTTAGTAAACAGATTTTTTTTTGCAACAGATGATTGACTTCTTGATTTGCTGTTTAGTAAACAGAGATTAGTAAAGGATGTCTATGTTATCTATAATTGGTGACTAATTGTCTTAAAAAATGATATAGATATCCCATGTTTTCGCACGAGATTTCACCTAGTAACAATATATGTCACATGGCATCCTCCCTCTTATTTCTCTTCAAAAGTCTTTTTCTCTCTCATGTTTCCCCCACAATTTTTAAACGTTAATAACTTTTATATACGGGATTTTTTAAAGAAAAAAATTACACCAAATTAACGAGTGTATTATTAGATTTTCAAAAAGTACCATAGTCCTATATAAAAATGAAAAAAAAAATGATTTTTTTGTTGGTTTTTGTTCATATAGGAAACAAACATAATGTATTCAGGTAATTCATTAATCACGCATAGACAAGTCACTAATCATGTTCAAACCAGTAAATATGAATTCTATTTTCATCCAGAGTAGAATAGGTTAAAACCAATCATTTCCAAAAAAAAAAAAAAAAAAAAAAGTCACATCTTCAAGACCACCGCCTCAATCACGCCTTGCAATGGTTGCTTCTGGCTCTGCTCTTCATCCAAACATATATCTTCTTTTTAATATACATTTTCAATCTTATTCAAAGGATTAAAATTATTGTTTTTTCATATTTTAGTACATTAATGTGTATGATACATAATAACATATGTTTTAACATTTCATATTAGATTTGTCTATCCTGTAAAGATTTGAAATATAATCTAGTATTCATATATGGCCAAGTGGCCAACATATATTTTAGTGATCTTTTGTCCCTTTATGATATGTAACAAAATATAATATAATAAATTTCATTATTATGCATTTTTAATGGTAAAAGGTGACAAAAAGTATCAATGTTGTGCTTTTATGTTTTTTGGCATCGAAATAAGTTAGAGACAATTTGAAAGTCAAATGATGCAATGATATCTAGAAGTGTAATTAGAATATTATTTTTATTAATTATTTAGATGTCAATTTCCTATTTTATCGTATTTGTTTTCTAGTATAGTTATGATTCTAATCTATATAATGAAATCCAAGGTTTATTATTTACTCGGTTTTTGTTGATTATTGAATATAAAGAACATTGTTTTTGGAACATTTGATTCATTTATCATCTTTGATTAACTAATTGTTTTTGAGCCATTTGATCGCATTCGAAACTGCATCACCAAAGCTCTGATACCACCTAATGCAGTTTTGGAGGTGATCAAATGGCTGAAGAACAATTAGCAAACAAACTCTCTAGATTGAACCAAAAGTTCCAAGATCAATGTTCTTTATATTCAAAAATCAACAAAAACTAAGTAAACAATAAACATTGGATCTCATTACATAGATGAGAATCATAACTATACTAGGAAACAAATACGATAAAATAGGATATTGAAATCTAAATAATTAATAAAGATAATCTTCTAATTAAAGTTGTAGATTTCCCTATAAGGGGTAGGGTACCAATTCCTAGCGCATAGACGCACCCTACCCCACAACATTGTCATCAATACACCCGCGCAGAAGAAACCATTCGAAATGGTTACGTACAAGAGCATAATACATCTCTGAGGCGCTACCTCCGTGGAGAGTTAGCCTTGGCGCTACCCCGCACAAGACCTTGCGCCCCACTAGGCGATTGTCCGCCATGACAGCGCACCAGCAGGGAAGGTGCACCCCCCCCCCCATGAGCCCCACTTGCTGCATTGTTCCATTTGTGTCATAGTCACGTCAGTCAGTCTGCCAGATGCAGACTGACACAATCTGACGCCGCCTAACACATGAGAAAATATCCGTCTGCAACCAACCACAACGCGACATGTGGACCAATGACAAGACGCCACTCATTATCCTGTTTGCTTTATGCAAACCTCTCATCTGTATCCAACTTGATGGACCGAAAGAAGACAGGCCCAACAACCGGGCCCAAGCACATTACTCTGATCATGGGCCGCCACGTCAGGCCCATGCACATCCTATAAAGAGGAGGCTTCCCCTCCTTTCAAAGGTTTAAGATCTCCCACAGCAGAACACACACACTTAGATCGCTTTGTATCTCCTTCTTTAACACTTGTAATCCTTTCGAGTAATAAAGAAGATAGCATATTTTACAGTGGACGTAGGTCAACGAGAACGAACCACTTATATCTTCATGTGTTGATCATCTCTCTTTTCTCTATCACAGGCCACAGATCTAACTTGGTGTGAGCGAAGGATTATATCCTGTAGCGAGCACGAGTAGCCACCCCACATTAACACTCGTTAGACTCGTTGTTTCTTCACCCTGCATCAGTTAAATTAATATTTTATAATTTTGTAAAAGATAAGTTCTTTTATGTTCATAATTGTTTTGTATTCATTAATAAATAGGGGTGGCAAAACGTGTATACCGGACATGTTAAGACACGAACATGTTAAGACATGAACAAAAAACATGTATACACTAACACGACACGATAACTTAATTATCATGTCATTTTTTCGATACCTGAACACGAACCTGCTTATACCTGGTTTACACGATAAGACACGATAGTACCGGTTTATACCAAGTTAATACGATAAGACACAATAATACCTATTTTTACCAAGTTAATACGATAATACGTGATAATGCATGTTTATATTAGGTTAATACGATAATACATGAACATGTTTTCCAAATCCAACAAGTTAAATGGGTACCATCAAACATTAAAAAGGTAGAATTCCACCTTTTAAAACGTATAACTCCAATACTCCACCACCACAACCTATATTTTGTTTAAAAAAAATTTTTAACATGTCTTAACAGATACTAAACAGGTAAACAAGTAATTAACTTGTTTAGACACGAAAATTAATAGGTATATTTTTTGTCTACCTATTTAGGACACGAAACTTGTTAAGATCATACCTGTACCTGTTAAAATCGTATAGGTTCGTGTCGGGTATTCATGTTCGCGTCTGAAATTGCCAGCCCTATTAATAAATAACTAGTGGAATGCCCGCGAGTTGCCGTGGATATGTATTTTTATTCACATTTTAAATTGCCAAAACTTTATACACCATACTGTCATTTATCCAATCCGATACGCGCTTGATTTTTATTTGCAACATTTAGTTACACACATGAACCAAAGAGCCTTTAGCCTACTAGTCACAAAGTGTTAAATAAGGCTTAGCCTTTTCTTGTGGTGATAATTCAAATTCCATTGGTAACAAAAAGTTAATCCATTAAAAAAAGTTACATGAATTAATATATTACTTAGTAATGGTTCTAGGTAACAAAAAGTTAATACATGAATTAAATGTATTGAATGGTGCAATTGATTTGTATTAGTGACTTGTACATAAGGGCATAGATGGAAGAAAATGATAAAAGTTAGAGATTTATGCATGAGACTTTTTGTATGCCGTCTTAAAATGATGGTGAAATTACCTTCTTACCCATCTCTCCTCCTTAATAAGGTAGTAGAGAAAAATAATACAGTAGATGAGAAAACCGTTAGGTAGTGTTTGGTATGGTGGAATGGAAGGGGGAATGGAATGGACCATTACGAGGTAATGAAAAATAGTGTGTTTGGTTGGTTAAAGGAATGGAATCACTCATTCCACAAGGCATTCCATTCCCTCAAAACCATTCCATCCACCCCCCATGTTTTTTTTTCATTCCATCCCTCATTCATCATTTACTAACAACACTATAACCCACCACCACCACCCACCACTCACCACCATCGTCACCACCCCCCACCGTTGTCGGCACCACCCACCACCACCGTCACCACCCACCACCGCTGCCGCCACCACACACCACTGTCACCACCCACCACCGTCGCCGCCACCCACCACCGTCACCTACCCACCGCCGCCATCCAACACCACCCACCGCCGCCTACCACCATCACCCACCCACCGCCGCCACCCACCACTCACCACCATCGTCACCACCCACCACCACTATAGCCACCACCCACCACCACCTTCGCCCACCACCGCTGCCGCCACCACCCACCACTGTCACCACCCACCACCGTCGCCCACCACCGCTGCCGCCACCACCCATCACTGTCACTACCCACCCATCGCCGCCATCCACCACCACGCTACCGCCACACACCACCACCTACCATTACAACTACCAACCACTACCCACCACCGCCACTACCCACCACCGTCGCTACCCGCCACATATCACCACCACCATCATCGCCACTGACCACCACCCACCACCGCCACTAACCACCGATTTTATTCCTTCGTCTTTTCATACCTATCCAACAACACAAAATAATGTTTTGTTTCATTCCCACATGGCAACCAAACAAGACATGGAATGGCAATGATCCATTCCATTACCTTGTCCATTCCATTACCTCATCCATTCCATTCCCTCTTCCATTCCATTACCCCATACCAAACAGACCCTTAGAGATTAATCCATTTCAACTTAAAAAAAGGAAATAATGTATGAAATTAGCCATGTGGAGCTTTCATTGAAATCAAAAGAGGAAAGAGAATGAGTCATGATGGAGCATGGAATCATGGGGGAGAATAGGATGTAATGTGGTGATGTGTAGTTTTGAAGTGGTCCAATCGACACTTCAAACTCTACAATGGACAAGTAGGCTTGTGATCAGACGATGAACTCATGTGACACTGAGAATATAGCTTTGATGTTGACCTTTACGGTTTCGAAGCCCTAGAAGAAAACCATTGAGATATATAACAGTTTTCATGTTTCTTATTTGACAAAGTGTTAGTAGATGATACAATGAATGTAACTATTGGAATATGATTCCATACTCTCAGCATGCACGTGGTGATACATGCACGTGGGTATTCAGTTGAATCAAGCGAAGTCTCGGGGTGTACCTAGTCATAGTTTGTTTACGTTGGTTTCCTGTTGAATAGGTAGATTAGTTTCCTGCTTTGTTGCTATTTCTGTTTATGACCGTTTGTATCTGCTGGCTATTTAAGCCCAACTTTGTTTCTTGTTTTGATCATTCACAAAAGCTAATAAAATACACCTTGAGTTTGATTCATTCCTTTGTGTTCGAATACTATTGTTATTCATAAGTATAACAGTGGTATCAGAGCTACATTTGATCCAAACACCTGATCCATTCCATTCCTTTCTGTTATTCCTCACTCATCTCTCTCAATGGCCGAACAAGCAAGTACTTTACCCACGGCTCCTACTCCAATCCCTGTCTTTAAGGGAGAGGGGTATGAACATTAGAGTATTCGTATCAAAACCATCATGAGGTCACATGATCTCTGGGAACTGGTGGAGCAAGGAGTCAATGAAGCTGAAACTGATGCTAACAAACTCAAGAATATGAAGAAGAAGGATGCTCATGCTATGGCTATTATACAACAAGTTGTTCATGATCAATTGTTCTCTCGAATAGCTGCTGCTGAATCAGCAAAAGAAAGTTGGGAAATTCTGAAAAAGGAGTACCAAGGAGATACTCAAGTGAAAGCCATAAAACTGCAGGGTCTGAGGAGAGAGTTTGAAAATCTGTCCATGAAAGAAGGTGAGCTTGTTGGTGAGTACTTATCTAGGGTTATGGCTACTGTTAGTCAAATGAGGGCATTTGGGGAGATCATTACTAACCAAACCATTGTTGAAAAAATCCTGCGAAGTTTGTCACCCAGATTTGACTACATTGTGCCATCTATTGAATTCTCATTTGACCTGACATCACTGACTCCAGTAAGGTTGATGGGGACCCTACAATCATAAGAAGAAAGACTTAACACTAGATCTGATTAGAAGGAGAAAGAAAAGACAGAAAAGATTGAAGAGCATGCCTTGCAGGCAATGCACGCAGGTAATAGATCAATGAATGTCCATGGAAGAGGGAGTGGAGCTTTTAGAGGTAGAGGCAAAGGAAGATCCTTGGGCAGAAGCAAGGTTCCTCAATGTTACACTTGCAAGAAGTATGGTCATATGTCCAAAGATTGTTGGTACAATGAGGATGCTAAAGTAAATGTTGCTGTTGAGCCTGCTGATCAAGGAGAAGGTAACAGTAATGAAGAGCCGCATCTATTCATGGCATTTGTTCCTGATCCAGCAACTAACAGCCTGTGGTTCCTTGATTCAGGATATTCAAATCACATGACAGGTTCAAAAGACAGTTTTGTTGAGTTAGATGAGAATTTCAAGATAGGTGTTCAACTAGGCAATAAGAAGACCCTCCCAGTTGAAGGAAAAGGTGTTGTTCGAATAATAACTGGTCCCAACACTTACAAGTTACTAAATGATGTTTACTATGCTCCTACTTTGGAGTATAATCTATTAAGTGTGGGACAACTCATGAGGAAAGGCTATGCACTCTACTTTGAAGGCACAGATTGCACTATCAAGAATCAAGGTATGGAATTAATGAAGATACCTATTGCAACTAATAACATGTTTGTTTTAGATGCTTCCAAGACTGAGTCTAGCACTCCCAAAACTACTGATCAACATGTATGGCACAAGAGATATGGGCATATTAGTTGGGAAAATCTAAAGAAGTTGCATGACAAAGACATGGGAAAATCTAAGATTGCCATTCAAATCCACATCATGGAGAGCCAACAAGAAACTTGAATTAGTCTATGCAGACCTTTGTGGTCCTATGCAGGTACCCAGCTTAGGACACAGTCTATATTACTTTCTTTTAATTGATGATGTGTCAAGAATGTGTTGGGTATATTTCTTAAAAAAGAAGTCTGAAGCATTTGAAAAATTTAAAGTGTTTAAAGCTTTAGTTGAGAAACAAAGTGAATGCAGTTTGAAAGTGTTAAGAACAGATAGAGGTGGTGAATTCTGCTCTAAGGAGTTTAATGCCTATTGTGATTTGCATGGCATTAGAAGAGAACTAAGTGAACCACATACACCACAGCACAATGGTGTAGTGGAAAGAAAAAATAGAACAGTTATGAGGATGGCAAAAAGCATGTTGAAAGATAGAGGTCTGCTTAATTATCTGTGGGCACGAGCTGTGGCAACTGCTATTTACATTATTAATAGAGCACCTACCACTACTATTCAAGAGAAGACTCCTTATCAGGTATGGTTTGGCTATAAACCTGATGTCTCTAATCATAAAACCTTTGGTTGTGTTGCATATGGTCACGTGTATGTTCAAGGCAGGAGGAAGCTTGATGATAGATGTAACAAGATGATCTTCATAGGCTACTCTACTAATGGTACATGAGAATCCGGTTTAAAAACCGAATTCAAGGATCGAATAAGCGAAAACAACTCGGTTTCAGACGGGAGATTCGAGACGAGACAGAAACATACGATAACAAAGTCATCACAGATTCGTAGTAATTCAGAAACGGTTACAGACACTGTCATCAGTAGGATAAACATCTATCTCGAGGCCGGGGGAGGTCGGGCATGACCTCCCCCTTGAGAGCATTCAATGCACAAACTCAAATCTAACAATGAAAACCAACACATGAGATTGCTATTTATAGTCCAACACCTAAACCCACATTCGCCCATTTAAGAAGGTCGAACCTGCAGATTCTGCAGGTTCGCCCCTTTCAAATGGTCGAACCTAGATTTTAGGTTTTGGTCTATATTTACAAAAGCATCAGATCCATAAAATGCCCTTATGGATCACCACAATCTCATGTAATACAATACAAGACTCAACCCTAGTTTATTCGACAGTGACGTCCACAGAAAATGCATCAACAATGGTTTAAAACAGTTCTGATTGATCAATCGTGGTTTAAACCCTAGTTTTTGGGTGAAAACACAAACACAATGTATAATTGGTGAAACTGTTGTTTTAGAAGTGTTTATCGGCATTATTAGGCTTGAATACAATCAAATGGACATGTTCAGAATCCTTAGATTTCAAAATTGAAATTTCAAAAACATGAACTGTTTCCTTCGACCAGATCGATTGGGCGAAGGAAGAAATTCATTTGGGCGAATGAGAATGAGTTGGGCGAATGAAACATTTTTTCAAAATCAATACTTTCGTACCTAATAATTTTCATTCGTACCATTACAAAACCACCTTCGTACCCCCGTTTGGGCGAAGGAGGAGGTTTTTGACCAAAAATTTTCAATTTTGATATTTTGTCGATTTTTAACGTGTATTTTTGTTTGTTTTGCAGATTTAACAATGTCAGAACAACAGAAGATGACTGAACAAGCAGGATCCTCATCACAGCCTTCTAAACAGCTAGATTTTGAGAATGCGCACAACTGTTGTGCATATCTTGGAGATGTGAAGAAGCACACAGAATTCGTCGGCATCATTGAGTTTTTGAAAAGAAGCAGAGTGATTGATGCCATTGCTACGCCGACAGTGATATACAGAGATATGATTCAGGAATTCTGGTCTAATACTAAACTAGATTTCTGGAAGTGCGAATCTTGTTTGACAAGCAGAATTCAGGGACAACGAGTCATTGTGTGCGAAGAAGATTTGAGGGAAGCACTGAATCTGAATGATGATCCGAAAGATCCAAAGGAGTTTACATTCATGGATCAACGAAAGTGCTTTCTCAGGATGAAGTATAACGGACCAATCACTGATGGTTCGTTGCATAAAGGAAAACCGTGCCCACAATTCAAGTATCTGGCACACGTTTTGATTCACGTTTTTGGATCTGCAGCAGGAGGTTATGATTTGATGAAGAAGAGCATCAGTTCAATGATGGTTGCTTTAGTATTGAACAAACCGTTCAATATCTCTGGCATGCTGATGTCTCACTTACTGGAGCCTGTAAATGGAACGACGAATCTCAAGTTTCTTTTATATCCTCGTTTTCTTCAAATGATATTCGATCACAAATACAAAGAGCTGAAAAGAGATCCTAAACACATTGTTATTCAGGAACACATGTCACTGAATACACTAGCTAGAATGAAAGCTTATAAGGGTTTGTCTGTTGAAGAACGTCCTCCTGTTAGACGTTTGTTTGGACACCTAGCTAGAGTAGATTACACAGATCCGGGTGAGGGGCTTGTAAGGAATGTTAACAGTGATTCTGATGCTGATAATCCTTTATATCATGTTGATCCTGACGCTAAGCGCAAGAGACAAGTTGTGAATGTAGGCGCGAAGAGTGGTAAGACAAAGAAACAAGAGATAAGGATTGAGGTTTCTAAACCAGAGAAGAAGAAAAATACTCAGAGAAGAAATAAGAGTATGGCGAAAAAGGGTTTACACATTGTTGATGAAGCTTCTATTGATTCAGAAGAGACGATAGAGGAAGAATAGTGGAATTCTGATGCTGAGACGGTAGAGACGACCATGCCCAAGGCCACTGAGGCTGGTGCGTCTGCTAGCCAAAATGTTGAAGATCAAGGGAACAAAAGTCCTATTCCCGTTGACGTAGAAGATTTGGGTTTTAATGTTGAAGAGACGTTTGTTGGATCTCCTGTGCAAGCTGCTAGAAAAGAGAAGAAGAAACAGGAGAAGCCAAGCATTAAGAGAAAGAAAGAGATAGAATCTTTGATAGCTGGAAAGAAACTGCCACCAGCTACAAGTTCTAGATCACCGGTTACTGCACCAGTTCATAAGAAGCAGAAGACTACAACAACATCTAGCACACCACAGACTGAAGAAATACCGATGGATGATGTTAATGAAGCATTGGATAATGTGCTAAAGAAAATCAGAAAAGGTAAATTTCCTGATGCTGTTGAACCACCAAAGAAGACAAAAGTATCGGTGGACAGTGATATCATGACTGCTGTAAATCAGAGACTGTCTGAAATGATGAATCTGATTAACAAACAACAGACAGAGATTGAGCAGTTAAAGTCTAATGACAAAAAGATGTTGGAGGTCGTAGTCACATCGGCAGATGATAATGAGACTTTGAAGAAGACAATCAAGAGATTGAAGAGAGAAAACAAGAAGTTGCTGAAGCATGAGCAACGAAACACCAGGAGGATCATAGTCTTGAAGGAGGAGAACAAACAGCTGAAAAAGAGTAACAAGCATATGGATGATCTGATCAAGAACTTGTACTCTCAAGCTCCTCAACTTCAAGCTGGTGAAGTAGACAAAGAAAGAGAAGAAGATCAAGTTGATTATGAATTGTCTGATGAAGAAGAAGATGATGAACTTGATGAAGATGCTGGTAACGATACAAAGAAGAAGAAGAAGAAGGATGATGGAGGATCGGATGATGGTTCGAGTGATGGTAACGGCTCTGCATTTGATGATAGTAGTGATGATGATGATGGCGCTGACAAATTTACTTATGAGAAGCGTGACTCAGATAAGGGTGGTGAATCGAGCTCTAAGGCTCCTGGTGAGAATGTTGACGATGATATCTTCTGGAACGAGAAATTGCAGTCACTGTCTGAAGAGGATAAGAACATGTATCGCCAGATGCTCACTGATCGAGTCTGGACGATCCACATGACTAGCAGGTTCCCAGAAATATTTGAATCAAACAATAAACTATTCGAGTTGGAGTTTGATGACCCTGATCTTGAGGATGGGGAAGTTTCTGCGGCTATTTCGAAAGAGATTCTTGAAGGTTTAGCAAAGCAAGTAGGCAAGACTTTAGAAGAATTACTTGCTGACAACTTCATTCCTAAAATACCTGAGAAGGAAGCCGGAAATCATTCTGATGACCGTGACGTTCCTGCATTCGAAGAAGTTGAAATGGAAGACATTACGAGCGAAGAATATCCACAATATTTCAGGACGAATCAAGATTGTGGATTTTCTTTCTCAGATGAACTACTAAATCATGCCGAGAAACTAGCAAAAGAAAAGAGCAAAATCTTTGAAGATGAAATTTTTAAAGGGCATAACAAGCCACGGTTCGAGCAGTCAGAAAGCTTGAAAGAATTGTTGAAGAAGTTGAAAGAGAAGGAGAATAATCGTCCTAAAGCTGAGATACAAGGTAGCTTCTACAAACTTCACAGTGAAATTTTCAAAGGTCGTGCATTGGCCTGGAAGTTTGTTAAGCAACTGAAATGCATAGCAGTCAAGTGGGAGAAGGGAATTCTGTACTTTAACAGATTCCATGACATGAAGACTCTCCCTTACTGGGCTATTCGTGATATTTGTCGTCACCGTATAACGGGAGCGTCAAATGATCAAATTTCATACTTTGCTGAGAGGATGACAAGAGAAAGCCGAACTAAGTGGGACTTGTTTACACCACAATATCCAAAGCGTATTGTTCATAAAAAGGATATTGATTTGATAACTGGTATGCCCAAGGTGACGTTAAAATATAAACCACCGCGAGTGTTGAAAAAGATTCCTTTGATGCCTATCCCACAACACTTCGCCAAAGACTTCATCTGGTGGTATTATGATTGGAAGATTGCAGAGGCCATGATTGTGTTGAAAGATGGAGAGTCGAACTACAAGAAAGTGCATATCTTTGATCCCATGTGGTTGATAAATTGTTCACATGAGGACATTATCATGCTATTCTACAATCCGATCTATTCAGAGGTAAAAGATGTTGAGCAAGCAGAAAAGTACCAACGCGTGGTATTTCTATGCTTTTCATACGATATCAATGCTGGATGTGATTATGATGAAAAGTTGGGAAAGTATGTGGAGAAGCAAAAGGTGCCAGAGCTGAAAACGAAGAAACAAAAACAATTTCATGAACCGGTGTTGACAAGAGAACAAATGATTCAAAGGCACATCAGACTGATGAACATAAGGATGGACGAACAACGACGAACACAATCCAAGCAATAGTCGAGGGGGAGTTTGTAGATGCAAAAGTGCGACTAAAGCTTTGGATTGTAAAACACATTTTGTTTGTTGATGTCGAAGGTGCGAAGGAGTGGATTAGAAGGTGCGAAGGAAGATTAATTGGTGCGAAGGAAGACAGTTTGGACGAATGAAGAAATAGATTATAGTAAAACTTGGTTCGACCAGTTGATGTGGGCGAACCTGCACATTCGCATGAACAGTTTGGGCTAATGTGCAGTCTATAAATAGACAAGTTTGATTTTTGAATGTAACTTTTGATCATTATTATTCCCTCCACTTTCAGAAACTCTCTCTAGTGTTTTGTTAAACTTGTTTTTCGTTCATACCTTGATTGTATCTATATTTCAACGTGTAAACAAGTGTTTTATTAATGAAAACGTTTGAAAATGATGATCTGTGTGTTTGAATCTGTTTGATTATTATTTTGTGATAGTTTTAGGGTTTCCGCACCTGAAACTAACTTGTTTGATCAATCTTTGTTTGTTATCGATCCTTTCACGCACATACAGTACAGGGTTTAGACTGTTTAATCCCTCTAATAAGAAGTTTGAGACAAGAAGGTTTGGGGACACCACAATTGTTGAAGATCAATATTGGAACTGGCAGATGGTACACAAGTCTGACAAGCAATTGTATGAAAGAATGTATGATGACCCATTCCCATAAGACACTTTTGAGGTTGTTTTTCCTGAGACACCTAGTGATGTTGAACCATCCAACAACATGAGTGGTCCAGGATCACCAAGTGTCTCTACACCTCAAGCTAGTGATCAGCAATCTCATACTGGTGCAAGTTCAAGCTCTAGTTCATCAATACCATTGAGGACCAGATCTGTTGCTGAGTTGTATGAAAGTACTCAAGAAATCAATGAAGTGTCCTCTAACCATTTAAACTGTCAGTTTGCTCTTAATATTACAGATCCCATACACTACAGTGATGCTTCAACTATAAAGGAGTGGCAGGAACCTATGCTAGAGGAGCTTGATGCCATCAACAAAAACAACACATGGAAGCTTGTTGATCTTCCTCATGGCAAGAATTTAGTTGGGCTTAAATGGCTGTTAAAAACCAAAGTTGGACCTGATGGATAAGTAATTAAACACAAGGCAAGATTGGTGGCCAAGGGATACTCTCAGAAATATGGAATTGACTATGAGGAGACATATGCTCCTGTAGCCAGGTTTGAAACAATCAGAATTGTTATTGCAGTTGCTGCTCAAAAGGGGTGGATATTGCATCAGCTTGATGTTAAATCGGCCTTCCTCAATGGTGATCTAGAGGAGGAGATTTATGTTGAGCAGCCTGAAGGCTTTGTGATCAAAGGACAAGAAACTAAAGTATATAGATTGTACAAGTATCTCTATGGGTTGAAGCAGTCTCCCAGGTCTTGGTATGCCAAGATAGATGGGTATTTACTGGATAATGGATATGTCAAGAGCTTGAATGAACCCACTCTATATGATAAACACTTTGCATCTGATGTCATTTATGTTTGTCTTTATGTGGATGACATCATATGTACAAGTTCTTGTGATGATCTTATCTCAGAATTTAAAGCAGGAATGAAGGATGTCTTTGAAATGACGGATTTGGGTCCTTTGAAGTATTTCCTTGGATTGGAAATAAGGCAGTCTAAAGAAGGTGTTTTTGTTTCACAGGAGAAGTATGCACAAGGTTTAGTGTCGAAGTTTGGTCTGAAAGAATGCAAGGTTGAAGACATTCATATGAGTCCATATGAAAAATACATGTCTGATGATGGTGATGATAAGGTGGATGCAACAAGATATCGTAGTCTAGTTGGTGGATTGATTTATTTGACCCACACTAGGCCTGATTTGGCCTATTGTGTTGGAGTTCTTTCCAGGTTTATGCAATCACCTTCCAAGACTCATGCAGGTGCAGCCAGAAAAGTTCTTAGATACATAGTTGCCACTTACAAGAATGGAATTTGGTACAAAAGAATGGAGCACATTAATCTCGTTGGTTATTCTGATAGTAATTGGGCAGCTTGTATAGATGATAGAAAAAGTGTGGGAGCTTATGTTTTTACAATTGGAAGTGGTGATGTGTCTTGGAGCTCTAAGAAACAGAATACACTTGCTTTATCAAGCACTGAAGCTGAATACATTTCAGCTACTAGTGCAGCCTGTCAATGTATTTGGATTAGAAGGATCCTTGTTGATTTGGGTATCACTCAAAGCAATGCAACAGTGATATGGTGTGATAGCCAGTCTGCTATTAATCTGTCTAAGAATCCAGTGCTTCATGGGAAGGAAAATCATATTGATTTAAAGTATCATTTTATCCGAGATATGGTCAATCAGGAGCTGATTATGTTGAAGTTTGCAGTACTAATGTTCAAGTGGCAGACAGTGTAACACCCCAACCGATGGCGGAGACATCGGGATGTCACGTATTGATGATTGTTCAGTAGCTCATGGTGAATAATAAATTTCATTAAATGATTTAAATTACATACAATTGTTCTAAGAATTTGTACATCACAAGTTCAAAATACTAGCTACACATCTTCAAGCATTAACTCAAATCTTCATGCAAGTAGAACCTGAAACATGTTAAGTTGAAAATATTTTGGGTCAACAAAAGTTGGTGAGAATACATAGGTTTTTGTAAATACTTGATAACAATAGTTTGTACAACATTCACTGTTGTATGATGATAGAGTATGATACCGACATGTAACAATGCATCTTTGTACAACCAAACCTTGTGTCGACTGAGGCCTAACTCGCAAGTTAGTCTAATGTTGTTACTATTTTCGATCATCCCTGAATTTATGCGGGGGGATGGGTTTGTCAGACATATAGCGCTATAATCTAAACAGGCGGCTTGATCAATGTTAGTGATTGTACTGTGTCTTTTTGTTACAGTCAAATGATAGAATGAGTAAATGATAGTGTAGTTGAATCACAAGTTTCTACAATGTAAGAATGAGTAAATGCTAGTGTATAAAATGTTTAAACATGTTTCACCCCAAAAATGTAAACAGAAAAAGGGGCTATGTAAACTCACCTTAGCAAAATGTTAAGTCTCGTGAAAAATAGAATATTGTGTTGTCCAAACAATGCCAAGTATTACCCTATAATCAAGGTAATAAATATGTCTAAGTTTATCTAGTCTACAAATGTATATGTTCTAGGGCTTCGAATTTGGGGATAAATGCTCGTTTGATTAATAATAAAAATGTTTGATAATTGAGAGAAATTTTGTAAAAATCTTTTTATAAAATTTAAATTTAAGATGGTCACAATAATGAGTTTAAAGTATAAAAATAATTTTTATAAAAATATTTTCTTAAAAATAGAATATTAAATCTATTTATTACAAATTGCCAAAATTTAACTTTAATATTTAAAAATACTAAAATTAAAGAATTATTAGGTTAAAAATTATATTTCTGTTGCAAACAAATAGAAATAATTAATATAAAATTTTGGTGCAAAAATATTGAAAAATGAATTTATTATGATTTATTTATGATTAAAACTAACAAAAATTGATTAAAAATATTAAATAAATGATTTTTCAGAAATAAAAATTATTTGTGAAAAGTTTAATGTTATAAAAACTCAGAATAATTTTTGTGGAAATTTATAAAATTGTTTTGATATTTTTATAGAATTTTATAAATAAAATGGAATAAACTTGAATTATTTATTATATATATTAAATAAATATATTTTCGGAAATAAAAATCTGAATAATGATATTTAGGGTATGAACATCATTATGTAAAATTTTGGGAATTTTTGAAGGCTTATAAGTATTTTAAATAATTAAAGTGAATAATTATATAATTTAAACCTTTAAATTGAAAAGCCAAAAAAAAAAAAGAATGCATAGGGTGGGACTCGAACCCGTGTGGTCCGGTTTACAAGGCACCAGACACAACCACCTGGTCCAGACCAGTGGTTGTGTTTGGTTCAGTTCGTTTAATTTATATTGTATAAAAAAATCGTGTTCTTCCCCAATTTAATAAGAACAAGCCCTAGATTATGCAATTGAACAATTCACACAACATTAACCCAATTAATCATGGGGTTAATGTTGTGCATCTGCCGATTAATGAAACCCACAATAAGAATTAGACTTACAAAGCCGAATCGATTACGAATGATAAGTCAAAGCTACAAAGTCAACTCGAACAAGAATTCCAAGAACAGCAGATTTTTATGAGAAATTAGAGGTTTAGAAAGAATGAATGGCGAGTTGTGAAGGTCCAGAAAGGTTCAATTTATAGGGATGGGGTCTGGTTCGTTGAATTGGAAGGTTTGACCGTCATGATTATAATTATGTGTGAAAGGGTGGTTTTTGGTATGATTTTGAATGATTATAGGTGTAGTAATGATGCGTGTAATTAGTCGTTCAATAATGATGAAGGAATCACGAGTCAAAGTTGTTCTTTTGTTTCCATGATTAAGAAAAAAGTCAACCGATTTTGGTTGTAATCGTGCAGCGAGTCAGGGAAGAAAGGAAATAGGTCTGGGTTGTTTTTAGGAGGTCATAAAAGAAATAGCATCTAGTTCAATCAACGAAATGCGTATGTGATGTAGTGGTCAAGTCTGTTGTGCTGCATGCGTCCGACTCAGGTTCGAGTCCGGCCCGCAGCAGACTCTTTTTTTTTAAATAGGTACAAGGGAAGGGGAGAGGACAAGTGGGCCAGAGGATTAGTGGGCCGTGCCTGGGCTGGGGTATTGGGCTGGGTGTGTGTGTTGGCTGTTGGGTTCAAACCATAGTGTTTGTGTGTTTTTGTTTAGCAAATTTTTTTTTTTTACACAACAAAAACTGATTATTGTTATTATTATTATTATTATTATTGTTATTATTATTATTATAAACCTTTATATATATATATATATATATATATATAAGTTGTGTGTTAGGGATACTTAATGATAAAGGTTGTAAAATAAGGCTTTTTACGTATAAAAATTTGGGGAAAATTTTGCGATGTTACAGTCTCCCCTACTTTTGGAAACTTCGTCCCGAAGTTTATTAAAAACATAGGGTTGAAGGTGGTTGGGTAAGAATAAAAATAGTTGTGATTTGGGTTATAGCATGACGTGAATAGAATAAACTGTCTCGTGTTTAATGTGGGTTGATGAACTACCAGACAACTAGAGTTTAAAACCTTGATAGAATTTCACACTACTTTAATGTACCTGTAAATTCATGATTACGTTCCGGACCGCAATCACTAATTTACCTTACATTAAAGTTTTGCGTCCTCCTATGTCTCCACCGATTGTTGAGCAGGTCCGATAGCCCCCACCAGTCGTGGAGTAGGTTGTAGGGCCTCTCCCGACTGTTGAAAAGGCATAATGACCTCTACCAATCGTTGAGTAGGTTCGATAGCCTCCACCAGTCGTGGAGCAGGTTGTAGGGCCTCTCCCGACTGTTGGAAAGGCATGATGACATTTATTAAGTGCAGCATTTATTACACATAGATTGCAAATTGATAGCATATTTATGCAAGCAAGTTTATAAGTATAACAAGCACAGTTTGTAGTTGTATAGATTTGGATAATTAGTTCATATTCAAACAACCATGCATTCAAGTATTATGATTATACCATGTAAACAACTCTCAGACAAAATTTCAATACTAGAATTTATTACTTGAATCAAATAACGTCAATACATAGAATAAAAGCAAACAACGTTCGAATGGTGAGACTTGCGGTTAGGTAGCTGGAGGGTCTTGATCTCTGTTTAGCTTAGGGCATCGGTTACGGAAGTGATTTGGGTCTCCACATTCATAGCATTGACCATAGTTTTATCGATTAGGATTAGCAGCCTGAGCAGGGTTGGTTGGTTGGTATTAGGGTTTGGGGTCTCACGATACGTGTTAACCAGATGGCCATACTTTCCACAATTGGTGCACAAGCGACACGCTGAAGCAGTGGGATGATGTCGGTTGCATGTGTTACACAATGGATAGTTTCCTATATAGGGTTTCTTGTTAGGAGCTTGTGTAGTGAGGTTGACATCAGGATCCCTGGCCTTACGTTTCTGATTCTCAGTAGTCACTGCGGCTACAATACTTGCTTTATTGCCTTTTCGAACTAAGGTACCGTTCTTTACGTGGTTATCAGTTAAGGTAGCTGCTAAACGCTTGGCCTCTTCAAGGGTAGCAGGGTTCCTTCCCCATACCGTGTCCTGAATCTGCATGGGTAAACCACCGTTATATTTCTCAATGGCCACAGGTAGCGGAGTGACCTTATGGGGCAACAACAGACTGAGCTCATGGAAGCGGGTATTATAAGCAAGGTTTTCCCCACTATCCTGAGCAAGGGTGTGGAACTCGTCCTCTAATTTCTTGACCTCGTTACGTGGACAAAATTCATCTTTCATTATCTCCTTGACTTGATCCCAGGTCATAGTAAGTGCAACTTCAGCTCCTCGGGTGCGCTTTTCCTCATTCCACCAAGTGAGTGCTCGTTTGTGAAGAACACTCATAGCATAACGGACCTTAAAGTTATCGGGCCACTCACTGTTAATGAAGGTATTCTCAATACCCTCGAACCATTGCAGAAGACCAGTAGCTCCTTCATCTCCACTAAACTTAGGGGGATTACAGATATTAAAGTGTTTGAGGGTGCAGGCTGGGAGACCATTCCCGTTTCTATTCCCGTTCCCATTGTGGTTTTCATTGCTGTTTCCGTTTCCATTACCGTTTCCGTTGCCGTTCATCTGGATGACTTGAGCCAGTAAGTTAGGAACCAGAGTCGCGATCTGCTGTGCCATTTGTTGGGAAATGATCGCACCCAGTTGGGCATCAATGCCATTGTTGTTGTTGTTGTTATGGTTATCGTGGTTGTTATTGTTGCTATTTCCTTCCGCATGATTACCACTATTGTTATTGCGGGTGCTGCGACGTGGAGGCATGATATGTAGGAGACACAATGAAATGAATGAGGTTATATAAGGAATGTAATCATTCATCCATTAATTAAAACGAATAAACGAAAACGTTGACATATCAAAGATTCTAGATTCTAATAACATATGAAGACATGCTTTAGCCTATAAGTGAACACTTACCCCGAGAATTCCTAGGTAGGCATCCGGGTCCCTCGTCTGATTGGGATATATGAGCAATGCCAGCCTAGACAGAAGACTCAGAATACAGGCGTTCACCCTTCCAGATTGCACGTGTTCGTTATTAAAATCTAGAACTTCGACGAGATCTCAAGGTGGTTCAGGTTAAACCTGAGGATTTTGTCCTATTAGTCTAAGAGTAGATCCAGTGATGGAGAGCAACCTTCTTGTAAGGATGAAAGTAGGGATAAGAAGTAGGAGGGAGATAGAGAATAGCAAGTAAAAGAATCAAATACTGGTTATAATCCAATGGTTATAGACTAGATTATTTTTCTAATAACCTAATTCCTTATAACCATGGCTCTGATACCAATCTGTAACACCCCAACCGATGGCGGAAACATCGGGATGTCACGTATTGATGATTGTTCAGTAGCTCATGGTGAATAATAAATTTCATTAAATGATTTAAATTACATACAATTGTTCTAAGAATTTGTACATCACAAGTTGAAAATACTAGCTACACATCTTCAAGCATTAACTCAAATCTTCATGCAAGTAGAACCTGAAACATGTTAATTTGAAAATATTTTGGGTCAACAAAAGTTGGTGAGAATACATAGGTTTTTGTAAATACTTGATAACAATAGTTTGTACAACATTCACAGTTGTATGATGATAGAGTATGATACCGACATGTAACAATGCGTCTTTGTACAACCAAACCTTGTGTCGACTGAGGCCTAACTCGCAAGTTAGTCTAATGTTGTTACTGTTTTCGATCATCCCTGAATTTATGCGGGGGGATGGGTTTGTCAGACCTATAGCGCTATAATGTAAACAGGCGGCTTGATCAATGTTAATGATTGTACTGTGTCTTTTTGTTACAGTCAAATGATAGAATGAGTAAATGATAGTGTAGTTGAATCACAAGTTTCAACAATGTAAGAATGAGTAAATGCTAGTGTATAAAATGTTTAAACATGTTTCACCCCAAAAATGTAAACAGAAAAAGGGGCTATGTAAACTCACCTTAGCAAAATGTTAAGTCTCGTGAAAAATAGAATATTGTGTTGTCCAAACAATGCCAAATATTACCCTATAATCAAGGTAATAAATATGTCTAAGTTTATCTAGTCTACAAATGTATATGTTCTAGGGCTTCGAATTTGGGGATAAATGCTCGTTTGATTAATAATAAAAATGTTTGATAATTGAGAGAAATTTAGTAAAAATCTTTTTATAAAATTTAAATTTTAGATGGTCACAATAATGAGTTTAAAGTATTAAAATAATTTTTATAAAATTATTTTCTTAAAAATAGAATATTAAATCTATTTATTACAAATTGCCAAAATTTAACTTTAATATTTAAAAATACTAAAATTAAAGAATTATTAGGTTAAAAATTATATTTCTGTTCCAAATAAATAGAAATAATTTATATAAAATTTTGGTGCAAAAATATTGAAAAATGAATTTATTATGATTTATTTATGATTAAAACTAACAAAAATTGATTAAAAATATTAAATAAATGATTTTTCAGAAATAAAAATTATTTCTGAAAAGTTTAATGTTTTAAAAACTCAGAATAATTTTTGTGGAAATTTATAAAATTGTTTTGATATTTTTATAGAATTTTATAAATAAAATGGAATAAACATGAATTATTTATTATATATATTAAATAAATATATTTTCGGAAATAAAAATCTGAATAATGATATTTAGGGTATGAACATCATTATGTAAAATTTTGGGAATTTTTGAAGGCTTATAAGTATTTTAAATAATTAAAGTGAATAATTATATAATTTAAACCTTTAAATTGAAAAGCCAAAAAAAAAAGAATGCATAGGGTGGGACTCGAACCCGTGTGGTCCGGTTCACAAGGCACCAGACACAACCACCTGGTCCAGACCAGTGGTTGTGTTTGGTTCAGTTCGTTTAATTTATATATTGTATGAAAAAATCGTGTTCTTCCCCAATTTAATAAGAACAAGCCCTAGATTATGCAATTGAACAATTCACACAACATTAACCCAATTAATCATGGGGTTAATGTTGTGCATCTGCCGATTAATGAAACCTACAATAAGAATTAGACTTACAAAGCCGAATCGATTACGAATGATAAGTCACAGCTTCAAAGTCAACTCGAACAAGAATTCCAAGAACAGCAGATTTTTATGAGAAATTAGAGGTTTAGAAAGAATGAATGGCGAGTTGTGAAGGTCCAGAAATGTTCAATTTATAGGGATGGGGTCTGGTTCGTTGAATTGGAAGGTTTGACCGTCATGATTATAATTATGTGTGAAAGGGTGGTTTTTGGTATGATTTTGAATGATTATAGGTGTAGTAATGATGCGTGAAATTATTCGTTCAATAATGATGAAGAAATCACGAGTCAAAGTTGTTCTTTTGTTTCCATGATTATGAAAAAAGTCAACCCATTTTGGTTGTAATCGTGCAGCGAGTCAGGGAAGAAAGGAAATAGGTCTGGGTTGTTTTTAGGAGGTCATAAAAGAAATAGCATCTAG
The DNA here is from genome assembly GCA_028751855.1 of Ambrosia trifida. Taxonomy (NCBI): domain Eukaryota; kingdom Viridiplantae; phylum Streptophyta; class Magnoliopsida; order Asterales; family Asteraceae; genus Ambrosia; species Ambrosia trifida. The sequence goes on along the minus strand of CM054128.1, from coordinate 62,083,969 downwards.
TTCAATCAACGAAATGCGTATGTGATGTAGTGGTCAAGTCTGTTGTGCTGCATGCGTCTGACTCAGGTTCGAGTCTGGCCCGCAGCAGACTCTTTTTTTTTTTTAAACAGGTACAAGGGAAGGGGAGAGGACAAGTGGGCCGGAGGATTAGTGGGCCGCGCCTGGGCTGGGGTATTGGGCTGGGTGTGTGTTGGCTGTTGGGTTCAAACCATAGTGTTTGTGTGTTTTTGTTTAGCAAATTTTTTTTTACACAACAAAAACTGATTATTATTATTATTATTATTATTATTATTATTGTTATTATTATTATTATTATAAACCTTTATATATATATATATATATATATATATATATATATAAGTTGTGTGTTAGGGATAATTAATGATAAAGGTGTGTAAAATAAGGCTTTTTACGTATAAAAATTTGGGGGAAATTTTGCGATGTTACAGACAGTCTCACAAAGGCCTTAGCAAAAGAAAAGTTTGTGTATTTTCGTTTTCAATTGGGAGTGCAGGAGTATGAATCAAGGGGGGGGGGTATTGGAATATGATTCCATACTCTCAGCATACACGTGGTGATACACGCACGTGGGTATTCAATTGAATCAAGCGAAGTCTCAGGGTGTACCTAGTCATAGTTTGTTTACGTTGGTTTCCTGTTGAATAGGTAGATTAGTTTCCTGCTTTGTTGCTATTTCTGTTTATGACCGTTTGTATTTGCTGGCTATATAAGCCCAGCTTTGTTTCTTGTTTTGATCATTCACAAAAGCTAATAAAATACACCTTGAGTTTGATTCATTCCTTTGTGTTCGAATACTATTGTTATTCATAAGTATAACAGTAACTCTAATGAAATATAAAACACATAAAGTAGTTATCACTAATATCTTTTGGTTGCATGCTATAATAACATTACCTACGTAAAGAAATCATATCTAATTTGAATTGGGATGTCAAATAAATCGTGAACTGTTAACTTGGTCATGAGATGCAATTACTCTCATAAAAAGGCTAAAAATAATTTTTATGTCAGGTCAACATGGTTAGACTATCTCTATTTGGTCCTAGGAAGCGTCGTCTTTAAAAATATTTAAAAAAAAATAGGCCCGCAGACCATTGGGTGTGGAGAGGAGAGGCATCTTGATGATGGGCCGCCACGTAGGAATGGGAGGAGAGGCATCTTGATGATAGACCTCCTCATTGGTCAGAATTATTAAAAATAATAAAAAAATCAATTAAAACCCAAATTTTGGCCCGGCATCAGCGACAAATGAATGTCTCCCATGCCGCCCCTCCACCTATGCCGCCCCTGGGGGTGGTGTAGCTAGGCCCGGCAAATCAATGCCTTCCCTATGCCGCCCCCCATACCCGATGATCTCAGCAACATTAAAAAACCGGGCCATGAAAAACTCATTAATCAAATAAAGTTAAGTCAAGTCAACTATTTAGACCATGATCACAATAAAAATACCTTTCTCGAAATGAAAAACTAATGAGTACGTACTATAATTGTTTGTGCTTTATTTTGTTTAAAGACAAATACAATAATAAATATAGAGAACAAACCAAAGTATTTCTAAAATCTAAATTAAATAAACTAATAACACTAAATAGGCAAGAAAAATAAATAAGTAAATAAATAAATAAACAAACAAGATAAATCCTTCCTAACTATTTACCTTCAACACAACTCATCATCATCATACTCAGTTAATCCCACCTATAGCAAAGCTAAGGTAGGGTTTGAGGAGGGTAAGATGTAGACAGCTTTACCTCTAACCCTAAGAATAGAGAGGCTGCTTCCAATGAGACCCCCGGCTCAATGTGGCTTGGTATCAAGCCTTGAACATAAGGCACAAAACACTTAGCAATCGGGACAAACCCGATCAGTACATGTACCCTTTTGTCTTTTGGCTATCCACGCCACCACATTATGCATGATTAACCGTCGGTCGTTTTTAACGTTATTTTCACGAAATTAGTAAAATAATAGTAAAAGTAGTGCAACTTTGCTTTTGCCCCCAAGGACCACACATATATACATTACCTTCAACACAACTAAATAAGTCTAATAAGAGTAGATAAAGTGCAAGGGTCAAAACTATCAACAAAGTTAAAGTTGGAGGGGGACCTCTGCAACAATGGTTCATAAGTCTGTAAAGTTCATTACATACCTAGACCAGCCTATAAATTGGGGTTGCTTATTCTTTAGATTAGAGTTTTCAATTGTATTCGTTTTCTTTCACTTCATTTTCATTTTAATCTGTGATGACTGAGTAATGATTAAAATGGTCGGTTTCTTAGTCGTATTTGATTCTTGTTTGTTAATCTTCTTTGGTGTTTCACAACAAATGGTATCAGAGCCTGGTTGGCTCAATTAAAGGAAGATTGAAGTGTTTTGGTTATGGGAGACCACTCAGAGTGTTGCTTATTCTTTGGTGTTTTACATCTCTGAAAACCCTTTAGGCGTCGTTTTTATGAGACGCCTCATCTAAGACGTCTGAGATGTTTGTTTTGACTTTTCAACCAAGCCAAAGACTATTATAGTGATTTTCTCTTTCTGAGTTGTGACGAGGTTGCGAGGATAAATTATAGAATCATTTGCATTAGTAGTAGAGATTTTTTAATTGAAAGTGCATTTGGTGGGCATTAGGGAAAAAAACTATAAATGGTGATGACCCTATATGGTTTGGCGGTATCAACCTAGGCTCCTACAACCTGACTTTGATGCCTAACAATGGATTGGCGGTATCATCAAGATGCCTAACAATGGATTGGCGGTATCCATTGATGCCGCTAAATGGACTATGATGCCGCCAAATGGGATTAAGGCATCACCTATGATGCCGCCAAATGGTTGTAAGGCATCACCTAGCATAAATACTCGGGCAGCTTCATTCTCTCAATACCACAATTCTACAACACAGCACAATTACATTCTCTCAATCCCACATTTTTACAACACAATTGGGTCGATGTTACATCCACATGGAGTTTTAACAGTTTGGGGCGGGGATGAGCCATGCTTAACAGCATCGTCTGCTGTTTCATCACCTGCTTGGCATCGCTTTTCTGGAGTCCAAGAAAGCGGTGTCGTTGGATCGGTGTTACATCCACATGAAACTACTTGGATCGATGTTACATCCACACGTGGTATAACACGTGTAGAATGCAACATTGTCTTTGTAGTTTATAATATTAGAGAGTCGGTTGTCGGTGGTGGTCTCAATCTCCAGTGTACCACCCCAATTCATGACGACAGACTCTTTAGGGGGGACAACCTTCCAGGCAAACCCTGTAGCACAAGGCCATCCGATGTTGAAGAATCACGGTCAGTGATTAGCGATGTCGGCGATATAGGAATTTGAGATTCTTCATCGTGCTACTTTGGTATGGCAGCCTGGGTTGATCATTGAGTACCTTTAGATTTGGTACCAAAGTTCAACATATTGATATTCTTCCCCTGCCGCATTCAGATGGGTTTGAATCTGAATGCGGTCCTGAGTTCCCGCTGACTGGAAGAACGAGTTTCTGGGTCCACAAGCTGTAGTTGACTTCAATAAAGCAATTGTTGATTTTGTAGATGCAAAAGTGCGACTAAAGCTTTGGATTGGAAAACACATTTTGTTTTGTAGATATCGAAGGTGCGAAGGAGCAGAATAGAAGGTGCGAAGGAAGGCTAAGAGGTGCGAAGGAAGAATGTTTTGGACGAATGAGGATTAGATTATAGAAGAACTTGGTTCGACCAGTTGATGTGGGCGAACCTGCACATTCGCATGAACAGTTTGGGCGAATGTGCAGGCCTATAAATAGGTCAAGTTCATTTTTGAATGTAACTTTGATGATTATTATTCCCTCCTCTTTCTGAAAACTCTCTCTAGTTATTGTTAAACTTGTTTTCCGTTTAAACCTTGATTGTATTCATAATTCAACGTGTAAACAAGTGTTTTATTAATGAAATCGTTTGAAAATGATGATCTGTGTGTTTGTATCTGTTTGATTATTATTTTGTGATAGTTTTAGGATTTCCGCACCTGAAACTAACTTGTTTGATCAATCTTTGTTTGTTATCGATCCTTTCACGCACATACAAAGTGGTATCAGAGCCATTTTGGATCAAACAACCACAAATTAATAATCTCTCAGTTGATTTGGACCCAATTTTGGTCAAAAAGTTTCTGTTTTCAATAAACAAACTGATGTGATAAGATTTTGATCGATTACACCTTGATTTCGAGTTTAATTCGGATAATTCACTTTATTAAAGTTGTTCCAAATCAAATCCGATTCAAAACCTTAATAAGATCATCAAAATCCATCAACATTTGAAAAACATGATCAAAATTAACTAGTTTTCAAAGAATAACCGTTTTTTAAATCACTGGGGTCGAACGAGAGAGTTTGGTCGAAAGAGGAATTCATTTGGGTCGAAAGAGTGATTTTGTGTACGAAGGAGGTGTTTTAGTGGTCGAAGGAAGACTTTGATTGCTTATTTTTCACATTCGCACCTTTGTTTCACCTTCGCCTGATCGAACAGTCGAAGGAGCTGTAAAACGGTCGAAAGAGAATCTTAAGTGGTCGGAGTTTTTGTTGATTAGTTCACATTCGTATCAATTATAAACGGGCGAAAGAGAACTTTATTTCTCTTTCGCACGTCCGTATATACGAAGGAGCATTCTGTTTTGAAACATTTATAATCTTTTCGTGTTTAATTGTTTGCAGGACAAGATGTGGAACTTTCCAACAACGCCTAGACCTACTCAAGCACCACAACAGCAGACAACACAAGATCCGTGGTCCATTGCAGCTCAGAAGACTAGTCAACCATCACAGCCGATCAATTATATGGCAATGACTAGTTCGGCACCACAACAAGTTGTTCAACCTTTACCACAACCGATTGACAACTATTGGGGAGTCGCAGCAGCAGCAGTCCATTCACAGACGACCAACGCTATATCCACTCTTATTCATGATCTATCTTCTGGAAGCGGCAATCGTCCACCGAAGCTAATGGACATGAAGGAGTATAATACTTGGAAGACGAAGTTTAAGATCCACGTTGAGGGACAAGGACTTGAAGGAGCCGAGGCATGGCAAATGATTGTGAAGGGTTACGTTGCTCCTATTCTGGAGAATACTGGAGAACCAATCCCTTTGGAGAATTTGGCGGATGACGAGAAGAAAAGGTTTGCAATAGAGAAGAAGGCATTCTCTCAGCTATCCCAAGCGATCAATACTGATCTATTACATCAGTTTGGATCGTGCACAACCTCCAAACAACTTTGGGATATGTTGAGAAATCGACATGATGGAAATGAGAAGACCCAGAAGCTTAGGATGGAAGAGCTTCGGAAGGAGTTTGAAAACTTCAGTTATATGGGTAATGAGACCCTAAAAGAGTTGGTTCCAAGGTACTGCCATTTACTCACTGAATTGTCGAGCTATGAGATCAGCATTCCAATGTCGGAATTAGTAGATAAATTTGCTGATGCTTTACCACCCTACTGGAACCAACACATCGAAGTGTTAAAGGAGAAGGATGCTTACCAGTATTGGACTATTAACGAGTTCATCCAAAAGCTGGAAAACAAGGAGATGGAGGAAAAGAGAAAAGCTAAGAGAGCTCAGATTCCACAGAATCCTGATTTATATGTGAGTGGTACATCTAACTCTCTTTCTGCTTCAAGCACCACATCTAATGTTGCACCTCACATAGCATGTGTGTCTAACGTTGTTGAACCAACAAAAGCACCCATTAACTACCTTGCTCAAACTTCATCCTACACACCATCATACACACAACAACCTTATCAAACACCAAACTTTATTCCACCATTTTCACCATTACAACAAGCCGCATGCTACACTTCAAGTCAACCTCAACAACAACAACAATATTGTCACACCACGACAAAGGCGGAAACACGTGGCGCGACGGTTCAAAAGCATAAAGTCAAGGTTATGGCTAAACACAAGTAATTTAAGAAAATGGGTCATTTATTATGACGTCGAATCAGTTTCAAACATTACACCAAAGTTAATTTGTTTTTGAAATAAACATAGAGGTTTCTCATATATATCCCAAAGGCCTTGGGAAATAAAGGTGAAACCCCACAAAAGTTCGTCGTCGCATTGGAGATTCCCCGACCCTGCTTGCCTGATCTTTCATCTTCTAGTTACCTGAAAGATATGTTTTAAAAAGTTTCGTCAATATAAATATATTGGTGAGTTCACAGGTTTTCAGTTTCTAAAACTTGAATACTTGGGAATACCATGTTATGACAATATATAGGAGTTGCAAATTCCTATAAATCTACTTGAGACTATAATCAAACCAAGACATATAATAATTGTGCCCCGCTCCAAGTCGTTACTCGGTTTCCCACGACTTAAGTTCAGAATATTTGCACCCCAGGCATAACCTAATGCATAATCGACGCTATCGATTAGGGGTGGGCCTTGTCAGGCACCAATAGTACTATTCGAATATTCTTCCGGTTTCAATTCCCTGAACAAATGATTATAGAGGCGAGGACTCAACCCCGAGTGGCGGTCACACCTCAAGTATTAAATCCGTCAAACACTATCCCTAACATATCTTTCCCCCGGAAAACGTAAAAATAGTTTAAAATGGGGCCGTGAAACTCACCTGAAACTGTGTCTGGCTCAATAAGGTGAATAGCAAGGGGTGGTCTTGCACCTACAAACGTCCTAAACGTATAAGTCACTATTCCTATAGTGCATGTGCCTTGGCAAGTTGTACACCCAACTCCCGACCACAAGTTGTTCCAAATCCCGTTTAATTAAGCGTGTATCCTAGGCTTCGTTGGCGTTACATTACCCTTTGTGTTACAAGTTATATATTACTCATGTTAATATTTCCATAACTTGTATCTTATTATCATCGACTCGACTTCACTTAACATATAATTATTTTCCCATTTAAATAATTATACTTAAGATCGCATCGCTCGATATAATATATATTTCAATCCTCGACCCGACTCACTTTGCCACACATTTGTTTTCCCATTTAAACAAATATGCTAAGATTTTGTCGTTCGATCGTATATTCTTAACGTCCGATTCAACTCACCACACCGCATATTTATTTTCCCATTCAAATAAATATACTAGGATTTCGTTGGTACGACATACACATATATATATCCTTGTCTTCTCGTCGCGGCTTTCCTTCCCGCATATCTACTTTCCCATTAAGTAGATATACTAGAATTTTGCCGAGACGAGCGTACCAATATATATATAAATGTGTAATTTTTCTTGTCAAGTATATACGTTTGTTTTAACGTCTTATTCGTTTGTGTCATGTGTTTCTCCCACGAATTAATCCTCCAACACTTAGGAAAGTGTTTATTTGTTTTCACCCAAAGTATATATATATTTTACCTCGTTAAAATATATATTTTTCTTATCTTGCCGCAATGGCATTTTTCTCATATTTTGTCCGGTTATGGTTCGTTAACGCGTTTTAGTTCGATATCTTAACTCGATTAGTTAATTTTTTCCAAGTTTTTCCCAACATGTATTTTATAGAAATATTTTCCATATTTCTTCCTATTTTCACATGTTACTTGGATGGTTAAAATACTTATGTATTTTTAACCCAACTTGTCAACTTAACTACAAAAATGTTTCCAACACTTTTATATTCCCATTTATATAAAAGTATTCATTTTTGTATAAGTTTCCCAAGTTTGTTTAATATTTTTATAAAATCTCTATTTTATAAAAATCCTCATGTTAAAACCCTTTATATTTTTATAACTTTCAAAAATACACTTTTATACAAAATACCCAAGTATTTTACTAGTATTTACAAAAATCATCCTTAGACTTTAATACTTACATTTTTGACACCAAACTTTCCATACTTGTATTTTTGGACTAATAGTTTCTAAAATGTTCATTTTAGTCCCTTAACTTTCAAAGTTACAACTTTAGTCCCTTAACTTACAAAAGTTGCATTTTTCCACTCTAACTTCCAAAGTTAGCATTTTTCACTCAAAATAGTTAACTTTGAAGATTCAACTTTTTATTGGTAAGTTATTTTTGTATCAAAACACTTATGTTAGTCTTATATTCCATATGAAAGACTAATTATATGTGTGTTTTATGTATTTGTTCATTTTATCAAAATTTCATTCATCTAAGTGAGTTAACTTTAATTTTCCATCTTATTCATTTATGAACTTCTAACATGTTTTACCACATATTATAACTTAAATGATCATAATAAGATGAATTAAAGTTAGTTTTAACATATTCAAGTTCATTTCAAAATCTTAACCAAAACATCATCCTACTTAGTCTTATATGTAAACTTCATATATTTTCAAGACTAATACATCATCATCAACAAATCCATGGTTTATTTTCATATCTTTAATCTTCCATTTTACACATGAAAACTTATTAAAGATTATGTTCAAAACCATTTTTAAACCCTTCATGTACAACTTGCTACTAGGAACACATACATGAAAAATAACAATCAAAAACAAGATTAAGAAGCTTACTACTAGCACAAGGCTAGGGAAGACAAAAACCTTGGATTTGAGAGAGGTTTAGTGTGTTCTTCCTAGTGGTTTAGCTCCAAGCTCTTGAAACACACAAAAGGGGTTTGGATGATGGATGATTTTAAGTATTTTGGAGATGTAAAAACTTGAAAGAACAATGTGTGTGGGTGTATGTAAACTTACGGCCAAGAGGGAGAGAAGAAAGAGATTTGTTTTGCTTGGTGATTCAATCTTCTAACATGTGTTATTATATAACCAACTCATGTAATGATGCTAAAGATTTAAGAGATCTTATGGAAGATTATGAGTGTACTTGGGAGATTTTTGAAAAGATGATATGTATGTGTGTGTGAGGAGCCGTATGTATGTAGGAGTGTGAGAGTTTTCTTGCAATCTTTGGTAAATCTTCATGAACCATCATAATCTTTATACTTGATCTTATACAAGACCCTTCCATGCATGCATACACTCTAGTGAAATGATGGCTAGCTTTGGTCTTGGATTCTTATGGCCATGGGCCGAAATCTTCTTCAAGGGGGACAAGGTGTAGTTGCTTTTTGTACTAATGTTCACTCATGCTTTTTCTTACACATTTTGTCTCATGTTAAGCATGCTTTACATAGCTTAGGGATTATTATTATCAACACAAGTTGCATGGACTATCCTTGGCCTTTAGGCCAGCCCTTAGAGGGGTTTGGGTGGGGTCCACCACTTCAAATATTAACCCATTGTTTGTTATGTTTAATCCCCCGTCGTTCGGGTGTCGTTCGGGTATTTTTCGGGTTTTAATCACGCGTTATCCGGACATTAAATATACCTTTAATAACACTTAAATATAGTCTATTTTAAGCGTTGATTGGTTATTTAGGCCTTTACCGGGTGAATTTATGAGTTATACGCGTATCGGGTGCGATACGCGCATTTTATTCGTTACCGGGAGATTTGTACAAGACGTTTTCATTTATGGTTTTGGAGTTCCAAAACTCATTATATCTTATGAAAATACCCTTTATTTTATATCCTGGGTGTCTGGGATCCGTTTCGTTTATTTAATTGTTACCGGGTAATTGCCAACGTCCATACCGGATAGCTTATTCGCACATGATCCAATCATGCTTTACCATTAAACGTATGCATTCCTATGCACTATTTGGAAATTGCTATCCCCTAAGGCCTTGATAATTAAATCACACATAATTGCATTTAATTACGTTAATCATATATTAATTAATTGTACGGAATTACCTTATTTTTGCCGGTTGTTACATTCTCCCCCCGTTAAGAGAATTCCGTCCCGGAATTCACTTCGAGTTCTCCGGTACAGGTGTCTTCTCGAATAGGGCGGGGTATTTTTGCTTCATCCGGTCCAGCCTTTCCCACGTGAACTCCGGTCCACGCTTGGCATTCCAGCGCACTTTGACCAACCTGATCTTGCTGCGCCTTAATTTTTGGACCTTCCAATCAGTTACCTCGATTGGTTCTTCCACAAAATGTAACTTGTCGTCAATCTGGATCTCGTCAGCAGGAATAATGAGAGTTTCGTCGGATAGGCACTTTTTCAAGTTCGACACATGAAACGTGTCGTGTATTCCACTAAGCTCTTGAGGCAACTCGAGCTTGTATGCCACTGTGCCTACCCTTGACAAGACTTTGAACGGTCCAATATATCGTGGGTTCAGCTTTCCGCGCTTCCCAAAGCGCGCGACACCTTTCCAAGGTGACACTTTCAATAGGACCCTGTCTCCGACTTGAAACTCTAAAGGCTTTCGCCTCATATCAGCATAGCTTTTCTGGCGGTCCCGGGCCGCTTTGAGGCGTTCTTTTATCAAAAAGACCTTATCCGTGGTCTCTTGAACAATTTCGGGCCCGGTGAGTTGCTTTTCCCCAACTTCCGCCCAACATAATGGCGATCGGCACTTGCGTCCATATAAAGCTTCAAACGGTGCAGCTTGAATGCTCGTATGATAACTGTTGTTATAAGAAAATTCTACCAATGGCAAGTGCGTGTCCCAATTACCTCCGAAATCTATCGCGCATGCCCGCAACATATCTTCCAAGGTCTGGATGGTTCGTTCACTTTGACCATCCGTTTGGGGGTGATATGCGGTACTCATGTCGAGGCGAGTACCGAGGGCTTCGTTCAAACTTTCCCAAAATCTGGAAGTGAATCGGCTATCTCGATCAGAGATGATAGAAACAGGTACACCGTGTTTAGATACCACTTCCTTAATATACAGACGGGTCAGTTTCTCCAACCTGTCCGTTTCGCGTATCGGGAGGAAGTGTGCAGATTTCGTCAATCGATCGACGATTACCCAGATCATGTCATGGCCGCTTGTCGTCTTAGGTAACTTGGTAATGAAATCCATGGTGATTCGTTCCCATTTCCATTCCGGTATTTCCGGTTGCTGGAGCAAACCGGAAGGTCTCTGGTGCTCAGCCTTGACCTTTGCGCAAGTCAAACATCGCGCAACATAGGCTGCTATATCCCTTTTGAAATTCGGCCACCAATAAAGTTCCTTCAGATCGTGGAACATCTTGTCTGCACCCGGGTGAACCGAATATCTAGAACTGTGAGCTTCGGCCAATACTAGCTCACGCAATCCACCATATACTGGAACCCAAATTCTATTCATGAAATACAATGTCTGGTCCGCTTTTGGTTCCAGTGAATCAACCATCTTTCGTAACCTTTCACCTTTGACATTCTCGGGTTTGAGGGCGTTAACTTGAGCTTCACGAATTCGTTCAGTCATATTCGTGTGGATAGTCAATCCCAAAGCTCGAACACGCAATGGTTTAACCCGTTCCTTGCGACTCAAGGCGTCGGCTACGACATTCGCCTTACCGGGATGGTACTTTATCTCACAATCGTAATCGTTTAATAATTCAACCCATCGCCGTTGTCGCATATTCAAATCCTTCTGATCAAAGATGTGCTGCAAACTCTTATGATCAGTGAAAATCGTGCACTTGGTTCCGTACAAATAGTGCCTCCATATCTTGAGAGCGAACACCACTGCACCTAATTCCAAATCGTGTGTAGTGTAGTTCTTCTCATGGATTTTCAGTTGCCTGGAAGCATATGCTATTACTTTTTCCCGCTGCATCAGTACACAACCCAAACCTTGATGCGAGGCATCGCAGTAAACCACAAAATCTTCCGTACCGTCTGGAAGTGACAGTATCGGAGCGCCACATAACTTGTCTTTTAACAATTGGAATGCTGCCTCTTGCTTTTCCGTCCACTCAAACTTCTTGTCCTTTTGGGTTAACATGGTTAAAGCTTGCGCTATCTTTGAAAAGTTCTCGATGAACCTTCTGTAATAACCCGCGAGGCCTAGAAATTGTCGTACTTCGGTAGGAGTTCGAGGTGCTTCCCAATTTTTAATTGCCTCGATCTTGGCTGGATCAACGTGTATGCCCTTCTCGTTTACCACGTGACCTAAAAAGTGGACTTCCCGAATCCAAAAGTCACATTTCGAGAATTTAGCATAGAGTTTCTCTTTGCGCAATACTTCAAGAATTAACCGAAGGTGATTCTCGTGGTCTTCTTTCGTGCGTGAATAGATCAAAATATCGTCAATGAAGACGATGACGAATTTATCCAGGTATGGCTTACATACGCGGTTCATTAGATCCATGAAAACCGCTGGTGCGTTGGTCAAGCCGAACGGCATCACCAAAAATTCATAGTGTCCATACCGGGTTCTGAAGGCCGTTTTTGGTACATCTTCTTCTTGTATACGCAACTGGTGATAGCCTGACCTCAAATCGATCTTGGAGTAATAGCTGGAACCTTGGAGCTGATCAAATAAATCGTCGATCCTGGGGAGAGGATAGCGATTCTTGATGGTTAGCTTGTTCAGCTCTCGATAGTCGATGCACATGCGAAATGTGCCATCCTTCTTCTTCACAAATAAGACGGGAGCTCCCCAAGGTGAGAAACTCGGTCTTATAAAACCTTTGTCCAGTAATTCTTGTAGCTGGCTGGACAGTTCCTGCATCTCTGATGGAGCTAGGCGGTATGGCGATCGTGCCACAGGAGCTGCTCCGGGAACGAGGTCGATGCGGAACTCGACTTGTCGAGTTGGCGGTAACCCCGGCAAATCTTCTGGAAATACATCTGGAAAATCTCTGGCTACTGGAATGTCTTCCAATTTTCGCTCGTCGGCCTTCTTGTCCACTACGTGTGCCAAGAATGCGACAAGCCCTTTTCTCAGACACTTACGAGCCTTCATGCTCGAAATAATCCTTAGTGGCGTCCCGTGTCTTTCACCTTGAATTGAGAGAGTTTCACCGCTTGCGAGGGGAACCTGAATAACTTTATCGTTGCAAACCACGATGGCACGGTGCGCGGACAACCAATCCATGCCAACAACGATGTCAAAACTTCCCAATACAACCGGTAACAGATCAATCCCAAACTCGTGCCCACAGAGTTCTAACTTACAATCTTTAGCTACCTCTCTCGTTTCAATAGTTTTACCATTAGCCAGTTCTATAGAGTAGGGTGTATCTAGTTTGCTAGTTTTTAAACCAAGTAGTCTTTTAAACTCAATGGATACGAAGCTAAAGTCAGCACCGGTATCAAATAATACAGAGGCATAATGACCATTTAGAGGAAACGTACCAGTGACCACATTGGGGTCTTGCCGTGCGTCACCGGCTCCAATCACAAATGCCCGGCCACGGGCCTGATTGTTGACTTTGGGGCAATCTTTCTTCCAATGGTCCAATGACCCGCATGCAAAACAGGGTCTGGCCCCTCCATTCTTTGGTGCTCCAGATCGGCACTCTTCAGTCTTGTGCCCAGTGCGGTGGCACTTCCCGCAAGTTAATCCATTGTTTCTCCCCTGGTTTCCCTGTTTGTTATTGTTATTGTTACCACGTCCCGTGGCGGCATAACCCTTTCCTTTCTTGTTCGAGCTACCCGACGCTCGATCCCTTCTTCCCTCATCTCTCTTTCTTTTCCCAACCCTCTGCCCGTTACCCTGATCATTAGTTGCAACCGCTGAACTTGATCCCTGTTTCTTGGCCTCGACACTACTTGCCTCAGAAATTTTTAACCCTGAAACTTGGCGGATTAGGGTACCCATGCGGATAGCATCCTCAGTCAGACTTAGTGCCAGATCAATTGCCTCGCGCATGGTCGTGGGTTTGGAAGAGGTGACCATGCTGCGAATCTGTGGTGCTAACCCGAATAAGTAGCGTTCCACTTTGTTCTTCTCCGGTGTAACCAGACGAGGTACCAGTCGTGCGAGGTCATGAAATCTTGACGTATACCCAGTGACGTCTGCTCCTACCATGGTGAGGTTCCAGAACTCGGTTTCCAACTTCTGCACTTCGCTTGCCGGGCGGTATTCGGCAGTCATGAGTTCTTTCAGTGCCGCCCATGATAGAGCGTATGCAACATCATCTCCTAGAGACTGTACTTGGCCGTTCCACCAAGTTAGCGCTTGATCTAGGAACAGATTGGTGGCGTACATGACAGACTGTCGAGGGGTACACCCGCTGATGCGGATAACTGCCTCGGTCTTTTCGAACCATTTGACCAGGCCTATGGAACCCTCAGTGCCGCTGAAGTTTATTGGCTTACAGTCCAAGAAAGCCTTGAAAGTGCAGCCGCGCTCTCCCGAGGCTGTCCCTGTAATAGTAACATAGTATGTTATTATGGGATAGGAGTTTGTGAAATATCCTCCCATCACTTTTTCATTTATTTTTAAACCTCTTACCACTGGGGGAGGTCTCTCGTCACTCACTCCCTGTCCTGTCATGGGAGTGTTCCGAGCGTGCGGCTTCGTGTTCAGCGATGGCACGAGCTATGCGTTCAGATATCATAGTTTCGAGCTCAGCCGGTGTTGTGGGCAGTCCGTCTGCTCCACTATTGCTTCGGGTGGCAGGTGCCATTTTTCTTCAATAATAATTATCAAAGGTTAATTTGGCAAACATTTATACAATACAAAGCATAAATAACAAACCAAAGCATGAACACAATAATCAACACCATATCATCACACAACATACCCACACATCATACATAAATAAATAGTAATCAACACAACATCACCACACAAATATACAAACCACAACACATGGAGTAAGCAATAATAATCATAGACAACAACATATTTCACCATAATAATAAGATTTTTCATTAATTTCAATAATGTCAGTACAATGCTTGTTCATAATACAAAATGGAGAATATATTTCTCATACAATACATTGCTTTTGAAATAATAAAACATCATATCATACGCCGTAATACCCGTACGGCTAGGCAAAATGCAGACGAGTGTCATAACCCGTGCTGTACTACCATAATGCTGCTAATATGTACATAAGCTGGTGTGTCTTCTGTGCATCCCCTGATACATACTACTGTGGCGGTGGCGGTGGGTACTGGTACTGCGGCGCATACATGCTAATCGTCATGCTGATCTCTGAGATGCGCTCGTACAAAAACTGTCGATGTGCCCAGTGTGCATCCCCAGTAATCCCGCTCTGCGCATCCATGCGCAAGAGCTCCTCTGCGTAATGCGCCAAGGCATCACGAGTGTCAATCATCCTAGCCCACATCAACCTCGTCTGCTGTTCAACCTGATTCACGATGCGCTGCACCGTGTTGACTAGAGTCTGAAAATCCTGCTCTAAAGTGATGGTCGAGGTCTGGGCTGGTCCAGAGGGGGGTGTCATCCTGGGAAGGTGGGATGGTCCGGGTACATCAGGGTGTGTGGATGGGAAGGGCCCGAAGGGGAATGGTACTGGTATGTGTGGCAGCAATGGAGTGAAACCGGGTGGCCTGATGGAAAAGTAGGGTGGCATCATATACGGGTCCCCTGCACCTAGAGGGTATGGTGCAGGTGTCATGCTGGGAATGGTGGGGATGGGTATAGTCATGGCAATGGTGGGTGGTGGCATAGGCTCAGCTAGTGGGGCTACCAACGGCTCGGAGAGAGTGGCCCACTCTGGAGTGGACACCACTACAGGGGGTGTGGGAGGGCTCGCAGTGGCGTATGCCGTCACGCCCGCCCGGTGCAGCTCCGAGCTGTGGGCAGAGCTCCCCTCTAGGATGCGTCCAGTAGGAACTGGCCCATCCTGATGTACGGGCTCGGGTATGGTGGGTAGAGTGGCTGGTGCAGTAGTGGCATGCTCGATCATCGGAGCGACGTGCTCCTCCTGGTCTACTGGTGGGATCGGCACAGCAATGTGCTCCACCGATGCGGTCGACTCATCGTCGGAGTCATCAGAGATCCACCCGTTGTGTCCACGGGGAACGGGCACGAGCATCATGCCCGGGGGTACGGGGATAAGTGGGGTAGGTAAGGGCTCACGATCGATCGGTGCGTGTCGATCATAGGGAGACTCAACGGTCTCTGACTGTGCGGGGACAGGCCTCGATGGACCTGCACAGCCCTCTGGAAAGTCTCTGATGGCCTGGAGGGGTAGTACTGGCAGTGGCGCTGCCTGGACTGGCACTATAGGCAAGTCTGCCTGTGGTGCCTCGGCCATAGGTAGGTCGACCACGTCGCCCTCAGCGGGGGCCCACGCTGGGTCCTCGCTCGGGTCAGTCTCGTCCGAGCTATCTCCTCCTGCGCCCTCCACGGCGGCGTCAATCTCCATCTCGTCATCCTCCGGATCGAGTACCACAAGCTCGATCGGCTCCGCTGGCGGCGCTGGGATAATCTGAATACTGCTATCGTAGCTCGGTGCTACGCTCCCTGCGTCTGTGTCTGACATCCCTGGCAAAAGAACCGTACTAACATATATGAATTATTTAAATTAGATAGTTATGGCTTACGTTGTTAGTAACCTTCCTAACTTCTAATTTCACGCTAATGCATAACAATACCCATGGCTGGCTTGGTCGGAATCTCCTCATGCCCAATGCTTCTTGAAAATTACTTTTATTTAAAACCATGTACATTTTCTTTTGAAAACTTTATCTTTAGAACCAAATCCGGTTATAGTCTAGTTTTTAAAGGAAACACTCTAGTTCGCTATAACCTTGGCTCTGATACCACGTTCTGTCACACCACGACAAAGGCGGAAACACGTGGCGCGACGGTTCAAAAGCATAAAGTCAAGGTTATGGCTAAACACAAGTAATTTAAGAAAATGGGTCATTTATTATGACGTCGAATCAGTTTCAAACATTACACCAAAGTTAATTTGTTTTTGAAATAAACATAGAGGTTTCTCATATATATCCCAAAGGCCTTGGGAAATAAAGGTGAAACCCCACAAAAGTTCGTCGTCACATTGGAGATTCCCCGACCCTGCTTGCCTGATCTTTCATCTTCTAGTTACCTGAAAGATATGTTTTAAAAAGTTTCGTCAATATAAATATATTGGTGAGTTCACAGGTTTTCAGTTTCTAAAACTTGAATACTTGGGAATACCATGTTATGACAATATATAGGAGTTGCAAATTCCTATAAATCTACTTGAGACTATAATCAAACCAAGACATATAATAATTGTGCCCCGCTCCAAGTCGTTACTCGGTTTCCCACGACTTAAGTTCAGAATATTTGCACCCCAGGCATAACCTAATGCATAATCGACGCTATCGATTAGGGGTGGGCCTTGTCAGGCACCAATAGTACTATTCGAATATTCTTCCGGTTTCAATTCCCTGAACAAATGATTATAGAGGCGAGGACTCAACCCCGAGTGGCGGTCACACCTCAAGTATTAAATCCGTCAAACACTATCCCTAACATATCTTTCCCCCGGAAAACGTAAAAATAGTTTAAAATGGGGCCGTGAAACTCACCTGAAACTGTGTCTGGCTCAATAAGGTGAATAGCAAGGGGTGGTCTTGCACCTACAAACGTCCTAAACGTATAAGTCACTATTCCTATAGTGCATGTGCCTTGGCAAGTTGTACACCCAACTCCCGACCACAAGTTGTTCCAAATCCCGTTTAATTAAGCGTGTATCCTAGGCTTCGTTGGCGTTACATTACCCTTTGTGTTACAAGTTATATATTACTCATGTTAATATTTCCATAACTTGTATCTTATTATCATCGACTCGACTTCACTTAACATATAATTATTTTCCCATTTAAATAATTATACTTAAGATCGCATCGCTCGATATAATATATATTTCAATCCTCGACCCGACTCACTTTGCCACACATTTGTTTTCCCATTTAAACAAATATGCTAAGATTTTGTCGTTCGATCGTATATTCTTAACGTCCGATTCAACTCACCACACCGCATATTTATTTTCCCATTCAAATAAATATACTAGGATTTCGTTGGTACGACATACACATATATATATCCTTGTCTCCTCGTCGCGGCTTTCCTTCCCGCATATCTACTTTCCCATTAAGTAGATATACTAGAATTTTGCCGAGACGAGCGTACCAATATATATATAAATGTGTAATTTTTCTTGTCAAGTATATACGTTTGTTTTAACGTCTTATTCGTTTGTGTCATGTGTTTCTCCCACGAATTAATCCTCCAACACTTAGGAAAGTGTTTATTTGTTTTCACCCAAAGTATATATATATTTTACCTCCTTAAAATATATATTTTTCTTATCTTGCCGCAATGGCATTTTTCTCATATTTTGTCCGGTTATGGTTCGTTAACGCGTTTTAGTTCGATATCTTAACTCGATTAGTTAATTTTTTCCAAGTTTTTCCCAACATGTATTTTATAGAAATATTTTCCATATTTCTTCCTATTTTCACATGTTACTTGGATGGTTAAAATACTTATGTATTTTTAACCCAACTTGTCAACTTAACTACAAAAATGTTTCCAACACTTTTATATTCCCATTTATATAAAAGTATTCATTTTTGTATAAGTTTCCCAAGTTTGTTTAATATTTTTATAAAATCTCTATTTTATAAAAATCCTCATGTTAAAACCCTTTATATTTTTATAACTTTCAAAAATACACTTTTATACAAAATACCCAAGTATTTTACTAGTATTTACAAAAATCATCCTTTGACTTTAATACTTACATTTTTGACACCAAACTTTCCATACTTGTATTTTTGGACTAATAGTTTCTAAAATGTTCATTTTAGTCCCTTAACTTTCAAAGTTACAACTTTAGTCCCTTAACTTACAAAAGTTGCATTTTTCCACTCTAACTTCCAAAGTTAGCATTTTTCACTCAAAATAGTTAACTTTGAAGATTCAACTTTTTATTGGTAAGTTATTTTTGTATCAAAACACTTATGTTAGTCTTATATTCCATATGAAAGACTAATTATATGTGTGTTTTATGTATTTGTTCATTTTATCAAAATTTCATTCATCTAAGTGAGTTAACTTTAATTTTCCATCTTATTCATTTATGAACTTCTAACATGTTTTACCACATATTATAACTTAAATGATCATAATAAGATGAATTAAAGTTAGTTTTAACATATTCAAGTTCATTTCAAAATCTTAACCAAAACATCATCCTACTTAGTCTTATATGTAAACTTCATATATTTTCAAGACTAATACATCATCATCAACAAATCCATGGTTTATTTTCATATCTTTAATCTTCCATTTTACACATGAAAACTTATTAAAGATTATGTTCAAAACCATTTTTAAACCCTTCATGTACAACTTGCTACTAGGAACACATACATGAAAAATAACAATCAAAAACAAGATTAAGAAGCTTACTACTAGCACAAGGCTAGGGAAGACAAAAACCTTGGATTTGAGAGAGGTTTAGTGTGTTCTTCCTAGTGGTTTAGCTCCAAGCTCTTGAAACACACAAAAGGGGTTTGGATGATGGATGATTTTAAGTATTTTGGAGATGTAAAAACTTGAAAGAACAATGTGTGTGGGTGTATGTAAACTTACGGCCAAGAGGGAGAGAAGAAAGAGATTTGTTTTGCTTGGTGATTCAATCTTCTAACATGTGTTATTATATAACCAACTCATGTAATGATGCTAAAGATTTAAGAGATCTTATGGAAGATTATGAGTGTACTTGGGAGATTTTTGAAAAGATGATATGTATGTGTGTGTGAGGAGCCGTATGTATGTAGGAGTGTGAGAGTTTTCTTGCAATCTTTGGTAAATCTTCATGAACCATCATAATCTTTATACTTGATCTTATACAAGACCCTTCCATGCATGCATACACTCTAGTGAAATGATGGCTAGCTTTGGTCTTGGATTCTTATGGCCATGGGCCGAAATCTTCTTCAAGGGGGACAAGGTGTAGTTGCTTTTTGTACTAATGTTCACTCATGCTTTTTCTTACACATTTTGTCTCATGTTAAGCATGCTTTACATAGCTTAGGGATTATTATTATCAACACAAGTTGCATGGACTATCCTTGGCCTTTAGGCCGGCCCTTAGAGGGGTTTGGGTGGGGTCCACCACTTCAAATATTAACCCATTGTTTGTTATGTTTAATCCCCCGTCGTTCGGGTGTCGTTCGGGTTTTAATCACGCGTTATCCGGACATTAAATATACCTTTAATAACACTTAAATATAGTCTATTTTAAGCGTTGATTGGTTATTTAGGCCTTTACCGGGTGAATTTATGAGTTATACGCGTATCGGGTGCGATACGCGCATTTTATTCGTTACCGGGAGATTTGTACAAGACGTTTTCATTTATGGTTTTGGAGTTCCAAAACTCATTATATCTTATGAAAATACCCTTTATTTTATATCCTGGGTGTCTGGGATCCGTTTCGTTTATTTAATTGTTACCGGGTAATTGCCAACGTCCATACCGGATAGCTTATTCGCACATGATCCAATCATGCTTTACCATTAAACGTATGCATTCCTATGCACTATTTGGAAATTGCTATCCCCTAAGGCCTTGATAATTAAATCACACATAATTGCATTTAATTACGTTAATCATATATTAATTAATTGTACGGAATTACCTTATTTTTGCCGGTTGTTACATTCTCCCCCCGTTAAGAGAATTCCGTCCCGGAATTCACTTCGAGTTCTCCGGTACAGGTGTCTTCTCGAATAGGGCGGGGTATTTTTGCTTCATCCGGTCCAGCCTTTCCCACGTGAACTCCGGTCCACGCTTGGCATTCCAGCGCACTTTGACCAACCTGATCTTGCTGCGCCTTAATTTTTGGACCTTCCAATCAGTTACCTCGATTGGTTCTTCCACAAAATGTAACTTGTCGTCAATCTGGATCTCGTCAGCAGGAATAATGAGAGTTTCGTCGGATAGGCACTTTTTCAAGTTCGACACATGAAACGTGTCGTGTATTCCACTAAGCTCTTGAGGCAACTCGAGCTTGTATGCCACTGTGCCTACCCTTGACAAGACTTTGAACGGTCCAATATATCGTGGGTTCAGCTTTCCGCGCTTCCCAAAGCGCGCGACACCTTTCCAAGGTGACACTTTCAATAGGACCCTGTCTCCGACTTGAAACTCTAAAGGCTTTCGCCTCATATCAGCATAGCTTTTCTGGCGGTCCCGGGCCGCTTTGAGGCGTTCTTTTATCAAAAAGACCTTATCCGTGGTCTCTTGAACAATTTCGGGCCCGGTGAGTTGCTTTTCCCCAACTTCCGCCCAACATAATGGCGATCGGCACTTGCGTCCATATAAAGCTTCAAACGGTGCAGCTTGAATGCTCGTATGATAACTGTTGTTATAAGAAAATTCTACCAATGGCAAGTGCGTGTCCCAATTACCTCCGAAATCTATCGCGCATGCCCGCAACATATCTTCCAAGGTCTGGATGGTTCGTTCACTTTGACCATCCGTTTGGGGGTGATATGCGGTACTCATGTCGAGGCGAGTACCGAGGGCTTCGTTCAAACTTTCCCAAAATCTGGAAGTGAATCGGCTATCTCGATCAGAGATGATAGAAACAGGTACACCGTGTTTAGATACCACTTCCTTAATATACAGACGGGTCAGTTTCTCCAACCTGTCCGTTTCGCGTATCGGGAGGAAGTGTGCAGATTTCGTCAATCGATCGACGATTACCCAGATCATGTCATGGCCGCTTGTCGTCTTAGGTAACTTGGTAATGAAATCCATGGTGATTCGTTCCCATTTCCATTCCGGTATTTCCGGTTGCTGGAGCAAACCGGAAGGTCTCTGGTGCTCAGCCTTGACCTTTGCGCAAGTCAAACATCGCGCAACATAGGCTGCTATATCCCTTTTGAAATTCGGCCACCAATAAAGTTCCTTCAGATCGTGGAACATCTTGTCTGCACCCGGGTGAAACGAATATCTAGAACTGTGAGCTTCGGCCAATACTAGCTCACGCAATCCACCATATACTGGAACCCAAATTCTATTCATGAAATACAATGTCTGGTCCGCTTTTGGTTCCAGTGAATCAACCATCTTTCGTAACCTTTCACCTTTGACATTCTCGGGTTTGAGGGCGTTAACTTGAGCTTCACGAATTCGTTCAGTCATATTCGTGTGGATAGTCAATCCCAAAGCTCGAACACGCAATGGTTTAACCCGTTCCTTGCGACTCAAGGCGTCGGCTACGACATTCGCCTTACCGGGATGGTACTTTATCTCACAATCGTAATCGTTTAATAATTCAACCCATCGCCGTTGTCGCATATTCAAATCCTTCTGATCAAAGATGTGCTGCAAACTCTTATGATCAGTGAAAATCGTGCACTTGGTTCCGTACAAATAGTGCCTCCATATCTTGAGAGCGAACACCACTGCACCTAATTCCAAATCGTGTGTAGTGTAGTTCTTCTCATGGATTTTCAGTTGCCTGGAAGCATATGCTATTACTTTTTCCCGCTGCATCAGTACACAACCCAAACCTTGATGCGAGGCATCGCAGTAAACCACAAAATCTTCCGTACCGTCTGGAAGTGACAGTATCGGAGCGCCACATAACTTGTCTTTTAACAATTGGAATGCTGCCTCTTGCTTTTCCGTCCACTCAAACTTCTTGTCCTTTTGGGTTAACATGGTTAAAGCTTGCGCTATCTTTGAAAAGTTCTCGATGAACCTTCTGTAATAACCCGCGAGGCCTAGAAATTGTCGTACTTCGGTAGGAGTTCGAGGTGCTTCCCAATTTTTAATTGCCTCGATCTTGGCTGGATCAACGTGTATGCCCTTCTCGTTTACCACGTGACCTAAAAAGTGGACTTCCCGAATCCAAAAGTCACATTTCGAGAATTTAGCATAGAGTTTCTCTTTGCGCAATACTTCAAGAATTAACCGAAGGTGATTCTCGTGGTCTTCTTTCGTGCGTGAATAGATCAAAATATCGTCAATGAAGACGATGACGAATTTATCCAGGTATGGCTTACATACGCGGTTCATTAGATCCATGAAAACCGCTGGTGCGTTGGTCAAGCCGAACGGCATCACCAAAAATTCATAGTGTCCATACCGGGTTCTGAAGGCCGTTTTTGGTACATCTTCTTCTTGTATACGCAACTGGTGATAGCCTGACCTCAAATCGATCTTGGAGTAATAGCTGGAACCTTGGAGCTGATCAAATAAATCGTCGATCCTGGGGAGAGGATAGCGATTCTTGATGGTTAGCTTGTTCAGCTCTCGATAGTCGATGCACATGCGAAATGTGCCATCCTTCTTCTTCACAAATAAGACGGGAGCTCCCCAAGGTGAGAAACTCGGTCTTATAAAACCTTTGTCCAGTAATTCTTGTAGCTGGCTGGACAGTTCCTGCATCTCTGATGGAGCTAGGCGGTATGGCGATCGTGCCACAGGAGCTGCTCCGGGAACGAGGTCGATGCGGAACTCGACTTGTCGAGTTGGCGGTAACCCCGGCAAATCTTCTGGAAATACATCTGGAAAATCTCTGGCTACTGGAATGTCTTCCAATTTTCGCTCGTCGGCCTTCTTGTCCACTACGTGTGCCAAGAATGCGACAAGCCCTTTTCTCAGACACTTACGAGCCTTCATGCTCGAAATAATCCTTAGTGGCGTCCCGTGTCTTTCACCTTGAATTGAGAGAGTTTCACCGCTTGCGAGGGGAACCTGAATAACTTTATCGTTGCAAACCACGATGGCACGGTGCGCGGACAACCAATCCATGCCAACAACGATGTCAAAACTTCCCAATACAACCGGTAACAGATCAATCCCAAACTCGTGCCCACAGAGTTCTAACTTACAATCTTTAGCTACCTCTCTCGTTTCAATAGTTTTACCATTAGCCAGTTCTATAGAGTAGGGTGTATCTAGTTTGCTAGTTTTTAAACCAAGTAGTCTTTTAAACTCAATGGATACGAAGCTAAAGTCAGCACCGGTATCAAATAATACAGAGGCATAATGACCATTTAGAGGAAACGTACCAGTGACCACATTGGGGTCTTGCCGTGCGTCACCGGCTCCAATCACAAATGCCCGGCCACGGGCCTGATTGTTGACTTTGGGGCAATCTTTCTTCCAATGGTCCAATGACCCGCATGCAAAACAGGGTCTGGCCCCTCCATTCTTTGGTGCTCCAGATCGGCACTCTTCAGTCTTGTGCCCAGTGCGGTGGCACTTCCCGCAAGTTAATCCATTGTTTCTCCCCTGGTTTCCCTGTTTGTTATTGTTATTGTTACCACGTCCCGTGGCGGCATAACCCTTTCCTTTCTTGTTCGAGCTACCCGACGCTCGATCCCTTCTTCCCTCATCTCTCTTTCTTTTCCCAACCCTCTGCCCGTTACCCTGATCATTAGTTGCAACCGCTGAACTTGATCCCTGTTTCTTGGCCTCGACACTACTTGCCTCAGAAATTTTTAACCCTGAAACTTGGCGGATTAGGGTACCCATGCGGATAGCATCCTCAGTCAGACTTAGTGCCAGATCAATTGCCTCGCGCATGGTCGTGGGTTTGGAAGAGGTGACCATGCTGCGAATCTGTGGTGCTAACCCGAATAAGTAGCGTTCCACTTTGTTCTTCTCCGGTGTAACCAGACGAGGTACCAGTCGTGCGAGGTCATGAAATCTTGACGTATACCCAGTGACGTCTGCTCCTACCATGGTGAGGTTCCAGAACTCGGTTTCCAACTTCTGCACTTCGCTTGCCGGGCGGTATTCGGCAGTCATGAGTTCTTTCAGTGCCGCCCATGATAGAGCGTATGCAACATCATCTCCTAGAGACTGTACTTGGCCGTTCCACCAAGTTAGCGCTTGATCTAGGAACAGATTGGTGGCGTACATGACAGACTGTCGAGGGGTACACCCGCTGATGCGGATAACTGCCTCGGTCTTTTCGAACCATTTGACCAGGCCTATGGAACCCTCAGTGCCGCTGAAGTTTATTGGCTTACAGTCCAAGAAAGCCTTGAAAGTGCAGCCGCGCTCTCCCGAGGCTGTCCCTGTAATAGTAACATAGTATGTTATTATGGGATAGGAGTTTGTGAAATATCCTCCCATCACTTTTTCATTTATTTTTAAACCTCTTACCACTGGGGGAGGTCTCTCGTCACTTACTCCCTGTCCTGTCATGGGAGTGTTCCGAGCGTGCGGCTTCGTGTTCAGCGATGGCACGAGCTATGCGTTCAGATATCATAGTTTCGAGCTCAGCCGGTGTTGTGGGCAGTCCGTCTGCTCCACTATTGCTTCGGGTGGCAGGTGCCATTTTTCTTCAATAATAATTATCAAAGGTTAATTTGGCAAACATTTATACAATACAAAGCATAAATAACAAACCAAAGCATGAACACAATAATCAACACCATATCATCACACAACATACCCACACATCATACATAAATAAATAGTAATCAACACAACATCACCACACAAATATACAAACCACAACACATGGAGTAAACAATAATAATCATAGACAACAACATATTTCACCATAATAATAAGATTTTTCATTAATTTCAATAATGTCAGTACAATGCTTGTTCATAATACAAAATGGAGAATATATTTCTCATACAATACATTGCTTTTGAAATAATAAAACATCATATCATACGCCGTAATACCCGTACGGCTAGGCAAAATGCAGACGAGTGTCATAACCCGTGCTGTACTACCATAATGCTGCTAATATGTACATAAGCTGGTGTGTCTTCTGTGCATCCCCTGATACATACTACTGTGGCGGTGGCGGTGGGTACTGGTACTGCGGCGCATACATGCTAATCGTCATGCTGATCTCTGAGATGCGCTCGTACAAAAACTGTCGATGTGCCCAGTGTGCATCCCCAGTAATCCCGCTCTGCGCATCCATGCGCAAGAGCTCCTCTGCGTAATGCGCCAAGGCATCACGAGTGTCAATCATCCTAGCCCACATCAACCTCGTCTGCTGTTCAACCTGATTCACGATGCGCTGCACCGTGTTGACTAGAGTCTGAAAATCCTGCTCTAAAGTGATGGTCGAGGTCTGGGCTGGTCCAGAGGGGGGTGTCATCCTGGGAAGGTGGGATGGTCCGGGTACATCAGGGTGTGTGGATGGGAAGGGCCCGAAGGGGAATGGTACTGGTATGTGTGGCAGCAATGGAGTGAAACCGGGTGGCCTGATGGAAAAGTAGGGTGGCATCATATACGGGTCCCCTGCACCTAGAGGGTATGGTGCAGGTGTCATGCTGGGAATGGTGGGGATGGGTATAGTCATGGCAATGGTGGGTGGTGGCATAGGCTCAGCTAGTGGGGCTACCAACGGCTCGGAGAGAGTGGCCCACTCTGGAGTGGACACCACTACAGGGGGTGTGGGAGGGCTCGCAGTGGCGTATGCCGTCACGCCCGCCCGGTGCAGCTCCGAGCTGCGGGCAGAGCTCCCCTCTAGGATGCGTCCAGTAGGAACTGGCCCATCCTGATGTACGGGCTCGGGTATGGTGGGTAGAGTGGCTGGTGCAGTAGTGGCATGCTCGATCATCGGAGCGACGTGCTCCTCCTGGTCTACTGGTGGGATCGGCACAGCAATGTGCTCCACCGATGCGGTCGACTCATCGTCGGAGTCATCAGAGATCCACCCGTTGTGTCCACGGGGAACGGGCACGAGCATCATGCCCGGGGGTACGGGGATAAGTAGGGTAGGTAAGGGCTCACGATCGATCGGTGCGTGTCGATCATAGGGAGACTCAACGGTCTCTGACTGTGCGGGGACAGGCCTCGATGGACCTGCACAGCCCTCTGGAAAGTCTCTGATGGCCTGGAGGGGTAGTACTGGCAGTGGCGCTGCCTGGACTGGCACTATAGGCAAGTCTGCCTGTGGTGCCTCGGCCATAGGTAGGTCGACCACGTCGCCCTCAGCGGGGGCCCACGCTGGGTCCTCGCTCGGGTCAGTCTCGTCCGAGCTATCTCCTCCTGCGCCCTCCACGGCGGCGTCAATCTCCATCTCGTCATCCTCCGGATCGAGTACCACAAGCTCGATCGGCTCCGCTGGCGGCGCTGGGATAATCTGAATACTGCTATCGTAGCTCGGTGCTACGCTCCCTGCGTCTGTGTCTGACATCCCTGGCAAAAGAACCGTACTAACATATATGAATTATTTAAATTAGATAGTTATGGCTTACGTTGTTAGTAACCTTCCTAACTTCTAATTTCACGCTAATGCATAACAATACCCATGGCTGGCTTGGTCGGAATCTCCTCATGCCCAATGCTTCTTGAAAATTACTTTTATTTAAAACCATGTACATTTTCTTTTGAAAACTTTATCTTTAGAACCAAATCCGGTTATAGTCTAGTTTTTAAAGGAAATACTCTAGTTCGCTATAACCTTGGCTCTGATACCACGTTCTGTCACACCACGACAAAGGCGGAAACACGTGGCGCGACGGTTCAAAAGCATAAAGTCAAGGTTATGGCTAAACACAAGTAATTTAAGAAAATGGGTCATTTATTATGACGTCGAATCAGTTTCAAACATTACACCAAAGTTAATTTGTTTTTGAAATAAACATAGAGGTTTCTCATATATATCCCAAAGGCCTTGGGAAATAAAGGTGAAACCCCACAAAAGTTCGTCGTCACATTGGAGATTCCCCGACCCTGCTTGCCTGATCTTTCATCTTCTAGTTACCTGAAAGATATGTTTTAAAAAGTTTCGTCAATATAAATATATTGGTGAGTTCACAGGTTTTCAGTCTCTAAAACTTGAATACTTGGGAATACCATGTTATGACAATATATAGGAGTTGCAAATTCCTATAAATCTACTTGAGACTATAATCAAACCAAGACATATAATAATTGTGCCCCGCTCCAAGTCGTTACTCGGTTTCCCACGACTTAAGTTCAGAATATTTGCACCCCAGGCATAACCTAATGCATAATCGACGCTATCGATTAGGGGTGGGCCTTGTCAGGCACCAATAGTACTATTCGAATATTCTTCCGGTTTCAATTCCCTGAACAAATGATTATAGAGGCGAGGACTCAACCCCGAGTGGCGGTCACACCTCAAGTATTAAATCCGTCAAACACTATCCCTAACATATCTTTCCCCCGGAAAACGTAAAAATAGTTTAAAATGGGGCCGTGAAACTCACCTGAAACTGTGTCTGGCTCAATAAGGTGAATAGCAAGGGGTGGTCTTGCACCTACAAACGTCCTAAACGTATAAGTCACTATTCCTATAGTGCATGTGCCTTGGCAAGTTGTACACCCAACTCCCGACCACAAGTTGTTCCAAATCCCGTTTAATTAAGCGTGTATCCTAGGCTTCGTTGGCGTTACATTACCCTTTGTGTTACAAGTTATATATTACTCATGTTAATATTTCCATAACTTGTATCTTATTATCATCGACTCGACTTCACTTAACATATAATTATTTTCCCATTTAAATAATTATACTTAAGATCGCATCGCTCGATATAATATATATTTCAATCCTCGACCCGACTCACTTTGCCACACATTTGTTTTCCCATTTAAACAAATATGCTAAGATTTTGTCGTTCGATCGTATATTCTTAACGTCCGATTCAACTCACCACACCGCATATTTATTTTCCCATTCAAATAAATATACTAGGATTTCGTTGGTACGACATACACATATATATATCCTTGTCTTCTCGTCGCGGCTTTCCTTCCCGCATATCTACTTTCCCATTAAGTAGATATACTAGAATTTTGCCGAGACGAGCGTACCAATATATATATAAATGTGTAATTTTTCTTGTCAAGTATATACGTTTGTTTTAACGTCTTATTCGTTTGTGTCATGTGTTTCTCCCACGAATTAATCCTCCAACACTTAGGAAAGTGTTTATTTGTTTTCACCCAAAGTATATATATATTTTACCTCCTTAAAATATATATTTTTCTTATCTTGCCGCAATGGCATTTTTCTCATATTTTGTCCGGTTATGGTTCGTTAACGCGTTTTAGTTCGATATCTTAACTCGATTAGTTAATTTTTTCCAAGTTTTTCCCAACATGTATTTTATAGAAATATTTTCCATATTTCTTCCTATTTTCACATGTTACTTGGATGGTTAAAATACTTATGTATTTTTAACCCAACTTGTCAACTTAACTACAAAAATGTTTCCAACACTTTTATATTCCCATTTATATAAAAGTATTCATTTTTGTATAAGTTTCCCAAGTTTGTTTAATATTTTTATAAAATCTCTATTTTATAAAAATCCTCATGTTAAAACCCTTTATATTTTTATAACTTTCAAAAATACACTTTTATACAAAATACCCAAGTATTTTACTAGTATTTACAAAAATCATCCTTAGACTTTAATACTTACATTTTTGACACCAAACTTTCCATACTTGTATTTTTGGACTAATAGTTTCTAAAATGTTCATTTTAGTCCCTTAACTTTCAAAGTTACAACTTTAGTCCCTTAACTTACAAAAGTTGCATTTTTCCACTCTAACTTCCAAAGTTAGCATTTTTCACTCAAAATAGTTAACTTTGAAGATTCAACTTTTTATTGGTAAGTTATTTTTGTATCAAAACACTTATGTTAGTCTTATATTCCATATGAAAGACTAATTATATGTGTGTTTTATGTATTTGTTCATTTTATCAAAATTTCATTCATCTAAGTGAGTTAACTTTAATTTTCCATCTTATTCATTTATGAACTTCTAACATGTTTTACCACATATTATAACTTAAATGATCATAATAAGATGAATTAAAGTTAGTTTTAACATATTCAAGTTCATTTCAAAATCTTAACCAAAACATCATCCTACTTAGTCTTATATGTAAACTTCATATATTTTCAAGACTAATACATCATCATCAACAAATCCATGGTTTATTTTCATATCTTTAATCTTCCATTTTACACATGAAAACTTATTAAAGATTATGTTCAAAACCATTTTTAAACCCTTCATGTACAACTTGCTACTAGGAACACATACATGAAAAATAACAATCAAAAACAAGATTAAGAAGCTTACTACTAGCACAAGGCTAGGGAAGACAAAAACCTTGGATTTGAGAGAGGTTTAGTGTGTTCTTCCTAGTGGTTTAGCTCCAAGCTCTTGAAACACACAAAAGGGGTTTGGATGATGGATGATTTTAAGTATTTTGGAGATGTAAAAACTTGAAAGAACAATGTGTGTGGGTGTATGTAAACTTACGGCCAAGAGGGAGAGAAGAAAGAGATTTGTTTTGCTTGGTGATTCAATCTTCTAACATGTGTTATTATATAACCAACTCATGTAATGATGCTAAAGATTTAAGAGATCTTATGGAAGATTATGAGTGTACTTGGGAGATTTTTGAAAAGATGATATGTATGTGTGTGTGAGGAGCCGTATGTATGTAGGAGTGTGAGAGTTTTCTTGCAATCTTTGGTAAATCTTCATGAACCATCATAATCTTTATACTTGATCTTATACAAGACCCTTCCATGCATGCATACACTCTAGTGAAATGATGGCTAGCTTTGGTCTTGGATTCTTATGGCCATGGGCCGAAATCTTCTTCAAGGGGGACAAGGTGTAGTTGCTTTTTGTACTAATGTTCACTCATGCTTTTTCTTACACATTTTGTCTCATGTTAAGCATGCTTTACATAGCTTAGGGATTATTATTATCAACACAAGTTGCATGGACTATCCTTGGCCTTTAGGCCGGCCCTTAGAGGGGTTTGGGTGGGGTCCACCACTTCAAATATTAACCCATTGTTTGTTATGTTTAATCCCCCGTCGTTCGGGTGTCGTTCGGGTATTTTTCGGGTTTTAATCACGCGTTATCCGGACATTAAATATACCTTTAATAACACTTAAATATAGTCTATTTTAAGCGTTGATTGGTTATTTAGGCCTTTACCGGGTGAATTTATGAGTTATACGCGTATCGGGTGCGATACGCGCATTTTATTCGTTACCGGGAGATTTGTACAAGACGTTTTCATTTATGGTTTTGGAGTTCCAAAACTCATTATATCTTATGAAAATACCCTTTATTTTATATCCTGGGTGTCTGGGATCCGTTTCGTTTATTTAATTGTTACCGGGTAATTGCCAACGTCCATACCGGATAGCTTATTCGCACATGATCCAATCATGCTTTACCATTAAACGTATGCATTCCTATGCACTATTTGGAAATTGCTATCCCCTAAGGCCTTGATAATTAAATCACACATAATTGCATTTAATTACGTTAATCATATATTAATTAATTGTACGGAATTACCTTATTTTTGCCGGTTGTTACAAATATCCTCCTCAAGTGAATCAGATGCAGATTACTCAAGCACAATCAAGTCAAAACCTGATTGTGTTAGAGACCTCAAACCTTAACAATGTGACTGTTGAAATTGCTCAACAGCATGTTGCTCTTGTATCTGCTATGGTTGCTTCTTACAACGGTTTGGTAGCAAGTCAAATTGGTAACAATAATCTCACCAATGAGGACTATGCTCAAATCGACAAAGAGGAAATGGAGTTGATGGACATTCAGTGGGCTTTTGCAAGCATTATGAGGAGAGCCACTGATTTTATTCAGAAGACTGGCAGGACTGATCTCTCAACCTCTCCCAACACCACATACGGATTCAACAAAGCAAAGGTTACCTGCTTTAACTGTGGTGAAAAGGGACATTTTAAAACAGAGTGCACACAGCCAGCACAGCAAGGTAACCGAAATCCTTTTAATTCTACATACCAAAACCGACAAAACCAAAACCAAAATCAAGTGTCTTACAACAATCCCAACATCTCAAGCTTTCAACCACAAAACACTTATCAGAACCGTCAACAAAACACCAACACCAGACATTCTACAACTCAAAACCAATCTCAACAAAACCCAAACCGAACTATAGTTCCTATCTCTACACCTAACACACAAAACCAAAACCAAACTGATACTCAAAACCAAGCACTTGTGATCCAAAAGGATGAAGGTTTTGACTGGACTGGTATGCAATTGGGGGTAGAGGAGATCACTGCTGGGAATGTTGCATGTGTGGCACAGCAGATGAGGTTGGATGAGAATGAAGAAATTGAAGAAGAGGTTGTGATTGAAAAGGCGTCTGAGTTGAAGATTGAGGAAGTGAATGAAGATGTGATTGCTGAAAGTGAAGACAAGAGATCGGGGATGATTCTAGATTCTGTCACTAATGTTGGAGATCAATACGATTCAGCTTACTCGGATATGGAGAGCGAATCTGATTCAGAGACTAGTGTGAATTCACTAGATGATGATATTGACCAACTGCTAGCTGAAGCTGACTTCCTGATGACTAGCAAGTCATGTATGGTGGATGATGATGCATGCACCAAGATTGACTACTCGAAATTCTTCGCAGGAAAGGAAGCTCACTTTGCTTTAATGGCCATGACAGAACCTCCTAAGTCGGTAAGTTCTGAAACTCAATCTCAAGCGTGTGTTAAATGTGATAAATGTGCTGATTTTGAAAAACTGAGTGATGAAAACAAGCTTCTCAAGGTCCAACTTGAGAGTGCAAAAATCAACTGTCAGATTTATCAAAAGGACTTGAAAGATTTCAACAAGGTTCTTGATGGTTATAAAAAGGATGTGTCTGAATTGAAAAAGACATTATCTATTAAACAACTTGCCATTAATAATTACATCAATGAAATGGAAAACACTAAATTGGAAATGGCAACCATCAAGTGCTTTGCGGAAAAAGTTAATAAGAAATTAGAAAGTTACAAGCACATAGCATATGTAGTCGACCATATCATTGAAGAACCCTCCCAGACGAATAGTGCAAACTATAAGTCAGTCCCATCTCCGGTATTGTTTGAGAATTACACTTTACACGCAATACCACCGGAGACTTTAATCAACCCTGATTCCACATCAGAAAATGAGCCTAACACTTCCAGTGTCGGGGATCCATATTCTGATGTGAGACCAGTACTGGGAAATAGTGAGGGTGTGGTCGCTACTGATGATTCAGATGAAGAAGATGAAACATCTGAGACGGTTGAAAGTGATAGTGAAATCCCTGATGAAAATCATATAATCACTACTGAGCCTGTCTCACCGTCTCAGATCATTCATCCAATGGCAAATGCTCATCGTAAGAATGAGGTTAAGAAAAATGAAAAGTTTGTTGGTAAGAGTTTTGAAAAGAAAGATGTAAAGAAGGTTGAGAAAAGTGTGAGAAAACCGGTTGAAAAGAAAGTTGAAATTAAAACTGAGAAAAATGTGGTAAAACCGGTTGATAAGAAAAATGAGCTTAAATCTGAAAAATCCAATGATGTGAGCAATGAATCGTGTGATAAACCTGTCAAAATCTTCTATCGGATGCAAGGCTCCGATAAGATTTTATCCGATGATGAGTTTCCGATTAAGATTGTCAATTCTTCAAAAATAGAAAAGATCTGGCAGGAAAGTACGATTTGGTTCCCGAAATTTGAAAGGACCAATGACATTCCTCAAGAGATTTTAGACAAAATTTATTCGGATAAAGAAGCAAAGGTCAATGTCACATAGTTTGTTTTGCCTGTTCATAAAGAAAATAGTTTTATTGAACCGACTTACTCGAAGGACCCAGCTCCTGAGAGTTTAAGGAAACAATGCATGGTCGATCGATATCCCATTGCTAGTTTTTCCAAGTCGCCGATCAAGGAAAACTATGAGGAATATCGTGCGTGTTATATGTGCGGGGAACGGGGACATTTACTTGCCGCCTGCCCGTACGTACGACAC
The DNA here is from genome assembly GCA_028751855.1 of Ambrosia trifida. Lineage (NCBI taxonomy): Eukaryota > Viridiplantae > Streptophyta > Magnoliopsida > Asterales > Asteraceae > Ambrosia > Ambrosia trifida. The sequence continues at coordinate 62,050,357 of CM054128.1, read as the reverse complement.
AAAAGGCACGAGGTGGAGATGAGGCAATATCATGAGTATCCGGTTGACAACTATGGCTATCAACAGAGACGGCATTTTCCCCAACAAGATTTTTATCATAATCAAAACAATTTTTACAACAAGGGGGAAAATCGTCCAATGACGTATGATAAGCGCAACCGGATGACCACTGATAAATCTGGTAAGAAACCTATGATGAACTCAACTGTTGATACCAAAAAGGTAGCTCCTAAACCTAATGGTAAACAAGCAGTTGGACCTGTCTCTGTTAAATCAGAGAAGGTAACCAAGAAGGTTGCTTTTAAAGAAGAAGTAAAGAAACCGACTGAGAATTCAAAAACTCAGATTCAGATCTTGAAACGATCTGAGCAATCTTGGTCATCTAAGGAATCTGAAGGAGCCTCTACTTCACAGAGCGAGAAGAATGAGAAAAAGAAGGTTGTTAGTGAGAAGAAAGGGGTTGAAGTAACCCAAGATGTTTGTGATTCAAAAGACTCTTTGAAACAACCTGTTCAAAGACCCAAGACCAAACAGGCTTGGGTCCCCCGAAAGAACTAATTGATCTACTTTATATGTGCAGGGAGCTCCAGCTGGCCCTGTTAGCAGCCTATGGATTGTTGACAGTGGAGCTTCTGGTCACATGACAGGGGACCTCACGCTACTCTTTGACATCAAAAACATTAACGGAGGTTATGTGGCATTTGCTGGTAATAAGGGAGGCTACATTACTATGGAGGGTAGTGTAAGCAATGGGGTCGTAACATTTGAGCGGATTTCTTATGTGAAACAGATAGACTATAATTTGCTCAGTGTTAGTCAAATTTGTGATAAACAATTTTCTGTGTATTTTGATGACAAATCCCGTTACATCTTGAAACCTGGGTTTGAGCTACCGAAAGAGTGGGTGATGCTGAAGGCACCGAGAGTTAACAACTTGTATATTCTCGACATGTCTAAAGCAATGACCACCCATGGCCAAGTCACGTGTTTCCTCTCCAAGGCTACAGAAAAAGAATCCATTATGTGGCACAGGAGAATGGGACACATCCATTTGAGGAAGATGAATCAGCTTGTGAAGAATGAACTTGTCACGGGAGTTAATGTCAAACACTTCCATCTGAATGACAAGTGTCTCAGTTGCAAGAAGGGAAAGCAGCACAAACAATCCCATAGACCAAAGAAAGTTAATTCTGTTGATCTGCCACTTGAACGTTTGCATATGGATTTATTCGGTCCAGTCAGACGTAAAAGTCATGCCGGGGAGTTATACTGTCTTGTGGTGACTGATGATTATTCACGATTTTCATGGGTAATGTGCTTGCATCAGAAAAGCGACACTTTTGATAACCTGAAGGTTCTGTTTACACGTCTGGAGAACATATATGGTCTGAAGATCAAAAGAATCCGGAGTGACAATGGGACGGAGTTCAAAAACGCTCAGATGGAGGATCTTTGTGCAAACAAAGGAATTCATCATGAATATAGTGCTCCGTATACACCCCAGCAGAACGGTGTCGCAGAGAGAAAGAACAGGACTCTTATAGAGACGGCGAGAACTATGCTTGCGGATTCAAATCATCCAGTCATGTTCTGGAACGAAGCTATTTACGCAGCATGTTATACTCTTAACCGTGTTTTGACAGTGAAGAAGTTTGGCAAGACTTCTTATGAGCTGTTGAACCGACGCAAGCCGAATCGGGAGTATCTAGAACCATTTGGTGCCCCATGTACAATGCTGAACCCTTCGGAAAAGTTTGCACCAAAGGCTGAAGAAGGTTATTTTGTTGGATATGTGTTGGGTCTGCTGACCTGGAGAAGAACAGATGATTAGAAAGCCAAAACATGCTATCAGTTTGATCCCTGAATAAACAGTCTTTACAACTTACTTCTCCCAAAAGACTGCTGACCCTAACTACTGTTCTATCCAAACAACTGCTCAACAACTGCTGATATAAAGAACTGCTGAGGAAACAACTGATGAAGAACAACTGCTGATACAAGTACTGAAGACCAAAGCACTGCTGGAACCAACAGCACTTAAGCTCCAGCAGTGGATACAAGACCATCAGAGTTTATCTTCAACAGCTGTTTAATATCAGTGCTTTCAATGTAACAGTAGTTTGTAATAGGCAGATGTTTATGTTTGTTATTCTGTTAGAGGTCACTGTCTTAGGTGACGTCAGCCTAGGTCATCAGTGCTTTGAGTCTGTCTATAAATAGAATAGTGCTTGTACTGTTCTATTGTATCACACACACAAACATTCTCTCAGACAAACACTGTGTGATCAGGCTGAGGGGGAGTAATTGTACAATTGTAATCTTTTGGATTAATGAAAGCTTTCAATCTGAAAACGTTTACTCTCTTGTTTTGATTTACAGTTTATTATTCCGCTGCACTTTCATTCTGTATTCATTTCATATTACCATATTTAGTTAAACAATCAAAACAAACAAACTCAGATCCTAACAATATGCAACCCCATTAAAACGGGTATTCAACAAAAGAACTAGAAAAGTCGAGGAGTGGACTAATGTCGAAGTTCAAAGATATACACAAAATGTACAGGGTGGAGGACCAGATTGGATGTTTGATTACAAAGATTTCTTTGAATCATTCAATCTAGATAGCATGGTTGAAGAAGCTGTACTTCGATTATATTACGAGGTCGAAAACGCCGTAACTTCACCGTTAGTGCGTCCGATCACGGTAAACCCCCAAGCAGCTCCTAATGATACCACTGCTCCTGTATTGGAAGAAGAGGTGTTCCAAGAGGCTTCTACATCATTTAATTCATCAGAATCAGAATATGAAGACGATGATGCAACAAGTGAAGCTATTCTGGACAACGCTACAGTGACACCACCAGTGAACCCATCTAATACTGATGCTTCAACATCGAATGTGGGTAATGATCTGGTTTCTATAGAGAATTTGACAACTCAGACGGGAGTACAAGTACCTGATTATCTGGAATCTCGGATACATTGGATACACCCGCTTGAACAAGTTATTGGTGATCCTGGAAGCAGTGTGATGACAAGAGGGCAGCTGAAGAATGCTCAAGCACCAGAAAACATTGGCAACCTTGCTTTATATGCCAAAATTCAGAAATCTGGTTTTCAGAATGACTGGTCATTTGCTTGTTATGTTTCACAGGTCGAGCCGCGGACATACAAGGATGCTCTTTTGGATGACGCCTGGGTGGAAGCAATGCAGGAGGAGTTATTACAATTCCAGAAACTTGGTGTATGGACCCTAACAGATTTGCCCCCTGGTAGAAAGAAAATTGGTACCAAATGGGTGTTTAAATGCAAGAAGGATGACAGAGGAGTCATAGTGCGAAACAAAGCTCGTTTGGTCATTCAAGGTTTTCATCAGGTTGAAGGAATCGACTACAACGAAATCTATGCACCGGTTGCACGCTTGGAAGCTATCAGAATGTTCCTCGCGTTTGCATCATGGAAGAAATTTAAAGTGTATCAGATGGATGTAAAGAGCGCTTTTCTTTACGGTGTGGTCAAAGAGGAAGTTTACGTAGGTCAACCGCCAGGCTTTGAGGACCCTATTCACCGAGATAAGGTTTATGTGTTAAACAAAGCTCTCTACGGGTTGCACCAGGCTCCGAGACAATGGTATGAGGAGCTGAGCACGTATCTTCTCTCGAAAGGATTCAAACGCGGACTGGTAGATTGCACACTGTTCACAAAATGAGCAGGAGATGATTTGCTTCTAGTACAAATTTATGTTGATGATATTATTTTCGGGTCAACTAACGAACTTCTGTGCAGGGAATTTGAACAAGTTATGCAGGAAAAGTTCGAAATGAGCGCTATGGGAGAAATGCAGTTTTTCCTCGGTTTGCAGGTGGAGCAAAGACCAACGGGGATCTTTATTCACCAGACGAAATACGTTTCTGAAGACTTGAGCCGATTCCAGATGGATGATTCGAAGCCGATGGATACCCCAATACAGCCCAATCACGGGATTGGAGTTGACCTTAAGGGGGAGCTGACTGATCCATTTACATACAGAGCAATCGTCGGATCTCTGATGTATCTCACAGCGTCAAGACCTGATATAATGTTTGCGACATGTCTTTGTGCGCGATATCAATCGAAGCCAAAACAGAGTCATCTTGCAGCTGTCAAGCGTATCCTTAGATATCTGAAGGGTTGTCCATCAAAAGGACTTTGGTACCCTCATGATGATAATTTTGACCTAATCGCTTTTAGTGATGCAGATTGGGGCGGCTGTGACAAAGACAGCAAATCCACAACGGCTGGATGTCAGTTTATGGGGAGCAGGCTCGTGACCTGGCAATGCAAGAAACAAACCGCAGTTGCGCTATCCACATGTGAAGCAGAATACGTTTCAGCATCGAGCTGCTGCTCACAGGTTCTTTGGATCCAACAGCAGATGGTGGATTACGGTTTGCAATTTCTTAAAACCCCTATTTACTGTGATAATGAAGCCGCAATCGCATTAACAAAAGACTTAGTAAATCACTCAAAGGCTAAACATATCCGGATTAAATATCATTTTATTCGTGATTGTTATGCTAAAGAGTTGATCGATATGGTCAAAATCCACACTGATTACCAACGCGCAGATCTTTTTACCAAAGCTTTTGACAAATCCAGATTTGATTATCTTTTAAAAGCTAATGGTATTAAAGAAAAACAGGACTGATCACCACCTCAGTCTATCACTTTTTAGTTTAAATTTTTACTGCTTTTCAGAAAAATTTCGAAAATCCAAAAACATTGAAAAATTTAAAAATCCATAAAAATTGAAAAATTTCTTTGCTGACTGCTATATCTTCTTCCCTTAGATTAATGCCGTCAGATTTCTGTGAACAAACGATATCTGGGCAGTCACATATTTGAAATGCTCCAGCTTATCCTTGGGAACAGTAAATTCGAAAATCTATAAAAATCAGAAAATTCTAAAATGATTTCCTGGAGTATAAAGGGAAATGATAGTACATCAGTGGGGATCTGACACATTCTAAATAATGTAATGCTATATAGGGCGTGTGTCTGAGTCTGTGCGATGTGCTGATAGGCTTCGTAGACCTAATACTGCGTGCCTGATACATACATATCAACGATTTGTTGTGTGGATGAACTCCTCATGGGCATATGGTCTTAGTACCGTAATTTCGTTTGATAGGGTATTTGTACAAAACTCGGAGGTTTAGGGTCGTTATGTTATTAGTTGTCTGGGGATAGCCTCTCTGATCTTCTGCTGTAAGTCATTACGGACCTAGATCAGACAGGGTGTCTTTATAAAAGAGCTATATGCCAAATCCTAAAGTTACCGAATTGAGGAACTTTCCATGTTATATGATGATCAAAGATTATCTATTACATCGTATTAATCATTGATGCAAATCATGATTAATATCAGTCCTCAACCTGGTATAGTGCATATGTTACTTTGCTGCATTAATTTGCTGACCTGTATACCTCTATGCATTATATCTTGTACAATTACAGACGACGAAAGCATAATCACGCTTTACAATGAGTCTTTGTGCATTTACTTCTTGATACGGGAGTATGTCGTGTGCGTGGGAACCACAGACAATTGCGTTTATACTATAAATATCAGTATCAGTATAAAGCACTGCACAAAAGTCTGCATGTGTGTTTATGTGGATCACAATATCAGCAGTTGCCAGATCACACATTGTCTTTAATGATAATAATTTCAAAAAGATCAACGGTGTGATCAGATTTCTCAAAAACTGATATGATCCCTTTACCGGAAATCACAAAAATATTTACAGTTTTTCATTTACATTTCTGCATTTTATTTTCTCGTCAAAAATTACAAAACTCAAAAAGATTTTAGGTGTGTTTTAGCATAAACTTTAGAAAATCCAAAAAGCTTTTTCGTTTTCATCTTATTTTTGATAACTGATGGTGGTTGATGTCGATTTTCTATACCTGGATACACCATTTGAGCTTTGTAACTTTTAAAATGTGAAAATATGAATGTTGGATGCTTAAAAGTTGGAAAATAATTGAACCGGGACTCCTTTTTGAGATTTGGAAAATTTTCAAAAATCCCAATTCTCATTCGCCCATTCGTTTGGTCGAATGTGGGATTTTCTTTGTTCATTCATATGCTTTGTTGGGCGAAGGAGAGTGTTCCTGATAATTATTTCATTCGAACCCTTTTATCTCATTCGAACCCTTTCAATAGGGTCGAAGGAGAGAAAAGTTTCTCCTTCGTATGAACAAAACAGGCGAATGACAGGCCTATATATATCCAGCTTCTCATTCGAACCTCATTTATAATTTTTTCTAGATTAAAATCATTCCATTGTGTTACTGCATTCATATGAAATGGGCGAAAGAGGAATAGATGGGCGAATGAAACATTTGTATCAAAATCATCACATTCGTACCCATTATCTCTCATTCGTACCCTTATAAAACCACCTTCGTACCCCCGTTTGGGCGAAGGAGGAGGTTTTTGATAAAAAAATTTCAATTTTGATATTTTGTCGATTTTTAACTTGTGTTTTTGTTTGTTTTGCAGATCTAACAATGTCTGAGCAGCAGAAGACGACGGAACAAGCAGGATCCTCATCACAGCCTGCTAAGCAGCTAGATTTTGAGAATGCGCACAACTGTTGCGCATATCTTGGCGATGTGAAGAAGCACACAGAATTTGTCGGCATTATTGAGTTTTTGAAGCGAAGCAGAGTAATAGATGCCATTGCTACGCCGACAGTGATCTACCGAGATCTGATACAGGAATTCTGGTCTAATGCTAAACTAGATTTCTGGAAGTGCGAATCTTGCTTGACGAGCAAAATTCAGGGACAACGAGTGATTGTGTGCGAAGAGGATTTAAGAGAAGCACTGAATCTGGATGATGATCCAAAAGATCCAAAGGAATTCACATTCATGGATCAAAGAAAGTGTTTTCTCAGGATGAAGTACAACGGACCTATCACTGATGGTTCGTTGCATAAAGGAAAACTGTGCTCACAGTTCAAATATCTGCACATGTTTTGATCCACGTATTCGGATCTGCAGCAGGTGGTTATGACTTGATGAGGAAGAGCATCAGTTCGATGATGGTTGCTTTAGTATTGAACAAACCGTTCAATATCTCTGGCATGCTGATGTCTCACCTACTGGAGCCCGTGAATGGAACGAGGAACCTGAAGTTTCTTTTATATCCTCGCTTTCTTCAAATGATATTCGATCACAAGTACAAAGAACTGAAAAGAGATCCTAAACACATTGTTGTTCAGGAACACATGTCGTTGAACACACTAGCTAGAATGAAAGCTTATAAGGGTTTGTCTGTAGAAGAACGTCCTCCAGTTAGACGTTTGTTTGGACATCTAGCTAGGGTGGATTATAAAGATCCAGGTGAGGGGCTTGTATGGAATGTGAACAGTGATTCTGATGCTGATAATCCTTTACATCATGTTGATCCTGACGCTAAGCGCAAGAGACAAGTTGTGAATGTAGGCGCGAAGAGTGGTAAGACAAAGAAACCAGAGATAAGGATTGAAGTTGCTGAACCAGAGAAGAAGAAAAATACTCAGAGAAGGAATAAGAGTATGGCGAAAAAGGGTTTACACATTGTTGATGAAGCTTCCATTGATTCAGAAGAGACGATAGAGGAAGAACAATGGAATTCCGATGTTGAGACAGTAGAGATGACCATGCCCAAGGCCACTGAGGCTGGTGCGTCTGCTAGCCAAAGAGAAGATGATCAAGGGAACAAAAGTCCTATTACCGTTGATGTAGAAGATTTGGGTTTTAATGCTGAAGAGACGTTGGTTGGTTCTCCTGTGCAAGCTGTTAGAAAAGAGAAGAAGAAACAGGAGAAGCCGAGTATAAAGAGGAAGAAAGAGATAGAATCGTTGATTGCTGGTAAGAAACTGCCGGCAGCTACAAGTTCTAAATCACCGGTTACTGCACCAGTTCAAAAGAAACAGAAGACTGCAACAACATCTAGCACACCACAAACTGAAGAAATTCCAATGGATGATGTGAATGAAGCATTGGATAATGTGCTAAAGAAAATCAGAAAAGGTAAACTGCATGAAGCTGTTGAACCACCAAAGAAGACAAAAGTATCGGTGGACAGTGACATCATGACTGCTGTGAATCAGAGATTTTCTGAGTTGATGAATTTGATTACTAAACAACAAACAGAGATCGAGCAGTTAAAATCTAATGACAAGAAGATGTTGGAAGTCGTGGTCACATCGGCAGATGATAATGAGACTTTGAAGAAGACAATTAAGAGTTTGAAGAGAGAAAACAAGAAGTTGCTGAAGCATGAGCAACGTAACACCAGAAGGATTATAGTCTTGAAGGAGGAGAACAAACAGCTGAAAAAGAGTAACAAGCATATGGACGATCTGATCAAGAACTTGTACTCTCAGGCTCCTCAACTTCAAGCTGGTGAAGTTGACAAAGAAAGAGAAGAAGATCAAGTCGATTATGAACTGTCTGATGAAGAAGAAGATGATGAATTAAATGAAGATGCTGGTAATGATACAAAGAAGAAGAAAAAGGATGATAAGGATGATGGAGGATCGGATGATGGTTCGAGTGATGGAGACGGATCTGCATTTGATGATAGTAGTGATGACGATGATAATGACGCTGATAAGTTTACTTATGAGAAACGTGACTCAGATAAGGGCGGTGAATCGAGCTCTAAAGCTCCTGGTGAGAATGTTGACGATGAAGATATTTTCTGGAACGAGAAGTTGCAGTCATTGTCTGAAGAAGATAAGAACAAATATCGTCAGATGTTAACTGATCGAGTCTGGACGATCAACATGACTAGCATGTTCCCAGAAATATTTGAATCTAACAACAAACTATTCGAGTTGGAATATGATGACCCTGATCTTGAGGATGGGGAAGTTTCTGCGGCTATTTCGAAAGAAATTCTTGAAGGTTTAGCAAAGCAAGTGGGCAAGACGTTAGAAGAATTACTTGCAGATAACTTTATTCCTAAGATTCCTGAGAAAGAAGCTGGAAATCACTCGGATGATCGTGGTGTTCCTGCATTCGAGGAAGTCGAAATGGAAGATATAACGAGCGAAGAGTATCCACAATATTTCAGGACAGATCAAGATTGTGGATTTTCTTTCTCAGACGAACTGCTAAACTGTCACACCACGCCAATGGCGGAAACACGTGGCGCGACGCTCGAAAGCATATCAAAGTCAAGATTAACACAAACTATATTCAATTAGAAAAGATCATTATATTAAGATGTCGGGAAGGAGTACCTGGTTTCAAACATTACTTAAAACCACAAACATTAAGTTTTAAAGTGGGGTGTTTCCGTTTATGTCCCAACCCGAAGGTAACAATAGATGAAAACCCCCAACCATTGTCCGACATCCCAAATTCCACCGTACTAGCCGCATACCTGTTCAGCACTTAGTTACCTGAAATATATGTTTAAAAAGACGTCAATATATAAAATATTGGTGAGTTCACAGGTTTTAGTTTCGTAAATACGACATTTTTACATCCTGTGCAAATCCAGCACATTTTTATATCCTGTGCAAAGCCAGCACATTTCGTGGCCTTTGTATGGAGTAGCTAGCTCCTACAAATTATGATGATGAGCAATCCCCTGAGTCCCATAACCAAACCAAGACTAATAAATATGCCCCGCTCCAAGTCGTTTCTCGGAACCCAACGACCTAAGTTCAGAATACGTGCACCCCAGGCATACGCCGATGCATAATCGACGCTATCGATTAGGGGTGGGCCTTGTCAGGCACCAATAGTACTATCCAAATATTCCTTCAGTTTCATTTACCTGAATTAATGGTTACAGTAGCGAGGACCCAACCCCGAGTGGCGACCAAAAACTCAAGTACTCATCATGCCACTTACCACATTTTAACCTTTGAAAACATTTCAATATGTGATAACTTTTGACAAACATATCTTTCCCCCAGTTAAAACAGTAAAATGGGGCCGTGAAACTCACCTTAATTTCCATGCTTAGCTAGCAAATAAAATCCAAAGCTTTGACCGACTTCCTCGTGCCCTAATTACCAATAAGGGACACCTTAAAGTCTATCACATATAAATCTAGCTTATTTTCCGGTTAAAAGATAGTTTATTCAACTATCTAGACTCGTGTGTACTAACCCGAGCCTTTAAGTGTTTTAACTCGACGAACCGATCGTGACTTATCATATTTCATGAGTTCACATACGACATAGTACCCAAGTCGCGCACCTGTTACTATTCGTGTGTAAACCATGCTGGACTAACACCACGAAACGTATAACTCATCCCGAGTAATAGCTTGTCTCGTAAATCGGATAAATGTAATCGTCTTGTATAGTTATTTTCGGGAAATATACCTTGCCGAAATATAATATAGTTATTAAAATCCTCTCAATAACGTTTGTTATTTCTTTTCCCGAATCCGAGTATCTTACAAATCTTAAGACTTTGCTTTTTATAAAGAGATTTTCCAAATAAAACCGAACGTTTATACATCTTTTAATCCGAACAACAAACATATTTTAGTTACCAAGTAACCTTTAAAAACTCGTCATACTTGACGCTTGGTAACAAAAGACTATATATTTGTTTGAAATATTTCTCGGAATTGACTATTATTATTACAAATAATATTTGTCATAACGTCGTGATTTTGTATATGACTACACTTGTCAAACGTTTGGAAAGTTATTTATAAGAACGAACAATAATGTCACACTTGTCGCGCTTCGGATTTATAAAAATTTCGGCAGAGTTTCCTCTGTTTTTGGTATAAACCAGACAACACAAGTTGTCTACAAATTCCCAAAATCAACACCTAAACAAAGACGACATTATATTTATCCGCATTTCTAATCCACGAGACTTATACGTTGTGACTATTATATAAATCATACTATTTATATAAATATATATATATACGTATATTCCATCAATTTAGTCCAATAACAACGCAAGTCACGACTAATATACCAATATTATCTCATAATACTTTTCGTTAATACTTCTATCGGTTCGTTCGCGAGTTAGTCGTTTTATATTTATAACATGCTTTATAAATGTAACGAAAATATATACGATTAAATTATACCGATATGCGCGTGCGTGACTTGACACGTCTCGAACGACGCGTTGACCGAGTCAAAGTTTGACCGGAGTTGACTCGTGTTTGACCGAGCTCGAAATCTGATCCGTAAGCGAATTTTCCCAGATCTGACCCGTTTGACCGGGGGTTGACTAGATCTGACGAGACCCGAACAAAACCCGGACCATTAACGCGAACCCGCACCAGATCTGACCCGAAAACACACTCTTGACCCGAGCCCCGAGTCCCGAATCCCCAAAACTGGCCGGACCCGAACCGCCGGACACCACCTGCCCGTGGCCGGACCACCTGCCCGTGGCCGGACCACCCCTACTCCGCCGTCCTTCCTCGTGCGCGCCATTGGAACCCGCCCACAACCCACTCCGGCCCCTCCCGAACGCACAAACAGCCGGAAGTGGCTCGCCGGAATGTGGCCGGAGAACGAAATTCCATGAAAACTTGTGAGGAGTCCCCCAAAGACCCGATCTAAACGTTTGTACAAAGAAAACTCAAAAACGAGCTCACCGGAAAAGTCGCCGGAATGGCACTAACGTTCAAACCGCTTCGTTTTAGGGAAAACGGCCTTCACCATTGCGTTCGGGGCGTCGAAATTAGTGGGGGTGGAGGTGTCACGCGCCGGAAAAAGTCGCCGGAAGGTCGCCGGAAACTCGCCGGAACCGCTGGAAGGTCGCCGGAAAAACATGCCGGAAGGTCGCCGGAAAAACTCGCCGGAAGTTCGCCGGAAAAAGTCACCGGACGCCGCCGGAACGCCGCCGGACGGTCGCCGGAAAGTCGCCGGACGGCCGCCGGAAGCCGCCGGACAGCCGCCGGACCGCCGCCGCCGGCCGGCCTCCGGTCACCGGAAAACTTCTAGAGTGAGAGAGTGGAGAGAGTGTTTGGTGTTAGAGAGAGAAAGGAATGTGAGAAATGAGGAAGATTGGGAGGGTTAGGGCCTTATATAGGTGGGCTTTTGGATTGGGCTTCAAGCCCAATGTCGCGTACCAACTGCTCCGTTTTAGCCCGTTATCGCTTCTGGACTCGGTTTTTGTTCGTAGTCATAAATAACACCAGACCGAGCAATTAAATAATTATTCCGGAGGTTCGGTAACGGTTAAAGCCACGCGTTTCGACGTTCGAATCCCATGCCCGTTCCTCTCCGCGTTCTCCAAAACGCTGCGTTTTTGGCCGTTTACCACGCCGTTTTCACATCCGTTCGCATCGATAGTAAATACATGTCGTATTTACATTTATTAGCCTCATGTTATTCCAGTTGACAAATTTTTGCTGATGTCAGTTCGTTACGTTAAACACGCGAAGTCTTTCTTTAAAGGCATCAAGACTTCAACGAACTTTCAAAAGGACATCGTAGGACTCATATTAGCTCAACTAACCATAATTAACCTTAAACCATGTTAATTATTTCTAAAACATGATTAGAATCACGTTAATCGTTGTACGAAATTTGCCGGTTGTCACATAAACCATGCCGAGAAGCTAGCAAAAGATAAGAGGAAAGTCTTTGAAGATGAAATCTTTAAAGGACATAACAAGCCACGGTTCGAGCAATCAGAAAGCTTAAAAGAGTTATTGAAGAAGTTGAAAGAAAAGGAAAATAATCGTCCGAAACCTGACATTCAAGGCAGCTTTTACAAACTTCACAATAAGATTTTCAAAGGTCGTGCATTGGCCTGGAAGTTTGTTAAAGAGTTGAGATACTTCGCAGTAAAATGGGAGAAAGGGATTCTGTATTTCGAGAAGTTTCATCACTTGAAGACCCTTCCTTATTGGGCAATCAGAGACATTTGTCGTCACCGTTTAACGGGAGCGTCAAATAGTCAGATTACTTATTTTGCTGAGAAGATGACTCGAGAAAGCCGAACTAAGTGGGACTTGTTTACACCACAATATCCAAAGCGAATCGTTCATAAGAAGGATATTGATTTGATAACTGGTACTCCCAAAGTGACATTGAAATACAAACCACCGCAAGTGTTGAAAAAGATTCCTTTGATGCCTATTCCGCAACACTTTGCCAAGAATTTCATCTGGTGGTATTATGATTGGAAGAATGCAGAGGCCGTAATTGTGTTGAAGGATGGAGAGTCAAATTATAAGAAAGTGCATATCTTTGATCCCATGTGGTTGATAAACTGTTCACATGAGGATATCATCATGCTATTCTATAATCCGACCTATTCAGATGCTAAAGATGCTGAGCAAGCAGGAAAGTACCAATGTGTGGTATTTCTGTGCTTTGCGTTTGATATCAATGCTGGATGTGATTATGATGAGAAGTTGGGAAAGTTTGTGGAGAAGCAAAAGGTGCCAGAGCTGAAAACGAAGAAACAAAAACAATTTCAGGAACCGGTGTTGACAAGAGAACAAATGATTCAAAGACATATCAGACTGTGGAACAAGAGGATGGACGAACAACGACGAACACAATCCAAGCAATAGTCGAGGGGAAGTTTGTAGATGCAAAAGTGCGACTAAAGCTTTGGATTGGAAAACACATTTTGTTTTGTAGATATCGAAGGTGCGAAGGAGCAGAATAGAAGGTGCGAAGGAAGAATGTTTTGGACGAATGAGGATTAGATTATAGAAGAACTTGGTTCGACCAGTTCATGTGGGCAAACCTGCACATTCGCATGAACAGTTTGGGCGAATGTGCAGGCCTATAAATAGGTCAAGTTCATTTTTGAATGTAACTTTGATGATTATTATTCCCTCCTCTTTCTGAAAATTCTCTCTAGTTATTGTTAAACTTGTTTTCCGTTTAAACCTTGATTGTATTCATAATTCAACGAGTAAACAAGTGTTTTATTAATGAAATCGTTTGAAAATGATGATCTGTGTGTTTGAATCTGTTTGATTATTATTTTGTGATAGTTTTAGGATTTCCGCACCTGAAACTAACTTGTTTGATCAATCTTTGTTTGTTATCGATCCTTTCACGCACATACAGATTTCAATGAAGCAATGGAGATGGAAGGTGCGAAACAAAAACTCAATGAAGCAGCGGTAGAATATTGGAATTGGTGATCTCGGAAATAGATTGTATTGTAACTCGGTAGATTGTATAGTTTGATTGAGTAGTTTGTAAAAATAGTTGTTAACTAAATTTGTATTATTTGTTTTAAATAAATCTATCATTATTACTATTACATGTATTTACTTTTATTTTAGAAATTGTCTAGTAATAATACTATTAGCATTAAAATTAACAGTAAGATAATAAGGCTGCCATTACTAAATAAAGGTCGTACAGAACATGATGAGATGAGTCACCACACTCATCCATGAAAGCAAAGGGTGATTGACGATACAGATAATGCAAACTAAACAACCTAAAAAGATGACATTGATGATACAACTGACACAACCATGTAGTGTCATTCACTGATTTCATTGACGCCTTGCATTTCCACAACTCTTCCTGTTATGGCCTGTTTCTCCACATCGAGTGCATGCATGACGCCTGGGGCGATCGTCATAATTCACATCCATCTCATTTTGTAGTCTTCTCTGACGTACTCTGCCTCGGTGTGTAGTAATCATCGACGGGTCCCCTTGAATTGTCCACTCTGCCCCGGCCATTCAGACTTATGGCCCAAGGTGTAGAAATGACTGTTGTACTGCTGAACGTACGTGTCTGTGTGGAATTTCCAACTAGTAATACTGTGAGGGCTTTTACCCAACCAATTGCAAACAGCAATTGCATGTGAACATGGAAATCTTTGCATTTGCCATTTGCCACAAGAGCATACCTTTTTTTTGTACTCAACGGTGTAGTCATTCCCGCCCCGGTCCTTTGTCTCAACCCTTGAAAGAACATTGCACCTTATCGCATTCGCATCGTACATCGTGACTTCATGCTGCATAGCAACTCCCAAAAGGCTCTCATACCTGCTCCATATGCGAGGGGGTAGAGGGGTGTTGCAACTGCTCGAAATTTGAGTGTGCTTAACATATTGTTCGACGTCTCTGAGAAAGGTGTAGTGAATCAGAGCTGTGATAGGCAGTAGTCGCGCTTCACGCAAGACGTTGTTCATGGACTCCGAAATGTTGGTCGTTAGGTTACCCCACCGACGATGCTCTTTATCACGATAAACAGTCCACTTAGTCTTATCAATGTTGTTAAGGTATTCCCATGCCTCTTGATTTTTCAGCCTCATTTCGCTAACAGCCCACCAATACTTTACGTGCTGAGATGTGCTACCAATAGACCAACACAGTTTCCGTAGGGTTTTGTTCGGAGCCTCCCGCTGAAATTGCTTCTGATGTGACGCAGACAGTAACGATGGTAGGCGTTGGGTTCCTTCCACTGTGGAAGATTTTCCATAGCATTAATTATGCCGTTGTGTCTGTCTGATATCACACACAAAGGCCCCATGCTATTAAGGATAACGTATTCGGAATGGTTTTGGAAAAACCAACACCAACTATGTATAGTCTCTTCGTCAACGACGGCATACGCCACAGGCAGGATGTAGTTGTTTGCATTTTTTGTTACCGCAAGCATCAGCTTACCTCGGTAGGGTCCTTTCAGATGAGTCGCATCCACCGAAATGACAGGCATGCATCGATGGAAAGCACGGATAGTAGGAGCGAACGCCCAAAAAATATATTTAAACGTGGGGTAATTCGGATCTCCGTTCGGATGATTAAAGAACGTAACAACGGTGCCTGGGTTCCTCGTCTGCAGCCACATAAGATATGTGGGGAGCTCCTTAAAATTGCTGTCCCAGTCACTATAGATAGTTTCTATAGCCTTTCTTCTTGCTCGCCACGCCTTGGAATACGAAACATCAACATTCAGCACCTGCTTGACATGGGTTTGGATATGTTTTACCTTAAGCTTGATGTCGGTTCGAATTTGCGGTAAAATGTGTTGTGCAATATCCTTTGCCTTTAAACTTCTGTTGCTATTACGTATGGCAGAAGAATAACAGCTGTGTTTTGTAGACCATACAGTAATTCGCCAGTAATGTGAGTCAGACCGTATAGATGCCGTGCAATGCCACTCACACTTGCGGCCAACAGAGAAAGGATTTACAAACTTGGGGTGTCTGGTGTAACATACGACCGTGTATACCTTTGGTTTGCTTGACTTGACATACATCTCCCGTCCACGACGGATGTTCCACTGTCTAACCGCACGGTCTACCTCTTCTTTTGATTTGAAATACATACCAAGACGGATATTGTCCCCTGCTTTTGGGTTCCATAACACGAAGTCATCCTCTTCGTATTCTTGAACCATGTCTTGACGTGGACCTAACTGGAGGGCCAGGTTGTGATTTGGTGGTGTCTGTTGGGTCATCGGTTGATCGGCCTCCGCCTCGTTTGCAGAGTCTTCAGAGTCTTCTGCTGCTGGTTGTTCGTCATCACTATCTCTCGTCTCTTCAGAGTCTCCGCTTCCGGATTCATCAAACCCGTCATTATTGTCATTACCGGCAACATATTGAGGTTCTTGGAAAGATTCTTCGTCCGTATTAGGGGATCCTGCCTCGTCATTTCCTTCGTTATCGGCAGCATGCTGAGACCCGAAGGGTGCTAGAACATTTACGTTCGACACGTCACGTAGCAGGTTCATAAAAGTAAGCTGTTGTAACGGAGGGTCTTGTTGCCATTCAACGTAGATATCCGCAACAAAATCACCACGTCTATCAGCGGCTAGATAATCCATCATATCAACCCCGTCATTGTTGAAAATTTTGCTAGTTTGAGAGTGCCCAGCATAAGTGTATCCGAGCAGCAGTTTGACAGTAACAGCTTCTTTGATAATATTAACATGAGCCCATACACATTCAAGCAGTTGTTCAAATGACATCTTCTCTCGCATAACAAAGCTGGATGATAGCAACGAGTTATTATCTTGAACAACCCCGTTTACGTATGAAAACTGACCACCCCAGTATAATCTAACCAGGTATGGAACGAAAGAAGCCATTTGCTTTGAATGTTATTTTTTTGGGTGGTGGGGGGAGGGGAGAAGAAGGTTTTTGAAAGATGTTTAGTTTTTTGGGAAGAAAGTTTGGTGTGGGATGGATTGGGGTGAGTATCCCTTAAATAGGCTTCAACTTTTTATGATGCCGCCAAACCATTCTGAGGCATCAATGCCGCTGTCCCATTCTGAGGCATCAATGCCGCCAAACCATTCTTAGGCTTCATGTAGATGCCGCCAAACCATTCTGAGGCATCAATGCCGCCAAACCATTCTGAGGCATCTACTCTTTATGACTTATATGATGCCGCCAAACCATTATTAGGCATCAACTATTATAAATACCATGTTAAGACACAATTTCAGTCAGAACTGCCTCTCTTCAAAGGGTTTACAAACTATGGGTGGAGGTTATCACGAATGTGACGGATCTTCAAATGTCCGGCGATACTCTCGCCGGGGACGGCGACTACCATTTTCATCTCCTCCTACTCCTGCTCCTACTCATATAACTCCTCCTCCTGCTCAAATAACTCCTCCTCCTGCTCCTACTCATATAACTCCTCCGCCTGCTCCTACTCAAATAACATCTCCTCTGGCTCTTACTCAAACCACTCCTCCTCCCCCAGCAGATGATGAGTTCACTATAGATGAGTTGGTATGGGTTGTGGATTATGCCATGGCTGTAAGGGATTTGGACCGTTTAAGGTTATCAGCACCCACCGCCCGGATGCAAGAAAGTACACAGATCCCCCAAAACCAGGGTCCAGCCACCCCCCACCAGCAGGCTACAGTCGCCCCAAACCCTCCTCCTCGGGATCCATATGAGGAGGAGTACCTAGTAATTTAGGATTATATTATGTGTTTATGTAAGCTTTAAATAAGTAAATTAGGATTATGATTTATGTATTATGTGTTTATGTATTGGTCGTTATGTATTATGTGTTTATGTAATATGTGTTTACGTATTAATGTGTTTATGGACTTGTTTAAATTTCAATGGGAGGCCCAAAAATGGGAGCCTGGGCCGTTTTCAACATAGTGAGTTTTTTGAAAAATGACCTCCTAGCCGTTTTCGGGCCACCGGGATCAGGCCCCGGAGACCCGAAACGGCCCGGACTTCTTGGGACACCCGTGTATTAGCCAAGGACAAGGCGTCCGAAAGTCCGGTTACCTGACTGGGAGGCCCTGCCAGACTGTACAGAAGCCCAAAAATGGGAGCCTGGGCCGTTTTCAACATAGTGAGTTTTTTGAAAAATGACTCCTAGCCGTTTTCGGGCCACCGGGATCAGGCCCCGGAGACCCGAAAACAGCCCGAACTTCTTGGGACACCAGTGTATTAGCCAAGGACAATGCGTCCGAAAGTCCGGTTACCTGACTGGGAGGCCCTGCCAGACTGTACAGAGGCCCAAAAATGGCAGCCTGGGCCGTTTTCAACATAGTGAGTTTTTTGAAAAATGATCTCCTAGCCGTTATGAGGCTTCATCTAGATGCCGCCAAACCAATAAGGAGGCTTCATGTAGATGCTGCCAAACCATTATGAGGCTTCATCTACATGCCGCCTTTATGTAGATGTCGCCAAACCATTATGAGGCATCAATGCCGCTGTCCCATTGTGAGGCATCAATGCCGCCAAACCATTCTGAGGCATCATGTAGATGCCGCCAAACCATTACGAGGCTTCACCTCTTTAAAAGCAGCTGATTCACAAATATGACTCACTCAACTTCTTTCTCTCTTTACCAACTCGTATTTGAAACCTCTAAGAATGGAAAACAATGGAGAAGGCTTTACTGTTCACAACCAGCTCCTAAAACGGTTAAATCGATCGAGCAAATTTGGAGGCGTTTACGCAAGCCATCAAAACATTCCACGGGTGGTTCGTCTTCAAGTAACCCACAAGTGAAACCAGCCGAAAACCACAAAGACAAGCCCAAAGAAAACCCACAAGAAAACCAACAATGCAGAAACAACTGGTCTACTGATGTTGTCGACTTTTATACAAACGGGGATGCCCCATTTTGCTACACTCGCTTCATTTCCGCCAAACTAGACAGAAATTTTTGGGGTACACTTCTAGGGTGCCAACCCAACAGGGTGCTATCCGCAACGGTAATTTTCACGTTTATTTATCTTGAAAGTAAATTGATTTGCTTAACTCAATAACGAACCTTATGCATTAACATGATTTCAGCACGTTGAGACGTGGACGGTAAGACTGATGCGACTTAGACAAGCAAAGCTTTTAAGAGATCCTACTTCACAGCTACGTTGGACAGTGTTACCCCTTGCCTTCTATGATGAAATGAAGGACTCGAATTCTTCAGTTGCCCTCGACATGGCTGGAAGAATGGAACCCTACCCGCCATTCTGGGAGGTTGACCGCGTTTACCTTCCTTTATCGATCGGGGTGGGAGACTGGCTGCTTATCCTAATTGATCTGAGAAACATGGTAATTACCCAGTATTGGACTGATAAGAGATGGAAATACGAAAGGCGACGCCAAGTTGCTCACTATATGGAGATGATTAGGCTTTTTTTGAACGGTTTCTAAAACGTATTCGTTACTGGCTGAAGTCTAATCGTGTGGACAAAACACCAATTTCTGTTGGTTTAGTTGAATTAGATGTGCCCCAAGACAACGGAAAGGTTGATAATGTAGGTGTGTTGGTTTGTATGATGATGGAGAGGCTTGTGAAAAAAAAATCGTTGTCGTTAGAAATCGACGTCGAAGACGCTTGTGTGAATTATCGACGACACATGGCAGATGAGCTATACAAATGCCGTTGTGAAGCAACTTCTCGTCATGTTATATGATTATGTAATGTTGTCTTAATGTTTACCGCTTGTATTTCGATTTTAATATTAGTGTTTGTTTCTCCTATCAATGTTTGAATCATATGTGGCTTAACGATTCATATATTCATATACATTCACCATTACCATTGCAAGTCTTTTGATTATTATCACCACTCATCCTTTAAAATTGAAAATATTAAAGAAGCCCCTAATTGGTTTGGCGGCATCATAGAAGCCCCTAATTGGTTTGGCGGCATCATGGAGAGCCCGCTAATTAGTTTGGCGGTATCAAATGAGAAGCCACTATTTTGTTTGGCGGCATCTGACTACATACTTTGATTCGGCGGCATCACTGTGTGGGACTTTGATGCCGCCAAATGAAACTCAGGGATCACCATTTTTGGTTTTTTTCCTTAATACCCACCAAATGTAATTTCTAAAACTATAACTTTGCTATTTATGCAAATGATTCATAAATTATAAGAAGAAAACGTAAAGCACAAGCCCAAAATAAAATAATATTTTTCACAACAGAAATGTCTAACGCTGTACTCTAGCTTGTTTTGTTGCTGACTTGCTTCACTTTGGTCCACTCATTCCATCTCAAATCAACTTTTAGTGTGCTTTCAAAGGTCTATTTTTAAACATGTTATTTTAGATCATACAAATTATTTATCAACTAGTTTTTGACCCGCAGGCGTTGCCTCGCGGACCCACACTTAAGCTAGCGAAAAGACATACCGAATAAATACGCTTCAAAACCCTTCGCCAACGCCTAACATATGGTAATCAAGTAAGATAAACACTATGGCTATCTCTAAGATAACATAAGCAACTTAAGTATCAGCTCAACATATTATGAATCAGTGAGCATGAACTACTATTTCATATCAAGCAATAAGTCGAGAAAAAAGAAAAGTGTAGTGACGTATGTCTTAGCATAGAATGTGCCTATGCGTAGCGATGTGACTGCTATAATTACCGGTTCCTCTGCGTCCGACATGGCTTGATTGTTGCAGAATGGTGGTGCCTCTTCCTGTAGTGTAGCGGCTCATTACCCGTTTTTTATTGCAGTAGACATGCAAAACCAAAACTAAATAACTATCAAGCAAACAGTAAACCTTATTTTTACGTCTGTCATTGACGAATCAGATTTGATGTAAGCTACAGTGTATACCGTCTTTCATCTTCCTCCGACATAATAGCGTGATATAAAAATTAAACTTGAATCCGCCCTTAGCATCCTGGAATGAAACATGTATTAAAACCTTAAAATATTCATAGAAAAATTTCCTTAATTTTTTATAGCACTTCTTCATTAATGGAAGTTGGTCCGCCATTTTCAGATATATAGAACAAACCTATATAGCTTTGGGCTATTTTCCATATTAAAAGTGTTGGAAAGATGTAAATATTCAAGAAAAACTAACAATGCTCGAAGGTTAACATAATAATTCAACAAAACAAAAATTTTAAATAATAGCTGTTGAAAGGTGTTTCGGGTGATCCAATCTTAACATGAGCTAAAAATTATATGTTTTGACCCGTTACCCAACCCATAATACCCAAGATGTGTGGCCCTCTTTAACTTTTATAAAATATTGCAGCTCACATATCATAATTCAATAGAAATGCTAACGGCTCAACTGTTAAAAATTTAGTAAACTCACAAAAACATAGTCTGCTTTGTCATTAAGCCTCCACTTTCAATGTGAGCCGCTAACTGATTATGTGATAATCCTACTAAATTTAAAAGGATGACAGACTGTTAAAGGCTCCTAAACAGTTTTATCTTTCCTTGGTGATAATATAACATCTCCATAAAAGTCAAAACTTCTAAGAAATTATGAACTATAGTTGTGGATCTTATCAATTAAATGGGCATGAGTTTTTATCAAAAATACTTCAAGCCTCTTTTCAAAAGATTTTAATCAGATACAGAGGCATAATTCTGTATATATATATACATACTTCAAACCCAATATTATCGATGATTCCATACGTGAAACAGTGCCTAGAAATTTTAATATCAGAATGTCTGAGGTTGATTATTCATACCGGTTGAAGACGATCTTCCAAAAGATATTAGAACTTAGCTTCTGCTTGATAATTGCAGACCTGTTCTTTTTTTTTTTTTAACATAAAGAAGGCATCATGAGTCTTCTATATTAAAAACGAATTAATATATTGGATTGCTTCATATTTCACTAATCCACTTTACCTTTATTTTATAACTTTTTTTATACATATTTACGGGCATTGCGAAAGTAGTTCAATGTCGGCCATCACACTTCAAAATAATTATATGTTGTAGGTTTCTTCAACTTTGATTATGCTTTTTTTTTAGATATTTTGAGAATACTAATAAAGAATGAATATACTGATTTCTATAACAACTTTGTCGAACAACCGATCAAAGCTCATTGATTACCGATGTAACCGAAAAGGAACACGCAAGCGGAAAGGAACTTACCGCATCTTCGGCGGAACCCTAGCCTTTTCGGAATGTCTGAACCTTGGAAAACTCAAGCCACATCTTGAACCCTAACCATCGATCAACCTATTCGAGTCAACACCAGCCCTATCGACGCTTCTCGTACCCATGTTGGTCACCGGTTTTGATCATCAAGTCACCAGGGCCATTGCTTGAAAACCAAAAACCCACCGTCGTCTCTCTGTTAGCAGACAACAGAGGCCGGTGTAAGAGGAGTTGACGAATGACGGTGCCGGTGATGTTGAAGATGACGACGGAAGAGACCGATAAAACGATGGGCTTGTCCAACACCGGTGGAAAAGTAAGAAGCGATGTCTAGGGTTGGTGAAGTGTATCTGTGTAGAGGCAGAGAAAAGGCGATGTGTGGCATCCTAAGTGACCACGTGGAGGCAGTAAAGTGAGAGACAGTTGAGGCAAAGTTGGGTTGTACGTTTATAAAAGGCATGCTACTCTTTGTTGTACTATTTGCAATAGTTGATTTTCACTCACAGATCACATTTGCTAATTATATATGTAATAATTATCATACAAAAACAAATTAGGGTTTGTCATTTGTGTGTACAAACAAAGGAATATATTTTTTTTTTTACATTAAGATGAATCCGAAGACCTCATCATCATGAGTATCTATCTATCCATCTTCAAGTCAAGCAAACCACTAAGGATCTAAATAACATAATAAGACCAAATCTAACATGCCCACTACATAGAAATATATTTCCACAAATTCATAATTATATAAATTCATAAAACGATCAAAATACAAGCAAACATAAGCTACAACTCAAACTAAATCATATTATCTGATCACCAACCATTGTTACCCTTCGGAGATCCATTGAGTCCACGGCCACCACCGGCACCTCCACCGCTGCCAGCGTCTTTACCACCGCCACCCGCATCTCCACCACCACCACCGCGGTTGTTACCGACGAAACAAAGCGCTTTCCCTGCTTTGTTGACTGCTGAAGCAATGTCACCAGGAAGTTCTGTGATTACTCGAACTTTAATCTTTCCTGATCTTTCGAGTGACGGAGTCATTCGAAATCGCAGATGGCTATTGATATGTGGTGAGGGAAGGTAAAATTGGCTGTGAAGCAGAACTAAGGGGTAGTAAGGTATATATATAGAAGCAAAATATATTCGGGTCCGGTTGTCGGCTTCGGTTTCAAGCCGGTTGATCGGGTTGCACGTTAGGTGGTCGTGCATGTTTGCTTTCATGGACTTTAAATTGTAGGTTGGACTTGGAAGGACTTTTTGTTTTAACTCCTTATAACTTATAATTTTTTGGCTCTCCTTATTTCCACCTCCTTATAACTTATAATTTTTTCAAAAAGTTAATAAGTTACAAAAAGTGTTTGGCAAAAGGAAAAGGACTTTTTGTTTTAACTTTTTGTAAGCCTATGATAAGTTGTTTTGGAAAAGTAAGGGAGGAGTGACTTTTTAAACCTCCTTATAACTTATTGATGTTTATTTACCTACATGCCCTTATTATATCCTTACACATTCCCTCCTTATACCCTTTTTAGTCATTTTACCTAAATAAGTTAAACCAAACACTTTTTTACAAACTAACTTATCAACTTATTGTTTTTCCCCACCACATAAGCTAATCCAAACACTTTTTTAAAAACTCCTTTTTAAAAAGTCATAAGTTAATAAGTTCTTTTAACAAAAAGTCCTTTTTACCTCAAATAAGTTTATCCAAACATGCCCGTGGTAGGTGATAGAATATATTGTAACATTTGTTTTTTTTTTTTTTAATGGAAATAAATTAGAACCAAAGTTGTCTAAATGAATAATATTCCTAATTTTGGTATAAGGTAGTTTAGTTTAAATAATAGTATATTACGATTAATAAAACACACACACAAAAAGACATGAATGTTCTCAAGAAAATGAAAGGTGATGTAATTCTATTGTTAGGGCACAAGGGACGCTTCATTTAAAACTGTTTTCAGTTCACTGATTTCTACCAATTCTGCATTGCCACATCATTTCACTAAAACACTTTTTTGTATGCAGCACTCTACTGATTCTTTACCCAACTGTTAATTATTTTCACACATAATAATAATAAAGATAATGATAATGATAATGATAATAATAATAATAATAATATATTATATGTTGGAAATATATAATAGAAGATATATTATGCACGATGCCGATTTAACTTTACAGTAATGCATAGTAATTCCTATACTATACATTTTCAATTGTGTGAACAGTGCTAAATCACAATTGGTACATTTGTTCGCTTCTACCTACTTTAAAACCCTTTTCTTTGATTATTTGTGAGCTTTTATTTAAGTTTCTTTTTTTAATATATTAGTTTTAAACTTTTAATATATATTTTTCTTACAAGCACCATTGTTACGTATGCATTTTCACGATTTTTTTGTTTGTTTTTAAAGGTTAAAATTACTCTTATTTTATTGTTCAGTATATGTTTTTGTTTACATTTAATTAAAAGTCGGTTCGCTCTCGAACCAAACTGATACTGTTCAATAACATCGTTACCTACATTTATATTTATGGTTCTTTATAGATGTAAAACACATGTCAATATCCTTTTATACATATATCTTGCTTTTATTTTTTTTTTTATGTTTTCTCTTCAAATTGTTATACCAAGTGTCGGTATCAAACCGACAGATTAACAAGCTTAATTAATATTGACTGAATTCTCGTCGCGTAGTGCGAGAAAATCCTTCTAGTTGAATACATAAGTTACATGCTGTATGCCCGTATAATTAAATTGATTCGATGAAAGTGTAGGAAAAGCATAGAAAAAGACTATGTTGGAAATTTTTGTAGGATCGACTAACGTGTCACCCGACAATCACGAGGGCTATATTCAAGGTGCGGAATCCCTTGAATATGTCTCAATAACAGAAACAAAGATGAAACAATGATAAACGAGTAATTACAACACACACACGGGTCAAAAGATTATAGATTAATCACTAAAACAGAGCTCGAATGTTTACAGAGATCAAATCAGACCTTACAGACCATGGGATGGTGTTTGGAGAGTGTGTGAGGCAAGAACTAATGATTAGGGCAATGATTGGGACTATTTATACCTCCCATACTCGTACAGACCCCTTTAGGCGAGTAGGAGGCTATCACACATTAACAACTAGCGAGTAGGGCTATACCACATCAATACTGATGTGGTATAGGCTGTAAATGCCTAAAGGCAATGTGGTATAGGCTGTAAATGCCTAAAGCCAATGTGGTATAGGCTGTAAATGCCTAAAGCCAATGTGGTATAGGCCGTAAATGCCTAAAGCCACACCGTACTCGCCTGAAGTGTCCCAAACGTGCCGAAACGCGTATAAACATCTCCAAACACCCCGAAATACGTCCAAACAACATATATACTAGCCTAGGGACATCATGCACTTACAGACTCCCCCTTGGACCAGGCTAGTATACGATTACGAGCCATAAACTACTCGATTAACCTAGCCAACGACCTATAGAGACCTATCACTAGCTAGGGACATACAAACAATGCACTTACAGACTCCCCCTTGGACCTAGCTAGTGATTTACAGACTCAACCTATCATCTAGCTGGGGACACACAAGAAGTGCATTTACAGACTCCTCGTTGGATCTAGCTGGAGATATATGGTCTTCAAGTCTTCATGTTCAGCATTCTTCAACTTAGGGTGACACCGCAGTGTATGACCTCTGAAGATTTGAACATATCAACTAATTTGAGCTTTAGTCGTGGCTTCATAAGATCTCGTCTTGGTCATCCATTTGCTTCGATAACTTGGGAGGTAACAAGAAATCTCCGCTTTTAATGATTGACAATTCTTTAACTTGGACGAAGATCAATATCTTCTACACTTTCATCTCTTGACTTTCATCTTCTTCAGCTTCGATTGTTGGAGCTCTACCACGATCTGGTTTCTTTGAAGATGAAATATCGGGTTCTTGCTGTTCAGGATGATTTTGTTGTTCAGGTTCGGGCCTAGTTCAGCTTCGAGCCTTGTCGTTTGAATCATGGTATGCACAGACGTTGTGTTGATCCTGCAGGAAAAATTAATAAAAACTGCACACAAACTACAACTTGTATTAGATACGACAAATAATCCGGAGTCAATCAAATTCTTGAAGTTTATCATTTGATGAACTTTCAAGATTTGTTCATAGTGACCACCAATTTGAGAAACGAATCATTCTTCCCCTGAACATTTAGATCCTTTCAAAATTTACCCTGAACTCTCACGATTGACAATTTGTGACCCTGAAAGTGATAATTGACCCTTGAATTTTGTAAAATTTAGATTTTATTTGAGTTTCGGCTTCGGATCTGAGATTCCAATTGAAGAATACTTGTATTCCAACATCGGTCAATCAAAAATAAAGACAAAAGAAAGATCTTTTTGGATTTTTCAAGATAATCGAACAAAAATTAAAAATGCAGGAAATGTAAAACACTATTCACTATCATATTTTTGCGAGTTTTATCTGTTAGGGAAACATATCAGTGTACGGACTAATCTGGAACCCTCATATTTTCAGTTTTCGCTTAAATTACCAATAAGCATCCTACAACAACTGTCGATATTGTTATCCACCTAAACTCAAAATCAAGTTTTATCGCTAAGCACTTTAGATACGTTTAAGGTAATATTAAGACTGAGATACAAGGTGTTCCCCAACACGCGACACATTCCCGTATCAAGTCATGCACAAAGCTTCCTCGTAACCGGTGAGTAAGCTGTTGTCATCCGTATTTTACAAGGAGTGGACTCAGTGGTGATCAGGTCTGCAGAAACGCTGCAACAGAGAGACCAGTGAGATCCAAACCAGGGTTCAAGTCAAATACCGTATATTTGATTTTTCACGGTACGATGCTTTAGGTATATGATTTGATACCTTAGAGCGAATTCTCATTGAGAATAGGGTTTTGGCATATATGAATCTTTTTGCTCTTATAGGATTCCCGGACGTCTCCTGATCAGAATTTATTCTATTTTTTTGTTTTTGTGTTTTTTTTTCCAGGAAATGACATAGAGGTGTCTTAGTCGTAGGCTGCGACCCCAACGTACGACACGTGTGCCACTCTTATTTGTTCTGAGAGACGTCCAGTTCACCCCGGATGTACCAACCTCTTAAAGACCATGAAACCTCGGATTTTGGCATACTATCAAACGAGATTTCGGTACCAAGACCATATGCCAATGCACGTTGATCCACACATGATTCAGTTGAATTAAGTTTATATCACCGTGCCGAACTTGAAAATGATTTTGAGCCTACCGACACATCATTGTAGAGGTTACCTATCAGTTCCAATATTTTTAAGATGATAAGGGTCCAGACAGTCCGACTGATTGGTTAATATCATCTTCCCATTTTCACCAAAGAAACTCATTTTTGCATTTTTTTCATTGTTTTTTTTTTTTTTGAATTTTCTCCCCATAAAAATCTAAAAATTTGCGAAAAGACAATATTTTTGGATTTTTCTGAGTTTTGAAGAAAAATATTAAATAAAAAATGATTTTCCGATGTGGTTTACTCAGATTTTCCCAAAATGCCTTTTACCTTTCAAAGATAGTCAAATTTCAATTTGTCAAGTGATTTGGTAAAATTTTTGGCAATTTTGGTAGTCAGTGTGGACATAAATAATCACTGGATCCTTAGTGATTGTTATGGAAGTTACACTATTAATAAGAAAATGGAGGTGATAAGAAAATGCAAACCGTAGTCAAGCATGTGTGTAGAAGTATCCAAAGATAAACCTGGAAACAGCAGCTCAATGCAGCTACCTGATTCGTCTTCGCAGGTTGTAGGAAACACATCTGACGACCTCCCAAGAACTGATATCCACCCGTTGCGGATCCAGCTTCAATATTGTAACCACCATTGACAAATTCACTAAAGTCAACGAGATCCGACTTATCGCCATTAGGGTACCATAGACCTTTGGTCGGTAACCCTTTAGATAAAGAAGGAACCATTCTGCAGCAATCACCCAGTCCACTCTTATTCATTACTGACATCCGTTGATAAGTCGAAACACTGGGTCTTGAATTATTCTCATCGAGCATTTTCTCTTCTTTCTTCTTCTGTGATAACAAATCCCCCCCTTTATTGGCTAAGGTTACATATCCTCCAAAGATATTCTGATCAATTTATTAGAGCGATATGACACCTATTTTGTGCTAAGATGCCCCACTGTCAACAATCAAATGACTGCTGATAGTTCCTCCTGGAACACCATGCACACTCGTTCAAAGATTAGTTCTCGAGGGGGACCCAGGCCTTGACCATCTCTGGTCGGCCTAAGTCATCAATCATAGGCAGCTCCATCCACCTACCATGAGGGGTAGGTGTTTTCTCATCAACAATAGTTGATGTAGATGGTGCTAATGAAGTAGATAAACTCACAGATGGTGCTTCAGCTGTTTTTGGCTTCCAAATCTGGTCATGCTTAGCCTTTACAGGTCTTTGCTTCACAGATTTGGGTGGTACCTAAGACTTCACCTTTGGGTCAGCCGGTGGCTTTGCCCTTAGGTTAGTCTTTGGACCTGCTTTTAGGCCTCCCTTGGGTTTTGCAACCTTAGGTGGAGCCTTGGAGCTTGATGCCTGATCAGCTTTAGGCTTTGCACCATCAACAACAACCCTTTGTTTCTTTTTCACATTCTTTGGTGTCACCTGAACTTGTTGTTCAGGTGTCTTGTATCTTTGGTTGTTGTATTTAGGGGGCTTAAGTGCTTTCCCCTTTAATTTTCTCAGATAGGGACAATTAGCAATCAAGTGTCCAATCACGTTACATTCATAGCATGACCTCCATTCTTCATAGTACTGGGGTTCATACCGTGACTGTCTCGAACTAACCTGAGAAAATCTAGGGCTACATCTCCCTTGTGAGCTTCTAAATCGAGAGGTACTCGGATATGAATCATAATCAGATGATCTTGGTGAAAAATTTCTTTGATGATTTTGAAGAGAATGTCTCATCTGATTAGTACCTTTCGATTTGATGGGCTTAAGTTCATTGATCTTGGGACCCTTTTGATTTTTCCTAAATCGATTCTTTTGATTCACATGTTTGGTGGGTTTGTGTTCAACATGTTTCTTCTAATCAACGAGTTTTCTGATCTGAGCTTCAGTAACTGGTACTTCCTCAAAAATATGTTTAATCAAGGATTGATCCACATTCTTAATGGGAAACTCTTTATCAGAAAACAACTTGTCAGATCCCACCAACATGTACAGCCCTTCCGTGCCTTCAGCAAACTGAAAGTGCTTCTTTTCCGGTTCAGGTTCACATAAAATGTGATTTTTAATAGAGCTATGTGAACCTGATTGAGCCTTCTCAGTTTCCTGGGATTCTTTATTAGAAACCTCAAGGTCTGCCTCCGGTAAGGCCTTTGGTTTCAATTTCTCTTTCCGTCTATTTACAGAACGTTTATTGTAACCAAATCCTTGATTTTCTTTTTGCCGAGACTGTTTTTTAAGATCAACATCATTTTTACTTAGCACAAACTTTGCAAACTGAAAACCATCTAGCTTATGTTGAGCTTTTTCATAATCAGATTTTGTTTGCGCTAATTCTTTCTTTATTTCCTCAAGAGTTTTAGAAAGCTCAGAATTTTCTTTCATTAAAATTTCATTTAAGTTTTTAAGCTCCATTTCATTTGCTCTCAAAACTTCATTGATGGTTATACAATTTGCTAGATCGCAAGTAAGGGTCTGGTCGTTTTCAGACAGCCTTTCAATCGTACTTTGGAGTTCGGCACAGTTAGAACAAACAAACTTCTGGATTTTCATCGTCATTATCTTCCTCTTCTGATTCACTTCTTTCAGAAGTTGAACAATTTGCATCAATTCTGTTGATTTCTTTAGAACTTCGTTCAGGATCTTATTCACTGGATGATGATTCACTATCTACGTCTGTACTCTCTTCTGAGATTTGAGCACTCGCTAACACTTCTCCCGATTCCACAGTCTCTACTCGTTGAGCAAAACACGCAATTTCCCCATTAACACCCCCATGAGTTGTGTCTTCTGGTCAAAGCCTTTCTCAGCAAGTACAGTAAGTACACTCGCAGCATCCGTGTTTGGTGAGACAGAGTGAATTGCAAGAGTAACCGAAACCACAACCGTTTCTTGATTGTTTTGAACATTGTTAAGTTGTCTAGTTTGATTCGGTTGACTTTGACTAGCATCTGACGTTGATTTCCTCTCCAGATGGGCCCACGGATTACATCCGGAAATCCTCTGTTGTTGTCGTTGTTGGGCCGGTTGGGTGTTCATTGAAGACGCGAAAGCCCATGGTTTGGTTGCATTTGCCATTATGAAAGCCTTGTGAAAAAGTCAACTCTTGGTCAACAAAAGTCAAACTTCGGTCAAAGTCGGTTAACACCTATTTTGAAAGTCAAACTTGGTCAACGAAAGTCAACTTCGGTCAACAAGAGTCAAACTTAGGTCAATTTTAGGTTTCAGGTCCTTTCAGGCGAGTAGGAACTCTATTTGTGAGTTTATAGGCGATTAGGGCTTTGTTGGGGCGAGTACAGTTGTAATCACTAGTATTACACACGATTAGGGTGTAAATGCTAGTGTATGGGGACCTTGAGGCGAGTAGGGGCTATATCACACGAAGTTTAGGCGAGTAGGCCTCTATTTGCTAGAATTAGAGGCGAGTAGGGCTATATCACATGAAGTTTAGGCGAGTAGGCCTCTATTTGCTAGAATTAGAGGCGAGTAGGGCTATATCACACGAAGTTTAGGCGAGTAGGCCTCTATTTGCTAGAATTAGAGGCGAGTAGGGCTATATCACACGAAGTTTAGGCGAGTAGGCCTCTATTTGCTAGAATTAGAGGCGAGTAGGGCTATACCACATCAAGACTGATGTGGTATAGGCTGTAAATGCCTAAAGCTAATGTGGTATAGGCCGTAAATGCCTAAAGCCACACCGTACTCGCCTAAGGTTTAGGCGATTAGAGCTTGATGTAGTATAGAAACTTGTAATCGCCTAAGATATAGGCGAATAGCTGCTAAATGCTTAAATTTTCTTGTAATCGCCTATATATAGGCGAGTAGGGTTTCGTAAATGCTAGAATGTCTGCGTAATCGCTAGATCTGATCTGTAACCCCACTTTTGCTCAAAAATAGTCGTTTTTGCCTCAAAATCTTATCTAAAACAATGTGTTTAAACCCCAAATGATTGGAAAAGTTTCCAAGACACTTTTAGAACAAAACCTAATAAAAAACACACGTTTTAATCCATAAACATACACCAAGAATTTGAAAATAAGGGTTTTTATCAAAAACTCAAAGTTTCAAACTTCAAAACAGGTTTTTGCTTAAAAATCACAACTTTCCCATAAAAACCTACCTGTTTTTGCTCGTTTTTGCTATCAAAACACTCGTGATAAGAGCCTCGGCTCTGATACCACTTGTAGGATCGACTAACGTGTCACCCGACAATCACGAGGGCTATATTCAAGGTGCGGAATCCCTTGAATATGTCTCAATAACAGAAACAAAGATGAAACAATGATAAACGAGTAATTACAACACACACACGGGTCAAAAGATTATAGATTAATCACTAAAACAGAGCTCGAGTGTTTACAGAGATCAAATCTAACCTTACAGACCATGGGAGGGTGTTTGGAGAGTGTGTGAGGCAAGAACTAATGATTAGGGCAATGATTGGGACTATTTATACCTCCCATACTCGTACAGACCCCTTTAGGCGAGTAGGAGGCTATCACACATTAACAACTAGCGAGAAGGGCTATACCACATCAATACTGATGTAGTATAGGCTGTAAATGCCTAAAGGCAATGTGGTATAGGGTGTAAATGCCTAAAGCCAATGTGGTATAGGCTGTAAATGCCTAAAGCCAATGTGGTATAGGCTGTAAATGCCTAAAGCCAATGTGGTATAGGCCGTAAATGCCTAAAGCCACACCGTACTCGCCTGATGTCTCCCAAACGTCCCGAAACGCGTATAAACATCTCCAAACACCCCGAAATACGTCCAAACAACATATATACTAGCCTAGGGACATCATGCACTTACAGATTTTTATTTTTATTTTTTTACAAGTAAAAATATTATATTAATGTTTAATATAATGATATTTAATTATAAAGTTAGATGAATGAGAGATTTAAACTTTAAGTGTGTGTGGTGAAACTTTAGTGTTGTGGGAATTTGTGTTTGTCCCACATTGGTGGAGATATAAATCATGTGTTGGTTTATATGTAGAATTTTGTAGAGGAATCTATTCCTATACAACAAGACACATCCAGTGGCAGCCAGGAGGGTGCTTTGCACCTGATGCGCCCGCGCCCGGGCACGGGCACGGGAACGGGACGAGGGCAATGGGCGTTTTGTTGGTGCACTTCGCATGCTCACATCGCCGCGAGCTGCTTGAGAGAGCCACCTTTATATTTTTAACTAAGATTAACCAACTGGTGTGGTCTAGTCCTTTCACATTCCAACCTGTCATAGAGATTAAGTGCTGGATTAATTCTAGACTTAATTTTTCATTGATTTTCGTCATCAATGAAACTCTTCACTTGGCTTCGTTTTTTTTGTCTACATATACAGAGTTGTGTGCTCTGGTTGAAGACACAGAAAATTCTCAGAATTCATGTTCACGAACCACCATCTCCTGTCAGACGATTTCCCAAATTTTTCTGCCCTCCACGCTCTTGTTTCAGGTACTATTTCAGGTGCTAGGTTCACTCTGGCAGTGCAATCTGCTTAGGCTGTTGTTGTAACATCACACAAATTTTCTTTATATATATATATATATATATATATATATAGAACTCCCTCGTTTATTCATCCGATTCATGTTTACAGTATCTTTACCATCCATTTTGTTAATTTTTTTGTTTAAATAATGACGTATAATCAATATTAAATTAGATTGTATTAAATTCTGATTTAAAAACGTTAAAAAAAATGTTTGCCTGTGCCAGGATTCGAACCCGAGTTCCTGGTGGGCTAAACCTTAACCACACCACACAAACCACTACACCATTTGGTGTTTTGTGATGTTAATTAAAACCAATTAAACTTAAACCCTTTCAAGGTCCCTTAGTCAAACCTGAAAACTCAAACGTAGTCTCCTAGTCAAGTCAAGTCAAAGTGTTAGTAAATATGGTCTCCTAGTCAAGTCAAAGTGTTAGTAAATATGGTCTTCTAGTCAAGTCAAAGTTGTTCCTAAATTCTAGCCTAGTCAAAGTAGTCCCTAATTACAACTCCAAATTTTACACTATAAATACAATAGTCTACCATTCAACTCTTTATACCATTCAAAAAAAAAAAAACATTATTATCCCATCTCCCATATACTAAAGTTTTCATCCGTCATTATCTCCTCTAGCTAGTTTTGAGTTTTCCAAGGCATTATTACTAAGTGTTTGCACGCTCAATAAAACGCACGAACTCATTATGCACCTAAGGTGAGTCTACATAGCCCCTTTTTCTATTTTACATTTTGGGGTGAAACATGTTTATACATTTTATACACTATCATTTACTCGTTCTTACATTGTTGAAACTTGTAATTCAACTACACTATCATTTGCTCATTTTATCATTTGACTGTAACAAAAAGACACAGTACAATCATTAACATTGATCAAGCCGCCTGTTTAGATTATAGCGCTATAGGTCTGACAAACCCATCCCCCCGCATAAATTCAGGGATGATCGATAACAGTTACACTTTTACTAACTTGCGAGTTAGGTCTCAGTCGACACAAGGTTTGATTGTACAAAAGACGCATTGTTACATGTCGGACTCATATTCTATCATTACACATTATTATACTTCAACTATGATTGCTATACAACATATTTTTTTCAACTATATGCAAAACCTATGTATTCTCACCAACTATTTATAGTTGACCCCCCCATCTTTCCAACTTAACATGTTTCAGGTTATAGCGTGCTTGAAGATTGGAGTTAATGCTTGAAGATGTGTATCTAGTATTTTTATTTTTATGTACAAAATTCTTTAGAACAATTGTATGTAATTTATTTAAATCAATTATTGACATTTATTATTTACCATGAGCTACTGAACAATCATCAATACGTGACACCTCGATATTTCCGCCATCGGTTGGGGTGTTACAGATTGGTATCAGAGCCATGGTTATAGGGAATTAGGTTATTAGAAAAATAATCTAGTCTATAACCATAGGATTATAATCAGTACTTGCTTCTTTTACTTGCAACCCTACTTTTTTCTATTCTCTATCTCCCTCGTACTTCTTATCCCTACTTTAGTCCCTACAAGAAGATTGTTCTCCATCACAAGATCTACTCTTAGACTAATAGGACAAATCCTCAGGTTTAGCCTGAACCACCTTGAAGATCTCGTCGAAGTACTAGATTTTAATAACAAACACGTGCAATCTGGAAGGGTGAATGCCTGTATTCTGAGTTTTCTGTCTAGGACTGGCATTGCGCATAAATCCCAATCAGACGAGGGACCCGGATGCCTACCTGGGAATTCTCGGGATGAGTGTTCACTTATAGGCTAAAGCATGTCTTCACTATGTTATTAGAATCTAGAAGTTTGGATAAGTCAACGTTTTCGTTTATTCGTTTTAATTAATGAATAAATGATTACACTCACTTTCCTTAAACTAAGCTCTAAAATCTCAAAATTTTACAGCTTAAATCAATCTCATTTCATAACCATCTATGGATTTCACAATCACACTTCACCTTACCATCTTTGCCACTTTTTAAATATTCAACACCCTACCCAAATCATATTATTTCATTTCTCAACATGTTACTTATTTTTAAAAACTATAACCTCATACCTTAGCACAAACTAAAGATTTCTAAATCCTGTTGGATTTTCATTACCTAGTAACTTTACAAAGTACATATTTTTGTCAAAAGATGTCCTCGAACTTAAATTCAATTGTTTATTTATTGACGTAACAAACAATTTTCTATATAATACTTTAAACTATTAAAAATCACTTAATAGAACCTTGATCTTCAAAACCTAATGTCATGTTTGAAATCTCCAACTAACGGGAATATTTTAATCAAAGCCCACTTAGCTTGTACTATTTAACAACTTTTGCTTTATGTATAAAACCAATTTTGAAAATAAGATTTTTTTTTTAATCCATAAGAATAATATCTAGTCTCTAAATTCTCCATCGACACTCACTCATTTTCAACTTGTTCAAATTTTTACAATATTTGGCATATACCACAATCATGTTTTCTTATATACTTGATTATAACCTTTGATCCAAACCCCAAAATTTACACTGCTACATAATCTCCTTACTATAATATAAACTCTTTATCAACTATCTTCACATTCACTATCTCTCACAACCTTGATTCTGCTTCAAGATTTTTCATCATCCTCTCAAGAACTAAATTCATATCCTTCACCTTCTCACACATGAGCTAGTTACCCATGATAACCAAACTATTGAAACTTGATTGTGTGTTGCATCAAACATAATCCTTAGTTATACATGAGGATTCGACTATCTACCATATTTGAACATTTGGAACTAGAATTCATGGAATATAAACTATTTGCTATAGACACACCTAGAGTCATTAACCTTGTCTAGGGCAACTCTATTACAACTCGTATGCTATACTTGATACTTGATTGCTTACATGTACATATTATCAATTTGCAATTCATGTGTGTAATAATTGGTACACTTAATCAAACAACTGATTGAGGATGAAATACTTTCTCAACAGTTAGTAGAGTACCAAATAACCTACTCAACGATTGGTAGAGGTCATCATGCCTGCTCAACAGTCGGTAGAGGCCCTACAACCTGCTCAACGACTGGTAGAGGCTATCGCACCTGCTCAACAATCGGTAGAGGTTCTTACTCACTGACTGGTAGAGGTCTTTTTCCTGCTCAACAGTTGGACTTATTTTTGGATACATTGTATACGATTCAATCACAAGGCTATTTTTCATTACTTACATGTGTGTTTAGAGTCATAGAAGGACACAAAACCCTAATGTAAGGTAAATTGGTGGTTGCGGTCCGGAACGTAATCATGAATTTACAGGTACATTAAGGTAGTGTGAAATTCTATTAAGGTTTTGGGAGATACCCCGTATGTTTTCGAAGTATCAGAGGTGTGATGGGTTAGCTGCGATACACCCTATATACAAACACTAATGATACGTGGAAAGGGATACTGTAGGGTCAGACCAATAACAAACCCTAGTTATTTGGTAGTCCATCTAGCATTTATGTTTATCTTATACATTCCTTAAACTCTTACCCTACTCTGAACCATAGTCACCCTAACTATCCTCAACACTATTCAAATGTTTCTTCTTAAAATAAACTTCGGGACGAAGTTCCTAAAAGTAGGGGAGACTGTAACATCACACAAAATTTCTTTATATATATATATATATATATATATATATAGAACTCCCTCGTTTATTCATCCGATTCATGTTTACAGTATCTTTACCATCCATTTTGTTAATTTTTTTGTTTAAATAATGACGTATAATCAATATTAAATTGGATTGTATTAAATTCTGATTTAAAAACATTAAAAAAAATGTTTGCCTGTGCCAGGATTCGAACCCGAGTCCCTGGCGGGCTAAACCTTAACCACACCACACAAACCACTACACCATTTGGTGTTTTGTGATGTTAATTAAAACCAATTAAACTTAAACCCTTTCAAGGTCCCTTAGTCAAACCTGAAAAGTCAAATGTAGTCTCCTAGTCAAGTCAAGTCAAAGTGTTAGTAAATATGGTCTCCTAGTCAAGTCAAAATGTTAATAAATATGGTCTTCTAGTCAAGTCAAAGTTGTTCCTAAATTCTAGCCTAGTCAAAGTAGTCCCTAATTACAACTCCAAATTTTACACTATAAATACACTAGTCTACCATTCAACACTTTATACCATTAAAAAAAAAACATTATTATCCCATCTCCCATATACTAAAGTTTTCATCCGTCATTATCTCCTCTAGCTAGTTTTGAGTTTTCCAAGGCATTATTACTAAGTGTTTGCACGCTCAATAAAACGCACGAACTCATTATGCACCTAAGGTGAGTTTACATAGCCCCTTTTTCTATTTTACATTTTGGGTGAAACATGTTTAAACATTTTATACACTATCATTTACTCGTTCTTACATTGTTGAAACTTGTAATTCAACTACACTATCATTTAGATTATAGCGCTGTAGGTCTGACAAACCCATCCCCCCGCATAAATTCAGGGATGATCGATAACAGTTACACTTTTACTAACTTGCGAGTTAGGTCTCAGTCGACACAAGGTTTGATTGTACAAAAGACGCATTGTTACATGTCGGACTCATATTCTATCATTACTCATTATTATACTTCAACTATGATTGCTATACAACATATTGTTTTCAACTATATGCAAAACCTATGTATTCTCACCAACTATTTATAGTTGACCCCCCCATCTTTCTAAGTTAACATGTTTCAGGTTATAGCGTGCTTGATGATTAGAGTTAATGCTTGAAGATGTGTATCTAGTATTTTTCATTTTTATGTACAAAATTCTTTAGAACAATTGTATGTAATTTATTTAAATCAATTATTGAAATTTATTATTTACCATGAGCTACTGAACAATCATCAATACGTGACACCTCGATGTTTCCGCCATCGGTTGGGGTGTTACAGTTGTACCCTGGGAAACAGACGGGTTCACCTGGGTGGCCTGAAATCTGTTTTAAGGAAAGCGTGTTTTACACGTGCCTCAGTCACTTCGCGTTTTCCTTATGCTTGTTTCGTTTTTTGCTTTCATTTTGTAATTTCCATTCCTGTCTTTGTATTCTGTTTATCTTTCATTATTGTATTGTAATCCGAATTTGTTTTATAAAAATTGGAATTTCTTTTTATTTTGTGAACGGTGGTCCTACAAGCTTAAAACGGATTTTAAAACACCGTTCCTACTTTGTTTTAAAATTTTCGGATTGCAAAATAAAAATGTTTCCTTAAACTTTTTGTGAATTTGCCTTGGTTTTCTGTAAACCAAACAGTTTTGTTTTTTGTAAACCGAATTGTGTAATTCAAAGGATTATTCCTTGGTGTGATTATTTCTGAACACTGATTATTGTTTTCTTGTTTCAGAAATGGCTACGAATGCTAGTGCTTCATCAACAACTATTGGATCAACATCCACCACTATGGGACCATTAGTTGGCACCCAGGCAGCCCAGGCGGTTGCAAACCATGTTGAGAAACCAGAGAAGTTTTCTGGTCTGAACTGTGACATCCGTCACATTTCATTTTATCTTTTGTCCGAGTTTAGTCCCTCTCATTTCATGCATTTACATTTATAATCCTTGTAACTCAAAGTTTTGATTCAATAATAAAAGTTTCAAACTTGTTTCTTGCAACGTTGTCGTAATGAAGAAATTCTTTTCTTATAATAATAATAATAATAATAATAATAATAATAATAATATTAATAATAACAACAACAAGTGATAACATTACTAATAACAAATGAAACAATTCTATAACCTTACCCATTTCTTTTTCGGAGCCCAGCAATAGCCACCCTGAGCCCAACAGAACCAGCCCAAGATCTTGACCCCAGATCCGGCCCACCTGCCATTGAAAAAAAAAAGAGAAAATTATGTGTTGGAAACGGGACTCGAACCCGTATCCAACCAGGTAACACACACCCTAACAACCAGCTGAGCCATATCATCTTAGTGTAAGGTTATCCAACTCAAACAAACATAAACCTCCATTAATCACGCACAGTTGACTTGTGAAAGTCAACATGCGAGACCACTTTCCAAATCAATCATCAATCCGCGTTTTTTTAAAACAATTTGTTTATGGAATGTTTGGACCGACTAATACAGCTTGTAAACCACGCTAATCACATTTAAAACTTACCAAATCGTGCACAAATACGCGTATAGGAGTTATGACGGGTCAAAACTTCCAAGTATACGATTAAGAACAATTAGTATAAATTGATACCCCTCATTCAAGCTTAATACACCGATAGTCAAACCCCCTTACTCAATTCATCCTAAAACACTCCCAAATTTGCGTAATCGTGCTTTGTTGACTTCGCTTATTGACCCGTTCGTTCTTAAATCATATCGCACTGTAAGTCCAAATTTGTTTGTTGGTTTTGTTAATCGGCCTATCACGAACAATAGCCCCATGGTTTCAGGGGCTATTGGTTACGAATCATAGTGATTTGAAAACTAGGGTTCTTGGCGTTCGAATTGGGGATTTGACTCGCAACTGTTATCGTATAAGTTTAAATTAAATAGAAAACCATCACC
Organism: Ambrosia trifida; assembly: GCA_028751855.1. Classification (NCBI taxonomy): domain Eukaryota; kingdom Viridiplantae; phylum Streptophyta; class Magnoliopsida; order Asterales; family Asteraceae; genus Ambrosia; species Ambrosia trifida. Next base: position 62,010,670 of record CM054128.1, on the reverse strand, counting down.
AACTGACTGCAGATCAGTTGGTGAAACATTGATGTGTTAAAACGCGGGCCGGCCTCAACCTCGAGTTCGATCCCAGCCCCAAACATTTTCTTTCTTTTGTTTTGAAACCTAATGTTTAAATCCTAAACACCCTTATAATATGCTGAAACCAAAAAAAAGTGTTCTCAGGGTCCAGACCAGATGGTCTAGACTTGTGATTATAAACACATGGAACCGGCCAGGAACTCGGGTTCGAGTCCTGGCACATGCAACATATTTTTTTGACCTTTTCCTTTTATATGTATTTACTTTTTATCTTTTAAAATAGATTTAAAATACCAAAAGAGGTTTATAAATTCTATAAAATTATCTTATGTTATTCAAATGGTAAAGTTTACAATACAATTTTTAGATTTCCAAAAATAATTTATTTAATATATATTATAAATATTACAAGTTTATTCATTTATAATTTTAAAATTATATAAAAATATGTAAACGTTCTTATAAAATTCCACAAAAATTATTTTAAACTTGTTGATCTATAAGCATTTCAGAAATAAATTTAATTTCATAAAAATCATTCGTTTCATATTTTTAATTGATTATTGTTATTTTAAGTCATAAATGAATCATAATAAATTCATTTTTCAATATTTTTATACGAAAATTTTACATAAATTATCTTTGTTCATTTAGAACAGAAATATATATTTTAATTTGAAATTTCTTTAATTTTAATATTTTTAGATATTAAAATTATATCTTTGACAAATAGAAATAAATATACTAAATATTCAATTTTTGAAGAAATAATTTTATAAAAATTGTTTTCATACTTGGAAACCTTATAACATGATCATCCTTAATCAAAAAACCTACAATAGTCTTTTATTTAATTATTTACCCAAATTTCTTTATTTATTAACAAATTACCTAATTAATAAAACAATTACTTATCCCCAAATTAGGAACCCTAGAACTACTTGTATCCTTGATAACTTAGACTCTAAGTTCAATCCCTTACAAATTATCTAACTCTTTGGGTTAATCCCTTGGGATAATCCTAATTCATATCACGTTGTTCAGTAGAGTTTCAAGTTATTACGCGAACTGTGAGTATTTCCTATCCCCTTTTTGCTTTTATTCATTTTTGGGGTGTTACATGTACACATATACAAATTACAAATACAAGTTCACATTTTTACAATACAATTCTAGTACTATGTGCATTTGCTTACAAACGTGTTTTATGCTTAGACATTAGATGTAGAATACATTTGTACTTAGTGAAATCATTAACATTGTACAAGCCGACCTTAACATTGGATAGCGCTATTGGATTGACAACCCCCCTAGGTTGATTCTCCCCCTTTTTCATCGGAGAATCCGTGGTCATTGTTAAGTTATTATCCATTTATTGGATAAGTACACCGCCATTCATTTAGTACATTATACAGTCACAAGATTGATTTCGCTCATTTGTATGATACATAGTTTACAGATTTGCACTGTAGCTTTGCACTTGAATTGTATACCTTTTTCAACTTACTATATGTATTAAAACTAGGAATGCTCACCAACATTTCTTATGTTGACAAAACCTATTTTGTACATGTTTCAGGTGCAGTTTGATCTTAGTTCCATTGCATTGGATTTTAATGCTTGCTTTTAATAAGTTATTTCAAATTTCATGTTTCGTTCAGACTTTTGTATTTGTTTTCCATTTCATCTATGTAAGACAATTTAAATTATTAAATAATATATTTACATTTTAGTACCATGTGCTTTTGAACAATCGTCAGTACGTGACACCTCGATGATTCCGCCATCGGTTGGGGTGTTACAGATTGGTATCAGAGCAATGGTTATAGAAAACTAGGTTATTAGATGAAATGGCCTAGACTATAACCGAACTTCAACTTTCATGCATAATATTTCCTAAATTACCATTCCCCTCATTTCCTTCTACTTCCCTCCCTCTATCTTTCCCTTCTTCTCCATTTCTCCTCATCTTTCATCATGGTGCATAGAGATGGTGTCCTACAAGGAGTGGAAAGACTACATCATCATGGAGCGGGAGCAGTACCTTTCATGAAGACATTCCTAGGCATAATGCCTACTCTTATTTTGTTCCTTCAAAGTTGTTGAGCTTTAATGAGTGTGATGGAACACGTGCAATCTGGAAGGGTGGATGCCTGTACACTAGGTTTTCTGACATAGGCAAGCATAGCGCATAAATCCAATGACGGACCTGTTATGCTTACCTGGGGATTCCTGGAGTGAGTGTCCACTTATAGGCTAAAGCATGTCTTCTTTGATCACCATTGGGTTCAATTTCTTTGAAAAGTCAACGTTCTTGTTGGGCTTTACAGCTAGACAAGGGCAATCCAAGCATTTTATGCAAGTTTTTCAATAATACACTCTTGTTTCATATACAATATTTTGTATTTCATGATTTTCATATATTGCTTACAAGTTCATACTTTCATAATCATTTGTACAATTATACACTTACATTTTATAATCTCATGATTATTCATTGACTGCCTTGTAGATGTCTGCTCGCCGCATGCTCCGTGATGCTAGCCAACGCACTGTTCGTGCTTCTGGACAACGTTCTGATCGTCGCCTCGCATCTCTAGTCGCTGAGCAAATTGCTACAGTGATCCCAAATCTTGTCAGTGAGTTAACCCAGAATAGTAACAGTACCAACACAGAGGGTGCGACTCAATTTCGGTGCACTTTCAAACACTTTAACTCCTTCAACCCCACAAAATTCACTGGTGAGGAGGGTGCTACTGGCCTCCTCCAATGGTTTGAAAGTATGGAGAACACCTTTGTGAACAGCGAGTGTCCTGATGAACTCAGCGTTCGCTATGCTACCAGTGTCCTTCAAAAGGGGGCGCTAACATGGTGGAATGGCGAAAAGCGCAATCGGGGCGCTGATGTTGCTTTATCTTTGTCTTGGGCTGAGGTTAAGGAACTCATGATCGCCAAATTCTGCCCTAGGAACGAAATCAGGAAACTGGAGGATGAGTTTCATGGGCTGAAACAAGACAGTGGTGAGAATCTTGCGTATAACACTCGATATCATGAACTCAGCATATTGGTTCCACACATGGTTACCCCAGTCTCTCGAGCAATCGAAAAATATATCGAGGGATTACCTGACCTGATTCAAGATGTAGTCACTGGAAGAAAACCCACTACGGTGGAAGAAGCCATCCAGCTTGCAGCCTCCTTGACTGACAAGCACGTGAAAAAGGGAAATCTGGTTAGGAAAGGAACTAAGAAACCAGCTGAGAAGACCCCCAACCCTACTACTGAATCATCAAGAGTCGCTGTAGACAATACCGGTTCCAACTCTAGGAAGCGGAAGTTCAGAAGTAAAAACTATGCCGTTGTAGCCCTAGTAACCCAGGCTCCAATGGTCCAGGCTCCTCCTGTCAAGAAAGTTTATGGGGGAAACTTACCCAAATGTGCTACCTGTCAGTACCATCACCCCTCAAACTTTCCTTGTCGCCACTGTACCACCTGTGGTAGGTATGTTCATGTAGCTACCACATGTCGTTCAGTGTTTAGACCTCAACCAATCAACTCTCACCTAGTTAACCCTCAGCCAGCCAACCCTTAACCAGCTCGCCAAAACCCATAACCCATAACATATGGTCGAGCCTGCTTCAATTGTGGTGATCCAAACCACCTCAGAAATCAGTGTCCAGATCTTGTCCCAGCAAACCGTACAACAAACCCAGTGACTCGTGGTAGGGCTTTCAACATCAATGCAGCAAAAGCCCAGGCAACAAATGATGTGGTGAATGGAACATTTTTACTTGATGGTCATTATGCTTCGATTTTATTTGATACTGGTGCGGATAAAAGTTTTGTTTCATTAGCATTCGTACCTTTAGTATCTCACACTCGCTCTAGATTAGGAGCGCCCTTCACTGTCGAGGTTGCGGATGGAAACCCCATCTCAATCGATTCCATCATTCAGGGTTGTACTCTTAGTCTTAACGAGCATGATTTCTCCATTGATCTCATACCCATGAAATTGGGTAGTTTTGATGCCATCGTGGGTATGGATTGACTTTCTAAACACCATGCTGAAGTTGTTTGCTTTGAAAAATTTATTCTGTTTCCTCTCTTATCGGGTGACTTTTTACGGGTTTATGGTGAAAAACCATCCAGTGGTCTTAAACTCATGTCCTGCACACAAGCACAAAAATACCTACGTAAGAAATACGTAGCTTTCTTGGCCCATGTCGTGGAAAAGAAAGATAAAGACAAGAGTATCCAAGATGTTCCTGTTGTTCGTGAATTTCCAGAAGTCTTTCCTGATGACTTACCTGGACTTCCACCGGTGCCTCCTGTTGAATTTCGTATTGACCTTGTACCTGGTGCCACACCCGTTGCAAAATCTCCATATCGCCTTGCACCTTCTGAGATGCAAGAACTTGCGAGTCAACTTCAAGAGTTGGCAGACAAGGGCTTCATTCGTCCCAGTTCATCACCTTGGGGAGCTCCAGTCTTATTTGTAAAGAAGAAGGATGGATCTTTCTGAATGTGTATTGATTATCGGGAGCTTAATAAACTCACCATTAAAAACCGTTACCCATTACCCCGCATTGATGATCTTTTTCACCAACTTCAAGGCTTGACTTGTTTTTCAAAGATCGATCTTCGTTCTGGATATCATCAACTTCGAGTTCATGAAGACGATATTCCAAAGACTGCCTTTCGTACACGTTATGGTCATTACGAGTTCATGGTTATGCCTTTTGGACTAACCAAAGCACCCGCTGTCTTCATGGATCTCATGAATCGCGTGTGCAAACCCTTCTTAGATAAATTCGTAATCGTTTTCATTGATGATATTCTCATTTACTCTAAAACCAAATCAGCTCACGAACAACACCTTAGACAAATTTTGAGTCTTTTGAAGAATGAACAACTGTATGCCAAATTTTCCAAGTGTGAATTTTGGCTTAAGGAAGTTCAATTTTTGGGACACATTATCAATGATAAGGGAATACACGTGGATCCAGCTAAGATTGAGGCCGTTAAAAATTGGGTTACACCTAAGTCTCCCACTGAAGTTCGTTCTTTCCTTGGTCTAGCGGGTTATTATCGTCGTTTCATTCTCAACTTCTCCAAGATTGCCTTACCTCTCACTTCTTTAACCCATAAAGATAAACCATATGTATGGGGACCCAGTCAGGAAGAAGCATTCCAAACCTTGAAACAGAAACTTTGTGATGCTCCGATCCTTTCTCTACCTGACGACAATGAGGACTTCGTGGTTTATTGCGATGCCTCTAACCAAGGTCTTGGTTGTGCTCTCATGAAACGAGGCAAGGTTATAGCATATGCATCACGGCAATTGAAAACCCATGAGAAAAATTATACTACCCATGATCTTGAACTCGGAGCGGTCGTTTTCGCACTTAAGATTTGGAGGCACTATTTATATGGTACAAAGTGTGTGGTTTTCACTGACCACAAAAGCCTTCAACACATTTTCAATCAGAATGATCTGAATATGCGTCAACGACGATGGATCGAGTTGTTAAACGACTACGACTGCGAGATTCGCTATCATCTTGGCAAAGCGAATGTTGTAGCCGATGCTCTCAGTCGTAAAGATCATGCCCAGCTTTATTGTGCCCAGGTCCAGTCTGATATCAAACTCCGCATTATTGAAGCCCAACATGTCTCTATTACTGAAGGCAACATGTACGATGAAATGTCGTGTGGAGCCGAAAACCAGTTGGGAACCAAACATGGTTTACTTTACTTCATGAACCGTCTTTGGAATCCTGATCGTGACAACCTGCGTACTTTCCTCATGGACGAGTCTCACAAGTCTCGTTACTCCATTCACCCTGGTGCAGATAAGATGTATCAGGATCTGCGTACCTTGTATTGGTGGCCTGGTATGAAAAAGGACAAAGCTCTATATGTGGCAAAATGCCTTACTTGCTCCAAAGTCAAAGCTGAGCACCAACGTCCATCTGGTTTACTTGTGCAACCAGAAATTCCAGTGTGGAAGTGGGAGAACATTGCTATGCACTTCATTACGAAACTTCCACGCACCACTCGTGGTCATGACAGTATCTGGGTCATCGTCGACCGATTGACCAAATCTGCTCACTTCCTACCAATTCGTGAGACCTACCCAATTGAGAAGCTGTCTAGAATCTATATCAATGAGATTGTCAGTCGTCATGGTATTCCTCTGGACATTATTTCTGACTTGATAGTCGGTTTACTTCTCGCTTTTGGCAAACACTTCAATCCGCACTTGGTACTCAACTAAAACTTAGCACAGCCTATCACCCACAAACGGATGGTCAAACTGAACGAACCATCCAAACATTGGAGGATATGCTTAGAGCGTGCGTCATTGACTTTGGTGGCAATTGGAACACACACTTACCTTTGGTTAAGTTCTCGTATAATAACAGCTACCATTCCAGTATTAACATGGCACCATTTGAGGCACTTTATGGCCGCAAATGTCCTTCCCCTGTTTGTTGGAGCGAGATTGGCGAAACACAAATCACCGGTCCCGAGCTAATACAGGAAACGACAGACAAAATTCTTCGCATTCGTGATAATTTGCAAGTTGCTCGAAGCCGACAGAAAAGTTATGCCGATCAAAGATGCAAGCCTCTAGAATTTCAAGTTGGAGATATGGCACTTCTCAAGGTTTCACCCTGGAAGGGTATGTTTCGATTCGGAAAGAAAGGGAAACTTGCACCTCGGTTTGTAGGCCCTTTTAAGATCCTTGAACGAATTGGGAAGGTAGCTTACAAGCTCGAATTACCACCAGAGCTCAACAATGTCCATCCAACGTTTCACGTTTCTAATCTAAAGAAATGTTTGGCTGAAGGTAACCTCCATGTTCCTTTAGAGGATATCCAGATTGACGAATCGATGCGCTTCATAGAAAAACCTGTGGAGATTATGGATCGAGATGTCAAGACACTTAAGCGAAGCCGAATTCCAATTGTCAAAGTTCGTTGGGAGTCCAAACGAGGCCCAGAGTTTACTTGGGAGCGTGAGGACCAAATGATGTCTAAGTATCCTCATCTTTTTCCAGAGACTTCCACTTGAAGGAATTTCGGGACGAAACTTCTAAAAGTAGGGGATGCTGTGACATCCGTCACCTTTCATTTTATTTTTTGTCCGAGTTTAGTCCCTCTCATTTCATGCATTTACATTTATGATCCTTGTAACTCAAAGTTTTGATTCGATAATAAAAGTTTCGAACTTGTTTCTTGCAATGTTGTCGTAACGGAGAAATTCTTTTCTTATAATAATAATAATAATAATATTAATAATAACAACAACAAGTGATAACATTACTAATAACAAATGAAACAATACTATAACCTTACCCATTTTTTTTTCTGAGCCCAGCAATAGCCACCCTGAGCCCAACTGAACCAGCCCAAGATCTTGAGCCCAGATCCGGCCCACCTGCTATTGAAAAAAAAAAAACAGAGAAAATTATGTGTTGGAAATGGGACTCAAACCCGTATCCAACCAGGTAACACACACCCAAACAACCAGCTGAGCCATATCATCTTTGTGTAAGGTTATCCAACTCAAACAAACCTAAACCTCCATTAATCACGCACAGTTGGCTTGTGAAAGTCAACCTGCGAGACCACTTTCCAAATCAATCATCAATCCGCATTTTTTTAAAACAATTTGTTTATGGAATGTTTGAACCGACTATTACAGCTTGTAAACCACGCTAATCACATTTAAAACTTACCAAATCGTGCACATATACGCGTATAGGATTAATGACGGGTCAAAACTTCCAAGTATACGATTAAGAACAATTAGTATAAATTGATACCCCTCATTCAAGCTTAATACACCGATAATCAAACCCCCTTACTCAATTCATCCTAAAACACTCTCAAATCTGCGTAATCGTGCTTTGTTGACTTCGCTTGTTGACCCGTTCGTTCTTACATCATATCGCACTGTAAGTCCAAATTTGTTTGTTGATTTTGTTAATCGGCCTATCACGAACAATAGCCCCATGGTTTCAGGGGCTATTAGTTACGAATCATAGTGATTTGAAAACTAGGGTTCTTGGCGTTCGAATTGGGGATTTGACTCGCAACTGTTATCGTATAAGTTTAAATTAAACAGAAAACCATCACCAACTGACTGCAGATCAGTTGGTGAAACATTGATGTGTTAAAACGCGGGCCGGCCTCAACCTCGAGTTCGATCCCAGCCCCAAACATTTTCTTTCTTTTGTTTTCAAACCTAATGTTTAAATCCTAAACACCCTTATAATATGCTGAAACCAAATAAAAGTGTTCTCAGGGTCCAGACCAGATGGTCTGGACTTGTGATTATAAACACATGGAACCGGCCAGGAACTCGGGTTCGAGTCCTGGCACATGCAACATATATTTTGACCTTTTCTATAAAAATTATCTTATGTTATTCAAATGCTAAAGTTTACAATACAATTTTAATATTTCCAAAAATAAGTTATTTAGTATATATTATAAATATTACAAGTTTATTCATTTATAATTTTAAAATTATATAAAAATATGTAAATGTTCTTATAAAATTCCACAAAAATTATTTTAAACTTGTGGATCTATAAGCATTTCAGAAATAAATTTTATTTCAGAAAAATCATTCGTTTCATAATTTTAATTGATTTTTGTTATTTTAAGTCATAAATAAATCATAATAAATTCATTTTTCAATATTTTTATACCAAAATTTTACATAAATTATCTTTGTTCATTTAGAACAGAAATATATATTTTAATTTGAAATTTCTTTAATTTTAATATTTTTAGATATTAAAATTATATCTTTGACAAATAGAAATAAATATACTAAATATTCAATTTATGAGGAAATAATTTTATAAAAATTATTTTCATACTTGGAAACCTTATAACATGAGCATCCTTAATCAAAAATCCTACAATAGTCTTTTATTTAATTATTTACCCAAATTTCTTTATTTATTAACAAATTACCTAATTAATAAAACAATTACTTATCCCCAAATTAGGAACCCTAGAACTACTTGTATCCTTGATAACTTAGACTCTAAGTTCATTCCCTTACAAATTATCTAATTCTTTAGGTTAATCCTTTGGGATAATCCTAATTCATATCACGTTGTTCGGTAGAGTTTCAAGTTATTACGCGAACTGTGAGTATTTCCTATCCCCTTTTTGCTTTTATTCATTTTTGGGGTGTTACATGTACACTTATACAAATTACAAATACAAGTTCACATTTTTACAATACAATTCTAGTACTATGTGCATTTGCTTACAAACGTGCTTTATGCTTAGACATTGCATGTAGAATACATTTGTACTTAGTGAAATCATTAACATTGTACAAGCCGACCTTAACATTGGATAGCGCTATTGGATTGACAACCCGCCTAGGTTGATTCTCCCCCTTTTTCATCGGAGAATCCGTGGTCATTGTTAAGTTATTATCCATTTATTGGATAAGTACACCGCCATTCATTTAGTACATTATACAGTCACAGGATTGATTTCGCTCATTTGTATGATACATAGTTTACATATTTGCACTGTAGCTTTGCCCTTGAATTGTATACCTTTTTCAACTTACTATATGTATTAAAACTAGGAATGCTCACCAACATTTCTTATGTTGACAAAACCTATTTTGTACATGTTTCAGGTGCAGTTTGATCTTAGTTCCATTGCATTGGATTTTAATACTTGCTTTTAATAAGTTATTTCAAATTTCATGTTTCGTTCAGACTATTGTATTTGTTTTCCATTCCATCTATGTAAAACAATTTAAATTATTCAATAATATATTTACATTTTAGTACCATGTGCTTTTGAACAATCGTCACTACGTGACACCTCGATGATTCCGCCATCGTTTGGGGTGTTACATAAACTTCAAAAGATGGCAGCAAAAGATGTTGTTTTACTTAAAAACTTTGAATCTTATGAGATTCTTGACTGAGTCCCCCCTCCCCCACCTTGCTGATGGGAACTCTGATGCGCAATCTGTTAGCGCATGTGATGCTTAGAAACATTCTGAGTACCTATGCAAAAACTATGTGTTGAATGGACTGGCTGATCCATTGTATAACGTGTACTGCAAGATACCGACTGCCCAAGAACTTTGGGAATCTTTGGAGCGCAAGTACAAAACTGAAGATGATGGTACTAGAAATTTGTTATGGATCGATTTTTGGACTATAAAATGGTGGATTACAAAACTGTTATTAGCCAAGTCCAGGAATTGCAAGTGAACCTTAGTGATATTCTGTCTAAAGGAATGAATCTTAGTGAAACATTCCAAGTGGCTGCAATGGTTGAAAACTTCTTCGAAGTTGGACAAATTTCAAGAATTACCTTAAGCATAAGCAAAAGGAAATGACCATTGAAGATCTTATGGTTCGCTTGCGTATTGAGGAAGATAACAGTGTGTCTCTAAAAGGAACTCAAATTGAAGGTTCTGCAAAAGCTAACATTGTTGAGCATGGTCAGTTTTCAAGGGACCACAAGAGCAACAAAGGCATAAATTTTGTGAAAAATCAAAAAGTAAGGGTCGGGACCCTGGGCCTAGGAAAAGTGGAGTGAAAAAAAAGGTTAGTTCCTTCAAAGGAAAATGTTACAATTGTAATGAAGTTGGTCATAAAGCTGATCAATGGAAAGTACCTAAACGTGAGAAGGTGCTTATGGTTGTTCATTGTAACACCCCAACCGATGGCGGAATCATCGAGGTGCCACGTAGTGACGATTATTCAAAAGCTCATGGTACTAAAATGTAAATATATGATTATTGAATATTGTTTTACAACATGTGAAATTAAATACAAGACAACAAAAATAAAGATAATTGATTGATTTAATCTAAGTCCCAAGTCCTATGTGAAGCGTCAAGCAGCTTATCCTGAAACATGCACGAAAATAATTTTGTCAACATATGATGTTGGTGAGTACTACTTAGCTTTGGACATATAGTATAAGTTCGAAAAGGTAGTACAATTCATGTGTCTAGCATCACCAAGGCATTATGTAAACATGCAAGTAACCAAACAAGACAAAGATCAAATGTAAAGTTTGTACAGTGAAATTGATAATGAGCACCTCAACATGTGTCAAGTCTAAAAGAGAACCATAACATAAGTTATGTCTAAATGAGCACCGTAACATAAGTTACGTCTATATGTAAAGAGCACCATAACATAAGTTATGTCTAGATGTATATTTTGTATGTAAGCTACGTTCATGTTCAAACATAAGCACAAAGATAAACAAGACACGTATATGAATTGTAAATGAATAAAAATGTATGTGTAAATGGATATGAAAGTTTTGTATACTTGTGCATGAATCACCCCAAAAGTTGTAAAAGCGAAAAAGGGGATAAGTAATACTCACCTTAGCAAGGTGGTAAGTCTTGTGTAATTGAATAAGTATAATCCAACGTTGCCAAGTATCACCCTATGTATAATGTAACAAATAAGTCTAAGTCTATTTGGTCTATAAGTATTTTCTAGGGTCTCGAATTGGGGATAAGTGTTCGTTTGATTAATAATTTAAACGTTTAATAAATAAGAGAAATTTGATAAAATAAATGAACAAAAGTCTTTTTGTAAATTTTAAATCAAAGATGGTCACAATGTAAAGTTTTAACTGTGAAAATAATTTTTATAAAATTATTTTCTTATAAATAGAATATTAAATCTATTTATTTTAAATTGTCAAAATATAACTTTAATATTTAAAAAATATTAAAATTAATGAATTTTTCAATTAAAAATTGTATTTCTGTTCTAAATGAAAAGAAATAATTTATATAAAATTTTGGTGCAAAAATACTGAAAAATGAATTTATTATGATTTATTTATGATTAAAACTAACAAAAAATAATTAAAAATATAAAATGCACGGTTTTTCTGAATTAAAAATAATTTCTGAAATGTTTAAGGATATACAAGTTTAGAATAATTTTTGTGAGATTTAATAAAATCGTTTAGATATTTTTATTGAATTTTATAATTATAAATGAATAAACTTGTAATATTTATTATATATATTAAATAAATGATTTTTGAAAAACTAAAAATTGGATAGTAAAGTTTATCATAAGAATAACTAAAGATAATTTTTGTAGGATTTATAAACCAACATAACTATTTTAAATGCAATATATAATACAAAGGGAATAAATAAAAACGCAACAAAAAAAGGATGCAGCTCATGGGGGTCGAACCTAGGCCCTTGGCCGGATCATAGGTTAAGACAATGAAGGTTTCACCAACTGATCTGAGGATCATTTGGTGATTGCTTTAAGTCCGATTTAAATAAAAAATGATATCTGCGAAAGGTTATCTTCCCCAATCAAACCCTAGAATTCTAATCCGATCAAACACATGATCAAATCATAATTAACCATAGGGGTATCAACGACCAGTGGCCAATTAACACACTACAACAAAGAATTAGACTCATACCAGTTTTATTGCCCTCTAATCAAGAGTCAACCCCGAAGTCAAAGGAGCTTCAATTGAACGCAGAAAAGGATTGATTTTGAACGATTAATGTGTACAGAATTTGGATTCGTCATGGTTTGAATAGAGTTTGAGGGTCTATTTATACTATGATCAGGTTTAATTGGGAACTTAGGAGGTTGACTCGACAATGTGTCAAGATGCGTTAATCACGATCCTTAATTACGTCGTGAACTTAATTTGTGATGTGTTTATGGCCGATAATCATGTGGTGGTCACGAAATAGTCAAAACACCTTCCAATAACAGCTTGATGGTGCGCCAATTAAGGAATTTAGGAAGTTTGACTTAATTGGTCAAGGTTGATTCTGGGTTTGCAGCGAGAATTCAGGGAAAGAGGGAAGGCAATGTATGGCTTTTATATAATATGGGTTGGGGTTAAAACAAGAATTAGCTATGGCTCAACTGGTGTGTATGTGCGTGTCTCGTGTCTGACCCGGCTCCCTGCCCGGGTTCGACTCCCGGCAGGAGCAATGTTTTACTTTTTTTTTTAAAAAAAACAAAAGGGAAAGGAGAGGGCTTGGGCCAGACCATGGGCTCATGTGTTGGGCTGGCCGAGCAGCAGCATGCTAGGGAAGAGGGGAAGGAGTCTGGGCTTGATGTTTGGGCTCATGTGATGGTAAAGGGATGGTTGGTTTGGGTTATGTTAATGGGTTTCAAGTGAGGGTTCATAAATATATATATATATATATATATATATATATATATATAATCCGAAATTTTATTATTATTATTATTATTATATAAAAATAAAATGAAAAGAAATGTGACGGATGTCACAGCATCCCCTACTTTTAGAAACTTCGTCCCGAAGTTATTAGAAACATAGGGCTATGGATGTTTGGGTAAAAATTAAGATAACTGGGGTTTGGAAAATTTGAATGATTTGGATAAGAGGTTTGATAGGTGTGAGTTAAGGATTGGATTAGGTTCGTCTCGAATAATAAGGAGAATAAGAATCTAGTAAATCACTAAACTTCAAGTTTTAGGAATCTTAAAATGTATGAGTTGATTAACTATAGAAAAACCAAATGAACTACCAAGTAAGTAGAGTTTGTTCCTGGTCCGACTTCCAGTCTCACTTTCAATGCATTATCAGTGTTTATATATAGGGTGTACCGCAGCTAACCCACCACACCTTTGATACCTTGAAAACGTACTGGACGCCTACCAAAAACTCTAATAGAATTTCATACCACCTTAACGCACCTGTAAATTCATGATTACGTTCCGGACCGGAATCATCAATTTACCTTACATTAAGGTTTTATGTCCTTCTATGAACCTGATCTAACAACACATTAAAGCAAATAAGTTCCACAAGAAGATGACACAACAAACACGTTGGATTACAATGAGACGTTATCAATGAAATGAGGCTATGTAATAATGAGGTCAATTGCATTGGTTTGCAACGACTTGCAAGCATAACAAAGTTTAAGTATGGGCTACTACTCACCCGAGGAGCCCTTTAAGTGAAATGTTTGTCTGAGTTGAGTGGATAATGTAGCAATTGTCTTTCATAGATCAATATGCAATCTTATAATACACACATGCAAATAAGTTTATAAGTACGACAACCATTAAGTGTAAGTGTTATCTTGGTGGCCTATAGAAATAGTTTACGAGTATCATGAATAATTAAATGTTCAATGGATAGTCAGATTAAGGGAAAAATCAAGTTTCATATGACAAACAATGATGTTTTTAGAAAAACTCTGTAGGATTAAATAAGTAGTTTGATTTTCATGGAAGTCAAGACCAAATGTTTCAAGTAGATGTAAGGTAGAGACTTTAATCTTCTACGATTGAAATAAACATAACCAAATATGATAAATTTCCAATCTATGTTCGTACACAATAGTATGCAAGGAAATCTCTAGATGTTATATGCTAATGAGTGCGACAAAATTGGGTACAAAATGATAATAGGATCAAGAAAATGAAAACACGAGTATTGGATTCTCGAGTCTTAGGAAGATTTCATCCCTAGCTTAACCAGTGGGATTAACGTCATCCTGACCGTTTGCTTCGTTGATATTGATATCGAAAGCTCGTCCATGTGCCACCAGGTTTACATTATTCAATTTAGGGCATTGAGGTCGCATGTGGTTAGGGTCTCTACAATGATAACATGCCCGACCGGTAGTAATCTGTAGTGGTTCCTGGGCAGCTGTTTGATGATTACCCTGTGTCCCAACCATTACTCGACAAGTGGTGACAAAGTGTCCAAACCTTCCACATCTAGTGCATTGACGGCATGGAAGATTTGCAGGGTGATGATACTTGCAAGTATTGCATTGAAGATGGATTCCCGTGTAGGCTTTCTTGATAGGGGGTTGAGTCACAGGATTCACAACAGCATGGTTCTGATCATCGCCCATTCGTTTCTTAGAGTTCGAAGAATTAGTGGCGGCCTTTGCTAAAACAGTCTTAGATTGTTCAACAACATTGGTGGTTTTCTCAGTAGACGTCTTGGTGCCCTTCCTAACCAAGTTTCCTTTCCTTACGTGTTTGTCTGTTAAAGTGGCTGCAAGCTGGATGGCTTCTTCTACCGTAGTGGCTTTGCCTCCAGTGACAACGTCTTGAATCAGGTCCGGTAATCCTTCGATATATTTTTCGATTGCTCGAGAGACCGGGGTAACCATGTGTGGAACCAGTATGCTAAGTTCGTGATATCGAGTATTATACGCAAGATTTTCACCACTGTCTTGTTTCAGCCCATGGAACTCTTCCTCCATTTTCCTGATTTCGTTCCTAGGGCAGAATTTAGCGATCATGAGTTCCTTAACCTCAGTCCAAGACAATGATAATGCAACATCAGCTCCTCGATTGCGCTTTTCGCCATTCCACCAGGTTAGCGCCCCTTTTTGAAGAACACTAGTAGCATAGCGAACGCGGAGTTCATCAGGACATTCACTGTTCACAAAGGTGCTCTCCATACTTTCAAACCATTGGAGGAGGCCAGTAGCACCCTCCTCACCAATGAATTTTGTAGGGTTGCAGGAGTTAAAGTGTTTGAAAGTGCACCGAAATTGAGTCGTACTCCCTGTGTTGGCACTGTTACTATTCTGGGTTATCTCACTGACAAGGTTTGGGATCACTGCAGCAATTTGCTTAGCGACTAAGGATGCGAGGCGACGGTCGGAACGTTGTCCAGAAGCACGAACAGGACGTTGGCTGGCATCACGGAGCATGCGGCGAGCAGACATCTATGAGGTAGTCAATAAATAATCATGAGATTAGAAAATGTAAGTGTATAATCGTACAGGTGATTATGAAGGTATGATCTTGTAAGCAATATATGAAAATCATGATATGCAAAATATTGTATATGAAACGAGAGAGTATTATTGAAAAACTTGTACAAAATGCTTGGAGTGCCCTTGTCTAGCGGTAAAAGCCCAACAAGAACGTTGACTTTTCAAAGGAATTGAACCCAATGGTGATCAAAGAAGACATGCGTTAGCCTATAAGTGGACACTCACTCCAGGAATCCCCAGGTAAGCATAACAGGTCCGTTATTGGATTTATGCGCTATGCTTGCCTATGCCAGAAAACCCAGTGTACAAGCATCCACCCTTCCAGATTGCACGTGTTCTATCACACTCATTAAAGCTCAACAACTTTGAAGGAGCAAAATAAGGGTAGGCATTATGCCTAAGAGTGTCTTCATGAAAGGTACTGTTCCTGTTACATGATGATGTAGACTTTCCACTCCTTGTAGGACACCATCTCTATGCACCATGATGAAAGATGAGGAGAAATAGAGAAGAAGGGAAAGATAGAGGAAGGAAAGTAGAGGGAAATGAGGGTAAGGTAATTTAGGAATTATTATGCATGCAAGTTGAAGTTTGGTTATAGTCTAGGCCATTTTATCTAATAACCTAGTTCCCTATAACCATGGCTCTGATACCAATCTGTAACACCCCAACCGATGGCGGAATCATCGAGGTGCCACGTAGTGACGATTGTTCAAAAGCTCATGGTACTAAAATGTAAATATATGATTATTGAATATTGTTTTACAACATGTGAAATTAAATACAAGACAACAAAAATAAAGATAATTGATTGATTTAATCTAAGTCCCAAGTCCTATGTGAAGCGTCAAGCAGCTTATCCTGAAACATGCACGAAAATAATTTTGTCAACATATGATGTTGGTGAGTACTACTTAGCTTTGTACATATAGTATAAGTTTGAAAAGGTAGTACAATTCATGTGTCTAGCATCACCAAGGCATTATGTAAACATGCAAGTAACCAAACAAGACAAAGATCAAATGTAAAGTTTGTACAGTGAAATTGATAATGAGCACCTCAACACGTGTCAAGTCTAAAAGAGCACCATAACATAAGTTATGTCTAAATGAGCACCGTAACATAAGTTACGTCTATATGTAAAGAGCACCATAACATAAGTTATGTCTAGATGTATGATTTTGTATCTAAGCTACGTTCATTTTCAAACATAAGCACAAAGATAAACAAGACACGTATATGAATTGTAAATGAATAAAAATGTATGTGTAAATGGATATGAAAGTTTTGTATACTTGTGCAGGAATCACCCCAAAAGTTGTAAAACTGAAAAAGGGGATAAGTAATACTCACCTTAGCAAGGTGGTAAGTCTTGTGTAATTGAATAAGTATAATCCAACGTTGCCAACTATCACCCTATGTATAATGTAACAAATAAGTCTAAGTCTATTTGGTCTATAAGTATTTTCTAGGGTCTCGAATTAGGGATAAGTGTTCGTTTGATTAATAATTTAAACGTTTAATAAATAAGAGAAATTTGATAAAATAAATGAACAAAAGTCTTTTTGTAAATTTTAAATCAAAGATGGTCACAATGTAAAGTTTTAACTGTGAAAATAATTTTTATAAAATTATTTTCTTATAAATAGAATATTAAATCTATTTATTTTAAATTGTCAAAATATAACTTTAATATTTAAAAAATATTAAAATTAAAGAATTTTTCAATTAAAAATTGTATTTCTGTTCTAAATGAAAAGAAATAATTTATATAAAATTTTGGTGCAAAAATACTGAAAAATGAATTTATTATGATTTATTTATGATTAAAACTAACAAAAATTAATTAAAAATATAAAATGCATGGTTTTTCTGAATTAAAAATAATTTCTGAAATGTGTAAGGATATACAAGTTTAGAATAATTTTTGTGAGATTTAATAAAATCGTTTAGATATTTTTATTGAATTTTATAATTATAAATGAATAAACTTGTAATATTTATTATATATATATTAAATAAATGATTTTTGAAAAACTAAAAATTGGATAGTAAAGTTTATCATAAGAATAACTAAAGATAATTTTTGTAGGATTTATAAACCATCATAACTATTTTAAATGCAATATATAATACAAAGGGAATAAATAAAAACACAACAAAAAAATGATGCAGCTCATGGGGGTCGAACCTAGGCCCTTGGCCGGTTCACAGTTTAAGTCAATGAAGGTTTCACCAACTGATCTGAGGATCATTTGGTGATTGCTTTAAGTCCGATTTAAATAAAAAATGATATCTGCGAAAGGTTATCTTCCCCAATCAAACCCTAGAATTCTAATCCGATCAAACACATGATCAAATCATAATTAACCATAGGGGTATCAACGACCAGTGGCCGATTAACACACTACAACAATGAATTAGACTCATACCAGTTTTATTGCCCTCTAATCAAGAGTCAACCCCGAAGTCAAAGGAGCTTCAATTGAACGCAAAAAAGGATTGATTTTGAACGATTAATGTGTACAGAATTTGGATTCGTCATGGTTTGAATAGAGTTTGAGGGTCTATTTATACTATGATCAGGTTTAATTGGGAACTTAGGAGGTTGACTCGACAATGTGTCAAGATGCGTTAATCACGATCCTTAATTACGTCGTGAACTTAATTTGTGATGTGTTTATGGCCGATAATCATGTGGTGGTCACGAAATAGTCAAAACACCTTCCAATAACAGCATGATGGTGCGCCAATTAAGGAATTTAGGAAGTTTGACTTAATTGGTCAAGGTTGATTCTGGGTTTGCAGCGAGAATTCAGGGAAAGAGGGAAGGCAATGTATGGCTTTTATATAATATGGGTTGGGGTTAAAACAAGAATTAGCTATGGCTCAACTGGTGTGTATGTGTGTGTCTCGTGTCTGACCCGGCTCCCTGCCCGGGTTTGAGTCCCGGCAGGAGCAATGTTTTACTTTTTTTTTTTAAAAAAAACAAAAGGGAAAGGAGAAGGCTTGGGCCAGACCATGGGCTCATGTGTTGGGCTGGGCCGAGCAGCAGCATGCTAGGGAAGAGGGGAAGGAGTCTGGGCTTGATGTTTGGGCTCATGGGATGGTAAAGGGATGGTTGGTTTGGGTTATGTTAATGGGTTTCCAGTGAGGGTTCATAAATATATAAATATATATATATATATATATATATATATATAATCTGAAATTTTATTATTATTATTATTATATAAAAATAAAATGAAAAGAAATGTGACGGATGTCACAGCATCCCCTACTTTTAGAAACTTCGTCCCGAAGTTATTAGAAACATAGGGCTATGGATGTTTGGGTAAAAATTAAGATAACTGGGGTTTGGAAAATTTGAATGATTTGGATAAGAGGTTTGATAGGTGTGAGTTAAGGATTGGATTAGGTTCGTCTCGAATAATAAGGAGAATAAGAATCTAGTAAATCACTAAACTTCAAGTTTTAGGAATCTTAAAATGTATGAGTTGATTGACTATAGAAAAACCAAATGAACTACCAAGTAAGTAGAGTTTGTTCCTGGTCCGACTTCCAGTCTCACTTTCAATGCATCATCAGTATTTATATATAGGGTGTACCGCAGCTAACCCACCACACCTTTGATACCTTGAAAACGTACTGGACGCCTACCAAAAACTCTAATAGAATTTCATACCACCTTAACGCACCTGTAAATTCATGATTACGTTCCGGACCGGAATCATCAATTTACCTTACATTAAGGTTTTATGTCCTTCTATGAACCTGATCTAACAACACATTAAAGCAAATAAGTTCCACAAGAAGATGACACAACAAACACGTTGGATTACAATGAGACGTTATCAATGAAATGAGGCTATGTAATAATGAGGTCAGTTGCATTGGTTTGCAACGACTTGCAAGCATAACAAAGTTTAAGTATGGGCTACTACTCACCCGAGGAGCCCTTTAAGTGAAATGTTTGTCTGAGTTGAGTGGATAATGTAGCAATTGTCTTTCATAGATCAATATGCAAATTTATAATACACACATGCAAATAACTTTATAAGTACGACAACCATTAAGTGTAAGTGTTATCTTGGTGGCCTATAGAAATAGTTTACGAGTATCATGAATAATTAAATGTTCAATGGATAGTCAGATTAAGGGAAAAATCAAGTTTCATATGACAAACAATGATGTTTTTAGAAAAACTCTGTAGAATTAAATAAGTAGTTTGATTTTCATGGAAGTCAAGACCAAATGTTTCAAATAGATGTAAGGTAGAGTCATTAAACTTCTACGATTGAAATAAACATAACCAAATATGATAAATTTCCAATCTATGTTCGTACACAATAGTATGCAAGGAAATCTCTAGATGTTATATGCTAATGAGTGCGACAAAATTGGGTACAAAATGATAATAGGATCAAGAAAATGAAAACACGAGTATTGGATTCTCGAGTCTTAGGAAGATTTCATCCCTAGCTTAACCAGTGGGATTAACGTCATCCTGACCGTTTGCTTCGTTGATATTGATATCGAAAGCTCGTCCATGTGCCACCAGGTTTACATTATTCAATTTAGGGCATTGAGGTCGCATGTGGTTAGGGTCTCTACAATGATAACATGCCCGACCGTTAGTAATCTGTAGTGGTTCCTGGGCAGCTGTTTGATGATTACCCTGTGTCCCAACAATTACTCGACAAGTGGTGACAAAGTGTCCAAACCATCCACATCTAGTGCATTGACGGCATGGAAGATTTGCAGGGTGATGATACTTGCAAGTATTGCATTGAGGATGGATTCCCGTGTAGGCTTTCTTGATAGGAGGTTGAGTCACAGGATTCACAACAGCATGGTTCTGATCATCGCCCATTCGTTTCTTAGAGTTCGAAGAAGTAGTGGCGGCCTTTGCTAAAACAGTCTTAGATTGTTCAACAACATTGGTGGTTTTCTCAGTAGACGTCTTGGTGCCCTTCCAAACCAAGTTTCCTTTCCTTACGTGTTTGTCTGTTAAAGTGGCTGCAAGCTGGATGGCTTCTTCTACCGTAGTGGCTTTGCATCCAGTGACAACGTCTTGAATCAGGTCCGGTAATCCTTCGATATATTTTTCGATTGCTCGAGAGACCGGGGTAACCATGTGTGGAACCAGTATGCTAAGTTCGTGATATCGAGTATTATACGCAAGATTTTCACCACTGTCTTGTTTCAGCCCATGGAACTCTTCCTCCAGTTTCCTGATTTCGTTCCTAGGGCAGAATTTAGCGATCATGAGTTCCTTAACCTCAGTCCAAGACAAAGATAATGCAACATCAGCTCCTCGATTGCGCTTTTCGCCATTCCACCAGGTTAGCGCCCCCTTTTGAAGAACACTAGTAGCATAGCGAACGCGGAGTTCATCAGGACATTCACTGTTCACAAAGGTGCTCTCCATACTTTCAAACCATTGGAGGAGGCCAGTAGCACCCTCCTCACCAGTGAATGTTGTAGGGTTGCAGGAGTTAAAGTGTTTGAAAGTGCACCGAAATTGAGTCGTACTCCCTGTGTTGGCACTGTTACTATTCTGGGTTATCTCACTGACAAGGTTTGGGATCACTGCAGCAATTTGCTTAGCGACTAAGGATGCGAGGCGACGGTCGGAACGTTGTCCAGAAGCACGAACATGACGTTGGCTGGCATCACGGTGCATGCGGCGAGCAGACATCTATGAGGTAGTCAATGAATAATCATGAGATTAGAAAATGTAAGTGTATAATCGTACAGGTGATTATGAAGGTATGATCTTGTAAGCAATATATGAAAATCATGATATGCAAAATATTGTATATGAAACGAGAGAGTATTATTGAAAAACTTGTACAAAATGCTTGGAGTGCCCTTGTCTAGCGGTAAAAGCCCAACAAGAACGTTGACTTTTCAAAGGAATTGAACCCAATGGTGATCAAAGAAGACATGCGTTAGCCTATAAGTGGAAACTCACTCCAGGAATCCCCAGGTAAGCATAACAGGTCCGTTATTGGATTTATGCGCTATGCTTGCCTATGCCAGAAAACCCAGTGTACAAGCATCCACCCTTCCAGATTGCACGTGTTCTATCACACTCATTAAAGCTCAACAACTTTGAAGGAGCAAAATAAGGGTAGGCATTATGCCTAAGAGTGTCTTCATGAAAGCTACTGTTCCTGTTACATGATGATGTAGACTTTCCACTCCTTGTAGGACACCATCTCTATGCACCATGATGAAAGATGAGGAGAAATAGAGAAGAAGGGAAAGATAGAGGAAGGAAAGTAGAGGGAAATGAGGGTAAGGTAATTTAGGAAATATTATGCATGCAAGTTGAAGTTCGGTTATAGTCTAGGCCATTTTATCTAATAACCTAGTTCCCTATAACCATGGCTCTGATACCAATCTGTAACACCCCAACCGATGGCGGAATCATCGAGGTGCCACGTAGTGACGATTGTTCAAAAGCTCATGGTACTAAAATGTAAATATATGATTATTGAATATTGTTTTACAACATGTGAAATTAAATACAAGACAACAAAAATAAAGATAATTGATTGATTTAATCTAAGTCCCAAGTCCTATGTGAAGCGTCAAGCAGCTTATCCTGAAACATGCACGAAAATAATTTTGTCAACATATGATGTTGGTGAGTACTACTTAGCTTTGTACATATAGTATAAGTTTGAAAAGGTAGTACAATTCATGTGTCTAGCATCACCAAGGCATTATGTAAACATGCAAGTAACCAAACAAGACAAAGATCAAATGTAAAGTTTGTACAGTGAAATTGATAATGAGCACCTCAACACGTGTCAAGTCTAAAAGAGCACCATAATATAAGTTATGTCTAAATGAGCACCGTAACATAAGTTACGTCTATATGTAAAGAGCACCATAAATCAAATGTAAAGTTTGTACAGTGAAATTGATAATGAGCACCTCAACACGTGTCAAGTCTAAAAGAGAACCATATTATAAGTTATGTCTAAATGAGCACCGTAACATAAGTTACGTCTATATGTAAAGAGCACCATAACATAAGTTATGTCTAGATGTATGATTTTGTATGTAAGCTACGTTCATGTTCAAACATAAGCACAAAGATAAACAAGACACGTATATGAATTGTAAATGAATAAAAATGTATGTGTAAATGGATATGAAAGTTTTGTATACTTGTGCAGGAATCACCCCAAAAGTTGTAAAAGCGAAAAAGAGGATAAGTAATACTCACCTTAGCAAGGTGGTAAGTCTTGTGTAATTGAATAAGTATAATCCAACGTTGCCAAGTATCACCCTATGTATAATGTAACAAATAAGTCTAAGTCTATTTGGTCTATAAGTATTTTCTAGGGTCTCGAATTGGGGATAAGTGTTCGTTTGATTAATAATTTAAACGTTTAATAAATAAGAGAAATTTGATAAAATAAATGAACAAAAGTCTTTTTGTAAATTTTAAATCAAAGATGGTCACAATGTAAAGTTTTAAGTGTGAAAATAATTTTTATAAAATTATTTTCTTATAAATAGAATATTAAATCTATTTATTTTAAATTGTCAAAATATAACTTTAATATTTAAAAAATATTAAAATTAAATAATTTTTCAATTAAAAATTGTATTTCTGTTCTAAATGAAAAGAAATAATTTATATAAAATTTTGGTGCAAAAATACTGAAAAATGAATTTATTATGATTTATTTATGATTAAAACTAACAAAAATTAATTAAAAATATAAAATTCACGGTTTTTCTGAATTAAAAATAATTTCTGAAATGTTTAAGGATATACAAGTTTATAATAATTTTTGTGAGATTTAATAAAATCGTTTAGATATTTTTATTGAATTTTATAATTATAAATGAATAAACTTGTAATATTTATTATATATATTAAATAAATGATTTTTGAAAAAATAAAAATTGGATAGTAAAGTTTATCATAAGAATAACTAAAGATAATTTTTGTAAGATTTATAAACCACCATAACTATTTTAAATGCAATATATAATACAAAGGGAATAAAAAAAACGCAACAAAAAAAGGATGCAGCTCATGGGGGTCGAACCTAGGCCCTTGGCCGGTTCACAGTTTAAGTCAATGAAGGTTTCACCAACTGATCTGAGGATCATTTGGTGATTGCTTTAAGTCCGATTTAAATAAAAAATGATATCTGCGAAAGGTTATCTTCCCCAATCAAACCCTAGAATTCTAATCTGATCAAACACATGATCAAATCATAATTAACCATAGGAGTATCAACGACCAGTGGCCGATTAACACACTACAACAAAGAATTAGACTCATACCAGTTTTATTGCCCTCTAATCGCGAGTCAACCCCGAAGTCAAAGGAGCTTCAATTGAACGCAGAAAAGGATTGATTTTGAACGATTAATGTGTACAGAATTTGGATTCGTCATGGTTTGAATAGAGTTTGAGGGTCTATTTATACTATGATCAGGTTTAATTGGGAACATAGGAGGTTGACTCGACAATGTGTCAAGATGCGTTAATCACGATCCTTAATTACGTCGTGAACTTAATTTGTGATGTGTTTATGGCCGATAATCATGTGGTGGTCACGAAATAGTCAAAACACCTTCCAATAACAGCTTGATGGTGCGCCAATTAAGGAATTTAGGAAGTTTGACTTAATTGGTCAAGGTTGATTCTGGGTTTGCAGCGAGAATTCAGGGAAAGAGGGAAGGCAATGTATGGCTTTTATATAATATGGGTTGGGGTTAAAACAAGAATTAGTTATGGCTCAACTGGTGTGTATGTGTGTGTCTCGTGTCTGACCCGGCTCCCTGCCCGGGTTCGAGTCCCGGCAAGAGCAAGGTTTTACTTTTTTTTTTTAAAAAAAAACAAAAGGGAAAGGAGAGGGCTTGGGCCAGACCATGGGCTCATGTGTTGGGCTGGGCCGAGCAGCAGCATGCTAGGGAAGAGGGGAAGGAGTCTGGGCTTGATGTTTGGGCTCATGTGATGGTAAAGGGATGGTTGGTTTGGGTTATGTTAATGGGTTTCAAGTGAGGGTTCATATATATATATATATATATATATATATATATATATATATATATATATATATTCTGAAATTTTATTATTATTATTAATATTATTATTATTATATAAAAATAAAATGAAAAGAAAAGTGACGGATGTCACATTCATGATGATGTGCCTTTAGTGGCCATGATTGCAGACCTCACTGCCATGATAGAGGAGGTTAATTTGGTGTCTAATAGTCCAAAAGGGTGGTGGTGGACACTAGGGCTACTCGCCATGTTTGCCCATACACGACCCTCTTTAGTACGTTTAGAGAGGTAGTAGGAAAAGAGAAGTAGTACATGGGGAATGCTGCTACAGCAGATATCAAGGGAGAGGGTGATGTGATCTTGAAGTGGACTTTTGGAAAAGAGCTCTCTATAAGCAATGTGCTTTAGACTTGCATACTACAACAAAATTAGCCTAATGCAACCCCAATAAAATGTTGCATTATGCCTTAAAAATGTTGCATCAGACCTAAAGCAACCTTTTATGAAAAGCTGCGTTAGATGGAGTTACATTAGACTTGATGCAACCTTTTATGTTAGATAATGCAACTTTTCTTAAAGAGTTGCATATGTAAAGCAAATGCAACCTTTTTAATATGCAACTTTTTTATATGCAAATGCACCATTTTTTTTAATTTAATATACTCTAATGCAACATTTTCTACACTGAAATGTAACATTTTTTACAACAAAATGCAACCTTTATCATTATTTTGATATATAAATGCAACCTTTATTATCGCATACGCAACTTTTTATGATCTTTCATATGAAACCTTTTACACAGTTCTAAAACCTAATTAATTTGTAAAATCATTGTTTACATGATGATTTGCAACTTCTAGTAATAGGCATACTATCTAAATTAAGGTAAAACAATAATGACATACTAATATTAATATTAATAATCTTATAATGCTTAACATGTGTCCAAATTTAAAAAAGAAAAAGAGCCAATACAAAGTGATCAATTACAATCATTAACACCAATAAAAACCTTCTTCTCATATTTGTGACTCTTGACCATCAATAGGTAGTTGTTCCATAAGCTTAAGTAGCATTTCTTGTTGCTTTGTGGTGTTATTTGCATAGCTTCCAACTCGGATTTTTTGCTTTTGTTGATCTTTGTTCATAGCTTGTAACTAAGCCTTTTCTTTTTCTTTTTATGATCTTCAATTGGCTTTTGTATTCCAAACAACTCGTCATTTTCAACTGATTTAATAAGGACACCACCATCCAATTTTTTTTTTTCATTTTGTTGGAAACACTTCTACCAGAAAGCCTACCAGAAAGTGTATGATACTCCGTTCTCTCTTTATTCATCAAGGCCATAAAAGGATCTAACGAATCACCTCCATTTCATGGAGGTTTGTATTTCTTCACTTGATCCTTCAATGTTAGTATTCCCAAAAGAATAAAAAAATATTATAAATGAACAGCACCCCTAATAATGACAACCCGCAAACTATTGAACCTGCTCTAATCGTGACATTAAAATACAACTTAAATTTTTTTGTGTTGTGTCTTTATCAACATATGTGCGCCCTTGACTCCTTTTGCGTGTACATTCCAACATTTGGGTTAAAGAAGTTCATCCCTTGTTCTAGTCATCATTCTTCTGTATATACAATAATATCTCTAAACTTGAAGGAACAAAAAAACAAAAGAATGAGCCAAAAAAGGACATATTACCATGTCGTCGTGAATCCAAACATTAATATATACCCTCAGCTAACCAAGTTTATCATGAAACAATTACTCAAGATTTTAAAATATTAAAAATAATAGTTAGTTTATAAATTTACAACCTCATTTTGGTTATTCTAAGCTCATCAATTTTGAGAAATTTCAAGTTGACTTGATGAAAATCTAATTCAAGTTCAGGCTCAATGTGATAGTGTATATTGTATTATTTGAATCATTTCTACCATCTAGTTTTTGATGTCCACATGCCATAATCTTCTTTTGAGTGATTTCCTTCAAAGACATACAACAAAAAAATATTATACCTGATTCAATAAGCATTGATTATATAATAGTTAGAAGAACTTATTAAAAAGGTATGTTGCACCGAATACAAGTAAAAATGATTAGACTGCATACCAGTTGACTCTCCGCAACTAAAACCAACGAGAAGTTCAACCATTACCCAGTAAGCATGAAGCATAGATCAAATCTCATCATATAAATTCAAATATAAAAATGATTAGCCAGCAAACATAATTCTATAAATTAACATGCTGGAAGCCACCAGGAAGTTAAGCCAGGTTCTTACCCAGATACATTTGACAAAATGTTTTGAGAATTTATGATCATGAACCTAGAAAATTAACCTAACCATATACTTACTAAGTTAATTTAGGAAGTTAGCAAGTTCAAATACAAGAAACAAATAATCTTTTTTATAATATACAATTATGAATTCTTTTTTTTCGGGCGGTGAACTAGTTGCTTTTCCCTACAATACACCAGCAAAAACATTCATTAAAATTCCAGGTGTATTCATCTACCACCACCTTAAAGAACACAAATCAGTTCCTAGAATTCAACATAAATGAATTAAGCACATTTAGAGGCAAGAGAAAACTCACCTTAAACAGGTTCTTGCAATAGGCAATTCATCAAACATTTGGTGGTCATGTTGGTAAATAATACTCTACACAACATTTTTTTATTCTTCTTAATCAGATTACATGGATAAATATAGAGTAAAAAACGATGAGATAAACAAAATAGAACCACTCATACTATTGTAAATGTGAAGCATATCTGAGAAGTTAAATTATTCATTTATAAAGCAAGTGTATCGAGATAATATTATACGCAATTTGTGTGACTATTATTGAGGACTTGAGGGTATAAACTAAAATACCTTAGATTGTATCAGAATCTCCTTCAAAGTCAATGATAATTTAAATTCACTCAATGTGTGGAATTTCATTAATACACCAAGACAGATTCCTGCAACAAAAAAAAATAAAGAATGTTGCACCAAAAAAAAAAACTCTTTATTTTTGTCAAGAACCTTGGAGCCATGAGGACCAAGACCGTATGCAGTACTAATAATTAAAAATCTTAAAATAGCACATTCATTTCAATGTTAAATATAAAAACGTAGAATCAAATGCTTGAAGGAACTAGACCCTATATAGTTTTAACACTCGAAATAGATAATGTTGATAAGAAAAATTATCTATTTTTTCTAGCAGTAGAATAACTCTTTAGTCTTTAGTCTTTTTTTCTATAAATCTAAATATAAAAACACTATCAAGAAACCAAAAACTATAGCATGCTTATGGACCATAATAAAAAAGATCAATAATTTATAATCAAGATTATGGATAAATATGTAAGTTTAGCTTTTAGTTTTGCTAAAAACATAAATTACAAAACAGGGTATCTCAAAATACAAAAACCTAAACAATAAAAGTTTGACTTTAACCTCTATCAAAGATTTCAACATCAATTTTCATCTCAGATCCCGTAAAACACATTACATTCATAAGTAATTTACTCAGAAAGGAAAAAAATCATGAGTTAGGAGATGGTAATTAAATGAAATTTTATTGAGACATTTTATCAAACACTTAGAGTGCATCACCGAATCAAACAAAACATAAACATTGGTTGGCAATTTTAGCCTCAATATAACACGAACAAATCAGGATGTATTCCATCTATTTAAATTCAACATCAAAATAAATAGCTACAAACGGTAACTTACAGTATCGGGAGATAGATGTGGGTAGTTTATGGAAGTGGACTCGATGATGGGTGGTTTCACCATAAATAAGTGAAACAAGAGCGACAAAGGGATGTGTGTTGGAGAATACGGGGGAATAGATGAAAGCAGTTATGGCTGGAATGTAGCTTAAGGGGTAATGATTAAAATTGAGGGAGGGAAATGGGTAAACTTGGAGCGGGAAATGGATTTGGATGAAAATAATAAAATTTAAAGTGAGGGAATGAATAAAATCTATAGCCGGAAAATTATAAATAAAAGGGAAAATAACAAGAATGACCCGTTGACCAACGTATTTACGAGAATAGCCCCTAGAGTTGTCTTGGGGAGACGGTTCACGATTCCCAAGTCGTCTGAGGCGTCTCCCGAGACGGCTTGGGGTCCCAGCCAATAGAACAATGACACGTCTCCGGAGTCATCTTTTTTTTTTTTTTAACAAATCAATAAAAAACCATGAAAATCATAAAATAAACGTACATAAAAACATAAAATAAACATAAGATTCATTCGATTAATAAAAACATAAAATAAATACACAAATTAGTACAAAAGTTAAATAAGCTACGCGTTAAGACGGACCCTCATCATTTGTCAAGCAGACACGTGTTTGAATTATTTGCGCTGCTTGGATTGATACTTTTTTTGGTATATCTAATGGCGACGTCTTCGGGCATGTCTGAAGGTACCGCTCGAAGTGTTCGATAGTGGTACCCGTTGAAGAGCTGACACTTTGTGTTCAAGTCGTTTCATTTACGGCTAAGTGAGTCGATGGTTCGGTCAGAGCCTCCCACCAACCGATTGTATTCATGTAAGATACGGTACCACTTGTTTGTTTGGTGTGGGCTATCTTTGACATGTTGCCACGCTGATACTAGTGCAATTTCTTGTTCCTCCGTCTAACGTTGGGGTACCATTTTCTTTTGTATGAATGAGACGGTGGTGGTGGTGGTAGTGGTAGTGGTAGTGGAGGAGTTGGACGGAGAATGGTATATGTAGGGGGACGTGGAAAACTGAACCGTCGGACAAGTCTCGAGACTCATCGGAGACGAAGACACCCGAGACGTCTCGGGGCCCACGAGACGACTCCGGAGATGTCATGGGTAGACGTGGCATTGTGCTATTGGCTGGGACCCCAAGCCGTCTCGGGAGACGCCTCAGACGGCTTGGGAATCGTGAACCGTCTCCACGAGACGTCTCCGGGGGCTATTCTCGTAAATGCGTTGGTCAACGGGCCATTCTCGTGATTTTCCCTAAATAAAAATATTTAATATCAAGATAGTCGCCTAGTCGGAATACTACCGGAATAAAGTTATTTATATACTAATAATAATAATTTGCAACATTTTTAATAAGTGATTTGTGCATAAAAAAATTGTACTCTCATATTTAGTAGGTTGTACACGTTTTTTTTTTATTTTTTTTCTTTTTAATTTTAGTCTAATTACTTTAACTCAATATTTTTATATTTTTTACAATCTAAGCCAACACTTCTACAGTTTCAACTTTGTTCTCATTACTCATATACTTTTCATCTTTTTACAATTTTTTCGTTTTCTTCTTTTTGTCTTTTAAATAAATAGCTTTTATTTAACTTTCAACAATGCCACCTATTAAAACGAAGGTTACATTATTGTTTTCACAATGCAACCTTTATAACAAAAGTTGCAATTTGAGGTAATTTGTAACCTTCATACAAAAAAAGTTGCAAATTCAACATATTTTTGCAACTTTTATGAAAAAAAGTTGCATTATATCTTCTAATGCAACCTTTGTGTTCAACAAAGTTGAGTCAAATGTAACTCATTTAAAAAGGTTGCTTATAAAAAGTTGCATTAGGTTTGTTTTCTAGTATATAAAAGCCTTGTGTCGGATTGGTTGCTTAATAAGTTTGGTTTTTGTCTACTCTTTGAGAGTGATAATTTTGTTTTAAGTAAGCGTGGTATGTTTGTTGGTATGGGCTATGCCCAGAATGGTATGTTCAACCTCAATGTAATGGCTATTACTAAGAACATGCATAAGAATGCTACTACTTCTGCTTACTTAGTTGAGTCTCCTAATGTTTGTCATGGTCGTCTTGGTCATGTAATTTTAATTCGATGTGTCATTTGATTAAATTAGATTACATACCAACTTTTGCCATAGACTCTAAATGAAAATGTAAAACATATGTTGAAGCCAAACAAACAAGATCATCATTTAAATCAGTTAATCAAATAACTAAGCCCCTTGACTTGATTCACAATGATGTGTGTGATTTGAAATCAATTCCCACTAGAGGTGGCAGTAAGTATTTTATTTCTTTTATTGACAAAAGTACGCGATATTGTTATGTGTATTTACTTAAGAGTAAAGATGAAGCAATTGACAAGTTTATCTGTTATAAAGCTAAAGTTGAAAATCAACTTAATATGAAAATAAAGCGTGTGAGAAGTGATAGGGGAGGTGAATATGTTTCGCCATTTTGGGATGAATGTGCCAAAAGTGACATAATACACGAGTGTACCCCTCCTTATACACCCCAATCAAATGGCATTGCGGAATGAAAGAATCGTACACTAAAGGAAATGATGAATGCCATGTTGATAAGTTCTAGGATGAGCCAGGACATGTGGGGGAGGCCATTTTGTCAGCCAATTTTTTGTTGAATAATGTTCCTTTCAAGATTAAGGATGTAACACCATACGAGTTATGGTGGGGACGTAAATCATCCTACAAATACTTGAAAGTGTGGGGGTGCCTGGCCAAGGTAACTGTTACGGCTCCCAAGGCTCTTAGAATTGGGCCTAAAACTGTTGATTGCATATCTATTGGTGTAAGTCCCGAAAACTATAAAGCCGATATTAAGTAACTATTTAAGATGGCGGAAACAAACTAAATAGCAATCAAGGAACGAATAATATGAATGATTGAATGATTAATCTCAACTAGCATACGATCTCTGATGGATTCGTTTGATACTAGAGAGTGTATTATTAGAAAATGTAAAACCGCTAGTTACCAATGAACCACAAAACAACTTTAAATATGTGGAAGGTTTCTCAAATGGGCCAACATGGCCTTAGCCCTTCCACAGCCTAATCCACTAGTTTAAGCCCAAATACTAACAAACTGAGAACTAATAACTGAGAACTACTAAACTATCCGAGAACTAATACTAAACATATACCTATAAACGTATGGACCTAACAATCTCCCCCTAGGTTTATGCTTTATCTTCAACTCCAGCACCCTTTTTCTTCTTCTTTGATGGCTGTAACACAATATGAGGATTTGCAACAGTATGTCCAAACAATTTAGTTTCAAGTCTGCTCTTCTGTCCTGCCCACAACTTCATTTTAATTATAACTGCCACTGCACTGGTAAACGCCTTTGCACGCCATTCATGTTCTTCAGTAGCTCTTATCTGATTCTTTGCCAACACTTGAATATCTTTCGCATCAAATCTCATCAAATCAGTGGGATCACAAATACGATACTTAACATCATCACATGTAATCACTGCATCACCATTAAATGAATCATATACCCAAAACTGAAAACCTGCTAGAGTGTTATCTGTCAAATCTCTAGCCACTGGAATAGTCGTTTCTTTCTTTGTTGCTGGCCACATCACAGTCTTCATTCTCTTTCCAAGTGCGATGATCATACACCTTTCCATATGTCCTTACCCACGACTCTGCAGTTTTCATATCCTGAAAATCATGTTTGGCATTCTCTTCTAACCATCTTCGGAGTGCAAAACCTGTCCTTGTCTGGGAAGTTCAGTGAGATCTACCTTAGTCTAAGACTCAAAGTCTAATCTTTTGCCATAATACTCGACTCTCCCATTGTTTCTCTTAACAAGCCATTTACCTTTCTCTTCGCTGAACATCCAACTCTTTATCCCTGATCTATTACCATACAAGTCAAAACGATCCTTTCCTGTATCTAGCATAAATCTGTCCGGTTGACGCTGATTCAGTGAGTCTTGTTTTGCCTTATTAGGAATCACAATTCTTCTTCTAGGAATCACCTTCTTCTTGCTTTGATTCGGTCTCAGTTCATCGGCAAAATACTTTCTCAAACCTTCTTCTCTTACCTTATTAGAGTCTTCAAAATCACTACCAATTTCATCTTCTAGTGTAAACTCTTCGTTTCTCGCAGAATCTGACTCTACTTCTTCAACAACTCGATTAACGACCGGAGTACTCTTTTCTTTGAATTCTGATCCAAATCTGTTATCCAACTTCTGAGCCAAATCTGTGACAACTGCTACCACATTTCTCATGTTTGCTTGAAGTTCTTTGATCTGTTTGTCCTTTTCTTTTACAGATTCTTCAAGATCAATGATTCTGATATCTTTAAGAATTTGTTCATGTTCCAACACGATCATTCTTCTTTTCAAATCTACAACATCGACATCTTCAAATTCATCTACGAAGTCATCAAGCACAGCTGACTTTCCTCTTAACTCATCACCCGAATGTCTTCCGCCAGCTCCATTCGAACTTTCTGATTCTGTATGAACAAATGAAACAAATGGTTTTTCAGATAATACATTAACATTTGTTACCTGAGGCTCAATTTCCACAGTTTCCTTTGCACTTGATTTGTTTTCAGCATCAACATCAATTGTCTTCTCGGATTCAGTAGTACCATGTTTAGTTGACTTGGGCACATCAACTTACACCTCTTCAGTAAATTGGTTCAACATAGGTTCATTTATAAGCACACCTGGCCTTGGATCTCTTCTTCTTCGTTTCAACGGTCTTTTTGGCTAAGGATCTGTCACTTCATCTTCAGTAGACACATTTACTGGTGTGAGAGGAGGATTCTCAACAACAGTCTTTGCCTTTTCTAACTGCACACTCAGCACTTCAGACGACAACACAGAATTATCAATGACAAGTGTTTCTGTTGTCGTTGTTTGTTGTTTCAACTCAGGTTGATTTTGCTCTTTATTTTCATTCACTTTCTCAATCATACATGCTCTTGACAAATCGCCATACAGTTCAATATTTGACAAGTCAATATTTTCAATAACAGTTTCTTCCCCAGAACCTGCAGGTGGGTCTATTATCTGCACATCGTGATCTTCAGCAATCATCACATTCATACTTTGTTCTGGTTCTGGTTCTGGCAATGCAACTTCTGAAAAACTTCCAAACTTTTCAAGAGGAATGGTGTACCTGTATAACTCTTTAGCTCCTTTCCTCTCTTGACACATCAATCCAAACACATTCGGACATATCATCTTTGCATCAAAACTGTTAACAGTTCTTTCCAAATCCTTATACTTGGCATCTAAGATCATTTGAATGAACCTTGGATACATCATGAACAAGTTCTTCTTTACCCCTTTTAAGTTTCTCAACATTTCTTCGAACACATATTTGGAGTAGTTGTAATTCTATTTCAGAACTAGAGCTGCAACACCTGATGCTTGCTTTTTATTCAAGGAGTCCCCACTACCTTTGTTCCCAGAAATACACATAAGGTATACATGAACCAAAAATCTACAGTACAGATGCATGAGCTTCTTTTGCACTGTTGGATAACCACCTTCATAACTCATTCTTTGCAAAACGCCTTTAACTTCTTCATCAAGATAGGAAACTGGATATTCCGGTTTGTCCCTAAATAACAACACTTCTCTTATAATCTGCTCTGACACGATCACTTCCTTATTCTGGATTGTTGAAGCAATCACTTGAACGCCATCCTTCTTGATGAATTTTGCATTTCCCCAAAAATCTTCAATCCACGATTTACACACTGGTGGATTTTCTCTAACTGCATGCGCAATTCTACACAAGTTCAAACCAACGATCATGGAATAAAATAGCTTTTTGTGCTTCTCAGGAGGATCCAGCAAATATCCAGCAACATTATGTTCATTCACAAAGCCTGTCTTTGGTTCTTTCTTTGCTTTTCCGGTTTCAACAACCGCATCACCTATATCAACAGTGTTATACATATCTGCACAAAACCAAGCACGTAAGAGCATGATTTAAGCCTTATATAACCAAGGATCTTTAAATATAATGCAAACACATTATTAATTTTCGGACATACAACACTTTATATACACACATCCGAAATTTAAATCAATATATTATCAGTATAATAATATATTATCTTTGAAAAAAACATTGTGAGTTTTAAAAAGCATTGTGAGTTTTGAAAATAAATCCTTTTCTCAAAAGACAGGTCCTTTTCTCGAAGTGGAAATATGGTTCTCGGTTAACCATAGTGATCCGAGAACAACAAAAATTCAAATTTTTAAAACACAAGAAGAACTTTTCGGATATCAATGAATCCTGAATTTTGTTTTCCCTTTTCGAAAACTGTGCACAACAATAACCCTCATCGCCATCTTCTACACCACAATAACCTCCATCTTCATTATCACGCCTTGTGTAACACGGCCTCTGATCTTCCTCATCCCGACGACCACCTACCATTTACCCTAACCAAACAATCTGACCACTATCATCATCATTATCTATCGGCAAAAAAAAAAACCATCTGTCACCGCCGTCGTTTTCGTTACCAAAGAACTCAAACACCAACTTCATCTTCGAAACCCATCACTTCCATCTATTACCACCGCCCGTCTGTCATCATCACCACGAGCCATCATCACCACTATTCACTTAAAACAAAACCACCACCCACACCGTCGTGCGTCGATGTCACAACCTACATCACCGAGCACCATCGTAATCCTCACTCGTCACCATTCCTTCACCGATTGAACCTCGAATCCAACTACACCAAGAAATCACCATCAAGAAACCGCCACCTTGTACCCAAAAACCACCACTTGCCGCCACCGTCAACTCCATTAACATGAAACTCGCTATGACCCAACAACAACCTTCGAAAATTATCACAATAAAGCAAAGGATTTTGTACCTCAGTTAATGCTTGCAGCTTGATTGAAGAAGAAGGTAACACAGAGGGTTCGTATGAAGAAGAAGATGGCAGAGGATGATGGAAGAGAACCAAAAGTTTGAGATGAAATTGTAATACTGTACTCGATTGCCACAGATTATAAAGACTAGGAGTTCTCGGTTTAGATCCCCCCCTTTTTAAATTAAAACCTAACATATGAGATAATATGTTTTTACTAGTGGGCCGAGAAACTCTTTTCAAAGATCATGGGCCTATAGTTTTATCCAAATCTGATTTTATCCCCTTTTTCATAATGTAGGCCCATTGAAACTTATTTAGAAAACAAAAATCCAATTAGATGTTTTTCTTAAAATGGTTATATGTAATTTTGTTAGCTAAAAATAAAAAATACTTAATCATGGGATTTCTTACGGGATCAAATCACTGTGACTCAAGCTGACTACACTTATTAACACTGACTTAATTTAGTTAGTCTGAGTGATTGCCAATATTTAATCCACTTAAACCCTTATGCCTCCGACCTTATTGTATAACCACCCGTGATATTTAAGTTATCATGTTTTAGTGTATTATTTATGAGCACTCAACAAATCAAAATCATGTCCTAGTGTTTTATGTTGTACCAGCTATCAAGCAAGTAGTTTCCCTACCACATATTTCATAGTGTCTGCTCTAATATCTGAGATCTGAACTGGGATTTGATTGAGAAAAGAAAAGAATAGATCTTTTATCAGATGTGGATATAATATACAAATCTAATGATTTCTTGACGATTTCAAAAGATATAGGTTTATAGGGTTTTGGACACTAGAGGGTCTCTTTTAATGTGCACATTGGCCTCTTTTTGGATACATATGATCTCTTTTGGTTTTTATTTCATTAAAAGCCTTTGGCCTTTTACATGGACACATTTGCTCTATTTTGATCAACAGCACGGTATGTACAGGTCTTTGCTTACACAAAACAGAGTAAATACCGGAGTTGTTCAAAACAGATCTCAGACCTAGAACACAGTGTGTATCGGGACATCACACCAGCGGTCAAATAGCTAAGCACTAACTCTAAGTGATGTTCCTTACCGAGGTCATACGTTATCTTCAAGTGTATCACGGGTAAACTTATTTTTACAGTCACGAGAACTGGGCCTATTGACATATCACTTTCAGAGCCTAACCGTTTTAGTTCTGGCCTTACATGAGTCAGCCTTACTACCTAGTGAAAATTCTTATCACTTCCCGTATGATGCAGCAATTCACAAGATAATAATAGAAAATAATTCTCCCCCTAAAAATTTGTGCATTGGAAGAATTAATGTACAAATTTATGTACAAAACGAAAGGAATTTTTTTTTTGTGAAACCATTTTAGTCAGCGAAACGAATGACTCTCAGAAGAGCCACAAGATCATTGAATTGGGCTCGGCCCACCGGCTTTGTGAACAAATCCGCCACATTATTATCTGTGTGGATTTGCTCCATGGTGATTAGCTGTTGATTCTAGGAATCCTTGATAAAATGAATTTTAATAGGGATATGTTTGGTTTTTGAAAAATAGACAAAATTTTTAACAATTTGAATTGCAGCATCATTGTCACAGTAAATAGGAGTTTCAAGAAATTCCAAACCGTAATCTAGCAATTGATGTTGCATCCAAATGACCTGAGAGCAGCATGCAGAAGCAGCAACATATTCCGCCTCAGCAGTGGGCATAGAAACCGTCTATTGCGTTTTGCATTGCCAAGAGATAAGCATGTCCCCAAGATACTGACATCCAGCAGTGGTGGATTTCCTGTCAATATCACAACCTCCAAAATTGCTGTCAGAAAACGCATATAATTCAAAGGGAGAATCTCTAGGATACCAAAGGCCAAGCCTAGTTTTCCCTTTAAGATACCTAAAGATTCTTTTAACAGAAATAAGATGAGAAAGTTTAGGATTAGCCTGATATCGAGCGCATTGACAGACCGCAAACATGATGTCAGGTCTACTAGCTGTCAAGTACATCAGAAATCCGATCATGGACCGATAAAAAGTCTGGTCAACAGCTTCCCCTTCAGAATCAGAGGACAATACCGGACGTTTAGCCATAGGTGTATCAGCACTTCGACATTCTGTAACTGAAACTTGGTTAACACATCATCCACGCATTTCCCTTGATGAATTAGAATTCCCGTGGAGTCCTATTTAACTTGCAATCCTAAAAAGAACGTCATTTCCCCAAAAGAACTCATTTCAAACTTCTTTCGCATCACATCTTCAAACTCCTTACACAGCTCCTCACTTGTGGATCTGAAGATAATATCATCCACATAAATTTGAACCAAAATCTGATGCTCCCCCACTTTCTTCAGAAACAGTGTCTGATCAATGACACCACGAACATAATCATGAGCTAGAAGATGTTCAGTTAAAATGGCATACCAGGCTCGAGGTGCCTGATGTAGTCCATACAAAACCTTGTCCAGCTTATAGACATGATCCGGGTTCTTGGAGTCCACAAACCCTGGAGGCTGACTGACATATATCTCCTGTTTAATCTCCCCTTATAGAAAAGCAGTCTTCACGTCCATTTGATAGACAGTGAAACCCTTGATGGAAGCGTATGCCAAGAAAAGTCTAATTACTTCTAGTCTCGCAACTAGAGCATACACCTCATCATAATCTAGCCCCTCTGTCTGTCTAAATCCCTGTACTACCAACCGAGCTTTGTTTCGAACAATAACCCCACTATCATCCTTTTTGTTTCTAAATACCCATCTTGTACCTAGTGCTTTCTTTCCTGGAGGAAGTTCTACCAGCTCCCAAACTTTTAAATTTGTGAATTGGTTTAACTCCTCTTGCATTGCATCCACCCAACTTGATTCTCTTAAAGCCATCATAATGTGCTTTGGATCAATTTGAGAAATAAAGAATGAATACAAACATCTGTTAATATCACCCGTTCGACTTCTTGTCAAAATTCCTGAATTGATTGGTCCAATTACTTGGTCAACAAGGTGGTTTCGTTGAACAGGTGCTGGTACAGGAGTTTCGAGAACGATCGCGGCAGGGGATAAATTCGTCAGATTTTCCTGGTTTTCATCAGCAGTAATCTTGGGATCTACAGCTTCATTCACAATCTTTTGTGCTATGTCATTGGGAACAGTAGTTGGAATAACAATACATTCTTCAGGAATCGGATCTTGAAGAGATGATCCAAGCAGATCTGGAGTAGATACTCCTGCATCTGATGGTTGAGTATGACTGTCAGCAATGGAATTTGATGACACATGTGTGGTATCATTTGGAGCTGTGACTGGGGTGATTGAGTTGGAACTCTGAGATGGTAGTATTTCTTCATCAACAATCATTGGAGATACTGCCACCCGTGTAGAAATTGAAGATGAACTGGATACCAGGGGATCTTGTGTAACATTATGTATTTTTACTAAATCTTTAATTAATAAAATTCCCACTTTTTCTTTTAATAAAAACAAATGTCAAGGATAATCATACATATATGTATATGATTTGTGTTTCTTTTTCAGAGCCATGGTTATAGGGAATTAGGTTATTAGAAAAATAATCTATTCTATAACCTTAGGATTTTAAACAGTACTTGCTCCTTTTACTTGTAACCCTACTTGTTTCTATTCTCTATTTTCATCCTATTTCTTATCCCTACTTTAACCCCACAATTTACACTGCTACATAATCTCCTTACTATAAAATAAACTCCTTATCAACCATCTTCACATTCCCTATCTCTCGCAACCGTGATTCTACTTCGAGATTTTTCATCATCCTCTCAAGAACTAAATTCATATTCTTCACCTTCTGGAACATGAACTAGATACTCATGATGACCAAACTATTGAAACTTGATTGTGTGTTGCATCAAACTTAATCCTTAGTTATACATGAGGATTTGATTATCTACTAGAACATCTGATTATTCATGATACTTGAAAGCATGGAACATAAACTATTTGCTATAGACACACCTAGAGTCATTAACCTTGTCTAGGGCAACTCTATTACAACTCGCATGCTATACTTGATACTTGATTGCTTACATGTACATATTATTAATTTGCAATTTATGTGTGTAATAATTGGTACACTTAATCAAACAACTGATAGAGGATGAAGTACTTGCTCAACAGTTAGTAGAGTACCAAATAACCCACTCAACGATTGGTAGAGGTCATCATGCCTGCTCAACAGTCGGTAGAGGCCCTACAACCTGCTCAACGACTGGTAGAGGCTATCGCACCTGCTCAACAATCGGTAGAGGTTCTTACTCACTGACTGGTAGAAGTCCTTTTTCCTGCTCAACAGTTGGACTCATTTTTGGATACATTGTATACGATTCAATCACAAGGTTATTTTGCATTACTTACATGTGTGTTTAGAGTCATAGAATGACACAAAACCCTAATGTAAGGTAAATTGGTGATTGCGGTCCGGAACGTAATCATGAATTTACAGGTATGTTAAGGTAGTGTGAAATTCTATCACGGTTTTCGGTAGGTACACAATTATAAACCCTAGTTAATTAATGGTCCGTTCAACCTTGATGGTCATCTTATGCATTCTTGAAACTTACAATATAGTTAAACTTTTACCACAGACACCTTAGCTTGTACTAAATACCCGCACCTCTTTCCAGCAGACTCTCCAGCTCCAACTTCGGGACAAAAATCTTAAAAGTAGGGGAGACTGTAACATTATGTATTTTTACTAAATCTTTAATTAATAAAATTCCCACTTTTTCTTTTATTTATAATAATAATAATAATAATAATAATAATAATAATAATAATAATAATAATATATTTAGTCAAAAGAAACACAAATCATATACATATATGTATGATTATCGTTGACATTTGTTTTTATTAAAAAAAAACAATAATAATATTCAACCACATAATTGCCAAATAAGGATCCAATCTCTAGACGTGATTTTCGCAAACGAAATTTTAAAAAGGTAATTGTTAAAACAATCGGCCAAAGATCACGAAAGTTTCAAAACTTAGAAACTTAGAAGACGTGTGCCGAACCCTATAAATTCCAGACGCCTTCTACTCAAACTAACCACATACCATCTCTGTCATGTTCTTAAGACCCAAAACCACCGTCTACGACACGGACTACCACCGATCACCACCACTTTGCACCTCTACGCCACCGTTGTCACAGCGAACCAATGTCCATTGCCACAGACGTTCGGGTTGCGGTTACGGTTATCTTCGCCTTGCCTCATCTCCGGTCACTCACGACCATGACCTCCCTAATCCGTATGTTCATACAACTGTTGAGTTAAAGGCCATACCCTTCTTGTTTTGTATTCATTAAACTCGATTTTGGGACGGTTGGGTGGAGTGAGAGGTTTGAGTTGGTTGGGTAATTAGTCTGCAAGTTTTGTTAAAGAATATATAGATGATGGATGAATCATACCCTATATCATTCTTAAATCTTGGTCCATATATATTTATTGTTTACTAGGTTAGAGTCCCGTGTGTATACATGGTAAATGCCCAAGTCAAATAAAAAAAATTCTATAAAGATTGTAGTATAAAAGTTTGATTTATTGAAAGTTACGTAAAACAATTCGTATAGATTTTGGTTGCATGCAAAATATCATAAAAAGATTTAATGTTACCCAATAATGAATATATGAATCAACAAATGTTTGATTTGACGTGATTTAAAAACAAATAATAAATAATAACACATTTATTGTAACGGAATGCAAATGAACATTAAAATTTAAAGTAAATAAAGTTCGACTATATAACATGTCTTTTCTTGTCATAAGAAATGCAAATGTCAAAAATATTGACTCCATGCAATCAAAATCTCCCTATTTCCATTTTCACCTGCATAAAAATAAACAAGTGTTAATTATAATAATTAATAAGTTAAATTCTCTAAAGATGATGAGATGAACATGCATATTCGTGCTAGATTACAAATGAGTGTGTGCTTGTTGGCGTGCGTCTCTTTTGACCAATTATTTTTTCTATTAGGTGGCTTGGGTCAGGCTAGCACGAAACATGGTTTGTCTACAAATTATATCTAAGTAGTAATTTGTTTTTTTAGATGGAACAGAGAGAAATGTTCAGTGAAATTGTAGCATTTCAAGAATAATATGATATTATTATTAGTAGTAGTTTTGGTGGTGGTGGTGGTGGTGGTGGTGTCAAATTGACTTGTGAGAACTTTTTTAAAAACACTTTTTTGCAAATTACAACATGTTTTATCAGTTTAAGCGATTTCAAACGATTCGACTTCTTTTAGTTTTTTTCTATTTTGATGACACTCTATTGGTCTAGTTACATACGAAGATAAAATAAAAATTGACAAAAAAAATCCATATAACCTTATGGGATTTAACTAATGGTTGAATAAAAACATGAAGCAAAATATCCAGAAACATTTAACTATAGTCTGTAAACACTGTAAACGATAAATACGAGTGAAAGGAAAGTAAACACAAGATCCATTTCAACAATAAATAATCAATCTTAAATAATTAATTTAATATTTTATACAACACAAAATATTTAGAGTATGTATAGGTACAAAAATGGGTTGATTAACTGGTTTGATAACAGGTCCTTTTTTTATATGGATTGGTTTGAGGGGTATTAGCTTGAAACACTTTACATAACACCAGAATTTAGCTTAGATGTATGAAAATGGGCTGGTTAGGCGGTTTCGTAATCGGTCAAAACCAGTCATTTTACCAGGTTGCGTCGGGTCGAATTGACCAAAACATTTTATATAACACAAAATAAGAAAACACCAGTGGTAGA
The DNA here is from genome assembly GCA_028751855.1 of Ambrosia trifida. Taxonomy (NCBI): domain Eukaryota; kingdom Viridiplantae; phylum Streptophyta; class Magnoliopsida; order Asterales; family Asteraceae; genus Ambrosia; species Ambrosia trifida. The sequence continues at coordinate 61,968,340 of CM054128.1, read as the reverse complement.
AAAATAGCAACCATGCGTTTCAAATTAAAGGACCTGCTCAAATAGACTCCTTCACCACATAAAATTGCTGCAACCTATAATCAGTTTCAGGTCTACAACAAATCTTGTTTAACGCCATAATTTCCTGAAAAATGAAAGATAAAAACCACATTAGATACATAAATAGGGGAAATTCTTATTACAATTTAATATTATAGTACCTCAGATTGATCGTGATCATAAAGCACCAAAAACCTACGAAAACCTCTTAGATCATGCCACCATCTTTGTGCATCTAATACATAGGCATCAAATTAAAGGACCTGCTCCTTTACTTCCTCTAATATTTTAAGTGTTTTTAGCAACAGGCTCTAGTTTTTATAATTAAATAAAAATAATTAAAGTATAACCCGCAAAGAAAGTATGGGATCAACAGGAAGGACATATCACATTCAGATGATTAACATGGAAGAGACCTTTGTCTCACATTCTTGTGCATGTTAACCCGTTCATCTTCTTCAACTCCAAAAACCACAAAGCTTCGATGGAATTATCATGGCTACTAAAATAAACATCCATTTTTTTAAAGATTTAACAAACGTCTCTAGGTACAAACCATGCATCGTCCTTAGTATTTAGCTTCATATTCCATTTGAGAATTATATTTCACCCTTTCTATACTTTGAACTGGTCCATGTATAATGATGTGATGGCTACAATGTGTAAATTATTAGAATATAACTAATGATCTCCTAAACAATTAGATAGCTTTGCTACTTTGTCAAATTTCAACACTTTTCGAATGAAAATATATTTTGATAAAATACATGAATACAAATGCACAAGCTTTATGAAAATATTGCATTAAACTACCATACTGCATAGTTGCAGCACATCACTAATAGATTGTGCTCTGCTAGATGCGAAAGTATCTAATCATTTTATGCATCTACAAAGTTCTAATACATAAACATGCAAGAGATGATCAGGTATGTGTTCAGAAGATACATAGGCCGTGAAAATTTCTCAGGTCAAAGTATATCATTTCAGTTCCGGTTCGTTAATGTGTGTGTCCATACTGAACGCCAAATAACAAATAAACATCCGACTTTGCTGGAAGTAGGAATCAAACAAACTCGAACTAAAATTATAAAATTCATATTCAGACTATTAAGGCATATACGGAACGAAGGCAGGAGGTCGAGATTGTGACCTAAAACTAACACGCTTTCAGCTTAAGGTTTCATAGAATTAGGATTAGAAGGAAACAAATAAACTGAAACCTTAATCGCCATTTCTGTCTCTCGTCTCGCTCATAGCTGAAAATAACTAAAAAGATGCGGTGATCCTTCAAAATAGCATGTAATTTCAAAAAACGATTTTAATGCTTACCTTGAACACATATGGGCTTATGAGATAGACCAAGCCAGGATGATCCCTCATTTATTGAACTATAGTAAATAATGCAAACCTAAGCTATTTTACCCAAAAGTTTCTTGAAACTCACATGCCAGTAAATTTTGACCAAAGCCCCCAACTTTTATTGAATATAAAGCACTCATTCTGACACAACCTATTTGTCCCTTTACAAAAATGCAATAATGCAGCAATATACAGGTTCGTGGACAACATGAAAATTGAAATAAGGACTCAATGTTAAGTTAGTATCCAAAAAGACTACTCTTCAAACTGAATAAAAATGCAGCCAATTATAATAAAGTAAAAACACATCATATTTTATAAAAGACAAAGCCCATGTAAATAAAAGATATACAAAAGAAACGGAAACAAAATTAGCTTCATTTTTTTGGGCAAATGACAACATAAATTTGTATTACTTTTGTTAATTTAGACACCATACAAAAAAGACATTGAGTGGATTTTCATACCATGCTTGTGTCCTTTGTTATTCTCCTGCTAGGAAGTGTCCAGAGTACCTATTACTTTGAAGCAAAAAGTACAATTAACTAAATCATAATAATAAGAAATAAACTAAAATCAAGTGCTGGACTTTTTTTAAGGAAACATGGGACGTGGTGTACCTAGTTGACCATTGTGTTTGCAATGGAACGATATTGAATCTTGCTGCTGAAAATTAAAATCAACCGCCCCGATTGATGGTAAGATGTGACCCAACTGGTTGCTTCCGACCCATCTTCAACAACTAAGATGCTTACGGTTAGTGACAGATGGCTCTGGATATGGCTATTACACAGTTAGCTACCAGATGAAATCACACCAAAAACATAAAACTAACATCGAAATTCTTTTAAAAACAATAATGGCATATACAAACGTAACATCAAAATACCGTTCACAACGTACTTCCAATGATAGTGATAGAGTGGCCTGAGGGGAAGTCGGTGGATGAGAAACTGGATTTACCTGCGTCGTTAGAAAGGCCAGGTCGGCTACAAGAAAATCGAAACCAAATTGGGAAAAATATATCGGGTAAAATCCTGTTTGTGTTAACATAAAAAACAAAGAAATTAAATATCATAATAAAAATTAAGATATACGTCTTAGCATAACCAATAAGCAACCCTGAATACTCACACAACCTCAGTATTCTATATTCTATAATCGAAAAAAAAAACAAAAAAAAATGCAACTGTCAAAATCCCTAGAAACCTAATATATATTGAGCATAAACAAACTATAATATTGAATAATCACAAAACAATCGCTTGTCATATACATCATAATTATAAACCCTAGATTTCACATCTCTAATACCAACTACCCCGAAAAAAAATTTATTGAAACAAAATAGAAACCGGATCTGATTCAAGGGACCGGTAAAACAATTGATAAAACAAAAACGGGTTTGAATCTGGATTTGATATTATCAACGATTGATAGTATTAAAGAACGATTAAACATATTTAGATTTAGGGTTACCTGATTGAAGAATTAGGAGCAGGACGCAGATGGTTATTCGTCGATTAGAATCAGGAGGATGAAGAATTAGGAGGAGGACATAGATGGTTATTCGTCGATTAGAATCAGATGGAAGTTTTCTATAATGGCTATTAGTTATTCATCGATCAGATGCAGGAGGAGGAAGAAGGGTATAGGTATAGGTATAGGGCTGGCGATTTTGGAGTAAAAAAGAAAAAAAGAAAAAAAATGGTTTTTATACGGTAAGTATTGAATGTTAGATGGAGCTCCATACTTGAGTTGGAGCCTAGGTGGACTCTAAGAAAGCTCCATTCAATCCGAGATGTATTCAATTATTATATAGAAGATAGATATATTCTGAGTAATCCTAACTATACTATCAAATTATTAAAGCTATATTTTCTTTACACATATAAGAAGATTATTGGTGTAATTTAGGATGAAACATATGATTTTGTTTAAATTCTCAACGTAAAAAAATTAATTTTTTTTTTTGAACTTAAATAGATTTTGAAAAAAAAAAAGTTAATGTAATAAATCAAAAGTGATTATGAGAAAATAAATGCATTACGTACTTTTATATATAAAACTTTGAATGTAACTTATGCATATGTAAATATATGTGTGTGCAACCATAATAAGCCAGCTCGGTTGGGACAAACTATCGGTTCTAATGAGATAATAATACCACATTCCACTCCAAACGATCTGACTCTATTTCTAATGCTCGTAGCCGTTGAATATTAAGATATCTAATAAATAGAAGGCGACACTAATCTCAAATCAACTTACTTAGGTTCAAGCTTAATTGATCGACTCTTGTTGATTCCTTGCAAACTCATCATCACAGTCAATTTGAGTTTACATAGCCCCTTTTTACTGTTTTACATTTTTTTGGTGAAACATGTTTAAACTTTTTTTATTTAATAGCAATTACTCATTTTCATTATGTTGAAACTTATGTATTCATTTTGACTGTAACAAAAAGACACAGTACAATCATTAACATTGATCAAGCTGCCTGTTTAGATTATAGCGCTATAGGTCTGACAAACTCAACGCCCCCATAAATTCAGGGATGATTGATAACAGTTACACTTTTACTAACTTGCGAGTTAGGTCTCAGTCGACACAAGGTTTGATTGTACAAAAGACGCATTGTTATATGTCGGACTCATATTCTATCATTACTCATTATTATGCTTCAACTATGATTGCTATACAACACATTGTTTTCAACTATTGGCAAAACCTATGTATTCTCACCAACTATTTATAGTTGCCCCCCCCCCCCATCTTTCCAACTCAACATGTTTCAGGTTTTACTTGCTATTGGAAGTTGTACAAGTCTTGGATTACATAGGAGCTTTGGACCTAGTTTATGTAAATCAAGTTTATGTATTTATTAAACTGTATGTCAAATTGTAAATTGTTTAGTAATATACAACTTCCATTTAGTATCATGAGCTATTGAACAATCATCACTACGTGACACCTCGATGTTTCCGCCATCGGTTGGGGTGTTACATCTTGTGACAATTGATCTGCACAATCAAAAAATATATTAAAAGATTTGAACAAAGTAGCATAATCGTAGACCCAGTTTGGTCCGTGGCCTGCATCAGTTGGATTTTCTTCGAGCCACTCCACATCATATGATTCGATGACTTCTTTGGTACTCTTTCTGTAAACTCTGTAAGTTGTCTTCTTGGCACACCCAACAAAATAGCATTCATCTCCCTTGGCATCAAACTTGGAAGTAGACTCTTGATGTAATAGAGTGCAAGGATAACCAAAGGTTCTGAAATGTTTTACTGTAGGTCGTTCTCCATATAGAATCTCGTATGGAGTTTTCATCTGAGCTTTGTTGAGCAACACCCGATTTTGGATGTAACATGCGTTATTCACGGCTTCAGCCCAGAAGAATGTTGGTAACTGGGAATCAACTAGCATTGTACGTGCAGCCTCAATCAGTGTTCGATTTCTTCTTTCAGTAACTCCATTTTGTTGTGGAGTTCGAGAAGAACTGTACTGTTTATCAATCCCTTTTTCATCACAGAAAAGATCCATGACTGAATTCTTAAATTCAGTTCCATTGTCACTTCCAATCCCTTTCACTTTCTTGTTTGTTTGATTTTCGATAAGAACAATAAACCTTTTAAGCAATTCTGCAGTCTCACTTTTGTTAGATAAGAAAAATACCTAAGTGAAACATGAAAAGTCATTAGTAATAACCAAGCAATATGATTTTCTGGAAATACTGAGAACATTCACAGGACCAAAGAGATCCATGTGTAAAAGTTGCAAAATTGTGTCAATGGAGTTTATTGTTTTTGAGAAATGAGGCTTTCTGTGTTGTTTTCCTCGTGCACATGAAACACATTTTTCAATGGTGATGAAATCTTTCACAAGTAAATCACGGACTAAACCACCCTTAGCAATACGATTTAAGTATTTCATGTTACAGTGACCAAGACGGCGATGCCATAACATAGCATCATGTTCAGTGGTTTTAGAGAAAAGACACAGTAACTCTTCAGATGGTTTCTTATTCATATCAATGACATAAGCATTACCCCTTCGTTCAGATTTTAGTAAAATCCAGTCTTCAGGTATAACAATACCTGGCTTTAGAACAAAACAACCTTTATTTGTAGAGTGAGTTGAAAAACCATTGTCACAAATTTGAGATACGTTGAGTAAACTATGTTGTAATTAAAGAACATAGTTAACATCCTTGAAACTTAAAGCACCATTTGTAACAGTACCTTTCTGGGTAATCTTACCCGACTCTCCTCCTGCAAAGGAGACAGATCCACCATCGAAATTCTCTATGTTGGTCAATTGGGATAAGTCTCCTGTCATGTGTCTGGAACAACCACTATCAACATACCAAAGTCTGATGATATTCCTCCATAGTCGTTCCTCAGGTGAAGCTGGAATTGGATTTTGATTGATGTACGCCATGAATGCGTGAAGATCATCAGTTGTTACATTGCATGCTTCCATAGCTTACTTAGTTATCATCTTTGAGTCTTCTCTAGATTGAGCCAACATAGCAACATTATTCACCACTTCAGAGATGTTCAAAGCACTTATCTGATTACTCCAATCAAAATCTCCTCCCTGCTGAGCTACCACGCTTTGCTTGAGTTAGCACTGGCAGCTGATGAACTCTGTCCCCCAGTAACAACCACACTTCTTTCACTGCTGTCATTTTCCACTTTAGGCTCCTTGCATTCTCAAGCAAAGTGTCCAGGCTTGTGACAATTGTAGCATCTCATCTGTGCTTTATTGAATCCTACACTTTTGTCCTCCATGTTGTTCCACCTGTTTCTTCCAGTCCTTTTAATGAAGTTTTTAGCTCTGAACACTACCATTGCCATTTGCCAAGTAATATCCAACTCTTCTATGTCTTCAGGATGAATTTGCTCGAATTCAACTAGGTGGCACCAATGTTCCATGCTGATATGCTTTATAACAGTTCAAGAATCCAGCAATCAAAGCTATATTCTCCTGAGTTTCTTTTGAAATTTGAGCAGCTTGTACAACACCCTTTTGATCTTGAGGTTTGGGAGCAATAGAACTTGAAGCATTTTGAGTGTTTGAACTGGTTGAACCTGCATTCTGATAAGCTGATGATGGAGGATAAGCCGAAACCTGAGATCTTGATTAAGATATCAAAGCAGTGTTGGAGCTACTTGATCCAGCCACACTGTAGCTACTTGAGTGATTTAAAGCTCTCTGCTGATCATCCATTTTACATGACCTGATGGTTGCAATTAACTCTTGTAGTGGCATTCTGCTTAAGTCTTTGGTTCTTTTGATTAAGGCAACATTCATATCCCAGTTTCTTGGGAGAGCATTCAGTAGTTTCTTATTGACTTCGGAATTTCCTAGAAAAATGTCATTTGCCCTCATCTGAGTTTTTAATTCTATGAATCTAGCAATCTGATTCTCAAGTGTTTCATTCAAAACATAGTTGAACAAATTGAATTTCTGACGCATCATGTCCTTTCTACTTTCCTTGATGTCATCATTCCCTTCATAGGTTTGAATCAATGCTTCCCACAGTTCTTTGGCATTAGTGTAGCCATGATAACCAATGGCAATCTCAGGAGACAACCCTTGAGTCAGAATAGAGAGTGCTCGTGTATCCACATCAGCTTTTGCATAGTCTTCTTCATTCCATGCTGATTCTGGCTTGACTTCAGTAGTTCCCTTTGCTTCGTCAGTCACATAAGTGATCTGAACTGGTCCTCTCAAAATAGCTCTCCACAGTTTTGGCTCCTTCCCCTAAACGTGTTGAGTGAACCTGAATTTCCATTTTGAGAATGAATCCTCTTCCATGAGTCTAGGAACTCTAGTGATAGTTCCAATCACATTGTCCAGTTCCAGTTGTAAACCTGTTCACACCAAAACAAACCAACAAGTGATACTGTGTTTTGAAATTAAATTCGAGAAGAACAATAATTTTCAAAAAACAATTTTGGTTTTCTGAGAACTCAATAAATAGTGCAAGAATACAATGTAGAACACACACACTAACACCATTTTCGAGAACAATAGTTTTCAAGAAAATTGCGAGAACTAATCAAGAGTTCAAGAACAAGTTTATTAAACAGTCAACACGAAGAACAAATTGTATGACATCCGAGAACTACAATTCGAGAACACCAAGTCTGGGAACAACAGTATGAGAACAGAACCGAGAACTAGAATTCGGAGATAAATATCGAAAACACAATCCGATTACAAAATTTAATCGTCCGAGAACAAATTAGGAGAACACAACATGTTTTTCGAGAACTAAGATTGATATCCGAGAACCCTGACTAATATCGAGAACAAGACAAGTTCGAGAACACACTCCACCGAAACCTGCAAAATCGAGAACATGATAGTCGAGAACTACGTTGTTTAAATATCAAAATCTGAGAACATGCAATTGAGAATAAAACTTTGGGAACCCAAAACCCGAAAATTAGACTGAATTTTTTTTAGAACAAAATGAACCGAGAACACGACACTTCGAGAACACAAGAATTTAACTAACACCGAGGACCAATACCACAGCTTATAGAATTTCCAAAAACTATTTTGACAACACAATATTGAAAATCAATTCGAGAACTCTAAGATTTCCCACTTCTTCCGAGAACCTGACAGGATAACACAAAATCTTTTGAATCATTAGCACATATTTGAATTAAAAAAAAAAAACTTTTACTAGAAATCCCGCAAATATTGGTGAGTTTTAAAAAAAATCTGTGAAAATTTTATTAGATTTTGACAAAACAAGAAATCCTGAAACACTCTTCTTTCCGAGTAAAATATGATCAATTTGTTTTTTTTTTTTTTAGTATTTCGAATGAACAAGTCTTTCAGAAAACATATAACATTCAAGAGCAATGGAACCAAAGTATATTAAAACACTACACCTTATATGAAAACAATCTTTAAAATTCAAAAGCAGTACTAAAACTTTAAATCAGAATTGAAATTGAAACAGACTTAACCTATGAATCGAAATAATAACAAAAAACAAATTATAATCAATCAAACTACCCACTTGATTATACTCAAAGTGTTTGCCAAAAAAACAAAAAAAAAACTAAAAACATCATATGAAGTTTATTACTTCCGAAAACAATTATTTTAATTCCAAAGCACGAACCAATCATCAAACAACAAAAAAATATTGATCTCCACTTAAAATAGCCGATTAAAAAATTCTTTCAATCAAAATACCCTCTTGAATCCCTTGATATTAAAACCGAACCTTGAACAAGCTTCAATGGCTCTGATACCAATTGTAAGTCCCGAAAACTATAAACCCGATATCAAGTAACTATTTAGGATGGCGGAAACAAACTAAATAACAATCAAGGAACGAATAATATGGCGGAAACAAACTAAATAGCAATCAAGGAACGAATAATATGAACGATTGAATGATTAATCTCAACTAGCATACGATCTCTGATGGATTCGTCTGATACTAGAGAGTGTTTTATTAGAAAATGTAAAATCGCGAGTTACAAATGAACCACAAAACAACTTTAAATAAGTGGAAGGTTTCTCAAATGGGCCAACATGGCCTTAGCCCTTCCACTAGTTTAAGCCCAAATACTAACAAACTGAGAACTACTAAACTGCCCGAGAACTAATACTAAACATAAACCTATAAATGTATGGACCTAACAATTGGATATGCCCAAAATGGGACTTCACATCGTTTTCTTGTGTATGAGCCCAAAAATCCTAATGTTCATAAGAACTCCATAATAGAAACAAGGCCAGGAAATGCAACTTATTTTGAAGAGGAGTTCCCAATGTTAAAACAAACTCATGCGTGTTCATCAACAGTGGTTGATAGGATTGTTCAAAATGAAACTCATGAACAATCAGAGGATGAAGAGGTTGAGCCAAGAAGAAGCAAAAAACAAGGATTGAAAAATCTTTTGGGCCTGATTTTCTTACCTACATCGTTGAGAGTGAGCCACAAACCTATCGAGAAGCAGTCACCTCTTCAGATGGACCTCAATAGAAAGAAGCCATCAAAAGTGAGATTGATTCTATTTTCCAGAATCATACTTAGGAGTTAGTTGATCTTCCACCAGGATGCAAGCCACTTGGATATCGATGGATATTTAAGAAAAAGATGAAAGTTGATGGCTTTGTTAACAAGTATAAGGCAAGACTCGTAATCAAAGGATATAGACAAAAGGAAGATCTTGACTACTTTGACGCGTACTCACCTGTGACTAGAATAACCTCTATAAGATTGGTGCTTGCAATTGCATCTTTGAGAAATTTGGAAATACATCAAATGGATGTAAAAACTGCATTTCTAAATTGGGAATTAGAGGAAGAGATTTACATGGAGCAACCTGAAGGTTTCTCTGCTCCTGGCCAAGAAGGCAAAGTATGTAAACTCGTCAAGTCACTGTATGGCTTAAAGCAAGCTCCAAAACAATGGCATCAAATGTTTGACCAAGTTATCCTTAACAGTGCTTTCAAAATAAATGAATGTGACAAGTGGGTCTATGTGAAGGACACTTCTAAAGGTTATGTAATCTTATGTCTTTACGTGGATGATATGCTTATCATTGGGAGTGATGACAAGATGATCAGATCTACTAAAGACATGTTGAAAGCAATATTTGACATGAAAGACATGGGTCTAGCAGATGTAATTCTTGGAGTAAAGATTATTAGAACCCAAACTGGTCTTGTGTTAAGTCAATCTCATTATGTGGATAAGATCCTTGAGAAGTTCAATTCGGAGGACCCAAGTATAACATCACGTGATTTTTATTTTTCATGTATTTTAAATTCTATACTTAACAAATTCCAAGTTCGCCTTTATTCGTTTCTTTTATGTTACTTCTACCAATTCATGACGAGACATCATTTATCCTATTCAGTTTAGCCGTTATAACAAGAAAACTCTTTTAGTTAATATCTTAATATATATTTATTTTTTTAAATAAAACACATATATTATTAATAATAATACTTTCATTTAAAAAAAAGAAAAAAAAAAGAAAAAGCTTGAGTTAGTTTAAATTGATTTTTTTTCTCTAAACACAACAACGAACAACATATATAGTGTTGGTTCCTTTTTTTTAATTATTTTTTTTCTTTTTCTTTTGAGATGTCAACAATTATAACCAAATTCAACCCCCATCTAATTCACTCTCAACCACCTTTTAACTCTCTTAATTACCCAACCACTTTACCCCAACTATATATACCCCCTCTCCTTCACTTCCTAACCCTTTTTCCATCCCAAATCACTTTCAAATCTCTCTAATCTTCAAGTTTTTCAATCAAAACAATTCTGTACAAAATTTGTAAGATGAAAAGCCTTAATCTTCACCTTTCTTCCACTTTCTCCACCTCGCCTATTCTTCTAACCCCTTGGGGAAACCTCTAGGACCTTACTTTTTTTTTCCTATAGGCAAATAAATATGAGTAGGACACCAAAATGAGGCCTCAAAGGTGGTTCATCTTCTATTGTTTTTATACGCTAGAAGGTTGGTTGTAGTGATACCAACCAAGTTCACCAACAACTTAATGTTGGATGGACTTGTGTTATGGTTAATGATTGACAAAGGAAGGCCAAGGCTCTTTCAAACTAAGTCACCATACACTACTTTAATCTTCTAGTTATATTATGTAAATACTAAAATAGATACTTTCAAAACTCTATTAATCTATTAACTTGGAAGGTTTGTGGTTACACCCTACCTTACCAATCTCTTGACCCATCTTGTAATACGGATTAGTTCCATACAAGAATGGGAAAATCCCGTGTCCAAGACCCATGTGTTATCTATAAACAAAGTGGTCACGACATGAACACTCTCAAAATGGATTCACATTCCTAACTCTAGCCCATACCATCCGAATCGCCTTCATGGTGGTTTTGTACTTGGTTATTATAATATATGTAGACCGCGTACAAAAAACTGCTAATAACTACCCTTAACTTTTAATCCTGACCGTATAAACTCAAAGTAACTGCCCTTAACCGCCCTAACTTTTAATCTCAGCCCTCCAAACTCCAAAAATTTGGCAGTTATTGTTTTTCAGTTTTTCTTTCTCTTTAATACGCTCCTCCCAAGATTATATGGATTTAGTTTGAGTTGTCTCTCTCTCTCTCTCTCATACGCTCCTTCAGCAGTTTCTTTCCAATTAGTTTCTCCTTTTCACTATAAAACCCCTGCTAAGCTTCTCATCCTCCAAAAAAAAAATCCAGACACTCATCTCCCCACTCTCTCTCTCTCTCTCTCTATCTCTCTCTCTCTCTCTCATACGCTCCTTGCTAATCTGTTTCTCCTCATCTATAAAGCTCCACCACCAGGCTTCCGGTGCTCCCTGACGTACAACTCACTTCCCCGTCTTCTGACGCACAAGGGCGACACCGAGGTTTAGATGGGTGATATTCACGACGAGAGGGACGCAAAGACTGACCAACGGCTATCTTTGATTGATGGTGACGGCTAGGGTTATAGGTATGCCAGAGATGTTATGAAGAGCAGTAATATAGGTGACCGGTGATAAATGACGGCGGCGACGAAAGTGTCAGGTTCCAACAAGGAAGATGATTCTGGTGACTGTTGTACAGATTCAGGGCCCGAAACTTCAAGTAAATTTAAGTACACTTGTTTACGGTAAGGTTCCAGATCTAATTTATATTCGTTTAAATTACTGAAGTTTGGGGATAGGTCGTGGGTTGTAATGAGGATTTAGATTAATACAACAGGTTATGGAGGGAGACGAAAACTTCAAGCTTTGTTTGAATTAGGTTTTTCTCTTCTTTTATTTTAGTGACGAGCAAGGAGTGTATTATACGTTAGATACAAAATCTACGGACTACGACTAATTGTTATATTTTCCTGATATGGGATTTTACCCAGCTTGTCATACTCAATACTGTTAATCAATATTTAAGAATGAAATTTAGTTTAAAATTCAAGGTGATATCTTACATTGCATATTTCTTAGATTGTTACTTTCTTTAAGTTTGAATAATACCTTGCAGCATGGAGACAATTACACTTGGTGATAAAAGAATATGGATCAGAAAGCAACTGCTTGATGTTGTGTTATTATGCTTATGAGTTGAAGGAAGGTTTTGTCCCATGGATTGATCAGGTATTTTCTTTATTTTTTTTTTGCTGATTCTGGATTTTTATTTTAATAAAAGGATTATTCCATCCCCTTTCTCGATCCTCAAAAGTGCTTGATAAACAAACCGCTAACAACATAAACATTTAATTTTAAAACGGACAGAATTTGGTGTTCATATTCTTGGTTGATGAATTATTTGTTTTTGGATTGTGTCAATGGATTAATTATTTTCATTTTGGTCAAATGACTTTTACATTAATTAGCAAAAGAAAATAGGTCAACAGTAAATTGATAATAAAAAATTGATTAGCTGTAATCAGTTCTTTTCATCAGTTGTTTGCTTCAGTCCTTAATCAGTAGTTGTTGACATCAGTTATGCAACTTTTTAGCATCAGTTCTTTAATCGGATATACGCTTGCATTAGTTGTTTAGCTTCACATATTAGTAGTGTACATATCAGCAGTTGATTCGAGCAGTAGTTTGTTAAAACATAAAGATCAGTCTTTAGCATAAAGTGTAACACCCCAACCGATGGCGGAAACATTGGGATGTCATGTATTGATGATTGTTCAGTAGCTCATGGTGAATAATAAATTTCATTAAATAAGTTACATACAATTGTTCTAAGAATTTGTACATCACAAGATGAAAAATACTAGCTACACATCTTCAAGCATTAACTCAAATCTTCATGCAAGTATAACCTGAAACATGTTAAGTTTGAAAATATTTTGGGTCAACAAAAGTTGGTGAGAATACATAGGTTTTCGAATATAATAGATAACAATAGTTTGTACAACAATCACAGTTGTATAATGATAGAGTATGAGTCCGACATGTAACAATGCGTCTTTGTACAATCAAACCTTGTGTCGACTGAGACCTAACTCGCAAGTTAGTAAAAGTGTAACTATTATCGATCATCCCTGAATTTATGCGGGGGATGGGTTTGTCAGACATATAGCGCTATAATCTAAACAGGCGGCTTGATCAATGTTAATGATTGTACTGTGTCTTTTTGTTACAGTCAAATGATAGAATGAGTAAATCATAGTGTAATTGAATCATGAGTAAATGATAGTGTATAAAATGTTTAAACAAGTTTCACCCCAAAATGTAAAATAGAAAAAGGGGCTATGTAAACTCACCTTAGCAAAATGTTAAGTCTCGTGAAAATAGAATAGGTGTAGCCCAACGATGCCAAGTATTACCCTATAATTAAGGTAATAAATATGTCTAAGTCTTTCTAGTCTACAAATATTTTCTAGGGTTTTGAATTTGGGGATAGGTATTCGTTTGATTAATAATTAAATTGTTTATAAAATAAAAGAAATTTGATAAATAAATAAACAAAAGTCTTTTTGTAGACTTTAGTTTAAAGATGGTCACATTATAAGGTTTTAAGTATAAAAATAATTTTTATAAATTTATTTTCTTAAAAATAGAATATTTAGTCTATTTATTTCTATTTTGCTAAAATATAACTTTAATATCTAAAAATATTAAAATTAAAGAATTTTTAAATTAAAAATTGTATTTCTGTTCTAAATGGACAGAAATAATTTATATAAAATTTTGGTGCAAAAATATTGAAAAATGAATTTATTATGATTTATTTATGATTAAAAATAACAAAAATTGATTAAATTATTAAATAAATGATTTTTCGAAAATAAAAATCATTTCAGAAATGTTTAATGTTTTATAAACTCAGAATAATTTTTGTGGAAATTTATATAATCGTTTTGATATTTTTATAGAATTTTATAATTATAATAGAATAAACTTGAAATATTTATTATATATAATAAATAAATAATTTTTGGAAAACTAAAAATTGTATGATGAACTTTTCTATTAGAACATCTTAAAACAATTTTTGTAGAATTTATAAAGCATTTTTAGTATTTAAAAACTATTTTAAAAAAAATGTATAAGATAGGAGTATAGAAAGAAAATAAAAAAAAAGATGTCTGTGCCGGGACTCGAACCCGGGCACCCTAGCTGAGAAACAGACGACACAACCACTTGATCTAGATCTGTGGTTGTGTCTGTTTTGTTTCTGATTTAATTAAATATCGAGGTCTGCAGTAACCATTATCCCCAATTCGTGGCTTACGAGCCCTAGGTTTCTTAATAACCAAAATTAACATCCAATAGCCCGATTTCTCATAGGGTTATTCTTGTTAATGTGCCGATAAACAAACCCAACGAAAAAATTTGAGACTTACAAAACGTAATCGCGTGATTTGAGTCAGTCAACGAAAAAGTCAAACACGAGGTATTTTGCAGAATTGAAGGTGTGTTAGGATGAATTTGTTGTGGGGGTTTGTTAATCGGCGAGTGTAGGTTGTAGTGAAGGCCTCAATTTATAGTGAAGTGCTCGGGTGTTCAATTTGGTAAGGGTTGACTCGTTTTTAAAGCATAATCGCGTGATTGATAACATTATGGTATGTTATAATGATGATTGAGCTTATATAATACGCGAAATGGGTCAGACACATCAATTCTTGTTTACCATAATTGGATTAAAACGCGGATTGATGGTAATTGTGGATGATTATCATTGCAGTTGACTTTCCAAGTCAACTGTTGTGATTTAGGCACATCATATAATTAAAACGCGTGGATAATAAACAGATAAGTGATGTAGCCCAGTTGGTTGGCTGTGTGTGTGATTGGACCGGCCTAGGGCACGGGTTCGAACCCCGGCCCAGGCGATTATTTTTTTTAAACAATTAATCCACTAATATATAAATAATATATGCTTATAGTATGGTACTAGGGGTCCAAAAGTGTTACGAAGCATTTTTTTAAAGGGTACGAAAATGATAAAAATTTGACGTTTTATTAAGAAATGTCGTAACGTACATAGTATTCAATGTGAAATGTTACATAAAGTCTTCTAAACAAAAGCATTATTTTGTTAAAACCAAATAATAGGTCGAGGTTTAAAGCCTTCGATAGCTGATTCAATCAGGTAGGTGTGTAGTGAAGCCAGTGCTTTCGAGAACTTATGTGTATGTATTTGCTTATTAGATCATTAATGCAATCATGAGTGGAAGAGATGTTCTTGTGATAATGGCTGCTGGTCAGGTTCAAAAAAAAATATTAATAATATATATATGATCCTGTTAAATAGTGACGTCAGTCGGCGGAAGCACTGTAGTTTTAGATTGATTTTTTTTGTTGATGAGTTGATACATTTTGCTAAGCCTTTGTTGAAATCTTGTGGCATTTCAATAAGCAACCAATTTACACAAGTTGAAGGTCGTGTTCTTCAAGCACCAAGGGTACTTCTTTAACTGGTTTTAGGGCTCATTTTTTGGCATCTTCTGTTCATGTGGTGGGTTTATAGTCAGAACATTATGAACAATATCTTCAACAGGGTGGTTCACCTAAATTTCCATTTTTTTTCAAATGGGTCAGGATCTTTTTGAATCAGGTATTTGTTCTGCAATGTGGGTTCTCTTCCATTGATTGAAATTTTAGGGTTTTTGGATACCAATTTGTGTTTCTTGACACATTAAAGTGGAGCATTGGGGTTTGAGGTTTTGATTTTTTTTGTTTTGTTTTGTGAGTATCAGAAAAATGGCTTGTATGAAGCTAGGATCCAAAGCAGATGCTTTTCAGAAACAAGGCCAATCTTGGTATGTTCTTTAATCTTTGTATCTGTGATTTTTGTTTCTGATATGTGATTTTTTGAGGTATTTTCTTACACACAATGTTCATTTTTATTATCGATATGCAATTATACATACAAACTTCACAATATATTTTATCATGTACTCCCAATCATAGATACATTAATTGATTATAACTCATAAGTGCGCATATGAGCTACTATTTGTTTTTTATTTTAAGCAGTGTTGGTTCATATATAAATTTATAGATTTTTGACCCAAACACTGTAGAATTCTAACCCATCATTTTGCGGATTTTTAACTCAAAACACTGCAAAATTTCGACCCATAAAGGTGCAACTTTATACACCAAACACCGTAGAATTTTGACCCATAAACGTGCAGAATTTTGCACCAAACACTGCAGACTTTGGACCCAAAGATATGCAAAACTTTTCACCAAACGTTGTAGATTTTTGACCCATAAATGTGCTGAATTTTTACCTAAACACAACATAAATTTAACTCATCCAAAACATTACTCTGGTAGTTCTAGGTTCTTGATTAAGATGTATTAATGGTGATTAAGATGTGGTTCTATTGATTCAAGGCTATGATGAATAAATATTTTATGCGTCATAATTGGGTGATGTACTATCTTAGTGTGGCAGAACGGGAGGATGGAAGGTGTTCACTTGCAGCCCTACTGTAGCCAAGTTGGTTTAACCTCTTACTATAATGATTCCGAGCCTCATGACTATGTACTGATCCATGTGTGAATTTTTGAAGGAGCTTAATCTCTGTGGATAGTGTACTTATGAGCCGCATCAGGTAATCATGTGTCGCTTTGTTATTCTTGCACTTTATTTTCAAGAAATTGAATGATTTCATGTAAACTATCATGTGCCTGTCGATTATATTTTATTATTCAGCATATGGTGCTCAATAGGCATGTGATTTTAGACGTTCTACATTCGATGAAGTTTGTTAATCATCGTGTTATATATGTAGGTATGGGGACTAACGTTAAGGCAAATTCTTAGTATCTGTTTGATGGATTTGCCCATCTATCTTTTGGTCTTGCCTGTGGCCTGGCTCGTCTTTCCGCTCGTATGGCCATATAATCATGGTCGATACTGGTAGCTGGATCCATCACTAAAATCTATAAAGGTACCTTCTTAATTTACTCTTCAATATTTATACTTCTACACTTTACTTGAAGAAATTTCATTTGCATTTCTTCGAGAAATTAGCTCATGAAGCTTTCAATCCAAGCATGGATAAGAATTGTCGCCCCAATTCATCCGTTTCTCGACGTCGTTAATTGCATCACTGTTTTAAGCTAAAAATTGACCGCTTTCTGTGAGAAATCCTAAAGTTGATCTCCATGGTAAGGATACGTTTCCTAATCAATTGTTTTGTATACAGTTTTTACTAATATATATTAGGTTTATTATTGTGACTGTGCTCTGCATTTAAAAAGTTGATGTATGAATTGATCATTTGATGATAAGCATTCTAATATCATCAACAAAAAAATGCCGATGATGAATTGACAATCGTTTTGTGTAGCAGCAGTTCTCATTTTGGACAATTGTATAATTGTGACTCGTGAGAAACTCCCTTTTAATTGATAATCTGTTAAAGCAAGTGGATTATCTTTACTTATCTACAAATCTATGTTAGTTTCCTCTTGCTTTTTGTTCATTATTTTTATTAATCTTCGTATGTTATAACACATGACATGGGCCACTTATTTAATTTTGGTTAATTTATTATGCAAATATTCAATGATAATATGATGAAGATTGAATTTAAGATTTGCATACAGCCATTAAATTTAGAAACAGATAATTTTACCAAGGTTTAGGTCTATTATAGGTTTCTTTTTTTTGTTACTATTTTATGCTTATTTTATTTCTGGTTCATATTTTTTGAGAGATTTTGCATACTCGACTTACCAGATTATTTTTGTCAGAGAGAGCAGAGACTGAATTCAGAAGTACAGCATGAATTCAGAAGATTGGTACAATGCTTTTGCTTTAAAGTTTGGGCACTACCTAGCTTTTGTAATGGAAGGAAAAGACCAAGAAGTCGCAAGTACATGTTGGAGGCCTTTCTGAAGTTGCAATTTAAAGGTTCCATCACCTGTACCTCTCTCAGTAAGGGTAAGGATGATTGTCAGTTAACCACTGATCAATACATGATGTTAACTTCAGCTCAAACACAATACTTTTGAAAACAAGATTTATAGGGTTTTTTCCCCTGCAAAATCAACATATATCTTGCTTAAACTTATTGACACTAGAGTCGAAGCTAGCTATATATAGTAATAAAGCAATGCTTTCAACACAAACAAGTTGTAGAGCACATATTATAATTTAGTTTGCTAAGTACTATGTTGTTATCATATTGCAGGTGATTGTTTCTGGAACACATGGACTTTTCCGGTACATGTATCTAGCACCAGGCATAAAGTTGAGAGACTGTTGCATAATGGTATGTTTGTTGTCTTGGTTTTATAAAGCTTGAAGCGCACAAAAGTGACTCATCTAAAACCAAGGCACAAAGTACCAAGCGTAAAAGCAGTGGGCTTTTCATACCTTAGGCGCCAGACGTGTGTATGTATATATATCCAATAGGTTTTTAGCTTTCTCAACCCAACATATAGTTATTCGTAAGTTTTTTATATTATTTTACCTACATGTACACGCCAAAAAAAACATAATGTACAATAGTTTGAAGCATAAAAACGTCTCATGTCCAAGAGGCGTGTGCCTCAATCCGAAAATGCCCATAAAGCGCTAAGCGAAAAGGCAACATGACTTGATGCGCCTCAGCACGCCCTGAGGTGCGCTTTTTAAATCCAAGTTTACTGTCTTAAAAAATAATGTTTATATACATGTTATGTTTCCATTTGTTTTTTTAACCAATTTTGGATTTTGGTCTCAATGAGTAATATAAGAAACATACTACTAGAATGATTTTTAATCACTAGAATCTGTCAAATTTATCTTCTAATTCAACCTTATCCAATAAGGCATAAACTTACGAAATGAATTTTTGATGTTTTGGTCAAATCTCAATACGATTTTATTTTTCTAAAATACAGATTATTGTGTTATCAGGTAGCATGTGCATAAACTATTTATTGTAACAATGTCTGTAACGTAATTTTACCTTCAAATTCAAAAATGTATGTATCCATGTATGACATGTCTCTGTCACAATAGGACTCATGTTTAATTTTTGAATTTCTGAATTGTTATGCTTGATTCCGGATGCTCCTCTCATTGGTGGCAGTAATCAAAATTACAGTTACCTATAATTACAAGAACATAACATAATCAAAGGTTGAATTTTCATGGTTATTTGTTATTAAGGTTGACAATTGAAATCCAGCTTCAACATAATAAGGCCCAATTCAGTTAGATCATATAGTGAGTTTGATTGTGCTAATTTTAACCGTTGTTGACAAATTCACGTCAATTGCCAATCCTTCCATTTTTTATAATTCAAATATATTAATAAATATTCCTACTCGATCACGTCAATCGAGGCACAGTATTTCCGATTTTGCAGAATTGTTCGAGACAAAGCAATACTTTATAAACCTTAACAAATAATAAAATCTTTTAATCGTCATACCAATTTTAACAACGAAATTAAATGATAATATAAATTTTCAAATTGTTACTTTCTATTAAAGAATTATATTACTTCAATCACATTTAATCCTTAATAGTTTTGAGAGGTGGTTATACACAATTTGGGTTACGAAGTCGGGATTTCATTTTTTGAGTTGTTTACATTTTACAACATGTTTTGGTTCATGAAGTGCTTATAAGTTGTTTGAAAATAAGTAGTTTGGCACCAGTATTTCAGTCTTATTAGGTTTTTAACGATGCATCAGTTGTTTGGTAGAAGATACGACCATTCAAACTTCAAAAATTTGGCGCGATGGACGTAATGAATTAGATTTTATTTTTTAACCATAGTCTGTGCATGCTTATAATATTTTATTATGTATAGATTTATGTGACTACCCGGACTGGTACGGGTAATCTGCTAGTTAACTTTAGCTCTTGAACATCCGAATCGTCCTAAAGACGATTTGTGTTTTGGTTCGCCTAAAAGGCATGCTTGACTCTCTTAAATGTATTAATCCAACTCATGAACCTAAAACACCTTCCTTTCTAATTCTAGTTATTCGGAGCTAAAATCTTCAATTCTCAAGAACCGTTTTTGGGAACTAAATAACGCACCTTAAGGTGAGTTCATACTTGTCCCCTTTTTTATTCTTTAACTCTTTGGGGCTCAACATGTATCTATACAAAAACCTTAAACGATTTCATACTCTTATACTCTTATGCTCAATCTAATGCTTATATGCTATGCCATGCTAGAATCTAATTCTTACGTACAAATGTCTATTAGCATATAACCCACCTTACATGTATAACGCTATAGGAGTGACACACCGCCCCCTTTATGGGTCATGTTAAGTTTTCTCAATTGTGTATTCGAGTGTTGATGCCTTTTGTATGGTTTTGTATGCGCATGACCATGGCATGATGATTGGAGTAAAACTTTCTTATACTATATACGTAGGCCAAAAACTAGTATGCTCACCAATGCTTTATGTGCTGACGACTATTTTATACATGTTGCAGGAAATGTTTGATGCGAGGAAATCAAGAAACTTAATAGGATTGGCTAGAAACTCACACTAGTTTAATTTTGTTATTCTTGATGTTGTATTTTCGTTATTTTGAGACATGTTGGACTTCTATCTTTAGACCATTCAATGCTATGAATGAAATCTATCTTTAAATTATTTGTCACAATACTAGTGCCATGAAGTCTTTGAACAATCTATCACAAGTCGCGCCTCGATGTATTCCGCCATCGGTTGGGGTGTGACACCAAGTGTGGCTCAAACTCCGATTGATACCTCTCAACATTTGACAAAGAATAGAGGAGAGGATCTTGCTCAATTGAAGTATTCAAGGATCATTGGTAGTTTGATGTGTCTCATGTCATGTACCAGGCCAGACTTAGCATATGTTGTGAGCAGGCTAAGTAGACATACTAGTAATCCTAGTGCTGAACATTGGAAGAGCATGACAAGATTATTAAGGTATTTGAGATACACGAGGAATTAGGGACTGCATTATGGCCAAGATCCAACTGTTGTGGAAGGATACCGTGATGCCAACTGGATATCCGATATGAAAGATTCTAAATCCACAAGTGGTTATGTGTTTACCCTTGGAGGAGCAGCTATAGCTTGGAAATCGTCTAAGCAAACTCTTATAGCTAGGTCCACAATGGAATCCGAATTCATTGCTTTAGATAAAGCTGGAGAAGAGGCAGAGTGGATACGTCAGTTTTTGGAATACATTCCAAGATGGCCTGAGCCTGTGACGGCTATTTGCATACATTGTGATTGCTAGTCGGCAATTGGTAGAGCTCAAAGTGCAATGTATAATGGCAAATCGAGGAATATACGACGTATGCATAATACAATACAACAACTGCTCTCAGCAGGGGTTATCACTATTGACTATGTGAAGTCAAAGGATAACATTGCGGATCCGCTTACAAAAGGCTTAAGTAGAGTGGCAGTGCATAAGTCGTCAAAAGGAACGGGACTAAAGCCCTTGGAGTAAGTTTGTACAACGGAAAACCTATCCTAGAAGGTTGGAGATCTCATGATCTAGGCTCAATAAGACCACCTAACTGTATGGACTAAGATCACTATGGGGGAGTACCCCAAAACACAAAGGGAGTTGCATACTACATAGTTTGTCCTTAAAACAAATCAGTGATGTCAAAGGAGGTTAAGCATACGGCTTTTAATGATTTTGGTAAAATCACCTATGTTAGAAAGAAGTGGGGTCGCTTCAAATGGAATTGTGGGGGGCTCAATTCCTAGAGCTCTCGCAGAACCAGGATTGTGCTCCATGACCATAAACGGACACGACAATGAGGGGTTAACCAGACCAGGGAGAGTACTGTGTGATGTGTAATAACGTCTACGAAAAAAGGGGTTGGTTCAAGGACACCGAGTCTACTAACCTCTAGGAGACAAAGTACACATCACAAAGGAGGGTTCAAAGGGAATACCTACCTATCTTGCATTGCTTAACCATTGAAATTTTATTGTGACACTTAAGTGTGTGGGTCGATCTGCATTCATGTGGGGGATTTTTGGAAATTTTGACAATTAGATATTATATTAATGTTTAATGTAATGATATTTAATTATAAAGCTAGATGAATGAGAGATCTAAGCTTTAAGTGTGTGTGGTGAAACTTTAGTGTTGTGGGAATTTGTGCTTGTCCCACATTGGTGGAGATATAAATCATGTGTTGGTTTATATGTAGAATTCTGTAGAGGAATGTATTCCTATACAACAGGACACACCCAGTTGCAGCCAGAAGGGTGCGAAGCACCCGACGCGCCTGCGCCTGGGCACGGGCTCGGGCACGGGACCGGGATGAGGGCGATGGTCGTAATACGGCATTTTGTTGGCGCACTTTACACCTTGCACTTTGCACTTCGCACGCTCGCATTTCCGCGAGCCACTTGAGAGCCGCCTTTATATTTTTAACTAAGCTTGCACTGGTGTGGCTCGAGCCTATGGCTAAGATTAACCAACTGCTGTGGTCTAGTCCCTTCACATTCCAACTTGTAATAGAGATTACGTGCTGGATTAATTCTAGACTTACTTTTTCATTGATTTTCGTCATCAATGAAACTCTTCAGTTGGCTTCGTTTTTTTGTCTAGATATACATAGTTGTGTGCTCTGGTTGAAGACACCGAAAATTCGCAGAATTCGTTCATATAGTTGTGTGCTCTGGTTGAAGACACAAAAAATTCTCAGAATTCATGTTCACGAACCACCATCTCCTATCAGACGATTTTCCTAATTTTTCTGCCCTCCACGCTCTTGTTTCAGGTACTATTCAGGTGTTAGGTTCACTCCGGCAGTGCAATCTTCTTAGGCTGTTGTACCTTGGGAAACAGACGAGTTCACCTGGGTGGCCCGAAATCTGTTTCAAGGAAAGCTTGTTTTACACGTGCCTCAGTCACTTCGAGTTTTCCTTGTGCTTGTTTCGTTTTTTCCTTTCATTTTGTAATTTCCATTTATGGCTTTGTATTATGTTTATCTTTCATTATTGTATTGTAATCCGAATTTGTTTAATAAAAATTGGAATTTCTTTTATTTTGTGAACGGTGGTCGTACAGACCATGTGTGAGTCAAGAGATAAAATAGGGGGAGAGTTGAAAAGCATCAATCAAAGAGGATAAATCACATAAAAGGTTCCAAGAACAAAGTCCTTATTTTGTAGGGTAACCAAAAACTACTAAATAATAAACCTTGACCTTAATATTTATAACTAGGAGCCATCATACTCGTAGGAAACGGATGACGTTGGTGCAAGAACATCACAATTAGTCCACTAACAAATATTAAAGCATCATAACATACCAAGGATATCTGACCCATCGAAGCTGAGAAGTTAACACTGGGGAGCCTAAGATGCTTTAAGCCGCCTTATAGTAGCTCACGGCTATATGGGTGAACGGTAACTTTATGAAAAAGTTAAAAGGTATGTCAACTTTTGCTCTGATCTATGACATTCACATCAACCAGGGTAAATCAGACCTCAAAAGTAGCAAAAGGTGGTTTTATACCAAAAGAGCAAGACTTATCGGCAGGGATAAAGAGAAAGGGTCAAAGCTTACCAGGGATAGTAGGATACTAGGCCGGCTTTCCTAAGGGAGCTCCTGGGCGGGAACTTACTGTGTATGTAAGAAGGCCCCTAGAGTTATCATCCTACACACTCATTCTCTCTCTACTCTTTCACTCTGACATTCATAACTTCATATTTCCCATCTCCAAAATGAATACATACTTATTCTCGCGTCGGAGTACGAACGCAGGAAGTCCCTTCCTGGGTTGAGGTTAACGGTGTTTGCTTATTTGCGCAGATCAATCCAAGAACTTAAGAACCCTCTAAACCTATATAGTCTCAACCCTTAAACCCGGTCATTTTCCTTGTTGTGGTAATAAGTGGCGCCCACCGTGGGGTTGTCGCTAGTTTGAATAAAATCTTTGGTGGTTTTTTAGTCCCGTTTGTTCCTAAGTAACTGTTTCCAAGTGACCGGTGGAGACAACCACCAGAATGAGGATCTCCCTGGAACTCCGACTATGAGTCACACTTCCGGCGATGGGGTCAGCCGAGGCACACCTGGAACGGACTGACCACAGGTCGAACTGTTTTTGGGACACATGCCCAACTTCAGGATGCCTTAATCCTCAAAGGCTGTCAACTCATCGCCTAGAGACGATGTTCTGTTCCCTGTTGACGGGTGGAAATTACCTCGGAAGGAGTATGAAGAAATTTCTTGCAACTCAGAGATCTTCTGAACGGCTATGTGCAGGAAAAAAGGTCCTAGGGTGTAAAGGTCAAGCTTTCTTATGATGTGGAGCCTATGGTCACTTTTCACCTGGATCTCAGGTGATCGGAACAACCACACCTCCAGCCACCAGACACTTTAATATGAGCCCCAACCCTTACCTGAATGATCAGGGAGGGATATTCAATGGTGGGGAGACCAGTCGTTTTGTACCTCCTTCTACTCTGGGTCAAAAGTATACAATAGAGCAGTTGCCGTAGGTCACCCATGCCTTGATGCCATCCTCGGTACCCCTCTCATATGAGAAAGCCTTAAGGTCTTTACCTTTGGCACGAGGTGCAGTAGCCTCTTCTCTAGCAAGAGTTAGCTGTCCTGTTTCAACTTCTTTCTCACACCCAGGGTGATGTATCCCGGCTACACTCACCCTCAATTTACACCATACATGATGCCACCCTATTTTCCAAGTATTGCTAGGAGGCTACCCTTGGCAAGCTCTACCTCCCACAAGTCAGGTTCATAACAACCCAGGGTCTTCACAGCCACTCAGGTATGCCTCAGGATCGGAGCCAAGGGTTGCAGCTCACCCTTCTGAGCTATACCATCCCAAGTCCTTAGAATGCTTCTCCAAAAGCATAGCTTATTTTGACTTCCCAAGCAAAATCAAGATGCCTAAAAATGTTAAACCTTATGATGGGACCAAAGACCCTGATAACCACCTTAATGTTTTCTCTGGAGCAGCCACAGTGGAATGATGGAACAATGTTGAATGTTGTTATATGTTCATGCAAACCTTAGTGGGCCCTACTTGCATATGGTTTTGTGGTCTTCCATCTCAAAGCATCTCTTCCTTTGAAGATATAAGGAGAAGATTCATATCAAACTTCACTCCTTTGAGGAAGTGCACTAAAGATGTTGCTATCCTACACTAGATCCAACATGGGCAGCATGAAGACCTTCGAACCTCCATCGAAAGATACAAGAGGAAAGGTCTGAACCACAATAGTCCCACAGAAAAGATAAGGGTCTCCGATTTCATGGAGACCATACATCCCAAAAAGCTCCTACGAATATTCCATGAAGATGTCCCTCAAACCATGGAATAAGCTTTTAAAAGAGCTGAACCCTTCCTTAGGGGAGAGGAGGCTCTCACTCGGAAAGAATCCAAGAAACGGGATAGGGGAAACTGGAAAGATGGCTCTTCCAACTCGAGAAGGTCAGGTTTCTAGCCCTACAATGAAAGACTATCTCATAGATCCTTTGAATCAAGGAGAAATGAGGAGCGAAAGCGGTCCCTAGACCAGGAAGGTACCATGATAAGGAAAAGCAGGTGTTTACCATCCTGACAAAGACACCACAAGTGATACTCTTCATAGAAGAAGTCAAATACACCTTTCGTTCCCCAGACTCTGTCCAAACCTACTAGCAAAAGAGATGCCAGCAAGCAGTGTGCCTTCAACAATGACACAGGCTACCACACCAACAATTTTATCAGTTGAAAAAACGGATATAAGAAGTTGTTAAGTCAGGGGAGTTAGCTCACCTGATTAAAGAGATAAAGGGAAGCAAGGAGGAAGGGAAGAAAGATAAGGAGGTGAATATGATCAAGTAAGGGGGAGCACAACAGGTGAAAAGCGCTCGTACTGAACCCTGGAACAAGCAATACATATGCTTCCCTCCTGCCCATATGAGCTAATTATCACACCCGTAATTGTGGAAGCTGAACACGATAGCTTCCCAGTAGGCACAGTATACATGGATTGTGGTGTCTCCTCCAAGGTAATGTATGATAGCCGCTTTGAAAAGCTTAGTGAGGAGATAAAATCCAAGCTCAAACCATCAAACGCGTCTCTGGTAGGCTTCTCAGGGGAACGTGTTCATCCCGTAGGGAAGCTCACCCTCAACGTCTGCTTCAAGGATGGCAACTTGTCTACAACATATGAGCTTACTTTCTCAGTGATTAGGCTAAGAAGTTAATGCGGTAAAATATCAGATATCGGTGAAGGACCGATATTTGAGATGTAGGTTATCGTGGTGAGATATCGGTGGGATATCGGCAATTTTTATATCATGCGAAATCCATACATGTAGCAATTTAACACTAACAATTCAACATACTCTCTTACCATTATCAAATTAACCTTTTACAACTTGCAAAACACTAACAATTGTAGCAAATGGGAACTTGTTAAGACTTAAAACACTAATATTTAACACTAAACTATTAACAATTAAGACTTAAAACAATAATAAAAAACTAATAACAACTATAAGAAGTAAGAAAAATGCAAGAACTAAGAAGAAAAACACCAATATCGGGAATATCGGTGATATATCGGTAAAATATCTGCTAATATCGCTGATAATATCGCTACAAAATATCGGTCAAAATATATCGGTTGATGACCGATAACCGAGATATCGGTGTTATATCATCGATATATCGGCCGAGTTAACTACTTAGTGATCAGGTACTCTTCCAACTACAACGCCCTCAGGGTAGGCATCGCAACCTTCAATGTTGTTGTTTCTACAACACACGGTCTAATGAAGTTTCCCATCGAGAAGGGCATAACAACCTTGAAGCCCTCAGCCGAATCATTGCTTATAGCCTCTGTAGAAGAGGCAAGGGACCTCCGGGAGGCAAAAAAAAAAAACACCTGCTGCCAATCCTGTTTGGGAAATAAGTATAATTCTTGCCTACCTGGAGCAAACCATCAAGATCAATAGTGAGCTCCCCTATGATGCCATTTGTCAAGTATCTAACCTCTTGCAGGAAAGCAAGGACGTATTTGCTTAGTGCTCCGAAGACATGACAGGAGTACCAAGAGAATTGGCTGAAACTTCCCTGAACATAGTTCCCTCATACAAGTCTGTCGTCCAGTAGAAGAGGAGCCTGGCCCCAGTTAAAAGCCAATCTGCATGTCAGAAAGTAGAAAAGTTGGGTGAAGGCCGGAATCATGAGGGAGGTCAAATACCACTCTTGGGTTTCTAATCCGATAACGGTGGCTAAATAGGATGGCTCATGGAGAATGTGCGCGGATTTCAAGGATCTTAACAAGGCATACCCCAAAGACTGCTACCCTCTGCCCGAAATAGACTGGAAAGTGGATTCCCTCACAGGCTTCCAATACAAATGCTTCTTGGATGCCTATAAGGGGTCCCACCAAATACAAATGAAGAAAGAGGATGAAGAGAAAACGGTCTTCTATATTGATAAGGGGATTTTTTGTTACAAGAAGATGCCTTTCGGGCTCAGGAACGCAGAGGCAACCTACCAACGGCTAGTTGATCAAACCTTCTCCCAACATATTGGAAAAAAATATGGAAGTTTATGTAGACGATCTGGTCATCAAAAGCAAGACAGCTAATGCAATGATCGAAGACATCCAGAAAACTTTCAATATCCTTCGGAAGATAAACATGAAGCTTACCCCTGTCAAGTGCTGTTTTTATCAGGACCCTTTTATTTAAAAGGTTTTAGTTTCGTAATTGACTATACGATCTTTCAGTGACTCGGTGAGGCATCCCGTTGATATTGGTATGAATTAGTTTTACTCGACTTGTTTTAACCCACCTTCTTTAACCCAATTAAATTGTGCCTCTTGTCAAACATTTTTTCTGAATACGCCACTGTTTGTTAGGATGGGGTGGGTGAGGGGTTAGGATAGGCCAGGGGAACGGGTGCAAACGAGCCGAGCCGAGCTCGAGCTTGAAAAACTTATGAAAGCTCGAGCTCGGCCCGGTTGGAGCTTTTTTTTTTTTTTCTAAAGCTCGATCTCAGCTCGTTACAAATTTCTTAAGCTCAGGCTCAGCTCGTTTACTATCTATTAGTTAATATTTTAAATAAAAATAATATAAATAATAGGCTTGGAGCTTGATAAATGAAGTTCGGCTCGGGCTCATTTAGTAAACAAGCTTAAATAAAGAGGTAAATATTAATAAAACAAATATTACTCTAAAGCTAAAGCTCAGGCTCGATTAATAAACGAGCTTTGTTTTAAGTTCAAGTCTGACTTGAGCTGGATAAGTCTCTGCTTGTTTTTAGCCAAGCTCAAGTGTTTCACGAGCCAGAGGTAAGATAGCGTCGTGGGCAAGCTTAAAATAAAATAATATTTTTGACAACGTGTGAACGTAGCTAGAATTTTCTTGCTTTCGCTTTTTCTCGTGTTCACTTTAGTCCAACCCACTCCCTCCAGTCACATGACCATCTCAAGTTCTCAATTATTCAACTTACGTGTGTTTTGTAAAGGTCCTATTCAACCTAAAAACCCTAAACAATACCTTTTTGCTAGCGTGCTACCAACCGCCATTGTACCCAATGCAACCAACCAAATGACATTCTCTACTAATTTCTCCGGGTGACACGAGAACGACAATTCAAGCTAAGCACGTGGCGGAAGCTCTACTCCCATTCAAGACCTGATTTCTTTCAATTTTCATGTGTTATGAACAAATTAACCGCCGTGTTTACAATATAAATTATTGGAGAAAAACTCAAATTGATTGATAAATGAAATTTTATTAAACAAACATAAACATAAAAAGGTTGTTGCACGTTGACCAAGTTGATACTCGAACAATGTCACTAATATGAATAGAATAATTTTTTTTCTATGCATGGTTAAATTGTAAATAAAATTGTATGTACTATTTTAGTTGTTTTTGGGTGTCGAGCACAACTGAAAACAGAGCTGTCAAAATTATATTATTATAAAATTTACTATTTTTATATAGTGTGTTGCATAGATAAAAAAAAATGTGTTAAATGATTAGGTAAGTCAAATGGGGAATAAATTGATAACACATATAAACACAAAGTTGAGAAAAAAAAGTTTGGGGAGTAAAAAAGTGTGGACAGTGGAGGGGTTAGGTTAAACATATATGTAGGAGCATAAAAAAGAATCTAAGAGGGGTGAGGGTGGGACCTTAATTAAATCCAATAATTTTCATGTTAGTTGGAATATGGTCATAAAACCTGAATGAAATTGACAAGTAAATGTGTAACAACGTACCTAAATGACACTATAATAAACTAGATGATTAATGTGATATATTGGCGGTTGTTATGATTTTGCTTATTTGTTTAGCTTAAAGTAGCCCTGAAAGCTGAAGAAAACTAGTGAGATATCAGATGTATGACACCATTCATGTTTCTTATTTTAGAAAGTGTTAGCAAGCAATAGAGTTATAGAGCATGTTTTCTTCTAAATAATATTGAAAATTATACAAATTTAAACTATTATAAATTAACTATTAATAGCAATTCTTAACATAATTAGGAATAAAAGGTTAAGACATAAATAAATTGCTTTGGTTAAAGTGTTGTATGTAGGGTCATGGAAAAAGGCTCTTGACACTAAGGTTGTGTGCAGTGGCCCCGTTATGGGGCGTTTTGGGCTTTATAGTGCCCCTCAACACCGCCCTCAGGGGCGCTTTAAAGCGTTTTGGGCCGGGAGCGTTATCTATATAACGGGCGTTTTTCATTGGAAAATGTGACACCCGGCAACTTCCGATCTACACTGACGTGATTTTTATGATTAAAAATAAATATTTATTACAAATATTGCTAATTATTAAGTTTCGGAAGTTTACTGATCGTTTTTACAATCCAAACTGCGACCGATCTAATTAACGCGATTTAAACGCGTGTTCTGAAAACACGCGTCGGACATCAAAAATATTTATATTTATGCTCGGTTTTGTATTTCGAACAAAACCGACTACTTTTTATAATTAATTATCGGGCCTAGAATATAAACTGAGATGATTATGTTTAAAACGGGTTCGATACGCGGTACAAGTCACCTACCAACAACCCTAGGTATAAAAACATCTTATCCTTTCTTCTTCTTCATTTTCATGGCAGCCACCAAGAAACTCTCTCCCTCTCTCTCTAAACCGGTTTTCTCTCTCTCTCTCTCTCTCTCTACACCCACTCCCTCTCCCGGCTCTCTCCCTCCCTCTCTGATGCACGCAGATAGTTGGCCACCACCGTTTATGGTGGTGGCAGCGCAGTAAAAGAAAGGCGATAGTGGCCGATGGTGGTTGGTTTCGGGTCGTGGTTGTGAGGATTAGGGTGCTCCGGATCTGACGAGGGGTGGTGTCAGCCGGTTTTGCAGCGGCAGCGGGTCTCGGGTCCGGAGTTTTGATTCCGGTTAGGGCCTTAGTCCAGATTTCAAGCTCGGGTTGTGGGTTGTTTGGTCCGGTTATAGTTGTGTTTGTTGAAGGCGGCGGCGCGTGGTTTCAGGCCCTGAAGGGCTGTAGTGGTGCGGGGTACAGGTCGGAGGTGGAAGGTGACGGTCGGGTTTATGGTGGTTTGTTCAGTTTTGGTTGTGGCTGTTTGAGGTGAGGACGACGGTGGCTCCCGGTGGCAGGCCTGAGGTGGCTGTTGGGTCTAGTGGTGGTTCACGTCAGAGGATGATGGGTGGTCTGGATCTGGTTAGACTTTGGGTTCGGGTTCAGTCCTGGTCGGGTTGGTTCGGGTCCGGGTTACGGGGCAGATTCGGTTCTGGTCGTGGTCTCAGGCTCATAGTGTCGTCTCGGTTCAGATCTTCTCGGGTCAGTTTTGAGGTTGCTGCTTCAGTTCCGATCTTGTCCGGGTCAAGTGTCTCGGGTCAGATCTGGATGGTCAAGCCTCGGTCAACACGCGGTCAAAGCTGGTCAAATTTTGGTTCCGCTCTACACGTAGTTCGAGGTGGCTTCGGGCTACGCGCGTACGAATCGGTATACTTTAATTCGTATTTGTATTATTGTTGTGGATATTATATATATATATATATAAACAAATATATTGCTATTCTTAAAATAGTTTTGACTCGCGAACGAACCGAATAATAATAATAATAATAATAAACGGTAACTATATATTATATCGGACGATTGGTATTGGATATAAAAGGCGTGACTTATAAAATCGATATCGGACTAAATTGGTTGGACTATAATATACATATATATATTGTCGTGTCTTTATACAAATAAGTGTAGTTTATATAAAAGCGTCGAAACGTATAGATTTGGAATTGCGGATAAACAAAATGTGGACTTGTGTTTGATATTGATTTTTGGGAAAATTGTAGGCGACTTGTGTTGCCTGGTTTGTACAAAAACAGAGGAAACTCTGCCGAAATTTTATAAAATTTATAAGCGTAAACGAAGGCGATATTCCTTGTATATTTCATTATAACCAACCTTCAAGTATTTTGACAAATGTAGTTTTCTACAATATCGCAAAAAGGTTATCGACAAGTGATTTCTTGCAACATTTAAAGATAAACGTCGAACAATATTTCCAAAACAAATACATAATATCTACTGAGCGTCAATTGTGCCAATATTTAAAGATTTTAGTAACTAAACATTTCTATTTAAACGGCTTTGAATTACAAAAACGCTCAGCCTATTTGAGAAGAATTATATAAAAATTTATGTTCGAAACCTTTAAAGACATAGATTTGGAAAAGAAGAGATATTGTTATTAATCGGTTTTAAATAACTGTACTTACATTTTTATCAAAGGGCATTTTTCCTAAAATATAATTATATGAGATAGATACATTTATACGAATTACAAAATGAGCTACGACTCAAGATAAGTTATACATTTCGTAATATTAGTCCAACGTGGTGTACACACGAATAGTGACAAGTGCGCAACTTGGGTACTATGTCGTGTGTTAGCGCATAAGTAAGGTAAGTCATGATCGGTTCGTCGAGTTAAAGCATATTAAGACTCGAGTTAATACACACGAGTTAGATAGTTGGATAAACTATCTTTTAGCCGGATAATAGGCTAGGTTTATATGTGTTAGACTTTAAGGTGTCCTTTGTTGTAATAGGGCATGAGGAAGTCGGTCAAAGCTTCGGGCTTGTTTGCTAGCTTAGCATGGAAATTAAGGTGAGTTCATGACCCCACTTTTTACTGTTTTATAAATGTTTTCGGGGTGGAAGACATGCTTCTTTTATGAAAACACGAGGAATTCCAAACGAGCAAGTTTTTGAAAAATGAAATGGGTGCGTGAGTTTCACAGCCCCACTTTTACTGTTTTGCTTTCGGGGGAGAAACATGCTTCGTACGAACTATTTAAAGATCATGTTATACTATGGGCACTTTATGTTACTATACGGCTTTTATGGAAAGTCCCAGGGGGAAACCATGAATGTGCTGGAACGCACAACGAAGGAAATGTGGATAGATCTATTGGGCCTCACAAACCCCACTCGACGGCGGGGTCAGGCGGGTGCATATTGTCTCTACCTATCGGGTTACCGAGGCATCGGTAGCCCAGTCATCTGGGCTGGTTTCATTATTTGGTTCATGTTTAGTAATGGGTTCCCAACCGTAGTAGTAAAAACACTTAACGTCTAGCTAACGTTCTTATGACATAGTATTAACGGGAATGATCTTTTCAGACTTATGGAAACTCTTTTATAAAAACTTGTGGAATTATTTCTGCAAAACTTATGAACTCACCAGCTTTATGTTGACTTTTTAAGTATGTCTTTCAGGTTTAAACTTTGGTAACGGCACGGTTGGAGTAGTCGGCATATTGGGATCGGGGATCCTAGAGGGTTAGCAATGGCGTTCAGGAAATAAGATTCTTAGATGCAACTTCCCGCTGCGCTGGCAAAGGCACCAAACGTCGCAACCGACGAGGGAAAAGTCGGGGTGTGACAGTTTGGTATCAGAGCCATAGGTTTTAGCGAACTAGGTGTCTGGGTAGATATCTAGGCTTTAACCTGAGTTTGTTTTGAAGTAGGGACCAAAATTTCTAAGGTATAATATTAGCACGAACGCCTAAGAACTGGAATTCCAACCGTTGCCAAATCAGTTGCGTGACTATTAGTGTATCACACTAGCTCAGTGTACATTCCTTCGGCGCAAGGGACATTTATTTTCTTATGTGAATAGTAAGTTTATATGTTCTATAGTGGTATATAGAAAGGACATTGGCACGTAGTGGTTAGGCATACCTCACTAGTGACTGGCGAGTCATCGCTTTAGATATCAGAGTGGTTATTCACATAGAGTCAGCTGAGTCATTGTTTCTTGGTATGAGAAACAATTTACTTGTTTGTATACTATGTGTATTTACGTAAAGTATATATTATACGTATCGTCAATGGTTGTTGACTCAAACTTGGACGTATCTACAACGCTCACACGTGTCACGTTAGTTGGACGAGTTGGCAAAGGGATTGTTGTAGCATTTGCGGTCTCGCATCCCGGGTTCGGAGTATGCTATGTCATCAAGGTCGGGTTGGACCGAAGGCGTCTTGATGAGGCACCTCGTTTTGCCGATGATTTTGCGAAGCTGGAATGCGGACGGGAAGAGCACTCGAAAAAGTGGCGCACACAACGAACATTATATAATGTTATATATATACGTGTTATTATGTGACTGTAATGAGTGCTCGTGATATAACTTATGATGGAGGTTAATAGGATGATCTGGTGAGGTAAATTTTCGATAACACAGACGTCACGTTATTGCAAATTTACAGGCACTTGATAGTTCTAGAAATTCTATCGTAATGGTATCCTATATGTTGTTGTATATATATTAATATATATAAATAATGGATAAGGGTTTTTCATTATTTTGTTGTTACGGACGTGATTGTCGATTCTCCCCTGTTCGTGTCATTTGTGACCTTGCTTTTCTTAAACCAGTTTAAGATCTTGATGATCTCGTTTCTTGAACTTCTAAGGTTCATGTTGTAGAACCTAGTCATATCTTTTGAGTACGATCTACGTCTCTCTTCTTTTGTATTTGTGGCCTTCAACATTCAATCATAAAGGAATTTAATTTTTGTTGATTCCTTATTCTTTTCACCAAATTAGACACGTATTTTTGTACATGTGTCAACTATTGTATGTTTGGATTCTTTAAATCTGTGAAGGTCCATTGTAGGGCTTCGCATCAAACAATTGTTTCATTAAGGATTTGCTTTATCATTACGTTGCTCGTAATGTTTGTCTTCTAGTCTTGCTATGTTAGGCCAGTGTGGGCAATGAATCTTTTGATACTTCGTCGATGAGTTTCTTTAAAGTCGACATTTCAGTTAAATCGAATTGTTGGAATTTGATACAGCACCTTGCGGTGAATATTCAATCGACTTGGAATAATGAATGATTTTTATTGACATGTCTCACTTTCATCAACTTGTTTGTCATTGCCTTAAATGCAGACACACCTTGTGGTGTATAATGAAAAAGTTGGTGCACTAGTTGCTTTGTTTGAGGTGCGCCAATAGTATTTGTTGACCGAGTTATTGTTTACACTTTGCATTCAGTTGATTCTGAAACTTTATTTCGTGCCATTGTGCCGGCAAGTCCGTTGACTATTTTTGTTGTACTACCATTGGTTCTTGGATGATATCCTACCTCAAATTTTGAGTACAAAATTTCTGTAACATGGGGAGGATGTGACACCCGGCAACTTCCGATCTACACTGACGTGATTTTTATGATTAAAAATAAATATTTATTACAAATATTGCTAATTATTAAGTTTCGGAAGTTTACTGATCGTTTTTACAATCCAAACTGCGACCGATCTAATTAACGCGATTTAAACGCGTGTTCTGAAAACACGCGTCGGACATCAAAAATATTTATATTTATGCTCGGTTTTGTATTTCGAACAAAACCGACTACTTTTTATAATTAATTATCGGGCCTAGAATATAAACTGAGATGATTATGTTTAAAACGGGTTCGATACGCGGTACAAGTCACCTACCAACAACCCTAGGTATAAAAACATCTTATCCTTTCTTCTTCTTCATTTTCATGGCAGCCACCAAGAAACTCTCTCCCTCTCTCTAAACCGGTTCTCTCTCTCTCTCTATACTTACTCCCTCTCCCGGCTCTCTCCCTCCCTCTCTGATGCACGCAGACAGTTGGCCACCACCGTTTATGGTGGTGGCAGCGCAGTAAAAGAAAGGCGATAGTGGCCGATGGTGGTTGGTTTCGGGTCGTGGTTGTGAGGATTAGGGTGCTCCGGATCTGACGAGGGGTGGTGTCAGCCGGTTTTGCAGCGGCGGCGGGTCTCGGGTCCGGAGTTTTGATTCCGGTTAGGGCCTTGGTCCAGATTTCAAGCTCGGGTTGTGGGTTGTTTGGTCCGGTTATAGTTGTGTTTGTTGAAGGCGGCGGCGCGTGGTTTCAGGCCCTGAAGGGCTGTAGTGGTGCGGGGTACAGGTCGGAGGTGGAAGGTGACGGTCGGGTTTATGGTGGTTTGTTCAGTTTTGGTTGTGGCTGTTTGAGGTGAGGACGACGGTGGCTCCCGGTGGCAGGCCTGAGGTGGCTGTTGGGTCTTGTGGTGGTTCACGTCAGAGGATGATGGGTGGTCTGGATCTGGTTAGACTTTGGGTTCGGGTTCAGTCCTGGTCGGGTTGGTTCGGGTCCGGGTTACGGGGCAGATTCGGTTCTGGTCGTGGTCTCGGGCTCATGGTGTCGTCTCGGTTCAGATCTGCTCGGGTCAGTTTTGAGGTTGCTGGTTCAGTTCCGGTCTTGTCCGGGTCAAGTGTCTCGGGTCAGATCTGGATGGTCAAGCCTCGGTCAACACGCGGTCAAAGCTGGTCAAATTTTGGTTCCGGTCTACACGTAGTTCGAGGTGGCTTCGGGCTACGCGCGTACGAATCGGTATACTTTAATTCGTATTTGTATTATTGTTGTGGATATTATATATATATATATATATATATAAACAAATATATTGCTATTCTTAAAATAGTTTTGGCTCGCGAACGAACCGAATAATAATAATAATAATAAACGGTAACTATATATTATATCGGACGATTGGTATTGGATATAAAAGGCGTGACTTATAAAATCGATATCGGACTAAATTGGTTGGACTATAATATACATATATATATTGTCGTGTCTTTATACAAATAAGTGTAGTTTATATAAAAGCGTCGAAACGTATAGATTTGGAATTGCGGATAAACAAAATGTGGACTTGTGTTTGATATTGATTTTTGGGAAAATTGTAGGCGACTTGTGTTGCCTGGTTTGTACAAAAACAGAGGAAACTCTGCCGAAATTTTATAAAATTTATAAGCGTAAACGAAGGCGATATTCCTTGTATATTTCATTATAACCAACCTTCAAGTATTTTGACAAATGTAGTTTTCTACAATATCGCAAAAAGGTTATCGACAAGTGATTTCTTGCAACATTTAAAGATAAACGTCGAACAATATTTCCAAAACAAATACATAATATCTACTGAGCGTCAATTGTGCCAATATTTAAAGATTTTAGTAACTAAACATTTCTATTTAACCGGCTTTGAATTACAAAAACGCTCAGCCTATTTGAGAAGAATTATACAAAAATTTATGTTCGAAACCTTTAAAGACATAGATTTGGAAAAGAAGCGATATTGTTATTAATCGGTTTTAAATAACTGTACTTACATTTTTATCAAAGGGCATTTTTCCGAAAATATAATTATATGAGATAGATACATTTATACGAATTACAAAATGAGCTACGACTCAAGATAAGTTATACATTTCGTAATATTAGTCCAACGTGGTGTACACACGAATAGCGACAAGTGCGCAACTTGGGTACTATGTCGTTTGTTAGCGCATAAGTAAGGTAAGTCATGATCGGTTCGTCGAGTTAAAGCATATTAAGACTCGAGTTAATACACACGAGTTAGATAGTTGGATAAACTATCTTTTAGCCGGATAATAAGCTAGGTTTGCTAGCTTAGCATGGAAATTAAGGTGAGTTCATGACCCCACTTTTTACTGTTTTATAAATGTTTTCGGGGTGGAAGACATGCTTCTTTTATGAAAACACGAGGAATTCCAAACGAGCAAGTTTTTGAAAAATGAAATGGGTGCGTGAGTTTCACAGCCCCACTTTTACTGTTTTGCTTTCGGGGGAGAAACATGCTTCGTACGAACTATTTAAAGATCATGTTATACTATGGGCACTTTATGTTACTATACGGCTTTTATGGAAAGTCCCAGGGGGGAAACCATGAATGTGCTGGAACGCACAACGAAGGAAATGTGGATAGATCTATTGGGCCTCACAAACCCCACCCGACGGCGGGGCCGGGCGGGTGCATATTGTCTCTACCTATCGGGTTACCGAGGCATCGGTAGCCCAGTCATCTGGGCTAGTTTCATCATTTGGTTCATGTTTAGTAATGGGTTCCCAACCGTAGTAGTAAAAACACTTAACGTCTAGCTAACGTTCTTATGACATAGTATTAACGGGAATGATCTTTTCAGACTTATGGAAACTCTTTTATAAAAACTTGTGGAATTATTTCTGCAAAACTTATGAACTCACCAGCTTTATGTTAACTTTTTAAGTATGTCTTTCAGGTTTAAACTTTGGTAACGGCACGGTTGGAGTAGTCGGCATATTGGGATCGGGGATCCTAGAGGGTTAGCAATGGCGTTCAGGAAATAAGAGTCTTAGATGCAAATTCCCGTTGCGCTGGCAAAGGCACAAACATCGCAACCGACGAGGGAAAAGTCGGGGTGTGACAGAAAATGTGGGATTAATTGCTTTGTACCGTTCAACAACGGTCATATTTTAAAAAAAAATGGTGGCCTTCATCTTCTTCTTCTATATATATATATACACTCTACATAACACACAAACACAAAGTTGAGATCAAGCATAACACACACACTTTCTAATTTTTACCACAAGAGAAGAGATGAATCCATTCGGTAGAGGTGGTTTCGGGTTTGGTTCGCAAACTACTGGCGACAACACGCGACCCATACGGGTTCAAGTTCAAACCCACAAACTTTTATGAACCTGTTAAACCAACCCTATAATTGGGACCCGAACATGTATAACATGGGAGGGAGTTTTGGGCAACCCATGGGAGTTGGGTTTGGCTCAACACAAGTGTTTGGGACATCTCAAATGTTCGGGTCCTCAAATGCTTGGCAAGACTCACAGGCGGTTCCGGAGACACAACCGCTGGAGGAAGAGCAAGAGGAAGATGTTGTGCGACCAACCGGGCGAGGGAGAGCCCGTGCGAGCAACCGGACGCACAAAAGGAAAGAGACGCAAACACGCGCCAAAAAAATCGTACAACCATGGAATGACGACGAGCTGTTCAACTTAGCCCGAGCGTGGATTGACGTGTCAGAGGATCCTATTGTTGGTAAGATATATATTTTTTGTTATGTTATAATTTTTTTACTTATATTTTTTTAAACAGGGACTTATATATATTTTTTTGTTTGTTTTTTAAGCGAACTATCAAAACAAAGGAGATTTTTGGAAAAGAGTCCGAGCAATATTTTTTCAACTAGTTGGTAAAGGAGAGAACTACCGGGAGAACGATTCGATATCGGGCAAGTGGACTGATATCAACTTTAAATGCACAAACTTTCAAGCTATTTATCAACGCGCCCGGTTTGGGTGGAAAACTGGCCAAAGCGACGCCCAGATTTCGGAGGCGGCTTTGGATGAATACAAACAAGAATACGGTAATTTTCCGTACTTGAGGGTTTGGGGCATGCTGAAAGAATGCTCCAAATGGCACACCGTCCGCCCAACGGTTGGAACTTCTTCATCTAGGGCGAGAAAGAAGTCGAAGACCTCTGAGTCGGCTGATACCGGGACCCCTACGTCTGAGGCGCGTCACGTCGACCTAAACGCGGAAGAAAATGCGTTTTTTGCAGGGGAGGAGGGGGCGGAGGAGTTGCGTCGTCCGACCGGTCGACGGGCTGCTCGAGCCGCACGGGCGGACTCTTCGTCGTTGGCGGTGAACGAGTTGATCCCGGCGTTTGCTGAGATGAACCAGCGGCTCCAAGACATACGTGACATCGGGACACAACGTATCCAAGAAAACCGAGAGGTGGTTGATATTATGAGGGATCGACAATTTGAGCGCGACTTTGCATTTTAAAAGAAGTCGCACGACCACCTAGAAGGCAAGGCCTTGGAAATGTGTTTGAACCAAAAGGCCAAAATCGAAAAAAAAATATAACCTATGAGTATTTGTATTTCTTTTTTAGTATTTGTATTTTTTTTTTTTTAGTATTTGTAATTTTTTTTTAGTATTTGTAATTTTTTTTTAGTATTTATAATTTTTTTTAGTATTTGTAATATTTATATATTTAATGGAATATTTAAAGTATTTAATATTATTATTATTTAAATAAGAAAATAATAATTTAACCAATGATTATCAAATCATTTATAACCCCTCATAACCCCCTTCTCACTACACCCTCTTTTTTCATAACCTCTCATAACCCCTCTTTTATTACTTTTTAATATTTTAATACCCATAACCCCATCACTACACATACACTAACTATCTGAGACAAATAATACCTGAGACAAATGATAAGATGCATTGATTTATCTGTTGTCTGTTTCCTTACAATTATTTTTGTAGAGGAAATTTCCTGTAGTGGAGGACAATTGTAACATCTCACAATTTGTATTTTTTGGGAGTAATAAAACATAGAAGTGAACTACTTTTAAATGTAATTATTATTTACGTTACACGAAGATCAACGTCATAAAACTTGAAAATAAATAGCAAAAAGGAAAATGAGTAAATGATGTTGTGGCTCAAGTGATTGCAACGGACGTGAGAAGTTTACTCATAGTCATATTTGTGGGGGTTCTTATCCGAGAGAGGTCTTAGGGTCGAATTTTGACAGGAGGCAAACTGTGACACCAGTTTAAATCTGGCAGTAATATGTCAACCACAAAACTCCTACCCAAGACCAGGGTGTTCAAAGGCCACCAGCCTAATCAGGTGAACTACGCCGATAAAAAAGCTAAAAGAAAAATGAAAAGTATGGGAGTGAAATTGTTAAAATTTAACCATCTCAACCTAAAAACCTTTAGTGTGTTTCAAAGGTCTATTTCTACACATATTAGTTAGATAATATAAATTATATCTTATCTTTGAAATATACAAAAACATACTAGGGTTTTCGTTTAAACATTAAAATAATAATAAATAGAACGGATAAATTATCTTTCATATGAAGAAGCATCCAAAAAAACTCATCATCACAAGTTTCTTCAAGCAAACAAACCATTATGGGACCAATTAAGATAACATAAGACGAAATCTAAAACACAATCATGGTCCATACTAATAATTAAGATAAAATAAGACGAAACTTAACACACATACATATAATCCCAGATCATTCTTCATTATCATAATATTGATCGATTAGCAGCCATTGTTGCCGATTGGAGCTCTAGAGAGTCCACCACCACGGGCATCTCCACCACCACCACCACCACCACCACCACCGCGACCCTGGTTGGTGGTAGTAGTGTTGTTACTGATTAAACCAAGGGCTTTCCCTGCTTTTGTGACTACAGAAACGATGTCACCGGGAACTTCTCCCAACACTCGAGCTGTGATCTTTCCTCTTTCGGGGGGCGGAGACATTTAGTGATTGAAATCCGTGAGGGAAATGGAAATTTGTTGAATTGTTGTGAAGAACAGGTAGGGAAACACGGTTTATACTTTATATATACATGCCAAAACATGTTGGATGGTACATTTTATTTTTACGATGGTTTTCGTTTTTATATTTTTAAACATATATAAATTTTGGCCCCTCGGAGAAACAGATCTCTGCCAGGGGTGCGGCTCACCTACTAGGCCAGCCATGATTAAGCCGAAAACGGTTATTTAAGTTCATTATTTATCACAGTCCAAGTAAGATTTTAGCCCGGTCTTATTTAGCCCATGTCGGCAAATTATGTTAGAAAAAAATAAAAGTAAAAAAGATAAAAGAAAATCATCATGTGTTTAATTTTTTCGGTCGAAAGTAGAAACCAAACTAGAAAAAAAGTTGGGAACGATCTTCGGGACCTAAATGTTGATATTAAATCTATTATTAAAGGTAAAGTTCACAATGGAGAAAGCATCCGGTTTTGGATCGATTGGTGGATTGGGGACTGCCCTCTCATGGTGAAATTCCTTGCATTATTTGCCATTGATACTCATAAGAATGTGATGGTTAGCAGA
This sequence comes from Ambrosia trifida, assembly GCA_028751855.1. Taxonomy (NCBI): domain Eukaryota; kingdom Viridiplantae; phylum Streptophyta; class Magnoliopsida; order Asterales; family Asteraceae; genus Ambrosia; species Ambrosia trifida. The sequence goes on along the minus strand of CM054128.1, from coordinate 61,926,748 downwards.
AGAATTCAAGGCTGGGAATGGGTTCGGCAGCCGTGCAAAACACAGGAACTTCAACAGCTATCACTGTGCTCGAATTTAATTGCTTCGGCTGTCTTGGGCCTTGGGCCGGATACTTGGGAGTGGGCTGCGAGTGCAGATGGCAAGTTTTCAGTCGCTGAATGCAGGAAGTTGTTGAATCAGTACGCAGCTCGGTTTTATCCTTTTTAGTGGATTAAAGGCGCTCCTAGAAAGTTTAGTATTTTCGGTTGGAGGGCGGTCCAAGATAGATTGCCAAATTTGATTGGCTTGAATAACCGTCAAATCTTGCACGGACTGCCGCTGTGCAAACTGTGTGGGGACGCGGACGAAGATGCGGATCATTTGTTCACCTCCTGTGTGATAGCATCCAATGTTTGGCATAGGGTGAGTTCGTGGACAGGAGTACAACTGATTTACGCGTATAGTGTCAAAGAACTGCTGGAAGTTCATAATCACTCCAACTCAAGTAAGGAGAAGCGTAATATGCTTAAATTATATATATTGGCTGGATGTTGGGCGATTTGAAAAGCTAGATACGACCTTATTTTTAACGGGAAGAGAGTAAATGTAATGGGGATTTTTGGTGAAATTCAAGCCATGTCTTTCACATGGGTCAAACATAAACAAAAGCAATCAAGGTGGACATGGGAAGCATGGGCAGATTTCAATTGGGATGTGATCTGAGAAACTAAAACGGTTTAGGTGTTTGTATTAAGTGTGGGTTTGTATGTTGTTGCTAGCAACTTGCTCGGCTTAACTTGTAAATATTATTTGGTGATGAATAAAATGGTAGTTTACCGATCAAAAAAAAAAATTAACTAGTTAAACCAAACCAAATAACTCAAAAATAGAATCATTGAATTGACTGTAGTTTGGACTTTGTAGTGGTAACAAAAGTAATTATAAAAGTTTATTTTCTGTGACTGATGCATTTTTTTTGAACGGACAACGAATCAATTTTCAAGCACTCTCAGACACCCTTTTGGCGAATCAGGTACTCGAGAATACCTGGGCCACCAATTGCCACCAATTCCTGGGAAAACCCGACCACTCACCAGCCCGAAAGCAGGACAGTGAAATAATCGGTAAAACCGGTCGGGATCAGGACTCGAACCCAAGCCAATGGTCGGGTCATCCCTTATTTCCCCTCCACCAATGTCCTCCAAATGTAACTATTGGGAATTGAACCCAAGCCTCCCATAGGAAACTTTAGGCCCTCAACCAACTGGGCTACAAGTGTTGAACGATTGATGCATTTTAGACAATATTATTATATATATTAACAAAACACATAGCTCCTTAGGAACAGTAAGGGTATTTAGGGATTTTCCATGTTTATGAGGGTATTTTAGGTATTACACAACCAAGAAGGTATTGTAACAAGTGGTAGCCTCTAAACCTTCCCTACCTCCGTCTTCAGTCTCACTACCACACTTCCATTCTCCACAGCTTTTTGATTCTCACGCTCTTCCTTTCTCCTCTGCCAGTCTACCATCACCGCCCCGTGGCTGCCTTTTTGGATGAGATGCACGTTGCCATCACCGGCGGAGACCCGATTTTTCCCGCAAGTCGACTTCCCAAACGGCGGCGGTGGTCACGTGTCTGTCAGGCTGCGCACAAAAGGCATCGGCTAGGGTCTTTCTGTTTGCGGTATCGACGACTATGTGTTAAGCGGTGGCGGAGAGTTGGATCATGATTGTAAGTATCGGTCGTTGCCATAAATCTATAAATGACGAAGGGAAGAGGGTGGTTGCGGTTCCATGGTATAAACAAGGTCGAAGGTTGGTGTTTACACTTGATGGCCGATGGTGGTTATTAGGCCACTTTTTGGTAGTCTTCACAGAGAGGAAGGAGCAAACTAATGAACTATCAAGCTTCATCAGTCAATGGCAACAACCGGTACTTGAAATCCGATGGTGGTGCTAAATTTGCAAAAGATTTCTTTTGTAAAAGGAAAGTTTAACTTCCGTTTTAAAAAGAAAAATAAAATTTCATTTACGATGTAGTGCATGTTTGGCTATCCATTTCCACACCTCCTTTTAACTTATTGACTTATTCAATAAGTCATAAGTTAAACAAAAGTGTTTGGATGGTTTTTTGAAAAGTAACTTATGGAGGGGTTTTGTGCTTTGAAAAGGAGATTTTGGGGAAAAAGTCATAAGTCACAAATTGTAACTTATGAGATTAAGTAATTTTTGAAGGAGAAAAAGTTATAAGGAGAAATGGAAAAGGAGAGCCAAACATGCCCGTAATAGAAACAGAAACTTATAAGGTGTAACACCCCGCCCCTCTCATCATCAATATTGTCTGCTTTGCCCATCCAGAGCTCACGGATTTGTTTTTGGTTGCCCAAGTGGAGACTTCCCAGGAGGTCACCCATCCTGAAATTTCTCCAACCTGAGCACGCTTAACTGTGGAGTTCTCCTCTCATCCACTAACATTAAGCCCCAAAACGCGTTGGTTATTTAAGAGGTAAGACATTACTTATGAACCAAGGATCTCTCCTGGCCACGACCGATGTGGGATTTTCCTGGGGTGTCACATTCACCCCCTGTTGGAGTCTCATCGTCCCTGATGAGGTATGCACCCACCATCCCGAACGGCACAGGAGTGGCTCTGATACCATCTGTAACACCCCACCCCTCTCATCACCAATATTGTCCGCTTTGCCCATCCAGAGCTCACGGATTTGTTTTTGGTCTGGGGGACCCAAAAACAAATCCGTGAGCTCTGGATGGGCAAAGCGGGCAATATTGATGGTGAGAGGGGCCGGATGTTACATAAGGAAACTGCAATGTGGCTTGATATATTTTTTTTAATATTAATTTAGACTTTTATATTTTAAGGCGAAATAAAATATAATCATAGATAACAACTTACGTTTTTTTTACCTAAAATAAGTTCTTAAATATTAAAACGATATAAATTTATTCAAAATTACCGGTATCAGTATTAATATTATCAAAACCGGCATGCTATTTAATTTTATAGTTTTCAGTCAATATAAAATACATTTCAATATACTATTAGCCTATTAGGCATGTCTTTTTCTATTGCTATACCAGTATTGTAAACTAACCGAATAGAACCAATATCAACCGAAAATTCGCCATGACGATGACATTTACTAGACTTCGGGTTTGCCACGTATGAAATGTCAAAACCATCACCTACAATACCTAAAACAGTATAAAAACAATTACTTGCAATAACGACCTTAAATCCCGCAGCGAAGCGCGGGAAGTTATACTAGTTCTATATATACTATTACAATAGGACCTTAGGAACAGTATAAGGTTTTTTGTTTTTGTTTTTTTTTTTTTTTTTTTTTTTTTGTCTTTATATGTAGCATTAGTGCATTACAATAGGGACGTAGGAACAATATATATATATATATAGTTGTCTTCATATGCAGCTCATTTGTGTAGGAGCTTAGGAATTTTTAAATTTTTTTTTTGGGTTTAGTCTGGCTTCGGAATAGGTTTTTTTTTTGGGTACCCCCTTCCCCCGGTTTTACGTGTTTATTATTTTTACGTACGTAGAAATTCAAATTGAATTACGTACTGACGCAAACTTTTCCCGGAAAATAAGTCGAGTCAAATATCAGACATTTTCGCTAGACGATATAAATTCGAGTCACTATCGCCGCAACACACGGATAGTTTGCTTACTACTTAGTTCGGTTTTAGGACCGTCACCCCGCAACGCGGGGCCATACCACTAGTTATTTATATTAGCTATAACATAAATGTATCGATGTTATTATTAATTATATTACTTTAGGTTGTTTTATACTTCGTAGGCTATGAATTAAACAAGTTTAAACGGTTGGACTAATAACAATAAAAAATAAATTAGTGTTTAAAACTTATATCTATATTATAGAGCATGAGGGAAAGATTCCAACCAAATTTAAGTAATTACAACATATAGTGCATATGATACAATAACTTAATGAAAGTAGTAAAAGGGTGAAGTTGTCTTTTTACATTAACAATTAAGTTGATTATGAAATAATAAAGTTATTAGTGACTATCCATGTTTCTAACCCCTTTATAAATTATTAGTGACTATCCATGTTCCTAACTCATTTATCTCATTTATGTCTATACCTTCTATTAGAGCCTTATAAATAGTGGTCATTGTGTTGTATTATATACATCTCAATGAAAGAACTCGCTCGTTCCTTATTGTCTTTGTAATCTTTGGTTTGTTAGTAGGCATTGTCACCGGCTTCTTTCTTCAATTTGTACTTTTATGAGGCCTTATTCTTACTTATATCTTATGGCTTCATTCTACCATGAAAACAATTAATGAACCATTTTCTTTTGTTTCTACAGATTCATAAGGGATTTTGTGTCCGAGAATATTGCGGATAACCGTTATGTTGTATTTGGTCATTCAAACTTTTGTGAAATATAGGGTACTGTTATTTAGGTAACATTTTGTTCACCGTTAAAACAATATTCTTGCAAACATTATGTGTTTGCGCCCCCAACTAATCCATACTTTGTTGTTTTTATAATCTTTTATACAGTTAATATACAGGGGTGTATTTTTATATTTAGGAAATTTTCATAAAAAAATCGAATAATATATTGATGCATTGAACTATCATAGTCGCTCATAAAATTGATAGGTAAGGTACAAAAATTGATAAATAAGGTAGAGTGAGATGGTTTTGTATGTTTAGGTTTGACATGCATGAGAAACATGACCATATTATGGCTTTACTCATGGATTAATGTATAGAAAAATCTAAAGGGTTGTCATAAAAAAAAGTTTTTGCAATTAAAAATCACAAAATATCCATATGATCTGAATACAATATATAACATCTTACGATTATATAGTGGTATACACAACTAGGTTGTTGGTTCAGAAAAGTTGTTGGTTGAGAAAAGACACTCATTCATTGCATGTCATATACTGTGGACAACAACTTGCATATGGACCGATTAATCAATGTCATATATTTTTAATTATTTAAACCGGCGATGCCATTTGATTTATTATAAAAAAAATGAGAAATAAACATGGCATAGAATGAGAGAAGCTTACCACGTACTTGTAGAGTAAAACAATGAATGAATTATGTTTATGTTTTGTAAACATGAGAGTTAAAATACAAAATGTAAAAAGTTGAATGAAAATAAATTCGTAACAATTGAGCCGACAAAAAGTTGTTGAGAATTTATGAAAAATCATTTACTACAACTAGGTAATAAAAACAAGTTGCATGCGACAATTTACAAGAAAAAATATTAAAAATCATATATTCATCCAAACGAGATGAGTCCACTGGGAAAGCTTTTAATCTCATGTAGGTAGCTACTGAGCAAATTTCATGGTCTAAGAATTTGTAAAACTAAAGTTATGACCTTTTAAAGTTGACCCAAGTTTTCAATTCGAAAATCATGTTTGACATCCAATCTTATAAAATCACAAATAAATATCAACCCATATTGAAAACACACAAACTTGGACTTTGTGAAAACCTCACATCATAAAAAATATCCTAACATCAAGTAATAATTGAAACAAGCATTCAAAGACCACGTTATAACTCATACAAGTTAACACATCAAAGTTGTCCACTTTTTAAACATGCATAAACTCATTATTTTCGAACCCTATATTCACAATACAATATTACAATCTAATCACGCTTAAATGACTTCTAGTAACCAAATAAATATAAACTTTGTTCCACCGCTATGGTGTGATGGTAACTAACTTGATGTATAACATAGAGGTCATAAATACAATAACCCCTAACAAATAATATTGAGGATTTTAGCCGTTCAAAATAAATAAATAAATGTAAACTCCAAATTATCTATATATTAAATTGCAATGTCGGTGGCTTTTTACGCCACCGACCCTTTAACTTTTGAACTTTCACGATTTTGGTCCCTGTTTTTCAATTTTGTCTCTTTTCCTTTTTAGCTTATTATCATACTGCTTTTAAATTTGCATACATATAGCCTTTGTCTTTGTTAGCATTCTCCGTCTCTCCAAAAACGCATTCGTTGGTTGATTAATAACCATCCAACCTTCACGACAAACAGCAGACTGACATGTCGGTGTTATCAAGGTTTACGGGTCGAACCTTCGAATTAACCGAAGACGCGGCTATGTATCCTGGGAACTACATCACCGATGCTCCATTGCCTCATCTCATGGTCGATGATGGAGCTCTAGACCCAGATCTGTAGACTTAGTCGTGCCGATAATTAGCACACATGTTTAAGATTTGAGACACATCATTGCCGATAATTCGTATTCGTAGATACCTAAATTGTATAATCTAAAACAAGATTATAAATAGACAACAAAATATGATCTTATAATACGCGATATAAATTCAAGTTGATTTGCATTTAGACGGATTTTATTAGAAACGAGTCATTGTAGGTATGATACATTTTATTTTACGTGTCAAACTAAGTGTCTTTATATATAATACATTTTCATTCCACGGTATAACTTCGTGTTACTATGCCTTTCATGTGGTTTCTATTTTTTAAAGTTATAATAAGCCCATTTTAACTGCACATGTCGCTGTTTCTCTTTACATACTTCATGATTTTTTTTAACTGCGACGCTAATATAGATTTCATTAAGTTAAACCGAGTACGGCTAGACATGCGTTTACATAAAGTTAGCGCATAACACAACGCTTGGAGTAATCCATTCGATGTATACAGTGAACCCGTTACACATCGCTCGCCCGTCACATAACGCTTTGACTAATTACTAGTTATTAAAAACACACCATTTTGTGAAGGGTAAAACATAATTTTTTTATTGCGAACAAGGATTATCATGTAACGCAAGCAAAAGGGAGTTTAGATAATAGAAAGCCACAACCTTTTACATATAGAAAAGCTTTAAACTTCAAAGTCTTGCGTTAATTGATTTTTTTCTCCCTCTCACATATACGAACTAGAAAGCCACAACCAACAAAAAAAAGGATTTATTTTCCTAATTAAAGTTAGTGGCTAGTGGGGTCGTCATAATATTTTTGGAGGGTCAAGATAATATTTTAGTGGGTCTAGCTATCATATAATTTCATTCTCTATTACTATATATATTAATTTGTAACATGACGGACAACAGTAACATAACGATAACGGCATTTGCCACGTTTCACACACTGACACACGTTCACGAGAGGGAGAGAGAAATGACCAGCTACAACAAAAGGTGAAAAACCAGGTTGGTAACCGTCAACGCTCCCACGAACTAATCCTACGCATGAGTCATTCTGTTACAGAGCATGGCCACGGTGAAACTCACGGTGGTTATTGGTAGGTCGATTGTGGGATGGTGGTTGTTCTATGGGGAAGTCAGACGATGACGATTTTGTACGCAGAGGGTGCTTCAAAACCATCGTGCAAACCGTAAATTGCTATCGCAGTTGTACTTCACGAACATATCGACGGCGTGACGTAACCTTGTCCGTCACCTGGTACGGCGGCTCTCTAGCCCACCGACTACCGGAAGTGGCAGTCCATTCCGATGACGATGTGTCAAAATCGGTATTCAAAGTGTATACAAAACAACAACCCAGATATATCATTCAAACTGTTTGAAATAAAAAAAAAACCAACATCGCTGTTGATGCCACCGTCTCTCCGCTGTCAAAAGTGGTGGTCGGCCACTTTGCTTTAGGCAAGACAGATTGATGAAGAGGAGTGATTGTCGTGTATAAGTTGCCATCTTTACACACCAATTCTTTTGTTTTTTATTTAATTGTTTTTTTACTTGAAGGTTATTTGTGTTTAAGACTATTTAAACTATATATTGTAAACGGTTTCTAGATTTATAATTTCTGAAATAACAAAAAATAACAAAATACATTTCAAGTTGTTATTTTTTGGTTTTTAGTTCATATTTTGTTATATACATGTTAAAATATCGTTGCATAGGATAAATATTTATGTAGTGTTTTAAATATGATACTATAAACATCGATTGTTATAGTAGGTGTCAATATCGCAATAAACCGAACTGATACAGACCGTATTTCCGCGCGAAGCGCGGAGAAAACCTACTAGTTTCTAGTATTAATGAAAATTACGAGTGGCGTGAATTGGCCCCCAAGGAGTAATGTATTCTAGAGGTGAACAAAAAAACCAGTTTTAGAACCGGAACCGGTTCCGGTTCCAAACCGGTATACAATGGAACCGGTTCCGGTTCCACTATTTTAGTCAAAAACGGTTCGAAACTGGAACCGGAACCGATCTCAAGAACCGATCCCAGAACCGGTTCCACCGTTAGAATAGGCCAAATTCGTTTTTTATCGCTGGGCTCGTTTATAGCCGTTAACTAGCCGTTTTTTCACCCAAAATCACCATTTTGCCACTCTTGTTTAGTATAAATAGGTTTTGGATGTTTTGGTTGATCACAACACTCAAAAACGCAAAAAGAAACAACCCGAAAACGCAAAAACCGCTATCGTATGCACTTAATATTGTGTTCGCTTTGCTTTTATTACATCATTCCATGGCTTCATCTTCAAACCCATCCCAAACCAGTTCCACAAACGAGCATACCATTGTTTAAAATTTCGAGACGACACGAAACGCCGAACTTTTTGGCGAAAATGGTTATTTCAACTTGTGTCTTATGTCGAATGGCCAAAAAAAAGCACATTGTAGAAAGTTTTAATTTCATTTTCCATGTTTCTTGTTTCGAAATACTAAAAAAAAATAACAAAAGTCGTAATTTTATGTTTATTTTTTTTGCCATCGGCTTATTTTTTTTATTTGTGCGCACAAGAACCGATTCCGGAACCGAAACCAAAACCAAACCGGAACCGAACCGAATCGAAACCGGTCTTAAAAACCGGTCTTTGGAACTGACGGAACTGGGACCAAAACCGGACGAAACCGAAACCGGAACCGGTTCCGAACGGAACCAATCCTGTAGCGGATCGGTTCCAAACCGAAACCGGTTCCTCAAAAAAAACCGATTTGTTCACCTCTATATCCATCCCACCACACACACCCACCGTAAATCTAATAACACAGAGACATTTAGGGATGGAAAAAAACACGAGCCCGACGGGTATACCCGATACCTGACGGGTATGGGATGGGTTTGGTATTGGAAAAATAAAATTTCGCGGGTATGGGACGGGTATGGTATTAGGTGATACCTGACACGATTACCCGAAACTAATTACCCATCTACCCGAAATATATACCCAAAAACCTTTAAGTTTTATATATATTTTTTCTTAACTATTTTTTAGTAATGTTTCATTTTAATAGATTCATTATTTGAAAAATAAACTTTTCGTCTAAAATATATATTCTAATAACATTATTATTTATGTTTATATGCTATTAAATATATAAATAGTTTCAAAATTCATACTATAATATATATTTACATATTAAATGTTTCAAAGATTATTATAGTGATGATAATATATATGTTACTTATTACAATTTCATATAGTCAATATTTTTTAAAACATAAGACTATGAAAGAAAATAAAAATATATATATACATGCAAATACCAACGGGTATACCCGATACCTGCGGGTATGCTCTATACCCGACGGGTAATACCCGACAAAAACCCGACGGTAACGGAACGGGTATGGTATGAGATTTTACAACCAGGTATGGTATAGTATTAGCCAAACCCGACCCATACCCGACCCGTTACCATCCCTAGAGACATTAAGATATGCGGACCCAAGTGTTGGGTAGAAGAATCAAGTGATCATGAAGAACTTGTTTGTGTTATATAATATCTTGTGGTTGTTCTTTAAAGTAGTGTCTAAAAAAACTAAGTTCGCATCTTAAACTTGAAGTCTTCATTAATTGGTTATTTAAACTTGAACTCTTTATTAAAATTAAAGAATGTAAAAAGGATTATAAAAATTAAAAACTTTATTATTAAACTATTGAACTTAAACGAACACGTTACCGAACGTTCACGAACATAAACGAACATCTTACTGAACGTTCACGAACATAAACGAACGAACACGACCTTTGTTCATGTTCGTTCGTTTAACTAAACAAACAAATTTTTTTGTTCGTGTTCGTTCATTTATTAAACAAACGAACACAAACGAACTTCTCGCCAAACGGTTCATGAACTGTTCGCTGAAAGTTCAGTTCGTTTGCAGCCCTAAATTCATACACGCTAAAGGGGAACTCGGAAGATGTTGACCTCCGACGCCCTTAGCACTACGGTGACTAGACTGACCAATCTAACAGGTATAAATCTTTATCGTGTTTTTCATTACATACATACATAACTAATCACTTTTTTTATGATTTCTTTTCAATTTTATTTTAACCATAATAGAATGTCGATCACTGATGTGTAGTCATGATAATGTTGTCATGTCAAAGTGATCTAGGTTAAAATGAATGTAAGAAAATGAAACTTGTAATGGGAAAGCATGTCCACTATAACCTATATCTATACTACATTATAAAGAGGGAGACATGAATAAATATGTTTAAATTGTCAAAGTTAAGATGATATTTAAAAAGATACACGCTTTAAACCTATAATGTCATATAAATCTTTCCCATATTACCCCTTAATGCATTGTTACTTGTACATTCATTGTCTTCACTCTTCACATATCATTTTACATGAATTTTAAGATGGCATATGAAAAGTCTCATTCTTAAAACCCAAATGTCATGTAATTTTTTTTTTTCTTTTTACCCTTTATGCAAAACCTACTTGTAAATATTCTTTTATCATAACCTTCAATTACCATTAATCTATATCTATAATATCCTTATGTCTATGTTTGTACCACAAAAAACTACACTATTTCACCTCCGTGATGATATCCACCACAATTTCATATTTATTTAGAAATATAGTTTTCGGTTGTAGTATAGACGGACCTGTGCCATATGACCACACATCATGTTTTAAGAAAAATGTTTTTAAAGTGGAATTACTATTTATGGTGTATGAAAAAATATTAACATCTTTCACATAAACAATGCATTTATTTACATACTTTGTTGGTTTTAAAAATATATGTTTTCTTATATTTTTAAATTAGTGCTATTATTTGTATTTATTGAAATGTTCTATGACATTATTTGGTTTTAATTACATACTATATATAATCTATAATTCATATCTATATTTATACTACATTATAAAGGAGGTGGCATGGGCAAATATGTTCAAATTGTCCAAAGTTAAGATGACACACCAAGAGTTTCTTTACAATTTTCTAAATTTGACCACTTTTCTTCCCTAAATGCCCCTAGAAGATAATTAACTTTTATATGAAAATGGAACTCACCCAAACTAAATAAACACATGGGATAGCAATATTTTTAAACAAATTTCATATAATGGCGATGAAATATAATAATTTATGTTACACAATGAATAATCTTATCTCAGCTAAACTTGTATGAATTTTAAAACTTTGTCATAATAATACTTATATTATAAACCCTTTTCATATATATTGTAGATACACAAAAGTGCGACTAGTGCTATTGAATTGCGAATTCTAATATGTTTTGTTGATATCGTTTGGTCGAAGGTGGAAAGTAACTAGTCGAAGGTAGAAGTGAATGGTCGAAGGAGGATCTGAGAGGTCGAATGAAGATTTATATGTATATATGTCCAGGTTCGCCCTATATGAATGGTCGAACCTGTACATTCGACCAAGCTATTTGGGCGAATGTGCAGGTCTATATAAGGCTGAATCAAATTTTGAATGTTAACTTTTGGTCATTTGTTTTCCCTCCCAGAGTGTGTCTCTCCCTAGGGTTTTTATTGAGTCTGTCATCAAGTTATATCATTATAAACAAGCTTTTCAAGTGTAATTGATTATGTTATTGAATGAAATGAATGTGTTTATGATGATCTCTGTGTTTTGCTAGTTTTATTATCATTTTGTGATCAATTCAGGGATTCTGCACCTTAATTGAACTTGTTTGATCATATTCTTTGTTGATTAGCCGATCCTTTGCGCATACAAAGTGGTATCAGAGCCATTTGGATCAAACAACCACAAATTGATAATATTACAGCTGATTTGGACCCAATTTTGATCAAAACATTCTGTTTTTCATTGAACATTTGAATTTGGTGTTAAATTGATTGATTTGAACTTGTTTTCATGGATAAATTTCAAAATTCTCTTTGTTAAACTTGTTCCAAATCCAATCCGAAGCAAAACCTGCATAAGATCATTAAATTTCATCAACATTTGAAAGTTTTTGATCAAAATAACTGAATTTCAAAGTATAACCATTTTTCAAAATGAAAGGGTCGAACCTAGGGAGATTTGGTCGAGAGTGGAGTTTTTAGGTCGAACCAGGGATTATTCGGTCGAACGTGGAGTGTAATTTGGTCGAACCTAGAAAGTTTTAGTGTTGTTGTTCATTCGACCTTAAGTGGTACATTCGACCGATCGGGTGGTCGAACGTGGGCTAAGTTGGTCGAAAGTGAAACGAGTTTGTTATTTTCTACATTCGAACCTTGTCAAACGGTCGAATCTAGATTAATTTTTACATTCGACCACACGATACTTCAGAAGGGTCGAACGTAGAAACTGTTGTTAAATTTTTCTAATCGTTTCGTGTTTTATCATTTTCAGAGCGATATGTGAAACTTTCCTACAACACCACAACAACAGACAACTATGGATCCTTGGTCGGTAGCTGCTCAGAAGACTAGTCAACCATCCCAACCGATTAACTATTTGGCGATGACTAGTTCTATGCCTCAACAAGTTGCACAACCACTACCACAACCTATGGCTGAATACTGGGGAGTTGCAGCAGCGGCGATACACTCTCAGACTACCAATGCGATTTCGACACTTATTCATGACTTATCTTCGGGTAGTGGGAGCCGTCCACCAAAGTTGATGGAAATGGTAGACTACAACACATGGAAGACCAAGTTTAAGATTCATCTAGAGGGAATGGGATTAGAAGGAACGGAAGCTTGGCAAATGATTGCTAAGGGGTATGTTGCTCCGGTTTTGGAGAACACAGGTGAACCGATTCCGTTAGAGAGTCTTGCTGAAGACGAGAAGAAGAAGTTTGTTGTGGAAAAGAAGGCGTTTTCTCAATTGTCCCAGGCCATTAACACTGATCTCTTACATCAGTTTGGGTCGTGCACCATTCTAAACAATTGTGGGACATGTTAAGGAATCGTCACGATGGGAATGAAAAGACGAGGAAGTTGAGAATGGAGGAGTTAAGAAAAGAGTTTGAGAACTTCAGCTATATGGGAAATGAGACGCTGAAGGAGTTGATTCCGAGGTACTGTCACTTATTGACTGAACTTTCATGTAATGAAATTAACATACCGATGTCTGAGCTGGTGGACAAGTTCGCTGATGCATTGCCACCATACTGGAATCAACACATCGAGGTACTCAAGGAGAAGGATGTGTACCAATACTGGACCATCAATGAGTTTATCCAGAAGCTTGAAAACAAAGAGATGGAAGAAAAGAGGAAGGCGAAAAGAGCACAAGTTCCTCAGAACCCAGAATTATACCATGGCGGTACATCTTCATCTCTAGCTAGTTTAAGTTCTAGTTCTACTGTTGCTCCACACATTGCTTGTGTATCAAGTATTGTTGAACCACCCAAAGCCCCCATAAATTACCTTGCTCAAACTTCATCTTATACCCCGCCATCATACCCTACTACTACTTACATCCCACCATTTTCACCGAAGCAACAAGCTGCTTGTTATTCTGCAAGTTTAAACCAACCTCAACAACAATCTTATATTCCTCAAGTGAATCAAAACCAAATGCACCCAAATCAACCTAATCAGAGCTCAATTGTGTTGGAGACTTCGAACTTGAACAATGTTACTGTTGAAGTAGCACAGCAACATGTAGCATTGGTTTCTGCTATGGTCGCTTCTTATAACGGCTTAGTCGCTAGTCAAATTGGTAACAACAATCTAACCAGTGAGGACTATGCGCAAATTGACAAAGAAGAGATGGAGCTCATTAACATCCAGTGGGCGTTTGCTAGTGTTATGAGGAGAGCGACTGAGTTCATTGAGAAGACGGGCAGAACTGATCTTTCTACTTCTCCTAACACCACGTATGGCTTCAACAAAGCCAAAGTAACATGTTTTAATTGTGGTGGGAAAGGTCACTTCAAGAGAGAATGCACACAGTGTGACATTCATAGCCCTTACACTTTGAAACTTTGGCAAGTTTAGTCCTTGTAAATTTATTTTGTTTCGCATGTTGGTTCTTATTTTTCTTTGAAACTTGATCATTATGAAATCACGTTTTATACTCACGCTTAAGTCCGAAATTAGAAAATTATGTTTGAAACAATATTTCTAAACATATTTAGTTGAAAAATAGGGAGAAATAAATTTAGAGTATAAAAATTGTGATTTTAGTCACAACGCACGACACCGCGCAATCTACGCGCCTATAATATGAAAATTCGCCATTTTTACACTAGATAGCACCTAATATCAACTTGTCTTGTATAATATTATGTCTTGAGTCAAAAATATTTTTTTTTTGGTGTGTCGGGTATTTAAACGGTTAAAGACCTGTACCGCGTTAACTAGTAGTATACCCGCTAATTTGCACCTAATACCCACTAAATAATATATTATACTCTCAAAACAACTCATGTAGCCTACTAATATATGTGTGTCATGTATATGGGTTGCCACATAAGTCTATGTGGTGACTCATGATGCATGTGTTATGATTATAAATAACCTACACACTCAACCCTTCATATTCCATCACCACTTCAACACACAACCCTTTCCTCTTCCTCTCTCACATCCGCCACCCCTCCCTCTCTCTCTATAATTATGTTTCCAACACAAAAACATTAGTAATTCAGCCATATTTTCACTAGAAACACCCAAGAAAGCTTAGAGAAATGAAGATTTAAACAAGATTTCTTAAGGGTTTTCAAAGTTTTTCTTAAAGGTAAAAATTGCAACTTTGTTCATCTCTTTTTAATCTTTTTCATCTCTAACTTGGATGATTCACACAACTAAACTTATAAACATATGGTTTTTATAAAAATTAAAGAGAGATTGGATGGATATGTGTGTGTGCGTGAGTTATACATACATATATATGTGTGGTATATGTGTGTGCCGTATGTATATATGTATGTATATGTGTGTGTGTTTATGTTAAAGTTTTAACTCTAGATCTATCATTGCATGTAATATCTAATCCATTATTAACAAGATCCAAGTTACTAAACATGATTTTTAGAAGGTAAAATGATTGGATTTTGATTTATAAGAAAATGGATAGTTTTTGGACCTAAAAATGCCTAAATTATGTGCTTTAATGGGAGATTTTGAAAGAAAATATGAGGTCTGATTGTTCATACTAAAAATCACCTAAAATTCCATCACATAACTTATTTTGACCAAAAACTGTTCAAAAGCTAGATTTTGGCGAAGTCCGATACAAAACTATGTAGTAAAAAGGCGAAAACGGCTTAATTTGTATAAATTTCAGATCTGATTTAAAACAGGTCTTAAAAGTGTATTTTTGAAATAAAAATATATAATTAAAGGTATGTTTAAAATACTACATGTTTTTACAAGTCACACGAATTGGAATTTTGAGAAATTGCCAAAGTATCGCCTAAAACCAACAAGTTGTGTAACTAGGTTTCTTGCTACCTTAACACCTTAGACTTTTAAGACATATCCTTCATTAGCATTTTTATATATATAGGTTGAGTTCTTCGGAATTCTTAAGCCTTTACGACGAACTTTCTCGGAATTTACACTTAGCGAAACTGTGAGTATATCTTTCCCCTTTTTACTGCTTTACTATTTTGGGGTAACTCATGTACTTACTATCAAGTTTCTATTTCATTTTACTAAAATAGCAAATCTTATGTGTGTGTTTGTATCATTACGTGTATCTATGACTTGTCAAATCATTAACCGTTGCGGCCTAGCATTTCAATGAATAGATCTATGGTATATACCCTTGTGACTCTGTTGAGGGTCCTTGTCATTGCTATGTATTTCATTACTACTAGCGCATACTATATATATCTTCTTTCCTTTCACAGGGTTGATTTGACCCGGATACCAATTACTACATTTTGCAAACACTATGTTACATATGAATTGCTAAATTTTACCTTACTATACATATCAAACGGGTATGTTCACCAATACATTTTGTATTGACAAAATTATTTTCGTACATGTTTCAGGTTATTTTGAGACGCTTCTTTTAGGCTTTTGGATTTATAATTAAGCTTTGACTTTATTGTATTTTAGTTAGACTTGATGCTTTAGAATCATCGTATTTCATTTCAATGTAATAAACTATTTAATCAATGTATTCAAATTTACACTTTTAGTCCATGAGCTATTGAACAATCGTCACTACGTGACACCTCGATGTTTCCGCCATCGGTCGGGGTGTTACAGATTGGTATCAGAGCCATGGTTATAGGGAATTAGGTTATTAGAATTCCTTTTAGCCTAGTCTATAACTAAGTTTACTTTCACTAGTCCTCTCGTGTATATCTCTATTTATACTTATATTTTCATTCAAGATATTTTCGCTATGATTCTTTCTTGTTATTCTTTCGATATTTTACTTGGAGAAGAAGACACTCGTATTTCACAAACGAAACGATATCATCAAGTTAGGAGTGACATCCATACCTTGGTGATTTGTTTCACTCCTCTATATGTTATTTATCTTAGGAATATATCTTTGAGATAGGAGTGACATCCACACCTCAAAGAGTATTTCCTTCAAAAAGGAACTTAACCATTAAGCTGGGAGTGATATCCTTAACTTAGTGATGCATTTCACTCCACAATCGTTTTCAATTTTGAAATACATCTTTGAGTTAGGAGTGAAATCCACATCTCAAGGATCTATGTTGTTTTCATATGTTGTTATTCATTGATCATTCGCTTTTCGATTCCTTATCATCATTATTGAAACTTTTTGTTCGTTATATTATCGCATTAACGCTTACACTATTTCACTTTTGCTTTGTGACTTTTACACTATGAGTTATCACTCTTTTTGCGTTAAAACATTTTTATCCACGACTTAAGTTTTAAACTATGTGTTTAACTTCGACCACATTATGATTTTAGGAATGTTGCGTCATCATACGGTTAAAAATGAAAATGGTTTCCCAAACTTATTATTTAAACTGTTTTATATCTTCATGTTTACAAACTTACTGGATTGAAGTCACAATATATCATTAAACTATGACCTTTAGTATCCCCTAGTGTCTCTCACAATACTTATAATAACATAAATGTCTATCTACATAATACGCACTAGTACATTACTCTTTAAAACGATAACTTGGCAACTTATCCTGTATGTCTTTTCACAAAGCCTATTCACCAGATTAGTACGCACATTATTTACGCCTTGTGCCTTGAAACAAGTATCCCGCTATGAGCCCAAAGAGATGACTTAACAATCCTTATCAACAAATTATCTTTCAATGTACAAATTTCATAAAAGTTTGATAACTAAAAGGTTTCAAGTTTACCCAGTCCTGACGAGTAACACTTAGATTCTCTCAAATATTTCATAACAATTAAAATAATTGACTTTAATGAGATTTCAACCTATAATTTAAAGAAATGTTTAAATACAGAAAATTCTATATTTTTTTTTCTTCCAAAATTTGTCAAGGCATCGAGGATCATTCACAACCTTCACGCCATTTCTAATCTTGGTCTGTTTAAACACATTAGATTTACGCATACTTCATGAAATGGTTTCACCTTGTATTTTTATAAACTTGCATTGCATATTTTACCAGTCAAATGCAAACCTTTTGTTTTCATATGACATATCCAATATATGTTTTCGGGAGAAATTTGCAACTAATAATATGCCTTATAACGCTTTTCAAACTCGACTTCTCGTAAACACATAAAAATGTGTACCTACGAAATCTTTCCACACGAACCTGTTTTGAATCTAAAACACACTTCGATTTCCAAAAAGGTATTCTCATGCATTACTACTATTCTTTCAACTATATCACAAAGTTTGAGTAAACTGCGAAAATTTATCTTTTACACTTGTACTCTTTCAATTGCAAAACTTTTGGTTTAAACAGTGGACATATCCTCTTATCCGAATGTTGCTAAATGTCTTTATATGTAAAATTACTAGATTTTAACTTGCATGTCAGTAGGCTATACACATGTACTATGCGCTTTCATTTACGGTAACTTTCATTACTTTATTCTTACACCATTCTATTTAATAGTCACGTTCGCACATTATCTTATTATTCTTGTGTTATTCTTTTATTGGTGGTTATTTTCACGCGTTTTTCGCAACCATTCTCGCACTAGTTATTTTTACAACACTAGTTTTGAGCATTAATTTAACTCATTTACTTTCATTTTGTGCAAATTGTGCGATTTACTCGATTTACGTTATACTAATCTTTCAATCAAAATTTTATGCTATACTTATATACTTACATGAACGCATATTTGGTATGCATATTTTCCCTGTTTTGAGCAAAACCCCGTTATACTTTACATTATTTTGTTCATCATCATGGCCAATGAACACACTAGTTGATAACTCGTATGAGATATAAGCCAGTGCCCACGTACGACTCGGATTAGAGCATTTCTTTAATCTGAGGGGTATGGTCTAAACCTCAGAGTTAATCAATATGAGTGTTTAGAGCCAACGATGTGAACAGAAGTTATCGGTTATGGGTGAACCCGAAAGGTGAAAAACCTCTAACCATGTCTTATACTTACACGTTATTCTCATTATGGTTAAAGGGTAAATCCGAAAGGGAAGGACCTCTAACCATGTCATTGTTTCATTGCAGTATCGATTACTTAACATATTTTGTTTGCACGCATTTGTTTCTTGTATTACTTATGTTAGTGTTTTGGAAAAGCATAACACCCTAGTGTAAGGTAAATCGATGATTACGGTCCGGAACGCAATCATGGATTTACAGGTACATAAGGGTGGTGTGTAATTCTATTTAGGTTGTTGGTAGACAGTCAGTACGAGTCCAAAGTATCAGGAGTGTGGGGGGTCAGCTGCGATACACCCTATATATAAGCATGAACGATACTGCGGGAGCAGACTAGGAGTCTGACCAAGAACTTACCCATTACTTTATAGTTACTTCTTCATTAGATTAGTGACTAACGACCATCATTTTTTTATAAGAACATTTTACATAAGCTTCAATTAGTTTTCTTGGAGCCTTCCTTGTTGACCACCTCTACAGAAAGCCTTAAACTTTGTATACTTTTACACTCTCTGTTAGTCGAAATCCTGTTGCATGTCCTTCATAAAGTTGGTCATAAACTTTTCTAAAGTAGGGGAGACTGCCTCATTAGTACCTCTGCCCCTCACCAATTACACATTCCCAAAGCCTTTCACATTTAAACCCTCAATTTCTTAATCTCGGGTCAACTGTCAAAGATTTTGAAACTTTTACTTTGGGTATTAGACAACAATTTTGAATGATGGCAAATCATAAATGATGAAATTTTCTAGTAACCTCCATTTGAAGGAAATTTCGAGACGAAATTTTCTAAAGTAGGGGAGACTGTGACATTCATAGCCCTTACACTTTGAAACTTTGGCAAGTTTAGTCCTTGTAAATTTATTTTGTTTCGCATGTTGGTTCTTATTTTTCTTTGAAACTTGATCATTATGAAATCACGTTTTATACTCACGCTTAAGTCCGAAATTCGAAAATTATGTTTGAAACAATATTTCTAAACATATTTAGTTGAAAAATAGGGAGAAATAAATTTAGAGTATAAAAATTGTGATTTTAGTCACAACGCACAACACCGCGCAATCTACGCGCCTATACTATGAAAATTCGCCATTTTTACACTAGATAGCACCTAATATCAACTTAGCTTGTATAATATTATGTCTTGAGTCAAAAATATTTTTTTTTTGGTGTGTCGGGTATTTAAACGGTTAAAGACCTGTACCGCGTTAACTATTAGTATACCCGCTAATTTGCACCTAATACCCACTAAATAATATATTATACTCTCAAAACAACTCATGTAGCCTACTAATATATGTGTGTCATGTATATGGGTTGCCACATAAGTCTATGTGGTGACTCATGATGCATGTGTTATGATTATAAATAACCTACACACTCAGTCCTTCATATTCCATCACCACTTCAACACACAACCCTTTCCTCTTCCTCTCTCACATCCGCCACCCCTCCCTCTCTCTCTATAATTATGTTTCCAACACAAAACCAATAGTAATTCAGCCACATTTTCACTAGAAACACCCAAGAAAGCTTAGAGAAATGAAGATTTAAACAAGATTTCTTAAGGGTTTTCAAAGTTTTTCTTAAAGGTAAAAATCGCAACTTTGTTCATCTCTTTTTAATCTTTTTCATCTCTAACTTGGATGATTCACACAACTAAACTTATAAACATATGGTTTTTATAAAAATTAAAGAGAAATTGGACGGATATGTGTGTGTGCGTGAGTTATACATACATATATATGTGTGGTATATGTGTGTGCCGTATGTATATATGTATGTATATGTGTGTGTGTTTATGTTAAAGTTTTAACTCTAGATCTATCATTGCATGTAAGATCTAATCCATTATTAACAAGATCCAAGTTACTAAACATGATTTTTAGAAGGTAAAATGATTGGATTTTGATTTATAAGAAAATGGATAGTTTTTGGACCTAAAAATGCCTAAATTATGAGCTTTAATGGGAGATTTTGAAAGAAAATATGAGGTCTGATTGTTCATACTAAAAATCACCTAAAATTCCATCACATAACTTATTTTGACCAAAAACTTTGAGTATTGGTTCAAAAGCTAGATTTTGGCGAAGTCCGGTACAAAACTATGTAGTAAAAAGGCGAAAACGGCTTAATTTGTATAAATTTCAGATCTGATTTAAAACAGGTCTTAAAAGTTTATTTTTGAAATAAAAATATATAATTAAAGGTATGTTTAAAATACTACATGTTTTTAAAAGTCACACGAATTGGAATTTTGAGAAATTGCCAAAGTACCGCCTAAAACCGACAAGTTGTGTAACTAGGTTTCTTGCTACCTTAACACCTTAGACTTTTAAGACATATCCTTCATTAGCATTTTTATAGATATAGGTTGAGTTCTTTGGAATTCTTAAGCTTTTACAACGAACTTTCTCGGAATTTACACTTAGCGAAACTGTGAGTATATCTTTCCCCTTTTTACTGCTTTACTATTTTGGGGTGACTCATGTACTTACTATCAAGTTTCTATTTCATTTTACTAAAATAGCAAATATTATGTGTGTGTTTGTATCATTACGTGTATCTATGACTTGTCAAATCATTAACCGTTGCGGCCTAGCATTTCAATGAATAGATCTATGGTATATACCCTTGTGACTCTGTTGAGGGTCCTTGTCATTGCTATGTATTTCATTACTACTAGCGCATACTATATATATCTTCTTTCCTTTCACAGGGTTGATTTGACCCGGATACCAATTACTACATTTTGCAATCACTATGTTACATATGAATTGCTAAATTTTACCTTACTATACATATCAAACGGGTATGCTCACCAATACATTTTGTATTGACAAAATTATTTTCGTACATGTTTCAGGTTATTTTGAGACGCTTCTTTTAGGCTTTTGGATTTATAATTAAGCTTTGACTTTATTGTATTTTAGTTAGACTTGATGCTTTAGAATCACCTCGATGTTTCCGCCATCGGTCGGGGTGTTACACACAGCCAGCACAGCAGGGAAACATGAATCCTTTCAACACCAACTATCAGAACCGTCAAAATCAAGTATCATACCAAAGTCAAAACAACTCCAATTTTCAACAACAAAACAATTACCAAAACCGCCAAAACACCTCACCAAACAATACTATTAGACAAACCACTATACAAAACCAGAACCAAAATCAAACACCACACAACCCAACCAGGACTATCATTCCTATTTCTACACCAAACAGTCAAACCCAACCAGATAACAAGAACCAAGCTTTGGTGATTCAGAAAGATGAGGGTTTTGATTGGATGGGTATGCAATTGGGTGTTGAGGAGATTACTACTGGTAATGTGGCGTGTGTTGCCCGGAAGATGGATTTGGATGAGCCGGTATCTGTTGAAGATGTTTTGGTGACTGAGAAGATGTATGTGTCTAAAGTGAAGATTGAAGAGTTGAGTGAAGAAAGTGATGGTTGTGTTGAGAAGAAGTCGGGATTGATCCCTGACTATGTTACTGAGATTCCAGAACAGTGTGATTTAGCTTATTCTGATACGGAGAGTGATTCTGATTCTGAAACTAGTGTTAACTCACTAGATGATGATATCAATCAACTTCTTGCCAAAACTGATTTTCTGATGACACACAAATCGTGCATAGTGGATGATGCTTTTACCAGGATCGACTATTCTAAATTCTTTGCTGGAAAGGAAGCACACTTTGCATTGATGGCGATGACTGAGCCTCCTAAGCAGGTAAGTTCCGAATCTAATCTAGATATGAATAGTGAGAGGTATTGTGGTGCATGTGATAGATTGACAGAGGATAATAAGCAACTCAGGGTTCAGCTTGAGAGTGCTAAGATCAACTGTCAATCGTATCAAAAAGAAGCACGAGAATTTAATAAAGTGCTTGATGGTTACAAGAAAGACATTTCAGATCTTAAAAAGACTTTATCTTTGAAACAATTAGCCATTAACAACTATATCAATGAATTGGAAAATACAAAACTTGAAATGGCTAACATCAAGTGCTTTGCAGAAAAGGTCAACAAGAAGCTTGAAAGGTATAAACATATTGCATATGTTGTTGATCATATCATTGAGGAGCCTTCACAGTCTAGTAGTGCAAATTACAAAGCAGTCCCATCTCCTGTGTTATTTGAAAATCATACACTGCATTCAATAACACCAGAGAGCTCAGTTAAATCTGACTCAACATCGGATGATGAGTCTAACACCTCTAGTGTGGGAGATCCTAATTCTGATGTTCGACCTATTTTGGGACTAAATAATGAAGGTGTGATTACTGTAACTGATGATTCCGACTCTGAGGATGACAAATCTGAGAAGGTGTGTCAATATCACCATTCATTCCTCCAATCGTGACTGTCAGTCACGTGTTCATAATTAGGTCTAGAAATAGAAGATAACATATCTCCCGAAAATCATATGTTGTAGATATATGTAGCTAAAAGCTAGTTATGCACTTAAGTTGTGAGTGTACTTATGCTATGATGATTATAGACTAGACTCAACATGCAGTCCTAGTTCACTATAACCAATGGCTCTGATACCAATCTGTCACACCCTCAAATATCCACTGCGGGGTTTATACCGCGAGGCACATGACATACCAGGATCCCATAGCCATAAGTCATATGAACGAACTCTAAATGCCCAAACCATTTAGTTCGTTTTCAAAAACCAAGTTTAGTTAAGCTGCGGAAGCGTAAACCAAATTTAAACCTTTTAAAAACCATGCGCAAAACAACGCGCCCAAATTAAAACCATATGAAATAAAATGTAAAAGCATAATATGTAATTTAGGTGTATGCCCAAGACCCCAAATGCAGTGAAGTGTGCAGTGCTTTCTAATCCTGGCACCGGAAGCTAACTACCTGCAAAAGCATGTAAATCGTGGGTCAACAAAAAATGTTGGTGAGTATGTAACTGTGCTGGTTTCCAAAACCACGTAAACAAGTAATTGACTTGGTTCCAAGAACCATGTAAACACTAGTTCATCGCATGTCAAGGGTAGCTAACCCATTCATGATAACTAACACCGATATACCGAACTGCTGATGTACGTGTAGCCACAAATGTGAGCCACATGCCTTACATCATTGCCTATCAACAATGATAAAATCTGTTAAGTTATAGATCACTCTCGCACTCCCCGAGCCGGTGTGAGGTTTGTCAGACCTACTAGCGCTATCAACTAATACCCGCTTGCCATAACCCGGCAACTCATTCGGTATGTGAAAGACTTACAGATGATAGAGTTGGTTTAGTTCATCAAGGACACAGTTTGCGAACTAGCAAAAACCGACCCACACAAGGATCCATAGCATCCCAACCCGGGATGTGTAAGTAGTCCCAAACCGGACTAGAAAGTAGTAGTCCCAACCCGGACTAGAAAATAGTAGTCCCAACCCGGACTGGAAAAAGTCAAGTACGTTGTCTCAACCTGAGACGCATGCTTTTGAGAAAAGAGTAGTGAAACTCACCTTAGGTTGCACGTGAATAATCCAAATTCCTCAAACAGAAATGAGCTACCGACTCCCTATTACAAATGTCACTAGGTGAGTATATGTGCATAACCAACACACCATAAAACTCGTTTGTCCAAGACTTTTAAATTTCAAACCGTGTAGTGACACCTAATGACTCTACATGCACAAGTAAGTCATACGTATCCCGTTGGTGATCATATTGATTATTATCAGTTTATACCTCATACACATCTCATATAAGTATTCATGCAATTTCATGTCAAATACATACCATATAAGACTCCAAATAGTCACGTAAACATCCCTTACACAATCTGAGTTTTCAGGGCAGATTGTACGCTGTGAAAAACGAATTATTTAAAATACTTAACGAATGAATTAAACTCCCAAATTTTTACTGAATATTCATTGGGATTCATTTGATAACCCATATTTTTTTTTGTCTCACAACTAAACACAAAAATTATTAAAATTCGTACAACACAGCTATGTCCAGAAACTTTCCACAGCAGGTCAGTTTAGTAGAAAAATTCCAAAACATTGTGTATTTACCCAAACGAGGTGAATCCAATTGGAAAAGCCAAGTTTTGCCAATGTTGACCTACTGTCCAAATTTCATAACTTAACCCTTTGTAAATCTCGAGTTATGACCGTTTCAAGTTGACCCAATTTATAATTCCGAAAATCTGATATGACCCTTAATCAAACAAAATTCCAAAACCCACTCAAAAGATGTCCAAATCTGATAGTTTTACCCATTATGAAAACCTAAGACCATGTACAATACAATCAAGCAAAGAAATCATCAAAACAATTACTTTAACATCACGATATAGACCCTTCAAAACACCCTAACGAATCTGTCAGAAATTAAAACTTTCATAACATGATACTCATGAACCCTAATCATTCTCAATAATCTATAATCATGTAATAAACTCATATTAACACCATCAAATCCATATTATCATGTTTAAATCCATGTATTTACTTATCACATACCCTAGATATGATTACTATCATCAATATTCATCAACACTCATAACAAACATCATAAACATCTTATTATTCATGATTTGCGATTTCTATATGGATAGTTTTTAGGGTTTTTAAACTTTTCTAGTATTATTATTTATCATAAAGCACATAAAACATATACCTTGCAATTGCTAGAATCCTTAGAACCTCAAGATTGCACCCGAAATAACTTGAATTAGGGATGGAATTGGATGAAGGATTGAAAATGTTTGTGATGGTTGTGTGGGTACTAGGCCACGGCGCAAACCCCTATGTAGGGTTTGTGTTTTTTTTATAAATAATGCACCAAGGGTTTAGTTATGGGCCAAGGTTTTGGGTTCTAGGGATTTTTATCTAATAAGGGAGCCCGTTAATAATATCTAATTCCCAAGACTAGTCCCGTCAATATTAATCATAACAATTTTATAAAACTACTATTCTATAAATTCATTATTACGTCTAACATAAATATATACATACATACATATATCCTGCAGAGATTACGTACCAGTTAACTAAGGCACAGTAGTTCACATAAACATGTAATTTACATACCTGAGTCACATTCATCAATACTCACTTGTCCATAAAATCATGCATGCCTAATAAATCACCAACGTTCGGGATACAGGACTCGCGTGTGTGTCAAGACAAGGGTTTTCCTAACCATAACGTACGTTAATGTCACCTAACATATGTTATTGTTACATAACATCCTGAAGGACCTGTTTAACTAACCTTAGCTAAGTGTTTAACCACGTATGATTATGGAAATTAACTATAGTTTAGTAAAAGAGTTAACATGAAAATGCGGGGTGTCACATCATCCCCAAGTTGAAAAGAATTTCTTCCCGAAATTCAGCAAGTAAACAGTAAAGTCAGCTAGAAAAATGTGTGCTTGGTTCCCGGATGTCACATCATCCCCAAGTTTAAAGGAATTTCGCCCTGAAATTCACTTTGAGATAGTTGTTTTACGTTTAGTGTTTGGTTTATGCATAGTTTCAGGTTCAGTAAAGAGATGTGGGTATTCAAGCCGCATTTGATCCATGCGTTCCCACGTGTATTCCGGTCCTAGACGGGAATTCCATAGTACCTTAATAATAGGTATAGTGTTTTGTCTGAGTTTCTTGACGCCCCGCTCAAGAATCTCCACCGGTTCTTCCATGAACCGTAGCTGATCGTCCACCTGGATCTCCTCCAGTGGCACCACCAGTGTTGTATCCGATAAGCATTTTTTTAAGTTTGATACGTGGAATACGTTGTGCACTCCACCGAGTTCATCAGGCATGTTTAACTTGTAAGCTACCGGACCAATCCTTTCGACAATCTCGAATGGTCCAACGTATCGTGGGTTCAATTTTCCCCGTTTTCCAAAGCGTATCACCCCCTTCCAATGTGACACCTTCAATAGAACCTTGTCCCCAACCTGGAACTCCAAAGGTTTTCTACGCTTATCAGCATAACTTTTCTGTCGATCACGAGCAGCAGCCATCCGATTTCTATTTTGCACTATCTCCTCAGAAGTTTCGTGCATAAGTCCGGGACCTGTTAGCTGGATATCTCAAACTTCAGTCCAGCAGATGGGAGACCTACACTTGCGTCCATAAAGTGCCTCTAAAGTTGCACACTGTATCGAAGTGCGGTAACTGTTGTTATATGAGAATTCAATCAAAGGCAAGTGCTTATCCCAACTGTTGCCAAAATCCGCCACGCACGCTCGTAGCAGATCTTCTAATGTTTGGATGGTTCGTTCACTCTGTCCATCTGTCTGTGGGTGATAGGCCGTGCTCATATCTAAGCGAGTTCCCAAAGCGTTTTGGAGAGTAGTCCAAAAATGAGAAGTGAATTGCGCATCGCGATCAGATATAATTGAAGTAGGCACCCCATGCCTAGAGACTACCTCCTTGACGTAGACATTTGCTAGTTTCTCCAGCGAGTCCGTTTCCTTTATTACCAGAAAGTGTGCCGATTTGGTTAAACGATCCACGATAACCCAAATCATGTTATGGCCCGTTGGCGTTATAGGAATCTTTGTGATAAAATCCATAGAATTTCTGTCCCATTTCCACATAGGGATTTCTAGTTGCTGGAGTAGGCCTGAAGGTTTCTGATATTCAATCTTAACCTTCGCACAAGTCAAGCACTTACTAACATAAGTGGCTATTTAAGCTTTCATGTTTGGCCACCAGTAAAGAGTTTTAAGATCTTGGTACCTCTTGTCCGAAACAGGATGTACCGAATATCGAGAGGTGTGGGCTTCATCGAGCACCAGTCGTCTGAGATCCCAAAAACGTGGTATCGAGACTCGATTCATAAAGTATTGAAGACCATCCGTCTTTAGTTCCAAGTGCTTATCCGCACCATGTAAAGTTTCAAGCCCGATGTTTTCTTCTTTCAAAGCCTCGCCCTAGGCTTCACATATCTTATCAGGAAGATTAGAATGTACAGTAAGTTGTAAAGCTCGCACTCATTTGGGTTTCGTTTCCTTACGATTGAGGGCATCAGCTACTACGTTAGCTTTCCCTGGATGATACTTGATGGCACAATCATAATCATTCAGAAGCTTGACCCATCGACGCTGTCGCATGTTTAGCTCCTTTTGATCGAATATGAGTTGGAGGCTCTTATGGTCAGTGAATATCGTACACTTCGTCCCATAGAGATAATGCCTCCAGATCTTTAGAGCAAAAACCATTGCTCCCAGTTCCAAGTCATGGGTGGTGTAATTCTTCTCATGAACCTTTAATTGACGTGAGGCATACGTGATCACCTTATCACGCTGCATCAGCACACACCCTAACCCTTGGATAGACGCATCACAGTACACCACGAAGTCCTCTGTACCCTCAGGTAGTGATAGTATAGGTGCACTGCAAGGTTTCGACTTTAATAATTGAAAAGCAGATTCTTGGGCATCTCCCCACTTGTAAGTAATACCCTTCTGTGTCAAAGCAGTTAGGGGTTGAGTGATCTTAGAGAATCCCTCAATGAGTCTACGATAATATCCCGCAAGACCAAAAAACTGGTGCACCTCTGTGGGATTTTTGGAGCCTCCCACTTTTTAATAGCATCAATCTTGGCGGGATCGACATGTATTCATGCCTTGTTAACCACATCTCCAAGAAATTGGACTTCTCGAATCCAAAAGTCACATTTAGAGAATTTTGCATACAACTGCTCATTTCTCAAGAGTTCCAAGATCAGCTGCAGATGTTGCTCGTGCTCTTCCCTGCTCTTGGAATAAATCAGTATGTCATCTATGAACACTATGACGAATTTGTCCAAATAAGGCTTGCACACGCAGTTCATTAGATCCATGAACACAGCCGGTGCATTGGTTAGCCCAAATGGCATCACCAAAAACTCATAATGTCCATAACGAGTTCGAAAGGCTGTCTTCGCCACATCCTTCTCTCGGACTCTCAGTTGATGGTATCCTGACCTCAAGTCAACCTTAGAATAGAAACTCAACCCTTGAAGTTGGTCGAACAAGTCATTAATACGAGGTAAAGGGTAGCGGTTCTCAACCGTTACTTTGTTCAACTTCCGATACACCTGCGGAAACTCCCATCCTTCTTCTTATCAAACAGAACTGGAGCTCCTCATGGCGAAGAACTAGGTCTAATAAAGCCCCTATCCAATAGCTCTTGGAGTTGGGTAGACAGTTCTTGAAGTTCGCCTAGTGCTAGGCGGTATGGTGCGCGTGTAACTGGAGCTGCTCTAGGTACAAGGTCAATTTGAAACTCCACTTGACGAACAGGTGGAAGTCCAGGTAGTTCCTCTGGGGAAAATATCTGGGAAATCTCGGACTACTGGGATGTCCTCAATCTTAGTTTCAGTTTCAGTTTCAGTTTCAGCTCGAGTGTCAGATATGTTAGCCAAAATGGCTGGATAGCCCTTACGAATACACTTCTGGGCTTTCAAGAAGATATGATGCCCACCATGGCACCACCATGATTACACTGTATAGATAAAAGTTCTCCACCTGGGAGGGGGACACGAATAATCTCCTCCCGACAGAGAATCTCAGCGGGATGCTTGGACAACCAGTCCATGCCAACCATGAGATCAGAGCTTCCAAGGGTGATAGGTAAAATGTTGATGGCAAACAATTGCCTATCCAACTCGAGCTTACAGTCACAATGGGTGTGGGTTACCTCAACAGGCTTCCCATCAGCTAGCTCTATGGTGTACGGGGTATCAAAAAGAGTAGGAACCATCCCTAGTTGTTTGTTAAGTTTTGATGACACAAAACTATAGTCCGCACCAGTATCATATAAAATAGAAGCAAGAGTGTCATACCCGTCACGACATTGTTATCAGTCCTAGCTTCCCCAGAGCCAATGACAATTGCAATTCCACGAGCCCCATTGTTGTTGTTACCGTTGTGGTTATTGTTTGTTGAAGGACTTGTACCTCACACTATCCCACGTTCTCTTGCTATCACCAAAAGTAGAAGATGAAGCTCCATGCTTTGGAAAAGTACCATGCTCAACAGCTTCATCAATGAGTTTGCGAGCCAGGTGAAAGATTTGTTAGATTCTAGGTAGGTGAGCTGTAGTGGCCAAGCCATGAATATGAGGGACCCACCCTTTTGGTATGAAATACGATCCGCTGGTAAAGTTGGTTAATTAGATTCGAGCACAAAGTATCTAGCTACTGTAGCTTGGTAGTGTAGGCGTCGATCTCAGACCCATCCGTCTTTATATAACAAATTTCTAAGTATCATCACAGGGTGTTACGTTCTCCATCCAAGTATCTGTAACTCATTGAGTGTGCATGTAGCATACATTACCCCATCCTGCCTGGGACAAATGCACATGGCAAAGACTTATACTATCGAAGCAATCAGACGGTCTCCTTCAGTTCCGTTGGAGTTATCGAGGTTTACAACCAATAAAAGGCTTGAAAATACGATGTGCGTTCAAGGTATAAGAAAGTTCAAATGTGGAAGTCAGGGGAAAAGAATAATTTAGCAAAATAGATCTTTACTAGCTTGGAAAGATGCGAGGGCCTCAACCACCCTATCGTTGATCATAAGAACTCGGTCTTATCTAAGTTAGCAAAGGGAAATGAAAGAAAAGATAGGTAAGAAAAGGTGAGAGCCAATCGTCGCCATGCTCTGTCTAGATAGTAGAGCCTTCATCCTCACTTTCCATGTGCTCGTCCTGCTCAGGTTCCCCTTCCATCCCTTATCCTTCCTCTTTTGCGATGTCAGTGTTATATGGTTCTCGTTACGTACAGTCTCCTTCTCCGGTCCTGTGTAAGTCAGCTCAATGGTCAACATCACCATTCGTTCCTGCAATCGTGACTGTCAGCCACTGGTAGGTTTCGTCTTCCTTTTAGATGTTGCACTGCATCGCATGCCTTACGTAACTCCCCAAAAGTGTGTGTAACAAGCCTCGATCTAATGTGTTCCCATGAATCTACCATATACTTATGAGTAACAGGGATATGCAGTCATACGTCTGCCCGCTCATACTAGGCGTAAGGTACTAAGGTAAGAAATAAGTTCTATATGCGTAACCCCGTCCCGTCTGAGTTTCGAATGGAGTAAGAAAGATCAAGTAACAAGGAACAGAAACTAATTATCTCCTTGCTCAGTGAAAAAGGATAAGTCTCAGTATTTGAGTTTCTTCACAGTTGATTCGATTTAATGGTATCACGTCATGCGCATCGTGTAGCTTCCTGTGTACATGCGCCACAACGCTCGCAAGGGCTCCCTCCCTTGTACTATTGTTGTTTCCTCATCCATGAGGTTTGTTAAGATACTACTCCCAGTAATGCGCCACCTGGTGTAACCCTGGGTTCCCACCATTGACGTGTTCAGAATTAGGTCTAGAACTAGAAGATAACATATCTCCCGAAATCATATGTTGTAGATATATGTAGCTAAAAGCTAGTTGTGCACTTAAGTTGTGAGTGTACTTATGCTATGATGATTATAGACTAGACTCAACATGCAGTCCTAGTTCACTATAACCAATGACTCTGAACCAATCTGTCACACCCTCAAATTTCCACTGCGGGGTTTATACCGCGAGGCGCATGACATACCAGGATCCCATAGCCATAAGTCATATGAACGAACTCTAAATGCCCAAACCATTTAGTTCGTTTTCAAAAACCAAGTTTAGTTAAGCTGCGGAAGCGTAAACCAAATTTAAACCTTTTAAAAACCATGCGCAAAACAACGCGCCCAAATTAAAACCATATGAAAGAAAATGTAAAAGCATAATATGTAATTTAGGTGTATGCCCAAGACCCCAAATGCAGTGAAGTGTGCAATGCTTTCTAATCCTGGCACCGGAAGCTAACTACCTGCAAAAGCATGTAAATCGTGGGTCAACAAACAATGTTGGTGAGTTCACTAAGTAAAGTAAATGAGTATGTAACTGCGCTGGTTTCTAAAACCACGTAAACAAGTAATTGAGTTGCTTCCAAGAACCGTGTAAACACTAGTTCATCGCATGTCAAGGGTAGCTAACCCATTCATGATAACTAACACCGATATACCGAACTGCTGATGTACGTGTAGCCACAAATGTGAGCCGCATGCCTTACATCATTGCCTATCAACAATGATAAAATCTGTTAAGTTATAGATCACTCTCGCACTCCCCGAGCCGGTGTGAGGTTTGTCAGACCTACTAGCGCTATCAACTAATACCCGCTTGCCATAACCCGGCAACTCATTCGGTATGTGAAAGACTTACAGATGATAGAGTTGGTTTAGTTCATCAAGGACACAGTTTGCGAACTAGCAAAAACCGACCCACACAAGGATCCATAGCATCCCAACCCGGGATGTGTAAGTAGTCCCAAACCGGACTAGAAAGTAGTAGTCCCAACCCGGACTAGAAAATAGTAGTCCCAACCCGGACTGGAAAAAGTCAAGTACGTTGTCTCAACCTGAGACGCATGCTTTTGAGAAAAGAGTAGTGAAACTCACCTTAGGTTGCACGTGAATAATCCAAATTCCTCAAACAGAAATGAGCTACCGACTCCCTAATGGCTCTACATGCACAAGTAAGTCCTACGTATCCCGTTGGTGATCATATTGATTATTATCAGTTTATACCTCATACACATCTCATATAAGTATTCATGCAATTTCATGTCAAATACATACCATATAAGACTCCAAATAGTCACATAAACATCCCTTACACAATCTGCGTTTTCAGGGCAGATTGTACGCTGTGAAAAATGAATTATTTAAAATACTTAACGAACGAATTAAACTCCCAAATTTTTACTGAATATTCATTGGGATTCATTTGATAACCCATATTTTTTTTGTCTCACAACCAAACACAAAAATTATTAAAATTCGTACAACACAGCTTTGTCCAGAAAATTTCCACAGCAGGTCAGTTTAGTAGAAAAATTCCCAAAAATTGTGTATTCACCCAAACGAGGTGAATCCAAATGGAAACGCCAATTTTTTCCAATGTTGACCTACTCTCCAAATTTCATAACTTAACCCTTTGTAAATCTCGAGTTATGACCGTTTAAAGTTGACCCAATTTATAATTCCGAAAATCTGATATGACCCTTACACTCTGTTCCAGAGTTTCATTAAAGGATGGAAGAGAAAGGATTGGGAAGGAAGTGGGAAAAAAATGTGTTTCAGAGTTTTTTGTAGGAGGGAAAGGGAGGGAATGAGAGGGATAATAAAGAAGATTTTAGTGTGATTTTTAATCTTTCCATTTTGGAAGGAATTGGAGAGAAGGGAAGAGGAGGGAGATCCTTTCCCTTCCATCCTTTAATGAAACTCGGGAACACAGTGTTAATCAAACAAAAATCCAAAAACCACTCAAAACATGTCCAAATATGATGGTTTTGCCCATTATGAAAACCTAAGACCACGTACAATACAATCAAGCAAAGAAATCATCAAAACAATCACTTTAACATCACGATATAGACCCTACAAAACACCCTAACGAATCTGTCAAAAATCAGAACTTTCATAACATGATACTCATGAACCCTAATCATTCTCAATAATCTATAATCATGTAATAAACTCATATTAACACCATCAAATCCATATTATCATGTTTAAATCCATGTATTTACTTATCACATACCCTAGATATGATTACTATCATCAATATTCATCAACACTCATAACAAACATCAAAAACATCTTATTATTCATGATTTGCGATTTCTATATGGATAGTTTTTAGGGTTTTTAAACTTTTCAAGTATTATTATTTATCATAAAGCACATAAAACATATACCTTGCAATTGCTAGAATCCTTAGAACCTCAAGATTGCACCCGAAATAACTTGAATTAGGGATGGAATTGGATGAAGGATTGAAAGTGTTTGTGATGGTTGTGTGGGTACTAGGCCACGGCGCAAACCCCTATGTAGGATTTGTGTTTTTTTTTTTTTTATAAATAATGCACCAAGGGTTTAGTTATGGGCCAATGTTTTGGGTTCTAGGGATTCTAATCTAATAAGGGAGCCCGTTAATAATATCTAATTCCCAAGACTAGTCCCGTCAATATTAATCATAACAATTTTATAAAACTACTATTCTATAAATTCATTATTACGTCTAACATAAATATATACATACATACATACATACATACATACATACATACATACATACATACATACATACATACATACATACATACATACATACATACATACATACATACATACATACATACATACATACATACATACATATATCCTGCAGAGATTACGTACCACTTAACTAATGCACAGTAGTTCACATAAACATGTAATTTACATACCTGAGTCACATTCATCAATACTCACTTGTCCATAAAATCATGCATGCCTAATAAATCACCAACGTTCGGGATACAGGACTCGCGTGTGTGTCAAGGCAAGGGTTTTCCTAACCATAACGTACGTTAATGTCACCTAACATATGTTATTGTTACATAACATCCTGAAGGACCTGTTTAACTAACCTTAGCTAAGTGTTTAACCACGTATGATTATGGAAATTAACTAGAGTTCAGTAAAAGAGTTAACATGAAAATGCGGGGTGTCACAAATATCCTATCACTATATGCTAAGTCGAATGCCAAGAATAACTTTGAGGAATACCGTGCGTGTTATAAATGCGGGGAGAGAGGGCATTTACTTGCTCACTGCCCGTATGTTAGGCACAAAAGGCACGAGGTTGAAATGAAGCAAAACTACCAGAGTCCAGTCGATAATCATTGTTATCCACAAAGACGATTTGTTCCTCAACCTGCATCGTTTTATAATCAAAGCAGATATTTTCAAAAGAGGGAAAATCGTCAGATGACATATGACCGTCGTAACCAGATAGCCATTGAAAAACCGCTTAAGAAACCTGTGGTGAACACAACTGTTGACAAGCAAAAGGTACCTGTCAAACCTGCAGTCAAATCAACAGTTGGACCTGTCTCTGTTAAATCAGAGAAGGTAACCAAGAAAGTTTCCTTTAAGGACGAAGTAAAGAAACCGATTGAGACCATAAAATCTCAGATCCGGATCTTGAAACGTTCGGAACAGTATTGGTCACCAAAGGGTTCTCAAGGTGCTTCATCTTCACAAGAGAATGTGAAATCTGAAACTGAAAAAGATTTAATTGATCAGAAAAAGATCAATTCAAATCAAACTGTTTGTGAGAAAGAATCTTTGAAACTCAATGTTCAAAGACCCAAGACCAAGCAGGCTTGGGTCCCCCGAAAAATCTAATCTTTTACTTGATATGTGCAGGGAGCTTCAGCTGGCCCTATGAGCAGTCTTTGGATTGTTGACAGTGGAGCTTCTGGTCACATGACAGGGGATTTATCGCTACTGTTTGACATCAGAAATATCAATGGAGGATACGTAGCGTTTGCCGGGAATAAAGGAGGATACATTACTATGGAGGGTAGTGTAAGTAATGGGATAGTGAGTTTTGAGAAGATTTCGTACGTGAAGCGAATTGATTATAATCTGCTCAGTGTCAGTCAGATCTGTGATAAACAGTTTTCGGTATTCTTTGATGACAAATCTTGCTATATACTCAAGCCAGGATTCGTTCTACCAAAAGAGTGGGTTATGCTAAAAGCACCGAGAGTGAACAATCTGTACATTCTCGACATGTCAAAAGCTATGACTACACAAGGCCAAGTCACGTGTTTTCTCTCCAAGGCTACTGAAAAAGAATCAATCATGTGGCATAGGAGGATGGGACACATTCACCTTAGAAAGATGAATCATTTGGTGAAGAAGGAACTTGTCGAAGGCGTAAATGTTAAACATTTTCATTTGAATGACAAGTGTGTGAGTTGCAAGAAAGGAAAGCAACACAAGCAGTCCCATAAACCAAAGAAAGTTAATTCAGTTGAACTACCACTTGAGCGTTTGCACATGGATCGGTTCGGACCGGTCAAGCGTAAAAGCCATGCTGGTGAATTGTACTGTCTTGTGGTTACAGATGACTATTCCAGATTTTCATGGATTCTGTGCTTGCATCATAAAAGCGACACGTTTAATAATCTGAAGGTTCTGTTCACTTGATTGGAAAATATCTATGGTCTGAAGATCAAGAGAATTAGGAGTGATAATGGGACGGAGTTCAAGAACGCACAGATGGATGCTCTGTGTGAAGACAAAGGAATTCATCATGAATACAGTGCTCCGTATACCCCTCAACAGAACGGTGTCGCAGAACGCAAACACAGGACTCTAATTGAAGCGGCAAGAACAATGCTTGCGGATTCCAATCTTCCAGTAATGTTCTGAAACAAAGCAATTTACGCAGATTGTTATACTCTCAATCGTGTTTTAACGGTGAAGAAGTTTGGCAAAACTTCTTATGAGCTGTTGAATCGACGAAAGCCGAACATAGAGTATCTAGAACCGTTTGGAGCACCGTGTACAATGCTTAATCCATCTAAGAAGTTCACCCCAAAAGCTGAAGAAGGATTCTTTGTTGGATATGCAACCCCGCTCAAACGGGTATTCAACAAACGAACTCGTCAGGTAGAGGAGTGGGCAAACGTTGAAGTTCAGCGATATTCTTAGAATGTATAGGGTAGCGGTCCAGACTGGATGTTTGATTACAAGGACCTCTTTGAACCATTCAATCTAGATAGCTTGGTTGAAGAGGCTGTCTTATGATTATACTACGAGTTTGAAAACGCAGTGACATCACCGTTGGTGCGTCCGATCACCGTAAACCCCCAAACAGCTTCTAATGATACCAACGCTCCTTGAGAATCCGGTATAAAAACCGAATTCATGGATCGATTACGCGAAAACAACTCGATTTCAGACGGGAGATTCGAGACGAGACAGAAATATACGATAACAAAGTCATCATAGATTCGTATTAATTCAGAAACGGTTACAGACACTGTCATCAGTAGGATAAACATCTATCTCGGGGTCGGGGGAGATCGGGCATGACCTCCCCCTTGAGAGCATTCAAAGCACAAACTCAAATCTACAAATTAAAACCAACACATGAGATTGCTATTTATAGTCCAAAACCATAAGTCACCTTTGCCCATTTAAGGAGGTCGAATGTGGAGCTTTTCCACATTCGCACCATCACAAACGGTCGAATCTAGCTTAGATTTTGGTCTATATTTACAAATGCATCAGATCCATATAATGCCCTTATGGATCACCACAATCTCATGTAATACAATACAAAGACTCAACCCTAGTCTATTCGACAGTGACGTCCACATAATAGTGCATCAACACTCCTGCAGCTGAAGAAGAGGTATTTCAGGAAGCTTCCACAACTCTCAATTCATCGAAATCTGAAGATGACAATGATGTTACAAGTGAAGTTGTTCCAGATATTGCTACAGAGACACCTCTAGTGAACCCAAATCCAATTGGTACTTCATCATCAAACTTGGGTAATGATCTGGATTCGACAGAGAATTTGACTACTCAGACGGGAGTGAAAGTACCTAATTATCTGGAATCTCAGATACATCGGATTCACCCGCTCGAGCAGGTTATTGGTGATCCTGGTAGCAGTGTCATGACGAGAGGTCAACTGAGGAATGCAAACTCACCAAAAAACCTTGGCGCTCTTTCTTTATATGCCAAAATTTAAAAATCAGGTTTTCAAAATGACTGGTCTTTTGCTTGTTATGTTTCGCAGGTCAAGCCGCGGACATACAAGGATGCTCTTTTGGATGACGCATGGGTAGAGGCTATGCAAGAGGAGTTATTACAATTTCAGAAACTTGGTGTGTGGACACTGACAGATTTACCTCCAGGACGGAAAAATATAGGAACCAAATGGGTGTTTAAGTGTAAGAAATATGACAGAGGAGTGATTGTTAGGAACAAAGCTCGATTGGTCATACAAGGATTTCATCAAGTGGAAGGAATCGATTATAACGAGATTTATGCACCGGGTGCTTGCTTAGAAGCTATCCGCATGTTTCTGGCATTTGCATCTTATAAGAAATTCAAGGTGTATCAAATGGACGTTAAAAGCGTGTTTCTTTATGGTGTGGTCAAGGAGGAAGTTTACGTAGGTCAACCACCAGGCTTTGAGGATCCTGTTCACCGGGATAAGGTCTACGTTCTAAACAAAGCTCTCTATGGGTTGCACCAGGCTCCAAGGCAATGGTATGAAGAGCTGAGCACGTATCTTCTATCCAAAGAATTTAAACGAGGTTTGGTAGATTGCACACTATTCACAAAACGAACAGGAGATGACTTGCTTCTTGTGCAAATTTATGTTGATGACATTATTTTTGGTTCTACTAACGAACTTCTATGCAGAGAATTTGAACGTGTTATGCAGGAAAAATTCGAAATGAGTGCGATGGGAGAGATGCAGTTTTTCCTAGGCTTGCAGGTGGATCAAAGACCAAAGAGGATCTTTATTCACCAGACGAAATATGTTTCTGAAGTCTTGAGCCGATTCCAGATGGATGATTCGAAGCCGATGGATACTCCGATACAACCTAATCACGGGATTGGTGTTGATGCTAAGGGGGAGCTAACTGATCCTTTTACATACAGAGCAATCATCGGATCTCTGATGTATCTCACCGCTTCCAGACCATATATAATGTTTGCCAGATGTCTTTGTGCACGTTATCAATCGAAGCCGAAACAAAGTCATCTTGCAGCTGTCAAACGTATCCTTAGATATCTGAAGGGTTGTCCGTCGAGAGGACTATGGTACCCTAATAATGATAATTTTGACCTAATTGCTTTTAGTGATGCAGATTGGGGAGGCTGTGACAAAGACAACAAATCCACAACGGCTGGATGCCAGTTTATGGGGAGCAGGCTCGTGACCTAGAAATGCAAGAAACAAACTGCAGTCGCCTTATCCACATGTTAAGCAGAATACATTTCAGCATCAAGCTGCTGCTCACAAGTTCTCTGGATACAACAACAGATGGTGGACTACGGTTTGCAATGTCTTAAAACCCCTATTTACTATGATAATGAAGCCGCAATTGCATTAACAAAAGATTTAGTAAATCACTCGAAAGCTAAACATATCCGAATCAAATATCATTTTATCCGTGATTGTTACGCAAAAGAGTTGATCGATATGGTCAAAATCCACGCTGACTGTCAACGTGCAGATCTTTTTACCAAAGCTTTTGATAAGTCAAGATTTGAATATCTTTTAAAAGCTAACGATATAAAAGAAAAACAAGACTGATCACCACCTCGGTTTATCGCTTTTTAGTTTTTGTTGTTTTTAAGAAAATTACAAAAATCCAAAAATATGTTTTACATTTTAGGTAGAGTTTATTTTCAGAAAAACCAAAAACATTGAAAAATTCAAAAATTCAATAAAAATTAGAAAATCCAAAATGATTTCCAGAAGAAAAAGGGGAAATGATAGTACATCAGTGGGGATCTGACACATGCTAAAGAAGTGTAATGCAATATAAGGCGTGTGTTTGAGCCTGTGTGATGTGTTGATAGGCTTCGTAGACCTATTACTGCGTGTCTGATACATACATATCAAACGAATTGTTGTGTGGATGAACTCCTCATGGGCATATGGTCTTAGTACCGTAATTTCGTTTGAAATGGTATTTGTACAAAATTCGGAGGTTTCGGGTCGTTATGTTATTAGTTATCTGGGGATAGCCTCTCTGATCTTCTGCTGTAAGTCATTACCGACCTAGATCAGAAAGGGTGTCTTTATAAAAGAGCTGTAAAGCCAAATCCTAAAGTTACCGAATTGAGGAACTTTCAATGTATGACGATAATAAAAGATTATCTAATGCATCGTATCCAATCATTGATGCAAATCATGATTGATATCAGCCCTCAACCTGGTAGAGTGCACAAGTTACTTTGTAGCATTGAGTTGCTGACCTGTATACCTCTGTGTCTCATACCTTGTAAATTACAGATGACGAAAGCATAATCACGCGTTACAATGAGTCTTTGTGCATTTACTTCTTGATACGGAGTATGTCGTGTGTGTGGGAACCACAGACAATTGAGTTTATACTATAACTAATAGTATCAGTCTAAAGCACTACACAACAGTCTACATGTGAGTTTATATGGATCACAATATCAGCAGTTGCCAAATCACACATTGTCTTTAATGATAATAAATCAAAAGATCAACTGTGTGATCAGATTTCTCAAAAACTGATATGATCCTCTTACCGGAATTCACAAAACATTTACTACTTTATCTTTACATTTTTGCATTCTACATTTCTCGTCAAAAATACAACACTCAAAAATATTTTAGGTGTGTATTAACAAAAAGTTTAGAAAATCCAAAAGATTTTACATTTCTATCTTATTTTTGATAACTGATGGTGGTTGATAGTGATTTTCTAAAGCTTGATGGACCATTTGAGTTTTGTCATCTCAAGATGAGAAATAATGAATGTCGGATGCTTAAAAGTTAAGAAAAATTTTGAACGGGACTTGATTTTGAGATTTGGTAAAAACTTCAAAAATTCCAATTTTCATTTGCCCCTTCGTTGGGTCGAAGGTGGAATTTTTCCTGCTCATTCAAACCTTTCAAACGGTCGAATGTGAGTGTTCTTGTGTTATTTTCTCATTCGAACCATTTGTCTACATTCGAACCTTTAAATAGGGTCGAAGGTGGACAAATTTTCACATTCGCCCTAGTCGTTTGGTCGAATGTGGAGCCTATATTACCCTGATCTGCACATTCGACTCCTTATTAAATTTTTTTAAATTTCTGAGATTAAGGGATCTTGTTGCTCGTGATTTAAAAATCATATCATTGTGTTCTACATTTCTTACTGATCATTTTGAATCATCATTTGCAGGTATCCATCCACAAACAAAGTCAAAATCATAGATTTTTTGATCGAACCCTAACTTGAATCAATTATTGTTTTCTGACCATTAATAATCATAATTGATGTCGAGGTTTTAGTGTTTAAGTGTTTTAGGGGGAGAATACACAAAAATCCAGGGTTTAAACAACTTTAATTGATCAATTCATGTTTAAAATGCTTCAAACCCTAGATTTTAGGTTAAAACACATAAACATTGAGCAATTCAAGCAATAGTCGAGGGGGAGTTTGTAGATACACGAAAGTGCGACTAGTGCTATTGAATTGCGAATTCTAATATGTTTTGTTGATATCGTTTGGTCGAAGGTGGAAAGTAACTGGTCGAAGGTAGAAGTGAATGGTCGAAGGAGGATCTGAGAGGTCGAATGAAGATTTATATGTATATATGTCCAAGTTCGCCCTATATGAATGGTCGAACCTGCACATTCGACCAAGCTAATTGGGCGAATGTGCAGGTCTATATAAGGCTGAATCAAATTTTGAATGTTAACTTTTGGTCATTTGTTTTCCCTCCAAGAGTGTGTCCTCCCTAGGGTTTTTATTGAGTCTGTAATCAAGTTATATCATTATAAACAAGCTTTTCAAGTGTAATTGATTATGTTATTGAATGAAATGAATGTGTTTATGATGATCTATGTGTTTTGCTAGTTTTATTATCATTTTGTGATTCAGGGATTCCGCACTTGAATTGAACTTGTTTGATCATATTCTTTGTTGATTAGTCGATCCTTTGCGCATACATATATGCGTCTACCCAGCGGCAAAGTGGACGGGATGGTTCGACTCACCGGCTACATTGGGTAATTTCTTAGCTGTTGGGTCAAGTTGGGCAAGTCTATTACAAACTTACAGATCACAACTTTTACTTTCTAAATGGACAATGACCTTCATATGATAGTTTATACAATTTCATATTATTACTACATGCTTTTGTCATGTAAATGAACTTTATCATTTAGCAAGGTGTCTTCAATGACACGGTTACGTAGATATGCAATGACCAGACAACTTACACAAGAGTGATGTTTATGTTCATATTGGTCTGTTATAGTAACATACCTTTGGTTTATTAAGATTTGTTTAATTATGAGTATATGGTTTTTGTGGTGAACTACAATCAGTTGTAAGTGGCGGTGCACATTTCTTTTCTTTTCTTTTCTTTTCCTTCTACGAATACTTGTTAAAATATAGTGTGCACATTTCCATTCTTTATGTGCAACTTGCGGCAAAAAACCTAAGTATCATAATGTTGTAGTACAACCCATTTGTGGATGTGGAACGATATAGTGGTTATTCTTAAAGGAATTTAGCAACGTCTCAGTTGCCCATAATATTCTCAACGGTTACTCGTGTTAAAAAGAAATATACCAAGAGTCACCACACTTAAAAAGGTTATCAATTACCCATAATATTATCAACTGTTACTCTCTTAACAGCTTGTAACTTCTGGTCATAAAGTGGGATGCTAAATGCATTAAACTTCTAAACAACTTATAACTTCTGCTAGGTTACAATTACTAAAAGACTGATATACCCCAA
Source organism: Ambrosia trifida (assembly GCA_028751855.1). Taxonomy (NCBI): domain Eukaryota; kingdom Viridiplantae; phylum Streptophyta; class Magnoliopsida; order Asterales; family Asteraceae; genus Ambrosia; species Ambrosia trifida. Next base: position 61,884,564 of record CM054128.1, on the reverse strand, counting down.
TGAACTTTTTAACAAATGCATTAACAATTTTTACTTGGAGCAATTGAGAATCTAATCACTTAAATTTTACATGTATAGTATAGAGTGTGTGTATATATATAATCAACCAACATTTTTCATGACTGAAAAATCATTGGAGATTCGGTCATAAAGGATGTGATTTATACGTATTTATAATCTAATTTTTTAGGGTGTTATACCTCTTTTCACACACTCAATTTCAACAAACCTAAACAATATTTTTTCCTCTGTTTCGTCAAAGTGACTCATCTGTTGTTTAATTGTATATACCAAGTAAAAAAGCCATACAAAACTGTACTTGTATATAAAACGAAAATAAAAGTATCGGTGAAAGAGGAAGATAGAGTAGTGATATAGAAAGATGAAACTTTCGATTGCTCTTTTTACGAGAGTCTCAATGATGAAGACCGGCGGTCGAACAATGTAGCTGGTGTATGTGACAAAAGTTGATTTCGTTACGATGCAATTGGTTGACATATAGAATTTATGCTTAAATTACTATCTTCATGACTGATATTTTTCTATTCTTGTGTTCGATTTTTTTTTAAATTACGTACTATATTTATGGCTGATATTTTGTTAGTCATGTGTTTTTTATTATTTAATTGTGATATGTAATGCTCATAACATCTATAGACCACAACGATCCTATAAAAAAAATTAACAAAAGTACTATAAAATATATTACAAGATGATTGAGAAACTAACATAAAACAAGGGTCGCATTGTAAATTATAATCAACGCTGCATCGCGCGACACTAACATTTCATTATTTGCTTCAATATATGTCGCCCCGCCGCATCGCGTGGGCATCCTTTAACATCATCTACCCAAAATATAGTTATCACTAAGTTTTATATATTATTTAATATACAAATAACATATATTTACAACCGAAAATGATATACAACATCCTGATGCACAAAACCTTCCCCACACAAGAAACGCGCCCTATGTACACTGTGTGCATCACCTAGTCAAAAGCGATAAAGCCTATGAATTGCGCTTAAGGCACGCCTATGTACCCCTTTTTTAACCAATAAATTTACAATCAAAATTCTACCTAAAATACTTAAAGAAATATCTGTTTGCAAAACAACAGTAACTTTTTTTTTCAAATCAAAGATATTTTAATGCAAAAAGAAACAGTTATTAGGGTTATACAAAATGCAAGAGAAACTCACCATGTTCTTGTTGGCATCGAATCTCAGCTCATGGAGTGCATCGTCCTGAAACAAATCAAATCAAATCAAATCACAACAATTAAAAGCAAATCCAGAACATAGAGACGTATAACATTAAAAAAATCGGAATAAATATGAGAAAATAAAAACACTAGAAATAGAGGGAAATAATAATAATAATAATAATAATAATAATAATAATAATAATAATAATAATAATAATAATAATAGTGATGATGATGACGACAACGACTTTCCTCTGTAAGAACATACCAACCTCTTAAATTGACGACCAAAAAACAAACCACATCTTCCTCATACTCCTTACCGGTGAAGTTGGCGGCGGTGGTTCTATTCTCATCTTTTTCGGAATCAACAGTCCGTCACGGCTTAAAGTCGTTCCTCGTCTTCTTCTTGCCGATGACAATCGAAATCAAGAAATGAAAAAACAATGAGGCAATCAATGGAATTAAGTGTTGATGAAGAAATTACCTCTTGAAATTGAATAAAAAGGATTTTGCTCTCAATCTAGACAAGGCGAAGATAGAAGCTAGGAAATTAGATTTATTCTCACTATGCTGCAATGCTTAAAAATTATGATTTACTTGTCTCAAATCACTTTGTTTTGTTTTAAAACGTCAGTTAGTAAACTGAAAAGTTGGAATTCTTGAATGATTAATTTAAATCAAGTGGCGGTTACGAAAAGAAGGCAATGTAAAGATAATGATGTGCAATTAAGTCAAACGTTTTAATTTATATTTTCATATCTACCCTTAGGCTATTAGGTAATTTACAAAACCAAGATTTGCATGTCTATGATGCCAAAAAGACTAATTTGCCCATTAGCTAAGTTCATTAAATGTTGTACCATAAGCTTAAAATGTTGTAATTACTTAACTTTTACCGGTATCCTTCCCTCAAGCTTTATAATCTATAATAATATTATCTTATTAAGGAGCAGTGATGTACAACATTGTATTAGTTATTGTTGTTTTCTTTTCTTTGTGGTTCTATTCATATTTTGTAAACGCTAATTATTTATTGTTGGAATTTGATGTAATTAGATGAAGTGTTTGAAAAATCAAGAAGCTCAATTGAAAGTCGTTCCACTTATAGAGGAGAAGAAAAGGTTATATGAGTTATTGAATACCAAAGGTAATTGTGACTTTTTTAATGTACGAGCATCAATTGATTTTATGTTTCTGTGTACCAATATATGATGAAATATAGATATTTTGCATTTTCAGTTGCAAATTCGTGTGTTAGGTTTTTATTTAGATGTGATTATGTTAGTTTCGATGAAAATTAGAGTTCTGTGAAATTGTATACAGTGTTATGTAGGATTCAAAAATGTGAGTTTTATATTCAATTTGTGTCCTGTTTTTGTTTTTAGTTAGTCGATTGATTGATTTTGATTTGTCAGATGCATGTTATCGAAGCATATTTATTTTATGTTGAAAGATAGATATATTTGTATTTTCAGTTCGAAATTCACATGTGTAGGTTTATTTGGATGTAATTACTTTATGTGAATGTTGATGAAGATAGGAAATTAACGAAATTGTGTAAAGTGTTATGTAAGAATGAATTATGAGTAATCAAGCAATAATACCACACAACAGCAGCAACACACCATGAACTGCCTTCAACCTTTGGGGTAAGCCTTGCGATGAAGTATGTACATTGTGGAAACTATGTTCGCCTTTGCTGCCTTTGATGTGTCGTAAAACACATCTATTTTCCTATGTCTTTCGAGTCATAATTGAGTCTTTTGTATATAGTTTTTAGTAGTTTTAGACATATATTAATTTGTTTTTCTTTCTGTATCATTTATAGACTTTTATTAGTTTTTAGTACTTATTTATTTATTTTATAGGTGTTCGTGGGAAATGAGATCAAAAGGAAGGAATTTTAATTGAGACACGAACACTTAAGAGCATGTGTTCATGGACGTCAGAGCGTAAACAAGTAACTTAGGTCGAGCGAAGAACACCCGAGTCAAAAGCACGGAGCTATAATAATAATAATAATAATAATAATAATAATAATAATAATAATAATAATTAAAAAAACAAAGTGACTTGGGCTCGTAGCCCAAGCCAAACAAAACAACAAATTCAACACAATAGTCGGTCGAAAAAAATAGGTGAATGGATATATATGTTTTGTTTTGACGGCAGAATTTATTATTATTGGTATTCATTCAACTTCGACCAAGAAGCGGCCAGAAGCTGTGATCGACTAAAGGAGCTTTGGAGGAGAGAAGGTCCTGGACACGTTAAAGATTAATATTCAAGGAACCCCGGGTTTGGTTTAGTTTTTGTTTCATATTTTTATAGACATGATTAAAACTATTTTTATTTATTTTGTGAAGATGTTTCTAAATATTATAAGCTAAACCTTTTATTGGTAACTTGGGATGATGAACTAGATTATGGTTTTTAATTAAAGACTTATGTTTTCCGTTTTGAATGTGTTGTGTTACATTATTTAATTTTTATGTTTGATTTTGAATATTTGTGTACTGGTGCTTTGTGATTTGATTACTTGTTTGTTAGTTTTGATGTTCTAGGCATATAGGAATATCCCCTAGATCTAGAAATCATTCTAGTTTGATTAACTTTTGTTGTCGAGCTAGTTCTTGCAGTTGGGAATAGCGCAAGTTTAACAGGTTTTTAAAATCAATTAGCTAAGGTGTGCAATCCCTTCCCGAAGGTTAGGAATATAATTCGGGATTGCTAGGTTGACTAACCAGACATTGTTTGGTAGTTTGGTTATCGCTGGGGCGAGACCGGTTACTTATTTGTGCTTAGAGTTTTCCTAGGATTTCATTCGTATTAGTTAAGTCTGCTTCACAGTTTGGGAGTTTTCGATCCAAGAGTGGTTGATTAAAGGATTACTATGGGATTTGGTTTCGCTGGGGCGATCCACTTTCATTTTAGCATCTCAATACTTGTCCCGCCTTGAGTCTAGTCGACTATCCTTGACAGGAGGTTTATTAGGTGAGAACAGGGTCTCCAACCGGATTACATAGTTCAGCTTTTATTACTAGAGTCTAGGGATTCTACCCAGGTTACCAGCCTTCTTCTTATCTGATTTCTCCAAGTTCCTAGTTTCGTTTAAGCAGTTGAGGTTATTTTATTTATATTTAGTTTCTTCTAAGTTTATAATTATTAGTTTAACCCCCCATATAAGTATCTATTTATTTAGGCTAGAATTTCGGTATAGGTTGTGATCTAGAGTTGCATTCGCGTCTTTGGGGTCGATACTCGGTCTTATCTGTTTACTGCTTTGCGACCGGTACACTTGCCGTGCGTGTGTAGTTTTTAGGTGAGTCGTTTTAATTAAAGGTTGTGTTATTTTTATATATACATTTACACACATGTGCTTACATGAGCTATATTCAAGAAAGAGATTTGTTCTCCTTAGGATTTGGGCAAGCTTCTAGAGAAAGCTGAGAACTCAAATATATATGAGTAGTGGGCAAAAAGAATGCACCAATCAAGCTTTAGAAGATAAGGATGATCATCTAGCATTAATCAAACATTCGTACAATAATACCTACCATGCCAATATTAGGGCAACACCATAAGAATCCTTATATAGGAAAAATGTAGAATGCCCATTTCTGGACTGAAGTATGTGATAGCCTATCTAGACATGGGGTCTTATAACAACTGATAAATCAGTTATGTCGTAAAACGATAAAACAAATATTAGAATACTGAAACATAGAAATGATAAAATAAGAAGTGATGACGAGACGAAGAGGTCCTCACCTCATTTATTCAAAGTTGTCAGGTTTCGAGGACGAAACCTAATTTAAGGGGGGGTATATTTGTAACATCCAGTTTTTGTTATATAAATAAAATGTGTTGGTTCATATTTATTAGTAAATGAAATGGGTCATTAACCGTCAAGAGGAACCAATAACATGTGAGATGGATATTTGTGCATCTAAAATTAGTTGACGAGTATGGGACGGATAGTGTGATTATTTGAGACGTGACATCTAGATGTGTAATTGGTATTATAGGAGACCATTTAGTAATAATATATTATATTATATTTGACCTACTTCGTTTTGTATGAAACTTAGATCAAAACGTAGAGAATAATAAGCGTGTCCCAACAGTATATTCGTATTTTTATAAAACGCTATATTTTAGAAGTTATAATAGTTAAACGAACTAAGCAGCTAAATTAATTATAATAATATAATAATAAAACTACATCACCAAATGTATGAACGTATATACGCGGTGTCTATGAATGTTAAACATGTATATACATGAAAGATGGACACTTATATGCATTGAAATTGATAATATTGAGAGTGGATCTAATATGTGCACGTGTGTGTGGTATATACATGAAGATTTAAATCTTCATGTCTAAGTAAAGAAAAAAGAAACCGACGTTGGAGTCGGTTAACATACCGACTAAAATTTTATGTATAAATAGCAACTCAGTAGTTCAAATACTTTGTAACTTTGCAACCTTCCTATTTGACAAAAGCAGGTATGTGTTTAATTATCAATTTAGTTAATTATTTATTAGTAGTGTTATTATTTATAGTTATTAGGATTATTATAGGGGTGGGTATTGAGTAGCCTAGCCTTAGTTAGACATGGACTGATCATCCATGCTTAAATAAGGTAACGCTAACTAATTTCTAACTGTAATAATAATTAGTTAGGTGTTTAGTTACTTAACCTAGGGTGGTATAAATGTATCAGGACCCTGAGATATTACCTTGTTGTATTAGCACTGTCAATTGCAAAATGACTGATAAAAAGGTGAGTTACTTAAACTATTTTCAAAACGTGATACCTGCTCATAAAATTGTTTTGATGGTAATTGATCATGTATATGCATCGAACCATAGGTGTGGCATCCAGGGTGTTATATATATTATGATGATCATTATATTTTCCATGCGTGGACATACATGTACAGCTATATGGGGGTATATTTTACGCTGTATGTGTGAATATATAATGCTTAGGCCGGATATATGATTATGGTGACATGCAAGGAGCTCATACTTGATCAATAAAATGTTTATGTGGGTGTTTTACTGATGAGTCAGTTTATGTGGCTCACCAGCTGTGTGTTGACGTATTTTTATTACTCGAGCATGTATCACAGGTTAATGGTGTAAGGAATGGGAGTTCCTAGCTGAGAGTTGGAATACTTTAGACGGTTCATCTTATTATAGTTAAGCTTTGTTTAGCTTGGTGGTACTTGGATCGCACTAGCTTGTAATAAACACTCAAGTTATGTAATGAGATTACGTTTCTGCTTTAAGTTTGCGCTGACTGGTCACTGTAAGTGCCCCAGCCTGGGCGGGGTGTGACAAGAATGTAATCATATTTTTTTTTACATCTAAGGGTTGATTAGTTGTTAAAAGACCTTAGCTTCCATTTACTGTTACTTCTCTTGTTATTGTTGTAGTTTTGTTTAATCTAATCATGTATATATGTATTATTGTCTCTTCATTAAAGGTAATAAAGAAGCAATCAAGTGTTTTGGCAAGTAAACAGCCTTTTGATGCACACAACTTTGCCTATTTGAAATGTTATATTGGCCAAATACGCCCGATGTTGTGGAATTGTAGTTAACATGTTAGGCATCTATTGCAATATCTGTAGGTTAGTTATGCATCTTTGTTTTACTAATTTTCTTATATATCTTTTAATCTTGATTTCCTAAAGTGAAAAAAACAATAGTATATAAGAAAACAAGTCGAATGGGTCAAACCGTGAAATTTAGTTAAAGTGTGTTTTTTTATGCGTAAGTTCTCCTACAAAATATTATGTTGAAAAAGGTTTTGTTACTGTGCTAATTTTTTAGTTACATTTGAAATAGTTATTTGTTTTTAAAACGTGATCCTAACTTTCCTCTCAAACAACTATTGCAACTTTCAATTATCAGCATGCTTTTTGTCACTTGTTAATAAAGGAATAACATGTAGAACTTATAAGTAAAAACTAAGAACATTGTTAGGAGTACAATTGACAACTGGTTGGACATCACATCACTAAAGTTTGAGTAATAATCTAATAGTTTTAATAAAATGCTTTAGAAGATTCTATGTAGTAGAAGTAAACTTTTGGCGCGTCTTTTGATCCATATAAACCACATTTGACCTATTTATTTTTTAAAGTATACTTTTTTATTTGACCTAAGAGACATACCATAACCCGATTGACATTAATATTTTCCTTAAGATATGATCTATTAATCTTCTATACATCTAATAAAACAAACTCTATGAGGACACTTGGCACTCCCATATTGCACCTCAATTCCTCTCTCTTCCCATATTGTGCCATGTGTCCTCTTCTCATAATTTATAAAATTGTTCTTTTTAAAAAAATAAAAAATAGAGTAATAATCTATACATATGGTAACAATTATCACTTAATAGTTTCCTAATCTAATTAACCTACTCAATCATTCTCTCTCACACGAGAATAACTCTCTCTTCTCTACGATCGTGTATCTCCATCCGATCAAAACCTTCCATCACCATCGTTCATCTTCTTCGTCTCTATCATTCAAGGTAACGATTTCTTCTTTGTTTTTCATACGATTTCTGTTACATATTGTTGTTTCTTATAATTATTTTCAGATTTAATCGATTTTTATGTTTCTCTGTTTCTTTCTATGTTTCCATCGCCGATCATTCATCTTCTTCTATCTCTCATTCAAGGTAATCATTGTTTCTACTTTGTTCATACGATTCCTCTTATATATTGTTGTTTTTTGTAATTATTTTCAGATTTAAGCGATGAATGATCGGCGGTCTTTCTTTTTTCTCTGATCGTCGCCTATTTAGATTCTAATATTTCATTCAGATTCTAATATTAAACTTTTTTTTTGTATTGTTGATGGTTTTTAATAATTTTTCAGATTTGGGGCTTTAGGTTTCATCTTTCTTATTTCCCGTTTATTATATATTTCTTCATGATATTATGTTGGCTCGCGTCTTCGGGTGAGGTTGAATGTTCATATATTCTTCGAGGTGTTCTTGAGGATCATAATATTAGATGAAAGGTAAAAGAATGTTGGATATTTTTTAGTGATTAATCCGCTTAGGAAAGCTATTCGGGTCCGGGTCCTGTTTGTTGATTCGGGTCTCATTTATTAGCATTTTATTTGTTTCCTAAGTTGATGGCTTAAAGTTTGGAAGGATAATTATAAGAATTAATTGTTATAAATGGTGGTTTGAAAAGTCTTGGATGTTAAAAGGAAGGGTCGAGTTTTTTGGCAAGAGATTGATTGATTGTATTATAGGAAAGTTAATAGCACAATTAGTTGTACACTTTCCATATAGTCATAGTCAAATGTATTAACTATAATTGCTATAATTATGAATCTTGGTTTGGAAAGTTGTTGAATGGAATTGATGGTGGAATTGGTTTGTAAAGTTATTGCACTAATTTTAATACATTTTTAAAATTCTGATTTGTTTTTTTAATACTTTTTTATGGCGGTTGCAGGTGTATAACGATTGTGTTGCGCCAGTGAGCAACGGTGGAGGCTGTTTGCTCAGGGTAATAGTACTCTGGCAGATTCTTGCATAGACCAATTGGAGTTTATTGTTGCACGGGCACAAAGGATTGGAGATCCAAAATATCAACAGAAGGTACATGATTTTGCTCTTTAGTGTTAACAATTCTTGCATTTTGATATTTATCATGATTTATACAATATTGGAAACATCTAATATTAATAATTATAATTACCATATCATTAATAACCTTTAAACACAAAATTATTAATCAAATATAAATACATTTATAAATTTACTTTTAAACATTCAAAATCAAAATTTAAAAAAAAAATCGGTTTTTAAAATTAAAGACATTTAAACACAAAATAAATGCTTAATTCTTTGATTTGTCACATGTAACACCCCAACCGATGGCGGAATCATCGAGGTGTCACGTAGTGACGATTGTTCAAAAGCACATGGTACTTAAATGTAAATATTATTAAATGAAACCCAAAAATTGTCTTACAAGGAAATGGAAATACAAAGTCTTAAATGAAACATAAATAATGAAATAACTGCATAATAAAGCGCTAAAAGTTTCTTGATCAAACTGCACCTGAAACATGTACAAAAATAGGTTTGGTCAACATAAGAAATGTTGGTGAGCATTCCTAGTTTTGATATATATATAGTAGATTAAAAGTTATACAATTCAAGTGCAAGCTACAGTGCAAATATGTAAACCATGTATCAAACAAATGAGCGAAATCAACCCTGTGACTGTATAATGTACTGTATGAACTGTAGTGTACTTATCCAACAAATGGATGATAACTTAACACTGGCCACGGATTCTCCGATGAAAAAGGGGGAGAATCAACCTAGGCGGGTTGTCAATCCAAATAGCGCTATCCAATGTTAAGGTCGGCTTGTACCATGTTAATGATTTCACTAAGTACAAATGTAATCCACATGTATTGTCTAAGCATAAAGCACGTTGTAAGCAATGCACATAGTACTAGAATTGTATTGTGAAAATGTAAACTTGTATTTGAAATTTGTAATAGTGTACATGTAACACCCCAAAAATGTATAAAAGTAAAAAGGGGATAGGAAGTACTCACTGTTCACGTAGTAACTTGAAATTGGACTGGACAACGAAATATGAACTTGAGATTTCTCCCAAAAGATTAACCTAAAGTAATTGATAATGTGTGAGTGAAATAACTCTAGGATGCATGTATATCTAGGGCTTCGAATTGGGGATTACGTTTATTTGTGTTAACAAACAAATTGTTTATTAATTATGAGAAATTTAATAAATAAATAAATAAAAGTCTTTTTAATGAAATTTGAATTTAGGATATACACAATAAAGTGTTTGAAGTATAGAAATAATTTTTATAAAATTATTTCATTTAAAATAGATTTTTAAATCTATTTATTTATAAATAGTCATTATTTAACTTTAATATTTAAAAATACTAAAATCAAAGGATTCTTATTTTAAAAATCATATCTCTGTTCTAAATGATTAAAAATAATTTGTATAAAATTTTGGTGCAAAAATGATGAAAATTGGATTTGTTATGATTTAATTATGATTAAATCTAACAAAAATTGATTAAAAATATAAAATAAATGATTTTACTGAATTAAAAATTATTTCAGTAAAGTTTAACTTTAAATAAAGTCAGGATAAATTTTGGAGAAATTAATAAAATTGTTTTGATGTATAAATGGATTTTTATAAATCTAATAGATTAAAAATGATTTAATTATTATAAATATTAAATAAATGAATTTCTGAAAAATAAAAATTATAAATGAAACTTTTATAACAGATTAAACAAATGTAATTTTTTTAGAATTTATAAAATAGTTTTGGTATTTTAAAAAGAATTTAAAAGATTTAAAAGGATTTAATATTTATATATATTTAATTGTTTGTTTTTAAAAAGAAAAGCAAAGAAAAGAAACAAAACCGGTCAGAGCCGGGACTCGAACCCGGGTGACCTCTGTTGTGGACCATGGTCACAACCACTTGGCCTAGGCCGGTGGTTGTGATGTTTCTGGGTTAAAAATAAATATATATCGTATGCAAAAACAAGATTATCCCCAATTCATGAACACGAGCCCTAGAAATTTCAATCAGACGATCTAGGCAACATGAGCCCGATTAAATATGGGGCTTTTGTTGCTGGATTGCCGATGAACAAAACCCATAACAAAAATGAGACTCACAGTGTGTAATCGTGTATAATCGTCGAGTCAAAGTAATAAGTCAACCACGAACTCGTTAATCAATAATCAGAGTTTGATAGAAAGAATTGGAGGTTAAGGGAGATGAGTGAGCGAGTTGTTAAGCTGTTCCAAGGCTCAATTTATAGTGGGGATCAATAGGTTAGGTTAATTGGTAAGTTGACCCTGATTTGAATGTATACGCGTATGATTTCAAAATTGGTCAACGATCCGATGTCAATTGACGTGTAGACGAGTTGTAATAGGCCGGTAATTGTATAAATTTGCCAATTATAGATCAATCAAGCATTGATCTTGATTGATTATACAAACGCGTCCAAGCAGTTGACTTTCCAAGTCAAAACTGCACGTTTTTAAAACGCGTATAAGATTATTAAGCATCCGGGTTTAATCAGATAGAAGGCTCAGCTCAGTTGGTTAAGCTTGTGTTTGTGTTTGGTGTAACCCGGTCTTGGCGCGGGTTCGAACCCCGGCCAGGACTTATATTTTTTTTTAAAACGTAATAAGGGGGTGTTTTGGGCCGGCCTGTTGGGCTGTTGGGCTTCATCAGGTGGGCCTCAACATGATAATTGTTATTATTATTATTATTATTATTATTATCTTATATGATTTAAACGAACCCGGAATAACATTTAAGAATAATAGAAGTGTCACGTTTATTAATTTCGGTAAAACGTACAGATAATTATAAATACAATGAAAAAGTGACGGATGTCACAGCATCCCCTACTTTTAGAAATTTCGTCCCGAAATTCCTTCAAGGGGTAGTCTCTGGAAAGAGGTGAGGATACTTAGACATCATTTGGTCCTCACGCTCCCAAGTAAACTCTGGGCCTCGTTTGGATTCCCAACGAACTTTTACAATAGGGATTCGGCTTCGCTTAAGTGTCTTGACATCTCGATCCATAATCTCCACAGGTTTCTCTATGAAGCGCATCGATTCGTCAATCTGGATATCCTCTAAAGGAACATGGAGGTTATCTTCAGCCAAACACTTCTTGAGATTAGAAACATGAAACGTTGGATGAACATTATTGAGCTCCGGTGGTAAATCGAGCTTGTAAGCCACCTTCCCAACTCGTTCAAGGATTTTAAAAGGGCCTACGAATCGTGGTGCAAGTTTCCCTTTCTTTCCAAACCGAAATACACCCTTCCAAGGTGAAACCTTGAGAAGTACCATGTCTCCGACTTGGAATTCTAGAGGCTTGCGCCTTTGATCGGCATAGCTCTTCTGTCTGCTCCGAGCAACTTGTAAGTTCTCACGAATGCGATGAATTTTGTCTGTCGTTTCTTGTATCAGTTCGGGACCGGTGATTTGTGTTTCACCAACCTCGCTCCAACACACAGGGGAACGACATTTGCGACCGTAGAGTGCCTCAAATGGTGCCATGTTAATACTGGAATGGTAGCTGTTATTATATGAGAACTCAACCAAGGGTAGGTGCGTGTCCCAATTACCACCAAAGTCGATGATGCACGCTCGAAGCATATCCTCCAATGTTTGGATGGTTCGTTCAGTTTGACCATCCGTCTGTGGGTGATAAGCCGTGCTAAGATTCAGTTGTGTACCAAGTGCGGACTGAAATGTCTGCCAAAAGCGAGAAGTAAACCAGCTATCACGATCGGAAATAATGTCTAGAGGAATACCATGACGGCTGACAATCTCACTGATGTAAATCTTAGCCAGTTTCTCAGCTGTGTAGGTCTCACGAATGGGTAGGAAGTGAGCAGATTTGGTCAACCGATCGACAATAACCCAGATACTGTCATGCCCGCGAGTAGTGCGTGGAAGCTTCGTGATGAAGTCCATAGCAATGTTCTCCCACTTCCACACTGGTATTTCTGGTTGCACAAGTAAACCAGATGGACGTTGGTGCTCAGCTTTGACTTTAGAACAAGTAAGGCATTTAGCTACATAAAGAGCTATGTCCTTTTTCATACCGGGCCACCAATACAAAGTACGCAGATCCTGATACATCTTATCTGCACCAGGGTGAATGGAATAACGAGACTTATGGGACTCGTCCATGAGGAAGGTACGCAGGTTGTCACGATCGGGGATCCAAAGACGGTTCATGAAATAAAGTAAGCCATTTTTGGTTTCCAACTGATTTTCGGCTCCACACGACATTTCTTCGTACATGTTGCCCTCAGTAACAGAGATATGTTGGGCTTCAATGATGCGGAGTTTGATATCAGACTGGACCTGAGCACAATAAAGCTGGGCATGACCTTTACGACTAAGGGCATCGGCTACAACATTCGCCTTGCCAGGATGGTAGCGAATCTCGCAGTCGTAGTCGTTTAACAACTCGACCCATCGTCGTTGTCGTATATTCAGATCTTTCTGGTTGAAAATGTGTTGAAGACTCTTGTGGTCAGTGAAGATCACACATTTTGTACCATATAAATAGTGACGCCAAATCTTAAGTGCGAAGACGACCACTCCGAGCTCAAGATCGTGGGTAGTGTAATTTTTCTCATGGTTTTTCAGTTGTCGCGATGCATATGCTATAACCTTGCCTCGTTGCATGAGAACACAACCAAGGCCTTGATTAGAGGCATCACAGTAAACCACGAAATCCTCACTGCCGTCCGGTAAGGTGAGAATTGGAGCATCACACAGTTTCTGCTTCAAAGTTTGGAATGCTTCTTCCTGACTGGGTCCCCATACATATGGTTTATCCTTATGGGTCAAGGAAGTGAGAGGTAAAGCAATCTTGGAAAAGTTGAGAATAAATCGACGATAATAACCCGCTAAGCCAAGAAAAGAGCGAACTTCCGTGGGAGACTTGGGTGTAATCCAATTCTTAACAGCCTCAATCTTAGCTGGATCCACGTGTATACCCTTTTCACTGATAATGTGTCCCAAAAATTGAACCTCTTTAAGCCAGAATTCACACTTGGAGAATTTGGCATACAGTTGTTCATTCTTCAAAAGACTCAAAATTTGTCTAAGGTGTTGCTCGTGGGCTGATTTGGTCTTAGAGTAAATGAGAATGTCATCGATGAAAACAATTACGAACTTATCCAAGAAGGGTTTGCACACGCGATTCATGAGATCCATGAAGACAGCGGGTGCATTCGTTAGCCCAAAAGGCATAACCATAAACTCGTAATGCCCATAACGTGTACGGAAAGCTGTTTTTGGAATGTCGTCTTCATGGACTCGTAGCTGATGATATCCCGAACGAAGATCGATCTTTGAGAAACAAGTCGAACCTTGAAGTTGATCAAAGAGGTCATCAATGCGAGGTAAAGGGTACCGGTTTTTAATGGTGAGTTTGTTCAACTCCCGATAATCAATGCACATACGGAAAGATCCATCCTTCTTCTTTACAAACAAGACTGGAGCTCCCCAAGGTGATGAGCTGGGACGAATGAAACCCTTGTCTGCCAACTCTTGAAGTTGACTCGCAAGTTCTTGCATCTCGGAAGGTGCAAGGCGGTATGGAGATTTAGCAACGGGCGTAGCACCAGGTACAAGATCAATACGAAATTCGACAGGACGCACTGGTGGAAGTCCCGGTAAATCATCAGGAAAAACTTCGGGAAACTCACGGACAACAGGAACATCTTGAATACTTTTGTCTTTACCTTTCTTTTCCACAATATGGGCCAAGAAAGCTACGTATTTCTTGCGTAGATATTTCTGTGCTTGGGTGCAAGACATGAGTTTAAGACCACTGGATGGTTTCTCACCATAAACCCGTAAAAAGTCACCCGATGCGAGAGGAAACCGAATAAATTTTTCAAAGCAGACAACTTCGGCATGATGTTTAGAAAGCCAATCCATACCCACGATAACATCAAAGCTTCCCAATTTCATGGGTATAAGATCAATGGTGAAGTCATGTTCGTTAAGGCTAAGAGTACAACCCAGAATAATAGAATCGATTGAGATGGGTTTTCCATCTGCGACCTCGACTGTGAAAGGCGCTCCTAATCTAGAGCGAGTGTGAGATAATAGAGGTTCGAATGCTAATGACACAAAACTTTTATCCGCACCAGTATCAAATAAAATTGAAGCATAACGACCATCAAGTAAAAACGTACCATTCACCACGTCATTTGTTTCCTGAGCTTCTGTTGCATTGATGTTGAAAGCTCGACCACGAGCCACTGGGTTTGCTGCATGGTTTGCTGGGACAAGTGCTGGACATTGGTTTCTGAAGTGGTTCGGATCACCACAATTGAAGTAAGCTCGACCATATGCTATAGGTTGTGGGTTTTGGCGAGCTGGTTGAGGGTTAACAGGTTGAGCATTAATAGGTTGAGGTCGAAACGTAGATCGACATGTGGCAGCTACATGACCATACCTACCACAGGTGGTACAGTGGCGGCAAGGAAAATTTGCGGGGTGATGGTACTGACAGGTGGCACACTTGGGTAAGTTTCCACTATAAACCTTCTTAACAGGAGGAGCCTGAGCCATTGGAGCCTGGGCTATTGGAGCCTGAGTTACTGGGGCCACAACAGCATAGTTTCTACCCCTGGACTTCCGTTTCTTAGTGTTGGAACCGGTATTGTCTACAGCAACTCTTGATGATTCAGTAGTAGGGGTAGGGGTCTTCTCAGTTGATTTCTTGGTTCCTTTCCTAACCAAATTTCCCTTTTTGACGTGCTTGTCAGTCAAGGAGGCTGCAAGCTGAATGGCTTCTTCCACCGTAGTGGGTCTGCTTCCAGTGACTACATCTTGAATTAGGTCAGGCAGTCCCTCAATATACTTCTCGATTGCTCGAGAGACCGGGGTAACCATGTGTGGAACCAAAATACTGAGCTCATGATAACGAGTGTTGTATGCAAGATTTTCACCACTGTCCTGTTTCAACCCATGGAACTCTTCCTCTAGCTTCCTCATTTCATTCCTAGGGCAGAACTTGGCGATCATAAGTTCCTTGACCTCAGTCCAAGACAAGGATAGAGCAACATTAGCGCCCCGATTACGCTTCTCACCATTCCACCAGGTCAATGCCCCCTTTTGAAGGACACTGGTAGCATAGCGAACGCGGAGGTTATCAGGACACTCGCTGTTCACGAAGGTACTTTCCATACTTTCAAACCATTGGAGGAGGCCTGTAGCACCCTCCTCTCCAGTAAACTTCGTGGGATTGCATGAGTTGAAGTGTTTGAAGGTACACCGAGTTTGAGTTGCACCCTCAGTATTGGTACTGTTGCTGTTCTGGGTTAACTCACTAACAAGGTTCGGAATCACTGCAGCAATTTGCTCAGCGACAAGAGAAGCAAGGCGACGATCAGAACGTTGTCCAGAGGCACGAACAGTGCGTTGGCTAGCATCACGGAGCATACGGCGAGCAGACATCTACAAGACAGTCAATGAAAAGTTATGAGATTAATAAATGTAAGTGTAATATAGCATAAGCATTATGATCACAAGATATTGTATGTGAAATAGAGATATATCATTTGAAATATTTGTATAACATGTTTGGATTGCCCTTGTCTAGCTATAAAGCCCAACAAGAACGTTGACTTTTCAAAGAAATTGAGCCCAATGGTGATCAAAGAAGACATGCTTTAGCCTATAAGTGGACACTCACTCCAGGAATCCCCAGGTAAGCATAACAGGTCCGTAAATGGATTTATGCGCTATGCTTGCCTATGCCAGAAAACCCAGTGTACAGGCGTCCACCCTTCCAGATTGCACGTGTCCTTTTTCACACTCATTAAAGTTCAACAACTTTGAAGGAGCAAAAATAAGAGTAGGCATTATGCCTAAGAGTGTCTTCATGAAAGGTACTGCTCCCGCTCCATGATGATGTAGTCTTTCCACTCCTTGTAGGACACCATCCTTATACGTCATGATGAAAGATGAGGAGAAAGGAGAAGAAAGGGAAAGATTAAGGAAGGAAAGTGAAGGGTAATGAGAGGGATGATAAATTAGGAAGTGTTGTACCTGAAAGTTGAAATTCGGTTATAGTCTAGGCTAAAAGGCATTCTAATAACCTAATTCCCTATAACCATGGCTCTGATACCAATCTGTAACACCCCAACCGATGGCGGAATCATCGAGGTGTCACGTAGTGACGATTGTTCAAAAGCACATGGTACTTAAATGTAAATATTATTAAATGAAACCCAAAAATTGTCTTACAAGGAAATGGAAATACAAAGTCTTAAATGAAACATAAATAATGAAATAACTGCATAATAAAGCGCTAAAAGTTTCTTGATCAAACTGCACCTGAAACATGTACAAAAATAGGTTTGGTCAACATAAGAAATGTTGGTGAGCATTCCTAGTTTTGATATATATATAGTAGATTAAAAGTTATACAATTCAAGTGCAAGCTACAGTGCAAATATGTAAACCATGTATCAAACAAATGAGCGAAATCAACCCTGTGACTGTATAATGTACTGTATGAACTGTAGTGTACTTATCCAACAAATGGATGATAACTTAACACTGGCCACGGATTCTCCGATGAAAAAGGGGGAGAATCAACCTAGGCGGGTTGTCAATCCAAATAGCGCTATCCAATGTTAAGGTCGGCTTGTACCATGTTAATGATTTCACTAAGTACAAATGTAATCCACATGTATTGTCTAAGCATAAAGCACGTTGTAAGGAATGCACATAGTACTAGAATTGTATTGTGAAAATGTAAACTTGTATTTGAAATTTGTAATAGTGTACATGTAACACCCCAAAAATGTATAAAAGTAAAAAGGGGATAGGAAGTACTCACTGTTCACGTAGTAACTTGAAATTGGACTGGACAACGAAATATGAACTTGAGATTTCTCCCAAAAGATTAACCTAAAGTAATTGATAATGTGTGAGTGAAATAACTCTAGGATGCATGTATATCTAGGGCTTCGAATTGGGGATTACGTTTATTTGTGTTAACAAACAAATTGTTTATTAATTATGAGAAATTTAATAAATAAATAAATAAAAGTCTTTTTAATGAAATTTGAATTTAGGATATACACAATAAAGTGTTTGAAGTATAGAAATAATTTTTATAAAATTATTTCATTTAAAATAGATTTTTAAATCTATTTATTTATAAATAGTCATTATTTAACTTTAATATTTAAAAATACTAAAATCAAAGAATTCTTATTTTAAAAATCATATCTCTGTTCTAAATGATTAAAAATAATTTGTATAAAATTTTGGTGCAAAAATGATGAAAATTGGATTTGTTATGATTTAATTATGATTAAATCTAACAAAAATTGATTAAAAATATAAAATAAATGATTTTACTGAATTAAAAATTATTTCAGTAAAGTTTAACTTTAAATAAAGTCAGGATAAATTTTGGAGAAATTAATAAAATTGTTTTGATGTATAAATGGATTTTTATAAATCTAATAGATTAAAAATGATTTAATTATTATAAATATTAAATAAATGAATTTCTGAAAAATAAAAATTATAAATGAAACTTTTATAACAGATTAAACAAATGTAATTTTTTTAGAATTTATAAAATAGTTTTGGTATTTTAAAAAGAATTTAAAAGATTTAAAAGGATTTAATATTTATATATATTTAATTGTTTGTTTTTAAAAAGAAAAGCAAAGAAAAGAAACAAAACCGGTCAGAGCCGGGACTCGAACCCGGGTGACCTCTGTTGTGGACCATGGTCACAACCACTTGGCCTAGGCCGGTGGTTGTGATGTTTCTGGGTTAAAAATAAATATATATCGTATGCAAAAACAAGATTATCCCCAATTCATGAACACGAGCCCTAGAAATTTCAATCAGACGATCTAGGCAACATGAGCCCGATTAAATATGGGGCTTTTGTTGCTGGATTGCCGATGAACAAAACCCATAACAAAAATGAGACTCACAGTGTGTAATCGTGTATAATCGTCGAGTCAAAGTAATAAGTCAACCACGAACTCGTTAATCAATAATCAGAGTTTGATAGAAAGAATTGGAGGTTAAGGGAGATGAGTGAGCGAGTTGTTAAGCTGTTCCAAGGCTCAATTTATAGTGGGGATCAATAGGTTAGGTTAATTGGTAAGTTGACCCTGATTTGAATGTATACGCGTATGATTTCAAAATTGGTCAACGATCCGATGTCAATTGACGTGTAGACGAGTTGTAATAGGCCGGTAATTGTATAAATTTGCCAATTATAGATCAATCAAGCATTGATCTTGATTGATTATACAAACGCGTCCAAGCAGTTGACTTTCCAAGTCAAAACTGCACGTTTTTAAAACGCGTATAAGATTATTAAGCATCCGGGTTTAATCAGATAGAAGGCTCAGCTCAGTTGGTTAAGCTTGTGTTTGTGTTTGGTGTAACCCGGTCTTGGCGCGGGTTCGAACCCCGGCCAGGACTTATATTTTTTTTTAAAACGTAATAAGGGGGTGTTTTGGGCCGGCCTGTTGGGCTGTTGGGCTTCATCAGGTGGGCCTCAACATGATAATTGTTATTATTATTATTATTATTATTATTATCTTATATGATTTAAACGAACCCGGAATAACATTTAGGAATAATAGAAGTGTCACGTTTATTAATTTCGGTAAAACGTACAGATAATTATAAATACAATGAAAAAGTGACGGATGTCACATCACATTACTATTTTTAGCGTATAATTAGCATTTATCATGATTTACACAATATTGGAAACATCTAATGTTAATAATTATGATTACCATTTCATTAATAACATTTAAACACAAAATTATTAATCATATATAAATATAAATACATTTATAAACAAAGTTAAATTTGAATTTTTTTCATCACACTTAATACGTCTATTTTCAATTGAATTACTTTATTTTCAAACATTCAAAATCAAAATTTTAAAAAAATTACGGTTTTTAAAATTAAAGTCATTTAAACACAAAATAAATGCTTAATTCTTTGATTTGTCACGTTACTATTTTTAGCGTATAATTGACATTTATCATGAGTTACACAATATTGGAAACATCTAATGTTAATAATTATGATTACCATTTCATTAATAACTTTTAAACACAAAATTATTAATCATATATAAATACATTTATAAATTTATTTTTACACATTTAAAATCAAAATTTAAAAAAAACGGTTTTTAAAATTAAAGACATTTAAACACCAAATAAATGCTTAATTATTTGATTTGTCACATTACTATTTTTAGCATATAAATAGCATTTATCATGTTTTACACCATATTGGAAACATCTAATGTTAATAATTATGATTACCATTTCATTAATAACACTAGATATTTGCCCGCGTTGACACGCAGTTCAACAACGTACGATTATTTGGAGTAGTATAACGTATAAGAAAAATAAAGTAGAAACATTTTATTAAAATTTAAAAGCAACGAATACACATTTATTCAAATATCGCTGAAAATTTCCTTATACACCACATTTTTTGTTTTAGTCATCACTTTCCCACCAGCATCAAGTATAAGTAACTTCACGCCTGCCCTGCTTTTAACTCTTGACAATGCGACATAAAGCTGGCCATGTGAGAATACAGGGTTTCTTAAATACAATCCAACCTGAATAAGGCGACTTAAATGGTATGTGTTAAAAATAGACTTATGGCATATTCAACAATAAGAAAGTAATAAAAATGAAAATAAGAAACTAACTACCACCTAAATTTCACAATTTAATTTGACACGTCTGAGAAGATCAGCATTACCCATATCGACCCGCTAAAAAAGCTTCGAGCATATTTTATTCTATTTGACACATTTGAAAAGGCAAACATTACCCAAATCGACCTGTTAAGAAAAGGGAAGATTGCCCCAATTCACCTATGGCCTATGTATAACTAAAAGGAACATCAATCTAATCAAAACACCATAAACACACTGTTGGCGACTTTTACCCTATTTGACCCATTGGAAAAGTTGAAAATTACCCAAAGCGACCGATTTATAAGTAAACAAACATGAACCTACACCACTAAAACAACATTTTAACCGACTATTACCTTATTTGACCCGTTTATAGGAAGGAACATTATCTAAAGTGACCCATGTATAAGTAAAAGGAGCATTACTCAATAATTTTAACCGACTATTACCTTATAGATGCTATTTATACGCTAAAAATAGTAATGTGACAAATCAAATAATTCAGCATTTATTTTGTGTTTAAATGTCATTAATTTTAAAAACTGGATTTTTTTTTTAAATTTTGATTTTGAATGTTTAAAAATAAATTTATAAATGTATTTATATATGATTAATAATTTTATGTTTAAAGGTTATTAATTAAATGGTAATCATAATTATTAACATTAGATGTTTCCAATATTGTGTAACTCACGATAAATGCTAATTATACGCTCCATATTTGCGAAATCGTTGCTAACCCCACATTGTGTAAATCTTCTTCTACATTTTGCTTCCCGGACTACTCCACAGCCGGGTGTTTAATAACTTTCCTAAACACTATAATTCATAATTTTTAATTTTTTTAAAATAAAAACATTTAATAACTATTCTATTTTTAAAATTCAAAAAAAAGTCATTAATGTTTTTATAAATGTTTTTTATTTTTTAAAAATCGAAATCATTCATTAATGTTTGGGTCAACGTGTTTAATAACTTTCCTAAACACTGTAATCTAGATTTTTAATTTTCTTAAAATAAAAAAAATTTAATGACTATTCTATTTTTAAAATTCAAAAAAGAGTCATTAATGTTTTTATAAAATTTTTTATTTTACATCAACGAAAATTATTCATTAATGTTTCGGTCAAAGTGTTTAATAACTTTCCTAAACACTATAATCCAGATTTTTATTTTTTTTTTAAATAAAAAAAATTTAATGACTATTTTATTTTTAAAATTCAAAAAAGAGTCATGTTTTTATAAAAGAATTTATTTTTTAAAAATCGAAAATCATTCATTAATGTTTCGGTCAACGTATTTAATAACTTTCCTAAACAATATAATCCACATTTTTTATTTTTTTAAAATAAAAAACATTTAATAACTATTCTATTTTTAAAATTCAAAAAAGAGTTATTAATGTTTTTATAAAAAAAATTATTTTTTAAAAATCGAAATCATTCATTAATGTTTGGGTCAACGTGTTTAATAACTTTCCTAAACACTGTAATCCATATTTTTAATTTTCTTAAAATAAAAAACATTTAATGACTATTCTATTTTTAAAATTCAAAAAAGAGTCATTAATGTTTTTATAAAATTTTTTATTTTTTAATAATCGCAAATTATTCATTAATGTTTCGGTCAAAGTGTTTAATAACTTTCCTAAACACTATAATCCAGATTTTTAATTTTTTTTAAAATAAAAAACATTTAATGACTATTCTATTTTTAAAATTCAAAAAAGAGTCATGTTTTTATAAAAGAATTTATTTTTCAAAAATCAAAAATCATTCATTAATGTTTCGGTCAACGTGTTTAATAACTTTCCTAAACACTATAATCCAAATTTTTACTTTTTTTAAAATAAAAAACATTTAATGACTATTCTATTTTTAAAAGTCAAAAAAGAGTCATTAATGTTTTTATAAAAATAAATATTTTTTAAAATCGAAAATCATTCATTAATGTTTCGGTCAAAGTGTTTAATAACTTTCCTAAACACTATAATCCAGATTTTTAATTTTTTTAAAATAAAAAACATTTAATGACTATTCTATTTTTAAAATTCAAAAAATAGTCATTAATGTTTTTATAAAAAAAATAATTTTTTTAAAATCGAAAATCATTCATTAATGTTTCGGTCAAAGTGTTTAATAACTTGCCTAACATTGTAATCCCGATTTTTAATTTTTTTTAAAATAAAAAACATTTAATGACTATTCTATTTTTAAAATTCAAAAAAGAAGAAAGAAAAATCTAACCTCGTATGCAAGACGGATGCCTTTGAACACCTCACCAGCTTGTGAATCCTTGTTAACATTAAATCCACAGTATTAAACGGATTATTATGAAATCATGAAAGAGAAAAATCTTATAAACAATCGGAAAAATCTGAAAATAATTATAACGAAACAACAATATATAACAGGAATCGTATGAAAAAGCAAGAAACAATCGTTACCTTGAAGGAGAGAGACGAAGAACATGAAACCTAAACCCCCAAATCTGCAAAATTATTTAAAAGCAATCAACAATACAAAAAAATAGGTTAATATCAACAATCGATTATCCCTGAAAATCATTAAATATGGAAATCATTATAAGAAACAAACAATCGCCTAAATATGAAAATCATTATAACAAACAAACAATATATAACAGGAATCGTATTAAAAATATTGAAACAATGGTTACCTTGAATGAGTGACACGAAGAAGATGAATGATCGGAGCCGACGAACACACACAAAACAAACAGACTGATAATAAGTATAACAAAGAACAATATGTAACAGGAATATTATGAAAAAGAAAGAAAGAATCGTTACCAATGATCGGAGATAGAAGCGTTGGTTTGATGAAGAAGAAACGATCGCAATCTTCTTCTTCAAATGAGAGAGAGCGAATCAGAGAGAATGAGGGAAGAAAGAGAAACGCGTGTGTTTTTATTAGGGTATTGATTGGGTAGGTTAATGATTTTAGGAAACTATTAACTCACCAATTTTGACCATATTTATGTATTTTTAATCTAATTTTAATTTAAAAAAAAGGAAAATTTTATAAATTACAAGAGTAGGACACGTGACACAATATGGGAAGAGAGAGGAATTGAGGTGAAATGAGGGAGTGCCAAGTGTACAAATTGAGTTTGTTTTATTAGATGTATAGATTTAAACACAAAATTATTAATCATATATAAATATAAATACATTTATAAACAAAGTTAAATTTGAATTTTTTTCATCACAATTAATACGTATATTTTCAATTGAATTACTTTATTTTCAAACATTCAAAATCAAAATTTAAAAATGAATACGGTTTTTAAATTTAAAGACATTTAAACACTAAATAAATCCTTAATTCTTTGATTTGTCACATTACTATTTTTAGCGTATAATTAGCATTTATCGTGAGTTACACAATATTGGAAACATCTAATGTTAATAATTATGATTACCATTTAATTAATAACCTTTAAACATAAAATTATTAATCATATATAAATACATTTATAAATTTATTTTTAAACATTCAAAATCAAAATTTAAAAAAAAAATCCAGTTTTTAAAATTAAAGACATTTAAACACAAAATAAATGCTTAATTATTTGATTTGTCACATTACTATTTTTAGCGTACAAATAGCATCTATAAGGTAATAGTCGGTTAAAATTATTGAGTAATGGTCATTTTACTTATACATGGGTCACTTTAGATAATGTTCCTTCCTATAAACGGGTCAAATAAGGTAATAGTCGGTTAAAATGTTGTTTTAGTGGTGTAGGTACATGTTTGTTTACTTATAAATTGGTCGATTTGGGTAATGTTCAAATTTTCCAATGGGTCAAATAGGGTAAAAGTCACCAACAGTGTGTTTATGGTGTTTTGATTAGATTGATGTTCCTTTTACTTATACATAGGCCATAGGTGAATTGGGGCAATCTTCCCTTTTCTTAACGGGTCGATTTGTGTAATGTTTGCCTTTTCAAATGTGTCAAATAAAATAAAATGTGCTCGAAGCTTTTTTTAGCGGGTCGATATGGGTAATGCTCATCTTCTCAGACGTGTCAAATTAAATTGTGAAATTTAGGTGGTAGTTAGTTTCTTATTTTTATTTTTGTTACTTTCTTATTGTTGAATATGCCATAAGTCTATTTTTAACACATACCATTTAAGTCGCCTTATTCAGGTTGGATTGTATTTAAGAAACCCTGTATTCTCACATGGCCAGCTTTATGTCGCATTGTCAAGAGTTAAAAGCAGGACAGGCGTGAAGTTACTTATACTTGATGCTGGTGGGAAAGTTATGACTAAAACAAAAAATGTGGTTTATAAGGAAATTTTCAGCGATATTTGAATAAATGTGTATTCGTTGCTTTTAAATTTTAATAAAATTTTTCTACTTTATTTTTCTTATACGTTATACTACTACAAATAATTGTACGTTGTTGAACTGCGTGTCAACGCGGGCAAATATCTAGTACAACTAATATATGAAACTCAATGTGGACACATGGCACTCCCATGTTGATCCTCCAATTATATAGCCTATCAATTTGTGCCAAGTGTCCAAGTGTGAGAATTTATAAAATTTTTCTTTTTTCTATAAAACAAAAATCATTCAATTAATTTTGGTCAATTAATTAAATGAGGTCAAAATTTGAGCTTTAAATAATTAAATGTGGTCAAATTTGAGCTTCAATCACTCTATTCTTCTCATTTCTCTCTCTCTCCCTCTCTCTCTCTCTCTCTCTCTCATCCATCCAATTTCAAAAAACTAGAAAATTATCACATATCAATGTCTCAATTCCAAGAATGGTGATGAATATGATTACCGCCTTACCGGAGACGTTAGCGAATTGGAGCGTTAAGGAGCTTCATCTTTTCATCATCCTGTCACTTCCGTCGACATTAGTGGGTCATCACTTCACCTCATATTGTCAGTTGTATAGATATAACTTCACACACTCACACAAACTGGGAGGAGATGATGAAACGGTAAAAACTTATTTCTCATAATTTTCAATTTTGAGACTTTGATTACTAAGTGGTAGTTTGATTCTTTATTTCTTTTATTGGCTTTATATATAAATATATAGAACAGGTTTATTACTTGCATGAGTTATTTTTAAAATAGGTTGATGATTAAATTTTTGGTTTACTTTCATGCCCACAAGTTGTTTGTTGTTTTGCTTAACCCACACTTTTTACAAAACCAATGTTTGATACAAACTATTTTTTTACATTTATTGTGGAAGGCGTTCTTAAGGATCATTAGAAACATTTTGTGATTGACTGGAACATTGTTGTTTTGAGCGTCTCAAATCCCGAGTCAAGATGATGCCGAGTTTGAGGAAACTGAGCTTATGCATTTGATATTGTCACCGGCGTATGGGATAGCAAGGTGTGCTTACTTTTTTTTTTTTCCTATTTTAATTTTGTGTTTTAGTTGGGCAGGCTATGTGTTAACAATTATAAAGTATAACTCTGTGGTTTTGCAGCCAAAATTGTTTTATGAAAAGATACCAATATTTATAACGAGTAGTTGATGATGTAAATGATTGAATACCATCAAAGCTTACTATTCGACAAGCATTATGACCCAAGGCATTTTGGTAATACTCTTCTTTTTTGTCCATTCTTTAAATATATACCTATGAAAAATAAGTTCTTATATGCTGCTATCAGTAGATTAGTTCTTTAATTTGACATTGGTTTATAGTTTAAAAGTTTGATGAAATATCAAACCATGTGGTGGTTGAATCGTGACAATGGTTACAGTAGGTATCTGGGATGCATGGGTACCTCCTAAAATCCGGAGTGCTTTCACTGTCATGTCATGCGAATGGTCACCGGATCATTGAACTTGAGGTAAATATCCTAAATGTGAAGTTTGCTTTCAGGTAATCCATGCTTCAAAATAGTTTGCATAACTGAGTTTATTTTTTTGTGTTTTGTAATAATTCGCGATATAAGCCAGTTTATATTTGGAATACGAAATTGAAGAAGAATCTTCAGTGAGCTGGATATGAATCAGTAAGTTCATATGATTTTCATTCATTTTTTATGTTTTTTAAGGTTTGTAGGTTTGTTCATTAGTAAGCTACAATATCAGTTTTGTTTGCTTTTTTTAAGCTGGAATCTGGATTGGTAAATTGAATAATTGATGAAGATTCGTATGGTGAGATGGTTCACCTCACGGTAATAGTTTCTAATCTTTTTTATTTAGTTGCTCATCAATATTTCCCATGCTCATGTTATGAATTATATTCAATATACCTCTAAAACTATTATTAGGTTCAGTTATAGATAACTAATTTCAATTTATATCACCTAAAGTGATTTCAGAAACTAACAATTCAATTTTTGCTAGGCTTTATTTAAGTTTAATTTTTGAATCAATTATAATGTAATTTTTGGATTTATGCGTAACTTTATAAAGAAAAAATGGTTTGGGAAAACAAAGTCTTCAATTTGGGTCGTTTTTAAAAGGTGTTGTTTGTTCCAACTATGTTTTTTATGTTCATGCTTTGCATGATGGAGATATTGGTTAATTGAAGATATCTCGCTTTTTCACGTTTTAGTCTTTTTACTTTTCTTAAAAAAACAAAAAACAATAAATGAGAATGAGAAAAAAAACTGACGTAAATTATAAACTCATTAAATTTCCTTATTACATTCAAATTACTCATTTTCTAAATTTAATGTAATTTATATTGGTAATAAGTTAAATTTCAAATTTTGAATTTCAAAATTCAAATTAAAATTCAAAATATTTAAATTCGAATTATACAAAATTTCAAATTTTGAGTTTTGGTTAATAATGGTAAGAAATTACACACACTAATTATTCTTTTAATTACACATTTAATAAGATTCAAAGTCTTCACATAAGTAGTGTCAACTCTCCAATTAATACATTAATTGATCATATTAGTTGTGCTATATTATTCATATTGGTAATCAATTAAATATCGAATTTTGAATTTCAAAATTTCAAATTAAAGTTCGAAATGTTTAAATTCTAATTTGACAAATTTTAAAATTTTGAATTTTGGTTAATAATTACACTAACTAATTATCCTTTTTATTTACACAGTTAATATGATTCAAAGTCCCTACATAAGTTGTGTCAACTCTTATTAATACATTAATTGATCATATTAATTGCCATGTATTATCCTAAAATTATTTTAACTTATATTGGTAATCAATTAAATAACGAATTATCAATTTCAAATTTCAAATTAAAATTCGAAATATTTAAATACGAATTAAACAAAATTTCAAATTTCAAATTTTGTTTAATAATGGTAACAAATTACACATACTAATTATGCTTTTAATTACACATTTTGAATGACTTAATCTTTTAAAAAATTAAATTTTTGAATTAAAGTTAATAATGGTAACCATTACAACTATTTATTATCTTTAAATTATGATTTCCTAATATATTTAAAATATAACAATTAATAATTTTGGTTGTAACTTTCTCAAATTAATTACAAGTAAAAACTAAAATTTTAAATAATAGAATTTGAAATTATAGATTTTTGTTAAACTTTAAAAATATTTGAATACTAAATGTTTTATTTAAATATTTAATCTCAAAAATTTGAATTTAAGATTTATGATAACATTTAGATTTAATTCAAATTTTTGAATTAATGTATCTTTCAAATTTTGATTTCTAGAAATTGAATTGATAGATTTCAACTAAACTTTATAAATATTCAAATATTAAATGTTCTATTTAAGTATATAATTTCATATTTTGATATCTAGAGTTTTAATTTTTAAATTTTTTTAACCTTATAAAAAATTTAAATTTTTTATAATAATGGTAACAATAAGATTTAATTATATCATTTAATTCAAATTTTGAATTATTTGAATATTTTAAAAAAATTTAAACTTTGAATTTAAATTAATAATTGTAACAATTAATCCAACTATGACCATTAAAATAGAGATATTATAATTAGAGATTTCCTAATATATTTAAAAGTTAACATTATCTATAATATAAATTTTAAAATTTTGTTAACATTATAAAAATTCTAAATTTTGAATTATAGATAATAATAGTAACAATTAGACTTAATTATAGTATTTAATTCGAATTTTGAATGATTTGAATATTTAAAAAAATTTCAAACTTTTGAAGTTAAGTTAATAATTGTAACAAACAATCCTACAATTAACTTTAAAATAGAGATATACTAATTAGATATTTCCTAATATATTTAAATTTTAACACATAATAGTTTTAGTTATAAATTCTCAAATTAGTTATAAGTTAAAATTCAAATTTTGAATACAAGAATTTGAATTGATATATTTCAGTTAAACTTTATTAATATTCAAATATTAAATGTTCTATTTATGTATATAATTTCATATTTTAATATCTATAATGGTAACAATTAAACTTAATTATAACATTTAATTTGAATTTTGAATGATCTGACTCAAACGGTGTCTTACTTTTAACATTTTACCAGAAATATTTTTCACTACTATTTATTTTTTTCTAGATAATACTCCTCAAATACCATCTGATAACAAGATTCCAGTGAAGTTCCAAAAGCGTCAATTCCCAATATCCGTATGTTTCGCAATGACCGTCAATAAAAGCCAAGGATAGTCTCTATCGAAGGTTGGATTGTATTTAAGAGACCACGTATTCTCACATGGCCAACTTTATGTCGCATTGTCAAGAGTTAAAAGCAGAGCAGGGGTTAAATTACTTATACTAGATAGTGATGGGAATGTCATAACTCAAATAAAAAATGTGGTGTATAAGGAAATATTTAGTGTTATTTGAATAACATGTGTATTCCTTACTTTTAAATTTTAATAAAATATTTCAACTATATTTTTTATAGGTTTTACCGCTCCAAATAATTGTTAATTGTTTAACCGCGTGTACACGCGGGCAATAATCTAGTATATGAATAAACATAATCAGGATCGACCCATTGATATTTAATTTAAGTGAGTTAAAGTTGTCACCTCTACTCACATCCTGTTTCTATTTTGCTTCTGTTTTTAGTGTTTTTTTAAACTGCAAGAATATTGTCTAATAAATATTGATCTAAGGAAAGACTATTCCTATGCAAGCTTGATTTACTGACTGGTCATTTTTATTCTCTGTCATTGTGTTTGACTTCTGAATATTAAGTTTAGAAGTGACAATTTATATCCACTAACTAACCATTTTTATTCTCTGTCACCGAATATGTATCTTTATTTTATAGATCACTGTAAATTAATTAGATTGTTATTGTAGTAATTTAGCTTTGTGATCATAATTATTACATTATTTACAAAAAAATTGACGAAAAAGTGTTGATGGGTCAACTAAAACTGTTTTGACCCGTAATTAAAGGTCCCATTTTTTGACTCAAACCCATTTGATTTGTTTCTTAACAAACCTATCCACTGGGTTTGGTTTCACATTACACTCTTAACTGACAATGAACTCTTATTTATTCATAAAAAATGCCTAAATGCTTTCAAACATGAGTTGACCTTTTTGGAGAAGGTTTGGCATCCTAAATTCCTAATGTAGCTTAGTTTGTTGGAGTTGTCACCCAAAGAGTACCCATGATGATTGTTTTCAAGCATCTGCCAGAGTAAGTCAAAGAAAACAAAAGCAAAAAAAATCTAGAAATGGTTAATAAGAAATATATAGTATTGATTCAATTTTGGGTGACCTTGGAACCTTTCTTCAAAACAAAGGGTGTTTATCTCCATCAAAAGCTGTTACATTTGCGTTTGATATTGTCAGACAAGAACATTATTCTCTTTATGTACATTTTACCCCTGGTAATTATTCCATTTAGAGCATACACAGTTGTTCACAACACCTAAATTACTTTATTTAAGAACTTGGATCATTATTTATAATCATATCTTATTTATTCATCAAAGTAAGAAGGGACCCAAAATGCGCCGCGGGGAATTCAACCAACGGAACCCACTTTTAGCTGACCTAAAATTTACCAGTTTTGACCTATTACTTGACTCACCCATTTTTTGTAATTCCTATACATCATAATTGACACCTTTCACTACTTGATTAGATGTAGTATCTTCATTCCTGTTATTCACTTTGATTTGGGGCCAAAGTAAGGTAATTAACAGGAGTTGGCTATTATGTAACCTAGCTTGTATGAGTTTGTACTTTGAGATTGCAGTACTAGGTTGTTGTATCCTACTTACTTAACGTCGGCATATAGAATCACCCACAAATGCCATACACATACCACAATTTCACAAACCCCAACAACAACTATAAGGTGATCAAATACACGCACTCGCTGCAACGTGCGGGCATTCCCACTAGTATAGTATAAATAAAGAAGAATAAAAAGAAAATAATAAAACTAATTCATATATTAAATGAGTTAATTTGTTATCTTTGAGTTTTTGTTCAGAATAGAATTGAATGAATATGATCTATGGATTAAAATCTATAAATCCACATAAACTCATGAATGAAGCGATTGAAGTTTATAAAGAAAATTGGCTGACTTATGGGCCAAACCAGAGAAGTTGTATCAGGGTAGGTATGATGATTAGATTTTTTTTTGAAAGGCGAATTTCTTGCTCCTTGTGAGACTTGAACTCAACACCTCACACATTATTAAAAGGCTTTGCCTTACCACTGGACCACCAACCCCAATGACAGGTATGATGATTAGATGCTAAAAGAAAATCGGTGGAAGAAATTATTTAAAAACGAAAAGGATTGCACAACGAGAGGGAGTTTTTTTTTACGGCCGTGAGGGTGGCATACACAAACAGGAAAGAGAAAGAAGCCGTGATGATCAAGATGCTAGGCTAAAGTGTTTGTGTCTTCCTTTATTTAAACGGTTCAACTAGGGTTTACACTTTTTATATTTATTTTTAGTATTGAATTTTGTTTTGCTTGTGATTAAAACATTATTGATGCATTAGTTATTAAACAATTGATTTGTGTTTTTGTGACACCCGGCATGTTTGGGTCAACATTTTTATAAACACATAAGTCTACCTTAGCGAGAAACGTTTATAAACAAACTTAACTGGGTTAGTTGAGTCGGGTCAAATTAGGATTGTCCAGGGTTCAATGATCTGGAGGATCATTGGGAGTCGTTTTGGGAATACATTAGTACCGGGTTCCGTCGTTGGTGACATTACATGAATTAATTTAGTGTATGTGTAGATTATGGGTCGTGTGGTGGATTGTATGCTTATACTTGCTTAAATGATGTACGAATGATTATACGTGCCTAAACATGCTAAGTATAGACTATGGATGCATGCTTATGTGTTAAGATGTGTTAGAATGCGTTAAACACGACAAACTGGAAAAAGGTTAACATGTGTTAAAAGTGCTGTTAACATGTGTTAAAAATGTGCTGATGACCTGAATGTGGAACTTTTGGGCGAATGTGGAAATGGGGTTTGAAAAATGGGCGAACGTAGAAACAAAGTGGGCGAATGTGGAATTTTTCCACATTCGACCACTAAAAAGGGGCGAATGTGGAAAAATTCCACATTCGACCACATAAACTGGGCGAACGTGCAGATAGTATAAATACCATCCTTAGCCATTTTTCACCATTTCACAAACCCTAGACGCCTCCAAACACTCTCTATCAGCTATTATCATTGGGGAAGGAGTTTTTGAACTTATTTTTCATAACCTAACTCTCTAAATCATTACAAGCGAAGATCTAAGGTGTGTTCTTCATTACAAATCCTTTTTAAACAATTTTAACTTGTTTTCATCTAAACCCCAAGGGTCCAGATCTGATATCAACATGTTTTATGGGTAAAAACCTTCCTAATATCTTTCTAAATAAAACCTATTCATAAACAATGAGTTTTCATACAATTTAACATGTGTTTATGTGGTATTAAGCATTGTTTGATGATTACTTGCTATGTAGATGACATGACTACAACCTAGGGCTGTTATTAATAGAGAGTTATAATGGAAACATGTTACAATTGATTGTTGATGGTGTTTTGTCGATTAAAGGGGTTTTTAGTTAGATTTAGGGCTTGTTTTGGATGGTTATGATAAGGTTATGATAGGGGTTTCTTGTTCATGATGATTTGATGATGATGAGCTGATTATTGATTGATTTCAGAAGTTTCCTAATTGGGTAATATTTTCATGCATGATGATGTGACATCTCCATAATTTACTATTTTAGGAAACTTGTAAAAACGGATAGATTTTGGGGTAAAATTGGTAGGGTTTCGTAGGAATATAATAATGATGCTTGACTGCTGTAACTCATGATGTTTCGTGATGTTTTCGGATGTTTTTGGACGCGTTTTTGAGTAAACAACACAGCAGGGTCGAACCTGGAACACCTTCGGCCAGTCGAATGGGCGAAGGTGGGTTCCAAGGGTCGAACCTGGAACTGAAGGGGGCGAAGGTGGAAGAAAAGGGGCGAAGGTGGAAGAAAAGGGGCGAAGGTGGGAGTTTAAAGCCACCTTCGACCACTCAAAGCCACATTCGACCCTACGTTAACAAAAATGAGATTTTTGATACAAACTAAGTGTTTTATGCTTGAACCTTGCGTGTAATCTATGTGTACTTGATTAGTTAGGGTAATGGGTCACCAACGGGATGTCGGGACGGTCTAGTGTGTCGGTTAAACATTTAAACTCGTTTTAAAACATACTTGGTTATGATCTGGACAATCGGGGACTTGTTAGCCTTCGGGTTAGTAGTCATCACACTTATGTAAACTCATTGATAGGTTGTCATTAGTTGGGATTATCATACACGTGTTGGAATTCTAGTTATCGGAAGACGCACAATAAGGTGAGTTTCACGGCCCCACTCTTTTACTGGTTTTACATTTTCGGGGGAGAAAACATGCTGTGTCCTTTAAACGTGAGTCAACTATATTTTCATAAAAAGGCGTTTCAACTATGTTTTGGTATTCATGAATTCATTGGGTTTGGAGTATTCATTATGTTTTCACGTATTCATTATATTACTATGCGATCTTTGGAAGTCCCGGGGGAAACCATGAATGTGCGGGGATGCACAACGGGGGAAACGTGGATAGCGCTATTTGGGCTTGACCCGCCCCACTCGTCGACTGGAGGTCGGACGGGTGCATATTGTCTCTTAGGTATTCAGTATTCAGTATGCAGTATTCAGTATTCAGTATTCATTCGGGCACGTATTCAGTATTCACAGTATTCGAGTCCAGTAATGGTTTTCCAATCGCAGTAGTAACAGGTATTCATATATTTTGCATGCATGTGGTCTGGATTGACCATGAGTATTCAGTTGGAGTCGATTATCACTTGGAGTTGGTATACATTTGGAGTCGGTATTCCTTTAAAAACCTGTGAACTCACCAGCATTATTTGCTGACGTATTTAGCATGTTTGTCTCAGGTCGCTAAGGTAGCAGCTGTTGGTAGGCGCACGGAGTCTCACGGCGTCTAGGATTCATGTGCATCTCATTTAGCATTTTCAGACTTTCGTACTTTTGATTTCACGTTGTAATAAAGTTTTACGCTTCCGCAGCGTTGGATCATTTATGAAAACTTAATGGGTTGATTTTGTCATTTTTACGTATCATATAGTGTTGTTTATTGTGACCGTTGACTTGGATCCTGGTGTGTCACGCGCCTCGCGGTAAAACCCCGCACGTGGAAATTTGAGGGTGTGACAGATTGGTATCAGAGCCAGGTTATAGTGAACTAGGACTGCATGTAGAGTCTAGTCTATAGCCGAGTATCACACACGTTAGACGGTCACACATAGTTACGAGTCGTGTCATTTGGAAAACATATTAACCTTGTCGGGGTGTCGGTGTCCTCATCACACAGTATCACGTTATCTATCTTTTGTTATTCCTACCTGGGTTCTATCTTCTTCTTTGGGTTTGAAGTTGAAGGGACTATTCGCTTACATACTTGCTTACTCACACACTATCATGCACTAGTACTTGTCATAGTACACTCCTGAGTGACTATTCACTTTGGGATCTTCGTGCGATAACAGTTTCTTTTAGGAATGTGGGTATCGGGTGATTTGAAGTTCTAGCTAGGAGCACGCCTAGAGGACCATGTAGAGCGATTTGTTATTTCGGGTGCACACGAAATCATAAATCGAAATGCATGAAAATCTTGGTGGACTTCGTGTTCGGACTAATGGTCATGCTGGAACCATGTTCTGAATTCGTTTGGTCACTTGTAGCTCGATCTGTTGGTGATTTTGCGTATCTTGTCTCATGTTTGGCAGAACATGTCTGGTCGCGCTGGTGGACGTGCTGGTGGACGCCGTGGTGGCGGCGGGGGTCGCAATGGCGGTGGACGAGGTGGTGGGAACATCACCATGACTCAGGCGGAGTTGGAGCACATGTTGCAACAACAGTTGAACGTTGCGTTGGCTGCTTTCCAGGCTGCTCAGCAGACCCTGGGAAATACTAATCAGATGCAGACTGGGTGCACGTACAAGAAGTTCATGGACTGTAAGCCCCATTTCTTCAATGGGACTGAAGGAGCGGTGGGACTACTTAGGTGGTTGGAGAAGATTGAGTCGGTGTTTGCTATGTGTAATTGTCCCGACGCTGATCGCGTCAAGTATGCTTCTGCTACACTGGAGGGACATGCGTTGACCTGGTGGAACTCCACCACTGCGAACCTTGGTCTGGGTGAGGCCAATGCTATGCCGTGGTCTGAGTTTGTTCAGATGTTGAGGGCGGAGTATTGCCCAAGAGACGAGATTATGAAGTTGGAGCATGAGTTTTGGAACCTGAAGATGGTTGGGTCGGAGATCGAGGAGTTTACTGCTAGGCACAATGAGTTAGCTGTGATGTGCCCCGGTTTGGCTACACCGGAGTACCGGAGGATTGAGCACTACGTTGCTGGGTTAGTGCCGGAGATTGCTGGGCTTGTTGCCGCTGCTGATCACACTACTATGTTGGCCACTGTTCGGGCAGCCCACAAGCTGACCAACATGAAGGTTGCGGAGGGCGTTCTACCTCCGAGGGGTGCTGCTGTGAAAGCCCCTGCGGACAACAAGAGAAAGTGGGAGAGTGCTGGAAAGAGCGCTGGGTCGTCCCAGCCGCAGGCAAAGAAGCAAGAGGTTGTGGGAGCATCATCCGAGCAGAGGTCTGGGGGATATACTGGGAAGCTCCCGAAGTGTGGTGAGTGTGGGTTTCATCATACGGGTGATTGTGAGAAGTTTCGCTGTCGACGGTGTCAGCGTTTTGGTCATCATGCTAAGGACTGTAGGACTACTCTTCAGCTACAACCGGCACAGGCCACTACTACTACCACTGCTACTGCTCCTCAGGGGAGGCAGGGATGTTATCACTGTGGGGATAATGGACACTTCAAGCGGGATTGTCCTAAGCTGAACCAAGGGACTGCAGGTGGTGCTGGGAATGAAGGCGGCGGTCGAACTACTCGTGGTCATGTCTACGTCATTGGCGCTAGGGAGAACCAGGAGGATCCTGACACTGTTACTGGTGAGTATTCTTTTCTTGATTCTCGTTATGCTCGTATTCATTCTCGTTCGCATTGTTTGGCAATTCGTATTCATTGTGTGCATTCAGTTTGGTATTTGGTCATCATTTTGCATTCATGAGTCTGATGTGGGTCCTTTGGAGATGTTACTTGGACGGTACCGGTGTATCATTTATACCGATCATAGTAGTCTCTAGTAGGCCTTCGATCAGGGGGATTCATTGTTCTCTATTCACTTTGGGGAGGGCGGTTCCCCGGCACAGAGTATTCGTTGATATCATCTTTCGTTCATGGTTATCATTTCGTTTGTGTTCTGGGAAACGTTACTTGGGTTAGGTCGACACTCATTACTGTCGAAGAGTGAATCTCGGGGCGAGATTCCTTTCAACAGGGGGATGATGTGACGACCGGGAAAATTTTTTTTTTTCTTTTTCTTTTTCTCGCTTCGTTCTCTTTGACTTCAGGAAATTTTCGGGACGAAAATTCTTTCAACAGGGGGATGATGTGACACCCGGCATGTTTGGGTCAACATTTTTATAAACACATAAGTCTACCTTAGCGAGAAACGTTTATAAACAAACTTAACTGGGTTAGTTGAGTCGGGTCAAATTAGGATTGTCCAGGGTTCAATGATCTGGAGGATCATTGGGAGTCGTTTTGGGAATACATTAGTACCGGGTTCCGTCGTTGGTGACATTACATGAATTAATTTAGTGTATGTGTAGATTATGGGTCGTGTGGTGGATTGTATGCTTATACTTGCTTAAATGATGTACGAATGATTATACGTGCCTAAACATGCTAAGTATAGACTATGGATGCATGCTTATGTGTTAAGATGTGTTAGAATGCGTTAAACACGACAAACTGGAAAAAGGTTAACATGTGTTAAAAGTGCTGTTAACATGTGTTAAAAATGTGCTGATGACCTGAATGTGGAACTTTTGGGCGAATGTGGAAATGGGGTTTGAAAAATGGGCGAACGTAGAAACAAAGTGGGCGAATGTGGAATTTTTCCACATTCGACCACTAAAAAGGGGCGAATGTGGAAAAATTCCACATTCGACCACATAAACTGGGCGAACGTGCAGATAGTATAAATACCATCCTTAGCCATTTTTCACCATTTCACAAACCCTAGACGCCTCCAAACACTCTCTATCAGCTATTATCATTGGGGAAGGAGTTTTTGAACTTATTTTTCATAACCTAACTCTCTAAATCATTACAAGCGAAGATCTAAGGTGTGTTCTTCATTACAAATCCTTTTTAAACAATTTTAACTTGTTTTCATCTAAACCCCAAGGGTCCAGATCTGATATCAACATGTTTTATGGGTAAAAACCTTCCTAATATCTTTCTAAATAAAACCTATTCATAAACAATGAGTTTTCATACAATTTAACATGTGTTTATGTGGTATTAAGCATTGTTTGATGATTACTTGCTATGTAGATGACATGACTACAACCTAGGGCTGTTATTAATAGAGAGTTATAATGGAAACATGTTACAATTGATTGTTGATGGTGTTTTGTCGATTAAAGGGGTTTTTAGTTAGATTTAGGGCTTGTTTTGGATGGTTATGATAAGGTTATGATAGGGGTTTCTTGTTCATGATGATTTGATGATGATGAGCTGATTATTGATTGATTTCAGAAGTTTCCTAATTGGGTAATATTTTCATGCATGATGATGTGACATCTCCATAATTTACTATTTTAGGAAACTTGTAAAAACGGATAGATTTTGGGGTAAAATTGGTAGGGTTTCGTAGGAATATAATAATGATGCTTGACTGCTGTAACTCATGATGTTTCGTGATGTTTTCGGATGTTTTTGGACGCGTTTTTGAGTAAACAACACAGCAGGGTCGAACCTGGAACACCTTCGGCCAGTCGAATGGGCGAAGGTGGGTTCCAAGGGTCGAACCTGGAACTGAAGGGGGCGAAGGTGGAAGAAAAGGGGCGAAGGTGGAAGAAAAGGGGCGAAGGTGGGAGTTTAAAGCCACCTTCGACCACTCAAAGCCACATTCGACCCTACGTTAACAAAAATGAGATTTTTGATACAAACTAAGTGTTTTATGCTTGAACCTTGCGTGTAATCTATGTGTACTTGATTAGTTAGGGTAATGGGTCACCAACGGGATGTCGGGACGGTCTAGTGTGTCGGTTAAACATTTAAACTCGTTTTAAAACATACTTGGTTATGATCTGGACAATCGGGGACTTGTTAGCCTTCGGGTTAGTAGTCATCACACTTATGTAAACTCATTGATAGGTTGTCATTAGTTGGGATTATCATACACGTGTTGGAATTCTAGTTATCGGAAGACGCACAATAAGGTGAGTTTCACGGCCCCACTCTTTTACTGGTTTTACATTTTCGGGGGAGAAAACATGCTGTGTCCTTTAAACGTGAGTCAACTATATTTTCATAAAAAGGCGTTTCAACTATGTTTTGGTATTCATGAATTCATTGGGTTTGGAGTATTCATTATGTTTTCACGTATTCATTATATTACTATGCGATCTTTGGAAGTCCCGGGGGAAACCATGAATGTGCGGGGATGCACAACGGGGGAAACGTGGATAGCGCTATTTGGGCTTGACCCGCCCCACTCGTCGACTGGAGGTCGGACGGGTGCATATTGTCTCTTAGGTATTCAGTATTCAGTATGCAGTATTCAGTATTCATTCGGGCACGTATTCAGTATTCACAGTATTCGAGTCCAGTAATGGTTTTCCAATCGCAGTAGTAACAGGTATTCATATATTTTGCATGCATGTGGTCTGGATTGACCATGAGTATTCAGTTGGAGTCGATTATCACTTGGAGTTGGTATACATTTGGAGTCGGTATTCCTTTAAAAACCTGTGAACTCACCAGCATTATTTGCTGACGTATTTAGCATGTTTGTCTCAGGTCGCTAAGGTAGCAGCTGTTGGTAGGCGCACGGAGTCTCACGGCGTCTAGGATTCATGTGCATCTCATTTAGCATTTTCAGACTTTCGTACTTTTGATTTCACGTTGTAATAAAGTTTTACGCTTCCGCAGCGTTGGATCATTTATGAAAACTTAATGGGTTGATTTTGTCATTTTTACGTATCATATAGTGTTGTTTATTGTGACCGTTGACTTGGATCCTGGTGTGTCACGCGCCTCGCGGTAAAACCCCGCACGTGGAAATTTGAGGGTGTGACAGTTTTTGTCACACCCCCAAATTTCCACATGCGGGGTTTTACCGCGAAGCGCGTGACACACCAGGATCCAAGTCAACGGTCACAATAAACGACATCTATGTGATAAGAAAACAACGTAAACTACCAATGCGTTTCGAAACCGTTCTAACACAGCGGAAGCAAAATGTATTATTACAACTTAAAATAAAACTCAAAGTCTGAAATGTTTAACAAAACATGCATATGATCCCTAGACGCCGTGAGACTCCGTGCGCCTATACTCAATGCTGCTACCTTAGCGACCTGAGAAAACATGCCAAAAAGATGTCAACATATAATGCTGGTGAGTTCACAGGTTTTTAGTTCGTAAACGTTTTCATGTGTAAAGCGATTTCTCATAAATTGCCAAGTGTGCAAAAGTTCCAAGTAAATAACAAACGTTCCCTTACTACTACGACTGTGTTGCTAAAACCATTACTGACAAACGTTGCTCGAGTTGCTGCCCATGTGCCAAGTGTCAAGTGTCAAGTAGAGACAATATGCACCCGCCCGGCTCCCAGCCGTCAGGTGGGGTTCGTCACACCCGATAGATCTATCCACATTTCCCCCGTTGTGCCCCGCACATTCATGGTTTCAATAGGGACTTAGGTTTCGTCGTATAGTAAATAAGTGCCAAGCGCCAAGTGCCAAATGCCAAGTGTCAATGTTTAAAAGTGTCAAGTGCCAATGTTTAAATATGCCAAATTCCAATGTTTAAAAGTGTCAAATGCCAAAATATGCCAAGTGCCAAACGTGTCACGTTTCTTAAAATAGTCACATTCCCAAAAAGGGGTCATGTTTCTAAAAGCGTTGCGTTTCAAAAGCGTTGCGTTTCATAAGTGTTGTGTTTCAAAAGCGTTGTGTTTCAAAACATAAACGTTGTATTTGTAAAAACGTGTGGCATGCTTCTCCCCCGAGAGAAAAGTGTATAAAAGAGGGGCCGTGAACTCACCTTAGAGTGCGTCTTCTGATAACTAGAATTCCAACACGTGTATGATAATCCCAACTAATGACAACCTATCAATGAGTTTACATAAGTGTGATGACTATTAACCCGAAGGCTAACTAGTCCCCGATTGTCCAGATCTTGACTACGTGTGTTAAAAAGTGTGTTTAAACATTAACCGGACATCCCTGACCGACCCGACATCCCGTTGGTGACCCATTCCATCAATTAGTCATGCAGATAAGTTTAACACATAAGTTTCAAGCATAAAACACTTAGTTTGCATCAAAAATCTCATTCCGGATATCAGATGGTCGAATGTGGTTTTTGCCATTTCCACGTTCGCCCGTTTGAGCCACGTTCGCCCGTTTTTCCCACATTTTGTTCCACGTTCGCCCGTTTGAGCAACGTTCGCCCGTTTTTCCCACGTTCGCCCGTTTTTCCACGTTCGCCCGTTTTTTCCCATGTTTTGTTCCACGTTCGCCCATTCGAACAAATTTTATTCCACGTTCGCCCGTTTTCATCAGCATTTTATAAAACGCACCAAAACGCATCTAAACGGTCCGAAAATATCACGAAACATTACCAATCACAGCAGTCAACTATCATTAACATATTCCTACATAACCCTACCAATTTTATCCCGAAATCCGTCCGTTTTACAAGTTACCCGAAATAGCAAATTATGGAGATGTCACATCAAACGCATGCAATCTTTACCCAATTAGGAAACTTTATGAAATCAATCAATAATCAACTTAATATACTTAGATTATCATGAACAATAAACCCCCCAATCATATCCTTATCATTATCATCATGAACAAGCCCTAGATCTAACCCAAAATCCCCAAAATGAACATAACATCATCAATAATCAATTGTAACCTATCTCAATCCTAAATCATCATCAATAACAGTCCTAGATCATTGTCATAACCTCTATACAGCAATCAATCATCAAACAATGCATAACATCACATAAAACACCATTAACACATGTTATTTTATATGAAAACTCATTGTTTATGAATAGGTTTTGTTTAGAAAGATATTAGGAAGGTTTTTTATTCATGAAAACATGTTTGAATCAGATCTGGACTCTTGGGGTTTAATGAAAACGAATTGAAAT
The DNA here is from genome assembly GCA_028751855.1 of Ambrosia trifida. Lineage (NCBI taxonomy): Eukaryota > Viridiplantae > Streptophyta > Magnoliopsida > Asterales > Asteraceae > Ambrosia > Ambrosia trifida. The sequence continues at coordinate 61,843,211 of CM054128.1, read as the reverse complement.
GCTTTAAAAATGATTTAGAATGAAGAACACACCTTAGATCTTTGTGTAGAAGATGTTTGTAGGTTAGATTATAGAAAACAAGGGCAAAAACTCCTTCCCCAATGTTTAAAGTTGCTAGAGAGTGTTTTGAGGCGTTTAGGGTTTGTGAAATGGTGAAAAATGACAAAGTGTGGTATTTATACTATGTCCACATTCGCCCCTTTTACCTGGGCGAATGTACCCTCCTTCGACCCTTTCACAGGGTCGAACGCACCCTGACTTGGTCGAATGAAATTATTTAAATTCCATATTCCAGGTTCGCCCCTTTTACAAGGGTCGAACCAGGAGTATTGTCCAGGTTCGCCCATTCGATTGGTCGAACCAGGACTCACGTTTTTCTAGTTTTTCCAATTTGTCGTGTTTAACGCATTTTAACGCACCCTAACATACGAGCATGCAACCTTAGTCTATGTTTAACATATTTAAGCACAGATGATTATCTACACATCATTTAAACACGTCTAAGCATATAATCCACCATACGACAATTAGTCTATACATACACTTAATTAGTTTATGTAATTCACCAACAACGGGACTCATATCGTGTGTGTGTGTGACTAACCCAATGATCTCCCGAATCATTGAACCTTGGACAATACGGACTGTGTTCCGACTCTACTGACCCCGTCAAGTATGTTTAATAAACGTTTTTCGCTAAGGTAGACTTATGTGTTTATAAAATGTTGACCCAAACATGCCGGGTGTCACAGTTTTAGTCCTTTCTTTATAACTTGTTCAGTTGATGACAAAACTTAGTAGCGGGTTGGTTGACATAAAGAGAGTTGACTTGATACTTACAATTGGGTATCTAATAGGGTTTGATGACAAGAACATGTGCTACTAGCTAGTCAACTAATTTCCAGAACTATGTTTATGTGATTTCCAATCTATGAACTAAAAACCGTGTGAAACCTAGAACCCGAAGTTTAGAAGAGGTTGTGTTTTTATTATTATTATTATTATTATTATTATTATTATTATTATTATTATCGAAAATCAAATCAAAGTTACTAGTTTTTCCAATTTTCCAAAACAATCGAAGCAGTTAATTCGATAAATAGTTAATTTAGTTAAAAACTATTTTTTCCAGAAATTCCATGTGGAGACAACTGGACTTTAACTATACTATATTTTTATTATTTTTGACCGACTAAACGACATCGATCATCTTAATGGAGTGCTGGTGCGATGCGATGCACATGCACGAGGACGTGCATGAATTGATGGTGGGAGAATGTCACAAGCCAAATATTTGATAGTCGCAATGCTGCGGGTTGGGCTTGAATGCTTGGGTTGCTGGCCGAATCCTGGATTTCATCGGGAACGGCTTTAGTGGAATAAGGCGAGTCGTGCCGAGACATGTCTATGTGTCGAACACACCACTGATCGAGAGCTGTTGCCGCTCTCTTGATTAGTCTAAGGCAGAACAAAACCAGTGACCCGGATCAAAGAAACGGGATAATGCCTATCTCTAGAAATTGAGGACGCCACATAGGAATCGAAAGATAACACCGTAATGTATGGCTAGCCTCTTGGTAGTAATGCTTCTATAATATTGGGTGTCAATAATATGAGGCTTCTTCACCTTTTAAAAAAAATAAATACATAAAAACTTTATATTGAAAGTACAGACTAAATTCATTTTTTTTGAGCCAAATTGTTTACACCAAGTGACCAAACATTTAAAGTCCAGATATAAAACTGGTCTTAAAATCGCATTTTCGTTTTCATTAATTTGGGCTCATTTTCACCAAAAAAATAAATAAAAATTAGAAACCCGAACAAACACATAAATAACAGGAAAGTCAAAACCGAACGGGTTTCTAAAATTAAAAAACCAAAACTTTGGTATTGACTTTTGAGGCAAAAAGTCATAAACCAAACAACAAATTTTTAAAATCATCAAACCAAGTCTTGTTCAATTTGGAATCATTAAACAAAATTTCTATTCCAAGCAACATCTTGTTATGAACAGAGGACCCTCATAATAAATTATAACAATTAACAATGTAACAAACCCTATATCTCTTAGGTTATGTATACTAACTTTGTATCAAACTGTCATCTTCATAACCATCACAATACTTAAACAATAAAGGTTACTGAACACATTAACACACAAATAAAATATATCTGATCAACAAAACTTAATATCATACGTGACAGTGTGACACGTTATTGTAAGTGGACAAAGTGGTTTGCTGTCACGAGTTTCCACCTTGCTTTGCTCAGATTCGTAAGTAAATAAAAAAAAAAAACTAATTCGCCCATGTATACCAGAATCTGAACCTCAGTTCGAAAGAGTTAAGGGTGAACTTCTAGAGGTTGAACTACCGTCTGCTAATTCTTTTCGACCTCCTGTATACTTGTTCATCATGCTCGTTGTCTTCGAAGCAACCGAATTCACTATCTGTTTTAAGATAATCCGCTTTATTTGATTCTGATCTCGTCGTCGTGGTAGAATGGTCGATGTTTTCATTTCTTTGTAACAACTGAGGATGAATATGTCATATGAGGAGGTTTAAGCTCTTGATTTATAGTGGTGTAGAGAAATAGTAAGCCAATTAATAAGTACTAGCTTTGATTTACTAGCTTTGGCATCACGTTTGATTTATTGTTATTCACTTATTTGGAGGGGTCAAATAACATAATCCAATATTTAATTTTTCTTTTCATTTTTTATTTAATATAGTATACTATTTATCTGCTGGGTCCAATGGGTCGTCTACAACAATAGTTCATCTCCAGAGGGGCAAGGATTTGTCTTTGGTAGACTAGGGTTCGCAAATCAGAAAGGAGTGACGGCGCAACTTGTTGCCCGTCTACCTTCTATTGTGATGTAATTTTCGTATTTTGAGATAATGAAAGTTTATTATTTATTAAAAAAAATTAAATCTATCATATTTAAATTAGGGTTGAGTTATTCTACAAAGGTTACAAAATATGAGAAGAGTGAGAAGGATACAAAAAACACAATAAATCATAAAATATGACACAATGAGCCATAAAATATAACACAGTGCCAAAAAAATATAACACGGTGCTGAAGAAAAAAGACACAATGATCTGAAAAAATGACACAATGATGAAAAAAAAAGACACAATGGTATATAAAAGACACAATGATATAACGTATATTCTAAAAACTACAAGCTAAACCCCCAAAAAAACGAAGACCTAAAAACTAACGTCGTATGGTTCGATAAGACGATAACAATTCCGCTTCAATGAGTTCAATCGGAGTCCGTTTGATACCATTCCTATGACTTCCTATTTTTCTTTCATTGTGTATTTGATCCTAACTCATTTAAATGATGCTTATTGTTTACATAACTTGCTTTGAATAGTGTAGTTTGAATATCTCATACATTAGCCACAAAAGTTTAGAGATGAGAATTTGGTATCACCGTAGTATCGTACAGATCATATTGGTACTGGTAGCTGTTTTTTTTTCTTTTTTTCGTTTTTCATGACTGGTATTTTTTATACCGCTATTTTTGTTGACTAACCTTCGAATACCGGTATCTAATCGGTATCGTACCATACCCATTAATTTCAGTACTGATACACACACTATTGGCTTTTTTTTGGGACCATTATTTTCAGTAGTGGTATTGGTTCAATACCGATACTGTAGCATGCTCATCCCTACAAAAGTTTGAATGTCTCTAACATTGGTCACAAAAGCTTTCAATACTTTGAAATTTGATCACAAACTTTTGTATGTTAGTTTTATAGATTAATCCTAAAATTTTTTACTTTATGTTTAACCATAAAATTCTTTTATAGTATAGTTTTCACTTCTTAAAAATTCACCATAAACTTTTGTCCTTTGAGGTTTGGCCACAAAGGGTTTATTTTAATCGTAACCAATGTTGAGTACCAGAACAGTAACCAACCGAGTTCCCTTCTATTATAAAAAGGTTTTCGATCAATATAAAACACGATTTTACATTTTTTTTGTGCTATATATTAGAGAACTTTTGTGGAACAAAACCGTTGATTTTTAACTTTTTGTTTGTATTGTAAACAATACTAACACCATAATGAACTTAGTTGTGTTCAAAATCATGTACTTTTTTGTGTTATATGAACTACCCTGACTATTGGCACTACTAGTAATGAAACGAACTAAATCAGCATCGACCAATCTAACATACTTTGAACTTTTCATTTATAATGATTTATAAAATTCTAAATATACTACTATGACGCACAACATTAGTGTCTCCGCCACTATGTGCGGGCAAGGGTCTCTGGTATATGTGTAACTACGATTTTCCAAAATACTACAATAAAGAATACAAGTACAAATAAGATATGTTATACGTTATACTTTTCTAATTTCTATAACTAATTTTGAGTATATTTATAAAATTCTGAGTTTGTCATTGCGATGTGCATATTTATCTATGTTGTGATACAATTATTTTTTTAAATAGAGTTCTGAATAGTAATATAAAAGTAATCGAAGAACAAGCATACATATTATTAAGGGGAAAGTGAATATGGTGTTGTTAAGCGCCTAACCTTATATGTGAAACCATCAAAACTACGTAGTTTTGATTATAAGTTTCTAAAAAAATGATTTTATTTATATTTTTTCATATTTCATCTCCATTAATTTGGTAAATTTGACTTTGATATCCATGAATCACATATGCCAATCATCTAAATGACGTCCAGACTTTCTGTCTTTCAAGAAATTCATCAATTTTTGTAATCATAATCGGTCAGATAGATATAGAAGTCGCAAGCGATGATAAATCCAATTCAAGCACATTCGACCATGTACCAGTCAAATATACCTTCTTCCCTCTTATTCAAACAATTTAATGGCTTCAATTAATTCTCATCAATCCAATTACGAGGTAATATGGATGAAATCCTTAATTGTTACTGAATTGGATAATGGCCCTAAATTGATATATAATTAAATACATCTATTTTTTTTTAATTTTTGTTTGAAATACGACGTGCATGGTGTTTTTACAGTCTCAATTAGTGGAGGAAATTGTTGAAACAAATCAAAGCGATGTTTAGGATGTTGAAATAGAGGATGGATGAATTGTTTTGTGAAATTAAATAAAGAACGTGCTACGTTATTACCTGTTTAGAATGGTGATTCATGGAGATCAAAGTAAAAAAGTTAACTAAATTAGTGGAGTGGAAACATGAAACAATATAAATAAATCAATTTTTAGAAACTTATAATCCAAACTACGTAGTTTTGATGGTTTCACGTGTAAGGTTAGGTGCTTAACAGCATCATATTCACTTTCTTTCCCCTATTATTAAAGTATATGAACATGAATACGCTATAAGGAAAGCTAATTTAATTCCAAAGCGTAATTCAGCAATTCTGGTCATACCAATCGGAATTCATACCGATTTATTTCGACCTCCTTTATTTTTCATCATCATGTTCGTCGCGTTAGAGGCAACAAAAAAGAGCCAAATTCACAATTCGGCTCATGATCTTTCGCTTGATTTTGTTCTCATCTCGCCGTGGCGGAATTGTCATTTTATTCGTCAATCTATGTGATTGCTCGGGGTAGAATGATGCAGAATTCATTTCTATAACAACTGAGGTTAAAATTGAACCGAATTTTGAATTGAATGTGTGAAGGATTTGAATAACAAAGAAGAGGAGGGAGTGTTGGTTTTATAGGCTCAGTCAGAATAAGTAGGTAAGAAAGTACTTAGACAACTTAGTTGCTTCGGCGTCACGTTTGATTTGGTTTTGTTATTTGGAGGGGTCAAATAACAAAGTTGCTGACATAATGTAATAGGGGAGGGTTATAATAAAAACCCTCCAAAATGAGAAAACCATGTAAACCCATTTGTAGCCATTGATCTAAAGTGATCAATGGTCTAGATTCATTCTATATTATTTTAATATATTTATTAAGGTAAAGGACAAAAAAAGGGCACAATGGTCAAATGCCATTTTTCTGAAAAAGCAGATATGACAAGTGGACCCCATACATGTCACATCATCTCTCTCATACTTTTGTGATCATTGTCTAAATCTGCCAGATGCCCGTGTTACATATGTAACATGTGTTGTGTTACGTAGGTTAAAACTGAGTTGCCAGTGTATATTATTTAAAAAATGCTGATTTATTATTTTTTTTATTATACCATGTTTTTTTTTTCGTTTTATTGTACCAGCACCAGAATTGTTGCATACGTAACGAGAATTAATATGGTTATAGGCATTTTGTTACTTACAAATTGCTAAAACCAAAGAAAACGGTCATTACAAAGTGCTAAAAACTTTATTGATCAAAAAACATTCAAATGTACACAAGAATTGTTTCTTACAAAATGCTAAAAAACAAACAAAACGGTCATTACAAATCAACAAATGCTAAAAAAAGTATCATAAATAAAAAAAAATGTCTACACTTCATTCTTGATAATCATCTTCATCTTTAATGCAAAAAATATGCTCACCTGCAAAAATAAAACAAAAATCATCAATTTACATGTAGTTATCAAAGATTATCAAACATACGAAACTGATAACAACTTAGCTCTGCTGTTACATACGAAACAGACGCAAACATAGATTTGATCCAATGATTAGTGACTTTTGTTTTAATCAATATATGGTAAAAAAAAAAACAGAAGCTAATTTATACCAACTTAGTTCTGCTGTTACATACGAAACAGAAACTAATTTGTACCATAGTTTTGTTGTTACATACGAAACAGATGCAAAAATATAGGAAACAGATGCAAACATACAGAAACAGATGCAATTTACATGTAGTTATCAAAGATTATCAAACATACGAAACTGATAACAACTTAGTTCTGCTGTTACATACGAAACAGACGCAAACATAGATTTGATCCAATGATTAGTGACTTTTGTTTTAATCAATATATGGTAAAAAAAAATCAGAAGCTAATTTATACCAACTTAGTTCTGCTGTTACATACGAAACATGTGCAAAAATATAGGAAACAGATGCAAACATACATTCCACACATTATAATACTCATACAAACATGCACATACTGGTAAAAAACAAAAGCAGACATATTGTTGCATATGTTAACAGACATTAAAATTCACCAATTTTGATTAAAAAAACATATTAAACAAAAGCAGACATATTGTTGCATAGAAAATAATCTGACTGCAAAAAACATATATGCTACACACGTAAACAGTCTAACATAACACAAAGATTATATGAAAATATAGACGATAAAAACACCCTAACTAAACAACAAGATACTACAAACATAAAAACCCAAAACGAAAAATCATTTTCGATGTTTAACATAATACAGACAATACTTATGTACATGTGAAACAACAATTATTTACAAGAAAACAACAATTATTTACATGTGTAACACGAAAAACACAGACAACACTTATGTAGTCTGCAGTAAACATAGAACAGAATTTGATATGCTAGAAAACAGAAAACATAATTTGACTGCAAAAAATAGATATGCTACACACGTAACAGGCTAACTAAACACAAAAGATTATACGAAAATATAGACGATAAAAACACCCTAACTAAACACAAAAATACTACGAACATAAAACACAAAACAAAAAATCATTTTACATGGTTTAACATAATAAATCACCTAACCCCCCAACCCTCCCCCCCCCCCCCCCCCCCCCACAAAAAAAAAAACTAGAAACACAAAAAAAAGATATATATTAAACCACCTCCAAGCCCATCATCCTCTGATTCGTAATCCTATATAAGAAAAATATAGACGATAAAAACAGATGTGCTGCACATGTAACAGCCTAACTAAACACAAAGATCATACAAAAATATAGACGATAAAAACACCCAAACTAAACATAAAGATACTACGAACATAAAACACAAAACGAAAAATCTTTTTCAATGTTTAACATAATCAATCACCCAACCAAAAAAATATTAAACCATCTAACCCCCCAACCAAAAAAAAAATATTAAACCATCTAACCCCCCAACCAAAAAATCTTTTTCAATGTTTAACATAATCAATCACCCAACCAAAAAAATATTAAACCATCTAACCCCCCAACCAAAAAAAAAATATTAAACCATCTAACCCCCCAACCAAAAAATCTTTTTCAATGTTTAACATAATCAATCACCCCAAAAAAAAAAATATTAAACCATCTAACCCCCCAACCAAAAAAAAAAAAAAAGGGATGCTAAAAAAAAAATGTTTAACATAATCAAACCATCTAACCCCCCAACCAAAAAAAAAAGGAAAGAGAGCTTGCAAGAAGTGATGATGAATACATACCATGTAAAATACAAATGAAAACCATACCTGTTTCCTATATATAAACAGTATTGTTTTTTTTTTTCTTTTCAATACTTCATGATCCTTCTTTTCAATACCCAGATAAAGAAAACAGACCTTAAAGATGTTAAAGAGAGGAGTAGTTGAAAACTGAGACGAGATGCCTTCATCCCAGGTTCGAGCCTTCTGGAGAGAAACATTGGGGGTCGAAGTCGGGAGTGGCGGTTGCTGTTTGTCGAAGTTGAAACCGGTTGCTGTTTGTCGAAGTCGGGAGTCGGGAGTGGCGGTGTTGGCAGTGGAGGTGGCGGTGGGGTTGGTGGTGGTGGTGGTGGAAATAATCTTGAAGATGAAGAGAGATGAAGAGAGAGAGAGAGAGGGAGTTGTTTATATAGGAGGGGGAGAGGGAAAATTCAAATTAGAAAAAGAGGGGGAAGGGTAATTTTACTAGATTACCCTTTTTATTAAAATAATAAAGGTTGAGGTGGATTAATCTTGGCCACTAGTTAGGTTTTCATGGTTTTCTCATTTTAGAAGGTTTCCATTATCCCTTTCCCCTAATGTAATATATATTATCTTTCTTCTTTTCAAACCTATTTTTTATTTTAATAGTATACTTTTCATCCACATGTTAATATATACTTTATCTATTTTTTATTCTGGGATATACTTTGAGTTTTTGAAATATCTTATGTAGATGTAGGGGTTTACTCATTTTGTTTGAAGACGTTATTGATTTTTTTTTTTTTTTTTTGTGTGTCTAGATGTCATATCGTCTTATCAGGTTGTGTTTGGTTTGGTTCAACTGATTGTACTGTAGAGTTCAATCAGGCTGACTAATTAATCCTATAATTTCTAAAAGTACAATTTCAGTTAAAAACGTAATAAGATATAAATTGAACAAATCAATACACGAATTCACTATCTATCATTAACAAAATCTAGTGTCAAATCTTAATTCACCAATTCCATCCACTTATTAACGTTTTGCTTTGTTCTTCATCGCCATGTTCGTTGCCTTCAAAGCAACCGAAACTGCTGAATTCACAATTTGCTTCATCATCATCCGCTTGATTTGATTTGGACATCGTCGTGTTGGATTTGTCGATTTTTTCTTCAATTTGTGTGATTGATCGGGGTGTAACAATGCAAATTTCATATCTGTTATAATTTGAAGTGAATTTGTGATGGATTTGTATATCTAAGAAGAGGAGGGAATGTTGATTTATAGGCTCGATAAGTGACACAACTCATTACTTAGTAGCTTCCACATCACTTTTGCTTTGTTGTTATTTGGATGGGGCAAATAACAGGATGCTGACATAATGTAATATTTTATTTTTCTTTCCAAATTCCCTTTTGATTTGATGTAGTATACTCTTTGTCCACATGTTAATATATATTTTATTATAAATTTATGCTGGAATATATTTTAAAATTGTCGCAACCAAGATGTAGGTGATTAATCATTTTTGTTTGAACCCCATGTATAAACGTATAAGTATTTTATATGTTTAAATTTTTATCATTGTCAAAATTAGGGCTAGCAAATTTTGCCTTAGCAGGTTTAACAGGTGTCTGACGACGCGCACAACACAAGTTCTAAACGTGAACACGACTCGTTTAACTACTTTATATTCAATGTTTTTATCACAGTTATACATTTATGTACTAAAAAGGAGAAATAATGGATCTTTGCTTCTTAATTTTAATTATTTAAAAAAAAGAGGTAAAAAATGATATAGTGTACTTTTCAGCTAATATGTCTAATCATGTCTTATACAGGTTACCCATTGTTAGCCCTAGTTAAAATAAGTAATTGTTACTTGGTATGTATGTATGAATTTATGTATAATCAATTATGATTAAATTAATTAAATAATCTACATTTTATGGTATGGTATACTCAATTAATTAAATACATAAATTTTCATATCTATCTAGAGGGTTGGAGAATCAAGTGTGGACCAACTAGATAAATAAACTATCTTGCGTTCACATATGTTTTCTTGTTGTCGTGCATTACATCAGTCCAGGCATTCACTTGACCATCTCAACTTTCAACCTTGTGTATTGAAAGAATGAAAGGCCTATTTTTATTCATTTTCTTTAGATTATATAAATCATTATCTCTATACTATTCACCTTTACTTGAAAACTATACTTATTCTCACGCCGAAGGGTGGTCACAGAATTACCCCTACTCCTGTGGAGAGTCCTAACGGTGTTCTCTTTTGCAGCCTAAGCCATTTCATTCATTCTGGACGGTTTGAAAGGGTCTCTTTGCATCATCTAGCAGGTTCTTGTTTCTTCAGAAATATTATACAAAAATATATTTGAGTTTGTGCTTAAAAAACGAAGAAATAGTTTAACTTTTATAAGAACATGAACCCAAAAAACTCATCATCATGAGTTTTTGTATAATATTTCATAGATAATGATTTATATAATCTAAAAGAAAATGGATAAAAATAGGCCTTACATCTTTAAGCCAAACAAACCACTAAGGATTCAAGAGACCAACTGAAAATAATTTAAGATGAAATCTAACATGAACATACAAACACATCTTTTTTTTTTTAAACGACAAATTTTTATTACACCTTAATTTTATCTCACCTTGCATTTGCAAGGATTTGAACTCACAACCTTACATGTGTAAGGGGTGACACCATACCACTAGACCAAGAGGTCATGGGTAACATACAAACACATCTAAACAGAAGTGAAGCCATTGCAATCGTCTCCGAACACTTAAGCTTTGATCTTTCCTCTTTTGGTGGACAAAACAAAGCCATTAGGAGATGGAATGGGAGTCGAATTTATCAAGTAGGATTCGAACCTACCACCAATCGGTTGATTGATGACGGAATTAGAGAGTGAATGAATTTGGTGACGTGATTGAAAATTTGTTTTATAGTAGTGGTAGGGTAACACGGTTTATATTTTTTTTGAAGGGCAAATTTCATTAACACCAAACAAAACGGACTATCTCTAAGGCAGAGATAGCCACAAACAACAAGAGTTACATTACATCAAAATAAAAAGAATACCAATCCTTCCAATACACACAACCGTTTTTGCCCCTACTAGTAAACCAAAGATAACTCAAAGCCTTAACGTCCAAAATAACTTGAGCACCCTTCACATTAATCGCCTTAAAAACCTTCTCGTTTCTCGCCTTCCAAAACCGCCAGCATATGATGACTAATATACCGAAGATAACCTCTTTCTTCTTGTCCGAGTAGCCCAAAGAGTCTGCCATGATCTGCACATCTTGACTAGAAAACAGAAAAATTGGAGGGAGATGACACCACTTCGCAATCCCATTCCAAACTCTACAAGCAAATCTACACTCCGTCAATAAATGATCAACCATTTCTTCGGCAACTTCGCAAAAAACGCAGAGACATCTCCCCGAAATAATATTCCTTTTCCTAAGCATTGTTTTGGTAGGAATCCGATCTAAACAAGCTCTCCACATAAAGATATTACACTTTGCCGGCAACCAATTACACCATCCATACTTGCAATTCGACTCCACTGTCGTACCATTACGAATCCATCCCTTTAAATCCTGCATCGTCAGGTTCTGCAGCGAATTATTATTCCACGTCCACGAGTCATTGTGCGGCCTTAAAACAGTTCCGGTCACCAACCGGAAACACCTAATCAATTGATCCATGTTGCTTTTTTATGGCCTTTCCACTAGTAATAAAAGAAATTAATATAAATTCTGTGTTTTGATGTTAAAATATAAATGAAATGGAAACAAAGTAGTCAATCGAAATTAACATAAATTCCTTACGTTGTTAAAAAATGGGAAAATGAAAATAAAATTCCTTATCAAACAAATTGTTGGAAATTTTAAAATATGTGAAACGAATTTAATTTAATAATATTATTAATAAGTTTAGTAATCTATATTTATATTTTTTTCTATATTATCTTATTAAGGAGGAGTTATGCTAAGATAGTCATTTTCATTTCCGTACAACTTAACAAACAAGATATACAACATGTTTAAGCAAAAAAATTAAGGGTATTATTGGCATACTTGTGACTATTAAGACATTTAGGAGGGTAGATTAGTAAATTTAACATAATCCAATACCTCACATCCTAAAATCTTATCTCAATTATGCCCTTATGTCCAACTTTTAAAACACAAAATACAACCTAACCTATGATGCATCTTAAATGTGAGACCTTTCAACCCCCCTCTATATTATTATATATACTTCATTATAATCAATTTCTTGAATGTTAATAGTCTTTTCATAACCCCAAACAAAATCTTAGAGCTAATTTCATGTTTTGAAACATTGTTTTGTCTAAAAAAAAAAACTATGTCTTCATTAGATGAGAAGAGAAAAAAATCAATGAGAAGTTAAGACGCTTGCAAGATATGGTTCCCAATGTTACAAGGTATAAAGATATGAGTTAATCTTTATATACATATATACATTTTTTTTCTACTTGTTCATATGTTCTTTGACAATTACAAAAATTTATCTTTATAATATATCATTGTTTTGCTCCATTTAAATTTACTTATTTTCTATAGACAATGGGAATGCCAGTGATGTTGGATGTAATAATCAACTATGTTGGATCGTTGCAGAATCAAATTGAGGTAATTTAATTGTGCAACTAACAATTAAAACAATAAATAAACAATATTATGAATTATTGATGAGAAAATATTTTTCAAAATTAATTAGTACAGTTTTTTCTCTTCTTTGTGCATTTTTAGTTTCTCTCCATGAAGCTTTTCAGAAGCAAGCATGTTCTATAACCTATTGACCTCAACTCTACTGAGTTGGATGATATGACCCCTATGAAGGGGACATATGGCTTTCCTAACTATCCTTGTTAAGAAGTTGTGTATCTTGAATCATATATATTGTTAACTAAATAAAACGGACAAAATTATAAATATAACATTCTAGATTTGCTAATATGTTTCTAAAATATTATAAATATTACTTCCACTTACTGCATGGGATGAAAACTGATGTTGCAGGGAACAAATGGACATGAAGGATAGATGATGGAGAGGATGGTTGGAGAAGGGTATGGAGACTTTCCTCAGTTTCAATCAACATGGTCTCCTTGAACGCCATGAAATAGTTAACTCGATCTATACGTAAACTATATTTGTTCTAAGACTTTTAAGGTATTTGTTGATCTATTTAATGTTCTTGTTAAACGTTGTATGAAGTGTGGTTCGCAATATTATTTTGCTTTCGGAAATTGTATATTGTTTAAGTTCTAATTCTAATTAATAAAATAAATTAAACACTAGCATTAAGAGAAAACAAAAACTTAACTATGTGTTAATTACTTATGTTATTTGTGTTAAGAAATAAGAAATCAAAAAGCTATAAATTCATGCTCATGCTAATGAATCAACCCGAATTTTTATCTTCTATACTATATTATAAAGCATCAGTAAAGGATACCTGCAAAATTTAAGTAAATACAACCTTTATTGCTTATAGTACAATGCTTATTGAAGTCATTTAGGGGGTAAAATTGTCTTTCTACTTAAATATTAAATTGTTGAAGAAATTAATTTAAACATAATTATAAAATTGATGAGGAAATTAACAATAATGTGGTGACTCTTTACATTCATAACCTCCATGTCTTTATTATGTTTGTATCAATGTTATTGTCTTATAAATAGTGGTCATGCATTTGATATATAAATAATGTGGCGACTCTTCACATACATAACTTATATATCTTTCAATGTTTATAGTAAATAAATTATATCATATATTATGTATTCATATATTCTTTTTAAATTTATGTGGTTGCAGGATGGTATGATGTGACACTTTTGCACACAAATGAATATGTAGGCTTGAAGTTTGCCAACACACCTAACCCATGACACGTTTCAACCTATTAAAGTGAGCTATATATGTAGGCTTGACGTTTATACAAGCAAATATGGTATAAATACTTCATGAGCAACGTCATCATCTTCCTCGATGGTTTTTTGTTTTTTTTTTTTTGGCTACTATAAGCTTCTAGGAATAGAATTTAAGTTTCTGATCTCACGAAGTCACCAATTGTTTACATATCCAAAAGAAGACAAGTTCTTATCAGTCGATTTGGTAGTTTTAACTATATTGATTACTAATTTGTTCGGTCAATAATATTTGTTACGGCGCTTGTCAAACTAACATAAAACGAGAATATCTATGCAAATCATTGACTCCGCTGCATCTCGTGGGTGCCCTAAAATAATAGAAATATGTTGGACACTACAAACTGCATTTTAGTAATTACATCACTTCCACTACAATCTTATGGTCATTAAGAGATACAATGCCACTTCACTACGCTAAGCACCGCTCTACGATGGCATACTTATCTGCCTTCGAGATACATAAAAGGGTCCCACCAAAGGACGTGGGCCAATTTAAGGGTGTTGCAAGGAATAGTACGGCCTATTGTTATGTACCCATTTAAAATTTTCAGAAGATGTACTTATGAGTTTCAGTTTTTAGTAACATATATTTTATACATCGTTGTTGTCTACTTCATCATAACGAATAACCAACAAACACGATGCACGAGGGGAAAAACAGATGCACCCGCCGCAACACGCGGGCATTCCTACTAGTATTATTAATGAGGCTCGTCATGGTAAGAAACTCTTGAGTAGAGTTTTCATGTCACTTAATTTGCTTTTATTAGAGTTTTAAGTCTCTTATTAAATCTCTAATTAAGTAAAACTCTTGACTATCATGGCTCTTGTAAATAAGTAGGTTGTGTGCCTCACATTTGAAAAAACAAGAGAGATACAAGACATGAGTATATATATTTTTTTTTGACCGGCCAATTCGAAGCCCCATGCAGTACTTAGGAAAATTCCTGCGTATTAGTCAGGTGTGACACCCCAGGAAAAATCCCACATCGGCCGTGGCCAGGAGAGATCCTTGGTTCATAAGTAATGTCTTGCCTCTTAAATCACCAACGCGTTTTGGGGCTTAATGTTAGTAGATGAGAGGAGAACTCCACAGTTAAGCGTGCTCAGGTGGGAGAAATTTCAGGATAGGTGACCTCCTGGGAAGTCTCCACTTGGGCAACCGAAAACAAATCCGTGAGCTCTGGATGGGCAAAGCGGACAATATTGGTGATGAGAGGGGCGGGGTGTTACAGATGGTATCAGAGCCACTCTTGTGCCATTCGGGATAGTGGGTGCACACCTCATCAGGGACGATGAGACTCTAACAGGGGGTGAATGTGACACCCCAGGAACACACCTCATCAGGGACGATGAGACTCTAACAGGGGTGAATGTGACACCCCAGGAAAAATCCCACATCGGCCGTGGCCAGGAGAGATCCTTGGTTCATAAGTAATGTCTTACCTCTTAAATCACCAACGCGTTTTGGGGCTTAATGTTCGTGGATGAGAGGAGAACTCCACAGTTAAGCGTGCTCAGGTGGGAGAAATTTCAGGATGGGTGACCTCCTGGGAAGTCTCCACTTGGGCAACCAAAAACAAATTTGTGAGCTCTGGATGGGCAAAGCGGACAATATTGGTGATAAGAGGGGCGGGGTGTTACATCAGGACTCGAACTTGCAATCCCAGGGTAGGAAACAGGGCTAAGCCTTAAAGCCTCCCACCTACAAGACATGAGTATATACATATTAGATTACACATGTAGAGTTCTTAGAGAAGAAGAAAGAATTCACTCATATGTTGGGTGATATAGAGAGGAGTAGTTTCTACTATATTTCATAAGTTCTAACACTATAATTTTACCTGGTGTAACCTTGGGCGCGTGAGCCATCTTCGGCAGTACAGACTGCTTTGGCTGTTGTACCCTGGGAGACAAACGCGTTGTCCTTAGTAGAGGCGCGAAATCTGTTTTAAGGGAAGCGTGTTGAACACGTGCCTTAACCACAACCGTCAACATTAGTTTGTTCATTCTTGCAGCCATGGAGGACTATAAGAAGACCTTGTTGAAGACTTGACTTTTTGAAGATCTTGGTTTGAATCAATTTACTTACATTTGTTGTATTTATTTTTAATTTTCATACACGGTTTGTGTACTATAATTTCCCAAATGTATATAGAGTGTGTCTCTATTACTTTTATTAATATTTTTTCATAAAATCGGGATCCACATCCTACAATCTTAAAACAGATTTCGTGAGATTGTTGCTACAATCTTGAAAACTTATTTATAAGGATTCTGGGTTCACGAAATGGTTAAAAAAATATTTGTTTTTAGAGATTTTGTATAATCTTGTAAATATTTGTTTTTAGGAAATATGTATGTAGTACAACTTGTTGGTTTTGGATTTATAGAGATTTTGATATAATATTAAATCGTACACCGCGATACAAAACAATTGGTTTATTGATTCAACCATTTGGTTTTAAAACGATCTTAACCATGATTTTTTCTAACATGTGTGTTAGACTGGGTTTATTGGTGTAAACCAAACATTTTTGTAAACGTTGAATTCCATAACGTTCGCGTAGAACTTGATTTATTTTATAAACAATACGTTTCTTGTAAACGTTTTATTTTCTAACATGTGTGTTAGAAATGATTATATTAGAAAAAATATATTGATTTGAAAAGTTTGTCTAAACGTCTCGTTTCTTATAATGGGTGTTGGAAATAGTTTATTTTGATAAACTAAAAAGGATTATAATAATTTTTGTAATCATTTATTTCTAACAAGCGTGTTAGAACCGGTTTATTTTATGCAAACCGATAAGTGTTATAACGATTTTTGTAATCGATAATGTCTAACAAGTGTGTTGGAAAATGTTTTTTTTAATATCAATCAATAAACATGATAATGATTTTTGTAATCATTTACTTCTAACGATGGTGTTAGAATTTGTTTATTGTATATAAATTGTCAAGTTCGTAATGATTGTGTAATCGTTTAATTCTAACGAGCGTGTTGGAACTGATTTATTGATAAGTTTTATAACGATTTTTGTAATCGTTTATTGCTATCTAGTATGTTTGAAATGGTTTATAGAACCTTCAACTTCAAGAATGATTTTTGTAATCATTTGTCTTCTAACATGTGTGTTAGAAACGGTTTATGAAAACCATCGGGTTTTAAAATGGGATGGTAATAGTTTATTTTCTAACAGGTGTGTTAGAAATGGTTTAACTTTTGAACACACGCATGTTTAAGATATTTCGTATTGAAGTTTTACTACTTCTAAATGTGCGAGTTATAACTCGTTTTAGTTTTCTAACATGTGTATTAGAAATTTTTTTATCACTGATACGAGTTTAGATACAATTTATTTTATAAAACAAAATATTTGGAAATATTTCATGTAAAAAAAATGACTCTAACGTGCGCGTTATGATCATTTAAGTTCTAACATGTTTGTTAGAAAGGTTTTATTTTGTAAACCACAATGAAAAAGAAAATGTTTTATGTAAACATTTTATTTTCTAATATGTTCATTAGAAATGGATTCTTTCATGAACTATATCATTGGAAAAGGTTTTATGTAAATGTCTAATTTTATAATGTGCGCGTTATAACATGATTTTTTTTCATGTGTGTTTGAAACTGTTATAGTACATGTGCATTAAACTGAAACCATATAAGAAGTTTGCTATTTTGGTTTTGATTTACGGTTTCACAAACCCGTATTGATATTGCAAAGCTAAAGAAATGTTTTATAAAGATTTTGCATAGTTTTGATAATTCAAACGGTTCGTTTCTTTTGCTAGATGTAATATGTTGAACCAAAGTAGTGTTTTCGATGACACTATATGGTGGAAAACAACTTGGTGTTGTTGTGAACAAGATTAATTGTTCAAGCTTCACTACTTAATTGTAGTCTTTTTAACGACTTGGTGCTGTTTTGAACAGATTTGTGACTGTCCAACTTTAGAATTTCACGATCAAATGAGGAACTTGTACTTATAAGTGCATAAAGTTCTCAAGACATGTTGCAAGACGATATTGTTGTGATGACTTTGATCGGATGATAAAAGTGTTGAAGATGATAACACTATGAGACTTGATGTGTAGATATCTCTACTTATCCGTTTAAACTTTTAAAAGTGTTTTGCACTTTATGATTTAGTTTCGAATGTATATTATTTATTGTTTGTGTTCAATATATTTAGATAACACATGCAGTTTTTATTTACAAAGAAATAAATCGAGGTTTGTGACGTATGAATTTTTTTTTAATTAAATAACTATAACGTCAAGTATACAATGTTAAAGAACATTGTCATAAATGGATAAGACATGGAAATAATTGGACATAAACAACTTAAGAGTTGTTGTATTGACTAAAAGTGGGAGAAGATACATCAAATGTTTTAACCACGTCATGAGAGAATCATGAAAGAAAGTGACGAGTGTATTGAGTTGAAATACACAAGCATGTTACATGTCGACATACTTCATTAGAAGTTATCATGGAAATTCACAAGTGTGAAATTTAACATATGGAATAAATATATGTTAATACAAATCTCTAATGAATCGGGAAAGATTTGTTCCATAAGTACCATTAGAAATGGAGGACATGTTTATGTGACTACCACCTTCAGTTGGAAGTATGTGAAGGTTCTAACCTTAAAACTAGGAGAGTGTCCTAAATATACTTAGTTTTAAAAGAAAACGACAAGGCATGTCACTTAAACAAACAATTTTAAAGTTGGTTTGTTGAGTGTGAATCTAAGTGATTTCATTTCAACATAAAAGTGATTGTACACTTATACTATTCATACCTTTTGTGGGTGATGGATGTGTTCACCAAAGTTACTCGAGATAAGACTTATAATTAAGTACTTATGAGTTAATGGTGAAGCCTTTGAGATCAAAGGCAAAAATGTTATATTCCTTAGACTGAATACTGGAAAATGCATGTTTATGTAACATAGATATGAGACTATAGAAAAAAAATCTCATGGTCATGTATAAAATAAGAATGAATTTTGGTAAAAGATAATGCGTATATCTCTTAAGGCGGTGAAGAATCAGAATGATGCATCTTCTGTTCACATGCTAGAGTATTGTAGTCTAAAGCATGCTAGACTAGTACATGTTAATTTAGATGCTCTGAGGAGATTAAATTAACTTTAAACATTCAAATTATAAGATGGCATGAGAATGAATTTGGTGTATAACAGAGTCTAAAAATATAACTTCATTCAGTCTAATGGAATAACTCGAGAAAGACCGATTAACTAGATCATTGATAATGATTCTAGCCGGTTTTCTAAGTGTAGTGATGAGAACTCATACACGCGTAAGTGTTGGCATCTCAAGCTTAGGCATATTTTGCCTTATTTAGATTTAAAACCTCTTGTGCATAATTGGAATATGAGGTGAACAATATACTCGAATGACTAGACTGGCACAAAGATGTAGATATTTATTATCTAATCAAGGTGTCTACTAGTCATCGTGAGTAGCATTGCTTAAACTTGATCAAAGTGCAAGTAATATGGGGGAGAGATCCATTAAACAAAAAATTATAGGTTTGTATAAATGGTGTTTGAGGAGTGTCTCAATCCATGTAAAAAGATGACCTTTCTTTACCTTTATCTTGTTGGATATATAGTATGTCCGATGTAATTAAAAGTCGAGGTCAACGTAACCCGACCCAGTACGATCCGAAGAGTTACACGTTGGTACACGAATAAGATAAGTTCATGTGTTGGTGGATTATTATTTTTGAAATAATAATAGTTTTGAACTCGAGGGACTAAATAGTAAAGTTTACACTTTGACTAGTCAAATGGTCAAGTGTATGACTTTGACTAATTAAGTGGTCAAGTCTTTGACTAGTCAAATGGTCAAGTGTATGACTTTGACTAATTAATTGGTCAAGTCCTTGACTAGTCAAATGGTCAAGTGAATGACTTTGACTAATTAAGTGGTCAAGTGCCTTTTATCTATATAAATAGGTGTGATAGATCAAACTCTAATCACACATGTTTTTGAAAAGATAAAACAACATAACCCTTGTCTCCTCTTCAAGATTTGCGGCCACCCTTAGGAGCCACCGCCCCTTTGTCCGCCGCAAACCACCATCATTGCCGCCTCCGTCTTGCAAAGTGTTGCTTTCGGTTGGCCGCAAACCACCATCAAGATTTGTGAACTTCCTACTAGCGAGGATTCGTTGTAACCCGCGTGTTACAATTCCGGTGTAGTCGTCAAAGGTTGATTACTATTTATTTGTTTATACGCGTTTAACCGAGATCCTGATTGAGAATATTTTGTTAATTGGATTAATAAAATTAAACATATATTATATATATATATATATATATAAATAGGCTCATATTATATATTGTATATAATCGATTTTATTAATAAACAAAACTGCTTCCGCTGTGTATTTGATACCATGATTCCCAACAGTGGTATCAGAGCCACGGTTACGCGCGTATAGATGGTAAAGTTATAATTCTGATCTATGTTTTATTTGTCAAAAATTTATATTTTTTTTGACAAAAGATCAAAAGCTTTTTGTTGTTCATGGATTGTGATGTGAATCGAGCCCTAGGTATTTTGACCCTTGTCATGGTTGTGTTTGTGATGTTTTAGTTTTTTTTTTTATTGATTTGTATTTTTTATTACGGATATTGGATCCGGTGTAATAGATAGGATTAGAATAGATTTGTTTTATTTGTATTTCAAATTTATTTGTAATCCTACAAGTACAAGATCAAGACGAAGATAAAAAGGCGAACAGGTTCCATGAAGATAGAGATCTCGGGTCAAGTGGGAGCTATATCAAAATAGTTTTGAAACCCTTTTGACTGGTTCGTTTCGTTTCTGGCTAAAACAAAACGGACAACCTATTAGGGGCTCGATTCGTTTAATTTTATTATTATGTTTTGTGGTTGTGCTTTATTTATTGTAAATAATTTAGATAACCCAAAATAAATAAAATTTTCACAATCATGACAACGGTTTTATTAAAACAAGTTTTATAAAAACCGAAAAGCATATTTAATAAAAGGAGTTTTATTAATATTAAAACAAGTCCATTCACGATAATACGACCAACATAGCTTAAATAGGGTATTTAAAACTATACCGTGTCGAGTGTTGAAAAGAGTTTCAATTATCACGAACAATATAAAATTGGATTTTATAAACTATTGTGTGACTCACATCATGCTAACGAGTCATTCAAAATATTTATGGTAAATATTAAAATTAAATCCCAATTTTAAATTGATGTTTTATGCCACCCTTAACGAGTTAACACTTCGTTTTAAATCGAACCCAAATGTTAGTGCTGACCCTGCATCTGGGCGTTGATCATGGGTGAAGGTAATCATCGCGGTTCCTGTGTAACATAGGCCGGTGTTACAGTTAACAGTAAAGGACCAAACATCGCTTGTTAGACAAGTGGGCATAGTTGGGGTTAAACATACATCGCTTTTAGCGATAACCCCAAAAGGGAGAGTTGTGTAGTGGACACAATTAACAATCGTTGTTTACCTAACTAATCGTGCCAATGGACAGTGCTAAGCCAGTTCATTGTGTATTGATGAATCGGGATCTCATCCTAATTAATTTTGCTTTTTGGGTCATAAAATAATTAGGATACTTAAAACATGAAATACTAATACATTAAAATTGAACTTTGTAGATGTCAACTGAAAACAATTCCACCTCCCATTTCTCTCTCATGTCCATCTTAGAGAAGGACAAACTGAACCACTCCAACTTCATGGACTGGCACCGCAACTTGAAAATTGTCACACCACGCCTATGGCGGAAACACGTGGCGCGACGGTTCAAGAGGATTAAGCCAAGATTAATGCAAATCACAAAATTAATTAAAGAAACGGGCATTTATTCAAACGTTGAAAATCACGTCAAATTATTCATACATAACTTAAAATTGTTTTTAATATAAATAGGGAGGCTCCTCCCTATATCCCGAATTCCTTAGGATAGAGAGACGAGACCCCTTCACGACATCCAACGCCCAAATTAGAGATTCCCCCGACCCTGCTTGCCATGTCATCCTTCATCGGTCAATTACCTGAAAGATATGTTTAAAAATCGTCAATATATAAATATTGGTGAGTTCACAGGTTTTGGTTTAATAAAACTTTATCTCATGGGAATATCCTTGTTATGACAATTTATAGGAGTTGCAAGTTCCTACAATTTTACTTGAGCCTATAACCAAACCAAGACAATTAATAATGCCCCGCCCCAAGTCGTTACTCGGTATTCCTACGACTTGATTTCAGAATACGTGCACCCCAGGCATACGCCGATGCATAATCGACGCTATCGATTAGGGGTGGGCCTTGTCAGGCACCAATAGTACTATCCAAATATTCCTTCGGTTTCACTTTCCTGAATTAATGATTATAGTAGAGAGGTCTCAACCCCGAGTGGCGATCACAACTCAAGTATCCAACCCGTCAAACAAATCCCAACATATCTTTCCCCCGTAAAAACGTTAAATAGTTTAGAAATGGGGCCGTGAGACTCACCTGTAACTGTGCTCGGCTCAAAGAAGAAAATAGCAAATTTTGCGGTCTCGCACCTACAAATGTCCTAGACGTATAAGTCACTTACACCTATAGTGCATGTGCCTTGGCAAGTTGTACACCCAACTTCCCGACCACGTTTTATCCCAATTCCCGTTTAATAGTTTCGTATCCTAGGTTCATTGGCGATGGATTACCCTTTTCTTACCAGTCATATATTATTCTTGTTAATATTCTTTGCGACTTGTATACTATTATTCTCGACACGACTCTACCCAACGTATAATTATTTTCCCATTTAAATAATTATACTTAGGATCGTTTCGCTCGATATAATATGATTTCTTATTACCCGACCCGACTCACTTTGCCACATATTTATTTTCCCATTCAAATAAATATGCTAAGTTCTTGTCGTTTGGTAATATATTCTTAACGCCCGGCTTGACTCACCATGCCGTACATTTATCTTCCCATTTAAATAAATGTACTAGGATCTTGTCGGTATTCACATGTTCGTAGATATACTTCACCTACTCGTCTCGGTTTTCCTTCTCGCATATCTATTTTCCCATTCAAATAGATATACTAGAATTTCGTCGAGACGAGCCCGTGTACATATATCAATGCGTGAATTTTACTTGTTAAGTCCATGTGTCGTTTAGCGTTTTTAATTCATTACGTTGTGTTTTCTCCCACGAATATTCTTTCTACACTTAGGAAAGTGTTTACGCACGTTTCACCCTTGTTATATATATTTTATTTCTTAAAAAATATATATATATTTTCATCTTGCCGTAATGGCATTTTTCTCATATGTCCGTTTATCCGTTTTCGTTAATTCATGTAACTAAGTCCGTTAGTTCGCTTTTTCCACATTTTCTTCCAATATGCGTTCTATGGAAATATTATTCATACTTCCAATTCCGAACGTATATTTCTTGGAAAAATATAGTTTTGTATTTTTAGCCCAACTTGTTCAACTTGTATTCCAAAAATGTTTCCGATACTTTTATATTCCCATTTATATAAAAGTATCCATTTTTGTACAAATTTTCCCAAGTCTTTACTAATATTTTATAAAACCTTATTTTTATAAAATCCTTATGTTAACTTATCCTCTTATTTTTATAAAACTTCTATTTTTATAAAAATACCTCTTTTAATTTATACATAAGTAAGTTTCTCATGTTTATCAAAACTACACTTGGAAAAACTATTATTTACGTTTTTGACACCGAACTTTCCGTTAATGCGTTTTTGGACCAAAGTTTCTAAAATACATATTTTAGTCCCTCAACTTTCTAAGTTACAATATTAGTCCCTTAACTTATACTTGTTGCATTTTTCATCTTATCCTTCAAGGTTAGCATTTTTCTTCCAACTTAGTGGACTTTGAAGAATCATTTTCTTAATGCTTGATTATTTTTACTTCGTTCCACTTCTAATAATCTTATAATCCATCCTAGATGCTATTAACATGTGTGTTTCATATTTTTATCCAAAATATCAACTTTTCACTCATCCAAGTGAGTAGACTTTGAACATGGAACTTTTTAACCTATGATCATCTAACCCATTTTAATATATTTTTGACATTAACTAGTCATCTTATGATGATTAAAATCATCTTTCATCATATTCAAGTCATTTTCACAAATCATATTCCAATCATCATCCAACTCAAGTGTATGTTCATATTATTACATTTTCTCAAAATATCACATTTATTAATATCAATCCAAGATTTATTCATGTTATTATTCTTCCATTTTTATTCTTGTAAGACACATTATTTCAAAACCATATTTCCCATCAATGTACAACTTGCTCATAAAGACACTTAATATGAACATTAACAAACAAAACAAGGTTAAAACTTACTACTAGCTCAAGGCTAGGGAAGACAAGAACCTTGGATTGGATGGGGTTTTAGTGTGTTCTTCCAAAGGGTTAAGCTCCAAGCTCTTGAAACACACAATGGGGTTTTGAAGGATAATGATCTAGAGGTGATTTGGAAGTGTAAAAATTGTAAGAATGATGTTGGTGTGGGGGTGTAATGTCACGGCCACAAGAAGAAGAAGAAGAAGAAGTTTTTGGGATTTTTGTTTCAAGTATTCTCAAGTGGCTTATAACATTCTCTTTCAAATCTTCCAAAGATCACTCAATATCTTTGTCTTGGATTATGGGAGATTGCAAGGATTATGTAAGATCACAAACAAAATCAATGGGAGATTATAGAGGGTGTTTGGAGCCGTGAGTTAGAGAGAGAGAGTGGAGGATTTGGTGATTTTTATTGTCCAATGCTTGATCATGCAATCTCATGATTAATATCTTGATAATTGGATATTTAAGAAGATGAAGAGTTTAATGAGGTGATTAAAAGATTTTTACCCATTTGAGTGGGCCATAGGCCGGCCCCAAGGGGGTGTTGGTGGGGTCCACTTTGCTAAATAATACCCTTTATTAGTTAAGTTAATCTTGTGCGGTACCGTCCGGGTATTCTTGGGTTTTTAATCGCGTGTCACCTGAATATTAAAATACCCTTAATATTCCTTAAATATAGTCCAGTTTAAATACTGATAATTTATTTCAGCTTTTGTCGGGTGAAATTACGTGTTACGCGCGTATCGGGTGCGGTACGCGCACTTTACTCGTTACCGGGAGATTTGTACAATAAGCTTTCACGTATGGCTTTGGGTTTCCAAAACTCATTATATTTTGTGAAATTATCGTTTATTATATATTCCGGGTGTCCGGGGTTCGTTTCGCTTATTTAAATTTTACCGGGTAATCGCCAGTGTCCATACCGGATAGATTTGCTTGCGCATGATCCTATCATGTTTTGTCATTAAACTTATGCATTCCTATGCATTATTTGGGAATTGCTATCTTTCTAAGGCCTAAGTTAAATAATTAACACATAATTACGTTCAATTACGTTAATCACGTTTAATTAATTAGTACGGAATTACCTTAATTTTGCCGGTTGTTACATTCTCCCCCCGTTATGAGAATTCCGTCCCGGAATTCACTTTGAATCCTCCGGTATAGGGATCTTCTTGAATAGGGCGGGATATTTTTGCTTCATTCGGTCCAGCCTTTCTCACGTGAACTCCGGTCCACGCTTGGCATTCCAGCGCACTTTGACCAATCTGATCTTACTGCGTCTTAACTTTTGGACCTTCCAATCGGTCACTTCGATTGGTTCTTCGATGAAGTGTAACTTGTCGTCAATGTGGATTTCGTCCGCAGGGATGATGAGAGTCTCGTCGGATAGGCACTTCTTTAAATTTGACACGTGGAACGTGTCATGTACACCGTTAAGCTCTTGTGGTAACTTGAGCTTGTATGCTACGGGGCCTACTCTGGACAAGATTTCAAACGGTCCAAC
Organism: Ambrosia trifida; assembly: GCA_028751855.1. NCBI lineage: Eukaryota > Viridiplantae > Streptophyta > Magnoliopsida > Asterales > Asteraceae > Ambrosia > Ambrosia trifida. Next base: position 61,816,989 of record CM054128.1, on the reverse strand, counting down.
ATACCGTGGGTTCAGTTTCCCGCGCTTCTCAAAGCGCGCGACACCTTTCCAAGGTGACACCTTTAGTAGGACCCTGTCTCCGACTTGAAATTCTAAAGGCTTTCGCCTCATATCTGCGTAGCTTTTCTGCCGGTCACGTGCCGCTTTGAGACGTTCTTTTATCAAGAAGATCTTGTCCGTCGTCTCTTGAACAATTTCGGTCCCGGTGAGTTGCTTTTCTCCAACTTCGGCCCAACACAGAGGAGATCTACACTTGCGTCCATATAGAGCTTCAAAAGGTGCAGCTTGAATGCTCGTGTGGTAACTGTTGTTATACGAAAACTCTACCAGTGGCAAGTGTGTATCCCAATTACCGCTGAAATCGATTGCGCATGCCCGTAACATATCTTCCAAAGTCTGGATGGTTCGTTCACTTTGACCATCGGTTTGGGGATGATATGCGGTACTCATGTCAAGGCGAGTACCGAGGGCTTCATTCAAACTTTCCCAAAATCTTGAGGTGAAACGACTATCTCGATCGGAGATGATGGAAATAGGTACACCATGCTTAGACATTACTTCCTTAATGTACAAACGGGTCAGTTTCTCCAACTTATTCGTTTCGCGAATCGGGAGGAAGTGTGCAGATTTTGTCAATCGATCAACGATTACCCAGATCATGTCATGGCCGCTTGTTGTCTTGGGTAACTTGGTAATGAAATCCATGGTAATTCGTTCCAATTTCCATTCCGGTATTTCCGGTTGCTGGAGCAAGCCGGATGGTCTCTGATGCTCGGTTTTGACCTTCGCGCAGGTCAAGCATCGCGCAACATATGCCGCTATATCTCTCTTGAAATTTGGCCACCAGTAAAATTCTTTCAAATCGTGAAACATCTTGTCTGCACCAGGGTGAACCGAATATCGTGAACTGTGTGAGCTTCGGCTAATACTAGTTCACGCAATCCACCATACACTGGTACCCAAATTCTATTCATGAAATACAAGGTTTGATCCGCCTTCGGCTCCAGTGAATCAACCATTTTCCGTAATCTTTCATCCTTGACATTCTCGGGTTTAAGGGCGTTGATTTGATCTTCACGAATCCGGTCAGTCAGGTTCGTGTGGATGGTTAGACCCAAAGCTCGGACACGCAACGGTTTTACCCGTTCCTTGCGACTTAAGGCGTCAGCTACCACGTTCGCCTTCCCGGGATGGTACTTTATCTCACAATCGTAATCGTTCAATAATTCGACCCATCGCCGTTGTCGCATGTTCAATTCCTTCTGATCAAAGATGTGCTGCAAACTTTTATGATCGGTGAAGATTGTACACTTGGTTCCATATAAATAATGTCTCCATATCTTGAGCGCGAATACCACGGCTCCCAATTCCAAGTCGTGTGTAGTGTAATTCTTCTCGTGGAGCTTTAGCTGTCTGGAAGCATACGCTATGACCTTTTCTCGTTGCATCAATACGCAACCCAATCCCTGGTGAGAGGCGTCACAATAAACCACAAAGTCTTCCGTACCATCGGGGAGTGATAGTATCGGGGCGCCACATAACTTATCTTTTAACAATTGAAACGCCGCCTCCTGCTTTTCCGTCCATTCGAACTTCTTACCCTTTTGGGTTAGCATGGTTAAAGACTGTGCTATCTTTGAAAAGTTCTCGATGAACCTTCTGTAGTAACCCGCAAGGCCAAGAAATTGTCGTACTTCAGTAGGAGTTCTAGGGGCGTCCCAATTTTTAATTGCTTCGATCTTGGCGGGATCGACATGTATACCCTTTTCATTCACCACGTGGCCTAGGAAGTGAACCTCTCGAATCCAAAAGTCACATTTCGAGAACTTAGCATAGAGTTTCTCTTTGCGTAGTACCTCAAGGATTAACCGAAGATGATCCTCATGTTCTTCCTTAGTGCGTGAATAGATCAAGATGTCATCAATGAAGACAATGACAAATTTGTCCAAATATGGCTTACACACGCGATTCATCAAATCCATGAAAACAGCTGGTGCATTGGTTAAACCGAATGGCATTACCAAAAATTCATAGTGCCCATAACGAGTCCTGAATGCGGTTTTCGGCACGTCCTCCTCTTGGATACGCAACTGGTGATAGCCGGACCTTAGATCAATCTTGGAGTAGAAACTGGATCCTTGAAGTTGATCAAATAAATCGTCGATCCGGGGAAGAGGATAGCGATTCTTAATGGTTAACTTGTTCAGTTCCCGATAGTCAATGCACATTCGAAAAGTGCCATCCTTCTTCTTTACAAATAAGACGGGGGCTCCCCAGGGTGAGAAGCTTGGTCTTATGAAACCTTTGTCCAACAACTCTTGCAGTTGACCAGATAGTTCCTACATCTCGGATGGAGCTAAGCGATATGGCGATCGCGCTACAGGTGCAGCTCCCGGAACAAGGTCGATGCGGAACTCGACTTGTCGAGGTGGTGGCAATCCCGGCAAATCTTCTGGGAACACATCTGGAAAATCTCTGGCTATCGGAATGTCTTCTAACCTTCGCTCGTCGGCCTTCTTATCTACCACGTGCGCCAAGAATGCAACAAGACCTTTCCTTAAACACTTTCGGGCCTTCACGCTGGTAATAATTCTTAACGGCGTCCCACGCCTTTCCCCTTGGATCGATAGGGTTTCACCGCTCGCGAGGGGAACTTGAATTACTTTGTCGTTGCAAACAACGACGGCGCGGTGTGCGGATAGCCAATCCATGCCAACGACTATGTCAAAACTACCCAGTACGACTGGCAATAGATCAATGCCAAACTCGTGACCACAGAGATCCAACTTACAATCCTTCGCTACTTCTCGAGTTTCTATAGTCTTACCGTTAGCCAGTTCTATAGAGTAAGGTGTATCTAGCTTACTAGTTTTTAGTCCAAGTAATCTTTTAAATTCGACAGATACGAAGCTAAAATCGGCGCCAGTATCAAACAATACAGAAGCATAATGACCATTAAGAGGGAACGTACCAGTGACCACGTTAGGGTCTTGTCGTGCATCACCGGCACCAATCACGAATGCCCGCCCACGGGCTTGGTTGTTGAGCTTAGGACAATCCCTCTTCCAATGATCGAGCGATCCACATGCGAAACAGGGCCTCGCTCCTTCGTTCTTTGGCGCTCCTGACCTGCAGTCTTCTGTCTTGTGCCCAGAACGGCGGCACTTACCGCAGATCACCTCATTCCTTCCTTGGTAACCTTGCTTTCCATTGTTTCCACGTCCAGTGGCTACATACCCTTTCCCTTTCTTGCCTGAACCACCCGATGATCCATCCTTTTTCCTTTCATCGCGCTTACGCTTCCCAAACCTCGGCTTATTCCCCTGTTCGCTTGACCCAACTACTGAACTTGTACCCAGATTCTTACCCTCAGCGCTGCTAGACTCGGTGAGCTTCAATCCTGACACTTTCCGGATCAGAGTGCCCATTCGAATGGCGTCTTTAGTGAGGCTCAGAGCGAGGTCGATAGCCTCGCGCATGGTCGTAGGTTTGGAAGCAGTGACCATGCCGCGTATCTGTGGCGCCAATCCGAATAGGTACCTTTCCACCTTTTTGCTTTCCGGGGTAACCAAGCGAGGCACTAACCGGGAGAGATCATGAAATCTGGACGTGTACCCAGCTACGTCCGATCCAACCATGGTGAGGTTCCAAAACTCGGTTTCTAGCTTTTGCACTTCACTCGCCGGGCAGTATTCGGCGATCATCAGTTCCTTCAACTCCAACCATGATAAGGAGTAAGCAGCATCGTCTCCTAGTGATTGCACTTGGTTGTTCCACCATGTTAGTGCTTGGTCCAGAAACAGGTTAGTGGAGTACATGACAGCTTGTCGCGGGGTACAGCTGCTGATACGGATCACCGCTTCAGTTTTCTCGAACCACTTGACTAGTCCGACAGAGCCTTCAGTGCCACTGAAGTTGAGTGGCTTGCAGTCCAGAAAAGCTTTGAACGTGCAGCCACGCTCTCGCGAGGCCGTTTCTGCAATAATAAAATAGCGTATTATTATGGGGTAGGAGTTTCATGAAAACTCCTATTGCATATATTCGTAACTCTCTTACCGGTAGGGGAGTTTTCGCGTCGGTCGCTCCCCGTTCGATCTCGCGATCTTTCAGTGCGAGTGGCATTGTGTTCTGCGAGGGCTCGGGCTATGCGTTCCGAGACTAGGGCTTCAAGCTCCTCGGGTGTTGTGGGTAGTCCTCTATTTCCACTGTTGCTTCGGGTGGCTGGTGCCAATTTTCTTCAATAATCATTATCAAAGGTTAATTTGGCGATGATTCATACAATATCATCATACATAAAGTATAAATAACAACACAACACATGAACACAATAATCAACACAACGTCACCACATCATCACACAAATCACAATATATACAGAATAGGTAATAATAATCGTAGACAACCATAACACATATTTTACCATAACAAAATTTTCATTAATTTCAACACCACGAGTACAATGATTTGTTCGTAATAACAAAAACCAAGGATACATTCCTCATACATCGTTCTTTTGAAATACACTAGAAATATAATTGTTATATACCGGCACAATCCCGCTCGGCTAGGCAAAAATGCAGATGGGTGCTATAACCCATGCTGTGCTATCATACTACTACTACTACTACTACTACTACTACTACTACTACTACTACTACTACTACTACTACTACTACTACTACTACTACTACTACTACTATTACCTATGTCTGCAGGTGATCCTCCAAGTGTCTCTGAAGTATCTCTACTGTGGTGGCGGCGGCGGGTACTGATACTGGGGGGCGTACATGCTAATGGTCATACTGATCGCCATAATACGATCATACAAGAATTGGCAATGCGCAAAATGTGCGTCGCCCGTAATCCCGCAATGCGCGTCCATGCTCAGTAACTCCTCAGCATAATGCGCCAGTGCATCTCTGGCGTCGATGATCCTGGCCCACATAAGCTGGGCCTGCTGCTCCATCTGGTTCACGGTGCGCTGCACCGTGTCGGTGAGAGTCTGAAAGTCTCTCTCCAAAGAGATCACTGTGGACCATGCCGGTCCCGACAGTGGGGCTGCGACGGCCCGGGGATGTCAGTGTACGTCGGCTGGGATGGGCCGACTATATCGGGTATCGGTAAGGGTGTGAAGGGTGGGGCAAAGCCCGGTAATCCGGTGAAGAAATGGGGTGGTATCTGGTATGGGTCTCTTGCACCTAGAGTATATGGTGCAAGTGGTGGCATCGAAAAGGGGGCTCCTGCACCCACAGTGAACGGTGCAGGGGGTGGTATGGTGAGCATCTCGGGTAGGGGTGGTAGTATGGGAAAGGTGGTGATAGGTAGCGTCATGGGTGCTGGTGAGGGGACTATGAGCTCGGCGAGTGGGACCATGAGGGGCTGTGTGACAGCGACCCACTCAGGAGAGGATATCACGGTGGTAGGGGTGGGAGGGCTAGCAGTGGCGTGAGCTGCCAAGCCTGCTCGGTGCAGCTCAGAGCTACGGGCTGAGCTGCCCTCGAGGATGTGCCCAGCAGAGGCTGGCCCATCCTGTGGTACGGGCTCTGGTATGGCGAGTAGGGTGGCCGGTGCAGTGGTGGCGTGCCCTATCACCGGAGCAACGTGCTCCTCCAGGTCTGCTGGTGGAATCGGCACAGCAATGTGCTCCACCGATGCGGTCGACTCGTCGTCGGAGTCGTCCGAGATCCACCCGTTGTGTCCTCGGGAAACGGGCACGAGCCTCATGCCCGGGGGAACGGGGATATGTGGGGTGGGTAGTGGCTCACGATCGACGTGTGCATGTCGATCGAATGGAGACTCCACGGTCTCCGACTGGGTGGGGACGGGTCTCGATGGACCTGCACAACCTACAGGGAAGTCCCTGACGGCTCGAATGGGAAGTGCTGGTAGTGGTGCTGCCTGGAAGGGCACTAGAGGCAAGTCAGCCTGCGGTGCCTCGGCCATCGGTAAATCGGCCACGTCGGCCACGTCGCCTCCAGCGGGGGCCCACGCTGGGTCCTCGCTCGGGTCAGTCTCATCGGAGCTATCTCCGTCTGCGCCCTCTGCGGCGGCGTCAACCTCCATATCATCGTCCTCGGGATCGAGTACCACAACCTCGATCGGCTCAGCTGGCGGAGCTGGAATGATCTGGATGCTACTGTCGTAGCTCGGTGCTACACTCCCTGCGTCTGACATCCTGGCAAAAGAACCGTACTAATATTTAAGTATTATTCATTAGGTAGTTAAGGCACACATCTACGGTATTCTTCCTAACTTCTAATACTAAAATAACACGTATCATTACCCATGGCTAGCTTGGTCGGAATCTCCTCATACCCAGTGTTCTTTGGAAAAAAATTAATTTATTGCGTTTCGCATTTATTTTGAAAGCTTTATCTTTTGAACCAAATCCGGTTATAGTTTAGATTTTTTTAAAAATGCTAATTCGCTATAACCTTGGCTCTGATACCACTTTTTGTCACACCACGCCTATGGCGGAAACACGTGGCGCGACGGTTCAAGAGGATTAAGCCAAGATTAATGCAAATCACAAAATTAATTAAAGAAACGGGCATTTATTCAAACGTTGAAAATCACGTCAAATTATTCATACATAACTTAAAATTGTTTTTAATATAAATAGGGAGGCTCCTCCCTATATCCCGAATTCCTTAGGATAGAGAGACGAGACCCCTTCACGACATCCAACGCCCAAATTGGAGATTCCCCCGACCCTGCTTGCCATGTCATCCTTCATCGGTCAATTACCTGAAAGATATGTTTAAAAATCGTCAATATATAAATATTGGTGAGTTCACAGGTTTTGGTTTAATAAAACTTTATCTCATGGGAATATCCTTGTTATGACAATTTATAGGAGTTGCAAGTTCCTACAATTTTACTTGAGCCTATAACCAAACCAAGACAATTAATAATGCCCCGCCCCAAGTCGTTACTCGGTATTCCTACGACTTGATTTCAGAATACGTGCACCCCAGGCATACGCCGATGCATAATCGACGCTATCGATTAGGGGTGGGCCTTGTCAGGCACCAATAGTACTATCCAAATATTCCTTCGGTTTCACTTTCCTGAATTAATGATTATAGTAGAGAGGTCTCAACCCCGAGTGGCGATCACAACTCAAGTATCCAACCCGTCAAACAAATCCCAACATATCTTTCCCCCGTAAAAACGTTAAATAGTTTAGAAATGGGGCCGTGAGACTCACCTGTAACTGTGCTCGGCTCAAAGAAGAAAATAGCAAATTTTGCGGTCTCGCACCTACAAATGTCCTAGACGTATAAGTCACTTACACCTATAGTGCATGTGCCTTGGCAAGTTGTACACCCAACTTCCCGACCACGTTTTATCCCAATTCCCGTTTAATAGTTTCGTATCCTAGGTTCATTGGCGATGGATTGCCCTTTTCTTACCAGTCATATATTATTCTTGTTAATATTCTTTGCGACTTGTATACTATTATTCTCGACACGACTCTACCCAACGTATAATTATTTTCCCATTTAAATAATTATACTTAGGATCGTTTCGCTCGATATAATATGATTTCTTATTACCCGACCCGACTCACTTTGCCACATATTTATTTTCCCATTCAAATAAATATGCTAAGTTCTTGTCGTTTGGTAATATATTCTTAACGCCCGGCTTGACTCACCATGCCGTACATTTATCTTCCCATTTAAATAAATGTACTAGGATCTTGTCGGTATTCACATGTTCGTAGATATACTTCACCTACTCGTCTCGGTTTTCCTTCTCGCATATCTATTTTCCCATTCAAATAGATATACTAGAATTTCGTCAAGACGAGCCCGTGTACATATATCAATGCGTGAATTTTACTTGTTAAGTCCATGTGTCGTTTAGCGTTTTTAATTCATTACGTTGTGTTTTCTCCCACGAATATTCTTTCTACACTTAGGAAAGTGTTTACGCACGTTTCACCCTTGTTATATATATTTTATTTCTTAAAAAATATATATATATTTTCATCTTGCCGTAATGGCATTTTTCTCATATGTCCGTTTATCCGTTTTCGTTAATTCATGTAACTAAGTCCGTTAGTTCGTTTTTCCACATTTTCTTCCAATATGCGTTCTATGGAAATATTATTGTACAAGTTTTCCCAAGTCTTTACTAATATTTTATAAAACCTTATTTTTATAAAATCCTTATGTTAACTTATCCTCTTATTTTTATAAAACTTATATTTTTATAAAAATACCTCTTTTAATTTATACATAAGTAAGTTTCTCATGTTTATCAAAACTACACTTGGAAAAACTATTATTTACGTTTTTGACACCGAACTTTCCGTTAATGCGTTTTTGGACCAAAGTTTCTAAAATACATATTTTAGTCCCTCAACTTTCTAAGTTACAATATTAGTCCCTTAACTTATACTTGTTGCATTTTTCATCTTATCCTTCAAGGTTAGCATTTTTCTTCCAACTTAGTGGACTTTGAAGAATCATTTTCTTAATGCTTGATTATTTTTACTTCGTTCCACTTCTAATAATCTTATAATCCATCCTAGATGCTATTAACATGTGTGTTTCATATTTTTATCCAAAATATCAACTTTTCACTCATCCAAGTGAGTAGACTTTGAACATGGAACTTTTTCACCTATGATCATCTAACCCATTTTAATATATTTTTGACATTAACTAGTCATCTTATGATGATTAAAATCATCTTTCATCATATTCAAGTCATTTTCACAAATCATATTCCAATCATCATCCAACTCAAGTGTATGTTCATATTATTACATTTTCTCAAAATATCACATTTATTAATATCAATCCAAGATTTATTCATGTTATTATTCTTCCATTTTTATTCTTGTAAGACAAATTATTTCAAAACCATATTTCCCATCAATGTACAACTTGCTCATAAAGACACTTAATATGAACATTAACAAACAAAACAAGGTTAAAACTTACTACTAGCTCAAGGCTAGGGAAGACAAGAACCTTGGATTGGATGGGGTTTTAGTGTGTTCTTCCAAAGGGTTAAGCTCCAAGCTCTTGAAACACACAATGGGGTTTTGAAGGATAATGATCTAGAGGTGATTTGGAAGTGTAAAAATTGTAAGAATGATGTTGGTGTGGGGGTGTAATGTCACGGCCACAAGAAGAAGAAGAAGAAGAAGTTTTTGGGATTTTTGTTTCAAGTATTCTCAAGTGGCTTATAACATTCTCTTTCAAATCTTCCAAAGATCACTCAATATCTTTGTCTTGGATTATGGGAGATTGCAAGGATTATGTAAGATCACAAACAAAATCAATGGGAGATTATAGAGGGTGTTTGGAGCCGTGAGTTAGAGAGAGAGAGTGGAGGATTTGGTGATTTTTATTGTCCAATGCTTGATCATGCAATCTCATGATTAATATCTTGATAATTGGATATTTAAGAAGATGAAGAGTTTAATGAGGTGATTAAAAGATTTTTACCCATTTGAGTGGGCCATAGGCCGGCCCCAAGGGGGTGTTGGTGGGGTCCACTTTGCTAAATAATACCCTTTATTAGTTAAGTTAATCTTGTGCGGTACCGTCCGGGTATTCTTGGGTTTTTAATCGCGTGTCACCTGAATATTAAAATACCCTTAATATTCCTTAAATATAGTCCAGTTTAAATACTGATAATTTATTTCAGCTTTTGTCGGGTGAAATTACGTGTTACGCGCGTATCGGGTGCGGTACGCGCACTTTACTCGTTACCGGGAGATTTGTACAATAAGCTTTCACGTATGGCTTTGGGTTTCCAAAACTCATTATATTTTGTGAAATTATCGTTTATTATATATTCCGGGTGTCCGGGGTTCGTTTCGCTTATTTAAATTTTACCGGGTAATCGCCAGTGTCCATACCGGATAGATTTGCTTGCGCATGATCCTATCATGTTTTGTCATTAAACTTATGCATTCCTATGCATTATTTGGGAATTGCTATCTTTCTAAGGCCTAAGTTAAATAATTAACACATAATTACGTTCAATTACGTTAATCACGTTTAATTAATTAGTACGGAATTACCTTAATTTTGCCGGTTGTTACATTCTCCCCCCGTTATGAGAATTCCGTCCCGGAATTCACTTTGAATCCTCCGGTATAGGGATCTTCTTGAATAGGGCGGGATATTTTTGCTTCATTCGGTCCAGCCTTTCTCACGTGAACTCCGGTCCACGCTTGGCATTCCAGCGCACTTTGACCAATCTGATCTTACTGCGTCTTAACTTTTGGACCTTCCAATCGGTCACTTCGATTGGTTCTTCGATGAAGTGTAACTTGTCGTCAATGTGGATTTCGTCCGCAGGGATGATGAGAGTCTCGTCGGATAGGCACTTCTTTAAATTTGACACGTGGAACGTGTCATGTACACCGTTAAGCTCTTGTGGTAACTTGAGCTTGTATGCTACGGGGCCTACTCTGGACAAGATTTCAAACGGTCCAACATACCGTGGGTTCAGTTTCCCGCGCTTCTCAAAGCGCGCGACACCTTTCCAAGGTGACACCTTTAGTAGGACCCTGTCTCCGACTTGAAATTCTAAAGGCTTTCGCCTCATATCTGCGTAGCTTTTCTGCCGGTCACGTGCCGCTTTGAGACGTTCTTTTATCAAGAAGATCTTGTCCGTCGTCTCTTGAACAATTTCGGGCCCGGTGAGTTGCTTTTCTCCAACTTCGGCCCAACACAGAGGAGATCTACACTTGCGTCCATATAGAGCTTCAAAAGGTGCAGCTTGAATGCTCGTGTGGTAACTGTTGTTATACGAAAACACTACCAGTGGCAAGTGTGTATCCCAATTACCGCTGAAATCGATTGCGCATGCCCGTAACATATCTTCCAAAGTCTGGATGGTTCGTTCACTTTGACCATCGGTTTGGGGATGATATGCGGTACTCATGTCAAGGCGAGTACCGAGGGCTTCATTCAAACTTTCCCAAAATCTTGAGGTGAAACGACTATCTCGATCGGAGATAATGGAAATAGGTACACCATGCGTAGACATTACTTCCTTAATGTACAAACGGGTCAGTTTCTCCAACTTATCCGTTTCGCGAATCGGGAGGAAGTGTGCAGATTTTGTCAATCGATCAACGATTACCCAGATCATGTCATGGCCGCTTGTTGTCTTGGGTAACTTGGTAATGAAATCCATGGTAATTCGTTCCAATTTCCATTCCGGTATTTCCGGTTGCTGGAGCAAGCCGGATGGTCTCTGATGCTCGGTTTTGACCTTCGCGCAGGTCAAGCATTGCGCAACATATGCCGCTATATCTCTCTTGAAATTTGGCCACCAGTAAAATTCTTTCAAATCGTGAAACATCTTGTCCGCACCAGGGTGAACCGAATATCGTGAACTGTGTGAGCTTCGGCCAATACTAGTTCACGCAATCCACCATACACTGGTACCCAAATTCTATTCATGAAATACAAGGTTTGATCCGCCTTTGGCTCCAGTGAATCAACCATTTTCCGTAATCTTTCATCCTTGACATTCTCGGGTTTAAGGGCGTTGATTTGATCTTCACGAATCCGGTCAGTCAGGTTCGTGTGGATGGTTAGACCCAAAGCTCGGACACGCAACGGTTTTACCCGTTCCTTGCGACTTAAGGCGTCAGCTACCACGTTCGCCTTCCCGGGATGGTACTTTATCTCACAATCGTAATCGTTCAATAATTCGACCCATCGCCGTTGTCGCATGTTCAATTCCTTCTGATCAAAGATGTGCTGCAAACTTTTATGATCGGTGAAGATTGTACTCTTGGTTCCATATAAATAATGTCTCCATATCTTGAGCGCGAATACCACGGCTCCCAATTCCAAGTCGTGTGTAGTGTAATTCTTCTCGTGGAGCTTTAGCTGTCTGGAAGCATACGCTATGACCTTTTCTCGTTGCATCAATACGCAACCCAATCCCTGGTGAGAGGCGTCACAATAAACCACAAAGTCTTCCGTACCATCGGGGAGTGATAGTATCGGGGCGCCACATAACTTATCTTTTAACAATTGAAACGCCGCCTCCTGCTTTTCCGTCCATTCGAACTTCTTACCCTTTTGGGTTAGCATGGTTAAAGACTGTGCTATCTTAGAAAAGTTCTCGATGAACCTTCTGTAGTAACCCGCAAGGCCAAGAAATTGTCGTACTTCAGTAGGAGTTCTAGGGGCGTCCCAATTTTTAATTGCTTCGATCTTGGCGGGATCGACATGTATACCCTTTTCATTCACCACGTGGCCTAGGAAGTGAACCTCTCGAATCCAAAAGTCACATTTCGAGAACTTAGCATAGAGTTTCTCTTTGCGTAGTACCTCAAGGATTAACCGAAGATGATCCTCATGTTCTTCCTTAGTGCATGAATAGATCAAGATGTCATCAATGAAGACAATGACAAATTTGTCCAAATATGGCTTACACACGCGATTCATCAAATCCATGAAAACAGCTGGTGCATTGGTTAAACCGAATGGCATTACCAAAAATTCATAGTGCCCATAACGAGTCCTGAATGCGGTTTTCGGCACGTCCTCCTCTTGGATACGCAACTGGTGATAGCCGGACCTTAGATCAATCTTGGAGTAGAAACTGGATCCTTGAAGTTGATCAAATAAATCGTCGATCCGGGGAAGAGGATAGCGATTCTTAATGGTTAACTTGTTCAGTTCCCGATAGTCAATGCACATTCGAAAAGTGCCATCCTTCTTCTTTACAAATAAGACGGGGGCTCCCCAGGGTGAGAAGCTTGGTCTTATGAAACCTTTGTCCAACAACTCTTGCAGTTGACCAGATAGTTCCTACATCTCGGATGGAGCTAAGCGATATGGCGATCGCGCTACAGGTGCAGCTCCCGGAACAAGGTCGATGCGGAACTCGACTTGTCGAGGTGGTGGCAATCCCGGCAAATCTTCTGGGAACACATCTGGAAAATCTCAGGCTATCGGAATGTCTTCTAACCTTCGCTCGTCGGCCTTCTTATCTACCACGTGCGCCAAGAATGCAACAAGACCTTTCCTTAAACACTTTCGGGCCTTCACGCTGGTAATAATTCTTAACGGCGTCCCACGCCTTTCCCCTTGGATCGATAGGGTTTCACCGCTAGCGAGGGGAACTTGAATTACTTTGTCGTTGCAAACAACGACGGCGCGGTGTGCGGATAGCCAATCCATGCCAACGACTATGTCAAAACTACCCAGTACGACTGGCAATAGATCAATGCCAAACTCGTGACCACAGAGATCCAACTTACAATCCTTCGCTACTTCTCGAGTTTCTATAGTCTTACCGTTAGCCAGTTCTATAGAGTAAGGTGTATCTAGCTTACTTGTTTTTAGTCCAAGTAATCTTTTAAATTCGACAGATACGAAGCTAAAATCGGCTCCAGTATCAAACAATACAGAAGCATAATGACCATTAAGAGGGAACGTACCAGTGACCACGTTAGGGTCTTGTCGTGCATCACCGGCACCAATCACGAATGCCCGCCCACGGGCTTGGTTGTTGAGCTTAGGACAATCCCTCTTCCAATGATCGAGCGATCCACATGCGAAACAGGGCCTCGCTCCTCCGTTCTTTGGCGCTCCTGACCTGCAGTCTTCTGTCTTGTGCCCAGAACGGCGGCACTTACCGCAGATCACCTCATTCCTTCCTTGGTAACCTTGCTTTCCATTGTTTCCACGTCCAGTGGCTACATACCCTTTCCCTTTCTTGCCTGAACCACCCGATGATCCATCCTTTTTCCTTTCATCGCGCTTACGCTTCCCAAACCTCGGCTTATTCCCCTGTTCGCTTGACCCAACTACTGAACTTGTACCCAGATTCTTACCCTCAGCGCTGCTAGACTCGGTGAGCTTCAATCCTGACACTTTCCGGATCAGAGTGCCCATTCGAATGGCGTCTTTAGTGAGGCTCAGAGCGAGGTCGATAGCCTCGCGCATGGTCGTAGGTTTGGAAGCAGTGACCATGCCGCGTATCTGTGGCGCCAATCCGAATAGGTACCTTTCCACCTTTTTGCTTTCCGGGGTAACCAAGCGAGGCACTAACCGGGAGAGATCATGAAATCTGGACGTGTACCCAGCTACGTCCGATCCAACCATGGTGAGGTTCCAAAACTCGGTTTCTAGCTTTTGCACTTCACTCGCCGGGCAGTATTCGGCGATCATCAGTTCCTTCAACTCCAACCATGATAAGGAGTAAGCAGCATCGTCTCCTAGTGATTGCACTTGGTTGTTCCACCATGTTAGTGCTTGGTCCAGAAACAGGTTAGTGGAGTACATGACAGCTTGTCGCGGGGTACAGCTGCTGATACGGATCACCGCTTCAGTTTTCTCGAACCACTTGACTAGTCCGACAGAGCCTTCAGTGCCACTGAAGTTGAGTGGCTTGCAGTCCAGAAAAGCTTTGAACGTGCAGCCACGCTCTCGTGAGGCCGTTTCTGCAATAATAAAATAGCGTATTATTATGGGGTAGGAGTTTCATGAAAACTCCTATTGCATATATTCGTAGCTCTCTTACCGGTAGGGGAGTTTTCGCGTCGGTCGCTCCTCGTTCGATCTCGCGATCTTTCAGTGCGAGTGGCATTGTGTTCTGCGAGGGCTCGGGCTATGCGTTCCGAGACTAGGGCTTCAAGCTCCTCGGGTGTTGTGGGTAGTCCTCTATTTCCACTGTTGCTTCGGGTGGCTGGTGCCATTTTTCTTCAATAATCATTATCAAAGGTTAATTTGGCGATGATTCATACAATATCATCATACATAAAGTATAAATAACAACACAACACATGAACACAATAATCAACACAACGTCACCACATCATCACACAAATCACAATATATAAAGAATAGGTAATAATAATCGTAGACAACCATAACACATATTTTACCATAACAAAATTTTCATTAATTTCAACACCACGAGTACAATGATTTGTTCGTAATAACAAAAACCAAGGATACATTCCTCATACATCGTTCTTTTGAAATACACTAGAAATATAATTGTTATATACCGGCACAATCCCGCTCGGCTAGGCAAAAATGCAGATGGGTGCTATAACCCATGCTGTGCTATCATACTACTACTACTACTACTACTACTACTACTACTACTACTACTACTACTACTACTACTACTACTACTACTACTACTACTACTACCTATGTCTGCAGGTGATCCTCCAAGTGTCTCTGAAGTATCTCTACTGTGGTGGCGGCGGCGGGTACTGATACTGGGGGGCGTACATGCTAATGGTCATACTGATCGCCATAATACGATCATACAAGAATTGGCAATGCGCAAAATGTGCGTCGCCCGTAATCCCGCAATGCGCGTCCATGCTCAGTAACTCCTCAGCATAATGCGCCAGTGCATCTCTAGCGTCGATGATCCTGGCCCACATAAGCTGGGCCTGCTGCTCCATCTGGTTCACGGTGCGCTGCACCGTGTCGGTGAGAGTCTGAAAGTCTCTCTCCAAAGAGATCACTGTGGACCATGCCGGTCCCGACAGTGGGGCTGCGACGGCCCGGGGATGTCAGTGTACGTCGGCTGGGATGGGCCGACTATATCGGGTATCGGTAAGGGTGTGAAGGGTGGGGCAAAGCCCGGTAATCCGGTGAAGAAATGGGGTGGTATCTGGTATGGGTCTCTTGCACCTAGAGTATATGGTGCAAGTGGTGGCATCGAAAAGGGGGCTCCTGCACCCACAGTGAACGGTGCAGGGGGTGGTATGGTGAGCATCTCGGGTAGGGGTGGTAGTATGGGAAAGGTGGTGATAGGTAGCGTCATGGGTGCTGGTGAGGGGACTATGAGCTCGGCGAGTGGGACCATGAGGGGCTGTGTGACAGCGACCCACTCAGGAGAGGATATCACGGTGGTAGGGGTGGGAGGGCTAGCAGTGGCGTGAGCTGCCAAGCCTGCTCGGTGCAGCTCAGAGCTACGGGCTGAGCTGCCCTCGAGGATGTGCCCAGCAGAGGCTGGCCCATCCTGTGGTACGGGCTCTGGTATGGCGAGTAGGGTGGCCGGTGCAGTGGTGGCGTGCCCTATCACCGGAGCAACGTGCTCCTCCAGGTCTGCTGGTGGAATCGGCACAGCAATGTGCTCCACCGATGCGGTCGACTCGTCGTCGGAGTCGTCCGAGATCCACCCGTTGTGTCCTCGGGAAACGGGCACGAGCCTCATGCCCGGGGGAACGGGGATATGTGGGGTGGGTAGTGGCTCACGATCGACGTGTGCATGTCGATCGAATGGAGACTCCACGGTCTCCGACTGGGTGGGGACGGGTCTCGATGGACCTGCACAGCCTACAGGGAAGTCCCTGACGGCTCGAATGGGAAGTGCTGGTAGTGGTGCTGCCTGGAAGGGCACTAGAGGCAAGTCAGCCTGCGGTGCCTCGGCCATCGGTAAATCGGCCACGGCGGCCACGTCGCCTCCAGCGGGGGCCCACGCTGGGTCCTCGCTCGGGTCAGTCTCATCGGAGCTATCTCCGTCTGCGCCCTCTGCGGCGGCGTCAACCTCCATATCATCGTCCTCGGGATCGAGTACCACAACCTCGATCGGCTCAGCTGGCGGAGCTGGAATGATCTGGATGCTACTGTCGTAGCTCGGTGCTACACTCCCTGCGTCTGACATCCTGGCAAAAGAACCGTACTAATATTTAAGTATTATTCATTAGGTAGTTAAGGCACACATCTACGGTATTCTTCCTAACTTCTAATACTAAAATAACACGTATCATTACCCATGGCTAGCTTGGTCGGAATCTCCTCATACCCAGTGTTCTTTGGAAAAAAATTAATTTATTGCGTTTCGCATTTATTTTGAAAGCTTTATCTTTTGAACCAAATCCGGTTATAGTTTAGATTTTTTTAAAAATGCTAATTCGCTATAACCTTGGCTCTGATACCACTTTCTGTCACACCACGCCTATGGCGGAAACACGTGGCGCGACGGTTCAAGAGGATTAAGCCAAGATTAATGCAAATCACAAAATTAATTAAAGAAACGGGCATTTATTCAAACGTTGAAAATCACGTCAAATTATTCATACATAACATAAAATTGTTTTTAATATAAATAGGGAGGCTCCTCCCTATATCCCGAATTCCTTAGGATAGAGAGACGAGACCCCTTCACGACATCCAACGCCCAAATTGGAGATTCCCCCGACCCTGCTTGCCATGTCATCCTTCATCGGTCAATTACCTGAAAGATATGTTTAAAAATCGTCAATATATAAATATTGGTGAGTTCACAGGTTTTGGTTTAATAAAACTTTATCTCATGGGAATATCCTTGTTATGACAATTTATAGGAGTTGCATGTTCCTACAATTTTACTTGAGCCTATAACCAAACCAAGACAATTAATAATGCCCCGCCCCAAGTCGTTACTCGGTATTCCTACGACTTGATTTCAGAATACGTGCACCCCAGGCATACGCCGATGCATAATCGACGCTATCGATTAGGGGTGGGCCTTGTCAGGCACCAATAGTACTATCCAAATATTCCTTCGGTTTCACTTTCCTGAATTAATGATTATAGTAGAGAGGTCTCAACCCCGAGTGGCGATCACAACTCAAGTATCCAACCCGTCAAACAAATCCCAACATATCTTTCCCCCGTAAAAACGTTAAATAGTTTAGAAATGGGGCCGTGAGACTCACCTGTAACTGTGCTCGGCTCAAAGAAGAAAATAGCAAATTTTGCGGTCTCGCACCTACAAATGTCCTAGACGTATAAGTCACTTACACCTATAGTGCATGTGCCTTGGCAAGTTGTACACCCAACTTCCCGACCACGTTTTATCCCAATTCCCGTTTAATAGTTTCGTATCCTAGGTTCATTGGCGATGGATTACCCTTTTCTTACCAGTCATATATTATTCTTGTTAATATTCTTTGCGACTTGTATACTATTATTCTCGACACGACTCTACCCAACGTATAATTATTTTCCCATTTAAATAATTATACTTAGGATCGTTTCGCTCGATATAATATGATTTCTTATTACCCGACCCGACTCACTTTGCCACATATTTATTTTCCCATTCAAATAAATATGCTAAGTTCTTGTCGTTTGGTAATATATTCTTAACGCCCGGCTTGACTCACCATGCCGTACATTTATCTTCCCATTTAAATAAATGTACTAGGATCTTGTCGGTATTCACATGTTCGTAGATATACTTCACCTACTCGTCTCGGTTTTCCTTCTCGCATATCTATTTTCCCATTCAAATAGATATACTAGAATTTCGTCGAGACGAGCCCGTGTACATATATCAATGCGTGAATTTTACTTGTTAAGTCCATGTGTCGTTTAGCGTTTTTAATTCATTACGTTGTGTTTTCTCCCACGAATATTCTTTCTACACTTAGGAAAGTGTTTACGCACGTTTCACCCTTGTTATATATATTTTATTTCTTAAAAAATATATATATATTTTCATCTTGCCGTAATGGCATTTTTCTCATATGTCCGTTTATCCGTTTTCGTTAATTCATGTAACTAAGTCCGTTAGTTCGCTTTTTCCACATTTTCTTCCAATATGCGTTCTATGGAAATATTATTCATACTTCCAATTCCGAACGTATATTTCTTGGAAAAATATACTTTTGTATTTTTAGCCCAACTTGTTCAACTTGTATTCCAAAAATGTTTCCGATACTTTTATATTCCCATTTATATAAAAGTATCCATTTTTGTACAAGTTTTCCCAAGTCTTTACTAATATTTTATAAAACCTTATTTTTATAAAATCCTTATGTTAACTTATCCTCTTATTTTTATAAAACTTATATTTTTATAAAAATACCTCTTTTAATTTATACATAAGTAAGTTTCTCATGTTTATCAAAACTACACTTGGAAAAACTATTATTTACGTTTTTGACACCGAACTTTCCGTTAATGCGTTTTTGGACCAAAGTTTCTAAAATACATATTTTAGTCCCTCAACTTTCTAAGTTACAATATTAGTCCCTTAACTTATACTTGTTGCATTTTTCATCTTATCCTTCAAGGTTAGCATTTTTCTTCCAACTTAGTGGACTTTGAAGAATCATTTTCTTAATGCTTGATTATTTTTACTTCGTTCCACTTCTAATAATCTTATAATCCATCCTAGATGCTATTAACATGTGTGTTTCATATTTTTATCCAAAATATCAACTTTTCACTCATCCAAGTGAGTAGACTTTGAACATGGAACTTTTTCACCTATGATCATCTAACCCATTTTAATATATTTTTGACATTAACTAGTCATCTTATGATGATTAAAATCATCTTTCATCATATTCAAGTCATTTTCACAAATCATATTCCAATCATCATCCAACTCAAGTGTATGTTCATATTATTACATTTTCTCAAAATATCACATTTATTAATATCAATCCAAGATTTATTCATGTTATTATTCTTCCATTTTTATTCTTGTAAGACACATTATTTCAAAACCATATTTCCCATCAATGTACAACTTGCTCATAAAGACACTTAATATGAACATTAACAAACAAAACAAGGTTAAAACTTACTACTAGCTCAAGGCTAGGGAAGACAAGAACCTTGGATTGGATGGGGTTTTAGTGTGTTCTTCCAAAGGGTTAAGCTCCAAGCTCTTGAAACACACAATGGGGTTTTGAAGGATAATGATCTAGAGGTGATTTGGAAGTGTAAAAATTGTAAGAATGATGTTGGTGTGGGGGTGTAATGTCACGGCCACAAGAAGAAGAAGAAGAAGTTTTTGGGATTTTTGTTTCAAGTATTCTCAAGTGGCTTATAACATTCTCTTTCAAATCTTCCAAAGATCACTCAATATCTTTGTCTTGGATTATGGGAGATTGCAAGGATTATGTAAGATCACAAACAAAATCAATGGGAGATTATAGAGGGTGTTTGGAGCCGTGAGTTAGAGAGAGAGAGTGGAGGATTTGGTGATTTTTATTGTCCAATGCTTGATCATGCAATCTCATGATTAATATCTTGATAATTGGATATTTAAGAAGATGAAGAGTTTAATGAGGTGATTAAAAGATTTTTACCCATTTGAGTGGGCCATAGGCCGGCCCCAAGGGGGTGTTGGTGGGGTCCACTTTGCTAAATAATACCCTTTATTAGTTAAGTTAATCTTGTGCGGTACCGTCCGGGTATTCTTGGGTTTTTAATCGCGTGTCACCTGAATATTAAAATACCCTTAATATTCCTTAAATATAGTCCAGTTTAAATACTGATAATTTATTTCAGCTTTTGTCGGGTGAAATTACGTGTTACGCGCGTATCGGGTGCGGTACGCGCACTTTACTCGTTGCCGGGAGATTTGTACAATAAGCTTTCACGTATGGCTTTGGGTTTCCAAAACTCATTATATTTTGTGAATTTATCGTTTATTATATATTCCGGGTGTCTGGGGTTCGTTTCGCTTATTTAAATTTTACCGGGTAATCGCCAGTGTCCATACCGGATAGATTTGCTTGCGCATGATCCTATCATGTTTTGTCATTAAACTTATGCATTCCTATGCATTATTTGGGAATTGCTATCTTTCTAAGGCCTCAGTTAAATAATCAACACATAATTACGTTCAATTACGTTAATCGCGTTTAATTAATTAGTACGGAATTACCTTAATTTTGCCGGTTGTTACAAAAATTGTTCTCAAAGCGGAGAACAAATTGTATGTTCTTGAAGAACCAGTCCCTGATGAACCCATAAATTCCAAGAGTGAGCTTTATAAAACCTGGGCTAAGCATTTTGATGACTCTTTGAAAATCTCATGTCTGATGCTGGCTTCCATGATCCCTGAACTTCAAAGGACAATGGAGGACATGGATGCATATGACATGAATCAGCATCTGATGGAAATGTTCCAACAAAATGCTCGCCATAAGAGGTTTGATGTGATGCGATCACTTATAACCACTCGTATGCAGGAGGGTTCACCAGTTGGCACTCATGTGCTAAAAATGAAGGCATATGTTGATCACTTGGCTCGTCTGGAATCCCCCTTGAGCGATGAGTTAGCTGGGGATATCATCCTGAACACATTGCCCAAGTCATATGACCAGTTCATTATGAACTATAATATGAATGGGATGGAGAAGACACTTGCAGAACTGCATCAGATGCTCAAAACTGCTGAGGTAAACATACCTGGCAAAACTGCACCAGTGCTAATGATCAGGGAGGGTCAGATTAAGAAACCTAAAACCAAGAAAAAGGGCTATCAAGGCAAAGGGAAGGGAAAGGGCAAAGCTGTTTCCAACAAGAAACCTTTGAAAGATGCCAAATGTTTTCATTGTGATGAAACTGGGCACTGGAAAAGGAACTGTGCTAAGTATTTAGCTGAACTGAAGCAAGCCAAGACTTCTGGAGGAGAGTCCTCAGGTATATATGTTATTGAAATCTTTGTTTTTTCTGGCAAAACATGGGTGTTTGACACAGGATGTGGTTTCCACATTTGTAATGTTTTGCAGGGACTAAGAAAGATTAGAAAGCTGAAACAAGGTGACTTGGAGGTCCATGTTGGCAATGGACAAAGAGTTGCAGTGAAGGCAATAGGAGAATATGTTCTTTTACTACATTCTGGTTTAGAACTTGTTTTGAACAATGTTTATTACATTCCTAGTGTGACTAGAAATATTGTTTCAGTTTCGGCTTTGCGTGGACAAGGTTTTAATTATCGTTTCAATGGCGAATTTATTTCTGCTTATTTTAACGATGTATTTTACTTTGATGCAAAACCTAACAATGGGATCTATGAGATAGAAATCCAAAACGATAACATATTATGCAATATCTCCCATAAACGTAATAAGTTGGACTTTAATGATACGTATATGTGGCATTGTAGACTTGGTCACATAAGTGAGAATCGTATTAAACAACTCAAAACCGCAGGAATCCTGGATTCCAAAGATTCGGAGTCGTTTGGAAAATGCGAATCATGCTTAAGTGGAAAGTTACCAAAAGCACCTTTTTCAAATGTTGGAGAAAGAGCCAATGATCTGTTAGGACTTGTACATACAGATGTATGTGGTCCATTCAGAACAATGTCAAGACATGGAGAAAGATACTTTGTTACATTTACTGATGATTTCAGTAGATATGGTTATGTTTATCTTATGAAGCATAAACATGAAACTCTTGAAAAGTTCAAGGAGTACCAAAAGGAAGTAGAAAATCAGCTAAATAGAACTATTAAAATGCTTCGATCAGATCGAGGTGGTGAATATCTTAGTCAGGAATTCATCGACCATTTAAAGGATTGTGGAATAGTTTCACAACTCACTCCACCTGGAACACCGCAACATAATGGTGTGTCTGAGCGGAGAAATCGAACTCTATTAGATATGATTCGATCAATGATGTGTCGAACAAACCTTCCAAAATCCTTTTTGAGTTATGCTTTGGAAACTGCCGCAAGACTTGTGAATATAGCTCCAAGGAAAAAGGTTGATAAAACGCCTTATGAGATATGGCATGGAAAGAAACCTCATGTATCCTACCTTAAAGTCTGGGGATGTAATGCTTATGTCACTCTAGAATCTTCGAATAAACTAGATCCCAGAGGCGAAAAAGTGGTTTTCGTTGGATACGGTAAAAAGATCGGTTACCTGTTCTACCACCACACTGAAAATAAGATTTTCACCAAACGCAGAGGCACTTTCTTAGAGGAAGAGCTTTTGGCGCAAGGGATTGGAGATAACCATGTGGATCTTGAAGAAATTCGAGAATCACAAGTGACTGAACCAGCTGTTCAGACAGAACCAGATGTAACTGATCCAGTTGTTGAAGTTGAGCCTGAGAGGACTCAAGAAACAACAGAAACACCAAGTGTTCGGAAAAGTATTAGGGATCTTCATGCACCGGTAAGGTATGATGATATCTTCATGATTGATGAAGCTGAGCCTACTACTTACAAAGCTGCAATCTTGGATTCAGAATCCAAGAAATGGCAAGAAGCCATGAATGCAGAGATGCAATCCATGTATGATAACCAAGTTTGGGATTTGGTTGATCTTCCTATCGAATGTCAGACTGTGGGAAACAAATGGATCTTCAAGAAGAAGACTGACATGGATGGGAATGTGCAAACCTACAAAGCAAGGCTTGTAGCGAAAGGTTTTACTCAGACTCGAGGAATTGATTATGAGGAAACTTTCTCGCCAGTAGCCATGCTTAAGTCTATTAGAATTCTACTTGCCATTGCTGCATATTATGACTATGAGATATGGCAAATGGATGTCAAAAACGCGTTCCTTAATGGACACTTAATGGAAGATGTCTATATGGTTCAACCTGAAGGTTTTGTCGATCCAAAGAATCCTAATAAGGTATGCAAGCTGAATAAATCCATCTATGGATTAAAGCAAGCATCTCGCAGCTAGAATCTCCGTTTTGATCAGAAAATCAAAGAGTTTGGTTTTATCGAGAACGAAGATGAACCGTGTGTTTACAAGAAATCTAGTGGGAGCTATATCACTTATCTTATACTGTATGTAGATGACATACTAATCATTGGAAACAATATCCCTATGCTTAAAGATGTTAAGACCTGGTTGGGTAAATGTTTCGCAATGAAAGATCTTGGTGAAGCCGCTTATATTCTGGGAATAAAGATTTATAGAGATAGATCAAATCGGTTATTGGGTTTGATAAGGTCTTACGACGCTTCTCAATGCAAGACTCAAAAAGGGGGCTCTTGCCCATGGCACATGGAACCATTACTAATAACAAGCAGTGTGCGAACACTGAAGAGGAAAGGAAGAAAATGGAAAGAGTTCCATATGCTTCTGCTATTGGTTCCATCATGTATGCCATGTTGTGTACTAGACCTGATGTCTCGTATGCTCTTAGCATGACGAGTAGATATCAACAGAACCCAGGAGAGAGTCACTGGGCTGCAGTGAAGAACATTCTTAAGTACTTGAGAAGGACTAATGACATGTTCTTATTATATGGAGGACTGGATGAGGAGCTGTCAGTTAAGTGTTATACTGATGCAAGCTTCCAGACTGATCGTGATGATTCAAGGTCACAAATGGGATATGTTTTCATTCTGAATGGTGGGGCTGTAACTTGGAACAGCTTTAAGCAAAGTGTGGTTGCTTAATCCACTTGTGAATCAGAATACAATGCTGCATCGGATGCTGCAAAGGAGGCTGCCTAGATGAAGAAGTTCATTGGTGATCTCAATGTTATGCCTAGCATAAAGAAACCAATCGAGATACTGTGTGACAACACTGGTGCCATTGCTCTTGCAAAGGAACCAAGGTCACACCAGACCACAAGGCATATACTCAGGAAATTCCACTATATTAGAGAGATAGTAGAACGTGGAGACATCATGATAAACAAAGTTCATATAGATCTAAATCTGGCTGACCCCTTTACTAAGCCTTTACCTCAAGCTAAACATGAGGAGCATGCTGAAAGATAGGGCTTAGAGTTGCTAGACAGTGGGCATGATCTGTAATTAGTATTGGTGTTTTATTTTGAACTATAACAGTTACATTGAATTTTTATTTGATTTAATGGGTTAAATGCAAATTTAAATATTTTGTGACCGTGTTCATTATTTGTATGTTTAAATCCTTGAATAAGAGTATTCTAAATATCCGTAGTCGATCAAATTACATGGGAATGAATTTGAATGTAAGACTATTGTGAATTGAGATGATTGTATTCATGAGATGAATAACTCAATGGTTTGAGAATCATAATTCACAGATATCATTAGGGAATGATATTGGATGTAACTCGCTTCAAAACGATCTCCATGGATCTGTGTCATGAGATGTTTTGATATTGATATGTTCAATTTGTCCTTTTTCCTAAGGCACATATTAAACTACATTGATCAAGGACTATCCTTGATGTTATCTAACACTGTCCTGAAACATGGGTAGCAATAAGGGTAGTGTTAGGAGAAATCCAAGATTAAGTGGGAGTTGTATGACGCTGATGGAATTCTGTACTTCTATAGGATTAGAAGTCTAGACATTCTGGCGCCCTCGTTAATTCAAACTGGTATAAACGCGTGGCCACGCTCGGACTAAGGTAGTTCGTTAGACCACTTTGAATTAGAGACGAGAATAAAGAATGGTTGATCACTATATAAGAATGAATGATCCATGTCTTATGATCAACGGATGTCTATACAGAAGGGACTTATTGATAGAATTATCAGGGCTATAGTATTTGGTTAAGTAAAGCGTTACTTGAACTCAAAGAACTAGTTGACGACTGTAAAGTGTCATACTGGTTTGGATATATAGTATGTCCGATGTAATTAAAAGTCGAGGTCAACGTAGCCCGACCCAGTACGATCCGAAGAGTTACACGTTGGTACACGAATAAGATAAGTTCATGTGTTGGTGGATTATTATTTTTGAAATAATAATAGTTTTGAACTCGAGGGACTAAATAGTAAAGTTTACACTTTGACTAGTCAAATGGTCAAGTGTATGACTTTGACTAATTAAGTGGTCAAGTCTTTGACTAGTCAAATGGTCAAGTGTATGACTTTGACTAATTAATTGGTCAAGTCCTTGACTAGTCAAATGGTCAAGTGAATGACTTTGACTAATTAAGTGGTCAAGTGTCTTTTATCTATATAAATAGGTGTGATAGATCAAACTCTAATCACACATGTTTTTGAAAAGATAAAACAACATAACCCTTGTCTCCTCTTCAAGATTTGCGGCCACCCTTAGGAGCCACCGCCCCTTTGTCCGCCGCAAACCACCATCATCGCCGCCTCGTCTTGCAAAGTGTTGCTTTCGGTTGGCCAGTGCTCGGGTGTGAACTTCCTACTAGCGAGGATTCGTTGTAACCCGCATGTTACAATTCCGGTGTAGTCGTCAAAGGTTGATTACTAAACCCCCTATGGTTGTTCATTATTTATTTGTTTATACGCGTTTAACCGAGATCCTGATTGGGAATATTTTGTTAATTGGATTAATAAAATTAAACATATATTTTATATATATAAATCGGCTCATATTATATATTGTATATAATCGATTTTATTAATAAACAAAACTGCTTCCGCTGTGTATTTGATACCATGATTCCCAACATATCTTGTGTTGGATTGTTTCAATCCAATAATGCTTAAATGTAGGGGATAAGTTGCATTTGATCATATGAAGTTAAAAGTTAGCAGTAAAGGTTATGGTTGTAACGAGCCATCTGGTTGGTTAGACTCAGATGTCAACTGCAATACACATTGGTCATAAGGAGTTAATCTGGGTGATTAGACCCAGATGCCAACTTTATAAGGAGTTAATCTTATTGATTAGACTCAGATGTCAACCGGTTTGATTTAAATGTCTGATGATTGTGCATACCAACCATATGCATAATGAATACGTGTTCATATTGAAATAAAATTCATTTTATTCTAAAGACAAGACATTATAACTAGATCTAAGTTGAGATCACGAGTTATAGTCTTGCTAGTTGACTAAAAGGCATGAACGACTCATGTTAGTATTACAACTGATCTCATTGCAAAATTATCAAGTAGTGACTTAATGAAGTCAAAGATAATGTTATGGATCCAACAACCTAAGGGTTGATCAAAAATCAAGTTGTGGAATGAGACTAAAGCCCATTGAAATAAGGCATGTGAAGGAAACCTACCTTAGTTGACTGGAGATCCCAAGATCTAAGTTCAATAGGACAACTAATTCATACACCTCAGGGTGGTCACTGTGGGGGCATAACTAATATGTGTAAGCTAGTATATATGGTTATATATATCCCCCTAAATTATAAAAGGGTGTTTAAATACGTCATTGTCCAATCCTATGGCAGTCAGTGACAAATTGTGAGGATAAGCATAATATATGGTAAATGATGTGGGTAAATCATGGTAACCATAATGCTTTTAATGATTTGAGGAAAATCACCTATGTTAGAGAGAAATGGGGTCGCTTCAAATGGAATTGGGGGCACAATTCCTAGAGCTCTCGCAGAACCAGGATAGTGTTCCAGGACCATTATTGGACACGAAAGTGAGGGGATGGCCCGGCTAAGGAGAGTATTGTGTGAAGTGTATTGTCGTCTATACAAATGGGGGTTTGTTCAAGGACATCGCGTCTACAAACCGCTAGGAGACTAAGTATGCTTCACAAAGGAAAGTTCAAAGCTACTACCTACCTATCCTGCAATACTCAACTGTCGAGGTTGCATTGGAAATTTTATGTGTTTTGGACGATCTCCATTCATGTGGGGATTGTTGAAAATTTTAAAATATGTGAATGGAATTTAATTTAATAATATTATTAATAAGTTTAGTAATATTATTAATGAGGCTCTTCATGGTAAGAAACTCTTGAGTAGAGTTTTTCATGTCACTTAATTTGCTTTTATTAGAGTTTTAAGTCTCTTATTAAATCTCTAATTAAGTAAAACTCTTGACTATCTTGGCTCTTGTAAATAAGTAGGTTGTGTGCCTCACATTTGAATAAACAAGAGAGATACAAGACATGAGTATATACATATTAGAATACACATGTAGAGTTCTTAGAGAAGAAGAAAGAATTCACTCATATGTTGGGTGTTATAGAGATGAGTAGTTTCTACTATATTTCATAAGTTCTAACACTATAATTTTACCTGGTGTAACCTCGGGCGTGTGAGCCATCTTTGGCAGTACAGACTGCTTTGGCTGTTGTACCCTGGGAGACAGACGCGTTGTCCTTAGTAGAGGCGCGAAATCTGTTTTAAAGGAAGCGTATTGAACACGTGCCTCAACCACAACCGTCAACATTAGTTTGTTCATTCTTGCAGCCATGGAGGACTATAAGAAGACCTTGTTGAAGACTTGACTTTTTGAAGATCTTGGTTTGAATCAATTTACTTACATTTGTTGTATTTATTTTTAATTTTCATACACGGTTTGTGTACTATAATTTCCCAAATGTATATAAAGTGTGTCTCTATTACTTTTATTAATATTTTTTTATAAAATCGTGACCCACATCCTACACAAATTAGGACAATAAACATTGAAATTGTCATTTTGTGATTATGTAAAATACAAAATTCAAAAATAATCAATCACTAAACGTCTACTAAGCAAATTCGGTTAAGTAATTTTAGCCGAGAATAAGAATAATTAAAAAGTATAACGGGTTAACAAACAACCAATCTAATAATTAGAGTATTCAAAGTAGCTGCTCCATCTCCTTCTCTATAATTAGACAGAACGGAGGGGTGGAAAAGCATTTTCCAGCCCAAAACACCACCCCTTGATGGTGTGGAAGAGGGCGGGAGCCTCTTAGGCGGGGAATTTTCACCGAGCGTGGGGCAGGGGGTGGAGAGGTGTGGGACGATTTGATTGGCCAATGTTTTTTTTTTATCTAACACACACACGTTAAAAATATTAAAAAATTATGAAGGATGAACAGTGTCTCCTCCAAATTTACTGGTGAACAGTGTCTCCTTCAAATATTTTCTCCCTCCGAATTTACACATACGGAAATTGTATTTTTTTTTCACATCTTGATGGATCCTTTCATTAAAATAAGATACGAAATTGAATTCACATAAAAAAATTGGTGTCAAGTTATATTTCCGTAACATGATATACATACCGATAGAAATACATGTCTAGATTTAATTACGTAAATTATTTTCATTAAAATAAATAATTATAACTGATTGTCACACGTCATGTTTTAGCCTTGATGGGGACACTTGACTTATGAGTACATTTCATGTTGGTAAGTTAGTCGTTTATTTGCTTTATTCACCTATAGTTTAGTTTGCCTTTTTTTTTTTTTTTTGTCTTTCAATTTCTTTTTTTAAATATATATTTACATATTCCATAAAAATGAAAATTACATCAAAAAAGCATGTAAACGAGCAACAAGCTATGCCAACACCCTCTTTTGTATGGCGAACCCTATTCTATTGAAAACGTACAAGAACCTGAAGGTGATACACATACATGGGAGATTAAGTGACCAGGAGCATCATCAATGGCAGAACCAGAGAACTACGCATCTAGGTGATCGATTGGACAGTACGAAGCCATCAATAGATGGAGCACAACCGATAATCATGAGACCTATAGTAGTAGCAAACAGTTTCGAGCACAAACCAAGTATCATCCAAATGCTCCTTAACACGATCTAATTCGATGGATTGCCAGACAAGGATCCGAACGTGTACATCATAGACTTACTCGAGGTTTGTGATATCTTCAAGATGATTAGAGTGACCAATGATGCCACCTGAATGCGACATTACCCGTTTTCTCTTTGGTGATCGAGCTAAAACTGTAACACCCCAAAATCTCATTTTGTCTA
The DNA here is from genome assembly GCA_028751855.1 of Ambrosia trifida. Classification (NCBI taxonomy): domain Eukaryota; kingdom Viridiplantae; phylum Streptophyta; class Magnoliopsida; order Asterales; family Asteraceae; genus Ambrosia; species Ambrosia trifida. The sequence goes on along the minus strand of CM054128.1, from coordinate 61,787,654 downwards.
ATTATGCCATCAGGCATGATTAATATATATATATATATATATAGCAAATTAAACCCTATAATCTAAATTGTGATCATGGATATAACTAGCCCCAAAACTTGAATAACTTAGTGAGTTTATTTAAGTAGGTTAAAACTAGGAGAGACCATAATTGCCAAATATCAAACTTGAGTTTTATTAATAAAATTTTGAAGAAGGGGAATCAATGCATTGGCACCAACGGGTCATCTAAGGTCTAATGAACACTAAGGTACCTTTTATTTGGCTAAAATTGAAGCTTGAGCTCGTTTTTTATTATGATGGAAATCTAGGGTTTTGTCAAAACATGGGATTCTAAGTTGTTGGGGGTTTCTCTAGCTTAGGGGAGCCTCAATCATGCTTAGTTTGGGTATGAATCATCCTTATGTGTGAAATTGATCATGTTTATGAGATTATGTTGGTATGTAAGAACATGGGGGGTTCAACCTCTAGGTTGAAAGCTTCTATGTTTAGTGATCTTATTAATTCTTAGGAGTTGTTATAATGAGAAATTTAGGCTAATGGTCTAAACAACATAATATGATAACAATTAAACAAAAGGGGTTATGCTTTGGCTAAGCTTAGATTTATGAGAACTGTAACACCCCAACCGATGGCGGAAACATCGGGGTGCCACGTATTGATGATTGTTCAGTAGCTCATGGTGAATATCAGATTTCATTAAATGATTTAATTAATTTACATACAATGATTCTACAAGACTTCATACATCAAATTGAATGAAACTATGCACGTATCTTCAAGCAAATCTTCCAAACAAGTAGAACCTGAAACATGTTAAGTTGAAAATATTTTGGGTCAACAATTGTTGGTGAGAATACATAGGTTTGTGAAAATAAATGGTAACGATAGTTTGTACAACATTCAAAGTTGTATGATGATAGAGTATGATACCGACATGTAGCAATGCGTCTTTGTACAACCAAACCTTGTGTCGACTGATGACTAACTCGCAAGTTAGTTAAATGTTATTACTGTTATCGATCATCCCTGAGTCTACGCGGGGGGATGGGTTTGTCAGACCTATAGCGCTATAATCTAAACAGGCGGCTTGATCATTGTTAATGATTGTACTGTGTCTTTTTGTTACAGTCAAATGATAGAATGATGATGTAATTGAATCACAAGTAAATATGAGTAAATGATAGTATAAAATGTTGAAACATGTTTCACCCCAAAAATAGTAAAAATAGAGAAAAGGGGCTATGTAAACTCACCTTGGTAAAATGTTATATCTGTTGAGAAATGTGTTGACCAAATGTATCAAGTATCACCCTATAATAAAGTAATAAATATGTCTAAGTCTAATTAACTAATGAGTGTATCCTAGGGTTTCGATTTGGGGATAATCAATTGTTGAAATTTAAATTAAAATGTTTAATTAATAAAGGAAAATTGGATAATTAATGAAAGATAGTCTTTTTATAAAATTTGGATTTTGAATGTACACATTAAAGTGTTTGAAGCAATAAAATAATTTTTATAAAATTATTTCATTTAAAATAGATTTTTAAATCTATTTATTTATAAATAGCCAATTATTAACTTTAATATTCAAAAATACTAAAATTAAAGAATTCTCATTTTAAAAATCATATTTCTGTTCTAAATGATTAAAAATAATTTGTATAAAATTTTGGTGCAAAAATGATGAAAATTGGATTTAATATGATTTAATTATGATTAAATCTAACAAAAATTGATTAAAAATATTAAATAAATGATTTTACTGAATTAAAAATTATTTAAGTAAAGTTTAACTTTATAAAAAGTTAGGATAATTTTTGGGAAATTTAATAATACTGTTTTGATATATAAATGGATTTTTATAAATATAATAGTATAAAAATGATTTAATTATTATAAATATTAAATAAATGATTTTCTGGAAAATAAAAATTACAAATAAAACTTTTATATCAGATTAAACAATTATAATTTTTTTAGAATTTATAAAATAGTTTTGGTATTTTAAAAAGAATTTAAATGATTAAAAGGATTTCTTATATATATATAATGTAATTGTTTATTTAAAAAGAAAAGAAAATAAAAGAGCAAAAACCGGTCAGAGCCGGGACTCGAACCCGGGTGACCTCTGTAGAGGGCCAGAGTCACAACCACTTGGCCTAGGCCGGTGGTTGTGAGATTTCTAGTTTCAAATTAATTAAATACACTATGCTAAAACAGGTTTATCCCCAAATTCCAAATCGACGAACCCTAGATTATTCAATCAGATGATTAAGACAACCATAGCCCGATTAAAGTTAGGGCTTATGTTTCTTGATTGCCGATGAATGAAACCCACAGAAAAATAAGAACTCACAGTGTAGGATTGATGTTAGAAGCCGGGTCAAGGCAAAAGTCAAACAACGAGCAAAATAATCAATTTCAGAGTGAATTAGAGAGAAATAAAGATTGAGAGAGAGTTGTGAGCGAGTTGTTAAGCTACGGAATGCATCAATTTATACTGATGTTCGATGGTTAATGTTAATTGGAAAGTTTGACCTCGTTTATTATCATACGCGTATGATTGAACAATTGGTCAATGATTGCCGTGTAATTGACGTGGAATCAAGTTGTAATAGGCCGGACATCATGTAATCATACCATTTATAAAATTAAGCAAGTTAATTGGGTTAATTGAATGGTCAAACATACCATATGCTGCTGCTCTCGTCGTCTGTTTACAAGGAAAGGAAAGGGCCAGATCAAAGAAGTGTTAAATATAAATTAGGTTGGGATGTAATCAACTAAAGGGTGTAGAGCAGGTGGTAAGTGTGTTGTGTGTGGTGTGAAACGTCGCCGGTTCGAAACCCGGCATCAACATTTTTGTTTTAAACTGCAGAAAGAGGGGGGGTGGTAGTTGGGCCGGCCTTGGGCCAAGCTTGTTGGGCTGGGCTGCTGGGTTTAGTGTTGGGTGGGCCGGAAATAGCAAAGGTTTCTTGGGCCAGACTTGATTCACCAATGAAATAGTTTAGCCAAGGTTGTTTTGTTTTTTTTTTTTTTTTTTTTTTTGAAATAAAAGCTGATTATTATCTAATATTATTATTATTATTATTATTATTATTATTATTATTATTATTATTATTATTATTATAAACTTATATATATTCGTGTAAATATATATATATATATATATGTATGAATAATTATTATTTCATTCGGCTTCAAAATATATCAAAAATAATAACAATAAAACTTGTCGTTTTAATCCCGAACAATTATTTAATGCGAAATGTTACAAGAACTAAGTAAATAGGTGGGTGCACACCAAGTGTTTGATGTATTGCCAAATGAATGAAAACTAACGAACTAAGGAATTAGGAACATGTGAAGGTTAACATTTGTTTGTGATGTGGATTAATAATAAGCTAGGCTAATTGCATACTCCACATAAGCAAGATAGCTATGGATTTAGCTAGAATTGATAACGAATACATGATGTCATGGATAGTGAAATAATTCCATATTATTTATTCTAAGAAGCAGGTTTGACTCATCCTCAAGTTAGGTACAACAACGAGGGAGCAAACGGGTCAAACGGATACAAGGTGGATACTCATGAAAACAAGAACGGATGCAAGGTAAGTATTACTTACACTATTAGACTATGAATATGATTTGTTAGTTGTTATAACTATTTTAATCCACAGTTTGGATAAAGGTAGGACCCCCACGGGGTGAAACCTATTAAACGGGTAATTTATGGAAATCATGTTAAGACATGATGGATGGTAATAAACGAACCAATGTGTTGTCATCAAATGGGTCAAATAGTAAAGTCATATGGTAAGCGAGGTTCTAAACTCAAAGATTTTAGATAAAAATTACTTGAATAATGTAGTTATGCATTTTGGGTAAATGGGTCAAGTGTGATTGTCATTTTCTCCATAGCTAAAGGCTGGAATGTCATAGTGTCATGAACTATGAGCCTTAACGGGTCAAATGGTGATCTTCTCATCATTCGAACCCGACACTCAAAGCTTGTATTCTAAGCATTAGGAATCTTATGGTTAATGGGTCAAATGGTGGCGTGTCACCTGTCACCATTTGGGTCCCGAGAGATTAACGTTGTCAATTTAGAACTTATGCAGGTGAACACATTGGAAAATGGGTACTCGATGCCTAGGTCCTGACAAAGGATTCAAGGTATGGATATGGGTTGACGCTACCCGGTAAATCCGTGGTTACATGAAAAGCCTTTAGGCGAAGTTAAATGGGTATATCATCCACCCATACGAGGTGTGGAGGTCAATTCGGTAAGTATTATTCTAACTATGATTAATGTGCGCCTCGGTGCTAAGTATGACTAAAGCAATAGTGAAATCATGTTTTGGTGGACAAACTAAGTTTGAGAGAGCTTGGGGGTTTTCAAACAAGTCAATGGGTCAAAAACATTGGATCATAACTAAGTAATGTCGCCCACGAGTGACTAGTTTGAATTATTGCCTTAAAGGGAAATTTGGGAATTTTAAAGGTTCACTAAAGGATGAATCTAACAACCGGGTCATAATTTAACAAACCGGATGATGTTTTTAGTTAAACAAGTGCCCAATAGGTTGATAATATGGTTGTTATACCTCTTGAATGGACAAATAACATTTTGTATAACCTATGGCATTAACGAGTCGATTTGGGTAAAAATTACATAAGCTTTTGAATAACCGAAAAGGGGACTTGATCATGTGAAACGACACCTTATAAGCATGATAAAATGGTGTTAAACAAGTCCCCGAGTGTCTTAAGGAAGGGCCTTGAACTTAGTTTTAAAAGCATCCAAAGATTGGGAAAAATGAATAAGGAAAGAGACCAAAACTGAAAATTGGAAAAGAGGGACAGCAGCATCAGGCCGTAAGCTACGGCCCTATGGCTGTAGCCTACGACGGAGATTCCCCCAAAAGTGTTGGTTTGATCTTTTGATCCAGTTCGTTCCGTTTTCGACGAGTAACGACGCCTCCACTATCCTAAATGCATTATTGACAACCCCACTAACCATTCTTTGTACAATGGTGCTAAGTAAACATGTGATAGAAGTCCCGGAGCAAAGATCCAGCCGCGAGGAGAGCCGAGCCCACCCGAACACCCAAAAAGCTTCCGAATTGGTTCCCGTTTTTATAAAGCAAAAACATTGTATAGGTTTTAGCAACTAAATAGTGAATTCAAAGTGTTATTTCAAATGTTGAAACCTTAAATTGAGTCACTTTTCTTAAAATGATAAAAGTTTAAGTCGGGAATGGTTTAATTAAGGCCTAACTCGCATGTTTAATGGTTAATCTCTTTTTTACAAGTTAGAGTCTTACAAAAATCACATCTCAAAATATTTGATTAAATTTACTAACTTCTTTTACACATGCAAATGTCTCATTCACCTTCTAGACATGACTATTCATAATAAATTAAATTATTAAAACTTCTACGTATATAAAGTCCTTCACTTGAGTAAAAAATATATATGTGATTATACTCGAAAATGGGATATGGTATTGGGTGAAAGAAGTATTCCGAGATTTGGAAGTGATTTTAGTATTCCAAGCGTAGTCACAGGATTCGCTAGTTAGGCTGTGTACCGTGAACCGAATTGCACGTACCGGAATCGGGTACATTCGCGACCCGTTCACCTAGGGTTCGCAATCTGATTCATATAATTGAGTGTACCCGATTGGTGTAGAATTTCAAACCAAATATCAGAGATTTGCGTACCGGATTGTCGAATTCGCTATATAGATTCACTGCCATTCGCAAATCGGAATTATATTTCTACTGCAATACACAACATTTCATATGAAAAAAGGACTGTATTCAATGGAAGTGGCTCATATGGATGTGGTTACCATGGATGCGCTTGATTGGTGGTCTAGCTATGGATCAGAAACACCAGAACGGGTTGAAGTTGCTATGAAGGTTCTTTCACAACCTGTTAACAGCTCATCGGCAGAACGGAATTGGAGCACATACTCTTATGTACATAGTGTAAAGAGCAATCTCTTAAACACTAAAAGGGTGGACAAGTTACTGGTTATACATTCTAACATCCGACTCCAATCCCGTTTCTCAGAAAGTTACATTACCGGGCCAACCAAGAAATGGGATATACATCCCGAAAATGATTAAACATCACAAGTCAACTTAAGTGAGAGGCCATACTTATAGTTGACTTGTGATGTTTGATGTTACTCCCCACGTGATTTCATCCTGCGATTGTAAATTAAATTCGAATGTTTTTTTACACAAGTGGAAATCTTGTTGGATTTTAAATCCCTTAGTTTCATTTTGTCTAGACTGGGAATGACATTTAACCAAGTGATGATAGTTAGTCAAACAGTGTGAGATGCAAGATCAAGACCATCTCCCACTGCACAAGTGTGACAACCGGCAAAATTAAGGTAATTCCGTACTAATTAATTATGAGTAACTAACGTAATTAAGTGCAAATTCGTGTTAATTGTTTAAATAATGCCTTAGAGAATAGCAAATTCCCCATAAGATGCATAGGAATGCACATGTTTAGTGTTGAAGCACGACGAAATCGCGTGCGAATAAACTTGTCCGGAACGGACGTTGGTGATTACCCGATAAAAATTAAATAGACGAATATGATCCCGGACACCCAGGATATAAAATAAAGGGTATTTTCATGAAATATAATGTGTTTTTGAACTCCAAAACCATAAATGAAAACTCTAAATACAAATCTCCCGATAACAAATAAAGTGCACGTACCGCACCCGGTACACGTATAACTTAGAATTTCATTCAACGAAAGCCTAATTAACCAACCAACACTTAAACTAGGCTATGTTTAAGGGTTATTAGAGGCTAATGTAATGTCCGAATAACGCGTAACTAAAATCCGATTAAAACCCGAACGAAGCCCGAACGTTATGTTTGAAACATAACCAAGTATTTAGCAAATGTTTTATGTTGTGGACCCCACATAACCACCCAACCCCAACCGGCCCCCAACCCTTAACCATACCCACAATCCTTTTTTTTTTTTTGTACAAAATAACACTTGGAAATCTAGGAAAGATTAGGAAGGTATGGATGTAAGATTTGATGATGATTTGTGTGTCCTTATAAGATATACAAAATCCTCCAAAACCCTTGCCAGAAATCGTCCCAAACACCTCTCAAGATCTATCAAGATCATCTTTAGTACCATTGTTCCATAATTTAAGGGATTTAAAATCCAAAGTTAGATACTATCTATCATATGTGATCCTTGGATGATTATAAGAGATCGGATATTGCAACATTTGACAAACAAAAAAAGAAAACTCTTTCTTTCTTCCTTCCTTGAGCCGTGAGCATACAACACACACACACACACATCCATTTTCAAGTTTCTAACACTCCAAATTCATCCATAAACATCCATTTCCAAACCCCAATTGTGTGTTTCAAGCTTGGAGCTTAACCACCTTGGAAGAACACACTAAACCCTTCAAAATCAAGTGTTTTTAGCTTCCCTAGCCTTGTGCTAGTTCTAAGTATTCTTGATCTCATTCTTGTTCTTAAAAGTCTATGTTTTGTTATCTAGAAGGCAAGTGGTACATGGGTTAACTTGATGGAACTTTACATGATAAAACATATGCTTTTTAAGACTAAAATGAGGATATAGAATGTATGATAGGGCCGTGAGTTGTGTGATGGTTATGTATTGTTCTTGTAGTTTCCTAAAGTTCGCAAAAACTTGAAGAAAATAATGATCTAAGTATAGATTATGAAGGAAACTTGAAAACACCTAAAAGTGGTTTAAATCTTCACAAAATAACCATCTAAAACTTGATATGGTGTTGATCTTGTTAGAGAATAAATTTACATAAAGTTTACATATTCAAAGTCACACACTTGAAAGATGTAAAGTTGGACATATTGGACATATTACACTCAAATACATCTAATATTATCCTTAATAAGGTTATTATAGACAATTAAAAATGATGGATCATAAAAATCAGCTATCATGACAAAGTTGACATAATAAATTCTACTAGTTTGGTTGAAAATTGTCATTTTTGAGAGATTAGGAAGAAAATGCAACTTTTGAAAGTTAAAGGGATTCTTTAGTAACTTTAAAAGTTGAGGGACTTAAAATGTCATTTTTAGAAACTTGCATCTAAAAAATATGCCTTTGGAAAGTTTGGTGTCAAAAGTGTAAAATGCTAACTTTCCAAGGTTGATTGTGTAAATAGTAGCAAATTTACAAATATATATTTTGCATAAAATGTATTTTTACAAAATAAAGTTTTATAAAAAATATAAATTACCAACATGTTGGAAAAGTATAAAAACAAAGGTTTTTATAATAAGAATAGATGACTTAAAAACTTGGTGAAAACTTGTATAAAAATGGACACTTTTATATAAATGGGGATATAAAAGTGTTGGAGCATTTTTATGTTGTAAATAACTAAGTCTTAGTATTAAAAATACAAATGTTATTTATAAACTTCCATGTAAAAATATGTGAAAATTAAAGGATGAACAATTTCAAGAATACATATTGTTGGAAACTTGGAAAATTAACACTAAAATATATAAGTTAAATGATTGGATATGGACGTACTTGTTAACGGACTAAAACATAAAAACGGACGAACAAGTGTTTGTGTTGTTGCGTCTAATGTGGAAATGAAAACATATATTTTAAGGATTTAAAATATATAATTTGGGTGAAAATACATAACACTTTCCTAAGTGTTGGAAATTTATTCGTGGGAGAAAATAACATAAATAATCTAACGATTAAGCGTTTAAAACAAACATATGGACTTGACAACGAAAATATGTTATCAAATCGACAAGATCCTAGTATATTTATTTAATGGGAAAGTAAATATACGGTAAAGTGAGTCGAAATGAGTATTTAAAATGTTATATCGAGTCGACAAGATCCTAGTATATTTATTTAATGGGAAAATAAATATACGGTAAAGTGAGTCGAGTCGAGTGTTAAAAGTATTATATCGATCGACAAGATCTTAGTATAATTATTTAATGGGAAAATAATTATACGTCAAGTGAGTCGGATCGAGAACAATATTATACAAGTTAAGTAATATTCATGAAAATATAAGTGTAACTTGTGACGAGGGTAAATCCATCACCAACGGACCTAGGATACACGTTTAACTAAACGAGGAATTAAACTAAATAGTGGTTTGGGAGTTGGACGTACAACTTGCCGAAACACATGCACTATAGACTTAGTGATTTATACGTCTAGGACGTTTGTAGGTGTTTACCTTGGACGAGCTATTCTCTAAGTTGGGATTTGCATACTTGCTTGAGGTGAGTTTCACGGCCCCATTTTCCAGTTTTTACTTTTGGGGGAAAGATATGTTATGCTAAGGAAATATGTGACATGTTGGATACTTGGGTTGTGTTCACCACTCGGGGTTGAGTCCTCGCTACTGTAACCATTTATTCGTGTGTATGTGTGAAATTGAAACCGAAGGAATATTTGGATAGTACTATTGGTTCCCGACAAGGCCCACCCCTAATCGATAGCGTCGATTATGCAACTGCGTTTGCCTAGGGTGCGTGTATTCTGAACTGAGTTGTTAGTATCCGAGAAACAACTATGAGCGGGGAAATGCTAGTCTTGGTTTGGTTATGGGCTCAAGTAGATTGTAGGAACTTGCAACTCCTACAATGGTCACTATTGGTGTTTATTTCCCAAACATGATGTTGTTGAAATGTTTTGTAAACTAAAACCTGTGAACTCACCAATATTTATATATTGACGATTTTTAACATATCTTTCAGGTAATTAACCGTTGGAAGGTTGCGAGGCTAGTACGGGCGGGGATCTCTCTTACGTCGGATATTTTGGAGGGTTTTTACTTTTATTTTTCATAAAGTTGGGATATATTTGAGAAACCTCTACTTTTGATTTAAACTATGTTGTTTAAGAATGTGTGAACTTGAAAACTTGTTTCGACGTGATAAATAAATGATCCCTTTTTTTGTTAATTACTTATAGTTTGTGTTAATTTTGGTTTTATGCCCTTCGAACCGTCGCGCCACGCGTTTCCGCCATTGGCGTGGTGTGACAACAAGCCTTCGATGCTTGAAGCCGATGTGATGGGCATGTGGGATATTGAACAAGGGTTGGAGGAGGGCGCTTGTGAAGGGGAAGCTAATGAAGGGCGTATTCAGAGGAGGCGTGTAAGACAGAAGGGAGCGGGAGCAAGAGCCCGATTCCTTCCCGATCCGAGAAAAATGTGGAGATAAGTCAGGTGGGGCGCGCAGTTGTTAAAGATCGTCTAAGTAGTAATGTTGAATGTGCTTTTCTAATATATGATAATAGGGCTACAAACGAACTGAACTTTCAGCGAACCGTTCATGAACCGTTCGGCGGGAAGTTCGTTTGTGTTCGTCCGTTTAATAAATGAACGAACATGAACAGAGGTCGTGTTCGTTCGTTTATGTTCGTGAACGTTCGGTAACGTGTTCGTTTATGTTCGATAGTTTATTAAGGTTTTTAATTTTTATACTTTTTTATATTCTTTTATTTTTATTTGCTTTACACAATAAATAATATATATGAGGTAAATATATGAGAATTATGTTATATTTTGGGTAGATCTACCTAATGTTTAAATGTATGTGAATTCGATGTTATTCAAAAGTTAATATATGTCTGTTTGTGTTTGTTTCTGTTCATGAACATTTGTTTGTGTTCATTAATGTCCGTTTGTGTTCGTGTGCGTTCATAAAAAAAATTAACAAATGAACACAAACGAACACAAACGAACACGAACATGAGTGTTTTCTTAACAAACAAACACGAACAGAAAATCTCGCTCGGTAAGTGTTCATGAACAGTTCGTGAACACATAATTTTCTTAGCAAACGAACACGAACAAGGCATTGTTCGTGTTTGTTCGGTTCGTATGCAGCCCTATATGATAATGTGTGAAATGTATATCTTAGGTGATTATGAAGTTGGCTCTGATAGATTTAACTTGACAAGTTGATTATAAAACACGAAACTGTGTGTATTTAATTATCTTTTATACACTCAATATTGTCTTTTTTTTTTTTTTTTTTTTTTTTTTTTTTTTTTTTTTTTTGAAAAGCTTGCACTGGGAGATTGGGTGTTACATAAGCTGAATGTACCTTTCACAACTGTGTTCAAATGATGTGATTTATAACTCAACAAAATTTGTTGGATCATAGCAACTTAACCTGATTTTTTATATTTTATTATACTTTTAAACGAAATTGTTGAAATTTATAGCAATTAGGTTCTTCAATCCAAGGGTGAGAAAAAAAAAACAAAAACTAATCAACCAAACAAAATTACTTACTTTGGGCCAACTTTTTTTCAGGCCTAAACATTTTAATCCTAGGTGTAGAACGACTTCCAACTTAACTGAACCCGTATGCAAGAACAAAGACTAAAAACGATCATTTTCCTAAAACTGAAAATAGAAAACTTGACCAAACATATCATCAAAATAGACATTGACTGCCGACTATAGCTTAACTGGCATTTTTTGCCACCTTAGTCCTCAAATTTTTCGGCTTAGATGACGGTTATGTCAATGTCTTTCTTGCTAGTTTGATTAATCAAGATCGATCGAATCAAAAACTCCATCCTAATTCAGCAATTTTGTCTGCTTGTTGTCGTCCTTTATTCTTGGTCACCATGTTCGTCGCCTTAGAAGCAACCAAAACTAACGACTTCACGATTTGCTTCATGATCATCCGCTTGATTTGATTGGGACCTCGTCGTGGTGGAATCCGCGGTTTTTTCATCGATTTTTCGGAGTAGATTAATGCAAATTTCATTTATGGAAGTGTTGGGGATGAGATTGAAGTGAATTTGTGAAGGATTTGAATTATCAAAGAATAGGAGGGAGTATTGGTTTTATAGGCTTTAGAGTAAGTGAGTGAGTTAACTTAGTAATCGGTAGCTTCCACATCACGTTTGATTAGTTGTTATTTGGAGGGGGGCAAATAACAAGATGTGGACATAATGTAATATTTTATTTTTCTTTTTCATTTTTTTATTATTTCATTTAGTATATTATTTGTTCACATGTTAATATGAATTTTATCTACTTTTTTTTAATGTTGGAGATTAAAGCGGGGACCATTTAACTAGTGGAAGAAAGTATCTTGTTTTCTCCATTCACATTTGCTTTTTTGTCGATTTGGGTTCACTTTAGTCCAAACATTCACTTGACCATCTCAACTACACAACATTTAAGTGAGTGTGTTTTGAAAGGTCTATTTCTTCACGTCTTGTTTAGAGTAGAAGTATACGCATGACGGGATAAACCAATTTTAAATGAAAGTTAAATGAAAATGTAGATAAAATAGTAATAATAATAATAATAATAAAAACCTAAAAATAAAAAACCACCATCATGGTTATTTAATAAGCCAAACAAACTACTATGGATTTGAGGGACCAATTAAAAATAAAAATATATGTTGAAATATGATATGAACATACAAAGTACAAACACATCTTATCCCCAATCTTTCTTCGTGATGATATATACTAGAAGGGCAAAAGGACGGATTGCATCATAGATCAGTGACCCTTGTTGTCGTTTAGGTGTCTGTTAGGAGACATGCTAACTTTACCAACATAGTCACCATTTTTTTGTGGTTTTTATGAGTACATAAGAGGGACGGGCGTCACCAGAATTGGTTACGGGTATCCCACTACCAGCACGGTAATACCGCCGCCACTCATGCTGGTAGTGGTCTCATAAACCAAAATCTGGTTGTAGTTAACGGGCTGGTACTCGTGAGTTACTTTATTTTGATTTTTTGTTTATTTTTTTCTTTACTTCAATAACCAATATCACCTTCAATGTTTTTTTTTTTTTTGAACATCCTTTGATGAACATGAAGATGAAGAAACTTAAAACTTACATGAAGCAAAAAATGGAGAAGATGAAGGTGGTGACGGCTGTTATGCTCTTCTATATTTTAACCTAAAGCTCTTTTTCTAATTTACACATCTCATCCTTGTTTTTATTTATGTTAAATTAAACCTAAAACTTATTTATTAAGTTACATATTTCATCATAATGTTTTTTTTATTTAAATTTTAGTCTAAATCTATTATTTTTCTTATTTCATTAAGACATGCGCTTCTTAATTTGTACATATAGCCTTTTATTGATAAGTAGAGGTTATTTATACATTACATAATAAGCATCTTTTATTAATCAAAATTTTTAATTAATTTTATTTAAAAAACAGAAACAAAAACATTTCAGTGAAGTGAATCAGTAGAGTGTTGCTTCCAAAAAAGTGTTTCAGTGAAGGAAATAAGTGAAGTGATAGGACAGTGCAAGATTGGTAGAAAATCAGTGAAGTGAAAACTTCTTCAATAAAGCGCCCCTCCCTCCTAAGTGATCCGTGGTCATGTAACATGAATTCCATACAACCTGTCACATTTACAAAGCACCGTATGTGTACCCGTTACAATATTGACATGATAGTTCAAGATAGCGTGAGCTAAATTGAACGACATACCAGGTTTTGTTTTTTTTTGTTTTTTAACGACAATCGCTTTATATATAGATATAAAGAATCAGTCAGAAGCTGGGAACATACAAACACCAGGTTTTGTACTGCATTTCTTCATCACATTTCTACTATCTTTTTTTATTTTTAAGTTTTAAGTTTTTCAAGATTAAAAAACAAATAGTGTATTTTGCGGAGAAAGTATAGCGTACATATCTATACTATATTATAAAGCATGAGGGAATGATGACCGTAAAATTTAAGTAAATACAAGTGTTTATGCTTATGGTACAATAGTAAATGAGGTTAGTTTAGGGGCAAAGTTGTCTCTTCTACGCTCTTTAAATTACTATAGCATTTGTGACAATTTAAGAGTGAGTTTCAAAACTTGGATGAGAAGTTGAAAAGTTGAATTTATGTCTATTTAAATTACTATAACATTTGTGAGTTGTGACAATGCTAGAGTGAATTTCAAAACCGAAAAGAGGATTTGGAAAGTTGAATTTGTATTATCTTGGAAACCAAAAGACACTGGGATGCTTTATTTTTTATGTAGATAGAGATTTTAATATCAGTCATAAATCAATTAAATAGATGCAACCATAAACATATTGAAAACTCACCTATTTTTTTGGATTGATGTTTCTGCTTTTATACACATGTATTTTCATTTTGCATATTCAAAAAATCAATTAATAAAGCTTTTCCATGCAACAAGTTAAACTTTAAATTCAAAGTGTGTCATAAATTAAGAAATAATTAAAAAAAAATCACTACTTTATACTTTGGCTTATATTGCTTCAGTTAATACAACCAAATGACTTAAGCAAGAGTAACATCATAGATAACCACAACTTCGCAAACGGTTTGCAAGCATGGCATTTAATCTGTTGTGTTCCATTTATATCAGTTCAACAAACAATACCAAAATCATGCAAGCATCATGCTGTCGCAAAGAGAAGCCAAAACTCTAGCAAGGCTTGGAACAAGACATCGCTCACAAAATTTTCACTGGTTCATGAGGTTAAAGGATATTATGATAATTTTCATCTCAAGTTAAATTTTCGGTTATTAGTCGACAACTGATTGGACCCAATGTTCATAACCGAGTTACCAAGCTGAAATAATTGAAATCTATCGGTTTTTTAAATACCTTAATCGAAAGTTATGGTTATGGCTCAAAACCAAATTAAGCCAAATAACAACTTGTGCACGCCCTGAAAATCACCAACCGAAGTTTTGTGTCCCCGCAGCAACGCGCGGGCAACCCACTAGTATACCTTAAATAGGAAGTGTATGAAGCCACCACAGCTTGACACATGTAAATGCTAGTTAACTTTAAGACCATGTGTAAAGGGAGGTTAAAATTTTCACCCTCCATGGGGCATTATTTGACAAGTGGCATGTGGGCCCATTTAAGGTAATCAAATTTGTTTAGAGGTGTAGTGGTAATGTGAAAATTTTCACCTTGTATGACATCATTTTTATATCATTTTTATATCATTATTTTTATTTAATAAAACTTTGAAAATAAAACAATAATATTTTATAAAAGATTTTCATTCAACTAAAAAAAAGAAAATACAATACCATACTTGAAAAAAAAAACATAGTAAAAAAACACACACGAACGGAACTTGAAAAAAAAATTACGAGACAATCTAAAGCTTGTATTTTTCGCGGATTTGTTCTTTTTTTCATTTGTGCCAAGCGTAACGCGTCTCCTTGGAGGTGGTCGATCGACTTAGACAAAAAGTCGATGTCTTTTTCCATTTGCCTCGAATCTTGAATGTCAACGAACTTTTCATTTGCTACGGCCTTCCTTTGCATTGTTTCCAAACGCCTAGCCCCAAGATCATGAATATCTTTAAGTCGTTGGTTCATGTCATCGAAACTTTGCTTCATCAAGTCACCCCCGCTCGTCGATGACGCCTCACCTTTTCCCTTTCTCACGCTCCTCCTACCGGGTGGTCGGGCTAACTCCTCTTCCTCCTCATCAACATCTTCATTTAAATCCACGTATTGAGCATCAGACGTGGGCGTATCAGGATCAACAGAAGAAGATGTCTTGGACCGTTTAGGGCGTCTCACACCCGTCATGGGCGGTACATTGGCCCATTTAGGCGAATCTTTAAGCAACTCCCAACAATTCAAATAAGTGAAATTGCCACGAGTTTCATTGTACTCCTCCAATGCCCGTTTCAATATATCAACGTCGCCTCGACCACTACCCCAATTTGTTTTAAGTCGTTGGAATACTGTTTGAAAAGCATGACAAGAGCGGTTCATTTCAGTCCACTTGCTTGAGATTGAGTCCCGGTCACGATACTCGCCTCGACCCATCGCGTTGAAAAATGGCCCGAACTCGTTGCCAAAAGACGATCATATTTTGATAATTTGCTACAAAAAAAAACATATACTATTTAATTTATAACAAACAAACATATATAAAACAAACATATATAAAACACTAACATATATAAAAACAAACATATATAAAACACTAAACTTAAAAAAAATACAAACATATATAAAAGCAAACATACCAACTTCCGGATACTCCGAGATGTCAAGCCACGCCCGTGCGAGCGTGTACTCCTCGTCTTTGGTCCACTTTAGGTATGTTTCTTTTGGCTTACTCTCCTCTCCTTTTTTTGTGGGAGGATTTTTTTCGGGTGGGCTCCGGCTCGGGTTCGGGTTCCTTTTGTGTGTCCGGTACGATTTCAACGTCCGTTTCTTGGTGGGGTTGAGAACCCGACATACCACCAACATTAAATGCTATGTTACTCGTGTAACCCATTTGACCACCATAAAAATTATGGGGCATGTTGAGAAGTTGAGAGAAACCCATTGTACCCATCATGTTCGGGTTGAAGTCGTTTGGGTTGAAGAGTGGTAAAGGTTGCGTTGTGTTTGGTCGAACGGCGTTTGGGTTAGTGGGTCGAGATGGAACACCGAATGGGGCACGATATGGATTCATTTTGGGTGAAGGTGGAAAGAAAATGTATAAATTTATAGAGAGTGTTTTTATAAAAATAAAGAGAGAAGATGTAAAAAAATTGGTGGATAAAGAGGGTTTAAATAATAATTTAAAAAACGCCGTTGAAATTTTGGCCTCCAGCAAAAAACGCCCCCAATAACAATGGGGGGGCGGTGTACACATAACGAGGGGGCGATTTTTGCCCCTAAAACGCCCAAATCCTTGGCCGACTACGCATGGTCTAACTCACTCAATCCAAGTTGATTAAAAGGGTATTATAGACTTTGTCCTAATTTCCCGTCAAAAAAACTTATCATCATCATCATCGGATTAAAATCACCAAAATGCACCCCCAGATGCATTCACGATCGATTAACTTATTTCGATTCACGATCGATTAAATTTTTTAAAACGTGCGTTTAATAAGTATGATTTACAACAATGTGCGTTTGTTTTCAAAAGGAAGTGAATTCAAAGGTGCGTTTAATATTGGTGTGCGTGCGTTTAAATTTTTGTAAGTGCGTTTAAAAGTCCATGTTTTCACCAACTTCGTCTTCTTCGTCTGCAGCTTATTTTTAACCTAATTTTTATGTTTAATCATACATATTGAAACAAAATCAAAAGTTTTTGACAACTATTACGAACATTTATTCATAATTGTATGTTTTTCGTATGATTAATCGTCCTAGTGTAAATCTTTGTTTTTCTAATTTTTTCGTTTCCGTTCATTGTAATCGAATGTTTTTTTTTATTTTGATTGTGTAATCATTCTGAACGTTTAATCAAACTGAAACGATGAAAAATCAGGGTTCGAATTAGGTCTGTTGTTTCGATTTGAAATTTTTTTTAACGTTTTTTCCTAAGTTACCTCTGGTTAAGTACTTCTGACCATAATTAGGGTTGTTAATTACCATTATGTCACCATCTATAATCTAAAGGCTGGAAATGCTTTCTACGCTTCTCACATTAAGGTTCATATGTACGTTACCCTTACCTATTTTGTACTGCATTTTTTCATTACATTTGTACTACCTTTTTTTATTTTTAAGTTTTTCAAGATTAAAAAAACGAGTTAATTGTCAATTTAGTCCCTAAGGTTTGTCAAAAATTGCTACTTTCATCCAAATCTTTTTTTTGTTACATCTGTGTCCCCGAGGTTTCATTTTTTTGCCATTTTAGTCATCAGCACTAACTCAGTTAACAAAAACCCAGTTAAGTCAAAGGCATTTTTGTCCATACACACCAAACTTTTTTCTTTTGCCATTTTCATCCAAAACCCTTTTTAATTTATTTTGATTTTCTTTTAGATATTATATTGTAACACCCCGCCGTAACTTGGGTCTCGTTAACGGGTCGGGTGTAACACCCCGAGTGTTACGGGTCTCGTTAAACGGGTCGGGTCGTACCCGACCACCCGATTATTAATTTATAATATTTAGTTGGGTGTATGTGTTCGATAATAGCAGAGGAAGAACAAAGTGAAGGGTTTTTATAAGATAATTGAAATAAAGGGTATTTGGCAACAGGGATAACAACTAGAACTCAGGGTGTTTGGGAACAGGTATAGGATCAGAATAAAAGCGTTTGGCAACGAGTTTAATAGCAGAATTGGAGCGTTTGGCTGCAGACTTGGGACCAACTAAATATTATAAATTAATAATCGGGTGGTCGGGTACGACCCAACCCGTTTAACGAGACCCGTAACACTCGGGGTGTTACACCCGGCTCGTTAACGAGACCAGTGTTACAGCGGGGTGTTACAATATAATATCTAAAAGAAAATCAAAATAAATTAAAAAGGGTTTTGGATGAAAATGGCAAAAGAAAAAAGTTTGGTGTGTATGGACAAAAATGCCCTTGACTTAACTGGGTTTTTGTTAACTGAGTTAGTGCTGATGACTAAAATGGCAAAAAAATGAAACCTCAGGGACACAGATGTAACAAAAAAAAAATTTGGATGAAAGTAGCAATTTTTGACAAATCTCAGGGACTAAATTGGCAATTAACTCTTAAAAAAACATATAGTTTATTTTGTGATCGAAATATTTCGTATTATATTTAGATGTGCTTGTTAAAAATAAAATAAAAAAGTTTGTGAGATGCAAAGTTTATAAATTGTGTTTTGATCTTATCCTTTCATATATTTCTAGAAGCTTGGAACTAAGACGAGAGCAACCATGTGACTAGAGATAGAGAGAGAGACTATGTTGTTTACTTGCATTCACTTTTTTCCACTCATCAATCTCAACCGTTCAACCTAGGTACGTTTGTAAAGATGTTATTTAAACCATATAAATTAATATCTTTGAAATATCACACAAAAATAAATTAAGGTTTGTGTTTAAAATTAAAAGAAACAAAAATATAATTCAATTAGGCCAACCGGGGTGCCCTGATATGGTGTTGGGTACCCCTTACCTATTGGAGAAAACTGCCGCCGGTATCCTGAATAGGCGGTTACAAGTAGGGAAACCAGGTTCTAGGCCACGAGGGGGGGGGGGGGGGGGGGGCGTTGGTGGTGGTGTGCGGATATTCCAAGAATAAAAAACATCATCATAAGCATCTTCAAACTAAGCAAACCACAATGCACCAATAATTAAAAATACTATAAGATACCAACCGTAGAAAACCAAAGAAAATTACACGAATTCATAGTTCTAAACATAAGCAAATTTCAATAACCATGACTATACAAACACCATTCGTACGCTACAAGCCTAATAGCAGAAATACATCTAATAATTCTTCACCATCATATTCATAATATAGCTTCTCCTTTTGTTTTTGTGTTTGAAAACGAAACCTTCATTCCACCAAAACTAGCAAGAAGCTAGATACATCAAAACTACACCAAGAAAACAACAAAACATGAAAACAAAATACATCATATTAATAATATAGCTTCCATTTTTTGTTTCCCAATTATCATTGGAAAACGAAACTTTCATTCCCCCAAAGGTATTTAGGAACCATACACCCTATAATTAGGATTCATACACTCTCGTCCACATCACACACTAACAGGAAGCTGCCACATACCCAGAATGTGATGTCATACCCCTCAAATGTGATGTCACAGGGTGTATAAATCCTAGAACCCTCCACCAAAACTAGTAAGAAGCCAGATAGCCAGATCATACAAATACACCAGTAAAACAACTAAACACATAAAAAAAATATAACGTACATCATATTCATTAGATCACCAACCATTGTTACCGTTTGAAGGTTGGGATACTTGACCACCAGTGGCATCTCCACCACTACCGCTACCGTTACGGGTGGTGGTAGCATTGTTACCAACGGAAACAAATGTTTTTGTGAGCTCTCGAACTTTGTTGGCTAAGGACTTGACGTCACGGGGAATTTCGGTTATCATTTGATCTTTGATATTTCCTCTTTTGGGAGGTGGAGTCATGAATGAATGAATGAGAGTCTGAATTCTGGTGAGGGAAGTGAAGATTGGTAGTGAAGTAGTGGTAGAGTGACAAGGTTTATATAGACAGAAGCCAAAATATGTTTGATGTTTTATTCTACTTTAATGACTTTTCTTTAACAGAAAACTAACGCACTCGTAAATACCTTTTGTTACCCGTATGATTGCGCCTTGCAAGATACTTTTGATTTTGAATACAGAAAAGACACTTTACCACCACATCATGTATTGGGGACCTTTGTGGTCTTTCTAGTCAGGGGTGGATCAAATGTTAAAAGGGTGGATTCTTGAAAACCCAGTCAGTTTAAAAAGTTTAGTGTTGATTATATAAAAAATTTTGAAGGAACCCATAAATAAATAGAGAAGGAACCCATAACTAAATGTGATAAGTGTTCCACTGGTTGGCTACATACTTTTTAAACTTAAGATCCTAAGTTTGAGTTTTAGGTGCTACTTTATATATGTTTTTTTTTTCTTGCTTTACTTGATAATTTGTTGCTTTGTCACATAATCTCTATTGCTTGTACCACATTTTTTCATTGTTTCACTATTTAGGGAGGTTAAGTTTTTTAACTTGTTGAGCATTTTTTATTCGTATTTATAGTACGTGCTATAAAATTTTAAGGACGGTGTTTTTTTTTTCCATTGTTGTATTGGTATTTTTATTATGTTATAAACATCACCTAACCCGAATTTTTTATGTTCGGTCATAATAACAATTTTTTTTACGTTAAATTATAACAAATCTACTGTTTTTTATTCTATCTATCATTCCTGGGCTCCTTTTTTTCTTCTGGTGGGCTTGGATTAATTCCATATAGTGGGCTGCCATAGTGCCATTACATAGTTAAATTAACGGTACTGTAGATTGAGGTGCACAAAACAAACGTGTTTCAGTTGCGGTACCAGTTTGTAATCGGAACCAACCTGATATAGGAGCCAGTATGTAATTCAGTACCCGGTACCATTTGCTCATTCCTACTGGAACCAAAGCACTCCTTTTTCAGTTGTGTAACTGGCTAAAAACCAGAACTAGTTTTGACATTTGTTGACCAAAAAAACTGATCGGTTTGGGAAAAAAAGCCGGATGGCGTATCTCCAACTATAGGTTTAATAAGCCCTTATTAATTTCTATCTCATTCTATTTTTATTTAACTAAAACCCATGTTTATCAGTGTTATCACTTAGCTCCATCTTTTTAAGTCTTGCAAAATAATAGGTAATTGCTATATATAATCGCTAAAAAAAATGGAATTGGAGTGTTAACGTGGTAAATTAAATTGGATCTAATGACCCAATGTGGTAAATTAAATTGGAATGTTAAGTACACAAGTAGTGTAATTTAACAACAGATTTTGGATCACTAAACCAACTTTGATTCCGTTATAGAGTAAGTTACTTGTGATTTCTAAAATTATACAAAAACACCAGCTTATAAGTTATAACAAATGTTTATAACCCTTATTTTAAACAAAGCACATATGAAACATAATAAACTAAAGTTTTTTTTCCAAACCGGTTCTGGCTTGGGTCAACAAAAGTCAAAACCGGTTCTTAGTGAAACCAATTTGTGTTAGGTGCTATTTTTTGGACACAAAAGGGATCGGTTCGCTTCAGTTCATTACCTTTTCTGTTTTTTGTGGGTTTTGATCGGTTCAGGTCATGTAGGATTGGTTTCAGTTTTGGACCCTGATGTCACACCCTCAAAATCCACTTGCGGAGTTTTACCGCGAGGCGCATGACAAACCAGGATCCAAACCAACGATCACAATAAACAAGTCTAAATGAATTAAAATGCAATTTCAAAACACAGTTTAAAATCCCGTTTACAGCGGAAGCTTATTCAAAACATTATCCAAAATAATAAACCAATGTTAAATGTTGTAAGACCATGCAACCCTACATAGACGCCGTGCAGATGCGTGCGTCCTAGTCCAGTCGTGCTACCTTAGCGACCTGAGAAAACATGTAAAAGTTTACGTCAGCACAAAAATGCTGGTGAGTTTACAGGTTTTGTATCCAAGTACCAAGTCCACCTGTCCATACTATAACAAATAGAAAACCAGTATACGCTAGCTAGGCGTACGTTTTGTTACTACCACGATTGGAAAACCATTACTAACGCGAATACCAAAAGTGTGCCCGATGTATGTTCCTGTTGTTCCTGTTGTTCCTGTTTGAGACAATATGCACCCGCCGACCCTCCAAGTCGACGAGCGGGGTTGGTCACTCCCAATAGCGCTATTCACATTTCCCCGTTGTGCAAACCCGCACATTCATGGTTCCCCCCGGGACTTCCAAAGATCGTGTAGTACACAGTGTAAACCCATAGTATGACAGTAATTACCAAATAATCGTTTTAACACATGTTTTCTCCCCCGAAAGTATAAAACCAGTTTAAAAGAGGGGCCGTAAACTCACCTTAAGTTCCGTTACTCCTTAACCCGAGTAAACTCAGCTGCTATGCTAGTCCCGTAAAGCGGCGACCTAACATACGACAGTTACAAGTACTTAGACTAATAACCCGCAGGTTAATTAGTCCCTAGATGTCCAGACCATAACCAAGTTCGTTTGAAAACACCGTGACTGTTTAACCGACCCAAAGTA
Source organism: Ambrosia trifida (assembly GCA_028751855.1). Classification (NCBI taxonomy): domain Eukaryota; kingdom Viridiplantae; phylum Streptophyta; class Magnoliopsida; order Asterales; family Asteraceae; genus Ambrosia; species Ambrosia trifida. Next base: position 61,765,092 of record CM054128.1, on the reverse strand, counting down.
CAAGACCCGACATCCCATTGGTGACCCGAGACTCCCCGTGTTATGTTTACGCTCCAAAACGTACAATAACGCAATTACACTTAACACACGTTAACGTACAACAAGTTATAGCACATAGTTCACGTATCACCGAAATACATCCAAATATATGTTACCAAGTTATTAGACATGTTACGGGGTTCCTAGCATGTTACTACATGTTAAATCGGGTCTCGGAATGCTAATTTACACTTACAGCAGCAGTACACGCGATTAGGGAGGCTAATCGCATGAAATGTCACGCGATCAGGGCTAATCGCCCCTTAAGTCACGCGAGTAGGGCTACTCGCCCTTGATGCCACGCGAGTAGGCTACTCGCCCCTGTAATCAGGCGAGTGGGGCTACTCGCCCCTAATACATGCGAGTGGGGCCTAATCGCCCTTAATGTCATGCGAGTGGGGCCTAATCGCCCCTAACACAGGCGATTAGCAAGGCTACTCGCCTGTAACCTTGCTGTTCCGGTTTTTCGCGCGTTTAACGCTCCAAATCAGATCCAGAACGTGTGTAACTACCCAATATCATCCCAATAACTATTCCAAACATGTTTAACCCAAAATCCTTTGTTTAACCTCGTATAATCAGTCCTGCATGAAATCAAGCAATCCAAACATATACACATAGCATGCAATCATCATAATAACATGCATAACAATAACCCTAATAATCAATTACTGAGAGTCCTATCATCATAATATCAATATCAACACTGATCTATCATAATATCATATCAAGTCATCATCATGAATCATAAAAAACCCTAATTTTCTAATCATACACACTCATAATGCATGCACATTAGTTATAATCCGATTAACAACCCTTATTGACGATTTTCAGAAAGCTTTTTCATTTAACAACAGGTCTGGACCATTAGGGATTGATTAAAAACGTTTACAAAGTGTTATGGATGAGAATCAAACCTTAGGATTATGAAAGAATGATGGTTAGACCTTGAAACCTTGTGTTTTTGATCAAAATCGCCTTCCAGAGGTTGTTTATGTGTTTGGGGCGGTTATGGGACGACTAGGGTTGATATTAGGAAGTTTAGGAGGTTAAGCATTGTATTTATAGGCGTTTCTAGTCGTCCAGCACGTTATAGGCGAGTATGCAGCAGTTACATGCGATTAGGGCTGCTAATCGCATGAGATTGGGCCTAATCGCCCCTATGTATACACGAGTAGCCTCCTACTCGTGTCTAATGTTCCCTACTCGCCTCCCCTATGGGCGATTAGGCTTCCTAATCGCCTGTAGGGGTTCCTTTTGTGTGTTTTGCGCGTTAAACCCCGTTTTAACATATGTTAACACATATTAATGTACCGACAAGTCACATAATGATTATAAACACATACCACAAGTAAATACACATATTCACACTCGTTCACCAATTCCCGGGACTCGAGACTCGTATGTTCCGTATGCCCTGACGATCCCACCGATCGTCACCGTTTGTACCCTTGGTTAAGGACTGACATCTAACGAACCTCTAGACCAACATCCAATGATCTTCTAAGCTAACCAATAGTTCCCGAACCATAACCCGACTTAACTAACCCAGTTAAGTACAATATACGCGTGACTCGCTAAGGTAGACTTTCATCTAGATAATGTTGTTAACCAGAATTTGCCGGGTGTCACATCATCCCCACGTTAAAAGAATTTTCGTCCCGAAAATTGCACAAGTACCAAAAGAACAAAAGAATAACGAAGGAAACAAACAAAAAGATAGAAACCAGAAGAGAGATTTACCCGAGTTGTCACATCATCCCCACGTTAAAAGGAATCTCGACCCGAGATTCATTCAGCTGCCGAAGAGACATGTCTCGACTCGAACGCTTCCTTAGGAAAGAGATGAGGATACTTAGACTTCATCTGATCCTCCCGTTCCCATGTATATTCCGGTCCCCGGTTCGAGTTCCACCGAACCTTAACGATACGAATCTTGCTGTGACGTAGGCTACGAATCTTGTAATCAAGGATCTCTACAGGTTCTTCCACAATCCGAAGACGATCATCAACCTTGATCTCTTCTAGTGGAACGATAAGAGACTCGTCAGCCAGACACTTCTTCAAGTTTGACATGTGAAAGACGTTATGTACGTTACCGAGCTCCGTCGGTAGATCAAGTCGATACGCCACCGGCCCAATCCGTTCCAGGATCGTAAATGGGCCGACATATCGCGGATTGAGTTTGCCACGCTTCCCAAAGCGTATGACGCCTTTCCACGGTGAGACTTTTAGAAGTACCTTGTCATTGACTTGGAACTCCAGTGGTTTGCGACGCTGATCAGCATAACTCTTTTGCCGGTCCCGTGCCGCCGCCAACCGATTTCGAATCTGTACGATCTTTTCCGAAGTTTCGTACACTAGTTCAGGCCCAGTGAGTTGACTCTCACCCACTTCAGCCCAGCAAAGCGGAGAACGGCATTTCCGTCCGTACAGTGCTTCGAACGGAGCAGCCTTGATGCTCGTGTGATAACTGTTATTGTACGAGAATTCTACCAACGGCAGATGAGCTTCCCAACCCTTGCCAAAATCGATCACACACGCCCGCAGCATGTCTTCTAAAGTTTGAATCGTACGCTCACTCTGACCGTCAGTCTGTGGATGGTAAGCCGTACTCATGTCTAGTTGGGTACCCAAAGCCTTGTGTAAAGACTTCCAGAAGTGAGAAGTAAAATGGGAGTCACGATCCGAGATAATAGAAACTGGTACCCCGTGCTTAGAAACAACTTCTTTCAAGTAAAGACGAGCCAAACGATCCATGGTGTCGGTCTCCTTAATAGCAAGAAAATGAGCTGATTTCGTCAACCGATCGACAATCACCCATATCTTGTCGTTCCCGCTTGGTGATTTAGGAAGTTGTGTGACAAAATCCATAGTAATCCGTTCCCATTTCCATTCCGGAATTTCAGGTTGTTGCAGGAGACCCGACGGTTTCTGGTATTCCACCTTGACCTTAGCACAGGTCAAGCATTTGCTCACGTACGAAGCTATGTCTGACCTCATGTTTGGCCACCAGTAAAGCACCTTCAGATCTTGGTACATCTTATCCGAACCAGGATGAATAGAATACCGGGACTTATGAGCCTCATCAAGGACAAGCTCCCGTAGTCCCCCGAACAAAGGAACCCATATACGTTCTGCAAAATAGTGCAAGCCATCAGGCCTTCGCTCTAGGTGCTTGTCGGCACCGTGCATAGTTTCAGCTTTAAGGTTTTCCTCCTTCAAAGCTTCCAATTGGGCAGAACGGAGTTGATCAGGTAACGACGAATGAATAGTGAGCTGCAATGCCCGAACGCGGCGAGGTTTAGTAGATTCCTTCCTGCTCAAGGCGTCTGCTACAACATTCGCCTTGCCAGGATGGTACTTAATAGCACAATCATAGTCGTTCAAAAGTTCAATCCAGCGACGCTGCCGTATGTTCAAGTGTTGTTGGTCGAAAATGTGTTGGAGACTCTTGTGATCGGTGTAGATGGTGCATTTGGTACCGTACAAGTAATGTCTCCAAATTTTCAACGCGAATACCACGGCACCCAACTCCAAGTCATGAGTTGTGTAGTTCTTCTCGTGCACTTTGAGTTGACGAGAAGCATACGCAATCACTTTCTCGCGTTGCATCAACACGCAACCGAGTCCATGAATGGAAGCATCACAGTAAACAACAAAATCATCAGGACCCTCAGGTAAAGACAAAATAGGAGCAGAACACAGTTTAGACTTTAGTTCCTCAAACGCGGACTCTTGTGGTTCACCCCAGTCGAACTTCCTATCCTTCTGAGTGAGAGTGGTGAGGGGTTGAGCAATCTTCGAGAACCCCTGAATGAAACGACGATAATAGCCCGCAAGGCCTAGGAATTGCCGCACCTCAGTTGGCGTCTTAGGTGCTCCCCAGTCCTTGATCGCTTCGATTTTAGCGGGATCGACATGAATTCCTAGTTCATTAACCACATGTCCTAGGAATTGAACTTCGCGTAACCAAAAGTCACACTTTGAGAACTTGGCGTAAAGTTGCTCCCGTCGCAGAAGTTCCAAAACTAACCGCAGATGTTCCCCGTGTTCGGTCTCGTTCTTGGAGTAGATCAGAATGTCATCAATAAATACAATGACGAACTTGTCCAAATATGGTTTACAGACGCGGTTCATCAAGTCCATGAAAACCGCCGGTGCGTTCGTGAGACCGAAAGGCATGACCAAGAATTCGAAATGGCCATAACGTGTTCGAAAAGCAGTCTTTGCAACGTCAGCCTCCCTGACGCGCAGCTGGTGATAACCGGACCTCAAATCGATCTTGGAATAATAACTAGAACCCTGAAGCTGGTCGAATAGATCATCAATACGTGGGAGAGGATAACGGTTCTTGATGGTCAATTTGTTCAGCTCTCTGTAGTCCACACACAATCGGAAACTCCCATCCTTCTTCTTGACAAATAAAATCGGGGCTCCCCAAGGGGAAGAACTTGGCCGGATGAAACCCTTGTCCAAGAGTTCCTGTAACTGACTAGACAATTCCTGCATCTCGGGAGGTGCAAGACGGTAGGGGGCCCGAGCAATAGGAGCAGCCCCTGGTACAAGATCAATACCGAACTCGACTTGACGATGAGGAGGAAGACCAGATAAATCATCGGGAAAAACATCAAGAAACTCGCGTACCACCGGGATGTCGTCGATCTTCTTCTCATCAACAGAGGAAACAGATAAGAGGGCCAAAACAGCTGGATAACCCTTTCGAAGACACTTAAGGGCTTTCATGCTAGAGATGATGTTTAGCGGAACACCACCCTTGATACCGTACACAGAAAGAAATTCTCCATCAGGGAGAGGAATCCGAATAACCTTATCGTAACAGATGATCTCCGCGCGATACAAAGATAACCAATCCATTCCTACCACAACGTCAAAACTACCCAATGGTACCGGCATAAGGTCGATGGGAAACGTTATACCCGACAATTCTAATTGACACTCCCGAAGAACACTAGTAGCTTCAATCGTTTTACCGTCAGCCAACTCAACAATATACTTGGTCTCTAATGGTACAGGTACTACATCTAGCAGTCGACTAACATCCATGGATACAAAACTCTTGTCGGCACCAGAATCAAATAACACGCTAACAGAATGATTATTGAGAAGAAACGTACCGGTGACTGTATCAGGGTCCTGCCTAGCCTCAGCAGCTCCAATGACGAAGGCACGTGCATTTCTGCCGCCGCCCCCGTTGTTACCATTCCCGTTGTTCCCACCCTGTTTCAGTTTTGGGCAATCCTTCTTGTAATGCCCAGTGTCACCACAGTTGTAGCATCCCTGTTTCCCTGTAGTCCCCTGAGTAGTCGGAGCTGAACTGTTGGTCGGAGCCTGAGTCGATGGAAGTGTAGCCCGACAATCTTTAGCATAGTGACCTGTTCGCTGGCAGCGGTGACAACGGTTACTGTCGCAGTTCCCTTGGTGATGGCGTCCACACTTGTTGCACTTGGGCAGTTTTCCCGCATAACCACCCTGCTTGTTACCCGAAGACGATGAACCTCCATTATCAAACCTTTTACCCTGCTGTGTAGACCCAGATCCTTTCCCGTCGTTCTCCCACTTGCGCTTATTGTTCTCTGGAGCCTTAGCAGTCGAACCTTTCGCAGGCAAAATCCCCTCATTCACCTTTAAATTGGTCATCCTATGGGCCGATCGAACTACCTCCGCATAAGTAGGATGATTTCCAGCAGCCACTAACCCTGCAATTTCCGGTACTAACCCTGATACATAGTGTTCAATCTTACGATACTCTGGCACGTGCAGATCGGGACACAGCACTGCCAACTCATTCCTCCTCACAGTATACTTCTCGATTTCCGATCCAGTCATCTTGAGGTTCCATACCTCATGTTCCAGCTTCTGTACCTCTTCTCTCGGGCAATACTCCCGCTTCAGCAACTGCACAAAATTCTCCCATGGCATAGCATATGCCTCCCCAATACCCATGTTCTGGGTGATACCATTCCACCAAGTCAATGCCACGTCCTGAAACAACGCAGCAGAATATTTCACCCGATCTTCTGGGAGACAGTTACACATCAGAAATACCGACTCCACTTTCTCCAACCACCTAAGCAAACTGACCGCACCCTCGGTGCCAGAGAATTCCTGGGGCTTGCAGTCCCGGAACATCTTGTAGGTGCACATGGGTGGGGGTGGGTCAACAGGACCACCTGAAATGAAACGTATGAGAAACCACGAAATACGTAAACAAGGCTCACCAATGAGGCAAAGAAAATGGATAAAACAACTTACCACCACCGTTGTGCCCTAACTGGAAGGCAGCTTGGAGCAAGTTATTCAGATCAGCCTGTGATAGGTTAATACCTCCACCACGACCACCAGCACCACCACGACCACCACCACGTCCACCATTGCGACCACCTCCACGTCCTCCACGCACTCCAGACATGATTCTGGCAGAAAGGACGAGAAAATTTAGTTTCGCAGTTAAAGATAACCACTAATGTTCACAAGATCAAAGCTAGATCCAATCCAGGACTATCCCCTCAAACCCAGAGCTCACTAGTGCTTCCATGCATTTCGTTTTATGATTTTGTGTGCACCCAAAATGATAAAACGCTCTACATGGTCCTCCTAGTGTTCTCCTAGTTCAAAGTTCAAATCACCGAACATAGACTCTTAGCTACACACCGTAATACTACAGTAGTTCATGACAAATGTTTCTATTGGAGTGCGAAAGGGAGATGTCCGAGCCTTGGACAAATCTCAAGAGCACACGAGTTACTCCAATAGACCACACTGCCTAGAAGACAAGTAACCCAACCTAAGATAGAACGGATGATGTAACGTAGAAAGACCAACGATTTAGAGACACCCCGACAAGACCTTACGTAAACCACTATAACGTTTAGTACCATGTGATCGTCTAGTGTGTGCGACTCGGCTATAGACTAGACTCTACATGCAGTCCTAGTTCACTATAACCATTGGCTCTGATACCAATCTGTCACACCCTCAAAATCCACTTGCGGAGTTTTACCGCGAGGCGCATGACAAACCAGGATCCAAACCAACGATCACAATAAACAAGTCTAAATGAATTAAAATGCAATTTCAAATCACAGTTTAAAATCCCGTTTACAGCGGAAGCTTATTCAAAACATTATCCAAAATAATAAACCAATGTTAAATGTTGTAAGACCATGCAACCCTACATAGACGCCGTGCAGACGCGTGCGTCCTAGTCCAGTCGTGCTACCTTAGCGACCTGAGAAAACATGTAAAAGTTTACGTCAGCACAAAAATGCTGGTGAGTTTACAGGTTTTGTATCCAAGTACCAAGTCCACCTGTCCATACTATAACAAATAGAAAACCAGTATACGCTAGCTAGGCGTACGTTTTGTTACTACCACGATTGGAAAACCATTACTAACGCGAATACCAAAAGTGTGCCCGATGTATGTTCCTGTTGTTCCTGTTGTTCCTGTTTGAGACAATATGCACCCGCCGACCCTCCAAGTCGACGAGCGGGGTTGGTCACTCCCAATAGCGCTATTCACATTTCCCCGTTGTGCAAACCCGCACATTCATGGTTCCCCCCGGGACTTCCAAAGATCGTGTAGTACACAGTGTAAACCCATAGTATGACAGTAATTACCAAATAATCGTTTTAACACATGTTTTCTCCCCCGAAAGTATAAAACCAGTTTAAAAGAGGGGCCGTAAACTCACCTTAAGTTCCGTTACTCCTTAACCCGAGTAAACTCAGCTGCTATGCTAGTCCCGTAAAGCGGCGACCTAACATACGACAGTTACAAGTACTTAGACTAATAACACGCAGGTTAATTAGTCCCTAGATGTCCAGACCATAACCAAGTTCGTTTGAAAACACCGTGACTGTTTAACCGACCCAAAGTACAAGACCCGACATCCCATTGGTGACCCGAGACTCCCCGTGTTATGTTTACGCTCCAAAACGTACAATAACGCAATTACACTTAACACACGTTAACGTACAACAAGTTATAGCACATAGTTCACGTATCACCGAAATACATCCAAATATATGTTACCAAGTTATTAGACATGTTACGGGGTTCCTAGCATGTTACTACATGTTAAATCGGGTCTCGGAATGCTAATTTACACTTACAGCAGCAGTACACGCGATTAGGGAGGCTAATCGCATGAAATGTCACGCGATCAGGGCTAATCGCCCCTTAAGTCACGCGAGTAGGGCTACTCGCCCTTGATGCCACGCGAGTAGGCTACTCGCCCCTGTAATCAGGCGAGTGGGGCTACTCGCCCCTAATACATGCGAGTGGGGCCTAATCGCCCTTAATGTCATGCGAGTGGGGCCTAATCGCCCCTAACACAGGCGATTAGCAAGGCTACTCGCCTGTAACCTTGCTGTTCCGGTTTTTCGCGCGTTTAACGCTCCAAATCAGATCCAGAACGTGTGTAACTACCCAATATCATCCCAATAACTATTCCAAACATGTTTAACCCAAAATCCTTTGTTTAACCTCGTATAATCAGTCCTGCATGAAATCAAGCAATCCAAACATATACACATAGCATGCAATCATCATAATAACATGCATAACAATAACCCTAATAATCAATTACTGAGAGTCCTATCATCATAATATCAATATCAACACTGATCTATCATAATATCATATCAAGTCATCATCATGAATCATAAAAAACCCTAATTTTCTAATCATACACACTCATAATGCATGCACATTAGTTATAATCCGATTAACAACCCTTATTGACGATTTTCAGAAAGCTTTTTCATTTAACAACAGGTCTGGACCATTAGGGATTGATTAAAAACGTTTACAAAGTGTTATGGATGAGAATCAAACCTTAGGATTATGAAAGAATGATGGTTAGACCTTGAAACCTTGTGTTTTTGATCAAAATCGCCTTCCAGAGGTTGTTTATGTGTTTGGGGCGGTTATGGGACGACTAGGGTTGATATTAGGAAGTTTAGGAGGTTAAGCATTGTATTTATAGGCGTTTCTAGTCGTCCAGCACGTTATAGGCGAGTATGCAGCAGTTACATGCGATTAGGGCTGCTAGTCGCATGAGATTGGGCCTAATCGCCCCTATGTATACACGAGTAGCCTCCTACTCGTGTCTAATGTTCCCTACTCGCCTCCCCTATGGGCGATTAGGCTTCCTAATCGCCTGTAGGGGTTCCTTTTGTGTGTTTTGCGCGTTAAACCCCGTTTTAACATATGTTAACACATATTAATGTACCGACAAGTCACATAATGATTATAAACACATACCACAAGTAAATACACATATTCACACTCGTTCACCAATTCCCGGGACTCGAGACTCGTATGTTCCGTATGCCCTGACGATCCCACCGATCGTCACCGTTTGTACCCTTGGTTAAGGACTGACATCTAACGAACCTCTAGACCAACATCCAATGATCTTCTAAGCTAACCAATAGTTCCCGAACCATAACCCGACTTAACTAACCCAGTTAAGTACAATATACGCGTGACTCGCTAAGGTAGACTTTCATCTAGATAATGTTGTTAACCAGAATTTGCCGGGTGTCACACCTGACTTTTGTACACCTCTATAATAAAAAAAAAATTACATCTATATGTGTTTCGGGCTCAATGTTTGGCTTCGGCCGGATGATATTTGACCCAGTAGGCCTAATCCAGCTAGGGGAGCAAATGAGCTGAGCTACTTGCGAGCTATTCAAGCTCGACTTAGAAAAAAGCTCATAACGAGCAGAGCTTAAACAAGCTTGAGTCCAAGTCTGGCCCTAAAAACAAGTTCGTTTAGTACATGAGCCAAAGTTCAAGCTTCGCTTATCTAGCTCAAGCTGGCTCACGAGTCTAATGGAGAGGCTATTTATAAAATTTTGAAAAAAAAACTAAATTATATAAATAAATATTAGTTATAATTAATGTAAATTAAATAATAAATCAAAGTCAAAATTCCTATAATATATATATATATATATATATATATTGCAAAGGGATTAATCCTACATGTCATACTCTTAGGCAATCTCTCATTTGAGAGATGCCACATAGGATGTGATGTGGCAACTCTAGACCAATTAAAAAAAAAGGAATAAATATGGTTTAAATATGGTTTTACCTAATTTACTAAATGTAAATATTAAATTCTTATTATTTTCTCTCTCATGTTTTCTCCCATAACTTTTAAACGTTAATATCTTTTATATACGAGATTTTTTAAATAAAAGAAATTACACCAAATTAACGAGCGTTTTATTATCTTTCCAACGAGTACCATAGTGCTATATAAAAAAACGGGGAAAAAATGACTATTTTTTGTAACCCGACATGTATTGTGTCGGGTTTGGGATTAGTTTAAAAAAATTGTGGATTTGGGTCGGGTCTCGGATTAGGTGATACCCGACCCGATTACCCGAAACAACATACCCAAATACCCGAACTACATACCCGATCATATACCCATGAATTTTTTAACGCATCACATAACCCTTAGACTAATGCATTCGATATTTCAATAATTAACTTTTTTTTTCCTTATTTCATGTTAGTTCTTTACAAACTTCCGAATTCATTTATAATGGCACTAGATTTATACCTCGGCGCAGAAATTCGTTTTTTTTTTATATTTGAATATGATAACTTATGGCAGAGATTTGTTTAAAATAATAATAATAATAATAATAATAATAATAATAATAATATATTTTATTATGTTATATTAGATATTTCAACCCGGGACGCTCCCGGGATAAAAACTAGTCTATTATTAAATATATATAAAAGAATTGAACATTGCTGACGTGGCGTGTAATGGTGCCTTCATCCTCTCCATGAAACTGCCATGTGACATCATAATTGAAAGATTTTAATATTTTTTGAATTATTTCCTTTTTTAATTAAAAAAAAAAGATAAACATAAAACCCTAAATTTATCTCTCTATCTCTCAATTCTCAATTACTAAAATTAAATTGAGTTATTTTAAGAAAAAAGAATTTAAAAGCAAATTTAAATTTTCTCTCTTATGTTCCTCCCATAATTTTTAAACGTTAATATCTTTTATATTCGAGATTTTTTAAATAAAAAAATTACACCAAATTAACGAGCGTTTTATTATCTTTCCAACGAGTACCATAGTGCTATATAAAAAACAGAGAAAAAAACGACTATTTTTTGTGGGGTTATGTTCATACAGAAAAAAAAAACACAAAGTGTTCAGGTTATTCATTAATCATGTGTTTTCTTTTAAACCAGGTTCTTATCTACAATGTTGAAATTCAGCCCAATCGCCATGCTATCATTGGAATTTTACTCTTCTAAAGATGGATAGGTATACTTCATCAAGAGAAGTTAGGATAACGAATCACGCAACACTGCAACACATGGTGTCACCTTATAACAAGGTTATTTTTTTATTTATTTAATTACAAGAGTAATAATTATTACTATTAGTATTAATATTATTAGAATTGTTATATTTTTTAACCCCCATCATGAATTCTACATCTATATAAGTCAAAGTCAAATTGTAACATATTTTAAATTACGTGAAGATGATTATATGTTGAAGGTTATCTTTTTAATACTGTATTATGTTTAATATGGTTTATGTTTTTTATTTATTTTTTTAAACTTTTTAGATAAATGTTTTTTTAACTAAGATTGATTATGTTTAAATTATTTACGCTTTTCGTGATTTGAGTTTTCTTCTTTTATCATTTTTTTATTAAATCATATTAAAATTTTCAACCCCGGGACCTTCTCAGGGTAATAAGCTAGTTACACTATACAACAAATTCACAATAAAGGCTATAGCCTTCTAAAAAAACAAAAACACAAAGATATTAATAGAACAAATCAATCATCAATCCGTCATCTACCCGAATCAAAACCTTCATCAATTCAGGTGAGCTTGTACACTTTGAGCTACCTTCAACATCTTTTTGACCTCCTATGTTCCTCATCATCATGTTCCTCGTCTTCGAAGCAACCGAAAAAGCCGAATTCATGATTTGGTTGATGATCATACGCTTGATTTTATTCTGACCACGACGAAGCGGAATTGTTGATTTTAATGATACGGGTTTCATTTGTTGTAAGGGTTTGGATTGAAATTGAGATAAAATTTATGAATTTGTAAAAAGATTTGAATTTTGGAACAGAGGAAATATTGAAGAGAGCAAAAGAGGAGGGAGTGTTATTTATAGGGCATAGGCTACGTGACTCGAGAGTGTGAACGACTGAGCGAATGAGTGACTCATTACTCAGTAACTTCGGGATCACGTTTGAGTTAGACGAGGGAAAATATATGATATGAAAGATGATGTAATTCTTTTATATTTATTCAATTTTGTTTATAAGATACATATTTTTTTTTTTTTTTTTAATCAACGTTGCATTTTCATTAAAACAAAATACGAAAGTTACATTACAATAGAAGGTAGACGGGCAACAAGTTGCGCCGCCACCCCTTTTTGGATAGCGAAACCTAGTCTACCAAAGACAAATCCTTGCCCCCTGGAGAAGAACTGTTGTTGTGGACGACCCGTTGGACCCTAGTCAAGAAACGAATAGCTTCTAGTGCTAGGGAGCCAAAGGTATCAAAGGCGAAAGGGATAAAGACATGTTGGTTCTCTGCACAAGCTTTAGCATGCTTATCTACTTTCTTCGATTCCGCTTTTCTCGATGCTAGCCCAGCTACAAACCCTGTTTCCCTTAACCCAACCAAAGGAGATACCCCTGTGAGGTCCACACAAGCATGTTTCCCCCTCTCCCAACCAAAGACAAGCAGATCTGCTGGTCGCAGGGTAGATCTCCCTTCCGCAGGGTCTGTGAGAAAATTTACAGGGGCCTCCTTTTTTGCGGAAATCCCAGCTCTTCTCAGGATGTCCCACAAAACGTCTCTCACCCAGTCATGCCGGTATTTGAACCCAGGGAGCTCTTTGCAATGGATTGCGTGCTCCCCATATTTATCCATGCAAGCTTTACGGCAGATGGGGCATGTCTCATCTTCCGGATACATAGGGATCATCAACCGGTACTTGAGTATAGCCCTGTACTCTACTGCGGACATGCATTGACCCAAACCCTCAATCGGGATAACAGTCAAAAAATCCTGCGCATGAGGACCCTTTAGGCATTCAATCACCGCCTTCTATCGGGAGGACAACTCAAAAACTTCTCCCAGGCTATATATAATCTAATATTTTGGGTCAAGGGCGGAGGTGGACCAGATAATTAATGGAGTTAAAAATGGTCAAATTTATTTCTTCGGATCTATGGGGAAAGAGGGTCAAAGGGGTGAGACCATTCGTAAAAAATGGTCTAGGCGTATAAGAATCTCAAGCCAACAAAGCCAAGCTTCTGCGAAGAACAGTGACGTATCCAACAACTTTAAGAACGGGAGAGAAAACTTAAAAATGTGAATATGGTGTATTCAATTGATGATACCATCAGATGAATGCTCTTCATGGGTGTATTTTGATACAACTATAGGGGGATGGTAACCAATGAGGAGTGGGTGAAACGGGTCATTTTTTATGACATGGGGTAGAAAGATTTTCTTGTAATTGTAGTATCTATAGAGTGTCTTTCAGGTGTGTTACATTTTAGTATCTTGCTTTTACAATGTAATTAACATTTTGGGGATGAATAAAAGATTTTTGCTTTAAAAGAAAAAGATACATTATATAATGTAAACTTTGTTATTTTTTATTTATTTATTTTAATATAATTAATTTTTTTATATAGTAATAATATATACTTTCAACAATTAAACAGGGGGACCGAAAGTTTTAAAGAATAAATTAGGAGAAGGTATAGTGGGCGTATTTAATACATGTAAAAAAAATTTATGTTATGAAACGAAAAAATTGAAGACTAAGGTCTAGCATAGCACCAACTAGCATATATTTCATTTGAGTTATCACAAGAAACTACGTACATACAAATAAAATTTTGAAGTATTAATATATAATGTAGCAATCTAATTTATGATGAAATTCTTTGGAAGTGTCTTTGGAGTAGGTGATTGATACCGAACTCAAGCGTGTATATTTAACCTACAAGCGTGTATATTGACACTCCATAGTGGTGGAGTGGTGGAGAGGCTTTATGTTTACTTAGGTGATCATGGGTTCAATTATCACTTTCAACATTTATGGTTTGGTATCCGGGTGAAGATCGAATACGGGTGGCGCCGGTTCGAATCTGACGGGCGGCGAGGTTTTACCGAGTTCTATAACACTGTCGTGCCTTCGGGCGGGTGGGGCTCGGGTTTCCGCGCATCGGGAGAAGGCGGGGGCTGCTGGAGGTCGAGTAGTCGATTCTTAGGCACGGCGCCCCGCAAGGGTGGTTGCCACACAGTTGTTCGCCGATAAAAAAAATATAACCCAAAAATTATATGGAATATAAAGAATAAAGATGGTGTAATAACTTAATTATATTTATGTAAAATATTAAATGTTAAAAGATGAAAAAAATAAAGTGATACTGTCATATATCTATATTATCTATATTATCTATATCTATATTATCTTATTAAAGAGGAGTGATGGCTAGGATAGTAATTTTCTATTCCGTACAACTTAAGAAGCAACATGCACAAGTGATTTATGCTTACATAATGAGGGTATAATAGGAACTTTGTGGAACATTAAGACACTTAAAAGGGTATATTAGTAAATTTGTCATAAGATTTTAGTTAAAAGTAAAAAATTGTTTCCCTTAATCTATCTATACATCTAATATTTTAAAGCAATGTGGGACACTTGTCATTCCCACATTGCAACTTCAATTATCTCTCTTCACCTCAATATGTCACATGTCACCTTATGGTTTTTTATAAAAAAATCATTTTTTTTAATCAAAAATCCCAAAAATATATAAGGTAATAAAAAACACGCGTGTTAACCTAATCACCAAATCAGAAGAATTCCTCTTCATCAACCTCAAACCCTAAGCAGGCGATCTTGAGGCGATTCCACTACAACGATTGTTTTAATCTCTTTTTCTCCAAGGTTTAATCTCTACCATTCTATATTAATCAATCTTTCTTCATGTGGTTCTTTTTTCTTTATTTTTTTCGTGTTTTTCCCTGATTTTTGTGTCGATTAAGGTCTGTTATATCTATTTTGACTGATTTAAATTATATATCTTGATTGTTCTTTAGTTTGCGTGTATTATTGTTCAGCCTTTTTAATTGTTTTGATTTTTGATTGATGTTGGGTTTGTGTTTTAGGGTTCGATTGATGTTTTAGGGTTTGATTTTGTGACACCCGGCAAATTCCGATTAACAACGTTGTCTAGATTAAAGTCTACCTTAGCGAGTCACGCGTATATGATACTTAACTGGGTTAATTGAGTCATGTTACGGTTCGGGAACTGTTAGTTTAGTATAGAGGATCATTAGATGTTAGTCTAAAGGCTCATTAGATGTCAGTCCTTAACCAAGTGTACAAAGGGTGACGATTCGTAGAATCGTCAGAGCATAGGGAACATACAAGTCTCGAGTCCCGGGAATTGGTGAACAGTGTGAATATGTTTGTTTGCAAGTATTATGTGTTTACAATCATTATGTGACTTGTCGGTATGTGAAAATGTGTTAACATATGTTAAAACGGGGTTTAACGCGCAAAATACACAGAACCAACCCCTACAGGCGAGTAGGGAGTCCTAATCGCCTATAGGGGGCGAATAGGGACATGCTATAGGCGAATAGCATGCTAATCGCCCCTACTATAGGCGATTAGCATCCCTATTCGCCTGATGATGCTGCGTAATCGCCTATAACGTGCTGGACGACTAAAAACGCCTATAAATACAATACTTGACCTCCTAAACTTCATATTAATAACCCTAGTCGTCCCACAACTCGCCCCAACACACCCACAACCTCTGGAACACGATTTTGGATCAAAACACAAGATTTCAAGCCTATTACATCAATCTATCATAAATCTAAGGTGTGGTTTTCATTCATGCAATCTCTAATGACGTTTTTATTAAATCCCTAATGGTCCAGACCTGTTTATAAACATATGTGTCTTCTGAAATTCATTAATAATCATTGTTAATTGGATTCTAACTACTATGCATGTTGTATGTGTGTTTATGATTAAAAGATAGGGTTTTTATGATTCTAGAAGGATTGGTAACATGATATTAAGGTAGTTACAGATTAATAATGATAGCATGTTGATGAAATCTGAGTAATTGTTCATTAGGGATAGAGTTATGCATGTTAATGTGATGTTTCATGCTATATGTGTTGTTTATGGGATACATGGTTGCATGCAGGACTGATAGAACGAGGTTAAACGAAGGGTTTTGATTGAAATATGTTTGATATGGTTGTTTGATTGATAATTGATGTTTACACACGTTCAGGATTTGATTTGGAGTGTTAAACGCGTGAAAAACCGTAACAGCTGTGCTATAGGCGAATAGGAACCCTAATCCCCTATACTATAGGCGAATAGGAGGCTATTCGCCTGATGGGGAGCCCTAATCGCCTATAGTATAGGCGAATAGGAGCCTAAATGCCTTTACTTCATGCATTTACGATCCTAAATGCTAGTTAAGCCCTGAATTGCATGCTTTACGACGTAATCGCCTATAAACTCATAAATTGCATACCATATAGCCCTAATCGCCTATACTATAGGCGATTAGCATTCCTAAATGCCTGTTGACCCACGTAATCACTAGTTGACTTTTCCTAATCGCCGGTACTGCTGCTGTAAGTGTAATTTAGCATTTCGGGACCCGATTTGACACCTAGGAACATGCTAGGAACCCCGTAACATACCTAGTAACTTGGTAATATGTGTTCGGACTTGTTTATGTGATACTTGAACTACGTGCTACAACTTGTTGGACTTTAACGTATGTTAAGTGTGATTGCATGATTGTGTGTTTGTGAGTGCAAGTATAACACGGGGAGTCTCGGGTCACCAATGGGATGTCGAGTCTTGTACATTGGGTTAATTTAACAGTCACAGTGTTTTCAAACGAACTTGGTTATGGTCTGGACATCTAGGGACTAACTAACCTACGGGTTATTAGTCTAAGTACTTGTAACTGTCATATGTTAGGTCGCCGCTTTACAGGGGCTAGCATAGCTTGCTGATTTTACTCATATTACGAAGTAACGCAACCTAAGGTGAGTTTACGGCCCCTCTTTTAACTGGTTTCACTTTTTGGGGGAGAAAACATGTGTTAAACTTATGTTTTGGTAACAACTGTCATACTATGGGTTTCTATGGTTTACTATACGATCTTTGGAAGTCCCGGGGGAAACCATGAATGTGCGGGTTAGCACAACGGGGAAATGTGAATAGATCTATTGGGAATGACCAACCCCGCTCGTCGGCTTGGAGGGCCGGGCGAGTGCATATTGTCTCAAACAGGAACAGGTTTACTATTCGGGCACAACATCTGGTTTGCGAGTTAGTAATGGTTTTCCAATCGTTGTATTAATAAAACATACGCCTAGCTAGCGTACTTTGGTTTGCAAATTGTTATAGTATGGACAGGTTGAACTTGGTACTTTGATTACAAAACCTGTGAACTCACCAGCATTTTTGTGCTGACGTAAACTCTTACATGTTTTCTCAGGTCGCTAAGGTAGCACTATGGAACTAGGGTGCACGCGTCTGCACGGCGTCTAGTTAGGATTGCATGGTTTTCAAACATTGAATAATTTGGTTTACGTTTGGATTATGTTTTGAGAATAAGCTTCCGCTGTATTTGGGGATTTTAAACTATGTTTTTATAAATTGCATATGTTCATTTAGACTTGTTTATTGTGATCGTTGACTTGGATCCTGGTTTGTCATGCGCCTCGCGGTAAAACTCCGCAAGTGGATTTTGAGGGTGTGACAGATTGGTATCAGAGCCAATGGTTATAGTGAACTAGGACTGCATGTAGAGTCTAGTCTATAACCGAGTCGCACACACTAGACGATCACTTAGTACTAAACATTATGGTAAATACGTATGGCCTTGTCGGGGTGTCTCTAAATCATCTGACCTTCCTATGTTACATCATCCGTTCTACCTTAAGTCGGGTTACTTGCCTTCTAGGCAGTGTGGTATATTAGGGTAAATCGTGTACTCTTGAGATTTGTCCAAGGCTCGGACATCTCCCTTTCATACTCCAATAGAAACACTTGCCATAAACTATCGTAGTATTACGGTGTATAGCTAAGAGTCTATGTTCGGTGATTTGAACTTTGAACTAGGAGAACACTTGGAGGACCATGTAGAGCGGTTTATCATTTTGGGTGCACACAAAATCATAAACCGAAATGCATGAAAGCCCTAGTGAGCTCTGGGTTTGAATGGATAGTCCTGAGTTGGATCTAGCTTTGATCTTGTGAACGCTAGTGGTTATCATTAGCTGTGAAACTAAATTTTCTCGTTCTTTCTGTCAGAATCATGTCTGGAGTACGAGGAGGACGTGGAGGTGGTCGCAATGGTGGGCGTGGTGGTGGTGGTCGCGGTGGAGGTGTAAACCTATCGCAGGAAGATCTGAACAACTTACTGCAAGCTGCCTTTCAGTTAGGGCACAATGGTGGTGGTAAGTTGATTTATCCATTTTTGCCTCATTGGTGAACCTTGTTTACATCCTTCGTGGTTTCTCATGCGTTTCATTTCAGGTGGTCCTGTTAACCCACCCCCACCTATGTGTACCTACAAGATGTTTCGGGACTGTAAGCCCCAGGAATTCTCTGGCACTGAGGGTGCGGTGAGCTTGCTCAGGTGGCTGGAAAAGGTGGAGTCAGTGTTTCTGATGTGCAACTGTCTCCCAGAGGATCGAGTCAAGTATGCTGCTGCGTTATTCCAGGATGTTGCTTTGACCTGGTGGAATTACATCACCCCGAATATGGGTATAGGGGAGGCGTATGCTATGCCTTGGGAAAATTTTGTTCAACTGCTGAAGCGAGAGTACTGTCCAAGGGAAGAAGTTCAGAAGTTAGAGCACGAGGTGTGGAACCTCAAGATGACTGGGTCCGAGATTGAAAAGTATACGGTAAGGCGTAATGAGTTGGCAGTGCTGTGTCCTGATCTCGATGTGCCAGAATACCGGAGGATAGAACACTATATCTCGGGGCTAGTACTAGAGATCGCAGGGTTGGTGGCTGCGGGAAATCATCCTACATACTCAGAGGTGGTCCGATCGGCTCACAGGATGACAAACTTGAAGGTGAATGAGGGTATTTTGCCTGCTAAGGGTTCGACTGTCAAGGCCCCGGAGAATAACAAGCGTAAATGGGATAATGAGGGGAAAGTATCTGTGCCAGCACAGCAGGGTAAGAGATTCGATAGCGGGGGTTCTTCTTCTGGTAACAAACAGGGTGGTTATGCGGGGAAATTACCTAAATGCAACAAGTGTGGGCGTCATCATCAGGGGGACTGCGACCGTAATCGTTGCCATCGTTGTCAGCGACTTGGGCATTTTGCTAAAGATTGTCGGGCGACACTTCCATCGACCCAGGCCCCAACTACTAACTCGGCTCCTACTACTCAAGGAACTACGGGAAGGCAGGGATGTTACAATTGTGGGGAGACTGGGCATTACAAGAAAGAGTGCCCGAAACTGAAGCAGGGCGGGAACAACGGTAACGGGAACAACGGGGGCGGCGGCAGAAATGCACGTGCCTTCGTCATTGGAGCCGCTGAGGCTAGACAGGATCCTGACACAGTTACCGGTACGTTCCTCCTCAATAATCGCTCTGTTAGTGTTTTATTTGATTCCGGTGCCGATAAAAGTTTTATATCTATGGAAGTTAGTCGACTGCTAGATGTAGTACCCGTACCATTAGAGGCTAAGTATTTAATTGAGTTGGCTGACGGTAAAAAGATTGAAGCTACTTGTATCCTTCGGGAGTGTCAACTAGAGTTGTCGGGTTTGTCGTTTCCCATCGACCTTATGCCGGTACCTTTGGGTAGTTTTGACGTTGTTGTAGGCATGGATTGGTTGTCTTTGTATCGCGCTGAGATCATTTGTTACGACAAGATTATTCGGATTCCTCTCCCTGATAGAGAATTTCTTTCGGTGTACGGTATCAAGGGCGGTACTCCGCTAAATCTCATCTCCAGCATGAAAGCCCTTAAGTATCTTCGAAAGGGTTATTCGGCCGTTTTGGCACTTTTATCTGTTTCCTCTACCGATGGGAAGAAGATCGACGATATTCCTGTTGTACGCGAGTTTCCTGATGTATTTCCCGATGATTTATCTGGTCTTCCTCCCCATCGTCAGGTTGAATTCGGTATTGATCTGGTACCAGGGGCTGCTCCTATTGCTCGGGCCCCCTACCGTCTTGCACCTCCCGAGATGCAGGAATTGTCCAGTCAGTTACAGGAACTCTTGGACAAGGGTTTCATCAGACCAAGTTCTTCCCCTTGGGGAGCCCCTATTCTGTTCGTTAAGAAGAAGGATGGAAGTTTTCGATTGTGTGTGGATTATAGAGAATTGAACAAGGTGACCATCAAGAACCGTTATCCTCTTCCACGTATTGATGATCTATTCGACCAACTCCAGGGTTCTAGCTACTACTCTAAGATTGATTTGAGGTCCGGTTATCACCAGTTGCGCGTAAGGGAAGCTGACATTGCAAAGATTGCCTTTCGTACACGTTATGGCCATTTCGAATTCTTGGTCATGCCTTTCGGTCTCACGAACGCACCGGCGGTTTTCGTGGATTTGATGAACCGCGTTTGCAAACCATATCTTGACAAGTTCGTTATCGTGTTTATTGATGACATCCTGATTTACTCCAAGAACAAGACCGAACACGAGGAACACCTGCGTTTGGTTTTGGAACTTTTGCGACAGGAACAACTTTACGCTAAGTTCTCAAAGTGTGACTTTTGGTTACGCGAAGTTCAGTTCCTAGGACATGTGGTTAATGAACTAGGAATTCATGTCGATCCAGCTAAGATCGAAGCGATCAAGGACTGGGGAGCACCAAAGACGCCAACTGAGGTGCGGCAATTTCTAGGCCTTGCGGGCTATTATCGTCGTTTCATCATGGGGTTCTCGAAGATCGCTCAACCCCTCACCACTCTTACTCAGAAGGATAGAAAATTCGACTGGGGTGAACCACAAGAGTCGGCATTTCAAGAACTGAAGTCTAAACTTTGTTCTGCTCCTATTTTGTCCTTGCCTGAAGGCCCTGATGATTTCGTTGTTTACTGTGATGCTTCTATTCATGGTCTCGGTTGTGTGTTGATGCAACGCGAGAAAGTGTTTGCGTATGCTTCTCGTCAACTCAAGGTGCACGAGAAGAACTACACCACCCATGACTTGGAGTTGGGTGCAGTGGTTTTCGCGTTGAAAATTTGGAGACATTACTTGTACGGTACCAAATGCACCATCTACACCGATCACAAGAGTCTTCAACATATTTTCGACCAACAACATTTGAACATACGACAGCGTCGTTGGATTGAACTCCTGAATGACTACGATTGCGCCATTAAGTACCATCCTGTCAAGGCGAATGTAGTAGCAGACGCCTTGAGCAGGAAGGAATCAATTAATCCTCGTCGCGTTCGGGCGTTACAGCTCACCATTCATTCCTCTCTACCTGACCAACTCCGTTCTGCTCAGTTAGAAGCTTTGAAGGAGGAAAACCTTAAAGCTGAGACTATGCACGGTGCCGACAAGCACCTCGAGCGAAGGCCTGATGGCCTGCACTACTTCGCAGAACGCATATGGGTTCCTTTATTCGGGGGACTTCGGGAGCTTGTTTTAGATGAGGCTCACAAGTCCCGGTATTCTATTCATCCTGGTTCGGATAAGATGTACCAAGATCTGAAGGTGCTTTACTGGTGGCCAAACATGAGGTCGGATATAGCCTCATACGTGAGCAAATGCTTGACCTGTGCTAAAGTCAAGGTAGAATACCAGAAACCGTCGGGTCTCTTGCAACAACCTGAAATTCCGGAGTGGAAATGGGAACGGATTACAATGGATTTTGTCACGCAACTTCCTAAGTCACCGAGCAGGAATGATAAGATATGGGTGATTGTTGATCGGTTGACAAAATCAACCCATTTTCTCGCCATTAAGGAGACCGACACCATGGATCTTTTGGCTCGTCTTTATCTGAAGGAAGTTGTTTCTAAGCACGGGGTGCCGGTTTCTATTATTTCGGATCGTGACTCTCATTTTACTTCTCACTTCTGGAAGTCCTTGCACAAAGCTTTGGGTACCCAGCTAGACATGAGTACAGCTTATCACCCACAGACTGACGGTCAAAGTGAACGCACGATTCAAACTTTAGAAGACATGCTGCGGGCATGTGTGATCGATTTTGGCAAAGGTTGGGAAGCTCACCTACCGTTAGTAGAATTCTCTTACAACAACAGTTACCACACGAGCATCAAGGCAGCTCCGTTCGAGGCACTGTACGGGCGGAAATGCCGGTCTCCTCTTTGTTGGGCTGAGGTGGGTGAGAGTCAACTCACTGGGCCTGAGCTAGTGTACGAAACTTCGGAAAAGATCGTACAGATTCGTAACCGGTTGGCAGCGGCACGGGATCGGCAAAAGAGTTATGCTGATCAGCGTCGCAAGCCATTGGAATTCCAAGTTGATGACAAGGTACTTTTGAAAGTTTCACCGTGGAAGGGCGTCATACGCTTTGGGAAGCGTGGCAAACTCAACCCTCGGTATGTCGGTCCATTTACAATCTTGGAACGGATTGGACCGGTGGCATATCGTCTTGATTTACCGACGGAGCTCGGCAACGTACATAACGTCTTCCATGTGTCCAACTTAAAGAAGTGTCTGGCTGACGAGTCTCTTATTGTTCCACTAGAGGAGATCAAGGTTGATGATCGTCTTCGGATTGTGGAGGAACCTGTTGAGATTCTTGATTACAAGATTCGTAGCCTACGTCATAGCAAGATTCGCATTGTTAAGGTTCGCTGGAACTCGAACCGGGGACCAGAGTACACTTGGGAACGGGAGGATTAGATGAAGTCTAAGTATCCTCATCTCTTTCCTAAGGAAGCGTTCGCATCGAGATATGTTACCTCTGCAGCTGAATGAATCTCGGGGCGAGATTCCTTTTTAACGTGGGGATGATGTGACAACCCGGGTAAATCTCATTCTTGGTTTCTATCTTTTGTCTGTTTCTTTTGTGATTCCTTTTGGTACTTGTGCAATTTTCGGGACGAAAATTCTTTTTAACGTGGGGATGATGTGACACCCGGAAAATTCCGATTAACAACGTTGTCTAGATTAAAGTCTACCTTAGCGAGTCATGCGTATATGATACTTAACTGGGTTAATTGAGTCGTGTTACGGTTCGGGAACTGTTAGTTTAGTATAGAGGATCATTAGATGTTAGTCTAAAGGCTCATTAGATGTCAGTCCTTACCCAAGTGTACAAAGGGTGACGATTCGTAGAATCGTCAGAGCATAGGGAACATACAAGTCTCGATTCCTGGGAATTGGTGAACAGTGTGAATATGTTTGTTTGCAAGTATTATGTGTTTACAATCATTATGTGACTTGTCGGTATGTGAAAATGTGTTAACATATGTTAAAACGGGGTTTAACGCGCAAAATACACAGAACCAACCCCTATAACGTGCTGGACGACTAAAAACGCCTATAAATACAATACTTGACCTCCTAAACTTCATATTAATAACCCTAGTCGTCCCACAACTCGCCCCAACACACGCACAACCTCTGGAACACGATTTTGGATCAAAACACAAGATTTCAAGCCTATTACATCAATCTATCATAAATCTAAGGTGTGGTTTTCATTCATGCAATCTCTAATGACGTTTTTATTAAATCCCTAATGGTCCAGACCTGTTTATAAACATATGTGTCTTCTGAAATTCGTTAATAATCATTGTTAATTGGATTCTAACTACTATGCATGTTGTATGTGTGTTTATGATTAAAAGATAGGGTTTTTATGATTCTAGAAGGATTGGTAACATGATATTAAGGTAGTTACGGATTAATAATGATAGCATGTTGATGAAATCTGAGTAATTGTTCATTAGGGATAGAGTTATGCATGTTAATGTGATGTTTCATGCTATATGTGTTGTTTTTGGGATACATGGTTGCATGCAGGACTGATAGAACGAGGTTAAACGAAGGGTTTTGATTGAAATATGTTTGATATGGTTGTTTGATTGATAATTGATGTTTACACACGTTCTGGATTTGATTTGGAGTGTTAAACGGGCGAAAAACCGGAACAGCTGTGCTATAGGCGAATAGGAACCCTAATCCCCTATACTATAGGCGAATAGGAGGCTATTCGCCTGATGGGGAGCCCTAATCGCCTATAGTATAGGCGAATAGGAGGCTAAATGCCTTTACTTCATGCATTTACGATCCTAAATGCTAGTTAAGCCCTGAATTGCATGCTTTACGACGTAATCGCCTATAAACTCATAAATTGCATACCATATAGCCCTAATCGCCTATACTATAGGCGATTAGCATTCCTAAATGCCTGTTGACCCACGTAATCACTAGTTGACTTTTCCTAATCGCCGGTACTGCTGCTGTAAGTGTAATTTAGCATTTCGGGACCCGATTTGACACCTAGGAACATGCTAGGAACCCCGTAACATACCTAGTAACTTGGTAATATGTGTTCGGACTTGTTTATGTGATACTTGAACTACGTGCTACAACTTGTTGGACTTTAACGTATGTTAAGTGTGATTGCATGATTGTGTGTTTGTGAGTGCAAGTATAACACGGGGAGTCTCGGGTCACCAATGGGATGTCGAGTCTTGTACATTGGGTTAATTTAACAGTCACAGTGTTTTCAAACGAACTTGGTTATGGTCTGGACATCTAGGGACTAACTAACCTACGGGTTATTAGTCTAAGTACTTGTAACTGTCATATGTTAGGTCGCCGCTTTACGGGGCTAGCATAGCTTGCTGATTTTACTCATATTACGAAGTAACGCAACCTAAGGTGAGTTTACGGCCCCTCTTTTAACTGGTTTCACTTTTTGGGGGAGAAAACATGTGTTAAACTTATGTTTTG
This sequence comes from Ambrosia trifida, assembly GCA_028751855.1. Lineage (NCBI taxonomy): Eukaryota > Viridiplantae > Streptophyta > Magnoliopsida > Asterales > Asteraceae > Ambrosia > Ambrosia trifida. Next base: position 61,739,992 of record CM054128.1, on the reverse strand, counting down.
GTAACAACTGTCATACTATGGGTTTCTATGGTTTACTATACGATCTTTGGAAGTCCCGGGGGAAACCATGAATGTGCGGGTTAGCACAATGGGGAAATGTGAATAGATCTATTGGGAATGACCAACCCCGCTCGTCGGCTTGGAGGGCCGGGCGAGTGCATATTGTCTCAAACAGGAACAGGTTTACTATTCGGGCACAACATCTGGTTTGCGAGTTAGTAATGGTTTTCCAATCGTTGTAGTAATAAAACATACGCCTAGCTAGCGTACTTTGGTTTGCAAATTGTTATAGTATGGACAGGTTGAACTTGGTACTTTGATTACAAAACCTGTGAACTCACCAGCATTTTTGTGCTGACGTAAACTCTTACATGTTTTCTCAGGTCGCGAAGGTAGCACTATGGAACTAGGGCGCACGCGTCTTCACGGCGTCTAGTTAGGATTGCATGGTTTTCAAACATTGAATAATTTGGTTTACGTTTGGATTATGTTTTGAGAATAAGCTTCCGCTGTATTTGGGGATTTTAAACTATGTTTTTATAAATTGCATATGTTCATTTAGACTTGTTTATTGTGATCGTTGACTTGGATCCTGGTTTGTCATGCGCCTCGCGGTAAAACTCCGCAAGTGGATTTTGAGGGTGTGACAGATTTATTTCAATTCTGTTTTACGGAATTGTGATAGTGAGTCGTTTATAGATTAATCATTGTTTTGGTTTATTATTGTTCAGCCTTATTAGGTTTTTATGTTTTAGGTTTTAGGTTTTGATTTATGATGAGTATGTTTTAAGTTTCGATTTAGGGGTTGATGTTTCATGTTTTGATTTAGGGCTTTATATTTTAGGTTTTGATTTAGGGTTCAATTGATGTTTTAAGATAGATACGAATGGATATATGTTTTAGGTTTCGATTTAGGGCTTTATGTTTTAGGTTTTGATTTTGGGTTCAATTGATGTTTTAACATAGATACGAATGGATATATGTTTTATGTTTCGATTTAGGGCTTTATGTTTTAGGTTTTGATTTTAAAAAAAAAGTTAATGTTTTAAGATAAATACGAATGGATATATGTTTTAGGTTTCGATTTAGGGGTTGATGTTTTAGCTTTCGATTTAGGGTTCAATTGATATTTTAAGATACCTACATATGGATTGATTTGGGGTTGTATTCTACTAATAACAGTTAAGATATAAAGATTATAGCTAAAACAGTGTCACAATATTGAATATGTTTGAAAATTCTGGTATTTAGTTGTTTATGTTTTAGGTTTCAATTTATGGTTCAATTGATGTTTAAAGAAAGGTACGAATTTATTGTTCTGATTTAGGTTTCTATTGGGGTTTATGTTTTATTTATCGATTTATATGTACAGATTTTCTGATACAAAGATTTGATTGAGTTTGTAAGTATTTTTGTCATTTAAACATTAATTATTAGGTATTATTTACTATTTTTTGTGGATTGGTACAGGTGCATACACATCCGTGTTATAATGGTTTACGGATTTTGGGTTAAGTCAGAAAATAACGGTCGTATTTGTTTGGTAAGATATGAATCATGGTTTTAATGTATATACTACACTCATTTTATAATATCCTTATAATTTTAATGTTTGTATTCAGGGGTTACCAAGTGACTATGATGGTTGGATCGACAAGTATGGTTATCCTTCTGGGAATACCAAGATCCGAACATTGGATGATAAAGTCTATGACATTTAAGTTTTAAACATTGCAGGCAAATGGTTTTTCTACAATGGTTGGAGAACTATGATTACTGAATTAAAGTACCCTTCTGGGTGTAACTTTATATTTCAGTATGATGAAAATCTCAAGTCTTTCAGTATGATTACATTCCATCAGGATGCTGTGTGTGCACCTGGTACCTTCTTCTACTGCAGATTGGGTGATCCACTTACAACTGATAAACGTTTGGTATGTTTTTTTATAACATAAATCTAAATAAAACATTATAAAAAAATGTTTATACTCAAACTGATTGTATTGTGTTAATATTGTTCGTCTTTTTTCCAGCATATCAGTTGTTTCGTTCTTCATGGATTATTCAACCGAACAGTTCCAATGGATCCAATTGACATAATTGCTCAGTCAATTGCACACTTTCAAATACAGCTAGCAGTTGATGGTGGTACTATTTATGTGACTGAAGGATGGCCAATTATTAAGGAAGCTTTTTCAATTACTACTGATCATCTAATTGTGTTCGAGATCATTAATGAGGTATCCTCTAATTTTATGTATTGATTTTGAAATGTTTATATAATTTTTTTTATTGTTTGCTTTTATAATTTTTTATACTTTAATAATAATACTTTCTATTAATTAATTCAGAGCACCTACAATATGACGCTTTTTTTTTTAAAACAAGCTTACTCTTCCTCGTGGTTATGTTTCGAAAGCTGAATTTAATGATGAGGATGATGATGACAGTGAAGAGACCGGTGATGATTATTATAATGAAGAAGATGTCGTTGTCCTTTCTGATGATGACAGTGAAGAGGATCCAATGGTGGAAGATGATGAGTCCGATGATGTCGAGGATGTAGGTGTACCGGTGGTTTTCAAAGTTGATAGACAATTTGTAAGTAAAATTATTTCCTCAATTAGATATATAAGTTATGTGGATAGTAGTCGCTAATTTGAATGAATGTCTTTATACTTTAGTGTATTTGTATTAGTTGCGTGAACTGATATAGACTTTTATGGTACATAACTTATGTGCATAGCCTTCCCTATCAACTGTTAACAGTAGTGGCTGTTGACAGTATTAATGTCAATAGCTGCTTATCTAGGTAACATACTATGTTAGACAATATACCAAACGTTGTTAGACATCAATTAAAATTACATATCCCATGAGTTGTAAATTACAATTACTAGCTTGTAAGTGATGACGTTCCATTCTTTATTTTTTGTGGTAGCGTATGAACACAAATTGGGCAAAGGAAAACTAGTTGAACAGGAGGAGGGCTTTGACCATTCGTGGTGAGGAGGGCTTTACTTGGGGAGTGTCGGTTAGGATTGAAGATGAGTCAAGATATCCCCGTTACTACATAAGAGGTATGTCAGCTTTTGTAGCTGATAAGGAACTCCAGGCTGGTGATGAAATTCATTTCCTGGTTTTCCAGAATCAAGGTGTGTTCAAGCTTTCTAATGTTGTTAAGGGTAATGGTAATTAGTGGGGTTATTGGTGGTTGTTTTTTGGTATACTGATAATATTTTTGGTGGGTAAGTTTTGAACATAATTGATGGTTGGTGATGGTAATTAGTTGCTTTAGTTGTTGACATGGTTTAGGTTTGATAAAAACTTTAGGTGGGTAACTTTTGGACATGTTTAATCCTTTGTAATCACAAAGTTTTGCACGTTTACCACTGATGTAGTCATTCGTGAATTTTGGGTTGTTTTGTGTTTACAATTACTATTATTATCGATTATCCTTATTTAAAAAAAAAGACTATATTTTGCATTTTATGTTACAAACTTACTTATATGTTTGAATGTTATTTGTTTGTTTATGTCTATTTTTTTGTAAATTGAAAAGTTTAATACTATGAATTAAAGAATGAATGTTTGACTTTTTTTAAATAATAAAGTCTTGAATTTAATCAATTTTTGGTAAATTGAAACACACTAATATTAAACTGTTTTCATTTAAAAAATACAAACCATATTTGTTTTTTTTTATTTTAGGCAATCTTTGACTTTTTATTAAATTTGGTTGATTTTTAAAGTTTGAATTTGAAACCGTTTTAGGTAAATTGAAACACAATAAGATTAAACGTTTTTTATTTAAAAAATTCAAAACATATTCGTTTTTTTAGGTTTGGCAACCTTTGACTTTTTATTAAATTTGGTTGATTTTTAAAGGTTTGGATTTGACTCAAATTTTGGTAAGTTGAAACACAATAAGATTAAACGGTTTTCATTTAAAAAATTCAAAACATATTCCTTTTTTTTTTGGCAACCTTCTTGACTTCTTATTAAATGTAAATGTTGTAGATTGTTTTTCGTTTAAAACAAAATTCCATTATTAGTAAAAATGAAACAAATTTAACTATTCTATTTAAGGTAAATTAGGTATACTTAAACAATTCGTTGTATACCCAAGCATCCAATTTTTAAAAACAAACACTTAACAATTCTTTCAACTAAATTTAACAAACATGCAAAGTAAATTTGGTAGATTTAAGTTTAAAAAAGAAACAATTAAACAATTCTTTGGTAAATTTAAAACCTTTAAATTTTCTAATAAAACATTCAACAACTTTTTTAAACATCAATTTGTTATATTTTTGTTCATAACTTTAACATTGTTTCAATTTTTTTTTATACTATTAAGAATTGTTGACTTCTTTAACAAATTCCATTTTTTGTTACGGTTTTACTTTTTAAAAACTTTACATATAAAGAAACAATAAAATAATTTTTCCACCGTTAACAACTGTCAATAGATTTAGACTAACAATCAAATTAAGACCGCTAAAAGTAATTGTTTTAAACGCATTTGAAATCTTTATATTTTATAAACAAACAATAAACTTAATTTTTGGTATATATTAAAAATCGTATATATTAAAAAAATCGATTATACTAATTATATAAATATGTTGATTAAATTTTATATATGTTTACGTTTATTTTAGGTATTTTGAAATCTTTATATTTGATAGCTTTAGATTTTAAAGTGGTATGTAATATAAATAAAAAAATCGAAATTTTTAATTATAACAACATCTAAATCTAAATTAATTCTGATTTCCATTTTATAATTTCCTTTTTAATATTATTAATTGCTTAACATAAATAAATCTGGCAATTTAGATTATAAATACAGATTTTGTAAGTGGAGTATAGTATAACTATTTCCTTCAACTCTATCAGGTATGTCTATCAAATTTTACATAATCATTTAGTTATTTTTTTTTATGCATGTAATGTTTTAGTATTTACATTCTATTAACTTGCAGCTTTATGGATCCGAACAACATTACGTTTTTGAATGACATCAATTGGATGATGTCTCAATATACAATCAAAGTTAAGGTGCTTAAGATTTGGAAGCGACCAAACCACAAGAATCTTGCAGAAACTCTTTGTCTAGATATGGTTCTGATGGATGAACAGGTTAGTGTTTAATGTATTGATTTTTTCATTTATGTTGTTAACATATTATTGTTAATAATAATTCTGATTAACTTTATTTTGTTTCGTTTTAATTTTTAAACAGGGCTCCAAAATGCAAGCTATTGTGTGGAGTAGATATATGAAAAAACATGAAAAAATTTTACGTGAAAATCAAGCTTACTATATCTATAACTCCCAATTGGCTGAAAACAAATCTACTAAACATTTTGATAAAAACGATATTCTTTCGTTTACTTTTGAAACAAGCATTACGAAATGTAACAGGTTTGAAGGAAGTCAGTATGGTTTTAATTTTTCTTCTTTTGAGTCAATTAAGAGTGGCAACCTTCCTTAGGAACAAAGAATTGGTTTGTTTAATCACACTTAATATTTTTTGTATTACTCTTTAAATTTTTTAATAATGTATTTGTATAAATTAATAATTTTTTTTAGATTTCATTGGCTATGTTGATGAATGGACTCCACCAGAACCAACCAAAACAAAAGCCGGTTTGAAAAACAAGATGACCCTTATGTTGATTGATTTAGAGTATGTGTTTCATCTTTACAAATCATCTTTTATTATTTGATAATGATTTCTGATTTTTTTTTCTTATATTATACGATCAATAAATTGTTATACAAAAGATAGTTTCATTTTAACCAACATTATGTTTATATGCAGAGGGATCAAAATCAGCTGTTCTTTGTGGGATGAGTATAGTGATCAGATGTGACACCCGGCATATTTGGCTTAAACATTTTAGTAACATCCAAGTCTACCTTAGCGGGAAACGTTTATAAACGGACTTAACTGGGTTAGTTGAGTCGGGTCAAGTTAGGATTGTCCAGGGTTCAATGATCTGGAGGATCATTGGGAGTCGTTTTGGGAATACACTAGTACCGGGTTCCGTTGTTGGTGACATTACGTAAACTAATTAAGTGTATGTGTAGATTATGGGTCGTGTGGTGGATTATATACATAGATGTGTTTAAATGATGCGTAGATAATTATCCGTGCTTAGATATGTTAAACATAGACTAAGGTTGCATGCTCATGTGTTAAGGTGTGTTAGAATGCGTTAAACACGACAAACTGGAAAACTAGATAAACATGGGTTCTGGTTCGACCACTTCGAGTGGTCGAAGGAGGAATTTTGTTTTGGTTCGACCCTTTGTAAATGGGCGAACCTGGGATGTGGAATTGAAAGAATTCCCTTCGACCAGGACAGGGCTCATTCGACCCTGTGGAAGGGTCGAAGGAGGCTACCTTCGACCACTGATAGGGGGCGAAGGAGGATTAGTATAAATACCAAACTTTGTCATTTTTCACCATTTCACAAACCATAACCGTCTCAAAACACTCTCAAACGATTTTAATCACTAAGGAAGGAGTTTTTGCTCTTCTTTTTCATAATCTAGCCTATCTACAACATCTAAACAAGAATCCAAGGTGTGTTCTTAATCCTAAATCTTTTTAAGGCATTTTAATCCGTTTTTATCTAACCCTAAATGTCCAGATCTGTTCTAAGGAAGATTTTATCAATAAAAACCTTTTAAACATCTTTCTAAACCAAAACCTTATCATTAAACATAGGTTTTCATGATGATAAACATATGTTAATTGTGTATTATGTGGTGTTATGTGTTGTTCAATGATTTGCTGATGTATCTATGATAGAAACATGATATAGGATTGTTATTGATGCTGGGTTATTGTTGTTTAGGGTTAGGATTGGATAGATGGTGATGTTATGGGTATTTTGGGGGTTTTAACGAATCTAGACTCGATGCATGATATTAATGATCAATAGAACTAATGGGGAAAATCGAACACTTGACAAACTGAGCATTTTAAGTTGAATATGGATTGATTTCAAAAGTTTCCAAATTTGGTAAAGAATCCATGCATGATTGTGACATTTTCATAATTTTTACCATTTTGGGAAAGGGCTGAAATGGACGTATTTTGGGTGAAATCGAAGGGGTTTTGTAGGGATAAGTTATTCATACTTGACTGCTGTGTTTGATGATGTTTCGAGGTGTTTCGAATGTGTTTGAAGCGTTTTTAGGAAAATTTGTACAACAAGGGCGAACCTGGACTCCTTCGACCAATCGAATGGGCGAAGGAGAGAATCCAGGGTAGAACCTGGGAAAATTTGGGCGAACGTGATCAAACGGTCGAAGGAGACATCAAACGCTCGAACGAAACATAAGACGAGCGAAGGAGACTTAATTTGACTGGTTCGACCGTTCTGATGCAGAAATGAGATTTTCGATACAAACTAAATGTTTTATGCTTGAACCTTGTGTGTAATCTATGTGTACTTGATTAGTTAGGGTAATGAGTCACCAACGGGATGTCGGGTCGGTCTAGTGTGTCGGTTAAACATTTAAACATGCTTTAAAACATACTTGGTTACGATCTTGACAATCGGGGACTAGATAACCTTATGGTTATTAGTCGGAACACTTATGTGAACATTTTGATAGATCTCCGGTAGAGGGATTATCAAGGGCTTAGCATTTTACTAGTAACCGAAGAACGCTATCTAAGGTGAGTTCACGGCCCCACTTTTACTGCGTTAACTTTTGGGGGAGAAAACATGCGCTAAACTATTTTGGTAACATATGTCATACTATGGTTTTTAACTTTGTATTGCTATACGATCTTTGGAAGTCCCGGGGGAAACCATGAATGTGCGGGGATGCACAACGGGGGAAATATGGATAGATCTATTGGGCGTGACCTGCCCCACTCGTCGGCTTGGAGGGCCGGTGGGTGCATGTTGTCTCGAACTGGAACATTAGTATCATGCTGAACATTCGGGCTGCTTAAACATATGCTAAACATTGCTAAACATGTCTAGTAATGGTTTCCAATCGTAGTAGTAATAAAACATACGCCTAGCTAGCGTACTTGGTAACATTGATATAGTATGGACATGGTAACGTTTTGGTAACACTTGGTATCATATTGAACAAACCTGTGAACTCACCAGCATTATATGTTGACGTCTTTTGGCATGTTTTTCTCAGGTTGCTAAGGTAGCAACAAATGGAACTAGGCGCACGGGTCTACATTTGGCGTCTCGATTTAGTTCATGTTTTGTAATAAACATTTGGTACATTTGGGTCTATGGTCTGTAACTTATTAAATGCTTCCGCTACTGCTTTTGACATTATGAAAACTACGTCTTTTTGATTGTCACATATTTCATATAGAGTTGTTTATTGTGACTGTTGACTTGGATCCTGGTTTGTCATGCGCCTCGCGGTAAAACTCCGAAAGTGGAAATTTGAGGGTGTGACATCAGATGTTTGGGTACATCAAGCAAAATGAAGATGAAGTTCATGTTGTCCTGATTGTTCAATTCGGTAGTTTTAACAATTATAAAGGTTTGTCATATATTAAGTTTTTTTAATACACTAAATATTTTTACTTTTATGGTTATTTATACATTTTAATTATTTTTTATATTTAAAGGCAATGTCAGCGTTCAAAATGGCTTCTATATCACTCGACTATTTATTAATGAAGACATTGATGATATTCGGGCTTTTAAGAAAAGGTAATATACTTATTGTGTTATTTGTTTAATGTATTTATTGTTATTTTTTAAAAAAATATATAAATCTTTTATTTATTTTTATTTACAGTTATATTGAAAAGTTGATATCTTGAATCATCTTCTGCTCAACGATCTCTCGGATCTTCTGGAAGCATGAATTTGGCAGATGAATTTCTGAACAAGACCCATTTCAGCAGTATTCGAGATCTTTCGTTAATAACAGAGGTACATCAGTTTCGACTTATAATAATCTAATATGAATGTTTGTATTCCATTCAAAAGATTATCACTTATGTATTTTAATGTATACACTAATAGTCATTTTGTGTGGAATTATTTTTTATTAAATGTTGACATTAATATTATTTTATTTTGCAGGTCAACAAACAAGTCATTGTTGTTGGTACAGTGAAGGGTGTGGATGCCAACGATGATTGGTATTACCTAGGTTGTGAGGGATGTAATCGCAAGGTTGAGCCAACTCTGATGTTACCTGATGATGAAGATGAAAAAGATGTTAATTCATTTAAGCAGGTTTTGGTTTGCACAAACAATGACTGTCCCAAGCATATTGTATCTGCTGATCCTGTGTAAGAATTATTTTTCATAAACATAAGTTAAAATTTTACGATATTATTTAGTAAATAATTTGTTGTTATTACTTACTTTAGGTTTAAAATTCCAATAAGGGTACAAGATTGTACTGGAATAACATCACTCACATTGTTTGATCGAGAAGCGAAAAAAATGTTGGGCATGTCAGCGATGCAGCTGCTAGAAAAATCCAAGCAGGTAATTTATTTTTTTCTGCCTTAAACAATATATTTTATTATACCTAATGTTACTTATGAAAATTTTTATCTAGGTTTGTGTTGAAGACAAAATAACTCCTGCTGAATTTGCTTCATTTGAAGATAAAAAGTTTGCATTCAAGATTAAAATTGGGCAATTTAACATTGATAAGCATCTGGATGGTTATGGTATACGCAAACTTACCGATGATTCTTCAATAGTTGCTTCGCTCGAACAAAGGTTCCATGACATTCAGGTTATTACTATCATTGAAATATTCCTTTATTATTATTACTCTTATGAATCATTAGTACATGTTTATTATTGTTCTTATTAATTTTTTTTTTTGTTTTTATTATCAACGTTTCCTTTGAAGTATTACATGTTTATTTTTTTTTCAGCTCGATCAAACTGTTTTTGACAACATTGATATAGATGACTCTTTAACACAGAATGCATTGTCTTTGAAGGTTGTTCTTTGACTTATTTAATCATATATTCTAATTAAGTTTTTAATGTAGTTTACTCTAACAATTTTTACATTTCATTTAATATTGTAGGATTCTGTTGGAGATAACACTACTCCAGAGTCATCTTCTAGAGTTGGTGTTGTACGTGATGATGAGGAAGTGAAGCGTAGCCTGGACAAAGTGTATGACCTTGATGATGATGCAAGTGAATCTACAACAAAAGCTGCAAAGAAATCACATGAGATCCCCCTTTTAGTTCCTAAGGTTGAGAAATAGGAACAATGAACAATTTCTTTAGACATTTATGCTTTGTTTGGTTTTTTGGACAATTTTGTTTTTTTTTTTATGCTTGGTTAGGTTTTTTGGATAATTTCGTTTTGTTTATGGTTTGTTTGGTTTTTTGGACAAATTTCATTTAAATAATTTGTTTGTTTGCATTTTATTTTTTTAATTTGTTATTTGGTTAAAAATTTTAATTATAGAATATATTTTTATGAGGTAACATTATTATTACAAATTTTTTTTTTGAACATTTTTAATAAAGTCAATAATATTAATAAAACAATTTTGAAAAAAATTTAATAATATTAAAATTATAACTTTATGATTTACAAAATATTAATAAAACCAAATTAAGTTGTTACCATAAATTAAGCAAGTTGTTACAATTAGCACTAGAGATCGCTGTTCCCGTTATGTTGTTTAAAACATAGATCAACAAAATGACTTGTGTAACGGCCCGAGGTTACGTATGATGGGAAGGTGAAGACTAAAACACAAAAATCGGTGTATAAAGAAATATTTAGTTATATTTGACTAAAATGTGTGTTGCCTTCTTTTACATTTTAATAAAATATTTCTACTACTTTTTTTTTTACGTCTAACCTCCCAAAATAATTGTACGTTACTGAACCGCGTGTCAACGCAGGCAAAAGTCTAGTGCCCCTATAATACACTAAATTATACAGCTTTGTTCAACTTCCTAACCCCCAACCAAGTTTTAATGTCAACTTCATTGCTTTATAACCCTATAATACACTCGTCAGAAACCCCCCCAATTGAATGTACCTGTAACCCCCGTGATTCAATGTACCTGTAACCCGCGATTCAATTTTCGTATTGAATGTAATTGAAGAGAGCGACGCTGCTATATAATGGTGGAGGCATTTGACACAGTAAGAGTAGGTCTGGATAATATCTCTCATAGACTAAATTGAAAGCTGAAAGGCTCATTTGATTTGGTAAAAACTGAGTAGTAGTAACCATTTTCATGTTTTTGAAATTTGTATATAAATGTTATATTCAGTAGGAAATTACAATTATTGAATTTTGATTCAGGTGCTTGATGAAGCAGATGGAATACGAACCAGAAGTCCATTTACAAGCTCTGGTACTTGAAATTTTAATTTGAAACTTGAAAATGACCTATTTTGTGTGTGTGTTTTGTGTTATGATGCTTTTTGGTTTACTCTGCATTTATGAGAAATTGCTTTGCTTACATGTTCATATGGCTTATGGGGAAGAAGTGTGTGCTTAGGTTTCTCATTTGCAGGGGATAAGATTTCAACTATTATGTTTTTTTTTTGTTTTTTTTTTTTTGTTTAAGGTTGCATGCCAAGTGTTTGACATATTGCCTAAATGAATAGCACTGAAGCTCTCATACTTGAAATTTTAATTTGATACTTGAAAATGTTACACACTAACTTTTTAACAATTCTTGTTAGATTTCGTTATTGTTAAGTATCAATACCACCGCTTGGTTTGACTTTAAAAAAATCAAGTTATAGCTCTTTGTTGTATCTATTCTGATGCTAATTTTTTTGTAATATGTAGTTCTTCAAATTGTGACTCAGTCTGATTTGTTGTGATGTTTTTATTTAATAAAGGGATCAGTTTCACTCCGGTTTCATGTTTTTTAATAGACTATTAACTTTCAAATAGATTAATTGCTTTTACTACGGTTTTTTGCTTTTTAACAGATTGTTAACTTTCAAAGGACATCAAGATTAACTAACAAGTTGATATTGAACACATAAATTTAGCAACATCAAGGCGTGCTTCTTTGACTGTGACCTACTTAAGTGAGTTTGTAGGTTAGTTTCTTTCACTTTGATTAATTACCACCCACCTTTCTGTTTCTAAAGTTTTCATCATATTGATTATTCACTATACTTAGTTTTAGTTGATATGTACCATTAAAATGGCAAAATAATAATAATAATAATAATAATAATAATAATAATAATGATAATAACAATAATCTAACTCAATATGTATGTTTTTATATTCTTAAAACAAAATACCGATATGATAAAATTTATTGCAACTAGACAAGGGTGCTTAATGGATTATTATATTAGCTTCTAGAAAGTCATAAGTTCGAGTCCTAGCTGAAGCATGTCTATTTCTAGCTAGTTTTAACTTTTAATGTTTTGTTTTGTCCACTTTGTTCAAATGGTTTAATGTAGGCTAACATTGGTTAGCTTTAAGTATCTTCATTTGTGTAACTACATTATGCGGCATTGCCTTTAAAATCCATTTTTATTTTTTCTATATACTGTTTGTAATTAGGTTTGCAAAGTATGTGTTACTGAAGGAACAGTGAAATTATTAATTGGTTTACAATGGCGGTGGTGGGCTACGTGTTATCAATTTTGCCCATTTTACTTCACATGTGTCTAATTTTGTAGCTTTAATAATTGAATGGCTGACAAAGTCTAATTTTGTTAACTGGCCACATCTATGAAGGACCTGCTGGTGTTTCTGGTGAACACGAGGTATGATTTTTAACGACATTAGTTGTTTTTTTTTATAATTTAAAATACTAAGATAAACTGAATGGAAGAAAAATTTGGTTCAACATGTAAGTTTTTATTCGCATTCAACAACATACAAGTTTGACCCTGAAGTGTCGAAGACCACTTAAAGGTAATCATGCATGTTTTATTTGTTGGGTTATATTGAGACCACAGTTACCAGATTAGAGACTTTTGATAGTATATTGTATAGCTTGATAGTTGAAGGACCTAGTTTGTAATTATGACATAGTTTTGTACACAAACCCTAATGCTGCGCACTTAATTACACGGGCTCTGCGCACTTAAGTTAAGTGCGCAGGCCCAAGGGACTTCCTATATAAAGGATGTGTGTGCACAGCCTTAAGGTTGGGGTTTTGGTCATTATCTTTTGATAGCACAAGATAGGTGCGTACTTGCTGTAATCCATGGTTCTTCAGTGTTAAATCATCAATGGAATTATCGTATTATTCATCTTGTGTGTCCGTTCTTACAATATTCATCTAGTTTCTTTGATTGTAGAAGATTAGTCACTTAAAACACCTAATTCATAGGTGTTTCTAAGTGATAACAATCTCTTGCACTTACAAGATTTAGCATTTGGGACTTACAATTTGGTATCAGAGCCTCTGTGCTCTAGATTGTATCTACTTTAAGATACCAAAACCCTCATCTTGTTAGTTTTTATTATCAAGATTATTTTCTTTATAAACTTTAAAATTTAGGTGTTTTTCTTATATTTTGGCTTCAAATTTCGTGAAAATTGTGTTTCTAAATGTTTAGAGTATGTTATTTTGATTAGAAAATGGTTTGGAAAGGATTCAGCTGAGTTTTGTGTTTGTTACAGCTCGTTTTGCGCACTTATTTCATATAACCTGCGCACTTATCTCATAAGTTGAGCACTTATTTCTTAGTTTGAGTACTTGGCTCATATATTGCATACTTGTGACTGTGAGTACTTAAACTTGTGATTTTAGTACGCAGTCAGGGTTTCTGCGCACTTATTGCATTTTCATTTGTCTTGAGCACTTATTTAGGGTTTCTGCGTACTTAAACAGAAATCTTGGATTTGTGCGCACTTACTGAAGGTGTAGTCTTGAGTACTTGGCTAGGGTTTCTGCGAACTTAAAATCTTAAACGAGAGTTTAAGTGTCTGCGCACTTATTTTAGTACGCAGGCTGATCAGTAAACACTGAGCACTTATCATGCCCAAGTGTTGACTGATCTGCGCACTTATCAAGAAACACAGCCACACGTATACTTCCGAGCTGCGCACTTAACAAAGACTACAACTTGACAAGGCTGTTTACATTCTTACAGGTTGCTGCATACTTACCTGGACTGTTGTGAACTTATCTGCGCACTTAGCTGTGTACTTACGGACTTGGACATTTTCTGGACTGATAACTAAAATCTGTTTAACTAAATCCCTAAAATTTATCTAAATCATGGCTGGTAACGATAACCATTCAACTGTTAACCCTATCACTCAACAAGAACTTGAAACCGGAACCACAACCAGAGTGCCTAAGTTAAAAGGTGCTGAGGACTATGGGAATTGGAAGAACATAATGAGGTCATTCTTCTATGTTACTGACTTCACCCAATGGAATTCTATCCAGTTGGGCCCACACATTCCCATGAGAACCACTGCCACTGGGGAAGAGTTTAATCCTGATCCAACCACTTACACCGATGTCGATAAACAATTACTCCAAAGAGATCACAAGGCTTATGGTGCTCTAACCATGGCCTTATCAAACGATGTTTATAACATGTTTGAGGAGTATGGGACGGCACATAATCTATGGTTTGCGTTGAATGAATACTATGAAGGGAACGAAGAGATGCGCCAGTACAAGCAAGACATGGTGCAGAAAGAATATGACATGTTTGGCAGTATTCGTGGGGAAAGTTTGAGCTCACACATCGATAGGTTCATGAGCATGTTGACAAAAATGAAGAAGGCGGGAATTCCTGTGAACAACAGAAATTCAATCAAGAAGCTGCTAGACTCATTGCCAAAAGAATGGAGCATCCAGTGTATGCTGATCAGAAAAGAATATCTAGACGCCCAGTCTACCTTGGCTGATCTTATCAACACCCTGAAGTCGTTTGAGATGGACATCACAAAGAGAGAGATGAACCAGACCAATCCAAAGGCAGTACCCATCACTGCAATGAAAAACTTGGCATTAATAACACAGTGGGTAACATGGGTTCTAGCTCATCTCATGTGTATGCTGATGGAATGATTGGTGGTAGCTCCAGTTCAGGAAAGACTGTTCCATACTCTCAACCTAGTGGGAAGAACTCTCAACCCTCAACTCTCAATCCTCAACAAACAAAGCTAGCTAATGAACACGTTGAACTCTTCACCGCCTTCATGACCAGCTTTGAAGCATTGAAGACAGGTGATCTGAAGAATGATATGATGAGCCCAGAAGATATGTATCAAGTGGATCCTGATGATATGGAAGAGATGGACCTGAAATGGCAAATGGCCATGATTACTCTAAGGGTTAAGAGGTTCCAGGACAGAACAGGGCGAAGGGTTGGATTGGGAAAGGCTGGCTTTGATAAATCAAAAATCAGGTGCTACAACTGCAAAACTCTTGGACACTTCAAGTATGAATGTCCAACTTTGAATCAAGCTGAAGTTAAACCGGCAAAGAGAATGGTAGCAATCACAGACGGAGGGGAAGCCAACCAGCAGAAAGCGCTCGTGGTTCAAGACTTTGACTGGGGTCAAGAAGTTGCTGTGGCAGAGGCTGAAGTGAACAAGGCACTGATGGCAAAGATCTGCACAAAATCAACACTTGGTGTGAGCTCCTTGGAAGGGTCATCAGCGGAGATGCCAAAAGGAGAAGGGATGGAAAAGGCGGGTCTAAAAAGTGTGTTGAGTTAGAACAAAGGAAAGGAGGCTGCTGCCGAGGAAGCTTTAGTTGCTGAGAAGACTTCCACAAGCAAGGCTGATCAACCACCGCAGAGCATGCAGAAGAAGGTTGAGGAGAGAGACCTGGTAAGTATTCCACTTGAAATAAAATCAAAGCTGTGCTCACCAAGGTGTGTTACAGCCGTCGCTTACTGTTTGTCCCACAATAGGAGAATTTTAAGAGAGATGGATGACATCCGAAAAATCAACACTTAAATGAAAGAAAATGAGTTAGCATATCAACGAAAGTTAAATGCAACAATAGCTGAAATGCACACTCTAAAAGAATTTGTTCTCAGAAAAGATTTTTTAATAAATGACTTAACTGAAAAACTAGAAATATCTAGAAATGAAACAAATCATCTCCAAATTGTTGTGGACAAATGGAATGTAAGCAAGCATGCTCATACAGATATCCTTGATTGCTCAAGGAAATCTTTCGTCAAAGATGGAATTGGGTATAAGGATAAAAAGGGAATTGTAAAATCTCTATTTTTACCCTTGAGCAAAAGTGAATATATACCCATTCCAAAACCACATCCAAAAAATGATCTTTTCGAAAAAGAATGTGTCACGCCAGAGTCAAACTCTAATATAAGTAAAAGCAGTGCAGATATGACCCAACAGGATCAGGTGGACGATGATGAAAGTTGTGGTGGACAAACAATGGGGTTAGGTCATCCAGGTGCCAATTACTCTACAGTGAATTGGTTCATCTGGAGTCATGACAAGTCAAAAACTTCTTTGAATTCGGTTGATTGTAATAATTTAACTAATTTGGATTACTGTAATAGTTTATCTAGGATGGATAACTGTAATAGTTTATCTAGGCCGGATGACTGTATTACATTAACTTCTAAACTTGATTTCAAGGGTGTTGTGGACCCAAATGATAGGATGAATCCTATCAAACGATCAGATATTTGTGTTGAAAATGTTATGCCTGTTTGTGTTGATCTTAATGATGCATTCTCTGATAATGAAAATGTATATAGACCATCTCCGTTTGTTCCAGAACTAAAAAGAAACAGGTTTGGGAAATTTCTTACTGAAGAAATTCCAGAGTTTACACCATCATCAACAGATATGTCATGTTCTAAAGAATCACAAAGTGAAACAGATAACACAACTTCTGGAGAATCACAGAGTGATACAGAAAGTGACATCAACGAGCCAGAATGCAACACAAATGAAGAATCAAGCAACAACAGCAGTGATGAAGCATGTTCAAGAGACAGCCCCAACTCAAGCAACTACAAGAGAAGAACATCACAACCATCATCATCCAGATCTTCTTCAAAGATCAAGCCTAAACACTCTAAATGCTTTAGATGTGGAAATGAGGGACATGTGGTTAAGAATTGTCATTTGCAACCCAAACCACAAAGTGATACCAATACCCAAAAATCTTTTTCAGTTCAAATTAAAGATCTTCAAGAAACTATAAGAAGTTTTGTTAAGGCCACAAAAACTTGGAAACGACAAGAGTCAGTTTTGGGTGAAAATCACGACAGATTAAAACTAAAACAGACCTGGATTCCAAAAGTTACTTAAAATATGGTCTGAGTCGTGATTGTACATAGTGTCTCGTATATTTATCTGTATATTTCTCTTGTTTTATGTGTTTTTCAGAATAAACTACAGAAATGGTTGATTGCCTTGATGAGATATCTATGGCACGTTGATAGCGGGGCGTCTAGGCACATGACGGGACTAAAAGAACTCCTCAAAAACTATCGGTTCATTGATGGAGAGTTTGTTGCTTTTCCCGGCAACGAGAAGGGCGTAAAGATAGTTGGGATAGGAGACGTGATTTCTGATGCACTGACTTTAGAAGATGTGAACTATGTTCCAGAATTGTGCTACAATCTGCTGAGTGTATCACAAGCTGCGACAAAGGAATCTCAGTGTTATTTAATGACATGGAGTGCATCTTTCTAAAGCCAGGATTCACTCCTCCTACCAATATGATTATGCTTAAAGCTCCTAGACAAAATAATACTTATGTGATAAACATGAGAGATGCAAAGTCTGAATGTCAAATGACATGCTTACTTTCTAAAGCATCCGAGTCAGAGTCACTGCTATGGCACAGGCGATTAGGACATGTTAACTTCAAAAATATTAATAAGCTTTCAAAACTAAATCTTGTCAGAGGTCTTCCTTCTAAGGAATTCCCTTTTTCTGAAAAATGCTTAGCATGTGCCAAAGGAAAACAACACAAAAAATCGCATAAGTCCAAAGCTGTGAACTCTATAGACTCACCTCTTCAATTATTGCACATGGATCTTTTTGGTCCTATTAGTGTTAAAAGTCTAGCTAAAAAGTCTTATTGTTTGGTGATAACAGATGATTTTTCCTGATTCACATAGGTGTACTTCTTGGAATACAAAAATGAAGCTGCTGAGATATTGATGCTGTTTGTTCCTCTCATTGAGAACATAATAAAGACAAAAGTTAGATCAATCCGAAGTGATCATGGAACTGAATTCAAAAATCAAAGTTTCGTGACTTTCTGCAACAACAGAGGAATTCATCTTCAGTACAGTGCTACGAGAACTCCTCAACAGAATGGTGTTGCTGAAAGGAAAAATCGTACACTTATTGAGGCGGCCAGAACCATGCTTATCGACTCTAAATTGCCGATCATTTTCTGGGCTGAAGCTGTGAATACCGCCTGTTATATTCTTAACAGAGTCTTAATTGTAAAGACGCGCGGGAAAACAGGTTATGAGTTGCTCTTTAAAAGAAAACCTCTGATTGACTTCTTCAGGCCTTTTGGATGCTCATGTACGCTGCTTAACAACTACGAAAACATAATGAAGTTTGATGCAGTTGGAGATGAGTGCTTCTTTGTTGGATACTCCACAAGTCAAAAAGCTTATAGAGTGTACAACATACGAACCAAAATGGTTCTCGAGTCTTTTTATGTTGATTGGCAGGAATCCAACTCTACCAACACAGGAGCCGGTCCTGACTGGTTCTTTGACGTGGATGTTGTTTTCAACAATTTCAGCATCATTGATGAACAACCATCTGAAAATCAAGCAGCCGGTCCTTCTCCTCTTGAAGATACTCTTTACTCTTCCGAAGACGATGTTGCACCTTTCACCACCCGATTTTCTCCACTTGTAGCTGATCCAATTGTTCCCCTTCAGACCACAAATGGTGATGCAACTGTTGAAACTACTCCATCTCCTGACGGTACTCCAGCTTCAGAAGAAACATCTTCAGCACAACAGTCTGCAAATGATCCATCCAGTTCATCAATTCCAGCAGATCACCTTTCTAATCTGCCTTCCCAAATTCAAGAAGAACCAAACATGGGATTTAAGTCTTCTAAGGATCACCCTGTGGAGAACATCATTGGACCAATCTCTGAGGGTGTTCTTACTAGAAATCAGGCAGACAAACTGAATATTGCACTTTCAGCCTTCTTATCTCAGACGGTACCTTTCAGCATTGAAGACGCTGTCAGAGATGCAAGTTGGGTCGAAGCCATGCAGGATGAGCTGTATCAGTTTAGAAAGCTATAGGTTTGGGAACATGTGGATTTACCTGAAGGGAAGTATCCTATCGGAACAAGATGGGTGTTTCGCAACAAAATGGATGAACGAGTGATGTGCTAAAAGTAGTTTAATAAAAATAACTAAATTAAACCTAAAACTAGACACCTAGTAATACTCTAGACTCTCTAAAACTAAACTACTGACAGGCAAGTGAACCTATCGACTCTAGTATAGCTAAAGCAAGTCCGGATATCGAACCCACGAGACTCTAATGGAAAACGAAAACTAGACTCGATTACTTATCCTAAATACTGATTAAATTAATTTATTATTTTAAAGGGGGGTTTTACTGAAAAATAAATTGCAATAAAATAAAGGTTAACTAAAATTTACTAAAGTGAACTAGAGACACGAACTTAGCTGAGCCGAATTCAGATGATGACAAGACACTACCTAGACCAGACTCCTAACTATGCCTGATAAGCTTCTATGGTTATGGAACTGAATTGGAACCGGGATCTTAAAATACTAAACATCAAGAATAAACTAGACACCCTCGACCCTTCTCAAGGGGAAACCCTAGAATATTTTTGTGCTGTTAAACTACCGGTTGGAGTACAAACCCTCACAGGTTATCTAACTCTTATGATCGAGTACCCGCTAGACAATCTACCTCACAGCGCGAAAGTCTCACTACACTAGGTGTAAGGGGTAATTATTGAAGCCTGGATCTAACTTGATATGCAGGAGTTGAAAGGGAAACTAGGCAGATCTTCTCACAAAGCCTCTAACCTAGCAATCTAACAACCTAGACATACCAACAAGTCCTCACCTCACAGCTATTGAACTTGGAAGAATACCTAAAATCTTCTAACCATCAAATATCACTCCTATGGTAAACTCGCGACTATTGATCATAAACTAGTTGCTACACAAAGTCTGCAACCTAACTAGCACTCATACATGAAAGACATTCACAAAAGTGCAAGTGGAGTGAATAAGTGACAATCAAAAAATAAAAGATACGCACATACACTAGATCTAGAGAAATCAAAATCTTTACTGAATCATAAATCCAAAACACGTTCCAAAAACCATAGAAAATAAAAACAAATCAAAACATAGTTATTTCTCTTGGTCTAGGTAGCTATAAAAGTTTTAGCCACAAATCATCTTGAAAAGAAAAACAAAGTCAAAAAAAAATTCAGCAATCATTGTATAGAACAAAGATAATAAAGGAACGAAAAAACCGAATGATTGACACCCGAATAATCGCTCTCTGGCTTAGAACCTTTGATCCCTGGCCTGCCTCCTCTCTAAAATTGCTCCTGTTGTGCTTTTCCTCACGAAAAATTCTTCCCTGCTCTAATAATATATTTTCTTCCAATGAATTATGCGCCACCTTGGCTCCTTGTTCGATCTCCCCTCGTGAATGAAATTGTGCACCCCTTTATATATATTTTTTTCTTTAACCTACTTCCGTAGGCTTTTTTCACCCAAGGCCTATGGGCCACAATTTATTATAATACTATTATATTATTATTATTATTATTATTATTATTATTATTATTATTATTATTATTATTATTATTATTATATAGCACTCTAGCTCCGTGCTCTTGACTCGGGTATTATTGGCTTGACCAAAGTTGCTCGTTTACGCTCCAACGCCAATGAACACCTACCAAAATATAAAATAAAATAGATAAATACTAAAAAAGACCCAAAACTAATAAAAATCTATAAAAACCTATACTATATAAAATAGACCGGTACAAGCCTAAAACTAATAAAAACACTATTTAATCGACTCAAAAACTATACAAACTTTACATTGGAAATAGATGTATTTAAAAATACATCAAATATCCCCACACTTATCTTTTTTCGTCCCTGAAAAAAAATTATGCTATGGAATCACAGTTAGGTTTACATCCAGTTTCAAAACATAGGTTACTTAATTAATAATCTACTAACGTGTTGATTGCGATTGCAGATATATTGATCCTCTTAAACCCATACCGGTTTCCAAGCCCCTTTTTATTTATGTTAAGTTCATGTTGATTAGTCTATTTAGGGTCTCACTCGAAGGAAGCCACAGTTCCTCCTAATCCCGCCTCAAGCTTATGAAGCTAAAGGAACGACCAATTGACCATTTCCCAACCGTCTTATGTAGAAAACCAAGAGAATTTAAAATCACTTTTTTTTTTCTGCATACTTAACTCAGAGGGTGTGACCAATCCAAGTCGCTATCCTAGTGGCCAGGCACCTTAAGGTTCAACATTTTTTTTCTTTCATCTCAGCATACTTAACTCAGAGGGTGTGACCAATCCAAGTCGCTATCTCAGTGGCCAGGCACCTTAAGCTTCAGCATTTTTTTTCTTTGATTTCTAATTTTTTTTTAGGTGATTAGAAATTCTAACGGTTTTCTACTTATAACGGTGCTTCTTATACTATTTTTGGCGGTTTCGGTCTCCCCGTTTCTCCTAGATGAGAACCCACAAAATAGCCTAACCTAATTAATTTATTACTTTTCAAAGGAAACCTTTCTACCGGCCTAGCCTACCCACAAATCCCAAATCAGACACGCTTTCAATCAATTTTAATTCTCTTATTATACATACTATTTGAAAACCGGACACCTAACTTTACCTATCATTTTCCATATTTTATATAATGCAAACTTCAAAATCAGGGACTTTTTTTTTTTAATTTTTTTTTTAGTTATTTTTTTTTTTGGACTCAAAACGACCCTATATACAGACTAGACGACAATTTCCATCCCCACACTTAAACTCTACGTTGCCCTCAATGTAGGAATAGAAAACGACTCAAAACAAAAAAAAATAAATTCCGAATACAAAAATAAAAAGAAAAAGGGCAAATTGGAAAGGACTTAGCTGGTTTATTAATGCGTAAGCTCCAAAAACTCTAGTCCAAACCAGCTCGATCGTATAGCATTTCATTCGCGATCGGCTCTGACACAATTATAAACTCTCGGGTTTGCCTTGATAAATGATAACAGCTTCAGAATCACCCGAATGGAGATTGAGTACGGGTGGTGCAATCCGAACCTGCGCAAAACGAAACAAACAAAACCCAAGCACAAAACCCAACCACAAAAAAAAAAAATAATAATAATAAAATAAAATGAAAAGCTAAAAATAAAAATAAATTTACAAACTCTACACTTGGGATTGTACCCAAGAACTCAACCATCTCTCATTCTATGAAGTCTCGAGAGGAGTTTCCTCCTTCTCCGTCGGGTCTAACGGTCCTCCGATATAAATTTTAAGCCTATGACCGTTAACCTTCCAAGTGCTTCCATCTGCATCATTTAGTAATTCGACTGTGCCATATGGGAAAACCTCATTAACTGTGTATGGACCCGCCCATTTGGACTTAAGCATACCTGCGAACAACTTCAACCGTGAATTATATACAAGCACTTTATCTCCCTTTCTAAACTCCTTCACCTTCTTGATCCTCTTATCATGCAACTCCTTAGTTTTCTCTTTAATGCTCAACGACCATGCATATGCTGCATCCCGAAGCTCCTCCAACTCATGAAGCTGGAAAAATCGTCTTCTAGCAGCCTCGGTAAGATCAAGATTAACCGCCTTGAGGGCCCAAAGAGCTCGATGTTCTAGCTCAACGGGTAGATGACACGCTTTACCATAAACAATCATAAAAGGTGTAGTACCTAATGGCGTTTTATAAGCCGTCCTAAACGCCCAAAGCGCATCATCTAACTTGTCGGACCAATCCTTCCGAATTTTCCCAACGGTTTTCTCAAGAATTCTCTTCACTCCTCGGTTTGCATTCTCCACTTGACCGCTTGTTTGAGGATGGTAAGCGGTCGATAAACGGTGAGTGACCCCGTAGCGCGCTAACACCTTTTCCATCATGGTGTTACAGAAATGCGTACCACGGTCACTAATAAGTGCCTTGGGAGTACCAAACTGAGTGAACAACTTCTTCAAAAATTTCACCACCACTCGGGCATCATTAGTAGGTAAAGCTTGCGCTTCCACCCACTTTGAAACATAATCAATGGCCACGAGGATGTACCGGTTCCCTCCAGAAATGGGGAACGGTCCCATGAAATCAATGCCCCAGACATCAAAAACTTCAAGAACCTGAATGGGGTTCTGAGGCATCTCATCCTTGGATGAAATGTTACCGGTGCGTTGACAGGCATCGCACCGCTTCACGAAATCGAGGGCATCCTTCACCACAGTAGGCCAGTAAAAACCACTATCAAAGACCTTTTGCGCAGTGGTGTGATGAGCATGGTGCCCTCCATAGAGACTCTCATGGCAATGCCTAATAATCCCTAGTCCCTCCTCTCTACTAACACATCTCATCAAAATTCTATCACTTCCTATCCTAAACAGAAAAGGATCATCCCACACATACCTAGTAGCATCTCTCAGGAATTTCTTACGCTGTTGGGTATTCATACCCTCTACCAACATCCCATGAGCAAGGTAATTTGCCAAATCAGTGAACCATGGCATACCCTGCTTCTCAGCTTTAACGAAATCAATGGACTCATGAGGGAATTTATCTCCAATCGCCTCCTCACGAATCTCCTCTCTACTCGGATCCTCTAAACGAGAAAGGTGATCTGCAGCCACATTCTCTGCTCCCCGTTTATCCTTAATCTCAATATCAAACTCAGAAAGCAAAAGAATCCACCGAATTAGACGAGGTTTGGCGTCCTTCTTTGCGAAAAGAAACCGCAAAGCCAAGTGATCAGTAAAGACGGTAGTTTTGGAGAGCACAAGATACGAACGGAATTTATCAAAAGCAAACACAACCGCCAAGAGCTCTTTCTCGGTGGTTGTGTAGTTCTCCTGAGCATCATTAAGGGTCTTACTGGCGTAGTAGATAGGGTGAAAATGTTTGTCACGCCTTTGCCCTAAGACTGCCCCGACTGCGTAGTCACTCGCATCACACATGAGCTCAAAAGGCAAGCTCCAGTCGGGTGAAACTAAGATAGGAGCACTCACCAACCGCTCCTTCAAAAACTCAAAAGCCTTAAGACACTCCTCATCAAAGACAAAAGGAACGTCTTTCTCAAGAAGACGAGTCATGGGGTGAGTGATTTTGGAAAAATCCTTAATGAACCTACGATAGAAACCCGCATGACCTAGAAAACTACGGATGGCCTTGACATTGGTCGGAGGTGGAAGCCTACTAATGGTGTCAATCTTAGCCCTATCAACCTCTATACCATCCCTAGAAATCTTATGTCCTAGTACTATCCCCTCAGTCACCATAAAGTGACACTTCTCCCAATTCAACATTAACTTAGACTCTACACATCTCTCTAACATTCTCTCTAAGTTACCCAAACAAACATCAAAAGAGCTACCATAAACTGAAAAATCATCCATGAAAACCTCCATAGACGTCTCAATCATATCCTGAAAGATAGCTATCATGCAACGCTGAAAAGTGGCTGGAGCGTTACATAATCCAAACGGCATGCGGCGATACGCATAAGTGCCATAGGGGCATGTAAAGGTGGTCTTCTCCTGATCCTCCGGTGCAATGGGGATCTGGAAATAACCTGAAAATCCGTCAAGGAAACAGTAAAACTGCTGCCGTGCCAAACGCTCCAACATCTGATCAATGAACGGGAGAGGAAAGTGGTCTTTCCTGGTGGCGTCATTCTGTCTCCTGTAATCAATACAAACACGCCAACCAGTGACAGTACGAGTGGGAATGAGCTCATTCTTCTCATTAGTGACCACAGTCATCCCTCCCTTCTTAGGGACAACCTGAGTCGGGCTCACCCACGGGGAATCAGATATGGGATAGATCAGACCAGCATCCATAAGCTTAAGAACCTCACTCCTAACTACTTCCTGCATGTTTGGATTTAGGCGTCTCTGAGGCTGCACCACAGGCTTATAATCATCCTCCATGAGTATCCTATGGGTGCAGTAGGTAGGGCTGATGCCCTTGATGTCAGAGAGCCTCCATGCAATGGCTTGCTTATGTGCCTTCAACACATCAAGCAACCGACTCTTCTCCTCCTCCGTCAGTTTAGATGAAATAATGACGGGCAAACTAGCATTCTCCCCTAAGTAGGCATACTCTAAGTGAGAGGGTAAAACCTTAAGTTCTAAAGGCGGTGGTATCTCTAATGAAGGTTTACTACTCTCCTCACGAACCTCACTAATCTCTAATGCCTCAGGAAACAAAGGGGCTTCCTCCCCAACCAAATCTAAATCCTCATCATGGGTTTCAACTACCAAATCACCCCCACAGATGTATTCAAGACATCGGTCCACCCGAGAAATAAAAGAATTTATGAAGTAAACAGAGTCAGTGGGACCGCTAAAATCGTCTTGACTACCAGGGTATCTCATGGATTTGACGATCTCAAAGGTGACCGTCTCATCTCCTACGCGTAGAGTGATCTTCCCGTCAAAGACATCAATGAGTGCCTTGGCGGTGCGCAGAAACGGACGACCTAGAATTAGAGGTACTTTGTCGTCTACCTCCATGTCAAGAATAACGAAATCCACGGGGAAAACAAATTTTTCAACTTTCACCAACAAGTTTTCCACAATGCCCCGTGGATATTTGACCGATCGGTCAGCAAGGGATAAAGTCATGCGCGTTGGGGTCAGGTCACCTAGGTCTAGTTTCTCATAAAGAGAATAAGGCATCAGGTTGATACTAGCACCTAAGTCTGCCAACGCGTGGTTTTGAGTGTCACTACCAGCCTATCTTTCCTTTTCAGAAGATCTTTCAAGAATTTGGCATATTTAGGCATATGCTGGAGGGCCTCAATAAACGGGAGATTGATTTTGAGCTGCTTAAACATATCTAGAAAATGACCATACTCCTTAGCATATTTCTGGTTCCTAAGGCGGGCTGGGTATGGAAGACGAGAAGGATCAATCTCAGGGGTAGGCCTAATCGGTGTGGGTGTCCTACCTACAACCTTCTCTATCTGAGGCTCACTATTTGGTGCGGTACTTGCTGGGACTAGCCTAGGTTGCACCCTACTAGGAGCCTCCATCTCTATTTCCTCATCTACCTGCTCCTCTACCTCACACTCTACCTGCTCACTAACTCTCTCTGCCCCTCTACCACTACGAGTGGTGACTGCTTTCAGTTGGGCGGCTGGGTTGGGCTGAGTACTACCCGAGAACTGACCTTGGGGCCTCTTCCAATTGCCTAGCAATGTCACCAACGGTACGCTGAAGATCTAAGAACGTAGAGTGGTGATTTTTTAAGAGCATGGCCTGATTTTTCAACAAGGTGTCATGCTCTGCTAGAGTTTTTTGGGTGTGGGCATCTTTAGCTACCAACTGGGTTAACAGATCTTTTATTTCACCCAAACCACCCTCAGTACCCGAACCTACATTAGTTCCCAAATTTCCACCCGAATACTGACCCTGCCCCTGGTTATGAGTAGAGTTTGATGAGAAACCAAGGGGATTACCAGAAGATTTCCAGCTGAAGTTTGGATGATTCCTCCAACCTGGGTTGTAAGAATTTCCATAAGAGTTGCTTGACCCGCGGTTCTGACCGCCTACAAAATCCACCTGCTCATCCTGATGAATCATAGGGCATTCAGAAGTAACGTGCCCTCCCCTACACATCTCACACTTTTCAGATTTCAACATCAACTCCTTCACTTCCTTAGTTAATGCATCTAAAGCAGCAGCCACACTAGTATCCAATGTGACTTGGTGAACACCTCGAGCTGGTGAGATGGTACTAGGTGCAGGAATGGAGTTCCTGAGTAAAGTCCGCTGCTCATGGTCTGTTTGGGCAAAACTTTCAAATAAGTCATTGCATTCGGCCGCAGTTTTCTTACCCATCATGTGGCCGCCTGCAGAAGTATCAAAACGGTTCTTTGCCTCATAAGTTAAGCCATTGTAGAATTTCTCTACAAGGGCCCAATCAGTCAGACCATTTTGGGAGCACCTGCTAAGCAGGTTTTGAAAACGCTCCCATGCAAGATAATAAGGCTCATTAGGTTCCATCCGGAACGAATGGATCTGATCGCGAAGGCGGGATGCCTTGCTAGGTGGAAAGTACTTATTCAGAAAAGCTTCTTTAAGGGCATCCCAAGTGGTAAAAGTGTCAGTAGGGTGAGAGTCGAGCCAAGTGGCGGCTCGACCAGCAAGGGAAAAGGGGAATAGGTGGAGGAATTTAGCATCATCTGTGGCACCCTGTAGCTTAAAGGTAGCTAGGATGCGAGTCAGACGCGCTATGTGGGCCGGGGAATCCTCATCATCGCGGCCGTGGAATTGACAGGTGTTATTAATGGCCGTCATGATGTAGGAGGGTATCTGCCAGGACCCATCATTGTTGATGGCTGGAATGGTAATAGGGGAGTTAACTCCCGTAAAACCCTAGGTGGATTGTTGGTGGACAGTGCGACGCTCAGCCATTTGGGAAAGGTTTGGTGGTGGACTGGGTGGTGGGGAAGACGACCTAGAAGAACTAGAGCTAGAAGAACTTACCTCTTCAAGCTTAACTTCAGCAGCTGATTTGCTCCTCGAACGAGTAACTGGCATAAAACTGCAGAGTAGACAATAAAAAAGGTAAGATAATAACAGATAAAATAAGCTAAGAAAAATAGAAAAGACTCGAAATAAAAATAAAAATTAGCTGAAATAAAATAACAAATAGCACAGATATTTCAGATAAGTTCAATCAGAGCTAATTAACGCAATCGCCAAGAGTCCCCGGCAACGACGCCAAAAACTTGATGTGCTAAAAGTAGTTTAATAAAAATAACTAAATTAAACCTAAAACTAGACACCTAGTAATACTCTAGACTCTCTAAAACTAAACTACTGACAGGCAAGTGAACCTATCGACTCTAGTATAGCTAAAGTAAGTCTGGATATCGAACCCACGAGACTCTAATGGAAAACGAAAACTAGACTCGATTACTTATCCTAAATACTGATTAAATTAATTTATTATTTTAAAGGGGGGTTTTACTGAAAAATAAATTGCAATAAAATAAAGGTTAACTAAAATTTACTAAAGTGAACTAGAGACACGAACTTAGCTGAGCCGAATTCAGATAATGACAAGACACTACCTAGACCAGACTCCTAACTATGCCTGGTAAGCTTCTATGGTTATGGAACTGAATTGGAACCGGGATCCTAAAATACTAAACATCAAGAATAAACTAGACACCCTCGACCCTTCTCAAGGGGAAACCCTAGAATATTTTTGTGCTGTTAAACTACCGGTTGGAGTACAAACCCTCACAGGTTATCTAACTCTTATGATCGAGTACCCGCTAGACAATCTACCTCACAGCGCGAAAGTCTCACTACACTAGGTGTAAGGGGTAATTATTGAAGCCTAGATCTAACTTGATATGCAGGAGTTGAAAGGGAAACTAGGCAGATCTTCTCACAAAGCCTCTAACCTAGCAATCTAACAACCTAGACATACCAACAAGTCCTCACCTCACAGCTATTGAACTTGGAAGAATACCTAAAATCTTCTAACCACCAAATATCACTCCTATGGTAAACTCGCGACTATTGATCATAAACTAGTTGCTACACAAAGTCTGCAACCTAACTAGCACTCATACATGAAAGACATTCACAAAAGTGCAAATGGAGTGAATAAGTGACAATCAAAAAATAAAAGATACGCACATACACTAGATCTAGAGAAATCAAAATCTTTACTGAATCATAAATCCAAAACACGTTTCAAAAACCATAGAAAATAAAAACAAATCAAAACATAGTTATTTGTCTTGGTCTAGGTAGCTATAAAAGTTTTAGCCACAAATCATCTTGAAAAGAAAAACAAAGTCAAAAAAAATTCAGCAATCATTGTATAGAACAAAGATAATAAAGGAACGAAAAAACCGAATGATTGACACCCGAATAATCGCTCTCTGGCTTAGAACCTTTGATCCCTGGCCTGCCTCCTCTCTAAAATTGCTTCTGTTGTGCTTTTCCTCACGAAAAATTCTTCCCTGCTCTAATAATATATTTTCTTCCAATGAATTATGCGCCGCCTTGGCTCCTTGTTCGATCTCCCCTCGTGAATGAAATTGTGCACCCCTTTTATATATTTTTTTTTCTTTAACCTACTTCCGTAGGCTTTTTTCACCCAAGGCCTATGGGCCACAATTTATTATAATACTATTATATTATTATTATTATTATTATTATTATTATTATATATAGCACTCTAGCTCCGTGCTCTTGACTCGGGTATTATTGGCTTGACCAAAGTTGCTCGTTTACGCTTCAACGCCAATGAACACCTACCAAAATATAAAATAAAATAGATAAATACTAAAAAAGACCCAAAACTAATAAAAATCTATAAAAACCTATACTATATAAAATAGACCGGTACAAGCCTAAAACTAATAAAAACACTATTTAATCGACTCAAAAACTATACAAACTTTACATTGGAAATAGATGTATTTTACAATACATCAACGAGGTGTGGTAATTAAGAACAAGGCTCGTCTGGTTGTTCAGGGCTTTCGTCAGCAGGAGGGTATTGATTATGAGGAAGTGTTCGCTCCAGTTGCTCGACTTGAAGCCATACGTATCTTCCTGGCATACGCCTCATACAAGAACTTCAAAGTCTTTCAAATGGATGTGAAGAGTGCATTCCTGTACGGGAAGAACAAAGAAAAAGTCTATGTTTGTCAACCCCCGGGCTTTGAAGATCCTCATCATCCCAACAAGTACTACAAACTGGATAAGGCTCTCTATGGACTTCATCAAGCTCCTCGAGCTTGGTATGAGACCTTATCTTCATACTTGCTGCAGAATGGGTACACCAGAGGGAAGATCGACATGACTTTGTTCACCAAAGAAGTCAACAAACACTCTATCCTTGTTCAAATTTATGTTGATGATATTATCTTTGGCTCCACTGATGAAAACTTATGCAGGGAATTTGAAAGCATCATGAAGTCTCAATTTGAAATGAGCATGATGGGAGAATTATCGCTTTTCTTAGGCTTGGAAGTGCAACAAAAAGAAGACGGAATTCTCATCCACCAAGCCAAGTATACAAGAGACATTCTGGCAAAATACAACATGACCGACTGCAAGCCGTCCAATACTCCTTTTGCGGCCCAAACAACACTTGTACCAGATCTTCAGGGGCCTTTAGTGAATCCTCACACGTATCGATCAATGATTGGCTCCCTGATGTATCTAACAGCTAGCAGACCAGATATCATGTGGGCAGTTGGATGCTGCGCGCGTTTTCAGTCCAATCCTAAGCAATCGCATGAGACTGCAGTGAAAAGAGTCTTCCGCTACCTCAAAGGAACACCAAAACTTGGTTTATGGTATCCTAAGAGTGATAACTTTGATCTAATCGCTTACTCTGATAGTGATCATGCAGGTTGTAGGATTGACAGAAAATCTGTCTCAGGTGGTTGTCAATTTCTGGGTAACCGGCTAGTGTCTTGGCAGAGCAAGAAGCAGACCACCGTGTCCATTTCCACTGCTCAAGCCGAATACACAGCTGCATCCAGTTGTTGCTGTCAGGTGTTATGGATCCAAAATCAGCTTTTGGACTACGGTTTGAACGTCATGCATACACCTATTTTTATTGATAATGATGCATGTTGTGACATCGTGAAGAATCCAATTGATCATTCTAAAACCAAACACATTGAAATTCGGATTCACTCAATTCGCGATGCGCACGACAAAGGATACATACAGGTGTTGCCTATAGATACTGATGATCAAAAAGCAGATATCTTTACAAAAGCTTTCGATAAAACCCGGTTTCATCAGTTGGTTTCATGGCTTGAGATGATAAATTTTGAATAAAAAAAAAACCTTTACTTGTGCATATTTTATAGAAAAATCTTCTTTTCTTTTAAAACAAGATTTTTGGGGGAGAAAGTAAACCAGTCCATTCCTCATGCAAAATTAATTCAGGAAATGATAGGAACTAATCATATCTCGTCAGCATGTGAATAGGACCCAGAGGATGTTGTGGCCTCAAGCAACGATGTGTCGGTAGATTCAGCCTGGAATCAAGTGAACTGCTACTAGGTGATTAACAATGATGATCTACACGGAAAGCTGGATTCCCACTGTGCTTTAGGTCTGCACAAGCTAAGTCCGGTCATACATAGGTTGAGAAATTAAAAGACACAGAAAATTTTGTGCATAGGTAAATCAAAAGACACCTAAGAGTGCAAGCTACCAATGCGGGGCTAAGAAAAACAAAATTTTTTTTGAAAAACTGAGCAGCAAAAGACACGCAATGTTAGTGACGTGCAAACATATATAGATAGCTCACCAAACGATCAGATGATCATCTTCTCTGCTTATGGTAACATAGACCTGAAGCTCTCATCATCTGATCAAGATAACGATCATCTTCTCTGCTTATGGTAACATAGACCTGAAGCTCTCATCATTATATTTCAATAAACCTTGAGGATCGGTAGGCCAATACCTAGCACACTGTGGGGTCCTTAAAATTTTCGTCAATATTACCGAAAAACATGATAAACAGCATCGCCAAACACATGTTGAAAGAGAAAAGGGATGGATTTAAGTGGACAAGCATACCGACAATTGTTCTTAGGCTGCAGCTATCCAACGGGAAGTTGAAACGGGTTCTGGCAGGTATGATTAGTATGATCTTGAATGCAGAAGGTGAGACTTGGTAAAACCCCACTTATTAAAATGGATTTGGGCTTTAAAACTCACTTATTGGGCCAAATTTTGCACTCTGCGTACTTATTGGGCCCTGCGCACTTAACTCAAGTGCGCAGGCCCATTAGTTGACTATATAAATACTGAGTCAAATCTTGTTAAAAATTTTTATCTTCTTTAACACTTTTTACAAACACTAATCATCTGTTCTTAACCTTGTTCATCTTCATCACCGTTCATCATCATCATCATTATCTTCCTAAACCCCTAATCATCATCTAATCACACACTAACATCCTCAAATCAGTATCATATTCTCCTCTTGTTTGATACTTACTACTGATTAAGGTAGTTTCTTGTACTAATGGTTTGTTGTTTATGATCACAGGGTATAAACGTATAATTTAGATGTATCAGTTGGGTTTTGGTTGTCTTTATGGTTTGTTGAACATTTGAAGATCTGCGTACTTGTTAATGAACAAGTGCGTACTTGTCTCATAGAGACTGCGCACTTGTCTCAAAATCACACAAGTTCTCAGAAACCCTAATGGGCTGCGTACATATCTGTGAACTTAAAATCTTGAACGAAGGTTCAAGTGTCTGCGTACTTGCCTAGTACGCAGACCTGACTGGGTTGCTAAGGGGTTATCATGCCCATGTTGGACTTGGACTGCGCACTTGACTTGGCCTTGAGTACTAACCAAGTGCTCAGTCAAGTATGTGCGCACTTGACTGAGCACATGACTCTGTTGACTATGCTTGGACTGCGCACTTGATAACCATGCGCACTTGGACTTTAAACAACAATATGACATTCATTTTGACCATTAAGACACTTGAACGGACTGCGAACTTAAACCCGGACCTTAATGATCTTACAACTGAAAATCAAATGTATCATGGACACCGATGACACCAATTCATCAAACCTTAATCCTATGACTGTTAAAATTTCAAACCTATAAAAAAAAATTATAAAATCTAAGTCTAAGTTCGTTGTCCGTCTAAGTTTAAGTCTAAAGTCAGTCTAAAGACAGTTATCGGAGATCTAATTGGCTTTTCGTGCTCTTGGTTAAACAGATGGCACTTGACTGGGATCCGAGAGGCATGCACAACCAACCGATGAATCTTGATACTGATGATGTCAAGTTTAAAGATGTAGTGACTTGGATAAGACGCAGCAAAGTCGGATTTGCTGTGCAGAACGTTGAACCAGTCTACGTTTCCCACATTGAAGATTTCTGGAGATCAGCTCGAGTCGAAACTGTATCAAGAGTCAAGCGAATCAACGCAACAGTCCGAAACAAGGCTGTTATCATCACTGAAGACACCGTTCGACACGTACTGAGACTGCAAGATCAACCAGGAACTGTCAGATTCATGTCTAAAGCAGATATTCACCAACAGTTCAGGAATTTCGGCTACAAAGGTGACTTTGACAAGAGAGGTGATGTCAAGAAGAGCCAACTAACAAGAGACTGAGACTTATCAGTCATGTATTTATAATGTCTCTATGCCATAGAAAGGGAGGCTACAATGCGCTCAGTGCTGAATGGTCGACAGCGATGATAAAGATTTGCAAGGACGAAGCGTTCAACTTGTCAGGCATGATCTTTGACTACATGGTGAAGAATGCAGAAGCTGGGTCAGGCAAATGGGCTATATACCCAAGGTTTGTACAGATGATGATCAACACTCAACATGACAATCTGCCTCTCGGTGACCAATACATCTTCACCAGAGGTGCACGATTCTTTACAGAATGCAACACACCTGACTGGGAACCAATGCTGGAGAATATGTATGCGGCCCAGCGATATCCTCTTGTCATGGAGCTGTACAACAAGATCAGGAAGAGAAGGTCAGATGCTGCTGAACCCAGACAACAACCCAGAGCTGCTCCTGCACCTGGACCATCTGAACCCACTCCTTCAGCCCAGCCGACTGCTGAAGAAATTGCCCTAGAAAAAGCAAGGGGCAAAAGAGTGGCGACTGAACCTGCTCCATCAAAGCCTAGCAAAAAGAAAAGACCAGCAGGTTTGTTACAAGAAGGGAGAGATAGATTGACACCTGAGCAACTTGAAACTGCTGCAGCCTTACAAGAAGTTGCTGAGTTTGAGAGGGCAGCGAGAAAGAGAAGAAGAGAACAGCTACCTGAATCAGATATTCCTCGTGTAGTAACTCAGGATGATATTGAGGAACAAGTGGTCTTAGAACACATCTTTGGGGCAGAACAACCGAATCAACCAGGGCCTTCCACTGCTGCTACTCCAGCCCAACAATCAGCTGAACCATCCTCATCAGCTCCTGCTGCACCTCGTCACAAACCGGTGCATCAGGAACTATATGAAAAGCTTGTGAAGGAGATTGGTAAAACTGCTGCCAGGGAAATCTGCACTTTAAAGAGTGACGTGCACAACAACCAGGAGCTGAGAAAGAAAGTAAAGAAGCTCAAACACAAGAATCGGAACATGGAGAAAATCATTAAAGATCAAAGATACATTATCAAGTTTCAGAATGAAGTTCAAATGCAAATGTTTGAGATGTTCCAAGATTTCAAGAAGCAGCAAACCGGTGCTCCCAGCACTACATTTGATGAAACTTTCGATTTCGGAAAGTTTTTGGAGAAGGAGAAAGAGAAAGAAAGGGTTGTCGAGGAAAGTGAGGTTGATGAAGTGAGTGAAGATGAGATGCCAGAGAGATTCGTGGAGATGGGAATGGATGAAGAAGTTATTTATGAGACATCTGATGGGCACAAGTTGGATCCCGAAAGATCAACTTGGTTTCCTAGAAGGCCCATCACCATTCCAGCCTTACATCAGAATATCCATCACACCAAGTCTGCTCACCAGGAGAAGATCATCTCCTGGAAATATGATGAAGAGAAGAGATTGTTTGCTGTAAAGAGAAGAGGGGGAGTGATACAATATTTCAAGGGTCAAAAGGAACTAAAGTCTCTCCCCCGATGGGATATCAGGGAGCTCAGCAGGGCCCCATTCATCAATCACTCCCTCGACTCCCAGGCGGCCATGGTCGAGTGGTTTATCAAGAAGGAATGTGACACAGATTTCCAAATCCTGAAGCCGCAGAAACCAAGAAGGAGAATCTCGAAGAAAAGAATCGATCCAGCAACCGGTCGTGGCATGATAACTTATGTGATTGACCCTCCACAGGTCGTCACACGAGTTCCTATTAGATCTGAGCTTCTAGTGATGCTGAGGGACTTTAAAAAGTGGTTTTACGACAGCAACACTGGTGAAGCAGTCATTAAACTGCAGGACGATTCGGAGGCTTTAAGGATTTTGGATCCAGTAGACGTGTTTGCACTTAATTTGTCAAATCTGAACATGCTGTTTGCAAATCAGATTAATGTGGGTGCCGGGAACACGTTGTTTGAAGAAGCGGTGTTGTTTAGAAGGGCTGTGGATAGAGCTATGAATCTGAAAAGAGAGCTGCTTGAGATAATTGACAGGATCAATGCAGCAGATAAAGAGAAGGATGATAGGAAGAAGGCTGCTCAAGCTGCTGCTGCTGCTGGTGCAGAAACTACTCAACCTGAAGTCGAGACTGCTTCAGAGGCACATACAGAAGAACCTGAAACAGTAGCCGATCCTGAAGGAACTGCAACAGAATCAACTCAAGCTCCTCAAGCAGTTGAAGAAGATCCAGTCGCGCTATACATGCAAGACCACCCTGAACAGGTTGAGGGGGAGCAAAGCGAGGTCGAGATAGATTGAAGATTGAAGAACTGGTAGCTGTGGTCTAGGGGGAGTATTGTTGGGTTATATTGAGACCACAGTTACCAGATTAGAGACTTTTGATAGTATATTGTATAGCTTGATAGTTGAAGGACCTAGTTTGTAATTATGACATAGTTTTGTACACAAACCCTAATGCTGCGCACTTAATTACACGGGCTCTGCGCACTTAAGTTAAGTGCGCAGGCCCAAGGGACTTCCTATATAAAGGATGTGTGTGCACAGCCTTAAGGTTGGGGTTTTGGTCATTATCTTTTGATAGCACAAGATAGGTGCGTACTTGCTGTAATCCATGGTTCTTCAGTGTTAAATCATCAATGGAATTATCGTATTATTCATCTTGTGTGTCGGTTCTTACAATATTCATCTAGTTTCTTTGATTGTAGAAGATTAGTCACTTAAAACACCTAATTCATAGGTGTTTCTAAGTGATAACAATCTCTTGCACTTACAAGATCTAGCATTTGGGACTTACATTATTATACTCTATGCAAAATGAGTTTTCGGCATACATCAAGCCAGACATCATGGGATCAAATGTGTTATAGATTCTGATATATGTAAACTAATCAACCTTTTACACATTACCAAAAGAAGCATGGTGTTTTATATGATTCTATCAAAAGCAAAACCACCAATATTGGTCTCTGTTCATGCTGGAACTTTTGTTTATAGGCATGTAAAACAAATCATGTCTTTTTTTACTTCCCATCATTTTATTTTGCTATACAAACATGAGTTGTATTGTACAATCTAATTTGCGATGGCATATATTTTTTTATACGAGACTATGTCAAGGATTCTATGCATGAGTTGTATTGTATAATCTAATTTGTAATGGCATTTTTTTTCTTACGGGGCTATACCAAGGATTCTATGCCCAAAGAAGTGTATTCGGGAACCTTCAGATACTCTATGGAAGAAAATAGACATTTCTTTTGATAGGGTGTCATTAGGCAAATCCATCTCATGAGTTAACTTTATGTTCATCCTTGCATAAATCAAGGTTCACATGCATTGCATTTGTTAGAACGGTAAGTTAACGATAGGCATGATACTACAATGAGACTGCCTTATCTAAATTTAATTCTTTTGTAAGTGAACTTTTTGTTGGGTAATATTCGCATGTTGTTTCTCCCGCGGCAACATGCATGTAGAAATTAAACTTCTTTGTTCAAAAAATACAACTTTCTTTGATGAAGTTGTGTCGTCTTTGGTCGCTACCAGCTGCTATGACATCGTTGTCATAAAGGCAACAACCTCATTCATGTTGCTGAATGGTGAGTATGAACATGAACTGTTAGTTTTTCTTTTTAACTCATTGTTATACTTTTTTGTGCTAGAGTTTTGAAATTGTTTTAAGGTTAGCGATTTTACAGTCCAACCTGTCATTTATTATTTTTTTCTTGCATATTACTATGGGCTTCAAAATTCCTCAAATGAGATTATATGAAATTTAGCTTTATAGCAATTGGTTTTGTTGTTTGTTGTGGTCTTATCGACTAACATGAGCTTTCTATATTTTTATTAACAACCATTTAAAGCCTTTTTTTCCAATCGAAATGTGACCCGTACCTATTTTAGGTTTGAACCAAACCTATACGGCCAAAAGACGTGTTGACTCGAACCAAATTGAACCTATGTTGCTTGAATGTATAGAACTTGACATTCATAGTCTCTTATGCATGATAGGAAACAGTATGCGTGCCATTTTTTAGATTCACTCGGTGATGATGAGTATCAACTCATCCGAGAGATTGATGAGGCCTAATTTTGGTTGCAATCTGACAGTTACACTTCTCGCCGCAACGCACAGGTTGAATACCACTATTTGTGTGTGTGTGTGTGTGTGTCTATTTTAGCTAGTAGACACATTTAACACTTAAAAATTGAGCCCAATAATAATCCATTTAAAACATAAAAATTGCTAACTCATACGGCTCTGTAACATGTATAAGACCAATACCCATTTATACCTATTTATAAGGCCTAAGGGGGCATATCTTTTAAGGTTCGGTTGGGGTACGTAAATTCTCAAGTACACCACTACATGTCGATAAACTAAGTAAAGAATATCACACTGTATATTATCGCTCCCGCGGCAACGCGCGGGCTTCCTACTAGTTATATTATTAAGGAAGAGTGATGGCTAAGATTGTAATTTTGTCTTTGGTACAAGTTTTATACCTACATATACAACTTAATAAAGCTTAATTGATAAGGGTAAATTAGTCACCTAGAGGTATATTAAGACACTTAGAAGGTTATAATAGTAATTGTATCCTTTGTTTTTAGTTTACAACTCAAATTTTATTCCCTTACTACCCTCCCTCATTTCACCATACAAGCATTTCCTCTCTACATTAATCAAATTTCTTAAGTGCTTGTGATAAATTTATTAATTAATAATGACTAATCAAGTAAAGTAATTAGGCTTGTAAAGATTGGTAATGGATGGGAGGAGAAACGGCCACCATCTTTTAAAGTTTATTGAAAACTTCAATGTCCATCATTGGATTAACTTGTTGTTAAATATTCATCAAAGGCTTGAATGGGCTCACAAATACGAAGATCGTCACTTTATCCAACTCATTTCATTCCCTTGCATGATCTCCAATTTTTCCGTCCGATGATGCACGAGTTATGCGACCACATTTGCACCTCAGCCAAACATCAACTTGAAATCAGTACTCGACTTCTCCATTGGGTGATGACGATGATGATGCGGACACCCAGATGCAACATATATTGGGGGGGCCCTTCGGTTCCATATTTCGTAATTTCATATCAACTTTGCAGTGTGACATCAGGTAATAATAAACGAAATGTATGCGGGCCTTATACGCATAATACACAAGCACGAACAATATGTTTAACTTGTCGTTATTTGTTAACTATGCACAAACTTTCTGGTATCCGGTTCTCAAATATTTATATGTTGTGTGCATACATTTATTTATTAACGTGGATTCATAATATTCAATATTTATATGCTGTAATTTTACGATAATCACATTTACATATTGTTTAGATAAATGAATATTTATGTCCTGTAAGTAACTTCTATACACAAGCTGGTAAATAAAATATGAGTCTTACGAATTCAGTTTATATTAATAAGTCTAAAAAACTAGAATTAATACATATGACTTATTACAGTTCATGGG
This sequence comes from Ambrosia trifida, assembly GCA_028751855.1. NCBI lineage: Eukaryota > Viridiplantae > Streptophyta > Magnoliopsida > Asterales > Asteraceae > Ambrosia > Ambrosia trifida. The sequence continues at coordinate 61,701,175 of CM054128.1, read as the reverse complement.
TTGTTGTTTTATGGAGTAATGAGTTAATTAACAAGTTATACTTTAATCACTTTTAATGGAACATGATAAATCATGGATTTATGTATAAAATAAAAACACTTACTATAAAGGATTATCATCCTTTTGTTGTCCAGGATATCACAATATTTATATGCTGTAATTTTACGAAATTTTGGGATGGTTTTAACTTCACTTTTCTTAAGAAATTTTGGGCCTTCTTTGAAGACGATCTTCTCAATTTAATGAATCAATTCTACGAGACGGGATCGATCAATCATGGGTATAGTGCGGCTTTCATAACGTTGATTCCGAAGATCAAAAACCCCACAGATTTGAAAGACTATAGACCGATTACCTTGATTGGGATCACGTCTAAAGTCATTTCAAAGATTTTGGCTAATCGTATTAAAAAGGTGATGAAGTGCATTATTTCAGAAGTTCAAAGTGGGTTTCTTGCGGACCGGTATATTCTTGACGGTCCATTGATTATTAATGAAGTCTTGGCTTGGTTGAAAAAAAGAAAAGACAAAGCTTTCATGTTTAAAATAGATTTTTAGATGGCATATGACAATGTCGATTGGGAATTTTTGCTCTCAATTATGGAGCAAATGGGTTTCCCGGATCGATGGCGTAGGTGGGTGAATGGTATTTTGCGGTCCGCTCGGTCCTCAATTTTAGTCAACGGGTCGCCCACTTTTACATTCCAATGTCAGAAAGGGTTGAGACAAGGTGACCCACTCTCTCCTTTTTTATTTCTTATAGTCATGGAAGCATTTACGTGCTTATTTTATAAGGCCGCGGAGATTGGGGAGTTCAAAGGTTTGGAGATTGGAAAAGGAGGGCCAAGACTTACACATCTGCTTTATGCGGATGACGCCCTCATTGTAGGGAATTACTCCAAAGATAATTTTCAACGGATGATTCGCCTACTTCGCATTTTTCACTTATGCTCTGGTCTTAAAATTAATCTCCAAAAATCTAGTGTTTTTGGTATTAATTGTTTGGAAGATGAAATTAAGGAGCTTGCGGATATGTCCGGATGTAAGCAGGATTCTTTACCTTTTACTTATTTAGGAATCAAAGTTGGGGCTAACATGAATCGGGTAAAGAATTGGGATTTGGTTATTGAAAAATGCAAATCGAGGTTAAAGTCATGGAAGGCGAGAACTCTTTCAATGGGAGGAAGGCTTATCCTTATCAAATCGGTGCTTGCTAGTTTGCCGATTTATTATATGTCGCTTTATAGAGCTCCGGTTAAAGTTATGGGGGAAATAGAGAGTTTGATGAAAAAAAATTTATGGGGAGGGGATGAGAATGTAAAAAAAATACATTGGGTTTCATGGGATGTTATAGCTAGTCCTTTGAAAGATGGTGGTTTGGGAGTTTCGCATCTTGCGGATGTCAATTTGTCTCTTGTTACTAAATGGGTGTGGAGATATAAAGTTGAACATTCTTGCTTATGGAGGAGAATTATCGACGTTTGCCATGGGAATGCAAAGAAATGGGATATTCTCCCTATAAACAGGGCTGTTCTTAGGTGGATGGAAAGCTTTAGTTGCCTTCATTAATAAATCGGATCGACAATATTTGAATATTAAATCCATGTTCAGAGGTGTGGTTGGAAGTGGTCATAAAGTGAGGTTTTGGCTTGATCTTTGGTGTGGTAAAGACTCCTTCAAAGACGCTTATCCTAATATTTTCAAGTTAGCGGCCAGACAGCAATCGACAGTGGCTGAAAATTGGGATGCAGTGTCTTCTCAGTTTAATATACTTTGGAGGAGGATTCCTTTGTCTGCAGTCGAATCTAGTGAGATGTTCTCGCTGATGGGACGGCTTAGCTCCATTCGGCTTAACCATTCTCTCCGGACATCAGAGTTCTTTTGGTGCTATAGAAAACGTTTTCACTGAAATATACATTTGACATTTATATAACTAGCTTTTATCTCAGGAGCGTATCGGGGTTGAAAAATATAACCATTCTAATAATACTAATAGTAATAGTAATAATTATTACTCTTGTAACGAGAATCACAATGTAAAGTGCCGCACCCGTCGCATCTTGATGCAACTGATGATTAGGTACTAAATGGTGATTTTTTAGTAAATATAAAGTTCATAAGTATTGTCTCTATAGGTTACAATAATGATGACTTGAGTTACATACATAAGAGGGCAATAATTCATCAACTATTGAAACAAAAGGTGACAATGTATGCTTGTTATTACCTTTTTGTTCACGTTTAATTTTCTCAATGAGAGCAGTCTGTAGAGGCCACAAAATGGGCCAGTGTTTCTTTTATTAAGGAGGAATGATGTACAACATGGTAATTTGTATTTTCGTACAACTTAACAAGCAATATTTACAACATATTTAAGCAACAGATTTAAGTGTATTATAGGCATAGTTGTGGCAATTAAGACACTTTGAAGGTTATGATAGTAATTTTGTATTTAGTTAAAAACTAAACTCTCATCCCCATAATACCCTCCCACCTTCCACCTTTCAAGAAATCAATGACCCATTTATGAAAAGTTATTGTTTCAATTTAATTTGATGACACTTGTAGAGCTTTCACTAAATATATTCTGCACTAAGCTCCCCTATTATTGTCCAGTGTCTACTCTAATCACTTGCAAATTGACAAATTTTATGATCAAGGTAAAAGTATTAAAGTCGACAGATATATACTTCAAATATAAAAGTATTATACTAATCCATGTTTGTTTTCTTAGGCTTTCAATTAGATGCTTGCCTTTATTCGGGTTAGATATCAAGCATGTTTTAACATGTGTTTTCAAAACATTTTTTCACAAGTAAAATAATAAGGAAGTCGTTACCATAAAAGAGCACAACCATCTAAAAAAAACTATAAATACTTGAATAGTAAAAATGCTACGACAGAAGATGCACAATATGTGACAACATGAAATATGATGACATAAGCTACGAAGCACCGACGAGTCGAAGACAAGGGGCAATCAATCAGCAACATGGCTATAACAACATGAGCTAGGACTAATTAAGGACAATAATAAAAAGTCCACAGAACCTAATATATACACACACACACACCCAACGTGTCACAAGGCAAGACGAGAGAGTGAATAAAATGAAAATCGTCACACAAAGGGGACGATGGGGTAGAGTATCAATGGGGCAACCACAAATTCACGATGTGGTAGCAGTGTAGCGATAGTGAGACATATGATAGAGAATAAGAAAGAGAAAAGAAGAATTATAGTTATTATCATTAGTTTTGTTATTAGAAAGTCGGGGATATTATGTAGGAGTATGCTCACGCCTCTTTGGTGAAAGCCATCTCATTATACTATATATTCCACATTTTATTGGTTCTATACATGTTGATGTCTCCCGCCGCAACGCGCGGGCCATCCTACTAGTATAACATAAAGAAAGAACAAAAAGTTACACATATCAATTAAAGTTTTTAGTTGGTTTCAGTTTCTTCACCCTCAGCTTATGCTTAATGTCAAACACCTCTAGTTTTCGGAATTTTTTTTTGGAAGATATGTTTCAATGAAGAATCCAAACGACGCACAACCTCTCAACCCCAGTTCGAATCCAGGCCAAATGCGGGTGTTGAATTTCTCACCCCTTAGTGCGAGTGTAACATCGCAAAATTTTTTTTTCCAAATTCTAATATATTTTCTTTTATTATAATGTGCCTAAGTCTTTACTTTACTACCACACAACTAAAATATATATACATATATATATAATAATAATAATAACAATAATAATAATAAAGATAAATAATCTAGTTTCTTTTTGGTTTTGTCTTGATGCACCACCCAAACAAAACTGCTGGCCCACTCAGACAAGCCCAACAGTCATAATCTCCGGCCCACCTGGAACCCGGCCCAAACACCCTTACCCCTCCTTCACATAAAAAAAAAAATGTGGCTGCTTCTCCTGAGGCTCGAACCGGAGCCAAGCAACAACCACACCCGCGTCTTCACCAGTTGAGCCACCGTTCATCTCGTGATTTATCACGTTTCTAATTATATAAAAGGGCTTCTTGACTGCTGCTACTGTTTCGCTGCACACAAGTGCCGCTCGCAGTCAACACCAAGGCTGTCAATTTATCAATTAATCATGCATAAATGGTAAGTATCGTGATCTTCGGCCTATCATGACTCAGACACACCTCAATTAACGTTTAATGTTTACCAATTTGAGCCATGGACGCGTCAACGATTAACTCATGGTCAACAATTACCAAAACGAACACCAATTCATTATACTATAAATTGAATGCTTCTGGACCTCCTAAACTCGCCGAATAATCCCTCTCCATCTCTAATTTCTCTTAAAAATCCCTGGTTCGTTGATTTCTGTTCATCGTTTGACCCGAGCCTTGACCGAACAAATCTGTATCAAATCGAAACTGTAAGTTTAATTTCTTGGGTGGGATTCGTTAATCGGTGTATACACAACGTTAACCCCATGATTAATTGGGTTAACGTTGTGAGAATCAATCAATTGCAGATCTAGGGTTCGTGGCCTTTAATTTGGGGATAAGACTGATTTTTCATCGTGTATATAGTTTATTAAAACAGAGATAAATCACAACCACAGGCCTAGGCCAAGTGGTTGTGACTGATGCTTCAAACCTGAGCCACCCGGGTTCGAGTCCCGGTTTGGGCGCCCCTTTTTCCTTTATTTTCATCTTTTTTTTTTTTAAAACAAACCATATATATATATATATATATATTACATTTAATCTTGTTAATTCATTTTTTAATTATTAAAACCTTTTTATAAATTCTAAAAAAATTATTTTTAACAAATCTGATGTTAAAGTTTTATCTACAATTTTTAGTTTTCTGAAATTCATTTATTTAATATTTATAATAATTAAATCAATTTTATGCTATTATATTTATAACAATCCATTAAAATATCAAAACAATTTTATAAATTCCCACAAAAATTATCCTGAGTTTGTACAATGTTAAACTTTACTGAAATGATTTTTAATTCAGAAAAATCATTTATTTTATATTTTTAATCAATTATTGTTAGTTTTAATCATAATTAAATCATAATAAATTCAATTTTTATTATTTTTGCACCAAAATTTTATACAATTTATTTTTAAATATTTAGAACAGAAATATGATTTTTAAAATAATAATTCTTTAATTTTAGTATTTTTAAATATTAAAGTTAAATTTTGGCAATTTGTAATAAATAGATTTAAAAATCTATTTTAAAGAAAATAATTTTATAAAAATTATTTTTATACTTTAAACACATTATTGTGACCATCCTAAATTTAGATTTCATAAAAAGATTTTTGGTCATTTATTTACTAAATTCCTCTCAATTATCGAACATTTTCGATATTAATCAAACGAGCACTTATCCCCAAATTCGAAGCCCTAGAACTTATACTTTTGTAGACTAGATAGACTTAGACATATTTTACCTTATTATAGGGTGATACTTGACACATTTGAGCAACACACTATTTTTCAAGAGATAACAGTTTGCTAAGGTGAGTTTACATAGCCTCTTTTCTCTATTTTCACTATTTTTGGGGTGAAACATGTTTAAACATTTTATACTATCATTTACTCATATTTACTTGTGATTCAATTACAACATCATTCTATCATTTGACTGTAACAAAAAGACACAGTACAATCATTAACATTGATCAAGCCGCCTGTTTAGATTATAGCGCTATAGGTCTGACAAACCCATCCCCCGCATAAATTCAGGGATGATCGATAACAGTAACAACATTTAACTAACTTGCGAGTTAGTCAACAGTCGACACAAGGTTTGGTTGTACAAAGACGCATTGTTACATGTCGGCATCATACTCTATCATCATACAACTTTGAATGTTGTACAAACTATTGTTATCAATTATTTTCAAAAACCTATGTATTCTCACCAACTTTTGTTGACCCAAAATATTTTCAACTTAACATGTTTCAGGTTCTACTTGCCTGAAGATTTGAGTCATTGCTTGAAGATGTGTGCATAGTTTTATTCAATTTGATGTACGAATTCTTGTAGAACAATTGTATGTAAATTATTTAAATCATTTAATGAAATTTATTATTCACCATGAGCTACTGAGCAATCATCACTACGTGACATCCCGATGTTTCCGCCATCGGTTGGGGTGTTACAGCGAGTGGGGGGACTCGAACCTAAGACCAAGCCCGGGCGGGAACCTCCCTAAGGAGTAAACCCTCCCACCTCCGACCATCTAGTTTTCGGATTTCATTTATTTTTATAAACAAACGGAATATATAACTAAAAACTTTTCAATTTTATTGTATGATGCCTAAACAACAAAACCTCATAATAGTAACGGGTGAAATGTTAGTAAGCCATGTGACCACGGTTTTCTATATAAGGTTCGGAAAATGATATTTAGATGAAAGGTATGTACAGGTTAGGCATGGTCGTTAACTTGATCCCAACATGCATTCTTAACAAAGTAATAAAGGTAGGTGGATATCCCAACGGGTAATTTTAATATGGTATCGGGTATGACGTTGGATTTGGTATGCCCAAATATGAACATAAACTTGGAAAAGTAATGAAGTTTTTTTTTTTTTTTTTTTTTTTTTTTTTTTTTTTTTTTTTTTTTACGGCAACTATTGAAGTAGTTAATCATCTAGGGTCACATAATGGAAGGATTGGCAAAAATTTAATATTGATGTAATTATTATTAAATTGTTTACCACTATAATAACTACTAGTTTTAAGAAAAAAACTGTTTTTTATTTGATCTAGGTCATCCAAATGAGACAGTTTTATCTAACTTTAAATCTGGACCATAATAATTGAGTAGTTATGGCCACAATATGAAAGTTTTTTTTAGATTAGAGCAGTTAATCAGTTCCTTATATTTCTCCCCACCTAGTCATCAATAACCTCCATCATAGTCATGTCTATTAATATTTGTTGATCATCGTAACTTCAGTCACACACGCACAAATCGCCTCCCATCATCTTAATATCATTGTGGATAACTTCAGTCACACACGCCCAAATCGCCTCCCATCATCTTAATATCATCGTTGATGAAGTTGCTGCAACCAGCCATCGCATGTTTATCTTCCAGGTAACACAGCAAGTTTTTATCGCAAAACAATTAATTGTTTCGCTAATAGTTTCTACACAACAGTTTGAACAAACAGGCAAAAATCATCAATTGATTGATAAACATCAAGTTCGTTATAGGGAAAAGTCGTAGAAATACCGTTGCTTGAACAAAACTATACCCAAAAAACAGAGCCAAATTGTGAAGTTCAGGATGCGGTATCAATTAAAGGAATTTTTGCAACAAACAATCTATATTTCGTTGATGAAATATCGATGATCATATAAACTAGGGTTAGATGACAACCAAAGGAAAAGAAAAGTAAGTTTGTCTGATCTCTTTCAAGAAAAATCTCACTAAATCATCATTTTTATCCTTGAATCATCTACTTAGGTTACAACTTTTTCACTTTCTTCTGTGCTAATTTTTCTCAAGTATTTTTCCTATATGCACCAAAATTCATCATGGATTATTCCAATTTCCAAACATGGCCTACTGATTATAGAATTATAAATTTACATTTTTTTCAAAAATATACTTGTGTGTTCAATGTTGGTTAGTGATTTAAAGCTTATGTTACCAAAGCTATAACAAGTTTTCTTGGAAAGTTGTTTTAACTGATGTAATTGTACGACAAGTTAATTTGCAGATATGTCTTCGACTGCATTCATCTAGCCACTGCCTGTGAATGACTTTATCACACAACTTCGATAGGGATGCCTAATTATAATCGTGTAAAGGTAACCTCTTTTTAGTTTTTCTCAACTCTCACAATTGATTTTCATAAAGATGTTTGTGTTCAACGATGTCAACAAAATATTTGGTTGAAGTGCAGATAATATTTGATGAAGTTATTGCTTTTGAGGTATGACAGTTCAACTCTAAGTCTCTAAGAATGTCGATATCAATTCATGGCACTTATTCATCACCTTTCGGTAGTCCACAATCAGTGGCGAAGTATCTTTGGGGCCCGAGGGGGCCCGGCCCCCACCGATTTGATCTTCCACTCACTACCGATCGAAAAAAATTGAGTTCGGCCTCCACCGATTCGAGAACCAAGCTTCGCCACTGTCCACAATAGATGATGTCTCATCACTCATGGCTTATGTGTAAGTTACTTTTCGACTTGTTTGTTTTGCTATAACTTCCATCATGAGTGGAATCCATGTTTATGTATTTTTTTTTTTGTTTTTTTTATAGGTATAGTTGAGCAGATATTATTCAAAATCTGGGATGAGCCATAAACGTTTTCTCCCCTATGCGAATAAAATAAAACTTAGCATCTCAGAGAATGAGCATTTTGGAAACCATATGCAGCTTTACAATCTTCTACTTCAACGCCCATAGCCTCCTCTAATATTGATGGGAAATTATAGATGTGAGTTTATTCTTGACAATTTTGACTTTTATTTCTACCTTTAATATCATTTACAGCACTTTGTACTTCTATACTTGCTAGCCATTTTTTGTGATTTGTTTCATTTGAGAATAAACTAAATTGATCCACTCACAAGCAAACGAATGAAATGCCACTTCTATATTAAACCTTTTTCTCCCATTTTATATGTTTATAGTTTATAATGTTTTACTATATGTAAATTTTGAAATATAATGATTTAGGAGGTTTTATGCTTAAGAAATAACCTTGGGAAACTTTCGACCCGTTTAACCGCTTCTTTAAGCTAATTTTGTGGTTTTACCCATTAACCCGATAAAGCTTCAAAGAAATCGATACATTCATATGTAAACGGGTCAAAATCCCCAACACTAAGTTGTCTTATTTGTTTGCAGTTTGTATTTCTACATCTTTGGATGGGAAGATAAAAGCTTGGCTATATGATAATATGGGATCTCGAGTTGATCATGAGGCTCCTTGTCGGTGGTGCACGATGCCATATAGGCTAATGGAACATGGTTTGTTGCGTTGACCTTGACCTTGACCTAATACCATATGATAAAGTAATTTTGTTATATATATTTTTACAATTGCTAAGTTCATATGCTAGAAAAGTGGGAGGTTGGGTAGAAAAAAAGTGCTTGTCCTAAGTTCCTAACGAGTCAGGTCAGACTGGTCTAGGATCATATTTTGTTCATTTTTTAGTTAGGTTTACAAAGGAAAATAATAGTTTAGAGATGAAATTAGTGATTTGTATTGACTACCTACTAATACGTTCATTTTTACCTTATATTGACTAAATACAAAATGTGTAATTTTTTGTACGGGTTGAAAAGAGATGTTTGTGCTTTTTTTACAACTGTTTATTTGTTTAATTTGTTCTGATATGATCAGTTGTTTTGAATGAACACAATTGTTTTACATAGACAATTTTAAGTTATATTTCCTATTATGCAGTTGCCTTCTTTACAGCAAGTATTATATAGTCTCATGGCATGTATGGTCTCTTACCTACTTTGTTACATGGGTTGGCCAGCCGGGATTGATTGTAGGTAAAGGTCTTTGAATTTGAGGAAGACTGCTTGAAGTTGGCACTTTGACTAGGGATTGAGTGGGTTGTTCAAAGTTTATTGGGGATGAAACCTTGTCTGGATTGCACTTTGAAGTCACAAGTTACACCATGCATGTTAGCTGGAGGCCATGCCAGAGGTCAACAATGTTAGCTGGATTGAACATTATGATTGATTATTCTTCAAGTGTGTTATGTTTGAGCGTTTAAGTGTTGATTATGAATCTTCCGTACCACCCAATGATAAATATGAATTTCCGCCTACTAAGATTATGATTGAAGTAAAGAGTTGTCGATATGGACCATAAGTGGTTTGGTCACGTGTACGACCAACGGATTTTTTCTTCATATAAAGCAAGTAATGTTTGGCAATCTCTTTTAGATTGGTGTTCAAGGCCCCTTTGTTGGTACCCCCGTTTGTGAACAAATTCTAAATTGTTATTATTCGTATTCTATGGTAACAAAATATGTAAATTAGTACCTTCAATATTGAAGATTTGAATCATGTTTGTACCCATGTAATACTATCCATTTTGAAAAAGCCTTGATCCTCGCAAAGCGTGTGGGGTGAATTACTATTGGATTTTATGTAAATTCATTGGATGAGTACATGCTTATACATATGAAACGTATACGTGATCGATTGGGGATTTATGTATACTCAACTAGGCTAGACTTGTGGCGGACAATAGGGTACGTGAATGAACGTAAATGTTTTAGACGAAAACCCGTTTGGTTTAATGAAACTTTCTGCAAAGGTGTTGTTTATTTTCCGGATAAACGATATCATTTAGGCTTAAACAGTATATTAATTGCTTTTGATGTGGAGTTGGAAAAATTTCGTACTATACCTTATCCCAGTGTTCCACATAATAACTTCCATGGGAATTTATTGATTATACATAACGAGCTTCATGGATTTGTTACTCATGGATTCCCTTTTTGGTCGGTGGATTTGTGGAGGATGGATGGTGAAAGTTGGACAAAAGTGTGGGTTTTCCCTCCTATCCTGCCTGTTTTTTTTATTGCGCACCATTACATATGTTATTAGTAACGACAAGTTTCTTATTGTGGATGATAAAGGTGCTAATGAATTAGACATAACTTTGAATGGGGAAGATTGTTACTATGCTTTTTTACGGTATCCCCGTTCGCCAGCAGCGGTATTCACAGAAACTCTTGTGTCACCCAATATGTAGTTATGTCAATCGCTACTTATAAAATTATGTGTTGCTCTTTATTGTTTATCTTTCTTTAATTAATCTAATGTATTCATCTTTTCCTCAAGACTATATCAACATTAGTAATGAACCATATATGCGCCAGCTACATAACTAAATTTGAGATATCATATACATGAATTAATAGACTTTCACGCTTTTTAATCCCCGTTCGAAAACCCGTCCCAGCAGATGGGTATCTCACTAGTTTAACCTTGGTGTGGGATCTCCGCCTTGGAGATTCCTCGTGTTTTTTTTATGGTGGTTTAATAAAGTTTGCCTTTAAAAAAAAACATAATGGATAATGCAAATGATTAGTTCGTTTAAACAAGTTTAAAACGTCTTAGCAAATCCATCATAATCATTTGAGTAATAATCCTAGAATAATAATCAGAATCGTGGGAGTAATTATTTTGATTAACTTCGACCCAATTAAACTATTGATGTTCATATATTTATATTCTTTTTAGTTTTCAGGTGCATAATTGATGTCTTAGTCTTAAGGGCACAAGGGGCACTACTAGAATGTTATTTTTCTTTCGCTAATTTTAACCAATCCTGCACTGCCACATCACTTTACTGATTTACTTCACTGATTCACTTTTTTGTTGACAGCACTTAACTGATTCACTTCACTGAAATCTTTATTTTTTATTTTTTAAGAAATATTAATTAACATATTATTTATAAATAAAATAAAGTTACAATATTAAAAGCAAATATAAATAGAAATATAAATACACATAAATTAAAAATAAACTAGATAAATGAAAAACTATTCGGAGTCCTCCACGTCGAGATGCGGTAGATCAAGTCCGTCTAGATGTTCTACAAGATCATTTCGAAGTCGGAAATGCGTATCCGACTCTGTCAACTCTGTAAGTGCTTCCTCGTCAAAGAACGGTTGGATTGGGGGATTGTGTATGTGGACCGGTGATATCGCACGCCCCTCGTCTTTAATTATCATGTTATGCAATATCATGCACGTATAGACGATGACGCTACACCTAGCAACGGTTTTGGGCCTCAAGGGTTGTGCGGTAATTCCCCATTTCCCTTTAATACTCCGAACACTCGCTCAACATCCTTCCTTGCCGACACTTGCGCCTTAACGAGTTTCTTTTCCTTAGGGTCGGTGGGATATCGAAACGCTTTCACAAACGTTGACCACGTTGGGTAGATGCCATCGGTAAGATAATATCCACGTTTATATAAGTGTCCATTTAAAGTAAATGGACACTGTGGAGCCGTTCCGTTTCGTTGGGTAAGAAAAACCGGGGATTGTTGGAGGACATTTATGTCTTTCAGTGAACCGGGGGGAGGGGGCAAAAAATCCATGCGAAAACCAAAGATCTTGCGAAGCAACCGCTTCTAGCATGATCGTAGGGTATTGGTGATCGCCTCGCATATATTGTCCTCGTAATTCCCTAGGACATGCTCGCCACACTAAATGAGTACAGTCTATGCTACCGATCATGATGGGAATGTGATGTCTTTCTTCGTGTGTTTCATACAAACACGCAATGTCGTGACTTGTTGGTCTTCGTAAAAACTCGGCCCCGTATAACTTAATGACGGCATTGCAAAAAAATTGTAAGCATTCACGCGACATCCTCTCAGACATACATAAATACTCATCGTATTCGTCTGGAGGATTACTGGTTGCAAGTTGTTTCACTGCTGACGATACTTTTTGCATGGGCGTAAAATTCTTTCTAAACCGACCGTCCATGCTCTCTTTGAACCATGGGAAGTCTGCTTTAACATCTGCTACAATTTTCAGAAATAGACGTCTCGACATGCGATACCTATGTTTAACCTGTGAGTCAGTGTATTTTGGTACTTCAGCAAAGTAGTCATTCATTAACCGGGCATGGCCTCCCTCGCAATCACGTGGCACGTATCGTTTCTTAGATGTTGGTGTGTCTTCCACTGCCCGCCGTGCAAGGTTCGTCTGAAACTCAAGGCTACTTTTGCCTGAGTGTAAAATCGGATGGACGTTGAGCGGGGGGAACGATTACTTGAACATCTTCTACGACAATGTCAATCATTTTTTTAGAAGTATTGATATGATTTCTATGTTTTTGATTCAAAACCGTGGGAATGTATTGTGTTTTTATAAACTAAAGATTTAAACGGTAACAAAATATGACCGTTTGAAAGTCAAAAACATTTAATAAACATTAAAACGGTCAAAAATGAATTAAAAACACCTAAAAGTTTGGACCATGCCATACTACCAGCCCTTTAGATGGAACCAGAAACTGGTTCACGGGACCCCTACCAGTAACTGTGACGACGGTGTTACTGTGCTGGAAGTGTGGTACCCGTGGCCAATTCTGGTAGCGCCCCACCACCCTGACATCTATAAAAATCTAAATATTGTGATCACAGAGAATAAATCGCGTATAGTAATGCAAAGCAACGGCCAACGAGTTAGTTAACCGAAGAGATCATGCAAAATCCCAATCCTGAGGTTTTTTTCAAAATCTCTAGTGTAAAAAACAAGTTTGGTTTTGGAACAAGAGATTGCAATAAATAAATTACAATGAAACAACTTTAACTTAAAATAGAATTTCCTTTCAAAAAAAACTTAAAATATAATTATTATTATTATAAATAAGTAATGTTACGACATAAACATATAAAAGTACATGTACCGAATTCTATATATAATTAAAGGCTGTCTTGCCTTAGGAACAGTACGTGTATCTAGACCGTTCATTTTCGATCCAACGTTCCAAACTTTTCAAATCTCTAATATTTTATTCTGTAACTTGCTTTCTCTCTGTATAACATTTATCTACGGTAGCTCTTATTTTGTCTTTTCTGCTACGTCACTTTCTACTATACAGTGCCCTCCATCCACGTGTTATTAAGCAAGGGTTCCACCCTTCACCGCCATACGCTTCACGTGGCCGCCCCATCAGTTCAACGGTGGTTTCACCTCCAAACGCCTCACCACTGCCGGATAAATCAAATAGCAACGAATTTAAACGGATGAAAATCAATCGATTTGGCTGAAAAAACAGATATATGATCCGGGGGTTTTAACACCATGCAACCACCGACGAAATCGCTCAACGAAACCACCATCGAACGACCCAACAGGACCAACAGGTCGTTAACCACCACGATTTCCATCCAAATCAGAAACTGTGCTTACCATGGAGCTTCAGACCCAGATCTGGTGGAATACGTTTTCACCAACCAAATAAAATCAACTCAGCGATGATAGTGGTGGTTAACGTAGACTGAGCTGGTGTGCGTCGGATGGCTAACGAAGGAAGCAAATCCTAGATCCGAGCTCAAAATGTTCGGGTTTAAAACATAGAGGAGGAGATAGATACAGATGGTTGTGGTCGTGTTTGAAGCCACTGTTGTCGGAGATGGTTGTGGTGGTGATTGCGGCGGTCGTTGTCGGAGGCCGCGGTCCGAAATGGGTTTCTAAGAGAGAGAAAGTTCATGAGAGAGACTGAGGGGAATGAGAATTCATATACAGATGGATGGAAGTTTTATGGTTTGTCATTTGGATTAAAAAAGAGAGATTGGAGAGGGGTGTTAGGGTGGACAAGGGAGACAGAGTCAGGTATGAATGCTTTGAGCAATTTGGATGGATTTGGAGGACTGATCTTTGTCATTGAGTTGAGTGAGGTTAGGATAATTTAATTTACATGTACGTAAAAAAAATATTAAAAACCCATGTGCACATGCCAGGTAAAACTTTTAATAAAAGTTGTATCATAGTGTAATTAAAAACAACTATAATGAAACCTACTAATACTGAAAAAAAATCCCGCGGCAGAGTGCGTCGAGTTTTACGTGTTTATTTTGCCTATTTTTCGTGACTATGTTTGTGTGTTTTTTTGTTGGTGTGCGCTGTGACGACTGTTGCTTGGAAACGAGTTATGTCAAATACTTGACGGTATAAATTCGAGTTATTGTACGTTTTGACGCCGTCGCAACGCGCGGCGGGTCAAATACTAGTTACCGATACAACACACTATCCAAAAAGGGGGTTAAACTTGGACTTCCAGAGGGTGTTTGAGATTGAGTTTTAAAACAAATTATTGACTTATTGGTTTTTTCGAAAAGTCAATAAGCTGTTTGTGTAACCTAAAAACATTTTTTGTTTTGACTTTTGACTTTTTGCTTTTAAGGGTGGAAAAAATGTTTTTGAAAAGTTAGAAATCCTGGCTTTTGGCTTTTGACTTTTGAAAAAAAAAATTACAAATTTACCGCCAATATAACCAATATTCACAATAAGTTAAGCGAAACACTTAAAAAAAAGACAATTTATTGACTTTTTGACGTTTCCCATCCCAAAAGCTAATCCAAACACTTTTTTTAGAACTCCATTTCAAAAAGTCATAAGCTAAGGGCACAAGGGGTGCTCCACTGAAACTGTTTTCACTTCACTGATTTCTACCAATCCTGCACTACCACATCATTTCACTGATTTCCTTCACTGAAACATTTTTTTGTAGGCAGCACTCTACTGTTTCTTTACCCAACTATTAATATTAATTATTTTCACACATAATAATAATAATAATAATAATAATAATAATAATAATAATAAAAAAATAAAAAAATAAAAAAATGAGCATATGGCAGACATTCTCGTGCACTTGTAAACAAAGAAAGAAAAAAAAGAATATTTTAATCTTTTTTTCTCTCTCTCTTTGTATACTTCACACACACACACTACACATATCTATACATACATTACTTTTATATCTATCATCATCTTCATCACCTCACCTACCATTCAATATAAAAAAAAAAAAAAAAAACCTGCAACTAAAGAATGGAGAGAGAGAGAGAAAGAAGAGATTAAACTATAAAAAAGAATAAAATTGTGTGAAAGTTTGTGCCGTATCCGTGAACCAGTACGGTAACTAGAACCAAAATTTGGTTCACGGGACCACTACCAGCATGGGTAGCGACGGTGTTACCGTGCTGATAGTATGGTACCCGTGACCAATTCTGATAGCGCCCCATCTCCCTAATAAACACTTTTGACCAAAAGCATTTTTATATTTCCAAACTCAATACCAAAACCCTCCTAGTGTTGTAAATCATCTTCAAAAAGTACACTTAGTTCAACCAAATATTAATCTAATATTCTACAAAAAAAAAAATATTGTTTAAATGGCGAAACTTCTATATATAAATTGTAGAAATCGGGCTAATATGAAACTGGAACCCAACAGTTCTGGAACCCAACAGTTCCAGAATTACATCTAGAACATTAAAGTTGTTCCACCTAGACCAATTAAAATTCTACCTTTGTCACACAAATCCTAAACCTAACCTATGAAAATGCAACTCAAAGTTCATGTCATGCAACCAAGTATTAATTACAAGCGTATATTTGTCATTCCGTAAGATCATATCCAGTGGTAGCGTGAAAGGGGGAATTTGGAGCCCTTTAGCGCCCCAAACACTGTCCAATAGGCGTCAATCGGGCGTGAATTGGGCAAGCGCCAAATATTTAACAGCGTGAATTTTTTGGGGGCTCCAATCACATCTTGCCACTTGTCCTTCTCTCTCCTTAACCACCACTCATTTTTTTTAATTTAAATTTAATATCTTTATACACACACTCACAGCACACTACATCACTATACCCCTTATGAAATTCAAGCCTTTGGTGATATCCACATGCCACTTGTCAAAAAAATGCCAAATGAGAAGCTCCAAATTTCACCACACTACACATATTCTAAACAATTCTGAGAACTAAATATCAAGTTCCGTAAACAAGCGTATATTTTCGCTCCCGCCACTTTTATTGTTAAAGTTCTCTCAAGAAGTTATGTGACTTTAAAGTAATAAAAAAAAAACAGTAAGTGAAACACTTGAAAATTTAACTTACTATTAGCTTGTTTTAGCTTATCTTTAAGTTTTACAACAATATATAGATGTCTTTAAAATTCTTTCATTAAAATTTATTAAACGTGATACATCCTTATTCATATTTAGTGGGAGGATCACGTACAAAGTGTAAAAATCGTAAAAAGGAACATTCCCACATTCCTTCTCACCATTTCTAAAATTTCCACCCTTTGTATCATATTCTCACCGTTCATATGTATACTTAAACATTTTGATAACATATTTAAACCATTAGCTAACGTTAGTGAGGGACAGTGGCCCCATTCGATCTTCTGGTCCCTAATAATACGAAAAAATTAAGTCCGGTCTTCGCCAATTTAATTTTCAAACTTGCTACTCATTTAAACTACAAAATCTAGGTTCATTGTTTGCTTAGATGATAAGCTAAATGTGATTACGTGACTAGTGAGTAAGGTGACGGCAGCCATGACGTGGATGGGGTCCACGAGTGACGATGTTCGCTCGGTTTAGGCTACCTCTGAAAGGCCGGCACCATCGTGATCTTAAATTTCCAACTTTACACACTTTTTTTTTTGTTTCACATTGAACATGTTTAGTTTCCAAATTAAGAAATCTTTATCTTGCCATAATTATTGTCCTTTTAAGAATTACTCCCTCCGTCCCATTTTAAATGTCCCACTTCCAAAAACACACATTTTAAGAAATTTTTTGTTTGTATGTGGTAAAATGACAATAATATCCTCAAAAGTGGTGATTGTGTTTTGTCTTTTATGGGCAAAACTGGAAATTACATTTCCATTTTTGGAAAGGGACATTTAATTTGGGACAAACAAAAAAGGAAAGGAGGACATTTAAAATGGGACGGAGGGAGTATCTTTTTTTAAGGTAACCAAATCTTATTCAAGTACTCAGCAAGATCTTGATGGTGCTTATAAAGTTTTCTAATTCGTGTGGCCACCGGTAAATTATTTAATTTGAGAGTACATTACACAACAATTAAATTTCTCATATATTTTTTAATAACTTTTGGTACAACACATTAGATTTTTAGGGCGCCTAGGCTATGTGGGGTGAAATTGAGCCCTTAGACGTTCAATTGAGCCACCTGAGCTCCACGTCAACAAGAGGCTCTATTGTCTTTTTTTTAATAGCGCTCAAGAAATGAAATAAAGCCCCCAATGATGCCCCCAACCCTATTTTCCTTTAATATTAGTTAAAATTGAAGTGGTGCTTATAAAAGCATCTGTTAATGCTTGTTATTGGCCTGGCGATGGTTTAATGGGGCTCCCCAATGATGCTCAGGAAATAAGGGAGCGCTATTGAAAGGAAATTCATTGAGCTGGAGAGGGCGTTGTTTCACACCGACTAGCCTTATAGCAAGTGAACATTATTACATCATGGTGGACACTGGCGTAGCTTTTAAGGGGCTGGGAGGGGCGGCCGACCCCCCGAATTTTCGCTCAGAAGTTCCGATTGTATAGTATTCGTATAGAAATGTTTGGGTATATACGGTTTCGACCCCCCGAAACCGGTTTCCGACCCCCCGAAACAATGATTTTCGACCCCCCGATGACTTCCGACCCCCCAAAATCTCGGGTCAAGCTTCGCCACTGATGGTGGATGAGATCTTTAATATCATTTCTTTTGTTACTCGGTTTATTATATTAACTAATATATTGTCTTTATTGTATTAACTGGAGGTAACTTACGGTATCATTTTAACTTTTTGTCCAAAATGTTTCTACTTGATAATTATTCATGTATAAATAAAACTACAACATATACAACTTCGGGTACTCACCTACAATTCCAGTTTGATTTTTCATATCTATTATACTGCTAATGAGCAGGGCCGAAACTTTTAAGGGCCTGGGGTGACCTTGCCTTCACCTTTTTTTTTGCTAAATTGTATATATTTATATGTTTTCGTCCGAAAATTTTCTAGTACTCATTGCGGCCCCCTCCGTTTAATGATCCTTTGACTTTTCTCACCTCCGAAAAAAATTAAAGCTTCGCCACTACTAATGAGATTACATCAATTCCAATAAACTAAAGAATTTGGTCACTCGTGTATGTTTGATTAGTATTTGCTGATAACTACAATATTCAAGTTTGAAATGATTCATAGGAGCGGCTATATATAGAAATAGGGTTACAAACGAATCGAATGAACACGAACAAAGTCTTATTCGTGTTCGTTTGTTAAGAAAATTATGTGTTCACGAACTGTTCATGAACACTTACCGAACGAGATTTTTTGTTCGTGTTCGTTTGTTAATTTTATTCATGAACGCAAATGAACACAAACAGACATTAATTAACACAAACAAGTTTTCATGAACACAAAGAAGTATTCATATGAATGGAAACAAACACAAACGAACATAAATTAACTTTTGAATAACATCGAATTCACATATATTAAGACATTAGCTAGATCCACCCAAACTATAACCTAATTGTCCAAACATACTTAGTATTGGAAAAGGGCGTTGGAGGAGGTGGATGGCATCAACGCTAGAATGTGGAAACATATAATAAGCTTAAATACAAAAAGTAGGTTTATTGATCTCATATAGTCATATATTTACCTCATATATATTATTTATTTGGTAAAATAAATAAAAATAAAAGAATATAAAAAATTATAAAAGTTAAAAACCTTAATAAACTATCAAAAACAAACAAACATGTTACCGAATGTTCACGAACGAACGCGACCTCTGTTCATGTTCGTTCGTTTAACTAAACAAACGAAATTTTTTGTTCGCGTTCGTTCATCTATACTATATTATCATGCATGAGGGAATGGTAGTTTAAGATACCTAAAAGTTAATAACTTTATTTTCGTTAACAACCCTAAAATGGGGGTAAAATAGTCATTGAAACACTTTTACATTTAAATACCTCATTTTAGTTACACTTTAATTCCCTCATTTATAGTTAGTAATTACATGTTTCTTCCATCTCCTACAAATTTATAATTCTTTTATTTAATCGTATCATAACTTTTAAACTATTATGTTTTAAAAACATTTGAAAATAACGTAACGACCTTCTCATTTTTGTCGGCGTTTTATTCAACCATAACTTTTTTGTACGTTAATATTACCTAAACAATACACCATAAAAATGCGCATTATTTTATTTAATTTGTATATAGTATTTTTATTACTTTATAATCAAAATTTGATATGTTAAGTGATTAATAATGCCTAAAGGTGAACAATAATTAAATCGTTAACTAAAACTAAACAAAAAACAGAAGAAACCAAACCAAAATTAACTAAATCAAAACGAATATTTCATTTGTTGGTATATTTTTTGCTTTCATACTATCATTTCATGTATTTATACCTTCATTTCATATACTTATCCATAAATATTTTAGCCAAAGTTTGGTTATGAACTAAAATTAACTTAACCGAACGGAAAACTAACAATCTAACCATAAAACCAAACCAATTAACCGATTGGTTAATAGGATTAATCAACTGATGGCTTTGGTTTCGGTTGAGATTAATAATCAAACTAAACTAAATCATGCACACATTTAAAAGTGCACGTATTATTTGACGCGTTGTGCAGACATCATTCTAAAAAAACCTAGAGGTTTACAAATATCTATGGTGATTTACACTTAAAAAAAAAACTTTTAAAATTTAGAGTTTTAGAACTCTATGAGCATGTATAACAAATTAACATAAAGTGAGGAGACGATAACATCACATGACCTTTTTGTTTTTAAAATTCAAAACCTATATGCTTTCCTGGTCATTAATTTCTCACCTAATTAAACATAACAAAAAACTCAACCCTTCGCCACTGTTTTCTCTTCGTCAACCTCCATTTCCACTACACACTTTTTATCGCCTGCACATTTTCTCTTCGCCAATGCTACACTAAGTTTACTAATGTTTAAGTCCATGTTCTTTTTAATACATTGATTATGATCTAACATGCGGTATTTAGTTATCGAAGTTTTTTGTTCTTGTTTAGGCAACATCAAGATAAAATCAGTGTTATTAGATCCATCACGCTTTACGCCTTTATATACTTTCATTTTTACTGTTGTTTATCCAGAATGAACTGTAGTAGTTTAATTTGAACTAACACACATGGTTTAGAAGAATCAATCGATTGGTGGCTAGAGTAGCTTTGCATAGAGGTGATATTGAACTTGTTGTCTACGATCTATTCATCTTTGAGTACATGGTTTGTAATATTACTATTATTTTTTGTTGATCAATTCTTGAACATAATACATAAACATAATAATAAATTAGACATAACCGTTAGTCCAGTAAAGGATGATGGGAAGAAGATGCCATGAGGATGATTACGCTGATCGGGTTCCCATTTAGGGTGTACAGTTAGGATGGCAAAGGAGGTCAAGGATCTCAGTTTTAGAGAGGAGAGGGAGAGACGAATTAGGGTTTTGGATTAATGGTGTTTATTAGTCATTAAGCTCTCCTAATAATCTCTATATATGCACCCAATGAGAAACCCTATTTAATGGTTCATTAAGGGTAATTACGTCCATCACATAAAGACCAGTTAAACCAATAAGGGTATTTATGTCATTGATCATTTATTAGATAAATGATTATAAGGGCCATTTAATTAGAATATATAAATATATTCTTACATTCTCCAACTTGGCCGAGTAATCATTTATTATGAGCATTAGATAAGCCTGATCAGGAGTTAGTGCATTTTAGTTTTAAACCCAAAAATGTTGCACAGAAATACAGTCGTTGAGTCAGTTATTCAACTCAGGACCCCCATTAATCATACTACACCCCAAATTTAAAACTTAACATTAGGATCATGACAAGTAAGCCCTTAACGTTAATTTGTATAATTAGTGTCTATACGCCCTTAGGCATGCATGAACGTATTTAGAGACAAACAAATATCAAACGAATGAGGAATAATTAATAATTAGTCATTCATAATGCGATATGCAGTTGTACATGGTCATTAGTAAAAGCCGTCTCTATTATAGGCCCTTAGAGAGACTAATGGGTGATAGACCTTTAGTTATTGGATCCATAAGCATATCATGAATGAATTCGATACAAAGAATTAGTTTCCTCTACTTGTTCATAAAATAAGTGAACAGTCAATTTTGTATTGAATTTCTAATGCAGCTCCGCTCGAATTGTTACTGTTCAAGAAAACAGGGTAGCTGACTTTATCACAATAAGTCTTCAATATAGAATTTAGATGGAGTTATTAATTATGAGTCTACTGATAAAATTCCAACAAAATTTAGTAACAGCTGCGTTGTGATAAGCAACATATTATGTCATTATTATTTAGGTTGTTGTTAACAGTTCATTATGACTCCTCCATGAGATAAGTTTTGTCTACTGAAATAAGGATATGTCCCGAAGTTGACATATTGTTTTCTTTGAATACAACAAAGTTGGAATAAGAGTATTCAACTGTTTCATGTTCTCACTTCTTTAAATTATAGTCTCTCGTTTCTTAAAGATATTGTAATATTTTATTAGATGCTTCACAATAATCTAGACGAGTCTAGTGTTCAGCAACATAAACAATATCCAAACGAGTATAGACTTTAAACTTACATAAGGCTTCTAATTATAAAGGAGAGCAATGTTGTATGTTACATGTGTACTGACCCGCTTAGAGACGAAACTAATGTCTCGTTGAGTCTAAGGTGCTGTTTGTTTATTCTGCAGGAAAAAGTCTGCAGTTTGCAGACCACATCTGCAGACATCTGCAGGAGAAGAGGTGGACCAAAGGTCTGCGGTCTGCAATCTGCAGTCTGCATGAAGAAGACTGTTTGTTTGTTAATGTCTGCAAGCTGCTGAAATAAACTGAAATTTAAATAAATTGATTTTTTTACAGTAGTCTGGTGGTAGACGGTGGTGTTGGTGGACGGTGGTGGTGGATAGTAGTGGACGGTAGTGGTGGGTGGTGGTGGACGTGGCGGTGGTGGATCGTGGTAGGTGGTGGTGGACGGTGGTAATGGTGGACAGTGGTAGGTGGTGGTGGACCGTGGTTGGTGGTGGTGGACTGTGGTGGTGGTGGTGGTGGGTGGTGGTGGTGGTGGAGCGTGGTGGTGGTGGACGGTGGTGGTGGTGGTGGTGGGTGGTGGTGGACCGTGGTGGTGGGTGGTGGGTGGTGGACTGTGGTGGTGGTGGTGGAAGGTGGACGGTGGTGGTGGTGGACCATGGTTGGTGGTGGTGGTGGTGAGTGGTTGTTGTGGGTGAGGAGAAGAGAAGTGGAGAAGACCTTTGAAGACCTTAAAGACTTTGGAACAAATCTGCACCAAGAAGAGGTCAGTAAGACCTTTTTGAGTGAAAGGTCTTCCAAAAAACAAACAATCTGCAGACCCCAAACATCTGCGCGTGTCTGCGTGGTGCAGACAAAAGAGGCCAGAAGTGCTTCTGAGCAAAAAATAAATAGCACCTAAGATTATCTCGGTGAATTTTGATTCCTATAACATAAGAGGTATCTCCGAGATTCATTATGTCAAAGTATATGCGAACAATGAATTGACTAATGTAACATATACTTGTCAAAAGAATGTCATTTTATAAGGAGAAGTTTACATTAGTTACTCCCACTCATCTTGAGGTAGGTGTATTAATCCACTTGGTTCTTGATGAAAAGAATTGCATTATAATTTCATCATGTTTAAATGCTTGTATCAACCCATACATGGATTTCATTGACTTACAAACCAAGTGTTCTGGACCTTCAGTTTAAAACTTTCAGGTTGTTTTAGGAACATGTAGGTCACTGTTAGGGAAAGTTGTCTAATGTCCATCTAATGTAACTCTTAAATTATTAGAAGCTACTAGAACGGTAATGATCCTCAAAGATACCTTTTTGCAAGACAAGTAAGAAGGTACTTTGATAATTTATTCCCTCTTGAATATAACTCTCAGCAATCAGTCATACTTTTAGTGTGATAACGTTTCCAGTCAGATTTAGTTTAGTTATGAACACCTTTAGGTTATTCAAACAAATCCAAACGTTATTCTAATCCATGGAATCAAGATTGCCAATAATAGCTTTATCCCATTTGGAAGATTTAATTGATGTTGATGATATAATTATAATTAGAAGAGGTAGGATCGATAAACTTTCCAACATCCATATCAGCTTTAGTCAGGTAAGGTAATTAATCATCAAAGTTAGTAGACCTTTTAGACCTAGATGACCTCGTGAGTTAATTTTTGGGTTTATTAGGATGCATAAGCATCTTTATGAATTAGCTATTGGTTAGGTGCTTTCATTCTCAGGTAAATAATGAGCAATATTAGTTTCTAAGTGTATAAGAGTTGGTGCAGTATGGTGTACAAGAGGTGTAATCGGAGTAGAATTTAATGAGTCTCTCCCCCCGCCTTTTGTACGTCTGGCAAGTCACGATAAGGACTTTTACTGCTCCCACTAAACTTAGAAATCTTTAGGAACTTAGCATGCATGGGGTTTAAGATTGGAAGACCAATAGATTATAATAGAGAAACAACTCAATGATGTTTATGTTAGTTTTTCTTATTGAGGATTACTTTAGTTTTGGTAAGAAATCTAAGTTCTTCCCATAGTTATGCATCAATGAAACTTTATTAGGAGTATCATTATATTCTAAGGAGACAAGTTGTGTTGGAGCAGTGTCATATACAAGAGGTGTAATTTGAGATAAGATCAAAATTGTCACCTCCCCACCTCTTGCAACTTTTGCAAGTTATAATTAGGACACTTAATACTCCCACTGATCTTTTAGGTCTCTGGGAACTCCATATGATAAGTTTTAGCGATGCATGTGAATGGGAATATTTCGTATATTTTAGACTTGATTTCCTTATTGTCCAGATTTCATAAGAAATTTTAAGGACATTTTAGAAGGAAACATTTTAAGTATATGAATTGATTTCTTGAAAACTTAGGTCCGTATGAAAGATTAGATACAAGTCGATATTTTTCTAAGATCCACTAATGTCAGTTAATTATAATGTCAGTTAATTATACCATGTGATGGATACCCATTTATTCCTTCTGCCATTTAAAGTTTAGGGCATTTAACACATGTTTTAAAGTCACTAAGAATAAGGGGCTGTTTGGTTGATTAAGTGTTGAATCATTAAGATGTCTGAATGGTTAAGAGGTCTGTATGGTTAAGTGCTGAATCATTAAGTTGGACCTCTTAATGGTTAGTTTTCTTGTTCCACATTGGTATGAGAGTTTCATTAAAGTTCAGCCTAGTTCAGTGCTTAATGATTCAGCAACATCCCAAGTCTTAATGATTCAGCCTTAACCATTCCATTAAGAGGCTGAAACAAACGCGCTGAATGCTGAATCATTCAGCACTGAATGATTAAGAGCCTCATTAAGAGGCTACCAAACAGCCCCTAAGATTTGGTAACAAATCATCCTAAATTAACTTATTCATGATTGCTCATGAAAAAAATTTGGTCTTAACGGATGAAGTGCATAGGTCTCATTATCCTTTGTTAAATTTTTCATTTTCATGATAACAAAGTTCTAAAAATGTATGTATCATCTTGTTCTATTTTATAAGGTTTCTGTTCAGATAATGACAACGAATAATATGAGAGTTTAAGTTAATAGTGACTTTGTTTTGGTCATAAAACTCATAACTATCAAAGTGTGGCTTTAGTATTGATACTAAAATTCTGAGTAATCTCCAGAATATTGTAAGGTATCATAAAGCCTAATACAAAGATAAGTTATTGATGGTTCTTTCAACCATAACATTAAATTCGTCACTTACTCTCATCTTAAGTAGCTGTTGAACTCTGGTAAGGAAACGAATAGAACTAGACTCAATAATCATGTGTTAATTGGAATACTTATGTTCGTGGAGTTAATAATCATTGATTTTTTACTACTTAACTTAGTCAGCTGCTTCCTTGGCTTATGGATTGTCTCACTGCTTGTGCCTAGTCTAATGGCATAATTTTGCAGTGAAACATCCGCTTGGAGAAGTTAGAGCTCGAAGCAGTACTTGTATTTTGTTTTTGGACTTTAAAATTATCCTCTCTATTGTAAGTTATCTTGCACCTTTAAGTTTTAGTGGTAGTAAGGTGAATAACATCTGATTTTTCAGTTTTAGGCGTTTCTCTCCCTGTACGTATGTTGCTATCAACACACTCATTTTCCTTTGGTACTTCTGAGTGTTGTAGTTGATTCATAAGGCATCCAATCATACTAATGGAAAAGTTATTGTATAACGCACTGAAAATCATTATCGATTCCATGAATAAGCCCTTAGTTTAATGGACCATGTTATTCAATATTATGATGTATTCACGAATGTCACAAAACCTTTTTATTTGAGTTAGATTTATCGTTTGCTTCTTTAAGAGTTCTTTTGATTCTTTCATAGAAAACAAAAATTAGTCTTAGGAATTTCAGAATCTTTAACTGCTCCCCTGATAGCAATCATTAATTTGAGTTCTTGATTACCATAAGTAACATTATATTTGACTTATCCCACTTCTTAATGAAAATAAATTCCTTTTATAAGAAAAGTTAGCAAGAGTGTCATGTCTTAAGGGATTATTAAAACTCAATAAGAGCAAATCATAGTAGGTTTTGGAATAAGAATGGATTAGTTAGTTTGAGATATAACCTTTTAGAAGAACTTTAGAGTGATTTATCTTATGGGATATTCAAGTAAGGCAGACAAAAATTAGGATCATTATATTAATGAACGATCATTAATATGTGAGGATCATTATTTTGATAAAGATGTGATATAACACCAAAATATAACAGATTACTTGAAAGTTCTGCTTAAAATAATAGCACATCACCTTTGGGCTGAAGTGAAATCATTAAAGCATGATGTGCAATTAAGTGTAGCACATCACCTTTGGGCAGAAGTTGGACACTTAATTATTTAGGCACAATTTGGTTTTACATGACACGAATGTAACACATCATCTTTGGACAGAAGTGAGACATTCATGTTAATTAGGCAAAACTAATTTGTAGGGGTGTAAATAACACGTAACGGCTCGAGAGCTACCCGGGATCAGCTCGGTAAAAAGCCCGAACGAGTCGAGCCTTAACGAACCCAAGCCCGAGCCCGAGCCTGAAATATGGCTCATTTAGTTATCGAGCCCGAGCTCGAGCTCTAGATACAAAGCTTGATTGGGCCCGCGAGCCTAAACGAGCCTATACATAATTATAAGTTATTTATATATCTCTTATAATTTATAGCCCACATCTCCAAAGCTCAAGTCCTTATTTCATAGGCCATTTAATAACACTCGCGAGCCGAGCTTTTGCGATCTCGAGCCGAGCTTTGAGCTCGTTTGAGATTGTTCTCAAATCACCTCGAGCCGAGCCGAGCTCGAGCCTAGTCAGGCTCGGGCTCGGCTCGTTTACACCCCTACTAATTTGGTATGCTTAGTTAGACTTAGATAACTATGTTAAGGTTGCACATCACCTTTGGGTAGAAGTGATAAAAAAAACCGGTTTGAGGAACGAAACCGGTGGAACCGAACCGAACCGGTTCCTACAGGAACCAGTTTTTACCCAAACCGGTGCTAGGACCAAAAAAAACCGTAGGTTCCCCGACTGGTTCCCCTTCTCCACAAGAAAAACCGAACCGGTTTGGGAACCGGTTCAAAAAAACCGGTTTGAAACCGGTATGAAAAACCAGTATTTTTATTAAAAAAACTGAATTTTATATTTTAATATATATATATATATATATATATATATATAAAATAAAATTATACAAAAATGTTTCCACACATACAAATTTATACCCATACACCTTAAAAATTATAAAAATCAATAAAAGTTGAACTTTATGTAAAAAAAATAATATTTTGTGTTGGCCTTTTATTAAAAAAAAAAGTGCGCGAAAAAACCGATTAAGAACTGAAACAAAAAAAAACCGAAACCAAAACCGGTCTCCGAAACCGGTCTTACGAATCGACAAAACCGGTCCAAAACCGAACCGGTTTGGAACTGAAACCAATTCGGCCAGAAACCGGTACTGTAGCAAACCGGTTTGGAACCGAAACCGGCTTGGCAAAAAAAAACCGATTTGATCACCTCTACCTTTGGGCAGAAGTGGGAACTTTAAGTATTATCAAAGTGAAGCAAAACATTTATTGATTTAGGTTTTGAAAACATATTAGTTAAGTTTTTATTTTTTTTTTCAAAACTAATAAACTAATTAATAGCAAACCCTAGGAAAATTTTAGATTACCCGTTTTCAGAAAAATAGGTTTAGTTCCCGGGAAAAGACGTTCTCGAGAAAAAATAGTTAGTTCTCGCAAACAAGGAAGTTTTCGAGAAATTGGTTAGTTCTTGAACTTGTCATAGTTCTCGGTAAAAATTGAGTTCTCGGGTGGCCTTTGGTTCTCGGAAATTAGTTAATTTCCCGGAAAAACAAGTTAGTTCTCGAATTCTTGAGAGTTCTTGGATTCAGTAATGGTTTCCGAATTTAGTAATGGTTCTCGATTTTGGTTTTAAGTTCTCAGTTTTTGGTTTAGGTTTTCGACACCACATGGGGTGGTGTTGGTGTAGGAGAGCTTAACATCCCCTCTCACGCCTTCACACCGTGTAAACTTAGAGTCATCTCAACCAATTAGTACATTCACATTCACATTCACATTTCACCTCTGCAAATGCGAAATGTGAAACACTCAACCATTACATGACGTCTACATGGTGCTTACTCACATTTCATCACAACACATAGTGTTACATAAGCTGAATACACATCTTTCGCTACAGTGTTCAAAACTTCAAACTGTGTGATGCATAGTTCGACAACACATTTTTTTCTAACCTTTTAGCAACTAAGTTCTTCAATCTAGAGCCGAGGGGAGGGGGATTTACCGAAATCGAAATGACTGATAAACTGAAATTAAAATACTAATCCAAACTAATTTTTTCAACACAGAAAGTTACGGTTCAGTTATAACTTTGTTCCAAAATTGAATTTAGTCCTAAATTCATTATTATAGGCCAAAAGTTTTGGGAATAAATTTATTAGTTGCTGGTTAACATAGTTGTATGCCAAAGTTTCAAGACCAAATTTTATACTGTCAGTTTTTCCGTACCAGATATTTCAAGCCTAAATCTAAAATCGACCCATATCTAAACCGAACACATAAGTAATACTGAAAAACAATACGGATTGATTTCTTAAAGCTAAAACACAAAAATTTTGGCTTTGGATCGGTTTGAGCCCAAGCCTGATTCGATCTTTAACTTCCTGTGAGGTTAAGAACGCCTAGGTTGTAAACCAAACATATATCATATTTGAAATTATGAGACCAAATTTCATTCAATCTGGAATCATTAAATCAAGTTCCGTCTACCAAGTATTAGCTTTGTAAATGAACTGACTCAGGGTGGGCTCAGGCTCGTCTCATTTAAAAGCCGAGACAATTCGTCTATCTTAACTAGTTTAAATGTTGAGTTCAGGCTTAGCTCAGCTCGTCAAAAGCTTGAGCTACCTTGTGGCTCATCAAGCCAACTCCTATATATTTTTTATAACAAATTAATATTTTAATTTTTGATACATAAAACCAAAAAAAAAAAACAATAAATAGAAACATCAAGATCTACTTATCAACAAACACTGCTTAAAATTTTGAAATTTATGTTGTGTATATATAAATATAGCCTTAAATTTCAATGAGTCACGGACCCAAACTACCTTGGGCCGGGCTCAACTCATTTATAAACCGAGCCAAATAAATCGAGCTTTTTCTGAGCCGCAAGCTTTTCAAACAACACAACCAAACACAGCTTAGCTTCTTAATCATTACAAAACCTCATAATTTCACCAAAAAAAAAAAAAAAAAAAACAAAATCCAACCATATTCTATTGCAAAATCAATTACTGTACAATATATATTCACAATAAAGGCAGCGGCCTTTTAAAACTTAAAATAATAACAAATCACACAAACATATAAATTGAACTAATAAATTAACCAATTAAATCTGTCATCTACCGGAATCAGACTCTTCATCTGAAACCAATTCGATATCCGAAGCGATTAACGGTGAGCTTATACAGCTTGAACTACTACTACCATCTCCTCTGTTCTTCATCATCATGTAAGCGACTGAAACAGCTGAGTTCACGATCTGTTTCATGATCATTCGCTTGATTTTATTCTGACCTCGTCGTGGTGGAATCATGGGTTTGTTGGGTTTCATTTATGTTAGGTTTTGGATTGAAATTTTATGAATTTGAAGAGAATTTGTGAAGGATTTGAAGTTTGTTTTGAAGTTTGTTGTAGAGAGAGGAACAGAGGGAGTGTTATTTATAGGTGCTTGACTCGTGAGTCGAGTGTTGGTGACTCGGTAACTCAGTAACTTAGCGATCACGTTTCAATGTTTCATGTGTTTTATTATTCAGGTCTGCGTAATGATGGGGACTAACCTATCGAGGGGGGTCTGATCCTAAACGCCATCTTGATTTTTATCTGACTGTTACTTCAGCGAGACAACTAGTGTGAAGACAGTACGGTTTTCGGGGGAACGATACCAAGACTGACAAGCCGGTCCGGATCCGATAGAACACGGAGTTCAGACGACTTCGATCGGCATCGGGACAATGAGTCACTCATAATAAAGTCATCATTCAATAAAAAAAAAGATAATTGAAATTTTTCTTTGTTATTATTATTTTTTTAAACATAATACCTCTTTGTTTATGAGTTAGGATTAAATACACAAGACACTTTTTCTAGGAAGGATTAGAAGGATTGTGATTCATTAATCATATATTTGAAGGGTTAAGATTAGTTTGTTTGAAAAAAATAAATAATAAATTAGAAAAAGGCCATAAAAGGAAAACCACATTTGTTGACTTTCTCTCTCCACATGCAATGCACATGTCAATTCCCTCCATCATTTTAAAACGTCTATAACTTTTTCATACGATATTTGTTTTTCAAAAAAAATTCACCATGTTAACGAGCGTTTTTTTATCTTTAATATGAGTACCACATTGCTACATTAAAATTGAAAAAAAATTCGTGCTAAATGGTTTTCTTCTCCGTTGTGTCTTATGCTCGTTCATTGTGTTATAGTATGCACGTGTGCTTTATAAATATGTTATTTATGTTTTTTAGTCTACACATTATTTAACTTTGTCCATTGTGTTTTTAGTATGGTTTTCATTGTGTTTTACGCAAATGAGTTTTGTATTTAGGTGTACATTGTGTTTTATAATGTTGTTCATTGTGTTTTTGAGTCTATTATTCATTGTGTTCTAGTCTTCTTTTCATTGTGTCTTTAATATGTCGTCAATTGTGTTTTATTAGACTATTCCTTGTGTTTTATGGGTTGAGTTATTCTACAAAGGCTACAAAAAATGAGAAGGGTGAGAAGGATACAAAAAACACAATAGATCATGAAATATGACACAATGAGCCACAAAATATAACACAGTGCCAAAAAATATAACACAATGCTGAAGAAAAAAAGACACAATGAATTGAAAAAATGACACAATGATGAAAATAAGAAAAAGACACAGTGGTACATAAAAGACACAATGATATAATGCAAATTCTAAAAACTACAAGCTAAACCCCCAAAAAACGAAAACCTAAAAACTAACGTCGTAGGGTTCGATAAGACAATTCCAATACCGCTTGAATGAGTTCAATCAGAGTCTGTTTGATACATTTCCTACGACTTCTTATTTTTCCTTCACTGTGTATTTGATCTAACTCGTGTTTTATACCCTATTGTTCATTGTATATTTAATTGGTACTCATTGTGTTTTATGTTATCTCCATTGTGTCTTACGTAACTGGGTTTTCAATTTTTTTTTTCAAAAGTATTCATTATGTTTGATTTTTTTTTTTCAAAAGTATAACAATATGGTACTCATATTAAAGATAAAAAGACGCTCAATTTTATGGTATGATTTTTTTTTTTTTTAAATGATGACGTATAAAAAAGTTACGGACATTTAAAAATAAAGGTGGAAACGACATGTGACTTGCATGTGCATATGTTTTTGACAAAATTACCCCTCTCACTTGTTATTCCTTTGGACACATGTTATTTTCTAGTGGCTTCTCACCCTTCTCACTTTTTGTAGCCTTTGTTTTATATATTAGAATTATGATAAAATTAAAATAGGAAGTCGTAGGAATGGTATCAAATAGAGTAGGATTGAAGTAATTCAAGCGGCATTGAAACCGACTAATCAAACCCTACAATATTAGTTTTTAGTTTTTCGCATTTTGGATTTTTAGCTTGTAGTTTACAAAATTTTTATTATGTTATTGAGTTTTTTATATGTCATTTTTATGATTTATTGTGTATTTTTTTCTCAGCATTGTTTTATATTTATTAGCATTGGATTATATTTTGTGACTCATTATGTTTTATTTTGCGATCGATTGAGTTTTTTGTTTAATTTTGACTTTCTCATTATTTTACACTTTATATAATAAGTTGAAGCATATATATTATTTCAAACCAATGGGTTACCAGCTTATTGGCAAAATTAAGGGCTTTAGGGACAATTAGGTTTGGAAGTATTGGGTTTGACGATAAAAAAATTCATTCTTTCAAAATAAATATATTTATATTATTTCGATTTATGTATTTTAATATAAACTTATCATACATAATAATTTAGTTTTATGTCTTGAAATATACTTTAGTTTTGTTACATACAAGCGAACAAATACCTACAAATATTTTCTTTTTAACCAAAAAAAAACATAATTATTACAATCTAATTTATCATGTGGTTTATATTAATATAAAGAATAGAGATGATGTAATAACTTGATCATATTATAAAATATTAAATGTTAAAAGCTATAAAAATATGATATTTTTAGATAGATAATACATAAAGAAAGAATTGCCTTTAAAAACACAGAAAAAAGAATTTGACTTTGACAAAAAACACAAAGAAAGAATAAAAGTACACTCGCCAATGATAGTTTTTAGTTGGTTTCAATTTCTTCACCCTCAACTTATGCTTAATGTCAAACGCTTCTAATTTTCATATTTTTCATTAATCAAACAAATGGAATATGTAACTAAAAACTTTTCAATCTAACTCTATGATGTTAATACAACAAAACCTCATAATAGATAAAAGTAACAATTGAAATGTTTGTAAGTAATGTGACCGCGGTTTTACTTTGACGTGTGTCGTATTAGAATATGATATTTTTAGGAGATTTATATATATATATATATATATATATATATATATATATATATATATATATAGGATTTGGTTCAAATGAGAACCTTTTCCCAAATTGAGAACTAGAGAACCATTCTGGGCCACACATTTCTCTAAGGCAATTTTTTTTATATTTTTTTTTTTTTTTATTTTTTTGCAAAAATCGCTGCTTTATATGTAAGGAAATTTTTTTTTTTATTTTTTTTGTATTTTTTTTTCAGTATACACATGTGTATAATTGCATTATACACATATGTATAATGCTATATACACATATGTATAACTGAAATATACACATATGTATAGCTGAAAAATGCTATATACATATATGTATAATTGCTATATACACATATGTATAATTGTCATATACACATATGTATAAATGAAAAAAAAATTCAAAAAAAATAAAAAAAAATTTTTTCCTTGCATAAAAATGTGCGATTAAAGCAAAAAAAAAAAAAAAAAATTTTTTTTTTTTTTTTTTTTTGCCTTTATATGAAATGTGTGGCTCAGAATGGTTCTCTCAGTTCTCAAATAGGGGTTGGTTCTCTTAGGATCCCTACCCTATATATATATATATATATATATATATATATATATATATATATATATATATATATATATATATATATATATATATATATATGGTCCGAAATGATCTGTCCGGTACGTACATATTAAGCATGGTTGTCAAGTTGATCCAAACGTGTGATTTTAACAAAGTAATAAATGTATGTGGTTTCTCACTCAAGATGACCAATTCAATTAGGAATTCGCTGGTATTGCTATGAAAAAATGGTTAGTCGAATTCATTCATTTCATTGTCTAACCCACTATCCCAAAAAAATGGTTAACTCATTGGAGTTCTAGTGTTGTCGATCATCTTCAAAAGTACATCAAACTCAAGTAACTATTAATTCAATCGCCTACCTATGTCACACAAATCTTAACCTAACCTTTAGCCTTTAACCTATGGAAAAGTAACTCTTAGGTTCTAACACACAACCGATTACTCCGTATTTATTAATAATGAAGGGATTTTGGTAATTTCACAAACAATTTGTAGCTTTAATGGACGGAGCTAAACAAAGGGGATGAAATGGTAGAAAAAAAAAATGAAACTATAGTGTCGTAGGCAAAAATAAAGGTATACGACTTGAAATTTAGCATTTGACCAAACCACGTGGATGAAATCCAGTCCGATGTAATTAAAAGTCGAGGTCAACGTAACCCGACTCGGTACGATCTGAAAAGTTACACGTTGGTACACGAATCAGATAAGTTCACGCGTTGGTGGATTATTATTTATGAAATAATAATTGTTTTAGTCTTGAGTGACTTAATATTAATAAGATTAATATTAAGGAGTATTAACATATTTAGCAAGAGGTTTATTGCAAGTTGTTGTCTTATAAAAGGAGGGTTAAGGAGTAAACCCTAATCACACCTTTTATCAAAAACAACTAATCCCTTGCCTCCCTCTTGTGATTAGCGGCCGCCACCCAAGAAGAAAAAGGCCGCTGCCTTTTTTCCTTTTGGTTTGGCCACAACCACCATAAGCCGCCGCCTTCCTTTTGCAAGTGTTGCTTCCCGGTTGGTTCGTTGTAACCTGCGTGTTACAATTCCGGTGTAGTCGTCAAAGGTTGATTGCTAAACCCCCTATGGTTGTTTATTATTTATTTGTTTATACGCGTTTAACTGAGATCCTGATTGGGAATAGTTTATT
The DNA here is from genome assembly GCA_028751855.1 of Ambrosia trifida. Lineage (NCBI taxonomy): Eukaryota > Viridiplantae > Streptophyta > Magnoliopsida > Asterales > Asteraceae > Ambrosia > Ambrosia trifida. Next base: position 61,666,601 of record CM054128.1, on the reverse strand, counting down.
AATCGACGGAGCTAAACAAAGGGGATGAAATGGTAGAAAAAAAAATGAAACTATAGTGTCGTAGGCAAAAATAAAGGTATACGACTTGAAATTTAGCATTTGACCAAACCACGTGGATGAAATCCAGTCCGATGTAATTAAAAGTCGAGGTCAACGTAACCCGACTCGGTACGATCTGAAAAGTTACACGTTGGTACACGAATCAGATAAGTTCACGCGTTGGTGGATTATTATTTATGAAATAATAATTGTTTTAGTCTTGAGTGACTTAATATTAATAAGATTAATATTAAGGAGTATTAACATATTTAGCAAGAGGTTTATTGCAAGTTGTTGTCTTACAAAAGGAGGGTTAAGGAGTAAACCCTAATCACACCTTTTATCAAAAACAACTAATCCCTTGCCTCCCTCTTGTGATTAGCGGCCGCCACCCAAGAAGAAAAAGGCCGCTGCCTTTTTTCCTTTTGGTTTGGCCACAACCACCATAAGTCGCCGCCTTCCTTTTGCAAGTGTTGCTTCCCGGTTGGTTCGTTGTAACCTGCGTGTTACAATTCCGGTGTAGTCGTCAAAGGTTGATTGCTAAACCCCCTATGGTTGTTTATTATTTATTTGTTTATACGCGTTTAACTGAGATCCTGATTGGGAATAGTTTATTAATCGGATTAATAAAATTAAATATATATTTATATATATAAATCGGCTAATATTATATAATGTATATAATCGATTTTTCTAATAAATATAAATCGCTTCCGCTGTGTATACGATACCATGATTCCCAACAGTGGTATCAGAGCCACGGTTACGCGCGTATAGATGGTAAAGTTATAATTTTGATCTATGTTTTATTTGTCAAAAATTGTTTATTTTGACAAAAGATCAAAAGCTTTTAGTTGTTCATGGATTGTGATGTGAATCGAGCCCTAGGTATTTGGCCCATGTCATGGTTGTGTTTGTGATGTTTTTTTTTTCTTTATTGATTTGTATTTTTATTACGAATATTGGATCCGGTGTAATAGATAGGATTAGAATAGATTTGATTTTATTGTATTTTCAAATTTATTGTTGTAATCCTACAAGTACAAGATCAAGACGAAGATATAAATGACGAACAGGTTCCATGAAGATAGAGATCTCGGGTCAAGTGGGAGCTATATCAAAATAGTTTTGAAACCCTTTTGACTAGTTCGTTTCGTTTCTGGCTAAAACGAAACGGACGACCTATTAGGGGCTCGATTCGTTTAATTTTATTATTATGTTTTGTGGTTGTGGTTTATTTATTGTAAATAATTTAGATAACCCAAAATAAATAAAATTTTCACAATCATGGCAACGGTTTTATTAAAACAAGTTTTATAAAAACCGAAAAGCACATTTAATAAAAGGAGTTTTATTAATATTAAAACATGTCCATTCGCGATAACACGACCAACGTAGTTTAAATAGGGTATTTAAAACTATACCGTGTCGAGTGTTGAAAGGAGTTTCAATTATCACGAACAATATAAAATTGGATTTTATAAACTATTGTGTGACTCACATCATGCTAACGAGTCATTCAATATATTTATGGTAAATATTAAAATTAAATCCCAATTTTAAATTGATGTTTAATGTCACCCTTAACGAGTTAACACTCCATTCTATATCGAACCCAAATATTAGTGCTGGCCCTGCATCTGGGCGTTGATCATGAGTGAAGGTAATCATCGCGGTTCCTGTGTAACATAGGTCGGTGTTACAGTTAACAGTAAAGGACCAAACATCGCTTGTTAGACAAGTGGGCATAGTTGGGGTTAAACATACATCGTTTTTAGCGATAACCCCAAAAGGAGAGTTGTGTAGTGGACACAATTAACAATCGTTGTTTACCTACCTAATCGTGCCAGTGGACAGTGCTAAGCCAGTTCATTGTGTATTGATGAACCGAGATCTCATCCTAATTTTTTTTTTTGGTCATAAAATAATTAGGATACTTATAACATGAAATACTAATACATTAATTTTGAACTTTGTAGATGTCAACTGAAAACAATTCCACCTCCCATTTCTCTCTCAAGTCCATCTTAGAGAAGGACAAACTTAACCACTCCAACTTCATGGACTGGCACCGCAACTTGAAAATTGTTCTCAAGGCGGAGAACAAGTTGTATGTTCTAGAAACGCCAGTTAGCACTCATGTGCTAAAAATGAAGGCATATGTTGATCACTTGGCTTGTCACACCCTCAAATTAACACTTGCGGAGTTATACCGCGAGGCGCATGACAAACCAGGATCCAAGTCAACGATCACAATAAACAACTCTATATGAAATACGTAAATCCATAAACAACGATTTTATAAGCGGAAGCATTTAAGAATTTAATCAGCTACAATAGTATTCCAAGTATTCAAGACACTTTATTTCAAAACATGCAACTAAGCCTAGACGCCAATGCAGACCCGTGCGCCTAGTTCCATTTGTTGCTACCTTAGCGACCTGAGAAAAACATGCCAAAAAGATGTCAACATATAATGCTGGTGAGTTCACAGGTTTGTTTATTATGTTACCAAGTGTTACCAAAACGTTATCATGTCCATACTATATCAATGTTACCAAGTACGCTAGCTAGGCGTATGTTTTATTACTACTATGATTGGAAACCATTACTAGACACGTTTAGCAATGTTTAGCATGTTTAAGCAGCCCGAATGTTCAGCATGATACCAATGTTCCTGTTCGAGACAACATGCACCTGCCCGGCCCTCCAAGCCAACGAGTGGGGCAGGTCACGCCCAATAGATCTATCCACATTTCCCCCGTTGTGCATCCCCGGACATTCATGGTTTCCCCCGGGACTTCCAAAGATCGTATAGCAATACAAAGTTAAAAACCATAGTATGACATATGTTACCAAAATAGTTTAGCGCATGTTTTCTCCCCCAAAAGTTAAAGCAGTAAAAGTAGGGCCGTGAACTAACCTTAGATAGCGTTCTTCGGTTATAAGTAAAGATGTTAAGCCCTTGATAATCCCTCTACCGGAGATCTATCAAAATGTTCACATAAGTGTTCCGACTAATAACCATAAGGTTATCTAGTCCCCGATTGTCCAGATCGTAACCAAGTATGTTTTAAAGCGTGTTTAAATGCTTAACCGACACACTAGACCAACCCGACATCCCGTTGGTGACCCATTACCCTAACTAATCAAGTACACATAGATTACACACAAGGTTCAAGCATAAAACACTTAGTTTGTATCAAAAATCTCATTTCTGCATCAGAACGGTCGAACCAGTCAGATTAAGCCTCCTTCGCCCGTTTTTAATCTCCTTCGCCCATTTTGGATTTCATTCGACCGTTTGATGTTTCCTTCGCCCGTTTTACCACGTTCGCCCAAACATAACCCAGGTTCGACCCTGGATTCTCTCCTTCGCACCTTCGATCGGTCGAAGGAGTCCAGGTTCGCCCCTGTTGTGCAAATTTTCCTAAAAACGCTTCAAACACATTCAAAACGACTCGAAACATCATCAAACACAACAGTCAAGCATGAATAACTTATCCCTACAAAACCCCACCGATTTCCCTCAATAATACGTCCATTTCAACCCTTTCCCAAAATGGTAAAAATTATGGAAACGTCATAATCATGCATGGATTATTTACCCAATTTGGAAACTTTTGAAATCGATTCATATTCAACTTAAAATGCTCAGTTTGTCGAGTGTTCGATCTTTCCCTATTATTTCTATTGATCATAAATATCATGCATCAAGTCTAGATTCTTTAAAACCCCCAAATACCCATAATATCATCATCTACCCCTCTTTAACCCTAAACAACAATAAACTCGCATCTATAACAATCCTATATCATGTTTCTATCATAGATACAGTAGCAAATCATTGAACAACCCATAACACCACATAACACATAATTAACACACGTTTATTATCATGAAAACCTATGTCATATGATAAGGTTTTGATTTAGAAAGATGTTTAAAAGGTTTTTAATCATAAAAACACCCTTAGAACAGATCCGGACAATTAGGGTTAGATGAAAACGAATTAAAATGCTTTAAAAAGGTTTAGGATCAAGAACACACCTTGGATTCTTGTTTAGATGTTGTAGATAGGTTAGATTATGAAAAAGAAGAGCAAAAACTCCTTCCTTAGTGATTAGAATCGTTTGAGAGTGTTTTGAGACGGTTAGGGTTTGTGAAATGATGAAAAATGGCAAAGTTTGGTATTTATACTAATCCTCCTTCGCCCCATACCAATGGTCGAAGGTAGCCTCCTTCGACCCTTCCACAGGGTCGAATGAGCCCTGTCCTGGTCGAAGGGAATTCTTTCAATTCCACATCCCAGGTTCGCCCATTTACAAAGGGTCGAACCAAACAAAATGTTCTCCTTCGGCCACTCGAAGTGGTCGAACCTGAACTCATGTTTAACTAGTTTTCCAGTTTGTCGTGTTTAACGCATTCTAACATACCTTAACATATGAGCATGCAACCTTAGTCTATATTTAACATATTTAGGTACGGATAATCATTTACACATCATTTAAACACATCTATGTATATAATCCACCACACGACCCATAATCTACACATATACTTAATTAGTTCATGTAATGTCACCAACAACGGAACCCGGTACTAGTGTATTACCAAAACGACTCCCAATGATCCTCCAGATCATTGCACCCTGGACAATCCTAACTTGACTCGACTCAACTAACCCAGTTAAGTCCGTTTATAAACGTTTCTTGCTAAGGTAGACTTAGATGTTACTAAAATGTTTAAGCCAAACATGCCGGGTGTCACATGGCTCGTCTGGAATCCCCCTTGAGCGATGAGTTAGCTAGGGATATTATCCTAAACTCATTGCCCAAGTCATATGACCAGTTCATTATGAACTACAATATGAATGGGATGGAAAAGACACTTGCAGAACTGCATTAGATGCTCAAAACTGCTGAGGTGAACATACCTAGCAAGACTGCACCAGTGCTAGTGATCAAGGAGGGTCAAGTTAAGAAACCTAAACCAAGAAAATGGGCAATCAGGGCAAAGGGAAGGGCAAAGGCAAATCTGTTGCCAATAAGAAACCTCGGAAAGATGCCAAGTGTTTTCATTGTGATGAAAATGGGCACTGGAAGAGGAACTGTGCTAAGTATTTAGCTGAACTGAAGCAAGCTAAGGCTTCAGGAGGAGAGTCCTCAAGTATATATGTTATTGAAATCTTTGCTTTTCCTAGCAAAAGATGGGTGTTTGACACAGGATGTGGTTTCCACATTTGTAATGTTTTGCAAGGACTAAGAAACATTAGAAAGCTGAAACAAGGCGACTTGGAGGTCCATGTTGGCAATGGACAAAGAGTTGCTGTGAAGGCTATAGGAGAATGTGTTCTCTTGCTTCCTTCTAGTTTTGAACTTGTTTTGAACAATGTTTATTACATTCCTAGTGTGACTAGAAATATTGTTTCGTTTCATGCTTTGCGTAGACAAGGTTTTGATTATCGTTTTAATGGTGAATTTATTTCTGCTTATTTTAACGATGTATTTTACTTTGATGCAAAACCTAACAATGGGATCTATGAGATAGAAATCCAAAACGATAACATATTATGCAATATCTCCCATAAACGTAATAAGTTGGACTTTAATGATACGTATATGTGGCATTGTAGACTTGGTCACATAAGTGAGAATCGTGTTAAACAACTCAAAACCGCAGGAATCCTGGATTCCAAAGGTTCGGAGTCGTTTGGAAAATGCAAATCATGCTTAAGTGGAAAGTTAACAAAAACACCTTTTTCAAATGTTGGAGAAAGAGCTAATGATCTGTTAGGACTTGTACATACAGATGTATGTGGTCCATTCAGAACGATGTCAAGACATGGAGAAAGATACTTTGTTACATTTACTGATGATCTCAGTAGATATGGTTATGTTTATCTTATGAAGCATTGTTAGGACAAAGAGGATTGGTGAAACCACTTTTGGAAACCTTAGTCTAATTCACTTCTGTCATTTTGGCTAAGTATAGAAGTACTGAAAAGAAAACAAAGAACTGCTGAAGAGAAGATAAGAGAAGTGCTGAAGAAGAAACTTCATCAGAAGTTCTGAAGTCCAAACCAGACAAGTTCACTTCAGAAGTACTGAAGACAAACTACTCATCAGTAGTTTGTCATTCATCAGCACTTAGCATCAGATATTTTCCACCGCCTTTTTGCATCAGTAGTTTATTGTTTATTATTACTTTTAGCTGTATTTGTTAGTTTCAATGTTGCAACTTGTGCAACTTGTTTCTGTACTTGCTTTTTGGCAAGATACATGTATGTAAACGTCTATAAATAGGAGGCTTCAACCTTCTATTTTAGACATTGATTTTAATAGAAAAATCCTTCAAACACTCTCTACTGTTCTATTCCATTTCAGTATTTATTGTGAATCTGTCTAAGTATCTAATTCTCATTTACTGCTTAGATTCATAATAAATACTTGTCATTTATTAGTTTCAATCATCAAGGGGGAGTAATAACTCTTCCTTAGTTTAAAAAGTGTTGCTTTAACTTATACATTCCGCTGTGCTTATAATCTGATTTACAAGGGCTTGCTAAACACTTAAGTGTCAAGATAGCAAGTTCTTACTTAGCAAAAAGAGCAAACTGATCCCAACAATTGGTATCAGAGCATTGGTTTATCTGATCACATATCAATCTAACAAATTGAGAATCAGACACAAAGCTCTTATTGATATTCAATAAAAAGATCAAAAGTTCACTTTTTATCAACATCCATCACTTAAAAGAGTCATCTGACAAATCTATACTCTTTAAAATGGATCCACATAATACTGGTTCTGCCACCAAACCTGCCATGCTTGTGAGAAATGAGTACAACATATGGCAAAAGAGAATGGCACATACCTTGTCACAAACCAACACAGGTTGTTGGAGATCTGTGATATATGGTCCTCACAAACCAGTAAATGTTAATCTTGAAACTAATGTTAAGGTCCCTAAGGACCCTAAAGAATATACAGATGATGATTTCCTAAAACTTGAGCTAGATGCAAAAGCATTCTCTATGTTGGCAATGGCTCTCCCAAATGAGATATACTCTGGCCTTTTACATTGTGAAAGTGCCAAAGAACTCTGGGATTGTCTTAAAGAACAGTTTGGAGGAACTGAAGAGGTGATTGCCAACACCAGAGAGATTTTAGCTCAACAATATGAAACATTTGCTCATATTAATGGGGAAACTTTAACTCAACAATTTGAAAGATTCTTCTCATTAATATCTGAGCTAAAGTTAAATGGTCAGACCTATACAACAGTGTCTATGCTACATAGATTTTTAAGGTCTTTACCAGACAAATGGGAAACATACTCCATTGTTTTAAGATCCTCACCAGATTTTAGCTCCCTCACTCTTACAAAACTCCATGGGAGATAACTTACTTTTGAGAGAGAAATTGATCAAAAGAAGAAATTACAATCATCTGGTAAAACTGCTGATGACTACCTACCAGGTAGTACAACACTTTTGGGACAAGATTCACCAACTTGTTCCTATGGATCTTATGACAATATTGACATAACCACTGGGATCTCATCAGAAAGATCTTTCCCAGGTTATGACAATAATGACCAAAGTCAAACTGCTGATAATCTATGTTTTATCATGGATGATTTGAAAAACTTTAGCAGTGATGACTTAGAAGAAATGGACATATTACACCAACTGGCCATGCTAAGCATTAAAACTAACAAGTTTTATAAAAGGTCAGGAAGGAAATTTCCAGGATTGACCAGTAATACAAAAATTGGTTTTGACAAATCTAAATTGAGATGTCACAAGTGTCAGAAGTTGGGACACTTTGCTAGAGAGTGTAGAAGCTCTAGCTTTAACCAATCACAATCTGGAAATAACTTTAACCCCAATTATAATAGGAATAATGGAACTCAAGGGAGTGCTCATTTTGTACAGGCACAAGCTCCTCAACAGCAATACATGCCACAAGTACAATATGTTCAAGTGCCTGCTCAACAGATGCAGAGCCAACAATCAATCCCTCCCTTTTGACACCACAGAGTGCAATCCTGATGCAGACAACAAAATGTTTGACATCAACTGGGGAGAACCAGACAATGGCAGAAAGAACTTTGCCTTAATGGCATTTGAAGGCTGTACTTCAAAATCTGCATTGTCACAGGTATCAAAAGAATCTTTGACAAAGCTTTGCTCAAATTCTTGCAAAGAAACTTTTGCTCTCATAAGAGAGACAAATCTGCACTTACAAGGTAAAGCCAATGATTTAGAAAGAAAATACACACAGATAAAATGTGATTTAGAAAGAAAACTGTGTGCTAAAACAAAAGAAGTTTCTAAATTAACTGACTCTGCTATTGAAACCCAAGCACAAATTAAAATCATGCTAAATGACCTGGGAGATGTCAGACAAGAGCTTGCTGACACCAGGATCACATGTGAAAAATGGGTGGAATCTTGTAAGGGGTATCAATTATTGCTAAACAAACAAAGTGCTTCAAATGTTAAGTTTGGCATAGGATACCATCATGTTGAAACACCAACAGATTTTTCTCCCAAAACTACTGAAGATGGGAGAAAAATTGTTTCAAATGAAACTTCTGAAGGGAAAGAGTGCACATCTTTCCATGAAAACTTTCTAAACAGAAATCCTGGTATTTTCAAAGAAAGTACTTCAGAAGTATTAACTAAATCTGACAACAAGCCATCAGTAGTTTCATCTACATCAGGAGTTGAGACCCTGAAAACTACTGATGAGCAAAATCTCTTCACAAATGTCAGAAATTTGCCTTTAGATAAAAAACAAAAGGCAAAAGAGTGTGAAATTTGTGGTCTGTTCAACCACAAAACTGAATTTTGTAGATACAGAAAAGGAATTCAGTTCAATCAAAAATTTAAACAACAGGTTGTGGGAAATCAAATCAGAAATGATTATGAAAGAATCTTTAAACCCAAGAAACAACAACCTGAAAACACCTTTTCTCAGAAAAAGATAAAATCTCAACCAAAATCTTTTTCTCAAAATTCCTTGTCAGTAGTTAGACCAGAATCATCAGCAGTTTCACAAACTGCTGAGATACAAAATCTAATGAACATGGTACAACTACTGATGACCAAGGTTGATGGTGGTCCTGAAAAGGATACCACCATGGTTCTTAATGAAAAATCCATTGCCAAAAAGACATGGATTTCTGAACCTGGTCAAGAACAAACTGTAACTGTTCTCAAGAGCAAACCCAAAGCCAAACAGGCTTGGGTTCCTAGATCTAACTAATTTGCTTTTATGTGCAGAGAGTTTCCAGGGGCTTAAACAGCATATGGTATGTTGATAGTGGAGGCTCTATGCACATGACTGGATGCAGATACCTGATAAACAACTTTATCAGCCAAAGAGAAGGATATGTATCCTTTGGGAACAATGCTAAGGGATATGTGCTAGGACATGGCAATGTCTCCTCTGGCAAAATACAGTTTGACAAGGTCAATCTGGTAGAAAACCTTGAATACAACTTGCTGAGTGTGTAACAAATGTGTGATAAAGGATATTCTTCCTTTTTCACAAAGACAGCATGCAAGATCATCTCACCAGAAGGCCAGAAGTTGATAGAGAAGATCATTGAAGATCATACTTTGCTGATTGCCAAAAGATGTGGCAATGTCTATGCAGTGGACATTGAGAAAGACAAAGTATTGAACAACACTGCCTGTTTCTTCTCAAGGGCATCAACTTCAGAAACAGATCTCTGGCACAGGAGACTTGGCCATGTGAACTTTAAAACCATAAATAAAGTCACAAAAATGGGCTTGGTCAGAGGTCTACCTTTGAAAGTATACCAGTGTCAAGAACACTGTGTATCCTGTTTAAAGGGAAAACAGCATAAGTCCTCCTATAAGTCTATTGAAGAATCAAAAACAACTGCATGTCTTCAACTACTCCATATGGACTTATTTAGACCTGTCAAGATTATGAGCCTTGGTAAGAGAAGTACTGCTTAGTCATCATTGATGACTACTCAAGAATCACATGGGTATTCTTCTTATTCTCCAAGGATGAGGCTGCTGAAATCATCAAGTTCTTCATTCTACAAGTAGAGAAACAATATTCTCTATCTGTCAAAACCATTAGAAGTGACAATGGGACAGAGTTCAGGAACAAAACTCTGGATGAATTCTGTTTGTCTAAAGGGATTATTAGACAATACAGTGTTCCCAGAACTCCTGAACAAAATGGTGTAGTAGAAAGGAAGAACAGAACATTAATAGAAGGAGCAAGAACAATGTTAGCTGATTCTGGACTGCCCTTGTACTTTTGGGCAGAAGCAGTTAACACATCATGTTATGTTCAGAATAGAGTTCTTGTGGTCAAGAGACATTCCAAGACTGCCTATGAAGTTCTTCATGGCATGAAGCCCCTTATCTCCTTTTTCAGGGCTTTTGGGTGTCAATGTTTCATCTTGAACATCAAGGAATCTATTTCAAAGTTTGCTGCCAAAGTTGACTCAGGTTACTTCCTTGGTTACTCTTCAACTAGAAAAGCCTACAAGGTTTTTAATTCTCACACCAGGATAGTAGAAGAAACATTGAATGTCAAGTTCAATGAGTCAAAACACACTCTTATTCCAGCACATCCTGCTGAACTCTTTGACCTTGACAACTTCCACTTTGGACCTGAAAAGACTGTTACTCCTTCCAAACCTACTTATTATGGTGATCAAAGGTTTGAAGATGAGGATCCTACACCATGGACTCCTCAAACAGTCATTAAGTCAACTTCAACACCATCAGAAGTTTCCCAAACTTCTGATCAAACAAATACTGAAGGCCAAACTCAAACATCTGCTTCAGCACCTGCAACTACTGAAGAAGCTAAAAATGCTGAACCAGATATTATAGACCTCAGTAGTTTGTTTGAAGAACAAGAGCCACCTACACCTGTCAGTGGTTTACAACAACTGATTGAACACAGAGATCATCCACTTGATCAAGTCATGGGTGATATAGCTTCAGGTGTTCTTACCAGAAACCAGCTCTCCAACTTTTGCCTATTTTCAGCCTTTATTTCACAGTTGGAACCAAAGAAGTACCAGGAAGCCCTCAAAGACAATAATTGGGTGCAAGCTATGCAAGATGAACTGCTTCAGTTCAACAAGCAACAGGTCTGGGAAATCTGTCCCTTACCTCCAAACAAGCAACCAATTGGCACAAGATGGGTTTTCAGGAACAAACAAGATGAAGCTGGTATGATAATTAAGAACAAGGCAAGGCTGGTAGTTCAAGGGTACTCTCAAGAAGAGGGAATTGACTATGATGAAACCTTTGCTCCAGTTGCAAGGCTTGAGGCCATCAGGTTATTTCTGGCCTATGCCATTTCCAACAAAATTAAAGTTTATCAAATGGATGTGAAAAGTGCATTTTTGTATGGAAAAATAAAAGAGGAGGTGTATGTCTGTCAGCCACCTGGGTTTGAGGATCCTTCTCATCCTGAGTGGGTGTACAGACTGGACAAAGCTCTTTATGGGCTCAAACAGGCTCCAAGAGCCTGGTATGATACACTCTCCACCTTTTTACTCAAAAATAACTTTACAAGAGGTGCCATTGATAAAACTCTTTTCATTTAACATGTTGGAAATCATGTCTTACTTGTTCAAATTTATGTTGATGATATCATTTTTGGTTCAACAAACACAAAACTGTGTGATGATTTTAAGAAACTCATGCAATCAAAATTTGAGATGAGTACCATGGGAGAACTGCAGTACTTTCTAGGACTGCAGATCAAGCAACAAACAAATGGAACTTTTATGCATCAATCAAAATATGTTAAAGAATTATTGAACAAATTTTCTTTAAATGACTGTAAATCATGTTCCACTCCCATGACACCAATCACACAAGTTGAACCTGATGATCAAGGAAAACAGGTTGATCAAACCATGTACAGATGCATGATAGGTTCCCTTTTATACTTAACTGCTTCTAGACCAGATATTATGTTTTCAACATGTGTCTGTGCTAGATATCAATCAGCACCAAGGGAATCACACCTTATAGTAGTCAAAAGAATTTTCAGATATCTGAAAGGAACTCCAACACTTGGAATTTGGTATCTTGCTTCAAGCAATACCAAGTTATTAGCTTTTTCAGATAGTGACTATGCAGGGTGTAAGATGACAAGAAAGTCAACATCTGGTGGTTGTCAATTCCTGGGTAACTGTCTAGTGTCATGGCAATCAAAGAAGCAAACATCTGTTGCAACTTCAACTGCTGAAGCTGAATACATTGCAGCTGCAAGTTGTTCATCACAGATACAATGGCTCCAATATCAACTTCTTGATTATGGAATCAAAGAGACCAAGACACCTTTGTTTGTAGACAGCAAATCTGCCATTAGCATCATTCAAAATCCGGTACAGTTCTCAAAAACCAAACATATTGAGATCAGGTACCATTTCATAAGAGATTGCTATGAAAAAGGCAAGATTGAGGTGAAGCATGTAGCAACAGCTAATCAAATAGCTGACATCTTCACAAAACCCCTTGACACATTAACATTTCAGAAGTTAGTATCCATGCTTGGGATGCTAAATTTGTAAGTGTTTATTTTATTATTCTGCAAATTTTCATTTTTCACTTACAAAAACAGACAAAGAGTCTGAAACAAAACTTCTGAAAAGAGAGAAACTACTGATGAACAAACATCAGTATAGGGATAATTTTCTGAAAAGTGTGTAACTTCCGATAAAATAACCTTCAGAAGTTATGAATAAAAGTATTTATAAAAACATTTCTCATCAGCTGTTAAAACTACTGAAGAGGAAATGGGAACTACCGATGAAGTAATCCTTCATCAGCAGTTTTAGTCAAAAGGGCAAATCTGACTTTTCCCATCATCAGAGGTTTGACCTAATCAGTTTAAAACCTCTGATAAAAAGATTTTTAACCAAAGGCGGTTCAAAAACTTCTAATAAAGAAGATTCAAGCGGTTAAAACTTCTGATAAATACCTTTTTCTCCACACTTATCCTTTCAAAATCAAAATATCCCTCCTTCTCTCTCAAATACTCTCTCAATAACCTAAACCTGCAAATCCACTGTTCGATCAAAACCCAAATCACATGGCTCTAGTTCTAAAGCAGGGACATAATCAAAGGGCCTTTCTTGAAAAACAAGAAGGCTGGTCCCAATACGATGAGATCATTGATCTTGTCGTAAAATCCCAATATTTTACTGCTCTCACTATAAACCCACCAATTCACACTGAAACTCTGAATGAGTTCTGGGCAAATGCTGAGACGGTGACGGCTGATGATGAAGTCATTTCCCTCAACTCAAGAATAAAAGGGAAACCACTGACCATCACACCGGCCACACTGGCAACAAGACTGGGTCTGGATGATGTAACTGCCCCTGACCATGTTGCTAATTCTGATATTCACCTAACCATGACTGAGTGTGGTTATCAAGGTACTCTCTCCCATGCTACTATCTTCAAAAAATATTTTGAACCAAAATACAAGCTTTTGTTTCATTATATTATTATGTGTTTGAGTCCTAAAACAGGGTCTTATGACCAGATGCCCTCCACTTTTCAACCAATATTTCATTCCATTGTGAATGAAACTAAATTCAGGGCATCAAAACTATTTTTCAATGAGTTGGTGTTACATCATAATAATACCAAGAAAAAGTTTTTGTTGTACCCAAGGTTCATTATGCAATGCATAATAGGGGAACTGGGTAATGAGGTGCTTGTGGGAAAAATTTCAACTTTAAATCCTTTAACATCACAAGCATACTCAAGACATAACAAACCGGCTGCCTGGCCAGAAGATGATCAGGGATAACAACAACAAGTCCCCCTGAAGCCCACATCTTCCAAACTCACACCACCAAAAGCCAAACAGCCCAAGCCAACAAAGACAACAACCCACCAACCCAAAAGAAAAGCTGTTCAGGAGGTTGAGATGCCTGAACATGCTCATGAGCATTCTGCTCTTCAAATTGGTGAGACTGAAACACCCTCTCAGTCTCATCCATCTCAAACCCCACCAAGAGCACCCATAACCATTTTATTCAAAAGAAAAAGACTTAGAAAAACTATTGAAACACACTCTTCTTTTGAAACTGCTGAACAACAAATTTCACCTATTGCCCAAACTACTGAACCAACCCCACAAATTTCTGAACAAGAGGCAATAGAAATTGCCAAACTTCTCTCAGGGCTAAAAGAGAAGGTCCCATCTGATTATGTCAGTCCCCTACAACCACAACAAACAAGGGACATAACCACAACATCAGACATGGATGTGGACATCTCTAGCCCTATCCCAAGAGATGAGGGTGGACCAGAGTCTTTAAGCCCAATTTTAGAGACTCTTGGGGCATCTGAGGCTGCTACTACTCAGTTACCACCCAGTGGTGGATCTGAGGATAGAAGTAGCATAGCTAAGACCTCAGATGTGGCAACTACTGATGAAGGCTTAATGCCTGAAGTAGGAAATCCTCAGAACCAAGAACAAGAGGTTCATGAGAGAACTGAGTTGGGCTCAGCTCATGATTTAACTGAGACAGTCCTCATTGAGGGCAACATCAGGGATTCAGACGATTCCATTAATTTGGATGATGTTTCAAAAACACAAACTACTGAATTGACGGCACATTATGAAGGTCCTGTTTCCGGGGTATCCAGGCTCAAGAAGCCAGTCACCCCTGCACAGGTTAAAGCCCACTCAATCCCTAAAACCCCTAGAGTGGCATCCTCTGTACAACATGAGGATCTCCCAAAAACACCCCCTTCACAACAAATGCCTACCCAATTCCCTGGGCAAACAAGCATAGACCTGAACCAGCTATGCAGCCCAAAGGGTCCCCTGTACCACATGATGAATACTCTCATCAGAAATCACTTCCAAACATACACAGCTAACTTGGAGCTGTCTATCAAGAATCAATTTGGAGTGATCAAGACCAAGATGAATGATCTATCCAACAAAATAGACTTCAACAGCAAACAGATTGCTCATCTTCAAGGACAATTCTCCCAACCCTCAACTTCAAAAGTTAAAATTGATGAATCCAAAAAGGGGGAGAAGATCAGGGAACCTAAGGAGTCATTCCAAGCCAGGATAAGGGCAAGAGTGGCCATCCTTGAAAGAGATCAAAAAGATCAGGCTAGGAAAGAAAAACTGGCCATACAGTTTGGTGTCTCAATAGAAGAGATTGAAGCAGCAGAAAAAGAAGATGAGACCCAAACATCTGAAGAATCCCTAAGGCACAATGAAGAAACTTCTGTTGGCAAAAGTTCTGATGAAGAATCAGAAAGTACTGAAGACAATCCTTCAGTAGTTGACAAACCATCAGCAGTTGTCAACCCATCAGAGGTTAACACTTCCAAACCTCAAACTGCTGACCCTTCCAGAACCACTACTCCTATTCAACTAACATCTGATCCCATCAGGCCTACAACTGTTACAACAATGACTGTACTAAACCCTTCTTCTATCTCTCAATCAGCTGAATTATTAGAGAAGAGCTTAGTTGCAGCCAACAAGAAGGCCAGAGAAGATCTGATTTGGAAAACTCTGGAAGAAAGGGATGATTTAGATTTAAGCCATGAAGAAAAACTTCAGGCTTATGAAGCTGAACTACAAAGGCAGGCTAGCCTTGATGAGATTGCTGAACAAGATAAAAGACAACAACTGGTGTCTTACATTACCAAGAACAGCAAGACTAAAGCCTATACACTCAAAGGACTCTCCATGCAAGAGCTGACAAGAAGAGCACAACTGCTTGCAGACAAAATGGCCACAAGCAAAGAAGGAAAGGCCAAGAGAGCCCAAATAATAGAAGAGTTAGTAGCAGGGCTATGGTTCAAAAGCCTCAGTATCCAGATGGAAAGAAGAAAGACTAATGGATACTTACAAGAAATACTTGGCTGCCAAGGCTGCAAATCCAGAGAAGTTTCAAACTACTGATCCTTCAAGATCAGTAGTTAGAACTTCTGGTGTATCAAGAAGAAGAACTGCTACTCAGAGAAAGAAGGCAGAGGACAATGTCAAAACTGACTTCAAAATGGTACTACTTGAAGGAAGTTCAATAGTCCATTCAGATTTTGACATTGAGGAGAAACCTCTGTTAACACAATTCAGGGATCCTTCCACTTTTGCCTACCAAATACAAAAGACCATCAAAGAAAAGCTGCATACCAGAGTAGTGACTGAACACCATCTCCCAACTGTTCAGATGCCTGATATGCAACAACAACAAGGAAGAGACTCCCACCTGAGGCTAACTGAAACTGAAAGCATCCAGCACTCAGGACCATCAACCCAAGGGACAAGTCTGGTTCCCTATTCTTCTGACTTTAACAAGTCAAAGATACCTATCATCAGATGGTCACTTACTGATAACAACTCAGTATTGTTGACAAGAAGAGACCTCTCAAGCAGGGCTTACAAGAAGATCAGTGATCTGAAGAAACTGTCAACACAAGACCTGCTCACAATTCAACATCTGGAACCACAGAGAGGATCTCTATCTGATGGTCAGTTAAACCAGCTCAAGAACACCATGTACAAAGAGATATGGAAGATTGTTCAAGACAGAAGAAAAACATAAGGAATTAGTAAGGTTTTGGCTTCATCAATCCAGGGGGAGATTGTTAGGACAAAGAGGATTGGTGAAACCACTTTTGGAAACATTAGTCTAATTCACTTCTGTCATTTTGGCTAAGTATAGAAGTACTGAAAAGAAAACAAAGAACTGCTGAAGAGAAGAGAAGAGAAGTGCTGAAGAAGAAACTTCATCAGAAGTTCTGAAGTCCAAACCAGACAAGTTCACTTCATAAGTACTGAAGACAAACTACTCATCAGTAGTTTGTCATTCATCAGCACTTAGCATCAGATATTTTCCACCGCCTTTTTGCATCAGTAGTTTATTGTTTATTATTACTTTTAGCTGTATTTGTTAGTTTCAATGTTGCAACTTGTGCAACTTGTTTCTGTTGTTTCTGTACTTGCTTTTTGGCAAGATACATGTATGTAAACGTCTATAAATAGGAGGCTTCAACCTTCTATTTTAGACATTGATTTTAATAGAAAAATCCTTCAAACACTCTCTACTGTTCTATTCCATTTCAGTATTTATTGTGAATCTGTCTAAGTATCTAATTCTCATTTACTGCTTAGATTCATAATAAATACTTGTCATTTATTAGTTTCAATCATCAAGGGGGAGTAATAACTCTTCCTTAGTTTAAAAAGTGTTGCTTTAACTTATACATTCCGCTGTGCTTATAATCTGATTTACAAGGGCTTGCTAAACACTTAAGTGTCAAGATAGCAAGTTCTTACTTAGCAAAAAGAGCAAACTGATCCCAACAAGCATAAACATGAAACTCTTGAAAAGTTCAAGGAATACCAAAACGAAGTAGAAAATCAGCTAAATAGAACTATTAAAATGCTTCGATCAGATCGAGGCGGTGAATATCTTAGTCAGGAATTCATCGACCATCTAAAGGATTGTGGAATAGTTTCACAACTCACTCCACCTGGAACACCGTAACATAATGGTGTGTCTGAGCGGAGAAATCGAACTCTATTAGATATGATTCGATCAATTATGTGTCGAACAAACCTTCCAAAATCCTTTTGGAGTTATGCTTTGGAGACCGCCGCAAGACTTGTGATTATAGCTCCGACGAAAAAGGTTACTAAAACGCCTTATGAGATATGGCATGGAAAGAAACCTCATGTATCCTACCTTAAAGTCTGGGGATGTAATGCTTATGTCACTCTAGAATCTTCGGATAAACTAGATCCCAGAGGCGAAAAAGTGGTTTTCGTTGGATACGGTAAGAAGATCGGTTACCTGTTCTACCACCCACTGAAAATAAGATTTTCACCAAATGCAGAGGCACTTTCTTAGAGGAAGAGCTTCTGGCACGAGGGATTGGAGATAACTATGTGGATCTTGAAGAAATTCAAGAATCACAAGTGACTGAACAGTTGTTCAGATAGAACCAGATGTAACTGATCCAGTTGTTGAAGTTGAGCCTGAGAGGACTCAAGAAACAACAGAAACACCAAGTGTTCGGAAAAGTATTAGGGATCGTCGTTCACCGGTAAGGTATGACGATATCTTCATGATTGATGAAGCTGAGCCTACTACTTACAATGCTGCAATCTTGGATTCAGAATCCAAGAAATGGCAAGAAGCCATGAATGCAGAGATGCAATCCATGTATGATAACCAAGTCTGGGATTTGGTTGATCTTCCTACCGAATGTCGGACTGTGGGAAACAAATGGATCTTCAAGAAGAAGACTGACATGGATGGGAATGTGCAAACCTACAAAGCAAGGCTTGTAGCGAAAGGTTTTACTCAGACTCAAGGAATTGACTATGAGGAAACTTTCTCGCCAGTAGCCATGCTTAAGTTATTAGAATTCTACTTGCCATTGCTGCATATTATGACTATGAGATATGGCAGATGGATGTCAAAACCGCGTTCCTTAATGGACACTTACTAGAAGATGTCTATATGGTTCAACCTGAAGGTTTTGTCGATCCAAAGAATCCTAATAAGGTGTGCAAGCTGAATAAATCCATCTATGGATTAAAACAAGCATCTCGCAGCTGGAATCTCCGTTTTGATCAGAAAATCAAAGAGTTTGGTTTTATCAAGAACGAAGATGAACCGTGTGTTTACAAGAAATCTAGTGGGAGCTATATCACTTTTCTTATACTGTATGTAGATGACATACTAATCATTGGAAACAATATCCCTATGCTTAAAGATGTTAAGACCTGGTTGGGTAAATGTTTCGCAATGAAAGATCTTGGTGAAGCCGCTTATATTCTGGGAATAAAGACTTATAGAGATAGATCAAAGCGGTTATTGGGTTTGAGTCAAAGTACATATATTGATAAGGTCTTACGACGCTTCTCAATGCAAGACTAAAAAGTGGGGCTCTTGCCCATGGCACATGGAACCATTCTTGATAACAAGCAGTGTGCAAATACTGAAGAGGAAAAGAAGAAAATGGAAGGTGTTCCATATGCTTCTGCGATTGGTTCCATCATGTATGCTATGTTATGTACTAGACCTGATGTCTCGTATGCTCTTAGCATGACGAGTAGATATCAACAGAATCCAGGAGAGAGTCACTGGGCTGCAGTGAAGAACATTCTTAAGTACTTGAGAAGGACTAAGGACATGTTCTTAATATATGGAGGACTGGATGAGGAGCTGTCAGTTAAGTGTTATACTGATGCAAGCTTCCAGACTGATCGTGATGACTCAAGATCACAAACGGGATATGTTTTCATTCTGAATGGTGGGGCTATTACTTGGAAGAGCTCTAAGAAAAGTGTGGTTGCTCAATCCACCTGTGAATCAGAATACATTGCTGCATCAGATGCTGCAAAGGAGGCTGCCTGGATGAAGAAGTTCATTACCGATCTCGATGTTGTGCCTAGCATAAAGAAACCAATCGAGATACTGTGTGACAACACTGGTGCCATTGCTCTTGCAAAGGAACCAAGGTCACATCAGACCGCAAGGCATATACTCAGAAGGTTCCACTATATTAGAGAAATAGTAGAACGTGGAGACGTCGTGATGAACAAAGTTCATACAGATCTAAATCCGGCTGACCCTTTTACTAAGCCTTTACCTCAAGCTAGACATGAGGAGCATGCTGGAAATATAGGGATTAGAGTTGTTAGACAATGGGCATGATCTGTAATTAGTATTGATGTTTTATTTTGAACTATGACAGTTATGTTGAATGTTTATTTGATTTAATGGGTTAAATGCAAATTTAATATCTATTAACTGTGTTCATTTATTTGTATATTTAAATCCTTGAATAAGAGTATTCTAAATGTCCATAGTCGATCAAATTACATGGGAATGAATTTGAATGTAAGACTATTGTGAATTGGGATGGTTGTATTCATGAGATGAATAGCTCAAGGGTTTGAGGATCACAATTCACATATATTATTAGGGAATAATGTTGGATGTAACTCGCTTCAAAACGATCTCCATGGATCTATGTCATGAGATGTTTTGATATTGATATGTTCAATCTGTCCTTTTTCCTAAGGCACATATTAAACTACATTGATCAAGGACTATCTTTGATGTTATCTTACACTATCCTGAAACATGGGTAGCTATAAGGGTAGCGTTGGGAGAAATTCGAGATTAAGTGGGAGTTGTATGACGCTGATGGAATTCTGTACTTCTATGGGATTAGAAGCCTAGACATTCTGGCGCCCTCGTAAAACTCAAACTGGTATAAACGCATGGCCACACTCGAACTAAGGTAGTTCGTTAGACCACTTTGAATTAGAGACGAGAATAGAGAATAGTTGATCACTATATAAGAATGAATGATCCATGTCTTATGATCAACGAATGTCTATACAGAAGGGACTTATTGATATAATTATCAGGGCTATAGTATTTGGTTATGTAAAGCGTTACTTGAACTCAAAGAACTAGTTGACGACTGTAAAGTGTCATACTGGTTTGGGTGCAATGCGATACAGCTAGGCGTCCAACTCTGCGCACGTTGACTCATATAATTAAAATCGTCCAAGTGGGAGATTGTTGGACATATGGTATGTCCGATGTAATTAAAAGTCGAGGTCAACGTAACCCGACCCAGTACGATCCGAAGAGGTACACGTTGGTACACGAATCAGATAAGTTCACGCGTTGGTGGATTATTATTTATGAAATAATAATTGTTTTAGTCTTGAGGGACTTAATATTAATAAGATTAATATTAAGGAGTATTAACATATTTAGCAAGGGGGTTTATTGCAAGTTGTTGTCATATAAAGGGAGGGTTAAGGAGTAAACCCTAATCACACCTTTTATCAAAAACAACTAATCCCTTGCCTCCCTCTTGTGATTAGCGGCCGCCACCCAAGAAGAAAAAGGCCGCTGCCTTTTTTCCTTTTGGTTCGGCCAACAACCACCATAAGCCGCCACCTTCCTTTTGCAAGTGTTGCTTCCCGGTTGGTTCGTGCACGGTGTGAACTTCATACTAGCGAGGATTCGTTGTAACCCGCGTGTTACAATTCCGGTGTAGTCGTCAAAGGTTGATTGCTAAACCCCCTATGATTGTTTATTATTTATTTGTTTATACGCGTTTAACTGAGATCGTGATTGGGAATAATTGTTTTAGTCTTGAGGGACTTAATATTAATAAGATTAATATTAAGGGGTATTAACATATTTAGCAAGGGGGTTT
This sequence comes from Ambrosia trifida, assembly GCA_028751855.1. Classification (NCBI taxonomy): domain Eukaryota; kingdom Viridiplantae; phylum Streptophyta; class Magnoliopsida; order Asterales; family Asteraceae; genus Ambrosia; species Ambrosia trifida. The sequence continues at coordinate 61,645,293 of CM054128.1, read as the reverse complement.
ATTGCAAGTTGTTGTCTTATAAAAGGAGGGTTAAGGAGTAAACCCTAATCACACCTTTTATCAAAAACAACTAATCCCTTGCCTCCCTCTTGTGATTAGCGGCCGCCACCCAAGAAGAAAAAGGCCGCTGCCTTTTTTCCTTTTGGTTCGGCCAACAACCACCATAAGCCGCCGCCTTCCTTTTGCAAGTGTTGCTTCCCGGTTGGTTCGTGCACGGTGTGAACTTCATACTAGCGAGGATTAGTTGTAACCCGCGTGTTACAATTCCGGTGTAGTCGTCAAAGGTTGATTGCTAAACCCCCTATGATTGTTTATTATTTATTTGTTTATACGCGTTTAACTGAGATCCTGATTGGGAATAGTTTATTAATCGGATTAATAAAATTAAATATATATTTATATATATAAATCGGCTAATATTATATAATGTATATAATCGATTTTTCTAATAAATATAAACCGCTTCCACTGTGTATACGATACCATGATTCCCAACATCAATACCATACCATTACACTATTACAGTTCTTACAGTGTACAGTGGAGTGGTAGACACGTTAACATGCAATGATAGAAGACCTGGAAGATTTTTGGTTTGATTCTTGAGCCAGACCGGTTTTACAGAAAATTTTATTGTCGTGCATACGAACGGGTGGGTTACTTGGCTTTTTCCGGAATTGGTGTTTGACAACTCAGGTACTCTCGAAATACTTGAATTTGTCGAAAGGGCACTCCAAAAATGTTCGGGTTTAATTTGTTGGCCTTAAAAAAAAAAGTCTCTAGGATTATTTATGACAAACAAAGAATTAATATAAAAAGGTCTTTCAAATGCAATTACTCACATGAATGCAACCGATATGGGTGGGCTACCTACCCCTACGGCCCTACTTATTAAAAGCAATTTTCTCTTCTTAAATTAAAACTAGGATTTTATTACCCGCGCTTCGCGGCGGGAGCTTCTGTTGCGTTGAGGGTTTGGTGAACGTTAAAGATCGTGTGTTGCTGTGAGAGCTCCTGTTGCGTGGAGGGTTTCGTGGACATAAAAGATAATATTAAGTGACTGTTATTCTCGCGTGAGCTTCAAAATAATACTCGCGGCTAAAAGCTAAAAGTTTGATGGTCAAAATTGAAATCCTAAAAGCTAAAAGTTTGGTGGTCAAATTTGAAGAAAAGAAAGTACATAAATTAGTAAGAAAGTTAGTGGCTAAAGTGCAATGCAAGTTTAAAAAAGTTGGGTAGTCAAAGTTTGAAATCTTAGGGTGAAAGGGGTGCTACTAGTTTTTTCTTTTTCCTTCACTGATTTAACCAATCTTGCACTGCAACATCACTTCACTGATTTACTTCACTGATTCAGTTTTTTTGTAGGCAGCACTCAACTGATTCACTTCACTGAAATCTTTATTTTTTATTATTTTTTTAAAAGAAACATTAACTAAACTTATTAATTAAACATATTATTAAACTAAATAAAATAAAATTACAATATTAAAAGGAATAAAAATAGAAATACAAAAACACATAAATTAGAAATAAACTAAATAAAAGAAAAACTATTCAGAGTCCTCCTCGTCGAGATGTGGTAGATCAAGTCCGTCTAGATGTTCCACGAGATCATATCGAAGTCGGAAATGCGTATCGGAGTCTGTCAACTCCGCAAGTGCTTGTTCGTCGAAGAACGGTTGGATTCGGGGATCGTGTATGTGGACCGGTGATATCGTACGCCCCTCGTCTTTAATTATCATGTTGTGCAATATCATGCACGTATAGACGATGACGCTACACCTAGCAACGGTTTTGGGCCTCAACGATCGTGCGGTAATTTCCCATTTCCCCTTTAATACTCCGAACGCTCTCTCAACATCCTTCCTTGCCGACTCTTGTGACTTAACGAATTTCTTTTCCTTAGGGTCGATGGGATATCGAAACGCTTTCACAAACGTTGACCACGTTGGGTATATGCCATCGGTAAGATAATATCCACGTTTATATAAGTGGCCATTTAAAGTAAATGGACACTGTGGCGCCGTTCCGTTTCATTGGGTAAGAAACACCGGGGGATTGTTGGAGGATATTTATGTCGTTTAGTGAACCGGGGGCCAAAGAATCCATGCCAAAACCAAATACCTTGAGAAGCAACAGCTTCTAGCATGATCGTAGGGTATTGGTGATCGCCTCGCGTATACTGTCCTCGTAATTCCTTAGGACATGCTCGCCACACTAAATGAGTGCAGTCAATGCTACCGATCATGCCAGGAAGGTGATGTCTTTCGTCATGTGCGTCATACAAACATGCAATGTCGTGGCTTGTTGGTCTTCGTAAATACTCCGCCCGTATAACTTAATGACGGCATTGCAAAAAAATTGTAAACATTCGTGGGACATCCTCTCAGACATACATAAATACTCATCGTATTCGTCTGGAGGATTACCGGTTGCGAGTTGTTTCACAGCTGAAGAAACTTTTTGCATGCGCGTAAAACTCTTTCTAAACCGACCGTCCATGCTCTCCCTGAACCATGCGAAGTTTACTTCAACATCTGCTACAATTTTCAGAAATAGACGCCTCGACATGCGATATCGTAGTTTAAACTGTGCGTCGGTGTATTTTGGTACTTCGGCAAAGTAGTCATTTATTAACCGCGCATTGCCTCCCTCGCGATCACGTGGCACGTATCGTTTCTTAGATGTTGCTGTGTCTTCCCCTGCCCGCTGTGAAAGGTCCGTCAGAAACTCAAGGCTATCGCTTGATTGTAAGATCGGGTGGACCTCGAGCGGGGCAACGATTAGTTGAATATCTTCTACGTCAATATCAGACATTTTTTAGAAGTATTGATTAAGTTTTCTATGTTTTTGATTCAAAAACCGTGGGAATGATTTGTATTTAACCTAAAGCTAAAAACGGTCCCAAAAATATGACCGTTTGAAAGTCAAACACATTTAACAAACATAAAACGGTCAAAAAAGGAATAAATATTACCTAAAAGTTTGCACCGTCCCACACTACCAGCCCGTTAGATGGAACCAGAAAAAGGTCCACGGGAGCCCTACCAGCACGGGTGGCGGCGGTGTTACCATGCTGATAGTGAGGTACCCGTGCCCAATTCTGGTAGCGCCCCGTCCCCCCTTAGAGCATTCACATCCCCTCCACCAAATCTCATCCATCAAATTACACTAAAAATCACTACTTCACCCTTAAATCTTCTCTCTCCTAATTAAAATAATAATACTTTTTCATACTTTTATCATTACATTCTCTCTCTTCTCACTCACAACTACTTACAAAAATATTAAAATATATATGTGGGTGAACAGTAGCTTTTTATATTTAGGGTGGAACAGTGCTTCTACCAAATATTTTCTCTTTTCTCCACTCACAACCACTTACACTCACCCCATATAATTTGATAGACACACTCACATACATTTGGTGGATGGGATGTGAGTGCTCTTTTTTTTTTTTTTTTTTTTTGAACGGCCAACGAATCAATTCCGAGCACTCTCGGGCACCCTTTTAGCGAATCAGGTACTCGAGAGTACCCGGGCCACCAATTGCCACCAATTCTCGGGAAAACCCAACCACTCACCCGCCCGAAGGCACGACGGTGAAATAGTCGGTAAAACCGGTCGGGATCAGGACTCGAACCCAAGCCAATAGCCGGGTCATCCCTCATTTCCCATCCACTAATGTCCTCCAAATGTAGCTAGTGGGAATTGAACCTAAGCCTCCCAAAAACTTTAGGCCCTCAACCAACTGGGCTACAAGTGTTGGACTGTGTGTGCTCTTAAAAGCTAAAAGTTTAATAGTCAAAGTTTTAAATTTTAAAAGCTAAAAGTTTAGTGGTCAAATTGAATTGAGTAAAAAGTGAGTAACAAAGTTATTGGCCAACTTATATGTGATCTGTGTGCTGGTGTCAACTCAAAATGTGGACCCACCCAAAAAAATGAGCAGGCTTACGCAACTACTCATTATTGAAGTGTAGTAAAATTAATATATAGATAAATAAATCATACTTTTTTTAACGGCCAACAAACTGACGTGCCAGTTACCCGGGCACCCAACAATCGTGAAAGCACCCATACGCTCATAGGTGAAGACACGTTTTAGGTGCTCGCCCTAGAATGCGCCCGGTAGCTAACACACACCAAGCCACCTATTCCGGAGAAAACCCAACCCTTCACCCGCCCGAGAGCACGACGGTAAAGAGTCGGTAAAACCAGTTGGATCAGGAATCGAACTCCTGACCAAGTGGCCAGAATTCTTCCACCATATCCCCAAACCACTAAGCTATAAGCTCATGGTTAAAATAAATCATACTAGTAAGGGAAAATGGAATTAAATAAGGGAAGAGATAACGTACAAAGGTTCTTAATGTAAGAAGTTTTCTGAGCCATTGGATTTAGGCGGTGGCAAGATGGTAATTAACAAACCTAATCATATTTGGGTTAGTCTAACCAAGGGTAAATTAGGAAAAACGAGTTTAATTTTTTTTTTGAAATCGTAACAACAAACGTAATCGAAACAAAAATTTTCATCGATTGAACATGATTTTTCATCGTTTCAATTCGATTAAATGTTCTGAATGATTAAACAATAAAAAACATTCGATTACAATCAAATCAAAACGTATTTGCAGAAAAAGAAGAAAAATAGAGTATTATAATTCAATTGATAAAATTAGTCGAATCAACGCATGTATTATTAAAAGAAACTAACGATTTTGATTCTGGAAGAAGAATTAAAGATAAAAATGGGTTATAAAAAAGTTGCAGGTGAAGAAGAAGATGTAACTAATAACTGGGATATTTAAACGCACTAACATAAAATTAAACGCACCAACAAAAAAAAAATAAAAGGATTTTTATCTTTAGACGCACCAGCATAATAATTTTGGATGCACCCTTAAATTTTTTGGACGCGCCATTAATAATTTTGGACGCACCTTTGATATGAACAACAAACATTGGAACTCAGATGCCAATTTAAGTTTGGACGCACTAATAAGTTTACCCAATTTATGTTTGGACGCACCCTTAAAAATTTGGACGCACCCTTAAACTTAAATTTCAAAAAATATTCAAACACCCAATCACTATCCTATGCCTTGACTGCATAAGAAACCTATAATAATAGTCCCATCCCACCCACCCCACTTCTTCATCTCCACCCTACCTTTTCATATCTACGATCTGTTAGGTATTCACCATCTTCACCATCTCTTTAGCAGCAGACATGACCCAATCCAGTTTCAAAATTTTGGACGCATTAAAATTTTGCCCATAAACGCACCTTATCACTTGTCTTTGAAATATAAACGCACTCACCTTCATTTACGAACGCACCTTAATTTGAGTGCAGCAAAAACATCTGTTTTGTAAATTGACCTAGTGAGTAACCAGAGATATAGGGTCACGGTGTTAGGAAGAGAAAGGGTTACCGGTTCAAGGTTACTCATCGGGTGTGGAAGGGTTGACGGAACAGGAAGGTGAGGATCGTGGGTGGTCGTGGTGTCGGGGAAGAACCGGTCAGAGAAGGTGATGACCGTAACTGTTTAGTAGTGTTGCTTCTGGTTGGTTGTCGGTTGAGATTGGTCAAGTTGACAGGGAAGTGGGTCGCCGGCGGGAAGAACTCAACCAGAGAAGATGACCGGAAGTGAAGGAATGGTCGGAGAAGGTGACAAAGGGAGTTTCCGACCAGCTGTTGTATTTCCGGTTATGTTTTCGAATGATCTTGACGTTTCCGAGCTGGTTTCCGGTTGACTGGCGAGTTTTCGGCTCAAAGCATCAAAGGTTTTTCATGTCCTCGTCTGCGATCTGGATCTGTGTTGGGGCGTTTGAGGGCTTTGGATCTCGTGGTGGTGTTGCAGAAGTCTAGGTTACTGATTTGCCCTTGGTTTAACTTCAATTGAGTTTAATTATAGTTTAAATTAAGTTAATCATGGTTTGGTTAGGTTGGCAGGTGACAATTTCTAATGGCTTCTTACACTTTGTATGTTAAGGATCTTTGTATCCTATACTTTCTCATTAAAGAATATCAACTTTGGGGTTGTAAGGGAATAATCCCAACTTGAAATTTGTATGATAACAGTCCCAACTTGTCAATGTTTTTATTTTGTTGCTCTCAAACTAACCGGGGTTAGTTTTTAACAGACTCAGTTAGTTTTGTGGCTAAAAGTATAATTTTTAAAAAATCAAGGACCATTTCTGCCATTAATCAAACTTTTTAAACAACCCCATTTTCTTCTCCGGTGACCACCCTCCTTCTCCTGTGACCACTTCCGGCGAGCTCGTCTCCTCCGGTGACCACCCTCCTTCTCCGGCTACCACTTCCAGCAAGCTCTTCTTCTCCGGCGATCAAACGAAACCAACAACCTACCACCTTCACTCCTCCGGTCCCGACCACCTCCCCGACAATTTGAAGCAACTTTATCGGCCAATCCAGTAAAAAAACCAAAAGCCTTTCTGTAAATTCGACGACTCTAGCTAAACATTGTCTTTCAGGCTATGAGCAAATTCTCATGGGCCAAGGTGCAAATAATAGTTTGCAACAGATATGCGTCATTGGTCCATCAAACTTAACAAAATCTTCTTGCCCGGTCAAAGATGTTGATGGGTTTGAAAAAATAGTCAACACATCCAAGATTCTTGCTAACTGTGGAAAGATTGACCTTGTTAACGAGTGTTGTGAAGAAACATGTCAAAACGCTTTAGCAGAAGCTGCAAACGATCTTGCATTGGTTTCTTCTTATGAATTTGATGCTGTGGGGATCCGACGTCCTTCTGATATCTCAAATCGGGTGATTAAGGATTGCAAAAATATTGTTTTGAGATGGTTAGCAAGTAAACTTGAAGCAGTACGAGCTAAAGAAGTTCTTAGAGCTCGCCGGAAGTGGTCGCCGGAGAAGAGCTCGCCAGAGAAGAAGATGGGTTTGTTTAAAAAGTTTGATTAATGGTAGAAATGGTCCTTGATCTTTTAAGAATTACATTTTTAGCCAGAAAACTAACTGAGTCTGTTAAAAACTAACCCCGGTTAGTTTGGGACCAACAAAATAAAAACATTAACATGTTGGGGTTGTTATCATACAAGTTTTAAGTTGGGATTATTCCCTTCCAACCCTTTAAAGTTGGGATTATTTAATTCCATACATATTGTCACTTACATAAATAAAGAAAAAAACATATATAAAAGAGGCAGAGAATACCTAAAACAGTAATCTACTCTCATGTTTTTTTACATGAGATTATCGACGTAACGTTCAAAATATCAAAAAAATACCGAGAGTTCAACCTATTCAAATCTTAATTAGCCTGAGATTATAACTTCGCTAACAACAAAGATCAGCCATGAACTTTTGATCAAAATATAAAGATGTCATACTTTATACAGTTTACTAAAGTAAAGATATAGGATATATTTAATAAAATGCTAGACAATTGATAATATACTACCATGGTATGCATTTGCAATTTTGCATATATGATAGTAAAATAAGAATACAACAATCATATGATATATGTACAGGAGCTTTGTTTAATACATAACCAATTTAAAGTAGACAACTATAAGCAAACTATACAACTACGTCTACTAGTATAGTTGTGTGTGCAACATGAAAATTAATCACATGTGATAGAAGAGAGAAATAAATATTGTTAATAATATGGCTAACTATATACAATAATAAGTTAATAACTAAACTTCCTAACGGTAAGCTTTTTGTTCCTCTGATCTCTAAAGAGGCTTAACTCGGTAAAAAAGGAAATGATTCAAGGTTTGATGATTATAGGATGTTGGAAGATATGAAAGGGCCGTAATAATCATATTTTTAACGACAAGAAGACTAAAATTCGGAGGTTATTGCAGATGTGAAGACTTACGGTTATCTATGGTATAAACACAGAAATAAGAATAGAACATGTACTTAGGAACAATGGTGTAAATGTGATATGATGTAATTGTTTTGGGCTGTTCGATCCGTCTTGAGAATCAAGTGTGTCGTGTTTTAATGAAGTCCAAGTTTAAAAAAAAAAAAAACTTTAAAGACATTTATCTTTTGTTACGTGTATCAATTTTGTATAATTTTTGTATATAAATGTTAATAAATTTTAGTAAGACAAATAAAGTATATAACTCTTGTTTATTGTGTTACTAGATTTTCGCCCGCCTTTACACGCGGTTCACTAACGTACAATTATTTTGAGCGGTAAGACGTAAAAAAAAATATAGTAGAAATATTTTATTAAAATTTAAAAGAAACCAACACACATTTTATTCAAATATCACTAAACTAGTTTATACCCCGGGAGCGTCCCGGGTTGAGAAATCTAAATAAAGTGAATAAAATTCGAAGTATCTAAACTATAAAATGGCATCTGCCAATTTATAATTAATGAATATTATTATTATTATTATTATTATTATTATTATTATTATTATTATTATTATTATTATTATTATTTTAAACAAATCTCTGCCATAAGTTATCATATTCTAATATAAAAAAAGGGTAATTGGGTCGGGTATCACCTAATCCCAGGCCCGACACAAACCCACAATTTTTTTTAAACTAATTCCAAACCTGACACAATACCTGTCGGGTTACAAAAAATAGTCGTTTTTTTTTCTCCGTTTTTTATATAGCATTATGGTACTCGTTGGAAAGATAATAAAACGCTCGTTAATTTGGTGTAATTTTTTTCTTTAAGAAATCTCATATATAAAAGATATTAACATTTAAAAGTTATGAGAGGAAACATGAGAGAGAAAATAATAAAGTTTTAATATTTACATTTAGTAGATTATGTATTTAATAGATTATGTTAAATCATATTTAAACCATATTTATTCCTTTTTTTTAATTGGTCTAGAGTTGCCACATCACATCCTATGTGGCATCTCTCAAAAGAGAGATTGCATAATATTATAACATGTCATTAAAAATGCTTTGGTTTATTATATATATAGATATAGATATAGATATAGATATAGATAGATATAGATATATATATATTTCTTTATACACCACATTTTTTGTTTTAGTCTTCACCTTCCCATCAACATCAAGTATAAGTAACTTCACACCTGCCCTGCTTTTAACTCTTGACAGTGCGACATAAAGCTGGCCATGTGAGAATACAGGGTCTCTTAAATACAATCCAACCTTTGATAGAGACTGTCCTTGGCTTTTATTGATGGTCATTCCAAATCTTAGACGAAGTTATTAAGGCATTTATAATATCTCTTTTACTACCATTGGGAACAACAGGAAGGATTTGTCTAAAATCACCACCCAAAACCATATTTTAATTTTATAAATAAGTATAAATATGTTTAATTGAACCTAATTATAGCAACTTGATTATTTTAAGGAATACTAATAAATTTAATTTCAAAATTTGATAGTATTTAAAATTTTAGACATAACAAATTTTTAATTTTATAAATGTATACTAAATCGAATTCAAAATTTTCGAATTTTATGTAATTGGAAATTTTTAAATTTCAAAATTTTTATTATAATTAGTATAAATATGTATAATTGATACTAATTATAACAACTTGCTTATTTTATGGTAATCACTTAATTTGGTTTTATTAATATTTTGTAAATCATAAAGTTATAATTTTAATTTAATTATAATTTTTTCAAAATTGTGTTATTAATATTATTGACTTTATTAAAAAATGTTGTCATAAAAAAATTCTAATAATAATGTTACATCATAAAAATATATTGAATCATTAAAATTTTTAACAAGGTAACAAAAAACAAACATAAAATGCAAACACACAAATTATTTAAATGAAATTTGTCCAAAAAACCAAACCAAGCATAAACGAAACGAAATTGTCACAAACATTAAATAAAAATCATGAAAACAGACAAATGTTTAAAGAAATTGTTCATTGTTCCTATTTCTCAAGCTTAGGAACCAAAAGGGGGATATCAGATGATTTCTTGGAAACTTTAGTTGTAGATTCACTTGCATCATCGTTAAGCTCATACACTTTGTCCAGGCTACGCTTCACTTCCTCATCATCACGTATAACACTAACTCTAGAAGATGAAACTGGAGTAGTGTTATCTCCAACAGAATCCTACAATATTAAATGAAATGTCAAAATTGTTAGAATAAACTACATTAAAAACTTCATTTGAATATATGATTAAATAAGTCAAAGAACAACCTTCAAAGACAATGCATTCTGTGTTGAAGATTCACCTATATTGATGTTTTCAAAAACAGGTTGATCGAGCTGGAAAAAAAATAAACATGTAATGCTTCAAAGGAAACGTTTATACTATAAACAAATAACATTATTAAGAACAATAATAAACATGTAATAATGATTCATAAAAGTAATAATAAAGGAATATTTGAATGATAATAATAACCTGAATGTCAGGGAACCTTTCTTCAAGAGAAGCAACTATTGAAGAATCATTTGTAAGTTTGCGTATACCATAACCATCAAGATGCTTATCAATGTTGAATTGTCCAATTTTAATCTTGAAAGCAAACTTTTTCTCTCCAAATGCATCAAACTCAGCAGGAGTTTTTTTGTCTTCAACAGAAACCTAGATAAAAATGACATAAGTAATATGAAGTATAATAAAATATATTGTTTAAGGCAGAAAAAAAATAAATTACCTGTTTGGAGATTTCTAGCAGCTACATTGCTGACATGCCCAACAATTTTTTCGCTTCTCGATCAAACAATGTAAACGATGTTATTCCAGTACAATCTTGTACCCTTATTGGAATTCTAAACCTAAAGTAAGTAATAACAAAACATTATTTACTAAATAATATCGTAAAATTTTAAGTTATGTATATGAAAAATAATTCTTACACCGGATCAGTAGATACAATATGCTTGGGACAGTCCTTTTTGGTGCAAACCAAAACCTGTTTAAATGAATTAACATCTTTTTCATCTTCATCATCAGGTAACATCAGAGTTGGCTCAACCTTACAATTACACGCCTCGCAACCTAGGTAATACCAATCGTCATTGGCATCCACACCCTTCACTGTACCAACAACAATGACTTGTTTGTTGACCTGCAAAAGAAATAATATTAATGTCAACATTTAATAAAAAAAATTCCAAACAAACTGATTATTAGTGTATACATTAAAATACATATGTGATAATCTTTTGAATGGAATGTAAACATTCATATTAGAGTATTATAAATCAAAACTGATGTACCTCTGTTATCAACGGAAGATCACGAATACTGCTGAAAGGTGTCTTGTTCAGAAATTCATCTGCCAAATTCATGCTTCCAAAAGATCCGAGGGATCGTTGAGCAGAAGATGATTCAACAGAGATCAACTTTTCAATATAACTGTAAATAAAAAGAAATAAAAGATTTATATATTTTTAAACAAAATGACAATAAATACATAAAACAAATAACAACATAAGTATATTACCTTTTCTTAAAAGCCCGAATATCCTCAATGTCTTCATTAATAAAGAGTCTAATAAAGAGTTGAGTGATATAGAAGCCATTTTGAACGCTCACATTGCCTTTAAAGATAAAAAATACGTAACATGTAAAAATAAGCATAAAAGTAAAAATATATAGTGTATTCAAAAAAGTTAATATATGACAAACCTTTATAATTGTTAAAACTACCAAATTGAACAATCAGGACAACATGAACTTCATCTTCATTTTGCTTGATGTACCCAAACATCTGCTCACTATACTCATCCCACAAAGAACAGCTGATTTTGATCCCTTTGCATATAAACATAATGTTGGTTAAAATGAAACTATCTATTGTATAATAATTATTGATCGTATAATATAAGCAAAGATAGCAGAAATCATCATCAAACAATAAAAGATGATTTGTAAAGATGAAACACCTACTCTAAATCAATCAAAATAAGGGTCATCTTGTTTTTCAAACCGGTTTTTGTTTCGGTCGGTTCTGGTGGAGTCCATTCTTCAACATAGCCAATGAAATCTTAAAATTTTTTTATTAATTTATACAAATACATTATCAGAAAAGTTAAAGAGTAATACAAAATATTAAGTGTGGTTAAACAAACCAATTCTTTGTTCCTGAGACAGGTTGCCACTCTTAATTGACTCAAAAGAAGAAAAATTAAAACCATGCTGACTTCCTCCAGACCTGCTACATTTCGTAATGCTTGTTTCAAAAGTAAATGAAAGAATGTCGTTTTTATTAAAATGTTTAGTAGATTTGTTGTTAGCTAATTAGGAGTTATAGATATAGTAAGCTTCATTTTCACGTAAAAATTTTTCATGTTTCTTCATATATCTACTCCACACAATAGCTTGCATTTTAGAGCCCTGTTTAAAAATTAAAATGAAACAAAATAAAGTAAATCAGGATTTTTATTAACAATAATATGTTAACAACATAAATGAAAAAATGAATACGTTAAAAACTAACCTGTTCATCCATTAGAACCATATCTAGATAAAGAGTTTCTCCCAGCATCTTTCGATTTGGTCGCTTCCAAAGTCTAAGTACCTTAACTTTGATTGTGTATTGAGTCATCCGCCAAGTGATGTCATTCAAAAAGGTAACGTTGTTTGGATCCATAAACCTACAAGTTAATAGAATGTAACTATTAAAACATTACATGCAAAAAAAATAATTGAATTAATATGTAAAATATGATAGATATACCTGATAGAGTTTTCCAAGAAATAGTGATACTAAACTTTACGAAACAAAATCTGTATTTATAATCTAAATGCACGATTTATTTATGTTAAACAATTAATAATATAAAAAAAGGTAAATATGAAATGGAAATCAAAATTAATTTAGATTAAAATATTGCTATAATTAAAATTCGATTTTTTTTATTTAAATTATAGACGAATTTTAAAATGTATAGGTATAAAATGTAAAGATTTCAATCTATCTAAAATAAACGTAAACATATATAAAATTTCATTAACTTGTTTATATAATTAGGCTAAACGAATTTTTTTTTAAATATATACGATTTTTAAATTATTATATGTATAAAATGTAAAGGTTTAAATCTACCAAAAAATAAGTTTATTGTTTGTTTATAAAATTTAAAGGTTTCAAATCGTGTCAAACAATTATTTTTAGCGGTCTTAATTTGATTGTTTGTTACTATCTATTGACAGTTGTTAATGCTGAAAAAATAATTTTATTGTTTGTTACTATGTATTGACTAAAAAAAGTCAAACCGTGTCAAAAAATTAAATTTGTTAAAGAAGTCAATCATTGTTAATAGTATAAAAAAAATTAAAACAATGTTGCAGTTATGAACCATAAACTACAAATTAATGTTTAAAAAACGGTTTGCATTTTATAGAAAATTTAAATGTTTTAAATTTACCAAAGAATTGTTTAATTGTTTGTTTTTAAAACTTGAATGCTTGGTTCTAAAATTTACAGGTTTGAATGTACCAAATTTACCTTGATTGTTTGTTAAATTTGGTTGATTTTTAATAATAAATGTATTTTGATTTTTGAAAAACAATCTAAAACAATTACATTTAATAAAAAGTCAAAAGTTGCCAAAATTAAAAAAAAAAACGAATCTGTTTTGCATTTATAAAATGCAAACCGTTTAATTTTATAGTGTTTCAATTTACCAAAAATTGAGTCAAATTCAAACCTTCATTATTTAAAAAAAAAAAGTCAAACCTTAATTCTTTATTTCATAATATTAAAGTGTTTCAATTTACCAAAAATTGACTATTAATTGGTTGGTAAATTTTTTTGATTAAAACATAAATTATTTACATAAGTACATAAATTGCAATTAATAAGAAATTATTATATTTTACTAATAAAGTCAAATCATTTAATAACCGAAAATAGCAAATTAAGGTTTAAAATTTTTTTTGTATAAAAACACCCTTAGCAACAAATGTATATTACTTCCTAAACCACCAAATAACATTCAAAGATATAACTAATTGTGGAACATAATATGCAAAATATAGTGTTTTTTACTAATAAACATAACCCAAAATATTAGTAATTGTAAACACAAAACACCCCAAAATTCACGAATTACTACATGAGTAGTAAACGTGCAAAACTTTGTGACTACAAACGATTAAACATGTTCAAAAGTTACCCACCTAAAGTTTTCATCAAACCTAAACAACGTCAACAACTAAAGCACATAATTACCGTCACCAACCATCCATTATGTTCAAAACTTACCCACCGTCACCAAAAATATTATCAGTATACGAAAAAATAACCACCAATAACCAAACTAATTACCATAACCCTTAACAACATTAGAAAGCTTGAACACACCTTGATTCTGGAAAAACAGAAAATGCATTTTGTCACCAGGCTGGAGTTCCTTATCAGCTACAAAACCCGACATACCTTTTATGTAGTAACGGGGATTTCTTGACTCATCTTCAATCCTAACCGACACTCTCCAAGTAAAGCCCTCTTCATCACGAATGGTCAAAGCCCTCTTCCTGTTCAAACGGTTCTCCTTTGCCCAATCCTTATTCATACGCTACACAAATAATAAAGAATGGAACGTCATTTAAGTTCCTATCAAATTGAATCAACATATCATTAATTTCACATATAAACTCAAGCTGGTAATTGTAATCTATGACTCATGGGCTATGTTAGAGTCATAGCATAGCGACTAACGTGCACTAAAGTCTAAACTAAAGTCTAAACTTAGTGAATGATGGACAGTGAAATCATTCCATTTATGCATAAATTGTTGGGCGTAGTTATAATATTGTCTAACATGGTCTCTAAATTAGATCGGCTGCTGTTCAGTTATAATATTGTCAATTAATATGGATAGGGTATGTGCAATTAATATGGATAGGGTATAGTGTAAAACCTAAAGTATAAAATAAAGTCTAAACATAGCGACTAATATACATTGAAAATCATTCGGTTTATTCAGTAATTTGTAAGTGTGTAGTTATAATATTGTCAACAGCCGTGTATGAATGAATTATGCTGATGTGGATTCCACTGGTCGTGAGTTTAATCGATTTTAAGTCTAAAAGTAGGGACTACTGTGCACATAAGTTATGTGCCATCTAAGTTAGTATCAGTTAGCGCAACTAATATGGATACACTAAAGTATAAGCACATTAATAAACATTAGCGACTAATGTCCACATAACTTATATATCTAATTGCGGAAATAAATGTACTTACAAAGTGTTTATCAACTTTGAAAACCACCTGCACACCTACATCCTCGACATCTTCGGACTCATCATCTTCCAAATCACAATCATCATCCATTGGATCCTCTTCACTATCGTCATCAGAAAGGACAATGACGTCTTCCTCATTATAATAATCATCATCATCCTCTTCACTGTCGTCATCATCCTCCTCATTAACTTTAGCTTTCGAAACATGATCGGGAGGAAGAGTAAGCTTGTTTTTCAAAAAAAAGCGACATATTGTAGGTGCTTTGTTAAATGAATAAAAAGAATTGTTAATAAAGTATAAAAAATTATAAAAAGTAAACAATAACAAAAATTATATAAAGATTTCAAAATCAATAAATAAAAACAGAGAAAACCTCATTAATGATTTCGAACACAATTAGATGATCAACAGTAATTGAAAAAGCTTCCTTAATCATTGGCCATCCTTGAGTCACATAAATAGTACCATCGTCAAATGCTAACTGTATCTGAAAGTGTGCACTTGAATGAGCAGTAACGTCAATCGGATCCAATGGAACGGTTCGGTTGAATAATCCATGAAGAACGAAACAACTGATATGCTGGAAAAAATACAAACAATGTTAACACATTACAATTAGTTTTTGTATAAAAAATATTCTATAATGTAAGATTTAGTGGAGTTGTTATAAAAAACATACCAAACGTTTCTCGGTTGTAAGTGGATCGCCCAATCTGCAGTAGAAGAAGCTACCAGGTGCACACACAGCATCCTGATGAAAAGTAATCATACTGAAAGACTTGAGATTTTCCTCATACTGAAATATAACGTTACACCCAGATGGGTACTTTAATTCAGTAATCATAGTTCTCCAACCATTGTAGAAGAACCATTTGCCTGCAATGTTTAACATTTTAATGTCATAGACTTTATCATCCAAGGTTCGGATCTTGGTATTCCCAGCAGGATAACCATACTTGTCGATACAACCATCATAGTCACTTGGTAACCCCTGAGAACAAACAGCAAAAATTTATTAGGATATTATAAAATGACTGTAGTATCTATACATTAAAACCATGATTCATATCTTACTAAACAAACACGACTGTTATTTTCCGACTTAACCCAAAATCCGTAAACCATTGTAACACAGATGTGTATGCACCTGTACCAATCCACAAAACATAATAAATAATACATATCTTAATGTTTAAATGATAAAAACAATTACAAACTCAATCAAATCTTTGTATCAGAAAATCTATATATAACAGAAAATCCACTTTGATAAATTCATGGTATTAACTCCTTATTGACCCATTTGACATCCTTTCTTGTTAGTTACAATCTTTATATATAAAATGAATAAGACACTTCAGGCTAATAGAAAATACACTTTGATCAATTCATGGTCTTAACTCCTTTTGACCCATTTGACATCATTTCTTGTTAGATACAATCTTTATATATTAACTGTTATTAGTAGTATACAACACCATTTCAATCCATTCGTAGCTATCTAAAACATCAATTGATTCCTTAATTGAAAACTAAAACATAAAACACTAAATGGAAACCTAAAACACAAATCCATTAGTAGTTTTCTTAAAACATCAATTGAACACTAAATCAAAATCTAAAACATAAACCCAAAATACAAACCTAAAACATAAAGCCCTAATCAATCTTAAAACATAAATTGAACAAAAAAAATCCCTAAATCGATACCTAAATCATAAACCCCTAAATTGAAACTTAAAAGCATAACAATCCATTCGTAGCTTTCTTAAAACATCAATTTAACCATAAATCGTAACCTTAAACATTAACCCTAATTCGAAATCTAACACTTAAACCACTAATCAGTCTTAATAAATCAAACCTTAGAACATCAATTGAACAAAAAAAATCCCTAAATCGATACCTAAACCATAAACCCCTAAATTGAAACCTAAAAGCATAACAATCCATTCGTAGCTTTCTTAAAACATCAATTTAACCATAAATCATAACCTTAAACATTAACCCTAATTCGAAATCTAACACTTAAACCACTAATCAGTCTTAATAAATCAAACCTTAAAACATCAATTGAACAAAAAAAATCCCTAAATCGATACCTAAACCATAAACCCCTAAATTGAAACCTAAAAGCATAACAATCCATTCGTAGCTTTCTTAAAACATCAATTTAACCATAAATCGTAACCTTAAACATTAACCCTAATTCGAAATCTAACACTTAAACCACTAATCAGTCTTAATAAATTAAACCTTAAAACATTAATTGAACCCTAAACGACTGTTTGATAGATGATTGAAACATATATCAGTTTTTACAGTTGTTGAACCGTAAAACCCCTAACTTTAAATATAAAACATTAACCCTAAATCATCTCTCAAATACAAAACGATTAATACGAATGAACAATAACAATCGAAAACTATAGAACAATAACTAAATCAGAAAACAGAGCAAAAGATTAACATTAATCGAAAGTTTGAAAACATATATGGAAAATATGTGAAACAAAAGAAAGAATAATCGATCAATGAACATCGATTTAGTGAAATAACAATCAAATATAGATTACCTTGGATTGGAGAGAAAGATTATGCTTAATCGCCCTTGAATCGCTGAGACTAGGGTTTTCGCTAGAAGGAGGCGATGATATTATGCAATGTTATGTCCGTTCCTTTTTTGAGGGTATATATATTTTCTGGAATTTTGATTAAAAAAAGGAAATTTTATAAAAACTCACATCATGCCATGTGGCTAAATGAGAGGAGGAGAGAGGATTGCTAGTGGGATGAGAGAATGCCATGTGTCCAGAATGGCTTTCAAATATTATATGTATAGATGTGACTTTATAGTAATGGAAAAAATCATACAAGTGAAACACTTGTAAAACTTACTTTTTTTAACGATAGCTTATCTCTAATAGCATTAACATCCACTTTCATTATTGTTTATCCGATAATTTAACTAAAAATCATATTTTTCAAAATTTATATCTTATTTTAAAAACCTTTAACATCTCATCCATCATATTTATCTTTATCTTATTCTCAAACACTTATTTTATTATATTTCTCATTAAAATGCACTTACAATAGTTTAATGTGTGGTGAATAGTAGCTTTTCATATAATGGGTTGAGTTATTCTATAAAGACTATAAAAAAATAAAAAGGGTGAGAAGCCACTAGAAAATAACATATGTCCAAAGGATTAAACAAGTGGGAAGGGTAATTTTGTCAAAAGAATATACACATGCAATTCACATGTCATTTCCACCTTCATTTTTAAACGTCTATAACTTTTTTATAGGTCATCTTTTAAAAAAAAATTATACCATAAAAGTGAGCGTTGTTTTCTCTTTAATATGAGTACCACATTGTTCATCATCATCATCATCATCATCATCATCATCATCATCATCATCATCATCATCATCATCATCATCATCATCATCATACTCAGTTAATCCCACCTATAGCAAAGCTCAGGTAGGGTCTGGGGAGGGTAAGATGTAGACAGCCTTACCTCTACTCCTAAGAATAGAGAGGCTGCTTCCAGTGAGACCCTCGGCTCGATGTGGTTTGGTATCAAGCCTTGGAAATAAGGCACAAAACACTTAGCAATCGGGACAAACCCAATCGGTGCATGTACCCCTTTGTCTTTTGGCTATCCACGCCACCACATGATGCATGATTAACCGTCCGTCGTTTTTAACGTTATTTTCACGAAATTAGTAAAATAACGTTAAAACTAGTGCAACTTTACTTTTGCCCCCAAAGGGCCACACATATATATACATTATATGCGCACACCATAGGTGGGGCGTGGAGTACCACATTGTTATACTTTTGAAAAAAAAAAGTCGAAAACCCATTGTGTAAGACACAATGGAGATAACATAAAACACAATGGGTACTAATTAAATATGTTATGAACAATAGGGCATAAAACACAATGAACAGACTAATAAAACACAATGGATGATATACTAAAGACACAATGAACAAAAGACTAAAACACAATGAATACTTTTGAAAAAAAAATCGAAAACCCAGTTGCGTAAGACACAATGGAGATAACATAAAACACGAGTACCAATTAAATATGCAATGAACAATAGGGCATAAAACACAATGAACAGTCTAATAAAACATAATGGACGACATACTAAAGACACAATGAACAGAATACTAAAACACAATGAATAATAGACTTAAACACAATGAACAACATAATAAAACACAATGTACACCAAAAATACAAAACCCATTTGCGTAAAACACTATGGAAAGCATATTAAAAACATATGGACAAAGTTAAATCATGTGTAGACTAAAAAAACATAAATAACATATTTATAAAGCACACGCATATATATATATATATATATATATATATATATATATATATATATATATATATATAGGGGATGGATAAAGAGGAAACCCCATCTTCATAAAAAACCCTTTAAACTCTATGGTGACCATTGATCAAACTTGATCAATGGTCCTTAATTAATTGTTTATAATAATAAAAGCCACTTGCATTTGTGTGGTTGTAATGAGATCAAGGGCAAATGAGTCATTGAGCAATTTCCTGAATCCTAGGTTTAAAAAGGTTGATTTGACACTTGTCAAGTCACCTCTCTCCTACTTTATGGCACTTTCTCCAGCACGAAAAATTAACATACGTTAGTGTTGTGATGCAAAATTCTGACCTCATGTGAGACATCGCTGACATGTGTTACCAGGCATATACTAAAAGAACATAATAAAAGATCACATAAAATGTGTATTTATTTAATAAATGATAAAAACGATCATTACAATCAATACTGAAAATGTATCAAAAAGATTTTCATACATACATAATTATTTGTGAATGATAAAAAACTATCATAACAACATAAAAAAGATCTAGCTATGCTTCGTTCTTGATACCCATCTTCATCTTTAACACAAAACATCTCTTCACCTACAAAAAAAGATAACACGTGTTAGTTGGGCTCTCCGAAAACATATAATGAGACATCACTAACATGTGTAGTGTATTCTAAAAACATATGTTTTACTGAAATAACGTATGTCATATGAACCCTAACACACGTTAGTTAGGCATATATTACGTATGTCATATGAACCCTACCACATGTTAGTTAGGTATATACTAGCATGTGTTAGCATCACTAACATGTGTATAAACAATACCAAATCTGCAATGCCATGTGTATCGTACTCAATTTGAAGTGCCAAGTGTATAATACTCAAACATGTGTATAAACAACACTAAACGTGATTTTTACAACTATGTTAATACAACTACTCAAATACGATTAATAGGGTTTGAAATCCAACAATAATAAATTTAAAAAATCAAATCATAACCAATCCAAATCCATATACCAAAAAGTTATCCTCATATTCATGAAATATATAATATGATAAAAGACATTAGTAGCATGTGTTAGCATATTCTAAAACATATGTTTTACTGAAAATAGCGTATGTCATATGGACCCTAACAATTGTTAGTTGGGTATATACTAGCATGTGTTAGCATCACTAACGTGTGTGAGCATGTGTTAGCATCACTAACGTGTGTGAGCATCACTAACTGTTAGTTGGGTATATACTAGCATGTGTTAGTTGGGTATATACTAGCATGTGAAAACCAACACTGTAACAGATACATATGTTAGTTGGGATCCTCAAACACATAATGGGCATGACTAACATGTGTTAGCATATAGTAACATAAAAAGATCACACATTTATTCATCAATTACATCACTTACCACAGCCACATCACCAACGTCGCCTTGTTCAAATAGCCTACTCGTGAAAACCGACACTGGAACAGATAACATGTGTTAGCATATACTAACATAAAAAGACTACAAAATTATTCATCAATCACATGTGATCTATCAACCTCATGTCCTCAATCTAATAAAAATCTAACATAAACAAAATAATAATAATAAAAAATAAAATAAAAAAGGTTAAACATAAGTTTTTTTTTCATTCAAGCATTTGATCGAACACTTGGTATGCGAACAAAAACTATCCCCAAAACTGTTAGTATTATTATTCTAGCAAAACCCAAAACCCAATCCAATAAAAATCTAACATAAACAAAATAATAATATAAAAAAAATCTTACATAAACAAAATAATAACGAAAATAAATTTGGATCTTAGCACATCCTCTGAACAATAATAACGAAAAAAAATCTTAGCACATCCTCTGTTGTTATATTTTAAAACCTTAAGGTGTAGATAAATCCTTCCACACACCAACCGGATAAAACTTTCTTAAGTGTTTGAATATCATATCAGTGGGAACTCAAGATATTATTTAATTCAGATCCGGAGCTCAACCCCATCTTATCATCCAAACACACACCAAAACCTCACACAAAATAACCCCATTCCAACTATCAATCAAAACTAAAGAGATAAAGGGATGGTACCTGCATCGGTCAGGAAGGAAACGACCGTGACTAGAAACTTACGGCTTCGACGACCCTCTGTCACCTCCGGTAATCTCTTTTCTGTACAAAAGCAACGTTCATCAGTTGGATCGTCTTCTAGTGGTTGAGAAGTTGTGGTGGCTATGGTGGCGGTTGTGGTGGTGGTATTTCTAGAAAGAGACAGAGAGAGAGAGAGACAGAGAGAGAGAGAGAGAGAGAGAGAGAGAGAGAGAGAGGATAGAGAGAGGAGGGTATAATCAGATTTGAATTTGAATGAAAATGAAGAGAGAGAGAGGGAGGGGGAAAACAATATATATAGGTAGAGAGAGAAGGGGTATGGTGGAATTGTCTATATTGCCCTTTCAATATTATAGTATGATGGGTGATGTGGCTTAATATGGACCAAGCATTGGGTTTTTGGAGTTTTTCATCTAAAATGGGTTTTTTGCATATACTTCCCCTATATATATATAGGTATAGGTTCCTGTACAAAGTACATTTTTCGTACAAAGTGTGAGAAGTCTATATAGTCATTGTGTTTTAAAGTTTGGCTATAATGTTTTTGATTCCTTTTGCATTGATTTACATAGAAAAGCACCAAACGTTAGAATTTAAAACACAATCAAATGTATTCTAGACATTAAATTTAAAACACACTGATTACTATCTTCGTATGGTGTTTTAGATTGCATGTTGAGAATACATTAATTAGTGTTTTAAATTGTTAATTTTTTTGTTTTTCTATATAATACTATGCCAAATGAACATAAAACATCATGCCTAAAATTTAAAACACAATGCCTATATAGACTTCTCACACTTTGTACGAAAAATGCACTTTGTACAGGAACCTCACCCTATATATATATATATATATATATATATATATATATATATAACACAATGAACGAGCAGAAGACACAATGAAGAAAAAAACCCATTTAACACCATTTTTTTACAATTTTAATGTAACAATATGGTACTCGTATTAAAGATAAAAAAAACGCTCGTTAATATGATGAAAACATTTTTAAAAAAAATATCGTATGAAAAAGTTATAGACGTTTTAAAATGATGGGGGAATTGTCATGTGCATTGCATGTGGAGAGAGAAAGTCAACAAATTTGGTTTTCCTTTTATGTCCTTCCTCTAATTTATTATTTATTTTTTTTCAACAAACTAATCTCAACCTTTCAAATATAAGATCAATAGACCACGATTATTTTTCACCATTTCTAGAAAAAGTGTCTTGTGTATTTGATCATAACCCTTCATATAATAACAATTTTTTCATAATATAAAGATGAGATATACAATAATGGATGAGTTATAGTGGTATTTTTTGTAGGTTATTTTAAATCTTAAAGATGGAGGAGGGTTTAGTGGATTTTTTTTTATTTTTTATTTATTTTATTTTTTTTGTGGTTGATGACTTTCTATATTATGGCATACTCCATCACATCCCCCAGAAGTATATGGGGGTCCCTACCCACACACTCAACGACATCACCAGGCCAAAGCCTGGTGTCGCGGGAGTGGCCGGCCCTGGAGAGGCAGTGCCCCTCTGTGCAAAGGGCGCTAGGGCTACTACCCGGAAAATTTCCCGCCACCTGCCACTTGACAGATGTTGCACCCTCCAGGGACGAAGCATTTGATGGGCCAGGGGTGGCCCTAGCCCCCCCTGTTTTTTGGCACAATAGTGGAAATTTGCGATTTTCATAGGTAAATTGAGTTCGGGTTAAGTCCGGCCCCCTCCGATTCGAGAACCAAGCTTCGCCCCTGGCATCCTCCACAAGAGGCAAGCTTCTCTGTAGTAAATGCACGGTACTAGAAAACCGAGGGACCATAAGAATCGAACCTGGCACCTACAAATAGGCTAGCTTTGACCATCACTTGGCAATACCTATACTTTGCATTCCATGGGGATCGAACCCTGCTTTCACGCCAAAGTGAGAGAGGCTCACCTAGAACTGAGCTACAAAGTGGGGTTGGAAGGGTTTAGTGGATGGGTTATGAATGCTCTAACTATTATTAACAATATCTCTAAATGTCTAATTTGATTATAATTTTTTAAACGTGATGCATCCTTAATTATATGTATATTTAAACTACAAAACAAGGTTCAATGTTTGCTTAGATGATAAGCTAAATGTGATTACGATACTACTGAGTGAGGTGACGAAGGGCGTGACGTGAGGGGGTCCACGAGTGACGTTTGCTTGGTTAAAGCTACTTCTAAAAGGCCGGCACCATTATAATATGAAATTTCCAAATTTACCCCCCTTTTTTTTTTTATATTTTTCATTTAATTCCATAAACTAGGAAAAATATATGAATATAGCGGGCAGGCGGGCAACAAGCTGCGCCGCCATCCCTTTCTGAATATCAAATCATAATCTACTAAAAACGTATCCCTGCCTACCCGGAACCGAGACACTACTATGAATCACCCGTTGGACCCTGGTTAGGAAACGGGTAGCCTCCGGTGCCAATGAGCCAAAAGTATCAAAGGCCAAGGGTACAAAAAAAGTGTTGGTTCTCATCGCAGGCTTTTGCATGTTTTTCTACCTTCTTTACTTCTGCTTTCCGCACTGCTTGCCCTGCTACAAAGTCACCATCCCTCAACCCAACTAGAGGAGATACACCCGTCAAGTCAACACAAGCATGCTTCCCCCTGCCCACCCAAAGACAAGGAGATCTGCTGGTCGTAGGGTGGATCTCCCTTCTGCTGGATCCGAAAGGAAGTTCACACGGGCCTCCTTTTTGGCTGAGATCCCAGCCCGTCTTAAAATGTCCCACAGAATATCTCGAACCCAATCATGCCGATATTTGAAACCAGGTAACTCCTTACAGTGACCCGCATGTTCCCCGTATTCATCCAAGCAGGCCTTACGACAAATCGGACAGATTTCATCTCCTTATACATGAGGATCATCAAGCGAATTTTAAGAATGGCCCTGTATTTTTTAACATATATATACTAGATGATTACCTCAGGAGGGTCCCGGGGTTGAAAATCTAATTTTACGTGATAACCTATTGCAAATGACTCAAGTTAACTAACCACAAAATCTCTCAATCATTGCATGTTCATAGTATTCAAATAAGTAATAACTCATATTCCCTAATCTAAAACCTAATCAGTAATCATCTAAAGAATCACTTATGTAAGCTACAACTATTCAAAAACTCATCACATCTCTCTAATTTCTCACATTCTAATGGCTCTTATAATTCCTAACCTAATCAACTAAACAAACACTTAAGTTGGAAGTTGTAACCATTGCATCTCACTATGTCATGTGGCATAATCAAGATATGGTTGAGGCCACCATTGAACGCCACGCCAGCAACTATCAATTTTCCCGGGAGCGTCCCGGGGTTGAAAAATATAATCATTCTAATAATACTAATACTAATAGTAATTGTCACACCCCGACAGCGCACAGCGGAAAGCAAGTCATGAGGTAACGGAAGTTGTTACCATAAGGTTTAGCGGATCACATAAAGTTACGTGTGGACATCTTGCTAACACCCTCTAGTGAAACGTTGTTTTATTTTCGTAATAAACGAAGCATTGTTAGAAACAAGAAAACAAGTTTTACCAAGATGAAGCGAAAATATATGTTAATATTATATTACAAAACACAAATAAAAACAAAGTTTTAGATAGAGTTATCATTATTATTAGGTCCCAACATCATGTCCACCGTAGTGCCCTAGCCAAACCACTCTCATTTTACCTATGCATCAGTACCTGAAAAACATGCTTAAAAACATCAACAATATGTTGGCGAGTTCACAGGTTTATGAGTAATAGTAAACTTTCAGTTTAGTAATAACATATGATCGACCAGAACTAAAATAAAATCAAGTAGAGTCATGAGGTCTACGAGTATGATGTATCCTAAGGCTCTTAATCAATCCATAACTTGGTTCTCTGTGGTGGACTCTCCGTGAGAGGTACTTGTTGGAGGTTATGTTCATTTTTCAAGCAGATTTCGACCCAGTCAAATCATGAAAACGGGGGCTTCAACCCAATAGTACTACAACATAAACAACGGCCTTTTCTGAAGGCTAATGATTAAGATGTGCTGAGAGAGAGAGAGAGAGAGAGAGAGAGAGAGAGAGAGAGAGAGAGAGAGAGAGAGAGAGAGAGAGAGAGAGAGTGGCAACCCGTCGGTCGTCACTGGTGTCACGTTTACCCTACGTATCCACCGGTGCACTTATCTTAAGGACATCAATATTCTATTTTATAGTCTATCGCATCATATAAGCATGTTAATCCCCCGATTTATAAAACGTTCAAAAACATTTAAAAGAAAAGGGGCCGTGAAACTCACCTTAGTGCAATACTTCTAGGAACTTTCCAATCCCGATCACAATCATTCACCTAAATCACCTCCCATATCGTAGGTCGATTTAGTAACCATACTAAGTCTAATTAAGTTATTCACCAAATATCCCGACTTAGTAAACCAATAAATCCCCGGATTTTAGTTATCCCTTACCCTATTAACCCCATTGGTGACACGTGACGAGAGGCTAAGTTCAACCATTGTATATTTTATCTAACATTTCAAGCTTCATATGTTGTTTTTAACAACTAATCCCCATGATTCTTATATAGCTTCTATTTAAGTCATAAGACAAATATCCAATCCATGTAACAACCTTATATTTATTATTCAAGTCTTGCTACATTTTGCTAACATTTTATGCCTCATAACTATGTTTTGGGTCACTTCCAGGGCATAGTTTCGCACTGTAAGCGCCCCTTATCAAGGTAAATACCTAATATACCTTGATTAGTGCTTAATATACTATATTTTCACTTATATAATCATTTTACATCAGATCTACATGCATCCATTTCTAGTGCTCAAATCTAACAATATCGGGCGTTTTTACGCGTCCTAAGCCATTATTCTTAAGTTTTAACCTTAAGTCTTTCATGTTAAACTTATAATACCTTATTTATCATCAAAATATGTCATAAAAATCTGTTCTAAATCAGTTTAGAAAATCATCTTTTAAAGCTTAGTTTTTGGCACTTTTAAGCCGAAAAATGGGTTCCGATCGTACATGCAATGTTTCCCAATCATGTAGATCCTATCAAAGCTTGTTTTGCACTAGTTTAAGTTCATAAAATCCTTTAAAACTTTATTATAATCAGATCTGAGTTTATATTTAAAATCATCCGAACTTATGTCTTATCAAAGTCCATAAGGGTCCATAAGTCATTCTTTCATTTAGTTCATCCAATAACTCATTTATCTAAGTTAGTATTTCATCTAATGTTTGGTTATTTTCAGATTTCTTATCACCCTTTTAATCCTCTTGCATGTGTCTAAATATGAAGGATCTTAACATTTTAACCATCAAGACATCAAGATTATTACCCTAAACACACTCACTCACACGCACGCACACACACACACGGTCACACATACACACACATACTCACGCATACATACACCACATTCATATACTTTCTCCTTTCATTTCCCCATTAGTTTTAGCTTGAAAAACCTTGGTTTATTTGGTGAATACTTATGTACAAACTAAAATACATAATGAAATAGTTTTAGTTTCATACTCACCTTAATATCAACTTGTGGGTTTTTCCTTCTAAACTTCTAGTTCTTGAATCTTTAACCTCTAAATCACCAAGGAATGCCTAACTCTTCATATAATCATGCTTCTCAAGATGATTACATGATTGAAAGTAAGAAAAGTGGTGGTGATGAGGGTGTTTCGGTTGGGAGAGGGGAAGAAGAGGGGAGTTGGATGGTTTTGTAGAGAGAGAGAGTGATGAAGAGTGTAATGAAAGGTTGTAAAGGTGAGTGGTGTCTTGGGATGACACTCCCTTTAAATAGCCAATCATTATTATATTTAATAATAATAATAATAATAATAACAATAATAATAATAATAATAATAATAATATACAAAACTCTTTGTTATTATGTATAGATGGAGAGGGGCGAGACATAGGGGGGGGGGGGGTTGGGTATATTATTTTTTTTATAAAAACCATCACATAATATACACAATCCTACCTTTTATAAAACCTACTAACCTTACTTATCTAAGGTTTTCACCCCTTAATCCACTAATAATAATCACATTCATCCATAAAATAACTTAACATGTCGGACCACGTGTTACGGTTTAACTTAGACTTTCTACCATTAGTCGGGTCGTCACCAAGGTCTAATACCATAATCTATCACTACGTGATACGGAATCACTAAAATCCCCATAATATTTCCAACAATATTAATTCCCAATAACAACTTTCAGTTATTGCCCAAAACAAATATATCACATCACATGCAATCATATTTACAGTTATTATATTTATACGGATAGTACCTGGATTTCTACCGGTTGTCACAGTAATAATTATTACTCTTGTAATTAAATAAATAAAAAAATAACATTGCTATAAGCTGACACCATTTGTTGCAGTGTTGCGCTATTCTTTCTCCTAGCTTCCCTTGATGAAGTATACCTAGTAAAATTCCAATGATAACATGGCGATTGGGCTGATTTTCAACATCGTAGATAAGAACCTAGTTTAAAAGAAAAAACATGATTAATGAATAACATGAACACTTTGTGTGTTTTTTTTCCTGTATGAACGAAACCCCACAAAAAATAGTCGATTTTTTCTCCGTTTTTTATATAGTACTATGGTACTCGTTGGAAAGATAATAAAACGTTCGTTAATTTGGTGTAATTTTTTTCTTTAAAAAATCTCGTATATAAAAGATATAAACGTTTAAAAATTATGGGAGGAAATATGAGAGAGAAAATTTTAAATTTATTTTTAAATTCTTTTTTCCTAAAATAACTTAATTTAATTAAAAAAAGAAATAATTCAAAAACACTAAAATCTTTCAATTATGATGCCACGTGACAGTTTCATGAAGAGGTTGAAGGTACCATTGCACGCCATGTCAGCAATGTTCAATTCTTATATATATATTAACTAGCTTTTATCCCGGGAGCGTCCCGGTGTTGAAAAATATAACAATTCTAATAATACTAATACTAATAGTAATAATTATTACTCTTGTAATTAAATAAATAAAAAAAATAACTCTAATAATAATAATACTAATAGTAATAATTATTACTTTTGTAATTAAATAAATAAAAAAATAACCTTGCTATAAGGTGACACCATGTGTTGCAGTGTTGCGCGATTCTTTCTCCTAGTTTCTCTTGATGAAAGTGACACCATGGCGATTGGGCTGAATTTCAACATCGTAGATAAGAACCTGGTTAAAAAGAAAAAAACATGATTAATGAATAACCTGAACACTTTGTGTTTTTTTTCCAGTATGAACGAAACCCCACAAAAAATAGTCGTTTTTTTCTCCGTTTTTTATATAGCACTATGGTACTCGTTGGAAAGATAATAAAACGCTCGTTAATTTGGCGTAATTTTTTTCTTTAAAAAATCTCGTATATAAAATATATTAACGTTTAAAAATTAGGGGAAAAAACATAAGAGAGAAAAATTTAAATTTGTTTTTAAATTCTTTTTTCCTAAGATAACTCAATTTAAACTTAGTAATTATAATAGATTAGGTTAAACTATATATATATATATATATATATATATATATATATATTAATTGGTCTAAAGTTGTCACATCAAATCATATGTGGCACATCTCAAAAAAGAGATTGTATGGTTGAGGCCTCCATTGATTGTCATCTCATCAATATTCAATTCTTTTATTATAATTTATATATATATATATATATATATATAATAATATAGGGTGTGGATAATATGGAAACTCTATCTATTGGAAAAACCTTGCAAACCTTATGGTGACCATTGATCAAGTTTGATCAATGGTCCTTAATTAATTTGTATTTAATAATCAAAAGCAAGTGGACCACTTTAATAAAATATTAGATTAAGGGCATTAAGGTAATCTTGTGTTTTCTGAATCCTAGGTTTAAAAAGGTTGATTTGACACTTGTCAAGTCACCTCTCTCCTACTTTATGGCACTTTTTTCAGCACGAATATTAACGTACGTTAGTGTTGTGATACAAAATTCTGACATCGTATGAGACATCGCTAACATGTGTTAACAGGCATATACTAAAAGAACATAATAAAAGAACACATAAAATGTGTATTTATTTAAGAATTGATAAAAATAATTATTACAACCAACACTAAAACATACCAAAAAACGGTTCATACAAACATAATTATTTGTCAATTTTCAAAAAAACTATCATATCAACATAAAAAAGATCTAGCTATGCTTCGTTCTTGATACCCATCTTCATCTTTAACACAAAAACATCTCTTCACCTACAAAAAAGATAACACATGTTAGTTGGCCTCTCCAAAACACATAATGAGACATCGCTGACACGTGTAGTGTATTCTAAAAACATATGTTTTACTGAAATAACGTATGTCATGTGAACGCTAACACATGTTAGTTGAGCACATACTAACGTATGTCATATGAACCCTAACACCTGTTAGTTAGGCATATACTAGCATGTGTTAGCATCACTAACATGTGTATAAACAACAGCAAAAATCTGCTGTTAGTTGGGCACATACTAACGTATGTCATGTGAACGCTAACACATGTTAGTTGGCCCATACTAACGTATGTCATACGAACCCTAACACATGTTAGTTAGGTATATACTAGCATGTGTTAGTATCACTAACGTGTGTCAGCATACAAGACTTGGACCGCAAAAAAATAGACATATACCCTATACGAGTTCATAACAATTTCACTTGCCAAAAATTTATTAAATAGAATACAAAAATTATTTAAACACCCTATTCACCAAAAGATTAAAAATCTATAATCTTTATAAAAAAACATCACTTACCACAACCAAATCACCAACGCCCCCTTCTTCCAATAGCCTAATCGTGTAAACCATCACTGAAACAGATACACATGTTAGTTTGGGATCCTCAAACACATAATGGGGCATTACTAACATGTGTTAGCATATACTAACATAAAAAGACTACAAATTTATTCATCAATCACATGTGATCCATCAACCTAATGTCCCCAATCTAATAAAAATCTAACATAAACAAAATAATAATAATAAAAAAAAATCAAAAAGGTTAACATAAGTTTTTTTTTTTCATTCAAGCATTTGATCGAACACTTGGTATGCGACCAAAAACTATCCCCAAAACGTAACACTTGGTTGTTATTATTTAATAACAACATTCACGAACAACCACAATAACCAAACTAGTCTAATTCAATAATTATAAAATAATAAAATAATAAAATTAAATAACAGCCTTCCGAAAAGTGAAATGAAAAGAAGAACAGACAAAAATCGTATTTTAAATCACAAATCTTTATTGTAATATTTCGTTGGTACTCACGAAATGTCAAATGAAATAAAATAATTATAAAATAATAAAATTAAATAAAAATATAGAAATAAATGGTATGAAGTTTCAAATTTTACTTAAAATACGTCATTAATAAGCACTTAAAAAGGAAATATTAAAGGGTATAAATTAGAAGAGAATCTCACTCACTCTTCACATGAATGAAGACATGATATGAAACTGGAAGATGTCTACTTTTTCTGGCCTCAAGAAAGTCCAAACCATCAATATATACATATCTATATGTATGTGACATGTGTGGTGGCGATGATGGTGGTTGTGGTGGTGGTGGTGGTTGTGGTGATTGTTGTTATAGAGAGGGTAGATAGCACAGATCTGAAATTTAAATTTGAAAAGAAAAGGAAATGAAGAGAGAGGGGGGGGGGAAATAATATATATAGGGAGAGAGAGAGAAGGGGGAGTGCAAATGTCTAAATTACCCTTCATAATATAATATGGTAAAAAATTGGTTTGGATGAGGTGGCAAAATGTGGACCAAGAGATGGGTTTCTTAGGGTTTTTCCTTTTGAGAGGGTTTCTTGTCTATACTTCCACTAATAATATATATATATATATATATATATATATGTTTGCATTGAACATGTTTTAACGTTACAAATTATGGAGTAAGAAATCTCTATTTTGCCCTGATTATAGTCCTTTTAAAATTTATGTTTTTTTTCCCTAATTTGTAAAGTTCTAATTTATATGGGCACCAGTAAATTATTTAATTTGAGAATACACTACACAACAATTACAATTCTTATATATTTTATAATAACTTTTGGTAAAACACATTTTATATTTAGGGTGCTTATATGAAGTGAACATCACATTGGTCGATGAGGTCTTTGATATAATGGTATCTAAGACTCTGAACGTACCAAACAAATATGAATATGGCCTTATTCGTGTTTGTTTGTTAATAACACAACCCCACATTCACATATTCCACCCCCAATACTGACCAGCCTAATCACTGTCCTGGCCTAACTCCTCCCACTCACACCAATCCACCTCTACCACCCCAAAACCCACCGGCCCATTACCCTTCGGCCACTACACTTCCGCCTCACTCCCAATCCAGCCCACATCCCACAGGCCCTTCTCAGTTCGTCTCACCTGGCCCATCCACCTACTTCTAGCCCACGCCTCAAACCTCTACCGGCCCACCACCTGCTGTCGAGCCAACCACCGTCCACCCACCCCAACGCACCATTCACACACGCTCTATGAGCGGCGTCTTCAAACCTAAACACCCGTTCAACGTGAACATCTCCACCACCCCACAAACCATCATCCCCATTCCCAAAAACCCAATCGATGCCATTAATATACCGGAATAGTGCTTTGCCATGCTTACAGAGTTTAGTGCACTTATTGGAAACGGTACGTGGGAGTTGGTTCCTCGACAACCCGACAAGAATGTTATTAGAAGTATGTGGCTATTCAAACATAAATTCAGGTCTGACGGTACACTAGAGCGTTACAAGGCACGTCTGGTCTGTGACGGCCGTACACAGCAGGTTGGCATTGATTGTGGCGAGACATTCAGCCCGATGGTTAAACCAGCCACTATTTGCACAGTCCTCTCCATTGCTCTTTCTCATGGATGGTCCGTCCATCAGTTGGACGTTACCAACGCCTTCTTACATGGACACTTGACTGAAACCATATATATGTATCAATCCATGGGCTTTCGTGACAAGAATTATCCTAATCATTTGTGCTCACTCAAGAATTCACTATACAAGCTCAAACAGGCACCCAGGGCATGGTACCAACGATTCACCGACTATGTTCTCACTTTGGGCTTTCGTCACAGTCGGTGTGACGCGTCTCTCTTCACTCTTCAACAAGGCCGCGATACTGCATATCTTCTTCTGTACGTGGATGATATTTTACTGGTCACATCGTCCAGCCAGCTACGACAAAACCTCATGGCGAAACTTTCCTCAGAATTCGCCATGAATGATCTGGGTCCTCTAAGTTACTTTCTCGGGATTTCTGTCACCCGAACTGGCAACACCATGTTTCTCTCACAACAATCCTATGCTTCTGACATTGTTTCTCGTGCAGGTATGCAGTCTTGCAACCCCGTTGCGACTCCCATTGACACCTCTGTTAAACTCAGTGCCAACGGGGGTACGCCATTTGAGGATCCTACTTTGTACAGAAGCTTAGCTGGTGCGCTCCAATATCTTACCTTCACCCGCCCGGACATCACGTATGTCGTTCAACAGATATGTATGCATATGCACACTCCTCTTTTGTCTCATTGGAATGCCTTGAAGCGCATTGTGACACCCGGCATGTTTGGCTTAAACATATTAGTAACATCTAAGTCTACCTTAGCGAGAAACGTTTACAAACAAACTTAACTGGGTTAGTTGAGTCGGGTCAAGTTAGGATTGTCCAGGGTACAATGATCTGGAGGATCATTGGGAGTCGTTTTAGTAATACACTAGTACCGGGTTCCGTTGTTGGTGACATTACATGAACTAATTTAGTATATGTGTAGAGTACGGGTCGTGTGGTGGATTATATACATAGATATGTTTAAATGATGTATAAATGATTATCTGTGCTTAAATATGCTAAACATAGACTAAGGTTGCATGCTTGTATGTTAAGATGTGTTAGAATGCGTTAAACACGACAAACTGGAAAACTAGTTAAAAAGGAATCCTGGTTCGACCACTTCGAGTGGTCGAAGGAGGGAAATTGTCTGGTTCGACCCCTTGTAGATGGGCGAACCAGGGAAGTGGAATTGAAGGAATTCCCTTCGACCAGGACAGGGCTCATTCGACCCTGTGTAAGGGTCGAAGGAGAACACCTTCGCCCATTGAAATGGTGCGAAGGAGGATTAGTATAAATACCAACCTTTGTCATTTTTCATCATTTCACAAACCCTAACCGTCCCAAAACGCTCTCAAACGATCTTAATCACTAAGGAAGGAGTTTTTGCTCTTCTTTTTCATAATCTAACCCATCTACAACATCTAAACAAGAATCCAAGGTGTGTTCTAAATCCTAAACCTTTTTAAAAGCATTTTAATTCGTTTTCATCTAACCCTAATTGTCCGGATCTGTTCTAAGGGTGTTTTTATGATTAAAAACCTTTTAAACATCTTTCTAAATCAAAACATTATCATTTAACATAGGTTTCATGGTGAATAACATATGTAAATTGTATATTATGTGGTGTTGTGTGTTGTTCAATGATTTGCTGCTATATCTATGATAGAAACATGATATAGGATTGTTATTGATGTTGGAATATTGTTGTTTAGGGTTAGGATTGGATATGATGATATTATGGGTATTTGGGGGTTTTATTGGATTTAAACTTGATGCATGATATTTATGATCAATAGAATTGATAAGAAAAGATCGAACACTCGACAAACTGAGCATTTCAAGTTGAATATGAATCGATTTCAAAAGTTTCCAAATTGGGTAAATTATTCATGCATGAAAGTGACGTTTCCATAATCTTTACCATTTTGGGAAAGGGCTGAAACGGACGTATTATCGAGGGAAATCGGTGGGGTTTTGTAGGAATAAGTTATCCATGCTTGATTGTTGTGTTTGATGATGTTTCGAGTCGTTTGAATGTGTTTGAAGCGTTTTTAGGAAAAATTGCACAACAGGGGGAAACCTGGCCTCCTTCGACCGATCGAAGGTGCGAAGGAGGAATCCAGGGTCGAACCTGGGTTTTATTGGGCGAATGTGATAAAGTGGGCGAAGGAAGCATCAAACGGTCGAACGAAATGTAAAACGGGCGAAGGAGATTGAAAACGGGCGAAGGAGACTTAGAACTGACTGGTTCGACCGTTCTGATGTAGAAATGAGATTTTTGATACAAACTAAGTGTTTTATGCTTGAACCTTGTGTGTAATCTATGTGTACTTGATTAGTTAGGGTAATGGGTCACCAACGGGATGTCGGGTCGGTCTAGTGTGTCGGTTAAACATTCAAACACGTTTTAAAAACATACATGGTTATGATCTGGACAATCGGGGACTAGATAACCTTATGGTTATTAGTCGGAACACTTATGTGAACATTTTAATAGATCTCCGGTAGAGGGATTATCAAGGGCTAAACATCTTTACTTGTAATTGAAGAATGCTATCTAAGGTGAGTTCACGGCCCCACTTTTACTGCTTTTAACTTTTGGGGGAGAAAACATGCGCTAAACTATTTTGGTAACATATGTCATACTATGGTTTTAACTTTGTATTGCTATACGATCTTTGAAAGTCCCGGGGGAAACCATGAATGTGCGGGGATGCACAACGGGGGAAATGTGGATAGATCTATTGGGCGTGACCTGCCCCTGTTAGGACAAAAAGGATTGGTGAAACCACTTTTGTAAACCTTAGTCTAATTCACTTCTGTCATTTTGGCTAAGTATAGAAGTACTGATGAGAAGACAAGAAACTGCTGATTAGAAGATATGAGAAGTGCTGAAGAAGAAACTTCCTCAGAAGTTCTGAAGTCCAAACCAGACAAGTTCACTTCAGAAGTACTGAAGACAAAACTACTCATCAGTAGTTTGTCCTTCATCAGCACTTAGCATCAGATATTTCCCACCGCCTTTTGCATCAGTAGTTTATTGTTTATTATTACTTTTAGCTGTATTTGTTTGTTTCAATGTTGCAACTTGTGCAACTTGTTTCTGTTGTTTCTGTACTTGCTTTTTGGGCAAGATACATGCATGTAAACGTCTATAAATAGGAGGCTTCAACCTTCTATTTTAGATATTGATTTTCATAGAAAAATCCTTCAAACACTATCATTGTTCTATTCCATTTCTGTATTTATTGTGAATCTGTCTAAGTATCTAATTCTCATTTACTGCTTAGATTCATAATAAATACTTGTCATTTATTAGTTTCAAAACATCAAGGGGGAGTAATAACTCTGCCTTAGTATAAAAAGTGTTGCTTTAACTTATACATTCCGCTGTGCTTATAATCTGATATACAAGGACTTGCTAAACACTTAAGTGTCAAGATAGCAAGTTCTTACTTAGCAAAAAGAGCAAACTGATCCAACAATTGGTACCAGAGCATTGGTTTATCTGATCACATATCAATCTAACAAATTGAGAATCAGACACAAAGCTCTTATTGATATTCAATAAAAAGATCAAAAGTTCACTTTTTATCAATATCCATCACTTAAAAGAGTCATCTGACAAATCTATACTCTTTAAAATGGATCCACATAATACTGGTTCTACCACTAAACCTGCCATGCTTGTGAGAAATGAGTACAACATATGGCAAAAGAGAATGGCACATACCTTGTCACAAACCAACACAGGTTGTTGGAGATCTGTGATATATGGTCCTCACAAACCAGTAAATGTTAATCTTGAAACTAATGTTAAGGTCCCTAAGGACCCTAAAGAATATACAGATGAGGATTTCCTAAAACTTGAGCTAGATGCAAAAGCATTCTCTATGTTGGCAATGGCTCTCCCAAATGAGATATACTCTGGCCTTTTACATTGTGAAAGTGCCAAAGAACTTTGGGACTGTCTTAAAGAACAGTTTGGAGGAACTGAAGAGGTGATTGCCAACACCAGAGAGATTTTAGCTCAACAATATGAAACATTTGCTTATATTAATGGGGAAACTTTGACTCAACAATTTGAAAGATTCTCCTCATTAATATCTGAGCTAAAGTTAAATGGTCAGACCTATACAACAGTGTCTATGCTACATAGATTTTTAAGGTCTTTACCTGACAAATGGGAAACATACTCCACTGTTTTAAGATCCTCACCAGATTTTAGCTCCCTCACTCTTACAAAACTCCATGGGAGATTACTTACTTTTGAGAGAGAAATTGATCAAAAGAAGAAATTACAATCATCTGGTAAAACTGCTGATGACTACCTACCAGGTAGTACAACACTTTTGGGACAAGATTCACCAACTTGTTCCTATGGATCTTATGACAATATTGACATAACCACTGGGATCTCATCAGAAAGATCTTTCCCAGGTTATGACAATAATGACCAAAGTCAAACTGCTGATAATCTATGTTTTATCATGGATGATTTGAAAAACTTTAGCAGTGATGACTTGGAAGAAATGGACATATTACACCAACTGGCCATGCTAAGCATTAAAACTAACAAGTTTTATAAAAGGTCAGGAAGGAAATTTCCAGGATTGACCAGTAATACAAAAATTGGTTTTGACAAATCTAAACTGAGATGTCACAAGTGTCAGAAGTTGGGACACTTTGCTAGAGAGTGTAGAAGCTCTAGCTTTAACCAATCACAATCTGGAAATAACTATAACCCCAATTATAATAGGAATAATGGAACTCAAGGGAGTGCTCATTTTGTACAGGCACAAGCTCCTCAACAGCAATATATGCCACAAGTACAATATGTTCAAGTGCCTGCTCAACAGATGCAGAGCCAACAATCAATCCCTCCCTTTCCAGCTGCTCAACATCCTCCACAGCCTCAACAACCCTCACAACAAAGTCTTTTCACCTCAGGGTATGTTGACTGGAGCAGTCTCCCTTTTGACACCACAGAGTGCAATCCTGATGCAGACAACAAAGTGTTTGACATCAACTGGGGAGAACCAGACAATGGCAGAAAGAACTTTGCCTTAATGGCATTTGAAGGCTGTACTTCAAAATCTGCATTGTCACAGGTATCAAAAGAATCTTTGACAAAACTTTGCTCAAATTCTTGCAAAGAAACTTTTGCTCTCATAAGAGAGACAAATCTACACTTACAAGGCAAAGCCAATGATTTAGAAAGAAAATACACACAGATAAAATGTGATTTAGAAAGAAAACTGTGTGCTAAAACAAAAGAAGTTTCTAAATTAACTGACTCTGCTATTGAAACCCAAGCACAAATCAAAATCATGCTAAATGACCTGGGAGATGTTAGACAAGAGCTTGCTGACACCAGGATCACTTGTGAAAAATGGGTGGAATCTTGTAAGGGGTATCAATTATTGCTAAACAAACAAAGTGCTTCAAATGTTAAGTTTGGCATAGGATACCATCATGTTGAAACACCAACAGATTTTTCTCCCAAAACTACTGAAGATGGGAGAAGAATTGTTTCAAATGAAACTTCTGAAGGGAAAGAATGCACATCTTTCCATGAAAACTTTCTAAACAGAAATCCTGGCATTTCTAAAGAAATTACTTCAGAAGTATTAACAAAATCTGACAACAAGCCATCAGTAGTTTCATCTACATCAGGAGTTGAGACCCTGAAAACTACTGATGAGCAAAATCTCTTCACAAATGTCAGAAATTTGCCTTTAGATCAAAAACAAAAGGCAAAAGAATGTGAAATTTGTGGCCTGTTCAACCACAAAACTGAATTTTGTAGATACAGAAAAGGAATTCAGTTCAATCAAAAATTTAAACAACAGGTTGTGGGAAATCAAATCAGAAATGATTATGAAAGAATCTTTAAACCCAAGAAACAACAACCTGAAAACACCTTTTCTCAGAAAAAGATAAAATCTCAACCAAAATCTTTTTCTCAAAATTCCTTGTCAGTAGTTAGACCAGAATCATCAGCAGTTTCACAAACTGCTGAGATTCAAAATCTAATGAACATGGTAGAACTACTGATGACCAAGGTTGATGGTGGTCCTAAAAAGGATACCACCATGGTTCTTAATGAAAAATCCATTGCCAAAAAGACATGGATTTCTCAACCTGGTCAAGAACAAACTGTAACTGTTCTCAAGAGCAAACCCAAAGCCAAACAGGCTTGGGTTCCTAAATCTAACTAATTTGCTTTTATGTGCAGAGAGTTTCCAAGGGCTTAAACAGCATATGGTATGTTGATAGTGGAGGCTCTATGCACATGACTGGATGCAGATACCTGATAAACAACTTTATCAGCCAAAGAGAAGGATCTGTATCCTTTGGAAACAATGCTAAGGGATATGTGCTAGGACATGGCAATGTCTCCTCTGGCAAAATACAGTTTGACAAGGTCAATCTGGAGGAAAACCTTGAATACAACTTGCTGAGTGTGTCACAAATGTGTGATAAAGGATATTCTTCCTTTTTCACAAAGACAGCATGCAAGATCATCTCACCAGAAGGCCAGAAGTTGATAGAGAAGATTATAGAAGATCATACTTTGCTGATTGCCAAAAGATGTGGCAATGTCTATGCAGCGGACATTGAGAAAGACAAAGTATTGAACAACACTGCCTGTTTCTTCTCAAGGGCATCAACTTCAGAAACAGATCTCTGGCACAGGAGACTTGGCCATGTGAACTTTAAAACCATAAATAAAGTCACAAAAATGGGCTTGGTCAGAGGTCTACCTTTGAAAGTATACCAGTGTCAAGAACACTGTGTATCCTGTTTAAAGGGAAAACAGCATAAGTCCTCCTATAAGTCTATTGAAGAATCAAAAAACAACTGCATGTCTTCAACTACTCCATATGGACTTATTTGGACCTGTCAAGATTATGAGCCTTGGTAAAAAGAAGTACGGCTTAGTCATCATTGATGACTACTCAAGATTCACATGGGTATTCTTCTTATTTTCCAAGGATGAGGCTGCTGAAATCATCAAGTTCTTCATTCTACAAGTAGAGAAACAATACTCTCTATCTGTCAAAACCATTAGAAGTGACAATGGGACAGAGTTCAGGAACAAAACTCTGGATGAATTCTGTTTGTCTAAAGGGATTATTAGACAATACAGTGTTCCCAGAACTCCTGAACAAAATGGTGTAGTAGAAAGGAAGAACAGAACATTGATAGAAGGAGCAAGAACAATGTTAGCTGATTCTGGACTGCCATTGTACTTTTGGGCAGAAGCAGTTAACACATCATGTTATGTTCAGAATAGAGTTCTTGTGGTCAAGAGACATTCCAAAACTGCCTATGAAGTTCTTCATGGCATGAAGCCCCTTATCTCCTTTTTCAGGGCTTTTGGGTGTCAATGTTTCATCTTGAACATAAAGGAATCTATTTCAAAGTTTGCTGCCAAAGTTGACTCAGGTTACTTTCTTGGTTACTCTTCAACTAGAAAAGCCTACAAGGTTTTTAATTCTCACACCAGGATAGTAGAAGAAACATTGAATGTCAAGTTCAATGAGTCAAAACACACTCTTATTCCAGCACATCCTGCTGAACTCTTTGACCTTGACAACTTTCACTTTGGACCTGAAAAGACTGTTACTTCTTCCAAACCTACTTATTATGGTGATCAAAGGTTTGAAGATGAGGATCCTAGACCATGGACTCCTCAAACAGTCATTAAGTCAACTACAACACCATCAGAAGTTTCTCAAACTTTTGATCAAACAAATACTGAAGGCCAAACTCAAACATCTGCTTCAGCACCTGCAACTACTGAAGAAGCTAAAACTGCTGAACCAGATATTATAGACCTCAGTAGTTTGTTTGAAGAACAAGAGCCACCTACACCTGTCAGTGGTTTACAACAACTGATGGAACACAGAGATCATCCACTTGATCAAATCATGGGTGATATAGCTTCAGGTGTTCTTACCAGAAACCAGCTCTCCAACTTTTGCCTATTTTCAGCTTTTATTTCACAGTTGGAACCAAAGAAGTACCAGGAAGCCCTCAAAGACAATAATTGGGTGCAAGCTATGCAAGATGAACTGCTTCAGTTCAACAAGCAACAGGTCTGGGAAATCTGTCCCTTACCTCAAAACAAGCAACCAATTGGTACAAGATGGGTTTTCAGGAACAAACAAGATGAAGCTGGTATGATAATCAAGAACAAGGCAAGACT
Organism: Ambrosia trifida; assembly: GCA_028751855.1. Classification (NCBI taxonomy): domain Eukaryota; kingdom Viridiplantae; phylum Streptophyta; class Magnoliopsida; order Asterales; family Asteraceae; genus Ambrosia; species Ambrosia trifida. Next base: position 61,604,403 of record CM054128.1, on the reverse strand, counting down.
GGTAGTTCAAGGGTACTCTCAAGAAGAGGGAATTGACTATGATGAAACCTTTGCTCCAGTTGCAAGGCTTGAGGCTATCAGGTTATTTCTGGCCTATGCCATTTCCAACAAAATTAAAGTTTATCAAATGGATGTGAAAAGTGCATTTTTGTATGGAAAAATCAAAGAGGAGGTATATGTCTGTCAGCCACCTGGGTTTGAGGATCCTTCTCATCCTGAGTGGGTGTACAGACTGGACAAAGCTCTTTATGGGCTCAAACAGGCTCCAAGAGCCTGGTATGATACACTCTCCACCTTTTTACTCAAAAATAACTTTACAAGAGGTGCCATTGATAAAACTCTTTTCATTAAACATGTTGGAAATCATGTCTTACTTGTTCAAATTTATGTTGATGATATCATTTTTGGTTCAACAAACACAAAACTGTGTGATGATTTTAAGAAACTCATGTAATCAAAATTTGAGATGAGTACCATGGGAGAACTGCAGTACTTTCTAGGACTGCAGATCAAGCAACAAACAAATGGAACTTTTATACATCAATCAAAATATGTCAAAGAATTATTGAACAAATTTTCTTTAAATGACTGTAAATCATGTTCCACTCCCATGACACCAATCACACAAGTTGAACCTGATGATCAAGGAAAACAGGTTGATCAAACCATGTACAGATGCATGATAGGTTCCCTTTTATACTTAACTGCTTCTAGACCAGATATTATGTTTTCAACATGTGTCTGTGCTAGATATCAATCAGCACCAAGGGAATCACACCTTATAGCAGTCAAAAGAATTTTCAGATATCTGAAAGGAACTCCAACACTGGGAATTTGGTATCCTGCCTCAAGCAAAACCAAGTTATCAGCTTTTTCAGATAGTGACTATGCAGGGTGTAAGATGACAAGAAAGTCAACATCTGGTGGTTGTCAATTCCTGGGTAACTGTCTAGTGTCATGGCAATCAAAGAAGCAAACATCTGTTGCAACCTCAACTGCTGAAGCTGAATACATTGAAGCTGCAAGTTGTACATCACAGATACAATGGCTCCAATATCAACTTCTTGATTATGGAATCAAAGAGACCAAGACACCTTTGTTTGTAGACAGCAAATCTGCCATTAGCATCATTCAAAATCCGGTACAGTTCTCAAAAACCAAACATATTGAGATCAGGTACCATTTCATAAGAGATTGCAATGAAAATGGCAAAATTGAGGTGAAGCATGTAGCAACAGCTAATCAAATAGCTGACATCTTCACTAAGCCCCTTGACACATCAACATTTCAGAAGTTAGTATCCATGCTTGGAATGCTAAATTTGTAAGTGTTTACTTTATTTTTTTTTAAAAAAAAAACATATATGCATATCAGTTAGAATCCAAGTTAACACTTGATTCTACCCAACTCTACATCAAACTTCTACATCACTCACTACGGTTATGCATAAAACATCTCAAAGTCTGAAACAAAACTTCCGAAAAACAAAGAGAGAACTACTGATGAACAAAAATCATCAGTATGAGGATAATTTTCTGAAAAAGTGTGTAACTTCTGATAAAATAACCTTCAGAAGTTATGAATAAAGTATTTATAAAAACATTTCTCATCAGCTGTTAAAACTACTGAAGAGAAAATGGAAACTACTGATGAAGTAATCCTTCATCAGCAGTTTAAGTCAAAAGGGCAAATCTGACTTTTCCCATCATCAGAGGTTTGACCTAATCAGTTTAAAACCTCTGATAAAAGGATTTTTAACCAAAGGCGGTTTAAAAACTTCTAATAAAGAAGATTCAAGCGGTTAAAACTTCTAATAAATACCTTTTCTACACACTTATCCTTTCAAACTCAAAAATATCCCTCCTTCTCTCTCAAAAACTCTCTCAATAACCTATACCTGCAAATGCACTGTTCGATCAAAACCCAAACCACATGGCTCTAGTTCTAAAACAGGGACACAATCAAAGGGCCTTTCTTGAAAAACAAGAAGGCTGGTCCCAATACGATGAGACCATTGATCTTGTCGTAAAATCCCAATATTTTACTGCTCTCACAATAAACCCACCAATTCACACTAAAACTCTGAATGAGTTCTGGGCAAATGCTGAGACGGTGACAATGGATGATGAGGTCATTTCCCTCAACTCAAGAATAAAAGGGAAACAACTGACCATCACACCGGCCACACTGGCAACAAGACTGGGTCTGGATGATGTAACTGCCCCTGACCATGTTGCTAATACTGATATTCATCTAACCATGACTGAGTGTGGTTATCAAGGTACCCTCTCCCATGCTACAATATTCAAAAAATATTTTGAACCAAAATACAAGCTTTTGTTTCATTATATTATTATGTGTTTGAGTCCAAAAACAGGGTCTTATGACCAGATGCCCTCCACTTTTCAACCAATATTTCATTCCATTGTGAATGAAACTAAATTCAGGGCATCAAAACTATTTTTCAATGAGTTGGTGTTACATCACAATAATACCAAGAAAAAGTTTTTGTTATACCCAAGGTTCATTATGCAATGCATAATAGGGGAACTGGGTAATGAGGTGCTTGTGGGAAAAATTTCAACTTTAAATCCTTTAACATCACAAGCATACTCAAGGCATAACAAACCGGCTGCCTGGCCAGAAGATGATCAGGGAGAACAACAACAAGTCCCCCTGAAGCCCACATCTTCCAAACTCACACCACCAAAAGCCAAAAAGCCCAAGCCAACAAAAACTGCACCCCACCAACCCAAAAGAAAAGCTGTTCAGGAGGTTGAGATGCCTGAACATGCTCATGAGCATTCTGCTCTTCAAATAGGTGAGACTGAAACACCCTCTCAGTCTCATCCATCTCAAACCCCACCAAGAGCACCCATAACCATTTTATTCAAAAGAAAAAGACTTAGAAAAACATATGAAACACACTCTTCTTTTGAAACTGCTGAACAACAACTTTCACCACCTATTGCCCAAACTACTGAACCAACCCCACAAATTTCTGAACAAGAGGCAATAGAAATTGCCAAACTTCTCTCTGGGCTAAAAGAGAATGTCCCATCTGATCATGTCAGTCCCCTACAACCACAACAAACAGGGGACATAACTACTACATCAGACATGGATGTGGACATCTCTAGCCCTATCCCAAGAGATGAGGGTGGACCAGAGTCTTTAAGCCCAATTTTAGAGACTCTTGGGGCATCTGAGGCTGCTACTACTCAGTTACCACCCAGTGGTGGATCTGAGGATAGAAGTAACATAGCTAAGACCTCAGATGTGGCAACTACTGATGAAGGCTTAATGCCTGAAGTAGGAAATCCTCAGAACCAAGAACATGAGGTTCATGAGAGAACTGAGTTGGGCTCAGCTCATGACTTAACTGAAACAGTCCTCATTGAGGGCAACATCAGGGATTCAGATGATTCCATTAATTTGGATGATGTTTAACACACTCAAACTACTGAATTGACGGCACTTTCTGAAGGTCCTGTTTCAGGGGTATCCAGGCTCAAGAAGCCAGTCACCTCTGCACCGGCTAAAGCCCACTCAATCCCTAAAACCCCTAGAGTGGCATCGTCTGTACAACATGAGGATCTCCCAAAAACACCCCCTTCACAACAAATGCCTACCCAATTCCCTGGGCAAACAAGCATAGACCTGAACCAGCTATGCAGCCCAGAGGGTCCCTTGTACCACATGATGAATACTCTCATCAGAAATCACTTCCAAACATATACAGCTGACTTGGAGCTGTCCATCAAGAATCAATTTGGAGTGATCAAGACCAAGATGAATGATCTGTCCAACAAAATAGACTTCAACAGCAAACAGATTGCTCATCTTCAAGGACAATTCTCCCAACCCTCTGCTTCAAGGGTTAAAATTGATGAATCCAAAAAGGGGGAGAAGATCAGGGAACCTAAGGAGTCATTCCAAGCCAGGATAAGGGCAAGAGTGGCCATCCTTGAAAGAGATCAAAAAGATCAGGCCAGGAAAGAAAAATTGGCCAAACAGTTTGGTGTCTCAATAGAAGAAATTGAAGCAGCAGAAAAAGAAGATGAGACCCAAACATCTGAAGAATCCCTAAGGCACAATGAAGAAACCTCTGATGACCAAACTTCTGATGAAGAATCAGAAAGTACTGAAGACAATCCTTCAGTAGTTGACAAACCATCAGCAGTTGTCAACACATCAGAGGTTAACACTTCCAAACCTCAAACAACTGAACCTTCCAGAACCACTGCTCCCATTCAACCAACATCTGATCCCATCAGGCCTACAACTGTTACAACAATGACTGTACTAAACCCTTCTCCTATCTCTCAATCAGCTGAACTATTATAGAAGAGCTTAATTGCAGCCAACAAGAAGGCCAGAGAAGATCAGATCTGGAAATCTCTGGAAGAAAGGGATGATTTGGATTTAAGCCATGAAGAAAAACTTCAGGCTTATGAAGCTGAACTACAAAGGCAGGCTAGCCTTGATGAGATTGCTGAACAAGATAAAAGACAACAACTGGTGTCTTACATTACCAAGAACAGCAAGACCAAAGCCTTTACACTCAAAGGACTCTCTATGCAAGAGCTGACAAGAAGAGCACAACTGCTTGCAGACAAAGTGGCCACAAGCAAAGAAGGAAAGGCCAAGAGAGCCCAGATAATAGAAGAGTTAGTAGCAGAAGGATATGGTTCAAAAGCCTCAGTATCCAGATGGAAAGAAGAAAGACTGATGGATACTTACAGAAAATACTTGGCTGCCAAGGCTGCAAATCCTGAGAAGTTTCAAACTGCTGATCCTTCAAGATCAGTAGTTAGAACTTCTGGTGTATCTAGAAGAACTGCTACTCAGAAGAAGAAGGCAGAGGACAATGTCAAAACTGACTTCAAAATGGTACTACTTGAAGGAAGTTCAATAGTCCATTCAGATTTTGACATTGAGGAGAAACCTCTGTTAACACAATTCAGGGATCCTTCCACTTTTGCTTATCAAATACAAAAGACCATCAAAGAAAAGCTGCATACCAGAGTAGTGACTGAACACCATCTCCCAACTGTTCAGATGCCTGATATGCAACAACAACAAGGAAGAGAATCCCACCTGAGGCTATCTGAAACTGAAAACATCCCGGACTCAGGACCATCAACCCAAGGGACAAGTCTGGTTCCTTATTCTTCTGACTTTAACAAGTCAAAGATCCCTATCATCAGATGGTCACTTACTGATAACAACTCAGTATTGTTGACAAGAAGAGACCTCTCAAGCAGGGCTTACAAGAAGATCAGTGATCTGAAGAAACTGTCAACACAAGACCTGCTCACAATTCAACATCTAGAACCACAGAGAGGATCTCTATCTGATGGTCAGTTAAACCAGCTCAAGAACACCATGTACAAAGAGATATGGAAGATTGTTCAAGACAGAAGAAAAACATAAGGAATTAGTAAGGTTTTGGGTTCATCAATCCAGGGGGAGATTGTTAGGACAAAAAGGATTGGTGAAACCACTTTTGTAAACCTTAGTCTAATTCACTTCTGTCATTTTGGCTAAGTATAGAAGTACTGAAGAGAAGACAAGAAACTGCTGATTAGAAGATATGAGAAGTGCTGAAGAAGAAACTTCATCAGAAGTTCTGAAGTCCAAACCAGACAAGTTCACTTCAGAAGTACTGAAGACAAAACTACTCATCAGTAGTTTGTCCTTCATCAGCACTTAGCATTAGATATTTCCCACCGCCTTTTGCATCAGTAGTTTATTGTTTATTATTACTTTTAGCTGTATTTGTTTGTTTCAATGTTGCAACTTGTGCAACTTGTTTCTGTTGTTTCTGTATTTGCTTTTTGGGCAAGATACATGCATGTAAACGTCTATAAATAGGAGGCTTCAACCTTCTATTTTAGATATTGATTTTCATAGAAAAATCCTTCAAACACTATCATTGTTCTATTCCATTTCTGTATTTATTGTGAATCTGTCTAAGTATCTAATTCTCATTTACTGCTTAGATTCATAATAAATACTTGTCATTTATTAGTTTCAAAACATCAAGGGGGAGTAATAACTCTGCCTTAGTATAAAAAGTGTTGCTTTAACTTATACATTCCGCTGTGCTTATAATCTGATTTACAAGGACTTGCTAAACACTTAAGTGTCAAGATAGCAAGTTCTTACTTAGCAAAAAGAGCAAACTGATCCAACAGCCCCACTCGTCGGCTTGGAGGGCCGGGCGGGTGCATATTGTCTCAAACAGGAACATTATCATGCTGAACATACGGGCTGCTTAAACATGCTAAACATTGCTAAACGTGTCTAGTAATGGTTTCCAATCGTAGTAGTAATAAAACATACGCCTAGCTAGCGTACATGGTAACATTGATATAGTATGGACATGGTAACGTTTTGGTAACATATTGAACAAACCTGTGAACTCACCAACATTATATGTTGACATCTTTTTGGCATGTTTTTCTCAGGTCGCTAAGGTAGCAATGAATGGAACTAGGCGCACGGGTCTGCATTGGCGTCTAGGCATAGTTGCACGTTTTGTAATAAAAGTATTTTGAATAACTTTTGAGATGATAGCATAGTTGATTAAATGCTACTTAAACGCTTCCGCATATAAAATTAATGGTTATGTCTCTTTACGCTTTTCATATAGAGTTGTTTATTGTGATCGTTGACTTGGATCCTGGTTTGTCATGCGCCTCGCGGTAAAACCCCGCAAGTGGTAATTTGAGGGTGTGACACGCATCATCAGGTACATTAAGGGAGCTTCATCCTTTGGCCTCACCCTTGGCGGCACTGGTACTCCTTCCTTGGTCGCTTACACTGATGCAGATTGGGCGGGCTGTCCGGACACCCGCCGCTCTACTAGTGGCAATTGCATATACTTCGGCGATACTCTCATCTCTTGGTCTTCTAAACGCCAGAGTACCGTCTCTAGATCTAGTGCCGAAGTCGAATATCGAGGAGTGGCTAATGTTATGGCTGAACTATGTTGGCTTCGCAATCTCCTACTTGAATTACACAGACCTCTTTCTCGTGCCACACTTGTCTATTGCGACAACGTTAGTGCTATCTACTTGTCAGGGAATCCGGTGCAACATCAACGTACCAAGTACAATGAGTTGGACATTCACTTTGTCCGTGAGTAGGTACAACACGGCCATGTACGCGTTCTTCACGTCCCATCCCGCTACCAGATTGCAAACATCTTCACTAAAGGCCTACCACGTGTTCTCTTTGAAGATTTTCGGGACAGTCTCAGCATCCGCTTACCTCCTGCTTCGACTGCGGGGGTATATTAGCCATATATAGTTAGCATATATTTAGCCTTGATTATAATTTGTATTTATGATGTATATCCCATCCTAAATTATAGGATCTCCTTTGTATTATATAATCTCACAATATCAATGAAAAGGGTCAAGGATTATAGCTTACACAAATAATGTGTTCACAAACTGTTAATGAACACTTACCGAAGGAGATTTTTTTTTTGAGTTCGTTTCTTAAGAAAATAACGTGTTTACGAACTGTTCATGAACAGTTACCGAACGAGATTTTTGTTCGTTTTTTGTTTGTTAAGGAAATGAAGGCATTCGTGCTCATTTGTCTTTATTTGTTAAATTTATGTGACGGGCAAAAGCAAACACACACAAACACCAACGAACGTGAACGAACACAAAACATGCATTACTGAACAAAACCTAGAACAAACTAACACATATTAAGTTTTGAAAAATTCATCAATACCATTTTCCGCCCAAAATATACTATCCCGACCAGTTACCCAAATATACTTGACATGATCTTGATCAAATAATGTCTTATAAAAACACAAAATTATCATATGAAACTTAAAATTCTCGTTTAATCCACCCAAAATAACAGTTGATTAATATAGTTAAACTAATACTAATATGTGATACACTAATATATTAAATAATCTACCACTGAGAAAATTGAATTACTTAAATTAAAATTAAAAACTTAAATCCCCTAATGAACTATCGAACACAAACAAACATAAAAGAACACGTTACCGAATGTTCACGAACATAAATGAATGAATGCGAACTCTGTTCATGTTTGTTTGTTTAACTAAACGAACAGAGATTCTTGTTTGTGTTCGTTCATTTATTACACGAACAAACACAAACGAACTTCCCACTAAACATTTTACGAACTGTTCGCTCGCTGGTGATATCATTACTTTTGATACTCGGTTTATCATATTATCGGTATTGACTGGTGGTAGCTTATGATATCATTTAAACTGTTTTTTTAACAAATGTTTCTACTTGATAATTATTTTATGTATAAATAAAACTACAACTTTGGGTTATCACCTACAACTCTAGGTCTCTAGCTTGTTTTTTCATATGTATAAATTCTAGTGCTAATGAGATTACATCAGTTCCAATCAACTATAGAATTCGGTCACTCGTATATTTTTGAAATGATTCATATTTCATAGGAGCGGCTATATATAGCATGAAATAACTCTAACATTAAAAAATAAATCGTTATTTATAAAGTAACCTAAACGTATTTTTTTTTGAAAAGCAACCTAAACGTATTTTATCATGACTTAAGAACTAGGGATTATAAATTTATGTTTTAAGGTGAGTTAAATAAGGTATTAGTGAGTTAAATAAGGTCTAAGGTGGTAGGAAGTCACGTCACGGGTTTAATCCCTAAAGTGTGAAAGTTTAACAATTTAAAAAAAAAAAAAAAAGATGACAAATGCTAAGATCACGTTAAGCTACAGCTTTGGTTCCAAGCCATCTTTTCACAACAAATTATTTACTTCAATTCGCATTTAACGGGGCTCAAAAACTTGATTTCAAGGGGAGTAACACCAACCTTAAGTCTAATGGCTTTGCCATTTGAAACCAACCTTGAACCTTGCTCCAAGACATATTTAAGATAGATCTCCAAAAACTTTTAAAAGTCAATAGATTAAGTCTATATACGCTTTTAAAAGTCAATAGCTTTAGTTCGACGTCTCCAAAAACTTCACTATAAGCGTTTCTACTATTCTTAAACCATACAGTGTGGTGATGGGGTGAAGGGAGTATGAAGCGACATGTGGCCACCACGTCAGCATAGGGAAATTCCTCTCCAAGGCCCAAAAATTCATGGGGGTGGTGGTGGCGTGGACGGTGGCGTTTTGCTAGGTTTTTTTTCTTCCAGATTTCTTTAAAATATAACAAACAAAGTAAACAAATAAACATGTGTTTTTTTTTAACGGCCAACTAAAGAATCGCCGGGTACTCTCGTACGCGGCCCCCCTTGGCAAAGGGAAGCCCACAGACTCGGAGCCGAACTCACGAGCCTCGCGGCGGCTCAACCCGCACGCACGAGAGTCCCTAGCCCACCCGTGTGCCAGTTCCAGGGAAAACCCGGCCCGCATACCCTCCCGAAAGTACGTCGATAGCGAACCAGTAAAACCTAGCTGGCTCAGGAGTCGAACCCATAACCACAAGGATCAAGTGTCTCTCCCTCATCACCTGATACCACTCCACCAGAAGGGTGTGTGGTAATAAACATGTGTATTACTAAGAATAGTAAAAAGTGTGCTGTTTTTTTAATCTTTATGACTATTTGTGATAAATTGTTTGATGTTAGTTCATTCCAAATAATTCACATTATTCTCATAATGAATATTTTATTTTATTACTTATACACCTAAAACCAAATAAAATAGTTTCATAAAACAAAGATGAGTGCAAATTATTAAATGTATAAAAGTCGTATGGACCTATCCAACATCCATCCGTTGTATTTAGGCACGATATCCAGGAACACGTTGTTGTGGACGTGTGGTCCTGAAAATTAGTTATGGAACATATTAGTTATGTTAATATTTAGATCGTTTATCATTTGATGTTAGTTGTATAGTTGAACTGAATTTTAAAAGCGACATCTTTATGGTAAAAAAAAAAAAATTAGAACCGGATTATGAAATCGAAACTTCTAGGCTGTCATTGAATGCGACGAGTTTTAGACTTTTCGTTAGTAATTTAGGGACGTTAATATCTTATATGATACAAACCTAAAACAAAAAAATAATTGTGTATTGAGTTGCCATTTCTAATGTCAAAGAAATGATGCGTTCTGGCTACCTTGTTTAGCATAAATGAATCGTTTGAACCGTTTAGACTAACTTAATTGATCTATTTACAAACAGCTGGCTTGTTTAGATAAGTGGTTTATACAAGTCGTATTTAACTCTCACTCAGAGAAACCTACGTTTGGCTCAAAAAGTTTTTTTTTAAAGAATTTTAACAAATTTTTTTCATTATTTTAGTTAAGCTTAAAAAAATCACATGGTTAAATGACTTCTAGAAACGAGCGAGCTGGTGCTTGAAAACAAAATTACCAAACTGCCCTTTAATTTGTATTTTGTATTGAAAACATCTCTAAATATATAAGTTTCGAGCTGCAACTCTAAAATGAAGTTCGAGTTTCCATCTAGTTTTACCAATCATATAATTAATATATATAACTTTTGAGCTGAATCCAATCTATATGATATATCATTCTTTAGATTAAAGACATTTAATAATATCAATTTTAATACGTTGATTATTACAATATGGGAAATGGAATTTAATAATCTCAACTTTGTGGGGTTGGAAGGGAGCAATCCAACTTGAAAGTTGTACTATAGGAGTCCCAACTTTTCAACATTTTTATTTTGTTGGTCCCAAACTAACCTCAGTTAGTTTTCTCTGTTAAATGCTACGTGGCAGTCCTACGTGGCATAAAGTGTTATATCTGTCAAAAAAAAGGTGGGTCCGGATTGCACATGTGTAAAATAAAGTTAATTTAATGTTTAAAAAAAAGGTAGGACCCACAATCAAATAATAATAATAACACCCACCACCACTTTCCTTTTTCCTCCATCATGTTCACCACCACCACCACCACTACCACAACCACCTGCCACCACCATCATCTTCACCGCCACCACCACCACCACCACCGTCATCTTCATCACCACCTTCAAATCGAACCCAATCACAAATCTGGTCATACCTACATGTTGCCAGCTTCAAATCGATCCATTCTGTGCAAAAGCCCCCATAAAAAACATCCAAATCAAGCTCCAATTCGTTGGTTTTATGCTCGGTGGCCGAACACCCTTTTTAATCGATTACACCTCAAAAACGAACATGTTAGTGTGATTATTTAGTATAGTTTTGTTCGGAATTCATTTTTCTATAAATAGCCCTAACATTAATTTGATTAACAGGTTCGAATCGTTGGTCAATTGATCGAGTATAGAATTAGGGTTCTTCGTAACAGGTGGTTGGTGGTGGTGGCAGGTGGTTGGTGGTGGTGGTGGCAGGTGGTTGGTGGTTGGTGGTGGTTGGTGGTGGTGTAGGTGGGGTGGTGTGGGGCCCACGTTTTTAAAGATTTTTTTAAATAATTAATAGATTTTTTTTAAATTGAAAAAACAAGTGGGGCCCACGTTTTTTACCAGCTGGACATACTGTGCCATGTAGGACTGCCACGTGTGATGCCACGTGGCACTTAACAGAAAAACTTAACTGGGGTTAGTTTGGGACCATTAGAATAAAAACCACGTGGCACTTAACAGAAAAACTTAACTGGGGTTAGTTTGGGACCATTAGAATAAAAACATTGATAAGTTAGGACTGCTCCCTTCCAACCCCCCAAAGTTGGAATTATTAAATTCCATTTCCCCATTACAATACAATAACAATTAGAATATATTTAGAATATATTTGTTCCTACTTTGATGAATAGTGTTCATCCATTAGTAAATGACACAAATACCAATTCTATTTTAAAAATAAAATAAAAATTTTCTTTACAAGCTTTTAATTATTCCTATTTTGATCATTTTATATATTTTATTAAAAGCTCCAACTACTCTGCCAAACAACAAAATATATTTAAAAAGTTTCCAGCTAACAGCTTGCAGCCACCAGCTTCCAACTTTCAGCTACCAGCCACCAGCTAATCTTGCCAAACATACCCTAGGTGTCATGTGGCATCGAACTATTGGTCCACGTGACGTCGGTTTTTTCCTTTTTAAGTTTTTTTAAGAATTTAGGCTTTTGTTTTTGTTTTTATTTACTTTTTGATGTTTTTTTTTTTTTAACTATTTAGGGTTTAGACGTCGTCGTACTATTATGATTAAGGGTTTAGAATTTACGGTTTAGTGTTCAGATGCCATGCTTGTTTGTTTTTTTTTTGATGTTTTTTTAGGATTTATGCTTTAGGATTTAGAGTTTAGTGTTTAGGGTTTAGATGCCGTTCATCAAACTTTTGATGGTACAAACTCAAGTTGCTTTAAGTTTCGATGCCGCCACATCGCCCGGCTTGTTAAAACACTAGAGTTTTATTAATTTGTCTCATGAGTTATTATCACTAGTAGGAAACCCGCGCGTTGCTGCGGCGGCGACAATTTTCAACGTGATACTCATTTATCTTAATTTGTCAATTCTTTGGTGATATAGTGTATACTCGTCCGGTGTTCAGGTACTTTAACGTAATAATATGGCAAAACTTTCTTTGAAGTATAAACAAAATTAGACAATGTGTCAAATAAAATCATAACTCTTATAAGTTTTTTTGAAATGTATACTTCATTAACACAAATGAATCCTCAAAACAAGGACCGCCCAAAATCACACCTTACACTATATATACAATGGGTTTTTGTCAATTCCTTCCACTCTACATTTTTAAAATTTTGAGCGATATTTAATCCAAAGACACGACATACTTTAAACAGCCGCAACAACCTCTACTACCTTAGGTGAAAAATCCTAAAAAACCTTCTTATTCCTTTCCTTCCACAGCGCCCAACAGGAGATCATGACAATGCCTCCGATTATCTTCTTGACCCATTTGTTGGTCTGAACTGTTTGTTGAAGCTGCAGCAGGTCCGAGACTTTAAAAAAACCACAAGGATCCCTATTACACCATTTACACACTAAGCTCCATACTCCAAAAGCGAAACCACATCCCATGATGAGATGCTCTGCAGGTTCGTCGTCTGTGCCGCACATCGGACACAATTTATCTGGCATGTCAATCTGCCTCCTAACCAAAGCTAAACGGTTCGGAATTCTTTCCATCTCAATTCGCCACATCAACACATTAACTTTAATCAGAACCCACGACTCCCATCTCATATTCAGCGTTGTCTGCTAGTCTGCATCTTTTCGCAGCCTGTTTTTCACTTCGGCCACAGAGAATTCCACAGGATCATTGCTCCAGTCCGAACCCCATCTCCATCTGTCCGTATCAGCTGTAACAACAAAACAAATCAAGACATAATGTCACTAAATTACATTACAAACCAAAACATAAGATGGCATAATAAAAAATGAAAAATAAAATGTATCCATGAAAATCATGTGATAAATTGCGTATGTACCTTAACCGCACAGACAACATTGCCATATCCCTTGAATCTTGCATCAAGTGTTGTTTGACAATCATCATACATCACAGTTGTAAGCATTTACGGATCTAAGATAAAACTACAGATGGATATTTTGAATTGTATTTATTTCTCTAAAAACACTAAATTCATAAAACTACAGTTGTAAAGTCATACCACGAGTGTTTTTCTATGAACAAGTTTTTTTTTTTTTAAATGGCTATGAACAAGTAATGTTGAGGACTCATGTAGATGATGCGTGGGGGAATCAAAATACTTTTGTTTTTGTATTAATAATAAAGCATAACAAGCAATTTGGGGATTCAGGTCTCTCCGGAAGATCTTCAACTATAACAATGATTGCGACCTGCAACTTAACGACAACTAAAAAACATACTAATGTACAAAGAACCCAATATCCTTAACAAATGCACATATTTGTTCATAAGTAGATGAGTTAAAATTTCACTCTTTACCTTACACACGTTGCCTTCACATTTACATCCGCCTTGTGCGACCCAACTGAATTCTTCTCCTTTGTAGCATTAATCTTCACCAACACTCAATTACCCAACGGCTTCAATGTAGTGTACTGCAAGAAATAAAAAATAGGCATTAGCTGGATTTGGTATACATAAAACATGGAACATAGAATATTCAATGAAGCAAACTTAGTTGGCTAGAAAGTGAAAGACCTGCTTATGTTCAAATTTCCATTGTTTCAACATAAATAAAAAAGAAAATGAACCTATAACAGGTAGAGAGCATACACATCCAATGCAAATAAAAAAAATCACATAGAAGCATAAAATTAACGATATTGTTTGATACAGAGAGTAACCTTTTGAAAGCAATGTTTGGTCTCATCAACTAAACCCTTGTTGCAAAAAGCCGTCATGACCGATAAACAGTTATATTCATCACGTGCAAGATCTTTAAACTCCATCATTTTCAAGGGCCCACAGTCGTCCAGACCATTAAGGTGCGTGTAGTAAAGAACCCTTCATTAAGAAAGAACTTGAACCAGGCAATCTGAGGTTACGTATAAATCTAGGCATGTTAAAACCAAAATAGTAGCCAATATATTTTACAAATTAATAGCGAAAACCAAAAATCAAAGAAATCATTACTTGGGAAAACAAGATCCTTCAAGCATGTCAAGACGGTTCCAGCCTGCTAAACTTTGAGATTGAACATATTGAATCTGCCCAATACCATGGTGCTCAAATCAGTTCCAAAGTATCATAGACTACATGCGATTAAGAATAGGAACAAGTTTGCTCAAGTTTTCATGCTCAGATGTATCAAGATACATCATCGTAGCCGTTAACAACTGTCTCATTAGATACACCAATGGCAAACAAATGCATTTTCCAGCAAGAACCAGACCACTGTAGCATAATATAAAATGGCATAATATATTTTTGATGTCCTCCACACATTATCTACATGAGTCCTCAACATTAATCCACCAATAAAAAAAAGGATAATAATAATAGTCTTGAAAACCATTTCCACCTAATTACATCAACTTGTCTAAAGGAAAAATCTTGTAAAAAATTTGCAAAGTTATACTGCAATTAGTATATGGTTTGTTTTTCCTCCCCTTCATGTTTTGGAGCAGCTTTAAGCAGACCTTTACATCAAGCCCTTTTCATTTTAGAAGGGCTACAAATACAAAATCATTAATAAAACAATATGAAATAATCACAAAACTTAGTTAACATTCATACTTTTTAACGTTTTTTTAATATAAGTATGACATAACTTACCAACAACCTTGCCTCTACCCACCTCGGATGCTACCACATCATTCGGTTTAATATAGTATAGCATAACAACCACATCGAAAAAGTTGCCTTTTATACCCGACCAAGTTTTAATGTGTTACCCTACTTGACCCATACAACATATATAATTATAAGCTTAGAACAGTTTTTAGTGTCAACTAAAAAAGGGCCCACTGCAAAAACAAACAGAGATAACATGGCATGCTAAATATAAAAAATTAATAAAAATTAGAAAGAAAAAAAGCACCATACATGACGGTTTCGATGGGTTGATGCTGCAGGCAAAGAGAATCTACCTCGGGCTACAAGTAAACGGAATACAAAAGGCGGGGAGAAAACAATCCTGCATAATAAAGAAACAAAAATTGCAATTTACTATGTTTCAAAAATCTCCATTCTGTCACAAACAAACCTCATTGTAGATTATATCAGCTTATCAGCAGATAACAATGTCACAAAAAAAATCATCATTTATCCTACTAAACAATGCCTAGTTTAAACTTACCATTGAATTTATAGATTACTCTTTTAATTGATTAAAAAAAAAGGCATTTGATTATATCTCAAATCAAGAAGATTACAATTGTAAAGCCAATAAGGATAAGAATTATAATGTTAACGAAGTTGCTAATTTTCAAGAAACATAATTCTAACGAAAAATTTGATATCTTGAGTTCATGGAAGTACATGAAGTAAATTTAATTCAAAATAATAAAAGAAACATAGACATAAAAGAAACAGAAGTTACAATTTACTCTCTTTCAAAAATCCCCAAACAAACCTCATTGTAGATTATATCAAGTAGGGCGGCCGGTGCAGTGGTGGCGTGCCCTATCATCGGAGCAACGTGCTCCTCCATGTCTGCTGGTGGAATCGGCACAGCAATGTGCTCCACCGATGCGGTCGACTCGTCGTCGGAGTCGTCCGAGATCCACCCTTTGTGTCCTCGGGAAACGGGCACGAGCCTCATGCCCGGGGGAACGGGGATATGTGGGGTGGGTAGTGGCTCACGATCAACGTGTGCATGTCGATCGAATGGAGACTCCACGGTCTCCGATTGGGTGGGGACGGGTCTCGATGGACCTGCACAGCCTACAGGGAAGTCCCTGACGGCTCGAATGGGAAGTGCTGGCAGTGGTGCTGCCTGGAAGGGCACTAGAGGCAAGTCAGCCTGCGGTGCCTCGGCCATCGGTAAATCGGCCACGGCGGCCACGTCGCCTCCAGCGGGGGCCCACGCTGGGTCCTCGCTCTGGTCAGTCTCATCGGAGCTATCTCCGTCTGCGCCCTCTGCGGCGGCGTCAACCTCCATATCATCGTCCTCGGGATCGAGTACCACAACCTCGATCGGCTCAGCTGGCGGAGCTGGAATGATCTGGATGCTACTGTCGTAGCTCGGTGCTACACTCCCTGCGTCTGACATCCTGGCAAAAGAACCGTACTAATATTTAAGTATTATTCATTAGGTAGTTAAGGCACACATCTACGGTATTCTTCCTAACTTCTATTACTAAAATAACACGTATCATTACCCATGGCTAGCTTGGTCGGAATCTCCTCATACCCAGTGTTCTTTGGAAAAACTTAATTTCTTGCGTTTCGCATTTATTTTGAAAGCTTTATCTTTTGAACCAAATCCGGTTATAGTTTAGATTTTTAAAAATGCTAATTCGCTATAACCTTGGCTCTGATACCACTTTTTGTCACACAACGCCTATGGCGGAAACACGTGGCGCGACGGTTCAAGAGGATTAAGCCAAGATTAATGCAAATCACAAAATTAATTAAAGAAACGGGCATTTATTCAAACGTTAAAAATCACGTCAATTATTCATACATAACTTAAAATTGTTTTTAATATAAATAGGGAGGCTCCTCCCTATATCCCGAATTCCTTGGGATAGAGAGACGAGACCCCTTCACGACATCCAACGCCCAAATTGGAGATTCCCCCGACCCTGCTTGCCATGTCATCCATCATCTGTCAATTACCTGAAAGATATGTTTAAAAATCGTCAATATATAAATATTGGTGAGTTCACAGGTTTTGGTTTAATAAAACTTTATCTCATGGGAATATCCTTGTTATGACAATTTATAGGAGTTGCAAATTCCTACAATTCTACTTGAGCCTATAACCAAACCAAGACAATTAATAATGCCCCGCCCCAAGTCGTTACTCGGTATTCCTACGACTTGATTTCAGAATACGTGCACCCCAGGCATACGCCGATGCAAAATCGACGCTATCGATTAGGGGTGGGCCTTGTCAGGCACCAATAGTACTATCCAAATATTCCTTCGGTTTCACTTTCCTGAATTAATGATTATAGTAGAGAGGTCTCAACCCCGAGTGGCGATAACAACTCAAGTATCCAACCCGTCAAACAAATCCCAACATATCTTTCCCCCGTAAAAACGTTAAATAGTTTAGAAATGGGGCCGTGAGACTCACCTGTAACTGTGCTCGGCTCAAAGAAGAAAATAGCAAATTTTGCGGTCTCGCACCTACAAATGTCCTAGACGTATAAGTCACTTACACCTATAGTGCATGTGCCTTGGCAAGTTGTACACCCAACTTCCCGACCACGTTTTATCCCAATTCCCGTTTAATAGTTTCGTATCCTAGGTTCATTGGCGATGGATTACCCTTTTCTTACAAGTCATATATTATTCTTGTTAATATTCTTTGTGACTTGTATACTATTATTCTCGACACGACTCTACCCACGTATAATTATTTTCCCATTTAAATAATTATACTTAGGATCGTTTTGCTCGGTATAATATGATTTCTTATTACCCGACCCGACTCACTTTGCCACATATTTATTTTCCCATTCAAATAAATATGCTCAGTTCTTGTCGTTTGGTAATATATCCTTAACGCCCGACTTGACTCACCATGCCGTACATTTATTTTCCCATTTAAATAAATGTACTAGGATCTTGTCGGTATTCACATGTTCGTAGATATACTTCACCTACTCGTCTCGGTTTTCCTTCTCGCATATCTATTTTCCCATTCAAATAGATATACTAGAATTTCGTCGAGACGAGCCTGTGTATATATATCAATGCGTGAATTTTACTTGTTAAGTCCATGTGTCGTTTAGCGTTTTTAATTCATTACGTTGTGTTTTCTCCCACGAATATTCTTTCTACACTTAGGAAAGTGTTACGCACGTTTCACCCTTGCTATATATATATTTTATTTCTTAAAATATATATTTATATTTTTATCTTGCCGTAATGGCATTTTTCTCATATGTCCGTTTATCCGTTTTCGTTAGTTCATGTAACTAAGTCCGTTAGTTAGCTTTCTCCACATTTTCTTCCAATATGCGTTCTATGGAAATATTATTCATACTTCCAATTCCGAACGTATATTTCTTGGAAAAATATACTTTTGTATTTTTAGCCCAACTTGTTCAACTTGTATTCCAAAAATGTTTCCGATACTTTTATATTCCCATTTATATAAAAGTATCCATTTTTGTACAAGTTTTCCCAAGTCTTTACTAATATTTTATAAAACCTTATTTTTATAAAATCCTTATGTTAACTTATCCTCTTATTTTTATAAAACTTCTATTTTTATAAAAATACCTCTTTTAATTTATACATAAGTAAGTTTCTCATGTTTATCAAAACTACACTTGGAAAAACTATTATTTACGTTTTTGACACCGAACTTTCCGTTAATGCATTTTTGGACCAAAGTTTCTAAAATACATATTTTAGTCTTTCAACTTTCTAAGTTACAATATTAGTCCCTTAACTTATACTTGTTGCATTTTTCATCTTATCCTTCAAGGTTAGCATTTTTCTTCCAACTTAGTGGACTTTGAAGAATCATTTTCTTAATGCTTGATTATTTTTACTTCATTCCACTTCTAATAATCTTATAATCCCTCCTAGATTCTATTAACATGCGTGTTTCATATTTTTATCCAAAATATCAACTTTTCACTCATCCAAGTGAGTAGACTTTGAACATGGAACTTTTTCACCTATGATCATCTAACCCATTTTAATATATTTTTGACATTAACTAGTCATCTTATGATGATTAAAATCATCTTTCATCATATTCAAGTCCTTTTCACAAATCATATTCCAATCATCATCCAACTCAAGTGTATGTTCATATTATTACATTTTCTAAAAAATATCACATTTATTAATATCAATCCAAGATTTATTCATGTTATTATTCTTCCATTTTTATTCTTGTAAGACACATTATTTCAAAACCATATTTCCCATCAATGTACAACTTGCTCATAAAGACACTTAATATGAACATTAACAAACAAAACACGGTTAAACTTACTACTAGCTCAAGGCTAGGGAAGACAAGAACCTTGGATTGGATGGGGTTTAGTGTGTTCTTCCAATGGGTTAAGCTCCAAGCTCTTGAAACACACAATGGGGCTTTGAAGGATAATGATCTAGAGGTGATTTGGTAGTGTAAAAATTGAAAGAAAAGTGTATGTGGGTGGGTGCAAGGCCACGGCCACAAGGAGAAGAAGAAGAAGTGTTTTTGATTTTTCTTGATTCAAGTATGCTTGTGTATGTATATAATATCTCTTCAAATCTTCAAAGATTACCTAATATCTTTAGCTAGATTATGGAAGATTTAAGAGATTTTAGTAAGATTATGAAAATCTTGGAGGATATGGTGAGGGGTGTTTGGGCCGAGAATTAGAGAGAGGAAGGGAGGTGATTAGTTAGTTTTCTTGGCCAATCTTAATCCATGCAAGACCATGATTATTATCTTAATAATTGGGCATTTAAGGAGATGAATAGTTTAAGTGGGATAATTAAAAGATTTTTACCCATTTGAGTGGGCCATAGGCCGGCCCCAAGGGGTGTTGGTGGGGGTCCACTTTGCTAAATAATACCCTTTATTAGTTAAGTTAATCTTGTGCGGGTACCGTCCGGGTATTCTTGGGTTTTAATCGCGTGTCACCCGAACATTAAAATACCCTTAATATTCCTTAAATATAGTCCAGTTTAATTACTGATAATTTATTTCGGCTTTTGTCGGGTGAAATTACGTGTTACGCGCGTATCGGGTGCGGTACACGCACTTTACTCGTTACCGGGAGATTTGTACAATAAGCTTTCACGTATGGCTTTGGGTTTCCAAAACTCATTATATTTTGTGGAATTATCATTTATTATATATTCCGGGTGTCCGGGGTTCGTTTCGCTTATTTAATTTTTACCGGGTAATCGCCAGTGTCCATACCGGATAGATTTGCTTGCGCATGATCCTATCATGTTTTGTCATTAAACTTATGGATTCCTATGCATTATTTGGGAATTGCTAACTTTCTAAGGCCTCAGTTAAACAATCAACACATAATTATGTTTAATTACGTTAATCGCGTTTAATTAATTAGTACGGAATTACCTTAATTTTGCCGGTTGTTACATTCTCCCCCCGTTAAGAGAATTCCGTCCCGGAATTCACTTCGAATCCTCCGGTATAGGGGTCTTCTTGAATAGGGCGGGATATTTTTGCTTCATTCGGTCCAGCTTTTCCCACGTGAACTCCGGTCCACGCTTGGCATTCCAGCGCACTTTGACCAACCTGATCTTGCTGCGCCTTAGTTTCTGGGCCTTCCAATCGGTTACTTCGATTGGTTCTTCAACAAAATGTAACTTATCGTCGATATGGATTTCGTCTGCAGGGATGATGAGGGTTTCGTCGGATAGGCACTTCTTTAAATTTGACACGTGGAACGTGTCATGTACACCGTTATGCTCTTGTGGTAACTTGAGCTTATATGCCACGGGGCCTACTCTGGACAGGATTTCAAATGGTCCAACATATCGTGGGTTCAGCTTTCCGCGCTTCCCAAAGCGCGCGACACCTTTCCAAGGTGACACCTTTAGTAGGACCCTGTCTCCGACTTGAAATTCTAAAGGCTTTCGCCTCATATCTGCGTAGCTTTTCTGCCGGTCACGTGCCGCTTTGAGACGTTCTTTTATCAAGAAGATCTTGTCCGTCGTCTCTTGAACAATTTCGGGCCCGGTGAGTTGCATTTCTCCAACTTCGGCCCAACACAGAGGAGATCTACACTTGCGTCTATATAGAGCTTCAAAAGGTGCGGCTTGAATGCCCGTGTGGTAACTGTTGTTATACGAAAATTCTACCAGTGGCAAGTGTGTATCCCAATTACCGCTGAAATCGATTGCGCATGCCCGTAACTTATCTTCCAAAGTCTGGATGGTTCGTTCACTTTGACCATCGGTTTGGGGATGATATGCGGTACTCATGTCGAGGCGAGTACCGAGGGCTTCATTCAAACTTTCCCAAAATCTTGAGGTGAAGCGAATATCTCGATCGGAGATGATGGAAATAGGTACACCATGCTTAGACACTACTTCCTTAATGTACAAACGGGTCAGTTTCTCCAACTTATCCGTTTCGCGAATCGGGAGGAAGTGTGCAGATTTTGTCAATCGATCAACGATTACCCAGATCATGTCATGGCCGCTTGTTGTCTTGGGTAACTTGGTAATGAAATCCATGGTAATTCGTTCCCATTTCCATTCCGGTATTTCCGGTTGCTGGAGCAAGCCGGATGGTTTCTGATTCTCGGCTTTGACCTTCGCGCAAGTCAAGCATCGCGCAACATATGCCGCGCTATCTCTCTTGAAATTTGGCCACCAATAAAATTCTTTCAAATCGTGAAACATCTTGTCTGCACCAGGGTGAACCGAATATCGTGAACTGTGAGCTTCGGCCAATACTAGTTCACGCAATCCACCATACACTGGTAACCAAATTCTATTCATGAAATACAAGGTTCGATCCGCCTTTGGCTCCAGTGAATCAACCATTTTCCGTAATCTTTCATCCTTGACATACTCGGGTTTGAGGTCGTTGATTTGAGCTTCACGAATCCGGTCAGTCAGGTTCGTGTGGATGGTTAGACCCAAGGCTCGGACACGCAACGGTTTTACCCGTTCCTTGCGACTTAAGGCGTCAGCTACCACGTTCGCCTTCCCAGGATGGTACTTTATCTCACAATCGTAATCGTTCAATAATTCGACCCATCGCCGTTGTCGCATGCTCAATTCCTTCTGATCAAAGATGTGCTGCAAACTTTTATGATCGGTGAAGATTGTACACTTGGTTCCATATAAATAATGTCTCCATATCTTGAGCGCGAATACCACGGCTCCCAATTCCAAGTCGTGTGTAGTGTAATTCTTCTCGTGGAGCTTTAGCTGTCTGGAAGCATACGCTATGACCTTTTCTCGTTGCATCAATACACAACCCAATCCCTGGTGAGAGGCGTCACAATAAACCACAAAGTCTTCCGTACCATCGGGGAGCGATAGTATCGGGGCGCCACATAACTTATCTTTTAACAATTGAAACGCCGCCTCCTGCTTTTCCGTCCATTCGAACTTCTTATCCTTTTAGGTTAGCATGGTCAAAGACTGTGCTATCTTAGAAAAGTTCTCGATGAACCTTCTGTAGTAACCCGCAAGGCCAAGAAATTGTCGTACTTCAGTAGGAGTTCTAGGGGCGTCCCAATTTTTAATGGCTTCGATCTTGGCGGGATCGACATGTATACCCTTTTCATTCACCACGTGGCCTAGGAAGTGAACCTCTCGGATTCAAAAGTCACATTTCGAGAACTTAGCATAGAGTTTCTCTTTGCGTAGTACCTCAAGGATTAACCGAAGATGATCCTCATGTTCTTCCTTAGTGCGTGAATAGATCAAGATGTCATCAATGAAGACAATGACAAATTTGTCCAAATATGGCTTACACACGCGATTCATCAAATCCATGAAAACAGCTGGTGCATTGGTTAAACCGAATGGCATTACCAAAAATTCATAGTGCCCATAACGAGTCCTGAATGCGGTTTTCGGCACGTCCTCCTCTTGGATACGCAACTGGTGATAGCCGGACCTTAGATCAATCTTGGAGTAGAAACTGGATCCTTGAAGTTGATCAAATAAATCGTCGATCCGGGGAAGAGGATAGCGATTCTTAATGGTTAAGTTGTTCAGTTCCCGATAGTCAATGCACATTCGAAAAGTGCCATCCTTCTTCTTTACAAATAAGACGGGGGCTCACCAGGGTGAGAAGCTTGGTCTTATGAAACCTTTGTCCAACAACTCTTGCAGTTGACCAGATAGTTCCTGCATCTCGGATGGAGCTAAGCGATATGGCGATCGCGCTACAGGTGCAGCTCCCGGAACAAGGTCGACGCGGAACTCGACTTGTCGAGGTGGTGGCAATCCCGGCAAATCTTCTGGGAACACATCTGGAAAATCTCTGGCTATCGGAATGTCTTCTAACCTTCGCTCGTCGGCCTTCTTATCTACCACGTGCGCCAAGAATGCAACAAGACCTTTCCTTAAACACTTTCGGGCCTTCATGCTGGTAATAATTCTTAACGGCGTCCCACGCCTTTCCCCTTGGATCGATAAGGTTTCACCGCTCGCGAGGGGAACTTGAATTACTTTGTCGTTGCAAACAATGACGGCGCGGTGTGCGGATAGCCAATCCATGCCAACGACTATGTCAAAACTACCCAGTACGACTGGCAATAGATCAATGCCAAACTCGTGACCACAGAGATCCAACTTACAATCCTTCGCTACTTCTCGAGTTTCTATAGTCTTACCGTTAGCCAATTCTATAGAGTAAGTTGTATCTAGCTTACTAGTCTTTAGTCCAAGTAATCTTTTAAATTCGACAGATACGAAGCTAAAATCGGCGCCAGTATCAAACAATACAGAAGCATAATGACCATTGAGAGGGAACGTACCAGTGACCACATTAGGGTCTTGTCGTGCATCACCGGCACCAATCACGAATGCCCGCCCACGGGCTTGGTTGTTGAGCTTAGGACAATCCCTCTTCCAATGATCGAGCGATCCACATGCGAAGCAGGGCCTCGCTCCTCCGTTCTTTGGCGCTCCTGACCTGCAGTCTTCTGTTTTGTGCCCAGAACGGCGACACTTACCGCAGATCACCTCATTCTTTCCTTGGTAACCTTGCTTTCCATTGTTTCCACGTCCCGTGGCTACATACCCTTTCCCTTTCTTGCCTGAACTACCCGATGATCCATCCTTTTTCCTTTCATCGCGCTTACGCTTCCCAAACCTCGGCTTATTCCCTTGTTCGCTTGACCCAACTGCTGAACTTGTACCCAGATTGTTACCCTCAACGATGCTGGACTCGGTGAGCTTCAATCCTGACACTTTCCGGATCAGAGTGCCCATTCGAATGGCGTCTTCAGTGAGGCTCAGAGCGAGGTCGATAGCCTCGCGCATGGTCGTAGGTTTGGAAGCAGTGACCATGCCGCGTATCTGTGGCGCCAATCCGAATAGGTACCTTTCCACCTTTTTGCTTTCCGGGGTAACCAAGCGAGGCACTAACCGGGAGAGATCATGAAATCTGGACGTGTACCCAGCTACGTCCGATCCAACCATGGTGAGGTTCCAGAACTCGGTTTCTAGCTTTTGCACTTCACTCGCCGGGCAGTATTCGGCGATCATCAGTTCCTTCAACTCCAACCATGATAAGGAGTAAGCAGCATCGTCTCCCAGTGATTGCACTTGGTTTTTCCACCATGTTAGTGCTTGGTCCAGAAACAGGTTAATGGAGTACATGACAGCTTGTCGCGGGGTACAGCTGCTGATACGGATCACCGCTTCAGTTTTCTCGAACCACTTGACTAGTCCGACAGAGCCTTCAGTGCCACTGAAGTTGAGTGGCTTGCAGTCCAGAAAAGCTTTGAACGTGCAGCCACGCTCTCGCGAGGCCGTTTCTGCAATAATAAAATAGCGTATTATTATGGGGTAGGAATTTCATGAAAAACTCCCATTGCATATATTCGTAACCCTCTTACCGGTAGGGGAGTTTTCGCGTCGGTCGCTCCCCGTTCGATCTCGCGATCTTTCAGTGCGGGTGGCATTGTGTTCCGCGAGGGCTAGGGCTATGCGCTCCGAGACTAGGGCTTCAAGCTCCTCGGGTGTTGTGGGTAGTCCTCCATTTCCACTGTTGCTTCGGGTGGCTGGTGCCATTTTTCTTCAATAATCATTATCAAAGGTTAATTTGGCGATCATTCATACAATATCGTCATACATAAAGTATAAATAACAACACAACACATGAACACAATAATCAACACAACGTTACCACATCATCACACAAATCACAATATATACAGAGTAGGTAATAATAATCGTAGACAACCATAACACATATTTTACCATAACAAAATTTTCATTAATTTCAATACCACGAGTACAATGATTTGTTCGCAATAACAAAAACCGAGGATACATTCCTCATACATCGTTCTTTTGAAATACAATAGAAATATAATGTCATATACCGGCACAATCCCGCTCGGCTAGGCAAAAAAATGCAGATGGGTGCTATAACCCATGTTGTGCTATCATACTACTACTACTACTACTACTACTACTACTACTACTACTACTACTACTACTACCTATGTCTGCAGGTGATCCTCCAAGTGTCTCTGAAGTATCTCTACTGTGGTGGCGGCGGCGGGTACTGATACTAGGGGGCGTACATGCTAATGGTCATACTGATCGCCATAATACGATCATACAAGAATTGGCGATGCGCAAAATGTGCGTCGCCCGTAATCCCGCAATGCGCGTCCATGCTCAGTAACTCCTCAGCATAATGCGCCAGTGCATCTCTGGCGTCGATGATCCTGGCCCACATGAGCTGGGCCTGCTGCTCCATCTGGTTCACGGTGCGCTGCACCGTGTCGGTGAGAGTCTGAAAGTCTCTCTCCAAAGAGATCACTGTGGACCATGCCGGTCCCGACAGTGGGGCCATCCCGTGGGGCTGCGACGGCCCGGGGATGTCAGTGTACGTCGGCTGGGATGGGCCGACTATATCGGGTATCGGTAAGGGTGTGAAGGTGGGGCAAAGCCCGGTAATCCGGTGAAGAAATGGGGTGGTATCTGGTATGGGTCTCTTGCACCTAGAGTATATGGTGCAAGTGGTGGCATCGAAAAGGGGGCTCTTGCACCCACAGTGAACGGTGCAGGGGGTGGTATGGTGAGCATCTCGGGTAGGGGTGGTAGTATGGGAAAGGTGGTAAAAGGTAGCGTCATGGATGCTGGTGAGGGGACTATGAGCTCGGCGAGTGGGACCATGAGGGGCTGTGTGACAGCGACCCACTCAGGAGCGGATATCACGGTGGTAGGGGTGGGAGGGCTAGTAGTGGCGTGAGCTGCCAAGCCTGCTCGGTGCAGCTCAGAGCTACGGGCTGAGCTGCCCTCGAGGATGTGCCCAGCAGAGGCTGGCCCATCCTGTGGTACGGGCTCTGGTAGGGCAAGTAGGGCGGCCGGTGCAGTGGTGGCGTGCCCTATCATCGGAGCAACGTGCTCCTCCATGTCTGCTGGTGGAATCGGCACAGCAATGTGCTCCACCGATGCGGTCGACTCGTCGTCGGAGTCGTCCGAGATCCACCCTTTGTGTCCTCGGGAAACGGGCACGAGCCTCATGCCCGGGGGAACGGGGATATGTGGGGTGGGTAGTGGCTCACGATCAACGTGTGCATGTCGATCGAATGGAGACTCCACGGTCTCCGATTGGGTGGGGACGGGTCTCGATGGACCTGCACAGCCTACAGGGAAGTCCCTGACGGCTCGAATGGGAAGTGCTGGCAGTGGTGCTGCCTGGAAGGGCACTAGAGGCAAGTCAGCCTGCGGTGCCTCGGCCATCGGTAAATCGGCCACGGCGGCCACGTCGCCTCCAGCGGGGGCCCGCGCTGGGTCCTCGCTCTGGTCAGTCTCATCGGAGCTATCTCCGTCTGCGCCCTCTGCGGCGGCGTCAACCTCCATATCATCGTCCTCGGGATCGAGTACCACAACCTCGATCGGCTCAGCTGGCGGAGCTGGAATGATCTGGATGCTACTGTCGTAGCTCGGTGCTACACTCCCTGCGTCTGACATCCTGGCAAAAGAACCGTACTAATATTTAAGTATTATTCATTAGGTAGTTAAGGCACACATCTACGGTATTCTTCCTAACTTCTATTACTAAAATAACACGTATCATTACCCATGGCTAGCTTGGTCGGAATCTCCTCATACCCAGTGTTCTTTGGAAAAACTTAATTTCTTGCGTTTCGCATTTATTTTGAAAGCTTTATCTTTTGAACCAAATCCGGTTATAGTTTAGATTTTTAAAAATGCTAATTCGCTATAACCTTGGCTCTGATACCACTTTTTGTCACACAACGCCTATGGCGGAAACACGTGGCGCGACGGTTCAAGAGGATTAAGCCAAGATTAATGCAAATCACAAAATTAATTAAAGAAACGGGCATTTATTCAAACGTTAAAAATCACGTCAATTATTCATACATAACTTAAAATTGTTTTTAATATAAATAGGGAGGCTCCTCCCTATATCCCGAATTCCTTGGGATAGAGAGACGAGACCCCTTCACGACATCCAACGCCCAAATTGGAGATTCCCCCGACCCTGCTTGCCATGTCATCCATCATCTGTCAATTACCTGAAAGATATGTTTAAAAATCGTCAATATATAAATATTGGTGAGTTCACAGGTTTTGGTTTAATAAAACTTTATCTCATGGGAATATCCTTGTTATGACAATTTATAGGAGTTGCAAATTCCTACAATTCTACTTGAGCCTATAACCAAACCAAGACAATTAATAATGCCCCGCCCCAAGTCGTTACTCGGTATTCCTACGACTTGATTTCAGAATACGTGCACCCCAGGCATACGCCGATGCAAAATCGACGCTATCGATTAGGGGTGGGCCTTGTCAGGCACCAATAGTACTATCCAAATATTCCTTCGGTTTCACTTTCCTGAATTAATGATTATAGTAGAGTGGTCTCAACCCCGAGTGGCGATAACAACTCAAGTATCCAACCCGTCAAACAAATCCCAACATATCTTTCCCCCGTAAAAACGTTAAATAGTTTAGAAATGGGGCCGTGAGACTCACCTGTAACTGTGCTCGGCTCAAAGAAGAAAATAGCAAATTTTGCGGTCTCGCACCTACAAATGTCCTAGACGTATAAGTCACTTACACCTATAGTGCATGTGCCTTGGCAAGTTGTACACCCAACTTCCCGACCACGTTTTATCCCAATTCCCGTTTAATAGTTTCGTATCCTAGGTTCATTGGCGATGGATTACCCTTTTCTTACAAGTCATATATTATTCTTGTTAATATTCTTTGTGACTTGTATACTAT
This sequence comes from Ambrosia trifida, assembly GCA_028751855.1. Lineage (NCBI taxonomy): Eukaryota > Viridiplantae > Streptophyta > Magnoliopsida > Asterales > Asteraceae > Ambrosia > Ambrosia trifida. Next base: position 61,575,915 of record CM054128.1, on the reverse strand, counting down.
TATTCTCGACACGACTCTACCCACGTATAATTATTTTCCCATTTAAATAATTATACTTAGGATCGTTTCGCTCGGTATAATATGATTTCTTATTACCCGACCCGACTCACTTTGCCACATATTTATTTTCCCATTCAAATAAATATGCTCAGTTCTTGTCGTTTGGTAATATATCCTTAACGCCCGACTTGACTCACCATGCCGTACATTTATTTTCCCATTTAAATAAATGTACTAGGATCTTGTCGGTATTCACATGTTCGTAGATATACTTCACCTACTCGTCTCGGTTTTCCTTCTCGCATATCTATTTTCCCATTCAAATAGATATACTAGAATTTCGTCGAGACGAGCCTGTGTATATATATCAATGCGTGAATTTTACTTGTTAAGTCCATGTGTCGTTTAGCGTTTTTAATTCATTACGTTGTGTTTTCTCCCACGAATATTCTTTCTACACTTAGGAAAGTGTTACGCACGTTTCACCCTTGCTATATATATATTTTATTTCTTAAAATATATATTTATATTTTTATCTTGCCGTAATGGCATTTTTCTCATATGTCCGTTTATCCGTTTTCGTTAGTTCATGTAACTAAGTCCGTTAGTTAGCTTTCTCCACATTTTCTTCCAATATGCGTTCTATGGAAATATTATTCATACTTCCAATTCCGAACGTATATTTCTTGGAAAAATATACTTTTGTATTTTTAGCCCAACTTGTTCAACTTGTATTCCAAAAATGTTTCCGATACTTTTATATTCCCATTTATATAAAAGTATCCATTTTTGTACAAGTTTTCCCAAGTCTTTACTAATATTTTATAAAACCTTATTTTTATAAAATCCTTATGTTAACTTATCCTCTTATTTTTATAAAACTTCTATTTTTATAAAAATACCTCTTTTAATTTATACATAAGTAAGTTTCTCATGTTTATCAAAACTACAATTGGAAAAACTATTATTTACGTTTTTGACACCGAACTTTCCGTTAATGCATTTTTGGACCAAAGTTTCTAAAATACATATTTTAGTCTTTCAACTTTCTAAGTTACAATATTAGTCCCTTAACTTATACTTGTTGCATTTTTCATCTTATCCTTCAAGGTTAGCATTTTTCTTCCAACTTAGTGGACTTTGAAGAATCATTTTCTTAATGCTTGATTATTTTTACTTCATTCCACTTCTAATAATCTTATAATCCCTCCTAGATGCTATTAACATGCGTGTTTCATATTTTTATCCAAAATATCAACTTTTCACTCATCCAAGTGAGTAGACTTTGAACATGGAACTTTTTCACCTATGATCATCTAACCCATTTTAATATATTTTTGACATTAACTAGTCATCTTATTATGATTAAAATCATCTTTCATCATATTCAAGTCCTTTTCACAAATCATATTCCAATCATCATCCAACTCAAGTGTATGTTCATATTATTACATTTTCTAAAAAATATCACATTTATTAATATCAATCCAAGATTTATTCATGTTATTATTCTTCCATTTTTATTCTTGTAAGACACATTATTTCAAAACCATATTTCCCATCAATGTACAACTTGCTCATAAAGACACTTAATATGAACATTAACAAACAAAACACGGTTAAACTTACTACTAGCTCAAGGCTAGGGAAGACAAGAACCTTGGATTGGATGGGGTTTAGTGTGTTCTTCCAATGGGTTAAGCTCCAAGCTCTTGAAACACACAATGGGGCTTTGAAGGATAATGATCTAGAGGTGATTTGGTAGTGTAAAAATTGAAAGAAAAGTGTATGTGGGTGGGTGCAAGGCCACGGCCACAAGGAGAAGAAGAAGAAGTGTTTTTGATTTTTCTTGATTCAAGTATGCTTGTGTATGTATATAATATCTCTTCAAATCTTCAAAGATTACCTAATATCTTTAGCTAGATTATGGAAGATTTAAGTGATTTTAGTAAGATTATGAAAATATTGGAGGATATGGTGAGGGGTGTTTGGGCCGAGAATTAGAGAGAGGAAGGGAGGTGATTAGTTAGTTTTCTTGGCCAATCTTAATCCATGCAAGACCATGATTATTATCTTAATAATTGGGCATTTAAGGAGATGAATAGTTTAAGTGGGATAATTAAAAGATTTTTACCCATTTGAGTGGGCCATAGGCCGGCCCCAAGGGGTGTTGGTGGGGGTCCACTTTGCTAAATAATACCCTTTATTAGTTAAGTTAATCTTGTGCGGGTACCGTCCGGGTATTCTTGGGTTTTAATCGCGTGTCACCCGAACATTAAAATACCCTTAATATTCCTTAAATATAGTCCAGTTTAATTACTGATAATTTATTTCGGCTTTTGTCGGGTGAAATTACGTGTTACGCGCGTATCGGGTGCGGTACACGCACTTTACTCGTTACCGGGAGATTTGTACAATAAGCTTTCACGTATGGCTTTGGGTTTCCAAAACTCATTATATTTTGTGGAATTATCATTTATTATATATTCCGGGTGTCCGGGGTTCGTTTCGCTTATTTAATTTTTACCGGGTAATCGCCAGTGTCCATACCGGATAGATTTGCTTGCGCATGATCCTATCATGTTTTGTCATTAAACTTATGGATTCCTATGCATTATTTGGGAATTGCTAACTTTCTAAGGCCTCAGTTAAACAATCAACACATAATTATGTTTAATTACGTTAATCGCGTTTAATTAATTAGTACGGAATTACCTTAATTTTGCCGGTTGTTACATTCTCCCCCCGTTAAGAGAATTCCGTCCCGGAATTCACTTCGAATCCTCCGGTATAGGGGTCTTCTTGAATAGGGCGGGATATTTTTGCTTCATTCGGTCCAGCTTTTCCCACGTGAACTCCGGTCCACGCTTGGCATTCCAGCGCACTTTGACCAACCTGATCTTGCTGCGCCTTAGTTTCTGGGCCTTCCAATCGGTTACTTCGATTGGTTCTTCAACAAAATGTAACTTATCGTCGATATGGATTTCGTCTGCAGGGATGATGAGGGTTTCGTCGGATAGGCACTTCTTTAAATTTGACACGTGGAACGTGTCATGTACACCGTTATGCTCTTGTGGTAACTTGAGCTTATATGCCACGGGGCCTACTCTGGACAGGATTTCAAATGGTCCAACATATCGTGGGTTCAGCTTTCCGCGCTTCCCAAAGCGCGCGACACCTTTCCAAGGTGACACCTTTAGTAGGACCCTGTCTCCGACTTGAAATTCTAAAGGCTTTTGCCTCATATCTGCGTAGCTTTTCTGCCGGTCACGTGCCGCTTTGAGACGTTCTTTTATCAAGAAGATCTTGTCCGTCGTCTCTTGAACAATTTCGGGCCCGGTGAGTTGCATTTCTCCAACTTCGGCCCAACACAGAGGAGATCTACACTTGCGTCTATATAGAGCTTCAAAAGGTGCGGCTTGAATGCCCGTGTGGTAACTGTTGTTATACGAAAATTCTACCAGTGGCAAGTGTGTATCCCAATTACCGCTGAAATCGATTGCGCATGCCCGTAACTTATCTTCCAAAGTCTGGATGGTTCGTTCACTTTGACCATCGGTTTGGGGATGATATGCGGTACTCATGTCGAGGCGAGTACCGAGGGCTTCATTCAAACTTTCCCAAAATCTTGAGGTGAAGCGAATATCTCGATCGGAGATGATGGAAATAGGTACACCATGCTTAGACACTACTTCCTTAATGTACAAACGGGTCAGTTTCTCCAACTTATCCGTTTCGCGAATCGGGAGGAAGTGTGCAGATTTTGTCAATCGATCAACGATTACCCAGATCATGTCATGGCCGCTTGTTGTCTTGGGTAACTTGGTAATGAAATCCATGGTAATTCGTTCCCATTTCCATTCCGGTATTTCCGGTTGCTGGAGCAAGCCGGATGGTTTCTGATTCTCGGCTTTGACCTTCGCGCAAGTCAAGCATCGCGCAACATATGCCGCGCTATCTCTCTTGAAATTTGGCCACCAATAAAATTCTTTCAAATCGTGAAACATCTTGTCTGCACCAGGGTGAACCGAATATCGTGAACTGTGAGCTTCGGCCAATACTAGTTCACGCAATCCACCATACACTGGTAACCAAATTCTATTCATGAAATACAAGGTTCGATCCGCCTTTGGCTCCAGTGAATCAACCATTTTCCGTAATCTTTCATCCTTGACATACTCGGGTTTGAGGGCGTTGATTTGAGCTTCACGAATCTGGTCAGTCAGGTTCGTGTGGATGGTTAGACCCAAGGCTCGGACACGCAACGGTTTTACCCGTTCCTTGCGACTTAAGGCGTCAGCTACCACGTTCGCCTTCCCAGGATGGTACTTTATCTCACAATCGTAATCGTTCAATAATTCGACCCATCGCCGTTGTCGCATGTTCAATTCCTTCTGATCAAAGATGTGCTGCAAACTTTTATGATCGGTGAAGATTGTACACTTGGTTCCATATAAATAATGTCTCCATATCTTGAGCGCGAATACCACGGCTCCCAATTCCAAGTCGTGTGTAGTGTAATTCTTCTCGTGGAGCTTTAGCTGTCTGGAAGCATACGCTATGACCTTTTCTCGTTGCATCAATACACAACCCAATCCCTGGTGAGAGGCGTCACAATAAACCACAAAGTCTTCCGTACCATCGGGGAGCGATAGTATCGGGGCGCCACATAACTTATCTTTTAACAATTGAAACGCCGCCTCCTGCTTTTCCGTCCATTCGAACTTCTTATCCTTTTAGGTTAGCATGGTCAAAGACTGTGCTATCTTAGAAAAGTTCTCGATGAACCTTCTGTAGTAACCCGCAAGGCCAAGAAATTGTCGTACTTCAGTAGGAGTTCTAGGGGCGTCCCAATTTTTAATGGCTTCGATCTTGGCGGGATCGACATGTATACCCTTTTCATTCACCACGTGGCCTAGGAAGTGAACCTCTCGGATTCAAAAGTCACATTTCGAGAACTTAGCATAGAGTTTCTCTTTGCGTAGTACCTCAAGGATTAACCGAAGATGATCCTCATGTTCTTCCTTAGTGCGTGAATAGATCAAGATGTCATCAATGAAGACAATGACAAATTTGTCCAAATATGGCTTACACACGCGATTCATCAAATCCATGAAAACAGCTGGTGCATTGGTTAAACCGAATGGCATTACCAAAAATTCATAGTGCCCATAACGAGTCCTGAATGCGGTTTTCGGCACGTCCTCCTCTTGGATACGCAACTGGTGATAGCCGGACCTTAGATCAATCTTGGAGTAGAAACTGGATCCTTGAAGTTGATCAAATAAATCGTCGATCCGGGGAAGAGGATAGCGATTCTTAATGGTTAAGTTGTTCAGTTCCCGATAGTCAATGCACATTCGAAAAGTGCCATCCTTCTTCTTTACAAATAAGACGGGGGCTCACCAGGGTGAGAAGCTTGGTCTTATGAAACCTTTGTCCAACAACTCTTGCAGTTGACCAGATAGTTCCTGCATCTCGGATGGAGCTAAGCGATATGGCGATCGCGCTACAGGTGCAGCTCCCGGAACAAGGTCGACGCGGAACTCGACTTGTCGAGGTGGTGGCAATCCCGGCAAATCTTCTGGGAACACATCTGGAAAATCTCTGGCTATCGGAATGTCTTCTAACCTTCGCTCGTCGGCCTTCTTATCTACCACGTGCGCCAAGAATGCAACAAGACCTTTCCTTAAACACTTTCGGGCCTTCATGCTGGTAATAATTCTTAACGGCGTCCCACGCCTTTCCCCTTGGATCGATAAGGTTTCACCGCTCGCGAGGGGAACTTGAATTACTTTGTCGTTGCAAACAATGACGGCGCGGTGTGCGGATAGCCAATCCATGCCAACGACTATGTCAAAACTACCCAGTACGACTGGCAATAGATCAATGCCAAACTCGTGACCACAGAGATCCAACTTACAATCCTTCGCTACTTCTCGAGTTTCTATAGTCTTACCGTTAGCCAATTCTATAGAGTAAGTTGTATCTAGCTTACTAGTCTTTAGTCCAAGTAATCTTTTAAATTCGACAGATACGAAGCTAAAATCGGCGCCAGTATCAAACAATACAGAAGCATAATGACCATTGAGAGGGAACGTACCAGTGACCACATTAGGGTCTTGTCGTGCATCACCGGCACCAATCACGAATGCCCGCCCACGGGCTTGGTTGTTGAGCTTAGGACAATCCCTCTTCCAATGATCGAGCGATCCACATGCGAAGCAGGGCCTCGCTCCTCCGTTCTTTGGCGCTCCTGACCTGCAGTCTTCTGTTTTGTGCCCAGAACGGCGACACTTACCGCAGATCACCTCATTCTTTCCTTGGTAACCTTGCTTTCCATTGTTTCCACGTCCCGTGGCTACATACCCTTTCCCTTTCTTGCCTGAACTACCCGATGATCCATCCTTTTTCCTTTCATCGCGCTTACGCTTCCCAAACCTCGGCTTATTCCCTTGTTCGCTTGACCCAACTGCTGAACTTGTACCCAGATTGTTACCCTCAACGATGCTGGACTCGGTGAGCTTCAATCCTGACACTTTCCGGATCAGAGTGCCCATTCGAATGGCGTCTTCAGTGAGGCTCAGAGCGAGGTCGATAGCCTCGCGCATGGTCGTAGGTTTGGAAGCAGTGACCATGCCGCGTATCTGTGGCGCCAATCCGAATAGGTACCTTTCCACCTTTTTGCTTTCCGGGGTAACCAAGCGAGGCACTAACCGGGAGAGATCATGAAATCTGGACGTGTACCCAGCTACGTCCGATCCAACCATGGTGAGGTTCCAGAACTCGGTTTCTAGCTTTTGCACTTCACTCGCCGGGCAGTATTCGGCGATCATCAGTTCCTTCAACTCCAACCATGATAAGGAGTAAGCAGCATCGTCTCCCAGTGATTGCACTTGGTTGTTCCACCATGTTAGTGCTTGGTCCAGAAACAGGTTAATGGAGTACATGACAGCTTGTCGCGGGGTACAGCTGCTGATACGGATCACCGCTTCAGTTTTCTCGAACCACTTGACTAGTCCGACAGAGCCTTCAGTGCCACTGAAGTTGAGTGGCTTGCAGTCCAGAAAAGCTTTGAACGTGCAGCCACGCTCTCGCGAGGCCGTTTCTGCAATAATAAAATAGCGTATTATTATGGGGTAGGAATTTCATGAAAAACTCCCATTGCATATATTCGTAACCCTCTTACCGGTAGGGGAGTTTTCGCGTCGGTCGCTCCCCGTTCGATCTCGCGATCTTTCAGTGCGGGTGGCATTGTGTTCCGCGAGGGCTAGGGCTATGCGCTCCGAGACTAGGGCTTCAAGCTCCTCGGGTGTTGTGGGTAGTCCTCCATTTCCACTGTTGCTTCGGGTGGCTGGTGCCATTTTTCTTCAATAATCATTATCAAAGGTTAATTTGGCGATCATTCATACAATATCGTCATACATAAAGTATAAATAACAACACAACACATGAACACAATAATCAACACAACGTTACCACATCATCACACAAATCACAATATATACAGAGTAGGTAATAATAATCGTAGACAACCATAACACATATTTTACCATAACAAAATTTTCATTAATTTCAATACCACGAGTACAATGATTTGTTCGCAATAACAGAAACCGAGGATACATTCCTCATACATCGTTCTTTTGAAATACAATAGAAATATAATGTCATATACCGGCACAATCCCGCTCGGCTAGGCAAAAAAATGCAGATGGGTGCTATAACCCATGTTGTGCTATCATACTACTACTACTAATACTACTACTACTACTACTACCTATGTCTGCAGGTGATCCTCCAAGTGTCTCTGAAGTATCTCTACTGTGGTGGCGGCGGCGGGTACTGATACTAGGGGGCGTACATGCTAATGGTCATACTGATCGCCATAATACGATCATACAAGAATTGGCGATGCGCAAAATGTGCGTCGCCCGTAATCCCGCAATGCGCGTCCATGCTCAGTAACTCCTCAGCATAATGCGCCAGTGCATCTCTGGCGTCGATGATCCTGGCCCACATGAGCTGGGCCTGCTGCTCCATCTGGTTCACGGTGCGCTGCACCGTGTCGGTGAGAGTCTGAGAGTCTCTCTCCAAAGAGATCACTGTGGACCATGCCGGTCCCGACAGTGGGGCCATCCCGTGGGGCTGCGACGGCCCGGGGATGTCAGTGTACGTCGGCTGGGATGGGCCGACTATATCGGGTATCGGTAAGGGTGTGAAGGTGGGGCAAAGCCCGGTAATCCGGTGAAGAAATGGGGTGGTATCTGGTATGGGTCTCTTGCACCTAGAGTATATGGTGCAAGTGGTGGCATCGAAAAGGGGGCTCTTGCACCCACAGTGAACGGTGCAGGGGGTGGTATGGTGAGCATCTCGGGTAGGGGTGGTAGTATGGGAAAGGTGGTAAAAGGTAGCGTCATGGATGCTGGTGAGGGGACTATGAGCTCGGCGAGTGGGACCATGAGGGGCTGTGTGACAGCGACCCACTCAGGAGCGGATATCACGGTGGTAGGGGTGGGAGGGCTAGTAGTGGCGTGAGCTGCCAAGCCTGCTCGGTGCAGCTCAGAGCTACGGGCTGAGCTGCCCTCGAGGATGTGCCCAGCAGAGGCTGGCCCATCCTGTGGTACGGGCTCTGGTAGGGCAAGTAGGGCGGCCGGTGCAGTGGTGGCGTGCCCTATCATCGGAGCAACGTGCTCCTCCATGTCTGCTGGTGGAATCGGCACAGCAATGTGCTCCACCGATGCGGTCGACTCGTCGTCGGAGTCGTCCGAGATCCACCCTTTGTGTCCTCGGGAAACGGGCACGAGCCTCATGCCCGGGGGAACGGGGATATGTGGGGTGGGTAGTGGCTCACGATCAACGTGTGCATGTCGATCGAATGGAGACTCCACGGTCTCCGATTGGGTGGGGACGGGTCTCGATGGACCTGCACAGCCTACAGGGAAGTCCCTGACGGCTCGAATGGGAAGTGCTGGCAGTGGTGCTGCCTGGAAGGGCACTAGAGGCAAGTCAGCCTGCGGTGCCTCGGCCATCGGTAAATCGGCCACGGCGGCCACGTCGCCTCCAGCGGGGGCCCACGCTGGGTCCTCGCTCTGGTCAGTCTCATCGGAGCTATCTCCGTCTGCGCCCTCTGCGGCGGCGTCAACCTCCATATCATCGTCCTCGGGATCGAGTACCACAACCTCGATCGGCTCAGCTGGCGGAGCTGGAATGATCTGGATGCTACTGTCGTAGCTCGGTGCTACACTCCCTGCGTCTGACATCCTGGCAAAAGAACCGTACTAATATTTAAGTATTATTCATTAGGTAGTTAAGGCACACATCTACGGTATTCTTCCTAACTTCTATTACTAAAATAACACGTATCATTACCCATGGCTAGCTTGGTCGGAATCTCCTCATACCCAGTGTTCTTTGGAAAAACTTAATTTCTTGCGTTTCGCATTTATTTTGAAAGCTTTATCTTTTGAACCAAATCCGGTTATAGTTTAGATTTTTAAAAATGCTAATTCGCTATAACCTTGGCTCTGATACCACTTTTTGTCACACAACGCCTATGGCGGAAACACGTGGCGCGACGGTTCAAGAGGATTAAGCCAAGATTAATGCAAATCACAAAATTAATTAAAGAAACGGGCATTTATTCAAACGTTAAAAATCACGTCAATTATTCATACATAACTTAAAATTGTTTTTAATATAAATAGGGAGGCTCCTCCCTATATCCCGAATTCCTTGGGATAGAGAGACGAGACCCCTTCACGACATCCAACGCCCAAATTGGAGATTCCCCCGACCCTGCTTGCCATGTCATCCATCATCTGTCAATTACCTGAAAGATATGTTTAAAAATCGTCAATATATAAATATTGGTGAGTTCACAGGTTTTGGTTTAATAAAACTTTATCTCATGGGAATATCCTTGTTATGACAATTTATAGGAGTTGCAAATTCCTACAATTCTACTTGAGCCTATAACCAAACCAAGACAATTAATAATGCCCCGCCCCAAGTCGTTACTCGGTATTCCTACGACTTGATTTCAGAATACGTGCACCCCAGGCATACGCCGATGCAAAATCGACGCTATCGATTAGGGGTGGGCCTTGTCAGGCACCAATAGTACTATCCAAATATTCCTTCGGTTTCACTTTCCTGAATTAATGATTATAGTAGAGAGGTCTCAACCCCGAGTGGCGATAACAACTCAAGTATCCAACCCGTCAAACAAATCCCAACATATCTTTCCCCCGTAAAAACGTTAAATAGTTTAGAAATGGGGCCGTGAGACTCACCTGTAACTGTGCTCGGCTCAAAGAAGAAAATAGCAAATTTTGCGGTCTCGCACCTACAAATGTCCTAGACGTATAAGTCACTTACACCTATAGTGCATGTGCCTTGGCAAGTTGTACACCCAACTTCCCGACCACGTTTTATCCCAATTCCCGTTTAATAGTTTCGTATCCTAGGTTCATTGGCGATGGATTACCCTTTTCTTACAAGTCATATATTATTCTTGTTAATATTCTTTGTGACTTGTATACTATTATTCTCGACACGACTCTACCCACGTATAATTATTTTCCCATTTAAATAATTATACTTAGGATCGTTTCGCTCGGTATAATATGATTTCTTATTACCCGACCCGACTCACTTTGCCACATATTTATTTTCCCATTCAAATAAATATGCTCAGTTCTTGTCGTTTGGTAATATATCCTTAACGCCCGACTTGACTCACCATGCCATACATTTATTTTCCCATTTAAATAAATGTACTAGGATCTTGTCGGTATTCACATGTTCGTAGATATACTTCACCTACTCGTCTCGGTTTTCCTTCTCGCATATCTATTTTCCCATTCAAATAGATATACTAGAATTTCGTCGAGACGAGCCTGTGTATATATATCAATGCGTGAATTTTACTTGTTAAGTCCATGTGTCGTTTAGCGTTTTTAATTCATTACGTTGTGTTTTCTCCCACGAATATTCTTTCTACACTTAGGAAAGTGTTACGCACGTTTCACCCTTGCTATATATATATTTTATTTCTTAAAATATATATTTATATTTTTATCTTGCCGTAATGGCATTTTTCTCATATGTCCGTTTATCCGTTTTCGTTAGTTCATGTAACTAAGTCCGTTAGTTAGCTTTCTCCACATTTTCTTCCAATATGCGTTCTATGGAAATATTATTCATACTTCCAATTCCGAACGTATATTTCTTGGAAAAATATACTTTTGTATTTTTAGCCCAACTTGTTCAACTTGTATTCCAAAAATGTTTCCGATACTTTTATATTCCCATTTATATAAAAGTATCCATTTTTGTACAAGCTTTCCCAAGTCTTTACTAATATTTTATAAAACCTTATTTTTATAAAATCCTTATGTTAACTTATCCTCTTATTTTTATAAAACTTCTATTTTTATAAAAATACCTCTTTTAATTTATACATAAGTAAGTTTCTCATGTTTATCAAAACTACACTTGGAAAAACTATTATTTACGTTTTTGACACCGAACTTTCCGTTAATGCATTTTTGGACCAAAGTTTCTAAAATACATATTTTAGTCTTTCAACTTTCTAAGTTACAATATTAGTCCCTTAACTTATACTTGTTGCATTTTTCATCTTATCCTTCAAGGTTAGCATTTTTCTTCCAACTTAGTGGACATTGAAGAATCATTTTCTTAATGCTTGATTATTTTTACTTCATTCCACTTTTAATAATCTTATAATCCATCCTAGATGCTATTAACATGTGTGTTTCATATTTTTATCCAAAATATCAACTTTTCACTCATCCAAGTGAGTAGACTTTGAACATGGAACTTTTTCACCTATGATCATCTAACCCATTTTAATATATTTTTGACATTAACTAGTCATCTTATGATGATTAAAATCATCTTTCATCATATTCAAGTCCTTTTCACAAATCATATTCCAATCATCATTCAACTCAAGTGTATGTTCATATTATTACATTTTCTCAAAAATATCACATTTATTAATATCAATCCAAGATTTATTCATGTTATTATTCTTCCATTTTTATTCTTGTAAGACACATTATTTCAAAACCATATTTCCCATCAATGTACAACTTGCTCATAAAGACACTTAATATGAACATTAACAAACAAAACAAGGTTAAACTTACTACTAGCTCAAGGCTAGGGAAGACAAGAACCTTGGATTGGATGGGGTTTAGTGTGTTCTTCCAATGGGTTAAGCTCCAAGCTCTTGAAACACACAATGGGGCTTTGAAGGATAATGATCTAGAGGTGATTTGGTAGTGTAAAAATTGAAAGAAAAGTGTATGTGGGTGGGTGCAAGGCCACGGCCACAAGGAGAAGAAGAAGAAGTGTTTTTGATTTTTCTTGATTCAAGTATGCTTGTGTATGTATATAATATCTCTTCAAATCTTCAAAGATTACCTAATATCTTTAGCTAGATTATGGAAGATTTTAGAGATTTTAGTAAGATTATGAAAATATTGGAGGATATGGTGAGGGGTGTTTGGGCCGAGAATTAGAGAGAGGAAGGGAGGTGATTAGTTAGTTTTCTTGGCCAATCTTAATCCATGCAAGACCATGATTACTATCTTAATAATTGGGCATTTAAGGAGATGAAGAGTTTAAGTGGGATAATTAAAAGATTTTTACCCATTTGAGTGGGCCATAGGCCGGCCCCAAGGGGTGTTGATGGGGTCCACTTTGCTAAATAATACCCTTTATTAGTTAAGTTAATCTTGTGCGGGTACCGTCCGGGTATTCTTGGGTTTTAATCGCGTGTCACCCGAACATTAAAATACCCTTAATATTCCTTAAATATAGTCCAGTTTAATTACTGATAATTTATTTCGGCTTTTGTCGGGTGAAATTACGTGTTACGCGCGTATCGGGTGCGGTACGCGCACTTTACTCGTTACCGGGAGATTTGTACAATAAGCTTTCACGTATGGCTTTGGGTTTCCAAAACTCATTATATTTTGTGGAATTATCATTTATTATATATTCCGGGTGTCCGGGGTTCGTTTCGCTTATTTAATTTTTACCGGGTAATAGATTTGCTTGCGCATGATCCTATCATGTTTTGTCATTAAACTTATGCATTCCTATGCATTATTTGGGAATTGCTAACTTTCTAAGGCCTCAGTTAAACAATCAACACATAATTATGTTTAATTACGTTAATCGCGTTTAATTAATTAGTACAGAATTACCTTAATTTTGCCGGTTGTTACAATATACAACCAATATTCACAATAAGTTAAGCGAAACACTTAAAAAAATCAATGTATTAACTTTTTGACGTTTCTCATCCCAAAAGCTAATCCAAACACTTTTTTTTAAAACTCCTTTTAAAAAACTCATAAGCCAATAAGCACTTCTGACCAAAAGCACTTTTGCATTTTCAAACTCAATCCCAAACACCCTCTAAGGTATGTTTACTAAACACCAAATCAAGAAGTCAATCAGCTATTGCAAGCAAAGTCTGTTTACTAACGTATGTTCCAGAACCGTGGATCTGTTATGGAAATCTGTCTGAAATAGTTGTTGCTTCAAACAGATGTTGCTGTTTTTTAAAACAATTGTTCCTAAGGTCTGTTTCATAAGCATCTAAGTTAATGGAAAGTTTTTACATATTCGTGCAATTTTAAAAGTTTATAATGACAAAAGTGTAAATTATAACTATTCCATATATCCAGATTTTAACTCAAAATGAGTTTACTTACTTAGATGTAAGTTACACTAAAAAAGAAAATATAAACAGGATAATTATACAATATTAACGATGACATCACATCTACAAAATCATAAAGCGTGATATATATATTTACATCAAAAGTGATCAAGCTTAGACAACCTAATATAACCATGTTCAGAACTGCCAAATAAAGAGTCATAAAGTTAATATTGTTAACCTAAGAACTACAAGCTAATACCACCAATAAAATGAGTCTTTTTTTTTTTTTTATGTTTTTCTTTCTTTGAATCTTATTTCTTGTACCATTTCTTGATTTAGAGAGCTTTATATATGATTTAACTATTCGGCAAGGCCGCAAGGGACACTCGTGCCGTTTTTTTCTGAACGTGTTTATTTGCATGAGGTGCGTTGTTTTCAAAGTTTGCAAGTGTCATCCATTGTTTTTGTTTCATTGTTTTGACTGATATGAGTGAGATTTGTTTGTATGCAGCTACCTGATTACCATGAATTATTAAGCAGCATGTGGATTTTGCCACTGTAAGGAGCAAACTTGACGGGGGACTTTGTTTAAATTTGGAAGAACTGGAGGTTTGCTCTACTCTATTATGCTCCATAAGAAAGGAAGATGAAGTGGATATGAATTATCAACAGTATAGCTGATTGTCAAGACGGTGAAATTATGAATACCTTTTCATTAAATGTAACTTAACATATATTAGCCCTTATAACCTACGGCTCATTAATTTAATTGTTTCTGAGTATTTAAACTTTGAATGATTTATGTGTATAATATGTATAATATTTAAACTTTGAATTGTTAAGCAGCATGTGGATTTTGCCACTGTAAGGAGCAAACTTGACGGGGGACTTTGTTTAAATTTGGAAGAACTGGAGGTTTGCTCTACTCTATTATGCTCTATAAGAAAGGAAGATGAAGTGGATATGAATTATCAACAGTATAGCTGATAGTCAAGACGGTGAAATTATGAATACCTTTTCATTAAATGTAACTTAACATATATTAGCCCTTATAACCTACGGCTCATTAATTTAATTGTTTCTGAGTATTTAAACTTTGAATGATTTATGTGTATAATATGTAAAATAATCATAGGACAAAAGTTGTATGAATTTTGCAATTAATATTTTCTTCTGCATCAACCATTTAACTTTTTTTTAACAATCAAACTGAGCATTTTATTCATTCCAAAATCCACCACAAAATCGCCCGGGGCCCATTTAGCGAGAGGACTACCAAGGCCAAAACTAATAGAACATTACATTACAATACAAAGCATAACCTTACAATCACCACATAACGTCGACCACCCCAATTATTAACCGTTATCAAAACCCGAAAATCCCACCACTTCGCCTTTTCCAAGTCGTGCATGTTTCCTCGCTTTATCATCCACCAAAATGATTCGACCTTGATATCTTCGAGCATTTTTGGAACCGCAATGTTAACATTGTTGAAAACTTTGTCGTTCCCCCTAGCCATTTAACTATTCTGCAATTGTCATTGTGTCATTGTTTGTGGAAAAGAGAAAATTGCTCGAATAGTCCCTGTGGTATGCACAATTTTCACCTATAGTCCCTAAGTTTTTAAAATTACAGGTATAGTCCTCAACTTTTGGTATTTCTTAACTCGGATAGTCCCTGGAGTTAACGGAGGTTAAATTATCCAGTTAAGTGGGTATAAAATTACTAAATTATCCTTACTTTAATAAAAAAATATAATTAAAAATAGTTTAAAATTATGTGGGCCCACCCACTTCTTCTTCCACACTTCATCTTTCTCACCCATCACCTCCACAAATCACCACCACCAACACCTCCCCAAACCACCAACACCACCACCACCACCACCTATCTCCACTTTCACCACCACCGCCACAACCACCACCCACTTAATCTTCCCTACCCAACACCTCCATAAATAACCCACCGCCATCTTCACATTCCACCACCATCACTACCAACCACCATCCCCTCCGCCTTTCACCACCACTAGCCCGTCACCTGTTCTCGCTAAACCCCATTCAATATGTATACATACGTCAATGTATAATACAGTCAATTTCCAATCTCTCACAAACCCCTATTTTGTTTCTAATAATAATAATAATAATCTAATCTGTATGAAAACGAAGCAATTAAAGAAAATAAAAAGGGTAAAAGTGCTTCAACTACAACAGTAAAAGTGCAATTAGTTAAATATATATTAAATCAAAATTATGTAAATAATAACAGTAGTGTGCTTCTGAACGATGAACGATGAGATTGTGATCTGAAACCTAACAATGTGCTTCTGAAGGATGAGATGGCTGCTTTGGTGTCTGATTTTGGGATAGCGAAGTTGGTGATGACGATTGGTGGTGTGTCTGAGAATTTGGGGGATTTCACTGCTGATATGCTATGTGGATCCATCGGTTACATTGCACCAGGTATGGGGTGGATGGTTGTTGTGGTGGTGGTAGTGATAGGGTGGGGAAGATGAAGTTGGTGGTGGTGGGTGGTGGTGGTGATAGGGTGGGGAAGATGAAGTTGGTGGGCCCTACTAAAATAGGTAGAGAAAAATAATTGGCCAAGGGGTTAAGTGGGCCCTCTTTATATTTTATTAATTAATTGATTTTTTTAATTTTTATTGGGGTAAGGGTAATTTAGTAATTTTACATTCACTTAACTGGATTATTTAACCTCCATCCATCAAAAGGGTAATTTAGTAATTTCACAGCCACAACAAGGACTATCCGAGTTAAGAAACACCAAAAGTTGAGGACTATACGTGTAATTTAAAAACTTGGGAACTATAGATGAAAATTGTGCAAACCACAGTGACTGTTTCCTCGCTTTATCATCCACCAAAATGATTCGACCTTGATATCTTCGAGCATTTTTGGAACCGCAATGTTAACATTGTTGAAAACTTTGTCGTTCCCCCTAGCCATTTAACTATTCTGCAATTGTCATTGTGTCATTGTTTGTGGAAAATATGAAAACAACTGCGTTATTGCGATATCGAAGCTAGCTACAAAGATTGTTATTCCCTTGAGCCAGTAGCAAAAAATTTCTATTTCTTTATTAAATTAATTACTTTGAAAATAGAAAGTAATTATGAAATTCATGTTGGATCACCAATGGACGGAAGAAACATTTAGCCAACATTTTTTGTAACCCATCGTTGAAGTATCATTTGACCCTAAAGGTGAGGTTCTTTAAGAAGATATGGTAGTTTTCATATAGATTTTTTTCTTCATATAGATTATTTTGAAAAGCATATAACAAGTGCTATTTTTTGCAAAAAAAAAAAAAAAAAAAAAAAAAAAGAAAAAAAAGAGTTCTTGCCTACCCAAAAAGATAACCCAAAGTATATCCGATAGAAATGGTGTCTTTAACACTAAAGAAAACATGAAAAAAAACCATATTATCAGGGCCGTCTTCGAAAATCTTCGAAACGTTTTGGGCCTAGGGCAACTAAAAAAATCGGGGCCTTTATAAAATTCAAGTTTCAACTTTCAATTTTCAAATATGAGTAATTCAAATTTTAGCTTTTAATTATCAAACATTAATACCTAGAATATATACTATAAAAAAATAAAAAAGATGCTGCATTGTTATACAAAAATTAAATGCATGAAGTGGGATTTGAAACTACATTCTCTATCTTGAAATACAATTCCCTAACCAATTCATCTACCTTGGCTTTGTTCCCATTATCACGCCAAAATAATTTAAATACACTTTTATACATAATATATATTTTAAAATTTTAAAATTCCGGGCCTCCCGAAAGTTTGGGCCTTGGACCGTCGCCCACCCAGCCCATGCCCAAAACCGGCCCTGCATACTATTTACAAAGATGTGGGTGTCTTTTGTGGAAGTCTTTGTGAGTTCCTTTCTTGCTATATTCAAGAAGATCGCTTGCAAGCATATGTAGCAAACTAAGTTGATTTAAGTTATGGTGTATGCTAAAAATATCAGTTGGTTCGTATAAAAATAACTAAAAGAGAAACAAATCGAAGGTTGAAAGGTATTCTAATTAAGAAAATTTAATACTTATAGCCTCTTAATTTTATTGTAATACACAACTTTTGAAGTCAAGTTTTCATATATTAGCCGTTTATTAAAAACAGACACAAAGGTCCGTATTTGACAGTCCTATAAAGAGTCCAGCTTGAAATGCAGTGGGTTGTTTTTTGACGCACCGTGGGTGGAACTCGATGGTATCGTACCACAACATAATTTTGAAACTTGTAACTTTATGTTTTTAATTAGGTTGATACTATTGTAAACATTGTGCATATATGAAACTCCCATCACATCGTGCGCGGATGACTTTTTTTTAGGTTTTCGTTTATGGTTTATCAAGTGAAGGTTCCTACCGAAACCGTAACAAACTAACTGACACCGACCAAGTCCCCGCCACAACGCGCGGACAATTCTACTGGTGTAAAATAAAAGTTAAGAATGATTTATAATAAACTTTTTATGATAAGTTCATGACATGTTTAGACTACTAAACATGGTTTATACATAGTTAAATGTGAACATGACGCCAGCCATGAAGTAGATGGGGTCCACGGATTACGTAACCAATAAAGTGCCGTCATCATTTAATAAAATCTAAAATTTCTAGATTTACACTTTTTATTTTTTTCGAACGACCAACGAATCAATTTCCGACCACTTTCGGACACCCTTTTGGCGAATCAGGTACTCGAGAGTACCCGGGCCACCAATTGCCACCAATTCCCGAGAAAACCCGACCACTCACCCGCCTGAAGGCATGACAGTGAAATAATCGGTAAAACTGGTCGGGATCAGGACTCGAACCCAAGCCAATGGCCGGGTCATCCCTCATTTCCCCTCCACCAATGTCCTTCAATTGTAGCTAGTGGGAATTGAACCCAAGCCTCCCGTAGGAAACTTTAAGCTCTCAACCAACTGGGCTACAAGTGTTGGACATGTGGAGAGGGAAAAATGGGTATGACGTGTCACGTGACACATGTGGGTTCCTTTTTCATCCTCAAAATGTGGGGGGGGGGGGGGGTAGGAGTGGGCATGATGTGCTTTGTGACATTATTTATAAACTAATTAAAAAACATATTAAAATTAAAAAAGATAATTAAAAGCATAAAAATTAATAATAAAAATAAGACATTAAATAAAAAAATTAATTAAATAAAAAAAAATACATCAAATAAAAATAAATACATCAAATAAAATTTAAAATAAAACTACTACATCACATGTTTTTAACTATCGTCGTCATCATCGTTATATCTCGGAAGACTCCAAATATGTTCAATCAAAACCGCTCGAAGGTTGTGATGTGTTTGGCTATTCTTGATTTCTTATGTGTTTAATGTTCTTTCTTCATCAGTAGTGCCTGCGTGATTTGATTGCGTTCCTCACCAAAGTACTCGCATATTGCACGTCCTTCGTCTTCTAAAATCATGTTGTGTAAAATAACGCATGCGTACATCACATTTCTTATTTGTGGTTTTCCCACAATTGACATGGCATGGCCAAAATGCACCATCTTTTTTTTTTTTTTTTGCAAAACACCAAAAGCTCGCTCGATGTCTTTCCGTTCCTTCGTATGAGCTTTGTTAAACTTTGATATCTTATCGTCGAACGTAGTACTCCGTGTAAAAGATTTTATGAACACAAGTTACTCAGGGTAAATTCCATCAGTTAGATAATACCTATACTTGTATTCGACCCCGTTTAAAAAAAGTTCATTTCGGTGCAACATCATTTATGAAATCGTTGAAAATTGACGATTGATTAAGAATATTTATATCGTTCAACGAACCGGGCACACCAAAGAATGCATGTCAAATCCAAAGATCTTGTGATACAACCGATTCAAGCATCATTGATGGCTTTCGAGGACATCTACTCGTGTGTGGGCCTTTCCATGCAGTTGGAAAAAGTTCTCACTCCCATTTTTGTACAATCTAAACTACCAAGCAACCCGGAAAAACCATGTTTTTCTTGATGAAACTCCAAAATTTGTTGTATGTCTCTAAACGTAGGCTTTCTTAAGTATTTTTATAAATATAGTTCAATGGCATACTCACAAAAATTGTGAAGGCTTTCCCTAGCTGTTCGTGCCGATATCTTTAGATAGTCGTCCATTATGCCGGAACTTTGTCCATAAGCCAACTATCTAAGCACGGTTGTGACCTTTTGCAACGGGCTAAATCCCATGCTACCACGCGCATCGGATCTTCGCTGGAAATATTCGTATTTATTTTCTAATTCATTTGATATTCTTAAAAATAAATTGTAACCCATACGAAAACGCCGCCTAAAAGTATTTGCATCATATGTTGGTTCGGGTTTGAAGCTATGGGGTGAATAGCTTTTCACGCCACTCCCCCTCCCACACACACACTCTGAGAAGGTGGAGGTGACGACCCCTCCACCTCAACAAATTTTCCTTCAATATCGTCCTTCTATTGTTTGCAATTGGGGTGGTGGACGGGTGGTGTTAATGTAAAGGAGAAGAGTTTCAATTTGAAGGCAAGGAGGAAGAAGGGTGAGGGTGTCTTTTATATATATATTTTTTAATTTAATTAAAAGAATAAATAAAGTAAACTAAAAAAACTAAACTATTTTTTTATTGTTATGTAATTTTTTCTATTGTTATGTATTTTTATTTTAATAGTAGGTATTATTATTTTAATGTGATGTATTTTAATTTTTTTATATATTTTTTTTTAAATTTAAATAGAAACAACATAAAATATATATAAATAAATAATTGGATAATGATGAGGTGGCTTATTCTATCTTCGGGATGTTGTTGAAAGGGGAAATGGAGTCCCCTCTTAATGTAAGAGTGAGGTGACACTGATGTGAAAGAATGAAGCTCCTAGGGGCTCTATTCAACACCATGCATCTTTATGACATTGGCGTACCCACACCCACTTTAAGTGGTGCGGGCGCCCACCTTTTAAAAAAAAAATTAGTGTTTATATATACGAATTTATTCCGTCCGCACCCCATAAAAATTTTCAATCGCACCCCTTGGATTTTTTTAAACCGAGGAAAAGCAAGGAAATAAGCCTTCCTCTCCCCCATCATATACCTTGAAGCTAAATCCACGATCCATACGCCTGGTAGAAAGGTTGGTGTGTATATATTTTTCCTATTTTTTTTCGGTGAGCAAGTTCTGGGTGGAAAGGTTGCAAAGAAGCTAAAATATGTAAAAGTATGATGACAGACAAAGTCACGTTAACTTTTAATATGCTTTTCTTTTTATTTAATTTGTCCTTTCATTGTCTATTATTTTTTATAAGGTTTAATAAGATTCCAGGTAAATAAGATCAAGTACAATGAGTGAGACTATAGTCTAGTGTAAATAATTCAAATAAATTTAACTATTCAGTTCGATTCTAGATATGTAAATCCAAGAATTTGAAAACCGTTTTAACAAGGTAACATCTGAGTTATTTGTTTATATTCATAGCTTGAGTTCTTGTGATAACATTAATAGCTTGAGTCCTTATGACAATTTTGGTGCGTTTGATGTTCCAAAATTACTACGATTAGCCGAGATGTATCCACAACTTTAGATTTTAAAATTTTGTTATGCATATGTACCAACGTTTAATATACTTTTAGCTTTTGGTTTCCTTTTGTTTATTATATAATTTTCGTATTATTATATTTGGTATACGAGTCGACCCGATTCGAGCCACCTAATGGATAAACAACCCAGGGGCTTAGAGATTTCGCACCACATAAAAAAAATTTCTTGGTCCGCCGCTGCTTTACGAAAACACTCTCAATCTGAACACTGAATGTAGAAAAACTCATATTTTCATTCCTTAACCCTTTATTAATTAATAGAGAATAAAACCAAATTAATAGTAACAAAATTTCCCATTATAATAAAAAAACAATCACATTATAAAATACAAAAATTACATTATATCTACTTTATGTCTTTATATGATGTTAATGATTTGTATATGATTAATGTAATTATTCGTTACCATATTTAGGAGATAGAATCTGTATAATTTATACCAACGTGATCAACGAGAATAAGCATAGTTTACATTCCTTCATGGTATCACGAGTCCAGTATATCAAACCCTAAACTCCTTCCCTACCGTCACATAACATTCGGTCGATATTCTACTTCCGGCCGATTGCTTTTTCCTCCCGTCAATCACCTTTCCCAACATCCCTATTCTCCTAATTTCTTTTTCTTTCTTCACAGCCAATATTTTTCCTACCCTCTTTCTTTTTTGTTTTATTCGACCTCTACCTACCAACCTTCTGTTGACTCTACATTCAACCACAATGCCATCACCGTTGAATCCAAACTCCACCCTACCACCACCGTTTCCAACATAAAATTTTCTATCCCTATCATCGAGTCCTTCCAATACAACTCCTGGGCAACCCTATTTAAAATCCATTGCAAGGCCTTTATGGTTAGCCAACACCTTTCACCCAAACCTGCTGAAACCGAACCATCTTCTTCCACCCCTAAACCGAACGATGAGTGGGAACGTCTTGATGCCATTGTTTTACAATGGATATATAGCACGATTTTCAATGATCTTCTCCACACCATCATTGACAAAACCGCCACCGCCTACAATGCTTGGAAAGCTATTGAGGATGTTTTTCATTATAGCAAAAGTGCCCGTGCCAGTCACCTCATGCACAAGTTTTCCAACACCCGTTTAGATGGCTACCCGAATGTCTCGGCTTATTGTCAGGAACTTAAAGTCCTAGCAGATCAGTTCGCTAATGTGAACGGACCCGTTGTTAATGACACATTGGTTTACAATTAATTGCAGGGTTGAATGAACAATATGAAGGCATTGCTACCATTCTTCAACAATAGGAACCGCGCCCCACGTTTTACATTGCAAGTTTTAAATTAATTCAGGTGGAGACCCGCAAATCTGAACAAGCCCTACTTGCTTCTAAAACCGTCTCCACCACTCTCACCACCTGATCTTCCCGACCCAACACCCATGAGCCGAAGCGCACCGACGCCTCCTATTCCCGTGGCCGAGGTCGTGGCGCCTACGGCCGAGGTCGCTACCCACCACAGACTTCACAGCCTTCACCTTATTACTACCCATGGAGCCAACAGTGGCCTGCCCCACCACCTCCATTAATTCGGCCCAAGAGCCTCAACACTATTGGCTTAGCCCCCTTGCCCATACCTCACCAAAACCGGCCCACCTCTGCCCCAACGCAACAGCCCAGCCTTTTGGGCCCCAAATCGCATCAGGCCCATCATACTGCCTACAACCCTATAATCATAGAACAGGCCCTCTACACCATGTCTTTGCAGCAACCGGACCCCACTCAGTACATGGACACGGGCATCTCCACCACCATGTCTCATGAGCAAGGTGATTTTCATACTTTTTCTAATTCTTGCATTTCTCAAAATATTATTGTAGGTAATGGAGACACTATATCGACGCTTGGTCAAGGCACAAAATACCTACCCAAACCTTACCCACCCTTTATCGTTAAAAACGTCCTTTATTCACCCAAACTTGTTAAAAAATTTAATTTATGTCCGTAAATTTACAACTGATAATTCCATTTCAGTTGAATTTGACCAGTTTGGTTTTCTTGTGAAGGACTACAAGATCAAGACCCCGCTCATGCGGTGCAACAGCAGCGGTGATCTCTACCCTCTGGTGCTCGGGTCCCCCATCTCATCCTCACCTACTGCCTTTGCCGACATCTCTGCACAACTCTTGCAGCACCGTCTTGGCCACCCAGGACGACCGTCTCTTAATAAATTAAAAACTTCTTTTTTATTGATTTTGATGTTTTTCCGAATAATTTATGCCAGTCTTGTGTTTTTGGAAAGAGTGCTCGCTTAACATTTTTTTTGCAACTCATAATATTACTTGTCAACCTTTTGATATAATTCACAGTGATGATTGGACCTCACCCATAGTTAGTTCATTTGGACACAAATATTATATACTTTTCTTAGATAACTGATCTAACTTCTTATGGACCTACCCCATAACTAACAAATCCCACGTGTTTCCATCTTTCACCAACTTTGCCTCCACCATCAAAACGCAATTTGACCGAAACATTAAAACCTTACAATGTGATAGTGAACGCAAATATGTTAACGCCTCTTTTCAAAATTTCTTCACCACCAACGGTATCCTATACCGTCTTTCTTGTCCCCACACCTCCTCCCAAAACGGCAAGGCAGAACGCAAAATCCAAACCATCAACAACTTAATGCGAATCCAACTACACACCGCGAATACCGTTTCCTAGACCTTATCTCAAAACAAATAATAATTGCTCTTCACGTGGCCTTTGACGAGATCACATTTCCTTTTACCAAGACAGTAGCCCCAAAACCCTTATATGAATTCCTCACCGATCCCTTTCCACACCACCTTTGCCCTCATATTAGCCCATCTCGGCCTACTAATCCATCCCAAGCCCAATCGCCACCCCAACTATCTTCCCCTACACCTACCGTGAACTAGCCTTCACCCACCTCCAACTCCTCGGCCCAACACCCTACTGGCCCCATACACCCACAATCAACCACAAGTACTTCTGGCCCATTCAGCAACAACCAACAACCCACCCTCCTCATACACAACCCAACGACTCGTCCCAGCCGACCACTCAACCACAAACCTCGACCCAACCACCACCAAGAACTATCCATACCCACTCCTTGAACACACCAGAATGGTTGTCTACCATGACTACTGAGTATAATGCACTAATTAGAAACGGTACATGGAAATTAGTACCTTGCTCATCTAATATGAATATTATACGTAGTATTTGGTTTTTTAAGCATAAATACAGGTCGGATGGCACTCTTGAATGTTACACGGCCAGGTTAGTTTGTGATGGTCATTCTCAATAGGTTGGGGTTGATTGCGGGGAGACTTTCAGTCCGGTGGTCAAACTTGCCACCATTCGGACAGTTTTATCCATTGCTTTTTCTAGGAATTGGTCCGTCCATCAATTGGACGTCACCAATGTTTTTTTACATGGGAATTTGGATGAGACTGTATACATGTATCAGCCAATGGGTTATCGAGACAAAAACTTCCCAGATCACGTTTGTTTACTTAAGAAGTCTCTCTATGGGCTTAAACAGGCACCACGAGCATGGTACCAACGTTTCACTGATTATATTCTTTCTCTGGGTTTTAATCATAGCAGGTGTGACGCTTATCTGTTCACTTATCATCTGGGTCATCACATCGCCTACCTTCTCCTATATGTTGATGACATTCAACTGCTTACTTCTTCTGACAGTCTTCGTCAGCATCTCATGGCCAAACTTGCAGCTGAATATGCAATGAAAGATTTTGGCCATCTCAGTTACTTTCTAGGCATCTCTGTCTCCTGCAACAAAAACACAATGTTTCTGTCTCAACAGTCATATGCCACCGACATTATAGCCCACGTAGTCATGCAATCCTACAATCCCGTAGCCACACCGGTTGACACTAATGCTAAACTCGGGGCCACTGTAAGCGAACCATTTCATAATCCAACTTTATACTGCATTCTGGCCGGGTCACTTTAGTATCTCACATTCACTAGGCGAGACATCACATACGCTTTTCAGCAGATTTGCATGCACATGCACTCTCCTCGCATGGATCATTGGAACACATTAAAGCCCATTATTCGTTACATTCAGGGCCCCTCGGCTAAATCATCATTAGTCTCTTACACTGATGTCAACTAGGCCGGTTGTCCAGACACATGGCGTTATACCAGTGGCTACTGTATCTACCACGTGTTTCCATGTTTCACCAATTTGCTTCAACCATCAAAACACAATTTGACGGAACCATTAAAACCTTACAATGTGATAACAGATGCGAATATGTTAACGCCTCTTTTCAAAATTTCTTCACCACCAACGGTATCCTATACCGTCTTTCTTGTCCCTACACCTCCTCCCAAAACGGCAAGGCAGAACGCAAAATCTGAACCATCAACAATATGATGCGAACCCTTCTCACACATGCCTCCCTACCCACCTATTTTTGGCAGTTTGCCTTAGAAACCGCCACATATCTCCTCAACATGTTACCAAACAAACTCACCCAAAACAAAACTCCTACGGAAATTCCTTACAATTCCGTACTATCCTTTGACCATCTTCGTGTCTTTGGATGCCTTTGTTACCCTCTCACACCCAACACCACCATCCATAAACTTGATAACCGGTCCCATCCTTGTGTTTTTCTCGGTTATCCACCTACACACCGCGAATACCGTGGCCTTTGACGAGACCACATTTCCTTTTGCCCAAACCGTAGCCCCAAAACCCTCCTATGACTACCTCACCGATCCCTTTCCACACCACCTTTACCCTCATATTAGCCCATCTCGGCCTACTAATCCATCCTAAGCCCAACCGCCACCCCAACCATCTTCCTCCACACCTACTGTGAACTAGCCTTCACCCAACTCCAATTCCTCGGCCCAACGCCCTCCTGGCCCAATACACTCGCAATCAACCAGAAGCACTTATGGCCAATCCAGCAACAACCAGCAGCCCACCCCTCCTCATACCCAGCCCAAGGACTCGTCCCAGCCGACCTCTCAACCACAAACCTCGACCCAACCATCAGCAAGAACTATTCATACCCGCTTCATGAGCTGCATATTCAAACCCAAACACCCTCTAAACCTAAACGTCACCGCCACTACTTCACTCGTCCTACCTATACAAAATAAACCTATCGATGCCATGAACACACTGGAATGGTTGTCTGCCATGATTACTGAGTATAATGCACTAATTAGAAACTGTGCATGGAAATTAGTACCTCGCTCCCCTAATATGAATACTATACGTAGTATGTGGTTGTTTAAGACGAAATACAGGTCGGATGGAACTCTTAAACGTTACAAGGACATGTCAGTTTGTGATGGTCATTCTCAACAGGTTGGGGTTGATTTTGGGGAGATTTTCACTCCGGTGGTCAAACCTGCCACCATTCGGACAGTTTTATCCATTGCTTTTTCTAGGAATTGGTCCGTCCATCAATTGGACGTCACCAATGTTTTTTTACATGGGAATTTGGATGAGACTGTATACATGTATCAGCCAATGGGTTATCGAGACAAAAACTTCCCAGATCACGTTTGTTTACTTAAGAAGTCTCTCTATGGGCTTAAACAGGCACCACGAGCATGGTACCAACGTTTCACTGATTATATTCTTTCTCTGGGTTTTAATCATAGCAGGTGTGACGCTTATCTGTTCACTTATCATCTGGGTCATCACATCGCCTACCTTCTCCTATATGTTGATGAGATTCTACTGGTTACTTTTTCTGTCAGTTTTCGTCAGCATCTCATGGCCAAACTTGTAGCTGAATTTGCCATGAAAGATTTGGGCCCTCTCAGTTACTTTCTGGGCATCTTTGTCTCCCACAACAAAAACATATTGTTTCTGTCTCAACATTCATATGCGATCGACATTATAGCCCGCGTAGGCATGCAATCTTGCAATCCTGTAGCCATACCGGTTGAAACTAATGATAAACTTGGGGCCACTGTAAGCGAACTATTTCATGATCTCACATTCACTAGGCCATAAAATCACATACGCTGTTCAGTAGATTTGCATGCAAATGCACTCTCCTCGCATGGATCATTGGAACGCATTGAAACTCATTATTCATTACATTCAGGGCACGACTTCCTTAGGCCTCACACTTGGCCCCTCGGCTAACTCATCGTTAGTCTCTTACACTAACGCCGACTGGGCCAGTTTTCGAGACACATGACGTTCTACCAGTGGCTACTGTATCTACTTTGGTGTTAATCTTATCTTTTGGTCTTCAATGCACCAACCTGTGGTTTCTCGTTCGGGTGTAGAAGTCGAATACCGTGGGGTTATGAATGTAGTGGTAGAGATTTGCTGGTTACGCAACTTACTTCTAGAGCTCAACGTCCCACTAACTCGCGCTACATTGGTTTACTGTGACAGCATCGACACCATCTACTTGTCAGGGAACCCGGTACAACATCAATGTACAAAGCATATTAAGCTGGATATTCATTTTGTTTGGGAGCAAGTTCAGCAATGGATAGTTCGTATACTACGTGTTACCTCTCGCTATCAGATAGCGGATATTTTTACGAAGGGACTGCCGCACATCTTATTTGAGGATTTCCGATCCAATCTCAGAATCTGCTCACCTCCCACTTCGACTGTGGGGGTATAATAGCATAGCGTATATATGTAAATGATTTGTATATGATTAATATAATTACAAAGACAAAATTCTCAAGCTGACAACATTTGGGGATTTCCAATGACACCGAAACCAACTGATGAAATGGTACATGTTAACAAGTGTGTTAACAGAGAAGGTGTTCATAGGAATGTTGTATGTTTAGTCAAACAAATGAGCCATGATGATTCCAGTGAATTGTTAAAGAGTGATTTGAGTTCTGATACGAGTTCAGAACAAAGTACATCAGAACAGAGTGATAGTTCAAATGGTGATGCAAAATCTGATAATGGTAATAAATCAGATGATGAGGTAAGTGCTAGTTGTTCTAAATGTGTCAAGTTGAATTGTGAATTGATGACACTTATTGAGGACAAACAGAAACTAGCAAATGAACTAGAAAATTGTAAAAACCAAATTAAAGTTTTTGAAAAGAATGAAAAAGAATTGTTAAATAAAATTGAATCTTTAAAGAAAGAAATGTTAGAAATGAATAAAAGTGTTTCAAAGAATACTTCCACATTAGAGTTGGAAATCACAACACCTTGCGTTGTTAATTCTGATTCTGAAGTGAAACAAGTGTTTGAACAGAAAACTGAAAATGTTGAAACAACTTCAGAATCTGAATCTGAAGAAAAACCCATATTCAGTTTTCCTGAAGGAGTTGAAGGTTTCTACATGTTGGAAGGACATGACAAATTGATTTTCAACAAAGATTTTCTAATTGAGAATATTGAACAATCTCTACTTAAATGTATTTTTGTTGATAATCTTGATTTGTTAAATCAATTTAGAAATCAATTTGATCATCTTCATTTTGAACTCAGTCCTAACCAACATGAGAATAAAGAGGATCAAAAGAAAAATGTTGAAAATAAGAATGGTCCTAAAGTAAATGGACCAAAACCAAACAAATCGAAAGGAAATGATCAGATGAAAAATTCTTATCAAAAGAATTCAAGAAATTTTTCATCTAGATCATATGACTATTATGATTATTCATATAAATCTCGATTTGATGGTTATTGGGGAAATAACTCACCACAGTATTCTCATTGTTATGTTGAATGGAGAAACTGTTTTGAATGTGGTGAAGTTGGTCATATTGCAACTCATTGTCCCTATTGGTATTGGGATGACGGGTATGCATGTGATTTTGAAGAGTATAGGTCTTGTTATAACTGCGGAGAGTGTGGGCACTTAGTTGCTTACTGTCCGTATGTTAAAC
This sequence comes from Ambrosia trifida, assembly GCA_028751855.1. Taxonomy (NCBI): domain Eukaryota; kingdom Viridiplantae; phylum Streptophyta; class Magnoliopsida; order Asterales; family Asteraceae; genus Ambrosia; species Ambrosia trifida. Next base: position 61,546,700 of record CM054128.1, on the reverse strand, counting down.
AAAAAAAGACAGAAGTGAAATTTGCTAGAAATTCAGGCAATGTCAGAAAGCCTGTATCCCCAAAACCAATCAAGAAGCAAAAGGGGAAACAGGTTGTGTATGACAATCGTAACAAAATTGCCTTGAATAAAAATGGAGATTGTGGACGGGTTGCTAAGGTAAGGGGGAGTTCTAAGGCTAAGTCTAAGAATAACTCTAAACCTGGGTCTTCATCAGTTAAGTCTGTGAAGATTCCAAACAAAGTTCAGAAGCAGGTGTCAAACATGAAACCTGAAAAGTCAAAAATCAAAACGATTTCAACAAAATCTAAAATAAACTCTGAACGTGTTTGGAAACCCAAATCACTTTCTAAGTCAATAGCAATTTCTACTTCAAATCAATCCATTGAAAAACCAATTGATTTTTCAAAAGGAGAATGGATTGATGTTCCGAGAATTGATGACCTTGGACGACCCATCATTGTAAAGGGATGGGTGCCTCTCTCATGCTAATTGTTTAATAAGTGTGCAGATTGTTCCAGACAGACCTATTAGCTATTCTTTGATAAGTTGATAGTGGAGCATCTGTATACACACTATTTATTGGAGAGGTGAAGGTCAAGGAAGGGTTATTGAAGAAGGAAAACATAAGGAGAGTGTTTGTAGTCTGTCTCCAATTTGTGAAGCCGGAAAAAGTTGCAATCTCTTGCAATTGCTCTCAGGTGTTGGATTTCAATAACAGATATGACAAAATGGTTTGCTAATTGAAAAATCTTAATGAGTCTAGTAATCTGAGTGGAAAATGGTTTTTAAAACTCAGTGGGTAAACCGCATCGGATATCATTTTATTTTGTTTTTCTTCAAAAGTTTAAAAATCCAAAAATATGCTTATTTTTAGATTTTTAGGGGGAGAAAAATTTCAGAAAAATCAAAATAAAAAAAAAATTAAAAAAAAAAATCAAAAATGAGTTTTTCCTGGAGAAAAAGAGGAGATGATAGTACATCAGTGGATTGTCAGACTACTCTAAAAACAAAAATAATTTGATAAACATTGAGTAGCCACTACAATTATATATTGGTAGGCTTGAAATCAAAGTTTAAAGTTCAGCATGGTGATATAAATTTAAAATCAATAACTGATAATCATGTGGATCAACGTATCGTTGGCATATGGTCTTAGTACCGAAATTTCGTTTGATAGATTGCCAAAATCGGAGGTTTCGGGTCGTTATATTGAAAATTATCTGGGGATAGCCTAACTGATCTTTTGTTGTATTGATTTACGGACCTAGATCAGTCAGGGTATCTTATTAAAAGATCTTTAATGACAAAACCTTAAGTTACCGAATGAGGAACTTAACATGTGTGATGATAATCAAAGATTATCTAATGCATCGTATCCAATCATTAATGCAAATCATGATTGATATTAGTCCTCACCCTGGTAGAGTGCACAAGTCGCTTTGAAGCATTAATTTGCTGACCTGTCACCGCTGTGCCTCATACCTTGTAACTAACAGATAGCTACAGTATAATCACGCGTTACAATGAAACTTTGCGCAATTCTTGATACGGGAATGTGTCGCGAATGCGGGGACCATAGATTTTTCAGTATCTAATATTACTATAATGTATCTAAAGTGCTGAGCAATGAATGATGATTTTGAGTTTAAGTGGACAAACATACTGGTAATGGTTGTAGGATGCTAAATGACAAAAACAGAAAATTGATCAAAAAGAGTTATGACTGATTGTTTCAATACTGATATGATCCTCTTAACCGGAAAAATTCACAAAAATATGTTGAATTTACTCTTATGCAATTACATTGGAAAATTCAAAAAGATTTTTGGTGTGTTTTAGCTTAAACTTTGAAAAAAAAAATCAAAAAGTTTTGTTTCAACTTTATTTTCGATAACCGATGTTGGGATACTGAATGAGAATGCTCAGATACTTAAAAGTTGAAAAAGATTTCAAATTTTCAAGTTTCTGGTACATATTGAAAATGTTGTATAGTTCAGGGGGGAGAACTATTGAGGGTGAAAAGGAATGTGAAGAGTAATTCCGAGATTTTTGTCGTGTCTAACGCCAGTTGTAGTTTGTGCAGTTTTTAGTAAATTTTTCTGCAGAATCAAATACAACAGGTGCACTACTCAAGATTCATCGACAAAGTGTATAACTGAACAAGACCCAAACCTGAACATCTAGATTACCAGAACAACAGAAGTTAGTAAGAGGTTAAAGAAATGATGAAGATTGAAGAAATCAAGATTATCGTCTATATTCATCTCTGGATCATCAAATGACAAAGCCAAGATTTCTTGAGTCTGTCTGAGATTTCAAAGCTTACTGGAGAGATAGACAGGAACTTCGACACTAACATGCATGAAAATGGAAAGTTTTCAATCAAGACTTGAAGAATTGATAACTTTTTGCTTTGGTACATCACTAGCTAGGTCCAAGGGGGAGATTGTAAGTGCATTATTCATGTATGTCCCTAGCTAGTGATCCGGTACAGAATGTCGAAGGTTCAGATAATCAGAAAACGACCAAGATTTAAACATGAAGTCAATCCAATCAATAGTCGAGGGGGAGTTTGTAGATGCACGTATTGCGACTAGTGATTGGATCTTCAATGTTAACATGTGTTAAAAAGTGCTGATAACATGTGTTAAAAAGTGCTGATGGGTTGAAAGTGGAAAAAGTGGGCGAATGTAGAAATAAGTGGGCGAATGTAGAATCAAACTGGGTGAATGTGGAAAGATTCCACATTCGACCATTCACACTGGGCGAATGTGGAAAGTGTCCACATTCGCACCATGAAAAGGAGCGAACGTGCAGAGCCTATAAATAGATTTTGTGAATTTGTGATAAAAAGAGAGTTATTAGTTGTGTGTATTTTGAGGTCAGGTTCCAGATTAGATTGAAAGTGTCTGTATTTGATCTAGATTAACTGTACTGTCATTGTAATCAAGTTTTTGCAAAAGTTAATCTATGAAAAGCTTTGAAAATGATATTGATTGTGTTTTGATTTGAGTTTCTATCAGTTTGTTCAAAGCTAGGGTTTCCGCACCTGGTTTTGTAACTTGTATGATCAAATAATCCCGTTTTAGTCAAAATCTTTCGCTTACAAAGTGGTATCAGAGCCATACGGATCATACAACAACAAATTTGATAAACTCAGAGCTGATTTGGACATATTTTTGAAATTTTTGTTTTTGTTTTTCAGAAAAATTAAAAACCCAAAAATATGTTCTTTATTTTAGGGGGAGTCATTTTATCAGAAAAACCAAAAACATTGAAAAATTTCAAAAAGACCTAAAAATTAGAAAAACCAAAATGATTTACTGGATAAAAAGAGGAAATGATAGTACATCAGTGGGGATTTGACACAGGCTAAAGAATTGTATAGTATAATGAGACGTATGTTGTTTATGTGTGATATGCTGATAGGCTTCGTAGACTAAATATTGCGTGCATTAGTGATACAAACATAACAAACTACGCGTTCGTGGCTGAACACCTCATGGGCATATGGTCTTAGTACCGTAATTTCGTTTGATAGGATTGCCAAAATCTGAGGTTTCAGGTCGTTATGTTATGGTTATCCGGGATATTCTGATTAAACTTCTGTCGTATTGATTTACGGACCTAGTTTCATCAGAATATTTGCAAAAAGAGCTTATTGCCAAAACCGAAAGTTACCGAATTGAGGAACTTTATGTTTTATTGATCAAAGATCATTATTACATCATATTGACTTTCTGATGCAAATCAGTGGTTAATATCAGCCTCAACCTAGTGTATACGCACATGTTACTTTGCTGCATTCATTTGCTGACCTGTATACCTCTGTGCTATATACTTTGTAAATTTTACGGATAATTCTGGCATAATCACGCGTTACGACGAAGCTTTGTGCAATTACTTGATACGGGAGTATGTCGTGTGTGTGGGCACCACAATGTGTTAGTCTAATACATCTAACTCGTATCATTTTAAAGCATTGCGTAATTGTCTGCATGTGAGCTTACGTGGATCACAATATCAGCAATTGCCGTGTCACATATTGTTTCTAATGATAATATTAAACAAACAGATCAACGCTGTGATCAGATTTCTCATAAAACTAATATGATCCTCTTACCGGATATCACAAAATGTTTACTGCTTTCATTCACTTTGATGCATTTTACTTTGTTGCATTTTACTTTTATTGTCAATAAGATACAAAATCCAAAAAGATTTTAGGTGTGTTTTGATAAAATTTCAGAAAAAATCCAAAATTTTTGCATTTCTGCTTTATTTTTGATAACCGGGGATGCTTGATGGTCAATTTCTGAGATTTGATAACACCATCTGGGCTTTGTATCATTCAAAAAGTGAAAATTTGAGTTTTGGAAGTTTAACAGATTGAAAAATGTTGAACGGGATTCGAATTCGTGATTTGGCAAAATTTTCAGTTTTTCCATTTCATATTCGCCCCTTAACTGGGTCGAATGTGGAAAAATTGTTACCTTCGGCCGTTACACATTGGACGAATGTGGGTATTTTTATAACAAAACTTCACCTTCGGGTGTAAATTCCACATTCGGGTCATTCACTTGGGGCGAATGTGGAATCACCCCACTTTCGACCAAAGAAACGGGCGAAGGTGCATCATCTATATAAGGCCTTTCATGTTCGACCATCTCAGTTATCATTTTTCAGAATTTTTCTTCGATACCAAACCTTGTTGCTTTGATTCCTTGTTCTTGTGCATTTGATTCCCTATCATCTACTGATCATTTCTATACTAAAATCACAGGTAATGGAGCCCTAACGAGATCAGGATCATCGTTTTTATAACCGGACTTAGGGTTTCATTTTTGGGGGTCTTAGGATGTTTATTGTTTGTTCTTTTTGATTGCATTTCAATATACATCAGTTTTAGGGGGAGAAGTTTGATAGAATTAGGATAATAACATTGTTTGATTGATGAAATGATCGTATGAAACAGTTCTAACCTAATTCTGCTTTAAAACTGTTGTAAATTGAAATTAAAGGACAATTGGTCATACACGAAGGTTAATCGGCCATATTAGCATACATTCCAATCAAAATCAAGGGTTAAAAACAATTTTGGCAAAATTTTAAATTTTTAGGGATAAACAGGTTCACCTTCGGGTCTATAAACGGGCGAAGGTGAAGTGTTTTTGGGCGAATGTACATTGAAATGGGCGAATGTATTTTTAACTCAATATTTTCTCACATTCGACCAAAATGTTCTACATTCGACCAGAAAAATTCACATTCGTCCAGATCAAAACAGGCGAATGTGAAACCTTAATACCTTAAAATTTTTTGAATTTTTGTCGTTTTTGTATTTTGACGAATGTTTCTGTTTTTGATGTGCAGATGGCTGATCAGACTGAGAACATTGAGACTCCAGTGGAGAATATCGTTTCAGAACCAGTTCCAGAGAACGTTCAGGAAGGAGAATCGTCAAGTACAAGCAGTTGGTTGTTTGAGAAAACACATAACTGTTGTGCTTATCTTGGCGATGTGGAAAAGAATGTAGAGTTTACTAGAATCATTGAATTCTTGAGGAGGAGCAGAGTTGTCTATGCTTTAGCTACTCCGACTATCATTTACAAAGATATCATTGAAGACTTCTACAAGAATGCGAAGTATGACTTCTGGGATAATCAGACAATCATTAGAAGCAAGATACAAGACTTGGAGATGTTTATTACAGAGTCTGATATTAGAGAAGCACTCCAGATAAAGTTCGAGGTCAGTGAGGATCCCAGAGAATTGTCGTGGACTGAACAGAAGGCTTGTTTCTTAAGAATGAAGTACAAAGGTCCGATCACTGATGGATCTATGTATAAAGGGAAGCTGAGTGTGCAGTTCAAGTACTTTGCACATGTCATTATCCACGTATTTGGATGTGTGAGCGGTGGTTATGATGTTATGAGAAGAAGTCTAAGCTCGTTGATGGTTGCGTTGACTCTCAACAAACCATTTAACGTATCTGGTATGATTTTAGATCACATGCTTGAGATGTTAAAGGGATTGAAGAAGAAGCAATTCATGCTATATCCGAGATTTCTCATGATGATTTTTGACCACAAGTATCCAGAATTGAAGAAGGATCCAACTATGATCCTAGGTCAAGATCACATGAACATTCGTACTTTGGTAAGAATGAAAGGATATAAAGGTGTGCCAGACAATGAAAAGCCACCTCACAGGAGACTCTTTGGAGCTTTGGCTAGTCAGGATTACACTGATCCTGGCAAGAACAGAGCAAGACATGATGACAGTGATTCTGATAATGATGATCCCTTAGTGTATGTTGATGCAAGCACTAAGAGGAAGAGACAGGTAGTTAATCCCGGAGCCAAAGGGAAGGGTAAGGGAAAGACTGATCAAGGAAGTTCTAAGCAACAGGAGGTGAGAAAGAAATCAACTGCAAAGAAAGGTACTGGTTTGGTGGATGAAGAATCAGTTGATTCAGAGGAAACTGAGGTAGAAGAACGATGGGATTCTGATACTGAAAATGTTAGGACCACCAAACGTAAGGCCACTATGGTTGGTGAGTCTGAATCTTTAAACAAATCGATTGAGGAAGCTGAGAAAAGAAAGAAATCATTGAATGTTGAAGATGAAGGTTTAGGTGTTGACTTGGATGAGTTAAATACTAGTGAGACTGTGGTAGTAAACTTGCCCAAATCAAAGCACAAGACCATGTCTAAGAAGACAAGCACTAAACAGTTGAGAGAGAAAGAATTAGCACAACTGTTGAAGGGAAAAAGAGTACCCGATGCTGGTACGTCATCAAAGCTATCTTCACCGGTCACCAAAAAGCAAAAGAAGTCTAAAGAGGCAGAGACGATATCAGCTGATCAACTAAATGTTGCACTGGACAATGTACTTGACATGTTCAGAAAGCCTCGGAAAGAAAAGGAAGTTGAGCCATCTAGATCCAAATCCAAGAAAGTCACTGTGGATGATGATGTAATGAAGCAGGTGAACAAGAAAATGGATGATATGATGAAGATGATTGTGGCTCAACAAGCTGAAATAACCAAGTTTAAGCAGAATGAAGAGAAAATGCTTCAGATTGTGGTTGCTTCTAAATCAAATCAAGATGAGATTAACGAAAAGGTTAAGAAGCTTGAAGCAAAGAATAAAAAGCTTGAGGGAAAGTGTTCAAGAAACAAGAACAGGATAAAGTTGATTAAAGAAGACAACAAAGAACTAAGGGCTGAGAACAAACGCCTTAGTGATTTGATTGATGATTTGTATAATGTTGCACCCAAGTTGAAGGAGGGTGAAGAAGATAAAGAAGAAGAAGAAGAGAAAGTTGACTATGAAGAGTCTGAATCGGATGAAGAAAAAGATGATGATGAGGATGATGAAGAGTCAGAGAAGAGTGATGATGAGGATGATAATGATGATGATGATGATGCAGAAGGGTCTGGGAGACAGAAAGAGGATGATAGTGATAGTGATGATGATGATGATGGAGGAGATGATACTTCAAAGTTTACATTTGAAGAGAGAACATCCAAAAAGAAGAGTACTGGAGAATCAAGTTCAAAGAAGAAGAAAGGTGAGAACGTTGATTCAGATGAAAGTATCTTCTGGAATGAGAAGGTGAGATCTTTATCAGATGATGCTAAACAAGTGTATAAAGATATGTTGGAAAGAAGAGAATGGACTATTGAGTTCACAGGATGTTTTGCTGAGATATTCCAAACTGATGACTTGAGATATGAATTGGAATACGAAGATCCTGATCTTGAAGAAGGTGAAGTACCTGCTTCTGTGGCAAAGGAAATTCTGGATGGACTTGCACAGAGGGTAGGGAAAACATTTGAGGAGTTTATAGTAGATGAGTCGATTCCAGATATTTCTGAAAAGGATATTGGAAGTCACTCAGATGATAAGAATACTCCTGAGCTTGATGAAGTGGAGGTTGAAGATATAACTCATGAAGAGTTTCCTCAGTACTTCAGAGAAACAGATGAAGATGAAATATTTCCTGATTTCACTGAGACATCAAACAATTCAGCGAAGAAAAAGGCACAGCAAAGAAGTGCAGAGTTTGTGGAGAATGTGTTTGGTGCTGATAAGCAAGAATCTTCAAATCAATCTGATGAATTGAAGAGTTATTTGAAGAAATTGAGAGAAATGGATGAAAACCGACCGAAGCCTGAAGCTCAAGGAAACTTCTATAGATTTCACAATGCCAAGTTCAAAGGCAGAGCTCTCGGGTGGACATATTTGGGCAGGCTGAAGTGCATAGCTGCTAAATGGGAAACAGGGATCTTGTATTTTAACAGATTCATTGATTTGCTAACTCTACCGTACTGGGCGGTCAGAGATCTATGCAGATTCCCCATGTCTGGTGCTTCAGTGAATGGTACCCATGTTGGGTGGTGTGCAGACAAGCTGGTTTGGGAAAGTAGAACAAGATGGAATAGATTTAAGCCTCAATATCCCCGAAGGAAAGTTCATAGGGATATTGATCCTCAAACCAAGCTGAAGCGGGTTACTTTGATATACAAGGCACCTGAAGTGATGAGAAAAATACCTTTGATGCCTATGCCACAACATTTCAGTGCTGATTTTATTTTCTGGTATTATGATTGGAGGAAGGCTGAAGCGGTGATAGTGTTGAGAGACGGGAAGGACAAATACAAGCATGTTCATGTATTTGATCCTATGTGGTTGATTAACTGTACTTTTGAAGACATCATCATGCTTTTCTACAATCCGATTTACTTTGAACCGAAAGACGCTGATCAAGCAAGGAAGTATACTCAAGTGGTTGGAGTTTGTTTTGCTTATGATATTAATGCGGGGAGTAATTTGGAAAATAAACTTGGCAAGACGGTGAAGATGGCAAATGTGTCGAAACCGGTAAAGAGAAAGTTTGAGCCTGTAATGACCAATGAGCAGAAGAAACAGCTCAGAATTAAGCTGATGAACAAAGCTATGGACGAAAAGAGAAGACAATCCAATCAATAGTCGAGGGGGAGTTTGTAGATGCGTTTTGCGACTAGTGATTGGATGTTAACATGTGTTAAATAGTGCTGATTGGTAGAATGTGAATTAATAATGGGCGAATGTATGTATAAGTGGGCGAAGGTAGACATATATGGGCGAAGGTAGAAAGATAATGGGCGAAGGAAGAATGGAAGCTGATCAAGATCACATTCGTACCTTGGAGTGGGCGAATGTGGAAGAAGTCCACATTCGACCACATCAACTGGGCGAATGTGCAGACTCTATATATAGATTTTGTGTTTTTGTGAATGTAAGAGAGTTATTAGTTGTGTGTGTTTTGAGGTCAGGTTCCAGATTAGATTGAAAGTGTCTGTAATTGATCTAGATTAACCGTATTGTCATTGTAATCAAGTTTATGCAAAAGTTAATCTATGAAAAGCTTTGAAAATGATATTGATTGTGTTTTGATTTGAGTTTCTATCAGTTTGTTCAAAGCTAGGGTTTCCGCACCTGGTTTTGTAACTTGTATGATCAAATAATCCTGTTTTAGTCAAAATATGTGTTTCAGGAATCACATTCGCCCAGTTTGATTCCTGTGTTGATAACATACGTACCTTTTTTTTTATGCCAAGTACTTTTTGTAACTGGGAATTCTCCCTTTCCACATTCGCCCAGTTTGATTCTACATTCGCCCACTTATTTCTACATTCGCCCACTTTTTCCACTTTCAACCCATCAGCACTTTTTAACACATGTTATCAGCACTTTTTAACACATGTTAACATTGAAGATCCAATCACTAGTCGCAATACGTGCATCTACAAACTCCCCCTCGACTATTGATTGGATTGACTTCATGTATAAATCTTGGTCGTTTTCTGATTATCTGAACCTTCGACATTCTGTACCGGATCACTAGCTAGGGACATACATGAATAATGCACTTACACAATATATATATATATATATATATATATATATATATATATATATATATATATATATATATATATATATATATATATGGTGGGGTTCCTGTACAAAGTGCATTTTTCGTACAAAGTGTGAGAAGTCTATATAGACATTGTGTTTTAAACTTCATGCATGATGTTTTATGTTCCTTTGGCATAGTATTATATAGAAAAATACAAAAATTAACAATTTAAAACACTAAATAATGTATTCTTGACATGCAATCTAAAACACCATACGAAGAAAGTAATCAGTGTGTTTTAAATTTAATGTCTAGAATACATTTGATTGTGTTTTAAACTGTAACGTCAGGTGTTTTTCTATATAAATCAATGCAAAAGGAATAAAAAACATTATAGCCAAACTTTAAAACACAATGACTATATAAACTTCTCACACTTTGTACGAAAAATGTACTTTGTATAGGAACCTATACATATATATATATATATATATATATATATATATATATATATATATATATATAGTATAGGGTGGCTCATTTGAGAAGAATTTCAATTTGAGAAGAAAAATAAGAAAGAACATTAAATACTTTAATTCATTTCACATTAATTATTCAATTAATTAATTTTAAATATTTTATCTTACACACATCAAAACTTGTCCTACATATATCAAAATTCATCCTACACACATCGAAATTGTCATACTTTTATCCTATACATATCGAAAATATCATTAGGTTAATCCTACACATGTAGAAATTCATGCTACACATACCGAAATTTATCCTTCACTATAAATTATCTTTGTATTAAAGATATATATTTAAAAAAAGAATTATGATTTCATTTATTTAACTAGTTTATGGGAGTTACAAAAACTTAAAAATTTATTTAACATTAAATACAACCATTAAATGAAAGATTTCTATTGGTTTAAATTTCTCATTTTTCTTCTTACAAGAAAAACTTCTTCTCATTTGAACTCTCCACTATATATTATAAGGTTAAATTGAAAACCCTTGTTATAGTGAAAACTCTGGAAACTCTAACTTCCCAAACTTTTTTTATATGAAAATTTTAGAGTATGTAATATACATGATTTTAAGCATTTTAAGTCAAACAAATCAAAAAAAGCGCCGAGCACTTTAAAAAAAAATAAGTTTTCGGGTAACACATTGTTAACACATGTTAATTTCGCTTAACATATGTTACTCGAAAACTTATTTTAAAAAAAAAGTGCTTAACACTTTTTTTGTTTTTGTTTTGGCTCAAAATGCTTAAAATCATGTATATTACATGCCTTTAAATTTTCAGGCCCTAAAAAGCTTGGGAAGTCAGAGTTTTCACTATAACAAGAGTTTCTCAGGATCCTAACGCTATATATATATATATAGAATCCGGATATTTTGAAAAATCCTTTGAGTTGCGAGGACTTGAGAACTCCCCTAGTCCAATAATATTATGACACATAAGCTAGTTAAGGTTTTTTTATTGAAGGGCATTTGTGTCAAATACCATCTCCTCTACCCCACCCCACCCCACACCCTTTTTATTAAAAAGAATGCAGATTTTTGTTTTAAATCATCATCACTCTCATACTCTCTCTCTCTCTCTCTCTCACACACACACAAGCCTTTCTCTCTCTAACACACACACACACGTCTCTCTCTCTCTCTCTCTCTCTAACACACACACCCTTCTATCTCCCTAACACACACACACACACACACGTGACACAGAGGAGGGTGGTGTGGTGACGATGTGTGGGTTCGAACAGGGGTGAAAGTGGCGGTAGGAGGTGGAGGTAGAGGTAGGGGGTTCGATGGTTTTGAGTGGTGGATCTGATGGGTTTTGGGTTTTTTGGGGGTGGATCTGATGTTGATGGTGGTGACGGTGGGGAGGTGGTGACGGTGGGGAGGTGGTGACGGTGGGTAGGTGGTGGATCTGAAGATGATGGTGAACGGTGTGGAGGCGGTGGTGACGGTGCGGAGGTGGTGGTTTTTGCATAGGGTGGAGGGGGTGGTGGGACGGGGCTGGGTTTGGGGTGGAGGGGTGGAGATGGTGGTGGTGGTTTAGGGGTGCTGGTGGCTCAGGGGTGGTGGCTCAGACGGTGGTGGTGGCTGACGACGGTAAGGTTTTTTTTTTAATTATTATTACTATTATTTGTTACTATTATTATTATTATTATTTTCCTGTTATTATTATTATTATTATTTTTCTTATTTGTTATTATTATTATTATTATTTATTTTGTGTAGATCTTTGTAAAAACCCTTTTTTTCTCCTGGTTTTTTGATGGAAAATTTTTTTTACACCAGTGAATGTGTGTTTGTTTTTCATGGATTCTTTTTGTAGTGGTCATATTACATCATGTGTTTCGTAAAACATGTTTTTTTTACTAAAATTTCCCTCAAAATCTCGTGATAAAATACGATTAATAAGTAGAAGGATCTATTTTGCAGGCTGAATCGCCATCAGAGATTCAATCAAAGAGACCAAGATAATAGAGTAACAATCGTGATGCCAACAAGACATTAGAGGTTTTGTTTTACAGGTAAGTTAGTTGTTGATTACATATTGTTCTGCTAAAGAGCATTGAGATAGAAAAGGTGGTGTAGGTTATTGCCCAATGAACAGAACTTTTGTTTTCGGGTTTATCATCACTGCTGCTGTGATCTGTTGTATATACATTTTGACAGTATTGATCTTGAGTCATTGTTGATAATAGTATTTTCTTCATGTTTCTTGTGGGATTTCTATCCAAAAAAGGTGTGCATGTTTTCAAAGAGTTTGAAACAAAACACGTTTTCATGGTCATTCTTTTGTAGTGGTCATTCTTTTGTAGTGCACACTAACTTAATGGCGTTTTATTGTCGTAATATATTTTTATTGTTTTTTTCTAATGATTTTTAGATGCGTCTAATGATTTTTGTTTTTTTTTTCTTTTTTGGACTCTTTGATGATACGTCTAATGATTTTTAGATTCAGAAAAAATGGTGTGCATCTTTTTTGGTTGTTCAACTCACTTGGGTTACACCAACGTAAACTGGTTTTTATTGGTTGTTCAATCACTAATGGGTTACACCTACGTAATCATGGTTTTTTTTGTGCTTTTTGCTTACCATTCTAATAAACATTTGGGGGTTACACCAACGTAAAACATGTTTTGGATTTCGTGATTTTATTAATTGTGTTAGGATAGATTTATGGTATTTTGTAAGTATTTTATTTCCTTTTCTACACTGGTGTAAATTGATAGATTGTGGAAATAATTTCCACTAAATAAGTTCATTTTTTAATTCATCTAATTTGTTATGTTGTGCAGACCAGGATATGAATTGTTAAAGAGTTTTACACTGGTGTAATTGCTTGAGTTAGTGGACAAGATTTTTGTAGAATTAGTTTACATGTAGGTTTCTTATATTGTTGGTGGATTAGTAATTTGGCTATGTTTTTCGTTTTCTTACACTGGTGTAATTGGTTGAGTTAGTGGCAAGTTTTATTGTAAGATTTTGTTGTTTTACATTTTGTGTAAATGGATACATTACATGTTTTGTTTGTTTACATTGGTGTAATTACACTAGTGTAAAAATGAGAGAGAAAGAAGACAGAATGTACAAGTTGATTATTTGTTTTAAAAAATTAAATTTGTTAAAAAAAATAAATGAATTAAAAAAATAAATTAAAGTTAAAAAAAGTAAAGAAATTAAAATATAAATTATTTCTCTCACTTGGTGTTTTACCTTAATACCCCTATTTGTACTTTATTACATTTAAATATTCTTAATATTAATTTAATTAGCATATGAAGACAAAACACATCAACTTTTAATCTCAACTATTGGATCATCAAGATCAATGGTCCAAATGAGTTCCTATGGTTCTCACAACTCACATGAGTTTTCAAAGTATCCTAACCCCCTCTCTCTCTCTCTCTCTCTCTCTCTATATATATATATATATATATATATATATATATATATATATATATATATATATATAGGGGAGGGTTATCTTGAGAACGCTAAATATTGTGAGAACCGTGAGAACAAGTAAAAATCAATAAAAATCAACAATTTTTAATACAAACCTCATTATAATCAAAATACAAAATTAATAAATGAATTTTCTTTCCAAATAATACATCTTTTCTTGCAAAAACACTTTCAAGTTAACTTTTTACACATGTGTAAATGAAACAGTTTACACATGTATAAACAGTAAATTTACACATGTGTAAAAACAATTTATTTTTGTATACGTTTGAATTTTTACGCGTAAATTGTGTTTTCGGGATTGTATTTTAGTAATAAAGATAAGTGTAAAAAGAAATTTTGAATTTGAATGGTTTTAGATGCCGTTCTCACGGTTCGCACGAAAAATAGGTGTTCCCAAATTAACTTTCCCATATATATATATATATATATATATATATATATATAGGGTCAAGTTATTCTACACAGTGTAACAAAAATGAGAATGGTGAGAGGGATACAAAAAACACAATAAATCATGAAATATGACACAATGAGCCACAAAATATAACACAGTGTCAAAAAATATAACACAATGCTGAAGAAAAAAGACACAATGAATTGAAAGAATGACACAATGATGAAAATAAGAAAAAGACACAATAGTACATAAAAGACACAATGATATATCGCATATTTTAAAAACTATAAGCTAAAACCCCAAAAAATGAAGACCTAAAAACTAACGTCGTATAGTTCGATAAGACGGTTCCAATGCCGCTTGAATGAGTTCAAATAGAGTCCGTTTGATACCCTTCCTACGACTTCCTAATTTTTTTTTACTGTGTATTTGATCCTAACCCTATATCTATACTATATTATAAAACAGTTCATAAGGACCTCTTAATTTTTAAGTAATACAACTATAAATGCTTATAGTACAACACCTAATGCATATAGTAACTACTTTTTACGGGCATTTATGTCTTTTCAAACATAACTTGCACATATACCCTTATTAGTTACAGTTTTCACCCCTTATCTATCTATAGTACATTATAATTTTATACAATACTTACATATTTGCCCCCATCAACTTTACTCAATTTCTGTTTATTTAAATAGTAATTACACTTTTACATCTTTAATTTAACTAACTACCCCCACGATTTTTAAACTTTCATAACTTTTTCAGACGATAATATTTTCTTAATATTATTACACCGTATAAAAAAGCATTTTATTCTCTTTAATTTGAGTATAGTATTGCTATAGTTTTTTAATTTTTAAAAATTATATGTTAAGGTTAAGCAATAACCGAAACGAAAATAAAGGAAAAAAACGAACTGAAATCATCTAAACTTTATTATAATACATTTCCCAATGATCTCTTAAAATTCAAGTTTTACAAGTATATTGCTTAGAGTACAAAACACACAGATATTAACTAATTTTTTAGGGCAAGCATGTCTTTTATAAAATACTTACACATGTGCCCCTTCATCTTTACTCAACTTTTGTTTATTTAAATAATAATTACACTTTTGCACTCTTAATTTAACCAACTACCCCCATGACTTTCAAACATTCATAACTTTTTCGTGTGTATATATTTTCTTAATGTTATTACACCATATAAACGAACATTTTATTCTTTTTAATTTGAGTATAGTATTGGTGTAATTTTTTTTATATAAAAACGATATGATAGGTTTAAGTAATAACTAGAACGAAAACGAACCGAATTAGACGAAAAATAATCGTCACATGTTGTCCCTTGTTTTAAGGAAACTACCCCCACGATTTTTAAACGACCATTATTTTTTCATACGTTATTTTTTTTAATTGTCATAAAAACGAGAATTTTATTCTCTTTAATTTGAGTATAGTAATGTTAATATATTTTTTTAATTTTAAAAAGTTGATATATTATGTGATTTACCAGGGCCAACTCGACCATTTTAGGGGCCTAAAACACATTTTAAATTTGATGCTCTTTTAGCATGACAAAGACCACAGTAATAAAATCATATCATTGAAGGGATTAGGTACCAAATCCTCACATGGATTGGCCTAACCTATACAATGCGAGTCCCAAAAGTGAGCACTTGGTAGAGCATAATCACACGTTTCTAAGGATGTCGCGTGCCAGGAAGCCCTGGGCACAGACATCCGGAAACGTCACACGGGCCTTATGCCTGTACAACCTAATGGCATGGCGCGTAGTGTATTGTACGCGCGGAGCCAGAAAGTCACACGTGCAACAGGGACGCCTGTACACGTTCGCCAATTATAGATTGCATGTCACGTCACCAGATATCTCCACCAACTACCTTTCCACATGATTAGACATAAGCTTAGGACACGTAGCCAATCAACAGACGACACGTGTTCCTTACAGGAATACATTCGGCAACTAAGGCGGTATTGGTTTCATTTCCATATTTAAATATTTATTTCCTAATTATGATTATTAACTTGCATTAGTGTAGGAAGTACCTAATCGGGCCTCGGCACACCAGATTAGGGTTTAGTGATGTTGTCATATGTCACTTCTATATAAGGGGTCTTGATCACCTTATGGAGGACACTTTTTGCTAACACGAGAAGCTACAACTATAGTATACAACATCACCCATTTTTGTTATAAACGTCTACGATTGTAGCACACTCCCTACCCTACACCTTATCTTTCAGGTTTATCTCAGCCCTAGCTTCATCAATGAAGGATCAACCATGTGGATCAATTGTCTGGTATCCCTACTAGGAGGTTAGACTATTGTTTCTTCAATCATCTTTATTGGTGCGAGAAGAATAAATCAATAACACACAAGAAGCTTTACCCAATCGGCTTACACGTTCATTGATTTCCTTATTCTCTCAATATGACATTGACAAACCTAATGCTTAGGTTAGCGCAATGATGCTATAAAAAGTTACAGACTGCAATGGATATATAATTGTTAATGGATCAAGACTTGTGATTGTAAAATGAATCAAATATAAGCAGAATCATAATAGTTAATTTATTAAACACTAAAAACATATGATATAAACAAAACCAAGAGTATATGACATCAAAAACATCCTAAATTTAAAACATAATATGAATATCAAAATTTTAATCATAATTTTTATTTTCGATCTTTATTTTAATCACATATAAATATCAGTAAAGCCATAGCATTTTATTTAAAACATGAATTAACATCCACATTATGTCATATTTTATCTGTATAATTTGTAAGCTGCAAAAATCAACAGTTGAGTTGTAAAAGATAATAGATTATCAATTTACCTTTAAGGGATGCGTAGAAAATTAACAATTTTTGATTGACGATTTTGAATGAACTAAGTCGCTAACTACAACACCTTAGATTTTGATTTTTATTTTAATTGTAAAAAGAATTATAGCAAGAATGCAACAGAAGATAGTTGGACTTTAATGATCGTGATTTTACGATTCAGGTGTATGACCTTTCACCGTTACTACACGATTCGATTCGATTTCATTCCTCACTTTCCCGCTTTCATTTTTAACCTAACCATGTTGCCTCCTTTTGGAACGAGCTACGATTCAATACTACATAAACAAGTTCGATACAAAATATAATATAAAATCCTAGAATGGGGCCTCAAAAAGATAAGGCACTAAGCCCATGCTTTAATAGACTTATACTTTGGCCAAAGTTTAGTTTTGGTTATTAACAAAACTAACTTAACCGGACTGAAAAATGACAATCTAATCAAATAAACAGAACCAATTAACCAATCGGTTAATAAGATTATTTAACCATTGACTTTGGTTTTGGTTTTGGTTGAGGCTAATAACTGAATTGAACCGAATCATGCATACCCGTAAAAGCAGTTGTGTTCCCCGCCGCATCGCGCGGGCACGCTACTAGTGTGTATATATATAGGGTAGGGTTCCTGTAAGAAAATGGTTTTGTGTAGGATGTGTAGGAAGTGTTTTGAACCATTAGATTTAAAGATGGATGGTGTAGATTAAAAGATAGGATGATGTTTAAAATCTAATTAATATATTAAAGAAATTAGGGTAGGATTGTCAATGTGTGTTTTAAATGAGGGTATCAAGGTTATTATGTATCAAGTTTTTTAGAAACTGTTTAAATGCTTCTTACATTTATGGTACCTCTCTCTCTCCTAATTATTGTTTTCAATAATATTATTCAAAGTCAAACATTCATCTTCACAATACAAAAACAACCATGCACTTTATTTAGAGAAAACCAATTTCTCTCTCCTATTAGGTTTGAAACCATTCCCATAATTCCTTAATTAATGCACACTAGCTTCTCTCTCATATCAGTTTTAAAATACTTCTACTGTTTTAAAGCACTTCTATTGTGTTTAGTTTCAATATAAAACACCCTTGATGTTATTATAAAACACTCCCGATGATATTATAAAACACTCCTTATTAATGCATACTAGTTTCTCTTTCATTATAAAACACTCATGACGTTATTATAAAACACTCCTGATGTTAACCTTCTGCCATGACTTGAATAATCGAACAAGTGATAGAGATGGGTTATATGTTTGAAGAATCGAACAAGTTTTTTGGTATTGATCAACTTATTTGATATGAATATCTTATGATTCTTATGAAAAATAATGAATAATTAGTTAATTTAGGATGATTAATCTTCATAAATTTGTAGATGTTAGTTGCTAATTTAGTGTGTTTGTAATAAATAAAAAATGGACAAAAAGTCTATAATGTCCATCTAAAGATTTAATCAGATTTGATCTAATTGTTGAAAATACTTCCTATACTTCCTACACAAAACAATTTTCCTACCGGATCATCTACATATATATATAGGATCCGGATATTTTGAGAACTCCTATGAGTTGTGAGAACCATAGGAACTCACTTTATAACCACATATTTTTTTTAATCAAAAATGAATATGTGGTCCATAATTAATCAGCAATAAAATAATGAATAAAATATTAATATACTTATACGTGGATAAAAATCCCTTGCACCGGTGTAATGTAATCAACAATAAAATAATGAATAATTTTTTTTACAGCGGGGGTTACGTGTTTTTACACGAGTGTGCAATTTTTTTTTTCCGCATTTTACGTTGAGTTCTCACAACTCATCGAGTTCTCAAAGTATCCTAACCATATATATATATATATATATATATATATATATATATATATATATATATATATATATATATATATATATATATATATATTTAAAAGGCTTAGTTCAGTGGAAATCCTTGTACAAACCTAACCTAGCAGTCCCAAGTTCGAATCCCTATACACACACCGGTGTCCTCCTTGCCTAAGCTCAAACCGTCATGGGGAATATTTTTTGTGGTGTGCATGGATCGAACCTGTGAAATACTCACAGGATGGGAACCCCTAAGGGAAAGCCCACCCTACCTTAAACTAGATGGGCTGGAAATCATTGGCCGTTGATATAAATATATAGTTACTAATATTTAAAATAAATCACGTGCATTTTATACATTATTTAACTTAATTTAATATGATATATATTATCTATATATTAATTTTCGAACGCAGTTTTGTAACTTTGTGTTTTGTCTTGGGGGCATTTTGGTATTGTCACGTTTCATTAGGATAGACCCTTACAGAGAGACAATCACACGACACAATGGCTTTTCATGATTTGAAGCTTGATGAATAGTTCTCGAGGGCAGTTTTGTAACTTTGTGTTTTGTCTTGAGGGCATTTTGGTATTGTCACGTTTTATTAGGATAGACCCTTATAGAGAGACAGTCACACGACACAATGGCTTTTCATGATATATGCTCTTCACAAATCACGCGGATTTTACAATTACACAGTCAAACGACACAATGGCTTCACCACATATTTTTTTATCATCATTGTTAACATTTATTTTGTAACACCCCAACCGATGGCGGAATCATCGAGGTGCCACGTAGTGACGATTGTTCAAAAGCTCATGGTACTAAAATGTAAATATATGATTATTAAATAATGTTTTACAACAGGTGAAATTAAATACAAGACAACAAAAATAAAGATAATTGATTGATTTAATCTAAGTCCAAAGTCCTATGTGAAGCGTCAAGCAGCTTATCCTGAAACATGCACGAAAATAATTTTGTCAGCATATGATGTTGGTGAGCACTACTTAGCTTTGTACATATAGTATAAGTTTGAAAAGAGTAGTACAATTCATGTGTCTAGTATTACCAAGGCATTATGTAAACACGCAAGTAACCAAACAAGACAAAGATCAAATGTAAAGTTGTACAATGAAATTGATAATGAGCACCTCAACACGTGTGAGTCTAAAAGAGCACCATAACATAAGTTATGTCTAAATGAGCACCGTAACATAAGTTACGTCTGTATGTAAAGAGCACCATAACATAAGTTATGTCTAGATGTATGATTTTGTATGTAAGCTACGTTCATGTTAAAACATAAGCACAAAGATAAACAAGACACGTATATGAATTGTAAATGAATAAAATGTATGTGTAAATGAATATGAAAGTTTTGTATACTTGTGCATGAATCACCCCAAAAGTTGTAAAAGCGGAAAAAGGGGATAAGTAATACTCACCTTAGCAAGGTGTTAAGTCTTGTGTAATTGAATAAGTGTATTCCAACGTTGCCAAGTATCACCCTATGTATAATGTAACAAATAAGTCTAAGTCTATCTAGTCTATAAGTATTTTCTTGGGTTCCGAATTGGGGATAAGTATTCGTCTGATTAATAAATTAAACGTTCAATAAAAAAGAGAAATTTGATAAATAATTAAACAAAAAGTCTTTTTTGTATATTTTAAATCAAGAATGGTCACAATATAAAGTTTTAAGCGTGAAAATAATTTTTATAAAATTATTTTCTTGAAAATAGAATATTTAATCTATTTATATCAATTTGTCAAAATGTAACTTTAATATTTAAAAATATTAAAATTAAAGAATTTTTTTGAATTAAAAATTGTGTTTCGGTTCTAAATAATTATAAATAATTTATATAAAATTTTGGTGCAAAAATATTGAAAAATGAATTTATTATGATTTATTTATGATTAAAACTAACAAAAATTAATTAAAAATATAAAATAAATGATTTGTCAGAAATAAAAATCATTTCAGAAATGTTTATTGATTTATAAACTTAGAATAATTTTTGTGAAATTTTATAAAGTCGTTTTGATAATTTTATAGAATTTTACAATTATAATAGAATAAATTTGTAATATTTATTATATTTAATAAATAAAAGATTTTTGAAAAACTAAAAATTGGATAGTAAAGTTTATCATAAGAATAACTAAAGATAATTTTTGTAGGATTTATAAACCACCATAACTATTTTAAATGCAAATTTATAATACAAAAAGATATAAATAAAAACAAAAAAAAAAGTTGTAGCTCATGGGGGTCGAACCTGGCCTTAGGGCCGGTTCACTGATTTGGCCAAACACTTACCACCAACTGCTCTACACTTCTGATTGTGTTATTTAAAACCGATCAATATATATAAATGCTAATTATAGAAAAGCCCCAATTCGTATAAACCCTAGAATAACAACTTCATCCAATTGATCATCAAAACAATTCTGTTATCCTAATCAAACATGGGGCTATTGTAAAGGACATAAAAATCGTTCAAGAGATACCTTTAATCGTTATGTATAGAGACAGAATCACGACGTACCCTCGGCTAAGTAAACGAGCTTAGAGACCTCCAATTCGCGTTATAGAGAGCTGGTTACAAAGGATTTGTTAATTGGTTCTCTTAATCGGCCCCTTTAGTGTTTGTGTGTGGGTTTAATTGCGTTAAAACATTCGTTATATATAGATTGATAATTGGGTTTGGAAGCTTTAAAAACGAATTTGAATTGACAAATTTGGCCGCTAATCAAGCATATTAGCGTGAATAGGATGCGTTAATGATGTGTAAATCGTTAAGTGAGGTTAATTAGTCAATGGTTACCATATTAGTTTCAATTAAAGGATCATAGATAGTGTTGACCGAATTGTTTTGGTGTGGTGTTGCTGTTCACGTGAAGCAGCAGAAGAAAGGAGGAAATAGATCAGCGATTAGAAAGGGATTTATATAATTCGAGTCAAGGTTAAAACAAGAATGAGCCTTGGCTCAGTTGGTGATGTGTGTGTGTTGTGTTTGGTTGACCCGGTTTGGTCAGGGGTTCGAGTCTCAGCAGAGACAATTATTTATTTATTTATTTTTTAACAGCGAGGAGGGGGAAGCAGTTGGGCTTGATGTGTTGGGCTCAGATAGTGGGCTCCGAATTTGTCCACAAGGGAAGGGGGTTTGGGCTTGTAAGTGGACAAGGGATTTGGGTAAAAGGGATGGTTTGTTTATAGGTTAAAATGTATGGTTTAAAGATTTAGTATTTATTATTATTATTATTATTATTATTATAAAAATAAAATGAAAAGAAAAGTGACGGATGTCACATATTTCCCCTATTATATATATATATATATTTGACAAATGTTTGCAATAGTAACTTGTTTGTCTTTTAGTTAAAACATTGTTTTTCCTTTTTTGTCTTTTACCTTTTTCCTGTTTTGTTGTCTAATTAAATTTTCGTTGACGAGTACACCACATGTTAGTACTTAACTCCGGTTGCAGCCGTTGCGAAATCTGAGTCTATTTCTTTTGCAACGACGATAATTGATGTGTCGTAAAACACATCTATTCTCTTATGTATTTTTTGTTATAATTGAGTCTTTTGTATATAGTTTTTAGTAGTTTTAGGCGTGTATTCGTTTGTTGGCCTATTTTTGTCATTGTATAGATTTTTATTAATTTTTAGTACTTATTTATTTATTTTATATTTTGGTAGGTGTTCGTGTGAACATTGGAGCGTAAACGATGAACTTTGGTCAAGCCAAGAACACCCAAGTGTAGAGCACCGAGTTATAATAATAATAATAATAATAATATAAAAAAAATGTTGAGACTTGGGCCAAAGCCCAAGCCAAACAAATGAAAAACCTAAATTAACAATTACGTCGGTCAAAAAAAATCTTGGACAATATTATGAAGGAAGCGGCGAGCACAGGATAATTAATATAACAATTCATACAATTACACAGAGGAGGGGAGCCGTAGAGACTTCAATCATTCATTTTTACAATTTGCAATTTCAATCGCACAAAGACAAAAGAAGGACCGGCCAACTACGGTGACGAGCGAACGAGCACGGAAGGAGAAAAGGCCACGGGCACGTCAAAGATCAAGAGCCAACGATCCTTGGGTTAGGTTTAATTTTTATTAATTCTTCTCTAGACATACTTAAAACTATGTTTAATTATTTTGTGATGGTATTTTTTAATATTATGAGTGGCTAGACATTTTTATGGCTACTTAGGATGATGATTTAGACAATAATATGATTGAATGACGTTTGGTTTCCGTTTGGATGTGTAGAATTACATGATTTTTATTTTTATTGTTGGATTTGATATATGTGTGTTGGTGTTAATTTTATTTGAGGTTTGTTTATTGATTTTGTGGAGCTAGGCATGTAGAGATACCCCCTAGGTCTATAAATCAATCTAGTTCGTCAACTTAGGTTAGCGTGCTAGTATTTGGAGTTGGAGTACGACACAAATATAACAAACTAATATAATAAATTAACTAAAACGTGCAGTCCATTCTTGAGGGTGAGAAATCTAACTCGAGAGTGCTAGGTAACTAACTAGGCATTGTTCGGTAGTTGGCAAGCGCTAGGGCGGGAGTCGCTACTTGTCCGTGTTTAGAGTTTTCCTAGGTTTCTTTCAGTAGAGTTTAAGTCTGCTTCATAGTTTGAGGGTTTTAATCCAGGAGAGGTTTTAACCTGATTTCTATGGGATTTTGGTACGCTAGGGCGATCCAATTCCATTTTAGCATTTCTACACGTGTCCCGCCTTGATTCTAGCTTACTAGCCTTACCTGCAGGAGGAGAGTAGTTGGATGAAATTAGGGCCTCCAAATGGGTTTCTTCGTCAGGATTGAGTATTATGTCTAAGGATTCTTACCTAGGTAGCCAGTCTTTCCTTTGCTTGATTTTTCCATCACTTTAGTTCGGTTTTTATTTTAGTTCTAATTAGTTTTTAATTTAATTTAATTTAGGG
The DNA here is from genome assembly GCA_028751855.1 of Ambrosia trifida. Taxonomy (NCBI): domain Eukaryota; kingdom Viridiplantae; phylum Streptophyta; class Magnoliopsida; order Asterales; family Asteraceae; genus Ambrosia; species Ambrosia trifida. The sequence goes on along the minus strand of CM054128.1, from coordinate 61,522,664 downwards.
TAATTTAGTTAATTAATAGTTAATCAATTTTTATATTTTCAATTTAAAACCCCCTTAGTTATTAATTTAAACAAGCAATTCAGTGACAGTTTAATCTTCTGTGTTTAATTGAGTCCTTTGGTTCGATACCTGGTCTTATTCGCTTGCTACAAACGAACGGTACACTTGCCGATTGTGCGTGGTTTAGTTGAGTCTAGGGTTTTAACTTGTGCACATTTTTATATATATATCAGCACGCATCAAGTTTTTGGCGCCGTTGCCGGGGACTTTTTACTTGCACTTGTTGATTTTACTTGTTTTGTTTTGCTTGTTTACTTCTTGCTGGATCTACCTGCGATTATCTGTGCTACTTGTGCTTTTAGTCTTAGGTTATTTGCTATCCATTAGTAACTCCAGCGTCGTTTTCACTTCCAGTGTATGCCACATACTCGCTCACAAGGACCACCTGAATTCACCACCTGCACGGATCCCAACCTCGACATCCACGAGCGCCTTAACGAGTTTCGAACGGTCATCCGGAAGAAAATTGATCAGGTACGCTCGTCTTCTCCATCCTCTCCATCCTTTTCTTTTTCTGAACCTAAACCCACCATCCATTCTCCACCAAAACCCATTCCTTTCCCACCACTCACTACTGAAATGGCTGAAGGAAATGTGAGACGCACAGTGCACTCTCGTGCCACTGAGGGACTTACTGGGATTCGTTCTCCCATTGCTCGCCCTGCTACTGCTGACGCCAACAATTGGCAAATCCCCTCCCATGTCATGTCCACTATTACTAACGCCACCCAATTTCATGGTCTTGATGAGGAGGATGCTCATGGACATCTGTCCCGATTTGTGAGCATCTGTGACACTTTCAATCTTTCCCACATCACAAAGGAAGCCATTTATCTGCGTTTGTTCCCATTTAGTTTGTCTGGTCGTGCCGCCACTTGGTATGACACTCTGCCTAATAGTTCCATTGCTACTTGGGAGGACATGCTTGGAAAATTCTTAAGAAAATATCACCCAGCTTCCAAGGATTCCCGCATTAGGGAGCAGATTCACTCATTCCGTATGGATCCTGATGAGCCATACTACATGGCTTGGGAGCGTTTCCAGACCCTACTGAGCCGATGCCCTCATCATGGTCTTTCTGACTGGGCCCTTGTGGAGAAATTCTACAATGGCCTCACTTTTGAGACTCGAGTTTGTTTTAATACAGCTGCACAGGGTAATTTCATGGAAAAAATGGATATTGATGCAGCTAATGAGTTATTTGAGAGTTTTGCCCATTCTGAGAGACCACCAAAGCATACTGTTGGGAATTCAAATCCCATGACTAGTAACGCCTCTTCTACTACCCGAGGTGTTTATCAGATTGCACCTGATACTGGTCTGGCTGCGGTGATTGAGAATTTAACTAAGCAAGTGAGAGATCTTCAGATGAGGTTAGATAGGTGTGAAATATGTAGGGGGGGTCATGACACATCTGAGTGTCCAATTCAGTGTCAGGAACAGGTAGATTCTCTAAATTCTGGGTGGCTTAAACCACCTTATCAAAACTACACTTCCAACTCGAACTCCAACTGGAGAAATCAGAACTCCAACTGGCAAGGGGGTAACTCTTCTAGATACCAACCTCGCCAGAATCTGTTCCAAGCTCCCAACTCTGGGGGTCCCACTAGTCGTACTGAGTCTGACCTTACTACCATTCTAGAGAACCAGTCCCAGATTCTTAGTAACATTCAGTCACAACTTGCTGAGAATGAAGCTTTTAGGAAAGGTCAACAAGCTGCGTTTCAAAACCTAGAGGCCAAAGTAGGAGAATTAGCTAATCAGGTTAACCAGAGACCACCAGGGGGCCTTCCTAGTAACACTGTCAATAATCCTAACTCCTCTAGTTCATCGTTTAGGCAGCATCAGGCGAAAGCCGTTACTACTAGGAGTGGGAAGGGGGTAGATGATTCGTTACCAGTAGGAGAGGATGAGTCTGTTGATGAGGGAGTTGAGAGAGAGACACCAGCTGGCGAGGTGCAACCTAGGCTCCGCCCAGCAAGTACAGCACAAACCAGCGGGTCTCAAGGTGAGAAGAGAGATGACACTCCGGTGAAGGCCTACAAGCCTAAGCCGCCATTTCCTAGTCGACTTGCTAGACCAGATGATTCTGATCAGTACCGTAAGTTCCTGGATATGCTGAAAAAGATCCAGGTGAACTTACCATTTGTTGAGGCTCTTTCGAAGATGCCTAAGTATGCCAAGTTTCTGAAAGATTTGCTCACAAACAAAAAGAAACTTGAGGAGATCTCTTCTGTTACTCTTCCTGAGCAGGTCTCTGCAGCGCTGCAGAATAAGCTGCCCCCGAAGATGACTGATCCTGGTAGCTTTACCATTCCCTGTCTGATAGGGAATCTCACTGTTAGTAATGCTCTTGTAGACCTTGGAGCTAGCATTAATTTAATGCCCTACTCTGTTTTTGCTAGGCTCAATGTAGGAGAGCTGTCTCCTACGCGCATGAGTATTCAGCTCACCGACCGATCGGTGAAGTTTCCGCGCGGGATAGTGGAAAACTTGTTAGTTAAGGTTGATAAATTTGTTTTCCCGGTGGATTTTGTTATACTTGACATGGACGAGGACTCACAGGTTCCACTCATTCTTGGTCGTCCATTCTTAGCCACTGCTCGTGCTATTGTTGATGTCTTTGATGGCAAACTCACTCTTCGAGTTGCCGACGAGCAGGTCACTTTTGATGTTCAGCACTCCATGAAGCACCCTAACCAGAACGATGATACTCTGTACTTCATTGATTCGTTCATAACTCAGGTGGGGAGCTTTCTCACTAGCTTCTGCGAGCGAGACACCCTTGACACACAGATGCTCGGTACCGAGTATAAAGGGTGCATTGAGATGACTGAGTTTGATCTTGAGCGGGACATGTCTCCACCCGCTGTTCAGTCTCACCTTTCTGATGAGGCCTCCCAGGTTTTCGAGACCACTGATTCGGAGAGACCTCTAGAGACACCATCACTTGAGACACCCCCTACCCTTGAGCTTAGGGAGTTACCATCTCATCTAGAGTATGCATATTTAGGGGAGGACTCTCAGTTGCCTGTCATCATATCATCTGAGTTGACAGAGGATGAGAAAGAGAGGTTGTTGTGTGTACTGAAAGCACACAAGCGTGCTATTGCGTGGAAGCTCTTTGACATTAAGGGCATCCACCCTTCTTTCTGCACGCATAAGATTTTGATGACTGAGGAGTTTAAGCCAGTTGTCCAGCCTCAGCGACGGCTAAACCCGAACATGCAGGATGTGGTTAAGAAAGAAGTGATTAAGTTGTTAGATGCAGGTTTGATTTATCCCATCTCTGATTCATCTTGGGTGAGTCCTGTCCAGGTTGTTCCCAAGAAAGGGGGAATGACGGTTGTCACGAATGAGAAAAATGAGCTCATACCCACTAGGACTGTGACCGGATGGCGAGTTTGCATTGACTATCGCAAACTCAATGACGCCACCCGCAAGGACCACTTCCCCTTGCCCTTTATTGATCAGATGCTTGAGCGTTTGTCGGGTCAGCAGTTTTACTGCTTTCTGGATGGTTTCTCTGGTTACTTTCAGATCCCTATTGCACCTGAGGATCAAGAGAAAACCACATTCACATGCCCCTTTGGCACTTTTGCGTATCGACGCATGCCTTTTGGGCTATGTAATGCCCCGGCCACGTTTCAGCGATGTATGATGGCGATTTTCCATGAGTTGATCGAGGATTCCATGGAGGTTTTCATGGATGATTTTTCTGTCTTTGGGAGTTCCTTCGATCATTGTTTGCGTAATCTAGAGCGTGTTCTTACTCGGTGTGAGGAGACGAACCTGATGCTTAATTGGGAAAAGTGTCACTTCATGGTTCGTGAGGGTATTGTGCTTGGGCACAAGATTTCACAGGCGGGGATTGAGGTTGATAGAGCTAAAATCGACACCATTTCCCAACTCCCGCCGCCTACTTCTGTGAAGTCTATTCGTAGTTTTCTAGGTCACGCGGGTTTCTATAGGCGTTTCATTAAGGATTTTTCTAAGATTGCCCGCCCGATGACCCAGCTTCTTGAGAAAGATCGACCATTCGAGTTTTCTGCTGAATGTGTCAAGGCATTTGAGTTGTTGAAGGAGCGTTTAGTGACGGCTCCCATTCTGGTCGCTCCAGATTGGACTCTTCCTTTCGAGATCATGTGTGATGCTAGCGACTTTGCTGTTGGGGCTGTGTTGGGCTAGCGTAGGGACAAGCATTTCCATCCCATTTACTACGCTAGCAAAACACTCAATGATGCCCAAGAGAATTACACTACGACAGAGAAGGAGTTGCTAGCCGTCGTCTTTGCTTGTGATAAGTTTAGGTCGTATCTCGTGCTTTCTAAGACTATCATTTTTACCGACCATTCCGCTCTTAGGCATCTTTTCTCCAAGAAAGATGCAAAGCCTAGACTGATTAGGTGGATCCTTTTGCTTCAAGAGTTTGATATTGAGATTAGGGATAAGAGTGGAGCTAAGAATGTAGCGGCGGATCATCTATCGCGTTTAGAGAACCCGGAGTTAGAGAGAGGTAGGGAAGAGAGGATTAGGGATGATTTTCCTCATGAGAGTTTGATGTCTGTGGTAGCTAGGATCTGTAGGGACTTCCCTTGGTATGCCGACATAGCTAATTACTTAGTTTCGGGTGAGTTTAAGAGTGATATTACTTTTCAGGAGAAAAAGAAATTGATAGCCGACACTAAGTACTACTTGTGGGATGATCCTTACTTGTTTAGGTTAGGACCAGATCAGGTTTTGAGGAGATATGTTTTTGGTGAGGAGACGAGAGATATCCTTAGGCACTGTCATGAGGGTAGAGTAGGAGGTCACTACGGGGCGGCTAATACTGCCAAACGCGTGTTTGATGCGGGTTTCTACTGGCCGACCATTTTTAAGGATGCCCATGAGTTTGTGAGACATTGTGATGCCTGTCAGAGGACCGGTAATATCTCATCCCGTAATGAGATGCCCCAAAATCCTATTCAGACCATTGAAGTATTTGATATGTGGGGCATTGATTTCATGGGTCCATTCCCCAATTCTCGTGGGAATAGATACATCCTAGTTGCGGTTGACTATGTTTCTAAGTGGGTGGAAGCTCAAGCTTTGCCTACAAATGACGCACGGATTGTTGTGAGGTTTTTAAAGACACTGTTTTCTAGGTTTGGTGCTCCTAAGTCCTTGATTAGCGATCGTGGTACACACTTTTGCAATGACCAGATGGAGAAAGCTTTGAAACGCTATGGGGTCACCCATCGGCTTTCTACGGCTTATCATCCACAAACAAGTGGTCAAGTGGAAAATACCAATCGCGGGATCAAGAGAATCCTAGAGAAAACAGTGGGGCAGAACCGAAAGGATTGGTCAGATCACCTAGAGGATGCATTGTGGGCTTTTCGCACCGTATTTAAGACACCGATAGGCACCACTCCTTTTCGGTTAGTTTATGGAAAAGCGTGCCATTTACCGGTTGAGTTAGAGCATAAGGCGTTTTGGGCATTGAAGAGGGTGAATTTAGATCTGGATAAGGCAGGTAAGCATAGATACCTTCAGTTGCATGAGTTAGAGGAGTTGAGGGATGATGCTTATATGAGATCGTGGGATTATAAAGAGAAAACTAAGAAGTTGCACGATAAGCGTCTGAAGGTAGTGAAAGAATTTAAGTGTGGGGAGAAAGTGTTACAGTATAATTCTCGTCTTAGGTTGTTCTCAGGAAAGCTTAGGTCGCGATGGACGGGTCCTTATGTTGTTACACAGGTTTTTCCCTACGGTACGATTGAGATTGCAGGTGAGGATGGCCAGCGATGGAAGGTGAACGGCCATAGGTTGAAGCATTATGAGGATGGGATGAGCGTTGATGAGGAGGTGGAGGTTTCGGACCTCCCTGAGATCAATCCCGAGTAGGTTTGTGAGAGTGTGGGGATACCCCCATGTGTAGAGTTTGTATTTTCTTTTCATGTTCATTACTTAGTTGCGTCGTCTTTGTGTTTTTGCTTTTATTATGTGTCTAGGTTATTAGCTTGAGTCTTTTTATTTTATTTTATTATTATTATTTTTTTTTTTTTAGTTCGGTATTCTGCTGGGTTTTTGTTTTATCTTGTGCAGGTTTGGATTGTACCGCTCTTACTCAATCTCCATTCGGGCGATTCTGGAGCTGTACGTTATAATGAAGCAACCCAAAAGTTTACTATTGTGTCAGAGCCGGTCGCGACCAAAATGCTATACGATCGAGCTGGATTGGACTAGAGTTTTTGGAGCTTACGCGTTAATAAACCAGCTAAGTCCTTTTCAATTTGCCCTCGTCTTTTTATTTTTGTATTCGGAATTTTTTTTTTTTTTTAGTTTTTCTTTTGAGTCGTTTTCTATTCCTAAATGTAGAGTTTAAGTGTGGGGATGGGAAACTGTCGTTTAGTTTGTATATAAAGTCGTTAAAAAAAAAAAAAAAAAAAACTGAAAAAAAAAGTCCCTGATTTTGAAGTTTGCATTATATAAAATATGGAAAATGATAGGTAAAGTTAGGTGTCCGGTTTTCAAATAGTATGTATAATAAGAGATTAAAATTGATTGAAAACGTGTCTGATTTGGGATATGTGGGTAGGCTCGGCCGGTAGAAAGGTTTCCTTTGAAAAGTAATAAATTAATTATGTTAGGCTATTTTGTGGGTTCTCATGTAGGAGAAACGGGGAGACCGAAACCGCCAAAAATAGTATAAGAAGCACCGTTATAAGTAGAAAACCGTTAGAATTTCTAATCACTTAAAAAAAAAAATTAGAAATCAAAGCAAAAATGCTGAAGCTTAAGGTGCCTGGCCACTGGGATAGCGACTTGGATTGGTCACACCCTCTGAGTTAAGTATGCTGAGATGAAAAAAATGCTGAAGCTTAAGGTGCCTGGCCACTGGGATAGCGACTTGGATTGGTCACACCCTCTGAGTTAAGTACGCAAAAAGAAAAAAAAAAGTGATTTTAAATTCTCTTGGTTTTCTACATAAGACGTTTGGGAAATGGTCAATTGGTCGTTCCTTTAGCTTCATAAGCTTGAGGCGGGATTAGGAGGAACTGTGGCTTCCTTCGAGTGAGACCCTAGATAGACTAATCAACATGAACTTAACATAAATAAAAAGGGGCTTGGAAACCGGTGTGGGTTTAAGAGGATCAATATACCTGCAATCGCAATCAACACGTTAGTAGATTATTAATTAAGTAACCTATGTTTTGAAACTGGATGTAAACCTAACTGTGATTCCATAGCATAATTCTTTTTCAGGGACGAAAAAGGTTTAAGTGTGGGGATGTTTGATGTGTCGTAAAACACATCTATTCTCTTATGTATTTTTTGTTATAATTGAGTCTTTTGTATATAGTTTTTAGTAGTTTTAGGCGTGTATTCGTTTGTTGGCCTATTTTTGTCATTGTATAGATTTTTATTAATTTTTAGTACTTATTTATTTATTTTATATTTTGGTAGGTGTTCGTGTGAACATTGGAGCGTAAACGATGAACTTTGGTCAAGCCAATAACACCCGAGTGTAGAGCACCGAGTTATAATAATAATAATAATAATATAAAAAAAAATGTTGAGACTTGGGCCAAAGCCCAAGCCAAACAAATGAAAAACCTAAATTAACAATTACGTCGGTCAAAAAAAATCTTGGACAATATTATGAAGGAAGCGGCGAGCACAGGATAATTAATATAACAATTCATACAATTACACAGAGGAGGGGAGCCGTAGAGACTTCAATCATTCATTTTTACAATTTGCAATTTCAATCGCACAAAGACAAAAGAAGGACCGGCCAACTACGGTGACGAGCGAACGAGCACGGAAGGAGAAAAGGCCACGGGCACGTTAAAGATCAAGAGCCAACGATCCTTGGGTTAGGTTTAATTTTTATTAATTCTTCTCTAGACATACTTAAAACTATGTTTAATTATTTTGTGATGGTATTTTTTAATATTATGAGTGGCTAGACATTTTTATGGCTACTTAGGATGATGATTTAGACAATAATATGATTGAATGACGTTTGGTTTCCGTTTGGATGTGTAGAATTACATGATTTTTATTTTTATTGTTGGATTTGATATATGTGTGTTGGTGTTAATTTTATTTGAGGTTTGTTTATTGATTTTGTGGAGCTAGGCATGTAGAGATACCCCCTAGGTCTATAAATCAATCTAGTTCGTCAACTTAGGTTAGCGTGCTAGTATTTGGAGTTGGAGTACGACACAAATATAACAAACTAATATAATAAATTAACAAAAACGTGCAGTCCATTCTTGAGGGTGAGAAATCTAACTCGAGAGTGCTAGGTAACTAACTAGGCATTGTTCGGTAGTTGGCAAGCGCTAGGGCGGGAGTCGCTACTTGTCCGTGTTTAGAGTTTTCCTAGGTTTCTTTCAGTAGAGTTTAAGTCTGCTTCATAGTTTGAGGGTTTTAATCCAGGAGAGGTTTTAACCTGATTTCTATGGGATTTTGGTACGCTAGGGCGATCCAATTCCATTTTAGCATTTCTACACGTGTCCCGCCTTGATTCTAGCTTACTAGCCTTACCTGCAGGAGGAGAGTAGTTGGATGAAATTAGGGCCTCCAAACGGGTTTCTTCGTCAGGATTGAGTATTATGTCTAAGGATTCTTACCTAGGTAGCCAGTCTTTCCTTTGCTTGATTTTTCCATCACTTTAGTTCGGTTTTTATTTTAGTTCTAATTAGTTTTTAATTTAATTTAATTTAGGGTAATTTAGTTAATTAATAGTTAATCAATTTTTATATTTTCAATTTAAAACCCCCCTTAGTTATTAATTTAAACAAGCAATTCAGTGACAGTTTAATCTTCTGTGTTTAATTGAGTCCTTTGGTTCGATACCTGGTCTTATTCGCTTGCTACAAACGAACGGTACACTTGCCGATTGTGCATGGTTTAGTTGAGTCTAGGGTTTTAACTTGTGCACATTTTTATATATATATATCAGCACGCATCAATAATAATCGTACATCTAAATCGGTTAGTTTATTTCATTTTCCCCTTTCTTTAATCAAAATATTTACATCGGTTTTGTTTTTCGGGATATGCGGTTGTTGTGTTGCCAGTTGTTGTGGTCGTGGAGGTTAACTAATCACTGCCAACTATCAAGGTCCCGGCGTGTGACACCTGGCAAACTTCGGTTAATAGCCTTTGTCAAACTAGTAAGTCTACCTTAGCGAGTCATGCATACATTACACTTAACCGAGTCAGTTGAGTCAATTTGATGGTTCTGGGAATCATCGGGAGTCGTTACAATGACCCACGGGATCATTGGGAGTCGGTCCATAATCATGTGTACAAGGATTGGTGATTTGTAGAATCACCGGGTTAATGCACACACGCAAGTCTCGAGTCCCGGGAATTGGTGAACGAATATAAACGTGTTAGTTATCGTGCTTTATGTGTTTATAATCATTATGTGACTTGTCGGTATGTGGATATGTGCTTATACGTGTTAAATTAGTGTATAACGCGCCAAAAACCCAAAATCACATACTGGTGATTACAACATGCATTTACCCTACTCACTAGTTTATAGGTGATTACAACATGCATTTACCCTACTCACTAGTTTATAGGTGATTACAACACGCATTTACCCTACTCACTAGTTTATAGGTGATTACAACATGCATTTACGCCTAATCACTAGTTTATAGGCGATTAGAACTAGCGATTAGGCCCTACTCGCTAGTTTTATAGGCGAGTAGGAACCCTAATCGCCTATAACAGCATGCTACTCGCCTGACACCTCCTTGACGACTAGAAACGCCTATAAATATCACCCTCATGCTCCCAAACATCATTCGTGAAACCTTAACTCGCCCCAAAGCTATCCCATACCATAAACAACCTCTGGAACACGTATATGCTTTGAAATCCGTCCTTTCAAGCCTTAACATCATCCTTTAGCAAAACCCAAGGTGTGTCATCCTTCCTAAACCTTTGTCATGTTATTATAATGATCCCTAAAGGTCCAGGCCTGGTTTTTATATGTTTGTGTCTTTGAAAACCTTTAAAATCAGTTGTTAAACAAGTCTAGTCTTTCATTATGTGTTCTATGTGGTGTATTCATGCAAGATAGGATTTTTATGATTAAAACATGTGGATTCTTGTGTGTTTGATATACTTCTGAGATAAATAGGTTGTTAGCATGATTGTTGATGAGTTTGGAAGTTCATAGTTGTGTATTATTCATAATAGGCGTGTTGACCAATTTGAATGATTTTGAAGGATTAAGGATGATATGATGTCTTTTGTTGATTGAATAAGGTTAGGGTTTGTTCTAGGAGCATGTAGGAACAGTAGGCTGTTGATGTATAACGTTGTTATGTGATGAAATCTGGATAATTGCCGTTTAGGGTAAGTTTTGCATGTTGATGTGATGTTTTCATGATAATATTGTCATTTTGGGAAATGTTTGCAACTAGGGCTATTAGATTGATGATCAATTTGGGGTTTTTTACTTGGGATGGGTTGTTAAATGATTTAGGTTTGATATTGGGTGTTTCTACATGTTTCGGATATGATTTAGAGGGTTAAACGCGCGAAAAAGTGGCATAAGTCTGCAGGGGGCGAGTAGGAAGCCTACTCGCCAGTTGGAACTAGTGATTACACACCTACTCGCCTGTTTGACCATCCTAATTGCTAGTTGACTTTCCTAATTGCTAGTTGACTTTCCTAATTGCATGTTTGATTCCTAATCGTGTGTTTTGTTGTTGTAAGTGTATTTTGACATCCCGGAACATGGGTTGACACCTAGGAACATGATAGGAACCCCGTGACATGTCTAATAACCTGATAACACATGTTCGGACTTGTTTATGCATTAATTGAACTGTATGCTAGACTTGGTGAACTTTTATGCGTATTAAGTGCATAGTTGCGTATGAATACTTGATCTCTTGTTCTTGGCTAACACACGGGATGTCGGATCACCAATGGGATGTCGGGCCTTGTCTGGTACGGTCTGGTCTCCAGTCAAACACATTTTCAAACGTATAATGGTTATGGTCTGGACACTTGGGGACTAGTTGACCTGCGGGTCAATAGTTCGGGTACTCATATGTATTCAATGATAGGTTGCCGATACTAGAGACTGTCATTTGCATTATCTGTGATTTTCTAGAGGAACGTAGCCTAAGGTGAGTTCACGGCCCCACTCTTTTCTGGTTTTGGTTTTCGGGGGAGAAAACATGTTGTATTCTTTAAATGTGCGTCAACTTATGTTTTCATAAAAGATGTGTCAAACTACGTTTTGGTATTCGTAAAAACTATGATTTGCTAAACACCCGTATTGGTAAAGCTTGCAAGGTGGTCGTTGGTTAACATATGGCTTCACGTACTGGTATTCTTGAATTCTTTATGTATTGGGGTATTCTTTTGGGTTGCTATACGATTTGTTAAAGTCCCGGAGAAAACCATGAATGTGCGGTGGTTGCACAACGGGGGAAATGTGGATAGATCTATTTGGGCATGACCGGCCCCACTCGTCGACTGGAGGTCGGACGGGTGCATGCTGTCTCTTCAGGTATTCTTGTATTCTTGCATTCGTATATTCGGGCAGGTGTATTCATGAATTCTTGCATTCGTGTCTAGTAATGGTTTTTCAATCGTAGTAGTAGCAGGTATTCATCTGGTTGGTATACATATGACCTGGTTTGGCCAAGGGTATTCTTTGAAACTTTTGGAGTCGTTTTTCATAAAAACCTGTGAACTCACCGGCATTAATTGCTGACGTTTTTAGCATGTTTGTCTCAGGACGCTATGGTAGCAGCAGTCGATAGGTGCACGGAGTCTCACGGCGTCTAGGATTCATTTGGATGTTTATTGAGTATTATCAGACTTTCATGTTTTACTTTTGGGTTGGAATAAAGTTTTACGCTTCTGCTGTGATGGATAGATTTTGAAAACTTAATGAGCAATTTACGTTGTTTTCATATCATATAGTTGTCATCTATTGTGATCGTTGACTTGAATCCTGGTTTGTCACACGCCTCGCGGTAAAACCACGCATGTAAAATTTGAGGGTGTGACAAGGCGCGTAGATCTATTTCTAATAAACCACTCGTTTTTTAATAGTATTTTTTTTTTTTTTTAATTTGGTTAACAGAAAAATTATGACGCTTCTTGATTTCGTATGAAAAGTTTTCAACCCAATTTGAGTACTAAAATGTTTAAAATGCACATATTAATGAAATTAACGATAAACATAGGTTGCGAGCACATGTTGGAGATTATTTTTATTATAGGCATGAATATCATATAAATTGTTTTGCTAATAAAGAACACCATCCTATGAATTTTATCACTTTAAATCCAAACAATTACCATCTTATATGATAAAACATAACGATGTCGACATTCTTCATCAAATTGTGAACAATCCAAATGGTAACAAGACATTCCTTTTAAATTCACAAAAAGTTAGGAGGCTTACGTATGTCAAAGTTTACCCGAAGTTTTTCTTGTTAGAAATCGGTACCAAAGACTTTTCTTGTTAGAAATCAGTACCAAAGACCCACACGAATTAAGCCAAAACTTGTTTCTTATTATTTGATTATGATTGAATGCTTGACTTACAAAATCATCCATCTATTTATAAGCCTACAATCCTTGGTGATCAAAGAACTAGCCTTGGAGAACAAGGAAACTAGCCTTTATTCTTTGTCCACCAAGGAACTATAATAATCTAGAAACTTCTTTTGACTTAAACTAGGAAATCTATCTCTAAAACCTAGTTTACAAGATTGACAACTAAGTTCTTCTAGTTACCAAACCTTGCATTACAAGATTAATATATCATTCACCCCCCTAATCTTGTAATACCAACGAGTCCTTTCATCTCATTGAACTTCAAACGTGGCAACGCTTTAGTAAGAATACCGGCCCTTTGTAAATTCCCACTTATGTGCTCCACTTGAATTTGTTCCCGCCCAATACATTCTCTTATGAAGTGGTACCGGGTATGAATATGTCTGCTCTTACAAAAGAACACCGGGTTCTTCATCAATTCTATCGCGGATGAATTATCAACTTTGAGAGTCACCTTTTTCTCCTTTTCACCCGTCACTTCTGATATTAATCCTCTAAGCCATAATGCTTGACAAGCTGCTTCCGTTGCTGCCATGAACTCTGCTTCACAAGATGATAATGCAACCGTCCCTTGTTTCTGGAAACCAAAGTTATCGGTGCATTGTTATAGTAAAACACTACTCCTGTTGTGCTTCTACCATCGTTTATATCCATCGCATAGTTGCTATCGCTGAAACCAAGCAACACTCGGCTTCCACCCTTCCGATACATAATGCCGAGATCAATGCTTCCTTTCACATACCTCAACACTTGTTTTACAGCTTGCGCATGAGTTTCAGCAGGCCTCTGCATAAAGCGGCTCACATATCCGACCAAAAAACTGAGATCCAGTCGTGTGTGAGTCAAGTATCTTAGACTCCCAACCAGTCGTCTATACTCAGTAGGGTTGACCTCCGCGCCTTCATCATTCTTTGATAACTTCAGACCTGGATCAAGTGGAAATTGAGTCGCATTGCTCTTCCACATTCCAAACTGTTTTAGAATTTTGGTCGCATATCCAGTTTGCTTGAGTGAAATTCCTTTGTCACTTTGCTCAGCTTCAATTCCGAGATAGTAGTTCTACCTTCCAAGATCACTCATTTCAAACTTTGCTTCCATTTGCCTTTTGAATGAACTAATATCTTCATTGGACGATCCGGTGATAATTAAGTCATCAACATACGTGCCGACAATCAACAAGCGCTGGTTCACATTCCTTCGGTACACCGCTTGTTCCCTTTTACACCGTGTAAATCCAAGCTCTTTCAAAGCCAAATCAAGTTTGATGTTCCATGCTCTTGGCGCTTGACGTAATCCATACAAAGCTTTAACAAGCTTGTAAACGTGATTCTCTCGACCCTTCTTCACAAATCCTTCGGGTTGAGTTACATAAACTTCCTCCTTTAACTCACCGTGTAAGAATGCCGAATTTACATCAAGATGATGTACTTCCCATCCCACATTCGCTGCTAAAGCTAGTAGGAACCTGATGGTTTCGATCCTAGCAACCGGCGCAAACACTTCTTCGTAATCAATCCCATACCTTTGTACATATCCTTTTGCTACCAGGTGGGCCTTGTATTTCGAAATCTTTCCTTGCGCATCCTTCTTTACCTTGAACACCCACTTTACCCCGATGGGTTTAATCTTCGGTGGCGGCTCTACCAGCTTCCAAGTATTGTTCTTCTCAATTGAACTTATTTCTTCCTCCATAGCTTTCATCCAATGCTTTTCTTTTATCGCTTCTTGAAAAAACAATTGGTTCATCGTAAACCGAGGATAGTAACAATTGATCATCTCCATTCAATTGATGCGTTAATCTTGGTATTTCTTCGACCTCAAAATCTGCAAATTTCTTCGGAATGGTTGAGGTTCGATTTGACCTTCTTAGCTGAGAAGCCCCCCGAACTGCGCGTTCAGATCCGCGCGTGATGCGCGAGATCCTCCGTTTGCCTGCGCTGATGTTGTGTGCGCTGACATTGCGCCCTCGTCAAACATTCTTGGCGCGAAATCACCCGTGTGCACAAAGTTGTCTATATGCGCGAAGTCTTCCGCGTGCGCGTTATCGTCCGTAGGCTGCGCAGACGCTTCACACTTATGCACATCTTCTTCTGTGGGCTGCGCTGGCGCTTCAGACTCAATGACAAAGTCTGTCCGTGCGCTCTCTTCGGTATTAGCGCGGGACACGTAATCCTTCCAATCATACTTTTCTGTCTCTTTGAACTTTACGTCCCCGTCTCTAACTATGTGTACCCGTCCATTGCTCGGGTCAAACATCCGATGCGTATTCTCTCCTGTTTCCGGCTGAGAACCCATGTACACCATTAGCAAGCTTCTATCATCCAACTTCTTCTGTGTCAGGTGTTAAGATTTTAACAAACCGTACACACTTGAAAACTTTAATATATGAAAGATCTGGTTTCCTTCCCTTGAGCTTTTCATAGGGTGTTAAGTCTTGGAATGCCTTCGTTGGAGAGCGATTCAACAAATAAACTGAGTGCATGATTGCTTCTCCCCAAAAGACTTGTGGTACGGACATGGCCTTTAGGATGCTTCGAGTAGTACCGATTATTGTGCGATTTCGTCTTTCAACTACCCCGTTTTTTGAGGGGTATAGGGAGTCGTGTACTGCCTTGCAATTCCTCTTTCCTTATAGAAATCTCCTAGTACATGCGATGTGAACTCTCCTCCTTTATCGGTTCTCAAGGTTTTTAGGCTTGTCCCAAGTTTCCTCTCCACTCCTTTAATGAACTCGATTAGAATTCCAGGAACTTGGTCTTTGGTTTTCACCATGTACGCCCACATAAACCTACGATAATCATCTACAATCAGTAGCATGTACCGGTTTCCTGCTTGAGTCATTGGTGAGATGGCTCCGCATAGATCGGCATAGAGTAGCTCAAGCGGCTTTGACGCGCGATATTTGACCTCCTTTGGAAAAGCTCCCCTTGTTTGCTTTCCTACCACACATGCGTCACATATTGCGGATGGTCTCTTGATGAATGGTAGCCCAATAGAGATTCTTGATAGCATCCTCAACGCATCAAAATTAAGATGACCGAGTCTGGCGTGCCAAAGCCAACACTCGTCATGCATGTTAACCTGTAAACAGACTGGCGCAACAACTTTAAGGTTAATCTTATAAACACGATTGGTTGAACGAGGTACCTTCATTAGAACCGATCCGTTTGGTTCAAACATCCACAATACGCCATGCTCGATCGTTATTTTGTTTCCTGACTCATTCATTTGCCCGACACTGATTATGTTATTCTTCAGCGAAGGTATGTAGTAAACATCCTTCAAGATCCGCTGCTTACCCGACTTGCCTTCTAGGATAATTGTGCCGCGGCCTCTAATCTCCACGCATGAACCATCTCCGAACAGAACCTTACCTTTTATCCGTTTGTCTAAACTCGAAAACCAATCCTTGTTTCCCGTCATATGATTGCTCGCCCCGTTATCGAGAAACCAAGTGTTGTTTTCTCGTGGACTCTCATCAACTTCTTCAAGTCAACTCGGTCTTCATTCAAGTACACTCCTTCATGGGTTTCTATATAGAGCATCGGTCCGTCATCAAGGGTGAGGTTATTCTCTTCGGTTTTGTTTCGGGTGGGGCAATCGCTTGAGAAGTGGCCCAACTCATCACATCGGAAACACTTATGTTTCGAACGATCCTTTGTTGTCTTCTTAGTGGTTTCCTTCTCTCTTACGTGACCCGAACCTCTGCCTCGTCCTCTTCCTTTACCCCTTTGTGAAGATGAACCTTCGGCTGACGCTCCTCTTCCGCGGCCGAAGCTCTTTCCTTGCTTCTTCTTGACCTCCCACTCCTCGTACGTAAGAAGAAGATGTTCATGCTTCGTGGTTTGATTATCTTCGGACCCTATCCTCTCTTCGTAGGCCTTAAGACGTCCAACCACGTCGTCAAACGTGACTGTTTTAAGATCGATCACCTGCTCAAGTGACGCGACCATGTGAATAAACTTCTTTGGAGATCCGTTTAAGAACCTCTTAACAAGCTTCGATTCTTCTATTTTTTCTCCGAGTGTTGATGCTTTAGAGGCGATACTTGCAATTTTGCATGAGAATTCGTCCACCGTACCGGTCTCTTTCATCTTTAGGTTTTCGAATTCGGACATCAAGGTTTGAAGCCGCACCTCCTTCACCCGCTCGGCTCCTTGGTGCCGGTTTTTAATTGCTTCCCACATCTCCTTGGCCGTAGTCAGGTTTCCTATCTGGAGCACCAAATCTTCGGGTATCCCTTGGAATAGAACTGCTATTGCAATGTTGTTTTTCTTCGCGTTAGCAGCTGTCCCCAGTTCTATCATCTCCCAAACACTGTTAACATTCAGGATTACCTTCATCTTCATCGCCCAAACCGTCTAGTTCACCGGAGTTAACAATGGGATTTGGAGAGATGTCGTGTTGTGGTCTTTAGCTGCAACGATCTGTCGATTAGCATCGTCTCCCATTGCAAACGATTTATGCACGACACATCTTCTTCTTCCGCAGCTTGCTTTCGATCAGACTAAACCCGTCGCTAAGATCCTTCCGATCGTAAATCACTTTTGTTGATCGGTCCTTGTCTAGCCGGACTTGCTGATCGTTATCGACTGTATTGTTACCCAACCCTGAGCTCTGATACCAATTGTTAGAAATCGGTACCAAAGACCCACACGAATTAAGCCAAAACTTGTTTCTTATTATTTGATTATGATTGAATGCTTGACTTACAAAATCATCCATCTATTTATAAGCCTACAATCCTTGGTGATCAAAGAACTAGCCTTGGAGAACAAGGAAACTAGCCTTTATTCTTTGTCCACCAAGGAACTATAATAATCTAGAAACTTCTTTTGACTTAAACTAGGAAATCTATCTCTAAAACCTAGTTTACAAGATTGGCAACTAAGTTCTTCTAGTTACCAAACCTTGCATTACAAGATTAATATATCATTCACCCCCCTAATCTTGTAATACCAACGAGTCCTTTCATCTCATTGAACTTCAAACGTGGCAACGCTTTAGTAAGAATACCGGCCTTTTGTAAATTCCCACTTATGTGCTCCACTTGAATTTGTTCTCGCCCAAAACATTCTCTTATAAAGTGGTACCGGGTATGAATATGTCTGCTCTTTCCAAAGAACACCGGGTTCTTCATCAATTCTATCGTGGATGAATTATCAACTTTCAGAGTCACCTTTTTCTTCTTTTCACCCGTCACTTCTGATATTGATTTCTTAATGGTTTAATAGTATTAACCATTTGAAAATTTATGAAAAGTGTATTGTTATACATAACTATTTGTGATAAATTGTTTAATTTTGTTATTTAATTCCATTTCATTACCTTATACTCATATATATATATATATATTGATTATTATATTATTTGTATATTTAAATTAGTTTATTAATTAATACATATAATTATTAAGTAGTTTATAAAACCGATGATGAGTTCAAACAATAAACTTATTAACGTTTTATGGGATCTATCCAAAATAAAACATATTTTAACGCATATCCGATAACGCGTTGTTGAGATGTGTGGTCCTGAAAATTACGTAAGGAGACCTTAGCATAATTTTCAGCTTGTGATTTATATGTTAGGAAAATAAGGGGTTGAATTCTAAGAATTTAAGGTTAACCTAAAGGTTTATACTACCCACTTATCAAAGACACTACAAACCTACCAGTGTGTTTAGAGTGGGTTAAGAAGATGGGCATTTGTGAATCATCAAAGAAGTGCCTCAACGTGATACAACCATCTTGTTTCAAATGGGGCTAGGCTGTTTGATGTCGGGTCTTATATTGGCGTTAGTTGTAACACCCCAACCGATGGCGGAAACATCGGGATGTCACGTATTGATGATTGTTCAATAGCTCATGGTACTAAATGAAAGTTGAATAATATTAAACAATTTACAATTTGTCATACAAATTACATAAACGTGATTTCATAAACTAGGTCCAAAGCTCCTATGTGTTCCAAGACTTGTACAACTTCCAATAGTAAATAAAACCTGAAACATGTTAAGTTGGAAAGATGGGGGGGGGGGGTCAACTATAAATAGTTGGTGAGAATACATAGGTTTTTCATATAATTGAAAACAATGTGTTGTATAGCAATCATGATTGAAGTATAATAATGAGAAATGATAGAATATGAGTCCGACAAGTAACAATGCGTCTTTTGTACAATCAAATCTTGTGTCGACTGAGACCTAACTCGCAAGTTAGTAAATGTGTAACTGTTATCGATCATCCCTGAATTTATGCGGGGGGATGGGTTTGTCAGACCTATAGCGCTATAATCTAAACAGGCTGCTTGATCAATGTTAATGATTGTACTGTGTCTTTTTGTTACAGTCAAATGATAGAATGAGTAAATGATAGTGTAATTGAATCATAAGTTTCAACAATGTAAGAATGAGTATATGATAGTGTATGAAATGTTTAAACATGTTTCACCCCAAAATGTAAAACAGAAAAAGGGGCTATGTAAACTCACCTTAGGTGCATAATGAGTTCGTGCGTTTTATTGAGCGTGCAAACACTAAGTAATAATGCCTTGGAAAACTCGGAACTAGCTAGAGGAGATAATGATGGATGAAAACTTTAGTATATGGGAGATGGGATAATAATGTTTTTTTTATTGAATGGTATAAAGAGTTGAATGGTATCCTATAGTATTTATAGTGTATAATTTGGAGTTGTAATTAGGGACTACTTTGACTAGGCTAGAATTTAGGAACAACTTTGACTTGACTAGAACACCATATTTACTAACACTTTGACTTGACTAGGAGACCATATTTACTAACACTTTGACTTGACTTGACTAGGAGACTACATTTGACTTTTTGACTAAGGGACCTTAAAAGGGTTTAAGTTTAATTGGTTTTAATTAACATCACAAAACACCAAATGGTGTAGTGGTTTGTGTGGTGTGGTTAAGGTTTAGCCCGCCAGGGACTCGGGTTCGAATCCTGGCACAGGCAAACATTTTTTAAACGTTTTTAAATCAGAATTTTTAATACAATCCAATTTAATATTGATTATAAGTCATTATTTAAACAAATTTTTTTTTTACAAAATGGATGGTAAAGATACTGTAAACATGAATCGGATGAATAAACGAGGGAGTTCTATGTATATATATAAAGAAAATTTGTGTGATGTTACAGTCTCCCCTACTTTTAGGAACTCCGTCCCGAAGTTTATTTTAAGAAGAAACATTTGAATAGTGTTGAGGATAGTTAGGGTGACTATGGTTCAGAGTAGGGTAAGAGTTTAAGGAATGTATAAGATAACCATAAATGCTAGATGGACTACCAAACAACTAGGGTTTGTTATTGGTCTGACCCTACAGTATCCCTTTCCACGTATCATTAGTGTTTATATATAGCTTGTACCGCAGCTAACCCATCACACCTCTGATACTTCGAAAACATACGGGGTATCTCCCAAAACCTTAATAGAATTTCACACTACCTTAATGTACCTGTAAATTCATGATTACATTCCGGACCGCAATCACCAATTTACCTTACATTAGGGTTTTGTGTCCTTCTATGACTCTAAACACATATGTAAGTAATGCAAAACAGCCTTGTGATTGAATCGTATACAATGTATCCAAAAATAAGTCCAACTGTTGAGCAGGAAAAAGACCTCTACCAGTCAGTGAGTATAAACCTCTACCGATTGTTGAGCAGGTGCGATAGCCTCTACCAGTCGTTGAGCAGGTTGTAGGGCCTCTACCGACTGTTGAGCAGGCATGATGACCTCTACCAATCGTTGAGTAGGTTATTTGGTACTCTACTAACTGTTGAGCAAGTACTTCATCCTCTATCAGTTGTTTGATTAAGTGTACCAATTATTACACACATGAATTGCAAATTGATAATATGTACATGTAAGCAATCAAGTATCAAGTATAGCATACGAGTTGTAATAGGGTTGCCCTAGACAAGGTTAATGACTCTAGGTATGTCTATAGCAAATAGTTTATATTCCATGAATTCTAGTTTCAAATGTTCAAATATGGTAGATAGTCGAATCCTCATGTATAACTAAGGATTATGTTTGATGCAACACACAATCAAGTTTCAATAGTTTGGTTATCATGGGTAACTAGCTCATGTGTGAGAAGGTGAAGGATATGAATTTAGTTCTTGAGAGGATGATGAAAAATCTTGAAGCAGAATCAAGGTTGTGAGAGATAGTGAATGTGAAGATAGTTGATAAAGAGTTTATTTTATAGTAAGGAGATTATGTAGCAGTGTAAATTTAGGGGTTTGGATCAAAGGTTATAATCAAGTGTATAAGAAAACATGATTGTGGTATATGCCAAATATTGTAAAACTTTGAACAAGTTGAAAATGAGTGAGTGTCGATGGAGAATTTACAGACTAGATATTATTCCCATGGATAAAAAAAATCTTATTTTCAAAATTGGTTTTATACATAAAGCAAAAGTTGTTAAATAGTACAAGCTAAGTGAGCTTTGATTAAAATATTCCCGTTAATTGGAGATTTCAAACATGACATTAGGTTTTGAAGATCAAGGTTCTATTAAGTGATTTTTAATAGTTTAAAGCATTATATAGAAAATTGTTTGTTACGTCAATAAATAAACAATTGAATTTAAGTTCGAGGACATCTTTTGACAAAAATATGTACTTTGTAAAGTTACTAGGTAATGAAAATACAACAGGATTTAGAAATCTTTAGTTTGTGCTAAGGTATGAGGTTATAGTTTCTAAAAATAAGTAACATGTGGAGAAATGAAATAATATGATTTTGGTAGGGTGTTGAATATTTAAAAAGTGGCTAAGATGGTAAAGGTGAAGTGTGATTATGAAATCCATAGATGGTTATGAAATGAGATTGATTTAAGCTGTAAAATTTTGAGATTTTAGAGCTTAGTTTAAGGAAAGTGAGTGTAATCATTTATTCATTAATTAAAACGAATAAACGAAAACGTTGACTTATCAAAACTTCTAGATTTTAATAACATAGTGAAGACATGCTTTAGCTTATAAGTGAACACTCATCCCGAGAATTCCCAGGTAGGCATCCGGATCCCTCGTCTGATTGGGATTTATGCGCAATGCCAGTCCTAGACAGAAAACTCAGAATAGAGGCGTTCACCCTTCCAGATTGCACGTGTTCGTTATTAAAATCTAGAACTTCGACGAGATCTTCAAGGTGGTTCATGCTAAACCTGAGGATTTGTCCTATTCGTCTAAGAGTAGATCTTGTGATGGAGAACAATCTTCTTGTAGGGACTAAAGTAGGGATAAGAAGTAGGATAGAGAATAGAAACAAGTAAGGTTGCAAGTAAAAGGAGCAAGTACTGATTATAATCCTATGGTTATAGACTAGATTATTTTTCTAATAACCTAATTCCCTATAACCATGGCTCTGATAACAATCTGTAACACCCCAACCGATGGCGGAAACATCAGGATGTCACGTATTGATGATTGTTCAATAGCTCATGGTACTAAATGAAAGTTGAATAATATTAAACAATTTACAATTTGTCATACAAATTACATAACGTGATTTCATAAACTAGGTCCAAAGCTCCCATGTGTTCCAAGACTTGTACAACTTACAATAGCAAATAAAACCTGAAACATGTTAAGTTGGAAAGATGGGGGGGGGGTCAACTATAAATAGTTGGTGAGAATACATAGGTTTTTCATATAATTGAAAACAATAATCGTGATTGAAGTATAATAATGAGAAATGATAGAATATGAGCCCGACATGTAACAATGCGTCTTTTGTACAATCAAAGCTTGTGTCGACTGAGACCTAACTCGCAAGTTAGTAAATGTGTAACTGTTATCGATCATCCCTGAATTTATGTGGGGGGATGGGTTTGTCAGACCTATAGCGCTATAATCTAAACAGGCGGCTTGATCAATGTTAATGATTGTACTGTGTCTTTTTGTTACAGTCAAATGATAGAATGAGTAAATGATAGTGTAATTGAATCATAAGTTTCAACAATGTAAGAATGAGTATATGATAGTGTATAAAATGTTTAAACATGTTTCACCCCAAAATGTAAAACAGAAAAAGGGGCTATGTAAACTCACCTTAGGTGCATAATGAGTTCTTGCGTTTTATTGAGCGTGCAAACACTTAGTAATAATGCCATGGAAAACTCGAAACTAGCTAGAGGAGATAATGATGGATGAAAACTTTAGTATATGGGAGATGGGATAATAATGTTTTTTTTATTGAATGGTATAAAGAGTTGAATGGTAGGCTATAGTATTTATAGTGTATAATTTGGAGTTGTAATTAGGGACTACTTTGACTAGGCTAGAATTTAGGAACAACTTTGACTTGACTAGAACACCATATTTACTAACACTTTGACTTGACTAGGAGACCATATTTACTAACACTTTGACTTGACTTGACTAGGAGACTACATTTTACTTTTTGACTAAGGGACCTTGAAAGGGTTTAAGTTTAATTGGTTTTAATTAAGATCACAAAACACCAAATGGTGTAGTGGTTTGTGTGGTGTGGTTAACGTTTAGCCCGCCAGGGACTCGGGTTCGAATCCTGGCACAGGCAAACATTTTTTAACGTTTTTAAATCAGAATTTTTAATACAATCCAATTTAATATTGATTATAAGTCATTATTTAAACAAAAAAAAATTAACAAAATGGATGGTAAAGATACTGTAAACATGAATCGGATGAATAAACGAGGGAGTTCTATGTATATATATAAAGAAAATTTGTGTGATGTTACATTAGTGTTAAACTTCAATCGTGGTCGAATTATGACATCTTTTAGTAAATAAAACGATTTAGGAGTGGCTCATGACATTGGGACTTTTGATATAAATTTGTAACTTAATAAATTATAAAAAGTTTAGTTTTTGTCTCAAAGTAGTAGATAAAATTGATTGTATGTGAGATCCGGTAAAACAACAAAGTAAAATGGTTATTTTTCTTTTACTAAGTATTTTACATGTTGCGAGTAAAGATCATGTATAAAGTGTTTTTTTTTTTGAAAACTGTGAGAATCAAAGTAGAGTATTTCTTTATTTATTTTTTTTTTCGAATTTTTTTTCTCCTATTGTTAAACATGTATTATAGTATTGAAATCTAAAAAAAAACGTAAAATAAATAAATTTTGGTGTAGAGTAATTACTTAATTACTCTAGTGTAAAATAATGTATTTACTTTTATGACGTAATTACACTAAAAAAATTAATAATGTATTTACTTTAATGATGTAATTACACTAAACAAAAATTAAATTGTTTTTATTATTCATCTAGAAAGTATGTTTAAACACATAGGAAAAAAATTCTAAAAAAAAAATAAAAATTTCTCTCCCCCCTTATATTCTCACAGTTCTCACAAAAAAAAAAAAAAACTTTGTATTTAATCTTTACCCTACATGTCGATATATGTGACACTTTTAAAAAATTGGGAGTTTATAATCCTTGACACAACATAGCCCGCTAACATAATATAGAAAGTGTTTAGTTTTCATATCTAACTCATTTAATTAAAGAAGTTGTTTAAACCATTTATCTGATGATGTGAAGATATATATATCGACACGTCTAAAATTGAAAAAAAAAGAAAAAAAACTATAGGTAGAACCCCAACACATCTACGACCCGTTTATTACAACCCCACAATTCGTTTAGAACCCTTTGATTCTTTTGATTTGTTTAGATGAACGAGTTATTCATGTTGTGTTTAGCTTGAATGATGTGAAACTCTAGTAAACTCAGGTTAATGTTTTTTACAAAGATATAAGTCTACCTTATCAAAACATTCATTTAACGTACTTAACTGGGTCAGTTGAGTCAGTTCGATGATTCGGGGAATCATCGGGAGTTGGTTTACACTCACGTATTGTCTAGGGCTAATGAGTTGGTTCCCGTTCCCGTTCCCGTTGTGGGTGAAATTGCATAGTTGGATTGAGAGTTCAAGTATTAGATGCCCTATGAATGATGTATATCTTGTGAATGCATGATTATGTGATTAGATGTGATAACATATGTTAAAATGACAATTTGAGAGTTTTAGGTTCAATTGGGAAAATAGGATTTCCGTTCGTGCGATCGAAGGCACGAATGAAAATAAGGAAGTCCCATTCGTGCCATGAAAAGCACGAATGAAAATAAATAATTTTGGTTCGTACCCAAGCAGGTACGAACGGGAGCAGGGTATAAATACATTTCCTTGCCTCATTTTCATCATTTCACAACCCTATCTCGCCTCCAAGTGCTCTCTCTCAAACCCAAACCTGTAGAAAGGAGTTTTTGCCCTCGTTTTTAAGATCCTAAAGCTAAAACACATTCTATAACCAAATCAAGTGAAGATTCAAGGCGTGTTCACCATTTAAACCCTTTTTAATACAATTTCATACATTTTTTGATAAACCCTAAGTGTCCAGATCGGTTCTAATTGAGTTTTCATAAATAAAAACCTTCCTAACATCTTTCTAAACTAGATCTATACTTAAATAATGAGTTTTCTAATAAAACCCAAATGTTAATGATGTTGGATGATTGTTTTATGTGTTATATGTTATAAAATGATGTGTAGATGTCGTATAGATGATTTAGGACTGATTTTGAACATGATTTATGGGTGTGTTGTTGATTAATTGATGTTTATTGGATTTCCACCCATTTTGGGGGGGTTTTATGCTAGATTTAGGGGTTGTTCATGAGTATAATGATGACGATAGGATCAGGGATTCACTAATACATGTAAATCTGTGTTTATTAATCCGTGCATGATGTTATTTCAAAAGTTTCAAGTTTGGGTAAAGTTTTCATGCAATTGATGTGACATCTCCATAATTTGCCATTTTGGGAAAAGTTGTGATTGTTATGTGTGAAAAAGGTTTAGTTACATATGGTTAGGTTAGATAAGATTAACTGTTGTGATTTGTTGTATTCCGTGAAGTTTTCGAGCAAGTTTGATGGGTTGTTGTTCGTCAAAATAGTGCAGTCAACTATCAGGTTGAATGAAGTTTCATTCGTACCCTCAAGGGTACAAATGAAACAAAATGTTTTTCCTTTGACCCATAAAAGGGCACGAACCAAATGAAATATTTTCCTTTCGTACCTTCGACTGCAGAAATGAAACTTTGATGTAAACTAAGTGTTTTATATACATTGCTTGTATGTAAACTATGTATATTTGATCAACTGATGTAACGAGTCACCAACGGGATGTCGAGCCTGCCTTGTGTGGTCAGGTAAACATTTAAACATTTTTTCAAACATACGTAGTCATGGTCTAGACAATCAAGGACTAGTTAACATATGGGTTATTGGTCTAGATACTCATACACATTTTATGATAAGTCGCCGGTATTAGGGACTATCATTTCATTGTTGGTTTATCTTTTAATGTGACACCAGTCAATGATCCAGGTCAACATCCGTACACATTTTACTTATTTTTGTCATTTCATGTGCATAATTAGACATTTTGCACACACTATACCCCACCAGTCTTGTAAAGCATGAACTGTTGAGGAAACTCAGTAGATTGCCCGTCCATGCATAGAACACCCGGACTACACAAAGCAATTGGCATTGAACAGTCAAGCCAATCACACGCTCATCAGAGGGCAAGCTGATACGCGATTACCACACATGTACAAAGCAACAATACACGTGACAATGCCCAAGTGGAAAGATACACAATTCACTCAAACTTGAGCAATTACAAATCGTTGGATGAGGTTGTCACTCACACAAATAATAAAACACTCCCGAAGAACAAACATGTGTTATCATTTGATGTATTACTCCCTAACACATGATAACTCCTCACTAACATACGTATACATATTAGCTTGATCACAAATAATATCATATGTTATCATCCGAATAACAAGTGCTCATAACTTGTGGAAATTAATACATGTTAATATCGTCATCGAGAATTCTTTAACCTAATAAAAAAACAAATTATACCTTGGTGTGAATGGTTGAATATTACCTATGCTAACAAATGCTCCATTGAAATAGATACCTACACACATATATATATGCCTATACCATCGGATCTACACCCACGTAAGGTGGGATAAGACTAGCCGAAGCATATATATAAATATATATATATACACACACACATGCATAGGGTTGTATACGAACCAAACGAACACAAACAAGACCTTGTTCGTGTTCGTTTGTTGAAGAATTAACGTGTTCGCGAACTGTTCATGAACACATACCGAACGAGTTTTTGTTTGCGTTCATTTGTATTTATTTGCTAAACTTAGGTGTCGGACAAAAACGAACACAAACAAACACAAATGAACGTAAACGAACACAAATAGGCATTACCGAATAAAATCGAGCACAAACCAACACATTAAATTCAAAAATTAGCATTTTTCATTGCTAACATTGTCCGCCCAGAATATACTAATCCAATTACCCAAATATACGTAACATAATCTTGATCACATAATGTCTTATAAAAACACAAAGGTATCATATTGAACTTGAAATCTTCGTTTAATCCACCAAAAATAACAGTTAATCAAAATAGCTAAAGTACTATTAACATGTGATACACTAATATATGTTAAATAATCTACCACTAAGAAATTTGAAGTACTTAAATTAAATATAAAAAATTAAAAACCCTAATGAACTATCGAAAACAAACAAACATAAACGAACGTGTTACCGAACGTTCACGAATATAAACAAACGAACGCGGCCTCTGTTCATGTTCGTTTGCTTAGCTAAACGAACGGAATTTTTTGTTTGTGTTCGTTCCTTTATTAAAAGAACGAACACAAACAAACTTCCCGCCGAACAGTTCACAAATTGTTCGCCGAACGTTTGGTTTGTTTACAGCCCTACACATGCATGTACACGACATTGGTACACACACATACACTCATGGATAGACATTAACTATTATAATTAAATTGTGTTCCTTAATAATCAACTTACATTATAAATGAGGCCTTGTCATTCCAACATAACAACAATTAGATGATGATTATACCTCTAAATGGAAAGATCTCCTCTTGTTCTTAATCGGCCGAAGATATCCAAACCAAACCATGTTATATCACTTTTCCAAGAATGTCTAAAGCATACATTAATATAGTATAGAGATATCATAAACACACACCTTTTGACTTATGATTTCAAACCCAAAATAGCTTGGCCGTTTCTTTGTTTGTTCTCGGTCGAAGATCACCCAAAATCACCCTCATGTCACTTTCAATGCTAGTGTACACATCTTATACCAATTTGGCATATGACAACACCTTAAGACAATGGATGTTGGATCTAGAAACTCCTCATTTAGCTTGATACATCATCCGCCAAAAACCAAAGGAACAATTGATCGAGTGTCACTATCACAAAATGTGTCCAAATCTTTCATTGTGAAGGATCCACATCACTATCACAAGTACAATTCTTATGTCATGGAACTTCCCTAAAAGGTCTAGCATCAATCGGTTTTGGAGAAACAAGAACTATACATCACCATCACCAAGATTTTGTCACTTTTCTTTGTCTTATATTCGGCCGAAACATACAAGGCATATGATCTCTTGCTAGGTTGTCAATTAACACTAATCTAGGCAATAGAAAAAATCATTATCAACCCTCTAAGTAAGTCAACCTTTCCTTATTGACATATCTTGTCCCTAATCGGGTAGAAACAAGAATGAGATGCTTGGCATTCATATGTCACCATCTTACATCAACTAGTGATTAAAACCATCAAACACCACTCTATCTTAGATGATTAGATTTACACCTTATGTTCTTGTCTTCACACCACTTGAGACCACTATAAAAAGGGGCAGAAGGGACAAATCAAACTCACACACTACCTCTCTATCTCTCGGCACATAACCACCAAACATAAGCCATTAACCAAACCGCATCATTTTCGAGCCACTAGAGTCTTCAAGAACCGGGTTTAAGGAAGGTATCGAGCCACATTATTGGGAAGCCGAGTATAACACAGGTAATCACATCCGTCATCTCCCGAGTTGGTATGTTTAAACTCCTCAAGTTTCCATTTGTTTTTATTAATCTCGGTCCTTTCCATTATACACCCGACCTTAGCCTCTAGCCTTGTTAATCGACAATCACCACTAAACACTATGATTATGGAAGTTGATGTTATATATGGTAGTTTTCTAATTACGAACATACATGTATATATGTAAATACAACCGCATAGGTGCATATCACACACACACACACACACTCACAAAACATTAAGAAATTTGGCCTAATGTGAAAGGTGTACTCATATTTGAACTAGTTATGTGTATAGAGCTATGTATTTTAACAAAGATTCGAGTTTTGAAACTAATATAACGAGTATATATACACCACCACATAACTCGACATTTATACAAAAGACTCACAACTTTGAAACAATGACGTACACCTACATGCTCATAAGTCCACTCACGAGCACATGGGATTCCAATGATTGATCACTAGTCACGAAATTGGAACTAAATGTTGATATAATGTTTGGCTATATATACATAATGCATGTTAAAATGGCCATAACATATGTTAATACTACATTTTGACAATAAGATATATAAACATATGCCAAACACTCATTTTCCATAAAAAAAATGCACATGTGAAGGTTGGGAATATCCTACACCCATGATGACGTGTGTGGGGCCCATTTTATACGTTTTCACAATAAAATGCCAAGATTTCCAAAACCGTTCATTATACATAGTACATATGGATCAACTAATAACTGTCACCTGCACAAAACATGGCCCACACCTAACTGACACAAGGGTCCACAAGTCGGGTGAACAACTTGTATGATAAACGACAAAACCGTATAACTTACTATGTCCAAAATGATCATAGGGTATCATTTGTCGGGATGATCACTATTTCATTTCCCTGCTTTACCAGACCTTATCCCCAGTTATCAGGTGAGTTTCACAACCCCATTTTTAAGTTTTCCGTTTTGGGGGATAAACATGCTACATACTAGTACATTGCATTTTGGTGTGTTATTCTATCTTGATTACTATGTGGAACATGAGACATTCGGTTCATGAGATCTCAATCGTCCTCGTACTTATATTTACACTGTAACCATTAGCTATAAAAAGCCATGGAACACTTTAATAGATCTATTGGGTTGACACCCCCACTCTTGGTTAGTCGCTATAACCGGTTACATACAAAAGAGTGGTAGTATTCTACTATACATACGTTGTCTTTATTGTACACTGCGTGAGGCACAATAGTCAAGAGGTTTGGTTATGGGACTTATGGTTTGCATAGTAATCATTTGCTTAGCTAGCTTATGGTCGGCCATACACGAATTTCACAAGCACTTTACATAGTACATTAAAACCTGTGAGATTACTGACATTATGTTGATAAATCTTTTATGCATGTTTTTCAGGTAACTAACCATGCCGAGCAGAGACTTGAGGGTTGGGTTTGAGTCTACACTTGGCGTTACCATCATGGATTTGGTTGTGTCAGTCATATGCTGTCTTGGTGTTTAAGTTATGTGATTTCAGACAATTTCTTATTTTCAAACAATGTTTCTATATTTTAATAATTTATAACATCGTTAATCCTTC
Source organism: Ambrosia trifida (assembly GCA_028751855.1). Lineage (NCBI taxonomy): Eukaryota > Viridiplantae > Streptophyta > Magnoliopsida > Asterales > Asteraceae > Ambrosia > Ambrosia trifida. The sequence goes on along the minus strand of CM054128.1, from coordinate 61,492,372 downwards.
GATGATATCTATTTAATTTAAATCTTGTGTATTGCTCGAATCTTGTGCTTTAAAACCTTTCGAATCACATCTGCGTGTTTCTGACTTGGCGGGGTGTGACAGATTGGTATCATAGCATAAGGTTATAGCGAACTAAGATTCTTTTGAGTCAACTATAACCCAAAAACATTTTTCGAAATGTTTTCACAAAGTACCACATTACCTCTCCTTGGCGGGGCATGACAGCTGCTCCACGATGGCATCCGGGTATAGTAGTTCATTTATTTACATTTATGTTCGTTCATATATTCATACATCTGACAGGATCATGGCCATTTTTGTTGACCTCACTCTCTTATCTGACTCCGAGGATGATTACCTCGTGAACGCTACAGCGGAGGAGGACATCCGGCCCGTTGCTCTTTCCCAACCTGCATCCGTCCCATATGAGGCACCCGACTTTCCTCACCATGGTGGTGGTTTCCTTTCTGACTCCGACATAGACGTAGACCCCACGCCTGTGGTATGACGTGTTTCTGATGAGGGCTGCAGTCGTTGCTCTTGCTACTGCTTTTCCATCTTCATCTTCATAGGATACATCATGATTGTACCTTATGTTATGTTGTTTTGTGGTTATAGTTTAAACTATTGCGGCTTGGTCACGAGTCTTTTGTATCTTGACATTTGATGTACTTTAAATTATGAACGTGAAATGCATGCGATGGTATTATGGTCTATAATGTATCTTGTTTATTCTTTTGTCTTGTGGTTGTGATTGACTTACTATATTTGGTTATATTTGATTGTTACATTTATATGCCTGGCAATGTTCGTGAAATATCTGTCTTATACCTTTGATATGTGATGTATTAGAAAGGATATGCAAACTCGACAATATGCAAGAACCAACGATGGGGAGCCACTGTGACAATCGGCAAATTTCGATCAACGTCCGATGTAGTTTTAACCGTAATTGAGCTTTCAGAAATAATTATTTAATTATCAATAATGTCATTTATTAAGTATCGAAAGCTTACGAATCGTTTAAAGGAATGAAACCTCGACCGAAGTAACTAACGCGATTTTAACGCGTGTTCTGAAAGAACTTGTCGGATATTAAAAATAATATTATATTTGCTCGGTTTAGTTATATTTTTAATTTCGAGCAAAACCGACTAATTTTAATGGCTAATTTATGAACCATAAATAAAACCGAGACGTTTTACGCTTAAACGGGTTCGCTACGCGGTATACTCCACCTAACTAAAACCCTAACTATAAATAGAACATAACCTCCTTGTCTCCCTCATTTTCAGCCGCTACCCTCCCACTCTCTCTCTATAAACACTACAGCTCTCTCTCTAACCCCTCTCTATCATCTCGAGCTCTCTCTCCCTCTGCTCCTTCCCTACGACTGGTAGCAACCACCAGAATGGTGTCGGTGATGGGGCTTGATGCTGGAAATGCAGAGGTGGTGGAGGCGGCGCTAGGTAACAAGGATGGCGTCTCGTTGATGGGTTATGTCAAATTGTGGCTCGGGTGTTTGTTGGTTCACGTCTGGATCATGGTAGGCGGATGATGACAACTCAAGGGTAGATCTATCAGGTTTAGTGGGGGTTGGGTGGAGATGATGACCTATAGTGGTTTTGGTCGCTCATTGTCGGGTTGGATCAGTTAGGGGGTCAAGGATGTGGTTCGTCGGTTAGATGGTCGTGGACGTACGGGCAGAAGCAGTGACAACTGATTGGGGTGTTATAGTGTTTGGTTTGTCATGTTTGGTTAAATTCGTGATTGTTGGTAGTCCTAGGGTTGGGTCTGAGGGGTTTTCAATGGTGGTCCGACGGTGGTCATAGTGGTGTCGTTCGTAGACGCCCGATCGTGGGTGTTGGGTCTCACGTCCTCAGTTCAACTTTGGAGTTGTTTTTGGATTGGTTTTTGGTTGTGTTCAGGCTCATTCAACCAGAGTTAACCCAGTCAGAGCTGGTCGATTATAGCGGTTAAAGATCCGGTAGTTTCTCAACTCGATCTAGTTTGTGACACCCCGCATTTTCATGTTCCTACTTTAACTGAACTCTAGTTAACTTGCATGTGTATACGTGACTAAACACTTGACTAGGGTTAGTTAGGAAGGTCTTCCTAGGGTAATAACATATGTTATGTGATAATAACATATTTTACATTATAATAAGTAAAGTTATCATCACAATGCACACACGAGTCCTGTATCCCGAATGTTGGTGAATTATCTGGCATACATGATAATGTGCACAATGGAATTATGATGAATGTGAAGTAACATGTTTATGTGGATTACATGTTTATATGAATTACCGCTTAACTGAAAGTTAGTACGTAAACTATGCAAATTATGTGCACTATATGATTAATATGTATTGAGATAGTAAAAATAATAGTTTTTATATACGTTGGTGGGGTTAATATTATCGGGTCCAGTATTGGGCTAAAACATGATTAACAAGTCCGGTTAGCAAACTAAAAAGCCCTAAAACCCAATTACTTGGGCAACAAGCCAAATCCTCTTATAAATATTGATCAAAAAAAAAAAAAAAGAAAGAAACCCTAACCCACTACCCCTTGCGCCGTAAACACCCCCACCCCCACTCTCTCTTAATTTCAATCAAACAACAAACCCTCTTGATTAATCCAACTGGTGTTGGGTGGAATCTCTAAACCTTGAGGATTTCTTTCATTGAAAGGTATAATTTTTATAAGTTTTATGATGATTGTTAATGTTTTGAAAAACTATTAAAAACCCTAGAAACTCTATGAGTATGAATCGCATGTGTATGTGCTTGTGTAAATTCTTAGATGTTTTGCATAGAGGTTTATGAGAATTGATGTATGTGATTATAATTGATGTATTTGTAAATTCGTGGTGTACTGTGATGCGTCCATCCAACGGTTAGGGTGTGTGCTGATGCAACGTGATAAGGTGATCGCGCATGCTTCACGTCAATTGAAGGTTCATGAGAAGAATTACATCACCCATGACTTGGACCAGGGAGCAGTGGTTTTTGCTCTAAAGATGTGGAGGCATTATCTCTATGGGACGATGTGTACGATCTTCACTGACCACAGGAGCCTCCAACACATATTCGATCAAAAAGAGCTGAACATGCGACAACGTTGATGGGTGCAAGCTGATGCCCTCAGTCGTAAGCTAATGTAGTAGCTGATGCCCTCAGTCGTAAGGAAACGAAACCTAAATGGGTGCAAGCTTTACAACTCACTATACATTCTAATCTTCCTGATAAGATACATGAAGCCTAGGGCGAGGCTTTGAAAGAAGAAAATATCGGGCTTGAAACTTTACATGGTGCGGATAAGCACTTGGAACTAAAGACGGATGGTCTTCAATACTATATGAATCGAGTCTGGATACCACGTTTTGGGGATCTCAGACAACTAGTGCTTGATAAAGCTCACACCTCTCGATATTCAGTACATCCTGGTTCGGACAAGATGTACCAAGATCTCAAAACTCTTTACTGGTGGCCAAACATGAAAGCTGAGATAGCCACATACGTTAGTAAGTTCTTGACTTGTGCGAAGGTTAAGATCGAATATCAGAAACCTTCATGCCTACTCCAGCAACCAGAAATCCCTATATGGAAATGGGACGGAATTTCTTTGGATTTCATCACAAAGCTTCCTAGAACGCCAACTGGCCATAACATGATTTGGGTTATCATGGATCGTTTAACCAAATCGGCACATTTTCTGGCGATAAAGGAAACCAACTCGCTAGAGAAATTAGCTAATCTCTACATCAAGGAGGTAGTCTCTAGGCATGGGGTGCCTACTTCTATCATATCTGATTGCGATGCACGATCCACTTCTCATTTTCGGACTACCCTCCAAAACGCTTTGGGGACTCGCTTAGAAATGAGCACAACCTATCACCCACAGATGGATGGACAGAGTGAACGTACCATCCAAACATTGGAAGATCTACTACGAGCGTGCGTGGTGGATTTTGGCAACAGTTGGGATAAGCGCTTGCCTTTGATTGAATTCTCGTATAACAACAGTTACCACACTTCGATACAGTGTGCGCTTTTTAAGGAACTTTATGGACGCAAGTGTAAGTCTCCCATCTGCTGGACTGATGTTGCGGATAGCCAGCTAACAGGTCCCGAACTCGTGCACGAAACTTCTGAGAAGATAGTGCAAATCAGGAACCGGATGGCTGCTGCTCGAGATCGACAGAAAAGTTACGCTGATAAGCGTAGGAAACCTTTGGAGTTCCAGGTAGGGGACAAGGTTCTATTGAAGGTGTCACCTTGGCAGGGGGTGATACGCTTTGGAAAACGGGGAAAGCTGACCCGCGATACATTGGACCATTCGAGATTGTCGAAAGGATTGGTCCGGTAGCTTACAAGTTAAACTCGCTTAATAAACTCGGCGGGGTACACGATGTATCCCACGTATCGCATCGAATCTAAAGAAATGCATGTTGGATACAACATTGATGGTGCCACTGGAGGAGATCCAGGTGGACGATCGGCTACGGTTCATGGAAGAACCAGTGGAGATTCTTGAGCGGGGCGTCAAGAAACTCAAACAAAACACTATACCTATTAGTAAGGTACTATGGAATTCCCATCTAGGACCGGAATACACGTGGGAACGCATGGATCAAATGCGGCTTAGATACGCACATCTCTTTAGTGAACCTGAAACTATGCATAAACCAAACACTAAACGTAAAGCAGCTCTCTCAAAGTGAATTTCGGGGCGAAATTCCTTTCAACTTGGGGATGATGTGACATCCAAGAACCAAGCACATTAATAAGACATTACTAAGCTGGCTTTACTGTTTACTTACTGAATTTCGGGACGAAATTCTTTTCAACTTGGGGATGATGTGACACCCCGCATTTTCAGGTTCCTACTTTAACTGAACTCTAGTTAACTTGCATGTGCATACGTGACTAAACACTTGACTAGGGTTAGTTAGGAAGGTCTTTCTATATGTTATAGGGTAATAACATACGATATGTGATAATAACCTATGTTACATTATAATAAGTAAAGTTATCATCACAATGCACACACGAGTCCTGTATCCCGAACGTTGGTTAATTATCTGGCATACATGATAATCTGCACAATGGAATTATGATGAACGTGAAGTAACATGTTTATGTGGATTACATGTTTATGTGAATTACCGCTTAACTGAAAGTTAGTACGTAAACTATGCAAATTATGTGCACTCTATGATTAATATGTATTAAGATAGTAAAAATAATAGTTTTTATGTAGGTTGGGGTGGTTAATATTATCGGGTCCAGTATTGGGCTAAAACATGATTAACAAGTCCGGTTAGTAAACTAAAAAGCCCTAAAACTCAATTACTTGGGCAACAAGCCAAATCCTCTTATAAATATTGATAAAAAAAAAAAGAAACCCTAACCCCCTACCCGTTGCGCCGTAAACACCCCCACCCGCACTCTCTCTTAATTTCAATCAAACAACAAATCCTCTTGATTAATCCAACTGGTGTTGGGTGGAATCTCTAAACCTTGAGGATTTCTTTCATTGAAAGGTATAATTTTTATTAGTTTTATGATAATTGTTAATGTTTTGAAAAACTTTTAAAAACCCTAGAAACTTTATGAGTATGAATCGCATGTGTATGTGCTTGTGTAAATTCTTAGATGTTTTGCATGGAGGTTTATGAGAATTGATGTATGTGATTATAATTAGGGTTTAGGAATGTGAAAAATACATATTTTAACTTGATTGTATAAGAGGATTTCATGGAATAGGTGATTATGGATGATTAGGGTTTATGAATAACTTGGGGTGCAAGTTTCAGTTTTCTGACAGATTCCTTAGGGTGTTTTGTAGGATCTATATTGTGATGTTAAATTGATTGTTTTGATCGATTATTTGCATGAATGGATTGTACATGGTCTTATCTTTTTTTGAATGGGCAAACTCATCTGATTTGTATGTCGTTTGATATGTTTTTGGAATTTTATTTGATTAAAGGTTATATCAGATTTTCGGAGTTATAAATTGGGTAAACTTTAAACGGTCATAACTCGAGTTTTACAAAGGGTTAAGTTATGAAATTTGGACAGTAGATCAACATTGGAAAAACTTGGCTTTTCCAAGTGGATTAACCTTGTTTGGGTGAATACACAAGTTTTGGGAATTTTTCTGCTAAACTGACATGCTGTGGAAATTTTCTGGACATAGCTGTGTTGTACGAATTTTAATAATTTTTGTGTTTGGTTTTGAGACAAAACAAAAATATGTGTTATCAATTGAATCCCAATGAATATTCATTAAAACTTTGCAGTTTAATTCGTTCGTTAAGTATTTTAAATAAGATGTGTATGAGGTATAAAACTGATAATAATCAATATGATCACCAACGGGATACGTAGGACTTACTTGTGCATGTAGAGTCATTAGGTGTCACTACACGGTTTGAGCTTTAAAAGTCATGGACAAACGAATTGTATGGTGTGTTGGTTATGCACATATACTCACCTAGTGACATTTGTAATAGGGAGTCGGTAGCTCATTACTGTTTGAGGAATTTGGATTATTCACGTGCAACCTAAGGTGAGTTTCACTACTCTTTTCTCAAGAGCATGCGTCTCGGGTTTGAGACAACGTACTTAACTTTATCTAGTCTGGTTCGGGACTACTTTCATATCTCGGGTTTTACGTTTTCTTTCATATGGTTTTAATTTGGGCGCGTTGTTTTGCGCATGGTTTTAAAAGGTTTAAATTTGGTTTACGCTTCCGCAGCTTAACTTAACTTAGTTTTTGAAAACGAACTAAATGGTTTGGGCATTTAGAGTTCGTTCATATGAGTTATGGCTATGGGATCCTGGTATGTCATGCGCCTCGCGGTATAAACCCCGCAGTGGAAATTTGAGGGTGTGACTGATTGGTATCAGAGCCATTGGTTATAGTGAACTAGGACTGCATGTTGAGTCTAGTCTATAATCATCATAGCATAAGTACACTCATAACTTAAGTGCACAACTAGCTTTTAGCTACATGTGTCTACAACATATGATTTCGGGAGATATGTTATCTTCTAGTTCTAGACCTAATTCTGAACACGTCAATGGTGGGAGCCCAGGGTTACACCAGGTGGCGCATTACTCGGTGTAGTATCCTAACAAACCTCACGCATGAGGAAACAACAATTGTACAGGGGAGAAAGCCCTTGCGAGCGTTGTGGCGCACGCGCACAGGAAAGCTGCACGATGCGCATGACGTGATACCATTAAACCGAAAGAAAGTCAAATGTTGATACCAGTGACTGACAGCCACGATTGGAGGAACAAGTGGTGCAGCTGACCACTAAGCTGGCTTACATAGGACTGGAGAAGGAGACTGTACATGATAAGATCCATATAACACTGACACCGAGAAAGAGGAAGAAGAAGGGATGGAAGGGGGAACCTGAGCAGGACGCACACATGGAAAGTGAGGATGAAGGCTCTACTATCTAAGACAGAGCGTGGCGACGATTGGCTCTTACTTTTTCTTACCTGTCTTTTCTTTCTTTTCCCTTTGTTAACTTAGATAAGACTGAGTTCGTATGATCAACGATAGGGTGGTTGAAGTCCTCGCATCTTTCCAACTTAGTAAAGATCTATTTTGCTAAATCATTCTTTTCCCGTGACTTCCACGTTTGAACTTTCTTATACCTTGAACGTTCATGCCACTACAACAACCTGCCATCGTATTTTCAAGCATTTTATTGTTTGTAAACCTCGATAACTCCAACGGAACTGAAGGAGACCGTCTGATTGCTTCAATAGTATAAGTCTTTGCCATGTGCATTTGCCCCAGGCAGGATGGGGTAATGTAGGTTATATGCACACTCGATGAGTTACAGACACTTGGATGGAGAATGTAACACCCTGTGATGAAATCTAGAAATTTGTTATATAAAGACGATTGGGTCTGAGATCGACGCCTACACTACCAAGCTACAGGAGCTAGATACTATATGCTCGAATCTAATTAACCAACTTTACCAGCGGATCAAATTTCATACCAAAAGGGTGGGTCCCTCGGATTCGTGGCTTGGCCACTGCAGCTCACCTACCCAGAATCTAACAAATCTTTCACCTAGCTCGCAAACTCACTGACGAGGCTGTTGAACATGGTACTTTTTAGAATCAGGGTGCTTCATCTTCTACTTTTGGTGATATCAAGAGAACGTGTGAAAGTGTGAGGTATAAATCCTTCAACAACAACAACAACAACAAGAGGGTATCGTAGAAGAGCATTTGTAATTGGCCCTGGGGAAACTAGGACTGATAACAATGTCATGATGGGTACGTGCTCCTTGAACGACACTCTTGCTTCTATTTTTATGATACTGGTGCGGACTATAGTTTTGTGTCATCGAAACTTAGCAAACAACTAGGGATGGTTCCTAATCTTCTTGATACCCCGTACACTATAGAGTTAGCTGAAGGGAAGCCTGTTGAGGTAACTCATATTCATCGTGACTATAAGCTCGAGCTAGATGGGCAATTGTTTTCCATCGACCTTCTACCTATTACCCTAGGAAGTTTTGATCTCGTGGTTGGCATGGACTGGTTGTCTAAGCAACACGCTGAAATACTCTGTCAGGAGAAGATTGTTCGTGTCCCCCTCCCAAGTGGAGAACTTTTATCTATACAGGGTGATCGTGGTGGTCCCATGGTGGGCATCATCTCCTTTTTGAAAACCCAGAAGTGTATTAGTAAGGGCTGTCCAGCCATTTTAGCTAACATATCTGACACTCGAACTGAAACTGAAACTAAGATTGAGGACATCCCAATAGTCCAAGATTTCCCAGATGTTTTCCCAGAGGAACTACTTGGACTTCCACCTATTCGTCAAGTAGAGTTTCAAATTGATCTTGCACCTGGAGCAGCTCCCGTCGCACGCGCAACATACCGCCTAGCACCAGGCGAACTTCAAGAACTGTCTACGCAACTCCAAGAGCTATTGGATAGGGGCTTTATTAGACCTAGTCCTTCAAGGGAAGCCTGTTGAGGTAACTCATATTGATAAAAAAAAGAAACCCTAACCCCCTACTCGTTGCGCCGTAAACACCCCCACCCGCACTCTCTCGTAATTTCAATCAAACAACAAATCCTCTTGATTAATCCAACTGGTGTTGGGTGGAATCTCTAAACCTTGAGGATTTCTTGCATTGAAAGGTATAATTTTTATAAGTTTTATGATAATTGTTAATGTTTTGAAAAACATTTAAAAACCCTAGAAACTCTATGAGTATGAATCGCATGTGTATGTGCTTGTGTAAATTCATAGATGTTTTGCATGGAGGTTTATGAGAATTGATGTATGTGATTATAATTAGGGTTTAGGAATGTGAAAAATACAGATTTTAACTTGATTGTATAGGAGGATTTCATGGAATAGGTGATTATGGATGATTAGGGTTTATGAATAACTTGGGGTGCAAGTTTAAGTTTTCTGACAGATTCCTTAGGGTGTTTTGTAGGGTCTGTATTGTGATGTTAAATTGATTGTTTTGATCGATTCTTTGCATGAATGGATTGTACATGGTCTTATCTTTTTAGAATGGGTAAAATCATCTGATTTGGATGTCGTTTGATATGTTTTTGGAATTTTATTTGATTAAAGGTCATATCAGATTTTCGGAGTTATAAATTGGGTCAACTTTAAACGGTCATAACTCGAGTTTTACAAAGGGTTCAGTTATGAAATTTGGAAAGTAGGTCAACATTGGAAAAACATGGCTTTTCCAAGTGGATTCACCTCGTTTGGGTGAATACACAATATTTTGGAATTTTTCTACTAAACTGTCCTGCTGTGGAAATATTTTGGACATAGCTGTGTTGTACGAATTTTAATAATTTTTGTGTTTGGTTTTGAGACAAAAAAAATATGGGTTATCAATTTAATCCCAATGAATATTCAGTAAAAATTTGGGAGTTTAATTCGTTCATTAAGTATTTTAAATAATTCGTTTTTCCCAGAGCACAATCTGCCCTAAAAACGCAGATTGTGTAAGGGATGTTTACGTGACTATTTGGAGTCTTATATGGTATGTATTTGACATGAACTTATATGGATACTTATATAAGATATGTATGAGGTATAAAACTGATAATAATCAATATGATCACCAACGGGATACGTAGGACTTACTTGTGCATGTAGAGTCATTAGGTGTCACTACACGGTTTGACCTTTAAAAGTCTTGGACAAACGTGTTGTATGGTGTGTTGGTTATGCACATATACTCACCTAGTGACATTTGTAATAGGGAGTCAGTAGCTCATTACTGTTTGAGGAATTTGGATTATTCACGTGCAACCTAAGGTGAGTTTCACTACTCTTTTCTCAAAAGCATGCATCTCGGGTTTGAGACAACGTACTTAACTTTATCTAGTCCGGTTCGGGACTACTTTCACATCTCGGGTTTGGGGTGCTATGACTCCTTATGTGGGTCGGGTTTTGCTAGATCGCAAACTTTGTCCTTGATGAACTAAACCAACACTATCACTGTAACTCCTTTACATACCGAATGAGTTACCGGGTTATGGCAAGCGGGTTATTAGTTGATAGCGCTATTAGGTCTGACAAACCACACACCGGCTCGGGGGAGTGCGGGAGTGAACTATAACTTAACACATTATCATTTTTGATAGGCAATGATGCAAGGCAAACTGCTCACATTTGTGACAACACGTACATTAGCAGTTCGGTATATCATTGTTAGTTCTCATGAATGGGTTAGCTACCCTTGGCATGCGATGAACTAGTGGTTACACGGTTTTTGGAACCAACTTAATTACTTACGCTTTTACTTGGTTACGTGGTTTGGGAAACCAGCGCATTTACTTACTCACTTTCTTTACTTTGTGAACTCACCAACATTATTTGTTGACCCACGACATACATGCTTTTGCAGGTTGTTAGCTTTCGGTGCCACGATTAGAAAGCGCTGCACACTTCACTGCATTTGGGGTCTTGGGCATACACCTAAATTACATATTATGCTTTTACGTTTTCTTTCATATGGTTTTAATTTGGGTGCGTTGTTTTGCGCATGGTTTTAAAAGGTTTAAATTTGGTTTACGCTTCCGCAGCTTAACTAAACTTAGTTTTTGAAAATGAACTAAATGGTTTGGGCATTTAGAGTTCGTTCATATGACTTATGGGATGATTTTACGTTTTCTTTCATATGGGATCCTGGTATGTCATGCGCCTCGCGGTATAAACCCCGCAGTGGAAATTTGAGGGTGTGACATAGTTATTTTGGTTTAAGTTTGTATCGCGCAGACTAGATCTGGTTAGATCCATGTGATTCGGGCCATATCTATGTTGTTCGGGTCAAATCCCTACGATTCGGGTTAGATCTGGATGGTTCGGGACCGGTCAACGTGCAGTCAATCTCGTTCAACTGTCGGTCAACTTAGTCAACGTTCCTGCTTTCGGTATAATTAACTTTGTGGTTGTTATTGTGTTGTATTTCTTAGATACGAACACAATATAAATTAATAACCAGTCATAACTCGTGAACGAACCGATAAGATAATAAACGGGAAGTATAAATCGGATAAATGGTTATTGTATAATAACTCATGACAAAGTAATATTATTATCGGACTAATATGTTGGACTATATTCTGTGTATATATATATATATCGTTTTATATATTTATATAAGTAAGTAGTTTATATAAAAGCGTCGAAACGTATAAGTCTCCTTTGATTTGGAATTGCAGATAAACAAATTGTAGTCTTGTATTTTGAAGTTGATTTTGGGAATTTTTAGACAACTTGTGTTGTCTGGTTCGTACAAAAACAGAGGAGTCTCTATCGAAATTTTATAAAATCCAAAACACGACTAAGTTAATATTGTTGTGTATGTTTTATAAATGAATTTCCAAGTGTTTTAATAAAGGTATTTATATAAAATCGCGACGCTTTGACAAAGATATTTGTAACAATATTAAGTGAATCCGGGATAACATTTTGAAACAAATATATATTGTTTTTCCAAACGTCAAGTATGACGAGCTTTTGAAAGGTTTTCGACAACGAATCTATGTTTATTGTTCGAAAAAAAACATATAAGCGTTCGATCTTTACTTGGAAACTATTTTTAAAAAAAGTAAAGTTTTAAATACTTTAAATGTTCTGATTTTGGAAATGATGTAGCATTTATTATTAATTGGAAATTAATAAAATAATTGTATTTTGCAAAGTATACTTTCCTAAAAAGTAAACGTACAAGACAAATGTATTTATCCTACTAACGAGACGAGCTGCGGCTCAGGATAAGTTATATGTTTCGTAGTATTAGTCCAACGTGGGTTACAAACGAATAGAACAAGTGGGCAACTTGGGTACTATGTAGTGTGTTAACGCGTAAGTAAGATAAGTCACAATCGGTTCGTCGAGTTAAAGCATATTAAGACTCGAGTTAGTACACGCGAGTCTAGATAGTTGGATTAACTATCTTTTAAGATGGAGAATAAGTTATACTTATTTGTATTAGACATTAAAGTGTCCTTTGTTGGTAATTAGGGCACGAGGAAGTCGGTCAAGGCTTCGGGCTTGTTTGCTAGCTAAGCAAGGAAATTAAGGTGAGTTATGACCCCACTTTTTACTGTTTTGTAAATGTTTTCGGGGGGGGGGGGGGGGGGGGGGGAGACATGCTTGTTTTATGAAAACTTGTTTATTTTAAAGCATAACAAAGTTTATGAAAAACTTATGAAGTTACAATGCTTTTATAAAATCGTACGTGGGTAAAAAGGGAAATGAAAGTTATGTAAGCAAGAAAGCATTAAAATGTGCGGTAACTGAGAAACTTGAAATGGTACATAAGATGGGCACATGGGTAACGGAAAAGTCTAATTGGACGTGCAGTCTCCGCTGTTAACTGTAACCATTAATACAATGTGATGTAGTCGTAGAATATGGGATAGTACTATCGGTCCTTGACGGGGACCCACCCCCGGTTGATTAGCATCAACTCGGATGGACCAAGGGGTGTTACGATATTCTAAATTGGTTGTTACCACTATAACAACGTGCGGGGCAAATGTAAGTAGTCTGGTTTTGGTTACGGGCTCATGGGGACACCATCGGTATTAGGATTTGCAACCCTAGGTTTGTGTAGCACATTTCTTATGTTGGTTATGCGCACTAACTTTTCAAATAATTGTTATTTTATTTGATCATTTCCGCTTTTGGCGTACGGAATTGCCCGGTGGGTAATTTTGGGGGAAAAATGGTTTTCATTCTAATATGAGAAAGTTTTTCAAAACTTATTGTGGAAGTCTCCTTTTGGGTTAAAGGTTCGATCGACAAAACTTGGATAAATTTATCTTTATGGGGAGGTAAATATATGGCAAAGTGAGTCGAGTCGAATGTTAAGAAAGGAATACCTTGCAAGAATTTAAAAGAGACTTTTTATATGTATGTTCGATCGACGAAACTTGGGTATATTTATCTTTATGGGGAGTTAAATATACGGCAAAGTGAGTCGAGTCGAAGGTTAATAAAGGAATAACCGATAAGGTTTGAAATGGGATTTTTATATGTATTTTTCCCAAATAATGTTTTTGTGTAAAGCAAATAAACTTTCTCATTAATATTTGAAAATATTTTTCCAAGTGATTTGAAAGAAAAATGGGTTATGAACGCTAAACATAAAACCATGAACTCACCGGCTTTATGCTGACTTTTTAAGCATGTCTTTAAGGTCTAGATATTGGCAACGACACGGTTGGAAATAAGTGATGTCTAGGGATTGGAGACCCTAGAAGACTTAGAAAAAGGCGTTCGGAACAAGTAGAAGTCTTAGTTAAAATATTCCGCTGCGTAGTAAAGGTGCCAAACGTTCACTACCGACGGGAAAATCGGGGTGTGACAGCCACTTCCAGCCACTCCCGCTGAGCTAGCCAGGGTAATTGCTGGGGCAATTTCTCGACATGACGCGGCTTGAGCCGATTCTAGCGGCGGTTCTGGAGGTACCGGTCGTTGACTGGGAAGCGAAACGGACAACGGTAGGAATTTTGGGTCTAAATTCTCTACTTACTACTCCTACGCGAAACTTTGTGTTAATGATGTTTACTATTGTATATACAAAAGTTGAAAACCATATTCAGGGATGTTCATACAAAAATTTCATGGCTTTCAAACCATGGAATTTTCGTGGTACCGAAGGTGTTGTTGGAATTGTTCATTGGATCGAAAAGACTGAGTTAGTTCCTGACATTAGCGGTCGTTTCGTGGATCAGAAAATGAAGTACTCTACTTGCACTTTCCAAGATGAAGCTCTTACTTGGTGGAATCTCCAAGTACAAAGCTTGGGTAGATACGCGGCTTACAACCTTACTTGGGCAGTTCTCAAAGCTCTACTCATGGAAAAGTACTGTCCTAGGAGCGAATTTCAAAAGCTTGAAGCGGAATTCTGGAACCTTTCTATGGTGGATGCTAATGTGACTGCTTACACTACCTGTTTCCACGAGCTCTTTCGACTTATACCTTATATGGTCACTCCCGAATTCAAGAGAGTTGAGCGGTATATTTGGGGTTTATCTCCGAAGATTCAAAGCATGATCACTGTGTCTGCACCCACTACCATCCAGAATGTTGTTACTCTGGCTCATAGTCTTACCGATAATGTTGTCCGCATGGGTTCGTTGAATCAAAAGGTTGTAGTTGCTGGCGAGAGTTCGAAAGAAAAGCGCAAGCGATCTGGCTCCAAGATAGGAAAGAACCCCTCCCATAAGCGCCAATACTTTGTGAAGGTTTTTGCTGCCACCACAGCTAAGGAGCCCAAACGAAAGTAAAACGGGCCCCATCCCTATTGCAACAAATGAAATTACCATCATGTTGGCACGTGTGAGAGTATTCTGTGTAAGAACTGCAACCGCCGAGGTCACCAAACCGCTAACTACAAATCCAAAGCCACCAACACTCCTCATGACAAAAATGAGTGTTTTGAATGTGGTGAAACCGGTCACTTCTGCAAGGATTGCCCGAAGGCAAAGGATCATGCTTGCGGTCGAGCATTTGTTGTAGGAGACAATGAAGCACGTGATGATCCTAGCATAGTTACCGGTACGTTTCTCCTTAACAACTATTATGCATATGTCCTTTTTTATTTAGGCGCTGATTTTAGCTTTATGTCGACCGACTTTAAGAACTCCCTCGGATTAGAATAAAGTAAGTTGGACACGCATTATACCATAGAATCAAGTAAGGATCCAAATCACCATCACAAGTACATTTCTTATGTCATGGAACTTCCCTAAAAATTCTAGCATCAATAGGTTTTCGAGAAACAAGAACTACACATAACCATCACCAAGATTTTGTCACTTTTCTTTGTCTTATACTCGGCCGAAACATACAAGGCATATGATCTCTTGCTTGGTTGTCAATTTACACTAATCTAGGCAATAAAACAAACCATTATCAACCCTCTAAGCAAGTCAACCATTCCTTATTGATATATGTTGTCCCTAATCAGCTAGAAACAAGAATGAGATGCATGGCATTCATATGTCACCATCTTACATCAACTAGTGATTAAAACCATCAAATACCACTCCATCCTAGATGATTAGATTTACCCCTTATGTTCTTGTCTTCACACCACTTGACCACTATAAAAAGGGGCACAAGAGACACACCAAACTCACACACTACCTCTCTATCTCTCGGCACATAACCACCGAACACAAACCATCAACCAAATCCCATCATTTTTGAGCCACTAGAGTCTTCAAGAACCAGGTTTAAGGAAGGTATCGAGCCACATTATTAGGAAGCCGAGGAGAACACAAGCAATCGGATCCATCATCTCTCGAGTTGGTAAGTTTAAACTCCTCAAGTTTCCATTTGTTCTTATTAATCTCGGTCCTTTCCATTGTACACCCGACTATAGCCTCTAGCCTTGTTAATCGGTAATCGCCACTAAACACTATGATTATGGAAGTTGATGTTATATATGATAGTTTTTGGATCACAAACATACATGTATATATGTAAATACAACCAAATAGGTGCATATCACACACACACACACACTCACACACTCATGAAACACTAAGAAAATCGGCCTAATGTGAAAAGTGTACTCATATTCGAATAGTTATGTGTATAGAGCTTTGTTTATTAACAAAGATTAGAGTTTTGAAACTAACATAATGAGTTTATATACACCGCTACATAACTCGACATTTAAACAAAAGACTCACAACTTTGAAACAATGACGTACACCTACATGCTCATAAATCCACTCACGAGCACATGGGAGTCCGATGATCGATCACTAGTCACGAAATTGGAACTAAATGTTGTTATTATTTTCAGCTATATATACATAACGCGTGTTAAGATGGCGATAACATATGTTTATACTACCTTTTGACAATAAGAGATATGAACATATGCCAAACACTCGTTTTTCCATAAAACAAATGCACATGTGAAGGTTGGGAATATCCTACACCCATGATGATGTATGTAGGGCCCATTTTATACGTTTTCACAATAAAACGCCGAGATTTCCAAAACGGTACATTATACAAAGTACATATGGATAAACTAATAACTGTCACGTGCACAAAACATGGCCCACCCCTAACTGACACAAGGGTCCACAAGTCAGGTGAACAACTTGTATGATAAACGACAAGAACGTATAACTTACTATGTCCAAAATGATCAGAGGGTATCATTTGTCGAGACGATAGCTATTTCATTTCCCTGCTTTACTAGACCTTATCCTCAGTTATCAGGTGAGTTTCACGACCCCATTTTCAGTTTTCCATTTTGGGGGATAAACATGCTACATATTAGTATATTTCATTTTCGTGTGTTATACTATCTTGACTACCATGTGGAACATGAGACATTCGGTTCATGTGATCTCAATAGTCCTCATACTTATATTTACACTGTAACCATTAGCTATCAAAAGCAATGGAACAATTTAATAGATCTATTGGGTTGACACCCTCACTCTTGGTTTGTCACTCTAACCGGTTACATCCAAATGAGTGGTAGTATTCTACTATACATACTTTTTATTTATTGTACAATGCGCGAGGCACAACAGTCAAGAGGTTTGGTTATGGGACTCATGGTTTGCACAATAATCATTCGCTTAGCTAGGTTATGGTCGGTCATACCCGAATTTCACAAGCACTTTACATAATACATTAAAACCAGTGAACTCACCGACATTATCTTGACATATCTTTTATGCATGTTTTTCAGGTAATTAACCATGCAGAGCAGAGACTTGAGAGTTGACTTTGAGCTTACACTCGGTGGTACCATCATGGATTTGGTTGTTTCAGTCATATGCTGTCTTGGTGTTTAAGTTATGTGATTTAAGACAATTTCTTATTTTCAGACAATGTTGCTATATTTTAATAATTTATGACATCGTTGATCCTTCGATGGTATCTATTTAATTTGAATCTTGTGTATTGCTCGATTTGTATCAGAGCATAAGGTTATAGCGAATCACATCCGCGTGCTTCTGACTTGGTGGGGTGTAACAGATTTGTATCAGAGCATAAGGTTATAGCGAACTAAGATTCTTTTGAGTCAACTATAACCCACAAACATTTTTTGAAACGTTTTCACAAAGTACCACATTACCTTTCCTTTGCACCTCTCAAGTCTCAAGCTACTCCACGATGACATCCGGGTATAGTATTTCATTTATTTACATTTTTGTTCATTCATATATGCATACATTTGACATGATCATTTCCATTTCCATTGACCTCACCGTCACACCCTCAAATTTCCACTGCGGGGTTTTACAGCGAGGTGCGTGACATACCAGGATCCAGGCAATGGTCGAATGAACGACCTCTATATGCTTTCAAAATCATACGTGAATAAACCAAACAATTCGAGTTTAAAAGTTTAGTGGAAGCAAAATATAAAACATCTCGCAATACAGTCACGAGTATACCAAAACCAATATAGCAATTGAAATGTTTGAAAACCAGTTGATGATGTTTGTATGCATGCAAGTGTGAATCCACGTGCATCATAGCTGCTGTTATCTTAGATAGCTGAGAAAACATGCTAAAGTTTGTCAACAATTAAGTTGGTGAGTTCATAGGTTTTAATGTAAGAAAATCCATTTGTCTGCATAGACTCACATCTTTATACTGATTATATCCCAATGCTAGCTAGACATTAACAAGCTACTAAGCGTACATAAACCATTGCTGACTGTTGGTAGTTGGTTGCCTTCCGCCACCGCTCATTCAACGGTGACAACTGTTTAGTACAATATGCACCTGCTCAACCTCCGGATGACACAGGTGGGGCTTGTCAGACCTAATAGATCTATTCACATCTCCTCGCTATGTTACACATACTATGGTTTACAATGTAAGGACTTAAGAATGAGAGTTACGCTATAGTAACAAGTGATATAATAGTATATGTGATCTACAATATTCATGTGTATGTGTAGCATGTTTCTCCCCCAACAGGAAAACAGTAAAAGGGGCCATGAAACTCACCTTTGCTTTGCGTGCTAATAAACCGGGTGTAATATATAATGGAAACCTCAAGCACTTCAAATAATGATCCTAGACCAACTTAAGCTCCAATAATTGATGATTCTTGATTAGGGCAGAGGTTAGGGGTTCTAAATTTCGTAATTAGGAGGTGGAGGCTGATTAGGGTTGAGTTATAATGATAAAAATTGATTAAAATCGCTTTTATAAAACTTCCAACGTATTGGGCCTTTAATAAGGCATTTGGGCCGCGCCAGATTAAACCCATGCACTACAGCCCAAGGCTGGCCTGGTTCACGCGCATGGCTTCTGCTTTTTTTTTTCTCGTCCATAATGATATGCAACATTTATCATTTTTGTCATTTTCTCGTTGATGCTTTTTTAACTTTGGAGCTGACAAAGTTTTTTTTTTCTTTTGTTGACTTGTATAGCCACGTCTCTGTCACATATTATATTCCCAATTTTTTCAATAATAATATAGATTATATATAATAATTAGTCTATATTATTTAATCCAAATATTTTATAATCAGTGTATGACACCCGGTCCTACTAGAGTTGGTTACGGACCCGGTCTCGCATAGCGCGTGACAATTTTATTTCGCTTTGTTCTAAATAAGTTCGCGGAACTATTTATATTGACATATTCACCCAATAACAATTAATTCAAACTAATTCCAAATAAGTTCACGTATACACATAATTGCAAATAACATCAAACGAGTTATCTTATGATTATTTGTTTTGTTATTTCACCAACGTTCAAGGTCGTTTACTGTATGCGCGTAGGATCGTCTAAACAACAAAGATAATGATCAAACAAGTTCAATTCAGGTGCGGAATCCCTGAATTGATCACAAAATGATAGTAAAACTAGCAAAACACAGAAATCATCATAAACATATTCAATTCATTCACTTTGATAATCAATTACACTTGAAAATGTAGTTTATAATGATTAAAACACTTTTACAGACTCAATAATAAACCTAGGGAGAACACACACAGGGAGGGAAAACAAAATGACAAAAAGTAACAATTCTAAAACTGACTTGACCTTATATAGGCCTGCACATTCGCCCAAATCACTTGGTCGAATGTGCAGGTATTGACCATTCGACATGGTCGAACCAAGACATTACAATAGATAAAATCTTCCTTCGACCTCCCTGTGTACCTTCGACCCTTTAGATCCACCTTCGACCGTTCATTCTACCTTCGACCTCACTATAAACCACATTCGACCAAACGACATTGAACAAAACATTTGAAATCCGCAATCCAATAGCATTAGTCGCAATATATGCATCTACAAACTCCCCCTCGACTATTGCTTGGATTGCTTGAGTTTTCGTTCTTGGTCCATTGCCTTGTTCATAAGCTTGATGCGTAACAATGTCTTCTGTTCCTTCGTCATCACTGGTTCAAAATTTGTTTCGGCTTCTTCTTTTTAACTTCCTGAACTTCCTGAACTTTCACAAACTTCCCCAGTTTCTTATCAAAATCACATCCAGCATTCACATCCCATGCAAAGCATATGAATACCACACGTTGGTATTTGCTTGCTTGTTCACTATCCTTAGCTTCGCAGTAAATCGGATTATAATACCACATTATAATCTCCTCATGCGAACAGTTGATTAACCACATTGGATCAAAGATGTGAATCTTCTTGAAGTCCTTTGCACCAACCTTCAACACGATAATAGCTTCTGCAGTCTTACAATCGTAGTACCACCACATGAAGTCTTTAGAAAAGTGCTGTGGAATCTGCATCAGTGGAATATGTTTCAACACTTTAGGTGGTTTATACTTTAACGTCACCTTAGGCATCCCAATAATATCATCCTTCTCTTTCTTATGAACAATTCTTTTCGGATATTGTGGAGTAAACAAGTTCCACTTCATTTTGCTTTCTCTCGACATACGATCTGCAAAGTAAGCAAGATTATCGTTTACAGTACCTGTCATCTCATATCTACAAATATCACGAATAGCCCAGTACGGTAGTGTCTTCAAGTCATGGAATCTGTCAAAGTACAGAATTCCTTTTTCCCATTTCACAGCGACACACTTCAGCTGTTTCACGTACTTCCATCCAAGAGCTTTCCCTTTAAACAAGTCATTGTGAAACTTGTAAAAGCTACCTTGAACTTCTCTCTTTGGACGGTTGGCCTCTTTCTATTTAAGCTTCCTCAATAGTTCTTTCAAAGCGTCAGATTGTTTAGTGTTTGGCTAATTACAATCTGGAAACACTTCTTCAACAAACCTCTTACTCTTTTCATGAGCAAGTTTCTCAGCCTGGCGTAACAGCTCATCAGTGAATTCAGGAAATCCAGAATCTTTGTTTTTCTTGAAGTATTCTGGATATTCCTCGCCAGTGATATCCTCAATCTCTACCTCCTCAAATACTGGAACGTCTTTGTCATCGGAGTGATTACCTGCTTCTTTCTCAGGTATGTTTGGAATCTGATTATCAGTCATCAACTCCTCCAGAGTCTTACCAACCTGTTTTGCCAATCCCTCCAAAATCTCCTTAGACATGGCTGCAGAAACTTCTCCATCTTCTAAGTCAGGATCATGTATTCCAACTCAAATTTCATATCATTAGACTCAAATATCTCAGGAAATCTGCTTGTCATCTCTATTGTCCAAACTCTGTCAGTCAACATCTGGCGATACATGTTCTTGTCATCTTCAGATAACGATCTAATCTTCTCATTCCAAAAGATATTATCATCATCAACTGTACCACCAGGAGCTTTCAAACTGGATTCTCCTGTATCTTTTCCCGATCCTCTCTTCTCACACTTATACTTGTCTGTGTCATCATCATCATCATCACTGTCAGAACTCGCAGAGCTATTACCTTCTCTTAAATCGTCTCCTGAACCATCATCATCATCATCTTTCTTCTTCTTCTTAGGAGCATTACCAGCATCCTCATCCAACTCATCATCTTCTTCTTCCTCTTCATCAGATGGTTCAAAATCAACTTCTTCTTCATCACGCTCCTTATCTTCTTCACCAGCTTGTAATTGAGGAGCTTTAGAGTACAAGTCTTTAATCAGATTATCCATACTCTTGTTACTTTCTTTCAGCTTCTTGTTCTCCTCTTTTATAGCAATGTATCTCCTGGTGTTTCTTTGTTCATGCTTTAACAACTTCTTGTTTTCTCTCTGAAGTCGTTTAATCTTAGCTTCCAGAGCCTCATGATTCTCATGTGATGTTTCAACAACGTCTAACATCTTTTTGTCATTGCTTCTCAACTGTTCAATCTCTGCTTGTTGCTGATTTATAATCTTCATCATGTCAGCAAGCTTTTGGTTCACTACAGTCATAACATCACTATCTACAGTAACCTTAGGTGTAGAAGCTTCAGCAACAAGAATCTTTCCTTTCTTCAACTTCTTTAACACTCTATCCAGTGCACTGTTGAATTCATCAGTTGGCAATTCAGTCTGTTTAGCAGCAGATGATGTCTTTTGCTTCTTTGCTGCTGGGGATGTGATAGGTGATTTGGAACTTGATACTACTGGTAATTTCTTTCCAGCAACCAGATGCTCAATATCTCTAGCCCTTTTCTCCATCGGCTTCAATACTTTCTCTTTCTTCTTGTATTGTGGTTTCTTCTGTTTCTCACCTGTCTTTGGCGATCCTACAAAGTCTTCGGATTCCAATCCTAAACCTTCATCTGTCTCATCCAACGCAATAGGACTTTTTGTCCTTTGGTCTTCCACAGACTTATTCAGACTCTCAGACTCACCAGCCACAATGGCCTTGGGCGTGGTGCTCTTTACAGTCTCGTTCTCAGAATCCCAACTCTCATCTTCCTGTGTCTCTTCTGAATCAACAGACACTTCGTCGACTAAGTGTAAACCTTTCTTAGCCACACTCTTCTTTCTTCTTGACACTTTCTTCTGAGCGGGTTCAGTATCATCTTGTTTCTCTTTACCTTTCCCTGTCTTAGCACCAACGTTCACAACTTGACGCTTTCTCTTCGCATCAGGATCGACTGGGCATAAAGGATTATCTGGATCTGAATCACTGTTATCATGTCTAACCTCATTCTTGCCTGGATCCACATACCCTGGGTTGATCACATGACCAAACAAGTTCTTGTGAGGTGGTCTTTCATTCAACATCACACCCTTATAACCCTTCATTCTAACAAGTGTATTCAGGTTCATATGATCATGTACAATGATCTGGGTAGGATCTCTTCTCAACTTCTTATGCTTCTCATCAAGTATCATCTGTATGAATCTCGGATATAACAAGAATTTCTTGTTCTTCAAGCCTCTAAGTGGTTCTAACATGTGTTCCAGTATCATACCAGCTACATTGAACGGCTTGTTCAATATAAGAGCCACCATCAAAGAACTAATGCTCTTTCTCATAACGTCATACCCTCCACTCACCGAACCAAATACATGCAACATAACATGAGCGAGATACTTGAACTGAGGGCATAACTTCCCTTTGTGTAACGAACCATCAGTTATCGGTTCGTTGTACTTCATTCGTAGGAAGCACTTTCTCTGTTCTATCCATGAAAGTTCTCTAGGATCTGTCTTCTTCTCATCATACAACTTTAGTGCCTCACGGATATCATCTTCAGAGATAATCACGAGCTCCCCTTGAATCGTACTAACCACAGCAGATTCGTTGTTCCAGTAGTCCATTCTTGCATCCTTCCAGAACTCCTGTTGATGATCCTTATAAATGATGGCGGGGGTAGCAAGTGCAACTATCACTCGGCTTCTATTCAAGAAATCTACGATGCCGGTGAACTCTTGATGTTTCTTCAAATCGCCCATGAATGCACAGCAGTTGTGCGCCGGTTCAAATGGTAGTTCTTCCATTTGTTCCTTTCCAGTTGCCTTTTCAGAAGATCCAGCGGGAATATCAGCACTTTCCTATTCAGACATTATCAGACTGCAAAACAAATCAAGAAAACATGTTAAAAACGGACAAAATAAGCAAAACTTGAAATTTTTGATTTTCAGAATCTACATTCAACCGTTCGAAGGTTCGAATGTGAAATCAGAACGGTTCGAAAGTGAAATTAAAGGTTCGAATGTGAAAATCATTTTGTAAAAGTGTACATTCGACCGTTTGTTTCCAGGTTCGACCGTTTGAACATCTACATTCGCCCAAAAAGTCACATTCGACCGTTTGAATTTGGGCGAAAGAGTTTGTTCATCTTCTTCATTATCAAATTTTGATTTGGTTCATTTTATCATGCCATTTTGATTTGAATACTTTCTAACATGACCGATTAATCATTTCCAATGAACAATTTCAATTATTATCCATTGATTATGTGTTTTCTAATAAAAACTAGGGTTCGAATGTTTTGAAACCTCAATTGAACAATCTGTAATGATTTAAACCTTAGTTTTTGTTTATTCTCCCCCTAAAACACATAAGCAATGAATCCTAAACAAAAATTGTGGCAATTAATAGTTTATAATTGAGTTTTGAAGTCTGTTAGGGCTCAGTCACTAAATCAATGATTAAGAACTGTATTGTTGATGATAACCTGCAAACGTTATAGCAAAATGATCAGTGAATCAAGACGAACACAATGGTATGATTTTTAACGTACGGGCAACAAGATCACTATAGCTCAGATTTTTGAAATTTTTTTAAAGTGAGGGTCGAATGAGCAGATCTGATATATATAGGCTCCACATTCGACTGTTTGAATAGGGCGAATGTGAAACTTTTTCCACCTTCGACCCTATTGAAAGGTTCGAATGTAGAAAAGGGGTTCGAATGTGAAAATGTCACATGAACACTCACATTCGACCATTTAAAAGGTACGAATGAGCAGATAAAATTCCACCTTCGACCCAACGAAGGGGCGAATGAAAATTGGAATTTTTGAAAATTTTACCAAATCTCAAAATCGAGTCCCGTTCAAAATATTTTTCAACTTTTAAGCATCCGAAATTCATTATTTCTCATTTAAAGATGACAAAGCTCAAATGGTCCATCAAGTCTTAGAAAATCATCATCAACCACCATCAGCTATCAAAAATAAGTTAGAAATGTAAAATCTTTTGGATTTTCTAAACTTTTTGTTAAAACAGACCTAAAATCTTTTTGAGTTTTCTATTTTTGACGAGAAATATAAAATGCACAAAATGTAAAGATAAAGCAGTAAATGATTTGTGATATCCGGTAAGTGGATCATATCAGTTATTGAGAAATCTGATCGCATCGTTGATCTTTTGATTTATTATCATTAAAGACAATGTGTGATCTGGCAACTGCTGATATTGTGATCCACATAAACTCACATGCAGACTGTTGTGCAGTGCTTTAGACTGATACTATTATTTATAGTATAAACTCAATTGTCTGTGGTTCCCACGCACACGACATACTCCCGTATCAAGAAGTAAATGCATAAAGACTCATTGTAACGTGTGATTATGCTTTCGTCATCTGTAAATTTACAAGGTATGAGGCACAGAGGTATATAGGTCAGCAAATTAATGCAACAAAGTAACATGTGCACTCTACCAGGTTGAGGGCTAATATCAATCATGATTTGCATCATTGATTGGATACGATGCAATAGATAATCTTTGATTATCGTCATACATGAAAGTTCCTCAATTCGGTAACTTTAGGATTTGGCTTTACAGCTCTTTTATAAAGACACCCTGTCTGATCTAGGTCCGTAATGAATTACAGCAGAAGATCAGAGAGGCTATCCCCAGACAACTAATAACATAACGACCCGAAACCTCAGAATTTTGTACAAATACCCTATCAAACGAAATTACGGTACTAAGACCATATGCCCATGAGGATTTCATCCACACAACAATTTGTATGATATGTATGTATCAGGCACGCAGTAATAGGCTTACGAAGCCTATCAACACATCACACAGACTCAGACACACGCCTTATATTGCATTACCTTTCTTTAGAATGTGTCAGATCCCCACTGATGTACTATCATTTCCCGTTTTTCTCCTGGAAATCATTTTTGGTTTTTCTAACTGTAGATGCATTTGTGCGACTAGTGCTTCGGATTGAACAATAAACATGTTTTGATGAATGTCGAAGGTGCGAAGGAAGATTTTGATACGGTCGAAGGAAGAGCAGAAGGTGCGAAGGAGGAAGTTTTGGTCGAATGAGATTAATGTTTATGTATAGCTTGGTTCGACCAGTTGGTTTGGTCGAACCTGCACATTCGCACGAACAAAGTGGGCGAATGTGCAGTCTATAAATAGTCAAGCTTGATTTTTTGAATGTAACTTTTGGTGATGATGTTTATCATGTTTTCGGTAATATTGACGATAATTTGTGGACCCCACTTGTGCCAGGTATGAGCCTACCGATCCTCAAGGTTTATTGAATTAGAATGATGAGAGCTTCAGGTCTATGTTACCATAAGCAAAGAAGATGATCATTATCTTGATCAGATGATGAGAGCTTCAGGTCTATGTTACCATAAGCAGAGAAGATGATCATCTGATCGTTTGGTGAGCTATCTAAATATGTTTGCACGTCACTAACATTGCGTGTCTTTTGCTGCTCATTTGATTAATTTTCTTAGCCCCGCATTGGTAGCTTGCATTCTTAGGTGTCTTTTGATTTACCTATGCACAAAATTTTCCGTGTCTTTTGATTTCTCAACCTGTGTATGACCGGACTCAGCTTGTGCAGACCTATAGCACAGTGGGAATCCAGCTTTCCATGTAGATCTTTACTGTTAATCACCTATTAGCAGTTTACTTGATTCCAGGCTGAATCTACCGACACATCGTTGCTTGAGGCCACAACATCCTCTGGGTCCTATTCACATGCTGACGAAATATGATTAGTTTCTATCATTTCTTGAATTAATTCTTTTGAAATTTTGCAGTAGGGATGGACCGGTTTTACTTTCTCCCCCAAAAATCTTGTTTGAATTAAAAAGAAGATTTTTCTTTTATATATTATGCACAAGTAAAGATTTTTTTTTTTAAATCATTCAAAATTTATCATCTCCAGCCATGTTACCAACTGATGAAAATGTGTTTTGTCAAAAGCTTTTGTGAAGATATCTGCCTTTTGATCAGCAGTATCTATTGGCAACACCTGTATATATCCTTTGTCGTGAGCATCGCGAATGGAGTGAATCCGAATTTCAATATGTTTGGTTTTAGAATAATCAATTGGATTCTTCACGATGTCACGACAAGCATCATTATCAATGAAAATAGGTGTATGCATGACATTCAAACCGTAGTCCAAAAGCTAATTTTGGATCCATAGCACTTGACAACAACAACTGGATGCAACTGTGTATTCAGCTTGAGCAGTGGAGATGGACACAGTAGTCTGCTTCTTGCTTTGCCAAGACACCAGCCTGTTACCCAGAAATTGACAACCACCAGAGACAGATTTTCTGTCAATCCTGCAACCTGCATGATCACTATCAGAGTAAGCGATTAAATCAAAATTATCACTCTTAGGATACCATAAACCAAGTTTCGGTGTCCCTTTGAGGTAGCGGAAGACTCTCTTTACTGCAGTTTCATGCGATTGCTTGGGATTTGACTGAAAGCGTGCGCAGCATCCAACTGCCCACATAATATCTGGTCTGCTGGCTGTAAGATACATCAGTGAGCCAATCATTGATCGATATGTGTGAGGATTCACTGAAAGGCCTTGAAGATCTGGTACAAGTGTTGTTTGGGCCGCAATAGGAGTGTTGGACGGCTTGCAATCAGTCATGTTGTATTTTGCCAGGATGTCTCTTGTGTACTTAGCTTGATGGATGAGAATTCCGTCTTCTTTCTGCTGAACTTCCAGGCCTAAGAAAAATGACAATTCTCCCATCATGCTCATTTCAAACTGAGACTTCATAATGCTTTCGAATTCCCTGCACAAATTTTCATCAGTGGAGCCAAAGATAATATCGTCAACATATATTTGAACAAGAATAGAATGTTTGTTGACTTCTTTGGTGAACAGAGTCATGTCGATCTTCCCTCTGGTGTATCCATTTTGCAGCAAATACGAAGATATGGTCTCATACCATGCTCGAGGAGCTTGATGAAGTCCATAGAGAGCCTTATCCAATTTGTAGTATTTGTTGGGATGATGAGGGTCTTCAAAGCCCGGCGGTTGACAGACGTAGACTTCTTCCTTGATTTTCCCATACAAGAATGCACTCTTCACATCCATTTGAAAGACTTTGAAGTTCTTGTATGAGGCGTATGCCAAGAAGATACGAATGGCTTCAAGTCGAGCAACTGGAGCGAATACTTCCTCATAATCAATACCTTCCTGCTGACGAAAACCCTGAACCACCAGACGAGCCTTGTTCTTGATCACCACACCACGTTCATCCATTTTGTTGCGAAAAACCCATCTTGTTCCGATAGGATACTTCCCTTCAGGTAGATCCACTAGCTCCCAAACCTTGAGCTTTCTAAACTGAGACAGCTCATCCTGCATGGCTTCAACCCAGCTTGCATCTCTGACTGCATCTTCAATGCTGAAGGGTACCATCTGAGATAAGAATGCTGAGAGTGCAATATTGAGCTTATCTGCCTGATTTCAAGTGAGAACACCCTTAGAGATTGGTCCGATGATGTTCTCAACAGGATGATTCGTAGATGATTTAAATCTCATGTTCGGCTCTTCTTGAACTTGGGAAGGCATATTTGAGAGGTGATCTACAGGGATTGATGTGCTGGATGGATCATTTACAGACTGTTGTGCTGAAGATGTTTCTTCTGAAATTGGAGTGCTTTCAGGAGATTGTGTAGTCTCAACAGTTGCATCACCAATTGTGGATTGAAGAGGAACAATTAGATCAGCAACTAATGGAGAGAATCGGGTGGTGAAGGGTGCGACATCGTCTTCAGAAGAGTAAAGAGTATCTTCGAGAGGAGATGGAGAAGCTGCTTGATTGTCAGATGCTTGTTCTTCAATGATACTGAAATTGTTGAAAACAACATCCACGTCAAAGAACCAGTCAGGACCGGCTCCCGTGTTAGTGGAGTTGGATTCCTGCCAATCAACATAGAAAGATTCTAGAACCATCTTGGTGCGTTTGTTGTATACCCTATAGGCCTTTTGACTTGAAGAGTATATCCAACAAAGAAGCACTCATCTCCAACTACATCAAACTTCATTATGTTCTCATAGTTGTTTAGAAGAGTACATGAGCATCCAAACAGCCTGAAGTAATCAATCAGAGGTTTTCTTTTGAAAAGCAATTCATAACCTGTTTTCCCGCGCGCCTTCACAATTAAGACTCTGTTAAGAACATAACAGGCGGTATTCACGGCTTCACCCCAGAAGATGATCGGCAACTTGGAGTCGATTAGCATAGTTCTGGCAGCTTCAATAACTGTACGATTCCTCCTATCAGCAACTCCATTCTGTTGAGGAGTTCTCGTAGCACTGTACTGAAGATGAATTCCTTTGTTGTTGCAGAAATTCACGAAGCTTTGATTTTTTAATTCAGTTCCGTGATCGCTTCTGATTGATCTAACTTTTGTCTTCACTATGTTTTCAATGATAGGAACAAACAGCATCAATATCTCGGCAGCTTCACTTTTGAATTCTAAGAAGTACACCCATGTAAAACGAGAAAAGTCATCTGTTATCACCAAACAATAAGATTTTTTAGCTAAGCTTTTAACACTAATAGGACCGAAAAGATCCATATGCAATAGTTGAAGAGGTGAGTCTATAGAGTTCACTGTTTTGGACTTGTGCGATTTCTTGTGTTGTTTTCCTTTGGCACATGCTAAACATTTTTCAGAAAAAGGGAATTCCTTGGAAGGAAGACCTCTGACAAGATTTAGTTTGGAAAGTTTGTTTATGTTTTTAAAGTTTACATGTCCCAATCGCCTGTGCCATAACAGTGACTCTGACTCGGATGCCTTTGAAAGTAAGCATGTCATTTGACATTCAGACTTGGCATCTCTCATATTTATCACATATGTGTTATTCTGTCTAGGAGCTTTTAGCATAATCATATTGGTGGGCGGTATGAATCCAGGCTTCAGAAAGATGCATTCCATGTCATTGAATAATACTAAGATTCCCTTGTCACAGACTTGTGATACGCTTAAAAGGTTGTAGCACAATTCTGGAACATAATTCACATCTTCTAAAGTCAGTGCGTCGGAGACCACATCTCCTATTCCAACTATCTTCCCGCCCTTTTCATTCCCTGCAAAGGCAACGAACTCTCCATCAATAAACCTATAGTTCTTGAGGAGTTCCTTTAGACCAGTCATGTGTCTTGAAGCCCCGCTATCAACATGCCATAGATATCTCATGAGTGCGATCAACCATTTCTGTAACTTATTCTGAAATGCAAAAGAAAACACAAGAAATACACATATAAATACAAGAGACTCTATGTAGAATCACGACTCAAACCTTTACTTAATTAACTTTGGGAATCCAGGTCTGGTTTAGTTTTGATCTGTCATGATTTTCACCCAAAATCGACTCTTGTCTTTTCAAAATTTTTGTGGTTTTATCAAAAAATTTTACTGTTTCTTGAAGGTTTTTAATCTGATCAGAAAAACAGTTTAGTGTTTTGACATCATTAGATTTCAAATGACATTTTTTAACCACATGACCCTCATTTCCACATCCAAAGCATTTTGAGTGCTTTGGCTTGATCTTTGGAGTGGGGTTGGATGATGATGGTTATGATGCTCCTTTCTTGGTCTTGCTTGAGCATGAGCTTTCACTGGAACATGATTCATCAATGTTGTTGTTGCTTGATTCTTTATTTGTGTTGCGGCCCGGTTCGCTGATGTCACTTTCTGTATCACTCTGTGATTCTTCAGGAATTGAGTTATCTGTTTCACTTTGTGATTCTTCAGAACATGACATATCTGTGGATGATGGAGTAAACTCTGGAATTTCTTCAGTGAGAAATTTTCCAAACCTGTTTCATTTTAGTTCTGGTACAAACGGAGATGGTCTATATACATTTTCATTATCAGGGAATGCATCATTAAGATCAACACAAACTGGCATAACATTGTCAACACAAATATTTGGGCGTTTGATAGGATTCTTCTTATCATCAGGGGCCACAACGCCCTTTAAGTCAAGTTTAGAAGTTAATGTAGTACCGTCATCCGGCCTAGATAAACTATTACAGTTATCCATCCTAAACAAACTATTACAATCATCCAGCTTAGTTAAGTTATTACATTCATCCGAATTCAAAATAGTTTTAGACTTATCATTATTCCAGATGAACCAATTCACTGTAGAGTAATTGGCACCTGGGTGACCTAAACCCATCGTTTGTCCACCACAACTCTCATCATCGTCCACCTGATCCTGATGGGTCACATCTGCACTGCTTTTACTTATATTAGAGTTTGACTCAGATTTGACACACTCTTTTTCAAAAAGATCATTTTTTGGATGAGGTTTTGGAATGGGTATATATTCACTTTTGCTCAAAGGTAAAAACAGAGATTTTACAATTCCCTTTTTATCCTTATACCCAATTCCATCTTTGACGAATGATTGCCTTGAGCAATCTACGATATCTGTATGAGCATGTTTGCTTACATTCCATTTGCCCACAACAATTTGGAGATGATTTGTTTCATTTCTATATTTTTCTAATTTTTCTGTTAAGTCATTTATTAAAAAATCTTTTCTCAGGACAAATTCTTTTAGAGTTTGCATTTCAGCTATAGTTGCATTTAACTTTCGCTGATATGCCAACTCATTTTCTTTCATTTAAGTGTTGATTTTTCGGATGTCATCCATCTCTCTTAAAATTTTCCTATTGTGAGACAAACAGTAAGCAACAGCTGTAACACACCTTGGTGAGCACAGCTTTGATTTTATTTCAAGAGGAATACTTACTAGATCTCTTTCCTCAACTGTCTTGGGCACGTTCTGCGGCTTCTCATCTGCTTTGCTGGTGGATGTCTTCTCGGCTACGAGTGCTTCCTCAGTAGCGGCTTCTTTTCCTTTATCGGCCACCAGCACTCCTTTCAGACCCGCATTCTCCAGCATTCCACCCTTTGGCATTTCAGCCGATGACCCTTCCAGAGAATTCACACCGTGTGTGGATTTGGTACAGATTTTGGCCATCAATGCCTTGTTCACATCAGCTTCAACCGCAGCAGCCTCCTCTCTTCAATCAATGTCCTCAACCACCAACGCCTTCTGTTGGTTTGCTTCCCTTCCATCAGTTATCACCAACATTCTTTTTGCCGGCTTGATTTCTGTTTGATTTAGAGTGGGGCACTCATACTTGAAGTGCCCAAGAGTCTTGCAGTTGTAGCATCTAATCTTTGACTTATCAAAGCTAGCTTTTCCCATTCCAACTCTTCGACCGGTTCTATCTTGAAATTTCTTCACCCTCAGAGTGATCATAGCCATCTGCCATTTTAGATCCATTTCCCCCATATCATCCGGGTCAACTTGATACATGTCTTCAGGATTCATCATCTCACTCTTAAGGTCACCTGTCTTCAAAGCTTCAAAGCTAGTTTAAAGTGTTGAAGAGTTCAACATGTTCGTTAGCAAGCTTTGTGAGCTGTGGGTTGAGAGTCTTTGCAGCTGTGTCAGAGTATGAGACTGTCTTTCCTGAACTAGAACTACCACCACCCATTCCATCCACATATACATGTGACGAGCTTGAACCCATGTTACTAACTGGAGTCATTAATGCCAGATTCTTCATAGCAGTGCTGGGAACGACTTTCGGAGCACTCTGGTTCATTTCTCTTTTGGTGATATCCATTTCGAAAGACTTCAGAGTGTTGATGAGATCAGCCAAAGTAGATTGAGCATCTAGATACTCTTTTCTAATCAACATGCATTGTATGCTCCATTCTTTGGGCAGGGAGTCGAGCAGTTTCTTGAAGGAATTTCGGTTGTTGACAGCAATTCCTGCCTTCTTCATCTTGGTTAACATACTCATGAATCTTTCGATATGTGAGCTCAAGCTCTCACCACGAATGCTACCGAACATGTCATATTCTTTCTGCACCATATCTTGCTTAAATTGGCGCATTTCTTCATTCCCTTCATATTACTCGTTTAATTCAAACCACAGGTCATGTGCAGTGCCATATTCCTCAAACATGTTATAAACATCGTTTGATAAGGCCATGGTAAGGGCACCATAAGCCTTATGGTTTCTCTGAGGTAGCTTTTTGTGTACATCAGTGTAGGTAGACGGATCAGGGTTAAACTCTTCTCCTGTGGCAGTGGTTCTCATTGGAATGTGTGGACCTAGTTGGATAGAAGTCCATTGGGTGAAGTCTGTGACATAATCTTCTACACCTTTTAACTTAGGAACTCTAGTTGTTGTTCCAGTTTCAAGTTCTTGTTGGGTAATAGGATTTACAGTTAAATGGTTATCGTTACCGGCAATGATTTAAGTTAATTTTAAGAGTTTGGTTTTTCAGATTTTATAGTAAACAGTCCAGAAAATTGTCCAATGTCCTTAAGTGCGCAACGAAGTACGCAGTAAGCCAGATCAAGTGCGCAGCAGCCTGTAACAATATAAACAACCTTGTCAAGATGTTTGTCTTCTGATAAGTGCGCAGTTTTGCAAGATACACGAGTAGCTGTTGTTTCTTGATAAGTGCGCAGATCAGTCAGCACTTGGGCATGGTAAGTGCTCAGTCTTGACTGATCAGTCTGCGTACTAAACGAAGTACGCATACACTTAAACTCTCGTTTAAGATTTTAGTGCGCAGAAACCCTAGCCAAGTACTCAAAACTACACCTCTTCAGTAAGTGCGCACAACACCAGAGATCTCTGTTTAAGTGCGCAGAAACCCTAGTTAAGTGCTCATAGACAGTGAAAAACAATAAGTACGCAGAAACTTAGTTGCGTACTAACACAAAAAGATTTAAGTACTCAGAGAAGCACAAGTATGCAGTTTATGAGCTAAGTGCCCAAAACAAGAAATAAGTACTCGACGTATGAAATAAGTTCGCAACTCAAGAAACAAGTGCGCAAAACAGGCTGTTGAAAAACACAAAAACTCAGCTGAATTCTATCCAAAACTTTTTCATTCCATTCTGAAATGCTTGGATGAAATTTCTACTTAAAACGAACTACTTTTAACTCTCAGAAACTTCCACGAAATTTTGAAGCAAATACATAAGAAAAACACCCAAATTTTTTATAAACACAAAATTTTATAAAAATCTTAATAATAAAAACTAACAAGATGAGGGTTTTGGTATCTTTAAATAGATACAATCTAGAGCACAAAGGCTCTGATACCAAATTGTAAGTCCCAAATACTAGATCTTGTTAAGTGCAAAAGATTGTTATCACTTAGAAACACCTATGAATTAGGTGTTTTAAGTGATTAATCTTCTACAAACAAAGAAACTAGATGAATGCTATAAGAACCGACACACAAGATGAATAATAAGATAATTCCATTGTTGATTTGTTACTGAAGAACCATGGAAATGATACAAGTACGCACCTATTCTTGTGCTACAAAGATAATATCCAAAACCCTAACCCTAGAGCTGCACACAAGTAATCTATATATAGTAAGTCTGATGGGCCTGCGCACTTAGCTTAATTGCGCAGGGCCCGTGTATTAAGTGCGCAGCCTAGGGGTTCTAACATAAACTATGTCATAATTACATAAACAACCCTTTAACTTTCAAACTACACAACAAGCTATCAAAAGTCTTTGATCTGGTAACTATGGTCTCAATATAACCCAACATGTATATATTTAACCAACTTAATTCATCATTCGAATTAAATTAAATATATTAAAGTAACCCAAGGTAAGTAGTAAATGTTAATAAAAATTTAACCTGAATTTGTCGGGTGTTACATCATCCCCTTGTTGAAAGAATTTTCGTCCCGAAAATTACTCAACGTCGCTAAGAAAGTGAAAGAAAATTTTCAGGTTGTCACATCATCCCCTTGTTGAAAGGAATTTCGCCCAGAAATTGAATCTATTTTAACAGTGTTTGGCATTGCCACCCAGAATGGGTGAGAGTGTTTTAGTTTCATCTGGTCCTCTCGTTCTCATGTAAACTCCGATCCCCACTTGGAGTTCCAACGAACTTTAACAATGAAAGCTTTGCTATGTTTGAGTGTCTTGACCCCTTGGTCAGAGAATTTAAAGGTTTCTCGATAGAAAACATCTGTTCATCGACTTTTATCTTTTCCTGAGGAATGACAGGTGTCTCATAAGACAGACACTTCTTTGAGTTTAATACAAGAGGGACGTTATGAGTGCGAGTAAGTTTGGTAGGTAGATCTAGTCGGCAATCCACGGGGCCAGTCCTTCCTAAGATTTTGAAGGTCCAACATATTTGAGGTTTAGCTTTACGCAGTTTGCCGAAATGAATGACACCTTTCCAAGGTGAGATTTGTAAGAGAATGTTGTCGCCAACTTAGTAGCTCCAACTATTTTTAAAACAAGTTACACAGGCTCGTAACATGTCTTCTAGAGTTTGTATTGTTCAGTTTGCTCTAGCCATCAGTTTGCGGGTAGTATGCGGTACTCATATCCAACCGAGTACCGAAAGGTTTCTGTAAAGTTTGCCAGAAGCGAGCATTGTAGATGGAATTGATAGGGGTTGGCTCATGCAAGGA
This sequence comes from Ambrosia trifida, assembly GCA_028751855.1. Classification (NCBI taxonomy): domain Eukaryota; kingdom Viridiplantae; phylum Streptophyta; class Magnoliopsida; order Asterales; family Asteraceae; genus Ambrosia; species Ambrosia trifida. The sequence goes on along the minus strand of CM054128.1, from coordinate 61,457,217 downwards.
TTGAAGAAACCTCTTTTTGCCAACCTTAGTCTAATTCATACTTCTGCGAAAATATTCTAAGTATGAAACTACTGATGAAAGAAGACACAAGTACTGAAGAAGGATTCAACAAGTACTGAAGAAAAAATATCAGAAGTTCTGAAGTGAAACTAGACAAGTCTACTGAATAACTACTGAAGACAAACTACTCATCAGTAGTTTGTCATTCATCAGCACTTGTAATAGAATCTTTCCAACGCCCTTATGTATCAGTAGTTTATTTGTTTATTATTACTTTATCATTTTGTACAAGTTCAAAGACTCCAACTTGTTGCAGACTTGCTTTTGTAGTAAGGTTCATGTATTTGTTTGTCTATAAATAGATGGGTTCATCCCTCTGTTTTGGAAATTGATTTTAATTGAAAATTGAAATCCTTCAAAGCATATACTTGTTATTCCATTTCATTAACTGAGAATCTATTTGCTTATTTATTGCCATATACATTCACTACTTAGATTCTCATTAACTTGTCTTTAGTTTACAAACATCTAGGGGGAGTAATAACTCCTGTTGATAGTGAAACTTTATAAACTTATTCCGCTGTGCAAAACTGATTAAACTTGCAAAACACATAAGTGTTCATAGGCAAGTAACTGTTAAAAGAGCATACTGATCCAATAATTGGTATCAGAGCACTGGTTTATCTGATAAAATATCAATCTAACAAATTTAGAATCAGACACAGGCTCTTATTGATATTCAATAAAGGATAGAAGTTCACTTTTTCAACATCCATCACTTTGAGAGAACTTGACAAATCAATACTCTCCAAAATGGATCTTCATAATACTGGTTCTGTTAATAAACCCGCTATGCTTGTTCGTTCAGAATATAACATATGGCAGAAAAGGATGGCACATACTCTGTCTCAGACCAACACTGGTTGTTGGAAATCTGTGATATATGGTCCTCACAAACCAATAAATATAAAACTTGAAACTAAAGTTGAAATACCAAAGGACCCAAAAGACTACACAGATGAAGATTTCCTAAAACTTGAGCTTGATGCCAAGGATTTCTCTATGTTGGCAATGGCACTCCCAAATGAAATCTACTATGGACTTTTACATTGTGAAAGTGCCAAAGAGCTTTGGGAATGCCTAAAAGAGCAGTTTGGAGGAACTGAAGAGCTGATTGCCAACACCAGAGAAATCCTGGCTGAACAATATGAAACATTTACTCATATTAATGGGGAAACTTTGACACAACAATTTGAAAGATTTTCCTCATTAATATCTGAGTTGAAATTAAATGGTTAGACCTACACAAATGTATCTATGCTTCATAGATTTTTAAGGTCTTTACCAGAAAAATGGGAAACTTACTCTATAGTTCTCAGTTCTTCACCAGACCTTAACTCCCTCACTCTTAGAAAATTACATGGGAGATTGCTAACTTTTGAAAGAGAAATTGATCAAAAGAAAAAGTTGCAAAGTTCTGGTAAAACGGCTAATGGCTATGTACCAGGTAGTACAACACTGTTAGGACAAGACTCACCTTCTTGTCCAAATAATTTTGGATCTTTTGACTACATTGACATAACTGCTGGGATCTCTTCAGAAAGATCATATCCAGCTTATGATAATGATGAATATAGTAAAACTGTTGATAACATGTGTTTTATCATGGATGATTTGAAAAATTTTAGCAGTGATGACTTAAAAGAAATGGACATTTTACACCAATTGGCCATGTTAAGTATAAAAACTAAAAATTTTTACAAAAGGCCAGGAAGGAAATTTCCAAGAGTGAACAGTTCAACAAAAATTGGTTTTGACAAATCTAAACTTAGATGTCACAAGTGTCAGAAGTTGAGACACTTTGCTAGAGAGTGTAGAAGCTCTAGCTATAACCAATCACAGTCTGGAAACCAGTTTAACCCTAGTTATAATAGGAATAATGGAACACAGGGAAGTGCACATTTTGTACAGGCACAGGCTCCACAAATCCAATATGTGCCACAAATACAATATGTACAGATGCCTGCTCAACGAATGTAGAGCCAACAATCAATGCCTTCCATTCCAGCTGCTTAACAACCTCCACAAACTCAGCAACCCTCACAACAAAGTCTTTTCTCTTTAGGGTATGTTGACTGGAGCAGTCTTCCTTTTGACACAACAGAGTGTAATCCTGATGCAGACAACAAAATGTTTGACATCAACTGGGGAGAACCTGACAATGGCAGAAAGAACATTGCCTTAATGGTATTTGAGGGCTGCACCTCAAAATCTGCCTTATCTTAGGTATCAAAAGAATCTTTGACAAAACTTTGTTCAAACTCATGCAAAGAATCTTTTGCTCTCATAAGAGAGACTAATGTGAATTTACGAGGCAAAGCCAATGACTCTGAGAGAAAATTTACTCAATTGAAATGTGATTTAGAAAGAAAACTTGCTGCAAAATCAAAAGAAAATTCTAAATTAACAAACCATGCTATTGAAACCTAAGCACAACTTAAAATCATAATAGAAGACCTAGGAAACGTCAAAAAAGAGCTTGCTGACACCAAGGTTGAATGTGAAAAATGGGTTGAGTCATGTAAAGGGTACCAACTGCTGCTTAACAAACAAAGTGCTTCAAATGTTAGGTTTGGCATAGGGTACAATCACACTGAAACACCAACTGATTTTTCTCCCAAAACTACTGATGATGGGAGAAAAATAGTTCAGAATGAAACTTCTGAAGAGAAAGAATGCACATCTTTTCATGAAAACTTTCTAAAAATTGAAAAAGAAAGTTCTTCAAAGTACTAATCAAATCTGACTTTAAGCCATCAGCAGTTTCATCTACATCAGGAGTTGAGAACCTGAAAACTAGTGATGACCCAAATCAAATCAAGACAGTCAGAAATTTGCCTTTAAAAGAATAAGAAAAGGGAAAAGAATGTGAAATTTGTGGTTTGTTCAACCACAAAACAGAATTTTGTAGATACAGAAAAGGAAATCAGTATAATTAGAAGATTTCACAACTGGTTGTGGGTAAACAACTCAAAAATGATTTTGAAGAAACTTTCTTTCCCAAGAAACAACAACCAGGCAACACGTTTTCTCAGAAAAAGATAAAATCTCAACAACAGTCTTTTTCTCAAAATTCTCTTTCGGTAGTTAGTCCTAAATCATTAGCAGTTTCACAAACTTTTGAGATTAAAGTTCTCATGAAAATGGTACAACTACTGATGACCAAGGTTGATGGTGGTCCTCAAAAGGATACCACCATTGCTCTTAATGAAAAATCCATTGCCAAAAAGACATGGATTCCTCAACTTGGTCAAGAACAAACTGTTAATGTTCTCAAGAGCAAACCCAAAGCCAAATTGTCTTGGGTTCCCAAATCTAACTAATTTGCTACTTTGTGCAGAGGGTCTCCAGAGGCTTAAATAGCATTTGGTATATTAACAGTGGAGGCTCAATGCACATGACAGGATGCAGATACCTGATAAACAACTTTATCAGTCAAAGAGAAGGATCTGTATCCTTTGGGAACAATGCCAATTGATATGTGCTAGGACATGGCAATGTCTCTTCAGGCAAAATACAGTTTGACAAGGTCAATCTGGTTGAAAACCTTGAGTACAACTTGCTGAGTGTGTCACAAATGTGGGATAAAGGATATTCTTCCTTTTTTCACAAAGACAACATGCAAGATCATATCACCAGAAGGCCAGAAGTTGATAGAGAAGATCATTGAAGATCATACTTTGTTGATAGCCAAAAGATGTGGCGATGTCTATGTAGTGGATATTGAAAAGGACAAAGTACTGAATAACACTGCCTATTTCTTCTCATGGGAATCAACTTCAGAGACTGATCTCTGGCACAGGAGACTTGGCAATGTGAACTTTAAAACCATAAATAAAGTCACTAAAATGGGCTTGGTCAGAAGTCTAACCCTGAAAGTATACCAGTGTCAAGAACACTGTGTATCTTGTTTAATGGGAAAGCAGCATAAGTCCTCCAATAAGTCTATTGAAGAATCTAAAACAACTGCATGTCTTCAACTACTCCCTATGGACTTATTTGGGCCAGTCAAAATCATGAGCCTTCTTAAGAAGAAGTACTGCTTGGTCATCATTGATGACTATTCAAGATTCACATGGGTATTCTTCTTATTCTCCAAGGTTGAGACAGCTGAAATCATCAAGTTCTTCATTCTACAAGTAGAGAAACAATATTCTCTTTCTGTCAAAGCCATTAGAAGTGACAATGGGACAGAGTTCAGGAACAAAACTCTGGATGAATACTGTTTGTCTAAAGGGATTATTAGACAATTCAGTGTTCCCAGAACTCCTGAACAAAATGGTGTGGTAGAAAGGAAGAACAAGACATTAATTTAAGCAGCAAGAACCATGTTAGTTGATTCAGGGCTACCATTGTATTTTTGGACTGAAGCAGTCAATACTGCATGTTATGTTCAGAATAGAGTCCTTGTCAACAAGAGACACTCCAAAACTACCTATGAATTTCTTCATGGCATTAAGACCTTTATCTCCTTTTTTAGGGCTTTTGGATGTCAATGTTTCATTCTAAACATTAAAGACTCTATTTCAAAGTTTGCTGCTAAAGTTGATTCAGGTTATTTTCTTGGTTACCCTTCCACTAGAAAAGCCTATAAGGTTTTTAATTCAAGAACCAAGATAGTAGAAGAAACACTGAATGTCAAGTTCAATGAGTCAAAACACACTCTCATTCTAGCACATCCTGCTGAACTCTTTGACCTTGACAGCTTCCATTTTGGACCTGAAAAGACTTTCACTTCATCGAAACCTACTTATTATGGTGGTCAAAGGTTTGATGATGAGGATCCAGCACCATGGACTCCTAATACAGTCATGAAGTAAACTTTCAAACCATCAGAAGTTTAACAAACTTCTTATTCAACAACTAATGATGTACAAACTCAAAAATCTGTTTCAGCTCCTACAACTACTGAAGATGTTCAAACAGCTGAACCAGATATTATTAACCTCAGTGGTATATTTGAAGAAGTACAAGAGCCACCTACATCTGTCAGTGGTTTACAACAACTGATTGAACATAAGGATCATTCATTGGATCAAATCATGGGTGATATTGCATCAGGTGTTCTCACTAGAAACCAACTTTCCAACTTTTGTTTCTTCTCAGCATTCGTTTATCAGTTGGAACCTAAGAAGTATCAAGAAGCCCTTAAAGACAATAATTGGATGCAAGCTATGCAAGAAGAGTTGCTCCAATTCAGGAAGCAACAGGTCTGGGAAATCTGTCCCTTACCACCACACAAGCTACAAATTGGCACAAGATGGGTTTTTAGGAACAAACAAGATGAAGCTGGTATGATTATTAAGAACAAGGCAAGACTGGTGGTACAAGGTTATTCTCAAGAAGAGGGAATTGACTATGATGAAACCTTTGCTCTAGTTGCAAGACTTGAAGCCATCAGGTTATTCTTGGCTTATGCAATTTCCAGCAAAATAAAAGTTTTTCAAATGGATGTTAAAAGTGCATTTTTGTAAAAAATCAAAGAAGAAGTGTATGTCTGTCAGCCACCTGGGTTTGAGGATCCTTGTCATCCTGAGTGGGTGTACAAACTTGACAAAACTCTTTATGGGCTAAAACAGGCTCCTAGAGCCTGGTATGAAACACTTTCAAACTTTTTGCTCAAAAATAACATTACAAGAGGCTCCAATGATAAAACTCTTTTCATAAAACATGTTGGAAATCATATCTTACTTGTTCAAATTTATGTTGATGATAACATATTTGGTTCAACAAACACAAAACTGTGTGATGAATTCAAGAAACTCATGCAATCAAAATTGGAGATGAGTACAATGGGAGAGCTGTAATACTTTTTAGGACTGCAGATTAAACAACAAACAAATGGAACTTTTATATATCAATCTAAATATGTTAAAGAATTATTGAACAAATTTTCTTTACAAGACTGTAAATCATGTTCCACTCCCATGACACCAACTACACAAGTTGAACCAGATGATCAAAGAAAACAGGTTGATCAAACCATATATAGATGTATGATAGGTTCCCTTTTATATCTAACTGCTTCTAGACTAGATATTATGTTTTCAACATGTGTCAGTGCTAGATATCAATCAGATCCTAGGGAATCACACCTCATAGCAGTCAATAGAATCTTCAGATATCTAAAAGGAACTCCTACACTTGGAATTTGGTATCCTGCTTCTAGCAATACCAAGTTAACAGCTTTTTCATATAGTGACTATGCAGGGTGCAAAATGTCAAGAAAATCAACATCTGGCGGTTGTCAATTCTTGGGAAACTGTCTAGTGTCCTGGCAATCAAAGAAGCAAACATCTATTGCAACTTCAACTGCTGAAGCTGAATACATTGCAACTACAAGTTGTACATCACAGATACAATGGCTCCAATATCAACTTCTTGATTATGGAATCAATGAGACGAAGACACCATTGCTTGTAGACAGTAAATCTGCCATTAGCATCATTCAAAATCCTGTTCAGTTCTCAAAAACTAAACATATTGAAATCAGGTATCATTTCATAAGGGATTGCTATGAAAAAGGCAAGATTGAAGTGAAGCATGTGACAACAGCTAATCAAATAGCTGACATATTCACAAAACCCCTTGATATATCAACTTTTCAGAAGTTAGTATCCATGCTTGGGATGCTAAATTTGTAAGTGTTTCTTTTATTTTTCTGCACATATCTTTATTTTCACTTACATTTATCTGTCACAAAACTTTTGAAAAAAAAAATAGAGAAACTACTGATGTCCAAAACATCAGTATGGGAATAATTTCTGAAAAATGATTAACTTATGATAAAATTAACTTCAGAAGTTATGAATAATGTGTTTATAAACATTCTCATCAGTTGTTAACAAACTACTGAAGAGAAAATGGGAACTACTGATAAAAATTGTTCTTCATCAGCAGTTTTGTCATTAAGGGTAAATCAGTCATTTCCCACTTCAGAAGTTTGACCTAGGGCGGTTATAAACTTTTGATAAACACCTTTTCCATCACTTATCCTTTCAAAAAGCAAAATTCCCTCATTCTCTCTCAAAAACACTCTGTAAACCTAACCTGCAAACAAAAACACTGTTCGATCCATACACACACAAACCACATGGCTCTCATACTGAAACAGGGACACAATCAAAGAGGCTACTTTAAGAAACATGAAGCCTTGTCCCAATACGACGAAATCATTGATTTAGTCGTCAAATCTCAATACTTCACTGCTAGGGGTGGCAAAATGGGTAGGTTGGGTTGGGTTGGTTGATGGGTTAGGATGGGTTTGGGTCAAGATGGGTAAATTAAAAAATAGGTTAGGATGGGTTAGGTTAGGATAGGTTTGGGTCTGGATGGTTTAGATTAGGATAGTTTCACATCAAAATAGATTAAAATTTAAAAAAAAAAATAAATTAAAATAACAATAAAAAGTTAAAAATTTAAAAAGTAAAAGAAATAAAAAAAGAAAAAAAACAAATTTAAAATAAAAAAAACAAAAATAAACTAAAAATAAAATTTTAAGGGATCCGAAATATTTTATTTCAAACAAGACCGGTTCAACCCTATCGGGCTGGTTAACAACCCGGACCATTACGACCCGGCCGGGTCCGGTTGCGACCCTGACTGTTTCAACCTGACCTGTCACGTTAACGACCAAGACTCTTTCGACCCGCCTGTGCCCGTTAGCGACCGAAACCGTTTCGACTCGACCGGGCCCGGTAACGACCCAGACCGTTTCAACCTGACCCATCCCGTAGCGACCCGAACGGGCCCGGTAGAGACCCAGACCTTATTGAACCGACCGGGCGCGGTAACACCTTAGACCGTTTCAACCTGACCCGTACCGTAGCGACCCAGACTGTTTCGACCCGCCGGGCCCGGTAGCGACCCGGACCGTTTTGACCCGACCGGGCCCGGTAACGTCCCATACCGTTTCAACCTAACCCGTCCCGTAACAACCCGGACTGTTTCGACCCAACCGGGCACGCTAGCGACCCGGACCGTTTCGACCCATCCGGGCCCGGTAACGACCCAGACCGTTTCAATCTGACCCGTCCCGTTGCGACCCAGATCGTTTCGACTTGACCGGGCCCGGTAACGACCCAGACCGTTTCAACCTGACCCGACCCGTAGCGACCCGGACTTTTTTGACCCGGCCGGGTAACGACCTAGACCGTTTCAACCTGACCGGATCAATCACTGCCCTCACCATTGATCCTCCAATCCATACTGAAACTCTTAATGAGTTTTGGGCAAACTGCGAGACGGTGACAGTGAATGATCAAGTTATTTCCCTCAAATCAACTATAAAAGGGAAAGTAATGGCAATCACACCGGCTACTCTGGGAATTAGACTGGGTCTGGATGATGTGGATGCACCAGATAATTTTCCCAACTCTGAAATTCATTTAACCATGACAGAGTGTGGTTACCAAGGTACTCTCTCACATGTAACCATTTTTAAGAAATATTTTGAACCAAAATATAAACTTTTGTTTCATTACATCATCATGTGCTTGAGTCCAAAAACTGGATCTTATGATCAGATGCCCTCTACTTTTCAACCAATTTTTCATTCCATTGTGAATGAAAAAAAATTTAGGGCATCAACACTTTTCTTTAATGAGTTGGTGTTCCATCACCTAAATTCTAAAAAGAAGTTTTAGTTGTATCCAAGGTTCATAATGCATTCCATAATTAAAGAACTTGGAGATGAGGTGCTTGTGGGAAAAACAATGGTTTTAAATCCCTTAACCTCACAAGCATACTCAAGGCATAACAAACCGGCTACCTGGACAGAAGATGACCTAGGGGAACCAGAAACAGTCCCCATGGAATCATCATCTTCCAAACCCTCACCCAAAAATGCCAAGAAAACCAAACAACAAAAACCTAAACCCACCAACCTTAAAAAGAAAGGCAGTTCAGGAAGTTGAGATGCCTGAAACTACTGATGTGCAATTTGCACTTGTTAAAGATGTGACTGAAACATCCTCTCAGTCTCATCCATCTCAAACCCCCCAAAAGAGCACCTATTACCATTCTTTTCAAAAGGAAAAAATTCAAGAAAATTATAACTACTGACCCTTCTTTTGAAACTGCTGAACCTTTACCCTAAACTACTGAACCAGAACCATTAACCATAGAATTTGCCAAACTTCTCTCTTGGCTAAAAGAGACTATCCCAACAGAACATGTCAGTCCCCAACAACCACATCAAACAGGGGACATACCTTCAGACTTTGACATGAATGTGGATGTCTTTAGCCCTAACCCAAGAGATGAGGATGAACCAGGGTTTCTAAGCCCAAACTTAGAGACCTTAGGTACGTTTGAGGCTGCTACTACTCATTTAGCACCCAGTGGTGGACTTGAGGACAGAAGTAACATAGATAAGGCGTCACTTGTGGCAACTACTGATGAAGGCTTTATGCCTGAGGTAAGAAATCCTCAGAACCAAGAAACAGAGGTTCATGAGACAACTGGGTTGGGCCCAGCTCATGGTACAACTGATAATGTCCTCATTGAGGATGTCATCGGGGATTCAGATGATTCCATTAATTTGGATGACGATTCACACTCCACAAAACATGAATTAACGGCTGCTAGTGAAGGTCCTGAATCTTGTGTCTCTAAGCTCAAAGAGCTGGTCACAACAGATCAGGTTAAAGTCCACTTAATCCCTAATTCCCCTAAAGTGGCATCTTCAGTATACTCTGAAGATCACCCTAAAACACCCCCTCACTAAAAATGCCTACCCAATTCCCTGGGTCATCTAGCATAGACATGAACCACCTATGCAGCCCAGATGGTCCCCTATACCAGATGATGAACACCCTAATAGCCAATCTCCTCAAATCTTTCATAACTTCTTAGGAGTTGAAAACCACAACTCAATTTGAGGTGATAAACAAGAAACTAGGTGAGCTGTCCAACAAAATTGACAACAATTCAAGACAACTTGCTGAGTTATCTGGTAGAACTTCCAAACCTAGAAGGCTTCCAGAAGTGGATGAAGCCAAAAAGGGGGAGAAAATTAAAGAACCAAAAGAGTCACTGGAAGCCAGGATAAAGGCTAGTGTGGCTCTACAACAAAAACAACCGAAAGAAAAAGCCCAAAAAGAAGAAGAAGATCAAGATAGGCTGCTTTCTGGAACTGAAGTTGAAGCTGAACCTTCCCCAGGCCATAATGAAGAAACTTCTGAAGACTAAGAAAGTACTGAAGACAATCCTTCAGTAGTTGATACTTCTATCAACACTTCAGCAGTTAACACTTTCAACATACAAACTGAAGAGCCTTCCATGACAACTGAACACATTCCAACTCCTATTCCAAGGCCTACAACCACTCAAATGCCTGTACTAAACCTTTCTCTCATCTCAATGTCCAAAGAACTACTAGAGAAGAGTTTACTTGCAGCATAAAGAAAGGCTAAAGAAGATGAGATCTGGAACAGCCTGGAAGCAAGGGAAGATATGAGCTACACTGAAAAGCTTCAAGCTTATGAAGAAGAGTTGAATAGACAGGCTGAAACTTAAAGAGTTGCTGAAGAAGACAAAAGAAAACAACTGATGTCTTTTATTACAAAGAACAACAATACAAAAGCTTATTCACTCAAAGGGCTCTCCATAGATGAGCTTACAAGAAGAGCTCAACTTGTTGCTGACAAGATTGTCACTAAGAAAGACAGAAGGGCAATGAGAGCTGAGATAATTGATGAATTGGTAGCCAATGACTTTGGTTCAAAAGCCTCAGTGTCAAAGTGGAGAGAAGACAAACTATTTGACACGTATAAAAGATTCAAGGCTGACAAGGCTGCAAATCCAGAGAAGTACAAAACTTCTGAAGTGCCAACTTCAGTAGTTAGAACTTCTGGTGCTAGACATTCAAGGCTTGCTACCAAAAGAAAGCAAGAGGACAATACAAAGACTGACTTCAAGATGGTATTGATGGAAGGCAATACAGTTGTACAAGGAGACTTTGATATTGAAGAAAAGCCTCTGTTAACACAATTCAGGGATCCTTCAACATTTGCTTACCAAATTCAGAAGACTATAACTGATAGACTGCACACAAAGGTAATCACTGAACATCATTTACCTACATTTGAAATACCTAATGTGGTGCAAATAGAAGATAGAAGAGAATCCCACATGAGAGTCACTGAAGTATAAAACATCCGACACTCAAGAACATCCCAGGGATCTAGCATGGTCCCTTATACTTTAGATTTTGACAAATTTAAAGTTCTGATTATGAAGTGGTCTTTTACTGATTCCAACTCAGTATTAGTGACAAGGAGAATTCGTTCAAGCAATGCCTTCAAATCCATGAATGAACTGAAGAATCTATCTACACAAGACTTGCTTACAATTCAACATCTTGAACCTGAAGAAGGATCTCTCACAAATGAACAACTGAATCAACTTAAGACTTCCATGTTCAAAGAAATCTGGAAGATAGTTGAAGACAAAAGAAGACAATAAAGAATTAGATAAGGTTTTGGCTTCATCAATCCAGTGGGAGATTGTAAGGACAGAAAGGATTGAAGAAACCTCTTTTGGCCAACCTTAGTCTAATTCAAACTTCTGCCAAAATATTCTAAGTATGAAACTACTGAAAAAAGAAGACACAAGTACTGAAGAAGGATTCAACAAGTACTAAAGAAGAAAGACCAGAAGTTCTAACGTCAAACCAGACAAGTCTACTGAAGACAAACTACTCATCAGTAGTTTGTCATTCATCAACACTTGTAACAGAATCTTTCCATCGCCCTTATGTCTCAGTAGTTTATTTGTTTATTATTACTTTATTATTTTGTACAAGTTCCAAGACTGCAACTTTTTGCAGACTTGCTTTTGTAGTAAGGTTCATGTATTTGTTTGTCCATAAATAGATGGGTTCATCCCTCTTTTTTGGAAATTGATTTTAATTGAAAACTGAAATCCTTCAAAGCTTATACTTATTATTCCATTTCATTAACTGAAAATCTATTTGCTTATTTATTGTCATATACATTCAATACTTAGATTCTCATTAACTTGTCTTTAGTTTACAAACATCCAGGGGGAGTAATAACTCCTGTTGATAGTGAAACTTTATAAACTTATTCCGCTGTGCAAAACTGATTAAACTTGCAAAACACATAAGTGTTCATAGGCAAGTAACTGTTAAAAGAGCATACCGATCCAACAGCACACTGTGTCGAGAACAACTTTCTTTAGGTAGGTACGAGTTAGCTTTTCCAGCTAGTCAGTCCTCTTGATGGCTAGCAGATGGCAGATTTAGTGAGGTGGTCTACGATAACCCAAATGGTATCGCAACCGTTAGGTGATCAGATGGCTTTAATTGATACCCATTGAAATTTGATCCCATTTCCACATTGGGATCTCAGGTTGCTGGAATATACTGGAAGGTTTATGGTGTTCAACTTTGACCGTTGCACAGGTCAACATTCATTGACATAGGTATCTATTTCAGCTTTCCTATCAAGCCGCTAGTAGAATATCATGAGATCATGGTACACCTTGTCAGATCAGGGTGAACAGTGTATCGAGACTTGTATGTTTCGCCCATCACAAGCTCTATGAGATTGCCAAGAAATGGAACTCCAAATTGTTCCATAAGGTAATAAATACCACCGGACTTCAATTTCATACACTTAACAACTCTATGCATGGTTTTAGCTTTAACATTTTCTTCCCTTAAAGCTTCTCGTTGATTAGCACGAATTTGGTCAGCAGACCAATAGGATTTAACGAGTTGAAGAGATTGAATTCTTCAAGGTTTAGAAGGTTCCTTCATGCTTAAGGCACTAGTCATGTCAATTACCTTACTAGGATTATGCTTGATCGCGTGCTCAAAGACGTCAAGGAATTCGACCCATCAATGTTGTCGCATGTCTGACTCCTTTAGATCGAAGGTATGCTGAAGACCCTTGTGATCGTTGTAGTTGGTGCATTTGGTACCATACAAGTAATGTCTCCACATCTTGAGAGCAAACCACTGCTCCCAATTACAGGCCATGAGTGGTGTGGTTCCTTTAATGGATTTTCGATAACAAAAAGCTTATGCGATGAATCTCTCGCGTTGCCTGAGGCGCAATAGAGACCTTGAATTAATGCATCACATCAAACGATAAAATTATCTGAGTCCGCAGACAGAGGTGGGATATGTGCAGTGCAAGGTTCTAGGTTCAGCAACTAAAATGCAGGTTCTTGGAATGTCCTCTACTTGGAATCTGAGTTGGTGCTAACTAGACCCCAGACAAATCTTAGAGTAGAAACTTGACCTTTGAAGTTGATCAGACAGATCAGTTATTCAAGGAAGTGGATAACAATTCTTGATCATCACTTTGTTGGGTTCGCAGTAATTGGTGCACATACGAAGAGTCCTGTCTTTCTTCTTGACGAACATGACAATTTTCCCCACGGGAATGAACTAGATCGACTAAAACTTTTCTCCAAAAGTTCCTGTAAGTAGTTAGAGAGTTCCTTCATTTATGAGGGGGGGGGGGTGCAAAAATGGTAAGGATCTCTAGCAATAGGGGCTGCACCAGGTGCAATGTCAATATGTAGCTCCACTTATCACTGCGGGGGTAAGCTAGGTAAGTCATCAGGGAAACATCTCAGAGAAGTCATGAATGATGGGTATATTTTTAATCTGTTTCTTTTTGGTAGGGGTTAAAGTAACGAGTGCCAGAATGACGGTATAGTCTTCTCATAGGAACTTATAAGTTTTCATGCAAAAGATAGTTTTTGAATGTATACCACATTTCTCTCTTTGGATGGATAGTACTTCTTTACAAGTCAGGGTAATGTGGACAATTGTCTAAAACCTGTTATCTCAGCTATGTGTTGGGGTAACCAATCCATACCTAGGGTCATGGCAAAACTACCAGGGTAATCGACATAAGGTCTATTTCTATCACCATGATTTGAAGGGTTTCTGGTGTTTTAGGGTAGACCAAATTTCGCACAGTTTCAGTTCCGGACAGTTCCTCTTGAAATGTCCTTCTTTACCACTGCTGAAACACTCCTTCCATCTCTCAGATTGTTGGTGTTGTTTGGGTTGGAGTTTGGCTTTGTAGTTTTTGTTATGTGACCCAGTTTGTCACAACGTTCACAATGGATCTTGTTGTAATGACCATGATGGTGAAAACTGCACATGTTGCACATAGGGGTCCTTACCGGCATAAGCATTCTGTTTCAGATTGGCTTGCATAGGTGAAGTATGGGTATTGGAAATTCCAAACTTCCGTCGCTGAGGTTGTGGCCACGATAAGTTATCATCATTGTCCTTCCACTTTTTCTTATTTTTGGCGCCCTTGGGTGTGATGGCTGGGATAGGTAGGGTAGCTTGAGGTTCCGTCAAGGTAGTGTCTACAAAAGGTAATGGTTTGATTGTGAGACAGACATGGGGTTAGGAAACATGTTCATCCTTGTGTTGGTGGTACTAAACCAGCAAAATATAGAGCAATAGGCTCGCCTGTAGAGTTAACTATCGACAGACATAACACAGCCCGTACATAAATACCCACGTATGTCTCAACGGGGTAGATTGGTGGAGGTGGAACAAGGTTCACAACATCGCCCGAATCAAGCTCACGAAGTTGATTAGAAGCAAGATGGGACGTGGAAACAAAAGAGTTCGAGTTAGAATGTGGAGGAAAATAAATTTTTCCTCCTTGGTTCTAGACAGGTGGATGAGCAGTAAGAGCCTTAGCTATTCTGTTATCGATTAAGGTGTTAAGTTCTATCGCAGTCATGCTCGAGTTACCGTTCCAGTTAGACAAGATTCTAATACATACGAATGAGTATATACACTAACTCACTATCGTATAAAGTAAGCAACATGAAACTTCATAAACTCAACATCACAATTTGAGTATTAATCCTTGATAAAAAAATAAATAAATTGTAACCCGTACAAAGTATTTGAACCGATTCATCAAACATCCAAATTTGATAGTTGTATGTGCACAACATACCCATTTAAGTTCATGGAAAAGAATTGAAACAAAGAAATTCAATTATTATTGAGATTAGAAGAGACACTGAATGCCGCGTCATCATCACTTAAGTGCTTGGCGACGTTCACTATTGGGTTTCCCCGAGAGTTTGCCGATGCAACTCGGGCTTCATTAGCAGTGTTCAATGTTGTGGTGGCGACATTGAAGGCTTCAGAAATTTTCACCATGTTTAGCCGTGCTCGTGACTCAAGCGCATTCACTCAAAACTTCATTATATGGTAGGCATCAATGAGTTAGTTGCGACGCTTGTCTATCTCTGCCAAGTCTTGGGTGAGTTTCTCCACAAGCTGAGTCACCTCCTTGTTGCGTTGGAGTATGCCATGGATCTTATTAGTAGTTGACTGCAGATGATGGAACTGGATATCAAAATATGCCACTAAAACAGCAACAGTTTGCTCAAGCGAGCAAGGTAAGGGTGGTAAGGTTGGCGTGTCCTTGGCAGTGTCAAGGAAAAGTAGTTGGGATGTATTCAGCGTGAATATAACTCCGAATAGTGTCGGGATACCACTGCTAATCATGGGCATCGCCACGGTTACAAATCACAACGGATTCAAAATTCTTCCTAGAAGAGCTAGCAGGCTCAACACGACGCCTCTTTGACCAAGATGTAGTAGGTGTAACAAATGGTGGTGGAGTAGGAGCTGGAACAACAGGTTCCTGAGAAGGGGGTAGGGATGATGGAGACGATGATGTTGACATATTCCCTGCAATTTTAGTTTTATGTTTGAGTGTTTTGTTGTTAAATAGTTTTGTTGAGATTGTTGTATTAACATATAAATTCTCAAAATTTATACATGTTAGAGTATCATTGTTTTAGTTGCTTGTAGCAGTGTTTGACAGTTATGTTTGAATTAGCACTTGATTCCTGAGTACTACTAGTGTTTGATCTAGTGCGTGTAACAGTTATAGACTAGACTCAAAATGCAGTCCTAGTTCACTATAACCATTGGCTCTGATACAAATCTGTCACACCCTCAAATTTCCACTGTGGGATTTTATCGCGAGGCGCGTGACATACCAGGATCCAGTCAATGCTTGAATGAACGACCTCTATATGCTTTCAAAATCATACGTGAATAAACCAGACAGTTCGAGTTTTAAAAGTTTAGCGGAAGCAAAATATAGAACATCTCTAAATACAGTCGCAAGTTTCCCAAAACCAATATAACAATTGAGATGTTTGAAAACCAGTTGATGATGTTTGTATGCATGCAAGTGTGACTCCACGTGCATCCTAGCTGCTGTTATCTTAGATACCTGAGAAAACATACTAAAGTGTGTCAACAATTAAGTTGGTGAGTTCACAGGTTTTAATGTAAGAAAATCCGTTTGTCTGTTTTTCTACATAGACTCACATCTGTATACTGATTATATCCCAATGCTAGATAGACATTAACAAGCTACTAAGCGTACATCAACCATTGCTGACTGTTGGTAGTTGGTTGCCTTCCGCCACCGCTCATTCAACGGTGACAACTGTTTGGTACAATATGCACCTGCTCAACCTCCAGTTGACATAGGTGGGGCTTGTCAGACCAAATTGATCTATTCACATCTCATCGCTATGTTACACATACTATGGTTTACAATGTAAGGACATAAGAATGAGAGTTACGCTATAGTAAACAAGTGATATAATAGTATATGTGATCTACAATATTTGTGTGTTTGCGTATCATGTTTCTCCCCCAACAGGAAAACAGTAAAAGGGGCCATGAAACTCACCTTTGCTTTGCATGCTAATAAACCGGGTGTAATAAATAAGTGTCCAACTACTGGAAACCTCAGGAACTTCAAATAATGATCCTAGACCAACTTAAGCTCCAATAATTGATGATTCTTGATTAGGGCAGAGGTTAGGGGTTCTAAATTTCGTAATTAGGAAGTGGAGGCTGATTAGGGTTGAGTTATAATGATAAAAATTGATTAAAATCGCTTTTATAAAACTTCCAACGTATTGGGCCTTTAATAAGGCAGTTGGGCCGCGCCAGATTAAACCCATACACTACAGCCCAAGGCTGGCCTGGTTCACGCGTGTGGCTTCTGCTTTTATTTTTCTCGTCCATAATAATATGCAACATTTATCATTTTTGTCATTTTCTCGTTGATGCTTTTTTAACTTTGGAGCTGACAAAGTTTTTTTTTTCTTTTGTTGACTTGTATAGCCACGTCTGTGTCACATATTATATTCCCATTTTTTTCAATAATAATATAGATTATATATAATAATTAGTCTATTATTTAATCCAAATATTTTATAATCAGTGTTTGACACCTGGTCCTACTAGAGTTGGCTACAGACCCGGTCTCGCATAGCGCGTGACAATTTTATTTCGCTTAGTTCTAAATAAGTTTGCGGAACTATTTATATTGACATATTCACCCAATAACAATTAATTCAAACTAATTCCAAATAAGTTCACGTATACACATAATTGCAAATAACATCAAACGAGTTATCTTATGATTATTTGTTTTGTTATTTCACCAACGTTCATGGTCGTTTACTCGTACATATGTCTTGGTAATTTACCAGAGTATCTGTTCGTATCATTTTGTATATATTTAACCAACTTAATTCATCATCCGAATTAAATTAAATATATAAAAGTAACCCAAGGTAAGTAGTAAATGTTAATAAAAATTTAACCTGAATTTGTCGGGTGTCACACTCACTCTCTAATCTGACTCCGAGGATGATTACCTCGTAGACTCTATACTGGAGGGGGACATCCAACCTGTTGCTCCTTCTCAGCCTGCCCCCATCCCATATGAGGCACCCAACTTCCCTCACCATGGAGGCAATTTGCTTTCTGACTCCGACATGGACATAGACACCACGTCTGTGGTACGACGTGTTTCCGATGATGACACTGAGGATGACGCCCCTCCCTCTCTTTTTGACCCTGACGTCCGTTCTACGATGACACCTCCCGTGATCCATTCTGCCTCTGACCCGGCTCATTCGTTTCGCATCTTTCATGACTTTTTGGGCCGTACTCTAGATAAGTACACACCCCAAAAGACTGTGCGACAGCCAATTGTCCTTGCCCTTCCCGTTCGTGCTCCGGTCTCTACGCTGCCCGACGACCCTGTCCTTCCTAGAGAGCCTGACCTCTTTGCTGACCCTACACCGGAGCAACCTTCTGTGGAGGTTCCCGTACCTATGCTCGATCCATCCTAACAATTGAGGAGGCATTCCCACGCCCGCAAGTAGCCTTACCTCCCCAGTCTTGTAGGTGACTTGGCCCATAGGGACCAGGAGGATGATGTGGATGCTATGACGTTGGGAGGATCTTCTGGGAGACCTTTGTACACCGAGCATGGCGTTCTACTGTCCCACGACGCATATCTGGAGGCTATGGGTGTTCGTATCCGGGAGTTGGAGGACCGCGCGTCAGAGGCTGAGCATTGGAGGCTAGCAGCTGCCATGGGGAGAGTTGAAGTTGAGAGACGATTAGAGGCATTGGAGCAAAGGATGGCAGAGACGGACCAACGTATGAGGGCTGCAGTCGTTGCTCTTGCTACTGCTTTTCCATCTTCATCTTCATAGGATACTTCATGATTGTACCTTATGGTTTGTCGTTTTGTAGTTGTAGTTTAAACTATTGCAGCTTGGCCACCAGTCTTTTGTATCTTGACATTTGATGTACATTAAACTATGAATGTGGAATGCGTGTGATGGTAGTATGGTCTATGATGTATCTTGTTTATTCTTTTGTCTTGTAGTTGTGATTGACTTACTATATAAGGTTATATTTGATTGTTACACTTGTATGCCTGGCAATATTCGTGAAATATGCGTCTTATACCTATTTATAGACACTTCATTCGACCTCTACAAGGTACGAATTGAGTCAAGGGCTAGTGTGTGTGTTTCCAGGTGTTTCTAGAGAGTTCTTAAAAGCTTTGTTTTTCATTGTATTCGGTTTTGTAATGATTACCAACATAATATTAATGAAAAACGGATTGAAAATGAATCTTAACGCGTTCTGATTTCGATTGATATCATTTTTCATGCGAATTAGGGTTTCCGCACCTGATTTGCTCATACTTGTGTGATCTTCGTATGTTTTTGTCATAAACCGATCCTACAAAGTGGTATTTGAGCCATTGCTCAGTCACACAACTACAAATTGATACAAATTGAACTGATTTTTTCATCAAAAACACCTAAATTTTTGCCGCTTTGTATGAACTTTCAAAGATAATGGGTTTTGATTGATTTGGAGGTGTTTTCATAGATAAAATAAAAAATCCTTTCACAAAACTTGATCTCCTATCAATCTGATCCAAAACCTGCTTATTTGCATTGAAATTCAACAACTTTTTTGGAAATTCAGATCAAAATTGTTGATTTTTGAAGAAAATTTGATTCTTCAAATGGGTCGGGTCAAACCAGTTTCATTTAGGTCGAAGGAGTCAAGTTTGAGGTCAAATCAATTGAGTTTGGGTCGAATCAGTTGGTTATAGAGGTCGTATCAGTTAGTTTGTTGTTCATTCGAGGGTGTTGTTGTTCATTCAAGTCATTGATAGGTCGAATGAGTTACATAGCGGTCGAATAGATTGTTAGTTTTTCATTCGAGCTTGTTACTTAGGGTCGAACCAAGTCATTTCTCTTCATTCAACACCCCGATAGGTTGAACCCATTGTATGTTTTTCAAGATTTTCTAATTGTTGGGATTTTATACATCATGGACAACATTTGAGGATTACCTATGACACCTAGACCTATTATGACTCAACCACAACAAACACCTATGAACCCATGGGCCGTTGCAGCTGAAAGAGGAACACACAACCACAACAGATACCGAATTACTGGGGTGTATCAAGTTCATCACAACCCGTTGTTAGACCTCCTCCACAACCAATTCCAGATTATTGGGGAGTTGCAGCAGCAGCAGTTCAGAGCCAAACTACAAATGCCATAACAAATTTGGTTAATGATTTGTCTATAGGAAATGGAAACAGACCACCAAAGATGTTGGATATGAGTGAATATCATTCTTGGCAAAAGAGGTTCAGGATTCATTTTGAAGTTATGGGTTTAGATGGTGGAGAAGCATGGCAAATGATCGAGAAGGGTTATGCAGCACCGATGATTGAAAACTCAAACACACCTATAGCACTTGATGACCTAAAAGATGATGAGAAAAAGAAGTATGCAGCTGAGAAGAAAGCATACTCGCAATTATCTCAGGCATTGACAACTGATTTGTTACATCAGTTTGGACCATGTGCTACTTCTAAACAGCTTTGGGAAGCTTTGATGAGTAGGCATGATGGGAATGAGAAAACTAGAAGGATTCGAGTCGAATAGCTAAATAAGGAGTTTGAAAACTTTAGTTATGTGGGAAATGAGACATTGAAAGAACCTACTCCAAGATTCTTTCATTTGCTATATGAATTGTCATACTATAAGATTGTTTATCCCATGAATGAGGTTGTAGAGAAGCTTGCTGATGTGTTGCCTTCATATTAGGGTCAACATGTTGAGGTTTTGAGAGAGAAGGACTCTTTTCCTTATTGGATGATTAACGAGTTTATTCAGAAGTTGGAAAATAAGGAAATGGAGGAAAGAAGGAAAGCGAAGAGATCACATATTCCACAGAATCCCAAGCTTTAGTATGCTAGCTCATCTTCTTCTGTTATTCTAATTGGAGGTGTGAGTGTTGCACCACAAACAACTTTTGTGTCGAAAGTTGAACCAACAACTGCAACAAGTTATTATGGTGTGTCATCTGGACCATCTTACCCACCAACTCAACCGCCATTACAAGCTTCTAGATATTTTGGAACATCACTGGTGAACATGACACAACAACAACAATCTACACCGGTTGTAAACCAAGCTTCATCAAGCTCAAGTCCTATCATGTTAGAAACTTCTAACATGAACAACGTGACTGTCGAAGTAGCCCAACAACATATTTCTTTGGTTTCGGCAATGGTTGCTTCGTATAACGAACTTGTTGCTAGTCAGATTGGAAACAATAATCTGAAAAATGAAGATTATTCCCAAATTGACAAGGAAGAAATGGAGTTGATTGATATACAATGGGCATTTGCTAGTGTCATGAGAAGGGCGACATAGTTTATCGAGAAAACAGGAAGAACTGATCTTGTGACTTCGCCAAATACTACTTATGGTTTTACAAAGCAAAAGTGACGTGTTTCAACTGTGGAACCAAAGGCCATTTTGCTCGAGAGTGTACCCAACCTAAACAACAAGGTAACCGCAACCCATTCAATTCAACGGATGATCTATTGCATTTCTATAATTATTCTGGCTTTACTAGACTGGGGGTATAATGCGTGTAAAAATGTCTAGTTATGCAAATGAAATGACAATAATAAGCAAAATGTGTACGGATGTTGACCTAGATCGTTGACTGGTGTCACATGTTTTCTCTTAGTTAGTTTCTTTACACTGATTTTTTTTGGCTTTTTATAAGTTTCATGAAATTAGCATTTATTGATGCTGCAAGCGTTTTTGTTATATGGTTTAAACAGTTCGAAACGTTTTTATATGTTAGTTTTAGTTCAATTTATGTGAACATTATCCGAATTGCTCTTGTAGTTATAAAAGTTATCATGCATTGCTTATTGAATTTTGTGTTATTGTTAGGTATGGCTTTTCCAAAGAAAGATTTATATGAAGATTTCCTCAAAAACAAGTGTTTTGTTGTAGATGCTTCACTTGTTGTGGCGATGCATGATGTTAGACAAGGTGTAGCCACAAAAGGCATGACCATGCGAGACTATGTGTG
This sequence comes from Ambrosia trifida, assembly GCA_028751855.1. NCBI lineage: Eukaryota > Viridiplantae > Streptophyta > Magnoliopsida > Asterales > Asteraceae > Ambrosia > Ambrosia trifida. Next base: position 61,435,373 of record CM054128.1, on the reverse strand, counting down.
GCATAGGCATGATCCAACATCTGTCTCAGTCTTGACAAAGGTCAAAGCTACTTGCTTCTAATAATAATTAATCTAGCAACTTATGAGTGTTATGAAACATGTTGAAAACAATGTTATCGAAATAATCAAGTGGAAACAACATGAATCTTTCTAGCTTGTATTGATTTTTAGAATGGTTCTATTAGTAACTGATCCTGCAGGATAGTGCTTTAGTTACTGGCCATGCAATTGCTGCTACATCTTTAGATGCTATGAAAATGACAGGGATTCCTATTTACGATTTGACCGGTTCAATCATTGTTGGAAACATTCTTGGAGTGGTAAGTAAACATAACCATGGTCACCGTAAACATAACTAACTCTGGTGTGACATTACCGTTGCTCATTCTTCCCTCATTGTCGATCATTGTCTTACGCTTACCTGACATCAAACAGAGCATTGTGTTAGTTATTTGATAAGTTTACTGTTGTTTATTCGGTGTTTTGCATGATTTTAACTTAAGTTTATTGTTAATAGTGTGAATATTATTATTGTTAGTTTACTTGATTTTTGGTTAATATGATAGTTAGTCTATTAAATAAAATTATTCTTAGTTGTAACTTGTTCTGATTAGATTGTTATTATGTTAATTTGTGGTTAAGACTATACGTTCATGTGTTCTGATGCATTTGATTTGATTTGCGCTTAATTTGATTACAAATACAACGAAGGAAATGATCTCACTTATGTTTAGTTTTTGTAACTAAGAGGTATTATGTTAATTTGGAGAGGTTTTAACTTGTAATTAATAATATGTTGTCTAAACAATTGTTATTGAAACCTGATGTTTGTCTTACTAATAGCTGTTCATGAAAACCTAATAACATTGATAGGTAGAAAACCTGTATATTAGAGCTTGTGTCAGACCCCACCGACGGCGGAAACACGAGGTGCAACACGAAAGGTTTTCACAGCATATGATCAAGCAAATAACAATATGAATTTAAAACATAACCATTGATGCCAGAGTGAAAGTTTTACATAATTATTATAAGTTTGCTTAGAACAGAATATGTTACAATCACATCCTAAAGTCGTAGGAGATAAAAGGTAAGTCTTCACAAAAGTGGCATCAAAAGACAACTTGCTTGACCCAGACAGTTTTCATGCAATTCATTACGTGTAGCTACCTGAAATACATGCTTAAAATTGTCAACATAAAGTCGGTGAGTTAACAGGTTTTAATGAGTCGATTGAAACATTTGTTTTCAAAAGCGTACGCATAGAGAAATGAAAATAGTGATGATCACTCTATGTCTAGATAGGACAAGAAACTATGTGTCTACATGAGCCAATAACCAAACCTGACTTATATGTTTCTTTTACCTAGCCCACCGTTCCCTGAACAACAATATGCTTGGACACAGTCACGTCCTTTTGGAACCTACCAAGTTAGAGCGACTAACCAAGGACGGGGGTCGTCAAACCCAATAGTACTATTCAACTGTTCCGCGTTCACACTGTGACTAATGGTTATAGTAATATGTACGAGGGCTTATCGAGCGATGTATGTATTCAACCAACCCATGCACACATTGATACTACACTTGCTATCATTTCCTTGCTATCATACAATGTATGTAAAGCATGTATTTCCCCCTGATATTATCACACCCCGATTTTTCCGTCGGTTGTGAACATTTGGCACCTTTACTACACAGCGGAATATTTTAACTAAGACTTCTACATGTTCCGAATGCCTTTTACTAAGCCTTCTAGGGTCTCCAATCCCAAGACATTGCTTATTTCCAACTGTGTCGTTGCCAATATCTAGACCTGAAAGACATACTTAAAAAGGTTAGCATAAACCCGGTGAGTTCATGGTTTTATGTTTATCGTTCATAACCTATATTTCTTTCAAATCACTTGGAAAAATATTTGCAAACATTAATGAGAAAGTGTATTTTCTTTACGCAAAACATTATTTGGGAAAATACATATAAAAATCCCATTTCAAGCCTTACTGGTTATTCCTTACTTAACCTTCGACTAGACTCACTTTTCCATGTATTTACCTCCCATTAAAGATAAATATACTCAAGTTTCGCCGATCGAACATACATATAAAAAGTCTCTTTTACATTCTTACAGGGTATTCCTTAACGTTCGACTCGACTCACTTTGCCATATATTTCCGTCTCCATAAAGATAAATATATCCAAGTTTTGTCGATCAAACCTTTAACCCAAAAAGAGACTTCCACAATAACTTTTGAAAAACTTTCTCACATTACTATGAAAACCATTCCCCCCCCCCCCCCCCGGAGTTACCCACCGGGCAATCACGTACGCCAAAAGTGGAAATGATCAAATAAAATAACCATTATTTGAAAGGTTAGTGCGCGTAGCAAACATGAGAAATGTGCTACATAAATCTTAGGGTTGCAAATCCTAAAGTCGATGGTGTCCCCATGAGCCCGTAACCAAATCCAGACTACTTACGTTTGCCCCACACGTTGTTATAGTGGTAACAAAAAGTTTAGAATATCGTAACACCCCTTGGTCCATCCGAGTTGACGCTAATCAAGCGAGGGTGGGTCCCCGTCAAGGAATGATAGTACTATCCCCATATTCTATGGCTACATCACTTTGTATTAATGGTTACAGTTAACTGCGGAGACTGCACATCCCACTAGAATTTTCCGTTGCCCATGTGCCCATCTTATGTACCATTTCATGTTTCTCAGTTACCGCACATTTTAATACTTTCTTGCTTACATAACTTTCATTTCCATTTTTGTTGGATCAGTGGCTCAACTTAACAGTTCTTACTCATGAACACTTGTGTGTTATAAATGTATCAAAGTAAATTGCACAGCAGAATATCAAAGTGTTCAAGTCTAAGTATCACTTTTAACAGGAGTTATGACTCCCCCTCAATCAATGAACTAGGAAGTTAAAGATGAGAATCAATAGTAAATGAATATAACAACAAATACAGAATAATTCTCAAATATTTGAAAGGTTAACTACAAAGTAATATGAAGGAAAATGTTCAAGTTTAAGATTGATGAGCGAATGAACTACTTGTCTAAAATAGGGGGAGTGATCCCTTTATTTATAGACTAAAGATTACGTACTAACTAAGTAATCAAAAGCTTAAAATAATGTAAGATAATAATACAACAGTCTGTAGTTATCGAAACTTGAACAAAGACTTCAACAAAAACTAATATAATACTAAACTGCTAAGTTTAAGGTCAGTTAACAAAAGTGCTGATGAGTGACAAACTTCTAATCAAAAGATCTTCAAGAGTTTGTCTTCAGTAGTTTGTTCTTCAGATATTTGTCTGGTTTATCTTCAGAACTTCTGATGCTTTTACTCTTCAGAACTTTGGATATCTTTTACTTCGGCAGTTTCACAAAATGTGAAGAGGATATAAGACTAAGGTTTATAACTGGCTTGTCAATCCTCTTTGACCCTACAATCTCCCCCTAGATTGATGAAGCCAAAACCTTTGTCTATATTTATTTATACGATCCTCTCTTCCTTAAGTTAAGAACTCTCTAGATTTCCTTAACTGTTTGATGTCTGAGTTCTCTGACCTCTGATTCTAAAAGTAGTCCTTTTTCTGGTATCATATCCTGAATGGTCATTAGATCTTCATCAGATAATTTTTCCAATTCAGTCAAGTCATGAAGGACTTTTGTTGAGAAGTATTTTCTTTCTAGAATCAAGGAACTGGACTTGTGGGTGAAGCACCATTTGACAATTGGAGATTTGAATTTGAAGAAATTGTCTTTGTATGGTACTATTTGTAGGTTTGAAAATAGGTCTGTTGTTTGAGGTTTTTCTTTTTTAGCATTGATCAGATTGGACCTCCTTCTTTTTTCAACTAGCACAGTACTAGGTGTATCACCTTTTGAAATAGGCATGTGATGTTCAGTGACTACTTTGGTATGTTTTTGTTCTTTGATGGTTTGTTGTAGTTGATAAGCAAATGTTGCAGGTGTAACATCGCAAAATTTTCCCCAAAATTTTAATACATAAAAAGCCCTTATATATATATTTTTTTATTACACCTTTATCATTAATATTATACAAATGTGCCTAAGTCTTTATTTATCCTAACTCACAACTTATATACATACATAAATGTATATAAATAATAATAATAATATGATTCTAAATTTTTTTTTTTCACATACAAGATTTTTTTTAAATAAAGCCTTGAGTCAAATAGTCAAAGTCCTAGTCAAAGTCTTAGTCAAACAGTCAAAGTCTTAGTCAAAAAGTCAATTCATCATAAAACCTTACTTTATGGTGTTGACCAATTTTAATGGCTAATTGAATCCAAAACTAGTATAAAAACCCACCTATGACCCATTATACTTTGCACCTCTAAATCGATTGTTTCAATCCAATTAAACTTTCTCTCATACCTTTCTTCTATAGTCTATTACTTCTACAATCGAAGCTTTGATTATAAGCTCTTGTAATTGGCAACTTTGGAGCTACACATATTCTATTTCTCGAGACTTAATACTTTGCTAAGGTGAGTTTACGTAACCATGTTTATGCAATTCTTTATACTTGCAACATTATACTTAAGCAATTCTACATACATGTCTAGTTGTAAACTTTAATGCCTCATGAATTAGACAACAACAACAGTTTCAACGAGTTTCAACGAGTTTCAACGAGTTTCAACATTACATAATCATTAGCTATGGCCAAGCCGGCGATACTCAATAATAGATCTATTGGATTGACAATCCCACCCGGATACGTGTACCTCCTACATAGGTAGCGTGGGTGATTGTTATCGTTCCAACATATTATTAAGGTGAACCGTGGATGACGGGATGGACCTAAACTAGTCGGAGGTTTGATTATGTCGATTCAACATATTATGTTTATTCATGTAGACTTAAACTTACGATAGACATATGAATTGCTAAACTTTTATACTTAAACTATTTGCTTGACATGGCTTATGCATTCTCACCAACTTCTAGTTGACTCCCCCATTTTTCCAAACTCAACAGGAAATACTGATGCTTGAAGTCTAGAGCTAGCATGAGGAGATATTTGAAGTTTTACGCTTTGTTTGATTATTTGATGTAGACTTTAATGTAATTCAATTTTGTAATGAAATAAAGGATTATTTAAACATATGTATTACCATGAGCTACTGAACAATCATCAATACGTGACATCCCGATGTTTCCGCCTTTGGTTGGGGTGTTACAGATTGGTATCAGAGCCTTGGTTATAGGGAATTAGGTTATTCGAAAAAAAAAATAATCTAGTCTATAACCATAGGAATATAACCAGTATTTGCTCCTTTTACTTGCTATTCTCTATCTCACTCCTACTTCTTATCCCTACTTCAACCCCTACAAGAAGATTGCTCTCCATCACAAGATCTACTCTTAGACTAATAGGACAATCCTCAGGTTTAGCCTGAACCACCTTGAGATCTCGTCGAAGTTCTAGATTTTATTAACGAACACGTGCAATCTGGAAGGGTGAACGCCTGTATTCTGAGTTTTCTGTCTAGGACTGGCATTGCGCATATATCCCAATCAGACGAGGAACCCGGATGCCTACCTGGGAATTCTCGGGATGAGTGTTCACTTATAGGCTAAAGCATGTCTTCACTATGTTATTAGAATCTAGAAGTTTTGATAAGTCAACGTTTTCGTTTATTCGTTTTAATTAATGAATAAATGATTACACTCACTTTCCTTAAACTAAGCTCTAAAATCTCAAAATTTTATAGCTTAAATCAATCTCATTTCATAACCATCCATGGATTTCACAATCACACTTCACCTTACCATCTTAGCCACTTTTTAAATATTCAACACCCTACCCAAATCATATAATCTCCATACTATAAAATAAACTCTTTATCAACTATCTTCACATTCACTATCTCTCACAACTTTGATTCTGCTTCAAGAATTTTTCATCATCCTCTCAAGAACTAAATTCATATCCTTCACCTTCTCACACATGAGCTAGTTACCCATGATAACCAAACTATTGAAACTTGATTGTGTGTTGCATCAAACATAATCCTTAGTTATACATGAGGATTCGACTATTTGCCTTATTTGAACATTTGAAACTAGAATTCATGGAATATAAACTATTTACTATAGACACACCTAGAGTCATTAACCTTATCTAGGGCAACTCTATTACAACTCGTATGCTATAATTGATACTTGATTGCTTACATGTACATATTATCAATTTGCAATTCATGTGTGTAATAATTGGTACACTTAATCAAACAACTGATAGAGGATGAAGTATTTGCTCAACAGTTAGTAGAGTACAAAATAACCTGCTCAACGATTGGTAGAGGTCATCATGCCTGCTCAACAGTCGGTAGAGGCCCTACAACCTGCTCAACGACTGGTAGAGGCTATCATACCTGCTCAACAATCGGTAGAGGTTCCTACTCACTGACTGGTAGAAGTCTTTTTCCTGCTCAACAGTTGGACTCATTTTTGGATACATGGTTAATCATATTATTTTACATGTGTGTCTAGAGTTATAGAAGGACACAAAACCCTAATGTAAGGTAAATTGGTGATTGCGGTCCGGAACGTAATCATGAATTTACAGGTACGTTAAGGTAGTGTGAAATTCTATCAAGGTTTTCGGTAGTTGACCAATTATAAACCTTAGTTATCTGGTAGTTCATTTAGTCTTTCAATAGTCCATCAACTCATTCCTTTTAGGACTCCTAAAACTTAAGATTCTTATTCTCCTTGCTATTTCAGATGAACCTAATCCAACCCTTAAAACTCACACATATCAAAACTCTTACCCAAATTATTCGAAACAGTTTATTCTATTACCTATAAATTTATGTCATGCCTTAACTCGAAACTTCCCAAACCACCCTTGTCCTAATTTCTACCCAATCACCTTCAAACCTGTGTTTTCAATAAACTTCGGGACGAAGTTTCCAAAAGTAGGGGAGACTGTAACATCGCAAAATTTTCCCCAAAATTTTAATACATAAAATGCCCTTATATATATATATTTTTTTATTACACCTTTATCATTAATATTATACAAATGTGCCTAAGTCTTTATTTATCCTAACTCACAACTTATATACATACATAAATGTATATAAATAATAATAATAATATGATTCTAAATTTTTTTTTTCACATACAAGATTTTTTTTTAAATAAAGCCTTGAGTCAAATAGTCAAAGTCCTAGTCAAAGTCTTAGTCAAACAGTCAAAGTCTTAGTCAAAAAGTCAATTCATCATAAAACCTTACTTTATGGTGTTGACCAATTTTAATGGCTAATTGAATCCAAAACTAGTATAAAAACCCACCTATGACCCATTATACTTTGCACCTCTAAATCGATTGTTTCAATCCAATTAAACTTTCCCTCATACCTTTCTTCTATAGTCTATTACTTCTACAATTGAAGCTTTGATTATAAGCTCTTGTAATTGGCAACTTTGGGGCTACACATATTCTATTTCTCGAGACTTAATACTTTGCTATGGTGAGTTTACGTAACCATGTTTATGCAATTCTTTATACTTGCAACATTATACTTAAGCAATTCTACATACATGTCTAGTTGTAAACATTAATGCCTCATGAATTAGACAACAACAACAACAGTTTCAACGAGTTTCAACGAGTTTCAACATTACATAATCATTAGCTATGGCCAAGCCGGCGATACTCAATAATAGATCTATGGGATTGACAATCCCACCCGGATACGTGTACCTCCTACATAGGTAGTGTGGGTGATTGTTATCGTTCCAACATATTATTAAGGTGAATCGTGGATGACGGGATGGACCAAAACTAGTCGGAGGTTTGATTATGTCGATTCAACATATTATGTTTATTCATGTAGACTTAAACTTACGATAGACATATGAATTGCTAAACTTTTATACTTAAACTATTTGCTTGACATGGCTTATGCATTCTCACCAACTTCTAGTTGACCCCCCCATTTATCCAAACTCAACAGGAAATACTGATGCTTGAAGTCTAGAGCTAGCATGAGGAGATATTTGAAGTTTTAAGCTTTGTTTGATTATTTGATGTAGACTTTAATGTAATTCAATTTTGTAATGAAATAAAGGATTATTTAAACATATGTATTACCATGAGCTACTGAACAATCATCAATACGTGACATCCCGATGTTTCCGCCTTCGGTTGGGGTGTTACAGCAGGATCCCTATATTGTGTCAACGGAGGCTTTTCATCAATAGTGAAATCATCTTCAACAATGGTGTTCTTCTCAAGCAAAACCACTTTGAAGTTGGTTGTTGTGTTTTCCCCTGGCTTTTTGGTACCAGGCTGTGTGGGTTTGAATTTCTCCGGATTTGCAAGTCTGTCAGCCTTGAACTTTTTGTAAGTTTCATAAAGTACATCTTACATAACTATTGTTTTGAATCATAATTGTTCTCTACCAATTCTTGAATGATTTGGGTTCTTTTCAACCTTCTTTCTTTTTCTTTGGCCATCCTTTCTGATGTAAGCTCTGCCTGTCTTGTTAGTTCTTCAGTTGAAAGTCCCTTGAGTGAGAATTTCCTTGTCTTGCTATTTTTGCTATATAAGTTATCAGCTGTTGTCTTTTATCTTCTTCTGCAGCAAGGAGAGTTTGCTCAGCTAGTCTTTCTTCTGCTTCCAACTCATTCAACTTTTGTTCATGGATTTTTAACTTTTCATCAAGACTCAAGTCATCCCTTGCTTCTAAGCTTGCCCAAATCTTATCTTCCTTTGCCTTTCTTTCAGATTTTATTCTTTCTTCTTCTGTCAGTTCTTTTTCTTCTGTTTGATCTTCTGTAACTGGTATAGAAGAAATGGGAACAGGCTTTGGAATATCAGATGGGGTTGTTTCTGTTGCTTTAGAAGGTTGTTCTGGTTTAGTGCAGGAATTGTCAACTACTGAAGTGTTGATCTGAGCAGTATTAACTACTGAAGGATTGTCTTCAGTACTTTTGGTCTTGTCTTCAGCAACAACTTAACTATGGTCTTGGGAGGACTTTTTAGCGTTTTCTCTAAGGTCTCTCTCTTATTTTTTGTACAAGTCTTCTCTTTCTTTCAGACCTTTTTCTTGTCTGGTCATGGCAATTAATTTTTGAGATTCCTTGAGATTTTGTGCTTCTCTAGCTCTTTTTAAGGCTTCAAGAGACACAGTTTCAGGTTCCTTTGACATCTCCCCCTTTTTGGCCTTCTGGAAACTATGGAGGTGGAGGTGTTACGCCAGATAGATGGGCTAGTTGTCTTCTGTTGTCTTCCATCTTTCTTGACAATTCACCAAGCTTATGATCAATGGCATTGTTAATCATCACAATTTGAGTGTTGTTCTTTAACTCCATAGCTGTCATAAAGTCTTTGAGATGATTAGAAATAAGTTGATGTACCATCTGGTATAGGGGACCATCTGGGCTGCATAGGTGGTTTAGGTCTATGCTTAATGACCCAGAGAATTGGGTAGGCTTTTGTGATTGTGGACGGTGCGTTTTGGGGTGATCATCAGTGTGAACTGGGGATGCCACTTTTGGGGAATTGGGGTGTATGTGGTCTTTAACCTATTCTTCTATGACTGTCTCCTTGAGTACAGATGCATCAGAATAAGGACCTTCACAGTCAGCCGTCAATTCATTTTGTGAAGATTTTGATCCATCATCCGAATCAATGGAATCATCTGAATCACTAACATAGTCCTCAATGAGAACGATATCAGTTGTCTCATGAGCTAGGCCCACCCTAGTTGTCTCATGAACCTCTTTTTGTTGGTACTTAGGTTTTCCTACTTCAGGCACACGACCTTCATCAGTAGTTGCCACATTTGAGGTCTTAGCTATGGTACTACTATCCTCAAATCCAACACTCGATGGTATAAGAGTAGTAGCAGCCTCAAATATACATAAGGAATCTAAGTTTGGGCTTGGAGGTCTTGGTCCCTCCTCATCTCTTTGGTTAGGGCTGAACACATTCACATCAATGTCCATTTTTGTGTTTTCATCCCCTGTTTTATGTGGTGATTGGGGATTGACATTTTCAGATGGATTGTGTTGTTTCAGCTCAGAGAGAATGTTAGCTATCTCAACTGTTGGTGATGTTTGTGGGTCAGTAGTTATGGGATCGCCAGTTGGGTTTTGTTCAGTTGATTCAGTTGTTTTGAAAGAAGGGTCAGTAGTTATGGTCTTTTGAGTTTCTTTCATGTAAACAAAATGGATATTGGTGCTCTTTCAGGTATTTGAGATGAATGAGACTGAGAGGAAGTTTCAGTTACATCTTTTGAAAGTGCAGATTGCACATTAGCAGCTTTCGGCATCTCAACTTACTGAATTGCTTTTCTTTTAGGGTTGGTGGGTTTTGGTTTTTGTTGTTTAGGTTGTTTTAGCTTTTTGGAAATCAGTTTTGAGGATGTTGGTTCCTTAGGGACTTTGACATATTCCCCTTGGTCATCCTCTGGCAAGACTATTGGTTTGTTATGCCTAGAGTGTGCTTGTGAGGTTAAAGGGTTTAAAACAGTTGTTTTACCCATAAGCACCTCTTGTCCAAGTTCTATGATAATACATTGCATGGCAAACCTTGGATACCACAAAAATTTCTTTTTATCATTTTGGTGATGCAACACCAACTCATTGAAAAAGAATGAATATGCTCTATATTTAGTTTCATTAATGATTGAATGAAAAATTGGTTGCATGGTTGAGGACATCTGATCAGAAGATCCAGTCTTTGGACTTAAGCACATGATAATGTAGTGAAACAAAAGTTTATATTTTGCATCAAAATATTTCTTGTAAATTCTAGCATGTGATATTGTACCTTGGTAACCACACTCAATGATGGTTGACTGAATTGTTCCACTGGAAATTTGATCAGGAGCTTCAGCATCATCAAGACCTAGCCTTTCTCCCAGGCTAGCAGGTGTGATTGCCATTTCATTCCCTTTGATCTTCGTCTTCAAGGAAAGGACTTTACCATCTTTGGTAACAGTCTCAGCGTTTGCCCAAAACTCATTAAGAATGTCAGTATGGATTGGTTGGTCAATGGTGAACGCTGTGTAATATTGAGATTTTATGATCAAATCAATGATTTCATCGTATTGGGACCAAGCTTCAGCCTTTTCAAAGTAGCCTCTTTGATTGTGTCCCTGTTTGAGAACTAGAGCCATTGTTTTTGATAGAACAGTTGAAAGATTCAGAGAGGGTTTGAGAGAGAGGAAAGTTTTTGTTTTTGAAACGATAATAATGAAAAGAGGGGTTTGAGAAATTTAATAGTCCTTTTAGGTCAAACTTCTGAGAATGATAGGAAAAGACTGTTTTGTCATTTTTGTCTAAAATCTCTGACGAATATTTATTCATCAGTAGTTTTCTATTTTGTTTCTTCAGTAGTTTTGAACTACTGAGAAAATTAAAAATACCCCTAAAATCAATATTTGATGATTTTATTATCATCAACAGATTCTTCTTTTCGGAAATTTTCCCTTACAAATGTTATTCTACATCAGTAGTTTTTCTCTCTTTTTGTTTATTAACAGAGGTTTGAGACAGAGTGATTAAACAAGCAAGTGAGAGTAAAAAAAGAAAGAAAAAAAAAATGAAAAACACTTACAGAGTTTACTCAAAGTTTAGCATTCCAAGCATGGAAACTAACCTCTGAAATGTTGATGTGTCAAGGGGTTTGGTGAATATATTAGTTATTTGATTAGCTGTTGTGACATGTTTTACCTCAATCTTGCCTTTTTCATAGCAATCCCTGATGAAATGATACCTGATTTCTATATGTTTTCTCTTCGAAAACTGAACAGGGTTTTGAATGATGCTAATGGCAGATTTACTATCTACTAAGAGTGGAGTCTTGGTCTCTTTGATTCCATAATCAAGAAGTTGATATTGGAGCCATTGAATCTGTGAGGTACAACTTGTAGCAGCAATGTATTCAGCTTCAGCTGTTGAAGTTGCCACAGATGTTTGTCTCTTTGATTGCCAGGACACCAGACAGTTTCCTAAGAATTGACAACCACCAGATGTAGATTTTCTTGACATTTTATACCCTGCATAGTCACTATCTAAAAAAGCTGTAACTTTGTATTGCTTGAAGCAGGATACCAAATTCTTAATGTAGGAGTTCCTTTCAGATTTCTGAAAATTCTTTTGACAGCAGTTAGGTGTGATTCCCTTGGTGCAGATTGATATCTAGCACATACACAAGTTGAGAACATAATATCTGGTCTAGAAGCAGTTAAGTATAAAAGAGAACCTATCATACATCTATACATGGTTTGACCAACTTGTTTTCCTTGATCATCCGGTTCAACTTGTGTGGTTGGTGTTATGAGAGTGGAACCTGATTTACTATCTTGTAAAGAAAATTTATTCAATAATTCTTTAACATATTTAGATTGATATATAAAAGTTCCATTTGTTGGTTGCTTGATCTGCAGTCCTAAAAAGTACAGCAGTTCTCCCATCAGTGGAGAAAAAGATCAAAAATATTGAAAAACCATAAAAATCAGAAAATAAAAAAAGATTTTCCCTGGAGAAAAAGACGAAATTATAGTACATCAGTGGGGATCTATCAGATGCTAAAGATTTGAAAAGTTTAGAATGATATGTGATGATTGTGTGTGATGTGCTGATAGGCTTTGTGAACCTAGTAATGTGTGCCTTAGATATATAAACATAACGAACTACTAGCTATATGTGCGAACACCTCATGGGCATATAGTCTTGGTACCGTAATTTCATTTGATAGGTTGGCAAACTCAAAGGTTTCGGGTCGTTATATTATTAGTTATCTGGGGATAGCCCGACTGATGTCTTGCTGTATTGATTTGCAGACCTAGATTCAGTCAGGGTATCTTTAAAATAGCTAATAAAGCCAAATCCTAAGTTACCAAATGAGGAAATTGAAATGTATCATGATAATAAAATATTATCTAATGCATCGTATCAATTTCATAATGAAAATCATATTTGATATAAGCCTCAGCCTGTTCGAGTGCACAAGTCACTTTGAAGCATTAATTTGCTGACCTGCCACCTCTGTGACTCTTACCTTGTAATCAACAGATAACTACAATATGATCACGTGTTACGATGAAGCTTTATGCAATTCTTGATACAAGAGTATGTTTTGTGTGTGGGAACCACATGCTAGTTAGTTTTAATACACCTAATTCGTATCATTTTAAAGCATTACACAACGGTTTGCATGTGAGCTTATGTGGACAACGATATCACCAATTGCCTAGTCTCTTTATTAGTAACGTTTATAACAAAAGAACAACGACGTGATTAGATTTCTTGAAAACTGATATGATCCTCTTACCGGAACATCACAAAAAGGTTGATATTTTGTACATATTTACTTAATTGCTTTCATTTACTTTTCTACAAAATTTATTGCAAAAACTCAAAAAGATTTTTGGTGTGTTTTAGCATAAATTTCAGAAAATTCAAAATTTTACATTTCTATTTTCTTTTCGATAACCGATGATGGAAATTAATCAATTTTCAGAAGTTTAACTAGCCGGGAATACCAAAATTTTGAGTTTTCATTACAGATTTTACCGAATTATCATTTTCAAAGGTTTTGATTAACATTGTAATTCTGACTCTACATAAAAAATCAATGGTGTCAAATTGTGTATTTCAAAAAATCATAATTTTATCAATCATGTCCGCAATGCAATTTGGTAATCTCAGTGTGTTGAAAATGATTTTGTAATGTTCATTTGCACCATCAAAGAGGCAAATGAGTATTTCAAAGTGTCATTTGTGTGAAAATAAGGGTGAATGAGCAAATCTTTTTTTTTTTAATTTTCATTTATGCCTAATTTAGGGTGAATGAGAAAAAGTTTCTCTCAATCATGCTTAGAAAAATACGAATGAGCTAGCCTATATATATTTGATCTTCATTCGGTCATACTCATTTTCACATTCTTACCAACTGTTTCAATCCTAAACACTTTGAGGGGGAAACTTGATCTTGATTTTTCACCTATAATAATCATTTTGCATTAATTTCAGGTACATTTTGACATATTTGTGGAGATTTTTTGACCGTGAACTATTCATATTTGGGGATTTTTATGATTGCCGAAACCCTAACATGGATTTGGACATTGAAACCTCTATTTAAACTTAGTTTTATTATTCTGATCATAATATCGATAGTTTTAGGAAGAGAAAATGACTAAACTTAGGTTTAATTTAGTGTTTTAATGGATTTTAATTATTTTGAACCCTAAGTTCATAGAAAACAATCGATAAAATGATCTATGTTAAAATTGATGCTTTGGATATGTTATTTGGGGGGTTTTAGGTGACAATTAAGCTAAAATGACAGTCTAAACATGATCAGAACTCAATTTGGAAAATTCAAAATCTGTATACATTCATTCATACCAAATTAATGGCGAGTGAGAAGAATTTGTTCTCATCTGTGCCTTCGGATTGTCATTTATTGTGGATGATCGTTTTTATATAAACAAGTTTAGTTGATCATACAAGTCTGCTAATCCAGGTACAGAATCCCTAGATCAGTTACAAAATGTAGTAATCGAATCAAACACACAAATTCACCTTTTCAATCAACATTTTCATTAATTAACATGAAATAGATCTTTACAATATGGTTTACAAGTTAATAGGACAATCATAGAAGGTTTAGAACCTAGAGAGAATATATAGGACAAAACACAGACTCAAATGACCAAAAAGTTAAACTTAACACAAAAGTTTCAGTTTATATAGGCTGCACATTCGCCCCCCCCCCCCCCCCCCCGTAAGGGTCGAATGGGCACCTTCGACCCTGACCAAGGTTTGAATCAGCACATGTACAATCAGTCTTCTTCATTCGCCCGATACTCTCTACCTTCGACCTTTATATCTACCTTCGACCTCCCATATTTCCACTTTCGCCCCAACGTAATCAACAAAACAACTTTGAATGCACAATCCAAAAATCATTAGTCGCAAAACGTGCATCAAAAAACTCCCCCTCGACTATTGGTTGAATTGCCTTCGTGCTTCATCCATCTGCTTGTTCATAAGTTTGATACGTAATAACATCTTCTGCTCTTTCGTTATAACTTGCTCGAAAGATGGTTTTGATTTCTTCTTTTCTTTCTGAATCTTTACAAACTTTCCCAGTTTCTTATCATAATCACATCCCGCATTGACATCCCAAGTGAAACACAAGCATACCCCAGGTTGGTATTTCAGTGCTTGTTCGCTATCCTTCTCCTGACAATAAATTGGGTTGTAATAGAGCATGATGATATCCTCATGTGAACAGTTGATCAACCACATCGGATCAAAAATGTGAATCTTCTTAAACTCATCTCTCTTGTCCTTCAGTAAGTTAACAGCTTCTGCAGTCTTCCAATCATAATACCACCATATGAATTCTTTTGAAAAATGTTGTGGAATCGGCATCAAAGGAATATGTTTCAATACAGTCGGTGGTTTATACTTTAACTTCACTTTGTTCAACCCAGTTATCGGATCAACCACATTGCGAACTATCCTTTTAGGATACTACGGCGTGAACACATCCAATCTAGTTCTGCTCTCTCTTGCCATACGATCTGTGAAATAACCAACTGCATCATTGTTCACAGTTGCTCCAGATAAAGTATGTCTGCAGATGTCGCGTACAGCCCAGTAAGGTAATGTTTTAATATCATGGAATCTGTTGAAATACAGAATTCCCACCTCCTACTTAACAGCAACACACCTTAGCTGTCTCAAATACTTCCAACCGAGAGCTTTTCCTTTGAACAATTCGTTGTGAAATTTATAGAAACCACCCTGAACATCAATCTTGGGTTCGGTTGGCTTCTTTTTCTTTCAATTTCCTTAATAATCTCTTCAAATCATCAGATTGTTCAACATTTGGTTTTCTGATTCTCTGCATTCTTGAATACTTCACTAACGAATGTTTTGCTCTTCTTCTGTTCAAGTTTCTTAGCCTGATTTAACATCTCTTCAGAAAATTCAGGAAATGCATCATCTTGTTTATCTTTGAAGTACTCAGGATATTCTTCACTGGTAATATCCTCAATCTCTATATCTTCAAATACCGGAGTATCTCTATCATCAGAGTGATTTCCAGCTTCTTTTTCAGGAATATTTGGAATTTGATTATCACTCATCAACTCTTCAAGAGATTTACCAACTTGTTTCGCCAATCCTTTAAGAATTTCTTTGGCTACGGTTGCAGAAACTTCACCATCTTCTAGATTAGGAACATTGTATTCAAGTTCATATCTCATATCTTCAGATTCAAAAATCTCTTGAAATTTTCCAGTAAGTTCGATCGTCCAAACTTTCTTTGTCAACATCTGACGATACAACTTCTTAACATTATCTGATAAAGCTCTTATCTTTTCAGTCCAAAAAATACTGTCATCATCAGTATTTCCACCAGGTGCTTTCGAGCTAGACTCACCCGCGTCTTTATCAGAATCTCTCTTTTCACATCGATAGTTCTCCGTATCATCATCATCATCATCATCAGAACTGTCATATCCAGAACCTTCTCCAGAATCATATTTATCATCATCTTTCTTTTTCTAAGGAGCATCACCGGCATCCTAATCCAATTCTTCATCATCCTCTTCTTCTTCTTCAGACTCGGATGGTTTGAAATCAACTTGTTCTTCTTCACATTTTTTATCTTCTTCTCCAGCTTTCAACTGTGGAGCTTTTGATATAAATCATCAATGATCTTCCTCATACTCTTATTTTTAATTCTCATCTTCTTGTTCTCAAGCCTCATAGTAATAATTCTTCGTGTGTTTCTCTGTTCATGTAATAACAATTTCTCATTTTCTTCCTGAAGTAGTTTAATCTTTGCTTCCAATGCCTCTTGACTTTCTTGAGAAGATTCAACAACATCTAACATCTTTTTATCATTCGCTCTTAACTGTTCGATCTCTTGCTGTTGCTGGTTAATTATTTTCATCAAATCAGTAAGCTACTGATTGGCTGCATCGATCACATTGCTCGATACAGTAACCTGAGGTGTAGAAGCGTCAACAACAGGAGTTTTCTTCTTGAACTTATTCATCACTCTTTCCAAAGCATCGTCAAAATCTGCAGTAGGATCAACAGTCTTTTTAGAAGCAGATTTCTTTAGTTTCTTTGCTACCGTGGATGTCACGGGTGTAGCAGATTTTGAACTACTAACTTCAGGAACTTTCTTTCCTGCAAGTAAAATCTCAACTTCTTTAGCACGTCTTTTCTTAGGATTTTCTTTTTCCTCTTTCTTAGACATCGTCTTATACTTTGGTTTCTTTTGTTTCTCACCAACCATAGGAGATCCACTGAAATCTTGCTCACCAATACCAAGATCCAGATCTATCTCTTCAACTGCAATTGGACTCTTCAGTCTTTGCTCTTCTATGGTTTTGTTCAGACTCTCAGACTCACCAGCCACAGTGGCCTTGGGCTTGGTTTGTTTGATTGTCTCATCAGCTGAATCCTATATCTCATCTTCTTGAGTCTCCTTAGAATCGGCAGACACTTCATCAACCAACATCATACCTTTTCTTGCCATGCTTTTCTTTCTCCTCATTGTCTTCTTTGGTGGTTCAACTTCAATAACTTTTTCTTTACCCTTCCCTTTGCCACCTTTTGCACCTACATTCACAACATGACGTTTTCTCTTTGCTTCTGGGTTAACATGAAACAAAGGATCATCGTTTTGTGAATTACTGTCAACATTTCTAGCTTTTTTCTTACCCGGATCCTCATAACCTGGATTAACTAAGTGTCCAAACAATTTTTTGTGTGGTGGTTTTCATTCTCGAGAACCCCTTTATAAC
This sequence comes from Ambrosia trifida, assembly GCA_028751855.1. Lineage (NCBI taxonomy): Eukaryota > Viridiplantae > Streptophyta > Magnoliopsida > Asterales > Asteraceae > Ambrosia > Ambrosia trifida. The sequence continues at coordinate 61,417,521 of CM054128.1, read as the reverse complement.
CTTTCATCCTTATCAACGTATTCAGATTCATGTGATCTTGAACTAAAATCTGAGTAGGATCTTTCTTCAGATTAGAATACTTCAAGTCAAAAATCATCTATAAGAATCTGGGGTACATCAAGAACTTCTTCGTCTTCAAACCATTCAGAGGTTCAAGCATATGATCGAAGATCATTCCCGAAAACATTAAACGACTTGTTAAGTATCAATGCAACCATTAATGAACTGAGGCTTTTTCTCATCACATCATAACCACCGCTAACGGATCCAAAAACATGTATCATAACATGAGCCAAATACTTAAACTGCGAACACAACTTTCCTTTGTGCAAAGCTCCATCAATTATTGGTCCATTGTACTTCATACGAAGAAAACACTTTCTCTATTGAGTTAATAGCCATTTTCGTCCCTGAGGTTTGGGCCACTTTGCCACTCCAGTACAAAAGTTTTTTTTTTTGCAATTCCTTCCCTGAGGTTTGGATTTTTTTGCCAAATTCGTCCTTTTCACTAACCCAGTTAAAAAAGCTCGTTAATGTCAGGGGTAGTGTTGTCTTTTTACCTCTCAGGGACGAATTTGGCATTTAAAATTCAACCTTACCTCAGGGACGAATTTGGCATTTATATCAATAATTTTCTTCTCATCAAGTCTAAACAGAAAAAAAAAAAAAAGAACAGCATGAAACCAATTCACAGATTCAACCTACAGCATACATTATATGTGGTAATATTACCTAGCCTTAGACCGCGATTCATTTGCAGATGATTTCTCTGTGTGTTTCATTTGGCTAGCTTTTGCACACAAAATAAAGAAATAGTCTTGAGGTTTTTATCCATATAATATCACATAGAGATAAGTTGAATAATCACCTTGCAAAGTAGGGGCATCGTGAAGTGTCTCATGGTAGGATTTCTCCGATTTATTAGGCATCCAACTATTTAAGGCAATGATTTTTTTCTTCTCTCTGTAAAATGGCGGGGCCGAACTGCTTCTTCTTCGCTGCTTATCACGAATTCTACAATGAGCTATTTTGTTCCTTTCTCTTTCAGCATAAGATAATGAAGGCATAGCTACAGGAGATCTTGCCCAATCTGACTCATACAGGAAATCATACCGCTGTGGGGAGGAAATACCGTCATTTTGAGAATTCCTAGTGTTCTTTTTGCAATCCCCCCTGGAATGACTCAGCTCAAGGTAGAGGTGAACATGAATACACTGACACCTGTAACACACTTTCTTTATATTTTATTAGAAAAAAAAACGGTTCAAAAAAAGGTAAAAAAAGTGGTCAGTTTCAGGAATCGAACCCAAGCAGCATACCAACCACAAGAACAGTCAACCATCTGCACCAGAACATTTTTTGTTATATATATATATTTAAACGCTATTCAAATGCTGAAGGGCACTATTCATGAACCATGGAAAATCTATAACATATATAAAAATCTAACAAACAAAGCTTGTTTAACTCTATGATTTATAAATGCCAAATTCGTCCCTGAGGTAAGGTTGAATTTTAAATGCCAAATTCGTCCCTGAGAGGTAAAAAGACAACTCTACCCCTGACATTAACGAGATTTTTTAACTGGGTTAGTGAAAAGGACGAATTTGGCAAAAAAATCCAAACCTCAGGGAAAGAATTGCAAAAAAAAAAAACTTTTGTACTGAAGTGGCAAACTGGCCCAAACCTCAGGGACGAAAATGGCTATTAACTCTTCTCTATTCTATCTAAGATAAACATCTAGGATCTGTCGGTTCATCTCACAATCTCAATGCTTCCCGAATATCATTTTCAGTAACAATAGCAAGTTGTCCCTGAATGTTGCTTACTATTGCTGTACGATTATCCCAGTAATCCATCTTCGCATTCTTCCAGAAATCCACTTGATGATCTTTTTAGGTAATTGCTGGTGTAGATAACGCATCAACGACTCTGCTTCTTCTCAGAAAATCTACAATCCCAGATAATTCTGTATGCTTCTTTACTTCACCAAGGAATGCACAGCAATTATGGGCTTCCTCGAATGGCAATTCCTATTCTTTCTTCTTATCAGTGGCTTTTCCAAACGATCCTGCTGGTACTTCAGTGTTTTGTGGTTTAGCCATTTAGAATTCTGCAAAAATGAAACATAGAAATTCATTAGAAACGGACAAAATTTGCAAAATTAAAATTTCAGCTTGAAAATCCCACATTCGACCCATCGGGGGTACGAATGGAGAATATTTGAGGTACGAATGTGGTTTATGAGTTCGAACGTGAAGAATTATAAATAAAACTCTACATTTGACCATATATTCCACATTCGCCCCTATGAACAGGTCACATTCAACCAAAATAGTCTCATTCGACCGTTTAAACCACATTTGACCCTTTATTTTTGGTTGAACCTGACTATTCATTTGACCAAAATATCAAAATGCAATTCAGACCATTTTAACATCTGATTTTCATTTGTTTAGCACCTATTATGGCCGATTAAACTTTCTCAACAATCAATTTCTACAATCATTCAGTTTTAGATAGTTTTTAATAAAATCTAGGGTTCGAAACACCTTGAATGATCAAACATACAATCTGATGTATAATTAACCTAGATTTTGATATACTCTCCCCCTAAAACTATCTAAAACCAAAGCCTAATCCTCAATTGTTCCTAAAACAGTCTTAAATTGGTCCAACATCCATGGTCAAGGGTTCAAGAACAAAATCCCACAATCTGAACTCATTTCTAGATCATTACCTTGTTGGATATATAGGATGTCCGATGTAATTAAAAGTCGAGATCAACGTAACCCGACCCGGTACGATCCGAAGAGTTACACGTTGGTACACGAATCATATAAGTTCACGCGTTGGTGGATTATTATTTATGAAATAATAATTGTTTTAGTCTTGAGGGATTTAATATTAATAAGATTAATATTAAGGAGTATCTTGAGGGACTTAATATTAATAAGATTAATATTAAGGAGTATTAAGATATTTAGCAAGGGGGTTTATTGCAAGTTGTTGTCTTATAAAAGGAGGGTTAAGGAGTAAACCCTGATGCACACTTTTGATAAAACAACAAACCATTGCCTCCTCTTCTTGGCTTCTTGCGGCCGCCACCAAGGAAAGAAGGCCGCCGCCTTCTTCTTCTTTTGTTCGGCCATCAACCACCACAAGCCACCACCTTCCTCTTGCAAGTGTTGTTTCCCGGTTGGTTCGTGCTCGGTTGTGAACTTCCTACTAGCGAGGATTCGTTGTAACCCGCATGTTACAATTCCGGTGTAGTCGTCAAAGGTTGATTACTAAACCCCCTATGGTTGTTAATTATTTATTTGTTTATACGCGTTTAACTGAGATCCTGATTGGGAATATTTTATTAATCTGATTAATAAAATTAAATATATATTTATACATATAAATCGGCTAAGATTATATAATGTATATAATCGATTTATCTAACAAATATAAACCGCTTATAAACCGCTTCCGTTGTGTATTCGATACCATGATTCCCAACAGTGGTATCAGAGCTACGGTTACGCGCGTATGGATGGTAAAGTTATAATTTTGATCTATGTTTTATTTGTCAAAAAAATTTTTTTTTTTTTTTTTTTGACAAAAGATCAAAAGCTTTTTGTTGTTCATGGATTGTGATGTGAATCGAGCCCTAGGTATTTTGACCCTTGTCATGGTTGTGTTTGTGATGTTTTATTTTTTATTGATTTGTATTTTTTATTACGGATATTGGATCCGGTGTAATAGATAGGATTAGATTAGATTTGTTTTATTTGTATTTCAAATTTATTTGTAATCCTACAAGTACAAGATCAAGACGAAGATAAAAAGGCGAACACGTTCCTTGAAGATAGAGATCTCGGGTCAAGTGGGAGCTATATCAAAATTGTTTTGAAACCCTTTTGACTAGTTCGTTTCGTTTCTGGCTAAAACGAAACGGGCGACCTATTAGAGGCTCGTTTCGTTTAATTTTATTATTATGTTTTGTGGTTATGGTTTATTTATTGTAAATAATTTAGATAACCCAAAATAAATAAAATTTTCACAATCATGGCAACGGTTTTATTAAAACAAGTTTTATGAAACCGAAAAGCATATTTAATAAAAGGAGTTTTATTAATATTAAAACAAGTGCATTCGCGATAATACGACCAACATAGTTTAAATAGGATATTTAAAACTATACCGTGTCGAGTGTTGAAAGGAGTTTCAATTATCACGAATAATATAAAATTGGATTTTATAAACTGTTGTGTGACTCACATCATGCTAACGAGTCATTCAATATATTTATGGTAAATATTAAAATTAAATCCCAATTTTAAATTGATGTTTCATGCCACCCTTAACGAGTTAACACTCCATTCTATATCGAACCCAAATGTTAGTGCTGACCCTGCGTCTGGGCGTTGATCATGAGTGAAGGTAATCATCGCGGTTCCTTTGTAACATAGGCCGGTGTTACAGTTAACAGTAAAGGACCAAACATCGCTTGTTTGACAAGTGGGCATAGTTGGGGTTAAACATACATCGCTTTTAGCGATAACCCCAAAAATTAGAGTTGTGTAGTGGACACAATTAACAATCGTTGTTTACCTACCTAATCATGCCAGTGGATAGTGCTAAGCCAGTTCATTGTGTATTAATGAATCGGAATCTCATCCTAATTAATTTTGCTTTTTGGGTCATAAAATAATTAGGATACTTAAAACATGTAATACTAATAAATTAGATTTTGAACTTTGTAGATGTCAACTGAAAACAATTCCGCCTCTCAATTCTCTCTCAAGTCCATCTTAGAGAAGGACAAACTTAACCACTCCAACTTCATGGACTGGCACCGCAACTTGAAAATTGTTCTCAAGGCGGAGAACAAGTTGTATGTTCTAGAAACGCCAGTTAGCACTTGTGTGCTAAAAATGAAGGCATATCTTGATCACTTGGCTTGTCTGGAATACCCCTTGAGCGATGAGTTAGCTGGGGATATTATCCTAAACTCATTGCCCAAGTCATATGACCAGTTCATTATGAACTACAATATGAACGGGATGGAAAAGACACTTGCAGAACTGCATCAGATGCTCAAAACTGCTGAGGTGAACATACCTAGCAAGACTGCGCCAGTGCTAGTGATCAAGGAGGGACAAGTTAAGAAACCTAACACCAAGAAAATGGGCAATCAGGGCAAAGGGAAGGGCAAAGGCAAATCTGTTGCCAATAAGAAACCTCGGAAAGATGCCAAGTGTTTTCATTGTGATGAAACTTGGCACTGGAAGAGGAACTGTGCTAAGTATTTAGCTGAGCTGAAGCAAGCTAAGGCTTCAGGAGGAGAGTCCTCAAGTATATATGTTATTGAAATCTTTGCTTTTCCTAAGCAAAACATGGGTGTTTGACACAGGATGTGGTTTCCACATTTGTAATGTTTTGCAAGGACTAAGAAAGATTAGAAAGCTGAAACAAGGCGACTTGGAGGTCCATGTTGGCAATGGACAAAGAGTTGTTGTGAAGGCTATAGGAGAATGTGTTCTCTTACTTCCTTCTGGTTTAGAACTTGTTTTGAACAATGTGTATTACATTCCTAGTGTGACTAGAAATATTGTTTCAGTTTCGGCTTTGCGAGGACAAGGTTTTAATTATCGTTTCAATGGGGAATTTATTTCTGCTTATTTTAACGATGTATTTTACTTTGATGCAAAACCCAACAATGGGATCTATGAGATAGAAATCCAAAACGATAACATATTATGCAATATCTCCCATAAAGTAATAAGTTGGACTTTAATGATACGTCTATGTGGCATTGTAGACTTGGTCACATAAGTGAGAATCGTGTTAAACAACTCAAAACCGCAGGAATCCTGGATTCCAAGGGTTCAGAGTCGTTTGGAAAATGCGAATCATGCTTAAGTGGAAAGTTAACGAAAGCACCTTTTTCAAATGTTGGAGAAAGAGCTAATGATCTGTTAGGACTTGTATATACAGATGTATGTGGTCCATTCAGAACAATGTCAAGACATGGAGAAAGATACTTTGATACATTTACTGATGATTTCAGTAGATATGGTTATGTTTATCTTATGAAGCATAAACATGAAACTCTTGAAAAGTTCAAGGAGTACCAAAACGAAGTAGAAAATCAGCTAAATAGAACTATTAAAATGCTTCGATCAGATCGAGGCGGTGAATATCTTAGTCAGGAATTCATCGACCATCTAAAGGATTGTGGAATAGTTTCACAACTCACTCCACCTGGAACACCGCAACATAATGGTGTGTCTGAGCGGAGAAATCGAACTCTATTAGATATGATTCGATCAATGATGTGTCGAACAAACCTTCCAAAATCCTTTTAGAGTTATGCTTTGGAGACCGCCGCAAGACTTGTGAATATAGCTCCAACGAAAAAGGTTACTAAAACGCCTTATGAGATATGGCATGGAAAGAAACCTCATGTATCCTACCTTAAAGTCTGGGGATGTAATGCTTATGTCACTCTAGAATCTTTGGATAAACTAGATCCCAGACGCGAAAAGGTGGTTTTCGTTGGATACGATAAGAAGATCGGTTACCCGTTCTTCCACCCCACTGAAAATAAGATTTTCACCAAACGCAGAGGCACCTTCTTAGAGGAAGAGCTTCTGGCGCGAGGGATTGGAAATAACCATGTGGATCTTGAAGAAATTCGAGAATCACAAGTGACTGAACTAGCTGTTCAGACAGAACCAGATGAAACTGATCCAGTTGTTGAAGTTGAGCCTGAGAGGACTCAAGAAACAACAGAAACACCAAGTGTTAGGAAAAGTATTAGGGATCGTCGTGCACTGGTAAGGTATGACGATATCTTCATGATTGATGAAGCTGAGCCTACTACTTACAAAGCTGCAATCTTGGATTCAGAATCCAAGAAATGGCAAGAAGCCATGAATGCAGAGATGCAATCCATGTATGATAACCAAGTCTGGGATTTGGTTGATCTTCCTGCCGATTGTCGGATTGTGAGAAACAAATGGATCTTCAAGAAGAAGACTGACATGGATGGGAATGTGCAAACCTACAAAGCAAGGCTTATAGCAAAAGGTTTTACTCAGACTCAAGGAGTTGATTATGAGGAAACTTTCTCGCCAGTAGCCATGCTTAAGTCTATTAGAATTCTACTTGCCATTGCTGCATATTATGACTATGAGATATGGCAGATGGATGTCAAAACCGTGTTCCTTAATGGACACTTACTGGAAGATGTCTATATGGTTCAACCTGAAGGTTTTGTCGATCCAAAGAATCCTAATAAGGTATGCAAGCTGAGTAAATCCATCTATGGATTAAAGCAGGCATCTCGCAGTTGGAATCTCCGTTTTGATTAGAAAATCAAAGAGTTTGGTTTTATCAAGAACGAATATGAACTGTGTGTTTACAAGAAATCTAGTGGGAGCTATATCACTTTTCTTATACTGTATGTAGATGACATACTAATCATTGGAAACAATATCCCTATGCTTAAAGATGTTAAGACCTGGTTGGGTAAATGTTTCGCAATGAAAGATCTTGGTGAAGCCGCTTATATTCTGGGAATAAAGATTTATAGAGATAGATCAAAGCGGTTATTGGGTTTGAGTCAAAGTTCATATATTGATAAGGTCTTACGACGCTTCTCAATGCAAGACTCAAAAAAGGGGGGCTCTTGCCCATGGCACATGGAACCATTCTTAATAACAAGCAGTGTGCAAACACTGAAGAGGAAAAGAAGAAAATGGAAGGTGTTCCATACGCTTCTGCGATTGGTTCTATCATGTATGCCATGTTATGTACTAGACCTGATGTCTCGTATGCTCTTAGCATGACGAGTAGATATCAACAGAACCTAGGAGAGAGTCACTGGGCTGCAGTGAAGAACATTCTTAAGTACTTGAGAAGGACTAAAGACATGTTCTTAATATATGGAGGACTGGACGAGGAGCTGTCAGTTAAGTGTTATACTGATGCAAGCTTCCAGACTGATCGTGATGATTCAAGGTCACATACGGGATATGTTTTCATTCTGAATGGTGGGGCTGTTACTTGGAACAGCTCTAAGCAAAGTGTGGTTGCTTAATCCACCTGTGAATCAGAATACAATGCTGCATCAGATGCTGCAAAAGAGGCTGCCTGGATGAAGAAGTTCATTGGTGATCTCGATGTTATGCCTAGCATAAAGAAACCAAACGAGATACTGTGTGACAACACTGGTGCCATTGCTCTTGCAAAGGAACCAAGGTCACATCAGACCACAAGGCATATACTCAAGAAATTCCACTATATTAGAGAGATAATAGGACGTGGAGACATTGTATTAAACAAAGTTCATACAGATCTGAATCTGGCTGACCCCTTTACTAAGCCTTTACCTCAAGCTAGACATGAGGAGCATGCTGGAAATATAGGGCTTAGAGTTGCTAGACAATGGGCATGATCTGTAATTAGTATTGATGTTTTATTTTGAACTATAACAGTTACATTGAATATTTATTTGATTTAATGGGTTAAATGCAAATTTAAATATTTTGTGACCGTGTTCATTATTTGTATGTTTAAATCCTTGAATAAGAGTATTCTAAATATCCATAGTCGATCAAATTACATGGGAATGAATTTGAATGTAAGACTATTGTGAATTGAGATGATTGTATTCATGAGATGAATAACTCAATGGTTTGAGAATCATAATTCACAGATATCATTAGGGAATGATATTGGATGTAACTCGCTTCAAAACGATCTCCATGGATCTATGTCATGAGATGTTTTGATATTGATATGTTCAATCTGTCCTTTTTCCTAAGGCACATATTAAACTACATTGATCAAGGACTATCTTTGATGTTATCTAACACTGTCCTGAAACATGGGTAGCAATAAGGGTAGCGTTAGGAGAAATCCAAGATTAAGTGGGAGTTGTATGACGCTGATGGAATTCTGTACTTCTATAGGATTAGAAGTCTAGACATTCTGGCGCCCTCGTAAAACTCAAACTGGTATAAACGCGTGGCCACGCTCGGACTAAGGTAGTTCGTTAGACCACTTTGAATTAGAGACGAGAATAGAGAATGGTTGATCACTATATAAGAATGAATAATCCATGTCTTATGATCAACGGATGTCTATACAGAAGGGACTTATTGATAGAATTATCAGGGCTATAAAATTTGGTAAAGTAAAGCGTTACTTGAACTCAAAGAACTAGTTGACGGCTGTAAAGTGTCATACCGGTTTGGGTGCAATGCGATGCAGCTAGGCGTCCAACTCTGCGCACGTTGACTCATTTAATTAAAATCGTCCAAGTGGGAGATTGTTGGATATATAGGATGTCCGATGTAATTAAAAGTCGAGATCAACGTAACCCGACCCGGTACGATCCGAAGAGTTACACGTTGGTACACGAATCAGATAAGTTCACGCGTTGGTGGATTATTATTTATGAAATAATAATTGTTTTAGTCTTGAGGGATTTAATATTAATAAGATTAATATTAAGGAGTATCTTGAGGGACTTAATATTAATAAGATTAATATTAAGGAGTATTAAGATTTTTAGCAAGGGGGTTTATTGCAAGTTGTTGTCTCATAAAAGGAGGGTTAAGGAGTAAACCCTGATGCACACTTTTGATAAAACAACAAACCATTGCCTCCTCTTCTTGGCTTCTTGCGGCCGCCACCAAGGAAAGAATGCCGCCGCCTTCTTCTTCTTTTGTTCGGCCATCAACCACCACAAGCCACCACCTTCCTCTTGCAAGTGTTGTTTCCCGGTTGGTTCGTGCTCGGTTGTGAACTTCCTACTAGCGAGGATTCGTTGTAACCCACATGTTACAATTCCGGTGTAGTCGTCAAAGGTTGATTACTAAACCCCCTATGGTTGTTAATTATTTATTTGTTTATACGCGTTTAACTGAGATCCTGATTGGGAATATTTTATTAATCGGATTAATAAAATTAAATATATATATTTATACATATAAATCGGCTAAGATTATATAATGTATATAATCGATTTATCTAACAAATATAAACCGCTTCCGTTGTGTATTCGATACCATGATTCCCAACATACCTATGAAATTAGTATGAAAATGATCAGAAAAGTATAGGGATTGTAGATGCATATTGTGCGACTAATGCTTTGGATTGCATTTAACATATGTTTTTGTTCTCAGTCGTTTGGTCGAAGGTGTTTCTCCATGGTCGAATGTGGTTTACTGAACGGTCGAAGGAAGATATAAAGGGTCGAAGGAGAACAGGAGGTCAAAGGTAGTATAGAATTTAATGTATAGCTTGGTTCGACCACCTTGTTTGGTCGAACCTACACATTCGACCAACCCAAATGGGCGAATGTGCAGGCCTATATAAGGTCAAGTTCATTTTTACAATGTAACTTTTGGTCATTTTGTTTTCCCTCCAGTTTGTGTTCTCCCTAGGGTTTTGTGTCAAGTCTGTACATGTCATTTAATCATTATAAACATCTTTTTAACGTGTAATTGAATGTGTTATTGAATGAAATGAAAGCTTTAATGATGATTTCTGTGTTTTGTTGATATTATTATCATTTTGTAACTGATTCAGGGATTCCGCACCTGAATTAGTAGACTTGTTTGATCAAACCAATAGTTTTTGTCAAATCGATCCTTCTACAGGGATCAATAATCCGGGGTCAAACAAACACGGGCAACAAGGGTTGGTAATCTCAGAAATTTGAAAAAAGTTTCGAATGAAGGTTCGAAAGTGAAAGTGGGTATATATAGGCTCCCACATTCGACCGTTTGAATGGGGCGAATGAGAGACTTTGTCTACATTCGACCCTAGTTAAAGGCTCGAATGTAGATAAAGGGTTCGAATGTACAAAAACTGCACTTGAACACTCGCATTCAACCAAACTAAAAAGGTTCGAATGTAAGAAAAATTCCACATTCGACCCACCGAAGGGGCGAATGAAGATTGGAATTTTTGAAAATTTTACCAAATCTCAAAATCGAAACCCGTTCAATCTTTTTCACACATTTTAAGCTTCAAACATTCATCATTTCACATTTGATAGATACAAAACTCAAATTGGTTTATCAAGTTTCAGAAAACGACCATCAATCACCATCAGTTATCAAAAATAACACAGAAATGTAAAATCTTTTTGGTTTTTCTGAAATTTATGCTAAAACACACCTAAAATCTTTTTGAGTTTTTGTATATTTTGTATTAACAAATGTAAAATGCAGAAATGTAAACATAAAGCAGCAAATATTTTTGTGATTTCTGGTAAGAGGATCATATCAGTTTTTGAGAAATCTGATCACACCGTTGATCTTTAGTGTTTATTATCATTAAAGACAATGTGTGATCCAGCAATTGCTGATATTGTTATCCACATAAGCTTTCATGCAGACTATTATGCAGTGTTTGATACGGTTATTTATATTATAAACAACATTGTCTGTGGTTTCCACGCACACGACCTACTCCCGTATCACGGAATAGTTTCACAAAGACTCATTGTAACACGTGATTATGCTTTCGTTATATGTAATTTACAAGGTTGAGGACTTATATCTATCACGATTTGCATCAATGATTAGATACGATGCATTAGATAATCTTTGATTATCGTCACACATTGAAAGTTCCTCAATTCGGTAACTTTAGGTTTTGGCACTAAACTTCTTTTATAAAGATACCCTGTCAGATCTAGGTTTGTAAAACCTTACGACAGAAGATCAGATAGGCTATCCCTAGATAACTAATAACATAACGACCCGAAACCTCTGAATTTTGTACAAAAACCCTATCAAATGAAATTACGGTACTAAGACCATATGCCCATGAGGTGTTCATCCATATAACAATTCGTTTGCTATGTATGTATCCAATATGCAGTAATAGGTGTACGAAGCCTACCAGCACATCCAATAGACTCAACACACAGACTTATATAACATTTCAAATCTTTAGCATGTGTCAGATCCCCACTGATGTACTATCATTTCCTCTTTTAATCCTGGAAAATCATTTTGAGTTTTTCTGATTTTTATGGCTTTTTGGATTTTTCAATGTTTTTGGTTTTTCTGAATAAAGACTCCCCCTAAAATGTAAAACATATTTTTGGATTTTTAAATTTTCTGAAAAACAGTAAAACTTTAAAAATTTGAAAACAAAACGTGATAAACCGAGGTGATGATTAGTCTTGTTTTTCTTTTATGCCGTTAGCTTTTAAAAGATATTCAAATCTGGATTTATCAAAAGCTTTGGTAAAAAGATCCGCCCTCTGGTAATCAGTGTGGATTTTGACCACATCAATAAACTCTTTTGCATAACAATCACGGATAAAGTGATATTTAAGCCGGATATGCTTAGCTTTTGAGTGATTGACCGTGTCTTTTGTTAATGCAATTGCTGCTTCGTTGTCACAGTGAATAGGGGTTTTTAGAAATTGCAAACCGTAATCAACCATCTGCTGCTGAATCCACAGAACGTATGAGCAACAACTAGATGCTACTATATATTCTTACACTGCCAGGTCACGAGCCTGCTCCGCAGGAATTGACATCCAGCCGTTGTGGATTTTCTATCTTTGTCACAACCGCCCCAATCTGCATCACTAAAAGCAACAAAGTCAAAATTATCATCATTAGGGTACCAAAGTCCTCTCGCCGGACAACCCTTCAGATATCGTAGGATCCGTTTGACGGCTGTTAGATGACTGTGTTTCGGCTTCAATTGGAATCGTGCGCAGAGACATGTCGCGAACATTATATCTGGTCTAGATGCTGTGAGATAAATCAGAGATCTGACGATTGCTCTATATGTGAAAGGATCTGTCAGCTCTGCCTTAGCGTCAACTCCAATCCCGTGATTAGGTTGAATTGGGGTATCCATCGGCTTCGAATCTTCTATCTGGAACCGGCTCAAGACTTCAGATACGTATTTGGTTTGGTGAATAAAGATGCCCGTTGGTCTTTGTTCCACCTGCAAGCCGAGGAAAAACTACATCTCTCCCATTGCACTCATCTCGAACTTTTCCTGCATTAGTTTTTCAAATTCTCTGCATAAAAGTTTGTTATTAGAACCAAAAATAATATCGTCAATATATATCTGGACGGGAAGCAAGTCATCCTCTGTTCTTTTTGTGAACAGAGTATAGTCTACCAAACCGCGTTTGAATCCTTTGGACAGTAGGTACGTGCTCAGCTCCTCATACCATTGGCGTGGAGCTTGGTGCAACCCGTAAAGTGCTTTGTTGAGAACGTAAACCTTATCCCGGTGGATAGGATCTTCAAAGCCTGGAGGTTGACCTACGTATACCTCTTCCTTGACCACACCGTATAGAAACGCGCTCTTGACATCCATTTGGTACACCTTGAATTTCTTGTACGAGGCAAACGCTAGAAACATACGGATAGCTTCTAAACATGCCACATGTGCATAGATCTCATTGTAGTCAATTCCTTCAACTTGATGAAAACCTTGAACTACCAACCGAGCTTTGTTTCTCACGATTACACCTCTATTATCCTTTTTACATTTAAACACCCATTTGTTTCCTATTTTCTTCCTTCCAAGAGGTAAATCTGTAAGTGTCCAAACACCCAACTTCTGAAACTGCAACAATTCTTCTTGCATCGCCTCAACCCAAGCATCATCCAATAGAGCGTCTTTGTATGTCCGCGGCTCCACCTACGAAACATAACAAGATTTTTGAATTTTTGCATATAAAGCTTAATCGCCAAGATTTTCAGGTGAGTTTGCACTATGAAGTTTTCCTCTAATCATAACACTGCTTCCAGGATCACCAATAACTTGCTCGAGTGGGTGAATACGATGAATCCGAGATTCCAGATGATCAGGTACTTGAACTCCCGTTTGAGTAATCAAATTTTCTGTTGAATCCAGATCATTACCCATGATAGAGGATGAAGAAATATCTGGATTTGGGTTCACTGGTGGTGTCTTTGTTGCATGATCTAGAATAGCTTCACTGAAGATTTCTTCGTCATCTTATGATTCTGAAGGGTCAAGAGTATTTGAAGCTTCGTGGAAAACCTTTTCTCCTGCTGCAGGAACGTTGGTATCATTAGTAACTGCTGGAGGAGTTACAACCTCTTCAACCAAGTTATCTAGATTAAATGATTCAAAGAAGTCTTTGTAATCAAACATCTAATCTGGACCGCTTCCCTGTACCATCTGAGTATATCGTTGAACTTCAACGTTAGCCCACTCCTCTACCTGACGAGTTCGTTTGTTGAATACCCGTTTGAGCTGCATTGCATATCCAACAAAGAATCCCTCTTTAGCTTTCGGTGCAAACTTCTCAGACGGATTTAGCATAGTACAAGGTGCTCCAAATGGTTCTAGATACTCCAAATTCGGCTTTCATCTGTTCAACAGTTCATAAGATGTTTTACCAAACTTCTTCACTGTTGACACATGATTCAATGTGTAACACGCTGCATATATGGCCTTATTCCAGAACATTACTGGAAGGTTAGAATCCGCAAGCATTGTTCTCGTCGTCTCAATTAGAGTCCTGTTTTTCCTTTCTGCGACACCATTCTGTTGAGGGGTATACGGAGCACTATATTCATGATGAATTCCTTTGTCCTCACAAAGAGCATCCATCTGTGCATTTTTGAACTCCGTCCCGTTGTCACTCTGAATTCTTTTGATTTTTAATCCATAAACATTCTCTAAACGAGTGAACAGAACTTTCAAATTGTTAAACGTGTCGCTTTGGTATTGCAAGCACATTACCCACGAAAATCTAGAGTAATCATCAGTAACCACAAGGAAGTCTAATTCTCCAGCATGACTCTTACGCTTGACAGGTCCGAATAGGTCCATATGCAAACGCTCAAGTGGCATATCTACAGAATTCACTTTCTTCGGTTTGTTAGACAGTTTGTGCTGCTTCCCTTTCTTGCAACTCACACACTTGTCATTGAGATGAAAATGTTTGACATTAACGCCTTTGACAAGCTCATTTTTCACCAGATGATTCATTTTCCTGATGTGAATATGTCCCATCCTCCTGTGCCACATAATCGATTCTTTCTCTGTAGCCTTGGAGAGAAAACACGTAACTTGGCCCTGAGTTGTCATTGCTTTAGACATATCAAGAATGTAAAGATTGTTCACTTTTGGTGCTTTCAGCATGATCCACTCCTTTGGAATAACAAAGCCGGTTTTGAGGATATAACAAGATTTATCATCGAAGTGCATAGAAAACTGTTTGTCACAGATTTGGCTCACACTTAACAGATTATAGTCAATTTGTTTCACATATGAAATCCTTTTAAAACTAACAATCCCGTTAGTCACACTTCCTTCCATTGTGATATAACCTCCTTTATTACCAACAAACGCTACATATCCTCCATTGATGTTCTTTATATCGAATAGCAGCGTCAAATCACCTGTCATGTGACCAGAAGCTCCACTGTCGACAATCCAGAGACTGCTAACAGGGACAGCTGGAGCTCCCTGCACATATCAAGGAAAACGTTAGTTCTTTCCGGGGACATAAGCCTGCTTGGTCTTGGGTCTTAGAACATCAGATTTCAAAGATTCATTTCCACAAACATTAGGGTTTGAATCAATCTTTTTATGATCTATCAAACCTTTCTCTTCTTTCACATTTGCAGTTGAGGTTGAAGCACCCGGAGAACCCACCGGTGACCAAAGTTGTTCAAAACGTTTATAGAATCCTAATCTGAGACTTTTGAGTCACAACAGGTTTCTTAACATTGTTCTCAAACGAAACTTTCTTGGTTACCTTCTCCGAAATAACAGATTTAGGTCCAACTGATGGTTTAACAACAGGTTTTGGTGGAACCTTTTTGTTTATCAACAGTTAAGTTCACCACTTGTTTCTTCAATGGTTTTTCCATAGCAATCCGGTTTCCACGATGATAAGTAAATTGACGATTATCCCTCCTTTGAAAATAACGACTTTGATTATAAAATGGTGCTGGTTGAGGGACAAAACGTCTTTGAGGATAACTATGATTGTCAACTGGACTTCTATAGGTTTTCCTCATCTCAACTTCGTGCCTTTTATGCCTCACGTACGGGCAGTGAGCAAGTAAATTCCCTCTCTCCCCGCACTCGAAACATGCACGGTATTCCTCAAAAACATTCTTGGCATTCGACTTAGCGTAGGAATTGATTGGATATTGGTCATCCACACATCTACATCTCAAACTCTCAGGAGCTGGGTCCTTTGAGTAAGCCGGCTCAAGAAAACCGTTAGTCTTTTCTTTCCGCTTAATGAACTCAGTGACATGAACCTTAGGTTCTTTTGGAGTATCCATATATACATTTTCTTTAAAATTTCTGGATGTACATCATTGGTCCTTTAATGTTTAGGAAACCAAATAGTACTTTCCTGCCAGATTTTCTCGATTTTTGAATAATTGGCAAATTTTATAGGATACTCCTCGTCAGAGATAATTTTATCGGATCCTTCCATCCGATAAAATACTTTGACGGGTTTGTCAACTGATTTATTTTTCACTTCTTTCTTTACTGAATGATTCACTCGATGAGCATTTGACATCGGGATGTAAAATCTGAGAAGGTGATATTGGTTCATTTGTGATAATGTAATTTTCCATAGGAATATCACTCACTTTCTTAAGTTTCTCTTCATCTGAGTCTGAATCATCAGTCACAGTTGTCACTCCCTCATCATTCAACCCTAAAATCAGTCCCACTTTGGAATGTGCATCCCCAACACTAGAAGTGTTAGATTCATTATCCGATGTAGAGTCAGATTTGACTGAACTCTCCGGGGTTATTGAGTGTAAATTGTGTTTCTAAAATAACACTGGGGATGGAACAGCCTTGTAGTTTGCACTACTAGGTTGTGAGGGTTCTTCAATGATATGGTCAACCACATAAGCAATGTGTTTGTAACTTTCAAGCTTTTTGTTGACCTTTTCAGCAAAGCATTTGATGGTTGCCATTTCTAATTTTGTTTCTTCAAGTTCATTTATATAACTATTTATAGCAAGTTGTTTTAAAGAAAGAGTTTTCTTTAGATCATAAATGTCCCTTTTATAACCATCAAGCACTTTGTTAAACTCATGGGCTTCCTTGCGATAAGATTGACAGTTGACTCTCGCACTCTCAAGTTGAACCTTGAGTTGCTTGTTTTCCTCTGTCAGTCTATCACAAGTTCCACAATACTTATTACTGTTCATATCAATAATGGATTCAGAACTTACCTGTTTTGGAGGATCAGTCATAGCCATCAAAGCAAAATGTGCTTCCTTTCCAGCAAAGAACTTTGAGTAGTCAATCCTTGTGAAAGCGTCATCAACAATGCATGACTTCTGAGTCATTAGAAAATTAGCTTCGACCAGAAGTTGATCAATATTATCATATAATGAATTGACACTAGCTTCCGAATCTGTTTCACTCTCTGAATCAGAATACGCCGAATCACGCTCATCAGAAATATCAGTGACAGAATCAATAATCATTCCCGAAGTCTTCTCAACTTGTGATTCTTCAACAGAATGATCAGCTTCATCTACCATCTCCTCAATTTTTACATCAAAAACCTTCTCAGGTTCCAAAACTTCTCCAACTATCACCGACTCCTCTATGTCAATCTTCTGAGCAACACAAGCTACATTCCCAGCAGTAATTTCTTCAACACACAATTGCATCTCCGTCCAGTCCATATTTTTGGATCACCAAAGCCTGATTTTGATTTTCGGTTTGTGTTTGGCTATTTGGTCTGGAAATAGGAATAATGGTTCTGGTTGGGTTATGTGGTGTTTGAGTTTGAGTCTGGTTGGGTGTAGTTGTTTGTCTGGCAGAGTTATTTGGTGAGGTGTTCGGTTGGTTTTGGTAATTGTTTTGTGGTTGATAGTTATTGTTGTTTTGGCTTTGATAGGTTACTTGGTTCAGAGATTGACGGTTTTGGTAATTTGAGTTGAATGGATTTTTGTTACCTTGTTGAGCTGGCTGAGTGCATTCCCTCTTGAAATGATCTTTGGCACCATAATTAAAACAAGTGACTTTGGATTTGTTGAAGTCATAAGTGGTGTTAGGTGTGATGGATCGTTTTGACAAAAACAAGTTAGTTGATCATACAAGTTTACCAATTTAGGTGCGGAATCCCTAAATCAGTTACGAAATGATAATAATCGAGTCAAAACATGCAATTCACCTTTTAACATCCATTTCATTAATAAAAAAGTTGATAAAAGCTTTACAATGATGCTTACAATGAAATATCTTATTTTCAGAAGTTTCTATAACACTAGAGAGAATAACAGGTCGAACCGGACACGAAAATGACAAAATGTTAACTTGAAAAATGAAATCAGAATATATGTATAGGCATGCACATTCGCCCCCCCCCCCCCCCCCCGTAAGGGTTGAATGTGCAGGTTCGACCCTCCAAATGGTCAAACAAACACACTGTCTTCAAATCCCCACGTTCGCCCTATATTCTTCACCTTCGACCCATATAATCCACCTTCATCCTTCTATTTTCCACCTTCGACCCCACGACTTTGACAAAACAAATTATAATATACAATCCCATAGCACTAGTCACAAAACGTGCATCAACAAACTCCCCCTCGACTGTTGCTTGGATTGTTGTCGTTGGTAATCGAGCATCTTGTTCATTAACTTGATACGTAAGTTCGTATTCTGCTCTTTAGTCATAACTGTTTTGAAAGTTGGTTTGGGTTTCTTCTTTTCAATTGGAATCTTCACAAACATTCCCAGCTTCTGATCGTAGTCACATCCCACATTGACATCCAAAGCGAAACACAAGCATACCACCCGTTGGTATTTCAGAGCGTGTTCGCTATCCTTCTCTTCACAATAGATTGGGTTGTAATACAGCATAATGATGTCTTCATGTGAGCAATTAATCAACCACATTGGATCAAAAATATGAATCTTCTTGAACTCATCTCTTCCATCCTTTAGCAAAATAACAGCTTCTGCGGTCTTCCAATCATAGTACCACCACATGAATTCTTTCAAAAAGTGTTGTGGAATCGGCATCAAAGGAATATGTTTCAGTACGGTCGGTTGTTTATACTTCAAAGTCACCTTGTTCATCCCAGTAATCTGATCTTTAATCTTTTTATGAACAATCCTTTTAGGATACTGCGGAGTGAACACATCCCATTTTGTTCTGCTCTCTCTAGCCATGTGATCTGCGAAATAGCCAACTGCATCATTGTTTATAGTTGCACATGACAAAGTATGTCAGCAGGCTTCGCGTACAACCTGTAAGGTAATGTTTTAATGACATGGAATCTGTTGAAATACAAAATTCCCTTCTCCCATTTCACCGCAACACACCTTAGCTGTCTCAAGTATTTCCAACTGAGAGCTCTTCCTTTGAATAATTCGTTGTGAAATTTGTAGAAACCTCCCTGAATCTCAGTCTTTGGTTGGTTGGCTTCTTTTTCTTTCAATTTTCTCAACAAACTTTTCAGATCATCAGACTGTTCAACATTCGGTTTCTGATTTTCTGAATTCTTGAATACTTCATCAACGAATGTCTTACTCTTTTCTCGTGTAAGTTTCTCAGATTGATTCAACACTTCTTCAGAAAATCCAGGAAAAGCATCATCTTGTTTGTCTTTAAAGTACTTTGGATATTCCTCACTGGTAATATCCTCAATCTCAACATCTTCAAATACTGGTGCATCTCTATCATCAGAGTGATTTCTTGCTTCTTTCTCAGGAATATTAGGAATCTGATTTTCACTCATCAACTCTTCAAGAGATTTACCGACTTGTCTCGCGAATCCTTCAAGTATCTCTTTTGATATGGCTGTAGAAACTTCACCATATTCAAGATCAGGATCATTATACTCAAGCTCAAATCTCATATCGTCCGACTCAAATATTGTATGTGCGTGAAAGGATCGATAACAAACAAAGATTGATCAAACAAGTTAGTTTCAGGTGCGGAAACCCTAAAACTATCACAAAATAATAATCAAACAGATTCAAACACACAGATCATCATTTTCAAACGATTTCATTAATAAAACACTTGTTTACACGTTGAATTATGAATACAATCAAGGTTTAAACGGAAAACAAGTTTAACAATAACTAGAGAGAGTTTTCAGAAAGAGGAGGGAATAATAATCATCAAAGTTACATTCAAAAATGAACTTGACCTATTTATAGGCCTGCACATTCGCCCAAACTGTTCATGCGAATGTGCAGGTTCGCCCACATCAACTGGTCGAACCAAATTCTTCTATAATCTAATCTTCATTCGCCCAAAACATTCTTCCTTCGCACCTTTCAGTCCTCCTTCGCACCTTTCAGTCCTCCTTCGCACCTTCTAATCCACTCCTTCGCAACTTCGATATCTACAAAACAAAATGTGTTTTACAATCCAAAGCTTTAGTCGCACTTTTGCATCTACAAACTCCCCCTCGACTATTGCTTGGATTGTGTTCGTCGTTGTTCGTCCATCCTTTTGTTCCACAGTCTGATATGTCTTTGAATCATTTGTTCTCTTGTCAACACCGGTTCCTGAAATTGTTTTTGTTTCTTCGTTTTCAGCTCTGGCACCTTTTGCTTCTCCACATACTTTCCCAATTTCTCATCATAATCACATCCAGCATTGATATTAAACGCAAAACACAGAAATACCACACGTTGGTACTTTCCTGCTTGCTCAGCATCTTTAGCATCTGAATAGATCGGATTATAGAATAGCATGATGATATCCTCATGTGAACAGTTTATCAACCACATGGGATCAAAGATATGCACTTTCTTATAATTCGTCTCTCCACCCTTCAACACAATCACGGCCTCTGCAATCTTCCAATCATAATACCACCAGATGAAGTCTTTGGCAAAGTGTTGCGGAATAGGCATCAAAGGAATCTTTTTCAACACTTGCGGTGGTTTGTATTTCAAGGTCACTTTGGGCGTACCAGTTATCAAATCAATATCCTTCTTATGAACGATTAGCTTTGGATATTGTGGTGTAAACAAGTCCCACTTGGTTCGGCTTTCTCGAGTCATCTTCTCAGCAAAATAAGTAATCTGACTATTCGACGCTCCCGTTAAACGGTGACGACAAATGTCTCTGATTGCCCAATACGGAAGGGTCTTCAAGTGATGAAACTTCTCAAAATACAGAATCCCTTTCTCCCATTTTACTGCGAAGCATCTCAACTCTTTAACAAACTTCCAGGCCAATGCACGACCTTTGAAAATCTTATTGGGAAGTTTGTAAAAGCTGCCTTGAATGTCAGGTTTCGGACGATTATTCTCCTTTTCTTTCAACTTCTTCAACAACTCTTTTAAGCTTTCTGATTGCTCGAACCGTGGCTTGTTATGCCCTTTAAAGATTTCATCTTCAAAGACTTTGCTCTTATCTTTTTCAAGCTTCTCGGCATGGTTTAGCAGTTCGTCTGAGAAAGAAAATCCACAATCTTGATTTGTCCTGAAATATTGTGGATATTCTTCGCTCGTAATATCTTCCATTTCGACTTCCTCGAATGCAGGAACATCACAATCATCCGAATGATTTCCAGCTTCTTTCTCAGGAATCTTAGGAATAAAGTTATCTGCAAGTAATTTTTCCAACGTCTTGCCCACTTGCTTTGCTAAACCTTCCAGAATTTCTTTCGAAATAGCCGCAGAAACTTCCCCATCCTCAAGATCAGGGTCATCATACTCCAATTCAAATAGTTTATTGTTAGATTCAAATATTTCTGGGAACCTGCTAGTCATGTCGATCGTCCAGACTCGATCAGTTAACATCTGACGATACTTGTTCTTATCTTCTTCAGACAATGACTGCAATCTCTCGTTCCAGAAAATATCTTCATCATCAACATTATCACCAGGAGCTTTAGAGCTCGATTCACCGCCCTTATCCGAGTCACGTTTCTCGTAAGTAAACTTATCAACATCATCATCATCATCATCACTACTATCATCAAATGCAGAGCCGTCTCCATCACTCGAACCATCGTCCGATCCTCCATCATCCTTATCGTCCTTCTTCTTCGTCTTTGTATCGTTACCAGCATCTTCATCTAGTTCATCATCTTCCTCTTCATCAGACCATTCGTAATCAACTAGCTCTTCTTCTCTTTCTTTTTCCACTTCACCAGCTTGAAGTTGAGGAGCTTGAGAGTACAAGTTCTTTATCAGATCATCCATATGCTTGTTACACTTTTTCAACTATTTGTTCTCCTTCTTCAAGACTATGATCCTTCTGGTGTTACGTTGCTCATGTTTCAGCAACTTCTTGTTTTCTCTCTTCAGTTTCTTGATTGTCTTCTTCAAGGTCTCATTATCATCTGCCGATGTGACTACGACTTCTATCATCTTCTTGTCATTTGACTTTAACTGCTCAATCTCCGTCTGTTGTTTGTTAATCAGACTCATCATCTCAGCAAATCTCTGATTCACAGCAGTCATGATGTCACTGTCCACCGATACTTTTGTCTTCTTTAGTGGTTCAACAGCGTTAGGCAGTTTACCTTATCTGATTTTCTTTAGCACATTATCCAATGCTTCATTCACATCATCCATTGGAATTTCTTCAGTTTGTGGTGTGCTAGATGTTGTTGCAGTCTTCTGTTTCTTATGAGCTGGTGCGGTAACCGGTGATTTAGAACTTGTAGCTGGTGGCAGTTTCTTTCCAGCTATCAATGATTCTATCTCTTTCTTCATCTTTATACTTGGCTTCTCTTGTTTCTTCTTCTCTTTTCTACCAGCTTGCACAGGAGATCCAACAAACGTCTCTTCAACATTAAAACCCAAATCTTCTACATCAACGGGAATAGGACTTTTGTTCCCTTGATCTTCTTCTCTTTGGCTAGCAGACGCACCAGCCTCAGTGGCCTTGGGCAAGGTGGTCTCTACAGTTTCAGCATCAGAATTCCATTGTTCTTCCTCTATCGTCTCTTCTGAATCAATGGAAGGTTCATCAACAATGTGTAAACCCTTTTTCGCCATCCTCTTATTTCTTCCTTATCTCTGGTTTCTTTGTCTTACCACTCTTAGCGCCTACATTCACAACTTGTCTCTTGCGCTTAGCATCAGGATCAACATGATGTAAAGGATTGTCAGCATCAGAATCACTGTTCACATTCCTTACAAGCCCCTCACCCGGATCTTTATAATCCACCCTGGCTAGATGTCCAAACAAACGTCTAACAGGAGGACGTTCTTCAACAGACAAACCCTTATAAGCTTTCATTCTAGCTAGTGTGTTCAACGACATGTGTTCCTGAACAACAATGTGTTTAGGATCTCTCTTCAGCTCTTTGTACTTGTGATCGAATATCATTTGAAGAAAACGAGGATATAAGAGAAACTTCAGGTTCCTCGTTCCATTTACGGGCTCCAGTAAGTGAGACATCAGCATGCCAGAGATATTGAACGTTTTGTTCAATACTAAAGCAACCATCATCGAACTGATGCTCTTCCTCATCAAGTCATAACCTCCCGCAGCAGATCCGAAAACGTGAATTAAAACATGTGCTACATACTTGAATTGTGGGCACAGTTTTCCTTTATGCAACGAACCGTCAGTGATAGGTCCGTTGTACTTCATCCTGAGAAAGCACTTTCTTTGATCCATGAATGTAAACTCCTTTGGATCTTTCGGATCATCATCCAGATTCAGTGCTTCTCTTAAATCTTCTTCGCACACAATCACTCGTTGTCCCTGAATTTTGCTCGTCAAGCAAGATTCGCACTTCCAGAAATCTAGTTTAGCATTAGACCAGAATTCCTGAATCATATCTCGGTAGATCACTGTCGGTGTAGCAATGGCATCTATTACTCTGCTTCGCTTCAAATACTCAATAATGCCGACAAATTCTGTGTGCTTCTTCACATCACCAAGATATGCGCAACAGTTGTGCGCATTCTCAAAATCAAGCTGCTTAGGGGGCTGTGATGAGGATCCTGCTTGTTCCGTCGACTTCTGCTGTTCAGACATTGTTAGATCTGCAAAACAAATAAAATTACACGTTAAAAATCGACAAAATATCAAAATTGAAAATTTTTGGTCAAAAACTTCCTCCTTCGCCCAAACGGGGGTACGAAGGTGATTATGTATAGGTTCGAATGAGAAATAAATGGTACGAATGTGTTGATTTTGATAAAAAGTTTCATTCGCCCATTTTATCCTCTTTCGCCCATTTCATTTTCTTCCTTCGCCCATTCGAACTGGTCGAAGGAAGCCGTTCATAATTTTGAAAAATCAATCTTGAAATCTAGTCATTTTGATCATGTCCATTCGATTGTATTCAGGCCTAATAATGCCGATAAACATTCCTAGACTACCAGTTTTAACAATTATTGATTGTGTTAGTGTTTTTACCCAAAAACTAGAGTTTAAACAATGAATGATCAATCTGACTTGTTTTAAACTCTGGTTTTGATTATTTCTCCCCCTAACACACACACACAATGAACCCTACACATCAATTGTGATTATTATGATGAATAGAAACTGTTTTAAACACTTAGGGCTTGTAAAGTAAAACAGAGATTAAGAGCCTGAATCCATGTTAATAACCTGTAAAATTGATAGCAAAAGGATCAGTGTGAATGTACGAACAAAATGAGATGATTTAAAATGAACGAGCAACAAGGTGAGTTTACAATCAAAAATCTGAAAAAAAAATGAATGAGGTTCGAATGAGAAGAGGGGTATATATAGGCCTGTCCCTTCGCCCGTTTTGATCATACGAAGGAGAAACTTTTCTCTCATTCGACCCTATTGAAAGGGTTCGAATGAGATAAAAGGGTTCGAATGAGATAATTATCATGAACACTCTCCTTCGCCCATCAAAGCATACGAATGAACAAAGAAAAATCCCACATTCGACCAAACGAATGGGCGAATGAGAATTGGGATTTTTGAAAAGTTTCCAAATCTCAAAAACGAGTCCCGGTTCAATTATTTTCCAACTTTTAAGCATCCAACATTCATGTTTTCACATTTTAAAAGTTACAAAGCTCAAATGGTGTATCAAGGTTTAGAAAATCGACATCAACCACCATCAGTTATCAAAAATAAGATGAAAATGAAAAATATTTTTGGATTTTCTAAAGTTTATGCTAAAACACACCTAAAATCTTTTTGAGTTTTGTAATTTTTGACGGGAAAATAAAATGCATAAATGTAAATGAAAAACTGTAAATATTTTTGTGATTTCCGGTAAAGGGATCATATCAGTTTTTGAGAAATCTGATCACACCGTTGATCTTTTTGAAATTATTATCATTAAAGACAATGTGTGATCTGGAAACTGCTGATATTGTGATCCACATAAACTCACATGCAGACTTTTGTGCAGTGCTTTATACTGATACTGATATTTATAGTATAAACTCAATTGTCTGTGGTTCCCACGCACACGACATACTCCCGTATCAAGAAGTAAATGCACAAAGACTCATTGTAAAGCGTGATTATGCTTTCGTCGTCTGTAATTGTACAAGATATAATGCATAGAGGTATACAAGTCAGCAAATTAATGCAGCAAAGTAACATATGCACTATACCAGGTTGAGGACTGATATTAATCATGATTTGCATCAATGATCAATACGATGTAATAGATAATCTTTGATCATCATATAACATGGAAAGTTCCTCAATTCGGTAACTTTAGGATTTGGCATATAGCTCTTTTATAAAGACACCCTGTCTGATCTAGGTCCGTAATGACTTACAGCAGAAGATCAGAGAGGCTATCCCCAGACAACTAATAACATAACGACCCTAAACCTCCGAGTTTTGTACAAATACCCTATCAAACGAAATTACGGTACTAAGACCATATGCCCATGAGGAGTTCATCCACACAACAAATCGTTTGATATGTATGTATCAGGCACGCAGTAATAGGTCTACGAAGCCTATCAGCACATCGCACAGACTCAGACACACGCCCTATATAGCATTACATTATTTAGAATGTGTCAGATCCCCACTGATGTACTATCATTTCCCTTTATACTCCAGGAAATCATTTTAGAATTTTCTGATTTTTATAGATTTTCGAATTTACTGTTCCCAAGGATAAGCTGGAGCATTTCAAATATGTGACTGCCCAGATATCGTTTGTTCACAGAAATCTGACGACATTAATCTAAAGGAAGAAGATATAGCAGTCAGCAAAGAAATTTTTCAATTTTTATGGTTTTTGAAATTTTTTCCAATGTTTTTGGATTTTCGAAATTTTTCAAAAAAAAACAGTGAGAATTTAACCTAAAAAATGATAGACTGAGGTGGTGATCAGTCCTGTTTTTCATTAATACCATTAGCTTTTAAAAGGTAATCAAATCTGGATTTGTCAAAAGCTTTGGTAAAAAGATCTGCGCGTTGGTAATCAGTGTGGATTTTGACCATATCGATCAACTCTTTAGCATAACAATCACGGATAAAATGATATTTAATCCGGATATGTTTAGCCTTTGAGTGATTTACTAAGTCTTTTGTTAATGCGATTGCGGCCTCATTATCACAGTAAATAGGGGTTTTAAGAAATTGCAAACCGTAATCCACCATCTGCTGTTGGATCCAAAGAACCTGTGAGCAGCAGCTCGATGCTGAGACGTATTCTGCTTCACATGTGGATAGTGCAACTGCGGTTTGTTTCTTGCATTGCCAGGTCACGAGCCTGCTCCCCATAAACTGATATCCAGCCGTTGTGGATTTGCTGTCTTTGTCACAGCCGCCCCAATCTGCATCACTAAAAGCGATTAGGTCAAAATTATCATCATGAGGGTACCAAAGTCCTTTCGATGGACAACCCTTCAGATATCTAAGGATACGCTTGACAACTGCAAGATGACTCTGTTTCGGCTTCGATTGACATCGCGCACAAAGACATGTCGCAAACATTATATCAGGTCTTGACGCTGTGAGATACATCAGAGATCCGACGATTGCTCTGTATGTAAATGGATCAGTCAGCTCCCCCTTAAGGTCAACTCCAATCCCGTGATTGGGCTGTATCGGGGTATCCATCGGCTTCGAATCATCCATCTGGATCGGCTCAAGACTTCAGAAACGTATTTCGTCTGGTGAATAAAGATCCCCGTTGGTCTTTGCTCCACCTGTAAACCGAGGAAAAACTGCATTTCTCCCATAGCGCTCATTTCGAACTTTTCCTGCATAACTTGCTCAAATTCCCTACACAGAAGTTCGTTAGTTGACCCGAATATAATATCATCAACATAAATTTGTACTAGAAGCAAATCATCCCCTGCTCGTTTTGTGAACAGTGTGCAGTCTACCAGTCCGCGTTTGAATCCTTTCGAGAGAAGATACGTGCTCAGCTCCTCATACCATTGTCTCGGAGCCTGGTGCAACCCGTAGAGAGCTTTGTTTAACACATAAACCTTATCCCGGTGAATAGGGTCCTCAAAGCCTGGCGGTTGACCTACGTAAACTTCCTCTTTGACCACACCGTAAAGAAATGCGCTCTTTACATCCATCTGATACACCTTAAATTTCTTCCATGATGCAAACGCGAGGAACATTCTGATGGCTTCCAAGCGTGCAACCGGTGCATAGATTTCATTGTAGTCGATTCCTTCAACCTGATGAAAACCTTGAACAACCAAACGAGCTTTGTTTCGCACTATGACTCCTCTGTCATCCTTCTTGCACTTAAACACCCATTTGGTTCCAATTTTCTTTCTTCCAGGGGGCAAATCTGTTAGGGTCCATACACCAAGTTTCTGGAATTGTAATAACTCCTCCTGCATTGCTTCCACCCAGGCGTCATCCAAAAGAACATCCTTGTATGTCCGCGGCTCGACCTGCGAAACATAACAAGCAAATGACCAGTCATTCTGAAAACCAGATTTCTGAATTTTGGCATATAAAGCAAGGTTGCCAATGTTTTCTGGTGCTTGAGCATTTCTCAGCTGCCCTCTTGTCATCACACTGCTACCAGGATCACCAATAACCTGTTCAAGCGGGTGTATCCGATGTATCCGAGATTCCGGATAATCAGGTACTTGTACTCCCGTTTGAGTTGTCAAATTCTCTGTAGAAACCAGATCATTACCCACATTCGATGTTGAAGCATCAGTATTAGATGGGTTCACTGGTGGTGTCACTGTAGCGTTGTCCAGAATAGCTTCACTTGTTGCATCATCATCTTCATATTCTGATTCTGATGAATTAAGCGATGTAGAAGCCTCTTGGAACACCTCTTCTTCCAATACAGGAGCAGTGGTATCATTAGAAGCTGTTTGTGGGTTTACCGTGATCGGACGCACTAACGGTGAAGTTACGGCGTTTTCGACCTCGTAATATAATCGAAGTACAGCTTCTTCAACCATGCTATCTAGATTGAATGATTCAAAGAAATCTTTGTAATCAAACATCCAATCTGGTCCTCCACCCTGTACATTTTGTGTATATCTTTGAACTTCGACATTGTTCCACTCCTCGACTTTTCTAGTTCTTTTGTTGAATACCCGTTTTAATGGGGTTGCATATCCAACAAAATAACCTTCTTCAGCCTTTGGTGCAAACTTTTCCGAAGGATTCAGCATTGTACATGGGGCACCAAATGGTTCTAGATACTCCAGATTCGGCTTGCGTCGGTTCAACAGCTCATAAGAAGTCTTGCCAAACTTCTTCACTGTCAACACACGGTTAAGAGTATAACATGCCGCGTAAATAGCTTCGTTCCAGAACATGACTGGAAGATTTGAATCCGCAAGCATAGTTCTCGCCATCTCTATAAGAGTCCTGTTCTTTCTCTCTGCGACACCGTTCTGCTAGGGAGTATACGGAGCGCTATATTCATGATGAATTCCTTTCTTTGCACAAAGATCCTCCATCTGAGCATTTTTAAACTCCGTCCCATTGTCACTCCGGATTCTTTTGATCTTCAGACCATATAAATTCTCCAGACGTGTAAACAGAACCTTCAAATTGTCAAAAGTGTCGCTTTTCTGATGCAAGCACATTACCCATGAAAATCTTGAATAATCATCTGTCACCACAAGACAGTATAATTCCCCGACATGACTTTTACGTCTGACTGGACCGAATAAGTCCATATGCAAACGTTCAAGTGGCAGCTCAATAGAATTAACTCTCTTTGGTCTATGGGATTGTTTGTGCTGCTTTCCCTTTTTGCAACTGATACACTTGTCATTCAGATGGAAGTGTTTGACATTAACTCCCGTGACAAGTTCATTCTTGACAAGCTGATTCATCTTTCGCAAATGGATGTGTCCCATTCTCCTGTGCCACATAATGGATTCTTTTTCTGTAGCCTTGGAAAGGAAACACGTGACTTGGCCATGGGTGGTCATTGCTTTGGACATGTCGGGAATATACAAGTTGTTAACTCTCGGTGCCTTCAGCATCACCCACTCTTTTGGTAGCTCGAACCCAGGTTTCAAGATGTAGCAGGATTTGTCATCAAAATACACAGAAAATTGTTTATCACAAATCTGACTAACACTGAGCAAATTGTAGTCTATTTGTTTCACATAAGAAATCCGCTCAAATGTTACGACCCCATTGCTTACACTACCCTCCATAGTAATGTAGCCTCCCTTATTACCAGCAAATGCCACATAACCTCCGTTAATATTTTTGATGTCAAAGAGTAGCGTGAGGTCCCCTGTCATGTGACCAGAAGCTCCACTGTCAACAATCCATAGGCTGAACAGGTTGTTTCAAAGAGTCTTTTGAATCACAAACATCTTGGGTTACTTCAACCCCTTTCTTCTCACTAACAACTTTCTTTTTCTCATTCTTCTCACTCTGTGAAGTAGAGGCTCCTTCAGATTCCTTAGATGACCAAGATTGCTCAGATCTTTTCAAGATCCGAATCTGAGATTTTGAATTCTCAGTCGGTTTCTTTACTTCTTCTTTAAAAGCAACTTTCTTGGTTACTTTCTCTGATTTAACAGAGACAGGTCCAACTGCTTGTTTTCCATTAGGTTTAGCAACAACCTTTTTATCGTCAGCAGTTGAGTTCATCATAGGTTTCTTACCAGATTTATCAGTGGTCATCCGGTTGCGCTTATCATACGTCATCGGACGATTTTCCCCCTTGTTATAAAAATTGTTTTGATTATGATAAAATTCTTGTTGGGGAAAATGCCGTCTCTGTTGATAGCCATAATTGTCAACCGGATACTCATGATATTGCCTCATCTCCACCTCGTGCCTTTTGTGTCGTACGTACGGGCAGGCGGCAAGTAAATGTCCCCGTTCCCCGCACTTATAACACGCACGGTATTCCTCATAGTTTTCCTTGATCGGCGACTTGGAAAAACTAGCAATGGGATATCGATCGACCATGCATTGTTTTCTTAAACTCTCAGGAGCTGGGTCCTTCGAGTAAGTCGGTTCAATAAAACTATTTTCTTTATGAACAGGCAAAACAAACTGTGTGACATTGACCTTAGCTTCTTTATCCGAATAAATTTTTTCTAAAATCTCTTGAGGAATGTCGTTGGTCCTTTCAAATTTTGGGAACCAAATCGTACTTTCCTGCCAGATCTTTTCGATTTTTGAAGAATTGACAAACTTAATCGGAAACTCATCATCAGATAAAATCTTATCGGATCCTTGCATCCGATAAAAGATTTTGACAGGTTTGTCACACAATTCATTGCTCACATCATTGGTTTTCTCAGATTTAAACTCATTTTTCTTTTCTACCGGTTTAACCACATTTTTCTCAGTTTTGGTTTCAACTTTCTTTTCCTCCGGTTTTC
This sequence comes from Ambrosia trifida, assembly GCA_028751855.1. Classification (NCBI taxonomy): domain Eukaryota; kingdom Viridiplantae; phylum Streptophyta; class Magnoliopsida; order Asterales; family Asteraceae; genus Ambrosia; species Ambrosia trifida. Next base: position 61,386,756 of record CM054128.1, on the reverse strand, counting down.
TCACATTTTTCTCAACCTTCTTTACCTCTTTCTTTTCAAAACTCTTACCAACAAACTTTTCATTTTTCTTAACCTCATTTTTACGATGAGCATTTGCCATTGGATGAATGATCTGAGACGGTGAGACTGGCTCTGTAGTGATTATATGATTTTCATCAGGGATATCACTATCACTTTCAACCGTCTCAGATGACTCATCTTCTTCATCTGAATCATCAGTAGCGACCACACCCTCACTATTTCCCAGTACTGGTCTCACATCAGAATATGGATCCCCGACACTGGAAGTGTTAGGCTCATTTTCTGATATGGAATCAGGATTGATTAAAGTCTCCGGTGGTATTGCGTGTAAAGTGTGATTCTCAAACAATACTGGAGATGGAACTGACTTATAGTTTGCACTATTCGTCTGGGAGGGTTCTTCAATGATATGATCGACTACATATGCTATGTGCTTGTAACTTTCTAATTTCTTGTTAACTTTTTCCGCAAAGCACTTGATGGTTGCCATTTCCAATTTAGTGTTTTCCATTTCATTAATGTAATTATTAATGGCAAGTTGTTTAATAGATAATGTCTTTTTCAGTTCAGACACATCCTTTTTATAACCATCAAGAACTTTGTTGAAATCTTTTAAGTCCTTTTGATAAATCTGACAGTTGAGTTTTGCACTCTCAAGTTGGACCTTGAGAAGCTTGTTTTCATCAGTCATTTTTTCAAAATCAGCACATTTATCACATTTAACACACGCTTGAGATTGAGTTTCAGAACATACCGGCTTAGGAGGTTCTGTCATGGCCATTAAAGCAAAGTGAGCTTCCTTTCCTGCGAAGAATTTGGAGTAGTCAATCTTGGTGCATGCATCATCCACCATACATGACTTGCGGGTCATCAGGAAGTCAGCTTCAGCTAGCAGTTGGTCAATATCATCATCTAGTGAATTCACACTAGTCTCTGAATCAGATTCGCTCTCCATATCCGAGTAAGCTGAATCGTATCGATCTCCAATATCAGTGACAGAATCAAGAATCATCCCCGATCTCTTGTCTTCACTCTCAGCAATCACATCTTCATTCACTTCTTCAATCTTCAACTCCGACACCTTTTCAATCACAACCTCTTCTTCAATTTCCTCATTTTCATCCAAACTCATTTGCTGTGCCACACAAGCAACATTCCCAGCAGTGATCTCCTCCACCCCCAATTGCATACCAGTCCAGTCAAAACCTTCATCCTTTTGGATCACAAGTGCTTGGTTTTGAGTATCAGTTTGGTTTTGGTTTTGTGTGTTAGGTGTAGAGATAGGAACTATAGTTCGGTTTGAGTTTTGTTGAGGTTGGTTTTGAGTTGTGGATTGTCTGGTGTTGGTGTTTTGTTGACGGTTCTGATAATTGTTTTGTGGTTGAAAGCTTGAGATGTTGGGATTGTTGTAAGACACTTGATTTTGGTTTTGGTTTTGTCGGTTTTGGTATGTAGAATTGAAAGGATTTCGGTTACCTTGCTGTGCTGGCTGTGTGCACTCTCTTTTAAAATGTCCCTTTTCACCACAGTTAAAGCAGGTAACCTTTGCTTTATTGAATCCGTATGTGGTGTTAGGAGAGGTTGAGAGATCAGTCCTGCCAGTCTTCTGAATAAAATCAGTGGCCCTCCTCATAATGCTTGCAAAAGCCCACTGAATGTCCATCAACTCCATTTCCTCTTTGTCGATTTGAGCATAGTCCTCATTGGTGAGATTATTGTTACCAATTTGACTTGCTACCAAACCGTTGTAAGAAGCAACCATGGCAGATACAAGAGCAACATGCTGTTGAGCAATTTCAACAGTCACATTGTTAAGGTTTGAGGTCTCTAACACAATCGGGTTTTGACTTGATTGTGCTTGAGTAATCTGCATGTGATTCACTTGAGGAGGATATTGTTGTTGTTGTTGAGGTTGACTTGATGTGTAGCATGCGGCTTGTTGTAATGGTGAAAATGGTGGAATAAAGTTTTGTGTTTGATAAGGTTGTTGTGTATATGATGGTGTGTAGGATGAAGTTTGAGCAAGGTAGTTAATGGGTGCTTTTGTTGGTTCAACAACGTTAGACACACATGCTATGTGAGGTGCAACATTAGAGGTGGTGCTTGAAGCAGAAAGAGAGTTAGATGTACCACTCACATATAAATCAGGATTCTGTAGAATCTGAGCTCTCTTAGCTTTTCTCTTTTCCTCCATCTCTTTGTTTTCCAGCTTATGGATGAACTCGTTAATAGTCCAATACTGGTAAGCATCCTTCTCCTTTAACACTTCGATGTGTTGGTTCCAGTAGGGTGGTAAAGCATCAGCAAATTTATCTACTAATTCCGACATTGGAATGCTAATCTCATAGCTCGACAATTCAGTGAGCAAATGGCAGTACCTTGGAACCAACTCTTTTAGGGTCTCATTACCCATATAACTGAAGTTTTCAAACTCCTTCCGAAGCTCTTCCATCCTAAGCTTCCTGGTCTTCTCATTTCCATCATGTCGATTTCTCAGCATGTCCCATAGTTGTTTGGATGTTGTGCACGATCCAAACTGATGCAGTAGATCAGTGTTGATCGCCTGGGATAGCTGAGAGAATGCTTTCTTCTCTATCGCAAACCTTTTCTTCTCGTCATCCGCCAAATTCTCCAAAGGGATTGGTTCTCCAGTATTCTCCAGAATAGGAGCAACGTAACCCTTCACAATCATTTGCCATGCCTAGGCTCCTTCAAGTCCTTGTCCCTCAACGTGAATCTTAAACTTCGTCTTCCAAGTATTATACTCCTTCATGTCCATTAGCTTCGGTGGACGATTGCCGCTTCCAGAAGATAGATCATGAATAAGAGTGGATATAGCGTTGGTCGTCTGTGAATGGACTGCTGCTGCTACGACTCCCCAATAGTTGTCAATCGGTTGTGGTAATGGTTGAACAACTTGTTGTGGTGCCGAACTAGTCATTGCCATATAATTGATCGGCTGTGATGGTTGACTAGTCTTCTGAGCTGCAATGGACCACGGATCTTGTGTTGTCTGCTGTTGTGGTGCTTGAGTAGGTCTAGGCGTTGTTGGAAAGTTCCACATCTTGTCCTGCAAACGATTAAACACGAAAAGATTAAAAATGTTTCAAAACAGAATGCTCCTTCGTATATACGGACGTGCGAAGGAGAAATAAAGTTCTCTTTCGCCCGTTTATGATTGATACGAATGTAAACTAAACAACAAAAACTCCTTCGACCACTTAAGACTCTCTTTCGACCGTTTTACAGCTCCTTCGACCATTCGATCAGATGAAGGTGAAACAAAGGAGAGAATGTGAAAAATAAGCAATCAAAGTCTTCCTTCGACCACTAAAACACCTCCTTCGTACACAAAATCACTCTTTCGACCCAAATGAATTCCTCTTTCAACCAAACTCTCTCGTTCGACCCCTGTGATTTCAAAAACGGTTATTCTTTGAAAATCAGTTAATTTTGATCATGTTTTTCAAATGTTGATGGATTTTGATGATCTTAATCAGGTTTTGAATCGGATTTGATTTGGAACAACTTTAATAAAGAGAATTATCTAATTTAAACTCGAAATCAAGGTGTAATCGATCAAAATCTTATCACATCAGTTTGTTCATTGAAAACAGAAACTTTTTGACCAAAATTGGGTCCAAATCAACTGCGAGATTATTAATTTGTGGTTGATTGATCCGAAATGGCTCTGATACCACTTTGTATGTGCGTGAAAGGATCGATAACAAACAAAGATTGATCAAACAAGTTAGTTTCAGGTGCGGAAACCCTAAAACTATCACAAAATAATAATCAAATAGATTCAAACACACAGATCATCATTTTCAAACGATTTCATTAATAAAACACTTGTTTACACGTTGAATTATGAATACAATCAAGGTTTAAACGGAAAACAAGTTTAACAATAACTAGAGAGAGTTTTCAGAAAGAGGAGGGAATAATAATCATCAAAGTTACATTCAAAAATGAACTTGACCTATTTATAGGCTTGCACATTCGCCCAAACTGTTCATGCGAATGTGCAGGTTCGCCCACATCAACTGGTCGAACCAAGTTCTTCTATAATCTAATCTTCATTCGCCCAAAACATTCTTCCTTCGCACCTTTCAGTCCTCCTTCGCACCTTTCAGTCCTCCTTCACACCTTCTAATCCACTCCTTCGCACCTTCGATATCTACAAAACAAAATGTGTTTTACAATCCAAAGCTTTAGTCGCACTTTTGCATCTACAAATATTTCTGGAAACTTTCCTGTTAACTCATTCGTCCAGACTTTCTTAGTCAACATTAGACGATACAAATTCTTGTCTTCATCTGATAAAGATCTAATCTTTTCATTCCAGAAAATATTATCATCATCAGTGTTACCACCTGGAGCTTTCGAGCTTGATTCTCCTGCATCTTTACTAGAATCTCTCTTTTCACCCTTATAGTTATATGTATCCTCATCATTGTCATCATCATCGTCATCATCTGCAGAACTGTTATCTCCAGAATCAACTGTGGAGTTTCCGAGTATAGATCATCGATAAGTTTCCTTAAATTCTTATTATCTTTCTTCACTTGTTTCTTCTTGAGTCTCAAAGCGATGTATCTTCTTGTATTTCTCTGTTCATGAGTTAACAACTTCTGATTTTCTTCCTGAAGTTGTTTGATCTTCGCTTCCAATTCTTCTTGACTCTCCTGTGAAGATTCAACAATATCCAACATCTTTTTATCATTCTTTCTCAACTGTTCTATTTCTTCCTGTTGCTGGTTAATAACTTTCATCATTTCAGCAAGCTTCTGGTTAACTGTATTCATTACATCACTCGATACAGTAACCTGTTGTGTTGAAGCCTCAGCAACAGGAGTCTTTTTCTTAAACTTATTCAAGACTATTTCTATAGCAGCATCAAAATCAGCAGAAGTATCAACATTCTTTTTAGCTGCTGATTTCTTCATCTTTTTAGCAACCGGGGATGTCACGGGTGTAGCAGATTTTGAACTTGAAACTTCAGGAACTTTCTTTCCTACAATCAAGATCTCAACTTCTTTCGCCAGCCTCTTCTTTGGATTCTCTTTATCATCTTTCTTAGACATGGTTTTGTATTTGGGCTTTTTCTGTTTTTCACCCACCATCAGAGATCCACTGAAATCTTGTTCACCAATTTCAAGACCCAGATCAATATCATCCATTACAATCGGACTCTTCAGTCTCTACTCCTCTAAGGTTTTGTTGAGACTTTCAGACTCACCAGCCACAGTGGCCATGGGCTTGGTTTGTTTTATAGTCTATTCACCCGAATCCCATCTTTCATCTTCTTGAGTCTCCTCTGAATCAACAGACTCTTCATCAACCAGCATAGTCCCCTTTCTTGCTACGCTTTTCTTTCTTCTTCATGTTTTCTTTTGAGGTTCAGCCTCAATCTGCTGTCCCAAAAAGTACTGCAGTTCTCCCATTGTACTCATCTCAAATTTTGATTGCATGAGTTTCTTAAATTCATCACAAAGTTTTGTGTTTGTTGAACCAAAAATGATGTCATCAACATAAATTTGAACACGTAAGACATGATTTCCAACATGCTTTATAAAAACTGTTTTATCAATGGAACCTCTTGTGAAGTGATTTTTGAGTAAAAAGGTAGAAAGTGTCTCATACCAAGCTCTGGGAGCTTTTTTTAGCCCATAAAGAGCTTTGTCAAGTTTGTACACCCAATTAGGATGAGAAGGATCCTCAAAACCAGGTGGCTGACAAACATACAATTCCTCTTTTATTTTTCCATATAAAAATGCACTTTTGACATCCATTTGAAAAACTTTAATTTTGATGGAAATTGCATAAGCCAAAAATAACCTGATGGCTTCAAGCCTTGCAACTGGAGCAAAGGTTTCATCATAATCAATTACTTCTTTTTGTGAATAACCTTGTACTACCAGTCTTGCCCTGTTCTTGATAATCATACCATCTTCATCTTGTTTGTTTCTGAAGACCCATCTTGTGCCAATTGGTAGCTTGTTTAGAGGTAACGGACAGATTTCCCAGACCTGTTGCTTCTTGAATTCAAGCAATTCTTCTTGCATAGCTTAAACCCAATTGTTATCTTTAAGGACTTCTTGATATTTCTTTGGTTCCAACTGAGAAATGAATGCTGAGAAAAAGCAGAAGTTAGAAAGTTGGTTTCTTGTAAGTACCCTTGAAGAAATATCACCCATGATTTGATCCAATGGATGATCTCTGTGTTCAATCAGTTGTTGTGGCCCAGTACTAGGTGATGGCTCTTGAACTTCTTCAAACAAACCATTGAGGTTGATGATATCTGTTTCAGCTATATGTTGTGGTTCAGGAATCTGTGGAGCTGAATCAGTAGTTTGAGTTTGTTCATCAGCAGTTGTTGAAGTAGAAGTTTTACAAACTTCTAATGGCTTGAAAGTTGATTTAATGACTGTGTTTGGAGTCCATAGTGGAGGACTATCATCATAAAACCCTTGATCACCATAATAAGTGGGTTTAGATGATGTAGCAGTCTTTTCAGGTCCGAAATGAAAACTGTCAAGGTCAAAAAGTTCAGCAGGATGTGCTGGAATGAGAGTTCGTTTTGACTCATTAAACTTGACATTTAGTGTTTCTTCAACTATCTTGGTTCTTGTATTAAAAACCTTGATGCCATGAAGAAATTCATAGGTAGTTTTGGAATGTCTTTTGTTGACAAGGACTCTGTTTTGAACATAACAAGCTGTGTTGACTACTTCAGCCCAAAAATACAATGGTAGGCCAGAAGTAGCTAACACGGTTCTAGTTGCTTCAATTAATGTTCTGTTCTTTCTTTCTACCATACCATTTTGTTCAGGAATTCTGGGAATGCTGAAATGTCTAACAATCCTTTTAGACAAACAGAATTCATCCAGAGTTTTGTTCCTGAACTCTGTCCCATTGTCACTCCTGATGACTTTGACAGAGAGAGAGAGAATTGTTTCTCTACTTGTAGAATTATGAACTTGATAATATCAGCTCCCTCATCCTTGGGGTATAAGAAGAAGACCCATGTAAATCTTGAGTAGTCATCAATGATAACCAAGCAGTACTTCTTCTTACCAAGGCTCATAATCTTGACTGATCCAACTAAGTCCATATGGAGTATTTGAAGACATGCAATTGTTTTTTATTCTTCAATAGACTTATAGGAGGACTTATGCTGTTTACCTTTAAGACACGAAACACAGTGTTCATTACACTGGTATTCATTCAAAGGTAGACCTCTGACCAAGACCATTTTTGTGACTTTATTAATGGTTTTAAAGTTCACATGGCCAAGTCTCCTATGCCAGAGATCGGTTTCCGAAGTTGATGCTCTTGAGAAGAAACAAGCAGTGTTGTCCAGTACTTTATCTTTTTCAATGTCCACTGAATAGACATTGCCACATCTTTTGGTAATCAGGAAAGTATGATCTTCAATGATCTGCTCTATCAACTTTTGACCTTCTGGTGATATGATCTTGCATGTTGTTTTGGTGAAAAAGGAAGAATATCCCTTATCACACATTTGAGATACACTCAGCAAGTTGTATTCCAAGTTTTCAACCAGATTGACCTTATCAAACTGTATTTTACAAGAGGATACATTGCCATGTCCTAGCACATATCCCTTGACATTGTTCCCAAAGGACACAGATCCTTCTCTATGACTGATAAAATTGCTTATCAGGTATCAGCATCCTGTCATGTGCATTGAGCCTCCAATATCAAAATACCAAATGCTAATCAAACATCTAGAGACCCTCTGCACCATATAGCAAATTAGTTAGATTTTGCAACCCAAGCCAGTTTGGCTTTGGGTTTGCTCTTGAGAACAGGAACAGTTTGTTTTGGACCATTTTTAGATATCCATGTCTTTTTGGAAATGGATTTGTCATTAAATCCAATAGTGTAGTCCTTTTGAAGACCACCATCAACTTTGGTCATCAATAGTTTTACCAAATTCGTGAGATTTTCAATCTCAGCAGTTTGTAAGACTGCTGATGATTTAGGTCCAACTATTGAAGAAGAATTTTGAGAAAAAGGCTTTTGTTGAGATTTAGTCTATTTCTGAGAAAATGTGTTACATGGTTGTTGTTTGTTGGGATAAAAAGTTTCTTCAAAATCTTGTTTGATTTGTTTTCCCACAACCAGTTGTAAGATTTTCTTGTTGTTCTGAAAATTCTGTTTTGTGGTTAAACAAACCACAAATTTCACATTCTTTTGCCTTCTCCTTCCTTTAAATTCATCATGACATGTAGAAGGCAAATTACTGACCGTTTTAGAGTTTTGAGTTAGGTCATCAGTAATTTTCAATTTCTCAACTCCTGATGTAGATGAAACTACTGATGATTTAATGTCAGTATATAAAACATCTACAGGACTTTCATTTTCAATTTTGAGAAAGTCCTGATGAAAGGATGTGCTTTCTTTCATATTGGAACTTTGACTTATAACTATTCTGCTCCCATCATCAGCCGTTTTGGGAGTAAAATCTGTAGATGCATAATTGTGCGACTAATGCTTTGGATTTACAATAAACATATGTTAATGAGTTTTGTCGAATGGGCGAAGGAGTGTGATTGTGGGCGAATGAAGATATTAAAAGGTGCGAAGGAGAAGGTTTATACGAAGGAGAGACAGGAGGCGAATGTAGATTTATCTTGTTATGTATTTCTTGGTTCGACCGGTTGGTTTGGTCGAACCTGCACATTCGCACCTTAGTGATGGGCGAATGTGCAGGCCTATAAATAGGTTGAGCTCATTTTTTGAATGTAATTCAGTCATTTTTGTTCCCTCCATTTTCAGTGTGTCTCTCTAGTGTTTTTATTAAGCTTAATTCACGTCTTGTCTTTAATGTTTTGATCAAATTAACGTGTAATTGAGTTGTTTATTAATGAGAAAAGCTTTGAATGATGATTTGTTTGTTTTGATCTAATTGATTATCATTTTGTCATTGGTTTAGGGTTTCCGCACCTAAATCAAACTTGTTTGATCATGTCTTTGTAGATTTGTCGATTCTTTAGCTCATACAAAGTGGTATCAGAGCCATTCTGGATCAAACAACCACAAATTGATAGTTTCTAAGCTGATTTGGACCCAATTTTGGTCAAAAAGTTTCTGTTTTCATAGAACAAACTGATTTGATGAGTTTTTGATTGATTAGAACTTGTTTTCATGGTTAAAATGGATAATTCTCTTTGATAAACTTGTTCCAAATCAATTCCGGATCAAAACCTGATTAAAATCATCAAAATCTATCAACATTTGATAAACTTGATCAAAATTAACTGATTTTCAAAAGAATAACCGTTTTTGAAAAAGCAGGGTCGAACCTAGAGAGAACGGTCGAATGTGTGAGTTATTTGGGTCGAAAGAGTGGATTTTTGGTCGAAGGTGGTGATTTAGTGGTCGAACGTAGAGTTTCATAGCTTAGTGTTGTACATTCGACCATTAGAGTTTTATTCGACCAGTCGTAAGGTCGAAGGAGGGAACAAACGGTCGAAAAAGAGTTCAAAGGGTCGAAAGTGTTAGAGTATTGTTGTCTTCCACATTCGTACTTGTATAAACGGTCGAAGGAGATAGATTTTACTCATTCGACCAAACGTTAGTGCGAAGGTAGAATCTGTTTTTAAACTTTTCTAATCTTTTCGTGTTTAAACATTTTCAGGTAAAGTTGTGGAACTTTCCGACTACACCACTACCCAACACGACACCACAACAGCAAACAACCAGAGATCCATGGACAGTTGCAGCCCAGGAGTCTAGTCCACCATCTCAGCCAATCAACTACATGGCTATGACTAGTTCTATTCCTCAGCAAGTTGTGCAACCATTACAGCAACCAATTGGCGACTATTGGGGAGTAGCAGCAGCTGCTGTTCACTCACAGACGACTAGTGCCATATCTACACTCATTCACGATCTATCATCTGGCAGTGGAAATCGTCCACCAAAGCTCATGGAAAAGATTGACTATAACATGTGGAAGACCAAGTTCAAGATACATGTGGAGGGACAAGGCTTAGAAGGAGCCGAGACATGGCAGATGATAATGAAAGGTTATGTTGCTCCTATTCTGGAGAACACTGGTGAACCTATACCATTAGAGAACTTGAGTGATGATGAGAAGAAGAAGTTCGCGATCGAGAAAAAGGCGTTTTCTCAATTATCTCAGGCAATCAACACTGACTTGCTGCATCAGTTTGGATCGTGTACTACTTCAAAACAGTTGTGGGATATGCTGAGAAACAGACATGATGGTAACAAGAAGACTAGGAAGCTGAGAATGGAAGAGCTTCGTAAAGAGTTCGAGAATTTTAGGTACATGGGTAACGAGACTTTAGATGAATTGGTTCCAAGGTATTGCCACTTGCTCACAGAGCTCTCGAGCTACGAGATTTGCATACCTATGTCTGAACTGGTGGATAAATTTGCTGATGCTTTACCACCATATTGGAACCAACACATTAAGTGTTGAAAGAAAAAGATGCATACCAGTATTGGACTATCAATGAGTTCATACAAAAAATGGAGAACAAAGAGATGGAGGAGAAGAGGAAAGCAAAGAGAGCACAGATTCCACATACAACGGTTTAGTTGCTAGTCAGATTGGGAACAACAATCTAACCAATGAGGACTATGCACAAATCGACAAAGAGGAAATGGAGCTTATGGATATACAGTGGGCGTTTGCTAGCATCATGAGAAGAGCCACTGATTTTATTAAGAAAACAGGGAGAACTGACCTTTCTACTTCTCCAAACACCACTTATGGCTTTAACAAAGCCAAGGTCACATGTTTTAATTGTGGTGAGAAGGGTCACTTCAAGAGAGAGTGTACACAATCGGCTCAACAAGGTAATCGAAATCCGTTCAACTCAAGCTACCAAAACCGTCAAAACCAAAACCAAAACCAGGTATCATACAACAGTCCCAACATTTCTAACTTTCAACCTCAAAACAACTACCAGAACCGTCAAAACACACAACAAAATACCAATACTAGACAATCCACATCTCAAAACAAAACACAACAGAAGTCAAACCGAACTATTATTCCCATCTCCACACCTAACACTCAAACCCAAACCCAAACTGCAAATCAAAACCAAGCACTTGTGATCCAAAAAGATGAGGGTTTTGATTGGACGGGTATGCAATTAGGAGTGGAAGAGATTACTATAGGAATTGTGGCTTGTGTGGCACAAAAGATGAGTTTGGATGAACATGTGGAGATTGAAGAAGATTTTGTGACAGAAAAGTTGACGGAGTTGAAAATAGAAGAGTTGAATGAGGATGTGAATGATGAGTGTGAAGACAAGAAGTCTGGAATGATTCTTAATTCGGTCACAGATGTTGGAGAGCAATATGATTCGGCTTACTCGAACATGGAAAGTGATTCTGACTCGGTAGCTAGTGTGAACTCACTAGACGATGACATCGATCAGTTGCTAGCTGAAGCAGATTTCCTAATGACCCGCAAGTCGTGCATGGTGGATGATGCCTGCACAACGATTGATTACTCAAAATTCTTTGCAGGGAAGGAAGCTCATTTCGCACTGATGGCAATGACAGAACCACCTAAGCAGGTAAGTACCGAATCTACTGTTAATTCTACTTGTGTTAAAAATTGCAAATCCTGTGATAAATTGACAGATGAAAACAAGCAACTCAAGGTTCAACTTGAGAGTGCAAAAATTAACTGTCAATTATATCAAAAGGAATCAAAAGAATTCAACAGAGTACTTGATGGGTATTAGAAAGATATTTCTGAATTGAAAAATACTTTGTCTTTAAAGCAACTTGCCATTAACAGCTATATAAATGATTTGGAAAATACAAAGTTAGAAATGGCAACCATCAAGTGCTTCGCTGAAAAAGTGAACAAAAAGTTAGAGAGCTATAAGCACATTGCTTATGTAGTTGACCACATTATAGAAGAACCTTCACAATCGAGTAGTGCAAACTACAAAGCTGTCCCAGCTCCGGTGTTGTTCGAAAACCATAATTTGCATGCGATAGCACCGGAGAGCTTAGTCAAATCTGACTCTACATCAGATAACGAGTCCAACACATCCAGTGTCGGAGACCCGTATTCTGATGTTAGACCTGTTCTGGGCAACAATGAAGGTGTGGTAGCTGCTGATGATTCTGATGAAGAAGATGAATAGTCTGAGACAGTTGTTGAGAAAGTGAGTGATGTTCCTGATGAAAATCACATCATCACTACTGAACCGGTCTCACCATCTCAGATTGTCCATCCCATGGCTAATGCACACAGAAAGAATCAATTAGCAAAGAATGTTGCTAAGAATGTTGAGAAGTCTGTTGATAAGAATGTTGAAAAGAAAGTGGTTAAAAATGTTGAGAAGAATGTTGTTAAAACTGTTGAAAAGAAAATTGAAAATAAAACCGAAAAATCAAAAGAAGTGAACAACGAATCGTGTGATAAACCTGTGAAAGTTTTCTATCGGATGCAAGGCTCCGATAAGATTATGTCTGATGAAGAATATCCGATTCAATTTGCAAACTATTCTAAAATTGAAAAGATCTGGCAGGAAAGTACAATTTGGTTTCCAAAACATGAGCGAACCAATGATATTCCTCCAGCCATTTTAAAGAAAATTCATTCGGATAATTCTATAGACCCAAAGGTCAATGTCACACAATTCGTCAAGCCAACAGACAAGTCAAATAGTTTTATTGAGCCGACTTACTAAAAGGACCCAGCTCCTGAGAGTTTAAGAAGACAGTGTATGGTTGATCAATATCCCATTGCTAGTTATTCTAAGTCGAACATCAAGGAAAACTATGAAGAGTACCGTGCGTGTTTTAAGTGCGGGGAAAGGGGACATTTACTTGCCACCTGCCCGTATGTACGAGGTGGAGATGAAGCAAAGATATGACTATCCGGTTGATAATTACAGTTATCCACAAAGACGGGTATTCCCTCAACAAGCACCTTCTTATAATCAAAACAACTATTTCAAAAGAAGGGAAAATCGTCCGATGACTTATGATAAACGCAACCGAATAGCCACTGAGAAACCATTGAAGAAACCATTGGTGAACACAACTGCTGAAAACAAAAAGGTTCTTGCTAAACCTAATGTCAAACCAGCAGTTGGACCTGTCTCTGTTAAATCAGAGAAGGTAACCAAGAAGGTAACATTCAAGGACAAAGTAAAGAAACCGGCTGAGACCTCAAAATCTCAGATCCGGATCTTGAAACGGACTGAACAGTCTTAGTCATCAAAGGGTTCTGAGGGTGCTTCAACTTCACAAAATGTGAAATCTGAGAAAGCAAAAGATTTGTGTGAAAAGAAAAAGGTTGATACAACCCAAGATGTTTGTGAGAAAAATGATTCTTTGAAACAATCTGTTCAAAGACCCAAGACCAAACAGGCTTGGGTCCCCCGAAAATTCTACTTTTCTACTTGATATGTGCAGGGAGCTCCAGCTGGCCCTGTTAGCAGTCTCTGGATTGTTGACAGTGGAGCTTCTGGACACATGACAGGGGATCTCTCGCTACTTTTTGATATCAAGAATATAAATGGAGGTTACGTAGAGTTTGCAGGGAATAAAGGAGGCTACATTACGATGGAGGGTAGTGTTAGCAATGGGGTAGCGTCATTTGAGCGGATATCTTATGTGAAGCAGATAGATTACAATCTACTCAGTGTCAGCCAAATTTGTGATAAACAATTCTCTGTTTATTTTGACGACAAATCTTGCTACATCCTGAAGCCGGGTTTTGAACTTCCAAAAGAGTGGGTGATGCTAAAGGCACCGAGAGTAAACAATTTGTATATTGTCGATACGTCTAAAGCTATGACCACCCATGGCCAAGTCACGTGTTTTCTCTCCAAGGCTACAGAAAAAGAATCAATCATGTGGCATAAGAGAATGATACACATTCATTTGAGAAAGATGAACCAGTTGGTGAAAAATGAACTTGTCACAAGCGTTAATGTGAAACATTTTCATTTGAATGACAAGTGTATTAGTTGTAAAAAGGGTAAGCAGCACAAACAAACCCATAGAGCAAAGAAAGTCAATTCCGTTGAGCTACCGCTTGAGCGTTTGCTCATGGATTTATTTGGTTCGGTCAAGCGTAAAAGTCATGCTGGGGAATTGTACTGTCTTGTGGTGACTGATGATTACTCAAGATTCTCATGGGTTATGTGCTTACACCAGAAAAGCGACACGTTTGACAACCTGAAAGTTCTGTTCACTCGTCTGGAAAATATCTATGGTCAGATGAACGTAAAAACAGGACTCTAATCGAAACGGCAAGAACAATGCTTGCGGACTCAAACCTTCCAGTAATGTTCTGGAACGAAGCAATTTACACAGCTTGTTATACTCTCAATCGCGTTTTAACGGTTAAGAAGTTTAGCAAAACTTCTTATGAGCTGTTGAATCGTCGCAAGCCGAATCTAGAGTATCTAGAACCGTTTGGAGCTCCGTGTACGATGCTTAATCCTTCTGAGAAGTTCGCACCAAAGGCTGAAGAAGGCTATTTTGTTGGATATGCAACCCCGCTCAAACGGGTATTCAACAAAAGAACAAGAAAAATCGAGGAGTGGGCTGACGTCGAAGTACAAAGATACACTTAGAATGTACAGGGAAGCGGTCCAGACTGGATGTTTGATTACAAAGATTTCTTTGAATCATTCAACCTAGATAGCATGGTTGAAGAAGCTGTACTTCGTTTATATTACAAGGTCGAAAACGCAGTGACTTCACCGTTAGTGCGTCTGATTTCCGTGAATCCTCAAGCGGCTTCTAATGATGCCACGGCTCCTGTGATGGAAGAAGAAGTGTTCCAAGAAGCTTCAACAACGCTTAATTCATCGGAATCAGAAGATGAAGACGATGATGCTACAAGTGAAGCTATTCTGGACAATGCTACAGTGACACCACCAGTGAACCCAAATCTAAATGGTGCTTCATTATCAAATGTGGGTAATGATCTGGTTTCTACAGAGAATTTGACTACTCAAACGGGAGTGCAAGTACCTGATTATCCGGAATCTCGGATATATCGAATACACCCGCTTGAACAGGTTATTGGTGATCCTGGTAGCAACGTTATGACAAGAGGGCAATTGAGGAATGCTCATGCACCAGAGAATATTGGCAATCTTGCTTAATATGCTAAAATACAAAAATCTGGTTTTCAAAATGACTGGTCTTTCGCTTGTTATGTTTTGCAGGTCGAGCCGCGGACGTACAAGGAAGCTCTTTTGGATGATGCTTGGGTGGAAGCGATGCAAGAAGAGTTGTTGCAATTTTAGAAACTTGGAGTTTGGACGCTGACAGATTTGCCCCCGGGTAGAAAGAAGATAGGAACCAAATGGGTTTTTAAGTGTAAAAAGGATGATAGAGGAGTTATAGTGAGAACAAAGCTCGTTTGGTTGTACAAGGTTTTCATCAAGTTGAAGGAATCGACTACAATGAAATATATGCACCTGTTGCACGCTTGGAAGCTATACGAATGTTTCTGGCATTTGCATCCTGGAAGAAATTCAAGGTGTATCAGATGGACGTAAAGAGCGCATTTCTTTACGGTGTGGTCAAAGAGGAAGTTTACGTAGGTCAGCCACCAGGCTTTGAGGACCCTATTCACCGGGATAAGGTCTATGTTTTAAACAAAGCTCTCTATGGGTTGCACCAAGCTCCGAGACAATGGTATGAGGAGCTGAGCACGTATCTTCTCTCGAAAGGATTCAAACGTGGATTGGTAGACTGCACACTGTTCATGAAACGAGCAGGAGATGACTTGCTTCTTGTGCAAATTTATGTTGATGATATTATATTCGGATCTACTAACGAACTTCTGTGCAGTTCTTCCTAGGCTTGCAGGTGGAGCAAAGACCAACGGGGATCTTTATTCACCAGACCATATACGTTTCTGAAGTCTTGAGCCGATTCCAGATGGATGATTCGAAGCCGATGGATACCCCGATACAACCTAATCACGGGATTGGAGTTGACGCTAAGGGGGAGCTGACTGATCCATTTACATACAGAGCAATCGTCGGATCTCTGATGTATCTCACTGCGTCTAGACCAGATATAATGTTTGCAACATGTCTTTTTGCACGATATCAGTCGAAGCCGAAACAAAGTCATCTTGCAGCTGTCAAGCGTATCCTTAGATATCTGAAGGGTTGTCCATCGAAAGGACTTTGGTACCCTCATGATGATAATTTTGACCTAATCGCTTTTAGTGATGCAGATTGGGGCGGCTGTGACAAAGACAGCAAATCCACAACGGCTGGATGCCAGTTTATGGGGAGCAGGCTCGTGACCTGGCAATGCAAGAAACAGACCGCATTTGCATTATCCACATGTGAAGCAGAATACGTTTCAGCATCGAGCTGCTGCTCACAGGTTCTTTGGATCCAACAACAGATGGTGGACTACGGTTTGCAATTTCTTAAAACCCCTATTCACTGTGATAATGAAGCCACAATCGCATTAACAAAAGACTTAGTAAATCACTCAAAGGCTAAACATATCCGGATTAAATATCATTTTATCCGTGATTGTTATGCTAAAGAGTTGATCGATATGGTCAAAATCCACACTGATTACCAACGCGCAGATCTTTTTACCAAAGCTTTTGATAAATCGAGATTTGAATATCTTTTGAAGCTAATGGTATTAAAGAAAAACAAGACTGATCACCACCTCAGTTTATCGCTTTTTAGTTTAATTATTTTACTGTTTTTCAGAAAAATTTCGAAAATCCAAAAACATTGAATAATTTCAAAATCCATAAAAATTAGAAAATTTCTTTGCTGACTGCTATATCTTCTTCCCTTAGATTAATGCCGTCAGATTTCTGTGAACAAACGATATCTGGGCAGTCACATATTTGAAATGCTCCAGCTTATCCTTGGGAACAGTAAATTCAAAAATTTATAAAAATCAGAAAAACCAAAAATGATTTCCTGGAGAAAATGGGGAAATGATAGTACATCAGTGGGGATCTGACACATTCTAAGAAATGTAATGCTATATAGGGCATGTGTCTGAGTCTGTGCGATGTGCTGATAGGCTTCGTAGACCTAATACTGCGTGCCTGATACATACATATCAAACGAATTGATGTGTGGATGAACTCCTCATTGGCATATGGTCTTAGTACCGTAATTTCGTTTGATAGAGTATTTGTACAAAACTCGGAGGTTTAGGGTTGTTATGTTATTAGTTGTCTGGGGATAGCCTCTCTGATCT
Source organism: Ambrosia trifida (assembly GCA_028751855.1). NCBI lineage: Eukaryota > Viridiplantae > Streptophyta > Magnoliopsida > Asterales > Asteraceae > Ambrosia > Ambrosia trifida. The sequence goes on along the minus strand of CM054128.1, from coordinate 61,369,485 downwards.
TCTGATGTAAGTCATTACGGACCTAGATCAGATAGGGTGTCTTTATAAAAGAGCTTTATGCCAAATCCTAAAGTTACCGAATTGAGGAACTTTCCATGTTTTATGATGATCAAAGATTATCTATTACATCGTATTAATCACTTTTGCAAATCATGATTAATATCAGTCCTCAACCTAGTAAAGTGCACATGTTACTTTGCTGCATTAATTTGCTGACCTGTATACCTCTGTGCATTATACTTTGTAAATTACAGACGACGAAAACATAATCACGCTTTACAATGAGTCTTTGTGCATTTACTTCTTGATACGGGAGTATGTCGTGTGCGTGGGAACCACAGACAATTTTGTTTATACTATACATAATAGTATCAGTCTAAAGCACTGCACAAAAGTCTGCATGTGTGTTTATGTGGATCACAATATCAGCTGTTGCCAGATCACACATTATCTTTAATGATAATAAATCAAAAAGATCAACGGTGTGATCAGATTTCTCAATAACTGATATGATCCCTTTACCGGAAATCCCAAAACATTTACTGTTTTATCTTTACTTTTCTGCATTTTATTTTCTCGTCAAAAATTACAAAACTCAAAAAGATTTTAGGTGTGTTTTAACATAAATTTTAGAAAATCCAAAAAGATTTTACATTTCTATCTTATTTTTGATAGCTGATGGTGGTTGATGTCGATTTTCTAAACCTTGATGAACCATTTGAGCTTTGTAATCTTTTAAATGTGAAAATTTGAATGTTGGATGCTTAAAAGTTGAAAAATAATTGGGACGGGACTCGTTTTTGAGATTTGAAAAATTGTTCAAAATTCCAGTTTTCGTTCGCCCATTCGTTTGGTCGAACGTTGAATTTTTGTTGCTCTTTCGTACAGTTTACATTGGGCGAATGAGAGTATTCTTTAACAACCTACACATTCGAACCCTTTTGCCTCATTCGAACCTTTAAATAGGGTCGAAGGAGCCAAAAGCTTCTCATTCGATCGGTGTAATTGGGCGAAGGAACATGTCTATATATACCTGATCTGTCTCATTGTGTTTGCCTGATTCTTCTGATCATTTTGCAATAACTTTTACAGGTTAATATCAAGTTTTGACTGTTTAATCCTCACATTTCAGTTCGAGCCCTAACTTCTATTGAACAGGGTTTTGCAATTGATAATTGGACTTAAATGTGTTAGGGGATCATTGTTTAAGTGTTTTAGGGGGAGATTATCCAAAAACTTAGGTTTAAACATCAACTGATTGGGTAATCGATTGATTTTTCAAATGAAACCATTAGTTTTTGATTGAAAACACTTAATCAATGTTTAACTGGGTAAATTGTTTGTTTGGAAATGTTATTCAGAAGTGTTAGATGATTAATGAATCAAAATAACAAGTTAAGATCAACTGATGTTCAGAATTGAAAATTTGAAATGAACAACAGTTTCCTTCGCACGTTTCGAACGGGCGAAAGTACAAAAACGGGCGAAGGAGTAGTTTTTATATGGGCGAATGTACACTTTTGGGCGAATGAAACTTTTTGTCAACAACTTTTACATTCGTACCTTAATAATTTCACATTTGTACCTATAATTTCTCATTCGCACCTCCGTTTGGGCGAATGAAGAGTTCAATTACCAAATTTTCAAACTTTGATTATTTTTGTCGATTTTTAACATGTTTACTTGTGTTGTTTTGCAGATTGAACCATGTCTGAACAGGAAAAGTCTACTGAACAAGCCGGATCATCTTCACAGGCTGCCAAGAAAGGAACTGAAGAGCTTTTACCGTTCGAGAATGCGCACAACTGTTGTGCATATCTTGGAGATGTTAAGAAGCATACGGAGTTCAAAGAGATTATAGAGTTTCTGAAGAGAAGTTGGGTGAAAGATGCAATTGCTACACCTGCCATTATCTACCGGGATATGATACAAGAGTTTTGGAATGAAGCGAAGATGGATTTCTGGGAATGTGAATCGTCTTTGGTGAGCAAGATACAAGGACAATTGGTCATTCTTTCAGAGAAGGATATCAGAGAAGCTTTGAATCTTCAAGATGAAAAGAGTGATCCCAGAGAGCTTAGCTTTATGGAACAGAGAAAGTGCTTTCTTAGGATGAAATACAACGGGCCGATTACTGATGGCTCGTTGCACAAGGGAAAGCTGTGTCCACAATTCAAGTACTTGGCACATGTGATGATTCACGTCTTTGGTTCAGCTGCTGGAGGCTATGATTTGATTAGAAAGAGTATTAGCTCATTGATGGTGGCACTAATATTGAACAAACCGTTCAATGTATCAGGGATGCTGATGGAACATCTGTTGGAACCTGTCAGTGGCACAAGGAATCTGAAGTTTTTGTTGTATCCTCGATTCCTTCAGATGGTATTTGATCACAAATATAAAAAGTTGAAGAGGGATCCAAAACACATTGTAGTTCAAGAACATATGTCCATCAATACACTGGCAAGAATGAAAGCTTATAAAGGCTTGTCATTGGATGAACGTCCACCTGTTAGACGTTTATTTGGACATTTGGCGAGGATTGACTATGAGGATCCAGGTGAAGGTCTAGTAAGGCATGCTAATAGTGATTCAGACGAAGACAATCCATTACATCCTGTTGATCCAGATGCAAAGCGAAAGCGACAGGTTGTTAATGTGGGAGCAAAGAAAGGGAAAGAGAAAGAGATAAGAATTGAGGTTGTTCCTGAGCCTGCTAGGAAGAAGAGTGCACCGAGAAGGAATAAAACCATGGCTAAGAAAGGATTACACATTGTTGATGAAGCGTCAGTTGATTCAGAAGAGACGCAGGAAGATGAACACTGGGATTCTGAGACTGAAACGGTAAAGACTACCACTTCCAAGGCCACTGTGGTTGGTGAGTCTGCCAGTTTGAACAGATCTGTAGAAGAGCAGAGAATGAATAGTCCTATTCGATTAAATGAAGAGGATGAGGGTTTAGGTCTGGGAGCAGGAGACATTCCTAGTTCGCCAGTTCAGGGGGAGAAACCAAAGAAGCCCCAATTCAAGAAGAAAGAGAAGGTTGTAAAGCCCGTAGTGAAGAGAGCTAGAGAAATTGAAACATTGATAGCAGGAAAGAAGTTGCCACCTGCTTCTAGCTCAAAATCACCAGTTGCTGCTCAAGCCTCAAAGAAGCAGAAAACCACAGATACTTCAAGTACTGAACAGGGAGCTGATATACCTGTTGATGCCTTTAACGAAGCATTAGATAATGTACTGAAGAAGATGAAGAAGGGTAAACTCCCAGAGGTTGCTGAAGTTTCCACTAAAAAGGTTACAGTGGATAGTGATGTGATGAACACTGTTAATCGGAGACTTGCTGAAATGATGAATTTAATAAACAAGCAGCAGACTGAGATTGCAAAATTGAGACAAAACAACTCAAAGATGTTGGATGTAGTGGTTACATCACATGAGAATAATGAGGAATTGAAAAAGAAGATCAAAAAGTTGCAGAAGGATAATAAGAAGCTGTTGAAACATGAGCAAAGAAACACCAGACGGATTATAGCTTTGAAGGGAGAAAATAAGAAGCTGAAAGAGAGTAATAAAAACATGGATAATCTGATCAAATATTTATACTCTCGAGCTCCTCAGCTGAAAGAAGGTGAAGAAGATAAAGAGCTAGAAGAGGAGCATGTTGATTTTGAACTATCTAACGATGATGAGGAGGATGATGAAGATCTTGATGACGATGCTGGTAAAGCTCCTAAAAAGAAAAAGGATGATGATGATGATGGTTCGAATGATAGTTCTGGTGATGATAGCAGCTCTGCATCTGATGATGATGATGACAATGACGATGACGATACAGACAAATATAAGTATGAGAAGAGAGAATCTAGAAAAGAAGGAGAATATAGTTCAAAAGCCCCTGGAGGATCAGTGGATGATGATACGATCTTCTGGAATGAAAAGCTGAAGTCTATGTCTGAAGATGATAAACAGATGTATCGCCAGATGCTTACTGATCGAGTCTGGACGATTGACATGACCAGCAGATTTTCTGAGATCTTTGAATCTCGTGACAGGGTGTTTGAATTAGAGTATGATGATCTAGATTTGGAAGATGGTGAAGTCTCAGCGACAAAGTCTAAAGAAATCTTTGAAGGTTTAGCGAAATAGGTAGGAAAAACGGTAGAAGTATTGTTAGCTGATAACCAGATTCCTGATCTACCTGAAAAGGAAGCTGGAGATCATTCTGATGATCGTGACATACCTGGTTTTGAGGATATAGAAGTTGAAGATGTGACTAGTGAAGAGTATCCATAATATTTTAAAAGAGACAAGGATTCTGGATTTACTGCTTTCACTGATGAACTGTTAAAGGAAGCTGAGAGACTTGCAAAAGAGAAGAGCGATATGTTTGTTGATGAAGTGTTCAGAGGGCATGATTAACCCTATATCAGATAATCCGATAGCTTAAAAGAGTTACTAAGGGAATTAAAAGAGAAAGAGGCTAATCGTCCTAAAGCTGAGATTCAGGGTAGCTTTTATAAATTCCACAACGATATGTTCAAAGGAAAAGCGTTGGGTTGGAAATTTATAAAGCAATTGAAGTGTGTTGCAGTGAAGTGGGAGAAGGGGATACTCTACTTTGATAGATTTCATGATTTGAAGACTCTCCCATATTGGGCCATTCGTGATATTTGTCGTCACAAGTTGACTGGAACGACAAATGATCAGATTGCTTACTTTGCTGATAAGATGGCTAAAGAAAGCAGGACGAAATGGAATCTCTTTGAACCTCAGTATCCAAAAAGGATTGTTCACAAGAAAACCATTGATGATATTACTGGTTTTCCCAAGGTGACTTTAAAGTACAAACCACCAAAAGTGTTGAGGCATATTCCACTGCTGCAGATTCCTCAACATTTTGCTAAAGACTTTATCTGGTGGTACTACGATTGGAAGATTGCAGAAGCTGTGATAGTATTGAAAGATGGAGATAAGAGTTTCAAGAAAATACACATTTTTGATCCCATGTGGTTGATGAATTGCTCACATGAGGACATCATAATGTTGTATTACAATCCTATTTTCAGCGATGTGAAGGATGCTGAACAAGCTAGTAAATACCAGCGAGTGGTATTTCTGTGTTTTGCTCATGATATCAACACCAGATGCGACTATGATAAGAAGCTCGGCAAGTTTGTTAAAGCTCAAGAAGTTCCTAAAGCGAAAAAGAAAAAGCCGAAGCAAGTGTTTGAGAAGGTGATGACGTTGGAAGAAAAAAACTTTTGAGAATAAAGCTGATGAACAAAAGAATGGATGAAGAACTAAGACTTAAACAATCCAAGCAATAGTCGAGGGGGAGTTTGTAGATGCATAATTGTGCGACTATTGCTTTGGATTAACAATAAACATATGTTAATGAGTTTTGTCGAATGGGCGAAGGAGTGTGATTGTGGGCGAATGAAGATATTAAAAGGTGCGAAGGAGAAGGTTTATACGAAGGAGAGACAGGAGGAGAATGTAGATTTATCTTGTTATGTATTGCTTGGTTCGACCAGTTGGTTTGGTCGAACCTGCACATTCGCACCTTAGTGATGGGCGAATGTGCATGCCTATAAATAGGTCGAGCTCATTTTTTGAATGTAATTCAGTCATTTTTGTTCCCTCCATTTTTAGTGTGTCTCTCTAGTGTTTTTGTTAAGCTTAATTCATGTCTTGTCTTTAATGTTTTGATCAAATTAACGTGTAATTGAGTTGTTTATTAATGAGAAAAGCTTTGAATGATGATTTGTTTGTTTTGATCTGATTGATTATCATTTTGTGATTGGTTTACGGTTTCCGCACCTAAATCAAACTTGTTTGATCATGTCTTTGTAGATTTGTCGATCCTTTAGCTCATACAAAATCAGTTGGTGTTTCAGTATGGTGATACCCTATGCGAAACTTTACATTTGATGCAGTTTGTTTGTTAAGCAGTATTTGGTAACCTCTACATGACTCAACCCAATTTTCACAATCAACCTTGGTGTCAGCAAGCTCTTTTCTAACATTTCCTATGTGATACCACTCAATTTCAGGTTCTCACTTTAACTAAACTCTAGTTACATTCCTTGCATTCTACTTAACTAGGGTTAGCTAGATAGGAAACACGTTGCACAGTTATAGGTTAATAACTGCATAAAGTGGTAATTCGGGGAATTACCAGATTTTATACATGATTAGTGAACCTCAAACGTTGGTGAACAATGAAGTTAAATAAGTGTGAATTAATTGATTTAGACTGATTGCAATTATGTGCTTCTATGATACTCTGTGAAACTATATGCAAACCATATGTGATTATGTGAACTTAAACCGAATACATTAATAAAAATCGTTAAAGGTGGACCATTAGGATGATTGGGGTCTTAACACATGGGGTTACACTTATTACGGTCCGAAATAGCGAAAACATCGAAGGAAAACACGTCGGGTGATGAAGCAGGCCACCCACGCGGGCCGAAGCCCTGTGAGCGGCCGCTCACAGGGATCGAGCGGCCGCGCGCGGGTGTCTGTCATCACCAAACCGACTTAAACACCTATTTAAGCAACCTTAAGCCTCTTGTATCACCTAAACTCAAACCCTAATCGCCCCCACTGCCCTATTTACCAAATATTAACCCCTAAACACCTGCTAAGGCTCAAGAACATCGATCGGGAAGCTTGGAGAGCATTCGGTTGATTGTTTTGAAAGGCTTGCGGTATAACCTTCAATCTCTTGTGTTTTAATATTTCTTAATATGTTATAAAAACCTATAACTAAGTTTGTCCAGGTCTGAAACCTTTTTATAAAGATTAAAACTTGAAGTTTATAAAAATTGAATGGGTTAAACATAATCCTATGCGATTAGAAATTGATAGGTTGCATGATTATGCATGTTCTTGATGTTTTAGACTCCTAGGGTTTATGAATGATGATGTTTATGATGTATCATTAGGGTTTTGATCAGATGTGGCTCTTATTGATGTTGTGTGATGATTATTAGGTGTTATTGATTGATAATATGCAACTAGGGTTTGATAAAATTGATAATATTGCATGATTAGAATCTAGACAGAATCTGAATGTCAATTTGTAGGGTCTGTTATGTGACATTAAATTGTTTATTTTGATCGATTCTTTGCATGAATGGATTGTAAATGGTCTTAGCTTTTTATAATGGGCAAAATCATCTGATTTGGATTTCGTTTGATATGTTTTTGGAATTTTCTTTGATTAAAGGTCATATCAGATTTTCGGATTAACAAACTGGGTCGACTTTAAACAATCATAACTCGAGTTTTACAAGGAATTAAGTTATGAAATTTGGACAGTAGGTTAACATTGGAATAACTTGGCTTTTCCAAGTGGATTCATCCCATTTGGATGAATACACAATTTTTGGAAATTTTTCTACTAACCTGACCTGCTGTAAAAACTTTCTGGACATATCTGTGATGTACGATTTTTCATGATTTTTGTGTTCGGTTTTGAAACAAAACAAAAATATGGGTTATCAAATGAATCCCAAAAAATATTTAGTAAAAATTTGGGAGTTTAATTCGTTTGTTAATTATCTTAAATAGATTAGTTTTCATGGCGCATAATCTGTCCTAAAAACGCAGATTGTGTATTATGTGTTTATGTGACTATTTGGAGTCCTATGTGGTATGCTATTGGCATGAACTTGAATGGACACTTGTATGAGATGCATAGGAAGTGTACAATTGATGGTAACCAACATATTCACCAATGGGTCCATAGGGTTTACTTATGCATGTAGAACCACTAGGTGTCACTTATACGATTTTGAACAATTAAACGTCTTGGACAAACAGGTTATATGGTGTAATGGTATTACACATATACTCACTTAGTGACACATGTACTAGGGAGTCGGTAGCACACCCTACTTTGGAGTTTGGATTTACCTGCTTGCATACTAAGGTGAGTTTCACTACTTTTTCTCAAAAGCATGCGTCTCGGATTTGAGACAACTTACAAAATGTTTTCTAGTCCGATTAGGGACAACTTTTACATCTCGGGTTTTGAGAGGTTTTGACCTCTTTGTGGGTCGGGTTTTGACTCCTTGTGTGGGTCGGGTTTTGACTCCTTGTGTGGGTCGGGTTTACGATTCCTTGTGTGGATCGGGTTTTTGATCAGTTTAAAACTTATTGGTCCTTTGTGAACTAAACACTCTCTCATTTGGAAAGTCCTTGCATATTATTGGGTTAATCGCTGGAGGCGAACGGGGTATTAGTTGATAGCGCTATTAGGTTGTGCAGCAACCTCATGCCTGAGGTGCTTGAGGCACGGGCATGAACTTCTGACCACATTTGAGAACTAGTGTTGATAGACACTAGTTATTGAGGCAAATTATTATGTTACCGAAGGTGTCCCAATAATTCTGTTTAGTTGCAATGAATGGGTTAGCTACCCTTGCCATGCTTAAACTGATGTTACTTGAACATTTTGGTCTGGAGGACCTACGCTTTTACTTGGTTACATGGTTTTGGAAACCAGCACATTTACTTACTCATTTTCTTTACTTAGTGAACTCATCAACATTGTTTGTTGACCCACGATATACATGCTTTTGCAGGTAGTTAGCTTCCGGTGCCACGAGTAGAAAGCACTGCACACATCACTGCATTTGGGGTCTTGGGCATACACTTAAACTATATATCATGCTTTTACATTTTCTTTCATATGGTTTTAATTTGGGCGGTTTTGCGCATGGTTTTAAAAGGTTTAAATTTGGTTTACGCTTCCGCAGCTTAACTAAACTTGGTTTTTGAAAACGAACTAAATGGTTTGGATATTTAGAGTTCGTTCATATGACTTATGGCTATAGGATCCTGTATGTCATGCGCCTCGCGGTATAAACCCCGCAGTGGAAATTTGAGGGTGTGACAGATTGGTATCAGAGCCATTGGTTATAGTGAACTAGGACTGCATGTTGAGTCTAGTCTATAATCATCATAGCATAAGTACACTCACAACTTAAGTGCACAACTAGCTTTTAGCTACATATATCTATAACATATGAATTCGAGAGATATGTTATCTTCTAGTTCTAGACCTAATTTTGAACACGTCAATGGTGGGAACCCAGGGTTACACCAGGTGGCGCATTACTGGGAGTAGTATCCTAACAAACCTTGTGGATGAGGAAACAACAATTGTATAGAGGAGAAAGCCCTTGCGAGCGTTGTGGCACGCGTACACAGGAAAGCTGCACGATCTGCATGACGTGGTACCATTAGACCGAATCAAATTCGAAGAAAGTCAAATACTGAGACTTATCCTTTTTCACTGAGCAAGGAGACAATTAGTTTCTGTTCCTTGTTATTTGACCTTTCTTACTCTCATTTGGAACTCAGACCAGACTGGGTTACTCATATAGAATTTTATCCTTACTCTAACACATTTACGCCCTGTACGAGAAAGCGATACATGACAATCGTGTCACTGTTTCTCGTGAGTATATAGTAGATTCATGGGAACACATCAGATCGGGGCTTGTTACACACACTCTTGGGGAGTTATGTAAGGCCTGCGATGCAGTGCAGTATCTCAGAGGAAGACAAAACCTACCAGTGACTGACAGTCACGATTGGAGGAACGAGTAGAGTTGACCACTAAGCTGGCTTACATAGGACTGGAGAAAGAGACTGTACGTGATAAGATCCATATAACACTGACACCGAGAAAGAGGAAGAAGAAGGGATGGAAGGGGGGACCTGAGCAGGACGAGCACATGGAAAGTGAGTATGAAGGCAGAGCGTGGCAACGATTGGCTCTTACCTTTTCTTACCTATCTTTTCTTTCATTTCCCTTTGTTAACTTAGGTAAGACTGAGTTCTTATGATCAACGATAGGGTGGTTGAGGCCCTCGTAAAGATCTATTTTGCTAAATCTTTCTTTTCCCCTGATCTACATGTCACAACAACAACCTGCCATCGTATTTTTAAGCCTTTTATTGGTTGTAAACCTCAATAACTCCAACAGAACTGAAGGAGACCGTCTGACTACTCCGATAGTATAAGTCTTTGACATGTGCATTTGCCCCAGGCAGAATGGGGTAATGTATGCTATATGCACACTCGATGAGTTACAGATACTTGGATGGAGAACGTAACACCCTGTGATGAAACCTAGAAATTTGTTATATAAGGACGGATGGGTCTGAGATCGACGTCTACACTACCAAGCTACAGTAGTTAGATACTTCGTGCTCGAATCTAATTAACCAACTTTACCAGCGGATCGAATTTCATACCAAAAGGGTGGGTCCCTCAGAGTCGTGGCTTGGCCACTGCAGCTCACCTACCCATAATCTAACAAATCTTTCAACTGGCTCGCAAACTCACTAATGAGGCTGTTGAGCATGATACTTTTCCGAAGCATGGGGCTTCATCTTCTACTTTTGGTGATAGCAAGAGAACGTGGGATAGTGTGAGGTATAAGTCCTTCAACAACAACTACCCCAACGGTAACAACAACAACGGGGCTCGTGGAAGAGCATTTGTGATTGGCGCTGGGGAAGCTAGGACTGATAACAATGTCGTGATGGGTGTGTGCTCCTTGAACGACACTCTTGCTTTTATTTTATATGATATGGGTGCGGACTATAGTTTTGTGTCATCGAAATTTAACAAACAACTAGGGATGGTTCCTACTCTTCTTGATACCCCATACTCTATAGAGTTAGCTGACGGGAAGCCTGTTGAGGTAACCCATATTCATCGTGAATGTAAGCTCGAGCTAGATGGGCTATTGTTTGCCATCGACCTTCTACCTATCACCCTAGGAACTTTTGATCTCGTGGTTGGCATGGACTGGTTGTCCAAGTAACACGCAGAAATTCTCTGTCAGGAGAAAATTGTTTGTGTCCCCCTCCCAAGTGGAGAACTTTTATCTATATAGGGTGATTGTGGTGGTGCCATGGTGGGCATCATTTCCTTTTTGAATGCCCAGAAGTGTATTCGTAAGGGCTGTCCAGCAATTTTGGCTAACATATCTGACACTCGAGCTGAAACTGAAACTAAGATTGAGGACATCCTAGTAGTCCGAGATTTCCTAGATGTTTTCAAAAAGGAACTACCTGGATTTCCAAATCGATCTTGCGCCTGGAGCAGCTCCAGTTGCACGCGCACCGTATCGCCTAGCACCAGGCGAACTTCAAGAACTGTCTACCCAACTCCAAGAGCTATTGGATAGGTGCTTTATCAGACCTAGTTCTGCGCCATGGGGAGCTCCAGTTCTATTCGTTAAGAAGAAAGATGGTAGTTTCTGCATGCGTATTGATTATCGGGAGTTGAACAAAGTGACGGATGAGAACCGCTACCCTTTGCCTCGTATTGATGACTTGTTCGACCAGCTGCAAGGGTCGAGCTTCTATTCTAAGATTGACTTGAGGTCAGGATACCATCAGCAGAGAGTCCGAGAGGAGGATGTGGCGAAGTAAGCTTTTCAAACTCGTTATGGGCATTATGAGTTTTTGGTTATGCCATTTGGGCTAACTAATGCATCGGCTGTGTTCATGGATCTAATGAACCGGGTGTGCAAGCCCTATTTGGACAAATTCATCATAGTGTTCATAGATGACATACTGATTTATTCCAAGAGCAGGGAAGAGCACGAGCAACACCTGCAGCTGATCTTGTAACTTTTGAGAAATGAGCACCTGTATGCAAAAATTCTCTAAATGTGACTTTTGGATTCGAGAAGTCCAATTTCTTGGACATATGGTGAACGAGGCAGGAATACATGTTGATCCCGCCAAGATTGATGTTATTAAAAGTGGGAGGCTCCTAAGACTCCGACAGAAGTGCGCCAGTTTCTTGGTCTTGCGGGATATTATCGCAGATTCATTGAGGGATTCTCTAAGATCGCTCAACCCCTCACTGCTTTGACACAGAAGGTTATTACTTACAATTGGGGAGATGCCCAAGAATCTGCTTTTCAATTATTAAAGTCGAAACTTTGCAGTGCACCTATACTACCATTACCTGAGGGTACAGAGGACTTCGTGGTGTACTGTGATGCGTCCATCCAAGGGTTAGGGTGTGTGCTGATGCAGCGTGATAAGGTGATCGCGTATGCCTCACGTCAATTAAAAGTTCATGAGAAGAATTACACCACCCATGACTTGGAACTGGGAGTAGTGGTTTTTGCTCTAAAGATCTGGAGGCATTATCTCTATGGGACGAAGTGTACGATCTTCACTGACCACAAGAGCCTCCAACACATATTCGATCAAAAGGAGCTGAACATGCGAGCGACAACGTCGATCGGTCGAGCTTATGAATGATTATGACTGTGCCACCAAGTATCATCCAGGGAAAGCTAACGTAGTAGCTGATGCCTTCAGTCGTAAGGAAACGAAACCTAAACGGGTGCGAGCCTTACAACTCACCATTCATTCTAATCTTCTTGATAAGATACGTGAAGCCCAGGTCGAGGCTTTGAAAGAAGAAAATATTGGGCTTGAAACTTTACATGGTGCGGATAAGCACTTGGAACTGAAGACAGATGGTCTTCAATACTTTATGAATCGAGTCTGGATACCACGCTTTGGGGATCTCAAACAACTGGTGCTCGATGAAGATCACACATCTCAATATTTGTTGCATCCTGGTTCGGACAAGATGTACCAAGATCTTAAAACTCTTTACTGGTGGCCAAACATGAAAGCTGAAATAGCCACTTATGTTAGTAAGTGCTAGACTTGCGCGAAGGTTAAGATTGAATATCAGAAACCTTCAGGCCTACTCCAGCAATCGGAAATCCCTATGTGGAAATGGGACGGGATTTCTATGGATTTTATTACAAAGATTCCTAGAACGCCAACGGGCCATAACATGATTTGGGTTATCGTGGATCGTTTAACCAAATCGGCACACATTTTGGCAATAAAGGAAACGGACTCGCTGGAGAAACTAGCAAATCTCTACGTCAAGGAGTTAGTCTCTAGGCATGGGGTGCCTACTTCTATTATATTGATCGCGATGTGCGATTCACTTCTCATTTTTGGACTACCCTCCAAAATGCTTTGGGAACTCGCTTAGATATGAGCACAGCCTATCACCCACAGATGGATGGACAGAGTGAACGTACCATCCAAACATTGGAAGATCTGCTACGAGCATGCGTGGTGGATTTTGGCAACAGTTGGGATAAGCACTTGCCTTTGATTGAATTCTCGTATAACAACAGCTACCACACTTCGATACAGTTTGCGCCTTTTGAGGCACTTTATGGACGCAAGTGTAGGTCTCCTATCTGCTGGACTGAGGTTGGGGATAGCCAGCTAACAGGTCCCGAACTAGTGCACAAAACTTCTGAGAAGATAGTGCAAATCAGAAACCGGATGGTTGCTGCTCGAGATCGACTGAAAAGCTACGCTGATAAGCGTAGGAAACCTTTGGAGTTCCAGGTTGGGGACAAGGTTCTATTGAAGGTGTCACCTTGGAAGGGGGTGATACGCTTTGGAAAACGGGGAAAGTCGAACCCGCGATACGTTGGACCATTCGAGATTGTCGAAAGGATTGGTCCAGTAACTTACAGGTTGAGCCTGCATAATGAACTTAATGGGGTACACGATGTACACCACGTATCAAACATAAAGAAATGTTTATCGGATACAACACTGGTGGTGCCACTAGACGATATCCAGGTGGACGATCAGCTACGGTTCGTGGAAGAACCGGTGGAGATTCTTGAGCGGGGCGTCAAGAAACTCAGACAGATCATCATACCGACTGTTAAGGTGCGATGGAATTCCCGTCTAGGACCGGAATACACGTTGGAACGCAGGGATCAAATGCGACTTAAATACCCACACCTCTTTTCTGAACCTGAACCTGAACATAGATCGAACGCTAAACATAAAGCAGCTCTTTCAAAGTGAATTTCGGGGCGAAATTCCTTTCAACTTGGGGATGATAGACACTAGTTATTAAGGAAAATTATTATGTTACTGAAGGTGTCCCAATAATTCTGTTTAGTTGCAATGAGTGGGTTAGCTACCCCTGACACGCTTAAACTGATGTTACTTGAACATTTTGGTCTGGAGGACCTACGCTTTTACTTGGTTACGTGGTTTTGGAAACCAGCACATTTACTTGCTCATTTTCTTTACTTAGTGAACTCACCAACATTGTTTGTTGACCTACGATATACATGCTTTTGCAGGTAGTTAGCTTCCGGTGCCACGATTAGAAAGCACTACACACTTCACTGCATTTGGGGTCTTGGGCATACACTTAAACTATATATCATGCTTTTACATTTTCTTTCGTATGGTTTTAATTCGGGTGCGTTGTTTTGCGCATGGTTTTAAAAGGTTTAAATTTGGTTTACGCTTCCGCAGCTTAACTAAACTTGGTTTTTGAAAACGAACTAAATGGTTTGGGCATTTAGAGTTCGTTCATATGACTTATGGCTATGGGATCCTGGTATTTCATGCGCCTCGCGGTATAAACCCCGCAGTGGAAATTTGAGGGTGTGACATCCTAGGTCTTCTATCATGATTTTAAGTTGTGCTTGGGTTCAACAGGAGTTATTACTCCCCTCTGGATGTTTGCAAACTAAAGACAAGTTTAATGAGAATCTAAGTATTGAATGTATATGACAATAAATAAGCAGATAGATTCTCAGTTAATGAAATGGAAATAACAAGTAAGAGTTGTGAAGGATTTCAGTTTTCAATTAAAATCAATGTCTAAAATAGTGGGATGAACCCATCTATTTATAGACCATCAGATACATACAACTTGTTCATAACTTTACACAAAAGCAATACTACAACAGGATGTAGTCTTGGAACTTGTACAAAATGATAAAGCAATAATAAACTACTAAACTACTGAAACATAAGGTCGGTGGAAAAATTCTATTACAAGTGCTGATGAATGACAAACTACTGACGAGTATTGTTTCTCTAATTGTAGAATGAAGAACTTGATGATTTCAGCTGCCTCATCCTTGGAAAATAAGAAGAATACCCATGTGAATCTTGAATAGTCATCAATGATGACTAAGAAGTACTTCTTCTTACCAAGGCTCATGATTTTTACTGGCCCAAATAAGTCCATATGGAGTAGTTGAAGACATGCAGTTGTTTTAGATTCTTCAATAGACATATAGGACGACTTATGCTGCTTTCCCTTTAAACAGGATACCCAGTGTTCTTGACACTGGTATACTTTCAAGGGTAGACCTCTGACCAAGCCCATTTTTTTGACTTTATTTATGGTTTTAAAGTTCACATGGCCAAGTCTCCTGTGCCAGAGATCAGTCTCTGAAGTTGATGCCCTTAAGAAGAAACAGGTAGTGTTGTTCAGTAGTTTGTCCTTTTCAATGTCCACTGTATAGACATTGCCACATCTTTTGGCTATCAACAAAGTATGATCTTCAATGATCTTCTCTATCAACTTCTGGACTTCTGGTGATATGATTTTGCATGTTTTCTTTGTGAAAAAGGAAGAATATCCTTTATCACACATTTGTGACACCCTCAGCAAGTTGTACTGTTGTTGAGATTTCATCTTTTTCTGAGAAAAGGTGTTGCCTGGTTGTTGCTTCTTGGGAAGAAAAGTTTCTTCAAAATCATTTTTGAGTTGTTTTCCCACAACCAGTTGTAAATTTTTCTTGTTATACTGAATTCCTTTTTTGTACCTACAAAATTCTGTTTTGTGGTTACACAAACCACCGATTTCACATTCTTTTGCCATTTCTTTTTTATTTAAAGGCAAATTTCTGAATGTCTTGATTTGATTTAGGTCATCAGTAATTTTCAGGTTCTCAACTCCTGATGTAGATTAAACTACTGATGGCTTAAAGTCAGATTTTATCAGTACTTTTGAAGAACTTTCTTTATTAATTTTTAGAAAGTTTTCATAAAAATATGTGCATTCTTTCTCTTCAGATGTTTCATTTTGAACTATTTTTCTTCCATCTTCATTAGTTTTGGGAGAAAAATCAGTTGGTGCTTCAGTGTGATTGTACCATATGCCAAACCTAACATTCGATGCACTTTGTTTGTTAAGCAGCAGTTGGTACCCTTTACATGACTCAACCCATTTCTCATAGTTAACCTTGGTGTCAGCAAGCTCTTTTTTGACGTTTCCTAGGTCTTCTATCATGATTTTAAGTTGTGCTTGGGTTTCAATAGCATTGTTAGTTAATTTAGAATTTTCTTTTGATTTACAAGCAAGCTTTCTTTCTAAATCACATTTCATTTGAGTAAACTTTCTCTCAGAGTCATTGGCTTTGCCTTGTAAATGCACATTAGTCTCTCTTATGAGAGCAAAAGATTCTTTACATGAGTTTGAACACAGTTTTGTTAAAGATTCTTTTGATACCTGAGACAGGGCAGATTTTGAGGTGCAGCCCTCAAATGCCATTAAGGCAAAATTCTTTCTGCCATTGTCAGGTTCTCCCCAGTTGATGTCAAACATTTTGTTGTCTGCATCAGTATTGCACTCAGTTGTGTCAAAAGGAAGACTGCTCCAGTCAACATACCCTGAAGCGAACAGACTTTGTTGAGAAGGTTGCTGAGTTTGTGGAGGTTGTTGAGCAGCTAGAATGGAAGGGATTGATTGTTGGCTCTACATTGGTTGAGTAGGCATCTGTACATATTGTATTTGTGGCACATATTTGATTTGTGGAGCTTGTGCCAGTACAAAATGTACACTTCCCTGTGTTCCATTATTCCTATTATAACTAGGGTTAAACTGATTTCCAGACTGAGATTGGTTGTAGCTACAGCTTCTACATTCTCTAGGAAAGTGTCCCAACTTCTAACACTTATGACATCTAAGCTTAGATTTGTCAAAACTAATTTTTGTAGAACTGTTTAGTCCTGGAAATTTCCTTCCTGACCTTTTATAAATTTGTTAGTTTTTATACTTAACATGGCCAGTTGGTTTAAAATGTCCATTTCTTCTAAGTCATCACTGCTGAAATTTTTCAAATCATCCATGATAAAACACATGTTATCAGCAGTTTGACTATATTCATCATTGTCATAACCTGGCAAAGATGTTTCTGATGAGATCCCAACAGTTATGTCAATGTTGGGACCTGATCTAAATTTGATTTAGAATTTCATTAGAATCATCCTAAATTCGCGTTTTTACTGCATAGTCTTGTACAGGACGTTATCAAAACCATTTATTCTTTTCAAGACTCAAACCTTTTGATTAAAACATGTTATTTTTTGGACTTTTTAGTGATACTAACTTTAAATAAACAGGTCTAAATATTTGTACAAAAATCACTATTTTAGGGCCCAAATTAAGCATTTTAGGCTCTAATTTGAACCATAACCTTATAATTTATAAACTCAATTATTTTTCCATAATCATAGGTTTATTCATGCTGGAAAATGGCCTTAGCTTACTGGTCAAAATCAGATTTCTAAGAACCTTTAAATTTTCCTTAAAAATCTTATATCAAAGTCCATAATTTAGAGATTTAAGGTGTCCAACATAGATTTTAATACCTTTTATTAAAAACCTATCTTTCTAATACAAAATGTAGGTTTTAACATGATATTATTCCACTAAATTTTCTGTTTAGAAATCATCTTTTTATAACCTCATTTCACAAAACTTAGTCAAGATACATTTAAACACAAATGTAATAAACATAACATATCAACAATGTGACTAACAAAACTTATCATTTTATGTTGTTTTTCACCATTTTAAGTCTAGTAAACTCATTTCTTATGAAAACTCATGGAATAATATTATTATATCTTTTAATAAAATCTTTCTAGTTGATTTTAATCACCAAAATTATATATACACACGGCCATATATATTGAGAATCCGGTTAAAAACCGAATTCACGGGTCGATTACGCAAAAACAACTCGTTTTCCGACGGAAGATTCGAAACGAGACAGAAATATACGATAACAAAGTCATCACAGATTCGTATTACATCAGAAACGGTTACAGACACTGTCATCAGTAGGTTAAACATATTTCTCGGGGCCGGGGGAGGTCGGGCATGACCTCCCCCTTGAGAGCATTCAAAGCACAAACTTAAAATATTAAATGAAAACCAACACATGAGATTGCTATTTATAGTCCAATAACATACGCCACATTCGCCCCTTTGAGGAGGTCGAACCTGCAGGTTCGCCCCTTGAAGGAGGTCGAACCAAGACTTAAGTTTTGGTCTATATTCACAAATGCATCAGATCCATAAAATGCCCTTATGGATCACCACAATCTCATGTAATACAATACAAGACTCAACCCTAGTCTATTCGACAGTGACGTCCACAGAAAGTGCATCAACAATCTCCCCCTTGGACGTTGCTGGCGAATCCACAAATCTCTTGCATCTTTAGTCAGTATTGTTGAAGTATCAGTATTTCATCAACAATCTCCCCCTTGACTGATGCAGCTTCATCAAGGTTTCTCTGAGATCCCGTAATATAATGATAAATCAACATGTTCTTGAGTAACTTCATCTGTTCGACAAAATACTAGCCGTAGACGAGTGGATCAAGAAATCAGAAGTTTTCAGCGGGAACTACCGGTACCATTGAGGACTTGAAATGCTTCAGAAACTGAAGTTTTCGGCGGGGCCTAACAATGTCTATCAATAGCTCTTGAAATTCTTCAGGACTGTAATCTTGAAACTTTCGTTGAATCTACGTGCCACATGACTCCTACTGAGATCCCTCATTACTTTTGGAACATTGAGATCTCAGTCTTGATTCGCTTGTAAATAACAACTTTGTTTGAACAAGTTCCTTCAATCACACTGGAACTGGGTTGACTTTTCTCAACTTGCGGAATAAAAATATATCTGATTTGGCCCATAATAGTCATTTGAATCTGATTATCATATTGTTGATTCTCATGACTATCCCATAATATAACGTTTCATCATCATCATTTCTTCAACAATTTATGTAGACATTATCACCATTCTCCCAAAAAAACTTCAAAAATTGCCATATTTTCGAAATTTTTTACCCCTTAAAATACCAATTTTTCATTTTCTATGTCAGTGGGGCGAAAGTGGAAATAAAACTACGTACGACCCTTTTGTAAGGTCGAATGTACCATGATTGGGTCGAACCAAGTTTGTTTAATCCTGACTAAAAACTGAGATTCCACTTTCGACCTGTCGTGAGGTCGAATGTAGAACACAACCAGGTTCGACCTCTGTTATCAACACAAATTAGCAGATTCGACCTCCAAATCCTTCGTTTGACCGTTTACAACCCAGTTCGACCTCTCGTAAGGTCAGATCTACTGCACACAACCTTTTACAGAAAAACGTTTTCTTCTTCAATATTTTCTGCAAATCAGCCTATAAACACTCTGATTGTTCGAATTTGATGATGAAACTTGTACAGAAAGGTGCGGAAATGAAAACCTAACCCTCGAATTAACAGAAACATGGAAAAATTACATGATTTTTGGTTCAATTAAGAATCTAGGGTTTCTAGGGTTTCAACCTTTCAATCAAAAACTGATTTTTAACATCTGAAATCATGAAATCAAGCTGTGATTGATTCAAACGACTGTTAGATCGTTCAAATCGGTACCACGGCTCTGATACCAGTTGAGGATCCGGTTAATAACCGAATCCACGGATCGATTACGCAAAAACAACTCGGTTTCAGATGGAAGATTTGAGACAAGACAGAAATATACGATAACAAAGTCATCACAGATTCGTGTTACATCAGAAACGGTTACAGACACTGTCATCAGTAGGATAAACATCTATCTCAGGGCCGGGGGAGGTCGGGCATGACCTCCCCCTTGAGAGCATTCAAAGCACAAACTTAAAATCTTAAATGAAAACCAACACATGAGATTGCTATTTATAGTCCAATAACATAAGCCACATTCGCCCCTTTGAGGAGGTCGAACCTGCAGGTTCGCCCCTTGTAGGAGGTCGAACCAAGACTTAAGTTTTGGTATATGTTCACAAATGCATTAGATCCATAAAATGCCCTTATGGATCACCACAATCTCATGTAACACAATATAAGACTCAACCCTAGTCTATTTGACAGTGACGTCCACAGAAAGTGCATCAACATATATATCATCAAGTTTTTCATCCTTCAACTTAGTACATTGCTATATTGTATCATGAATTTTTTTCTATAGGTGATGGATCATACATGCAAGACCAAAAACAAAGCTAATCATCCAACATACACACACACACACACACACACTCACACATAACACACACGACACACACACACTACACACATACACGACATATATACCACACATACATACCTATCTCTCTTTCATTTTTGAAAAATCATTTGATAAACACATGTATTTTAGATTTTGTGTGAAACATCCAAGTTTAAAGGGGAAATAGAATTGAAACAAAAGATCAAGAGTTTTTACCTTGTAAAACAAAATGAGAAAAGGTTGATGATAGGTGTTAAAACTTCAAAACCCTTGATGATTATTGTTCATAGCTTTAAGCCTTTAGACTCAATGGATGATTATTTGTGCTTAAGTGTTTGAAAGAGAGAGTAATGGTGAGGAGGAGGGTGTCTACGGTTGTAGTGGTGATGAAGGTGAGAGGGTGTAATTTCATTGGTATAATAATTATCATATAGGTTTCTAGATTTGATGAATCACAAATGAAGGTGTGTTGGATGGCATGTATGGCTGCCAAATCGAAGAGTGGGGGTGATTTATCACCATATTTATTTTATTTAATGAATATAGTGGGTATTAGGTGTAAATTAGCGGGTATATTACTAACGTGGTACATGCTTCTAATTATTTTAAATACCCGACACACCCAAAAAATATTTTCAACCCAAAACATAATATTATACAAGTCGAGTTAATATTAGGTGTTATCTGGTGTAAAAACGTCTAACATTTATATTATAAGCGTGCGGTTCGCGCTGCGACTAAAAATCACAATTTTTAGTTTTTAACTTATTTCTCCATATTTCTCAACTAAATATGATTAGATATATTATTTTAAGCATATACTTTAAGTTTCGGACTTTAAATATTAGCCGGGTCATCACCAATGCTTGTTTTCGTTAAGATATCGCTACGCGGTACCGTAATATCTAAAAATTACCAAATGCAAACCTATGCATTTAAGGACTTCGCTAGAATTTAAAAGACTTTAATTAACAAGTAATTAAATCTTATTGTAACTGAACTAAATAATATGTTTTATAACAGTGCGGATTTAGACCTGAAATTTGCAGGTTGTCATAGCTTGTGCTTGATGCTGGATTTGTGTAGGGTAATGAGCCTGATGAAAAAATGTGTAATATGGTGGATGTTAGTGAGGAGAGAAATGTATCTGGTAGTCATGCCAACAGTCAGCTGAGTGGATTTGAAACAACACCAGCTAAGTCAAGAGATGATTTTAAGCTCCACCTTTAAAAGTGCATCTATCTATAAGGTAAATTATAACCGCACTAAAACATGTTGATTTTATTTTCAATCTCATTAATTGTACTTAAAACTTGTTGAGTGTATAATATAGATCACGGATGCGGATATGGATAGCAAGAAGCGAAAGTTGAATTATATTTACATGGATGAGGATATGGATAGCATTCGCGAAGAACGGTCAAGTTATGCGACAACTTTTACTTTTTAAGTAAAGTTGTATTTTAAATATCGACGAATGTGTCAACATAACATGTTTTTTTGAAATTATATTTCACTTTATTAATATATTTATTTTGAAATAGATTTATTTATATATCGTCAAGGTATATTTTCTAGTAGTGTCTATAATCATATCGTAAAATTGTGTGTGTGGATGTTTAAAAAAAAGCGTTGTATCATATGACTTGTTAGGACTTTGAAATTTTGTCATACTAAACTTGTTAGAACAAATTTGAGCATGAAAAAGCAAGACACGTATGTTGAATTTCATAAGTAAATATAAACATGTTTCACCCCAAAAAGCATGAAAAAGTATAAAAATAGGGCTTTGTAAAAATCACCTTAATTGCTAGTCTTGAATATGCTAAAACGTTGCAAAGTAATTAGGCAAGATCCGAGATATTATCCTATCCAAATATAGGAAAATTTAGATTGGGACCTAATTCAGTCTATGTTGTCTAAATCTGTTATGGGTTGTAGAGAACCCTTTGGACTAACGGAAACCATTTCCATGAACAACTAAATAGTTAGAACACATGAAACCCGGTAGGTGTTTGATAAAATGTCACAAAGGGAAATCCCCTTGCTAAGATCATTTTATGTTTTCTTATATCATAACTAATAAATAACAATAAACATCTATGATTGTAGTGAGTCAAAATATTTGAAACTACCAACACAAACCAAATCAACCTATTTCATGAACGATTTTATAGTTTAAGCTGATGCAATGTTGTTAATCATATATGAGTGAATAAGGTGCATCAACTAATATTGATGTTGCATATAATATGAGGCAAATGTATTGGGATTCCTCCATAGTAGCACCACCTGCAGAACCATGAGGTAACTGTTAGACCATGCATGATATTATTAGATCATTATGAATCTGGATTATTGTCGGTCGACCTAAACAAAATTGACTTAAATACACATAATGAAAATGCAAAGTAGTAACTAAAAAGTGATAACCTTAGTTCAAATACGAAATAAATGATAAAGATGAGGTTCATAAAAAACTTTTGAGTGGGTGATTTACACGCAACGACGTAAAGGAGTAACACATCACTGCCTAAAGGAGTAAACAAAACAATTTCTTTTTCATAGCCGGAACAGATTGTAGAGAGGGTCATTGAAGGTCTCCTGCTAAGTTTTATACTAAAGAATGCCGCGTGGTGAGTTTGATTGTTTCTCTATATGAATATGCTTTCTTGCATGAATTAATTATTTGTTTTGATGATGCATCATTTTATTATTTCCATTTTAGCATCTTTGAGGTAGAATCTCATGAATTATGAGTTTTGAACTGGACTTAACGCCAATCTTATAAGACACTTATTATGCTCTTTTTCTATTGATATAGTAAGGTAAGGATGAAATAGAACCTTATTTCATAAATTTGGGATGAAAGCTAATTCATGGCTGGATTAACTGGACTAATAGATTTGACTTTAGAAGTTAAACATCAAACAATTGTTTTAATTCCTTTGAAACTGTGTTAAAAGGATTTATGAATAGATAAAACTAAAACAAAAGATTGTATGGGTTAAAGAAGACTATTGTTAAAAAGGATAACTATAGATAGGTTAATGTTGGTTCAAAGAGGATTGATAAAGCATTTTGACCTTAGTCTAACATCCTCTCTACATTTTGGTACCAAACAAAGTACTGAAGGTTTGAAAGGAAAGTAATGAAGAAAGAAGCTAAATGAAAGTACTGACTAAAGTCCTGATGATGAACCAGACGAACATCTGATGAACAACTTTGATGATTTACTCATCAGAAATTGATTACTCCTCAGTAGTTTCAGTAGAAGCTTCCACCGCCCTAATACTTAAATAGTTTGTTATTATATTAGTTTCTAAATTACTTTATAGATATTTATGTACTGAACCCAATACTACAGCATGTTGTAGTATTTTGGTATTAGATTTATACTTCCCATGTACGTTTTCTATTGTCTATAAATAGATGGGTTCACATCATCTATTAAAGACGGACTTTCACTTTCTAATATACGAGAATCATTTAAACACTCACAACTGTTATATCATTTACTGTTTTTGTTTCTCAGATACCTGTGCTATTTTAGTTTGTCAAATTGAGGAAATGCATTTACTGATCCTAAAAGTGAACTATTAACTTGAACAAATACTTTTTTCAAATGCACATTTACTTTAATGTATTAATTGTTCATAAGAACTGCTGAAACATAGATCCCACAATTGGTATGAGAACATCTGGTTTATCTGATAAATATCAATCTAACCAATTGAGATCAGACACAGACTCTTATTGATATTCAATTAAAGTCTATAGTTCCTTTTATTTTCAATCCATCACTTTAGGAAATTGCTAATCAATTAATCTTCTTAATAATGGATCCTCGTAATACTGGATCTGCAAAGAAGCCTCCCATGCTAGTAAGAAATGAATACAATATCTGGCAAAAAAGGATGGCTCATACTTTGTCACAACAAAACATTGGTTGTTGGAGGTCTGTCATGTATGGACCCCATAAACCAATGACTTCAGATCCAGAAACTAAAATAGAGAAAATTAGAGAAGCAAAAGACTACACAGAAGAAGATTTCCTAAAATTTGAGCTTGATGCTAAAGCTTTTTCCCTGTTGGTAATGGCTCTCTCAAATGAAATATATGATGGGCTCTTACATTGTGAGAGTTCCAAAGAGCTATGGGACAGCCTCAAAGAATAGTTTGGAGGAACTAATGAGGTGATTGCCAACACCAGGGAAATTCTTGTTCAACAATATGAAACTTTTACACATGTAAATGGAGAAACTTTAACACAAAAATTTGAAAGATTTTCCTCTCTCATTTCTGAGTTAAAAATAAATGGGCAAACCTACACAAACCCATCTCTGTTGCATAGATTCTTAAGGTCTCTACCTGAAAAATGGGAACCTTACTCCATAGTTCTCAAAAGCAGTACATATTTTGATACCCTAACACTGACAAAGTTACATGGGAGATTAATAACTTTTGAAAGAGAAATAAATTAAAAGAAAAAGTTACAAAATTTTGGCAAATTGCTGATGACTATGTTCCTAGTAGTACAACTTTGAGGGACAAGATTCCTCATCTTTTTCAAATGATTTTGGTTCTTTCGACCACATTGACATCACATCTAGGATATCTTATGATAGATCATAGTTAGCTTGTGACAATAATGGAAATAAAACTACTAATAACATGTGTTTCATACTTGATAATTTAAAAATTTCAGTATTGATGATTTGGGAGAAATGGACATTCTGCACCAATTGGCAATGATAACCATAAAAACTAACAAATTTTACAAAAGGCCAGGAAGAAAAAATCCAGGCTTGAACAACCAAACAAAAGTTGGTTTTGACAAATCTAAACATAGATGTCATAGGTGTCAAAAGTTGGGACACTTTTCTAGAGAATGTAGAAGCTCTAACTACAACCAAGAACAACCTGGAAACCAACCAAACACCAGTTACAATAGAAACCAAGGATCTCAAGGAAGTGCTCAATTTTCCTCCTCACCAAGTTACATACTGTCACACCCCAACCCGGCTAGGGCTGACGTGTCACTATTACAGACATCAAAACCAATAAAAAACCAATCCATAATATTAAAATGCAAAGATCCTAATACCATTTATTACAAACTCGAAACCAAAGAACATAATCAGACACATACCGAAGCATATAAGAACAATACCAGAAACATATCAGAACAGATACAAACATCAAACTACGTGACTATTCATATAAATAAAGTAAGTCATGTCAAACGGAAGCACCCATGAGCCTAAACAGAGGGGTACACAGATAGCTAGTCCAAGCACATATGAGATGCTGAGTGTGGCGTACACCTATTATTCCAATCTCCACAAAACAAATTCAAACATATATCAGAAGTCAGAAATCAGAAACAGGTCTAGGATATATCCATACGCCTCTAAGGGACTATGTTAGATACGCCGTGATTTTGATTACTCTCTGTCACGGAAAGTGTTCATGTCGCCGACGCCCCAACGACAAGTCAAAACAAACTGCTCGGGTGACAGAGTACAAAAGCTAAGGCCATGTAAATAATTACAGGCAAACTATAAATGACACTAACCGGAACATGCAACCATGAGTACAAGTAAGAGGTATGACATTCTATGACACACTAACAACAAATTGACCAATACACACCGACCCAGATAACGAACCAAATACAAACCAATGATACGTATAACTTTATAAGACGTTGACAAACATACTCTAAACATAGACGTAAGTCCATACCACAAAGTAACAGATATAAATTTCATACTCTAATGATACGACTAACGAACCCGTACACATGGAAGGAAACGAAAGTTATACTATAATTAAATGAAAACAGAATTTGTACCTTAGGTTTAGCGAATCAAAGCAATACAAGGAAAATAGGTCGTCCCCAAATGATACGTGGATCTATATATCATTATCAAATTTATTAATATAAAATTCCTTTATAGGATTCGTTGACTTGTTGGTTGTCTGGCGACAAAGACCTTTACGACTCTCCATTAATTACCTTAATTGTCAAAAGAGGCATTTGTCAAAAAGAATTTGGACTTCGGAATTTTATTTACAATCAACAACCTACACCATAGATATTAACATATTTGAAAGAACGTATTTGAAAGAACATATATATACATATTATTATTAAAAGAACATGTTTTAGGTTTAAATTCTACATGATTATATATAAAACTATACACCTCATTTATTTGGTTGCTTTAGCAAAACACATGCAGTGATACCAAGAGTATCATATCGTAGGTTCGAAACCAAAAGCAAAAACAGCGAACTTGTTTACCAAAATTATTAATACACCATATTATTCTTAATCGGTTTGAACTTCTAATCGCCGGACAATGACCACGACAGATGTCGATCCATCATTAGTCAAATTAGAAAAGTTCGATTTATACCTTAGTTGTCATACGGTTAACCGGAGACCATCGAGTGAAGTTGTCGAACGGTTAAGCGGAACTAGTCAATGCGGCAGAGATAAAAGTTGGTCATGGCTGGTTCGATCGAAAGTCAGTGGCTGGAAATGGCTCGGAGAAAGGTTATGTCGGTATTTTAGAGAGGGAACCGAGACGTTGTGTAGTGGTGTGGGTTTAAGATCATATAGTTCCAATATCGGTTTCACTATTTTGTTTACAACCTAAAAGAGACGTTAATATATCCATCGGTTCCAAGTCTCATTCATAAATATCATTCATGGTGTGCAACGTACGAAGCAAAATTTTAAGCGAGAAGGATGGAGATCAATTGAAAATTTCCTTTTTGTTTTATCACATACTAGCTAATTACCCCGGGAGGGTCCCGGGGTTGAAAAATCTAATTTTCCGTGATAACCTATTGCAAATGGCTCAAGTTAACTAACCACAAAATCTCTCAATCATTGCATGTTCATAGTATTCTAATCAGTAATAACTCATATTCCCCCACAAAATCTAATTTTACGTGATAACATGAACACTTTGTGTGTTTTTTTCGTGTATGAACGAAACCCCACAAAAAATAGTCGATTTTTTCTCCGTTTTTTATATAGCACTATGGTACTCGTTGGAAAGATAATAAAACGCTCGTTAAATTGGAGTAATTTTTTTCTTTAAAAAAATCCCGTATATAAAATATATAAACGTTTAAAAATTATGGGAGAAAATATGAGAGAGAAAATTTTAAATTTATTTTTAAATTCTTTTTTCCTAAAATAACTTAATTTAATTAAAAAAAGAAACAATTCAAAAACACCAAAAACTCTCCATTATGATGCCACGTGACACTCTCAAGGAAAGGTTGAGACCTCCATTGCACGACACGTCATCATATACGTTTTCTTTTATATATATAGATAGATAGATTTTCAATTTTTAATTACTTCCTTGAAGATCAATCCTCATATTTATAAAACAATTAGTGTTAAATATTTTAATACATCCTAACTATTATAACTCAGTTAATTAATTATTAATACTTAATTATCTTATAAAATAAAAATAGTCGAGTAGTATTTAGTAATACAACGTTCGGTTAAAGTCGCTAATCCATTAATCGATTATAGAATGTATTAAATTCGATTAAAATCCGACATATTACATATTTAAGGGTTTTGAAGTTTTCAGGTATTACAATTCTGCCCATCTAAAAAAAATTGTCCTCAAAATTGTTAAGTACGGACATCAAGCAAGTTTTTATTAATATATATACACGAAATATATTTCAGATATCAAAACGACACCAAATTTAATTGAATTATAGGGTTATTGGAATGACCGGTAAATGAGAATTGAAAGAATCAAATTCAAATGCGATCAAAGCCAAGTCGAACATAATGGAAACCAGAGTACTAAGAGGTAGAAGGATTCAGATAGGCACCAATCTACATAATAGCAATCCATTAGTGCACCTAT
Source organism: Ambrosia trifida (assembly GCA_028751855.1). NCBI lineage: Eukaryota > Viridiplantae > Streptophyta > Magnoliopsida > Asterales > Asteraceae > Ambrosia > Ambrosia trifida. Next base: position 61,341,377 of record CM054128.1, on the reverse strand, counting down.
GTACCTGTAATTCATCATTACGTTCGCGACCGTGATCATCAATTACCATACAACGGTGCCTTAACAGTACCCCTATTATGCATTTCAATGACATATCCAAATGTAACTAAAGGGAAAAAATGAAATTAATTGAATCATGGTCAATTAATATGGGTCTAGGAAATTCCACGATGATAATTAAGTCGGGTAAATTTTGCTAGTATAAATAACAAATGTGAAACACCTCATGGAGCATGAAGGGCCCTTGTGGCGGGTAGTCGACTTCTTTCGATGGCATACATCCTTTGATCAGGTCAACATTCATGAATTCGATAATGATGATAGCGTATTTATTTGATAGAGTCATATACAGAATATCACAGTAGCAATTTACGACAAAGGTCTCATACGGATAGATCATAGATAAGAAATAGATGTGTATGAAGATTGATCAGATGTTCAAATCCCAACCCAACGTCTACCCATTACCTCACAAGTTTAGTCTTTAAGGTTTATGTTTTCTACAGGAAAGAGCCTTGGCTCTGATACCATAATTTTCATACCCCAGCCCGGCTAGGGCTGACGTGTCACTATTACAGACATCAAAACCAAAAAAAACCAATCCATAATATTAAAATGCAAAGATCCTAATACCATTTATTACATTGTAGGCTAGCACTAAATTAATGAATCATGATTTCTAACTTCTTTTAACGCTAGTCACTAAATCCCCAAACTTCACAGGTTTCCTGCAAAAAATAAGACAACACAACAAAAGAAAATACGTCTGAGCCAAAAGTTGCCCAGTAACAGAGGAATCAACAATACAAGTGAATTCAACGCATCGGAAAAAAACAAGACATAATAGAACTGAGACCATAGTGAACATACGAAAGGGAATACGAAAACAAAACGAACTCTATTTCAAACTCGAAACCAAAGAACATAATCAGACACATACCGAAGCATATAAGATCAATACCAGAAACATATCAGAACAGATACAAACATCAAACTACGTGACTATTCATATAAATAAAGTAAGTCACGTCAAACGGAAGCACCCATGAGCCTAAACAGAGGGGTACACAGATAGCTAGTCCATGCACATATGAGATGGTGAGTGTGGCGTACACCCATTATTCCAATCTCCAGAAAACAAACTCAAACATATATCAGAAGTCTGAAATCAGAATCAGGTCTAGGATATATCCATAAGCCTCTAAGGGACCATGTTAGAAACGCCGTGATTTTGATTATGCACTGTCATGGAAAGTGTTCATGTCGCTGACGCCCCAACGACAAGTCGAAACAAACTGCTCCGGTGACAGAGTACAAAAGCTAAGGCCATGTAAATAATTACAGGCAAACTAAAAATGACACTAACTGGAACATGCAACCATGAGTACAAGTAAGAGGTATGACATGCTATGACACACTAACAACAAATTGACCAATACACACCGACCCAAATAACGAACCAAATACAAACCAATGATACGTATAACTGTATAAGACGTTGACAAACAGACTCTAAACATAGACGTAAGTCTGTACCACAAAGTAACGGAGATAAATTTCATACTCTGATGATACGACTGACGAACCCGTACACATGGAAGGAAACGAAAGTTATACTATGATTAAAAGAAAACATAATCCGTACCTAAGGTTGAGCGAATCAAAGCAATACAAGGAAAATAGGTCGTCCCCAAATGATACGCGGATCTATATTTCATTATCAAATTTATTAATATAAAATTCCATTATAGGTTTCGTTGACTTGTTGGTTGTCCGGCGACAAAGACCCTTACGACTCTCCATTAATTACCTTAATTGTCAAAAGAGGCATTTGTCAAAAAGAATTTGGACTTCTGAATTTTATTTACAATCAATAACCTACACCATAGATATTAACATATTTGAAAGAACGTATTTCAAAGAACATATATATATACATATTATAATTAAAAGAACATGTTTTAGGTTTAAAATCTACATGATTATCTATAAAACTATACACCTCTTTTATTTGGTTGCTTTAGCAAAACACATGCAGTGATGCCAAGAGTATCATATCATAGGTTCGAAACCAAAAGCAAAAACAACGAACTTGTTTACCGAAATTATTATTACACCATATTATTATTAATCGGTTTGAACTTCTAATCGCCGGACAATGACCACGACAGAAGTCGATCCATCATTAATCAAATTAGGAAAGTTTGATTTATACCTTAGTTGTTGAACGGTTAACTGGAGACCATCGACTGAAGTTGTCGAACGGTTAATCGGAACTAGTCAATGTGGCAGAGATAAAAGGTGGTATTGGCTGGTTCGATCGAAAGTCGGTGGCTGGAAATGGCTCGGAGAAAGGTTATGTCGGTATTTTAGAGAGGGAACCGAGACGTTGTGTAGTGTGGGTTTAAGATCATATAGTTCCAATATCGGTTTCACTATTTTGTTGACAACCTAAAAGAGACGTTAATATATCGATCGGTTCCAAGTCTCATTCATAAATATCATTCATGGTGTGCAACGTACGAAGCAAAATTTTAGGCGAGAAGGATGGAGATCAATTAAAAATTTCCTTTTTGTTTTATCACATATTTTCAATTTTCAATTACTTACTTGAAGATCAATCATCATATTTATAAAACAATTAGTGTTAAATTTTTTAATACATCCTAACTATTATAACTAAGTTAATTAATTATTAATACTTAATTATCTTATAAAATACAAATAGTCGAGTAGTATTTAGTAATACAACGTTCGGTTAAAGTCGCTAATCCGTTAATTGATTATAGAATGTATTAAATTCGATTAAACTCCGACATATAAATATTTAAGGGTTTTGAAGTTTTCGGGTATTACACATACAATCCCAGGCACATGCTCCTCAAATCCAATATGTGCCACGGATTCAATATGTTCAAATTCCCATTCAGCAACAGGGCCAACTGCAAATGCCTTGCACTGCTGCTCAACCTCCACAACCCAGTCAACAAAGTCTTTTTACCCCAGGGTATATTGATAGGAGCAGCATTCCATATGACACATCTGATTGCAGTTAAGATGCTAACAACAAGATCTTTTACATCAACTGGGGAGAACTAGATAATGGCCAAAAGAATTTTGCTTTAATGGGTTTTGAGGAATCTTCCTCAACTTCTACATTATCACAGGTTTCACAGGCTTGTCTTTTAAAGCTTTGTTCAAATTCATGCAATGAAGCTTTGCTTTAATAAGAGAAACCAATAAGTATATGCAAGGCAAAGCCAATGACCCGGAAATAAAATATAGCCGAATGAAATGTGATTTAGAACGAAAACTTGCTTTTAAAAAAAAGAAATTTCTAAATTGACTAATAATGCTATTGAAACTCAAGCAGAGATAAAAATCATGGTAGAAAACCTAGGAAATGTCAGAAAGCGTGTAATAAAAGAATTTTTTTTTTTTGAATTTCCAAGAACTTAAAGTGGACTAAGGATGACTAAATTACCCTTGCTAATGCAAGTTGTGTTAGCAGGGAACTTCTACATACAAAAATGACTTGTGATATAGAAATGGCCTGCTTTGATATCACAGCATGTGCTCATGCCTCACCATTTCTTATTTTTCATGCAATCAAAGAAGATGTATTAAACCTTGTGATGTGCCACCAATTACATATATAAATCATGCATAAATAGTCTCAAAATAGGGCAAAATTGAGCTTAAAGTGATAATTATAGCTACTTAATTTTTCCTATTTGTGTTTATCATGGAATTGGAGCTCCGACCCGAAAATAGATGATTTTCGGGTAAAAAATATATTAAACCGGAGATTCCTAAGAATACGAGACCCGAAGCATGCTCTATGTATGTGTAAAGTCCTTCTCGAGTCATAAACAGTGATAAAATTGACTCGGGGTTGACCAAGCACACCCATTCTCCCTTGCACTATGGCCCAACACATTAGAAGACAAAGAGCCAACATGGGAGACAAGAAAACCTGATTTATCAACTTGCACGCCTGTGCACAACAGTTAGTACAGACAAGATAGATCCTGCAGCAACAGAACATACGTGGGGTAGTGCATGCCTGTGCACCACTATGTGGCACGCCCATATAGTGCCTGACAGCTCTATAAATACCAAGCACAACTCAACCATTTGGTGTTCCTTCTTGTGCCTTCTTGGGTCGACTTCGAAGTTTCTTCTAGAGTTCTTTGGATCTTGTGGGAGGCCTTAGGTCCATCCTAACACACCACCAACGTTAGGATTCATGCTACCTTGATTATCTTGGCCGAAAATGGAACCGTAGGAGTAGTTACATGCAATAAAACATCAAGGGTTGTGAGGATCACACTAAATGCATAGGACAAAGGAGGTGAAAGGCTTGTCTATAAGCTGGAAGCATCCATGTTCTTGTGTTGATTCTCATTTATGGTTGTATCCATCTAGTATCTTTCGAAGCTATTTCAATTTGTAGACTTTTTATTATTAGTAGTAGTTTATTTTTAGTCATTCAGTGTGTTTATCTTCTTAAGTAATTCTTGTTTGTTTATCTTTGTGACAGCTTCAATTAGTGATTAACTTGATAAACCTTTAAATTCAACCCCTAACTTAAATAATAAAATTAACTATCATGGGTTCGTACGGCTTTTGGTATTACCGAGCTAGACCCAACGCAAGGAAACCGGTAGTTAGAGAGATCCTTCGGATTTATGATATCCAAAGCGGGTTCTTAGCAATGGCTTCCGAAGTGGACTAGATCCGAGTGACACGTTTCTGATTCTTACCAGATATATGAGTGACTTTCTTGGCAAAGGGAGGATTCCCTACGGGTGCACTAGTGATCTTCGGATTGCACACCTTTAGGATTAGGTTCCACCTTTTTTATGGACTTCATTCATCTCAGGAGGTTATGGGGTGAGTTTGTTAATTCACGTAATCACTAAACGAGACTTAAATTTATCTGATCAATAAAATATTAAGTTGTCCCTTTTAAAAGATAACTTAAACAAGGATACTTTACCCAGCTCTCGTTAGTACAACACCGTTAACTTCTTAGAGGGTCCCCCGTCACACAAGCTGATGGCATGTGAGACCCTTTGGTATTCAAAGCGAAAGTTGAGAGAGGTGGAAGGGATTCCCAGTCGGATTTAAGCCTTTACATAAATTTAGGAAGGTAAATTAGAGGACCCAGTGCTTAAATGAGTGGTTTGGCGGTGGTTTGGGAAATGCGTAAAAAGCAAGACTCAAGCTTTTCAAAAAGCTACACGGTAGTGTGAGATAGGTAACAGCGCATTGTCAATCAGTAGAAGACCGGCTTACAGACCAGCAGTTCGAAGACACCTTTATGAGGAATCGTACACTTCCCTGTGTGTGCCCATAGAGTTGCCAGAACGTCATCCATTGTTTATTCTTTTCTCATCCCCAACTCTGAAGGGACCGTTCACCCCTGTTCTCCTCACCAATATATAATCTTAATACTGCTTTTATTAATAAAATTGACTACTTATATTGAAGGTCCCCGAGATGTACATGTTTGCTATTCCTACAATTTTTATCTTTTTATTTTATAACCAAACCTTTTTCAAAAACCGTTTTTCCATTAGAACCCCTCCGTTTTATTTTCTTTTCAAACCCGATTTATTAATGTGATAAAAGGTTGAGTAGGGGAAGGTGTGTTCTTTGAAATACGATACTCTGTATTTACCTTGGAAATCTATAATATACACGTCAGGTTCTCTACCTATGTGGTGGTTTTAGTTTCTAAGTATTTATCGTTTACTTATAAATTTAAAATTGTTTAAAGGTTTAGCAAAAATTATGCTTTTTCCCAAAAATAATATTTTGAAATTAATACAGAATGTTTTTGGCACCGAGAAAAATGATATCTTTTCTAATTACTAAAACTAGCCCTACCAAGTTTTTGGTGTCGTTGCCGGGGAACACAATTAATTTACAAAGAAAGAACCAAGTCATTTTGTTAATCAGTTTATTTTTATTTTTCATTTTCCATTCACTATATTTTTTTGGTCTTTTTCATTTTATTTCTCCTTTTTTCGATGATTGCGGTTGTTTTAGTGTTTCTTTGCAGCTTTACATCCGAATTGGCCACCTTGGAGAATTCTCGTGAAAAAAGCCGAAACCACCAATTTTGTCAACTTTCTTTTTGGAGAGTTTTTGTTTCTGCTTTATTTTTGTTAGAGAGAGTTTTGTCATGTCATGTGGATCACCAAGTAAGTGAAGGAAAGGTGGAAAATAAGCCGGAGGAAAATTTTTCAAAGATTTTAAAATTAAATTGTTTTCGAACTTAAAATGGGGTTTTATAATCCTTTTGGAGAAATCCACCTAAAATTTTAAAAACATATCTTTAAAAACAGTTTAAAAATTGAAAAACGTGAAAAACGGGCAGTTTTCAGGCATGCACGCCCGTGCCCATAAGGTGGCACGCCCGTGCTAAGTTTGCACAATAGGTTAGGGTATTTAAAGGGTCTTGACTAGTCAAACCCTTATTCTTCTTCTCCCCCACTATAAGGTATATATAATCACTGTTTAACTAGTTTTTTGTGTTTTTAGGTCCAGATCTATCTAGATTCATGAGTCTTTTAGTAGCACCATTTCTTGAAGAAAACCTTAGATTTCTAGCCCAAATCTGTGCATAAACTTTAAGAAAATGACTAGGGTAGTGCTAGGAACACAATGGGGTAAAAATTTTGAGAAATTTTGGGGGAATTCTGATTGGTTTGAAAATCGTCACTTCAGACAGGTGCACGACTGTGCTCATATTTTGGCATGGGCGTGCTCATCTAGAAGACACGGTTTGAATTTCCCTCGTTGACCAGTCAGCCCAACAGACATGCATAGCCATGCACATCAGTGTGCACAGGCGTGCACCTCCGGGAAACTCACCATAACTTTTTAAGTTTTAATTTTAACCTATTTTTGCAATTAAAAATCAGTTTTAGGGGTTTTAGATAAAAACCAGTTTAAACAGTTGAACAAATACTTCACGGGCATGAAGCCACCGAAACCCAGAACTGTTAATTTTTTGCAATTTTTAAACATTAAAGAAACTAAAGCAATTTTGTTATGTTTTGCAAGAAATGGCAAGGAAACGGCAAGCTCAGCGTTCACCGTCCGTCTCTTTAGGATCTCACCACTCGCAGCACTTGCATCAGTCTGGTGAGTCAGCACCCTTGGAGCTGCCGCCACATCAGGTGGCTAAGGCAGATGGACTCATCCCCGATGAGGTCCATCCACTGGTTTTACTTTAGCCAGGGGTGAGGAGTACAACGCTTATAGCCGTTTGCTCCTAATCATGCCAAGGCAGATAGGCAACTATAGGCCACTGGATTTGAGGTGGTGGCTTCTGTAGGACTAGATTCCCGGTTCTACAAAATTCGGTCCCACCAGTGGCACCGCTTCTTTCAGATTTCAGAGCATACTTACAGGGAGTTGACTTTTGAGTTTTTAGCTTCTTTCTCCTACACCCATCCCATGGGCTTTGGGGGTAAGCTTTGGTATAGGATGAATTTAGCAGAGTTTAGGGTACGTTTAGGGTTGTACAGGAAGCGGGAGATTCATTCACCGACTTTTACTAAAAGTTTGATTGAGTTGCCCCGTGATATGTGGCCAAATGATTTCTGGAGGCAGATCTCTGAGGTTCCATTTAACCCGAGGAAGCATAAGAGATATTGTAAGGGCCTACCTGATAAACGGGTATTATAGGATAATTTACGTGTTAATAAACTTAGTTTGGAAGTTTGGATTCAAAACATTGCATACTTAACAAGATTTAAAACTTTTAGTACATACGTATTATGGTTCAAAACGTACGCAAGAAGAAGTTGTTATCGAAAACGGTAACATTAACACCTTCCAAAAACAAATTTATAATAGTTTGTGTTCAAAGGTCACGGAAGCGATCGATTCTCGAGCGCTTGGTTCTTGATTTATGGTGTGATCATCTTCCAACTTCAAAATCTTCTTACCTAATAGTATTACAAGACATTTAACCCAATAAACATATATAGGATTGAATAGGATTGGATGGAAATGATAAAAATTATGAAAATGGGTGCTGATGGTCGTCTCGTCACGCGACAGGCAAGTCCTTCCCTCATCGCGTAGCGCGTAGGGTCAAAATGATCAGAAACTTGCCTAACTTAATCATTTTTCATACTTAGCCAATTTTCCAGATTTATCAAAACTTACATGGACATTTTTTTTGGCCATTCTTTGAAGAAAAATTGGCTAAGTTTCCAAGCCTAATATCATGGTATATGGTATCCCTTGGCAATCAAGACTACAATAATTCACATGTTCGGTTTCTCCTACCTTAATCGGTATGAACCAATTGACCCGTTAAGGTGGATCTCAACTATTTTCATGCTTCGTTTTCGATGTGGAACTACAATATGCATATATTAGTTTATCCAAGGCCCTTTTTAATCATATCAATGATCATATTTGATCTACATGAACCCATAGGATAGTTATGCATCGAATGACAACTTTTAACAATTTCAAGACATTCACGACTCAGCACTCATAGTTTGACCTCCTATGATCCCCACTAAGACATGTAATCCTCGAATGTTTGTACACCCAATATTTTGAGTATAATTACGAATTCACTTTGCACGTGTTGCCATTATGGCGATACCTTCGTGTCTATGACTCCATCAGCCATTTTTACTAGGTTTTACTTGCCTGGCCCATACGTTCTCAAGGCTTACAAATGTTTCCAATTTACACAAGTATAAGAGGATCATAGCATTTTATAAACTACCAGAAACATTCAACACAATAAAATGAAGTTCAAAGTCATGATTAATGCTTACCTTACTCGTGTCCTTTTTGCTTCAAATCCTTACCTGAGTGGCTTCCCGCAGACTCAAGCTTTGCACCTAGATGTTGAGTATTACACACATACGATTAGGTACTTGCTCATAGGTGCATTTTCACATATTCCAACAAGTTTCATCAAAAGAATATAGACCCAAATGAAATCGAGTTTCATTGAGGCGTTTCATTAAACACTTGGTAGGCGGCATTTTACCAAAGTTATTTATATGGCCTAAAGACCATTTTGATCCATTTCCATCTTAATTTTAACACTACTAGCATACAATTGAACATCCAAACCAAGATTCTTAGTCATAGAGATATCAATAATAGTATTTTCATATTCTTAAGGTGAGTTCTACCAACTATCATGAAACCCAAACATATCCTACAACATGGATTCTTATGCATCATACAATAATTTTGCTAAATACACACAATTTATCATGTATTATGGTCCTCTAATACTAGGGTAACATCTATAAGCCCTTGAATTCATGTTTTATAGCAACCCTAGTTTTCACCCATCACGTGATTTGAATAATATCACCAAATTAAATCAAAGAAAGCTTACCTAGATGATTATTATGCCTTGGTGATTTGTTTTATAGCAAATGCACCAAAAACCCTTTTAATTTGGGCTTGATTTAGGCTTGATTCATGAGTTGCTATTAAGTGTGTGTGTATAGTATGTGTTTGAGGTGAAAGGATCGATCTCCAGAATGTTGAGATCATCCATCCTCTTTTATTTTTATGTTTAATGATTTAAACTTTGGAAACTTAGCACATTTAGTCCTCCTAATTGACTACCCATGTTTGTATTATTATACACTACCCAAGATAGCATTTATGCGTTTTAATCTTGGCCACGATACTAGCGGATTTAAGCCGGTTACTAGGCCAAGATAGAAATACTAATATTTCCTCGTCATGTGTTCGGTTAGTATATATCCTATTATTCGCTTAAACAACAATGACGATAAATGAAATATTTTGGGGCGTTACAACTCCACCCTCTTAAAGAGAGTTTCATCCGCGAAACTAGTGATGTACCGAATAGTTGAGGATATAGGCGCTTCATTTCTTCTTCGGACTCCCACGGGGTGTCCGAACCCATTCTATGATCCCATTTGACCTTTACTTAGTTGATACTCTTACTTCTGAGGAGCTTCACCTTTCGGTCTAGAATCTCTATGGGATGTCCCACATAGCTCAATATTTCATCAATCTCGATCTCTTCCATTGGTACATATGTCGCTTGATCCGCCAAAAATTTTCTAAGGTATGACACATGGAATGTGTTGTGGATGCCACTAAGTTCCTTGGGCAATTCTAACCAGTAGGCGACTTGTTCTACCCGTTCGATGATTTTGAACGGTCCAATGAATCTTGGGCCCAATTTGCCCCTCTTACGGAACCGAATCACCCCTTTCCACAGAGATACCTTGAGCATCACGAAGTCCCCCGGTTGAAATTCTATTGGCCTTCACTTTTTGTACGCATAGGACTTTTGTCTATCTTGCACGGCCTTGAGATGGGTGCGTAAAATATCGATCTTTTCATTTGTGGCGCTAACCACATCTTTGTGAGCGTCTTCTCATGGACCCATCTCTCCCCAACACACGGGTGTTCCGCATTTCCTTCCGTAAAGCAACTCACACGGAGGCATACCGATACTAGCATGATAACTATTATTGTAGGCGAATTCTACGAACGATAGGTGGATATCCCAACTACCCCCGAAGTCTAAAATACACGCACGCAACATGTCTTCGAGTGTTTATATGGTTCGTTCACTTTGGCCATCAGTTTCTGGGTGGAAAGCGGTGTTAAGTAGCACCATGGTGCCCATTTGTGTTGGATCAGTGGCTCAACTTTTAGCAGTTCTTAGTTATGAACACTTATGTGTTATAAAATATATCAAAGTAAATTGCACAGCGGAATATTAAACTTTTCAATTTAAAGAATCACTTTTAACAAGAGTTATGACTCCCCCTCAATCAATGAACTAGGAAGTTAAAGATGAGAATCAATAGTAAATGAATACAACAGTTAATGCAGAATGATTTTCTACTATATATGAATGGTTAACTATAAAGTAATATGAAGGAAAATGTTCAAATTTTAAGATTGATGAGTGAATGAACTACTTCTATAATAGGGGGAGTGATCCCACTATTTATAGAATAGATAACATAAAGACTAAGTAAATTCAAAAGCTTAAAGTAAAGATATTTCTACAACAGGATGTAGTTATCGAAACTTGAACAAAGACTTTTATAAAACTAATATAATACTAAACTGCTGAGTTTAAGGTCGGTTTAATACAAGTGTTGATAATTTATAAAAGATCTTTAGGAGTTTGCCTTCAATAGTTTGTTCTTCAGATATTTTTCTGGTTTATCTTCAGAACTTTTGGATATCTTTTACTTCAGCAGTTCTGCAAAATGTGAAGAGGATATAAGACTAAGGTTTATAACTGGCTTGTCAATCCTCTTTGAACCTACAATCTCCCCATGGATTGATGAAGCCAAAACCTTTGTCTATCTTTATTTATACGATCCTCTCTTCCTTAAGTCAAGAACTCTCCAGATTTCTTTGACTGTTTGATGTCTGAGTTCTCTGACCACTGATTCTAAAAGTAGTCCTTGTTCTAGTATCATATCCTGAATGGTCATCAGATCTTTATCAGATAATTTTTCCAATTCAGTCAAGTCATGAAGGACTTTTGTTGAGAAGTTTTTTCTTATTAGAATACCGGAACTGGACTTGTGGGAGAAGCACCATTTGACAATTGGAGATTTGGATTTGAAGAAATCTTCTTTGTATGGTACTATTTGAAGGTTTGAATATAGGTCTGCTGTTAGAGGTTATCCTTTTTCAGCATTGATCAGATTGGATCTCCTCCTCTTTTCAACTATCACAGTATCAGGTGTATCAGCTTTTGAAATAGGCATGTGATGTTCAGTGACCACCTTGGTATGTTTTTATTCTTTGATGGTTTGTTGTAGTTGATAGGCAAATGTTGCAGGAACCCTATATTATGTCAACAGAGGTTTCTCATCAATAGTGAAATCATCTTCAACAATGGTGTTCTTCTCAAGCAAAACCATTTTGAAGTTAGTTGTTGCGTTTTCCCCTAGGTTTTTGGTAGTAGGCTGTGTGGGTTTGTATTTCTCTGGATTTGCAAGTCTGTCATCCTTGAACCTTTTGTAGGTCTCATAAAGTACATCTTCTTTCCACCTACTTATTTGAGTCTTTGAACCATATTTGTTCTCTACCAATTCTTGAATGATTTTGACTCTTTTCCACTTTCTGTCTTTATCTTTGGCCAGCCTTTCTGATGTAAGCTACGCCTGTCTTGTTAGTTCTTTAGTTGAAAGTCCTTTGAGTGAGAATTTTCTTGTCTTGTTGTTTTTGCTGATATAAGTAATCAGCTGTAGTCTTTTATCTTCTTCTACAGCAAGGACAGTCTGCTTAACAAGACTTTCTTCTGCTTCTAACTCATTCAACTTTTGTTCATACATTTTGCATTTTTCATCAAGACATAAGTCATCCCTTGCTTCTAAGCTTGCCCATATCTTATCTTCCTTTGCCTTTCTTTCTGCTTCTATTCTTTCTTCTTCTGTCAATTCTTTTTCTTCAGTTTGATCTTCTGTAACTGGTATTGAAGAAATGGGAACAGGCTTTGGAATATCAGATTGGTTTGTTTCTGTTGCTTTAGAAGGCTGTTCTGGTTCAGTGTAGGAAATGTCAACTACTGAAGTTTTGATCTGAGCAGCATCAACTACTGAAGGATTGTCTTCAGTACTTTTGGTATTGTCTTTAGCAGTAGCTTTACTTTGGTCTTGGGAGGACTTTTCAGCCTTATCTCTTTGGTCTCTCTCTTGTTTTTTATACTAGTATTCTCTCTCTTTCAAAGCTTTTTCTTGTCTGGTCATGCTTGTTAATTTTTGAGATTCCTTGAGAGTTTGTGCTTCTCTAGCTCTTTTTGAAGCTTCAAGAGACACGGTTTCAGTTTCCTTTGACATCTCCCCCTTTTTGGCTTCATCCACTTCTGGAAACCATTGAGGTGGAAGTGTTACACCAGATAGATGGGCTAATTGTCTTCTGTTGTCATCCATCTTTTTTGACAATTCACCAAGCTTATGGTCAATAGCATTGTTAATCATCACAATTTGAGTGTTGTTCTTTAACTCCATGGCAGTCATAAAGTCTTTGAGATGACTAGAAAAAAGTTGATATACCATCTGGAATAGGGGACCATCTTGGTTGCATAGTTAGTTCAGGTCTATACTTGATGACCCAAAGAATTGGGTAGGATTTTGTGATTGTGGAGGGTGTGTTTTTGGTTGATCCTCAGTGTGAACTGGGGATGCCACTTTTGGGGATATGGGGTGTAAGTGGTCTTTAACCTGTTCTTCTATGACTGTCTCCTTGAGTACAGATACATTAGAATCAGGACCTTCACAGTCAGCCGTCAATTCATTTTGTGGAGATTTTGATCCATCATCCAAATTAATGGAATCATCTGGATCACTGACATAGTCCTCAATGAGAACAGTATCAGTTGTCTCATGAGCTAGGCCCAACCTAGTTGTCTCATGAACTTCTTTTTCTTGGTACTGAGGATTTCCTACTTCAGGCACAGGGCCTTCATCAGTAGTTGCCACATTTGAGATCTTAGCTATGGTACTACTGTCCTCAAATCCATCACTGGATGGTATAAGAGTATTAGCAGCCTCAAATATACCTAAGGAATCTAGGTTTGGGCTTAGAGGCCTTGGTCCCTCCTCATCTCTTTGGTTAGGGCTGAACACATTCACATCAATGTCCATTTCTGTGTTTTCATCCCCTGTTTTATGTGGTGATTGGGGATTGACATTTTTAGATGGATTATGTTGTTTCAGACCAGAGAAAATATTATCTATCTCAACTTCTGGTGATATTTGTGGGTCAGTAGTTAAGGGATCAGCAGTTGAGTTTTGTTCAGTGGATTCATGTGTTTTGAAAGAAGGGTCAGTAGTTATTGTCTTTTTGAGTTTCTTTCTTTTAAACAAAATGGATATAGGTGCTCTTTCGGGTATTTGAGATGAATGAGACTGAGAGGACGTTTTAGTCACATCTTTTGAAAGTGCAGATTGCACATTAATAGCTTCAGGCATCTCAACTTCCTAAGTTGCTTTTCTTTTGGGGTTGGTGGGTTTGGATTTTTGTTATTTAGGTTGTTTTGGCTTTTTGGGAATGGGTTTTGAGGATGTTGGTTCCTTAGGGACTGTTTGGTCATCTTCTGGCAAGACAGTCGGTTTGTTATGCCTAAAGTATGCTTGTGAGGATAAAGAGTTTAAAAGAGTTGTTTTACCCACAAGCACCTCTTGTCCAAGTTCTTTAATAATACATTGCATGACGAACCTTGGATACAACAAAAATTTCTTTTAATCATTTTGGTGATGCAACACCAACTCATTGAAAAAGAATGAAGATGCCCTATACTTAGTTTCATTTATAAATGAATGAAAAATTGGTTGCATGGTTGAGGACATCTGATCAGAAGATCCAGTCTTTGGACTTAAGCACATGATAATATAGTGAAACAAAAGTTTATATTTTGCATCAAATATTTCTTGTAAATTGTAGCATGTGATAATGTACCTTGGTAACCACACTCAATGATGGTAGACTGAATTGTTCCATTGGGAATTTGATCAGGAGCTTCAGCATCATCAAGACCTAATATTTCTCCTAGGCTAGCAGGTGTGATTGCCATTTCTTTCCCTTTGATCTTCGTTTTCAAGGAAAGGACTTTACCATCTTCGGTAACAGTCTCAGCGTTTGCCCAAAACTCATTAAGAGTGTTAGTATGGATTGGTGAGTCAATGGTGAACGCCATGTAATATTGAGATTTTACGATCAAATCATTGATTTCGTCGTATTGGGACCATGCTTTAGCTTTTTTGAAGTAGCCTCTTTGATTGTGTCCCTGTTTAAGAACTAGAGCCATTTGTTTTTGATAGAACAGTTGAAGGATTCAGAGAGATTTTGAGAGAGGGAGGGAAGTTTTTGTTTTTGAAACGATAATAATAAAAAGAGGGGTTTGAGAAGTTTAATAGTCCATTTAGGTCAAACTTCTGAGAATAATAGGAAAAGATTGGTTTGTCCTTTTTATCTAAAATCTCTTATGATATTTATTCATCAGGAGTTTCCTATTTTGTTCTTCAGTAGTTTTGAACTACTGAGAAAAATAACCCCTAAAATCAATATTTGATGATTTTATTATCATCAGCAGATTTTTCTTTTCACAAATGTTTCCCTTACAGATGTTTTTATACATCAGTAGTTTTTCTCTCTTTTTGTTTATAAACAGAGGTTTGACACAGAGTGAGTAAACAAGCAAGTGAAAGTAAAATTTGTATAGAAAAGAATGAGAAACACTTACAGAGTTTACTCAAAGTTTAACATTCCAAGCATTGAAACTAACCTATGAAATGTTGATGTGTCAAGGGGTTTGGGGAATATATCAGCTATTTGATTAGCTGTTGTGACATGTTTCACCTCAATCTTGCCTTTTTTCATAGAAATCCCTGATGAAAAGATACCTGATTTCTATATGTTTTGTCTTTGAAAACTGAACAGGGTTTTGAATGATGCTAATGGCATATTTACTGTCTACTAAGAGTGGAGTCTTGGTCTCTTTGATTCCATAATCAAGATGTTGATATTGGAGCCATTGAATCTGTGATCTACAACTTACAGCAGAAATGTATCCAGCTTTAGCTGTTGAAGTTGCCACAGATGTTTGCTTCTTTGATTGCCAGGACACCAGGCAGTTTCCCAAGAATTGACAACCACCAGATGTAGATTTTCTTGACATTTTACATCGTGCATAGTCACTATCTGAAAAAACTGTTAACTTGGTATTGCTTGAAGCAGGATACCAAATGCCTAATGTAGGAGTTCCTTTCACATATTTGAAAATTCTTTTGATAGCAGTTAGGTGTGATTCCCTTGGTTCAGATTGATATCTAGCACAGACACAAGTTGAGAACATAATATCTGGTCTAGAAGCAGTTAAATACAGAAGGGAACCTATCATCCATCTATACATGGTTTGATCAACCTGTTTTCCTTGATCATCTAGTTCAACTTGTGTGGAAGGTGTCATGGGAGTGGAACATGATTTACTGTCTTGTAAAGAAAACTTGTTTAGTAATTCTTTAACATATTTAGATTGATGTTGTAGAGGTATGGTGCTTGACCCGACATACCGTCTTTATTATTTGTTACTTCTAATATTATTTACTAATATTGGGGTGTGGAGGTAACCCCCTAACTGGGCTTTGTGCCAATGGGCTATGTGCCCATATAGTTAGGGGTCCATGATGACCGGCCCATTAAGGCCCATGAGAAGCCCTATATAAGAGGTCTTTACCTCTCATTAGGGCACAAGTTATCACATACACATTACCCCCTGATAACACATGGCTGCCGCCGCTGCCGACATCACTTTTTGTGTCTGTACGTTGGACTCCATTCGTGGTTTCCTAGCAGTCACCTCCACACCCCACCTTCCATTTCTCTTCGCAGGTCTGGATCTCACCGGAGAAGACGAAGGCCGAGCTGTGGTTCCCCTATTCAACACCGTCGAGGAATACACCGGACAGCCGTTCAGGTTATTGTTAATTCATTGGCGCCATCCGTGGGACCGGCATCGAACAACACTCTGTTTTCTCTTCTCCACTACTTCTCAGATCTGTGCTCTTTTTGGTTTTTTCACATCGACGCGGGTTTATTTCCCAGATTTGTGTGTCTCCATGTGGGTTGTGATCTGGTGATTTCCAGATCTGATTTTTTTTAGATACCTCTTGAATATGCGATAATCAAGCCAGTTCAAGATCTATCAGATCTGCGTGAACAAATCTAGCTCTTTGCTATGGATTTCTTATTTATAGCCGCTGGGGCTCGATCTTTTGCACGACATGAAGACTCTTAGCTCCACGCATATGAGATTTGGATATATAGCCGCTGGGGTTCGATCTTTTGCACGGCATGAGATATTCCATATCCAGATAAGTTCTTTGCTATGGATCTTTTATTTATTTTCTAAAATACAAATATCGATGCCTAGTGGTACAAAAGCTGCTGGACACAAATGCTTTTGGCCATAAAAAGTTTATGATATAATAAGACTATCACCAGTCTTTTTTGTTTCCAAGCTATGCATATATGGCTTGCGCCGTACAAGCTTATATAGCACCACTTTGTGTGCATTGATCTTTAATCAGGCATCTTATTTGTATAATGTGGTCCCTGCTTTTGGATAACTCTTAGTTATATGCTTGCTGAATGTTGCTAGTCGTTAACTCCATGCTTTTGGGTAACCCCGCTTGTCAGCAACTCCCTACGTAAATCATGATATGCAGACCACTAAACCCTTTCGCATCTTTAGTCATGCTTGGGAATATCTCTTTTACAAAAAAAAAAAAAAAAAAAAAAAAAGGGCAATCATGGTGCGCATGGGAATAAGCAAAAGTGTCATACACTTTTACGACTTCACAAAGCCTACACCCATGTGCCATGTTAACTAATTGTCAGATCATGATTTATCTTTATTTTGATCTAATTTTTCTTTACAAAGCATAAAAAGAAAAACATGTACTATTTCATCTTAATGCAAATGGTAAAACTTGAAAAGACGTTCCGTGCACGTTTCCTTTTCAGGAACGTGCTACAATGTCGCCACGTCTCCTGTTCAGGAACGTGCTAACTTCGCGCGCGTCTCCTTTTTAGGAACGCGCCGCCACGTCATCGCGTCGCCTTCTCTGGAAGGCGATGCCACGTCACTACCTCGTGTTAGGTTGACGTAAAAAATTAAAAACACGTTCGCAACGGTAAGCCCGCGCAGAGCCGGTAACTCCACGCTACGGGTAACCCCGCTTGTCGGTAACTCCCTACGCAACGGTAAGCCCGCACAGAGCCGGCAACTCCACGCTACGGGTAACCCCGCTTGTCGGTAACTCCTACAAAACGGTAACCCCGTGCAAGCCGGTAACTTCACGCTTACGGGTAAACTCACTACTTATTTTGTTTCATAATCATCAGTTACAAAATGAGCAGGGGGTTTGATAATGGCAATTATTGGTTTTATCCCGATCAATAAAATATAAAGCGCACCTTAAATTGTCATGATATTTTATATTATGTACTACCACGCGCATGACTGAGTTTCTATTATACACACTTGATCCATAAAGGTGTTTGAAATCATTTGCACATGATTGCACAATATTCATGGCAGATGCCCGCTCAAAACCTTACTATTATTACATGTTCAAATGCTACTAATAATGTATGTAGCCGCAAACAATTAGGGAGCCGGCATGGTATAGCGCCACGTGAGATGGTTCTTATATCCCAATACGCCAAATGGCCCAGCTTCGAATATAAGGTTTTGATACAATCTATTTATATCTTGCGTTATTTATTATCTAACAACTTATTTTAAAGTTTAAGATACACTAACGTAAGGTTGGACACCTCATAATACACCCATATTATATGACTGATTTTTGCAGGTTCAGTCACGCTTACGGGTAACCCCGCTTGTCGGTAACTCCCTATGCCATGCTAGCGTTAGCGTCAGAGGCGTTCCGCATATCGCGTGGGCGTCAGAGGCGTTCCGCATATCGCGTGGGCGTCAGAGGCGTTCCGCATATCACGTGGGCGTCAGAGGCGTTCCGCATATCGCGTGGGCGTCAGAGGCGTTCCGCATATCGCGTGGGCGTCAGAGGCGTTCCGCATATAGCGTGGACGTCAGAGGCGTCCCGCAACTTCATACACGTTTCCTTTTCAGGAACGTGCTACACTTCGCGCGCGTCTCCTTTTCAGGAACGCGCCGCCACGTTTCCTTTTCAGGAACGTGCTACATCTTCGTGCGCGTCTCCTTTTTAGGAACGCGCCGCCTCAGCAGCTCCGCGGAGGCCTGATCCGCCGCCACGTTTCCTTTTCAGGAACGTGCTACATCTTCGTGCGCGTCTCCTTTTTAGGAACGCACCGCCTCAGCAGCTCCGCGGAGGCCTGCTCCGCCGCCACGTTTCCTTTTCAGGAACGTGCTACACTTCGCGCGCGTCTCCTTTTCAGGAATGCGACGCCACGTCTCCTTTTCAGGAACACGCCACCACTGCATTGAGTTGACGTAATACTTTAAGAGACGTTCTCCGCAGATTGCTTCCATCCGTCAACAGCAAGCACTTCGCGCAGTCAATGGCTATCATACGCCACCACAAAGCACTTCACGAATATCGTGGAGCATTGCTTTTGACTGGCGTACGCCCTAAAAAGGCGTCCTTCGCGGAGCATGCCCTTGCCTACTTAAAGCAATCTGCGGACGATAACTTTGGCGCGTCATGCGATCCACTGGCGAAGGATAATCTTATTATAAGTTCAATGCTCCTAAGCATTACACTTAGCAGCAATGAACTGGGGGAATGGCATGGTATAACACCACTTCAGATGGTTCTCATACCATGATGCGCCGTATGAATTCACCCCCCAAGAAAGGTGTTGTTGGTTCACCACGCACTATAACATTCGCACGCGCGCCATATCATTGGCCGCCCAAGGTTTTGGTACAACCTTTATTATATTTAGTGTTATTTACTATCTAATAACTTATTACAAGTTAAGATATACTAATACAAGGCTGGGCGCCTCACAATACACCCATATTATATGATTGAAATACTTGCAGGTCTGGCAACGAGCCACACTAGCACCTGCAACTACTAGACGCTCGCGCGCCGGTGACAGTTAGCCTAAAAGGTGACACTTAGCCGATAACAAGCGTAACGAGCAACCCTCACACGCATCGGTGACAGTTAACTTAGAAGGTGACACTTAGTCGGTAACAAGCGCAACGAGCAACCTCCCACACACATCGAAACGTTCGAGTCATTGATTTACCAAGAAGACAAAGCTCTTAATCTTCATTCCTGAGCACTCCTAATTAGTCTAGCGCTCCACCCAACGCTTGCACTTGGGAGCAACACTAGACTAGGGGGACTTGTAGAGGTATGGTGCTTGACCCGACATACCGTCTTTATTATTTGTTACTTCTAATATTATTTACTAAAATTGGGGTGTGGAGGTAACCCCCTAACTGGGCTTTGTGCCAATGGGCTATGTGCCCATATAGTTAGGGGTCCATGATGACCGGCCCATTAAGGCCCATGAGAAGCCCTATATAAGAGGTCTTCACCTCTCATTAGGGCACAAGTTATCACATACACATTACCCCCTGATAACACATGGCTGCCGCCGCTGCCGACATCACTTTTTGTGTCTGTACGTTGGACTCCATTCGTGGTTTCCTAACAGTCACCTCCACACCCCACGTTCCATTTCTCTTCGCAGGTCTGGATCTCACCGGAGAAGACGAAGGCCGAGCTGTGGTTCCCCTATTCAACACCGTCGAGGCATACACCGGACAACCGTTCAGGTTATTGTTTCTTCAGATGTATAAAAGTTCCATTTCTTTGTTGCTTTATCTGCAATCCCAAAAAGTACTGTAGTTCTCCCAATGTACACATCTCAAATTTTGATTGCATGAGTTTCTTAAATTCATCACATAGTTTTGTGTTTGTTGAACCAAAAATGATGTCATCAACATAAATTTGAACAAATAAGACATGATTTCCAACATGCTTTATAAAAAGTGTTTTATAAATGGAGCCTCTAGTGAAGTGATTTTTGAGTAAAAAGGTAGAAAGTGTTTCATACCAAGCTCTGGGAACTTGCCTTAGCCCATAAAGAGCTTTGTCAAGTTTGTACACCCAATTGGGATGAGAAGGGTCCTCAAACCCAGGTGGCTGACAAACATACACTTCCTCTTTTATTTTTTCATATAAAAAGGCACTCTTGACATCCATTTGAAAAAAACTTTAATTTTGTTGGAAATAGCATAAGCCAAAAATAACCTGATGGCTTCAAGCCTTGCAACTGGAGCAAAGGTTTCATCATAGTCAATTCCTTCTTCTTGTGAATAATCTTGTACTACCAATCTTGCCTTGTTCTTGATAATCATACCAGCTTCATCTTGTTTGTTTCTGAAGACTCATATTGTTCCAATTGGTAGCTTGTTTGGAGGTAAGGGACAAATTTCCCAGACCGGTTGCTTCTTGAATTGAAGCAATTCTTCCTGCATAGCTTGAACCCAATTGTTATCTTTGAGGGCTTCTTGATATTTCTTTGGTTCCAACTGAGAAATAAATGCTGAGAAAAAGTAAAAGTTGGAAAGTTGGTTTCTTATAAGTACTCCTAAAACAATATCACCTATGATTTGGTCCAATGGATGATATCTGTGCTCAATCAGTTGTTGTAGCCTTGTACTTGATGATGGCTTGTGACAACCGGCAAATTTCGGTCAACCTTTGACTGGATTTTAATCGTGTTTCCTATATAATTAACATGTTTTAAAATTAATTTGGATTAACTTAAGTTGATACGAGTCCGACGATGTCTTTTTTGGAGTTCCTGGACGCCTTGATGCTTCTAAAGAAAGAGTTGCACGTTTTAATGCTAACGAACTGACATCTGCAAAATTTGTCAAACTGGACCAACATAAAGTTATTACATGTAAATACGGCACGTGTTTGCTGTTGAAGCAATCATATAGGGAATTGGCTTGAAAAACGGTCTAAAACGTTGCGTTTTGGAAAACGTGGAAGCAAACGACATGGTAACCGGACTTCGGAATGAGTGGTTTTAACCGAATTTATACTTTTGGATAATTATTTATATTAAATAATGTTAGTTATTAAATTTTGAAAGTTATCGGATCGTCTAAATGAAAGAAACAGTAACCGGTTGAGCTAACGCGATTTTAACGCGTGCTCTGAAAGAACGTGTCAGATGTCGAAAATAATTATATTTTTCTCGGTGTAGTGTTATTTTTTATTTCGAACAAAACCGACTAATTTTTGTAATTAGTTATCGAGCCTAAATATAAACTGAGGCGTTTTACGTTTATACGGGTTCGATACGCTGTACAACTCACCTACTAACAAACCCTACCTATAAAATCTTACATCCTCTTCATCTTCTTTATTTAGTCAGCCGCATGCCTCTCTCTCTCTCTCTCTCTCTCTCTCTCTAGAAACCCTCACTCTCTCTAACTTATCCCTCACTCTCTCACTCTCTCTCGCACATACCTTCCCTCTCACTCCCGATGGCAGCGCCGGCCGACCACCACGACTCTTGGTGGTGGCGGCGTGATGTTTAACGGCCAGAAACAGGTCGTGATTTTGTTTAGGATGGTGGTTTTCGGGTGATTGTACTTGGGGTCGTGGAGATGAGCAGCGGTGGAGTGGCCCGTAAGCATTTGGTGGTCGATGAAGGCTATA
The DNA here is from genome assembly GCA_028751855.1 of Ambrosia trifida. Classification (NCBI taxonomy): domain Eukaryota; kingdom Viridiplantae; phylum Streptophyta; class Magnoliopsida; order Asterales; family Asteraceae; genus Ambrosia; species Ambrosia trifida. The sequence continues at coordinate 61,319,157 of CM054128.1, read as the reverse complement.
GAGGTGGCTCATAGCAGTGTTACAGGTTGGAGGTCCGAAGATGGAGTCGAGGGGTAGTGGTTCGTGTCTGTGGAGGTGGTGATTGTGGCGGATTCGGTATTGGTTAAGGTATTGGGCTGACAACCGGGTCTAGGGGTTTCAAGTTGGGTTGATTTCACTCCCGAGTGAGGATGATGGCTCTCAGGTCGAGTGTCGTTGTTGGTCATAGTCGGGTCAGTTTTGGTTCAGCCTTGGTTCAGATCTGGTCAGCTATCGGGCTTTGGAGTCACACCCGGTCCAGGTTAGGTCTGGTTCTGCTGAAGTTGCTGAGGTAGCTGTGGTTTCTAATCGTGGTTTTCTTTCGCGTTTGGCTCGGGTCTCTATACTCGGGTCAACAACAGGTCAGATTTTTGGGTTTGGCCAGCACCGGTAAGCTAGTCAACTGTGGTCAAACCGGGTCAACTAGGTCAAATACGCTCACGGGTCATATTTGGTGTAGCCAACGCTTAGATCGAGACGCACACGTAAATCTCGGTATAATAAACAATTCTTATTTATTATTTTTATGTTATTTAAAAATATTTATTTATAAACATATAAATACGAATGGATTTAACTCCCGAAACGAACCGACAAGATATTAAACGGATGAATGGTATTGTATATAAAGCGTGACTAAGTAATGTTATATATTGAACTACACATGTTGGACTATATGGCATATATATTGTTATTTATGTTATATATATATATATATATATATATATATAAGTAGGGCTAGGATACTTTGAGAACTCGATGAGTTGTGAGAACTCGACGTAAAATGCGAAAAAAAATTTTTTTTTTTGCACACTCGTGTAAAAACACGTAACCCCACTGTAAAAAAAAATTAAAAAAAATACATTAATTTACGCCAAATTACACCGGTGTAAGAGATTTTTATCCAGGTATAAGTATATTAATATTTTATTCATTATTTTATTGTTGATTAATTATGGACCACATAATCATTTTTGATTAAAAAAAGTATGTGGTTATAAAGTGAATTCCTATGGTTTTTACAACTCATAGGAGTTCTCAAAATATCTGGATCCTATATAAGTATAATTTATATAATTGTCGAAACGTATAAAGTCTCGTAAATTGGAACTGCGGATAAATGAATTTGATGTCTTGTATTGGATGTTGATTTTGGGAAAATTGTAGACGATGTGTGTTGCCTGGTTTTTACAAAAACAGAGGAAACTCTGCCGAAATTTATAAAATCCAAAGCGTAACAAAACCAACATTGTCGTGTATGTTTTTATAAATAATTCCCAAGTGGATATTAAATGTAATTATACCAAAATCTCGACGTTTTGACAAAGATTATTTGTAACAATAATTAAGTGAATTTCAGACAATATTTTCAATACAAATATATATAGTTTTGCCAAACTTCAAGTGTGACAAGTTTTCGAAAGGTTTATTGTTCGGATTCAAAAATATCTAAACGTTCGATTTTATTTGGGAACCTTTTTATAGAGATCAATGTTTTGAAAACATTGAAATGTTCGGATTTGGAAATGATGTAACATTTGTTATTAATTCGAAATTAATAACAAGAATAGTAATTTGCAAAGTATATTTTCCTAAAAATAAACGTAGAAGACAAATACATTTATCCGACTAACGAGACGAACTACGGCTCTAGATAAGTTATATGTTTCGCAATGTTAGTCCAACGTGGGTTACACGCGAATAGTAACAAGTGTGCAACTTGAGTACTAGGTCGTATGTAACGCCTAATTAAGATAAGTCAAGATCGGTTCATCGACTTAAAACACATTAAGACTCGAGTTAGTATATACGAGTCTAGATAGTTGAATAAACTATCTTTTAGCCGGATAATAGGCTAGATTTATATGTGTTAGACTTTTAAGGTGTCCTTTGTTGGTAATAGGGCACGAGGAAGTCAGTCAAAGCTTCGGGATTTGTTTGCTAGCTAAGCAAGGAAATTAAGGTGAGTTCATGACCCCACTTTTTAACGTTTTTATAAATGTTTTCGCGGGGAAGACATGCTTGTTTAATGAAAACCGTTTATTTTAAAGCATAACAAAGTTTATGAAAAACTTGTGAAGTACAAATGCTTTTATAAAATCGTACGTGGTTAAAAGGGAAATAAATGCCGTGTAAGTAAGAAAGTATTAAAATGTGCGGTAATTGTGGAATCTTGAAATGGTGCATTAGATGGGCACATGGGTAACGGGAAAGTCTAGTGGGACGTGCAGTCTCCGCAGTTAACTGTAACCGTTAATACAAAGTGATGTAGCCGTAGAACATGGGGATAGTACTATCGGTCCTTGACGGGGACCTACCCCCGGTTGATTAGCGTCAACTCGGATGGACCAAGGGGTGTTACGATATTCTAAATTTGTTACCACTATAACAACGTGTGGGGCAAAAACAAGTAGTCTAGTTTTGGTTACGGGCTCATGGGGACGCCATCGGTATTAGGATTTGCAACCCTAAGTTTATGTAGAACATTTCTTATGTTTGTTACGCGCACTAACTTTTCAAATAATGGTTATTTTATTTGATCATTTCCACTTTCGGTGTACGTGATTGCCCGGTGGGTAACTCCAGGGAAAAATGGTTTTCACAGTAATATGAGAAAGTTTTTCAAAAGTTATTGTGGAAGTCTCCTTTTGGGCTAAAGGTTCGATCGACAAAATTTGGATATATTTATCTTTATGGGGAGGTAAATATATGGCAAAGTGAGTCGAGTCGAAGGTTAAGGAATACCTTGTAAGAATTTAAAAGAGGCTTTTTTATATGTATGTTCGATCGACGAAACTTGGGTATATTTATCTTTATGGGGAGGTAAATATATGGCAAAGTGAGTCGAGTCGAAGGTTAAGGAATACCCTGTAAGAATTTAAAAGAGGCTTTTTATATGTATGTTCGATCGACGAAACTTGGGTATATTTATCTTTATGGGGAGGTAAATATATGGCAAAGTGAGTCGAGTCGAAGGTTAAGAAAGGAATAACCGGTAAGGATTGAAATGGGATTTTTATATGTATTTTCCCAAATAATGTTTTGCGTAAAGAAAATAAATTTTCTCATTAATGTTTGCAAATATTTCTTAAGTGTTTTGAAAGAAAAATGGGTTATGAACGATAAACATAAAACCATGAACTCACCAGCTTTATGCTGACTTTTTAAGCATGTCTTTCAGGTCTAGATATTAGCAACGACATGGTTGGAAATAAGCGATGTCTTGGGATTGGACACCCTAGAAGGCTTAGAAAAAGGCGTTCGGAACATGTAGAAGTCTTAGTCAAAATATTCCGCTGCGTAGTAAAGGTGCCAAACGTTCACAACCGACGGGAAAATCGAGGTGTGACATGGCTCTTGAACTTCTTCAAACAAACCGCTGAGGTTAATGATATATGGTTCAGCTGTATGTTGTGGTTCAAGGGTCTGTGGAGCTGAATCAGTAGTTTGGATTTGTTCATCAGCAGTTGTTGAAGTAGAAGTTTGTAAAACTTCTGATAGTTTGAAAGTTGATTTAATGACTGTGTTTGGAGTCCATGGTGGAGGACTATCATCATAAAACCCTTGATCACCATAATAAGTGGGTTTAGATGATGTAACAGTCTTTTCAGGTCCGAAATGGAAACTGTCAAGGTTAAAGAGTTCAGCAGGATGTGCTGGAATGAGAATTTGTTTTGACTCATTAAACTTGAAATTCAGTGTTTCTTCTACTATCTTAGTTCTTGAATTAAAAACCTTGTAGGCTTTTCTAGTGGAAGAATAACCAAGAAAATAACCTGAATCAACTTTTGCAGCAAACCATAAAATAGAGTCTTTGATGTTTAGAATGAAACATTGCCATCCGAAAGCCCTAAAAAAGGAGATAAGAGGCTTTATGCCATGAAGAACTTCATAGGCAGTTTTGGAATGTCTTTTATTGACAAGGACTCTGTTTTGATCATAACAAGTTGTGTTGACTTCTTCAGCCCAAAAATACAATGGTAGGCCTAAATCAGCTAACATGGTTCTAGCTGCTTCAATTAATGTTCTGTTCTTTCTTTCTACCACACCATTTTGTTCAGGAGTTCTGGGAATGCTGAAATGTCTAACAATCCCTTTAGACAAACAAATTCACCTAGAGTTTTGTTCCTGAACTCTGTCCCATTGTCACTCCTGATGACTTTGACAGAGAAAGAGAATTGTTTCTCTAATTGTAGAATGAAGAACTTGATAATATCAGCTGCCTCATCCTTGGAGTATAAGAAGAAGACCCATGTAAATTTTGAGTAGTCATCAATGATGACCAAGCAGTACTTCTTCTTACCAATGCTAATAATCTTGAATGGTCCAAATAAGTCCATATAGAGTAGTTGAAGACATGCAATTGTTTTTAATTCTTCAATAGACTTATAGGAGGACTTATGTTGTTTACCTTTAAGACAGGATACACAGTGTTCTTTACACTGGTATTCCTTCAAAGGTAGACCTCTGACCAAGCCCATTTTTGTGACTTTATTTATGGTTTTAAAGTTCACATGGCCAAGTCTCCTATGCCAGAGATCAGTTTTAGAAGTTGATGCTCTTGAGAAGAAACAAACAGTGTTGTTCAGTACTTTGTCTTTTTCAATGTCCACTACATAGACATTGCCACATCTTTTGGCTATTAGCAAAGTATGATCTTCAATGATCTTCTCTATCAACGTTTGGCCTTCTGGTGATATGATCTTGCATGTTGTTTCGGTGAAAAAGGAAGAATATCCTTTGTCACACATTTGAGATACACTCATCAAGTTTTATTCCAAGTTTTCAACCAGATTGACCTTGTTAAACTGTATTTTACCAGAGGATACATTGCCATGTCCTAGCATATATCCCTTGACATTGTTCCCAAAGGACACAGATCCTTCTCTTTGACTGATAAAATTGCTTATCAAGTATCTACATCTTGTCATGTGCATTGAGCCTCAACTGTCAACATACCAAATGCTATTTAAACTTCTAGAGACCCTCTGCACCATATAGCAAATTAGTTAGATTTGGCAACCCAAGCCAGTTTAGCTTTGGGGTTGCTCTTGAGAACAGGAACGGTTTGTTTTGGACTATCTTTAGAAATCCATGTCTTTTTGGAAATGGATTTGTCATTATATCCAATGGTGTAGTCCTTTTGAGGACCACCATCAACTTTGGTCATCAATAGTTTTACCAAATTTGTGAGGTTTTCAATCTCAGCAGTTTGTGAGATTGCTGATGATTTAGGTCCAACTATTGAAGAAGAATTTTGAGAAAAAGGCCTTTGTTGAGATTTAGTCTTTTTCTGAGAAAAGGTGTTACATGGTTGTTGTTTGTTGGGACAAAAAGTTTCTTCAAAATCTTGTTTGATTTGTTTTCCCACAACCAGTTGTATGATTTTCTTGTTATACTAATTTCCTTTGATGTATCTACAAAATTTTGTTTTGTGGTTAAACAGACCACAAATTTCACATTCTCTTGCCTTCTCCTTCCTTTTAAATTCTTCATGAGATGTGGAAGGCAAATTACTGACAGTTTTAGAAAGGTGAGTTAGGTCATCAGTAGTTTTCAGGTTCTCAACTCCTAATGAAGATGAAACTACTGGTGACTTAATGTTAGTATATAAAACTTCTGCAGGACTTTCTTTTTCAATTTTGAGAAAGTTCTGATGAAAGGATGTGCATTCTTTCATATTGGAAGTTTGATTTACAATTATTCTACTCCCATCATCAGCAGTTTTGCGAGTAAAATCAGTTGGTGTTTCAGTATGGTGGTACCCTATGCCAAACTTAACATTTGATGCAGTTTGTTTGTTCAGCAGCATTTGGTAACCTCTACATGACTCAACCCATTTTTCACAATCAACCTTGGTGTCAGTAATCTCTTTTCTAACATTTCCTAGGTCTTCTATCATGATTTTAATTTGTGCTTGAGTTTGTTTAGACTTTGCAGCAAGTTTTCTTTCTAAATCACATTTTATCTGAGTATATTTTCTTTCAGGGTCATTGGCTTTGCCATGTAGATGCACATTGGTCTCTCTTATGAAAGCAAAAGATTCTTTGCAAGAAGTTGAACAAAGTTTTAACAAAGATTCTTTTGATACCTGAGACAAGGCAGATTTGGAGGTGCATCCCTCAAATGCCATTAAGGCAAAATTCTTTCTGCCATTATCATGTTCTCCCCAGTTGATGTCATAGACTTTGTTGTCTGCATCAGGACTGCATTCAGATGTATCAAAAGGAAGACTGCTCCAATCAATACATCCTGATGTAAAAAGACTTTGTTGAGAGGGTTGTTGAGTTTGTGGAAGATGTTGAGTAGCTGGAACAGGTGTTTGTTGTTAGCCCTGTTGTTGAGCAGGCATCTGAACATGTTGTATTTGAGGCACATATTGAATTTGTGGAGCTTGTGCCTGTACAAAATGAGCACTCCCTTGAGTTCCATTATTCCTATTATAACTGGAGTTAAACTGATTCCAGACTGTGGTTGGTTAAAGCTAGAGCTTCTACACTCTCTAGCAAAGTGTCCCAACTTTTGACACTTATGACATCTAAGTTTAGATTTGTCAAAACCAACTTTTGTAGAGCTGTTCAGTCCTGGAAATTTCCTTCCTGATTGTTTATAAAATTTATTTGTTTTTATGCTTAACATGGCCAGTTAAGTCATCACTACTGAAATTTTTTAAATCGTCCATTATAAAACACATGTTATCAGTAGTTTGACTGTCTTCTTCATTGTCATAACCTGGATATGACCTCTCTAATGAGATCCCAGTGCTTATGTCAATGTGGTCAAAAGATCCAAAATCATTTGGACAAGAAGATGAGTCTTGTCCTAAAAGTGTTGTACTACCTGGAACATAGTCATCAGCAGTTCTGCCAGAATTTTGTAACTTTTTCTTTTGATTTATTTCTCTTTCAAAAGTTAACAATCTCCCATGTAATTGTGTAAGAGTGAGGGGGTTAATTTCTGGTCCAGATCTAAGAACTATTGAGTAAGTTTCCCATTTTTCTGGTAAAGACCTTAAAAATCTATGAAGCATAGATATTGTTGTATAGGTCTGACCATTTAACTTTAACTCAGAGATTAATGAGGAAAATCTTTCAAATTATTGTGTCAAAGTTTCTCCATTAATGTGAGTAAATGTTTCAATTGTTGAGCAAGAATTTCCCTGGTGTTGGCAATCACCTCTTCAGTTCCTCCAAACTGTTCTTTTAGGCAGTCCCAAAGCTCTTTGGCACTTTAACAATTTAAAAGTCTAGAGTAGATATCATTTGGGAGAACCATTGCCAACATAGAGAATGCCTTAGCATCAAGCTCAAGTTTTAGGAAATCTTCATCAATATATCCTTTTGGGTCTTTTGGAATTTATTCCTTAGTTTCAAGATTTACATTTAATGGTTTATGAGGTCCATACATGACAGATCTCCAACAACCAGTGTTGGTCGGTGACAGAGTATGTGCCAATCTTTTCTGCCAGGTATTATACTCATTTCTAACCAGCATAGAAGGTTTAGTGGCAGATACAGTATTATGAGGATCCTTTTTTGAGAATTTTGATTAGTCAGGTTTTTCTCAAAGTTATGGATGAACAAAAGTGAACTTTTATCCTTTATTGAATATCAATATGAGCCTGTGTCTGATTCTCAATTTGTTAGATTGATATTTTATTAGATAAACTAGTGCTATGATACCAATTGTTGGATCAGTGGCTCAACTTTTAGCAGTTCTTAGTTATGAACACTTATGTGTTACAAATATATCAAAGTAAATTGCACAGCGGAATATTAAAGTGTTCAAGTTAAAGCATCACTTTTAATAGGAGTTATGACTCCCCCTCAATCAATGAACTCTTTTTTTAATGGTTAATTTCATTAAACAAAGCGCGCCCTCAAATCAAGGACCGCCACAAAAATTACAACATATACATAGGGAATTCGGACCAATCCTTCCACGTGATATCAACAAACTTAGAACGACTCTTAACCCATAAGAATGTAAAAGATTTGACAATGGACACCACATCAACCACATTCGGAGTTTTGTTATCGAAAATCATTTTGTTCCTTGCCTTCCAAATGGCCCAACACGTGGTCATAATAATACCTCTAAGGATTCTTTTGCTCCACTGCGACCTTTGAGCCTAATTTGGAGCTTGCAGCAAATCATCAATGTCAAGTAGAAAAAACGGTTGAAACTTGCACCACTTCCCTCAATCAATGAACTAGGAAGTTAAAGATGAGAATCAATAGTAAATGAATACAACAGTAAATGCAGAATGATTCTCAACTATATATGAAAGGTTAACTATAAAGTAATATGAAGGAAAATGTTCAAATCTTAAGATTGATGAGTGAATGAACTACTTCTATAATAGGGGGAGTGATCCCTCTATTTATAGAATAGATAACATACAGACTAAGTAAATTCAAAAGCTTAAAGTAAAGATATTTCTACAACAGGCTGTAGTTATCGAAACTTGAACAACGACTTTAATAAAACTAATATAATACTAAACTGCTAAGTTTAAGGTCGGTTTAATACAAGTGCTGATACTTTATAAAAGATCTTTAGGAGTTTGCCTTCAGTAGTTTGTTCTTCAGATATTTGTCTTGTTTATCTTCAGAACTTCTGATGCTTTTACTCTTCAGAACTTTTGGATATCTATTACTTCAGCAGTTCTGCGAAATATGAATAGGATATATGACTAAGGTTTATAACTGGCTTGTCAATCCTCTTCGACCCTACAATTTGGCTATGAAATTCTTGCCAAAAGCAGGAGGTGAATCGAGGATCCTAGTCAGACACGATGGATACCGGCACTCTGTGTCATGCGAAAATTTCATTAGTAAAGACATCCGCCATCTTTTCCGACGTGTACGATTCGCGAATGTGAATGAAATAGGCGGTCTTTGTCAATCGATCAACCACGACCCATATAGCGTCGTATCCCCGCGTTGTTTTAGGCAATTTGGTTAATGGGTCCATTGTTATTTGTTCCCACTTCCATACGGGTATTTCTAGTGGTTGGAGTCGTCCATACGGCTTCTGGTGTTCCGCATTGACTTGTAAGCAAGTTACACACCTCTCGACATACTTTGCCACATCCATTTTCATTCCAGGCCAGATTTTCTTCAAGTCCATGTACATCTTGGTGGCCCCGGGGTGAATCGATTTCTAGGATTTGTGCGCTTCGTCTATTAATAGGGCCGTAGCATGGCAGGAGTTAGGCACCTAAATTCTATCGAGTCGAGTTTTCAACCTGTGATTATGTTCTTCAAGGTCATCAACTTGACCTTTAATTTTCTCTTTATACCAGTTTTCCTCTTTTAAGGCTTCGACTTGAGCCTCGCGAATCCGATCGATAAGGCCCGAAGTGATGGTGAGCTGCATAGCCTTCATATGGATAGGAGTATGATCCTCATTTCCTCTCAAGGCGTCGGCCACCTGGTTTGCTTTGCCCGGGTGGTAACGAATTTCATAGTCGTAGTCTTTTAGTGTTTCTAACCATCGTCTTTGTCTCATATTAAACTCCTTTTGATCGAAGAAGTACATAAGGCTCTTGTGGTCGGTGAAAATCGTAATTTTTACCCGTATAGGTAATGCGTCTAGATTTTTAGCGCAAGCACAACAGCTACTAGCTCAAGTTCGTGAGTTGGGTACTTGGTTTCATGGGTTTTTAATTGTCTCGAGGCATAGGCGATGACCTTGTCTCGTTGCATGAGTATATACCCCAACCTGAGGTGTGAGGCATCTGAATACACCACCATGTCTTCCGTCCCATCGAGTAGTGTGAGCACAGGGGCATGCGTGAGTTTGTCTTTTAAAATATTGAAGGCTTTGTATTGCTCCTCACCCCATTTGAACCTTTCTTCCTTACTGGTTAGCTTGGTTAGTGGGGTGGCGATTTTTGAAAAGTCTTCTATAAACCTTTGATAGTAACCCGCGAGTCCTAGAAAACTTCGGACCTCGGATGGGTTTTTAGGTGGGCTCCATTTAAATACCATCTCGATCTTGGAGGGGTCCACCAACACACCCTCCGCACTAACCACGTAACCGAGGAATTGAACTTCTCGAAGCTAAATGGCGCACTTCAAGAACTTAGCATAAAGTTTCTCCCTTCGGAGTGTTTCAAGTACTTCGTATAGATGACAATCGTGTTCCACCTCACTTTGGGAATAGATGAGGATGTCGTCGATAAATATGATCATGGATTTGTCCAACAAAGGTTTGCACACCAGGTTCATTAGGTCCATGAAAGCTGCGGGAGCATTTGTCAATCCAAATGACATCACGAGGAACTCGTAATGTCCATAGCGTGTCCGGAATGCGGTCTTGGGTATATCAGCTTCCCTTACCTTGAGTTAATGATACCCCGATCTTGGATCGATTTTGGAAAACTAAGTGGCACCTTGAAGTTGATCGGATAGATCATCAATTCGGGGTAGCAGGTACTTGTTTTTTACCGTGAGCTGGTTTAGCTCTTGGTAGTCTATACACATGCAGAGATTGCCGTCTTTCTTCTTTATGAATAACACCGGTGTTCCCCACGGGGACACACTCGTTCGGATAAAGCCTTTGTCGAGAAGGTCTTGCAATTCTGTCATTAGCTCTTTGAGCTCAGACGAGGCTAGGCGATATGGTGCCCTAGCCACCAACTTGGCTCCCGGGATGAGTTTGATCCCAAATTCGATTTCTCATTTAGGCGGGATACCTGGAAATTCTTCTAGGAAAACAGCAAGGAATTCCCACAATACCGGTACATCTTGAATCTGCATGACTTTGTTTTTGGTGTCAATCACATGAGTTTGATATGCCTTGCACCCGTGTTGTATAAGTTTCCTAGCTTCAAGTATTGAGCATAGGATGGGGTTGTATCTTGCTTTTCCATGAATTGTGACATGCTTACCGCTTGGCTATGTTACTTGTATCACTTTACGGTGGCAGTCCACGTTGGCATGATGTTTGGAAAACCAATCCATGTCAATAATGATTTCGAACTCTCCCATCTTCATGGGCACTAGTTCTATGGGAAACTCTTCCCTGTCAATTATGATTGTGCAACCTCGACATACGTCAAAAATAACAAAATATTTATTATCACTTACTTCTACTTCAAGTGGAATAGGCAACTTTTCAAGAATGAAAGATGGGTTGTGAATAAGTTTGTGCGAGACGAAAGACTTGTTCGCACCCGTATCAAATAAAACTTTTGCAAAAACAGAATTAACGAGGAAGGTACCTGCGACCACGTTCGGGTCTAGCCTTGCTTTTTTAGAGGTGATGATGAATGATCTTGCCCGTGACTTAGGAGCTTCGCTGTGGCTTTCATTCTTGACATTTGACTTTGAGACTTCGCGGCACTCGGATTTCTTGTGCCCCGGTTTGTAGCACTTGAAGCACACATCGGCATTAGCAAGGAAATTGCCCACAATATGCCCCAATTTCTTGCAGATTGGGCATGGCTAATTTTTAAAGTAATAGTATCCCTTGGGGCCTCTGCCACAAATCTAACATGTGTTAGGCGACCCGCCCTTTGCATTACCCTTTTTTGGAGATTCCCCAACCTTTATTTTCTTGCTCGGGCTTAGGTTTGGGTCCACCGACCTCCTCTCACCCCTTTCAACTTCTTTATTGAGTTCCAACTCCCTTTCACGTGTTGCATTGATGATTTCAGGCAAGATTTCATACCTCGAGGGGGTCATGAATTCCCTAAACTCAGCCCCGAGCATGTTGTGATAGTAGTATATTTTCTGTTCTTCGGTCTCAGTTAAGTCCCCGCTGAACTTGAAACACATTAAGACTCGAGTTAGTACATACGAGTCTAGATAGTTGAATAAACTATCTTTTAGCCGGATAATAGGCTAGATTTATATGTGTTAGACTTTTAAGGTGTCCTTTGTTGGTAATAGGGCACGAGGAAGTCAGTCAAAGCTTCGGGATTTGTTTGCTAGCTAAGCAAGGAAATTAAGGTGAGTTCATGACCCCACTTTTTAACGTTTTTATAAATGTTTTCGCGGGGAAGACATGCTTGTTTAATGAAAACCGTTTATTTTAAAGCATAACAAAGTTTATGAAAAACTTGTGAAGTACAAATGCTTTTATAAAATCGTACGTGGTTAAAAGGGAAATAAATGCCATGTAAGTAAGAAAGTATTAAAATGTGCGGTAATTGTGGAATCTTGAAATGGTGCATAAGATGGGCACATGGGTAACGGGAAAGTCTAGTGGGACGTGCAGTCTCCGCAGTTAACTGTAACCGTTAATACAAAGTGATGTAGCCGTAGAACATGGGGATAGTACTATCGGTCCTTGACGGGGACCTACCCCCGGTTGATTAGCGTCAACTCGGATGGACCAAGGGGTGTTACGATATTCTAAATTTGTTACCACTATAACAACGTGTGGGGCAAAAACAAGTAGTCTGGTTTTGGTTACGGGCTCATGGGGACGCCATCGGTATTAGGATTTGCAACCCTAAGTTTATGTAGAACATTTCTTATGTTTGTTACGCGCACTAACTTTTCAAATAATGGTTATTTTATTTGATCATTTCCACTTTCGGTGTACGTGATTGCCCGGTGGGTAACTCCAGGGAAAAATGGTTTTCACAGTAATATGAGAATGTTTTTCAAAAGTTATTGTGGAAGTCTCCTTTTGGGCTAAAGGTTCGATCGACAAAATTTGGATATATTTATCTTTATGGGGAGGTAAATATATGGCAAAGTGAGTCGAGTCGAAGGTTAAGGAATACCTTGTAAGAATTTAAAAGAGTCTTTTTTATATGTATGTTCGATCGACGAAACTTGGGTATATTTATCTTTATGGGGAGGTAAATATATGGCAAAGTGAGTCGAGTCGAAGGTTAAGGAATACCCTGTAAGAATTTAAAAGAGGCTTTTTATATGTATGTTCGATCGACGAAACTTGGGTATATTTATCTTTATGGGGAGGTAAATATATGGCAAAGTGAGTCGAGTCGAAGGTTAAGAAAGGAATAACCGGTAAGGATTGAAATGGGATTTTTATATGTATTTTCCCAAATAATGTTTTGCGTAAAGAAAATAAATTTTCTCATTAATGTTTGCAAATATTTCTTAAGTGTTTTGAAAGAAAAATGGGTTATGAACGATAAACATAAAACCATGAACTCACCAGCTTTATGCTGACTTTTTAAGCATGTCTTTCAGGTCTAGATATTAGCAACGACATGGTTGGAAATAAGCGATGTCTTGGGATTGGACACCCTAGAAGGCTTAGAAAAAGGCGTTCGGAACATGTAGAAGTCTTAGTCAAAATATTCCGCTGCGTAGTAAAGGTGCCAAACGTTCACAACCGACGGGAAAATCGAGGTGTGACATGGCTCTTGAACTTCTTCAAACAAACCGCTGAGGTTAATGATATATGGTTCAGCTGTATGTTGTGGTTCAAGGGTCTGTGGAGCTGAATCAGTAGTTTGGATTTGTTCATCAGCAGTTGTTGAAGTAGAAGTTTGTAAAACTTCTAATAGTTTGAAAGTTGATTTAATGACTGTGTTTGGAGTCCATGGTGGAGGACTATCATCATAAAACCCTTGATCACCATAATAAGTGGGTTTAGATGATGTAACAGTCTTTTCAGGTCCGAAATGGAAACTGTCAAGGTTAAAGAGTTCAGCAGGATGTGCTGGAATGAGAATTTGTTTTGACTCATTAAACTTGAAATTCAGTGTTTCTTCTACTATCTTAGTTCTTGAATTAAAAACCTTGTAGGCTTTTCTAGTGGAAGAATAACCAAGAAAATAACCTGAATCAACTTTTGCAGCAAACCATAAAATAGAGTCTTTGATGTTTAGAATGAAACATTGCCATCCGAAAGCCCTAAAAAAGGAGATAAGAGGCTTTATGCCATGAAGAACTTCATAGGAAGTTTTGGAATGTCTTTTATTGACAAGGACTCTGTTTTGATCATAACAAGTTGTGTTGACTTCTTCAGCCCAAAAATACAATGGTAGGCCTAAATCAGCTAACATGGTTCTAGCTGCTTCAATTAATGTTCTGTTCTTTCTTTCTACCACACCATTTTGTTCAGGAGTTCTGGGAATGCTGAAATGTCTAACAATCCCTTTAGACAAACAAATTCACCTAGAGTTTTGTTCCTGAACTCTGTCCCATTGTCACTCCTGATGACTTTGACAGAGAAAGAGAATTGTTTCTCTAATTGTAGAATGAAGAACTTGATAATATCAGTTGCCTCATCCTTGGAGTATAAGAAGAAGACCCATGTAAATTTTGAGTAGTCATCAATGATGACCAAGCAGTACTTCTTCTTACCAATGCTAATAATCTTGAATGGTCCAAATAAGTCCATATAGAGTAGTTGAAGACATGCAATTGTTTTTAATTCTTCAATAGACTTATAGGAGGACTTATGTTGTTTACCTTTAAGACAGGATACACAGTGTTCTTTACACTGGTATTCCTTCAAAGGTAGACCTCTGACCAAGCCCATTTTTGTGACTTTATTTATGGTTTTAAAGTTCACATGGCCAAGTCTCCTATGCCAGAGATCAGTTTTAGAAGTTGATGCTCTTGAGAAGAAACAAACAGTGTTGTTCAGTACTTTGTCTTTTTCAATGTCCACTACATATACATTGCCACATCTTTTGGCTATTAGCAAAGTATGATCTTCAATGATCTTCTCTATCAACTTTTGGCCTTCTGGTGATATGATCTTGCATGTTGTTTCGGTGAAAAAGGAAGAATATCCTTTGTCACACATTTGAGATACACTCATCAAGTTTTATTCCAAGTTTTCAACCAGATTGACCTTGTTAAACTGTATTTTACCAGAGGATACATTGCCATGTCCTAGCATATATCCCTTGGCATTGTTCCCAAAGGACACAGATCCTTCTCTTTGACTGATAAAATTGCTTATCAAGTATCTACATCTTGTCATGTGCATTGAGCCTCAACTGTCAACATAACAAATGCTATTTAAACTTCTGGAGACCCTCTGCACCATATAGCAAATTAGTTAGATTTGGCAACCCAAGCCAGTTTAGCTTTGGGGTTGCTCTTGAGAACAGGAACGGTTTGTTTTGGACTATCTTTAGAAATCCATGTCTTTTTGGAAATGGATTTGTCATTATATCCAATGGTGTAGTCCTTTTGAGGACCACCATCAACTTTGGTCATCAATAGTTTTACCAAATTTGTGAGGTTTTCAATCTCAGCAGTTTGTGAGATTGCTGATGATTTAGGTCCAACTATTGAAGAAGAATTTTGAGAAAAAGGCCTTTGTTGAGATTTAGTCTTTTTCTGAGAAAAGGTGTTACATGGTTGTTGTTTGTTGGGACAAAAAGTTTCTTCAAAATCTTGTTTGATTTGATTTCCCACAACCAGTTGTATGATTTTCTTGTTATACTAATTTCCTTTGATGTATCTACAAAATTCTGTTTTGTGGTTAAACAGACCACAAATTTCACATTCTCTTGCCTTCTCCTTCCTTTTAAATTCTTCATGAGATGTGGAAGGCAAATTACTGACAGTTTTAGAAAGGTGAGTTAGGTCATCAGTAGTTTTCAGGTTCTCAACTCCTAATGAAGATGAAACTACTGGTGACTTAATGTTAGTATATAAAACTTCTGCAGGACTTTCTTTTTCAATTTTGAGAAAGTTCTGATGAAAGGATGTGCATTCTTTCATATTGGAAGTTTGATTTACAATTATTCTACTCCCATCATCAGCAGTTTTGCGAGTAAAATCAGTTGGTGTTTCAGTATGGTGGTACCCTATGCCAAACTTAACATTTGATGCAGTTTGTTTGTTCAGCAGCATTTGGTAACCTCTACATGACTCAACCCATTTTTCACAATCAACCTTGGTGTCAGTAATCTCTTTTCTAACATTTCCTAGGTCTTCTATCATGATTTTAATTTGTGCTTGAGTTTGTTTAGACTTTGCAGCAAGTTTTCTTTCTAAATCACATTTTATCTGAGTATATTTTCTTTCAGGGTCATTGGCTTTGCCATGTAGATGCACATTGGTCTCTCTTATGAAAGCAAAAGATTCTTTGCAAGAAGTTGAACAAAGTTTTAACAAAGATTCTTTTGATACCTGAGACAAGGCAGATTTGGAGGTGCATCCCTCAAATGCCATTAAGGCAAAATTCTTTCTGCCATTATCATGTTCTCCCCAGTTGATGTCATAGACTTTGTTGTCTGCATCAGGACTGCATTCAGATGTATCAAAAGGAAGACTGCTCCAATCAATACATCCTGATGTAAAAAGACTTTGTTGAGAGGGTTGTTGAGTTTGTGGAAGATGTTGAGTAGCTGGAACAGGTGTTTGTTGTTAGCCCTGTTGTTGAGCAGGCATCTGAACATGTTGTATTTGAGGCACATATTGAATTTGTGGAGCTTGTGCCTGTACAAAATGAGCACTCCCTTGAGTTCCATTATTCCTATTATAACTGGAGTTAAACTGATTCCAGACTGTGGTTGGTTAAAGCTAGAGCTTCTACACTCTCTAGCAAAGTGTCCCAACTTTTGACACTTATGACATC
Organism: Ambrosia trifida; assembly: GCA_028751855.1. NCBI lineage: Eukaryota > Viridiplantae > Streptophyta > Magnoliopsida > Asterales > Asteraceae > Ambrosia > Ambrosia trifida. Next base: position 61,302,603 of record CM054128.1, on the reverse strand, counting down.
TAAGTTTAGATTTGTCAAAACCAACTTTTGTAGAGCTGTTCAGTCCTGGAAATTTCCTTCCTGATTGTTTATAAAATTTATTTGTTTTTATGCTTAACATGGCCAGTTAAGTCATCACTACTGAAATTTTTTAAATCGTCCATTATAAAACACATGTTATCAGTAGTTTGACTGTCTTCTTCATTGTCATAACCTGGATATGACCTCTCTAATGAGATCCCAGTGCTTATGTCAATGTGGTCAAAAGATCCAAAATCATTTGGACAAGAAGATGAGTCTTGTCCTAAAAGTGTTGTACTACCTGGAACATAGTCATCAGCAGTTCTGCCAGAATTTTGTAACTTTTTCTTTTGATTTATTTCTCTTTCAAAAGTTAACAATCTCCCATGTAATTGTGTAAGAGTGAGGGGGTTAATTTCTGGTCCAGATCTAAGAACTATTGAGTAAGTTTCCCATTTTTCTGGTAAAGACCTTAAAAATCTATGAAGCATAGATATTGTTGTATAGGTCTGACCATTTAACTTTAACTCAGAGATTAATGAGGAAAATCTTTCAAATTATTGTGTCAAAGTTTCTCCATTAATGTGAGTAAATGTTTCAATTGTTGAGCAAGAATTTCCCTGGTGTTGGCAATCACCTCTTCAGTTCCTCCAAACTGTTCTTTTAGGCAGTCCCAAAGCTCTTTGGCACTTTAACAATTTAAAAGTCTAGAGTAGATATCATTTGGGAGAACCATTGCCAACATAGAGAATGCCTTAGCATCAAGCTCAAGTTTTAGGAAATCTTCATCAATATATCCTTTTGGGTCTTTTGGAATTTATTCCTTAGTTTCAAGATTTACATTTAATGGTTTATGAGGTCCATACATGACAGATCTCCAACAACCAGTGTTGGTCGGTGACAGAGTATGTGCCAATCTTTTCTGCCAGGTATTATACTCATTTCTAACCAGCATAGAAGGTTTAGTGGCAGATACAGTATTATGAGGATCCTTTTTTGAGAATTTTGATTAGTCAGGTTTTTCTCAAAGTTATGGATGAACAAAAGTGAACTTTTATCCTTTATTGAATATCAATATGAGCCTGTGTCTGATTCTCAATTTGTTAGATTGATATTTTATTAGATAAACTAGTGCTATGATACCAATTGTTGGATCAGTGGCTCAACTTTTAGCAGTTCTTAGTTATGAACACTTATGTGTTACAAATATATCAAAGTAAATTGCACAGCGGAATATTAAAGTGTTCAAGTTAAAGCATCACTTTTAATAGGAGTTATGACTCCCCCTCAATCAATGAACTCTTTTTTTAATGGTTAATTTCATTAAACAAAGCGCGCCCTCAAATCAAGGACCGCCACAAAAATTACAACATATACATAGGGAATTCGGACCAATCCTTCCACGTGATATCAACAAACTTAGAACGACTCTTAACCCATAAGAATGTAAAAGATTTGACAATGGACACCACATCAACCACATTCGGAGTTTTGTTATCGAAAATCATTTTGTTCCTTGCCTTCCAAATGGCCCAACACGTGGTCATAATAATACCTCTAAGGATTCTTTTGCTCCACTGCGACCTTTGAGCCTGATTTGGAGCTTGCAGCAAATCATCAATGTCAAGTAGAAAAAACGGTTGAAACTTGCACCACTTCCCTCAATCAATGAACTAGGAAGTTAAAGATGAGAATCAATAGTAAATGAATACAACAGTAAATGCAGAATGATTCTCAACTATATATGAAAGGTTAACTATAAAGTAATATGAAGGAAAATGTTCAAATCTTAAGATTGATGAGTGAATGAACTACTTCTATAATAGGGGGAGTGATCCCTCTATTTATAGAATAGATAACATACAGACTAAGTAAATTCAAAAGCTTAAAGTAAAGATATTTCTACAACAGGCTGTAGTTATCGAAACTTGAACAACGACTTTAATAAAACTAATATAATACTAAACTGCTAAGTTTAAGGTCGGTTTAATACAAGTGCTGATACTTTATAAAAGATCTTTAGGAGTTTGCCTTCAGTAGTTTGTTCTTCAGATATTTGTCTTGTTTATCTTCAGAACTTCTGATGCTTTTACTCTTCAGAACTTTTGGATATCTATTACTTCAGCAGTTCTGCGAAATATGAATAGGATATATGACTAAGGTTTATAACTGGCTTGTCAATCCTCTTCGACCCTACAATTTGGCTATGAAATTCTTGCCAAAAGCAGGAGGTGAATCGAGGATCCTAGTCAGACACGATGGATACCGGCACTCTGTGTCATGCGAAAATTTCATTAGTAAAGACATCCGCCATCTTTTCCGACGTGTACGATTCGCGAATGTGAATGAAATAGGCGGTCTTTGTCAATCGATCAACCACGATCCATATAGCGTCGTATCCCCGCGTTGTTTTAGGCAATTTGGTTAATGGGTCCATTGTTATTTGTTCCCACTTCCATACGGGTATTTCTAGTGGTTGGAGTCGTCCATACGGCTTCTGGTGTTCCGCATTGACTTGTAAGCAAGTTACACACCTCTCGACATACTTTGCCACATCCATTTTCATTCCAGGCCAGGTTTTCTTCAAGTCCATGTACATCTTGGTGGCCCCGGGGTGAATCGATTTCTAGGATTTGCGCGCTTCGTCTAATAATAGGGCCGTAGCATGGCAGGAGTTAGGCACCCAAATTCTATCGAGTCGAGTTTTCAACCTGTGATTATGTTCTTCAAGGTCATCAACTTGACCTTTAATTTTCTCTTTATACCAGTTTTCCTCTTTTAAGGCTTCGACTTGAGCCTCGCGAATCCGATCGATAAGGCCCGAAGTGATGGTGAGCTGCATAGCCTTCATATGGATAGGAGTATGATCCTCATTTCCTCTCAAGGCGTCGGCCACCTGGTTTGCTTTGCCCGGGTGGTAACGAATTTCATAGTCGTAGTCTTTTAGTGTTTCTAACCATCGTCTTTGTCTCATATTAAACTCCTTTTGATCGAAGAAGTACATAAGGCTCTTGTGGTCGGTGAAAATCGTAATTTTTACCCGTATAGGTAATGCGTCTAGATTTTTAGCGCAAGCACAACAGCTACTAGCTCAAGTTCGTGAGTTGGGTACTTGGTTTCATGGGTTTTTAATTGTCTCGAGGCATAGGCGATGACCTTGTCTCGTTGCATGAGTACATACCCCAACCTGAGGTGTGAGGCATCTGAATACACCACTATGTCTTCCGTCCCATCGAGTAGTGTGAGCACAGGGGCATGCGTGAGTTTGTCTTTTAAAATATTGAAGGCTTTGTATTGCTCCTCACCCCATTTGAACCTTTCTTCCTTACTGGTTAGCATGGTTAGTGGGGTGGCGATTTTTGAAAAGTCTTCTATAAACCTTTGATAGTAACCCGCGAGTCCTAGAAAACTTCGGACCTCGGATGGGTTTTTAGGTGGGCTCCATTTAAATACCATCTCGATCTTGGAGGGGTCCACCAACACACCCTCCGCACTAACCACGTAACCGAGGAATTGAACTTCTCGAAGCTAAATGGCGCACTTCAAGAACTTAGCATAAAGTTTCTCCCTTCGGAGTGTTTCAAGTACTTCGTATAGATGACAATCGTGTTCCACCTCACTTTGGGAATAGATGAGGATGTCGTCGATAAATATGATCATGGATTTGTCCAACAAAGGTTTGCACACTAGGTTCATTAGGTCCATGAAAGCTGCGGGAGCATTTGTCAATCCAAATGACATCACGAGGAACTCGTAATGTCCATAGCGTGTCCGGAATGCGGTCTTGGGTATATCAGCTTCCCTTACCTTGAGTTAATGATACCCCGATCTTGGATCGATTTTGGAAAACTAAGTGGCACCTTGAAGTTGATCGGATAGATCATCAATTCGGGGTAGCAGGTACTTGTTTTTTACCGTGAGCTGGTTTAGCTCTTGGTAGTCTATACACATGCAGAGATTGCCGTCTTTCTTCTTTATGAATAACACCGGTGTTCCCCACGGGGACACACTCGTTCGGATAAAGCCTTTGTCGAGAAGGTCTTGCAATTCTGTCATTAGCTCTTTGAGCTCAGACGAGGCTAGGCGATATGGTGCCCTAGCCACCAACTTGGCTCCCGGGATGAGTTTGATCCCAAATTCGATTTCTCATTTAGGCGGGATACCTGGAAATTCTTCTAGGAAAACAGCAAGGAATTCCCACAATACCGGTACATCTTGAATCTGCATGACTTTGTTTTTGGTGTCAATCACATGAGTTTGATATGCCTTGCACCCGTGTTGTATAAGTTTCCTAGCTTCAAGTATTGAGCATAGGATGGGGTTGTATCTTGCTTTTCCATGAATTGTGACATGCTTACCGCTTGGCTATGTTACTTGTATCACTTTACGGTGGCAGTCCACGTTGGCATGATGTTTGGAAAACCAATCCATGTCAATAATGATTTCGAACTCTCCCATCTTCATGGGCACTAGTTCAATGGGAAACTCTTCCCTGTCAATTATGATTGTGCAACCTCGACATACGTCAAAAATAACAAAATATTTATTATCACTTACTTCTACTTCAAGTGGAATAGGCAACTTTTCAAGAATGAAAGATGGGTTGTGAATAAGTTTGTGCGAGACGAAAGACTTGTTCGCACCCGTATCAAATAAAACTTTTGCAAAAACAGAATTAACGAGGAAGGTACCTGCGACCACGTTCGGGTCTAGCCTTGCTTTTTTAGAGGTGATGATGAATGATCTTGCCCGTGACTTAGGAGCTTCGCTGTGGCTTTCATTCTTGACATTTGACTTTGAGACTTCGCGGCACTCGGATTTCTTGTGCCCCGGTTTGTAGCACTTGAAGCACACATCGGCATTAGCAAGGAAATTGCCCACAATATGCCCCAATTTCTTGCAGATTGGGCATGGCTAATTTTTAAAGTAATAGTATCCCTTGGGGCCTCTGCCACAAATCTAACATGTGTTAGGCGACCCGCCCTTTGCATTACCCTTTTTTGGAGATTCCCCAACCTTTATTTTCTTGCTCGGGCTTAGGTTTGGGTCCACCGACCTCCTCTCACCCCTTTCAACTTCTTTATTGAGTTCCAACTCCCTTTCACGTGTTGCATTGATGATTTCAGGCAAGATTTCATACCTCGAGGGGGTCATGAATTCCCTAAACTCAGCCCCGAGCATGTTGTGATAGTAGTATATTTTCTGTTCTTCGGTCTCAGTTAAGTCCCCGCTGAACTTGAGTTTATCTAAGAAGATCCCTATGATATGGTCTATTGCTTCCCCTTTGTGTCGAAGTTGGGTGAATTCCTCCTTGATTTGATTTACCGCCGCCTTGGGGCTATGATGTTGGAGAAATGATGTTTTAAACTCTGCCCATGTCAAAGCCCTTAAGGCTTCCAAGCTCAATCCGCTTCTTTTCACGTCCCACCAATTCTTGGCTAGGTCGCGCAAATGACCGGTGGCATAAGCCACCTTATCTTGTTCTTCACAACCGGTCTGATCAAAGATATCTTTCATCTCTGATAACCATCGTTGGAATTGGACGGGGTTTACCTCCCCTTGATATAAACTCGGTTTACACGCCATAAATTTGTCGTATGGACAAGTTTTCCGTGTGTTGTTTCAAAGAACTTCTTGGAGAATACTCTCCTTAATCTCATTGCACTTCTCATCGATGACTGAGAGAAGCGTTGTCTGAAGTTTGTCTAGGAATCCCAGCATAGCATTTTGTATTGTCATTTCGATTTTCTCTAACTCGAGATTAATCTTTCAGCACAAGATGGCTGATGATTCCACATCTAGTAGGCAAACCCCTGTGACTAGGGGAAAACATTGCATACTTAACAAGATTTACAACTTTTAGTACATACATATTATGGTTCAAAATGTACGCAAGAAGAAGTTATTGAAAACGGTAATAATAACACCTTCCAAAAACATGTTTATAATAGTTCGTGTAAAAAAGTCGCGGAAGCAATCAAGTCTCGAGCGTTCGGTTCTTCATTTATGGTGTGATCATCTTCCGACTTCAAAATCTTCTTTCCTGAGAGTTTTACAAGACATTTAACCCATTAAACATATATAAGATTGAATAGGATTAGATGGAAATGATTAAAAATATGAAAAATGGGTCCTGATGCTCGTCGCGTCACGCGACAGGAAAGTCCTTCCCTCGTCGCGTAGCACGTAGGGTCATCTCGTCACGCGATGAGGAGGTCATTCCCTCATCGCGTAGTGCGAAGGGTCAAAATGATCAGAAACTAGCCCAGCTTAATCATTTTTCATACTTTGAAGAAAAATTGGGTAAGTTTCCAAGCCTAATATCATGGTATATGGTATCCCTTGGCAATCAAGACTACAATAATTCACATGTTCGGTTTCTCCTACCTTAATCAGTATGAACCAATTGACCCATTAAGGTGGATCTCCACTACTTTCATGCCTCGTTTTAGATGTGGAACTACAATATGCCTATATTATTTTATCCAAGGCCCGTTTTTAATCATATCTATTATCATATTTCATCTACATGACCCCATAAGATAGTTATGCATAGAATGATAACTTTTAACAATTTCAAGACATTCAAGACTCAACACTCATAGTTTGACCTCCTATGATCCCCACTAAGACTTGTAATCCTCGAATGTTTGTACACCCAATATGTTGGGTCTGCTGACTTGAAGAAGAACAGATGATTGAAAAGCCAAAATATACTAACAGTTGATCCACATAAATAAACAGTCTTTACAACATACTCTTCCCAAAAGACTGTTGACCCTAACAAGTGTTTCACCCAAACAACTGCTATGACAGCTGCTGCTACAAAGGACTGCTGGATAACAACTGATAGAGAATAACTGCTGACCAAAGGTCTGTTGAAGAACAACTGCTGATCAAGTACTGAAGACTAAAGGCTTGTTGGAGCCAACAACACTTAGGCTACAACAGATGATACAAGACCATCAGAGTTTTCCCTCAACAGTAGTTTACCTTACAGTGTTTTGTAATATAACAGTAGTTTGTATAGGGTAGATGTTTTATGTTGTTATTCTGTTAGAGGTCACTATCTTAGGTGACGTCAGAATAGGTCACCAGTGGTTTAGATTTGTCTATAAATAGAACAGTGCTTGTACTATTCTATTGGTCAGACACAACATTCTCTCAACCACCTGGTTTTGAAGACACATTCCATCCTGATCATGTCTACAAGCTTAATAAAGCTCTATATGGACTCAAGCAAGCACCAAGGGCCTGGTATGAAACTCTTTCCACTTTTCTCTTATCCATTGGTTTTCACAAGAGGTAAAATTGATAAAACCTTATTTTTGAAATGGAGAGGGAAAGATTTAATGATTGTTCAAATATATGTGGATGACATCATTTTGGATCCACATGTAACAAAATGTGTGAAGAGTTTAGGGAACTCATGACAGCAGAGTTTGAAATGAGTGCTATGGGTGAACTTCAGTGTTTCCTTGGTCTCCAAGTGAAACAACTGCAAAATGGCACATTCATTCATCAAAATAAATATGTAAAGAATTTGTTAACTAGATTTGAGATGAATGACTGTAAGCCATGTAGTACACCCATGAGTACAGTCAAGCTACTCACTATTGATGACAAGGATGAACTGGTTGACCAAACACATTACAGATGCATGATTGGGTCTTTATTATACTTAACTGCATCTAGGCTAGACATTATGTTTGGCACTTGTGTCTGTGCAAGATCCCAGGCTTCACCCAGAAAGTCAAACCTTATTGCTGTGAAAAGGATATTCAGATACCTAAAAGGTGCTCCCACACTTGGTATCTGGTATCCTGCTAATGGAAACATTGAGCTTTTAGGTTATTCAGATAGTGATTTTGCTGGCTGTCACACCACAAGGAAGTCTACATCAGGAGGGTGCCAGTTTCTAGGGAATGCCTTAGTCTCTTGGCAAAGCAAAAAGCAGGCAGCTGTTTCCACCTCAACAGCTGAGGCTGAATACATTGCTGCTGCAAGCTGTACAGCCCAACGCATGTGGCTCCAAAATCAATTGCTGGATTTTGGGATAACTGCACTAAAGACTCCACTCATGTTGGATAGTCAAGCTACTGAAAATATCATCAAAAATCCAGTCTCTTACTCAACCACCAAACACATAGACATCAGACATCATTTTGTCAGGGATAGCTATGAAAAAGGTTTGATTTCTCTGTACCATGTTCCAACAAAGGATCAGTTGGCAGATGTGTTGACAAAAGCTTTAGACACATCTACCTTTACAAATCTGATCTCTAGAATTGGTATGCTAAACATGGATTAAACAACACAAATGTTTTTTTTAATAATAAAAGCATTAAAATGTTTCAGAAAATCAAAATCCATCCTTAAAAATAGCCCTTTTGGTTGAAAAATCTGTTAAAGATAAAACAACCACTGTTTCATTCATTATATCCACTGTTAAGTTGAAAAATCTGTTTCAAACCTCTGATCAGATAAAACAACTGTTTTATTATCTATTTATATATATATCTATACATATATACATATATCTATTAAGAAAAAAATTGCTGTTAACATCAGCACTTTGGTCAAACAACAGCTGATTGCATCAGATGTTTGCCAAAACAGCTATCCACCACCAGATGTTTGCCATGTCTGCTCCTACAAGCAGAGTTTTGGCCACATCAGCGGTTTCACCAGAGCCTATAAAACCCCTGTTTTATCACAACAGTCGTTACACTGTCTCATTGTATTCAAAATACTGAAACCGCCCTCTTCATTCTCAAACCCTTAATCTAATTCCACTCACTCTCACATTCGGAATCCATTACAATGGATCTTCAAGCTAAAGCCACCCACAATTACCTCCCATATCTGGTGAAAACAGATGAAAAGACTCCATTCCATTCCACCATCGACATCATTTTAAAATCCAAATACCTGAAAATCCTAACCGCTGACACCCCCATCTATCTTGATACCCTCCAAGAATTCTGGTTGAATGCTGAGTTTCTACTTCAAGACAAAAAGCCTACTTCCATTATCTCAAAAATTGGAGAGACAAGTATCGTCATTACCCCCCAACTCATATCCACCACCTTCTCCCTTAATGACCTGTCAGGTAAAGACTCTTTCCCTAAGGCAGAGCTTCACACAGAGTTTCAGGAAAGAGGTTATGATGCACAGATGACTGGGTCAACACTTTTCAAAAAGTTTTTCCCACCAGTCATGAAATTTTTCCTCCATACCCTCCTTCTCTGTGTCACTGCTAATTCCACTTTCTTTAATGAAATCCCATTAAGGATTCAGTACTTGGGATATGCTATGCTATCAGATTCTGACTTCAATTTATCCCAGGGACTGTTTATGGACTTAGTGTCAAATGTGAAAGCCATAAAGTTTGGGTCTAATAATGCTTTTTTAATTTACCCAAGAATTTTAAGTATAATCCTTCAAAAGGTTTTACCTGAAAAAGATTTTAAAAAGGGTGAGTCTATGCAAATGAAGAGTCTAACTGATGAAACTTTCACAAGAATGCTGGGTTCAAACACCTAAGAAAAAGTATCAAAAGTGTCAAAAGTTTCCAAGACACAAACAAAGAGGACTAAGACAACAACTGTTGTCCAAACCTCTGTTGTTGAGCCCACTGCTCCTGGTGATCATGGCACTACATCCAGTGCTGTGAAACCCACACCAGCCACTTCCAAAAGAAAACGTCCATCCACAAAAACCACCACTCAACCAAAAAGGGGACTTTTGGAAGATGAGAAACCAAAAGATAACCCTGTTGCAACACAAAAGCAACAAGAAACCACTGCTGTTATTTCCTCACAACAGTTGGTAATATCTCAACCTGACCAAACTCCTCATGCATCCTCACAAAAGGATCATGTTGTAAGCCAAGGGGAAACACATCATGATACATTTGAGTCACTTGGCCATATGTTCACAAGCCCCTCTCTTTCACCTATCAATGAGAGTATACCTCCACAAGTGACTAGGACTGAGGAAATTCAATCAACCATCCCACAAGCAGAAGAGGAGGTTACACCCTTAGAGTTCAATGCAACTCTAGGTGAGTTTTCAAGTGGAGCAGCCACTACTGATGTACAGACCGTTGTCTCACAACAGGACAGTGGTTACATAACTAAGACTCCCTTGAAGGCAACAACTGATGAGGCCACTATAGTGTCCCCAAAATCAGTTGGAAGTCCCCAGAACCAAGAAACAGGGGCATCTGGTTCTCATCCTTTGGATTCACCTCCTAGGACTGAACCAGTTACAACTACCACTGGTAGGAATTCAGATGATCCTATTAACTTAGGTGATGAGTTAAAATACCAAGAATTGACGGCCAGAGTCCAATCCATTGAAACCTCTGTTGCTGATATCAAATCTGATGTCAAGTCAATATTGGAATCCTTGGCTACTCTCACCAAGAGTCAACCATCCACAGCTGATATTGCTAATGAGCTATGGAAATCTGTTTCTCCTATCATCATAGCTCACAAAAAACTAGCAGATCAGACTCATGAAACTTACATGGCAGAAATCAGAAACATGGTAGATGCTAGGTACAAAGATACCCATGCAGACATTCAGGCCATTAAAGACCATCTGCTGAAGACCACTGGCTGTGCCCCTACCACCATTCTCAGAGATGAAGATGATGATGACTTCATAGCTGATGATGCCAAAAAGGGGGAGAGTGGCAGAGATAGATTGCCAAAGCTAGATCCCTTTGGTTGTCCACCTTCACAAAAAGGTCAATCAAAGTCTGCCAACAAACCAGGGTCTACTCAAACAGCACCACAACAAACCAGCAAAGCTAAAGAAGTGGACAACTCTGCAAATGAAGAAGCTGAAAAAGCTACTGAAGATAAGCAAAAGAGGGCTGACACTTTGGAAGTCAAGGCAGAGTTTTTGATACAAAAGAAAAGGGAGCAACAGCAGGAAGTTGAAGATGTGGGTTCCTCTAAAAGGAAGAAAATGCCTGCCAAACATATCAGACAACCACCATCCAAACTGGCTGTTAAAACCACTGCTGCCACCCAAACCACTGATACCACCACAACATCTAAACCTGTCACCACTACCACCAAACCAACATCTGAACCTACAACCACATCACCACCTAAATCCCAAACATCTGCTAGTCCTACTAAAGTGCCAACAGATGTCAACACCACCACTGCCTCTACACCACCATCACCAAAAATCTTGTACAAAAGGCAGAGGAAATCTACCTTTGTTGTTCAGGATGAAAACATTCACACATCACCACTTACCACTCCAACCACACAATCTACACCTATATCAGCCATTCCACTTTCATCATTCTCACCACACACATCACAATTCACTTCCCATAGACCACCACCAACCATTACACCATTGGTTGTTCAGTATCCCCTTGAACTTGATCTACTCAAGGGGGAAATGCAATCCTTCTATAATACTGAACAACCATCTGAAAGATCTTTCCCTTCTCTTCCACATTTTCTTGTTCCCCTAAACATAGACACATATCTAAAATACAAAGCTGAACAGGCAGATGCCATCATTAAAGAGAAATGCAAAGGGAAAGATGATAGGATTGCTCAGGGCATCCATTCAGCAGAGCTTAGCAAATTGAGAAGGATTGAAGATTTTGCTAAGACCCTGAGCAACTCCATGCCTCTCAGCAGTGACATGGAAAGGGAGGTTAGGGAATCACTTCTTGAACAGATCTTGGCAACCATGCCTTACAAAGCAAACAAGAAACAGTTTGCAGGCTGGACCACTCATGCTCTCAGAGAAGAACTCTTAAGAATTGAAGAGATGCCCAAGAATCCCCCAACTAAGGTCTCTGCCCCTGATTTTGGTAAAGGCAGAGATCCAGCCAGAGCCTTGAAATTTAAAAGAATGAGACAAGAAATTGTGGTTGCTGACTATGGGGATATGAGTTCAGTTGCAAGGTGGTCTGAGCTGAGGTTGGTTGAAACATACAAGAGACTGGAAGAAAACAGGAAGAAAGATCCTAACCTACCCAGAAAACCTGTTTACTCTGATGAACCACTGATGAAGAGACCTCAACAGGCTTTTACATTAGACAGCTTACTTAATACTTCTGATCTATCAACTGCTGCTAGAAGACAATTCAAGAAAAAGAATGAAATGTCTGAAGAAGTTCAGAAGAAGTTTACTGATACTTATATAAAGGAGGGCCTCTTCAATTAAGTACACTTTTTCTCAGATCCCACTACTGAAAAGCTCAGAGAACTCATTGGGAGACCTCCATCACCAAACTCATCTAGAATAAAAGTGCATCTCAGCAAATCCTCTGACTCAAAAATTCTAAAATAGAAGGTCAACAAAGACACCCATGAATTGACTTTGCTCAGGTCAGATGGAGAAGCTCAAAAACTAAGCATGGATGATGCATATAGCTGGTGTGCAGATGACCTCCAAACACTGCTGAACCTTGAGCTTGAAAGAGATGCAGAAGACCTATACACTTTGAACTTTGAGCTACAATTCAAAGGTCAAATCAGAGAAAGTCTGATGAGAAATAAAGATCAAGAATAAAGTTTAGTTTTGGCACCATCTGTTCTAGGGGGAGATTGTTGGGTCTGCTGACCTGAAGAAGAACAGATGATTGAAAAGCCAAAATATACTAACAGTTGATCCACATAAATAAACAGTCTTTACAACATACTCTTCCGAAAAGACTGTTGACCCTAACAACTGTTTCACCCAAACAACTGCTATGACAATTGCTGCTACAAAGAACTGCTGGATAATAACTAATAGAGAAGAACTGCTGACCAAAGGTCTGTTGAAGAACAACTGTTGATCAAGTACTGAAGACTAAAGGTGTTTTGGAGCCAACAACACTTAGGCTACAACAGATGATACATGATCATCAGAGTTTTCCCTCAACAGTAGTTTACCTTACAGTGTTTTGTAATATAACAGTAGTTTGTATAGGGCAGATGTTTTATGTTGTTATTGTGACAACCGGCAAATTTCGTACAACGATTAACGTGATTCTAATCATGTTTTAGAAATAATTAACATGGTTTAAGGTTAATTATGGTTAGTTGAGCTAATATGAGTCCTACGATGTCCTTTTGAAAGTTCGTTGAAGTCTTGATGCCTTTAAAGAAAGACTTCGCGTGTTTAACGTAACGAACTGACATCAGCAAAAATTTGTCAACTGGAATAACATGAGGCTAATAAATGTAAATACGACATGTATTTACTATCGATGCGAACGGATGTGAAAACGGCGTGGTAAACGGCCAAAAACGCAGCGTTTTGGAGAACGCGGAGAGGAACGGGCATGGGATTCGAACGTCGAAACGCGTGGCTTTAACCGTTACCGAACCTCCGGAATAATTATTTAATTGCTCGGTCTGGTGTTATTTATGCCTACGAACAAAAACCGAGTCCAGAAGCGATAACGGGCTAAAACGGAGCAGTTGGTACGCGACATTGGGCTTGAAGCCCAATCCAAAAGCCCACCTATATAAGGCCCTAACCCTCCCAATCTTCCTCATTTCTCACATTCCTTTCTCTCTCTAACACCAAACACTCTCTCCACTCTCTCACCCTAGAAGTTTTCCGGTGACCGGAGGCCGGCCGGCGGCGGCGGTCCGGCGGCTGTCCGGCGGCCGTCCGGCGGCTTCCGGCGGCCGTCCGGCGACTTTCCGGCGACCGTCCGGCGGCTTCCGGCGGCCGTCCGGCGACTTTCCGGCGACCGTCCGGCGGCGTTCCGGCGGCGTCCGGCGACTTTTTCCGGCGACCTTCCGGCGATTTTTTCCGGCAAGTTTTTCCGGCGACCTTCCGGCGGTTCCGGCGAGTTTCCGGCGACTTTTTCAGGCGCGTGACACCTCCACCCCCACTAATTTCGACGCCCCGAACGCAATGGTGAAGGCCGTTTTCCCTAAAACGAAGCGGTTTGAACGTTAGTGCCATTCCGGCGACTTTTTCGGTGAGCTCGTTTTTGAGTTTTCTTTGTACAAACGTTTAGATCGGGTCTTTGGGGGACTCCTCACAAGTTTTCATGGAATTTCGTTCTCCGGCCACATTCCGGCGAGCCACTTCCGGCTGTTTGTGCGTTCGGGAGGGGCCGGAGTGGGTTGTGGGCGGGTTCCAATGGCGCGCACGAGGAAGGACAGCGGAGTAGGGGTGGTCCGGCCACGGGCAGGTGGTCCGGCCACGGGCAGGTGGTGTCCGGCGGTTCGGGTCCGGCCAGTTTTGGGGATTCGGGACTCGGGGCTCGGGTCAAGAGTGTGTTTTCGGGTCAGATCTGGTGCGGGTTCGCGTTAATGGTCCGGGTTTTGTACGGGTCTCGTCAGATCTAGTCAACCCCCGGTCAAACGGGTCAGATCTGGGAAATTCGCTTACGGATCAGATTTCGAGCTCGGTCAAACACGACTCAACTCCGGTCAAACTTTGACTCGGTCAACGCGTCGTTCGAGACGTGTCAAGTCACGCACGCGCATATCGGTATAATTTAATCGTATTTATTTTCGTTGCATTTATAAAGCATATTATAAATATAAAACGACTAACTCGCGAACGAACCGATAGAAGTATTAACGAAAAGTATTATGAGATAATATTGGTATATTAGTCGTGACTTGCGTTGTTATTGGACTAAATTGATGGACTATACGTATATATATATTTATATAAATAGTATGATTTATATAATAGTCACAACGTATAAGTCTCGTGGATTAGAAATGCGGATAAATATAATGTCGTCTTCGTTTAGGTGTTGATTTTGGGAATTTGTAGACAACTTGTGTTGTCTGGTTTATACCAAAAACAGAGGAAACTCTGCCGAAATTTTTATAAATCCGAAGCGCGACAAGTGTGACATTATTGTTCGTTCTTATAAATAACTTTCCAAACGTTTGACAAGTGTAGTCATATACAAAATCACGACGTTATGACAAATATTATTTGTAATAATAATAGTCAATTCCGAGAAATATTTCAAACAAATATATAGTCTTTTGTTACCAAGCGTCAAGTATGACGAGTTTTTAAAGGTTACTTGGTAACTAAAATATGTTTGTTGTTCGGATTAAAAGATGTATAAACGTTCGGTTTTATTTGGAAAATCTCTTTATAAAAAGCAAAGTCTTAAGATTTGTAAGATACTCGGATTCGGGAAAAGAAATAACAAACGTTATTGAGAGGATTTTAATAACTATATTATATTTCGGCAAGGTATATTTCCCGAAAATAACTATACAAGACGATTACATTTATCCGATTTACGAGACAAGCTATTACTCGGGATGAGTTATACGTTTCGTGGTGTTAGTCCAACATGGTTTACACACGAATAGTAACAGGTGCGCGACTTGGGTACTATGTCGTATGTGAACTCATGAAATATGATAAGTCACGATCGGTTCGTCGAGTTAAAACACTTAAAGGCTCGGGTTAGTACACACGAGTCTAGATAGTTGAATAAACTATCTTTTAAACGGAAAATAAGCTAGATTTATATGTGATAGACTTTAAGGTGTCCTTTATTGGTACTTAGGGCACGAGGAAGTCGGTCAAAGCTTTGGATTTTATTTGCTAGCTAAGCAAGGAAATTAAGGTGAGTTTCACGGCCCCATTTTACTGTTTTAACTGGGGGAAAGATATGTTTGTCAAAAGTTATCACATATTGAAATGTTTTCAAAGGTTAAAATGTGGTAAGTGGCATGATGAGTACTTGAGTTTTTGGTCGCCACTCGGGGTTGGGTCCTCGCTACTGTAACCATTAATTCAGGTAAATGAAACTGAAGGAATATTTGGATAGTACTATTGGTGCCTGACAAGGCCCACCCCTAATCGATAGCGTCGATTATGCATCGGCGTATGCCTGGGGTGCACGTATTCTGAACTTAAGTCGTTGGGTTCCGAGAAACGACTTGGAGCGGGGCATATTTATTAGTCTTGGTTTGGTTATGGGACTCAGGGGGTTGCTCATCATCAATATTTGTAGGAGCTAGCTACTCCATACAAAGGCCACGAAATGTGCTGGATTTGCACAGGATATAAAAATGTGCTGGATTTGCACAGGATATATAAAAATGTGCTGGATTTGCACAGGATGTAAAAATGTCGTATTTACGAAACTAAAACCTGTGAACTCACCAATATTTTATATATTGACGTCTTTTTAAACATATCTTTCAGGTAACTAAGTGCTGAACAGGTATGCGGCTAGTACGGTGGAATTTGGGATGTCGGACAATGGTTGGGGGTTTTCATCTATTGTTACCTTCGGGTTGGGACATAAACGGAAACACCCCACTTTAAAACTTAATGTTTGTGGTTTAAGTAATGTTTGAAACCAGGTACTCCTTCCCGACATCTTAATATAATGATCTTTTCTAATTAAATATAGTTTGTGTTAATCTTGACTTTGATATGCTTTCGAGCGTCGCGCCACGTGTTTCCGCCATTGGCGTGGTGTGACAGAAGTGGTATCAGAGCCAAGGTTATAGCGAACTAGTATTTTTGAAAAATCTAGACTATAACCGGTTTTGGCTCGAAAACGAAGTTTTCAAAAATAAAACACAACGAAATATTTTAGAAAAGAAAGAAAATTGTACATGGAGTGTACAAGGGGAAATTCCGACCGACTAGCCATGTGTGTCAATATATAAAATGTTAGAAAATATGGATATGAAGGTTTAAATTGTGTAGAGATCCGATTTTCTAACTAGTGCTAGTTGATGCATATAAGTAGTACAGATAGCTTGCCTGTAAGGATATCGTCTCACACTTCACTTTAGTCCGCACTTTTGCATCGGTTACCGACATCGACAAGCGGGAAGGACAAGCGGTGGTCTACGACGAACTCACCCGCTTACCTGCGGACGGGATGATCGGAAGGGCTAACCTTTATCGTGCTAGTGGACGTTGTCGTGTTGCTGATGATGGGAAGGCAAAGCTAGTCTAGGTCCTTTATTTGTGAAATCTTTGTTTTGGATCAGGAAGCTCGGAACTAGCGGGCACCAAAATTACCTGGCAACACCGATTATCATTGCGGGTGCACACGTAATAATAACTTGTGGTGCACGGTAACCTAGGTGGGCGCTAGGGCTGGGGTTGGTGATCACTCCTTGCCTTGTCTATTCTTGTACTGTAGGGTCAGTCTTAGCTTTTGATTGGCCAACGGGCTAAAAGGGAAGTCTTGTTGATATCCCTTGATTTTGATCCTCGCAAACTGAATGAGCTTTCTTCAGCATTACCTCTAAGGTACGAACACGGAAGAGCTCGGACGTCTACTTCATATGAGTAATCTGACGTAAACCCTCGCATCGGATAAGGACAGGAGACGAAAACTTCCTTGTATAGGAGTTTAATGCCTCCGCACGAAGTTCTTCGATGGAGCGGACATACGAGGATGCACTGCCTACCGAAGAGATGAATGCATGGTACGATGCGTGGAATGCTAAGCTTGAAAAGCAGTGAAGACCAAGGGTGCGTCCTTGCGAAACCAGCGCGTTTTGAGCACGGGACCCTGTGTGGATCGGTATTGAGACTAGTGGCCCGTGTGCTGCTGTAGTATTACTGGGAGTAAGTCATTCTTGATCTAGCACATGCCCAAGTTGTCTTCGAGGGTCAGGCGTTCCTTCCCCCATTGGAGGGCAGAATCGTCCTTGCTGAGTTAATAGGCTTGATCATCTTATCTAGAAGTCATGATAGCCCCCAGCTAAATCAACAATGTCGAATCGGCAAGATCCTAGTATATTTATTTAGTGGGAAAATAAATATATGGTAAAGTGAGCCGAGTCGGGTGTTGAAAATGAATTATCGATCGGCAAGATCCTAGTATATTTATTTAATGGGAAAATAAATATATGGTAAAGTGAGCCGAGTCGGGTGTTGAAAACGAATTATCGATCGGCAAGATCCTAGTATATTTATTTAATGGGAAAATAAATATATGGTAAAGTGAGCCGAGTCGGGTGTTGAAAACGAAATGTCGAATCGACAAGACCCTAGTATAATTATTTAATGGGAAAATAATTATACGGTAAAGTGAGTCGAGTCGATGGTCGTAAAATACAATGTCGAATCGACAAGATCCTAGTATAATTATTTAATGGGAAAATAATTATACGGTAAAGTGAGTCGAGTCGATGATTGTAAAATGTAATGTCGAATCGACAAGATCCTACTATAATTATTTAATGGGAAAATAATTATACGGTAAAGTGAGTCGAGTCGATGATTGTAAAATGTAATGTCGAATCGACAAGATCCTAGTATAATTATTTAATGGGAAAATAATTATACGGTAAAGTGAGTCGAGTCGATGGTGGTAAAACGAAATGTCAAATCGACAAGATCTTAGTATAATTATTTAATGGGAAAATAATTATACGGTAAGGTGAGTCGAGTTGATGGTTGAGAAATGTAATATCGAGTCGACAAGGTCATAGTATATTTATTTAATGGGAAAATAAATATATGGAAAGGTGAGTCGAGTCGATTACGGGAAAAATGAAATCTCGACTCACAAGATCCTAGTATGACTACTTAATGGGAAAGTAGTTATATGGTAAAGTGAGTCGAGTCGGAGATAATTTTACCCAAGTCAGTTAATATATATGGAGACATACATATATATTGAATATAGGATCACGACGTGCGTTTTGCGTCTGAATCCGTCATAATACTCGGGGAGTGAAACCACATTTCGGGAGCCGAAATCGTAAAGCGTGTGACACGTAATTGTCAAGTGTCACGGAACGCTCTGGCAGACATCGAAATTCCCCCTCGAAAATCAAATAACGGACTACTGGAAGTGGTCACGTTATTCTGTCAACTAAACTTACCCATGGGACGGCAATTCCATTGCTCATGTTGCAATGTTGAACGTCCGCTACCCTCGCCAGGACGACGAGACTGGTTGTTTATTTGGGGTGGCAATTGATGCGAAGTGTTTTCCATCAATCCCCATAGATATTGGGACGTTGCGTCCCTTTGTCACGGTGTTTTATAAACTAAGGTTGCGAGATCCATTCGTCATGGACAATGTGACTTGTCTGATCTCTTGTCATATTTCGAAACTCTCACTGCGTAGCCTATCAGGAAGAAAGTTCGCTGGCCCCGCATAGGTGTCGGAGAGGCATTTCAGTTGATGACTATCGGTGCTAGGGCCAATATAACATGCAAGAGGACCCTAATGGGAAGGATGACTCGGCTGAAATGCCAGAGTCTGTACCGTTTTTATTTTATCGTGGTGTCTCGATAAATCATGACCCTTCTACCTCTACTATTCTCGTTGTGACCATTGTTTTGATACTGGAAAAGATGTTGGTTGGTTTCTAGGTCCTATGGATACTATCTACCACACATCTAATAGCTACAACGGGTCTAAGGTTCTGCTGAGCCTGCTGTTGTTGCTGCTATCATTGTCCTATGGCCCAAGCGAATCATGTCGTCGTTGCTGAGAGTGTAACTCATACTGAGCGTGTTGAGGATGTTGCTATGGCTGTTGTCAAGTTTGATGTTACTGTTGTTTCGAAGGCTCCTGCCAAGATCATTGCCATTGACATAGATATCTCTAAGACCCTTGCCAAGCCGCTATGATCATGTTTGTGTCACGATGGAGTTCGTTGCCATTAACTCCATTTTCTTTGAGGTTTCGTTGAACCGCTCGTTATCATTCCCTGGCTCCTGCCAAGAATGGTTCTCAAGCTTGGGTTAAGTCTGTCAATGGTACAGTCGCCATTATTCGAGTGACTTATATCGAGCCTGCAGTCGTTTTCCCTAAGGACGATGTCGGCCTAATAAGTCTACTAAATTATGTGGAACCCATTGTTCCCATTTCTGTTGTGATGGCGGATGCCTTTGGTGATCCAATCGTTCCTACTAATGAGCCTATGGAGTATAGGTTTGTGGCTGAGGATATGAATAAGGATTCTATCACCATAAGTAAGCTGAAGCGCACAGGGGTGCGTGCTCACCGTAATAGAGCTTCTCGTAGTTATGTATAGTGGACTCGCTAGGTTGTGTGTCGTCCTGCTGTCGTGAATTCATGTTGTGGTGTTACCCCTAACGATTGTGCATTCTTGTAGTTGCACAGTTTTGCCGACTGCATATCCGTGCGGTTGCGTTTCACTGTCGGCGGTGCAGTCCTGTTGTTGTGCTGCTCCTGCAGTGGTGTAGCCTAGTTATCGTATTTCTCTGTGTCATGCGGTCCATGTTGCGGTGTTGCCTTGTTGTCATGCTTCTTTGTCGTCGTGTTGTCCCTGTGCGGTGTTCCCTTGTTGATGTGTCCGTGGATGTGTTGTTGTCATGTCATGTTATTTCTACTGCCGTATCGCACCGTGAACGTATTGCTACAATTGTTGGATTGACTTGGTGATGTGATAACTTGTCGTTTGATTCACTCTTGGTTCCCTTGGGATAAAGACATTACCCCAAACCCACGTAACCGATGTTATGTTGCTGAATGGTTGTGTAGTGATGCCATCGATAATGTGGGAATTCGGGTGTCTAACGGACTTTCGGAAGTCATGATAAGACACTCTAGTCCTAGGGTTAGCACATGTATCTCTCTAAAGCTCGAATCTCGTAAGTTGAGTAATTGACCGAATCGTGTGTCGACCTCTTTATATGCTCGCGCGTTTCGTGAGCATTACCTCTTCAAGATCTAAGGCATCAGTGACGCCATATCCAGCCTTAGCCTTTTACGTGCATTTCGGTCGACTAACCACTCTCGAATCATGTCGGAAGGAAACCCCATGATCCACACATGACGGGGTGAGCCTCGTCTTTGCGATAAAGGGATTTCGAATACATCTCGAACTTGAAGGTATCGAGTAAATGTGAGCGATATTATGACCCATACCTTTGGGCTAGTAGGAGTTGAAAGACTCAATTTATTATTGCTCATCCCAGTGGATTCGTTTGACATCATACCCGCCAACGTGTCATGCCGATGACTACGGGAATAACAGTGTGGACCCACCCACAGCGTGTGCGTTGGTGGAGTCCCGGGTACATGATCCCGAAGGTTTTGCGAAACCCTGAATCCAAAGGGGCGCGTAGCATTATCTACGCTATAAGGGTACTACCCTACTGTGTTGAGGCGGTTGATTGTCTCGGCCCTTCGATTAATGCTGTTATTCCTCTAATGGTAGGATTATCTTGTCTTGGTGTCGTTATGTAGACTCTTGGGACAGTGGGACCCTTTCGACCTTGGGTCAATACAGGTGTTCCCAGTTATTTTTCAGTAGCGTTGCTCGCGCTAGGACAAAATCCCCTGTCCTTGACAGACACTGTTGGAGACACCAAAGTAATATGAGCTGCCAGGTCAGTGCGTTTAGTACCTTACTAACTAAGATGAGCTCGAAAGCTTACATGTTGCACCCATGTGTGTGACCACCTGAGTCGTTGAATGGGATGCCTTATTGGAAGGCTCAAGACTACTTCTTGTAGGGCGAATCTCGGTCGTTTGTTGTTTTAAGTAACGATGTTGGCGCATGAAGCCGTCAAGCCCAAACGTGAGATCTATGCCAGATGCATTCATCTATGACTCGATTTCACCTCTTACCTCGAAAGACTCCGAAAGATGGAATATTCGACGAGTGAGGAGTCCGGGCCAGGACTCCTTTCACTCAGACCTCTGCATAGGATCTGAAAGTCAATTTAAGGGCGTGTGTCCTGTATTGTTCAGAATTGACTTACTAGGTTGCTAATAACGATAGGACACCAGTGCTCGTGAGGCACATATAGCAGGACAGGCACTGGGTACCCTTGTTTCGGGTAGTTACCAATGCTCTGCTTACCGTCTCGAGGAAACCAACGTGTTGAAATGTTGTCGAGACCTTATCCTTGTTTGTTGCTGCAACCATATCATGATGATTCATATACATTATTCCCGTGTTGACCAACGTGATGAGTTGATGTGAGCCTCTAGACATTGTGTTTAAGTCGGCTTAAATCCTCGCGTATTGTGGAATTGTACGGTTGTGTGTTGAATATACACTGTCTACTGCCTAGGGAACTGAGGGGTGGAAGTGACGCAAAAGCTTTCGACCTCCATCAGTCCATACTAGGCGTCCTAGTACCACTAACCATAATCGCTCATACGAAAAGGTTGTAAGTGGATGCATAGTGAATTTCGGTCCATGTGAGGGCACAGGATTACCATCCGCTACTATAAACAACCCCGAGCGTCCTCAGGAATGTCGACTGCTTGATGATCTGGTAAGACCACCCGATTAGTGAAATTCATCGAGCAAACCTAATGGTCATGTCGCCTGAGGTGTCCGGTGGCTGTGATGAGGCACAGGAATGATCGATCGCTGTTTGGAACCTTCTCATCCCCCTACTCGTTTGCAGTTATAATATGAGACAGGCGGATAGCCACCTATACTCTTGGAGAGTCGTGGCTAGACACTAGATGCCAACGTTCACAATATCGGATTTTAGTAGTTATCCTGCCCCAGGGTGTGCCAAACCTTGAACGCAAGTCTGGAATATTCAATTTGAGATGGTTATGGATTACCATTCTCGAACGAATGAATTGTTGTCCTGGACGGAAGTGTCCTGTGTGATACGATTAGTGTCGGTGGCAAGTCAAATTCGTGTACTTCATCGCCAGAATTTCCTATGTGATAGGAATCATTACCCTAGTGTTCGGGGTGTACTGCTCGAAGTCCTCTGGAGTGCATACGTGTACGTCCCTAGTACATTGAATGACAGATAGAGATATACACATGATCTGGCTTGAGTTCAAGAGATGACCGACGAATTTGGTAGATTCAAACCTGCTTGAATAAGTGGCCAAACCGATCAGGAAGTTGTACTAACAAGGCGTTAGCCTTAGGAACTTTGAATCGGTATAGGACTTTGCTGAGTGTTATACGCTGAGAGGGTGTTGTTAAGCACGAAAACAGTAATGGAGTGACTTCGCTTAGTACTCCAGTGGCTCGGAGTTATCGGTTAAAAATTGGCCTTGCGACGAACAAGCTCGAACTATCGCAAGAGCTTAGTGGGACTCGTGATGAATCTCGCAAGTCTGGCTTGAAGAAGCATTGTCAATTCCTCAACCGACAGGATTCAGGTTGACGCAAAGCTCTACTATTTCGGGAAAACCGATATTTGTGCCGGGTTGCGATACCCAAGAGCTCGGCCGTAGCCGACTCATGACATTGTGTTCGTTAGGACGCTAAGCGTGAACTGGAGTTCACGAAGAAAAGGGGTAATCGTGTGAGTCGCAAACATCCCGCCCTGTTCAAGGATACTAACGTATCGGATGACTTGAACCGAATTCCGGGACGGAATTCTCTTAACGGGGGGAGAATGTGACAACCGGCAAATTTCGTACAACGATTAACGTGATTCTAATCATGTTTTAGAAATAATTAACATGGTTTAAGGTTAATTATGGTTAGTTGAGCTAATATGAGTCCTACGATGTCCTTTTGAAAGTTCGTTGAAGTCTTGATGCCTTTAAAGAAAGACTTCGCGTGTTTAACGTAACGAACTGACATCAGCAAAAATTTGTCAACTGGAATAACATGAGGCTAATAAATGTAAATACGACATGTATTTACTATCGATGCGAACGGATGTGAAAACGGCGTGGTAAACGGCCAAAAACGCAGCGTTTTGGAGAACGCGGAGAGGAACGGGCATGGGATTCGAACGTCGAAACGCGTGGCTTTAACCGTTACCGAACCTCCGGAATAATTATTTAATTGCTCGATCTGGTGTTATTTATGCCTACGAACAAAAACCGAGTCCAGAAGCGATAACGGGCTAAAACGGAGCAGTTGGTACGCGACATTGGGCTTGAAGCCCAATCCAAAAGCCCACCTATATAAGGCCCTAACCCTCCCAATCTTCCTCATTTCTCACATTCCTTTCTCTCTCTAACACCAAACACTCTCTCCACTCTCTCACTCTAGAAGTTTTCCGGTGACCGGAGGCCGGCCGGCGGCGGCGGTCCGGCGGCTGTCCGGCGGCCGTCCGGCGACTTTCCGGCGACCGTCCGGCGGCTTCCGGCGGCCGTCCGGCGACTTTCCGGCGACCGTCCGGCGGCGTTCCGGCGGCGTCCGGCGACTTTTTCCGGCGACCTTCCGGCAAGTTTTTCCGGCGACCTTCCGGCGGTTCCGGCGAGTTTCCGGCGACTTTTTCCGGCGCGTGATACCTCCACCCCCACTAATTTCGACGCCCCGAACGCAATGGTGAAGGCCGTTTTCCCTAAAACGAAGCGGTTTGAACGTTAGTGCCATTCCGGCGACTTTTCCGGTGAGCTCGTTTTTGAGTTTTCTTTGTACAAACGTTTAGATCGGGTCTTTGGGGGACTCCTCACAAGTTTTCATGGAATTTCGTTCTCCGGCCACATTCCGGCGAGCCACTTCCGGCTGTTTGTGCGTTCGGGAGGGGCCGGAGTGGGTTGTGGGCGGGTTCCAATGGCGCGCACGAGGAAGGACGGCGGAGTAGGGGTGGTCCGGCCACGGGCAGGTGGTCCGGCCACGGGCAGGTGGTGTCCGGCGGTTCGGGTCCGGCCAGTTTTGGGGATTCGGGACTCGGGGCTCGGGTCAAGAGTGTGTTTTCGGGTCAGATCTGGTGCGGGTTCGCGTTAATGGTCCGGGTTTTGTTCGGGTCTCGTCAGATCTAGTCAACCCCCGGTCAAACGGGTCAGATCTGGGAAATTCGCTTACGGATCAGATTTCGAGCTCGGTCAAACACGAGTCAACTCCGGTCAAACTTTGACTCGGTCAACGCGTCGTTCGAGACGTGTCAAGTCACGCACGCGCATATCGGTATAATTTAATCGTATTTATTTTCGTTACATTTATAAAGCATATTATAAATATAAAACGACTAACTCGCGAACGAACCGATAGAAGTATTAACGAAAAGTATTATGAGATAATATTGGTATATTAGTCGTGACTTGCGTTGTTATTGGACTAAATTGATGGACTATACGTATATATATATATTTATATAAATAGTATGATTTATATAATAGTCTCAACGTATAAGTCTCGTGGATTAGAAATGCGGATAAATATAATGTCGTCTTCGTTTAGGTGTTGATTTTGGGAATTTGTAGACAACTTGTGTTGTCTGGTTTATACCAAAAACAGAGGAAACTCTGCCGAAATTTTTATAAATCCGAAGCGCGACAAGTGTGACATTATTGTTCGTTCTTATAAATAACTTTCCAAACGTTTGACAAGTGTAGTCATATACAAAATCACGACGTTATGACAAATATTATTTGTAATAATAATAGTCAATTCCGAGAAATATTTCAAACAAATATATAGTCTTTTGTTACCAAGCGTCAAGTATGACGAGTTTTTAAAGGTTACTTGGTAACTAAAATATGTTTGTTGTTCGGATTAAAAGATGTATAAACGTTCGGTTTTATTTGGAAAATCTCTTTATAAAAAGCAAAGTCTTAAGATTTGTAAGATACTCGGATTCGGGAAAAGAAATAACAAACGTTATTGAGAGGATTTTAATAACTATATTATATTTCGGCAAGGTATATTTCCCGAAAATAACTATACAAGACGATTACATTTATCCGATTTACGAGACAAGCTATTACTCGGGATGAGTTATACGTTTCGTGGTGTTAGTCCAACATGGTTTACACACGAATAGTAACAGGTGCGCGACTTGGGTACTATGTCGTATGTGAACTCATGAAATATGATAAGTCACGATCGGTTCGTCGAGTTAAAACACTTAAAGGCTCGGGTTAGTACACACGAGTCTAGATAGTTGAATAAACTATCTTTTAACCGGAAAATAAGCTAGATTTATATGTGATAGACTTTAAGGTGTCCTTTATTGGTACTTAGGGCACGAGGAAGTCGGTCAAAGCTTTGGATTTTATTTGCTAGCTAAGCAAGGAAATTAAGGTGAGTTTCACGGCCCCATTTTACTGTTTTAACTGGGGGAAAGATATGTTTGTCAAAAGTTATCACATATTGAAATGTTTTCAAAGGTTAAAATGTGGTAAGTGGCATGATGAGTACTTGAGTTTTTGGTCGCCACTCGGGGTTGGGTCCTCGCTACTGTAACCATTAATTCAGGTAAATGAAACTGAAGGAATATTTGGATAGTACTATTGGTGCCTGACAAGGCCCACCCCTAATCGATAGCGTCGATTATGCATCGGCGTATGCCTGGGGTGCACGTATTCTGAACTTAAGTCGTTGGGTTCCGAGAAACGACTTGGAGCGGGGCATATTTATTAGTCTTGGTTTGGTTATGGGACTCAGGGGGTTGCTCATCATCAATATTTGTAGGAGCTAGCTACTCCATACAAAGGCCACGAAATGTGCTGGATTTGCACAGGATATAAAAATGTGCTGGATTTGCACAGGATATATAAAAATGTGCTGGATTTGCACAGGATGTAAAAATGTCGTATTTACGAAACTAAAACCTGTGAACTCACCAATATTTTATATATTGACGTCTTTTTAAACATATCTTTCAGGTAACTAAGTGCTGAACAGGTATGCGGCTAGTACGGTGGAATTTGGGATGTCGGACAATGGTTGGGGGTTTTCATCTATTGTTACCTTCGGGTTGGGACATAAACGGAAACACCCCACTTTAAAACTTAATGTTTGTGGTTTAAGTAATGTTTGAAACCAGGTACTCCTTCCCGACATCTTAATATAATGATCTTTTCTAATTAAATATAGTTTGTGTTAATCTTGACTTTGATATGCTTTCGAGCGTCGCGCCACGTGTTTCCGCCATTGGCGTGGTGTGACAGTTATTCTGTTAGAGGTCACTATCTTAGGTGACGTCAGCATAGGTCACCAGTGGTTTAGATTTGTCTATTAATAGAACAGTGCTTGTACTGTTCTATTGGTCACACACAACATTCTCTCAGACAAACAATCACTGTGTGATCAGGCTGAGGGGGAGTACTAGTATTTGATTGTAATCTTTCAATTTAATGAAAGCTTTCGACTAAGAAAACATTTATTCCTTTTGTTTTGATTATAGTTTATCATTCCGCTGCACTTTCCATATATATTCACTTCATTCAATTCTCATTCTACTCTCAACAAATCAAAACAATCAAACTCATATCCTAACACAATATTTTGAGTATAATTACGAATTCACCTTGCACGTTTTGCCGTTGTGGCGATACCTTCGTGTCTATGACTCCATGACCCATTTTTACTTGGTTTTACTTGCCTGGCCCACACGTTCTCAAGGCTTACCAATGCTTCCAATTTACACAAGTCTAAGAGGATTATAGCATTCCATAAACTACCGGAAACATTCAACACAATAAAATCAAGTTCAAAGTCATGATTATGACTTACCTTAGTCGTTCCTTTTTGCTTTAAATCCTTATCCGAGTGGCTTCCCGAAGACTCAAGCTTTGCACCTAGATGTTGAGTATTACACACATACGATTAGGTACTTTCTCATAGGTGCATTTTCACATATTCCTATGAGTTTCATCAAAAGAATATAGACCAAAATGAAATCGAGATTCAATGAGGCGTTTCATCAAACACTTGGCAGACCTCAGTTTAACAAAGTTATTTATATGGCCTAAAGACCATTATGATCTATTTCCATCTTAATTTTAACACTACTAGCATACAATTGAACATCCAAACCAAGATTCTTAGTCATAGGCATATCAATAATAGTATTTTCATATTCTTGAGGTGATTTCTACCAAATATCAAGAAACCCAAACATATCCTACAACATGGATTCTTATGCATCATACAATAATTTTGCTAAATAAACACAATTTATCATGTATTATGGTCCTCTAATACTAGAGTAACATCTACAAGCTCTCGAATTCATGTTTTATAACAACCCTAGTTTTCACCCATCACATGATTTGAATAATATCACCAAATTCAATCAAAGAAAGCTTACCTAGATGATGGTTATGACTTGGTGATTCGTTTTATAGCAAATGCACCAAAAACCCCTTTGATTTGGGCTTGATTTAGGCTAGATTCATGAGTTGTTGTTAAGTATGTGTGTGTGTGTGTGTGTTTAGTGTGTGTTTAAGGTGAAAGGATCGATCTCCAGAATGTTGAGATCATCCATCCTTTTTTATTTTTATGTTTAATGATTTACACTTTGGAAACGTGGGACATTTAGTCCTTCTAATTGACTACCTATGTTTGTGTTATTATACACTACCCAAGATATCATTTATGTGTTTTTATCTAGGCCACGATACCAACGGATTTAACCCGGTTACTAGGCCAAGAAAGAAATACTAATACTTCCTCGTCATGTGTTCGGTTAGTAAATATCCTATTATTCGCTTAAACAACAATGACGATAAATGAATGATTTTGGGGCGTTATAGATCTAGCTTTCTAGACCTACTCCACAAGTGGCTGCACATGGTCATAGCCAGCACCACCCGGTGCATGAAGGATGACACGGGGGGAGTAAATGAACAGGAAGCTTTCTATCTCTGCAGCATTATCGAGGGTGCACACTGTAACCTCGTCCACGCATTAGCCGAGTTCTTCATAAAGTGTTGGAGCACCAAAGCTTCTAGCCACATATTTGGGGTACCCTACATTAACCGCCTGGCCACTAGTCTGGCGGCACTTCATCCTTAGGCTTTGGCCAATATGATACTTGTAGGCCGGGTCCACCCTCTCGACACCACTATGATAAGGAATATCGGGTTGTAGAGTTAGTTGACACGATTCTTAGGTTGGTGGACAACAAAAATGAGTTGTGGAACGAAGAAGCTACATTTGAAGAGCAGTATGGTGATACAGAAGCAGCAGAAGGGACTGGAGGTACCGAGTCTTCGGCAGCAATAGCAGCCAGAGGAGCAGCATGGACATCCGCAGCAGGAGGAGCCAGACCAGGTCACCAAAGCCACCCACAGAGAAGTATCCTCCGCAATCATCTTGGATCAGCTCGACACTTTGTCCGTTGAGCTCACTGCTTTCTGGGTAGACTTTTCCCGTCTGTTGGATCGTTATATTGCTCTTTTAGTTGAACTTGCTAGTTGACACTTAAGTGTTTAGCAAGTTCTTGGTGAGTGATAGCACAGCGGAATGTTTATAAGTTTAAAGCTACACTTATCAACAGGATTTATTACTCCCCCTGGATTCAAGAACTAATAAATGATAAGTGTTTATTGAGAATCTAAGTATTGAATGAGAATGAAACACTTTGACAGGTTCTCAGTAAACACGAAATGGAAATAACAATAATAAGTGTTGAAGGATTCCTTGTATTAAAATCAATGTCTAAAACAGAGGGATGAACCCTTCTATTTATAGACTTTACAAATACATGAACCTTGTGAAAAGCAAGTTCAGAAACAAGTTGCAACAAGTTGCAGTTCTTGGAACTTGTACATAAAGCAAAAAGAAATACTAATGTATTAAACTACTGATATACAAAGGCGGTGGAAAAGATCTTCTGTAAGTACTGATGAATGACAAAATACTGATGAGTAGTTTGTCTTCAGTAGTTCTTCAGCAGAAGTGTTTGGTTTGAACTTCAGAACTTCTGATGACTTTTCTTTTTCAGCACTTCTGAATCTCTTCTTCAGCAGTTTGATCCTTTGTCTTCAGCAGTTCTATACTTAGAGTATTTTGACAGAAGTGAATTAGACTAAGGTTTGCAAAAGTGGTTTCACCAATCCTTTTTGTCCTAACAATCTCCCCCTGGATTGATGAAGCCCAAACCTTACTAATTCCTTATTGTTCTTTTCTGTCCTTCACAATTTTCCATATTCCTTTGAACATGGAATTCTTGAGCTGGTTCAGTTGATTATCAGTAAGAGACCCTTTCTGTGGTTCTAAGTGTTGGATTGTAAGCAGGTCTTTGGTTGATAGTTTCTTCAGTTCATTCATCGACCTATATGCCCTGCTTGTTTGATCTCTTCTTGTCACAAGTACTGAGTTGTTATTAGTAAAGGACCATCTGATGATTGGAACTTTAGACTTTTCAAAGTCTGCAGTGTAGGGAACCATGGTGGTACCCTGGGTTTCTCCTGAGTGTTGAATGTTTTCTACTTCAGTGACTCTCAGGGGGGATTCACTTCCCTGCTGTTGTTCCATCACATTAGGTATCTGAAATGTTGGCAAATGATGTTCAGTTACTACCTTGGTGTGCAGTTTGTCTGTGATGGTCTTCTGGATTTGATATTCAAAGGTGGAAGGATCCCTGAATTGTGTGAGCAGAGGCTTTTCTTCTATATCAAAATCAGAATGGACTACTGTACTACCTTCTAGTAGTACCATTCTGAAATCAGTCTTTACTTTCTCCTCTGATTTCTTTCTTTGTGTAGCTGGTCTTCTTTGAACACCAGAAGTTCTAACTACTGAAGTTGAAGCTTCAGCAGTTTGAAACTTCTCTGGATTAGCAGCCCTTGCAGCCTTGTATTTTCTATATGTGTCCACCAATCTTTCTTCTTTCCATTTGGACACTGAGGCTTTTGAACCATAACCATTTGCTACCAGTTCTTCTATCATCTGAGCTCTCTTGGCCTTTGTGTCTTTACTTGTTGCAAGTTTATCTGCAATAAGTTGAGCTCTTCTTGTCAGCTCTTCCACAGAGAGTCTCTTCAATGTGTGGGCTTTGATTTTGCAGTTCTTTGTAATGTAAGACATCAGTTGATGTCTTTTGTCTTCTTCAGCAATTTCATCTAGGCTAGCCTGCCTTTGGAGTTCAGCTTCATAAGCCTGAAGTTTTTTCTTCATGGCTTAGATCTAAGTCATCCCTTTCTGCCAGTGTTTTCCAGATCTGATCTTCTCTGGCCTTCTTTTGGGCTGCCACTAAACTCTTCTTAAGTAATTCTGCTGATTAAGAGATTGGAGAAGGGTTTAGCACAGTCATTGTGGTAACTGTTGTAGTGGGCCTGATAGGAACAGAGGTTGGTTGAGTAGGAGCAGTTGATCTGGAAGGGTCAGCAGTTTGAGTCTTGTAAGTGTTAACTTCTGATGGGTTGACAACTTCTGAAGGTTTGTCAACTACTGAAGGATTGTCTTTAGTACTTTCTGATTCTTCATCAGAACATTGGCCATCAGAGGTTTCTTCATTGTGCCCTTGGGATTCATCAGACTTTTCAGCATCTTCTATTTCTTGAATAGAGACACCAAATTGTTGGGCCAGTTTTTCTTTTCTGGCTTGATTCTTCTGATCTCTTTCAAGGATAGCCACTCTTGCCCTTATCCTGGCTTCGAATGACTCCTTAGGTTCCCTAATTTTCTCCCCCTTTTTGGATTCATCAAGTTTGGAAGTTGAGGGTTAGGAGAATTGACCTGTAAGAGTAGCAATTTGTCTGCTGTTGAAGTCAATTTTGTTTGACAGATCATTCATCATTGTCTTGATCACTCCAAATTGGTTCTTGATTGACAGCTCCAAGTTAGCTATGTATGTTTGGAAGTGATTCTTGATGAGAGTGTTCATCATGTGGTACAGGGGACCATCTGGGCTGCATAGCTGGTTCAGGTCTATGCTTGTGTGCCCAGGGAATTGGGTAGGCATTTGTAGTGAGTGGTGTGTTTTTGGTTGATCTTCTTGTTGTACAGAAGATGCCACTCTAGGGGAATCATGGATTGAGTGGGCTTTAACCTGAGATGGTGTGACTAGCTTCTTGAGCTTAGAGACACCAGGTGCAGGACCTTCACTTGTAGCCGTCAATTCAGTAGTTTGGTGTTTTGAAACATCATCCAAATCAATGGAATCATCTGAATCCCTGATTACATCCTCAATGAGGACTGTATCAGTTACATCATGAGCTGAGCGTAACTCAGTTGTCTCATGTACCTCTTGTTCTTGGTCCAGAGGATTTCCTACCTCAGGCATTAAGCCTTCATCAGTAGTTGCCACAGTTGAGGTCTTAGCTATGTTACTTCTGTCCTCAGGTCCACCACTGGGTGGTAAATGAGTAGTAGCAGCCTCAAAAGTACCAAAAGTTTCTAAGTTTGGGCTTAGAGACTCTGGTTCATCCTCATCTCTTTGGTTAGGGCTTTGAGTGTCCACATCCATGTCACTTTCTGAGGCTATGTCCCCTGTTTGATGTGGTTGATGGGGACTGACATGTGTAGATGGGACTTTCTCTTTTAGCCCAGAGAGAAGTTTGGCTATTTCAATGTCTGGTTCAGAAATTTGGGGTGCTGGTTCAGTAGTTTGGGCAGTGGGTTCAGCAGTTTCAAAAGAGGAATCTATTGGAATATTTTTCTTAAGTCTTTTTCTTTTGAAAAGGATTGTAATTGGTGCTCTTGGTGGGGTTTGAAATGGATGAGACTGAGAGGATGTTTCAGTCACATCTTTAACAAGTGCAGATTGCACAACAGGTTGTTCAGGCATCTCAACCTCCTGAACAGCTTTTCTTTTAGGTTTGGTGGGTTTTTGTTTTGTTATCTTGGGTTTCTTGGCCTTTGGTGGAGTAGGTTTGGAAGATGAGGGTTCCATGGGGACTGGTTCTGGTTCCCCTTGGTCATCTTCTGGCCAGGCAGCCTGTTTGTTGTGCCTTGAGTATGCTTGTGAGGTTAAGGGTTTTAAAATTTCAGTTTTACCCACAAGCACCTCATTACCCAGTTCAGATATTATGCATTGCATAATGAACCTTGGATATAACAAAAACTTTTTCTTAGTGTTATTGTGATGTAATACCAACTCATTAAAGAAAAGTTTTGATGCCCTGAAATTTGTTTCATTCACAATAGAATGAAAGATTGGTTGAAAGGTTGAGGGCATCTGGTCATAAGACCCAGTTTTAGGACTCAAGCACATAATAATATAATGAAACAAAAGTTTATATTTTGGTTCAAAATACTTTTTAAAGATAGTAGCTTGTGAGAGAGTACCTTGATAACCACACTCAGTCATGGTTAGGTGGATTGCAGAGTTATCAAACTTCTCAGGGGCATTCACATCATTCAACCCCAGTCTGTTTGAGAGTATGGCCGGTGTTATGGCCATTTGTCTCCCTTTAATTGTTGAGTTGAGGGAGATAACTTCATCATCCACCATCACTGTCTCAGCATTAGCCCAGAACTCATTGAGAGTTTCAAGATGTATTTGTGGGTCTATGGTGAGAGCGGTGAAATATTGGGATTTGACGATGAGATCAATGATCTCATCGTATTGGGACCAGCCTTCTTGTTTTTCTAAGTAGGCTCTGAGATTGTGTCCCTGTTTAAGAACTAAAGCCATGTGGTTTGTGTGTGTGTTGATGAATCAAACAGTGTTTGTGTTGCAGGTTCAGGGGTTTGAGAGCTTTCTTGAGAGAGAAGGAGGGAATTTTTGTGTTTGAATGGATAAGTGTTGAAAAAAGATATTTATCAGAAGTTTTTAACCGCTTGGATCTTCTTTATTAGAAGTTTTAAACCGCCTAGGTTAAAAATCTCTTTATCAGATGTTTTAAACCGCCTAGGTCAAACTTCTGATGATGGGAAAAGTCAGATTTGCCCTTTTTGACTAAATTGCTGATGAAGAATTATCTTCATCAGTAGTTCCCATTTTCTCTTCAGCAGTTTTTGAACAGCTGATGAGAAACATTTTATAAATACTTTATTCATAACTTCTGAAGGTTGTTTTATCAGAAGTTAATCACTTTTTAGAAAATATCCCTATACTGATGTTTTGTTCATCAGTAGTTTCTCTCTTTTCAGAAGTTTTTCAAGTTATTGAAAACAGATGTAAGTGAGGAAAAAAAAAATTTTGCAGAAAAATAAAGAGAAACACTTACAAATTTAGCATCCCTAGCATGGATACTAACTTCTGAAATGTTGATGTGTCAAGGGGTTTAGTGAAAATGTAAGCTATTTGATTAGCTGTTGCTACATGTTTCACTTCAATCTTTTCATAGCAATCTCTTATGAAATGATACCTGATTTCAATGTGTTTAGTCTTTGAAAACTGAACAGGATTTTGAATGATGCTAATGGCAGATTTGCTGTCTACAAGCAATGGTGTCTTGGTCTCTTTGATTCCATAATCAAGAAGTTGATATTGGAGCCATTGTATCTGTGATGTACAACTTGCAGCTGCAATGTATTCAGCTTCAGCAGTTGAAGTTGCAACAGATGTTTGTTTCTTTGATTGCCAGGACACTAGACAGTTTCCCAAGAATTGACAACCACCAGATGTTGATTTTCTTGACATTTTACACCCTGCATAGTCACTATCTGAAAAAGCTGATAACTTGGTATTACTTGAAGCAGGATACCAAATTCCAAGTGTGGGAGTTCCTTTCAGATATCTGAAAATTCTTTTGACTGCAATAAGGTGTGATTCCCTAGGAGCTGATTGATATCTAGCACAAACACATGTTGAAAACATAATATCTGGTCTAGAAGCAGTTAGATATAAAAGGGAACCTATCATACATATATGCATGGTTTGATCAACCTGTTTTCCTTGATCATCTGGTTCAACTTGTGTGGTTGGTGTCATGGGAGTGGAACATGATTTACAGTCTTGTAAAGAAAATTTGTTTAATAATTCTTTAACATATTTTGATTGATGTATAAAAGTTCCATTTGTTTGTTGTTTAATCTGCAGTCCCAGAAAGTAGTGGAGTTCTCCCATTGTACTCGTCTCAAATTTTGATTGCATGAGTTTCTTAAATTCATCACACAATTTTGTGTTTGTTGAACCAAAAATGATATCATCAACATATATTTGAACAAGTAAGACATGATTTCCAACATGTTTTATGAAAAGAGTTTTATCAATGGCACCTCTTGTAAAGTTATTTTTGAGTAAAAAGGTTGAAAGTGTATCATACCAGGCTCTTGGAGCCTGTTTGAGACCATAAAGAGCTTTGTCTAGTTTGTACACCCACTCAGGATGAGAAGGATCCTCAAACCCAGGTGGCTGACAAACATACACTTCCTCTTTTATTTTTCCATACAAAAATGCACTCTTGACATCCATTTGATAAACTTTTATTTTGTTGGAAATGGCATAGGCCAGAAATAACCTGATGGCTTCAAGCCTTGCAACTGGAGCAAAGGTTTCATCATAGTCAATGCCTTCTTCTTGAGAGTAACCTTGTACTACCAGTCTTGCCTTGTTCTTTATTATAATACCAGCTTCATCTTGTTTGTTCCTGAAAACCCATCTTGTGCCAATTGGTTGCTTGTTTGGTGGTAAGGGGCAGATTTCCCAAACCTGTTGCTTGTTGAATTGAAGCAATTCATCTTGCATTGCCTGCACCTAATTGTTGTCTTTGAGGGCTTCCTGGTACTTCTTTGGTTCCAACTGTGAAATAAATGCTGAGAATAGACAGAAGTTGGAAAGCTGGTTTCTTGTAAGAACACCTGATGCAATATCACCCATGATTTGATCAAGTGGATGGTCTTTGTGTTCGATCAGTTGTTGTAAACCACTGACAGGTGTTGGTGGCTCATGTTCTTCAAACAAACTACTGAGGTCTATTATATCTGGTTCAACAGTTTCAGTGTCTTCAGTAGTTGCAGGTGCTGAAGCAGATGTTTGAGTTTGGCCTTCAGTATTTGTTGATCAGAAGTTTGTGAAACTTCTGATGGTTTTGAAGTTGACTTAATGACTGTTTGAGGAGTCCATGGTGCTGGATCCTCATCCTCAAACCTTTGATCACCATAATAAGTAGGTTTGGATGAAGTGACAGTCTTTTCAGGTTCAAAATGGAAGTTGTCAAGGTCAAAGAGTTCAGCAGGATGTGCTGGAATGAGAGTGTGTTTTGACTCATTGAACTTGACATTCAGTGTTTCTTCTACTATCCTGGTTCTTGAGTTAAAAACCTTGTAGGCTTTTCTAGTTGAGGAATAACCAAGAAAGTAACCTGAGTCAACTTTGGCAGCAAACTTTGAAATAGATTCCTTGATGTTCAAGATGAAACATTGACACCCAAAAGCCCTGAAAAAGGAGATAAGGGGCTTCATGCCATGAAGAATTTCATAGGCAGTCTTTGAATGTCTCTTGACAACAAGAACTCTATTTTGAACATAACATGATGTGTTAACTGCTTTTGCCCAGAAGTATAAAGGTAGGCCAGACAGAATCAGCTAACATTGTTCTTGCTCCTTCTATTAAAGTTCTGTTCTTCCTTTCTACCACACCATTTTGTTCAGGAGTTCTGGCAACATTGAATTGTCTAATAATCCCTTTAGACAAACAGAATTCATCCAGAGTTTTGTTCCTGAACTCTGTCCCATTATCACTTCTAATGGTTTTGACAGGTAGAGAGTATTGCTTCTCTACTTGTAGAATGAAGAACTTGATGATTTCAGCAGGCTCATCCTTGGAAAATAAGAAGAATACCCATGTAAATCTTGAGTAGTCATCAATGATGCCCTTGAGATCAGTTTCTGAAGTTGATGCCCTTGAGAAGAAACAGGCAGTGTTGTTCAGTACTTTGTCTTTTTCAATGTCCACTGCATAGACATTGCCACATCTTTTGGCAATTAACAAAGTATGATCTTCAATGATCTTCACTATCAACTTCTGGCCTTCTAGTGATATGATCTTGCATGATATCTTTGTGAAAAAGGAAGAATATCCTTTATCACACATTTGTGACACACTTAGCAAGTTGTACTCAAGGTTTTCAACCAAATTGACCTTGTCAAACTGTATTTTGCCAGAGGAGACATTGCCATGTCCTAGCACATATCCGTTAGCATTGTTCCCAAAGGACACAGATCCATCTTTTTGACTGATAAAATTGTTTATCAGGTATCTGCATCCTATCATGTGCATTGAGCCTCCACTGTCTACATACCAAATGCTATTTAAGCCTCTGGAAACTCTCTGCACAAGATAGCAAATTAGTTAGATTTAGGAACCCAAGCCAGTTTGGCTTTGGGTTTGCTCTTGAGAACATTTACAGTTTGTTCTTGACGAAGTTTAGAAATCAATGTCTTTTTGGCAATGGATTTTGCATTAAGTACAATGGTGGTATCCTTTTGAGGACCACCATCAACTTTGGTCATCAGTAGTTGTACCATGTTCATAAGATCTTTAATCTCAGCAGTTTGTGAAACTGCTGATGATTTAGGTCTAACTACTGAAATAGAATTTTGAGAAAAAGACTTTTGTTGAGATTTAGTCTTTTTCAGAGAAAGGGTTTTTGTTGGTTGTTGTTTCTTGGGAGAAAAAGTTTTTACATAATCATTTTTGATTTGTTTCCCCACAACCAGTTGTTGATTTTTCTTATTGAACTGAATACCCTTTCTATATCTGCAAAATTCTGTTTTGTGGTTGAACAGACCACAAATTTCACATTCTTTTGTCTTTTCTTTCAAAGACAAGTCTCTGACTGTTTTGATTGGTTTTAGGTCATCAGTAGTTTTCAGGTTCTCAACTCCTGATGTAGTTGAAACTACTGTTGGCTTATAGTCAGATTTAATCAGTACTTCTGAAGAACTTTCTTTGTGTGATTTTAGAAAGTTTTCATGGAAAGATGTGCATTCTTCCTGTTCAGAAGTTTCACCTGAAACAATTTTTCTCCCATCTTCAGTAGTTTTGGGAGAGAAATCTGTTGGTGTTTCAGTGTGATTGTACCCTATGCCAAACCTAACATTTGAAGCACTTTGTTTGTTTAGCAATAATTGGTACCCCTTACAAGATTCCACCCATTTTTCACATGTGACCTTGGTGTCAGCAAGCTCTTGTCTGACATTCCCTAGGTCATTAATCATTATTTTAATTTGTGCATGGGTTTCAATAGCAGAGTTAGTCAATTTAGAAACTTCTTTTGTTTTTGCAGAAAGTTTTCTTTCTAAATCACATTTTATCTGAGTGAGTTTTCTCTCAGAATCATTAGCTTTTCCTAGTAAGTGCACATTTGTCTCTCTTATGAGAGCAAAAGATTCTTTGCATGAATTTGAACATAATTTTGTCAAAGATTCTTTAGATACCTGTGACAAGGCAGATTTTGAGGAGCATCCCTCAAATGCCATTAAGGCAAAGTTCTTTCTGCCATTGTCAGGCTCTCCCCAGTTGATGTCAAACATTTTGTTGTCTGCATCAGGATTGCACTCTGTGGTGTCAAAAGGAAGACTGCTCCAGTCAACATACCCTGAGGTAAATAGACTTTGTTGAGAGGGTTGTTGTTGCTTTGGAGGTTGTTGAGCAGCTGGAAAGGGAGGGATTGATTGTTGGCTCTGCATCTGTTGAGCAGGCATCTGTACATATTGTACTTGTGGCACATATTGGTGTTGTGGAGCTTATGCCTGTACAAAATGTGCACTCCCTTGTGTTCCATTATTCCTGTTATAATTGGGGTTAAAATTGTTTCCAGACTGAGATTGGTTAAAGCCAGAGCTTCTACATTCTCTAGCAAAGTGTCCCAACTTTTGACACTTGTGACATCTAAGTTTAGATTTGTCAAAACCAATTTTTGTAGAACTGTTAAGTCCTGGAAACTTCCTTCCTGACCTTTTGTAAAATTTATTTGTTTTTAAACTTAACATGGCCAGTTGGTGCAAAATATCCATTTCTTCAAGGTCATCACTGCTGAAACTATTTAAGTCATCCATGATAAAACACATGTTATCAGCAGTTTGACCAAAGTCATTATTGTCATAACCTGGGAATGATCTTTCAGATGAGATCCCAGCAGTTATGTCAATGTGGTCAAAAGATCCAAAACTATTTGAACAAGTTGGTGAGTCTTGTCCCAATAGTGCTGTACTACCAGGTAGATAGTCATCAGCAGTTTTACCAGAATTTTGTAACGTTTTCTTTTGATCAATTTCTCTCTCAAAAGTAAGTAATCTCCCATGAAGTTTTGTAAGAGTGAGGGAGCTAAAATCTGGTGAAGATCTTAAGACTATTGAGTATTATTCCCATTTATCAGGTAAAGACCTTAAAAATCTATGAAGCATAGATACAGTTGTATAGGTCTGACCATTTAGTTTTAGCTCAGATATTAATGAGGAAAATCTTTCAAATTGCTGAGTTAAAGTTTCCCCATTAATGTGAGCAAAAGTTTCATATTGTTGAGCCAAGATTTCTCTGGTGTTAGCAATCACCTCTTCAGTTCCTCCAAACTGTTCTTTTAGGCAGTCCCAAAGCTCTTTGGCACTATCACAATGTAATAGGCCAGAATAGATTTCATTTGGGAGTGCCATTGCCAACATAGAAAAAGCTTTTGCATCAAGCTCAAGTTTTAGGAAATCATCATCAGTATAGTCTTTTGGTTCTTTTGGAATCTCTTCCTTAGTTTCAAGATTTATATTTACTGGTTTATGAGGACCATATATCACAGATCTCCAACAACCTGTGTTGGTTTGTGACAAGGTATGTGCCATTCTCTTTTGCCATATGTTATATTCATTTCTTACAAGCATGGCAGGTTTAGTGGCAGAACCAGTATTATGAGGATCCATTTTAAAGAGTATTGATTTGTCAAATATCTCTTAAAGTGATGGATGTTGATAAAAGTGAGCTTATAATCCTTTATTGAATATCAATAAGAGCCTGTGTCTGATTCTCAATGTGTTAGATTGATATGTGATCAGATAAACCAGAGCTCTGATACCAATTGTTGGATCGTTATATTGCTCTTTTAGTTGAACTTGCTAGTTGACACTTAAGTGTTTAGCAAGTTCTTGATGAGTGATAGCACAGCGGAATGTTTATAAGTTTAAAGCTACACTTATCAACAGGAGTTATTACTCCCCCTGGATTCAAGAACTAATAAATGATAAGTGTTTATTGAGAATCTAAGTATTGAATGAGAATGAAACACTTTGTCAGATTCTCAGTAAACGCGAAATGGAAATAACAATAATAAGTGTTGAAGGATTTCTTGTATTAAAATCAATGTCTAAAACAGAGGGATGAACCCTTCTATTTATAGACTTTACAAATACATGAACCTTGCCAAAAGCAAGTTCAGAAACAAGTTGCAACAAGTTGCAGTTCTTGGAACTTGTACATAAAGCAAAAAGAAATACTAAAGTATTAAACTACTGATATACAAAGGTGGTGGAAAAGTTCTTCTGTAAGTACTGATGAATGACAAACTACTGATGAGTAGTTTGTCTTCAGTAGTTCTTCAGTAGAAGTGTCTGGTTTGAACTTCAGAACTTCTGATGACTTTTCTTCTTCAGCACTTCTGAATCTCTTCTTCAGCAGTTTGATCCTTTGCCTTCAGCAGTTCTATACTTAGAGTATTTTGACAGAAGTGAATTAGACTAAGGTTTGCAAAAGTGGTTTCACCAATCCTTTTTGTCCTAACACCGTCATATAGCATCATGCACATGTTCCGACTCTAGCTCTCGCTCCAGGTCTCAAGCACGTCCCCGCCGCAGCCGTTCAGTTTGATCTCCCCAGACTTAGGTTTATTCTCAGTAGTTCTTGACGGTGATGGTTTGTTGACTTAAAACACTATTTTCTTTTTCTTTTCTTATGTTTTTGGATGACTATGGTCTGTATGATGGTATTTTGCATGCGTGGTGCATGCCAGACACGTTCCACCTACTAGTGTCGAAGCGCTAGTATCTATCGTAGGTTGTAGGTTGTTTTTATATTTGTTACTTTATTATCTTTTCTAGTTATTTAGGATAGATTGAGGACATCTTGTTATTGTGTAGTCGCCGTTTAGACGTTATTGCTTTTGGGGATGTGGGTTTCGACCAAACGCTGGTGGACTCGTCACTTTCAGGGGAGTATTAGTTTCTCTTGCCTCTTTTTTCATTTCTACACTTAAAAATTTTTCAAAATTTTAAGTGTGGGGTAGACCGTTATTGTTGCTTATTTTATTGCATCTAGTGGGTCATTTATCATTGTTTATATGCTATCCGGTACCCTCTTAGCCGCTTGATACCCGTAGTGTCATTCACAGTCACCTTTGGCAAATTTGTAAAGGCTGTTAAACTCATCCGAGTGGACAATATTAGGCATCTCGCCGAACAATTCACACCAAAGGATAGTCGAAATGAGACAATTTTTATAAAATCCAAAAAGTAACTTAAAATAAATAAAATAAAAGCAGAACAATAGGTTGCATGGCAAGTAGAAAACACCCTGAAAGTTATGCTTAAAATCTATACTTTTCCCTTCCCGCTTGTCCGTGAGAGTTTCTTGAGCCTTATCGAGCACCACACTTATATATACATCATTTATTGCTCGTTTCGTTTGCTTGAGGGATATCCGACCTTAGTCCGACACAGTTAGAACTTGTGTGTTTATGCATTTCTTGTTTTAAAATCGGTAACTGGGTAAAAATGATAGAGGCATTTAGGAAACACTCCAAACTAAAATATACACCTAGAAAACCATTTTGAGCCTTATTCTTTCGTGTCTTCACCCAATAAAATGAGTCCCAACCATGCGTCACAGAGCAGCTTCAAGTATTTTGTCATCACCGAGGGTTCGCAACCATAAGCTGCAAAAAAAAAATCCACACATGAAAAGGCGCACAAACAGTATTTAATATAATATTTGGGTAGAATCGTTATACCTGAAAATTCAAAACTCTACAATAAGATATCGATTTATTATATCGGGTTTACTTAAATAGTCTTTTAACTCATTGTATAACTCATCAATTTTTAGCGGCGGAAGTAAACATTTATCAAATTCTTATTGCTATTTAATAATAAAAATATAATATTATGACAATTATTAGTTAATAAATATATAAATTAAT
Organism: Ambrosia trifida; assembly: GCA_028751855.1. Lineage (NCBI taxonomy): Eukaryota > Viridiplantae > Streptophyta > Magnoliopsida > Asterales > Asteraceae > Ambrosia > Ambrosia trifida. The sequence goes on along the minus strand of CM054128.1, from coordinate 61,260,986 downwards.
AATAATAATAATAAAAACACATAAGTACTTCATCTTCCTCTTTTAGGATATTATTTGCACGTGAATACAAATACAAATCAAATTTCAAAGTTTCAACCATCAACGTAACCATCGAGATTGATTAGGATTAATGATAATTTAATAGACTTTAGGATTGGTAACCGATATAGCATGTGACGTACATAAATGGGATGGTCTCGCAAGTTTATAAATAATACTAACACAAACTCTCACCGGATTAACAACCATCGTCGCCACCATCGCACTTGTTTCGACCAAAATCGTGAACCACACATCACCGACGACACCCCCTACTCGACCATACAATACAACCGAAAACCGCTACCATAATTGTCTCTATCATTGGATCACCCAATTGTTGGATTCGTCGAAGAGGTAACCGAAATGAAACCTTGTTTGGTTTAGAATTTCATGACAAACATACTTACACTACTTTTTTTTATCAAACTTAATTTCAAAATATTATTTTTGGTGTGAAGGTTATAAAAATTTGACTTGAATGTTGCCATGAAATTGGGTTGGCTATTTAATTAAGACTAGTGAGAAACCCGTGCGTTGCTGCAGGACGGTTAAAATAAATATATTTTTTTTAACAATGCACAAGCGTAGCCGTGTTAGCCCACCAAGCTGTAGGAAAACTGTAAAAACGTAATTGTCTTTGAATGCGAAACGATGTATATGAAATTAATCCATTTTCTCTTCATTGTTTAAACTTTGAAAAGAAACTATATTTTTTTTATATCCAACATATACGTTCTTATAACTTTCATGCCACACTATATAAACTGTCCAACCATTTGTCCTTAACTTCCAGCATCTAAATGATGATGTGTATACAGGACACCCAAGTATAAAAAAGATTTCACTATATTTGAAAATGAACTTCTTTAACCATCAAAATTCAGTCATCAGCACTGTTCTCAAAACCAAATATGAGCATAAATAATTTTTATTCCCAAATCTTTTATATAATTTTTCACAAATTTAGACCAAACCACCATATGGATACATATTGTCAAGCATGAACTCAAAACCAAATATGAGCATAGAAACCAAAACAGAGTAGATAAACCAAAACACAACCATTCGATATCAGTATAAACAAGTAAATAGAGAAGTAAAGAAGTATCAACAACACATTTATTTTAATAAACAAATCAAGTTTAACCTGGAAGATGAACTTGCAGATACAATCCACTTTCGGATTGTGTCGACGATTTGCCAGATTCATTACAACATGATTACTCTTTTCAGCGTCCTCGGTCGCAACTTGTCGTTCTTATTAAATAATTAAAATAAAAAAAACCTTATCAACAGAAAATCAAAACGTACCGTATTACTTAGTGTTGTGTGTGTGTCACTTAGTACCACCATTAACTTTCTGCAAAGATAAAGATAAAGTAATTTGTTTCAGCAATTCTCATGATGAACGACACTGTATATTTATATAAACATATGCAATTTTAAAGAAAGAAAGAAAATGTAAAATTAATATTTGTTGAATATAATTATTTGAAGCTTGTGGTCATATCACATCACATGAAATTATATATAACAATTCGAACGGATTTTTGCGAGCAATTATACAAACTTAATTATCTAGAAATTAAACCTTTATTTATAGAAAATAAACTTTTATTTATCTTTACTACATGGTACAAGTATCTTAATGCATTGAAGGGTAATTTGGGGAAGATTTATATGACATTTGAGGGTTGAAGAACATGACTTTTCACATCCCATTTTAACTTTACCAGGTTGGACATGTTTACCCATTGCTCACTCTTTATAATGTAGCAGAGATTAGTAGATGAACTCATGTGTGAGTCTGTGTCTTCAAATTAAAATTTAATCAACCAACGATCAATATTAACCATCAATATTAGCCATGGGTCAACACAGACTTTTTTTTTTTCTCTTCCAAAATGGTTTATGGTACAGCATGTTTTGTCAAATTAAAACTAGCTTTGGTTTGATGTTTTAGTTATTTATATAAAGAATACATCTTATAAATCTCTAAATATCCTTTTTTGTTTTCTTCGTTACATTTTGATATGAACTCAACGTTTTTAATTTTTTTCTAAATCATGCACAAAAGGACATATTCATTTGGTAATTTAGCTATACTAGTAATTCATAAAATTAAGATGACTCGCTAATTTAACTATAAACAAATATTTACCCGAATCGTTAATCATATAACTTATCGATATTAACAAATTAGAATGTAATAGTTATAAACCAATTTGGTTAACACATTTTTTGTGCATATGGGATAATAAATCTATACTTTTAAGTAGAACGATCGAAATTCATTTTTAGGTAGTAATTCTTTATCATTCATAATGCTCATGGCCTTTAACAATCAATCAATCTTGAAATAAATGACAACGCTAATCTCAAATCAACTTACTTAGGTTCAAGCATAATTTATTGTTTCCCGTTGATTTTTTTTCCAAGTTCATCATCATGGCCAAGGTGAGTAAACTTATCCCCTTTTTCATTTTTACACTTTTGGGGTGAAACATGTACACCTATGAAACTTGCACTTACACATATTCATAATCATTTTTACATACAATTCATAGACGTGTTATGCTTTGGATTCTTGTGCTTTATGCTTAAACATAAATGTAGAATATTTGCAATAATTACAAAATCATTAACTCCGTACAAGCCGACTTTAACAATGGATAGCGCAATTTGAATTGACAACTCGCCTAGTGGAAAGTACCAATGGTGGTGGGAAGTCCTAGGTCATTGTTAATTTTTAAACTTTGTCACATAAGAGCTTTGATTTTGGCCCGCGTTGCGTACCTACGTGTTTTCCATATTTGCCTTGAATGACTCATGACACTTGAATTGTAAACATTTTTATACTTATACTATATGTACACTAAACTAAGTGTACTCACTAGCATTATTGTGGACGTTGTATTTTGTACATGTTTCAGGAGACGCTTGATGATATCACATAGGCATTGGGACTTAGTTGAATAAAACAAACTTTATTTCATGCATTGTTTTAGGAGTTGATGTATTTTTCTTATTTTTGTTGTTTGACATTTGAATCTTGAATTTAATAATATTTACATTTTAGTACCATGAGCTTTTGAACAATTGTCACTACGTGACACCTCGATGTTTCCGCCATCAATTGGGATGTTACAAGGGAACAACACAAGACGGGGCCAAAAGGGAGATCTTCTACAAAAAAAAAACGTAGGAGGGAGCCTAAGTAACCCGAGAGCCCAAATAAAGAGACAAGCCCACAATAAAGAGAGCCCAGATCAAGTAAAAGATACAAAGTTAAAAATTTGGTCTTTGACCTTTGAGACTCTAACACTATGTTCCAGAGTTTCATTAAAGGATGGAAGAGAAATGATTGAAAAGGAAGTGGGAAAAAAATGTGTTCCAGTAGGAGGGAAAGGGAGAATGAGAAGGATAATAAAAAGGTTTTTAGGGTGATTTTCAATCTTTCCAATTTGGAAGGAACCGGAGGGAAAGGAAGAGGGGGAGATCCTTTCTCTTCCATCCTTTAATGAAACTCTGGAACAGAGTGTAAAGAATTGGAACTCTGCTCTCTCTTTCTCTATCTCTCTAACTCTCTCTCTCTCTCTCTCTCTCTCTCTATCTCTCTCTCTCCTGCTCTCTGCTCTCTACATTCTCTTTATGATCTTTTGTCTCTCTCTTGCTCTCCCCCTCGCTTTCTCAAGATGCATCCGCTGGATAAGCACTTGCTTGCTTGCGTGCTTCCACTTCGCTTAGCCACGTCTACCTCCAGAGCTAATTCATATTATTTCTTAGAAGACTGCTGATGAAAGAAAGCTGTGACGATAGATGGAGCAGAATCCACCTTTCTATGGACAATCAAAGGGTATTGCCAAGAGACGGGCCAAACGGTATGAAAGATGTATCAAGTGTGGAAATTGGTCTCATGAAGGCAGGTGCAGCAAGAACATGACTCACTCACAGTTTGAGTACACTATGCTGATCCAAGACCGTGCCATTCGATACAGATCTGAATGCCGAGTGTGGAGAGGAAGCAACATTGAGTACACTGTGAAGACTGAGATAGCGATGATGAAGGATCAAAGAATAAAGACCAAACTCCTCTCAGAAATCGCTGCTGAACAAGTTGCACTCCACTACCGCCCTCCTCCATGTCTTGCTGCTTTCTCAACCGTGATGGTCCATCACGGTTTTGTGACTCATGCCCCTTTTGTATATACCTTTTGTTAAAAAGAAAAAAAAAGAAAAAAACATCTTTGTTTTATCTTTAGTAGTTTTAGCAACCCCTACATTACAACCCTATTAAAGCCCTCTTGATTTCCCATAGTTATTCGGTTTAGAGACGAGGACTTGATTTGCATACAAGCCTATGACTTATGTCGACTTCCGTTCGGACTTGATTGTTCACCCCTTAAACTCACCAAAAAGATAAACTCAAGTATTGAGTGAACATTGTGAGCATGTATAGGTTTGAGCATAATCCAAGTGTTAAGTAGCTGTGTCATGTACTTTTTATTTTTCTCACATAAAATAACCAAGTGGATTGAGGATTAGCTGATCGTTGTTTGCCTTAGATAGGTTATTGCTTGAGGACAAGAAATTGTCTAAGTGTGGGGTATTGTGATGTGCCATCAATTACACATATAAAACATACATAAATAGTCTCATAATAGGGCAAAATTGAGCTTAAATTGATAATTATAGCTACTTAATTGTTCCTATTTGTGTTTATCAGGAAATTGGTGCTCTAACCCGAAAATAGATGATTTTCGGTTTAAAAAACAGCTAAAACCGGAGATTCCTAAGAATACAAGACTCGAAGCATGTTCCAAGTATGTGTAAAGTCCTTCTCGGGCCTTAAATAGTGATAAAATTGACTTGGGGTTGACCAGGAACACCCATTCTCCCTTGCACTAGGGCCTAGCGCACTAGAAGACAAAGCAGCCAACTTGAGAGACACGAAAACTTGATTTGTCAACTGGCACACATGTGCCCATAAAATGGCACGCCCGTACACGACAGCAAATACTGACAAGAAAGATCCTGCGGCAATAGAACGTACATGGGGCATTGCCACGCCCGGGCACCACTATTTAGCATGCTCGTGCAGGGCCTAGGAGCTCTATAAATAGCAAGCTAAACTCAATCATTCGGTGTTCCTTCTTTTGCCTTCTTGGCTTAAATTCCAAGCATCTTCCAGAGTTCTTGGGGGGGGGGGGGGGGGCTTGTGGGAGGCCTTAGGGCAATCCTAACACGCCACCAAGGTTAGGATTCATCCTACCTTGATTATCTTGACCGAGAATGGAACCGTAGGAGTAGTTACATGTAATAAAACATCGAGGGTCATGAGGATCACACTAGATACATAGGACCCAGAAGGTGAAAGGCTTGTCTATGAGCTGGAAGCATCCATGTTCTTGTGTTGATTATCATTTATGGTTGTATCTATCCAGTATCTTCCATAACTATTTCGATCTGTAGACTTTTTTATTATTAGTAGTTTATTTTTAGTTATTCGGTGTGTTTATCTTCTTAAGTAATCCTTGTTTGTTTATCTTTGTGACAGGTTCAATTAGTGATTAACTTGATGAACCTTGAAAATCAACCATAACTTAAATAATGAAATTAACAATCATGGGGTTCGTACGGCTTCTGGTAGTCCCGAGCTAGACCCAAGGCAAGGAACCGGTAGTGAGACAGATCCTTCGGGTTTCTGATATCCAAACTGGTTTATTAGCAATGGCTTCTGAAGTGGACTAGATCCGAGTGACACGTTTCTGGTTCTTACCAAATGTATGAGTGACTTTCTTAGAAAATGGTGGATTCCCTACGGGTGCACGAGTGATCTTTGGATTGCCCACCTTTAAGATTAAGTTCCACCTTTGTTAAGGACTTCATTCATCTCGGGCGGTTGTAGGTTAGGTTTGTTAAGTCACGTGGTCTAGATCCGGTTGTGGATTAAGTTCCCAAAACCAATGTTTTGAAATTAATACATCAACTTTTTGGCACTCAGAAAAATGACATCTATTCTAAATATCAAAACCAATCCTACCACCTGGAGATGTTTGTTTAACGTCTCAGGTTTTTCCACCATTCTAATTGTGGTTTTTGACTAAATTTTTATACTATCCTACAGGCGCTTTGTAATCAACTTGGGATCAACCCCGCCCTGGTCGGTAGCCGTCTTCGACTTTCGCCTCTTCTTCTTCAGAGGCTCCTCATCATCAACATCCTCGGAAACGAGGCGGAGGACTCCTTGAATTTGTCCTTCTAACCAAAATATGGCCCTTTGCCACCTGCACTCAAAGGAGCAGATTCAAGAACCTCAACATAACTCCTAGAGGAATACCTATGAGTTCAGGACGCTATTTTCTTGCGCCCATGAGTATCAGGAACCCTCGAGGGACACGCTGGGTGAACCAGCTCCTCTGAAGATCATGTGGACTACTCATCAGATATAATTACAACGCATGGAATTGATCCAAGCGCCATGGGAGAGACAAGTTCGCGGTTTATTGGTTGCTCAATCGTTACGTTGAGGGGCGTAGGAACAAACTCCAGAGTGGGTAGTAAAACCTACCCACCATCTCCTCAACAATGGACACCCTACCCGCTGGTGGGGCACGCCAAACTAGTCGCGCCTTATAACGCGCCAAAATGGCTTGGAACTTCGTCACACCTGTGAAAAATAAAAAGTTAGCATATATATATTTTCATATATGACAAGCTATCACTATCACGCGGAATGAAGACTTACCCTCGTCAGCAACGCAAGGCTCTTGGCCAGAAATCAGGCGGACGCGGCTCATTCCAAGCAACACACACATCGCCTCCGTGTACATACCTGCATCAATTAGGGAGGTGTTGGCGGTCAAGGTCTTCAACCATTCTTCTTCCTTAAAACCCGCCATAACAGGATGGTCGGGTACTTTTTGGCTCTCCGCCACCACTTTCCACGGCAACTTCACTGGAATGACGCCCCTCTTCATGAAGAATAACTTCTCCTTCTAGTCATGAAGTGACTTGGGAGGAGTAGACCCCACCGACTGCACCTGGGAGCGTAACGCAAAATTGAACCATGACTCGGAAACCGTCACAACATAGAAAACGTTGAACCTTTCAAACCTAGGTTCAACGTCTAGGGCTCGGAAACAGGCATTAAAATGCATCAGCATTAACATCCCGAACCTGCTAAACTGGGTTACGTGGATCCCATAGGCCACCAGGGTGTCAATTTGAAACTTGGTGGCTGGAAGCTGGAACTGACACAGAGCCAAGTGGGCTACATACAGTGCCATCTTGCCCGATGGAGGAGTTAGGGAAGTGGCTTTCTCAGTCGGTAACTCAACCTCCCATGATGGGTCGAATGCCATTTCTTTGCAAAACTTTGCAAAGCTTTTGTTACTCCACTTACACCGAGTATTGTGGATAAGTTTCGCCGTAGCCTTCTTCTTCTCCGACCCCTTCTCTGGGTTCCCCTCAGATGTCTGAGAACTGGTATTCGAGGCTCCTGACATCTCTATAACAAGAACTTAACCAGAAACAAAGTTTGGAAGAAGATTCGGAAAATGTTTATCGAAAACTTGAAGATCAGCCGCAATGTTTCAAGATTCGTTGGAAAAGCTTGAAGAATTCAGAGAGAATTTGAAGTGAAAGTTGGAGAAAATTGGAAAAAGTGAGGAGAGATAGGAGGAAAAAGAGATATATATACTCATCGCATTTAATGTGATGGGAAACAGCTGTCTACACGTTGGGACAATCCATTATCCGGACGCATTGTATGACGCCATGTGTCCTACTCACCATTGAGCAGTTACACTCACGCGCGTGGTCACTCACGCGCCTGACACGCGACGAATTTACATTCGCCACTTGTCACAACCTTGAAGACTTCCAGCAGCACTCGCGCCCGTGGACAGCCACTTGCCTGATACAAGACGAAAAATTCATCTATCACGTGCCTGATTTGATTGTCATCATGACGATATGCCTTCTACCATCTGACACAACTACCAACCTCCTCGGCTTCCTCAACACGCCTCCTCGGTTTTCCCCCAAATTTATTATACGACTTTTTAAATTCTGAGCGCATTTACTTCCAATCATCTCCATGTTAACTACAACGACAGTGGATTAACTACACTAAAAAGCGGAGACATGTCACCCACAAGATTTAATTTCAATAACCAGGCCTACCACATCATCACTCGGCATTGGTTTGACGTAAATACAAAAGTCGTTCTCCGCCTGATTTACTTTCAACAACCAGGCATGCGACGTCATCACTCGGTGCTAGTTTGACGTCAATCCAAAAGACGTTCTCCACCTAATTTATCTTCAACAACCAGGCCAGCCACGTCATCACTCGGCACTGGTTTGACTTAAATCCAAAAGACGTTCTCCGCCTGATTTACCTTCAACAACCAGGCCTGCCACGTCATCACTCGGCACTGGTTGGCGTAAATCAAAAAGACATTCTCCACCTGATTCCTCTTCATGGTCACGCGCTGCCTATCATTTGAAAATCTTTTTTAGAAAATTCAAAGCTGATATAAGAAATGGGTGCATTGGTTATGTGCTTATATATAGGGAGCTGATGAGGCACGTTTCCCTACGTGGATTTAAATTTTTCCCCTTAAAATTCAAAAACTTAGGGCCTAAAACAGCTGAGAGGATATTAGTAAACGTCTGCTGTTGGTTGGCAGACCCAGGGATTGAGAACCGCTGTTGAGGGCAACAACGGTGGTTTCACGTGGCTCACCCCTTTTTTTGAATATTTTAATGGGATTAATGACGTCAGTTTTTGCATCATACGCGCATTGGTGGCCAGTCTCTCCGGCTGACACATCATCTTTCTGACGTCACTCACGCTTCTCCTATTATGCAAAGTCTATATATATATATATATATATATATATATATATATATATATATATATATAGGATGTGGTTCAAATGAGAACCTTTCTCCAAATTGAGAACTAGAGAACCATTCTGGGCCACACATTTCTCTAAGGCAAATTTTTTTTTTTTTTTTGCAAAAATCGCTGCTTTATATGTAAGGAAAAAATTTTATTTTATTTTTTTTGTATTTTTTTTTCAGTATACACATGTGTATAATTGCATTATACACATATGTATAATGCTATATACACATATGTATAATTGAAATATACACATATGTATAGCTGAAAAATGCTATATACACATATGTATAATTGCTATATACACATATGTATAATTGTCATATACACATATGTATAAATGAAAAAAAAATGAAAAAAAAATAAAAAAATTTTTTTTTCCTTGCATAAAAATGTGCGATTAAAGCAAAAAAAAAAAAAAAATTTTTTTTTTTTGCCTTTATATGAAATGTGTGACTCAGAATGGTTCTCTCAGTTCTCAAATAGGGGTTGGTTCTCTTAGGATCCCTACCCTATATATATATATATATAGTATAAGTATATACAAGAAACCCAAGTTATTTAGTAAACTCTTGAAACCCAAGTTTTGGCTACAATGAAGCCACATCACCACAATCCAAAATCAATATAATAATAAGATAAGGGTAGGATAGTCATTACCCCCTAACCATCACATCTCTCATTTTTTTTGTTAGACTAGTCTTGTTTCTTAATTTGAAATTTATAATATCTGTATAACTCATCTCTCTCTCTATATGGATTTTCATTTCTTCATTCTCTCTATATGGATTTTCATTTCTTCATTCTTTCTCTTTTTAAGTTGGGATCTAGGGTTTATAACTCTATATCTTGTGTCTCCCTCTCCCGGATCTTGTTTGAAACCCTCTCTTAGATCTTGTTTGAAACCCAGATGAGCTGGAGCTGCTGCTAATCTATGGTTTTTGAAGATGTTTCCAGATCTGAGAGGAGCAACGAGTTGGTCGTTGCTAAAGCTTTATTTTTGTTTATGTAGGTCTCCACATGTTGAAATTGAAGGTAAATTTTTTTTTTTCGTTTATGTAGTGTATTTTTAAGATTTTTCTTTGTTTTTCTGTTTATGATCGTTGCTTAAGTTTTTTGGTCGATTAACATAAGATTGTTTTAACTTTTTTTTCACTCAAATCATAGATTTTTTTTGTTTGCATACCAAGTGTTTGATCAAATGCTTGAATGAAAAAAAAAACTTATTTTAACCTTTTTGATTTTTTTTTATTATTTTGTTTATGTTAGATTGTTATTGGATTGGGGACATGAGGTTGTAGATCTGGGTTCTCTTCTACAGTTTGATGTTAAAGATGGTTATTGATGCATGTTATATGTATATATAGTAGGTTTATCATTTATGTGAAGGTCAAGAGTTCGTTTGAGTTTCGGATTCGTATTGTTTAATTAGATTTTGTTAGTTTTGGAGCCCTAGGTTTTGAACTTGGGCCGATTTCAGTTTAGTGAGGATTGAAGGTTAATTGATGTTAGAATGATGTGTTTATTAGTTGAAAGCTATGAGGTAGAAATATTGAATTAATATTAACAGTTGGAATTTGGAAATTTAGATTTTGTGACTTTAAGTTGTTATTTGGGCCCCGACTAACACATGTTACGACTGTTTTAGTATGTTAAATGATGAATTGGTCACACCGGTTAATATCTCATCTATTGTTTTGCAGTTGATAACGAAGACCCCACTGGTTAACATATGTTAACAAACGAAGTCGAAGGAAGCCGAGAAAAATATGTAGAAAAACTTTTTTATAACGTTTTCTTTTTTGTACTCAATGTATAGAGTTACTAGATTTATTTTGTTAAAGTGGTTAATTGTTTGTAATGATACTTTGTAATAAAGTGGTTATGGTATTATTATAGAATGGTATTATTACAGAATGATATTTCTTGTGTTGTATTATAAATTACGTTTTGTTTATGTTATTATTACAGAATGATATTTCTTGTGTTGATATTACGTGTTAACAGTTAGGTTCTTTTTGTTATTAACAAGTGTTAACAAAGTTCTTATACGTCAACTTATTAACCTAATGTGTGTTAATAGTTGTATGCTATGTTTACTTATTTCTTTTTTTGTAAACTTATGAAGTGAAAACAGGAGTGGTAAGAAAGACAAAAAGGTTGACAAATGATTCAGGTTTAACATATGTTACCATACCACTGATACTAACAAATGTTAGATCTTTTCATGGGTATATAGGGGCAACATGTTTAACTTTATCAGATTAGATAACACATGTTAGCCCTTTATGACCAACTAACACATGTTACCCTCGTATGCAACATCAACACATTATTTGTACTTGCACCATTATAATAATCTTTTCTTAAACAAAAAGTATGAGAGAGGGTGTGACATGACCCATTATAATAATATTTTCTTAAACAAAAAGTAGGAGAGAGGAGAGAGATGGTGTGACATGACCCATTATAATAATATTTTCTTTATCAGATTAGATAACACATGTTATACCCTTTATGACCAACTAACACATGTTAACCTTCCATGCAGTTCAATAGTTTGTAATGATACTTTTGTAATAACATGTGTTAATAGTTTGTGTGCTTTATTAACAAGTGTTAACAAATTTGTATAGGGCAGATTCACTACAACTGTTAACATGTATTAACAGGTTTAGTAAACACATGTTAACACTTTTATTATCTCAATTATGATTTCTTGTTTTTAGCACCAACTATCTACAAAGTTTTTATACGTCAACTTATTAACAAGTGTTAACAAAGTTTTATAGGACAGATTTACTAAAACTGTTAACATGTCATAACAAAGTGTTAACAAAGTTTTTAGACGTCAACTTATTAACAAGTGTTAGCAAAGTTTTATAGGACAGATTTACTAAAACTGTTAACATGTCATAACAAAGTGTTAACAAAGTTTTTATACGTCAACTTATTAACAAGTGTTAACAAATTTTTATGGGACAGATTTACTAAAACTGTTAACATGTGTAACACATGTTAACAGTGTTAATATCTCTACTAAGGTTTTTCTTTTTTTCCAATAAGGCTGGTAAGATATGTTAACACATGTTAACAGTTTTAATATATCAAAATTGGGTATCTATGTCGCCATGTTTTTTGCGTCTAGCGGTTACTTAGTGCATATGATCTTTTTAAAACCTTTGATATGTATAAGTTAAATTGTGCGACGCCCATGGTGTCCCTTCTAGAATCTAGGCTGTATGTGGTTGCGTAAATTGCTGCTTTGTGTTAACACATGTTAACAGGTTTAATATCTCTACCAAGGTTTTGAAAAGGCTGGTAAAATAGGTTAACACATGTTAACAGGTTTAATATCTCTACCAAGGATTTTTTTTTTCAATAAGGCTGGTAAAATATGTTAACACATGTTAACACACGTACTTGCCCCATTATAATAATATTTCTTAAACAAAAAGTAGGAGAGAGAGTGTGACATGACTCATTATAATAATATTTTCTTAAACAAAAAGTAGGAAAGAGGAGAGAGATGATGTGACATGACCTATTATAATAATATTTTCTTAAAGAAAAAGTAGGAGAGAGGAGAGAGAATGGTGATATTGACTTTGAAAAAGTAGGAGAGAGGGTGTGACATGACCCATTATTATAATATTTTTTTAAAGAAAAAGTATGAGAGAGGGTGACATGACCCTAGTACTTGAGAGAGAGAGAGGAACTTCTTGTCTTCCCAAAATACCCCTCCAGTTCCTTTAGTCAATTAAAATATTAATATAGCTAGTTGGAAGTACAATGGTTTAATCTCAACCATTGATACTTTGAGATGGATGGTCATGATAGGGTTTCCATAGTTTACCAAATAACTAAGGTTTTCTCCATAACCATTCCCTATATATATATATATATATATATATATATATATATATATATATATATATATATAGGGGGAGGATAAATTGAAAACCCTCCCCAGTTAAAGAAACCTTGGAAACTTCATCCCATTCACCCATCCATCTTGATCAATGGTGCATATTAAAAGCACTTTTCTGATTTTAAAAAAATGTGTATTTTAATGCTTTAAAGTACAACAAGGGTAAAAATACATTTTGTCACCATCTCATCTCTCTCTTCTTGTCACTTGTCATATCCTACTTTTTCCTCTCTCTCTTCTTGTCACATCCATCAATTTCTCCCTTTCTTATTTTATGTAAAAAATATTATTACTGTTACATGAGGCACATCTAATATGTATGTAACAACTTGTATCTGTATCAAAATACTACAACTCGTATGTTACAACGCTTTCTGTTACAATGTATAAGAAACCTGTTGTAACATAATATATATATACACACACACACACATAGGGGCCCCTATACACATATTTAAATAAATTTAACATTGTAACATTGAAAAACATATGAACTACAAATACTTTACATGTGAAATCTGTAACAGCTTATAAAGAAATCTATTGACATAAATATGTAACAATATGTTACTAGGAATGTTAATATATAATATAACAATGTTACATAGTCTGTATGATATAATTTACAATGTGACTTGAAAAAAACAACATATGATTTACAACTTAAGAATGTTACAAAAAAAAAAATCCAAAATTAAGCCCCTTTTTTCATCTTCATCAACCCTTCTGCCTTCATGTGAAAGAAATGAAAAATTAGTTAAACAATCTTTAAGGTGCATATTTGTAAGAAAAAAATCAAATCGTTGTAAAAGTTAAAACATTACACCTACATATTTTATTAACAAACCGAACAAGGCTTAATTATATGTTACGCAAATATGTCACATAAAAATGTATCCTCTAAAAAATATCAAATCGTTGTAAAAGTCAACACTTTTTTTTTGAAACTATGTAAAAGTCAACACTAACATCCGATTCAAACTCTTGCTCAACTTTTACCCTCTTACTAGAATCTTAAATAAACAAAGGTTACATTATAACAAGGTTAGCAAAAATAACATATAATTTACAAAGTTAGCAAAATTTATATTAAAAAATTGTAATCGTGTTATAGCCCAACATGACTAAATTTTATATTTGTCAATATTTTGTAATAATAATTGACACTTTGAAATGAGGGAAAAAACAACATTTATTTCCCCAAAAAATAAAACGAAATTTATGTGGATAAACACAAAGCGAAAAGTAAAAACAGTGTTGTCTATACATTTTTGACTTTATATTATTAAAATCGAAAAACCACTCAATTAAAGCATAATTATCCCTCCCCCTTTAATCTTGCATGCATTCTTGTTGGATTTAAAGAAATAATAAAACATAATAACATCTGATTGGATTTAAATAAATCATAAAACATAATAACAATCTGTTAATGATTAAAACGTACAATTGTAACAAAATAAAAAATATAATAACATGCCCCAAATAAAAAAAAATGTTCATTGTTCTTCTCACCCTTCATAAAAACCCATCTGCACAATAACAAATAATAATACTAAAAAATAAAAGAAATCATCATAATATGTTAAAACTTTTGTTACCATGTCATAACTTATACTTTGTGTAACATAGACTAGATCCAGAGAACTAAAAATATACATATATGTGAATCCAGCAAAAATCATCATAGTATGTTACAACTTCTCTTACTGTGTTACAACTTATACTTTGTATAACATAGTTTGGATTCAAATATTTGTGTAACAACTTATACTATGAGTAAGGTTGAATTGATTTTTTATTTTACATAAATTTGATAAGAAAAGTTTTAAAAACCCATCAAAAGGCACTATGAAAACAATAATCTTTACAACATAAAATTTTAAAAACCCATCCAAAGGCATTTAAATAGATCCGAAAACATTATAAAAAATGAAAAAAACAAAAAAGAAATGTTCTAGAAACCCTCCAATATGTTGAGATCCAAGGTCAATTTGGTTGTGATCAACACTTTTTTTCTTTTAAGGCTAATGTTAGTTAAATAAAATTATTGTATCTAGAAACAATAACTTACTTGTTGTATAGTGTTTGTCTCATCCCATGTGTCAGATCTTTGATGACGCTTGTCACCGTTTCATTTCGGATCTAAAAAACCACCAAGATCTGGATCGTTTTTTACATAGAAACAACACCAAGATCTAGACCACTCCCACGTCGTACCACCGGATCTTGACTCTTACATCAAAGGTGTGTTATTTTTGGGGTTTTAGGGAAATTGAAGGTGGGTTTTTTTTTTTTTTTTTTAAACAAAAGATGGATTTTTTAGAGGACTCCATGATTCTTTTTTAGGTAGAAAATTATAATTGAATGTGAGAAAGAAGTAGAAGCAAAGACATGGTGGTTGATGTGTTGTGTGAATGAGAGATAATACAAAAGAGAGAGGATGAATTCTGAGATAAAAGCTGAGATGAGAAAGGATGGGTATCTTGATGTATGTGTATGTGTCAGAGAGAAAGATAGAGGAGATAGAAACTTGGACCACCATTGTTACAATACCCAAAATACCCTTTTGTGAAAGAGAAAGTAGGAAGATGTGGCTGATTATGAGCCTCTCATTGAGTTTCTTAAGTTTTTTTAACTCATGGAGGTTTTCTAATTATAATTTCCATATATATATATATATATAAACTCTAATAATATAAAACAAAAAGTTTGTGTACGAATATGTGTAAAGCAATCCTCTATGTTTCCATAAATGTACATCCCACCCAAATAAGAAGTATTTGTGCATATATGCATTCCATGAGATCAAATGTGGTCCAAGGAATAGTAAAACTTGGGTTTAGTTTCTCCTTTAAATATAACTAACAAATTGGAAAGAACTGTTTTTCTTGTAATTGTTATCTTACTCCTAGAAGCAGGACCACTGATCAGCTAGCTTTTTTTTTTGAACGGAAAAAGCGCTATATATATATATATATATATATATATATAGGGTAGAGATCCTAAGAGAACCAACCCCTATTTGAGAACTGAGAGAACCATTCTGAGCCACACATTTCATATAAAGGCAAAAAAAAAAAAAAAAAAAAAATTTTTTTTTTTTTTTTTTTTTTTTTTTTTGCTTTAATCGCACATTTTTATGCAAGGAAAATTTTTTTTTTTATTTTTTTTGAATTTTTTTTTCATTTTTTTTTTTCATTTATACATATGTGTATATGACAATTATACATATGTGTATATAGCAATTATACATATGTGTATATAGCATTTTTCAGCTATACATATGTGTATATTTCAGTTATACATATGTGTATATAGCATTATACATATGTGTATAATGCAATTATACACATGTGTATACTGAAAAAAAAATACAAAAAAAATAAAAAAAATTTTTTTCCTTACATATAAAGCAGCGATTTTTGCAAAAAAAAAAAAAAAAAAAAAAAAAAAAAAATTTGCCTTAGAGAAATGTGTGGTCCAGAATGGTTCTCTAGTTCTCAATTTGGGAAAAGGTTCTCATTTGAACCAAATCCTATATATATATATATATATATATATATATATATATATATATATATATATATATATAGGCCCAGCAAGAGGCTGGAAAACTCCAATACAGACCCCAATACACCAAAAGGAAAACACGAACTACAACAAATCTAGAACATCAAAGTCGGACCATTTTTCCCAAGTCAATGATGGAAGGTTCGACCTATACGCAATCCACATAAACGCGTCTTCCTTGATAGTTTCAACTGACCTTGTTACCGGTATGAACTTCCCATCAAAAACCATGCTATTTCTGGCTGCCCAAATGTTCCATATGGTGGCGATCGCGACCGTGTACACCAGCTTCTTCCAATTCTTGATAACTACCTATACTTTATAATAAACTTATTTGCTGTCAGAATAGAGAAATTGAGCATGCAACCTAGTGTTTCATAACGAAGCTCTCTTTCAGGACCACATTACATTTCCATTATCATCCATCACTGATGTTTCAATTGGTATGTATGCAGTACACCGAAAGCAAGGTTTTTAGTATAAGTGTATAACTATCTTAGTCCCATAACTTCGTACATATGTGCAACTTGCTGAGAGGGATGGAAGTATGGGACAGTGCATGATAAGTATAAGAAAATCCATTATTCAATAACATGTGATAGAAAGGACAAACTAAAGCTGAACAACTACTTTATAACTTCATGGAATGAATAATAAAGTGTGTGACAAACTGTAACATAATGAACTAAAGGAGACTTACTCCTTGGCAACAGTGTAAGAGTATTTAATTATCGATGTGGGTACGACAAACTGGGGCTACACGGCGTTTTGTGCGCCCATTTTAGGTGACAGGAAGCTAAATGGTATTCGAAATTAAGGGGTTCTGTTGTCCCACAAGGAGCCAATTTGATAAAACTAGTGAGAAAGCGAAAAGTAGTGTTTAGTTTGGTCATGCATATTTAGAAATATTTGCTAGATTCTCATAGAAGTCATGAATGAAGATGACTTCAGAATTTTTGATTCATTTCTTTTCTTTTATATTCACTCAACTTTAGCTCATTTCATTTTATTGATAAGAAATGCAAGATCGATGATCATACATTATCTGGTGTTATGTAATTGCAAAACACAAAATGATGTTGAGGCTCATCATTTTCCTTATTGTCATATAAAAGTTACCCTTCACTTGACTTGGTTTCCATTGAGGAAAAAAAAAATTAAAGGGAAAATGACCAAAATAGCCCGTTGACCGGGCGTTTTGCACAAATAGCCCTCTTCACCCTCTTTGGAGAGAGGGGTCACGGTTCCCAACATGCCCGAACCGTCTCCCGAGACGTCTCCCACTCTAACCAATAACTTACCTCCACATCATCACCCACACTCTCGCTCTTTCTCTCATCCTCTCTCTAATAATTACCCATCACATCTCTCTCTCTCCTTTCCTCCTCTCTCTCCTCTCTCTTTCTCACCCGTCTTTCTTTAAGACTATACCGTCTTTAAGCTACCAACATCTCTCTCTCTCCTTGTCTGAGAATTGAATAAAGCTATGAATAAAGCTACCGCCTCTAAATATGATGTCTGTCTTCATGATCATGATGTCTTAGGCATTATTATTATTATTATTATTATTATTATTATTATTATTATTATTATCAAAGTTATCTATAAAACCAACATATGATTCGTCACACCGGAAAAAATGGTGATTTTAATCGCCGATTCGTCACCCCAAGTCGTGTCCGGCGACGTCTCAGAACTTCAAGGCTAACCGGAACAGAACTTCAAGCAGGGAAGAGGCTTCAACCGCAGAAAGTAATTGATGATGAAGATCCTATTGAAGCTGAAGAGAGTATCAAACCTGCACACTGTTGTCATGACTAAAGATGGCTAGATTTCCATTCCTAGGTTTTCACAGGGCTTATGATCTATCAGGAAACAGACGTTACCGGTGAAGCACCGGTGAGTTCTTTGTCTTCTCCGGTGAGTTCTCCGTCTTCTCCGATCTATCTGCGAGAGAGATGGTGAGACCAGAGAGTAGAGAGAGAAAGACGGACAGAGAGGGAGGAAGACGACGGCTAGTCATAGGCTTGCTGAGGGTTCGCCGGAAACAGAAGGGCCGGTCACCGGTCCGGTGACCCTGCTGGTGTACTGATTCTTGTTTCTTCGTCTTCTCCGGTGAGTTCTCCGTCTTCTCCGACGAAGTTTACTGTTTTTTTTTCTTGTTCTTCGTCTTCACCGGAGACGTCTTCCGAGACGTCACCGGAGGCGTCTCTGAGACGTCACCGGAGGCGTCTCTGAGACGTCACCGGAGACGTCTCAGGTCTGTCTCACGTCTCAGGTCTGTCTCGGGATCAACAACGACACGTGGCGGTCCTCTGTTGGCTGAAATGGGAAGCCTCTCGGGAGACGGTTCAGGCATGTTGGGAACCGTGACCCCTCTCTCCAAAGAGGATGGAGAGGGCTATTTGTGCAAAACGCCCGGTCAACGGGCTATTTTGGCCATTTTCCCAAAATTAAATCCAATCAATTGACCCTTATTTTCATTACAATTCTGTCATGTATAGTAAGTACTACTTGTCATATATTTGTGCACCATTGGGGTTGGTGGTCCAATGGCAAGGCAAAGCCTTTTAATACACTTAAACTGTGAGGTCTTGAGTTCAAGTCTCACAATGAGCAAGAAATTCGCCTTTCAAAAAACAAAAAATATATTTGTGCAAAACGCCCGGTCAACGGGCTATTTTGGTGTTACCCTGCTCTTAGATCTGGTCTAACCAGAGAACCAGTAAAGCGGCAGGATTCATACCCAAGTTGGTTCAAGGGGTTTGTTAGCTTTCCATCAAACATCATTTTGAGAAGTATTTACCAGATTCCATCTCAAGATTCATAACTTTAATTAGCAGTTATATTATATATGATTTTGAAGGTTGTATGTTCCGACAAACATGAGGGAAGAAGATCAAGGATATTCAAAAGAGAAAACGGGAAATGATTTAGAAGGTTGTGTGTTCCAAAAAGAAAAAAAAAAAAAAAGGATAGAAAATATATGTCACAAAATATACAAAACAATTAAAACCATCTAGCTTCAAAAGATGACACAATTATGTTGATGATATCCCCTAGAAGGGCATAGTTGTGTCATCAGTGCTTTCAACACTCATAACATAACTTGAAAAGGTGAGGCATCTGATAAGACTAATTAACGGATTGGGCCTACTATAGCTGAACGGCTAAACCCAATTTGGAATGATGTATATCTGTCTTGTGAAGGAATCAAGTTTTAAGATATAATATGTTTGGACAGAAAGCACATATTATAACGTTGAAATGGATTTTAGAACCGTGACTAATGTGGGTTGTAGTAAAGCCTATTTAGTGTTGATAATCCATGGGTGAACGGGTAGATACGGTTCGTATAATTGAATTTTAAAAGGTCGCGTGATTTGATAAATATGAACCGTAGCATTCGAATATGTTTATTCATGGGTTCGTTTGTTTCGGGTGTGTTTTTTAATAAAATTAGTGCACGATCAGATCCTAAAATATCTGGTTAAAAAGATATATAAATAATCATCGGGTGTTATGATTATTTTAGGTGGTCGAGTTTGAGATAGGATTTGTTAAGCTCTAGGAAAAAGCGGTTATTGGGTGGCGTTGCGTGTGCAGGTGAGTTCATACGACTCCCCAAACATCATTTTATGTGACATTACTTATAAGGCTATTTGTGTTATGAAACTTGTGTATACGTGGATCTATATAAATAATATAAATGATGCCATTATAATATAATGGGGAACGTATATATTGCCACACGTATAATGCGCTGGGGGTTAAATCACCATAGTGTGATAAGATTTGCCACGGGTGTAACATGATGGGTGTTAAATCACCAGAGCGTGATATGTTTTGCCATGGGTGTAACGTGGTGGTTGTCAAATCACTATAGTGTGATAAATTTTGCCACGGGTGTAACGTGGTGGGTGTCAAATCACCATAGTGATGAATTTTGCCACGGGTGTAATGTGATGGTTGTTAAATCACCATAGTGTGATAAGGGTTGACACACATGTGACGTGGTAGGAGGAATAACCACATCTATGTGATAACAGTTGACAAAACCATAATGTGGTAAAGGGGTTGAATTCACATGTTATAAATTATTATTGAAAAAGTTAGAATATGGGGTAGATTGGTGATTAAACTCTGGTTTGGAAAAAAAAATTATTATATTGTTGATAAATGAACCCACTTAGCATGGTTAATAGTTGTTTAAATAATGTTTTCCTAGTAAATCATCGGTACAGGATTAACGAAGCCAAGCCAAGCCTCGGTTAGTTGAAGGATCGAACAATATGTTTATAACCCGTTTTTTATGAATTATTAATAATTTAAATAAGACTTGGGGATGTAAACTTACTAAACTTATAATATATATATATATATATATATATAATGTTGTTTTATCATATTATATTGGTGCAATTGCTTCCGCTGTAAAAAAAATGGGACCTTTTTTTAAAGAAACTAATTTAAATATGTGTACTAAAGTACGGGTTTTACAAGTTGGTATCAGAGCAATGGTTTAAGGGAACTAAGTATTTTATTAGAATACTTGGACTTAAATCGTATGCTCATGACATGTGGAGTATGTAGTGTTCGATCTGAGGCTCGAATCGGGATGGGGGTTCTAGATTACATATTAAAGTCGTAGCATACATTAAGTTGTATGTTGTTAAATAGCATAAATTTTATGCCTAGAATTTTGAAACCGAAATTTGTGAATTTGGGCATGATGTGTTAAAAACAAGAATGTGTGTGTCTAATGTATGGACAATCACATTTGGCCAGTGATGATTGTAAATACATGGTATGATTACAATCTTGAAGTGGTCATATGATTGCCATAATGAGCAAAGATTAGGTATGGAGGTGGATAAAATGCATATGCATTGTCTATTAGATAGCGCGTTAATATAACATATCTAGTACAGGAGTAGAATAAAATTTACAAATTTGGAGTTAATAGGATATAAAGAGAATCCTAAAACTGTATCGTCATTCCATACGTAAGAAATGGCGAAATGGACACTTCATAGCACAAAAATGAAAACTTAGTTGAGGGTGAAGGAAGTTAACATTCTGGCACTCATAAGACGGAAAGGCCAAAGGGAAACAATATTTTTCATAATGATGACATCATTAACGAAAAGATTGCAAAAGCGTTGGGAAATACACTTCCATTCATTATTGCACAAGTAAGTTCTAACATACAGACCATCATAAAGGAAGAGTTGGAAAATGAAAGAAAGATATGGCACGATGACCCGAAAATTCCATCAGTAGATATAGAACATACTGCTCCAATTCAGAATCTTGAAGTAGAATAGATTGGATGTTCGCATAGAGATTTTGCGGTATGCAACCCTAATCCATTTTTAGGAGCAACTTATCCAATTGTGAGCCAAATGTGGATAACAGAGATGGAAGGTATCCTCAACACAAGTCACTGTGCTCCAAAAGCTTATGCAATGTATGCTTCTAATTCACTACGAGGTTTATCGAAATTGTCGTTTTGAGGTCGAAAGGGAAGCATATCTTATAGACCTCATTCTTATTGTGATGGGAGAACTATCCATGTATTTTCCCTAGTGGTAAACAAATTACAATATATGGTGAGAAGAAGAAAAATATTTTCATTTGCTCAATAATGAAAGCTAGGAGATATTTGATTCGTGGATGTGAGGCATTCGTATCCTACATTGTCGATTCAAGTCAAAAAGAGGTGAAACTTAAGAATGTCCCAATGGTGAACGAATTCTCTGATGTATTTCCTAGTGATCTCTTGGGAATATCGCTTGAAAGAGAAGTCGAATTTCGTAATGATCTAATTCTGGGTGTCCAGCCGATTGCAAAAGCACCTTACCGTTTTGCTCCCACATAAATGCAGGAGTTGATGTCTCAGTTTCAGGAGCTTATTGACAAAGGTTTCATTCATCCAAGTGTATTTCCATGGGTTGCACCGATCCTGTTTGTCAAGAAGATGGATGGAAGCATGCGTATATGCATGGACTATCACAAGTTGAATAAGGTAACTATCAAGAATAGGTATACATTACTTAGGATTTATGACTTATTCGATCAGCTACAAAGGGGGAGTTGGTTTTTCCAAAATCGATCTGAGATCCGATTATAATCAGTTAAAGGTAAAGGAAGAAGATATCCCTAAGACCGCATTTCGTACAAGGTAAGGTCCTTATGAATTCGTAGTAATGTCTTTCGGCTTAACCAAGGCACATGCTACATTTACGGCTCTCATGAATCGGGTATGTCGACCCATGCCAGATCAATCTGTTATCATCTTCATTGATGACATCCAAATATATTCACGAAATGAGATGGATCATGCTCGACATATTCATGAAGTGCTTGAAGTTTTAAGGAAGGAGAAGCTTTATGCCAAGTTCCCCAAATGTGCATTTTGGTTGCAGGAAGTTCAATTGTTGGGCCATGTTATAAATGAAAATGGCATCTGAGTTGATCTAGCGAAAGTGGAAGCGGTAATGAAATGGTCTCCAACAAAGACTCCCACAGAAGTTCGTAGCTTTCAAGGTATAGCTGGATGCTATCGATGCTTTAGTCAAGACTTTTCTATGATTGTTTCACCTCTAACAAAGCTAACTCAAAAAGAATTTAAATTTATTTAGGAAAAAAACAAGAAGAGGCACTCCAAGTCCTGAAAGAGAAATTGTCCCAAGCTCCGGTGTTATCGTTACCAGATGGAACTAAAGATTTGGTAGTTTACACAGATGCATCATATCAACGTTTGGGGTGTGTACTTATGAAGCGAGGCAGAAGTTAACTACCCGACACATGATTTGGAACTTGATGTAGTAGTTTTCGCTTTGTAACATCCTAATTTAGTTAATTAAGAGTCAAGGGGTTATTTATGAACCTTAACAACTAAAGGGACTATTATTGACCTAGTGTCAAAGTTTATATGTGGTGGAACACCATTTTGTAAACACGTACAGTGACTAGATTAGTCACCAACACATGTATCCTTTGATTGGCAAATCCAACTCCCACATAGAAACCCACTGATGCTTGCAATTGAAAGAGCACACAATAAACAAACTTCTCTTAAACCTTCAATGGCGTGTTTGTGTGTTTTGTGAGATAGGATAAAGGAATCAGCCAAGTTATTGAATCAAAGGGTGGCTAACGATGACTCGGCTGTTGATGAAGCATGAATCGGTAACCAAGACAGCGGTGGTTCCGATAGACTAGCAGCGATTTAGAGTTAATTCAGGTGGTGGTCGGTTCCGATCAGTAACGATGGTTATATTTTGTTGCAAAACAACGATGATTGATGGTGTTCGGTGGTTTTCTAAGGTGGATTAGAGGGATGGTGAGAGAGGTACTGGGGTAGTTGGTCGAAGGCGGCTTCGAACCAACATGACGAATTCGGTGGTCGATCATCGGGCGGACGACCTCGATTCTAAATCAAGATTTCAACACAACCTATAAGCATGTGGGATTAATTTGCTGAACTTGATTTTGATTTTGGCATATAAATTGCAATAGGTAAAACTAAACAGAGAAACGAGGTTTAGATTAATAAGCAATTGATGTTGGTGGTTTTTAATTGCAATTTCTTTTGAACGGTAGTATTTGGGGATCTAACCAGGAGGTATAATTCTTTATAAATCAGTGCTAAGTGATCGTTTTGCTGGTTTTATTTATCAAGCTGCTTGAATTAGACCAACAGTTTGAAGATTTAAGTCTTATGGTGGTGGTATAAATGGTGGTAGTCAACAAGCACACTTTGTTTTTTATGGTTGTTTGTAATTGGGTGAAATATAAAACTTCAAAAGAGGGTTGGAGTTTGGAAATGTCGAATGTTTGGTGGTTGTTGTTGACTCGGGTAAACGACATTTAAAAAAGGTGTAACTTACTTGATATATTATTGGTCATATATTGATTTTGATAAACACCGAGTTGGTGATGGAATCAAGTTTTAAGATATAATATGTTTGGACAGAGAGCACATATTATAATGTTGAAATGGATTTTAGAACCATGAATAATATGGGTTGTAGTAAAACCCATTTAGTGTTGATAATCCAAGGGTGAACGGGTAGATACGGTTCGTATAATTGAATTTTAAAAGGTCGTGTGATTTGATAAATACGAACCGTAGCATTCGAATTTGTTTATTCATGGGTTCGTTTGTTTCGGGGGTGTTTTTTTAATAAAATTAGCACACGATCAGATCCTAAAATAACCGGTTAATAAGATATATAAATAATCATCGGGTGATATGATTATTTTAAGTGGTCGAGTTTGAGCTAGGATTTGTTATGCTCTAGGAAGAAGCGGTTATTGGGTGGCGTGGCGTGTGAATGTGAGTTCATACGACTCCCCAAACATTATTTTATGTGACATTACTTATAAGGTTATTTGTGTTATGAAACTTGTGTATACGTGGATCTATATAAGTAATATAAATGATGTCATTATAATATAATGGGGAACATATATATATTGCCACATGTATAATGTGGTGGGGTTAAATCACCATAGTGTGATAAGTTTTGACACAGGTGTAACGTGGTGGGTGTTAAATCCACCATAGTGTGATATGTTTTGCCGTGTGTGTAACGTGGTGGGCGTCAAATCACCATATTGTGATGAATTTTGCCACGGGTGTAACGTGATGGGTGTCAAATCACCATAGTGTCATAAGGGTTGCCACACATGTGACGTGGTATGAGGAATAACCACATCTATGTGATAACATGTTGGATCAGTATTGCTCTTTGTATGAACTTGCTAGTGAACACTTAAGTGTTTAGCAAGTTCTTTATCAGTTTTAGCACAACAGAATGTTTTAAGTTAAAGCTACACTTATCAACAAGAGTTATTACTCCCCCTGGATGTTTGAGAAAACTAAAGACAAGTATTTAATGAGAATCTAAGTATTGAATGACAATGAATACTTAAACAGATTCTCAGTAAATGAAATGGAAATAACAGTGTTAAGCTTTGAAGGATTTCTGTATTAAAAATCAATGTCTAAAATAGAGGGATGAACCCATCTATATATAGACTTTACATATACATGAACCTTGCCAAAAATCAAGTTCAGAAAAAAGTTGCAACAAGTTGCAATCTTGGAACTCATACAAAAAGTTAAAGTAATACTAAGCTAATAAACTATTGAAACATAAGACGGTGGAAAGATTCTTGAACAAGTGCTGATGAATGACAAACTACTGATGAGTAGTTTGTCTTCAGTAGTTCTTCAATGAACTGTCTGGTTTGAACTTCAGAACTTCTGATGCATTTCTTCTTCAATACTTGTAGAATCCTTCTTCAGTACTTTTGTCTTCTTTCTTCAGTAGTTCTATACTTAGAATATTTTTGACAGAAGTGAATTAGACTTAGGTTTCCAAAAGTGGTTTCACCAATCCTCTTTGTCCTAACAATCTCCCCCTGGATTGATGAATCCAAAACCTTTCTAATTCCTTTATTTTCTTCTTCTGTCATTGACAATTTTCCATATTTCTTTGAACATGGAATTCTTCAGTTGATTTAGCTGCTCATCAGTGAGAGATCCTCTTTGGGGTTCAAGATGTTGGATTGTAAGCAGGTCCTGAGTTGATAGTTTCTTCAGATCATTTATCGACTTGTAGGCCTTGCTTGTGAGGTCTCTTCTTGTCACTAATACTGAGTTGTCATCAGTAAAGGACCATCTGGTGATCAGCACTTTAGACTTGTCAAAGTCTGAAGTATAGGGAACCATGCTGGTCCCTTGGGAAGTTCCTGAGTGTTGGATGTTTTCAATTTCAGTGACTCTCAGATGGGATTCACTTCTTTCTTCTTGTTGCATCACATCAGGTAGTTGGAAAGTTGGTAAGTGATGTTCAGTAACTACCTTAGTGTGCAGTTTGTCTTTGATGGTCTTCTAGATTTGGTAGGCAAATGTAGAAGGATCCCTGAACTGTGTTAACAGAGGCTTTTCTTCAATATCAAAGTCTGAATGGACTATTGTGTTTCCTTCTAGTAGTACCATCTTGAAGTCAGTCTTTGTATTGTCCTCTGTCTTCTTTTTCTTGGTAGCAAGTCTTGTAACACCAGAAGTTCTAACTACTGAAGTTGATACTTCAGAAGTTTTGAACTTCTCTGGATTAGCAGCCTTTGCAGCCTTGTATTTTCTGTAGGTGTCTAATAATCTTTATTCTTTCCACTTAGACACTGAGGCTTTTTATCCATACTCATTTGCTACCAGTTCTTCAATCATTTGGGCTCTCTTGGCTTTCCTATCTTTGTTTGTTGCAAGTTTGTCTGCAATAAGTTGAGCTCTTCTTGTCAGCTCATCCATTGAGAGTCCTTTCAGTGAAAAGGCTTTAGTCTTGCTGTTCTTTGTAATGTAAGACACTAGTTGTTGTCTTTTGTCTTCTTCAGCAATTTTTTCAAGCTTAGCATGCCTTTGTAACTCTGCTTCATAAGCCTGTAATTTTTCATTGAGGCTTAAGTTTAAGTCATCCCTTGCTTCGAAAGTATTCCATACCTGATCTTGGCTTTTCTTTGGGCTGCAACTAAACTCTTCTCAAGAAGTTCCTTAGATTCAGAGATTAGAGAAGGGTTTAGTACAGTCATTGTGGTAGTGGTAATTGTAGGCCTTGGAACAGGAGTTGGTTGAGTTTGTTCAATTGGTTTGGAAGGCTGTTATGTTGGTTGGAAGTGTTAACTTCTGATGTGTTGACAACTACTGAAGGTTTGTCAACTACTGAAGGATTGTCTTCAGTACTTTTTGAGTCATCATCAGAACTTTCATCAGCATCAGAAGTTTCTTCATTATGGCCTTGGGATGTTTCAGCTTCTTCAATTTCTTGTTCAGAGACACCAAATTGTTGAGCCAGTTTTTGTCTTCTGGCTTTGTCTTTGAGTTCTCTTTCTTAGAGAGCCACTCTTTCTCTTATTCTGGCTTCGAATGACTCCCTTGGTTCCTTAGTTTTCTACCCCTTTTTGGATTCATCAAGGTTGAGTTTGGAAGGTTGAGAGAAAGTACCGGTGAGAATGGCGATCTGTTTTGAATTGTGGTCAATTTTGTTGGACAGATCGTTTATTTTTGTCTTGATCACTTCAAATTGGTTCTTGACTGACAGCTCCAAAGCAGCTGTGTAGGTTCTGAAGTGATTGGTTATAAGTGTGTTCATCATATGGTATAAGGGACCATCTGGGCTGCATAGTTGGTTCAAGTCTATGCTTGTTGACCCAGGGAATTGGGTAGGCATTTGTAGTGAGGGGTGTGTTTTGGGGTGATCTTCTTGTTGTACAGAAGATGCCACTTTAGGGGAATCAGGGATCAAGTGGACTTTAACCTGATCTGGTGTGACCAGCTCTTTGAGCTTAGATACACAAGGTGCAGGACCTTCACTAGCAGCCGTCAATTCAATGTTTGGTTGTGAATCATCATCCAAATCAATGGAATCATCTGAATCCCTGATTATATCCTCAATGAGGACAGTATCAGTTACATCATGAGCTGAGCCCAACTCAGTTGTCTCATGTACCTCTTTTTTCTTGGTTCAGAGGATTTCCTACCTCAGGCATTAAGCCTTCATCAGTAGTTGCCACAAATGAGGTCTTAGCAATGTTACTTCTTTCCTCAGATCCACCACTGGGTGGTATGTGAGTAGTAGTAGCCTCAAATGTACATAGAGTTTCTAAGTTTGGGCTTAGAGACCCTGGTTCATCCTCATCTCTTGTTTGATGTGGTTGTTGGGGACTGACATGTTTGGATGGGATTCTCTCTTTTAGCCCAGAGAGAAGCTTGGCAATTTCAATTTCTGGTCTAGAAGTTTGGGGTGCTGGTTTAGTAGTTTGGACTATCGGTTCAGCAGTTTCAAAATAAGGGTCTATTGGGATTGTTTTCTTGAATTTCTTTCTTTTGAAAAGGATTGTTATTGGTGCTCTTGGTGGGGTTTCAGATGGATGAGACTGAGAGGATGTTTCAGTCACATCTTTATCAAGTGCAGATTGCACATTAGCAAGTTCAAGCATCTAAACCTCCTGAACTGCCTTTCTTTTTAGGTTGGTGGGTTTTTGTTTTTGTTGCTTGGGTTTCTTGGCCTTTAAGGGTGAAGGTTTGGAAGATGAGGGTTCCATGGGGATTGTTTCTAGTTCCCCTTGGTCATCTTCTGGCCAGGCAGCCGGTTTGTTGTGCCTTGAGTATGCTTGTGAGGACAAAGGGTTTAAAGTTGTAGTTTTACCCACAAACACCTCTTCTCCAAGTTCTTTTATTATGCATTGCATAATAAATCTTGGGTACAACAAAAACTTCTTTTTAATATTGAGATGATGTAACACCAACTCATGAAAGAAAAGTGATGATGCCCCGAATTTTGTTTCATTCACTATGGAAGGAAAAATAGGTTGAAAAGTTGAGGGCATCTGATCATAAGATCCATTTTTTGGACTCAAACACATAATAATATAATGAAACAGCAGTTTATACTTTGGTTCAAAATATTTCTTAAAAATTGTAGCATGTGAGAGAGTACCTTGGTAACCACACTCTGTCATGTTTAAGTGAATCTCAGAGTTTGGAAATTGGTCTGGGGCGTTTACATCATCCAAACCCAGCCTAATTGCCAAAGTAGCCGGTGTGATTGCCATTCTTCTCCCTTGGATGGTTGAGTTGAGGGAGATTACTTTGTCGTTCACCGTCACCGTCTCTGCGTTTGCCCAAAACTCATTTAGAGTTTCAGTGTGGATTGGAGGGTCAATGGTGAGGGCGGTGAAGTAGTGGGATTTGACGACCAAATCAATGATTTCGTCGTATTGGGACCAGGCTTCAAGTTTTTCGAAGTAGCCTCTTTGATTGTGTCCCTGTTTCAGTATTAGAGCCATGTGGTTTGTGTGTGTGTGGATCGAACAGTGCTTTTGCAGGTTTAGGTCTTGAGAGTGTTTTGTGAGAGAGATGGAGGGAATTTTTGCTTTTTGAAAGGATAAGTGTTGGAAAAGGTATTTATCAGAAGTTTATTATCGCCTAGGTCAAACTTCTGATGTGGGAAAGGTCTGATTTACCCTTTTTGACCAAACTGCTGATGAAGAACAATTATCATCAGTAGTTCTCACTTTCTCTTCAGTAGTTTGTTAACAACTGATGAGAATGTTTTATAAATACTTTATTCATAACTTCTGAAGGTTATTTTATCAGAAGTTAATCATTTTTTAGAAAATATACCCATACTGATGTTTTGTTCATCAGTAGTTTATCTCCTTTTGTTTTTCAGAAGTTTTCAGACTTAAAAACAGATGTAATTGAAAAATGAAAATATGTGCAGAAAAATAAAAAGAAACACTTACAAATTTAGCATCCCAAGCATGAATACTAACTTCTGAAATGTTGATGTGTCAAGGGGTTTAGTGAATATGTCAGCTGTTTGATTAGCTGTTGCTACATGTTTCACTTCAATCTTGCCTTTTTCATAGCAATCTCTTATGAAATGATACCTGATTTCAATATGTTTAGTTTTTGAAAACTGAACAGGATTTTGAATGATGCTAATGGCAGATTTGCTGTCTACAAGCAATGGTGTCTTGGTCTCTTTGATTCCATAATCAAGAAGTTGATGCTGGAGCCATTGTATCTGTGATGTACAACTTGCAGCTGCAATGTATTCAGCTTCAGCAGTTGAAGTTGCAACAGATGTTTGTTTCTTTGATTGCCAGGACACTAGATAGTTTCCCAAGAATTGACAACCACCAGATGTTGATTTTCTTGACATTTTACACCCTGCATAGTCACTATCTGAAAAAGCTGATAACTTGGTATTGCTTGAAACAGGATACCAAATTCCAAGTGTTGGAGTTCCTTTCAGATATCTGAAGATTCTTTTGACTGCAATGAGGTGTGATTCCTTAGGAGCTGATTGATATCTAGCACAGACACATGTTGAAAACATAATATCTGGTCTAGAAGCAGTTAGATATAAAAGGGAACCTATCATACATCTATACATGGTTTGATCAACCTGTTTTCCTTGATCATTTGGTTCAACTTGTGTGGTTGGTGTCATGGGAGTGATACATGATTTACAGTCTTTTTAAGAAAATTTGTTCAATAATTCTTTAACATATTTTGATTGATGTATAAAAGTTCCATTTGTTTGTTGTTTAATCTACAGTCCCAGAAAGTACTGCAGTTCTCCCATTATACTCATCTCAAATTTTGATTGCATGAGTTTCTTAAATTCATCACACAGTTTTGTGTTTGTTGAACCAAATATGATATCATCAACATATATTTGAACAAGTAAGACATGATTTCCAACATGTTTTATGAAAAGAGTTTTATCAATGGAGCCTCTTGTGAAGTTATTTTTGAGCAAAAAGTTAGAAAGTGTTTCATACCAGGCTCTTGGAGCCTGTTTGAGCCTATAAAGAGCTTTGTCTAGCTTGTACACCCACTCAGGATGAGAAGGATCCTCAAACCCAGGTGGCTGACAGACATACACTTCCTCTTTTATTTTTTCCATACAAAATGCACTTTTAACGTCCATTTGAAAAACTTTGATTTTGTTGGAAATGGCATATGCCAGAAATAACCTGATGGCTTCAAGCCTTGCAACTGGAGCAAAGGTTTCATCATAATCAATTCCTTCTTCTTGAGAGTAACCTTGTACTACCAGTCTTGCCTTGTTCTTTATAATCATACCAGCTTCATCTTGTTTGTTCCTAAAAACCCATATTGTGCCAATTGGTAGCTTGTTTGGTGGTAAGGGACAAATTTCCCAAACCTGTTGCTTCTTGAACTGAAGTAACTCATCTTGCATAGCTTCCACCCAAATTTTGTCTTTGAGGGCTTCTTGGTACTTCTTAGGTTCCAACTGAGAAATGAATGCTGAGAAGAAGCAAAAGTTGGAGAACTGGTTTCTTGTGAGAACACCTGATGCAATATCACCCATGATTTGTTCAAGTGGATGATCTTTGTGTTCAATCAGTTGTTGTAAACCACTGACAGGTGTAGGTGGCTCTTGTACTTTATCAAACAAACCACTGAGGTTTATAATGTCTGGTTCAGTAGTTTCAGTGTCTTCAGTAGTTGTAGGTGCTGAAGTAGATGTTTGAGTTTGTACATTAGCAGTTTTTGAATCAGAAGTTTGTGAAACTTCTGATGGTTTGAAAGTTGACTTAATGACTGTATTAGGAGTCCATGGTGCTGGATCCTCATCATCAAACCTTTGATCACCATAATAAGTAGGTTTAGATGAAGTAACAGTCTTTTCAGGTCCAAAATGGAAGCTGTCAAGGTCAAAAAGTTCAGCAGGATGTCCTGGAATAAGAGTGTGTTTTAACTCATTGAACTTGACATTCAGTATTTCTTCTACTTTCCTGGTTCTTGAGTTAAAAACCTTGTAGGCTTTTCTAGTGGAAGAGTAACCAAGAAAGTAACCTGAATCAACTTTAGCAGCAAACTTTGAAATAGAGTCTTTAATGTTTAGAATGAAACATTGACATCCAAAAGCCCTGAAAAAGGAGATAAGGGGCTTTATGCCATGAAGAACTTCGTAGGCAGTCTTGGAGTGTCTCTTGTTGACAAGGACTCTATTTTGAACATAACATGCAGTGTTAACTGCTTCTGCCCAAAAATATAATGGTAGGCCAGAATCAGCTAACATTGTTCTTGCTCCTTCAATTAAGGTTCTGTTCTTCCTTTCTACTACACCATTTTGTTCAGGAGTTCTGGGTACACTGAATTGTCTAATAATCCCTTTAGACAAATAGAATTCATCCAGAGTTTTGTTCCTGTCCCATTGTCACTTCTAATGGCTTTGACAGACAGAGAATATTGTTTCTCTACTTGTAGAATGAAGAACTTGATGATTTCAGCAGCCTCATCCTTGGAAAATAAGAAGAATACCCATGTAAATCTTGAATAGTCATCAATGATGACCAAGCAGTACTTCTTCTTACCAAGGCTCATGATTTTTACAGGCCCAAAAAAGTCCATATGGAGTAGTTGAAGACATGCAGTTGTTTTTGATTCTTCAATAGACTTATAGGAGGACTTATGCTGTTTTCCCTTCAAACAGGATACACAGTGTTCTTGACACTGGTATACTTTCAAAGGTAGACCTCTGACCAAGCCCATTTTTGTGACTTTATTTATGGTTTTAAAATTCACATGGCCAAGTCTCCTGTGCCAGAGACCAGTCTCTGAAGTTAATGCCTTTGAGAAGAAACAGGCAGTGTTGTTCAGTATTTTGTCCTTTTCAATGTCCACTGCATAGACATTGGTATACTTTCAAAGTGTTCTTGACACTAGTCTCTGAAGTTGATGCCTTTGAGAAGAAACAGGCAGTGTTGTTCAGTACTTTGTCCTTTTCAATGTCCACTGCATAGACATTGCTGTTTTCCCTTCAAACAGGATACACAGTGTTCTTGACACTGGTATACTTTCAAAGGTAGACCTCTGACCAAGCCCATTTTTGTGACTTTATTTATGGTTTTAAAATTCACATGGCCAAGTCTCCTATGCCAGAGATCAGTCTCTGAAGTTGATGCCTTTGAGAAGAAACAGGCAGTGTTGTTTAGTACTTTGTCCTTTTCAATGTCCACTGCATAGACATTGCCACATCTTTTGGCTATCAACAAAGTGTGATCTTCAATGATCTTCTCTAACAACTACTGGCCTTCTGGTGATATGATCTTGCATGCTGTCTTTGTGAAAAAGGAAGAATATCCTTTATCACACATTTGTGACACACTCAGCAAGTTGTACTCAAGGTTTTCATCCAGATTGACCTTGTCAAACTGTATTTTGCCAGAGGAGACATTGCCATGTCCTAGCACATATCCCTTAGCATTGTTCCCAAAGGATACGGATCCTTCTCTTTGACTGATAAAATTGTTTATCAGGTATCTGCATCCAGTCATGTGCATTGAGCCTCCACTGTCAACATACCAAATGCTATTTAAGCCTCTGGAAACTCTCAGCACAAAATATCAAATTAGTTAGATTTGGGAACCCAAGCCAGTTTGGCTTTGGGTTTGCTCTTGAGAATATTTATAGTTTGTTCTTGATCAAGTTAAAGAATCCATGTCTTTTTGGCAATGGATTTTTCATTAAGAGCAATGGTGGTATCCTTTTGAGGACCACCATCAACTTTGGTCATCAGTAGTTGTACCATGTTCATGAGATCTTTAATCTCAGCAGTTTGTGAAACTGCTGATGATTTAGGTCTAACTACTGAAAGAGAATTTTGAGAAAAAAGATTTTTGTTGAGATTTTGCCTTTTTCCGAGAAAAGGTGTTTTCTGGTTGTTGTTTCTTGGGATAAAAAGTTTCTCCATAATCATTTCTGATTTGTTTTCCCACAACCAGTTGTTGAATTTTCTTGTTGTACTGAATATCTTTTCTGTATCTGCAAAATTCTGTCTTGTGGTTGAACAAACCACAGATTTCACATTCTTTTGCCTTTTATTTTTGATTTAAAGACAAATTTCTGACTGTCATGATTGGTTTTAGGTCATCAGTAGTTTTCAGGTCCTCAACTCCTGATGTAGATGAAACTACTGATGGCTTGAAGTCAGATTTTATCAGTACTTCTGAAGAACTTTCTTTGTGAGTTTTTAGAAAGTTTTTATGGAAAGATGTGCATTCTTTCTCTTCAGAAGTTTCACCTGAAACAATTTTTCTCCCATCTTCAGTAGTTTTTGGGGAAAAATCTATTGGTGTTTCAGTGTGATTGTACCCTATGCCAAATCTAGCATTTGAAGCACTTTGTTTGTTTAGCAACAGTTGGTAATCCTTACAAGATTCTACCCTTCACAAGTTACCTTGGTGTCAGCAAGCTCTTTTCTGACATTTCCTAGGTCATCTATCATGATTTTAAGTTGTGCTTGGGTTTCAATAGCATTGTTAGTTAATTTAGAATTTTTTTTTGTTTTTGCAGCAAGTTTTCTTTCTAAATCACATTTCATCTGAGTGAATTTTCTCTCTGAGTCATTTGCCTTACCTTGTAAGTGCACATTAGTCTCTCTTATGAGAGCAAAAGATTCTTTACAAGAAGTTGAACAAAGTTTTGTCAAAGATTCTTTTGATACCCGTGACAAGGCAGATTTTGAGGTGCATCCCTCAAATGCCATCAAGGCAAAGTTCTTTCTGCCATTGTCAGGCTCTCCCCAGTTGATGTCAAACATCTTGTTGTTTGCATCAGGGTTACACTCAGTAGTGTCATAAGCAAGACTGCTCCAGTCAACATACCCTGAAGTAAATAAACTTTGTTGTGAGGGTTGCTGAGTCTGTGGAGGTTGTTGAGCAGCTGGAAAGGGAGGGATTGATTGTTGGCTCTGCATCTGTTGAGCAGGCATCTGTACATATTGTACTTGTGGCACATATTGGTGTTGTGGAGCTTGTGCCTGTACAAAATGTGCACTCCCCTGTGTTCCATTATTCCTGTTATAATTGGGGTTAAAATTATTTCCAAACTGAGATTGGTTAAAGCTAGAGCTTCTACACTCTCTAGCAAAGTGTCCCAACTTTTGACACTTGTGACATCTATGTTTAGATTTGTCAAAACCAATTTTTGTGGAACTGTTGAGTCCTGGAAATTTCCTTCCTGACCTTTTGTAAAATTTGTTTGTTTTTATACTCAACATGGCCAGTTGGTGTAGAATATCCATTTCTTCCAAGTCATCACTGCTGAAAATTTTTAAATCATCCATGATAAAACACATGTTATCAGCAGTTTGACTAAAATCATTATTGTCATAACCTGGGAATGATCTTTTAGATGAGATCCCAGCAGTTATGTCAATATGGTCAAAAGATCCAAAACTATTTGAACAAGTTGGTGAGTCTTGTCCTAATAGTGTTGTACTACCTGGTAGATAGTCATCAGCAGTTTTACCAGAACTTTGTAACTTTTTCTTTTGATCAATTTCTCTTTCAAAAGTAAGTAATCTCCCATGTAGTTTTGTAAGAGTGAGGGAACTAAAGTCTGGTGAAGATCTTAAGACTATAGAGTATGTTTCCCATTTTTCAGGTAAAGACCTTAAAAATCTATGAAGCATAGATACAGTTGTGTAGGTCTGGCCATCTAATTTTAGCTCAGATATTAATGAGGAGAATCTTTCAAATTGTTGAGTTAAAGTTCCCCATTTATGTGAGCAAAAGTTTCATATTGTTGAGCCAGGATTTCTCTGGTGTTGGCAATCACCTCTTCAGTTCCTCCAAATTGTTCTTTGAGGCAGTCCCAAAGCTCTTTGGCACTATCACAATGTAATAGGCCAGAGTAGATTTCATTTGGGAGTGCCATTGCCAACATAGAGAAAGCTTTAGCATCAAGCTCAAGTTTTAGGAAATCATCATCTGTATAGTCTTTTGGGTCTTTTGGTATTTCTTCTTTAGTTTCAAGATTGATTTTACTGGTTTGTGAGGACCATATATCACAGATTTCCAGCAACCAGTGTTGGTCTGTGATAATGTATGTGCCATTCTCCTTTGCCAGATATTATATTCATTTCTAACTTGCATAGCAGGTTTATTGGCAAAACCAGTATTATGAGGATCCAATTTTAAAGAGTATTGATTTGTCAAATATCTCTTAAAGTGATGGATGTTGATAAAAGTGAACTTTTAATCCTTTATTGAATATCAATAAGAGCCTGTGTCTGATTCTCAATGTGTTAGATTGATATGTGATCAGATAAACCAGTGCTCTGATACCAATTGTTGGATCAGTATTGCTCTTTCTATGAACTTGCTAGTGAACACTTAAGTGTTTAGCAAGTTCTTTATCAGTTTTAGCACAACGGAACGTTTTAAGTTAAAGCTACACTTATCATCAGGAGTTAATACTCCCCTTGGATGTTTGAGAAAACTAAAGACAAGTATTTAATGAGAATCTAAGTATTGGCTGAGAATGAATACTTAAACAGATTCTCAGTAAATGAAATGGAAATAACAGTGATAAGCTTTGAAGGATTTCTGTATTAAAAATCAATGTCTAAAACAGAGGGATGAACCCATCTATTTATAGACTTTACATATACATGAACCTTGCCAAAAAGCAAGTTCAGAAACAATTTGCAACAAGTTGCAATCTTGGAACTCGTACAAAAAGTTAAAGTAATACTAAACTAATAAACTACTGAAACATAAGGCCGTGGAAAGATTCTTGAACAAGTGCTGATGAATGACAAACTACTGATGAGTAGTTTATCTTCAGTAGTTCTTCAGTGAACTGTCTAGTTTGAACTTCAGAACTTCTGATGCATTTCTTCTTCAGTACTTGTAGAATCCTTCTTCAGTACTTTTGTCTTCTTTCTTCAGTAGTTCTATACTTAGAATATTTTTGACAGAAGTGAATTAGACTTAGGTTTCCAAAAGTGGTTTCACCAATTCTCTTTGTCCTAGCATAACAGTTGACAAAACCATAATGTGGTAAAGGGTTGAATTCACATGTTATAAATTATTATTGGAAAAAGTTAGAATATGGGGTAGATTGGTGATTAACCTGTGATTTGGAAAACATTATTATATTGTCGATAAATGAACTCACTTAGCATGGCTAATAGTTGTTTAAATAATGTTTTCCTGGTAAATCACCGGTACAGGATTAACGAAGCCAAGCCAAGCCTCAGTTAGTTGAAGGATCAAAAAATATGTTTATAACCTGTTTTTTATGAATTATTGATAATTTAAATAAGACTTGGGGGATCTAAACTTACTCAACTTATCAAAAAAAACATATAATGTTGTTTTATCATATTATATTGGTGCAATTGATTCCGCTGTAGAAAAAAATGGGACCGTTTTTTTAAAGAAACTAATTTAAATAAGTGTATTAAAGTACGGGTGTTGCATATAGATGAAAAATATGATAACGATTGGTACCTGCATGGGAGGCTCTTATGATGGCTAGGGAAGACTCACGGTTAGGAAGTGCATAATTTCATTAAAGTTCTTATGTGTGTGTGTGTGTTTTAATACCCATTTTAAACTTAAAATTTGGGCACATTTGACCATATATAGATCTCAAAAACTTATTGGCTCATTTATAAGTCAAATACTCATTTAAAGCTCTAAACTTAAGGTTTATGAGCAAATTTTTAAATGGCATGGTTAAGGGATCTAAATATGTAGGGATGTCCTTGGAGACCTGATAAGTTAGTCAGTCCAACAAGTGATGCAGAGATGGAAGACATTATCATCGGTTGAGTTCCCTTTAAGGTGTCCAGTTCTAATGGTTTTATGTGTTCTTGAGAACACAGTTATGAAAGAGAGAAAAATGATGATTTCCTCAACGGTGTTCTAGTTATTGATTAGTTATTAATCTATCAATATATACACCTAGGGGACTTGCTATTAAGTTAGTTATAGTAATTCCGTCCATCAAGAAGATACCAATTATAAATATACTATTAGGTAAATGATTATAGAGGTCAGACATAAATATATAAATAATATATATCAATTCTTACATTCTTCCACTTGGTCGAGTAGTCATTTATTAGAACCATTGGATTATTCTGACAAATGTTAATACTCATTTTTGCTCTAAATCCAAAATGTAGCAGAGAAATACAGTTGTTAAGTAAGTACTCAACTCTGGACACCTATTAATCATACTACAACCCAACTTTATACTTAAGCCCTTAATTGTTGATTTGTATAATCATTGCCTATATGTCTTTAGGCATGTGTGAATGTATTTAGAGAGGTAACAAATTCTAAACGCATGAAGAAAATTATTAATTAACAATTAATCATTTATAGTACCATATGCAATTTTTACATGGTTATTAGTAAAACTCATCTTTATTATAAGCGTTTTCATAAGAGTTATTAGTGATAGACCTGTAGTTATTGGATCTTTAAGCATATCATGAATATATTCAATACTAAATTTTTATTTCCTATAGTACTTGTTCATTTGATAAGCAATTTTTTTTTTTTTTTTGAAATTTAGTACAGCTCATCCCAAACTGTTACTGTTTAAGACTCCAGGGTAGTTGACTTTATCACCATTAATCTTTATTATAGTATTTAGATGAAGTTGTAAATTATGAGTATTGATAAATCTACAAACAATATTTTGTGATTGTTAAGTTGTGATTCCTAGTGGTTTACACTAGTGGTGAATCTGAATCTCTCGCTCTTGTTTGTCAGATCATGTCTAGCGCTTGTGGTGGTCGTAGAGGTGGTCGTGCTGGTGGTTGTGGTGGTGGTGGTCGCGACGGCGGTTGTGGTAACGTTAACATGACTCAGGAAGAGCTGAACGACCTACTCCAGCAGCAAGTGAATGTTGCACTAGCTGCATTTCAGGCTGCAAATAATGTTCTTGGTGGTAATTTGATTTTTATCATCTTTACCTGAAATCTGTACGTTGTATTCTTTTTCTGTTGTTTATTTGTGTGTCTTTGGTCCAGGTGGTGCTGTCAATCCACCTCCACCTCAGTGCACCTACAAAATGTTTCGATACTTTAAGCCTCATAATTTTGCTGGGACTGAGGGAGTAGTGGGACTGCTCAGGTGGTTAGAGAAGGTTAAGTTGGTATTCTTGATGTGTAACTGTCCAGCTGGGGACTGGGCAAAGTATGCTACAACGACGTTTAAGGGTCCTGCTTTAACTTGGTGGAACTCCACTACTTAGACCTTGGGCTTAGGGGAGGCTCATGCTATGCCTTTGGCGGATTTTGTACATCATTTGATGAGTGAGTATTGTCCGAGGGAGGAAGTCCAGAAGCTTGAGCATGAGGTTTGGAGTTATAAGATGGAGGGGTCAGAGATTGAGGAGTATACTGTTAGGCGTAACGAGTTAGCGGTGTTGTGTCCTGATTTGCACACACTGGAGTATAGGAGGATTGAACACTACAACTCTGGGTTGGTGCCGGAGATTGCAGGATTGGTGGCTGCTGGGAACCTTGCTACGCTTGCGGAGGTTTTTCCGTCAGCCCATAGGATGACTAATCTGAAGGTAGCAGAGGGTGTTTTGCCCCCCGGGGTACTATTGTGAAGGGTTCTGATGGTAACAAGAAGAAGTGGGATAGTGTGGGAAAGAGTTCAGCGCCAGTTCCGTCTCAGCAGGTGAAGAAGTTTGACGCTTCTGGGTCGTTGTCAGGGCAGAAACAGAGTGGGTGTAACATCGCGAAATTTTCCCCCGAATTTTTTATAAACGCCCTTATTTTTGTTACATTTTATACAAATGTGGCAAAGTCTTTATTTTTCCTCATTCACAACTTATATATATATGTATATATATATGTGTGTACAATAATAATAATAATAATAATAATAATAATAATAATAATAATAATGATAATAATAATAATTATAATTCAGTTTAAAAAAAAAATATGTATATATATATATATATATATACTACAACATAAAACACAAATCAGATTTTGTGTAGTAAAGCTTTTCCAGCCCACTCCCATCTCCTTGCCTTTTTGGAGCCCCGTTGTCCGGCCCAGACCCCAAGCCCAACCAGCATGGCCCAACTGCCCCTCCCCTTTACTGCGATTTAAAAACAAAAAGGGGTGTTTATGCCGGGTTTCGAACTGGGGACCCCTCAGACTAAACCCACGCGCACCAACCACATGAGCCACACTTGCATCTTGATTTAATCCCATATCACTTTATATTAATACACACATTCACTTCTCCCTTTTCCTCCTTCGCGAACCAGCAGCAGCAGACAATGTTTTTTTTATATTTTTTTCTTTTTTCTTCTCTTTTGATCAAATTAATTAGCCTAATTAACGCGTAATTAACCATGGAATCGTGATTATCGGCCATCATCAAGTCAACACACGAACAATCACAATCAATTGTTTCCAATTATGTACAATTAACGCGTCAACTCTTAAATACGTGGTCAAACAATTCCAATTCAATAACCAGATCATCACCCTATAAATTGAATGCTTCTGGACCTCCTCTACTCGCCGAAAATCATCCCTCATTCCCCAATTCTACTTAAAAACCCTCTGTGTTGATTATATGATCGTGTTTGACTTCGTCTTTGACCGATCGAATTAGATATCAAGCATAATTGTAAGTTTGTTATTTTTTTCTGGGATTTGTTATTCGGCGTATGCACGACATTAACCCCATGATTGATTGGGTTAATGACGTGTGTATTGATCAATTGGAAAAGCTAGGGCTTGTATTTGATTTTGGGGAAGAACATGATAATCAGTATGATATTTATATTTTTAAAAACAAAAATTAACACAACCACTGGCTGGACCAGATGGTTGTGTCTGCTGCCTTATACACGAGCCACCCGGGTTCGAGTCCCGGCAGTGGCGTCTTTTGTTCTCTTTTTTTTGGGTTTTATCAAATATATATATATTACATTTAAACTTATAAATTCATTTTTAAATATCAAAACCCTTTTATAAATTCTAAAAAAAAATTATTTTTAACAAATCTGATGTCAATGGTTTATCTACAATTTTTATTTTTCTGAAATTCATTTATTTAATATTTATAATAATTAAATCAATTTTACACTATTATATTTATAAAAATCCACTAAAATATCAAAACGATCTTTTAAATTTCCACAAAAATTATCCTAAGTTTTTATAACATTAAACTTTTCAGAAATGATTTTTATTTCTGAAAAATCATTTATTTAGTATTTTTAATCAATTTTTGTTAGATTTAATCATAATTAAATCATAATAAATCCAATTTTTAATATTTTTGCACCAAAATTTATTATTCACCATGAGCTACTAAACAATCATCAATACGTGGCACCCCGATGTTTCCGCCATCGGTTGGGGTGTTACAGTGGGTACGTTGGGAAGCACCCTAAGTGCAACAAGTATGGATTTCATCATTTTGGGAATTGTGAACGGGCTCATTGTCATTGGTGCTAGCAGTTTGGGCATCATGCTAAGGACTATAGGGTGACTCTTCAACCGTCTCAGGCTCATGCTGCTGTTCCTGCTCCTGCTTCTCAGGGGACCCTAGGGAAGCAGTGTTGTTATAACTGTGGTGATTAGGGGCATTTCAAGCGTGAGTGTCCCAAGTTGAAGTAGGGTGAGAGTGGGAAGAACGGGAATGGTAACGGGAACAATGGAGGTGGAGGCAGGAATGCACGTGCTTTCGTCTTTGGCTCGGTGGAGGACAAGCAGGATCCTGACACAGTTACCGGTACGTTTCTTCTTAATAATCTCTATGCTTCTGTTTTGTTTGATTCTTGTGCCGATAAGAGTTTCATATCTGTGGAATTTAGTCAATTGCTAGATATAGTACCCACACCATTAGAGGCTAAGTACTTGATAGAATTGGCTGACGGTAAGAAAAGTGAAGAGACACATGTTCTTCGGGTATGTCGCTTGGAACATTCGGGTTTGTCTTTCCCTATTGACCTTATGCCGGTATCCTTGGGTAGTTTTGATGTCGTTGTGGGCATTGATTGGTTATCGTTGTATCGTACCGAAATCGTTTGTTTTGATAAGGTCATTCGGATCCCTCTCCCTAGTGGAGAGATTCATTCGGTGCATGGTGAGAAAAGAGCTGCTCCGTTGAGTATCATTTCTTGTATGAAAGCCCATAAGTATCTTCGAAAGCGTTATTCGGCCATTCTGGCTCTTGTTTCTGTTTGGTCTAATGATGAGAAGAAGATCGAGGATATTCCTGTGGTTCATCATTTTTCTGATGTGTGTCTTGATGACTTACCTGGTCTTCCTCTTCATCGTCAGGTTGAGTTTTGTATTGATCTTGCACCTGGTGCAGCCCCTATTGCTCGAGCCCCTTATCGTCTTGCACCTCCTAAGATGCAGGGGTTGTCTAATGTTGGATCAGTATTGCTCTTTGTATGAACTTGCTAGTGAACACTTAGGTGTTTAGCAAGTTCTTAATCAGTGATAGCATAGCGGAATGATATGAGTTTAAAGCTACACTTATCAACAGGAGTTATTACTCCCCCTGGATGTTTGATAAAACTAAAGACAAGTATTTAATGAGAATCTAAGCAATGAATGAGAATGAACACTTAAACAGATTCTCAGTAAATGAAATGGTAATAACAATGATAAGCTTTGAAGGATTTCTGTATTAAAATCAATGTCTAAAACAGAGGGATGAACCAATCTATTTATAGACTATACAAATACATGAATCTTGCCAAAAAGCAAGTTCATAGACAAGTTGCAACAAGTTGCAATCTTGGAACTTGTACAAAAAGTAAAAGTAATAATAAACTAATAAAGTACTGAAACATAAGGCGGTGGAAAAGATTCTTGAACAAGTGCTGATGAATGACAAACTACTGATGAGTAGTTTGTCTTCAGTAGTTCTTCAGTGAACTGTCTGGTTTGGACTTCAGAACTTCTGATGTATTTCTTCTTCAGTACTTGTAGAATCCTTCTTCAGCTGTTTGGTCTTCTTTCTTCAGTAGTTCTATACTTAGAATAATTTGACAGAAGTGAATTAGACTTAGGTTTGCAAAAGTGGTTTCACCAATCCTTTTTGTCCTAACAATCTCCCCCTGGATTGATGAAGCCAAAACCTTTCTAATTCCTTATTGTTTTGTTCTGTCATTCACAATCTTCCATATTCCTTTGAACATGG
The DNA here is from genome assembly GCA_028751855.1 of Ambrosia trifida. Taxonomy (NCBI): domain Eukaryota; kingdom Viridiplantae; phylum Streptophyta; class Magnoliopsida; order Asterales; family Asteraceae; genus Ambrosia; species Ambrosia trifida. The sequence continues at coordinate 61,217,973 of CM054128.1, read as the reverse complement.
AATTCTTCAACTGGTTCAGCTGTTCATCAGTGAGAGATCCTTTTTGTGGTTCTAGATGCTGGATTGTAAGCAGGTTTTGAGTTGATAGCTTCTTCAGATCATTATCGACTTATAGGCTCTACTTGTTTGATCTCTTCTTGTCACTTGTACTGAGTTGTTATCAGTAAAGGACCAGAAGTTTTAACTACTGAAGTTGACACTTCAGCAGTTTCAAACTTCTCTGGATTTGCAGCCCTTGCAGCCTTGTATTTTCTATAAGTGTCCACTATTCTTTCTTCTTTCCATTTGGACACATAGGCTTTTGGACCATAACCATTTTCTACTAGTTCTTCAATCATCTGGGCTCTCTTGGCTTTTGCATCTTTACTTGTTGCAAGTTTGTCTGCAATAAGTTGAGCTCTTCTTGTCAGCTCTTCCATAGAGAGTCCCTTTAATGTATGGGCTTTGGTCTTGCTGTTCTTGGTAATGTAAGACATCAGTTGTTGTCTTTTGTCTTCCTCAGCAATTCTTTCCAGGTTAGCCTGCCTTTGAAGTTCTGCTTCATAAGCCTGTAGCTTTTCATTTAGGCTTATGTCATCCCTTGTTTCCAGAGCATTCCACATCTCATCTTCCTTATCCTTTCTTTCAGCTGCAATTAAACTCTTCTCTAGTAGTTCTTTGGACATTGATAGAGGAGAAGGGTTCAACACAGTTGATGTGCTAAAAGTAGTTTAACAAAAATAACTAAATTAAACCTAAAACTAGACACCTAGTAATACTCTAGACTCTCTAAAACTTAACTACTGATAGGCAAGTGAACCTATCGACTCTAGTATAGCTAAAGTAAGTCCGGATATCGAACCCACGAGACTCTAATGGAAAACGAAAACTAGACTCGATTACTTATCCTAAATACTGATTAAATTAATTTATTATTTTAAAGGGGGGTTTTACTGAAAAATAAATTGTAATAAAATAAAGGTTAACTAAGATTAACTAAACTGAACTAAAGACACGAACTTAGCTTAGCTGAATTCAGATGATGACAAGACACACTACCTAGACCAGACTCCTAACTATGCCTGATAAGCTTCTATGGTTATGGAACTGATTTGGAACCAGGATCTTAAAATACTAAACATCAAAAATAAACTAGACACCCTCGACCCTTCTCAAGGGGAAACCCTAGAATATTGTTGTGCTGTTAAACTACCGGTTGGAGTACAAACCCTCACAGGTTATCTAACTCTTATGATCGAGTACCTGCTAGACAATCTACCTCACAACGCGAAAGCCTCAATACACTAGGTGTAAGGGGTAATTATTGAAGCCTGGATCTAACTTGATATGCAAGAATTGAAAGGTAAACTAGGCAGATCTTCTCACAAAGCCTCTAACCTAGCAATCTAACAACCTAGACATACCAACAAGCCCTCACCTCACAGCTATTGAACTTGGAAGAATACCTAAAATCTTCTAACCATCAAATATCACTCCTATGGTAAACTCGCGACTATTGACCATAAACTAGTTGCTACAGAAAGTCTGCAACCCAACTAGCACTCATACATGAAAGACATTCACAAAAGTGCAAGTGGAGTGAATAAGTGAAAAATAAAAAAAATAATAGATACGCACATACACCAGATCTAGAGAAATCAAAATCTTTGCTGAATCATAAATTCAAAACAAGTTCCAAAAACCATAGAAAATGCAAATCAAAACATAGTTATTTGTCTTGGTCTAGATAGCTATAAAAGTTTTAGCCACAAATCATCTTGAAAAGAGAAACAAAGCCAAATAAAAATTCAGCAATCATGGTCTAGAACAAAGATAATAAAGGAACGAAAAAAACCGAATGATTGACACCTAAATACTCGCTCCCTGGCTTAGAACCTTTGATCCTTGGCCTGCCTCTATAATAATATTTGCTCCTGCTTTGTTCAAAAAATATATCTTCACCTCTGCCGCCTCCTGTTGACTTCGATGTCTCTCCCCAAAAATTGTCTTCAAAAGATTTATAGGGTTCATTCTTTTTTCTTGGGCTTTGGCCCATACACACGTGACCAAAGTCACAATTTGGTTTTCTGTCTTTTTTTTTTATATTATTATTATTATTATTATTATTATTATTATTATTATTATTATTATTATATATAGCATTCTAGCTCCATGCTCTTGACTCGGGTGTTCTTGGCTTGACCAAAGTTGCTCATTTACGCTCTAACGTCCATTCGAACACCTACAAAAATATAAAATAAATACATAAGTAATAAAAATGACACAAAACAAATAAAAATATATAAAAACGTATACTAAATAAAATAGACCAGTACAAGCCTAAAACTAATAAAAACACTATCTAAACGACTCGAAAATTATACAAACTTTACACTAGAAATATATGTATTTTACAATACATCAACAGTCATTGTTGTAGTTGTAGTAGGCTTTGGAATATGAGTTGGTTGAGTAGGTTCAGTTGATCTGGAAGGCTGTTCAGCAGTTTCAGTGTTGGAAGTGTTGACTTCTGATGGGTTGACAACTACTGAAGGTTTGTCAACTACTGAAGGATTGTCTTCAGTATTTTCTGAGTCTTCATCAGAACTTTCACCATCATAAGTTTCTTCAATGTGCCCTTGGGATTCATCAGGCTTTTCAGAATCTTCTATTTCTTGAATAGAGACACCAAACTGTTGGGCCAGTTTTTCTTTTCTGGCTTGCTCTCTCTGATCTCTTTCTTGGATAGCCACTCTTGCCTTTTTCCTGGCTTCAAGTGACTCCCTAGGTTCCTTAGTTTTCTCCCCCTTTTTGGATTCATCAAGCTTTGAGGGTTTAGAGAAATGACCTGTAAGAGAAGCAATCTGTTTGGAATTGAAGTCAATTTTGTTGGACAGATCGTTCATCTTAGTCTGTATCACTCCAAATTGGTTCTTGATGGACAGCTCCAAGTTAGCTGTGTAGGTTTGGAAGTGATTTTTGATGAGGGTGTTCATCATGTGATATAAGGGACCATCTGTGCTGCATAGATGGTTCATGTCTATCCTGGATTGCCCAGGGAATTGGGTAGGCATTTGTAGTGAGGGGTGTGTTTTTGGTTGATCTTCTTGTTGTACAGAAGATGCCACTTTAGGGGAATCAGGGATTAAGTGGACTTTAACCTGATCTGGTGTGACTAGCTTCTTGAGCATAGATACACCAGGTGCAGGACCTTCACTTGTAGCCGTCCATTCAGTATTTTTGTGTTGTGAAACATCATCCAAGTTAATGGAATCATCTGTATACCTGATTACATCCTCAATGAGGACTGTATCAGTTACATCATGAGCTGAGCCCAACTCAGTTGTCTCATGTACCTCTTTTTCTTGGTTCAGAGGATTTCCTACCTCAGGCATTAAGCCTTCATCAGTAGTTGCCACAGTTGAGGTCTTAGATATGTTGCTTCTTTCCTCAGATCCACTACTGGGTGGTAAATGAGTAGTAGCAGCCTCAAAAGTACCAAGAGTTTCTAAGTTTGGGCTTAGAGACCCTGGTTCATCCTTATCTCTTTGGTTAGGGCTTTGAGTGTCCACATCCATGTCAAGTTCTGAGGCTATGTCCCCTATTTGATGGGGTTGTTGGGGACTGACATGTTTAGATGGGACTTTCTCTTTTAGCCTAGAGAGAAGTTTGGCTATTTCAATATCAGGTTCAGAAATTTGGGGTGCTGGTTCAGTAGTTTGATCAATGGGTTCAGCAGTTTCAAAAGAAGAGTCAATGGGAATAGTTTTCTTTAGTCTTTTTCTTTTGAAAAGTATGGTGATTGGTGCTCTTGTTGGGGTTTGAGATGGATGAGACTGAGAGGATGTTTCAGTCACATCTTTATCAAGTGCAGATTGCACAGTAGTCAGTTCAGGCATCTCAACCTCCTGAACTGCTTTTCTTTTTGGGTTGGTGGGTTTTTGTTTTTGTTGCTTGGGATTCTTGGCCTTTGGGGGTGTAGGTTTGGAAGATGAGGGTTCCATGGGGACTGGTTCTGGTTCCCCTTGGTCATCTTCTGGCCAGGCAGCCGGTTTGTTGTGCCTTGAGTATGCTTGTGAGGATAAAGGGTTTAAAATTGTTGTTTTACCCACAAGCACCACTTCTCCAAGTTCTTTTATTATGCAGTGCATAATGAATCTTGGGTACAACAAAAACTTCTTTTTAGTATTGAGATGATGTAACACCAACTCATTAAAGAAAAGTGTTGATGCCCTGAATTTTGTTTCATTCACTATGGAATGAAAAATAGGTTGAAAAGTTGAGGGCATCTGATCATAAGATCCAGTTTTTGGACTCAAACTCATAATAATATAATGAAAAAGCAGTTTATACTTTGGTTCAAAATATTTCTTAAAGATTGTAGCATGTGAGAGAGTACCTTGTTAACCACACACTGTCATGGTTAAATGGATTTGAGAGTTTGGAAATTGGTCTGGGGAATTTACATCATCCAATCCCAGCCTAACTGCCAAAATAGCCGGTGTGATTGCCATTCTTCTCCCTTTTATGGTTGAATTGAGGGAGATCACCTTGTTGTTCACCGTCACCGTCTGTGCGTTTGCCCAAAACTCATTTAGAGTTTCAGTATGGATTGGAGGGTCGATGGTGAGGGCGGTGAAATTTTGGGATTTAACGACTAAATCAATGATTTCGTCGTATTGGGAACAGGCTTCATGTTTTTCGAAGTAGCCTCTTTGATTGTGTCCCTGTTTCAGAGTTAGAGCCATGTGGTTTGTGTGTGTTTGGATCGAACAGTGTTTTTGCAGGTTCAGGGTTTGAGAGCTTTTTGAGAGAGAAGGAGGGAATTTTTGGTTTATGAATGGATAAGTGTTGGAAAAGGTATTTATCAGAAGTTTTAAACCGCCTAGGTCAAACTTCTGATGTGGGAAAAGTCTGATTTACCCTTTTTGGCTAAACTGCTGATGAAGAATTGTTTTCATCAGTAGTTCCCACTTTCTCTTCAGTAGTTTTGAACAACTGATGAGAATGCTTTATAAATACTTTATTCATAACTTCTGAAGGTTGTTTAATCACTTTTCAGAAAATATTCCCATACTGATGTTTTGTTCATCAGTAGTTTCTCTCTTGTTTGGTTTTCAGAAGTTTTCAGACTTAAAAATGTAAGTGAAAAATGAAAATGTGTGCAGAAAAATAAACAGAAACACTTACAAATTTAGCATCCCAAGCATGGAGACTAACTTCTGAAATGTTGATTTGTCAAGGGGTTTAGTGAATATGTCAGCTATTTGATTAGCTAGCTGTTGCTACATGTTTCACTTCAATCTTGCCTTTTTCATAGCAATCTCTTATGAAATGATACCTGATTTCAATATGTTTGGTTTTTCAAAACTGAACAGGATTTTGAATGATGCTAACGGCAGATTTGCTGTCTACAAGCAATGGTGTCTTGGTTTCTTTGATTCCATAATCAAGAAGTTGATACTGGAGCCATTGTATCTGTGATGTACAACTTGCTGCTGCAATGTATTCAGCTTCAGCAGTTGAAGTTGCAACAGATGTTTGTTTCTTTGATTGCCAAGACACTAGACAGTTTCCTAAGAATTGACAACCACCAGATGTTGATTTTCTTGACATTTTACACCCTGCATAGTCACTATCTGAAAAAGCTGATAACTTGGTATTGCTTGAAGCAGGATACCAAATTCCAAGTGTTGGAGTTCCTTTCAGATATCTGAAGATTCTTTTGACTGCAATGAGGTGTGATTCCCTAGGAGCTGATTGATATCTAGCACAGACACATGTTGAAAACATAATATCTGGTCTAGAAGCAGTTAGATATAAAAGGGAACCTATCATACATCTATACATGGTTTGATCAACCTGTTTTCCTTGATCATCTGGTTCAACTTGTGTGGTTGGTGTCATGGGAGTGGAACATGATTTACAGTCTTGTAAAGAAAATTTGTTTAGTAATTCTTTAACATATTTTGATTGATGTATAAAAGTTCTATTTGTTTGTTGTTTAATCTGCAGTCCCAGAAAGTACTGCAGTTCTCCCATTGTACTCATCTCAAATTTTGATTGCATGAGTTTCTTAAATTCATCACATAGTTTTGTGTTTGTTGAACCAAATATGATATCATCAACATATATTTGAACAAGTAAGATATGATTTCCAACATGTTTTAGGAAAAGAGTTTTATCAATGGAGCCTCTTACGAAGTTATTTTTGAGTAGAAAGTTAGAAAGTGTTTCATACCAGGCCCTTGGAGCCTGTTTGAGCCCATAAAGAGCTTTGTCTAGTTTGTACACCCACTCAGGATGAGAAGGATCATCAAACCCAGGTGGCTGACAGACATACACTTCCTCTTTTATTTTTCCATACAAAAATGCACTTTTAACATCCATTTGGTAAACTTTTATTTTGTTGGAAATGGCATAGGCCAGAAATAACCTGATGGCTTCAAGCCTTACAACTGGAGCAAAGGTTTCATCATAATCAATTCCTTCTTCTTGAGAGTAACCTTGTACTACCAGTCTTGACTTGTTCTTTATAATCATACCAGCCTCATCTTGTTTGTTCCTAAAAAGCCATCTTGTGCCAATTGGTTGCTTGTTTGGTGGTAAGGGACAGATTTCCAAAACCTGTTGTTTTTTGAATTGAAGCAACTCATCTTGCATGGCCTGTACCCAGTTGTTGTCTTTGAGGACTTCTTGGTACTTTTTAGGTTCCAACTGAGAAATAAATGCTGAGAAGAAGCAAAAGTTGGAAAGTTGGTTTCTGGTAAGAACACCTGATGCAATATCACCCATGATTTGTTCAAGTGGATGATCTTTGTGTTCAATCAATTGTTGTAAACCACTAACAGGTGTAGGTGGCTCTTGTACTTCATCAAACAAACCACTGAGGTTTATAATGTCTGGTTCAGCAGTTTCAGTGTCTTCAATAGTTTTAGGTGCTGAAGAAGATGTTTGAGTTTGTACATCAGCAGTTGTTGAATCAGAAGTTTGTGAAACTTCTGATGGTTTGGAAGTTGACTTAATGACTGTTTGAGGAGTCCATGGTGCTGGATCCTCATCATCAAACCTTAGATCACCATAATAAGTAGGTTTAGATGAAATAACAGTCTTTTCAGGTCCAAAATGGAAGCTATCAAGGTCAAAAAGTTCAGCAGGATGTGCTGGAATAAGAGTGTGTTTTGACTCATTGAACTTGACATTCAGTGTTTCTTCTACTATCCTGGTTCTTGAGTTAAAAACCTTGTAGGCTTTTCTTGTAGAAGAGTAACCAAGAAAGTAACCTGAATCAACTTTGGTAGCAAAGTTTGAAATAATGTCTTTGATGTTTAGAATGAAACATTGACATCCAAAAGCCCTGAAAAAGGAGATAAGGGGCTTTATGCCATGAAGAACTTCATAGGCAGTCTTGGAGTGTCTCTTGTTGACAAGGACTCTATTTTGAACATAGCATGCAGTGTTAACTGCTTCAGCCCAGAAATACAATGGTAGGCCTAAATCAGCTAACATTGTTCTTGCTCCTTCAATTAAGGTTCTGTTCTTCCTTTGTACTACACCATTTTGTTCAGGAGTTCTGGGAACACTGTATTGTCTAATAATCCCTTTAGACAAGCAGAATTCATCCAGAGTTTTGTTCCTGAACTCTGTCCCATTGTCACTTCTAATGGCTTTGACAGATAGAGAATATTGTTTCTCTATTTGTAGAATGAAGAACTTGATGATTTCAGCAGCCTCATCCTTGGAAAATAAGAAGAATACCCATGTAAATCTTGAATAGTCATCAATGATGACTAAGCAGTACTTATTCTTACCAAGGCTCATGATTTTTACAGGCCCAAATAAGTCCATATGGAGTAGTTAAAGATATGCAGTTGGTTTTTATTCTTCAATAGACTTATAGGAGGACTTATGCTGTTTTTCCTTTAAACAGGATACACCGTGTTCTTGACACTGGTATACCTTTAAAGGTAGACCTCTGACCAAGCCCATTTTTGTGACTTTATTTATGGTTTTAAAGTTCACATGGCCAAGTCTCCTGTGCCAGAGATCAGTCTCTGAAGTTGATGCCTTTGAGAAGAAACAGGCAGTATTGTTCAGTACTTTGTCTTTCTCAATGTCCACTACATAGACATTGCCACATCTTTTGGCTATCAACAAAGTGTGATCTTCAATGATCTTCTCTATCAACTTCTGGCCTTCTGGTGATATGATCTTGCATGTTGTCTTTGTGAAAAAGGAAGAATATCCTTTATCACACATTTGTGACACACTTAGCAAGTTGTACTCAAGGTTTTCAACCAGATTGACCTTGTCAAACTGTATTTTGCCAGAGGAGACATTTCCATGTCCTAGCACATATCCCTTAGCATTGTTCCCAAAGGATACAGATCCTTCTCTTTGACTGATAAAATTATTTACCAGGTATCTGCATCCTGTCATGTGCATTGAGCCTCCACTGTCTACATACCAAATGCTATTTAAGCCACTGGAAACTCTCTACACAAGATAGCAAATTAGTTAGATTTGGGAACCCAAGCCAGTTTGGCTTTGGGTTTGCTCTTGAGAACATTTACAGTTTGTTCTTGATCAAGTTGAGCAATCCATGTCTTTTTTGTAACACCCCAACCGATGGCGGAAACATCGGGATATCACGTATTGATGATTGTTCAGTAGCTCATGGTAAATAATAATTCTCATTATATGATTTAGATAAATTACATTCAATTGTTCTACAAGAATTCATACATCAAATTGAATAAAACTATGCACACATCTTCAAGCATTAATTCAAATCCTCAAGCAAGTAGAACCTGAAACATGTTAAGTTGAAAATATTTTGGGTCAACAAAAGTTGGTGAGAATTACATAGGTTTTGATAATCGAATAAAATTGTTGTGCAATTCATGTGTCATGGCAATCTAGTCCATATGTGAAAACATACTAGAAGTAAATCGAGTGCATAATCAACCATTGTGACTGTTGTATTGTGGTACATCCCATACGCTTATGGTTCACTCGTTTATATTGCAGTAACAAACACCCACGCTACCTTTGTAGGAGGTACGTATCCGGGTGGGATTGTCAGTCCAATAGATCTATCAATGTATACCGTCGGCTTGTACGGAGTTAATGATTATGCTAGAATTGTGCTTACCCTAGTCATGTTCAAGACATAATGCAACATAGAAAAACACATAGACACATTGATGATTGAATTGCATAAATGATGTTGTAACATGTTTCACCCCAAAAATGGTGATAAATAGAAAATGGGCTATGTAAAACTCACCTTAGCAAAATGTTATGTCTCGTAAAAAAAACAGAATAATGTGTTGTGAATGTATGCGAGGCGAATCCCAAAGACTCAACAACGTAGCTAGTCCAAATTGAAGAAAACGAAAAAGAAAGAATATCAAGCTTCCAATTCGCCAATTACAAGAGCTTATAATCAAAGCTTCAATTGTAGAAGTAATAGACTATAGAAGAAAGGTATGAGGGAAAGTTTAATCGGATTGAAACAATCGATTTAGAGGTGCAAAGTATAATGGGTCATAGGTGGGTTTTTATACTAGTTTTGGAGTCAATTAGCCATTAAAATTGGTCAACACCATAAAGTAAGGTTTTATGATGAATTGACTATTTGACTAAGACTTTGACTGTTTGACTAAGACTTTGACTAGGACTTTGACTATTTGACTCAAGGCTTTATTTAAAAAAAAAAAATCTTGTATGTGAAAAAAAAGAATTTAGAATCATATTATTATTATTATTATTATTATTATTATTATTATTATTATTATTATTATTATTTATATACATTTATGTATGTATATAAGTTGTGAGTTAGGATAAATAAAGACTTAGGCACATTTGTATAATATTAATGATAAAGGTGTAATAATATATATATATATATATATATATATATATATATATATATATATATATATATATATATATATATATATATAAGGGCTTTTTATGTATTAAAATTTTGGGGAAAATTTTGCGATGTTACAGTCTCCCCTACTTTTAGGAACTTCGTCCTGAAGTTAAAAGAAAAACACCAGGTATACAATTGGTCGACTACCGAAAACCTTGATAAAATTTCTCACTACCTTAACGTACCTGTAAATTCATGATTACGTTCCGGACCGTAATTATCAATTTACCTTACATTAGGGTTTTGCGTCCTTTTATGACTCTACCGATTGTTGAGCAGGTTCGATAGTCTCCACCAGTCGTTGAGCAGGTTGTAGGGCCTCTCCCGACTGTTGGAAAGACATGATGACCTCTACTAATCGTTGAGTAGGTTGTTTGGTAGTCAACTAATTGTTGTACAAGTAAGCAAGTATGATTATAGATATAGCAATTAGTTCACATTCAAACAAGCATGCACTCAGATGTTATGATAATACTTGAATTTATTACTTGAATCAAAAAGGGTCAATACATAGAATTAAAAAGTAGACATCATTCAAATGGTGGGATTTGCTGTTAAGTAGCTGGAGGGTCATGATCTCGATTTAGTTTAGGGCATCGGTTACGGAAATGATTTGGGTTTCCACATTCATAGCATTGACCATAGTTGTATTTACCAGGACGATTAAGATTAGCAACCTGAGCAGGGTTGGTTGGTTGGTGTTAGGGTTTGAGGACTCACGACATGTGTTGACCAGATGGCCATACCTACCACAATTGGTGCACAGGCGACACACTGAAACAGTGGGGTGATGTCGTTTGCATGTGTTACACAATGGAAAGTTTCTTGTATAGGGTTTCTTGTTAGATGCTTGTGTAGTGAGGTTTACATTAGGATCCCTGGTCTTGCGCTTCTGGTTCTCGGTAGTTACCGCGGCCACAATACTTTTTTTCTCGCCTTTCCGAACTAAGGTCCCGTTCTTTATGTAATTTCCATCGCCATTTCCATTTCCATTGCCGTTCCCATTCATTGGGATGACTTGAGCCAACAAGTTAGAAACCAGAGTTGTGATTTGTTGCGCCATTTGTTGGGAAATAATCGCAGCCAGTTGGGCATAACACCTTTGTTGTTTTTGTTGTTGTTGTGGTTGGTGTTGTGGTTGTTGTTACTTTCCTCTTGGTTTTCACCACTGTTATTGCGAGTGCTGTGACGTGGAGACATGATCTGTAAGGGACACAATGAAGGTTCAATGTGGCATGAAATGAATGAGGTGATATAAGGAATGTAATCATTTATTCATTAATTAAAACGAATAAACGAAAACGTTGACGTATCAAAGATTTCAGATTCCAATAACATAGTGAAGACATGCTTTAGCCTATAAGTGAACACTCATCTCGAGAATTCCCAGGTAGGCATCTAGGTCCCTCGTCTGATTGGGATATATGCGCAATGCCAGCCTAGACAGAAGACTCAGAATACAGGCGTTCACCCTTCCAGATTGCACGTGTTTGTTATTAAAATCTAGAACTTCGACGAGATCTCAAGGTGGTTCAGGTTAAACCTGAGGATTTTTTCCTATTAGTCTGAGAGTAGATCCAGTGATGGAGAGCAACCTTCTTGTAAGGATGAAAGAAGGGATAAGAAGTAGGAGGGAGATAGAGAATAGCAAGTAAAAGAAGCAACTACTGGTTAAATCCTATGGTTATAGACTAGATTATTTTTCTAATAACCTAATTCCCTATAACCATGGCTCTGATACCAATCTGTAACACCCCAACCGATGGCGGAAACATCGGGATATCACGTATTAATGATTGTTCAGTAGCTCATGGTAAATAATAATTCTCATTATATGATTTAGATAAATTACATACAATTGTTCTACAAGAATTCATACATCAAATTGAATAAAACTATGCACACATCTTCAAGCATTAATTCAAATCCTCAAGCAAGTAGAACCTGAAACATGTTGATTTGAAAATATATTGGGTCAACAAAGTTGGTGAGAATTACATAGGTTTTGATAATCGAATAAAATTGTTGTGCAATTCATGTGTCATGGCAATCTAGTCCATATGTGAAAGCATACTAGAAGTAAATCGAGTGCATAATCAACCATTGGGACTGTTGTATTGTGGTACATCCCATACGCTCATGGTTCACTCGTTTATATTGCAGTAACAAACACCCACGCTACCTTTGTAGGAGGTACGTATCCGGGTGGGATTGTCAGTCCAATAGATCTATCAATGTATACCGTCGGCTTGTACGGAGTTAATGATTATGCTAGAATTGTGCTTACCCTAGTCATGTTCAAGACATAATGCAACATAGAAAAACACATAGACACATTGATGATTGAATTGCATAAATAATGTTGTAACATGTTTCACCACAAAATTGGTGATAAATAGAAAAGGGGCTATGTAAAACTCACCTTAGCAAAATGTTATGTCTCGTAAAAAAAATAGAATAATGTGTTGTGAATGTATGCGAGGCGAATCCCAAAGACTCAACAACGTAGCTAGTCCAAATTGAAGAAAATGAAAAAGAAAGAATATCAAGCTTCCAATTCGCCAATTACAAGAGCTTATAATCAAAGCTTCAATTGTAGAAGTAATAGACTATAGAAGAAAGGTATGAGGGAAAGTTTAATCGGATTGAAACAATCGATTTAGAGGTGCAAAGTATAATGGGTCATAGGTGGGTTTTTATACTAGTTTTGGAGTCAATTAGCCATTAAAATTGGTCAAGACCATAAAGTAAGGTTTTATGATGAATTGACTATTTGACTAAGACTTTGACTGTTTGACTAAGACTTTGACTAGGACTTTGACTATTTGACTCAAGGCTTTATTTTAAAAAAAAATCTTGTATGTGAAAAAAAAATAATTTAGAATCATATTATTATTATTATTATTTATATACATTTATGTATGTATATAAGTTGTGAGTTAGGATAAATAAAGACTTAGGCACATTTGTATAATATTAATGATAAAGGTGTAATAATATATATATATATATATATATATATATAAGGGCTTTTTATGTATTAAAATGTGACAACTCGGGTAAATCTCTCTTTTGGTTTTTATCTTTTTGTTTATTTCCTTCGTTATTTCTTTTGTCCTTTTGGTACTTGTGCAATTTTCGGGACGAAAATTCTTTTAACGTGGGGATGATGTGACACCCGGCAAATTCTGGTTAACAACGTTGTCTAGATGAAAGTCTACCTTAGCGAGTCACGCGTATATTGTACTTAACTGGGTTAGTCAAGTCGGGTTATGGTTCGGGAACTATTGGTTAGTCTAGAAGATCATTGGATGTTGGTCTAGAGGTTCGTTAGATGTCAGTCCTTAACCAAGTGTACAAACGGTGACGATTTGTAGGATCGTCAGGGCATACGGAACGTACGAGTCTCGAGTCCCGGGAATTGGTGAACGAGTGTAAATATGTGTATTTACTTGTGTTATGTGTTTACAATCATTATGTGACTTGTCGGTACGTGAATATGCATTAACATATGTTAAAACGGGGTTTAACGCGCAAAACGCACAAAACCAACCCCTATAGGCGAGTAGGAGGCCTAATCACCTATAGGGGAGGCGAGTAGGGAACCCTAAGGGCGAGTAGGACCCTACTCGTGTATAGGTAAGGGCGAATAGGCCCAATTGCCTGAACAATCAGGCGATTAGGATTCCTAATCGCCTGAAACTGCTGCATACTCGCTAGTAACGGGCTGGACGACTAAAAACGACTATAAATACCATACTTAACCTCCTAAACTTCATTATACCAACCCTAGTCGTCCCATAACCCGCCCCAACACATAAACAACCTCTGGAAGGCGATTTTTGATCAAAACTCAAGGTTTCAAGCTTGAATCATCATACTTTCATAATCCTAAGGTTTGATTTTCATCCATAACTCTTTATAAACGTTTTTAATCAATCCCTAATGGTCCAGACCTGTTCTTAAACGAAAAAGCTTTCTGAAAATCGTCAATAAGGGTTGTTAATCGGATTATAACTAATATGCATGCATTATGGGTGTGTATGATTAGAAAGCTAGGATTTTTATGATTCATGATGATGATTTGATATGTTATTATGATAGATCAGTATTAATATTGATTGTATGATGATAGAAATCTCAGTAATTGGATATTAGGGTTATGATTTCGCGTGTTAGTATGATGTTGCATGCTATGTGAATGGTGTTTGGATTACTTGGTTGCATGCAGGACTGATTATACGAGGTTAAACGAAGGATTTTGGGTTAAACATGTTTAGGATAGTGTTTGGGATGATATTGGGTGGTTACACACGTTCTGGATCTGATTTGGAGCGTTAAACGCGCGAAAAACCGGAACAGCAAGGTTACAGGCGAGTAGCATTCCTAATCGCCTATGTTATAGGCGAGTAGGGTGCTAATCGCCTATAACACAGGCGAGTAGAGGCCTACTCGTGTGAAAGATCAGGTGATTAGCCCTAATTGCCTATAAGTTCATGTGAATAGCCCTAATTGCTTATAAGTTCATGTGAATAGCCCTAATTGCTAGTAAGTTCAGGTGAATAGCCCTAATTGCCTATAATAGAGGCGAGTAGGGTTTCTAATTGCTAGTTGACCAACCTAATTGCTAGTTGACTTTTCCTAATCGCGTGTACTGCTGCTGTAAGTGTAAATTAGCATTCCGAGACCCGATTTAACATGTCGTAACATGCTAGGAACCCCGTAACATGTCTAATAACTTGGTGACATATATTTGGATGTAATTCGGTGATACGTGAACTATGTGCTATAACTTGTTGTGCGTTAACGTATGTTAAGTGTAATTGCGTTATTGTATGTTTTGGAGCGTAAACATAACACGGGGAGTCTCGGGTCACCAATGGGATGTCGAGTCTTGTACTTTGGGTCAGTTAAACAGTCACGGTGTTTTCAAACGAACTTGGTTATGGTCTGGACATCTAGGGACTAATTAACCTGCGGGTTATTAGTCTAAGTACTTGTAACTGTCGTATGTTAGGTCGCCACTTTACGGGACTAGCATAGTAGCTGAGTTTACTCGGGTTAAGGAGTAACGCAACTTAAGGTGAGTTTACGGCCCCTCTTTTAAACTGGTTTCATACTTTCGGGGGAGAAAACATGTGTTAAAACGATTATTTGGTAACTACTGTCATACTATGGGTTTCTATTGTGTACTACACGATCTCTGGAAGTCCCGGGGGGAACCATGAATGTGCGGGTTTGCACAACGGGGACATGTGAATAGCGCTATTGGGAGTGACCAACCCCGCTCGTCGGCTTGGAGGGCCGGGCGAGTGCATATTGTCTCAAACAGGAACAACAGGAACATTTGGAACTATTCGGGCACAAATCTGGTATTCGAGTTAGTAATGGTTTTCCAATCGTGGTAGTAACAAAACGTACGCCTAGCTAGCGTATACTGGTTTTCGATTTATTATAGTATGGACAGGTGGACTTGGTTCTTGGATACAAAACCTGTAAACTCACCAGCATTTTTGTGCTGACGTAAACTTTTACATGTTTTCTCAGGTCGCTAAGGTAGCACGACAGGACTAGGGCGCACGCGTCTGCACGGCGTCTTACTAGGGTTGCATGGTCTTTTGAACGTTGAACTATTGTTTCATTATTGAGATATTGTTTTTGAATAAGCTTCCGCTGTAAACGGGATTTTTAAACTATGTTTTGAAATTGCATTTATATTCATTTAGACTTGTTTATTGTGATCGTTGGTTTGGATCCTGGTTTGTCATGCGCCTCGCGGTAAAACTCCGCAAGTGGATTTTGAGGGTGTGACAGATTGGTATCAGAGCCAATGGTTATAGTGAACTAGGACTGCATGTAGAGTCTAGTCTATAACCGAGTCTATAACCGAGTCGCACACACTAGACGATCACATGGTACTAAACGTTATAGTGGGTTACGTATGGTCTTGTCGGGGTGTCTCTAAATCGTTGGTCTTCCTACGTTACATCATCCGTTCTATCTTAGGTTGGGTTACTTGTTATCTAGGCAGTGTAGTCTATTGGAGTAACTCGTGTGCTCTTGAGATTTGTCCAAGGCTCGGACATCTCCCTTTCGCACTCCAATAGAAACACTTGTCATAAACTACCGTAGTATTACGGTGTGTAGCTAAGAGTCTATGTTCGGTGATTTGAACTTTGAACTAGGAGAACACTTGGAGGACCATGTAGAGCGGTTTATCATTTTGGGTGCACACAAAATCATAAACCGAAATGCATGGAAGTCCTGGTGAACTCTGGGTTTGGAGGGATAGTCCTGGAGTGGATCTAGCTTTGATCTTGTGAACATTAGTGGTTATCTTTAACTGCGAAACTAAATTTTCCCGTTCTTTCTGCCAGAATCATGTCTGGAGTGCGTGGAGGACGTGGAGGTGGTCGCAATGGTGGACGTGGTGGTGGTCGCGGTGGTGCTGGTGGTCGTGGTGGAGGTATTAACCTATCGCAGGCTGATCTGAACAACTTGCTCCAAGCTGCCTTTCAGTTAGGGCACAACGGTGGTGGTAAGTTGTTTTATCCATTTTCTTTGCCTCATTGGTGAACCTTGGTTACATTCTTCGTGGTTTCTCATACGTTTCATTCCAGGTGGTCCTGTTGACCCACCCCCACCCATGTGTACCTACAAGATGTTCCGGGACTGTAAGCCCCAGGAATTCTCTGGCACTGAGGGTGCGGTGAGCTTGCTTAGGTGGTTGGAGAAAGTGGAGTCGGTATTTCTGATGTGTAACTGTCTCCCAGAAGATCGGGTAAAGTATTCTGCTGCGTTATTTCAGGACGTGGCATTGACTTGGTGGAATGGCATCACCCAGAATATGGGTATTGGGGAGGCATATGCTATGCCATGGGAGAACTTTGTGCAGTTGCTGAAGCGTGAGTATTGTCCGAGGGAAGAGGTACAGAAGCTGGAGCATGAGGTGTGGAATCTCAAGATGACTGGGTCGGAAATTGAGAAGTATACTGTGAGGCGGAATGAGTTGGCAGTGCTGTGTCCCGATCTGCACGTGCCAGAATATCGTAGGATTGAACACTATGTCTCAGGGTTAGTGCCGGAAATTGCAGGGTTAGTGGCTGCGGGAAATCATCCTACGTATGCAGAGGTAGTTCGATCGGCCCATAGGATGACCAACTTAAAGGTGAATGAGGGGATTTTGCCTGCGAAGGGTTCGACTGTTAAGGCCCCAGAGAACAACAAGCGCAAGTGGGAAAACGACGGGAAGGGAGCTGGGTCAGCACAGCAGAATAAGAAGTTCGATAATGGGGGTTCATCTTCTTCGGGTAACAAGCAGGGTGGTTATGCAGGAAAACTACCCAAATGCAACAGGTGTGGACGCCATCATCAAGGGAACTGCGACAGTAACCGTTGTCACCGCTGCCAGCGAATTGGGCATTATGCTAAAGATTGTCGGGTTACACTTCCATCGACTCAGGCTCCGACTAACAGCTCAGCTCCGACTACTCAGGGGACTACAGGGAAACAAGGATGCTACAACTGTGGCGACACTGGGCATTACAAGAAGGATTGCCCAAAACTGAAGCAGGGTGGGAACAACGGGGGCGGCGGCAGAAATGCACGTGCCTCCGTCATTGGAGCTGCTGAGGCTAGAAAGGACCCTGACACAGTCACCGGTACGTTTCTTCTCAATAATCGTTCTGTTAGCGTGTTATTTGATTCTGGTGCCGACAAGAGTTTTGTATCCATGGATGTTAGTCGACTACTAGATGTAGTACCCGTACCATTAGAGACCAAGTATATTATTGAGTTGGCTGACGGTAAAACGATTGAAGCTACTAGTGTCCTTCGGGAGTGTCAATTAGAGTTGTCGGGTTTATCGTTCCCCATCGACCTTATGCCGGTACCTTTGGGTAGTTTTGACGTTGTGGTAGGAATGGATTGGTTATCTTTGTATCGCGCGAAGATTGTCTGTTACGATAAGGTTATTCGGATTCCTCTCCCTGATGGAGAATTCCTTTCCGTGTACGGTATCAAGGGTGGTGTTCCGCTAAACATCATCTCTAGCATGAAAGCCCTTAAGTGTCTTCGAAAGGGGTATCCAGCCGTTTTGGCGCTTTTATCTGTTTCCACTAGTGATGAGAAGAAGATCGACGATATTCCGGTGGTACGCGAGTTTCCTGATGTTTTTCCCGATGATTTATCTGGTCTTCCTCCTCATCGTCAAGTCGAGTTCGGTATTGATCTTGTACCAGGGGCTGCTCCTATTGCTCGGGCCCCCTACCGTCTTGCACCTCCCGAGATGCAGGAATTGTCTAGTCAGTTACAGGAACTCTTGGACAAGGGTTTCATCCGGCCAAGTTCTTCCCCTTGGGGAGCCCCGATTCTATTTGTTAAGAAGAAGGATGGGAGTTTCCGATTGTGTGTGGACTATAGAGAACTGAACAAGTTGACCGTCAAGAACCGTTATCCTCTTCCACGTATCGATGATCTATTCGACCAGCTTCAGGGTTCTAGTTATTATTCCAAGATCGACTTGAGGTCCGGTTATCACCAGCTGCGCGTCAGGGAGGCTGACGTTGCAAAGACTGCTTTTCGAACACGTTATGGCCATTTCGAATTCTTGGTCATGCCTTTCGGTCTCACGAACGCACCAGCGGTTTTCATGGACTTGATGAACCGCGTCTGTAAACCATATCTGGACAAATTCGTCATAGTATTTATTGATGACATTCTGATCTACTCCAAGAACGAGACCGAACACGGGGAACATCTGCGGTTAGTTTTGGAACTCTTGCGACGGGAACAACTTTACGCCAAGTTCTCAAAGTGTGACTTTTGGTTACGCGAAGTTCAATTCCTAGGACATGTGGTTAATGAACTAGGGATTCATGTCGATCCAGCTAAAATCGAAGCGATCAAGGACTGGGGAGCACCAAAGACGCCAACTGAGGTGCGGCAATTCCTAGGCCTTGCGGGCTACTATCGTCGTTTCATTCAGGGGTTCTCGAAGATTGCTCAAACCCTCACCACTCTCACTCAGAAGGATAGGAAATTCGACTGGGGTGAGCCACAAGAGTCAGCGTTTGAAGAACTGAAGTCTAAACTATGTTCTGCTCCTATTTTGTCTTTACCTGAGGGTCCTGATGATTTTGTTGTTTACTGTGATGCTTCCATTCATGGACTCGGTTGCGTGTTGATGCAACGCGAGAAAGTGATTGCGTATGCTTCTCGTCAACTCAAAGTGCACGAGAAGAACTACACAACTCACGACTTGTAGTTGGGTGCCGTGGTATTCGCGTTGAAAATTTGGAGACATTACTTGTACGGTACCAAATGCACCATCTACACCGATCACAAGAGTCTCCAACATATTTTCGACCAACAACACTTGAACATACGGCAGCGCCGTTGGATTGAACTTCTGAATGACTATGATTGTGCCATAAAGTACCATCCTGGCAAGGCGAATGTTGTAGCAGACGCCTTGAGCAGGAAGGAATCTACTAAACCTCGTCGCGTTCGGGCGTTGCAGCTCACCATCCATTCGTCGTTACCTGATCAACTCCGTTCTGCCCAGTTGGAAGCTTTGAAGGAGGAAAACCTTAAAGCTGAAACTATGCACGGTGCCGACAAGCACCTAGAGCGAAGGCCTGATGGCCTGCACTATTTCGCAGAACGTATATGGGTTCCTTTATTCGGGGGACTACGGGAGCTTGTCCTTGATGAGGCTCATAAGTCCCGGTATTCTATTCATCCTGGTTCGGATAAGATGTACCAAGATCTGAAGGTGCTTTACTGGTGGCCAAACATGAGGTCGGACATAGCCTCATACGTGAGCAAATGCTTGACCTGTGCTAAGGTCAAGGTGGAATACCAGAAACCGTCGGGTCTCTTGCAACAACCTGAAATTCCGGAATGGAAATGGGAACGGATTACTATGGATTTTGTCACACAACTTCCTAAATCACCAAGCGGGAATGACAAGATATGGGTGATTGTCGATCGGTTGACGAAATCAGCTCATTTTCTTGCTATTAAGGAGACCGACACCATGGATCGTTTGGCTCGTCTCTATTTGAAGGAAGTTGTTTCTAAGCCCGGGGTGCCAGTCTCTATTATCTCGGATCGTGACTCCCATTTTACTTCTCACTTCTGGAAGTCTTTGCACAAGGCTTTGGGTACCCAACTAGACATGAGTACGGCTTATCATCCACAGACTGACGGTCAGAGTGAGCGCACGATTCAAACTTTAGAAGACATGCTGCGGGCATGTGTGATCGATTTTGGCAAGGGTTGGGAAGCTCATCTGCCGTTAGTAGAATTCTCGTATAATAACAGTTATCACACGAGCATCAAGGCGGCTCCGTTCGAAGCATTGTACGGACGGAAATGCCGTTCTCCTCTTTGTTGGGCTGAAGTGGGTGAGAGTCAACTCACCGGGCCTGAACTAGTGTACGAAACTTCGGAAAAGATCGTACAGATTCGTAATCGGTTGGCGGCGGCACGGGACCGGCAAAAGAGTTATGCTGATCAGCGTCGCAAACCACTGGAATTTCAAGTCAATGACAAGGTACTTCTAAAAGTCTCGCCGTGGAAGGGCGTCATACGCTTTGGGAAGCGTGGCAAACTCAATCCGCGGTATGTCGGCCCATTTACGATCCTGGAACGGATTGGGCCGGTGGCATATCGACTTGATCTACCAACGGGGCTCGGTAACGTACATAACGTCTTTCACGTGTCAAACTTGAAGAAGTGTCTGGCTGACGAGTCTCTCATCGTTCCACTAGAAGAGATCAAGGTTGATGATCGTCTTCGGATTGTGGAAGAACCTGTGGAGATCCTTGATTACAAGATTCGTAGCCTACGTCACAGCAAGATTCGTATCGTTAAGGTTCGGTGGAACTCGAACCGGGGACCGGAGTATACGTGGGAACGGGAGGATCAGATGAAGTCTAAGTATCCTCACCTTTTTCCTAAGGAAGCGTTCGAGTCGAGACATGTCTCTTCGGCAGCTGACTGAATCTCGGGTCGAGATTCCTGTTAACGTGGGGATGATGTGACAACTCGGGTAAATCTCTCTTTTGGTTTTTATCTTTTTGTTTATTTCCTTCGTTATTTCTTTTGTCCTTTTGGTACTTGTGCAATTTTCGGGACGAAAATTCTTTTAACGTGGGGATGATGTGACACCCGGCAAATTCTGGTTAACAACGTTGTCTAGATGAAAGTCTACCTTAGCGAGTCACGCGCATATTGTACTTAACTGGGTTAGTCAAGTCGGGTTATGGTTCGGGAACTATTGGTTAGTCTAGAAGATCATTGGATGTTGGTCTAGAGGTTCGTTAGATGTCAGTCCTTAACCAAGTGTACAAACGGTGACGATTTGTAGGATCGTCAGGGCATACGGAACGTACGAGTCTCGAGTCCCGGGAATTGGTGAACGAGTGTAAATATGTGTATTTACTTGTGTTATGTGTTTACAATCATTATGTGACTTGTCGGTACGTGAATATGCATTAACATATGTTAAAACGGGGTTTAACGCGCAAAACGCACAAAACCAACCCCTATAGGCGAGTAGGAGGCCTAATCACCTATAGGGGAGGCGAGTAGGGAACCCTAAGGGCGAGTAGGACCCTACTCGTGTATAGGTAAGGGCGAATAGGCCCAATTGCCTGAACAATCAGGCGATTAGGATTCCTAATCGCCTGAAACTGCTGCATAGTCGCTAGTAACGGGCTGGACGACTAAAAACGACTATAAATACCATACTTAACCTCCTAAACTTCATTATACCAACCCTAGTCGTCCCATAACCCGCCCCAACACATAAACAACCTCTGGAAGGCGATTTTTGATCAAAACTCAAGGTTTCAAGCTTGAATCATCATACTTTCATAATCCTAAGGTTTGATTTTCATCCATAACTCTTTATAAACGTTTTTAATCAATCCCTAATGGTCCAGACCTGTTCTTAAACGAAAAAGCTTTCTGAAAATCGTCAATAAGGGTTGTTAATCGGATTATAACTAATATGCATGCATTATGGGTGTGTATGATTAGAAAGCTAGGATTTTTATGATTCATGATGATGATTTGATATGTTATTATGATAGATCAGTATTAATATTGATAGTATGATGATAGAAATCTCAGTAATTGGATATTAGGGTTATGATTTCGCGTGTTAGTATGATGTTGCATGCTATGTGAATGGTGTTTGGATTACTTGGTTGCATGCAGGACTGATTATACGAGGTTAAACGAAGGATTTTGGGTTAAACATGTTTAGGATAGTGTTTGGGATGATATTGGGTGGTTACACACGTTCTGGATCTGATTTGGAGCGTTAAACGCGCGAAAAACCGGAACAGCAAGGTTACAGGCGAGTAGCATTCCTAATCGCCTATGTTATAGGCGAGTAGGGTGCTAATCGCCTATAACACAGGCGAGTAGAGGCCTACTCGTGTGAAAGATCAGGTGATTAGCCCTAATTGCCTATAAGTTCATGTGAATAGCCCTAATTGCTTATAAGTTCATGTGAATAGCCCTAATTGCTAGTAAGTTCAGGTGAATAGCCCTAATTGCCTATAATAGAGGCGAGTAGGGTTTCTAATTGCTAGTTGACCAACCTAATTGCTAGTTGACTTTTCCTAATCGCGTGTACTGCTGCTGTAAGTGTAAATTAGCATTCCGAGACCCGATTTAACATGTGGTAACATGCTAGGAACCCCGTAACATGTCTAATAACTTGGTGACATATATTTGGATGTAATTCGGTGATACGTGAACTATGTGCTATAACTTGTTGTGCATTAACGTATGTTAAGTGTAATTGCGTTATTGTATGTTTTGGAGCGTAAACATAACACGGGGAGTCTCGGGTCACCAATGGGATGTCGAGTCTTGTACTTTGGGTCAGTTAAACAGTCACGGTGTTTTCAAACGAACTTGGTTATGGTCTGGACATCTAGGGACTAATTAACCTGCGGGTTATTAGTCTAAGTACTTGTAACTGTCGTATGTTAGGTCGCCACTTTACGGGACTAGCATAGCAGCTGAGTTTACTCGGGTTAAGGAGTAACGCAACTTAAGGTGAGTTTACGGCCCCTCTTTTAAACTGGTTTCATACTTTCGGGGGAGAAAACATGTGTTAAAACGATTATTTGGTAACTACTGTCATACTATGGGTTTCTATTGTGTACTACACGATCTCTGGAAGTCCCGGGGGGAACCATGAATGTGCGGGTTTGCACAACGGGGACATGTGAATAGCGCTATTGGGAGTGACCAACCCCGCTCGTCGGCTTGGAGGGCCGGACGAGTGCATATTGTCTCAAACAGGAATAACAGGAACATTTGGAACTATTCGGGCACAAATCTGGTATTCGAGTTAGTAATGGTTTTCCAATCGTGGTAGTAACAAAACGTACGCCTAGCTAGCGTATACTGGTTTTTGATTTATTATAGTATGGACAAGTGGACTTGGTTCTTGGATACAAAACCTGTAAACTCACCAGCATTTTTGTGCTGACGTAAACTTTTACATGTTTTCTCAGGTCGCTAAGGTAGCACGACAGGACTAGGGCGCACGCGTCTGCACGGCGTCTTACTAGGGTTGCATGGTCTTTTGAACGTTGAACTATTGTTTCATTATTGAGATATTGTTTTTGAATAAGCTTCCGCTGTAAACGGGATTTTTAAACTATGTTTTGAAATTGCATTTATATTCATTTAGACTTGTTTATTGTGATCGTTGGTTTGGATCCTGGTTTGTCATGCGCCTCGCGGTAAAACTCCGCAAGTAGATTTTGAGGGTGTGACATAAAATTTTGGGGAAAATTTTGCGATGTTACATTTTTGGCAATGGATTTTTCGTTAAGAGTAATGGTGGTATCCTTTTGAGGACCACCATCAACTTTGGTCATCAGTAGTTGTACCATGTTTATGAGATCTTTAATCTCAGCAGTTTGTGAAACTGCTGATGATTTAGGTCTAACTACTGAAAGAGAATATTGATAAAAAGATTTTTGTTGAGATTTTGTCTTTTTCTGAGAAAAGGTTTTTACTGGTTGTTTCCTGGGAGAAAAAGTTTCTATAAAATCATTTCTGATTTGTTTTCCCTCAAGCAGTTGTTTAATTTTCTTGTTGAACTGAATACCTTTTCTGTATCTGCAAAATTCTGTCTTGTGGTTGAACAGACTACAGATTTCACATTCTTTTGTCTTTTCTTTCAAAGACAAGTTTCTGACTGTATTGATTGGTTTTAGGTCATCAGTAGTTTTCAGGTTCTCAACTCCTGATGTAGTTGAAACTACTGATGGCTTAATGTCAGAATTAATCAGTACTTCTGAAGAACTTTCTTTGTGAGTTTTTAGAAAGTTTTCATGAAAAGATGTGCATTCTTTCTCTTCAGAAGTTTCACCTGAAACAATTTTTCTCCCATCTTCAGTAGTTTTGGGGGAAAAATCTGTTGGTGTTTCAGTGTGATTGTACCCTATGCCAAACCTAATATTTGAAGCACTTTGTTTGTTTAGCAATAGTTGGTACCCTTTACAAGATTCAACCCATTTTTCACAAGTAACCTTGGTGTCAGCAAGCTCTTGTCTAACATTTCCTAGGTCATTTATCATGATTTTAATTTGTGCTTGGGTTTCAATAGCAGTGTTAGTTAATTTAGAAACTTCTTTTGTTTTTGCAGAAAGTTTTCTTTCTAAATCACATTTCATCTGAGTGAATTTTCTCTCAGAGTCATTTGCTTTACCTTGTAAGTGCACATTAGTCTCTCTTATGAGAGCAAAAGATTCTTTGCAAGAAGTTGAACAAAGTTTTGTCAAAGATTCTTTAGATACCTGTGACAAGGCAAATTTTGAGGTGCATCCCTCAAATGCCATTAAGGCAAAGTTCTTTCTGCCATTGTCAGGCTCTCCCCAATTGATGTCAAACATCTTGTTGTCTGCATCAGGATTACACTCAGTAGTGTCAAAAGGAAGACTGCTCCAGTCAATATACCCTGAAGTAAATAAACTTTGTTGTGAGGGTTGCTGAGTCTGTGGAGGTGGTTGAGCAGCTGGATAGGGAGGGATTGATTGTTGGCTCTGCATCTGTTGAGCATGCATCTGTACATATTGTACTTGTGGCACATATTGGTGTTGTGGAGCTTGTGCCTGTACAAAATGTGCACTCCCTTGTGTTCCATTATTCCTGTTATAATTGGGGTTAAAATTATTTACAGACTGAGATTGGTTAAAGCTAGAGCTTCTACACTCTCTAGCAAAGTGTCCCAACTTTTGACACTTGTGACATCTAAGTTTAGATTTGTCAAAACCATTTTTTGTTGAACTGTTGAGTCCTGGAAACTTCCTTCCTGACCTTTTGTAAAATTTATTTGTTTTTAAACTTAACATGGCCAGTTGGTGTAGAATATCCATTTCTTCCAAGTCATCACTGCTGAAATTTTTTAAATCATCCATGATAAAACACATGTTATCAGCAGTTTGACTAAAATCATTATTGTCATAACCTGGGAATGATCTTTCAGATGAGATCCCAGCAGTTATGTCAATATGGTCAAAAGATCCAAAACTATTTGAACAAGTTGGTGAGTCTTGTCCCAATAGTGCTGTACTACCTGGTAGATAGTCATCAGCAGTTTTGCCAGAACTTTGTAACTTTTTCTTTTGATCAATTTCTCTTTCAAAAGTAAGTAATCTCCCATGAAGTTTTGTAAGAGTGAGGGAGCTAAAGTCTGGTGAAGATCTTAAGACTATAGAGTATGTTTCCCATTTTTCAGGTAAAGACCTTAAAAATCTATGAAGCATAGATACAGTTGTGTAGTTCTGACCATTTAATTTTAGCTCAGATATTAATGAGGAGAAACTTTCAAATTGTTGTGTTGAAGTTTCCCCATTAATGTGAGCAAAAGTTTCATATTGTTGAGCAAGGATTTCTCTGGTGTTGGCAATGACCTCTTCAGTTACTCCAAACTGTTCTTTGAGGCAGTCCCAGAGCTCTTTGGCACTATCACAATGTAATAGGCCAGAGTAGATTTCATTTGGGAGTGCCATTGCCAACATAGAGAAAGCTTTAGCATCAAGCTCAAGTTTTAGGAAATCATCATCTGTATAATCTTTTGGGTCTTTTGGAATTTCTTCTTTAGTTTCAAGATTGATATTTACTGGTTTATGAGGACCATATATCACAGATTTCCAGCAACCTGTGTTGGTCTGTGATAAGTTATGTGCCATTCTCCTTTGCCAGATGTTATATTCATTTCTTACTAGCATAGCAGGTTTATTGGCAGAACCAGTATTATGAGGATCCATTTTAAAGAGTATTGATTTGTCAAATATCTCTTAAAGTGATGGATGTTGATAAAAGTGAGCTTATTATCCTTTATTGAATATCAATAAGAGCCTGTGTCTGATTCTCAATGTGTTAGATTGATATGTGATCAGATAAACCAGCGCTCTGATACCAATTGTTAGATCAGTATTGCTCTTTTTATGAACTTGCTAGTGAACACTTAGGTGTTTAGCAAGTTCTTAATCAGTGATAGCACAGCGGAATGATATGAGTTTAAAGCTACACTTATCAACAGGAGTTATTACTCCCCCTGGATGTTTGATAAAACTAAAGACAAGTATTTAATGAGAATCTAAGCAATGAATGAGAATGAACACATAAACAGATTCTCAGTAAATGAAAAGGTAATAACAATGATAAGCTTTGAAGGATTTCTGTATTAAAATCAATGTCTAAAACAGAGGGATGAACCCATCTATTTATAGACTTTACAAATACATGAACCTTGCCAAAAAGCAAGTTCAGAGACAAGTTGCAACAAGTTGCAATCTTGGAACTTGTACATAAAGTAAAAGTAATAATAAACTAATAAACTACTGAAACATAAGGCGGTGGAAAAGATTCTTGAACAAGTGCTGATGAATGACAAACTACTGATGAGTAGTTTGTCTTCAGTAGTTCTTCAGTGAACTGTCTGGTTTGGACTTCAGAACTTCTGATGTATTTCTTCTTCAGTACTTGTAGAATCCTTCTTCAGCTGTTTGGTCTTCTTTCTTCAGTAGTTCTATACTTAGAATAATTTGACAGAAGTGAATTAGACTTAGGTTTGCAAAAGTGGTTTCACCAATCCTTTTTGTCCTAACAATCTCCCCCTGGATTGATGAAGCCAAAACCTTTCTAATTCCTTATTGTTTTGTTCTGTCATTCACAATCTTCCATATTCCTTTGAACATGGAATTCTTCAACTGGTTCAGCTGTTCATCAGTGAGAGATCCTTTTTGTGGTTCTAGATGCTGGATTGTAAGCAGGTTTTGAGTTGATAGCTTCTTCAGATCATTATCGACTTATAGGCTCTACTTGTTTGATCTCTTCTTGTCACTTGTACTGAGTTGTTATCAGTAAAGGACCATCTGATATTAGGTACTTTAGACTTGTCAAAGTCTAAAGTGTAGGGAACCATGGGGGTACCCTGGGATGCTCCTAAGAATTGGATATTTTCAACTTCAGTGACTCTCAGGTGGGATTCTCTTCCTTGTTCTTGTTGCATCACATTAGGTAGTTGAAAGGTTGGCAAGTGATGCTCAGTAACCACCTTAGTGTGCAGTTTGTCTTTAATGGTCTTCTGAATTTGATAGGCAAAGGTGGAAGGATCCCTGAATTGGGTTAGCAGAGGTTTCTCTTCAATGTCGAAATCAGAATGGACTATTGTACTTCCTTCTAGTAGTACCATCCTGAAATCAGTCTTCACATTCTCCTCTGACTTTTTCCTGTAGCAGGTTTTCTTGAAACACCAGAAGTTTTAACTACTGAAGTTGACACTTCAGCAGTTTCAAACTTCTCTGGATTTGCAGCCCTTGCAGCCTTGTATTTTCTATAAGTGTCCACTATTCTTTCTTCTTTCCATTTGGACACATAGGCTTTTGGACCATAACCATTTTCTACTAGTTCTTCAATCATCTGGGCTCTCTTGGCTTTTGCATCTTTACTTGTTGCAAGTTTGTCTGCAATAAGTTGAGCTCTTCTTGTCAGCTCTTCCATAGAGAGTCCCTTTAATGTATGGGCTTTGGTCTTGCTGTTCTTGGTAATGTAAGACATCAGTTGTTGTCTTTTGTCTTCCTCAGCAATTCTTTCCAGGTTAGCCTGCCTTTGAAGTTCTGCTTCATAAGCCTGTAGCTTTTCATTTAGGCTTAAGTCATCCCTTGTTTCCAGAGCATTCCAGATCTCATCTTCCTTATCCTTTCTTTCAGCTGCAATTAAACTCTTCTCTAGTAGTTCTTTGGACATTGATAGAGGAGAAGGGTTCAACACAGTTGATGTGCTAAAAGTAGTTTAACAAAAATAACTAAATTAAACCTAAAACTAGACACCTAGTAATACTCTAGACTCTCTAAAACTTAACTACTGGCAGGCAAGTGAACCTATCGACTCTAGTATAGCTAAAGTAAGTCCGGATATCGAACCCACGAGACTCTAATGGAAAACGAAAACTAGACTCGATTACTTATCCTAAATACTGATTAAATTAATTTATTATTTTAAAGGGGGGTTTTACTGAAAAATAAATTGTAATAAAATAAAGGTTAACTAAGATTAACTAAACTGAACTAAAGACACGAACTTAGCTTAGCTGAATTCAGATGATGACAAGACACACTACCTAGACCAGACTCCTAACTATGCCTGATAAGCTTCTATGGTTATGGAACTGATTTGGAACCAGGATCTTAAAATACTAAACATCAAAAATAAACTAGACACCCTCGACCCTTCTCAAGGGGAATCCCTAGAATATTGTTGTGCTGTTAAACTACCGGTTGGAGTACAAACCCTCACAGGTTATCTAACTTTTATGATCGAGTACCTGCTAGACAATCTACCTCACAGCGCGAAAGCCTCAATACACTAGGTGTAAGGGGTAATTATTGAAGCCTGGATCTAACTTGATATGCAAGAATTGAAAGGTAAACTAGGCAGATCTTCTCACAAAGCCTCTAACCTAGCAATCTAACAACCTAGACATACCAACAAGCCCTCACCTCACAGCTATTGAACTTGGAAGAATACCTAAAATCTTCTAACCATCAAATATCACTCCTATGGTAAACTCGCGACTATTGACCATAAACTAGTTGCTACAGAAAGTCTGCAACCCAACTAGCACTCATACATGAAAGACATTCACAAAAGTGCAAGTGGAGTGAATAAGTGAAAAATAAAAAAAATAATAGATACGCACATACACCAGATCTAGAGAAATCAAAATCTTTGCTGAATCATAAATTCAAAACAAGTTCCAAAAACCATAGAAAATGCAAATCAAAACATAGTTATTTGTCTTGGTCTAGATAGCTATAAAAGTTTTAGCCACAAATCATCTTGAAAAGAGAAACAAAGCCAAATAAAAATTCAGCAATCATGGTCTAGAACAAAGATAATAAAGGAACGAAAAAAACCGAATGATTGACACCTAAATACTCGCTCCCTGGCTTAGAACCTTTGATCCTTGGCCTGCCTCTATAATAATATTTGCTCCTGCTTTGTTCAAAAAATATATCTTCACCTCTGCCGCCTCCTGTTGACTTCGATGTCTCTCCCCAAAAATTGTCTTCAAAAGATTTATAGGGTTCATTCTTTTTTCTTGGGCTTTGGCCCTTACACACGTGACCAAAGTCACAATTTGGTTTTCTGTCTTTTTTTTTTATATTATTATTATTATTATTATATATAGCATTCTAGCTCCATGCTCTTGACTCGGGTGTTCTTGGCTTGACCAAAGTTGCTCATTTACGCTCTAACGTCCATTCGAACACCTACAAAAATATAAAATAAATACATAGGTAATAAAAATGACACAAAACAAATAAAAATATATAAAAACGTATACTAAATAAAATAGACCAGTACAAGCCTAAAACTAATAAAAACACTATCTAAACGACTCGAAAATTATACAAACTTTACACTAGAAATATATGTATTTTACAATACATCAACAGTCATTGTTGTAGTTGTAGTAGGCTTTGAAATATGAGTTGGTTGAGTAGGTTCAGTTGATCTGGAAGGCTGTTCAGCAGTTTCAGTGTTGGAAGTGTTGACTTCTGATGGGTTGACAACTACTGAAGGTTTGTCAACTACTGAAGGATTGTCTTCAGTATTTTCTGAGTCTTCATCAGAACTTTCACCATCATAAGTTTCTTCAATGTGCCCTTGAGATTCATCAGGCTTTTCAGAATCTTCTATTTCTTGAATAGAGACACCAAACTGTTGGGCCAGTTTTTCTTTTCTGGCTTGCTCTCTCTGATCTCTTTCTTGGATAGCCACTCTTGCCTTTTTCCTGGCTTCAAGTGACTCCCTAGGTTCCTTAGTTTTCTCCCCCTTTTTGGATTCATCAAGCTTTGAGGGTTTAGAGAAATGACCTGTAAGAGAAGCAATCTGTTTGGAGTTGAAGTCAATTTTGTTGGACAGATCGTTCATCTTAGTCTGTATCACTCCAAATTGGTTCTTGATGGACAGCTCCAAGTTAGCTGTGTAGGTTTGGAAGTGATTTTTGATGAGGGTGTTCATCATGTGATATAAGGGACCATCTGGGCTGCATAGATGGTTCATGTCTATGCTGGATTGCCCAGGGAATTGGGTAGGCATTTGTAGTGAGGGGTGTGTTTTTGGTTGATCTTCTTGTTGTACAGAAGATGCCACTTTAGGGGAATCAGGGATTAAGTGGACTTTAACCTGATCTGGTGTGACTAGCTTCTTGAGCATAGATACACCAGGTGCAGGACCTTCACTTGTAGCCGTCCATTCAGTATTTTTGTGTTGTGAAACATCATCCAAGTTAATGGAATCATCTGTATACCTGATTACATCCTCAATGAGGACTGTATCAGTTACATCATGAGCTGAGCCCAACTCAGTTGTCTCATGTACCTCTTTTTCTTGGTTCAGAGGATTTCCTACCTCAGGCATTAAGCCTTCATCAGTAGTTGCCACAGTTGAGGTCTTAGATATGTTGCTTCTTTCCTCAGATCCACTACTGGGTGGTAAATGAGTAGTAGCAGCCTCAAAAGTACCAAGAGTTTCTAAGTTTGGGCTTAGAGACTTTGGTTCATCCTTATCTCTTTGGTTAGGGCTTTGAGTGTCCACATCCATGTCAAGTTCTGAGGCTATGTCCCCTATTTGATGTGGTTGTTGGGGACTGACATGTTTAGATGGGAGTTTCTCTTTTAGCCCAGAGAGAAGTTTGGCTATTTCAATATCAGGTTCAGAAATTTGGGGTGCTGGTTCAGTAGTTTGATCAATGGGTTCAGCAGTTTCAAAAGAAGAGTCAATGGGAATAGTTTTCTTTAGTCTTTTTCTTTCGAAAAGTATGGTGATTGGTGCTCTTGTTGGGGTTTGAGATGGATGAGACTGAGAGGATGTTTCAGTCACATCTTTATCAAGTGCAGATTGCACAGTAGTCAGTTCAGGCATCTCAACCTCCTGAACTGCTTTTCTTTTTGGGTTGGTGGGTTTTTGTTTTTGTTGCTTGGGATTCTTGGCCTTTGGGGGTGTAGGTTTGGAAGATGAGGGTTCCATGGGGACTGGTTCTGGTTCCCCTTGGTCATCTTCTGGCCAGGCAGCCGGTTTGTTGTGCCTTGAGTATGCTTGTGAGGATAAAGGGTTTAAAATTGTTGTTTTACCCACAAGCACCACTTCTCCAAGTTCTTTTATTATGCAGTGCATAATGAATCTTGGGTACAACAAAAACTTCTTTTTAGTATTGAGGAACTCTTGGAAAAGGGTTTCATTCGACCAAGTTCTTCCTCTTGGGGAGTCCTGATTATGTTTGTGCTGAAGAAGGATGGAAGCCTTCGCATGTGTGTCGATTATCGTGAGCTGAACAAAGTGACCATCAAGAATCGTTATCCTCTTCCTCGTATTGATGATCTCTTTGACCAGCTCCAGGGTTCCAGCTATTACTCGAAGATTGATTTGAGGTCCGGATATCACCAGTTACGTGTGCAGGAAGCCGACATTCCGAAGACTACTTTTCGTACTCGTTATGGCCACTTTGAATTCTTGGTCATGCCTGTCGGTCTCACCAATGTCCCAATGGTTTTCGTGGATTTTATGAACCGTGTTTGTAAGCCTTACCTTGATAAATTCGTCATCGTTTTTATTGACGACATTCTTGTATATTCCAAGAGCAAAGCGGACCATGAGGAACACTTGCGACTAGTCTTGGAACTCTTAAGGTGAGAACAGATGTATGCTAAGTTCTCGAAGTGTGACTTTTGGTTACGCGAAGTTCAATTCCTAGGTCATGTGGTTAATGAACTGGGAATTCATGTCGATCCGGCTAAGATCGAAGCTAGTAAAGACTTGGAAGCATCAAAGATGCCATCTGAGGTGCGGCAATTCCCAGGTCTTAAGGGTTACTATCATCGTTTCATTGAGGGATTTTTGAAGATCGCTCAACCCCTTACCTCTCTTACCCCGAAAGACCGAAAGTTTGACTGGGGTGATTAACAGGAATCAGCATTTCAGATGCTGAAGCTTAAACTCTGTTCTATGCCTATCTTATCTTTACCTGATGGTACTGATGATTTTTTTGTATATTGTGATGCTTTTATCTGTGGTCTCGGTTGCGTGTTGATGTAACGCAAGAAGGTTATTGCGTACGCTTCTCATCAGCTTAAGGTTCACGAGATGAACTATACTACCTATGACTTGGAACTAGGTGCGGTGGTTTTCGCTTTGAAAATCTGGAGTACTACATGTATGGTACCAAGTGTACCATTTGTACCGATCACAAGTGTCTCCAGCATATTTTTTATTAGAAGGAGTTAAACATGCGGCAGCGTTGCTGGGTTGAACTCCTTAACGATTATGACTGTGCTATTAAGTATCATCCTCACAAGCCGAATATTGTGGCAGACACCTTGAGCAGGAAGAAATTTGCGAAACCTCATCGTGTTCGAGCTTTACAGCTCACCGTCCATTATTTTTACCTGACCGCATTCGTTTTGCACAACTGGAAGCTTTGAAGGAGGAAAACCTTAAAGCTGAAACTATGCATAGTGCTGATAAGCATATCGAGCTTAGGTCCGATGGCCTACACTACTTTGCAGAACGCGTTTGGGTTCCTTTGTTTGGGGGATTGCGGGAGCTTGTCTTGAATGAAGCTCACAGATCCCGGTATTCTGATCACCCTGGCTCCGACAAGATGTATCAGGATTTAAAGATACTTTATTGGTGGCCAAACTTGAAGGCTGATATAGCCTCCTACATGAGAAAATGTTTGACTTGTGTTAAAGTCAAGGTGGAGTATTAGAAGCCACCTGGTCTCCTGCAACAACCTGAGACTCCTGAATGGAAGTGGGAATGGATCATGATGGATTTTGTCACCAAACTACCGAAGTCACCAAGTGGTTGTGATATGATTTGGGTGATTGTCGACAGGTTGACAAAATCGGCACACTTCCTACCTATTAAGGAAACAGACGTACTTTAGCGGTTAGCTCTAATTTATCGTAAGCAAGTGGTTTCTCGGCATGGGGTGCCTGTTTCTATTATTTCTAATTGCGATTCTTGTTTCGCTTCCCGTTTCTGGAAGGCCCAGCTTAAGGCCTTGTGTACTCAGCCAGATATGAGTACAGCTTATCATCCGCAAACTGACGGTCAGAGTGAACGGACGATTCAAACTTTGGAGGATATGCTTTGGGCATGTGTTATCGATTTTGGCATGGGTTGGGAGAGTCACATGCCGTTGGTGGAGTTCTCTTACAACAACAACTACCACTCTATCATTAAGCCAGCTCTGTTCGAGGCTCTTTATGGACGGAAATGTCGGTCTCCTCTTTGTTGGGCCGAGGTGGGCGAGAGTCAGCTCATTTGTCCGGAATTGGTGTACAAAACTTAGGAGAAAATCGTACAAATTCGTAACTGTTTGGCAGTCTCGCGAGATCGTCAGAAGATTTATGTCAATCGCCGTCGCAAACGTTTGGAGTTCCAGGTTGGTGACACGGTTATGTCGGACCGTTTTCAATCCTGGAACGGATTGGACTGGTGGCATACAGACTTGACATACCAGCGGAGCTCGGTAGTGTTTAAAAGATTCGTAGCCTTCACCGGAGTAAAATCCGCATCGTTAAGGTTCGTTGGAACTTGAATCGTGGACCGGAGTTCACGTGGGAACAGGAGGATCAGATGAAATCTAAGTATCCTCATCTTTTTCCTAAGCGTGCGTTTGAATCTAGACATGTTACCGCTGAAGCTGAGTGAATCTCGGACATGTTACCGCCGAAGCTGAGTGAATCTCGGGGGTAGATTCCTTTCAATGGGGGGATAATGTAAGGACCAGTAAATTATCTTTTAGTTTCTTTCTTTTCGTCTCTTTCCGTTTTGACTTCGTACAATTTTTGGGACGAAAATTCTTTCAACCACGGGGGGGGGGGGGGGGGGGGGGGGGTGGAGGATGATGTGCCACCCGACATGTTCAGCTTAACATTTTGCAAAACAAATAAGTCTACCTTAGCGAAAAACATTTATTAACGTACATAACTAGGTTAGTTGAGTTGGGTCACGTTACGTATTGTCCAGGGTTCAATGATCTGTAGGATCATTGGGGGTTGTTTTGTGCACACACTAGTCTTGAGTCTCGTTGTTGGCGAAATTATATGAATTGAATTATGTGTTATACATAGATTGATACATACATGTTATATAACATGCAAATACATGTTTTAACGGTGTAAGCATGATGTTACATGATTCTATATGCTTAACATATGTTAGGATTGCATGTTCATGTGTTAGGATGTGTTAAAATGCGTTTAAACGACAAAACTGAGAAATCTGGAAAACACCCATAGTGGTTCGACCTTAAAGGGGGTCGAACCAAGGCAACACTTCTTTGGAAATCCCATTCGATCTGCATAGATGTAACACCCCAACCGATGGCGGAATCATCGAGGTGCCACGTAGTGACGATTGTTCAAAAGCACATGGTACTAAAATGTAAATATTATTGAATAAACCAATAACTGTCTTACATTGAAATGGAAATACAAAGTCTTAAATGAAATGTAACTGTTAGAATAACTGAATTAAAATAAAACACTAAATGTCCCTTGCTAAAGCACTAGATCAAACTGCACCTAAAACATGTACAAAATAGATTTGGTCAACATATGAAATGTTGGTGAGCATTCCTAGTTTTGATATATATAGTAGGTTTAAAAAGTTATACAATTCAAGTGCAAGCTACAGTGCAAATATGTAAACTATGTATCATACAAATGAGCGAAATCAATCCTGTGACTGTATAATGTACTGTATGAACGGTGGTGTACTTATCCATTAAATGGATAATAACTTAACAGTGGCCACGGATTCTCCGATGAAAAAGGGGGAGAATCGATCTAGGCGGGTTGTCAATCCAAATAGCGCTATCCAATGTTAAGGTTGGCTTGTACCATGTTAATGATTTCACTAAGTACAAATGTAATCCACATGTATTGTCTAAGCATAAAGCACGTTGTAAGCAATGCACATAGTACTAGAATTGTATTGTGAAAATGTAAACTTGTATTTGAAATTGTAATAGTGTACATGTAACACCCCAAAAATGAATAAAAGCAAAAAGGGGATAGGAAATACTCACAGTTCACGTAATAACTTGAATTTGAACTTGGACAACGAAATATGAATTGAGATTACTCCCAAATGATCAACCTAAAGTATTCGATAATGTGTAAGAGAAATGACTCTAGGATATATGTATTTCTAGGGCTTCGAATTGGGGATAAACGTTTATTTGTTTATTAAACAAATTGTTTATTAATTATGAGAAATTTAATAAATAAATAAATAAAAGTCTCTTTGTAAAATCTTAAGTTTGAACATAGTCACATCTTAAGGTTTTAAGTATGTAAATAATTTTTAAAAAAAATTATTTTCTTGAAAATAGAATATTTAATCTAATTATTTCAAATTGTCAAAATATGATTTTAATATCTAAAAATATTAAAATCAAAGAATTTCTGAATTAAAAATTGTATTTCAGTTCTAAATGACTAGAAATAATTTATGTAAAATTTTGGTGCAAAAATATAGAGAAATGAATTTATTATGATTTAATTATGATTAAAACTAAAAAAATTGATTAAAAATATAAAATAAATGATTTTTCAGAAATAAAAATCATTTCTGAAAAGCTTAATGTTATAAAAACTAAGGATAATTTTTGTGGAAATTAATAAGATCGTTTTGATATTTTTATAAAATTTTATGATTATAATGGAATAAAATTAAAATATTTATTATATATAATAAATAAATGATTTTGAAAAACTAAAACTTGGACATTAGACTTTATCATAAGACTAACTTAAAATAAATTTTGTAGAATTTATAAACTATGTTTAGCATTTAAAATCCATTTTTAAAAATACTAATGATTATATATAAATATAAGTAAAAGAAAAAAAATGTTTGTTCATGCAAGGGGTCGAACCCAGGCTTGCAGCCGGTTCCCCTGTCTAAATCACGAGGTGTTTACCATCTGATCTGGGGATCAGTTTGTTAATTGTTTTGCTTCGTTTTAAAATTAAATAGACGTGAGAACGTGTCATCTTCCCCAAACAAACCCTAGATTTCTAATTCGTTCAATTGACATCAGAAATGCTTTCAATAACAAAATTAACTATAGGGCTTTTAATCTACATAAAAATCCGAACAAAACCATGTGATATAATTGAACTTACAGTAACAGAGAAAGATTGAATCGGCCTAGGTAAGTATCGAACATAAAGCTTCAAAATCCAATAGTTTGAGAGTTTTTGAGTGGATGTGTATTGGGGTTTATGTTAATCGGCCCTATGTGAATGTTTCTGCAGGTTTGATTGAAATAAACGACGAGTATTTATAAAGTTTTGATCTTGACTAAAGGTTGGTCAACAACCCGTTAATTATGAACAAGATTTGAGGGTTTTTGATGCGAATAAGATCTGTAATCATGCGTGATTGACGGGTTGTTATTATGCGGATTGATTGCTGGTCAAAGGTCTTCATTTCAGGTTCGCGAAAATCACTCAATGTTGCCTTGGTTGTCTGGTCGCGTAACAGACAAGAAGGAGAGGGACAGGTTTGTTTTTATAAGGGCTTAAATAAGATTAAGGTTGGGTTTAATCCAAGAAATTGAGTGTAGCTTAGGTGGTTGTGACGTGCGTGTGTGTTTGAACCTGCCCGGGTTCGAGTCCCGTAAGCAGCAGCAGATACCATTTTTTTTTTTTAAAACTGTTAAGGGAAGGGGGGAGAAATGGGCCTCAGCTGTTGGGCTTTTTCGTCTAGGCCGGCTAATGGGCTCCGAAATAAAATAAAAAAAAAAGGTTTGGGCTTGTGGTTTGATAATGGGTTTCAAGTAGTTTAGGTATGGTTTGGTTTAGAGATGGTAGAAAAAAAAATAAATATATATATATATATATATATATATATATATATATATATATATATATATATATATATATATCTAATCTGAATTTATTTTTTTTTATTTTTTATTATTATTATTATTATTATTATTATTATATAAAAGAATTAAAAAGTGACGGATGTCACAGCATCCCCTACTTTTAGAAACTTCGTCCCGAAGTTAATAGTAACATAGGGTTATGGATGCTTGGGTAAAAATTAAAATAACTGTGGTTTGGAAAATTTGGGTTAAGGCACGACGTAATTCATAGGTAACAAAGTGGATTGTTTCGAATGATTTGGGTAAGAGGTTTGATAGGTGTGAGTTAAGGATTAGGTTCATCTCTAATAATAAGGAGAATAAGAACCTAGTGAATCACTAAATTTTTAGGAATCCTAGACTAAATGTACGAGTTGATTGACTATAGGAAGACTAATGAACTACCAAGTAACTAGAGTTTGTTCCTGGTCCGACTTCCAGTCTCACTTTCAATGTATCATTAGTGTTTGTATACAGGGTGTACCGCAGCTAACCCACCACACCTTTGATACCTTGAAAACGTACTAGACGTCTTCCCAAAAACTCTAATAGAATTTCACACTACCCTAATGTACCTGTAAATTCATGATTACGTTCCGGACCGGAATCATCAATTTACCTTACATTAAAGTTTTGCGTCCTTCTATGACCCCACCGATTGTTGAGCAGGTTTGATAGCCTCCACCAGCCGTGGAGTAGGTTGTAGGGCCTCTCCCGACTGTTTGAAAGGCATAGTGACCTCTACTAATCGTTGAGTATGTTTGATAGCCTCCACCAGTCGTGGAGCAGGTTGTAGGGCCTCTCCCGACTGTTGAAAAAGGCATGATGACTTCTATTAGGTGCAGCAATTATTATTCACATAGATTGCAAATTGATAGCATGTTTATGCAAGCAAGTTTGTAAGTACTACAACCATTAAGTGTAAGTGTTATCATGAATAATTAAATGTTTACGAGTATCATGAATAATTAGATGTTCAATGCGTAGTCAAATTAAGGGAAAAATCTAGTTTCATGTAATAACCAATGATGTTTTCTTAGAAAAGCATCTGTAAGATCAAGTATCAAGTCCAAATGTTCCAAATAAATGTAAGGTAGAGTCTTGTATGATAAATGAAATCAATATGATAAATTTCCAATCTGTGTTAATACACGATAGTATGCAAGGAAATTTCTAGATGTTGTATGCCAATGAGTGTGACAAATTGGGTACAAAATGAAAATAGAATTATGAAAATGGAAATACAAGTATTGGATTCTCGAGTCTTGGGGAGATTTCATCCATGGCTTAACCAGTGGGATTAACGTCATCCTGATCAGTTGTTTCGTTGGTATTGATATTGAAAGCTCGTCCATGTGCCACCAGGTTTACGTTGTTCAATTTGGGACATTGGGGGTAGCATGTGATTAGGGTCTCTACAATGATAACATGCCCGACCATTAGTAATCTGTAGTGGTCCCTGGGCAGCTGTTTGATGATTACTCTGTGTCCCAACCATTACTCGACAAGTGGTAACAAGGTGTCCAAACCTCCCACATCTAGTGCATTGACGGCATGGAAGATTTGCAGGGTGATGATATTTGCAGGTGTTGCATTGAGGATGGATTCCCATGTAGGCTTTCTTGATAGGAGGCTGAGCCACCGGATCAACAACAGCATGGTTCTGATTATCGCCCATTCGTTTCTTAGAGTTCGAAGCAGTAGTGGCGACCTTTGCTAAAACAATCTTAGGTTGTTCAACAACATTGGTGGTTTTCTCAGTAGGTGTCTTGGTGTCCTTCCTAACCAAGTTTCCTTTCCTTACGTGTTTGTCTGTTAATGTGGCTGCAAGTTGGATGGCTTCTTCTACCGTAGTGGCTTTGCCTCCAGTGACAACGTCTTGAATCAGGTCAGGTAATCCCTCGATATATTTTTCGATTGCTCGAGAGACTGGGGTGACCATGTGTGGAACCAGTATGCTAAGTTCGTGATATCGGGTATTATACGCAAGATTCTCACCACTGTCTTGTTTTAGTCCATGGAACTCTTCCTCCAGTTTCCTGATTTCGTTCCTAGGGCAAAATTTGGCGATCATGAGTTCCTTAACCTCAGCCCAAGATAAAGATAAAGCAACATCAGCCCCTCGATTGCGTTTTTCGCCATTCCACCAGGTTAGCGCTCCCTTTTGAAGGACACTAGTAGCATAGCGAACGCGGAGTTCATCAGGACATTCACTGTTCACAAAAGTACTCTCCATGCTTTCAAACCATTGGAGGAGGCCAGTAGCACCCTCCTCACCAGTGATTTTTGTGGGGTTACAGGAGTTAAAATGTTTGAAAGTGCACCGAAATTGAGTTGTACTCCCTGTGTTAGCACTGTTACTATTTTGGGTTATCTCACTGACAAGGTTTGGGATCACTGCAGCAATTTGTTCGGCGACTAAAGATGCGAGGCGACGATCAGAACGTCGTCCAGAAGCACGAACAGGGCGTTGGCTGGCATCACGGAGCATACGGCGAGCAGACATCTATGAGGTAGTCAATGAATAATCATGAGATTAGAAAATGTGAGTGTATAACTGTACAAATGATTATGAAAGTATGAACTTGTAAGCAATATATGAAAATCATGATATATAGGATATTGTATATGAAATGAGAGAGTATTATTGTAAAATTTGCATAGGATGCTTGGAGTGCCCTTGTCTAGCTGTAAAGCTCAACAAGAACGTTGACTTTTCAAAGAAATTGAGCCCAATGGTGATCAAAGAAGACATGCTTTAGCCTATAAGTGGACACTCACTCCAGGAATCCCCAGGTAAGCATAACAGGTCCGTAAATGGATTTATGCGCTATGCTTGCCTATGCCAGAAAACCCAGTGTACAGGCGTCCACCCTTCCAGATTGCACGTGTCCTTATCACACTCATTAAAGTTCAACAACTTCGAAGGAGTAACAATAAGAGTAGGCATTATGTCTAAGAGTGTCTTCATGAAAGGTACTGCTCCTGTTCCATGGTGATGTAGGCTTTCCACTCCTTGTAGGACACCATCTCTATGCACCATGATGAAAGATGAGAATAAGGGAGAGAGAAGGAGGGAAAGATAGAGGAAGAAAGTAGAAGGAAATGAGGGGTAGGGTAATTTAGGAAATGTTATGCATGAAGGTTAAAGTTCGGTTATAGTCTAGGCCAGTTTATCTAATAACCTAGTTCCCAATAACCATGGCTCTGATACCAATCTGTAACACCCCAACCGATGGCGGAATCATCGAGGTGCCACGTAGTGACGATTGTTCAAAAGCACATGGTACTAAAATGTAAATATTATTGAATAAACCAATAACTGTCTTACATTGAAATGGAAATACAAAGTCTTAAATGAAATGTAACTGTTAGAATAACTGAATTAAAATAAAACACTAAATGTCCCTTGCTAAAGCACTAGATCAAACTGCACCTGAAACATGTACAAAATAGATTTGGTCAACATATGAAATGTTGGTGAGCATTCCTAGTTTTGATATATATAGTAGGTTTAAAAAGTTATACAATTCAAGTGCAAGCTACAGTGCAAATATGTAAACTATGTATCATACAAATGAGCGAAATCAATCCTGTGACTGTATAATGTACTGTATGAACGGTGGTGTACTTATCCATTAAATGGATAATAACTTAACAGTGGCCACGGATTCTCCGATGAAAAAGGGGGAGAATCGATCTAGGCGGGTTGTCAATCCAAATAGCGCTATCCAATGTTAAGGTCGGCTTGTACCATGTTAATGATTTCACTAAGTACAAATGTAATCCACATGTATTGTCTAAGCATAAAGCACGTTGTAAGCAATGCACATAGTACTAGAATTGTATTGTGAAAATGTAAACTTGTATTTGAAATTGTAATAGTGTACAAGTAACACCCCAAAAATGAATAAAAGCAAAAAGGGGATAGGAAATACTCACAGTTCACGTAATAACTTGAATTTGAACTTGGACAACGAAATATGAATTGAGATTACACCCAAATGATCAACCTAAAGTATTCGATAATGTGTAAGAGAAATGACTCTAGGATATATGTATTTCTAGGGCTTCGAATTGGGGATAAACGTTTATTTGTTTATTAAACAAATTGTTTATTAATTATGAGAAATTTAATAAATAAATAAATAAAAGTCTCTTTGTAAAATCTTAAGTTTGAACATAGTCACATCTTAAGGTTTTAAGTATGTAAATAATTTTTAAAAAAAATTATTTTCTTGAAAATAGAATATTTAATCTAATTATTTCAAATTGTCAAAATATGATTTTAATATCTAAAAATATTAAAATCAAAGAATTTCTGAATTAAAAATTGTATTTCAGTTCTAAATGACTAGAAATAATTTATGTAAAATTTTGGTGCAAAAATATAGAGAAATGAATTTATTATGATTTAATTATGATTAAAACTAAAAAAATTGATTAAAAATATAAAATAAATGATTTTTCAGAAATAAAAATCATTTCTGAAAAGCTTAATGTTATAAAAACTAAGGATAATTTTTGTGGAAATTAATAAGATCGTTTTGATATTTTTATAAAATTTTATAATTATAATGGAATAAAATTAAAATATTTATTATATATAATAAATAAATGATTTTGAAAAACTAAAACTTGGACATTAGACTTTATCATAAGACTAACTTAAAATAAATTTTGTAGAATTTATAAACTATGTTTAGCATTTAAAATCCATTTTTAAAAATACTAATGATTATATATAAATATAAGTAAAAGAAAAAAAATGTTTGTTCATGCAAGGGGTCGAACCCAGGCTTGCAGCCGGTTCCCCTGTCTAAATCACGAGGTGTTTACCATCTGATCTGGGGATCAGTTTGTTAATTGTTTTGCTTCGTTTTAAAATTAAATAGACGTGAGAACGTGTCATCTTCCCCAAACAAACCCTAGATTTCTAATTCGTTCAATTGACATCAGAAATGCTTTCAATAACAAAATTAACTATAGGGCTTTTAATCTACATAAAAATCCGAACAAAACCATGTGATATAATTGAACTTACAGTAACAGAGAAAGATTGAATCGGCCTAGGTAAGTATCGAACATAAAGCTTCAAAATCCAATAGTTTGAGAGTTTTTGAGTGGATGTGTATTGGGGTTTATGTTAATCGGCCCTATGTGAATGTTTCTGCAGGTTTGATTGAAATAAACGACGAGTATTTATAAAGTTTTGATCTTGACTAAAGGTTGGTCAACAACCCGTTAATTATGAACAAGATTTGAGGGTTTTTGATGCGAATAAGATCTGTAATCATGCGTGATTGACGGGTTGTTATTATGCGGATTGATTGCTGGTCAAAGGTCTTCATTTCAGGTTCGCGAAAATCACTCAATGTTGCCTTGGTTGTCTGGTCGCGTAACAGACAAGAAGGAGAGGGACAGGTTTGTTTTTATAAAGGCTTAAATAAGATTAAGGTTGGGTTTAATCCAAGAAATTGAGTGTAGCTTAGGTGGTTGTGACGTGCGTGTGTGTTTGAACCTGCCCGGGTTCGAGTCCCGTAAGCAGCAGCAGATACCATTTTTTTTTTTAAACTGTTAAGGGAAGGGGGGAGAAATGGGCCTCAGCTGTTGGGCTGTTTCGTCTGGGCCGGCTAATGGGCTCCGAAATAAAATTAAAAAAAAGGTTTGGGCTTGTGGTTTGATAATGGGTTTCAAGTAGTTTAGGTATGGTTTGGTTTAGAGATGGTAGAAAAAAAATAAATATATATATATATATATATATATATATATATATATATCTAATCTGAATTTATTTTTTTTTATTTTTTATTATTATTATTATTATTATTATTATTATATAAAAGAATTAAAAAGTGACGGATGTCACAATAGAACCACATTCGACCCTTGTAGGGGTCGAACTAGTTGTAAGTATAAATACCATACTTTGCAATTTTTCATAATTTCACAAACCATAGTCGCCTCTAAACATTCTCTCTCGACCTTAATCACTGAGGAAGGAGTTTTTGACCTTGTTTTTCATAATCTAACCTACAAACATCTTCCATATCATAAAAAGGAGAAGATCTAAGGTGTGTTCTTGATATAAAACCCTTTTTAAGCATTTTTATTCGTTTTTATTAAACCCCAAAGGTCCATATCTGTTCTAAGGTAGTTTTATAATTAAAAACCTTTGTAACATCTTTCTAAACAAAACCTTATCATTAAACATGGATTTTCATTCAAATAAACATGTGTTAATGGTGTTTTATGTTGAGTTATGTGTTGTTTAATGATTAAATGTTGTTTAGACGATAGAATCATCATCTTGGGCTACTATTGGTAATGGTTTATGATTGTCTTAGGCTACAATTGGATGAATGATGATGTTTTTTCTATTTTGGGGATTTTTGTTAGATCTAGGGTTTGTTGCATGTTGTTAATGTAAATAAAACGATTGGGGGTTTTCATATACACATTAAACTGAGCATTTTGAGATGATTCTGAAAGGATTTCAACAAGTTTCTAAATTGGGTAAAGTTTACATGCATGATGTGACATTTCTATAATTTTGCCATTTTGGGTAAGTTATAACATGGACTGATTTTGGAGTAAAATTAGTAGGGTTTTGTAGGGATATGTTATTTATGTTGGACTGATGTGATTCATGATGTTTCGGGATGTTTTCGGACTGTTTAGATGTGATTTGGTGCGTTTTAAGGTGTTTGCAGCTAATAGGGTCGAACCAGAAACCCATTCGACCCATCGTGGGGTCGAATGAAGACTCTCTGGGTCGAACCAACATTGAAACGGGGCGAATGAACTTCAGTTGGGTCGAATGA
The DNA here is from genome assembly GCA_028751855.1 of Ambrosia trifida. Lineage (NCBI taxonomy): Eukaryota > Viridiplantae > Streptophyta > Magnoliopsida > Asterales > Asteraceae > Ambrosia > Ambrosia trifida. The sequence continues at coordinate 61,173,728 of CM054128.1, read as the reverse complement.
ACATGTGTTAGGTTGAATGAACTTGTGTATGGGTCGAAGGAACTTTGTGAAGGTCCAACCAAGGCTTATTTGGGTCGAATAAACTTCCAGGGATGCTGATTCGACCTTGCAACTTCGTATGTGCGATTCTTGATGCAAACTAAGTGTTTTATGCTTGAACCTTATGTGTAATCAATGTGTACTTGATTAGTTTATGTAATAGGTCACCAACAGGATGTTGGGTCAGTCTGGTGTGTCGGTTAAACAGTCAAACACGTTGGTAAATCAGGGACTAGATAACCTTAGGGTTATTAGTCAAAACATTTATATGAACTTTTGTGATAGATTCTCGGTAATAGGAACTATCTGGACTTGTTGGTAAAACTTTTATTTGGAAGACGCAAGTTAAGGTGAGTTTCATAGCCCCACTTTTATTGGCTTTACTTTTGGGGGAGAAAACATGCTATGAACTTATGTTTTGGAACTTGTGTCATACTATGGGTCACTTTTGTATTGCAATACGATCTTTGGAAGTTCCGGGGATCCATGAATGTGCGGGGTTGCACAATGGGGGAAATGTGGATAGATCTATTGGGCGTGACCAGCCCCACTCGTCGACTGGAGGTCGGACAGGTGCATGTTGTCTCGACCTATGCTAAACTTGTATGCATTATTCGGGCGGCTGAAACATATGCTAAACTTGCTAAACGTGCCCTGTAATGGTTTTCCAATCGTAGTAGTAGCAAAACTTATGCCTAGCTAGCGTACACTTGGCATACACTTGGCATAGTATTGATAGGATTGAACTTGGTACACTTTGGTAACATTTTGGTAACATTTTATGAAAACCTGTGAACTCACCAACATTATATGTGGACATCTTTGTGGCATGTTTTCTCAGGTCACTAAGGTAGCATCACACGGACTAGGCGCACGGGTCTTGTGTGGCGTCTAGGGCTTTTAGTGCATGTTTTGAATAAATCATTTTGAGACTACGTTGTCATTTGGGAATGTAAACTTGATTAAGCTTTCGCTACTATTTTGAGTTATTAAAGTTTTATGTTTTGGGTCTACGTATGCTTCATATAGTTATTGTTTATTGTGACCGTTGACTTGGATCCTAGTTTGTCACGCGCCTCGCGGTAAAACCCCCACGTGGAATTTGAGGGTGTGACAAGTTGGTATTTGGTTAAGGTCAAAACTCCAAGCTTCTGAAACTGTTGAAGTTCTTGTTGCATCGCATCCACCCATGATTCTTCGTTCAATGCATCTTTGTAATATTTCGGCTCAACCTGCGAAACATAACAATCAAACGACTAATCATTTTGTTCACCTGATTTCTAAATTTCAGAATAAAGGGAAAGGGCTCAAATGTTATCATTAGATGACGTGCGTGTTAGTTGACCACGTGTCATCACACTACTACCAGGCCCACCAATGACTTGTTCCAATGGATGATTAGTGGGTATCCGAGATTTCGGATGTGCTGGAACATAAATAACCGTTGACGGGTGGTTCAACGAACACCCTTTAATAGTGTTAAAACGTTTATTTTATCCACATTTATTCATGTTATTGCTTGGAATTGGGTAACTACGGTTATTTTGGTTGCAGGTGTAAGAAGGAGTTAAAAATGGCGAAAAACGGGCTTGGGAGTGGACCGGACCGCATCGGAACGAGATGGAAAAGAAGAAGAAAAAAAATGAAGAATTTGACAGGACCACCGTACCCTTACGGCCCAGCCGTAGGGTTACGGTGGCCTCAGGTCACAAAATTCCATCGTAAGGCAGTCCCAACTAACCGTCAAGTTTTGAAGCCCACCGTACCCTTACGGTGGGACCGTAGGGGTACGGTGGCCACTGCACTTTTGTGTAACTCCTTCTTTAAAGAGCAATTATTGGAGACTTATCATTATCACTTCAACTTGAAACGTTTGTGAGGACTTCTTGGGCGATTTTTGGCTTGAAAGGGAGATTGGAAACAAAACACAAACATTGGTTTTAGCTTTTGATTCATATGAACATTTCTATGGTTGTTATGATGATCAATCAAGTCATGCTTGGCTAGAACTTTAGATGATCATCTTTGGTGAAGTTTTTCTTGAACTCTTTTATGTTTGTTCCTTGCATTTCTAGAATGATAATTTAGTACATGTTGCTTGATTATTATGGTGTTTGAACAATTGCTTGTAGTAGTTAATTAATTTCTCAATTTCTAGTCTTAATCGTACGTTCTTGGTGTTGTTAAGAACCGGGATATTGCGGGAAGGATTTGGGTTGGATAATTGATTAATCGGTCATCGGGAAACAACCTCGCATTGCTATAATCCGAGTACTTTGTTCCCTTTTATCACAATAATTGTTTAAACACGAGTTATGTCTATGTAACTCTTTCTAGTGGAACTTTTGCATAAAGGTTTAAGGAAAATGGATCCAAGGATGGTCATTGTTTGTTAATTGGAAGAACAAAACTCATTTCAAATCATTAATTTAGTTTTCTTTTTATTAAAATCTAAACCCAAAGCAATCAACAAATCTTTGATCTTTAACCTTGTAGTAGTTAATTATTAGTTAATTTACAAGTTATTAGCTTACACATATTCCACAAACTCCCTGTGTTCGATACCTTTTTACCACTATACATTAGTTGTAATTGGGAAATTGTACGTGTACCACGACAAGCACGTCAAATTTTGGCGCCGTTGCCGGGGAGTAGTGCGCAACGTGTGCTAAGCTTTTAGTTTTATTTGTTATTTTCGGGTTTACACGGGTTGTGTTTAGTGTGCAGGTACTTCAAGTGTATGCATACTAGGGGCTCTCACGAGTCATCACCACTTTTGTTTGATCCGGAGATTGAAAGAACATTGAGAAAGAACCGAGTTTTGATTCGAAGAAACAAAGTCATTGATTCACCTACTTCACCGTTCACCCCAAGAAACATAATGCAAGACCCTCACATACCAACAACGGGTCAAACAACCTCGTCATTCATGCCTACTTCCTCACACATTTCACCCAACACCACATTACCTAACTTTTCCACTAGTCCTGAAACACCAAGCCATACCACCCAACCGAGTTCCACCCAAGTTGATCCAAACCTTAATTTTAATCCATCATGTACCATACCACCATTTTCCCATTTTTTTCCAACTACGGGTCAATCATCTTCTACCATTCCACACCCACAAGGACAAGGTTCAACAATTGTCCACACCACATCTTCGTATCAACCACCTAATCAATCAGGTTTTTACTCTTACCAAGGTGGTCACAACTCGAGATTTCAAAGAGATGTGTATGACGATGGGTATGATGATGAGGAGTTTAGTGGGTACAATGAAGAGGGTTATTATTATGGAGGAGAAGGTGCATATGTGGGTTCGCAAGCTCAAACGGGTCAAGTAAGTCAACCACTTTTACAATTTCAAGACCCGTCGAGACTACCGGTTGGTGTGCAACATGTTAGACCACAAGGACTGCAGTTTCAACGTCCCACGCCACTCAATCAAATGCGGCCTCCAAATATGCAAGCTCAATATCAAAGGCCGAATCACCAACAACAACCTATGCATCCGAATCAACATCAACAACAATTTGCACCACAAGGTGCAATGCAAGGGCAAATGGGTCAACCAAGAGCGCCATTGGGAGCACCTAGAAGACTCCACCGTGATGTTGTACGGGGAATTGAAGCACATTTTCGGCCTATCATCACTAATAATCCATCACCAATAGTGATTCCGCAAAATGCAAATGGAAGAACTTTTGAAGTTAGAACAACCGCACTTCAAAGTTTACCAAAATTCAAGGGGCTAGCAACGGAAGAGCCTTACTTTCATTTGGAAACTTATGATTCAATTTGCAACACTATTGGGGGCCAAGGATTTACTCCGGATGATGTCAAGTTGGTACTTTTCCAATTTTCATTGGAAGATAAAGCAAAAAGATGGTTTCACACTCTACCATCCGCATCAATTTTCACATGGGCCGATATGCAACAAATCTTTTTGGATGAATTCTATAGTTCGCAAAAGACCAATGATGCAAGGAGGGGGTTGAGAAGCTTTCAACAACAGTCGGGAGAGATGTTCCATGAAGCATTTGAGAGGTTTAACATGATGCTACGAAATTGCCCTCACCATGGTATCCAACTATGGGAATTGTTAAATGCTTTTCATGAAGGTTTGACATCGGAGGATGCACGGGATCTTATGTCCACTTCACTAGTAACTTCTTCATCATCTTTTGACTCTAAAGAATCCAAAGTATCATAAACATCTTGGAAAACCTCTTCTTCTGTAAAAGTAGTAGCAGGAGGACTTACGGTGATCGGACGCACCAGGGGTGAACTAACCGCATTTTCACACTCGTAATATAAACGTAAAACAACTTCTTTATTCAAGCTTTCTAGATTGAATGACTCAAAGAGTTCTTTGTAGTCAAACAACCAATCGGGACCAGTACTAGGAACATTCTGAGTGTATGTTTGTCACACCCCGATTTTCCCATCGGTTGTGAACGTTTGGCACCATTGCTACGCAGCGGAATGATATGACTAAGACTTTAATGATTACAAACGCCTTTACTAAGCCTTCTAGGGTCTCTAATTCCAAGACATCATTAATTTCAAATGTTTTGTTGCGAATATCTAGATCTGAAAGACATGCTTAAAAGGTCAGAATAAAGCCGACAAGTTCATGGTTTTATGTTTATTCTTCAAAAACCCTTTTTCTTTCAAATTACTTTTGAAAATATTTGTGAACATTATTGAGAAATTTTATTTTCCTTACACAAACATTATTTGGGAAAAGTACATATAAAAATCCTATTTCGTTCCTTACCGGATATCCCTTTCTTAAACTTCGACTCAACTCACTTTGCCCTATATTTACCTCCCCATAAAGATAAATATACCCAAGTTATGACTGTCGAACATACATATAAAAAGTCTCTTTTAAATTCTTACAGATATTCCTTTCTTAACCTTCGACTCGAATCACTTTGCCATATATTTATCTCCCCACAAAGATAAATATGCCCAAGTTTTGACGGTCGAACATACATATAAAAAGTCTCTTTTAAATTCTTACAGGTATTCTTTTCTTAACCTTCGACTTGACTCACTTTGCCATGTATTTATATCCCATAAAGATAAATACACCAAAGTTTTTTCGGTCGAACTTTTAACCCAAAAGGAGATTTCCAAAATAACTTTTGAAAAACATTCTCATTTAAACATTTTCCCCGTCGGATTCCTCCCTGGATATCCGTACATATTACTATGAAACCCCCCCCCCCCCCGAATTATCCACCGGTCAAACACGTACACCGAAAGCGGAAATATTCAAATAAAATAACCATTATTCGAAAAGTTAATATGCGTACAAAAATATGAAATGTGCTACATAAACTTAGGGTTGCAAATCCTAAAGTCGATGGCGTTCTCATGAGCCCGTAACCAAAACCAGACTACTTAGTTTTGCCCTGCACGTTGTTATAGTGGTAACAACAAGTTTAGAATATCGTAACATCCCTTGGTCCATCCGAGTTGACGGTAATCAACCGGGCGTGAGTCCCCGTTAAGGACCGATAGTACTATCCCCATATTCTACGGCTACATCACTTTGTATTAATGGTTACAGCTAACTGCGGAGACTGCACGTCCCACTAGACTTTTCTGTTGCCCATGTCACCATCTTATGTACCTATTTCAAGTTTCCACAGTTACCACACATTTTAATACTTTCTTACTTACGTAACTTTCATTTCCCTTTTTACCCACGTACGATTTTAATAAGCATTTTTAAATTCACACGTTTTTCATAACTTTGTTTTGCTTTATAATATACAGATTTTCATAAAACAGGCATGTCCTCCCCCAAAAAACATTAATAAAATAGTAAAAAGCGGGGTCATGAACGCATCTTAATTTCCTTGCTTAGCTAGCAAAGAAAGCCCGAAGCTTTGACCGATTTCCTCATGCCCTAAAACCAGCAAAGGACACCTTAAAGTCTAACACAATAAGCCTAGCTTATTATCCAGTTACAAGATAGTCTATCCAACTATCTAGACTCGTGTATACAAACCCGAGTCTTAAAAGTTTTGTAACTCCACGAACTGATCGTGAGTTATCTTACTTACGTGTTAACACATGACATAGTACCCAAGTTGCGCACTTGTTACTATTCGCGTGTAACCCACGTTGGACTAGTACTACGAAACGTATAACTTATCCCGAGTCGTTGCTCGTCTCGTTAGTCGGATAAATGCATTTGTCTTGTACGTTTATTTTTAGGAAAATGTACTTTGCAAAATACAATTCTTGTTGTTAATTCCAATTAATAACAATTGCTACATTATTTCCCAAATCCGAGCATTTTAAAGTATTCGAAACTTTGCTTTTATAAAGGTTTTCCAAGTGTAATCGAATGTTTATATATTCTTGAATCCGAGCAACAAACATTATGTAGTTACCGAAAGCTTTCGAAAACTCGTCATACTTGACACTCGGCAAAACTTTATATATATTTTTTGAAAATATTGTCCGGGATTCACTTATTATTGTTACAAATAATCTTTGTCAAAAACGTTGCGATTTTTTATAAAGTTACTTTCGTCAAACACTTGGAAAGTTATTTATAAAAAAACACAAAACAATATCGCATTCGTTGTGCTCTGGATTTTATAAAATTTCAACAGAATTTCCTCTGTTTTTGTACAAACCATAGAACTTAAGTCGTCTACAATGTTCCGAAAATCAATTTCCAAACACAAGACAATCAATCTATTTATCCGCATTTCCAACTTAGACGAGACTTATACGGTTACACGATTATATAAATTACACTTATTTATATATATATAGATATCAATATATATACAATATAGTCCAACAGTTTAGGTCCAATAATCAATATATACCAGTCATGCTCTAATATACGATACCCATAATTTCATTTATACTTTTTGTTTATTAATATATATATAAATATACATACTTAAAAATATAATCACAATAACAAATACGAAATAACATACCAAAACGTACGCGCGCGCCTCGATCATTGACCAAATCTGACCAAGAGTTGACCACGTTTAACCGAATTTGACTGAGCCCGAGCCGTGAACCAACATAATCAAAATCAAATACTCGAACACAAACGGGCCAACCAAAACGAACCCGTGCCTAGGGTTGACCGGGTTTGACTAGACCCGAACTGAACCAGATCTGACACGGGTTAAACCAAAACAAACCGAGACCAAAACCTGACTCGAGACCAAAATCATTGGGATTCGTCACGTGCAGTCCCAAATCAACACAAACGTGAACTAGAAGCTAACCCGAGACCTACCTACCACCGAACACCAACACCTAGACGACCACCATTCACCTAAGCAAAAACCACCACCATCGAGAACCAAACAACAACCATCCAAACCACCACAACAGCCCTCGTTCACCATAACCCGACCGGAAACCACCATATTCGCTCAAACCCCTGAACCGAACCCAAAACTGCGAACCAGGCATCACGAGGCATCAAATCTGGAACACTAACATCACCACCGACCCATAGCCACCGTCCTCATCACTTGAACCCACACACACTCACGCTAGCCCCTACTTGACACCATCAGAACCCTTATCCACCACCGAAATCGTCCCAAACGTTGACCTAGGCCTTGCGCAGCTTCAAACCACCATAATCGGCCACCACAACCCCTTTTCGGGTCTTAAAACATCACGCCGCCACCACCTATAGTCGTGGTGGTAGGCCGGTGCTGCACACAAGAGAGGACAGAGGGAAAGAGCTCGAGATGAGGGAGAGGGGGTGTGTGAGGTCTAGGGTTTTTAAGGAGAGAGAGAGAGCGAGAGAGAGTAGAGAGAGAGAGAGTTGGCTGCAAAAAAGTGAAGAAGGAAGGGGAAATAGGCCTTTATATACTTAGGGTTTGTTGGTGGGTGGAACTATACTACGTATCAAACCCGCATTGACATAAATCGTTTCGGGTTTATTTTAGGCTTGATAATTAATTACAAAAATTAGTCGGTTTTGTTCGAAATCATAAATAACACTAAACTGAGCAATTTAATTATTATTTTCGTCACCCGACGCGTGAAATCAGAACAGACGCTAACTACTTCGATCTCGGTTTCCTTCATTTAAGCGATCTAATCACTTTTGAAATTTAGAAGTGACATTATTAATAATAAATAATTATTACGAAACTATGATTTCGGTTCAAATAACGCATATCAGCTTTCGATTCTCACGTCAGTTCCTTTTCGCGTTTCCTAAAAGTTGCGCTTTTTGTCGTTTCTCGTGCCGATTTCACATTTGATCGCTTTACTAGCAAGCATATGCCGTATTTACATATAATTACTTTATGTTAGTCTAGTTTGCTGGATTTTTACCCATGTCAGTTCGTTAGCGGTAAAAACGCGCAAGACTTTCTATAAAGGCATCATGGCGTCCACGAACTTCGAGAAGGACATTGTAGGACCTGTAACAACTTAAAATAATTAAAATTAACTTTAAGACATGTTAATTTTAGAGGAAATGTGATTAAGGTCTCGTTAGATGTTGACCGAAATTTGCCGGTTGTCACAATCTTTGAACATCCACATTTGACCATTCTTCAACACTCTTAGTTCTTTTGTTAAACACCTGTATGTTAGGAGTAGTGTATCCAACAAAATAACCTTCTTTAGCTTTAGCTCCAAACTCTTCATTAGACTGTAACATTGTACACGGTGCCCCAAATGGCTCTAGAAACTCTAAATTCGTCTTTCTATGGTTGGGTAGCTCATAAGATGTCTTTCCAAACTTATTCAACCTTAACACTCAATTCAAAGTGTAACAAGATGCATGAATCTCTTCACTCTAGAAAAAAACCAGAAGATTTGAATCAACAAGCATTGTCTTAGCCGTTTCAATTAGAGTCTTGTTCTTTCTTTCTGCAATACCATTCTGTTGTGAGTATAAGGTGCACTGTATTCATGATGAATACCTTTTTCTTCACATAGTGCATCCATCGAGGAATTCTTAAACTCCGTCCTGTTATCACTACAAATTATTTTGATCTTCAACCAATAGATGTTCTCTAAACGGGTAAACAGAATCTTCAGATGATCAAATGTTTCACTCTTGTGTTGCATGCACATAACTCACGAAAATCTTGAGTAATCATCAGTAACCACAAGACAATATAAGTCCCTCTTGATGCTTTTACCTTTCACAGGTCCAAAGAGGTCCACATGTAAACGTTCAAGTGGGACACTCAATGCAATTCTTTTTGGGATTGCAGGTGGACCAATTGCCAATGGGCATTTTCATTCACTAGATGAAATATGTTTCTGAAGTCTTGAGCCGATTCCAGATGGAAGATTCAAAGCCCATGGATACTCCCATTCCAACCAATCACGGGATTGGAGTTGACGCTAAGGGGGAGCTCATCGATCCATTCACATATAGAGCTATCGTCGGATCTCTGATGTACCTGACTGCATCTCGTCCAGATATAATGTTTGCAACGTGTCTCTATGCTAGATATCAATCGAAGCTGAAACAGAGGCACCTGGCAGCTGTCAAACGAATCCTAAGATATCTGAACGGTTGTCCCTCGCGTGGACTGTGGTACCCTAATGATGATAATTTTGACTTTATTGCTTTTAGTGATGCAGATTTTGGCGGATGTGACAAAGATGCAAAATTAATATCGGCTGGATGTCAATTTCTGGGGAGCAGGCTCCTGACCTGGCAGTGCAAGAAACAAACAGTAGTTGCGTTATCTACATGTGTAGCAGAATATGTGGCAGCCTCAAGTTGTTGCTCACAGGTTTTGTGGATACGACAATAAATGCGCGACTATGGTTTACAATTTCTTAAAACCCCAATACACTGTGACAATGAAGCCGCTATCACACTCACTAAACACAATGTCAATCATTCTAAGGATAAGCCCATTCGGATTAAGTATCACTTTATCCGTTACTGCTATGCTAAAGGACTGATTGATATGGTCAAAATCCAACTGACTACCAGAGGGCTGATCTTTTTACCAAAGCTTTTGACAAATCAAGATTTGAATTTTTATTAAAAGCTAACGGTATAAAAAAACAAGACTGGTCGTTACATCGGTTTATCAATTTTAATTTCTTTCTATTTTGCTTTTAGAAAATTCAAAAACCGAAAAATATGTTCTAATTTCAGGGGGAGCATTATCAGAAAAACCAAAAACATTGAAAAATTTCAAAATCTATAAAAATCAGAAAATCAAAAATGATTTTCCCGGAGAAAAAGACAAGATGATAGTACATCCGTGAGGATCTATTGCATGCTAAAGAATTGAAAATATCAAAATGGTTGTTAAATGTTGATTCCGTGTGATGTGTGTAGACGGATCGGTTTTGATAAAACAGATATATGATCATACAAGTCGACCAATCCAGGTGCGGAAACCCTAGATTGTATACAAAATGATATAGATCGAATCAGACACAATCGATTACCTTTTCAATCATGATTTCATTAATAAACATGTTAAATTTGCTTTACAAGTTGGTTTATAAAAAAATAAAACACTTCTACACCCTTCCTAAACTATAGAAAGAATAATAGCAAAACACACACGACCAAATGACAAAAGTTACAAACAAAATAAAAACTTCAAGCTTATATAATACTGCACATTCGACCTTTCAACTAGGTCGAATGCGTTCCTTCGACCTTCTTCATAGCTCGAACAAACAAACTGTCTTCAGTCTTCTACCTTCGACCATAATACTCTTCATTCGACCTATGAATAAGCTTCCTTCGACCCCACGTATTCAAACAAAAAGACTTATAATGTCAATCCAAAGCATTAGTCGCATTTCGTGCATCTACAAACCCCCCCTCAACTATTAGTTGGATCGTTGTCGTTGATAATCCAGTGTTATGTTCATCAGCTTAATCCGGTGAGCTGTTTTCTGCTCTTTGCTCAGCACCGGTTCAGGTTTCAGTTTTGATGAACTTTTCTTCACTTCATTCATCTTCACATACTTACCCGACTTCTTATCATAATCACATCCTGCGTTCACATCCCAAGCAAAATACAAACATACAACACGATGATATTTCATTGCTTGCTCAGCATCCTTCTCCTCACAGTAGATTGGATTATAGTTGTGAGCGTTGGATTTTAACTAAAACAGGATTATACGATCATACAAGTCACAAATCTAGGTGCGGAATCCCTAGATCTGAACAAATTGATAAAACACAAATCACGACACCAACAAGATCATTTTCAATATCATTTTCATAGATTAACTTCAATCAATAAGCATTTACAAACTGTTTATGTTAATCTAGAATCACACAGATAATCTCTCAAAAACACTCCTAAACCTAATCTGAACCTGGACACAAATGACAACTCTCTTACATTATCAAAAACTCAAAATCTATATATAGGCACTGCACATTCGCCCCTTACAACAGGTCGAATGTGAGTATTTTCCACATTCGCCCACTGCAAGTGGTCGAATGTGTTCTTCTGATCTAGTCCATTCTTCCTTCGTCCAGTTCATTTCTACCTTCGCCCCTTTCTGATTACCTTCGCCCATATTATTCTACATTCGCCCCATACCAGTCACCTTCGGCCATCCACTAACATATGTTAATTATAGTATATCCAATCCTTAGTCGCAAAATGCATCAACAATAGTAAAGCATGATGATGTCTTCGTATGAACAGTTAATAAGCCACATGGGTAATATGTGTATCTTCTTATATTCTCCCCTTTTGTTTTTCAGCAAGATGACGGCTTCAGCAGTTCTCCAGTCATAATACCACATCACGAATTGTTTGCTGAAATGCTGTTGGATAGGCAACAATGGAATACATTTCAGCACTGTCGGTGGTTTATACTTCAAGGTAACCTTGTTCAGCCCAGTTATCGGATCAACTTCTTTATGAAATTTTCTGATTGGATACTACGGCCTGAACACATTCCATCTCGTTCTGCTTTCTCTCGTCATTCTATTAGTAAAATAACCAACAACATCGTTATTTACAGATGCACCACTCATAGTATGTCTACAAATGTCTCTCACAGCCCAGTATGGTAACGTCTTGATATCATGGAATCTGTGAAAATACAGAATTCCTTTCTCCCACTTCACAGCAACACACCGTAACTGTCTTGAGATACTTCCAACCAAGAGCCCTACCTTTGAATAACTCATTATGATACTTGTAGAAGCTTCCCCGTACTTCTGTTCTTGTTTGGTTAGCTTCTTTCTCTTTTAATCTTTTCAACAAACTCTTCAAATCATCAGATTGTTGAACATTCGGCATCTGATTAGCATCATTCTTGAATACTTCATCAATAAACGTCTTACTCTTCTTTTCAGCAAGTTTCTCAGCCTGATCAAGAGATTCTTCAGTAAATTCAGGAATCACATTATCCTGTTGATCTCTAACATACTCATGATACTCTTCACTGGTAATATCCTTTATTTCAATGTCTTCAAATACAGGCGTATCTCTATCATCAGAATGATTACCCGCATGTTTTTCAGGAATGTTAGGAATTTCATTGTCATTCATCAATTCTTCAAGAGATTTTCCAACTTGCTTTGCCAAACCTTCCAAAATCTTTGGAAACTGTTGCAGAAACTTCACCATCCTCTAAATCAGGATCATTATATTCTAACTCAAACTTCAGATCGTCAAACTCAAAGATTTCTAGAAACTTTCCAGTCAACTCAATAGTCCAAACCTTCGGCGTAAGCATCTGACGATACAAATTCTTATCTTCATCAGACAAGGCTCTAATCTTCTCAGTCCAGAAAATACAATCATCATCAATATTTCCACCAGGTGCCTTCTTGGAACAAGATTCACCTGTATCTTTCTTATCAGACTCTCTTTTCTCGTACCTGTACTTATCAGTATCATCATCAGAATTGCCATCATCATCACCTTTATCATCTATCTTTGAACCATTCTTATCACCAGCATCATCAGATGAATCATCAAAGTCATCATCATCTTCATCATCTTTTTCTTTTTCAGAATCAGATGGTTCAAAATCAACCTGCTCCTCTTCTGGTTCTTTATCTTCTTCTCCTTCTTTCAATTGTGGATCTTTTCCATACAAATCATCAATCATTTTCCTCAAATTCTTGTTGGTTGATTTTATCTCTTTGTTCTCATGCTGTAAATACTTTATTCTTTGTGTATTCCTTTGTCCATGAGCTAACAACTTCTTGTTTTCTTCTTAAAGCCCATTGATCTTAGCTTCCAGCTCTTCTTGATTCTCTTGGGAGGATACAACAATCTTTAACATAGTTTCTTCATTCTTTTTCAGCTTCTCAATCTCCTTTTGTTGCTCATTAAAAGCTTTCATCATATCTGCAATTTTCTTGTTAACTGCTTCCATAACATCACCAGAAACAGTAACCTGAGGTGAAGATGCCTCAGCAACAAGATAGTTTTTCTTCTGAAACTTCTTCAACACATTCTCCAAAGTATTTTCAAAATTTGGAGGAGGATTTACTGATGTTTCTTCAGCTGATTTCTGCCGAGGATGTCATAGGTGTGGTAGCTTTAGAACTTCCAATATCAGGAACTTTCTTTCCAGCAATCAACATCTCTACTTCTCTATCCCTTTTCTTCTTTGGATTATCTCTTTTAACCATCTCTTTGAACTTAGGCTTCTTGATCTTTCCTCCAGTAACAAGAATTCCACTAAAGTCTAGATTATCAATTCCAAGATCAAGTTCTCCTTCTTCTATAGCAATTGGACTCTTCTGTTGTTGATCTTTTATAGCTTTATTCAAACTTTTAATCTCATCAGCCTCTGTGGCCTTGGGCTTAGTGATCTTGACTGTTTCATTACCCGAATCCCATTCTTCATCGTCTTGAGTCTCTTCAGAATCAATCAACTCCTCATCAACAAGCAAAGTCTTGGTTTTACCAGTTTTCTTCTTAGCAACACTCTTTTGCCTCTTAGGTTCAGCTTCCACAGTCTTTGCTTTGCCCTTCCCAGACTTCGCACCTGTGTTAATCACCTGATGTTTTCTTTTTGCACCAGGATTAACTGGAAATAAAGGATCATCAATATTAGATTCACTACGAGCATTCCTCACTTTGTTTTGACCTGGATCCTTGTAAGCTGGATTAATCAAGTGTCCAAACAAATTATTGAATGGAGGTCTTTCATTCTCTGGAACACCCTTATAGCCTTTCATCCTGCTCAACGTACTCAAATTCATATGATGTTGAACTACAACCTGCTTAGGATCTTTCATCAAATTGGGATATTTCTTATCAAATATCATCTATAAAAATCTTGGATACATCAGGAACTTATCAGTCTTCAGTCCTTTCAATACTTCGATCATGTAACCTCACGAATTTTCCCATTTATTTTGCATTAAAGTATTTCCCGATCCATGATATAAAGTCTAATTTATTTATAAGTATTCTTATCTTTATCCGTGCACTCTATTTTTCTAAGTTCCTTTTATCATTGTACTTGAAAAAAAAATCTTCAATCATGACATATGTCCTATCCTAATTCTATTTATAAAATCGTCATTTTATAAGACGGTGTTTTTTTTTTATTTTCTAATTCAAACTAATGATTTTTTTTATTTTTTTCTTAAATAAAGCCTTGAGTCAAATAGTCAAAGTCCTGGTCAAAGTCCTAGCCAAAGTCTTAGTCAAACAGTCAAAGTCCTAGTCAAATAGTCAATTCATCATAAAACCTTACTTTATGGTGTTGACCAATTTTAATGGCTAATTGAATCCAAAACTAGTATAAAAACCCACCTATGAACCATTACACTTGCCACCTCTAAATCGATTGTTTCAATCCGATTAAACATTCCCTCATACTTTTCTTCTATAGTCTATTACTTCTACAATTGAAGCTTTGATTATAAGCTCTTGTAATTGGCAACATTGGGGCTACACATATTTTTTTTCTCGAGACTTAATACTTTGCTAAGGTGAGTTTACGTAACCATGTTTATGCAATTCTTCATACTTGCAACAATATATTTAAGCAATTCTACATGCATGTCTAGTTGTAAACTTTAATGCCTCATGATTTAGACAACAACAACAGTTTCAACGAGTTTCAACATTACATAATCATTAGCTATGGCCAAGTCGACGATACTCAATAATAGATCTATTGGATTGATAATCCCATCTAGATTCGTTGACCATCTTTTATGGGGAGCGCGGGTGATTGTTATCATTCCAACATATTATTAAGGTGAACCGTGGATGACGGGATGGACCTAAACTAGTCGGAGGTTTGATTATGTCGATTCAACATATCATGTTTATTCATGTAGACTTAAACTTACGATAGACATATGAATTGCTAAACTTTTATACTTAAACTTATTTGCTTGACGTGGCTTATGTTTTCTCACCAACTTCTAGTTGACCCCCCCATTTTTACAACTCAACAGGAAATAATGATGGTTGAAGTCTAGAGTGTTAGCATGAGGAGACAAATTAAAGTTTATGCTTTATTTGGTTATTTGATGTATTAGAATTCCATTCAACACTTATTATGTATTTTCTATTTTGGATATTTTCCTTTAAATAAATTTCAATTAAAACTTGAATACCATGTGCTACTGTATACTCATTCTTACGTGACACCTCGATGTTTCCGCCATCGGTTGGGGTGTTACAGATTGGTATCAGAGCCATGGTTATAGGGAATTAGGTTATTAGAAAAAAAATAATCTAGTCTATAACCATAGGATTTTAATCAGTACTTGCTCCTTTTACTTGCAACCTTACTTGTTTATATTCTCTATCCTACTTCTTATCCTTACTTTAGTCCCTACAAGACGAGTGCTCTCCATCACAAGATATACTCTTAGACTAATAGGACAAATCCTCAGGTTTAGCCTGAACCACCTTGAGATCTCGTCGAAGTTCTAGAATTTTAATCACGAACATGTGCAATCTGGAAGGGCGAACGCCTGTATTCTGAGTCTTCTGTCTAGGCTGGCATTGCGCATATATCCCAATCAGACGAGGTACCCGGATGCCTACCTGGGAATTCTCGGGATGAGTGTTCACTTATAGGCTAAAGCATGTCTTCACTATGTTATTAGAATCTAGAAGTTTTGATAAGTCAACGTTTTCGTTTATTCGTTTTAATTAATGAATAAATGATTACACTCACTTTCCTTAAACTAAGCTCTAAAATCTCAAAATTTTACAGCTTAAATCAATCTTATTTCATAACCATCTATGGATTTCACAATCACACTTCACCTTACCATCTTAGACACTTTTTAAATATTTAACACCCTACCCAAATCATATTATTTCATTTCTCCACATGTTACTTATTTTTAAAAACTATAACCTCATACCTTAGCACAAACTAAAGATTTCTAAATCGTGTTGTATTTTCATTACCTAGTAACTTTACAAAGTACATATTTTTGTCAAAAGATATCCTCGAACTTAAATTCAATTGTTTATTTATTGACGTAACAAACAATTTTCTATATAATGCTTTAAACTATTAAAAATCACTTAATATAACCTTGATCTTCAAAACCTAATGTCATGTTTGAAATCTCCAACTAACGGTAATATTTTAATCAAAAGCCCACTTAGCTTGTACTATTTAACAACTTTTGCTTTATGTATAAAACCAATTTTGAAAATAAGATTTTTTTTTATCCATAGGAATAATATCTAGTCTCTAAATTCTCCATCGACACTCACTCATTTTCAACTTGTTCAAATTTTTACAATATTTGGCATATATCACAATCATGTTTTCTTATACACTTGATTATAACCTTTGATCCAAACCCCAAAATTTACACTGCTACATAATCTCCTTACTATAAAATAAACTCTTTATCAACTATCTTCACATTCACTATCTCTCACAACCTTGATTCTGCTTCAAGATTTTTCATCATCTCAAGAACTAAATTCATATCCTTCACCTTCTCAAACATGAACTAGTTACCCATGATAACCAAACTATTGAAACTTGGTTGTGTGTTGCATCAAACTTAATCCTTAGTTATACATGAGGATTCGATTATCTACCATATTTAAACATTTGATACTAGAATTCATGGAATATAAACTATTTACTATAGACACACCTAGAGTCATTAACCTTGTCTAGGGCAACTCTATTACAACTCACATGCTATACTTGATACTTGATTGCTTACATGTACATATTATCAATTTGCAATTTATGTGTGTGTGTAAACTGGTACACTTAATCAAACAACTGATAGAGGATGAAGTACTTGCTCAACAGTTAGTAGAGTACCAAATAACCTACTCAACGATTGGTAGAGGTCATCATGCCTGCTCAATAGTCGGTAGAGGCCCTACAACCTGCTCAACGACTGGTAGAGGCTATCGTACCTGCTCAACAATCGGTAGAGGTTCTTACTCACTGTCTGGTAGAAGTCTATTTCCTGCTCAACAGTTGGACTTATTTTTGGATACATTGTATACAATTTAATCACAAGGTTATTTTGCATTACTTACATGTGTGTTTAGAGTCATAGAAGGACACAAAACCCTAATGTAAGGTAAATTGGTGATTGCGGTCCAGAACGTAATCATGAATTTACAGGTACGTTAAGGTGGTGTGAAATTCTATCAAGGTTTTCGGTAGAGAAACTAATTATAAACTCTAGTTACCTGGTAGTTCATTTAGCCTTTCTATAGTCCATCAACTCATGCATTTCTTTTAGGATTTCTAAAACTTAAGATTCTTATTCACCTTGCGATTCCAAGACACACCTAATCCTACCCTTAAAACTCACAGATAACAAACCTCTTATCCAAATTATTCGAAAGCAGATTATTCTATAAATTCATGTCGTGCCTTAACCCAAAATTTTCAAAACCACGGTTGCCTTAATTTCTACCCAACCATCCTCAAACCTGTGTTTTTAAATAATTTCGAGACGAAGTTTCCAAAAGTAGGGGAGACTGTAACCTCACGAATTTTCCCATTTATTTTGTATTAAAGTATTTCCCGATCCATGATATAAAGTCTAATTTATTTCTAAGTATTCTTATCTTTATCCGTGCACTCTATTTTTCTAAGTTCCTTTTATCATTGTACTTGAAAAAAAAAATCTTCAATCATGACATATGTCCTATCCTAATTCTATTTATAAAATCGTCATTTTATAAGACGGTGTTTTTTTTATTTTCTAATTCAAACTAATGATTTTTTTTTTATTTTTTTCTTAAATAAAGCCTTGAGTCAAATAGTCAAAGTCCTGGTCAAAGTCCTAGCCAAAGTCTTAGTCAAACAGTCAAAGTCCTAGTCAAATAGTCAATTCATCATAAAACCTTACTTTATGGTGTTGACCAATTTTAATGGCTAATTGAATCCAAAACTAGTATAAAAACCCACCTATGAACCATTACACTTGCCACCTCTAAATCGATTGTTTCAATCCGATTAAACTTTCCCTCATACTTTTCTTCTATAGTCTATTACTTCTACAATTGAAGCTTTGATTATAAGCTCTTGTAATTGGCAACTTTGGGGCTACACATATTTTTTTTCTCGAGACTTAATACTTTGCTAAGGTGAGTTTACGTAACCATGTTTATGCAATTCTTCATACTTGCAACAATATACTTAAGCAATTCTACATGCATGTCTAGTTGTAAACTTTAATGCCTCATGATTTAGACAACAACAACAGTTTCAACGAGTTTCAACATTACATAATCATTAGCTATGGCCAAGCCGACGATACTCAATAATAGATCTATTGGATTGACAATCCCACCTAGATTCGTTGACCATCTTTTATGGGGAGCGCGGGTGATTGTTATCGTTCCAACATATTATTAAGGTGAACCGTGGATGACGGGATGGACCTAAACTAGTCTGAGGTTTGATTATGTCGATTCAACATATCATGTTTATTCATGTAGACTTAAACTTACGATAGACATATGAATTGCTAAACTTTTATACTTAAACTTATTTGCTTGACGTGGCTTATGTTTTCTCACCAACTTCTAGTTGACCCCCCCATTTTTACAACTCAACAGGAAATAACGATGCTTGAAGTCTAGAGTGTTAGCATGAGGAGACAAATTGAAGTTTATGCTATATTTGGTTATTTGATGTATTAGAATTCCATTCAACACTTATTATGTATTTTCAATTTTGGATATTTTCCTTTAAATAAATTTCAATTAAAACTTGAATACCATGTGCTACTGTATACTCATTCTTACGTGACACCTCGATGTTTCCGCCATCGGTTGGGGTGTTACAGATCATACGATCAAAAATCATTCCTGATACATTGAATGGTTTGTTTAGAATCAAGGCAGTCATCAAAGAACTTAGACTCTTCCTCATCACATCATAACCACCACGAACTGGTCCAAAAACATGCAAGATCACATGTGCTAGATACTTAAACTGTGGACACAACTTGGCTTTGTATAATAATCCATTTGTGATAGGACCATTGTATTTCATTCTCAGAAAACACAATCTTTGTTCAATCCAAGAAAGTTCTCTGGGATTAGTAGGAGAATCATTCAACTCCAACACTTCACGAATGTCATCTTCAGTAACAAGTGCAAGCTCTCCATGAATCTTACTTCGAATAGCAGTTTTGTTGTCCCAAAAATCAACCACAACATTCTTCCAGAAGTCTACTTAATGATCTTTGTAAATTGTTGTTGTAGTAGCAATAGCATAAATCACTCTGCTTCTTCTTAAGAATTCCATAATCCCAGCAAATTCTGCATGTTGCTTGACTTCTCCGATAAACGCGCAACAGTTATGAGCTTCTTCAAATAATAACTCTTTCTCTTTGGGTTTTTCTTGTACAACAGCTTCTTTCTCAGGATTTTGTTGCTCAGCCATTGAAAAAAACTGCAAAACAATAAACATGAATTTATCAAAATCGGACAAAATTTGAATTTTGGTCAAGACTCCTTCCTTCGACCCATACGGTGGTTCGAATGAAGAAAATAGGTTCGAATGAGAAAAATCATATGAACAAAATGTTCAATCGACCTATAATCCACCTTCGACCCTCAAACAATCACATTCGACCTTTTCAGTCTTCATTCGACCTATAAAAGTCTTATTCGACCCTGTTAATATGGTCGAATCTGACTGTTTGGAGTTTAAAAATACCAAATCAAAATCTGACCATAATAAACTTCTCATTTTGATTTATTTACAACCTAACATGGCCGATTAACAATCATCAACATTCAATTTTATCAATCAAACTGTTTTTGATAGTTTTTAATTAAAATCTAGGGTTTATGTGGTTTAAACAATCAATTCAGTTCAATGTTGTGTTATAATCCTAGATTTTTTATTCTTCTCCCCCTAAAACTACCGAAAATAGTTCGTCACTCATCAATTGTTAAAAAAACAAGTCAATTAAGGGTCCAATTTGATGTTCTAGGGTTCCAGAAACACAATCAATCAATCTGAACTTATTTGTCATCCATTAACTGTAATTTTGATATGGACATGATCAGTGGAACACAAGGAACAAGATAATATGGTCTAAAAACAAAAGAAACAAGGTCTGGTTATCTCAGATTTTTGAAAAAATTTTATGAGGGTTCAAATAAGGAGAGGAGATATATATAGGCTCTACATTCGACCCTGATATGGGTTCGAATGAGAAACTTCAAGCCACCTTCGACCCTAGTGAAAGGCTCGAATGAAGCAGAAGGGTTCGAATAAACATAGTTCATTAAAACACTCTCATTTGACCACATTTTTGAGGTTCGAATGAAGACACAAATGCTCCTTCGACCCAACGAAGGGGCGAATGAACACTTGGAATTCTAAAAATTTTACCAAATCTCAAAATCGAATCCCGTTTAATCATTTTTAAACATTTTAACCTTCAAACATTCAACATTTTACATTTTACATTTGAATGATACAAAACTCAAATTGGTTTGTCAAACTTCAGAAAATCACTAACAATCACCATCGGTTATCCAAAATAAAGCAGAAATGCAAAATCTTTTGGATTTTCTAAAATTTATGCTAAAACACCCTAAAAATCTTTTTGAGTTTCTGTATTTTTGAACTAAATCAACAGAAAGCAATAAACTTTTTGTGATTTTCCGGTAAGAGGATCATATCAGTTTCTGAGAGATCACATCGTACCATTGTTCTTTTATATGTAAACTATTACTGATACATGTAATTTTGGCAATTACTGATATTGTGATCCACATAAACTCACATGCAGACTGTTATGCAGTGCTTTAAACTGATACGACTATGTATATTATAAACTAGATTTACTGTGGTTCCAGCACACACGACATACTCCCGTATCAAGGAATTTTGCACAAATACCCATTGTAACGCGTGATTATGCTTTCGTTATCTGCTATTACAAGGTATGAGACACAGAGGTGTACAGGTCAGCAAATCAATGCTGCAGAGTAACATGTGCACTCTACAAGGTTGAGGTCTTATATCAATCAGGATTTGCATTAATGATTAGATACGATGCACTAGATAATCTTTGATTATCATCATACATTTAAAGTTCCTTAATTCGGTAACTTTCGGTTTTGGCTTTAAAGCTCTTTTTATAAAGATACCATGTCTGATCTAGGTCCGTAAAACCTTACGACAGAGGATCAGAAAGGCTATCCCCAGATAACTAAGAACATAACGACCCAAAACCTCCGAATTTTGTACAAACCCTATCAAACGAAATTTCGGTACTAAGACCATATGCCCATGAGGTGTTCATCCACATAACAATCAGTTTGATATGTATGTATCAGGCATGTAGTAATAAGTCTACAATCCTATCAGCACATCACTCAAAATTATCAAATATCAATAAGGTTCACATTTTAAAAACTTTAGAATCCAAATAGATCCTCACTGATGAACTATCACTTCCTCTTTTTCTCCAGGAAAATCATTTGGGTTTTTCTGATTTTTATGGCTTTTTGAATTTTTCAATGTTTTTGGTTTTTCTGAAAAATAAAGACTCCCCCCGAAATGTAAAACATATTTTTGGGTTTTTGATTTTTCTGAAAACAGTAAAAACTAATGATTAAAAAAAATGATAAACCGAGGTGACGATTAGTCTTGGTTTTCTTTTCTACCATTAGCTTTTAGCAAAAATTCGAATCTTGATTTGTCAAAAGCTTTGGTAAAATGATCAGCCCTCTGGTAATCAGTGTGGATTTTGACCATATCAATCAGTCCTTTAGCATAGCAGTCACGGATAAAGTGATACTTAATCCGGATGTGCTTTGCCTTAGAGTGATTGATTGTGTCTGCTATTGATTCCACAGAACTTGTGAACAACAACTAGAGGCTGGTACATATTCTGCTTCACAAGTAGATAGAGCAATTGTTGTCTGCTTCTTACACTGCCAGGTCACGAGCCTGCTCCCAAAGAATTGACATCCAGCCGTTATGGATTTATTGTCTTTATCACAGCCAACAAAATCTGCATCACTGAAAGAAACAAAGTCAAAATTATCATCATTAGGGTACCATAGTCAACGCGAGGGACAACCCTTCAGATATCTCAGGATTCGTTTGACAGCTGCCAGGTGACTCTGTTTCGGCTTCGATTGGAATCTAGCGCAGAGACACATTGCAAACATTATATCCGGACGAGATGCTGTCAGGTACATCAGAGATCCAATGATAGCTCTGTATGTGAATGGATTGATGAGCTCCCCCTTAGCGTCAATTCCAATCCCGTGATTGGTTGGAATGGGAGTATCCATGGATTTTGATCTTCCATCTGGAATCGGCTCAAGACTTCAGATACAGATTTCGTCTGGTGGATGAAAATACCCGTTGGCAATTGGTCCACCTGCAATACCAAAAAGAATTGCATTTCACTCATAGCACTCATCTCAAACTTTTCCTGCATTACACGTTCAAATTCCCTGCAAAGAAGTTCATTAGTAGAACCAAATATAATGTCATCAACGTAAATCTGAACAAGAAGCAAATCACCCTCTATTCATTTTGTGAACAGGGTACAGTCTACCAAACCTCTTTTGAATCCTTTCGAAAGAAGATATGTGCTGAGCTCCTCGTACCATTTTCTTGGAGCTTGGTGCAACCTGTATAGTGCTTTGTTAAGCTTATAGACCTTATTCCGGTGGATTGGGTACTAAAAACTTGGTGGTTGCCTAACATACACTTCTTCCTTGACCACACCATATAGAAAGGCACTTTTGACATCCATCTGATATACCTTAAATTTCTTGTACGATGCATACGCAAGAAACATTAGGATTGCTTCAATGCGTGCAACAGGTGCATAGACTTCGTTATAGTCAATTCCTTCAATTTGATGAAAACCTTGAACAACCAATCGAGCTTTGTTTCTAGCAATCACTCCTCGATCATCCTTCTTACAATTAAACACCCACTTGGTGCCATTTTTCTTTTGGTCTGGTGGTAAATCAGTCAGCGTCCAGACTCCAAATTTTTTTTAAATTGTAGAAGTTCTTGCTGCATAGCCTCAACCCACGAATCATCTTGTAAAGCATCCTTGTATGTCCGCGGCTCCACCTGCGAAACATAACAAGCAAACGACCAGTCATTTTGACAACCAGATTTTTGAATTTTAGCATACAGGGCTAGGGCTCCAATATTGTCATGCGAATTTGCTCTTCTCAGTTGACCTCTCGTCATGACACTGCTACTTGTTTCACCAATAACTTGTTCAAGCGAATGAATCTGATGTATCCGAGATTCCGGATGATCAGGAATAGTAATAACCGCTGGAACACTAATATCTTCTGCCGTCTCCAAATCATCACCCGTATTAGACGAAGTTGCACCATCTGGATTAGGGTTCACTGGTGGTGTAACTGTAGCTTGTTCTAGAATAGCATCACTAGAAACATCATCATTATCTTCATACTCAGATGAATCAAGAGTTGTAGACGCTTCTTGAAAAACTTCCTCTTCAATAAAAGGAGCACTGGCATCATTAGAAGTTGCTACTAGAGGAGTTACAGTGATCGGACGCACCAACGGTGAAGTTACTGCATTCTCACACTCGTAATATAAACGTAAAACAGCTTCTTCAACCAAGCTTTCTAGATTAAAAAGAATCGAATAATTCTTTATAATCGAACATCCAATCAAGCCCAGTTCCTTGAGAGTTCTGAGTGTAGCGCTGAACTTCAACGTTTGCCCACTCTTCAACCAATTTGGTTCTTTTGTTGAATACGTGTTTTAGTGGTGTCGCGTACCCCACAAAGTAACCTTCTTCAGCTTTAGGTGCGAACTTCTCAGTAGGATTCAACATGGTACATGGTGCTCCAAAAGGTTCTAGAAACTCCAAGTTCGGCTTTCGTATGTTAAGCAGTTCATAAGAAATTTTGCCAAACTTCTTCACCGTTAACACACGATTCAGTGTATAGCATGCTGGACGAACGGCTTCACTCCAAAACATTACTGGAAGGTTCGAATCTACAAGCATGGTACGTGCCACTTCTATTAGAGTCCTGTTCATTCTCTCTGCAACACCGTTTTGCTGTGGATTATATGGTGCACTGTACTCGTGATGAATACCCTTTGAATCACATAATACATCCATTTGAGAATTCTTAAATTCCGTGCCATTATCACTGCGAATTCTCTTAATCTTCATCCCATATATATTCTCCAGTTGGGTAAACAGAACGTTCAGATTGTTAAACGTGTCACTCTTGTGTTGCATGCACATCACCCACGAAAATCTAGAGAAATCATCAGTAACCACAAGACAATAAAGTTTACCGTTGATACTTTTACGTTTAACTGGTCTGAATAGGTCCATGTGTAAACGCTCAAGTGGGAATTCAACATAATTTATTTTCTTGGGTTTGTGGGACTGTTTGTGCTGATACCCCTTCTTACAACTCACATACTTATCATTCAGATGAAAGTGTTTCACATTAACCCCTTCCACAAGCCCATTCTTCACTAGATTATTCATTTTTCTCTGGTGAATGTGCCCCGTCCTTCTGTGCCACATGATTGATTCTTTTTCAGTAGCCTTGGATAGAAAGCATGTGACTTGGCCCTATGTTGCGGTTGCCTGTCTCATATCAAGAATGTAAAGATTATTCACTCTTTGAACCTTCAACGTGATCCATTCTTTTGGTATGGCAAAACCGGGTTTGAGGATGTAGCAAAATTTATCATCAAAGAAAACTGTGAACTTCTTATCACAAATTTGACTAACACTCAACAAAATATAATCGATCTGCTTCACATAAGATATTCTTTCAAAACTCACAATCCCCTTGCTAACACTCCCTTCCATCGTGATATAACCGCCTTTGTTTCCTGCAAATGCCACATATCCACCATTGATATTCTTTATGTCAAAAAGTAGCGTTAGATCTCCAGTCATGTGCCCAGAAGCTCCACTGTCGACAATCCATAGACTGCTAGCAGGTCCAGCTGAAGCTCCCTGCACAAATCAAGAAAACAATTAGTTCTTTCGGGGGACCCAAGCCTGTTTGGTCTTGGGTCTTTGAATGTTACACTTCAAAGATTCATTTTCAGAAACACTTGGTTTTGAATCAACCTTTTTCTGATCATTCAAACCTTTTTCACTTTGAGTTTTGACATTAGCAGTTGATGTAAAAGCTCCTGAAGAACCCATTGGTGACCAATACTGTTCTGACAGTTCAAGTATCCTAATATGAGATTTTTGTGTCTTAGCAGGTTTCTTTGTATCATTCGTAAATGAAACTTTCCTGGTTACCTTTTCTGATTTAACAAAAAGAGGTCCAACCAATGATTTAACAGCAGGTTTTGGAAAAACCTTTTGTTTATAAAATGGTGGTCTTTGAGGGACCAAATGTCTTTGTGGATATCTATGATTGTCAACTAGACTTCTATAAGGTTGCTTGTTCTCAACTTCGTGCCTTTTGTGTCTCACATACGGGCAGTGAGCAAGTAAATGCCCTCTCTCCCCGTTTTTGAAACATGCACGGTATTCCTCAAACACATATTTAGCATTTGGGTTCACATATGAATTGATCGAGTATTGATCATCAACACATCTACGTCTTAAATTCATTGGAGCGGTTTCCATTGAGTAAGCCGGTTCAAAAAATACGTTTGCCTTTTCTTTTGGTTTAATGAATTCAGTGACATGAACTTTTGGTTCCTTAGGAGTATCACTATATATTTTCTTTAAAAGTTCAGGAGGAATATCATTGGTCCTTTCATGTTTAGGAAACCAAATGGTACTTTCCTGCCAAATTTTCTGAATCTTTGAATAATTTGCAAATTTGATTGGATACTCCTCGTCAGAGATTATCTTATTGGATCCTTCCATCCGATAGAAAACCTTGACGGGTTTGTCAACTGAATCATTTTTAACATTCTTGTTCACTGATTGAATCACTCTATGTACATTTGCCTGAGGATGTGAAAACTGAGAAGGTGATATTGGTTCATTTGTAATTATGTGATTTTCCAAAGGAATATCACTACCTTCTTTAGATTTCTCATCTTCAATATCTGAATCATCAGTTACTGCAACCACCCCTTCATCATTCAATCCGAGAATCGGTCTCACATCAGAATGTGGATCTCCAAAACTGGAAGTGTTAGATTAATTGTCTGATGCGGAGTCCGATTTTACTGAACTCTCCGGTGTTACTAAGTAAATTTGTGATTCTCAAATTATACTGGAGAAGGAACAGATTTGTAGTTTGCATTACCAGATTGTGATGGTTCTTTAATTATGTGGTCAACAACATAAGCTATATGTTTATAGCTTTCCAACTTTTTATTGACCTTTTCAGCAAAACACTTGATAGTGGCCATTTCCAATTTTGTTTCTTCAAGTTCATTAATGTAATTATTAATGGCAATTTGTTTTAATGAAAGGGTTTTCTTTAAATCTGAAAAGTCTTTTTTATATCCTTCAAGTGTTTTGTTGAATTCATGTGCATCCTTACGATAAGATTGAATGTTGATTTTAGCACTCTCAAGATGAACCTTGAGTAGCTTGTTTTCCTCAGTCAATCTAACACAAGTACCACAGTATTTATCATTACTCATATCATTTGTAGAATCAGAACTTACCGATTTGGGTGGATCTGTCATAGCCATCAGTGCAAAATGAGCCTCTTTCCCAGCAAAGAACTTCGAATAATCAATCTTTGTGAAGGAATCATCCACAATGCACGATTTCCTTGTCATTAGAAAGTCTGCTTCGACTAATAATTGATCAATCTCATCATCCAACGAATTAATGCTTGCTTCCGAGTCAGCTTCACTTTTCGAATCAGAATAGACAGGTTCAAGCTCATCAGAAACTTTAATGACAGAGTCAATGATAGTTCCAGAAACCTTCTCAGCAGTTGTATCTTCAACCTTCTCAGCAGTTGTATCATCAACTATCTCCTCAATCACCACCTCAGATACTTTCTCAGATTCCAAAACATCTTTAGCTATTACCGACTCTTCTATATCCATCTCCTTCACAAAACATGCTACATTCCCACTCGTAATCTCCTCAACTCCCAATTGCATTAAGGTCCAATCATAACCCTCATCCTTCTGAATCACCAACGCCTGATTCTGGTTCTCGTTTTAACGTTGGCTAATTGGTGTAGAAATAGGAATAATGGTTCTGGTTGGGTTAGTTGGAGTTTGTGTTTGAGTTTTGTTGAATGTAGATGTTTGTCTAGTAGAGGTATTTTGAGAGGTGTTTTTTCGGTTTTGGAAATTTTTTGTTGTGGATAGTTGTTGTTTTGGCTTTGATAGGTAACCTGGTTTTGTGACTAATGGTTTTGATAGTTGGAATTAAAAAGGTTTCTATTACCTTGATGCATCGGTTGAGTACACTCTCTTTTGAAGTGACCTCGAGTACCACAACTAAAACATGTTACCTTGGCTTTGTTGAAACCATAAGTGGTATTTGGTGAGGTAGCAAGATTAGTTCTGCCTGTTTTCTCAATAAATTTTGTAGCCCTTCTCATTACGCTTGCAAGCGCCCATTGAATATCTATCAATTCCATCTCTTCCTTATCTATTTGGGAATAATCTTCATTGGTCAGATTATTATTCCCAATCTGACTCGCCACAAGTCCATTATAGGAAGCAACCATTGCTGAAACTAAAGCAACGTGTTGTTGGGCTACTTCCACAGTCACATTATTCATGTTGGAAGTTTCCACCACGACATGACTTTGGCTGGATGAAGCTTGTGTCATTGGTGGAACATATGATTGTTGTTGAGGTATGTTCATGTTTGATGTATAACATGCGGCAGACATTTGAGGTGGAATGTAAGAATTTGTGGTATAGTTTGGTGGATAGGTTGAAGGTTGTGCAAGATAGTTGATTGGGTTTCTTGGTGGTTCAACAACACTAGACACACAAGCTATATGTGGTGCAAGATTTCCTCCCACACTTGAAGTGGACATAGATGAGGATGAAGTAGCGTGATACAATTCCGGATTTTGTGGGAACTGTGATCGTTTTGCTTTTCTCTTCTCCTCTAGCTCCTTGTTTTCCAACTTTTGAATGAGCTCATTTATTGTCCAATACTAATATACATCTTTTTCTTTCAAGACATTAATGTGTTGATTCCAATATGGTGGTAGTGAATCAGCAAACTTGTCTACCAACTTTGGCATCGGAATCTTGATATCATAGTTTGACAACTCGGTTAACAGATGACAGTATCTTGGAATAAGCTCCTTTAAAGTTTCATTCCTGACATAGCTAAAGTTTTCAATCTCTTTCTTTAGCTCTTCCACCCTTAATCATGTTGTTTTCTCCTTACCATCATGTTTGTTCTTCAACATATCCCATAGCTGTTTAGATGTAGTACACGATCCAAACTGATGTAGTAGATCTATAGTCAAAGCTTGAGATAGTTGTGATAAAGCTTTCTTCTCTACTGCGAACTTTTTCTTCTCATCTTCAGATAAACCTTCAAGTGGAATAGGTTCTCCTGAATTCTCAAGACATGGAACAGCATACCCTTTCGCAATCATCTGCCAAGCTTCAGTTCCTTCCATACTCATTCCCTCAAGATAAATCTTGAACTTCTTTTGCCATTGGTTGTACTCTGCCAATTCCATCAACTTCGGAGGACGATTTCCACTACCTGAGGATAAATCATTGATTAGTGTGGAAATAGCATTAGTAGTTTGAGAATGTGCCGCTGCTGCTGCAACGCCCCAATAGTCATTCACTGATTGCTGTGGAGGTTGAGTAACAGAATGTGGTATAGAACTACTCATGGCAAGATAGTTAATCGGTTGAGATGACTGAGTGTTCGTCTTCTGAGATGCTATAGCCCATGGATTCATTGGAACGTGTTGTTGTGTGTTGTTGTAGGCCTAGGTGTCATAGGAAATCCCCACATGTTGTCCATGATGTTCGAAATCTAAACACTTAGAAAAATTTCCCAAAAAACAAACTTGGTTCGACCTCTGATCGGCAAACGTGGGTTCGAATGTAGAAACACCTTGGTTCGACCCCCTTAAACAGACTCGAATGTAGAAATGTAACACACAAGACTCTTTCGACCACAATATTCCCTCTTTCGACCTCCCGGTTGGTCGAATGTACAACAAATGGTCGAATGAACAAACAACACACATGAAAAGTTTTGGTTCGACCTAAACACAATCAGATCCGACCTGAAATTACCTTGTTCGACCCAAAAACTCACACGTTCGATCCTATTCTCTTTGGTTCGACCTGACCCATTTGAAAAACGGTTATTCTTCAAAAATCAGTTAATTTGATCCAAATTTTTCAAAAGTTTATGGATTTTGATGATCTTTATCAGGTTTTGCTTCAGATTTGATGGAGATCAACTTTAATGAATGAAAATTTTGATTTTATCCGTAAAATCTAGTCCAAATCAATCAATCTCCATTAAAACTCAATGTTCATGCAAAACAGAAAAATTTTGGACAATTTTGGGTCAAAACCTGTTCAAAATATATCAATTTGTAGTTGTGTGATCCAGATTGGCTCTGATACCACTTTGTAGACAGATCGGTTTTGATAAAAACAGTTATATGATCATACAAGTCGAACAATCCAGGTGCGGAAACCCTAGATTGTATACAAAATGATATAGATCGAATCAGACGCAATCGATTACCTTTTCAATCATGATTTCATTAATAAACATGTTAAATTTGCTTTACAAGTTGGTTTATAATGAAATAAAACACTTCTACTGTAACACCCCAACCGATGGCGGAAACATCGAGGTGTCACGTATGAATGATTGTTTAGTAGCTCATGGTAAATAATAAATTTCAATAATTGATTTAAATACATTACATACAATTGTTCTACAAGAATTTGTACATCAAATTGAAAAATACTAGATACACATCTTCAAGCATTAACTCTAATCTTCAAGCAAGCTATAACCTGAAACATGTTAAGTGTAAGTCCCAAATACTAGATCTTGTTAAGTGCAAGAGATTGTTATCACTTAGAAACACCTATGCATTAGGTGTTTTAAGTGATTAATCTTCTACAACAAAGAAACTAGATGAATATAATAAAAACCGACACGCAAGATGAATAAGAACACGATTTCATTATTGATTTGTCATTGAAACACCATGAAATACATACAAGAACGCACCATTCAATCTTGTGCTACAAAGATAACCAAAAACCCCAACCCTAGAGCTACACACTAACATTTCTTGTATAGGCCGGCGGATGGGCCTGCGCACTTAACACAAGTGCGCAGGGCCCGTCCCCTTGTGCGCAGCCTAGGGTTTCACTTTAAAACTTTGTCTTAATTACATAATTAGCCCTTTAACTATCAAACTATACAACGAGCCATCAAAAGTCTATGATCTGGTAACTGTGGTCTCAATATAACCCAACAATACTCCCCCTAGACCACAGCTACCAGTTCTTCCATCTTCAATCAATCTCAACATCGCTTTGCGCCCCCTCAGCCTGTTCTGGGGGTCTTGAATGTACAGGGCGACCGGATCTTCTTCAACCACTGGAGGAGCTTGAGTAGATTCTGTTGTAGGTCTTTCCGGATCAGCTACTGTTGCAGGATCTTATGTCTTCACCTCTGAAGCAGTTTCGGCTTCAGGTTGAGTAACTTCTGCAGCAGCAGCAGCAGCAGCTTGGGCAGCTTTCTTCTTTTCTTCTTTTTCTTTGTCTGCTGCATTGATCCTGTCAACTATATCAAGCAACTCCCTTTTCAGCTTCATAGCCCGATCCACAGCTCTCCTGAATAGCACCGCTTCTTCAAACAGGACATTTCCAGCACCTACATTGATCTGATTCGCGAAGAGTATATTTAGATCTGATAGATTAAATGCAAACACATCTACCGGATCCAGGATCCTCATGGCCTCCGAATCGTCCTGCAATTTGATAACCGCTTCACTAGTATTGCTGTCATAAAACCACTTCTTAAAGTCCCTCAGCATAATTGGAAGCTCAGATCGAATAGGAACTCGTGTGACGACCTGAGGAGGGTCAATCACATAAGTTATCATGGCTTGTCCTGTTGCTGGATCGATTCGCCTCTTGGAGATCCGTCTCCTCGGTTTCTGCGGCTTGAAGATTTGGAAATCGGTCTCACACTCCTTCTTTATAAACCAATCAAGCATGGACCCCGTGGTGTCATTTGTGCGGTTGATGAATGGGGCTCTACTAAGTTCCCTGATATCCCAACGAGGGAGAGACTTCAGTTCCTGTCGGCCTCTGAAGTACTGTATCGCTCCCCCTCTTCTCTTCACAGCAAACAACTTTTTCTCCTCATCATACTTCCATGAGATAATCCTCTCCTGATGAGCTTCCCTGGTGTGATGGATGTTTTGATGCAGGGCTGGAATGGTGATGGGCCTTCTAGGAAACCAAGTTGATCTTTCAGCATCCAACTTATGGCCATCTGACGTCTCGTATACTATTTCTTCTTCCATTCCCATCTCCACAAACCTTTCGGGCATCTCATCTTCACTAATCTCGTCCACCTCACTTTCATCAGCGACTCTTTCTTTCTCTTTCTCTTCCTCCAGAAATTTCCCAAAATCAAATACCTCGTCGAATGTTGTGCTAGGAGCACCAGTCTGCTGTTTCTTTAACTCTTGGAACATATCAAACATTTTCATCTGAACCTGATTTTGAAACTTGATCAGGTATCGTTGATCCTTGATAATTTTCTCCATATTCCTGTTCTTGTGCTTGAGCTTCTTGACTTTCTTTCTGAGCTCTTAATTGTTATGCACATCACTTTTCAAGGTACAGATCTCCCTGACAGCTGTCTTTCCAACCTCTTTGACTAACTTCTCATACAGTTCCTGATGCACCGGTTTGCGGCGTGGTGCAGCAGGAGCTGAGGAGGACGGTTCAGCTGGTCGTTGAGCTGGTGCTTTGGGGGCTGGAGCAGCAGTTGTGGATGGCCCTGGTTGTTCTTCTGCCCCGAAGATAGACTCCAAGATCACCTCTTGCTCAATATCGTCCTCAGTCATTACACGAGGAATCTCAGACTGAGGTAACTGTTCTCTCCTTTTCTTTCTCTCGGCCCTCTTTAACTCAGCAACTTGTTGCAGGGCTGCAGCAGTCTCACGTTGTTCTGGTGTCAGTGTTTCTCTGCCCTCTTGTAATAAACCAGTTGTCCTTTGCTTCTTAGTGGACTTAGATGGAGCTGGTTCAGTTGCCACCCTTTTGCCCCTTGCTTTTTCACGAGCAATCTCTTCAGCAGTTAGCTGGGCTGAAGAAGGAGCGGGGTCAGATGATCCAAGTGTAGAAGCAGTAGTGGATTGTTGACGAGCTTCTGTTACATCTAGCCTTCTTTTCTTAATCTTGTTGTAAAGCTCCATGACCAAAGGATATCGCTGTGCTGCATACATGTTCTCCAGCATGGGTTCCCAGTCAGGCGTATTGCACTCAGTAAAGAATCGTGCACCTTTGGTGAAATTGTATTGATCACCAAGGGGCAGATTCTCGTGTTGTGCGTTAATCATCATCTGCACGAACCTTGGGTACATAGCCCATTTGCCTGAGCCAGCCTCAACATTCTTCACCATATAATCAAAGATCATGCCCGACAGGTTGAAGGCTTCATTCTTGCAAATCTTTATCATTGCAGTCGACCACTCTGTGCTGAGAGCGTTGTAGCCTCCTTTCCTATGACACAGAGACATAATAAACACGTGACTGATGAGTCTCCAGTCTCTTGTCAGCTGACTTTTCTTGATATCACCTCTCTTGTCAAAATCTCCTTTGTAACCAAAGTTCTTGAACTCTTGGTGAACATCGGCTTTGGATAGAGATCTGACTGTTCCCGGCTGATTTTGAAGTCTCAACACGTTCCTGACGGTATCTTCAGTGATGACTACAACCTTGTTCTGACTGTAGCGTTGATTCGCTTGACTCGTCCAGCAACTTCAACTCGAGCAGACCTCCAGAAGTCTTCAATGTGAGAGCAGTAAACGGGTACAGTATGCTGCACAGCGTATCCGACTCTGCTACGTCTGATCCAGGTCACTACGTCTTTGAACTTGACATCGTCGGTCTCAAGATTCATTGGCTGATTGTGCATTCCTCTTGGATCCCAGTCGAGTGCCATCTGTTTAAACTAAGTGCACGAAAAGCAAATTAGATCTCTTGAATATGAATCGACGACCAAACGACTGACTTTAGACATGGACTTTGACGGACAAACGTACTTAGACTGTATTTCATTTATAAATTAATTTATTTGTTTTTTTTTTGTTTTTTAGGTTTTTCATGTGTGACAGTCATAAGATTAGTTTTGATGGATTTGATTTATCAGTGTCCATGATACGTTTGATTTTCAGTTTAAGATCATTAACGTTCGGGTCTAAATACGCAGTCCGTTCATGTGTCTGAATAGTCATAATAATGGTCATAGTATATAAGTACGCATGACATGTTTGTATGCTAAGTGCTCAGACAAGTGCGCAGGGCATTTTAAACTCAGCGTCTTGAGCACTTAGTCAAGTACGCACAGCAGCTTTGGTTTTAAGAACAAGTGCTCAGCCAAGTACGCATGATGTATCAGGTTGGCTGAGCACTTAGGCTAGTACGCACGTCAGGATCTGAGATGGACGAGATCTTAAGTGCGCAGGTCAGTCATGACTTGGGCATGGTAACCCCTGGTCATGACAGGCAAATCTGCGTACTAGACAAGTACGCAGATACTTGACCTTCGTTTAAGATTTTAAGTTCAAAGCACAAGTACGCAAAGCATTAGGGTTTTCAGAGTTTTGAATAGGGATGAGACAAGTGCGCAGTCTCTATGAGACAAGTGCGCAGTCTCTATGAGACAAGTGCGCACTGTTCATCATCATGTACGCAGTCTTCAAATATTCAAAAACCCATCTTCAAACAAGAAACCAGGACTGATTTCCTTTAAGAGATTCTTATAATCCCTGTAATCACATCAATACAACCATTAGAATAAGAAATCTACCTTAATCAGTGGTTAAAAACAACAACGAAAGAAAGAATATGGATGAAATAGTGAAGATTTATGAAGATTAACGAGTTAAAAGAAATGATTAGGGATAATAAGAAGATGAACGGTGATGATGAAAGGATTAGGAATTAGGGTTTGTGAAAAGAGAAAGAAAAACAGTAAAAAGAAAATTTACTAAGGATATATATACAGTGACCATATGGGCCTGCGCACTTGGGTTAAGTGCGCAGGGCCCAGTTAAGTACGCAGCAATTTAAAATTTGGCCCAATAAGAGTTTTAATAGCCCAATTCCATTTTAATATGTGGGGAATCACCAAAACTCACCTTCTGCATTCAAGATCATACTAACCATACCTGCCAGAACTCGTTTCAACTTCCCGTTGGATAGCTGTAGCCTAAGAACAATTGTCGGTATGCTTGTCCACTTAAATCCATGCCTTTTCTCTTTCAACATGTGTTTGGTGATGCTGTTTATTATGTTCTTCGGTAATATTGACGAAAATTTTATGGACCCCACAGTGTGCTAGGTATTGACCTACCGATCCTCAAGGTTTATTGAAAAATAATGATGAGAGCTTCAGGTCTATGTTACCATAAGCAAAGAAGATGATCATTATCTTGATCAGATGATGAGAGCTTCAGGTCTATGTTACCATAAGCAGAGAAGATGATCATCTGATCGCTTAGTGAGCTATCTAAATATGTTTGCACGTCACTAAGATTGCATGTCTTTTGCTGCTCATTTGATTAATTTTCTTAGCCCCGCATTGGTAGCTTGCACTCTTAGGTGTCTTTTGATTTACCTATGCACAAAATTTTCTGTGTCTTTTAGTTTCTCAACCTGTGTATGACCGGACTCAGCTTGTGCAAACCTATAGCACAGTGGGAATCCAGCTTTCCGTGTAGATCTTCATTTTAATCACCTATTAGCAGTTTACTTGATTCTAGGCTAAATCTACCGACACATCGTTGCTTGAGGCCACAACATCCTCTAGGTCCTATTCACATGCTGACGAAATATGATTAGTTTCTATCATTTCTTGAATTAATTCTTTTGAAATTTTGCAGTAGAGGTGAAACGGTTTTACTTTCTCCCCCAAAAATATTTGTTTGAATAAAAAGAAGATTTTTCTTATATTTAAAATGCACAAGTAAAGTTTTTTTTTTTAAATCATTCAAAATTTATCATCTCAAGCCATGTAACCAACTGATGAAAACGGGTTTTGTCAAAAGCTTTTGTGAAGATATCTGCCTTTTGATCAGCAGTATCTATTGGCAACACCTGTATATATCCTTTGTCGTGAGCATCGCGAATGGAGTGAATCCGAATTTCAATATGTTTGGTTTTAGAATGATCAATTGGATTCTTCACAATGTCACGACAGGCATCATTATCAATGAAAATAGGTGTATGCATGACATTCAAACCGTAGTCCAAAAGCTGATTTTGGATCCATAACACCTGACAACAACAACTGGATGCAGTTGTGTATTCAGCTTGAGCAGTGGAGATGGACACTGTAGTCTGCTTCTTGCTCTGCCAAGACACCAGCCTGTTACCCAGAAATTGACAACCACCGGAGACAGATTTTCTGTCAATCCTACAACCTGCATGATCACTATCAGAGTAAGCGATTAAATCAAAATTATCACTCTTAGGATACCATAAACTAAGTTTTGGTATCCCTTTGAGGTAGCGGAAGAATCCTTTTACTGCAGTTTCATGCGATTGCTTGGGATTGGACTGAAAGCGTGCGCAGCATCCAACTACCCACATGATATCTGGTTTGCTGGCTGTTAGATACATCAGTGAGCCAATCATTGATCGATATGTGTGAGGATTCACTGAAAGGCCTTGAAGATCTGGTACAAGTGTTGTTTGGGCCGCAAAAGGAGTATTAGACGGCTTGCAGTCGGTCATGTTGTATTTAGCCAGAATGTCTCTTGTATACTTGGCTTGATGGATGAGAATTCCGTCTTCTTTCTGCTGAACTTCCAAGCCTAAAAAAATGATAATTCTCCCATCATGCTCATTTCAAACTGAGACTTCATAATGCTTTCAAATTCCCTGCACAAATTTTCATCAGTGGAGCCAAAGATAATATCGTCAACATAAATTTGAACAAGGATAGAATGTTTGTTGACTTCTTTGGTGAACAGAGTCATGTCAATCTTCCCTCTGGTGTATCCATTCTGCAGCAAGTATGAAGATAAGGTCTCATACCAAGCTCGAGGAGCTTGATGAAGTCCATAGAGAGCCTTATCCAATTTGTAGTATTTGCTGGGATGATGAGGGTCTTCAAAGCCCGGCGGTTGACAGACGTAGACTTCTTCCTTGATTTTCCCGTACAGGAATGCACTCTTCACATCCATTTGAAAGACTTTGAAGTTCTTGTATGAGGCGTATGCCAAGAAGATACGGATGGCTTCAAGTCGAGCAACTGGAGCGAACACTTCCTCATAATCAATACCTTCCTGCTGACGAAAGCCCTGAACTACCAGATGAGCCTTGTTCTTGATCACCACACCACGTTCATCCATTTTGTTGCGAAACACCCATCTTGTTTCGATAGGATACTTCCCTTCAGGTAGATCCACAAGTTCCCAAACCTTGAGCTTTCTAAACTGAGACAGCTCATCCAGCATGGCTTCAACCCAGCTTGCATCTCTGACAGCATCTTCAATGCTGAAGGGTACCGTCTGAGATAAGAAGGCTGATAGTGCAATATTAAGCTTATCTGCCTGATTTCTAGTGAGAACACCCTCAGAGATTGGTCCAATGATGTTCTCCACAGGATGATTCTTAGATGACTTAAATCCCATGTTTGGTTCTTCTTGAATTTGGGAAGGCAGATTAGAAAGGTGATCGACAGGGATTGATGAGTTGGATGGATCATTTGCAGACTGTTGTGCTGAAGATGTTTCTTCTGAAACTGGAGTACTTTCAGGAGATGGTGTAGTCTCAACAGTTGCATCACCATTTGTGGACTAAAGAGGAACAATTGGATCAGCTACGAGTGGAGAAAATCGGGTGGTGAAAGGTGCAGCATCGTCTTCAGAACAATTGGATTCCTGCCAATCAACATAGAAAGATTCGAGAACCATTTTGGTTCGTTTGTTGCATACTCTATAAGCCTTTTGACTTGAAGTGTATCCAACAAAGAAGCACTCATCTCCAACTACATCAAATTTCATTATGTTCTCGTAGTTGTTTAGCAGCGTACATGAGCATCCAAACAGCCTGAAGTAGTCAATCAGAGGTTTTCTTTTAAAAAGCAATTCATAACCTGTTTTCCCGCGCGTCTTCACAATTAAGACTCTGTTAAGAACATAACAGGCGGTATTCACAGCTTCAGCCCAGAAGATGATCGGCAATTTGGAGTCGATTAGCATGG
Organism: Ambrosia trifida; assembly: GCA_028751855.1. Lineage (NCBI taxonomy): Eukaryota > Viridiplantae > Streptophyta > Magnoliopsida > Asterales > Asteraceae > Ambrosia > Ambrosia trifida. The sequence goes on along the minus strand of CM054128.1, from coordinate 61,135,846 downwards.
TTCAGGCCGCTTCAATAAGTGTACGATTCTTCCTTTCAGCAACGCCATTCTGTTGAGGAGTTCTCGTAGCACTGTACTGAAGATGAATTCCTTTGTTGTTGCAGAAAGTCACGAAGCTTTGATGTTTGAATTCAGTTCCGTGATCGCTTTTGATTGATTTAACTTTTGTCTTCACTATGTTCTCAATGAGAGGAACAAACGGCATCAAAATCTCGGCAGCTTCACTTTTGTATTCTAAGAAGTACACCCATGTAAAACGAGAAAAGTCATCTGTTATCACCAGCCAATAAGATTTTTCAGCTAAACTTTTAACACTAATAGGACCGAAAAGATCCATATGCAATAATTGAAGAGGTGAGTCTATAGAGTTCACTGTTTTGGACTTGTGCGATTTCTTGTGTTGTTTTCCTTTGGCACATGCTAAACATTTTTCAGAAAAGGGGAATTCCTTGGAAGGAAGACCTCTGACAAGATTTAATTTTGAAAGATTGTTAATGTTTTTAAAGTTAACATATCCTAATCGCCCGTGCCATAACAGTGACTCTGACTCGGATGCCTTCGAAAGTAAGCATGTCATTTGACACTCTGACTTAGCATCTCTCATATTTATCACATATGTGTTATTTTGTCTAGGAGCTTTTAGCATGATCATATTGGTGGGCGGTATGAATCCAGGCTTCAGAAAGATGCAGTCCATGTCATTGAATAGCACTGATATCGCTTTGTCGTAGACTTGTGATATGCTCAAAAGGTTGTAGCACAATTCTGGAACATAATTCACATCTTCTAAAGTCAGTGCGTCAGAGACCACATCTCCTATTCCTACTATCTTCCCTCCCTTTTCATTTCCAGCGAAGGCAACGAACTCTCCATCAATAAATCTATAGTTCTTGAGGAGTTCCTTTAGACCAGTCATGTGTCTAGAAGCCTCGCTATCAACATGCCATAGATATCTCATCAGTGCGATCAGCCATTTCTGTAACTTATTCTGAAATACAAAAGAAAAACACAAGAAATACACATATAAATACAAGAAACTCTATGTACAATCACGACTCAAACCTTTACTTAGTTGACTTTGGGAATCCAGGTTTGGTTTAGTTTAGATCTATCGTGATTTTCACCCAAAACTGACTCTTGTCTTTTCAAAATTTTTGTGGTTTTATCAAAGATTTTTGCTGTTTCTTGAAGGTTTTTAATCTGATCAAAAAGACAGTTTAGTGCTTTGACGTCACTGAATTTTAAATGGCATGTTTTAACCACATGACCCTCATTTCCACATCTAAAGCATTTTGAGTGCTTTGGCTTGATCTTTGGAGAGGGTCTGGATTATGATGGTTGTGATGCTCTTTTCTTGATCTTGCTTGAGCATGAGCTTTCACTGGAACATGGTTCATCAATGTTGTTGTTGCTTGATTCCTCATTTGTGGTGCAGTCTGGCTCGCTGATGTCACTTTCTGTATCACTATGTGATTCTTCAGGAATTGAGTTATCTGTTTCACTTTGTGATTCTTCAGAACATGACATATTTGTTGATGATGGAGTAAACTCTGGAATTTCTTCAGTAAGAAATTTCCCGAACCTGTTTCTTTTTAGTTCTGGTACAAACGGAGATGGTCTATATACATTTTCATTATCAGAGAATGCATCATTAAGATCAACACAAACTGGCATAACATTGTCAACACAAATATCTGAGCGTTTGATAGGATTCTTCCTATCATCAGGGTCCACAACGCCCTTTAAATAAAGTTTAGAAGATAATGTAGTACAGTCATCCGGCCTAGATAAACTATTACAGTTATCCATCCTAGATAAACTATTACAATCATCCAATTTAGTTAAGTTATTACATTCATCCGAATTCAAAATAGTTTTAGACTTGTCATTACTCCAGATGAACCAATTCACTGTAGACTAATTGGCACCTGGGTGACCTAACCCCATCTTTTGTCCACCACAACTCTCATCATCGTCCACCTGCTCCTGTTGGGTCATATCTGCACTGCTTTTACTTATATTAGAGTTTGACTCAGATTTGACACATTCTTTTTCAAAAAGATCATTTTTTGGATGTGGTTTTGGAATGGGTATATATTCACTTTTGCTCAAAGGTAAAAACAGAGATTTTACAATTCCCTTTTTATCCTTATACCCAATTCCATCTTTGACGAATGATTTCCTTCAACAATCAAGGATATCTGTATGAGCATGCTTGCTTACATTCCATTTGTCCACAACAATTTGGAGATGATTTGTTTCATTTCTAGATTTTTCTAGTTTTTCTGTTAATTCATTTATTAAAAAATCTTTTCTCAGAACAAATTCTTTTAGAGTTTGCATTTCAGCTATAGTTGCATTTAACTTTCGCTGATATGCTAACTCATTTTCTTTCATTTCAGTGTTGATTTTTCGGATGTCATCCATTTCTCTTAAGATTTTCCTATTGTGGGACAAACAGTAAGCAACAGTTGTAACACACCTTGGTGAGCACAGCTTTGATTTTATTTCAAGAGGAATACTTACCAAATCTCTCTCCTCAACTGTCTTGGGCACGTTCTGCAGCTTCTCATTTGCTTTGCTGGTGGAGGTCTTCTCAGCTACGAGTGCTTCCTCAGGCGCGGCTTCTTTTCCTTTATCGGCCACTAGCACTCCTTTCAGACATGCATTCTCCAGCGTTCCACTCTTTGGCATCTCCGCCGACGGCCCTTCTAGAGAGTTCACGCCGTGTGTGGATTTGGTGCAGATTTTGGCCATCAAAGCCTTGTTCACATCAGCTTCAACCGCAGCAGCCTCCTCTCCCCAATCAAAGTCCTCAACCACTAACGCCTTCTGTTGATTCGCTTCCCTTCCATCAGTTATGGCCACCATTCTTTTTGCCGGCTTGATTTCTGCTTGACTTAGAGTGGGGCACTCATACTTGAAGTGCCCAAGAGTCTTGCAGTTGTAGCATCTAATCTTAGATTTATCAAAACCCGCTTTTCCCATACCAACTCTTCGACCAGTTCTATCTTGAAACCTCTTCACCCTCAAAGTAATCATGGCCATCTGCCAATTCAAATCCATTTCCTCCATATCATCAGGGTCAACCTGATACATGTCTTCAGGATTCATCATCTCACTCTTAATTTCACCTGTCTTTAAAGCCTCAAAGCTAGACATGAAAGTGTTGAAGAGCTCAACATGTTCGTTTGCAAGCTTTGTAAGCTGTGGGTTTATGTAACATCCGGCCCCTCTCACCACCAATATTGTCCGCTTTGCTCCGATGGGTCGCTCATCCAGAGCTCACGGATTTGTTTTTGGTTGCCCAGTTGAGACTTCCCAGTAGGTCACCCATCCTAAAATTTCTCCCACCTGAGCACGCTTAACTGTGGAGTTCTCCTCTCATCCACTAATATTAAGCCCCAAAACGCGTTGGTGATTTAAGAGGCAAGACATTACTTATGAACCAAGGATCTCTCCTGGCCACGGCCGATGTGGGATTTTCCTGGGGTGTCACATTCACCCCCTGTTAGAGTCTCATCGTCCCTGATGAGGTATGTACCCACCATCCCGAACGGCACAGGAGTGTCTCTGATACCATCTGTAACATCCGGCCCCTCTCACCACCAATATTGTCCGCTTTGCCCCGATGGGTCGCTCATCCAGAGCTCACGGATTTGTTTTTGGTTGCCCAGTTGAGACTTCCCAGTAGGTCACCCATCCTAAAATTTCTCCCACCTGAGCACGCTTAACTGTGGAGTTCTCCTCTCATCCACTAACATTAAGCCCCAAAACGCGTTGGTGATTTAAGAGGCAAGACATTACTTATGAACCAAGGATCTCTCCTGGCCACGGCCGATGTGGGATTTTCCTGGGGTGTCACAGTTTAAGTGTCTTAGCAGCTACGTCAGAGTATGAGACTGTCTTTCCCGAACTTGAACTACCACCACCCATTGCATCCACATATGCATGTGACGAACTTGAACCCGTGTTACCTACGGGAGTCATTAATGCCAGATTCTTCATAGCCGTGGTGGGCACAGCTTTCGGAGCAGTCTGGTTCATCTCTCTTTTTGTGATGTCCATTTCAAAAGACTTTAGAGTGTTGATGAGGTCAGCTAATGTAGATTGAGCATCTAGATACTCTTTTCTAATCAACATGCACTGTATGCTCCATTCTTTGGGCAGGGAGTCGAGCAGTTTCTTGATGGAATTTCTGTTGTTGACGGGAATTCCTGCCTTCTTCATCTTGGTTAACATACTCATGAATCTTTCGATATGCGAGCTCAAGCTTTCACCACGAATGCTACCGAACATGTCATATTCTTTCTGCACCATATCTTGCTTATATTGGCGCATTTCTTCATTCCCTTCATAGTACTCGTTTAACGCAAACCACAGATCATGTGCAGTGCCATATTCCTCAAACATGTTATAAACATCGTTTGATAGGGCCATGGTAAGGGCACCATAAGCCTTATGGTCTCTCTGAAGTAGCTGTTTATCGACATCAGTGTAAGTGGTTGGATCAGGGTTAAACTCTTCTCCTGTGGCAGTAGTTCTCATTGGAATGTGTGGACCCAACTGGATAGAAGTCCATTGGGTGAAGTCCGTGACATAGAAGAACGACCTCATTCGATTCTTCCAAGTTCCATAATCTTCTACACCTTTTAACTTAGGGACTCTAGTTGTTGTTTCGGTTTCAAGTTCTTGTTGAGTGATAGGATTTATAGTTGAGTGGTTATCGTTACCGGCCATGATTTAAGTTAATTTTAAGAGTTTTGTTTATCAGATTTTAGTTAACAGTCCAGAAAATTTGTCCACGGTCCTTAAGTGCGCAACAAGTACGCAGATTGTCCAGATCAAGTACGCAGCTCCTGCAACAATGTAAACAACCTTGTTAAGATGTGTGTCTATTGATAAGTACGCAGTCTTGCAAGCACACGTGTGGCTGTTGTTTCTTGATAAGTGCGCAGATCAGTCAGCACTTGGGCATGGTAAGTGCTCAGTCTGGACTGATCAGTCTGCGTACTAAATGAAGTACGCAGACACTTAAACTCTCGTTTAAGAATTAAGTGCGCAGAAATCCTAGCCAAGTACTCAAAACCACACTTCTCAATAAGTGCGCACAAAACCAAAGATTTCTGTTTAAGTGCGCAGAAACCCTAGTTAAGTGCTCAAGACAATGAAAGACCACAAGTACGCACAAAACTTAGTTGCGTACTAAGACAAAAGACCTAAGTGCTCAGATAATCACAAGTATGCAGCTTATAAGCTAAGTACTCAAACCAAGAAATAAGTGCGCAAAACGTATGAAACAAGTGCGCAAAACGGGCTGTGAAAAACACAAGAAACTCAGCTAAAATTTATCCAAAACTTTTTCATTCCATTCTGAAGTGCTTGGATTAAATTTCTGCTTAAAATGAACCACTTTTAGCTTTCAGAAACACAATTTCCACGAAATTTGAAGCAAAAATGTAAGAAAAACACCTAAATTTAAAAGTTCATAGAAAAATAATCTTGATAATAAAAACTAAGATGAGGGTTTTGGTATCTTAAAATAGATACAATCTAGAGCACAGAGGCTCTGGTACCAAATTGTAAGTCCCAAATACTAGATCTTGTTAAGTGCAAGAGATTGTTATCACTTAGAAACACCTATGGATTAGGTGTTTTAAGTGATTAATCTTCTACAACAAAGAAACTAGATGAATATAATAAAAACCGACACACAAGATGAATAAGAACACGATTTCATTACTGATTTGTCATTGAAACACCATGAAATACATACAAGTACGCACCGTTCAATCTTGTGCTACAAAGATAACCAAAAACCCCAACCCTAGAGCTGCACACTAACATTTCTTGTATAGGCAGGCAGATGGGCCTGCGCACTTAACACAAGTGCACAGGGCCCGTCCCCTTGTGCGCAGCCTAGGGTTTCACTTTAAAACTTTGTCTTAATTACATAATTAGCTCTTTAACTATCAAACTATACAACGAGCCATCAAAAGTCTATGATCTAGTAACTGTGGTCTCAATATAACCCAACATTAAGTTTGAAAATATTTTGGGTCAACAAAAATGTTGGTGAGAATTACATAGGATTGTATATTGAATAAAAACTTGTACAATTCGAGTGTCATGGCAAGTCTAGTCCATATGTGAAAACAAAACCATCGGGTAAATCGAGTGCATAATCAAACCTTGTGACTAGAATATTGTGGTCCATCCCATACGCATATGGTTCACTCGATTTTGTTATAAATTCGATAACAATCACCAACGCTACCTATGTAGGAGGTACACGTATCCGGGTGGGGTTGTCAGTCCAATAGATCTATCATTGTATATCGTCGGCTGATCAATGTTAATGATTATGCTAGAATAATTGTGCTTACCCTAGTAATGTTTAAGACATAATGCAACATAGAATAACACATAGACACTTATGATTGAATTGTAAATTGAATGTTGTAACATGTTTCACCCCAAAATAGTGAAATGGAAAAAGAGGCTATGTAAACTCACCTGAAATTCACTGTGTAAGTACTAGCAAGTAGCAACAAGTCTGAACTTGGATTAATTGAACTCTTGTATCCTATTACAAATAAATGATGCCTTAAATTCTAATGCAAATAAGTTTAATTCATTTCTTGATTGTTAAAGATAATTTATTCAACTACCTAGACTTGCATTGAACGAATGCGCGTCTTAAAGTGTGTATGACTTAACGAACCGAAGAGAACTGGGTTTTGTTTATTGAAAATATATATATGCGTTTGTATAGTTGTTTGAAATAACTGCTTTAATATCTTATTCAAGGTCATGTTTTGATGTTATTGGTAAAGACACATTTTGGCTAAAAATTAATATTTGCGTGGCTCAACTCGCAAATTGACTCATTTCGCAGATTAAAACGTATTATACGTACTTATTAATAAATACAAGTATTTCTATTTTTGACGACGTAAGATTTGAAAGTTCGAATTTATTTGTAAAAACATAATCTCGTCTACACATAATTACAAACTTGGAAGGCCGATTCGTTTCTTATATTTTTATAAAATTTGGACAGAGTTTCCCCTGTTTTTGCAAGAAACCAGACAACTCAAGTTGTCTATATTTTCCCAAAATCAAATCAGATGGACACATATACACGACGCGTGGTTTAACTTGTTAAAACTATAATATGCGAGGAACTATACTTTTCGACAAGAAAAAAATAAATATATAGTCCAACATTTGATAGTTGTCATAATAATATAACTATAAGTTAGTCGTTATTTGATTCGTCAAGCTCACAAATAAATAGTTTTTGTTACAACTCGGTTCGGTTCGATTAGCCTTTAGAATAAATAATTATACACAATATACACAAAAATATAAAGGTCGTGGCGCGCGTTATACCTTCCGTGAATAAGCTCGCCTCAAAATATTCGTTGACTAGCTTTGACCGAACATAATATTGACCAAGTTTAACTACTATCGACCAGAAGTTTGACCTGTTGACCGACTTTTGCCAAAACCGGACTTGGCCAGATCTGATCCGTTGTCTCGCGTCTCAAAAACCTTAACTCTTGGAGGTTTGACCGGAAAAGTAGACCAAACAAGAAGCAACAACCATAACTAATCGAGCAAAGTACCTGGAAAGAGAACATCCCAACCCCAAGACCATCTTCGTCGTAGGCCAGTCGAGTTAACAACCGAGATCCAAACCCTATGTCACTGCTGCTCCATAACCACAACCAAACATCACCATCGTCGCAGTCACCATAGCTGACCTGGAACCAGAGCCCTATGCTTCACATTAACGGACCCGGAATCATCTATTATTGATAATAGAACAAGGAAATGAGAAGGGAGGGGTAGGGACCAGAACAAGACAAGAGAAATACACCCCGATGTACTTGGTCGGAACCTGCAACTCGGAATATAAGGAGGTGTCGTCGGGTCATGGATAAAGCATCGAGCCCGGTGACCCTGTGTTGTTGCTGCTGCTTGAATATTGAGGAGAAAGAGGGGTTTGTAGTTGGTGGATGTTGATTGTGGGGCTCGGTGGTGCCGCCTCTAATTAGAGGGGCTGGCCGGAGATTATAAAGGAAGAAGAGGGAAGTTAAAGGTGGTGATTGGTACGCAAGGAGGTAAGGGTGGTGGTGATTGTTAGCGGCAGTTGTTGTTGGCGGCCAGAGTGGTGGTTCAGGTGGTTGGCAGCGGTGGTCTGGAGTGGGAGGTGGGGCTGCGGCAGTCTTGAGGAGAAGAAAGGAGTGTGAGGGAGATGAGGGAGAGTGTGCGGGAGAGGGAGACGGCAGGGAGAACAAGAAGAAAAAAAAAGTTTAGGGCTAGGGTTTTGGGTAAGAAGGATTAAGAAAGTAGCAGGTGGCTTAAGGTGTTTAAATAATAAATATGTAGGGTTAGCTAGGTGGATTAGATGGATGTGAACCGCGTATACGAACCCGTTAATGATTGGCGTCTCATTTTTAATTTAAATTCGTTTAATCAGTAGAATAATTATTTTATGTAATTTATTTATATTACTCGATTCAAAACGAGTATTTGGAATGTATATTATATTTAAATTTGTTAGATTTAGAATCGACTAGTCGTTTAATATCCGATGTATTCTCACCGTGTCACTATATGACGTAATTAAGAAATTTAAATTTGTTGGTGAGTAATAATAAAAAAATACTTCTTGTTAATTAGGTATTATCGTGAAAGAAAATTCAACAGTTGTGCGAATATAATATAAATATATGTTATATTTTTTTACTAATAAAATAGCGGGGCGTTACAGTCTCCCCTAGTTTTGGAAACTTCGTCCCGAAGTTATTAAAACACAGGGTTTAGGTAAATGCTTGGACATTTATCATTTGGTTTAAAGCATGGCAGAAGTTTTATGGGTATTAGGATAAAGTGTTACGTATGTGTTATGAGGGTTGGATTACGATAGTCTAAAATAGCGAGGGGGAATAAACACCAAACTTAAGTTGCATGAGATGATAGACTATGGATGGGCTAAATGAACTATCAAATAACTAGGGTTTGTTTTTGGCTCGACCCTCAATCTCGTTTCCGATGTATCGTTAGTGTTTCTTACCAAAGCCCTAATAGAATTTCACACCACTCTAACGTACCTGTAAATTCATGATTACGTTCCGGACCGTAATCACCAATTTACCTTACATTAGGGTTTTGTGTCCTTCTATGACTCTAAACACACATGTAAAACACACAATGCAAAATAACCTTGTGATTGAATATTTGTATCAAATTACGTGTACAATGTATCCAAACATGAGTCCAACTGTTGAGCAGGAAAAAGACCTCTACCAGTCAGGGAGTAGGAACCTCTACCGATTGTTGAGCAGGTGCGATAGCCTCTACCAGTCGTTGAGCAGGTTATTAGAACCTCTACCGACTGTTGAGCAGGCATGATGACCTCTACCAATCGTTGAGCAGTTATTAAGTACTATACTAACTATTGAGCAAGAACTTCATCCTCTACCAGTTGTTTGATTTAGTGTAACAATTGTTTTTGGTTTAACACATAAGTTGCAAGTTGATAATACATACATGTAAGCAAGTTTGTAAATGCATCAGTATCAAGTATAGCATGCGAGTTGTAATAGAGTTGTCCTAGACAAGATTAATGACTCTAGGTATGTTTATAGCAAATAGTTTATATTCCATGCTTTCAAGTATGAATAATCAAATGTTCAATTAGATATTCAAATCCTCATGTATAACTAAGAATCAAGTTCGATGCAACGAACAATCAAGTTTTCAACAGTTTGGCTATCATAGAGGTCAAGTTCATGTTCAAGAAGGTAAAGGATATGAATTTAGTTCTTGAGAGGATGATGAAGAACTCAAAGTATCATCGAGGTTATGAAAGATGATGAATGTGAAGATAAGGATTTTCAAAGAGACACAAGTAGTAAGGAGATTATTTAGCAAAATGAATCGTGGGGTTTGAATCAAATATGGATGTTAAAATTAAGCGTATGAGAAAACATGATTGTGGTAATTGCCAAAAATTTGTAAAACTTCGAACATGTTTAAAATAAGTGGGTGTCAATGGGAAAATTGTAGAGTAAATTTTGTTCATGTGGATGGAAAGATTTTATTTTCAAAGTTGGTTTTGTATATAAAGCAAAAGTCATTAAACAGTACAAACTAAATGGATCTAGATCAAAATATTTCAATGAGTCGGAGGTTTTAAACGTGATATCGGGTTTCAAAAATCAAGAACTTGTTGAGGTGTTTTGTATAATTGACATTGATTATTCCATAAAATTTTCATCGAAAATCATTTGTTACGCCAATAAATTGTTACATAAACATTTGAAATTTAGAAAATAGGTTTGTGGAAATAAAAGACTCTTTGACAAGATATTTATTTGCTATAGTTTGTGAATCCCCAGGTGATGAAAGTTTGACAAAATTCAGTACTCTTTATTGTTTATGCTAGAGTATCTCCTATATGTAACACCCCAACCGATGGCGGAAACATCGGGATGTCACGTATTGAATGATTGTTCAGAAGCACATGGTAGATAATAAATTTCATTAAATGATTTAATTGAATTACATACAATTTTTCTAGAATTTGTACATCAAATTGAATAAACTATACACATATCTTCAAGCATCAATTCAAATCTTCAAGCAAATAGAACCCGAAACATGTTAAGTTGAAAATGTTTTGGGTCAACAAAAGTTGGTGAGAATTACATAGGTTTTTGATAATTGAGTAAAATGATGTGCAATTCATGTGTCATGTCAATCTAGCCCATATGTGAGAACATATTAGAAATAAATCGAGTGCATAATCAACCCTTGTGACTGTTATAAAATGATACATACCATACACTTATGGTCCCAATGAATATGTTATGCGATAACAAACACCCACGTAACCTTTGTAGGAGGCACGTATCCGGGTGGGATTGTCAGTCCAATAGATCTATCAATGTATACCGTCGGCTTGTACGGAGTTAATGATTATGCTAGAATGGTGCTTACTCTAATCATGCTCAAGACATAATGCAACATAGAAAACACATAGACACATTGATGATTGAATTGCAATGATGATGTTATAACATGTTTCACCCCAAAAATGGTGATAAATAGAAAAGGGGCTATGTAAAACTCACCTTAGCAAATGTTAACTTGTTGGAAAGATATAATAATTGTGTTGCCCAAAGTGATTCCAAATATTACCCTATAATGAGGTAATATATAATAAGTCTAAGTCTATATAACTAATATGTGTATCCTAGGGTTTCGATTTGGGGATAATCAATTGTTAAATTTAATTTAAAAATGTTAATTAAATAAAGAAAATTGGATAATTAATGAAAAATAGTCTTTTTATAAAATTTGGATTTTGAGTGTGCACATTAAAGTGTTTGAAGCAATAAAATAATTTTTATAAAATTATTTCATTTAAAATAGATTTTTAAATCTATTTATTTATAAATAGTCAATTATTAACTTTAATAATCAAAAATACTAAAATTAAAGAAATCTTATTTAAAAAATCATATTTCTGTTCTAAATGATTAAAAATAATTTGTATAAAATTTTGGTGCAAAAATGATGAAAATTGGATTTATTATGAATTAATTATGATTAAATCTAACAAAAATTGTTTAAAAATATAAAATAAATGATTTTACTGATTTAAAAATTATTTCAGTAAAGGTTGACTTTATAAAAAGTCAGGATAAATTTTGGGAAATTTAAATAAATTGTTTTGATATAATAATGGATTTTTATAATTATAATAGTATAAAAATGATTTAATTATTATAAATACTAAATAAAAGAATTTCTGAAAAATAAAAATTGTAAATAACACTTTTATACCAGATTAAACAATTATAATTTTTTTAGAATTTATAAAATAGTTTAGGTATTTTAAAAAGAATTTAAATGATTATAAGGATTAATATATATATAAATAAATTGTTTGTTAAAAAGAAAGGAAAAGAAAAGAATGCCAAAAAACCCGGTCAGAGCCGGGACTCGAACCCGGGTGACCCGTGTGGAGGACCAGAGTCACAACCACTTGGCCTAGGCCGGTGGTTGTGAGATTTCTGGTTTAAAATTAATTATAAACACTACGCAAAAACAGGTTTATCCCCAATTCAAATCATACGAACCCTAGAATTACAATTGATTGATTCAGGCAACAATAGCCCGATTAATGTTAGGGCTATTGTTGCTGGGATGCCGAAGAACTAAACCCACCAAAAATATTAGACTCACAGTGTAAGATTGATGTTGATGGTCGGGTCAAAGAGAAAGTCAAACTACGAGCTTGATAGCAACGATCAGAGTATAATTGAAAGAATTGGAGGTGAAGAGAGTGTTATGAGCGAGTTGTTAAGCCTCGCAGACCCTCAATTTATACTAGAGGATTAGGGTTAGGGTTAATTAGAAGGTTGACTTATAATTGAATACCCACGCGTCAATTGATTAAATTGGTCAACTATTGCCGTGTTATTGATGTGTAAACGCGTTGTTTTGGGCCGATAATCATGTATATTTACCATATCAGTGAGCTTGATTGATAAATCAAAGGGTTTGATTTCCTTTTGCTGAGCTCGCGTATACAGCAGCAGATATGGAAACAGCTTTAGTTTTAAAGTACGTATAAATAAATAATGTTCCTAAATCAAAACAGATGTGATAGCATGGACTAGTGGTTGAGGCGTGGTGTGTGTGTATAAAAGGTCACCGGTTCGAAACCCGGCTGGACCCTTTTATTTTTGATTAAAATGGGATAAAGGGAGGTGGGGTTGGGCCGAGGTGCAGTGGGCTCAGGTCTTGGGCCGCATTAACTGGGCTGGCACAGTGGGCTTCAAAACAAAAGAGAGGAATAGATGGGCTGCAGCAAAATCTGTTTTAATTATATACATTATTACTATTTTTTTTTTTAAAACTGAAATATAATTATTATTATAATTATATAAAAAAAATGCAATATATATATATATATATATATATAGGTTGCGAGTTTGGAAAAATAAATATAGACTTGGGCACATAAGTGTAGAATTAAGGATAAAATAAGGGCTTTTTCGTATAGAAATTTCGTGGAAATTTTTGCGATGTTACAGTCTCCCCTACTTTTAGGAACTTCGTCCCGAAGTTAAGAGAAACACTAGGTTACAATTGGCCAACCACCGGAAACCTTGATAAAATTTTACACTACCTTAACGTACCTGTAAATTCATGATTACGTTCCGGACCGTAATTACCAATTTACCTTACATTAGGGTTTTGCGTCCTTTTATGACTTTACCGATTGTTGAGCAGGTCTGATAGTCTCCACCAGTCGTTGAGCAGGTGGTAGGGCCTCTCCTGACTGTTGGAAAGACATGATGACCCCTACCAATCGTTAAGCTGGTTGTTTGGTAGTTAGCTAATTGTTTGTACAAGCAAGTAAGTATAGATATAGAAATTAGTTCACATTCAAACAAGCATGCACACATATGTTATGATAATACTTGATTTTTTTATTACTTGAAAATAAAATGTCAATACATGGAATTAAAAGCAAACAACATTTAAATAGTGGGACTTGCTGTTAAGTAGCTGGAGGGTCTCAAGCGGGATTATTTGGAGCATCAAGAGCGTTCGTAGCAGGGATTCGACAAGCTTCCGCAAGATGCCCATACCTCTGACAATTGGTGCACTGTCGACAGGGTACTTGAGTTGGATGATGATACTGGCAGGTGTCACACTTAGGTAGGTTCCCATTGTATTGTTTCTTGGTGGGTGGGGTAGTGGTGTCTATTGCAAAATTCCTGACCTTGTTCTTCCCGTTGGTTGAGGCCTCAGTTTTGATTTCGACGGCAGGTTGGGGAGTATCCTTTTTCTTTTCCCCTTTACGAGTCAGGGTTCCTGCCTTCACATGGTTATCTGTTAGGGTGGCAGCCAAACGCTTTGCTTCTTCCAATGTAGCAGGGTTCCTTCCCCACACTGTGTCTTGAATCTGCATCGGTAAGCCACCAATGTATTTTTCGATCGCAATGGGCAAAGGAGTGACTTTGTGGGGTAGCAGTAAGCTAAGTTCGTGAAAGCGAGTGTTGTAAGCAAGGTTTTCCCCACTGTCTTGAGCAAGATCATAAAATTCGTCTTCCAGTTTCTTGATTTCATTACGAGGACAGAACTCTGCCTTCATAATGTCTTTAGCTTGATCCCAGGTTAAGGCTAGTGCAGCTTCAGCCCCGCGAGTGCGTTTTTCTTCATTCCACCAAGTGAGTGCTCGCTTATGAAGAACACTCATGGCATAACGGACCTTAAAGTTGTCGGGGCATTCACTGTTAATGAAGGTATTTTCAATGCCCTCAAACCATTGTAGGAGTCCAGTAGCTCCTTCTTCACCGCTGAACTTTGGAGGTTTACAAGAGTTGAAATGCTTAAGGGTGCAAGCTTGGGGTCCATTACCATTGCCATTGCCATTTCCGTTCCCATTGTTGTGACCATTCCCGTTGCCGTTCAATTGGATGACCTGAGCAAGTAAATTAGGAACCAGAGTTGCGATTTGCTGTGCCATTTGTTGAGAAATGATCGCAGCCAGTTGAGCATCGACCCCATTGTTGTTGTGACCAGGGCCTTGGTCATGGTTGTGGTTATGGTTATCACCACCTTCTTCGTGGTTCTCACCATTGTTGTTGCGAGTGCTGCGACGAGGAGGCATGATCTGTAATAGACACAATGAAATGAATGAGAGTTTATATAAGGAATGAAATCATTTATTCATTAATTAAAACGAATAAACGAAAACGTTGACTTATCAAAGATTCTAAATTCTAATAACATATGAAGACATGCTTTAGCCTATAAGTGAACACTCATCCCGAGAATTCCCAGGTAGGCATCCGGGTCCCTCGTCTGATTGGGATATATGCGCAATGCCAGCCTAGACAGAAGACTCAGAATACAGGCGTTCACCCTTCCAGATTGCACGTGTTCGTTATTAAGATCTAGAACTTCGACGAGATCTCAAGGGGGTTCAGGTTAAACCTGAGGATTTTGTCCTATTAGTCTAAGAGTAGATTCACTGATGGAGAGCAGCCTTCTTGTAAGGATGAAAGTACGGATAAGAAGTAGGAGGGAGATAGAGAATAGCAAGTAAAAGAAGCATGTACTGGTTAAATCCTATGGTTATAGACTAGATTATTTTTCTAATAACCTAATTCCCTATAACCATGGCTCTGATACCAATCTGTAACACCCCAACCGATGGCGGAAACATCGGGATGTCACGTATTGAATGATTGTTCAGTAGCACATGGTAGATAATAAATTTCATTAAATGATTTAATTGAATTACATACAATTTTTCTAGAATTTGTACATCAAATTGAATAAACTATACACATATCTTCAAGCATCAATTCAAATCTTCAAGCAAATAGAACCCGAAACATGTTAAGTTGAAAATGTTTTGGGTCAACAAAAGTTGATGAGAATTACATAGGTTTTTGATAATTGAGTAAAATGATGTGCAATTCATGTGTCATGTCAATCTAGCCCATATGTGAGAACATATTAGAAATAAATCGAGTGCATAATCAACCCTTGTGACTGTTATAAAATGATACATACCATACACTTATGGTCCCAATGAATATGTTATGCGATAACAAACACCCACGTAACCTTTGTAGGAGGCACGTATCCGGGTGGGATTGTCAGTCCAATAGATCTATCAATGTATACCGTCGGCTTGTACGGAGTTAATGATTATGCTAGAATGGTGCTTACTCTAATCATGCTCAAGACATAATGCAACATAGAAAACACATAGACACATTGATGATTGAATTGCAATGATGATGTTATAACATGTTTCACCCCAAAAATGGTGATAAATAGAAAAGGGGCTATGTAAAACTCACCTTAGCAAATGTTAACTTGTTGGAAAGATATAATAATTGTGTTGCCCAAAGTGATTCCAAATATTACCCTATAATGAGGTAATATATAATAAGTCTAAGTCTATATAACTAATATGTGTATCCTAGGGTTTCGATTTGGGGATAATCAATTGTTAAATTTAATTTAAAAATGTTAATTAAATAAAGAAAATTGGATAATTAATGAAAAATAGTCTTTTTATAAAATTTGGATTTTGAGTGTGCACATTAAAGTGTTTGAAGCAATAAAATAATTTTTATAAAATTATTTCATTTAAAATAGATTTTTAAATCTATTTATTTATAAATAGTCAATTATTAACTTTAATAATCAAAAATACTAAAATTAAAGAAATCTTATTTAAAAAATCATATTTCTGTTCTAAATGATTAAAAATAATTTGTATAAAATTTTGGTGCAAAAATGATGAAAATTGGATTTATTATGAATTAATTATGATTAAATCTAACAAAAATTGTTTAAAAATATAAAATAAATGATTTTACTGATTTAAAAATTATTTCAGTAAAGGTTGACTTTATAAAAAGTCAGGATAAATTTTGGGAAATTTAAATAAATTGTTTTGATATAATAATGGATTTTTATAATTATAATAGTATAAAAATGATTTAATTATTATAAATACTAAATAAAAGAATTTCTGAAAAATAAAAATTGTAAATAACACTTTTATACCAGATTAAACAATTATAATTTTTTTAGAATTTATAAAATAGTTTAGGTATTTTAAAAAGAATTTAAATGATTATAAGGATTAATATATATATATAAATAAATTGTTTGTTAAAAAGAAAGGAAAAGAAAAGAATGCCAAAAAACCCGGTCAGAGCCGGGACTCGAACCCGGGTGACCCGTGTGGAGGACCAGAGTCACAACCACTTGGCCTAGGCCGGTGGTTGTGAGATTTCTGGTTTAAAATTAATTATAAACACTACGCAAAAACAGGTTTATCCCCAATTCAAATCATACGAACCCTAGAATTACAATTGATTGATTCAGGCAACAATAGCCCGATTAATGTTAGGGCTATTGTTGCTGGGATGCCGAAGAACTAAACCCACCAAAAATATTAGACTCACAGTGTAAGATTGATGTTGATGGTCGGGTCAAAGAGAAAGTCAAACTACGAGCTTGATAGCAACGATCAGAGTATAATTGAAAGAATTGGAGGTGAAGAGAGTGTTATGAGCGAGTTGTTAAGCCTCGCAGACCCTCAATTTATACTAGAGGATTAGGGTTAGGGTTAATTAGAAGGTTGACTTATAATTGAATACCCACGCGTCAATTGATTAAATTGGTCAACTATTGCCGTGTTATTGATGTGTAAACGCGTTGTTTTGGGCCGATAATCATGTATATTTACCATATCAGTGAGCTTGATTGATAAATCAAAGGGTTTGATTTCCTTTTGCTGAGCTCGCGTATACAGCAGCAGATATGGAAACAGCTTTAGTTTTAAAGTACGTATAAATAAATAATGTTCCTAAATCAAAACAGATGTGATAGCATGGACTAGTGGTTGAGGCGTGGTGTGTGTGTATAAAAGGTCACCGGTTCGAAACCCGGCTGGACCCTTTTATTTTTGATTAAAATGGGATAAAGGGAGGTGGGGTTGGGCCGAGGTACAGTGGGCTCAGGTCTTGGGCCGCATTAACTGGGCTGGCACAGTGGGCTTCAAAACAAAAGAGAGGAATAGATTGGCTGCAGCAAAATCTGTTTTAATTATATACATTATTACTATTTTTTTTTTTTAAAACTGAAATATAATTATTATTATTATTATATAAAAAAATGCAATATATATATATATATATATATATATATATAGGTTGCGAGTTTGGAAAAATAAATATAGACTTGGGCACATAAGTGTAGAATTAAGGATAAAATAAGGGCTTTTTCGTATAGAAATTTCGTGGAAATTTTTGCGATGTTACACTATACACCAGTTATGAGATCATAGTTTGAACAAGGATTTTAAAATCTTGAATATGATGAAGTTTTATGGTTGAGGGTGCCTTTAAAAGAATGTAGGGGGAGTTTTAAAATAAAATTGGCCCAAAGGTAATATGACTTAAGAAGTAAAATGTGTAATATGTTGTAAAGAGAACTATACGATTTGGGTTAGATGTTGAAAATAATTAAACAAGCGGGTAATATTACAAGTTTGTAAAATGAAATATGATTGTGAGATCCACAAATGATTCATGAATTTTATGCTAACGAGGGATTTTTTTTTTTAAAGAAGAAAATAGATTTGAATTGCAAAAATTTTGAGATTCGACACTTAGAATTTAAACGAGAGTGGGGGATATAAATGAAAATGAAACACAAAGATTGTAATCATTTAACTATGAATAAACGCTGACTTATCATAACAGATCAGATCTAATCCCAAGGAATTTGCCCTAAAAATCTAGGAGTACGTTAGGATTACAACAAGTGAGTGAAAGAGAGTAGGCAAGACCAAGCTAGGTTAAGATTAAGGAGGAGGATATGGATAGAGATAAGGATAAGGTAGAGCTGCAAGCAACTGAAGCAAGTACCGGTTTAAAATCCCTAGGGTTATAGTCTAGATTATTTTTTTTCTAATAACCTAATTCCCTATAACCAAGGCTCTGATACAAATCTGTAACACCCCAACCGATGGCGGAAACATCGAGGTGTCACGTATGAATGATTGTTCAGTAGCTCATGGTAAATAATAAATTTCAATAATTGATTTAAATACATTACATACAATTGTTCTACAAGAATTTGTACATCAAATTGAAAAATACTAGATACACATCTTCAAGCATTAACTCTAATCTTCAAGCAAGCTATAGCCTGAAACATGTTAAGTTTGAAAATATTTTGGGTCAACAAAAATGTTGGTGAGAATTACATAGGTTTGTATATTGAATAAAAACTTGTACAATTCGAGTGTCATGGCAAGTCTAGTCCATATGTGAAAACAAAACCATCGGGTAAATCGAGTGCATAATCAAACCTTGTGACTAGAATATTCTGGTCCATCCCATACGCATATGGTTCACTCGATTTTGTTATAAATTCGATAACAATCACCCACGCTACCTATGTAGGAGGTACACGTATCCGGGTGGGGTTGTCAGTCCAATAGATCTATCATTGTATATCGTCGGCTGATCAATGTTAATGATTATGCTAGAATAATTGTGCTTACTCTAATAATGTTTAAGACATAATGCAACATAGAATAACACATAGACACTTATGATTGAATTGTAAATTGAATGTTGTAACATGTTTCACCCCAAAATAGTGAAATGGAAAAAGGGGCTATGCAAACTCACCTGAAATTCACTGTGTAAGTACTAGCAAGTAGCAACAAGTCTGAACTTGGATTAATTGAACACTTGTATCCTATTACAAATAAATGATGCCTTAAATTCTAATGCAAATAAGTTTAATTCATTTCTTGATTGTAAAGATAATTTATTCAACTACCTAGACTTGCATTGAACGAATGCGCGTCTTAAAGTGTGAATGTGTGACACCCGGCAAATTCTGGTTAACAACGTTGTCTAGATGAAAGTCTACCTTAGCGAGTCAGGTTATGGTTCGGGAACTATTGGTTAGTCTAGAAGATCATTGGATGTTGGTCTAAAGGTTCGTTAGATGTCAGTCCTTAACCAAGTGTACAAACGGTGACGATTTGTAGGATCGTCAGGGCATACGGAACGTACGAGTCTCGAGTCCCGGGAATTGGTGAACGAGTGTAAATATGTGTATTTACTTGTGTTATGTGTTTACAATCATTATGTGACTTGTCGGTACGTGAATATGTATTAACATATGTTAAAACGGGGTTTAACGCGCAAAACGCACAAAACCAACCCCAATAGGCGATTAGGAAGCCTAATCACCTATAGGGGAGGCGAGTAGGGAACTTTAAGGGCGAGTAGGGCCCTAATCGTGTGTATGTAGGGGCGATTAGGCCCAATCGCATGAACATTCATGCGATTAGCAGCCCTAATCGCATGAAACTGCTGCATACTCGCTAGTAACGGGCTGGACGACTAAAAACGACTATAAATACCATACTTAACCTCCTAAACTTCATTATACAAACCCTAGTCGTCCCATAACCCGCCCCAACACATAAACAACCTCTGGAAGGCGATTTTTGACAAAACACAAGGTTTCAAGCTTGAATCATCATACTTTCATAATCCTAAGGTTTGATTTTCATCCATAACTCTTTATAAACGTTTTTAATCAATCCCTAATGGTCCAGACCTGTTTTTAAACGAAAAAGCTTTCTGAAAATCGTCAATAAGGGTTGTTAATCGGATTATAACTAATATGCATGCATTATGGGTGTGTATGATTAGAAAGCTAGGATTTTTATGATTCATGATGATGATTTGATATGTTATTATGTTAGATCAGTATTGATATTGATAGTATGATGATAGAAATCTCAGTAATTGGATATTAGGGTTATGATTACGCGTGTTAGTATGATGTTGCATGCTATGTGAATGATGTTTGGATTACTTGGTTGCATGCAGGACTGATTATACGAGGTTAAACGAAGGATTTTGGGTTAAACATGTTTAGGATAGTGTTTGGGATGATATTGGGTGGTTACACACGTTCTGGATCTGATTTGGAGCGTTAAACGCGCGAAAAACCGGAACAGCAAGGTTACAGGCGAGTAGCATTCCTAATCGCCTATGTTATAGGCGAGTAGGGTGCTAATCGCCTATAACTCAGGCGAGTAGAGGCCTACTCGTGTGATAGTAGGGGTGATTAGCCCTAATTGCTAGTAAGTTCAGGTGATTAGCCCTAATTGCTAGTAAGTTCAGGTGATTAGCTCCTAATTGCCTATAATAGAGGCGAGTAAGGTTTCTAATTGCTAGTTGACCAACCTAAATGCTAGTTGACTTTTCCTAATCGCGTGTACTGCTGCTGTAAGTGTAAATTAGCATTCTGAGACCCGATTTAACATGTAGTAACATGCTAGAAACCCCGTAACATGTCTAATAACTTGGTAACATATATTTGGGTGTAATTCGGTGATACGTGAACTATGTGCTAGGACTTGTTGTGCGTTAACGTATGTTAAGTGTAATTGCGTTATTATATGTTTTGGAGCGTAAACATAACACGAGGAGTCTCGGGTCACCAATGGGATGTCGAGTCTTGTACTTCGGGTCAGTTAAATAGTCACGGTGTTTTTAAACGAACTTGGTTATGGTCTGGACATCTAGGGACTAATTAACCTACGGGTTATTAGTCTAAGTACTTGTAACTGTCATATGTTAGGTCGCCGCTTTACGGGACTAGCATAGCAGCTGAGTTTACTCGGGTTAAGGAGTAACGCAACTTAAGGTGAGTTTACGGCCCCTCTTTTAAACTGGTTTCATATTTCGGGGGAGAAAACATGTGTTAAAACGATTATTTGGTAACTACTGTCATACTATGGGTTTCTATTGTGTACTACACGATCTTTGGAAGTCCCGGGGGGGAACCATGAATGTGCGGGTTTGCTCAACGGGGAAATGTGAATAGCGCTATTGGGAGTGACCAACCCCGCTCGTCGGCTTGGAGGGCCGGGCGAGTGCATATTGTCTCAAACAGGAACAACAGGAACATTTGGTACTATTCGGGCACAACATCTGGTATTCGAGTTAGTAATGGTTTTCCAATCGTGGTAGTAACAAAACGTACGCCTAGCTAGCGTATACTGGTTTTCGATTTATTATAGTATGGACAGGTGGACTTGGTACTTGGATACAAAACCTGTAAACTCACCAGCATTTTTGTGCTGACGTAAACTTTTACATGTTTTCTCAGGTCGCTAAGGTAGCACGACTGGACTAGGGCGCACGCGTCTGCACGGCGTCTAACTAGGGTTGCATGGTCTTTTGAACGTTGAACTATTATTTCATTGTTGAGATACTGTTTTTGAATAAGCTTCCGCTGTAAACGGGATTTTAAACTATGTTTTGAAATTGCATTTATATTCATTTAGACTTGTTTATTGTGATCGTTGGTTTGGATCCTGGTTTGTCATGCGCCTCGCGGTAAAACTCCGCAAGTGGATTTTGAGGGTGTGACAGATTGGAATCAGAGCCAATGGTTATAGTGAACTAGGACTGCATGTAGAGTCTAGTCTATAGCCGAGTCGCACACACTAGACGATCACATGGTACTAAACGTTATAGTGGTTTACGTATGGTCTTGTCGGGTTGTCTCTAAATCGTTGGTCTTTCTACGTTACATCATCCGTTCTATCTTAGGCTGGGTTACTTGTTTTCTAGGCAATGTAGTCTATTGGGGTAACTCGTGTGCTCTTGAGATTTGTCCAAGGCTCGGACATCTCCCTTTCGCACCCCAATAGAAACACTTGTCATAAACCACCGTAGTATTACGGTGTGTAGCTAAGAGTCTATGTTCGGTGATTTGAACTTTGAACTAGGAGAACACTTGGAGGACCATGTAGAGCGGTTTATCATTTTGGGTGCACACAAAATCATAAACCGAAATGCATGGAAGCCCTAGTGAGCTCTGGGTTTGAGGGGATAGTCCTGGATTGGATCTAGCTTTGATCTTGTGAACATTAGTGGTTATCTTTAACTGCGAAACTAAATTTTCTCGTTCTTTTCTGCCAGAATCATGTCTGGATTACGAGGAGGACGTGGAGGTGGTCGCAATGGTGGACGTGGTGGTGGTCGCGGTGGTGCTGGTGGTCGTGGTGGAGGTATTAACCTATCGCAGGCTGATCTGAACAACTTGCTCCAAGCTGCCTTTCAGTTAGGGCACAACGGTGGTGGTAAGTTGATTTATCCATTTTCTTTGCCTCATTGGTGAACCTTGTTTACATTCTTCGTAGTTTCTCATACGTTTCATTTCAGGTGGTCCTGTTGACCCACCCCCACCCATGTGCACCTACAAGATGTTCCGGGACTGTAAGCCCCAGGAATTCTCTGGCACTGAGGGTGCGGTTAGCTTGCTTAGGTGGTTGGAGAAAGTGGAGTCAGTATTTCTGATGTGTAACTGTCTCCCAGAAGATCGGGTAAAGTATGCAGCTGCGTTATTCCAGGATGTAGCATTGACTTGGTGGAATGGCATCACCCAGAATATGGGTATTGGGGAGGCATATGCTATGCCGTGGGAGAATTTTGTGCAGTTGCTGAAGCGTGAGTATTGTCCGAGGGAAGAGGTACAGAAGCTGGAGCATGAGGTGTGGAACCTCAAGATGACTGGGTCGGAAATCGAGAAGTATACTGTGAGGCGGAATGAGTTGGCAGTGCTGTGTCCCGATCTGCATGTGCCAGAATACCGTAGGATTGAACACTATGTCTCGGGGTTAGTACCGGAAATTGCAGGGTTAGTGGCTGCGGGAAATCATCCTACGTATGCAGAGGTAGTTCGATCGGCCCATAGGATGACCAACTTAAAAGTGAATGAGGGTATTTTGCCTGCGAAGGGTTCGACTGTTAAGGCCCCAGAGAACAACAAGCGCAAGTGGGAAAATGACGGGAAGGGAGCTGGGTCAGCACAGCAGAATAAGAAGTTCGACAATGGGGGTTCTTCTTCTTCTTCGGGTAACAAGCAGGGTGGTTATGCGGGAAAACTGCCCAAATGCAACAAGTGTGGACGCCATCATCAAGGGAACTGCGACAGTAACCGTTGTCACCGCTGCCAGCGAATTGGGCATTATGCTAAAGATTGTAGGGTTACACTTCCGTCGACTCAGGCTCCGACTAACAGCTCAGCTCCGATTACTCAGGGGACTACAGGAAAACAGGGATGCTACAACTGTGGCGACACTGGGCATTACAAGAAGGATTGCCCAAAACTGAAGCAGGGTGGGAACAACGGTAATGGGAACAACGGGGGCGGCGGCAGAAATGCACGTGCCTTCGTCATTGGAGCCGCTGAAGCTAGACAGGACCCTGACACAGTCACCGGTACGTTTCTTCTCAATAATCGTTCTGTTAGCGTGTTATTTGATTCTGGTGCCGACAAGAGTTTTGTATCCATGGATGTTAGTCGACTGCTAGATGTAGTACCCGTACCATTAGAGACCAAGTATATTATTGAGTTGGCTGACGGTAAAACGATTGAAGCTACTAGTGTCCTTCGGGAGTGTCATTTAGAGTTGTCAGGTTTATCGTTCCCCATCGACCTGATGCCGGTACCTTTGGGTAGTTTTGACGTTGTGGTAGGAATGGATTGGTTATCTTTGTATCGCGCGGAGATTGTCTGTTACGATAAGGTTATTCGGATTCCTCTCCCTGATGGAGAATTCCTTTCTGTGTACGGTATCAAGGGTGGTGTTCCGCTAAACATCATCTCTAGCATGAAAGCCCTTAAGTGTCTTCGAAAGGGTTATCCAGCCGTTTTGGCACTTTTATCTGTTTCCTCTGTTGATGAGAAGAAGATCGACGACATTCCGGTGGTACGCGAGTTTCCTGATGTTTTTCCCGATGATCTATCTGGTCTTCCTCCTCATCGTCAAGTCGAGTTCGGTATTGATCTTGTACCAGGGGCTGCTCCTATTGCTCGGGCCCCCTACCGTCTTGCACCTCCCGAGATGCAGGAATTGTCTAGTCAGTTACAGGAACTCTTGGACAAGGGTTTCATCCGACCAAGTTCTTCCCCTTGTGGAGCCCCGATCTTATTTGTTAAGAAGAAGGATGGAAGTTTCCGATTGTGCGTAGACTACAGAGAACTGAACAAATTGACCGTCAAGAACCGTTATCCTCTTCCACGTATTAATGATCTATTCGACCAGCTTCAGGGTTCTAGTTATTATTCCAAGATCGACTTGAGGTCCGGTTATAACCAGCTGCGCGTCAGGGAGGCTGACGTTGCCAAGACTGCTTTTCGAACACGTTATGGCCATTTCGAATTCTTGGTCATGCCTTTCGGTCTCACAAACGCACCGGCGGTTTTCATGGACTTGATGAACCGCGTCTGTAAACCATATCTGGATAAGTTCGTCATTGTGTTTATTGATGACATTCTGATCTACTCCAAGAACGAGACCGAACACGAGGAACATCTGCGGTTAGTTTTGGAACTCTTGCGACGGGAACAACTTTACGCCAAGTTCTCAAAGTGTGACTTTTGGTTACGCGAAGTTCAATTCCTAGGACATGTGGTTAATGAACTAGGGATTCATGTCGATCCAGCTAAGATCGAAGCGATCAAGGACTGGGGAGCACCTAAGACGCCAACTGAGGTGCGGCAATTCCTAGGCCTTGCGGGCTACTATCGTCGTTTCATTCAGGGGTTCTCGAAGATTGCTCAACCCCTCACCACTCTCACTCAGAAGGACAGGAAGTTCGACTGGAGTGAACCACAAGAGTCAGCGTTTGAGGAACTGAAGTCTAAACTGTGTTCTGCTCCTATTTTGTCGTTACCTGAGGGCCCTGATGATTTCGTTGTCTACTGTGATGCTTCTATTCATGGTCTTGGTTGCGTGTTGATGCAACGCGAGAAGGTGATTGCGTATGCTTCTCGTCAACTCAAAGTGCACGAGAAGAACTACACAACTCATGATTTAGAGTTGGGTGCAGTGGTTTTCGCGTTGAAAATTTGGAGACATTACTTGTACGGTACCAAATGCACCATCTACACCGATCACAAGAGTCTCCAACATATTTTCGACCAACAACATTTGAACATACGGCAGCGTCGTTGGATTGAACTTTTGAACGACTATGATTGTGCTATTAAGTACCATCCTGGCAAGGCGAATGTTGTAGCAGACGCCTTGGGCAGGAAGGAATCTACTAAACCTCGTCGCGTTCGGGCGTTGCAGCTCACTATTCATTCATCACTACCTGATCAACTCCGTTCTGCCCAGCTAGAAGCTTTGAAGGAGGAAAACCTTAAAGCTGAAACTATGCACGGTGCCGACAAGCACCTAGAGCGAAGGCCTGATGGCCTGCACTATTTCGCAGAACGTATATGGGTTCCTTTATTCGGGGGACTACGGGAGCTTGTCCTTGATGAGGCTCATAAGTCCCGGTATTCTATTCATCCTGGTTCGGATAAGATGTACCAAGATCTGAAGGTGCTTTACTGGTGGCCAAACATGAGGTCGGACATAGCCTCATACGTGAGCAAATGCTTGACCTGTGCTAAGGTCAAGGTGGAATACCAGAAACCGTTGGGTCTCTTGCAACAACCTGAAATTCCGGAATGGAAATGGGAACGGATTACTATGGATTTTGTCACACAACTTCCAAAATCACCAAGCGGGAATGACAAGATATGGGTGATTGTCGATCGGTTGACGAAATCAGCTCATTTTCTCGCCATTAAGGAGACCGACACCATGGATCGTTTGGCTCGTCTTTACTTGAAGGAAGTTGTTTCTAAGCACGGGGTACCAGTTTCTATTATCTCGGATCGTGACTCCCATTTTACTTCTCACTTCTGGAAGTCTTTGCACAAGGCTTTGGGTACCCAACTAGACATGAGTACGGCTTATCATCCACAGACTGACGGTCAGAGTGAGCGCACGATTCAAACTTTAGAAGACATGCTACGGGCATGTGTGATCGATTTTGGCAAGGGTTGGGAAGCTCATCTGCCGTTAGTAGAATTCTCGTACAATAACAGTTATCACACGAGCATCAAGGCGGCTCCGTTCGAAGCACTGTACGGACGGAAATGTCGTTCTCCTCTTTGTTGGGCTGAAGTGGGTGAGAGTCAACTCATTGGGCCCGAACTAGTGTACGAAACTTCGGAAAAGATCGTACAGATTCGTAACCGGTTGGCAGCGGCACGGGACCGGCAAAAGAGTTATGCCGATCAGCGTCGCAAACCATTGGAATTCCAAGTCAACGACAAGGTACTTCTAAAAGTCTCACCGTGGAAGGGCGTCATACGCTTTGGGAAGCGTGGCAAACTCAATCCGCGGTACGTCGGCCCATTTACGATCCTGGAACGGATTGGGCCGGTGGCATATCGTCTTGATTTACCGACGGAGCTCGGTAACGTACATAACGTCTTTCACGTGTCCAACTTGAAGAAGTGTCTGGCTGACGAGTCTCTCATCGTTCCACTAGAAGAGATCAAGGTTGATGATCGTCTTCGGATTGTGGAAGAACCTGTAGAGATCCTTGATTACAAGATTCGTAGCCTACGTCACAGCAAGATTCGTATCGTTAAGGTTCGGTGGAACTCGAACCGGGGACCGGAATATACGTGGGAACGGGAGGATCAGATGAAGTCTAAGTATCCTCATCTTTTTCCTAAGGAAGCGTTCGAGTCGAGACATGTCTCTTCGGCAGCTGAATGAATCTCGGGGCGAGATTCCTTTTAACGTGGGGATGATGTGACAACTCGGGTAAATCTCTCTTTTGGTTTCTATCTTTCGTTTATTTCCTTCGTTATTTCTTTTGTTCTTTTGGTACTTGTGCAATTTTCGGGACGAAAATTCTTTTAACGTGGGGATGATGTGACACCCGGCAAATTCTGGTTAACAACGTTGTCTAGATGAAAGTCTACCTTAGCGAGTCACGCGTATGTTGTACTTAACTGGGTTAGTTAAGTCGGGTTATGGTTCGGGAACTATTGGTTAGTCTAGAAGATCATTGGATGTTGGTCTAAAGGTTCGTTAGATGTCAGTCCTTAACCAAGTGTACAAACGGTGACGATTTGTAGGATCGTCAGGGCATACGGAACGTACGAGTCTCGAGTCCCGGGAATTGGTGAACGAGTGTAAATATGTGTATTTACTTGTGTTATGTGTTTACAATCATTATGTGACTTGTCGGTACGTGAATATGTATTAACATATGTTAAAACGGGGTTTAACGCGCAAAACGCACAAAACCAACCCCTATAGGCGATTAGGAAGCCTAATCACCCATAGGGGAGGCGAGTAGGGAACTTTAAGGGCGAGTAGGGCCCTAATCGTGTGTATGTAGGGGCGATTAGGACCAATCACATGAACATTCATGCGATTAGCAGCCCTAATCGCATGAAACTGCTGCATACTCGCTAGTAACGGGCTGGACGACTAAAAACGACTATAAATACCATACTTAACCTCCTAAACTTCATTATACAAACCCTAGTCGTCCCATAACCCGCCCCAACACATAAACAACCTCTGGAAGGCG
The DNA here is from genome assembly GCA_028751855.1 of Ambrosia trifida. Classification (NCBI taxonomy): domain Eukaryota; kingdom Viridiplantae; phylum Streptophyta; class Magnoliopsida; order Asterales; family Asteraceae; genus Ambrosia; species Ambrosia trifida. The sequence goes on along the minus strand of CM054128.1, from coordinate 61,107,779 downwards.
ATTTTTGATCAAAACACAAGGTTTCAAGCTTGAATCATCATACTTTCATAATCCTAAGGTTTGATTTTCATCCATAACTCTTTATAAACGTTTTTAATCAATCCCTAATGGTCCAGACCTGTTTTTAAACGAAAAAGCTTTCTGAAAATCGTCAATAAGGGTTGTTAATCGGATTATAACTAATATGCATGCATTATGGGTGTGTATGATTAGAAAGCTAGGATTTTTATGATTCATGATGATGATTTGATATGTTATTATGTTAGATCAGTATTGATATTGATAGTATGATGATAGAAATCTCAGTAATTGGATATTAGGGTTATGATTACGCGTGTTAGTATGATGTTGCATGCTATGTGAATGGTGTTTGGATTACTTGGTTGCATGCAGGACTGATTATACGAGGTTAAACGAAGGATTTTGGGTTAAACATGTTTAGGATAGTGTTTGGGATGATATTGGGTGGTTACACACGTTTTGGATCTGATTTGGAGCGTTAAACGCGCGAAAAACCGGAACAGCAAGGTTACAGGCGAGTAGCATTCCTAATCGCCTATGTTATAGGCGAGTAGGGTGCTAATCGCCTATAACTCAGGCGAGTAGAGGCCTACTCGTGTGACAGTAGGGGTGATTAGCCCTAATTGCTAGTAAGTTCAGGTGATTAGCCCTAATTGCTAGTAAGTTCAGGTGATTAGCTCCTAATCGCCTATAATAGAGGCGAGTAGGGTTTCTAATTGCTAGTTGACCAACCTAAATGCTAGTTGACTTTTCCTAATCGCGTGTACTGCTGCTGTAAGTGTAAATTAGCATTCCGAGACCCGATTTAACATGTAGTAACATGCTAGGAACCCCGTAACATGTCTAATAACTTGGTAACATATATTTGGGTGTAATTCGGTGATACGTGAACTATGTGCTAGGACTTGTTGTGCGTTAACGTATGTTAAGTGTAATTGCGTTATTATATGTTTTGGAGCGTAAACATAACACGAGGAGTCTCGGGTCACCAATGGGATGTCGAGTCTTGTACTTCGGGTCAGTTAAATAGTCACGGTGTTTTTAAACGAACTTGGTTATGGTCTGGACATCTAGGGACTAATTAACCTACGGGTTATTAGTCTAAGTACTTGTAACTGTCATATGTTAGGTCGCCGCTTTATGGGACTAGCATAGCAGCTGAGTTTACTCGGGTTAAGGAGTAACGCAACTTAAGGTGAGTTTACGGCCCCTCTTTTAAACTGGTTTCATATTTCGGGGGAGAAAACATGTGTTAAAACGATTATTTGGTAACTACTGTCATACTATGGGTTTCTATTGTGTACTACACGATCTTTGGAAGTCCCGGGGGGAACCATGAATGTGCGGGTTTGCACAACGGGGAAATGTGAATAGCGCTATTGGGAGTGACCAACCCCGCTCGTCGGCTTGGAGGGCCGGGCGAGTGCATATTGTCTCAAACAGGAACAACAGGAACATTTGGTACTATTCGGGCACAACATCTGGTATTCGAGTTAGTAATGGTTTTCCAATCGTGGTAGTAACAAAACGTACGCCTAGCTAGCGTATACTGGTTTTCGATTTATTATAGTATGGACAGGTGGACTTGGTACTTGGATACAAAACCTGTAAACTCACCAGCATTTTTGTGCTGACGTAAACTTTTACATGTTTTCTTAGGTCGCTAAGGTAGCACGACTGGACTAGGGCGCACGCGTCTGCACGGCGTCTAACTAGGGTTGCATGGTCTTTTGAACGTTGAACTATTATTTCATTGTTGAGATACTGTTTTTGAATAAGCTTCCGCTGTAAACGGGATTTTAAACTATGTTTTGAAATTGCATTTATATTCATTTAGACTTGTTTATTGTGATCGTTGGTTTGGATCCTGGTTTGTCATGCGCCTCGCGGTAAAACTCCGCAAGTGGATTTTGAGGGTGTGACAGAATGATTTAACGAACCGAAGAGAACTTGGTTTTGTTTATTGAAAATATATATATGCGTATGTATAGTTGTTTGAAATAACTGCTTTAATATCTTATTCAAGGTCATGTTTTGATGTTATTGGTAAAGACACATTTTGGCTAAAAATTAATATTTGCGTGGCTCAACTCGCAAATTGACTCATTTCGCAGATTGAAACATATTATACGTACTTATTAATAAATACAAGTATTTATATTTTTGACGACGTAAGATTTGAAAGTTCGAATTTATTTGTAAAAACATAATCTCGTCTACACATAATTACAAACTTGGAAGGCCGATTCGTTTCTTATATTTTTATAAAATTTGGGCAGAGTTTCTCCTGTTTTTGCAAGAAACCAGACAACTCAAGGTGTCTATATTTTCCCAAAATCAAATCAGATGGACACATATACACGATGCGTGGTTTAACTTGTTAAAACTATAATATGCGAGGAACTATACTTTTCGACAAGAAAAAAATAAATATATAGTCTGACATTTGATAGTTGTCATAATAATATAACTATAAGTTAGTCGTTATTTGATTCGTCAAGCTCACAAATAAATAGTTTTTGTTACAACTCGGTTCGGTTCGATTAGTCTTTAGAATAAATAATTATACACAATATACACAAAAAGATAAAGGTCGTGGCGCGCGTTATACCTTCCGTGAATAAGCTCGCCTCAAAATATTCGTTGACTAGCTTTGACCGAACATAATATTGACCATGTTTGACTACTATCGACCAGAAGTTTGACCTGTTGACCGACTTTTGCCAAAACCGGACTTGGCCAGATCTGATCCGTTGTCTCGCGTTTCAAAAACCTTAACTCTTGGAGGTTTGACCGGAAAAGTAGACCAAACAAGAAGCAACAACCATAATTTAAAATCGTTTAATCAGTAGAATAATTATTTTATGTAATTTATTTATATTACTCGATTCAAAACGAGTATTTGGAATGTATATTATATTTAAATTTGTTAGATTTAGAATCGACTAGTCGTTTAATATCCGATGTATTCTCACCGCGTCACTATATGACGTAATTAAGAAATTTAAATTTGTTGGTGAGTAATAATAAAAAAAATACTTCTTGTTAATTAGGTATTATCGTGAAAGAAAATTCAACAGTTGTGCGAATATAATATAAATATATGTTATATTTTTTTTACTAATAAAATAGCGGGGCTTTACATCTAGAACCTTCCTAAACTCTAGAAAGAATAATAACAAAACACACATGACCAAATGACAAAAGTTACAAACAAAATAAAAACTTCAAGCTTATATACTACTGCACATTCGACCTTCTTCATAGCTCGAAGAAAGAAAATGTCTTCAGTCTTCTACCTTCGACCATAATACTCTTAATTCGACCTATGAATAAGCTTCCTTCGACCCCACGTATTCAAACAAAAAGACTTATAATGTCAATCCAAAGCATTAGCCGCATTTCGTGCATCTACAATGTGCTGATAGGCTTCGTTGACTTATTACTGCATGCCTGATACTTACATATCAAACTATTTGCTATGTGGATGAACACCTCATGGGCATATGGTCTTAGTACCGTAATTTCGTTTGATAGGGTTTGTACAAAATTCAGAGGTTTCGGGTCGTTATGTTATTAGTTATCTAGGGATAGCCTATCTGATCTTCTGTCGTAAGTTTTTACGGACCTAGATCAGGCAGGATATCTTTATAAAAGAGCTTTAATGACAAAACCAAATGTTACCAAATTGAGGTACTTTAAATGTGTGACGATAATCAAATATTATCTAATGCATCGTATCTAATCATTGATGCAAATCATGATTGATATAAGACCTCAACCTAGTAGAGTGCACAAGTTACTCTGTAGCATTGAGTTGCTGACCTGTACACCTCTGTGCCTCATACCTTGTAATTAGAGATAACGAAAGCATAATCACGCGTTAAAATGAATATTTGCACAAAATTCCTTGATACGGGAGTATGTCGTGTGTGTGGGAACCACATGTGAATTAGTTTATAATATACATAGCAGTATCAGTTTAAAGCACTGCATAACATTCTGCATGTGAGTTTATGTGGATCACAATATCAGCAATTGCCAAATTACATTTATCAGTAACAATTTTAAATATAATAGAACAACGGTGCGATGTGATCTCTCAGAAACTGATATGATCCTCTTACCGGAAAATCACAAAAAGTTTATTGCTTTCTGTTGATTTAGTTCAAATATACACAAACTCAAAAAGATTTTTGGTGTATTTTAACAAAACAAAATTCAGAAAATCCAAAAGATTTTGTATTTCTGCTTTATTTTAGATACCCGATGGTAGAGCTTTGGGTTGGAAGTATCTCAGACAGTTATAGTGTGTTGGAGTGAAATGGGAGAAGGGAATTCTGTATTTTCATCGGTTTCATGATTTCAAGACTTTACCGTACTGGTTTGTGCTAGATATTTGTAGACACACGATGAGTGGTGCCTCTGTTAATAATCATGTAGTTGGTTATTTTGCTGATAGAATGACGAGAGGGAGTAGAACAAGATGGAATGTGTTCAGGCCTCAGTATCCAATCAGGAAAGTTCACAAAGAAGTTGATCCTATTACTGGGCTGAACAAGGTGACTTTGAAATACAAACCACCAATTGTGCTAAAACGGATTCCTTTAATGCCTATCCAGCAACATTTCAGCAAAGAGTTTGTTATGTGGTATTATGATTGGAGAACTGCTGAAGCTATCATCCTATTGAAAGAAAAAAAGGGGAGAATACAAGAAGATTCATATATTTGATCCAATGTGGCTTATCAACTGTTCGTATGAAGACATCATCATGCTTTACTATAATCCGATCTATTGTGAAGAGGAGGATGCTGAGCAAGCAATGAAGTATCATAGAGTTGTTTGTTTGTGTTTTGCCTGGGATGTGAATGCAGGGTGTGACTTTTATAAGAAGATGGGTAAGTATGTGAAGGTGAAAGAAGTGAAGAAGAGTTCATCAAAACGTAAACCTAAACCGGTGATGAGCAAAGAGCAAAAGAAAGCTCTCCAGATCAAACTGATGAACATAACGCTTGATTATGAACGACAACAATCCAAGCGATAGTCAAGGGGGAGTTTGTAAGTGCACGGATTGTGACTATCGCATTTGGATTGTACATATAGCGTTGTTTTGAAGATTATATGTTGATAATAAGCATGTTCGACCTAGCGTGAGGTCGAAGGTAGAAGACAGAAGGTCGAAGGAAGACTTAGAGAGAATACTTGTTTAGTTCGAGCTGTGTTTGAGGTCGAAGGATACATTCGACCACTACGGGGGATCGAATGTGCAGTCCTATATAAGCTTTATGTATTATTTTGATTGTAAGTTTTTGGTCATTTGTGTCTAGGTTTTCTGTGATTATTCTCTCTAGATTCTGAAAGTTTCCAAAGTGTGTTATTTCATTATAAACCTAATTGTAAAGCTTTATTAACAATGTTTATTAATGAAATGGTGATTGAAAAGGTATTTTCTTGTGTTTCTGTTTGATCTTGATCATATGGCATACAATCTAGAGTTTCTGCACCTAGATTGTATCACATGTATGATCATCTAGGGTTTTCGTGTAAAACCGGTCCTCTACAGAAGGTTTATCAAAGAAAGGTAATGGTTGGCTTGTTTAGGGATTGAATTAGTCTAAGTATATTTGTGTTTCGGCCAAGATTATTGGAAGTAAAAAGGATGATGGTGACTACACTTTGTACATAAGTTTGTCTTTAGTTCTTACCATTCATAAGCATGCACATAGTTGGAATGATGGTGATGGTTGTGAAGAGTGATAGTGACTTATCATAAGCTAATGAAAATGATGGTTCTATGTTTCTTCTCCTCTAGCCGATTTATGTGCAAAATAATTTAGGCACGTGTCTAATGTATGTGTACATGTAGTTATTGTGTTGTCCTTGTCACCTAGTTGTCTCATATTAAGTCATTTTCATCTAGAAGGTATTAGTTGTCATGGAAAAAGACATGTCATGGAGCTAGAATTGTGCACATGTTTAATGTTTTCTAATGTGCACTTTTGTGTGTGTGTATATATATATATATACATATGTATGTGTATGTGTGTATTAATACTATTGTTTTCATGTTTGATCATGCACACAAGTATATAAAAAAATATATATATAGTTTTGGCAAAATAAAATATTATGAGAAAAACCATACGCTTTTGTTGATCCTTATGATGGTCATGGTGTTCGCGTAGAGTTTATTTTCACATAATCGTTCAAATAATGAGGCGCACCGACACACTTATTCTAAGCACATAGTGAAACAAACCAGTTAATTGTATGGACTCAACTAGTGAATTTGGCATGTGTCACATTCTCCCCTGTTTAGAGAATTTCGTACGAGAAATTTTTGGTGTGTCGTCTAGTTAAGTGGCATCTAAGCTTCATCTGGTTTTCTACTTATTGGTGGTCTATACTTAGTTACAGCAAGGTCTATGCACACATTGAGAGTAAAAATGCAGTCTTGTCATAAACATGAAACGTACCTGTGACAACTTGTTACTCTTGCCTAGTGTCTCTTGCTTCCATCACGAAGGCTCTACCACGAGGAGGGCTGGCATTGCCATTGGCATTTTGGTCCTTCAGGTTCGAACAAGCTCTCTTGAGGTGCTCCGTACTACCGCACTCATAACATTCCCACCGAGCTTCCTGGTTCGGGCAATGCCTGGACAGGTGGCCTTGTTCTCTGCACTTGTGGCAAGTAAAACTTTCGCATGTTCCCTTATGGTGAAAACTTTCGCCACTGCCACGTACGCATTCGCAACCTCCTGATTCTTACTTGGATGGGTCACTGATTCCGGATCATCCAAATTCCGTTTCCCACCCGTACCCTTCTTGATCAAAGCTCCATATCGAATAGCCCCATCCGTTAGACTATGCGCCAAAGTCACATCACTTTGGATAGTGGTGGGTCGTGACGACGTCACCATGCTTTGAATTTTAGGTACAAGACCCCAAATTTAACTTTCAATCCTCTTGAATTCAGGCGTAACCATATGTGGGACAAGTCGAGAAAGCTCATGAAATCGAGTGGTGTATGCCGATATTTCTGCTCCATCCATGGCCAAGTTCCAGAACTCGGTCTCAATCTTCTATAGTTCATTGCGAGGACAGTACTCCACCAAGAGCATGGACTTAAGATCGTTCCATGAAAGTTGATACGCAGCTTCTCTTCCTAGTGTCTGGACTTGTAGATTCCACCACGTCAAGGATTCATCCCGGAAGGTGCAAGTAGCATACTTAACCTTGCAGTTCTCAGCACAGTCACTAATGTCGAGCACAGACTCCATCTTCTCGATCCACCTAACAATTCCTGCTGCTCCTTCAGTACCATTGAAACTACGCGGATTGCATGCCAAAAACGCCTTGTACGAGCAACCTTTCTATACCTCCCCAGTCTCTGTGCCACTTCCAGTCCTAGCGCCATCTCCACTGGGACCGCTACCTCCGATGCCACCGCCAGAACCTCCATTCGGGCCATTTCGGGCTGCCTCATACTGTGCAATAGCAGCTGCAACTTGTTGTGAAACCAACTACGCAATGTCTTCAGGGGTCATGGGGTTTCCTTCTCCAGAGTTGTTGTGAGGAGATCTTGTTGCTGGTGCCAAGTCCTCTTCAAAAGAATAACAGATAAGACCATGTATCCATAGGAATCACGTATAGATGTTAAGCAATGCACAAGGACTCCTAAAGTATAAATGAGTGGACCTTAGGTTATAGTCTAGGTATCTCTCCATGAGACCTAATTCTCTATAACCAATGGCTCTGATACCAATCTGTCACACCCCGCCTAAGGCGGAAACGCGAGGTAAGACGACCATGGTGATCACAAACATTGTTTATATGAGAAATACTAAATGTCATTTATTTCATCAAACACACAAGTCACATAGTCGTATACAAATTACAATACCTAACAAATGTTTCAAACAGCTACGTCAAAACCACAAAACAAATCCTTCTTCATGAGTCCTAACCTTGGCTCCTTAATGTCCTTACTTGGTTTCATGAAAAACATGCTTACAAGTGTCGACTAAAAAGTTGGCGAGTTCGTAGGTTTTTTTGACTCGATAAAACAGTTTTGTTATTCAGAAAGTTTCGTTGTCTGTGTCTGTAACACCCTAACCGATGGCGGAAACATCAAGGTGTCACGTATAGATGATTGTTCAGTAGCTCTTGGTAATACATATGTTTAAATAATCCTTTATTACAATATTGAATTACATTAAAGTCTTGAATGGAATCTAATACATCAAACAAACAAACAAAACTTAAAACTTCAAATAACTCCTCATGCTTTAGACTTCAAGCATCAATATTTCCTGTTGAGTTTGGAAAAGATGGGGGTCAACTAGAAGTTGGTGAGAATACATAAGCCAAGTCAAGCAATAAGTTTTAAAAGAATAAAATTTTAGCAATTCATATGTCTAATGTAAGTTTAAGTCTACATGAATAAACAATAAGTATAGTATGCACATAATCAATCCTCCGACAAATCCACGGTTTACCTTAATGTAACGTTGGAACGATAATAATCACCCGCGCTCCCCATAAAAGATGGTCAACGAATCTAGGTGGGGTTGTCAATCCAATAGATCTATAATTGTATACCGCCGGCTTGATCAGGGTTAATGATTATGCAAGTTTAAGTTTAAGTCTAATAGTCTTTGTCTAAGTCATGAGGCATCAAAGTTTACAACTAGACATGTATGTAGAATTGCTTAAGTATAAAGTTTCAAGTATAAAGAATTGCATAAACAAGGTTACGTAAACTCACCTTAGCAAAGTGTTAAGTCTTGTGAAATAGAATAAGTGTTGTCCAACGTTGCCAAGTATACCCTATTTTAAAGCAATAAATAAGTCTAAGTCTTTCTAATCTACAAATATTTCTAGGTTTCCTAATTTGGGGATAGATAATTGTTTAATTGTTATTTTAGATTAATTTTTAATGATTTAATAAATAAAAAGAAATATGAAAAATAAATAAATAAAAGACCTTTTTTGTAAAATTTTGATTAAGATGGTTGTATTATAATGTTGTAAGTATGAAAATAATTTTCTTAATAATTGAATATTTAGTATATTTATATTTATTTGTCAAAATATAGTATTAATGTCTAAATATATTAAAATTAATAAAGTTTCAAATTAAAATTTATATTTCTTTTCTAAATAAACAAAAATAATTTATGTAAAATTTTGATAAAAAATAGTGAAAAATGAATTTATTATGAATTATTTATGATTGAAATAGTAAAAATCAATTAAAAATATTATATAAACGTTTTTCTGAAATAAAAACTTATTCTGGATCACTTATTGGTCCATAAGTTAAAAATAATTTTTGTTAAATTTTATAAAATTGTTTAGATATTTTTATAGAATTTTCAATTTATATTTGAATAAACTTGTAATATATTTTATATATATTAAATAAATGATTTTTGAAAAACTAAAAATTGTATAATAAACTTTATCATCAGAATAACATAAAATAATTTTTATAGAATTTAAAAATCAGTCTTGATATTTTAAAACTAATTTAAAATTTAATTATCAAATTTATATGATTATAAGGTATTTGAATAACAAAACAACAAAAAAAAATTGTTGATGGTGGGGATCGAACCCCGCACCACCTGTGTACAACCATACAGCCTTAACCGCTATGACAACTCGTCATTTTTGTTTAATTATAGAAACGGAACCTTTAAAACCTAAGTCGCAACTTATCCCCAAAACTAATGTTTAATTGATCTTACCAGTCGGTTTCAAGATGGGCAATCGAGATAGAGAATGTTATGCGTAACTACTTCAATTCAGATTAAAGAGGCTTCGTACACATAGATTTTTTTGTGGGATCTCTTAATCGGCCCCTTAAGGGTCTGTCTATGGATTGAATTGCAATCATATTGTTTATAATTACGAATTGGAATGTTGACCAAGCATATAAATATACGTGTTGATATGGATTAATTAGGAATGATTCAACAAAATTGAAGGAGGTAATTGTCTGGATTGGTAATGTCGGTCATGTAAGAATGGAAACATTCCAAAAAAAAACAGCCTCTAGATGCGAAATTGCAGGGTCACATACGAAGGTCTTGGGTGTTAGCTTTGTTGGTTGACCATGGTGATTAAGGAAAGTGTTATATTAAAACGCGTGGGATATTATCATCAAAAGGATCGCTAGATCAGTGGTAAGGCATATGGGGTTTAGGTGACGGAAAGCAAGTTTGAGTCCTGGTCCAAATATTTTTATTTATTTATTTATAAAGCAGGTTTGAGAGTTGGGCCAAGTTACTGGGCTGGGTCTTGTGGGTTTCTGATTGGGCTCCGAAAATCAAGTGAAGTCTGGGCTTTAGTTGGGTTATGTTTGATTTTATTATTAGTTTGTAAGTTATAAGACTAACATTATTATTATTATTATAGAAAAATATAATTGTTTTGAAATAAATGAAAATAATTAGGAAGGTTAGTATATTTGTACAAGAGAAAGTATAATATAGGTAAAGTGGTGACTTTACTAATCAACAATTGGGGAAAATTTTGTGATGTTACAGTGTCCATGCAGAATATAGTTACCATGAGCACCATAACCAAACCACGACGTTTATGTGCACCCCGCCCGAATGCCTTGTCACGGGACATTGTAAAGTGTGGATAATATGCATTCTTATGTGTTAGCGCGACTAACAGTGAAAGGGGGTGTCAACCCAAATAGTATTATTCATATGATCCACGGCTTATTGCTAAGTTAATGGTTATAGTTGTCCGGGGAATTTTTGTTGATCTGTGACAATTGTGGGTCTAACTCATGTAACATATATTGTTGTCATGTACATATGTTGGTCTGTAGCATGTTTCTCCCCCAAAGTTGCAAAACAGTAAAATAGTAAAAGGGGCCACGAAACTCACCTGTTGTCTAGATATGTGGCCTAGCAAAGCAAAAAAAGTAACTACTGTCCCGACAATAGGTTCCCTATAATATCAAAGACATTTTGAGTTGTGGGTACTTATTATTTACCATACGAGTTGTTCACCCGACTTGTGGACCCTTGTGTCATGTATATGTGGGGCCATTGCATGTGATAATTACTACGCATCTTAATTGTACCTTTGCTAAGTGTATTGTTTTGTGTAATCCGGGAGTTTTGAATATGTGCAACATTATATGTGATCGTGTATGTTTTGATCCAAAAATTAGTTCCTTGACAACTATTAAAGCCGAGTGTGGTTTATAAAACATTAATCATGATGCGGGTAATATGCATATATGCGATTATATATAAGTGTACCTCTGTGTGTGTTCCAAAATCAATCAACAATAAACAAGATAATGCCTTTAGAAAATCATTAGCTTATATACAAGATATGGTCGATCGCTAGACGACTAGGGGTCGAGGGTCGATAAAACTAGAAGTAATGGTGAGTTGACAATGTACCTAGTTGATGCAAGTGTGTGATCAAACGATTGAACCTTCTAGCCTCCAATTGAGCTTCCAAATCTTGAGTCTTGAAGCTTGAAAAGGAAAATGGTTATGGTTATGGTTTTGGTGTGTTAGTGATCGGCCGAGAGGAATAATTAAGAGGAAAGGAGAGTTTTTGGTGAGATGTTAGTTGTGAGGTGTTGGTGCAAAGAATTTGGATGGATGCTTGATCCTTTATATATGAAAATGTTGAGGTAAGTTGTCATTGATTAGGAAATGATAATAAAAGGTAGTTTCCTAATCCATATAACATGCTTGGGTGTCAATTCTTGTACTCCATATGTAGGCCGATTGTCTTCATGTGCAATCCATAGGCTTCTTGATCAATCATTGTCATGTGTTTTAATCATGAGTTGGAAGGTTTATCAAAGAAAGGTAATGGTTGGCTTATTTAGGGATTGAGTTAGTCTTGTCTTTTTATCCAATTATGTGAAAGATATCACCTCATCCTATGCCAATTTGATTACATCATGTAGTAAACTAGGTGTTGATGTCATGCACATATTGGCCAATTCATGTAGATGTAGTTGGAAGGATACTGACTTGTCATAGGATAGATACACCAATGAGTAAGTTATCAAACATGCCTAGTTGTGAGCTAGTGTTTAGAGAAGATAAAAGGGGTAGATAGTGACTAGACATGGAGTAAAGATTTGTCTAAGAATATGTGTGTTTCGGCCAAGATTATTGGAAGGAAAAAAGATGATGGTGACTACACTTTGTACATAAGTTTGTCTTTAGTTCTTACCAATCATAAGCATGCACATAGTTGGAATGATGGTGATGGTTGTGAAGAGTGATAGTGACTTATCATAAGCTAATGAAAAAGATGGTTCTATGTTTCTTCTCCTCTAGCCGATTTATGAGCAAAATAATTTAGGAACCTGTCTAATGTATGTGTACATGTAGTTATTGTGTTGTCCTTGTCACCTAGTTGTCTCATGTTAAGTCATTTTCATCTAGAAGGTATTAGTTGACATGGAGCTAGAATTGTGCACATGTTTAATCCTTTTTGTGTGCACATGTGTGTGTGTGTATATATATATATATATAGGGTAGTGTTCAAATAGGAACCAACCCTTAAGTAGGAACTATAGGAACTAATCTGAGCCATCCATCTTCAATGGCATGATTGTAAATAAGTAAAACTTTAATTAATTATTATTTTAATAAAGGGGTATTAATGTCTTTTGTTCAATATCATTTATTAGGTAATTAATAAGAAACTCATGTATATTTGGAAACAGCAAATTAGTGTTTATGGTATACCCAAACGTATTTATTGTATACACTATTAAAATTATATCTCGGTATATATACAACAGTGTACATTGGTGTATATTCGTTTTTTCATTAATCATCACCAACACAAGATATACATTGGTGTATATTCGTTTTTTCATTCATCATCATTCAACATCATCAACACAGATATACATTGGTGTGTATTGCTTTTTTCATTCATCATCATCAACACAGATATACATTGGTGTATATTTGTTTTTTCATTCATCATCAACACAGATATACATTGATGTATATTCGTTTTTGAAGTGTACATTGGTGTATATCAGTTTTTTTTTTCATTCATCATCATCATCAAACACATATATACAACGGTTATATGATCTTCTATCACATGAGATTGTGATTCAATATTTTCATGTATAGAATTATTATCCATAACTTGAAAATCTGAATCGTTGGCCGATTTTAGATTCTTTTAAATCGAAAGTTTTTTCAATTCAATCAATTTAAATCTTCTGAATTCGACTGGAAGTTATTTTGATTCAATGGAATTCAATCGAACGTGATTTTTTTTTTTTTTTTGATTTGGGATTAGAGATGATACTAGGTTGAGAGATTTAAGGAAAGTAAAAAAACTTGCATATTAATTGCAGGAAGATAATTAACTGTCATATATAAAACTTTTAATTAAATTAAAATATAATATTTAATTGTCTAATTACATAAATACCCCCTAGATCTAGATCAAAGATGAATGGCTCAGATTGGTTCCTAAGTTCCTAACTAGGCTCTTGGTTCCTATTTGATCTTTTTCCTATATATATATATATATATATATATATATATATATACACACACACATGTATGTGTTTGTGTGTATTAATAATATTGTTTTCATGTTTGATCATGCACACAAGTATATAAAATATATATATATATATATATTGTTTGGGAAAAATAAAATATTATGTGAAAAACCATACGCTTTTGTTGATCCTTATGATGGTCATGGTGTTCGGGTAGAGTTTATTTTCACATAATCGTTCAAATAATGAGGCGCACCGACACACTTATTCTAAGCACATAGTGAAACAAACCAGTTAATTGTACGGACTCGACTAGTGAATTTGGCATGTGTCACAAATATACACACCAAAATGATATTTGCACTAGATTTGTAGCATGTTTGTCCCTGAGAATATAAAAATAGTAAAATGGGGCCGTAAAACTCACCTGAGGTTGATACGTGTTGTCTGGTGAGGTAGGAAAATGAAATAGCTATCGTCCCAACAAATGATACCCTATGATCATCATGGACATAATAAGTTGTACGGTCTTGTCATTTATCACACAACTTGTTCACCCGACGTTTGTGGACCTTGGTATTAGTGTATGTGGGCCATGTTTTTGTTGCATGTGATGATTTATAAACAAAACAAGTGTTTTAGCATGTGTTTAGACCCTCCTTGTATCAAAGCTAGTTCTAATATGCTTCAGTCTTACTAACATATGTTATGAAATGCTAGCCGAATCTAACACTTATCATGGGCTTCAAAATTGATCGTTTAAGGGGCTAAAATCGGTTGATTTATGATTGTCAAGGTACCATCGATCCTTACAATGTGTGTTAGTGGTAAAAGCTGATTATATACACCTCGATTATATACCTATAGTTTCAAACACAACTAGGCAAACTTGGGTTATGATAAACGATTCATAGTTGGTCGATTAGGTTGTGGTTTGATTCCAAAAACATTATTTGAGTAATGGTGGTATCATAAGGGCTGATTGTTATCAATCTTATGGGGTTTTCTTTTCAAAATGTGATCATTAAATAGTTGAAACAATTATGATAAGACAATGTGTGCAAAGTTATGTATAGGTTCAGTTGAGTGAAAACAAAGGTCGATTAGGGTCGGGTAAATCAAATGGAGTTGAAGATATCAAAGTATAGAGTTATAGGGAACTTACCAAAGGATAGTGAGTTGTTAGATATCCTCTTGATCTTTCCCTTGAACCTTGGAAGCTTCGAAGGCCTTGTGTGAAGATGTGTTGGCTTTGGTTTTGGCTTAGGGGAAGCCAAGATTTTGTGAGAGGAGTAGATTAGTTTTTGTGTGGCAATTGTTGGGAGGCATGACACTCCTTTTATAGTGAATCGGCCAAGTGAAGACAAAGGCAACAAAGGAAGGTCTTTCTCCTATGTTGATGCAATGTTTAGCCTCTTAATCACAAAATTATGAAAGATAGGGACATGAGATTGGTTGTCTTATTCTTGGATGATGGCCGATGAGGTGTAAGCTTGGGACAAAAGAGTTTAGTTGACTTACATGGGGGTATAAGTTAATTTGCTTCTTGCCTAATCTTGTGAATATTGACAACAAGATACAAGCTTGATTCCTTGGAGGTTTCGGCCACTAGTTCATGGCAAGAAGAAGATGGTCATATCTAGTTGATAGTGATGTGTTAGAGCTTCCATCTTTTCCCTTTCATCATGTGTTGGGCGATTGCTTCTTATCCAAAATGGAGGTGTTGGCATGCATGAACATGGTGTTAAGAAATCTTGTCTTGTATCTATTTTAGTATAAAGGAGTGTGCCATCCATGAGGTAACCTTGCTTGTCTCATTTCAGTTGATAATATGTAGGAAGATCAAGGCATTTTTGGTAAGGAATCAAGGGTTAGCAAAGATTGTGGAAGTGGGTTAGGCCTTTGTTAGTATAACTAGATTAGTTGTCATATGATGGTGACTTGTGAGGGTGTTGTATGCATAAACGGATGAATTAATGAGTTTCATCAATAATTTGTGCTTTACCAGACTAGGGGGTATAGTGTGTGCAAAATGTCTAGTTATGCACATGCAATTACATCAATAAGTAAAATGCGTACGAATGTTGACTTGGATCGTTGACTGGTGTCACAGTTTCGTTTGACCCAGTTCATCCCAATGAGGAGCTCCTATTCTGTTCGTTAAGAAAAAATATGGAAGCCTTCGCATGTGTATTGGTTACCTTGAGCTTAAGAAGGTGACAATCAAGAATCGTTATCCTCTTCCTCGTATTGATGATCTTTTTAACCAACTTCAAAGGTCTAGCTTTTACTCGACGATTGATTTGAGATCCGGTTACCATCAGTTTAGAGTGCATGAAGCCGATGTTTCGAAGACTGCCTTTCAAACCCGTTATGGCCAATTTGAATTCTTAGTCATGCCTTTTGGTCTCACTAATACCCTAGCAGTATTCATGGATTTGATTAACCATGTTTGTAAGCCTTATTTTAATAAATTTGTCAGTGTTTTCATTGATGATATCCTGATCTATTCCAAGAGGAAAAAGGACCACCAGGAACACTTGCGTCTAGTCTTGGAACTCTTGAGACGAGATCAACTTTATGCTAAGTTCACCAAATGTGATTTCTGGTTGCACGATGTTCAATTTCTTGGACATGTAGTCGATGAGATGGGAATACATGTTGATCCAACAAAGATAAAAGTCATCAAAGACTGGGAAGCACCGAAAATGACAACTGGGGTGCGGAAATTCCTAGGTCTCACCTGATACTATCGTAGTTTTATCGAGGGATTTTCAAAGATTAGTCAACCCCTCACCTTTCTTACCCGGAAAGACAAGAAGTTTAACTGGGTGATGCTCAAGAATCGGCGTTTTAGACCCTGAAACTTAAACTCTGTTATGCTCCCATTCTATCCTTTCCTGAAGGCACGGATGATTTCATTGTGTATTGTGATGCTTCCTTCAAGGTATCGGTTGAGTGTTGATGCAACGTGAGAAGGTTATTGCTTATGCTTCCCGTCAGCTTAAGATCCATGAGAAGAACTACACTACCAATGATTTAGAGTTGGGTGTTGTTGTTTTTGCACTAAAGATCTAGAGACATTACTTGTACGGTACCAAGTGCACCATTTACACCGATCACAAGAATCTTCAGCATATCTTTGATCAAAATGATTCGAACATGCGACAACGTCGATGGTTTGAACTCCTTAATGATTATGATTATGCCATTAAGTACCATCCTGGTATGGCGAATGTTGTGGCAGAAGCCTTAAGCAAGAAGGAATCCGTTAAACCTCGTCGTGTTCGAGCGTTGCAGCTCACTATTCATTCTGATCTGCCTGACCAAATCCGTTTTGCTCAGCAAGAAGCTATGAAGGAGGAAAACCTTAAAGCTAAAACCATGCATGGTGCTATCAAACATCTTGAGCTCAGATCTGATGGCCTACACTACTTCGTAGAGCGTGATTGAATTCCATTGTTCGGTAACTTGCAAGAGCTTGTCTTGGATGAAGCTCACAAATCCCGGTATTCTATCCACCCTGGCTCTGATAAGATGTATCAGGATTTGAAGATACTTTATTGGTGGCAAAATATGAAGGCCGGGATAGCTTCATACGTAAGTAAATGCTTGACTAGAGCTAAAGTCAAGGTTGAATATCAGAAGTCATTTGGTCTTCTCCAGCAACCTGAAATTCCTGTTTGGAAATGGGAACTAATCTCTATGGAATTCATAACCAAACTTCAGAGATCACCAAGTGGTTGTGATACTATCTGACTGATTATCGATTATCTAACCAAATCTGCACACTTCCTAACTATCAATGAAACTGATGAGATGGAACGGTTGGCACGCATCTACCTTAAGGAAGTGGTCTCTCGACATGGGGTGCCTATTTCAATCATTTTGGATCGTGATTCTTGATTTACTTCTCATTACTGGTAAGCTTTGCAGAAATCATTGGGTACTCATATGAATATGAGTACGGCTTATCATCCACAAACTGATGGTCAAAGTGAGCGAACAATCAAAACATTGGAGGATATGCTTTGGGCATGTGTTATCGACTTTGGCAAGAGTTCGGAGAGTCATCTACCACTGGTGGAGTTCTCTTACAACAACAATTATCATTCTAGCATCAAGCCAGCTCCGTTCGAGGCTCTTTACGGGTGGAAATATCGATCTCCACTCTGTTAGGCTGAGGTGGGTGAGAGCCAACGCACTAGCCCAGAGCTTGTATATGAGACTTTCAAGAAGATCGTACAAATCTGAAATCGTATGGCAACAGCTCGGGATCGTCAAAAGAGCTATGTCGATTGCTGTCACAAACCGTTGGAATTCCAGGTTAGTGACAAGATTATTTTAAAGGTCTCTCCATGGAAAGGCATTATATGCTTTCGGAAGCGTGGTAAACTGAACCCTCGTTATGTCGAACCATTCGCAATTCTGGAACAGATTGGACAGGTTACATACAAACTTGCATAACGTTTTCCATGTTTCTAACCTAAAGAAGTGTCTGTCTGATGAGACACTCATTGTTTATCTCGAAGATATTATGGTTGATGATTGTCTGCGCATTGTGGAGGAACCAGTCGAAGTCTTGGATTTCAAAACCAGAAGCCTTAGACGGGGTAAGATCCGTATTGTTTAGGTTCATTGGAACTCCAACTGTGGCCCGGAGTTCACATGGGAATGCGATGATTAGATGAAACTCAAGTATCGTCACTTATTCGAGAAACCAGCACCTGTCACGGTTGAAACAAGTTGAATTTCGGGCGAAATTCTTTCTAACAAGGGGATGATGTAACATCCGGAAAAATTTTCTTTCTTTGTGGCTTCGATCAATTTTTGGGATGAAAAATTCTTTCAAAAAGGGGATGATGTGCACTCGGTAAACTCAGGTTAATACTTCTATCAAACATAGAAGTATACCTCAGCAAACATTCATAAAACATAGTTAACAGGGTTAGTTGAGTCGCTTCGATGATTCGAGGAATCATCGGGAGTCAGTTTACACACACAATG
The DNA here is from genome assembly GCA_028751855.1 of Ambrosia trifida. Classification (NCBI taxonomy): domain Eukaryota; kingdom Viridiplantae; phylum Streptophyta; class Magnoliopsida; order Asterales; family Asteraceae; genus Ambrosia; species Ambrosia trifida. The sequence continues at coordinate 61,089,215 of CM054128.1, read as the reverse complement.
TCCATGGGTTGGTGATTCGGAGGATCACCCAGGAAAACACATGCACACGAGTCTCGGTTCCCGAAGGGTGGTGAAATTAAATAAAAATTTAAATTGTCGGGAATTAAGTGTTTTACGATCATTATATAAATTGCCGATATGTGTATAAGTGAATTAATGGGTTTATTTAGCAAACGACTCATTGAAAACTCAGTCGCATAGAGGAGGGGCGACTTGCTAATCCAGTCAGCTAGGGGAGAGGCGACTGGCTAAGTCAATCGCCTAGAAAGGGACCCAGTCGCCCAAAATTGTTGGGGCGACTGGTAACACCTATAAATAACATACTTGACTTGTTTTTCATTATTTATGCAACCCTAACTCAGCCCAAGAGCTCTCTCTCAACTCCTAACCTCTATAACCCGTTTGCCCTTAAATCATCATTTCTAAGCCAAAACAATCTTTAAAACCATAAGCAAGTGAAAATCTAAGGTGTATGGTTTATCCAAATCCTTTTCCAAACATTTTTATGTTGTTATTATGAACCCAAATTGTCCAGATCTGAACATAGTAGGTTTTCATCAATAAAAACCTTTGAAAAACCTTTCTAAACTAGATCTAAACCTTACCTATGAGTTTCTAATAAAAATACAAGCTTTGAATGATGTTGGTGCTCTAATACATGGGGTTTCATGTGTATTTGTTGTTAGAATGGCTCTAGGTTATTGCTATGATGATTATCTTGGTGTTAGGAACATGATTAAATGATATTTAGGTTGTTATGTGGTTATATGAGTTTTGACCCGTTTGGGGATTTTAGTAAGATTTAGGGCTTAATATGATGATATGATGCTTGTAACTTGCTAGGATTTATGTTAGAATGATTATATTGGAGCTTGATGATGTTTTGAACGTGATTATGTGATTAAATCGAGTTTGGGGAAAATTTTCGTGCATTGATGCAATTTATTCATAATATTAGTCATTTTGGGAATAGCTTGCAATTTGTGCGTAAAACGAGGTATTAATTGGGGCATAATGATAGGGTTAGACTAGATATTGATTGGTAGTGTTCCAACAAGTTCCTAATCTTATTAAGAGGGTTTCGCGCGTCAAAATGATGAACAACTGCAGTGAAGGTGATTGGCAAACCCAGTCGGCTATCAAGGAGGCGATTGGCTTAGCCAGTGGTGTGTTTTTTCAGGGAGGCGACTGGCTTAGCCAGTGGTGTGTTTTCAAGCCCATTTGCCTATCAGGGAGCCAATTGTCTTAGCCAATGGTGTGTTTTGAAACCCAGTTGTGTGTTTTTATGCCAATTGTGTGTTTTGTGACTCATACATGTATTACATGACCTATATGTTAAGTTCTGTGATTTATTCGTTATTTGTAAGATGTACCTACATGTCGCAATCGGGGAACTTATACTTAATTGATAAAAAGATATAACGGGTCACCAATGGGATGTCGGGTCTTGTGTGGTCGTGTCAAGCATCAAACATTTTTTCAAACATACAAAGTCATGGTTTGGACAACCAAGGGTTATTAGACCAACATATCATCGGTCAAACACTTATAGCCGTCTTATGATAGGTTTTCCGTAGTGAAGGTTATCACACCAACTTTTGGTTTATTATTTAACGAATACGCAACCTAATATGAGTTTCACAACGGCTTTTACTGTTTTCCTGTTGGGGGAGAAACATGGTGTACGGACACTAACATTTTAGACCACATTTATTACATTATATGACATGCGTACTAAGCGACATACATCTAAAGTCCTTCTAATTTTTGAACCATGAATATATGGAAACATAACGGGGAAAGTGTGAATAGATCTATTGATCCGGGCAAGCCCCACTCGTGTCGACTGGAAGTCGAGCGGCTGCATATTTCGCCTATCTAACTTACGACACCGAGTAATGACTGGTGGTGGGAATTACGGCAACTTACTAACGTTCAACAATGGTTCATAACGCTTTAGTAACATGTAACAATGCCTAAGCTATCATCAGGTATAGATGTAAGGATTATGTGAGTTTGGTTTTCAAACATTTACTTACATTGACAAACATAAACTCTGTGAACTCACCATTATATGTTGACAAATTTAGCATGTTTTCACATGTCACTAAGATAGTAGCGTGGACTAGTCGCATTAGGTCTTATCATGTTTATGCATTCTATGAGTCAATGTTTTAAACTATCATAATTGTTTTTCATTCATGTTGGGGTTGTAAAACTAAATTTGTTTCCGTTGTACTTGGATAACTTTCGCGGTAAAATCTCGCAAGTGAAATTTAAGGGTGTGGCATCTTATTTGAATATTAACTTTTTTTTGTTAATGCATATTTTGATTTATTTTTATTCAATAAATTTTAAAATTCAACTTATTAATATTTATTGAACCATGTGTTCACACGGGCAATAATTTAATAACTAATAGTCAAAATAGACGAACTTTCATTAGAGGAAATAAAAAAGTTCGATGGTAGAGTAAGGATAGAGACGATCGATAGATGTTTGAAGGCGTGACATCTTATATGAATATTTGACTTTTTTGTTAATACATATTTTGATTTATTTATTTATTTATTTTTATTTTTATTTTTTTTATTATTTTTTTTTGAACGGCAAAGTGACAATCGATAGATGTAATTCATTAATTGTGACGAAGATCAAAATTTCAACTTCACAAAATGGAGGATCCACGTAGCTTATTCTGAAATAAATAAGTTGATGTAAGCAAATATTAAAACAAAAAACGTTGTAAGCTTTTAACACGTGAAGCACTTTTTTTAAGGTCAACAAACCTATATAACCACCAAAGCTAGCAGGCTGTTAGCCAAAGAAAAATACACTAGAATAAGCTATAGGTCAAAGAAAGAAACAATAGGAACAACGACAACACCAAACTAACACACCCAAAACAAAACAAAGCATCAACCCAAGGGCAAGAATGCCATATTAATGCTCTTAACACGTGAAGCAGTTGATTTCACGTTTCTTAACAAGAAAAGGTCGTTTATTTAAAATGTAGATGACTAAATTTGAATAAAAGCAAATATAGAAAAATCCATATATCTATATCTACACTATATTATAAAGCATTTATTAAAGACTTCTTAAATTTTAAGAGTTATAAGTCTAAATGATTATTATACAACACATAATGCATAAAATAAATACTTTTTAAGGGTAAATATATCTTTAAAACAGCATATTTAATTAAAAGAAAGTCAAGAGTCATGAGGTGTTTATAAAACCTCATGACATTCAATTTTATAATTACTTTAAACATTTTAAATAGAAAACATATAGAAAACAATTCATGATGCTATATGTTTTGTTATAACCTTTTATATAGAGTTAGGTACTTTATAAAAGTTAAAGTTTTATAAACTTGATCATACGATATAGAAATCGAGAAATCAAGAGTGAAATTTGTGTTTTTAATCATGAGGTAGCGATTTAAATTTTGAAATTATTAGGTTATATTCATAGACATAAACATGCATAATTTAATCTAAACTATATGATAACCGAATTCAACAACTGAAGAAGAAAGTTTTTGTTTATAATGAATTTCAAAGAAAGGTATTAAAAAATATTCATATAATAGTGGTTAGGTTTATAGTACGTAGGTATGTAAGGTTAGATTGTGCTTGACAAAAGAGTTTTGATTACACACGCTACATCACGCAGGCCAACCAACCAACCAACTAGTAGCTGACAATCATCAACTTAAAAAGAATAAAACCGTTGTACAACAAGAATATAACACCCACGTGTCCTTATATCCACATGCAACCAATGCATGACAAGCAGATCCCCTAACCATTGCATGCCATGCGGTTGGGCGGCGTTCGAACTTCGATTGAAACTACATTAATCCCTTCAAAATATGTTTCAAAATCTGCAAATAATTAACTTATTCTTTTTTTTTAACGAAAAAATTTTATTACACCTTTATATCACCTCACCTTGTATTTGTAAGGATTTGAAACCACAACCTTACATTTGTAAAGGGGGACACCATACCACAAGACCAAAAGGTATTGGGTATAATTAACTTTTTCTAACAACCAACCATTTGGTGGAGTGGTATGAAAAAATAAAGATCAGCTTGAGGTCATTTGGTCTCAAGTTCGAATATGATCCAGAGGGTTTCTACCGCAGTTGGCCTTCAGGCAACGGGTTTTTCCCTGACTTGGCGGCTTGGTGGGGACTTTTGCAACTGCCAACTGGGCAATCATTTGTCCAATACCAACCCACTGATAGTTCATATGACATTTAGTTGGACGTTAAAAAAATTAACTTTTTGTCAAGTTCAGTGTATTTGTTGATTAAAACATATTAACACATATTACAGTTGTTTTCTTACCATGTAGAACATGGTACACTAGAGTTTACTTGGCGGTATCAATGACATTCCTATCATGGCAGAAAGGTGGTGGGCTGACGATAAAACCTGTTAACTGAAAAGTACACTATGTGATTTTTTACCTTTTTTTAAATGCTTAGAATTAGAGGCAAAGATCCTTCATTTCTTTTTTTTGATACATAAAACATAAAACTGTGTAATTAACATGATATATAAATGAGTTAAACGAGTCGTGTTCATGTTTAGAACTTGATTTGTTCGCGTCGTCAGAAACCTGTTAAACCTGTTAAGACATGATTTGCCAGCCTGAAGCTGGTGGGCTGTATGTTGGGCGAAATAATATATATAATATATTTGCTAGTTTAATTATTTTTTTATAAACTTATAAACCATATAGTAATATCTATAAATTTAGTTAATGTATAAAACATAAAAGTTTATTAAATTTGTTTGTAAAACACACATGTGTGGACTTTACGGGTGTCTCCCCTTTAGCAGGATTCAATGATAATGGGTTTGTAGCTGGGCAAGCGGTCCTTAGAGCAAAGCCGAACATAGTGGCAAAGCACGCTAAAGCGTGCGAGGATTACAAACATGCTTTCGTCCCCTTTGGCTTTTGGCACCTTTGGCTTATTGGCACCAGAGAGGATCAGGTTCCTGACGAGAGTCCAATGGGTTGTCTACAAGAACTTATCGACTCCCCAGGGGCCACTAGTACAGAATTGCTTAAAAGGTGATGTATAAATAATTTGTTGATGCTTTATTTGAACAGCATCAATACATATGGCATCAACAAAGGGTTCTTTAATGATGCAGCTGAATTGAACCACCCTCAATAAATTCTCAACAGCACCAACAAATAATATCCTTACTACATCAGCAGCAAGTGGCATGATGACACCTGAAACCCTAAACCGCATCACCAAATAATTTCAGGGAAAAAAAAGCTAATTTAAAATTTCCAGGAATATTTTTTTTCTTTCTAGTTTACTACATATGTATATACATTTCCAGTTTACTACCAAAAGACCCAAATATTTATATATATGGCAAAAGTTAGAAATAACATACAAGAAAGGCCAACTAATAACATACAAGAAAGGCCAACTAATATGAACTAGTGTGTTTGACGAGGCGCGCTTGTCATTCTCCCAGTTCTTGATATCCTCGTAGCGAAGCTTCTTTCTTGACCATTTCTATACATGTCACTTGTAGTAGTTTGATTTCTTTAGAAGGGTTCCCTATCCTGGATGTTGACTTTTCAGAGTCTGCAATTAGTGGGTTGTTTGAAGTTAGCTACGTTTGTATATTTATAGGATCACATTGATTTAGGAGTGGCATACCTAACGGTTGCAGTAGTGTTGTTTTTGCGGAGGATGTAATATGACTTTTTGTTGCGGGTGTTACTGGCTGTGGAGTTGGTACTCGTTTCTGTGTGGCATCTGAGATATTTGAAACTGCACAGTTCTTGATACCCTATAGCAAACGTAGCGGAGCTTCTTTCTTGACCTTATTTACACGTCACTTATAATAGTTGGTTCGCCGCACGGTCAAAAAACTGTGACAATGATGGTTTCTTTGTTGTCTAATATTATAGCCACAATTCCGCACCTGCATACACAAAATCAACCTGCATTAAAAAGAGTAAAACATGACGCATACGACATTTGAAGTACTCTATAAATAGCACAACTACCATCCCATATATTACTAATCAGATCACAAAACAAACTGAAATGCTTTTGCAGTTAGAGTCATCAAACGCTGTTTGATTCACATATGAAGCATCTGTTATTTGTTTTTTGTTTTTTATCCCAGAAATGGTGAAGGATCACCCCAAAATTTCCTCCCCTTAGTCCTTAGGAAGAATTGGATGATCAAATACAAGCACTGACTTCCAAAAAATAGATAGCCTACTACAGTAACAAACGATTGACATGGCTATTAACAACTGCATTGACATCACTTCTGATGTAACCACATCCATGTCACCTTCAATTCTCCATTTAGTTAATTTAATTTACATTTTGGCGCTGTATCGCTTGACAAATATCAAGAACCAACAAATGCCCTATGTGGCGCGCTAAATTGGGTAAACGGTTTGTGTTCAACACATTTAGAGTTGGTGCTAGTGTCGCGCGAGTGTGACACTGGTACCAGGTCACTTAAAACAACTGTTAATATGTTAAACAAATACCAAATGAATTACTTAAACACATAAAACATATGGTCATTAAGTTGTACAAATCCATAATTTGAGAGGCAGAGCCACACTTTTTTTTAGATGAACCCCATTTAAAGTTCTCCAAGTTGAATATTCAAGTGCTATAAAACTCACCGAATACTGCTAAATTTGCCAGTCTTCGCCTTCCAACACTCTCTCCCTCTACTCTCGATTTGATTCTCTATTTAAGACTTGCATCGACCTATGACTGCGTAAACAAAAATTGTTTATAAATGATGGCATCGGCGATTGAGGAAAAATGACAGCGAAGGCAACCATGTTCGTGTACCTTTGTTCCTCCATTATTATCATAGCCTCCTCTAGCCTATCATTTATTGGTCGACCCAAGTTGGCGGCCCCTAAACAGATAAATATTAAATAAATATCATAAAACATGATTAAACGAAATAAAATCAGTCATTGAATCCTATGTGCTTTGCGTTAAAAAACAGCAACAAAAGGCAAAGTGAAGAGAAGCAAACCAGGACCTACTAAGTTTGATAGTAGCGCAACCACCATTGATCCAACACTAGTTTTGTTTCTAATTCCAATCGAAATTCCCAAGCGCAGCTTGTTGCCAGCCTACCGACTATCCTCATGTAATTTGCCCATTTTATTGAAACCAAGAAATGTAATAAATTTTATTAAATTAAATTTTTTTTTTAAAGTTGTACAGCATTAAAGTTTTTGTTTTATGAAAATTTGTTAACTTTAAATGCTGAGTAATAAATACTATGGAAAACGTACTATTCAAAGATATAGTTCTATTAACAAATAAATCTCCTAAAATAATCCATAGAATTTAATGTAAACAAAGTATATCAGAATGGATATGGTCTACGTGTGTCCTATATAAAGACAATCAAATACACGACACATGCATAGACAATCAAAAGCTTGTTACTTTCTCTGTTCAATGGCTTCAATGTGCTTGCTTGCCTGTCCTATTCTCGGTTACAAGAGTTCTAAGGCTCCAAGTAGTGGTCATAACATTTCCAAGCCAATATACTCATCGCAATCCACATCAACCGCGGTCACATCGGTGGAACCCGTGGTTAGACGATCAGCAAACTATGACCCAACATTGTGGTCATTTGATCACATTCAGTCACTCTCTAGTAATTACACCGTAGGTTTTGCCTGTTCGATTGATATAACTTGGGGGTTGATAATTTTAATGATTTGACTAGTTGTACACATGCAGGGAGAAGACTACGTGGCGAGAGCGGATGCTTTAAAGGACACGGTGAAGATGATGATCCGACGCCAAGTTGGGAATGTATCGAATACTCTCGAGCTGATTGACGATTTGCAAAGACTCGGAATTGGTTATCATTTTGAGGATGAAATACGTGATGTATTGGAGATGATTTATGGGGATTATTTTGAAACACAAGCCAAATGGGATAGCATGGATTTAAACCTTAAAGCACTTGGTTTTCGACTCCTTAGACAACATGCTTATCAAGTTCCTCAAGGTACGATCTTTAATAAGGCAAAATAATAATTTAATCAATTCTTCTCTTTTTTTAGCATATTGTATCACTTCAAATTATCTATAGAACTAATGTTGATGTTTTGGAACAAATTAAAATTAATCTTTACACTTCATACAATGAAAAACTGATTACAAACTTAACACTTCAAACGTATAAAACTAAAAAAAAAAAAAAAAAATTAATGTTTTGTAGTCTAGTCAAAGTCACCCTACTAACTTTGTTTTTTTACTATTTACAGCATATTCTACATTAATTTTACACGTCCATATTTTTAATCCAGTTTCTGACACCTATTTCCGTATTTCCAATTAGTCGTTCTTTTTTTTTTTCAAATGCATGATTCTTATTTTAAGTTAGTTACAAAAAAAATATACCAATTGTCATGTTTTCTACTTTCTTTTATGTGTTTGTATGTTATCTATTAATATATATGCCTCTATATAATATACATTAGAACAAAACAAATTGTTTAAAAGGTTTTTTTAATATCTTTAAAACGAAATTCATCTATACGTATTAACGTTTATATTGTTTTTAGTGTCATTGCAAACTCAAATTAAATACATGTTTTAGCATAAAACATGTTTTTGATGATGTATATAAACTGGTCATTACATCTACATCTACATCTACACTATATAATAAAAGAAAACATATGAGGAACACATGACACTCTCTTATGAGTTCTCTAATTTTACTAATTAATATAATAAATTCAAATATAATTATATTAATTGATTTGAAAAATAATAATATAAATACATTAATAATCATAGTTGTAACAGAAATCATTAAAAACGGATTTAATGATTTCTGTTATTAATATAAATACTAACCGAATTAAAAATTATTTAAACATTAGTGATTCTTTTTTATATAACATATTTATATGTTATTAACTTTAAATTTAAATTATGTACCTTAAATAAATCTATTTATAAAATTTTGATCTTTTATTCTACATTTAAAACTATGTTTGTTATGATGTTTGACAAATGATTATTAAGTTTTTTTATTATTTTGGTCATTGTTTTAGATGTTAAATATGCTCAGCAGATACATACTAATTCTAGATGTTTAAAAGAGTTCAAAAGTCAAATAAGCAAATTAATACACAACGTAATTGGTTAAGCTTTTTTGTTAGACTTTTATATTGTTCTAAACAAATAAATAAAGTAAACCAATCAACATTAATTTATTTCTATCCATACTAATAAAAGACAACACATGGAATACTAAGAACTCCCTCATAAAGCCTCTCATTTTCTTATAATTTAAATTGTTCAACCCGTGTATCACACGGGTACATAACTAAGTTATAAATCATTTAAAACGCTAACATTAAAGTTACATGTATGTTAGAGCAAAACTAAAATGTTTTTTTTCCTATCAAATGATATAAACACCATTAAAAATAATTAAAAAAAAACTAATGGTTGGTAATAATTTAATGAATAATTAAATTAGGTTTTATTACTTACGTAGTAATTAATGACTATTGATGGCATTAAATAATAATTAATGAATGATTAGACTATTTTTAATTCTTATATGGTATTTTAAATTATGGCTATCAAATCGTGTCACACATGACATGTTAAGACACGAACACGAAATAGGTAAACACGAACACGACATGATAACTTATTATGTTATGTTCATGTTTACCTATTTCGTGTTCTTTTCTTAACATCATGTCATTTTTTCTAAACACGAACACGGAACTGTTTAAACATGTTAACGCGATAAGACAAGAACTTGTTTGTAGACATTAACCCTAAAAACGTATCCACAAACCAATGAATGAAAGACCGAGTTGCACCGGGATTGAGAACGAGGACGGATGACGACGGACGGGTGATGGGTGAGGGCGGATGGGAACGGTGGACGGGTAACGAGGACGGTAGAGTTGAGAAGGAACAGGAGGGATGACTGAGCAGTGTATATGTCTGTACACTGTAATTTGAAAATTGAAAATTATGGTTCCTTAATCTTTAATCCGCATATGTATAAAACATACCCATAACCTTATATAACATTTTTAAATAAATTATTAACATGCCTTAACGGGTGCTTAACATTTTAACATGCCTTTAACCTGTTTAGACATAAAACTTGTTAAAGCCTTATCGTGTCGACATGTTTAAGACACGGAACATCTTAAGGTCGTGTAGGTTCGTCTCGTGTTATCATGTTTGTGTTTAAATTGTGAGCCCTATTTTAAATCGCTGCCTTTTAAATAAAAGGAATTCATTGTTTTCTTATAGAGGTATTGGATTTTAATAGTCTAACCCGTCTGAGCCGTCTCCCGAGAGCTTTTGGTTTTCAACCAATAAAAGAACAACACGTCTCCGGTGACGTCTTTTTCCAGGATTTGAAAAGTCTCCGGTGACGTCTCCGAGCTGTCGGATTGATTTTATTTTATTTTATTTAAAATTTATTTAAAATAAAATTATTTTATGTTATAACTTTATGTTATGATTTTATAATGATATAAAATTGATTTTATAATGATATAAAATTTATTTAAATAAAATTCTAAATAAACTAGTCATTCGATTAATTGTCAACTTAAATAAAATTCTAAATAAAGTAGTCATTCGATTAAAAAAGATAAAATAAATACATAAAAATTACAAAGTAAATAAAAATAAAATAAACATTGGCTACGTGTTAAGCCTATCCCTCATCATTTGCCAAGCAGATACGTGTTTGAATTCTTTGTCTTGCTTGGATTCATACTTGATTTGGGTTATTTCGATGTCCACGTCTTCGGGCATATCCGAAGGCACCGCTCCTAGTGTTCGATTGTGATACCCGTTGAAGAGTTGACACTTGGTGATCAAATCGGTCGATTTTTTGTTGAAGGAGTCAATGGTTCGGTTCGAGCCCCCTACCAACCGATTGAACTCATTGAGGATTCGGTACCATTTGTTACCCGTATGTGGGTTGTGTTCGACAAACGTCCAGGCAGCTACAAGTGCGATTCGTGTTCTTCAGTCTAACGAGTGTGTGCCATTTCTTATGTTAAAGATTTGGTGTGAACTCCGAATTTTTTTGGTGGGGTAGAGGTTGGTGGGAGCTTCGAATTGTTTTTGGCTTATATAGGGAAGGAGGTGATAATGGTGGAGGTTAGAGGTTGGAGGTTGATGGTAAATATGGTTGGCACGAAGCCCGAGTGAATCTGAAACGACGAGATGTCTCGAGGGGGGTAGTGGGAAACTGAAACGACGAAACAGACACCGGAGACGTCTCGGGAATCACGAGACGGCACAAAAAGTCGTCTCCGGGGACGTCACCGGAGACGTGTTATTCTTTTATTGGTTGAAAACCAAAAGCTCTTGGGAGACGTCTCAGACAGGTTGGAAAACGTGAACCATCTCTCCAAAGAAACGGAATGAGGCTATTCTCGTAAGGCATCCGGTCAAAGAGCTAGTTTCGTGACCTATAAAAAAAGCATAAGTGAAAGGGATTTCAACTATGACCGTATATAGACTTGAGTGAATTTTCAATTTTTTTAATAAATTACATAGTTATGAGGGTATAAGTATTATTATCTAATGAGATTAAGAGAGAAACAAATACATCTACAAAAACACCATTTTAATAAATATTTTTCTAACATCACCATTTTATAAATACGTACCTTTTCTACCAACACTATTTTTTTTTGAACGGCCAACGAAATTTACCAATAAACTCCCTTTGAAGTCCTTACTCAGTCAAATCAGGACCCCTTCCACCCGGCGTAGCCAGACATGTAAGGGAGCTCCTAATTTCACCAAGTTCACAAATTCTGGGGAAAACCCGATTATCCACCCGCCCAAAAGCACGACAATGGAATAATCGGTAAAATCCAGCGCTTTCAAAAATCGAACCTATGACCTTTCAGCCATGGGTCTTCTATCATTGAGTTTCCATACCACTCCATCATAAGGTGCAGGGCCGGGTTTGGCCCAAGCCAGGGAGGTCATCCTGCTTGTGCCCATTTTTATCGGGGGCACAATTTCTTTTATAAAATTCCTATATATATGCGTATGTATTTTTAAAATTGAAAACTCATTTAACACTCAAACGTTGGGCCCAACAATAATCGATTTAAAACTTTATTGCATGTATTTTTACACAATTATTAATTTTACCCGTTTAATAAAGTAAAACTTAATATATATGTTGTAGAGTAAACAATAAAGTAAAACTTAATGTCCTTTAATTGTTATATATGCAGAGATTCTTAGCAACTTTAAGGACATGATTCAAAATGTTAAGCCACACGTAATGGAGGATATGGTGACTGTACTTAACTTGTATGAGGCTTCTTATCTTTGTTTTGAGGATGAAAGCATTCTAGACGAGGCTAGAGAGTTGACAACCAAATACCTCAACGAAAACTTGGGTGATATTAAAGGAGAGATATCGTCATTAGTAAGCCATGCTTTGGATTTTCCATTGCATTGGAGGGTCCCAAGGGTGGAGGCCAAATGGTACATTGATGTATATGAAAAAAGAAATGGCTCGAATCGTATAGTGACCGAGCTTGCAAAATTGGATTTTGATATGAGCCAAGCGGTCCACCTTGAAGATCTAAAACACACATCAAGGTATCATTCATTCATTCAATATTGCTCCCTTTAATTATGTGATAAGTAAACCCAAAAGAGGGGGGTGTGGAACAATATAATTAAAGATAACTAAAATAAAATTTACGGGTTTATATTTAGTCTAAACGAGTGTGGGTGAGTTTTTGATGTAACTAGTTAACACATTTAGACCAACTGACTTGGTTATGGATTTACGTACATATTGACACTTTTGCAAAATAATTGGTTTTATTTTAAATATGATTATTGTATACAACTTTGTATATTTGGTAGTAAGTATAATTTTAAAACGTTATACAAAAGTTATATAAAATTTAAAGGAGTCATGTTCTTGTCTACCCTAGCTAGAATATACAATACACGTGATAAGATTAATTCATGACACATTTTTAGTTTGTCTGTGGCAATATCGTTCAGAGGCTAAAAAAATTCATCCTTAAAAATCCCACCTATATATATATATATATATATATATATATATATATATATATATATATATATATATATATATATATATATATATATATATCCGGGCAGAAGAAGTACGTATTGAATATTAATTTTAACAATTTTATAATGATATATGCATATAGGTGGTGGAAAAATACAAGATGGGATGAGAAATTGAGCTTTGCTAGAGACCGATTGGTGGAGCATTTTATGTGGTCTCTTGGTTTTAGTTACCAACCAAAGTTTACTCTTGGAAGGAGAATACTCACAATGGTTAACTCGTTGATTACATCGATCGATGATGTCTATGACGTGTATGGCACTTTGGATGAACTTGAACGATTTACTGATATCGTCAACAGGTAAATGCTCTAGCTTGTTAATTAGTACTAGCTAGCTACTAGTTATATATATATATGTTGATCACTTGCCACTACAAAGGTTACAACCATATATATATATGTATTCACACGTACGTTTGTTAAGAAGTTTTCTAATTAATTTGTAGATGGGATGTGAATGCAATCAAAGAGCTTCCAGATTATATGAAGATATGCTTTCTAGGGTTCTACAACACCGTGAATGATATCTCATACAACATACTCACCGAGACAGGATTCCTTGCCCTTCCATATCTTAAGAAAGCAGTATATATATATATAATATTAATTAAACCATCTTCTTTAACTTTTGTATCAATTCCTACGTACGTACATTTTAATTAATTCGAGTTAAAATTTCTCAGTGGGCAGATTATATCAACACGTACATGGTAGAAGCACGCTGGTACCACAGTGGATATAAACCAACGCTCCAAGAGTATTTGGACAATGCTTACATATCAATCGGGGGCCCCATAATTCTCATGAATGTTAATTGTTTAACAACATTTAGCTCCTCAGATGAAGAAATGTTACGATGCATGGAGACGGCTGAGAATATAGTTCGCTACTCATCACTAATCTTCCGACTTGCTAATGATTTGGGGACATCTTCGGTAAGATTTATAATATATATATATATATATATATATTTACATGATACGCACCCAGACGGTACCCTACCGGCCAATTAATTTCTATGGATGGGTGGGATCATATATACATACTGTGTACGTTTGGTAGTATGAAAATGTTTATAAGTAATTAAGTTGAACATTATGTTGTAGGAGGAGATTGCAAGAGGGGATATTCCAAAATCAATCCAGTGTTACATGCATGACAGTGGTGCAACCGAAGAAGAGGCTAGAATGTACATCAAAGGTTTGATACTGGAGACGTGGAAGAAGCTTAACAAAGAACGAGCTCTTGGTTATTCTCATTTTTCAAAGGAGTTCATTGAGTGTGCTACCAACATCCCTAGGATGACACAATTCATGTACAATGACGGAGATGGGCATGGTCACCCCTATATTACTGAAGCTCATGTGTTGTCACTATTGTTTAATCCAATTCAGGGGATATGAATTAAGAAATAGTACGTACGTCTTGACTCTTGAATGTGTATCTTTCATTGGACTTTATTTTTTTTACTTTCCTGCTGGCCGGGCGCGCTATGATAATTAACTTCATGAGGTGTGTGTACGTGGGTGAATATATAAAACTTACAGCCTCAACTCTATCCAAGGATTCATTATTAATATTAAAACCAAATTTACATGGTTTTGGTTCTAGCTATTTGCTAGATAATTAATCCACTTGATATTAATAAAAGTAATGACGTCCCCACTGTTAAAATAAAATAAATAATAAATAAAAGACAAACTATGAGTAGTAAGTACTATTTGAGAAAGAATAAGTAAAGGGAAAATGGCCAAAATAGCCCGTTGACCGGGCGTTTTGCACAAATAGCCCTCTCCACCCTCTTTGGAGAGAGGGGTCACGGTTCCCAAAGAGCCTGAACCGTCTCCCGAGAGGCTTCCCATTTCAGCCAACAGAGGACCGCCACGTGTCGTTGTTGATCCCGAGACAGACTGAGACGTCTCTGGTGACGTCAGAGACGCCTCCGGTGACGTCAGAGACGCCTCCGGTGACGTCTTAGAGACGCCTCCGGTGACGTCTTAGAGACGCCTCCGGTGACGTCTTAGAGACGCCTCCGGTGAAGAGAAAGAACAAGAACTCACCGGAGAAGACGACCGGA
Source organism: Ambrosia trifida (assembly GCA_028751855.1). Taxonomy (NCBI): domain Eukaryota; kingdom Viridiplantae; phylum Streptophyta; class Magnoliopsida; order Asterales; family Asteraceae; genus Ambrosia; species Ambrosia trifida. Next base: position 61,073,942 of record CM054128.1, on the reverse strand, counting down.
GAAGACGAAGAACTCACCGGTGCTTTCCATCATCCATTCAAAACGTAAAACGAACGAGACTGTTGCAGCACGACAACGACGAGAAAAAAACACAGAGGATAATGGAGAAGACAAAGAACTCACCGGAGAAGACGACCGGAGAAGACGACCGGAGAAGACGAAGAACTCACCGGTGCTTGTGGGTGGCAGTGGCGGTCCTCTGTTGGGATCAACAACGGCGCTACCGACCGGAAAACTTTTAAGTCAAAGGTTGCATAATCACCAGTGACTTAGCTGTAGAAGGGACATATTCTACATTTGTTAAAGCTACTTCTTATGATACAATCAAATCACAATGGTAATTTGATTTTCAATGCACTGTAGGGATCCAATTTCATTTATAATTAATTTCAGTTGTGACGCCATCTATACCTTCGCCTCACACATCGGCTTCTTTTGTGCCTACAAGTTTATAAACTCTAGATCTTATATTTGGTACTTCCATTTTTTTTCTTTTTGGTTTTTTAGAAAGGAGAGAGAGAGAGACGGTTGGAATGGAGAGAGAGAGAGTGAGGAGACGGTTCAAAGAGAGAGAGGAAAGAGAAATGGAGAGAGAGAGAGTGAGGAGAGAGGAAAGAGAAAGAGAGTGATGAGGTGTTGGTTTTTTATTGGTCCATACGGGAGACCTCTCGAGAGACGGTTCAGGCTCTTTGGGAACCGTGACCCCTCTCTCCAAAGAGGGTGGAGAGGGCTATTTGTGCAAAACGCCCGGTCAACGGGCCATTTTGGTCATTTTCCCATAAGTAAAGCGACTCATGTTATAGTAAAAGTGTTGTTACTTACCTAGTTGGGGTTCTAGATATTGGTGTAGATTTACATGTGTTCATGTGTCAGTATAATAATAATTAGAATCTTAAAGCATGTTTTTGTAGATATTAATAACTTTCCTCTAAGAGTCATATGTCTCTACCACCCCACCAAATGGGTTAGCTCCACATATGGCACCCTGTCTGTCTGTCTGTCTCTAATTGATGTAATGAAAAATTCATTTGAGTGAATCATGGACAAGGGGACTAATGTAGGACGGACTATTTGTGTAATCGAGTAGGAGTAACATTTGCTATTCAAAAAAATAGAGACGGGGGTGCTCCAATAACATGACATTTTGGGTGGTGGAAATTTCAAAATCAGTGTTCTTGTGGGAGTCCCATCATGGAAACTAAAACAAGGTCATAATTAGCAAACTGTGTGTAGGTTTGATGAGCCCCCACCGACGAATGAGTTACCAGGTATCATATTTTGTGAAATAATGAGACAAGAGTATGAGGATACTATGGAGAAAAATAGCTTAATTAATTGCTTGTCTTGTGAAATAACTTAAGCAGATTCTTCAGGGAAGGGGATGGAACATTTTGCAAATTAAGATCCACATGATTATATGGTGAGTAATTTGGAATGCATTATGATTAAGCCATGCTGCAATTGATATTAATAATTAATGTTGTTTATTTATTATGGCATGGCATGGCATGGCAAGGCAATGCTGAGAATGGTTGTGCAGAAGGGTAGAAAAATAAAATTGTTGTTGCTCCTACTGCTGTCTGTCTTTACCCTTGCAATCATTCAAATTAGTAGGTTGGTTTTTTTATAACTGCACCAATAAATCAATTGCTGGTTGTGATTATTTGGAGAAAATTAGATGATCGAGGATAATTTTTGGATTTCTACTTTGCATCGATCGATCGCCAGTTCAAACTGGGTTCTCTAGATCAGAAATCTTTAACGGGCTGGATACGTAGGTACTAAATTAATAATAGAGGGGGTCAAGTAGCAACACATCACTTAAGTAACGAATGGATAAGCAAAATGAAGCATCAATGAATTGACATTACTTGGATCTTATGTTGTATGGTAAAACAGAACCATCCAACATTTCTAGGTGCTAATTGATACATAAATTTCAAGTTTCAATGAATGATCTTGGAATAGGTTAAGTTAGCACACCCGAATCAATGTGATTTCATATTCATAAATAAAAATCTTTGTTTATGGTTTTGCTGTGTGATTGATTAGTTGTGTTTCAGATTTATCAATTGAAGAAGGATGGCTGAGAGCGAGATTAGTCTGTATGTAAATATTACAGTACATATTTCAATTAACAAAAAGGTTGACTTACCATGAGCCAAATGTACCCTCCAATCCAACCGACCAAAGGAAACCTACCAATAATCTTTGCAAGAACATGACCCATCACGAAAACAGTGAAATCTATTGTTATCCCTCACAACTATCTCTCTTCCCTCCAACTTAGAAATAATCTTCATAGCCTCATGACAATCCCAACACACCCTCAGATTTTTAACAATTCTAATAATACCCTCTGAGTCGTTAACAAGAAGCGCAAAACAGAGTGCCAGCTTCTCACTATGTGTTCCCACCATCTCTTCCTTCTCTTCCTCTTCAACGTCTCTAAGAACACTCTCTTTATCAGCTGTGTATCCAGCTATCCTCATTTTCTTCCTTATTTCCATCAATAATTTGTATATCTCATTTGATCTATCATGCGATTTATCCCCCACAATAAATTTATGTAATTTCCCTTCAAATTCCACATAACTCCATCCACTTGCTTTCTTTACTCCTAATAATTTCATTTTCCCTCTAATTCGTTCAACGTCACCCCATCTCCCCATTGACGCATACATATTTGAAAGCAAAACGTAATTCCCAGAATTTTCGGGTTCGATTTTGAAAAGATGACTAGCTGCAAACTCCCCTATATCAAGTCTTTTACGAATCCGGCCAGCGTTTAAAAGTGAACCATAGACTCCCGCGTGTGGGACCATCGGCATTCTTGTGATCAAATTCTTTGCTTCATCTAGCTTACCCACTCGGCCTAATAAGTCAATCATGCATGCATAGTGGTCAACATCCGGGTTAGCGATGGATTCAAAAACTTTTTTACCTTCTTCTAACAGTCCTGCATGGCTGCAGGCGGTAAGAGCACTGATATATGTGATTCGATCAGGTTGAAACCCATCTTCTTTCATCTTACGCATTGAATCAATGGCTGCAAACCCGTCACCTTGAGCAGCAAACCCTGTAATTAAAGTGTTGAACGAGATAACATCTTTTGTATCCATTTTGTTAAAGATTATTTCCGCATCTTTCATGCTTCCACATTTGGAGTACATAAAAATCAGAGCGTTGTAACCCGAAATACTCAATGTGATTTGATGTTCATTTATGAAGTTCAAAGCCCAGTTTCCTAACTCCAATGCCCCGAGATGTGCACATGCGGATATCACACTAACTATAGTAACTTCATCTGGTTTTGCGTCGTTACAACTAATCATCTTCTTGAAGAGCTCAATTGCCATCGCCGATTGCCCATTTTGTGCATAACCAGCGATCATCGAATTCCACGAAACCACATCCTTAGAAGGCATCCTATCAAAGAGTTCCCTCGCAGAATTCAAATCACCAACACTCGTATACGCAGAAATCATCGCATTCCACGACACAACGTTTCTAAACACACCTAACTCCTCGAAAATCTTCCTAGCAGCTGCAAGATCGCCACACTTTGCAAACATGTCAATTAACGCTGTCTTCACAAAATAATTAAACTTAACATTCCTCTCACTAATCATCTCCATGAGCGACCCTGCAAGTTTAGCATCAGCACGATCTGCACAAGCTGAAATAACCGCAACCCAAGTAGTATCATCCGGTTGGACACCACGAACAACCATCTCATTAAGCAAATCCATCGCCTCTTCCGCAAACCCATTCTGCGAATAACCAGACAACATCGCGTTCCACGACACAACATTTTTCTCCGGCATCCGATCAAAATACCTCCTAGCAGTAACCAAATCTCGTCTCTTCGCATACCCACTAACCATGGCAGTCCAAGTGATAACATTTCTCTCATCCATCAAACTAAAGAACCCACCAGCTTCAACATCATTCCCCCACCTCCAATACCCAGAAATCATAGCGTTCCAATCCGCCACCGTTCTGTCAGGCATTTCATCAAACAGTTTACGCGCAAACTCTATCGGCCCATATTTCGCATAAATATTCATAATCCCATTACGTACAAACCGATCACTCTCATGACCCAACTTCAAAACATGGCCATGCATCACAACAGCTTGATTCTCCAAACATTTAAATAATATTGGGTACACAAAAGCATCAGGAATAGTATTGGAACTACGCATGTTATAAAAGAGAGTGACGACGTCATGGTGGGCTCCAATGCGTGAGTAGAATTTGAGCATGTTGGTGTAAACGTAGACATTGGGTTGATGGGTTGAGTTGAATATGTGTTGTGTGTATAAGGGTGGGGCGCAGAGGCGTGTGCAGTGGGTGATGAGGAGTGATACCCAGTAGTTGTTATTATGGAGGGAATGATGGATTATTTGTGAATGTAGTTGTGTTAACTGGTTGAATGTGGATATTCGGGGTGCGATTGCGTTTAAATGTGACATTAAAAAAAAATACTAAAATGTGTGGTTTGTTCTTTAGGATTGTAAAAAAGCAGAGATGTTGAGAGCTAGGGGATGTTACAGTTTGGGGCCGGTAATGTACTCCTAGACCCGTTGTTCGTATTTGGGTCATTACAAATTTATATGTTCCAACTTTGTAACTAGAAAATATTACCCATATTAGTTCCTACTCTTGGTGGAGGGATATGGGATATGAGAGGTAGAGTCTAGCTTTTTTGAGGAGTCAGGTTCAATCCTTGATTCTACCGAGTTTTACTGATTTTTCACTGTCGTGCCTTCGGGCGGGTGGAAGGGTCAAGTTTTCTGCGGAACCGATGGTTTGGTGGGGTCCTGACCACACAATGCTACCTGTGGGCAGGCATAAAAGGACCAAATGCAACGGGTATAAGGTGTTGTATTTAGGGTTCGATGGGGTTAAAAGCGGGGTAGGTTTTCTAATGACTAAGGAACTGCATAATAGTGTGGTGGATGTGATAAGACATAGTGATAGGATTATGGTGTTGAGGATAGTACTAGGTGGTAAAGTAGCGTCAGTGATTGGCGCCTATACGACACAAATTAGACTCGGGGTGTAGGAGGGGAAAGACATTCGGGAATGTCTACACAATTGTTCAACCAAATTAGGTACCGATAAATATTGTGGCAATTTAGAAACTATACACAAAGGTTCAAGATAGTGTTTGGGACACCATCACCTTCGGTAACTGATGTGCCATCATTTACACATATAAAACATACAGAATTAGTCTCATAATAGGGCAAATTTAGGCTTAAATTGATAATTAAAGCTACTTAATCGTTCCTATTTGTGTTTCTCAGGAAATTGGAGCTCCAACCCGAAGAGAGATGATTTTCGGATGAAAGCAGCTAAAACCGGAGATTTCTAGAGATACGAGATCCGAAGCATGTTCCAAGGATGTGTAAAGACCTTCTCGGGGCTTAAACGATGATAAAATTGACCCAGGGTTGACCAAGCATGCCCATGTTTACTGGTACAAGGGCCCCGCACACTAGAAAACAAAGCAGCCAACTTGGGAGCCAGGAAAACAAGGTTTGTCAACAAGCACGCCCGTGTTCACACATTAGCACGCCCGTGCACGACACGAAGTACGGACCAGATAGATCTTGCAGCAACAGAACGTGCATGGGGTATGTGCACGCCCATGCACACTCTCAAGCACGCCCATGCTTGCCTTGGCAGCTCTATAAATAGCAAACTCAACTCAACCATTTGGTAATGCCATCTTGGGTCGACTTCCAAGATCCTTGCAAAGTTCTTGGGGTCTTGTGGGAGGTCTTAGGGCCATCCAAACATCTCTCCAAGGTTAGGATCCATCCTACCTTGGTTTCTTGAATGAGGATGGTGTCGTAGGAGTAGTTACATGCAATAAACATCGAGGGTCGTGAGGATCACATTTGATGCATTGGATCAAGACGTTGAAGGCTTGTCTATGAGTTGCAGACATCCATGTTCTTATGTTGATTATCTATTATGGTTGTATCCATCTAGTATTCTTCGTACCTATTCGATTTGTTACACTTTTTATATTGTTAGTAGTTTATTTTTAGTTATTTGGTGCCTTTATCTTCTTAACTAATTCTTGTTTGTTTATCTTTGTGACAGGTTCAATTAGTGGTTAACTTAACAAACCTTTAAAATCAACCTAAACTTAACTTATGAATCAAACTATCATGGGGTTCGTATGACTTCTGGTAGTCCCGAGCTAGATCCAAGGCAAGGATACCGGTAGTGAGACAAATCCTTCGGGTTTCTGATATCCAAACCAGGCTCTGAGCAATGGCTTCTGAAGTAGACCAGATCCGGGTGACAAGTTTCTGGTTCCATACCTGATGTGTGAGTGATTTTCTTGGCAAAGGGAGGATTCCCTACAGGTGCACCAATGATCTTCGGATTGCACACCTTTAGGATTATGTTCCACCTTTGTTAAGGACTGCATTCACAAGTCTCGGGGGTTAAGGGTTGAACTTATTAAGTCATTTAATCACTAAACCAAACTTTTATTTACCCGATCACTAAATATTAAAGTTGCCACTTTTAAAGATAAATAAAACAAGGATACTTTTTCTAATTCTTGTTAATACAAAGCCGTCAACTTCTTAGAGGGTCCCCCGTCACACATGATGATGGTATCTGAGATCCTTCGGTACGAAAAGCGAGAGTTGAGAGAAGTGGAAGGGATTCCCGGTCGAAATTTAGCCTCTACATTAATTTAAGAGGGTAAATTAGAGAACCCAGTGCTTAAACGAGTGGCTTTGCGATAGTTTGGTGTGACACCCGCCAAATTCACTAGTCGAGTCCATACAATTAACTGGTTTTGCTTCATTGTGTGCTTAAAATAAGTGTGTCGGGGTGCATCGTTGTTTGAATGATCATGTGGAAATAAACCCTCCCCGAACATCATGACTATCATAAGGATCAACAAGTACAAACATATGTATGAATTTTCACATAATATTTTATGAAACCAAAACTACATTTTTATTGTACAAGTACAATTATGTATGATCAAAATTTAGAAACAATATTATACGTACACATCATAGATACACACACACAAAACATGTATCCATATGTATGTTTAACAAAAGACAAACTATATCCATGCATACATACATATACGATGACACACCAAGGAGGAAAACAACAAACTTGACCTTTTCATTCATATGTCCCTTTCATAACTTTCACTAAATAAGAGATGTACAACTAGACATGGTAAGCTTCCATGACAACCAAGCTTCTCCTTCCCTTCTTTATTATTTCCGAAGGGAGAGGCTAACGTAAAAAGGAGCTTAGCGTGAGAAGGGTAAGAAGGAATAAGAGGCTAACACATGTCCCTAGCCAAAAGCGTATTATTTTTCATCACCATAATTGTTGACTTTTTTCAAGTTTCACCCTCATTTTTAACGTGTTAATAACCTTTTCATACGACATTATTCTTTTTTAAAAAACAAGCTTTTTTCCTCTTTCATTTGCATACCCTATTGCCATAATTTAAAAAAAAATTGCTGGGTTGATAGCTTGTCGTACCTGTTTGGTCGTGCTTTGTTCTTCACATTTTTCTCACTACTAGTGCGTTATAATCCAACTATTTCCTCCAGATTAGTCGATTAGGTTTAGGTTTTAAAACCGCTAACACAAATCTTGGATTGATCGTTGTTATGATGGGGTTTTTGTGTGATTATTGGGACAGGTCTGGGTTGGGTATTAATCGAATTAGTTTACAATTTTCCAAATCAGATAATCAACCAATTGGTCACTTAGACTAGTTGCTTTCTGTCTTCGTTTAACAACGCAAAGACCCGGGTTCTACAAAATGAACGTTATACATGATAAAACGCAAGTTATACCTGATAAAACGCAAGTTATAGCTGATAAAAAGATGCAAGTTATGTATGACAAAAAACAAAAGGTATACATGATAAAACACAAGTTATATGTGATTAAACGCAAGTTATACCTAATAAAACGCAAGTTATACCTAATAAAAAATGTTAATTATATCTGACAAAAAACGCAAATTGTATCATGATAAAACGCAAGTTATCAACCCATTAATTTTTTTAAAAAAAGTATAGCAATAGGGTATGCAAATAAAAGAGGATAAAAAAGCTTGTTTGTATGGTATATTTTTTTTTTATAAAAATAATGTCGTATGAAAAAGTTACGGACCTTTAAAAAATGGGGGTGTAACTTAACAGTAGTGGGTTATACCTATTTTGTCTTTCTCTTTCTTTTTTAGAAACTCAACGCACACTTTTCCTATTTTAATCTCATCCATTGATTTATTTTGATCAAAAGCCCAAAATCCTTCTTATTTTTTTTATGTGAAGGTTCTTTTTACACTATACTTTCTCATTTTCGAAAGCTACCCATCACAAGATCACCATGTAAACTCCACTTATCACATGTCACTATCAAAGAAATCTCCAAATATTACCCCAAATGGATTCTTAACTAACACATGGACATATTCCAATGTATGACAACCACCCACATTGTTTTCCTAACCTATAGAAATCGGCTACTAGAAGAAAAGGTTACAATTCATCCATATCTTACACACACGACACTCTGATAGCACATGTGCATAATCCTTGTTCTTTCACTATCTATCGCTAGACATCCAAACAACTAGAAGAAACACAAAATTAGCAACTACCATTAGCTAGGATACTTCTTGGAACGATTTGACTTACCAAAACCTATATCCTAGCTTCTTGACCTTCAGCCTAAACAAGACATGCATGCAAGACCATTGTCAACTCATTACATGGCTTAGAAAACTCACTTTAACACACCATGTGACAACTTGAATTCACCTATTTAGAAACCTATGATTCATGACACAAACTAACCTAATAAGATCATCTACCAAAATTGTGATGGATCTTCTTCTTTTATCCATTCTCGGCCAAAAAGAAGACATGACAAGGAGAGCATTCACATCTCACTATCTCTAGTGTGTACAAAGCTTGCATCAAAAAGGAAAGGATAACTCCTCCATAGCTTACATTTAGAACCCATGAACCCACCCTTTTTGTTTACTACTAATTGACCAACATGGAACAACCAAGAGACAACTCACAAACATCAAAATGGATAACAACTTTCTACATGAAGCAACTCCCTAGAATTATCACTTGCCAAGATAGGAGATTTGATCACATAAGGACACCAAGCCATTGGCCTATATAAAGGGATGGCACCATCACTTGAACAATTGCACCAACACTCCTAAACTCACATCAAATCTCTCACAAATCTCATCCTTCTTGCACCCTTCGACCGACCCTATACAAGACTAAACCGGGCCATTTTGCGACCTTATACACCCACGTGAAGATCACCAGGGAGTAGGAAGGCCACATTGGTGAACCATAGCTCGAGGAAGGCACTAGCTTGTCGATTTTACTCTCATTCTCTTTGGTATGTCATAGAACTATCCTAAACCCTTAGACTATTTATGTTAATCTTGTACACACAACCCTTGAACCCTTGTTCATGTATGACCTGACACAAATCAACCAGATCTGAAGTTATGAAGGTTAAAACTTATCTTAGATCTGGTATGGTTACATTTTTAAAATATGTGTGTATATATTACACACACTCGCACCCTACATCCATGACACACACGATTTGAGTATGGTGTTATAAACCCACATAACCGTGATCACATTTACAGTTATACACAAATTTATAGAAGTCATTTTGATGTATACAAAGTTCAGATTTAATCAAAGTTTTGCAATAAAGTTTCGAATCATATAAAAACATATGTTGAAATGGCTTTAACGTGTGTTCATCACACTTTTAACATAATAACATTAGAATGTATGTTAAAACCCTTTTATTTACATCATCTCACAACATATGTTAGAATGGGGTAATGTTCTATAATCCATGACAACATGTGGGGCATGTTTTGTCAATAATGAATGTGTTTGTGTAACAATAACTCCCGGAATTCAATAAATCGTACACTTTACAATCAAGATACGTAGTAATTGTCACATGCACAAATAATGGACCAACATATACATGATACGTCCACAATCCGGGTGAACAACTTGTATGATACACAATAAGTACACACAACTTAAGATGTCTTTGACATTATAGGGCACTTTTTATCGAGACTGTAGTACTTCAGTTTTCATGCTTTTATAGACCACATATCCAGACATCATGTGAGTTTCGTGGCCCCTTTTTTCTGTTTTACTATTTTACAACTTTGGGGAAGAAACATGCTTAAGACCTACATTTGTATATGACAACAATATGTGTTACATGAGTTAGACAGCATTATCACAACAAAGTCCCTGGACAACTATAACCATTAACTTAGCAATAAGTAGTGGATCATATAAATAGTACTATTTGGGTTGACACCCCCTTTCATGGTTAGTTACGCTAACCACGACCTTCGTGTCAAATGATTGCATGTTATCCATGTTTTCAATGTTCTGTGATAAGGCATTGGTTGAGGCGTACAAGGAAGTTGGGGTTTGGTTATGGGGCTCATGGTAACTATATTCTGCATGGACACAGACGACAAACTTTGCTGAAAGCAAACTGTTTTATCGAGTCATAAAAACCTACGGACTCACCAACTTTTTTAGTTGACACATTTAAGCATGTTTTTCAGGAAATCAGGTAAGGACAATAAGATGGCAAGCTTAGGAATGCATGAAGAAGTCTTTTGTTTTTTGTTATTTGATGTAGACGTTGAACTCATTTGTTGTGGCCTGTAACTCTATTTGACATCAAGACTGTGTTTGTTATGTGAAATTAATGACATTTAGTATTTCTCATGTAAACAATGTTTGTGATCACCTCGCGTTTCCGCCTTTGGTGGGGTGTTACAGATTGGTATCAGAGCCATTTGTTATAGAGAATTAGGTCTCATGGAGATATACCTAGACTATAACCTAAGGTCCACTCATTTATACTTTAGGAGTCTTTGTGCATTGCTTAACTTCTATACGTGATTTCTTTGGATACATGGTCTTATTTGTTTTCTTTTATCATGTGGATTTAGGAGAGGACATGGAACCAACAACAAGATCTACTCATAATAACTCTGGAAAAGGAAACCCGATGACCCCTGAAGACATGGCACGGTTGGTTTCACAACAAGTTGAAGCTGCTGTTGCACAGTATGAGGCAGTCCGAAATGGCACTAGTGGAGGATCAGGCAGAGGAGTCGGAGGCAGCGGTACCAGTGGAGATAGAGCTAGAACTGGAAGTGGCATAGAGACTGAGGATGTACAGAAAGGTTGCTCGTACAAGGCATTTTTGGCATGCAATCCACATAGTTTCAATGGTACTGAAGGGGCAGTAGGAATTGTCTGGTGGATCGAGAAAATGGAGTCCGTACTAGACATTAGTGACTGTGCTGAAAACTGCAAGGTCAAGTATGCTACTTGCACCTTCCTGAATGAAGCCTTGACCTGGTGGAATCTACAAGTCCAGACACTGGGAAGAGAAGCTGCGTATCAACTTCCATGGAATGATCTGAAATCCATGCTCTTGCCAGAGTACTGTCCCTGCAACGAGCTACAAAAAATTGAGAGCGAATTCTGGAATTTGGCCATGGACGGAGCGGAAATATCAGCATACACCACTCCATTTCACGAGCTTTCTCGACTTGTCCCACACATAGTTACACCCGAGTTCAAGAGCATTAAGATGTACGTTTGGGGTCTAGTGCCTCAAATTCAAAGCATGGTGACATCGTCACGATCTGCCACTATCCAAAGTGTTGTGACTTTGGCACATAGCCTGACAGACAAGGCTGTACGATATGGAGCTTTGGTTAAGAAGGGTACAGCTGAGAAACGAAAGCTAGACGACAGGGAATCAGGTAACCATCCAAGTAAGAAGCAGGAAGTTGTGAAGGCGTGTGCGGCAGTGGCAAAGAAATTGTACCAAGGGGCGCTCCCTAAGTGTGAAAAATGAAGTTTTCACCACAATGGAACATGCGAGAGTTTTGTTTGCGCCAAGTGCAGAAAGTCGGGCCATATGTCCAAGAATTGCACAACTAATGGGGCTCGCTAGGAATGCTATGATTGTGGCAGTACTGAGCACTTCAAAAGAGCTTGCCTAAACTCAATGACCAGAATGCCAATGTCAATGTCAGCCCTCCCCGAGGTAGAGCATTCGTGATGGAAGCAAGGGACGCTAGGAAAGAGTAACACGTTGTCACCGGTACGTTTCACGTGCACAAACAATGGACCCACATATACATGATACGAGGGTCCATAAGTCGGGTGAACAACTTGTATGGTAAACAACAAGTACACACAACTTAAGATGTCTTTGACATTATAGGGCATTTTTTATCGGGACAGTAGTACTTCCGTTTTCCTGCTTTGCTAGACCACATATCTAGACATCAGGTGAGTTTCGTGGCTCATTTTGTTTTTCTATTTTACTGTTTTACAACTTTGGGGGAGAAACATGCTTGAGACCTACATTTGTATATGACAACAATATGTGTTACATGAGTTAGACAACATTATCACAACAAATTCCCTAGACAACTATAACCATTATCTTAGCAATAAGTCATGGATCATAAGAATATTACTATTTGGGTTGACACACCCTTTCATGGTTAGTCGCGCTAACCACGACCCTCGTGTCAAATGATTGCATATTATCCATGTTTCTCAATGTTCTGTGATAAGGCATTGGTTAGGGCGTAGAAGGAAGTCAGGGTTTGGTTATGGGGCTCATGGTAACTATATTCTGCATGGACACAGACAACAAACATTTCTTAAAGCAAACTGTTTTATTAAGTCATTGAAACCTACGGACTAACCAACTTTTTTAGTTGACACATTTAAGCATGTTTTTCAGGATATCGGGTAAGGACAATAAGATGGCAAGCCTAGGAATGCATAAAGAAGTCTTTTGTTTTTGTTATTTGATGTAGACGTTAAACTCATTTGCTATGGCCTGTAACTCCATTTGACATCAAGATCGTGTTTATTATGTGAAATGAATGACATTTAGTATTTCTCATGTAAATAATCTTTGTGATCACCATATTCGTCTCACCTTGTGTTTCCGCCTTAGGCGGGGTGTGACATTTGGGAAGTTCTTAACAAGCAGGACTCAAGCTTTCCAATAAGTTACATGACTTGCGTGCGTTAGTTAACATGAAACTTGTGATACCCGTCGAAATCACAGGTCATATCCGTACATTAGTTACACGTACACATTGTACATGACATTTCATTTTACATGTTTTATTGCAATTGAGCCATACAGGGCCTCAACAAGTTAGTTTCGATGCTTACAATCTAGCATTAGGTCCACTAGTAGGAGAAATTTCATAACTAGTTAAGTAGTTATCTGAGCTATAGAGAAATCATATCAAAAACCCTAGTTTGGGAAACTCATACAATGGTACATGACATTTCAATTGTGATTCAGTCAAGGACAAAATCAAACAATGTCCATACACAAGAATTTTCCGAACACAATACCCAAAAAACGACTAGTAAGACCACTAGTTGAAAAATATATATTGTGCACACAATTATATTATCTTGTATTACATAGACTTGTACAAAGACCCTTCTTAACATCCAATTATAACAAGGGACCAAGTATTTTTACAAGATGTATATTAAAATGTTCAACAAAAAAAATATATATGCATATACATACATACATGCGACGGCATATGTACACACACACATAGGTGGATGGTGATTTTCAAGGATCAAAATTTTACACTTTAAATGATCCATCAAGTCCATCCTAGATTCCACCAAAATTAGCTAAACACTTGACTTTGTATTCCTTCCATACTAGTTGACTTGCCAAAAATAAATCCCCACATATACATACACATATATACTCGACACACATGTACATGTGTGTGTAGTGTTTGTGTCTTCCACTCTTACACAAGTCCCTTCGAGACATTCTTCCACCAAGATTCCTAAGACAAACTTTAGTCACCTCCATCACATTCCTAGATGTTACACCAAACAGGAAAGCATCTTATGACACTTAGGAAAGTCTAGTGTTGACTTACCACATTTGACATCCACCATATCTTATACAATATCCTACCAAGTCAACCTAAGACACTTCTAATCACCCAAGACACGATGATTATCATGCATCAAATCCTTGTGAGATTGACTAATCCATGGCCTCCTAACACCTTAAGATTTTCGACCCACAGCCCCCAAGAAAGCAAACTCACATCACCTCCATAATCTCTTCCAAATCTATCCAAAATCACCTTTAGAAGATCTTAAACCATAATTAGACATATGCTTTCTTTTGCCTTTGTTGAACCATCATGACTTGCCATCCATAACTATTATATAAGGCCAAGGTATTTAGAGGAACAAGTGCACAAAACAACTAAACACCACACCTCTGCCCCTCCCTCTCCCTTCTCTCGGCCGAACACCACCACCACACCACCATCACCCCACGGCCCAACCACCACTCCAAACCACCACTCACATACAAGCTTTTACATATAACCATTAACTTTCAAGGGATCATTAGGGGTACAAGGAGCATAACAAGGTTGTACAAGGCCCCTAACTCCCTCTTTTTCTTAAGACACTAGGAGGTATAACATTGTTTTCTTAAACTTATGTTTTTATTCTTACATAGTCTTTTAAATACAATGTTGTTCACTAGTGTGTTCACTCTTGTAACTTAATCAAGTAAGTTGGTGAACCCATGTTTTAAGTACATTATGTTAACTAGTAAATATATGTGTTTACACCCACTAAGGGCCGAAATATATATGTGGATATATACATATGGCCGAAAATTTTATAAAAGAATTTATATGTTTTCTAAACTCATTAACATAAGGCATAGTGTTGAAAGTTGTTAGTCATAACAAGGCTTACAAAGATCCATGTGTTTTCAAGAAAAGTAATATTTGACATGAAGTATTATTATTTTCACAAAAGTTGTCAAGTATGAAAATAGTAAGTTAAGCATACTTAAATATGGTAGATCTACACACTTGACAAAACAAAAAGTGTGAAACCTTCAACACATGAGTACATCAAAGTATATAAAACACTTGCTTTTCACAAATAAAAGTAATGTTTTTTTCCAAGAAACTAAGCTATCTTTTATCAAAGATCACTAGCTTACATAAAGAAGGCAAATCTTTCCATTAAAGACACATTTAACTTAAAAAGTTAAGTTACAAAGACAAGCGTAACAAGAGAACAACTTGTAGACAGTACAAGTAACATAGACCTAAAATGTCTCTTTTACATAGGACACATAGGTCGATCTAGCTCAGACTCATTAGTTCATTTCCAAGAAATATCATAAGGTGAGTTTCACTGCCCCTTTTTCACTGTTTTTACATTTTTCCGAGGGAAAAACATGCGTACAAAGTTCAGTTTTCAGTTACATACATGACTATTATGTGAAGATGAGACATCAAGGTTCAGGATCCATTATGCCCTCGTGTCATACATCATACCATAACCATTAGCTATGGACTTAGCCATGAAACACCATAATAGATCTATTGGGTTGACACCGCCTCTCTTGGTCAGTCGCTCTGACCGGATGACAGATATCAAAAGAGTGCTAGTATTTCACATTTATTCATTGTCTTGAGTGTACAATGGGCGAGGCACAACATGTCAAGGTTTGGTTATGGGCTCATGTCAGATCACATATTAATTATTGCCCTAGCTAGGCAGTAATTTAGTCGGATTTGGGATTACAGGTCCAACATGCAAAAACCTGTGAACTCACCAACTTTATGTTGACCCATATATTTTTCATGCATGTTTTTCAGGAAATTAGCATGGAGCATGGAACTTGGGAAAGTCGCATGCGAGCATTCAAGGGATACCATCTTTTGAACTATTGTTGTGATGTTTCGATCTAAACACTTTTAACAATGGTTTCTAAATTCAAACAATTATTGATATGTTTTGTAAGACTTGAATATTTTAAATGGCAATTCTTGTTTATTTAAGCAATGCTCGTGGGACTTTTGTGCTTGGAAATCATTTCAGTGGCACCCCGTGTTTCCGCCTTAGGCGGGGTGTGACAAAACTTATCAAACAGGAGAAGACCGGCCTACGGGACAGCAGCCCGAAGACACCTTTATGGGGATTCATACACTTCCCCCATGCATGAACCATAGAGTTTTCAGAACGTCATCCCTTGTTTTTCTTCTTTTCCCATCTCCTAGCTCTGAAGGGACCGTTCAAAACATGTTCTCCTCACCTATAATTACTTATAATATAATTAGCCTACTTATTCGGAGGGTCCCCGAGACTTGCATGTTTTCTAAACCTACCAAATTTATCTTTTTTATTTTAAAACCAAAACCTTTTTCAAAAACTATTTTTCTTTTAGAACCCCTCCGTTTTATTTTCTTTTCAAAACTCGATTAATAAAAGTCCTGAAAGTGTGTTCTCTGCCTAATAAAGTAGGGAAAAGCGTGTTCTCTGGAATACGGCACCCAGTATTTACCCTAGAAACCTATACAATACACGTCAAGTTCTCTGCCTATGTGTTGGTTTTAGTTTCTAAGTAATTATCGTTTACTTATTAATTTAAAACTTGTTAACGGTTTAGTAAAATTCATCTTTTTCACAAAACCAATGTTTTGAGATTAAAACACCAAATGTTTTGACACCGGGAAAAATGATATATTTTCTAATTACTAAAACCAGACACATCAGTAACCTACAACCTAATACTCACTCCCATTCCCCTTCGTTATTGCTTTCCTAGCAGGGCACTTCTACTGCGATCCGACATCGATTCCATCAAGTTCCACTACTGGTATTTTCCTTCTACTAACTTTCAAGATTTTTTTTTGACATTAAGATAATGCGCCCTTGTAGAAGGGTATATGTGGTTTCAGATGTGGTAGAGTTTTTATAACGAGTATATGATCCAGAAACAACAGAGAATACACAAAGGTATTTGCATAAACCGCTGGATAGAAGTATATGCAGACGAACCTTCTTCCCTCAACTATAGGGAAACTGTAGGTGTATTCAGATCTAAAAATAGTCTTGTAAAGGACTATTGGGACATTAGGACTACAAATTTTGACCCTACATCATAGGTTTAGTTTTTACCCTCGTCATTGGTAATTAACTGTTTGCACCACAGTTTAGTAAAGTTTTATATGTTAGAACAAGCTAAAATCGAATGAAACATAGTAACATGTGGAATTTTCATGACTGTGATTAATTTTCCAAAGATAAATAGTGACTTTAGCTAGTTGTTTTGTTATTTAGAATCAATTTTACAGTTTCTACATTCAGCTTCACTCATAGCAATTTCATGGAAATATGCTATAATCTCTTTAGTTTGTTTAGGTTATAATCAATTTCATACAGCTAAATACGGTTTGTTCTTCTCGACAACAGGTGATTCATCATGTGGTACAATGCCGGAAAAGGAGCAAGTGGGAGTTAGTTTGCCGAAAAAATGGGGTTAGGGTAAATTACATTTAGATAAAAAGGTGGGACCCAATATAATTATTAAATACACTAAATTTCAAGTTTTATCCTTTAGGTTTATACCCTATTTCAAAGCAAGCCCTTTACATTTAAAACTGACTAGATATGTACTTAATGTTTTCAAATGCTACATGTTTTGTCCTTTGGTGCTAACCAGTTAATTGTTTTCGTGAAGTATTGTCATGTGCAAGGCACCTTAGGGAAATTTTGTCATTTCATTTTTCTAGGGACTATTGTGTAAAAGCTATTATCCCTCTCTTTCTTTCTATCTCTAACACCCACCACCTTCCACCACCCTCACCACTATCAACATCACCGAATTATGTGTTCTTCACTTCTTATTCTTGAAATTAAAAAATAAAAATAAAATTCAAGATCATAAGCACACATCCTCCCAAGTCAAAAGTTTGTGGCTCTTTATTTTTTATAAAATAAGGTGTTCAACAAATTAAATATTTTTCAACCATCTAGTTTACGGGGGAAAAATAATCGATATATTAAAAACAAACATATGTGCACATAGCAATAACAAAATCAAATTTCAAGTTACTAATTAAAGAACATATCAATTTACTCATCTTCTTCGATTCCTAAGATACAAAGTCAGATTAAAAACAGAAATCACACACATGACAAAGGGCTAGCAATGGTGCTCGATTCAAGAAACTACGGTTTAGGGTTTCGTGGTTGTAATTGTAGGTGGTGGCTTTGATGGAGGTTTTAGGGGGTGTGGAGTGGGTTGAGTTCGAGATGTTAAAGGTTGGGTTGAAGGCGACGACAGTGAACAGTTGGGTTAAAGGTGATGATTGTGAAGGGTTGTGATGGTCGCTAGAAGTTTCAGGTGGTGTGGGGCTGGTGGTGGCGGGGACAGGTGGTGGTGTTTGCAGGTGTTGGCGGTTGCAGTTGGGCGGGGTGGGATGATGGTGGTGATAAGTGGGGGAGAGAGATGGGGAGGTGTGAGAAAAATAAACTGATATTTTTTCATTGATCTATATTTATATCTACAAATTTAATTTTTTAATTTGTTTTTTTAATTAGTCTAAATGAAATTACTGAAATACCCTCATGTGCATTGCACATGATCAAATCTAACGTTAAAAATTAACTGTGTTAGGGCAAAAGGACATAACGTGTAAGATCTGTAAACATAACGTACAAATTCCATCAATTTTAAAGGCAAAGGTTATACATTAAACTTGGTATAAACGTACAGGGCAAAACTTCTAATTCAGTCTATTAATAATAAAAATATTGATCTAACTTTATTTTTAAGACAAACTTACATTTTGGGTCCTTTAAGTTATAGCGAAGTTGCAGGCACTGTCCTTTAACTACGAAAATTACTACGCATGTCCTTCATGTTACCATTTACCATTAAGTGGTGTTCTTTAACACTAACCTGGTTAAATTATTTTTTAGCTTTACACACATGCTTGCCACGTGAGGGTATTATGATAAATCACGTTTAAATAAACTAAACAAAAAAGAAACTAACAAAATATTTGTATATATAAATAAAGCACTAACACTAATCTCCCATGTTTCTCTATAGTCAAACTAGAACACCATCATCGTAACCACCTCCATCGTCTTGCACCATCGTTTAAAGGCTGAAATCATTCATCCAGCTAGGTTTAGAGAAAGATTGCATCTCTTATCATAACCACCACCATCCCCATAACCCCACCACCATCCCCGTAACCACCACCATCATTTGTATCCACCACCATAATCCAACACCATCACCATTGAAGTTCGAACCTAATAGATATGATGTTAAAGCTCTCAACTGTCACCATCTACCCAACTGTCTTTTTCGCTGCAAATCATCACCATTACATGTTCACTACCACCTTATGTAGCCACTGCCCACCACTCTGACAACACTATAACCCCTAAATCACCTTCGTCGCACCACCATGGTAACCCCCGCTACATTTCCACTATGGCTGAAAATCCTAACTCCATCATCAAAGCGAAGAATGAGGATTCCGTTTCGTGATTTTTTAGGGACAAAGTAAACAAAATCAACTAAAAGAACTAGTGACCCATAATTTTCTATCATTAACCATCACAAATTTTTAATTCATTTTCAACATTAACATGATTAATTTACTTTTTTTTTTTGTTACTATTTCGTTGTTCACCATCAAGAAGGGGGGAGACAAAGACTGAAGAAACTTCTTTTTATTTCTTTTTTCAATTTAATAAGATTTTTTGGGGTAAAAAGACCAAAATGTCCTTATGGTAAAACTTAACACTAAACTCTAACCAGGTAAGTGCTAAAGTGTGCATGATAGAAAATTGTAATATAAAAGACATCCGGTGTAAATTCCGTAGTTAAATGACAACTTCTGCAATTTCGCTAATACTTAAAGGACGTAAAACGTAATTTCGTCTATTTTTTTTAATCTAGGGGATTTTAGTCGTTTAACAGACTTAACTGGGTAAACTAACGACCATCCACTCAAGGGACTATCAGAGTAACAACCGAGCAAACCACGTGAAACACATGTGTAATTTTAGAAATTGAGGACTAATTGTAAATTATTGATAAATCACATGGACTATACGTACATTTTTTTTCTCTAGCAAAATAGTAAACGATATAAATGCTATTTATAAGATTGATAGAACCAATATTTAGATGATAAATAGTCAACGCAAAAGGTGACTTTGATGTGGCAAAGTGATGTATTTCATGATTAAGTGGTTGTAGGTTTAAATTACGAGGTGTTCATGTATATTAATTTTAAGAATAGAGTATGCATGGAGTAGAGTGCGTGTGTGATACGAGCCCAAAGCTTTTGTTGGGCCGAACTGGGACAGGCCACATACCTGGGCCAGGTCAAACCAACTACATGTTTAGTGGAGGGGGAAATAGCGGGAAATTGGATGGCAGGAGATAGAAAGTAGGGAGTGATGAGTGATTTCAGGGAATTAAGGATATAGAGACATGGGGGTAGAAAACTACCTAATGTTTTAGCATTTATATTTCCATAATTGTTCAATTTTAGGGTCGTTGTTTATTTTATCAGAAAATTAGGGCTTTTATACTGTGACACCCGTCAACTTTCCATAATTGTTCAATTTTACGTGCCTTAGACATTATTTTATTCGATTATGTCATCTGAAAGTCTAGCAAGGCCCGAACTAGCGCAATTGATCACATTGACTGTAACATCGCATGATTTTTACTTTTACATGTATTTTAAATTCTATACTTAACAAATTCCATGTTCACCTTTATTCGCTTCTTTTATGTTACTCCTACCAATTCATAACCAGTCGTCATTATAATTTATCCTATTCAATTTAGGCATTATAACTAGAAACTCATTTAGTTAAGATCTTAATATATATTTATTTTATTTTTTAAATAAAACATATATATATTTTTTTAATAATACTTTTAGATTTAAAAAAGAAAAGAAAAGGGAAAGCGTGATGTAAGTTTTTTTGACTTTTGACAAAACAACAACAACATAATACAACGAACATGATGTGTTTGTTTCTTTTTTTTTCCTTTGGATTCGAGGGGAACAACAGCAGAATACAACTATCACCATCCCTTAATAAATAAACTCTTAAACACTCTCTAAAACTCCCAAATCTTCAAGTTTTCAAGCCAAACTTTCTGCTTTGCATCATTAAGTTTTTGTGCTTAAAACTTCATCTTTCTTTCTGATTTTTCACTTTTTTTCTTCTTAAAACTCCTTGGAGAAACCTCTAGGATCTACCCCTTGCTTATCCACAGAAATGTGTATGGGTAGAGCACCAAAAAGAGGCCTCAAAAGTGGTTATTTTCCATTGATTCTTTTATGTTCTAGGATCTTTCTTGTAGTGACACCAACCAAGTTCACCAACAACTCAATGTTGGATGGACTCGTTCTATGGTAATGGTTGACAAAGGAGAGCCAAGGCTCATCCAAAAAAGTCACCATACTCTACTTAAACCTCCTAGTTATATTATGTATTAATCATATGTATACTTTTAAGCTTTAACCTTAATACTCTAATAACCGATTCTTGGAAGGTTTGTGTTTACACCCTACCTTACCAATCTCTTAACCCATCTTGTAATATGGATTAGTTCCATACAAGAAAGGGAAAATCCTGTGTCCAAGACCCATGTTTTATCTATAAACAAAGTGGTCATGGCATGAACACTCTTAAATGGATTCACATTCCTAACTCTAATTCGTACCATCCTAATCACCTTCATGGTGATTTTGTGCTTGGTTATTAACTTTAACTCATGACCATCCGAATTGCCTTAAAGGTGATTTGTGTGTTAGTTCGCCTAAAAGGCATGCTTGACTCTCTTGAATCTATTAAAGCAACTCTTGAACCTAAAACACCTTCCTTTCTAATTCTAGTTATTCGGAGCTAAAATCCTTATTCTTCAAGACCCGTTTTTAGGAACTTAATAACGCACCCTAAGGTGAGTTCATACTTTTCCCCTTTTTTACTATTTAATACTTTGGGGCTCAACATGTATCTATGCAAAAACCTTAAACATTTTCATACTCTTATGCTCAATCTAATTAACAGGTTTATATGCTATGCCATGCTAGAATTTAATTCTTACATAAAACTGTCGATTATGTTAGGACAAAGAGGATTGGTGAAACCACTTTTGGAAACCTTAGTCTAATTCACTTCTGTCATTTTGGCTAAGTATAGAAGTACTGAAAAGAAAACAAAGAACTGCTGAAGAGAAGATATGAGAAGTGCTGAAGAAGAAACTTCATCAGAAGTTCTGAAGTCCAAACCAGACAAGTTCACTTCAGAAGTACTGAAGACAAACTACTCATCAGTAGTTTGTCATTCATCAGCACTTAGCATCAGATATTTTCCACCGCCTTTTGCATCAGTAGTTTTATTGTTTATTATTACTTTTAGCTGTATTTGTTAGTTTCAATGTTGCAACTTGTGCAACTTGTTTCTGTTGGTTCTGTACTTGCTTTTTGGGCAAGATACATGTATGTAAACGTCTATAAATAGGAGGCTTCAACCTTCTATTTTAGATATTGATTTTAATAGAAAAATCCTTCAAACACTCTCACTGTTCTATTCCATTTCAGTATTTATTGTGAATCTGTCTAAGTATCTAATTCTCATTTACTGCTTAGATTCATAATAAATACTTGTCATTTATTAGTTTCAATCATCAAGGGGGAGTAATAACTCTTCCTTAGTATAAAAAGTGTTGCTTTAACTTATACATTCCGCTGTGCTTATAATCTGATATACAAGGACTTGCTAAACACTTAAGTGTCAAGATAGCAAGTTCTTACTTAGCAAAAAGAGCAAACTGATCCAACAATTGGTATCAGAGCATTGGTTTATCTGATCACATATCAATCTAACAAATTGAGAATCAGACACAAAGCTCTTATTGATACTCAATAAAAAGATCAAAAGTTCACTTTTTATCAACATCCATCACTTAAAAGAGTCATCTGACAAATCAATACTCTTTAAAATGGATCCACATAATACTGGTTCTGCCACTAAACCTGCCATGCTTGTAAGAAATGAATACAACATATGGCAAAAGAGAATGGCACATATGTCACACCACGCCAACGGCGGAAACACGTGGCGCAACGCTCGAAAAGTATATCAAAGTTAAGATTAACACAAACAATAATTAATTAGAAAAGATCATATTATTAAGACGTCGTAAGATGTTTTCGTTGTCCCAAACGTACACATCTACACAAGTTCAATTTAAACAAAAGGGTTTTTCGACTATATTCCGAACCAACGGAAAATAAGAGTAAAACCCCCAAAAGACCGACGTCCCCTTTTCCCCCGCACTAGCCATTCCTTTCAGCAATCTAATTACCTGAAAGATATGTTTAAAAGACACGTCAATATATACATATTGGTGAGTTCACAGGTTTTAATTTCACAAGCAAAACATTGCAATACCGGCATGTAACGGAAATATAATATAAGTAGTGTCATATATGTGGAGTAGCTAGCTCCTATATGACGATGGCGACTCCCTCCCGGGCCCATAACCAAACCAAGACTATACAACAGATTGCCCCGCGAGTTGCTTCTTGGACAACAACTCAGTTCAGAATACATGCACCTCTTGTCTTTACCGGGTTGACGCTATCAACCAGAGGTGGGCCTTGTCAGGCACCGATAGTACTACCCAGATATCCCTTTGGTTTCATTCCCTGAATTAATGGTTACAGTAAACAGCGAGGTCTTACCCCAAGTGGTTTCCAGTTACCCAGGTACCCATCGTGCTAAATATTATATTCCACATGTTACAGCAATTCAACAAAACATATCTTTCCCTCAAAAACGTAAAAACAGTTTAAAATGGGGCCGTGAGACTCACCTGAACACGTGTCCGGCTCAAAGAGAATAGTAAGCTCGAGGTCACAAACCTACAAACGTCCTAGACGTATAAGCCACTATACCTATAGTGCATGTGCTTCGGCAAGTTGTACACCCAACTCCCAAGCCACGATTTATCCCAATTCCCCGTTTAATCAAACTTGTATCCTAGGTTCGTTGGTGATGCATTACCCTTTTCTTACAAGTTATATATATTCGCATCAATATTTCTTTAACTTGTATAATATTATCTTCGGCACGACTTCTCTTAACGTATAATTATTTTCCCATTAAATAATTATACTTAAGATCGTTTCGTTCGAAATAATACATTTTTAGCACTCGACCCGACTCACTTTACCGCATATTTATTTTCCCATTCAAATAAATACACTAGGGTCTTGTCGGTCGATAGTATATTCTTAACGCCCGTCTCGGCTCACCACACCGCATATTTACTTTCCCATTAAGTAAATATACTAGGATTTCGTCGATTCGGTGTACATATATATATATATATATATATATATATATTATTTACTCGTCTCGGTTTTCCTTCCCGTATATCTACTTTCCCATTAAGTAGATATACTAGAATTTCGTCGAGCCGAACATATATATATATATATATATATATATATATATATATACACACATGTACTTTCCTCGTTAAGTCCATACGTTCGTTTAACGTTTTAAATCGTTTACGTGATGTTTTCTCCCCTGAATATTTCATCCAACACTTAGGAAAGTGTTATATAATTTTCACCCAAGTTATATATATTTTACTCTTTAAAATATATTTACTTATTTTGCCGTAATGGTATTTTTCTCGTTTGTCCGCTTTTACGTCATTGTTTATTAACACGTTCGAGCCCGATTTCTTAACTTATATTACATGGAAGGTTTTTAAAAATACTTTTGTATTTTTAATACAAAACTTGACAACTTAAATACAAAAATGTTCCAACACTTTTATATTCCCATTTATATAAAAGTGTTCATTTTTATATAAGTTCTCCCAAGTTTTAAATTTTGTCTAACATTTTATAAAAACCTTTGTTTTTATAATAATCCTTATGTTGTAAAAGTCCATATTTTTATAAAATTCCACTTTATAAAAATACACTTTTTATACAAAATACATAAACAAGTTTACTAGTGTTTACCAAATCAACCTTGGAAAATTTATTATTTATACTTTTGACACCAAACTTTCCATTGTTGCATTTTTGGACCCAAGTTTCTAAAATATTCATTTTAGTCCCTCAACTTTCAAAGTTACAACATTAGTCCCTTAACTTATAAAAGTTGTATTTTTCTATACTAACTTTCAAAGTTAGCATTTTTCTTCCAAACTAGTGGGCTTTAAAGTATCATCTTTACAATGTTGGATTATTTTTACATTTTAACACTTTTAATAATCTCATATGCCATTCATAAGACTACTATCATGTGTGGTTTGTGTATTTTGTCCAACATGTCAAATTTT
Source organism: Ambrosia trifida (assembly GCA_028751855.1). Lineage (NCBI taxonomy): Eukaryota > Viridiplantae > Streptophyta > Magnoliopsida > Asterales > Asteraceae > Ambrosia > Ambrosia trifida. The sequence continues at coordinate 61,048,562 of CM054128.1, read as the reverse complement.
CATATTTCAAGTTAGTAGACTTTAGTAATATGATTTTTATGATACTAGTTTCCTAGCAAAAATAACACTTAGACTAGTCTTAAATCTTTAATCCATGATGATTAAAAATCATTTTTAAGTCATTCAAGTTCCATTAACAAGTGTCATCCAAATCATCATTTTTCTTTAACTATTCATCTTTTCATTATGAAACTACATGAATACTTACATTTCCTACTAAGCTTTCAATTTATTTATACTAACTAACCACCATTTTTAGTCTTTAAAATCATAGGTTTTCTTATGAAATCTCATTCAAGTTTTCCCCATGTACAACTTGCTCCTAAAAACACATAATATAAATATTTAGTGAAACAAAGCAAGATTAAGAAGCTTACTACTAGCACAAGGCTAGGGAAGACAAAAGCTTTGGATTTGGATGTGGCTTAGTGTGTTCTTCCTAAAGGTTAAGCTCCAAGCTCTTGAATCACACAATGGGGTTTGGATGGATGAATGTTTAGAGGTAATTTGGAGGTTAAAATTTGTAAGTGATGTGTGTGTGTATACTAGCAAACTCACGGCCACAAGAAAAAGAAAGAAAAGCTTGTTTCAAGTGTATGATCCTTGTGCTATTTAATATCTCATCATATCTTCCATGGATTGCATATGATCTACCAAAGATTTAAGAGATTTATGTTGTACCAAAAAATGATCTTGGGTGATATTGTATATGTGTATGTTGCCGTGAGTTGTGAAGGAGAAAAAGGAATTTTATAAGCTTCCAAGGATACACCACAATCACATATGTAATCTACTTGGATTTGTAATCTCCTAAAGCATGGTGTTTCTTGTACTTGAAAATCTCATGGAGATATGTTGTTTGGCCGTGGACTTTCATGAGCCAAGGAAAGATTGTTTTCATTTTTTTTTTAATTCCCCCAAGTACACATGATCTTGCACCATATTACTTTATCAATCCAAACCATGCCTCCAATGATCTTTACTAGATCACTAGTACACAAAAGAAAAGATTCAAGGTATGGGGGGGATATTGGCCGGTTCTAGGGTCATGGGGTGGGGTCCATTTTTTTGCAAAATATTTGCTAAATATTAGTTAAGTTTGATCCCTCGTCGTTCGGGTGTCGTTCGGGTATTTTTTTTTTTTGGGTTTTAATCGCGTGTTATTCGGACATTAAAAGTGCCGCTATTAACCCTTAAACATAGCCTAGTTTAAGTGTTGATTGGTTATTTAGGCTCTTGTCGGGTGAAATTATAAGTTATACGCGTACCGGGTGCGGTACGCGCACTTTATTCGTTACCGGGAGTTTTGCATGGAAAGTTTTCACTTATGGTTTTGGGGTTCCAAAACCCATTATATTTTGTGAAAATACCCTTTATTTTATATCCTGGGTGTCCGGGATCTTTTTCGTTTATTAAATTTTTACCGGGTAACCGCCAACGTCCATACCGGATAAGTTTATTCGCACATGATCCTATCATGTTTTACCATTAAACGTATGCATTCCTATGCATCATGGGAATTTACTATTCTCTAAGGCCTCAGTTAAATAATTAACGCGTATCTGTACTTAATTACGTTAATCACATATAAATTAATTAGTACGGAATTACCTTATTTTTGCCGGTTGTTACATTCTCCCCCCGTTAAGAGAATTCCGTCCCGGAATTCAGTTCAAGTTCCTCGGTACTGGGGTCTTCTTGAACAGGTCAGGATATTTCTGCTTCATTTGATCCAATCTTTCCCACGTGAACTCCGGTCCACGTTTGGCATTCCAACGTACTTTGACCAACCTGATCTTACCACGTCTAAGCTTCTGAACCTTCCAATCAGTCACCTCGATTGGTTCTTCGACAAAGTGAAGCTTATCGTCGATGTGGATCTCGTCCGCAGGTATAATCAGGGTCTCGTCGGATAAACACTTTTTCAAGTTTGATACATGAAATGTATCGTGTATTCCGCTAAGCTCTTGTGGCAACTTGAGCTTATAGGCCACCGGGCCTACCCTTGCCAAAATTTCGAAAGGACCAACATACCGGGGATTCAACTTCCCACGCTTCCCAAAGCGTGCAACACCTTTCCAAGGTGAGACTTTAAGCAGAACTTTATCACCGACTTGGAATTCCAAAGGCTTACGCCTCATATCCGCATAACTTTTCTGTCGATCACGAGCCGCTTTCAAGCGCTCCTTGATCAGAAAAATCTTATCAGTAGTTTCTTGAACAATCTCGGGTCCCGTAAGCTGTTTCTCTCCGACTTCAGCCCAACATAGCGGAGATCGACACTTACGCCCGTATAGTGCTTCAAATGGTGCAGCCTGGATGCTCGTATGGTAGCTATTATTGTACGAGAATTCCACGAGTGGCAGGTGCGTGTCCCAATTACCACCAAAATCAACTGCACATGCTCGCAACATATCCTCCAAGGTTTGGATGGTTCGTTCACTTTGACCATCGGTTTGGGGGTGATAAGCAGTACTCATATCCAAACGAGTACCTAGAGCAGCATGCAAGCTTTGCCAAAACCTAGAGGTAAAATGGCTATCACGGTCTGAAATTATAGAAACAGGCACACCATGCTTCGACACCACTTCCTTAATATACAATTGGGCCAATTTTTCCGTTTTATCTGTCCCGCGGATTGGAAGGAAGTGTGCCGACTTCGTCAAACGATCCACGATTACCCAGATTGTATCATGGCCACTCGATGTCCTGGGCAATTTAGTAATAAAATCCATGGAAATTTGTTCCCATTTCCATTCTGGAATTTCTGGTTGTTGAAGCAAACCAGATGGCCTTTGGTGCTCGGCTTTAACCTTTGAACACGTTAAACAACGCGCAACATAAGCCGCTATATCTCTTTTGAAATTCGGCCACCAATAATGTTCCTTTAAATCATGGAACATCTTATCTGCCCCGGGATGAACCGAATATCGAGAACTGTGAGCTTCAGCCAAAACTAGCTCACGTATACCACCATACAGAGGTACCCAGACTCTATTCATGAAGTACAAATTCTGATCTGTCTTAGACTCCAATGAGTCCAACATGCCTCGTAGTCTCTCCTTCCTGAAATTCTCGGGCTTAAGCGCATTACTTTGGGCCTCACGAATCCGATCCGTCAAATTCGTGTGAATAGTCAGACCCAAGGATCGAACTCGCAACGGCTTAACCCGTTCCTTGCGACTTAAGGCATCCGCTACGACGTTCGCCTTTCCGGGATGGTATTTTATTTCACAATCATAATCATTCAATAATTCCACCCATCTCCGTTGTCGCATATTCAAATCCTTTTGGTCGAAAATGTGTTGCAAACTCTTATGATCCGTGAAGATCTTGCACTTAGTGCCATAGAGATAATGCCTCCAAATTTTGAGAGCGAACACCACTGCACCCAATTCCAAATCGTGTGTAGTGTAGTTTTTCTCATGAATTTTCAATTGTCTGGAAGCATATGCAATCACTTTGTTCCGTTGCATCAACACGCAACCCAACCCTTGATGCGATGCATCACAATAGACTACGAAGTCTTCAGTGCCCTCAGGAAGTGATAAGATAGGCACTTCACACAGCTTATCCTTCAGCAACTGAAACGCCGACTCTTGCTTCTCCGTCCACTCGAACTTTTTATCCTTTTGGGTTAACAGGGTTAAAGACTGCGCTATCTTGGAAAAATTCTTAATGAACCTCCTATAGTAACCCGCAAGTCCAAGAAATTGTCGAACTTCAGTCGGAGTTTTAGGCACTTCCCAATTCTTGATTGCCTCGATCTTGGCAGGATCAACGTGTATACCTTTTTCACTTACCACATGGCCTAAGAAATGAACTTCTCTAATCCAGAATTCACACTTAGAGAACTTGGCATACAACTTCTCCTTACGTAATAACTCCAAAATCAACCGAAGGTGATCTTCGTGTTCTTCCTTGGTGCGAGAATAGATCAAAATGTCATCAATGAACACGATTACGAATTTGTCCAAGTAGGGCTTGCACACACGATTCATCAAATCCATGAAAACTGCTGGAGCGTTGGTCAATCCGAACGGCATCACCAAGAACTCATAATGACCATAGCGAGTACGAAAAGCAGTTTTCGGTACATCCTCCTCTTGGATACGAAGTTGATGGTAGCCAGACCTTAAATCAATCTTGGAGTAATAACTAGATCCTTGGAGTTGATCAAACAAGTCATCGATCCTGGGAAGGGGATAACGATTCTTGATGGTCAATTTGTTCAACTCACGATAATCTATGCACATACGAAAGGTACCATCCTTTTTTTTTCACGAACAAGACTGGAGCTCCCCAAGGTGAGAAACTCGATCTTATAAAACCTTTCTCCAACAATTCTTGCAATTGATTGGACAGTTCTTGCATCTCTGATGGAGCTAAGCGATACGGCGATCGTGCTACAGGAGCGGCTCCAGGAACAAGGTCAATACGAAATTCGACTTGTCGAGGGGGTGGCAACCCCGGCAAATCTTCAGGGAATACATCAGGAAAATCTTTCACAATCGGGATACTCTCGAGTTTCTGTTCGTCAGCCTTTTTATCTACCACATGTGCCAAGAACGCAACCTGACCCTTCCGCAAGCACTTCTGGGCCTTCATGCAAGTAATAATTCTCAATGGCGTCCCACGCCTCTCCCCTTGAATCGAAAGAATTTCACCATTCGCAAGAGGGATTTGAATTATTTTATCATTACAGATAACAATGGCGCTCTGTGTAGATAACCAATCCATGCCCACGACTATGTCGAAACTACCCAAAGTAACCGGTAAAAGATCAATGCTAAACTCATGCCCACAAAGATTTAACTTACAATCTTTCGCTACTTCACCCGTTTCTATTGTTTTACCATTGGCCAACTCTATGGAGTAAGGTGTATCTAATTCACTAGTCTCCAAACCAAGAGATCGTTTAAAATCTATAGATACAAAACTAAAATCGGCACCGGTATCAAATAAAACTGAAGCATAATGATTGTTGAGTAGGAACGTACCGGTGACCACGTTCGGGTCCTGACGCGCATCACCAGCACCAATAACAAACGCTCTCCCATGTGCTTGGTTGTTCACTTTAGGACAATCCTTCCTCCAATGATCGAAGGATCCACAGCCAAAGCACGGTCGTTTTTCTCCAGCCTTAGGCACTCCCGACCTACAGTCTTTGCCTTTGTGGCCAGTACGGCGACATTTCCAACACGTTTGATCATTTTTCCTTCCCTGGGCACCAGTTTTCTTTTCTCCTGACTGTCCCGTAGCAACATAACCTTTTCCCTTTTTCCCCTGAGAAGCTTGATTTTCAGAAGGACCATTCTTTTTACCATCGCTTCTCTTCCTCTTCCAAGACCCAGAGCGGTTTGAACGCTCGCTTGAACCAGTACTAACACCAGACACTTTCCCGTCAGACGCTTTCTGTTCAACATTCTTGGAAGCAGACCCTTTGCGCACGAGTGTACCCATGCGAATTGCATCTTCAGTTAAGCTTAGAGCTAGATCAATGGCCTCCCGCATGGTTGTTGGTTTAGAAGAGGTAACCATGCTTCGGATCTGTGGGGCCAATCCATACAGGTATCGCTCGATTCGTTTGTTCTCTGGCATCACTAGCCGGGGAACTAAACGTGCAAGGTCATGAAAACGAGAGGTATAACCCTCTATGTCAGCACCGATCATGGTATGCTTCCAGAATTCTGTCTCAAGCTTTTGAACTTCACTGGCAGGACAGTATTCACGAACCATCAGTTCTTTGAGATCCACCCAAGACATGGCATAAGCAGCATCTTCACCCAGTGACTGCACCTGATTATTCCACCATGTCAGTGCCTGATCCAGGAATAAGTTGGTGGCATACATAACAGCTTGTGTGGCAGTACAGCCACTGATGCGTATCACAGCTTCAGTCATTTCGAACCACTTAATCAGGCCAACCGAACCTTCAGTTCCACCAAAGTTAATAGGCTTGCAGCCTAAAAAGGTCTTGAACGTACAGCCACGTTCTGGAGTGATCGTTTCTGAAATGACATAAATGCATTTAGTAATAGTTGAAAATGTATTGGGACAACATCCCGACGTTCCACCTATTGAAGCTGCTTACCAGTGTGGGACCGTTCACGTCGGTCGCTTCCACCACTTCCGCTAGATCCGCCCTGCCCGCCGCTGTGACGAGTGCGGTTAGTTTCCATTTCTGCTACAGCAATCGCGACACGATCCGCGATGATTCGCTCGAGTTCGGCCTGCGAGGTAGGCAGACCGTCCAAATTGCCGGTACTTCTTGTTGCTGGTGCCATTACTTAAACTTCAATAGTAAATATTAAATGTTAGTCAGACAAATTTTCCATCAAAATATTGTCACACCCAACGCATAAGTAAGCATCACAACAGAAGATACAACTCATCAAACCACAACATCACAAACTATCTCCATAATCACAAGGTTACGGAATACCATGGCATACAATCATCACATCAATACACAACCACAAGAAGTAAATAGAGAATGCATAAGATAACGACAATATATTTTACCATAATTTACAACATGATTTTCATTAACTTTCAATACAACGAGTACATCATTTGTTCATATGACAACAAAAGTGGGTCATAACTTCCCAATACATAGTTTGAAACTTAACAACATGTCATAACCAAAAAGCTGGCACATCCCGTCAGGCTAGGCAAAATACAAAAGTCCATCATCTAATACAAGCGCTATAACTAAGACTGTCATCACATGCTGCTGCTACTACTACCATACTGTCGTGCTGCTACATAAACCGATCACTGAGGAGGTGGGGGCTGGTAGGAGTACTGTGGGGCATAAAGACTGATGGCGATATTGATCGCCGTAATGCGATCATACAAGTACTGCATCTGAGCAAAGTGATCATCACCTGTGATGCCACGCAAGGCATCCATCCTCAGAAGCTCATCAGCATAGTGTGTTAAAGCTGAGCTCGCATCAATGATGCGGGCCCCACATAACCCGTACCTGGTAATCCATGTGTACGACCGTACCATGGATCATATCCGATAAGCTCTGAAAATCATGCTCAAGTGAAAGTAGGGTGGTCATAGCCGCGGCTGGCAAACGGGCTGCCTCGAAGGGCTGTGAAGGCCCAGCCATATCAGGAACAGTAGGCTGCGAAGGACCAATAATATCTGGTACATGATAAGGTCTCGGTGCAAACGGCTGGGGCAGGTCTGCCGCCCCATGAGCAATACGTGAACCAACCAAATAAGGGTCACCCGCACCTAAGGTATATAGCATAGAAGGTGGGGTCATAGACACAACAGGAGCAGTGGTAGATGTAGTGATAACAGGATCAGCAGGTGGGACTGTGGATGTGAGAAAGGGTAACAGGGGCTCCTCAAGTGGTGAAACAGTGGTATGAGGTGGGACTGTCACCTCGGGTATAACAGGTGTATCAGTAGTGGGGGCATCCGGACTAGCAGATGGGTAAGCTCTCATACCCGCTCGTCTAAGGTCTGAGCTACGAGCAGAACTACCCTCAAGAATAAAACCAACGTGACCGTCGGCTACAGGCTCAGTCACAACAGGAGGTAGAGGTGTAACCGGCACCTCAGCAGAGACTGGAGCGATAGGCTCCACGGGATCAACAGGTGCAACAGGCTCGTCCGAGCCAAAAATGCTCTCAGGAACAACAGGTGCGATAGGCTCAGTAGGTGCAATAGGCTTAGTAGGTGCAGTAGGCTCAGTAGGTGTAACAGGCTCAGGCTCAGCAGGAACAGCTGCTAGGCCAAGAACAACCCGAGGTCTACTGGGACCACGGTACCAAAGAGAATCACGACCACGAACTGTAACACCCCAACCGATGGCGGAAACATCGGGGTGCCACGTATTGATGATTGTTCAGTAGCTCATGGTGAGTAATAAGTTTCATAAATGCTTTAAATAACTTACGTACAAATGTTCTAGAATTTATACTTCAAATTGAATAAAACTATACACATATCTTCAAGCATCAATACAAATCTTCAAGCAAATAGAACCTGAAACATGTTAAGTTGAAAATGTTTTGGGTCAACAAAAGTTGGTGAGAATTACATAGGTTTTTGATAATTGAGTAAAAATGATGTGCAATTCATGTGTCATGTCAATCTAGCCCATATGTGAGAACATACTAGAAATAAATCGAGTGCATAATCAACCCTGATGACTGTTATAAAATGATACATACCATACGCTCATGGTCCAATTGAATATGTTATGCGATAACAAACACCCACGTAACCTTTGTAGGAGGCACGTATCCGGGTGGGATTGTCAGTCCAATAGATCTATCAATGTATACCGTCGGCTTGTACGGAGTTAATGATTATGCTAGAATGGTGCTTACTCTAATCATGCTCAAGACATAATGCAACATAGAAAACACATAGACACATTGATGATTGAATTGCAATGATAATGTTATAACATGTTTCACCCCAAAAATGGTGATAAATAAAAGGGGCTATGTAAAACTCACCTTGGTAAAATGTTATATCTGTTGAGAAAAGTGTTGACCAAATGTATCAAGTATCACCCTAAAATGAGGTAATAAATATGTCTAAGTCTATCAAGTCTACAAATGTATAAGTTCTAGGGCTTCGAATTGGGGATAATTGCTCGTTTGATTAATGTTAAAAATATTCGCCAATTGAGAGAAATTTAGTAAATAAATAACAAAAACTCTTTTTTTGAATTTTAAGTTTAATATGGTCTCAATAAAGTGTTTAAAGTGTAGAAATAATTTTTATAAAATTATTTCCTTTAAAATAGAATATTAATTCTATTTATAACAATTTGTCAAAATTAACTTTAATATTTAAAAATACAAAAGTTAAAGAATTATTGGTTTAAAATTCATATTTCTGTTCTAAATATTTAGAAATAATTTGTATAAAATTTTGGTGCAAAAATACCAAAAATTGGATTTATTATGATTTAATTATGATTAAAACTAACAAAAATTGATTAAAAATATTAAATAACTGATTTTTCAGCAATAAAAATCATTTCTGAAAAGTTTAATGTTATAAAAACTTAAAATAATTTTTGTGGAAATTAATAAGATCGTTTAGATATTTTAATGGAATTTTATAAATATAATAGAATAAAACTGATTTATTTATTAAATATATTAAATAAATAAATTTTTTAAAACTAAAAATTGTAAGTTTAACTTTTTAATCAGATTAGCTTAAAATAAAATTTTTGGAATTTTTAAAGCAGTTTTAATAATTAAAAACGAATTTATATAATTTGTGTGCTTTAAATACAAAAACCGGAAAAAAAAAAGAAAATATACACGCCATAGCCGGGACTCGAACCCGGGTGGCTCGGGATAGAAGAACCAGTCACAACCACTTGGTCTAGACCAGTGGTTGTGATTTGTTCTGTTTGTTTTTAAATAAATACATTGTGCAAAATCCAGTTTATCCCCAAAATAACATTACGAGCCCTAGAATTTGCAATAGTTTGATTCACACATCAATAGCCCAATTAATCATGGGGCTATTGATGTGTGAATGCCGAAGAACATAACCCACTGGTATAATTGAACTTACAATGTTGTTTCGAACACGATTGAACGGTCAATCAAAAAGTCAAAGAAACTATCGTGGATCAAGAACAGGATATAATTAAGAAGATTGGAGGTTAGGAGAGATATGTGAGCGAGTTGTGAAGGTCTGGAGGTGCTCAATTTATAGGGATGGGGTCTGGTTTGTTAGATTGGAAGGTTGACTCGGCTTTGAATGTAAAACGCGTGTAATAGCTTGAAATCCGGCATGATTGGCCACGAATTAGTGGGTATAAGACGCGTATGTGATTGGTAATCCCACAACCATTCCATTTTGAATTAATTACATGCCAAAAAGGTTGGTCAAATTTGAATTTCAAATTTACCTTTGCTACAGTCGCGTAACAGGGAAAGGAGGAGAAGGGATTCTGCGCGTTTTGATGTTATATAAATTATTGAATTGGATTAAACCAACAAAGACATGTGGAGCAGGTGGTTAGCACGCGTGTCTGTCTCTGGGAGTGATCCGGGTTCGAGACCCGTATGAAACAAAATCCCATTTTTTTTTATAACAGACTTTAGGGGAGGAGGTTGGGCTGGATGGTTGGGCCGGGGTTTCTTGTGGGCTGGGTTAGTGACTAGGCTTCAACCATCATGGGGAGTGGGCTGCAGCAATATAGTTTGGTAAATGTTATAATATTTTTTTTTTTTTAACAAAACTGAATCATAATAATAATAATTATTATTATTATTATTATTATTATTATTATTATTATTATTATACACATATACATATACATATATATATATATAAGTCGTGAATGAGGAAAAATAAAGACTTTACCACATTTTTAAAATGTAACAAAAAAATAAGGGTGTTTATAAAAATTCGGGGGAAAATTTCGCGATGTTACAGTCTCCCCTACTTTTAGGAACTTCGTCCCGAAGTTAAGAGAAACACTAGGTTAGCAATTGGTCGACTACCGACATTCTTGATAAAATTTCACACTACCTTAATGTACCTGTAAATTCACGATTACGTTCCGGACCGTAATAACCAATTTACCTTACATTAGGGTTTTGCGTCCTTTTATGACTTTACCGATTGTTGAGCAGGTCTGATAGTCTCCTCTAGTCGTTGAGCAGGTGGTAGGGCCTCTCCCGACTGTTGGAAAGACATGATGACCTCTACCAATCGTTGAGTAGGTTGTTTTGGTAGTCAACTATTTGTTGTACAAGTAAGCATGTATGATCATAGATATAGCAATTAGTTCATATTAAAGCAAGCATGCACACAGATGTTATGATAATACTTGAATTTATTACTTGAATCCATAAAGTGTCAATACAAAGAATTAAAAGCAAACAACATTTAAATGGTTGGGACTTGTTGTTAAGTAGCTGGAGGGTTTCAAGCGGGGTTATTTGGAGCGTCAAGAGCGTCGGTAGCAGGGATTCGACAAGTATCTGCAAGATGCCCATACCTTTGACAATTGGTGCACTGTCGGCAGGGTACTTGAGTTGGATGGTGATACTGGCAGGTGTCACACTTAGGTAGGTTCCCATTGTATTGTTTCTTGGTGGGTGGGGTAGTGGTGTCTATTGCAAAATTCCTGACTTTGTTCTTCCCGTTGGTTAAGGCCTCAGTTTTGATTTCGGCAGGTTGGGGAGTATCCTTTTTCTTTTCCCCTTTACGAGTCAGGGTTCCTGCCTTCACATGGTTATCTGTTAGGGTGGCAGCCAAACGCTTTGCTTCTTCCAAAGTAGCAGGGTTCCTTCCCCACACCGTGTCTTGAATCTGCATCGGTAATCCACCAATGTATTTTTCGATCGCAATGGGCAAAGGGGTGACTTTGTGGGGTAGCAGTAAGCTAAGTTCGTGAAAACGAGTGTTGTAAGCGAGGTTTTCCCCACTGTCTTGAGCAAGATCATGAAATTCATCTTCCAGCTTCTTAATTTCATTACGAGGACAGAACTCCGCCTTCATAATGTCTTTAGCTTGATCCCAGGTTAAGGCTAGTGCAGCTTCGGCTCCACGAGTGCGTTTTTCTTCATTCCACCATGTGAGCGCTCGTTTATGGAGAACACTCATGGCGTAACGAACCTTGAGATTGTTGGGGCACTCACTGTTGATGAAGGTATTCTCAATACCCTCAAACCATTGGAGAAGTCCAGTAGCTCCTTCTTCACCGCTGAACTTTGGAGGGTTACAAGAGTTGAAATGTTTAAGGGTGCAAGCTTGGGGTCCATTACCATTGCCATTCCCGTGACCATTCCCGTTGCCGTTCAATTGGATGACCTGAGCAAGTAAATTGGGAACCAGAGTTGCGATTTGCTGTGCCATTTGTTGAGAAATGATTGCAGCGAGTTGGGCATCGACACCATTGTTGTTGTTGTTGTTGTGGTTAGTATCGTGGTTGTGGTTGTGATTGCTACTTCCTTCATCATGATTTTCACCACTGTTAAGACGAGCACTGCGACGTGGAGGCATGATCTGTAAGAGACACAGTGAAATGAATGAGATTATATAAGGAGTGTAATCATTTATTCATTAAACGAATAAACGAAAACGTTGACTTATCAAAGTTTCTAAATTCTAATAACATATGAAGACATGCTTTAGCCTATAAGTGAACACTCATCCCGAGAATTCCCAGGTAGGCATCCGGGTCCCTCGTCTGATTGGGATATATGCGCAATGCCAGCCTAGACAGAAGACTCAGAATACAGGCGTTCACCCTTCCAGATTGCACGTGTTCGTTATTAAAATCTAGCACTTTGACGAGATCTCAAGGTGGTTCAGGTTAAACCTGAGGATTTTTGCCCTATCAGTCTAGGAGTAGATCCAGTGATGGAGAGTAACTTTCTTGTAGGGATGATAGTAGGGATAAGAAGTAGGAGATAGAGAATAGCAAGCAAAAGAAGCAAGTACTTGTTAAATCCTATGGTTATAGACTAGATTATTTTTCTAATAACCTAATTCCCTATAACCATGGCTCTGATACCAATCTGTAACACCCCAACCGATGGCGGAAACATCGGGGTGCCACGTATTGATGATTGTTCAGTAGCTCATGGTGAGTAATAAGTTTCATAAATGCTTTAAATAACTTACGTACAAATGTTGTAGAATTTATACTTCAAATTGAATAAAACTATACACATATCTTCAAGCATCAATACAAATCTTCAAGCAAATAGAACCTGAAACATGTTAAGTTGAAAATGTTTTGGGTCAACAAAAGTTGGTGAGAATTACATAGGTTTTTGATAATTGAGTAAAAATGATGTGCAATTCATGTGTCATGTCAATCTAGCCCATATGTGAGAACATACTAGAAATAAATCGAGTGCATAATCAACCCTGATGACTGTTATAAAATGATACATACCATACGCTCATGGTCCAATTGAATATGTTATGCGATAACAAACACCCACGTAACCTTTGTAGGAGGCACGTATCCGGGTGGGATTGTCAGTCCAATAGATCTATCAATGTATACCGTCGGCTTGTACGGAGTTAATGATTATGCTAGAATGGTGCTTACTCTAATCATGCTCAAGACATAATGCAACATAGAAAACACATAGACACATTGATGATTGAATTGCAATGATAATGTTATAACATGTTTCACCCCAAAAATGGTGATAAATAAAAGGGGCTATGTAAAACTCACCTTGGTAAAATGTTATATCTGTTGAGAAAAGTGTTGACCAAATGTATCAAGTATCACCCTAAAATGAGGTAATAAATATGTCTAAGTCTATCAAGTCTACAAATGTATAAGTTCTAGGGCTTCGAATTGGGGATAATTGCTCGTTTGATTAATGTTAAAAATATTCGCCAATTGAGAGAAATTTAGTAAATAAATAACAAAAACTCTTTTTGTGAATTTTAAGTTTAATATGGTCTCAATAAAGTGTTTAAAGTGTAGAAATAATTTTTATAAAATTATTTCCTTTAAAATAGAATATTAATTCTATTTATAACAATTTGTCAAAATTAACTTTAATATTTAAAAATACAAAAGTTAAAGAATTATTGGTTTAAAATTCATATTTCTGTTCTAAATATTTAGAAATAATTTGTATAAAATTTTGGTGCAAAAATACCAAAAATTGGATTTATTATGATTTAATTATGATTAAAACTAACAAAAATTGATTAAAAATATTAAATAACTGATTTTTCAGCAATAAAAATCATTTCTGAAAAGTTTAATGTTATAAAAACTTAAAATAATTTTTGTGGAAATTAATAAGATCGTTTAGATATTTTAATGGAATTTTATAAATATAATAGAATAAAACTGATTTATTTATTAAATATATTAAATAAATAAATTTTTGAAAACTAAAAATTGTAAGTTTAACTTTTTAATCAGATTAGCTTAAAATAAAATTTTTGGAATTTTTAAAGCAGTTTTAATAATTAAAAACGAATTTATATAATTTGTGTGCTTTAAATACAAAAACCGGAAAAAAAAAAGAAAATATACACGCCATAGCCGGGACTCGAACCCGGGTGGCTCGGGATAGAAGAACCAGTCACAACCACTTGGTCTAGACCAGTGGTTGTGATTTGTTCTGTTTGTTTTTAAATAAATACATTGTGCAAAATCCAGTTTATCCCCAAAATAACATTACGAGCCCTAGAATTTGCAATAGTTTGATTCACACATCAATAGCCCAATTAATCATGGGGCTATTGATGTGTGAATGCCGAAGAACATAACCCACTGGTATAATTGAACTTACAATGTTGTTTCGAACACGATTGAACGGTCAATCAAAAAGTCAAAGAAACTATCGTGGATCAAGAACAGGATATAATTAAGAAGATTGGAGGTTAGGAGAGATATGTGAGCGAGTTGTGAAGGTCTGGAGGTGCTCAATTTATAGGGATGGGGTCTGGTTTGTTAGATTGGAAGGTTGACTCGGCTTTGAATGTAAAACGCGTGTAATAGCTTGAAATCCGGCATGATTGGCCACGAATTAGTGGGTATAAGACGCGTATGTGATTGGTAATCCCACAACCATTCCATTTTGAATTAATTACATGCCAAAAAGGTTGGTCAAATTTGAATTTCAAATTTACCTTTGCTGCAGTCGCGTAACAGGGAAAGGAGGAGAAGGGATTCTGCGCGTTTTGATGTTATATAAATTATTGAATTGGATTAAACCAACAAAGACATGTGGAGCAGGTGGTTAGCACGCGTGTCTGTCTCTGGGAGTGATCCGGGTTCGAGACCCGTATGAAACAAAATCCCATTTTTTTTTATAACAGACTTTAGGGGAGGAGGTTGGGCTGGATGGTTGGGCCGGGGTTTCTTGTGGGCTGGGTTAGTGACTAGGCTTCAACCATCATGGGGAGTGGGCTGCAGCAATATAGTTTGGTAAATGTTATAATATTTTTTTTTTTTAACAAAACTGAATCATAATAATAATTATTATTATTATTATTATTATTATTATTATTATACACATATACATATACATATATATATATATAAGTCGTGAATGAGGAAAAATAAAGACTTTACCACATTTTTAAAATGTAACAAAAAAATAAGGGTGTTTATAAAAATTCGGGGGAAAATTTCGCGATGTTACACGAACTGTAGGCACAACTGACGCTACGGACTCCTGACCGTCAGATCGGCCACCACGGAGCGCAGGGTTCCTGGGCTCCAGGAATCCAGCAGGTAGTCCTCTCACAAGAGGTGCTAAATATGCGTCTCGAGGAACATGGATATGTGGAATAGGAACAGGTGTGTAATCAACGGGTACATCCGGATCAAAGGGAGACTCGACTGACTCGGAAGTAGCAGGGACAGCCCTGCCCCTGGTGGGATCAACAGGATCCTGACAACCAACAGGAAAATCCCTGACAGCAGGGACCGGGGGAACAACTGGTGAAACAACAGGAGGTGTGATAACAGGCGGCTCGCTGGCAACAGCGGCCAGAGCTGTAACAGACTCTGACTCGGACTCGTCCATGGACGGGTCCTCCTCCTCCTCAGTATCAACCATAACATCGTCCTCATCGGCTACCTCGTCCTCTCCGCCATCCTCGTGATCATCATGGCTCTCAGGTGCATACTCGGCAGACATCTCCGCATGATCCTCGTCCTCAATCGGGTCAAGGTCTATGATCTCCACGTCATCAGGAATAACCTCAACAATCTGTAAACTACTGTCGAAACTGGGGACAGGTATCGCATGACTGGCGCGCGACATATCCTGGCAAAGAACCGTACTATATATATATGAGTCACTGATTAACTTAATGTTAGAAAATTAGATCTACAAATAGCACATATTTCTATCTTTTATCTTCTAACACTTCCTATATTGGCGACATGGCTAGTCGGTCGGAATTTCCCCTTGTACATCCCATGTACAAATTTCTTTCTTTTCTAAAAATATTTTGTTGTGTTTTAGTTTTGAAAACTTTGTTTTCGAGCCAAAACCGGTTATAGTCTAGATTTTACAAAAATGCTAGTTCGCTATAACCTTGGCTCTGATACCACTTCTGTCACACCACGCCAACGGCGGAAACACGTGGCGCAACGCTCGAAAAGTATATCAAAGTCAAGATTAACACAAACAATAATTAATTAGAAAAGATCATATTATTAAGACGTCGTAAGATGTTTTCGTTGTCCCAAACGTACACATCTACACAAGTTCAATTTAAACAAAAGGGTTTTTCGACTATATTCCAAACCAACGGAAAATAAGAGTAAAACCCCCAAAAGACCGACGTCCCCTTTTCCCCCGCACTAGCCATTCCTTTCAGCAATCTAATTACCTGAAAGATATGTTTAAAAGACACGTCAATATATACATATTGGTGAGTTCACAGGTTTTAATTTCACAAGCAAAACATTGCAATACCGGCATGTAACGGAAATATAATATAAGTAGTGTCATATATGTGGAGTAGCTAGCTCCTACATGACGATGGCGACTCCCTCCCGGGCCCATAACCAAACCAAGACTATACAACAGATTGCCCCGCGAGTTGCTTCTTGGACAACAACTCAGTTCAGAATACATGCACCTCTTGTCTTTACCGGGTTGACGCTATCAACCAGAGGTGGGCCTTGTCAGGCACCGATAGTACTACCCAGATATCCCTTTGGTTTCATTCCCTGAATTAATGGCAAGTGGTTTCCAGTTACCCAGGTACCCATCGTGCTAAATATTATATTCCACATGTTACAGCAATTCAACGAAACATATCTTTCCCCCAAAAACGTAAAAACAGTTTAAAATGGGGCCGTGAGACTCACCTGAACACGTGTCCGGCTCAAAGAGAATAGTAAGCTCGAGGTCACAAACCTACAAACGTCCTAGACGTATAAGCCACTATACCTATAGTGCATGTGCTTCGGCAAGTTGTACACCCAACTCCCAAGCCACGATTTATCCCAATTCCCCGTTTAATCAAACTTGTATCCTAGGTTCGTTGGTGATGGATTACCCTTTTCTTACAAGTTATATATATTCGCATCAATATTTCTTTAACTTGTATAATATTATCTTCGGCACGACTTCTCTTAACGTATAATTATTTTCCCATTAAATAATTATACTTAAGATCGTTTCGTTCGAAATAATACATTTTTAGCACTCGACCCGACTCACTTTACCGCATATTTATTTTCCCATTCAAATAAATACACTAGGGTCTTGTCGGTCGATAGTATATTCTTAACGCCCGTCTCGGCTCACCACACCGCATATTTACTTTCCCATTAAGTAAATATACTAGGATTTCGTCGATTCGGTGTACATATATATATATATATATTATTTACTCGTCTCGGTTTTCCTTCCCGTATATCTACTTTCCCATTAAGTAGATATACTAGAATTTCGTCGAGCCGAACATATATATATATATATATATATATATATACACATGTACTTTCCTCGTTAAGTCCATATGTTCGTTTAACGTTTTTAATCGTTTACGTGATGTTTTCTCCCCCGAATATTTCCTCCAACACTTAGGAAAGTGTTATATAATTTTCACCCAAGTTATATATATTTTACTCTTTAAAATATATTTACTTATTTTGCCGTAACGGTATTTTTCTCGTTTGTCCGCTTTTACGTCATTGTTTATTAACACGTTCGAGCCCGATTTCTTAACTTATATTACATGGAAGGTTTTTAAAAATACTTTTGTATTTTTAATACAAAACTTGACAACTTAAATACAAAAATGTTCCAACACTTTTATATTCCCATTTATATAAAAGTGTTCATTTTTATATAAGTTCTCCCAAGTTTTAAATTTTGTCTAACATTTTATAAAAACCTTTGTTTTTATAATAATCCTTATGTTGTAAAAGTCCATATTTTTATAAAATTCCACTTTATAAAAATACACTTTTTATACAAAATACATAAACAAGTTTACTAGTGTTTACCAAATCAACCTTGGAAAATTTATTATTTATACTTTTGACACCAAACTTTCCATTGTTGCATTTTTGGACCCAAGTTTCTAAAATATTCATTTTAGTCCCTCAACTTTCAAAGTTACAACATTAGTCCCTTAACTTATAAAAGTTGTATTTTTCTATACTAACTTTCAAAGTTAGCATTTTTCTTCCAAACTAGTGGGCTTTAAAGTATCATCTTTACAATGTTGGATTATTTTTACATTTTAACACTTTTAATAATCTCATATGCCATTCATAAGACTACTATCATGTGTGGTTTGTGTATTTTGTCCAACATGTCAAATTTTCATATTTCAAGTTAGTAGACTTTAGTAATATGATTTTTATGATACTAGTTTCCTAGCAAAAATAACACTTAGACTAGTCTTAAATCTTTAATCCATGATGATTAAAAATCATTTTTAAGTCATTCAAGTTCCATTAACAAGTGTCATCCAAATCATCATTTTTCTTTAACTATTCATCTTTTCATTATGAAACTACATGAATACTTACATTTCCTACTAAGCTTTCAATTTATTTATACTAACTAACCACCATTTTTAGTCTTTAAAATCATAGGTTTTCTTATGAAATCTCATTCAAGTTTTCCCCATGTACAACTTGCTCCTAAAAACACATAATATAAATATTTAGTGAAACAAAGCAAGATTAAGAAGCTTACTACTAGTACAAGGCTAGGGAAGACAAAAGCTTTGGATTTGGATGTGGCTTAGTGTGTTCTTCCTAAAGGTTAAGCTCCAAGCTCTTGAATCACACAATGGGGTTTGGATGGATGAATGTTTAGAGGTAATTTGGAGGTTAAAATTTGTAAGTGATGTGTGTGTGTATACTAGCAAACTCACGGCCACAAGAAAAAGAAAGAAAAGCTTGTTTCAAGTGTATGATCCTTGTGCTATTTAATATCTCATCATATCTTCCATGGATTGCATATGATCTACCAAAGATTTAAGAGATTTATGTTGTACCAAAAAATGATCTTGGGTGATATTGTATATGTGTATGTTGCCGTGAGTTGTGAAGGAGAAAAAGGAATTTTATAAGCTTCCAAGGATACACCACAATCACATATGTAATCTACTTGGATTTGTAATCTCCTAAAGCATGGTGTTTCTTGTACTTGAAAATCTCATGGAGATATGTTGTTTGGCCGTGGACTTTCATGAGCCAAGGAAAGATTGTTTTCATTTTTTTTTTTTAATTCCCCCAAGTACACATGATCTTGCACCATATTACTTTATCAATCCAAACCATGCCTCCAATGATCTTTACTAGATCACTAGTACACAAAAGAAAAGATTCAAGGTATGGGGGGGGGGGATATTGGCCGGTTCTAGGGTCATGGGGTGGGGTCCATTTTTTTTGCAAAATATTTGCTAAATATTAGTTAAGTTTGATCCCTCGTCGTTCGGGTGTCGTTCGGGTATTTTTTTTTTGGGTTTTAATCGCGTGTTATTCGGACATTAAAAGTGCCGCTAATAACCCTTAAACATAGCCTAGTTTAAGTGTTGATTGGTTATTTAGGCTCTTGTCGGGTGAAATTATAAGTTATACGCGTACCGGGTGCGGTACGCGCACTTTATTCGTTACCGGGAGTTTTGCATGGAAAGTTTTCACTTATGGTTTTGGGGTTCCAAAACCCATTATATTTTGTGAAAATACCCTTTATTTTATATCCTGGGTGTCCGGGATCTTTTTCGTTTATTAAATTTTTACCGGGTAACCGCCAACGTCCATATCGGATAAGTTTATTCGCACATGATCCTATCATGTTTTACCACTAAACGTATGCATTCCTATGCATCATGGGAATTTACTATTCTCTAAGGCCTCAGTTAAATAATTAACGCGTATCTGTACTTAATTACGTTAATCACATATAAATTAATTAGTACGGAATTACCTTATTTTTGCCGGTTGTTACAACATACCTTGTCACAAACCAACACAGGTTGTTGGAGATCTGTGATATATGGTCCTCACAAACCAGTAAATGTCAATCTTGAAACTAATGTTAAGGTCCCTAAGGACCCAAAAGAATATACAGATGATGATTTCCTAAAACTTGAGCTAGATGCAAAAGCATTCTCTATGTTGGCAATGGCTCTCCCAAATGAGATATACTCTGGCCTTTTACATTGTGAAAGTGCCAAAGAACTCTGGGATTGTCTTAAAGAACAGTTTGGAGGAACTGAAGAGGTGATTGCCAACACCAGAGAGATTTTAGCTCAAAAATATGAGACATTTGCTCATATTAATGGGGAAACTTTAACTCAACAATTTGAAAGATTCTCCTCATTAATATCTGAGCTAAAGTTAAATGGTCAGACCTATACAACAGTATCTATGCTACCTAGATTTTTAAGGTCTTTACCAGACAAATGGGAAACATACTCCATTGTTTTAAGATCCTCACCAGATTTTAGCTCCCTCACTCTTACAAAACTCCATGGGAGATTACTTACTTTTGAGAGAGAAATTGATCAAAAGAAGAAATTACAATCATCTGGTAAAACTGCTGATGACTACCTACCAGGTAGTACAACACTTTTGGGACAAGATTCACCAACTTGTTCCTATGGATCTTATGACAATATTGACATAACAACTGGGATCTCATCAGAAAGATCTTTCCCAGGTTATGACAATAATGACCAAAGTCAAACTGCTGATAATCTATGTTTTATCATGGATGATTTGAAAAACTTTAGCAGTGATGACTTAGAAGAAATGGACATTTTACACCAACTGGCCATGCTAAGCATTAAAACTAACAAGTTTTATAAAAGGTCAGGAAGGAAATTTCCAGGATTGACCAGTAATACAAAAATTGGTTTTGACAAATCTAAACTGAGATGTCACAAGTGTCAGAAGTTGGGACACTTTGCTAGAGAGTGTAGAAGCTCTAGCTTTAACCAATCACAATCTGGAAATAACTATAACCCCAATTATAATAGGAATAATGGAACTCAAGGGAGTGTTCATTTTGTACAGGCACAAGCTCCTCAACAGCAATACATGCCACAAGTACAATATGTTCAAATGCCTGCTCAACAGATGCAGAGCCAACAATCAATCCCTCCCTTTCCAGCTGCTCAACATCCTCCACAGCCTCAACAACCCTCTCAACAAAGTCTTTTCACCTCAGGGTATGTTGACTGGAGCGGTCTCCCTTTTGACACCACAGAATGTAATCCTGATGCAGACAACAAGGTGTTTGACATCAACTGGGGAGAACCAGACAATGGCAGAAAGAACTTTGCCTTAATGGCATTTGAAGGCTGTACTTCAAAATCTGCATTGTCACAGGTATCAAAAGAATCTTTGACAAAACTTTGCTCAAATTCTTGCAAAGAAACTTTTGCTCTCATAAGAGAGACAAATGTGCACTTACAAGGTAAAGCCAATGATTTAGAAAGAAAATACACACAGATAAAATGTGATTTAGAAAGAAAACTGTGTGCTAAAACAAAAGAAGTTTCTAAATTAACTGACTCAGCTATTGAAACCCAAGCACAAATTAAAATCATGCTAAATGACCTGAGAGATGTCAGACAAGAGCTTGCTGACACCAGGATCACATGTGAAAAATGGGTGGAATCTTGTAAGGGGTATCAATTGTTGCTAAACAAACAAAGTGCTTCAAATGTTAAGTTTGGCATAGGATACCATCATGTTGAAACACCAACAGATTTCTCTCCCAAAACTACTGAAGATAGGAGAAGAATTGTTTCAAATGAAACTTCTGAAGGGAAAGACTGCACATCTTTCCATGAAAACTTTCTAAATAGAAATCCTGGCATTTTCAAAGAAAGTACTTCAGAAGTATTAACAAAATCTGACAACAAACCATCAGTAGTTTCATCTACATCAGGAGTTGAGATCCTGAAAACTACTGATGAGCAAAATCTTTACACTAATGTCAGAAATTTGCCTTTAGATCAAAAACAAAAGGCAAAAGAGTGTGAAATTTGTGGTCTGTTCAACCACAAAACTGAATTTTGTAGATACAGAAAAGGAATTTAGTTCAATCAAAAAATTAAACAACAGGTTGTGGGAAATCAAATCAGAAATGATTATGAAAGAATCTTTAAACCCAAGAAACAACAACCTGAAAACACCTTTTCTCAGAAAAAGATAAAATCTCAACCAAAATCTTTTTCTCAAAATTCTTTGTCAGTAGTTAGACCTGAATCATCAGCAGTTTCACAAACTGCTGAGATACAAAATCTAATGAACATGGTACAACTACTGATGACCAATGTTGATGGTGGTCCTAAAAAGGATACCACCATGGTTCTTAATGAAAAATCCATTGCCAAAAAGACATGGATTTCTCAACCTGGTCAAGAACAAACTGTAACTGTTCTCAAGAGCAAACCCAAAGCCAAACAGGATTGGGTTCCTAGATCTAACTAATTTGCTATTTGGTGCAGAGAGTTTCCAGGGGCTTAAACATCATATGGTATGTTGATAGTGGAGGCTCTATGCACATGACTGGATGCAGATACCTGATAAACAACTTTATCAGCCAAAGAGAAGGATCTGTATCCTTTGGGAACAATGCTAAGGGATATGTGCTAGGACATGGCAATGTCTCCTCTGGCAAAATACAGTTTGACAAGGTCAATCTGGTGGAAAACCTTGAATACAACTTGCTGAGTGTGTCACAAATGTGTGATAATGGATATTCTTCCTTTTTCACAAAGACAGCATGCAAGATCATCTCACCAGAAGGCCAGAAGTTGATAGAGAAGATCATTGAAGATCATACTTTGCTGATTGCCAAAAGATGTGGCAATGTCTATGCAGTGGACATTGAGAAAGACAAAGTATTGAACAACACTGCCTGTTTCTTCTCAAGGGCATCAACTTCAGAAACAGATCTCTGGCATAGGAGACTTGGCCATGTGAACTTTAAAACCATAAATAAAGTCACAAAAATGGGCTTGGTCAGAGGTCTACCTTTGAAAGTATACCAGTGTCAAGAACACTGTGTATCCTGTTTAAAGGGAAAACAGCATAAGTCCTCCTATAAGTCTATTGAAGAATCAAAAACAACTGCATGTCTTCAACTACTCCATATGGACTTATTTGGACCTGTCAAGATTATGAGCCTTGGTAAGAAGAAGTACTGCTTAGTCATCATTGATGACTACTCAAGATTCACATGGGTATTCTTCTTATTCTCCAAGGATGAGGCTGCTGAAATCATCAAGTTCTTCATTCTACAAGTGGAAAAACAATATTCTCTACCTGTCAAAACCATTAGAAGTGATAATGGGACAGAGTTCAGGAACAAAACTCTGGATGAATTCTGTTTGTCTAAAGGGATTATTAGACAATATAGTGTTCCCAGAACTCCTGAACAAAATGGTGTAGTAGAAAGGAAGAACAGAACATTAATAGAAGGAGCAAGAACAATGTTAGCTGATTCTGGACTGCCCTTGTACTTTTGGGCAGAAGCAGTTAACACATCATGTTATGTTCAGAATAGAGTTCTTGTGGTCAAGAGACATTCCAAGACTGCCTATGAAGTTCTTCATGGCATGAAGCCCCTTATCTCCTTTTTCAGGGCTTTTGGGTGTCAATGTTTCATCTTGAACATCAAGGAATCTATTTCAAAGTTTGCTGCCAAAGTTGACTCAGGTTACTTTCTTGGTTACTCTTCAACTAGAAAAGCCTACAAGGTTTTTAATTCTCACACCAGGATAGTAGAAGAAACATTGAATGTCAAGTTCAATGAGTCAAAACACACTCTTATTCCAGCACATCCTGCTGAACTCTTTGACCTTGACAACTTCCACTTTGGACCTGAAAAGACTGTTACTCCTTCCAAACCTACTTATTATGGTGATCAAAGGTTTGAAGATGAGGATCCTACACCATGGACTCCTCAAACAGTCATTAAGTCAACTTCAACACCATCAGAAGTTTCACAAACTTCTGATCCAACAAATACTAAAGGCCAAACTCAAACATCTGCTTCAGCACCTGCAACTACTGAAGAAACTAAAACTGCTGAACCAGATATTATAGACCTCAGTAGTTTGTTTGAAGAACATGAGCCACCTACACCTGTCAGTGGTTTACAACAACTGATTGAACACAGAGATCATCCACTTGATCAAGTCATGGGTGATATAGCTTCAGGTGTTCTCACCAGAAACCAGCTTTCCAACTTTTGCCTATTTTCAGCCTTTATCTCACAGTTGGAACCAAAGAAGTACCAGGAAGCCCTCAAAGACAATAATTGGGTGCAAACTATGCAAGATGAACTGCTTCAGTTCAACAAGCAACAGGTCTGGGAAATCTGTCCCTTACCTCCAAACAAGCAACCAATTGGCACAAGATGGGTTTTCAGGAACAAACAAGATGAAGCTGGTATGATAATCAAGAACAAGGCAAGACTGGTAGTTCAAGGGTACTCTCAAGAAGAGGGAATTGGCTATGATGAAACCTTTGCTCCAGTTGCAAGGCTTGAGGCCATCAGGTTATTTCTGGCCTATGCCATTTCCAACAAAATTAAAGTTTATCAAATGGATGTGAAAAGTGCATTTTTGTATGGAAAAATAAAAGAGGAGGTGTATGTCTGTCAGCCACCTGGGTTTGAGGATCCTTCTCATCCTGAGTGGGTGTACAGACTGGACAAAGCTCTTTATGGGCTCAAACACGCTCCAAGAGCCTGGTATGATACACTCTCCACCTTTTTACTCAAAAATAACTTTACAAGAGGTGCCATTGATAAAACTCTTTTCATTAAACATGTTGGAAATCATGTCTTACTTGTTCAAATTTATGTTTATGATATCATTTTTGGTTCAACAAACACAAAACTGTGTGATGATTTTAAGAAACTCATGCAATCAAAATTTGAGATGAGTACCATGGGAGAACTGCAGTACTTTCTAGGACTGCAGATCAAGCAACAAACAAATGGAACTTTTATACATCAATCAAAATATGTTAAAGAATTATTGAACAAATTTTCTTTAAAAGACTGTAAATCATGTTCCACTCCCATGACACCAATCACACAAGTTAAACCTGATAATCAAGGAAAACAGGTTGATCAAACCATGTACAGATGCATGATAGGTTCCCTTTTATACTTAGCTGCTTCTAGACCAGATATTATGTTTTCAACATGTGTCTGTGCTAGATATCAATCAGCACCAAGGGAATCACACCTTATAGCAGTCAAAAGAATTTTCAGATATCTGAAAGGAACTCCAACACTTGGAATTTGGTATCCTGCTTCAAGCAATACCAAGTTATCAGCTTTTTCAGATAGTGACTATGCAGGGTGTAAGATGACAAGAAAGTCAACATCTGGTGGTTGTCAATTCCTGGGTAACTGTCTAGTGTCATGGCAATCAAAGAACCAAACATCTGTTGCAACTTCAACTGCTGAAGCTGAATACATTGCAGCTGCAAGTTGTACATCACAGATACAATGGCTCCAATATCAACTTCTTGATTATGGAATCAAAGAGACCAAGACACCTTTGTTTGTAGACAGCAAATCTGCCATTAGCATCATTCAAAATCCGGTACAATTCTCAAAAACCAAACACATTGAGATCAGGTACCATTTCATAAGAGATTGCTATGAAAAAGGCAAGATTGAAGTGAAGCATGTAGCAACAGCTAATCAAATAGCTGACATCTTCACAAAACCCCTTGACACATCAACATTTCAGAAGTTAGTATCCATGCTTGGGATGCTAAATTTGTAAGTGTTTATTTTATTATTTTGCAAATTTTCATTTTTCACTTACAAACAGACAAAAAGTCTGAAACAAAACTTCTGAAAAGAGAGAAACTACTGATGAACAAAACATCAGTATGGGGTTAATTTCTGAAAAGTGTGTAACTTCTGATAAAATAACCTTCAGAAGTTATGAATAAAAGTATTTATAAAAACATTTCTCATCAGCTGTTAAAACTACTGAAGAGGAAATGGGAACTACTGATGAAGTAATCCTTCATCAGCAGTTTTAGTCAAAAGGGCAAATCTGACTTTTCCCATCATCAGAGGTTTGACCTAATCAGTTTAAAACCTCTGATAAAAAGATTTTTAACCAAAGGCGGTTTAAAAACTTCTAATAAAGAAGATTCAAGCGGTTAAAACTTCTGATAAATACCTTTTCTCCACACTTATCCTTTCAAACTCAAAAATATCCCTCCTTCTCTCTAAAAAAAAAACTCTATCAATAACCTAAAACCTGCAAATCAACTGTTCGATCAAAACCCAAACCACATGGCTCTCGTTCTAAAGCAGGGACACAATCAAAGGGCCTTTCTTGAAAAACAAGAAGGCTGGTCCCAATACGATGAGATCATTGATCTTGTCGTAAAATCCCAATATTTTACTGCTCTCACAATAAACCCACCAATTCACACTGAAACTCTGAATGAGTTCTGGGCAAATGCTGAGACGGTGACGGCGGATGATGAAGTCATTTCCCTCAACTCAAGAATAAAAGGGAAACCACTGACCATCACACCGGCCACACTGGCAACAAGACTGGGTCTGGATGATGTAACTGCCCCTGACCATGTTGCTAATTCTGATATTCACCTAACCATGACAGAGTGTGGTTATCAAGGTACTCTCTCCCATGCTACTATCTTCAAAAAATATTTTGAACCAAAATACAAGCTTTTGTTTCATTATATTATCATGTGTTTGAGTCCTAAAACAGGGTCTTATGACCAGATGCCCTCCACTTTTCAACCAATATTTCATTCCATTGTGAATGAAACTAAATTCAGGGCATCAAAACTATTTTTCAATGAGTTGGTGTTACATCATAATAATACCAAGAAAAAGTTTTTGTTGTACCCAAGGTTCATTATGCAATGCATAATAGGGGAACTGGGTAATGAGGTTCTTGTGGGAAAAGTTTCAACTTTAAATCCATTAACTTCACAAGCATACTCTAGGCATAACAAACCGGCTGCCTGGCCAGAAGATGATCAGGGAGAACAACAACAAGTCCCCCTGAAGCCCACATCTTCCAAACTCACACCACCAAAAGCCAAAAAGCCCAAGCCAACAAAGACAAAAACCCACCAACCCAAAAGAAAAGCTGTTCAGGAGGTTGAGATGCCTGAACATGCTCATGAGCAGTCTGCTCTTCAATAGGTGAGACTGAAACACCCTCTCAGTCTCATCCATCTCAAACCCCACCAAGAGCACCCATAACCATTTTATTCAAAAGAAAAAGACTTAGAAAAACTATTGAAACTCACTCTTCTTTTGAAACTGCTGAACAACAAATTTCACCTATTGCCCAAACTACTGAACCAACCCCTCAAATTTCTGAACAAGAGGCAATAGAAATTGCCAAACTTCTCTCTGGGCTAAAAGAGAAGGTCCCATTTGATTATGTCAGTCCCCTACAACCACAACAAACAGGGGACATAACCACAACATCAGACATGGATGTGGACATCTCAAGCCCTATCCCAAGAGATGAGGGTGGACCAGAGTCTTTAAGCCCAATTTTAGAGACTCTTGGGGCATCTGAGGCTGCTACTACTCAGTTACCACCCAGTGGTGGATCTGAGGATAGAAGTAACATAGCTAAGACCTCAGATGTGGCAACTACTGATGAAGGCTTAATGCCTGAAGTAGGAAATCCTCAGAACCAAGAACAAGAGGTTCATGAGAGAACTGAGTTGGGCTCAGCTCATGATTTAACTGAGACAGTCCTCAATGAGGGCAACATCAGGGATTCAGATGATTCCATTAATTTGGATGATGTTTCACAAACACAAACTACTGAATTGACGGCACTTTATGAAGGTCCTGTTTCAGGGGTATCCAGGCTCAAGAAGCCAGTCACCCCTGCACAGGTTAAAGCCCACTCAATCCCTAAAACCCCTAGAGTGGCATCCTCTGTACAACATGAGGATCTCCCAAAAACACCCCCTTCACAACAAATGCCTACCCAATTCCCTGGGCAAACAAGCATAGACCTGAACCAGCTATGCAGCCCAGAGGGTCCCCTGTACCACATGATGAACACTCTCATCAGAAATCACTTCCAAACATACACAGCTAACTTGGAGCTGTCTATCAAGAATCAATTTGGAGTGATCAAGACAAAGATGAATGATCTGTCCAACAAGATAGACTTCAACAGCAAACAGATTGCTCATCTTCAAGGACAATTCTCCCAACCCTCAACCTCAAAACTTAAACTTGATGAATCCAAAAAGGGGGAGAAAATCAGGGAACCTAAGGAGTCATTCCAAGCCAGGATAAGGGCAAGAGTGGCCATCCTTGAAAGAGATCAAAAAGATCAAGCCAGGAAAGAAAAACTGGCCAAACAGTTTGGTGTCTCAGTGGAAGAGATTGAAGCCACAGAAAAAGAAGATGAGACCCAAACCTCTGAAGAATCCCTAAGGCACAATGAAGAAACTTCTGATGGCAAAAGTTCTGATGAAGAATCAGAAAGTACTGAAGACAATCCTTCAGTAGTTGACAAACCATCAGCAGTTGTCAACCCATCAGAGGTTAACACTTCCAAACCTCAAACTGCTGACCCTTCCAGAACCACTGCTCCCATTCAACCAACATCTGATCCCATCAGGCCTACAACTGTTACAACAATGACTGTACTAAACCCTTCTCCTATCTCTCAATCAGCTGAATTATTAGAGAAGAGCTTAGTTGCAGCCAACAAAAAGGCCAGAGAAGATCTGATCTGGAAAACACTGGAAGAAAGGGATGATCTAGACTTAAGCCATGAAGAAAAACTTCAGGCTTATGAAGCTGAACTACAAAGGCAGGCTAGCCTTGATGAGATTGCTGAACAAGATAAAAGACAGCAACTGGTGTCTTACATTACAAAGAACAGCAAGACTAAAGCCTACACACTCAAGGGACTCTCTATGCAAGAGCTGACAAGAAGAGCACAACTGCTTGCAGACAAACTGGCCACAAGCAAAGAAGGAAAGGCCAAGAGAGCCCAGATAATAGAAGAATTAGTAGCAGAGGGCTATGGTTCAAAAGCCTCAGTATCCAGATGGAAAGAAGAAAGACTAATGGATACTTATAGAAAATACTTGGCTGCCAAGGCTGCAAATCCAGAGAAGTTTCAAACTGCTGATCCTTCAAGATCAGTAGTTAGAACTTCTGGTGTATCAACAAGAAGACCTGCTACTCAGAGAAAGAAAGCAGAGGACAATGTCAAAACCGATTTCAAAATGGTACTACTTGAAGGAAGTTCAATAGTCCATTCAGATTTTGACATTGAGGAGAAACCTCTGTTAACACAATTCAGGGATCCTTCCACTTTTGCCTACCAAATACAAAAGACCATCAAAGAAAAGATGCATACCAGGGTAGTGACTGAACACCATCTCCTAACTGTTCAGATGCCTGATATGCAACAACAACAAGGAAGAGACTCCCACCTGAGGTTAACTGAAACTGAAAGCATCCAACACTCAGGACCATCAACCCAAGGGACAAGTCTGGTTCCCTATTCTTCTGACTTTAACAAGTCAAAGATACCTATCATCAGATGGTCACTTACTGATAACAACTCAGTATTGTTGACAAGAAGAGACCTTTCAAACAGGGCTTACAAGAAGATCAGTGATCTGAAGAAACTGTCAACACAAGACCTGCTCACAATTCAACATCTGGAACCACAGAGAGGATCTCTATCTGATGGTCAGTTAAACCAGCTCAAGAACACCATGTACAAAGAGATATGGAAGATTGTTCAAGACAGAAGAAAAACATAAGGAATTAGTAAGGTTTTGGCTTCATCAATCCAGGGGGAGATTGTTAGGACAAAGAGGATTGGTGAAACCACTTTTGGAAACCTTAGTCTAATTCACTTCTGTCATTTTGGCTAAGTATAGAAGTACTGAAAAGAAAACAAAGAACTGCTGAAGAGAAGATATGAGAAGTGCTGAAGAAGAAACTTCATCAGAAGTTCTGATGTCCAAACCAGACAAGTTCACTTCAGAAGTACTGAAGACAAACTACTCATCAGTAGTTTGTCATTCATCAGCACTTAGCATCAGATATTTTCCACCGCCTTTTGCATCAGTAGTTTTATTGTTTATTATTACTTTTAGCTGTATTTGTTAGTTTCAATGTTGTAACTTGTGCAACTTGTTTCTGTTGGTTCTGTACTTGCTTTTTGGGCAAGATACATGTATGTAAACGTCTATAAATAGGAGGCTTCAACCTTCTATTTTAGATATTGATTTTAATAGAAAAATCCTTCAAACACTCTCACTGTTCTATTCCATTTCAGTATTTATTGTGAATCTGTCTAAGTATCTAATTCTCATTTACTGCTTAGATTCATAATAAATACTTGTCATTTATTAGTTTCAATCATCAAGGGGGAGTAATAACTCTTCCTTAGTATAAAAAGTGTTGCTTTAACTTATACATTCCGCTGTGCTTATAATCTGATATACAAGGACTTGCTAAACACTTAAGTGTCAAGATAGCAAGTTCTTACTTAGCAAAAAGAGCAAACTGATCCAACAATTAGCATACAACTGCCGATTAGCATACAACCCATCTTACATGTATAGCGCTATAGGAGTAGTACAGCACCCCCTTTATGGGTCATGATAAGTTTAATGGCCTGCGAAAACAGAGTTAGGTCCATTTGTACATTCGAGCGTTGTTATGCCTTTTGTATGGTTTTGTATGCGCAAGATTATAACATGATGATTCGAGTAAAACTTTCTTATACTATGTACGTTGGTCAAAAACTAGTATGCTCACCAATACTTTATGTGTTGACGGATATTTTATACATGTTGTAGGAAAAAGCTTGATGAGATGATACAAGAAACATCACTTAGGATTCGGCTTTAGAAACAAACAAAACAATCTTTATTTTATTTCATGTTTATGTATTTCCTCACGAACAAAGTGTATACTTGTTGAATCTTAGATAAAAATGAAATCTATTTTAATATATTGTCGCAATAAAGTGTTATGAAGTCTTTGAACAATCTATCACAAGTCGCAGCTCGATGTATTCCGCCATCGATTGGGGTGTGACATTGACAACCCACATTATTGTATAAATATCCAATTTACCGAGCGTTGGTGACAAATGCTTAAACATTAGTATCATTATTCTAGGACAACAAACATATATATGTTCCTATATATATACATGCATGATGGCTATGAGCAACGGAATAGAATCTATACTAGGGATCGAGAATACAATAGACTTTTTCCCATAATCCCTAATCACACAACACAAGGAAGATATGGTCATTAGTCTTAATCAACCTAAGATGAGTCACCTTATGAAAAGGTTAAGCTTAAAGAAGACTAAACACAAAATGGAAATATTCCTTTAGCCACCAAGATACATAAGAGTTGACTTACCATCTTTGGACACTCCTCTTCCTCTCTCTCGATATTTATGAACCACCCCCGCCCCCGCCCCCATTACCATTCCACACTTCATTCAAACTCCCTCAAACCCTCTCAAAGTCTCTCTATCTCTCGGCTCATACTAACCCCCGCTTGACACCCTTCCACAAGCCTCAAACACCCATTCCAAGGCTAGGAGACCCATCCCCAAGGAAGTCCAAGTTGCCTTGGAAGTGTGGACGTTAGGCGAACCATCAAACAAGCTGCCTGTCCTCTCCAATCGACTAAGTGGTATGAAAACTAACCAAACCTCATTACTCCTTATATCTCTAAGCTAGATTGTTCACCCAAGCTAATGTACACACTCTAGAACATTAAAATTCATAACCTTCTTAGTTAAAATGGGAAATATTATTTTCTATGTGTATATATGCGTATATGTGTATGTATGTGCATCATGGATACATGTGGATAGATAGATAAGTGTGTATGTGTGTGTATGAGCCAAGTGTGAGTGTGTGTGTGTGTGCGCGCGCATGAACCGAGTGTGTGTGTGGATGTCAAGCATATGTGCGCGCGTGTGTGTACATATCTATGCGTGTGTGCGTGAGTATGTATGTGGGGGTATGTAGAATGAGTGTGTGTGTGTGTGTGTGTAGAGATGTGTATATGAATGTATGTAAATAGGTGGAAACATATGCATGTATAGTGTGTACGGGTAATAATATGCATAAATACATGAAAATATATGCTAAGCTATGTGTATAAGTACTTGTACGATTAATATGAAATGAAGTGTATGACTAAATGTATGTAAATCACCCTTGTCATCTTGTATGCCATAAATACATGTTTGCAACTTAGACTATGATGAAAGTTATAAACTTAAATGGAAATATAACCTTAATAGTTCTAACAATTGCGGACATCTAAGTAAATTTTCTATAAATACCTCACACTAGATTTCGAAAGTATAAAAGTTACCAATGACCAACCAAATTAACGCATTTTTAAAAAACAAAATACCTTTAAAAAGTTACATAAGCTGGGTGAATAACTTACACGACGAACAATCAAATTTAGACCTAAAATGTTCATCTTAAATAAGATATGTCGGTCGGACTCCTAGTACCACAAGCATAAATTCTTGCTAGCTTTTTCACGGACTAGAGGTGAGTTTCACAGCCCCTTTTTACTATTTTCAATTTTGGGGAAAAAGCATGCAATATTTACATTGTTTTAGAATGATTTCCTTCAGACCTTATATGTACATGAGACAATGTGTTTAGAGTACTCGTAAAGCCCTCGTGTTGTTTCCATATACTGTAACCATTAGCTATGGACTTGGCCTTGGAACACTTGAATAGATCTATTGGGTTGACACCCCCACTCTTGGTTAGTCACTCTAACCCGGATACAAACAATAAAGAGTGCTAATATATCACATATGATGATACATTGTCTTTATTGTACGATGTGTGAGGCACAACTCATCAAAGTTTGGTTATGGACTCATGTTGGATACAGTTGTCATTGTCTAAGCAAGGCATTGATTTGGTCATTCACAGATTTCATTAACTTTGCATTTAACAATGATTTAAACCTGTGAACTCGCCGACTTTATGTTGAAAAAGTTTTTATGCATTTTATTAGGTAGGTAATTAGTTTTCATGGATGGAACTTGGGGAAATTATAAGCTGTGTCATGGGATACCGTCTTTTGTGGGATGTTCTATTTAACTCTCATTTTTGTGGGATTTAAGTATGAAATCTTGGAGCTTTATGTGACACCCGACATGTTCGGCTTAAACATTTTAGTAAAACATAAGTCTACCTTAGCGAGAAACATTTATAAATGGACTTAACTGAGTTAGTTGAGTCGGGTCATAATAGGATTGTCCAGGGTTCAATGATCTGGAGGATCATTGGGAGTCATTTTGGGAATACACTAGTACCGGGTCCCGTTGTTGGTGAAATTACATGAACTAAATCAAGTAGGATAGGTAGATTGTTAACACACGTGTAACATAACATGATAATACGTGCTACAAGGTGTGAACATGATTATACGTGCCTATATGTGCTTAACATGTGTTAGAATTGCATGATCAGACGTTAGGATGTGTTTAAATGCGTTAAAACGACAAAACTGGAAAACATGGAAAACATAAGTCCTGGTTCGACCCATGGTGTGGGGGCGAACCTGGAACTGAATCTTGGTTCGACCCTTTGAAAAGAGGCGAACCTGGCATCTTCTATGGAATTAACTCATTCGACCTTGCAAAGGGGCGAACATGGAATTGTATAAATACCACACTTTGTCATTTTTCAACATTTCACAAGCCCTAGCCGACTCTAAACACTCTCAAACGATTTTTAATCACTAAGGAAGGAGTTTTTGCTCTGGTTTTTCATAATCTAACCTACAAACAACATCTAATCAAGAATCTAAGGAGTGTTCTTAATCCTAAACCCTTTTTAAAGCATTTTAATTCATTTTCATCTAACCCTAAGGGTCCAGATTTGTTCTAAGGATGTTTTCACCATTAAAAACCTTTTAAACATCTTCCTAAACCTAAACCTCATCATTAAACATAAGTTTTCATATCAATAAACATATGTTAATTATGTGCTATGTGATATTATGTGATGTTTAATGATTTGCTGCTGTACTAATGCTAGAAACATGATCTAGGACTGTTATTGATGTTAGTTTAGGATTGTTTAAGGTTACAAATAGATGAATGATGATATCATGTCTAATTTAGGGGTTTTAATAAATCTAGGGCTCGTTGCATGCTTGTATGATCAATAGAACTTTTTGAGATTTTCACACACACGACAAACTGAGCATTTTAAGATGATTATGAATTGATTTCAGAAAGTTTCCAAATTGGGTAAAGATTTCATGCATGAAGTGACACTTTCATAATTTTTGCCATTTTGGGAAAGGGCTAAAATGAACAAGGTTTTGGGGCGAAGTTGGTGGGGTTTTGTGGGGATATGTTATTCGTGTTCAACTGCTGTGTTTGATGATGTTTCGCGATGTTTTCGGATGTTTTTGAAGTGTTTTGGGGAAAAACATTCTGCCAGGGTCGAACCTGGGCACCTTCGACCAGTCGTGGGGTCAAAGATGGAATCCCAGGGTTGAACCTGGACAATTTTGGTCAAATCTGTTCGAATGGGTCGAAGGTGGCTTCCAAAGGGTCGAACGTGATTAAAAAGGGGCGAAGGTGGAACAAAAATCCCTGGTTCGACGCTATGGAATCAAAAATGAGATTTTTTTGTGCAAACTAAGTGTTTTATGCTTGAACTTTGTGTGTAATCTATCTATATTTGATTAGTTAGGGTAATGGGTCACCAACGGGACGCCGGGTCGGTCTAGTGTGTCGGTTGAACATTTGAAACACGTTTTAAAACATACTTGATCAAGATCTGGACAATCGGGGACTGGATAACCATATGGTTATTAGTCGGAACACTTATATGAACATTTTGATAGATCTCCGGTAGTTGGGATTATCAAGGACTTGGCTTTTCTTATTAAACTTGAAGAACACAACCTAAGGTGAGTTCACGGCCCCACTTTTACTGCTTTTACTTTTGGGGGAGAAAACATGCGCTAAACTTATTTGGTAACATATGTCATACTATGATTTAACTTTGCGTTGCTATACGATCTTTGAAAGTCCCGGGGGAAACCATGAATATGTGGGGTTGCACAACGAGGGAAATGTGAATAGATCTATTGGGTTTGACAGGCCCCACTCGACGGCTTGGAGGGCCGGGCGGGTGCATGTTGTCTCTAACTTGCTAAACATTTGCTGAACACTCGGGCTGAACACTGGTAACAGTCTAGTAATGGTTTTCCAATCGTAGTAGTAGTAAAACATACGCCTATCTAGCGTACTTGGTAACATTGATATAGTATGGACATGGTAACGTTTGGGTAACACGTGGTAACATATTAAACAAACCTGTGAACTCACCAGCATTATATATGTTGACGTCTTTTGGCATGTTTTTCTCAGGTCGCTAAGGTAGCATCGGTTGGACTAGGCGCACGGGTCTACATTGGCGTCTTGGCTTAGTTTCATATTTTAAAATAAGTGGCTTGAATACTTTGGAACACTGTTTTGTAGCTGATTAAATTCTTAAATGCTTCCGCTACAGTTTTTTGATTATGAGAACTATGTTTTCTTTTGAGTTTACGTATTTCATATAGTGTTGTTTATTGTGACCGTTGACTTGGATCCTGGTTTGTCATATGCCTCGCGGTAAAACTCCGCAAGTGGATATTTGAGGGTGTGACAGATTGGTATCAGAGCCAATGGTTATAGTGAACTAGGACTGCATGTAGAGTCTAGTCTATAGCCGGGTCACACACACTAGACGGTCACATACTTGAGTCGGTTTTGGGATACGTACTAACATTGTCGGGGTGTCTTTACATCATCATCGCACTTCTGTGTTACATCATCCGTTCTTACTTGGACTTTGCTTACTCTTATCTTCTTCTTCGGGAATTGAAGGAGAAGGAACTGACTAGTTGAATCTTGCACAGCAGTGTCGTGTATTGGAGTGGTTTTTACGTACTCTTGAGATCTGTCCAGGATTCGGACATCTTCCCTCTATGCTCCAATAGACGCACTTGCTTACACATGTTCTTGTACACATATGATTGTAGTAGCATGTTACTAGGTGTCAGTATTCGGTGATTTGAGTTCAAACTAGGGGAACACTTGGAGGACCATGTAGAGCAGTTTATCATTTCGCGTGCACACGAAATCATACACTGAAATGCATGAAAATCCTAGTGGACTCTGAGTTTGGATGGATAGTCCTGGATTAGACCTAGGTTTAACTTTTATAACTACTAGTGGTTGACACTAGCAGTGAATTTGAATCTTTCGATTTTTGATTTGTCAGATCATGTCTGGCGCTTGTGGTGGTGGACGTCATGGTGGTGGGCGTGGCGGCGGTGGTGGTCGTGGTAACATCAACATGACCCAAGCTGAACTGAACAACTTGTTGCAACAACAAGTGAACATGGCCATGGCTACTTTCCAGGCTGGGCTTAATGCCATGGGTGGTGAGTCGACTTCTATCGACTCTGTTTCATTCTTGGGTATCATGTCTTTTCTTTTGATTCTTATTCGTCTATCGCGTCTCAGGTGCTGCTATTAATCCACCTCCACCTCAGTGTTCTTATCAGAAGTTTAGGGACTGTCAGCCCCATAACTTTGCTGGAACTAAGGGAGCGGTGGGACTACTCCGGTGATTGGAGAAGGTTGAGTCTGTGTTTTTGATGTGTAACTGTCCTGCTGAGGACCGGGTTAAGTATGCTACTGCGACATTCGAGGGTCCTGCGTTGTCGTTGTGGAATGCTACTGCTCAGAACATGGGTTTGGGGAAAGCTCATGCCATGCTTTGGGTGGATTTCGTGCAACGATTGAAGAGTGAGTACTGTCCTAGAGAGAAAGTGCAGAAGTTGGAACATGAGGTCTGGAACTACAAGATGGTTGGGTCGGAGATAGAGGAGTACACTATGAGGCATAACGAGTTGGCGGTGTTGTCTCCTGATTTGCACGCACCTGAGTACAGGAGGATCGAGCACTACATCTCTGGGTTGGTACCAGAGATAGCAGGGTTGGTGGCTGCTGGGAATCTTCCCACGCTTGCTGAAGTTGTTCGATCGGCTCATCGGATGACTAACCTGAAGGTGGCAGAAGGTGTCTTGCCTCCTAAGGGTACTACTGTAAAGGGCTCTGTGGGGAACAAGAGGAAATGGGATAATGTGGGGAAAAGTGTTGTGCCAGCACCGTCTCAGCCGGTGAAGAAGTTTGATTCATCTGGGTCGTCTTCGGGGCAGAAGTCGGGTGGGTATATTGGGAAGCATCCCAAGTGTAACATGTGTGGTTATCATCATTCTGGGAGTTGTGATCGGGCTCGTTGCCATCGGTTCCATCAGTTGGGGCATCTTGCAAAGGATTGCACGGTGTCACTCCCCTTGACTCAGGCTCCTACTGCTACTCCTACTCCTGCTGCTCAGGGGACTCTAGGGAAGCAGGGGTGTTACAACTGTGGTGACACGGGGCATTTCAAGCGTGATTGTCCCAAACTGAAGCAGGGCGATAATGGGAGGGGTGGAAACGGTAACGGGAACAACGGAGGCGGCGGAAGGAATGCGCGTGCTTTCGTCATTGGCTCTGCAGAGGCCAAGCAGGATCCTGACACAGTTACCGGTATGTTCCTTCTCAATGATCGCTATGTTTCTGTTTTGTTTGATTCTGGTGCCGATAA
Organism: Ambrosia trifida; assembly: GCA_028751855.1. Lineage (NCBI taxonomy): Eukaryota > Viridiplantae > Streptophyta > Magnoliopsida > Asterales > Asteraceae > Ambrosia > Ambrosia trifida. The sequence goes on along the minus strand of CM054128.1, from coordinate 61,010,866 downwards.
GAGTTTCATATCTGTGGACGTTAGTCGATTGATAGATACAGTACCCACACCTTTAGAGGCTAAGTACTTGATAGAATTGGTTGATGGTAAGAAAATTGAAGCGACGCATATTCTTAGGGAATGTCGCTTGGAACTGTCGGGTTTGTCATTCCCCATTGACCTTATGCCGGTACCTTTGGGTAGTTTTGATGTCGTGGTGGGCATGGATTGGTTATCATTGTATCGTGCAGAGATCGTTTGTTTTGATAAGGTCATTTGGATCCCTCTCCCTGATGGAGAGACTCTTTCGGTTCATGGTGAAAAGAGCGGTGCTCCGCTGAGCATCATTTCTAGTATGAAAGCCCTTAAGTGTCTCCGGAAGGGTTATTCGGCCATTCTGGCACTTATTTCTGTTTCGACTAATGATGTGAAGAAGATCGAGGATATCCCCATGGTTCGTGACTTCCCTGATGTATTTCCTGATGATTTACCTGGTCTTCCTCCCTATCGTCAGGTTGAGTTTGGTATTGATCTTGCACCTGGTGCAGCTCCCATTGCCCGAGCCCCGTACCGTCTTGCACCTCCCGAGATGCAAGAGTTGTCCAGCCAGTTACAGGAACTCTTGGAAAAGGGTTTCATCCAACCGAGTTCTTCCCCGTGGGGAGCTCCTATCTTGTTTGTGAAGAAGAAGGACGGAATTCTTCGCATGTGTATCGATTATCGTGAGCTGAACAAAGTGACCATCAAGAATCGTTATCCTCTCCCTCGCATTGATGATCTCTTTGACCAGCTCCAAGGTTCCAGTTATTATTCGAAGATTGATTTGCGATCTGGTTATCACCAGTTGCGCGTCCAGGAAGCTGACGTTCCGAAGACTGCTTTTCGTACTCGTTATGACCATTTTGAGTTCTTGGTCATGCCTTTTGGTCTCACCAACGCACCGGCAGTGTTCATGGATTTGATGAATCGCGTTTGCAAGCCTTACCTTAATAAATTTGTAATCGTGTTTATTGACGACATTCTGTTTTATTCTAATAACAAGACGGACCTTGAGGAGCACTTACGGTTAGTCTTGGAGCTTTTGAGACGAGAGCAGTTGTATGCTAAGTTCTCAAAGTGTGATTTTTGGTTGCGTGAAGTTCAATTCCTAAGGCATGTGGTTAATGAACTAGGAATTCATGTCGATCCGGCTAAGATCGAAGCTATTAAAGACTGGGAAGCACCAAAGACACCATCTGAAGTGCGGCAATTCCTAGGTCTTGCGGGTTACTATCGTTGTTTCATTGAGGGATTTTCGAAGATCGCTCACCCCTCACCTCCCTTACCAAGACCGAAAGTTTGACCAGGGTGAACTGCAGGAATCAGCATTTCAGATGTTGAAGCTTAAACTTTGTTCTGCACCCATCCTATCCCTACCTGAGGGTACAGATGACTTTGTGGTGTATTGTGATGCTTCTATTCGTGGTCTCGGTTGCGTTTTGATGCAACGTGAGAAGGCCATTGCTTATGCTTCTCGCCAACTTAAAGTTCACGAGAAGAACTATACTACCCATGAATTGGAATTAGGTGCAGTGGTTTTTGCGTTGAAAATCTGGAGACATTACTTGTACGGTATCAAATGCACCATATACACCGATCACAAGAGTCTCCAGCATATTTTCGACCAGAAGGTGTTAAACATGCGGCAGCGTCGCTGGGTTGAACTCCTGAACGATTATGACTATGCTATTAAGTATCATCCTGGCAAGGCGAACGTAGGGGCGTACACCTTGAGCAGGAAGGAATCTGTGAAACCTCATCGTGTTCGAGCTTTACAGCTCACCATTCATTCCTCTTTGCCTGACCAAATTCGTTATGCACAACTGAAAGCTTTGAATGAGGAAAACCTTAAAGCTGAAACTATGAACAGTGCTGACATCCACCTTGAGCTTAGGTCTGACGGCCTACACTACTTCGCAGGGCGTGTTTGGGTCCCTTTGTTCGGGGGATTACGGGAGCTTGTCTTGGATGAAGCTCACAAATCCCGGTATTCTGTTCACCCAGGCTCCGACAAGATGTATCAGGATTTGAAGATACTCTATTGGTGGCCGAACATGAAGGCTGATATAGCCTCCTACGTGAACAAATGCTTGACTTGTGCTAAAGTTAAGGTGGAGTACCAGAAGCCATCTGGTCTCCTACAATAACCTGAGATTCCAAAATGGAAGTGGGAATGAATCACGATGGATTTTGTCACCAAACTACCGAAGTCACCAAGTGGTTGCGATACGATTTGGGTGATTGCCGACAGGTTGACAAAATCGGCAAATTTCCTACCTATTAAGGAAACAGATGGACTCGAGCGGTTGGCTCGACTTTACCTTAAGGAGGGAGTCTCTCGGCACGGGGTGCCTGTTTCCATTATCTCTGATCATGACTCTCATTTTGCTTCGCGTTTCTGGAAGGCTCTACACAAGGCTTTGGGTACTCAGTTGGATATGAGTACGGCTTATCATCCGCAAACTGACGGTCAGAGTGAGCGGACGATTCAAACCTTGGAAGACATGCTTCGGGCATGTGTTATCAATTTTGGCAAAAGTTGGGAGATTCACCTACCATTGGTGGAGTTCTCTTACAACAACAGCTACCACTCTACTATCAAGGTAGCTCTGTTCGAAGCTCTTTACGGATGAAAATGTCGATCTCCTCTGTGTTGGGCCGAGGTGGGCGAGAGTCAGCTCACTGGTCTGGAACTGGTGAATGAAACTTCGGAGAAAATCGTACAAATTCGTAACCGTTTGGCAGCCGCACGGGATCGTCAAAAGAGTTATGCTGATCGTCGTTGCAAACCTTTGGAGTTCCAGGTTGGGGACAGGGTACTTCTGAAAGTTTCACCATGGAAGGGCGTCATACGCTTTGGAAATAGTGGCAAGATTAACCCTCGTTATGTCGGACCATTTGCAATCCTGGAACGGATTGGACCAGTGGCATATAGACTTAACTTACCGACGGAACTCGGTAGTGTTCACAACGTCTTCCATGTGTCTAACTTGAAGAAGTGTTTGGCTGATGAATCTCTTATTGTGCCACTGGAAGAGATCAAGGTTGATGATCGTCTTCGCATCGTGGAGGAACCTGTTGAGATTCTCGACTATTAGATTCGTAGCCTTCGCCGGAGTAAAATCCGCATCGTTAAGGTTCGTTGGAACTCAGATCGAGGACCGGAGTTCACATGGGAACGGGAGGATCAGATGAAACTAAGTATCCTCATCTTTTTCCAAAGCGTGCGTTCGAGTCTAGGCATGTTACTGCTGAAGCTGAGTGAATCTCGGCGCGAGATTCCTATCAACGTGGGTGTGATGTGACAACTGGTAAATTTTCTTTTTGTTTCCTTCCTTTCGTCTCTTTCATCTTTGGGCTTCGTGCAATTTTCGGGACGAAAATTCTTTTAACGTGGGGATGATGTGACACTCAGCATGTTCAGCTTAAACATTTTAGTAAAACATAAGTCTACCTTAGCGAGAAACATTTATAAATGGACTTAACTGAGTTAGTTGAGTCGGGTCATAATAGGATTGTCCAAGGTTCAATGATCTGGAGGATCATTGGGAGTCATTTTAGGAATACACTAGTACCGGGTCCCGTTGTTGGTGAAATTACATGAACTAAATCAAGTAGGACAGGTAGATTGTTAACACACGTGTAACATAACATGATAATACGTGCTACAAGGTGTGAACATGATTATACGTGCCTATATATGCTTAACATGTGTTAGAATTGCATGATCATACGTTAGGATGTGTTTAAATGCGTTAAAACGACAAAACTGGAAAACTTGTCATTTTTCACCATTTCACAAGCAATAGCCGTCTCTAAACACTCTCAAACGATTTTTAATCACTAAGGAAGGAGTTTTTGCTCTGGTTTTTCATAATCTAACCTACAAACAACATCTAATCAAGAATCTAAGGAGTGTTCTTAATCCTAAAGCCTTTTTAAAGCATTTTAATTCATTTTCATCTAACCCTAAGGGTCCAGATCTGTTCTAAGGATGTTTTCACCATTAATAACCTTTTAAACATCTTCCTAAACCTAAACCTCATCATTAAACATAAGTTTTCATATCAATAAACATATGTTAATTATATGGTATGTGATATTATGTGATGTTTAATGATTTGCTGCTGTACTAATGCTTGAAACATGATCTAGGACTGTTATTGATGTTAGTTTAGGATTGTTTAAGGTTACAAATAGATGAATGATGATATCATGTCTAATTTGGGGGTTTTAATAAATCTAGGGCTCGTTGCATGCTTGTATGATCAATAGAACTTTTTGAGATTTTCGCACACACGACAAACTGAGCATTTTAAGATGATTATGAATTGATTTCAGAAAGTTTCCAAATTGGGTAAAGATTTCATGCATAAAGTGACACTTTCATAAATTTTGCCATTTTGGGAAAGGGCTAAAATGAACAAGGTTTTGGGGCGAAGTTGGTGGGGTTTTGTGGGGATATGTTATTCGTGCTCAACTGCTTTGTTTGATGATGTTTCGCGATGTTTTCGGATGTTTTTTGAAGCGTTTTGGGGAAAAACATTCTGCCAGGGTCGAACCTGGGCACCTTCGACCAGTCGTGGGGTCGAAGGTGGAATCCCAGGGTCGAACCTGGACAATGTTGGTCAAATCTGTTCGAATGGGTCGAAGGTGGCTTCCAAAGGGTCGAACGTGATTAAAAAGGGGTGAAGGTGGAACAAAAATCCCTGGTTCGACCCTATGGAATTAAAAATGAGATTTTTTGTGCAAACTAAGTGTTTTATGCTTGAACCTTGTGTCTAATCTATGTATATTTGATTAGTTAGGGTAATGGTTCACCAATGGGATGTCGGGTCGGTCTAGTGTATCGGTTGAACATTTAAAACACGTTTTAAAACATACTTGATCAAGATCTGGACAATCGGGGACTAGATAACCATATGGTTATTAGTCGAAACACTTATATGAACATTTTGATAGATCTCCGGTAGTTGGGATTATCAAGGACTTGGCTTTTCTTATTAAACTTCAAGAACACAACCTAAGGTGAGTTCACGGCCCCACTTTTACTGCTTTTACTTTTGGGGGAGAAAACATGCGCTAAACTTATTTGGTAACATATGTCATACTATGATTTAACTTTGCGTTGCTATACGATCTTTGAAAGTCCCGGGGGAAACCAAGAATGTGTGGGGTTGCACAACGAGGGAAATGTGAATAGATCTATTGGGTTTGACAGGCCCCACTCGACGGCTTGGAGGGCCGGGCGGGTGCATATTGTCTCTAACTTGCTAAACATTTGCTGAACACTCTGGCTGAACACTGGTAACAGTCTAGTAATGGTTTTCCAATCGTAGTAGTAGCAAAACATACGCCTATCTAGCGTACTTGGTAACATTGATATAGTATGGACATGGTAACGTTTGGGTAACACGTGGTAACATTTGGTAACATATTAAACAAACCTGTGAACTCACCAGCATTATATATGTTGACGTCTTTTGGCATGTTTTTCTCAGGTCGCTAAGGTAGCATCGGTTGGACTAGGCACACGGGTCTGCATTGGTGTCTAGGCTTAATTGGATATCTTAAAATAAGTGTCTTGAATACTTTGGAACACTGTTTTGTAGCTGATTAAATTCTTTAATGCTTCCGCTACAGTTTTATGATTGTGAGAACTATGTTTTCTTTTGAGTTTACGTATTTCATATAGTGTTGTTTATTGTGACCGTTGACTTGAATCCTGGTTGGTCATATGCCTCGCGGTAAAACTCCGCAAGTGGAGATTTGAGGGTGTGACACTTTAAGACAATATACTTTGGGTGATGTATACTCTTAACAATTTGGTATCGAAACTTGTGTTCTAATTTAGATGTTTGCTTAAATCATGTTCTTGAAAACCTTTCGTGTTGCATCCCCTGATTCCACCTTGGCGGGGTGTGACAAATTGGTATTAGAGCCAATGGTTATAGCGAACTAGATTTCTTTTGAGTCTAAACTATAACTTAAACATTTTTTCAACATGAAAAAGGTTTCATTGCATGAAAAATATTATCAACACAAAGAATTGACCAAGTTCCATGACCTTTTTGCATATTGTATACATGCGAGTATAGTATATAAGTTTCTTAACGCTTATATATGTATATGTGTACACATGGATTTGACAGGACTATGGCTTCATCTTCATTCCGGATTATCATCTCGGACTCAGAGGAAGATTCATAGATGTGTGCAAGACATCTAGTGGAGGTGACACTGATTCATACTTCGCAGATTCCAAGCCAAAGGAAGAGGTTGCGGGCCCTAAGCCTAAGGAGGAGGAGGATGTGGATATTATGGGTGAAAACATGCATGTGGACCCTGTAGTTTAGACGATGAGATCGATGCCCCTGCTAGTGAGGCCCAAGCAGATGTTGACCCGACCACTATGGTCGAGGAGCCACCTGTCGAGGCGCCTCCTAAGATCGAGAAGCCCCCAGCTTAGGCACCCCCTGTGGTGATGGCACATCCCGCGGAGGAATGTGTTCCCTCTTTTTGCACCTACCGTCCATTTCCTGGCAGAGCACGCCTCGCGTGAACCCCTAGGAAATGAGTAATCAGGCCATCAACGCCTAAGCATGAGGTGCCAACTCGCTAAGCCTTTTGAATCGATCGAGCTACGTACGAAGTCCCACGCTCATAATCATACCTTTCATTCGAAAGTGGTAGGCTACTTGGCTTATAGTGATGGGGATTCAGATGATGACATCTATGTGCCTGCTGACGGTGGCAAGATCTCTCAGCTGCCTGTTGACCCTCTTGTGCATTGTGGCTTCGGGACAATCCCTATGCGCCGCTCCCTCTTCACTGTGAGGGGCATGGTTAGCGTGCATGATACTCAGATTGAGGATCTCTATGATAGAGCTCGGGAGCTCGTGACTGACGCGTACTTTAAGAGACAGAGCAGAGCTGATATCATTCAGCACTTCACTAGTTTGGAGGAGCACTTAGGTGAGGCTGAGCGTGGTCGCGCTGAGGATGAGCGTGGGTGATTGGAGGCGGAGAGACCCATGATAGTCCTCGAGCAAAGAGTGGATGACTTGGATCATAGGATGAGAGTTGTTGTCACTGCTCTAGCTGCTGCTTTTCCACCACCTCCCCAATAGCCTACTAGTGGTTATGACTAGTCGTAAGATCTTTTGGTTATTTATGATTTATTACTCGTACTAGCCGGTTTACGCCTCGCTTATTGTGTACTTTCTACAAACTATGTAACAAGTGATGAATGGATGAAATGGTGATATTATGGGTTTAATGGCTGTTCTTTATTCCTTATGTCTGTATTGTTGTGTGGTTGTGTTGGTTATCTTGTATGTTATGGTTGTGTGTTTGGGTTTGTCATAGTTGTTTTCTCGTGTTCACATGATAGACAATATTAACGATAAATATGTGTCTTATTCTTTTTATCTGTTGTGTTTGAAAGAAGTTATGCCGCCTAGAAAGAGTACCCGCAATACCAAAGAAAACACATTCCTAACCACTTCAGAAGAGCTAGCTCGAATGATTGCGCAGCATGATTCCAACCGTGCGGATTTCAGCAGAGGATCAGGAGGCATTGGCCGACGAAGGAGTCACGATAATGAACATGTAAAGTATTGGTTCGATGTACTTCTTTGGCTCTGTACCACTCACTGTTATTGATAATGCCTTATTATTGATGACACAGAAGTTAAGAATCCGGTGCACGGCTGCTCCTACAAAACTTTCATGACTTCTAAGCCATGGAATTTTCGTGGATCTAAAGGAGCAATTGGTATTTTTTGTTGGATTGAGAAGATGGAGTTTGTGCTTGATATCAGTGGTTCTGCTAAGGATCAGAAGGTTAAGTATGCTACTTGTACCTTCTAGGATGAGGCTTTAACTTGGTGGAATATGCAAGTTCAGACCTTGGGTAGGGATGCTACCTACAATCTTTCATGGGTTGAGTTGAAGATGATGATGATGATGATGATGGAGAAGTACTGCCCCAGGAGTGAGCTTCGGAAGCTTGAATTTGAATTTTGGAATTTGGCAATTGTTGGGGCTGAGATCACAACCTACCCCACTCGTTTCCATGAGCTTTCCTGTTTGGTGCCCCACATGGTAAACCCAGAATACAAAAGGATTGAAAGATATATTTAGGGACTCTCTCCTAAGATTCGCAGCATGGTAACTGCCGCTGAGCCTACCACCATTCAAGGTGTTGTCACTCTAGCTCACAGCCTCACGGATGATTTGGTGCGTATTAGCAGATTGCTTAAGAAAGAAGCTGAAAAAATGTGAAAGTTCTGGGGTGAAGAGAAAATGGTCAAACTTTAAGAAGGGGAAGAATTTAGGGAATCAATCTGGTAAAAAGAAAGAGGCTACGAAGGTATTTGTTTCTACCACTGTTGGAGAGCCCAGGAAGAAGTACAACGGGCCGCACCCTCTCTGCAACAAGTGTAAATACCAACAAGTGGGATCTTTTGAGTGCATTCGGTATGATAAGGGTAAGAATAATGTCCACCAGACCACTCATTGTCGTGCTAGAGCTGCAGGTGACCTTGCTGGAAAACCAGGATGTTATGAGTGTGGTGTTACTGACCATTTTAAGAAGGATTGCCCCAAGTTGAAGAAACAGGCTCGTGGTAGAGCATTTATGATAGGATCCGGGGATGCTCATAAGGACCCCAATGTTGTTACTAGTACGTTTCTCGTTAATAATCAATATGCTTCCATACTTTTCGATACTGGTGCTGATTTAAGTTTTGTGTCAACCGAATTTAAGAAATCCCTTGGGGTAGATTCAAGTTGCTTGGGCACACACTGTTCTATAGAATTGGGTAATGGTAAGTTGATTAAGTTGAAGGAAGTGTTTGAAGGATGTATTCTAAGTTTGGGTGATCATGAGTTTACTATTGACCTGCTGTAGTGGAGTTGGGAAGTTTTGACGTTGTAGTCGGCATGGATTGGTTGTCGAAGAACCATGCTGAAATAGTGTGCCATGAAAAGATAGTTTGTATTCCCCTATCGAGCAGCAAAAATCTTTTGATCAAAGGAGAGAATAGTGGAGCCACCTTACAAATTATATCTTGCATGAAAGCCCAGAAGTGCCTTCGAAAGGGTTATTGTGCATTCATAGCACACGTGGTCAACAAGCAATCTAAGGAACTAGAAATTGAAGACATCCCTGTCGTACGGGACTATCCGAAAGTCTTTCCTGAAGACTTACCTAGATTGCCACCGCCAAGACAAGTCGAGTTTCGCATTGATTTAGTTTATGTAGCTGCACCTGTTGCTCGATCTCCATATCAACTAGCTCCATCAGAGATGCATAAGTTATCTAGCCAGTTGTGGGAATTTTTAGATAAGGGTTTTATTCGACTAAGTTTTTCTCCGTGGGGAGCCCTAGTGTTGTTTGTGAAGAAGAAAGATGGTTCATTTCATATGTACATAGATTACTGTGAACTGAACAAGCTCACCATTAAGCACCGATACCCACTACCAAGAATTGATGACTTGTTTGACCAGTTGCAAGGTTCTAGCTACTACTCGAAGATTGACTTGAGATCGGGATATCATCAGTTGTGAGTGCAGGAGGAGAGCATACACAAGACATCTTTCAGAACGCGTTATGGTCACTATGAGTTCCTTGTGGTGCCTTTCGGTTTGGCGAACACGTCTACAGTGTTTATGGATTTGATGAATCAAGTATGCAAGCCTTATTTGGACAAGTTCGTGATTGTGTTCATTGATGACATGTTGATCTACTCACAAACTCAAGAGGAGCATGAGAAACATCTGAAGTTGGTTCTAGAGCTGCTTAAAAGTGAAAAGTTATATGCTACGTTTTCCAAGTGCAAATTCTAGATTTGTGAAATTCACTTTCTTGGACATGTAGTGAATGACAAGGATATTTATGTCGACCCAGCAAACACTGAGGCAATTAAGAATTGGGAAATGCCCAAGTCTCCGATGAAAGTGCAAAAATTTTTGGATTTAGCTGGTTATTATCAACAATTCATTGAGAATTTCTGCAAGATAGCCCAATCTCTAACCATTTTAACTCAAAAGGACAAGAAGTTTGAATGGAGAGACAAGCAAGAATCAGCCTTACAGTTACTGAAGCAGAAGTTGTGCAGCGCTCTGATTCTTTCGCTTCGCGAGGGTATAAATGTTTTTGTAGTTTACTGCGATGCTTCACACCAAGGTCTTGGTTGTGTATTGATGAAAAAGGACAAGGTTATTGCGTATGATTCTTGTCAACTCAAGGTTCACGAGAAAAATCACACTACGCATAATCTGGAGTTAGGATCAGTAGTCTTTGCATTCAAGATTTGGAGATACTACTTATATGGTACAAAGTGTATTGTCTTCACAAACCATAAGAGTGCTCAAAGTGTCCTGGAGTTAGGACCCTTTTTACTGTTTTAATTTTTGGGGAAAAAACATGCAATATTTACATTGTTTTAAAATGATTTCCTCTAGACCTTATGTGTACATGAGACAATATGGACTTAGCCATGGAACACTTAAATAGATCTATTGGGTTGACACCCCCACTCTTGGTTAGTCGCTCTAACCCAGATACAAACGATAAAAGAGTGCTAGTATTTTACATACGATAATACATTCTCTTTATTATACAATGTGCGAGGCATAACTCGACAAGGTTTGGTTATGGACTCATGTTGGACACATTTGTCATTGTCTTAGCTAGGCACCGATTTGGTCATTCATGGATTTCATAACTTTGCATTTTACAGTGATTTAAACCTTTGGACTCACCGACTTTGTGTTGACAAAGTTTTTTATGCATGTTTTCAGGTAATAAGTTTTCATGGATGGAACTTGGTGAAATTTTAATCTTGCATCATGGGATAACGTCTTTTGCGGGATTTTCTGTGTAACTCTCATTTTTGTGGGATTTAAGTATGAAATCTTAGATCTTTAATACAATAAAATTTGGGTGTAAACTCTTAACAATTTGGTATCCAAAATTGTGTTTTAATTTAGATGTTTGGTTAAATCATGTGCAAGTTGCATCTCGTGATTCTACCTTGGCGGGGTGTGACATACATACCTTGTATTGGTGATTACCCTTCTCGAATAGAGCACTATCTGTACTTCTGTTTTAGTTTCAATCAAGCCAAATTTAAGTTGTTAAAATTGGTTCCATCGCTGGGAAACGAAATGACACCTTCAACCCAAAGTTCGGCCGACCCAGACCCTCTTCCATCGTAGCCCAATTAGCGGCCATGGCTTCCCAAATGGACTCCTTCGATGTATAGAAGGAGGAAGTAGCATCCTTAAAGAAACAATCACGCAATAACAGTCGTTCTAAAGGTGGTTCGGGGTGCGGCAATGAAGGGGACAGTTCATGGCGAAACCAACACCCCTACCGCCCATTTCAAAAAATTGACTTTCTAGCTTATAATGGAGGAGACCCACGTGAGTGGATTCTTAACTCGGAAAAGTACTTTCGTTATTATCAGATCCCAAATGAAGAGAAAGTTGGCGTGGCCTCTATGCATTTGGAAGGAGATGCTTTTGATCTGTTCTCATGGCTATCAGCAGATCAAACGATTATCGTGTGGGAAGAATTGGTTCTTACCTTTCAGAAGAATTTTGGTTCTTTCTTTAGATCCGAACAAGTACCTCTGTACCATTAAACAAACCGAATCTATACATGAGTACCGACAAGAATTCTCCAAGAGGTCGGCTAGAGTTTCAAACTGCTTAGAAAATTGGTTATTAAGGGTGTTTCTGAATGGCCTGAAAGAGGAGCTTAAAGCTTGTGTATAATGCAGCCAGTCTAGCCCTAGAATACGAGTCCAAGATTAGCCACCACTAAACTGAGAAGAATCATCCAGTATTTCCCAACCCAGGCCAAATTCAAGCAGATCAGCTCAGCACCATCAGCATCTCCAAACTTACCAATAACCACCCCGCAAAACCCCCCATTCTCGTCTATCAGATACTGAGAAACAGTCTAAGTATCTTAAAGGTGATTGTTTCCAATGTGGTGACAAATTTGGACTAGGACACCGATGCAAAACAGGTAGTTACCACCTGCTTGAGACTGTTAATGATACAGGTTATCCAGATACCAACCCCGGGCAGAATCACTTAGCTGATCAAGATGATATCGCTAAGATCAAGCTTCAAGCCGTCATGGGGAAGTTGAATGTTCCAGACCTAATACTTCATGGTTCCATTAATATGCATCAGCTGTTAGTTCTGGTTGACATCGGATCAACACATAATTTTGTGGCTAAAACTTTCGTTACAAAGGCAAATCTCTCAACTTTTGGTGTGCGAATTAGCAATGGCGATGTTATCAGTTGCAAACAAGTTTACAAAGAAGTTGTGTTACAGATCTCAGACTTTCAAATCCCCAAGACTTTTACCCGTTTTCGTTTTCGTTGGGAGGAGCCGATGTAGTGCTTGGTGTCCAGTGGTTAGCTACACTCGGCACTATCCAAGCCAACTGGAACAAAAGGTTCCTTAACTTTGTTATTGATGGTAAGGAGTTCAAATTGCACGGAATACCTCCGGATAAAGGCACTTTTCCTACTTTTCGTCACCTCCAGGTCGAACTGAATTGGGATATTTCAAAGATATCTATTGCACAAGAACTTCATCCTAAATAACTTGAGGACAAGTCGTTTTTCGAGGCCGGCAGTACTGATACGAGCCTAATGCTTTTGCTGGGCCGAACTGGGTTAGGCCACGTACCTGGGCCAGGTCAAACCTAATACATGTTTAGTGGAGAGAAAAAGATGTTAAATAGTGGGAAATTGGATGGTGGGAAACAAAAATCAGGGAGTGGGAGTGATTTAGGAGAATTGAGGAGATAGAGATGTGGGGCAGAAAACTACCTAATGTTTTATTGTTTATATTTCCATAATTGTTCATTTTTAGCATTGTTTATTTTATCAAAAAAAAATAGGGTTTCTATATCTTGTTTGAAGATTACCCTTTTCAAACCGGACACTATCTGTACTTTTTTAGTTTCAATCAAGCCAATTTTAATATTAAGTTCTTAACATTGTATGTTTGCATGTAAAACACTATTAGGGTTTCTATATCTTGTTTGAAAATTACCCTTCTCAAACCGAATAATATCTATACTTTTTTTAGTTTCAATCAAGCCAATTCTAACTTTAAGTTTTTAATATTGTGTGTTTGCCTATAAGAAAAAAAAAAAAAACTATTACAAAAGTATCAATAAATTAATCTTACCGACTGACCTGAAAACATTTTCACAAACCATTGAGCCAAGTAACATTATTGAATGAATGACAGAAATAATCATATATAACACACTAGCTAATTACCCCGGGAGGGTCCCGGGGTTGAAAAATCTAATTTTACGTGATAACCTATTGTAAATGGCTCAAGTTAACTAACCACAAAATCTCTCAATCATTGCATGTTCATAGTATTCTAATAAGTAATAACTCATATTTCCTAATCTAAAACCTAATCAGTAAATTCACTTATGTAAGCTGCAACTATTAAAAAACTCATCACATCTCTCTAATTTCTCACATTCTAATGACTCTTATAATTCCTAACCTAATCAACTAAACAAACACTTAAGTTGGAAGTTGTAATCATTGCATCTCATTATGCCACGTGGCATAATCAAGAGATGGTTGAGGCCACCATTGAACGCCACGTCAGCAACTATCAATTCTTTCCGGGAGCGTCCCAGGGTTGAAAAATATAACCATTCTAATAATACTAATACTAATTGTAATAATTATTATTCTTGTAATTAAATAAATAAAAAATAACCTTGCTATAAGGTGACACCATGTGTTGCAGTGTTGCGCGATTCTTTCTCTTAACTTCTCTTGATGAAGTATACCTAGTAAAATTCCAATGATGACATGGCGATTGGGCTGATTTTCAACATCGTAGATAAGAAACTGGATTAAAAGAAAAAACATGATTAATGAATAACATGAACACTTTGTGTGTTTTTTTCCTGTATGAACGAAACCCCACAAAAAATAGTTGATTTTTTCCGTTTTTTATATAGGTCTATGGTACTCGTTGGAAAGATAATAAAACGCTCGTTAATTTGGTGTAATTTTTTTCTTTAAAAAATCTCGTATATAAAAGATATAAACGTTTAAAAATTATGGGAGGAAACATGAGAGAGAAAATTTTAAATTTATTTTTAAATTCTTTTTTTTCTAAAATAACTCAATTTAATTTAGGGTTTTATGTTTATCTTTTTTTTTAATTAAAAAAGAAAATAGTTCAAAAACACTAAAATCTTTCAATTATGATGCCACGTGGCACTCTCAAGAGGAGGTTGAGGCCTCCATTGCACGTCACGTCAGCATATACGTTTTCTTTTATATATATAGATAAATGATAAACTGCCCTAAATCAAAATCACTATTCAAATGAGTTTGTATATTAATATAGTGTAATTTAGTTAAAATCCTAAATTATTTCCTTCCAAGTTTTAGGTTAAATATAACAAGATTGAAATATTTATAAAATATTTCTTTATTTTCAAATTAATCAAAAGGGTCTTTAGAATACATTTGAAAAAGATGATAATTGAAATGAAGCTAACCACTCTAGTTATCTATCATGGTTACTTAAATTGCACTACAAATTCATAGGGTCGTCGTTTACTTATTTAAATTTCTCGAGTCAATAAAAAATGGGTAACATAGATAGCATAAAAAAACAAACAAAAAGAACTACAGGATAGCTTGAGTATGAAGTAGGTCCGCACCCTTATTTAAACATCATCAACAATATCGTAATTATTTATCATATATATATAATAATTAACTTGAAAGGCTTACTTGAGCTCCAAGCTACTAATCCAAAGAAAAATGTATGACGACTTTTGGTTGATTTCGAAAATTCAGAAAGAATGAATAGTCTTCTTCTTCTTCTTCACGCGTTTCCCACAATTTCCATGAACCTTCCATAACCGCCCCGTCTCCATCAGTCTACTCAGCATCCTTGTTCATTCAATTATTATCTACACACACGCTCGTCTTTTTATTTAGGTTTTAAATTTATGCTCATTTAATGAAACATAAAAACCATATTGTTTCTCAATATAAACACCTACTTACCTACACTCGTCTATTTGTTGGACTTATTATTTACGACATAACATACAGTCGCTATGTTAGTAAAAGAAACAAATTGTTTGTCACATCGACGTTATAATGACTCCTTAAAAATTGTGTAATGGTTAATGCTTCTATCCTCTTCTTAACAGGAGCAGACCTAGCTTAATGTTAGGTGCCGCACCCGCTGCTCCTCGGGTCCGCGCGCGTAGAGGAAAAATATTTTTTTTTTTGATTTTTTGATAACATTACTACTAAAATAAAATTTACGTTGCTATTAAAATTTAATATACGTTACTACTAAATGAAATTATACGTTACCATGTTACGTTACTCGAAAAAATATTTATCGAACTCGAGCAAGAATAACCAAAAAAATTAACTAATTTAATTATCTAAACAAGCACACCCCATTACCACAAGTCCAACAAGCCTAGCCAGCCAACCCAACCCACTTTCACCTTCACAAATAAAAAAATAAAAAAATAAAAAAAAACAAAGTTTGGGACTTTCTTTTTGTTCTGATAGCAGCAGCCATTCAACAAGAAATCAACAAACCCTACCCCGCCCTCCACCATCCCACTTCCCTCCCGTCCTCCGCCTCCACCAAATTGTGAGTTATTTGTTTTTTTTTAATTTAATTGAATTGCTCATGTGTTTTATAATTTGTGGAGACTTTTGTTAATTGAATTACTCATGTGTTTTAGGGAATTAACTTGAATATTGTTAATGTTGAATGTACCGTATATTTGATACTTGGTAAGTTACCAAGTGTATGTGTTTTAGGATTTAGTAATTATAAATTGGGTTTTGGATGTTATTATTGATTATATTGTTTTTTATTAATTGTCTAGTAAATGCATATGAGTATGTTGTGGGTAAATCTCAGTTTTTATTAGCTGGTTATAATATTTAAAATATGTGCATACCAAGTGTTTGATGAAATATTTGTCTTAGTTTTTCACTTTTATCCTCTAATTTAAATTATATTTTATCTAAGTACATTGGTTGCAATTTTTTGTTGATTGTATGTAGGTTGAGTTGGACATGTTGGAATTTTGGAATATTGAATGGAAATTTAATTTAGAGATATTATTATATAGAGTTTTTATGTGGTGAATAAAAGAGAGACTCTTGAGTAAAGTTTCTTTTGTAACACTTGATGAGTTAAATTAGAGTGTTAAATCTCTAATTAAGTGACTAATTATGTAACACCCCAACCGATGGCGGAATCATCGAGGTGTCACGTAGTGACGATTGTTCAAAAGCACATGGTACTAAAATGTAAATATATTATTGAATAATTTAAATTTTCTTACATAGATGAAATGGAAAAAAATACAAAAGTCTGAACGAAACATGAAATTTGAAATAACTTTATTAAGAGCAAGCACTAAAATCCAATGCTATGGAACTAAGATCAAACTGCACATGAAACATGTACAAAATAGGTTTTGTCAACATAAGAAATGTTGGTGAGCATTCCTAGATTTAATACATATAGTAAGTTGGAAAAATGTTACACAATTCAAGTGCAAAGCTACAGTGCAATTATGTAAACTATGTAACATACAAATGAGCGAAATTAATCCTGTGACTGTATAATGTACTAAATGAACGGCGGTGTACTTATCCAATAAATGGATAATAACTTAACAATGACCATGGATTCTCCGATGAAAAAGGGGGAGAATCAACCTAGGCGGGTTGCCAATCCAATAGCGCTATCCAATGTTAAGGCCGGCTTGTACAATGTTAATGATTTCACTAAGTACAAATGTATTCTACATGTAATGTCTAAGCATAAAGCACGTTTGTAAGCAAATGCACATAGTACTAGAATTGTATTGTAAAAAATGTGAACTTGTATTTGTAATTTGTATAAGTGTACATGTAACACCCCAAAAATGAATAAAAGCAAAAAGGGGATAGGAAATACTCACTTTCGCCAAATGACTAGATGACTAAGCGAGCGTGAAAATGCGAGCAATCCAAAGATTTAACAACGAAACTAGTCCAATTTAGAAGAAAAGAAACCGAATAGGAATAAAATATCAAGCTTCCAATTCGCCAATTACAAGAGCTTATAATCAAAGCTTCAAATGTAGAAGTAATATACTCTAGAAGAAAGGTATGAGGGAGAGTTTAATCTAATTAAAACAATCGATTTAGAGGTGCAAAGTGTAATGGGTCGTAGGTGGGTTTTTATACTAGTTTTGGATTCAATTAGGCTTTAAAATTGGTCAACACAATAAAGTAAGGTTTTAAGATGAATTGACTATTTGACTAGGACTTTGACTAGGATTTTGACTAAGACTTTGACTAGGATTTTGACTGAGACTTTGACTAGGATTTTGACTGACACTTTGACTGTTTGACTGTCTCAGCGGACCGCGAGAGCTAAAAAAAATAATTTTTCTAATTTAATCAATTTTAAGTTATAGACTTGTTTCCTTCTGTTTCTAAGTTGTTTTAGGACCGAAAATTAAGGCTTTGAGTATCAAGGTCTGAAACATACGTGCTCGGGTGTAGATGTGAGTATAAAACGAATATACTTTTACTTATAAAAATTATAAGTTTTATTAAATTGTGAATTTTGGTCCTATTAAAATACGAGGGTTAAAAATGAAAATTTTGAAATAGTTGAGGAACCAATTATGCACATTTATGAAAAGTGAAGGGTGCAGGTTGTCACAGTCTCCCCTACTTTAGAAAAATTCGTCCCGAAATTACTTTCAAGTGAAGGTTTCCATGAAACAAAAGACATTTGTAAAAAGGCAAGTAGATCTTAAGAAATGTATCAGCCATGATTTGACAAAATTTGAAGTAGTTGTTTAATACCCAAAATAAGAGTTTGAAAATCCTTAAAGTTTGACCTAAGGTTAGAGAATTATGAGTTTATAATGAGCAAGGTTTGGGAAAAGTATGTAACTGGTTAGAGAAGTTTCTGACCGAATTTTATTAAGGACATGCAACAGGATTTCGACTAACAGAGAGTGTAAGAGTATAGAAAGTTTGTGTTTTCTGTGTGGATGGTCCAGATAAAGACTCTAAGAAGTCGAATTGAAGCTCGTGTAAGAACATTCTTATCGAAAATGCTAGCTATTAGTCAACGATCTAATAAAGAGATAGTAATGGGTAGGTTCTTGGTCAGACTCCTAGTCCGCTCCCGCAGTATCGCTCGTGCTTATATATAGGGTGTACCGCAGCTAACCCACCACACTACTGATACTTTGGACTCGTACTGATTGTCTACCAATAGCCTAAGTAGAATCACACACCACCCCCATGTACCTGTAAATCCATGATTGCGTTCTGGACCGTAATCATCGATTTACCTTACACTAGGGTGCTATGCTTTTCTATAACACTAACATAAGTAATACAAGAAACAATGCGTGCAACCAAAATGTGTTAAGTAGTAGATACTGCTCAAGTATAAGATGCGGTTAGAAGTTCTTCCCCTTTCAGGTTCACCCTTTAACCGTAATGAGATTAATGTGTAAGTATAAGACATGATTAAGGGTTCTTAACCTTTCGGGTTCACCCTTAACCGGTAAATTTCTGTTCACATCATTGGGCTCTAAACAACCATATTGATAAACTCTAAGGATTACACCGTTTCCCCTCGGGTTAGAGGAATACTCTGAACCGAGTCGTACATGGGAACTGGCTTAGATCTCATACGAGCTATCAATTAGTATGTTCGTTGGCCATGATGATGAACAAAAATAATGTAAAGTATAACAGGGTTTTGCTCACAACAAAAAAAAATATGCATACCAAATATGCGTTCATGTAAGTATATAAGTATAGCATAAAATTTCGATTGAAAGAATAGTATAACGTAAATCGAGTAAATCGCACAATTTGCACAAAATGAAAGTAAACGAGTTAAATTAATGCTCAAAACTAGTGCTGTAAGAATAACTACTAATAACTAGTGCGAGAATAGTTGCGAATACGCGTGAAAATAACTACCAACAAAATAATAATACAAAAATAATAAGATAATGTACAAACGTAACTATAAGTAGAATGGTGTAAAAAAAATAACGAAATTTACTGTATATGAAAGTGCGCAGAACAGACGTATAGTCTACTGGTATGAGGATAACTTTTTGGAAACCGAAGAATGTTTTAAGTTCAAAACAGGTTCACTTGAAAAGATTTCGTAGGTACACATTTTCATGTGTTTACGAGAAGTCGAGTTTGAAAAGTGTTATAAGGTATATTATTAGTTGCAAATTCCTCCCGAAAACATATATTGGATACGTTATATGAAAACATGCAGATTTACATTTGATTTGTAAAATATGCAATGCAAATTTATAAAATGCAAGATGAAACCATTTCATGAAGTGTGTATAAATCTAATGTGTTTCGAAAGACCAAGATTTAAAATGATGTGAAGGTTGTGAATGATCCCAGATGCCTTGACGAATTTTGGAAAATAAAATTTTTTGTATTTAAACATTTCTTTAACTTGTGGGTTGAAAAGTCGGAAATTTTTAATTGTTATGAAATGTTGAGAAAATCGAAGTGTTACTCATTAAGACTGGGTAAACTTGAAACCTTTTAAATTTTCAAACTTTTACGAAATTTATACATTGAAAGATCATTTATTTGCAGGATCGTTAAGGCATCTCTTTGGGCTCATAGCGGGCTATTTGTTTCAAGGCACAAGGTGTATGAAAAGTGTGTTCTAACTTGGCGAATAGGCTTTGTGAAAAGACTTATAGAATAAGTTGTCAAATTAATCGTTTTAGAGAGTAGTGTACTAGTGCATATCGTGTAGGTAGGCATTTATGTATGATTTAGTCTGACTAAGAAGTTCTAACTAATGGTAGTTGGCTATGGTTTAGGAGACTGGGTGCAGCAATATTAGTATTAGGTATATGAGGATATACTGTGACATCGATCAAGTAAGTTTGTAAACATGAAGGTATAAAACAGGTTGAAATAATAAGTTTGGAAAAAACCATGTTCATTTTTAACTGTATGATGACGCAACATTCCTAAAATCAGGATATGATCAAAGTTAAACACAGAGTTTAAAACTTAAGTCGTGGGTAAAAATGTTTTAACGTAAAACGAGTAATACCTTATAGTGTAAGAATCATGAGCATAAGTGAAATAGTGTAAGCTTTAATGCGATAATATATCGAACAAAAAAAGTTTTAATAATGATGATAAGGAACTCAAAATCGAATGATCAATAAATAATAGAATATGAAACATCAAGTGATTAAATTGAGTCTTCAAATGATAAACATATATGAATATTAATGATATAAAACATTGGAATTGTTTCCATAGGAAACTTTGACAAACTCAAGTATTTGAAATTTCCTATTGACTTGTGGGGGCGTACTTTAGCCTATAAGTGAATGCTCATCCCGAGAGTTCCCAGGTCGGCATACGGGTCCCTCGTCTGATTGGGATTTATGCGAAATGCCAGGCCTAGACAGAAAACTCAGGATACAGGCGCTCACCCTTCCAGATTGCACGTGCCCCATCACTAGTGAATTCCAAAACTTTAGCGAGATTAAAAACGAGATGCAAAAATAGATCCTTGAGATTTGGATTTCACTCCTAACTCAAAGATGTATTTCAAAATTGAAAACGATTGTGGAATGAAACCAATCACTAAGTTAAGGATATCACTCCCAGCTTAGTGGTTAAGTTCCTTTTTTAAATAAATACTCTTTGAGGTGTGGATGTCACTCCTATCTCAAAGATATATTCCTAAGATAAATAACATATAGAGGAGTGAAACTAATCACCATGGTATGAATGTCACTCCTAACTTGGTGATATCGTTTCGTTTGTGAAATATGAGTATCTTCTTCTTTAAACAACACACCGAAAGAATAACGAGAAAGAATCATATCGAAAATATCTTGAAAGAAAATAATAGGATAAAGAGAAATAAACACGAGAGGACTCGTGAATGTAAGCTTGGTTATAAACTAGGCTAAAAGGCATTCTAATAACCTAATTCCCTATAACCATGGCTCTGATACCAATCTGTAACACCCCAACCGATGGCGGAATCATCGAGGTGTCACGTAGTGACGATTGTTCAAAAGCACATGGTACTAAAATGTAAATATATTATTGAATAATTTAAATTTTCTTACATAGATGAAATGGAAAAAAATACAAAAGTCTGAACGAAACATGAAATTTGAAATAACTTTATTAAGAGCAAGCACTAAAATCCAATGCTATGGAACTAAGATCAAACTGCACATGAAACATGTACAAAATAGGTTTTGTCAACATAAGAAATGTTGGTGAGCATTCCTAGATTTAATACATATAGTAAGTTGGAAAAATGTTATACAATTCAAGTGCAAAGCTACAGTGCAATTATGTAAACTATGTAACATACAAATGAGCGAAATCAATCCTGTGACTGTATAATGTACTAAATGAACGGCGGTGTACTTATCCAATAAATGGATAATAACTTAACAATGACCATGGATTCTCCGATGAAAAAGGGGGAGAATCAACCTAGGCGGGTTGTCAATCCAATAGCGCTATCCAATGTTAAGGCCGGCTTGTACAATGTTAATGATTTCACTAAGTACAAATGTATTCTACATGTAATGTCTAAGCATAAAGCACGTTTGTAAGCAAATGCACATAGTACTAGAATTGTATTGTAAAAAATGTGAACTTGTATTTGTAATTTGTATAAGTGTACATGTAACACCCCAAAAATGAATAAAAGCAAAAAGGGGATAGGAAATACTCACTTTCGCCAAATGACTAGATGACTAAGCGAGCGTGAAAATGCGAGCAATCCAAAGATTCAACAACGAAACTAGTCCAATTTAGAAGAAAAGAAACCGAATAGGAAAAAAATATCAAGCTTCCAATTCGCCAATTACAAGAGCTTATAATCAAAGCTTCAAATGTAGAAGTAATATACTCTAGAAGAAAGGTATGAGGGAGAGTTTAATCGAATTAAAACAATCGATTTAGAGGTGCAAAGTGTAATGGGTCATAGGTGGGTTTTTATACTAGTTTTGGATTCAATTAGGCTTTAAAATTGGTCAACACAATAAAGTAAGGTTTTAAGATGAATTGACTATTTGACTAGGACTTTGACTAGGATTTTGACTAAGACTTTGACTAGGATTTTGACTAAGACTTTGACTAGGATTTTGACTGACACTTTGACTAGGACTTTGACTAAGACTTTGACTGTTTGACTGTCTCAGCGGACCGCGAGAGTTAAAAAAAATAATTTTTCTAATTTAATCAATTTTAAGTTATAGACTTGTTTCCTTCTGTTTCTAAGTTGTTTTAGGACCGAAAATTAAGGCTTTGAGTATCAAGGTCTGAAACATACGTGCTCGGGTGTAGATGTGAGTATAAAACGAATATACTTTTACTTATAAAAATTATAAGTTTTATTAAATTGTGAATTTTGGTCCTATTAAAATACGAGGGTTAAAAATGAAAATTTTGAAATAGTTGAGGAACCAATTATGCACATTTATGAAAAGTGAAGGGTGCAGGTTGTCACAAATTAAGTGAGACCTTTCACCCTTCCTCAAGTCTAGTATATTTAGTAGGTTATATGCCTCATGTGATACTAGAGACAATAGAACATATATATGAAATATGATGTTCTTGGAGAGAGAGATACCTGAAGACTAATTGTATAAAGGAACACTCTTTACTATTTTTATTCGTTCCAAATGTCATACACTACAATTTTACCTAGTGTAACCTCGGGTGCGTGGCCTTCTCCGGCAGTACAGACTGCTTCGGCTGTTGTACCCTGGAAGACAGACGCGTTGTCTTTGGTAGAGGCGCGAAATCTGTTTTAAGGGAAGCATGTTGAACACGTGCCTCAGCTTCAACCGTCAACATTATGTTTGTTTATTTTTGCAGCCAAGAATGATCGTACAAAAGACATGGTTCAAGGTTTCATTGAAGACTATGCAAAGATTCTTATAAGAAGACGCAATTCAAACTCTTGTTGAAGACTTCGGTTTGAATCATTTTATGTTGTATTTTAAATTATTTTCGTTTGGATTTGTACACGGTGCATGTACTACAATTTCCCAAATGTATAAAGAGTGTATCGTTATTATTTTATTAATATCATTTTAATAAAATCGTGACCCATGTCCTACAGGACATGGTGAAGATTCATGTTCACAAATGATAAAAAGACATGTTGGAACTGTCGAATGCACTTCAGGTTTGAAAACCCTCTTAAAGCTTTACATATACTATCGTTTTTGCTTCTAGTTTGGTATTCTTTTCTCCACAATTTAGTTAGGCTAATTTGGCATTTACACGTATAAAAGACTATGACATAGTTTGACTAGTATAAGTTAATTCTACCATGGTGTATAACTTGTCAATTTGGGGCTGAAATAACCAACAAAATGTATTATGTTCAATTGATTCAGTAATGCACTCAAACTGTTTGATAAAATGCCTCAGTGAACCGTATGTTGTATAACCTTAAAAGCTTGTTATACAACATTCTATTGCACAAATAAGGGCAGTGTACCTAAGGCGCGAGCCACAGGCCAATGTTTGCCACGAAGTGCTCCTCAGTTGGGCTTCATGTACGTCATGCGCCTCAGGTCGCATAAGGCAATGCCCATCGAGTCTCAGTGCACCTCACGCCAGATGCGCGCTTTTTAAAACCAAGATTATATGAAACAACTGTGTCACACCCTCAAATTACCACTTGCGGGGTTTTACCGCGAGGCGCATGACAAACCAGGATCCAAGTCAACGATCACAATAAACAACTCTATATGAAAAACGTAAACAGACATAACCATTAATTTAATAAGCGGAAGCGTTTCAGTAGCATTTAATCAACTATGCTATCATCTCAAAAATTGTTCAAAATACTTTTATTACAAAACATGCACTAAGCCTAGACGCCAATGCAGACCCGTGCGCCTAGTTCCGTTCGTTGCTACCTTAGCGACCTGAGAAAAACATGCCAAAAAGATGTCAACATATAATGCTGGTGAGTTCACAGGTTTGTTCAAAATGTTACCAAAATGTTACCATGTCCATACTATATCAATGTTACCAAGTACGCTAGCTAGGCGTATGTTTCATTACTACTACGATTGGAAACCATTACTAGACACGTTTAGCAATGTTCAGCATGTTTAAGCAGCCCGTATGTTCAGCATGATACCAATGTACCTGTTCGAGACAATATGCACCCGCCCGGCCCTCCAAGCCGACGAGTGGGGCAGGTCACGCCCAATAGATCTATCCACATTTCCCCCGTTGTGCATCCCCGCACATTCATGGTTTCCCCCGGGACTTTCCAAAAGATCGTATAGCAATATAAAGTTAAAACCATAGTATGACATATGTTACCAAAATAGTTTAGCGCATGTTTTCTCCCCCAAAAGTTAAAGCAGTAAAAGTGGGGCCGTGAACTCACCTTAAGTAGCGTTCTTCAAATACAAGTAAAGAGGTTTAGCCCTTGATAATCCCTCTACCGGAGATCTATCAAAATGTTCACATAAGTGTTCTGACTAATAACCATAAGGTTATCTAGTCCCCGATTGTCCAGATCGTAACCAAGTATGTTTTAAAGCGTGTTTAAATGTTTAACCGACACACTAGACCGACCCGACATCCTGTTGGTGACCCATTACCCTAAATAATCAAGTACACATAGATTACACACAAGGTTCAAGCATAAAACACTTAGTTTGTATCAAAAATCTCATTTCTGCATCAGAACGGTCGAACCAGTCAGTTTTAAGTCTCCTTCGCACCTTTTTGTCTCCTTCGCCCGTTTTACATCTCGTTCGACCGTTTGATGCTTCCTTCGCCCGTTTTATCTCATTCGTCCAATATAAACCCAGGTTCGACCCTGGATCCCTCCTTCGCACCATCGACTGGTCGAAGGAGGCCAGGTTCGCCCCTGTTGTATAATTTTTCCTAAAAACGCTTCAAACACATTCAAAACGACCCGAAACATCATCAAACACAGCAGTCAAGCATGGATAACTTATCCCTACAAAACCCCTCCGATTTCCCCCGATAATACGTCTGTTTTAGCCCTTTCCCAAAATGGTAAAGATTATGGAAACATCACTTTCATGCATGAATTATTTACCCAATTTGGAAACTTTTGGAATCGATTCATGCTTAGCTTAAAATACTCAGTTTGTCGATTATCCGATCTTTCTTATTCATTCTATTGATCATAAATATTCATACCTCAAGTATTAATCCAATAAAACCCCCAAATATCAATATATCCAATCCTAACCCTAGACAACAATATTCCAATCATTAACAACAATCCTATATCATGTTTCTATCATAGATATAGCAGCAAATCATTGAACAACACATAACACCACATAATACACAATTTACATATGTTATTCATCATGAAAACCTATGTTAAATGATCATGTTTTGATTTAGAAAGATGTTTAAAAGGTTTTTAATCATGAAAGTACCCTTAGAACAGATCCGGACAATTAGGGTTAGATGAAAACGAATTAAAATGCTTTTAAAAAGGTTTAGGATTATGAACACACCTTGGATTCTTGTTTAGATGTTGTAGATGGGTTAGATTATGAAAACGAAGAGCAAAAACTCCTTCCTTAGTGTTTAAGATCGTTTGGGAGCGTTTTGGGACGGTTAGGGTTTGTGAAATGATGAAAAATGACAAAGGTTGGTATTTATACTAATCTTCCTTCGCACCCATTCATTGGTCGAATGTGGTCTCCTTCGCCCCTTTCACAGGGTCGAATGAGCCCTGTTTGGTCGAAGGGAATTCCTCAAATTCCACTTCCCTGGTTCGCCCACTTGCATGGGTCGAACCAGACACTTTTCTTCTCCTTCGACCACTCGAAGTGGTCGAACCAGAACCCCCTTTTTAACTAGTTTTCCAGTTTGTCGTGTTTAACGCATTCTAACACATCTTAACACATAAGCATGCATCCTCAGTCTATATTTAACATATTTAAACACAGATAATCATTTACACATCATTTAAACACATCTATGTATATAATCCACCACACGACCCATAATCTACACATATACTTAATTAGTTCATGTAATGTCACCAACAACGGAACCCGGTACTAGTGTATTACCAAAACGACTCCCAATGATCCTCCAGATCATTGTACCCTGGACAATCCTAACTTGACCCGACTCAACTAACCCAGTTAAGTTTGTTTATAAACGTTTCTCGCTAAGGTAGACTTAGATGTTACCAATATGTTTAAGCCGAACATGCCGGGTGTCACATCATCCCCACGTTGAAAGAATTTTCGTCCTGAAAATTGCGCAAAGCCCAAAAAGAAAGAAACGAAAAGAACAGAACGAAAAGAAACTTACCGGATGTCACATCATCCCCACGTTGAAAGGAATCTCGACCCGAGATTCATTCCGCTTCAGCAGTAACATGCCTCAATTCAAAAGCGCGCTTCGGAAAGAGATGAGGATACTTAGATTTCATCTGATCCTCCCGTTCCCATGTGAACTCCGGTCCACGGTTCGAGTTCCAACGGACTTTAACGATGCGGATTTTACTCCGTCGAAGGCTACGAATCTTGTAGTCGAGAATCTCGACAGGTTCCTCCACAATGCGAAGACGATCATCAACCTTGATCTCTTCCAGTGGTACAATGAGAGATTCATCAGCCAAACACTTCTTCAAGTTAGACACATGGAAGACGTTGTGTACACTACCGAGCTCCGCCGGTAAGTCAAGTTTGTATGCCACCGGTCCAATCCGATCCAGGATTGCGAATGGTCCGACATAACGAGGGTTAAGCTTGCCACGCTTTCCAAAGCGTATGACGCCCTTCCATGGTGAAACTTTCAGAAGTACTTTGTCCCCAACCTGGAACTCTAAAGGTTTTCGACGGCGATCGGCATAGCTCTTCTGACGATCCCGTGCAGCAGCCAAACGTTGACGGATCTGTACGATTTTCTCCGAAGTTTCGTACACGAGTTCCGGACCAGTGAGCTGGCTCTCGCCCACCTCGGCCCAACAAAGTGGTGATCGGCATTTCCGTCCGTAAAGAGCCTCGAACGGAGCTGCCTTGATGCTAGAGTGATAGCTGTTGTTGTAGGAAAACTCCACTAGCGGCAGGTGGATCTCCCAACTTTTGCCAAAATCGATAACACATGCCCGAAGCATGTCTTCCAAGGTTTGAATCGTCCGCTCACTCTGTCCATCAGTTTGCGGATGATAAGCCGTACTCATATCCAACTGAGTACCTAAAGCCTTGTGCAGAGCCTTCCAGAAACGCGAAGCGAAACGAGAATCACGATCAGAGATAATAGAAACAGGCACTCCGTGCCGAGCAACCACCTCCTTAAGGTAAAGTCGAGCCAACCGCTCGATTCCATCGGTTTCCTTAATAGGTATAAAACGTGCCGATTTTGTCAGCCGGTCAACAATCACCCAAATCATATCATAACTACTAGGTGACCTTGGCAGTTTGGTGACAAAATCCATCGTGATTCGTTCCCACTTCCATTCTGGAACATCTGGTTGTTGCAGGAGACCAGACGGCCTCTGATACTCCACCTTGACTTTAGCACAAGTCAAACATTTGCTGACGTAAGAAGCTATATCAGCCTTCATGTTTGGCCACCAATAAAGTATCTTCAAATCCTGATACATCTTATCGGAGCCAGGGTGAATAGTGTAACACCCCAACCGATGGCGGAAACATCGGGATGTCACGTATTGATGATTGTTCAGTAGCTCATGGTAAATAATAAATTTCATTATATGATTTAAATAAATTACATACAATTGTTCTACAAGAATTCGTACATCAAATTGAATAAAACTATGCACACATCTTCAAGCATTAATTCAAATCTTCAAGCAAGTAGAACCTGAAACATGTTAAGTTGAAAATATTTTGGGTCAACAAAAGTTGGTGAGAATTACATAGGTTTTGATAATCGAATAAAATTGTTGTGCAATTCATGTGTCATGGCAATCTAGTCCATATGCGAAAACATACTAGAAGTAAATCGAGTGCATAATCAACCATTGTGACTGTTGTATTGTGGTACATCCCATACGCTCATGGTTCACTCGTTTATATTGCAGTAACAAACACCCACGCAACCTTTGTAGGAGGCACGTATCCGGGTGGGATTGTCAGTCCAATAGATCTATCAATGTATACCGTTTGGCTGATGAATGTTTATGCTAGAATTGTGCTTACGCTAGTCATGTTCAAGACATAATGCAACATAGAAAATACACATAGACACATTGATGATTGAATTGCATGAATAATGTTGTAACATGTTTCACCCCAAAAATGGTGATAAATAGAAAAGGGGCTATGTAAAACTCACCTTAGCAAAATGTTATGTCTCGTAAAAAAAAATAGAATAATGTGTTGTGAATGTATGCGAGGCGAATCCCAAAGACTCAACAACGTAGCTAGTCCAAATTGAAGAAAACGAAAAAGAAAGAATATCAAGCTTCCAATTCGCCAATTACAAGAGCTTATAATCAAAGCTTCAATTGTAGAAGTAATAAACTATAGAAGAAAGGTATGAGGGAAAGTTTAATCGGATTGAAACAATCGATTTAGAGGTGCAAAGTATAATGGGTCATAGGTGGGTTTTTATACTAGTTTTGGAGTCAATTAGCCATTAAAATTGGTCAACACCATAAAGTAAGGTTTTATGATGAATTGACTATTTGACTAAGACTTTGACTGTTTGACTAATACTTTGACTAGGACTTTGACTATTTGACTCAAGGCTTTATTTAAAAAAAAAAAATCTTGTATGTGAAAAAAAAAGAATTTAGAATCATATTATTATTATTATTATTTATATACATTTATGTATGTATATAAGTTGTGAGTTAGGATAAATAAAGACTTAGACACATTTGTATAATATTAATGATAAAGGTGTAATAAAAAAATATATATATAAGGGCTTTTTATGTATTAAAATTTTGGGGAAAATTTTGCGATGTTACAAATAGAATACCGGGATTTGTGAGCTTCATCCAGAACAAGCTCACGCAATCCCCCGAATAATGGGACCCAAACACGCCCCGCAAAATAGTGTAAGCCATCAGTCCTGAGCTCAAGATGCTTGTCAGCACTGTGCATCGTTTCAGCCTTAAGGTTTTCCTCCTTCAAGGCTTCCAACTGTGCAGAACGGATTCGGTCAGGCAACGACGAATGAATGGTGAGCTGTAAGGCTCGAACACGGCGAGGGTTCGCAGACTCCTTCCTGCTCAAGGCGTCCGCCACAACGTTCGCCTTGCCAGGATGGTATTCGATGGCACAGTCATCATCGTTTAGGAGTTCAACCCAGCGATGCTGCCGCATGTTCAACACCTTCTGGTCGAAAATATGCTGAAGACTCTTGTGATCGGTATATACTTCGCACTTGGTACCGTACAAGTAATGTCTCCAGATTTTCAACGCAAAGACCACCGCACCCAGTTCCAAGTCATGAGTAGTGTAGTTCTTCTCATGAACTTTGAGTTGGCGAGAAGCATAAGCAATAACCTTCCCGCGCTGCATCAACACGCAACCGAGACCACGAATAGAAGCATCACAGTACACAACGAAATCATCAGTGCCTTCCGGCAAGGTTAAGATAGGTGCAGAACAAAGTTTAAGCTTCAGCATTTGAAATGCTGATTCTTGTGGTTCATCCCAGTCAAACTTTCGGTCCTTCTGGGTAAGAGCAGTGAGGGGTTGAGCGATCTTCGAAAATCCCTCAATGAAACGACGATAATAACCCGCAAGACCTAGGAGTTGCCGCACCTCAGATGGCGTCTTTGGTGCTTCCCAGTCTTTAATAGCTTCGATCTTAGCCGGATCGACATGAATTCCCAGTGCATTCACCACATGTCCTAGGAATTGAACTTCACGTAACCAAAAATCACACTTCGAGAACTTAGCATACAACTGCTCCTGTCTCAAAAGTTCCAATACCAACCGCAGATGCTCTTCATGATCCGCCTTGTTTTTGGAGTAAATTAGAATATCGTCAATGAACACGATGACGAACTTATCAAGGTAAGGTTTACAGACGCGGTTCATCAAATCCATGAACACCGCCGGTGCGTTAGTGAGACCAAAAGGCATGACCAAGAACTCAAAATGGCCATAACGAGTGCAAAAAGCAGTCTTCTGAATGTCAGCTTCCCTGACGCGCAACTGGTGATAACCGGACCGCAAATCAATCTTCGAATAGTAGCTAGAGCCCTGAAGCTGGTCAAAGAGATCATCAATGCGAGGAAGAGGATAACGATTCTTGATGGTCACTTTGTTCAGCTCGCGATAATCAATACACATACGAAGACTTCCGTCCTTCTTCTTCACAAACAAAATAGGAGCTCCCCACGGGGAAGAACTCGGTCGAATGAAACCCTTTTCCAAAAGTTCATGTAACTGGCTGGACAACTCTTGCATCTCGGGAGGTGCAAGACGATATGGAGCTCGGGCAATAGGAGCTGCGCCCGGAGTGAGATCAATACCAAACTCAACCTGACGATGGGGAGGAAGACCAGGTAAATCATCAGGAAACACATCAGAAAAGTCACGAACCACCGGAATATCCTCGATCTTCTTCTCATCGTCAGTAGGAACGTTAACAAGTGCCAGAATGGCCGAACAGCCCTTCCGAAGATACTTACGGGCTTTCATGCTAGAAATGATACTCAGCGGAGCACCGCTTTTCTCGCCACGAACCGAAAGAATCTCTCCATCAGGGAGAGGGATCCGAATAACCTTGTCAAAGCAAACGATCTCCGCGCGATACAACGATAACCAATCCATGCCAACTACGACATCAAAACTACCCAGAGGTACCGGCATAAGGTCAATGGGGAAAGACAAACCCGACAGTTCCAAGCGACATTCCCTAAGGGTGTGTGTCGCTTCGATTTTCTTACCATCAGCCAATTCTATTAAGTACTTAGCCTCTAAAGGTGTGGGTACTATATCTAGCAATCGACTAATATCCAAAGATATGAAACTCTTATCGGCACCAGAATCAAACAAGACAGAAACATAGCGATCATTAAGAAGGAACGTACCGGTAACTGTGTCTGGATCCTGCCTAGCCTCTGCAGACCCAATGACGAAAGCACGTGCAGTCCTGCCTCCGCCGCCATTGTTCCCGTTACCGTTCCCGCCCCTCCCATTATCGCCCTGCTTCAGTTTGGGACAATCACGCTTGAAATGTCCCGTGTCACCACAGTTATAACACCCCTGCCTCCCCTGAGTCCCCTGAGCAGCAGGAGCAGGAGTAGCCATAGGAGTCTGAGTTGGGGTGAGTGCCACCTTGCAATCCTTAGCATGGTGCCCCAACTGATGGCACCGATGACATCGAGCTCTATCACAACTCCCAGAATGATGAAAACCACACTTGTTGCACTTGGGATGCTTCCCAACATACCCACTCGTCTTCTGCCCAGAAGAAGACCAAGATGTATCAAACTTCTTCGCCGGCTGAGCTGGCACCACACTCTTCCCCACACTCTCCCACTTCCTCTTGTTCCCCTCAGCAGCCTTCACAGTAGCACCCTTGGGTGGCAAAACGCCTTCCGCCACCTTCAGGTTAGTCATCCGATGAGCTGATCGGACAACTTCAGCAATAGTGGGAAGATTCCCAACAGCCACCAACCCAGCAATCTCGGGCACTAATCCAGACACATAGTGCTCGATCCTCCTGTACTCGGGTGTGTGTAAGTCAGGACACAACACCGCCAGCTCGTTCCTCCTCACAGTATATTCCTCAATCTCCGACCCAACCATCTTGTAACTCCAGACCTCATGCTCCAACTTCTGTATCTCCTCTCTCGGACAGTACTCACCTCTCAAAAGCTGCACAAACTCCGCCCAAGGCATAGCAATAGCCTCTCCCAATCCCACGTTCTGAGTAGTAGCATTCCACCACGACAATGCAGGCCCCTCAAATGTCGCGGTAGCATACTTCACTCGGTCCCCAGCAGGACAGTTACACATAACAAACGCAGATTCCACCTTCTCCAGCCATCGGAGCAGTCCCACCGCTCCCTCAGTTCCAGCGAAGTTATGGGGCTGACAGTCCCTAAACTTCTTATAAGAGCGCTGAGGTGGGGGTGGATTGGCACCAGCACCTGAAACACGGTACACGAATAAAACACAGACGAAAGGACACGAAACCCAAAAATGAGGCAAGGTCGACAGAAATCAACTCACCACCCATGGCATTAATTCCAGCCTGGAAATTAGCCATAGCCATGTTCACTTGCTGCTGGAGCAAGTTGTTCAGTTCAGCGTGGGTCATGTTGATGTTCCCACGACCACCGCCTCCGGCACGACCACCGCCGCCAGCACGGCCACCGCCGCCACCACGACGTCCACCTCCGCGAGCACCAGACATGATCTAACAAATCAAGAAATTGGGAGATTCAGATTCACTTCCAGTGTCAACCACTAGAAATTTACAAGAGTTAACCTAGGGACAAATTCAGGACTATACATCCAAACTCGAAGTCCATCGGGATTTTCATGCATTCCAGTTTATTATTTCGTGTGCACCCGAAATGATAAACTGCTCTACATGGTCCTCCAGATGTACCCCTAATCTAGACCCCAGTCACCGAACATTGTCGCCTATGTGGCAATAGGTGCAAGTGTAAGAAGGCGTGTGTGTGCTAGAATTAACAAATCAACCCCTACTCCTTCAATCCAGAAGAAGAAGACAAGAGTAGGTAAGAACCCAAATAAAAACGGATGATGTAACGGAGAAGCATGATGATGATGTAAGGACACCCCGACAACGTTAGTACATATCCCATTAATAGACCCAAAGTATGTGACCTTCTAGTGTGTGCGACTCGGCTATAGGCCAGACTCTACATGCAGTCCTAGTTCACTATAACCATTGGCTCTGATACCAATCTGTCACACCCTCAAATTACCACTTGCGGGGTTTTATCGCGAGGCGCATGACAAACCAGGATCCAAGTCAACGATCACAATAAACAACTCTATATGAAAAACGTAAACAGACATAACCATTAATTTAATAAGCGGAAGCGTTTCAGTAGCATTTAATCAACTATGCTATCATCTCAAAAATTGTTCAAAATACTTTTATTACAAAACATGCACTAAGCCTAGACGCCAATGCAGACCCGTGCGCCTAGTTCCGTTCGTTGCTACCTTAGCGACCTGAGAAAAACATGCCAAAAAGATGTCAACATATAATGCTGGTGAGTTCACAGGTTTGTTCAAAATGTTACCAAAATGTTACCATGTCCATACTATATCAATGTTACCAAGTACGCTAGCTAGGCGTATGTTTCATTACTACTACGATTGGAAACCATTACTAGACACGTTTAGCAATGTTCAGCATGTTTAAGCAGCCCGTATGTTCAGCATGATACCAATGTACCTGTTCGAGACAATATGCACCCGCCCGGCCCTCCAAGCCGACGAGTGGGGCAGGTCATGTCCAATAGATCTATCCACATTTCCCCCGTTGTGCATCCCCGCACATTCATGGTTTCCCCCGGGACTTTCCAAAAGATCGTATAGCAATATAAAGTTAAAACCATAGTATGACATATGTTACCAAAATAGTTTAGCGCATGTTTTCTCCCCCAAAAGTTAAAGCAGTAAAAGTGGGTCCGTGAACTCACCTTAAGTAGCATTCTTCAAATACAAGTAAAGAGGTTTAGCCCTTGATAATCCCTCTACCGGAGATCTATCAAAATGTTCACATAAGTGTTCTGACTAATAACCATAAGGTTATCTAGTCCCCGATTGTCCAGATCGTAACCAAGTATGTTTTAAAGCGTGTTTAAATGTTTAAGCGACACACGACATCCCGTTGGTGACCCATTACCCTAACTAATCAAGTACACATAGATTACACACAAGGTTCAAGCATAAAACACTTAGTTTGTATCAAAAATCTCATTTCTGCATCAGAACGGTCGAACCAGACAGTTTTAAGTCTCCTTCGCACCTTTTTGTCTCCTTCGCCCGTTTTACATCTCGTTCGACCGTTTGATGCTTCCTTCGCCCGTTTTATCTCATTCGTCCAATATAAACCCAGGTTCGACCCTGGATCCCTCCTTCGCACCATCGACTGGTCGAAGGAGGCCAGGTTCGCCCCTGTTGTATAATTTTTCCTAAAAACGCTTCAAACACATTCAAAACGACCCGAAACATCATCAAACACAGCAGTCAAGCATGGATAACTTATCCCTACAAAACCCCTCCGATTTCCCCCGATAATACGTCTGTTTTAGCCCTTTCCCAAAATGGTAAAGATTATGGAAACATCACTTTCATGCATGAATTATTTACCCAATTTGGAAACTTTTGGAATCGATTCATGCTTAGCTTAAAATACTCAGTTTGTCGATTATCCGATCTTTCTTATTCATTCTATTGATCATAAATATTCATACCTCAAGTATTAATCCAATAAAACCCCCAAATATCAATATATCCAATCCTAACCCTAGACAACAATATTCCAATCATTAACAACAATCCTATATCATGTTTCTATCATAGATATAGCAGCAAATCATTGAACAACACATAACACCACATAATACACAATTTACATATGTTATTCATCATGAAAACCTATGTTAAATGATCATGTTTTGATTTAGAAAGATGTTTAAAAGGTTTTTAATCATGAAAGTACCCTTAGAACAGATCCGGACAATTAGGGTTAGATGAAAACGAATTAAAATGCTTTTAAAAAGGTTTAGGATTATGAACACACCTTGGATTCTTGTTTAGATGTTGTAGATGGGTTAGATTATGAAAAAGAAGAGCAAAAACTCCTTCCTTAGTGTTTAAGATCGTTTGGGAGCGTTTTGGGACGGTTAGGGTTTGTGAAATGATGAAAAATGACAAAGGTTGGTATTTATACTAATCTTCCTTCGCACCCATTCATTGGTCGAATGTGGTCTCCTTCGCCCCTTTCACAGGGTCGAATGAGCCCTGTTTGGTCGAAGGGAATTCCTCAAATTCCACTTCCCTGGTTCGCCCACTTGCATGGGTCGAACCAGACACTTTTCTTCTCCTTCGACCACTCGAAGTGGTCGAACCAGAACCCCCTTTTTAACTAGTTTTCCAGTTTGTCGTGTTTAACGCATTCTAACACATCTTAACACATAAGCATGCATCCTCAGTCTATATTTAACATATTTAAACACAGATAATCATTTACACATCATTTAAACACATCTATGTATATAATCC
Source organism: Ambrosia trifida (assembly GCA_028751855.1). Lineage (NCBI taxonomy): Eukaryota > Viridiplantae > Streptophyta > Magnoliopsida > Asterales > Asteraceae > Ambrosia > Ambrosia trifida. Next base: position 60,975,477 of record CM054128.1, on the reverse strand, counting down.
ACCACACGACCCATAATCTACACATATACTTAATTAGTTCATGTAATGTCACCAACAACGGAACCCGGTACTAGTGTATTACCAAAACGACTCCCAATGATCCTCCAGATCATTGTACCCTGGACAATCCTAACTTGACCCGACTCAACTAACCCAGTTAAGTTTGTTTATAAACGTTTCTCGCTAAGGTAGACTTAGATGTTACCAATATGTTTAAGCCGAACATGCCGGGTGTCACAAACTGCGGTAAAAAAAAAAAATTTAAACGTTACTCTTAAAAAAAATTCTAACACACATAGCCTTATGTGTTGATATTTTTGTAACGAAAAATTGAATGATCTATTTTTTGGACCTGCTTCCGTGACAACTTACCATTTCATATATTCGAATTCACGCAAAATTAACTATAAGTTAATATATTTCAGTTCCATTTTCTTTAAACTACATTGTTTTTTAGTTTTTTTAAGGACATTTTAATAGAAGTTTTTTGAATACTCATTTACATTATCTTATAATACATTTCACAAGAAACTCTTAAAATTTAAATTTTACAAGCATAATTCCTTAGAGTACAACGTAAAATACATATGATAACTATTTTTTGAGGGTAAATATGTCTTTTAAATAATCATTACACATTTTTTCCCTTAACTTTACTCAGGGACTGTTTGGTTGATTAAGTGCTGAATCATTAAGATAACCTGAATGGTTAAGAGTTGAATCATTCAGCATCTCGTATTAGCTTAATGGTTCAACACTTAATCATTCCATTCAGATGTTGAAACAAACAGTCTGAATGCTGAATGATTCAGACCTGAATGGTTAAGAGGCTGATTAAGATGCTACCAAACAGCCCCTTAACTTTTTTTATTTAAATAACAATTACACTTTTCACCATTATTTTAACCAACTACCTCCACGATTTTTAAACGTTCATAATTTTTTTATACGTTAAAATTTTCCTAATATTCTTACACCGTATAAACGAACATTTTTTCTCTTTAATTTGAATATAGTATTGTTGTAGTTTTTTTAATTTAAAAATGATATGTTATGGTTAAGTAATAACCGAAACGAAAACAAACAAAAATGAACCGAAATTATCTATACTATATTATATTACTTTTCTTATTGACCTCTTAAATTTAAGTTTTACAGTATAATTGCTTAAAGTACAACACACAATACACATGTTAACTAAATTTTGTTTCCCGCCGCAACGCGCGGACACCTACTAGTAAACTATTGTAGCCTAGTGGTGAACGAGCCAGTTTCCTCTTGGGGGAGCCGAGTTCGATTCCCACGGGAAGCATTTGAAGGACTCGTCAAGTGATGGTTGAAACTAGCCTACTTGTAGGTGCCAGGTTCGATTCTGATGGCCCTCCGGTTTTCTACTACCGTGCATTTACTCCAGAGAGGCTTGCCTCTTGTGGAGGGTGCAACATCTGTCAAGTGGCAGGAAATATTCCGGGTGGAAGCCTTAGTGCCCCTTATCCGCAACCTCGACTCGGTTGTGGGTCGGCCACTTTCGCGTCAACATGAAACCGGTTAAGACAACATAGTCTAACCATTATAAAGTGGCTAAAGGATCCCCTTCAAGAAATTACGATGATGTCTGACACAATATATTTCAAAGTAAACTAACACTCAGTTTGAATATGCAAACAATTTCTCCCCTTTGACCACCACCATTTGCCTCTAAACAAACACCCCACCCCCCATAAACATTTAAAAAAAAAAAAAAGTTTACCTACGATTTATATCATATACAATAATAAAAATATATAGAAAAAACCGTTGGCCGTTTTGTAGTTTTGTCATGGAAGTAGTTAGGAAGGTACCCATCAACATTTACGCGGTTTGCTTGTTTAATTTGTACCCCTATATTTTATATAATATACATACATACATATTTATTTATTTTAATAATTTTCGTTATGTGGAGGGGTAAAACAACGACACACCCTACCACTCACTCAGGTAGACGCAGTACTTGTCAACACCTTTTTAATTTTTATTATTATTAAATAAAAATAAATTAGTTGGAAGCTTCAAACAACTTCCCTTTCAACTTATAGATACCAACGTCTATATATAACTTGTGGATCTAGCACTTGATACTTATCTGGCTTTAGATTCTATACACTAGTTTCATCAATCCATCCAAAACATAATAGTATTATTATTATTATTATTATTCGTCTGTTCCATATGGGTTTCAAGAGATGTTTTAATGAAGAAGAAGACGACGACGACTTTACACTTGGTTATCACGATACCAAGCGAAGGATTACGTCATCTTCACAAGATTTGGTTTCAACGTTAGAACCATTGATTCGAAGATGGGTAAGTTCATGTTTGTTTAAAAAAATTAGTAAACGAACCGAGTTCAAGCTTACGTAGTTTAGACCCTTACTAATATGTAACTTAAGGATAGTTGTTTTTGAATGAGGAATTTCTTTAATCATGTGGACCAACCCAAGTGGTCAATGTTTGGTTAGATATATTAATTCTTGTATCAAATCTAAGAATATGTTTGTTTGTTTGTTTGTTTGTTAGGTGCGCGAGGAGGTCCAACGATCATGCCAAAGCTTTTTTGGTACATTACCTGCAAGGTTAGATCTTGAAAGATCGCCTATGAATGGTTCTAAAAGTAGATCGTTGCAGCTGCGGTTTGAGGCGAAGTTGCCTCCTATATTTTTCACTGGCAGCAGGATAGAATCCGAGGACGGGAAAGCTGTGAGACTAGTGTTGTTTGATGTGAAGTCTAATAAAATTGTATCTGGTGGACCCTTTGCATCACTGAAGGTAGAGATTGTTCCACTTGATGGGGATTTTTCGGCGGATGATGAACAAGACTGGGCAGAGAAAGATTTTGATGACAAAGTTATTGTTGCAAGAGATGGCAGAAGGCCACTGATTACTGGTGATTTGGTTGTGGCTTTACAAAATGGCGTTGCGGATTTAGGTGACTTGTGTTTTACGGATAACTCGAGCTGGAGGAGGAGCCGAAAGTTCATAATTGGTGCTCGGGTCAAGAAGGATACGTGTGCCGGCTCCAGAATTAGAGAAGCTAAAACCCAGGCATTCGTAGTAAAAGATCATCGCGGAGAATGTAAGAAACATGATTAATCCTGTACCTGTTTAATTTCTATATATATTTTTGTAGCTAATGTACGTACGTGTTTAATTAATTTGCTTGATTCAGCATACAAGAAGCACCATCCACCATCCTTGGTTGACGACGTTTGGAGGTTGGAAAAGATAGCCAAAGACGGGGTTTTTCACAAACGCTTAGCATCAAACCGTATACGCACTGTTAAAGACTTTCTGCAAGTCTATGCTACCAACCAGTCCTCTCTACGCAAGGTACCTAATTAATTAACAAAATATCACAATTTTCTACTTAATTTCTAGTATTATAAACTTTCTAAAATTCTTCTTCATCTCTCTAGTTACTTGGTGGATCGTCTAGCAAGACATGGGACACAATTATTAAGCATGCCAAAGACTGTGTTCTAGATGACAAGTTGTACATTTACAGAAGTGGTGCAGATGGAACCGCGCTTGTTTTCAACTCTGTTATGACGGTCGTGGGTGCAACTTTTGACGGTCAAAACTTTGTGTCGCTCGATAAACTCTCCAAGCTTCAGATGGTATGTATTTCAAATGGTGGAGATATGATATGATATGATAGTACTGAAACTGCTGATGTTTCTTAATTTGAATCTATCGTTGTTTGCTTGCAGCCTGTGGTGGAAGCTATGAAGCAGCAGGTTTACACAGCCTTAGATGGGATGGTTCCAGTGGATGCATCATCCGTCTTTGAAGTCTCGATGATGCCGATGTCTAGCCTACTTCATAAAAGTGAAGATGATGCAGTTGGAAGGCATGACATGTATGTGCAGATAAATGGAGGGTGTAATCAAAATCTAGGTGCTATTGATGATTGGCAGACTGGGGCATCCCTTTGGCAAGGAAATGAACTGTTGATAGATCCAAGTAACCAAACTATAGATATATTTTCTTCTGATTTTGGAATATGTTTCTCAAGTAACGGGTCACCGCGCGCAAGGTGGTGTAAGATCCGGGCTGCCCTCAAGTGGGGTTCGGTGAGGAGAGACGTGGCTGCTAAAAAGATGGCCGACCCGTTTTCGTATCTAGATTTTTTAGTTTAGATTATAAGATGTTTAGGTGGCCGGATCTGCAATCGCCATAACTTGATCTTATAATTAATTATGTTGGTGTAAATATGTGTTGTAATGGTGTCATAAGGTTTGTTACAAGCAATGAACATAATTTAGTTTGTTAATTTTTTTTATTTTTTTTTGTAAAAAAACCACCCTTCTAGAGTTTAAGGTCACATAAGTGTGTTTTGATCTCTGTATTATCCTCCAAACTAATATAAATAGAATCTGTTGCATAAATTGACTCTGTGGTGAAAATGCAAGGGTATAAAATAGTTATTTTATAACAACTAAATAATCATTAAAACGACAACCCAAAAACTAAATAAATTAATGAGAAACTCAATTTTGTCATAATAATACTTTTGTAGCCAATTGCGAAGAAGGAATTACCACATAAAATGTGCAAGTAGTCGGGTGCGAACACAATCACAAATAGCTAGCTAATCAGAATGAATTTGTTGTATGTCCAACAACTGAATCAATCTGGATTTGCACCATCAATGTGAAGCAACATAGAATTTGTTAAATATATATGATGAATAATAAATCGATACAAAAACAAGGAAATCTACAATCATCTATACATGACTTTGAATTATACCCTTATCATTTCAGGTGAGGCTCAAAACAGTAATTATGACTTCAGAAGATAATCTCCTTAAGGATTAACAGAACCAACATTACAAAGCACATGATGACAAGCACTGTCGCACACATTACCATCCCCCCTCGTTTTTGACTTCGCTCCGCCTGCAAATTTTCATTTCATCAGTGATGATTCCAATATTAAATGTTTGATGAAGAATATGGGGGTGGCAATCCGTTTAATAAACAGCTCATGTTCGGGTTGACCTGTTTAAACCGTTTACTTAAACAACAGGTCGTCCTGACAAGATTGACACCCGTGAATATACATACAGATGAGAACTAACTTTTTGTAGCTGTTTAAGCCCTTCATCCACCGAAGCTGCAACATTCTGAATATTGTGGTCGATTCTATCAACAATAGTACCCTGTTTTTTTACAAACAATAAATAAAATAAATCCAATCCAATCCCGTCACATGAAAATAATCACATGTATAGTAAGTAGTATAGAGACGACAATAACATGAAGGACGGGTTTGCTGACCTGGTCAATGACAAGGACAGAGAGATCCTTCATGATTTGAGCCAGCTCGTTAACCGATTCCACAACCTGTTGAATCTCTTTCTCCCTTTCCACCGTAAAAGCCTCACTTTTCTTCAATTTTGCCATCTGATGTTCATTGAAACCCTGCATACACGATTTTAATCACCAATCATTCTCACTAAACTTCGCCTTTTTCAGTTCATATAAAGATACTTCAAATTGATTACTATAGACTGCATTATTTTGAAAGCTAGCAAAAAAAGGGATATAAATAAATGAAGAGCTGGGAGAATTCAACATACCAAGTCATCAAATTCATCATCGTCCCTTCTAGATTGCTTTCCATTTAGATTCATTTCTAGATCAACTCCATCTGGACCCTATAAGAAAGTCAAAATTACACCTATACATGAATAGTTTCTTAAGTATGTGTATTCCCTAAAATCAAAGAAAACTGAATTTAATCAGTCGTTAAATATGCATGAGATTACACACCGTGCTGTTTATGAACTTATACTAAAAAATACAGTTAAAATAATCTAAACAGACCTCTTTCTGCTGCTGAAGGCGCTTCAAATAAGTTGATTGCTTCTTCCTGAGTTCCACTGAAAGGCTCTGAAGATCAGTGGCAAGAGAACGCTGCCATAGAAATTCAGAAAAATACATAAGCTAACTATTTTTTAATGAAGATGGGATTACTCTTATGAACTATGTTTTCTCAATTAGTTTTATAAATCTATTTAATTTAATACAGGTTTCTAGAAATATACCTAGTACTATTTATTAAGAATGGCATAACAAGCAATACACAGGTACAACACTAGTTCATTTACATCATAACCGCTATACACGCTATAAAAAATGTTTGCAGTATATGGTCAACATGAAGTAGTAACATTTCTGAACTTTATTTCAACTACTGAATGGACGAATTCAAATTATTTTCCTGAAGATTATACCTGAACATTTTTCCTGATATTTGAATCCTCGGAAGTCCCACCAGCAGATAGTTTTTTTAATTTTTTTTCCGACTTTCTAAGGAGATCAGTTATCTCATGGGTTAGAGCCTCAATCCTGTGTTGATCTTCTCTACCATCACCAAAAGAGGGCATCAAAGCCTTGGCATGTGCCTTCGCAAGCTCAGCCATTTTAACCCTTGCACGTTGCACATTTCCTGTTATTTCATCAGATACATCAACCCAAGCAGGAGGAAGACCCACCGTTAGTGCCCCTGTATTTCTGTTAAAAGATTTGTGTGTCCAAATCGGAAAAAAAGAAGAATGCGAGTTAATTAAAAGAATATGAGAGGCTAAGAAAATAACTGAATAAAATAAACATAGAAGAAGACTGTATTTTGTATTTACAAGGACATATACTAGGACTTAATTTCCCCACACAAGTGGGGGGGGGGGGGGGGGGGATTGAGATGGTTTGGGCATGTGCAAAGGAGAGAGACGATGCCGCCTGTAAGAAGCGTGAAAACCCTCACAATCAAGGGGAAGAGTACTAGAGGCAGACCCAAACTGACATGGGATGAGCAAATTAAGCAGATTTGTTAAACTTGCACCTATCCAAGGACAAGATCGTGATAGGACTTGTTGGAGATGTCAGATAAAGATTAGGATTTTGTAGGTGGCGTATTGATTAGTCTTGACTTTATCCTAGAGAGTGGTGCCTCAGCACTTGCTACCATTTGGTTTGCCTTTCTTCCTTGGTGCCAATGCTAGGTGTTTCGTGATCCATTTGTCCTCTTATTTCTTTTCTATTCTACTACTATACTAGTATTCCTAGTGTTCTTTATTTTTGTTATTCTATTGAACACCTCGCGAACACAATTATCTTTGTTCTTTGGGATCCTTTCTATCTCATGGATAGAGAAAAGGCTTACCCTCATCTCACGCTCCCCATATCCTACTTTAGGAGTGGGTTTATACCAGGTAATTTTTGTTGTGTTTGGTTGTAAGTAGTATTTATAGTAACAAGAAAATGTAGAGTCGAGCTTGGTTTTAAAAAGCGGGAAGCGCACAAAAGCGACAAGGTCTAAAATCAAAGTGCAAAAGCAAAGGGCTTTTCGCGCACAAGGCGCAAGGTGCTTGTATAATTTTTTTATATATCCTATAGGTTTTTAGTATCCCTTACCCAAATATAGATGTATATAAGGTTTATATATGATTTCATTTACAAATCACTAACACCCCTTGTACAAGAAGCGCGTGCCTCAGTGGGATTTTTTACAAAAAAAAAAAAAAGCACGCTTTTTGTACAGAGCTCGCCTTGTATTGACAAAAGCGATGGGTCATGCGCCTAGGCGCGCTTTTTAAAACCAAGGAGTCGAGTTTATTTTTGGACATTCAAAACAGGAAATGCATAGAAAACAATAACGGTCAGAGAAAATCATGGCTGCTTCTACTTATAACCCCAATGAATTAAATAATACCCAATACAGGTACAATTCATTGACCTGGTATCTTGTAAGAGAAGAACTTTCATCTCCACTTTAGGCAGCAACGCCAACATGTGATTACTAAATTAACTCACTATGCAAATATAGACACTTCACAGATGCTAGCATAAAAGTAAGTACTGCATAGATGAATGCATCAATTTGAATAAATCGGCAGTATGCTCAAGATTTCTTTAGCTTTCATTGCATGAGATCTATATTCAGTTTACTTAAAAGTGGCCAATTGTCTACTGACTTATTACGCTAACACCTTCCTCACACTGACTATTAGACGTGGCCAATTGTCTACTGACTTATGACGCTAACACCTTCCTCACACTGTCAGCATGCAACAATCAAAATCTCATTTGGATCTTGACATTAGGGTATGAATCAGTAAGAATGTGTTCAAATAGTTGCTATCAACTGTCAAATGCTTAAAAATAGAGTTTTATACGAGTACATTCATTTGTGTTTGCTGCAGAACAATGGAACTAATGAAAGTAATTTGTGTTTGCTGCAGAACGGCAGGACTAATGAAAGTAATTGAAAAGCAGTCTAAGTTTTGGTTAAATTAAATAAAAAAACAAAATGAAATTAAAAGGCAGCTATACTTTATAATGCTTTGTACTAGATAAGCAACTAAGAATACAGATATGAATTTCCAATACTCAATAGAGCATAGAAGTCTGCATGTAGTCATGTTACAAGTATCGATGTATTACTACTTTAGCTTACTGTTAGCCCCATAAACAAAAGTTGACATCTAAACCCCTTGACTAGAGAAACCTAGCTTCTCTTCTCCCTGGCACTCAAATTACATCTAAGAGGGCAAGCATAACAAAAACAACTGTTCAATATTGTATTCCCTCGGTGCATCTAAAAGCCTCGCACGAATCTTATACCCACGCCCATTTAAAACCAACTCCACAACGTTTTGTCAGTGAAAACAGTGAGACTAACAACAGCAAACAAAAGGTTGTCATATTCGTCATCAATTTTATTATAAAACATACTTGACTATATCTCCAATACTCAATTACACATAATATTCCTAGTTATCAGCTGATTAGCCGTGGAATATGTTTTAAGGCACCTGATTCATATGACCCAAATTTTCAAGTCTTCTAGAATCTAGATAATTATAAGGTAGCTTAACTTGTGTTTTCATCCCCTTCCAGATCCTGCATCTCTAAATCCTACTTTTGCATGCAACACAACACTGATCTTGATCCTTCAACTAATGTATTTCTTGATGAATTTTCCCTATCTTTCAAGTTTATCAACAATAACAAGGATTTATCTCTTTTTTTTATAAAATGAGATGTTCCGAGGTGTTTTGGTCCCCTAAATAGAAGCGAGAGGCGCGCGCATCATGTAATGTAAGTAAGACAGACATCCATACAACCAAATAATCCGTTTTACATATAAACCACCTATCTATCAAGTAAACCTTTCATAACATTTGCATCTGTTTGATTGTTTTGACATACAAACCTCCTACGGACCATAACATTGACCCGAACGAAACTAGATCTTGTGGTATCATATTTAACACTTGACGATACATTCCGTACCACCTTGTTTTCATCCCATTCCAGATCCTTGTTAACTTTGACCTGATTAGATATCCTCAGATCTAAAGAGGAATTCAAAACCCAACCCCCATAAGAACTCACTTAACTGATGGAACAATTAAATTGTAAATAATATTAAAAAATGCATCGAGATCAAGCGATAAACCCTATTTAATCCAAACCGAGAAAGACACGGATTAAGCATAAAACATAAAAAAAAAGTTAAACAGTCAACAATGCAGGAAACATAAAAACAGAGACGAAGAGTAAAAAGAGAGAGAACATACGATGAAGTGCCAGGATCCTCAGTACTAAGGGGAGCATAATTACTATTCTGCTTAAACAAACCGGCGTTAGCCAATTCGATAACCGGACCGGAGCCAGAAGAAGAAGAAGAAGAAGAAGCAAAGGTGGACGGAGCCCTAACGCTCTTCAACGCGTCTCTATACTTCCTAAACAGAGGCGTTCTGTTTCTCGTTGCCATTTATATAATAATTAACTCAATTGGCACTAAAATAATAATAATAATAATATGTGTGTGCCTTGTTTTGATCGGAGATCTGATAGAGAGGATGGACGGTGGGGATGATCTGTGTTTAATTAATATGTTGTGATTGATGTTATAAAGCGGGTCGATTGGATTGGATTGGATTGGATTGAATTGGAAGAATTGTGTATGGTTAGGTTAGATGATTGTTAAATGAATCTGGAGATCGATGGGAGTGAATAGTGATGAAGGAAAATAGACCCGATTTCAGTTTCTTCTGTCTTCTTATTTTTCTTTCTTTTTTTTTTTTTTTTTTTTTTAAATTGATTTAAATACTCCCAACTATAACTTTGGCGGATAGCACTCCAAACTTTCAACTTGTTGGCCATTATCACTCCCAAACTAACTGGGGTCTAACCCAGTTAGTGTTTGTGGCCAAAATGTAAAAACCTAAACTTTGGGACATTTTTTAAACGTTTTATTATTATTATTATTATTATTATTATTATTATTATTATTATTATTATTATTATTAAAACACAAATCATACATAGAGAGAGAGAGGGAGAGAGAGTTCAGATCAGAGAGAGAGGCGGAGCACCACCCTGCACCACCATCGCTTGCACCACCCCCATCCCCCTCCCCTCTTCCCCTTCTGTTGACATAAACCCCCACCACCCCTTTCCTATCTCTAAATCACCAACAACCACCACCCACCACACCGTCCACCACCACTGCAACACCCACACCTTCCACCACAACCACCACGCCACCCCCATCATCATCACAGCCACCCCCATCATCATCACCGCCACCGGAGATAGAGAGAGACAGGGCGGAGCAGGGAGGAGCTCCGGCCACCTACCACGGCGGAGCTCCGACCAGGGTACAACCACACCTATTCGTCATTTTCAGGTCTTCAGTTTAAAATCAAATTCTTCAGGATATAATAAATAAACAGAGAGAGCTTGATTTATTATTATTCGATCAGCAGTTAAATGCTGGTTCACCTGTTGTTTCGTTTCGTAGATCCTGTGGAACGGTTAGGGGTCAGGTTTTAGGGAATGGGACAGGGTTTAGGGTTTGTTGTAATGCACAGAAGGTGGAAGTGGCTGATTGGTCCTTGGGTTTAGTAACAGAGAGGTAGAAGATGGAATCGGGTTATTGCCGGAGAAGGTGACCGGAGTCGAGGAAGATGACTGGATCCGAGGAAGATGACCGGAGCCGAGGAAGATGACCGGATCCGGGTGTTACCCGAAGAAGACCGAAGGTCTCTGTCTCTTTCTCACGTGTTCTCTCTCAAGATGATTGGAAAGGGTGGTGGTTGAAGACGGTGAAGGGTGGTGGTGGTGGATGAAGGTGAAGGGTGGTGGTAGTGGTGGTGGTTTAGATAGAGAAAAGGGTGGGGTGGGTGTGTTTCTTAGCAGGAAGAAGAAGGGGGGGTGTGGTTGTGGTGGTTATAAACTTTAAATGATAATAATAATATAAAGTTTCAAAAATACCCCTTAAGTTTTAGTTTTTATATTTTGGCCACACATAAGTTTTGATTTTTACATTTTGGCCACGAAAACTAACCAGGTTAGACCTCAGTTAGTTCGGGAGTGATAAAATCCAACAAGTTGAATGTTTGGAGTGCTATCCGCCAAAGTGATAGTTGTGAGTGCTATCCGCCAACAGGCGATAGTTGGGAGTATTTAAATCCATTTCCCTTTTTTTTTTCATTCTTTTTTTCACCTTAATTACACTTGACACCCATCCAACATAGTTCATTCAGACTCTTGTTTCATGAGCAAATGCTTAAATAAGTCAAACATGGTTCAAACATGTTATTGGTTTAGCACTTGATGATTCAGACATTTTATTTATTCAGCACTTATCTATTCAGATGTTGCCAAATAGCACCTAAATAAATAGTTGGTTCACCTCTTAATGGTTCAATTAAGAGGTTACTTCTGAACCGGTCAAAGATAAGGGGCTGTTTGGTTGATTAAGTGCTTAATCATTAAGTGGTCTGAATGGTTAAGAGCTGAATCATTCAGCATTCCTTATTAGCTTAATGGTTCAGCACTTAATCATTCCATTCAGATACTGAAACAAACAGTCTGAATGTTGAATGATTCAGACTTGAATGGTTAAGAGGATGATTAAGAGGCTATCAAACAACCCATAAGAGTTTAATGGTTCAGCATGGAAGGGATGCTGAATGAAAAAAAAAAAAAAAGACTTTCTTCTCCTTATTCACGTTTGTTTTTCCCCTACTCTCATTCTTCCTCTCCAACACTAAGATATCTCTTTTTCTCCTACCACCACTGTTGCCCCTACCTCCCCGCTGCAGCCTTCTCCTCTCCCCCACCAGCGCTGCCCATTCCGTTCCTCCCTCTCCTTCACCAGCGTCGCCCCCTTCCTCTCATCCTTCTCCTCCACCAGCTGTCACCTACCTTCCTCTCCTCCCTCTCCTCCAGCAGCGTCACCTGTTCCTCTCATCCCTCTCATCCACCCGCTGTCATCCACTTTCCTCTCCTCCCTCTCCTCCAACAGCCGTCAATTCCCTTCCTCTCCTTCACAGCAGGTTCGTGTTTTTTTTTTTTGTTTGAATTTTGTTATTGTTACTAATTATTTGAACTTGTTATCGTTACTGATTATTTGAACTTGTTATCGTTACTGATTATTTAAACATGTTATCATTACTGATTATTTGAACTTGTTATCGTTACTGACTATTTGAATTTTGTTAATGATTTATTTGAATTGGTTTATGTTTTTAGAATTGGTTTTTGCTTTATGTTGCTTATTGATTGTTATATTAGAAATATTGGATATTGGTATGAAAAGATACATGTGATGGGTAGTTATATGCTATTGACTGTTATACTACAAGTATTGGAAACTATAGGTAAGAAAACAGATACATGTTTTGGCTTGTTGTATGTTGATTGTTATATTACAAGTATTGATTGTTAATTAGAAACGTTGGATGTTGGTATGAAAAGATACATGTTATAGGTAGTTATATGCTATCGATTGAGATGGTTCAAATCCATAATTTTTAGGAACCAATATCCAAATAAATGACACAAAAAACTATTAGGATTGATTTGAAGCAAGAAGGTGTTGAAAAAACATTTCTTGAAGCATGTGTTCATGAATTGACCGTCCATGGATGTGAAGGAAGCAATCTCAAATAAGTGTTATGAAAAACTGTAGCTGCAAAAATGAAAACAGAGCATAATTTCATAGTGGAACAACGTCAAATGAAGAACCGCTATGATTATCTAAAAGGAAAATTTGCAGCTTGGTTAAAGCTAAAAAAAGTGGGAATGTCTATGATCCCGTAAGAAACACTTTTAACTTGTCAGAATAAGAGTGACAAATTGAGATGAATGTATTTGTTTTATACTAATAATTATTAATGGTATATTCATTTATCTTATAGTATTTTAAAATATTTTTCACACAGTCTAACAAGTACGTAGAAGCTTTGAGAAGTGTACCACTTGCTTACCCCTTGCTTTGTTGTCAATTGTTTGAGGGGTTTACTTCAAATGGGTTATCTAGTTGGGGGCCAACTTCTACGCTTCCTTATTCTTCTAAGGAAGTGTATGAGCACAATTTAGATGATATTGAAGAGGTTGAATGCACTCAAGTGGATTCCCTAAGTAAATGTGTTAGTCAGGAATCAAGTATTCTATATGCTAGGTTTTGTGATCTATTCGTTATATGAGGTGCGTGTCTACATGTTATTGCTCATGAACTTGTACTTGACTAATATACAGGTATAATGGGTCACCAACGGGATGTCGGGTCTTGTGTGGTCATGTCAAACATCAAATACTTTTTCATACATACACAGTCATGGTTTGGACAACCAGGGGTTATTTGACCAACGTGTTATCGGTCAACACACTTATAAGCGTCTTATGATAGGTCACCGGTAATTGGGACTATCAACACACAGTCGGGTTATTTTATACTAGAAGACGCACCATAAGGTGAGTTTCCCGACCCCTCTTTACTGTTTTCCCGTTGGGGAGAAACATGCTGCGCAAACACAAACATTTAGATCACATATATTACATCATATCACATGTGTACTAAGCGATTCATCTAAAGTCCTTCTAACAGTTTGAACCATATATATGTGGAACATAGTAGGGAAAGTGTGAATAGATCTATTTGGTCTGAAAAGGCCCACCCGTGTTGACTGGAGGTCGCATAGGTGCATATTTGTCCTATCTAACACTACATTACCGGGTAATGAGCGATGACGGGAAACTAGGCAACTTATTACTATCAGCCAGCAATGGTTCATAACGCTTGAGTAACGTGTAACGATGTCTAGCTAGCATCAGATATAGATGTAGATTTTCATGTGGATCTGGTTTTCAAACATTAACTATTTTGCAAACATAAAACCTGTGAACTCACTAGTTTGATGAACTGTCCAACATAACATGTTTTCTAAGGTCGCTAGGTAGCTGCACTAGCCTAGGATGCATGGGAGTCCACAACATCCATTATTATTGCTTTGTCTGTTTTGAAACTTTAAACTGGTTTGAACTACTTTACTTTGAGTTTGGTTTGTAATATACTCTTATGATTATGTTCTACTTGTCAACTTTAACTTGCATGGTTGTTTATTACCTTGATTTTAATTCATATAGATGTCGTTTATTTTCACCGTTGACTTAGATCATGGTGTCACACGCCTTGCGGTAAAACCCCGCAAGTGAATTTGATGGTGTGACATAAGTGGCTAATAAATTTCATTTTCTAATGCAACAAGAGCCGCACCGAGGCATTGATTCCATCAACTCGAAGTATTGAGAAATGAACAATAAGGTATCGTGGTCTTGTGGTCATTACAACAATGCTTATGCCGATCGACCAAGTGGGTCGAGTGGTGATGTGGTTTATTTATTGGCTACGTCAAGATATAAAAACATCAAAGTTGGAAAATTATATTACTGGTAGTTCAGATGCTCTCTACCATATTAATATTAATGAGGAAGCGGAGCTTGACGATGATGTCATGGATGTTCTCGAATTGCAATGCCCCATTAGTAGAGATAAAGCTAAAAAGAAGGCATTAACCAAAAATCAACCTCCCGGTGAATCGGAGGTGGATAAGTTGATGAGTGCGTTAATCTAATTTAACCAAATTCAATAAGAGAGGCTTAAGATGGAAAAGAAAGAAAAGTAAGAAGCGGTCGAGATAAGAAAAGAGAAGCTTAGGTTGGAGAAAGAAACGTCGTATCATGAATACTTCAAAATAATGTTAACCAACATCGACTCAAGCTCAAATTAAGAGAAAAAAGAGTTTGGCAAAAATGAAAGAGAAAATTGCCATAACCAAAAACGGAAACCCGATTGGTTTAGAAAACTTATTTTGCACTAATGACAATGATAGTTAAAATACACAATAAAACCATGTTTTAAAAAATAAAAAAAAAATTGGTTACCCGATGATCAATATTTAAAAAAGGTAAATAACACAAGTGGAAGGATTAAATAAATTCTCAAGGGGAAAAAGACGAGGGGAAGGGGGGCATGTCTTCTCCTCCTCGCCATTCCCAAACAGACTCCCTTTTCAACATTCAATTTTTCAAAACACTTTCTCTCTCTCTCTCTCTCCCTCTGTATGTCTCGTGATTCAAAGTTTCTTTCTTTCTTCCTTCATCCAAGCAAGCACACATTAAATCTCTCAAAACCAAAACCCTACTACACTCTTCTCAACTTACCATTCATCTTTCTCAAAAGCAGCAAAATGCAACATTTGATCTGATCTCCACTCTTCACTTTTAATTTCTTTTATTCATTTCGTAAGTTTAACTTATCATCTTTTTTCTTTTCTAGATTCATTTTCATCTTCATGTCTGTCTGTCTCTTTATCAATCTCTATCTCTTCCTTGTTTGATTTCTCCTTATGTAACCCTAGTTTAAAAAAATAAAAATAGTGATGACTTGATTCTCTGATTATTTTAGCAAATGCAGTAGCAATATTCGTTGATTCTTTTTTCATTTATACTGTTGGTACATTTTTATGGAACTGCTGCTAGATCAAGTAGTGGACTGAGTGACGCCTCCCAGTCCCATATTCCTCAGTTTGTTTGTTGATTTGTACAATTTTCTAACGAAATGTATGATGATGCCTCAGGTCCTAGCTAGCAATTAGCTTTAGGTAATTAGGGTTTTATTGGGGGAGATGAAAGTTTTTGTCTTGATTACATTACAAGACAGGACAGGACAGGTGGTTTGTTGTTGGAGAAACTATTTGATGATAAAATGGAAGTCGAGAAGCAGCCAAGTTCAAAGGGAGGGTTTCTGCAGCTGTTTGACTGGAATGTCAAATCTCGGAAGAAACTCTTCTCCAATAAACCCGATGCTCCTGGTACTATACTTTTTCTCTCTCTCTCTCTCTTGTTGATAATGAAACTGCCAAATATGCTTCTTTCTTGTATGCTTATGTTTAACACACAGAATGTTCTAAACACGGAAAAGAGAATGTAGATAAAATGTCTATATCGAGGCTTCAGCAGGTACAATATCTTCTACCGCTGACCGCAATTTAAGATGCTGAAATGTTATAAAAATGTCTTTGATTTGGATATATGTAGATGGAGTTAGATGATAGTATGCATTTGTCAACTGGAAATGATTGGGCTTCGACCATGATTAGCGACCAAGGAAGTGGAAGCAAAGCCCCGGGGGTGGTCGCGAGACTTATGGGATTAGATTCTTTACCGACTTTAGATGCTTCTGATCCTGGATTCCCGCCATTTATCGGCTCTTATTCTTTTAGACATTCTCTTCATCCGAGGCTGACTACTGAGTCTGAAGCGGATCATCAGTATGTGGACTACGGTTTGCGAAATAAGCTTGATGGGTTTTCAAGGAACCCGGTTGAAGATAGATTACAGAAATTGCAAAACCGGCCAATTGAGAGATTTCAGTCCGAGGCATTGCCGCCAAGATCAGCTAAATCTGTACCTATTACTCACCACAGAATGTTATCTCCTATTAAGAGTCCAGGGTTCGTACTTTCAAATAACGCAGCTTATATTATGGAAGCAGCTTCTAAGATGATTGACCAGAGTCCGCAGTCAATTCTTAATGGAAGATTACCGTCTTTCAGGTCTTCTTCAATCCCGCTCAGAATACGTGAGCTAAAAGAAAAAATGGAAGCTGAACAAAAGGCATCTAGAATCCATGAAACTTCACAAAGATCCAAAGCGTGTACGCCTGTCAGTTCCTCCAAATCACAGCCTCGTGACAAACGCCTATGTCAATCCGAAGTTGTGGTTTTGAAGAACAAGCATAAATCTGTTTCGCCTTCTACGCCAGTGAAAACAAATATTCAGAAATTAGAGGGACCAACTTCGAGAAATAGGAATAGCATGAAGCAAAAAGAAGACGGTGTTAAGTCTGTTCAGTTAGATAAAAAGCAAAGAATTACACCGAAAGGGGTACATAATAGATCAACAACTGGTAAAGCACATGATGTGTTAACACAGAACAATCAAAAGCAGAACTGTGTATCACATAAAGATCGCACAAATTTAAAACCTAGAGTTCCCTACCAACATTACAGAAAAACAAGTTCCACAAATGCTTCCTCCAAGGAAGTTAAGACCTCAAAGAAGACCGCTGAGAACTCAGCAGTTGGGACCAGAAGAAAGGAATCATTGCCAACAACAAAGAGTTTTTCTGGGAAGAAACGACCAACAGACGGGGATGTTATATATGATGGAACGGGTACTAACAACGTACTGATTAAGGAAAAAGAAAGGTCTGTAAAATGTAATATAACTATAGATGGATCATCAAATTGGGAGTCTGTTGACAGGAAAAATGGTATGGATGTTGTGTCGTTTACGTTTACTTCACCTATTAAGAAATCAGTATCTGAATCTGAGTTGACTGGTCAATCTGGAGTGAAAAGCCGAGGCTTGTGTCTTAAGTTTGATGATCAACTTAATACGGAAGCTTCAGAGTTCCCATCTTTTGGGACACCAATGACTGATAGTGATGCTTTGAGTGTTCTATTGGAACAGAAACTGAAAGAATTAGCTTCTTTAGTTGACACATCCCAGTGTGAAACTGCTGAAGGAGGTTCTAATATGCATAAGGACGAGAGTGTCATTTCACATGATTTTGATGATGCCTCAGTTGATCAGCTACTGACAAAAACTAAACCGGAGTTGCAGGTATTATTTTCATCTTCATCGTATACACATTTCTCGCTGATAGTAACGTTAATGATTTACATCTTTTATGGGCGAGTGGATTTCTTCTTGCACACATATTTATGTTTTTACTTTCTCAATTCAGTTGTTTGTCATGATCTATGATGACATTTGTTTATTTACGTACCTATGCCTTCTAATCCACGCTTTCACACTAGTTATATATGAATTCTATTAGCTGAAAACCTTGTGTTTTCAGGGGGTTGAAGTGACAGAATGTGATGGTAACAATGAAAGTGAGATTAAACATCCTTGCACAAGTCCAAGTGTGGAACCGTCTTTTACAGATGATAGTTGTGTCACATCCAACAGCACAACCACCTTAACCAGCAACGGTAACAATACTCACTTGCCTTTCTTTCAGGTTGGGTTTTTTTTGTATACACGAAAACTTGGAGCGTGGTTTAGGTCAGAACTAGTTGTTTGGTTTGAGTCAAAACAGCCTGCCATGCTAAGTTTTTTTTTTTCTTTTTTCCAGGGAACAAGCAGTACATGTCAGCAACAAACATGGAACTATTGGCAGAGGAGATAGAACTGCAAGATTCCGCCACATCTCTTGCTACCACCATATTTGAATTCACATCCATGTCAAAATGGTCATCACAACGGGAGTTGGAATACATCAGAGATATACTAAACCATGCAGAGTTGGTGATAGATGATGGTTTTGCATTTGTCCAGACCAAAAAAGTCATAAATGGCAGCAATCTATTTAACCAGCTGGAGAATCAGAACAAAAACATGGACCCGTTTTTAAAACCACAACGCAAGGCATTGTTTGACTGTGTGAGTATGTGTTTGGAAGGTAGGCGTGAAGGTGCCTCAAGTGGAAGCTACGAAGAATGGTCAAAATGGTCAACGTTTGTGAACAAAAAGACATTGCTGGCAGGTGAGATACATAAAGAGATACGTGGTTGGACGAGCATGGAGGAATTGATGGTGGATGAGGTGGTGGAGAAGGACATGAGTAGCGGAAATGGGAAATGGATGGATTTTACGGCTGATGCTTTAGAAGAAGGCGTGGTGATTGAAACCGACATTTTAACTTTGTTAATAGATGAAATAGTAGTTGATCTTTTGTTGTGCTAAAAATGCATGCGGGGTGTTTCTAGAATGCCACTTTGTTGCCAATCATTCAAAACATTATATTTGCATATTCACATGTTCTTTTTTTTTTTGTCAGATGGCATCAATTACAAATATAGGGGAACATCAATTGTGATGTGAACCCTACCGATTGAATAGTTGATGGGTATGTTTCGATGCATGATAATGTTTGTTTTAGTTTATTGAAGATATAAGTGATATTTGGGCGAGGGGGGTCAGACGATTGGACAAGTTAACGTATCTTAAAAGAGAACCACATGTATGTATGGTCGGACAGGTTAACTTATCGTGAAAGAAAATCGACACTGTAACGTTTTATTCATTATACATAGAATGTGATTTATGTCATGCTTTTTAGTAATATATTTATCAAATATAATGCTTATATTTTTTACTGAACTTGAACAGAAATAGAAAACGGTTTTTCTTCTTGGTTGACATTGGTTTTCTCGTGACTTTAAAAATATTTTTGCGGTTCTCATAAATAAATAGCAACTGCAATAAGCGAATGAAAAATCCACACCATTACATTTCGTAAGTCGGTAGTGAATCCATTTAGTAACCTACTATAGGGTTAGGGATAAGCTCGGTACCGAACCGATCCTGATATCGAAAATATACGGTACGGTAATGGTATTTTAATGTGAAATACCGTTACTGAACCGGCCGGCTCCGGCGAGTTGTTTTGATAAATTTTAATGCTCTTTATCATCCTAGTTCGAATCCTATATGTTTCTCCTTCAATTATTAACAAGTTTCAATGATTTAATCGAGTTTTAAACATAGTTTAATGACTTTTAATTTGGGTCTTCAAAGCTTAACGATCGGACTTTTATGACGAGTCAATGAGCTCATTTTAGCCGAACAACTATATAAACAAATGTTTCCATTCGACTTATGCACATTCACACGTCTCAAACCCATGAAAAACCCATAACAAATCGCGTTTTAAACCTGTGTAATCGGGCTTCTTATTTGCGGTTATTTACACTTTAGTACAATGAGCTTTTAAACAATCGTCATTACGTGACAACTCGATGTTTCCGCTATCGATTGAGGTGTTATAATATATAACCTTGGTGAACAACATTGGCCTTATAACTAAAAATAATATTTTCTTTCAATTTAACCATTATAAGGTAAGTTGAAATTTATTTTAATGAAAATTTAGTTAAATGTCTAATATATTTTTACTTAAAAAAACAAAACAAAACAGGTTCTAAAGTGATGGTGAAAGACCGATGAAATCCATGGTAATCTCATTTTATTACTATACTACATTTGTATTTGTTATAGTGTAATAATAATTACTCTACAATAAAATTATACGATGTATAAAATTATATTACGTAATTTTATTTGTTATATAGTAATTATATTTGCTAAATAGTATAATTAAAATAATTACGACATAAACAACCCGTTCTTTTTTCTTCACTTCTCCTTCAATTGGGTCTATCGGCGTAAGAGAACTTCAAGAATTAAGATTTTTTTTTAAAATAATAATATTACCCATTTCATTTCTTATTGTTAAGTTACATTAAAATAAAGGTTAGACGGGCAACAAGCTGTGCCGCCACTTCTTTCTGAATCGTGAACCTTAATATGCTAAATACAAACCCTTGCCCATCCGGAGATGAACTATTGCTGTGGACAACCCGTTGAACCCTAGTCAAGAAACGAATAGCTTCTGGTGCTAGGGAGCCGAAGGTATAAAAGGCCAAGAGGACAAAGACATGTTGGTTCTCTGCACAAGCTTTAGCGTGCTTATCTACGTTCTTCGATTCTGCCTTTCTTGATGCTTGTCCAGCTACAAACCCATTTTCTCTTAAACCAGCCAAAGGAGATACCCCAGTGAGGTCCACACAAACATGTTTCTCCCCGGCCCAACCAAATACGAGCAGATCTGTTGGTCGCAGAGTAGATCTCCCTTCTGTAGGGTCCGTGAGAAAATTCACAGGGGCCTCATTCTTGGCAGAAATCCCCGCTCTTCTCAAGCTGTCCCACAAAACGTCTCTCACCCAATCATGCCGGTATTTGAAACCGACAAGCTCTTTGCAATGAACTGCATGCTCCCCATATTTATCCATACAAGCTCCGGCAAGTTTCATCTTCCGGATACATATGGCTCATCAACCGGAATTTGAGGATAGTCATGTACTCTACTGCAGACACGCATTGGCCCAAACCCTCAATTGGGATAACGGTCAAAAAATCCTGAGCGTGGAGACCCTTCAGGCATTCAATCACCGCCTTCTGACGGGGGGACAACTCAAACACTTCTCCTAGGCTTTGAGCAATTTTGCCAAACAAGGCATTTGCCAAAGTTTTTTGTGGTTTTGAGGGGGTAGTGTCCTTATTAGAAGAACCACCAATATCAAAGTCTAGGAGAGAGACATTTAAGCTGCTTGCTGATAGTTCGAGTCAAGCCCGACGACCCCACTGTTTCGAAGGATATGATCCTATAGTTTCCAGGACTGGGCTCTAGATGCCACAAAGGCATAAACCCTAACATCTCAAGTTGAAAGGAGGTTCAGACCACCTAGCCGCATTGGAAGCGATGCTAATCACCACTAGAGGTCACCGAAGAAGGGGCCGCCACACATAACTATGTCTTCAATAGCCTCCCGGAGGCCATCATCGAAACGAGATACCGCATCCACCATCAAATGGTGCTGACAAGTCTGTAACCCAAAAAGTAGCTTAGCGACCCCCATGCATAACCTGAGCAGGAGGAGTTCACTTTGGGGATCCCTAAGGCGAGGCAAGAGTTTCACAAGGTCAACCGCACCCGAGGCCCGCCGCCCTGCCAACTCCCCAATAAAGTTAGGGTCTCGACTAACAACACCACCAAGGAGCTTAACCCCATTCTCTGGTCTACCAATTCCTCTCAGGAAAAGCCCATCTTGGACTTTCAGTCCGTCACACGTCGACCAAAAGATCTCTGTTTTCTTAATATTGAGATGAAGCCCCAGAGATAGCTCCTCCGTGTTGATGATGTCTAGAGCCTTAGCAACCTCAGATGCATTACCTATATTCGTTCCATCATCCGAATACCAAGCATGAAACGGGAGGTTACAACGTTCCTGAACTCGTAGAATAAGGGGGTGCAATGCAAGAGCAAAGAGAAGTGGCCCCAAATGATCTCCTTGTTGTACCCCGGTAGTAGCCCCAATACAATCATTACCCATGCACAACCTGGCAGGCTGGGCGTAAAGGAACTGGACCCACTGATAGATAGATGGGCAATGCTGGTGGATCTCTTGGAGAAAGGCTGTGCGGTCTACCATGTTGAAGGCGTTAGAGAAGTCCACTGTGTAGTGCCAAGGAACCATCCATATGAAAAGAATTGAGGAACCTATTTGCACTATGAAGCAGTGGCGAAGCTTGGTTCGCCAATCGGCGGGGGCCAGACTCAATTTTTTTCGATCGGTAGTGGCAAATCGGAGGGGGCCGGACTCAACCCGGACTAAATTTACCTACGAAAATCACAAATTTCCATTACTGCGCAAAAAAACAGGGGGGCCAGGGCCACCCTTGGCCCTCACATATGCTTCGCCCCTGCTATGAAGCACGACCTCTACTCCATTTGGTGTTCCCACTTCAAATTGGAAGTCCCCTAGGTACTGAGCCATATCTTTCCCAACCTTCTTCATTGCTACCTTAGAAACCAGCATTCATCAAATGCCCCTCATAGCAATAAGCCGAATTCCATTATTGGGCTTTAATAAGGGGGTAAGGGAAACTGAGGCAACAAACTCAGTGAGCACCTTAAGACAGAACCCCAAGTTATAATTTGACGACTTCAGTAATAACCGTAAGCAAACTCGAGAAAGTCACCGAGCCCTTAATAGCACCTCATCTATGCACATGGACACCTTCAAAAAAAAAAAAAAAAAAAAAAAAAAACATGACAAACCATGTCACCTTTATGTAAAACTTGAAACTATTGATCTCTAATAGATATGCATCAAAGAAGTAAATATGGACATAAATTAGGGACTATCTGCATAATTAATTCGTAGTTTTTTTTATGTAATTACTAATTTCGAGTAACTTATATTTGGATCCTAGGTGTGGGTATTGTTTAAAATATTAACATGATCAACACGTTTAATAGCTTCTATTTGAATATGATTTCAAAAGATATCTTAAAAACCCAAACTATTAATATCAAAGTCTCTCCTATATGATTCTTTAAATTTTGGACATAAATTGGTCTAGTTTTATTACTGAAAGTATGCGATTTTTTCAACTAAGGATGAAAGCAACAATTTAATTTTACAAATTTTTGTTACCAACAATTCACCATGCATATGCATATATCTTAAAAACCCAAACACTTGTAACTCAGTTGGTTGAGGGCCTAAAGTTTCCAATGGGAGGTTTGGGTTCAAATCCCACTAGCTACATTTGGAGGACGTTGGTGAATGGGAAATGAGGGATAACCCGGCCATTGGCTTGGGTTCGAGTCCTGATCCCGACCGGTTTTACCGATTATTTCACTGTCGTGCCTTCAGGCGGGTGAGTGGTCGGGTTACCGGGAATTGGTGGCAATTGGTGGCCCGGGTACTCTCGAGTACCTGATTCGCCAAAAGAGTGCCCGAGAGTGCTCAGAATTGATTCGTTGGCCGTTAAAAAAAATGCATATATGTAAGGAGGTAATGTATTTCTTAAGAATGTCAAGATTGATTTTATATTATATATATATATATATATATATATATATATATATATATATATATATATATATATAGGGTTAGGATCCATGGAAAACCCTCCTTATCTAGAAAACTCTGACTTTCCGAGCTTTTTAGGGCCTGAAAATTATAGGGCATGTAATATACATGATTTTAAGCATTTTGAGCCCCCCCAAAAAAAAAAAAAAAAAAAAAAATCAAAAAAGCGCTGAACAAATATCAATCATGCAAACGTGCATTTTAAAAGTTACGTAAAATAACTTATGTTTTTGTGGGGTGATTAAACTAACGTACCACTGCCTTTGTGCTCACAAATAAACAAAGAGACGCCGCTTCCGATTTCAACCTCTCCTCGTAGTTTAATACATCAACCCAACAGTCTACTATCCCATCCAACACCTGCATCCCCGGCTTCAAAGATTTGAACATGCTACGTGTTGCCTCTACGTTACATAAGCTTCTAAATAACACCTCACTATAAATGCAACCGCAAAGACAATGTTAGAAGCCAGTTTTTATAGCTTTACAAAACAATTATAATTGACTTAAAAAAAACATGGTCTTACTTGGCAAGTGCATTATCTACTTCTTCTTGAGGTAGGTCTATGTTTTCTACGGCTTCCCCGCGCTCTAGCCTGGACAAACACAAACAAAAATTATATGTTACACATGTTACAAAAGATACACAACATATTATCACATACATCGATCAATAACCTTACTGATTTTGTTTGGCCACCCTCCTTCTGGCATCATCACCACATAACATATTCAACGGATTCTCGTCCATGTAAACGTATTTCCACATAGCATCGTCATCCTTTGTTACCCCCTCTCCTAAATCCACCCCCTTATGAGAAAAGGTGACTTATGAACATAGGTCACATTCCTTTCGCATAGGGGGTTTCGCTTGGTTGCATCCATCTTTGCAATCAACTGTTGACGCATTGCCAACGTCATGTGGTCATCATCACAATCCAGATTTCCACCCAAGCCATACTCATTGTATACTTGCTTTTGCGCGTTATATGAACGAATGGGGGGCCCCATAGGATATACCGGTGTTGTATCCCCTACTGGTGCACTAACCCCACCCCCTGCTGCATATCTAAATAACTATTTTCAGTCGATGAATAGGATACCGAATATTAAATTACAATTAGCGGTATGGACTTACCTATACTATCATCGACCTTTGCCTTTCCACACGCCTTGCTCACAGCCAACCCTGGGTTTGGAGATATATCAGAACAGTCTGTAACACATGCAACAGGGGGGTGATTACACATGTTAACATTTGTTGTTTTTGGTTTGAAAAACAACCCAACCCATACCTGGTTTGGCGGGCACCTCCTTCACATATGATTATGCGTTCAGAACCACATCGGCACAATCTGTAACATACGTCACAACCATTATTAGACATAAAAGGACCTGATCCCGCATTTGGAACCATCCTAGCACAACAGAACTGATACCTTATTAACCTGGTAGCTCCTTCATACCAGATCCCATTTTTGGAGACATCGGCACAAATTCTGTAATATACACATTACAAACTGTTTAAAACACGGAGGAACATTTAACATTTTTATATAATTATTTTAAAGAACAAAACTCAAACCTGACCCCCCTGATCTACTTTTTCTGGCTGTGTTAGGCCAAAGCTAAAACTTAGAGCATCATTGCCATCTGGTGTTGCCATATATGGAAGTATCCAGGAGCATTCTGTAAATGCAAGCTAAAACCACATTGTTGACCCTTGTGGAGTTTAAATATATTTCATTTTTCTATAGCGTACCTGCTTGTTTATCTTGACCCGCTTGATTAACTTGTGACCCCCAAAACTAACATCTTCCCTATCCGGCTGCACTTATGTAGGAAATATCCCCACATGGTCTGTAAACAAAAAGTAAATGTTTGTCTGTTAACGATTGTCTATCTTAGAAGTTATATATTGCAACTTTTTATATTTATATCGTAATTACATAATAATACCTGTTTTGTGCCGTTGCACTTGTTCATCATTTTGTGCCCCATCAAAAATCCGCCTTGGCGCATCCATGGTGTTGGTCGCAGCCTTTGCGTCGGCTAGGGAGTCTGCTTCACATTATGTAACATACATGACGACACAGTCATAACATACGCATCATGTAACATACTTTATAATCTGCCTTGGCGCATCCATCGTTGTTGTTTGTGGGCACTTCTGCTTCTACTGTGCACATTCCCTCACATCCTGAAGCATAAAGTTAGACTAGCGCGCGAATCTGTTGATTGTTTGACCGTTTTATTGTTGGTTATTGAAATGTCAGAATAATACCTGTTTTTTCCTCTTCCATTTGTTCATCTGCTTTTATGACCCCAACCAAAAAAACTGGATCATCATTGCTGTTGGGGGCAGCCCCTGCCTTGTTTAGAGCCCCGCCTTAACATAATGTAACATACGTCACAACACAAGAAATAAGACACACTTATATATTTAAAATTTTTATAATTGGACACCTGGCTCATCGTTGTTGGTGGGCGCCTCCGGTTCTGATGTGCACATCTCCTCCCGTCCCGAAACATAAGTAACAGTTGACGCCTAGAATTTTTTCTATAATTTTTTGTATATGATTTACATGTCTATAAAAACAATACATTTATACCTGTTTGATCGTTTTGAGTTACTGCCAATGGTTGTGTGCTCACCAACTCCTCTTCAGTAGCATTGGGAACCACATCATCTAACCCACTCTGTACATATTCTCTGCCAACTTCCACAACCGCTTAACCACATAACATAATAATATTAGCAAATACCCCCGACGGTGCCTTATGTGTAGACTATGCGTATGTTACAGAACTTACGGTGGGTAGTCTGATTTCCTTCTTGTTGCAGGGCCCCTTCTTGTCCTGCTACATGCTTGTCATGAGTTTTATCTTCACAAACCTCTGCAAATTTGCTGGTTAAATTCTTGGGCAGATCTTCATTTCCTGTTAACACATGTTAATTACATAAACAGTAAAACATAACGCCTACAACGAAATCATACGCACGGTTTTTATACCTTATTTTATGTATATTTAACTGCATGAAAAAAATACAAATTTTAACTTACCACATCCTGACCCACCACTCTCTTCAGTTATTAAAGTCCCATTGACTTCCCTT
Organism: Ambrosia trifida; assembly: GCA_028751855.1. Lineage (NCBI taxonomy): Eukaryota > Viridiplantae > Streptophyta > Magnoliopsida > Asterales > Asteraceae > Ambrosia > Ambrosia trifida. The sequence continues at coordinate 60,948,442 of CM054128.1, read as the reverse complement.
TGTCCCACAACCGTTGATTCACCACCAGTATTGTGCTTAGCACTGCCATGCAGGTTCTTCCTGTATTGGCTCATAATCAGACTGTCAAATGCCTCGTCCCCGTCTGACGTGCCCTGAACGGTATTCTTTTTAGATCGTGTCAATGGGGACTTGTTCAGCAGAGAATCACCCAACCTCAAACAATCATCCTCCTCTACATGTTTTCGATTGATCTCCTCAGCCTTATCTGCTGATTTATATTTGAGAGTGGCCGATGTCACATACGGATCCTCAACTGAATTTCTAGTTTATAAAAGAATTTTTTGGCATAAACAATGGACTTACCTACTGCAATGGTGATGCATTTATTTATTGCTGCTACCATCTTGCTGATTTGCGCATCAGCCGTAACACGCGCAACAGATTCATCTTCATTTGCCTTCACCATTTCGTTAATCAAAGCATCGTACGTTGACTTGATGGAAATAACTTCTTCCCTACCTGGATACTCCTCATATAACTTACAGATGGCGCATTCAACCCTCTTTTTGGTTCTAATCATCACATCTACCAAATCACCAACAGCTACTACCCTTTCTTGTTTATGAATTGAAATTAGGATACCATAAAATGTAGTACATGAATTATCTTTTAGTAATAAACTACATGTGACAAACCTGGACGCTTGGTTCATCTAATCCAACCTTCACATCGTCGTACGAAGTCAAAGCTTTCAGAGTACCCCTTCCGAACCCCCTCCTTTTATTTCAATCTCTTCTCGGTCTCTTAACCTTTGGAATGTCCAGAAAGTCATAGGATACATCGAAGTATCAATATCAACGCCTTTGCATTTAAAACGATCCACGTACAAAAGCTGTAAATAAAAAGTTGTATACGTGGTTAGTAACAAGTAAACAATTAGTGTCAGTAATAACCATGTAAATAAAAGGTAACTTACGTAAATAGTAACGTACCGCCAAAAAAGTTAGCGGACCAGTAAAAGGTGGATCTAAACTGTCTCGTCTGCAACCATTCTTACAACTCTTTAGTACCTCAATTACTAACTCACACCAGTCTATCCAAGCAAAATCCAAGTTATCCGTAATATACTCGAGTATGTTATCCTTCAAACTGCCTTGTTTGTGACAGTCAACCATGATAGTATAGATGCACATTATAAAATCCATACGAAAAGTAAAATCATCCTCACCATTGGACTCTTTCTCAATCATATCAACCATTTGCATATGAGATATAAATTTGTTGGGTGGGTACCTCTTTTTCCATCTGGCTACGCCTTCATCATGCGCTTCCCTACACTCCAGCGCATTGAAAGACACCCCTCCAATCAGAATACCAAGGATCTTGTGCACAACTTCAGCATCAATGCAAAGTGTCCCAGATGGCACAACCAACTCTAAACTTTCCGGGTTGAAGTTATCTACAACATAATGCCCTAACTTCGCTGGTATCCCATCCATTTTAAGACTGAGCAGCCTATACAAATACGGGTAATGATCTGGATACGACAGAGAATCTAACTACTCAAACTGGAGTTCAAGTTCCTGTTTGTCCGGAATCTCGGATACATCATATTCATCCGCTTGAGCAAGTTATTGGTGATCCCGGAAGCAGTGTGATGACTAGAGGACAACTTCGTCATGCAACTTCACATGATAACCTTGGAGCCCTAGCCCTTTATGCTAAAATTCAAAAATCTGGTTTTCAGAATGACTGGTCTTTTGCTTGTTATGTTTCGCAAGTTGAGCCGCGGACATACAAATACGCTCTATTGGATGATGCTTGGGTTGAAGCGATGCAAGAGGAATTGTTGCAGTTTCAGAAGCTTGGAGTCTAGACACTTACAGATTTACCTCCAGGAAGAAAGAAGATTGGTACAAAATGGGTTTTTAAGTGTAAGAAGGATGATCGAGGCGTAATCGTACGAAACAAGCTCGATTGGTTGTTCAAGGTTTTAGTCAAACTGAAGGAATCGACTACAACGAAGTCTATGCACCTGTGGCACGTATAGAAGCTATCCGAATATTTCTAGCGTTTGTCTCATACAAGAAATTCAAGGTGTATCAAATGGATGTTAAGAGTGCGTTTTTGTATGGTGTGGTAAAGGAAGAGGTTTACGTTGGTCAACCACGAGGCTATGAAGATCCTATCCATTGGGATAAGGTTTATGTTCTAAACAAGGTACTTTACGGGTTGCACCAAGCTCCATGCCAATGGTATGAGGAGCTGAGCACGAACCTACTTTCTAAAGGATTCAAACGAGGTTTAGTCGACTGTACCCTGTTTACGAAAAGAACAGAGGGTGACTTGCTTCTTGTTCAGATATATGTTGACGATATTATTTTTGGCTCTACTAACGAACTTTTGTGCAGAGAATTTGAAAGAGTTATGCAGGAGAAGTTCGAGATGAGCGCAATGGGAGAAATGCAGTTTTTCCTAGGCTTGCAGTTGGACCAATTGCCAACGGGCCTTTTCATTCACCAGACGAAATACGTATCTGAATTCTTGAGCCGATTCCAGATGGAAGATTCCAAGCCTATTGATACCCCAATACAACCTAATCACGGGATTGGAGTTGACGCTAAGGGGGAGCTCATTGATCCATTCACTTATTAAGCCATTGTCAGATTGTTGACGTATCTTACTGCATCTCGTCCAGACATTATGTTTGCAACATGTCTCTGTGCAAGATTCCAATCGAATACGAAACAGAGTCATCTAACAACTGTCAAACGAATCCTTAGATATCTGAAGGGTTGTCCGTCGAGAGGACTATGGTACCATAATTATGATAATTTTGACTTTGTTGCTTTCAGTGATGCAGATTTCAGTGGCTGTGACAAAGACAGTAAATCCACAACGGCTGGATGTCAATTCTTTGGGAGCAGGCTTGTGACCTGGCAGTGTAAGAAGTAGACGATGGTCGCTCTATCTACTTGTGAAGCAGAATATGTAGCAGCTTCTAGCTGCTGCTCACAGGTTCTGTGGATTCAACAGCTGATGAGGGATTACGGTTTGCAATATCTTAAAACCCCAATTTATTGTGATAATGAAGCTGCCATCGCACTCACGAAAGACATGAACAATCACTCTAAAGCTAAACATATCCGGATTAAGTATCACTTTATCCGTGATTGTTATGCTAAAGGGTTGATTGACATGGTCAAAATCCACACTGATTACCAACGTGCTGATCTTTTTACCAATGCTTTTGATAGATCGAGATTCGAATTTTTATTAAAAGCTAATGGTGTAAAAGAAAAACAAGACTGATCATCACCTCAGTTTATCACTTTATATTTAGTTTTTATTGTTTTTCAGAAAAATCAAAAATCCAAAAATATGTTTTACATTTTAGGGGGAGTCTTTAGATTTTTAGAAAAACCAAAAACATTGAAAAATCCAAAAAGCCCTAAAAATCAGAAAAACCCAAAATGATTTTCCAGGATTAAAAGAGGAAATGATAGTACATCAGTGGGGATCTGACACATGCTAAAGAATTTAAAATGTTATATAAGGCGTGTGTTGAGTCTGTGTGATGTGCTGGTAGGCTTCGTAGACCTATTACTGCATGTCTGATACATACATATCAAACGAATTGGTATATGGATGAACACCTCATGGGCATATGGTCTTAGTATCATAATTTCGTTTGATAGGGTTTTGTACAAAATTCAGAGGTTTCGGGTCGTTATGTTATTAGTTATCTGGGGATAGACTATCTGATCTTCTTTCGTAAGGTTTTACGAACCTAGATCAGGCAGGGTATCTTTATAAAAGAGCTTTAATGCCAAAACCTAAAGTTACCGAATTGAGGAACTTTCAATGTATGACGATAATCAAAGATTATCTAATGCATCGTATCTAATCATTGATGCAAATCGTGATTGATTTAAGACCTCAACCTGGTAGAGTGCACAAGTTACTTTGTAGCATTGAGTTGCTGACCTGTACACCTCTGTGCCTCAATACCTTGTAAATTACAGATAACGAAAGCATAATCACGCGTTACAATGAGTCTTTGTGCAAAATTCCTTGATACGGGAGTATGTCGTGTGTGTGGGAACCACAGACAATTTTGTTTATACTATACATAGTCATGTCAGTCTAAAGCATTGCATAAAAGTCTGCATGTAAGCTTATATGGATAACAATATCAGCAGTTGCCGGATCACACATTGTCTTTAATGATAATAAACACTAAAGATCAACGGTGTGATCAGATTTCTCAAAAACTGATATGATCCTCTTACCGGAAATCACAAAACATTTACTGCTTTGTGTTTACATTTCTGCATTTTACACTCTATTGTCAAAATATCAAAAACTCAAAAAGATTTTAGGTGTGTTTTAACAAAAATTTCAGAAAATCCGAAAGATTTTACATTTCTAATTTGTTTTTGATAACCGATGGTGATTGATGGTGATTTTCTGAAGTTTGACTGACCATTTGAGTTTTGTGACTTTTAAATGCAAAATGATGAATGTTTGAAAGTGAAAAAGTTTGAAAATGTTTAAATGGGATTCGATTTTGAGATTTGGTAAAAATTTCAGTTTTTCCATTTGTTCATTCGCCCCTTCGATGGGTCGAAGGTACAAATGTAGCTACATTCGAACCTCTTAAAAAGGTTGAAAGAGAGTGTTCTCATGAAAATCTTTCATTCGAGCCCTTTAGTTTTTCATTCGAGCCTTTCAGTAGGGTCGAAGGAAGCTAAAGTTTCTCCTTCGAATCCTAATATAGGTCGAAGGTAGGTTCCTATATATACCAGTTTCTCATTCGAACCTTCATTTTGAAAATTTGTTCAAAATTCTGATTTGGGGAGGGAATTTTCATCTTGATTTCTAGATTATACCATTGTGTTCCTAAAACAATTCTGATCATTTAGATACTAATTTCTCAGGTAATCCATGGATAATCAGTTTACAATCATCATTTTTGTTCCTGGAACCCTTGTTCATCAAATTGGAGATGAACCTGTGTTATTTTGATACAATTGATGTTGGCAATTCAGTTATCGTTAGTTTTATGTGGAGAGTAGACCAAAATCTAGACTAATAACAACTTAATCAACCTAATCAATTGTTTAAAACCTATTTGTTGGGTCTGCTGACCTCGAGAAGAACAGATGATTGAAAAGACAAAATATGCTAACAGTTGATTCACACAAATAAACAGTCTTTACAACATACTCTTCCCAAAAGACTGCTGACCGTAACAACTGTTCCATCCAAACAACTGCTATGACAACTGCTGATACAAAGGACTGCTAGAGAACAACTGATAGAGAACAACTGCTGACCAAAGGTCTGATGAAGAAACAACTGCTGATCAAGTACTGAAGACTAAAGGTCTGTTGGAGTCAACAGCACTTAGACTCCAACAGATGTTGCAAGACCATCCGAGTTTTCCCTCAACAGTAGTTTAGTTTACAGTGTTTTGTAATACAACAGTAGTTTGTATAGGGCAGATGTTTTATGTTGTTATTCTGTTAGAGGTCACTATCTTAGGTGACGTCAGCACAGGTCACCAGTGGTTTAGGTTTGTCTATAAATAGAACAGTGCTTGTACTGTTCTATTACATCACACACAAACATTCTCTCAGACAAACAATCACTGTGTGATCAGGCTGAGGGGGAGTACTTGTATTTGATTGTAATCTTTCAATTAATGAAAGCATTCGATTGAGAAAACATTTATTCCTATTGTTTTGATTATAGTTTATCATTCCGCTGCACTTTCCATATATACTTACTCAATTCTATTCTCATCTTATTCTAAATATATGAAAACAATCAAACTCAGATCCTAACACTATTATACCTAGATTTTGATTAAAAACCAACGAAAACTGATTGATAATTAAAATTGATTGTTTGGATTTGATAATCGGCCATATTAGATGGTATTCAAACAAAAATTTGATGTTTAAACGGACTGAAATTGATTTTGATAATTTCTGATCAAGAACAGGTACATTCGACCAAATTCAAAGGGTCAAATGTAGCTGAAAACGGTCGAACGTAGAAGTTTGGTCGAATGAACAATTTTACAAACATTTCTCCACATTCAAACCAAAATTCCACATTCGAACCTCAAATTTTCTTCATTCGAACCCACGTTGGGGTCGAAGGAAGACCTTTTGACCAAATTTCAAATTTTGTCCGATTTTGACGAATTTTCACATTTTTGTTTTGTAGTTTTCAAAATGGCTGAACAACAACAGAATCCAGCGAAACAGACTGCAGAATCAGAGAAACCGAAGGAGTTGATTTTTGAAGCTGATCATAACTACTGTGCATATATAGGCGAGGTGAAACAACATGAAGCCCTCACTGGGATTGTTGAATTCCTAAGACGCTGCAGAGTTCTGTATGCCATTGCTACTCCAGTTTCTATTTACAGAGATCATCAAGTAGAATTCTGGGAGAACGCTCTTATAGACTTTTGGGAGAACAAGACGACGATCAGAAGCAAAATACATGGTGAATTGGTGTTAGTTACTAAACAAGATATCTGGGAAGCACTTATTTTGCATGATTCTCCGACAGATCCGAGGAAGTTATCATGGATTGATTAGAGACTATGCTTTCTCAGGATGAAATACAACGGTCATATCATTGTCGGTCTATTACACAAGGCGAAGCTGTGTCCACAATTCAAGTATTTGGCACATGTAATTCTACATGTTTTCAGACCAGTTCGTGGTGGATATGACGTGATGAGGAGCAGCCTAAGTTCGTTATTGGTTGCTTTGATTTTGAACAAACCATTTAATGTGTCTTGGATGATATTTGATCACATGCTTGAAGTACTGAAAGGGTTGAAGGTTGACAAGTTTCTCATGTATCCAAGGTTTCTGCAGATGATTTTTGATAAGAAGTATACAAATCTGAGGAAAGATCCAACACAAGTTTTGGTTCAGAATCATATGAACTTGAGTACGCTTAGCAGAATGAAAGCGTATAAGGGTGTTCCAGAGAACGAGAGACCACCTCACAAGAATCTATTTGGTCACTTGATTAATCCGGGTTATAATGATCTAGGTGAGAACAAGGCAAGGAATGATGGTAGTGAATCTGATGCTGATAATCCTTTACATGCTGTTGATCCTGAAGCAAAAAGAAAAAGACAGGTTATCAACAAAGGTGCAAAGTCTAGAAAGCGAAAGGCTAAGGTAGTTGAAGAAGTCGCACCTATGAGACATAAAACCATGGCTAGAAAGAAAAAGTCTGGTAAAACCAAGACATTGTTGATTGATGAGGAGTCTGCTGATTCTGAAGAGACTCAAGACAATTAAGAGTGGGATTCAGGAAACGAAACGGTTAAATCCACTAAGCCCAAGGCCACTGAGGCTGGTGAGATTGAAAGTCTGAATAAGTCGATTGAAGAACAACAACAAAAGAGTCCGATAGTTGTTGAGGAATGAGAACTTGGACTGGAGAATTTAGATTTTGTTGGATCTCCAGTTGCTGGTGAAAAGATTCTTAAGCCAAAGTCCAAGTCAATGGCTAAGAAGTCTAATCCTAAATAGAAGACAGACAGGGAGATTGAGATACTAGTTGCAGGAAAGAAAGTTCCTGATATTGGTAGTTCGAAAGCCGCTACACCTGTGACATCCCCAGTAGCAAAGAAATCTAAGAAATCTGCTGCAGATACATCAGTAATCCTTCTGCGGATTTTGAAGCTACTTTGGAAAGTGTATTGAATAAGTTTAAGAAGAAGAAATCTCCTGTTTCTGAGGCTTCTACACCTCAGGTTACTGTGTCTAGCAATGTGATGGATGCAGTTAATCAAAAGTTTGCTGATATGATGAAGTTGATTAACCAGCAACAGCAGGAGATAGAACAGCTGAGAAAGAATGACAAGAAGATGTTAGAAGTTGTCGTATCTTCCCAAGAAAGTCAAGAAGCTTAGGAAGTGAAGATTAAACAACTTCAGGAAGAAAATCAAACATTGTTATTGCACGAACAGAGAAATACACGAAGAATCATTACTATAAGGCTTGAGAACAAGAAGATGATAACGAACAATAAGAGTATGAGGAGACTTATTGATGAATTGTATGAGAAAGCCCCACAATTGAAAGATGGAGAAAAGGATAAAGAACTGGAAGAAGAACAAGTTGATTTTGAACCATCTGATTCTGAAGAAGAAGATGATGATGAGGACCTTGATGATGATGCTGGTGATGGTCCTGAGAAGAAGAAAGATGGTGATGATGATGGTTATGGAGAAGGTTCTGGTAATGACAGTTCTACTGCTGCTGATGATGATGATACAGATAAGTATCGATATGAAAAGAGGGAATCTGATAAAGATGCATGTGAATCAATCTCGAAGAAAGCACTTGGTGGAAATACTGATGATGATAGTATTTTCTGGACTGACAAGATTAGAGCTTTATTAGATGATGATAAGAAGTTATATCGTCATATGTTAACACAAAAAGTGTGGACGATTGAGCTAACTGGAAAATTTCCAGAGATATTCGAATCTGATGATATGAGGTATGAATTAGAGTATAATGATCCTGATTTAGAGGATGGTGAAGTTTCTGCAGCTGTTGCTAAGGAAATTCTTGGAGGTTTGGCAAAGCAGGTCGGTAAATCTCTTGAAGAATTGATGAATGATAATCAAATTCCAAACATTCCTGAAAGAGAAGTTGGAACTCATTCTGATGATAGAGATACACCAGTGTTTGAGGATATAGAGATTGAGGATATTACCAGTGAAGAATATCCTGAGTACTTCAAAGATAAATAGGATGATGCATTTACTGAATTTACTGAAGATGTATTGGAACAGGATGAGAAACTTGCACAGAAAAGGAGTGAAACATTCGTTGATGAAGTGTTTAAGAATGCAGATAATCAGAAACTAAATGTTGAACAGTCTGATGATCTAAAAAGTTTGCTAAGGAAGCTTAAAGAAAAAGAAGCTAACTGACCCAAGACTGAAGTTCAGGGTAGCTTCTATAAGTATCAAAACGAATTGTTTAAAGGAAGAGCTCTTGGTTGGAAGTATCTGAGACAGTTAAGGTACGTTGCTGTGAAGTGGGAAAAGGAGATTCTGTATTTTGACAGATTCCATGACATCAAGGCGCTAGCTTATTGGGCTGTGCGTGATATCTGCAGACAAACAATGACTGGAGCAACTGTTAACAATGATGCAGTTGGCTACTTTGCAGATCTGTTGGAGGATCGGTTTTAGTAAAAACGTTTAGGCGATCATACAAGTCTAACAAATCCATGTGCGGAAACCCTAGATTGTTTACAATATGATACGAATCGAATCAAACACACAAAAGTACCTTTTCAATATCCATTCTCATTAATAAACTTGTTTAAAGATGATTACAATTGAGATTACAAGTTAATAAATCAAGATCAGGAAGGTTAAAATACAGAGAAAATTTCTAGACTGGACACAAGACACAAAATGGCAAAAGTTATAAAGTTATCAAAATGTTGAGCTTATATACTGATCTACATTCAACCTCACGCTGAGGTCGAATGAGTTCCTTCGACCTTCAGCAAAGTTCGAATTAGTAATCTGTGCAGAAACTCTTCCTTCGACCAAAACTGTTTCTTCCTTCGACCTATTATATCCACGTTCAACCTCTCGAAATCACACAAAACACTTAATATGGTTAATCCAAAGCATTAGTCACAAATATGCATCTACAAACTCCCCCTCGACTATTGCTTGGATAGTTGTTGGCGTTGATAATTGATGAGCCAGTCGTCACAGTTCATACAAAACCTAATTAACCTAGGTAGATAGGATAAATAGGGTATCAATCCACGGAGCATGTGGCTAATGGATATTGTTTAGTTGATTAAACGGTGTTACTTATGAAGATTGCTAGAGAGCTTATGAAGTTTGCAATTAGTTCATTTAAGAGTTTAGTTGGAGGGTTTTGTTGTTATATTAAAAACTTGAATTTAGATTATATGAATGAAAAATAATGTGGATTGTAAACAATTTGGTAAAAAGGATCACACCTAGGTTTCAACAACTGAAGTCTAAGGTTTTCACAAATGGGTCAAACATGTAGTGCAATTGGTGTTAACGGGGTGATTGTTTAATAGGCTTAGGTGTCAAGTTTCATCAACATCAGAGATGGACAAAACTACACTTCATTACCTAGAACATACAACCCTATGTCTATATTAGAGCAAGAAAACATGTTCATGACATTAGAAATTGGCACAAGATCAATTAACTAAAATGAATTCAACATAAGATTAATCGCAATCTAATACAATTAATTCAAACACACAATCACGCAATTAAAATTTTAAAGAAATACCCAAATGTTAAACCCTAAAACTTCAATTGCATACTTCCTGGTCATGATACAAAAGATTTAGCCTAACATGGCCATGATGTTCTTTATTAATTTGTGTTCTTGAATCTTCAACATTTTTCTTCCAAAGGTAATGAAAGGATGGATGTAGGATGATGAAGATGATAAAAATGAATGATGAACCCAATCTCATGTCCCCCCAAATTCTCTAGTCAAACTCACCATAAAAACAATTAAAAACTGCATTAAATCTTCTGTTGACCAAGTCTTGTCAGACGGCACCGTCAGAGACGGCGAGACTGTTGTCAGATACGACGATGGCGTCAGAGACAGTATGTTTGCCGTCAGAGACGGCCAGAACCCTCATTGTACTTTTCATGGCCTTCTTTCACCTAATGCTTCTCAACCCCAATCTTTTGCTCTAGCATTGTGTAAACTTCACTCAATAAGCGCTTTTAACATGAAACATCAAATCAAATCAAAGTGCTATATTCCGTTTCAAATAATCATGTAAAAGCACCATTTTTGATTCGATAGAGGCGGGGTTTTTAACCATCCATCACATCCCCACACTTATCTTATGCTTGTCCTCAAGCAAATTCAATTCACACTTTCACATTCATCAAACATGAGATAGCTTACCATCCTTAAACATTGCAAGTTAAGGTCCTAAGTCATACCTAACTCATTCTATCCACACGCTTTAGAATGTCATGATATACTTAGGATTTTTATGCTCAGTGTTCCCCCAAAATTAGATCTCCTTCAATAGTCAATGTTCCAGCACACACATCCCTCACAATTTTCTCTCAACTCGGTTCAAATTGACTAGTATTAATGTACTAGTATATATGTATGTGAACACTCTTAGCCAAATGTGACCCATGTTAGCATAAGTTTGCATCTCAATCACCCTCCACCAAATTGCACAAAGTCATTACACAAGTCAAAAGGTCTTTTCAAAGGGTTGTAACGGGGCTTGGTGAAAGGGTATGGAATGGGAAATTTGAAAGTGACTAAGGTAACGAAAGTTTGATTTTTTTATTACTTTACTCTCAACCTATGTACAATCTAAATAATCTAATAACTACAAGGCGATATTGTGCCTTTTATTTTCTCAAAGACAATACATGCTTTTCATGTTTCTCTTTTTTTTTTTCATAACTTTTTCAGGGTTTTTTTTTTTTTTTTTGGCACATAAGATTTTTGCAATAAGAAACAAACTAGCTCAACTATAAGGCAATGATGCACCTTTTTATTCAAACGAATAACTGTATGTCTTGTGAATAACATGATCTCACGAATATCAACCGTAGGGTGCGGAATCCCCAACGATCGTGCAAAATGATTCAGAAATAAACGATAAAGATCGTGATGAAAACAGATAACGAATCACCGAGCAATTTCAATAACTTTAATCTTTGTATTAGATCAAATCAAGATGTTTACAAATGAAATCTTAGACCTAATACAGAGAAAAACACACATACACACTCTAGGGAAAAGGCTCAAAATGATAACTCTACCTAAAAATTACAAACTTTTCCCTTTATATAGGATTCCACCTTCGCACCTTTAAGGAGGTTGAAGGTGTTCATTCGACCCTTTTAAGGGTTCGAATGAATCCTTCTTCTACATTCAATCTTCATTCGACCAAAGATAACTACATTCGACCGTACGACTGGTCGAATGTAACTTTAAGCTAAAACCTTGGTCGTTTTTCTGATTATCTGAACCTTTGACATTCAGTACTGGATCACTAGCTGGGGACATACATGAATAATGCACTTACAATCTCCCCCTGGGACCTAGCTAGTGATGTACCAAATCAGAAAGCTATCAATTCTTCAAGTCTTGCAATCATCATCTTGAACGAATTGAAAAATTTCCATTTTCATGCACATTTGTGTCGAGGTTCTTGTCTATCTCTGCAATAAGCTTTGAAATCTCAGACAAACTCAAGAAATCTTGGCTTTGTCTTTTGTTGGTCCAGAGATGAAGACAGACATCAAATCTTGAATTCTTCGATCTTTAGTCTTTTCTTTAACAACCTCTAACTGGTTTCTGTTGTTCTGGTGATCTTGATGTTCAGGTTTGGGTCTTGTCCAGTTACACACTTTGTCGATGAATCTTGAGCAGTGCACCTGTTGTGTTTGATTCTGCAGAAAAATTTACTAAAAAAAAACTGCACAAACTACAACCAGCGTTAGACACGACAAAAATCTTGGAAGTACTCTTCACATTCCTTTTGACCCTCAATAGTTCTTCCCCTGAACTATTAAACATTTTTAATATGCACCAGAAACTTGAAAATCTGTAGTCCTTTTCAACTTTTAAGTATCTGAGTATTCACATTAAGTATCCCATCACCGGTTATCGAAAATAAAACAGAAACAAAACATTTTGATTTTTTTTTAAGTTTATGCTACAACACACCAAAAATCTTTTTGAAATTTTCAAATGGAATTGCATAAACGTAAACTAAACATATTTTTGTGAATTTTCCGGAAAGAGGATCATATCAGTATTGAAATAGTCAATCAAAACTCTTTTTGATCAATTTTCTGTTTTTGACATTGAGCATCCTACAACCATTACCAGTATGTTTGTCCACTTAAACTCAAAATCATTATTCATTGTTCAGCACTTCAGATACATTATGGTAATATTAGATACTGAAAAATCTATGGTCCCCGCACACGTGACACATTCCCGTATCAAGAATTGCACAAAGTTTCATCGTAACGTGTGATTATATTGTAGTTATCCGTTAGTTACAAGGTATGAGGCACAGTGGTGACAGGTCAGCAAATTAATGCTTCAAAGCGACTTATGCACTTAACCAGGGTGAGGACTAATATCATACATGATTTTCATCATAGTACTGATACGATGCATTAGATAATCTTTGATTATCATCACACATGTTAAGTTCCTCATTCGGTAACTTAAGGATTTGTCATTAAAGATCTTTTATTAAGATACCCTGACTGATCTAGGTCCGTAAATCAATACGACAAAAGATCAGTTAGGCTATCTCCAGATAACTTTCAATATAACGACCCGAAACCTCCGATTTTGGCAATCTATCAAACGAAATTTCAGTACTAAGACCATATGCCAACGAAACGTTGATCCACATGATTATCAGTTAATGTTTTTAGGTTTATATCACCATGCTGAACTTTAAACTTTGATTTCAAGCCTACCAATATCTAATTGTAGTGGCTACTCAATGTTGTTACATCATTTTGTTTTCAGAGTAGACTGACAGTCCACTGATGTACTATCATCTCCTCTTTTTCTCCAGGAAAACTCATTTTTGGTTTTCTAATTTTTATTTTGATTTTTCTGAAATTTTTCTCCCCCTAAAAATCTAAAAATAAGCATATTTTTGGATTTTTAAACTTTTGAAGAAAAACAAAATAAAATGATATCCGATGCGGTTTACTCATTGAGTTTTAAAAACCATTCTCCCACTCAGATTACTTTACTCACAAAGATCTTTCAAATTAGTAAAATCATTAACAAAGATAAGAGAGTTTAGAATAAACCGTTTTGTCGTATCTTGTTGTAGAAATCCAAAACCTGAAAGCAATTGCATGAGATTGCAACGTTTTCCAGCTTCACAGGTAGGAAACAGACAACAAACACTCTCCTCTCTATTGACATCATTCTTTCTTTCTCAAAATCCTTTCCTTGACCTTCACCTCTCCAATAAATACCTTGTATACAGATGCTCCACTATCAACTATCAAAGATAACTAATAGGTCTGTCTGGAATCACCTGCACACTTGTTAAACAATTAGTACGAGAGAGGCACCCATCCCTTCACAATGATGGGTCGTCCAAGGTCATCAATCCTCGGAACATCAATCCATTCTCCTTTTGAAAAATCAATTTGTTTTTCAATGGATTGATTTGAAGTTGAAATTGCTATTGATTTAGAAAGTGATTTGGGTTTCCAAACGTGTTCAGAATTTATTTTTGATTTTGTTGAAATCGTTTTGATTGTTGACTTTTCAAATTTCTCATTTGAAACCTGCTTCTGAACTTTGTTTGGAACCTTCTCAGACATAACTGATGAAGACCCAGGTTTAGAATTGTTCTTAGGCTTAGCCTTAGAACTCCCCCTTACCTTAGCAACCCGTTCACTATCTACATTTTTGTTCAAGGCAATCTTGTTACGATTGTCATACACAACCTGTTTCCCCTTTTGTTTCTTGATTGATTTTGGGGATACAGACTTTTTGACATTGCCTGAATTTTTAGCAAATTTCACTTCGGTCTTTTTCTGTTTAACATACGGACAGGAAGCAACTAAATGCCCACACATTCCGCAGTTATAATAAGACCTATATTCCACAAAATCACATGCATATCCTTCATCCCAAAACCAGTAGGGACAATGAGCAGCAATATGACCAACTTCACCACATTCAAAACAGCTTCTCCATTCAACATAACCATGAGAATACTGTGGTGAGTTATTTCTCCAATAACCATCAAATCGAGAGGTATATGAATAATCATAAGAGTCATATGATCTAGATGAAAAATTTCTTGAATTCTTTTGATGAGAATTTTTCATCTGATCATTACCTTTCGATTTGTTTGGTTTCGGTCCTTTTACTTTAGAACCTTTCTTATTTTCAACATTTTTCTTTTCAATGTTTTTCTTTTGATCCTCATGTTGGTTAGGATTTAGTTCAAACGACAAATGCCCAAATTGATTTGTAAATTGATTTAACACATCGATATTATCAACATATATACATTTAAGTAAAGATTGTTCGATATTATCAATTGGAAAATCTTTATTGAGAATCAACTTGTCATGTCCTACCAACATATAGGATCCTTCCATTCCATCAGGAAATTTAAATATGGTTTTCTCTTCAGACTCAGGTTCTGAAATGACTACCACATTTTTATTTTTCTGACTAGAATTGGACTTCACCTCAGAGTTTGAAACTTCAACACAAGATGTTATGTCTTTCAACTCTGATGTGGTGTTATTCATTGAAACACTTTAAATATTTCTAAAATTTCTTGCTTTAAAGATTCAATTTTAATTAACAAATCTTTTTCATTCTTTTCAAAATCTTTATTTTGGTTTTGACAATTTTCTAGTTCATTTGCTAGGTTCTGTTTGTCCTTAATAAGTGTCATCAATTCACATTTCAACTTGACACATTCAGAACAAATAGCACAGTCAATACTAGATCTTACCTCATCATCTGATTTATTACCATTATCAGATTTTGCATCAATATTTGAGATATCACTCTCTCTTGATTCACTTTGTTCTGAATCCGTATCAAAACTCAAGACACTCTCTGATAATTCACTGGAATTATCATTTCTCATTTGTTTGACTAAACACACAACATTACTTTGAACACCTTCTCTGTTAACACACTTGTCAACATGTACCATTTCATCAGTTGGTTGCACAGCTGGTCGTGTAACAGATTGTTGAATCTTAGATGCAACAACTTGTTCCCATGTTAGCTTTTGTTGCATTGCAGCTTTTATCTGATCATCAGTTCTTGACATAGCCAAGTAATTCATCATTTTTACACCTTAAAATTTGAAAAATATTTTCCGAATATTCGTAGGTTCGAATGTGGAAATAACCAGTCTTATTCGACCTTTTAAAATGAAAATCTTTGAAAATCAGATTCTACGTTCGACCCTTTTCAATTTTCGAGTGGTCGAATGAGCCAAAATGATCTCCTTCGACCGTTTGAAAAGATACGAAAGAGAAGTATGACAAACACTAATCTCATTCGACCCTTTAACTCTCTTTCGACCGTTTGATTTTCTCCTTCAACCGTTCGAATGGTCGAATGAGACAGAATGGTCGAATGAACAAAATAACACTGAAAAACTCTAGATTCAACCAGTTAAAACTCCACGTTCGACCAAAAAATGCTACGTTCGACCCTCAAATCTCACCTTCGACCGTTTCAGGTCTGTTCATCATCTTCAACCTCAAGAACACGAATCTGATCGATTTTTGATAAATTTTTCACCAAATGTAATGAAATTTGATAGGTTTCGTTCGGATTTGAATTTAGACAAACATTTGTGAAAGAATTTGTGAAAATAACATCAAATTCAACTCCAATTCAATCAAAAACCATGTTTTTATGAAAAGCTTCAAAATTTCTTGGGTATTTAACTATTAAACCAGAATTCTAATCAGTTTTCATCAATTCAGATCAATTTGCAATCGTGAAATCGAGCCTAAGCTCTGATACCACTTTGTATGTCTTGTGAATCCGTTTTAGGATCGTAATCAAGAAACGTGATCTCACGAATATCAACCGTAGGGTGCGGAATCCCCAACGATCGTGCAAAATGATTCAGAAATAAACGATAAAGATCGTGATGAAAACAGATAACGAATCACCGAGCAATTTCCATAACTTTAATCTTTGTATTAGATCAAATCAAGATGTTTACAAATGATATCTTAGACCTAATACAGAGAAAAACACACATACACACTCTAGGGAAAAGGCTCAAAATGATAACTCTACCTAAAAATTACAAACTTTTCCCTTTATATAGGATTCCACCTTTGCACCTTTAAGGAGGTCGAAGGTGTTCATTCGACCCTTTTAAGGGTTCGAATGAATCCTTCTTCTACATTCAATCTTCATTCGACCAAAGATAACTACATTCGACCATACGACTGGTCGAATGTAACTTTAAGCTAAAACCTTGGTCGTTTTTCTGATTATCTGAACCTTCGACATTCAGTACTGGATCACTAGCTGGGGACATACATGAATAATGCACTTACAATAACTTGAGCATCTTTTTTTTAACGACAACATTGCTAACTATTTACAATACAAGAACCTCCTAAAATTGAACTTTCATTACTTGGGTTTTAAAAACAAAAATGTTGAATGGGTCAAATGGGTTAATTCGGGTGTTTCAAAAGAAAGGTTTAGGCTCAAGATTGTTTAACTAAGGGATGTTGTTTTTGGGTCAAGGGTATAAAAGTGGTGTAAATATAAAAAGGTCAAACCTAATGCCTTAATCATTCTTCTGCATAAAATTGGCCCATGGTCTCAAGCGTATCAAAAGATGCAAATTCTACCACATATGATCACATAGGCGCACTCAAATCCAAATGAACATAACATGCAAAGAAATGTAATAGTATGTGAAATGTAGCATGTTATGGTGGCTCAATTACTCACAATTGGAATTAGGTAGGGTATGTGACATATGTGTGGATCATCAACTTCATCAAGAGACCTACTTCCAAGTAAACACTCATACTTCTTTTTATAAAATTATAATCAAACATCTATCATGTGGGCTTTCTTGAGTTTAACCATGACAAAGGACCAAAATGGTTCACACATCCCTTGTAAGTTCCTCTTAATCGTGTTCTTTAAAATGCAATTTTGAGGACATTTTCGAAAAATTTTAGCCATTTTCTCCCCCATCCCCACACTTTGAGGCGAACATTGTCCTCAATGTGTAGAATTTAAATGAAGGATTTCAGTTTTCAAAATTTTCCCTCCCCACACTTAAGGTCAACATTGTCCTCAATGTGAAGAAGGATTCGTTATGTTTTCTGAGAATGTGATGACACCACACCCATATATGTTCCCCCCAATGTAATTGAAATAGCAAACAAATTTACTAATTTCATACTACAACTAGACAAAGGAATCTAATGCACCTGATCATTCTTGTTCTTTGAATACTCAATCTTCTTAATAATGCATCTCTCCTTTTCATCTTCCTCAACTTATTCTTCCGTTGTTAAACGCCTCTTTCTTGCGTTTGATGGGCTTTTTACCAAATTGAACTTTGATTTCTTCATTTGATACATCATGGATGTTGAGAACACAACTAAATGATTGAACAAATGATAATAATAGACCATGAACAGAAAAAAACCCAAAATTTAAAAAAAATCTCGTGACAAAGAGGTCTAAAATTCTTGAAATTCGTGCAAAATCTTGTAAAAACGACCCAAGATTTGGATTCCTCTTGAAAAATTACACAAGATAGACCCCAAAGTCGCTTGATTTGGTTAAGTTTTGAGTGAGTTATGGTGGTGAAGAGATTAGGGTTCTTGAAGTTTTGTGTGGAGAAGATGAAGAAGAAAAGAAAATGGTAGATGATAGGTTAATTGAAAAGGGTTAAAGGTTTAATGAATTGGTGTTGTGTTTGGACTTGGGTATAAGGTTTGGGTTTAGGGGTGTTTGGGTGAGGATCATATGGAATTAGAGGGTGTTTGGTTATGGGAGGATAAAGAACAAGCACATGGGCCGTCTTAGGAGCCGTTCACCGCTAATTATGGCATCCAGAATTGAACCACCATCTCTGACGGCTAGGTCGCCGTCGCTGATGGCGACTGACTTGGATTGGGATTTTTGGCAGCCGTCTGGGGGCCGTCTACCGCCAGTTTGGCCGTCTGGAGCTCGTCTGGTTGTCTCTGACGGCTGGGCTGTCGTATCTGGCGGCGAGGCTTTTGATGTGGCCGTTTGGCAAGCCGTCTGCCGCCCATTGTGGCGTCTAGAACTGCAGAGCCGTCAGGGACGGCTAGCCCACCGTCTCTGACGGCGGGGCTTTAATTTTGGGCGTCTAAGAGCTGTCTGCCGCAAGTTGGCACGTCTGGGTAAGGTTCGGCCGTCTTTGACGGCGGCTGCTGTGCAATTTTTTTTTTTTGGGTTGCCTCCCCAAAGCGCTAAGTTTTAGGGTCTTCAGCCAGACCAAATACACTACCCTAATGGTGGTCGAGTTGGATGCCTTCCTCCCTCCGCCTCTAAAGATGCAACCCTCCTACGTTCCGCTAGATCCTTTAAGGTGTTCCTAACTGGGTCAACCATCTTTTCTGTTCTTGTTTCATTGTTCAAATCAGGTGGTTTCTTCAATTTCGTCTTTCTTCCTTTTACCGTGCTATTCTTGACTGCTCCAAACCTATTAACCACACAAAAATCCTCTTTTGGGTGATCCTCTTTTACAAGAGGGCCACCACTATCAAAAATGTCATTTTTGGAAAATTTCTCATCAACAACCGAGTTAGACAAATTTGGATATACATTTAAACAGAGCTCACGGTCACCAAACTTGATGCGTACCGTTCCATTAGCACAATTTATAATAGCATGCGCAGTTGCTAGGAACGGCCTACCCAGTATAACAGTGGGTTGTGTGTTTTCAGCACTACTTACATAGTCTACCACTAAAAAGTCAACTGAGTAGTAGAAATCCTCTACCTTTACCAACACATCATTCACCATCCCCTTGGATGCGTGGGGGGCTGATCAGCTAACACCACCGTGGTGTTAATTTCATGTGGTGGACCAAAGTCATATTGGTCAAATAGACTCCCAGGCAATATACTCACACATGCTCCAAGATCTAGGAGCGCCCTTTCTATTTTAGACTCTCCAACTTGAATTGGAATCAATAGGGCTCCTGGATCTTGAAGTTTAGGGGGAAGAGCATCCGACAAAACAGCACGAACATGTGCCCCTAAGTGTTTAGGCAACTTGTTGTGCTTATTTTGGTTGCTCAAACGAATGTCACAAACTCTTTCATACATTCAACATGAGCAGGAACTTTTTCAATTGTATCAATAAGTGGTAAATTTATTTTGACTTGTTTAAAATTTTTCCACCTCTCGTCCTTTGGTGGGCTCCACTTATAAATACTTGACACATTGTTTGGGTCTACTAAAGCTGCAGGGTATGGAATGGTTTTAGTCTCCATCCCCACACTTGTCTTAGTAGCCATCTTATTTAAGCACTTTTCGCAAAAAAAGATTTTTTTTTTATAATTTTTAACTTCAAAATTATTTTGTGAAATAATTTCCTCTTCCTGCTCATCATCACTACCAACCTCCTCCACCACACCATCAACAAATTGTTGTGGTGGAGTTGTTTCATTACCCACAACCTTATCATTCAAAATAAAACTCATCGCGTTTATATGCACGCTTTGATTGTTCCTTGAGCTCGATGCTTGATGTTGCGGGTTGATAGTGGTGTCACTAGGAAGCTTTCCCGCGCTTCCTCTCAATTGAGCCATTTCTTCCGCAAGTTGCCCCACTTGTTTAGCTAGGGCCTCGTGAGACTTATCTCTCACCTCATTTGCCTTTTTCATTTCTTTGACATCACTGTTGGTTTCCTTCGTCATATTCATTAAAGCATCCAACTTTGAAGCCAAAGAATCATCACCACCTTGTCCTCCCTATGAGCTTCCTTGATTATTGTAATTCTTTGAATACCCACCTTGATTATATTTATTTCTTTGGTAACCGCCTTGATTGTAATTTACCTTGGCGGTTTTGATATGACCCACCTTGGTTACCCCATTGATTGTAAGAATTCCTTTGGTAGCCACCTTGGTTATAATTTCCTTGTCCATGAACCATCTTGACTCGGCAATTCTCCACCTTATGCACTAAATCGCCACATTCTTCACAAATCGGGTATTGAACCGCCGATACTTCCCGTTTCATGATGCGAGCCAATTCTCGTTCCAAAGTTGCAATTCGATCTTTTGCAATTGAATCAGAATCAGACGAGGATTTTGAAATGGGATGCTTGGTTCTTCTATCCGCGGACTCTTCGGCTTTCAAATTTTTACTCATCAACTCCAAAAAATCCCAATCTTCTTGTTCCGGGTTGGATAATAAAGTCCCATTGCTAGTAGACATTAACTATTTCCTCTCCTCCTTATTCAACCCATTTACAACACTATTAACCAATTCCCATTGCTCGATTTTGTTATGTGGGCATTTACGAAGCATTTCCTTGAAACGAGTGAAAGCTTCATGAAGTGGTTCCCCCGGTAACTGTTGGAAAGAACAAATTTCCAACCGAGCCCCATCCGTCTTGAAACTAGGATAATACTCATCCAAAAATACTTGTTGCATTTCTCCCCAAGTATAGATGCTATGTGAAGGAAAGGTGAGAAACCAATTCTTTGCCTTGTCTTTGAGGGAAAAACGGAACAAACGCAATCACACTTCATCTTGAGAAAAATTGTGACCTCCCATAGTACTACAGACTGCTGTAAATTCGAAAAGGTGATCATATGGGTCCTCGGTAGCCATCCCAAGAAAGTGAGGAATAATGTGGATGTAGTTTGGCTTGCAATCAAAAGCTCTTCTTCCTTGAGACGGTGGAACAATAGGTGACTCATTTTCAGAAACAACTGGTCTAAATCGACCATTAACCCCTTGCATTGGAACTGGGGGCCTTCTTCGTGGGGTATTAACCTCTTCATCTCTTGGTTGTCTTCTCCCATGAGATCTTCTCTCTGCTCGACCCACAAAATTTTCACCCCGGTGTTGGTGAATGTTGAGATTCCGATGCCCTCTTGGGTTTTGCCTTGGGTGATGATTATTGAAGATATGATTATAGTAACCATCATTACCCACATTTTGATTTGCACCCACATTGGAATGATTATCACTTTGGTACTCTTCCACATCCTCATGATCTTCATTATCATTTCTATAACTCCAATCCTCGTCTTCCTCGGTGTAATCCCTTTCTGAATATTCATCTTCCCCCGAATGGTAGGTATGAACACTAACGCTATCCGATGATTGATAACCCGGAACACTGAATGGGTCATCATCATTAATGTTCACCCTCAACTCTTCAAGATTCTCAATATGATCATCATATCCGGCGTCATTGTATCGATTTACCGGATCAAATGGGGGATTGCCACGGTTAGATATGGAAGAACCTTGGTTTGCATTTCGGTTATTAGGATTTCGGTTATGAAGTGGTTGATGAGGTGGATGTTGTTGTGGGTGTTGGGTTCGATTTAAATGAGATGGAGTGGGTGGTCTTCAGTTCTCGCCTGAACAACGATTTGGGTTTGAAGATCAAGGGTTGATTGGTTGGTGATGATTGAGAGTTAGAAGGAATCGGCTCCCCTAACCTGTGTTGTCGGTTTCTTCTTGCTACTCTTTCGATCTCCGTTTCGAACACTAAAGGAGATGTCCTCCCCGAATGTCTTGTACGCATGCACTACCTGTAAACTGCACAAATAACACACCCTGCGTAACAAGGAAAAATTAAGAAAAAAACAAACAAACAATTAAACAGTTAATCACAAAATCAACTAATCACTAAACACTAAGCGCACTAGCTCCCCGGAAATGGCACCATTTAATGAGCCGGTCGTCACGGTTCATACAAAACCTAATTAACCTAGGTAGATAGGATAAGTAGGGTGTCAATCCAAGGAGCGTGTGGTTAATGGATATTGTTTAGTTGATTAAACGGTGTTACTTATGAAGATTGCTAGAGAGCTTATGAAGTTTGCAATTGGTTCATTTAAGAATTTAGTTGGAGGGTTTTGTTGTTATATTAAAAACTTGAATTGAGATTATATGAATGAAAAATAATGTGGATTGTAAAAAATTTGGTAAAAAGGATCACACCTAGGTTTCAACAACTGAAGTCTAAGGTTTTCACAAATGGGTCAAACAAATGTAGTGCAATTGGTGTTAACGGGGTGATTGTTCAATAGGCTTAGGTGTCAAGTTTCATCAACATCAGAGATGGACTAAACTACACTTCATTACCTAGAACATACAACCCTATGTCTATATTAGAGCAAGAAAACATGTTCATGACATTAGAAATTGGCACACGATCAATTAACTAAAATGAATTCAACATAAGATTAATCGCAATCAAATACAATTAATTCAAACACACAATCACACAATTAAAAGTTTAAAGAAATACCCAAATGTTAAACCCTAAAAAATCAATTGATTACTTCATAGGCATGATACAAAAGATTTAGCCTAACATGGCCATGATGTTCTTCATTAATTTGTGTTCTTGAATCTTCAACATTTTTCTTCCAAAGTTAATGAAAGGATGGATGTAGGATGATGAAGATGATAAAAATTGTAGATGCATAAGTGCGACTAAAGCTTTGGATTGTATAACATAATATGTTTTGGTAATATCGAAGGTGCGAAGGAGATTTTCTGTTGGTGCGAAGGAAGCATGAAAGGTGTGAAGGAAGACAGTTTGGACGAATGAAGATTTAGATTATAGTAAAACTTGGTTCGACCAGTTGATTTGGGCGAACCTGCACATTCGCATTAACAAAGTGGGCGAATGTGCAGTCTATAAATAGACAAGTTTGATTTTTGAATGTAACTTTTGATCATTATTATTCCCTCCACTTTCAGAAACTCTCTCTAGTGTTTTGTTAAACTTGTTTTTCGTTCATACCTTGATTGTATCTATATTTCAACGTGTAAACAAGTGTTTTATTAATGAAAACGTTTGAAAATGATGATCTGTGTGTTTGAATCTGTTTGATTATTATTTTGTGATAGTTTTAGGGTTTCCGCACCTGAAACTAACTTGTTTGATCAATCTTTGTTTGTTATCAATCCTTTCACGCACATACAAAAATGAATGATGAACCCAATCTCAAGTCCCCCAAAATTCTCTAGTCAAACTCCCCAAAAAAAAAAAAATTAAAAACTGCATTAAATCTTCTGTTGACCAAGTCTTGTCAGATGGTACCGTCACAGACGGCGAGACTGTCGTCAGATACGGCGATGGCGTCAGAGACAGTATGTTTGCCGTCAGAGACGGCCAGAACCTTCATTGTACTTTTCATGGCCTTCTTTCTCCCAATGCTTCTCAACTCCAATCTTTTTCTCTAGCATTGTGTAAAATTCACTCAATAAGCGCTTTTAACGTGAAACATCATATCAAAGTGCTATATTCCATTTCAAATAATCATCTAAAAGCACCATTTTAGATTCGATAGAGGCGGGGTTTTCAACCACACATCAATAATCAAGTGTCTTGTTCATCAGCTTGATACGCAAGTTCGTCTTCTGCTCTTTCGTCATCACTGGCTCGAAAGTTGGTTTTGTTTTCTTTTTCGCTTTTTGAATCTTCACAAACTTTCCCAACTTTTTATCATAATCACACCCCGCATTGACATCCCATGCGAAACACAAGCATACCACACGTTGGTATTTCAGCGCTTGTTCACTATCCTTCTCTTCACAGTATATAGGATTGTAATAGAGCATTATTATATCCTCGTACGAACAATTAATCAACCACATGGGGTCAAAGATATAGATCTTCTTAAACTCTCCCCTCTTGTCTTTAAGTAAGATGACAGCTTCTGCGGTTCTCCAATCATAATACCACCACATAAAATCTTTGCAAAAGTGTTGTTGAATAGGCATCAACGGAATATGTTTCAACACAGTTGGTGGTTTATACTTTAACGTCACCTTGTTCAGCCCAGTTATTTGATCAATCTCTTGTGAACTATCCTTTTAGGATACTGCGGTATGAACACATCCTATCTAGTTCTGCTCTCTCTAGCCATATGATCTGCAAAATAACCAACTGCATCATTTTTCATAGTTGCTCCAGTCATAATATGTCGGCAGATATCTCGCACAGCCCAGTAAGGTAGTGTCTTAATGTCATGGAATCTGTCAAAATACAGAATTCCTTTCTTCCACTTCACAGCAACACACCTTAACTGTCTCAGATACTTCTAACCAAGAGCTTTGCCTTTAAACAATTCGTTGTGATACTTGTAGAAACTACCCTGAATTTCAGTCTTGGGTCGGTTAGCTTCTTTTTCTTTAAGCTTCCTTAACAAACTCTTCAGATCATCAGATTGTTCAACATTTGGTTTCTGATTCTCTGCATTCTTAAACACTTCATCAACGAATGTTTCACTCTTTTTCTGTGCAAGTTTCTCAGCCTGTTCCAATACATCTTCGGAAAATTCAGGAAATGCATCTTCCTGTTTATCTTTGAAGTACTCAGGATATTCTTCACTGGTAATGTAACATTTCGTATTTATTCTTGTACGTTACACCATCGCATTTAATAAACGTCAAGTTTCGTTATTTTCGTATACTATAATTATTTTTGTCACGTTATTGGAACCCTAATACTATATATATATATATATATATATATATTATATATGTGGTAATATGTAAAAATGATCAAAAAATAAAACTGCTTGGGCCGGGAATCGAACCCGCGCCCAAGCCGGCCCAAACCACACAACCATCTAACCAACTGGGCTGGCCATCAACACTGATTAAACCCCGGCACAAAATAAACTTATACGCGATCTTAAACCTGCCAATTTGACTTAGGAAAGTCAACTGCTTGACGCGTTTGTTAATCAATCAGAATCAATTCATGATTGATCCAAATTTGGCAAACTTATTTGATTATCGGCCTCTTATGACTATGTTACACGTCAATTACAGACCAATTGTCCATCAAATTAATAATTATACGCGTATGACTTCAAGGCTTAGTCAAACATACCAATTTGATCATTGAGACACCCACACTATAAATTGATCGTCCCCAAGGCTTAACAACTCGCTCATAAACTTCTCTCAAACCTCAATCTTCTTCAATTCTGTCTGTGCATCATCATACGATCAAACATTTGACTTTTATTTTTGACCACTCAATCGTACACGAATCATCACTGTAAGTTTGATGTTTTATATGGGTTTTGATCACCGGCGTTCACACATCAAAAGCCCTAACATCAATTGGGCCAATGATGTGTGAATCGCATTATTGCAGAAGTTAGGGTTCGTGTAAACGATTTGGGGATAAACTGAATTCTCTTTTGTGTATTTATTTATTCTTAAACAGACTTCATCACAACCACTGGCCTAGGCCAAGTGGTTGTGACCAAGGCTTGCAACCTCAGCCACCCGGGTTCGAGTCCCGGCTCTGGCTTTCCTTTCTTTTCTTTTTCATTTTTTTAAACAACTAATCCTATTATATATATATATATATATATATTACATTTAAAACTTATAAATTCATTTTTAAATAATAAAACCTTTTTATAAATCCTAAAAAAATTATATTTATTAAATCTGAGTTAAAGGTTTTATTTACAATTTTTATTTTTCAAAAATTCATTTATTTAATATTTATAATAATTAAATCAATTTTATACTATTATATTTATAAAAATCCATTAAAATATCAAAACAACTTTATTAAATTCTACAAAAATTATCCCATGTTTATACAATGTTAAACTTTACTGAAATAATTTTTAATTCAGAAAAATCATTTATTTTATATTTTTAATCAATTTTGTTATTTTTAATCATAATTAAATCATAATAAATTCAATTTTCATTATTTTTACACCAAAATTTTATACAATTTATTTTTAAATATTTAGTACAGAAATATGATTTTTAAAACAATAATTCTTTAATTTTAGTATTTTTGAATATTAAAGTTAAATTTTGGCAATTTGTAATAAATAGATTTAAAAATCTATTTTAAAGGAAATAATTTTATAAAAATTATTTTTATACTTGAAACACATTATTGTGAACATTCTAAATTCAAATTTTATAAAAAGAATTTCTTTTATTTAATTATCATATTTCCCTTTATTTAATTAACATTTTATTTTAAATTCAACAATTGGTTATCCCCAAATCGAAACCCTAGGATATACTTATAAACTAGTTAGAGTTAGACTTATTTGTTGCCTTATACATAGGGTAACACTTGGCAAACTATTGGGCTACACTTATACTATATCGCAATACCAAAAAACTATACCAAGGTGAGTTTACGTAATCCTGTTTATGCGATTATTTATACTTGCAACAATTTTAAGCAATTCAACATATATGTCTAGTAGTAAACTTTATTGCCTCATGTATTAGTCAACAGTTTCAACGAGTTTCAACGAGTTTCAACATTTACATAATCATTAGCTATGGCCAAGCCGGCGATACTCAATAATAGATCTATTGGATTGACAACCCCACCCGGATACGTGTACCTCCTACATAGGTCACGTGGGTGATTGTTATCGTTCAACATATTACTAAGGTGAACCGTAGATGACGGGATGGACCTAAACTAGTCGGAGGTTTGATTATGTTGTTGCTACAACAAGGAAAATGACCGGTATTAGGTTAGGAGATGCTTAGGATTATAGGCTAAGGGTATATTACGTTAAGGTTTAGGTTTTAAGATTGGATTCAGTTAAGGTTTTGGATTTGGTTCTGAGAATGGGGGTCTTCAAGCTCCTGGAAGGGACCTGCACAAAGGTAGCAGACACCGTTAGCCTTAACGCAGGAGGGAGCCTCCTGCGTTTGGACTCCGGCGTGAGAATAAGTACGTATTCATTTGGAGTTGGGAATTAATGAAGTAGAGAGTATAAGAGTAGAGAGAAGAAGTAAGAAGTGTGTGTGGAATGTCTACCCAAGGGTCTCCTTATATAGGCAGTCGGATTCTGCCCAGGAGCTCCCTCAGGGTAGCTTCCCTATCATACCTGGATGTATTTTGACCCTCTTTTAGTTCCCAGCAGTGAGACTTTTCCCTTTTGGGATATTTTCAGCTTTTATCTTTTCCAATACAAGGTATGGAGCTGTGTGATGTTTTGTCCCTTGCAAAGATAATAAGCCAAAATCCCTTTTTACATTTCCAAGACATTTTACTGTTTGCTTTCTGCCCTGAGGCTCCTATACGGCAGGTCAGCTGCCTTATATCAGCTCCACTAAGTCAGGCAACCTCTTAATCAAACTTATTTTGCTTATCTTTTTGACGAGGGGTCTAGACGTTGTCGTTTTAGGACACACGTCATCAGCCCCCCAGTCATAAGCATTTGTAAAGAAGTTAGAAGTGCTTGTGACTTGTTCATTGTCTTATTTCCTGGTGGTAACGCTGCTCGAGCTGAGGTTAGCACCGGGTAATTTTTACAAACCCCTGGCTCCCTTATGGGAGCGTTGGTTTGTTATTTTTTTCTTCATCAAATTTCGTGCAAGCTTTTGGCCTTGCATTT
Organism: Ambrosia trifida; assembly: GCA_028751855.1. Lineage (NCBI taxonomy): Eukaryota > Viridiplantae > Streptophyta > Magnoliopsida > Asterales > Asteraceae > Ambrosia > Ambrosia trifida. The sequence goes on along the minus strand of CM054128.1, from coordinate 60,920,260 downwards.
GTCATGATGGTCTGATTTTTTAATTTAATATGGCTATCCACCATTACTCCCTAGGGAGCAGACGAGTGTCCCATCAGCCGTCCCAGGCGACTGTTGACATGACAAGGGTCTAGGCTGACGTCATCCCCTAGGACAGCTGAATGATGGTTTCCCTTGATAACCGTTTAATGCCATTAAATTCAAATTTTAAATCTCTTATAAAGAGATAAACCCTCTTTCTTCTCCATTTCATTCCTAAACTAGAAAACCGTCACATTCTCTCCCACGATTATTTCTCAACCGGCGATCCTCTTTTCTTCCCTATAAATCTAGTAAGTAACTTCTCTCTTTTGTCATACCTTGCCTTTCATTATGTCGAAAACTGATCTCGCGAATCAATTTACTCGGCTATCTAAGTCCGATGTTGAGCGATTCTGTACTGAGATCGGTATTCCTTTGTCTTTTAATCCTACTGTTCCAAAGGGGAAAACCCCTGTGACCTCCGTTCCTACTGGCAAGGTGGCGGTGTATACCCGTCAGTTTGATCAGGGTAACCTTAGGTACCCCTTTTCCACCTTTTTCCTAAATGTTTTAGAATATCATCAACTCTCCCTTGATCAGTTGTGCCCGTCCGGAGTTGCAAGGATTTTGCACTTCGAGATAGTGTGTCGCTGCCTTGGTCATAAGCCTTCCTTGGCCATGTACCGGCGGTTTTTCAGATTGGCTAAAAATGGGAACTGGTTTACCATTGAGAAGACTCAATGTGAACCGGCTCTCATTTCTAGTGTCATCGGGATTGTTTCCTCCTGGAAAGACAAATTCTTTTTCTTAAACTCTGACTTCCTACCTTTTAAAACTCCTCGGAGATCTTCGGATGCTCCCCTGAATGAGAAGGAGCCTGAACCTGGTACTCTCGACCAAGTGTTGTTGGAGAAGCTGCGTGGCTTTCCTACTCGTCTTCGTACCTTTCCTGAGGATTTTCTGGTGATGGTGGGTTTGAGTGCCAACTGGGATGATCTTGGGACTGACCCGGTGATATATCATGGTGGGAAGGGTAGGTGTCTCCCTGTCTCCTCTTTGGTACCCTTATCCTTGTTATGTTGTCTGACCCTTTTGTCTTTTTTGCAGAGATGAGCACTTTGGATTTTCTGGCTTTGGATGATATTGCTGACGTGAAATTCAAGGTTCGGAGTGTTGCTGAGGGTCAGAATGTTGTTGTGAAGACTGAGCATGTTCGTTTCAAGGGAGTGTACACAAGTGTGATCACATCGTCTGTTGCTGCTACAGAGCCTTCTGTGGAGAGGTCTGTTACTGCCCGTCGCTCCAGCAAGCGACTTCAAACTGCTTCTTCGGGTCAGGGGGCTTCTTCTGTTGTGCCCTTGGTCTTAGGAGATGAAGATGAAGATTCTTCTCTGATTTCTTCAGCGTTGGGGTATACCCCTGCCCCTGGGAAGGGCAAGCTGACATTATCCTCTCCGAAGAAAGACGATGTTGTTTTCAAGAAGCCAAAGGACGTTGCTGCCCCAAGTCCAAGTTCAAAGTTATTGCCAGTTGAAGGTGGTGAAAGTTCCAAAGCTGCCGTTGAAGATGTTTCTGATGCTCCTGTCCAGCAGGAGCCTGTTGAAGGAGTGTTTGTGCCAGATTGGGACATTAAGCCTACTGATTTGTTGAAGAAAGCTTCCGTGTGCCGTGATCTGATAGACCATTGTGTTCCAGATGCTGAGAGAGAGCTTCACAAGGAATGGACAGACAGGGACGTGATGAAGAAGATGTATTATCACTTCGGGCAATTCCTATCTTTGTTCCCGGATGGTATGGCCAGATGGGGTGAGTTGATGGCAAGGAGGGAACAAGTGGAAGAGTTTTTTGAAGAGCATGAGGCCGAGTTGGTGAAGGCGAGGGAGGAGTTGACCAAGCTTGCTGCTCGGGAGAAGGACTTGGTTCAAGAATTGGCTGTGTCGAAGACTCAGCTTGGCTTAGAGAAGGAAAAATTTGAGAAGATGTTCAAGGGTCTTCATGATGAGAAGGCTAAAGTTGCAGAGGAGAGGGAGGGGTTGGCTCGGGCACGTCAGGCAGTTAAGCAGGAGTTGGCCTCGGTGGAGAAGGTGGGAACAGAGCTTCGAGTCCAGGTGGACCGTTTGACCGAAGAGAAAGAGTGGTTGGTCTCCAAGGGGGTAGCTCGCTTTGTCACCAACCTCCTGCACTCCCAAGAATTTAATGCTCCCCTGGCTGACATTTATGCAAAGGCCATAGCTTTCGGTCGCCATGGAGGGATTCAAGCCGGCTTTAAAGCGGCTCGGGAGGGTCAGGATCTTGAAGAGCTGCCATCCTTTAAGCCTTCTTCCGGTGATGAGTTTGTGAATGCTGTGAAGGCAATGGAGCTTGCAACTTACCCCTATATCTCTGCTATTGCCAAGGCTTCTGAGCAGCCTCTCTCCTTCCTTCAAGACTTGGAGCCGGAAGGCCTTAAAAGGGATGTGGCCGACCAAGTGTTTGGCTCTTATGTGTCAAAAAGGCCTCTTATGATCATGCTGGAGGGAGCTGACGGTGGGGAGGGTAGTTCCAAACGTATAAAACCTGCTAGTTCTTCTAAGGTTCCAAATTTAGAGCAGGTATTTGAGAGTCCTTCCCCCCTATAAGCTCTGGAGGTTGAGTCTCTCCCTCCTTCTAGCGAAGATGATCCCTTTGCCGGTCTTGACACAGAGGGCCTTTATGATGATGTTGGTAACCGAGCCTTGTCTCCCCCTGGTGAGGATGCTGCCACCCATGAAGCCGAAGACCCAGCTACCCCGTGACTTGCCTTAGTTATGTTTTCAAGTTTTTAGCATGTCTTTTGTAACCGAACTATGCTGTACTCAGCCCTTGGGGCTTTTAATTTCTTATCTTTTAATGGAATGCTCCCCCCTTTAGGGGGTGATGCTTTATCTATGTTTATTGTTTCGTTGTTTTGACTCTGTTACTTGTCGTTCATAGTGTTTGCAATGTCTTTAACTTTTCTCCCAAAGGTGGATGCTGCAGTCATCCAACTTAGGATACTTAGCTAAGGAACCGATGCAATGCTCATCCTATCAGCTTTTTTCGTTTATGTTTTAAACTTTTTTCAAACGGTTTCTTAGTGGTATGTTCGTTTTATATTAAGCGTGAACATGTGGGAGCTGTCTTGGTGTGAGGAGCTCACCCTCTTTCATGGGTTTAGGTATTCCTTCTAAGGACTTGTCCCATGGAGTCGTGGATTGTATTAGGGACTCACCCTGTATACAGGAAGGTTACTTAGCCTTGTTACCTGTTGAGCAGTTGTGGCCTGGGAGCTCATCCCCGTTTCATGGGTAGGTATAGCGCCGGATCCCATGGAGCCTGGTTTGGAGGGGCTCACCCTTTGATAAGATAAGCGACAAGTTAATAATTTTGAAACATAATTCATTCATTCATCGTAACTTTGATGGTACAAAAGAGACGTTTACAACTTTCAAACATAGAAACGTTTTAAATGCTTGTCACTCCAATGCCTTGGAATCATGTTGCCATTAGGATCAGCTAGCTTATAGGATCCCCCTTTATGGGCTTCTTTTACGACATAGGGACCCTCCCATCGGGGACCCAATTTCCCTACATTCTGCTGCTTGCTGGCTTCATTGCATCTCAACACGAGGTCTCCTGGCCTGAAGGCCTCTTTCTTCACCCTTGTGTTGTAGTATGCTTCGAGTTTCTTTTTGTACCTTGCTTCCCTGATGGCGGCTTGGTCTCTTGATTCTTCGAGTAGGTCCAGATTGAGCAGGACCTCCCTTTGATTGTGGTGAGCATCTTGGCGAGTACTTCTTCTTGAGCTTACCCCTATCTCGGCTGGTATGACAGCTTCGCTTCCAAAGACGAGGCTATATGGGGTCCTTTGATGGCTTGTCTTTTCCATGGTCCTTATGGCCCACAGGACGCTGGGGAGCTCATCAATCCATTTCTTGCCATATCTCCCTAGTCTCGTTTTAATTCCTTCAACGATGCTTCTGTTCATCCGCTCAACTTGTCCATTGGACTGGGGGTAAGCTACTGAGCTGAAGACCTGCTTGATGCCTAGCTCGGAGCACCAGCTGCTGAAAGGTTTGTTGGCAAATTGCTTCCCATTGTCTGTCACCATCTCCCCTGGTAGGCCGTATCTGCAGACTATTTGCTCCCATACGAAGGTTATCACATGTTTTCCTGAGATGGTAGCCAATGGTTTAACCTCTGGCCATTTGGTAAAGTAGTCTACTGCCACGAGAAGGAACTTCAATTTTCCTGCGGCCTGCGGGAAGGGACCCACAATGTCCATCCCCCATTTGTAGAAGGGCCATGCTGAGATAATGGGGACAAGGTCATGCTTGGGGTTGGTCTTGATCGGTGTTTGTAGCTGACAGGCTTCACATCTTCGGATTGTTTCGGAGGCATCCTTGTGCATGGTGGGCCAGTAGTAGCCCAAGTTCATGAGCTTTGATACCACGGACCGTGGCCCAGAATGCATGCCACATATGCCTTCGTGTACCTCCCTGATGAGGTAGTTACTCTGGTTGGGGCCCACGCATCTTAGTAGGGGTGCCAAGTACCCTTTCTTGTAGAGCTTGTCATCTTCGATTACATATTGCCTCGCCTTTATGACCAACCGCTTAGCTTCCAGCTCGTCTTCTGGCAGCTTCCCTTCCTTCAAGTAGGACATTATGGGTGTCATCCATGTGGAGTCTGTTTCGGTGACCACATCTTGTACCTCTCTGTCATCAATGGATGGTTCTTTCAGCACCTCAATTAGGACCTTCTTGGTAAGGTGAGCGAAAGTCAAGGAAGCCAGCTTGCTGAGGGCATCTGCCTGCTTGTTCTTAGTCCTTGACACTTGCTCCAATGAGAACTCTTTGAATTCTTTGATGAGTTCTTTGACCTTGTCCTTGTACCTAATCATTGAGGGTTCTTTGGCTGTGTATCCTCCATTCACCTGCTTGACCACAAGATTTGAATCAACAAAGACTTTTAGCTCTTGTACCTTCATTGTTTTTGCCAATCGCAACCCGGCCAGTAGGGCCTCGTATTCAGCAGCGTTGTTGGTGCAGGGGAAATCCAGACGGAGGGCATAAGTGTATTCGGTTCCGTGAGGGTCCCTGATGACAAGACCAGCCCCGGAACCTTCTACACTTGAGGCTCCATCAGTGAAAAGGCACCATTTCCCCTGAAGATCAGGTTGCTCCTCGATCTCGTTCATTTCTTCATCTGCCTGCAGGTGGGGTAACTCGGCAAGGAAATCAGCAAACACTTGTCCCTTGTAAGCCCTTCTCGGTAGGTACTCTATTTTGTGTTCCCCTAGGCCAACGGCCCATTTGGCTAACCTCCCCGAGTCTTCTGGTTTTTCTAAGATGGCTCGTATGGGCTGATCTGTGATGACCTTCATGGGATGGGCCTGGAAGTACCGTCTGAGCCTCTTGGCGGTATGCACAAGTGCCAATACAAGCTTCTCTATGGGAGTGTAGTTAATTTCAGAATCTTTGAGGGCTCTGCTGACAAAGTATACTGGAACTTGTTCCTTTCCTCGGTCTACCAAGAGGACTGAGCTCACAGCCTCCGCTCCTGCAGACAAATAAACTGTTATTACTTCCCCTACCTCAGGGGCTGCCACTTCAGGCAGGGAAGCTATGTGTTTTTTGAGTTCCAAGAAGGCAGCCTCTGCCTCAGCTGTCCACCGGAAATCCTTTTTATCGACACAGTTTTTGAGTGTTTTAAAGAAAGGTAAGGATCTTTCCGCGGACTTGGGCAAGAAACGTTTTAAGGCAGCAATTTTACCGTTGAGGCTCTGCACTTCTTTCTTTGTGGTAGGAGACTTCATGTCAAGGACTGCTTGGACCTTGCTTGGGTTTGCTTTGATGCTTTGCTTTCCAACAATGTGGCCTAGAAATTTCCCCTCCTCGAACCCAAAGGAGCACTTGACAGGGTTGAGCTTCATGTTTATTCTTCGAAGGTTGTCAAACGTTTCTCGGATGTCTTGGATCATGGCCTCCCCAGATTTGCTCTTGATGACAAGGTCATCCACATAAGCTTCCATATTCCTTCCAATTTGTTTCGAGAAAGCTTGGTCCACCAACCGTTGGTAGGTGGCTCCCGCATTTTTCAGACCGAAGGGCATCTTCTTATAGCAAAAGATCCCCTTGTCGGTATGGAAGGCTGTCTTTTCTTCATCTTCTTGCTTCATCTGAATTTGGTGGTATCCCTTGTAGGCATCCAAGAAGCACTTGTATTGGAAGCCGGCGAGAGAATCCACCTTCCAATCAATTTCGGGCAAGGGATAGCAATCCTTAGGGCAGGCTTTGTTGAGATCCTTGAAATCGACACACATCCTCCAAGATCCGTCTTGCTTGGCAACCATGACCGGATTTGCCACCCACGAATGATATTGAACCTCCCTTAGGATGCCTGCTTCTACCAGTTTTTCCACCTCCTGACAGGCAGCTTGGCTCCTTGCTGGGGCCAAGCTCCTTTTCTTTTGGACAACTGGTTTGTATGAGGGAGCTATGTTGAGAGAGTGTTCAGCCATATCTCTGGGGACACCTGTCATGTCTCCGGGGCACCAAGCGAACACGTCTTGACTATCCTGCAAAAGGTTAATTAGTTCATTCATAACCTTATCGGGAAGCAGGTTGTTTACTTTGATGGTCTGCTCCTGACAGGCAGCATTAATGCTAACCTCCCGGATGGGACCATTGCTTGGTGTTTCCGGACTCTTGGAACCTCTGTTCTCTTCCACGGAGGCTATCAAAAGAGCCTCTGCCGTTGGCTTCAGGGTTGCAATTCCATTAGGAGTGGGGAGCTTCATTAAGCCATGAGTTGTTGATACGACCGCACCGAAAGTGGCGATTCCCATTCTTCCAATGAGAACGTTATAGCTTGAAGGGTACCTGATAACAGAGCAAGTCAACTCTTCTGTCTTTGACAGTGAAAAGATGACAATGTTATTTGAAGGGTACCTGATAACGGAGAATGTTAGCTCCTCAGTCCTTGATAAGTCTCTGTCTCGGAAACAGACGCTAAGTGTGAGCTTCCCTAGGGGATGTACTCGTTCCCCTGAGAAACCTACCAGTGAGGCGTCGGATGGTTTGAGCTTGGACTTGATCTCCGGGCTCAAGGATTCAAAGCATCGTTCATACATCACCTCTGATGAGGCTCCACAGTCCATGTATACCCTGTCCACAGGGAGGCCATCAAGTTCGGCTTCCACTATCACGGGTGTGACTATCAGTTCATCGGGAGCCGGAGGGAGGCAGATGTATTGTTTGTTCCAGGGCTCGGTTCGAGCCTTCTTGACCTGCTGGTTTCCTTCAAGACTGACCATGTTGACCTCTTTATCTTTCTTCCCTTCATCTCTCCTCCCCTTGATGTCTTTGATCAGGTGAGCGAGTTCCCCGGACTTAACAGCTTCTTCTATCCGTTTCTTCAACTGGTAGCAATCGTTTGTGTGATGCCCCGTATCATTGTGGAAGGTACAATGTTTACTGGCATCCCTCTTGCTAGCTGGCTTAGACAGAGGTCTGGGGGGTCGGAAGGTGTACTTGACTTCCTCTGTGGAGAGTATTTCTTGAGGGGTCTTAGTGAGGACCGTGAAAACCTGTTTTTCTTTGTCATGGTACCTTCCTGATCTTGGGGACCGTCGTCTTTCTTCTCCCCTTTGATTGTCATAGGATCTCCCTGATCGTCTTTCATTGTAGGGTTGAAAGTGAGGCCTCCGGGAGCTCGTTGAGCTATCTCTCCAGCTTCCTCGATCCCTCTTCCTGGTGTCCTGTCGAGTTAGTGCTTCCTCTCCCCTGAGGAAGGCTTCGGCTCTTTCGAAAGCCTCCTCCATGGTTTGGGGAACATCTTCATGAAATCTTCTTAGTAACTTCTTGGGACGAATGGCTCCCATGAATCCCAACACCCGGATCTTCTCGGTGGCACCACTATACTGCAGACCTTCCCTCTTGTACCTTTCGATGAAACTACGGAGGTTTTCGTGCTCCCCTTGTTGGATTTGATGCAATATGGCGGCATCTTTGGTACACTTCCTGAGGGGGTTAAAGTTTGAGGTGAAACCTCTCCTTAAATCATCAAACGAGGAAATGCTCCGAGACGGTAGGCCACTGAACCATAGGCGAGCCGGTCCTACCAGGGTCTGCATGAACATGTGACAGCATTCGGCATCATTCCATTTTTCTACAGTGGCTGCCCCAGAGAAGACGTTCAAGTGGTCATCCGGGTCTTCTGTGCCGTCGTATGTTTTCACATTAGCTGGCATCTTGATCTTGTTGGGGAAATCGAAATGAGCAATGTGTTCAGCAAAGCATTCCAATGACTTGGGTCGGTACGGCTTAGAAGGTGTAGTTTCTGCTCTAACTTCAGCTACAGGAGTTTGAATCAAGGGTTGGGAGGTCATGGGACCTTGCCCTCCCACAGGGGGAGTTACTGGTACTTGGTTCAAAGGCGAAGGATACTGCCAGGGATATCCTCCCGGCCATATGGGGAAGTATTGAGACTGTGAGTAGTTAGGATACATAGCTCCTGGAGGAACGACGAATCCTCCAGCAAGACTTCCTGCTCCCGCAAGGGAGGTGGCTACGGCACTGCTGGCCAACGGTAACGATCTTAAAGCTTCTTCATAGGAAAGTGGTAATGAGGTCCCCAGAGAGAGCACAGAGCTGCTAGGACCTCCTCCTCCTGAGTAAATGTCCCCTCGGCTGTTCAAGTAGGGGTGATGGTTAGTGTAGTCACGCTGGGTTGCCGGTGAGGTGGTGGTTCCCAGTAACGGAGGGCTAGGTGAGAGGGTGACAACAGGTTCTTCGTCATAGGACAACCTGACCCTGACTCCTCTGGACCTCTCCTCTCGCACATAACCATTCAGGAGGTCTCGGAGTTGCAAGAAATTCCTTCGTACTCCCTCCGGGGTGATATCCATTCGTTCAACTGGAAACAACAAGTCGTCTCTAGGAGACGAGTTAACAGCCCTTGAGGATGGCGGTGTTTGGAAGTTGAGCATGTCCCCTAGAGACGGTTCGACTTGTTGTCCGTCCGTTCCAGGCGTTTCATGGCCAGAGGCATCACCTGAGGTGTGGCTAGTGGCCGGTGTTTCTGAAAGACCCCCTCCTAGGCGGTTATCTCCACCAGTCATCACAAAAGGAGGTTACTTAGGAACAGATGGGACTGTAGAGACTCTCAACAGTTTGTTCAAAGTAGCGACAGCCCCACGGTGGGCGCCACTTGTTGCTACAACAAGGAAAATGACCGGTATTAGGTTAGGAGATGCTTAGGATTATAGGCTAAGGGTATATTACGTTAAGGTTTAGGTTTTAAGATTGGATTCAGTTAAGGTTTTGGATTTGGTTCTGAGAATGGGGGTCTTCAAGCTCCTGGAAGGGACCTGCACAAAGGTAGCAGACACCGTTAGCCTTAACGCAGGAGGGAGCCTCCTGCGTTTGGACTCCGGCGTGAGAATAAGTACGTATTCATTTGGAGTTGGGAATTAATGAAGTAGAGAGTATAAGAGTAGAGAGAAGAAGTAAGAAGTGTGTGTGGAATGTCTACCCAAGGGTCTCCTTATATAGGCAGTCGGATTCTGCCCAGGAGCTCCCTCAGGGTAGCTTCCCTATCATACCTGGATGTATTTTGACCCTCTTTTAGTTCCCAGCAGTGAGACTTTTCCCTTTTGGGATATTTTCAGCTTTTATCTTTTCCAATACAAGGTATGGAGCTGTGTGATGTTTTGTCCCTTGCAAAGATAATAAGCCAAAATCCCTTTTTACATTTCCAAGACATTTTACTGTTTGCTTTCTGCCCTGAGGCTCCTATACGGCAGGTCAGCTGCCTTATATCAGCTCCACTAAGTCAGGCAACCTCTTAATCAAACTTATTTTGCTTATCTTTTTGACGAGGGGTCTAGACGTTGTCGTTTTAGGACACACGTCATCATATGTCAACATATTATACTATGCATGTAGACTTAAATTTACGATAGACATACGAATTGCTAGACTTTTATACTTAAACTATATGCTTAACATGGATTATGTATTCTCACCAACTTCTTGTTGACCCCCCCATTTTTACAAATTCAACAGGTGATAATGATGCTTGAAGATTAGAGTATTTATGAAGAAAATAAGGAGTCTATGCATGCTTGATTCTTGTGTGATGTTATAGAATTCCACATTCAAAACTCTTATGTATTTCAATTTTTGGATATTTGCAATTTAATATTTATTTCAATTAAAATTTGGATTACCATGTGCTACTGTATACTCATCAATACGTGACACCTCGATGTTTCCGCCATCGGTTGGGGTGTTACAGATTGGTATCAGAGCCTTGGTTATAGGGAATTAGGTTATTAGAAATAATCTAGACTATAACCTTAGGGACTTAAACAGTACATGCTTCTCCTACTTGTAACCCTAATTGCTTCCCTAATCCTATCCTTATCCTATACCTTATATAACCCTAAACCTACATGTGACTACTCTTATTCGTCTGCTGCAATCCTGATCCACCATTAGATTAATAGGACAAAATCCTCAGGTTTAACCTGAACCCCCTTGAGATCTCGTCGAAGTTCTAGATTTTAATAACGAACACGTGCAATCTGGAAGGGTGAACGCCTGTATTCTGAGTCTTCTGACTAGGCTGGCATTGCGCATATATCCCAATCAGACGAGGGACCCGGATGCCTACCTGGGAATTCTCGGGATGAGTGTTCACTTATAGGCTAAAGCATGTCTTCATATGTTATTAGAATCTAGAATCTTTGATAAGTCAACGTTTTCGTTTATTCGTTTTAATTAATGAATAAATGATTACACTCCTTATATAAACTCTCATTCATTTCATTGTGTCTATTACAGATCATGCCTCCTCGTCGCAGCACTCGCAACAGCAATGGTGAGAACCACGAAGAAGGTGGTGACAACCATAATCATGACCAAGTTCCTAACCACAACAACAATGGTGTCGATGCTCAACTGGCTGCGATAATTTCTCAACAAATGGCGCAGCAAATCGCAACTCTGGTTCCCAATTTACTCGCTCAGGTCATCCAAATGAACGGCAACGGGAACGGTCACGGCAACGGCAACGGGAACGGGAACGGGAACGGCAATGGTAATGGAAATGGACCCCCAGCCTGCACCCTTAAGCATTTCAACTCTTGTAACCCTCCAAAGTTTAGTGGTGAAGAAGGAGCTACAGGACTCCTCCAATGGTTTGAGGGTATTGAGAATACCTTCATCAACAGTGAGTGCCCCGACAACTTCAAGGTTCGTTACGCCATGAGTGTTCTCCATAAACGAGCACTCACTTGGTGGAATGAAGAAAAGCGTACTCGTGGGGCCGAAGTTGCTCTTGCAATGATATGGGACCAAGTCAAGGAGGTCATGAAGGAAGAGTTTTGTCCTCGCAATGAAGTTAAGAAGCTTGAGGATGAGTTCCACACCTTAGCTCAAGATAGTGGGGAAAACCTTGCCTACAACACCCGCTTTCATGAGCTTAGCTTATTATTGCCTCACAAAGTTACTCCTCTGCCGGTAGCCATCGAGAAGTACATCGGTGGTCTGCCCATGCAAATCCAGGACACCGTTTGGGGTAGAAATCCTGCAACTTTGGAAGAGGCCAAACGTCTAGCGGCCACTCTTACTGATAATCACGTGAAGAACGGTACTCTCTTCCGCAAAGGCACTAAGAAGACGGTTGCTAAAGACACTCCACAGCCTGCAATTGAAGTCAAGCCTGAGACCTCAAGCAACAAAAAGCGCAAGGCTAGAAACTATATGGTTGCTGCTACTCCACCTGCTACCCAAAACCCAGCCAAGAAACCCTATGGTGGAACACACCCTCTTTGCAACACCTGCCAGTTCCATCATCTTCCTGGTAGACCATGCCGTCAGTGTAATAACTGTAAACGGTATGGACACTACACCAATGCCTGTCAAGCCCCTGCTGCCCAAAACAACCAAAACAACCAAAACAACCCTGCTCCCAACCAACAAAACAACAGACCTACTCGTGGTCAATGCTACGAGTGTGGCAGCCCTGATCACTACATCAACAACTGCCCTAATCGTAACCAGAACCAAAACCGAAACCAAAACCAAAACCAGAACCGCAACCAGAACCAAGGTGCTCGAGGTCGCGCCTACAATCTCAACGCTAACCAGGCTCGTGACAACAACGAAGTGGTGAATGGTACGTTCCTCATTAACAACCACTATGCATCCATATTATTTGATTCGGGAGCTGATAAGTCATTTGTGTCACTGAAGTTTGAACCTTTACTTAACTTACCCCACACTAATCTAGAGGAACCTTTAGTGGTAGAAGTAGCTAACGGGAAGTCTATTTCGATCGACTCTATTATTCGTAACTGCTTGTTGAACCTCGACGATCATACCTTCTCCATCGATCTCATCCCCATGCATTTGGTAGTTTTGATGTTATAGTAGGCATGGACTGGTTGTCAACTCATCGTGCCGAAATTCTGTGCTTCGAGAAAGTCATACGCATTCCTCTCGAATCTGGTGAGATTTTGAAGATCTATGGTGAGAAACCCTGTGGCGAGCTTAAACTTATGTCTTGTACTACTGCCCAAAAGTACTTACGAAAGGGGTATACAGCCTTCTTAGCTAATGTGATAGAGAAGAAGGACAAAGGCAAAAGTATCCAAGACATTCCTATTATTCGAGACTATCCTGAAGTTTTCCCAGAGGATTTACCTGGTTTGCCTCCTGCTCGACAAGTTGAATTTCGTATTGATCTTGTTCCTGGTGCTAATCCTGTCGCTAAAGCTCCTTATCGTCTTGCACCCTCTGAGATGCAAGAACTTGCCAGTCAATTACAGGAACTTTCTGATAAAGGGTTCATTCGCCCTAGTTCTTCTCCATGGGGAGCTCCTGTCTTGTTCGTTAAAAAGAAGGATGGTTCCCTTAGAATGTGTATTGACTATCGTGAACTCAACAAACTCACCATCAAGAATCGACATCCACTTCCTAGGATTGACGATCTCTTCGATCAACTTCAAGGAGCAACCCACTTCTCGAAGATTGATCTCCGTTCTGGTTATCATCAGCTTAGAGTCCACGATGAAGATATTCCCAAGACAGCTTTTCGCACACGTTATGGTCACTATGAATTCATGGTTATGCCTTTTGGATTGACCAATGCTCCCGCAGTGTTTATGGATTTGATGAATCGGGTTTGTAGACCCTATCTCGACAAATTCGTGATCGTCTTCATCGATGATATTTTGATTTACTCTAAATCAAAGTCCGATCACGAACAACATCTTCACTCCATCTTGGGTCTCCTAAAGAAAGAACAACTGTACGCCAAGTTCTCGAAATGTGAATTTTGGCTTAAGGAAGTTCAATTTTTGGGACACGTCATTGATATGAACGGAATTCATGTTGATCCCGCAAAGATCGAAGCTGTAAAAAATTGGAGTGTTCCTCAAACTCCAACTGAAGTCCGTTCTTTCCTTGGTTTGGCTGGTTATTATCGTCGATTCATCGCCAATTTCTCCAAGATCGCTGTTCCTCTCACTACCTTAACTCACAAGGGTAAACCCTATGAGTGGGGACCTAAGCAAGAGGAAGCATTCGAAACTCTTAAGCTGAAACTCTGTGAAGCTCCTATCTTGTCTCTACCTGATGGTAATGATGATTTCGTGGTCTACTGTGATGCATCGAACCAGGGTCTTGGTTGTGTTCTCATGCAACGAGGAAAGGTTATTGCTTATGCGTCTCGACAACTCAAGACTCACGAAAAGAATTATACCACCCATGATCTTGAATTGGGCGCTGTTGTCTTTGCACTCAAGATTTGGAGACATTATCTTTATGGGACAAAATGTGTGGTGTTCACAGACCACAAAAGTCTCCAACATGTCTTCGATCAAAAGAATCTTAATATGAAGCAACGACGTTGGGTTGAGTTACTTAACGACTATGATTGCGAAAATCGCTACCATCCTGGCAAGGAAAATGTTGTTGCTGACGCACTTAGTCGTAAAGAGCGTGTCAAACTCCAATGTGCGAGAGTTCGTACTGATCTTCAAGATCGCATTCTCCAGGCTCAACACACATCAGTCACCCAAGGTAACATGTACGATGAAATGTCTTGTGGTGCTGAAACTCAACTTGAAACCAAACCCGATGGTCTTCTTTATTTCCTTAATCGACTGTGGATTCCCGACCGTGATGATCTTCGTACTTTTCTCATGAACGAGGCTCATAAGTCTCGTTATTCTATTCATCCTGGAGCTGACAAGATGTTCCAAGATCTCCGTTATTCTTATTGGTGGCCTGGTATGAAGAAAGATATTGCTTTTTTCGTTGCCAAATGCCTCACTTGTTCCAAGGTCAAGGCTGAACATCAAAGACCATCTGGTATGCTTGAACAACCAGAGATTCCTGTCTGGAAATGGGAGAGCATAGCTATGGATTTCATCACCAAACTCCCTCGTACACCCAAAGGTTTTGACAGTATTTGGGTAATCGTCGACCGTTTGACCAAGTCAGCTCACTTCCTACCTATTCGTGAGAAGTATTCTGTGGAAAGGCTGGCAAAGATGTACGTAAGTGAAATCGTATGTCGTCACGGTATACCTTTGGACATTATTTCTGATCGCGATGGTCGTTTCACCTCTCACTTTTGGGAGTCTCTACAAGATGCTTTGGGTACCAAGCTGAACCTGAGTACTGCTTATCACCCTCAAACAGATGGTCAGACTGAACGGACCATCCAAACACTTGAGGATATGCTCAGGGCATGTATCATCGATTTTGGTGGCGCATGGGATTCTCATCTCCCTTTGGTTGAGTTTTCATACAACAACAGTTATCACGCCAGCATTAACATGGCTCCTTTCGAAGCACTCTATGGTCGGAAATGTCGTTCACCTGTCTGTTGGACTGAGGTTGGTGAAGCTCGTATCACTGGACCCGAACTAATCCAGGAAACCACAGACAAAATTCAGCTTATTCAGGATAATCATCTCAAGGCTTGAAGTCGCCAGAAGAGTTATGCTGATAGACGTCGTAAACCCTTGGAATTTCAAGTTGGGGACCTTGTACTACTTAAGGTATCCCCTTGGAAAGGAGTAATTCGTTTCGGTAGAAAGGGAAAGCTAGCTCCTCGATACGTAGGCCCCTTCAAAATTCTTGACAGAGTTGGAAAAGTGGCTTACAAACTTGAACTTCCACCTAAGCTAAGCAATGTTCATCCGACCTTCCATGTTTCGAATCTCAAGAAATGCTTAGCGGATGAGAACCTTCATGTTCCTCTTGAGGATGTGCAAATTGATGAAAGCATGCACATTATCGAGAAACCCATCGAGATTGTTGATACTGGAGTCAAGAAACTCAAGCGCAGTCGCATTCCGATCGTTAAGGTTCGTTGGGAATCTAAACGAGGCCCAGAGTTCACTTGGGAACGCAAAGACCAGATGAAGTCGAAGTATCCACATCTTTTTCCACCAGACTCTCCAACTCCAACTTCGGGACGAAGTTCCTAAAAGTAGGGGAGACTGTAATATTTCGTATTTATTCTTGTACGTTACACCATCACATTTAATAAACGTCAAGTTTCGTTATTTTCGTATACTATAATTATTTTTGTCACGTTATTGGAACCCTAATACTATATATATATATATATATATATTATATATGTGGTAATATGTAAAAATGATCAAAAAATAAAACTGCTTGGGCCGGGAATTGAACCCGCGCCCAAGCCGGCCCAAACCACACAACCATCTAACCAACTGCGCTGGCCATCAACACTGATTAAACCCCGGCACAAAATAAACTTATACGCGATCTTAAACCTGCCAATTTGACTTAGGAAAGTCAACTGCTTGACGCGTTTGTTAATCAATCAGAATCAATTCATGATTGATCCAAATTTGGCAAACTTATTTGATTATCGGCCTCTTATGACTATGTTACACGTCAATTACAGACCAATTGTCCATCAAATTAATAATTATACGCGTATGACTTCAATGCTTAGTCAAACATACCAATTTGATCATTGAGACACCCACACTATAAATTGATCGTCCCCAAGGCTTAACAACTCGCTCATAAACTTCTCTCAAACCTCAATCTTCTTCAATTCTGTCTGTGCATCATCATACGATCAAACAGTTGACTTTTATCTTTGACCACTCAATCGTACACGAATCATCACTGTAAGTTTGATGTTTTATATGGGTTTTGATCACCGGCGTTCACACATCAAAAGCCCTAACATCAATTGGGCCAATGATGTGTGAATCGCATTATTGCAGAAGTTAGGGTTCGTGTAAACGATTTGGGGATAAACTGAATTCTCTTTTGTGTATTTATTTATTCTTAAACAGACTTCATCACAACCACTGGCCTAGGCCAAGTGGTTGTGACCAAGGCTTGCAACCTCAGCTACCCGGGTTCGAGTCCCGGCTCTGGCTTTCCTTTCTTTTCTTTTTCATTTTTTTTAAACAACTAATCCTATTATATATATATATATTACATTTAAAACTTATAAATTCATTTTTAAATAATAAAACCTTTTTATAAATCCTAAAAAAATTATATTTATTAAATCTGAGTTAAAGGTTTTATTTACAATTTTTATTTTTCAAAAATTCATTTATTTAATATTTATAATAATTAAATCAATTTTATTCTATTATATTTATAAAAATCCATTAAAATATCAAAACAACTTTATTAAATTCTACAAAAATTATCCCATGTTTATACAATGTTAAACTTTACTGAAATAATTTTTAATTCAGAAAAATCATTTATTTTATATTTTTAATCAATTTTGTTAGATTTAATCATAATTAAATCATAATAAATTCAATTTTCATTATTTTTACACCAAAATTTTATACAATTTATTTTTAAATATTTAGTATAGAAATATGATTTTTAAAACAATAATTCTTTAATTTTAGTATTTTTGAATATTAAAGTTAAATTTGGGCAATTTGTAATAAATAGATTTAAAAATCTATTTTAAAGGAAATAATTTTATAAAAATTATTTTTATACTTCAAACACATTATTGTGAACATTCTAAATTCAAATTTTATAAAAAGAATTTCTTTTATTTAATTATCATATTTCCCTTTATTTAATTAACATTTTATTTTAAATTCAACAATTGGTTATCCCCAAATCGAAACCCTAGGATATACTTATAAACTAGTTAGACTTAGACTTATTTGTTGCCTTATACATAGGGTAACACTTGGCAAACTATTGGGCTACACTTATACTATATCGCAATACCAAAAAACTATACCAAGGTGAGTTTACGTAATCCTGTTTATGCGATTCTTTATACTTGCAACAATTTTAAGCAATTCAACATATATGTCTAGTAGTAAACTTTATTGCCTCATGTATTAGTCAACAGTTTCAACGAGTTTCAACGAGTTTCAACATTTACATAATCATTAGCTATGGCCAAGCCGGCGATACTCAATAATAGATCTATTGGATTGACAACCCCACCCGGATACGTGTACCTCCTACATAGGTCACGTGGGTGATTGTTATCGTTCAACATATTACTAAGGTGAACCGTAGATGACGGGATGGACCTAAACTAGTCGGAGGTTTGATTATGTCAACATATTATACTATGCATGTAGACTTAAATTTACGATAGACATACGAATTGCTAGACTTTTATACTTAAACTATATGCTTAACATGGATTATGTATTCTCACCAACTTCTAGTTGACCCCCCCATTTTTACAAATTCAACAGGTGATAATGATGCTTGAAGATTAGAGTATTTATGAAGAAAATAAGGAGTCTATGCATGCTTGATTCTTGTGTGATGTTATAGAATTCCACATTCAAAACTCTTATGTATTTCAATTTTTGGATATTTGCAATTTAATATTTATTTCAATTAAAATTTGGATTACCATGTGCTACTGTATACTCATCAATACGTGACACCTCGATGTTTCCGCCATCGGTTGGGGTGTTACAGGTAATATCCTCAATCTCTATATCTTCAAACACAGGAGTATCTCTATCATCAGAGTGAGTTCCAGCTTCTCTTTCAGGAATATTTGGAATTTGATTGTCACTCATCAACTCTTCAAGAGATTTACCAACCTGTTTCGCCAACCCTTCAAGAATTTCTTTGGCAACAGCTGCAGAAACTTCACCATCTTCCAGATCAGGATCATTATACTCTAATTCATACCTCATATCATCCAATTCGAATATCTCTGGAAACTTTCCAGTCAGCTCAATCGTCCACACTTTCTGTGTTAACATCTGACGATACAACTTCTTGTCATCATCTGATAAAGCTCTAATCTTATCATTCCAGAAAATACTTTCATCATCTGTATTTCCACCAGGTGCTTTCTTCGAGCTTGATTCACCTGCATTTTTATCAGATTCTCTTTTCTCATACCGATACTTATCTGTATCATCATCATCGTCATCAGCAGAACTGTCATCATCAGAACCTTCTCCAGAACCATCATTATCATCATCTTTCTTTTTCTCAGGAGCATCACCGGTATCCTGATCAAGATCCTCATCATCCTCTTCTTCATCATCTTCAGACTCAGATGGTTCAAAATCAACTTGTTCTTCTTCAGGTTTTTTATCCTCCTCTCCAGCTTTCAATTGTGGAGCTTTCAAATATAAATCATCAATAAGTTTTTTCATGCTCTTATTGTTTGTTCTCATCTTCTTGTTCTCAAGCCTCATAGTAATGATTCTTCGTGTGTTTCTCTGTTCGTGCAATAACAATGTCTGATTTTCTTCCTGAAGTTGTTTGATCTTTGCTTCCAATCCTTCTTGACTTTCTTGGGAAGACACAACAACTTCTAACATCTTCTTATCATTCTTTCTCAATTGCTCTATCTCCTACTGTTGCTGATTAATCACTTTCATCATATCAACAAGCTTCTGATTAACTGCATCCATTACATCACTTGATACAGTAACCTAAGGTGTAGAAGCCTCAGCAACAGGAGATTTTTACTTTTTAAACTTATTCAACACACTTTCCAAAGTAGCTTCAAAATCTGCAGTAGGATTAACTGTCGTCTCTACAGCAGATTTCTTTGATTTCATGGCTACTGAGGATGTCACGGGTGTAGCAGCTTTCGAACTACTAATCTCAGGAACTTTCTTTCCTGCAACTAAAATCTCTATCTCCTTGTCTCTCTTCTGTTTAGGACTATATTTCTTAGCCATTGACTTGAACTTTGGTTTAAGAATCTTTTCACCATCAACCGGAGATCCAACAAAATCTAAATTCTCCAGTCCAAGTTCACCTTCTTCAACTATAATTGGATCCTTCTGTTGTTGTTCTTCAATCGACTTGTTTAAGCTTTCAATCTCACCAGCCTCAGTGGCCTTGGGCTTGGTGGTCTTGACAGTTTCGTTTCCTGAATCCCATTCTTCATTATCTTGAGTTTCCTCAAAATCAGCAGACTCCTCATCAACCAACAATGTCTTGGTTTTACTAGACTTTTTCTTTCTAACCATGGTTTTATGTCTCTTAGGTGCAGATGGTGCTGTTTCTTCAACAACTTTAGCTTTTCCTTTACCAGACTTAGCACCCTTGTTGATAACCTGTCTCTTTCTTTTTGTCAAAAATCATCTGCAGAAATCTTGGATACATGAGAAACTTGTCAACCTTCAACCCTTTCAGAACTTCAAGAATGTGATCAAAAATCATTACAGACACATTAAATGTGTTGTTCAAAATCAACGCAACCAATAACGAACTTATGCTGCTTCTCATTACGTCATATCCACCACGAACTGGTCTGAAAACATGTAGAACCACATGTGCCAAATACTTGAATTGCGGACACAACTTCGCCTTGTGTAATAGACCGTCAGTAATAGGACCGTTGTATTTCATCCTGAGAAAGCATAGTCTTTGCTCAATCCATGATAACTTCCTTTGATCTGTCGGAGAATCATGCAAAATAAGTGCTTCCCGGATATCTTGTTCAGTAACTAACACCAATTCGCCTTGTATTTTGCTTCTGATCGCCGTCTTGTTCTCCCAAAAGTCTATAATATTCTCCCAGAATTATACTTGATGATCTTTGTAGATTGAAATTGGAGTAGCAATGGCATACAAAACTCTGCAATGTCTGAGAAAATCTACAATCCCAGCGAAACCTACATGTTGCTTTACTTCGCCTATATACACACAGCAGATATGATCCGCTTCAAAAATCAACTCCTTCGGCTTCTCTGGTTCTGCAATCTGTTTCTCTGGATTCTGTTGTTGTTCAGCCATTTTGAAATCTGCAAAACAAAAATGTGAAAATTCGTCAAAATCGAACAAAATTTGAAATTTAGTCAAAAGATCTTCCTTCGACCCCAACGTGGGTTCGAATGAAGAAATTATGTGGTTTGAATGAAGACTTCTAGTTCGAATGTGGAAATGATTTGAAAATTTTGTTCATTCGACCAAAAACTCTTCCTTCGACCTATTTCAGCTACATTCGACCCTTAGAATTTGGTCGAATGTACCTGTTCTTGACCAGAAATTATCAAAAACAAATTCAATCTGTTAAAACAACAAATTTTTGTTCATGTACAATCTAACATGGCCGATTATCATAACCTATCAATCAATTTCAATTATCAAACAGTTATCATTGGTTTTCAATCAAAAACTAGGTTTACTAAGGTTCAAACAATCAATTCGACTGATTAATGTGTTTTTGGTCTTTTATAAAGATACCCCATCTGATCTAGGTCCGTAAAACCTTACAACAGAAAATCAGATAGGCTATCCCCGGATAACTAATAACATAACGACCCGAAACCTCTGAATTTTGTACAAAAACCCTATCAAATGAAATTATGGTACTAAGACCATATGCCCATGAGGTGTTCATCCACATAACAAATCGTTTGGTATGTATGTATTAGGAACGCAGTAATAGGTCTATGAAGCCTACCAGCACATCGCATAGATTCAACACACGCCTTATATAACATTTCAAATCTTTCGCATGTGTCAGATCCCCACTGATGTACTATCATTTCCTCTTTTAATCTTGGAAAATCATTTTGGATTTTTCTAATTTTTAGGGCTTTTTGGATTTTTCAATGTTTTTGGTTTTTCTAAAAATCTAAAGACTCCCCCTAAAATGTAAAACATATTTTTGGAGTTTTGATTTTTCTGAAAAAACAGTAAAAACTAAAAATAAAGTGATAAACCGAGGTGATGATCAGTCTTGTTTTTCTTTTACACCATTAGCTTTTAATAAAAATTCAAATCTCGATCTATCAAAAGCTTTGGTAAAAAAGATCAGCACGTTGGTAATCAATGTGGATTTTGACCATGTCAATCAACCCTTTAGCATAACAATCACGGATAAAGTGATACTTAATCCGGATATGTTTAGATTTAGAGTGATTGTTCATGTCTTTCGTGAGTGCGATGGCAGCTTCATTATCACAATAAATTGGGGTTTTAAGATATTTCAAACCATAATCTCTCATCTGCTGTTGAATCCACATAACCTGTGAGCAACAACAAGAGGCTGCTACATATTCTGCTTCACAAGTAGATAGAGTGACTGCCGTTTGCTTCTTACACTGCCAGGTCACGAGCCTGCTCCCAAAGAATTGGCATCCATCCGTTGTGGATTTACTGTCTTTGTCAAAGCCACCGAAATCTGCATCACTGAGAGCAACAAAGTCAAAATTATCATCATTAGGGTACCATAATCCTCTCGATGGACAACCCGTTAGATATCTAAGGATTCGTTTGACGGCAGTTAGATAACTCTGTTTCGGCTTCGATTGGAATCGTGCACAGAGAGATGTTGCGAACATAATGTCTGGATGAGATGCAGTAAGGTACATCAACGATCCGACAATGGCTCGATAAGTGAATGGATCAATTAGCTCCCCCTTAGCGTCAACTCCAATCCCGTGATTAGGTTGTATTGGGGTATCAATAGGCTTGGAATCTTCCATATGGAATCGGCTCAAGACTCCAGATACATATTTCGTCTGATGGATTAAAATGCCCGTTGGTAATTGGTCCACCTGCAAGCCTAGGAAAAACTGCATTTCTCCCATTGCACTCATCTCGAACTTCTCTTGCATAACTCTTTCAAATTCTCTCCACAAAAGTTCGTTAGTTCAACCAAAAATAATATCGTTGACATAAATCTGAACGAGAAGCAAGTCACCCTCTGTTCTTTTGGTGAATAGGGTACAGTCAACCAAACCTCGTTTGAATCCTTTGGAAAGTAGGTACGTGCTCAGCTCCTCATACCATCGGCGTGGAGCTTGGTGCAACCCATAAAGTGCCTTGTTTAGAACGTAAACCTTATCCCGGTGGATAGAATCTTCAAAGCCTGGTGGTTGACCAACGTAAACCTCTTCCTTGACCGCACCGTACAAAAACGCACACTTAACATCCATTTGATACACCTTGAATTTCTTGTATGAGGCAAACACTAGAAACATTCGGATAGCTTCTACACGTGCCACAGGTTCATAAACTTTGTTGTAATCAATTCCCTCAGTTTGACTAAAACCTTGAACGACCAATCGAGCTTTGTTTCATACGATTACGCCTCGATCATCTTTCTTACACTTAAACACCCATTTTGTACCAATCTTCTTTCTTCCTGGAGGTAAATCTGTAAGTGTCCAGACTCCCATCTTCTGAAACTGCAACAACTCCTCTTGCATTGCTTCAACCCAAACATCATCCAATAGAGCATCTTTGTATGTCCACGGCTCCACCTGCGAAACATAACAAGCAAAAGACCAGTCATTCTGACAACCAGATTTTTGAATTTTAGCATAAAGGGCTAGGGCTCTGAGGTTATCATGTGAAGTTACACGATGAAGTTGTCCTCTAGTCATGACACTGCTTCCTGGATCACCAATAACATGCTCAAGTGGATGAATCTGATGTATCCGAGATTCAGGATAATCAGGAACTAGAACTCCCGTTTGAGTAGTTAGATTCTCTGCCGTATCCAGATCATTACCCGTATTTGATGATGAAGCGACATCTGGATTAGGGTTCACTGGTGATTCCTCTGTTGCATGATCTAGAATAGCTTCACTGGTGACATCATCATCATCTTCCAATTCTGATGAATTAAGATTAGTCGAAGCTTCTTGGAACACTTCCTCTTCATTAATAAGAACATTGGTATCATTAGAAGCTGTTGGAGGAGTTACGGTGATTGGACGCATCAATGGTGATATCACTTCATTTTCACACTCGCAATAAAGTCGTAATACAGCCTCTTCAACCAAGTTATCTAGATTGAATGATTCAAAGAAGTCTTTGTAATCAAACATCCAATCTGGACTGCTTCCCTGTATGTTCTGAGTATATCGTTGAACTTCAACGTTAGCCCACTCCTCTACCTGACGAGTTCGTTTGTTGAATACCCGTTTGAGCGGGGTTGCATATCCAACAAAGAACCCATCTTCATCTTTCAGTGCAAACATCTCAGATGAATTCAACATCGTACAAGGTGCTCCAAATGGTTCTAGATACTCCAAATTCGGCTTTCGTCTATTCAACAGTTCATAAGAAGTTTTGCCAAACTTTTTCATTGTTAATACATGATTCAAGGTATAACAAGCTGCGTAAATAGCTTTATTCCAGAACATTATTGGAAGATTCGAATCCGCAAGTATTTTTCGTGCCGTCTCTATTAGAGTCCTGTTTTTCTTTTCAGCAACACCGTTCTGTTGTGGAGTGTACGGAGCACTATATTTATGATGAATTCCTTTGTTTTCACAAAGTGCATCCATTTAGGAATTCTTAAACTCCGTCCCATTGTCAGTACGAATTCTTTTGATTTTCAATCCGTAAACATTCTCCAAATGGGTTAACAGAACTTTCAAATTATTAAACGTGTCGCTTTTGTGTTGCAAGCACATCACCCACGAAAATCTCGAGTAATCATCAGTAACCACAAGACAGTAAAGTTCTCCAGCATGACTTTTACGTTTGACAGGTCCAAAAAGGTCAATATGCAAACGCTCAAGAGGCATATCTACATAATTCACTTTCTTCGGTTTGTGGGACTGTTTGTGCTGTTTGTCCTTCTTGCAACTCACACATTTGTCATTGAGATGAATATGTTTTACATTAAACCCTTCTATAAGCCCATTCTTCACCAAATGATTCATTTTTCTGAGGTGAATATGTCCCATCCTCCTGTGCTACATAATCGATTCTTTCTCTGTAGCCTTGGATAAAAAAACATGTAACTTGGCCCTGGGTTGTCATCGCCATGATCATATCAAGAATATACAGATTGTTTACTCTTGGTGCTCTCAACATAATCCACTCTTTTGGAATGACGAAGCCGGGTTTCAGAATATAGCAAGATTTATCATCAAAGTGTACAGAAAACGGTTTGTCACAAATCTGACTGACACTTAACAGATTATAATCTATCTGCTTCACGTAAGATATTCTTTCAAAGCTTACAATTCCATTGCTCACACTTCCTTCCATCGTTATATAACCTCCTTTATTACCCGCAAACGCTACATATCCTCCATTTACATTCTTTATGTTGAATAAAAGCGTTAAGTCTCCTGTCATGTGCCCAAAAGCTCCACTGTCTACAATCCAAAGACTGCTAACAGGGCCAACTGGAGCTCCCTAAACCAAACAAAGAAGTGATTAGATTTTTCGGGGGACCCAAGCCTGCTTGGTCTTGGGTCTTTGAACGTTAAGCTTCAAAGAATCATTATCACCAACTTTAGGTTTAGAATCGATCTTTTTCTGATTGTTCAAACCTTTCTCTTCTTTAACTTTCACATTTGCAGTTGAGGTGGAAGCACCTGGAAAACCCACTGGTGACCAAAGTTGTTCAGAACGTCTAAGAATCCTAATCTGAGACTTTTGGGTCACAACAGGTTTCTTAGTGTCGTTCTCAAACGAAACTTTCTTGGTTACCTTCTCCGATTTAACAGATTTAGGTCCAACTTGTGACTTAACAACAGGTTTAGGAACAACCTTTTATCTGTCATTAGCTGAGTTCACCACTGATTTCTTTAAGTGTTTCTCCATGGCAATCTTGTTTCGATGATCATAGACAACCTGACGACTTTCCCTCTTTTGAAAATATCGACTTTGATTGTAAAACGGTGGTCTTTGAGGGATAAAGTGTCGCTGTGGATATCTATGATTATCGACTGGACTCTGATATGGTTGCCTATGCTCAACTTTGTGCCTTTTGTGTCGCACATACGGACAGTGAGCAAGTAAATGCCCTCTCTCTCCGCATTTGTAACACGCACGGTACTCTTCAAATACATTCTTAGCTCCCGGCTTAGCATATGAGGTGATAGGAAACTGAACATCAACACATTTACGTCTCAAACTCATTGGAGCTGGGTCTATTTAGTAAACCGGCTCTAAAAATGCATTCGCCTTTTCTTTAGGCTTGATGAATTCAGTGACATGAACCTTGGGTTCTTAGGGAGTATCACAATGCAATTTCTTCAAAAGTTCTGGAGGAAAGTCATTGGTCCTTTCGTGTTTAGGAAACCAAATTGTAATTTCCTGCCAGATTTTGTCAATTTTTGAATAATTCACAAACTTTATCGGATACTCCTCGTCAGAGATGATCTTATCGGATCCTTCCATCCAATAGAACACTTTGACGGGTTTGTCAACTGAATCATCTTTCTCAATCTTTTTCACATTGTTAGTAACTGATTGATTCTTTCGATGTGCATTAGCTTGAGGATGAGAAAACTGAGAAGGTAAAACTGGTTCATTAGTGATTATGTGATTTTCCAAAGGAATATCACCACCTTCTTTTGATTTCTCATCTTCAGTGTCTGAATCATCAATCACTGGAACCACTCCCTCATCATTAAGTTCGAGAATCGGTCTCACATCAGAATGTGGATCTCCAATACTTGAAGTATTGGATTCATTGTCTGATGTGGAGTCCGACCCAACTGAACTTTCCAGTGTTACTGTGTTGAAGTTATGATTCTCAAACAACACTGGAGAAGGAACAGATTTGTAGTTTGCACTACTGGACTGTGATGGTTCCTCAATAATGTGGTCAACAACATAAGCAATGTGCTTATAGGTCTCTAACTTCTTATTGACCTTCTCAGCAAAACACTTGACAGTTGCCATTTCCAGTTTAGTGTTTTCAAGTTCATTTATATAATTATTAATGGCAAGTTGTTTTAAAGCAAGGGTTTTCTTTAGTTCAGAAATGTCCTTTTTATACCCTTCAAGTGTTTTGTTGAACTCAAATGAATCCTTATGATGAGATTGAATGTTGATTCTAGCACTCTCAAGGTTAACCCTGAGTTGCTTGTTTTCCTCAGTCAATCTATCGCGAGTACCATAATACTTATCACTATTCATGTCAGCTGTAGATCCAGAACATACCGGTTTTGGAACATTAGTCATAGCCATCAAAGCGAAATGAGCCTACTTCCCTGCAAAGAACTTGGAGTAGTCAATCTTGGTGAAGGCATCATCAACAATACACGATTTCCTGGTCATCAAGAAATCTGCTTCGGCTAACAGCTGATCAAAATCATCATTCAAAGAATTTGCACTTGCTTTCGAATCAGCTTCACTCTCAGAGTTGGAATAAACAGATTCAGGTTCATCAGGAACTTTAGTGACAGAATCAATAACAGTTCCTGAAACCTTCTCATCAGTAAGCTCTCCAACCTGCTCAGTAACAGAAACCTGAGTATCTTCGACTATCTCCTCAATCACCACCTCAGACACCTTTTCAGACTCCAAAACTTCTTCAACTATCACCGGCTCCTCAATATCCACCTTATTAGCATAACAAGCTACATTCCCAGTTGTGATCTCCTCAACTCCCAATTGCATCCCCATCCAGTCATAATGTGATACCCCGCAATTTCAGGTTCTCACTTTAACTAAACTCTAGTTACATTCCTTGCATTATACCTAACTAGGGTTAGCTAGATAGGACACACGTTACACAGTAATAAGTTAATAACTGCATAAAGTGGTAATTCGAGGAATTACCAGACTGTACACATGATTAGTGAACCTCGGACATTGGTGAATAATGAAGTTTAATAATTGTGAGATAATTGGATTGGATTGATTGCAATTATGTGCTTCTGTGATACTCGGTGAAACAATGTGCAAACCATATGTGATTATGTGAACATAAACCGAATACGTTAATAAAAATCGTTAAAGGTGGACCATTAGGATGATTGGGATCTTAACACATGGGGTTACACTTATTACGGTCCGAAATAGCGAAAACGTCAAAGGAAAACACGTCGGGTGACGAAACGGGCCACCCACGGGGGCCAAGGCCCTGTGAGCGGCCGCTCACAGGGACCGAGCGGCCCGCTCGCGGGTGCCTGACGCCACCAAACCAACTTAAACACCTTTTTAAGCAACCCTAAGCCTCTTGTATCACCTAAACTCAAACCCTAATCGCCCCTACTGCCCTACCTACGAAATATTAACCCAAAACCACCTGCTAAGGCGCAAGAACATCGATCGTGAAGCTTCAAGAGCATTCGGTTGGTTGTTTCGAAGAGCTTGTGGTATAATCCTTAATCTATTATGCTTTAATCTTATTTTTATGTTATGAAAACCCTATAACTAAGTTTATCCAGGTCTGAGACCTTTTTATAAATACTAAAACTTGAAGCTTTTGAAGATTTAACGGGTTAAACATGATGATAGGCGATTAGTGATATAATAGATTACTTGTTGCACAAGTTGTTGATGTTTTGATCGTTAGGGTTATGATTTTTGCATGTATTATGATAGATTCCGATCTTAATAGGTCTTAGGAATGTTTTTTAATGATTTTTGATGATTGTTGATCGATTATATGCACACGGGAGTCGTTTAAATAAAGGTTTATGCATGATTAAAATCTGGACAGAATGTTTAGGTTAACTTGTAGGGTCTGTTACGTGGCTTTAACATGATGGTTTAGATGTTTTCTTTGCATGGTTATATCATACCTGGTCTTAGCTTTTCATAATTGGTAAAATCGAGTAATTTGGACGTCGTTTGAGTCGTTTTTGGAATTTTCATTGAAAATAGGTCATATCAGAATTTCGGGTTAACAAACAGAGTCGACTTTAAACCGTCATAACTCGAGTTTCATAAAGAATTAAGTTATGAAATCTTTACAGAAGATTAACATTGGAATAATTTGGGTTTTCCAAGTGGATTCATCCCGTTTGGATAAATACATAATCACCAATGGGTCCGTAGGGTTTACTTATGCATGTAGAATCACTAGGTGTCACTTACACGTTTTTGAACATTTAAACGTCTTGGACAAACGGGTTATATGGTGTAATGGTATTACACATATACTTACTAAGTGACACATGTACTAGGGAGTCGGTAGCACACCCTACTTTGGAGTTTGGATGTATTTGCTTGCATAGTAAGGTGAGTTTCACTACTTTTTCTCAAAAGCATGCGTCTTGGGTTTGAGACAACTTTGGTAAATGTTTTCTAGTCCAGTTTGGGACTACTCGGGTTTTGACTCCTTGTGTGGGTCGGATTTACGATTCCTTGTGTGGATCGGGTTTTGATCAGTTTAAAACTTATTGGTCCATTGTGAACTAAACACTCTATAATATTGAAAGTCCTTCCATATTATTGGGTTAATCGCTGGAGGCGAACGGGGTATTAGTTGATAGCGCTATTAGGTTGTGTAGCAACCTCATGCCTGAGGTGCTTAAGGCACGGGCATGAACTTCTGGCCACATTTGAGAACTGGTGTTGATAGACACCAGTTATTGAGGCAAATTATTATGTTACTGAAGGTGTCCCAATAATTCTGTTTAGTTGCAATGAGTGGGTTAGCTACCCCTGACACGCTTAAACTGATAACACTTGAACATTTGGGTTTGGGAGACCAACGCTTTTATTTGGTTACGTGGTTTTGAAAACCAGCGCACTTACTTACTCACTTTCTTTACTTAGTGAACTCACCAACATTTTTTGTTGACCCACAACATACATGCTTTTGCAGGTAGTTAGCTTCTGGTGCCAGGATTAGAAAGCACTGCACACTTCACTACAGTTGGGGTCTTGGGCATACACCTAAATTACATATTATGCTTTTATGTTTTCTTCCATATGGTTTTATCTTGGGCGCGTTGTTTTGCGTATGGTTTTAAAAAGGTTTAAATTTGGTTTACGCTTCTGCAGCTTAACTAAACTTGATTTTTGAAAACGAACTAAATGGTATGGGCATTTAGAGTTCGTTCATATGACTTATGGCTATGGGATCCTGGTATGTCATGCGCCTCGCGGTATAAACTCCGCAGTGGAAATTTGAGGGTGTGACAGATTGGTATCAGAGCCATTGGTTATAGTGAACTAGGACTGCATGTTGAGTCTAGTCTATAATCATCATAGCATAAGTACACTCACAACTTAAGTGCACAACTAGATTTTAGCTACATATATCTACAACACATGGTTTCAGGAGATATGAAATCTTCTAGTTCTAGACCTAATTCTGAACACGTCACTGGTGGGAACACATGGTTACAGTAGGTGGCGCAATACTGGGATTAGTATCCTAACAAACCTCATGGATGAGGAAACAACAATAGTACAAGGGAGGGAGCCCTTGCGAGCGTTGTGGCGCACGTACACAGGAAGCTGCACGATGCGCATGACGTGGTACCATTAAACCGAATCAAATTGAAGAAATTCAAATACTGAGACTTATCCTTTTTCACTGAACAATGAGACAATTAGTTTCTGTTCCTTGTTACTTGATCTTTCTTACTTTCATTCGAAACTCAGACGGGACTGGGTTACACATATAGAATTCATTTCTTACTTTAGTACCTTACGCCTAGTGCAAGCGGGCGAACGTATGACTGCACATCCTTGTTTCTCATAAGCATATGGTAGATTCATGGTAACACATTAGACCAGGGCTTGTTGCACACACTCTTGGGGAGTTATTTAAGCCTGCGACGTAGTGCAACATCACAAGGGAAGATGAAACCTACTAATGGCTAATAGCCACGATTGGAGGAACGAGTGGTACAGCTTACCACTAAACTGGCTTACATAGGACTAGAGAAGGAGACTGTACGTGATGAGAACCATATAACACTGACACCAAGAAAGAGGAGGAAGAAGGGATGGAAGGGGAACCTGAGCAGGGCGAGCACATGGAAAGTGAGGATGAAGGCTCTACTATCTAGACAGAGCGTGGCGACGATTGGCTCTTACCATTTTCTTACCTGTATTTTCTTTTCTTTTCCCTTGTTAACTTAGATAAGACTGAGTTTTTATGATCAACGATAGGGTGGTTGAATCCCTCACATCTTTCCAACCTATTAAAGATCTATTTTACTAAATCGTTATTTTCCCCTGACTTCCACGTTTAAACATTCTTATACCTTGAACGTACATGCCACAACAACGACCTTCCATCGTATTTTCAAGTCTTTTTATTGATTGTAAACCTTGATACTCCAACGGAACTGAAGGAGACCGTCTGATTGCTTCGATAGTATACGTCTTTGCCATGTGAAGTTGCCCCAGGCAGGATGGGGTAATGTATGCTACATGCACACTCGAAGAGTTACAGATACTTGGATGAAGAACGTAACACCCTGTGTTGAAACCTAAAATTTTGTTATATAAAGACGGATGGGTCTGAGATCCACGCCTACACTACCAAACTACAGGAGTTAGATACCATATGCTCGTATCTAATTAACCAACTTTACCAGCGGATTGAATTTCATACCAAAAGGGTGGGTCCCACATATTCGTGGCTTGGCCACTGCAGCTCACCTGCCAAAAATCTAACAAATCTTTCACCTGGCTCGCAAACTCATTGATGAGGCTGTTGAGCATGGTACTTTTCCGAAGCATGGTTCTTCATCTTCTACTTTTGGTGTTAGCAAGAGAACGTGGGATAGTGTGAGGTACAAGTCTTTCAACAACAATAACCACGACGGTAACAACAACCATGTGGAGCATTTGTGATGGGCTCTGGGGAAGCTAGGACTGATAACAATGTCGTGACGGGTACGTGTTCATTGAACGACACTCTTGCTTCTATTTTATACGATACTGGTGTGGACTATAGTTTTGTGTCATCAAAACTTAGTAAACAATTAGGGATGGTTCCTACTCTTCTTGATACCACGTACTCTATTAAATTGACTGATGGGAAGCCTGTCGAAGTAACCCATGTACGTCGTGTCTGTAAGCTCGAGTTGAATGGGCAATTGTTTGCCATCAACCTCTTACCTATCACCCTAGGTAGCTTTGACCTCGTGGTTGGCATGGACTGGTTGTCCAAGCAACATGCTGAAATTCTCTGTCAGGAGAAGATTGTTCGTATTCCCCTCCCAAGTGGAGAACTTTTATCTATACAGGGTGATCGTGGTAGTGCCATGGTGGGCATCATCTCGTTTTTGAAGGCCTATAAGTGTATTCGTAAGGGCTGTCCAGCCATTTTGCCTAACATGTCTGAGACTCGAGCTGAAACTGAAACTAAGATTGAGGACATCCCAGTAGTCCGAGATTTCCCAGATGTTTTCCCAGAGGAATTACATGGACTTCCACCTGTTCGTCAAGTGGAGTTCCAAATTAATCTTGTACTTGGAGCAGCTCCAGTTGCACGCGCACCATACCGCCTAGCACCAGGCGAACTTCAAGAACTGTCTACCCAACTCCAAGAGCTATTGGATAGGGGCTTTATTAGACCTAGTTCTTCGCCATGGGGAGCTCAAGTTCTATTTGTTAAGAAGAATGATGGGAGTTTCCGCATGTGTATCGATTATCGGGAGTTGAACAAAGTGACGGTTATGAACCGCTACGCTTTGCCTCGTATTGATGACTTGTTCGACCAACTACAAGGGTCGAGTTTCTATTCTATGATTGACTTGAGGTCAGGATACCATCAGCTGAGAGTCCGAGAGGAGGATGTGGTGAAGACCGCCTTTCAAACTCGTTATGGACATTATGAGTTTTTGGTGATGCCATTTGGTCTAACTAATGCACCGGCTGTGTTCATGGATCTGATGAACCGTGTGTGCAAGCCCTATTCGGACAAATTCGTCATAGTGTTCATAGATGACATACTGATTTATTCCAAGAGTAGGGAAGAGCACGAGCAACACCTGCAGCTGATCTTGGAACTATTGAGAAATGAGCAGTTGTATGCAAAATTCTCTAAATGTGACCTTTGGATTCGAGAAGTCCAATTTCTTGGACATGTGGTTAATGTGGCAGGAATACATGTCGATCCCGCCAAGATTGATGCTATTAAAAAGTGGGAGGCTCCTAAGACTCCTACAGAGGTGCGCCAGTTTCTTGGTCTTGCGGGATACTATCGCAGATTCATTGAGGGATTCTCTAAGATCGCTCAACCCCTCACTGCTTTGACACAGAAGGGTATTACTTACAAGTGGGGAGATGCCCACGAATCTGCTTTTCAATTATTAAAGTCGAAACTTTGCAGTGCACCTATACTATCATTACCTGAGGGTACAGGAGACTTCGTGGTGTACTGTGACGCGTCTATCCAAGGGTTAGGGTGTGTGCTGATGCAGCGTGATAAGGTGATCGCGTATGCCTCACGGCAATTAAAGATTCACGAGAAGAATTACACCACCCATGACTTGGAACTGGGAGTAGTGGTTTTTGCTCTAAAGATTTGGAGGCATTATCTCTATGGGACGAGGTGTACGATCTTCATTGACCACAAGAGCCTCTAACACATATTCGATCAAAAGGAGCTGAACATGCGACAACGTCGATGGGTCGAGCTTCTGAATGATTATGACTGTGCCATCAAATATCATCCAGGGAAAGCTAATGTAGTAGCTGATGCCCTCAATCGTAAGGAAACGAAACCCAAACGGGTGCGAGCTTTACAACTCACTATACATTCTAATCTTCCTAATAAGATACGTGAAGCCCAGGGCGGGGCTTTGAAAGAAGAAAACATCGGGCTTGAAACTTTACATGGTGCTGATAAGCACCTGGAACTAAAGACAGATGGTCTTCATTACTTTATGAATCGAGTCTGGATACCACGTTTTGGGGATCTCAGACAACTGGTGCTCGATGAAGCTCACACCTCTCGATATTCGGTACATCTTGGTTCGGACAAGATGTACCAAGATCTCAAAACTCTTTACTGGTGGCCAAACATGAAAGCTGAGATAGCCACTTATGTTAGTAAGTTCTGACTTGTGCGAAGGTTAAGATTGAATATAAGAAACATTCAGGCCTACTCCAGCAACCAGAAATCCCTATGTGGAAATGGGACGGAATTTCTATGGATTTCATCACAAAGCTTCCTAGAACGCCAACAGGCCATAACATGATTTGGGTTATCATGGATCGTTTAACCAAATCGGTACTTTTTCTGGCAATAAAGGAAACTAACTCGCTGGAGGAATTAGCTAATCTCTACATCAAGGAGGTAGTCTCTAGGCATGGGGTGCCTACTTCTATCATATCTGATCGTGATGCGCGATTCACTTCTCATTTTTGGACTACCCTCCAAAACGCTTTGGGGACTCGCTCAGATATGAGCACAGCCTATCACCAAGAGGATGGACAGAGTGAATGAACCATCCAAACATTGGAAGATCTGCTACGAGCGTGCGTGGTGGATTTTGGCAACAATTGGGATAAGCACTTGCCTTTGATTGAATTCTCGTATAACAACAGTTACCACACTTTGATATAGTGTGCGCCTTTAAAGGCACTTTATGGACACAAGTGTAAGTCTCCCATCTGCTGGACTGAAATTGGGATAGCCAGCTAACAGGTCCCGAACTCGTGCACGAAACTTCTGAAAGATAGTGCAAATCAGAAACCGGATGGCTGCTGCTCGTGATCGACAGAAAAGTTACGCTGATAAGCGTAGGAAACCTTTGGAGTTCCAGGTTGGGGACAAGATTCTATTGAAGGTGTCACCTTGGAAGGGGGTGATACGCTTTCGTAAACGGGGAAAGTTGAACCCGCGATACGTTGGACCATTCGAGATTGTCGAAAGGATTGGTCCAGCAACTTACAGGTTGAACCTGCCTAATGAACTTAATGGGGTACACGATGTACACCACGTATCGAATCTAAAGAAATTTCTGTCGGATACAACACTGGTAGTGCCACTGGAGGAGATTCAGGTCGGTTCGTGGAAGAACCAGTGGAGATTCTTGAGCGGGGCGTCAAGAAACTTAAACAGAACACTATACCCATTGTTATGGTATGATGGAATTCCCGTCTAGGACCGGAATACGCGTGGGAACGCAATGATCAAATGCGGCTTAAATACCCACATCTCTTTACTGAACCTAGAACTATGCATAAACCAAACACTAAACGTAAAGCAGCTCTCTCAAAGTGAATTTCGGGGCGAAATTCCTTTCAACTTGGGGATGATGTGACATCCGGGAAGCAAGCGCGCGTTTTTACGCTGGCTTTATTGTTTACTTGCTGAATTTCGGGACGAAAATCTTTTCAACTTGGGGATGATGTGATACCCCGCAATTTCAGGTTCTCACTTTAACTAAACTCTAGTTACATTCCTTGCATTATACTTAACTAGGGTTAGCTAGATAGGACACACGTTACACAGTTATAAGTTAATAACTGCATAAAGTGGTAATTCGAGGAATTACCAGACTGTATACATGATTAGTGAACCTCGGACGTTGGTGAATAATGAAGTTTAATAATTGTGAGATAATTGGTTTGGATTGATTGCAATTACGTGCTTCTGTGATACTCGGTGAAACTATTTGCAAACCATATGTGATTATGTGAACTTAAACCGAATACGTTAATAAAAATCGTTAAAGGTGGACCATTAGGATGATTGGGGTCTTAACACATGGGGTTACACTTATTACGGTCCGAAATAGCGAAAACATCAAAGGAAAACATGTCGGGTGACGAAACAGGCCACCCACGGGGGCCAAGGCCCTGTGAGCGGCCGCTCGCGGGGACCGAGCGGCCCGCTCGCGGGTGCCTGACGCCACCAAACCGACTTAAACACCTTTTTAAGCAACCCTAAGCCTCTTGTATCACCTAAACTCAAACCCTAATCGCCCCTACTGCCCTACCTACAAAATATTAACCCCAAACCACCTGCTAAGGCGCAAGAACATCGATCGGGAAGCTTCAAGAGCATTCGGTTGGTTGTTTCGAAGAGCTTGTGGTATAATCCTTAATCTATTATGCTTTAATCTTATTATTATGTTATGAAAACCCTATAACTAAGTTTGTCCAGGTCTGAGACCTTTTTATAAATACTAAAACTTGAAGCTTTTGAAGATTTAACGGGTTAAACATGATGATAGGCGATTAGTGATATAATAGATTACTTGTTGCGCAAGTTGTTGATGTTTTGATCGTTAGGGTTATGATTTTTGCATGTATTATGATAGATTCTGATCTTAATAGGTCTTAGGAATGTTTTGTAATGATTGTTGATGATTGTTGATCGATTATACGCACACGGGAGTCGTTTAAATAAAGTTTTATGCATGATTAAAATCTGGACAGAATGTTTAGGTTAACTTGTAGGGTCTGTTACGTGGCTTTAACGTGATATTTTTGATGTTTTCTTTGCATGGTTATATCATACCTGGTCTTAGCTTTTCATAATGGGTAAAATCGAGTGATTTGGACGTTGTTTGAGTCGTTTTTGGAATTTTCTTTGAAAATAGGTCATATCAGAATTTCGGGTTAACAAACTGAGTCGACTTTAAACCGTCATAACTCGAGTTTCATAAAGAATTAAGTTATGAACATTTTACAGAAGATTAACATTGGAATAATTTGGGTTTTCCAAGTAGATACATCCCGTTTGGATGAATACAAAATTTTTGGGAATTTTTCTACTAAACTGACCTGTTGTGAAAGTTTTCTGAACATAGCTGTGTTGTACAAATTTTAATAATTTTTGTGTTTTGTTTTGAGACAAAAAAAATGTATGGATTGTTAAATGAATCCCAAAGAATATTCAGTAAAAATTTGGGAGTTTAACTCACTGATTTAGTATTTTAAATAAATTAGTTTTGGTGACGCACAATCTGTCCTAAAAACGCAGATTGTGTATTTTGTGTTTGTGTGACTAATTGGAGTCCTATGTGGTATGTATTTGATATGTACTTGAATGGGCACTTATATGAGATGCATATGAAGTTTAAAACTAATGGTAACCAACATATTCACCAACGGGTCCGTAGGGTTTACTTATGCATGTAGAATCACTAGGTGTCACTTACACGTTTTTGAACATTTAAACGTCTTGGACAAACGGGTTATATGGTGTAATGGTATTACACATATACTTACTTAGTGACACATGTACTAGGGAGTCGGTAGCACACCCTACTTTGGAGTTTGGATATATTTGCTTGCATACTAAGGTGAGTTTCACTGCTTTTTCTCAAAAGCATGCGTCTCGGGTTTGAGACAACTTTGGTAAACGTTTTCTAGTCCAGTTTGGGACTACTCGGGTTTTGACTCCTTGTGTGGGTCGGGTTTTGACTACTTGTGTGGGTCGGATTTACGATTCCTTGTGTGGATCGGGTTTTGATCAGCTTAAAACTTATTGGTCCTTTGTGAACTAAACACTCTATCATTTTGAAAGTCCTTGCATATTATTGGGTTAATCGCTGGAGGCGAACGGGGTATTAGTTGATAGCGCTATTAGGTTGTGCAGCAACCTCATGCCTAAGGTGCTTGAGGCGCGGGCATGAACTTCTGACCACATTTGAGAACTGGTGTTGATAGACACCAGTTATTAAGGCAAATTATTATGTTACTGAAGGTGTCCCAATAATTCTGTTTAGTTGCAATGAGTGGGTTAGCTACCCCTGACACGCTTAAACTGATAACACTTAAACATTTGGGTCTGGGAGACCAACGCTTTTATTTGGTTATGTGGTTTTGGAAACCAGCGCACTTACTTACTCACTTTCTTTACTTAGTGAACTCACCAACATTGTTTGTTGACCCACAATATACATGCTTTTGTAGGTAGTTAGCTTCCGGTGCCAGGATTAGAAAGCACTGCACACTTCACTGCATTTGGGGTCTTGGGCATACACCTAAATTACATATTATGCTTTTATGTTTTCTTCCATATGGTTTTATCTTGGGCACGTTGTTTTGCGCATGGTTTTAAAAAGGTTAAAATTTGGTTTACGCTTCCGCAACTTAACTAAACTTGATTTTTTGAAAACGAACTAAATGGTATGGGCATTTAGAGTTCGTTCATATGACTTATGGCTATGGGATCCTGGTATGTCATGCGCCTCGCGGTATAAACCCCGCAGTGGAAATTTGAGGGTGTGACACATAACCTTCATCCTTTTGTATCACCAAAGCCTGATTTTGGGTTTCAGTTTGTGTTTGGGTATTTTGTGTGGAAATAGGAATAATGGTTCTGGTTGGGTTATTTGTAGTTTGAGTTTGAGTTTGGTTGGGTGTAGTTTTTTGTCTAGTATTGGTGTTTTGTGAGGTATTTTGTCGGTTTTGGAAATTGTTTTGTTGTGGATAGGTGTTGTTGTTTTGGCTCTGGTTGGTTACCTGGTTCTGTGATTGGCGGTTTTGATAATTCGAGTTAAAAGGGTTCCTGTTACCTTGTTGCATCGGTTGTGTGCATTCTCTCTTGAAATGACCTCTACCACCATAATTGAAACATGTGACTTTGGCTTTGTTGAAGCTGTATGTGGTATTTGGTGAGGTTGCCAAATCTGTTCTACCGGTTTTCTCAATAAACTCTGTCGCCCTTCTCATCACATTGGCGAACGCACATTGATTATCAATCAATTCCATCGCCTCTTTGTCAATTTGGGCATAATCTTCATTAGTCAGATTATTATTCCCAATCTGACTCGCCACCAGTCCATTATAAAATGCAACCATTGCTGAAACCAACGCAATATGTTGCTGAGCAACTTCAACTGTGATATTATTCATGTTAGAAGTTTCTAACACGATTGGACTTTGGCTTGAAGATGCTTGTGATGTGTTAGGAACATAAGGTTGTTGTTGAGGTGTATTGGATGAATAACATGCGGTAGACATTTGAGGTTGTGGTGGAATGTAAGAATTTGTGGTGTAGTTTGGTGGATAAGTTGGTGTTTGGGTAAGATAGTTAATTGGTTGTCTTGGAGGTTCAATAACACTCGAAGCACAAGCTATATGTGGCGCAACATTACCTGCCACACTTGAACTGGTCACAAAACTAGATGAAGAGGCATGATACAATTCCGGATTTTGTGGTAATTGTGATCGTCTAGCTTTCCTCTTCTCTTCCAACTTCTGAATTGACTCATTTATCGTCCAGTATTGATAAGCATCCTTTTCTTTCAATACCTCAATGTGTTGATTCCAATATGGTGGTAAGGAATCAGCAAACTTATCAACCAACTTGGACATAAGAATCTTGATGTCATAGTTCGACAATTCAGTCAAAAGATGGCAATATCTCGGAATCAATTCCTTCAAAGTCTCATTCCCAACATAACTAAAATTCTCAAATTCCTTCTTTAATTCTTCCATCTTCAATCTCCTCGTCTTGTCATTCCCATCATGCCTGTTCTTCAGCATATCCCAAAGCTGCTTAGAAGTGGTACACGATCCAAATTGATGAAGTAGATCGGTAGTCAATGCTTGAGATATCTGTGAGAAAGCCTTCTTTTCCATAGCAAACTTCTTTTTCTCATCATCAGATAAACCATCGAGTGGAATTGGTTCACCCGTGTTTTCTAAACATGGAGCAACATACCCCTTAGCAATCATCTGTCACGCCTCTGTTCCTTCCAATCCCATTCCTTCATGATGTATCTTGAATTTCTTTTGCCACTGATTATACTCTGCCATGTCCATAAGCTTTGGAGGGCGATTTCCACTACCTGAAGACAAATCATTTATTAGAGTAGAAATATCATTAGTGGTTTGAGAGTGTACCGCTGCTGCTGCAACGCCCCAATAATCTGTCGTCGGCTGCTGTGGAGGTTGAGTAACAGATGGTACCGAACTACTCATCACAAGATAATTGATCGGCTGAGATGACCGAGTGTTCATCTTATGAGAAGCTACATCCCATGGATTTATCGGAACGTTATGTTGTTGTGTTGTTGCTGGTCTTGGTGTCATCGGAAATCCCCACATGTTATCCATAATGTCCAAGATGTAAACACTTAGAAAAATTTCCTAAAATAAGCTTCGTTCGACCTCTGAAGTGTAAACATGGGTTCGAAGGTAGGATTCCCTAGGTTCGACCCTCTAAATCAGGCGCGAATGTGAAAATGAAACACACAAGACTCACGTTCGACCTCTAACAATCTTCGTTCGACCTCCCGGCTGGTCGAAGGAACAATAACTGGTTGAATGTACAATCAACACACCAAAAAAGTTTTGGTTCGACCTAAAAATCCCAGATTCGACCTAAAAAGACCTTGGTTCGACCAAAAACTTACACGTTCGACCTAATTCTCTCTGGTTCGACCTGACCCATTTGAAAAACGGTTATTCTTTGAAAATTAGTTAATTTGATCCAAATTTTTCAAAAGTTTATCAATTTTGATGATCTTAATCAGGTTATGCTCGGATTTGAATGTAGATCAACTTTAACAAGTGAAACTTTTGATTTTATCCATGAAATCTTATCCAAATCAATCAATTTCCAATTAAACTCAAAGTTTTATCAAAACAGAAAATATTTGGATAATTTTGGATCAAATTCAGTTCAAAACATATCAAATTGTAGTTGTATGATCTCGTAGGCTCTGATACCACTTTGTTGGAGGATCGGTTTTAGTAAAAATGTTTAGGTGATCATATAAGTCTAACAAATCCAGGTGCGGAAACCCTAGATTGTTTACAATATGATACGAATCGAATCAAACACACAAAAGTACCTTTTCAATATCCATTCTCGTTAACAAACTTGTTTAAAGATGATTACAATTGAGATTACAAGTTAATAAATCAAGATCAGGAAGGTTAAAACACAGAGAGAATTTCTAGACTGGACACAAGACACAAAATGGCAAAAGTTATAAAGTTATCAAAATGTTGAGCTTATATACTGATCTACATTCGACCTCACGCTGAGGTCGAATGAGTTCCTTCGACCTTCAGCAAAGTTCGAATCAGTCTTCTGTCCAGAAACTCTTCCTTCGACCAAAACTGTTTCTTCCTTCGACCTATTATATCCACCTTCGACCTCTCGAAATCACACAAAAGACTTAATATGGTTAATCCAAAGCATTAGTCGCAAATATGCATCTACAAGATCGTATGGCCAGAGAAAGCAGAACTAGTTGGGATGTGTTCAGGCCGCAGTATCCTAAAAGAATAGTTCATAAAGAGATTGAGCAAATCACTGGGCTGAACAAGGTGACGTTAAAGTATAAACCACCGACTGTGTTGAAGCATATTCCTTTGATGCCGATACAACAACACTTCAGCAAAGAGTTTGTCATGTGGTACTACGAGAACCGCAGAAGCTGTCATGTTATTGAAGGACAAACAGG
This sequence comes from Ambrosia trifida, assembly GCA_028751855.1. NCBI lineage: Eukaryota > Viridiplantae > Streptophyta > Magnoliopsida > Asterales > Asteraceae > Ambrosia > Ambrosia trifida. The sequence continues at coordinate 60,879,705 of CM054128.1, read as the reverse complement.
GAGAATATAAGATCCATATTTTTGACCCCATGTGGCTGATTAATTGTTCGTATGAGGATATTATCATGTTGTATTACAATCCTATATACTGTGAAGAGAAGGATCGAGAACAAGCGTTGAAATATCATCGTGTGGTATGCATGTGTTTTGCATGGGATGTCAATGCAGGTTGTGATTACGACAAGAAGTTGGGAAAGTTTGTAAAGATTCAGAAAGAAAAGAAGAAAGCAAAACCAATTTTTGAACCGGTGATGACTAAAGAAAAGAAGACGAATTTGCGTATCAAGCTGATGAACAAGACACTTGATTACCAACGTCAACAATCCAAGCAATAGTCGAGGGGGGGTTTGTAGATGCATTATTGCGACAAATGCTTTCGATTGGCGACATAAGATGTTTTGTTGTTAAACGTGAGGTCGAAGGTGGCTTGTGAATGGTCGAAGGAAGAATAACATGGTCGAAGGAAGAGGATTCAAGACAGAAGACTGATTTGAGCTTATGTACAGGTCGAAGGTGCTCATTCGACCTCATCGAGAGTTCGAATGTAGACTAGTATATAAGCTGAACTTTTTGATAATTTTATAACTTTTGCCATTTTGAGTCTTGTTTCCATTCTAGAATCTCTCTCTAGGTTTTGTTCTTCCTGATTTTGATTTTTCAACTTGTAATCTCAATTATAAACATCTTAATCAAGTTATTAATGAGAAATGTTGATTGAAAAGGTACTTTTGTGTGTTTGATTCGATTCATATCATATTGTAAACAATCTAAGGTTTCCGCTCCTGGATTTGTTAGACTTGTATGATCACCTAAACGTTTTTGACAAAACCGATCCTCCTACAGCAGCATTGCTTCTGTTCCAAAGACCAAGGAGAAAGGTGTTTGACCTGTGGCATTCTTGGAGATAGTTCTATCAGCCCAAAGTACAAATGGAAGTTCTTCTGCCCATCTCCCTTACTTTTCTCCAAGCTTCTTCTTCAAGTTGTTGACAATGATCTTATTTGATGATTCTGCCTGGCCATTAGCCTGAGGATGGACAGGTTTTGAGGTTATCATCTGAATTCCCCAACTCTCACAAAAGTCGGTCGTCCTTTTGCTAATGAACTGAGAACCGTTATCACAAATGATTTCAGCTAGCACTCCAAATCTTGTTAGGATGTTCCTCTTGATGAATGACACCACGTCTTTATCTCTGACTTGTACAAATGCTTCAGCTTCGATCCATTTTGAGAAGTAATCGGTCATTACTAACATGAACACCTTTCCACCAGGAGCTTTGGGTTGTTTTCCTACTATATCCATTCCCCATTTCAAAAAGGGCCATGGTGAGACAATAGGGTGTAAAGGTTTAGCTGGCTGGTGAAGGATGTTGCTATGTCTTTGACATGGATCACACTTTTGGGAATATGACATGGCATCCTTCTTCATGGTTGGCCAGTATATCATGTCCTTAGATTCTTCAAGTAAAGAGATCTTCCTCCTGTGTGGTTTCCACAATCTTCTTCGTGGATGTCCTTGAGAACTTCATTTGCTTCTTCTTTGTTGAGACACCTCAAATATGGACCTGCAAGGGATTTTCTATATAAGATATTGTCTATAATAGTAAATTTTGATACCTTCATCCTGAAATCTTTTGCATTTTCTCCATCAGGGATGGCATCTTCTTGTAAATATTTTATTATAGGAGTCATCCAAGATGAATCATCTTGAACCTGAGTGGTTAGAACAGTGTTATCCTTAGGATGCACCGTCTTATCCTCAGGCTATTTAGTGTTATCCTCAGGATGCGCTTTACCATCCTCAGGATGCCACTCTTCAATTGCTGGCTTCAGGATGTGGATAATGGGAATCTTGAATCCTTCGGGTAAATTTAAAGAAGATCCTAGATTTGCCAAGGCTTCAGCTTCAACATTTTCTTCCCTAGGTACCTGTGTTAGTGTGAATTCTACAAAAGAAGTTGATATTTTTTTACTATTTCAAGATATATAGCTAACTTTTGACCTTTTACTGCATAAGATCCATTAAAATGATTAGTAATCAACAAGGAATCAACAAATACTTCTAAATTTGAAACATGCATATCATTAGCAAGTTGTAAACCAGCAATGAGAGCTTCATATTCTGCCTCATTATTGGTTGTTTGAAATGCACATCTAATAGCATGGGGTATTATGTCCCATTGTGGTGATTTTAGTAGTAATCCTAACCCTGTGCCTCTCATATTTGAAGCACCATCAGTATATAAAATCCATTTTCCCAAGTTTTCCTTTAGTTGTTGTACTTATTTTTCAACTTCACTTAGGATGTCACTACTGAAATCAGCCACAAAATCAGCTAGAGCCTGTAATTTGATTGCATTTCTAGGCTCATATACCAAGTCAAAAGCACTCAATTTTACTGACCATTTTGCCATTCTTCCTGACATTTTTGGTTTTCTAAGCACATTTTTAATAGGGTAATTAGTTTGAACATGTATCCTATGTGTTTCAAAATAATGCCTTAACTTGGTAGATGCCATTATTAAAGCTAAAATAAGTTTTTCAAGATGTGAATACTTGGTTTCAGCATCTAATAGAGTTTTACTTACATAGTAGATAGGATGTTGTTGCCCTTCAAAGTCTTTTACCAAAACTGCTCTTATTGCATTTCCAGAAACTGCAAGGTATAGCTTGAGAGGTTCACCATCCTGAGGTTTCATCAGGAGTGGAGCTGCTGCTAGATGCTCCTTCAGCTTCTTTAATGCATCCTCATGCTTCTGTCCCCAGTCAAATTTGTTGTTCTTTTTCAGGATATCATAGAACTCCTTGCATTTTTCTTAGGACTTTGAGATGAATTTGTTCAGAGCTGCTATCCTGCCAGTTAATCTTTGTACATCCTTGACATTTGTTAGGGATTTGAGGTCAAGGATGGCCTTTATTTGTTCAAGACTGGCTTTATCCCTCTTTTAGTTACTAAGTATCCAAGAAACTTTCCAGCACCAACTCCAAAGTGACATTTGGCTGGATTTAACTTCATATTGTAGGCATCCAGGATGTCAAATGCTTCTCTGAGATCCTGAAGATGGTTCTCTGCCTTCTTGGATTTAACCACCATGTCATCGATGTATACCTCCATTGTGTCCCCAATCTTTTCTTTGAACATCATATTCACTAGCCTTTGGTACGTTGCACCTGCATTTTTTAGTCCAAATGGCATAGCTATATAAGAATAAATACCTGATGGGGTCATAAATGCAGTATCCTCTTGGTCGTCTGGTTCCATTTGGATTTGTTGAAATCCTGAGGATGCATCCATGAATGTTAACATCTCATGGCCTGTTGTGGCATCCATCATCGAGTCTATGTGTGGTGGTGGAAATTGGTCTTTAGGACAAGCTTTGTTGAGGTCTGTGTAGTCTACACATACTCTCCATTTCCCATTTTTCTTCTATACCACCACCACGTTTGCCAACCATCTTGGGAATTTGACTTCCCTTATCATCTTAGATTTTAGTAGTCTGTCCATGTTTTGGTCAAAAATTACCTAGTAGAAATAATTTTGTATTCCAAATTAGTAAAAGTGAGGTAGAGTGCTAAATGTGTGAAATATGTTAAAAACTCAGTTGAATTCTGAAGATGGTGTATCAGGATGCTAAAAAAGTAAATAAGTGACAACTATGCTCGGGATGGCTTAGGTTTGCTTTGGGATGGACAGTTATATCCTCGGGATGGAACTGTCTGACAGAATAATGAAATAGGCAAAAATCAATGAATGTATATGTAATGCAATAAAAGAAAGACACTCGATGTATGAGGAAAGCCCTTGATCAATGTAGATCGCCGGCACAAAACCTCGGGAGGAGTCTAAGCCCCTGCCTTGTTTGTTAATATTAATAAGGTAAAAATAGTACAACTTTGGATAGGTGATGAACGAGTATCTAAGAGTACAATATGAGTGTTATGTGTGTGTAGAGAGTATCAGGTGTTCTATGAAGTGTTAAGAAAGTGAGAAGAAGTGTCCTAGACTTGTTTGATCACCCCCTATTTATAGTACATGAAAGTAAACAAGAGATCCATTTCATCCGCTTGGTTAGTTAAGTCCTTTGAAGACTTCTTGTGACCGTTGTGGCAGTTTCAGTTGAATATAGTCATTGTAACAACTGTTTCAACTGAATATAGCCATTGAGTAATTGTTTCCCTGTTTTTCTCCTTCATTTAATGATCGTCGGTTACAAGTTTGACCTCTTCTTTGGTGGTGGACTTGTTTAACACGTATAGGTCTTCAATGATCAGCTCCTTTGTCTTAAATGAGACAATATAGCCGTTAGGGATCAGTTACAAGCCATAATATTGATAAAGTGTACCTGCAATAATATCATAATAAGATAATTCGTTAGTCCATCCTCAGGATGCACAGAGGTGAGAACACTGTTACATCCTGAACCCTGCTTAGTCCTTTAGCATCCTAAGGATGTTACTCAGAGAATATGAGGTAAAATCATCCTGCATTCATATAACAATAAGATAGTTCGTTAGTCTATCCTCAGGATGCACATAGGTCAGAATGCTGTTACATCCTGAAGCCTGACCAGTCCTTCAGTATCATGAGGATGCTACAGAAAATATAGGTTAGTGCTATCCTGAAGATTTCACCCACAACAGTCCACCTCTTCTTGTATGATGGCATTCCAATCAGGTGCAAACTTCCTTCGTTTCTGCTGGATAGGCTTGAAACTTTTGTCAATCCCAAGCTTATGAGTGATGACATCTTTAGAGATGCCAGTCATATCTTCATGCTTCCATGAAAACGTGGACATCCTGCATTTTAAAAATGAAATTAGAGATTGTTCAATGTCATTAGGGATGTTCTTACCGATCTTCACAGTGATATCCTTGTTATTGTCATTGAGGAAAACAACCCTTACATCCTAGTCAGGATGTGCTTTGACATCCTAAGGATAGCACTGTGCATCCTTCTGTAATTGCTATGCTTGTCTTGACGAAGACTTCATCGATGTTGTATAGCAATCCTTGGCTTCTTGTTGATCACGGTTTACTTTGATGACTCCCCATGGCGTTGGTAGCTTCACATATTGATGATATGTTGAAGGAACTGCCTTCATGTCATGTATCCAAGGTCTTCCCAGGATTACATTGTAGTAGGATAAAGAATCTATCACACAGAATCTTTGGATAGAGTTTACCCCCTCTACATATACTGGTAGTTTGATATCACCCACTGTGCTTTTGGTTTCTCCACTGAAACTAACCAAGACTGATGACCTGGAAACCATTTCAGTCTCCGGGATATTCATCCTCTTGAGAGATTCTAGCTGGATTATGTTGACTGAGCTCCCACCATCTACAAGTATCATGCGAACAAAATGATTAGCAATATATAAAGTTATAACTAAAGCATCATGGTGAGGGTCAAGGATATTTTCTTGATCTTCTTCTTCAAAGCTTATTACTTTTGAAGTTGTTAGGATGGTAATCTTTGTGGGTCTTTCTCCTTTTTCTGATTTCGTCTCTCTTGCATGCCTTTTAGCAGCTGAGTATGATGTTCCACAAATGTCTGAATCTCTCGAAATAAAGTTAATTATGCCAACGTCCTTAGGAGGTGATGCTGCTCTTTCTGGGATGCTAGTGCCATCCTGAACCTTCGGCTTCTTTTTTCCTAGGAGATCCTTAAGATGACCCTTGCTCAGAAGATATGCTATTTCTTTTTCAAGGCAATGCAATCTTCAGTGATGTGACCAAAATCTTCGTGGAAGGCACACCATTTGGATTTATCCTTCCATCCTGTCTTGTTATCCTTTCTTGGCCACCTTGCTTTGTCCCCTAGATCCTTCATGACGTACATTAATCATGTTAAATCCACAGTAAGACAGTAATTTGCTAATTTAGGACAGTCATCCTCATCGTCATCCTCAACCACATTGACCTTTTTATTATCAGGTTTGGCATATGGTTTATGCTTATAAGGTTCATATGTGGGAGTGGATTTTCGATTAGGATGGTTGTATCTTGAGGTTTCTTCTATCCTCTCTTGTATCTTCTTATTATCCTCAAGTCGGATGAACCTTAGAGCCGTGTTCCTGACTTCATCCAAATTCTTGCAAGGATTCATCACCAATTCTTGGTAGAAAGGTGAATCTTTTGTAGCCCCATCTTGAATGCTTGCACTGCTGTTGTGACATCCAAGTTAGGGATGTCAAGTGCTTCCTTTCCAAACCTAGTGATGTATTCTCTTAGTGATTCTCCCTGTGGCTGAGTTACCCTGTACAAGTCACTTGTCAAGCGTTCAAACGTTCGACTACAAGAAAATTGATTGTTAAACATATTAATCAAATGTGCAAAAAAGTAATAGAATAGGGAGGAACACTTAGGAGCCATTTTAAGGCTGGACCAGTGAGGGTGGAACCGAATCCTTTACACAAGCATGCTTCCTTGAGATCAGCAGGGATTGGATTTATTTCCATCCTTTCCCTGTATTGTGCCACATGCTCTTCAGGATCTGTGGATCCATCATAAAGTTTCATGCTTGTATTTTGAAATCTCTTTGGAATCTCTGCATCACATATAGGAGGTGCAAAACGAGACACCCTGTGACATGCTGAGGATACTTCGAGGCTACGTTGTATTATCCCTGATACACTTGATACCATATCCTTCATCTTTTGAATCCCCCTTCCCAATTGTGGGATTATACCTGTATCCTGCAAAGAAGCAACATCATTAGTAGCAAAAGTACTTGAACTTAAATTGTTACCGTTATTATTATATCCTCGGGATGGCCCAGGTGTATATCCTGGATCCCTGGTCGTTGTCATCCTGGGTGTTGTGGTAGTTTCAGGAGCAGAGAACCCAGTGCTCATAGGGATGAAATCTCATTGATGAACGCCCCTAGAGATGCCAGAATTGAAATCCAACACCCTAGGTTGTAATGGTGTCCCCATGTCCTCAGTTGGCCTCTTTGAGGATGTTTTGACAGATTGTATCTCTCTCATCAGCATCCGGTTTGTGTCCTGCTGTTGTTGTATTTGATCCTTCATCAATGAAAATATGGAAAGGAGTTCATCATTTGACACAAAAACAGGAGGAGTGGATCCAGATGTCCCCATTGCTGGTCTAGGTGGAATTTGAGAAGTAGAACTTTTTGAGAATGCAGGTAGGGGTGGCAGTGTTGCATTTCTGGTAGAGGTCGAAGATGGCATGGATGAGGAAACAGATTTCTTGGAAGAAGACATAGTTGTCAAGATTTGTAAAATGAGTTAATTGAGAAAAATTTTTAACAAAGTTTTTTGTTAAAATAGCACCACTTGCCCCACGGTGGGCGCCAAATTGTTTTGGTCAAAAAGTACTTGCTAGAAATAACTTTGTTTTCCAAATTAGTAAAAGTGAGGTAGAGTGCTAAATGTGTAGAATATGTTAAAAACTCAGTTGTATTCTGAAGATAGCGGTTTAATATAACAAATAAGTGACAATATGACAACTATGCTCAGGATGGTAAAGAAATTGATCAGGATGCACAGTTATATCCTGAGGATGTAACTGTCTGACAGAATTATGTAATAAGCAAAGATCAATGAATGTAAATGTGATGCAACAAGAGAACAACACTCGATGTACGAGGAAAGCCCTTGATCAGTTGTTGATCGCCGGCACAAAAGCTCGGGAGGAGTCTAAGCCCCTGCCTTGTTTTATTAATATTAATAATGTGAAAATAGTACAACTTTGGATGAATGATGGACAAGTGTTTTACGAATACAATGATAAGTGCTTTGTGTGTGTGAGTAACAAAGTATCAAGTGTTATTCAGGTGAATGTGATGTGATGTGTCCTATACTCGTCAATCATCCCCCTTTTATAGTACAACTTTGGATGAATGATGGACAAGTGTTTTACGAATACAGTGATAAGTGCTTTGTGTGTGTGAGTAACAGAGTATCAAGTGTTATTCAGGTGAATGTGATGTGTCCTATACTCGTCAATCATCCCCCTTTTATAGTTACACGAAAGTAAATAGAAGATCCCACATAATCTACTAATTAGTTAAGTTCTTTGATGGCTTCAAGTGACCGTTGTGGTTGTTTCAGATCAGATACTCGTTGTAGAAACTGTTTCCGGGTTCTTCGCCTATATTTAATGTAAATCGGTTACAAGTTTGACTCCTTCTTCGAGCTTGGACTTTGGCTTGCAAGTGTAACTCTTCCATCTTTGACTTCTTTGACTGAATATGATAATATAGACATTATAAAGAGGTTACCAATCTATACTATAGCTTAATCGTACCTACAATCATATCATAGAAAGATAATTTGTTAGTCCATCCTCAAGATGTGCACATGCTAAAATACAGTGACATCCTGAAGTCTGTTGAGTCCTTCAGCATCCTAAGGATGCTATACTAAGGATATGAGGTAAAATCATCCTGATGATTTTCACCACCAACAATGAGGATAAGCCAAAGCTCTGCAAGAAGATTAGGATATTCGATCTAATGTAGTTGTTGAATTGTTCGAAGAATGATATTGATACTTTGTATTTCAATGTTATTCACTTCGACGCGTTAGATATCGAACAAGCATGGAGATTTCAAGCAGTTGTAAAGATGTGCTTTGCGTTCAAACTACATGCAGGATCTGATTACAAAGGGCTACTGGGGAAACACAATGTGAAGTTGCAGAAGCCGATAAAGAAAAATGATACCAGAAAGACAAAGATGGCTAAAGCGACACTGAAGTTCGTTCAAGAAAGCAATTGAAGAACCCGAGCTACTGACAATGAGGAGTCTGTAGATGCATATTTATATGTTTCTATAGCTTTCGGGTTGATCATTCGCGTTTTAGTTTGTCGAAGTTTGAGTCTTTATGTATTTTAGGAATTATTCGCATAGTCGTGCATGCGAATAGGTTTTTGTAGTGTACGAATGAGTCTAGTTAAGACTCATACGCTTGAATGATTGTCAGAATGGACTCATTAACTACCTCGATGGTGTGAATGGCCATTATCTATATATAGGAGTTTGGATTAGAGTTTGTTAGAGTTTTAATCATTTGTGTCTGTGAGAAGTTAGCGCAATTACTCTGTTCGAACACCTAGTTTGACCTGTTTATTGCATATCGAGTCTGTAATCGTTATTAAACATTCTAATGATTTTGATAAACATTGAAAATGAAATCTCATGCGTGATTTACTAGTTTTTATATCATTTTGCTAGGTCGATAGGGTTTCCGCAGATTTCGGTTTACATATCGTGGAGATAATTGTTGTTTTGATCTTTCTCGATCCTAAAGAACAACAATAAGCTGTGGAGTTACTTGAATTTGAAAATTCAGTTACGGTGTGTGGGTGATATACTGTGGGTGTGTTGTGCATAAGGAAATGATATTGGTGTGGGTGGTTGCACAAAATAGGCTGGAGAATGACTATATTGCCACTGTACATTTCCAAGATGTATTTAATGACTGTTGGGTGAATTAGACATTGAATTAAGATTGGGTTGTGTTCTTTGTTGTGCATATGTCAAATTTTGTGCTTAGTTCTGTGTTTTATTTCTACACTCTCTAGCAAAGTGACCTAGCATGTTACAATTGTATCACTGAATTCTTGACTTATCTACCTCACTCTTCACATTCAATGCTAGAAACTTTCTGCCAGCTTTATTATAAAACTTGTTGGTTCTGATATTGAGCATGGAAAGCTGGTCTAGAAGATCTAATTCCTCTTGATCATTTGAACTTAAACAATGTGAGTTTTCATCGTTAGAGCCAGGTTTGGTGAGTCAAAATTAAATCCAGAAGTTATGTCCATTAACTGATCATAACTCTGCTCACTGATCGGTTTACTCGATGAAGACTCATCATGACTCAACAAAGCAGTATTACCAAGGTAATAGTAATCACTTGACTTTCTTGACATCTGCAACTTCAACATCTAGTTAATTTCTCACTCAAAAGTTAGGAGTCTACCATGGAGTTGTGTGAGTATTAGGTCCTTGAAGTCTAATGAATTTCAGATAACAAATGCAATGGTTTCCCACTTGTTAGGAAGAGATCTCAGGAACCTATGGCTCATTAAAGTCTGAGGATAAGATCGACTTGACATTTTGGACTCACTTATTAAACAATTTAATCTCTCAAACTGTTGTGTGAGTATGTTTCCCTTAACATGTGAAAAAATTTCATACTGTTGATTTAAATTTTCTCTATTGTTTTCCAGCACTTCATATGTGCCACCAAACTGTTCACTGAGTGCATCACATAGCTCATTTCCATTCTCACAATGGAGTCATCCAGCATAGATTTCTTTTGTTAAGAAAATAGCCAAGATACTAAATGCCTTTGCATCTAGTTCAAACCTTTGAAAATCTTGCTCGGAGTAATTTTTAGGCACTTCAACACCCTGTTTCTCAATGCTTGATGTTGTAGGGATATAAGTTCCGAAACTAGCAACCTACGACAACTAGTATTTTGTTGGGATAGGTGGTGCACCATCCTTCATTACTATATTTTGAATTCAATGCGAATGAGGATTGGTAGCTCTGTCGATGAATTGGTATTGTGAGGATCAATTGGAATTAACATTATCTTGAGTTCTATTGATTAGAAAATATAGTGGTCTAATTCTCTTAGGTTTTGGTCTAAATCAAATGAATATCAATGGAGCTCTGCTTTATCGTTTGAGTTTATAGTCAAATCAAAATAGAGATCTGTGGCTCTCATAACAATTGTTGGATCCTAAGAGTTAATTTTTTGTGTTACCGTGATTGAAATTTTTTTTCTATTTTTAGTAGGTATTCTTAAAAGTAATAATATCATCGATATTCGTCAACACACATCAATTATAATATATAGAGTTGGATAAAGTAGATGATGTCAACACATATTAATTTATAGATCGATTTCAAAGTACAAAAGTATGATCACTCCCCCTCACCAAATTCTCCCGCTCTTTCTTCTACAATGATTAGGTTTGATTACCACCGGATACAATGATCTGAATTAGGTGATCTGATTTTGTGTGTAAAGATAGTGAACAAGTACTGAAGGTACTGTTTTATTTATTGAGATGGTTTGAGAATAGTTGGCGATGTCACCATGAAAGCAACATCTGACAACTAATTTGGGTGTAGCCACTAACTATTTATATATCACAACTGGATAGTTTGTTACAAACGACTAAACTAGGTTTTTATACTAAGAACAGTTGGTTTGACAAACACCTGGTGTAAACCAACAGTTTATCAAGCAGCTTTACAAGAAGAAACAGTTCACTATTGTTAACTAACATATGATGTTTCCAATAATTTATGGTCTTCATGATTTAGTTGTTGACTAGTAAATTAAGTTCTTCAGTTTTTAGATGTTTAGTCTTGTAACCAGCAGTTTTGCAATCCAGTAGTTTGCAGGCTGTTGTTGATGAAACCCTCAAGGAGAAAATGAGCTTTGTACTTGAAAGCTTTTATTCTTCAAGTATTTGGACAGATGGTGCCCATAGGATTTTGAACTTCATCAGCAGCAGTTCTTTCATTACCCTATAATAGCAGCTAACTCACATGGACTCCATGAAATATGAGGTTATGTAAGAGGTTATCTTAGGGATGGCAATGGGTCGGGTTTCAGACGGGTTTAGGTAATCCCAACCCCATACCCGGTTAGGTATGTTTGTCTCAAACCCGGCCCAAAACCCGTCGGGTTTGTGTCGGGTAATTACCCATCGGGTATCGGGTATACCCGCAGGTTTCGGGTAAACCCATTAATTTTTAAAACTTACCCATTGAGTATATCTGACCAAAAACCCGACGGATATCTATTAGGTAACTATTAACCAATTACATTTAACATTATTAAATATATATGTAAATGATTACAATGTATAAATATAAAATAATTAAATCATATAAAAACACTCAAAGACATAGATAACAAATAGTATACACTAATTTTTTTTTTATAACTTTTAGCACAAGATGACAATCTAGATGGAAATTAGATATATTATGCATACATATTTAAAAAAGATATATTAGAAGTTATATTGGGTATCTAATCGGGTAAATGGGTATACATTATCGGGTAATCGGGTCGAGTAAACGGGTATATCATCAAATCCCAAACCCGTCTCAAACCCGTGAAAATATTAAAAACTAATCCCATACCCGATTACCCGACCCCAAACCCGTCCCAAATGTGTCGGGTTTTAGGTTTACCCATCGGGTTCAGGTTTGATTACCATCCCTAGGTTTTCTTATTGCCTTTCCATTTATTGATGGGTCCCACCTGAAAATCTGTTAAATATTGACATATTGACATATGTGCATTTGTAAGAAGAATAGGCTACATACCCTCTAACTCCATTCAAACATCTACATAGCCCTACCTTTGAAATCCTCTAAATGACTTAACTCCTCTCGCACGTCTTGTGCCTCGCCTCCAGCAGGCATAGTGTTACAGCCCAAGATAACCCGTACCATAATATTGTTCACTTTGGCAGCCGGCACGCCTTCAAGCGTCCGCTCCTGACAGTTTTAAAACGTGTCATTAAGGGTGGCAGTGGAAGCAGGCCCTTTCAGATATTGTCCTTTTTGGTCTACCCACAATGCATTGGATGGGTGACTAACCTCAAGGTTTTTCCTAGATCGTGTCCAAACGCGTCATGATAGTGAGGATGGTCACTCCCTGATAAGGAGTTCTATTCTCCCTTACACAACCGGTGTACGATCTTAAAGTTTGATGAGTCATGTATTGACAAGGCCTTCAAACCTATGAACTTTGTCTCTTCTAAAAGGGAAAAAAGCTTCTACTGCTATTCCTGCAATTGTTTCATCTCTAACAGTTGGTTCCCAGACCTTTAAAGCCAAATCTAAAAATGGTTCAAAGAAGGGAAAGAGTACTATGTTTTGTACAGTCATAGAAAAGATAACCATAATACAGGGGACTGCTATATAGTGTTGGCCTATGAGAAAGAAAATTGTTGAATCTTGAAAGATTTCATGGCAAGACTGTGGATTATCCAATTAACATGTCTGAATTTTCTGAATCCATGAAATCATTTGAAGTGGATAATTGCATTGAGACACTTATTCCCAAAGCATTAAACTACACGAAATACAATAGATCAGTGTAAGTAAAAGATGCTCCACTTGCAAACATCTAGCCAAAACAATTGTTTTTGCTCCTCATCAGAACAAGTCCAAAGAGACAGAACAAAGTGCTGAGATAAAAGCACTTGCTCAAACTCAAAAGGAACTTATAAGGATAACACAATAATTTAATAATTTGTTTTGAGTCAAGTTGAAAGTCCAAGTGATTAATCAAGCTTGAATGGGTCCAAGCCTACAAGTCATCAGACCTTGATACGAAAGAAAAGGGAATTTGAAAATTTGATGATATCTTTATATATCCGCTATTCCTTAAGATATGGTCTTGAAGGTCCCAGGACTTCACCCGAGAGGCCATAAAAGCATAGGTAGACACGTCCTCCGCCGAACAAAGACCAAGCCCGTTGTGATTCAGTGACTCATCCCCCTTAAAAAAAAAAAAAAGAGTTGTCTTATCCTTCACACCCCTACATTACAACCCGAATAAAAGTCCTCTTGATTTATGTAACACCCCAACCCAAGGATCCCTCGGACCATTGTAACGACTCCCGATGATTCCCGAATCATCGACACGACTCAAACGACCTGGTCAAGTATGATATTAAGTAGTTGTTTTCAATGCCTAGGCGGCGCCTAGGCGCTAGGCTGAAGAAAAACTTGGAATTTTGCCCTAGGCGGATTCCTGGGCGATTTGGCACTTAGGCGGAGCCTAGACGGCATAGCCTTGATGCTCCAATGCCGTGCCCCATACCCATTAGTCTTATTAGAGCCACAAGATTACTCTAATAATGATCAACCCAATATTGACATTACGAATTAATAGAACAACAATTTTAATGTTAAATTTATGTATTCACTTCAGTACTAAATGAATAGCATACGAATTACATGAAATGAAATGAAAACATAATTATAGGAGAAATAACTAACCGACTCTTTTAGAAATCTGTTGACTAAGTCAATTAAAAATTATTGATTTCTTTCCAAACTAACTAACGCTAGCTGATAAAAAGTACAACACATAAGGAAACAGGTATATTTGAAACAAACAAAAATATCTAAACAAAACAAGTCTTTAATAGCAAGTAGCAACAGCAAATTCAACATCTTCAAGCTAGCTACTGCGGTACCTCGGTATCAACCAGATGTTATGTTTTGTGAACCATCAATCTCAAATAATCCCAATAAGTCCCCCTAGACTGATGCTACCAAAACATTTAATCACTTACACCTCTTACACATGGTCTAGGAAAAAATTGAATGAATGAGAAAGAAGGTATAGAAATTAATATATTGTGACATATTATATTAAAAAATTTTAAAAATATATTAAAGTCTTCCAACTACTTTTTTAGATTTAGATTGTGATATTAACTTCAACAATACATAATATACGTTTGGATATTACAATTACACATCAAACAAAAAAACATTCTAATTTACATACGACATAAATTAGTGTCCTAAATAATATTTAATTAAATGATTTTTTTTTTTTTTTATAAGAAAAGGGTAAATTACATAAGGATGGTAGGTAGGCGGGCAACAAGTTGCGTCGCCACCCCTTTTTGAATAGAAGATCCCAATCTGCTAAAAACAAAACCCCGCCCTTGGGGGTGGAAAAGTTGTTGTGCACTACTCGTTGAACCCGCAAAAACCGCACCGCCTCCGGTGCCAAGGAACCGAACGTGTCAAAGGCCAAGAGAACGAAAACATGCTGATTATCCTCACATGCTTTAGCATGTTTTTCCACTTTCTTGGATTTAGCTCTCATGACCGCTTGCCCGGTCACAAACCCACTATCCCGAAGCTCAACAAGGGGGGACACCCTGGTAAGATCAACACACGCATGTTTCCCACCTTCCCAACCAAAAACTAAGACGTCTGCTGGGCGCAAGGTGGACCTCCCCTCCGCGGGGTATGTGAGAAAATTAACCGATGCCTCTTTTCTTGCGGAGAACCCCGATCTTCTAAGGATGTCTGCCAAAGCATCCCGGACAAAATCATGCCAATATTTAAACCCTGGCAATTCCTTACAATGTAATGCATGTTCCCCATACTTATCAAGGCATGCTTTGCGGCAGACCGGACAATTTTCATCATCGGGGAAAATGGTTATCATCAGCCGGTATTTAAGGATTGCCATGTACTCTACTTCCGACATCCGTTACCCCAAGCCTTCGATAGGTAACATAGTAAGGAAGTCATGGGCGTGAGGCTTTTGCAGGCATTCCAATACGGCCTTCTGACGGACGGACAGACGGAAATCCTCCTCCAAACTTTGTGCGATTCGGTTATAAAGAGCATTCGCCAGAGTTTTCTGTGGCTTTTTGGGGGCGGTGTCCTTATTAAAGAAACCGCCAATATCAAAGTCAGGAAGGGATAGTTGTAAAAGGTCAATAGCGCCAGAATAATCCGTGTCAACGTGAGCAACCCCACTGTTACGTAATATGTGGTCTTGCAGCCCCCAGGACTGGGATCTGAGGCCACAAAAGCATAGGCGGCCACGTCCCGGGCTGAGGAGAGGCCTAACCCACCAAGTCGAAGCGGTAAAGTCGCAACCCGCCACTGGAGGTCCCCAAAAAAAGCCCCCCGCAGACAACAATGTCTTCTATGGCCTCCCGAAGGCCTTTGTCGAAACAGGAAACAACATTTTCCATAAAGGGAGGCTAACAGGTACGCAAACCGAAGAGCAACTTGGCCACACCTATACATGATCTAAGCAATAGAAGCTTGCTTTGGGGATCCCGCAATCTAGGGAGGAGCCCCATGAGGTCAACAACGCTCGCG
Source organism: Ambrosia trifida (assembly GCA_028751855.1). Lineage (NCBI taxonomy): Eukaryota > Viridiplantae > Streptophyta > Magnoliopsida > Asterales > Asteraceae > Ambrosia > Ambrosia trifida. Next base: position 60,863,832 of record CM054128.1, on the reverse strand, counting down.
CTGCCCTTTTAGCAGATAGATCACTTATGAACCGGCGTCACGGCTGACTGCCCCACCAAGCAGTTTGACCCCCCGCTCCGGTCTTCCAATGTCACTAGGAAACAGACCTGGCCGGATCTTCCCCCCATCACACGACGGCCAGAAAACCTCAGTTTTTCTAATATTAAGCTGGAGCCCTAGAAATGGCCCCTCCAGGCTAATAATGTCAAGTGCTTTAGCCACCTGAATAGAATCCCCGATAATCGTCCCGTCATCTAAGTACCAAGCATGGAAGGGAAGGTCGCAGTTATCCAGTACCTTTAGCACGAGGGGGTGCAAAGCTAGAGCAAAGAGCAAGGGCCCCAAAGGGCCCCCTTGCTGAACCCCAGCGTAGGCCCCAATACGCTCAATCCCCACATACAACCTAGCTGGCTGAGCATATAGAAACTGAACCCACGGGAAAATGGAAGGGCGGTGATAGTGAACTTCCCGTAACAGAGCAGTGCGATCAATAGCGTTGAAAGCGTTAGAAAAATCAACCGCAAGCATAGCAAGCGAGCCATTATCATGGAACGAATCGAGAAACCTGTTAGCACTATGAAGCACAGCCTCCGCCCCATTTGGAATTCCAACCCCAAACTGAAAGTCCCCTAAATATTTAACAACTTCTTTCCCCACTTTCTTCATGGCCACCTTAGAGACCAGTCGCCTCCATATGGCCCCTACGGGAATAGGGCGGATTCCATTGTCAGGCTTAAGCAACGGAGTGAAGGGATCCGAAGCAATATATTCTGCGAGCACCTTGGGGCACAACCCCCTAGCCACAGATTAACTAATTCAGAGATGGCAGCTAGTAACCCAGATGCTGTAGTTGTCCCTTCGCCCCCAATGGCGTCCATCAAGTGTTGAGCCCGCAGGCCATCACGCCCACAAGATGTCCCTTTGGGGAACGATTTCACACACCGGTAAACACACTCATCTTCCACATTTAAAGCCGGTTGGGTCAGGGGTAGGGAGAGAGATTTGGAGGCGGCACAATGGGGTGCTTGTCAATAAGAGCTTGCATGGTAGATTCCCCTTGGGGGGCAATCCCATTGGAACACAACATTTTAACCGCTGCAATGAAGTGACCATCGCTAACCTTCGTAAGGCACTGCCTGACGTTGGGGTTGACCTCATCGGACCCCCCCCCCCCCCCCCGCAGACGTTGCCCTCGCCAGGGGGGGGACCCTTCCCCCTTCATCGGAAAAAAGCAACGCGACCAAATCTGCAAAACCAGAACCATCTTTCCACATAGATAAAGCCTGTCGAATGTTGTCACATTGCAAGGACTTAAGGTTCCCACACCTTCTCTCTCGCCTAGACGACGGAGTAACAACCTTGAGAGTACAACGAGGGAAAAAGCAAAAGCTTGACCCAGTTTTCAACAGAACCCGGAGAGGCCACAACCGTACGAATGGCACTTTTTAAAACATGCGCAAAAGCCATACGATAACTCGGGGGGGATGCTTTTAACAGTCCTAAATGGGAGAGAGAAAACCCGATCCAGAAGGCCGGCGTCACCCACCACTCCATCCGTTTCTCCTTGTTCAAGCTCCATTCCAGGGTCCCTAAGCATCGAAATCCCCACAATGTAATCCCTAGTTGACCCAGAACCTCCAGAGAATGTGAAAACACCATCGGGGTGGTGGCACCCTCTACTAAAGGCGTGTGTCCTCATACATCTCCCGCACAACCAACACCCAAAAGTCCGCAAGGTTTCCCCGACCCTGGAAAACAGATCAAAGTCTGTGCAAAGCACCCCCTTATAGAAATCCCTACGCTCGTCATCCTTGAAATGGAATTGCTGAAGGTGTGAGATCAACCTGTTGTAACCGTCAGAACCATGCTTACCATCTTTACAACCATGGAACTCCTTAAAGGGGCACAACCACACCCCGTTGGAGCTAGCAGCAGCACCTCCATCAGTGCCTTTCAAGGCAATGTGCTTCCCCTTCGCCGGACCCATATAAAACCGAAAAATATCCCCCAAGAAAACAAAAACAAGGAACCCCCGTCTCAAGATGAGTAGGAGACCACAAACAAACCCACCGAAAAACCAAAGGAGAGGGAAGCAACTTGCAATTGCCCGCCCTCTCTAGCACTACTACAAAACACCTACACCATTATTATTATTATTATTATTATTATTATTATTATTATTATTATTATTATTATTATTATTATTATTATTATTGTGTGTCGTTTTTGTGAAAAAACATTTGATAAAGACCAGTAAACGAGTCTTCGGAGGAAGGAGATGATATTGTGGTGATTTGTTTGTGTAGAAGTTAAATGGTTTTTGTTTGTGTAGAAGTTAAATGGTGAGTTGTTTGTGTATAGTTAAATTATTTGTGATAAAATTATATATATATAGATATATATATATATATAATAATAATTTTTTTATAAAATACGACCGTTTTCAAATAGTCACATTCAAACGTTACAATCCAACGGTCACATTCCCAATTTACAATGTACCTCCTTTTCGCCATGGGCATGAAGCTTCAACTTAAAACGCCCCCATATCACCTTGAGGGCGGTGTGTCCGGCTCTATGAAGAAGGCACAAAACGCCTCGTAACGAGAGCATAAACCGCCCACTACCAATGCTCTAATATTCCATATTCCTGATCCTAATCCTAGTATTAAATTTACTTATTTATCTATTATTAATTAAAGTAAAGCCCTTAACCTTGCACAAGACATATCTTTTCATCATGATGACTCTACACATACCAAAAACATTATGTTCCATTTGTGTTTATTTGATATTGATTGAGAAGATAATTCTATCGTTTATTTTTGTCTCTACTTTTGTTGGTTACAATAACAACAAGGATAAGCATAAAATAATTAACAAAAAAATCAACCAATAATTATAAAAAAACAGTAAAACAAATGTGAATTTCCCCTAAAGCTAATATTAAAATGGATGTAGTGCAAACGTAGGAATATATTCTAGGAATGAAGAAAGAGTGTCCATAACATTTACCTCGAACAAATAGAAATCAACAGTGCTTTACTTTTTCAGAAAAAAAAAAATATATAAACACACACCACTCCGCTTCCCAACACTCCTCTATCTTTCTCTCTCTCTCTCTCTATCAAGTCAATGGAGGAAGAAGCTGCAAATCCAGCAAACAATGGCACGGATCTGGTAACATTCACCGAAGACTTGGACAGCGCCTGCTCTACACCTTTTGTTAGCGCTCCATCTAGTCCTGGCCGTGGACCTCTTTCTTCTTCTTCCTCTTCTTATGGTGGTTTTTTCTACAGTGCTCCAGCAAGTCCTATCCACTTTATGCTCTCATCTTCTTCCTCTACATATCTGGATTCACGCTCTTCTACTCCTCTAGAAGGATGTGCAGGAGCCTTTGAGTTTGAGTTTACAGCTAAAGAAGCAGCTCAAGGTACTCCTCCATCTGGGTCCATGAGCTCTGCTGACGAACTCTTCTTAAACGGACAGATCCGTCCTATGAAACTCTCGTCTCATTTGCAACGGCCTCAAGTGCTTGCTCCATTGATAGATGTTGACGAGGATGAGCTCATAGAAGGAAGTGACGATGACAATATTGTTGGACGAGCAGGTAGAGAGTCGAAGCTTAGTGCCAGATCTAAGTCTTTGAGAAGGAGGGCTAGATCTATGTCGCCGTTGAGAACTAATAATGCTTTTCAATGGTTTGAAGATTGTAACGAAAAGAAAGCTGAGACATTAAAAGATAAGGATGAGATAAAATATGAAGAAGAGTTGCATGATATCGAAGAAGCTCCGGCCTCGGGTGCTTCCTCTAGGTCGTCATCCGTAGGCCGGAGCTCCAAACGTTGGGTGTTTTTAAAGGAGTTTTTATATAGAAGCAAGAGCGAAGGAAGAGCTAGCAGTACTGGGAATCATAAGTTTTGGACATCTCTGTCCTTTTCTCCTTCAAGTAACAAGGAAAAGAAGTCTGCACACTCATCTACCATGAAGAGCAAATCCGATTCAGGAGAAGGAACCCAAGGGGTAAAACCAGCCGTTAGAAAGGCGGTGAATGGAGTGGGGAATAAAAGGAGGGTAGCGCGTTCAGCACACGAATTGCATTACACGACTAATCGAGCACAAGCAGAGGAGCTGCGGAGGAAGACGTATTTACCATACAAGCAAGGTTTATTGGGGTGTTTAGGGTTTAGCTCTAAAAGTTATGGTGCTATGAATGGGTTTGCTAGAGCTTTGAATCCTGTATCATCAAGGTAAGTTTATGTTTTTTATCACCAAATATGGTTTTTTTTTATGTTTGTGATTGTATAAAAATTTAGTTAAAATATGATGTGTGTGTTTTATTTTGGGTATTTTATTTTATGTTAAGCAATGAATCTATATATTTGAATGCTTAATTTCTCTTTGTTGATTGAATCAAAGTTGTAGAATTTCTTGAATATTTGGTTTGCTCCTTTGTTTATCCTCAAGATCTTGAACTGGGTTTTTATTTTATTTTTATCAGTTGATGACAGTGACAACTCAATTTCTGTTATGATTGCATATGGCATCATCTTTGCTGCTGGAATTACTTAATTAACCCCTTTGTGCCGTTGTAATTACTTGTGCTTGATGCATAGATGGTTGTATTATATTACATAGTGGTTCCTCTTGTCGTACTAAAGTTGGGACAAAACGCTTTAGTTTTGGAGTTTATCTTGAGTATAAAATTAAAGCAAGTTTTTCGCAATATGATAGAATCATCTATCTATTTTGCAACATTAGATTTGTGGGCTATAGTTATTACCTTTGTTATGATTATTTACTTTTTGTTCTTTTTCAATAACATTGCTTTAGTTAATAAGCTGAGGTTAGATGAAACATAAAAAGTTTAATTATTGCAACTTAGACCCACATCCATTTAAGGTTTGTATAACTTGAATTGCGAACTAATAGGAAATCTTTGTTAAAAAAAAAAAGGAACTCTTAGTCTAATCGAACATTGTTTGTTTGTCGAAGAGATATTAAGAGTTTCATTGTGATGTTTGCGTGGAAATTTATTACTGCTGGCCTTGTGAGAAATCTTAGTCTTTTGTTCAGATGTTTTGATTGTATAATATTCGTATAGAAATTTCTTGGTATATAAGGTTTCGACCTTTCGAAACTGGTTTTCGACCCCCCGAAACTAGTGACTTCCAACCCCTTCAGGTCTAGATTCGCCACTGTTGAGCCTTTACTCACTTTTTTGCCGTAATTAGTGTGTAATCGTCGATTTCGTAAGTTTTTACTACAAACGCCTAAAATAAAGAATGAGTTTGATTGGTTGGCTCCATTAGTGTTCCACGCTCAGTAAAAGGCCATCGAGCGCCAGATCACAAGGGGCGTTGCCCAACTAACATATATGTTACTGAATTAATGCAAAATCTACAATAATGTGTTTTGAGGAGATTAAACTTTTAGGTAAAACGTTTTTTAAGTTATTAGTGACCTTTGTTATCCAAAAAACAAACTCAATAGTTAAAAAATGGATAAGATTAATTGAAATAAGTGACTAAATGATAAGGTTTATTGAAAGATTCCAAGTTTCAAGAACCCCACTCACTGCATATGCATCTACAGTTGGTGGTATGGTCATGTCATCAAAAATTGATGGTAACAACTTCAACTTTATTGCTATATAAATAATATTCGGTTGGTACATAACAAGTGAAGTGCATGTGCTAGTGTCTTGGACTGGAACCCCAATTAATATATCAAAAAGTGAGAACATCCAAAAAATATTTATTGCATGATGCAAATTGGGTGATTGTCGTCACAACTTTTTCTTTAAGTGCTCATTGTGCTCTTAAAGTAGGCCACATTGTTTTTAAAACAAAATGAAAAAGAAAGATATTAGCACACGAGTTAGCAAGAATCTCTCTCACATTGTTGTGCACAACAATATTTTGGACTAAAATATGTATAACTAGCCTATATTGTAGATTACATAACCTAAATTCTAACATTTCTAAGCTATAAGAGTATGTGTAGTGGCCCGTTGTGGGGGCGTTTTAGCCTCCCATAGCGCCGGGAACACCGCCCCCCCAGGCGCTATGGGGGCGTTTTAGCCTCATCCAGCTTTGTACATAACGAGCGTTTTGGATTGTTGGAAAATGGAATTGACCGTTGAACGGTCATATGAATTTAAAAAAAAAAAATCTCATCTCTATATATATACATGATATCCATATACTACACACATATGAAGCACACATACAATACACACATACAAACTATAACCCTCAAACAAATTCGACACCACAAACAAATTCGACACATATGATGATGATGATGATGAATTTTATGAAGAACAAGGAGAAGAAGAAGAAGGAGAAAACCAAGAAGGAGACGACGACGACTAGTTTTTTTAAGTATTTGTAACTTTATTTAAGTATTTGTTGTTTTTTACTATTTTTATCTTTTATTTATGGTTTGTAATTTTTTTTTTTAGTATTTGTATTTTTTTTTTGTTTTAGTATTTGTATTATTTTTATTTTTAATGAAATATTATTAAGTATTAAATATTCTTATTTAAATAAAAAACAATAATTAACCAATCATTACCAATCATTTATAACCCCAACATAACCTTCCTTCCCACTACACCTCTTTTTCCATAACCCCAACATAACCCCTTTTCTATTACTTTTTAATATTTTAATCCTATAACCCCAACATAACTATCCACCACTACACACACCCTAACAGTTTAAAACTTGTCACTATTTTTTATTATTATTATTATTATTATTATTATTATTATTATTATTATTATTATAGTTTGTTTTTATTCTTATTTTTATTATTGTTATTAAAACAAACAATGATGAAAGATAGTAAAGATGGTAGCTATTGAAAGCAAGCCACAATAATGGTGAAATTATTGAGGTTGGGATGAAGTGCCCATTGCCAACATGCTCTTGTGGTAGTTGTGGTGTGTACCTTTTACTTGCCAGTGTCTCGTCCCTTCGGATTTGACGACCTTCTATTATAATATTATGTTCCTTTATTCACAAATAAAATGGTATTTACTATTAATTAAGCCGATGTCTTCGTAATCCTCGGTTGTAAGAATAAACAAACTTGTCATTGACGGTTTTAGTTGAAAATCGTGTATGACATGGGCACTTAAGATTAATTATGCATCTCCTCTCTGACGGTCTGTCTCCCACTGTACAACAACTGAAACGGCAGTCGTACCGCCGGAGATGGCTCTAATGTTAGAGATAACACCGAGTGTTTTTGGGTTTATGAAACGTGCGAAAAAGAAAACTTAAATAGTTGAAACTAAATTAGAGAGTGCTCCTCTAATTTCTCATTTTGAGAAAGTATTTATTTTCGTTCTTCATAAAATGAGCCAAAGCTCGTCTTTTATATACATCCAAGATGAAACCTACTCAGCCATTAATTTTGTACTAAACAAAAATTTCAATATTGTATTCAACAATATTAAATTGCAGTCAAACGGGTTTACGTGGTATGATGTGGTCAACTCGAAACTGTCATTTTACTTATGACACGAGTTGAAACAGTCTTATGAGTCGAAACAGTAGTGCACGTAACGCCGCGTCATCTGCGTGTTACACAAACTTACGTCGTGCGCTGACCGCCATGTCACCCGCGGACCGAAACACTATACTAAGGCAGCTCGCGACGTTGCGAGTGTGCGAAGTGCAAAGTGCGCCATCAAGGCGCCACGCTGTGCCCATCGCACATGCTACTCGCGCGCCATGCACTGGGGACGAAACCATGTTGTAAGCTTACATGGAGTCGCGCCCTAAGATGATATCATGCTTGGACTTTGTTGGAATCACCAGAAAGTTAATTTCCTCTGTTCTTTAGGGCTTACCATCACCAATTGTGAGCTCTAAAGAGATTTCCCCAAGCGGGTTGACTACTTCGTTTGAAAACCCCACGATAAGCGAATTGATGGGGCGCAGACGTGCTTTATCTTCGTCATCCAATAGGTTGAAGCATTGCTCGTATATGATGTCTGAGTTGCTCCACGTGTCTATGAAGGCTCGCGTGGTTCTGTAATGACTGAAGATAGCTATGATAATTAATGCGTGGGTGGACGAAGGTTCGCCTCGAACAACAGGGAAACAGACTTATTGTTCTTTCCATCCCACGACTTAGTCGGTTTTTCTTTTGTTGCACCTGTGCTTCCCGCCGGAAATCATCATGCTGACATTTTTTATTTTCTTTTGTGGCGGGACATTGTTCTGCTGTTTGTGTTGCATATTTTTTCAAAAGATGCCCCAACTTTCTGGACTTTAAAGTTGTTTCGATTGCGGTTTTTAGTTGGAAGCATGCATCCGTTTCATGACCAATGTCTTGGTGGAAAGCACAATATTTTTCTGGGTTTAAACTCTATCTATTCTTGATCTTTTTCGGCTCTGGGAAATCTACATTCTCTGTTGCCAAGACCTGCACACGCGTTTCTATCAGCGGAGTCCAGAAGTTGTGGCTCCGCCAGGCAGGCTTGTGATCCATAGATTGGTTTCCTAAGTATTCCACCACCTCTGTGGGTTTAGGGTCTACTTAGGGTGCTCCTTGAAGTCTGTTCCAAATAGAACATTTCCCTTTCCTATCATGCATGTTGTTTCTATTGCGGCGCTTAGACTCAATTCCATAAAGACAGTTTTTTTTCGATGCGCACATAAAGCTTAGCCGCGATCATGATCTTGTCCCAAGTGTAAGGCATATCTGTTTTCCCTGTGATGGTACAGATGAGACCGTCGCACTGTACTCCTTGCCTGAAAGCTGCTCTTAAAAGCTCAAATCCAATTGGTCCGATTTGAAGTGCTTCTTTGTTGAATCTGGTGATGTAATCCTCAATAGACTCATTCTCATATTTGCGCACTTGCAGAATATCAGTTGAGTCGCGCTCTACTCTGCGTTGCTGGCTGAAATGGCTTGAGAACTTGTCAGTAAGTTCTTTAAGGCTATCAATTTGACACCCGCGACCATGCTCGCAATTTCAAAACATCTTAGGTGGTCATCAGGGTCGCCTGACCCGTCATACTTCCCCAAGTTGGTCGGTATTTTTGTTTTAGGTGGCAGAGGCGTTAGCGTAATGCGCGGAGTGAACTTGGACTTTTCACTGAAAGATGGATGGTAGTATGGTTTAGTTAAGTCTTCCTTGGCGGATGAATAGTGTCCGTATGCAACATTGTTGACATGGGACTGGATATTGTCACGCCGAAAATGACTCTGAGACTCGTCGTAGTCTTCCCTCCATGTGGGGTCTCTCTGCCTGCTGTTACTATTGTACCCAATGCCCCTAGAGTCTGCGCGCGTGTCCCTCAAGGGGCGCGAAGGGCTCTCAGAGATCGTGTGGGCCTTTCCCTCGTCACAGGATAACTTTCAAGACATTTCCTTAAGCTACTGGTCTAGAAGTATCTACGTATACCTAGGCTTCAAAGTCTTCTTTTCTGGGCTCTCCACATCTCCGAACTAACAATCGACGCGGCATTTCCAGTAGGAGAACTTTGGTTAACGTTCTCAATGACAAAGTTGAAAGAGAGTGTTTGGCGGGTAGCCATGGATGGTGTTGCATTCTAGAGAACCACCGTTTGGTTTTCCTGTCCTCCCGGGGTATTCTCCTGCGAACTGACACTGAACTGAGCAACGTCAACAGCTGAAGTATTCCCCGGGAATCCAGGTGAACTCATAGCTTCAGAAAGAAATAAGTGGTTGACAACCATTGGAGGATTTATCGCTATCTTTATGTCATAGGTCAAGTGTCATTTTCAATCATCCTTGTTGTCTTTTTGTCCCTCGTACCTACCAGGAAATCATGTAGCAGGGAATGCTGACCTTTGATTGACTGCATGTCTCTTTCGTTGTCTGCTAACAGCTGGGATGTACTAGGAATCATGCGCAGGCTTCTAGAAGCTTCCTTTGACTAGTCTGATGACGTCTTTGGAGAGGTGGGTCCGTGCGCACGCGCGGGCACATATATCTTCACAAAGCAATGGTGGTTCTAATAGAAAGGGTAAGGAAGAGGTTGCTTCTATTGGTTCTAGTGGGTCAGGTGCAAGGAAGAGGGTTGGTTCAAGTGTAGGGAAGAAGACTGGTTCAACTGCCCAAGGTGGAAAAGAAGTTGGTTCAGGTGTTCAAAGTGGGTCCGGTAAAAGGAAGAAGGCTACTTCAAGTGCAAAAGGCGAAAAGAAAAGTGGTTTAGGTTAATGTGCGGGTGGGAATAAAACCGGTTCAGGCTATTTCAGGTTAAATTAACGGTTATTTTGATGTTTAAGACTTCTTATTAGCTTATTTTGATGTTTTAAGACTTCTATTTATGGCTTATGGCATGGTTTGTATTGATAGTTTTAAACTGCACATTTTGGTAATGATGATATATGCAGTTTTATGGTCATATTTATAGTCATTTTTGTATCATTTTTGTTATGGTTAAGGATTCATTTTAAATAGCTAAATGTAATTTGTAAATTGTAATGGTTTATGCTCCAACCAGCTATATGAAACATTTGACTAAAAAGCATAAAATTTAGCCTAACAAAACGATTTAACTATATTGATAATTTTATGATACCAAAATGGCAGACTTGACTTAGCTGCTAATACATCAAACCAGATTAAGAAAAAAAAAGGCCAACTAATCACTAAGATAATTTTCAATGGGCACATTGGAGGGTTAATCCATCCAACAAGACCACACTTGTCAACCTGTTAATTGAAAGAAAATTAGAAATCAAATGTTGAAGATGAGAGCATCTTAGAAAATAAAAAATAATAAACCTACAGGTCTAGAGAAACAGTAAAATCGACGGACTGGGTTTGAATTCTTCCACATGGAGAGAACACCATTATGTTTGAAGGAAAGATGGGATCTTTGCATCTGGAGGTTGAAGACGATTCAGCCATTCAGGGAAGGGGAACATGAAAAGTAAAGCTTAATTGATGATAATACCTCTTGTTCTATGTTAGTTTTCAACTTAGTTAATGGTTTGGACTGGACTACCACTGTAACGAAATGATGACCACTGGATTGCCAGTGCAAAAACAAAAAAAAAATTAAAAAATAAAAAATAAAAAGGCTCCGTCTTTTCCCACCCCCCTCCTTCTATTTTCACCGGCCTAAGCGAGACGCTTGGGAGCTGAATTCGAGGAGGTCAGTACGAGGGGCAGAAAAAGCTGATTTTTAGGCCTAAGCGTCTCGCTTAGGCCTAAGCGAGGCGCTTAGGATCAATTTTTTTTTTTTTTTTTTGGTCTTTTTAGTTAGTTTTTTGTTTTTTTTTTAATATAATTATTATAAAAAATGTTTTTATAATAATGACTTGCATGAAAAGTAAGTGTGAAGATCAAGATCAAGAAGAACAGTACGGTCAAACTCCGGGGGTTGTGTTGTATGTATAAAATAGTGAATAATTGTAGTGTGTTCGGTGAATTTTGACTTGCTTGCATAGGAATCTTGACTGCTACAACATAACTTGCACCGGCTTGAGATATGAGTTTAATTAGCTTAAATCTCTCTGATCCATGATATGAGAGCAATATAAAAAAATGTTTTTTTGACTTGACTTGCTTGCATGAAAAGGCAACATGGAATGAGATGATCACGATTTTCGTACAAAGTAAAAGTCAGTTGTTATCGGAGAGATAGCTGTCAACGATCAAGGCAACATACTTGAAATCAATGGGAAGGTTAACAATTCCTGCTCATCTTGATGATATCTTCATCAATCTCCTTGATCTACGCATAAGTGTTAAAAGTATCAAGACTATGAAATTAGTAAAACAACTTTTCAGTTGTTATCAGACGAGGACTTGCCTGTGTTGCCGCATTTAATGAAATTTAACGCGCATACCGCATTCATTGTTATAGAGAGAGATGATATGAGAGCAATATAAAAAAAATGTTTTTTTGACTTGACTTGCTTGCATGAAAAGTAATGATCAGGAACATTCCAAATAACCGTCCAATTTCAGCTAAGGAGGTATATGTACAATGATGTGGTTTCTTTTAGATAAGGAGGTATATGTACAACGATGAAGACAACCTGAAAGTGGATACCATGGATCAGAGAGATTCAAGCTAATTAAACTCATATCTCAAGCTAATTAAACGAAGCGAAACGGGGAGATATAATTTTCTTGGCTTGGAAACAACTTAAAAGAACCAAAAATGAATTAAAATTATTTTTTGGTGATTAACAGTCCAAATAACTGTAGCATCCTTGATCATCTTCTTGTAATTACTTTCTATTGTTTCGGGTTCCCTTCCATCGATGACAATTATCTCTCTGAGATGATAGCTTCTCTTCAGATTCTGATTGCACCGGTAGAATTGGAATTGGAATTGGAATTAATGAGACAACTTTTCAGTTGTTATCCGAGAGATAGCGGTCAACGATGAAGACAATCTGAAAGTGGATACCATGGATCAGAGAGATTCAAGCTAATTAAACTCATATCTCAAGCCGGTGCAAGAGGGTCACTATTCATATATAAAGAACATTAATTTATTCTGTTTCATCTTTGTTATTTTGATAATTATCGTATTTGCAACTTAGTTCCTTTGATTCATCATTGTTGTACAAAGTTGGATGTTCGTACGGGAAAACCAAAACGAGCAATAAACGAAGCGAAACGGGGAGATATAATTTTCTTGGCTTGGAAACAACTTAAAAGAACCAAAAATGAATTAAAATTATTTTTTGGTGATTAACAGATAATTTTAAAGAATTAAAAGAAATTCAATTTTTTTTAAAAAATGTCCACACGCCTCGCTTTGGTCAAAGCGAGGCGTTTGCCTGCCTCGCTTTGGCCAAAGCTAGGCACAAACAGCCTAGCTTTGGCCAAAGCGAGGCAAGCAAACGCCTCGCTTTGACCAAAGCGAGACGTTTGGACTTTTTTTAAAAAAAAATTGAATTTCTTTTAATTCTTTAAAATTATCTGTTAATCACCAAAAAATAATTTTAATTCATTTTTGGTTCTTTTAAGTTGTTTCCAAGCCAAGAAAATTATATCTCCCCGTTTCGCTTCGTTTATTGCTCGTTTTGGTTTTCCCGTACGAACATCCAGCTTTGTACAACTTTGATGAATCATTGTACGTGGTCCTCCAAGTAAACCTAACTCGCAACAATTGTTTTTAATTCATTTTTAATTGTTTTTAATTACTTTTCGAGAAATGATCATTTTCAGATATTACAGATCAAGGTGTTACCAAGCATGTCAAGAAATGATAATTTTCAAATATTGTAGATCAAGGTGTTACCAAGCATGTCAAGAAATGATAATTTTCAAATATTGTAGATCAAGGTGTTACCAAGCATGTCAAGAAATGATAATTTTCAAATATTGCAGATCAAGGAAAGAATGAAAATACGTGATGCACATACCGTGAGTGTAGTCCATTGATGTATTAATATATTATTAATCGCAAGTTTCAATACTAGATAATGCACGTAACTCCCTAGGAGTCTTGAAGACGAAATGAATTTTACAAGATACTTAAAACAAGGTATGGATACCATGGATCAGACGTCTGGCAAACGTCTGGCTGACCTGAAGTTCCTTTGCAACCAGGTAAAAAAGGAACTACGTTGCAAATATAAAAATCCATCACATCACGATTATACTCTTTATGTATGAATAGTAGGGATGAGCTCGGGACGGGATCGGTACCGAACCGATACCGATCCCGACAATACCGATACCGAAAAGTCCAAAAACCCAATACCGATCCCGATACCGAACACATACGGTACGGTACGGTATCGGTTCGGTATCGGTACGGTACCGGTATGGTATCGGTATTTTGCCTTAAAATACCGATACCGTACCGATCCCGTACCGATACCGATAATACCGAAACCGAAAATCCATAAATATGGATACCGATACCGATCCCGAAACCCCTCGGTTCGGTATCGGTTCGGTACGGTATCGGGATCGGGACGGGACGGGATCGGTATTCGGGCTTGAATGCTCATCCCTAATGAATAGTGACCCTCTGGCAAACCTACCTCTGTTTTGAATTTGTTACTTCCATAGAGAAGTTATCAATCTCACTGTAATGATCAAGAATATTCCAAATAACAGTACGGTCAAACTCCGGGGGTTGTGTTGTATGTATAAAATAGTGAATAATTGTAGTGTGTTCGGTGCAGTCGATGAACATCATTCAAAATTTCAACTTCCCGTTCAGGTGCTTAAGTCCACCTTGAAGACTGAATGTGACTACGCCATGTTTCACGTCATGCTTTCATCCTTCATTCCCGTTCAGGTGCTTAAGTCCACCTTGCTTGCATGAAAAGTAATGATCAGGTTGCCTTCATCGTTGACCGATATCTCTCCGATAACAGTCAATCTCACTGTAATGATCAAGAATATTCCTAATAACTGTATAATTTCAGCTCTTGTTTAACTATTTTAGCAACACTCCAAATAACTCGTGTACAGCCTTTATCAGGTTCTTTTGGCCACAGGTACAGAAAGGTTATAAATGTTCATGTCGTTTCAGGTTGCCTTCATCGTTGACCGATATCTCTCCGATAACAACTGAATTTTACTTTGTTATAGAGAGAAATGAATAGTCGGATCGACTGTTGGTTGGTATATTGAGAGCAAACCGACGATCATTCAAAATTTAAAGTTACCGCTAACCTCTGCGCCATCATCGACTACAGCAAACCGACGATCTTCCTCTACGGCACTCCTAATGGGCCTCTCTTTATTTCACGGTACGATTTGTGTTTTTGTTGCTTTATAAATAATAAGTTTTGTGTTTATCAAACCCTAACGTCTGAGCAATGATTTATTAAATCGTTTTACTAATTTCCGATTCTTGATACTTTCATAAATCGTTTTACTAATTTCCGATTCTTGATAATAATAAATTATTATAATAATAAAACAAAGGAACTAAATTACAAAAGTTTAAGTCGTTGATTCATTTGGAAATCGAAAACGCCTATCGTCACTCTGTATAGAGAAGAAAAACAACAACCGAATATTTAGTTCTCTCCGAACTTCAGCTTCCAAAATACGACGTCGTTGTAGCTCATATGTTATTATCTCTTCTCTTATTCTCTGTTTCTCTAGTTCTCGATGGATTATTGCTCTCATATCGACTCTCAAAATTAATTACAATTTTATACATACAACACACCTTCATCGTTGACCGTACTGTTCTTCTTGATCTTTTTATGTATGAATAGTGACCCTCTGGCAAACCTACCTCTGTTTTGAATTTGTTGCTTCCATAGAGAAGTTATCAATCTCACTGTAATGATCAGGAACATTCCAAATAACTGTATAATTTCGTTCAAGATTCCTATGCAAGCAAGTCAAATTCAGATGTTAGACCAACTTGAGATATGAGTTTGATTAGCTTGAATCTCTTTGATCCATGGTATCCAGTCTTCAAGGTGGACTTAAGCACCTGAACGGGAAGTTGAAATTTTGAATGATGTTCGTCGACTGTGGTATGCTCAAAGATTTAAGTTAAAAATATTTTGTAAGGATTTATTTATAGATTAATGAAACAACTTTTCAGTTGTTATCCGAGAGATAGCGGTCAACGATGAAGACAGCCTGAAAGTGGATACCATGGATCAGAGAGATTCAAGCTAATTAAACTCATATCTCAAGCCGGTGCAAGTTATGTTGTAGCATCTTTGATCATCTTCTTGTAATTACTTGACAGATATCTCTCTGAGATGATAGCTTCTCTTCAGATTCTGAAAGTGGATACCATGGATCAGAGAGATTCAAGCTAATTAAACTCATAGGTAAGAACATTGTGGATGAGGATTGTTTATCTTCCCATTGATTTCAAGTATGTTGCCAAACAATTGTTCAATTTCAGCTTTTGTTTAACTATTTTAGCAACTTCCATAAAGAAGTTATCAATCTCACTTCTCATTGTCCATGTTTACCTTCAACGTCCAACGGTAATGAGTAACCTAGTAACCTCTACAATGATGTGATTTGTTTTTAAATAAGGAGGTATATGTACAATGAACTTTTTACGCTAAATAATGGCAGGTTTGCCAGAGGGTCACTATTCATACACACAACTTTTTGTTCTAGTGGTGTGCTCTACCTTTTTGACAAACACCTGGCTAACCTGTCCAGTTATCAATCTCATTGGCAATCATCCGGTGCAAGTTATGTTGAAGCTCATATGTTATTATCTCTTCTCTTATGCTCTCATATCATGGATCAGAGAGATTTAAGCTAATTAAACTCATATCCATGGGAAGGTAAACATATATAACATTCTCTTCTTCTTCCCTTACAAATCACTTTGCCATTAATACAAAATCACATTTGTGCATGACATTACATTCTGCATGTGTCATTTCATAACTTGCACCGGCTTGAGATATAGAGAGCAAACCGACGATCATTCAAAATTTAAAGTTACCGCTAACCTCTGCTGCGCCATCATCGTTGACAGATATCTCTCTGAGATGATAGCTTATCTTCAGATTCTGATTGCACCGGTGGAATTGGAATTGGAATTGGAATTAATGAGACAACTTTTCAGTTGTTATCCGAGAGATAGCGGTCAACGATGAAGACAACCTGAAAACAACCGGATACCATGGATCAGAGAGATTCAAGCTAACTAAACTCATATCTCAAGCCGGTGCAAGTTATGTTGTAGCATCTTTGATCATCTTCTTTGTAATTACTTTTTATTGTTTCGGGTTCCCTTCCATTGTTTGACAGATATCTCTCTGAGATGATAAAGGTAGATCATGGAAAGTTGAACTCAATAAAACAAAGATGAAACCGATTAATGTTCTTTATATATGAATAGTGACCCTCTTGCAATATTTGTAATTACTTTCTATTGTTTAGCGCCGATCCGATTGTTAAAAGTATCAAGACTATGAAATTAGTAAAACAACTGAATTTTACTTGCTTGCATGAAAAGTTCAATTTCAGTTCAAACTTTTCAAACACCTGCAACATCTCAAGAGTCAAGGTCCTCTGAAAAAGACATCGTACAATGAACTTTTCATGCAAGCAAGTAAAATTCAGTTGGTATTAATGGCAAGATATGTGGCTTTAGTCCTTTACGCAGAATATTCATGTGAGAATGATTTCGTTACAACATAACTTGCACCGGCTTGAGATATGAGTTTAATTAGCTTGAATCTCTCTGATCCATGGTATCCACTTTCAGGTTGTCTTCATCGTTGACCGCTATCTCTCGGATTACAACTGAAAAGCAATTACAAGAAGATGATGTCAAGTTTAAGTCATTGACATTTAATTTTTTTTAACCTTTTATAATTATTAAATTAAAAAAAAAAAACAACTCAAAACACCAAAAAACTACCAAAATAAATTACCCCCCAGAAGCGCCTCGCTTAGGCCTAAGCAAGGCGCTTCTGGGGGGTTTAAATAGAAGTTGGGGAGTTTAAATATCACCACCCAATAAAAAAGATTTGGTGACTAAGGCTATAATTTGTACCAAACCACATGGGCTATGTTTATAGTTCATTCTTCAGGTAATTTATGTAAGGGCAAGGATGGGCAAAAATGATTGGGGGCAATCATCTTAACAACTTTGTGGCTAATTTGGAAGACCCCGAATTAGGAAGAATTCAGAAACATAAAAATTGATAGAACAATTGATTGCATAAAAGAAAGCTTGTTTTTTGGGTAAGAATGAGATTTAAGGGGGGACGGGGCGTCACCAGAAAAGGTTACGGGCACCTCACTACCAGCACGATAACACCGCCGTCATCAGTGCTGGTAGGGGTTCCGTGAACCAAATACGGGTTCTACTTACCGTGCTGGTTCTAGAGGAGAGAGAGTGAGAAAGGTATTACTAAAAAAAAATGAGTGACGTAGGTGAGTTGTAGAGGAGAGAGAGAGTGGAAAAAGTATTATTAAAAAAAAGAGTGGTGTATGTCACGGGCCAAATATTTGAAGATCGCAATGCTATGGGTTGTGCTTGAACGCTTGGGTCGCTGGCCGAATCCTGGACTTCATCAGGGACGGTCTCAGCGGAATAAGGCGAGTCGTGTCTAGACATGTCTATGTGTCGAACGCACCACTGGTCGAGAGCTGTCGCCGCTCTCCTGATGAGTCCAAGGCAGGACGAAACCAGTGACCCAGATCAAAGAAGCGGGATGGTTTGGCTTGTCCCCGGGGATTGGGGACGCCACACGGGGATGAAAAGATAACCCCGTGACAATTTGGTATCAGAGCAGAACGATTCTTGGATACGTTGGAACGTGTACACTCAACCAAAACGTGCGCTTAACGTCAGAGTATAATTATGCAATGGTGGTGGGAGAAGACCAAATATGGGGCCACTTCGGTGACGGTCTTTGTAAGCCGCAAGTATGGGATTGCGAGTTCCGCTCTAGTATGGTGTCAATGAAGCCCTCCGTGATCGAGTTCAAAACCTACGGCCGCAACACCGTAACAACACGAGAAAAAGAAGAAAAATACGGCAAAAGGAATGAGCCGTAAACATAACCGCTGCAACTCTTCAGGTTTCCCGTATGCCTGAAACATATAGCGTGTCCCTCGGCGCTAACTCAAAATAAACGAGGCAAAACTTGAACCGACACGAAAGAAGATCATTGTTGCTGTACTACAGAGTGTTCCACTTAACCAGAGTGAATTATGCTCAACATTCGGAGTGATGCATGATTCTTTGGCTGCAAGCAGGTATGGGACTGCGGGCATGCACGAGGACGTGCATGAATTGGTGGTGGGAGAGTGTCACGGGCCAAATATTTGAAGATCGCAATGCTATGGGCTGTGCTTGAACGCTTGGGTCGCTGGCCGAATCCTGGACTTCATCAGGGACGGTCTCAGCGGAATAAGGCGAGTCGTGTCTAGACATGTCTATGTGTCGAACGCACCACTAGTCGAGAGCTGTCGCCGCTTTCCTGATGAGTCCAAGGCAGGACGAAACCAGTGACCCAGATCAAAGAAGCGGGATGGTTTGGCTTGTCCCCGGGGATTGGGGACGCCACACGGGGATGAAAAGATAACCCCGTGACATGTAGGTGAGTTCTAGAGGAGAGAGAAAGTAGGAAATGTATTATTAATACTAGTATCGGAGCCCGCGCTTCGCGGCGGGTTCGTAGAAGGGTGTTGGCGATGATGTATTTGTTACATTTTAGATTTGTTACCTGGTATATTGAATGGTTAATACAAACAATGTAGGTTTTAATCCAAACGACACTAAAAATAAGCAAATAATATAATTATGTAAACATGTTTAGAGTTGAAAGTTAGCATTAATTATAGTAAGTAAACAATGGAATTAAGCTTATAAAATAATAAAAGAACAAAATATTTATTAAAAAGAATTAATTTTATTTAACTTCAAGAGCCGTATGATAACTCTATTAAAGTTCGGGGGTCGAAACGCGAAGTGTTTAGAGAAAAAAAATACTATTAAACTTCCATGTGATAAATCTATAAAAGTTTATGGGTTCAACGTAATTCATTTATAACAAAAGAATTATTAGAATTCAAGGAATTTATAATAACTCTAATATACTTTATTAAAATTCAAGGTAAGAAATTCAAATTAATTAGAGTAAAGAAATAATACATGAATTTGTGTAATTAAAGGAAAAAAAGAAGAATGAAGAATATTATAGTAATTAAATTTAGTTAGACCAATAAACATTTAACAGTGTTCACAATTGTAAACGTTATTTTATAGAATTGGTGCCAAAATGTAAGAAATCAGTGATATAATTATGAGTTAAGAATGGTGTGCATAAAAGACATCAAATTCAGAAAAGTTATTTAAGTTTTGGGAAATTAGCATAAATAAATATATTATTAATACAAACGTATAGAATCTAAGAACACCGAGATCTTTCTACACAATTACAACCGCTATAATGGCAAATTAATCAAATACTATATCCATGCTAAATTTTTGTTGCGTATTTCATTCTCAGTGGCTCAAAAGGGTATAAAAGTGCAATTCAGAAAAATAATAACTTATAATACTTTATTTCTAAGGTGGACAGAGTCTGCTAGCTCTTCATCCAGAGAACCCGATGAATTCTCGCGTGCCATATAGTTCCATGACGGAATTCGTTTTGAGGCGTTAAACCGTATTGTGTTTGATGCATTAGGAGTCCAGGAGAAGCTGCAGCTGCTCGTTGTGCACTCCATTTCAGTCTACGCATATGATTTAGAATCACCCCACATTCGTCGTGTGCAAGCTCAATCCCACAGTTCGCTTTTATAGCTGAAAGCTTCTCCCATGTACATCTTCTCCCTTGATTCGCGGCTTTTTGTAGCTCCAAATGAGATGGATTTTGTATGATTTTCTAGTACTGGTAACAGAAACGAAATATTCGAGCTTATTAATACGTTCATAGCAAACATCTGAAATCAAACTGAATGTAAACATAATAAAAACCCATCTGAGCTAAGGTTGCAGGCATAACAACCGTAACATCGCCTTCCCTATCTTGAACAAATAGCTTTGCTAGTCCTCCTAACGGAAAACCGAGTTCCAAAACTTGATTGCATCGGTGTTTCACCTCCATTTCAACAAGATGTGCAAGCTGTAACAACATAACATCAAACAAAAATTTTAAAAACAAAAGACAAAACCAAAGACCCAACCCAAAATTAAATATTTAAATGTGTATCGAGTAAACCAAAGACCCGACCCATTCAGAAAAACCATTTTGACCCGTTACCAGAAAACTCAGACCCCACCAATACCCGGCTTACCAGTAGGGTATGCTGTGAAAGTGACCCAATATAATTACTAATTCCAATTACACCAAGTATTCAAGTAGGAAGTATACCTTTGTAGCAAAATTGCCTCCATTAGCTCTTATAAACTCTTTAAATCTGATTAACGGCGCGATATGAGGATTTGCTTGTTAGACATATAATTACTTGATTTCCATATATATCTATTTATCCTAAGTATTATACATAATATTAGATATCCTAAGTTTGTATAGGTGTGTCGGTTATATACCAACCATCATGTCGGTTGGGTTAAGGGGGGTTCACACCCTTTCATCATGTATAACTACCCAACATATATTTCATTTATAAAGTGTGTTGTTTCTTTCTCATTATCAAATTCTCTCTCAATTCCCTTCACCCTCAATCGATCTTGTGTCCTTACATTTGGCATCAGAGCGTTTGGTTAATCAAGTCGTTCCATCAACTACATAACACACGAAGAAGGCAACGATCATACAAGTGTTCCTCTGTTTTATTCCGAAAACAGAGATAGACAAGATCAAAGTTTTTTTGACGTTGGAACAATTATTCAAGGCCAACCAGGATTGAAGAAAGATCAATACCAATTATTATAACCGTTCAAGAAAAGAAGGCAACCGGATTGAAGGATTCCGGCCAAATTCAGTTTTTCCGGCGAGATACCGGAACCGACAAACTGATCGTTTAAATACGATAAAATGGTTATATCTATCCCTGCCCCTCATCTATTATCAAATTCGAATACTATAAACTTAATCCAATCCGAAATTAAGAATCCGATTTCATACTCTGTTTTTTGTTCGAACACAAACTTTTCCCGCCAAATTTTTTTTCACTCAAACAAGTTTATAATTTTTTTTTCAAGTGTTGTTTCGAACAATTATACATACGAACAAAGTCCGTTCTTACAAAACAATCGTTTAAAGCATATCAAGGATTAAGTTTCGTTATCGGGTTCAAGGAGAAGACCCGAAACTAATTTTTTTTGTATTCGATTGTCCGATTCTTGTAAGGAATCAAGGATCAAAGTCTGTTCAAATCAGTCTGTGATTGATCAGAAAGTTTAAAAAAATAAAAGAAACGAAGTGTGTTTGTTTGGACAGAAGGAAGTTTTCGTGGAAAGAAAAAAACCAAGGAGATTTTGACTTTTTAAAGTCAACCCACGAAAGTTTAAAGAAAGATATTATATTTTGAGGGTATATTGTAAAGGAAGTTTTTTGTCAGTGGTTTTTCATTGGGTTTTGTACACTGATTAAAAAAAAGGAAAGGATTGAAGTAAAATACAAAAACAAAGTGGTTTGTTTTTATTAGAAGGTGTTTAGGATTGAGAAAGGGTGTTATTGGAAAACACTAATCAATCATCGTTGGAGAATTATCAAGTCATAGGATTGACTTTTAAAATTTTAGAAGGAACATTAGTGATATACGAGAATATTATAACAAAGATCTTGGTACTTTGTTAAAGGCGCCTACAAATATCAAAACTTTGTTAAGCAAATAGTATTTTCAAGATATCATAGTAGAGTTTGACAAGGGTAGTCAAGCAAGAGTTCCATTGAAGCGTGGGGTAGTCCATATTAGATTTGGACAATATGGAAGAAAAAGAACAAAAGTCCGCAGAAGACGCCCGTTAAACCCACAATGACAGCAAAGGAGACAGTCACGAAGGAGACTCTCACTTTTAGCCTCCAGACACCAATGTTGACATCTACAAATTACACGATTTGGGTTGTTCGTGTTAAAGCAATATTGAGTGAAAATGGTCTTTGGGAAGTAGTGGAACCCACAGAAGGCACGTCGACGGTAGATGTAAAGAAGGATAGGATAGCGATTGCCTATCTCTTCCAGGCAATTCTAGAGGATATGGTGATGCAGGTGGCATCACATCCTACAGCAAGAGAAATCTGGAAAGCATTAAAGACAAGATTTATTGGAATTGACCGAGTCCAGAAAGCAAGACTTCAATCATTACGCACAGAATTTGAGATGATATCAATGAGAGAGACAGAAACTATAGACCAGTTTGCTGCTAGGTTAAGTGCGATTAGTACAAAGTCAAAAACCCTAGGAACGAAAATTGAAGAGTCAGTTTTGGAACGAAAATTGCTGGACTCCATACCAGAGAGGTTCCTACAGATTATTGCATCCATAGAGCAATATTCAGATATAGATACCATGACGTTAGATGAAGCGCTTGGTAGACTTAAAGCTTATGAGGAACGCCTTAACTCAAGAGATGAGAAGAAATATGGACCAGCCGGTCAAGAGAAGCTGTTATTTACAAGGCAAGAGAGAAGGCCTTACAGCAACAACAGGAACTACAATCAGAATCGAGGTAGACAGAAATTTAGGAAGTTCAATAGAAGTCAAAGAAATGAGAGGAAGAACTTTGACAGAAATGGCCATTAAGATCAGAGAAGTGATCAAAATCCCACTAAGAATCGTCATGACGACAGTAGTTACAAGCCCAAGAAGGATGGCAGCAGTGTAAGATACTACAACTGCAATGAATTAGGACACATAGCTCCCATATGTCCTAAGCCTCGAAGTAAGCAAGAAGAATCTCACCTAGTAATGGAAGAAGAGGATCCCACATTACTTATGGCAGTTGGTGAAGAAAGAAATGTAGTTCTAGAAGAGAAGAAGGTCATACCAGAACGTTATCTTAGTGAAGATAATGGAAATGAGATTTGGTATTTAGACAATGGAGCAAGCAATCATATGACAGGAAGACGCTCCTATTTCACAGCGTTAGATGAAAAGATAGCAGGAAGTGTAAAGTTTGGAGATGGATCATGTGTCAACATCAAAGGTAAAGGCTCAATTTTATTGGAATGCAACAATGGAGAACAAAGACTAGTTACAGAAGTCTACTACATTCCAACACTCCAAAGCAACATCCTAAGCCTCGGGCAAGTTACAGAAAACGGATGTAAAGTGATTACGGAGAACGAACATCTATGGATTTATGACGCCTTCAACAGCCTTTTGATGAAAGTCCCAAGAGCTAAGAATAGACTCTACAAAGTAAGGCTCAGAATAGCAAGTCCAATTTGTTTACAAGCCAGAATAGATTTACCTGCATGGTTATGGCATGCACGTATGGGACACGCAAATTTCGATTCACTACGACAGTTAAGCGTTAAAGGAATGGCACATGGAATACCAAATATCAGGCACCCATCTCAAGTATGTGATGCATGTATTACGGGAAAACAAAGCAGGCTTCCGTTTCCCTCTCAAGCAAGTTTTAGAGCTACGAGACCTCTAGAACTCGTACATGCAGATTTATGTTGACCAATTACACCCACATCATTAGCAGGCAACAACTATTTCTTCCTGATAGTTGACGATTATTCAAGATATATGTGGATCTACATGCTTAAGTCAAAAGATCAAGTTTATGAGAATTTCAAGAAATTTCTAAGTGAAGCTCAGACAGAGACGACTCACAAGCTCAAAAGATTAAGAATGGATCGTGGAGGAGAATTTACTTCTAAAGCACTTACCACGTATTGTGAGGACAGAGGAATCCTCAGACAGCTTACAGCACCTTACACACCTCAGCAGAATGGTGTAGTAGAAAGGAAAAACCGTTCAGTAATGAGCATGACAAGAAGCATGTTAAAGGCTATGAACGTACCACATAACTTATGGGCAGAAGCAACAAGACAAGCAATTTATATACAAAATCGGTTACCTACCAAAGCATTACAGGGAATGACACCCTACGAAGCAGTGAATGGAAAGGCACCCAATATCAAGCACATTAGAGTATTTGGATGCAGAGCATATGCAAAGGTAACGACGCCCTATTTGAAGAAGTTAGAAGACAGAAGCAAGAAAATGGTACATCTAGGAAACGAAAATGGTTCAAAAGCCTATAGATTATATGATCCCATAGAAGAGAAGATACATATCAGTAGAGATGTCCAATTCATAGAAAATGAACCATGAGATTGGGACAACTACTTGAAAGAAGGAAGCACAGACGAACCATCTTGGACGAGATTTGAGATACATGGAGATTCAGAAAGTGAAGCTGTACAAGAAGAGAATAATGAGGACAGTGAAGATCAAGAGAGTGATAATGAATTCTTCAGCAGTCCAATCACAGCCACAAGAACTCCAATAACGGTTCAAGAGACACCGACAAGTGATCCAGCAGTTGAGACAAGTACTCAAGAGTTAGAAGACTCACCAGGCTCCCAACATAGACCAGTTCGAGCCCTAAGATCACTTAATGACATCTATGCAGCCACAAAACCTCTTAGACCAGAAGATTATGAACATCTATATTTAGCATATGATGAAGAACCTGCAAACTACAAAGAAGCAGCAGATTACCCACAATGGATAGAAGCAATGGAAAGCGAGATAGACTCTATAGAGAAGAATAACACTTGGACACTGACTACGCGCCCCTCAAGTAAGAAACCAATAGGTCTAAAATGGGTATTCAAGGTCAAGAGAGACGCAAGTGGACAGATCACCAAGCATAAGGCCAGATTAGTAGCAAAAGGGTATGTACAACAAGAAGGTATAGACTACAATGAAGTATTTGCACCCGTTGCAAGAATGGAAACAATCAGGCTACTACTAGCATTGGCAGCACAGAAAGGATGGGAAGTACATCATTTGGATGTAAATCAGCATTCCTACATGGTGAATTAAAAGAAGATGTCTACGTATCACAACCAGATGGATTCATAAAGAAAGGAAAAGAGAACCTAGTCTACAAGCTAAAGAAGGCTCTATATGGTTTGAAGCAAGCACCAAGAGCATGGAATTTAAGGCTGAACAACATCCTAAAAGAGATAGGATTTATAAGATGTCCGCAAGAACAAGCAGTGTACAAGAGAACTTCGAGACAGTCAACAATCATTATAGGAGTTTATGTCGATGACATAATAGTGACAGGAAGTTCAATGAAGGACATATCAAGCTTCAAGAAGGAAATGCAAGGCAAGTTTGAGATGAGTGATTTAGGACCACTCACATACTATCTAGGAATAGAAGTACGCCAAGCACAAGGAAGGATACAATTGAAGCAATCAGCCTACGCCAAGAAAGTTATTAAGGAAGCTAGACTAGAAGACTGCAATCCAACAAAGACTGCAATGGAACCAGGTCTGAAGCTCGCTAAAGAAGACGAGAGTGAACCAGTCAATGAGACAGAATATAGAAAGCTAATTGGAAGCTTAAGGTACCTTACACATACCAGACCAGATATCACCTACGCAGTTGGATACGTGAGCATATTCATGGAGAAGCCAAAGACGACTCACATGAAGGCAGTTAAACATTTGATAAGATATATCAAAGGCACATTGAATTATGGAATTCAATACAGCAAAGGAAAAAGAAGCAGAAATCATTGGTTACAACGATAGCAGTTATGGAGACCAAGAAGATGGAAAAGGAACCACAAGAACTGTCACACCCTCAAAATCCACTTGCGGAGTTTTACCGCGAGGCGCATGACAAACCAGGATCCAAACCAACGATCACAATAAACAATTCTAAATGAATATAAATGCAATTTCAAAACATAGTTTAAAATCCCCGTTTACAGCGGAAGCTTATTCAAAACAATTATTCAATAATAAACCAATGTTCAAAGTTTGTAAATCATGCAACTCTAGCTAGACGCCGTGCAGACGCGTGCGCCCTAGTTCCATTCGTACTACCTTAGCGACCTGAGAAAACATGTAAAAGTTTACGTCAGCACAAAAATGCTGGTGAGTTTACAGGTTTTGTATCCAAGTACCAAGTCCACCTGTCCATACTATAACAAATAGAAAACCAGTATACGCTAGCTAGGCGTACGTTTTGTTACTACCACGATTGGAAAACCATTACTAACGCGAATACCAAAAGTATGCCCGATGTATGTTCCTGTTGTTCCTGTTGTTCCTGTTTGAGACAATATGCACCCGCCGACCCTCCAAGTCGACGAGCGGGGTTGGTCACTCCCAATAGCGCTATTCACATTTCCCCGTTGTGCAAACCCGCACATTCATGGTTCCCCCCGGGACTTCCAAAGATCGTGTAGTACACAATAGAAACCCATAGTATGACAGTAGTTACCAAATAATCGTTTTAACACATGTTTTCTCCCCCGAAAGTATAAAACCAGTATAAAAGAGGGGCCGTAAACTCACCTTAAGTTCCGTTACTCCTTAACCCGAGTAAACTCAGCTGCTATGCTAGTCCCGTAAAGCGGCGACCTAACATATGACAGTTACAAGTACTTAGACTAATAACCCGCAGGTTAATTAGTCCCTAGATGTCCAGACCATAACCAAGTTCGTTTGAAAACACCGTGACTGTTTAACTGACCCAAAGTACAAGACTCGACATCCCATTGGTGACCCGAGACTCCCCGTGTTATGTTTACGCTCCAAAACATACAATAACGCAAGTACACTTAACATACGTTAACGCACAACAAGTTATAGCACATAGTTCACGTATCACCGGAATACATCCAAATATATGTTACCAAGTTATTAGACATGTTACGGGGTTCCTAGCATGTTACTACATGTTAAATCGGGTCTCGGAATGCTAATTTACACTTACAGCAGCAGTACACGCGATTAGGAAAAGTCAACTAGCATTTAGGAAAGTCAACTAGCGATTAGAAGTCCTATTCGCCCCTATTATAGGCGATTAGGGGCTATTCCCCTGAACTTACTAGTGATTAGGGCTATTCCCCTGAACTTACTAGTGATTAGGGCTATTCCCCTGAACTTACTAGTGATTAGGGCTATTCACCTGAACTTACTAGTGATTAGACCTCTACTCGCCTGTGTTATAGGCGATTAGCATCCTACTCGCCTATAACATAGGCGATTAGGAATGCTACTCGCCTGTAACCTTGCTGTTCCGGTTTTTCGCGCGTTTAACGCTCCAAATCAGATCCAGAACGTGTGTAACTACCCAATATCATCCCAAACACTATCCTAAACATGTTTAACCCAAAACCCTTCGTTCAACCTCGTATAATCAGTCCTGCATGCAACCAAGTAATCCAAACACCAATTCACATAGCATGCAACATCATACAAACACGCGTAATCATAACACTAATAACCGATTACTGAGATTTCTAGCATCATAATATCAATATCAGTTCTGACCTAACATAATAACACATCAATCCATCATCATGAATCATAAAAACCCTAGCTTTCTAATCATACACACCCATAACGCATGTATATTAGTTATAATCCGATTAACAACCCTTATTGACGATTTTCAGAAAGCTTTTTCGTTTATGAACAGGTCTGGACCATTAGGGATTGATTAAAAACGTTTACAAAGTGTTATGGATGAGAATCAAACCTTAGGATTATGAAAGAATGATGGTTAGACCTTGAAACCTTGTGTTTTTGATCAAAATCGCCTTCCAGAGGTTGTTTATGTGTTTGGGGCGGTTATGGGACGACTAGGGTTGATATTAGGAAGTTTAGGAGGTTAAGCATTGTATTTATAGGCGTTTCAAGTCGTCCAGCCCGTTACTAGCGAGTATGCAGCAGTTTCAGGCGATTAGGGCTTGTAATCGCCTGAAGTTCATGTGATTAGGGCCTACTCGCCCTTAGTTATACACGAGTAGGGCCTACTCGCCCTTAAGGGCTCCCTACTCGCCTCCCCTATAGGGGAGTAGACCTCCTACTCGCCTATAGGGGTTGGTCTTGTGTGTTTTGCGCGTTAAACCCCGTTTTAACATATGTTAATGCATATTCATGTACCGACAAGTCACATAATGATTGTAAACACATAACACAAGTAAATACACATATTTACACTCGTTCACCAATTCCCGGGACTCGAGACTCGTACGTTCCGTATGCCCTGACGATCCTACAAATCGTCACCGTTTGTACACTTGGTTAAGGACCGACATCTAACGAACCTCTAGACCAACATCCAATGATCTTCTAGACTAACCAATAGTTCCCGAACCATATCCCGACTTAACTAACCCAGTTAAGTACAATATACGCGTGACTCGCTAAGGTAGACTTTCATCTAAACAACGCTGTTAACCAGAATTTGCCGGGTGTCACAAGAACAATATTCTACTACAAAGATTCACCTATCACCTGGACAAGTCAGAAGCAAAACACAGTAGCTTTATCATCATGTGAATCAGAGTTTATGGCAGCAACATCAGCAGCATGTCAAGCAATATGGCTACAAGGAGTACTAAGCGAACTCACAGGTGAAAGACCAAAGAAGATAACTCTACGAGTAGATAACAAGTCAGCGATACAACTCATGAAGAATC
This sequence comes from Ambrosia trifida, assembly GCA_028751855.1. NCBI lineage: Eukaryota > Viridiplantae > Streptophyta > Magnoliopsida > Asterales > Asteraceae > Ambrosia > Ambrosia trifida. The sequence continues at coordinate 60,834,800 of CM054128.1, read as the reverse complement.
CTGTGTTTCATGGAAGATCAAAGCATATCAACACAAGGTATCATTTCATCAGAGAATGCATAGAGAACGAGCAGATACAAGTTGATCATATCAGTGGAGAGATGCAGAAAGCCGACATCCTCACCAAGGCATTACCAAGGATAAAGTTCATAGAGATGCGAAGTCTCATAGGAGTTGAAGACCTTGGGGAAATCAAGAATTAGGGGGGAGAATGTTAGACATATAATTACTTGATTTCCATATATATCTATTTATCCTAAGTATTATACATAATATTAGATATCCTAAGTTTGTATAGGTGTGTCGGTTATATACCAACTATCATGTCGGTTGGGTCAAGGGGGGTTCACACCCTTTCTGTAACACCCCAACCGATGGCGGAAACATCGGGATGTCACGTATTGATGATTGTTCAGTAGCTCATGGAAAATAATAAATTTCATTATATGATTTAAATGAATTACATACAATTGTTCTACAAGAATTCGTACATCAAATTGAATAAAACTATGCACATATCTTCAAGCATTAAGTCAAATCTTCAAGCAAGTAGAACCTGAAACATGTTAAGTTGAAAATATTTTGGGTCAACAAAAGTTGGTGAGAATTACATAGGTTTTGATAATTGAATAAAATTGTTGTGCAATTCATGTGTCATGGCAATCTAGTCCATATGTGAAAACATACTAGAAGTAAATCGAGTGCATAATCAACCCTTGTGACTGTTGTATTGTGGTACATCCCATACGCTCTTGGTTCACTCGTTTATATTGCAGTAACAAACACCCACGCTACCTTTGTAGGAGGCACGTATCCGGGTGGGATTGTCAGTCCAATAGATCTATCAATGTATACCGTCGGCTGATCAATGTTAATGATTATGCTAGAATTGTGCTTACCCTAGTCATGTTCAAGACATAATGCAACATAGAAAAACACATAGACACATTGATGATTGAATTGCATAAATGATGTTGTAACATGTTTCACCCCAAAAATGGTGATAAATAGAAAAGGGGCTATGTAAACTCACCTTAGCAAAATGTTATCTCTTGAAAAATAGAATAGTGGTGTTGCCCAAATATGTCAAGTATCACCCTATAATAAGGTAATAATATGTCTAAGTTCATCTAGTCTACAATATATATATATATATATATAGATATATATATATATATATATATATATTCTAGGGCTTCGAATTGGGGATAAATGCTCGTTTGATTAATATTAAAAATGTTTGATAATTGAGAGAATTTTAGTAATAAATAAACAAAAATCTTTTTATAAGAATTTTAATTGAAGATGGTCACAATAATGTGTTTAAAGCATAAAAATAATTTTTATAAAATTATTTTCTTTAAAATAGAATATTAATTCTATTTATTACAAATTGTCAAATTTTAACTTTAATATTTAAAAATACTAAAACTAAAGAATTATTAATTTAAAATTTATATTTCTGTTCTAAATATTTAGAAATAATTTGTATAAAATTTTGGTGCAAAAATATTAAAAATTGGATTTATTATGATTTAATTATGATTAAAACTAACAAAAATTGATTAAAAATATTAAATAAATGATTTTTCTGAAATAAAAATCTTTTTAGAAAAGTTTATTGTCATATAAACTCACAATAATTTTTGTGGAAATTTATAAAATTGTTTTGATATTTCAATAGAATTTTATAAATATAATAGAATAAACTTGGATTATTTATTATGTATGTTAAATAAATAAATTTTTGAAAACCTAAAATTGTATGTTAAAATTTTTCACTAGATTAACACAATATAATTTTTGTAGAATTTTTAAAAGAGTTTTAGTATTTCAAAATGAATTTTAAAAAAAATACAAAGAAATATACATAAGCTTAAATGATAAAAAAAAATTAGTTGATTATGCTGGGAATCTAACCTGGCCCCTGGCCGGTTCAATGGTTTTATCACAAGTGTGGCCACCAACTGAGCCACACCCTGAGAACGTTTTAATACTGAAACAAAAAATATTTATACCCTAATTGTTTTGAATCCTCTTCCCCAATATCATTCGAACCCTAGCCCATTTAATCATTCCAATAACAACCATAAAACTCAATTAAACAGAGGGTAATTGACTTACAGAGGCTGATTAGAATGTAGAAGTAAGGGATTGGACTATACCACTCGCCTAAGCTTCTATTTCGCGAGTCAACGAAAAGTCAAACTACGATGAATGTAGATTATAACGAGTGTTTTAGGAGAATTAGAGGGTGAGGGTTTTATCATTGGCGAGTGTAGACTGAGGAGGTGGGTTCTTTTTATAGTGTTCACGTTAATTTGGAAGGTCATAATTGTTTGGCCATCATTGGTCAAACTCGCGTCAAGGATACCAGTAAGGAAATGATTGGTGCGAAAATCACGTTGCAGTAATTACGTAGGGACAGTCGGTGTTAAATCAGTCAAAGGGGTTCCGGATTTCTCGTCAATAATTGAGTTTTTGCAACCGGGTCGGGTTCTGCGTTGGATTTGATCTCCGGGTAACAGGGACGATCATAAGGGAATGTTTGGTTGGGCCGGGTTATGTGTCCTTGGGTTTGGGCTTTCTGGGTGGGCCGCTGGTTTTTAATAGAAATGAGTTTATGTGTTTTAGTTTGTTAAAGGTCTAACATTTATTATTATTATTGTTATTATTATTATTATTATTATTATTATTATTATTATTATTATTATAAACCTTTATATATATATATATATATATAAGTTGTGTGGTAGTAAATAAAGACTTAGGCACATTATGAATGATAAAATAAAATATACGTATTAGAATTTGGGGAAAATTTTGCGATGTTACACTTTCATCATGTATAAATACCCAACATATGTTTCATTTATAAAGTGTGTTGTTTCTTTCTCATTATCAAATTCTCTCTCAATTCCCTTCACCCTCAATCGATCCTGCGTCCTTACATTGCTTGACTAACAATGAAATGATTCACATTAAAAAGCTCTTTCGATTGAATCAACGTAAATCAATCTCCAAACTACCATCACACCACCGCCTACCTGACGTGCCATTGGCCTCTTCGGGCCCCCAATGGAACGGTGGATTATACGGTACAATCTCACCACTTCTATCCTTGGCCATAAGCTCTTGCGCTTCATAAAGGCCCGAGAATGCAAAAGAAGCAGTAACTGTGCTCCATATAACCACATGAGGTGACGTCAAGTAGTTCAAACATCTTGGCGGCTCCTGTTTTCTTGGGTAGCATACAGTTATCCCAAGAACATGACCTGTCATATCATAAGCTTCTTGAAATGTAAGATTATTCCTTAAGTTTCTTAACTGAACTTGTAAATGCTGAATGTCATGAAGCGCGCCTTGTGTCATAACCCTTTTTAAAAACATTGAAAATCCCTCCCATCTGATCAAAGAACTGCAACGAATGCCACGAATCCTCAAAGAAAATTTTGAAGTTCAGGCCATGATTTCGTAGCCACAATCGAACACATAATGGACCCCACACTCGACCCTGTGACTATCCTTGGCATTAGCTTATGTTCTAATAAAGTTTCCACTACACCCATGTGAAATGCCCCAAGTGACGCACCACCAATTAATAGCAAAGCCGTTCTACCAAGTGCGTGTCTAGTTCTATATATTTTGTAGAAGCAACATCCTCTTTAGGTGTACCTTTAATGTGAAAAACATTCTGGACACCAAATCATACAAATTATTAACAACATATTTGGCTTGAAAATTTCAATATATATTTTAGGAAATGCACAAATGGCCGGTGTTGTAGAAGTGACAGACAACTTTCTACTGAAAGCTGATCCTACCAAAGAGTGTTGATACCATAAAAAATTATGCCAAAGATGAAAAAGAAAATTCAAAGATAAAGATGGAGATATTTTTGTTTTGTTTTTTCCTTTTTTTTTTGGTAACCATAAGAACCCGTTATTGGGAACCTAACAGGAACTATAGACACTACTAAACAATAGGCTCGGGTAAATTACAACTTGCGTTGGGCAAGTGACATTCAAGAAGTTATGACATGAAATGAAACCAGTGGAAGTAAGATTCGAACCTGAGACCTTTGCTAGAGAAGAATCACGTGCTTACCAAGAATCTATTTATCTTAATTTGATGATTATCCATGCAATCTTTTGTTCTTTCCTTCACATATTTAGACATTAAAGGGAAAAAAGTATCCCTGGACTGTTCATTCTACAAATTAAATGAGACCTAGGCTACCAGCAATGAAAGAGAAGAGATACATTAATACATTATATTAACAGACTAAGATAAACAAAAATATGCCTAAAAGGATAGATATTTCCACAAACCCAGGTCAGTCGGATAACAAGCAGCCTGGACTCCACATCAGCTTTTCTACCAGGACCAATACTATACAATACGGACAATGTCAATCTTCAAAAGAAGCATCCTCCGGTCCCAAACAACCTGCAAGCTAGAAGCTACAAATATTAGTCCAATATGACATCTTGTTAAGCATTAAAAATACAAGATAAAAAGGCGAACGAGTTGAATTTTGTAATAGCTATTTCAAAATTTCTAAACATGCGAATCTTTGTACCAGCTTAAGGTATAGAAAAATTTGACTACCTATTCTTTTAACCACATTCAGCACTTCATTTAGTTTCAACAGCAGGGCTGATGTGTATGACCTTGGCCTACAAAAGAAATGTGAAATTAGCTGGAAGAGATATATGCATGCAAATACACAAGTGATAAAAAAAAAATCAATCATAGGTGATTAGTCGTTTTATCTCTAATGGACTCCAAAGCAAACAACGAGAAATATGCGCAAAAAAATAAGTATGGCATGCCCAAAAACGTATTATATAGACCCTCTCTAGGATCCTATGCAAGTCTGACATCCTCACTTTTTTTATGAACATGTATTACAATGGAAAATATCATTTGTTTAATAAAAATTATTTATCAAAACACTGACATAAATACAACCTAACAACCCATGACTAATTCAACATGCTAACAACTTGATCACACCCTATTTACAACCTTTACATACTCATTATCCTTTACATACTCATTATCCTTAACACTGACATAAATATAAGCCCTTTTTTTCATAAATATGAGAGTTATTGAGGCATTCTAATATTGTATAAACATTCTATAAATTATATCTAAACAAAATTATACATCTTCAATTACTCTTTTTCAACCTTATTTTCTTCTTATATCTAAAAAAATAAAATACAAATCACTGAATTTAATCCTTAAAAAAAAGTCAACCAGTATCAAAACACACACAAATTAACAACAAAAATTAGAACTTTAAAAACATACCATAAAAAGAAATGAATACCAAGAGAGAGTGATCGTAAACACCAACAGATTCAGCATTCATCAAATAATTTAACATTTAATCCTTCAAAATTTAATGCAGGGGATGGTGTGCCAAGGAAACTAGGGTTGATGAAGATCGTAAATTAGTGAAGGAGGGCAGGAAGGGAAAAATTAGATGGAGCGGGATTTATAAAGAGACCCTTGGTACCTAGTTCTTCAATTACACGAAGCTTTAATTGATGAGGGCATTGTGGGGATCGTTCAATGGAAGGAAGAGCGTCTCTAATGCAATTACATTGAGCAAACAGGTTGGATCAAGAGTATTTCAAGCAGAATCAAAGCAACAATTTTATTAGATAACAAAATAGTCAACCATCGTTCAAATGAAACAAATCCACAATATAAAACCTCTAGATCCTTGAAAGTAGCTAACAACCTAAAGGATAAACTTAAACCAAAACAAAGTCAATTAAAGATAACTTAGGAATTAAAATTAAAAGATAACTTCAAACTGCAGGTGGGTCTCGGTCCAGGCCTGCTTCACGGGTCAGGTCCACTATTGATGGGCTGGTTGGGCTGGTTCTGCTCGTCTGCATCACTCTCTCCCTCTTCGAAATGACTCGTCCTCGAGTCAAACGGGCCATCATCTTCAGAAATATATGGTGAAAGATCAGCAACATTGAACGTAGCAAAGACGTTGTAGTGGCCCGGTAAATCAATTTTATAAGCGTTATCATTGATGCGTTCCAAGACTCTAAACGGACCATCGGCACGGGGTCGGAGCTTACCAAAACGCCCTCCAGGAAAACGATCCTTACTCAAATGGATCCACACGAGATCACCCTCATTAAAAACCACTCGCTTCCTATGTACATTAGCACGTCGCTGATAAACAATGTTATTATTCTCGATTTGTTCGCGTACCTGTTATGAATTAGCTTGATTTGGGCTGATCTCTCCTCCCCTTCAGTACTAAAGTGCTCGGTTACAGGTAATGGTGTGAGATCTAATGGCGTGAACGGGTTACGACCATAAACAACCAAAAATGGACTCATACCAGTAGATCGATGTGTGGACCGATTATATGCGAACTCTGCTTGAGGAAGCACCGTATCCCACTGTCGGGGATTATTACCAACTAGACTCCGGAGAAGATTTCCAAGGCTCCTATTGGTGACCTCCGTTTGACCATCACTCTGAGGGTGGTGTGCACTACTAAAGTGAAGACGCGAACCCAAACGTTTCCATAATGTCCTCCAGAAGTGGACAACAAACTTTACATCTCGATCTGAAGTTAATGACTTAGGAACACCATGTAACTTAACAATTTCAGCAAAATAAAGTCGGGCAATTTGACTGGCGTCATAAGTTTTAGTGCACGGGACAAAGTGCGCCATTTTAGAGAAACGATCAACCACCACCATGATTGAATCTTTTTGTCGTTGAGTACGGGGCAGACCAACAACAAAGTCGAGACTAACGTCCTCCCATGGACCATCCGGTACTGGCAGGGGGTATAAAGACCTGCTAAACCCCCTTGGTGATTTTCCAAAATGATAACGTCCCGTAGCGAACACTGCGGTACACATAGTTTATTACCCCGAAATAAAAATGCATCTTGAATTGAATAGTCCTTAAAAGGCAGTGTCTGGCAGCTCGCCCACACATCAGAAAAGTCGGGATCATCTGGATAAAGTCCACGAAAAACATCAAACCCTTCAACTTGAATTTGTAGTGATGTAAGGAGGGTACGCCGTCGGCTTAACGCATCAGCGACAGTGTTTGTGGCACCCGCTTTATGTTTGATCACGAAAGAGAACTCCTGCAAATGTTCAACCCATTTAGCATGACGTGGATTGAGCTTATGCTGACCATTAATGAAACGTAGGGTCTGATGATCTGAATATAAAATGAACTCGCCAGGTAATAAGTAGTGGCGCCAATATTCAAGGCTGCGAATAATAGCATAGAACTCTTTATCATATGTGCTGTATTTTTGCTTTGCGTCACTCAAATTTTCGCTAAAAAAAGCTATGGGTCTGCCATCTTGACTAAGAACGCCTCTAATTCCAAATCCAAAAGCATCACACTCAACTTGGAAAGCAATCTGGAAGTTGGGTAACGCAAGTACCGGTGCTTGGGTTACTTGTTTCTTTAGTTCTTCAAAAGCGATATTAGCAGCCGGAGTCCAAGTGAAACTATTTCCTTTGAGACAATCAGTTATGGGGGCCACAATGGAGCTAAAATTCCGAATAAAACGCCGATAAAACGAAGCCAATCCATGAAAACTCCGGACCTCGTGAACCGAGGTGGGTGTGGGCCAAGTGGTGATGGCTGCTACCTTGGACTCATCCATACGTATACCATTTCCTGAAATATGGTATCCCAAAAATAGAACTTCATCTGATAAAAAATGACACTTAGTGCTATTAGCATACAACTTTTGATCTCGAAGAATTGTAAAAACCTGTTTAAGGTGACGAAGATGTTGTTGCACGTCTCGACTGAACACTAGAATGTCATCAAAATAAACGACAACACAACGACCAATAAGGGCTTTAAACACATGGTTCATCAACCACATAAACGTGCTTGGTGCATTTGAAAGACAAAAGGGCATTACCATCCACTCATAGAGTCCATCACGTGTTTTAAACACTGTTTTCCATTCATCCCCGGGACGCATTCGGATTTGGTGATACCCACTGCGTAGATCAATCTTGGAGAAAATAGACGACCCATGTAACTAGTCGAGTAGGTCTTCAAATCGTGATATAGGAAACCAATATTTGATGGTAATTTTGTTGATGGCTCGGCTGTCAATACACATCCGGTATGCACCTCTGGGTTTTGGTACTAGTAACGCCGGGACGGCGCACGGGCTCATACTCTCTCGAATAAGTCCTTTGTCAAGAAGCTCAGTAACTTGCCTATGCAATTCTTCGAATTCTTTCGGGTTCATACGATAGGCTGGTTTATTAGGAATTATCGCACCCGGAATAAAATCGATACAATGTTGAACCTCCCGAATGAGAGGTAGTCCAGCGTGTATGTCATCAGGAAACACATCCTTGAACTCGTCAAGGAGTGGTTGTACTTCATTCAGTGCCTCCCCGAGTGAAACATTCTGCTCAGCAACAAAGAGAGAGTAAATAAATGGTGGTGTGGTGTATTTTGTGAAGTCAAGGAAGGCTGACTTTGTGAGAATAAAGGCCTCTGTTCCATTTTCACGGGTGTCAAGTGGTGCTAAGGTTATATTAGAGCCATCTTTTCTAAAAGAATAAGTATTTTTGAACCCGTCATGTGTCGTGCGTCTATCATATTGCCACGGTCGCCCCAATAGTACATGACAAGCATCCATTGGAATGACTTCACACCACATTTCATCCGAATAACGACTTCCAATGGAGAATTGGACTAGGCAACGTTGGCAGACTTTAACAACATTTCCTTTTTTTAGCCAAGTTAACTGATAAGGATTAGGGTGAGGCTCTGCTTTTAAGCCTAGTTTCTCTACCATGCTTGTGGCTACCATGTTCTCACAACTTCCCCCATCAATAATTATAGTGCAGATTTTCCCTTTTGAAGTGCACTTGGTTCGAAAAATGTTATTACGGAGCCATAGAGTGTCATCAACGAGTGGGGTTGTTGCTGTGCTCAGGACTCGTTGAGTGATTAATGCCTCTCCTTTATCGGGATAAACAATCTCATCACACTTTTCTGCTTCATTTTCATTTTCGGTATCATATACGGGCATTGCGTCTTCGATGAAGGTAACAAGATGTTTATTCGGACATTCCCGAGCGAAATGGCCAAACCCGTGACATCTAAAACATTTGGTTATGCGTGGTGGCGCAGTGGACGAGCTAGTCGGGCCACTCGAGGTCTCAGCTTTGATTGGGCCGAGTTGATTTCCGGGCGAAAAAGTTGTAGGAACACGAGAATTCTCGGCTTTGATTGGGCCGAGTTTAGGAGGTGTGTTCCTGTTTTTGTTTTTTAGCTGCTTTTCCACCTTTAGGGCTAGCCGAAAAACATCATTAAGAGTCCAATATGGCTGGAGTTGAACTAAATCCGAGATATCGGGACGTAATACTCCCAAAAACGGAGCGATTACTGGTTCCTCTTCTTCCTCAGCCCCGCATCTCATCCGAAGCCTGTCAAACTCAGCAATCACATCCTCAACGGTAGAATTCCGTTGGGATAAGTTATGATATTCCAAAAAAGCCTCTTGGTGATAATTAACGGGTAAAAATTTTTCACGTAACAACTTCTTCATTTTATCCCAAGTTTTTACTTTCGACCTCCCCTCTTGAGCCCTTTTTTTTTTACATGATCCCACCACAAGGAAGCATATTTATGTAATTTAATGGCAACGATTTTTACCTTATGTGTGTCGGAGATGTCCTTTAGATCAAAGATGCGTTCAACCGTACTAAGCCAATCAATAAATTCGTCAGGTTGTGCCCGACCATCAAACTCTGGAACTTCGATCTTCACCCCCCATGTTGCGAAATGGATCGGAGTCATAAGGTTCTCGGTGTCGAACCTGTTGACCCCTTCGAGCAAAAGGATTACCGTCGCCTTCACCGTTATCCCAGATATCGGTTTCAGTTTCGGAATCCTCATAATAACATCCCTCATGTTGCAATTCTAGGTCCTGGACCCGTCGTTGCAACCTCGCAATCTCTGCGATATCACGTGGATCCCTCCTGTCATCATCGTTGCCTCGGTCGGCGTTTCTACGGTGATGTCGAAACTCTCCACGTTCTGCCATTGAATCTCCTCTGCGCTCTGATACCAACTGATGCAATTACACTGAGCAAACAGGTTGGATCAAGAGTATTTCAAGCAGAATCAAAGTAACAATTTTATTAGATAACAAAATACTCAACCATCGTTCAAATGAAACAAACCCACAATATAAAACCTCTAGATCCATGAAAGTAGCTAACAACCTAAAGGATAAACTTAAACCAAAACAAAGTCAATTAAAGATAACTTAGGAATTGAAATTAAAAGATAACTTCAAACTGCAGGTGGGTCTCGGTCCAGGCCTGCTTCACGGGTCATGCTTCACGGGTCAAGTCCACTATTGATGGGCTGGTTGGGCTGGTTCTGCTCGTCTGCATCAGTCTCGTTTGCTCAAATAAATGTCTTACATAAATGGGTTTAATTGAATCATTATTCAAATTAAATTGCTTGGGTTACGAATTGCTCATCTTAATGCAGAAGAATACGAAGGCATGTTCCGGAAAGGATATGCCTAAACCCTAAAACACTTTAACACACATCAAATGTAACAACAAAACTAAAATGCATGAAACAATCAAATTAATGCAAATGGAAAACATTTTACCTGAAAGCGATATGCGAACTATGAATGAAACTACCGTGTGAAACCTTTAAAAAAATAAATTTAAAGCTAAGATTCAAACCTATTAATGGCGTCGGAAGCTACTACCATTGATGAATGAAAATGATACATGATCTGCAATCAAGATGCATAAGGAAGAGTGAAGGAGAGAAATACCCTTGAGGTTGCTTTAACTTTGAACGTAAGGTAATTTAAAAGCCCTTGTAACTGTGAGAATTCAATCAAAAGACTTTTATTAGTCGATTAGGTTTGATGGTGGTTTAATTACATAAGGGAGGTGAAAGGAGGGAGGGTAGTTAGGGAATGATAATTTAGTTTTTAACAAAAAAACAAAACATAAAATTACACTAATAACCTTGTAAGTGTTTTAATTTGCCATTAAGTGACTAATTTACCCCTATAAAAATGCTTTGTTAACTTGTATATGTAGCAATAAAACTTGTACCCATAACAAAATGACAATCTTGTACATCACTTCTCCTTTATAATGTATTATAGATTATAAATTATTATTACTATATGAGTGAAAATAATTAACTATTGGGTAAAAAACCAGTGGAGTGCTGCCTTTAAAACACTGTTTCAATGAAGTAAATCAGTAAAGTGATGCGGCAGTACATGATTGGTGTAAATCAGTGAAGTTAAAAAAAATCTAGGACCACCCCTCCCCCTAAGCTTTATAAGTTGAATTAGGAGAGTTTGTGAAGTTTTAATATAGGTAATATTCTTGCATAATTGTTTGTGTGTTTCGGCTTCTTTTGCTTGGCCATTTCTATTTATATATATAAGTTTTGCCCTAAAATAAAAACAAAACAAATAGGATTTTTGTGTTTTTAAATAACAAAAACATGCTAGTTAAAAGGTGAGTTAGTTAAAGTCCCACTGCCTACGTAGCATTAACCTTACCCTTTAACTAGCCTAATGTCACGGAGTTAGCTTCTTATCACCACGTGGCGTCTACAGTTGCCTACGGATAATAAGAGGGTGTTTGGGATTGAGTTTGGAGATGCAAAAGTGTTTTTGGTCAAAAGTGCTTATTAGCTTATGACTTTTTGAAAATGAGTTTTAAAAAAAGTGTTTGAATTAGTTTTTGGGATGAAAAACGTCAAAAAGTCAATAAATCGTTGTTTTTTTTAAGTGTTTTGCTTAACTTATTGTGAATATTGGTTGTATGGGTTATAGATTTGTAATTTTTTTTTTCCAAAAGCCAAAAGCCAGGATTTCTAACTTTTCAAAAACACTTTTTCCACCCTTAAAAGCCAAAAATCAAAAAAAGAAAGTGTTTTTGGGTTACACAAATAGCTTATTGACTTATTAGCCTTTTTAGGTAAGTTGATTTAAAGGGAAAATGGCCAAAATAGCCCGTTGACCGTGTGATTTGCAAGAATAACCCTCTCCCCCCTCTTTGGAGAGACGGGACACGGCTCCCAACGAGCCTGAACCATCTCCGAGAGCCTTTGGTTTTAGATCCAATGGCCAACCAACACGTGGCGTCTCTCATCCCGAGGCTGTACCGTCTCTCTCCAGACGGGTCAGAATTCAACTGTCTCTCTCCCAGACGGTTCACATTTCCCCATGCCGGCTGACCTTCGGTTCAACCGTCTCTCCAGACGGGTCAGAACCCCCAAGTCGTCTCAAACGTTTTTTGCTACTGTCTGAACCGTCTCACGAGTGTATATAAATATCCCAATTCACTTAACAAAATTTGCACCCACCGCCCTCCTCAAACCTTTCATCTTCCAAACCAATGACGTTTTTTGCTTTCCCAACCGAAGCCTACCGGCTTACGAAAATATTGTCCGATTACTTGGATTGTTGTTTCATCTGCGTACGGCTACTTGGATTGTTGTTCCATCTGCGTGTGGGTTAACCCGTGTAGAATGGATCGATGATGTGGTGGTCTACATTATTGGCAAGTTCGTTCGCCTCCCAAATTTATGTCTCGGTGGTCGACGTGTACACACTGGGAACTATTGTTACATAAAACGAGGAAACGTCTCGGACTTGTCTATGTAGACCACATACACCATTCGAAACAATGGTTCAAAGCAAGTAAACCTTGCAATATCCTATCAACCCTACGTCTGACGTCCCCTACTGCTACTACCACCGCTATGGAGGAAACATCTAACATTAGGATGTAGTCTTCAATAGTTGGTTAGACATTTAGTATTACAACACTTTCGTGTAATACTCCATTCAAACAAAGTTCTTAGTTCTTAGCAAGTAAATTTAGGAAGTTTGTTGTAATAGTATAGTTTGTTTATTGTTGTTGTAATAGTATAGTTTGTTTAATGAAATATTTACTTTAATATAAAAAAAACATAAATAAACATTCATTGCATTAATAGAATTACTTCGATTACAAAGGTTTTATAAACTACAAGTTAAGACGATCCCTCATCATTTGCCAGGCAGACACATGTTTAAATTCTTTGCGCTCCCTGTTTTTATACTGTCTTTTTGTGTGTCTGATTGCCACGTCTTCGGGCATGTTAGAGGGTACCTCCTGAAGTGTCCGGTTGTGGTACCCGTTGAAGATTTGACACTTCGTGGTCAAATCGGTCAACTTCCGGCTAAGGGACTCGGTTGTTCGGTCTGACCCTCCAACCAGCCGATTGTACTCGTGCAATATACGGAACCATTTGTTGGTTTGGTGGGTGCTTTCTTCGACATGTCGCCATGCTGCAATCAGTGCAATTTCCTGTTCTTCGGTCCATCGTTGCGGTGCCATTTGGATGAATTAGACTGTGGTGGTGGACGGTGGTGGTGGTGTGTTGGTGATAGTGTTAGACGGTGGTGGGGGTGATAGTCTGACGGGAATGGGACGGAGTTTGTGACTGAGAACGGTATTTATAGGGCTGAGCTGGACAACCGAAGCGTCGGACTAATCATCGGGACTCACCGGACTCATGGGGAAATGTGACCTGTCTTGAGAGACGGTTGAACCGAAGGCCAACCGGCATGGGGAAATGTGAACCGTCTTGAGAGACGGTAGAACCGAAGGCCAGCCGGCATGGGGAAATGTGAACCGTCTGGGAGAGAGACGGTTGAATTCTGCCCGTCTGGAGAGAGACGGTACAGCCTCGGGATGAGAGACGCCACGTGTTGGTTGGCCACTCGGAGACGGTTCATGCTCGTTGGGAGTCGTGTCCCGTCTCTCCAAAGAGGGGGGAGATGGTTATTCTTGCAAATCACACGGTGAACGGGCTATTTTGACCATTTTCCCTGATTTAAAACTCAATCCCAAACACCCTCTAAGTCAATCCACCACCTTCTTTACATGGGTAAGTGGTTTCGTCATGCCTTGTACTCAATCAAGAGAGTGGCAATAGCACTCTCAACCAGTGATGCATTCGTCGAATGAAATTAACTAGACACGTTCGCAAACCACAAACACCCCCCTACACACACAAATTCGGCCGTCATGGATGAAGTCCCGAATTGAAAACAGAAGTGACAGTGTCATAAAATGAGCAGTAGAGCAAACAGTATCAGAGACATCGAACGAAGAATCCTGCACCACCTTCATGGCCGCCATAGTCGTATCCATCTCACCCAAATCCACGCACACATCCTTCGCCATAACCTCCATCAATCCAACCAAATCCTCTCTCACTTCATCTCCGTTTGCGGCTCCCTCCATAAGATGCACTACGCCCATCTCCTCTTTCTCCAAACCCATCACCCGAACATCCTCCTCTTCAATTCCATGATCAAAGGCCACTCTTTGTCACCCCCTTATCATAACTCACTTCATTTGTTCAAACTCATGAAGAACCGTCTAATCTGGCCTGATCACTTCACCTTTCCTCCTCTACTTAAGTCTTGTTCCAATCTTGGCGATCTTAAGTTCGGCCAAACAGTGCATGCTGAAGTTTTTTCACGTGGGTTTCATTGTTTTAGTGCTGTGAGAATTGGGGTTGTTGAGTTGTACGTTAGCTGTGGGAAGATTGATGATGCTAAGAAGGTGTTTGATGAAATGGGTCAGAGAGATGTTGTTGTTTGGAATTTGATGATTCGTGGATGTTGTAAAGTGGGGAATGTGGACATGGGTTATGGCTTGTTTAAGGAGATGGGTGAGAGGAGTGTGGTTTCGTGGAATACGATGTTAGCTTGCTTGTCGAAAAGTGGGCGAGACGATGAAGCTGTGAAAGTTTTTTATGAGATGTGTGGTGAGCGATTTGAACCGGATGAGGCGACTGTGGTGACCATGCTTCCGGTTTGTGCTCGTTTGGGAGAGGATGGGATTGGGAAATGGATTCATTCTTATGCCAAATCGAGTAAACTTTATGAAAAATATGTTTCTGTAGGGAACTCGCTTGCCGATTTCTATTGCAAACGTGGGCTTCTTGATGCCGCTTTCATGGTTTTCAATGATATGAAGTTGAAAAATGTAGTTTCTTGGAATGCCATGATATCCGGATTGGCGTTCAATGGGGAAGTTGAAAAGGGTTTGGGTTTGTTTGATGAGATGAGGAAGAGCGGATTGAATCCAAACGAGTCCACTTTTGTCGGGGTGTTAACATGTTGCGTACATTCAGGATTGATTCAAAGAGGCAAGGACCTGTTTTCTTCAATGGTCGTGAACCATCAAATAGAGCCAAAGCTAGAGCATTATGGGTGCATGGTAGATCTTCTTGGGCGCGGTGGGTTGGTGAAAGAGGCTCATGAGTTGATAAAATCAATGCCCATGAAGCCAAATGCTGCATTATGGGGTGCATTACTTAGTTCCTGTCATACTCATGGGGATATGGAGGTTGCGGAAATAGCAGTTAAAGAGCTTATAACTTTGGAACCATGGAATTCTGGTAATTATGTATTGTTATCAAATATATATGCAGGGAAGGGGAAATGGGATGAAGTTGAGAAGATTAGATTGTTGATGACGAAAAGTAATATTAACAAGGCAGCAGGGCAGAGCATGATTACGTGACCGTCAATGTACTTAACTACTTATCATAGATAAATTTCAAGTAATGTATTAGACTGTTAGCAACAGATCTAGTAGATCTGGATCTCTCTGTTTTTTTTTTTTTTTGACAACTTACTTATGAAAATGCATTCATTTCTAGAATGTGTATGTTCCTGTTGGATTATATAGTCTATGTATGCTGAGTTATAAACTTTGGGACAATAATAGTATGCTCTTCTCCAGCTACTGAATCTTAAGTTGTACTCTGTGAGACCGACACATAGATCATAAGGAACATCCGAAATTTAATTTATGCTAAGGGAGACACAAATCCTCAACCTTTATTTCTTCAATTTTGCATCCAAGGTTAGAATTAAAACTATTGTAAAAGACATCGGTTTGAATCACGTTTAAGTTAAATATTACATTTCTTGTCATTTGTTTTGTATACAATATTGTTTTGTTTTGTTTTGTTTTCATACATCCTTTACATTTCTTCTCACATGATCTATTCAGGTATTTATGACCCCCGCCACTTAAGAAAATAGTATCAAATTTATGACTTATGACAGTAAATTATGAATTTGACTATTTCAGTTGCCATTTCTTCTCAACGCAAAATATGTTGAAATAAAAATAAATTATGTGGAGATGCGATGCTAAGCGAGCGCTCTACCATCTGAGCTACATCCCCCTTTTTTGTTTAATTGCATGTATAAAAGTCTATTAATACATTCATTGATTTTAATGTCTTATCAAAACAGAACAAGATCGACCAATGAAAACAAATCCCTAAAAAAAACTATATTGTAGATATAAACTTAAAATATTTCTATTTCTGTATAATTTAGTTATGTAAATAGGTTAATACCGTGGAACATGAAACTATGGATTATTATTGCTACACAATATAGTTGATTTTATTCACATATTGCATTATACCAACTAGTTAGTTTCTCGTCTCGCGTTGCGCGACATTCATTCCAACTTGCATCGGTGAGTAGCTACATGTTTGTTCGCGGTCGTAATGATTTTATTTGAACATATAAACATAAAACATACATGGAGCATATGAAATAGAAAGGAACATAAAAGCAAACAAACTGTGTTTGATATATTGTATTTGTACATAGGAAAAATTATGTGTTAAGATGTCTACATAGCCTACAATTAAGTCTACTGAGATGTAACAACAAACACTACGAATGAACATCTACAAAAGGACGACCAAGATTAGTACACGTGTATGTCCCAGATTCAATGCTAAATCTTCAAGCAAACCAAAATCTAAAATCACTCAGAATGTTATAGTTTGTATGATGAAAAAATAAGGTTTACCTTCATAACCTCTTTTGTTAGTAATGATGATGTGAATGCTTTTATACAGTGCCTGAAGTGTAAGAATCGTAAATACATCTTCCATAACATTAACATCAACCTTGAATCACCCTCTGTAACACCCTGCCCCTCTCACCACCAATATTGTCCGCTTTGCCCCGATGGGTTGCACATCCAGAGCTCACGGATTTGTTTTTGGTTGCCCAGTGGAGACTTCCCAGGAGGTCATTAAGCCCCAAAACGCGTTGGTGATTTAAGAGGCAAGACATTACTTATGAACCAAGGATCTCTCCTGGCCACGGCCGATGTGGGATTTTCCTGGGGTGTCACACCCTCTGCCCAAACCCAAACCAAATTTCATTCCAACCGAAAAAAAATTTCTCAAATGCCATCAGATTTCTTTGAATCCTAGAGTCACCACTGCCAAGGGCCACACCACCAGCACCAAACTCTGTTACAACATCTCCCAGCGATGCCTCACGCCCTGCTGCTGCTACTGCACATATGATGGTGTTCTCGCGAATCGCCGTCGGCAACGACAACAGGGGGAAAAATCCTCCTCGTCCAGATCCATGCTTGGCTAAACATCAAAGATCTGATGCAACAACTTAACAGAAAAGAAGTCGAAAGAACCTTTTTGGAAAGGGGGAAGAGCGAGGAGATAAACGCAGTCGGTGTTTGGGAGAATGAACCGTAGACAGGACGGGGATCGGCCGCCGTAGACAAAGCAGCTCCTAGCTCTAAGACCTCTGTTCCGCCGCCGCCAAGCCACACCTCCACCGGCTGATTCCTCAAACCACCACCACCAAAACCTAGCTGTAAGACCCCGTTCTCTGCCTCTCTCTCCATATGGATGTGTGTGTGTACACGCGTCGTTGAGAGCAGGGCCGCCGGGTGGTTCGCCGTTGACGGTGGCCGAAAACCTTCCGGTTCGTCTTGTCTTCCTCATCTCAGCTTCTCTCTCTGTATGTTTGTCTCTATAAGTTGATTGTGTGTAAAAGTGTATAAACTAACAGCAAGAGGAAACAAAAAAGGATAATACTGACGACGTTAGCAAAAGGCAAGTTCCGTTACCGTTAAAGCACTGTTGTCCGTCATGTTACAAATTAATATATATAGTAATAAGATGAATAGTTGGTTCATATGTTGCCAACCAATCACAAAAAATGGTTATTCTTGTGAGTCCAACAATGTGTTCCGCTACATTGATGATGATGATGATGATAATGATAATGATAATGATAATGATAATGATAATGATAATGATAATGATAATGATAATGATAATGATAATGATAATGATAATGATAATAATAATAATAATAATAATAATAATAATAATAATAATAATAATAATAATAATAATAATAATAATAAAAACACCTACACATTACAACCTCTCTTTATACATGTTTCAATGAAACGTATTAGCATGTTCTCTACAACCTCTCTAAAAAGACTAGCTTCTATTTTCTTAATGGATTCGATAAACAAAATCACCACATCCAAAAATAGATGTATGTTGTATCTTAAACTTGTAAGATACAATAATATTTTTGAAAAAAAAACAAAAAGAAATCTTTTGTTAATATTCAAAACCAGGTTCTAACCACATTTCTTTGTTCGCCATGTGTCGATAATGGATAAAAAACAATGCAATGCAATGCAATTCATTTTATCACTCTCCACTTACAAAGCACCACCAGTTGCAACCCACAAGTACACATCAACAACCAACTAAAATGACTATCAATCTCCAGTTGATGACCCACAAACCAAAATATATATATATATATATATATATCACATACCATCAAGTAAGACAGAACATATTAATAAAAAACAAATCGCTTCTCATTCCCTACTTGATGTACTGAGAAACCCACTTAAAGCCCTCACCGTAACCCATTTTCCTGACAATGCTACACATGAATACCTCAATAGGCCTAACACCCGTGTTCTCCATGTTGACCTTGCCTTTACCTGTAGTCAGCCCGGTGAGCCCCATATGATAAAGTAACTCCTCTTCCGAGGCTGCATACGCAATGTCAATCTTGTTGCCTAAAATCAAGAAAGGTACAGTCGCCAATGATTCATCTGACAGCAGCGCGTCTAGTTCTTTCTTTGACTCGGCAAATCGTTCTTTGTCATACGCATCCACTAGGTAAACAACAGCATCCACCTTTAAATAATAATAAATACACACAAGTGTTATGACCAACACTTCAATAGTACAAGAGACAGTTAAGATATCAATGCAGACAGCTTCTGAAAGTGTATCAGAGGACAACAAAAAGAACCAGAATGACGTATATAAGTGGCACCAAGTTCTGTAAACATAAAAACACACAAATAAACATCTATAATATTGTGTATATATGCATAGCATCATCACTAGTTCGGGATCCATATACACATGCTCAAAAACTAAATGTTTGATTTTTAAATAAAAAATGTGTGTTAACTTTTAATACAGGTCACTTTTTATTTACTGTATTCACACTCTTATTGCTGGAACTGGATGAACAATTCAAAGAAATGTTTGAACACAAGAGTTGATGAAGAAATCATAGAATTGAATGATTAGTTTCCATCAAACGTATTTTAAATTGTTTAAATTAATAAGTTATAAGTCACTTTGGTGAAATTATCAAGGAGCTAAAAGTGATTACTCTTTATATCAGGTAAGAACATTCATAGTTCGGTGAACATCTTCTAATCACATGTTAAAAAATTAACTTTAGGCATGAAAATTTGTGATACCAATAAGAGATTGCAACTTTATTGTAAGAAACAATAGAACTGTTATGAATTCATTCATATGTTGTACAATTACTTAAGTGACCATGACTTCACTATTATCAAGATTTGCTAGAGTTGCTGGTTGCACCTCTTAGGACATGGTCCAGGATAGGATAGGATAGGAGTTTGCGAAAACGTAAGATTAAGATTAAGGCCTTTTAGGGAGCTTCATCTTAAGGGCTTAGATTTTCACACACTTTAGGTGGACCTCCTTGTAGGTGATGCATTGGCCTACATGTTTTATGATGTTATATCAATTTATCTTTTACTATACTCTTTCACCACTTCCTTTGTTTTTATGTTATTTGCAGTTTTCATACACCCGTATAAAAGTTTCATACGCACGTATAAAAGACAAGTTCTAATATACATAGGAAGAGTAGAAAAAAACAATTTTAGATGGATATTTTAAGATCATTCAAATCTGAATTGGTCAAACATGCCTTTTCCCTGTATTTTTAGGTAAATTTTAAAAGCCTTTGAAATCAGCCACACAATTCAATTCTTTAAACGTTTCCTCCTTATTCTCTTCAAATTGATAAAGAACACTAAAAATTGATTAAAAGTATATAATTTAACTGCATAAAGGTAAATAAAGGAATCAGTGTTTGAAAAATATATATATATATATAAACTGATAAGATAAATGTAATTCTATTTTTAGTTAAATCACAATGATATGATCGTTGAAAAGAATCAAGAAACATTAATCCACCTTGAAGTTGAAACAAAATATACCTTGGCGTAATAATCTTTCCAAACCCTACGAGCAATCTGATGCCCACCCAAATCAAAAGCTTTAAACTTAATTTTCCCTATACTCAATTCTTCAGAAGTCGGATACTGCGTCGGCTGATGCTGAACCAATCTCTACCAAAATCAAACCATACATTTAAAAACAAAAAGTCAAATCACTAAAACTGAAACAATATTATTATTATGATCGAAACTAATTTAAACAAACCTCATCTTTCAACATATGAAGCAAAGTAGTTTTGCCAGCATTATCAAGGCCTAGAAACAAGATCTTAGCCTCCTTTTGCCACAGACCTAACGATGCCAACACTCCATAGAACCAATCCACCAAAAACATGATTATTATTATTATTATTAATGAGCCAGTAACCAAATGATTTAAATAAAGGGGCTGGTGATATATAGTAAACCCTAGGGGAAGAAAGGTAGAACACAAATTGAATGTGTTGTGCCACAATTTGGAAATTCGGGTGTTTTTTTTAGTTGTATATCGCGTGTGTAATTATGGTGGTGAAATCTCAGCCGTTGGATCCAGCTGATTATAAATTCTGAGGGTAGTGGACCAATGAGATATGAGAGAAAGGAAAGTGTTGTGTCATCGAGTGAATATTAGCCGTTAGATTGATTGTTGATGTTAGCTACTGTGGTTTAGATCTTTCTTATTTGCTTGTTGCACCCTTGAGAATATCTTATTCTTACGATTACGTCCATATGTATAAGTTTTGGTACTATTTTATATCTTCTTTTAGGTTTAACTAGTGGGTTACCCGCGCATGCATTCGGTCTGTACCAATTTGTTTCGTTAAATTTTACAGCCGGCGCGTTGCACCGAGAATTCCCTGCGCTACGCTTGGTCTTCTACACCGCTACCATCTATGGCGCCTAAATTGTTGATTTAATTAGCAAGTTGTTTACAAATTTCAAGATAATCAGCGTATCACCATTAATATGTCAAATGAGTTATACCTTCTCATTAGATTACCATATATGATCACACAAAACATACAGTGCCACATTGTTGACTGTGACAATTAAAAACCATCACCATCAACCTAAATATTTATAATGGTAGTTGTCTTACCTGATTGTGAAGCCAGAACTTTTCATAGAACCAGCGCCGCTTAAGCACCTCCTATAAATAGCCAATCGATGAAAATCACTGCTGTTAGCTCCCTAATTATTGTTGCATATCAAACCCCCAAAATTTGTTTTGAACCAAGTGGATGTATATTTTCTTCTTCTTTTTTAATCCAGAAATCACCACCGCAAAACCGATTTGTTACAACCGGCTTCAAACAGTCGAAAAAAACCGTCTTCATGGTGTCGCAGCTTGGCTTTTTTTACTGTTCTGCCGACTATTAACGCTGTTTCAAAAACTGTGGCCGAATCGAAAGCCAAAAACTTTTGCCCGGAAAAGCGGTTGTTGCGCCGATGCTGGGCGATTTGGCGAAGGGGTTTGATGGGGGCGCGATAGCCACCCACAGTGACGGGAACACCACCCTCGTCAGCGCTATGAGGGCGTGATGGAGAGTTTCATGATTGAGGTCCTGAGAGTAGGAGCATTGGGTTAAGGGATGTGACCATTATTTTTGGACCGTTGAACGGTCATTTATTAAAAAAATAATAATAAAATGAATCATTTATATATATCACAATCCTTCAAACAAGTTATTACTTAGGAGGTGTTTGTATTTTGGTTAGAAGTGTTTCCGACCACTTCTGTCTGTACCGCGCAGACACGGGCAGACGTTTGGGCCGCGCAGATTGTTTGTTTTTTTTAGAAGACATTGCACTAAAAAGGTCTTTCTGACCTCTTCTTAGTGCAGACTTGAACCAAGGTCTTCTAGCTTCTTCCCACCTCTTCTCCATCTTTTTTTCTTTTTCTCTTCTTAACAGTAGCAACATCATCATCATCATCAAAGCAAGTTCTTCTTCTTCTCTTCTTTCTTCTTCTTAGTTTGATTTGAGATACCCATTTGTTTAATTAGATTAATTGATGCGTTTTTAATTTGGGTTTTTTGTTTGGTTACATAATTCTAGGGTTTGACTTTTTTTGGGGTTATAGATTTGGGTTGGTTATGGTTCTGTAGAAGAGCTGAAGAATTTTAATGGACGGTGATGATAATAATAACATTTTTGAAAATTTTGAGTCGTGTTTATTTGTTTTGGTTGACATAGGTTATGATTTTATTACTCTTCCGTAACTTGTGCAGAAATTTATGACTGGAATTGGTTTGTTTGTCTTGATTATAATGGGTCACATATGGTTATGGTTTTGGGTTCCCCTACAGACGTTAAAAAACAAATAGTCTTTGTCACACCCTCAAATTTCCACATGCGGGGTTTTACCGTGAGGCGCGTGACACACCAGGATCCAAGTCAACGGTCACAATAAACGACAACTAAATGTAAGAAAATACGTAAGAAATTCCATTCAATAACCAAGACATTATGCTTTGAGCCATAAACCAGCAGCAGAATCATTTCTTGTTTACAACCAAAAGACATGTTACAGTTTACAAAACATTGTTTAATACGCGACAAGACTCTAGACGCTGTGCGAGACTCCGTGCGCCTAGTCCATTTATACCTACCTTAGCGACCTGAGAAAACATGCCAAAAATGTCAACATATAATGCTGGTGAGTTCACAGGTTTTTCTTTTTCAATAAGCGTTTCATTAATCCTTTAAAAACTGTTACCGTTACTGTTACTGTTATTGTTACTGTTCATACTATGCTTGTGTGTACGCTAGCTAGGCGTCAAGTGTGTTACTCATACGGGTGAAACCATTGCTGACTGTGTGATACCCTTGTTTATAGACCACCTCATCTTCGGTAAGCCTAGTGTGATTGAGACAATATGCACCCACCCGGCCTCCAACCGTCGAGTGGGGTTTGTCAGGCCCAATAGCGCTATCCACATTTCCCCGCTACATCCCCGTATTAGTGGTTTCTAAGGGACTTAGATGAACCGTATAGTAATAAAGTGTGAGCCATAGTATAACATGAAAACGTGTGTTTATAATGTATAACATGTAAATGTGTGATCAAAATGTATAAGCATGTTTCTCCCCCGAAAACAAAACTAGTAAAGTGTGGGGCCGTGAACTCACGTTAGATTGTGTTACTTGAAAACAATTAAATCGGTAAGCTATGATGGCCCCAAATAGCGGCGACCTATCATAAGACGTATATAAGTATCTAGACTAATAACCCGTAGGTTAACTAGTCCCCGAATGTCCAGACCATAACCATGTACGTTTGAAAACACCTTTGACTGTTAAACCGACCGTACCAGACAAGACCCGACATCCCATTGGTGACCCGACATTCCACGTGTTAGCCAAATACAAGATATCATGCAACATATGTAGTTAAACACTTAGCACGCGCAAAAGTTCACTAAGTCTAGCATAACGCTCAATTAATGCATAAATGAGTCCGAACACGTGTTACTAAGTCATTAGGCATGTCATGGGGTTCCTATCATATTCCTAGGTGTCAAATCATGCTTGGGATGTCAAAATACGCTTACAACAGCAGCACACGTGATTAGGAAATTAACATGCAATTAGGAAAAGTCAACTAGTGATTAGGATGGTCAAACTAGTGATTAGGATTGTAATCACATGTATTGCATGTGATTAGGCTAATCACATGACACTCAGGCGATTAGGATTCCCCTAATCGCCCCCTGCAGGTCCGTTCCACTTTTTCGCGTGTTTAACCCTCCAAATCAGATCCGAAACATGTATAAACACCTAACATCAAACCTAAACTATTAACCAACCCATTCCAAGCAAAAACCCCCCAATTTATCACTGCTCTAACACCCTTGGTGCAATTATTTCAAAAAATGACAAAGTACTAGGTTTCATTAATTATGCATATCTTTCCTTAAATGGCAAATAATCAGATTTCACCTCCTACAACCTTGCAAATCATCATCTCTCTGTTATAATATCCTTCTAATGTGAATCCTAACAACAAACAATCATCAAATCATATCATAACATCCTAAATCTTCAAGAATCATCCAAATGGGTCAAAATGCATATTTTCATCAAAACACAATAATAATGTCTCAAATCCTTAGGAAAACATCCTAATAACTCCTACACATCAGATGTACCTCAATTACATGGAAACATTCATGTTTTGACCATCAAAAATCATTTCTTGCATGAATACTTCACATATAGCAAGTATAAAGGTCTAGGCTTGTTTTAGAAACTCATTTCAAAGGTTTTTAAAGACACAAACATGGTAAAACAAGGCCTGGACCTTTGGGAACCAAAACAACAACATTACAAAGGTTTGGGATGAAGAACACACCTTGGATTTTATAAAAGAAAGGAGTGTAAGCTTGGAAATGGTGGGTTTCGAAGCAAAACAAGTTTCAGAGGTGTTCTAAGGTGTGAGGGAGGCTTAGGATCAGTTAGGGTTGCATAAATGATGTTGCACAAGTCAAGGGTTGTATTTATAGGTGTTTCTACTCGTCAAGATCAGATCAGGCAATTACAGACAGCTACAGGTGATTAGAGCTCCTAATCGCCTATAGTTACATGCGATTAGGGCCTAATCGCCTATAACCACATGTGATTAGGGCCTAATCACCTATAACAACTAGTGATTGGGGACAATTGCCTATAACAACTAGTGATTGGGGCCAATTGCCTATAACAACTAGTGATTGGGGCCAAATGCTTATCACGTCATGCAATTACACGTAATCACCTATAATGTCATGCAATTACACGTAATCACCTATAATGTCATGCAATTACACGTAATCACCTATAATGTTATGCAATTACACATAATCACCCTCAGCATGTTTATTCGGGTTTTGAGCGCGTTAAACACTGTTTTAACATATATAAACACGTATTCACATACCGACAAGTCACGTAATGATTACAAACACATAATGCATGATTACTAACACATTCACATCCGTTCACCATTTCCCAGGACTCGAGACTTGCGTGTGTGCGTTAAACCCGGTGATTCCACGAATCACCAATCCTTGTACATGCGGTTATGGACCGACTCCCAATGATCCCGTGGATCATCGTAACGACTCAACTGACCCAGTTAAGTATGTAACATGCATGACTCGCTAAGGTAGACTTACTAGTTTAATGAAAGTTATTAACCGGAGTTTTCTGGGTGTCACAGTCTTCCTGTTGCAGACTGCAGACCTTTGGTCCATCTCTTCTCCTGCAGATGTCTGCAGATGTGGTCCGCAGACTGCAAACCTTTTGCTTCAGAAAAAATAAACAGCACCTTACACAAAAAAAAAAAAACCAAACCAACTTAACTTCTACACTATAAAAAAATAAAAATAAAAAAAACCTCATTCTTCTTATAAAAAATCACCATACCACAATGTCGCCTCCTCCCTCCAAAGATTCATTTACTAATCTTTATCAAAGATTTTTTCACGACGATGGCGCGGAAGAGAAAGAAACGGTTTCGAGTGCGGTTACGCTAGCGATGAATTCCATGCAACATTTAAATCATCATCCCCCATGCCCAATATTGACTAGGGAATAGATACAACGAGACCATGTAGCCGCAAATGATCGTTTAATGAATGATTATTTCAATCCTTCAGCGGTTTACGGCCCTAATATATTTAGGCGCCGATTTTAGATGAGTAAAAGGTTATTTTTGCGCATTACCGAAGATTTAGAGTCTAGATATGAGTACTTTAAGCAAAAACCCGACGGTAGAGGATGTTTAGGATTCACCCCAATTCAAAAGGTCACTTCCGCGTTACGCGTACTCGCATATGGGAACATATACGCTTTCAATGATGAGTATTTGAAGATGGCGGAGAAAACCACACGCCAAACCTTGGAATATTTCTGCTATGATATATTTACAATTTTATATATAGTTATAAATTAGTAGTTAAATTTACTTTTTTAACCCCTGATGTTATATGTATTTTAAATTTTTTTAGGTATATGCCAATTATATGGAAAACGTTTCTTGAGAAACCCTACATGGAACGACCTTCAACAGATATACGAAGTGCATTTAGAAAAACATGGCATACCCGGGATGATTGGTAGTATAGACTGTCGTTAATTGCGGTGGTATAATTGTCCAATCGCATGGTGAGGTCAACATACACGCGGTGACCTAAAAATACCAACGTCGGTTTTACAAGTTGTTGCCTCATACGGCCTTTGAGTTTGGTCAGCCTTCTTTGGTCTCACCAGATGTATGAATGACATAAATACTTTTCAGTTTTCACCATTGCTAGAGGCTTACATTGGCGGCACGATACAAAAAGCTGGGTTTTATGCAAATAATAATTACTACGAAAATGGATACTACTTAGCGGATGGTATATATCCAGAGTATTTAATGCTCGTCAAAACGTTTCTCAAACACTTGATGTAAAAAGACAATATTTTAAGAGACTTCATTAGTCCGCAAGAAAGGACATCGAGAGGTGCTTTGGGGTTCTTCAACAACGATGGCATTTTGTTAGAAATCCTTGTCGTATATGGGATAAAGAAAGAATTAGAATGGTTATGTATGCTTGTATCATAATGCATAATATAATCCTAGAAGACGAAGGAAAAGCAATATGCCAAAACTATTTCTTGAAGATGTTGTTCAATGGACACAAGCGACAATGGAGCAAGGAATACAAAACAGTGACATGTTGCGTTCCAAGGATATACATTTTTTTACACTTGCTTCACGGTTTACTTGTTGAATTTCAGGACGAAATTCTTTTCAACTTTGGGATGAAGTGACACTCCGCATTTTCAGGTTCATACTTTAACTAAACTCTAGTTAACTTTTACTTACATTCACGGCATATTACTTAACTAGGGTTAGTTAGGTGAGTCACACCTTGCACAGTTATAGGTTAATTACTGCATAAGAAGGTAATTCGAGGAATTACTGGACTATGTACACGAGTTTCGAACCCCGAATGTTGGTGAAGTGATAAAATAGATAATTGTGAAATAATTGTTTGATATTATTTGTAGTTACGTGTTTGTGTGAAACTATGTGTAAATTGTTGTGTGATAGGATAGTTCGGGTCTAAAAACACGGGGTTACATTTTGGTAGGGTCCAAAATAACTATTAAAACGAAGAAAATATGCAATACATTGAACCAGTCCGAACGAAACGGGCCTAAGCAGGCCGAACGGCCGTGTGAAAGGTCGTTCGCTAGGGTCTGACTCGGGAATCGACTTAAGACCACTATAAAACGATTTTACACCCCTAGACACTTGCTAAGGCTCAAGAGCATCATTCGGGAGACTTGGAAGGTGTTCGGTTGTGATTTTAAGAACTTTAGGTATAATACTTGATCTTTTGTGTTTTAATCTTCTCTGTTATGTTTTAAAACACCATAAACAAGTTTTTCAAGATCTGATATAAGTTTATAATGATTAAAACATGAGTTTTCTAAGAGATTAACATGTTAAACATGGAGTTTTATGATTGTCATTTGATATGCTTGCATGTTATTGCATGTTGACGATTATTGAACATCTAGGGTTTATAGATGATATTATTTATGATGAATCTTGCATGTTTTGATCATGTTAATGTATGATGGGTCTTGTATGATATTTATTTGTTGACCATGATTGATAATATACATCCAGGGTTTGTTAAATTTAAGATTTTTACATGTTTAAAAATTGGACAGAATACATAGGTCGACTTGTAGGCTCTGTAACGTGACTTGAAACTATTTGTTTTGATTGTTTCTTGAGATGAACATGTTTTATGTGGTCTTGGCTTTCTGTAAAGGGTAAGATTGTGTGATTTGTTTATCGTTTGATGTGTTTTTGGAATTTTATACAAATATGGGTCAAAACTGATTTTCGGATTACTGTTTTTGGTCGACTTTAAACGGCCATACCACGGGTTTTATAAAGAGTTAGGTCACGAAATTTGGTCAGTAAATAGTTACATGGATAACTCGGATTTCCAAGTAGATTCATCCCGTTTGGATGAATAAACGATTTTTGAGAAGTTTTCTCATAGAATGACCTGATGTGAATGTTTTCAAAACCTAGCTATAGTAAACAATTTTTCATAATTTTTCTATATGGTTTTGTCACGAAACAAAAATATGGATATCACGACTAGACTCCTAGGAATATTTAGTAAAATTTTGGGAGCCTAATATGTTGTTTAGGTATTTTTCATAAATCGTTTTGATAATACATAATCTGTCCTAAAAACACAGATTATGATATATGTGCATAAGTGTTTGTTTGAAGGCTTGTATGACTCAGTTATGACCTGAATTTGTAAGTACACTTGTATGAGATGTATATGATGTGTATAACTGATATTAAACATAATGTTCACCAATGGGTTCGTAGGGTTTACTTGTGCATTTAGTTACACTAGGTGTCGCTTAATCGTTTTAACATTACTTAACGTCTTGGACAAATGAGTTTTGTGGTGTATTGTGTATACACATATACTCACGTAATGGCACATATAATAGGGAGTCGGTAGCACGTCCTTATTACTTGCGGATTTTGGATTTGTATTTAGCTTTTGCAACCTAAGGGAAGTTTCACTACTTTTTCTCAAAAGTGTGCGTCTCTAGTTGGAGACATCATCATCATCATCATCATCATCATCATCATACTCAGTTAATCCCACCTATAGCAAAGCTAAGGTAGGGTCTGAGGAGGGTAAGATGTAGACAGCCTTACCTCTACCCCTATGAATAGAGAGGCTGCTTCCAGTGAGACCCCCGGCTCGATGTGGTTTGGTATCAAGCCTTGGACATAAGGCACATAACACTTACCAATCGGGACAAACCCGATCGATGCATGTACCCCTTTGTCTTTTGGCTATCCACGCCACCACATGATGCATGATTAACCGTCCGTCTTTTTAACGTTATTTTCACGAAATTAGTAAAATAACGTTAATACTAGTGCAACTTTACTTTTGCCCCCAAGGGCCACACATATATACATTAGGATTGGTCAAGTGTATTGGGTTTAAGATGGATGGGTAATTATGTAAAACTTTATATCAAACTTCACAAACTATCTTATTATTATTATTACTATTAATTTTTTTTTTCTGAATATAAAATATATTTTATTATTATTATTTAAAAAAATGATTAAATAATTCCTTATTTAATTAAATCAACATTCAATAACAAATAAGAACCTATATTTATTAATGTCAAATAAATGCGAATATCCTTTAAAAAGAATTTTGAAAATGCAAGGGCTAGAAATAGAAATTCTTGAATACAAGAGAGACTAAAGTGGTAAAACGATAAGAGTGAAAGGGGACAGATGTCACAAATCCTAGGTTCGATTCTTGAGCTAGATGGGTTTTACCGATAATTTCATCGTCGTGCCTATGGGCGGGTGGGTTAACGGGTTTTTTCCCGAAATTGGTGTTTGACAACTCAGGTACACTCGGAGTACTTGAATTTGTCGAAAGGGTGCCCTGAGAGTGCTCGGGTTTGATTTGTTTGCCGTTAAAAAAAAAATCTAAGATAAACATAACACTTAACATGACAAATCACACCAAATACCATGTCTTTCTAATCATAAGCATAATGATGCACATTCAAGAGTTTATCAATAATAATTAAGACCTCACTCACCAATCTAGTTCAAGACCATAGCCTAACATAAACATATACAAATCTATGAATGAATACTTAAATTATGAGTTTTTCATCATTACGTAACCAAATACCCACAAGTCTTGAATACCCCTAACAAACCTTTAAATACACAAAACCATTGAAAAATAATCATGGTACTACTAAAACATCAACATTATCATTGCCAATAATCAATGAATATCATCAAATGTTGTAACATCCGTCAAAATTCTTCTTCAACCACTACTGAAGCCCCAAATCCATTAAAGCAATCCACGGTAATCTTCATTACAGTTTTGTTATTCTCTGTCGATTATATGTTGATTAAGATTCTTATCACAAATCCATTGAATATTTTGTTATTATCTTTCAATTATCAGTACATCGTCCCTGATTTTGGTAGTATTTGGAAGTATTTGTTATTATCGTTCTTAAAGTTTTGTTATTATCTTTCTTAAACTTTTAAGTTCATAATCGGCTAAAAGTATCTTGTGGAAACCCACTTGAGTTGGAGAAACCCGTGGAAACCCTATGTAACAACATTGTTTTTTTTCTAATTTTTTTAGAATAGCTTGTATACTTAATTTTATGAGTTTCGGCCAAAAAATCAAAAAAACGTCAAATAGATTTTTTTTAAAAAAATTATGTAACAAACATGTTACATATGTAACAATGCTGACGTATGATAAAACCGAGTTTGTGTAACACATGTGTAACAAAATAATCTACTTGGCGCTTTTTTGTTTTTTTTTTTTGCCGAAACTAATAAAATTGAATATAAAAGCTATGCTGAAAAAATCAGGAAAAAAATAATGTTTTTACATAGGGTTTCCATGGGTTCCTCCAACTCAAGTGGGTTTCCAAAATATCCTTTCCCTATATATATATATATATATATATATATATATATATATATATATATCATGTATATATACGAATTCGATCCGGGTTATTTTGGAATGCACATAATGGCATTCATACACACAATCAAAGCCGGGTCATGGTCAATTCAACGCGTTAAACGCTTTAATGGTGTTATTCGGTCAATAGAATGCGTTAAAGGGGCCACGAATTCAGCTTTGATTCCCCCTTTTTTGTTCTTTGCGTCGCACAGTCAACAGCAAAGGAAGGAAGATGAACCAGCGATTAGGACAGGTTAAAAGGATTTGGATCTGGATGTAAATAACAAATGTGTGTGTGGAGTAGTGGTGGCGTGCTGTGTGTGTTTCTTGTTACCCGACTCCTGCCCGGTTTCGAGTCCCGGCAGGGGCAAAACATATTTTTTTTTATTTTTTTTTTTGACTAAAGGGAAGGAGAAGTAAGCTGGGCCTGGGCTTTGTGTGTTGGGCCGGCTTCGTCCTGGGCTGCTGAAAAGGAAAGGCAAGGTGGGCTAGGGTGTTGGGTTGGTTATGGTTTGGTTTGGTAAGAAGAAAGAAATATATCTGAAATCACTAATTGTATAAAATCTGATTTTTTATTATTATTATTATTATTATATAAAGAAAAGTGACGGATGTCACAGCATCCCCTACTTTTAGAAACTTCATCCCGATGTTATTAGAAACATAGGGTTATGGATGTCTGGGTAAAAATTAAGATAACTGTAGTTTGGAAAGTCGAAAGATTTGGGATAAGAGGTTTGATAGGTGTGAGTTAAGGATTGGATTAGGGTCGTCTAGAATAATAAGAATCTAGTAACTCATTAAACTTCAAGTTTTAGGACTCGTAAAATAATTGCATGAGTTGATTGACTACAGAAAAACTAAATGAACTACCAAGTAACTAGAGTTTGTTCCTGGTCCGACTTCCAGTCTCACTTTCAATGCATCATTAGTGTTTGTATACAGGGTGTACCGCAGCTAACCCACCACACCTTTGATACCTTGAAAACGTACTGGACGTCTTCCCAAAAACTCTAATAGAATTTCACACTACCCTAACGCACCTGTAAATTCATGATTACGTTCTGGACCGGAATCATCAATTTACCTTACATTAGGGTTTTATGTCCTTCTATGATCTAACACACATTAAAGCAAATAAGTTTCACAAGAAGATGTCACAACAAACACGTTGAGTTACAATGAGATGTTATCAATGAAATGAGGCCGTGTAATAATGAGGTCAATTGCATTGGTTTGCAATGACTTGTAAGCATAACAGTTTTTTAAGTATGGGCTACCACTCGTCCGAGGAGCCCTTTAAATGAAATGTTTATCTGAGTTGCGTGGATAATACACACATGCAAGCAAGTTTGTAAGTGCTAAAACCAATAAGTGTAAGTGTTATCTTAGTGGCCTATAGAAATAGTTTACGAGTATCATGAATAATTAAATGTCAAATGGATAGTCAAATTAATGGAAAAATCAAGTTTCAAGCAATGATGTTTTTAGAAAAGCTCTGTAGGATCAAGTATCAAGTTTTTAGTAGTTTGGAAATCAAGTCCAAATGGTTTCAATAAAATGTAAGGTAGAGTCTAAAACTTATACGATATAAAATAAACGTAACCGAATATGATAAATTTCCAATCTGCATTCGTACACAATAGTATGCAAGGAATTTATATGCTTATGAGTATAATTGGGTACAAAATGATAATAAGATCAAGAAAATGAAAACACATGTATTGGATTCTCGAGTCTTAGAAAGATTTCATCCATGGCTTAACCAGTGGGATTAACGTCATCCTGACCGTTTGCTTCGTTGATATTGTTATCGAAAGCTTGTCCATGTGCCACCAGGTTTACATTATTCAATTTAGGGCATTGAGGTCGCATGTGGTTAGGGTCTCTACAATGATAACAGGCCCGACCGTTAGTAATCTGTAGTGGTTCCTGGGCAGCTGTCTGATGATTATCCTGTGCCCTATCCATTGCACGACAAGTAGTAACAAAGTGTCCAAACCTTCCACATCTAGTGCATTGACGGCATGGAAGATTTTCAGGGTGATGATACTTGCAAGTGTTGCATTGAGGATGGATTCCCGTGTAGGCTTTCTTGCCAGGAGGTTGAGTTATAGGATCCACAACAACATGGTTCTGATCATTGCCCATTCGTTTCTTAGAGTTCGAAGCAGTAGTGGCGGCCTTTGCTAAGACAGTCTTAGATTGTTCAACAGCACGGGTGGTTTTCTCAGTAGACGTCTTGGTGCCCTTCCTAACCAAGTTTCCTTTCCTTACGTGTTTGTCTGTCAAAGTGGCTGCAAGCTGGATGGCTTCTTCCACCGTAGTAGATTTGCTCCCAGTGACTACGTCTTGTATCAGGTCAGGTAATCCCTCGATATATTTCTCGATTGCTCGAGAGACCGGGGTGACCATGTGTGGAACCAGTATGCTAAGTTCATGATATCGGGTATTATACGCAAGATTCTCACCACTGTCTTGTTTGAGCTCACGAAATTCATCCTCCAGTTTTCTGATTTCGTTCCTAGGGCAGAATTTGGCGATCATGAGTTCCTTAACTTCAGCCCAAGATAAAGCAACATCAGCTCCTCGATTGCGCTTTTCGCCATTCCACCAGGTTAGCGCCCCCTTTTGAAGGACACTAGTAGCATAGCGAACGCGGAGTTCATCAGGACATTCGCTGTTCACAAAAGTACTCTCCATGCTTTCAAACCATTGGAGGAGGCCAGTAGCACCCTCCTCACCAGTGAATTTTGTGGGGTTGCAGGAGTTAAAGTGTTTGAAAGTGCACCGAAATTGAGTCGTACTCCCTGTGTTGGCACTGTTACTATTCTGGGTTAACTCACTGACAAGGTTTGGGATCACTGCAGCAATTTCCTTAGCGACTAAAGATGCGAGGCGACGATCAGAACGTTGTCCAGAAGCATGAACAGGGCGTCGGTGGACATCGCGGGGCATGCGGCGAGCAGACATCTATGAGGTAGTCAATGAATAATCATGAGATTAGAAAATGTGAGTGTATAACTGTACAAATGATTATGAAAGTATGAACTTGTAAGCAATATATGGAAATCATGATATACAGGAGATTGTATATGAAACGAGAGAGTATTATTGAAAAACTTGCATAAATGCTTGGAGTGCCCTTGTCTAGCTGTAAAGCCCAACAAGAACGTTGACTTTTCAGAGGAGTTGAACCCAATGGTGATCAAAGAAGACATGCTTTAGCCTATAAGTGGACACTCACTCCAGGAATCCCCAGGTAAGCATAACAGGTCCGTAAATGGATTTATGTGCTATGCTTGCCTATGCCAGAAAATCCAGTGTACAGGCATCCACCCTTCCAGATTGCACGTGTCCTTATCACACTCATTAAAGTTCAACAACTTTGAAGGAGCAAAATAAGAGTAGGCATTATGCCTAAGAGTGTCTTCATGAAAGATAATGTCTCTGTTCCATACTGATGTAGACCTTCCGTTCCTTCTAGGACACCATCTCTATGCACCATGATGAAAGATGAGAAGAATGGAGAGAGAGAAGAAGGGAAAGATAGAAGAAGGAAAGTAGAGGGAAATGAGGGTAAGGTAATTTAGGAAATATTATGCATGAAAGTTCGGTTATAGTCTAGGCCATTTTATCTAATAACCTAGTTCCCTATAACCATGGCTCTGATACCAATCTGTAACACCCCAACCGATGGCGGAATCATCGAGGTGCCACGTAGTGACGATTGTTCAAAAGCTCATGGTACTAAAATGTAAATATATGATTATTGAATATTGTTTTACAACATGTGAAATTAAATACAAGACAACAAAAATAAAGATGATTGATTGTTCTAATCTAAGTCCAAAGTCCTATGTGAAGCGTCAAGCAGCTTATCCTGAAACATGCAAGAAAATAATTTTGTCAACATATGATGTTGGTGAGTACTACTTAGTTTTGTACATATAGTATAAGTTTTGAAAAGTAGTACAATTCATGTGTCTAGCATCACCAAGGCATTATGTAAACACGCAAGTAACCAAACAAGACAAAGATCACATGTAAAGTTGTACAATGTAATTGATAATGAGCACCTCAACACGTGTGAGTCTAAAAGAGCACCATAACATAAGTTATGTCTAAATGAGCACCGTAACATAAGTTACGTCTAAATGAGCACCGTAACATAAGTTACGTCTAAATGAGCACCGTAACATAAGTTACGTCTGAATGTAAAGAGCACCATAACATAAGTTATGTCTAAATGTATGATTTTGTATGTAAGCTACGTTCATGTTCAAGCATAAGCACAAAGATAAACAAGACACTTATATGAATTGTAAATGAATAAAATGTATGTGTAAATGAATACGAAAGTTTTGTATACTTGTGCATGAATCACCCCAAAAGTTGTAAAAGCGGAAAAAGGGGATAAGTAATACTCACTTTAGCAAGCTGGTAAGTCTTGTGTAATTGCATATGTATAATCCAACGTTGCCAAGTATCACCCTATGTATAATGTAACAAATAAGTCTAAGTCTATTTGGTCTATAAGTATTTTCTAGGGCTTCGAATTGCGGATAAACGTTTATTTGATTAATAAACAAATTGTTTATTAAATATAAGAAATTTAATAATTAAATAAATACAAGTCTCTTTGTAAAATTTTAAGTTGAATATAGTCACAACATAAGGTTTTGAGTATGAAAATAATTTTTATAAAATTATTCTCTTGAAAATAGAATATTTAATCTAATTATTTCAAATTGTCAAAATACGACTTTAATTTCTAAAAATATTAAAGTTAAAGAATTTCTGAATTAAAAATTGTATTTCAGTTCTAGATAGTTAGAAATAATTTATATAAAATTTTGGTGCAAAAATACTGAAAAATGAATTTATTATGATTTATTTATGATTAAAACTAACAAAAATTGATTAAAAATATTAAACAAACGGTTTTTCAGAAATAAAAATTATTTCTGAAATGTATATTGTTATACAAGTTTAGGATAATTTTTGTGGAATTTTATAAAATCGTTTAGATATTTTTATTGAATTTTATAAGTATAATTGAATAAACTTGTAATATTTATAATATATATAAAATAAATGATTTTTGAAAATCTAAAAATTTTCTAATAAAGTTTAACATTTGGACAACATAAGATAATTTTTATAGAGTTTATAAATCTCATTTGGTATTTTAAATGTATTTTTAAAAGTTAATTAAGATGAATATAAGGTTAAAAGTATGTAAAAAAATATACCCGCTGCTGGGAATCGAACCTGGCCTTCGACCGGTTCAGACTTTGGACAACGAGGTGGGTACCAACTGATCTGTGGATCAGTTGGTGTTAGATTTCTGTTTGTTTAAATTTTATAACCATGTCTGCAGGTTGTTTATCCCCAAAATAAAATGAATGAGCCCTAGTTTACCAATCGTAACATCAAAGCTGTTTTAGCTCGATTAATCATGGGGTTAATATTCAACAATGGCCGATTAACAGAACCCCATAATCAATTGTTACCTTTGAATCAGAAATGAGCACCAATCGTTGGTCAATGGTGAAGTCAAACTCGCGACAATTGTGATCAGGAACGAGTTTGTAAACAGAATTTGAAGGTGGGGTTCTCTTAATCGCATGTAGGTGTGTGCAAGTTTGATTGAGTTAATATCATGTATATATACGAATTCGATCCGGGTTATTTTGGAATGCACATAATGGCATTCATACACACAATCAAAGCCGGGTCATGGTCAATTCAACGCGTTAAACGCTTTAATGGTGTTATTCGGTCAATAGAATGCGTTAAAGGGGCCACGAATTCAGCTTTGATTCCCCCTTTTTTTTGTTCTTTGCGTCGCACAGTCAACATCAAAGGAAGGAAGATGAACCAGCGATTAGGACAGGTTAAAAGGATTTGGATCTGGATGTAAATAACAAATGTGTGTGTGGAGTAGTGGTGGCGTGCTGTGTGTGTTTCTTGTTACCCGGCTCCTGTCCGGTTTCGAGTCCCGGCAGGGGCAAAACATATTTTTTTTTTGACTAAAGGGAAGGAGAAGTAAGCTGGGCCTGGGCTTTGTGTGTTGGGCCGGCTTCGTCCTGGGCTGCTGAAAAGGAAAGGCAAGGTGGGCTAGGGTGTTGGGTTGGTTATGGTTTGGTTTGGTAAGAAGAAAGAAATATATCTGAAATCACTAATTGTATAAAATCTGATTTTTTATTATTATTATTATTATTATTATTATTATTATTATTATTATTATTATTATATAAAGAAAAGTGACGGATGTCACAAACAAGAACCTCAATTTCCACTCCCCACAGCAAAGCAAGCCACAAACCTCTAACCCAGGCCCGAAAATCCTCTGTTTGCTATGTGTTTATTTTGCAGGAGAACCACCACCGCCATTAGGTGGCGCCAAGTTGAACCAGGCCAACATTTTCCAACAGTTACCCTTTCCCGACAGCTGCGACGACTCGGCCTCCTCCGTTCTAGTTTGCAATCATGCTTGTATGACCTAGCTAGTCTACTTGGTTCTTAGTTTATTTGGTACTCAATAATACATTTTTAAACAAGGAAATATGTGAATTTGCCTTAAAATCTGTGAACTCGCCAACTTTTTGCTGCTTTTTTAAGCATGTTTTTCAGGTACTGATGCATAAAAGTTGTGAGTGTGGTTTAGTACGCACTACTTATGGACATGATTAGGGGACCCTAAAACTTTTAAGGCTATGCCTTTGGTTGAACATGTTTTTAAACTTTAAATACTTTGGAAAAACTTAATATGTTTGACTAGAGGATGGTTGCAAGATGTCCATATGTAACTATTGTGTGATTTGCTAAACGCATGTGGTAGCAACTTCCATTACCTCATGACTTGTTTTCCGCTGTGTGCTGTCGGGGTGTGACAACTCATCAGTTTGCAAAGGACTAGAGAGAAGTAAGCATGCGAATTTCTTCCATTTTTAGAATTTATACTCTTTGTTGTTAAAACAAAGTTGCAGATATAACATTATGTTAGCTTCTGGCAGTGGCTTTAGCCATTTTTTTTCTTATATTTTATAACAGTCGAATCATGTGGTTATGCCTTATATGCCTATTTTGATACCTACGATCAAGTGGACACTAGACACTATAAGATATTTTTTAGTTATACTTTTAAGTGTTTTAATATCAAATGGGTCAGATAAAAATGTTTGCAAAATTGGAAACAAGATGGGTGAGTGAATTGGGTTAAGGTAGTTTAAACCCATTTTTTTTGTCTCAAACGGGTCAAATAGAGAATTGCCCAAATTTATTGTAAAACCACCTTCAAAGTCGTTTTCCATTGATTTGGACTATTATTGTAATAATATTTTTTTTTATTTTATAGTTACAAGTTTATTATTTGCAATAATAATAATTTGAAAAATGATATGTTTGTGAGTCAAAGTCAACACAATTCGACTCAGACTACTTTGACCCGTACTAAAATGGCCTGTTTTGGCTGAACTTGTTACCTAACCCTTAATCTTCACACCAACAATATTGAATGATTTGGTAATTCTTACACGATGTCCAATATGAATTCAAATTTTGTTCGACTAACACAAAACGAGTACCGCGTTATAAATTGTTGCTCTCGCCGCATCACGCGGGTTTCCTACTACTACTATATTATATAATGCATGAGTGAAGGGTAGTTTAAGATACCTAAAAGTTAAGAAATTTATTTTCATTAATAACCTTAAAATGGGGGTAGAATAGTCATTTAAATACTTTTACACTTTAGTACCTCATTTTAGTTAATTTAGTTCCCTTATTTTTAGTTAGTAGTTACACTTTTCTCTCATCTCCTACAAAATTATAATTCTTTTATTTATTCCTATCATAACTTTTATACTATTATGTTTTATAAACATTTGAAAATACCTTGATGACCTACTCATTTTTGTCGACGTTTCGATGTTTGTCTTTGTTAATACCGACGTGTAGATTGAAATGTACAAGAAAGAAATGAGTTATTTACAAGTGATTATTGCATTACATGTTTAACTGAAAGAATCCAAATTTCACGTACAACGAAATGTGTTTTAGGTAAAAATTTAAAAGGTGTGACTAATATTGTTATAAGGTACATTCCATTAATGTAGAAGTAAACATAAAGAAGCTCACGCGTTGTTTTAGGAGAAAATATTATAAAGTTTGACAAAAAATTAAAAACTAAAAGGTACTTGAAATTTGGATTACAGATCAACATAATTTAGATGCAATGAAAGAACTTACATGTTTATTGTTAATATGGACGTTGAATCATAACACCATTTCATGACCATGTAAAATTCAAAATCGTAAAATTGAATTTGATTCTAAATAGTGTTCCGCAAAATAATGAAAAATTCATATCAATCAAATGCAACAATTCAAAAAACCAAATAGGGCACTCGAAATCTACAGACCAGCTTTGGTGATTCTTAAAATATGATAATGTTGTTAAACGGTATGGTTCATCCTTGCTTTGGAAGACAAAATAAAATAAAAGATAAAATCACTGGATTCGGTATTCACGGAAAACATAATATTTTTTTTACACTTTAGTCAAAGATAAACAAAATTTCATAATTTAAAGGGGTGGGAAAATCATGAGTTTTAAAATTTAAACTATATACTAACCTACTAAAGTTTATCCTATAAATACATAGTAATGCACACCTATTCCACTTGCTAAAATACTTAGGCATGGATCTAAATTTAAATTTAAAAATTTGAATTTAAATGTTGAAGCTTCTAATGTTGGTTATTTGTTAGTTTATGGTTATCATTCGTCCTAGTTTACTAATTATACATTGTTATACATATCTTAGTCATGTAAATGTTATTTTCTTGGTTTTGTAAATTTATTTAGATGAAAAACATACGAAAATGAACAAACCAATAGCCACACAAGCGTCTAAGGTTGTATTTATTAATGTTTAATTTTTAATATTAACATGGTTGTTATTTTGTGTGGTATATTGTACGTGTTTTATTGCAGGATAATTGTGATAATAGTGCTGAGATTATTTGCTATGGTGCAATGTTCAGTCCCTACAAATCTGATCTTTAATGTGAATTTAGTTAAGAGGTAATGCCAATATTTATTTCATTTTCTATTAACCCGTGTATTAAATATTTTTAATTTTTTAAGGATCGAATGCATGAAATTAATAGGAAGAGATCCAAGAGGCTCTCTAAATGAAAATGGAGTCAAATTATTGATCTAGACCATTCTGCCGAAAATGACAAAGAAGACGTATTTGATGATACTGCAGGTTCAAGCACTAAACTGAAACATCCATTTAAGATACTATGTGTGTCAATTCAGAAGCGCAACAGATTTCATGCGACTTAATATTATATATTTCTTTAAAAGTTGTGTTATGTTTAGTATCGTATTTTCTTTTCATTCTAGTAAATTTTCATTTAATTTATTCTGTTATGATATAATTTTTCTTCATTTTAATTATCATGTTGACTTTTCAAACCAACAACAAGAAAATAAAAATATATGTGTCCACTGAAAATGTTAAAGATGGATTGGAAGCAAGAATTTGTTCTAGATTTTGATTATTGAAATAAATCTCATCCATCCTCCAAAAGATGTAATAATCAATCAGGAAGATATATAAAAAATTTCATGGATCGTTTTTTATGACGAATGGTGGGCACACAATACAGATAAGATCATGCAGATTTAGAAGACGTATGACTAAATTGATCTCATATACTTAGTGTTCCTTTCGTATGTAACTTTATTTTATCAAATGTTTCTTAAAGTAATTTATAATTTAAATGTTAAGTCTTTTTAGTTACTACTATACATGTGTAATGCTTAACATTGCTTATGAGTTATGACATATATCCACCACAATGATGCTACAATAAATATAATTTGAAATAAGTACCGCAATGCAAAGTGTCGCTCCCGCCGCATCGCGTGGGTTTCCTACTATTTACATAAAATTGTATTTAAAAAGGTTTTGCGGTTATTTGGTGATAATGTGTGAGATATCCTATTTACCAGAATTTCAGTTATGTTATCGTATAATTTATTGCTATTTGTTCTCAAAATGACAATTTCTTCATAACTAACTAGTTTATATCCTGGGAGAGTCCCATGGTTGAAAAATCTAATATGGCATAACAAAATCTTTAATATATGATTTGCACAAAGTCAACCAAATATGGTTGCAAAGAAAAACTACCATTTAGATTGTTACCATATCCTCTAACCGTCTAATACGCTACCATCTCAATTATATTGGTTCCCTATGGATTTGATTCCTATATTAGCCACTGATAATTCCAATGGAATACCTATAGAATACCCATTGATGCTATTTGGTTAATTCAAAAATGGTAAATAGAATCACGTATAGTAATCAACAAATATGTGGGGATTCATACGGCAAGCTTAAATGCTATCTATCCATTCACATTTAAGCATTAATGAAACTAACAAATCACTTGAGGACGACGCATAGCATTCTTGGTTCTCTTCCGCACCTTCTCCCGAGTTGTTGCAAACATCTTGATGTTAGAACAACCAACTAACTTAGACAACAAAAGGTTGAATCATTACCTGGGTTGCCATCTGCTTAGGATTAGAAAAATCATTTTCTCTCATTTCCGTGAGATGTTCTCTTTTGAGGAGGTGGAGCCTAAAATTGGAAGCACGAAGTGTTTTGGTCAAAAATTACCTAGTAGAAATAGTTTTGTATTCCAAATTAGTAAAAGTGAGGTAGAGTGCTAAATGTGTGAAATATGTTAAAAACTCAGTTGTATTCTGAGGATGGCAATTTAATATAACAATATGACAACTATGCTCAGGATGGCAAAGAAATTGGTCAGGATGCACAGTTATATCCTGAGGATGTAACTGTCTGATAGAATGATGAAATAGGCAAAGATCAATGAATGTAAATGTAATGCAACTAGAGAACAACACTCGATGTACGAGGAAAGCCCTTGATCGGTTGATGATCGCCGGCACAAAACCTCGGGAGGAGTCTAAGCTAAGCCCCTGCCTTGTTTGTTAATATGAATAACGTAAAAATAAGTACAACTTTGGATAGGTGATGAACGAGTATCTAAGATTACAATATGAGTATTATGTGTGTGTAGAGAGAGTATCAGGTGTCTACGAAGTGTTAAGCAAGTGATAAGTGTCCTATTCTCGTTTGATCACCCCCTTTTATAGTTACAAATGAAATAAATAGAAGATCTCATGAAATCCGCCTTCTTTAATGAGCTTGTGGACTGTTTCAAGTCAGTGGTTAA
This sequence comes from Ambrosia trifida, assembly GCA_028751855.1. Lineage (NCBI taxonomy): Eukaryota > Viridiplantae > Streptophyta > Magnoliopsida > Asterales > Asteraceae > Ambrosia > Ambrosia trifida. The sequence goes on along the minus strand of CM054128.1, from coordinate 60,792,460 downwards.
CCAATATAGACGTTGGTTAACTGTTTTCATGTTTTTCTCCTTCCATTAATGCTCGTCGGTTACAAGTTTGACCTCTTCTTTGGTGGTGGACTTGTTCTATACGCATAGCTCTTCAATGATCAGCTCCTTTGACTTAAATGAGACAATATATCCATTAGGGAGGAGTTACAAGCCTTAATATTGATTAAGTGTACCTGAAATAATATCACAATAAGATCATTTGTTAGTCTATCCTCAGGATGCACATAGGTCAGAACACCGTTACATCCTGAACCCTGCTTAGTCCTTCAGTATCCTGAAGATGTTACTCAGAGAATATGAGGTAAAATCATCCTGCATTCATATAACAATAAGATAGTTCGTTAGTCCTTCCTCAGAATGTGCATAAAATAATATTCAGTGTCATCCTGAATCTTGTTCTGCCTGTAGTATCCTGAGGATGTCACAAAGAAAATATAGGTTAGTTCTATCCTGAAGATTTCACCACCAACAATTGTCCCCAAAAATATGTTACCGTTAATATCTTAATGGTTATAATATTTTTAATTCTGATGCTTATCTTCTGAGGATGATTAGACATCTGACAGGATATCAATGAATATATTTTGGTCGATGATTTAGGGATGACCGTTACACCTTATAACCTTTCACCGGCTATATCAGAAAGGTTATTTCTTCTTTCTTCTTTGTTTTTCTCTGTTTTTACCAATCTTTGAACTTTTTATACAAAGAATTCTCAGGATGGGTAAAAACTCAACAAGGGCTGCAGGAAGTATAGGAGTCCATAAGGACTTTATACAACAAAACCTGTTACAAGATCCTGCAAATGAAGTCTATACGTTCACAGACAAAGATATCCTTTCTTTGAAAAACTCAGGGGCCTTCCCTAAATCAGTTGTGTTCCAGCCATATGACCAGAATGCGAAGTCTGATTTTGCATCCTCTGTATGGGTCTACTTCCTGTACCTGCCTTTCCACCTGGGTTTAAGATATTCATTCCCCCCATTCATCAAAGAGTTCTTTGATGTAACTGGGATGGTCTGTGCCCAGGCTATGCCTGAGGTCTGGAGGATCCTGATGGTCTGTAATAAGATCATCGAGAATCATGGTATCAATCTTCAGATTGGTGACCCGTCTTACTTGTATAAGTTGAAAACTCATGGTTCCAACCGTTATGATCTTCAGCTTAAAGATCCTCCTTTCCTGTATAATGTCATTAAGTCTGACAGGTCTTGGAAACCAAAGTTCTTCTTTGTGAAGAGGGATTCCATTCCTTTTTGGGATGATATCCCTATGTCTTGGCCAAAAAGTGGTAAAGATTGTTTAGGATGTTTAATGAAAATTTTGTGTGACGGGTGCTTCACTTGCCAAACTTGCTCCTCCTCTGACTGATTCCATTATCAGGTACAAAGTTGTTTTAGACTTACCTGTCTCAGCTAGAACCTTTGAAGTAGAAGAGAGCTACATTACTAGTCAAGTCACGGAGATGTCTGGTAAGTATTACCTGTTACATCCTTGGGATGTTTTTGTCTTGTTATGTGTACCTGTCTAAACCTGTATTTCTTTATTCTTTTCAGCAAAGAAATCCACCTTCTTCGACCTTAATGATATTGACAGTCAGGATGTCGAGGCAGCCAAGATCACTTTGCCATCCAGCTCCAAGATGACTAGCCCTCCTCCTCCTAAGTCAAGAGCGCCTACATCCTCCAAGAAGAGGAAGACTGCCACTACCTCTACTTCTGCCCAAGAGACTGCTCCTTTTGAGGGTCTCAGCTTTGATGAAGTCTTGGGCAAGATTTACCAGTTTACTCTCCAGGTATGATGCTATCCTGAAGATGGCATAACATATTTATACAAATATTAAAGATAAAATACTTACCTGTTCTTTTTCTCTTGTAGGGACATGAATATCTGCTGAAGTCCCTGGATGAAGTAGCCAAGGAGATGAATGACACCAAGGCCAGCCTGGAAGATATGAACAAGATTGCTCAAGAAAAGAGCAAGCATCTTGAGAGAGAGCTGGGAAAGGTGAAGAATGAGCTCAAACTGGTGAAATCTGAGCAGTCCAAGACTGTGCAGGGGCATGAGAAGGAGATGGAAGAGTACAGGAAAGGGCTCATGACATCTGCCACGGTTTCTGTTCTCAGGATGGACTATTTCTAGACCATGATTAGTTGTAATATCGACGAAATAATCGAAATAAAATGGATAGAGGTGCCTGCATATGGAGATGATTTACTAGTAATCCGAACTATGGTTTCTCTTCCAGAGAAATCAGTCACATGAGTCTTCACATATGATAGTATTTTAAGTGAATTGCATTCCAAGATCTCGGTAGAATTTCACCCTCCATAGTCGAGAGCCAATATGCTCTTTTTCCAGCCTCAGAATCGATTAAATAGGGTCCTTTCCATTTAGGAGCTAACTTCCCATCACTTGGCTTAGTGGTATTTTGGAAGGCTTTTCTTAAAACCGAATCTTCCACCTGGAATCTTCTTATCCTTATATTCTTGTTGTAGGCATTACCATCTCGGTTAGGAGCATGGCTTCTATTCCAAAGACCAAGGAGAAAGGTGTTTGGCCAGTTGCATTCTTGGAAGTGGTTTTCTTCTGCCCATTTTCCTTTCTTTTCTCCAAGCCCCTTCTTCAAGTTGTTGATGATGATCTTATTAGAGGATTCTGCTTGTCCATTAGCTTGTGGATGGACAGGTGTTGATGTTATCATTTTGATTCCGAGTAGTTAGTACAATGTTATCTTTAGGATGTACAATGCTATCTTCAAGATGCACAGTGTTATCCTCAGGATGCAGTTCTACAGTTGCTGACTTCAGGATGTGAATGATGGGAATCTTGGATCCTTCTGGTAAATTCAAGGAGGATCCTAAATTTTCCAAGGCATCAGCTTCAGCATTTTCTTCCCTAGGTAAATGAGTTAATGTAAATTTTGCAAAACAAGATGCTAATTTCTTGACTATTTCAAGATATTCAACTAATTTTTTACCTTTGATTGCATAAGATCCATTAAAATGGTTAGTAATTAATAAGGAATCAACAAACACTTCTAAATTTGAAACATGCATATCCTTAGCAAGTTGTAAACCAACAATGAGAGCTTCATATCCAGCTTCATTATTGGTTGTTTGAAATGCACATCTAATCGCATGGGGTATTTTGTCCCCTTGTGGCGATCTTAGTAGTAATCCTAACCCTGTGCCTCTCATATTTGAAACACCATTAGTATATAAAATCCATTTTCCCAAGTTTTCATTTACTTGTTATACTTCTTTCAACTTCACTTAGGATGTCACTACTGAAATCAGCCACAAAATCAGCTAGAGCCTGTGATTTCATTGCATTTCAAGGCTCATATACCAAGTCAAAAGCACTTAATTTCACTGATCATTCTACCATTCTTCCCGACATTTTTGGTTTTCTAAGCACATTTTTAATAGGGTAATTAGTTTGAACATGTATCCTATGTGTTTCAAAATAATGCCTTAACTTGGTAGATGCCATAATCAAAGCTAAAATAAGTTTTTCAAGATGTGAGTACCTGGTTTCAGCATCCAGTAGAGTTTTACTTACATAATAGATAGGATGTTGTTGTCCTTCAAAGTTTTTTACCAAGACTGCACTTATTGCATTTCCAGAAACTGCAAGATATAACTTGAGAGGTTCACCATCTTCAGTTTTCATCAGGAGTGGAGCTGCTGCAAGATATTCCTTCAATTTCTTCAATGCAACCTCATGTTTTTGTCCCCAGTCATATTTGTTGTTCTTCTTTAGGATGTCATAGAACTACTTGCATTTTTCTGAGGACTTTGAGATGAATCTGTTCAGAGCTGCTATCCTGCCAGTCAATCTTTGTACATCCTTGACATTTGTTGGAGATTTTAGATTAAGGATGGCTTTAATTTGTTCTGGACTGGCTTTAATTCCTCTCTTCATTATTAAGTATCCAAGAAACTTGCCAGTACCAACTCCAAAGTTGCATTTGGCAGGATTCAACTTCATATTGTAAGCATCCAGGATGTCAAAGGCTCCTTTGAGATCCTGAAGATGGTCTTCAGCTTTCTTAGACTTCACTACCATGTCGTCGATGTAGACTTCCATTGTGTCCCCAATCTTTTCTTTGAACATCATGTTGACCAACCTTTGGTATGTTGCTCCTGCATTAAAAATGAAATTAGAGATTGTTCAATATAATTAGGAATGTTCTTACCGATCTGCACAGTGATATCATTGTTGTTTTCATCGAGGCAGACTGATTTGACATCTTGGTCAGAATATGCTTTGACATCCTGAGGATGGCACTATGCATCTTGCTTTAATTGCTATGCTTGTTTCGACTGGGATGAAGCCTTCATTGATGTTGTGTAGCAATCGTTTGCTTCTTGCTGGTCACTGTTGACTTTGATGACTCCCCATGGAGTTGGCAGCTTTACACATTGGTGATATGTTGATGGAACTGCTTTCATGTCATGTATCCAAGGTCTCCCTAGGATAACGTTGTAACTGGATAACGAATCTATCACACATAATCTTTGGATAGAGTTCATTCCCTCGACATACACAGGCAGTTATATATCACCAACTGTGCTCTTGGTCTCCCCACTGAAGCCAACCAAGACAGATGATCTAGCCACTATCTCGGTCTCAGGGATGTTCATCCTTTTGAGGGCTTCCAGCTGTATTATGTTAACTGAACTCCCCACATCTATTAATATCATGCGAACAAAAAGGTTAGCAATATATAAAGTAATGACCAAACCATCCTGGTGAGGCTCTAGAACGTTTTCTCGATCCTCTTCTTCAAAGCTAATCACTTTTGCATTCGTCAGGATGGTAGTATTTGTGGGTCTTTCTCCCTTTTCTGATTTCATTTCTCTTGCATGCCTTTTGGCAGCTGAGTAGGATGTCCCACAAATATCTGATCCTCCTAAAATAAAATTAATGATGCTAACATCCTTGGGTGGAGATGCTGCCCTTTCTGGGATGCCAGTGCTATTCTGAATCTTTGACTTCTTTCTGCCCAACAGATCCTTAAGATGGCCATTTCTTAGGAGATATGCTATTTCTTTTCTCAAAGCAATGCAATCTTCAGTAACATGTCCAAAATCTTCGTGGAAAGCACACCTTTTGGATTTGTCCTTCCATCCTGACTTGTTATCTTTCCTTGGCCATCTTGCTTTGTCTCCAAGATCCTTCATAGCGTACACTAAACCTGTTATATCCACAGAAAACAATAGTTCGACAGTTTAGGACAATCCTCTTCATCGTCATCCTCAACCATATTGACCTTTTTATTATCAGGTCTAGTATATGGTTCATGTTTGTAAGGTTCGTATGTGGAAGTGGACTTCCGATTAGGATTGTTGTATCTTGAGGATGTCTCTATCCTCACCTGTATCTTCTTGTCATATTCAAGACGGATGAATCTTAAAGCTCTATTCCGAACTTCATCGAGATTCCAACAAGGGTTCATCACCAATTCTTTATAGAAAGGCGAATCCTTTTGTACTCCCATCTAGAAGGTTTGCACTACTGTTGTGAAATCTAGGTTTGGGATGTCAAGTGATTCCTTCCCAAACCTTGTGATATACTCCCTTAATGATTCTCCCTGTGGCTGTGTCACCATGTATAAATCACTTGTCAAACGTTCAAACGTTCGACTACAAGAAAATTGATTGTTAAACATGTTAATCAAATGAGCAAAAGAAGTAATAGAATAGGGAGGACCACTTAGTAGCCATTTTAAGGCTGGACCGGTGAGGGTAGAACCAAATCCTTTGCATAAGCATGCTTCTTTCAAGTTTGCTGGAATGGGGTTTATTTCCATCCTTTCCCTATACTGTGTTACATGCTCTTCAGGATCAGTAGATCCATCATAAAGCTTCATGCTTTGAGTCTGGAATCTTTTTGGAATCTCAGCATCACATATTGGAGGTGCAAAACGAGACACCCTGTGACATGCTGAGGATACCTCAGGGATGGGTTGTATTATCCCTGGCACACTAGACACCATATCCTTGATTTTCTGAAGCTCTCTCACCAATTGTGGACTTATACCTGTGTCCTGCAAAAAAGCAATATCGTTAGTAGCATAAGTACTTGAACTTAAATTGTTACCGTTGTTGTATCCTCAGGATGGTTCAGTGGCATATCCTCGAGATGGCTCTACAACATATCCTCGAGATGGCTCGGCAATGTATCCTGCATCCCTAGTTGTTGCCATCCTGGGTGCTGAAACAGTTTCTGGTGCAGAGAATCCAGTGCTCATGGGGATGAAATCTCCTTGATGAATGCCCCCAGAGATTCTAGAATTGAAATCCAGCACTCTAGGCTGCAATGGTGTCCCCGTGTCTTCAGCCGGTCTCTTTGAGGATGTTTTGAGAGATTGAATCTCTCTCACCAACATCTGGTTGGTATCCTGCTGTTGCTTTATTTGATCCTTTACCATTGCAAACATGGAAAGGAGCTCGTCATTTGACACGAAAACATGAGGAGTGGATCCAGATGTTGCCATCCCAGATCTAACAGTGTTAGGAGCAACACTTCTGGTAACTTGTCTAGAACTCTTGGGAAAGGTAGGAGGGGGTGGTAGAGTCACATTTCTGGCAGAGGTTGTGGATGGTGTGGAAGAAGACACAGATTTTGGATTTGAGGCCATAGTTGTCAAGATTTTTGAAATAAATTGATTGGGAAAGAATTTTTACAAGTTTTTTTGTTAAAAATAGCACCACTTGCCCCACGGTGGGCGCCAAATTATTTTGGTCAAAAATTACCTAGTAGAAATAATTTTGTATTTCAAATTAGTAAAATTGAGGTAGAGTGCTAAATGTGTGAAATATGTTAAAAACTCAGTTGTATTCTGAAGATGGCAATTTAATATAACAATATGACAACTATGCTCAGGATGGCAAAGAAATTGGTCAGGATGCACAGTTATATCCTGAGGATGTAACTGTCTGATAGAATAATGAAATAGGCAAAGATCAATGAATGTAAATGTAATGCAACTAGATAACAACACTCGATGTACGAGGAAAGCCCTTGATCAGTTGATGATCGCCGGCACAAAACCTCAGGAGGAGTCTAAGCCCCTGCCTTGTTTGTTAATATTAATAAGGTAAAAATAAGTACAACTTTGGATAGGTGATGAACAAGTATCTAAGATTACAATATGAGTATTGTGTGTGTATAGAGAGAGTATCAGGTGTCTACGAAGTGTTAAGCAAGTGAGAAGTGTGCTATACTCGTTTGATCACCCCCTTTTATAGTTACAAATGAAATAAATAGAAAATCTCATGAAATCCGTCTTCTTTAATGAGCTTGTTGACTGTTTCAAGTCAGTGGTTAACCAATATAGACGTTGGTTAACTGTTTCCATGTTTTTCTCCTTCCATTAATGCTCGTCGGTTACAAGTTTGACCTCTTCTTTGGTGGTGGACTTGTTCTACACGCATAGTTCTTCAATGATCAGCTCCTTTGACTTAAATGAGGCAATATAGCCGTTAGGGAGGAGTTACAAGACTTAATATTGATTAAGTGTATCTGCCATAATATCACAATAAGATAATTCGTTAGTCTATTCTCAGGATGCACATAGGTCAGAACACTTTTACATCCTGAACCCTGCTTAGTCCTTTAGTATCCTGAGGATGTTACTCAGAGAATATGAGGTAAAATCATCCTGCATTCATATAACAATAAGATAGTTCATTAGTCCATCCTCAGAATGTGCATAAGATTATATTCAGTGTCATCCTGAATCATGTTCTGCCTGTAGTATCCTAAGGATGTTACATAGAAAATATAGGTTAGTTTTATCCTAAAGATTTCACCACCAACAGAAAGAATCCCATAAGAACACAACATAGTGAAATCAAGAAACCAGAGCTTGATATGTGTCTCACCATCAGATCTATTACAAAATTTTCATCTTTGTTATTTTGAGTCTCCGGATTAGCCAGTTTTTTTTTTTGTAAAAAAAAAATAAAGAAATCAATCAAAAATCATCATCGAATTTTGCGGTAGAGACGTTGAGTTCGAGATAGGAGATGAAACTCTAGAATTGGTATCACTGTTAGACTTATTATTCGAATCGATTTTTCTTAGATGGATAAATATCTCGGTTTTTATTGAAGAAGAAATTGGATTTTCCAATACTTGCCTTGGTCTATTCCTCTTTGGTGCTGTCAAGTCATTATAAAAATTGAAACTTAACATTATAATCAATTAGAAACATAGAACAAGATTGAGCAGATGTAAATGATAGATAAATCTATCCTACCAACGGTTGACAAAGACGTCGAATTTTGCGGTAGAGCCGTCGAGTTCGAGATAGGAGATGAAACTCTAGATTTGGTATCACTGTTAGACTTATTATTCGAATCGATTTTTCTTTGATGGATAAATATTGTCACATTTAAGATTTTTATGAATAACAGGAGGGTCATGGCTATGGAGATAAAGAAGGCCATTCAAGATCTGTCTACATCAATGTTTGATTGCTCTTATATTAACCCTCCTATGTTTCTGTCTATACCTAATCATTCATCATCAAAATTCATAATCAAGCCCAACTAAATTGGATCAAGAACACCTAACAAATAGTAATAATAATAACAAACTAAAGCTAAAATGAACTTACTGTCTAAGTGTACCAGGAGTAAACAACTCAGTAACAAAATTCATGTTCTTGTTAGTTGTATCAACCCAAGAAGTATAGAACTTCATAATATAATTATGTTTCAAGGTTTTTAATAGATGAATTTCACAATACAATCTTTCCAGATCTTCAGGACTTTGCAGGAAATCATAAAGCTTCGCTTGATTCCTTGCCACTTTTATACCTTCATACTCATCAAAGCCCCTATAACTTTACAAACACAAATCAATATGTAAATAAATAAATCCCACATGAAATTTCAAACTACACATCAATCAAAATAAAGAAAGTTTAAAACTTTATTAGCTTTTTTGCTTTTCTTACACTGTCTTTGAAGCCCATTTTCCTAATATCTCATTATACCGCAATAAAACGATGATACATAACAAATGATAACGAATTCATAGAATTTTAACTTACATATTATCCAAATGTCCTAAAAACAAATGAATCAAATCTACACCTCAATTTAGATTGATCATTCATGATAATAACATGAAGATCCACAATTCACTGAACTTATAACTTAAAAACCAAATTCCTACCGCACTTTAAACAAAATACCAACACCTAGTCAATCAAACAGGATTCTAACAAAACCACAACCGTGATCCAATCAATTATACTCAAATCACCGTACGATATTCGAATTTAAAAGCTAAAATTGGAAAGAAAAAAAAAACAATTGCGTTCGAAAAAACCGCTGAAAATTAGGCAAAACCTTAGATCGAAGTAACTAACAAACAAAGAATATACCTTAAAGAAGGACCATGATTGAAACTTGGCATTATCGTATTGTACGTCTTTCATGGTGTACGAGAGTGTTTTTGAAGACATTATACTGATTGCTAACTAACGGAGATGACCTAGGGTTTTATAGATTCCAGATCTCTCTTGCTACTGTATGATTAATTAACGTATATATGGGTTTGTGGTTCGATTAGGTTATTGTTGTATAGCAGTAATTGATATGTTGTTTGAAGTATAAGAAAGAAAAAAAAGGTTGTTGATGGTGAAGGGTTTGGGAGAAAACAATTAGGGTTAAAGTTTGGGGAGAGGATGCGTAATAATGAAGAAAACCTAACCAGGATATAAGGTTTTATTTTGATATATTTAATTTATTAAAAAACTAAAAAATTTAAAAGTCTCACATTGTGCCACAGTGCACATTCAAAGGGAGGGGATTGCATCAATAAATATCATATCATGAGTGCCTTCCTATATATATATATATATATATATGGATCATTTGAGAACCACTATTTAGGGAGAGAACCAAAGAACCAAGTGTGAACACAAAAACCCCTCCACCAAAAAATAAAAAAAAATAATAAAAAAATTATATAACCTAAAAAAATAAAAAAATAAAAAAAGTAAAAACACCAAAATGTTTTTTTAGTGTTAATCTTTCTGAAAAAAAAAATAAAAAAAAATACAAAAAAAATAAAAAAAACAAAAAAATGGCCCTTTTTACGTCATAATTACGTCATATACCGTATGCACATGTGCATTTCACTGTTAGAGCACACTTTTGAATAAATTATCAATTGCCATAATGAAATGATCATTTAAATGGACGTGATATGATATATAAGGTGGAAAAAAATTTATTCAATGATCTTTAAATAAACGCGAAGTGCATTTCACTATTATAGTTAGGTTTTTTTTTTTTTTTTTATGGGTTTAGCTTTAGGGTTTAGTTTTTAGGTATGATGGGAATGGGGTTAGGTTTTTTGGGGTTGTTGGTGAATAAACATAAAAATCCCTCTATATAAAACTATAAAATAAGATAATTGTACTACATGCACATGTGTATTTCACTATTATAGTTAAGTTTTTTTAATGAGTTTAGCTTTAGGGTTTAGTTTTTTGGTATGGTGGAAGAGGGGGTATCTTTTTGGGGGGGATGGGATGGAGCGTTTTGGTTTTTGGGGGGTGTGGGGTTAGCTGCACATGTGCATTTCACAATTGGGGGGGGGGGGGGGGTTGGGGCGGTGTGGGGGATGGGGGGTTTAGGTTTTTAGGGAGTGAGGTGGGTGGGTTTAGGTTTTTAGGGGGTGAAGGTGGGGTTTTTAGGTTTTTTTTTTTTGTTGACAATGGTTCTCTGCTTCTCTCCCTAAAGTTGGTTCTCGTATGATCCCTACCTTTAGGGAGAGAACCAGAGAACCATTGTCAACACAAACAAAAAAAACCTAAAAACCCCACCTTCACCCCCCCTAAAAACCTAAACCCACCCACCTCACTCCCTAAAAACCTAAACCCCCCCATCCCCCACACCGCCCCAACCCCCCCCCCCCCCCCCCCAATTGTGAAATGCACATGTGCAGCTAACCCCACACCCCCCCCCCCCCCCCCCAAAAAAAAAACCAAAACGCTCCATCCCATCCCCCAAAAAGATACCCCCTCTTCCACCATACCAAAAAACTAAACCCTAAAGCTAAACCCATTAAAAAATTTAACTATAATAGTGAAATGCACATGTGCATGTAGTACAATTATCTTATTTTATAGTTTTATATAGGGGTTTTTTTAAGTTTATTCACCAACAACCCCAAAAAACCTAACCCCATTCCCATCATACCTAAAAACTAAACCCTAAAGCTAAACCCATGAAAAAAAACCTAACTATAATAGTGAAATGCACTTCGCGTTTATTTAAAGATCATTGAATAAAATTTTTTCCACCTTATATATCATATCACGTCCATTTAAATGATCATTTCATTATGGCAATTGATAATTTATTCAAAAGTGTGCTCTAATAGTGAAATGCACATGTGCATACGGTATATGACGTAATTATGACGTAAAAAAGGCCATTTTTTTGTTTTTTTTATTTTTTTTGTATTTTTTTTTATTTTTTTTTCAGAAAGATTAACACTAAAAAAACATTTTGGTGTTTTTACTTTTTTTATTTTTTTATTTTTTTAGGTTATATAATTTTTTTATTATATTTTTTATTTTTTGATGGAGGGGTTTTTGTGTTCACACTTGGTTCTTTGGTTCTCTCCCTAAATAGTGGTTCTCAAATGATCCAAATCCTATATATCTATATATATATATATATATATATATATATATATATTGGGTTCAAATGAAAACTCCACTGAGTTGTGAGAACTAGAGAACTCCTCTGAACCAATCATCAAGTGACACACCACCATCTTTATAGTTTTTTTGTATTTTTTTAATTAGGGATAAGAATGTCTTTTTACATAATGACTTATGGGTATTTTAGTAATAAATAACACCCCACCCCACCCCTACCCCCAAATTACCTTTTAAATAATAATAACAATAATCTTAATATCTTATCTCACCTCTCACACTCTCTCTCACACACATCGTTCTCTCTCTCTCTCTCTCTAACTGTATATCTCTCACTCTCTCTCTAAAATACACACACAATCTCTCTTTCTCTCTAAAAAACAAAAGAAACAGATCCTTTGAATAGATCGATGAAAGATAAGTTTGATTCAGATCGTTTGATTCAGGGGTGGTTCGAAGAAACAGCTCGTTTGATTCAGGGGTGGTTCGAAGATGGATCTGGTTGCAGATGTCGATGGTGCAGGAGACTGTGTGGGGTTTTCGTTGGTGTTTTTTCGAAGGTGGTGATGGTGATCCGGTGATGGTGACAGGGGGGAGGAGGTTCGGTGGTGCAAGTGGGTTTTCTGATGGGGTTTCCGATGGTTTTTCGGTGGGTTTCCGATCTCTCCGGGGTGGTCCGGTGATGGTGAAGACGACGGTATGTTTTTTTTTGTTTTTTTAATTGTTATTTCTATTATTATTATTATTATTATTATTATTATTATTATTATTGTTTGTTATTATTATTATTTATTTTTTCTGTTATTATTATTATTATTATTTTATGTTGTTATTATTATTATTATTTATTATTTCTGTTAATATTATTATTATTAGTAATTCTGTTTATTATTATTATTATTATTATTATTATTATTATTATTATTATGTTTGTTTGTTTTTGAAGATGATGATGTTTGATGGATGATGATGCTTTTTTCGAAGATGCCGCAGGTTTTTTTGTTGATGTTTATTTTTGGAGCATTTTACACTGATGTAATATACATTTTGTTGATGTTTTTGAAGATGATGATGTAGTATGATTTTTTATAAACGTTTGGTTTGTTATTACACTGATGTAATATACATTTTGTTGATGTTTTTTTTGGAGCATTTTACAGTAGTGTAATATGGATATATAGATGTTTGTTTTGGTTTTACACTAAGCGCATTTGTTGAAGTAAGTTTGTGTATAGTAGATTTACACTAGTGTAAACAACTACGCCAGTGTAAATCAAGGTAGACTACACCATAAATCATGGTAGACTACACCAGTGTAAATAATCCTCATCATATGTTTGTTTGGTATTTTACATTAGCATAATTTTTGTAAAAGTTTGTGTATGCGAGTTTACACTGGTATAAATCATTACACCAGTGTAATCATCCTCATCATATGTTTGTTTGGTTTTACACTCGTGTAAATAATTTTTGTAGAAGTTTGTATATGGCAGATTTACACTGGTGTAAATAATTACACCAGTGTAAATTATGGTAGATCATCCTCATCAGATTTTTCTTTAAAAATGATTTTTTTGAATAATTGAATAAAAATTTAAAATAGTATTATATTAATTATTTCTCTTTCATGGTGGTTTTACTTAAATACCCCTTAATGTACTTTTATTGTATTAAAATAATACTAATACATATTTAATTAGCATGTAAAGACAAAAATATCAAGATTTAATCTCAACCATGGGATCATCAAAATCAAAGGTCCAAAAGAGTTCTCTAGTTCTCACAACTCGGTACAGTTCTCATTTTAACCCAACCCAACCCTATATATATAGTTATATATATAGATAGAGGGTAGGGATCCAGAGAAAACCCTTGTTATAGTGAAAACTCTGACTTCCCGAGCTTTTTAGGGTCTGAAAATTTTAGGGCATGTAATATACATGATTTTAAGCAATTTGAGCCAAAAAAAAAAAAGCGTCGAGCACTTTTTTTTTTTTTAAATAAGTTTTCGGGTAACACATGTTAAGCGAAATTAACATGTGTTAACAATGTGTTACCCGAAAACTTATTTATTTTTTTTTAAAAAAAAAAGTGCTCGGCGCTTTTTTGATTTTTTTTTTTTTTTTTGCTCAAAATGCTTAAAATCATGTATATTACATACCCTAAAATTTTCATATAAAAAAAAGCTCGAGAAGTCAGAGTTTCTAGAGTTTTCACTATAACAATGGTTTCCAATATATCCTTATACTATAGATATAACAAGTTTTAATCCGAATTATTTATTCTTCACTAGAAAATTAATTGCAAAATTATTTATAAGGGTGGATGGGGGTGGTTACAACTTCATTACACCTAATCTTATTGTGTCACCTCATTCTGTCACATTGCATCATATTTCATCACACTATCCATGGGTGGTATTGGGAGAAAAAAATTTCTCGGCTGTGATGTTTTGGTCACATTGGCATCCTTTTTCTCCATGATGGTTGTCACGAAAAAGTTGTTTCGTGCCCGTGATGTTTTGGTGGGGGCAATGGTCGTGATGGTCATGATTATTACAGAGTGGTCATCACGGACCACCCTGCTCACTCTAAAATGACAAGCCTTATTGTAGAAGTACTAACCTTAGAACTTAGATGACAGGGTCTGGAATATTCCAAACTCATATCACTAGTAAATGCCAAAACATTTTTTTATGGATGATGTTTAGTAACGAGTTTGGGTATTGTATGTACCAACACCTCCACCTCCTCATCTATCTTTATTTCTACGTTTATGGTTCGATTTAACGTTTTAAAACCGATTTGGTTTATATCCAAATTGATTATTAGTTCGGTTTAGCGCAACTTTTATAAATATTTGGTTCGATCAGTTTAGAAAGCCTCAAACCGATTTGGTTTACGGTTTAAGCATGAAAACTGGCAAAAATATAACAAATTGGACGGTTAGACTTTGGGCGTAGTATAAATTTTATTTTTATTTGTACCAATTATTTAAGCTTGGACTTTGCACATGTCTACAATCTTTTTTTCGTCAATATGCAGTAATGGCATTTGAGCTCTTTTTAAAGATATGTGATGGGGACATATTGAATTTAACGTTTAGTTACCGCTTCTTCCATGTGGGTCTTGAATTTAAATATCATTCGGGAATACTTCACTCATATGTTGATGTTGTTTGCCTTCACATAGATAGTCTTGATTCTATTAATTCAGCATGGATATCCGTCTACTCGTTAAACACTATATAACGTGACACACATGACACATCAAAATACCATAGAAGTGCAGAATAAATAATGTTAAGAGCAGGTTTAAACCAAAGAATATAAAGTATTTTAAAGAGAGAGAAAAGTGGATACGGTGTTAACATTTATAGTATTCGCATTAGTTCTCCATCTTCATTAATTAAATTACACTAAAAACCACTATATTTTCTCTCTACTCTTTAAATAAATAATACCTTTATATACTTTTATCATTAATGTTTTTTTTTTCCTAAACTCACTACCATTTTCAAATAATATTAAAAAATAAATGACACTGTCACCCAAAATTTACCAATATAGAGTAACATTTTCTCTCTACTTCACTTACAACCACCCCAAATCACTTTTTAATATATGCAGAACACACTCACAAAAATATGCAGGACCTAATGTGAATGGTCGTATAAAAGAATGATCGCACCCATAGCAACCAAGTCAAAGTTGTGAGAAGAAAGAAACAAAGTTGGGATCAAATCCAGAATTAAAACAAAATTTGAGAAATTAAAAAAGATTGAGACTATAAATTATATTTATTCGTTTTTATCAACACAACATAGTTTTGATAGCCTTTGCATAGAAGTTAGATGCTTAACAGCTCTGTATTCACTTTCCCCTAAAAAAATAACTTATGGTTTTTGAAATTAACAATGTATATTTGGAAAAATAAATACATAATTCTTAGGCTAATGGGTGACGGCACCGGCCCGTCAAGGTGTGGCAAGGGACGTCTACACCACCCCTCTAGGCCCGGCTGTGTGTTTATATATTCATGTTTAATTAATAGGGGGGGGGGGGGGGGGGGGGTGTTTCATCACCCGCACCCTAGGCTCATCATCACTTAGGCGATGAGTCGGCCCCTCAGTAATGTGGTGACTTATGTGGAGGCTTATTCCCAAGTGAGTGGCCGTCTTCACACCCACCGGCCTTATAGAATTTCCAAAACAAGTTCACAAAAAGAAAACTGCACTATTGGAGTAGATAGAACTTAGAAGTGAATGTGAATGTCATGTGGTCCTTTAATTGAAATGAAACACACAAATGTTCCTGTTTTTTTGTAACACTCTTCCAATGGCAATTCAAAACAAAGACATAAGAAGAAGATGTCTATCCCAAGCCCTAACATCACAAAACAATATAAAAAACTATCCCAACCTCACATCATCGCCAATGGCAGCCACCTTATAGCTCATCCTGTATAATATAATAAAGTTCAATTAAAAATCAAAACTTAAAAAACTTAAAATGAAATTAAATAAAGGGGTCCCTAGCGCCAGAAGCTATTCGTTTCTTGACCAGGGTCCAACGGGTCGTCCACAGAAATAGTTCATCTCCAGGGGGCAAGGATTTGTCTTTGGTAGGCTAGGGTTCGTAATTCAGAAAGGGGTGGCGGCACATCTTGTTGCCCGTCTACCTTCTATTGTGATGTAAATTTCGTATTTTGTTTTAAATATATCAATTAAGTTTTCAAAAAAATAAAAATAAATAAATAAATAAATAGAATTCTGAGTCTCTTATTACCTTGGCATCGCTTTCATCTGCTCCTTCTTCATGATCCTCAGCCCCGGTGTCATCACTCTCATTGCCCTCATCCTCATCAGCCTGTACCACATAACATAATTATCAAAATTAATTCTTCCATCAACAATCATAAACAAAAAAGAGTACAACACTTACATCAGAATCGGTTGGGTCATCCTTTGATTCCTGACAGACAAAACAGGTCAAACAGTCAATTTGGTGTTCACTTTTTTGTCCAACGTTGTTTGTTTGTTTGTTTTTTTTTTTTTTACATTGCAATAATAATAATAAATGCAATAATAAATATGATAATAAGACTATAGCATAAATCAACATTCCCATTAAGAATAATACACTTCTAAGAGACTTTCGACCTTACAACCTAACTGGACAGGCAGTTGATGTGCTTGAACATGTGGGTTCCTACTATTTTTTCGGAGTGTTTTAACGTTTAAGGAAAGGTGAGTGCCGGAGGTGCCTACAATTTTTGTCACCCACTGGCTGAGAGTTGTGGCACTCCTCCGATGATTATAAGGTGAAAAAGAAAGCTGGTGTTCCAGAATGGCTAGTCCTTGTAGATTCAAGACTGCCACATCAGGCTCGTATGATGCTTTGTGACACTAAGCTAATTTAAATGTCTAACTGGTTATCGGTAGATACTGTACTCAAATTAAACCATCTTTTGAGTGATACAGTAGGAACTTTTCTGGTTGGTTAACAGAGCATCATGGACAAAAGTTTCTTTCTATGCTTACTAACATAGATTCCAACATTGCAGGAAAAAAACATTGTACCTCTTCTTCCTTTTTCTTTTCTAGCTCTTCAAATGCTGCCTTCTCAGCCTGAAAAAGGGAAAATGAAAATAAGAAAGAGACAATGGCAATATGAATAATTAGTAAGTTCATAGATATAGCAAAGAGACATACATCTTTTTGTTTGCCCCATGTTTCTTCTGCCACTTGTTTGGCGTATTCAGGATCATCACATATCAACACATTGTCAAACAGAGTTCCAGATTTCACCTGAATAATCAACCGTAAGCATTCCATTCTCAAATGAATACATATATGCCAATCGATAAATACTTACCTGCCATAGTTCTATGCCAACATACTTCAAGTTGGGGAAAACATACAGATCAGGGTCGTCCTTGAAATCTATATTTATAAAAGATTCGTCGTCAGTACAAACCACGAGTAGATACTGAAACATGATTATATATCTGCAACGACTCGAGGATGGATACCTGGGTTGTCAATCATGGGTGCCTTCCATTTCCCTTTGTAGTTCGGGTTCTTGATTTTCTGTCAAACGGAAAACATGCTCATATATATGGAATTTATTTAAATGAATGGTAATCATTTAATCCACAAACCTTTGCTTTCCATGGACCCTTGTACTCTGGGTTTGGAATAGTAGGGACTGTCCACTCACCATCTTCCTCGTCATCCCAATCTTCTGGCTGAAATTTTATTCAGAGATAAACAATCCAAATCCAAATCTATTAATATATATAAAAGAATTGAACATTGCTGACGTGGCGTGCAATGGTGCCTTCAACCTTTCCATGAAACTGCCATGTGGCATCATAATTGAAAGATTTTAGTGTTTTTGAATTATTTCATTTTTTAATTAAATTGAGTTATTTTAGGAAAAAAGAATTTAAAAATAAATTTAAAATTTTCTCTCTCATATTTCCTCCCATAATTTTTAAACGTTTATATCTTTTATATACGGGATTTTTTAAAGAAAAAAATTACACAAAATTAACGAGCGTTTTATTATCTTTTCAACGAGTACCATAGTGCTATATAAAAAACGGAGAAAAAATCGACTATTTTTTGTGGGGTTTCGTTCATAAAGGAAAAAAACACACAAAGTGTTCATGTTATTCACTAATCATGTTTTTTCTTTTAAACCAGGTTCTTATCTACGATGTTGAAAATCAAGTCAATCGCCATGTTATCATTGGAATTTTACTAGGTATACTTCATCAAAAGAAGCTAGGAGAAAGAATCGCGCAACACTGCAACACATGGTGTCAGCTTATAACAATGTTATGTTTTTTATTTATTTAATTACAAGAGTAATAATTATTACTATTGATATTAGTATTATTACAATGGTTATATTTTTCAACCTCGGGACGCTCCCGAGAGGAATTGATAGTTGCTGGCGTGGCGTTTAATGGTGGCCTCAACCATCTCTTGATTATGCCACGTGACATAATGAGATGCAATGGTTACAACTTCCAACGTAAGTGTTTGTTTAGTTGATTAGGTTAGGGATTATAAGAGCCATTAGAATGTGAAAAATTAGAGAGATGTAATGATTTTTGAATAGTTGCAGCTTACATAAGTGATTATTTAGATGATTACTGATTAAGTTTTAGATTAGGGAATATGAGTTATTACTGATTAGAATACTATCACGTAAAATTAGATTTTTCAACCCCGGGACACTCCCGGGGTAATCGGCTAGTATGCTATATATCAATCAGTCAAGCAAGCCAGAATGTACTAAAGGAAAATGAATACCTTTTTGGCATCTGGATCAGGAATTTCCTTTGGGATGTCATCATAACCCTGTTATTAATTGAAAATAACAATTCAGAGTTGGATTCCACTTGAATCTTAAAAAGGGAATCAGAATCAAATATTTTATTACCTCGGGTTTCTTATCTTCAGGATCAGGAATGAACTCCTTATCGTCCCAGTCTTCAGGCTACATTTATAATATGAATATGAGTCAACAATTTACAAAATGCCCATTTATACACGTCTAAATTCACCTTTTTAGCCTCGGGGTCCTTTATTTGCTTTGGTGGGAGAAGATCCCAGTCGGCGTACAAGCTTCCTGTCTGCTTCTCTTCATTATCAATTAAGATGCTGTAGGTAGCATCAGGGCGGAGAACGAAAGTGTAAACATGTGTAAGCTGATCAGTCTCACAGGGAACATCTTTCTTGATCAATTTGTTTTCCCCATTGTATGTAAGAATCGCATGAACTTTCTTAGTAGCATAACCACAAATATCAGGTCCAAACATGATACTGTAGTCAACATAAACATAAACATAAAAATATAAGCAATAATAACATGGAAAAAAAGATATGAAAATTTAAAGACAAAAGTTGCATATATAAATAATAACCTGTAAGGGGTATCACCGCCGAATTTCGTTTGATCCACATCACCACTGAGCAACTTCATGTAGCCACCACCGCAATCAAGCTTCTGCTCATGCTTCACAGAAAACTGGAACACTAGTGTTTTATCCTTGTTGCTGAATTCAGGATACTCAGCAGATATGGCATAGAACCTGTAGTCTTCACTGGTCTGGATACCTATTGTTCAAGGAAAAGAAGAAAACCGAGTCAGCAACTAAGAAATTTAGACAAAAATTCTTGAAAACAAATGAGTAAAAGGGTTACCTTTATCATTGGCATCTCCATTCCATTTACCAGAAGTGTAGTTCCATTCTCCAGCCATGTTATCTTCTTTCTTCCAGTCAGATTTAACCCAGCGGCTTTCCCATCCATCTGATGAAGTGCCGCCATGAAACAAAACATGTAAATTTAAAGCAACCAAAGCAAATGTAACACTGGTAGTATTCGACATGAAAAGTTACATTAAATGAAAAAAGAAGTAAGTTTGCTAAAGAAAGAAACATGCTGAAAGCTAATAAGTTATGAGCTTAAAACTATGAAAAGAAAAGAGACACTATGCTTTGCACAGGCCAGATGCTGAAATATGATGAATCGGGTAAATGGAAGAATGTAATTGCACCAAACAATCTGGTGGGGTCGGCTTAGATTGAGTCTGTTGGCGAAGTGGTGGCGGTGGCGTTTTAAGCATGAAGAGGAGGAGGGACTCTACTCTAGTGCCAAGTTATCAAAGTCTATCATGGAATGGAACCACAAATAATTACTGTTTTATCCCTGTCCTTAAGAACTCCTCTGGGGTATGGACAAACATTTGATGTCTGGAAAAGCGTCAAACATCCCATTGCCTATTGCAGGAGACGGCTCAAACATCAGGATTTGTATAGATAACTTGACGGCCACGCTATTTCCTGCCCTTTACAGATTAGAATAAAAGAAAAATTGCTGGGTAAATGAAAGACTATTAAAAAAATCAAAATCTAGAGGCTGTACATTTTCTCCTGATAAAGGTGCCAATTAGTCAAAAGGTCACCAAAATAAACATTTTTGAAGGCTAATATGGAACGGCTAAGATTTAAAGAAAAAGGCTAGGGGAAGGTGGAAACCCGTACACCCTCTACAACTATGTTTATGTTGATGAGGAAACGGCTGGCTGGCTAAGGAGAATACGAAATGTTTATTTTTGTGATTTCCCCAAAATGAAAGGTTATGAAAGGAAAGAGCAGCTAATGTCTAGCCAAGAACATGGGATGTTTGCTGATCTAAGAGGGTGTTTGGGATTGAGTTTCAAAACAACTTAATGACTTATTGGCTTTTCCAAAAAGCCAATAAGTCAATAAGCTGTTTGTGTAACCCAAAAGCAATTTCTGTTTTGACTTTTGACTTTTGGCTTTTAAGGGTGGAAAAACTGTTTTTGAAAAGTTAGAAATCTTGGCTTTTGGCTTTTGGCTTTTGACTTTTGGAGAAAAGTTACAAACATATCACCCATACAACCAATATTCACAATAAGTTAAGCGAAACAATTAAAAAAACAACAATTTATTGACTTTTTGACGTTTTCATCCGAAAAGTTAATCCAAACACTTTTTTTAAAACTCCTTTTTAAAAAGTCATAAGCCAATAAACACTTTTGAACAAAAGCACTTTTACATCTCCAAACTCAATCCCAAACACCCTCAAACACCACAAAGAAAGGGAATGATACCAACACACATACCTAAAAAAGTGAGACACTAATAATATTTATCACAGATTTAATACAATGATAACAAACAAAATGACTTCATTTCATCTCAATTGTCACAGATCATGTTCAAATCAAGCCATCCTAACAAAACAAAATTAAAGAATCGGATTATAGTAACTAATCTGAAAACTTACCCTCAAAACGTTCTTCCAACAACACTTTAGCAGAAGCTACTGAAACGAGGAGAAGCAGAGAGATGAAGGCGATAGCGTTAGGGTTTAATCTCTCTGTCTCCATGACTAGAGACATACACAGAAACAAACAGATCCTAGGGTTTATAAAGTGCCTGGTATTTTGGTAATTAACTTGGATTTTAGTGTCGAGTGTTAAATTGAGAAAGGTTGCATGGTGGTGACGTGGACAACTTAAATGTGGACACGTCGGATTGGGGTGTCACTATGTGCAACGTGGAGAGTGGTGATTGGGTATTACGACAAACCGGCAAGAAGAGGTATGGATTTATGTAATGGTTAATTTATGTTATTAGAGCATGTGTAGTGGGGGCAAACCGGCAAGAAGAGGTATGGATTTATGTAATGGTTAATTTATGTTATTAGAGCATGTGTAGTGGGGGCTAAGTCTTATTTCCTGATTTTAAGTGGTAGCTGAGTCAGCACGGTGAAAGAAAGTGAAAAAATGGTATAGTGATAGGGGCTTTATTTATAAAGCCCCTGTTTCTGATTGGTTGTTTATTTTATTATTTTTTTTAATCTTTTAACTTAAAATAATTAAAATAAAACACAAATGAATATAAAAAAATTACAAATAATATTAAAACACACAACTAATATTAATTATATTAAAAAAAATTACAACTAATATTTGAAAACACACAAATAATATATAAAACCACAAATAATATCGGATTCTTCATACTCTTCTTCGTCTTCTTCTCCGTCTTCTTCTTCACCTTCTTCTTCATCTTCGCCCTCTTCGTTTCCTCCTGCGTTTGAAATATACCGAATCGACCACGCTTGTTGGACCAAATCCGCAGTTAACACGTCATGTACTTCATGGTGACGAAGTTCATGTGCGTTGAGCATTCTTTCTTCCATATTAGCTTGCGGTAGACCCTGAACGGCTTCCGGTACATAATTTTGGCATATCGCTTTACCTTCATCTTCTAATATCATATTATGCATGATTATACATGCATACATAACATCTCGCAGATTGTCTGTGGTCCATGCACGAGCAGGGTTTCTTATGTAATGCCAAAGCTGTTGAAGAACCCCAAAACATCTCTCTATGTCCTTTCGCGCAGTCTCTTGAACCTTTTTAAAGTGTGCCCTTTTTTCATCGTACGGGTTACTAAACGTCTTAACGATAATGCTATACCTCGGATATATTCCGTCAGCCAAACAGTATCCGTGTGGGTAGTAGTTTCCATTAGCATAAAAGTACACCTTTGCTACCCTGCCAGAAATGAAATCCTCAATAATAGGTGACTGCTCAAAAACGTTTAAGTCGTTGCATGACCCCGCAACACCAAAATAGGCCGACCAAACCCAAAGATCGACTGAAGCCACCGCTTAAAGAATAATCGATGGTCATTTTTGGTCACCACGTGTGTGTTGACCTCGCCAAGCGGTTGGGCAATTATACCACTGCCAGTGACGACAATCAACGCTACCCAGCATTCCTGGTAACCCATGTTCATTCGTATGCACCTCGTAAATTTTTTGTAAGTCGTACCAAGTTGGCCTTTCAAGATACCGGGCTCCGTACAACTTTATTATTCCTAAAAAAAATAAATACAAACATATATAAAAAAATTGATCTAACTATATACAAAAATATATAAAAAGGTAAATGAATTTGCTTTAAAAAAAGTGATGTACCTTGGCAAAAATACTCCAAAGAATCGCGTGTTGTTTTCTCGGCCATTTTTAAATACTCGTCGTTGATATCCGTCGTGTTGCCGTATGCGAGTATACGCAGTGCCGAGGTACACTTTTGAATAGACGTGAATCCCATCAACCCCCTAGCATCCGATTTTTGTTTAAAGTAAGGAAACACGATTTTCAGATCTTCGGATATACGTAGAAATAAACGTTTGCTCATCCGGAAACGACGCCTAAACGTCTTTGGGTCGGGGTAAGTCGGGTTTTCATCAAAGTAATCCTTCATCAATCGAGCATTTGCCGATACACGATCTCGTTCGTAATACTGTCTAGTTTGTTTTGGACGTGTAGGCGCACTAGTTTCTTCAATATACCTCGCCGCAAGCGCAAGCGCACTCGTAACCGCATCTTGCTCCAACTCTTCGTCTGTCCAATCACCCTCGTCGCCTAGAAACTCTTTGTAATATTCTCTCGCAACGGATGATGACGCGGGGGAACCCATTTTTTTTAAATATTGGTAATACGTGTTTTGTGTTTGAATATTTTTTGAAAGGTATTTTTGTGTGTGTATATTATATATGTGTGTTGTGTATTTATAATAAACAAAAAAATAGCCGTTTCAAATAAAGAAAACGGTCATATGACCGTTGCCACTCCACGTGCCACTTTTTAATTGGTTGTTTCAATATATACTCGGCGTTATTAATATAAAGCCCCCGCCCTTTTTAGAAAAATAGCGCCCCTATGTTATGGTGTGGGGGCGCTATTTTTCAAAAAAATGCACAAATCGCGCCCCACTACGGTGGGTCTTAGCTTTTGGTTAATCAGGTAAGGAATATCCCGTTCTATCCGCTTTTTAAATTGTACTTTTTTTAATCTAAAGGGTTGTTTGGTAGCCTCTTAATGAGGCTCTAAATCATAAATCATTCAGTATTGAATGATTCAGTTTGTTTCAGCTTCTGAATGGAATGGTTAACGCTGAATCATTAAAACTTGAGATGTAGCTGAATCATTAAGCACTGAATTAGACTGAACATTAATGAGGCTCTCCTACCAACGTGGGACAAGAAAACTAACCATTAAGAGATCCAACTTATTGATTCGGCACTTAACCATTCAGACCTCTTAATGATTCAACACTTAATCAACCAAACAACCCCTAAATCAAATATTATATTATATTTCATTAAATAAAAAACATTACAAATTACATCAAGATAGCGGGAAGGCGGGCAACAAGTTGCGCCACCACCCCTTTCTGAATGGCAAACCCTAACCAACTAAAAATGTAACCTTGCCCACCCGAAGCTGAGACACTACTATGACTAACTCGCTGGACCCTAGTCAGGAAACGGGTAGCCTCCGATGCCAATGAGCCAAATGTATCAAAAGCTAGAGGTATGAAAACATGTTGGTTCTCATCGCAGGCTTTAGCATGTTATTCTACCTTCTTCGCCTCTGTTTTCCGCACCGCTTGCCATGCTACAAACCCACTATCCCCCAACCCAACTAGAGGAGATACACCTGTCAGGTCAACACAAGCATGTTTCCCCCGGCCCACCCAAAGAAAAGGAGATCTGCTGGACGCAAGGTGGATCTCCCTTATGCGGGATCCGAGACGAAGTTCACAGGGCCTCCTTCTTGGTTGAGATCCCAACACCTGTCAGGTCAACCACTACATGCTGCCGACCACCACCACCACTACTTGCTGCGAACCAGAATCACTAACCCATTATAGTCACCACCACCACCACCACCACCACCACCACCACCACCACCACCACCACCACCACCTCTGTTCTCCAACCCAAAACCCATCAGCCAACCACCACCGAACACCGCAACCCACTAACGGATCTGTTGAACCAACCAACAACAACAATAATCCGACCTCCAACCGTCGCCCCAATCTGCGCTACCATCAAACCCAACTATCTTCTTCGTCTCTGTCCTTTTCTCTGTTGACGGAACAGGCTGGCTGGAGGCCATGGCCGTTGGGTTGAAAGCGGGTTGGGTTATGATTAATGATAGTGATGATGATAAAGATGATTTTCGTAGTAACTGTGACTCACGAAAGCCATTACCGTTTGATCTGAACATGCCTCCTCTTGCACTGTCTGATGAGTTTGGGTCTTGTTCAAACGACGTTAATGATGAGTTATACATTACGGCGCTATGTTTATGAGTTGGTACAAGGTACGAGGATTGTTTGTTTGGTATGAGGCTTGATGATCTGTTGGGTAACATTGTTGTTATAAATATGGATTTGTTTAGATTATTAGTATTGATCTGATGGTTTTTTTGACAAACAATCTTTAATTTTGTGCACTAGTTTGTAAATGAAGATTCATATTTTGTAATAAGTGTTGTTGGTTGTGGTTAGAAAGAAAAAGAAGTAACAGATTGATGCATTTATGGTATAGGTGATGCGGTGGTGGCAGTGGTGGCAGTGGCACTGGTGTGGGGTGCTTAGTGATTGTGGTGGTTAGTGGGCTAGAGAGAAAAAAAAAGAGAAGAGAGAAGTGTGTGAGAGAAAAAATCATAATTTTTTATTAAAGGGGTAAAAAGACTAAAATACCCTTGAATGATCAGATTTAACGAGAAAAAATAAATTGAGTTAGGGCAGACTTTGTAATCAGATATAAACATAAAGGGCAAAACTTGTAATTCAGTCTAAAAAAATAGATATAAAAATATTGAATCTCATACGCAAGTTATAAAATAATAATAGAGTAAATTACAAATTTTGTCATTTATCTTTATATCAAATTTTAATGCATGTCATTTGCCTTTAAAATTGATGTCTTTTGTACTTAATGTTTCCAAATGTTACACATTTTATCATTTGATGATCAGATAAAAAAGAATTGTTAAAGATGATTGTGTGGCCATCATGTGAGAGAAAAAAATGTCTTTTTTCATTCTCTTGTTTTCAACTCATTTAATCATCTCATCTACTCGTCTCTCATCAGTCCCCTTTCCTGATCAAAATTATGTGTTAAACAAGACAGCGATGCAGTGGTTCTATACATTTAATCTTCATTCTTTAGTCACCAATATCCTTATCTACTTACCTCAATATACACTTTTCATGTGACCATGTAAATTTGATCATAAATATTGTCTTGATTTGCAGCTTTTGATATATGTAATACATTGGAACTCAATAAGAGTAAACAGTTTGAAAATCTTTAACCCACCACCGTTTGTGGGCACCACCACCGCCTGCGTTAAACAATCGACCTAAGAGACCAACTTTTCCTCTCTGACAACACTGTCGCTTTCTTCTTTAATCAGATATGTTGGTGGTGAATATTTAATAAATGAGTTTATCAATTATACCGTGTGTACATCATCGGGATAACTATGCTTGTTTTGGTAAAAAATTAGCACGTAAGTTTTGTATTCCAAACTACTTATGTGAGGTAAAGTGCTAAAATGAATTTGTAAACTTGTTGTAAAGAATTTAGTAATATCTTGATAAAACTGTTGATAAAAATGCAAAGACAAAGAATTGATAACTAATGACCGGTATGCTTAGGATACACTGAAATAATAGTTCTTATGACAATGATATCATCAAAGATGGAATAAATAAGAACAAAGAAAATAACGACAATAAGAACACGAGATATACGAGGAAAGCCCTTGACCAGTTTAGATCTCCGGCATAAAACCTCAGGAGTGGACAATCGTCTCATGCCTTGTTGTTTTTATTAAAAGAAAATTAAATATACAACTTTGGAAACAATGGATCAATCGAATAAGTGTGTTACAATGATTGAGTGTGTTGTGAGTGAGTAATAGCTGAACGAAGAAAGTATCAGGTGTCCTAAGTGATCATCCACAGTCCGTATTTATACTAAAAACGAAAATAACCAACATCCTGAGAAATCCAGGATTGCTTATACTAGGTCTAAGTTGTCATTGCAAGTCTACCTTATTCACGCGTCTTCTAATGGGTATCAACTAATGCTCCGAGAATTATGCAATGACCAAGTCTTCAGCTAGCTAGTTGGAGAGAACCCGCAATATAGATTTAATTCGACAATGACCGTTAGTCATTCTCAGGATATATTCAATAGACATTATACACACATATCCTGAACATAATACCATCTTAACTATCCTCAAGATGTATATTCAGTATACATAATAACATCATCCCTGAAATATTTGACACCAACAATTGTCCCCAAATTATAACGTTGCTCTCATAATGGTAACGGCTATAATTTTCCTGCATTACTATTGGTCAGCAAGATGCTCACATTGGATGGTACTAATCTTAAAGCAATAATTACGTGCTAGCCGTTTCAAATTTTATCAGCCAACCTGCTTATATATACTAGCCCAATTTGCCTTTATAGCTCCACACCGATCTCTAAAGGTACGTATTTTCATCCTGATCTCTTCTTTTCCTCAAACGTTCCAATCATCATGGCCAGCAAACCCACTCGACTTACCACTGCTAATGAAATCCATAAGGATTTCGTAGCCCAAGGTCTTCTCGACAACCCAAAAGACGAAATCTTCCCAGTTACAAATCTCCCCTGCTGGTAAACCAACAAACCATACCAGTGCTGCACTTGTCAATGTCTGTGCAAACGTATGACACCATGCAATAAGTTTTGTCATATTTTTTCACTGTTACCGGCTCTTTAACTTAGCTAGTAAACGAACATTTGTTATTTTTTTTGGAGAATTTCGAGTGTGCAGCCATGTATGCTGGACGATATGGTGTGGTGAATTCATCATCTGCTTGGGTGGAGCTCACCAGTCCCTTCTCCATGGTGGGGGTCCGGTTGCTATTGGTCCGGAATACCTGTGTGGGATGAAAGTCCGTATGGAGTTTCAAATAGGGTTACCAAACTAGTAGTGGAATATACCGATTGGGAGGTGAGATTGGTATGGACTCAGGACGATGTGGAGAATCCCTCAGTGGGGAACAAGTTGGTTTGAACACTCCTGAAGCAAAAGCTCGCAGTTCTTTTGGGGGAAAGTTTCATCAAATTCAGACAATGGATCTGAATGCTTGGATGCTGAATTATCAAGAGGTTGAGACCTGGAGATATACGCATAGACTTGATGGATTTCGAATTACATAATATATGTATACTCACAATCGGCCTATATGCATATATATGTTAAAACAAAACAAAACCCTATTACATATACAAATACATACACATACATATGACAACCATATATGTGTGTAAGAACAAAACAAAACTATCTAGAACATACATACATATACGATTATATGTGTGTGTAATCAAATTGAACTAGTATATATATATATATACACATCCATAGGATCCATACTTGTGTATGTATAATTGAAATTCAAATCAATATGCACATATACATGCATACACACGATCGTGTGTGTGTATGTTGATGTCTTGAACAATGCTACCATTCAAACAAACATATACAAACAATACATTAAACCATGTATTCACTAATAAAGGCTCTTATCCATCTCACCTCCATGTTCCATACATGTTTGACTACCATTTCCATCCTTTTTCTCTTCCCAAAGTAGGCCAAAGAGATCGAGTTCCAAGGGAAGCATGCATGGCTACCCTACTAAGTCAACACATTATACAATTTTGGCATCCAACTTTTTCACCACCTAATCCCATGTATTTTGACCTTCCTCAATTAAACTAACCTCTCATGCATCTCTATCTCTCCCCCCCTCTCTCTCAGGTTATAAATAAGGGCCGAAGCCCTTTGTTTGTCACACCACACCTTCAAAACCTTACAACTCTCAAGCAACTAACTCCATCCTCCTTCCTTCCATCTCTTTGTTCTTGGCTCGACAACACCACCTACACCTAAACCCTTTCTCGGCCGCAACCACCACAACAGCCACTATATCAAGAGACTCGATTATCTAGCGGTCATATTGTGGAGGAAAGCTTCAAGATTCCTGCCTACATTCCTTTGTCAATCGGTTCACATTGTGGTATAATAAACCTAACTTAACTTTCTTCATTTCTTTTTCCTAGTCGACATCATGTTATACTTGAACAAACACTAATAAACAAGTTATGAATGATGAAACACAAAACTTGGATTAAAACATCTATATACGTACACGCAAATACATACATATATATATATATATATATATATTATACATACGTACACGTATATGTGTATATACACATATACGTACTCGCAAATACACTTGTAAGTGTGTGCGTGTGTGTGTTAACTACGTTATTAACACAAGAGTTCTAAAATATATGTTAAACTTTTATTTTACATAATAATTCTTAACATGTGGTATCATATGGTAACATATGGTAACTTGTGAACCCGGTTTGGACAAGAGTGGTCATTTTTACGACTATAAATGAACGGATCTAATGAGGGGTTTCAAGATCTTTATACAAGTAAAACCATACATCTTTTCAAAAGTACAAACAATGATACGTAATAATCCTCACGTGTATGGACTATAACACCACGTACACATGGTCCAAAGAACTACAAATCGGGTGAACAACTTGCATGGTAAATAACCAAGTACAAAAGACTTAAGTTGTCCTTAACATTTTAGGGCACTTTCGTTTGGACTCTAGTCATTTAGGCTTTTGCATTAGCTAGACCACTCGCATAGACACCAGGTGAGTTTCATGACCTCTTTTTACTGTTTTCATACTTTTGGGGGGAACACATGCTACATATTTCAAGTTACATTCCATTTAGAGTGAATTCTATCATGACTACCATGTGAAACATAAGACAAATGGTTCATGAGCTCAACAGTCCTTGTACATACATTACAGTTTACACTGTAACCATTAGCTAAATAGTTAGCCATGGAACACTTAATAGATCTATTGGGTTGATACCCCCACTCTTGGTTAGTCGCTCTAACCTGTCACATACAAAAGAGTGCTAGTTTTCTACGAAATATACGTTGTCTTTATTGTACAATACGTTAGGCATAACAGTCAAGAGGTTTGGATATGGGACTCATGTTGGCACAGTAGTCATTGGCTTAACTAACTTTGATTGGTCACACACGAATTTCACTAAACTTTACATTGCGTACATTTAAATATGTGAACTCACCAACTTTATGTTGACAAATCTTTTATGTATATTTTTCAGTTAATTGATTTCAGGGACGATCATGACTTGAGAAACCGGTTTGAGCTAGCATCATGTGGTACTAGCTTTTTTGGGTCATGTTTTAAAACATTTGAACAATTTATGTGCTTTCATGATGGCTTGCCGTTAAGACAATTTATTTCTTGTTTTTGTAAAACAATTTGAAATGTTTGGCATAAATTCGATTTATCTTATCTTATTTGTTGCTCAAACCTTGTGCTTGAAAACCCTTCGAAGTCGCATTCCCGTGTTTCTGCCTAGGCGGGGTGTGACATTAAGCTAATCAAATCTCGTAGGCTAAGAACTCCAAATGAACCTACGCATAGTAGAAAACCATTAGGCACGCCACAGAGGAGGAGGGATGGCCTCTTTGTGACCACCCTCTGGCGTGAGGATAAATATTTGTTAGAGAGAGAAAAAGTGAGGTTCGAAGTGTGAGAGTTCATGTGTAACCTTTACTTGAAATTGGGGTATTTATACTAGTCAGAGAAGTTGCACTTCTTTGAGGTTGTACTTCTATGAGGTCTAGAGTTGTACTTTCCTTCGGAGTCGTTGACTTCTGAAGTGTTATGTACTTTGTTTTGTTCTAGCCTTTCTAGTAAGGCGAGTTCCCTTTTTGGGCTTCAGCTTTTTACCCGAGCCAGAGCTCATAGAGGTCCAGTATAAAGTCTTACACCTCTTCAGTTTCATTACCAATAATATAAACTAATAGTTTTGATCGAAACCTAATATATAGACTAATAGAACATATATTCATTAATAGAACAAATGACGAACCTAACACGCAGGGCCGAATTTGGGCATGGGCGGGGTGGGCGACTGCCCGAGGCCCAAACTTTTGGGAGGCCCGAAATTTTAAAAATTTAAAATATATATTATGTATAAAAGTATATTTAAATTATTTTGGTGTGGTAAATAGGAACAAAACCTTAGGTAGATGGATTGGTTAGGGAAATGCATTTCAAGATAGAGAATATGGGGTTCAAATCCCACTTCATGCATTTAATTTTTGTATAACAATGCACCATCTTCACTATGTTATTAGAATTTAGAAGCTTTGATAAGTCAACGTTTTCGTTTATTCGTTTTAATTGATGAATAAATGATTACACTCACTTTCCTTAAAACTAAGCTTTAACTTTCAAAATTTTATAGTTTAAATCAATCACACTTCATTTTATCATCTTAGTCATATGTTTGATTATTTTCAACACCCTACCCAGATCATATTATTTCCTTTCTCAAAACGTTTTGCCCATCTTGTGTACAAATGTTGCGCATCACTCCTCTGGCATAAAGCGTGTTTTTTAAACGAAATGGATTAACATTAACTAAGAATTGAACAATCTACAAGTTTGTGACTACGGCTTTTCTATACAATCAATTTATTTCCCTAAAATCTAACATCTTGAGTTCACCAAGCCCTTTAAAAATAACTACAAGAAAACAACAAGTCATATTGGTAACAAGTAGTGTAAAATAATCGCTAATTTAAAAATGAAAAAAGCCATCAATTTTTATTTAAAAAAAAGAAAAAGAAAATGAAAACAAATAAATGAAAGTTCAAAATGTTTAGCTCAGATTGTCAAATCATAGTAAGATCAAAACATATCAACTTGGTTTTAAACTTTGGAAGCAAAAAGTGTAAAGAAGGATGACAGTCTTTTGTTCCTTTAGAGGGTTGCAGGTAGATCAGGGTGAAGATGGTGGTTGTTGTGCATGGAAAGAGAAAAAGAAGAGGTAAGCAAGACGGTTAAAAGAGAAAAGGAAGAGGATGGGGTCCTAGATGGGTGTCTAATGTGCGTGGTTTTAGTAATTTAGAAAGATGTCATTTTCCTGGTGCCAAAAGCTTTATGTTTTAATTCCAAAACTAGGGTAAACGACTAATTTTTACTAAACCGCTTTTAACAAGTTTTAAATTTATAAAGTAAACAATAATTACTTTAGAAACTAAAACCAAGACATAGGCAGAGAACCTGTCATGCATAGTATAGCTTCTAGGGTAAGTATTGAGAATCGTATTCCAGAGTTCACAACTGATCGGGTTTTGAAAAGAAAAATAAAACGGAGGGGTTCTTTTGATGAAAATAGTTTTTGAAAAAGGTTTTGGTTTTATAAAAGATAAAATAGTAGAGTAGTGTAATATGCACATCTCGGGACCCTCCGAATAAGTAGTTAAGTTTATTATTAAAATTAATAATTTAAGTTAATTAATTGTGTGGAAGACAAGAGTGGTCTTGAAGTGTTGACTCCTTGATAGGGAAGCGGAGGCTACTACTGAGTAGAATGCAGAACCTCTCCAGTGTGCGTCCACCTTGGGTACTCCGCCAGGGCCTCGCATATAGCGGGCTCCTCAAACCGCGGTCAGGTCTCTGGTCCTCGAACTTATCGTCTTTTTGAATTGGAGGCTTCACTTCCGAAGTGGAACACCGTACACCTCCCTTAGCTCTCGCGTTCCGTACCGTACCGAAGGGTCTCTCTATGGAGTCAATCCTGGAAACCTCGTATCCCCTAAATAGGTTAACGGTCATGAAGACTGAAGGATCTCTCTTACGGCTGTCTTAGGGGACTCGTACCCCCATTGGCTAACGACGTTGTACTAACGAGAACTAGACATAGAATCTTTATTTTATTTAGCTTTAGTGACACTTTAATATTCATAGGCCTGATAAATATAAAGTTGGTTTGATGATTGGTGACTTAATTAACTAAACCCTTAACCTCCCGAACTGAATGAAATCCTTGGTAAAGGTGGCACATAATCCTAAAAGCATGCAATCCGAAGATTACTGGTGCACCCATAGGGAAACCGTCTTTTTCTAAAAACGTCATTCAATTATCTGTTAATTACTAGAAATGTGTCACTAAGATTTGGTCCACTTCAGAAGCCATTACTTAGAATCCGGTTTGGATATCAGAAGCCCGAAGGATCTGTCTCAATACCGGTTTCCTCACCTTGGATCTAGCTCGGGGCTACGAGAAGCTACTTATACCTCTAGTTATTTAATTAAGTTAAAGTATTTTATAGGTTTATTAAGTTAATCATCATTAGAAACCTGTCACAAGATAAACAAATAAATATTAGGAGAAGATAACACAACAACTAACTAAAAATAAACTACTACTACTAATAATAATAAAAGTCTACATATCGAAATGGGTTCATGAAAATAGAAAGATACAACCATATCGAATGATCAATCTAAGAACATGGCTGCTCATAGATAAGCTCTCCATCTTCAAGTGCTATGCATCTAACAACTTCATGACCCTCGATGTTTTATTGCATATGAACTATTCTACGATCCCGTTCTTGGCCAACTTGATCAAGGTAGGACGAGGCCTAACCTTCGTGGGATGTTAGGAGGGCCAAAAGGCCTCCCAAAGGACCCCAAGATATTTGGAAGAAGCTTGGTATTCGGCCCCAAGAGAGCACAAGAAGGGATGAACAAATGGTGAGGGGTAGCTTGCTATTTATAGGCAAACCAGCCTGAGCATGGGTGTGCCAGGTAGTGAAGCACGGGCTTGCTCATCAGTAATTTGTCAGACTTTGTCGTTTTAGCCTTGGGGAACACGTTTCAAAGAGCATGGGCGTGCCAAGTGATGTGGCACGGGCGTGCAAGTGTCTTTAGGAAGTTTTCTTGTTCTCCAAGTTTGTTGCGTTGTCTTCTAGCATGCAGGGCCTCCGTGCAAGTGTGCGTGGGCGTGCCGGGTCACTCCCAGATTGGTTTTTATCACTGTTTAAGTCTCGAGATTGTCTTCAAACATACAGTGAATATGCTGCAAGTCTCGTATCTTCAGGAATCTCTAGTTTTTGCTTGTTTTTGCATGAAAATTCTCTGTTTCCGTATTTGAGCTCCAGTTTCCTGAGAAATACAAATAGGAACAATTAAGCATCAAATATCAATAATATAAACCTAATTGTATCCTATTATGAGATTGTTTATGCCTGTTTTATATGTTAAAATCATGACACATCATATCACCCCACACTTAGACTGTTGCTTGTCCTCAAACCAAACAAAGGTTTACCTAAGGCAAATAACAAGATATAAAAATCCTCAAGTCACATATTTTATGTTATTATGGAAAAATAAAAACTGCATGACACGCCTACTTAACCCCTAAATTAGGATCAAACCTATACCTGCTCACAAGGTTCACTCAACACTCGGGTTTATCTTTTTTAGGTGAGTTTTGGGGGTGAACAGTCAAGTCCAAACCGAAGTTGACACAAGTCATAGGCTTGTATGCAAATCAAATCTCCACCGCTGAATATGGGTGAGAAAATGCAAATCACAAGGTCTTTTATTGTGTGAAAATGGTAAAGTGATAAAATGGGTAGGATGGGTGTCTACTGTCATGTCTGGTTCTGGTAGTGGCTGAGGTATGATGGGAAAATGTCGAGCTCTGGATAGTGGGCTAGTGAAACTCCTCCCTCGAAGACTAATTGCTTTGATGCCCCTATTTGCGAACTGTCCGGTTTTCCACCTAATAACCCCCGCTAGGAATGTCCTAAGAATCAATCTTCAAACAAAAATGTTTTCTCTAAGCCCTTTTTATTGATGAGCTTTTTCTCGATTGATTTCTCAAACCCCCATTTTTTTACATTTGCATTTGCATGCTGCTTACATTGAAGCTTATTCTTTAGTGTGATGTCTCTTCATGGCTATCTTTCCTTCTTTTTGTCCAACTTCCTCGGTGGAAAACTGTGACATCTTATCTGTTCTCTTCATTTCAAGACTGCCCAAGAGTGTCCCGATTACCTTCAACCAGCTTCCTTCGCAAAAACATGATAGGGGCTCGATGTGATGTAAGAAATGAAAAAGGCTAAGGCTCAAAAGGGTTAACTAGGTGAGGGGTAATTTTGTGAAAGGCAAATGGAAAATGGAACGGGTGTATCCTAGGTGCCTTGATCACTTTCACACTCTCTCACCTTGCTAGCGGTCTCAAAATGTATAAGTCACACAAGTTCTAATCGAGTCGGACTAAGGTCGGAAACTTCTTAAGAAACGAAACGAGCAATATATGATATGTATTTGCAAGTGTGGTGCTCGATAAGGCTAAAAAAAACTCTCACGAAAAAGCGGGTAGGATAAGGTGTAGACTTTAAGCATAATTTTTAGGGGTATTTTCTACTTGCCATGAAACTTATTTTTCCCTTTTTTTATTTATATATATATATATATATTAAGTGGGCTTTTTGGACTTTTAAAAATTTGTCATATTTTGACTATCCTTTGGTGTGAACCGTTCGGCGAGATGCCTAATAGCGTCCTCTTGGATAAGTCTAATAGACTTTACTAATTTGCCCTAAATGACTTTGAGTGGCGCTACGGGTATCAAGCAGCTAAGAGGGTGAAAGACGGCCCATAAACGATAATAAAATGACCCGCTAGACGTAATAAAATAAGCAGTAGTAACGTTCCACCCCACACTTAAAATTTTGCAAATATTTTAAGTAAAGAAATGGAAAAAGAGACAAGAGAAACTAATACTCCCCTGATAGTGGCGAATCCACCAACGTGTGGTCGATACCCACAGTTGCCTTGCAAATTTGCCTCATCCTAGAAAGCTTTCCTCGACCTGTCCTAAAAACTAAAATAAAAGTAAACTAGATAGATAAAATACTAAAACTAGGGATAGAATACTAGTGTCAAAACACTAGCGGGGTGGAACATGTCCAATCATAGATTAAACACGTTCCAAACATGCACTCGCGTGCATGAAAAGTAACCATAAAGAAAAGAAAAAGAAAGTTGTTTAGAAAAGTTTTACACACACCTAAAAGTGAAGACGAGAGCTCAAAATAGAAAAAATGACGGAAAATTGCGGGTGGGGATCAGATTTAAAAATTTTTATACGGTTTTTCAAAATATGCTTTTAAAATTCGTGAAAAATCTTCTTAAATTTTAAAACCAAACTTTAATTCGCGAAAACATTTTAAGTTTAAAATTTTTGAAAAATCTCACCCAGCTCATTTTCCGCATTCAACTAAACTTACCCAACGATCTTCACGGTATGACAAACCTCTTCTAAACGAAAATAAATCAGAAATAAAAACCCTCCAAAAAGAACGTTGATGAGATTGGTGGTTTAGGTTTCTTCTACAGGAATTCTCCATGGTCGCGAATCTCGAAGGACACCTGCAAAGAAAAACTAAAACAACCGCAATCATCTAATATAAAGCAGAAATAAAATAAAGAAGACCAAAAATAAAAATCAAAATAAAGTGAAAATGAAAATGAAAAAGAAAAATAAACCGATCAGTTAAGTTACTTGGGTCTTTCTTTGGAAATAATTGTGTTCCCCGGCAACGGCACCAAAAACTTGATGCGCGTGGTTTTAGTAATTTAGAATGATGTCATTTCCCTGGTGCCAAAAGCTTGATGTTTTAATTCCAAAACTGGGGTAAATGAATAATTTTTACTAAACCGGTTTTAACAAGTTTTAAATCTATAAAGTAAACAATAATTACTTTAGAAACTAAAACCAACACATAGGCAAAGAACTTGATGTGCATAGTATAGCTTCTAGGGTAAGTATTGAGTATCGTATTCCAGAGTTCACACTTTCCCCTACTCAACCTTTCATCCATCAACTGATCGGGTTTTGAAAAGAAAAATAAAACGGAGGGGTTCCTTTGATGAAAATAGTTTTTGAAAAAGATTTTGGTTTTATAAAAGATAAAATAGTAGATTAGTGTAATATTCGCATCTCGGGACCCTCCGAATAAGTAGTTAAGTTTATTATTAAAATTAATAATTTAAGTTAATTAATTGTGCGGAAGACGAGAGTGCTCTTGAAGTGTTGACTCCTTGATAGAGAAGCGGAGGCTATTACTGAGTAGAATGCAGAACCTCTCCGGTGTGCATCCACCTGGGGTACTCCGCCAGGGCCTCACATATAGCGGGCTCCTCAAACCGCGGTCAGGTCTCTAGTCCTCGAACTTATTGTCTTCTTGAAGTTCAGGCTTCACTTCCGAACTGGAACATCGTACACCTCCCTTAGCTCTCGCGTTTCGTATCGTACTGAAGGGTCTCTCTATGAAGTCAATCCTGGCAACCTCGTATCCCCTAAATAGGTTAATGGTCATGAAGACCGAAGGATCTCTCTTACGGCTATCTCAGGGGACTCGTACCCCCATTGGCTAACGGCGTTGTACTAACGAGAACTAGACATAGAATCTTTATTTTATTGATCTTTTGTGATACTTTAATATTCATAGGCCTGATAAATACAAAGTTGGTTTGATGATTGGTTACTTAATTAACCCAACCCTTAACTTCCCGAACTGAATGAAATCCTTAGTAAAGGTGGCACATAATCCTAAAAGCGTGCAATCCGAAGATTACTGGTGTGCCTGTAGGGAAACCGTCTTTTTCCAAGAACATCATTCAATCATCTGGTAAGTACCAGAAATGTGTCACTAAGATTTGGTCCACTTCTGTAGCCATTTCTTAGAATCCGGTTGGGATATCAGAAGCCCGAAGGATCTGTCTCACTACTGGTTTCCTCTCCTTAGATCTAGCTTGGGGCTACCAGAAGCTGATTATACCTCTAGTTATTTAATTAAGTTAAAGTATTTTATAGGTTTATTAAGTTAATCATCATTAGAAACCTGTCACAAGATAAACAAATAAAGATTAGGAGAAGATAACACGACAACTAACTAAAAATAAACTACTACTACTACTACTACTACTACTACTACTACTACTACTACTACTACTACTACTACTACTACTACTACTACTAAAAGTCTACATATCGAAATGGGTTCATTATAATAGAAAGATACAACCATATCGAATGATCAACCCAATAACATGGCTGCTCATAGATAAGATCTCCATTTTCAAGTGCTATGCATCTGACAACTTCATGTCCCTCGATGTTTTATTGCATATGAACTATTCTACGATCCCGTTCTTAGCCAACTTGATCAAGGTAGGAAGAGGCCTAACCTTGGTGGGATGTTAGGAGGGCCATAAGGCCTCCCAAAGGACCCCAAGATCTTTAGAAGAAGCTTGGTAGTCGACCCCAAGAGAGCACAAGAAGGGATGAACAAATGGTGAGGGGTAGCTTGCTATTTATAGGCAAACCAGCTTGAGCATGGGCTTGCCTGGTAGTGAAGCACGGGCTTGCTCATCAGTAATTTGTCAGACTTTGTCGTTTAAGCCTTGGGGAACACTTTTCAAAGAGCATGGGCATGCCAAGTGATGTGGCATGGGCGTGCAAGTGTCTTTAGGAAGTTTTCTTGTTCTCCAAGTTTGATGCGTTGTCTTCTAGCGTGTAGGGCCTCCGTGCAAAGTGTGCGTGGGCGTGCTGGGTCACTCCCGGACTGGTTTTATCACTGTTTAAGTCTCGAGATTGTCTTCAAACATATAGTGAACATGCTGCAAGTCTCGTATCTTCATGAATCTCTAGTTTTTGCTTGTTTTTGCCTGAAAATTCTTTGTTTTCGTATTGGAGCTCCAGTTTCCTGAGAAATACAAATAGGAATGAATTAAGCATCAAATATCAATAATATAGGCGTAATTGTATCCTTTTATGAGACTGTTTATGCCTGTTATATATGTTAAAATCATGACACATCAGTGTCACCAAACCTGCGTGTCACAAGGGAAAAAAGAAAGTAAAATAATACGTGGTCTGACAATAACAAGGCATAGGCAGAACATTACAAAGTATATTCCGTTAATAATGGTGCTTAGTGACTGTTAATCAAGTTTAGTAATTAGTAGACAGGATAATTGTTGGATCAGTATTGCTCTTTCTATAAACTTGCTAGTGAACACTTAGGTGTTTAGCAAGTTCTTAATCAGTGATAGCACAGCGGAATGATATGAGTTTAAAGCTACACTTATCAACAGGAGTTATTACTCCCCCTGGATGTTTGATAAATCTAAAGACAAGTATTTAATGAGAATCTAAGCAATGAATGAGAGTGAACATTTAAACAGATTCTCAGTAAATGAAATGGTAATAACAATGATAAGCTTTGAAGGATTTCTTGTATTAAAAATCAATGTGACTTTACAAATACATGAACCTTGCCAAAAAGCAAGTTCAGAGGCAAGTTGCAACAAGTTGCAATCTTGGAACTTGTACAAAGAGTAAAAGTAATAATAAACTAATAAACTACTGAAACATAAGACGGTGGAAAAGATTCTTGAACAAGTGCTGATGAATGACAAACTACTGATGAGTAGTTTGTCTTCAGTAGTTCTTTAGTGATATGTCTGGTTTGGACTTCAGAACTTCTGATGTATTTCTTCTTCAGTACTTGTAGAATCCTTCTTCAGCTGTTTGGTCTTCTTTCTTCAGTAGTTCTATACTTAGAATAATCTGACAGAAGTGAATTAGACATAGGTTTGCAAAAGTGGTTTCACCAATCCTTTTTGTCCTAACAATCTCCCCCTGGATTGATGAAGCCAAAACCTTTCTAATTCCTTATTGTTTTCTTCTGTCATTCACAATCTTCCATATTCCTTTGAACATGGAATTCTTCAACTGGTTCAGCTGTTCATCAGTGAGAGATCCTTTTTGTGGTTCTAGATGCTGGATTGTAAGCAGGTCTTGAGTTGATAGCTTCTTTAGATCATTCATCGACTTATAGGCTCTGCTTGTTTGGTCTCTTCTTGTCACTTGTACTGAGTTGTTATCAGTAAAGGACCATCTGATGATAGGTACTTTAGACTTGTCAAAGTCTAAAGTGTAGGGAACCATGGTGGTACCCTGGGATGCTCCTGAGTGTTGGATGTTTTCAACTTCAGTGACTCTCATGTGGGATTCTCTTCCTTGTTCTTGTTGCATCACATTAGGTAGTTGAAAGGTTGGCAAGTGATGCTCAGTAACCACCTTAGTGTGCAGTTTGTCTTTAATGGTCTTCTGAATTTGATAGGCAAAGGTGGAAGGATCCCTGAATTGGGTTAGCAGAGGTTTCTCTTCAATGTCGAAATCAGAATGGACTACTGTACTTCCTTCTAGTAGTACCATCCTAAAATCAGTCTTCACATTTTCCTCTGTTCTTTTCCTTGTAGTAGGTTTTCTTGAAACACCAGAAGTTCTAACTACTGAAGTTGATACTTCAGCAGTTTCAAACTTCTCTGGATTTGCAGCCCTTGCAGCCTTGTATTTTCTATAAGTGTCCACTATTCTTTCTTCTTTCCATTTGGACACAGAGGCTTTTGAACCATAACCATTTTCTACTAGCTCTTCAATCATCTAGGCTCTCTTGGCTTTTGCATCTTTACTTGTTGCAAGTTTGTCTGCAATAAGTTGAGCTCTTCTTGTCAGCTCTTCCATGGAGAGTCCCTTTAATGTATGGGCTTTGGTCTTGCTGTTCTTGGTAATGTAAGACATCAGTTGTTGTCTTTTGTCTTCCTCAGTAATTCTTTCTAGGTTAGCCTGCCTTTGAAGTTCTGCTTCATAAGCCTGTAGCTTTTCATTTAGGCTTAAGTCATCCCTTGTTTCCAGAGCATTCCAGATCTCATCTTCCTTGGCCTTTCTTTCAGCTGCAATTAAACTCTTCTCTAGTAATTCTTTGGACATTGATAGAGGAGAAGGGTTTAGCACAGTCATTGTGGTAATTGTAGTAGGCTTTGGAATAGGAGTTGGTTGAGTAGGTTCAGTTGATCTGGAAGGCTGTTCAGTAGTTTCAGTGTTGGAAGTGTTGACTTCTGATGGGTTGACAACTACTGAAGGTTTGTCAACTACTGAAGGATTGTCTTCAGTATTTTCTGAGTCTTCATCAGAACTTTCACCATCAGAAGTTTCTTCATTGTGGCCTTGGGATTCAACAGGTTTTTCAGAATCTTCTATTTCTTGAATGGAGACACCAACCTGTTGGGCCAGTTTTTCTTTTCTGGCTTGGTCTCTCTGATCTCTTTCTTGGATAGCCACTCTTGCCTTTTTCCTGGCTTCAAGTGACTCCATAGGTTCCTTAGTTTTCTCCCCCTTTTTGGCTTCATCAGGTTTTGAGGGTTTAGAGAAATGACCTGTAAGAGAAGCAATCTGTTTGGAGTTGAAGTCAATTTTGTTGGACAGATCGTTCATCTTAGTCTGTATCACTCCAAATTGGTTCTTGATGGACAGCTCCAAGTTAGCTGTGTAGGTTTGGAAGTGATTTTTGATGAGGGTGTTCATCATGTGATATAAGGGACTATCTGGGCTGCATAGCTGGTTCATGTCTATGCTAGATTTCCCAGGGAATTGGGTAGGCATTTGTAGTGAGGGGTGTGTTTTTGGTTGATCTTCTTGTTGTACAGAAGATGCCAGTTTAGGGGAATCAGGGATTAAGTGGACTTTAACCTGATCTGGTGTGACTAGCTTCTTGAGCATAGATACACCAGGTGCAGGACCTTCACTTGTAGCCGTCAATTCAGTAGTTTTGTGTTGTGAAACATCATCCAAGTTAATGGAATCATCTGTATCCCTGATTACATCCTCAATGAGGACTGTATCAGTTACATCATGAGTTGAGCCCAACTCAGTTGTCTCATGTACCTCTTTTTCCTGGTTCAGAGGATTTCCTACCTCAGGCATTAAGCCTTCATCAGTAGTTGCCATAGTTGAGGTCTTAGCTATGTTGCTTCTTTCCTCAGATCCACCACTGGGTGGTAAGTGAGTAGTAGCAGCCTCAAAAGTACCAAGAGTTTCTAAGTTTGGGCTTAGGGACCCTGGTTCATCCTCATCTCTTTGGTTAGGGCTTTGAGTGTCCACGTCCATGTCAAGTTCTGAGGCTATGTCCCCTGTTTGATGTGGTTGTTGGGGACTGACATGTTTAGATGGGACTTTCTCTTTTAGCCCAGAGAGAAGTTTGGCTATTTCAATATCAGGTTCAGAAATTTGGGGTGCTGGTTCAGTAGTTTGGTCAATGGGTTCAGCAGTTTCAAAAGAAGAGTCAATAGGAATAGTTTTCTTTAGTCTTTTTCTTTTGAAAAGTATTGTGATTGGTGCTCTTGTTGGGGTTTGAGATGGATGAGACTGAGAGGATGTTTCAGTCACATCTTTATCAAGTGCAGATTGCACAGCAGTCAGTTCAGGCATCTCAACCTCCTGAACTGCTTTTCTTTTTGGTTTGGTGGGTTTTTGTTTTTGTTGCTTGGGTTTCTTGGCCTTTGGGGGTGTAGGTTTGGAAGATGAGGGTTCCATGGGGACTGGTTCTTGTTCCCCTTGGTCATCTTCTGGCCAGGCAGCCGGTTTGTTGTGCCGTGAGTATGCTTGTGAGGATAAATGGTTTAAAATTGTTGTTTTACCCACAAGCACCTCTTCTCCAAGTTCTTTTATTATGCAGTGCATAATGAATCTTGGGTATAACAAAAACTTCTTTTTAGTATTGAGATGATGTAACACCAACTCATTAAAGAAAAGTGCTGATGCCCTGAATTTTGTTTCATTCACTATGGAATGAAAAATTGGTTGAAAAGTTGAGGGCATCTGATCATAAGATCCAGTTTTTGGACTCAAACACATAATAATATAATGAAAAAGCAGTTTATACTTTGGTTCAAAATATTTCTTAAAGATTGTAGCGTGTGAGAGAGTACCTTGGTAACCACACTCTGTCATGGTTAAATGGATTTGAGAGTTTGGAAATTGGTCTGGGGCATTTACATCATCCAATCCCAGCCTAACTGCCAAAATAGCCGGTGTGATTGCCATTCTTCTCCCTTTTATGGTTGAATTGAGGGAGATCACCTTGTTGATCACCGTCACCGTCTCTGCGTTTGCCCAAAACTCATTTAGAGTTTCAGTATGGATTGGAGGGTCGATGGTGAGGGCGGTGAAATATTGGGATTTAACGACTAAATCAATGATTTCGTCGTATTGGGACCAGGCTTCATGTTTTTCGAAGTAGCCTCTTTTATTGTGTCCCTGTTTCAGAGTTAGAGCCATGTGGTTTGTGTGTGTTTGGATCGAATAGTGTTTTTGCAGGTTCAGGGTTTGAGAGCTTTTTGAGAGAAAAGGAGGGAATTTTTGCTTTTTGAATGGATAAGTGTTGGAAAAGGTATTTATCAGAAGTTTTAAACCGCCTAGGTCAAACTTCTGATGTGGGAAAAGTCTGATTTACCCTTTTTGACTAAACTGCTGATGAAGAATTGTTTTCATCAGTAGTTCCCACTTTCTCTTCAGTAGTTTTGAACAACTGATGAGAATGCTTTATAAATTCTTTATTCATAACTTCTGAAGGTTGTTTTATCAGAAGTTAATCAGTTTTCAGAAAATATTCCCATGCTGATGTTTTGTTCATCAGTAGTTTCTCTCTTGTTTGTTTTTCAGAAGTTTTCAACTTGAAAACAGATGTAAGTGAAAAATGAAAAAATATGTGCAGAAAAGTAAAGAGAAACACTTACAAATTTAGCATCCCAAGCATGGATACTAACTTCTGAAATGTTGATGTGTCAAGGGGTTTAGTGAATATGTCAGCTATTTGATTAGATGTTGCTACATGTTTCACTTCAATCTTGCCTTTTTCATAGCAATCTCTTATGAAATGATACCTGATTTCAATATGTTTGGTTTTTGAAAACTGAACAGGCTTTTGAATGATGCTAATGGCAGATTTTGCTGTCTACAAGCAATGGTGTCTTGGTTTCTTTGATTCCATAATCAAGAAGTTGATACTGGAGCCATTGTATCTGTGATGTACAACTTGCAGCTGCAATGTATTCAGCTTCAGCAGTTGAAGTTGCAACAGATGTTTGTTTCTTTGATTTCTAGGACACTAGACAGTTTCCTAAGAATTGACAACCACCAGATGTTGATTTTCTTGACATTTTACACCCTGCATAGTCACTATCTGAAAAAGCTGATAACTTGGTATTGCTTGAAGCAGGATACCAAATTCCAAGTGTTGGAGTTCCTTTTAGATATCTGAAGATTCTTTTGACTGCAATGAGGTGTGATTCCCTAGGAGCTGATTGATATCTAGCACAGACACATGTTGAAAACATAATATCTGGCCTAGAAGCAGTTAGATATAAAAGGGAACCTATCATACATCTATACATGGTTTGATCAACCTGTTTTCCTTGATCATCTGGTTCAACTTGTGTGGTTGGTGTCATGGGAGTGGAACATGATTTACAGTTTTGTAAAGAAAATTTGTTTAATAATTCTTTAACATATTTTGATTGATGTATAAAAGTTCCATTTGTTTGTTGTTTAATCTGCAGTCCCAGAAAGTACTGCAGTTCTCCCATTGTACTCATCTCAAATTTTGATTGCATGAGTTTCTTAAATTCATCACACAGTTTTGTGTTTGTTGAACTAAATATGATATCATCAATATATATTTGAACAAGTAAGATATGATTTC
The DNA here is from genome assembly GCA_028751855.1 of Ambrosia trifida. Classification (NCBI taxonomy): domain Eukaryota; kingdom Viridiplantae; phylum Streptophyta; class Magnoliopsida; order Asterales; family Asteraceae; genus Ambrosia; species Ambrosia trifida. Next base: position 60,747,746 of record CM054128.1, on the reverse strand, counting down.
CAACATGTTTTATGAAAAGAGTTTTATCAATGGAGCCTCTTGTGAAGTTATTTTTCAGTAGAAAGTTAGAAAGTGTTTCATACCAGGCCCTTGGAGCCTGTTTGAGTCCATAAAGAGCTTTGCCTAGTTTGTACACCCACTCAGGATGAGAAGGATCCTCAAACCCAGGTGGCTGACAAACATACACTTCCTCTCTTACTTTTCCATACAAAAATGCACTTTTAACATCCATTTGGTAAACTTTTATTTTGTTGGAAATGGCATAGGCCAGAAATAACCTGATGGCTTCAAGCCTTGCAACTGGAGCAAAGGTTTCATCATAATCAATTCCTTCTTCTTGAGAGTAACCTTGTACTACCAGTCTTGCCTTGTTCTTTATAATCATACCAGCCTCATCTTGTTTGTTCCTAAAAACCCATCTTGTGCCAATTGGTTGCTTGTTTGGTGGTAAGGGACAGATTTCCCAAACCTGTTGTTTTTTGAATTGAAGCAACTCATCTTGCATGGCTTGTACCCAGTTGTTGTCTTTGAGGGCTTCTTGGTACTTTTTAGGTTCCAACTGAGAAATAAATGCTGAGAAGAAGCAAAAGTTGGAAAGCTGGTTTCTAGTAAGAACTCCTGATGCAATATCACCCATGATTTGTTCAAGTGGATGATCTTTGTGTTCAATCAGTTGTTGTAAACCACTGACAGGTGTAGGTGGCTCTTGTACTTCATCAAACAAACCACTGAGGTTTATAATGTCTGGTTCAGCAGTTTCAGTATCTTCAGTAGTTTTAGGTGCTGAAGCAGATGTTTGAGTTTGTACATTAGCAGTTGTTGAATCAGAAGTTTGTGAAACTTCTAATGTTTTGGAAGTTGATTTACTGACTGTTTGAGGAGTTCATGGTGCTGGATCCTCATCATCAAACCTTTGATCACCATAATAAGTAGGTTTAGATGAAGTAACAGTCTTTTCAGGTCCAAAATGGAAGCTGTCAAGGTCAAAAAGTTCAGCAGGATGTGCTGGAATAAGAGTGTGTTTTGACTCATTGAACTTGACATTCAGTGTTTCTTCTACTATCCTGGTTCTTGAGTTAAAAACCTTTTAGGCTTTTCTTGTGGAAGAGTAACCAAGAAAGTAACCTGAATCAACTTTGGCAACAAACTTTGAAATAGAGTCTTTGATGGTTAGAATGAAACATTGTCATCCAAAAGCCCTGAAAAAGGAGATAAGGGGCTTTATGCCATGAAGAACTTCATAGGCAGTTTTGGAGTGTCTCTTGTTGACAAGGAATCTATTTTGAACATAGCATGCAGTGTTAACTGCTTCAGCCCAGAAATACAATGGTAGGACTGAATCAGCTAACATTGTTCTTGCTCCTTCAATTAATGTTCTGTTCTTCCTTTCTACTACACCATTTTGTTCAGGAGTTCTGGGAACACTGTATTGTCTAATAATCCCTTTAGACAAGCAGAATTCATCCAGAGTTTTGTTCCTGAACTCTGTCCCATTGTCACTTCTAATGGTTTTGACAGATAGAGAATATTGTTTCTCTACTTGTAGAATAAAGAACTTGATGATTTCAGCAGCCTCATCCTTGGAAAATAAGAAGAATACCCATGTAAATCTTGAATAGTCATCAATGATGACTAAGCAGTACTTCTTACCAAGGCTCATGATTTTTACAGGCCCAAATAAGTCCATATGGAGTAGTTGAAGACATGCAGTTGTTTTTGATTCTTCAATAGACTTATAGGAGGACTTATGCTGTTTTCCCTTCAAACAGGAAACACAGTGTTCTTGACACTGGTATACCTTTAAAGGTAGACCTCTGACCAAGCCCATTTTTGTGACTTTATTTATGGTTTTAAAGTTCACATGGCCAAGTCTCCTATGCTAGAGATCAGTCTCTGAAGTTGATGCCTTTGAGAAGAAACAGGCAGTGTTGTTCAGTACTTTGTCTTTTTCAATGTCCACTGCATAGACATTGCCACATCTTTTGGCTATCAACAAAGTGTGATCTTCAATGATCTTCTCTATCAACTTCTGGCCTTCTGGTGATATGATCTTGCATGCTGTCTTTGTGAAAAAGGAAGAATATCCTTTATCACACATTTGTGACACACTCAGCAAGTTGTACTCAAGGTTTTCAACCAGATTGACCTTGTCAAACTGTATTTTGCCAGAGGAGACATTGCCATGTCCTAGCACATATCCCTTAGCATTGTTCCCAAAGGATACAGATCCTTCTCTTTGACTGATAAAATTGTTTATCAGGTATCTGCATCCTGTCATGTGCATTGAGCCTCCACTGTCCACATACCAAATGCTATTTAAGCCTCTGGAAACTCTCTGCACAAAATAGCAAATTAGTTAGATTTGGTAACCCAAGCCAGTTTGGCTTTGGGTTTACTCTTGAGAGCATTTACAGTTTGTTCTTGACCAAGTTGAGAAATCCATGTCTTTTTGGCAATGGATTTTTCATTGAGAGCAATGGTGGTATCCTTTTGAGGACCACCATCAACTTTGGTCATCAGTAGTTGTACCATGTTCATGAGATCTTTAATCTCAGCAGTTTGTGAAACTGCTGATGAATTAGGTCTAACTACTGAAAGAGAATTTTGAGAAAAAGATCTTTGTTGAGATTTTGTCTTTTTCTGAGAAAAGGTTTTTACTGGTTGTTGTTTCCTGGGAGAAAAAGTTTCTACAAAATCATTTCTGATTTGTTTTCCCACAACCAGTTGTTGAGTTTTCTTGTTGTACTGAATACCTTTTCTATATCTACAAAATTCTGTCTTGTGGTTGAACAGACCACAGATTTCACATTCTTTTGTCTTTTCTTTCAAAGACAAGTTTCTGACTGTATTGATTGGTTTTAGGTCATCAGTAGTTTTCAGGTTCTCAACTCCTGATGTAGTTGAAACTACTGATGGCTTAATGTCAGAATTATTCAGTGCTTCTGAAGAACTTTCTTTATAAGTTTTTAGAAAGTTTTCATGGAAAGATGTGCATTCTTTCTCTTCAGAAGTTTCACCTGAAACAATTTTTCTCCCATCTTCAGTAGTTTTGGTGGAAAATTCTGTTGGTGTTTCAGTGTGATTGAAGCACTTTGTTTGTTTTGCAATAGTTGGTACCCCTTACAAGATTCAACCCATTTTTCACATGTGACCTTGGTGTCAGCAAGCTCTTGTCTGACATTTCCTAGGTCATTTATCATGATTTTAATTTGTGCTTAGGTTTCAATAGCAGTGTTAGTTAATTTAGAAACTTCTTTTGTTTTTGCAGAAAGTTTTCTTTCTAAATCACATTTCATCTGAGTGAATTTTTTCTCAGAGTCGTTTGCTTTACCTTGTAAGTGCACATTAGTCTCTCTTATGAGAGCAAAAGATTCTTTGCAAGAATTTGGACAAAGTTTTGTCAAAGATTCTTTAGATACCTGTGACAAGGCTGATTTTGAGGTGCATCCCTCAAATGCCATTAAGGCAAAGTTCTTTCTGCCATTGTCAGGCTCTCCCCAGTTGATGTCAAACAACTTGTTGTCTGCATCAGGATTACACTCAGTAGTGTCAAAAGGAAGACTACTCCAGTCAACATACCCTGAAGTAAATAAACTTTGTTGTGAGGGTTGCTGAGTCTGTGGAGGTGGTTGAACAGCTGGAAAGGGAGGGATTGATTGTTGGCTCCGCATCTGTTGAGCAGGCATCTGTACATATTGTACTTGTGGCACATATTGGTGTTGTGGAGCTTGTGCTTGTACAAAATGTGCATTCCCTTGTGTTCCATTATTCCTGTTATAATTGGGGTTAAAATTATTTCCAGACTGAGATTGGTTAAAGCTAGAGCTTCTACACTCTTTAGCAAAGTGTCCCAACTTTTGACACTTGTGACATCTAAGTTTAGATTTGTCAAAACCAATTTTTGTTGAACTGTTGAGTCCTGGAAACTTCCTTCCTGACCTTTTGTAAAATTTATTTGTTTTTAAACTTAACATGGCCAGTTGGTGTAGAATATCCATTTCTTCTAAGTCATCACTGCTGAAATTTTTTAAATCATCCATGATAAAACACATGTTATCAGCAGTTTGACTAAAATCATTATTGTCATAACCTGGGAATGATCTTTCAGATGAGATCCCAGCAGTTATGTCAATATGGTCAAAAGATCCAAAACTATTTGAACAAGTTGGTGAGTCTTGTCCCAATAGTGCTGTACTACCTGGTAGATAGTCATCAACAGTTTTGCCAGAACTTTGTAACATTTTCTTTTGATCAATTTCTCTTTCAAAAGTAAGTAATCTCCCATGAAGTTTTGTAAGAGTGAGGGAGCTAAAGTCTGGTGAAGATCTTAAGACTATAGAGTATGTTTCCCATTTTCCAGGTAAAGACCTTAAAAATCTATGAAGCATAGATACAGTTGTGTAGGTCTGACCATTTAATTTTAGCTCAGATATTAATGAGGAGAATCTTTCAAATTGTTGTGTTAAAGTTTCCCCATTAATGTGAGCAAAAGTTTCATATGGCAATCAACTCTTCAGTTCCTCCAAACTGTTCTTTGAGGCAGTCCCAAAGCTCTTTGGCACTATCACAATGTAATAGGCCAGAGTAGGTCTCATTTGGGAGTGCCATTGCCAACATAGAGAAAGCTTTAGCATCAAGCTCAAGTTTTAGGAAATCATCATCTGTATAGTCTTTTGGGTCTTTTGGAATTTCTTCTTTAGTTTCAAGATTGATATTTACTGGTTTATGAGGACCATATATCACAGATTTCCAGCAACCTGTGTTGGTCTGTGATAAGGTATGTGCCATTCTCCTTTGCCAGATGTTATATTCATTTCTTACTAGCATAGCAGGTTTATTGGCAGAACCAGTATTATGAGGATCCATTTTAAAGAGTATTGATTTGTCAAATATCTCTTAAAGTGATGGATGTTGATAAAAGTGAGCTTATAATCCTTTATTGAATATCAATAAGAGCCTGAGTCTGATTCTCAATGTGTTAGATTGATATGTGATCAGATAAACCAGTGCTCTGATACCAATTGTGGGATCAGTGTTGCTCTTTGTATGAACTTGCTAGTGAACACTTAGGTGTTTAGCAAGTTCTTAATCAGTGATAGCACAGCGGAATGATATGAGTTTAAAGCTACACTTATCAACAGGAGTTATTACTCCCCCTGGATGTTTGATAAATCTAAAGACAAGTATTTAATGAGAATCTAAGCAATGAATGAGAGTGAACACTTAAACAGATTCTCAGTAAATGAAATGGTAATAACAATGATAAGCTTTGAAGGATTTCTTGTATTAAAAATCAATGTCTAAAACAGAGGGATGAACCCATCTATTTATAGACTTTACAAATACATGAACCTTGCCAAAAAGCAAGTTCAGAGGCAAGTTGCAACAAGTTGCAATCTTGGAACTTGTACAAAGAGTAAAAGTAATAATAAACTAATAAAATACTGAAACATAAGACAGTGGAAAAGATTCTTGAACAAGTGCTGATGAATGACAAACTACTGATGAGTAGTTTGTCTTCAGTAGTTATTTAGTGATATGTCTGGTTTGGACTTCAGAACTTCTGATGTATTTCTTCTTCAGTACTTGTAGAATCCTTCTTCAGCTGTTCGGTCTTCTTTCTTCAGTAGTTCTATACTTAGAATAATCTGACAGAAGTGAATTAGACATAGGTTTGCAAAAGTGGTTTCACCAATCCTTTTTGTCCTAGCAATAATACATTAATACCTATATATATATATATATATAGGTATAATGAATTTTATTTTCTTTGTTTGATTATTTATTAGTGTTACTTTTACTAATTCGTTTAAATTTCCATTAGATTTGTTCAAAATTGGTGTGTTTTCTGTCGCAAAGCGCAATAGGTTCTAGTGTATTTGGAAGTCCTTCACTTATGAGGTGTTTGGTTTTTCCCCAGACGTACTTCTGACCTTTTTCGTCTGCGCCGCGCAGACGCGGCAGATGTTTGGGGTCTATAGATTGTTTGCTTTTTGGAAGACCTTTCACTAAAAAGGTCTTCCTTACATCTTCTTGGTGCAGACATATACCAAAGTATTCCAACCTCTTTTCCCCTTGTCTTTTCTTCTTCCCTTTTTTTCTTCATCAGTCTTCTTCTTCATCATATTCTTCTACCTTTTCTTCTTCTTCTTCTTCTTCTTCTTCTTCTTCTTCTTCTTCTTCTTCTTCTTCTTCTTCTTCTTCTTCTTCTTCTTCTTCTTCTTCTTCTTCTTCTTCTTCTTCTTCTTCTTCTTCTTCTTCTTCTAAACCCATTATCTCATCCCCTCCTCTCCTATCCCCTCCCCTCCCCTTCTCCGCTTCCTCCTCCCTCCCCCCTCTACTGCCGCCACCTCCTTCCTCCTCCCTCGCTGCTACTGTTGCCGCCGCATCCTCTCTTCCCACCTCTTCCCTCCCCCTTTCCTCTTCTAGCGCATCTTGAACACAGGGAAATTCATTTGTGTAAGGTTACTGAATTTAGGATAAATACATAAAAAACCATAGCATTATATGTCTTATTAAAAGAATTAAAAACTATTTTTTGCTTTTAATGAATTTGAAAACTAGAACCAGCATTAATATTTTGCTTTTTAACAGATTTGAAAAGCAAACTTAGTATATGATCTTCATATCAGAACGCAACCCCAAGGAAGAAACGATTCTTTTATTTGTAGACCATAAAATCTATATCTATATTTATATCTATACTTACTGTAATAGGAGAGTCGTGAGTGACATAAGAAAGCTGAGTTGTCAACCATAGAGATAGGCCAACAATGCTTGTGTGATGCAAATAATGATGTCATTAATCAGCTTAAAATATTTAAGAAAATACGTGGGCCACTTGAATTTACCACTGTTGAGCACAACAACATCTATTTCTTAGCATCGATTAACGAACAACTATTCAGACCAATAATTGAGCTCTTTTGTTAATATAAGCAGATGTTATGAACATCTGCTCAGTACTTATTCACCCCTTAACTTTGAAGTTTTAAGAGGGAAGTTTTAAATTAACATACGGAAGTGTGATTTTTGCAGGTATATTAGCATTATAGATGCTTCCCTTATACACAACCATTCTCTCATCCAAATTAATTCATAAAATCAGATTTCAAATACTTTATTAAAATCATCTCAATGGACGTTGATAACAAAATTTATAGTTTTGTTTGTGATCTAAACCCATCCAAAGATACCTGGTATCTGAAGGTCCGTATCATACGAAAGTTGAAACAAAGTTTTAAGATGGAAATGATATTGATTGATGAGCAGGTAATGTATGTTTTCTCTAAAGTTACTTTATGTTATCAATGATGATATAAATATAAATATTCTTTGTACGTGTTATGTTTTTCGTTTACTTTATGTTATGAGAGTTGTTGCCGTTGATCTTGATATTTTGTTTATGTTAATTTTAAGGGTGATAAGATTCAGGTCTTCATAAAGAGTCCTTTGATGCACGTTTTTGACGATCAACTTGAAGAGGACGTTGTCGTTATTCTATCTAAGTTTGGGGTCGGTGAAAACAAGGACCCATACAAAGTTGTAGCACATTATTATATGATCAACTTTTATCGTTGTACCAATTTTAGCCGTATTATTGGTTGGCAAGGTGTTGAGTATGGATTTAATTTCATGCCTTTTAAAGATATTTTTAAAAGCGAAGCAAAGGATCTTTTGACCGTTGGTTTGTCTGTTACTTTACCTTTAACATGTAGTTTATTTTGATTTTGGGTTTTATATTTTTAATTATAGGCACATTGTATAGATGTTGCTGGTAGTGTCATTTGGTGTGGAGCTCGGGATGTGTTTGAACAACCTCCAAAAGAAACTAAAAGGATGGATTTGATATTCAAGACTTGGAGTAAGCGTTTTCTTGATTTTTGTTTGTAAAGTATTGTTGTTAGCTTCATTTCTTTGTGTACGCCATTTAGTGATGTAATAAATCAACCAAATCATTATCGAGTTTAACATTTTTGTATATATATTACCTCCAAAATTATATTGTTTTTATGTAGTGGTACAATTTTACGATGTACTATGTGGACTGGTTATGCATTCCAGTTTAAGAATTTCATTTCTCAAAACACTACTAATGAGCATGTGATGGTTGTTATACAACATGGCAAGGTTAAGGAGTCGAAAGGTAATTTCTCTTATATTCATTTTATTAATATTCCTGTTCTTAATAGTTTTTTAGTTGAATGGAGTTCACTATATATGATTAATATTGTTATATTTAGATAAATTTATAGTTGAAAGTGACAAGTTTGGAACTCGGGTGTTTCTCAATGTAGAAATAGACGAAGTCAAGCAGTTAAGAATGAGGTACAATGCCAATATATTATGTATTTATATTTATATTTGAAAATTTTTCTTTATTTTACTAAGTTGTTCCATTTTTTAGTCTTATATTGAAGCAATGACAACAAGCTGGTTCTACTTCTCAAACACTACTTTCCGATCAGTCTGTTTACCCATTGGTATCAAGAATTCATTGTTGGATCTGAAAAGAAACGTGTTGACGAGCTTACCGAGATTGATAGGGTTTTAATATTTTAACCTATCTTTAATATTTGTTGAAGTTATTACACTTTTTTTCTTATGTAATAGAGATTTTATATATTTTTTTCCAGCAAATGTCTTGTGTTGTTGTTGCGACAATAAAAATTGTCCAAGAAAGCTATGGTTGGTTTTATGATGCGTGTCGTAGATGTTTCGGGAAGGTGGAAACTAAATCATAATACTTACAGCTTTGTGAAAAGGTGACTGAAGAAACTCTGAAATTGCCTGGTACTGCTTTATTTTGTTCCAAGTGTGACTGTCAGTGTACATCCATCACTACAAAGTAAGTAGATATAATTAGGTACAATTTGTTGTTTATATAACATGATTCTTTTCAATGATTATTATATATGTTTTCAGATTAGTTTTCCTCTATCTGTTTTTGGTTCAATGTGCATGTCAGGGTTCAGGATGAGACTGGTAGTGTATCCTTTGTGATGTTTGATAGAGATGTTATGAGAATTGTCTGATCATCTACAAGTCGTATAAAAGAAAGGTAGTTGAAACTGAGTAATAGTGAAAGTTTGCCCCACGAATTGTTTCGGTTGGTCAAAAAGATACTGGTTTTTAAAATTGATGTTTCTGAATACAATCTTACAAATGACTTCCTTGTTTACACAGTCCTGAAGATATGTGATGATCCAGTCATAATTGCTGAGTTGATTGCGGTTAATGGTAATGGAGATTATAATGCGGATGAGATATTAAATTAAAGTCATTTGTATTAATTGTTGAGTTTCAAACGTTCCTCAATAGTTAAGTGTTGTTTTTTTTCTTTTGTATAAGCACTACTTAGGTTAAACAGGCAGATTGTGAATTCAAAATTTGTAACCTTTCTGAATCTTCGCAGGGGGGTAATCAAGTGATGTTAAAGGTGAGTATGTATTTGTGGAAGTAGATTTAAGGTGTTGGTAGAGTTTGTGTCCTTATTTAACAGTTCATTATTTGTTTTGTGATTTGTTTGAAGGATGTTGTGTCTGTTACGGCTGATTCTTCTGCTGTCGATGCTATACCGGATTCTACTACAACTCCCAATGGAAAAAGAAGTGTTGAAGATGCTGATATACTAAATGTTGGTGAACTATCCCCTACATGCAAAGGACCCCGGAAGAAGCAATCTAGGCTCAAAAGTTATCAGCTTTTCGAGTAACATTTGTTATGTTATGTCAATTTAGTAGAAAACAATTATTTTTTTAAATTCTTGAACTTGAGTCGGTTGTATTTCAGTTCGAGTTAAACAATATTAAGCTCAAGTTGGATACTATCTGCAAAGCATTAGTTATCACTATACAAGTATCAATTGTTGCTTAAAATGTTAACTATTAAGTACAAACCATCTATTAGGTAATATCTATTATTCAACATCCGTTGTACCATAATTGATAACTATCAAATATAATAGATGCTATTCAATATCATCATAAATGTAACAGATGTTATTCAATATCATCATAAATATAATAGATGCTATTCAGCATCATCACAAATATAACATATGCTATTCAAACATATGTTATATTAATCGTCAATCTTCATCATCTGTTGGAGACTACAACTGCTAAGTCTTCAAAAGACTTTATTTGCCAACAGTCTTTGTTATGTTGCAAACTGTCCTCATCAGGCTCTTCCTTATCTGACCTTTGAATTGAAGCCCAAAGTGAAAAGAGTGCAAGTCGTTTGCATCCCTTTGAATCTCTAGCTTTAGTAAATCTTGCAGATCAGTAGTTTCAAGACTATAAGCTTCCTCCATGCTGATTATCAGAACTAGTCCCATCAGTCCTGATCAGAGTCGATTCATGGGTGTCTTTGTTCGACTTCCATTCTTTAATTTTCGAGTCTGATTGATTTCTTTGGTAGAAAGTTATTTGAGATGAGTTTGGTGAGAAGGGTCTGCTAATGATTTCCCTCAGTCTATCACTAGTAGGGTCTGTGTGAAATTTGATCTGATATATCAAACCATGTGTTCTCAAGTTTTCAAATTCCAACCCCTCCTTAGCATCAAACATTTCCTTTTTCCTTTTATTATGTTTCATAGCAGCTATGTAAAGATCATCTATTAAGGACATAATTTTGTGTTTTTGGGTCTGTCAAGGTGGTTGATCTTGATCAGGATAATTTGGCTTTCTCAGCAGATTTGGATCAATTTCCCTCTGTCTCTCAAGGTCTATGTAAGTCTCAACCAGTCTTGATTCTCGCCATTTAGCAACTGATTTCATCTCTCCAACTTTAGTAGCGACCAACTCTTGTCTCATTCTTTTTAATTTTATAGCTCTTTTAGGTTCACTTTGTTTTCCCTTCTTCCAGTCAGGTGGAGTTGCATTCTGATTAGGGTCTTTAAGCATCCCTTTAATTCTGTGAAGTTCATTCTTGAGTGCCTCAGAATTCCAACCAGCAAATTAACTTTCCGTGGCCTTGTAAGGTTTGTCCTTCATTATCTCAGCAAGGTCTTTCTCTCAAAATGTTTTCCATATCAGAATTAATTGGCCTCTCAGACATTGACTTGGACAAATCCCATGTGAAGTGTTCTATTTTTTAGACTTTGCTAAGTTCATTCTAGTAGATTATCTGTGCAATCATGTCATCTTTCCCATAGCTTTTTAGTTTTGCAAGCATCTCAGCATGTTCACCTTTCATCTTTAAAGACTCATCAACATTCTTAGGCTTTGGAAAACCATCAAGAGATGGGAAAGATAGTGATAAGGGATCTTGTGTTGAGTAGAAAAACTCTATCTCATGTTTTATTGCTGTCAAATCAAGAACAAGATCAGAAAGCAGTTATGGTAAGCTGATTTGCTTTGATGAGTGTGTTAAAGTTTTCTTGGTGGTAATTAATGCTTGAGGTGGAAATGATGAGATGGGAGCAGCTGGAATCAGTTTACATGATTGAGGTAGTGTAGGATCAGTGTGATTTTCATCATCTTGGACAATTAAAGTATTTTTCTCTCTTGTACAAAATGGTTGGACTTGGTGGTGTAAGTCTTTTGGTTGGTGTTTGTTGTGGCTGTGAAGTAATTGGTAAGTTTATAAGAGCAGTTGTGATGGAAACATGTGTTTGCACATTTTCAGTGGCAACAAATGTTGTTTGGATTGGTGGTTGCTGTGTTAATAGTGTGGCTTATTGAATTAAAGTTGGAGTGCTGGTGATTGAAGTGCTTATGGTTTCAGTTGTTTGAGCAGAAGATAGTGCAGTTGATTGGCTATCAGTGGTTGTAAGGAATGTTGGTTTTTGCCGTACATGTCTTGCAGGTAGTTTTCTTCTTTTCAAGGAGCCTATATCCTCATCTTCTACTTGCATAGCTTTTCTTTCTTAAATCAACTAGGAAGCTTTGGAATCTTGACTTTCTTTCCTTTTTCCTCTCCAAGGCAAGTTTCTCTGCTATTTGGTTTGCAGTTTCATCAACTCTCTTCTCCAAAGCAATAGTAGATAGCTGTTTAACAGTGATTATGACTGGAGCAGACCCTAGATTATCAGATGTTTGCACCTTAGAAGCGTTGGATGGTTTTGGTTGTGCTTCGTTTGCAGGTGGCAGTTTTCTTAATTTATCTTTATCTTTGTCTCTCTTTTTGGCATCATCATCATCTTGATCTTCTTGATAAATTGTCTTAGGGGCAGAGCCTGTGATCTTTGCGAGATGGTTTGTGATGCCTTTGATATCAGCTTGAGTATCCTTGTATCTAGAGTCCACCATGTTTCTTATCAATCCCATGTGAGTATTATGATTTAAAATCTGCCAATTTTCTGTGAGTCTGGATAATTGGTATAACTGATTCCCATATCTTATTGGCAATGGCAGTTTTTGACCCATTGAGTATTTCCATCATTGATTCCATTGAGGATTCAAGTTTGTTGACTCTTTCTGTTAATTACTGATATTTTAATTTATCACCTAAATTAATAGGATCATATGAATTCCTACCAGATGTGGTAGTTGTATTTGTTTCAATCATAGGAGTTGAGTCATTGTGAAAGAAGCTAAATGCCAATTTTTCTTGGTTATGGGGACTTCCAACTGGAACTGAGGCTACAAGTGTAGGCTCAACAGTTTTTTCCTTTAAGGAAGTCTGATTGATGTAACCACTGTCCAACTGTGAGGCAATGCACTCTACAATTGTAGTGGGTGCTTCACTTGAACTATCACCAAGAGTTACTTGTAACTCAAGGTCTCTAATCTCCTGTGTTTGTGGGCTAACAAGTTTGTTTTTCTCAGTTACAGACTGTTTTTCTTGTAAGTTCTTAGTGATAGAAAATGGAGAGGAAATGGTATCTGGCTGAGTTTGAGAAATAGTTTCAAACAAGGGTTCAAAAGTAGGTGGGATGGTAGAAGTAGGATGTGTATGAGAAGGTTGTGGAGTGAAAAGAGAGGCATCTCTTGAAGAAGGGGTTGTATACAGATTGTCAAGTGAGTCATCTACCTCATGATGTATTACCCCTTGGCTTGCAACATGATCCTTTTGAGAGGATTCATGAGTAGTTTATCTGACATGAGATATTTCCATTTGTTTAGAGCATGCATCAACAAATGTTGTTTTTTGGTGTTTTGTTGCAAGAGTTATTTTTTCCTGTTATCTCATCTTGCAGAGTTACACATTTTGTTTTGTTTTTGTTGGTCTTTTTGGGTTTAGGTTTCTTTGTCAACCTGGCTACTGTGGTTTCTACAGCACTGGTTATAGTACTTTGGACAACAGTAGTAGTGGCCTCAGCAACAGATGTTGCAATGAAAAATGTTGAAACAACAATTTCTTTTCTTTTAATTTGCAACATTCTTGTGAAAGTTTTATTTGATAAGCTTTTAATTGTAAAAGGTACACCTTTTTTAAAATTGTTGTCAGTCAAAAGTTTTTGTAAGTATAAGCTTATCAGTCTTGGAAATAGCAAGAACACATTATTCGAACCGGAGTTTATTGCTTTCACATTGCCAACTAGATCAGAAAATACTGCCTTGGATAAATTGTAATCATTGTTTGTTAAAATTGCATATCCCAGATATTGTATTTTCAAAGGTATTTCATTAAAAGAAGTTGTCCTTGCAGAGAGACAAATAAGAAGGGTATGGAAGAAAAACCTCATTGATGGGGGGAATTCTGGTTTGAATATTGTTTCCCCAGTCAATTTACCTTGACACCATCTTTTAGTGAACTCTGCGTTGAGTTCATTTTTCAAAAATGAATATTTACCTTCCAAGTCGTTTAGTTATAATGTAGTGTAGATGGATTGTGGGGTTATCTGAATATCTGTATCTCCATTTTTTGAAACAATCTATTTATCTTTAACTATAAACTCCGCTTTAACCCAGAATTCTTTTAGAGTGTCAACATATATGGGAGTGTCAACGGTGAGGATGGGTAGGTATTTCGAGTTGGAGAGAATATCGACTATTGAGTGAAATTGGCGGTTATCATCTGTTTTAACCAGGTATGGTATATTATTATGAGGGCTTTTTACTTGAAGCTCCATGCAGAAGATTGAAGGAGATGAGGTTAAATCGATTTAGGTTGTAGAAGAGAGAAAATTGTTTTTGTGTATTTAGAAGTCAACAAGACAGTGTTACATCTGTTTTGGAGAAAGAGAGAAAAGGATGAAAAAGGGTTCCTAATATGGCAAAAAGCCTTTTTTTTAGAACTGACGTGGCATGGATCTGATGAAAATTTTTGATGGCCAAGATCTATCCCACATACTAAACCCTGTTTGGGAATTATTAATGATTACAATTGTTTTACGATACCGTTGACTAGTCAACAGATGTTATCAACAAGTTGATAGAGTAAACAAAAGATACATTTCAACACTGATGGACTTTCGTCAAACAGATGGTCATTTTATTTCAATAGACTTTTAGAAATATTTGAGCAGATGTTCAGCCCCAAATATTTTTAAAACTAAAGTTTTGTTTTTTCTGACAATATTACTTTATCATAATTATTTGTTTTACTATTAATTAAATTAAATAGTTATTTTCTCTCTATGAAAGTAAAGGAAAGTGGCATTTGTATTTACATATCTTTCTCCTTTAAACCATTTTCACTTTTTAAATCTCCATTCCATATTCATAATGATCTTATTTTCAAATGCATTCCCAACACTCCTCAACAAACTATTAGTAAAAATCTGATGTTAGTATTCAAGTTGGAATTGGTGTTCTCAGAAAATCCTTATATACAATCAATATGTATTGGTCGGAGAACCCGGCTGGTGACATAGGGAGGAAATCGGTTATCAACATAGAATATCATGTTTTCACTTTTCTTTCTTTGTATTGAATTATGGAAAGGATTATACCAAGATTAGAATTTGCGTTGTAGTTTGTTAACTCAAATAGTGTAAAATGCGTTACTTGGCAATGTAGCGTTTTGTGGGGATACTTTCCTTTATGTTCAACTTTTGTCCATGATTTTACTTTTGCTTCTGTAGATGCGTTTTGCGACTAGTGATTGGATATTAACATATGTTAAGTTTTGCTGACTGGTCGAAGGTATGATAAAGTGGGCGAAGGTAGAAAGCTAATGGGCGAAGGTAGATTGGAAGCTGATCAAGATACACATTCGTACCATAAAGTGGGCGAATGTGGAAGAAGTCCACATTCGACCACATCAACTGGGCGAATGTGCAGACTCTATATATAGATTTTGTGTATTTGTGAATGAAAAGTAGTTATTAGTTGTGTGTGTTTTGAGGTCAGGTTCCAGGTTAGATTGAAAGTGTCTGTATTTGATCTAGATTAACTGAATTGTGATTGTAATCAAGTTTATGCAAAAGTTAATCTATGAAAAGCTTTGAAAATGATATTGATTGTGTTTTTGATTTGAGTTTCTATCAGTTTGTTCAAAGCTAGGGTTTCCGCACCTGGTTTTGTAACTTGTATGATCATCTAATCCTGTTTTAGTCAAAATCTTTCGCTTACAAAGTGGTATCAGAGCAAATAATCAATGAATTAGGATTATAACATCGTTTAGTTGGTTAATTGATCGATTGAAGCTGTTATAACCTAATTTCTTATTAAAACTGATGTAAACTGAATAATAAGAACAATTGGTCATACACGAGTGTTAATCGGCCTATTTAGGACACATTGTAATCAAAATCAGAGTCTAAAAACAATTTTGGCAAAATTTTAAATTTTGGGGAAGAACTGTTTTCACATTCGTCCATTCAAACGGGCGAATGTGGAAATAAACGGGCGAATGAGATTCAATTTTGGGCGAATGTAATTTTTAATCTATATATGTTCACATTCGTCCTGAAAAGTTCACATTCGTCCTAAAAAATTTCACCTTCGTCCTGATTAAAAGGGGCGAATGTAGAAAATAAAAACCTTAAAAGTTTTGAATTTTTGTCGTTTTTGTATTTTGACGAATGTTTTTGATTTTGATGTGCAGATGGCTGACCAGACTGAGAATATTGAGACTCCAGTGGAGAACATAGTTACAGATCCAGTTCCAGAGAATGTTCAGGAAGGAGAATCATCTACACCGATAAGCTGGCCATTTGAGAAAACACATAACTGCTGTGCTTATCTTGGCGACGTTGAAAAGAATGTAGAGTTTACTAGAATCATTGAATTCTTGAAGAGGAGCAGAGTTGTCTATGCTTTAGCTACTCCGACTATCATTTACAAAGACATCATTGAAGACTTCTACAAGAATGCAAAGTATGACTTCTGGGATAATCAGACAATCATTAGAAGCAAGATACAAGACTTGGAGATG
Source organism: Ambrosia trifida (assembly GCA_028751855.1). NCBI lineage: Eukaryota > Viridiplantae > Streptophyta > Magnoliopsida > Asterales > Asteraceae > Ambrosia > Ambrosia trifida. Next base: position 60,731,477 of record CM054128.1, on the reverse strand, counting down.
TTTATTACAGAGTCTGATATTAGAGAAGCACTCCAAATAAAGTTCGAAGTGAGTGAAGATCCCAGAGAACTATCATGGACTGAACAGAAAGCATGTTTCCTCAGAATGAAGTATAAAGGAGCGATTACTGATGGCTCCATATATAAGGGAAAGCTGGGCGTGCAATTCAAATATTTTGCACATGTCATTATCCACGTATTTGGATGTGTGAGCGGTGGATATGATGTGATGAGGAGAAGTCTAAGCTCGTTGATGGTTGCGTTGACTCTCAACAAACCATTCAACGTATCTGGTATGATTTTAGATCACATGCTTGAGATGTTAAAGGGATTGAAGAAGAAGCAATTCATGCTATATCCGAGGTTTCTCATGATGATCTTTGACCACAAGTATCCAGAATTGAAGAAGGATCCAACTATGATCCTAGGTCAAGATCACATGAACATTCGTACATTGGTGAGAATGAAAGGATATAAGGGTGTGCCAGACAATGAAAAGCCACCTCACAGGAGACTCTTTGGAGCTTTGGCTAGTCAGGATTACACTGATCCTGGCAAGAACAGAGCAAGACATGACGACAGTGATTCTGATAATGATGATCCCTTGGTGTATGTTGATGCAAGCACTAAGAGGAAGAGACAGGTAGTTAATCCCGGAGCCAAAGGGAAGGGTAAGGGAAAGACTGATCAAGGAAGTTCTAAGCAACAGGAGGTGAGAAAGAAATCAACTGCAAAGAAAGGTACTGGTTTGGTGGATGAAGAATCAGTGGATTCAGAAGAAACTGAGGAAGATGAACGATGGGATTCTGATGCTGAGAATGTTAGGACCACCAAACGTAAGGCCACTATGGTTGGTGAGTCTGAATCTTTAAACAAATCGATTGAGGAAGCTGAGAAAAGTAAGAAGTCGTTGAATGTTGAAGATGAAGGTTTAGGTATTGACATGGATGAGTTGAATACTGGAGAGACTGTGGTAGTAAACTTGCCTAAGCCAAAGCACAAGACCATGTCTAAAAAGACAAGTACTAAACAGTTGAGAGAGAAAGAATTAGCACAACTGTTGAAGGGAAAAAGAGTACCCGATGCTGGTACGTCATCAAAGCTATCTTCACCGGTCACTAAAAAGCAAAAGAAATCTAAAGAGGCAGAGACAATATCAGCTGATCAATTAAATGTTGCACTGGACAATTTACTTGACATGTTCAGAAAGCCTCAGAAAGAAAAGGAAGTTGAGCCATCTAGATCCAAATCCAAGAAGGTCACTGTGGATGATGATGTAATGAAGCAGGTGAACAAGAAAATGGATGACATGATGAAGATGATTGTGGCTCAACAAGCTGAAATAGCCAAGTTCAAGCAGAATGAAGAAAAGATGCTTCAGATAGTTGTAGCTTCTAAATCAAATCAAGATGAGATTAACGAGAAGGTTAAGAAGCTTGAAGCAAAGAATAAGAAGCTTGAGGGTAAATGTTCAAGAAACAAGAACAGGATAAAGTTGATCAAAGAAGACAGCAAAGAACTAAGGGCTGAGAACAAACGCCTTAGTGATTTGATTGATGATCTGTACAATGTTGCACCCAAGTTGAAAGAGGGTGAAGAAGATAAAGAAGAAGAAGAAGAAGAGAAAGTTGACTATGAACAGTCTGAATCGGATGAAGAAAAAGATGATGATGAGGATGATGAAGAGTCAGAGAAAAGTGATGATGAGGATGATAATGATGATGATGATGATGCAGAAGGGTCTGGGAGACAGAAAGAGGATGATAGTGGTAGTGATGATGATGATGATGATGGAGGAGATGATACTTCAAAGTTTACATTTGAAGAGAGAACATCTAAAAAGAAGAGTGTTGGAGAATCAAGTTCGAAGAAGAAGAAAGGTGAGAATGTTGATTCAGATGAAAGTATCTTCTGGAATGAGAAGGTGAGATCTTTATCAGATGATGCTAAACAAGTGTACAAAGATATGTTGGAAAGAAGAGAATGGACTATTGAGTTCACAGGATGTTTTGCTGAGATATTCCAAACAGATGACTTGAGATATGAATTGGAATACAACGATCCTGATCTTGAAGAAGGAGAAGTACCTGCTTCTGTGGCAAAGGAAATTCTGGATGGACTTGCACAGAGAGTAGGGAAAACATTTGAGGAGTTTATAGTAGATGAGTCGATTCCAGATATTTCTGAAAAGGATATTGGAAGTCACTCAGATGACAAGAATACTCCTGAGCTTGATGAAGTGGAAGTTGAAGACATAACTCATGAAGAATTTCCTCAGTACTTCAGAGAAACAGATGAAGATGAGATATTTCCTGATTTCACTAAGACACCAAACAATTCAGCAAAGAAAAAGGCACAGCAAAGAAGTGCAGAGTTTGTAGAGAAGGTGTTTGGTGCTGATAAGCAAGAATCTTCAAATCAATCTGATGAATTGAAGAGTTACTTGAAGAAATTAAGAGAAATGGATGAGAACCGACCAAAGCCTGAAGCTCAAGGAAACTTCTATAGATTTCACAATGCCAAATTCAAAGGCAGAGCTCTTGGGTGGACGTATTTGGGCAGGCTGAAGTGTATAGCTGCTAAATGGGAAACAGGGATCTTGTATTTTAACAGATTCATTGATTTGCTAACTCTACCGTACTGGGCAGTCAGAGATTTATGCAGATTCCCTATGTCAGGTGCTTCAGTGAACGGTACACATGTCGGTTGGTGTGCAGACAAGCTGGTTTGGGAAAGTAGAACGAGATGGAATAGATTCAAGCCACAATATCCCCGAAGGAAAGTTCATAGGGATATTGATCCTCAAACCAAGCTGAAGCGGGTTACTTTGATATACAAGGCACCTGAAGTGATGAGAAAAATACCTTTGATGCCCATGCCACAACATTTCAGTGCTGATTTTATTTTCTGGTATTATGATTGGAGGAAGGCTGAAGCAGTGATAGTGTTGAGAGATGGGAAGGATAAATACAAGCATGTTCATGTATTTGATCCGATGTGGTTGATCAATTGTACTTTTGAAGACATCATCATGCTTTTCTATAATCCGATTTATTTTGAGCCAAAAGATGTTGATCAAGCAAGGAAGTATACTCAAGTGGTTGGAGTTTGCTTTGCTTATGATATTAATGCGGGGAGTAATTTGGAGAATAAACTTGGCAAGACGGTGAAGATGGCAAATGTGTCGAAACCAGTGAAGAGAAAGTTTGAGCCTGTAATGACCAATGAGCAGAAGAAACAGCTCAGAATTAAGCTGATGAACAAAACCATGGACGAAAACAGAAGACAATCCAATCAATAGTCGAGGGGGAGTTTGTAGATGCGTTTTGCGACTAGTGATTGGATATTAACATATGTTTAGTTTTGCTGACTGGTCGAAGGTATGATAAAGTGGGCGAAGGTAGAAAGCTAATGGGCGAAGGTAGATTGGAAGCTGATCAAGATACACATTCGTACCATAAAGTGGGCGAATGTGGAAGAAGTCCACATTCGACCACATCAACTGGGCGAATGTGCAGACTCTATATATAGATTTTGTGTATTTGTGAATGAAAAGTAGTTATTAGTTGTGTGTGTTTTGAGGTCAGGTTCCAGGTTAGATTGAAAGTGTCTGTATTTGATCTAGATTAACTGAATTGTGATTGTAATAAAGTTTATGCAAAAGTTAATCTATGAAAAGCTTTGAAAATGATATTGATTGTGTTTTGATTTGAGTTTCTATCAGTTTGTTCAAAGCTAGGGTTTCCGCACCTGGTTTTGTAACTTGTATGATCATCTAATCCTGTTTTAGTCAAAATCTTTCGCTTACAAAGTGGTATCAGAGCCATACGGATCATACAACAACAAATTTGATAAACTCAGAGCTGATTTGGACATATTTTTGATCAAAATACATCTGTTTTTGCATGAAAATGGTTTTTGAGTGTTTTTGATTGATTTGAAGTTGATTTTGTGGTTAAAATCTAAAATTCCATGAATTAAAGTTGCTCCAAATCAATTCCGAATCATAACCTGATTAAGATCATTCAAATCCACAAACTTTTGAAAATCAGAGATCAAAATAACCGTTTTTCAAAGTGTAACCGTTTTTCAAATCTGAAATTTTCTGAAAATGGGCGAACCTGGAACTTAGTGGGCGAACGTGAGTTGTGTTTGGTCGAACCTAGGAAATTTTGGGCGAACCTGGAAATTGTTGGTTAAATTTTTCACTTTCGGGCGGGCGAACCTAGATTCATACTGGTCGAACCTAGAATTTTCTGGGCGAACGTGGATAAGTGTTAGTGTGTTTTTACATTCTGGTGAGTTTTACATTCGGGTGATACTGTTTGGGCGAACTTGAATCAGAAGGGACGAAAGTGAGATATTTTGGGCGAACCTAGGACTAGTTTTTGGAAAATTTTCTAAGTGTTGGACTTTTCGAAGTTCGTGATCATGTGGAATTTTCCGACTACTCCGAGACCAGCAACGACACAACCACAACAGCAAGTGATGGACCCATGGACGGTGGCAGCACAAAAGACGAGCACACAGTCTTCGCAACCGATTAACTACATGGCGATGACGAGCTCGATGCCTCAAAGTGTAGCACCTCCAGCACCACAACCTGACTACTGGGTAGTAGCAGCAGCGGTGGTAAACACTCAAACTACAAATGCTATTTCTACATTGATTAACGATTTGTCTTCAGGTAGCGGGAATCGGCCACCGAAGCTCATGGAGATACAAGAATACAATCAGTGGCAGAACAAGTTCAAGATTCACTTGGAAGGCATGGGAGTGGAGGGAGCAGAGGCATGGAGTATGATTGCTAAAGGTTACACAGCACCAGTTTTGGAGAATACAGGTGAACCAGTTCCATTGGAGAGCATGACTGAGGAAGAGAAAAAGAAATTTGCTGTGGAAAAGAAAGCCTTTTCCCAATTGACTCAGGCAATCACAAATGATCTATTGCATCAATTTGGGACTTGTACAACGTCTAAGCAATTGTGGGATGTGCTTAAGAGGAGGCATGATGGGAATGAGGAAACTAGAAGTTTGAGGATGGATGAATTGAGAAAGGAGTTTGAGAATTTTTCTTATATTGGAAATGAAACTTTAAAAGAATTAACTCCTAGATATAGTCATTTGCTAACTGAATTGTCAAGTTATGGTATACAGATTCCTATGAAGAATTTGGTGGATAAGTTTGCAGATGCTCTACCACCTTACTGGGATCAGCATGTGGAAGTTCTCAGGGAGAAGGATGCATATCAATACTGGACTATTCAAGAGTTCATACAGAAGCTGGAAAACAAGGAAATGGAAGAGAAGAGGAAAGCTAGAAGAGCACAGGTTCCTCAGAATCCTAGCTTATATTTTGGAGGCACTTCAGTTCCTGTGAGTAACTCAAGTTCAGGAGGGATAGTTGCACCACATGTTGCTTGCATTTCAAATGTTATGGAATCACCAAAACCTACCATCAACTACATGGCACAAACTTCATCCTACTCACAACCATCATACACACAACCACCACTACAACAACAATACAACAATTCCTACATTCCACCATTCTCTCCAATGCAACAAGCATCTTTCTATACTGCTAGCCAATCTCAACAACCAATGAACCAAGTTACTCAACCTAATCAACAACAAATGGTTTTGGAGACTTCTAACTTGGGCAATGTGACAGTGGAAATTGCTCAACAACATATTGCACTAGTCTCTGCAATGGTTTCATCTTACAACGGACTTGTTGCTAGTCAAATTGGGAATAACAACTTAACCAATGAAGACTATGCACAGATCGACAAGGAAGAGATGGAACTCATTGATATCCAATGGGCTTTTGCAAGCATCATGAGAAGAGCAACGGAGTTTATTGAAAAGACAGGTAGAACAGATTTGGGAACTTCTCCTAACACAACCTACGGGTTCAACAAAGAGAAAGTTACTTGTTTTAACTGTGGAGAAAACGGTCACTTTAAACGTGAATGCACCCAGCCACCAAAACAAGGTAATAGAAACCCATTCAATGCAAGCTACCAGAATCGTCAACAACAAAACCAAAACCGAGTTTCTTACCAAAACAACAACAATTACCAAAACCGTCAAAATAACTCTAACAACAACCAAAACAGACAACCTAACACATCCAACCAGATCCAAAACCAATCTCCTAACAATACTAACCGAACAGTTATACCGATCACTACACCGAATGAGACACAACAGAACACGAGTCAGAATCAAGCATTGGTGACTCAACAAGATGAAAGGTTTGATTGGTCGGGATTGCAAATAGGAGTGGAGGAAATTACTACTGGTGGAAATGTGGCTTGCGTTGCTTGCAAGGTTGATATTGAAGAGTCGGTGACGGTGGATGAAAAGAAAGAAACTGAGTGTGAAAGTGATGAGTCTGAGGCTGAAATGGATGTGGAGAATGAACCTGTTGAGGTTAAGGTTGAGAAAGCTAATTTTGGAGTGGTGATTGATACTGTTTCTGATGTTCCTGAGGAGTGTGAATCGGTTTATTCTGATTCAGACAGTGAATCGGATACGGAAGCAAGTGTTACATCACTAGATGATGACATAGATCAGTTGCTAGCAGAAGCGGATTTTCTGATGACAAGGAAGTCATGCATTGCTGATGATGCTTTCACTAAGATTGACTATTCTAAATTCTTTACTGGAAAGGAAGCTCATTTCGCATTGATGGCCATGACTGATCCGCCAAAACCTGTAAGTTCTGAATCTAGCACTGATATTAAAAGTGATAAATATTGTGGCACATGTGATAGATTGACTGAGGAGAATAAACAACTCCGTGTTCAACGTGATAGTGCTATCATGAACAGTCAATCTACTCGCAAAGAGTTGAATGCTTTCAACAAGGTATTAGATGGCTACAAAAAGGACATTTCCGACTTGAAAAACACTTTATCATTAAAACAATTGGCAATTAACAATTATATCAATGAAATTGAAAATACCAAGTTGGAAATGGCAGCCATAAAATGCTTTGCTGAGAAAGTAAACAAAAAGTTGGAAAGTTATAAGCACATTTCTTACGTGGTAGACCACATCATAGATGATAACACCACTAATTACATGTCTGTGCCATCTCCGGTGCTTTTTGAAAATCACAATTGTCACCAAGTTACACCGGAGAGCTCGGTAGATTCATCATCGGAAATTGAATCTAATACCTCGAGTATTGGTGATCCTAATTCCGATGTGAGACCGATTTTAGGCTTGAATGATGAGGGTGTTTATGCTGAAAGTGTGGATTCAGACTCAGAGAGTGATGATACTGGTAATGACCAAACTGTTAATGCATGTGAAATTCCAAAAGAAAATCACATCATTACTACTGAACCAGTTTCTCCATCTCAACATGTGCATCCGATGGCAAATGCTTATCGTGAGAAAAAGTCTGAAAAGAATGTGATTAAAAAGGACCTTGAGAATAAAGATGTTGAGAATGAACCATGTGACAAACCTGTCAAGGTGTTCTATCGGATGGAAGGATCCGATAAAATCATCTCTGATGAGGAATTTCCAATCAAAAATGCTAACTATGCTAAAATAGAAAAGATTTGGCAAGAAAGCACTATTTGGTTCCCAAAACATGAGAGAACAAATGAGATTCCACCAGCAATTTTAAAGAAATTGTATTTGGATGTTCCTCAAGAACCAAAGGTACACGTCACAGAGTTCATTCGACCTAATAACAGAGCTAATGGTTTTCATGAGCCTACTTACTCAAAAGGGCCACTTCCTGAGAGTTTGAGGAATCAACAGTACAATGATCAATATCCTGTTAGATCATTTGCTCAACCAAATGCTCAATATGTTTTTGAAGAGTACCGAAAATGCTTTAAATGTGGGGAACGTGGGCATTTACTTGCTCAGTGTCCATATGTAAGGCATAAAAGACACGAGGTTGAAGTGAGAAATTCCATGAGAAAACCGATTGATCATTATGTTCCACCACACAGACGAGTTGTTCCTCAACAACAACAGTTTTATAATCAAAACAATTTTCATCAAATGAGGAACAATCGTCCAATTCAATATGATCAAAGAAATCGGATTGCTATGGAACAATCATGGAGAAAGCCTGTGGTGAACGCAACAATTGATAGGCAAAAGGTTCCACAAAAACCGATTGTCAAATCAAATGTTGGACCTAAGTCTGTTAACTCAGATAAGGTAACCAAGAAAGTTACGTTTGTTAACAATGTTCAGAAACCGAATGAGAAACCAAAATCTCAGATTCGCATTCTTAAAAGGTCTGAACAATCTTGGTCACCCAATGGTACTCCAGGAGCTTCTACTTCTAAGGTCAATGAGAAAAAGGAAACTGTTTTGAACAATCAGAAAAAGATTGATCCAAAACAAAAAGTTGTTGAAAATGTTAATGAGAATGTTTCTTTGAAAGCTGATGTTCAAAGGCCCAAGACTCAGGCTTGGGTCCCCCGAAAGAACTAAATGATTTACTTTTTGTGTGCAGGGAGCTTCAGCTAGCCCTATTAGCAGTCTTTGGATTGTTGATAGTGGAGCTTCAGGCCACATGACAGGGGATCTAGCGTTATTGTTCGACGTGAAAAACATCAATGGAGGGTATGTCGCATTCGCTGGTAATAAAGGTGGATATATCACAATGGAGGGGAGCGTGAGTAATGGGATAGTGAGCTTTGAGCGTATATCTTATGTGAAGCAGATTGATTATAATCTGTTGAGTGTCAGTCAAATATGTGATAAACAATTTTCTGTGCATTTTGATGACAAATCCTGCTATATTCTCAAACCGGGCTTCAAAATTCCAAAGGAGTGGATAATGTTGATGGCACCTCGCGTCAACAATCTCTATATTCTTGATATGTCCAAGGCGATGACATCACAGGGGCAAATAACATGTTTTCTATCCAAAGCGACTGAGAAAGAATCGATAATGTGGCACCGGAGAATGGGGCACATTCATCTGAGAAAAATGAATCAACTTGTGAAAAATGGACTTGTCGATGGAGTAAACGTGAAACATTTCCATCTGAATGACAAGTGTGTAAGCTGTAAGAAGGGAAAGCAACACAAACAGTCCCACAAAGTAAAGAAAGTCAACTCTGTAGAGATGCCACTTGAGCGATTGCACATGGACCTATTCGGACCGGTCAAACGCAAAAGTCATCTTGGAGAGCTTTATTGTTTAGTTGTCACTGATGACTACTCAAGATTTTCATGGGTGATGTGTTTGCAAAACAAAAGTGACACCTTTAACAACTTAGAAGTTCTGTTCACTCGATTGGAGAATCTCTACAATGTGAAGATAAAGAGAATTCGGAGTGACAATGGGACGGAGTTCAAAAATGCCAAGATGGTTGAACTTTGTGAAAGCAAAGGGTTACATCATGAATATTCGGCTCCGTACACCCCACAACAGAACGGTGTTGCTGAACGAAAGAATAGGACTCTAATTGAAGCGGCTAGAACAATGCTTGCTGATTCAAATCTTCCGGTAATGTTCTGGAACGAGGCGATTTATGCAGCAAATTATACACTAAATCGGGTTCTAACAGTGAAGAAGTTTGGAAAAACATCTTATGAACTGTTACACCGACGAAAGCCAAACTTAGAGTATCTAGAACCTTTTGGGGCGCCATGCACGATGTTGAATCCAGGAGAGAAGTTTAGTCCTAAAGCTGAGGAGGGATACTTTGTTGGATATGCAACCCCGCTCAAACGGGTATTCAACAAGCGAACTCGTCAAGTGGAGGATTGGGCTAACGTGGAAGTTCAACGATATACTCAAAATTTGCAAGGCTCGGGTCCTGATTGGATGTTTGATTACAAAGATTTCTTTGAATCATTCAATCTAGATAGCTTGGTTGAAGAAGCTGTTATCAGATTACTTTACGAGTGTGAAAACGCGACGACTTCATCGTTGGTGCGTCCAATCACCGTGAACCCCCTACCAGCTTCTAATGATACCAACGCTCCTATACAAGAGGAAGATGTGTTTCAAGAGGCTTCAACTTCATTAGACTCTTCAGAATCTGAAGTTGAACAATTTGAAGAAGTCATTCTTGAACATGCAGAAGAACCAGAGGCAATGCCAGTGAACCCAACTCTAACTCCAGATGTTGCTTCATCATCAAACACGGGTCATGATCTGGATGCTGTAGAAAACTTGACTGCTCAGACGGGAATTACTGTACCTGATTATCCGGAATCTCGGATTCATCGTATTCACCCGCTGGAGCAAGTTATCGGTAATCCTGGAAGTGGTGTTATGACCAGAGGGCAGCTGAAAAGCGTTAACTCGCCAGAGAGTTTTGGTGCTTTAGCATTATATGCCAAAATTCAAAAATCTGGTAGTCAAAATGATTGGTCGTTTGCGTGTTATGTGTCGCAGGTAGAGCCAAGGACATACAAGGACGCTTTGAATGAAGATGCCTGGGTTGAAGCCATGCAGGAGGAGTTATTACAATTCCAGAAATTGGGAGTTTGGACGCTCACGGATTTGCCGCCGGGAAGGAAGAAAATAGGCACTAAATGGGTGTTTAAGTGCAAGAAGGATGATCGTGGGGTTATTGTTCGTAACAAAGCCAGATTGGTCGAGCAGGGTTTCCATCAAATCGAAGGGATTGATTATAACGAAATCTATGCACCGGTAGCACGGATTGAAGCTATTCGAATGTTCCTTGCGTTTGCTTCATACAAGAAATTCAAAGTTTATCAAATGGACGTCAAGAGCGCATTTTTGTACGGGAAAGTCAAGGAAGAGGTTTATGTCGGGCAGCCACCAGGCTTTGAGGACCCAATCCACCGGGAAAAGGTCTACGTGCTGAACAAAGCTCTATATGGTTTGCACCAGGCTCCAAGACAGTGGTACGAGGAGCTAAGTACATACCTCATCTCCAAAGGATTCAAGCGCGGCTTAGTCGATTGCACCCTCTTTACGAAGAAGACGGGAGATGATTTGCTTCTAGTGCAGATTTACGTTGATGATATAATATTTGGTTCAACTAACGAGCTTTTATGCAGGGAATTCGAAACTGTCATGCAAGAAAAGTTCGAAATGAGCGCAATGGGGGAGATGCAGTTTTTCCTCGGCTTGCAGGTGGACCAAAGACCCGACGGGATCTTCATTCACCAGACGAAATATGTATCCGACATCTTGAGCCGATTCCAGATGGAGGACTCTAAGCCGATGGATACCCCGATTCAACCCAATCACGGGATTGGAGTGGACGCTAAGGGGGAGCTGACGGACCCATTTACATACAGAGCAATCATCGGATCTCTGATGTATTTAACGGCGTCTCGACCAGATATTATGTTTGCAACGTGTCTCTGTGCTCGCTATCAATCGAAGCCGAAACAAAGTCATCTGACGGCGGTCAAGCGTATCCTTCGATATCTGAAGGGTTGTCCCTCAAAAGGACTTTGGTACCCTAATGATGATGATTTTGATTTTATTGCTTTTAGTGATGCAGATTGGGGCGGCTGTGACAAAGATAGCAAATCTACTACAGCTGGTTGCCAGTTTTTAGGGAGCAGGTTAATTACCTGGCAGTGCAAGAAACAGACTTCCGTGGCGCTGTCTACCTGTGAAGCTGAGTACATTGCAGCCTCGAGTTGCTGTTCGCAAGTACTCTGGATCCAACAGCAGATGGTGGATTACGGTTTGCAGTTTCTTAAAACCCCTATACACTGTGACAATGAAGCTGCAATTGCATTAACTAAAAATACTGAAAATCATTCTAAAGCGAAACATATCCGGATCAAATATCATTTTATCCGTGATTGTTACGCTAAGGAATTGATAGATATGGTCAAAATCCATACTGACTACCAACGTGCAGATTTGTTTACAAAAGCTTTTGACAGATCCCGCTTTGAATATCTTTTAAAAGTAAACAATATAAAAGAAAAACAGGACTAATCGGCACCTCGGTTTATCGCTTTTTAGTTTTAGTTTTTATTTTTAATATTTTGCTAATTGGGAATTTCTCTTTGCTAATTGGGAATTTCTCTTTTCTATCATAATCCTCAAAGAAGTTGATGCTTTCGAGGGGATTGTTTAATCCTCAAAGAAGTTGATGCTTTCAAGTGGATTGTTTCTTTCAAAATTTTTGTTTTGTTTTTCAGAAAAATTAAAAACCCAAATATATGTTCTTTATTTTAGGGGGAGTCTTTTTATCGGAAAAACCAAAAACATTGAAAAATTCAAAAGACCTAAAAATTAGAAAAACCAAAATGATTTCCTGGATAAAAAGAGGAAATGATAGTACATCAGTGGGGATCTGACACAGGCTAAAGAATTGTATAGTATAATGAGACGTATGTTGACTACGTGTGATATGCTGATAGGCTTCGTAGACTAAATATTGCGTGCATTTGTGATACAAACATAACAAACTACGCGTTCGTGGCTGAACACCTCATGGGCATATGGTCTTGGTACCGTAATTTCGTTTGATAGGATTGCCAAAATCTGAGGTTTCGGGTCGTTATGTTATGGTTATCCGGGATATTCTGATTAAACTTTTGTCATATTGATTTACGGACCTAGTTTCATCAGAATATTTGCAAAAGAGCTTAATAGCCAAAACCAAAAGTTACCGAATTGAGGAACTTTATGTTTTATTGATCAACGATCATTATTACATCGTATTGACTTTCTGATGCAAATCAGTGGTTAATATCAGCCTCAACCTAGTGTATACGCACATGTTACTTTGCTGCATTCGTTTGCTGACCTGTACACCTCTGTGCTATATACTTTGTAATTTTTACGGATAACTCTGGCATAATCACGCGTTACGACGAAGCTTTGTGCAATTACTTGATACGGGAGTATGTCATGTGTGTGGGCACCACAATGTGTTAGTCTAATACATCTAACTCGTATCATTTTAAAGCATTGCGTAATTGTCTGCATGTGAGCTTACGTGGACCACAATATCAGCAATTGCCGTGTCACATATTGTTTCTAATGATAATATTAAACAAACAGATCAACGCTGTGATCAGATTTCTCAGAAAACTGATATGATCCTCTTACCGGATATCACAAAATGTTTACTGCTTTCATTTACTTTGATGCATTTTACTTTGTTATATGTTACTTTTATTGTCAAAAAGATACAAAATCCAAAAAGATTTTAGGTGTGTTTTGATAAAATTTCAGAAAACCAGAATTTTTGCATTTCTGCTTTATTTTTGATAACCGGGGATGCTTGATGGTCAATTTCTGAGATTTGATAACACCATCTGGGCTTTGTATCATTCAAAAAGTGAAAATTTGAGTTTTGGAAGTTTAACAGATTGAAAAATGTTGAACGGGATTCGAATTCGTGATTTGGCAAAATTTTCAGATTTTTCCATTTCACATTCGCCCCTTAATTGGGTCGAATGTGGAAAATTTTTTTACTTTCGACCGTTTCACATTGGACGAATGTGGGCAATTTATAACAAATTTTCACCTTCGGGTAACAGTTTCACCTTCGGGCCATTAAGTTGGGGCGAAGGTGGAATAGCCTCACATTCGCCCACTACAACGGGCGAAGGTGGACCTTCTATATAAGCTATTTCATGTTCGACCAGTTCATTCATATTTTTCCAAAATTTTTTTTCTTCGATCTGTCACCTTGTTGCTTTGATTTCTCTTGCTTGTGCGTTTGTTTCTTGCTTGTTTACTGATCATTTTGATACTATAATCACAGGTATTGGAGCATTATTGAGTTCAGAATCATCGTTTTTCAAATCAAACCTAGGGTTTAGAATTACGGGACTTAGAGTGTTTGTTGTTGCTTAATTTTGATCACATTTCACTTCACATCAGTTTTAGGGGGAGAATAATCAATGAATTTGGATTATAACATCGTTTAGTTGGTTAATTGATCGATTGAAGCTGTTATAACCTAATTTCTTATTAAAACTGATGTAAACTGAATAATAAGAACAATTGGTCATACACGAGTGTTAATCGGCCTATTTAGGACACATTGTAATCAAAATCAGAGTCTAAAAACAATTTTGGCAAAATTTTAAATTTTGGGGAAGAACTGTTTTCACATTCGTCCATTCAAACGGGCGAATGTGGAAATAAACGGGCGAATGAGATTCAATTTTGGGCGAATGTAATTTTTAATCTATATATGTTCACATTCGTCCTGAAAAGTTCACATTCGTCCTAAAAAATTTCACCTTCGTCCTGATTAAAAGGGGCGAATGTAGAAAATAAAAACCTTAAAAGTTTTGAATTTTTGTCGTTTTTGTATTTTGACGAATGTTTTTGATTTTGATGTGCAGATGGCTGACCAGACTGAGAATATTGAGACTCCAGTGGAGAACATAGTTACAGATCCAGTTCCAGAGAATGTTCAGGAAGGAGAATCATCTACACCGATAAGCTGGCCATTTGAGAAAACACATAACTGCTGTGCTTATCTTGGCGACGTTGAAAAGAATGTAGAGTTTACTAGAATCATTGAATTCTTGAAGAGGAGCAGAGTTGTCTATGCTTTAGCTACTCCGACTATCATTTACAAAGACATCATTGAAGACTTCTACAAGAATGCAAAGTATGACTTCTGGGATAATCAGACAATCATTAGAAGCAAGATACAAGACTTGGAGATGTTTATTACAGAGTCTGATATTAGAGAAGCACTCCAAATAAAGTTCGAAGTGAGTGAAGATCCCAGAGAACTATCATGGACTGAACAGAAAGCATGTTTCCTCAGAATGAAGTATAAAGGAGCGATTACTGATGGCTCCATATATAAGGGAAAGCTGGGCGTGCAATTCAAATATTTTGCACATGTCATTATCCACGTATTTGGATGTGTGAGCGGTGGATATGATGTGATGAGGAGAAGTCTAAGCTCGTTGATGGTTGCGTTGACTCTCAACAAACCATTCAACGTATCTGGTATGATTTTAGATCACATGCTTGAGATGTTAAAGGGATTGAAGAAGAAGCAATTCATGCTATATCCGAGGTTTCTCATGATGATCTTTGACCACAAGTATCCAGAATTGAAGAAGGATCCAACTATGATCCTAGGTCAAGATCACATGAACATTCGTACATTGGTGAGAATGAAAGGATATAAGGGTGTGCCAGACAATGAAAAGCCACCTCACAGGAGACTCTTTGGAGCTTTGGCTAGTCAGGATTACACTGATCCTGGCAAGAACAGAGCAAGACATGACGACAGTGATTCTGATAATGATGATCCCTTGGTGTATGTTGATGCAAGCACTAAGAGGAAGAGACAGGTAGTTAATCCCGGAGCCAAAGGGAAGGGTAAGGGAAAGACTGATCAAGGAAGTTCTAAGCAACAGGAGGTGAGAAAGAAATCAACTGCAAAGAAAGGTACTGGTTTGGTGGATGAAGAATCAGTGGATTCAGAAGAAACTGAGGAAGATGAACGATGGGATTCTGATGCTGAGAATGTTAGGACCACCAAACGTAAGGCCACTATGGTTGGTGAGTCTGAATCTTTAAACAAATCGATTGAGGAAGCTGAGAAAAGTAAGAAGTCGTTGAATGTTGAAGATGAAGGTTTAGGTATTGACATGGATGAGTTGAATACTGGAGAGACTGTGGTAGTAAACTTGCCTAAGCCAAAGCACAAGACCATGTCTAAAAAGACAAGTACTAAACAGTTGAGAGAGAAAGAATTAGCACAACTGTTGAAGGGAAAAAGAGTACCCGATGCTGGTACGTCATCAAAGCTATCTTCACCGGTCACTAAAAAGCAAAAGAAATCTAAAGAGGCAGAGACAATATCAGCTGATCAATTAAATGTTGCACTGGACAATTTACTTGACATGTTTAGAATGCCTCAGAAAGAAAAGGAAGTTGAGCCATCTAGATCCAAATCCAAGAAGGTCACTGTGGATGATGATGTAATGAAGCAGGTGAACAAGAAAATGGATGACATGATGAAGATGATTGTGGCTCAACAAGCTGAAATAGCCAAGTTCAAGCAGAATGAAGAAAAGATGCTTCAGATAGTTGTAGCTTCTAAATCAAATCAAGATGAGATTAACGAGAAGGTTAAGAAGCTTGAAGCAAAGAATAAGAAGCTTGAGGGTAAATGTTCAAGAAACAAGAACAGGATAAAGTTGATCAAAGAAGACAGCAAAGAACTAAGGGCTGAGAACAAATGCCTTAGTGATTTGATTGATGATCTGTACAATGTTGCACCCAAGTTGAAAGAGGGTGAAGAAGATAAAGAAGAAGAAGAAGAGAAAGTTGACTATGAACAGTCTGAATCGGATGAAGAAAAAGATGATGATGAGGATGATGAAGAGTCAGAGAAAAGTGATGATGAGGATGATAATGATGATGATGATGATGCAGAAGGGTCTGGGAGACAGAAAGAGGATGATAGTGGTAGTGATGATGATGATGATGATGATGGAGGAGATGATACTTCAAAGTTTACATTTGAAGAGAGAACATCTAAAAAGAAGAGTGCTGGAGAATCAAGTTCGAAGAAGAAGAAAGGTGAGAATGTTGATTCAGATGAAAGTATCTTCTGGAATGAGAAGGTGAGATCTTTATCAGATGATGCTAAACAAGTGTACAAAGATATGTTGGAAAGAAGAGAATGGACTATTGAGTTCACAGGATGTTTTGCTGAGATATTCCAAACAGATGACTTGAGATATGAATTGGAATACAACGATCCTGATCTTGAAGAAGGAGAAGTACCTGCTTCTGTGGCAAAGGAAATTCTGGATGGACTTGCACAGAGAGTAGGGAAAACATTTGAGGAGTTTATAGTAGATGAGTTGATTCCAGATATTTCTGAAAAGGATATTGGAAGTCACTCAGATGACAAGAATACTCCTGAGCTTGATGAAGTGGAAGTTGAAGACATAACTCATGAAGAATTTCCTCAGTACTTCAGAGAAACAGATGAAGATGAGATATTTCCTGATTTCACTAAGACACCAAACAATTCAGCAAAGAAAAAGGCACAGCAAAGAAGTGCAGAGTTTGTAGAGAAGGTGTTTGGTGCTGATAAGCAAGAATCTTCAAATCAATCTGATGAATTGAAGAGTTACTTGAAGAAATTAAGAGAAATGGATGAGAACCGACCAAAGCCTGAAGCTCAAGGAAACTTCTATAGATTTCACAATGCCAAATTCAAAGGCAGAGCTCTTGGGTGGACGTATTTGGGCAGGCTGAAGTGTATAGCTGCTAAATGGGAAACAGGGATCTTGTATTTTAACAGATTCATTGATTTGCTAACTCTACCGTACTGGGCAGTCAGAGATTTATGCAGATTCCCTATGTCAGGTGCTTCAGTGAACGGTACACATGTCGGTTGGTGTGCAGACAAGCTGGTTTGGGAAAGTAGAACGAGATGGAATAGATTCAAGCCACAATATCCCCGAAGGAAAGTTCATAGGGATATTGATCCTCAAACCAAGCTGAAGCGGGTTACTTTGATATACAAGGCACCTGAAGTGATGAGAAAAATACCTTTGATGCCCATGCCACAACATTTCAGTGCTGATTTTATTTTCTGGTATTATGATTGGAGGAAGGCTGAAGCAGTGATAGTGTTGAGAGACGGGAAGGATAAATACAAGCATGTTCATGTATTTGATCCGATGTGGTTGATCAATTGTACTTTTGAAGACATCATCATGCTTTTCTATAATCCGATTTATTTTGAGCCAAAAGACGTTGATCAAGCAAGGAAGTATACTCAAGTGGTTGGAGTTTGCTTTGCTTATGATATTAATGCGGGGAGTAATTTGGAGAATAAACTTGGCAAGACGGTGAAGATGGCAAATGTGTCGAAACCAGTGAAGAGAAAGTTTGAGCCTGTAATGACCAATGAGCAGAAGAAACAGCTCAGAATTAAGCTGATGAACAAAACCATGGACGAAAACAGAAGACAATCCAATCAATAGTCGAGGGGGAGTTTGTAGATGCGTTTTGCGACTAGTGATTGGATATTAACATATGTTTAGTTTTGCTGACTGGTCGAAGGTATGATAAAGTGGGCGAAGGTAGAAAGCTAATGGGCGAAGGTAGATTGGAAGCTGATCAAGATACACATTCGTACCATAAAGTGGGCGAATGTGGAAGAAGTCCACATTCGACCACATCAACTGGGCGAATGTGCAGACTCTATATATAGATTTTGTGTATTTGTGAATGAAAAGTAGTTATTAGTTGTGTGTGTTTTGAGGTCAGGTTCCAGGTTAGATTGAAAGTGTCTGTATTTGATCTAGATTAACTGAATTGTGATTGTAATAAAGTTTATGCAAAAGTTAATCTATGAAAAGCTTTGAAAATGATATTGATTGTGTTTTGATTTGAGTTTCTATCAGTTTGTTCAAAGCTAGGGTTTCCGCACCTGGTTTTGTAACTTGTATGATCATCTAATCCTGTTTTAGTCAAAATATTTCGCTTACAAAGTGGTATCAGAGCCATACGGATCATACAACAACAAATTTGATAAACTCAGAGCTGATTTGGACATATTTTTGATCAAAATACATCTGTTTTTGCATGAAAATGGTTTTTGAGTGTTTTTGATTGATTTGAAGTTGATTTTGTGGTTAAAATCTAAAATTCCAAGAATTAAAGTTGCTCCAAATCAATTCCGAATCATAACCTGATTAAGATCATTCAAATCCACAAACTTTTGAAAATCAGAGATCAAAATAACCGTTTTTCAAAGTGTAACCGTTTTTCAAATCTGAAATTTTCTGAAAATGGGCGAACCTGGAACTTAGTGGGCGAACGTGAGTTGTGTTTGGTCGAACCTAGGAAATTTTGGGCGAACCTGGAAATTGTTGGTTAAATTTTTCACTTTCGGGCGGGCGAACCTAGATTCATACTGGTCGAACCTAGAATTTTCTGGGCGAACGTGGATAAGTGTTAGTGTGTTTTTACATTCTGGTGAGTTTTACATTCGGGTGATACTGTTTGGGCGAACTTGAATCAGAAGGGACGAAAGTGAGATATTTTGGGCAAACCTAGGACTAATTTTTGGAAAATTTTCTAAGTGTTGGACTTTTCGAAGTTCGTGATCATGTGGAATTTTCCGACTACTCCGAGACCAGCAACGACACAACCACAACAGCAAGTGATGGACCCATGGACGGTGGCAGCACAAAAGACGAGCACACAGTCTTCGCAACCGATTAACTACATGGCGATGACGAGCTCGATGCCTCAAAGTGTAGCACCTCCAGCACCACAACCTGACTACTGGGTAGTAGCAGCAGCGGTGGTAAACACTCAAACTACAAATGCTATTTCTACATTGATTAACGATTTGTCTTCAGGTAGCGGGAATCGGCCACCGAAGCTCATGGAGATACAAGAATACAATCAGTGGCAGAACAAGTTCAAGATTCACTTGGAAGGCATGGGAGTGGAGGGAGCAGAGGCATGGAGTATGATTGCTAAAGGTTACACAGCACCAGTTTTGGAGAATACAGGTGAACCAGTTCCATTGGAGAGCATGACTGAGGAAGAGAAAAAGAAATTTGCTGTGGAAAAGAAAGCCTTTTCCCAATTGACTCAGGCAATCACAAATGATCTATTGCATCAATTTGGGACTTGTACAACGTCTAAGCAATTGTGGGATGTGCTTAAGAGGAGGCATGATGGGAATGAGGAAACTAGAAGTTTGAGGATGGATGAATTGAGAAAGGAGTTTGAGAATTTTTCTTATATTGGAAATGAAACTTTAAAAGAATTAACTCCTAGATATAGTCATTTGCTAACTGAATTGTCACGTTATGGTATACAGATTCCTATGAAGAATTTGGTGGATAAGTTTGCAGATGCTCTACCACCTTACTGGGATCAGCATGTGGAAGTTCTCAGGGAGAAGGATGCATATCAATACTGGACTATTCAAGAGTTCATACAGAAGCTGGAAAACAAGGAAATGGAAGAGAAGAGGAAAGCTAGAAGAGCACAGGTTCCTCAGAATCCTAGCTTATATTTTGGAGGCACTTCAGTTCCTGTGAGTAACTCAAGTTCAGGAGGGATAGTTGCACCACATGTTGCTTGCATTTCAAATGTTATGGAATCACCAAAACCTACCATCAACTACATGGCACAAACTTCATCCTACTCACAACCATCATACACACAACCACCACTACAACAACAATACAACAATTCCTACATTCCACCATTCTCTCCAATGCAACAAGCATCTTTCTATACTGCTAGCCAATCTCAACAACCAATGAACCAAGTTACTCAACCTAATCAACAACAAATGGTTTTGGAGACTTCTAACTTGGGCAATGTGACAGTGGAAATTGCTCAACAACATATTGCACTAGTCTCTGCAATGGTTTCATCTTACAACGGACTTGTTGCTAGTCAAATTGGGAATAACAACTTAACCAATGAAGACTATGCACAGATCGACAAGGAAGAGATGGAACTCATTGATATCCAATGGGCTTTTGCAAGCATCATGAGAAGAGCAACGGAGTTTATTGAAAAGACAGGTAGAACAGATTTGGGAACTTCTCCTAACACAACCTACGGGTTCAACAAGGAGAAAGTTACTTGTTTTAACTGTGGAGAAAAAGGTCACTTTAAACGTGAATGCACCCAGCCACCAAAACAAGGTAATAGAAACCCATTCAATGCAAGCTACCAGAATCGTCAACAACAAAACCAAAACCGAGTTTCTTACCAAAACAACAACAATTACCAAAACCGTCAAAATAACTCTAACAACAACCAAAACAGACAACCTAACACATCCAACCAGATCCAAAACCAATCTCCTAACAATACTAACCGAACAGTTATACCGATCACTACACCGAATGAGACACAACAGAACACGAGTCAGAATCAAGCATTGGTGACTCAACAAGATGAAAGGTTTGATTGGTCGGGATTGCAAATAGGAGTGGAGGAAATTACTACTGGTGGAAATGTGGCTTGCGTTGCTTGCAAGGTTGATATTGAAGAGTCGGTGACGGTGGATGAAAAGAAAGAAACTGAGTGTGAAAGTGATGAGTCTGAGGCTGAAATGGATGTGGAGAATGAACCTGTTGAGGTTAAGGTTGAGAAAGCTAATTCTGGAGTGGTGATTGATACTGTTTCTGATGTTCCTGAGGAGTGTGAATCGGTTTATTCTGATTCAGACAGTGAATCGGATACGGAAGCAAGTGTTACATCACTAGATGATGACATAGATCAGTTGCTAGCAGAAGCGGATTTTCTGATGACAAGGAAGTCATGCATTGCTGATGATGCTTTCACTAAGATTGACTATTCTAAATTCTTTACTGGAAAGGAAGCTCATTTCGCATTGATGGCCATGACTGATCCGCCAAAACCTGTAAGTTCTGAATCTAGCACTGATATTAAAAGTGATAAATATTGTGGCACATGTGATAGATTGACTGAGGAGAATAAACAACTCCGTGTTCAACGTGATAGTGCTATCATGAACAGTCAATCTACTCGCAAAGAGTTGAATGCTTTCAACAAGGTATTAGATGGCTACAAAAAGGACATTTCCGACTTGAAAAACACTTTATCATTAAAACAATTGGCAATTAACAATTATATCAATGAAATTGAAAATACCAAGTTGGAAATGGCAGCCATAAAATGCTTTGCTGAGAAAGTAAACAAAAAGTTGGAAAGTTATAAGCACATTTCTTACGTGGTAGACCACATCATAGATGATAACACCACTAATTACAAGTCTGTGCCATCTCCGGTGCTTTTTGAAAATCACAATTGTCACCAAGTTACACCGGAGAGCTCGGTAAAATCAGATTCATCATCGGAAATTGAATCTAATACCTCGAGTATTGGTGATCCTAATTCCGATGTGAGACCGATTTTAGGCTTGAATGATGAGGGTGTTTATGCTGAAAGTGTGGATTCAGACTCAGAGAGTGATGATACTGGTAATGACCAAACTGTTAATGCATGTGAAATTCCAAAAGAAAATCACATCATTACTACTGAACCAGTTTCTCCATCTCAACATGTGCATCCGATGGCAAATGCTTATCGTGAGAAAAAGTCTGAAAAGAATGTGATTAAAAAGGACCTTGAGAATAAAGATGTTGAGAATGAACCATGTGACAAACCTGTCAAGGTGTTCTATCGGATGGAAGGATCCGATAAAATCATCTCTGATGAGGAATTTCCAATCAAAAATGCTAACTATGCTAAAATAGAAAAGATTTGGCAAGAAAGCACTATTTGGTTCCCAAAACATGAGAGAACAAATGAGATTCCACCAGCAATTTTAAAGAAATTGTATTTGGATGTTCCTCAAGAACCAAAGGTACACGTCACAGAGTTCATTCGACCTAATAACAGAGCTAATGGTTTTCATGAGCCTACTTACTCAAAAGGGCCACTTCCTGAGAGTTTGAGGAATCAACAGTACAATGATCAATATCCTGTTAGATCATTTGCTCAACCAAATGCTCAATATGTTTTTGAAGAGTACCGAAAATGCTTTAAATGTGGGGAACGTGGGCATTTACTTGCTCAGTGTCCATATGTAAGGCATAAAAGACACGAGGTTGAAGTGAGAAATTCCATGAGAAAACCGATTGATCATTATGTTCCACCACACAGACGAGTTGTTCCTCAACAACAACAGTTTTATAATCAAAACAATTTTCATCAAATGAGGAACAATCGTCCAATTCAATATGATCAAAGAAATCGGATTGCTATGGAACAATCATGGAGAAAGCCTGTGGTGAACGCAACAATTGATAGGCAAAAGGTTCCACAAAAACCGATTGTCAAATCAAATGTTGGACCTAAGTCTGTTAACTCAGATAAGGTAACCAAGAAAGTTACGTTTGTTAACAATGTTCAGAAACCGAATGAGAAACCAAAATCTCAGATTCGCATTCTTAAAAGGTCTGAACAATCTTGGTCACCCAATGGTACTCCAGGAGCTTCTACTTCTAAGGTCAATGAGAAAAAGGAAACTGTTTTGAACAATCAGAAAAAGATTGATCCAAAACAAAAAGTTGTTGAAAATGTTAATGAGAATGTTTCTTTGAAAGCTGATGTTCAAAGGCGCAAGACTCAGGCTTGGGTCCCCCGAAAGAACTAAATGATTTACTTTTTGTGTGCAGGGAGCTTCAGCTGGCCCTATTAGCAGTCTTTGGATTGTTGATAGTGGAGCTTCAGGCCACATGACAGGGGATCTAGCGTTATTGTTCGACGTGAAAAACATCAATGGAGGGTATGTCGCATTCGCTGGTAATAAAGGTGGATATATCACAATGGAGGGGAGCGTGAGTAATGGGATAGTGAGCTTTGAGCGTATATCTTATGTGAAGCAGATTGATTATAATCTGTTGAGTGTCAGTCAAATATGTGATAAACAATTTTCTGTGCATTTTGATGACAAATCCTGCTATATTCTCAAACCGGTCTTCAAAATTCCAAAGGAGTGGATAATGTTGATGGCACCTCGCGTCAACAATCTCTATATTCTTGATATGTCCAAGGCGATGACATCACAGGGGCAAATAACATGTTTTCTATCCAAAGCGACTGAGAAAGAATCGATAATGTGGCACCGGAGAATGGGGCACATTCATCTGAGAAAAATGAATCAACTTGTGAAAAATGGACTTGTCGATGGAGTAAACGTGAAACATTTCCATCTGAATGACAAGTGTGTAAGCTGTAAGAAGGGAAAGCAACACAAACAGTCCCACAAAGTAAAGAAAGTCAACTCTGTAGAGATGCCACTTGAGCGATTGCACATGGACCTATTCGGACCGGTCAAACGCAAAAGTCATCTTGGAGAGCTTTATTGTTTAGTTGTCACTGATGACTACTCAAGATTTTCATGGGTGATGTGTTTGCAAAACAAAAGTGACACCTTTAACAACTTAGAAGTTCTGTTCACTCGATTGGAGAATCTCTACAATGTGAAGATAAAGAGAATTCGGAGTGACAATGGGACGGAGTTCAAAAATGCCAAGATGGTTGAACTTTGTGAAAGCAAAGGGTTACATCATGAATATTCGGCTCCGTACACCCCACAACAGAACGGTGTTGCTGAACGAAAGAATAGGACTCTAATTGAAGCGGCTAGAACAATGCTTGCTGATTCAAATCTTCCGGTAATGTTCTGGAACGAGGCGATTTATGCAGCAAATTATACACTAAATCGGGTTCTAACAGTGAAGAAGTTTGGAAAAACATCTTATGAACTGTTACACCGACGAAAGCCAAACTTAGAGTATCTAGAACCTTTTGGGGCGCCATGCACGATGTTGAATCCAGGAGAGAAGTTTAGTCCTAAAGCTGAGGAGGGATACTTTGTTGGATATGCAACCCCGCTCAAACGGGTATTCAACAAGCGAACTCGTCAAGTGGAGGATTGGGCTAACGTGGAAGTTCAACGATATACTCAAAATTTGCAAGGCTCGGGTCCTGATTGGATGTTTGATTACAAAGATTTCTTTGAATCATTCAATCTAGATAGCTTGGTTGAAGAAGCTGTTATCAGATTACTTTACGAGTGTGAAAACGCGACGACTTCATCGTTGGTGCGTCCAATCACCGTGAACCCCCTACCAGCTTCTAATGATACCAACGCTCCTATACAAGAGGAAGATGTGTTTCAAGAGGCTTCAACTTCATTAGACTCTTCAGAATCTGAAGTTGAACAATTTGAAGAAGTCATTCTTGAACATGCAGAAGAACCAGAGGCAATGCCAGTGAACCCAACTCTAACTCCAGATGTTGCTTCATCATCAAACACGGGTCATGATCTGGATGCTGTAGAAAACTTGACTGCTCAGACGGGAATTACTGTACCTGATTATCCGGAATCTCGGATTCATCGTATTCACCCGCTGGAGCAAGTTATCGGTAATCCTGGAAGTGGTGTTATGACCAGAGGGCAGCTGAAAAGCGTTAACTCGCCAGAGAGTTTTGGTGCTTTAGCATTATATGCCAAAATTCAAAAATCTGGTAGTCAAAATGATTGGTCGTTTGCGTGTTATGTGTCGCAGGTAGAGCCAAGGACATACAAGGACGCTTTGAATGAAGATGCCTGGGTTGAAGCCATGCAGGAGGAGTTATTACAATTCCAGAAATTGGGAGTTTGGACGCTCACGGATTTGCCGCCGGGAAGGAAGAAAATAGGCACTAAATGGGTGTTTAAGTGCAAGAAGGATGATCGTGGGGTTATTGTTCGTAACAAAGCCAGATTGGTCGAGCAGGGTTTCCATCAAATCGAAGGGATTGATTATAACGAAATCTATGCACCGGTAGCACGGATTGAAGCTATTCGAATGTTCCTTGCGTTTGCTTCATACAAGAAATTCAAAGTTTATCAAATGGACGTCAAGAGCGCATTTTTGTACGGGAAAGTCAAGGAAGAGGTTTATGTCGGGCAGCCACCAGGCTTTGAGGACCCAATCCACCGGGATAAGGTCTACGTGCTGAACAAAGCTCTATATGGTTTGCACCAGGCTCCAAGACAGTGGTACGAGGAGCTAAGTACATACCTCATCTCCAAAGGATTCAAGCGCGGCTTAGTCGATTGCACCCTCTTTACGAAGAAGACGGGAGATGATTTGCTTCTAGTGCAGATTTACGTTGATGATATAATATTTGGTTCAACTAACGAGCTTTTATGCAGGGAATTCGAAACTGTCATGCAAGAAAAGTTCGAAATGAGCGCAATGGGGGAGATGCAGTTTTTCCTCGGCTTGCAGGTGGACCAAAGACCCGACGGGATCTTCATTCACCAGACGAAATATGTATCCGACATCTTGAGCCGATTCCAGATGGAGGACTCTAAGCCGATGGATACCCCGATTCAACCCAATCACGGGATTGGAGTGGACGCTAAGGGGGAGCTGACGGACCCATTTACATACAGAGCAATCATCGGATCTCTGATGTATTTAACGGCGTCTCGACCAGATATTATGTTTGCAACGTGTCTCTGTGCTCGCTATCAATCGAAGCCGAAACAAAGTCATCTGACGGCGGTCAAGCGTATCCTTCGATATCTGAAGGGTTGTCCCTCAAAAGGACTTTGGTACCCTAATGATGATGATTTTGATTTTATTGCTTTTAGTGATGCAGATTGGGGCGGCTGTGACAAAGATAGCAAATCTACTACAGCTGGTTGCCAGTTTTTAGGGAGCAGGTTAATTACCTGGCAGTGCAAGAAACAGACTTCCGTGGCGCTGTCTACCTGTGAAGCTGAGTACATTGCAGCCTCGAGTTGCTGTTCGCAAGTACTCTGGATCCAACAGCAGATGGTGGATTACGGTTTGCAGTTTCTTAAAACCCCTATACACTGTGACAATGAAGCTGCAATTGCATTAACTAAAAATACTGAAAATCATTCTAAAGCGAAACATATCCGGATCAAATATCATTTTATCCGTGATTGTTACGCTAAGGAATTGATAGATATGGTCAAAATCCATACTGACTACCAACGTGCAGATTTGTTTACAAAAGCTTTTGACAGATCCCGCTTTGAATATCTTTTAAAAGTAAACAATATAAAAGAAAAACAGGACTAATCGGCACCTCGGTTTATCGCTTTTTAGTTTTAGTTTTTATTTTTAATATTTTGCTAATTGGGAATTTCTCTTTGCTAATTGGGAATTTCTCTTTTCTATCATAATCCTCAAAGAAGTTGATGCTTTCGAGGGGATTGTTTAATCCTCAAAGAAGTTGATGCTTTCAAGTGGATTGTTTCTTTCAAAATTTTTGTTTTGTTTTTCAGAAAAATTAAAAACCCAAATATATGTTCTTTATTTTAGGGGGAGTCTTTTTATCGGAAAAACCAAAAACATTGAAAAATTCAAAAGACCTAAAAATTAGAAAAACCAAAATGATTTCCTGGATAAAAAGAGGAAATGATAGTACATCAGTGGGGATCTGACACAGGCTAAAGAATTGTATAGTATAATGAGACGTATGTTGACTACGTGTGATATGCTGATAGGCTTCGTAGACTAAATATTGCGTGCATTTGTGATACAAACATAACAAACTACGCGTTCGTGGCTGAACACCTCATGGGCATATGGTCTTGGTACCGTAATTTCGTTTGATAGGATTGCCAAAATCTGAGGTTTCGGGTCGTTATGTTATGGTTATCCGGGATATTCTGATTAAACTTTTGTCATATTGATTTACGGACCTAGTTTCATCAGAATATTTGCAAAAGAGCTTAATAGCCAAAACCAAAAGTTACCGAATTGAGGAACTTTATGTTTTATTGATCAACGATCATTATTACATCGTATTGACTTTCTGATGCAAATCAGTGGTTAATATCAGCCTCAACCTAGTGTATACGCACATGTTACTTTGCTGCATTCGTTTGCTGACCTGTACACCTCTGTGCTATATACTTTGTAATTTTTACGGATAACTCTGGGATAATCACGCGTTACGACGAAGCTTTGTGCAATTACTTGATACGGGAGTATGTCATGTGTGTGGGCACCACAATGTGTTAGTCTAATACATCTAACTCGTATCATTTTAAAGCATTGCGTAATTGTCTGCATGTGAGCTTACATGGACCACAATATCAGCAATTGCCGTGTCACATATTGTTTCTAATGATAATATTAAACAAACAGATCAACGCTGTGATCAGATTTCTCAGAAAACTGATATGATCCTCTTACCGGATATCACAAAATGTTTACTGCTTTCATTTACTTTGATGCATTTTACTTTGTTATATGTTACTTTTATTGTCAAAAAGATACAAAATCCAAAAAGATTTTAGGTGTGTTTTGATAAAATTTCAGAAAACCAAAATTTTTGCATTTCTGCTTTATTTTTGATAACCGGGGATGCTTGATGGTCAATTTCTGAGATTTGATAACACCATCTGGGCTTTGTATCATTCAAAAAGTGAAAATTTGAGTTTTGGAAGTTTAACAGATTGAAAAATGTTGAACGGGATTCGAATTCGTGATTTGGCAAAATTTTCAGATTTTTCCATTTCACATTCGCCCCTTAATTGGGTCGAATGTGGAAATTTTTTTTACTTTCGACCGTTTCACATTGGACGAATGTGGGCAATTTATAACAAATTTTCACCTTCGGGTAACAGTTTCACCTTCGGGCCATTAAGTTGGGGCGAAGGTGGAATAGCCTCACATTCGCCCACTACAACGGGCGAAGGTGGACCTTCTATATAAGCTATTTCATGTTCGACCAGTTCATTCATATTTTTCCAAATTTTTTTTTCTTCGATCTGTCACCTTGTTGCTTTGATTTCTCTTGCTTGTGCGTTTGTTTCTTGCTTGTTTACTGATCATTTTGATACTATAATCACAGGTATTGGAGCATTATTGAGTTCAGAATCATCGTTTTTCAAATCAAACCTAGGGTTTAGAATTACGGGACTTAGAGTGTTTGTTGTTGCTTAATTTTGATCACATTTCACTTCACATCAGTTTTAGGGGGAGAATAATCAATGAATTTGGATTATAACATCGTTTAGTTGGTTAATTGATCGATTGAAGCTGTTATAACCTAATTTCTTATTAAAACTGATGTAAACTGAATAATAAGAACAATTGGTCATACACGAGTGTTAATCGGCCTATTTAGGACACATTGTAATCAAAATCAGAGTCTAAAAACAATTTTGGCAAAATTTTAAATTTTGGGGAAGAACTGTTTTCACATTCGTCCATTCAAACGGGCGAATGTGGAAATAAACGGGCGAATGAGATTCAATTTTGGGCGAATGTAATTTTTAATCTATATATGTTCACATTCGTCCTGAAAAGTTCACATTCGTCCTAAAAAATTTCACCTTCGTCCTGATTAAAAGGGGCGAATGTAGAAAATAAAAACCTTAAAAGTTTTGAATTTTTGTCGTTTTTGTATTTTGACGAATGTTTTTGATTTTGATGTGCAGATGGCTGACCAGACTGAGAATATTGAGACTCCAGTGGAGAACATAGTTACAGATCCAGTTCCAGAGAATGTTCAGGAAGGAGAATCATCTACACCGATAAGCTGGCCATTTGAGAAAACACATAACTGCTGTGCTTATCTTGGCGACGTTGAAAAGAATGTAGAGTTTACTAGAATCATTGAATTCTTGAAGAGGAGCAGAGTTGTCTATGCTTTAGCTACTCCGACTATCATTTACAAAGACATCATTGAAGACTTCTACAAGAATGCAAAGTATGACTTCTGGGATAATCAGACAATCATTAGAAGCAAGATACAAGACTTGGAGATGTTTATTACAGAGTCTGATATTAGAGAAGCACTCCAAATAAAGTTCGAAGTGAGTGAAGATCCCAGAGAACTATCATGGACTGAACAGAAAGCATGTTTCCTCAGAATGAAGTATAAAGGAGCGATTACTGATGGCTCCATATATAAGGGAAAGCTGGGCGTGCAATTCAAATATTTTGCACATGTCATTATCCACGTATTTGGATGTGTGAGCGGTGGATATGATGTGATGAGGAGAAGTCTAAGCTCGTTGATGGTTGCGTTGACTCTCAACAAACCATTCAACGTATCTGGTATGATTTTAGATCACATGCTTGAGATGTTAAAGGGATTGAAGAAGAAGCAATTCATGCTATATCCGAGGTTTCTCATGATGATCTTTGACCACAAGTATCCAGAATTGAAGAAGGATCCAACTATGATCCTAGGTCAAGATCACATGAACATTCGTACATTGGTGAGAATGAAAGGATATAAGGGTGTGCCAGACAATGAAAAGCCACCTCACAGGAGACTCTTTGGAGCTTTGGCTAGTCAGGATTACACTGATCCTGGCAAGAACAGAGCAAGACATGACGACAGTGATTCTGATAATGATGATCCCTTGGTGTATGTTGATGCAAGCACTAAGAGGAAGAGACAGGTAGTTAATCCCGGAGCCAAAGGGAAGGGTAAGGGAAAGACTGATCAAGGAAGTTCTAAGCAACAGGAGGTGAGAAAGAAATCAACTGCAAAGAAAGGTACTGGTTTGGTGGATGAAGAATCAGTGGATTCAGAAGAAACTGAGGAAGATGAACGATGGGATTCTGATGCTGAGAATGTTAGGACCACCAAACGTAAGGCCACTATGGTTGGTGAGTCTGAATCTTTAAACAAATCGATTGAGGAAGCTGAGAAAAGTAAGAAGTCGTTGAATGTTGAAGATGAAGGTTTAGGTATTGACATGGATGAGTTGAATACTGGAGAGACTGTGGTAGTAAACTTGCCTAAGCCAAAGCACAAGACCATGTCTAAAAAGACAAGTACTAAACAGTTGAGAGAGAAAGAATTAGCACAACTGTTGAAGGGAAAAAGAGTACCCGATGCTGGTACGTCATCAAAGCTATCTTCACCGGTCACTAAAAAGCAAAAGAAATCTAAAGAGGCAGAGACAATATCAGCTGATCAATTAAATGTTGCACTGGACAATGTACTTGACATGTTCAGAAAGCCTCAGAAAGAAAAGGAAGTTGAGCCATCTAGATCCAAATCCAAGAAGGTCACTGTGGATGATGATGTAATGAAGCAGGTGAACAAGAAAATGGATGACATGATGAAGATGATTGTGGCTCAACAAGCTGAAATAGCCAAGTTCAAGCAGAATGAAGAAAAGATGCTTCAGATAGTTGTAGCTTCTAAATCAAATCAAGATGAGATTAACGAGAAGGTTAAGAAGCTTGAAGCAAAGAATAAGAAGCTTGAGGGTAAATGTTCAAGAAACAAGAACATGATAAAGTTGATCAAAGAAGACAACAAAGAACTAAGGGCTGAGAACAAACGCCTTAGTGATTTGATTGATGATCTGTACAATGTTGCACCCAAGTTGAAAGAGGGTGAAGAAGATAAAGAAGAAGAAGAAGAGAAAGTTGACTATGAACAGTCTGAATCGGATGAAGAAAAAGATGATGATGAGGATGATGAAGAGTCAGAGAAAAGTGATGATGAGGATGATAATGATGATGATGATGATGCAGAAGGGTCTGGGAGACAGAAAGAGGATGATAGTGGTAGTGATGATGATGATGATGATGGAGGAGATGATACTTCAAAGTTTACATTTGAAGAGAGAACATCTAAAAAGAAGAGTGCTGGAGAATCAAGTTCGAAGAAGAAGAAAGGTGAGAATGTTGATTCAGATGAAAGTATCTTCTGGAATGAGAAGGTGAGATCTTTATCAGATGATGCTAAACAAGTGTATAAAGATATGTTGGAAAGAAGAGAATGGACTATTGAGTTCACAGGATGTTTTGCTGAGATATTCCAAACAGATGACTTGAGATATGAATTGGAATACAACGATCCTGATCTTGAAGAAGGAGAAGTACCTGCTTCTGTGGCAAAGGAAATTCTGGATGGACTTGCACAGAGAGTAGGGAAAACATTTGAGGAGTTTATAGTAGATGAGTCGATTCCAGATATTTCTGAAAAGGATATTGGAAGTCACTCAGATGACAAGAATACTCCTGAGCTTGATGAAGTGGAAGTTGAAGACATAACTCATGAAGAATTTCCTCAGTACTTCAGAGAAACAGATGAAGATGAGATATTTCCTGATTTCACTGAGACACCAAACAATTCAGCAAAGAAAAAGGCACAGCAAAGAAGTGCAGAGTTTGTAGAGAAGGTGTTTGGTGCTGATAAGCAAGAATCTTCAAATCAATCTGATGAATTGAAGAGTTACTTGAAGAAATTAAGAGAAATGGATGAGAACCGACCAAAGCCTGAAGCTCAAGGAAACTTCTATAGATTTCACAATGCCAAATTCAAAGGCAGAGCTCTTGGGTGGACGTATTTGGGCAGGCTGAAGTGTATAGCTGCTAAATGGGAAACAGGGATCTTGTATTTTAACAGATTCATTGATTTGCTAACTCTACCGTACTGGGCAGTCAGAGATTTATGCAGATTCCCTATGTCAGGTGCTTCAGTGAACGGTACACATGTCGGTTGGTGTGCAGACAAGCTGGTTTGGGAAAGTAGAACGAGATGGAATAGATTCAAGCCACAATATCCCCGAAGGAAAGTTCATAGGGATATTGATCCTCAAACCAAGCTGAAGCGGGTTACTTTGATATACAAGGCACCTGAAGTGATGAGAAAAATACCTTTGATGCCCATGCCACAACATTTCAGTGCTGATTTTATTTTCTGGTATTATGATTGGAGGAAGGCTGAAGCAGTGATAGTGTTGAGAGACGGGAAGGATAAATACAAGCATGTTCATGTATTTGATCCGATGTGGTTGATCAATTGTACTTTTGAAGACATCATCATGCTTTTCTATAATCCGATTTATTTTGAGCCAAAAGACGCTGATCAAGCAAGGAAGTATACTCAAGTGGTTGGAGTTTGCTTTGCTTATGATATTAATGCGGGGAGTAATTTGGAGAATAAACTTGGCAAGACGGTGAAGATGGCAAATGTGTCGAAACCAGTGAAGAGAAAGTTTGAGCCTGTAATGACCAATGAGCAGAAGAAACAGCTCAGAATTAAGCTGATGAACAAAACCATGGACGAAAACAGAAGACAATCCAATCAATAGTCGAGGGGGAGTTTGTAGATGCGTTTTGCGACTAGTGATTGGATATTAACATATGTTAAGTTTTGCTGACTGGTCGAAGGTATGATAAAGTGGGCGAAGGTAGAAAGCTAATGGGCGAAGGTAGATTGGAAGCTGATCAAGATACACATTCGTACCATAAAGTGGGCGAATGTGGAAGAAGTCCACATTCGACCACATCAACTGGGCGAATGTGCAGACTCTATATATAGATTTTGTGTATTTGTGAATGAAAAGTAGTTATTAGTTGTGTGTGTTTTGAGGTCAGGTTCCAGGTTAGATTGAAAGTGTCTGTATTTGATCTAGATTAACTGAATTGTGATTGTAATCAAGTTTATGCAAAAGTTAATCTATGAAAAGCTTTGAAAATGATATTGATTGTGTTTTGATTTGAGTTTCTATCAGTTTGTTCAAAGCTAGGGTTTCCGCACCTGGTTTTGTAACTTGTATGATCATCTAATCCTGTTTTAGTCAAAATCTTTCGCTTACAGCTTCTTTGTAACAAAATCATCTATTGTGACAAACGGCAAAAATGAGGTAATTACGTACAAATTAATTATGTGCGGTTAATTTAAGTTCAATTTTAAATTAATTATATTAACTTGGCCTTTAGAGAATAGCAAAATTCCCCATAGGATGCATAGGAATGCATATGTTTAACTTGAAGCACGGCGAAATCGCGTGCAAATAAACTTGTCCGGAACGGACGTTGGTGATTACCCGGTAAAAGTTAAATAACCGGAAATGATATTGGACACCCATGATATAAAAAAAGGGTATTTCCATTAAGTATTATATGTTTTGGAACTCCAAAACCATATATGGAAACTCCAAATATAAATCTTCCGGTAACGAATAAAGTGCGCGTACCACGCCCGGCACACGTATAAATTATAATTTCACCCCACGAAAGCCTAACCAACCAACCAACATTTAAAATAGGTTATGTTTAAGGGTTATTTGAGGCCATTATAATGACCGGATAACACGTAATTAAAATCCCGTTAAAACCCGAACAAAGCCCTAACGATAAAAATTAAAATGTAACTAACTAGTTGTAGATATTTTGTGGGTTGGACCCCACAAAATCTCAACCCCTAAACGTCCCATGGATTTCCCCATATGCCAAATCTCGTTTTTTTATTTAGTTGGCGAATTTGAATGATTTAGAGCATGGCTTTTAAGTTATTTTATTAGTTTTGTACAATATTAATTTTTATAAGAAGTCCATGATCATCCTTATTTCAAAAGCAAAAAATATCCTTCTTCTCATTCCTTGGCCGTAGGTTTAAGAGCTCACATTCACATCTTTTTTTTTATATTTTTTTTTACTTCTATCTCATAAAATCATCTCAAAATCACCCTAATTTCCAACCCATTAAGTGTGTTAAGAGCTTGGAGCTTAACCCTTTGGAAGAACACACAAAACCTCAGCAAAACTCAAGTTTTTTATCTTCCCTAGCCTTGTGCTAGTTGTAAGTATTCTTGTTCTTGTTCTTAAAGTTTATGTTTTGTTGTTTTGAAAACAAGTTGTACACTAGTTTTAACAAGGTTTTAAACATAAGTCATGATGTGTTCTATCAAACTAAAATGGAGCTTTAAAAACTTGTTCAATGGCCGTGGGTGATGATGGATGTTTTTAATATTGTTGAAGTTCATAAAAAGTTACATAGTCTTTATTTAAAAAGATGATCTAAGCATTGTCTGTAAAGATGACATAAATCCACCTAAATGTTGTTTAAATCATCTTAAATTGATCATCTAGAACTTAATATGGTGTTAATCTTGTTAGAAAATGCAAGACATAAAGTTTACATATGTAAAGTTTACAAACTTTAAAATGCAAAGTTGGACTTATTGGACTTAACACACACAAATACACCTAAGATTATCCTTAATATCATCATTATGGACTATTAAAAGCGTTGGAACACTAATACACACCATAGTGAAAAAGTTGACATAATAAAGTTTACTATTATAGTAAGAACTTGTCATTCTTGAAAGAATAAGGAAAAAAATGTAACTTTAAAAGTTAAGGATATTATTTTATAACTTTGAAAGTTAAAAGGTGTAAAAATATCATTTTAGAAACTTAAGTCTAAATATGTGTCATTGTGAAGTTTGGTGTTAAAAATGGAAAGTTGTATAAACAAGGGTTGTTAATGAAAGTATTTTCAAGACTTACAAAACGTTGCATTTTCACAATAAGTGTTATTTTTATAAAATAGAATTTTTATAAAAAAAATATATATAAATTACCAAAGATAGTTGAGAAAACTAAAAACTAAAGTTTTTATTACGAAATTGGTAATTTTAAAGACTTGGTGAAGTTTTGTAAAAATGAGCATTTTTATATCTATGGGAATATAAAAATGTTGGAGCATTTTATGTTAAAAATAACTAAGTCTTGGTTTGGAAAATACAAAAGTTATTTTATAAGTTTCAAAATAAAAATATGTAAAAATTATAAGATGATTAATTTCAAGTGGAGCATATTGTTGAAAATTTAAGATGAATAACTAAATATATATATTTCGGAAGTAGGAAAAATGATATTCGGCGAGAAGTAATTATTCCTACAAAATATATATGTGTAACTTATATTATTTGAGAGATGAAAAATGTATAAGTTTAAATGACCGGATATGGACGTATTTATATCACGACGAGTTATTGGACAAAATGTAAACCAGACGAGTAAGTATATATTGCATAACTTCCTACAAGATAGGTATGTATGTTATTGCGTCTAATGTGAACATGGAAATATACATTTTATGAACTAAAATATATAAACAACTATGGGTGAAAAATAAATATATATATATATATATATATATATATATATATATATATATATAACACTTTCCTAAGTGTTGGAATATATTCATGGGAGGATTAATGTAAAATAATCTCTAAAGATTTCACGTATAAACGTAAGTTAAGTTCAAGAACTTGACAATGTAAAATGTAATATCGAATTGACAAGATCTTAGTATATTTATTTAATGGGAAAATAAATATATGGAAAAGTGAGTCGAGTCGAAGGTTGTAAAATGTAATATCGAATCGACAAGATTCTAGTATATTTATTTAATGGGAAAATAAATATATGGAAAGATGAGTCGAGTCAAATGTTGGAAAATGAAACCTCGATCGACAAGATCCTAGTATAACTACTTAATGGGAAAGTAATTATATGGTAAAGTGAGTCGAGTCGGAGATAAATTTTTCCAAGTTAGTTAATATATATTGAAACATATATATATATATATATATATATATATATATTGAATAATAAGATCATGACGTGATTAAATTGGTTCGCGGCGACGAACCTAACTAACTTTGAAGATAATGTTAAGTGATTATTAAATATAAGTTACGTGAAACTTATAACGGGGGTAATGTTGGATCAGTATGCTCTTTAACAGTTGCTTGCTTATGAACACTTATGTGTTTGTAAGCAAATCAAAGTAGTTTGCAGCGGAATAAGTTATAAAGTTTCACTATCAATAGGAGTTATTACTCCCCCTAGATGTTTGTAAACTAAAGACAGTTAATGAGAATCTAAGCAATTGAATGTATATGATAATAAATATGCAAAGAGATTCTCATAATATGAAATGGTATTTCATGTTTAAGCTCTGAAGGATTTCAGTTTTCAATTAAAATCGATGTCTAAACAGAGGGATTAACCCATCTATTTATAGACAAACAAATACACGAACCTTGTTACAAAAGCAAGTCTGCAACAAGTTGCAGTCTTGGAACTTGTACAAAAGATAAAGTAATAATAAACTAATAAACTACTGAAACATAAGGGCGGTGGAAAGATTCTATTACAAGTGCTGATGAGTAGTTTGTCTTCAGCAGTTCTTCAGTTGACTTGTCTGGTTTGACTTTAGAACTTCTGATCTTTACTCTTCAGTACTTGTTGAATCCTTCTTCAGTACTTGTGTCTTCTTTCTTCAGTAGTTTCATACTTAGAATATTTTGGCAGAAGTAGGAATTAGACTAAGGTTAGCAAAAGAGGTTTCAACAATCCTTTTTGTCCTTACAATCTCTCCTTGGATTGATGAAGCCAAAACCTTATCTAATTCTTTATTGTCTTCTTCTGTCTTCAAGTATCTTCCAGATTTATTTGAACATGGAAGTCTTGAGTTGGTTCAGTTGTTCATTTGTGAGAGATCCTTGTTCATGTTCAAGAT
The DNA here is from genome assembly GCA_028751855.1 of Ambrosia trifida. NCBI lineage: Eukaryota > Viridiplantae > Streptophyta > Magnoliopsida > Asterales > Asteraceae > Ambrosia > Ambrosia trifida. The sequence continues at coordinate 60,694,682 of CM054128.1, read as the reverse complement.
GTTGAATTGTAAGCAAGTCTTGTGTAGATAGATTTTTCAGTTCATTCATAGATTTGAAGGCCTTGCTTGAACGATTTCTCCTTGTCACTAATACTGAGTTGGAATCAGTAAATGACCATTTCATTATCAGAACTTTAGATTTGTCAAAATCTAAAGTGTAAGGGACCATGCTGGATCCCTGGGATGTTCCAGAGCGAGGGATGTTTTCTACTTCAGTGACCCTCAAGTGGGATTCTCTTCCTTCTTCTGTTTGCACCACATTAGGTCTATCAAAGGTAGGTAAATGATGGTCAGTGATTACCTTTGTGTGCAGTTTATCAGTTATTGTCTTCTGTATTTGGTAAGCAAATGTTGAAGGATCCCTGAATTGTTTCAGCATAGGCTTTTCTTCAATCACAAAGTCTCCTTGTACTACTGTATTGCCTTCAAGCAATACCATCTTGAAATCAGTCTTTGTGATCTCCTCTTGCTTCTTCTTGGTAACAGGCTTTGATTGTTTAGAACCAGAAGTTCTAATTACTGAAGTTGACACTTCAGAAGTTTTCTAGTTCTCTAGATTTGCAGCCTTGTCAGCCTTGTCAGCCTTGAATCTTTTATATGTGTCAAATAATTTGTCTTCTCTCCATTTTGACACTGAGGCTTTTGAACCAAACTCATTGGCTACCAGTTCATCTATTATTTCAGCTCTCTTCGCCCTTCTATCTTTTTCAGTGGCAATCTTGTCAGAAACAAGTTGAGCTCTTCTTGTTAGCTCATCCATGGAGAGACCTTTGAGTGAATAAGCTTTAGTTTTGCTGTTCTTTGTAATGTAAGACATCAGTTGTTGTCTTTTGTCTTCCTCAGCAACTCTTTCAATTGCAGCTTGTTTATTCAACTCTTCTTCATATGCTTTGAGCTTGCCATTGTAGCTCAAATCTTCCCTTGCTTCTAGGCTGATCCAGATTTCATCTTCCTTGGCCTTCTTTTGTGCTGCAAGTAGACTCTTCTCCAGTAATTCTTTTGACATTGAGATTGGAGAAGGGTTTAGTACAGGCATTTGAGTGGTTGTAGGCCTTGGAATAGGAGTTGGAATGTCTTCAGTTGCCATAGAAGGCTCTTTAGTTGAGATGTTGGAAGTGTTAACTGCTGAAGGGTTGATAGAAGTATCAACTACTGAAGGATTGTCTTCAGTACTTTCAGAGTCTTCAGAAGTTTCTTCATTGAGGCCTTGGGAAGTTTCAGCTTCAATTTCAGTTCTAGAAAGGAGCCTATCTTGATCTTCTAATTCTTTTTGGGCTTTCTCTTTCTCTTGTTGTTTTTGTAGAGCCACTCTTGCCTTTATCCTGGCTTCCAGTGACTCTCTTAGTTCCTTAATCTTCTCCCCCTTTTTGGCTTGATCCACTTCTGGAAGCCTGCCAGGTTGAGAAGTTCTACCAGGTATAGAGGACCATCTGGGCTGCATAGGTGGTTCAAGTCTATGCTAGATGACCCAGGGAATTGTCACACCCTCAAATTTCCACTGCGGGGTTTATACCGCGAGGCGCATGACAAACCAGGATCCCATAGCCATAAGTCACATGAACGAACTCTAAATGCCCAAACCATTTAGTTCGTTTTCAAAAACCAAGTTTAGTTAAGCTGCGGAAGCGTAAACCAAATTTAAACTTTTTTAAAAGCCATGCGCAAAACAACGCGCCCAAATTAAAACCATATGAGAGAAAAGGTAAAATCATAATATGTAATTTATGTGTATGCCCAAGACCCCAAATGCAATGAAGTGTACAGTGCTTTCTAATCCTGGCACCGGAAGCTAACTACCTGCAAAAGCATGTAAATCGTGTGTCAACATAAAGCTGGTGAGTTCACAAGGTAAAGTAATTGAGTATGTAAATGCGCTGGTTTCCAAAACCACGTAGACAAGTAATTGAGTTGGTTCCTAGAACCGTGTAACCACTAGTTCGTTGCATGTCAAGGGTAGCTAGCCCATTCATGATAACTAACACCGAATATACCGAACTGCTATGTACGTGTAGCCACAAATGTGAGCCGCATGCCTGACATCATTGTCTATCCACAATGATAAAGTTCCTTAAGTTATAGTTCACGCCCGCGCTCCCCGAGCCGGTGTGAGGTTTGTAAGACCTAATAGCGCTATCAACTAATAACCCGCTTGCCAATCCCGGCAACTCATTCGGTACGTGAGGACTTACAGATGATAGAGTTGGTTTAGTTCATCAAGGACACAGTTTGCGAACTAGCAAAGTAAACGACCCACACAAGGATCCATCAAAGTAAACGACCCACACAAGGATCCATCAAAGTAAACGACCCACACAAGGATCCATAGCATCCCAACCAGGGATATGTAAGTAGTCCCAAACCGGACTAGAAAATAGTAGTCCCAAACCGGACTAGAAAATGTTAAGTAAGTTGTCTCAACCCGAGACGCATGCTTTTGAGAAAGGAGTAGTGAAACTCACCTTAGAATGCAAGCAAATAAATCCAACTCCAAAGTAGGGTGTCCTACCGACTCCCTAGTACATGTGTCACTAAGTGAGTATATGTGTAATACCATTACACCATATAATCCGTTTGTCCAAGACGTTTAAATGTTCAAAAGCGTGTAAGTGACACCTAGTGATTCTACATGCATAAGTAAATCCTACAGACCCGTTGGTGAATGTGTTGGTTATAATTAGTTTTTACATTCCATATGCGTCTCATACAAGTGTCCGTTCAGTTACACATCAATTACATACCACCTAAGACCTCAATTAATCACATAAACACATAATACACAATCTGTGTTTTTAGGACAGATTGTGCGTCATCAAAACCAATTTATTTAAAATAGTTAATCAGTGAGTTAAACTCCCAGATCCGTCAATATTATTATTTTTTTTCACCGGCCACATTCACCGGCCGTTTTCCCCCGGCCGTTTTTCCCCCGTTCTTTTATCCCGTTCTTCGCAGGCAACCTCTGCCATTTTTCTTTTCTTTTTCTTTTCGTAATTAGCAGGTGCAAATCCAGCGAGGCCACCCGTCTGTGTATATCTTCCAGCTCCGACGACGGCTTTTGTGTATTATCTTCCAGCTCCGACGACGACGTTTGACCAGCGAGGCTCTTCTTCTCCCTTAGCTTCTTCTGGCGAAAGTTTTTGTACAGCAGGGCCACGCCTTCGACTCTTCTCTGGCGTCAGATCCGTCAATTTTGTACCCAGGTACAACCCAGTAAAGGCCACCCGTCACGGTTCTGCTACAGGTACGGCAAACCATTCTCTGACCAGATCGGTCCGATAGCTGTTGTTGGAATTTTCCGGCGAGTTGTTTCTTTCCGGTTTTCAGGGATGCGTTGCTAGTAAACACTCAGGTGCTTTCTTTCCTTTACTCTACTACACACGTACTTTGTTATACTTGTCGCCTTCTTGTACTTGCTTATTGTATGCTCATTATTAAGCTCTTTGAAATTGTAGTCAAAAGTTTGTTTTGAAACCAAGTACTTGATTAAGGAAAGCATCCATAAACGGTCTGATCGAGGGAGTAAAACGAAAGGATTTCAGAACGAATCGGATTGGGTAACGTCCAAAGATATACACAGACGACTTAAAATCTTTTAGAAAATATTGACTTTGGTAAAACTATTAGAAAAATATTGACTTTTGGTAAAAGTGTTAGAAACCATAGTTAGTAGTGTATTACTGTCGTATTTTAGGTGCGTGTGTGTCCTGTTGTCTGTGTGGGTGATATACTGCAACCATAGAAGATAGGAGTCGTCATGGTGACTTGAGATCGTGTCCAAGGAAGAGAGGTGTAGGCAAGGGAAGGGTTAGAGGGTATAAGTTGCGTGTTGCGTCTTGGAATGTAGGTACTCTTAGTGGTAAATTGTTGGAGGTGATAGACACACTCAAAAAGCACAAGGTAGGGATAGCATGCCTACAAGAGACTAAGTGGAAGGGGCATAAAGGGGCGGAGTGTAATGGGTACAAATTAGTGTATTCGGGGTCTAATGGGGCAAAGAATGGGGTTGGATTTCTAGTGGCGTTGGATTTGTATAGAAATGTGGTTGAAGTGGTGCGGCATAACGATAGGATAATGGTTTTAAGGTTGGTTCTGGGGGGTGAAGTAGTGGCATTGGTTTGTGCATACGCACCTCAAGTGGGAATAGGGGACCAGGAAAAGAGAGACTTCTGGGAGTGCCTAGATGGGGTTGTGAGTGCTATACCGGTAGGGGAGCGAATCTGTATAGGAGGTGATTTTAACGGCCACATTGGCAAGGATATCGATGGTTTTCCAGCAGTTCATGGGGGGTTTGGGTTTGGTGTTAGGAACGACCCAGGTAGGGACCTTTTAGACTTTGCGGTGGCCCACAACTTAGGCATTTTAAACTCGTTCTTTAGGAAGAGAGAATCTCAATTAATTACCTTTAGCAGTGGGGGTCGTAGCACTCAGATAGATTATATTTTGATGAGGCAAGGGGATAGACGATGGTGTAAGGACTGCAAGGTTATACCCGGGGAGGCCGCAGTGGCCCAACACCGTCTACTGGTGGCAGATATAGCCATGAGTGAAAAAATTGCTAGGAGGGAGAGAAGACTGCGACCTAGGACCCGTTGGGGTGACTTGAAGGGCGATAAGAGTTTAGTTTTTCGAGATAAGGTCATCTCCAGATTATCTGCTCGACCTGAGGGGGACACAAACCAAATGTGGGAGGATGTGGCGACCACAATTATCCAAGTGGCGCATGATACTCTAGGGGTTACTTCAGGAAAAGTCGGCGAGCATAAGGAGTCCTGGTGGTGGAGTGAGGATGTGAAGAACAAAATAAGAGATAAGCATACGAGTTTTAGGGAGCTTTTGGGGTGCACTGATGAGGAGAATCGGGTGACTTTGAGGGAGGCATACAAGAAGGCCAAGATGGAGGCGAAGAAGGCAGTGACAGAGGCTAAGAACACGGCATATAAGAAGATGTACGACCGTCTGGAAACAAAGGAGGGGGAACATGATATGTTCAGGATTGCCAAAGCTAGGGAGCGTAGGAAGCGAGATTTAGGGGTAGTTAAGTTTATTAAGGGAGAGGAGGGGCATGTTTTAGTCAAGGAGGATGACATAAAGCTGAGATGGAAAGCGTACTTTTACGGTCTCTTCAATGACGGGATGGCTCACTACCAGGAGAACGACAACCCAACTACCCAAACGCCACAACGAAATCACTGCTACTGTCGCCGTATCACACAGGAAGAGGTGAGGTCAGCACTTAGGAAGATGGGAAAGGCTAAGGCAGTTGGCCCGGACAATATCCCGATTGAGGCTTGGAAGTGTTTGGGAGAGGATGGAGTGCAATGGCTAACTATTCTCTTCAACCTTATATTTAAATCTGGAAGAATGCCAGATCAGTGGAGGAGTAGTGTTGTAGTGCCTGTATATAAGAACAAAGGAGACGCACAATGTTGTGGGAATTACAGAGGAATTAAGCTGCTGAGTCATACTATGAAATTATGGGAGAGGGTTATTGAGACTAGGATTAGAAGAGAAACCCATGTTACTATAAATCAATTTGGCTTCATGCCAGGGAGGTCAACTACAGAAGCGATATACTTACTAAGGAGCCTGATGGAAAAGTATAGGGAGAAGAAACGAGACCTACATATGGTATTCATTGATCTGGAAAAGGCCTATGATAGTGTACCTCGTAAACTGATTTGGGATAGTTTGGAGGCTAGAGGGATCCCAAGTAAGTATGTTGACATTACTAGAGATATGTATGATAGGACTGAAACTAGTGTTCGTGCGCCTGTAGGAGATACTGATTTCTTTCCCGTGGAGGTAGGGCTCCACCAAGGGTCCGCGTTGAGCCCGTTTCTTTTTGCGGTTATCCTAGACGAGGTGTCTAAGTCCATTCAGGAGTCACTACCGTGGTGCATGCTTTTTGCTGACGACATTGTTTTAATCGCGGAAACTAAGCAAAGTTTGAATATGAGGTTAGAAGGATGGCAATTAGCTTTGGAGGGAAAAGGTTTAAGGATTAGTCGCTCTAAGACGGAGTACATGCACTGCAATTTCAGCGGGACAAACTACGAAGATCGCACCCAGATCACCATTGAGGGTCATGTGGTCCCGCAAGTAATAAAGTTTAAGTACTTAGGATCGTTCGTCCAAAGGGACGGGGAGATTGATAGTGACGTCGCACATCGTATTCAGGCTGGATGGTGTAAGTGGAGAGCAGCATCTGGAGTTCTGTGCGATAAGAGGTTCCCAACTAAACTTAAGGGAAAATTTTATAGGGCTGCAGTTCGACCTGCTATGATGTATGGGACTGACTGTTGGGCCATCAAAAAGACACAGTTACGCAAGATGGAAGTGGCGGAGATGAGGATGTTGAGGTGGATGTGTGGTCACACTAGGCTAGATCGGATTAGAAATGAGGTTATTAGGAAGAGGTTAGAAGTGGCTAACATAGCAGATAAGATAAAGGAGGGAAGATTAAGATGGTTTGGTCATGTGAAGCGGAGACATACGACAGCCCCAGTCAGAAGAGTGGAAGACCTCACGGTGGAGGGGAGGAGGAGTAGAGGCAGACCCAAATTGACTTGGGTCGATCGGATTAGACAAGATTTGTTAGAATTGCACCTCTCTGAGGATATGGTCCAAGATAGAAATTCGTGGAGGCGTAGGATTAAAGTTAAAGATTTTTAGGATTTAAGATTAACTAGGAATTAGGGATGGTCTCTATGCATGTTTATATATATATATAAATATATTTGTATGGTATAGTATGTTATACATTCACTTTTTTTTTTTTTTTTTTTTTTTTGATATACAGTGTGCATTTGTTTTTGTCGAGCCGGGGGTCTCTCTGGAAGCAGCCTCTCTATCGCTAAAGATAGGGGTAAGGTTTGCCTACATCTTACCCTCCCCAGACCCTACTAATAGCGTCGCTATTCGTGGGATTTTCCTGGGTACGGTTGTTGTTGAGTTAAACTCCCAAATTTTTACTGAATATTATTTGGGATTTATTTGATAACCCATATTTTTGTTTTGTCTCAAAACCAAACACAAAAATCATGAAAAATCATACATCACAGATATGTCCAGAAAGTTTCTACAGCAGGTCAGGTTAGTAGAAAAATTCCCAAAAATCGTGTGTTCATCCAAACGGGATGAATCCACTTGGAAAAGCCAAGTTATTCCAATGTTAACCTACTGTCCAAATTTCATACCTTAATTCCTTGTAAAACTCGAGTTATGATTGTTTAAAGTTGACTCAGTTTGTTAATCCGAAAATCTGATATGACCTTTAATCAAAGAAAAGTCCAAAAACATATCAAACGACATTCAAATCAGATGATTTTGCCCATTCTAAAAAGCTAAGACCATGTAAAATCTATTCATGCAAAGAGTCGATCAAAACAATTATTTTCAAGCCACGAAACAGACCCTACAAGTCGACATTCAGATTCTGTCCAGATTCTAATCATGCAATATTATCAATTATATCAAACCCTAGTTGCATATTATCAATCAATAACACCTAATAATCATCAATAACCATTACCAAACATTCCTAATACCTATTGTGATCAGATTCTATCATTATTCATGCAATGATTACAACTTTAATGATCAAAACTTCAACAACTTGCGCAACAAGTAACCTATGATATTACTAATCGCTTATCATCATGTTTAATTCGTTTAATCTTCAAAAACCTCAAGTTTTAATAATTATCAAAAGCTTTCAGACCTGGACAAACCTTGTTATATGATTTTTATAACATAAAAATAAGATTAAAGCGTAAAGGATTAAAGATTATACCCCTAGCTCTTTGATACAATCAACCGAACGCCTTTGGAGCTTCCCAATCAATGATCTTGAGCCTTTGCAGGTTGTTTGGGGTTTATAATTCGTAAGGGGCAGTAAGGGGGCGATTAGGGTTGAGTTTAGAGGTTGCATGGGGCTTAAGAGTGTTTAAATAGGGGTTTGAGGCGGTTTAGACCCATTAGGCCATTTCGCGCGGCCGCTCGGGCCCTGTGAGCAGCCGCTCACAGGCCCTTGGCCCGCATGGGTGGCCCGTTTTGTCACCCGACGCGTTTTCCTTCGACGTTTTCGTTATTTCGGACCGTAACAAGTGCAACCCCATGCGTTAAGACCCTAATCAACCTAATGATCCACCTTTAATGATTTTATTAACGTATTCGGTTTAGGTTCACACAATCACGTATGGTTTTCACATAAGTTCATCGAACATCACATAGACACGTAATCGCAATCAATCCCAATTAGTTTACTTATTATTATTATTATACTTCATTATTCACCAACGTCCGAGGTTCACTAATCATGTATTCAGTTATTAACTCACAACAATGCAACGTGTGTCCTATCTAGCTAACCCTAGTTAAGTATAATGCAAGGAACGTAACTAGAGTTTAGTTAAAGTGAGAACCTGAATTTGTGGGGTATCACAGGAATTGGGTGGGCATTTTTAGTGGAGGGGGTGTTTTTGGGTGATCTTTAGAGTGTACTGAAGATGCCACTCCAGGGGAATCAGGGTTCAAGTGATCTTTAACCTGATTTGTTGTGACCAGCTCTTTGAGCTTAGAGAAATCAGATTCAGGACCTTCACTAGTAGCCGTCAATTCATGTTTTGTGGAGTGTGAATCATCATCCAAATCAATGGAATCATTTGAATCCCTGATTACATCCTCAATGAGGACAGTATTAGTTATATCATGAGCTGGGCCCAACCCAGTTGTCTCATGAACCTCTGTTTCTTGGTTATGAGGATTTCCTACCTCAGGCATAAAGCCTTCATCAGTAGTTGCCACAAATGAAGTCTTAGCAACGTTACTTCTGTCCTCAGATCCACCACTGGGTGGTAAATGAGTAGTAGCAGCCTCAAATGTACCTAAAGTCTCTAAGTTTGGGCTTAGAAACCTTGGTTCATCCTCATCTCTTGGGATAGGGCTAATGACATCCACATCCATGTCAAGTGCTGATGGTGTTTCCCTTGTTTGATGTGGTTGTTGGGGAATGACATGTGTTGATGGTATTGTCTCTTTTAGCCTAGAGAGAAGTTTAGCAATTTCAATTGTTGTGTGTGATGTTTTTGGTTCAGTAGTTTGGGGTAAGGGATCAACAGTTTCAAAAGAAGGATCAGTAGTTATGGTCTTTTTAAATTTCTTTCTTTTGAAAAGAATGGTAATGGGTGCTCTTATGGGGGTTTGAGATGGATGAGACTAAGAGGATGTTTCAGTCACATCTTTGACAAGTGCAGATTGCACATCAGCAGTTACATGCATCTCAAGTTCCTGAACTGCCTTTCTTTTAGGGTTGGTGGGTTTAGGTTTTTGTTGTTTGGTTTTCTTGGCCTTTTTGGGTCAGGGTTTGGAAGATGGTGGTTCCATGGGGACTGTTTGTTGTTCCCCTTGGTCATCTTCTAGCCAGACAGCCGGTTTGTTATGCCTTGAGTATGCTTGTGAGGTTAATGGATTTAAAATTGTTGTTTTTCCCACAAGCACCTCATCTCCAAGTTCTTTAATTATGCATTGCATTATGAACCTTGGATACAACAAAAACTTCTTTGTAGAATTTTGGTGATGCAACACCAACTCATTAAAGAAAAGTGCTGATGCCCTGAATTTTGTTTCATTCACAATGGAATGAAAAATAGGTTGAAAAGTAGAGGGCATCTGATCATAAGATCCAGTTTTTGGACTCAAGCACATGATGATGTAATGAAACAAAAGTTTATATTTTGGTTCAAAATATTTCTTAAAAATGGTTGCATGTGACAGAGTATCTTGGTAACCACACTCTGTCATGGTTAAATGGATTGCAGAGTTGGGAAAATGATCTAGTGCATCCGCATCATCCAGACCCAGTCTTATTCCCAAAGTAGCTGGTGTGATTGCCATTACTTTCCCTTGGATGGTTGATTTTAGGGAAATAATCTGATCATTCACTGTCACCGTGTCGGCATTTGTCCAGAACTCATTACGAGTTTCAGTATGGATTGGAGGATCAATGGTGAGGGCAGTGAAGTATTGGGATTTGACGACTAAATCAATGATTTCGTCGTATTGGGACCAGGCTTCATGTTTCTCAAAGTAGCCTCTTTGATTGTGTCCTTGTTTTAGTATTAGAGCCACGTGGTTTGTGTGTGGTTTGATCGAACAGTGTTTTTGTGTTGCAGGGGAGGGTTTGAGAGTGTTTATGAGAGAGAAGGAGGGAATTTTGCTTTTTGAAAGGATAATTGATGGAAAAGATGTTTATCAGAAGTTTTTAACCGCCCTAGGTCAAACTTCTGAAATGGGAAATGTCTGATTTACCCTTATTGACAAAACTGCTGATGAAGAACAATTTTCATCAGCAGTTCCTATTTTCTCTTCAGTAGTTTATTAACAACGGATGAGAATGTTTATAAACACTTTATTCATAACTTCTGATGTTAATTTTATCAGTAGTTAATCATTTTTCAGAAAATATCCCCATACTATTGTTTTCGTACATCAGTAGTTTCTCTCCTTTTGTTTTTCAGAAGTTTTATGACAGACAATGTAAGTGAAAGTAAAAATATGTGCAGGAAAATAAAAGAAACACTTACAAATTTAGCATCCCAAGCATGGATACTAATTTCTGAAATGTTGATGTGTCAAGGGGTTTAGTGAATATGTCAGCTATTTGATTAGCTGTTGTTACATGCTTCACTTCAATCTTGCCTTTTTCATAGCAATCCCTTACGAAATGATACCTGATTTCAATATGTTTAGTTTTTGAGAACTGAACAGGATTTTGAATGATGCTAATGGCAGATTTACTGTCTACAAGCAATGGTGTATTGGTCTCTTTGATTCCATAATCAAGAAGTTGATATTGGAGCCATTGTATCTGTGATGTACAACTTGCAGCTGCAATGTATTCAGCTTCAGTAGTTGAAGTTGCAACAGATGTTTGCTTCTTTGATTGCCAGGACACTAGACAGTTTCCTAAGAATTCACAACTACCAGATGTTGATTTTCTTGACATTTTGCACCCTGCGTAGTCACTATCTGAAAAAGCTGTTAACTTGGTATTGCTAGAAGCAGGATACCAATTTCCAAGATTAGGAGTTCCTTTCAGATATCTGAAAATTCTTTTGACTGCAATGAGGTGTGATTCCCTAAGAGCTGATTGATATCTAGCACAAACACATGTTGAAATCATAATATCTGGTCTAGAAGCAGTTAGATACAGAAGGGAACCTATCATACATCTTTACATGGTTTGATCAACCTGTTTTCCTTGATCATCTGGTTCAACTTGTGTGGTTGGTGTCATGGGAGTGGAACATGATTTACAGTCTTGTAAAGAAAATTTGTTTAATAGTTCTTTAACATATTTAGATTGATGTATAAAAGTTCTATTTGTTTGTTGTTTAATCTGCAGTCCTAAAAAGTACTGCAGTTCTCCCATTGTACTCATCTCAAAATTTGATTGCATGAGTTTCTTGAATTCATCACACAATTTTGTGTTAGTTGAACTAAATATGATATCATCAACATAAATTTGAACAAGTAAGACATGATTTCCAACATGTTTTATGAAAAGAGTTTTATCAATGGAGCCTCTTGTGACGTTATTTTTGAGTAGAAAGTTTGAAAGTGTTTCATACCAAGCTCTAGGAGCCTGTTTTAGCCCATAAAGAGCCTTTTCAAGTTGGTACACCCACTCAGGATGAGAAGGATCCTCAACCCAGGTGGCTGATAGACATACACTTCGTCTTTAATTTTTACATACAAAAATGCACTTTTAACATCCATTTGAAAAACTTTAATTTTGTTGGAAATTGCATAAGCCAAAAATAACCTGATGGCTTCAAGTCTTGCAACTGGAGCAAAGGTTTCATCATAGTCAATTCCCTCTTCTTGAGAATAACCTTGTACCACCAGTCTTGCCTTGTTCTAGATAATCATACCAGCTTCATCTTGTTTATTTCTAAAAGCTCATCTTGTGCCAATTAGTAGCTTGTTTGGTGGTAAGGGACAGATTTCCTAGACCTGTTGCTTCCTGAATTGGAGCAACTCTTCTTGCATAGCCTGAACCCAATTGTTGTCTTTGAGGGCTTCTTAATACTTCTTAGGTTCAAAAGTTGGAAAGCTAGTTTCTTGTGAGAACCCCTGATGCAATATCACCCATGATTTGATCCAATGGATGATCCTTGTGTTCAATTAGTTGTTGTAAACCACTGATAGGTGTAGGTGGCTCTTGTACTTCTTCAAACAAACCACTGAGGTTTATAATATCTGGTTCAGCTGTTTGAACATCATCAGTAGTTGTAAGAGCTAAAACAGATGTTTGAGTTTGTACATCAGCAGTTGTTGAATCAGAAGTTTGTGAAACTTCTGATGGTTTAAAAATTGACTTAATGACTATATTAGGAGTCCATGGTGCATGATCCTCATCATCAAACCTTTGATCACCACAATAAATAGGTTTAGATGAAGTGACAGTCTTTTCAGGTCAGAAATGGAAACTGTCAAGGTCAAAGAGTTCAACAGGGTGTGCTGGAATGAGAGTGTGTTTTTGACTCATTGAACTTGACATTCAGTGTTTCTTCTACTATCTTGGTTCTTGAATTAAAAACCTTTTAGGCTTTTCTAGTGGAAGAGTAACTAAGAAAATAACCTGAATCAACTTTTGCAGCAAACTTTGAAATAGAGTCTTTAATGCTTAGAATGAAACATTGACATCCAAAAGCCCTGAAAAAGGAGATAAGGGGCTTAATTCCACGAAGAACTTCATAGGCAGTTTTGGAGTGTCTCTTGTTGACAATGACTCTATTCTGAACATAACATGTAGTGTTGACTGCTTTAGCCCAGAAATACAATGGAAGGCCTGAATCAACTAACATGGTTCTTGCTGCTTCAATTAGTGTCTTGTTCTTCCTTTCTACCACACCATTTTGTTCAGGAGTTCTAGGAACACCGAATTGTCTAATAATCCCTTTAGACAAGTAGAATTCATCCAGAGTTTTGTTCCTGATATCTGTCCCATTGTCACTTCTAATGGCTTTAACAGAGAGAGAATATTGTTTCTCTACTTGTAGAATGAAGAACTTGATGATTTCAGCTGCCTCATCCTTGGAAAATAAGAAGAAGACCCATGTGAATCTTGAATAGTCATCAATGATGACTAAGCAGTACTTCTTCTTACCAAGGCTCATGATTTTGACTAGCCCAAATAAGTCCATATGGAGTAGTTGAAGACATGCAGTTGTTTTTTATTCTTCAATAGACTTATAGGAGGACTTATGCTATTTTCCCTTTAGACAGGATACACAGTGTTCTTGACACTGATAAACTTTCAAGGGTAGACCTCTGACCAAGCCCATTTTTATGACTTTATTTATGGTTTTAAAGTTCACATGGCCAAGTCTCCTGTGCCAGAGATCAGTCTCTGAAGTTGATGCCCTTGAGAAGAAACAGACAGTGTTGTTCAGTACTTTGTCCTTTTCAATGTCCACTGCATAGACATTGCCACATCTTTTGGCTATCAACAAAGTATGATCTTCAATGATCTTTTCTATCAACTTCTGGCCTTCTGGTGATATGATCTTGCATGTTGTCTTTGTGAAAAAAGGAAGAATATCCTTTATCACACATTTGTGACACACTTAGCAAGTTGTACTCAAGGTTTTCAACCAGATTGACCTTGTCAAACTGTATTTTGCTTGAAGAGACATTGCCATGTCCTAGCACATGTCCCTTAGCATTGTTCCCAAAGGATACATATCATTCTCTTTGACTGTTAAAATTGTTTATCAGGTATCTGCATCCTGTCATGTGCATTGAGCCTCCACTGTCAACATACCAAATGCTATTTAAGCCTCTGGAGACCCTCTTCACAAAGTAGCAAATTAGTTAGATTTAGGAACCCAAGCCAATTTGGCTTTGGGTTTGCTCTTGAGAACATTAACAGTTTGTTCTTGACCAGGTTGAGGAATCCATGTCTTTTTGGCAATGGATTTTTCATTAAGATCAATGGTGGTATCCTTTTGAGGACCACCATCAAACTTGGTCATCACTAGTTGTACCATGTTCATGAGATCTTTAATCTCAGCAGTTTGGGAAACCGCTGATGATTTAGGTCTAACTACTGAAAGAGAATTTTGAGAAAAAGACTGTTGTTGAGATTTCATCTTTTTCTGAGAAAAGGTGTTGTTTGGTTGTTGTTTGCTGGGAAAGAAAGTTTCTTCAAAATCATTTTTGAGTTGTTTCCCCACAACCAGTTGTGAAATCTTCGTGTTATACTGATTTCCTTTTCTATATCTACAAAATTCTGTTTTGTGGTTAAACAAACCACAAATTTCACATTCTGTTGCCTTCTCCTTTTCATTTTGAGATGTTGAAGGAAAATTTCTGATAGTCTTGATTTGATTTAGCTCATCAGTAGTTTTCAGGTTCTCAACTCCTAATGTAGATGAAACTACTGATGGCTTAAAGTCAGATTTGATCAGTACTTCTGAAGAACTTTCTTTTTCAATTTTTAGAAAGTTTTCATGAAAAGATGTGCATTCTTTCTCTTCAGAAGTTTGATTTTGAATTATTTCCTCCCATAATCAGTAGTTTTGGGAGAAAAATCAGTTGGTGTTTCAGTGTGATTGTACCCTATGCCAAACCTAACATTTGATGCACTTTGTTTGTTAAGCAGCAGTTGGTACCCTATACATGACTCAACCCATTTCTCACATTCCACCTTGGTGTCAGCAAGCTATTTTCTGACATTTCCTAGGTCTTCTATCATGATTTTAAGTTGTGTTTGGGTTTCAATATCATTATTTGTCAATTTAGAATTTTCTTTTGATTTTGCAGCAAGTTTTCTTTCTAAATCACATTTAATTTGAGTATATTTTCTCTCTGAGTCATTGGCTTTGCCTTGTAAATGCACATTGGTCTCTCTTATGAGAGCAAAAGATTCTTTAAATGAGTTTGAACATAGTTTTGTCAAAGATTCTTTTGGTACCTGAGATAAGGCAGATTTTGAGGTGCAGCCCTCAAATGCCATCAAGGAAAAATTCTTTCTGCCATTGTCAGGTTCTCCCCAGTTGATGTCAAATATTTGGTTGTCTGCATCAGGATTGCACTCAGTTGTGTCAAAAGGAAGAATGCTCCAGTCAACATACCCTGAAGTAAAAAGACTTTGTTATGAGGGTTGTTGAGTTTGTGGAGGTTTTTGAGCAGCTGGAATAGAAGGCATTGGTTGTTGGCTCTGCATTTTTTGAGCAGGCATCTGTACATATTCTATTTGTGGCACATATTGGATTTGTAGAGCTTGTGCCTGTACAAAATGTGCACTTCCTTGTGTTCCATTATTCCTATTGTAACTAAGGTTAAACTGATTTCCAGACCGTGGTTGGTTATAGCTAGAGCTTCTACACTCTCTAGCAAAGTGTCCCAACTTCTGACACTTGTGACATCTAAGTTTAGATTTGTCAAAACTAACTTTTGTTGAACTGTCCAGTCCTGGAAATTTCTTTCCTGACCTTTTGTAAAATTTGTTAGTTTTTATACTTAACATGGCCAGTTGGTGTAAAATGTCCATTTCTTCTAAGTCATCACTGCTAAATTTTTTCAAGTTATCCATGATAAAACACATGTTATCAGCAGTTTGACTATTTTCATCATTGTCATAAGCTGGATATGATCTTTCTGATGAGATCCCAGCAGTTATGTCAATGTGGTCAAAAGATCCAAAATTATTTGGACAAGAAGGAGAGTCTTGTCCCAATAGTGTTGTACTACCTGGTACATAGTCATCAATTGTTTTACCAGAATTTTGCAACATTTTCTTTTGATCAATTTCTCTTTCAAAAGTTACCAATCTCCCATGTAATTTTGTAAGAGTGAGGGAGTTAAAATCTGGTGAAGATCCGAGGACTATTGAGTAAGTTTCCCATTTTTCTGGTAATGACCTTAAAAATCTATGAAGCATAGATACATTTGTATAGGTCTGACCATTTAATTTCAACTCAGAAATTAATGAGGAGAATCTTTCAAACTGTTGTGTCAAAGTTTCCCCATTAATATGAGTAAATGTTTCATATTGCTGAACCAAGATTTCTCTGGTGTTGGCAATCATCTCTTTAGTTCCTCCAAACTGCTCTTTTAGGCAGTCCCAAAGCTCTTTGGCACTTTCACAATGTAAAAGTCCAGAGTAGATTTCATTTGGGAGTGCCATTGCCAACATAGAGAAAGCCTTGGCATTAAGCTCAAGTTTAAGGAAATCTTCATCTGTGTAGTCTTTTGGGTCCTTTGGTATTTCAACTTTAGTTTCAAGGTTTATATTTACTTGTTTGTGAGGACCATACATCACAGATCTCCAGCAACCAGTGTTAGTTTGAGACAGAGTATGTGCCAGCCTTTTTTTGCCATATGTTATATTCTGAACGAACAAGCATAACAGGCTTATTGGCAGAACCAGTATTATGAGGATCCATTTTTGAGAGTATTGATTTGTCAAATTTCTTTCAAAGTGATGGATGTTGAAAAAAGTGAACTTTTATCCTATATTGAATATCAATAAGAGCCTGTGTCTGATTCTCAATTTGTTAGATTAATAATTGATCAGATAAACCAGGGCTCTCATACCAATTGTTGGATCAGTATGCTCTTTAACAGTTGCTTGCTTATGAACACTTATGTGTTTGTAAGCAAATCAAAGTAGTTTGCAGCGGAATAAGTTATAAAGTTTCACTATCAATAGGAGTTATTACTCCCCCTGGATGTTTGTAAACTAAAGACAGTTAATGAGAATCTAAGCAATTGAATGCACATAATAATAAATATGCAAAGAGATTCTCAGAATATGAAATGGTATTTCAAGTTTAAGCTCTGAAGGATTTCAGTTTTCAATTAAAATCGATGTCTAAACAGAGGGATTAACCTATCTATTTATAAACAAACAAATACATGAACCTTGTTACAAAATCAAGTCTGCAACAAGTTGCAGTCTTGGAACTTGTACAAAAGATAAAGTATTAATAAACTAATAAACTACTGAAACATAAGGGCGTGGAAAGATTCTATTACAAGTGCTGATGAGTGACAAACTACTGATGAGTAGTTTGTCTTCAGCAGTTCTTCAGTTGACTTGTCTTGTTTTACTTCAGAACTTCTGATCATTACTCTTCAGTACTTGTTGAATCCTTCTTCAGTACTTGTGTCTTCTTTCTTCAGTAGTTTCATACTTAGAATATTTTGGCAGAAGTAGGAATTAGACTAAGGTTAGCAAAAGAGGTTTCTACAATCCTTTTTGTCCTTACAGGTAATCCATCACCAACGGACCTAGGACACATGTTTTGAAAATGGGGAATTGTATTAAATAGTGTTGTTGGGAGTTGGGCGTACAACTTGCCGGTAAAACACGCGTTATAGGCTTAGTGACTTATACGGCTAGAACGCTTGTAGGTATTTTGACCTTGGGCTTGGCTATTCTCTATTATTTGTTGCACCCTACGATTGAGGTGACTTTCACGGCCCCATTTTAAATTGTTTTTATGTTTTTTGGGAGAAAGATATGTTTGTTAAAATGCTATAACATATGGGAATATAATAAGTAGCACGATGGGTACCTGGGTAACTGGAAACCACTTGGGGCAGGACCTCGCTTGTTTACTGTAACCATTAATTCAGGGATATGAAACCGAAGGAATATTTGGATAGTACTATTGGTGCCTGACGAGGCCCACCTCTGGTTGATAGCGTCAACCCGGTAAAGACAAGAGGTGCACGTATTCTGAACTGAGTTGTTGTCCAAGAAACAACTCGCGGGGCAATTCATTGTATAGTCTTGGTTTGGTTATGGGCCCGGGATAGGTCGCCGTCGTCTTGTAGGAACTTGCAACTCCTTATATAAGACATTACTTATATTATACTTCCGTTACATGCTTGTTTTGAAATGTTGTTGTGATGTGTAACTAAAACATGTGAACTCACCAATATGTATATATTGACGCCTTTCTAAACGTATACTTGAGGTAACTAAGTGCTAAAGAAAACAATGGCTAGTACGGGGGAAATTGGGACGTCGAACTTTTGAGGGGTTTTACTTTCATTTTCCATTGGGATGGGATATAATTGAAAAACACTTATTTTGAACTAAATCTGAATGTTTGTGTAATGTATGAAACAAGAAACGTCTTTCGAAGTCTAAATAATATGATCCTTTTCTAATTAGTTATTGTTTGTGTTAATCTTGACTTTGATATGTCTTCAAGCGTTGCGCCACGTGTTTCCACCGTTGGCGTGGTGTGACAGAAGTGGTATCAGAGCCAGGATTATAGCGAACCAGTGTTTTGAAACGCTAAACTATAACCGGCTTTGGCTTGAAGAGTAAAGTTTTCTAAAAACTAAACACACAACAAAATATTTTTAGAAAATAAAGGAAAATTGTTTAAGGGGTGTACAAGGGAAAATTTTTGACCGATTAGCCATGTACGTCAATATATATAAAATGTTAGAAAATAAAAGATAGAAATGTGTGCTATGTGTAGATCTAATTTTCTACCTTAATTTAACTAATGACTCATATATATATAGTACGGTTCTTTGCCAGGATATGTCAAGCGCTAGTCACGCGATACCCGTGCCCAACTTTGACAGCAGTGTTCAGATAGTCGAGGTCGTTCCCGACGACATGGAGATTGTAGACCTCGATCCTATCGATGATGAGGACCCGAATGAGGTGTCCGCCGAGTACGAGCCCGAGAGTTATGGTGACGACGCGGATGAGGATCCAGACGAGATGCCCGCCTAGTACGAGCCCGAGAGTCATGGTAACGATGAGGACGGCGGAGAGGATGAGGCTACTGATGAGGTTGGTGATGATGATGATGCGGTTATTGCTGAGGATGCTGTTGCTGCTGATGATGATGATGATGATGAGGACCCGTCTGAGGCCATGGACAAGTCCGACTAGGAATCAGTCACTTTCCCAGTCGCTGCTGCCAGTGAGCCGCCTGTTGTACCCACTGATCATGCGGAGCATATTGCTCCTGTCTCTGCTGAGGTGCCGGTTGTGCCTCTCCTCATATTACATCCTTTGAGCCGGTAGCCTCCATCCCCCCAGTTGTGTCTGAGCCTGCAGTTGACGAGCATGTTGGATTCATTCTCGAGGGTAGCTCTGCCCACAGCTCGGAGCTTAGGCGAGCGGGTATGAGTGCTTACGCCTCCGCTAGCCCAGACGCTCCTGTTACCGATGCCCCTATTATTCCTGAGGTTGCGGCCCCAGCTCACCCCACTGTTGCACCATTGGATGAGCCCTTGCTACCTTTCCCTACACCCGCAGTCCCATCTATGGACCCTATTTTCTCTGTGCCCACACTTATTCCTATCATGACTCTGACCCCACCTACCCCTGTTGTATCAATGACCCCGCCTCCCCTATTGTTTACCATGGGTGCAGGCGACCCATACTTATTCAATTCGTGCATTACACCTCGGGTAGCAGGCCTGCCCCAGCCTTTTGTACCTCTACCCTTTCAGGTACCGAACATTATCGCCCCCTCCCATCCGACCTTTCCTGACATGGCCGGGCCCTCTCAGCCCTACGAGGCGGCCCATTTGACGGCTGCGGCCATGACCTCTTTGCTTACACTGGAGCATGACTTCCAAGACTTGTTGGAGACTATCCATAGCACGGTTACTCACATAGATTATCAGGTTCGTGTGATATGTGTCACACCCTTAAATTTCCACTGTGGGGTTTATACCGCGAGACGCA
The DNA here is from genome assembly GCA_028751855.1 of Ambrosia trifida. Taxonomy (NCBI): domain Eukaryota; kingdom Viridiplantae; phylum Streptophyta; class Magnoliopsida; order Asterales; family Asteraceae; genus Ambrosia; species Ambrosia trifida. Next base: position 60,674,944 of record CM054128.1, on the reverse strand, counting down.
TGACATACAAGGATCCCATAGCCATAAGTCATATGAACAAACTTTAAATGCCCAAACCATTTAGTTCGTTTTCAGAAATCAAGTTTAGTTAAGCTGCGGAAGCGTAAACCAAATTTAAACCTTTTAAAAAAACCATGCGCAAAACAACGCGCCCAAGTTAAAACCATTTGAAAGAAAACGTAAAAGCATGATATGAAATTTAGGTGTATGCCCAAGACCCCAAATGCAGTGAAACGTGCTGTGCTTCCTAATCGTGACACCGGAAGCTAACTACCTGCAAAAGCATCTATATCGTGGGTCAACAAACAATGTTGGTGAGTTCACAGTTTAAATAACGAGTGTAAAGTAGTCCAAAACCCAAATGTTCAAGTGTCATCAGTTTAAGCGTGTCAGGGGTAGCTAGCCCACTCATTGTAACTAAACATGTGATTATTGGGAACCTTCAGTAATGTGTTAACATACGTTAAACTGCCTTAGTGACTAGTGTCTATCAACACTAGCATAACAGATGTGGTCAGAAGTTCATGCCTGTGCTCCCAGCACCGCAAACATGAGGTTGCTGCACAACCTAATAGTGCTATCAACTAATACCCCGTTCACCTCCAGCGATTAACCCAATAATATGTAAGGACTTTCAATGATAGAGTGTTTAGTTCACAAAGGACCGAAAAAGTTTTAAACTGATTAAAGCGCAATCCACACAAGGATTTGTAAAACCCGACCCACACTAGGAGTCAAAGCATCTCAAACCTGAGATGTAAAGTAGTCCCAAATCGGACTAGAAAAGTAAGTAATTCCCAACCTGGAATTAATGTATGTGTCTCCAACCAGAGACACATGTTTTTGAGAAAAAGTAGTGAAACTCACCTTAGTATGCAAGCAAGTAAATCCAAACTTCCAAAGTAGGGTGTGCTACCGACTCCCTATTACATGTGTCACTAAGTGAGTATATGTGTAATACCATTACACCATATAACTCGTTTGTCCAAGACGTTTAAATGTTCAAAACCGTGTAAGTGACACCTAGCGATTCTACATGCATAAGTAAACCTACGGACCCGTTGGTGAATATGTTGGTTATCATCAGTTTTACACTTCATATGCATCTCATATAAGTGTCCATTCAAGTTCAAGTCAAATACATACCACATAAGACCCCAGATAGTCACATTAACATACATTACACAATCTGTGTTTTTAGGACAGATTACGCGACGTGAAAACTAATTTATTTAAAATACTTATCCAGCGAGTTAGACTCCCAAAATTTTATCAAATATTATAGGGGGCCTACTGGACAAATTCATTTTTTTAGTTTGTAATAAAACCTTATACAAAAATTATGAAAAATCACACAACACAACTATGTTCAGAAAATACACACAACAGATCAGTTTAGTAGAAAAATTCCCAAAAATCGTGTATTCATCCAAACAGGATGAATCCACTTGGAAAAGCCAAGTTATTTCAATGTTAACCTACTGTCCAAATTTCATAACTTAATTCTGTGTAAAACTCGAGTTATGATTATTTAAAGTTGACCCAGTTTTATAATCCGATAATCTGATATGACCTTTAATCAAAGAAAATTCCAAAAACTTATCAAACGATGTCCAAATCAGACGATTTTACCCATTATGAAAAGCTAAGACCATGTATAGTACAACCATGTAAAGAAATCATCAAAACCAATAAGTTTAAGTCACGTAACAGACCCTACAAGTCAACCCAAACATTCTGTCCAGATTTTAATCATGCATAAACACTTATTTAAACCACTCACGTATGCATATAATCGATCAACGATAATCAAAAACCATCCTAAAACATTTGTAGGACCTAACATGATCAGAACCTATCATAATACATGCAAAACCATAAACCCTAAAGATCCAAAACATCATAAACATGCATATCATGCAACCTATCAATTACTAATCACATAAGATTATGTTTAACCCATTCAATCTTTATAAACCTCAAGTTTTAATCTTTATGAAAACGTTTCAGACCTGGACAAACTTAGTTATAAGGTTTTAGTAACATATTAAGGAAAATTAAAACACAAGATATTGAATGTTATACCGTAAGCCATTCAAAACAATCAACCGAATGCTCTTCAAGCTTCCCGATCGATGTTCTTACGCCTTAGCAAGTGTTTGGGGTTAATATTTTCGTAACTAGGTGTAAGGGGGCGATTAAGGTTTGAGTTTAGGGGATACAAGAGGTTTAAGGTTTCTTAAATAATGTTTTAAGTCGGTTTGGTGAAACCTGGCACCCGCGCGCGGCCGCTCAGAGACAGTGAGCGGCCACTCACTCCCCTTCGGCCCGCGTTGGGTGGCCTGCTTCGTCGTACAACGTGTTTTCTTTGATGTTTTCACTATTTTGGACCATAATAAGTGTAACCCCATGTGTTAAGACCCCAACCATCCTAATGGTCCACATATTTTGATTTTTATTAACGTTTTCGGTTTAAGTTCACGTAATCACATACAGTTTGCACATAGTTTCACAGAGTTTCATAGAAGTACATAATTGCAATCAATCTCAATCAATTAATTCACAATTATTTAATTTCATTTTTCACCAACGTCCGAGGTTTACCACTCATGTATACAGTCTGGTAATTCCCCGAATTACCACTTCATGCAGTTATTAACCTATAACTGTGCAACGTGTGTCCTATCTAGCCAACCCTAGTTAAGTAGAATGCAAAGAATGTAACTAGAGTTTAGTTAAAGTAAGAAGCGGAAATTGCAGGGTATCACAATGTGGGCCCGCATCATTGATGCGAGCTTTTTTGTCACATTATGCAAATGATCTCCTGAGAATGGATGCGATGCGTGGCATCATGAGTGATGACCACTTCACTCATATGCAATATCTGTACTACCGTATTGCAGCCATTAATATGGCCATTAGCCTATACGCTCCTCAGTACTCCTATCAGCCTCCCCTCCTCAGTAGGTTGGACTATGCAGCAGTGGAGACGGCAGTGTGACGGCATGGTAGTGGTGGTAGTTGTAGCATTTTGTGTTAGACATGGATGTAGCTGTAGCATCAGTTAGGAGTCTTTTTTCATTTTACCCAGCTGAGCGGGATGTGCCAGCTTTATATTATGACCTTTTGTTATATTTCAAACGATATATGTGGGATGTTATAACCCACCTTTTGTTATTGTAGAAACAAATGATGTACTTGTTGTTATGAAATTTAATGGAAATCATATTATTAATATGGTAAAATATGTTGTTGTTATCTTATGCTTTCTCTATTTATTCATTGTGATTGTGATTGTGATGATGATTGTATACCATTGCGTTCTGTAACCTTGTGATTACGGAGATTGTGTTACGATGCTGTCTTGATGAGTTGTATTGTTTACTTATATATTGTGCATGACAATATTTTGATGAAAATTTGTCCAATTAACCTTTGATATTTATTATTGAAGTTTAAGAAATGGCACCTACGACAAGAAGTAACACTAGTCAAGACGGTCTGCCCACTTTATAGGCCGAACTCGAACAGATCATTGTGGACCGTATCACGATTGCTGTGGCCGGACTCGAGGCAAACCGCACTGATCTGAGCGGTGGGCAAGGCGGATCGGGTGGCCACGGTGGAAGCGACCGACGTGAACGGTCCCACTCCGGTAAGCAACTTTAAATAAGTGGAACGTCGGGACGTTATCCCAATACATTTTCATTTACTGCTAAATACATTTGTGTTATTTCAGAAACAATCACCCCCAAGCGCAACTGTACGTTTAAGGATTTTCTGGACTGTAAGCCTATCAATTTTCACGGGAATGAAAGCTTTGTTGGCCTAATCAAGTGGTTTGAAAAGACAGAAGCTGTGATACGCATCAGTGGCTGCACTGTCCCGCAGACTGTTATGTATTTCACCAACTTATTCCTGGATCATGTAGTGACATGGTGGAATAGCCAGGTGCAATCACTTGGCAATGATGCTGCATATGCTATGCGTTGGGGTGGATCTTAAGGAATTAATGATTCGTGATATTGTCCTGCCAGTGAAGTCCAGAAACTCGAAATGGAATTCTGGAAACACACCATGATCGGTGCTGATATTGAAGGTTATACCTCTCGCTTCCATGACCTTGCACGTTTAGTTCCCCGATTGGTGACGCCGGAGAGTAAGCGAATTGAATGATATCTATATGGATTGGCACCACAGATTCACAACATGGTTACTTCATCCAAACTTGCTACCATGCATGAGGCAATTGATCTGGCCTTAAGTTTAACTGAAGACGCAATCCACATGGGTACACTTGTGCGCAAGGGGTCTGTTTCTAAGAATGTTGAGGGTAAAGCTTATGAGGGGAAAATCTCTGGTTCTGGTACAATTTTAAGTGAGCGTTCGAACCGCTCTGGGATTGGGAAAAGAAAAAGGGGCGATGGTAAGAAGGATGGTTCTTCTGGGAATCAGTCATCCTAGGGTAAGAAGGGTAAAGTCTATGTTGCTACTGGTCAATATGGGGAAAGGAAAACTGGTGCTCAAGGGAAGAAAAATGACCAAACTTGCTAGAAATGTCGTCGTACCGGTCACAAAGGCGAAGACTGTAGGTCTGGTGCGCCTAAAGCTGGATTAAAGCGACCGTGCTTTGGCTGTGGGTCCTTCGATCACTGGAAGAAGGAGTGCCCAAAATTGAACAACCAGGCACATTGGTGAGCATTTGTCATTGGTGCTGGTGATGCGCGTCAGGACCCTAACATGGTCACTGGTACGTTTCCTCTTAACAATCATTATGCTTCCTTTTTATTTGATACCGGCACCAATTTTAGTTTCGTATCTATTGATTTTAAACGATCTCATGGTTTGGAGACCAGTGAATTAGATACACCTTATTCCATAGAATTGGCCAATGGTAAAACTATTGAAACGGGTGAAATGCGAAAGGATGTAAATTGGATCTTTGTGGGCATGAGTTTAGCATTGATCTTTCCATAGAATTGGCCAATGGTTGCTTTGGGTAGTTTCGATGTAGTTTTTGGTATGGACTGGTTATCTACACATCATGCCATTGTTGTATGTGATGATAAAATAATTCAAATTCCCTTCGCGAGTGGTGAAACTCTTTCAATTCAAGGGGAAAGGTGTGGGACGCCATTGAGAATTATTACTTGTATGAAGGCCCAGAAGTGCTTGCGGAAGGGTCATGTTGCGTTCTTGGCACATGTGGTAGATAAAAAGACTGACGAACGGAAACTCGAGAATATTCCGATTGTGAAAGATTTTCCTGATGTATTCCCTGAAGATTTGCCGGGGTTGCCGCCAGCTTGACAAGTTGAATTTCGTATTGATCTTGTTCCTGGAGCTGCTCCTGTAGCGCGATCGCCATATCGCTTGGCTCCATCCGAAATGCAAGAACTTTCCAATCAATTGCAAGAATTATTAGATAAAGGTTTTATAAGACCGAGTTTCTCACCATGCGGAGCTCCGGTCTTGTTTGTAAAAAAGAAGGATGGTACCTTTCGTATGTGCATTGATTATCACGAGTTGAACAAATTGACCATTAGGAATCGGTATCCCCTCCCCAGGATCGATGATTTGTTTGATTTACTCCAAGGATCTAGCTTTTATTCCAAAATGGATTTAAGGCCGGGCTATCATCAACTTCGTATCCAAGAGGAGGATGTACCAAAAACTGCTTTTCGTACTCGTTACGGTTATTATGAGGTATTGGTGATGCCATTTGGTTTGACAAATGCTCCTACAGTTTCCATGGACTTGATGAATCGAATATGTAAGCCTTACTTGGACAAATTCGTGATCGTGTTCATTGATGATATATTGATTATTCTCGCACCAAGAAGGATCATGAAAATCACCTTCGTTTGATTCTGGTGTCATTGCGTAACGTAAAGTTGTATGCCAAATTCTCTAAATGTGATTTCTGGATTAGAGAGGTTCATTTCCTAGGCCACTTGGTGAATGAAAAACGTATACACGTTGATCCTGCCAAGATTGAGGCAATCAAGAATTGGGAAGCGCCTAAAATCCCTACTGAAGTTCGACAATTTCTTGGTCTTGTGGGTTACTATAGGAGATTTATTGAAAATTTCTCCAAGATTACACAGTCCTTGACCATGCTAACCCAAAAAGATAAGAAGTTTGAATGGACTGAAAAACAAGAATCGGCTTTTCTGTTATTAAAGGAAAAACTGTGTGGTGCACCTATCCTGTCCCTCCCTGATGGTACTGATGACTTTGTGGTCTATTGTGATGCTTCGCATCAAGGATTGGGTTACGTGTTAATGCAATGTGAAAAGGTGATTGCATATGCGTCCAGACAATTAAAAGTTCATGAAAAGAATTACACTACACACGATTTGGAATTGGGTGCAGTGGTGTTCACTCTCAAAATTTGGAGGCATTATCTCTATGGCACCAAGTGCACGATCTTCACGGATCATAACAGCTTGCAACACATTTTTGACCAAAAGGATTTGAATATGCGACAACAGAGATGGATTGAATTGTTGAATGATTATGACTGTGAAATAAAATACCATCCCGGAAAGGTGAACGTCGTAGCGGATGCCTTAAGTCGCAAGGAACGGGTTAAGCCATTACCTGTTCAATCTTTTGGTCTAACTATTCACACGAATTTGACAAATCGGATTCGTGAGGCCCAGAATAATTCGCTTAAGCCCAAGAATGTTAGGAAATAAAGGCTTCGGGGAATGGTTGACACATTGGAGCCTAAGGCAGATCAGACTCTATATTCCATGAATAGAGTTTGGGTACCTTTATATGGTGGATTGCGTGAGTTAGTATTGGCTGAAGCTCACAGCTCTCGATATTCTGTTCATCCTGGCGCGGATAAGATGTTCCATGATCTAAAGGAACATTATTGGTGGCCAAACTTCAAGAGAGATATAACGGCTTATGTTGCGCGTTGTCTAACTTGCTCAAAGGTTAAAGCCGAACACCAGAGGCCTTCCGGTTTGCTCCAACAACCAGAAATTTCTGAATGGAAATGGGAATAGATTTCCATGGATTTCATTACTAAGTTGCCCAAGACATCGAGTGGCCATGATACGATTTGGGTAATTGTTGATCGTTTGACGAAATCTGCACATTTCCTTCCAATTCGCGAAACGGATAAAATGGAAAAATTGGCTCGTATGTATAGTAAGGAATTGGTCTCTAGGCATAGTGTGCCTATATCTGTAATCTCTGATCGTGATAGTCGTTTTACCTCTAGGTTTTGGCAAAGCTTGCAACATGCCTTAGGTACTCGTTTGGATATGAGTACTGCTTATCACCCCCAAACCGATAGTTAAAGTGAATGGACCATCAAAAACTTGGAAGACATGTTGCGTGCATGTGAGGTTGATTTTGGTGGTAACTGGGACGAGCACTTGCCAGTCGTGGAATTTTCGTACAATAATAGTTATCATACGAGTATCCAAGCTGCACCATTCGAAGCTCTATATGGACGTAAGTGTAGGTCTCCTCTATGTTGGGCTGAAGTCGGAGAGAAACAGCTTACGGGGCCCAAAATTGTTCAAGAGACAACTGATAAGATTTTTTTGATCAAAGAGCATCTTAAAACAGCTCGCGACCGACAGAAAAGTTATGCGGATATGAGGCGCAAGCCTTTGGAATTTCAAGTCGGTGATAGAGTCTTGTTGAAAGTGTCACCTTGGAAAGGTGTCGCACGTTTTGGGAAGCGTGGGAAATTGAATCCTCGGTATATTGGTCCTTTCGAAATTCTGGCAAGGGTAGGCCCCGTAGCCTATAAGCTCAAGTTACCGCAAGAGCTTAGCGGGATACACGATACATTTCACGTATCAAACTTGAAAAAGTGTCTATCCGATGAGACCCTGATTATCCCTGCGGACGAGATCCACATCGACGATAAGCTTCACTTTGTCGAGGAACCGATCGAAGTGACTGATTGGAAGGTTCAGAAGCTTAGGCGTAGTAAGATCAGGTTAGTCAAAGTGCGTTGGAATGCCAAGCATGGACTTGAGTTCACGTGGGAAAGATTGGATCAAATGAAGCACAAATATCCCGCCCTGTTCAAGAAAACCCCTGTACCGAAGAACATGAACTGAATTCCGGGATGGAATTCTCCTAACGGGGGGAGAATGTGACAAACGGCAAATATGAGGTAATTCTGTACAAATTAATTATGTGTGATTAACTTACTTAAGTGAAATTTTGAATTAATTATATTAATTTGGCCTTTAGAGAATAGCAAAAGTCCCAATAGGATGCATAGGAATGCATATGTTTAACTTGAAGAACGACGAAATCGCGTGCAAATAAACTTATCCAGAACGGACGTTGGTGATTACCCGGTAAAAGTTAAATAACCGGAAATGATCCTGGACACCCAGGATATAAAATAAAGGGTATTTCCATGAAGTATTATATGTTTGGGAACTCCAAAACCATATATGGAAACTCCAAATATAAATCTTCCGGTAACGAATAAAGTGCGCGTACCGCGCCTGGTACACGTATAAATTATAATTTCACCCCACGAAAGCCTAACCAACCAACCAACACTAAAAATAGGTTATGTTTAAGGATTATTTGAGGCTATTATAATGACCGGATAACACTTGATTAAAATCTAGTTAAAACCCGAACGATGCCCTAACGATAAAAATTAAAATGTAACTAACTAGTTGTAGATATTTTGTGGGGTGGACCCCACAAAATCTCAACCCCTAAAAGTCCCATGGATTTCCCCACATGCCAAATCTCATTTACTTGTTTAGTTGGTGAATTTGAAAGATTTACAGCTTGGCTTTTAAGTTATTTTATTAGATTGGTACAATATGGATTTTTATAAGAAGTCCATGATCATCCTTATTTCAAAAGCACAAAATATCCTTTTTCTCATTCCTAGGCCGTAGGTTTGAGATCTAAAATTCACATCTTTTTTTTATTTATTTTTTACTTCTAAACTTACAAAATCATCTCAAAATCACCCTAATTTCCAACACATTAAGTGTGTTAAGAGCTTGGAGCTTAACCCTTTGGAAGAACACACAAAACCTCAACAAAACTGAAGTGTTTTTATCTTCCCTAGCCTTGTGCTAGTTGTAAGTATTCTTGTTTTTATTCTTAAAGTTTTTGTTTTGTTGTTTTGAAAGCAAGTTGTACACAAGTTTTAACAAGGTTTTAAACATATGTTATGATATGGTCTATCAAACTAAAATGGACCTTTAAAAGCTTGTTCAATGGCCATTGGGTGATGATGGATGTTTTCAATATTTTGAAGTTCATAAAAAGTTACATAGTCTTGGTTAAAAAGATGATCTAAGCATTGCCTGTAAAGAAAACATAAATCCACCTAAATGTTGTTTAAATCATCTTAAAATGATCATCTAAAACTTAATATTGTGTTAGTCTTGTTAGAAGATGTAAGACATAAAGTTTACAAACTTTAAAAATGCAAAGTTGGACTTATTGGACTTAACACACACAAATACACCTATGATTATCCTTAATATCGTCATTATCGACTATTAAAAGCGTTGGAACACTAATACACACCATAGTGAAAAAGTTGACATAATAAAGGTTACTAGAATAGTAAGAACTTGTCATTCTTGAAAGAATAAAGATAAAAATGTAACTTTAAAAGTTAAGGATATTATTTGATAACTTTGAAAGTTAAAAGGTGTAAAAATGTCATTTTAGAAACTTAAGTCTAAAAATGGAAAGTTGTATAAACAAGGGTTGTTAATGAAAGTATTTTCAAGACTTACAAAAGGTTGTATTTTCATAATAAGTGTTATTTTAATAAAATAGAATTTTTTCCCCACATGCCAAATCTCATTTACTTGTTTAGTTGGTGAATTTGAAAGATTTACAGCATGGCTTTTAAGTTATTTTATTAGATTGGTACAATATGGATTTTTATAAGAAGTCCATGATCATCCTTATTTCAAAAGCACAAAATATCCTTTTTCTCATTCCTAGGCCGTAGGTTTGAGATCTCAAATTCACATCTTTTTTTTATTTATTTTTTACTTCTAAACTTACAAAATCATCTCAAAATCACCCTAATTTCCAACACATTAAGTGTGTTAAGAGCTTGGAGCTTAACCCTTTGGAAGAACACACAAAACCTCAACAAAACTGAAGTGTTTTTATCTTCCCTAGCCTTGTGCTAGTTGTAAGTATTCTTGTTTTTATTCTTAAAGTTTTTGTTTTGTTGTTTTGAAAGCAAGTTGTACACAAGTTTTAACAAGGTTTTAAACATATGTTATGATATGGTCTATCAAACTAAAATGGACCTTTAAAAGCTTGTTCAATGGCCATTGGGTGATGATGGATGTTTTCAATATTTTGAAGTTCATAAAAAGTTACATAGTCTTGGTTAAAAAGATGATCTAAGCATTGCCTGTAAAGAAAACATAAATCCACCTAAATGTTGTTTAAATCATCTTAAAATGATCATCTAAAACTTAATATTGTGTTAGTCTTGTTAGAAGATGTAAGACATAAAGTTTACAAACTTTAAAATGCAAAGTTGGACTTATTGGACTTAACACACACAAATACACCTATGATTATCCTTAATATCGTCATTATCGACTATTAAAAGCGTTGGAACACTAATACACACCATAGTGAAAAAGTTGACATAATAAAGGTTACTAGAATAGTAAGAACTTGTCATTCTTGAAAGAATAAAGATAAAAATGTAACTTTAAAAGTTAAGGATATTATTTGATAACTTTGAAAGTTAAAAGGTGTAAAAATGTCATTTTAGAAACTTAAGTCTAAAAATGGAAAGTTGTATAAACAAGGGTTGTTAATGAAAGTATTTTCAATAATGAAAGGATTTACCTCAAATATTCTATGTGACATCCTCAGGATAGTGAAGGACTAAGCAGACTTCAGGATGTAACAGCACTCTGGCCTATGTGCATCCTGAGGATAGACTAACGAATTATTTTTCTTAAATGTTATTGCAGGTACAATCAATCAATAATAAAGACTTGTAACTCTTCTTCAATGGCTATATAGTCTTACTAATCATAGAGATTGAAGATGCAAGAGTTGTACGCGTATGATAAAGTCCAAGCCTAAGGAATTGGTCAAAGTGTAACCGACAAGTGATGAATGCTAGGCAAAAATAGAGGAAACCGTTATATCAAAGAATACTTTAGTTGAAACAGTCCCAACGGTCACCTGAACCATTCAAGAAGCTTAACTAAGATAGCGGATTACATGGGATCTTCATTTACTTTCGTGTAACTATATATAGGGGATAATTGACGAGTATAGGACACATTATGCACACTTGATCAACACTTGGCACTCAGTTGCTCATTATAGAATACCTGATACTCTCACACACACAACACAATCATTGTAATCGTCCACCATTCATCCAAAGTTGTAACCTTTTTTTATCATTTTTAATATTAACAAACAAGGCAGGGGCCTAGACTCCTCCCGAGGTTTTTTGCCGGCGATCATCAAGTGATCAAGGGCTTTCCTCGTATATCGATTGTTGTTCTTTGTTGATTTATACTTATATTCTTGTTTCATTATTTTGCAGACAGTTACATCCTGATGATATAACTGTCCATTCTGAAATATACCTTTGCCATCCTCAGCATAGTTTTCATATTATAGTTTCTTTATTTTTTACAAACCACCATCTTGAAAATAACACTGAGCTTTTACTATATTAGCACTCTACCTTACTTTTACTATTTTGGAAAACAAAGTTATTTCTAGCAAGTAAATTTTAACCAAAACAATTTGGCGCCCACCGTGGGGCAAGTGGTGCTATTTTTAACAAAAACTTTGTTAAAATTCATTCTTAATTAACATATTTCAAAAATCTCCACAACTATGGCCTCAAACCCAAAATCCGTGTCTTCTTCCACACCATCCACAACTTATGCCAGAAATGTGACTCTACCACCTCCTCCTACCTTTCCTAAAAGTTATGGACAAGTTACCAGAAGTGTTGCTCCTAATACTACTAGATCTAGGATGGCAACATCTGGATCCACTCCTCCTGTTTTCGTGTCAAATAATGAGCTCCTTTCCATGTTAGCAATGGTGAAGGATCAAATAAAGCAACAGCATGACACAAACCAGATGCTGATGAGAGAAATACAATCTCTCAAAACATCTTCAAAAAGACCGGCTGAAGACATGGAGACACTATTACAACCTAGAATGTTAGATTTCAATTCTGGCATCTTTGGGGCATTCATCAAGGAGAATTCATCCCCATGAGTACTAGATTCTCCGCACCTGAAACTACTACAACACCCAGGATGGCAACAATTAGGGATGCAGGATATACTATCAAGCCATCTCGAGGATATACTGCGGAGCCATCTCAAGGATATGCCGTTGAACCATCCCAAGGATATAACAATGGTAACAATTTAAGTTCAAGTACTTTTGCTACTAACGATGTTGCTTCTTTACAGGATACAGGTATAAGTCCACAATTGGCAAGAGAGCTTCAAAAGATCAAGGATATGGTGTCTAGTGTACCAGGGATACTACAGCCCATCCCTGAGGTATCTTCAGCATGTCACAGGGTGTCTCGTTTTGCACCTCCAATATGTGATGCTGAGATTCCAAAGAGATTCCAGACTCCAAGCATGAAGCTTTATGATGGATCTACCGATCCTAAAGAGCATGTAGCACAATAAAGTGAAAGGATGGAGATAAATCCCGTTCCAGCAAACCTCAAAGAAGCATGCTTGTGCAAAGGATTTGGGTCTACCCTCACTAGTCCAGCCTTAAAATGGTTGCTAAGTGTTCCTCCCTATTCTATTACTTCTTTTGCTCATTTGTTTAACATGTTTAACAATCAGTTTTCTTGTAGTCGAACATTTGAACGTTTGACAAGTGATTTATACAGGCTGACACAGCTACAGGGAGAATCATTAAGGGAGTTTATCGCGAGGTTTGGAAAGGAATCACTTGACATCCCAAACCTAGATGTCACAACAGCTGTGCAAGCCTTCATGATGGGACTACAAAAGGATTCACTTTTCTATAAAGAATTGGTGATGAACCCTTGTAGGAATCTTGATGAAGTTCAAAATAGAGCTTTAAGATGCATCCGTCTTGAGGATGACAAGAAGATACATGAGAGGATAAAAGCATCCTCAAGATACAACAACTCTAATCAAAAATACACTCCCACATACGAACCTTATAAGCATAAACCGTATGCTAAACCTGATAACAAATAGGTCAATGTGGCTGAGGATGACGATGAAGAAGATTGTCCTAAACTTTCAGATTATTGTTTTTCTGTGGATGTAACAGGATTAATGTATGCTATAAAGGATCTTGGAGATAAAGCAAGATGGCCAAGAAAGGATAACAAGTCATGATGGAAGGATAAATCCAAGTGGTGTGCCTTCCATGAAGATTTTGGCCACATTACTAAGGATTGCATTGCCTTGAGAAAGGAAATAGGATATCTTCTAAGAAAAGGCCATCTTAAGGATTTGCTAGGAAAAAAGAAATCAAAGATTCAGGATAGCACTGGCATCCCAGAAAGCGCAGCATCTCCACCTAAAGATGCCAGCATCATTAATTTTATCTCATGAGGATAAGATATTTGTGGGACATCCTATTCAGCAGCCAAAAGACATGCAAGGGAGATGAAATCCGAGAAAGGAGAAAGACCCACAAAGACTACCATTGTAACACCCCAACCGATGACGGAAACATCGGGATGTCACGTAATGATGATTGTTTCAGTAGCACATGGTATAAATTGAATTTTAAATAATTTATTCATAACATAAATATCCAAAATAAACTGATGTCTAGAAATCCAAATACATGATAACAAATAAAGCAACAACTTCAAATAACTTCAAACAAAAACTTCATGATAAATCCTCATGCTTACTCAAGCGTCAGCTTCATTGTTACCTGAAACATGTTAATTTTGAAAATATTTTTGGGTCAACAAAAGTTGGTGAGAATTACATAGGTTTTGATAATCGAATAAAACTTGTACAATTCAAGTGTCATGGCAAGTCTAGTCCATATGTGAAAACATACTAGAAGTAAATCGAGTGCATAATCAACCCTTGTGACTGTTATATTATGGTACATCCCATACGCTCATGGTTCACTCGATTATGTTATGCGATAACGATCACCCACGCTACCTTTGTAGGAGGCACGTATCCGGGTGGGATTGTCAGTCCAATAGATCTATCATTGTATACCGTCGGCTGATCAATGTTAATGATTATGCTAGAATATTGTGCTTACCCTAGTCATGTTTAAGACATAATGCAACATAGAAAAACACAGAGACACTTTATGATTGAATTGCATATAGAATGTTGTAACATGTTTCACCCCAAAAATGGTGATAAATAGAAAAGGGGCTATGTAAAACTCACCTTAGCAAAATGTTATGTCTTGTGAAAATAGAGTATGTGTTGCCCAAAAATGCCAAGTATTACCCTATAATTAAGGTAATAAATATGTCTAAGTCTTTCTAGTCTACAAATATATTCTAGGGCTTCGAATTGGGGATAAGTACTCGTTTGATTAATAAATAAAATGTTTGAATAATAAGAGAAATTTGATAAATAAATAAACAAAAGTCTTTTTGTAAATTTTAAATTAAAGATGGTCCCAATAATAAGTTTTAAAGTATGAAAATTATTTTTATAAAATTATTTTCTTAAAAATAGAATATTAAAACTATTTATTTCAAATTGTCAAATGTAACTTTAATATTTAAAAATACTAAAATTAAAGAATTATTAAATTAAAAATTGTATTTCTGTTCCAAATAAATAAAAATAATTTATATAAAATTTTGGTGCAAAAATATTGAAAAATGAATTTATTATGATTTATATATGATTAAAACTAACAAAAATTGATTAAAAATATTAAATAAATGATTTTTCAGAATACAAATCATTTCAGAAAAGTTTATTGTTATAAAAACTCAGTATAATTTTTGTGAAAATTTATAAAATTGTTTTGATATTTTTATAGAATTTTATAAATATTATAGAATAAACTTGAATTATTTATTATATATATTAAATAAATAAATTTTTGAAAACTAAAAATTTTATGTTAAACTTTTTCACTAGATTAACATAAAATAATTTTTGTAGAATTTATAAAAGAGTTTTAGTATTTTAAAATGAATTTTTAAAAATATAAGGGAATATATATATATATACACTTAATTAAAAAGAATGTTTGTTGATGCCATGGTTCGAACCCGGGCCCTTGGCCGGTTCGTTGGTTTTAAATCACAAGCCTAGACCAACTGGTCTGG
This sequence comes from Ambrosia trifida, assembly GCA_028751855.1. Taxonomy (NCBI): domain Eukaryota; kingdom Viridiplantae; phylum Streptophyta; class Magnoliopsida; order Asterales; family Asteraceae; genus Ambrosia; species Ambrosia trifida. The sequence continues at coordinate 60,659,631 of CM054128.1, read as the reverse complement.
ACCCTGAGAACGTTTGATTTCAGATTATATTAATTAAATACAATAAAGAAAATCAGATTTATATTCATTTAAAAGGAAAATGTTAAAACCGTTTCAATGGAACTCGAACCCGCGTGCACATACAAACAAACATCAGACACAACCACTTGATCTAGATCAGTGGTTGTGTTTGATTCTAGTTCCTTTAAAATATAAAACCACGTACAGAATGTGTTCTTCCCCAATTTAAACGATTCGAGCCCTAGATTTATCAATTGAATGATTCACACAACAATAACCCAATTAATCATAGGGTTATTGTTGTGTGATTGCCGAATAACAAAACCCACAAGAAAAACGTCACTTACAAATACGATTTCGTGTTTTTTTTGTGCGGTCAAACCCAAAAGTCAAACTCGAGCAGAAAACTTTAGAGATGGTGATTAAGAACAGAAATTGAAGGTTAAGTGAGAGGTTTCGGCGAGGGTAGATGGATTTGTGATGTCCAATTTATAGGGAAAGGGTTTGGATTGCACGATGGCAGGTTTGACCGTGTATTGATGGTATTGACGTGTAATTGAGTATAATTGATACGAATTAATGGTAATGGCACGTGTGTATGACGCATAATAGACCGGTAATCAAGAAAACATACCAAATCAGGATCAAAAACGCGTTCAAAATGGTTTGATTTTGGTAATTGTTGTCACAGTTGACTTTCCAAGTCAACTGTGAAGAAACATAACACGTGATATAATAAATACACGCTGGGATTGAAGCAAGATGTGTGTGTAGCTCAGTTGGTGGGGTTGTTTGTGTGTGTGACCCGGCTTGGGGCGCGGGTTTGATTCCCGGCCCAAGCATTATTTTTTTTTTGACAAATTATGTATATATATATATATTTATTATATAAGTAATATAGTGTTAGGGTTCCAAATACGTCACATTAAAAATTAAAAGCGAATGAGTCTTGACGTTTTTATTCCAAATTGATAGTAACGTACAAGTATTAATGCGTAATGTTACAACCATTCTGACGAATGCAAAAGTGATTAGCTTCAAAGAAGAAGATCGAGAAAACGTTTTAGATCCTCACCATGATGGTTTGGTGATTACTTTATATATTGCTAACCATTTTGTTCGCAGGATATTGATAGATGGAGGGAGTTCAATCAACATAGTATAATTGGAGGCCCTCAAAAGGATGAACATCCCTGAAACCGAGATAGTGGCTAGATCATCTGTCTTGGTTTGTTTCAGTGGAGAGACCAAAAGCACAGTTGTTGATATTAAACTGCCTGTATATGTCGAAGGGGTAAACTCTATCCAAAGATTCTGTGTGATAGACTCTTTATCTGGTTACAATGTTATCCTAGGGAGACCTTGGATACACGACATGAAAGCAGTTCCTTCAACATATCACCAATGTGTAAAGCTACCAACTCCATGGGGAGTCGTCAAAGTCAATCGTGACCAACAGGAACCTAAGGATTGCTACACAACGTCGATGAAAGCTTCATCAAGAAAAGCATAGCAATTAAAGCAAGACGCACAGTGCCATCCTCAGGATGTCAAAGCATATCGTGATCAAGATTTTAAGCAGTCTGCATAGACGAAACAATAAGGATATCACTGTGCAGATCGGTAAGAATATCCTTGTCACACCCTCAAATTTCCATTGCGGGGTTTATACCGCGAGGCGCATGACATACCAGGATCCCATAGCCATAAGTCATAAGAACGACTCTAAATGCCCAAACCATTTAGTTCGTTATTGAAAATCACGTTTAGTGTTTACCAAAAAGTTCAGTTAAGTTGCGGAAGCGTAATTCAAACATAACCATTTAAGTTCATGCGCAAAACAACGCGCCCAAAATAAAACCGTTGAATGCAAAGTAAAGTATAAGTTAAATAATGTTCACAACCCATGACACAATGATGCATGTCCTATCGTGCTCCGAACCTAGAGACCTGCAAACGCACGCTATCGTGTGTCAACATAAAGTTGGTGAGTTCACAAAGTAAGGTAAGTAAAAGTGTAGGTTTCCCAAACCAAGAAACAGTAGTTAGGTTTTCCCAAACCCAAAAGTAGTAATCAACAACCAAAACCAAGAACCAAGTACCACTAGTTCAGCGTATGCCAAGGGTAGCTAACCCATTCATGATAACTAAACAAAGATATACCGAATTGCTATTTGAACGATGCACTCGCCCCGCGAGCTGGTTTTTGCCTCCCATCATTGCCTATCAACAATGATAAAATCTAAGGTCGTAGTTCACGCCCGGCTCCCAGCACGGTGTGAGGTTTGTCAAACCTAATAGCGCTATCAACTAGTAACCCGCTTGCCACCCGGCAACTCATTCGGTAAATAGTGAAGGACTTCCGTGATAGAGTGTAGTTTAGTTCATCAAGGACATAGAGTGTGAAACTAGCAAGGTCCGATTCCTCCCAGGAATCAACCCATCCAAAAACCTTAGATAAAAATAGTAGTCCCAAACATGGACTAGTACAGTAAGTAAGTTGTCACCCCGAGACGCATGCTTTTGAGAAAAAGAGTAGTGAAACTCACCTTAGTATGCAAGCAAGTAAATCCAAATCCCAAAGTAGGGTGTGCTACCGACTCCCTATTACATATATCACTAAGTAAGTATATGTGTAATACCATTACACCATATAACCCGTTTGTCCAAGGCGTTTAAACGTTCAAAAGTGTGTATGTGACGCCTAGTGATTCTACATGCAATAGTAAACCCTACGGACTCGTTGGTGAATGTGTTGGTTATAATTAGTTTCTACATTCCGTACGTGTCTCAAACAAGTGTACTTCAGTTACACGTCAATTCCATACCACCTAAGACCTCAATTAATCACATAAGCACATAATACACAATCTGTGTTCTCAGGACAGATTGTGCGCCATCAAAACGAATTTATTTAAAATAGTAAATCAGTGAGTTAACCTCCCAAATGTTTTCTGAATTTTCTTTGGGATTCAATCAACAATACATATTTTTGTTTTGTCTTAAATCCAAACACAAAAATAATTAAAATTCGCCTAATTCAGCTATGTTCAGAAAACCTTCCAAACAGGTCAGTTTGGTAGATAAATTCCCAAAAATTGTGTATTCATCCAAACGGGATGAATTCACTTGGAAAACTCATATTACTCCAATATTAATCTTCTGTAAAAATTTCACAATCCAACTCTTTATAAAACTTGAGTTATGATGTTTCAAAGTTGACTCAGTTTGATACCCGAAATTCTGACCTGACCTATTTTCAATGAAAATTCCAAAAACGACTCAACCGACGTCCAAAACACTTGATTTTACCCATTATGAAAAGCTAAGACCAAGTGTGATTCAACCATGCAAAGAAAATACCAAAATCATCATGTTAAGGTCGTGTTACAGCTCCTACGAGTTCGTCAAATCATTCTGTCCAGATTTTAGTTTCGCCTAAATCATACTTTAATCAACTACCGTGTGCATAAAAACAATCAACAAACATCAATCATCATTACCAAACATCCCTAATACTTATTTTGATCAGATTCTACTACCAATCATGCAAAGATCACAACTTTAAAGACCAAAACATCAATAACTTGCGCAACAAGTATCCTATGATGTTACTAATCGTTTATTATCATGTTTAATCCGTTTAATCTTCAAAAGCTTCATGTTTTAATGATTATTAAAAACTTTCAGACCTGGACAAACTTTGTTACATGATTTTTATAACAAAAACATAAGATAAAAGTGTAAGGAATCAAAGGTTATACCCTTAGCCCTTCGATTCGATCAACCGTGCGCCTTTGTAGCTTCCCAATTGATGATCTTGAGCCTTAGCAGGAGTTTTAGGGTTAATATTTCGTGTGGGGCAGTAAGGGGGCGATTAGGGTTGAGTTTAGGGGTTGCATGGGGGTTAAGGATGCTTAAATAGGTGTGTAAGTCGGTTAAGACTCGCCAGGCTTCTTCGAGCGCCCGCTCGGAATCTGTGAGCGCCCGCTCGGACTCTGTAAGTGCCCGCTCGGACTCTTTGAGCACCCGCTCGTACTCTGTGAGCTCCCGCTCACAGGCCCTCGGCGCGCGCGGGTGGCCCGTTTCGTCTCCTGACGTGTTTTCCTTTGACGCTTTCGTTATTTCGGACCGTAACAAGTGCAACCCCATGTGTTAATACCCTAATCAACCTAATGGTCCACCTTTAACGATTTTTATTAAAGTATCCGATTTAAGTTCACGTAATCACATACGGTTTGCACATATTTTCACAGCGTATCACAGAAGCACGTAATTGCAATCAATATCAATCAGTTAACTCACAATTATTAAACTTCTTTGTTCACCAACGTCCGAGGTTCACTAATCATGTATATAGTCTTGTAATTCCTCGAATTACCACTTCATGCAGTTATTACCCTATAACTGTGCGACGTGTGACTTAACTAGCTAACCCTAGTTAAGTAGAATGTATTGAATTAACTGTGCGACGTGTGACTTAACTAGCTAACCCTAGTTAAGTAGAACATGAAATTGTGGGGTATCACATCATCCCCAAGTTGAAAAGAATTTCGTCCCAAAATTCAGTAAGTAAACAGTAAAGTTGGCGTCAAGTGAGTGCCAAGTTGGAGAAAATTCCAAAAAAAAATTTCTGGGTGTCACATCATCCCCAAGTTGAAAAGAATTTCGTCCCGAAATTCAGATCAAGTTTTCGGTTATGCGCTCTGAGTTCTCCTAAAAGAGAGGTGCCAATGCTGGCGTTGTTTCGAGGTCGCTGGCCAGATAAGATTTCCCCCTACAGACCGAGGGATTCCAATCACTATCTCGTGCCAAGGATTTCCATACATGGCTGGACAACCCGTCCACGCCCATGCTGACGACAGAGCTACTAAGGACAGTTGGGATGATGAGATCGATACTTAAAGGTTAGTTAAACCGTACAGGTTTCTACTCGTGATAGAGTTATGTAACGTCAACAAGCTTACCATCAGTTAGTTCTACAGTGTGTTTGGGTTCAAGGTGAGTTGGGTTTCCCTAGAATTTTGCTAAAGTCCAAGGCACGTGTTCAAACAACATCAAAATCAAATAGGACATTAGCATGGTTTATCATTCGTAAAGAACGTACCCGTCAAATATTGTTGTCATCATTGTTCCCATTGTTGTTGTCACCGTTGCGCTGGGGACAGTCCCTCTTGTAGTGGGTCTCACTTCCACACTTGAAGCACCCTTTTTCAGTGCCCTTATGTTGTGGCCATCCTTCTTGATGTTGAAAATTCCTTGGGAGCTTGACACGGCAGTCTTTAGCCACATGACCAGCTTTTCCGCAGTGCTCGCATAGTTCCACCTCACAAATACCGGAGTGATGGTGATTGCCCCGATTACACTTTGGGTGTTTCCCCTTATAGTGGTGCTGGTTTTTGTCGTAATGAGTCTTGATGTTTCTACTACTTGGGATCTTATCTGCGACCTCTTCCCGCCTTCTTTTGTTGTTACCAGCACTAGATGACGGCGTCTCATATGAAGGTACTACTACCCCTTCTTCGCCTTTTTGATTTGTCAGCTCATGAGCCAGGTGGATGGTCTGCTGAGTGTTGCCCAAGTTTATTGGTGTGGTCGTGCTCATGACCTGGGGAGTAAACCCCTCTATATGGAGTTCAAAGCGTCTGAAGAGCGGGCTTATCCGATTAGAGTCCACAGGTGGGTTACGAGTAGGTTGGCCAGTTTGAAAAGCTGCAAGGGCTGCAACTACCCTTTCGTTAATCATTGCGTTCAGTTCCGCCTGTGTCATGTTGATGTTTCCCTGTCCATGTCCATGTCCAGCCATTGTGATTCTACATTCACCCTAAGCTCAAGAGACATAAAAATATGCGGGCCATACGACCGTTCACACGTGGTGTAGGCGAACTGGAATAAAGAACAAACATCAAGAGAATAACTCAGTCTCGACTGGGTCTAGAATAAAAAAAAGAAAGATCAAGCGAATGAAGATAGGAATCAATCGTCTCCGTGCTCAGTTAAAATAATAGAGTCTCCATATTCTATCTCTTCGGGTTTGATGGGTTCGGGTTTCTTCTATTATTCCTCTTCCTCCTCCTCTAGTGGTGTAAGTGTAATCTAGAGTTATTCACGTGTAGTACTAACGTCCTACTCGTTCCTCTTAGTAGCCTTCCTCTTTTACTTGTAATATTGCACCGTGTTCAATGTTTGGTTCTCGCACTGGTACTCGATGGCTAACTCCCCATCCGTGAAGCTGGTTAGAATTTTAGTCTCAATGGATGCGCCACATGGCCTAGCCTTCGTCCTTCACCAAGGATGCGCTCAATATTGGATTTAGTGTTAAAGGATTGTGTATCTCCTATAACTAGTTAAGCAAGTATACATAGCCCGAAAGCTAGTTGTGCACTTAAGCTGCGAGTGTACTAATGCAATGCTTATGCTATGACAGTTATAGACTAGACTCACCATGCAGTCCTAGTTCACTATAACCAATGGCTCTGATACCAATCTGTCACACCCTCAAATTTCCATTGCGGGGTTTATACCGCGAGGCGCATGACATACCAGGATCCCATAGCCATAAGTCATAAGAACGACTCTAAATGCCCAAACCATTTAGTTCGTTATTGAAAATCACGTTTAGTGTTTACCAAAAAGTTCAGTTAAGTTGCGGAAGCGTAATTCAAACATAACCATTTAAGTTCATGCGCAAAACAACGCGCCCAAAATAAAACCGTTGAATGCAAAGTAAAGTATAAGTTAAATAATGTTCACAACCCATGACACAATGATGCATGTCCTATCGTGCTCCGAACCTAGAGACCTGCAAACGCACGCTATCGTGTGTCAACATAAAGTTGGTGAGTTCACAAAGTAAGGTAAGTAAAAGTGTAGGTTTCCCAAACCAAGAAACAGTAGTTAGGTTTTCCCAAACCCAAAAGTAGTAATCAACAACCAAAACCAAGAACCAAGTACCACTAGTTCAGCGTATGCCAAGGGTAGCTAACCCATTCATGATAACTAAACAAAGATATACCGAATTGCTATTTGAACGATGCACTCGCCCCGCGAGCTGGTTTTTGCCTCCCATCATTGCCTATCAACAATGATAAAATCTAAGGTCGTAGTTCACGCCCGGCTCCCAGCACGGTGTGAGGTTTGTCAAACCTAATAGCGCTATCAACTAGTAACCCGCTTGCCACCCGGCAACTCATTCGGTAAATAGTGAAGGACTTCCGTGATAGAGTGTAGTTTAGTTCATCAAGGACATAGAGTGTGAAACTAGCAAGGTCCGATTCCTCCCAGGAATCAACCCATCCAAAAACCTTAGATAAAAATAGTAGTCCCAAACATGGACTAGTACAGTAAGTAAGTTGTCACCCCGAGACGCATGCTTTTGAGAAAAAGAGTAGTGAAACTCACCTTAGTATGCAAGCAAGTAAATCCAAATCCCAAAGTAGGGTGTGCTACCGACTCCCTATTACATATATCACTAAGTAAGTATATGTGTAATACCATTACACCATATAACCCGTTTGTCCAAGGCGTTTAAACGTTCAAAAGTGTGTATGTGACGCCTAGTGATTCTACATGCAATAGTAAACCCTACGGACTCGTTGGTGAATGTGTTGGTTATAATTAGTTTCTACATTCCGTACGTGTCTCAAACAAGTGTACTTCAGTTACACGTCAATTCCATACCACCTAAGACCTCAATTAATCACATAAGCACATAATACACAATCTGTGTTCTCAGGACAGATTGTGCGCCATCAAAACGAATTTATTTAAAATAGTAAATCAGTGAGTTAACCTCCCAAATGTTTTCTGAATTTTCTTTGGGATTCAATCAACAATACATATTTTTGTTTTGTCTTAAATCCAAACACAAAAATAATTAAAATTCGCCTAATTCAGCTATGTTCAGAAAACCTTCCAAACAGGTCAGTTTGGTAGATAAATTCCCAAAAATTGTGTATTCATCCAAACGGGATGAATTCACTTGGAAAACTCATATTACTCCAATATTAATCTTCTGTAAAAATTTCACAATCCAACTCTTTATAAAACTTGAGTTATGATGTTTCAAAGTTGACTCAGTTTGATACCCGAAATTCTGACCTGACCTATTTTCAATGAAAATTCCAAAAACGACTCAACCGACGTCCAAAACACTTGATTTTACCCATTATGAAAAGCTAAGACCAAGTGTGATTCAACCATGCAAAGAAAATACCAAAATCATCATGTTAAGGTCGTGTTACAGCTCCTACGAGTTCGTCAAATCATTCTGTCCAGATTTTAGTTTCGCCTAAATCATACTTTAATCAACTACCGTGTGCATAAAAACAATCAACAAACATCAATCATCATTACCAAACATCCCTAATACTTATTTTGATCAGATTCTACTACCAATCATGCAAAGATCACAACTTTAAAGACCAAAACATCAATAACTTGCGCAACAAGTATCCTATGATGTTACTAATCGTTTATTATCATGTTTAATCCGTTTAATCTTCAAAAGCTTCATGTTTTAATGATTATTAAAAACTTTCAGACCTGGACAAACTTTGTTACATGATTTTTATAACAAAAACATAAGATAAAAGTGTAAGGAATCAAAGGTTATACCCTTAGCCCTTCGATTCGATCAACCGTGCGCCTTTGTAGCTTCCCAATTGATGATCTTGAGCCTTAGCAGGAGTTTTAGGGTTAATATTTCGTGTGGGGCAGTAAGGGGGCGATTAGGGTTGAGTTTAGGGGTTGCATGGGGGTTAAGGATGCTTAAATAGGTGTGTAAGTCGGTTAAGACTCGCCAGGCTTCTTCGAGCGCCCGCTCGGAATCTGTGAGCGCCCGCTCGGACTCTGTAAGTGCCCGCTCGGACTCTTTGAGCACCCGCTCGTACTCTGTGAGCTCCCGCTCACAGGCCCTCGGCGCGCGCGGGTGGCCCGTTTCGTCTCCTGACGTGTTTTCCTTTGACGCTTTCGTTATTTCGGACCGTAACAAGTGCAACCCCATGTGTTAATACCCTAATCAACCTAATGGTCCACCTTTAACGATTTTTATTAAAGTATCCGATTTAAGTTCACGTAATCACATACGGTTTGCACATATTTTCACAGCGTATCACAGAAGCACGTAATTGCAATCAATATCAATCAGTTAACTCACAATTATTAAACTTCTTTGTTCACCAACGTCCGAGGTTCACTAATCATGTATATAGTCTTGTAATTCCTCGAATTACCACTTCATGCAGTTATTACCCTATAACTGTGCGACGTGTGACTTAACTAGCTAACCCTAGTTAAGTAGAATGTATTGAATTAACTGTGCGACGTGTGACTTAACTAGCTAACCCTAGTTAAGTAGAACATGAAATTGTGGGGTATCACATCATCCCCAAGTTGAAAAGAATTTCGTCCCAAAATTCAGTAAGTAAACAGTAAAGTTGGCGTCAAGTGAGTGCCAAGTTGGAGAAAATTCCAAAAAAAAATTTCTGGGTGTCACAATCCTTTATGATATTGAACAATCTTTGATCTCGTTTTTAAAATGCAGGATGTCGACATTTGCTTGGAAACATGAAAACATGACTGGCATCTCCAAGGATATGATCATTCATAAGCTTGGAATCGATAAGAGCTTCAAGCCCATCCAACAAAAGCGAAGAAAATTTGCACCTGAAAGAAATGGATAGATTGTTGAAATCCAAGATGATAAGGGAAGTCAAATTCCCAAGGTGGCTAGCCAATGTAGTCGTAGTGCAAAAGAAGAATGGAAAATGGAGAGTATGTGTAGATTACACAGATCTCAATAAGACTTTTCCTAAGGATCCATTTCCACTTCCACACATCTACTCAATGGTGGATGCCACAACTGGTCATGAAAGGTTAACTTTCATGGATGCATCCTCAGGATTTCAACAAATCCAAATGGAACCGGATGACCAAGAGGATACTGCATTCATGACCCCATCAGGTATTTATTGTTATATTGCTATGCCTTTTGTACAAAAGAATGCAGGTGCAACATACCAAAGGTTGGTCAACATGATGTTCAAAGAAAAGATTGAGGACACAATGGAAGTCTACATCGTTGATACGGTAGTGAAGTCCAAGAAAGCTGAAGACCATCTTCAGGATATCAAAGAAGCCTTTGACATCCTGGATGCTTATAATATGAAGTTGAATCCTGCCATGTGCAATTTTTGAGTTGGTGCTGGCAAATTTCTTGGGTACTTAGTAACCAAGAGACGAATTGAAGGTAGTCCAGAACAAATCAAAGCTATCCTGGATTTCAAATCTCCAACCAACATCAAGGATGTGCAAAGATTAACTGATAGGATAGCAGCTTTGAACAGATTCATTTCAAAGTCCACAGAAAAATGCAAGGAGTTCTATGACATCCTGAAGAAAAACAATAAATTTTACTGGGGACAAAAGTATGAGGAGGCATTGCAGAAGTTGAAGGAATATCTTGTAGCAGCTCTACTCCTGATGAAACCTGAGGATGGTGAGCCTCTCACGCTGCATCTTGCAGTTTCTGGAAATGCAATAAGTGCAGTATTGGTAAAAGATTTTGAAGGACAACAACATCCTATCTACTATGTAAGTAAAACTCTATTGGATGCTGAATACAGGTACTCACATCTTGAAAAACTTATTTTAGCTTTGATTATGGCATCTACAAAGTTAAGGCATTATTTTGAAACACATAGGATACATGTTCAGACTAATTACCCTATAAAAATGTATTCAGAAAACCAGAAATGTCAGGAAGAATGGCAAAATGGTCAGTGAAATTAAGTGCTTTTGACTTGGTATATGAGCCTAGAATTGCAATCAAATCACAGGCTCTAGTTGATTTTGTGGCTGATTTCAGTAGTGACATCCTACGTGAAATAGAAAAAGAAGTACAACAACTAAATGAAAACTTGGGATAATGGATTTTATATACTGATGGTGCTTCAAATATGAGGGGTACAGGATTAGGAGTACTACGTCACAATGGGACAAAATACCCCATGCGATTAGATGTGCATTTCAAACAACCAATAATGAAGCTGAATATGAAGCTCTCATTGCTGGTTTACAACTTGCTAAGGATATGTATGTTTCAAATTTAGAAGTATTTGTTGATTCTTTGTTAATCACTAACCATTTTAATGGATCTTATGCAGTCAAAGGTAAAAAATTAGCATCTTGTTTTGTAGAATTTACATTAACTCAGGTACTGAGGGAAGAAAATGCTGCAGTTGATGCCTTGGCAAACTTAGGATCCTCCTTAAATTTACCAGAAGGATCCAAAATTCCTATCATTCACATTCTGAAGCCAGCAACAGTGGAAGCATATCCTGAGGATAACACTGTGCATCCTGAAGATTGCATTGAACATCCTATGGATAACACCGTCTTTGCTACTCAGGACCAAGATGATACATCCTGGATGACTCCTATCATTAAATATCTTAAGGATGGTGACATTCCTGACAAGGAAAATTCTAGAGCTTTCAGGATGAAGGTATCTAAATTTGTCATTATAAACAATATATTGTATAGAAAATATCTTGCAGGTCCATATTTAAGATGTCTCAACAAGGAAGAAGCAAAGAAAGTTCTCAAGGCTATCCACGAAGGAGATTGTGGAAATCACACAGGAGGAAGAGCTCTATATTCAAAAACTCTAAGGACAGGATACTACTGGCCAACTATGAAGAAAGATGCCATGATGTATTCTCAGAGGTGTGATCCTTGTCAAAGACATAGCAACATCCTCCACCAACCTGCTAAACCTCTACATCCTATTATCTCACCATGTCCTTTCATGAAATGGGGGATGAACATAGTGGGAAAATTACCTAAAGCTCCTGGTGGAATGGTGTTTATATTGGTCATGACTGATTATTTCTCAAAATGGATTGAAGCCGAAGCCTTTGTACAAGTTAGAGACAAAGAAGTAGTATCCTTCATCAAGAGAAACATCCATACAAGATTTGGTGTACCGGCTGAGATCATATGTGATAATGGATCTCAATTCATTAGCAAAAGAACAACTAGCATTTGTGAATGTTGGGGAATCAAGATGATAACGTCAACACCTGTGCATACTCAAGCTAATGGATAAGCAGAATCCTCAAACAAGATCATTGTCAACAATATAAAGAAGAAACTTGGAGAAAAGAAATAAAAGAAGAGCTTCCATTTGTACTTTAGGCAGATAGGACTACTTCTAAGAATGCAACTGGTCAAACACCTTTCTCCTTGGTCTTTGGAACAGAAGCGATGCTCCCAACAGGGATGACAATGCCTACAGCAAGAAGACATCTTCAGGATACATCTACCAACTCAGAAGTATTGCTTCAAGATCTTGAAATAGTGGACGAGCTTAGGGATGCTGCAAAATTAAGGATGGCAGCTTGTCAACAAAGGATAGCCAAAGCCTACAACAAGAATATCAGGATAAGAAGGTTCCAAGTGGGAGATTTGGTCTTAAGGAAAGCCTTCCAAAACACTACCAAACCAAGTGATGGAAAATTAGCTCCTAAGTGGGAAGGACCCTACTTGATCGATTCTGAAGCTGGAAAAGGAGCATATCGGCTTTCGAATATGGAAGGCGAAATTCTACCAAGGTCTTGGAATGCAATACATCTTAAATACTATCACATATGAGGTATGAAGGCTTCTTATCCTTATATACATTTTATTTTCTTTAATGATCTCTCTACTAAAAATGGTCTAGTATATAGTCCATCTTCAGAATTTTTCAGGTCTATCTTGAAGATGCAACTTTGAAGACTAGAGGGTTGGCCACCCTCTCCTACGTTAAGGTATCTGACACATTCCTAAGGTTTAAAGGTTTTCACCTCTCACATTGGGTTAGCAACCCCGCCTGGAGTAAACGTTATTCATGTATATCTTCAGGATGGTGGGACCAGTTCATGTAAAAGTGGCTGACAATTTCATCATTTTTGAAATATACATTGAATCCCTAAGGTTTAGACATTTTTCAATGTCTCTTTCTCGTATTTGGCTTAGTCGTCAGTGGCCTCGACGCCAGTTATACTTAGTCTTGTCGCAAGCTATCACCAAGATGCTACATTAAGGCCTTGTTGCCAGTTATTCCTAAGATTGTACATCATTATGGGCATGACCCCGGTTTATATAAAGGCCTTGCCGCCAGTATGATAACCATGTGTAACACCCAACCGATGGCGGAAACATCGAGGTGTCACGTAGTGACAATTGTTCAATAGCTCATGGACTAGAAATGTAAATTTGAATACATTGAATTGAATAATTTATTACATTGAAAGGAATTAAAAGATACAAAATTCTAATGTGACAACTAAAACTGAAATCCAATAAATCTCAAATCTAAGTCTAATTTCCAAAAGCTTAGAAATGATCTCATAAGAACCTGAAACATGTACGAAAATATTTTTTTCAATACAAAAATGTATTGGTGAGCATACCCTATTTGAATACATATAATAGAAAAGTGTTTCGCAATGTATGTGCTATGATATTTGTAATATGTAAAAGGGTCAAAATCAAGCCTCACATCGTTCAATAATCGTTCACACATCGTTCAAGAAAACCATAACAATGACTAAGGAATATAATTCGTATTACTACTCATTGTTAGGTGCGGCCCAAAGGTTAATGACTTTGACAAATCGTTCATACAATTCACACAAAACATATCAAGAGCACATTGCTTTGTAAATAACATACGTAAGTTTGATAATAATGGTACATGAATCACCCCAAAAGCGTAAAATAGTAAAAAGGGGAAAGATATACTCACAGTTTCGCTAAGTATAAACTCCACGAAAGTTCGTTGTAAAGGATTTAGAATTCCGAAGAACTCAACCTATATATGATAGAATACTAATGAGGAAAATAACTTAAAAGTCTAAGGCAACCAAAATCTAAGGCATTAGGGTTTACTAGACTTTGTGTATGGAAGATGAAGTTTTTTTATAGTAACTTGAACAATAGTTTTGAAATAAATATATCACGATTTAAAATTAAATATGTGACTAAAACACTTTTGTCTCTCACACTTAGAAACATTTTCTATTTTCTAGAAAAATATCCATGAAATAGATTTTATGATTTATATTTAACTAAACAATTTATTATACCTAATTTAAATATAAATAGAATAAATAATACGAGATATAATCCAAAAATGATATTTTTATGATAAATAATTATTTCCTGATGTGAAATAGTGAAAATATTATTTCCATAATTTATCTCATTTTATTTGTATTTAAAACATATTTAATGAGTTTAAGTAGTGTTTTAATGATTAAAAATATTAAAAATAACAAAAATAATCATTTTCTGAGTAATTACATTTTCTATCAGTTTATTATACATAAAAATAAATCTCCAGAAAATTTGAGGTTAAAATCATTTAAAATGAATTTTTAATCAATTAATTATGATTAAAACAATTTCATTTAGGAAAAATATTAAAATAATGTATTTTCCAGAAAATAAAATATGATAATTTTCTTTAGGGTGTCAAGATATTTTACCTAAATTTTCATAATTTGTAGAGTAAAAATGAATTTTCTAGGAATATTTTAAGATTATGGCTAATATATATATATAATTTAAAAAAATAATAATAAAAGAAAAATGACCAAGGAAAGATGAAAACAAAACCAAAAATTCTTGCTCCTAGGGGGACTCGAACCTGAGCATCCCTTTTGACAACCACCACACACAACCACTAGACCAAGACTTGTCATGTTACTTTCTTTGAAAATTTAATGTTTTTAACTATAATCTACAAACATCATCTTCCCCAAAATTACTAGCATAAAACCTAACCCTAATCCGTAAATTAATTACCCAGATTCAACAAGATTAGACAACTGAATCATAGGGCTTTTGTTTAGGGATGAATGAGGAACAAAACGGCATACAAAAGTAGGACTCACAAAGCGTAACTTGGTCGCAATTTGGCTTCAAGAGACGAACACAAATTCCACGAATTGGAGCCTTTCAAGGTGTTCTTTGTCACACCCCGACTTTTCCCCAAATCGGTTGTGACGTTTGGTAACTTCGCCACGCAGCAGAAAGTTGCATCTAAGACTCTTATTTCCCAGCGCCATTGCTAACCCTCTAGGATCTGTAACACCCCAACCGATGGCGGAAACATCGGGGTGCCACGTATTGATGATTGTTCAGTAGCTCATGATGAATATCAGATTTCATTAAATGATTTAATTTATTTACATACAATGATTCTACAAGACTTCATACATCAAATTGAATGAAACTATGCACGTATCTTCAAGCAAATCTTCCAAACAAGTAGAACCTGAAACATGTTAAGTTGAAAATATTTTGGGTCAACAATTGTTGGTGAGAATACATAGGTTTGTGAAAATAAATGGTAACGATAGTTTGTACAACATTCAAAGTTGTATGATGATAGAGTATGATACCGACATGTAGCAATGCGTCTTTGTACAACCAAACCTTGTGTCGACTGATGACTAACTCGCAAGTTAGTTAAATGTTATTACTGTTATCGATCATCCCTGAGTCTATGCGGGTGGGATGGGTTTGTCA
Source organism: Ambrosia trifida (assembly GCA_028751855.1). Lineage (NCBI taxonomy): Eukaryota > Viridiplantae > Streptophyta > Magnoliopsida > Asterales > Asteraceae > Ambrosia > Ambrosia trifida. The sequence continues at coordinate 60,644,052 of CM054128.1, read as the reverse complement.
GACCTATAGCGCTATAATCTAAACAGGCGGCTTGATCATTGTTAATGATTGTACTGTGTCTTTTTGTTACAGTCAAATGATAGAATGATGATGTACTTGAATCACAAGTAAATATGAGTAAATGATAGTATAAAATATTTGAACATGTTTCACCCAAAAATAGTGAAAATAGAGTAAAGGGGCTATGTAAACTCACCTTAGCGAATGTTAACTTGTTGAAAAGATATGATAATTGTGTTGCCCAAAGTGATTCCAAATATTACCCTATAATGAGGTAATATATAATAAGTCTAAGTCTATGTAACTAATATGTGTATCCTAGGGTTTCGATTTGGGGATAATCAATTGTTAAATTTAATTTAAAAATGTTAATTAAATAAAGAAAATTGGATAATTAATGAAAAATAGTCTTTTTACAAAATTTGAATTTTGAGTGTGCACATTAAAGTGTTTGAAGCAATAAAATAATTTTTATAAAATTATTTCATTTTAAATAGATTTTTAAATCTATTTATTTATAAATAGCCAATTATTAACTTTAATATTCAAAAATACTAAAATTAAAGAAATCTTATTTTAAAAATCATAATTCTGTTCTAAATGATTAAAAATAATTTGTATAAAATTTTGGTGCAAAAATGACGAAAATTGGATTTATTATGAATTAAATATGATTAAATCTTACAAAAATTGATTAAAAATAATAAATAAATGATTTTACTGAATTAAAAATTATTTCAGTAAAGTTCAACTTTATAAAAAGTTAGGATAATTTTTGGGGAATTTAATAATACTGTTTTGATATAATAATGGATTTTTATAATTATAATAGTATAAAAATGATTTAATTATTATAAATATTAAATAAAAGAATTTCTGAAAAATAAAAATTGTAAATAACACTTTTATATCAGATTAAGCAATTATAATTTTTTTAGAATTTATAAAATAGTTTAGGTATTTTAAAAATAATTTAAAAGATTTAAAGGATTAATATATATATATATAACTAATTATATAGTTAAAAAGAAAAGAAAGGAAAAAGGGTGCAAAGACCCGGTCAGTGCCGGGACTCGAACCCAGGTGACCATTGTGGAGGGTCAGCGTCTCAACCACCTGGCCTAGGCCGTGGTTGTGATGATTTCTGGTTTTAAATTATTAAATACACGAAGAACAAAAGCTTTTATCCCCAATTTAAACGTGATGAACCCTAGATTATTCAATTGATTGATTCAGGCAACTATAGCCCGATTAATGTTAGGGCTATAGTTGCTTGGATGCCGATGAGTGAAACCCACCAAAAAAATTGAACTCACAGTGTACGATTGATGATGAAGGTCGGGTCAAAGAAAAGTCAACCACGAGCTTGATAGCAACAATCAGGGTATAATAGAAAGAATTGGAGGTGAAGAGAGGGGTATGAGCGAGTTGTTAAGCTACGCAGAGCCTCAATTTATACTAATGGATTAGGGTTAGGGTTAATTAGGTAGTTGACTTTCCTTATAATGAAACGCGGCCAATTTTGATGATTAGGGCAACGATGCCGTGTAATTGTTGTGCAATAATGTTGGATTGGGCCGGTAATAGCACGAAGTTGCCAAACATACATCAATTACGCGTTAATACAACGGATTGGGCAACAAGGAATCCCACAGTTGACTTTTCTTGTCAACTGTGAGGATTCTAAATCGTGTATAAGTTTATTGTTGATCCGAGATTATCACAAGCAAGTGGCCAGCCCAGTTGGTTGGGCTCGTGTGTTGGTTTGGACCGGCCTTGGCGCGGGTTCGAACCCCGGCCAAGGCAAAACATTTTTTTGATTTATTTCAACACTCACACACATATATATAATATTATATATAGTATTAGGGTTCCATAATAGCGACAAAAATAATAATTGCGACGATAAATATGAAAACTTAACGTTTTATTAATGTCGATGGCGTATCGTACAAGTATTTAATGCGTGATGTTACAGTCTCCCCTACTTTTAGGAACTTCGTCCCGAAGTTAAGAGAAAACCAGGGTTACAATTGGTCAACTACTGAAGACTTTGATAAAATTTCACACTACCTTAACGTACCTGTAAATTCATGATTACGTTCCGGACCGTAATTACCAATTTACCTTACATTAGGGTTTTGCGTCCTTTTATGACTTTACCGATTGTTAAGCAGGTCTGATAGTCTCCGCCAGTCGTTCAGGTGGTAGGGCCTCTCCCGACTGTTGGAATGACATGATGACCTCTACCAATCGTTAAGCTGGTCGTTTGATACAAGCAAGTATGATTACAGATATAGCAATTAGTTCACATTCAGACAAACATGCACACAGATGTTATGATAATACTTGAATTTTATTACTTGAATCGAATAACGTCAATACATAGAATAAAAGTAACCAATAGTCAAATGGTGAGTCTTGGTCAGGTAGCTGGAGGGTCTTGATCTCTGTTCAGTTTAGGGCATCGGTTACGGAAGTGATTTGGGTCTCCACATTCATAGCATTGACCATAGTTGTATCGATTAGGATTAGCAGCCTGAGCAGGGTTGATGGGTTGGTTGGCATTAGGATTTGGGGTCTCGCGACATGTATTAACTAGATGGCCATACCTACCACAATTGGTGCACAAGCGACATGCTGAAGCAGTGGGATGATGTCGGTTGCATGTGTTGCACAATGGATGGTTTCCTGTATAAGGTTTCTTGTTAGAAGCTTGTGTAGTGAGGTTGACATCAGGATCCTTGGCCTTACGCTTCTGATTCTCAGTAGTTACCGCGGCTACAATACTTGTTTTATTGCCTTTCCGAACTAAGGTTCCGTTCTTTACGTGATTATCGGTTAAGGTAGCTGCTAAACGTTTTGCTTCTTCAAGGGTAGCAGGGTTCCTTCCCCATACCGTGTCTTGAATCTGCATAGGCAAACCACCGATATACTTTTCGATGGCTACAGGTAGCGGAGTGACTTTGTGGGGCAGCAATAAGCTAAGCTCATGAAAGCGGGTGTTGTAGGCAAGGTTTTCCCCACTATCTTGAGCTAAGGTGTGGAACTCATCCTCAAGCTTCTTAACTTCATTGCGAGGACAAAACTCTTCCTTCATGATCTCTTTGACTTGGTCCCAGGTCATAGTAAGAGCAACCTCGGCCCCACGAGTACGTTTTTCTTCATTCCACCATGTGAGTGCTCGTTTATGGAGAACACTCATGGCGTAACGAACCTTGAAGTTGTTGGGGCATTCACTGTTGATGAAGGCATTCTCAATACCCTCAAACCATTGGAGGAGTCCAGTAGCTCCTTCTTCACCACTAAACTTTGGAGGGTTACAAGAGTTGAAATGCTTAAGGGTGCAAGCTTGGGGTCCATTACCATTGCCATTGCCATTGTTGTGACCATTCCCGTTGCCGTTCAATTGGATGACCTGAGCAAGTAAATTGGGAACCAGAGTTGCGATTTGCTGTGCCATTTGTTGAGAAATGATCGCAGCCAGTTGAGCATCGACCCCATTGTTGTTGTGGTTAGGAGCTTGGTCATGGTTGTGGTTATGGTTATCACCACCTTCTTCGTGATTCTCACCATTGTTGTTGCGAGTACTGCGACGAGGAGGCATGATCTGTAATAGACACAATGAAATGAATGAGAGTATATAAGGAGTGTAATCATTTATTCATTAATTAAAACGAATAAACGAAAACGTTGACTTATCAAAGATTCTCAATTCTAATAACATATGAAGACGTGCTTTAGCCTATAAGTGAACACTCATCCCGAGAATTCCCAGGTAGGCATCCGGGTCCCTCATCTGATTGGGATATATGCGCAATGCCAGCCTAGACAGAAGACTCAGAATACAGGCGTTCACCCTTCCAGATTGCACGTGTTCGTTATTAAAATCTAGAACTTCGACGAGATCTCAAGGTGGTTCAGGTTAAACCTGGGGATTTGTCCTATTAGTCTATGAGTAGATCCACTGATGGAGAGCAACCTTCTTGTAGGGAGGATATGAAGTAGGAGAGGGATAGAGAATAGCAAACAAAAGAAGCAAGTACTGGTTAAATCTTATGGTTATAGACTAGATTATTTCTCTAATAACCTAATTCCCTATAACCATGGCTCTGATACCAATCTGTAACACCCCAACCGATGGCGGAAACATCGGGGTGCCACGTATTGATGATTGTTCAGTAGCTCATGATGAATATCAGATTTCATTAAATGATTTAATTTATTTACATACAATGATTCTACAAGACTTCATACATCAAATTGAATGAAACTATGCACGTATCTTCAAGCAAATCTTCCAAACAAGTAGAACCTGAAACATGTTAAGTTGAAAATATTTTGGGTCAACAATTGTTGGTGAGAATACATAGGTTTGTGAAAATAAATGGTAACGATAGTTTGTACAACATTCAAAGTTGTATGATGATAGAGTATGATACCGACATGTAGCAATGCGTCTTTGTACAACCAAACCTTGTGTCGACTGATGACTAACTCGCAAGTTAGTTAAATGTTATTACTGTTATCGATCATCCCTGAGTCTATGCGGGTGGGATGGGTTTGTCAGACCTATAGCGCTATAATCTAAACAGGCGGCTTGATCATTGTTAATGATTGTACTGTGTCTTTTTGTTACAGTCAAATGATAGAATGATGATGTACTTGAATCACAAGTAAATATGAGTAAATGATAGTATAAAATATTTGAACATGTTTCACCCAAAAATAGTGAAAATAGAGTAAAGGGGCTATGTAAACTCACCTTAGCGAATGTTAACTTGTTGAAAAGATATGATAATTGTGTTGCCCAAAGTGATTCCAAATATTACCCTATAATGAGGTAATATATAATAAGTCTAAGTCTATGTAACTAATATGTGTATCCTAGGGTTTCGATTTGGGGATAATCAATTGTTAAATTTAATTTAAAAATGTTAATTAAATAAAGAAAATTGGATAATTAATGAAAAATAGTCTTTTTACAAAATTTGAATTTTGAGTGTGCACATTAAAGTGTTTGAAGCAATAAAATAATTTTTATAAAATTATTTCATTTTAAATAGATTTTTAAATCTATTTATTTATAAATAGCCAATTATTAACTTTAATATTCAAAAATACTAAAATTAAAGAAATCTTATTTTAAAAATCATAATTCTGTTCTAAATGATTAAAAATAATTTGTATAAAATTTTGGTGCAAAAATGACGAAAATTGGATTTATTATGAATTAAATATGATTAAATCTTACAAAAATTGATTAAAAATAATAAATAAATGATTTTACTGAATTAAAAATTATTTCAGTAAAGTTCAACTTTATAAAAAGTTAGGATAATTTTTGGGGAATTTAATAATACTGTTTTGATATAATAATGGATTTTTATAATTATAATAGTATAAAAATGATTTAATTATTATAAATATTAAATAAAAGAATTTCTGAAAAATAAAAATTGTAAATAACACTTTTATATCAGATTAAGCAATTATAATTTTTTTAGAATTTATAAAATAGTTTAGGTATTTTAAAAATAATTTAAAAGATTTAAAGGATTAATATATATATATAACTAATTATATAGTTAAAAAGAAAAGAAAGGAAAAAGGGTGCAAAGACCCGGTCAGTGCCGGGACTCGAACCCGGGTGACCATTGTGGAGGGTCAGCGTCTCAACCACCTGGCCTAGGCCGTGGTTGTGATGATTTCTGGTTTTAAATTATTAAATACACGAAGAACAAAAGCTTTTATCCCCAATTTAAACGTGATGTACCCTAGATTATTCAATTGATTGATTCAGGCAACTATAGCCCGATTAATGTTAGGGCTATAGTTGCTTGGATGCCGATGAGTGAAACCCACCAAAAAAATTGAACTCACAGTGTACGATTGATGATGAAGGTCGGGTCAAAGAGAAAAGTCAACCACGAGCTTGATAGCAACAATCAGGGTATAATAGAAAGAATTGGAGGTGAAGAGAGGGGTATGAGCGAGTTGTTAAGCTACGCAGAGCCTCAATTTATACTAATGGATTAGGGTTAGGGTTAATTAGGTAGTTGACTTTCCTTATAATGAAACGCGGCCAATTTTGATGATTAGGGCAACGATGCCGTGTAATTGTTGTGCAATAATGTTGGATTGGGCCGGTAATAGCACGAAGTTGCCAAACATACATCAATTACGCGTTAATACAACGGATTGGGCAACAAGGAATCCCACAGTTGACTTTTCTTGTCAACTGTGAGGATTCTAAATCGTGTATAAGTTTATTGTTGATCCGAGATTATCACAAGCAAGTGGCCAGCCCAGTTGGTTGGGCTCGTGTGTTGGTTTGGACCGGCCTTGGCGCGGGTTCGAACCCCGGCCAAGGCAAAACATTTTTTTGATTTATTTCAACACTCACACACATATATATAATATTATATATAGTATTAGGGTTCCATAATAGCGACAAAAATAATAATTGCGACGATAAATATGAAAACTTAACGTTTTATTAATGTCGATGGCGTATCGTACAAGTATTTAATGCGTGATGTTACAGGATCCCCGATCCCAATACGTCGCCCACTCCAACCGTGCCGTTACCAAAGTTTAAACCTGAAAGACATACTTAAAAAGTCAACATCTAATGCTGGTGAGTTCATAAGTTTAACAAAAACGTTTCCAAAGGTTACCGAGTGTTACCAAAGTGTTACCATGTCCATACTATATCAATGTTACCAAGTACGCTAGCTAGGCGTATGTTTTTGCTACTACTACGATTGGAAAACCATTACTAGACACGTTTAGCAATGTTTAGCAATGTTCAGTCCGAATGTTCAGCATGTTACCAATGTTACCAGTTCGAGACAATATGCACCCGCCCGGCCCTCCAAGCCGACGAGTGGGGCAGGTCACGCCCAATAGATCTATCCACATTTCCCCCGTTGTGCATCCCCGCACATTCATGGTTTCCCTGGGCTTTCAAAGATCGTATAGCAACGCGTAGTTAAATCATAGTATGACATATGTTACAAATTAAGTTTAACGCACATTTTCTCCCCCAAAAGTAAAAGCATTAAAAGTGGGGCCGTGAACTCACGCAACCCGTTTCATTTTCCAAAACTTTGGTTTGCTTTAAATTCCTCAATTTTTATAAAAGAAGCATGTCTTCCCCCCGAAAACATTTACAAAAACAGTAAAAAGTGGGGGTCATGAACTCACCTTAATTTCCATGCTAAGCTAGCAAACAAGCCTGAAACCTCAACCGACTTCCTCGTGCCCTAATTACCAACAAAGGACACCTTAATAGTCTATCACACATAAGCCTAGCTTATTAACCGCCTAAATGATAGTCTATCCGAAGGTCTAGACTCGTGTGTACCAACGTGAGTCTCAATACGTTTCAACTCGACGAACCGATCATGACTTATCTTAATTCACGAGTTACATACAACATAGTACCCAAGTTTCACACTTGTGACTATTCGTGTGCAAACCTTGGTGGACTATAACCCCGAAACGTATAACTATCCTGAGCCAAAGATCGTCTCGTAAATCATTTTAGAAAATACTCTTTGAGGAAAAATAAATTTAGTTATTAAAACCGATTAATAACATTTGTTACTTTTTCTCAAATATTGTTTGGAAATCATCTTTATTGCTACGAATAAATAGTCCTTAAAAGCATTTCGATTTGTATATAATAATGCATTTTTCCAAAACACTTAGGGGAATTTATTTATAAAAATGGCAGTTCATTACGCTTTGATTTTATAAAAATTTGGGCAGAGTTTCCTCTGTTTTTGTACAAACCAGACAACATCCGTTGTCTACAATTTTCCCCAAAACAAATTTCAAACACAATTCATCAAGTCCTTTTATCCACATTTCCGATTCACGAGACTATATCATTCGTCACCTATGTATACTTATTTATATATACAATATAGTCCAACAAAGTAGTCCAATGTTATTTAGTCCGATGTTCAATATCATAAGTCACGTTAAGTTATCCATTTAGCAATTCGTTCGATATAAAATGTAGTTACCGTTTATTATTATTATTATTCGGTCCGTTCGCGAGTTAAAACTATTTCCTCAATATCAATATATTTATAAATATATAATATTCATAAATATATAATATTTACAAATATCCAATATTTATAAATATACAAATAAAGTAATAATAACACGATTGTAAGTATACCGAATCGCACACCGGGCCGTTGACAGAGCGTTGACCAGATCTGACTGTTGACCCGACCCGGATATAATCGAACCTAAACCAAACCCAAACGAGCTGAACACAGCCATAACCACGAGCCAAGACCTGACCCGAGACCAACCGAACTGACCCGAGCAACCCACTACCAGACCACCATAACCGGACACCAACATCTTTGTCTCAGCTCTACTTCCACCTGGTACAACCACCACCTCGGCCATCCAACACCCACCACCCGACAACAACCACCACCACTTCCTTGTCTCTCCCCTTTGTGAAACACCAACCAATCCGCCACCAGAACCCAAATCATCGGACCCCAAGATGAAACCAAGACCCAAGACCATACCTGAATCAACTTGACACGCAACTGAAGCCTGAACCGGACCTAGGTAGCCACCCAAACGAACAACCAACGAATCGGGTCCCCATCAAAACTACCGTGACACCATGACCTGCACCACCAACATCCAGCTCCACCACCAAACACGAAACAACAATCACCTAACCCGCCGCCGCTGCCTGAACAGTCATCTCCTCCACTCCCAACGTTACAACCACCACCGAAACTCGTAGAACCTACCACCGAACACAACTCCACAACCTAACAACCCCTGGCTGAGCCGCTACGACCTTCACACCCATTCTCGGGCTCCAAAATCACCACGCCGCCTCCACCAAGTCCGGTGGAGGTCGGCCGCTGCTGAAGGAGGGACAGGAGAGGGAGAGACAGCGAGGGAGGTTAGAGAGAGGGGTAGAGAGGGAGATGGGTTTGTTTGAGGTGTGTGGCTGACAACAAAAAATGAGGGGCAAGGGAAGGAGTTAGCTTTTTATAGGTAGGGTTTGTAGGTGAGGGTCTAATAGGTGTTTGAACCTGTAGTAAACGTAAAATGCCTCGGTTCCATTTTAGGCTCGATAATTAATTATAAAAAGTAGTCGGTTTTGTTCGACATGTAACACACAACTAAACCGAGCAAAGATATAAGTATTTTCGTCGACTGGCACGTGCGTTCGACGCGCCCGTTGACATCGCGTAAATTAAATCGGTCGCGGTTTTCATTGTTAAAACGATCAGTAAACTTCCGAAACTTTATAATTAACAATATTTATAATAAATATTTATTTTTAATAATAAAAATCTCATCAGTGTAGATCGGAAGTTGCCGGTTGTCACATTCTCCCCATGTTACAGAAATTTTGTCCTCAAAGTTTGAGGGAGGATATCATCCAAGAACGAATGGTAGTACAACAAAAATAGCCAACGGACTTGCCGGTACAAATGGCACGAAATAAAGTTTCAGAATCAACTGAATTCAAATTGTAAACAATAACTCTGTCAACAAATACTATTGGCGCACCTCAAACGAAGCAACTAATGCACCAACTTTCGCATTACACGCCGCAAGGTGTGTTTGGATTTAAGGCACAAACAAGTTGATGAAAATGACAAATAAAATCATCCACTAACACTAGTCGAATGAATACTCAACACAAGGTGCTCCATCAAATTTCAACAATTCGATTCAACTGAAGTGTCGACTTTAAAGAAACTCATCGACAAAGTGTCAAAAGATTCATTGCCCAAAATGGCCGAACATATCAAGACTAGAAAACAAGCATTACGAGCAACGTAATGATAAAACAAATCACTAATGAAACAATTGTTTGATGTGAAGCCTTGCAATGAACCTTCACAATTTAAAGAATCCCAACAAACAACTGTTGACACGTGTACAAAATACGTGTCTAATTCTGTGAGAGAATAAGGAATCAACAAAATTCAGATTTCTTTACGATTGAACGTTGAAGGCCACTAACACAAAAGAAGAGGGATGTAAATCGTATCCAAAGATATCGCTAGGTTCTAAAACAGGAACCTTAGAGGCTCAAGAAACAAGATCATCAAGATCTTAAACTAGTTTAAGAAAAGCAAAGTCACAAATGACACGAATAGGGGAGAATTGGCAATCACGTCCGCAACAACAAAAGAATGAATAACCCTTATCCATTATTTATATACATACAACACATAACAATATAGATACCCTCACGATAGAATTTCTTAGAATTATCAAGTGCCTGTAAATTTGCGATAACGTGACGTCTGTGTTATCGAAAATTTACCTCACCAGATCATCCTATTAACCTCCATCATGAGTTATATCACAAGTACTCGTTACAGTCACATAATAACACGTATATAGTACAGTACATAATATAATGTTTGTTGTGTGCGCCACCTTCCCAGTGCTCTTCCCGTCCGCATTCCAGCTTCTCAGCATCATCGGCAAAACGAGGTGCCTCATCAAGACGTTTCTGACCCAAGTCGACCCTGACGACACAGCATGCTCCGAACCAGGGAGGCGAGACCGCAGATGCTGCAACAATCCCTTTGCCAACTCGTCCAACCACGTGTGAGCGTTCTAGGTACGTCCAAGCTTGAGTCGACAACCATGGGCGATACGTATCATATATACTTTACATAAATACACATGGTATATAAACAAGTAAATTGTTCCTCATACCAAGAAACAATGACTCAGCTAACTCTATGTGAATAAACACTTTGATGTCTAAAACGATGACTCGCTAGTCACTAATGGGGTATGCCTAGCCACCACGTGCTAATGTCCTTTCTATATACAACTATAGAAAATACTGACTTCCTATTCACATAAGAAAAGTAAATGTTCCTTGCGACGAAGAAACGTACGCTGAGCTAGTGTAATACACCACTAGTCATGTAACTGCTTTGGCAACGGTTGGAATTTCAGTTCCTAGGCGTTCGTACTAAATATTATGTCTTAGAAATTTTGGTCCCTATCTCGAAACAACCTCTGGTTAAAGCCTAGATATCTGCACAAACACCTAATTCGCTAAAACCTATGGCTATGATACCAAACTGTCACACCCTGACTTTTCCCCAAATCAGTTGTGACGTTTGGTAACTTCGCCACGCAGCGGAAAGTTGCATCTAAGACTCTTATTTCCCAACGCCATTGCTAACCCTCTAGGGTCCCCGATCCCAATACGTCGCCCACTCCAACCGTGCCGTTACCAAAGTTTAAACCTGAAAGACATACTTAAAAGGTCAACGTATAATGCTGGTGAGTTCATAAGTTTAACAAAAACGTTTCCAAAGGTTACCGAGTGTTACCAAAGTGTTACCATGTCCATACTATATCAATGTTACCAAGTACGCTAGCTAGTCGTATGTTTTTGCTACTACTATGATTGGAAAACCATTACTAGACACGTTTAGCAATGTTTAGCAATGTTCAGCCCGAATGTTCAGCATGTTACCAATGTTACCAGTTCGAGACAATATGCACCTGCCCGGCCCTCCAAGCCGACGAGTGGGGCAGGTCACGCCCAATAGATCTATCCACATTTCCCCCGTTGTGCATCCCCGCACATTCATGGTTTTCCCCGGGACTTTCAAAGATCGTATAGCAACGCGTAGTTAAATCATAGTATGACATATGTTACAAATTAAGTTTAACGCACGTTTTCTCCCCCAAAAGTAAAAGCATTAAAAGTGGGGCCGTGAACTCACGCAACCGTTTCATTTTCCAAAACTTTGTTTTGCTTTAAATTCCTCAATTTTTATAAAAGAAGCATGTCTTCCCCCCGAAAACATTTACAAAAACAGTAAAAAGTGGGGGTCATGAACTCACCTTAATTTCCATGCTAAGCTAGCAAACAAGCCTGAAACCTCAACCGACTTCCTCGTGCCCTAATTACCAACAAAGGACACCTTAATAGTCTATCACACATAAGCCTAGCTTATTAACCGCCTAAATGATAGTCTATCCGACTGTCTAGACTCGTGTGTACCAACGCGAATCTCAATACGTTTCAACTCGACGAACCGATCATGACTTATCTTAATTCACGAGTTACATACAACATAGTACCCAAGTTTCACACTTGTGACTATTCGTGTGTAAACCTTGTTGGACTATAACCCCGAAACGTATAACTATCCTGAGCCAAAGATCGTCTCGTAAATCATTTTAGAAAATACTCTTTGAGGAAAAATAAAATTAGTTATTAAAACCGATTAATAACATTTGTTACTTTTTCTCAAATATTGTTTGGAAATCATCTTTATTGCTACGAATAAATAGTCCTTAAAAGCATTTCGATTTGTATATAATAATGCATTTTTCCAAAACACTTAGGGGAATTTATTTATAAAAATGGCAGTTCGTTACGCTTTGATTTTATAAAAATTTGGGCAGAGTTTCCTCTGTTTTTGTACAAACCTGACAACATCCGTTGTTTACAATTTTCCCCAAAACAAATTTCAAACACAATTCATCAAGTCCTTTTATCCACATTTCCGATTCACGAGACTATATGATTCGTCACCTATGTATACTTATTTATATATAGAATATAGTCCGATAAATTAGTCCAATGTTCAATATCATAAGTCACGTTATGTTATCCATTTAGCAAATCGTTCGATATATAATGTAGTTACCGTTTATTATTATTATTATTATTATTATTATTATTATTATTATTATTATTATTATTATTATTATTATTATTATTATTCGGTCCGTTCGCGAGTTAAAACTATTTCCTCAATATCAATATATTTATAAATATACAAATAAAGTAATAATAACACGATTGTAAGTATACCGAATCGCACACCGAGCCGTTGACAGAGCGTTGACCAGATCTGGCTGTTGACCTGTAACACCCCAACCGATGGCGGAAACATCGAGGTGTCACGTAGTGACGATTGTTCAATAGCTCATGGACTAGAAGTGTAAATATTGATACATTGATTAAATAATTTATTACATTGAAATGAAATACAACGTTTCTAAATGTCAACTAAACTGAAATACAATGAATCCAAAATCTAAGTAAAAATTCCAAAGGCTTAAAAGTCATCTCATAAATAACCTGAAACATGTACGAAAATAGTATATGTCAATACAAAAATGTATTGGTGAGCATACCCTGTTTGAATAAATATAGTAGGAAAAGTGTTTAGCAATTCATGTGCGGTACCATTTGCAATTATGTAATAAGTAATATCCGTTCAAAACCAAACCTAAGAATAATGACTAACACATGACTAACCAACTGAATAATGAATTAACAAGACAATGACCAAGATTCTCTCAACAGAGTCTCAATGGGGCATACCATAGTACTATTCATTGAAATGCTAGGCCGCCCAGCGGTTAATGATTTTGACAAGTCATAGACACACCAATTAACATAAAGCAAACACACATGAGAATTGCATTTAGTAAAAGAAATAGAAACTTGATAGTAAGTACATGAGTCACCCCAAAATAGTAAGACAGTAAAAAGGGGAAAAATATACTCACAGTTTACGAAAGCGATCAAAATCCACTTAAGCGGTCGTGAGCTAAGTAATGGGAATTCCGAAGAATTCAACCTATAATGTGTAAGAATACTAATAAGGAAGTGTCTAAAAAGTCTAAGGTAACTAGGGTCTAAGCATTAGGGTTTGCTATGTCGATCTGGGGAATTAGAGCTTTAATGATAAGTCGCGTTAATGTAACAGTTTTATATCACAAATAATATATGAAAGGTTGTAAATGTGGTTTAAATAATATAATTATTACCAATTGAGTATTTAGTTAAAAATATGTTTAAATAATTAAGACAAAATAATTTAGTTAATTACTTTAACTAATTATTGTAAATAAATATTGGAATAAATAGTTATGAGTTACTCAAACATCCATCAATGATAATAAAGACTTTCAATCATAAAACATTTCTATTCTATAAGAAAAATATTTATAAAATAGATGTTTAAATAATGTAAATAAACAGATGTTTAATTATATCTTATTAAACATAAATAATGTTAATAATACAAGACATGACTCAAAAATACTATTTTTATAGAAATTGGATGCTTTCTTATGTAAATATATGAAAATAATTTTCTCATAATTTTTATAAACTTATTTATTTTTAAAACTGATTTAATGAGGTTACATCATGTTTAAATGATTAAAAATAGGAAAATTAATAAAAATAAATGTTTTCTAAACCAAATATTTTTATTTCAGTTCATAATGATTAGAAATAATTTATCAAAAATTTTGAGATTAAAATCATAAAAAATGAATTTTTAATCAATTAAATACGATTAAAACAATTTAATTCAATAAAAATATAAAAATAAAACATTTTCCAGAAAATAAAAGTAGGATAATTTTCTATGAGGTGTCAAGAAGCTACTCCTAAATTTTCATAATTTTTGGAGTAAAAATGGATTTATTATGAATATTTTAAGATATAAATGTATTTATATAAATAATTAAATAAGAAAAAGGAAAAAATACATATAATCTTGAACAAGAAAAAAAAACTCAAATCTTCTGCTATGGGGAATCGAACCCGAGTCATCAATGTGTCAACACCCACACATAACCACTACTCCAACCTATTAGTTTGTTATTGTGACACCCGGCATATAATCTTGAACAAGAAAAAAAAAACTCAAATCTTCTGCTATGGGGAATCGAACCCGAGTCATCAATGTGTCAACACCCACACATAACCACTACTCCAACCTATTAGTTTGTTATTGTGACACCCGACAAATTCTGGTTAACAACGTCGTTTAGATTACAGTCTACCTTAGCGAGTCACGCGTATATTATACGTAACTGGGTTAGTTGAGTCGTGTTATGGTTCGGGAACTGTCGGTTTAGTATAGAGGATCATCGGATGTCAGTCTAGAGGCTCATTAGATGTCAGTCCTTAACCAAGTGTACAAGTGGTGACGCGATTCGTAGAATCGCCAGAGCAGAGGGAACATACAAGTCTCGAGTCCCGGGAGTTGGTGAACGAGTGTGAATGTGTTTGTTTGCAAGTATTATGTGTTTACAATCATTATGTGACTTGTCGGTATGTGAAAATATGTTAACATATGTTAAAACGGGATTTAACGCG
This sequence comes from Ambrosia trifida, assembly GCA_028751855.1. Taxonomy (NCBI): domain Eukaryota; kingdom Viridiplantae; phylum Streptophyta; class Magnoliopsida; order Asterales; family Asteraceae; genus Ambrosia; species Ambrosia trifida. The sequence continues at coordinate 60,628,871 of CM054128.1, read as the reverse complement.
CAAAATACACGGAACCAACCCCTATAGGCGATTAGGGGAGGCTAATCGCCTATAGGGGAGGCGATTGGGCATTATTATAGGCGATTGGTGTGCTACTCGCCTATAGTATAGGCGATTAGCAGGCTAAATGCCTATAGTATAGCCGATTAGCAACCCTAATCGCCTATAAGTGCTGCATAATCGCCTGAAACGTGCTGGACGACTAAAAACGACTATAAATACGATACTTGACCTCCTAAACTTCATTATAACAACCCTAGTCGTCCCACAACTCGCCCAAACACACACACAACCTCTGGAACACGATTTTGGATCAAAACACAAGATTTCAAGCCTATTACATCAATCTATCACAAATCTAAGGTGTGGTTTTCATTCATGCAACCTTTATTAACATTTTTATTGAATCCCTAATGGTCCAGACCTATTTTAAAACGAATGTGTCTTCTGAAATTCGTTAATAATCGTTGTTAATTGGATTCTAACTATTATGCATGTTGTATGTGTGTTTATGATTAAAAGATAGGGTTTTTATGATTCAAGATGGATTAATAACATAATACTAAGGTAGTTACAGATTGATGATGTTAGCATGTTGATGAAATCTGAGTAATTGTTCATTAGGGTTACGGTTAAGCATGTTAATGTGATGTTTCATGCTATGTGTATTGTTTTTGGGATACATGGTTGCATGCAGGGCTGATAGATCGAGGTTAAACGAAGGATTTTGATGGAAATATGTTTGATATAGTTGTTTGGTTGATATTTGATGTTTACACACGTTCTGGGATTGATTTGGAGTGTTAAACGCGCGAAAAACCGGAACAGCAATGCTGTAGGCGATTGGCAACCCTAATCGCCTATGCTATAGGCGATTAGGAGGCTAATCGCCTGATATGACACCCTAATCGCCTATAGTATAGGCAATTGGGGGCTAATTGCCTTCGTTGCATGCAATTGTGATCCTAATTGCTAGTTAAGCCCTGAATTGCATGTCTTACGACCTAATCGCCTAATAAACTCCAAAAATGCATACCACATGACTTAATCGCCTATGGTATAGGCGATTAGCCCTCATACTCGCCTGTTGACTTTCATAATCGCTAGTTGACTTTTCCTAATCGCCTGTACTGCTGCTGTAAGTGTATTTTGACATTCCGAGACCCGATTTGACACCTAGTAACATGCTAGGAACCCCGTAACATACCTAATAACTTGGTAACATGTGTTCGGACTTATTTATGTGATACTTGAACTACGTGCTATAACTTGTTGGACTTTAACGTATGTTAAGTGTGATTGCATGATTGTATGTTTGAGAGTGCAAGGATAACACGGGGAGTCTCGGGTCACCAATGGGATGTCGAATCTTGTACATTGGGTTAATTTAACAGTCACAGTGTTTTCAAACGAACTTGGTTATGGTCTGGACATCTAGGGACTAACTAACCTACGGGTTATTAGTCTAAGTACTTGTAACTGTCATATGTTAGGTCGCCGCTTTACGGGGCTAGCATAGCTTGCTGATATTATTCGTGTTTCGAAGTAACGCAACCTAAGGTGAGTTTACGGCCCCTCTTTTAACTGGTTTCACTTTTCGGGGGAGAAAACATGTGTTAAACTTATGTTTTGGTAACAATTGTCATACTATGGGTTTCTATGGTTTACTATACGATCTTTGGAAGTCCCGGGGGAAACCATGAATGTGCGGGTTAGCACAACGGGGAAATGTGAATAGATCTATTGGGAATGACCAACCCCGCTCGTCGGCTTGGAGGGCCGGGCGAGTGCATATTGTCTGAAACAGGAACAGGTTTACTATTCGGGCACAACATCTGGTTTACGAGTTAGTAATGGTTTTCCAATCGTAGATGTAACAAAACATACGCCTAGCTAGCGTACTTTGGTTTACAAATTGATATAGTATGGACAGGTTGAACTTGGTACTTTGATTACAAAACCTGTGAACTCACCAGCATTTTTGTGCTGACGTAAACTCTTACATGTTTTCTCAGGTCGCTAAGGTAGCACTATGGAACTAGGGCGCACGCGTCTGCACGGCGTCTAGTTAGGATTGCATGGTTTTCAAACATTGAATAATTTGGTTTACTTTTGGATTATATTTTAAGAATAAGCTTCCGCTGTAATTGGAGATTTAAACTATGTTTTTGAAATTGCATATGTTCATTTAGACTTGTTTATTGTGATCGTTGACTTGGATCCTGGTTTGTCATGCGCCTCGCGGTAAAACTCCGCAAGTGGATTTTGAGGGTGTGACAGTTATATGTTTGAAAAGATAAGATTTTAAGCAAAACTTCTAAGGTGTCATCTTCCCCAAATAACTCTAGCCAAAACCCTAACCCTAACCCTAACCAAATCTAATAACCCGATTTAGGCATGATATACCGTCTGTGATAAGGGGCTATTGATAAGATATGATCATAGAATAAAACAGCATCGATGAAAAGAACTTACATTTATCAATCAAGTCGAAAAAGAAGAGGAATATGTCAACACTTGAAGGGCCGATTAGACTTGGTTCGAACGTGATTATGATGTGTTTAAGGTGGGTTTAAGATGCTCAGAGGTGCAGGAACGAATTGATAGTAGGTATTTATAAGATTTCATACGTTTTTTTGGTCGTTCCTTAATTCCGATCGGTTACACATGTTTGGTCCAATCAAAGCACATTAAAATGCGTTTATATCATACTAATAACTCGTTTAACTACTCTTTAATGTTGGAGAAACGTTTAAGAATCGATCTACAACGTTTTAGTTCATTAAAATTTGGGTTATAATTTTTCCGACCAAAAATTCCGGTGGCCGGCGTCCCACTTACCGGAAAAACGAGTAGGTAAGAGAGGAGGGATATTTTTTTCAGATTTAAATGTTTTGTCTTTTGGCAAAACTAGTCCCTCATAGTTAATTAGGTTAGTTTTATTATATAACTTTGTTAGAATATCCTTTTATAAACTTAACCATACTAACCAAGGTTAACTTTAAACCTTTATAAAATTTCTAACTTTTATAAGCTTTAAATGTTTAAACAAGATTAAATAAAATTTAAAATAATAATTGCGAAAATGTATAACGTTTAAATAATGTTTCAATAATCACGTTCGGTTAAAATGTAGGCGCTATCAAAATAGATATGTATACATATAATGATCGAATGAAACTCAATTTTTTTATTGAATTTGAAAATGGTAGAAATTTAAGGGCTATAAACGACAACTTCATAAAAGACGAGGGTGACGGATGTCACATGACCCGACCCGAACATAATCGAACCTGAACCAAACCCAAACGAGCTGAACACAGCCATAACCGCGAGCCAAGACCTGACCCGAGACCAACCGAACTGACCCGAGCAACCCACTACCAGACCACCATAACCGGACACCAACATCTTTGTCTCAGCTCTACTTCCACCTGGTACAACCACCACCTCGGCCATCCAACACCCACCACCCGACAACAACCACCACCACATCCTTGTCTCTCCCCTTTGTGAAACACCAACCAATCCGCCACCAGAACCCAAATAATCGGACCCCAAGATGAAACCATGACCCGAGACCATACCTGAATCAACTTGACACGCAACTGAAGCCTGAACCGGACCTAGGTAGCCACCCAAACGAACAACCAACGAATCGGGTCCCCATCAGAACTACCGTGAAACCATGACCTGCACCACCAACATCCAGCTCCATCACCAAACTCGAACAACAATCACCTAACCCACCGCCGCTGCCTGAACAGTCATCTCCTCCACTCCAAATGTCACAACCACCACCGAAACTCGTAGAACCTACCACCGAACACAACTCCACAACCTAACAACCCCTAGCCGAGCCGCTACGACCTTCACACCCGTTCTCGGGCTCCAAAATCACCACGCCGCCTCCACCAAGTCCGGTGGAGGTCGGCCGCTGCTAAAGGAGGGACAAGGAGAGGGAGAGACAGCGAGGGAGGTTAGAGAGAGAGAGAGGTAGAGAGGGAGATGGGTTTGCTTGAGGTGTGCGGCTGACAAGAAAAAATGAGGGGCAAGAGAAGGAGTTAGCTTTTTATAGGTAGGGTTTGTAGGTGAGGGTCTAATGCGTGTTTGAACCCGTAGTAAACGTAAAACGCCTCGGTTCCATTTTAGGCTCGATAATTAATTATAAAAAGAAGTTGGTTTTGTTCGAAATATAAAACACAACTAAACCGAGCAAAGATATAAGTATTTTCGTCGACTGGAACGTGCGTTCGACGCGCCCGTTGACATCGCGTAAGTTAAATCGGTCGCGGTTTTCATTGTTAAAACGATAAGTAAACTTCCGAAACTTTATAATTAACAATATTTATAATAAATATTTATTTTTAATAATAAAAATCTCATCAGTGTAGATCGGAAGTTGCCGGTTGTCATATTTTACTTGGGTTTTTTTAGTGGGTTTTTAAGGGAATGAGTGCGGAAATCTAAAGCCATGCTTGGTTTATATAATGGACTTGTAAAAATGGCGTTTCATCGAGCTAAATATATCCGGCGGTTACACTTAAATTCCGGTTTCAAAGGTGGAAAATAAACGCGTTATTGGCCCATTTAAGAGAGGGGAAATGTAAATTTGAAGTGGAGAAACGTAACCCATTGATTTAATTGAGTTAAAACGCATCAAAACAATCGATTTAACTTCACCGGAGAACAAATCCGGCCGCCGGAAAAGCGGCCGGCGACAGGAGGCCCAAAAACAGATATTTTTTCTTTTTAAAACTTTGAAAAGTGGCAACTTTAGTCCCTCAAGTTAGTTTGGTTAGTTTAATTATGATTTGGTTTATTTTTTCCTATATAAAACTTAACCAAGTTAAGATAATTTAACCAAAGAGTTTCTAAACTTTATAAAGATTGAAATTTATATAAAATTCTTTTACGAATACGTTTTGACATACGCATTTGATTAAAACCTATACCCGATCCATGATAAATTATTTTAGTTCGCTCTAAAATTAACTTTGAAAACAACGAAACTTATAGGGACTATAATGGAAATATTTAAAGGGCTATTATTGTCAATTAGATGAAAGACGAGGGTAACGGATGTCACAGTCTCCCCTACTTTAGAAAATTTCGTCTCGAAATTCCTTTCAAGTGGAGGCTACTATGAAACAAAAGGCGTTGTAAAAGTCAAAATAGATTTTTAAAAGAAAATTTCATCATTTATGATTTGACAAAATTTAAAATAGTTGTCTAATACCCAAAGTAAAAGTTTTAAAATCTTTGACAGTTGACCCGAGATTAAGATATTGAGAGTTTTAATGTGAAAGGCTTTGGGAATGTGTAACTGGTGAGGGGCAGAGGTACTAATGAAGCAGTTTCCCCTACTTTAGAAAGGTTTCCAACCGAACTTTATTAAGGACATGCAACAAGATTTTGTTTAACCGAGCGTATAAGAGTATACAAAGTTTAAGGTTTTCTGTAGAGGTGGTCAACAAGGAAGGCTCCAACAAAACTAATTGAAGCTTATGTAAAATGTTCTTATCGAAAATGATGGCTGTTAGTCAACGATCTAATGAAAAGGTAATTATAAAGTAATGGGTAGGTTCTTGGTCAAACTCCTAGTCCGTTCCCGCAGTATCGTTTATGCTTCTATATAGGGTATATCACAGCTAACCCACCACACTCCCGATACTTTGGACTCGTACTAATTGTCTACCAATAGCCTAAATAGAATCACACACCACCCCCATGTACCTGTAAATTCATGATTGCGTTCCGGACCGTAATCATTGATTTACCTTACACCAGGGTGTTATGCTTTTTCATAACACTAACATAAATAATACTAGAAACAAATGCGTGCAACCAATATGTAGTAGCTACTGTAATGAAATAATGTTCAATCATGACATGGTTAGAGGTCCTTCCCTTCCGGGTTTTCCCTTTAACCGTAATAAGAATAATCATGTAAGTATAAGACATGGTTAGAGGTTCTTCCCTTTCGGGTTCACCCTCAACCGGTAACTTATGTTCTCATCGTTGGCTCTAAACACTTATACTGATAAACTCCAAGGTTTACACCGTTCCCTTCGGGTTAAAGAAATACTCTAATCCGAGTTGTACGTGGGAACTGGCTTAGATCTCATACGAGTTATCAACTAGTATGTTTATTGTAACATTTTGAAATTTTTGAATTAATAAAATTTCCCCTTTTATTCATTCAAGTCCCATTCACATTTATCTTATAACATTATTACCTTCCATTCCTATAAATTTTAGACGTGTCAAAGTTACTATTTTTTTTTAACACAAACCTTGCTCGATGAAACTAAATATTTGAACCCTCTTTATTATTATTATTATATTTTTTTTATAATAATAATAATAATAATAATAAAATCAGATTTTTTTTATGTCAAAAGCTATGGAGTTTATCTATATATATATATATATATATATATATATATATATATATATATACACATACATGTTTATCTTTTTTTTAGAACCATAACAAAATCTAACCAAGCCAAACCCACCTTAAATTCTTAAACTCAATAACCTCCCCTAGCCCAAAGCATGACTGGCCCAAATACCCAACCCAAAGTCCACCCCATCCCTTCCTTTTTGTTCAGCCAAACAAACGGGTCTGGTTCGACCCGGATTCGACCCACCGACTGTTCTGGACTCAATCGCGCATCAATCCTACAATAAAATCACCTAGATCACCTCGCTCCAATCTTTTATCCCTTCCTAAAATAGTACTACGCGTGATTATACGCATTTAAGCGGTCAATTATCGAGTTTAAAGCTGATTATAAACCTTCCTAAATCCAACATTTGAATTCATATAAATAGGAGGTATCATTGCAATTAAACGGGAATACTTACTCTGGATAGAGCGACTAAATCAACACCTCAACCTTTTACTCCTCCTGCATTCACATCTGTCCCCAAATCTAAGTTTTGTTCGCTTGTCTGGAGTTTCAACCGAACGGTCCTCATACATGGTATGCTCTAATTAAATACCTCTTTCTGGTCGATTTTTAGTGCAGATTAAAAGCCCTAACATTAATTTTATAATCAGCTTCGTTTTCTTGGTTAATTGAAGGGCTTAGCGTTTTAGGGTTTCGTTTATTAAATTGGGGAAGATGACTTGATTTGGTCTTGTATATAAAGTTAGGAACTGAATAAAAATACCAACAGAACGATGGAGCAGATGGTGTTCTGTTGGGCATTCACGCACTTGGTTTGGGGTTCGAAACCCAGCAGCAACAGTTTTTTATAAACAATCTTTGTAACATTCAAACAGATCATATATTGAATTAAATCTGAAATAAACCTATTCTCAGGGTGTGGCTCAGTTGGTGAGTCACACTTGTGATAAGTCCCGAACCGGCCAGAGGCCCAGGTTCGATTCCCACAACCAACAACATTTTTTTTAAAACCCTTTATTTATATATTTAACCTAATAATCTTTTAAAATAGATTTTAAATACTAAAAGTACTTTATAAATTCTATAAAAATTATATTATGTTAATCTCATAACAAAGTTAACTATACAATTTTTAGATTTTCAAAAAAATCATTATTTATTATATATTATAAATATTACAAGTTTATTCCTTAATAATTTTAAAATTCTATAAAAATATCAAAACGACTTTATAAAATCCCACAAAAATTATTTTAAACTTATAAATAAATAAAGATTTCAGAAATAAATTTTATTTCAGAAAAATCATTTATTTAATATTTTTAATCGATTTTTGTTATTTTAATCATAAATAAATCATAATAAATTCATTTTTCATTATTTTTACATCAAAATTTCACATAAATTATTTTTAATCATTTAGATCAGAAATATATTTTTTTTATTCGAAGTTTATAAATTTTAATATTTTTAAATATTAAGTTTATATTTTTTCAAATAAGTATTAATATATAAATATTTATTAATTAAGAAAATAATTTTATAAAAATTGTTTTCACATTTATTACATTATAATTCAACTACCTTTAGTTAATATTGGTCAGAAATATATATTTTTTAATTATTTCTTTAATTATTAAGTTATTAACAATAATTCAAATTTAATCATAAATCAATTGTCATCCCCAAATTAGGAACCCTAGTATACTCTATTAAGTTTTCCCCAAAACTTATTTATTACCTTGAAATAGGGTGATATTTGGATATACACGAGCCACATTTGTTTATATATCAAGGGTCTCCATTCTAACACTAAGGTGAGTTTACATAGCCCCTTTTTTATTTCACTATTTTGGGGTGAAACATGTTACAACATTCAATTTACAATTCAATCATAAGTGTCTATGTGTTATTCTATGTTGCATTATGTCTTAAACATTACTAAGGTAAGCACATTATTCTAGCATAATCATTAACATTGATCAGCCGGCGGTATACAATGATAGATCTATTGGACTAACAATCCCACCCGGATACGTGTACCTCCTACATAGGTAGCGTGGGTGATTGTTATCGAATTTATAACAAAATCGAGTGAACCATATGCGTATGGGATGGACAACACTATTCTAGTCACAAGGTTTGATTATGCACTCGATTTACCTGATGGTTTTGTTTTCACATATGGACTAGACTTGCCATGACACTCGAATTGTACAAGTTTTTATTCAATTATCAAAATCTATGTAATTCTCACCAACTTTTGTTGACCCAAAAATATTTTCAAAATTAACATGTTTCAGGTAACAATGAAGCTGCAGCTTAGAGTATGCTTGATGGATTACTATGAAGTTATTTGAAGTTGCTTGCTTTATTTTATGTTATGTATTAGATATTTCGGATTTTTAGACTACGTTTCGTTTGGATATTTATGTTATCATTAAAGTATTTAAAATTTCAATATATATACCGTGTGCTACTGAAACAATCAACAATACGTGACATCCCGATGTTTTCGCCATCGGTTGGGGTGTTACAGATTGGTATCAGAGCCTTGGTTATAGGGAATTAGGTTATTAGAAAAATAATGTGGACTATAACCTTAGGGATTTAAAATAGTACCTGCCTCTCTTATTTGTAACCCTAATTGCTTCCTTATTCTTACCCCTATCCTACACCCTATACAATCCTAAGCCTTTACAAGTTGACTACTCTTATTCGTCTGCTGCAATCCAGGTCCACCTTTAGATTAATAGGACAAAATCCTCATGTTTAACCTGAACCACCTTGAGATCTCGTCGAAGTTCTAGATTTTAATAACGAACACGTGCAATCTAGAAGGGTGAAAGCCTGTATTCTGAGTTTTCTGTCTAGGACTGGCATTGCGCATATATCCCAATCAGACGAGGGACCCGGATGCCTACCTGGGAATTCTCGGGATGAGTGTTCACTTATAGGCTAAAGCATGTCTTCACTATGTTATTAGAATCTAGAATCTTTGATAAGTCAACGTTTTCGTTTATTCGTTTTAATTAATGAATAAATGATTACACTCACTTTCCTTAAACTAAGCTCTAAAATCTCAAAATTTTACAGCTTAAATCAATCTCATTTCATAACCATCTATGGATTTCACAATCACACTTCACCTTACCATCTTAGCCACTTTTTAAATATTCAACACCCTACCCAAATCATATTATTTCCTTTCTCCACATGTTACTTATTTAAAAAAAAAAAAAAAAAAAAAAAAAAAAAACTATAACCTCATACCTTAGCACAAACTAAAGATTTCTAAATCTTGTTGTATTTTCATTACCTAGAAACTTTACAAAGTACATATTTTTGTCAAAAGATGTCCTCGAACTTAAATTCAATTGTTTATTTATTGACGTAACAAACGATTTTCTATATAATGCTTTAAACTATTAAAAATCACTTAATAGAACCTTGATCTTCAAAACCTAATGTCATGTTTGAAATCTCCAACTAACGGGAATATTTTAATCAAAGCCCACTTAGCTTGTACTATTTAACAACTTTTGCTTTATGTACAAAACCAATTTTGATTTTTTTTATCCATAGGAATAATATCTAGACTCTAAATTCTCCATCGACACTCACTCATTTTCAACTTGTTCAAATTTTTACAATATTTGGCATTTACCACAATCATGTTTTCTTATACACTTGATTATAACCTTTGATCCAAACCCCAAAATTTACACTGCTATATAATCTCCTTACTATAAAATAAACTCTTTATCAACTATCTTCACATTCACTATCTCTTACAACCTTGATTCTGTTTCGAGATTTTTCATCATCCTCTCAAGAACTAAATTCATATCCTTCACCTTCTCAAATATGAGCTAGTTACCCATGATAACAAAACTATTGAAACTTGATTGGGTGTTGCATCAAACTTAATCCTTCGTTATACATGAGTATTCGACTATCTATCATATTTGAACATTTGATACTAGAACTATTTTCTATAGACACACCTAGAGTCATTAACCTTGTCTAGGCAACCCTATTACAACTTGCATGCTATACTTGATACTTGATTGCTTACATGTACATATTATCAATTTGCAATTTTTGTGTGTAATAATTGGTACGCTTAATCAAACAACTGATGGAGGATAAAGTACTTGCTCAACAGTTAGTAGAGTACCAAATAACCTACTCACCGATTGGTAGAGGTCATCATGCCTGCTCAACAGTCGGTAGAGGCCCTACACCCTGCTCAACGACTGGTAGAGGCTATCGCACCTGCTCAACAAACGATAGAGGTTCTTACTCACTGACTGGTAGGGGTCTTTTTCCTGCTCAACAGTTGAACTTATTATTTTGTTTTTTGATACATTGTATATGATTCGACCATAAGGTTAATTGTATTATTTTACATGTGTGTTTAGAGTCATAGAAGGACACAAAACCCTAATGTAAGGTAAATTGGTGATTGCGGTCCGGAACGTAATCATGAATTTACAGGTACGTTAAGGTAGTGTGAAATTCTATCAAGGTTTTCGGTAGGTAACCAATTATAGACCCTAGTCACCTAGTAGTCCATTTAGCCATAATGGTCGTCTTGTGCATTCCTGTTTTCCATCCTCGGAACCTAAGTTTCGTGCTGTCACACCCTCAAATTTCCACTTGCGGAGTTTTACCGCGAGGCGCATGACAAACCAGGATCCAAGTCAACAGTCACAATAAACAACACTATATGAAATACGTAACCCAAAACATAGTTCTCATATTATAAAAACCATAGCGGAAGCATTTAACCAGTTACAAAACCACGTACGACAATGTTCAAACTGTTTTATTCAAAACATGAAACTAAGCCTAGACGCCATGCAGACTCGTGCTTCTAGTCCACTGTTGCTACCTTAGCGACCTGAGAAAAACATGCCAAAAAGACGTCAACATATAATGCTGGTGAGTTCACAGGTTTGTTCAAGAAGTTACCAAAAGTTACCAAAACGTTACCATGTCCATACTATACCAATGTCACCAAGTACGCTAGCTAGGCGTATGTTTTATTACTACTACGATTGGAAAACCATTACTAGACACGTTTAGCAATGTTCAGCCCGAATGTTCAGCATGATACCAATGTTACCTGTTCGAGACAATATGCACCCGCCCGGCCCTCCAAGCCGACGAGTGGGGCAGGTCACGCCCAATAGATCTATCCACACTTCCCCCGTTGTGCATCCCCGCACATTCATGGTTTTCCCCGGGACTTTAAAAGATCGTATAGCAATGCCAAGTTAAAACTATAGTATGACATATGTTACCAAAATAGTTTAGCGCATGTTTTCTCCCCCAAAAGTTAAAGCTATAAAAAGTGGGGCCGTGAACTCACCTTAGATTGCGTTCCTTGGTAAATAGTAAAACGCTAAGCCCTTGATAATCCCTCTACCGGAGATCTATCAAAATGTTCACATAAGTGTTCTGACTAATAACCATAAGGTTATCTAGTCCCCGAGTGTCCGAATCGTAACCAAGTATGTTTTAAAACGTGTTTAAATGTTCAACCGACACACTAGACCGACCCGACATCCCGTTGGTGACTCATTACCCTAACTAATCAAGTACACATAGATTACACACAAGGTTCAAACATAAAACACTTAGTTTGTATCAAAAATCTCATTTTTACATCAGAACGGTCGAACCAGGCAGATAAATCCTCCTTCACCCCTTTTTAAGCCACATTCGCCCGTTTAGTGTCACATTCGCCCGTTTGATGCCACGTTCGACCGTTTGATGCCACGTTCGACCATTTGATGCCACGTTCGACCGTTTGATCTGGTTCGCCCAAACATTTCCCAGGTTCGACCATGGAATCTCTCATTCGACCACTCGTTTGGTCGAATGAGCCCAGGTTCGACCCTGTCAACTAAGTTTCCCCAAAAACGCTTCAAACACATTCAAAACATCGCGAAACATCATCAAACCCAGCAGTCATGCATGAATAACTTATCCCTACAAAACCCCACCAATTTTGCCCCAAAACCAGCTTGTTTTAACACTTTCCCAAAATGGCAAAATTATGGAAATGTCACATCATGCATGGAATTCTTACCCAATTTAGAAACTTTTTGAAATCCTTTCATAATCATCTCAATATGCTCTGTTTAATGTATTTATGAAAACCCCCAATACTTCTATTAATAATAATGACATGTAACAATCCTTAGACTTGTCAAAAATCCCCAAAATACCCATAATATCACCATGTATCTAATTGTAACCCTAAACAACAATAAACCAACATCAATAGCAGCCCTAGATCATGTTTCTATCTTTAGAACAACAGCAAATAATTCAACAACACATATCATCACATAATACACAATTAACATATGTTTATTGATACAAAACCTATGTTTAATGATAGGGTTTAGATTTAGAAAAGGTGTTCAAAATGTTTTTATTGATAAAAACATCCTTAGAACAGATCTGGACATTTAGGGTTAGATGAAAATGATTTAAAATGCCTTAAAAAGATTTAGGATTAAGAACACACCTTGGATTCTTGTTTAGATGTTGTTGATAGGTTAGATTATGAAAAAGAAGAGCAAAAACTCCTTCCTTAGTGATTAAAATCGTTTGAGAGTGTTTTGATACGGTTAGGGTTTGTGAAATGGTGAAAAATGACAAAGTTTGGTATTTATACTAGTCTACCTTCGACCCTTGTTCCTGGTTGAATGTAGCCTCCTTCGACCCTTTCACAGGGTCGAATGTACCCTGACTTGGTCGAAGGGAATTCTTTCAATTCCATATCCCAGGTTCGCCCCTTTGCAAAGGGTCAAACCAAGACATATTTCCAGGTTCGCCCACTCGAAGTGGTCGAACCAGGACCTATGTTTTTCTAGTTTTCCAGTTTGTCGTGTTTAACGCATTTTAACGCACCTTAACATATGAGCATGCAACCTTAGTCCATGTTTAGCATATTTAAGCATGGATGAGTATCTACACATCGTTTAAAACACATCTATGCACATAATCCACCACACGACAATTAATTTACACGTACACTTAATTAGTTTATGTAATTTCACCAACAACAGGACCCGGTACTCGTGTATTCCCAAAACGACTCCCAATGATCCTCCAAATCATTGAACCCTGGACAATCCTAACTTGACCCGACTCAATTAACCTAGTTAAGTCCGTTTATAAACGTTTCCCGCTAAGGTAGACTTAGATGTTACTAAAATGTTTAAGCCAAATATGCCGGGTGTCCCACGTGCTCCGTCACAGACCTATGTCACTCAAAACCTTAAACATGTTACTTCTAAACCCCTACTAAACTCTAAACCATTGTCACCCTAGCTTGTACCATGTACCCTCACCTACCCAATGGCCTCCCCAACATTAACTTCGGGACGAAGTTCCTAAAAGTAGGGAAGACTGTAACATTTTGAAATTTTTGAATTAATAAAATTTCCGCTTTTATTCATTCAAGTCCCATTCACATTTATCTTATAAAATTATTACCATCCATTCCTATAAATTTTAGACGTGTCAAAGTTACTATTATTTTTTTTAACACAAACCTTGCTCGATGAAACTAAATATTTGAACCCTCTTTATTATTATTATATTTGAACCCTCTATATATATATATACATGTTTATCTTTTTTTAGAACCATAACAAAATCTAACCAAGCCAAACCCACCATAAATTCTTAAACTCAATAACCTCCCCTAGCCCAAAGCATGACTGGCCCAAATACCCAACCCAAAGTCCACCCCATCCCTTCCTTTTTGTTCAGCCAAACAAACGGGTCTGGTTCGACCCGGATTCGACCCACCGACTGTTCTGGACTCAATCGCGCATCAATCCTACAATAAAATCACCTAGATCACCTCGCTCCAATCTTTTATCCCTTCCTAAAATAGTACTATGCGTGATTATACGCATTTAAGCGGTCAATTATCGAGTTTAAAGCTGATTATAAACCTTCCTAAATCCAACATTTGAATTCATATAAATAGGAGGTATCATTGCAACTAAACGGGAATACTTACTCTGGATAGAGCAACTGAAACAACACCTCAACCTTTTACTCCTCCTGCATTCACATCTGTCCCCAAATCTAAGTTTTTTGTTCGCTTGTCTTAAGGTTTAACCGAACGGTCCTCATACATGGTATGTTCTAATTAAATACCTCTTTCTGGTCGATTTTTAGTGCAGATTAAAAGCCCTAACATTAATTTTATAATCAGCTTCGTTTTCTTGGTTAATTGAAGGGCTTAGCGTTTTTGGGTTTCGTTTATTAAATTGGGGAAGATGACTTGATTTGGTCTTGTATATAAAGTTAGGAACTAAATAAAAACACCAACAGAACGATGGAGCAGATGGTGTTCTATTGGGCATTCACGCACTTGGTCTGGGGTTCGAAACCCAGCAGCAACAATTTTTTTATAAACAATCTTTGTAACATTCAAACAGATCATATATTGAATTAAATCTGAAATAAACCTGTTCTCAGGGTGTGGCTCAGTTGGTGAGTCACACTTTTGATAAGTCCCGAACCGGCCAGAGGCCCAGGTTCGATTCCCACAACCAACAACATTTTTTTTAAACCCCTTTATTTATATATTTAACCTAATAATCTTTTAAAATAGATTTTAAATGCTAAAATACTTTATAAATTCTATAAAAATTATATTATGTTAATCTCATAACAAATTTAATTATACAATTTTTAGATTTTCAAAAAAATCATTATTTATTATATATTATAAATATTACAAGTTTATTACTTAGTAATTTTAAAATTCTATAAAAATATCAAAACGACTTTATAAAATCCCATAAAATTATTTTAAACTTATAAATCAATAAAGATTTCAGAAATAAATTTTATTTCAGAAAAATCATTTATTTAATATTTTTAATCGATTTTTGTTATTTTAATCATAAATAAATCATAATAAATTCATTTTTTATTATTTTTACATCAAAATTTCACATAAATTATTATTAATCATTTAGATCAGAAATATATTTTTTTGATTCGAAGTTTATAAATTTTAATATTTTTAAATATTAAGTTTATATTTTGTCAAATAAGTATTAATATATAAATATTCATTAATTAAGAAAATAATTTTATAAAAATTATTTTCACATTTATTACATTATAATTCAACTACCTTTAGTTAATATTGGTCAGAAATATATTTTTTTTAATTATTTCTTTAATTATTAGGTTATTTACAATTATTCAAATTTAATCATAAATCAATTGTCATCCCCAAATTAGGAACCCTAGTATACTCTATTAAGTTTTTCCCAACACTTATTTATTACCTTGAAATAAGGTGGTATTTGGATATACACGAGCCACATTTGTTTATATATCAAGTGTCTCCATTCTAACACTAAGGTGAGTTTACATAGCCCCTTTTCTATTTCACTATTTTGGGGTGAAACATGTTACAACATTCAATTTACAATTCAATCATAAGTGTCTATGTGTTATTCTATGTTGCATTATGTCTTAAACATTACTAAGGTAAGCACATTATTCTAGCATAATCATTAACATTGATCAGCCGGCGGTATACAATGATAGATCTATTGGACTGACAATCCCACCCGGATACGTGTACCTCCTACATAGGTAGCGTGGGTGATTGTTATCGAATTTATAGCAAAATCGAGTGAACCATATGCGTATGGGATGGACCACACTATTCTAGTCACAAGGTTTGATTATGCACTCGATTTACCTGATGGTTTTGTTTTCACATATGGACTAGACTTGCCATGACACTCGAATTGTACAAGTTTTTATTCAATTATCAAAATCTATGTAATTCTCACCAACTTTTGTTGACCCAAAAATATTTTCAAAATTAACATGTTTCATGTAACAATGAAGCTGCGGCTTAGAGTATGCTTGATGGATTACTATGAAGTTATTTGAAGTTGCTTGCTTTATTTTATGTTATGTATTAGATATTTCGGATTTTTAGTCTACGTTTCGTTTGGATATTTATGTTATCATTAAAGTATTTAAAATTTCAATATATATACCATGTGCTACTGAAACAATCAACAATACGTGACATCCCGATGTTTCCGCCATAAGTTGGGGTGTTACATTCACTGGCCATGATGATAAACAAAATAATGTAAAGTATAACAGGGTCTTGCTCAAAACAGGAAAAATATGCATACCAAACATGCGTAAGTATATAAGTATAGCATAAAACTTCGATTGAAAGAGTAGAATAATATAAATCGAGTAAATCGCACAATTGCACAAAATAAAAGTAAACGAGTTGAATTAATGCGCAAAATCAGTGTTGTAAAAAATAACTACTAATAACTAGTGTGAGAATAATTCCAAATAACGCATGAGAATAACCACCAATAAAAGAATAATAAGAGAATAATTATAAATAAAATGATGTGCGAACATAACTATGAATAAAACGGTGTAAGAATAAAATAATGAAATTTACGACAAGTGAGAGTGCACAGAATAGGTGTATAGTCTACTGGTCATGAGGGTAACTTTTTAGAAACCGAAGAATGTTTTAAGTTCAAAACAGGTTCACTTGAAAAGTTTTCGTGGGTACACATTTTCATGTGTTTACGAGAAGTCGAGTTTGAACAATGTTATAAGGCTTATTATTAGTTGCAAATTTCTCCGGAAAAGATATATTAGATAACGTCATATGAAAACAAGAAATTTACATTTGACCTTTAAAATAATGCAATACAAGTTTGTGAAATGCAAAATGAAACCATTTCATGAAGTATGTTGTAACGGCCCACTCCCGTACCGCGATACTGTTCGGGCATGTCCCGATTTTGCATTGGTCGTAGGCAATTCCTACGCCAAAACGCGTCACGATAGGGAAGGTATCCCACCTCTTATAAAGAAGTGTTAG
This sequence comes from Ambrosia trifida, assembly GCA_028751855.1. Taxonomy (NCBI): domain Eukaryota; kingdom Viridiplantae; phylum Streptophyta; class Magnoliopsida; order Asterales; family Asteraceae; genus Ambrosia; species Ambrosia trifida. Next base: position 60,611,519 of record CM054128.1, on the reverse strand, counting down.
TTCTCCTTCCCAACCGATGTGGGATCGTTACAATCCACCCCCTTAAGGAGCCCAGCGTCCTCGCTGGCACAACGGCCCAGGCCTGGCTCTGATACCATTTGTAACGGCCCACTCCCGTACCGCGATATTGTTCGGGCATGTCCCGATTTTGCATTGGTCGTAGGCAATTCCTACGCCAAAACGCATCACAATACGGAAGGTATCCCACCTCTTATAAAGAAGTGTTAGTTCTCCTTCCCAACCGATGTGGGATTGTAACACCCCAAATTTCAATGCCTTTTTGTTGTAAAGTTTGCGTATGTTTATGCTTCTGGACAAGCTTAATTTGGTGATAAATTGGGAGCCTTTTATAACCTATAGGATCTATCTACTCCTTGATTTAATTTAAAGAACTCAAGTGAAAATTTGTGGATAGCTATGGTACTATAGTAGATGAATAAGTTCCTAGAATATCATGCACCATGGTGTATTGTTAGAGGGCCTAATGGTAAATTTGTGATCTCATCACCTTGCTAAAACCCAAGTGCCGTTAACTTACCAAACTAACATTCCTTCATCATTTTCAAACGCAAACGAGGGCGATGTCCAATTTTTTTTTGTTAATCTCGATTTGGAACATTTATAATATTAAGGATTCTTAATAAGTTCCCGGTCTTTGTCTACGAGTAATTCTTGAGCGAAACACTTCAGGTTTCAAGATCCTTCGGCCAGTCACCCATAAAGCTCAATCTTGAAGCTGTGAGTATGTTCATACCCGGTACACCTTCCTTCCCGGGTTCATGACTCATTGCATTGTATGTCAAGTTGTCGCGATGTCGGTATGTAGTTTGATTATTGTTTTGGGTATGGCTTGTTGGTGTTCGGTTTTGTCTCGTTCATGAGTTTAGGATGCACGAGGCTTGTATAAAGGAGTTTGGTGAGATTGACAAGGAAAACAACTCTGTGTCAGTGATTGATCTTGATAATCACTAGTTTGAATAATTATACATTGACATGGTATTTAAACTAATCATTGCTAAACCTGGGATGCTAGATTGGATATTGATGCATGTGTTTTATTGGAACACATGCATGATGTCAACAGAATAGCATGGGCATGTTGGTTATTGTGGTTGATGGTGCATTGTAATTACACTTTGTAATGGGTTTAGAGAGTGAACATCCTGGCCTTTTAGATGCTGGTTCACAACCTAGTAAGCCAAGTTTAAGGTAATAACCCATCGTATTCATTCAGTTTGACATGGGGGTGGGTTCTGTAGTGAACCAAAACTACACTAGTAATAGGGACTTTTGTGGTCACTGACGGAGGCAACGGCACCGGACGGCTGAGAGAAGCGAACTAGATGAAAGATCATTGTCTCGTAGTCGCGTCGATATATTATATGAAGAAAACGGAGTTAGGGTGATAAGGTTTTGGGCTGCGCAAAGACAGATGCGCAGAACCCGACGAGCTGACGCACAGAAGTGCGTGCTGGCAGCAATGGCATCGTCAATGTTCAACGCAAATGATTTCCAGATGTCGGGCATGTTGAGACGATTTCGTGGATATGTGGATCGCGTGAAACGATTATCGTATGATCAAGTTATCAGAAAAACAAGATTTCATGCGCATTTTGTTGTATGTTTTCAAAGTAGAATAGAAGCGCCAAGTATGGCATGCAAAGTTTGAGATTTTGTATGCGATAGAAAACATTGGTTAAGCGATTTGGAGGATTTAAGTTATGCTTGTGACTCATTGATCTAGAGTAAATGGATTCGTGATTCATATATATATATATATATATATATATATATATATATATATATATGGATCGATCAGAATAATTTGTGTGACGGCATTTTGAGGACACAGTTCAAGACGCTTAGCTTGTGGATTTAGAAGCATCGCAAATCTGTGAGTTCTTGTGTCCACTATTTTAGTTATTGTTTTTCTAAATATTTTGGGCTAACGTGCATGCTGATTATTATGAAGTCACAAAAATATTTTTCTATGAAGTTATAAATATTTTTGTGTACAAATGCAATTCATGTTAATAAATATATTATTTTGGCATGAAACGTAAGCAGGCGGAATGCGCCTAATGTGAAGTTATAAATATTTTTACGTACGAACGAAATCCATATTAATTCAAATATATTTCTTTTTCTAGGCTTAAATTGCGAGTAGGTTATTATGTTTTTATACCTACATGTTTGAAGGCAACTAGAATAAAATATATATTCGGATAGTTGTATATGTTTATACGTATATGAAAATGAATGTACCTATATATAGGTGTATATATAGGATTAAGTTATATGTCTTTCTATAAATATATAAACGCTGTTCAGCGACTACCTGACCTTATAAACTGGCCTATAATAGAAGTGGTATATGCCTGCTCAGATATAAGGTATTGGTTTTGTGTCATGGTTGTTGCTTAGTTTATGTTATACTTGTTATTATATATAATAGACTATGTTGAGAGCTACCTGATATGTCAAACTGAGCTCTGACAGAAGTGGGATATGCCTACTCTGATCTTTGGTCTTGGTTTTGAGTCAGGAATGTTACGTATTAGATATTATATGTATTCTTATAAACTGAGCTATGACAGAGATGGGATATGCCTGCTTTAAATCTCTAGCTTTGGTTTGGCTTACATAGACTGGATTGTACTTTGTGTTGATAATCGGGATGCGCTTATTATATATAATTGGTAAGTGAAGTCTTGAGGTAAATAGGCATATTATGCCTATCCTAGACTTTAATTTTTGTTTTGCTTGGGGAAAAACAAATTAGCGGATTGCGCTTTTGTTAACTCTGAGGTTGAGGTATTTTGTTAATTTTTATTTTGACAAAATACTTGTTTATATAAAATTATAAAACCTGAACTCACTCAGCGTAGCTGACTTTTGCATACACGTTAGATTGATTTCAGGTTAATAGAGAGATGGATGGATGACTGCTTGGCGATGCGAGAAGCTACCTGGCAATTGAAGGCATTTCTAGTAAAAGACAACTTTTGTTTATACATGATAAGTATTTGTCATGTGTTTTGTAGAATTTTATTCTAAATGATTTTCCGCTGCGTATACATACTCTTTTAAAAGAAAATTTTACTCACGGTTTTGCATATTTAAGAATTTTAACCCAACTGTTTGACACCGGTTTTGCAGGTCTTACAAGTTGGTATCAGAGCAATAGTTTAAGAGATCTGGGCATCCTCAATGCTTCGACTTAAACTAAGAATGGGACCGAAACTAGAAATGCCACTACGGGTAGCTACACGCCAAGAGGTAATCCTTTAATTTTGAAATATCCCTATATATTTTCCTTCTAAATCCTTAATGGCATGAGGTGATATGTAGGAGGTTAATGCCTTTACATTTGGAGGTAGTATTTGAAGTTTAGGGATTAAATGCACAATATGTTAGGTGGGGTTGTTGCCTCAATGTATCATATTGTCTTTATTCATTGAAGTATGTGGGAATGTTATTATTTGAAATTCTATGTTCAACACGTGGAAGGTAGAACCCTAGTGTGACGTGTTGGGAAACGTTTAGAACATTGTAGTGACATGGACAACCAATCGCACTTGATCAACGTTGTTGGTGGTATATTGTTACTTTTGTGTTCTGAGTTGTAGCCTAAAATGATCATATGAATGTTCTATCTGGTGTAGAAGTAAGTGGATTGGAATGGCAATAGAAGACTATTCATTTGTACCTGTAGTTAATATATTCATAGCAGGTTATCCTTAAAACATCACGTTGGGTGATTTCCTATCCAAGAGGATTCGGGGACGAATCCTCTCTTAAGTGGGGTATACTTGTAACACCCCAAATTTCAATGCGTTTTTGTTGTAAAGTTTGCGTACGTTTATGCTTCTGGACAAGCTTAATTTGGTGATAAATTGGGAGCCTTTTATAACCTATAGGATCTATCTACTCCTTGATTTAATTTAAAGAACTCAAGTGAAAATTTGTGGATAGCTATGGTACTATAGTAGATGAATAAGTTCCTAGAATATCATGAACCATGGTGTATTGTTAGAGGGCCTAATGGTAAATTGGTGATCTCATCACCTTGCTAAAACCCTAGTGCCGTCAACTTACCAAACTAACATTCCTTCATCATTTTCAAACGCAAACAAGGGCGATGTCCAATTTTTTTTTTTGTTAATCTCGATTTGGAACATTTATAATATTAAGGATTCTTAATAAGTTCCCGGTCTTTGTCTGCGAGTAATTCTTGAGCGAAACACTTCAGGTTTCAAGATCCTTCGGCCAGTCACCCATAAAGCTCGATCTTGAAGCTGTGAGTATGTTCATACCCGGTACACCTTCCTTCCCGGGTTCATGACTCATAGCATTGTCTGTCGAGTAGTCGCGATGTCGTTATGTAGTTTGATTATTGTTTTGGGTATGGCTTGTTGGTGTTCGGTTTTGTCTCGTTCATGAGTTTAGGATGCACGAGGCTTGTATAAAGGAGTTTGGTGAGATTGACAAGGAAAACAACTCTGTGTCAGTGATTGATCTTGATAATCACTAGTTTGAATAATTATACATTGACATGGTATTTAAACTAATCATTGCTAAACCTGGGATGCTGGATTGGATATTGATGCATGTGTTTTATTGGAGCTCATGCATGATGTCAACAGAATAGCATGGGCATGTTGGTTATTGTGGTTGATGGTGCATTGTAATTACACTTTGTAATGGGTTTGGAGAGTGACCATCGTGGCCTTTTAGATGCTGGTTCACAACCTAGTAAGCCACGTTTAAGGTAATAACCCATCGTATTCATTCAGTTTGACATGGGGGTGGGTTCTGTAGTGAACCAAAACTACACTGGTAATAGGGACTGTTGTGGTCACTGACGGAGGCGACGGCACCGGACGGCTGAGAGAAGCGAACTAGATGAAAGATCATTGTCTCGTGGTCGCGTCGAAATATTATATGATGAAAACGGAGTTAGGGTGATAAGGTTTTGGGCTGCGCAAAGACAGAGGCGCAGAACCCGACGAGCTGACGCACAGAAGTGCGTGCTGGCAGCAATGGCATCGTCAATGTTCGACGCAAATGATTTCCAGATGTCGGGCATGTTGAGACGATTTCGTGGATATGTGGATCGCGTGAAACGATTATCGTATGATCAAGTTATCAGAAAAACAAGATTTCTTGCGCATTTTGTTGTATGTTTTCAAAGTAGAATAGAAGCGCCAAGTATGGCATGCAAAGTATGAGATTTTGTATGCGATAGAACACATTGGTTAAGCGATTTGGACGATTTAAGCTATGCTTGTGACTCATTGATCTAGAGTAAATGGATTCGTGATTCATATATATATATATATATATATATATATATATATATATATATATATATATATATGGATTGATCAGAATAATTTGTGTGACGGCATTTTGAGGACACAGTTCAAGACGCTTAGCTTGTGGATTTAGAAGCATCGCAAATCTGTGAGTTCTTGTGTCCACTCTTTTAGTTATTGTTTTTCTAAATATTTTGGGCTAACGTGCATGCTGATTTTTAAATATTTTTGTGTACAAATGCAATTCATGTTAATAAATATATTATTTTGGCATGAAACGTAAGCAGGCGGAATGCGCCTAATGTGAAGTTATAAATATTTTTACGTACGAACGAAATCCATATTAATTCAAATATATTTTTTTTCTAGGCTTTAATTGCGAGTAGGTTATTATGTTTTTATACCTACATGTTTGAAGGCAACTAGAATAAAATATATATTTGGATAGTTGTATATGTTTATACGTATATGAAAATGAATGTACCTATATATAGGTGTATATATAGGATTAAGTTATATGTCTTTCTATAAATATATAAACGCTGTTCAGCGACTACCTGACCTTGTATACTGGCCTATAATAGAAGTGGGATATGCCTGCTCAGATATAAGGTATTGGTTTTGTGTCATGGTTGTTGCTTAGTTTATGTTATACTTGTTATTATATATAATAGACTATATTGAGAGCTACCTGATATGTCAAACTGAGCTCTGACAGAAGTGGGATATGCCTACTCTGATCTTTGGTCTTGGTTTTGAGTCAGGAATGTTACGTATTAGATATTATATGTATTCTTATAAACTGAGCTATGACAGAGATGGGATATGCCTGCTTTAAATCTCTAGCTTTGGTTTGGCTTACATAGACTGGATTGTACTTTGTGTTGATAATCGGGATGCGCTTATTATATATAATTGGTAAGTGAAGTCTTGAGGTAAATAGGCATATTATGCCTATCCTAGACTTTAATTTTTGTTTTGCTTGGGGAAAAACAAATTAGCGGATTGCGCTTTTGTTAACTCTAAGGTTGAGGTATTTTGTTAATTTTTATTTTGACAAAATACTTGTTTATATAAAATTATAAAACCTGAACTCACTCAGCGTAGCTGACTTTTGCATACACGTTAGATTGATTTCAGGTTAATAGAGAGATGGATGGATGACTGCTTTGCGATGCGAGATGCTACCTGGCAATTGAAGGCATTTCTAGTAAAAGACAACTTTTGTTTATACATGATAAATTTTAAATTTGATTTACAATTGGATAAGTATTTGTCATGTGTTTTGTAGAATTTTATTCTAAATGATTTTCCGCTGCGTATACATACTCTTTTAAAAGAAAATTTTACTCACGGTTTTGCATATTTAAGAATTTTAACCCAACTGTTTGACACCGGTTTTGCAGGTCTTACATGTTGGTATCAGAGCAATAGTTTAAGAGATCTGGGCATCCTCAATGCTTCGACTTAAACTAAGAATGGGACCGAAACTAGAAATGCCGCTACGGGTAGCTACACGCCAAGAGGTAATCCTTTAATTTTGAAATATGCCTATATATTTTCCTTCTAAATCCTTAATGGCATGAGGTGATATGTAGGAGGTTAATGCCTTTACATTTGGAGGTAGTATTTGAAGTTTAGGGAATAAATGCACAATATGTTAGGTGGGGTTGTTGCCTCAATGCATCATATTGTCTTTATTCTTTGAAGTATGTGGGAATGTTATTATTTGAAGTTCTATGTTCAACACGTGGAAGGTAGAACCCTAGTGTGACGTGTTGGGAAACGTTTAGAACATTGTAGTGACATGGACAACCAATCGCACTTGATCAACGTTGTTGGTGGTATATTGTTACTTTTGTGTTCTGAGTTGTAGCCTAAAATGATCATATGAATGTTCTATCTGGTGTAGAAGTAAGTGGATTGGAATGGCAATAGAAGACTATTCATTTGTACCTGTAGTTAATATATTCATAGCAGGTTATCCTTAAAACATCACGTTGGGTGATTTCCTATCCAAGAGGATTCGGGAACGAATCCTCTCTTAAGTGGGGTATACTTGTAACTCCCCAAATTTCAATGCCTTTTTGTTGTAAAGTTTGCGTACGTTTATGCTTCTGGACAAGCTTAATTTGGTGATAAATTGGGAGCCTTTTATAACCTATAGGATCTATCTACTCCTTGATTTAATTTAAAGAACTCAAGTGAAAATTTGTGGATAGCTATGGTACTATAGTAGATGAATAAGTTCCTAGAATATCATGCACCATGGTGTATTGTTAGAGGGCCTAATGGTAAATTTGTGATCTCATCACCTTGCTAAAACCCTAGTGCCGTCAACTTACCAAACTAACATTCCTTCATCATTTTCAAACGCAAACGAGGGCGATGTCCAATTTTTTTTTTGTTAATCTCGATTTGGAACATTTATAATATTAAGGATTCTTAATAAGTTCCCGGTCTTTGTCTGCGAGTAATTCTTGAGCGAAACACTTCAGGTTTCAAGATCCTTCGGCCAGTCACCCATAAAGCTCGATCTTGAAGCTGTGAGTATGTTCATACACGGTACACCTTCCTTCCCGGGTTCATGACTCATAGCATTGTATGTCGAGTAGTCGCGATGTCGTTATGTAGTTTGATTATTGTTTTGGGTATGGCTTGTTGGTGTTCGGTTTTGTCTCGTTCATGAGTTTAGGATGCACGAGGCTTGTATAAATGAGTTTGGTGAGATTGACAAGGAAAACAACTCTGTGTCAGTGATTGATCTTGATAATCACTTGTTTGAATAATTATACATTGACATGGTATTTAAACTAATCATTGCTAAACCTGGGATGCTGGATTGGATATTGATGCATGTGTTTTATTGGAGCTCATGCATGATGTCAACAGAATAGCATGGGCATGTTGGTTATTGTGGTTGATGGTGCATTGTAATTACACTTTGTAATGGGTTTGGAGAGTGACCATCGTGGCCTTTTAGATGCTGGTTCACAACCTAGTAAGCCACGTTTAAGGTAATAACCCATCGTATTCATTCAGTTTAACATGGGGGTGGGTTCAGTAGTGAACCAAAACTACACTGGTAATAGGGACTGTTGTGGTCACTGACGGAGGCGACGGCACCGGACGGCTGAGAGAAGCGAACTAGATTAAAGATCATTGTCTCGTGGTCGCGTCGAAATATTATATGAAGAAAACGGAGTTAGGGTAATAAGGTTTTGGGCTGCGCAAAGACAGACGCGCAGAACCCGACGAGCTGACGCACAGAAGTGGTGCTGGCAGCAATGGCATCGTCAATGTTCGACGCAAATGATTTCCAGATGTCGGGCATGTTGAGACGATTTCGTGGATATGTGGATCGCGTGAAACGATTATCGTATGATCAAGTTATCAGAAAAACAAGATTTCTTGCGCATTTTGTTTTATGTTTTCAAAGTAGAATAGAAGCGCCAAGTATGGCATGCAAAGTTTGAGATTTTGTATGCGATAGAACACATTGGTTAAGCGATTTGGACGATTTAAGCTATGCTTGTGACTCATTGATCTAGAGTAAATGGATTCGTGATTCATATATATATATATATATATATATATATATATATATATATATATATATATATATATATATATATATATATATATATATGGATTGATCAGAATAATTTGTGTGATGGCATTTTGAGGACACAGTTCAAGACGCTTAGCTTGTGGATTTAGAAGCATCGCAAATCTGTGAGTTCTTGTGTCCACTCTTTAAGTTATTGTTTTTCTAAATATTTTGGGCTAACGTGCATGCTGATTTTTATGAAGTCACAAAAATAGTTTTCTATGAAGTTATAAATATTTTTGTGTGCAAATGCAATTCATGTTAATAAATATATTATTTTGGCATGAAACGTAAGCAGGCGGAATGCGCCTAATGTGAAGTTATAAATTTTTTTACGTACGAACGAAATCCATATTAATTCAAATATTTTTTTTTCTAGGCTTAAATTGCGAGTAGGTTATTATGTTTTTATACCTACATGTTTGAAGGCAACTAGAATAAAATATATATCCGGATAGTTGTATATGTTTATACGTATATGAAAATGAATGTACCTATATATAGGTGTATATATAGGATTAAGTTATATGTCTTTCTATAAATATATAAACGTTGTTCAGCGACTACCTGACCTTATAAACTGGCCTATAATAGAAGTGGGATATGCCTGCTCAGATATAAGGTATTGGTTTTGTGTCATGGTTGTTGCTTAGTTTATGTTATACTTGTTATTATATATAATAGACTATGTTGAGAGCTACCTGATATGTCAAACTGAGCTCTGACAGAAGTGGGATATGCCTACTCTGATCTTTGGTCTTGGTTTTGAGTCAGGAATGTTACGTATTAGATATTATATGTATTCTTATAAACTAAGCTATGACAGAAATGGGATATGCCTGCTTTAAATCTCTAGCTTTGGTTTGGCTTACATAGACTGGATTGTACTTTGTGTTGATAATCGGGATGCGCTTATTATATATAATTGGTAAGTGAAGTCTTGAGGTAAATAGGCATATTATGCCTATCCTAGACTTTAATTTTTGTTTTGCTTGGGGAAAAACAAATTAGCGGATTGCGCTTTTGTTAACTCTAAGGTTGAGGTATTTTGTTAATTTTTATTTTGACAAAATACTTGTTTATACAAAACTATAAAACCTGAACTCACTCAGCGTAGCTGACTTTTGCATACACGTTAGATTGATTTCAGGTTAATAGAGAGATGGTTGGATGACTGCTTGGCGATGCGAGATGCTACCTGGCAATTGAAGGCATTTCTAGTAAAAGACAACTTTTGTTTATACATGATAAATTTTAAATTTGATTTACAATTGGATAAGTATTTGTCATGTGTTTTGTAGAATTTTATTCTAAATGATTTTCCGCTGCGTATACATACTCTTTTAAAAGAAAATTTTACTCACGGTTTTGCATATTTAAGAATTTTAACCCAACTGTTTGACACCGGTTTTGCAGGTCTTACAAGTTGGTATCAGAGCAATAGTTTAAGAGATCTGGGCATCCTCAATGCTTCGACTTAAACTAAGAATGGGACCGAAACTAGAAATGCCACTACGGGTAGCTACCCGCCAAGAGGTAATCCTTTAATTTTGAAATATGCCTATATATTTTCCTTCTAAATCCTTAATGGCATGAGGTGATATGTAGGAGGTTAATTCCTTTACATTTGGAGGTAGTATTTGAAGTTTAGGGAATAAATGCACAATATGTTAGGTGGGGTTGTTGCCTCAATGCATCATATTGTCTTTATTCTTTGAAGTATGTGGGAATGTTATTATTTGAAATTCTATGTTCAACACGTGGAAGGTAGAACCCTAGTGTGACGTGTTGGGAAACGTTTAGAACATTGTAGTGACATGGACAACCAATCGCACTTGATCAACGTTGTTGGTGGTATATTGTTACTTTTGTGTTCTGAGTTGTAGCCTAAAATGATCATATGAATGTTCTATCTAGTGTAGAAGTAAGTGGATTGGAATGGCAATAGAAGACTATTCATTTGTACCTGTAGTTAATATATTCATAGCAGGTTATCCTTAAAACATCACGTTGGGTGATTTCCTATCCAAGAGGATTCGGGGACGAATCCTCTCTTAAGTGGGGTATACTTGTAACACCCCAAATTTCAATGCCTTTTTGTTGTAAAGTTTGCGTACGTTTATGCTTCTGGACAAGCTTAATTTGGTGATAAATTGGGAGCCTTTTATAACCTATAGGATCTATCTACTCCTTGATTTAATTTAAAGAACTCAAGTGAAAATTTGTGGATAGCTATGGTACTATAGTAGATGAATAAGTTCCTAGAATATCATGCACCATGGTGTATTGTTAGAGGGCCTAATGGTAAATTGGTGATCTCATCACCTTGCTAAAACCCTAGTGCCGTCAACTTACCAAACTAACATTCCTTCATCATTTTCAAACGCAAACGAGGGCGATATCCAATTTTTTTTTTGTTAATCTCGATTTGGAACATTTATAATATTAAGGATTCTTAATAAGTTCCCGGTCTTTGTCTGCGAGTAATTCTTGAGCGAAACACTTCAGGTTTCAAGATCCTTCGGCCAGTCACCCATAAAGCTCGATCTTGAAGCTGTGAGTATGTTCATACACGGTACACCTTCCTTCCCGGGTTCATGACTCATAGCATTGTATGTCGAGTAGTCGCGATGTCGTTATGTAGTTTGATTATTGTTTTGGGTATGGCTTGTTGGTGTTCGGTTTTGTCTCGTTCATGAGTTTAGGATGCACGAGGCTTGTATAAAGGAGTTTGGTGAGATTGACAAGGAAAACAACTCTGTGTTAGTGATTGATCTTGATAATCACTAGTTTGAATAATTATACATTGACATGGTATTTAAACTAATCATTGCTAAACCTGGGATGCTGGATTGGATATTGATGCATGTGTTTTATTGGAGCTCATGCATGATGTCAACAGAATAGCATGGGCATGTTGGTTATTGTGGTTGATGGTGCATTGTAATTACACTTTGTAATGGGTTTGGAGAGTGACCATTGTGGCCTTTTAGATGCTGGTTCACAACCTAGTAAGCCACGTTTAAGGTAATAACCCATCGTATTCATTCAGTTTGACATGGGGGTGGGTTCTGTAGTGAACCAAAACTACACTGGTAATAGGGACTGTTGTGGTCACTGACGGAGGCGACGGCACCGGACGGCTGAGAGAAGCGAACTAGATGAAAGATCATTGTCTCGTGGTCGCGTCGATATATTATATGAAGAAAACGGAGTTAGGGTGATAAGGTTTTGGGCTGCGCAAAGACAAATGCGCAGAACCCGACGAGCTGACGCACAAAAGTGCGTGCTGGCAGCAATTGTTGATTTGTAAATATAACTCTAGTATGTTTATGTTTATTATGAATATTGAACTTATATTTGTGTATGTAATATGTATTAAGTAGAATGATTATAAGTACTATAGCATAGTTTAGTTAAGAACAAGTTAGACAAAGTTGTATATGGGTCAAAACAAACAAATGGAATGGATCATGATCAAGGCTGCACGACAACAAACCGGATGCATATAATTGATTCAAGACTACATTACCAAGGAGGGCCATTGTTCGACAATTGTTTTAAGTGTTTGAATGATGCAAAAAGACAATTATACCCCTACGGTTAATACTGTTACTTTGGCGGCAAAATTGAATACAAACCGGTATGGGAAAACAGTTGCAACTGTTGAGGGACAGACACATCGATTCAAGACATTTAAGTATGAGGGATGCGGCACATTGTTCATTTTATCAAGATTGTCTCATTTACACAATCCCTTTGTCGAAAAACTTCCTGAATCCAATTGTAATCTTTGTTCTTTTGAATCATATATAAACCTTTCAATCGTATAATATTGTTTGTTTCCATATTGTGTCTGTGATCTTTGAAACTATCATAATTATCCGCTGCAAATCAAGTTTCTGGGCCAACAGCAATGGCATCGTCAATGTTCGACGCAAATGATTTCCAGATGTCGGGCATGTTGAGACGATTTCGTGGATATGTGGATCGCGTGAAACGATTATCGTATGATCAAGTTATCAGAAAAACAAGATTTCTTGCGCATTTTGTTGTATGTTTTCAAAGTAGAATAGAAGCGCCAAGTATGGCATGCAAAGTTTGAGATTTTGTATGCGATAGAACACATTGGTTAAGCGATTTGGACGATTTAAGCTATGCTTGTGACTCATTGATCTTGAGTAAATGGATTCGTGATTCATATATATATATAAATATATATATATATATATGGATTGATCAGAATAATTTGTGTGACGGCATTTTGAGGACACAATTCAAGACGCTTAGCTTGTGGATTTAGAAGCATCGCAAATCTGTGAGTTCTTGTGCCCACTCTTTTAGTTATTGTTTTTCTAAATATTTTGGGCAAACGTGCATGCTGATTTTTATGAAGTCACAAAAATATTTTTTTATGAAGTTATAAATATTTTTGTGTACAAATGCAATTCATGTTAATAAATATATTATTTTGGCATGAAACGTAAGCAGGCGGAATGCGCCTAATGTGAAGTTATAAATATTTTTACGTACGAACGAAATCCATATTAATTGAAATATTTTTTTTTCTAGGCTTATATTGCGAGTAGGTTATTATGTTTTTATACCTACATGTTTGAAGGTAACTAGAATAAAATATATATTCGGATAGTTGTATATGTTTATACGTATATGAAAATGAATGTACCTATATATAGGTGTATATATAGGTTTAAGTTATATGTCTTTCTATAAATATATAAACTCTGTTCAGCGACTACCTGACCTTATAAACTAGCCTATAATAGAAGTGGGATATGCCTGCTCAGATATAAGGTATTGGTTTTGTGTCATGGTTGTTGCTTAGTTTATGTTATACTTGTTATTATATATAATAGACTATGTTGAGAGCTACCTGATATGTCAAACTGAGCTCTGACAGAAGTGGGATATGCCTACTCTGATCTTTGGTCTTGGTTTTGAGTCAGGAATGTTACGTATTAGATATTATATGTATTCTTATAAACTGAGCTATGACAGAGATGGGATATGCCTGCTTTAAATCTCTAGCTTTGGTTTGGCTTACATAGACTGGATTGTACTTTGTGTTGATAAGCGGGATGCGCTTATTATATATAACTGGTAAGTGAAGTCTTGAGGTAAATAGGCATATTATGCCTATCCTAGACTTTAATTTTTGTTTTGCTTGGGGAAAAACAAATTAGCGGATTGCGCTTTTGTTAACTCTGAGGTTGAGGTATTTTGTTATTTTTATTTTGACAAAATACTTGTTTATATAAAATTATAAAACCTGAACTCACTCAGCGTAGCTGACTTTTGCATACACGTTAGATTGATTTCAGGTTAATAGAGAGATGGATGGATGACTGCTTGACGATGGGAGAAGCTACTTGGCAATTGAAGGCATTTCTAGTAAAAGACAACTTTTGTTTATACATGATAAATTTTAAATTTTATTTACAATTGGATAAGTATTTGTCATGTGTTTTGTAGAATTTTATTCTAAATGATTTTCCGCTGCGTATACATACTCTTTTAAAAGAAAATTTTACTTACGGTTTTGCATATTTAAGAATTTTAACCCAACTGTTTGACACCGGTTTTGCGGGTCTTACATATGTGTAAATCTAATGTGTTTTAAAAGACCAAAATTTAAAATAACGTGAATGCTAAAAATCAACGTATGTAATATGAATAGAGTACCAATATTTAAGAAAGTTCATAATTTATCATTTGAGTCTTCAAATGATAACAAAACATAAATATCAACATCATAAAACATTGAGATTGTTTCCATAGGAAACTTTGTCTAACTAAAGTAATTGAAATGTTATTAGTGACTTGTCGGGGCGTACTTTAGCCTATAAGTGAATGCTCATCCCGATAGTTCCCAGGTCGGCATACAGGTCCCTCGTCTGATTGGGATTTATGCGAAATGCCAGGCCTAGACAGAAAGCTCAGGATACAGGCGCTCACCCTTCCAGATTGAACGTGCCCCATTACTAGTAAATTCCAAAACTTTAGCGGGATTTAAAACGAGATGTAGAAACAGATCCTTGAGATGTGAATTTTACTCCTAACTCAAAGATGTATTTCAAAATTGAAAACTATTGTGGAATGAAACCAATCACTAAGTTAAGGATATCACTCCCAGCTTAGTGATTAAGTTTCTTTTTGAAGGTAATACTATTTGAGGTATGGATGTCACTCCTATCTTAAAGATATATTCCTAAGATAAATATCATATAAAGGAGTGAAACTAATCACCAAGGTATGGATGCCACTCCTAACTTGATGATATCATTTCGTTTGTGAAGTACGAGTGTCTTCTTCTCCAAGCAAAGTACCGAAAGAATAACGAGAAAGAATCATAGCAAAAATATCTTAAAACAAAGTATATGAATAAAGAGAAATATACACGAGAGGGCTCGTGAATGTAAACTTAGTTATAAACTAGGCTAAAAGGCATTCTAATAACCTAATTCCCTATAACCATGACTCTGATAACAATCTGTAACACCCCAACCGATGACGGAAACATCGAGGTGTCACGTGGTGGCGATTTTTCAATAGCTCATGGACTAGAAATGTAAATTTGAATACATTGAATTGAATAATTTATTATATTGATGGGAATTACAAGATACAAAATTCTAATATGACAACTAAAACTGAAATCCAATAAATCTCAAATCTAAGTCTAATTTCCAAAAGCTTAGAAATGATCTATAAGAACGTGAAACATGTACGAAAATAATTGTCAATACAAAAATGTATTGGTGAGCATACCCTGTTTGTATACATATAATAGAAAAGTGTTTCGCAATGTATGTGCTATGATATTTGTAATATGTAAAAGCGTCAAAATCAAGCCTCACATCGTTCAATAATCGTTCACACATCGTTCAATAATCATTCACACATCGTTCAGTAATCGTTCACACATCGTTCAAGAAAACCATAACAATGACTAAGGAATATAATTCGTAGTACTACTCATTGTTAGGTGCGGCCCAAAGGTTAATGACTTTGACAAATCGTTCATTTAATTCACACAAAACATATCAAGAGCACATTGCTTTGTAAATAACATACATAAGTTTAATAATAATGGTACATGAATCACCCCAAAAAAGTAAATAGTAAAAAGGGGATATATACTGACAGTTTCGCTAAGTATAAACTCACGAAAGTTCGTTGTAAAGGATTTAGAATTTCGAAGAACTCAACCTATATATGATAGAATACTAATGAGGAAAATAACTTAAAATTCTAAGGCAACCAAAATCTAAGGTATTAGGGTTTACTAGACTATGTGTAGGGAAGATGAAGTTTTTAATAGTAACTTGAACAATAGTTTTGAAATAAATATATCACGATTTAAAATTAAATATGTGACTAAAACACTTTTGTCTCTCCCAGTTAGAAACATTTTCTATTTTATAGAAAACTATCAACGAAATAGATTTTATGATTTATATTTAACTAAACAATTTATTATATCTAATTTAAATATAAATAGAATAAATAATACGAGTAAAATTCCAAAAATGATATTTTTATGATAAATAATTATTTCCTGATGTGAAATAGTGAAAATATTATTTCCATAATTTCTCTCATTTTATTTGTATTTAAACATATTTAATGAGTTTAAATAGTGTTTTAATGATTAAAAATATTAAAAATAACAAAAATAATCATTTTCTGAGAAATTAAAATTTCTATCCGTTTATTATACATAAAAATAAATCTCCAGAAAATTTGAGGTTAAAATCATTTAAAATGAATTTTTAACCAATTAATTATGATTAAAACAATTTAATTCAGGAAAAATATGAAAATAATGTATTTTCCAGAAAATAAAAATATGATAATTTTCTTTAGGGTGTCAAGATGTTTTACCTAAATTTTCATAATTTGTGGAGTAAAAATGAATTTTCTAGGAATATTTTAAGATTATGGCTAATATATATATATATATATATATATATATATATATATAATTAAAAAAAATAATAATAAAAGAAAAATGACAAAGGAAAGATGAAAACAAAACCAAAAATTCGTGCTCCTTGGGGGACTCGAACCTGAGCATCCCTTTTGACAACCACCACACACAACCACTAGACCAAGACTTGTCATGTTACTTTCTTTGAAAATTTAATGTTTCTAACTATAATCTACAAACATCATCTTCCCCAAAATTACTAGCATAAACCCTAACCCTAACCCTAATCCCTAAATCAATTACCCAGATTCAACAAGATTAGACAACTGAATCATAGGGCTTTTGTTTAGGGATGAATGAGGAACAAAACGACATACGAAAGTAGGACTCACAAAGCGTAACTTGGTCGCAATTTGGCTTCAAGAGCCGAACACAAATTCCATGAATTGGAGCCTTTCAAGGTGTTCTTACTTGGGTTTTTTTGTGGGTTTTGAATGGAATGAGTGCAGAAATCTAAAGCCATGCTTGGTTTATATAATGGACTTGTAAAAATGATGTTTCATCGAGCTAAATAAATCTGGTGGTTACACTTAAATTACGGTTTCAAAGGTGGAAAATAAACACGTTATTGGCCAATTTTAGAGAGGGGAAACGTAAATTTGAAGTGGAGAAACGTAACCCATTGATTTAATTGAGTTAAAACGCATCAAAACACTCGATTTAACTTCGCCGGAGAACAAATCCGGCCGCCGGAAAAGCGGCCGGTGACAGGATGCCCAAAAACAATTTTTTTTCTTTTTAAAACTTTGAAAAGTAGCAACTTTAGTCCCTCAAGTTAGTTTGGTTAGTTTAACTATGATTTGGTTTAATTTTTCCTATATAAAACTTAACCAAGTTAAGTTAATTTAACCAAAGAGTTTCTAAACTTTATAAAGATTGAAATTTTTATAAAAATTTTTTACGAATACGTTTTGACATACGCATTTGATTAAAACTTATACCCGATCCATGATAAATTATTTTAGTTCGCTCTAAAATTAACTTTGAAAACGACGAAACTTATAGGGATGATAATGGAAATATTTGAAGTGCTATTATTGTCAATTAGATGAAAGACGAGGGTGACGGATGTCACAGTCTCCCCTACTTTAGAAAATTTCATCTCGAAATTCCTTTCAAGTGGAGGCTACTATGAAACAAAAGGCGTTGTAAAAGTCAACTAGATTTTTAAAAGAAAATTTCATCATTTATGATTTGACAAAATTTAAAATAGTTGTCTAATACTCAAAGTAAAAGTTTTAAAATCTTTGACAGTTGACCCGAGATTAAGATATTGAGAGTTTAAATGTGAAAGGCTTTGGGAATGTGTAACTGGTGAGGGGCGGAGGTACTAATGAAGCAGTCTCCCCTACTTTAGAAAGGTTTCCAACCGAACTTTATTAAGGACATGCAACAAGATTTTGACTAATCGAGCGTGTAAGAGTACACAAAGTTTAAGGTTTTCTGTAGAGGTAGTCAACAAGGAAGGCTCCAAAAAAACTAATTGTAGCTTATGTAAAATGTTCTTATCGAAAATGATGGCCGTTAGTCGACGATCTAATGAAAAGGTAATTATAAAGTAATGGGTTGGTTCTTGGTCAAACTCCTAGTCCGTTCGCGTAATATCGTTTATGCTTATATATAGGGTGTACCGCAGCTAACCCACCACACTCCCGATACTTTGGACTCGTGCTAATTGTCTACCAATAGCCTAAATAGAATCACACACCACCCCCATGTACCTGTAAATTCATGATTGCGTTCCAGCCCGTAATCATTGATCTACCTTACACCAGGGTGTTATGCTTTTCCATAACACTAACATAAATAATACCAGAAACAAATGCGTGCAACCAATATGTAGTAGCTACTATAATGAAATAATGTTCAATCATGACATGGTTAGAGGTCCTTCCCTTCCGGGTTTTCCCTTTAACCGTAATAAGAATAATCATGTAAGTATAAGACATGGTTAGAGGTTCTTCCCTTTCGGGTTCACCCTCAACCGGTAACTTCTGTTCTCATCGTTGGCTCTAAACACTCATACTGATAAACTCCAAGGTTTACACCATTCCCCTCGGATTACAGAAATACTCTAATCCGAGTCGTACGTGGGAACTGGCTTAGATCTCATACGAGTTATCAACTAGTATGTTCATTGGCCATGAGCCTTAGGCTTGGGAAGAAGCATGAGCCTTAGGCTTGGGAACAGAAGGAGGAGGGCTTGTCATCCTGGAGCTATATGGAGAAGTGATTGTGGTTGCCTTGACATCCTGACTGTCAATGTCATCAAGGTCGAAGAAGGCAGGTTTCTTTGCTGAGAAAAATAAAGAAAGATAGGTTTAGACAGGTACACATAACATAATATAAACATCCTCAGGATGTAACAGGTGATACTTACCAGACATTTCTTTAGTTTGGCTAGTGGTATGACTTTCTTCTGCTTCAAAGTTTTTAGCTTTCTCAGTCAAATCTAAAACAGCTTTACATCTAATGAAAGAATCAATCAAAGGAGGAGCAAGCTTAGCGAATGGAGTACCTGTCACAAAAGTTTAAAAATGTTAGTGGCATTTTCAGGATGTATCCACAAAAACCTTTTTATCTCCAAAAAAGAAACTTTATGATTTTGAAAAAATTTACCACTTTTTAACCAAGACATAGGGATATCATCGCCATAAGGAATGAAATCCCTCTTTACAAAGAAAAATTTAGACTTCCAGGATCTGTCAGATCTTATAACATTGAATAGGAATGGAGGTTCTTTATGAATAAACTGAAGAACATAACGGTTTGAGCCATGAGTTTTCAACTTATAAATACAAGACAGGTCACCAATCTAGAGATTAATGCCATGGTTCTCAATGATCTTACGTGCTTCTGTGAAACTATGTGCAAACTATATGTGATTACGTGAACTTAAACCGAAAGCGTTAATAAAAATCGTAATGGGTGGACCGTTAGGATGGTTGGGGTCTTAAAACATGGGGTTACACTTATTATGGTCCAAAATAGCGAAAACATCAAAGAAAACACGCGGTACAACGAACCAGACCACCCGGAGTGAGCTGGGCAGAGTGAGCGGCCGCTCACGGGCATCTGACGCAACATAACCGCCTTAAACACCTATTTAAACAATCTTAAGCCCCAAGTACCCCCATAAACTCAACCCTAATCGCCCCTCCTGCCTATTTACGAAAATATAAACCTCAAACACCTGCTAAGACTCAGGAACATCGATCGGAAATCTTGGAGAGTAATCGGTTGGTGGCTTTGAAGTGCTTGCGGTATACTATTCAATCTCTTGTGTTTTAATCTTCTTTAATATGTTCTTAAAACATCATAACCGAGTTTGTCCAGGTCTGAAACGTTTTCATAAAGATTAAAACTTGATGTTTATAAAGATTGAATGGGTTAAACATAATCTTATGTGATTTTTATTTGATAGGTTGCATGATATGCATGTTTATGATGTTTTAGACTTCTAGGGTTTATGGTTGATGATGTTTAGCTTGTATTTTGTAAGGTTCTAATCATGTTATGTCTTATGAATGTTGTATGATGGTTTTGAGTATGTTGATCGATTATATGCGTATATGAGTAGTTTTAATAGGAGTTTATGCATGATTAAAATCTGGACAGAATGTTTGGGTCGACTTGTAGGGTGTGTTACGTGACTTAAAAGTATTAATTTTGATGATTTCTTTACCTGGTTGGATTGTACATGGTCATAGATTTTCATAATGGGCAAATCATCTGTTTTGGATGTCGTTTGATAGGTTTTTGGAATTTTCTTTGATTAAAGGTCATATCCGATTTTCGGATTAGTAAACTGAGTCGACTTTAAACAATCATAACTTGAGCTTTACAAAGAATTAAATTGTGAAATTTGGACAGTAGGTCAATATTGGAATGACTTGGCTTTTCCAAGTGGATTCATCCCGTTTGAATAAATACACAATTTTTGGGAATTTTTCTACTAATCTGATCTGTTGTGAGTATTTTCTGGACCTAGCTGTATTGTATGATTTTTCATAATTTTTTATATGGTTTTATCATGAACTAAAAATATGGAATTCTCCGGTAGACCACCTGGAATATTTAGTAAACTTTTGGGAGTCTAATTCACTGGATAAGTATTTTTAATAAATTAGTTTACACAACGCATAATGTATCCTAAAAACGCAGATTATGTAACATACACTTATGTGGCTATTTGTAGTCTTGTATGACTTGTATTTGACATGAACTTGTATAGGCACATATATGAGGTGTATATGAAGTGCATAACTGATGCTAAGTATTGTGTTCACCAATGGGTCTGTAGGGTTACTTGTGCATTTAGAATCATTAGGTGTCACTTACACGATTTTGAACTTTTAAACGTCTTGGACAAACGGATCATATGGTGTAATGATATTACACATATACCCACTTAGTGACACATGTAATAGGGATTCGGTAGCACATCCTATTTGGGAAGTTTGGATTAAATGCTTGCATCCTAAGGTGAGTTTCACTACTCTTTTCTCAAAAGCATGCGTCTCGGGTTTGAGACAACTTACTTAACTTTTTTCTAGTCCGGTTTGGGACTACTACACATCCTGGGTTTTGGGATACTATGACTCCTTGTGTGGGTCGGGTTTGCTAGTTTCACACTCTGTGTCCTTGATGAACTAAACTGCATTCTATCACGGAAGTCCTTCACTATTTACCGAATAATTTGCCGGGTTATGGCAAGCGGGTTACTAGTTGATAGCGCTATTAGGTTTGAAAGCCCTCACACCGTGCTGGGAGCCGGGCTTGAACTACGACCTTTGATTTTATCATTGTTGATAGGCAATGATGGGAGGCAAAAACCAGCTCGCGGGGCGAGTGCATCGTTTGAATAGCAATTCGGTATATCATTCTTTGGTTATCATGAATGGGTTAGCTACCCTTGGCATACGCTGAACTAGTGTTTCTTGGTTTTGGTTATTGATTACAACTTTTTGGTTTGGGAAACCTAACTGTCGTTCTTGGTTTGGGAAACCTACACTTTTACTTACCTTACTTTGTGAACTCACCGACTTTATGTTGACACATGCTATCATGCTTTTTGCAGATCTCTACGTTCGGAGCACGATAGGACATGCATCATTGTGTCATGGGTTGTGAGCATTACTTAACTTATACTTTGCTTTACATTCAATGGTTTTATTTTGGGCGCGTTGTTTTGCGCATGAACTTAAACGATTATGTTTGATTTACGCTTCCGCAACTTAACTAAACTTTTTGGTAAACACTAAACTTGATTTTCAATAACGAACTAAATGGTTTTGGCATTTAGCGTCGTTCATATGACTTATGGCTATGGGGATCCTGGTATGCCACGCTCCTCGCGGTATAAACTCCGCAGTGGAATTTGAAAGTGTGACAAAAGAGATTGAAGATGAAAGAGTTTTATGCGTATGATAAAGTCCAAGCCTAAGGAATGGGTCAAAATGTAACCGACAAGTGATGAATGCTAGGCGAAAAGAGAGGAAATTGTTATACGAATACTTCAGTTGAAACAGTCCCAACGGTCACCTGAACCATTCAAGAAGCTTAGCTAAGATAGTGTATTACATGGGATTTTCATTTACTTTCGTGTAACTATATATAGGGAATGATTGACGAATATAGGACACATTATGCACACTTGATCAACACTTGACACTCAGTTGCTCATTATAGAATACCTGATACTCTCACACACACAACACAATCATTGTAATCTTAGAACACTCGTCCATCATTCATCCAAAGTTTTAACCTTTTTTTTATCATTTTTAATATTAACAAACAAGGCAGGGGACTAGACTCCTCCCGAGGTTTTATGCCGGCGATCATCAAGTGATCAAGGGCTTTCCTCGTATATCGAGTGTTGTTCTTTGTTGATTTATACTTATATTGCTTGTTTCATTATTCTGCGAAACAGTTACATCCTCATGATATAACTGTCCATCCTGAAATATACCTTTGCCATCCTTAGCATAGTTGTCATATTATTGTTTCTTTATTCTTACAAACCACCATCTTCAAAATAACACTGAGTTTTTACTGTATTAGCACTCTACCTCACTTTTACTAATTTGGAAAACAGAGTTATTTCTAGCAAATAATTTTTGACCAAAACATATAACACTTTCCTAAGTGTTGGAATATATTCGTGGGAGGATTAACGTAAAATAATCTCTAATGATTTCACGTATAAACGTAAGTTAAGTTCAAGAACTTGACAATGTAAAATGTAATATCGAATTGACAAGATCTTAGTATATTTATTTAATGGGAAAATATGTATATGGAAAAGTGAGTCGAGTCGAAGGTTGTAAAATGTAATATCGAATCGACAAGATTCTAGTATATTTATTTAATGAGAAAATAAATATATGGAAAGATGAGTCGAGTCGAATGTTGAAAAACGAAATCTCGATCGACAATATCCTAGTATAACTACTTAATGGGAAAGTAATTACATGGTAAAGTGAGTCGAGTTGGAGATAAATTTTTCCAAGTTAGTTAATATATATTGAAACATATATATATATATTGAATAATAAGATCATGACGTGATTAAATCGGGCAATGATCTTGGTTTGTAGCGACGAACCTAACTAACTTTGAAGATAATGTTAAATGATTATTAAATATAAGTTACGAGAAACTTATAACAGGGGTAATCCATCACCAACGGACCTAGGACACATGTTTTGAAAACGGGGAATTGTATTAAATAGTCTTGTTGGGAGTTGGGCGTACAACTTGCCGGTAAAACACGCGCTATAGCCTTAGTGACTTATATGGCTGGAACGCTTGTAGGTATTTTGACCTTGGGCTTGGTTATTCTCTACTATTTGTTGCACGCTACGATTGAGGTGAGTTTCACGGCCTCATTTTAAACTGTTTTTATGTTTTTGGGGGAAAGATATGTTTGTTAAAATGATGTCACATATGGGAATATAATAAGTAGCACGATGGGTACCTGGGTAACTGGAAACTACTTGGGGTAGGACCTCGCTTGTTTACTGTAACCATTAATTCAGGGATATGAAACCGAAGGAATATTTGGATAGTATTATTGGTGCCTGACGAGGCCCACCTCTGGTTGATAGCATCAACCCGGTAAAGACAAGAGGTGCACGTATTCTGAACTGAGTTGTTGTCCAAGAAACAACTCGTGGGGCAATTCGTTGTATAGTCTTGGTTTGGTTATGGGCCCGGGATAGGTCTTCGTCGTCTTGTAGGAACTTGCAACTCCTTATATAAGACACTACTTATATTATACTTCCGTTACATGCTTGTTTTGAAATGTTGTTGTGATGTGTAACTAAAACCTGTGAACTCACCAATATGTATATATTGACGTCTTTCTAAACGTATCTTTTAGGTAACTAAGTGCTGATGGAAACAATGTGTAGTACGGGGGAAATTGGGACGTCGGACTTTTGTTTTACTTTTACTTTCCATTGGGATGAGATATAATTGAAAAACCCTTATTCTGAACTAAATCTGAATGTTTGTGTAATGTATGAAACAAGAAACATCTTTCGACGTCTAAATAATATGATCCTTTTCTAATTAGTTATTGTTTGTGTTAATCTTGACTTTAATATATCTTCAAGCGTTGCGCCACGTGTTTCCGCCATTGGCGTGGCGTGACATCTATCTTCTGTATCCTTGTTTGAATTTTGTATGTAATTTGTTAACTCAGATATTGTAAAGTGTTTTACTTGTCAATTTACGATTTTGTAATGATATTCTGTTTACTTTGTTAAGAGAGTCTGTTGTTATAAAATATATTTTCATTTAACTTATGATCAACTTATGAAATATACAAAATAAATGTTAGGGTTATAAGTAATAATTATAGAAAAATAAAATATAAAAAAATAAATATTTTGGTAATATTTGTTTTTTTTAACGGCTAATGTTACACTCCTATTATATTTACACTCTTGCCATGATTTGAACCTAGGACTTACCCTCTAAGAGGCATAAGAGTCTACCAAGTGGACTACCCCCACATTGGCAAATTCTTAATAATTGTCTACATTCCTGATTTGGGAATATTTGTTAGATTACTGATTTGAAAATAATAGTTATCATATCCAAGAACTGGATGCCATTTTCTTAATAATTGTGTAGATTCCTGATTTGTAATGAAACTGCTTTCAATATTTAGATCCTCGACTGCCAAAATCATGATTTCGTTTTTGAAGCAATAATCTTAAATATATTAGACTAGGAGGTGTGGTTGAGGGTAGTTTTAGAAGGAATACCCGCCACATAAGCAAAATATGGCCCCCCGACTAAAGATGACAACATAAGGACTACCCAAGTGTGTGGGGGTGGCATTCCTTGGGTAGTCCTCCACTCATATTGGTCCATTTTTGTTATTTTATTTTAAATTAATAATACACCTAAAATTAAATAGATAATACACCTAAAAATATAAAAAGTCACATAATATTAAAATATAAGTTGACATTACTATTTTGGTCAAAAATTACCTAGTAGAAATAATTTTCTATTCCAAATTAGAAATTGTGAGGTAGAGTGCTAAATGTGTGAAATATATTAAAGACTCAATTGTATTCTGAAAATGGTGTATCAAGATGCTAAAAAAGTAAATAAGTGACAACTATGCTTGGGATGGCTTAGGTTTGCTTCGGGATGGACAGTTATATCCTCGGGATGGAACTGTCTGACAGAATAATGAAATAGGCAAAAATCAATGAATGTAAATGTAATGAAATAAAAGAAAGACACTCTATGTACGAGGAAAGCCCTTGATCAATGTAGATCGCCGGCACAAAACCTCGGGAGGAGTTTAAGCCCCTGCCTTGTTTGTTAATATTAATAAGGTAAAAATAGTACAACTTTGGATAGGTGATGAATGAGTATCTAAGAGTACAATATGAGTGTTGTGTGTGTGTAGAGAGTATCAGGTGTTCTATGAAGTGTTAAGCAAGTGAGAAGAAGTGTCCTAGACTTGTTGGATCACCCCCTATTTATAGTACATGAAAGTAAACAAGAGATCCGTTTCATCCGCTTGGTTAGTTAAGTCCTTTGAAGACTTCTTGTGACCGTTGTGGCAGTTTCAGTTGAATATAGTCGTTGTAGCAAGTGTTTCAACTTAATATAGCCGTTGAGTAATTGTTTCCCTGTTTTTCTCCTTCATTTAATGATTGTCGGTTACAAGTTTGACTTCTTCTTTGGTGGTGGACTTGTTTAACACGCATAGGTCTTCAATGATCAGCTCCTTTGTCTTAAATGAGACAATATGGCCGTTAGGGATCAGTTACAAGCCTTAATATTGATTAAGTGTACCTGCAGAAAAATCATAATAAGATAATTCGTCAGTCCATCCTCATGATGCACAGAGGTGAGAACACTGTTACATCATGAACCCTGCTTAGTCCTTTAGCATCTTGAGGATGTTACTCAGAGAATATGAGGTAAAATCATCCTGCATTCATATAACAATAAGATATTTCATTAGTCTATCCTCAGGATGCACATAGGTCAGAATGTTGTTACATCCTGAAGCCTGACCAGTCCTTTAGTATCTTGAGGATGCTACAGAAAATATAGGTTAGTGCTATCCTGAAGATTTCACCACCAACAATTACAAATAAAAAAACAGACACCTAAAATTAAAAAAAGCGTCTTCCTAAATTTATTAATGATGTTATATCTAACATTTGTTGCTGAACAAATATATTAATAATATTTCTAACAACTGTTCAGAGCAATTATTGAATTTTGCAGAGTCAAATTATATTAACAGATGTAACGAACGTTATTATAACATAATCAGCCGCCCAAATTTGAACTTTGCAGCCATAATTTTAAAGTTAACTTTCATTAATTATTTTCTAGGTATAATCATAACATATACCTTCCCTTATAAGCATAAGAATATGTACAAGTAAAATTAGTTAGTCTATGTAGAATAACCAACATTTTTGTAAATAATAAGACAACGTTTTCTTTTGTAATGAAACTCAACGTAGAATATTAATAGTCTCTAGTGACAAATAATAATGACGACCTTGAAACTCGGTTTATTAAACTCACGCGTTATTCTATTTGTATTTAAGCAATGTGTTTTATTGATTCTAATTATCAATCTGAAATAATTTATCGATCAGACGTCGACAAAAAACTAATTCAAATGGAGCAAATTGTACACTGGGAATTTTGTATTCAGAGTTAATGAAACATTGTGTACATGAATAACACACAATATGTTTCTGGATCAAGGGAATCAATAGCCCAAATGGATATTGAATTTCTGAGAAGGATGTATGCAGTTGGTAGGAACATTAAGTTAAGGTATTTGACGTGTGCGAATATATATATACATAATTTTACAATGAAATAACACACGTTTTGCTTTAATATTTATAAAAATGGTTTAGACCTTAATATTAAAACACACACAATAGGGCAAGTGTACCCTGTCATATATGTAGTAATGTGTAGATAAGAACCAGATATCGATCCATGGACGCGCGCAGAGCAATGGTACTAAAACTCTATCCCCGATTTACCAGTAAGAAAAGATAGTGAAAGTTTGTTTTTTTTAACTAAATTAATTCTAAACTATTTAAATAACATATGTAAGACTCCAAATACAAAATATAACTATATAAACTATAATATACCAATCCTAGCATGTCATCTACATATAATAAGTAATAGAGGCGTGTGATCAACATTCCCATTTTCCGACAGTTAGTGTCCCTTTCGGGCATCCTAACATGACAACTATGATCTCATGCAGATCTTCTAAAGATAAGTTAGTCATCTGTTAAGAGTATTCTAACCTCACTAATTCTGGAAAGCGATACCGAATACACAATACAACCACCTAATCTAGCATAAAGTAGAGCATTTCACAACCTATTCCATTTTACCAACTTTGAACCCAGATCTACTAAGATCGGTATTGTTACCAAAATAACTACCAAAGATCATTAACCGTGTCAAAGACCAGTAACGACACCATTAGGCTTTTGAAACCCTTTTACGTGCCGGTAAGAATTTTTAACCGTTATTCGACTGACTTTAACCAAACCAATACCCAGTTACAGTTTCATGGCGTATACTATTTAACAAGTTAACTAGTCTACTACCGGACGATTAAACAGACGGTTTTTCAACATTTATCCGCCTAACACATTCGACAATCGCTAAAGTCATTCAAATACAGTTACAAATCCAACAACAACGAAACAAGGTTGCGCTATGATTATCAAGATCTAAACATGAAAAATGCCAAATTTATACAAAACATGATTACATACTAACGATTGTTTTTTCTACAAACGATTACTAAACATGATTACTAGACGATAATGTACTACATAAACAACACAAACAAGCTAAAATAAACAGATTTGAATCAACTAAAAGCTTAATAGATCAAACCATAAAACTTGAATGTGATGGATTGGATGATGATAGATGATCCGGATGAGTTCCCGAGTTTGTTCCTCGCCTTTGCAACAGCTCACCGGTCCAGAAAATCGCCCCAAATCGCCCTGAGATCACCCAACACCTGATCAGTGTGTTGTGCTCTGCTTTTATAGAAAGTCTGATTTTGTGCACGGCCGTGCGCCTAAAGTGCACGGCCGTGCACTTTATCAAGATGAGTTGACGTGCAAGTGGGCAAGTGGCTGGCTGATCCCTAAAAATATCTAGATATTCCGCACGGCCGTGCACCTAGGGTGCACGGGTGTGCGGGCTGGTGGTAGCCGGGTGCTGGGAGTGCACTGCCTGGTGCACTGGCAGTGCTCCCGGGAAGTTGAGTCGCACGGGCACCCGCACGGTCGTGCTGATCAGGGTGCCCGAGAACATGTTGTGCACGCCAGGTCGCACTGGCAGTGCACTGCCTTTGTGTCCGAGCCAAGCAAGTATGCACGGGCTTGCACCTGAGGTGCACGGCCGTGCTCGTTTTCCAAACTTAGCTGATTTTTGCAGAAACTTTCCGTTTTGTCCGATTTTCGCCCGGTTTCTTCGACTTTGCTCGTGGGACGTCGTTTAAGACCTGTAATAAGCATATGAAGCGGTTAAGTACCGAATTCGTGCAATTATGGTTGAAAACGCGTAATGTGGGAGTTTAATCGGGGATTTAAATATGTATATTTTAAGGTATATCAAACCTCCGCACACTTGAACTTTGCTTGTCCTCAAGCAAACAACTAAATAGAAATAAATGAAAAACTCGCCAAGTGGCAACAAAGACAAAATATAGCCTGTACACACGATAATAGACAAGCCGACAAAGATATATAAACAGCTGATAAGATAACTAAAAAGTAACGACTCACTTCCGATCTACAAGCACGCAAACCTGTACACGACTCACAATGTTCACACACACTCGGTTTTATTTATGATACATACGTGTAATGTGTATGTGTAAATCGCTCCATTGCCAAGACAATGAATCGTGCAATATCATAAGCTTGTCAAAAGATCTAGTCTTCACCAACTAATGTGTGAAAAAGCAAAAATCAAGAGGTCTTATAAGGGTTGTAATGTTAGGCAAAGGTAAGGGTGTGGAATGGATATTTAAAGTGACAAATCGGCTAAAACTCGACGGTTATGTCTAACTAATAGCAACTACTACAAC
Source organism: Ambrosia trifida (assembly GCA_028751855.1). Taxonomy (NCBI): domain Eukaryota; kingdom Viridiplantae; phylum Streptophyta; class Magnoliopsida; order Asterales; family Asteraceae; genus Ambrosia; species Ambrosia trifida. Next base: position 60,581,937 of record CM054128.1, on the reverse strand, counting down.
TGTACAACATAAATGCTAATATAGGCGATTTTTATTTTAAATCGAGCTAACTTATAATTTCTAACTTTAAAGTTCTAAAAACTGCTCGAATACTGCTAATTCACCCTATTTTAGGGTGTTCTATTTTTCTGGATTTTTTTTAAACATATATATCTATGATATATATACTGGACTGAAACTGATATATAATCAACATACGGGTTCTAAATATATAAACCCGAAAACGAACTATTTACAACATAAAAATTAGTCAAACAATAACCTAAACCGAGCTTTAACACAAAAGCTTTAAAAGAAAAAGGCTATTTGGTTTAGTGGTGAAATGGCGTGGTAAATAAAAAAAAACACGGGATTAGGTTCAACATGGTTAACTAATGGATAACATTTGGGTGCGGGAAACAGATAGAGTGAAAAGAAAAGGCTAAATCAAAAGGGTATCCTAAATGCCTCAATCATATTCATACAGTGTCACACGTTTCTGATCTAAACAAGTATACTAATGACAAGTTCTAAAATGCACAAAACATCCGGCTCACTCGTAAGCATGTCAAAGAAATGTAATCTATTCTAAGGCTCAAACACTCACGTAACCGGAAGGAAATGGGTGCAAGTGTACGAATCTAACACGCTCGTATCTCATCTGTTTGTCGCGCCTCAAGTTATCTTTATCCAAAAATTAGTTAGGCTTGATGTTTGTATGAATATATATATACATATATGTACTTAAAAGGTTTTTTTTTTGGTGTTATATATATATATATACATATATATACAAGAGGACAAACGAGATATAAGATATAATCCCTCCCCACACTAGAAATTCACATTGTCCCCAATGTGACAATAGAAAGCGTTTATCAATTAGCTATCTATAGTGGGAAAAAGGAGAATAATACTCCCCTCGTGTCGAAGAAACGCCCGGGTAAATGAACGGCATGAGCCCCGATAACGGTGCTCGCCAGTTACCTGCATAATCAACATTCTTGACACAAACAAACTCATCAAACCCATCATTCACATCCACAAAGCTAAACTAAAATAAACTAAGATACTAAAATACTGAAAAGAAATAGTTCAAGTACAAATACTAAAAAGTCTTGGGTACGCAGACCCGAAAATAAAGTACTGAAAGCATAAATAAAAGAAGTACTAACAACTGCATGCATGAGATGGTAGTGGCTATTGGTCGGCGTCGTCCCTGTGGTGGTGACGGGAGCTTCCTGGCTGGTCGCCAGGTGCACCATAAGGGTATAAGGGCGGGTTCCTGAAGTAACCCGGATGCACCTGCTCTAACCCAGCAAAGAGGTACTCAAAGCTGTGCCTGACATCCTGCTGCACACGATCCATAGTGGACCGCATGTACTGCTGGTCCTGTCTGATCTGCACCTAGTTTGCACCGATGTTGTGCATGTTCAACTCCATCTTCTGGAACCGCTGGTAGAACTCAAGGTATGTCGGGAGGCCAGGAGGCCACTGCTGGTCCTGGGGCTGGTAGTGCTGAGGAGAGTGCTATGGGGAATCGTGTGGCGCATCACCACCGCCTCCTACGTGCTGCTCATGCATCTCCTCGTCCTCCTCCTTCTCCTGTGGTGGTACGGGGTCCCATAAAATGTCCTGGCTAATAAGGCGTGGACCCCATCCGTGTCAGCTAGCAGGTTCTGAGACCTGAGTGATCTAAGATCCAACATAACCCCATTAGTGACCAATGTCAGCGGGGCCTTGACCTCGTCGGTCAGAACTCCCAATGCCTCGGTGATCTGGGTGACGTACTCTCCCCCATGGATCTCACTCCCATCCTTGGTACCCCCAGCAGTAAGAAATAACTCGGCCATCTGTGCGGCCAAGTTCAGTGGGGCACCCTCATAAAAATGATACAAAAATAGAAGATCGGGAGTGGGACAGTTCCCCGAACTGTCCTTTCAGCCACAGATAGTGTGGCTGAAAACATTGTGTAATAGGCGGAGAAGCGGGTCCTTAATCCTAGTTGCCTTGGCAGACCTCAGATTATAAGGAATACCAACGGTAATCGATGCCCAAAACGCGGCCCGCTCCTCATTGTCCACGAAGCTGTGGATCCCACAAAAATCTTCCGAGTTGGTCTCCAAATGCTCGTAGATCCCTAGCTTCCTTCCCAGTCGCGCAACTGACCAATGGTACCACTTCCCGCAGAGCCTAAACCAAATATCTTTCTCGTGGAAGTCCTTATACAGCCCCTCCTTCGGTTTCTTGTAGGAGAAGGATGCTAAGAACTCAATCGTTATTTCCCTGTAGACCGGCTGGTTTATGCTCAGCAGCTTCGCCATATTCGGCGAGACAAACCCATCATATCTTTCACGCTGATTCAGCGTGGTCAGTAGATCCAAGTTGAGACGAATAGGAACACCAAACGAGTTCCGCCGGCCCCAAAGCTTCATGAATTTGTCGATGCATGGTCCTTCCCTATTGTCTCGGTTGTTCGAACCCTAGGTAGGCGTGGGCTATCTGCATGCAAAAATGTATACACAGCTGTTAGTACACAAAAAACGGAGGTCCCGGATGTCCAAAACGGACCTGCGCGCTTTTTGACCTGAATCTGCATCTGATGCACGGTCGTGCGCCTTTGGTCTTTGGTCAGCTCAGAGGCTGCACTGCCTTGTGCACGACAGTGCAGCCAATTTTCTCGGCACGAACGGTCTGGCGCACGACCGTGGAGCTGACCGTGCACAGTTCCAGATTTTCGAAAATTTTCCAACAAAAACACCCAAATCTCTCAAATGTTTCAAATAAACTCATAGTAATAGTGATTTGGGCCTGGGTGTGCACGGTTCCAACATCAACAACAAAAAACTACACTACTTTAAACTAAAACTAACCAAAATTAGTGGGTTTATTAAACTTCATGAAGAAAACCCCAAATCTTGCCCTAAAATACGAAAACAGAACAGATCTACGCTAATAATTCAGAATACAAGTGCAAAATTATGAAGGGATTCGTACCTTGGTTGATTTGGAAGGAAAGGAGTGAAGATTGTAGCTAAAGATGATGAATAATCGGGTATTTTTGCAGTTTGGAACGTGGGTGCTGATGGTAGTGCAAGAGTGTAGGGTTTTGAAGTTAAGGATGTTTAAATACCCACAAATTTCGGCTGGGATTTTTGGCCCGCACGGTTTGTCGCACGGTCGTGCGCATCCTTCGCACTACCCCTTGCACCCCCAGTGCACTGGGTCATGCGCTTGACCGTGCACGACCTGCAGATGTGCAGTTTTGAGGCTGCAACTGTTCCATTTTGTCCGAAAACATCATTTTAACTAAGTTTAACCTATTTGGCGACTGTTTGCGCTCCATTGCTCCTTCCGGCTCTGATCATACTCGTACGAACCTGCACATAACTCGAAACAACGTTAAACTACGAAAAGCAATAAATATTTACACTAATTACATATTTACCCTTTGGCGCGCCCATACACGCCGTGCTATATTTATTAACGAGTCGCTAGCTGGACTCACTTCCCCACACTTATTAAGTGTGTCGGGCGTAGAGGTCGATTACCTCCACGGATTGGTCAACCGGTCCGTCAATGTAGACTTTAAGGCGATGACCGTTGACTTTGAAAATCAAACCCTCTGAATTTTCAATCGAGACAGTTCCGTAAAGATATACTTCCTTAACGGTGTACGGTCCTGTCCATTGGGACTTCTACTTTCCTGGAAAGAGACGCAGGCGCGAGTTGTAAAGCAGGACCAAGTCGCCTACCTGAAAATCTTCTCGGTGTTTCAGGCGACTGTCGTGCAATCTCTTCGTGCGCTCTTTGTACAACATCGAGCTCTCTTAGGCTTGCTGCCTAAGCTCTTCTAGCTCATGGATCTGCAAGAAACAGGTCTCACTGCCGGTCTTAAGATCCAAATTCGATGTTTTAAGAGCCCAGAATGCCCTATGTTCTAACTCGATAGGGAGATGAAACGCTTTGCCATAGACAAGCCGAAAGGGAGTCGTCACAATAGGCGTCTTGTAGGCAGTCCTAAAGGCACATAACGTGTCATCTAGCTTGTCCGTCCAATCCTTGCGGTTTTGATTAACTGACCGCTCAAGGATTCGCTTCAATCCACGATTAGTGACCTCCACCTGTCCACTTGTCTGTGGATGATACGGGGTGGATAACCTGTGGTGGACAGCATAACGTGCCAACGCGCGATCAAACTGCGCATTGCAGAAATGCGTACCACGGTCACTAATTAGTGCCATCGGGGCACCAAACAGCGAGAACAAGCTTCTAACAAACCTCACTACAACTCGGGCATCACTTGTGGGCAAGGGTTGCGCCTCGGCCCACTTTGACACGTAATCAACTGCCATGAGTATATATCTATTGCCCTGTGAGGAGGGGAATGGTCCCATGAAGTCAATGCCCCAAATGTCAAAGACTTCACAGACTTGGATGGGGTTCTGCGGCATTTGGTCGCGTGGCGATATGTTTGTCGCCCTCTGGGACGAATCACATGCACCGACCAATATCTGAGAGTCACGAAAGAGTGTGGGCCAGTAAAACCCGGAGTCTAACACTTTCTTAGCAGTGTAATTCGCTCCATGGTGACTTCCGGTAGGCCCCTCGTGACAAGCACGCAAGATCTGCACCGCCTCTACCCCGAACACGCAACGGCGAATCAGCTGATCCGCCCCGACCCGGAACAAAAATGGGTTGTCCCAGAAGTAATGCTTGAGGTCCGCGAAGAACTTCCTCTTTTGCTGGTGCGACAATCCTTTGATAAGGATTACGCACGCGAGGTAGTTCGCAAAATCCGCAAACCATGGCGATACATCTTCCACCGACTCGACGCTCATCAAGAACTCGTGGGGAAAATTGTCATTAATGGTATCCCACGCGGAGTTCTCGGCATCATCATGCTCGAGTCTGGATAGATGATCAGCAACAATATTCAGGGCACCCTTCTTGTCCTGAATCTCTATATCGAACTCCTGCAGCAACAGGATCCACCTAATCAGGCGCGGTTTCACGTCCTGTTTGCTAAAAAGGTATCGGATCGCTGCATGGTCCGTATAGACAATGGTCTTCGACAGCACTAAATAAGATCTAAACTTGTCGAATGCAAATACTACAGCTAGAAGCTCTTTTTCAGTCGTGGTATAATGCTCCTGCGCATCATGAAGATTCTTGCTAGCGTAGTAGATCGGGTGGAAGTGCTTGTCCTTCCGCTGTTCCAAGACCGCCCCTATCGCGAAGTCACTCGCGTCGCACATAATCTCGAATGGCAGCTCCCAGTCGGGTGCTACCAATATAGGGGCCTCCACAAGCAAACACTTTAAAAGCCCGAAGGCTTTCAAACATTCTGCACCAAACACAAATGGTGCATCCTTTTCCAACAGATGGGTCATCGGACGAGCGATTTTTCAAAAGTCTTTGATGAATCGCCTGTAAAAACCCGCATGACCCAAAAACTGTGGATCGCTCTGACAGAGGCGGGTGGAGGAAGTCTAGAAATGATATCAACTTTGGCAGGATCAACCTCCAACCCATTTTGGGAGACCTTATGCCCTAGGACTATTCCTTCCTTCACCATGAAGTGGCATTTTTCCCAGTTTAGCACAAGGCTGGTCTCCTCGCACCACTGAAGCATCCACTCCAGATTCCCTAGACACTGATCGAATGAACTCCCGAAAACGGAAAAATCATCCATGAATACCTCCATGGAGTCCTTGATCATGTCATGAAATAAGGCAACCATGCAACACTGGAAGGTCGCCGGCGCATTGCACAACCGAATGGCATACGCCTGTAGGCGAATGTGCCAAAAGGGCATGTGAAAGTCGTCTTATCCTGGTCCACAAGATCGATAGGGATCTGAAAGTATCCAGAGAAACCATCAAGGAAACAATAATACAACTTCCCCGACAGTCGTTCCAACATCTGATCGATGAATGGAAGTGGGAAGTGATCCTTGCGGGTGGCGTCATTGAGCTTGCGGTAGTCAATGCAAACTCTCCACCCCGTGACGGTCCTCGTAGGAATCAACTCATTCCTATCATTCATGACCACCGTCATGCCACCCTTCTTGGGCACGACGTGCACAGGACTCACCCAAACAGAATCCGAGATCGGATATATCAATCCAGCATCAAGCAATTTAATGACCTCGGACTTAACAACTTCTTGCATGTTCGGGTTCAGACGCCTCTAGTGCTGCGCACAAGGCTTATGGACATCCTCCATCAAGATTTTATGAGTACAGAATGAGGGATTAATCCCTTTGATGTCCATGATCTTCCAGGCGATTGCCTTTTTATGAAGTTTCAGTATACGAAGCAACTCGCTCTTTTCAACTGCAGATAAAGAAGATGAAATGAAAACAGGCAGACGACCCTCCTCGTCAAGAAATGCATACTCCAGATGCGGTGGGAGCTCCTTCAGCTCCAAAGACGGTGGATCCTCAACAGACGACTTCGACTTATCACTCTCTTCACGCTCAATCTCTACGAAACGCCCCGGGCTCTGGGAACTATCATCATCGATCTGATAGACCGGCTGCTCATCTCTATGGCCCTCCTTCATAATGCCATATAAGTCCCCACACAACAGATGTGTGCCCGAAACATTCTCCTCTATCGTGCCTCGAAAGTGAGAACTGACACACTGGTCTACTATATCAAGATAGTATAGTGTGTCATCCCGACTCTCGGGATGACGCATCGACCTCTGAACATCAAAAGTCACATGCTCATCATTCACCCGGAGTGTGATTTGGCCCACAGCCACGTCAACAATCGTCCTAGCCGTGTTAAGGAAAGGACGTCTGAGGATCAGAGGAACTTTAGAGTCCTCATCCATATCAAGGATGACAAAATCCACCGGGAATACAAATTTGTCAATTTTGACAAGCATATTCTCAACAAATCCCTGAGGATATTTGATCGAACGATTAGCAAGACGAATACTCATCCTGGTCGGTGAAGGCTCACCCAGATCCAGTTTCTCAAAAACCTTATAAGGCATAAGGTTAATGCTCGCAACCAAGTCTGCAAGTGCATTACTGACAAACATGTTCCCTATCAGACAAGGGATGGTGAAACTACCTGGATCTCCCATCTTCATGGGCAGTCTATTCTACAGAATTGCAGAGCAGTTCTCGTTTCAGAGCACACAGGACAGGTCCTCAAGTTTGTGCTTGTTTGTGAGGATGTCCTTTAGAAACTTGGCATACTTAGGCATCTGGGCCATGGCTTCCACAAACGGGATGTTTATATGTAGCTGTTTGAACAGCTCGAGAAATTTCCCGTATTGGGCCTCGTCTTTTTGTTTCCTAAGTCTGCCAGGGTATGGAACAGGAGGAGTGTAGTCAGTGACTGGCTTCGGCAACTGTGTTGTACTTGCTGGGACTCGCCAAGCGTGCACCTCGTCCGAAGACTCATTCTGGATTGTCTCAGTGATCGGTGGTGAGCCCGATGTGTCAGGTCCCGTGGTTTTACCATTCCTCGTCATAATGGCATTTACATGCCCCCTCGGATTTGGCTCAGTGTTGCCCGGGAGATTACCCTGCTGTCTCTCAGACATCATCTTCGCCATCTGGCCTACCTCATTTTCGATGGCCTGCATGGACGCCTTTTGGCCCCTCATCTCTCCCTCGTAATTGGAGAAGCGCTCCTCGTGTTTCTGGTAGCGCTGCTCGGCAATCTGATTGGAATTTGTGGTGTTGGTGAGGAGTTGAGACATCATTTCCTCCAGCCTAGACGTACCGCCCTGGGCGTGCTGCTGGGAACTGCCCCCGGCGCCCTGGTTCTGGTACTGGTTCGGTCTGGATTGGTAGGCTTGGCCATGAGATTGGTAAGGCTGTTGTTGTTGGGACTGTTGGGATTGGTGAGATTGGTGTGGTGCGGTGGCTCTCTGCTGAAATCCGAGAGGGTTTGGGTTAGAAGTACCAGATCTCCACCCAAAGTTTGGGTGGTTTCTCCAACCCGGATTATAAGTATTACTGTAGGGGTTATTTTGGGGTCTCAACTGATTACCCATGTAAGCCACATCCTCGTGGCCAGTATACATAACCCCTTGAGCACACGAGCCAGGCTTGTGAGATACCCCACACTGATCACACAGACATTGGGCCAGCGCTACATGTTACTGAGATCTGTCAAATCTCGTAGTCGGCGCCTCAATCTGTGAAGAAATGGCCGTGTAGTTATCCACGGCATGTACACCCGATCGGGCAGACGAAGACCTTGATCGGTCACTCTTTCGAGATTTAGACTTCTGGGATGCCTTCTCAATAATGGCCCATGCCTCATTAGGGGACTTTATTCCGATGTCTACCCCAGCATATACATCAAGGTGTTCCTGAGAGTCATACCCAAGCCCCTGATAAAACATGTGCACCAAATGTCTTTTGGAAAGCTCATGGTGCGGGACACTTAAGAGTAGGTCTTTGAATCTCTCCCACGCGGTGTACAGTGATTCCTCGTCATCCTGACGAAATGTCATGATGCGATTCCTCAATTTTTGTGTCTTTTCAGGAGGAAAGTACTGCTGCATGAATTGTTGTGACAACTCTGCCCAAGTCGTGATCGACCCTGCGGGTTGTGACAGAAGCCAAGTCCGGGCTTTGTCCCGCAGTGAGAATGGGAAGAGTCTCAGACGGATAGCATCATCGGAGATGCCCGTTATCTTAAAGGTGGCTAAAACCTCTAAGAATGTAGCAATATGTTGGCTTGGATCCTCATGCTCCAGTCCACCGAATTGCACCGAGTTTTGTATCATATTCACAATACTAGATTTGATCTCGAAATGGTCAGCCAAAATAGCCGGCCGGACAATACTCGGCGCCAGTCCATCCCCTCCTGGACGACCACTATGATTAAGCGGAATGTCGTCGTCCGCCATGATAATGTCACTATGGGCTTCCGACCCCTCGTCGTCAACCATCTCGTGCCTCGACTCGTCGACTGGAACCTCAACTATAGGAGCAGAAATAAGAATATCAGAAACAAGACGCAACTTATGAAGTCTAATCCTCTCGCTTCTCCTTAGGCGCCTTCGCTCCTCGTCAGAAAGATCACCAGAAGGTTCGGGGTTCGCGAACATCAACCTGCATGTAAGAATGATACAGTTGCAACAGGAGAATGTATGACAAACCCAAAAAGGCGATAAAAGACAGAAAAATAAGTAAATGAAATAAAGAATCAATAAATTCATGCGAAAATAACGGAAAGCTATATACTCGAGAAAATCAAATAAAAACTAATAAAATCAATAAAATGAACAGAAATAAGCAGACTAAGCCTAAAACTATACAAAGAATGAAATTAATAATTAGTCCGAATGCGAACAAATAAATCTAATTAATCAAATAACGAACAAATCAAATTCATAGACAAATAAATTAATCCAATATTCAATAAATTAAATCTATCAACATCCTAATGAACGAAAAATCAAATCAAACAATCCTATAAGCAGATAAATGAACGAATCTATATGCAAACCTATAAACCAATCTAAAATCAATCCAAAATATCTACAGACAGATAAATTTAATAAAAATTCAAATAATCATATATGCAAATAAATGAATGAAATAACGAATCAACGAAGTATAAACAAGTATTCACAAGCATGTACACTCGTAAAAAGTTGACTCGGTTCGTTCCTAATGTTCATCGCCTCCCCGACAACGACGCCAAAAACTTGACGTGTGCGAATATATACATAATTTTACAAAGAAATAACACACGTTTTGCTTTAATATTTATAAAAATGGTTTAGACCTTAATATTAAAACACACACAATAGGGCAAGTGTACCCTGTCATATATGTAGTAATGTGTAGATAAGAACCAGATATCGATCCATGGACGCGCGCGGAGTGTTGGGTCTGCTGACCTGAAGAAGAACAGATGATTGAAAAGCCAAAATATACTAACAGTTGATCCACATAAATAAACAGCCTTTACAACATACTCTTCCCAAAAGACTGTTGACCCTAACAACTGATCCACCCAAACAACTGCTATGACAACTGCTGCTACAAAGGACTGCTGGATAACAACTGATAGAGAACCACTACTGACCAAAGGTCTGATAGAGAACAACTGCTGATCAAGTGCTGAAGACTAAAGGTCTGTTGGAGCCAACAACAATTAGGCTCCAACAGATGATACAAAACCATCAGAGTTTTCCTCAACAATAGTTTACCTTACAGTGTTTTGTAATATAACAGTAGTTTGCATAGGGCAGATGTTTTATGTTGTTATTCTGTTAGAGGTCACTATCTTAGGTGACATCAGCCTATGTCACCAGTGGTTTATTGGTCACTCACAACATTCTCTCAGACAAACAATCACAGAGTGATCAGGCTGAGGGGGAGTACTTGTAATTGATTGTAATCTTTCAATATAATGAAAGCATTCGATTAAGATAACATTTATTCCTTTTGTTTTGATTATAGTTTAGTATTCCGCTGCACTTACCATATATATTCGCTTCATTCATTTCTCATTCTACTTAAAACAAATCAAAACAATCAAGCTCAGATCCTAACAATTGGTATCAGAGCTTGGTCAATTAAATTCGATCTAACCAATCAATTTAATATAAACAGATCAGCTCACAATTATTGATATCGTTTGTTTGTCGGATTGAAAACAGAGTAATAGTTTATTTTCGATTCAACCGTTTGTAAACAGACTTTGTTTTCGTAAAATCAGAGAATGGCTACAATCAATCACGATCCACACAACACTAGCACGAACAACAAGCCACCGATGCTTGTCAGATCTGAATACAATATCTGGCAACGTCAGATGAGCCATGTTCTAGCTCAACAGAACACTGGGTGTTGGAAGTCGGTTATCTTCGGACCACATGTTCTGATGGTGCCGAGTACCGAAGATCCCAAGGTTCAGGAGCCTAAGAAACTTGAAAACTACTCCGACCAGGATTTTCAGAAATTTGAGTTAGATGCTAGGGCCTTCAGTATTGTGGCCATGGCTCTACCCAATGATATATATGCTGGGCTGTTACACTGTAACATTGCAAAGGAGTTGTGGGATGCACTGAAAGAACAATTTGGTGGGACTGAAGAGGTTATTGAAAACAACCGTGAAATACTTAACCAACAATATGAAACATTCAGTCACGTTAAGGGAGAGTCATTAACTCAACAATTTGAGAGGTTTAACTGTCTCATTAGTGAACTAAAACTGGTTGGTCTAACTTACCCTTATTCAACTTTGAACCATAGGTTTTTAAGATCATTACTAGATAAATGGGACACTATTTCTATAGTTATGAGAAACTCAATTGGATTCAAGGACCTATCACTGACCCAGCTTCATGGTAAGCTCTTGACCTATGAGAGAGAGCTTAACCAGAAAAAGTAGCTCTAGGACTCTGGAAAAGTGTCTGATGACTATGTATTTGGTAATACAGCACTTTTTGGTCATGATGAGGTGCCTGGAAATAGTAAGGATCAGAGTTATGATCATTTCATTGACATAACGTCAGGTTTTAACTCAGGTTTTAACTCTGATTCTTATTCACCAAACTATGCTTTTACAGCAAGTGGTGGTGATATCCAGGCATCTGATAACATATCCTTTGAGTATGATGACCTAAAATACTTTGACCCTACTGATTTAGAAGAAATGGACATTATGCATCAATTGGCCCTTCTCAGTGTAAGAACTAACAATTTTTTCAAGAAAACTGGGAGAAGGTTTCCAGGGTTAACTGGCAGGTCAAAGGTGGGGTTGGATAAATCAAAGATAAAGTGTGATAAATGTCATAGACTTGGTCATTTTGCTAGGGAATGTAGGAGTCAACATGGTACACCTATGATTACCTATCCAAATCAAAGGCCTCAGACCAACACTTATCAAAATTCCTATAATACCCCTGGACCTAATGTGCAAAACACTGCTCATTTTGCATAGTCCTCAAACATTGTTCCTCAGATCCACTATGTGCAAACACCTGTTGCTCAGGCACCTGTGCCAATGACTGCTGCTTCACCCTCTGCTCATGCAGAGACCAGTCAACAGAGTTTCTTCACACAAGACTTTGTTGATTAGAGCAGTCTACCAGATGAGTTAACAGATGAAAATTTTGCATTAATTGCCAAAGCTGAAAATGAACCAGAAATTTTTTGTTTCATGGCTATAGTAGAAGAAGTTGAATCCGAGGAGGTGGTGACTGAATCTGTAGTTGTGACTGATGATGTTGTTGATGAAGTAGTTGCAGGTGAAAAACCTGAAGAAAAGGTTGTGAATCTCTCAGATCCCTAGGGTGCATCTGATGATTGTGAGTGCAAGTGTGATTGTGCATTGATGGCTGCTGTTAAGGTATCTCCTCAAATCCTTAAAGATTTGTGTTCTGACAAATGTGTAATTGCATTTGCTAACATCAAAGACGTGAATGAAAACCTTAGAATGAAAATTTTAGATAATGAAGTTAAATTTGAGAAACTTTCAAAAGAGTTAAAAACAAATTTAACTGAAAAAGAATCTGAAATAAGCATCTTAAAACATGAAGCAACTATAACCAAAGGCCAGCTCCAAACTATGATAACTAAATATCAGAGTTGCAAAAGTGAGCTTGAGTCCACCCAAGTTGAATGTCAGAAATGGGTGGAATCATGTAGAGGTTTTGAAATGCTACTCAACAAACAAACCAAAAGTCATGTGAAGTTTGGTTTTGGTTTTGAAACCACTGCTTCGGCTTTTGAAAACAGTAACAAAAGGGATCAAAAGTTAGTTGAGGTAGTACCAACTAATTTGAAGGGTCAAGAGATTAAAATCACTGAACCTAATGGTAAGAAAATTGTTCTAGACAAACCAAAAGGCTCCTCATCATTCACTGAACTTGAAAATTATGAATTTAAACCTACTTGGTATGATAAGTGTGGTACTCTTGAGAACTTTAAACCAGTTGATTTCAAAACTCCTGAGGGGAAGACAGCACCACAGGCAAAGATCATTCCCTTGAAAAACCTTCCAGCAGATGCTCAAACATCTGTTGAAAAGAAGGTTGAAAATGGGAAAAAGAAAGAAAAGTCTGGCCACTTGTTTTGTGATTTTTGTGAAAAGAAGAATCATGTCACTAAAAATTGTTTTCTTCTAAAAGCATATGATCTCAACAAAGGAACAAGTGTATGTGATTCAAAGGCCACATGCTCAATATGTGGTAAAAAGAATCACAAAACCAAAGAGTGTCTGTATCTCAAAAAATTTGATGTCAAAATACAAGAGTACAAGGCTAAAACTCTTGCATGTCAAGTGGTGAGTACTTCAAAAGGAAAGCCCAAACAGATTTTTACACCAGTCCAAACATCTGTTACCAAAAGTCTTGAAACATCTGCTCCCAGGGATGTCCAAGTAACAGATGCTCCACCCACAAGCAAGTACCCAAGAGGATATGGACAACCACCATGTCATAATCTGTCACATGTTTATGAGGAACCAAAAAGACCTTCTAAACCAAGAGTGAACAGAAATCCCTATGGGTATTATCATCTGTCTGGAAGTGATCAAACAACTGTTGCCCTAAGTGTTGACATTCAAGCACTTGCAAATGGTCAGCAACAGTTGTTGAACTTGATTCAAAAACTAGTTCAAACAACTGATCATCTTCCCAAGATTGAGACTGAAAAGTCTGTGGACCCATCCAAAGCTCACTTGGCTTTGGACACTCACCAAAACTAATTAATTACTGTTATGCAGGGAGCTTCTGCTTGTTTAGATAGTCTTTGGAATGTAGATAGTGGAGGCTCCAGGCACATGACAGGATGTAGAGCCTTTCTTTTGGACTTCTTAGCTCATGGAGGGGGTGATATATCCTTTGGTAATGATTCAAAAGGTAAGGTGTTGGGTTCAGGGACTGTTCAAGCTGGGAAACTCAAGTTTGAAAATGTCAATCTTATTGATAATCTTAAATTTAATCTTCTTAGTGTTTCACAAATGAGTGACAAAGGTTATGGCTCATTCTTCACTAAGAAAACTTGTAAGATTATTGGGCCAGAAGTGGTGAAAAAGATTGATACCATCATTGATGAGAGCAAAGCACAACTTGTTGCTCATAGAAGTGGCAATGTGTATATAGTTGATATGTTGAAGGACAATCCTATGGAAAATGTCTGTTTGTTTTCTGCTGCCTCCACGAAGGAAACAGAATTGTGGCATAGGAGACTGGGTCATACCAACCTTCAAACTATCAACACACTCTCCAAACAAAGCCTTGTTAGAGGTTTACCATCAAAAGAATTCAAATGTGATGAGCATTGTGTTTCCTGTTTAAAAGGAAAACAACATAAAAGCTCTTACAAATCTATTGATGAGTCCAAAACAAGTCAATGTCTACAATTGTTGCACATGGACTTGTTTGGCCCAGTTAAAATCATGAGTCTAAGAAGAAAAAGATTTTGTCTTGTCATAGTTGATGATTTTTCTAGGTTTGCATGGAATTACTTTTTACACTCTAAGGATGAGACTGCAGGTATCATGAAGGACTTTGTCACCAAAGTTGAAAAACAATATGACTTGCCAGTAAAAGTCTTTAGAAGTGACAATGGAACAGAGTTTAAAAATAAGGAGTTGGATGACTTCTGTGTGTCAAAAGGGATTGTGAGGCAGTACAGCATCCCAAGAACACCAGAGCAAAATGGGGTGGTTGAGAGGAAAAATAGAACTCTTATTGAAGCTGCAAGAACCATGCTAGCAGATTCTGGTTTGCCACTGTCCTTCTGGGCAGAAGATGTAAACACTGCTTGCTATGTTCAAAACAGAGTTTTGATCAATCCAAGACATCAAAATACTGCTTATGAAATTCTGTTCAAAATCAAACCATTAATCTCATTTTTCAAAATCTTTGGCTGCCCATGTTTCATTTTAAATCTCAAAGATTCCATTTCAAAATTTGCAGCTAAAGTAGATTGTGGATACTTTCTGGGATATTCTTCTACTGCCAAGGCCTATAAAGTGTTTAACACAAGGACCAGGACAATATCAGAAACTCTGAATGTAAAGTTCAATGAACTTTCATCCCTAAAAATCCTAGCAAATCCTACTGAGTTGTTTGATTTAGATAAATTTAAATTTGAAGATATTACTGTCAAAACTAACAATGCAGGTACTCTACAATCTCTGCAACAAGATTACAGAACATATGTTGTGATCCCAAGTCACTATAAAATCTATTCTGCATCAGAGGAAGCAGCTGTTCAAAACAACTATCAAAACTCTGTCACAGCTGAGTCAGCCACTGTTGGCCAGTCTTACCCTCAAACCATTTCTTCACCCTTCACATCCACTGCTCAATCATCTGTTGACAAAAGTCAAACATCTGTTGACAAAAGTTAGTCCAGTTTTACACCACTTAGACCCATTCCCCTACTTCCATTTCAAACATCTGATGGCACTACAGAAGTGCAAACAGATGTTACATCAACAGAGTCACCAAACCTCTGTCCTTCACCTCAAAATGCCATCATACCATATCAGGGAGATCTAATCTACCTAAGAGCTCATCCACCATATCAAATCATTGGCAACATCAAAGAGGGTGTGCTAACAAGAAGCCAATTCTCAAATATCTGTCTTTTTGTAGGTTTTCTATCTCTCACACAACCTGTCAAGTACCAAGAGGCACTAAAAGACAATAGTTGGGTAGAAGCTATGCAGGAAGAGCTCCTCCAGTTTAAAAGACAACAAGTATGGGAACTTGTACCACTGCCTAAGGATGTTTGTCCAATAGGCACAAAGTGAGTCTTTAAAAACAAAACTGATGAAAGGGGTATAGTTGTCAAGAATAAAGCCAGGCTTGTGGTTCAAGGCTTCAGACAAGAAGAAGGGATAGACTATGATAAAACCTTTGCTCCTGTGACAAGGTTAGAAGCTATCAGAATCTTTCTAGCCTTTGCTGTCAACCACAACATCAAGGTGTATCAGATGGACATCAAATGTGCCTTCCTATATGGCAAAATTCAGGAGGAGGTCTATGTATGTCAACCACCTGGTTTTGAAGACACATTCCATCCTGATCATGTCTACAAGCTTAATAAAGCTTTGTATGGACTCAAGCAAGCACCTAGGGCCTGGTATGAGACTCTTTCCACCTTTCTCTTATCCGTTGGTTTCACAAGAGGTAAAATTGATAAAACCTTATTTTTGAAATGGAGAGGGAAATTTTTAATGATTGTTCAAATATATGTGGATGACATCATTTTTGGATCCACATGTAACAAAATGTGTGAAGAGTTTAGGGAACTCATGACAGCAGAGTTTGAAATGAGTGCTATGGGTGAACTTCAGTGTTTCCTTGGTCTCCAAGTGAAGCAACTGCAAAATGGAACATTCATTCATCAAAATAAATATGTGAAAAATTTGTTAACTAGATTTGAGATGAATGACTGTAAGCCATGTAGTACACCCATGAGTACAGTCAAGCTACTCACTATTGATGACAAGGATGAACTGGTTGACCAAACACATTACAGATGCATGATTGGGTCTTTATTGTACTTAACTGCATCTAGGCCAGACATTATGTTTGCCACTTGTGTTTGTGCAAGATCCCAGGCTTCACCTAGAAAGTCAAACCTTATTGCTGTGAAAATGATATTCAGATACCTAAAAGGTGTTCCCACACTTGGTATCTGGTATCCTGCTACTTGAAACATTGAGCTTTCAGGTTATTCAGATAGTGATTTTGCTGGCTGCCACACTACAAGGAAGTCTACATCAGGAGGGTGCCAGTTTCTAGGGAATGCCTTAGTCTCTTGGCAAAGCAAAAAGCAAGCAGCTGTTTCAACTTCAACAGCTGAGGCTGAATACATTGCTGTTGCAAGCTGTACAGCCCAACTCATGAGGCTTCAAAATCAATTGCTGGATTTTGGGAAAACTGCACTAAAGACTCCACTCATGTTGGACAGTCAAGCTGCTGAAAATATCATCAAGAATCCAGTTTCTCACTCAACCACAAAGCACATAGACGTCAGACATCATTTTGTCAGAGATAGTTATGAAAAAGGTTTGATTTCTCTGCACCATGTTCCAACAGAGGATCAGTTGGCAGATGTGTTGGCAAAAGCTTTAGACACAACTACCTTTACAAATCTAATTTCTAGAATTGGTATGCTAAACATGGATTAAACAACACAAATGTTTTAAATAAAAACATTAAAATGTTTCAGAAAATCAAAATCCATCCTTAACATTAGCCTTTTGGTTGAAAAATCTGTTCAGGATAAAACAACCACTGTTTCATCCATTCTATCCATTGTTAAGTTGAAAAATCTGTTTCAAACATCTGATCAGATAAAACAACCACTGCTTGGTTGAATAATCTGTTTCAAACCTCTGATCAGATAAAAGAACTGTTTCAATATCTATATATATATATATACATATATACATATATCTATCTATATTTAAAATATATATATATATATATATATATATATCAAGTACTGTTAGCATCAGCACTTTAGTAAAACAACAGCTGTTTGCATCAGATCTTTGGCAACAGTTGTATACCACCAGATGTTTAGCCATCAGATGTTTGCCACGTCTGCTCCTAAAAGCAGTGTTTTGGCCACATCAGCGGTTTCACCAGAGCCTATAAAAATCCTGTTTTACCACAACAGTCGTTACACTGTTTCATTGTATTCAAAATACTGAAACCGCCTTCTTCATTCTCAAACCCTTACTTCAATTCCACTTACTCTCACACTCGGAATCCATTACAATGGATCTTCAAGCTAAAGCCACCCACAATTATCTCCCATATCTGGTAAAAACAGATGAAAACACTCCATTCCATTCCACCATCGACATCATCTTACAATCCAAATACCTGACAATCCTAACTGCTGATGCTCCTATATATCTTGATACCCTCCAAGAATATTGGGTGAATGCTGAGTTTCTTCTTCAAGACAAAAAGCCTACATCCATTATCTCAAAAATTGGAGAGACAAGTATCGTCATTACCCCTGAACTCATATCCACAACCATCTCACTCAATGACCTGTCAGGTAAAGATTCTTTCCCTAAGGCAGAGCTTCACACAGAATTTCAGGAAAGAGGTTATGATGCACAGATGACTGGGTCAACACTTTTCAAAAAGTTTTTCCCACCAGTCATGAAATTTTTCTTTCATACTCTCCTTCTCTGTGTCTCCGCTAAGTCCACTTCCTTTAATGAAATCCCATTGAGGATTCAGTACTTGGGCTATGCTATGTTGTCAGATTCTGACTTCAATCTATCCCAGGGACTGTTTATGGACTTAGTATTAAATGTGAAGGCCATAAAGTCTGGGTCTAATAATGTTTTTTTGATTTACCCAAGAATTTTGAGTGTAATCCTTCAAAATGTTTTACCTTAAAAAGGATTTTAAAAGGGGTGAGTCTATTCAAATGACGAGTCTAAGTGATGAAACTTTCGCAAGAATGCTGGGTTCAACCACCCAAGAAAAAGTATTAAAAGTGTCAAAAGTTTCCAAAACACAAACAAAGAGGACTAAGACAACAACTGTTGTCCAAACCTCTGTTGTTGAGCCCACTGCTCCTGGTGATCATGGCACTACATCTAGTGCTATGAAACCCACACCAGCCACCTCCAAAAGAAAACGTCCATCCACAAAAACCACCACCAAACCGAAAAGGGGAATTCTGGAAGATGAGATACCAGAAGAAAACCCTGTTGCAACACAAAAGCAATAAGAAACCACTGTTGTTACTTCCTCACAACAGTTGGATATATCTCAACCTGTCCAAACTCCTCATGCATCCTCACAAAAGGATCATGTTGCAAGCCAAGAGGAAACACATCATGATACATTTGAGTCTGTAACAACCGGCAAAATTAAGGTAATTCCGTACTAATTAATTAAACGCGATTGACGTAATTAACCGTAATTATGTGCTGAATATTTAATTGAGGCCTTAGAAAGATAGGAATTCCCAAATAATGCATAGGAATGCATAAGTTTAATAGCAAAGCATGATAGGATCATGCGCAGGCAAAACTATCCGGTATGGACACTGGCGACTACCCGGTAAAACTTAAATAAGCGAAACGAACTCCGGACACCCGGAATATAAAATAAATAATATTTTCACAAAATATTATGAGTTTTGGAAACCCAAAGCCATACGTGAAAGCTTATTGCACAAATCTCCCGGTAACGAATAAAGTGCGCGTACCGCACCCGATTCGCGCGCAACACGTAAATTCACCCGGCAAAAGCCGAAATAAATTATCAGTAATTTAACTGGGCAAAACTTAATGAATATTAACGGTATTTTAATATTAAGGTAAACCGCGGTGAAAATTCAAGAAATACCCGGGCGGTACCCGAAAGGAATTAACTTAAACATAATATTGGATAATATTTAGCAAGGTGGACCCCACCCAAGGCACCCAAGGGGCCGGCCTAGGGACCCACTCCAAATGATTAATATCTTTTTCTATCTAATTAACCCAATAGGATGGCTTGTAATCATAATAATTATTTGCATGAGTGTGTATTGGGTAAAAATTAACAAAACTTTTCCACTCTCTCTCTCTCTAATTTTCGGCCCCAAACACCCTCTCCATATCCCTCAAGATTTTCATAATCTTACTAAAATCTTCCATAATCCAACAAAAGATGTCATATAATCTTTGAAGATATTGAAGGGATATTATAAACACTCTTGTGAAGCACACTTGAATCAAACACAAAATTTCTTCTTCCTCTTCCCCTCTTGGCCGTGACCTTGCACCACCCCACCAACATCCTTCTTTCAATTTTTATAACTCCAAATCATCTCTAGTTCATCATTATTCAAACCCCTTCTTGTGTGTTCAAGAGCTTGGAGCATAACCCACTTGGAAGAACACATTAAACCTCACCCAAATCCAAGATTTTGTCTTCCCTAGCCTTGAGCTAGTAGTAAGTCTTGCATTGTTTTATTACTTGAATGTTCATATTTTGTGCTATGAAAGCAAGTTGTACATTGTTGGGTAATAAAAATGAGTTTTATAAAAGTAATGGGTTTTGTTAGAATAAAAGTGGAAGAATAATAATAATATTGATGAGTCTTGGATTTATGTTAATAAATGAAATATTGGGAGAAATAATGATAAAATACACTTACACTTGAGAAGATGATGATTTGGGCATATTAAATGAGAAAGACTTGAATGAGATGAAGATGACTTTAATCATCATAGGATGATATAATAATGTCATAAAAATATTAAAATGAGTTAGAAAGCCATAGATGAAAAAGTTTCATCTTCAAAGTCCACTCACTTGGATGAGTGAAAATTGGATGTTTTGGATAAAAATATGGAATAAACATGTTAATGACATCTAGGATGGATTAGAAGATCATTAAAAGTGAAAAGAAGTGAAAACAACTAAACATTGAGAAAATGGTTCTTCAAAGTCCACTAAAGTGGAAGAAAAATGTTAACTTTAAAAGATAGGGTGAAAATGCAACAAGTATGAGTTAAAGGACTAATATGACAACTTTGGAAGTTGAGGGACTAAAATAAATATTTTAGAAAACTATTAGTCCAAAAACACAATAATGGAAAGATTGGTGTCAAAAAGTGTAAGTAATGATTTTACAAGGTTGATTTGGTAAATATTAGTAGCTTACTTGAGCATTTTATGTAAAAAGTATATTTTTATAAAGTGGACGTTTTATAAAAATAAATGGAGTAACGCAAGTATTTTATAAGATAAGATTTCATAAAATAAGAACTTGGGAAGACTTGTACAAAAATAGGATACTTTTATATAAATGGGAATATAAAAGTATCGGAAACATTTTTGGTAACAAGTTGGACGAGTCGGGCTAAAACATACAAAGTATATTTTTCCAAGAAATAAACGTTCGGAATCGGAAGTAGGAACAATACTTCCATAAGAACGCGCAACGGAAATAAATATGAAAAACGCTAACTAACGAACTTAGTTACACGAACCAACGTAAACGGACTTATGAGGAAAAGACCATTACGTCGAGATAAAAATATACATATATATTTTAAGGAAATAAAATATATATAACAAGGGTGAAACGTGCGTAACACTTTCCTAAGTGTAGAAAGAATATTCGTGGAAAAGGAGAAACATAACGTAACAAATTAAAAACGCTAAAACGACACGTGAACTTAACAAGTAGTATCCACGCGATGATATATGTACATATACTCGTTTCCGACGAAATTCTAGTACATCTATTTAAATGGGAAAATAGATATGCGAGAAGGAAAACCGAGACGAGTAGGTGAAATATATCTACGAACGTGTGAATACCGACAAGATCCTAGTACATTTATTTAAATGGGAAAATAAATGTATGGTGTGGTAAGTCTAGTCGGGCGTTAAGATTATGTTACCAAACGACAAAAACTTAGCATATTTATTTAAATGGGAAAAATAAATATGTGGCAAAGTGAGTCGGGTCGGATAATAAGAAATCACATTATATCGAGCGAAACGATCCTAAGTATAATTATTTAAATGGGAAAATAATTATACGTTGGGTAGAGTCGTGTCGAGTATAATATTGTACAAGTCATAAAGAATATTAATAAGAATAATATATGACTTGTAAGGAAAGGGTAATCCATCGCCATTGAACCTAGGATACGAAACTATTAAACGGGAATTGGGATAAAGACGTGGTCGGGAAGTTGGGTGTACAACTTGCCAAGGCACATACACCATAGGTGTAAGTGACTTATACGCCTAGAACCTTTGTAGGTACGGGATCACGAACTTTACTATTTTCTTTGAGCCGAGCACAGTTACAGGTGAGTCTCACGGCCCCATTTCTAAACTATTTAACGTTTTTACGGGGGAAAGATATGTTGGGATTGTATGACGGGTTGGATACTTGAGTAAAGATCGCCACTCGGGGTTGAGACCTCCCCACTATAATCATTAATTCAGGAATGAGAAACCAAAGGAATATTTGGATAGTACTATTGGTGCCTGACAAGGCCCACCCCTAATCGATAGCGTCGATAATGCATCGGTGTATGCCTGGGGTGCACTTATTCTGAAATAAAGTCGTAGGAATACCGAGTAACGACTTGGGGCGGGGGCATTATTAATTGTCTTGGTTTGGTTATAGGCTCAAGTAAATTGTAGGACTTTGCAACTCCTATAAATGTCATAACAAGGATATTCCCACTTTATAAAGATTTATTAAATTAAAACCTGTGAACTCACCAATATATATATATTGACGATTTTCAAACATATCTTTCAGGTAATTGATTGATGGAAGTTAGCATGGCGAGCAGGGTCGGGGATATCTCCAAGTTGGGCGTTGGGAATGTCGTAAAAGGGTCTCATCTCTTTATTCCATGGACTTAGGGATAAAGGGAGGAGCCTCCTTATCAATTTCAAAAACAATTTATAATTATGTACGGATAATTTGACATGATTATTAGCATTGAATAAATGCCCGTTTTTCTTTAATTACTATTGTGGTTTGCATTAATCTTGGCTTAATACTTTTGAACCGTCGCGCCACGTGTTTCCGCCTTAGACGTGGTGTGACAGAGTCACTTGGCCATATGTTCACAAGCCCCTCTCCCAGGGCTAATTCTCTTTTTACTCATCCACCCTCACCAACACATGTTCCTCAAACCATGCAACCTCTGTTTGAGGCTATTGAGAAAACTCAGGAAAATCCCAGTTCCTCTCCTTCACCTATCAATGAGAGTATACCTCCACACGTGACTGGGACTAAGGAAAATCAATCAGACATCCCACAAACAGAAGAGGAGGTTACACCCCTAGAGTTCAATGAAACTCTAGGTGAGTTTTCAAGTGGAGCAGCCACTACTGTTATAGAGACCATTGTCTCACAATAGGACAGTGGTTACATAACTAAGACTCCCTTGAAGGCAAAAACTGATGAGGCCACTATAGTGTAACCAAAATCAGTTGGAAGTCCCCAAAACCAAGAAAAAGGGGCATCTGGTTCTCATCCTTTGGACTCACCTCCTAGGACTGAACCAGTTACAACTACCACTGGTAGGAATTCAGATGATCCTATTAACTTAGGTGATGGATTAAAATACCAAGAATCGACGGCCAGAGTACAGTCCATTGAAACCTCCGTTGCTGATATCAAATCTGATATCAAGGCAATATTGGGATCATTGGCTACTCTTACCAAGAGTCAACCATCCACAACTGATATTGCTAGTGAGTTATGGAAATCTATTTCTCCCATCATCATAGCTCACAGAAAACTAGCAGATCAGACTCATGAAACCTACATGGCTGAAATCAGAAATATGGTAGATGCTAGGTATAAAGATACCCATGCAGACATTCAAGCCATTAAAGACCATCTGCTGAAGACCACTGGCTCTGCCCCTACCACAATTCTCAGAGATGAAGATGATGATGACTTCACAGCTGATGATGCCAAAAAGTGGGACAGTGGCAGAGATAGATTACGAAAGCTAGATCCCTTTGGTTGTCCACCTTCACAAAAAGGTCAATCAAAGTCTGCCAACAAACCTTGGTCTACCCAAACAGCACCACAACAACAGCAATCCAATGTCCAAACCAGCAAAGCTAAAGAAGTGGACACCTCTGCTAATGAAGAAGCTGAAAAAGCTGCTGAAGAAAAGCAAAAGAGGGCTGACACTTTGGAGTGCAAAGCAGATGCCCTGGTACAAAGACAGAAGGAGCAACAGCAGGAAGTAGAGGATGTGGGGTCCTCTAAGAGAAAGAAAACTGCTTCCAAACACATCAGACCTTTACCATCCAAAAATGCTGCTAAAACTGCTGCTGCTAAAACATTTGTTCCTCAAACATCTGCTGCCACCAAAACAACTGAACCCACAACCATCACACCATCCACTGAACTTGCCATCATAACCACACATGAAACATCCTCAACCAAAACATCACGCACAAACACTTCACCACCTAAAACTCAAACATCTGCTGGTCCTACAAAAGTGCCAACGGATGTTAACACAACCACTGCCTCTACACCACCATCACCAAAAATCTTGTACAAAAGGAAGAGAAATCTACCTTTGTTGTACAGGATGAAAACATTCACGCATCACCACCTACTACTTCAACCACACAATCTACACCCATATTTGCCATTCCACTTTCATCATTCTCACCACACACATCACAATTCACATCCCATAGACCACCACCAACCATCACACCATTGGCTTTTTAGTATCCCCTTGAACTTGATCTACTCAAGGGGGAAATGCAATCCTTCTATAATGCTGAACAACCATCTGAAAGATCTTTCCCATCTCTTCCACATTTTCCTGTTCCCCTAAACATAGATAAATATCTAAAATACAAGGCTGAACAGGCAGATGCCATCATAAAAGAGAAATGCAAAGGGAAAGATGACAAGACTGCTTAGGGCATCCATTCAGCAGAGCTTAGAAAATTGAGAAGGATTGAATATTTTGCTAAGACCCTGAGAAACTCCATGTCTACCATGCCTCTCAGCAGTGACATGGAAAGGGAGGTTAGGGAATCACTTCTTGAACAGATCTTGGCAACCATGCCTTATAAAGCAAACAAGAAACAGTTTGCAGGCTGGACCACTCATGCTCTCAGAGAAGAACTCTTAAGAATTGAAGAGATGACCAAGAATCCCCCAGCTAAGGTCTCTGCCCCTGATTTCAGTAAAGGCAGAGATCCAGCCAGAGCCTTGGAATTCAAAAGAATGAGACAAGAAATTGTGGCTGCTGACTATGGAGAGATGAAGTCTGTTGCAAGATGGTTAGAGTTGAGGTTGGTTGAAACCTACAAGAAGCTGGAAGAAAACAGGAAGAAAGACCCTAACTTGCCCAGAAAACCTGTCTAC
Organism: Ambrosia trifida; assembly: GCA_028751855.1. NCBI lineage: Eukaryota > Viridiplantae > Streptophyta > Magnoliopsida > Asterales > Asteraceae > Ambrosia > Ambrosia trifida. Next base: position 60,557,087 of record CM054128.1, on the reverse strand, counting down.
TCTGATGAACCACTGATGAAGAAACCTCAACAGGCTTTTACATTAGACAGCCTACTTAACACTTCTGATCTATCAGCTGCTGCTAGAAGACAATTCAAGAAAAAGAAAGAAATGTCTGAAGAGGATCAGAAGAAGTTTGCTGATACTTATACAAAGGAGGGCCTCTTCAATCAAGTACATTTTTTCTCAGATCCCATTACTGAAAAACTCAGAGAACTCATTGGGAGACCTCCATCACCAAACTCATCCAGAATAAAAGTGCATCTCAGCAAATCCTCTGATTCAAAAATTCTAAAATGGAAGGTCAACAAAGACACCCATGAATTGACTTTGCTCAGATCTGATGGAGATGCTCAAAAGCTAAGCATGGATGATGCATATAGCCTGTGTGCAGATGACCTACAAACACTGCTGAACCTTGAGCTTGAAAGAGATACAGAAGACCTCTACTCTTTGAACTTTGAGTTACAATTCAAAGGTCAAATCAGAGAAAGTCTGATGAGGAATAAAGATCAAGAATAAATTCTAGTTTTGGCATCATCTGTTCTAGGGGGAGATTGTTGGGTCTGCTGACCTGAAGAAGAACAGATGATTGAAAAGCCAAAATATACTAACAGTTGATCCACATAAATAAACAGCCTTTACAACATACTCTTCCCAAAAGACTGTTGACCATAACAACTGATCCACCCAAACAACTGCTATGACAACTGCTGTTACAAAGAACTGCTGGACAACAACTGATAGAGAACAACTGCTGATCAAGTGCTGGAGACTAAAGGTCTGTTGGAGCCAACAGCACTTAGGCTCCAACAGATGATACAAGACCATCAGATTTTTCCTCAACAGTAGTTTACCATACAGTGTTTTGTAATATAACAGTAGTTTGCATAGGGCAGATGTTTTATGTTGTTATTCTGCTAGAGGTCACTATCTTAGGTGACGTCAGCCTAGGTCACCAGTGGTTTAGATTTGTCTATAAATAGAACAGTGCTTGTACTGTTCTATTGGTCACTCACAACATTCTCTCAGACAAACAATCACAGAGTGATCAGGCTAAGGGGGAGTACTTGTAATTGATTGTAATCTTTCAATATAATGAAAGCATTCGATTAAGAAAACATTTATTCTTTTTGTTTTGATTATAGTTTATTATTCCGCTGCACTTACCATATATATTCACTTCATTCATTTCTCATTCTACTGAAAACAAATCAAAACAATCAAACTCAGATCCTAACATGGAGCAATGGTACTAAAACTCTATCCCCGATTTACCAGTAAGAAAAGATAGTGAAAGTTTGTTTTTTTTTAACTAAATTAATTCCAAAATATTTAAATTACATATGTAAGACTCCAAATACAAAATATAACTATATAAACTATAATATACCAATCCTAGCATGTCATCTACATATAATAAGTAATACAGGCGTGTGATCAACATTCCCATTTTCCGACAGTTAGTGTCCCTTTCGGGCATCCTAACATGACAACTATACAGAAAGTTAACACGAATACACACGTTAACCACTTCAAGTCGTTTATTAGCGAGCAACTGATATGATCTCATGCAGATCTTCTAAAGATAAGTTAGTCATCTGTTAAGAGTATTCTAACCTCACTAATTCAGGAAAGCGATACCGAATACACAATACAGCCACCTAAACTAGCATAAAGTAGAGCATTTCACAACCTATTCCATTTTACCAACTTTGAACCCAGATCTACTAAGATCGCTATTTTTACCAAAATAACTACCAAAGATCATTAACCGAGTCAAAGACCAGTAACGGCACCATTAGGCTTTTGAAACCCTTTTACGTGTCGGTAAGCATTTTTAACCGTTATTCGACTGACTTTAACCAAACCAATACCCGGTTACAGTTTAATGGCGTAAACTATTTAACAAGTTAACTAGTCTACTACCGGACGATTAAACGGACGGTTTTTCAACATTTATCCGCCTAACACATTCGACAATCGCCAAAGTCATTCAAATACAGTTACAAATCCAACAACAACGAAACAAGGTTGCGCTATGATCATCAAGATCTAAACATGAAAAACCCCAAATTTATACAAAACATGATTACATACTAACGATTGTTTTTTCTACTAACGATTACTAAACATGATTACTAGACGATAATGTACTACATAAACAACACAAACAAGCTAAAATAAACAGATTTGAATCAACTAAAAGCTTAATAGATCAAACCATAAAACTTGAATGTCATGGATTGGATGATGATAGATGATCCGGATGAGTTCCCGAGCTTGTTCCTCGCCTTTGCAGCAGCTCACCGGTCCAGAAAATCGCCCCAAATCGCCCTGAGATTACCCAACACCTAATCAGTGTGTTGTGCTCTGCTTTTATAGAAAGTCTGATTTTGTGCACGGCCGTGCGCCTAAAGTGCATGGCCGTGCACTTTATCAAGATGAGTTGACGTGCAAGCGGGCAAGTGGCTGGCTGATCCCTGAAAATATCTAGATATTCCGCACGGCCGTGCACCTAGGGTGCACGGGCGTGCAGGTCTGGTGGTAGCCGGGTGCTGGGAGTGCACTGCCTGGTGCACTGGCAGTGCACCCGGGAAGTTGAGTCGCACGGGCACCTGCACGGTCGTGCTGATCAGGGTGCCCGAGAACATGTTGTGCATGCCAGGTCACACTGGCACTGCACTGCCTTTGTGTCCGAGCCAAGCAAGTACGCACGGGCGTGCACCTGAGGTGCACGGCCGTGCACGTTTTCCAGACTTAGCTGATTTTTGCAGAAACTTTCCGTCTTGTCCGATTTTCGCCCGGTTTCTTCGACTTTGCTCGTGGGACGTCGTTTAAGACCTGTAATAAACATATGAAGTGGTTAAGTACCGAATTCGTGCAATTATGATCGAAAACGCGTAATGTGGGAGTTTAATCGCGGATTTAAATATGTATATTTTAACGTATATCAGTATTCAGATGAAATGCTGAAAGAAATAATTACTGATGAAGAATGGATTAAGCCATATCGTGTAGTAAGTTGGTTTTACATTCATGAGTATGAAATGGTGCTTGTGGCCTATGATAATGGTTCAGAAAGAAGATACCAAAAATGGATGATAGAGTATTCTAACGACTTGGATTTTCTCGAAAAACTAGACCAGATAAGAATGAGTAACATCAAGCGAAACGCATTTCATCTTAATCTAGAAAAAAAATGATCAGATCTAGGATAACGTATTTAAACGAATGGGCGGAACAATTTATGGAAGATTAAATAGCATTATCTTTTTATTTTCAAGTTTTTATTTATTAATTAAATTATAATGTTGTTAATTTGTTTATAATGCTTATGGTTTGTGATTTTTGAAGTTTCGAAATAGTTAATTTATCCTCTGTTGATGAGAATTTGTAAAGAACATCTGTATCAACATCTGTTGCAAACATGCTTCAGTTATTTTAACATGTGCAACAGGCCATCAATCCATCTGTTCATCTGGTCTGTACAGATCTTTCGATGAATCTGTTTAGTTTGAACGTCTCTTCAGTCCAATAATACTTCAATAAAAAAAAATTTACAGCAGACCCTTGGTCATTAAAGAGTCTGCTTATAAGCAAGTGGCATTTGGTAATAATTGTTAAGATTCCTGATTTGTAATAAAATCTCCATTGAGGATTTAGAGGCTAGATTGTCAAAATCATGATTACTTTTTTTTTTTTTTTGAACATTAACTTTCATTAAACACCGGCAAGCTCTAAAATCAGAACCGCCAACAAATCATACAAACATATACAATGGGTATTTAACCCAATCATTCCAGACAATATCGTTACATTTCGATCTATACTTGAACCATAAAAAAGCCTTGGACTTAAATTCCGAGACGACATCCATAACCTTCACCAATTTACCGTTAAATATCTTGGCGTTTCTGTTATTCCCAATCACCCATGTGGTGATCATCACAATGCCACGAATAATCTTCTTTCGCCATTTCCCAGAATGAACATTATAATACAGCATCAACAAATCCTCATATTTGTAAGCGAAGAAGGGATCAAGCTTGCACCACTTACAAATATATCTCCATACCTCATACGAGAATTCACATCCCACCATCAACTGTTTAACATCCTCACTAGCACGACCACAAAAAGGGCAAGACACATCGTGCAGATTAATACCTCGACGAGCCAAAGCTGAACGCGTAGGAATACGATCTGCTGCCACTCTCCATACCAGCAAACAAACCTTAGTGGGAACCCAACCAACCCATCTAAACGATCTGGAAATCACATCAGAATTCGTCCGTTGACTACCAGACTGCAGCAGTCTTCTAAATTCTTTAACAGAGAACGCAGCATCCTTCTTTCTGTCCCACTCCCACCTGTCCGGGTTATCCGTATACTTTAAGTCCACAATAATTCTTTCTAAATCTTCCGACGCAGGTAGCTTTCACCCTTATGACAGAACTTGAAAACTCTAACCGATCACGAACCAAACAAAACTTATTTGTATCCATACGAAACAGATTTGGCCACTGGTATTTTAAAAGTGAATCACCCACCCAATAATCCAACCAGAACCGTATTTTATCCCCGGACCCCAACACCCCCCTAATCAACTGATTTACCTCTTTATTCTCTACCTTAGTAGCTTCTAGGACATTAACAATCACCTTCTAGCAGCCCGGAATCGCTCTAGTAATAGACAAAAAGCTCCAATACCCTCTCCCACCATGAATCCCTTCTATGACCTTTCTCCAAGCCGAATTATTTTCTATTTTGAATCTCCAAGCCCATTTCGCAAGAAGTGCCAAGTTCATATCCGCTAATCTTAAAACTCTCCAACCGCCAAGTTTTTTGGAAGTCGTAATCCTCTCCCAAGACACCCAATGCATCTTCCTATCATCATCAACCCGGACCACAAAAAATGCCTTATTAATTTTTCTAACGATTGAATGACACTAACCGGCGCTTTATAAATGCAAAAATAGTAAATCGGAAGATTTGCCAACACCGATTTAATAAGGGTGAGACGTCCTCCTATGGACAACGTATTCGCCTTCCAAGAAGACAACCGATTTTTAACCGTATCAACCACCGGATCCCAATGACTCACCCGGTTCATATTGGCCCCAACCCGAATCCCCAAATAGTCAAACGACAACGACCCCATCCAACATCCCATACACGTCGCCATACTTTCCACCTTTGTATCTTCTACCCCTACCCCATACAAATAAGACTTATGAATATTTATTTTTAAGCCGGAGCAGAGATGGAAAACCCGAAGTACTCTAGCTATACCCTCTAAATTTTATTTAGACCATTCGCCAATAAGTAAAGCATCGTCGGCATAAAATAAGTGAGAAAGCAACGTGGCCCCTCTCCCAACCCGAACCTCCTTTATTTCTCCCACTTCCACTGCTCTATCAATCATGCAATGTAGAGCCTCCATAACCACCAAGAAAAGAAATGGCGACAATGGATCTCCTTGTCGAACCCCTTTTTGACATTGGAATTCAAACGTGGGAGATCCATTCACCAAGATAGCCGACCGGGCCGAAGCTAGAATCCCGTCAATCCACATACACCATCTATCCGGAAAACCCATTTGACGAAGAATTGAAACCAAAAATCCCCAATTAACATTGTCAGATGCTTTTTCAAAATCCAACTTCATCAAAAGTGCTTTTTTATTCTTCTTTTTAAGCCACCCAATCGTTTCATTAATCACAAGAGGGCCATCAAGAATATATCTACCACTTAGAAACGCCAATTGGGTATTTGAGATGGCAAAACCCAACACATTTCGAATTCTAAGAGCCAACACCTTTGAAATAACTTTACTAACAATACCAATAAGGTTAATAGGCCGATAATCTTTCAAACCAACCGGGGTCTTAGACTTTGGAATCAAAGTGATAAAAGAGGAACTACAACCTCTACTAATCACTCCATGCTCATGAAATCTATCGAACAACCTCACAAAATCCTCCTCCAAGTAATTCCAAAACTTCTTGACAAACCTGAAGTTAAACCCATCGGGTCCCGGAGCACGATCCGACCCACGATCAAGAACCGCTTCTTTAATCTCTTCTCTAGTGAAAGCAGCAATCAGTTCTTCACCCCTATCATCCTCCAACCTTTTTAAATTATGACACCGGATCGTCGGCCTAACCTTTTGATTCTCCATAAAGTGCCACCTAAAATGCTTCAGAACCTGAAATTTCACAAGAACCGGTTTACTCACCCAATCCCCGTCTATCAATAAACCAGGAATATTATTTGCCGCCTTCCTCCCATTCACTACCCTATGAAAGAACGCAAAATTTTCATCTCCATCAATAGCCCATCTCACCCTCGATTTTTGTTTTAAGTCTCTACTTTTACACAAATTGAGAGATTCAATCCCTTTTTTTACATTCTTCCAAAACCCAACTCTCCTCTTCCTCTAAGTCCCTATCCTCCATAATCAATTCCAAACGCTCCATGTCTTCTTTTAATGTGATCATCTCCTCACTTTCCATCATCAATACACCTTTCCACCATTCTTTGAGAACATTTCTGAGATGTTTAAGCTTTGCGATAATAATTTCATCCGGTAACCCATCTGCCTCAAAATCGGACATGGCCTTTATAACCACCTCTTCACAATCCTTTCTATGCAACCAAGAATTAAACCACCGAAAGGGCAGTGGTCCGAAAACTCTCTACTCGAAGCCCTCACTCATGCAGTAGGCCATTTGTTAAAGAACGATTGGCAAACCAAATACCTGTCTATCTTGCTCAATTTATGAGCTTTGTCTTTGCCAGCCAAGAAAGTATATTTGAAACCCCTCATATAGTATTCGTACAGATCCAACTCATTAATAAAAGCATTAAAGTCATTCGCCTCCCCTGATTAAATATCGAGTTTTGACGTTCTTTCGGAACCTCACTACATTAATATCCCCCATAAATACCACCATACCACTACATCCCCTTATAAAGTCACCCAATTCAGCCCATAAACATCTTTTAGCCCCTAAACGTTGTGGAGCATAAATGTTAATAATGTTCACCATCGACCCATCCTCTACCATTGTGCTTGTCGTAATTAAAAAATTCCTATTTTGTACCCTTGCTATTTTATGGAAGACCTTCGGGTTCCAGACATTAATTAGCCCACCCGAAAGACCCACCGCATCCGCAGAATCAAAATCCAAACCCCCATCTCCCCAAAAGGAGATAATTTCTCGCAATCCACCCTCGACACCTTAGATTCTTGGACTCCCAGAAAGTTAACACCAAACCTTTTCCGAAGCTTTCTACACCAGGCAGCCTTACCTACATTCCTCAATCCTCTAATATTAATGGACAAAAAATTCATTTAAACCTACATGTATCCCTTCATCTTGCAACGAATCTGTAATCAATTTTTTGTGTCCTTCCAAGTCCGCTCCTAGCAGATGACCAACTCTAATTGTAGCATCAATTTCCTTCTCATTGTCTCCACCTTTATTATTCATCAAATCACTGTTAATGGAGGTGTTACTCTTTGGTACTTGAGCATGCATTGTTGGATCAGTATTGCTCTTTGTATGAACTTGCTAGTGAACACTTAAGTGTTTAGCAAGTTCTTTATCAGTTTTAGCACAGCGGAAATGTTTTAAGTTAAAGCTACACTTATCAACAGGAGTTATTACTCCCCCTAGATGTTTGATAAAACTAAAGACAAGTATTTAATGAGAATCTAAGTATTGAATGAGAATGAATACTTAAACAGATTCTCAGTAAATGAAATGGAAAGAACAATGATAAGCTTTGAAGGATTTCTGTATTCAAAATCAATGTCTAAAACAGATGGATGAACCCATCTATTTATAGACTTTACATATACAGGAACCTTGCTAAAAAGCAAGTTCAGAAACAAGTTGCAACAAGTTGCAATCTTGGAACTTGTACAAAAAGTTAAAGTAATACTAAAATAATAAACTACTAAAACATAAGGCGGTGGAAAGATTCTTGAATAAGTGCTGATGAATGACAAACTACTGATGAGTAGTTTGTCTTCAGTAGTTCTTCAGTGAACTGTCTGGTTTGGACTTCAGAACTTCTGATGCATTTCTTCTTCAGTACTTGTAGAATCCTTCTTTAGTACTTTTGTCTTCTTTCTTCAGTAGTTCTATACTTAGAATATTTTTGACAGAAGTGAATTAGACTTAGGTTTCCAAAAGTGGTTTCACCAATCCTCTTTGTCCTAACAATCTCCCCCTGGATTGATGAAGCCAAAACCTTTCTAATTCTTTATTGTTTTCATCTGTCATTCACAATCTTCCATATCTCCTTGAACATGGAATTCTTCAATTGATTAAGCTGCTCATCAGTGAGAGATCCCTTTTGAGGTTCTAGATGTTGAATTGTAAGCAAGTCCTGAGTTGATAATTTCTTCAGTTCATTCATGGACTTGTAGGCCTTGCTTGTAAGATCTCTCCTTGTCACTAATACTGAGTTGTCATCAGTAAAGGACCATCTGATGATCAGCACTTTAGACTTGTCAAAGTCTGAAGTATAGGGAACCATGTTGGTCCCTTGGGAAGTTCCTGAGTGTTGGATGTTTTCAATTTCAGTGACTCTCAGGTGGGATTCACTTTTTTCTTCTTGTTGCACCACATCAGGTAGTTTGAAAGTTGGTAAGTGATGTTCAGTAACTACCTTAGTGTGCAGTTTGTCTTTGATGGTTTTCTGGATTTGGTAGGCAAATGTAGAAGGATCCCTGAACTGTGTTAACAGAGGCTTTTCTTCAATATCAAAGTCTGAATGGACTACTGTGTTTCCTTCTAGTAGTACCATCTTGAAGTCAGTCTTTGTATTGTCCTCTATCTTCTTCTTCTTGGTAGCTGGTCTTTTAACACCAGAAGTTCTAACTACTAAAGTTGATACTTCAGAAGTTTTGAACTTCTCTGGATTAGCAGCCTTGGCAGCCTTGTACTTCTTGTATGTGTCTAGTAGTCTTTCTTATTTCCATCTTGACACGGAGGCTTTTGAACCATAGTTATTTGCTACCAGTTCTTCAATCATCTCAGCTCTCTTGGCTTTTCCATCTTTATTTGTTGCAAGTTTGTCTACAACAATTTGAGCTCTTCTTGTCAGCTCATCCATGGAGAGTCCTTTCAGTGAAAAGGCTTTAGTCTTGCTGTTCTTTGTAATGTAAGACATCAGTTGTTGTCTTTTATCTTCTTTAGCAACTCTTCCAAGGTTAGCCTGCCTTTGTAACTCTGCTCCATAAGCTTGTAATTTTTCATTGTAGCTTAAGTCATCCCTTGCTTCCAAAGCATTCCAGATCTCATCTTCCTTAGCCTTTCTTTCGGCTGCAATCAAACTCTTCTCAAGTAGTTCTTTGGACATTGATAGTGGAGAAGGGTTCAGCACAGTCATTGTTGTAGTTGTAGTAGGCCTTGGAATAGGAGTTGGTTGTTGTTGTTCAGTTGGTTTGGAAGGTTCTTTAGTTGGTTGTATGTTGGAAGTGTTAACTTCTGATGTGTTGACAACTACTGAAGGTTTGTCAACTACTGAAGGATTGTCTTCAGTACTTTCTGAGTCATCATCAGAACTTTCATCAGCATCGGAAGTTTCTTCATTATGGCCTTGGGATGTTTCAGCTTCTTCAATTTCTTGTTCAGAGACACCAAATTGTTGAGCCAGTTTTTGTCTTCTAGCTTTGTCTTTGAGTTCTCTTTCTTGGAGAGCCACTCTTGCTTTTATTCTGGCTTTGAATGACTCCCTTGGTTCCCTAATTTTCTCCCCCTTTTTGAATTCATCAAGTTTTGAAGGTTGCGAGAAAGTACCAGTGAGAATGGTGATCTGTTTTGAATTGTGGTCAATTTTGTTTGACAAATCGTTCATTTTTGTCTTGATCACTTCAAATTGGTACTTGACAGACAGCTCCAAAGTAGCTGTGTAGGTTCTGAAGTGATTGGTGATGAGTGTGTTCATCATATGGTATAAGGGACCATCTGGGCTGCATAGTTGGTTCAAGTCTATGGTTGTTGACCCAGGGAATTGGGTAGGCATTTGTAGTGAGGGGTGTGTTTTGGGGTGATCTTCTTGTTGTACAGAAGATGCCACTTTAGGGGAATCAGGGATCAAGTGGACTTTAACCTGATCTGGTGTGACCAGCTCTTTGAGCTTAGATACACCAGGTGCAGGACCTTCACTAGCAGCCGTCAATTCAATGTTTTGTTGTGAATCATCATCCAAATCAATGGAATCATCTGAATCCCTGATTACATCCTCAATGAGGACAGTATCAGTTACATCATGAGCTGAGCCCAACTCAGTTGTCTCATGTACCTCTTTTTCTTGTTCAGAGGATTTCCTACCTCAGGCATTAAGCCTTCATCAGTAGTTGCCACAAATGAGGTCTTAGCAATGTTACTTCTTTCCTCAGATCCACCACTGGGTGGTATGTGAGTAGTAGCAGCCTCAAATGTACCTAGAGTTTCTAAGTTTGGCCTTAGAGACCCTGGTTCATCCTCATCTCTTTGGTTAGGGCTTTGAGTGTCCACATCCATGTCAAGTTCTGAAGCTATGTCCCCTGTTTGATGTGGTTGTTGGGGGCTGACATGTTCGGATGGGATTCCCTCTTTTAGCCAAGAGAGAAGCTTGGCAATTTCAATTTCTGGTTCAGAAGTTTGGGGTGCTGGTTCAGTAGTTTGGTCTATGGGTTCAGCAGTTTCAAAAGAAGGGTCTATTGGGATTGTTTTCTTGAATTTCTTTCTTTTGAAAAGGATTGTTATTGGTGCTCTTGGTGGGGTTTGAGATGGATGAGACTGAGAGGATGTTTCAGTCACATCTTTATCAAGTGCAGATTGCACATTAGCAAGTTCAGGCATTTCAACCTCCTGAACTGCCTTTCTTTTAGTGTTGGTGGGTTTTTGTTTTTGTTGCTTGGGTTTCTTGGCCTTTGGGGTTGAAGGTTTGGAAGATGAGGGTTCTATGGGGACTATTTCTGCTTCCCCTTGGTCATCTTCTGGCCAGGCAGCCGGTTTGTTGTGCCTTGAGTATGCTTGTGAGGACAAAGTGTTTAAAGTTGTAGTTTTACCCACAAGCACCTCATCTCCAAGTTCTTTTATTATTCATTGCATAATAAATCTTGGGTACAACAAAAACTTCTTTTTAGTATTGAGATGATGTAACACCAACTCATTAAAGAAAAGTGATGATGCCCTGAATTTTGTTTCATTCACTATGGAATGAAAAATAGGTTGAAAAGTTGACGGCATCTGATCATAAGATCCAGTTTTTGGACTCAAACACATAATAATATAATGAAACAGCAGTTTATACTTTGGTTCAAAATATTTCTTAAAAATTGTAGCATGTGAGAGAGTACCTTGGTAACCACACTCTGTCATGGTTAAGTGAATCTGAGAGTTTGGAAATTGGTCTGGGGCGTTTACATCATCCAAACCCAGCCTAATTGCCAAAGTAGCCGGTGTGATTGCCATTCTTCTCCCTTGGATGGTTGAGTTGAGGGAGATCACTTTGTCGTTCACCGTCACCGTCTCTGCGTTTGCCCAAAACTCATTTAGAGTTTCAGTGTGGATTGGAGGGTCGATGGTGAGGGCGGTGAAGTATTGGGATTTGACGACCAAATCAATGATTTCGTCGTATTGGGACCAGGCTTCAAGTTTTTCGAAGTAGCCTCTTTGATTGTGTCCATGTTTCAGTATTAGAGCCATGTGGTTTGTGTGTGTGTGTGTGGATCGAACAGTGCTTTTGCAGGTTTAGGTCTTGAGAGTGTTTTGTGAGAGAGATGGAGGGAATTTTCGCTTTTTGAAAGGATATGTGTTGGAAAAGGTATTTATCAGAAGTTTATAACCGCCTAGGTCAAACTTCTGATGTGGGAAAAGTCTGATTTACCCTTTTTGACCAAATTGCTGATGAAGAACAATTATCATCAGTAGTTCCCATTTTCTCTTCAGTAGTTTGTTAACAACTGATGATATTGTTTTATAAATACTTTATTCATAACTTCTGAAGGTTATTTTATCAGAAGTTAATCATTTTTCAGAAATATTCCCATACTGATGTTTTGTTCATCAATAGTTTCTCTTTTTGTTTTTCAGAAGTTTTCAGACTTAAAAACAGATGTAAGTGAAAAATGAAAATATGTGCAGAAAAATAAAAAGACACACTTACAAATTTAGCATCCCAAGCATGGATACTAACTTCTGAAATGTTGATGTGTCAAGGGGTTTAGTGAATATGTCAGCTACTTGATTAGCTGTTGCTACATGTTTCACTTCAATCTTGCCTTTTTCATAGCAATCTCTTATGAAATGATACCTGATTTTAATATGTTTAGTTTTTGAAAACTGAACAGGATTTTGAATGATGCTAATGGCAGATTTGTTGTCTACAAGCAATGGTGTCTTGGTCTCTTTGATTCCATAATCAAGAAGTTGATACTGGAGCCATTGTATCTGTGATGTACAACTTGCAGCTGCAATGTATTCAGCTTCAGCAGTTGAAGTTGCAACAGATGTTTGTTTCTTTGATTGCCAGGACACTAGACAGTTTCCCAAGAATTGACAACCACCAGATGTTGATTTTCTTGACATTTTACACCCTGCATAGTCACTATCTGAAAAAGCTGATAATTTGGTATTGCTTGAAGCAGGATACCAAATTCCAAGTATTGGAATTCCTTTCAGATATCTGAAGATTCTTTTGACTGCAATGAGGTGTGATTCCCTAGGAGCTGATTGATATCTAGCACAGACACATGTTGAAAACATAATATCTGGTCTAGAAGCAGTTAGATATAAAAGGGAACCTATCATACATCTATACATGGTTTGATCAACCTGTTTTCCTTGATCATCTGGTTCAACTTGTGTGGTTGGTGTCATGGGAGTGGAACATGATTTACAGTCTTGTAAAGAAAATTTGTTCAATAATTCTATAACATATTTTGATTGATGTATAAAAGTTCCATTTGTTTGTTGTTTAATCTGCAGTCCCAAAAAATACTACAGTTCTCCCATTGTACTCATCTCAAATTTTGAGTGCATGAGTTTCTTAAATTCATCACACAGTTTTGTGTTTGTTGAACCAAATATGATATCATCAACATATATTTGAACAAGTAAGACATGATTTCCAACATGTTTTATGAAAAGAGTTTTATCAATGGAGCCTCTTGTGAAGTTATTTTTTAGCAAAAAGTTAGAAAGTGTTTCATACCAGGCTCTTGGAGCTTGTTTGAGCCCATAAAGAGCTTTGTCTAGCTTGTACACCCACTTAGGATGAGAAGGATCCTCAAACCCAGGTGGCTGACAGACATACACTTCCTCTTTTATTTTTCCATACAAAAATGCACTTTTAACGTCCATTTGAAAAACTTTGATTTTGTTGGAAATGGCATAGGCCAGAAATAACCTGATGGCTTCAAGCCTTGCAACTGGAGCAAAGGTTTCATCATAATCAATTCCTTCTTCTTGAGAGTAACCTTGTACTACCAGTCTTGCCTTGTTCTTTATAATCATACCAGCTTCATCTTGTTTGTTCCTAAAAACCCATCTTGTGCCAATTGGTAGCTTGTTTGGTGGTATGGGACAGATTTCCCAAACCTGTTGCTTCTTGAACTGAAGTAACTCATCTTGCATAGCTTCCACCCAATTGTTGTCTTTGAGGGCTTCTTGGTACTTCTTAGGTTCCAACTGAGAAATGAATGCTGAGAAGAAGCAAAAGTTGGAAAGCTGGTTTCTTGTAAGAACACCTGATGCAATATCACCCGTGATTTGTTCAAGTGGATGATCTTTGTGTTCAATCAGTTGTTGTAAACCACTGACAGGTGTAGGTGGCTCTTGTACTTCATCAAACAAACCACCGAGGTTTATAATGTCTGGTTCCGCAGTTTCAGTGTCTTCAGTAGTTTTAGGTGTTGAAGCAGATGTTTGAGTTTGTACATCAGCAGTTGTTGAATCAGAAGTTTGTGAAACTTCTGATGGTTTGGAAGTTGACTTAATGACTGTTTGGGGAGTCCATGGTGTTGGATCCTCATCATCAAACCTTTGATCACCATAATAAGTAGGTTTAGATGAAGTAACAGTCTTTTCAGGTCCAAAATGGAAGCTGTCAAGGTCAAAAAGTTTAGCAGGATGTGCTGGAATAAGAGTGTGTTTTGACTCATTGAACTTGACATTCAGTGTTTCTTCTACTATCCTGGTTCTAGGGTTAAAAACCTTGTAGGCTTTTCTAGTGGAAGAGTAACCAAGAAAGTAACCTGAATCAACTTTAGCAGCAAACTTTGAAATAGAGTCTTTGATGTTTAGAAAGAAACATTGACATCCAAAAGCCCTGAAAAAGGAGATACGGGGCTTATGCCATGAAGAACTTCATAGGTAGTCTTGGAGTGTCTCTTGTTGACAAGGACTCTATTTTGAACATAACATGCAGTGTTAACTGCTTCAGCCCAAAAATACAATGGTAGGCCTGAATCAGCTAACATTGTTCTTGCTCCTTCAATTAAGGTTCTGTTCTTCCTTTCTACTACACCATTTTGTTTAGGAGTTCTGGGACCACTGTATTGTCTAATAATCCCTTTAGACAAATAGAATTCATCCAGAGTTTTGTTCCTGAACTCTGTCCCATTGTTACTTCTAATGGCTTTGAGAGACAGAGAATATTGTTTCTCTACTTGTAGAATGAAGAACTTGATGCTCTCAAAGCTCTTTTAACTCCTAAACTCGCCAGCATGCTAAAAGACGAGCTACCGAAAGACCTTTTGATAAAACTGAATTCAAATTTGGAGTTACCAGAGATAAAATAATTGTTTTTGAAAAAAAAAAAACATGCTTTTTTTTGCTCTAGGCATTGCTTTCTAATTGACATGATGTAGTCATGAACTTGGTATAAACAAAACTAAATTCAGATTTTTGGCAGCCTTAATGCAAAATTTGAACACTTGGGTTGCCTTCACAGTTCACGTACAATGTCCACTAAATTTTATGGAGATTAATTGTTACCGCATTATCAATTTTTTCATGGTTTTAACTATATGATGGCAGATTATTTGGAACTCTTCTACCCGAGCAGAGCTATTGAAATTTGTTGACCAGAAACGTACAGCTTTAGTACCTAATCAGAATGCTCATTTCCTGGGTTCTAAAAAGCGCGCCTCCGGCGCCTACCCAATTTCCCAAAGGCGCGCGTCTTAGGCGCCTACCCAATTTCTCAAAGGCGCGCGTCTCAGGCGCCTTTTTGTCAAGTTTCAGTCGCTTTTCACCCTGGGGCGCGCGCCTCACAATGGGTTGGAACTTGGATCAGGTTGTGTAAAATGTTAACGACTGTTAATTTTTATACACATTCTTTTTAGAATATAGTTATGTTTAAAATGCCATACACACACCACAAACCTTAACACCTACGTGGAGACCAAATAGATGCACCCGCTGCAACGCGCGGGCATTCCCGCTAGTATATATATATTGCAAAGGGATTAATCCTACATGTCATACTCTTATGCAATCTCTCATTTGAGAGATGCCACATAGAATGTGATGTGGTAACTCTAAACCAATTAAAAAAAAAAGAAATAAATATGATTAACCTAATATATTATAATTTTGAACATATTCCATTAAATACCTAATCTACTAAATCTAAATATTAAACCTTTATTATTTTCTCTCTCGTGTTTGATCCCATAACTTTTAAACGTTAATATCTTTTATATACGAGAGTTTTTAAAGAAAAAAATTAAACCAAATTAACGAGCGTTTTATTATCTTTCCAACGAGTACCATAGTGTTATATAAAAAACGGAGAAAAAATGACTATTTTTTGTAACCCGACAGGTATTGTGTCGGGTTTCGGATTAGTTTAAAAAAATTGTGGGTTTGGGTCAGGTCTGGGATAGGTGATACCCGACCAGATTACCCGAAACAACATACCCAAATACCCGAACTACATACCCGATCATATACCCATAAATTGTTTAACACATCACATAACCCTTAGACTAATGCGTTCGAAATTTCAATAATTAACTTTTTTTCTTCTTATTTCATGTTAATTCTTTTTAGAATGATCGATTACAAACTTCCGAATTCATTTGTAATGGCACTAGATTTATACCCCGGCCTAGAGATTCGTTTTTTTTTTATATATTTGAATATGATAACTTATGGCAGAGATTTGTTTAAAATAATAATAATAATAATAATAATAATAATAATAATAATAATAATAATAATAATAATAATAATAATAATAATAATAATATGTTATATTTGATATTTCAACCCGGGACGCTCCCGAGATAAAAACTAGTTCATCTCTATATACATAGAGTAAAGTGAAAAATAATGGAGATAAAGTGGGTTGTGGTGGGTTATTGATATTGTGGGTTTGTGGTTGGTTATGGTGGGTGGTGATGGATTATGATGGGTTATTGTGATGGATATGCCGCATATATTAACAAACAAACAGTCTTTCTTCTTGCAGACTGCAGACATTTGATCCACCTCTTCTTCTGCACATGTAATCCGCAAACTACAGACATTTTACTTCTTCAAAACAAAAAAACACCTTTACACTTGGATGCTTATAAAGTTGGATGTCTTAATTAAAATAATTAAATAAGTGTGTGCTTTTTACACACCTAATCAATTTTATTAAGGAAAAATACTCGTAAAAAACCCACAACCTATTCTTAGTGGGGCAATTTTGATACCACTAGGCTGAAAGCTTCCTAGTTATACATCATCCCTTTATTAACAACAAAGACATGATTTTCTTATGCCTAATTAGGGTTATATTGGTAGTTTCTATACAAGTCTCCATAATTCTCCATTCTTGACTCCCACGGAAGCTCATAAACATGTGGAACACCCTGCATCCAAGAATTAGGTTCTTGGACACCAGTTCTATAGTTGTCATGGAAGTCGTCAATGTTTGAGACCCCACCGTTTATGTACGGCGTCGCATTGAAATCTTCGTTTATGATATCGGTTTGTGACCGCTGATCTTGTACTCTAACATGAGTTTCATGCATCATCCCTTCAAAGTAATTGTAAAGAAAAAGGTTAGCAAAAATATATAATTTCTAGTGCATAAGAAAGCTTCCCTATTCAAAGTATGTATAGTTTTTGTAAATATTATATGCAACATCATTTGTATATCGACTTGACTCGTGACAAAAATTCTTTGTTTAATCGATCGATTACCAATTAAACTCATTTGAACTTGCTCTTGTGCTGTTCAGTAAACAAATTACCCAAGAAATGGAGTTATTGATTTCTACCTGACATTAGCAAATTACTTGAATCAAGATTGGCATGATATTGAGCGGGTGGTCCGTTGTGAACATTCATGTAGGAGTAATCTAAGCAAGGATTTGGATTTGGGTCTTGGTACAAATATGGGTAGTTGTTAACCGGGAAAGGTTGTTGGCTCAAAGTAAATAGCCGCTTGTCGCACTGAAGAAGCTTCTCGTATTGCTTATCAAGGACTCCCGGAGCAAACATGACCGAATGTCGTCTACAAGAACCACGTGAAAGATCAGTTAGATTGAGTTATGTGTTGTTATCTACGAGTTAACTTGCTAACATAACTTATCTGTCAAAAACATTTAACACATCAAACGTTTGGAAACTCATCTAATGTGTCATTATATTTCATACAAATTCATCAACTACTTTTTTTTCATAAGTAAATTATTACTCAGTTAACATAAATATGCATTTTATAATCACAAACGACAAAGGCAAACCCGCGGAGAGGGGGCCCAGTGACCTTTTTATAAAATTTAAGTTATTATAGAAAATATACGAGTTTGACCTTCTAGTTGTTGTCGATAAATAATATATCTTTGTTATGACAACAAGTACTAACATTGTACAAGGTGGTTGCATTTTGAAAGTACATAACCAAATTCGTAGTTGACAGTTAATCATGCCACTTCTATTCATGGTTACCTACCTGCAGATAGATGCTTGGCCTCCGGTAAAATCTATAGTTTGCTTCCATTGCGTATGCTTTCGAGGTTGGGGATTAATCTCTCGACAAAAGAGCGGAGGTTGGTTTAACTGCATAATATTTTTATGTTATGTTAAATAAACCGACGAGACGCAAAATGAAAAGGATCATCTTATGATGAAAAGAAATGGGAATAACCTCGATTTCTAAACGACCATGATCTCCTTCGTGCATGAACGATCTAATGGCGGAAATCTCAGACCATTGTACTTCAATCTTATTCTTTAGAGGTCCGTCTAGAAATTCCCAAACAAGCTTCTTCTTGGCGTAATAGATTTTGGCTACTAAATCCCCTTCGTTTCTTGACATCCTCTGCTCATGTTTTAACACTCTAGTTTAGTTACTAAATAATACATTCATCTTTTAGGTGTTTAGCCCGGCCCGGTCCAAAATCGGGCATTATTTTTCTATAAAGATTATAAAAAGTAAAGCAGGCCTAACAAGGCAGTGACCCATATTACTGTTAAGTCTTAGTGGGCCTGGCCTTAGAGGCTACAATTTATTAAACAGGTGCAAAAAGCAAAGCATGATTGAAGTTGTATAAAATCTGAAACTACTTTTTATTAAAGCTTTATTAGTTATTAGGGGAACGAGCCTCTAGCGGCTTCATTTCGCCACACAAGCATCACGTTAAGGGGCCCTATCCCCCATTCTAATAACATCCACAAAATAGAATAAAGCCTTCTCATCATTACCGCATCATTTATTTGTTTTTTAAAAGAAAATATGAAAAAAATGATTGCTGCAAAATAAAGTGGGCCCACGTTAATGCCCGTTATTTCCTTGGCTGTGCTTGGCGAAGAGGTGAATAGCGCCCCCTGCGCTCGGGAAATAGGGAGGGAGAGGTATTGAATAAATAGAGCTTAGGTAGAGGGGCGCCACTCCCATACCACCCAACCTTATATTACTGTTAAAAATCCGAAAATTATAACAAATTTTGATAGTTACGATAAGAAACCAAGTAGTTTTTGTGAGTAACTACTTTTTTTTATTAAAGTACTAAGTATTAGATCAATGTTTATAATTCACAAATTTGTATTTACTATTATCATTATTATTATTATTATTATTATTATTATTATTATTATTATTATTATTATTATTGTTATTATTAAACTTTAGTAGTTAGCGGGGAAAAACTTGTAAGTGTTTGGTTTGTAGAGAGCAAAACACATTTTCAATAATATTCTGAAAGAAATATGTTACAGTACTTTTTTTCCCGCGAATGTTTGTAATGAGAGGTACGTTGGGGTTATTATAAAATAACAAATTAACATTTAAAAAATTAAGAAAACCTTCCAGGTGCCGACTTGTAAGAAAAGAGCAGGAAAATTAGAAGCCTTCAATTTTTCAAGAGGTGGCTGAGGCTGAGATTCAACATTCTTTTGTTCTCTTAAGGTCATCTCCACCAAGTTGATGAGTGAGTTTGACTTTCTCAAACTTAAACCAATAGGACTAACTCCCTGCATAAATAGTAAATAATATTATGTCAATTACATTACATAATTCATAAGTTAACAATAGATGGATGATAGTATTATGTAAAACGGATTAGAAAAAGAAATTAATTACCTGGGGATGGAGATGGGGAGTGTGATCGGAGCCTCCTTCAAATGTCATTAGAGATTGATGATGATCACCTGATCCATAGTTGCCTTCAAATGCCATCTGATGATTGTTGGTGTATGGATATTGAAAATGATTGCTTCTCATTGATATTTTTCTGCAATGAGGATTGGATTTGGGGTGGGGTGGATGAAACCAGTGGAAAGGGAGGGGGATTTAAACCCAGTTTGTGGGTCCATTTCTATCACACTTTAAACCCTACTTTTTTTTTTCCTTTTTTTTTTCTCAATTCTCATGGTTAATTACTTAATTGCTTTTTAATTAACGGACCTATTATTATTATTTTCTCAAACCGAATGAGTTTGCTTTTTAATTCGGATTGAAAATAGCGTTTCTTTTTTGAGGAAGAGGGAGGAACCAGTTTCAAAGTATAGGCCTATAAACGCTCAGATTTCAAATAGGTTTTAAATCAATTTTGGTTCGGGTTAAGAACCTATTCCTAGACTTACTCTTTTTAAACACAAATGTAGATTACATTCTCGTAACTATTTATTCTCGCAAATGTGTACTACATTCATATGGAGTGTAATAAGAATAATTTTTTTATTAACAAAACTGAAAGATTTTTCTGATCGTGTTTGAACATGGATTCTTTAACATAGCTCCGGAGTAAAAAGGTTTTACCGTAAATCATCTTTTATTATTTTGGTATTTAGGAATCATACACCATTTAATTGGGATTCATACACTCTGACCCACATCACAGACCAACAGGAAGCTGCCACATACGCAGAATGTGATGTCATACACCTCCAAATGTGATATCACATGGTGTATGAATCCTAGAACCCATTATTTTATGTTTTTACAAATGTGAGATTAGCAATTATCCATCATTTGTAAGTGACCAATCATCTTCTCTCACGTGTGGTATAAAATTTTCCCCCGATAATAAAATAAAAACAACTTACAAAAGATGAAGAGATGTCATATGTAGTATGTGGGACACAAAATCTAATTAATTAGCAAGGGTGGAGGGGGCGGCTGAAAATGGCTTCCAAAAATCACAAAAGCTTTTTAAAGTCAATTTAAACTTTCCATTATACATTATTGATTATACAATATATATAGATGGAACGCTTATTTTGATATCCCATTATCTATAAGTATATCTTATGTAACTTTTTTTTTTTTTAATGCTAGGGTAAGTAATATACACATTTTTAAACGTTTTATAAAAAAACGGTCAAGATTTTTTTTTTATAAAATAAAGAACACATTATGAAAAACCTATTTAACATATATGTAACACTAAACATCATAAATGTACATATTTAAAAAAAATCATCGTTTTTTATTATTTTTTATTAAAACACTTAAAATGTGTATATTACTTACCCTAATTTGTTCAGAAAAAAATAATTTCTCATTTCATTTTCACAGAGGTTTTACAACATAAGTGGATTTTCAATCTGTCATATATATGTGTAGAGGTTCGTGTATAAAGAAGTATTTTTGTAAGAAGAGTAAGAAAGAATAGGGTGACATGTGAAATCAATTAAATTTAAATTGGAAGGGTATTAAGATAAATTTATCTATACACAAAATATGGAATTAATCATGTCTTTATTCGTATTGGAATGTTTCCAGGGATTTTGAATCACACAAATAAAAAATGACTATATCGAATTAAACTCATTCATATAAAACACTATACATCCACAAAGAAGACTTATGTACCATCAAAATAAAACACAATAGAATTAGATGCATTCATACAAAACACTACATGTAAACAATGATGGTGAACATTGACATTATCAAAACAAATAAAAAATGACCCAATTAAATCAAACTCTTTCATATAAAACATTGTATGGTAAAAAAAAATCGAAACATATATCCACAAACAAAACACGAGCACCATCAAATATAACAACCAAAAGCAGGAGCATTCAAAACATTGACTCCAATGGATTAGACTAGTTTTATAGTGTTTTATAAAAAAACTACATATTTATTTGTATGTATACATATATATGTATGTATGTATATAACAATATGGTGCTTATATTAAAGATAAAAACACGCTCGGTATTATGGTATATTTAAAAATAATTATTATGTATAATATAAGTTATTGAAATTTATAAAAGACGATGGAAAGTTACATGTGCTTTGTGTTGGGAATTCATCGTATCCATTCGACTATTTATAAATTCATATCTTATAAAATATATAAATATAAAATCGTATTTTATATATTTCTAGATCTACAATTAAATAACTTTTATTTAATAAATCAATGTGCGAAAGCATGATCTAAAACATGATATGTATCTATATCCCAATCCAGTATTCCACTTACAAGTTTATTCAAATAATTATATATAAAACACACCATAGGATGTTTTATAAAATATCTTGATGAAAAACCGAAGATAAAATACCTCGGATATTACGAACATCACACTAGTTGACTCCATCATAAATGACCCGAATCCCGTATCAACTCCTTGAGACGGACCAACCGAATCAGCCATACCAACGAAGTACAAAGAAATGTAACATGGAAGATTAAAACTCTATGGTAATGATGGTGGTGGCATAAGGTGGCTACACCCACCACATTGTGGCCGAAATTGAGGTGGTCGACCACCTTGAAGATGACGGCCGTAGGTGTGGTGGTGTGGTTCTAGGGTTTTCTTATGGATTATAATTTTATTAAAAATCTTTTAATAAAATGTTTCAAGAATTAAGCAACTCCATAATAGTGATATTCTATTCTTTAAATAGAGTAATATTTCACGTTTAGTCTTTCAACTAATCAACTTGGAAAACAAGTTGTTTCCTTTGGTTAACTCTTTAATTAAAACACAACTCTTGACTTTTAACAACTAACTATTTACTATTGTTTAACCAAATAAACAATAAATTAATTATCTATGTTTTTATTATCCAATTATAAAAACCCAACATCGTTTAACTTTTAAACAACAAAGTTAATTATATATACTTATTATCCAATAATTAATTTTCTTCATTCGTTTAACGCCTTAAACGAATAACTATTAATTATTCTGAATAATTAATCTACAATTCGTTAATCGTTTATCCAAAACAATTAATTATGATAATTACAAATAATCAATAAATAAATATTCCTCTAAATATTTATCACCGCTATTTATTTTCCTTTAGTGATATAATATTTAATCAAATAAATATTATTATTTGTTCGCACTTCAAGGTGTAACCCTTTGAATCATACTTTGATAGTTACATTAGACAATTGATAATTGGACACCATTTCCAACAGTCTCCACTTAGACGATTCTCAATTATCTGTTTTAACGTTTGACTGCAGAATACGCCTAGCCACATCATGTTTTCAGTATCAAAGTGTGACGATTCACTTTTGTTAACTATTCCCTTGTGTTCAAGTAACTCTTTACTTAACTAAGTATAGCCATGGTAACCATATCAATTATCCTTTTTGTTTAAGCCATTCGTCCAACATGAGACATGGATCATGATTCATTCTCATATATTGTTCAACTATTTCGTTCTTGTTCCCGATTCAAAGTGGTTAAAAATAAACTTCACTAAGATTAAGCACAACCAAGCATTTTCACCAGTCTGATCAACGAGAAAACAGAATGTCCAACTCCTTTTTTAAAGAGAACATGATTCCTTTGACATAAAATAACTCCCACTTAGTCTCAGATTTGTTCCAAATCATGTATCCGTAAATCTACCCTTTTACGACGTAGTATGTCACACCCCGCCTAAGGCGGAAACACGGGGTGCAACTGAAATGATATTCAAGCATAAAGTCACACGGGCATTATTTAAATAAAACAGGAATTGCCATTTAAACATTCATGTCTTACAAAAACATAACATTTATTTGTTTGGATTAGAAACCATTGTATAAAGTGAGGTCAAAACATCACAACAATAGTTCAAAAGATGGTATCCCTTAAATGCTCGCACACGACCTTCCAAAGTTCCATGCTTCATGCTAATTTCCTGAAAAACATGCATGAAAAATATATAGGTCAACATAAAGTTGGTGAGTACACGGGTTTGTATGAATGGATATGTTATCCAAAACCGACTAAATTACTGCCTAGCTAGGGCAATAATCGATATGTGATCTGACATGAGCCCATAACCAAACCTTGACATGTTGTGCCTCGCCCATTGTACACTAAAGACAATGAAATAATGTGAAATACAAGCACTCTTTAGATATCTGTCATCCGGTCAGAACGACTGACCAAGAGTGGGGGTGTCAACCCAATAGATCTATTTTGGTGTTTCATGACTAAGTCCATAGCTAATGGTTATGGAGAAATGTATGACACGAGGGCTTAATGGATCCTGAACCTTACTGTCTCATGTTCACATAATAGTCATGTATGTAACTGAAAACTGAAAATTTGTACGCATGTTTCCCCCCCGGAAAAATGTAAAGCAGTGAAAAGGGGTCATGAAACTCACCTTGTGGTGTGTCTGGGACTGAACAAATGAGTCTGAGCTAGAGAGATCGACCTACGTGTCCTATATAAAAGAGACATTTTAGGTCTATGTTACTTGTACTGTTTACAAGTTGTTCTCTTATTATGCTTGTCCTTGTAACTTAACTCTTTAATTTAATGTGTCTTTGGTGTAAAGTTTTACGTATATGATGACTTAATTGTTAAAAGATACAATGTTTATCTTTTAAGTGTTCCATATTATGGTTTCTAGTGTAATATTTCTCAAAATATGATCCTCATGGCTTTGTGTTGCAAGATTCATCATCTTTATGTACACTAGTGACTTGGGTAAAATATAGCGTTACCTTTTATGAAAACACCACTTTTACTTGTAAAAATATGTAGTTTTATACATTTTGAATGGTGTAAGTGTTCATGACATGTCCATAGATCCATAATATTTAGGTGTCTTTAGCTTAACTTTTGTGAAAAAGATGACAATATCTCATGTTAAACATTACTCTTCTTGAAAAAGTATATACCTTGTAGGCCTTGTTATGGATCTAACATGTCACACCACATTATGTCTTATGTTAATGAGCTTTGGAATATATATAGCTTTCTTACAAAACTTTCGGCCATCATGGCCTATATATATACATACATATTTCGACTCATGGTGTGTGTAAATACATACGTTTACCAACTAACATAATGTATTTTAGATCATGTGTTTGCTTATTCACTTGGTTTAGTTACAAGAGTAAACATATAAATGAACAACTTGGTGTATGAAAGACTATGCAAGAATAAAAGCACTAGTTTAGGAAAATAAATGTTATACCTCCTAATATCTAAGAAATGAGGGAGTTAGGGGCCTTGTACAACCTTGATTATGCTCTTTGTACCCCTAATGATCCCTTGAAAGTTAATGGTTATTGTTAGTGACTTGGGTGTGGGTGGTGGTTTTTGGTGGTGGTGATGGTGCGGCGGTGGTGTGGAGCCGAGAGGGAGAGATGGAGTGATAGAGGGGTGGTGTTAGTTGTTTTGGTGCACTTGTTCATCTAAACCTTGGCCCTATTTATAACAATTTAGAATGGCAAGTCATAATGGTTTAGGAAAGGTGAAAGAAGGCATCTTTCTAAATGGTTTAAGATCTAATAAAGGTGATCTTGGATGGATTTGGAAGAGATTATGGACTTTATGTGTGCTTGCTTTCTTGATTAGTGTGGGCCGAAAATGTGAGGACCGGGAAAATTTTTCTTTCTCATCGTTTCGTTCTCTTTGGCTTCGGGAAATTTTCGGGACGAAAATTCTTTCAACAAGGGGATGATGTGACACCCGGCATGTTTAGGTTAACACTTTATAAAACACATAATTCTACCTTAGCGAAAAAAACATTTTCAAACATACTTAACTAGGTCAGTTGAGTGGATATGATGGTTCTAGGACTCAACGGGAGTCATTACAGTGATCCACTGGATCATTGGGAGTCGGTCCATAACCATGTGAACACGGATTGGTGATTTATATAATCGCCGGGTTTAACGCACACACGCAAGTCTCGAGTCCCGGGAATTGGTGAACGGATGTGAACGTTTTAGTTATCATGCATTATGTGTTTACAATCATTATATGACTTGTCGGTATGTGAATACGTGCTTATATGTGTTAAAATAGTGTTTAATGCGCCAAAAACCCTAAATGCATGTAAATAGGAGGTGATTACCCTAATCGCCTGTTATGAGAGGCGATTGGAGCCCACTCACGTGTTACAACAGGCGATTAGGCTCCCAATCGCCTGTTGCTACACCCTACTCGCCTGTAACGTGTCTGACGACTAGAAACGCCTATAAATACCACCCTTGACTTGTAAAACATCATTTGTGCAACCCTAGATGTCCCATCACCTCTCTCAACCTACAAACACCCTCTGGAACACGTTTTTGCATAGAAACCTACATTTCCAAGCTTTACACCTCATAATCTTGCAAATTCAAGGTGTGTTCTTCATCCAAAACCTTTGTAACGTTATTGTTTTGCTCCCTAAAGGTCCAGAACTGATTTCTAAATATTTGTGTCTTTGAAAACTCATTAAAATCGATTTCTAAACAAACTCAAACCTTCATACTTGTTCTATGTGATGTAATCATGCAAAGATATGATTTTTATTGATAAAACATGATGATTCTTGTGTATTTGATATGTTTCTATGATGAATAGGGTGCTAGATAGATCATTGAGGAGTTTAGACGTTTATGGTTGTGTATTGGTGATAATAGGTGTTTTGACCCGTTTGAATGATTTTGAAGGAATTAGGAGGATATGATGTGTTTTGTTGTGTGGATAAGGTTAGGGTTTACCCTAGGTTGATGCTAAAACAGTAGGGTAATATTAAACAACGCCGTTATGTGATGAAATCTGAATATTTTCCATTTAGGGTAAGCTTTGCATGTTGATGTGATGTTTACATGATAAATATGCTATTTTGGGAAAACGCTTGCATTCGGGGCTGTTAGGATGATGATAATTTAGGGGTTTTGATTGAAATAGGTTTATAAATGTTTTGGATTTTATATTGGGTGTTTCCACATGTTTCGGATCTGATTTGGAGAGTTAAACGCGCGAAAAAGTGGAACAGACCTGCAGGGGGCGATTGGGGAGTCCTAATCGCCTGTTTGAACATGTGATTGGCCCAATCGCCTGACAGTAGGGGAGATTAGGCACCCACTCGCGTGTATAACATGCATTTACAATCCTAAATGCTAGTTTGACCATCCGAATCACTAGTTGACTTTCCTAAATGCTAGTTTGACCATCCTAATCACTAGTTGACTTTCCTAAATGCATGTTTGATTCGTAATCGCGTGTACTGTTGTTATATGTATATTCTGACATCCCGAAACATGGTTTGACACCTAGAAACATGTTAGGAACCACGTGACATGTCTAATAACTTGGAAACACGCGTTCGGACTTGTTTATGCATTAATTGGGCGTTATGCTAGACATAGTTAACTTTTGCGCATGCTAAGTGTTTAATTGCATATGTTGCTTGATATCTTGTATTTGGCTAACACGTGGAATGTCGGGTTACCAATGGGACGTCGGGCCTTGTCTGGTCTGGTCAGTTTAACGTTCAAGCATGTTTTCAACATACACGATCACGGTCTGGACAATTGGGGATTGATTAGCCTTTGGGTTAGTAGTCATCACACTTATGTAAACTGTTGGGTCTGCTGACCTGGAGAAGAACAGATGATTGAAAAGCCAAAATATACTAACAGTTGATCCATATTAATAAACAGCATTTACAACATACTCCTCCCAAAAGACTGTTGACCCTAACAACTGTTCTACCCAAACAACTGCTGCGACAACTGCTGCTACAAAGGACTGCTAGATAACAACTGATAGAGAACAACTGCTGACTAAAGGTCTGATAGAGAACAACTGCTGACTAAAGGTCTGATAGAGAACAACTGCTGATCAGGTGCTGAAGACTAAGGCTATGGGGTGTGGAGACATGAAAACGGTCATGTCTCCATGCCACCTAGGATGCCACCTCATCAATGTGATGTCTCAATATGCTTGAGACATGGGTGGGGTGTAGAGACATGAGAAACCCATGTCTCAAGCATTAAATTACTTTTTAATTTATTTTTAAATATTAATTTTAATTTTTTTTAAAACTAATAAATAAATAAAATTATTATTAGTTTAATATTTGTTTTTAATGAAATGCCTAGAAAGAAAAACAACCACACATTACTTGGGCCCACCTAAATTTTTATTTATATAAAATACTCTCACAAATCATATCTATGCAGACACATGTCTCTATATCCATCCCAAATAAACTCTCACAAATCACTTGCAAGTTGCCAACGTTCGAAAAAAAAACAAGAAAAATCTGGATTGGTCCGTTCCTATCGTCTCAGGAAGGACATTGGGGACGGGGGGAAAGGGGACAGGGGCAGGGGGCGGTGTGGGGATGGGGGACGAGGCAAAAAGCACCGGGACGAGGGGGGTGTCTCCATACCGGGTAGCCTAAAGGTCTGTTGGAGCCAACATCACTTAGGCTCCAACAGATGATACAAGACCATCAGAGTTTTCCTCAACAGTAGTTTACCTTATAGTGTTTTGCAATGTAACAGTAGTTTGTATATAGCAGATGTTTTATGTTATTATTCTGTTAGAGGTCACTGTCTTAGGTGACGTCAGCTTAGATCATCAGTGGTTTAGATTTGTCTATAAATAGAATAGTGCCTGTACTGTTCTATTCATCACTCACAACATTCTCTCAGACAAACAATCACAGAGTGATCAGGCTGAGGGGGAGTACTTATAATTGATTGTAATCATTCAATATTATGAAAGCATTCGATTAGAAAACATTTACTCTCTTGTTTTGATTATAGTTTATTATTCCGCTGCACTTTCCATTTATATTCACTTCATTCTTCTAATCTCTACTTAAACAAATCAAAACAATCAAACTCAGATCCTAACAATTGGTATCAGAGCTTGGTCAATTAAATTCGATCTAACCAATCAATTTAATATAAACAGATCAGCTCACAATAATTCATATCGTTTGTTTGTCATATTGAAAACAGAGTAATAGTTTATCTTCGATTAAACTGTTTTTAAACAGACTTTGTTTTCGAAAAAAATCAGAGAATGGCTTCAATCAATCACGATCCACACAACACTGGCACGAACAACAAGCCACCGATGATTGTCAGATCTGAATACAATATCTGGCAACGTCGGATGAGCCATGTTCTAGCTCAACAGAACACTGGGTGTTGGAAGTCGGTTATCTTCAGACCACATGTTCCGATGGTGCCGAGTACTGAAGATCCCAAGGTTCAAGAGCCTAAGAAACTTGAAAACTACTCCGACCAGGATTTTTAGAAAATTGAGTTAGATGCTAAGGCCTTCAGTATTGTGGCCATGGCTCTACCCAATGATATATATGCTGGGCTGTTACATTGTAACAGTGCAAAGGAGTGGTGGGATGCACTGAAAGAACAATTTGGTGGGACTGAAGAGGTTATTGAAAACAACCGTGAAATACTTAACCAACAATATGAAACATTCAGTCACGTTAAGGGAGAGTCATTAACTCAACAATTTGAGAGGTTTAATTGTCTCATTAGTGAACTAAAACTGGTTGGTCTAACTTACCCTCATTCAACTTTGAACCATAGGTTTTTAAGATCATTACCAGATAAATGGGACACTATTGCTATAGTTATGAGAAACTCAATTGGATTCAAGGACCTATCACTGACCCAGCTTCATGGTAAGCTCTTGACCTATGAGAGAGAGCTTAACCAGAAAAAGAAGTTCCAGGACTCTGGAAAAGTGTCTGATGACTATGTATTTGGTAATACAGCACTTCTGGATCATGATGAGGTTCCTGGTAATAGTAAGGATCAGAGTTATGATCATTTCATTGACATAACTTCAAGTTTTAACTCAGGTTTTAACTCTGATTCTTATTCACCAAACTATGCTTTTATAGTAAGTGGTGGTGATATCCAGGCATCTGATAACATATCCTTTGAGTATGATGACCTAAAATACTTTGACCCTGATGATTTGGAAGAAATGGACATTATGCACCAATTGGCCCTTCTCAGTGTAAGAACTAACAATTTTTACAAGAAAACTAGGAGAAGGTTTCCAGGGTTAACTGGCAGGTCAAAGGTGGGGTTGGATAAATCAAAGATAAAGTGTTATAAATGTCATAGACTTGGTCATTTTGCTAGGGAATGTAGGAGTCAACATGGTACACCCATGATTACTTATCCAAATCAAAGGCCATAGACCAACACTTATCAAAATTCCTATAATACCCCTGGAGCAAATGTGCAAAACACTACTCATTTCGCACAGTCCTCAAACACTGTTCCTGTCCAGTTTGTCCAAACCACTCTTCCTCAGATCCATTATGTGCAAACCCCTGTTGCTCAGGCACCTGTGCCAATGACTGCTGCTCCACCCTCTGCTCCTGCAGAGACCAGTCAACAGAGTTTCTTCACACAAGACTTTGTTGATTGGAGTAGTCTACCAGATGAGTTGACAGATGAAAATTTTGCACTAGTTGCCAAAGTTGAAAATGAACCAGAAAATTTCTGTTTCATGGCTATGGTAGAAGAGGTTGATTCTGAGGAAGTGGTAACTAAATCTGTTGTTATGACTGATGATATTGTTGATGAGGTAGTTGGAGGTGAAAAATCTGAAGAAGAGGTTGTGAATCTCTCAGATCCCTGGGTTGCATCTGATAATTATGAGTGCAAGTGTGATTGTGCATTGATGGCTGCTGCTAAGGTATCTCCTCAAATCCTTAAAGATTTGTGTTCTGACAAATGAGTAATAGCATTGGCTAACATCAAAGAGGTGAATGAAAACCTTAGAAAGAAAATTTTAGATGATGAAGTTAAATTTGAGAAACTTTCAAAAGAGTTAAAAACAAATTTGACTGAAAAAGAATCTGAAATAAGCAGCTTAAAACATGAAGCAACTATAACCAAAGACCAGCTCCAAACTATGATAATTAAATATCATAGTTGCAAAAGTGAGCTTGAGTCCACCCAAGTTGAATGTCAGAAATGGGTGGAATCATGTAAAGGTTTTGAAATGCTACTCAACAAACAAACCAAAAGTCATGTGAAGTTTGGGTTTGGTTTTGAAACCACTGCTCCAGCTTTTGAAAACACTGACAAAAGGGATCAAAAGTTAGTTGAGGTAGTACCAACTAATTTGAAAGGTCAGGAGATTAAAATCACTGAACCTAATGGCAAGAAAATCGTTCTTGAAAAACCAGAAGGTTCCTCATCATTCACTGAACTTGAAAAATATGAATTTAAACCTACTTGGTCTGATGAGTGTGATACTCTTGAGAACTTCAAACTAGTTGATTTCAAAACTCCTGATGGGAAGACAGCACCACAGGCAAAGGTCATTCCCTTGAAAAACCTTCCAGCAGAAGCTCAAACATCGGTTGAGAAGAAGATTGAAAAGAAGAATCATGTTACTAAAAATTGTTTTCTTCTAAAAGCATATGATATCAACAAAGGAACAAGTGTATGTGATTCCAAGGCCACATGCTCAATATGTGGTAAAAAGAATCACAAAACCAAATAGTGTCTGTATCTCAAAAATTTTGATCTCAAAATACAAGAGTACAAGGCTAAAACTCTTGCAAGTCAAGTGGAAAGCCCAAACAGACTTTTACACCAGTCCAAACATCTGTTACCAAAAGTCTTGAAACATCTGTTCCCAGGGATGTCCAAGTAACAGATGCTCCACCCACAAACAAGTACCCAAGAGGATATGGACAACCACCATTTCATAGTCTGTCACATGTTTATGAAGAACCAAAAAGACCTTCTAAGCCAAGAGTGAACAGAAATCCCTATAGGTATTATCATTTGTCTGGAAGTGATCAAACAACTGTTGCCCCAAGTGTTGACATTCAAGCACTGGCAAATGGTCAGCAACAGTTGTTGAACTTGATTCAAAAACTAGTTCAAACCACTGATCTCCTTTCCAAGCTTGAGGCTGAAAAGTCTGAGGACCCATCCAAAGCCAACTTGGCTTTGGACACTCACCAAACTAATTCATTACTGCTATGCAGGGAGCTTCTACTTGTTTAGATAGTCTTTGGTATATAGATAGTGGAGGCTCCAGGCACATGACAGGATGTAGAGCCCTTCTTCTGGACATCTTAGCTCATGGAGGGGGTGATATATCCTTTGGTAATAATTCAAAAGGTAAGGTGTTAGGTTCAGGGACTATTCAGGCTGGGAAACTCAAGTTTGAAAATGTCAATCTTATTGATAATCTTAAATTTAATCTTCTTAGTGTTTCACAAATGAGTGACAAAGGTTATGGCTCATTATTCACTAAGAAAACTTGTAAGATTATTGGGCCAGAAGTGGTGAAAAAGATTGACACCATCATTGCTGAGAGCAAAGCACAACTTGTTGCTCATAGGAGTGGCAATATGTATGTAGTTGATATGTTGAAGGACAATCCTATGGCAAATGTCTGTCTGTTTTCTGCTGCCTCCATAGAGGAGACAGAATTGTGGCATAGGAGACTGGGTCATACCAACCTTCAAACTACCAACTCACTCTCCAAACAAAGCCTTGTCAGAGGTTTACCATCAAAAGAATTCAAATGTGATGAGCATTGTGTTTCCTGCTTAAAAGGAAAACAACATAAAAGCTCTTACAAATCCATTGATGAGTCCAAAACAAGTCAATGTCTACAATTGTTGCACATGGACTTGTTTGGCCCAGTTAAAATCATGAGTCTAAGAAGAAAAAGATTTTGTCTTGTCATAGTTGATGATTTTTCTAGGTTTACATGGACTTACTTCTTACACTCTAAGGATGAGACTGCAGGTATCTTGAAGGACTTTGTCACCAAAGTTGAAAAACAATATGACTTGCCAGTAAAAGTCTTTAGAAGTGACAATGGAACAGAGTTTAAGAATAAGGAGTTGGATGACTTCTGTGTGTCAAAAGGGATTGTGAGGCAGTACAGCATCCCAAGAACACCAGAACAAAATGGGGTGGTTGAGAGGAAAAATAGAACTCTTATTGAAGCTGCAAGAACCATGCTAGCAGATTCTGGTTTGCCATTGTCCTTCTGGGCAGAAGCTGTAAACACTGCTTGCTATGTTCAAAACAGAGTTTTGATCAACCCAAGACATCAAAAGACTGCTTATGAAATTCTATTCAAAATCAAACCATTAATCTCATTTTTTAAAATCTTTGGCTGCCCATGTTTCATTTTAAATCTTAAAGATTCCATTTCAAAATTTGCAGCCAAAGTAGATTGTGGATATTTTCTGGGATATTCTTCTACTGCCAAGGCCTATAAAGTGTTTAACACAAGGACTAGGACAATAGAAGAAACTCTGAATGTAAAGTTCAATGAACTTTCATCCCTAAAAATCCCAGCAAATCCTGCTGAGTTGTTTGATTTAGATAAATTCAAATTTGAAGATATTACTGTCAAAACTAACAATGCAGGTACTCCACAATCTCCACAACAAGATTACAGAACAGATGTTGCGATTCCAAGTCACTATAAAGTCTATTCTGCATCAGAGGAAGCAGCTGTTCAAAACAACTGTCAAAACTCTGTCACAGCTGAGTCAGCCACTGTTGGCCAGTCTTACTCTAAAACCACTACTTCACCCTTTACATCCACTGCTCAATCATCTGTTGACAAAAGTCAAACATCTGTTGACAAAAGTCAGTCCAGTTTTACACCACTTGGACCCATTCCCCCACCTCCATTTCAAACATCTGTTGGCACTACAGAAGTGTAAACAGATGTTACATCAACAGAGTCACCAAACCTCTTTCCTTTACCTCAAAATGCCATCATACCATATCAGGGAGATCTAATCTACCTAAGAGCTCATCCACCATATCAAATCATTGACAACATCAGAGAGGGTGTGCTAACAAGAAGCCAATCCTCAAATATCTGTCTTTTTGCAGGCTTTCTATCTCTCACACAACTTGTTAAGTACCAAGAGGCACTAAAAGACAACAGTTGGGTAGAAGCCATGCAGGAAGAACTCCTTCAGTTTAAAAGACAACAAGTATGGGAACTTGTACCACTACCTAAGGATGTTTGTCCAATAGGCACAAAGTGGGTCTTCAAAAACAAAACTGATGAAAGGGGTATAGTTGTCAAGAATAAAGCCAGGCTTGTGGTTCAAGGCTTCAGACAAGAAGAAGGGATAGACTATGATGAAACCTTTGCTCCTGTAGCAAGGTTAGAAGCTATCAGACTCTTTCTAGCCTTTGCGGTCAACCACAACATCAAGGTGTATTAGATGGACATCAAATGTGCATTCCTATATGGCAAAATTCAGGAGGAGGTAAATGCATGTCAACCACCTAGTTTTAAAGACACATTCCATCCTGATCATGTCTACAAGCTTAACAAAGCTTTGTATGGACTCAAGCAAGCACCTAGGGCCTGGTATGAAACTCTTTCCACCTTTCTCTTATCCATTGGTTTCACAAGAGGTAAAATTGATAAAACCTTATTTTTGAAATGGAGAGGGAAAGATTTAATGATTGTTCAAATATATGTGGATGACATCATTTTTGGATCCACATGTAACAAAATGTGTGAAGAGTTTAGGGAACTCATGACAGCAGAGTTTGAAATGAGTGCTTTGGGTGAACTTCAGTGTTTCCTTGGTCTCCAAGTGAAGCAGCTACAAAATGGCACATTCATTCATAAAAACAAATATGTGAAAAACTTATTAACTAGATTTGAGATGAATGAATGTAAGCCATGTAGTACACCCATGAGTACAATCAAGCTACTCACTATTGATGACAAGGATGAACTAGTTGACCAAACACATTACAGATGCATGATTGGGTCTTTATTGTACTTAACTGCATCTAGGCCAGACATTATGTTTGCCACTTGTGTTTGTGCAAGATCCCAGGCTTCACCCAGAAAGTCAAACCTTATTGCTGTGAAAAGGATATTCAGATACCTAAAAGGTGCTCCCACACATGGTATCTGGTATCCTGCTAATGGAAACATTGAGCTTTCAGGTTATTCAGATAGTGATTTTGCTGGCTGCCACACCACAAGGAAGTCTACATCAGGAGGGTGCCAGTTTCCAAGGAATGCCTTAGTCTCTTGGCAAAGCAAAAAGAAAGTAGCTATTTCAACTTCAACAGCTGAGGCTGAATACATTGTTGCTGCAAGCTGTACAACCCAACTCATGTGGCTTCAAAATCAACTGCTGGATTTTGGGATAACTGCACTAAAGACTCCACTCATGTTGGACAGTCAAGCTGCTGAAAATATCATCAAGAATCCATTTTCTCACTCAACCACAAAGCAAATAGACATCAGACATCATTTTGTCAGAGATAGCTATGAAAAAGGTTTGATTTTCTGCACCATGTTCCAACAGAGGATCAGTTGGCAGATGTGTTAACAAAAGCTTTAGACACATCTACCTTCACAAATCTGATTTCTAGAATTGGTATGCTAAACATGGAATAAAACAACAAAAATGTTTTAAATAAAAACATTAAAATGTGTCAGAAAATCAAAATCCATCCTTAAAAATAGCTTTCTGGTTGAAAAATCTGTTAAGGATAAAACAACCACTGTTTCATCCACTCTATCCACTGTTAAGTTGAAAAATCTGTTTCAAACATCTGATCAGATAAAACAACCACTGCTTGGTTGAAAAATCTGTTTCAAACCTCTGATCAGATAAAACAACTGTTTCAGTATATATATATATATATATATATATATATATATATACTTATATACATATATCTATCTATATAATATATTAAAAAAATCAAGTGCTGTTTGCATCAGCACTTCGGTAAAACAACAGCTGTTTGCATCAGATCTTTGGCAACAGCTGTATACCACCAGATGTTTGGCCATCAGATGTTTGCCACGTCTACTCCTAAAAGCAGAGTTTTAGCTACATCAGCGGTTTCACCAGAGCCTATAAAAACCCTGTTTTACCACAACAGTCGTTACACTGTCTCATTGTATTCAAAATACTGAAACCGCCTTCTTCATCCTCAAACCCTTACTCCAATTCCACTTACTCTCACACTCGGAATCCATTACAATGGATCTTCAAGCAAAAGCCACCCATAATTATCTCCCATATATGGTAAAAACAGATGAAAACGTTCCATTCTATTCCACCATCGACATCATCTTAAAGTCCAAATACCTGAGAATCCTAACCGCTGATGCTCCTATTTATCTTGATACCCTCCAAGAATTTTGGTTGAATGCTGAGTTTCTTCTTCAAGACAAAAAGCCTACATCTATTATCTCAAAAATTGGAGAGACAAGTATCGTCATTACCCCTGAACTAATATCCACAACCTTCTCACTCAATGACCTGTCAGGTACAGACTCTTTCCCTAAGGCAGAGCTTCACATAGAGTTTCAGGAAAGAGGTTATGATGCACAAATGACTGGGTCAACCCTTTTCAAAAAGTTTTTCCCACAAGTCATGAAATTTTTCTTTCATACCCTCCGTCTATGTGTCTCTGCTAAGTCCACTTCCTTTAATGAAATCCCATTGAGGATTCAGTACTTGGGCTATGCTATGTTGTCAGATTTTGACTTCAATCTTTGCCAGGGACTGTTTATGGACTTAGTATCAAATGTGAAAGCCATAAAGTCTGGGTCTAATAATGCTTTTCTGATTTACCCAAGAATTTTGAGTGTAATCCTTCAAAAGGTTTTACCTGAAAAAGATTTTAAAAAGGGTGAGTCTGTTCAAATGAAGAGTCTAACTGATGAAACTTTCACAAGAATGATGGGTTCAACTACCCAAGAAAAAGTATTAAATGTGTCAAAAATTTCCAAAACACAAACAAAGAGGGCTAAGACAACAACTGTTGTCCAAACCTCTGTTGTTGAGCCCACTGCTCCTGGTGATTATGGCACTACATCCAGTGCTGTGAAACCCACACTAGCCACCTCCAAAAGAAAACGTCCATCCACAAGAACCACCACTAAGCCAAAAAGGGGACTTCTGGAAGATGAGATACCAGAAGAAAACCCTGTTGCAACACAAAATCAACAAGAAATCACTGTTGTTACTTCCTCACAACAGTTGGATATATCTCAACCTGACCAAACTCCTCATGAATCCTCACAAAAGGATCATGTTGTAAGCCAAGGGGAAACACATCATGATACATATGAGTCACTTGGCCATATGTTCACAAGCCCCTCTCCTAGGGCTAATTCTCTTTTCACTCCTCCACCTTCACCAAAACATGTTCCTCAAACCATGCAACCTCTGTTTGAGGCTATTGATAAAACTCAGGAAATTCCCAGTTCCTCTCCTTCACCCATCAATGAGAGTATACCTCCACAAGTGACTGGGACTGAGGAAAATCAATCAGCCATCCCACAAACAGAAGAGGAGGCTACACCCCTAGAGTTCAATGAAACTCTAGGTGAGTTTTCAAGAGAAGCAGCCACTACTGATGTAGAGACCATTGTCTCACAACAGGATAGTGGTTACATAGCTAAGACTTCGTTGAAGGTAACAACTGATGAGGCCATTATAGTGTCCCCAAATCAGTTGGAAGTCCCTAGAACCAAGAAAAAGGGGCATCTGGTTCTCATCCTTTGGACTCACCTCCTAGGACTAAACCAGTTACAACTACCACTGGTAGGAATCCAGATGATCCTATTAAATTAGGTGATGGGTTAAACTACCAAGAATTGACGGCCAGAGTACAGTCCATTGAAACCTCTGTTGCTGATATCAAATCAAATATCAAGACAATATTGGGATCATTGGCTACTATCACCAAGAGTCAACCATCCACAGCTGATATTGCTAGTGAGCTATGGAAATTTGTTTCTCCCATCATCACAGCTCACAGAAAATTAGCAGATCAGACTCATGAAACTTATATGGCTGAAATCAGAAATATGGTAGATACTAGGTACAAAGATACCCATGCTGACATTCTGTAACACCTCGAGGTGTTACGGGTCTCTTAAACGGGTCGGGTCGGACCTGACCACCCGATTATTTAATAAAATATTCAAGTTCGAATCTCGCGACAAACCGTTTCAACCGAATATATAGATAATATTTATTAAGATTTTATTATCTCGGTTAAACGCTCCTTATCTGCTAATAACTCGTTGTCCAACGTCTTTTGTTCGGTCGTTATAATTATTACCAAACATCGCGAGTTCTAGTTATTATCCCCGTCGCCAAACACCCTCTATTTAATTCATCTATAAAAACCCCTCTCTGCCTCTCATCTCTCGCATTTCTCTCTCTCTGCATATCACATAACAGACAACACACTTGTGTGTTTGTGATACTCGGAACCAAGAAGCCTCTACCGGAGACCATGGCCGGCGACCGCCGCCTCCTCCTCCGGTCATCATCATCCTCCTCTCCGGCGACCTTCTTTCTTTGTGTATATCCTAGGAACACACACGGAGGTGTGTGAGAGCAGCGGCAACAGCAATCGGTCACCCTCTCCGGTGACCGGATAACCCTTCTCCTCCGGTAAATATCTTAGCCCTCTCCTTTGTTTCCAGCCGATAACCACCTTGTTCCTTTGTTTCGAAATATAGCGGGATGGCCACAAGATCAGGACAGTCACCGGTCATGGTGACTGTCAACAGAGATTATAACCATCAAACCATAACCCTCTCCTCGTTCCTGATAAACGAACCCGTGACCTTCCCTTCTGATCAGTAACAAACCGGATAGTCACCGGAACCGGTGACTGTCATCGGAAACCCCTTTTTTTGTAAACAATAATAATCCGGTGAACCATCCTTAAGATCTTGATTTGTATCCGATAACTATTCTCCTTGTTTTGTGGTAAACCTCGATACCGACTCGCCCTCCGGTTCATGTCTGGTACTCGATCAACTTCCTCAAAACTATCCTTTTGTTCTAAACAGGACTCGTGAACTGTCAGTCATCCTTCAAAACATATAGGTGTATATCGTGATTATAAAGAATACAAGTATTATTGGTTATGATTATTGACATATTGTTATGTTGATTATTATAGGTACCAAATACGGAAAACGGGTCCAATACCCGGTTCCATATAATCCCGGTCAACTTCCAGTCATGTCCCGATAATTATCCGGTGAGGTCCGGTTATTATCTTGGTAGGTGCTAATATATTGATGTATTGGTTATACAATCTAATAATCGGTTATTAATATAATGGTTATGATTGTGCGAGGTACCGATAATCAAGTTGGTGAACATTAGTACGATACCGAGTCAACTCAGTGACTCGGTCAACACCCGGAATAGAACCCGGTCCAATAGCTAGGCAAGGAATATTATTAGAATTATACGAATATATAT
Source organism: Ambrosia trifida (assembly GCA_028751855.1). NCBI lineage: Eukaryota > Viridiplantae > Streptophyta > Magnoliopsida > Asterales > Asteraceae > Ambrosia > Ambrosia trifida. Next base: position 60,518,090 of record CM054128.1, on the reverse strand, counting down.
ATAATACGAATCACGTACGGACTTGATAATAATAATAAGAGAATAATAAACATATATAAAATATATATGTTTATATATATAAGATTCGATATATAAAACGATATACTAGACTCGGGTAAGATCGTGTCTAGAGTTCTTTAGGTTCGCGTGCCAAGCTGTAAAGGCCAGCTTTATTTCTTTTTGCCTAGAATGCCCAAACCCCGAGTTTAGGACTATCTAATATATACTGAATTCTATATATATATAAATTATATATATGATATATATCCCAATATTACAATCTAACAAGTCCTACGCGTAACACGTATCAATATATATATATGAAATATAATTGTAATAAGAAGAGTAGCTAGAGATTAACGCAAACCGGTGAGTATCGTGAACTCCCCACTTTTACTGTTTTATTAAGTGTTTTCGGGGGAATACATGTCATTTATAAGTAAACATAATAATGCTTTACATAAAAGAATAATTATTAATAAAAGTTATATAAAGGGGGTAATAGAAACGACAAGGACAGTACTGGACGGTATCGCCATTTCCTTTCTTGTCCAACTAGAGGACAAGAACCAGTTTTACCCGAGTAGAGGGTAGAAATCATTATAGTTATCACAAGCAGAGTGATACCATAGATAGGAATGGCAACCAATAGAATATAATCGGAATAATAGATATATAATCGAATTGATAGAATATAGTTTCCCCTCCAGAATTAGAATTGTAAAGCATAGTTATAAAAGAATATTTTAAATAAAAGAATTATAAACAAACGAACTGGCCATTCACTTTATAAAATACACGACCTCACCAACTTTATGTTGACAGAAACTATTTTTGACATGTGTTCAGGTAACCCAACAGATATGATGATGTGGATCCTGAAAGACTAAAGACTGTTATTACCCTGGATTCCGCTGTGTAGCTCCGATAACCCGACCCGACGACCCGGCCACATCAGCCAGGGTTGTTACACATTCAAGCCATTAAAGACCATCTGCTGAAGACCACTGGCTCTGCCCCTACCACAATTCTCAGAGATGAAGATGATGATGTCTTCACTGCTGATGATGCCAAAAAGGGGGAGAGTGGCAGAGATAGATTGCCAAAGCTAGATCCCTTTGGTTGTCCACCTTCACAAAAGGAAAAATCAAAGTCTGCCAACAAACCAGGGTCTACCCACACAGCAAAGCAACCACAACAACAACCAAATGTTCAAACCTCTGCTGCTACTGAAACTGCCAAAATCAGCAAAGCAAAGGAGGTTGATACCTCTGCTAATGAAGAAGCTGAAAAAGCTGCTGAAGAAAAGCAAAATAGGGCTGACACTTTGGAAGTCAAGGCAGAGGCTTTGGTACAAAAGAAAAGGGAACAACAGCAGGAAGTTGAAGATGTGGGCTCCTCTAAAAGGAAGAAAATGCCTGCAAACATGTCAGAAAACCACCATCCAAACTTACTGCTAAAACCACTGCTACCAAAACCACTGCTGCCACCAAAACCACTGATACCACCACAACCACTAAACCTATCACCACAACCATCAAACCAACCACTGAACCTACTACCACAACCACCAATACACCACCTACAACCACTCCACCACCTAAATCCCAAACATCTGCTGGTTCTACAAAAGTGCCAACAGATGTTAACATAACCACTGCCTCTACACCACCATCACCAAAAATCTTGTACAGAAGGAAGAGAAAATCTACCTTTGTTGTACAGGATGAAAACATTCACACATCACCACCTACTACTTCAACCACACAATTTACACCCATATCTGCCATTCCACTTTCATCATTCTCACCACACACCTCACACTTTATATCCCATAGACCACCACCAACCATCACACCATTGGCTGTTCAGTATCCCTTTGAACTTGATCTACTCAAAGGGGAAATGCAATCCTTCTACAATACTGAACAACCATCTGAAAGATCTTTCCCATCTCTTCCACATTTTCCCGTTCCCCTAAACATAGACCAATATCTAAAATTCAAGGCTGAACAGGCAGATACCATCATAAAAGAAAAATGCAAAGGGAAAGACGACAGGAGTGTTCAGGGCATCCATTCAGCAGAGCTTAGCAAACTGAGAAGGATTGAAGATTTTGCTAAGACCCTGAGAAACTCTATGTCTACCATGCCTCTCAGCAATGACATGGAAAGGGTGGTTAGGGAATCTCTTCTTGAACAGATCTTGGCAACCATGCCTTATAAAGCAAACAAGAAACAGTTTGCAGGCTGGACCACTCATGCTCTCAGAGAATAACTCATAAGAATTGAGGACATGGCCAAGAATCCCCCAGCCAAGGTCTCTGCCCCTGATTTCAGTAAAGGCATAGATCCAGCCAGAGCCTTGAAATTCAAAAGAATGAGACAAGAAATTGTGGCTGCTGACTATGGGGAGATGAAGTCTGTTGTAAGATGGTCAGAGCTGAGGTTGGTTGAAACCTACAAGAAACTGGAAGAAAACAGGAAGAAAGACCCTAACTTGCCCAGAAAACCTGTCTACCCTGATGAACCCTTGATGAAGAGACCTCAACAGGTTTTTACATTAGACAGCCTACTTGATACTTCTGATCTATCAGTTGCTGCAATAAGACAATTCAAAAAGAAGAAAGAAATGTCTGAAGAAGATCAGAAAAAGTTTGCTGATACTTTTATAAAGGAGGGCCTCTACAATCAAATACACTTTTTCTCAGATCCCACTACTGAAAAACTCAGAGAACTCATTGGGAGACCTCCATCACCAAACTCATCCAGAATAAAAATGCATCTCAGCAAATCCTCTGTTTCAAAAATTCTAAAATGGAAGGTCAACAAAGACACCCATTAATTGACTTTGCTCAGATCAGATGGAGAGGCTCAAAAGGTAAGCATGGATGATGCATATAGCCTGTGTGCAGATGACCTCCAAACATTGCTGAACCTTGAACTTGAAAGAGATGCAGAAAACTTCTACTCTTTGAACTTTGAGTTACAATTCAAAGGTCAAATTAGAGAAAGTCTGATGAGGAATAAAGATCAAGAATAAAGTCTAGTTTTGGCATCATCTGTTCTAGGAGGAGATTGTTGGGTCTGCTGACCTGGAGAAGAACAGATGATTTAAAAGCCAAAATATACTAAAGTTGATCCATATTAATAAACAGCATTTACAATATACTCCTCCCAAAATACTGTTGACCCTAACAACTGTTCTACCCAAACAACTGCTGTGACAATTGCTGCTACAAAGGACTGCTGGATAACAACTGATAGAGAACAACTGCTGACTAAAGGTCTGATAGAGAACAACTGCTGATCAAGTGCTAAAGACTAAAGGTCTGTTGGAGCCAACAACACTTAGGCTCCAACAGATGATACAAGACCAACAGAGTTTTCCTCAACAGTAGTTTACCTTACAGTGTTTTGCAATGTAACAGTAGTTTGTATATAGCAGATGTTTTATGTTGTTATTCTGTTAGAGGTCACTGTCTTAGGTGACTTCAGCTTAGATCATCAGTGGTTTAGATTTGTCTATAAATAACAGTGCATGTACTGTTCTATTCATCACTCACAACATTCTCTCAGACAAACAATCACAGAGTGATCAGGCTGAGGGGGAGTACTTGTAATTGATTGTAATAATTCAATATTATGAAAGCATTCGATTAGAAAACATTTACTCTCTTGTTTTGATTATAGTTTATTATTCCGCTGCACTTTCCATTTATATTCACTTCATTCTTCTCATCTCTACTTAAACAAATCAAAACAATCAAACTCAGATCCTAACATAAACTCATTGATAGGTCGCCACTAGTTGGGGCTATCACACGTGTATCAGATCTTTCTTAACACATCAGACGTAACCTAAGGTGAGTTCACGGCCCCACTTTTATTAGTTTTGTTTTCAGGGGAGAAAGATGCTTACACACTTTTAACGCACGATTTCAATTTATACTATGGCTATCATTATATTACTATACGGCTCATCTAAATCCCAAGGAAACCACTAATACGGGTATGTAGCGGGGAAATGTGGATAGCGCTATTAGGCCTGACAAACCACACTCGACGACTGGAGGCCGGGCAGATGCATATTGTCTCAAACACACATGGCCTACCGGGGATGACGGTAGTCCGAGGGGTACCAAACAGTAACAAACATAGTCAGCAATGGTTTCAACCGTAGTAGTAATTAACTTAAAGCCTAGCTAGCGTTCACACAACATAGTAGTAACGGTAACGGTTTTCAAAGGATTTACGAAACGCTTATTATAAAACCTGTGAACTCACCAGCATTTTATGTTGACATCTTTTTGGCATGTTTCTCACGTCGTTGAGGTAGAAGCATCGAGTCTAGGCGCACAGAGTCTCACGGCGTCTAGGATTCACTTGCTTGTCATTTAGTACTTTCAGACTTTTATGTTTTACTTCTGGTTTGTAATAAAGTTTTACGCTTCCGTAGCGATGGATAGATTTTTGAAAACTTAATGGGCAGTTTACGTTGGTTTACGTATCATATAGTTGTCGTTTGTTGTGACCGTTGACTTGGATCCTGGTTTGTCACGTGCCTCGCGGTAAAACCCTGCACGTGGAATTTGATGGTGTGACAGAAAATATGAGGGTGTTGGGAGGTTTATGGTTTAGTCAACTTCACTAAGATTTGATGCATTATAATCATGATGTTTTGGGTGATTAGAGGTGTCTTATGTTGGATATGGTAGGATTTGCATGCAAAGTGTGGAATGGCAATTGTGGTAAGTCAAGACTAAGCTTTCCTAAGTGTCATAAGATGCTTTCCTCATTAGTGTAACATCTAGGAATGTGATGGAGGTGACTAAAGCATGTTGTTGGGTGAATCTTGGTGGAAGAATATAGTGAAGGGACTTGTGTAAGAGTGGAAGACACAAACACTACATACATGTACATGTGTGTCGTGTATATATGTGTGTATGTGGAGGTTATATATCTTTGGCAAGTCAACTACCATGGAATGAATACAAGGTCAAATGTTTAACCAATTATGGTGGAATCTTAGAGGATGAAAGGATGGTTCATTAAAGGTGTAGGAGTTTAAACATTGGAAAGTGCATACACACATATGTATGTGTGTGTGCCGTCGCATATATACACACATGCATATATATTATTATTTTTTTGAACATTTAATCCATGTCTTGTACATGTGTAGGGTCACATATTATAATTATATGTTAAGTGTGATCTTTGTACAAGTTTATGTGATATACAATAATATATAAATGTGTGACCAATATATATATTTAACTAGTCGTATTACTAGTTGTTTATGCACATTGTGTCTAAACAATTCCTTGTATATGGACATTGTTTGTTTTTGTTCTTGATTGGATCACAATTGAAATGTTATGTTCAACTGTATGAGTTCCCAAATTAGGGTTTTTGGTCTGATCTCTTTATAGCTCATGATAACTATTCACCTAGCTATGAAATTGTATTCCCTAGCATGCATAATGCTAAACTGTAAGCATTGAAATTGGCTTGTTGAGACCATGTGTGGCTCAATTGTAATAAAACATGTAAAATGAGATGTCATGCACCATATGTACGTGTATCTAGTGTACGGATATGACCTGTGATTTCGACGGGTGTCACATAGAGTCAGATAAGATCAAAAAACAATCTTTAGCCACATTTCGTTCTAGTATGATTCTCAGGTCTAGGGATACAAGGATCATACCAGTTTCAAAACATCTTATGACATTAATCCCTGAAGATTGTTATGAAGCAAGTTACGTCCGATTTCATTTTCTAATGTATATCATTGAATCTTGGATCTCAACTCCTTTGGCTTTCATCAACATGAACAACACATACAATCACTTTACATATTTTGTACTGACTATTCAATGCAAAAATGGTATGAAAATTTAGTGCTATTCATATCTCATGATTAGTCGACGATTTAAAGATGAAAGTCGAGAATTCAGTAAATTTGACCTTTTCTAGGCGAGACCCATTTAATTTTTAAATAATGCATTCAAATTTAAAAGTTAAAACCATGTTTCCCTCGTTAACATTAACAAGGACACATAATTTTTAATTATTACCTAAATTGTTGAATCTAAATATAAACTGAAAGTCAACAAGGTATATTTTGCGCTATTTCTAGTTTTTTAGACAGTTCTTTAATTATTTATTTCTTCATTAGAATATGAATACATCAAAAAGTTTAAATTAAGTATTAAATTTAGTTCTTAAACCTTATAAAATGTAATGAAAAAAATATTCTAGTTTCCTACCTTTTAAAAAAAAAATCATTTACATTTAAAAGCCAAAACCGTAAGCGTTTCATTAACATTAAATTTGATACATAATTTTAAATTGTTACCTAAATTATTGAATCTAAATATAAAATGAAAGTCAACAAAAGTAAATTTTAACTTACATTTTAGTTTTAAAAATTGATTTAATTATTTATTTCTTCATAGTTTTCATAACCTTTTTCTAAAATGATGTTTGCTAACAATTCAAATTCATATGCAATAATCGTATTGGTACAATTATAGTATGCATTTTTGAAGTATTAGTTGTCGTTTGTTGTGACCGTTGACTTGGATCCTGGTATGTCACGCGCCTCGTGGTAAAACCTCGCAAGTGGAATTTGAAGCATTAACTACGGATTTATTGCATCAGTTTGGGATTTGTACAACATCAAAACAACTGTGGGAAGCTCTTCGAAGCAAGAATTATGGGAATGAGAAAATGAAGAAGCTTAGAATGGATGAATTGAAGAAAGAATTTGAGAATTTTAGTTTTGTCGGGAATGAGACTTTGAAGGAGTTCACTACTCGCTTTTATCATTTGTTATCTGAACTTTCTAACTATGAAATTTCTTATCCTATGGCAGAATGTGTTGAAAAGTTTGCAGATGCTCTGCTGGTATATTGGAGCCAACATGTAGAAGTCTTGAAGGAGAAAGATTCTTTTCCTTTTTGGACTTTCAATGAGTTTATTCAAAGATTGGAAAACAAGGAGATTGAAGAAAAAAGGAAGGCGAAGAGATAAAAGATTCCACATAACCCAGAATTGTACTATGCAAGTTCGTCATCTTCAGACACTCCAAGTGTTGGTGTTCCATCTGCTTCATCATATACACCAACTCAAGCTCCAACAAAATCTGCTCCATGGTTGGTTGTTCCAATGATGAATATGAGTCAACAATCTTCATCAAATGTTGGATAAGCACCATCAAGTTCAAGATCCATCATGTTAGAAACTTCTAATATGGATAATGTGTCTGTAGAGGTGGCTCAAAAGCATGTTGCTTTAGTATAAGATTTTGTAGCATTTTACAATGGACTTGTAGCTAGTCAAATTAGTAACAACAATTTGATAAATGAAGATTACTCACAGATTGACAAGGATGAGATGGAACTCATTGATATTCAGTGGGCATTCGCTAGTGTGGTTAGGAGAGCACATGAGTTCATGGAACGTACTGGAAGAACCGATCTAGCTACTTCTTCTAACACCACTTATGGGTTTAATAAGGAAAAAGTTACACGATATAATTGTGGCACAAAAGGCCACTTTACCTGAGAATGCACCAACCCAAAGCAGCAAGGAAACCGAAACCCATTTAACACCAACTACCAAAACCTTCAAAACAACTTTCAAAATCAAAACCAAAACCGACAGATTGTTTCAGACAACACTAACCAAAGACAAACATCATCACCTAACCAAACTCAGAACATACCAAATCATGAAATAAACATCGTTCATATAACCACTTCTACCAACCAAAACCAAAATGATAACTAGGCGTTGGTGATTCAACAAGACAAAGGGTTTAATTGGAACGACATGCGATTGGGTGTCGAAGAGGTTTCTGGAGGCATTGTTGCATGTTTTGCTCAGAAAATGGTGAGTGGTGAAGAAGTTAAAGAAGAAGAGTCGGTGGAGGAAACGGTAGTTGAAGAAAAGGCGATCAAGACAGTGGAAGAACCAGTGATTGAAGAAAATGTGACCGAGATGGTGGATGAACACGTTGAAGGTGTTTCGGATGTTCAAGATTCAGACTCTAAGAGTGAAGCTGATTCGGACACAAGTCTGAATTCTCTCGACAACGATGTTGATCAGTTATTAGCAGAAGCCAACGTTTTTATCAGTAAGAAGTCGTGTATGGTTAATGATGCTTGCACCAGGATTGACTACTCTAAATTCTTTTCTGGAAAGGAAGCTCATTTTTCTTTGATGGCTATGACTGACTCATCTACTCTGGTAAGTTCTGACTCACTTCCTAAATGCAAATATTGTGTTACTCTACTAGGAAGATATGCTAGGTCAGAGGAACAGATTCTCAGTCTAAAATCTGAATTGGCAAGTGCTAGAACCGCAATTGAAACATATAGAAAGAATGAAAAAGCTTTGAGCAAAACACATGACAATTATAAAAAGGATGTGACAGAGTTAACAAAAACACTTTCAAATAAACAAATTGCAATTAACAATTATATAAATGAAATTGAAGAAACAAAGCTAGAAATGGCCAAGGTCAGATGTTTATACGAGAAGATGAATAAGAAGTTGGAGAGCTATCTTAATGTGAGATATGTTCTGGACCACATTGTTGAAATACCGAACACAGAAGGTGTTCCAACCAATATCAGTTATAAATCTGTTCCATCTCCTTTGCTTTTTGAAAACCACAACTTTGATGTTGTGACCACGGGGAGTTCGGAAAACTCATCTTCCACATCTGAAAATGAATCAAACACCTCTAGTGTGGGTGATCCATATTCAGATGTGAGACCGATATTGGGAGTCAGCAATGAAAATGTGGTCGCAGTAACTGATGACTCTGATTCTGAAGAGGGAGAACCTGAAAAGAATGTTGAGATTCCTTTGGAAAATCACATTGCTTGTGATCCATCTCCTAAGGTTCAGGTTCATCCCAAAGCTGAAACAAAGCCAAAGCCATCAAAAGAGGAAACTGAATTGAAAGAATTAGTTAAGGAATCTGATGAGAAAGAATCAGAAAAGACGGTAAAAATATGTAACAACCCGGTCATAGGGCCCAAAATTTTTAGCTCATTATTATATTAATTTTATAATAAAGTAACTAAGAACGAATAATGGATAGTATGTTTATGTGCGAAATTAAAAACCGAACCACTAAACATAAATAATTAACAGAAAACACGCATTACGAGACTAAACTAATATGCGTTATAAACCCGAACTCGGTTTCGTGACTCATGGGTGAGTCACCCATGGGGACATATGGAATATGTGCCATATGCCACATGGCATATTATATTAAAGACACAGACACTTGTGGTCTTTTATAAACAAAGACATCACCACCACTTTCTACACTCACTTAGCCACATACACACACACACTGAATTCAGAAGGAGAGAGAGGGGACAGAGCAGGAGGAGCCGGAGGGTGTCCGACCGCCGCCAGTGACGAAGCACCCATTTCCATCACCACCTATCCACACACACCTACCCCCAAACCTCTAGAGAGAGAGAACCGAGTGATAGAGAGAGAGAAAAACCGGAAGAGAGAGAGAGAGAGAGAGAGAGAGAGAGAAAGACAGAGACAGACATACAGACAGATGGGGAAGAAGAAGAAGAAGCAAAGGCGGCGGCGGCTCCGATATCTCCATCACAACACGATCAGCAACCAAAGGTAACCCTCCCCCAACAAACCCCTATTTGTTTGATATTATTGTGAAGATGGTGATTTGATGCAGACGAGTTTCCAACCAAGGTGGTGCTCCAATGAAGGTTATGGTTGTACAGGTTAGGTGATTGATGAATGGATGGGTGATAAAGGCTGTTGTGATGAAGGTCTCGGGTAGTATACAGGAAAGAGAAGAAGGGCGACGACGTTCAGAGTGGAGCTCGGTGATGATGTTGTTTTGATGGTGGTGCTAGATGGGCACGGTGATAGTGGGGGGTTTCAATGGTAGGTATAGATTCCGATTAGGGTGATGGCGGTAGTAGTTGTTACGGTCACAGTGGTGGTGGAGGAGGTGATTGTTAATAATGGTTAATTAGTAGTGTGGTGATGTTTATTGATAAGGGACTGTTGTGAAGAAGATGAAGGGTCTAGACCCGAGTCACTCAGTTCACTCGGTCAACACAGGTCAACAAAAGTAAACACTGGTCAACTGACCAGTCAACATAGTCAAACCGGAGGTGTGTCGAGAGGTATAAAGCAAGAAACCAAACCTTCTTAGTATTTAGTATATTAAACAATAAGCGGACTAACACGTGTGGGACTCGACTAATATATTGACTCGACCTGAAGCGAACTTATATATAATACATATTGAACCAGAAAGTGAACAAAGATATAATGAAACGTTTAATACTAGTATTAGTACACTTGATAGCAAGAAGGATAATATATATATAGTTTTGATAGACTATTTGGAACTTCACGATATAGGCGACTAATGGTATATTGAACATTGGAAAGATATGTGTGGCCTTTGAACATAACTGTGCTATATACATGGATTGGAACATGGGACAATAGGCGTGACAACATAACATATGCACAAATATAAGTATTGACTATGACATCCTTGAAGTAAAGTATAAGTAGGACTCTTGGAACTTAATTAGTGACATTAATAATAGAACAAACGAGGCAATGGGGACTTTAGGTGATTATACATATAATTACATACTTTCAACCCGACAAATAGAAGTTGGATATAGGGTTATACGTGCATGACTAGAAAAGAGGCGTTACTGATCAATGTTAGAATGAATAAAACCATGACAATTAAATAACCTAAGTGTGCCGACACGTGTAACTGCCATGTTGGTTACACGCGCTAATGTATATGAACTTGGATAGGATCTTGACAGTGATTGATAAATGGATCTTGACTTGTGATACTAGGTGTCCGTGTGAATCGCTGCTAAGGTGAGTTTCGTGTACCATTCCCCTTTTTCGTGTTTTAACCGTTTTGGGGTGAACATATGCTTGTGTGTCTAAACTATGATGTGACAAGATACTGGCTGTCCGGTTATACTGACACTCATTAACTCATAGGTGATCCACTTAATATATGGGTAGTACTACTTGGGGAATCCCCCACGCACAGTGGACCCGGAAGCCCGAGAAACCCTCCACTGAGGCCTGCGAACCATTGCGGCATATATTATGCCTTGTAGATCTATAATGGCAATAGATAGATCTAGTATTAGGGTTGAGGGGTCGCTTATATATCACTATGTTTTGAACTGTGTAAACATGTTTTTGAACTGTTAAACTATTTTGGATTCACTTAACTACTTACATGGACTCACCAGCGTAATTGTTGACCCAAACTCTTTTTAAGCATGTGTTCAGGTACCGCATTTGGATAATCAAGAAGACGAGGTATATGCTTGCTTGTGTGGATTAGAGATTGTTATGTTAAGAGATTCAAGCTATAAGCGTTGCGGATTAGAGCTTCTAGAGTTATGTACGTGTAGAGATCGGATTGGCTAGTGGATCACCTCACATCAGCTGCTTCGACGACCGCTGCGATTCGTCCCTGCAAAGCTATCAGTCTATTTTTTAAGTTTTGTATTAATATTTTTGGATTAGAAATTGTATAAACATTAAATATTAGTCATCGTTGCTTCCATTGTGCAAGTTTGGTAACAATCTGTTATTTCTTCCAGCCCCCTCCTGGTCGAGTTGTGACAAAATATTCCATCGGATGGAAGGACCCGAACAGATATTTGCTGATAAGGACTATCCAATACAGTTTGTTAACTATTCAAAGATTTCTAAAATCTGGCAATAAAGTACAATCTGGTTTCCTAAATCTAAAAGAATAAACGACTTTCCATTTGAATTAATCAGAAAACTGTATGGTGATGACTCTAAGAAAGAAAGAGTTCATGTGACTGAGTTTGTGAAACCTATTGAAAGTGTGGAACCGACTTACTCACTGGAGCCCGCTCCTGAGAGTTTGAGAAGAAAATGTATTGATGATCAATACCTGGTTAACACTTTTGCTAGTTTTCATGAAAAACCAAAGTTTGAAAAATATCGTGCCTGTTTTAAATGTGGGGAGCGAGGACATTTATTTGTTCACTGCCCATATGTAAGACATAAGAGGCATGAGGTTGAGGTGAGACAAAACCAAAGGGATTCGAGAGTCGTTTATCCTCAAAGGCAGTTTTTATCAATCACGAGGAAAACAACCGATTTTTTATGACAATCGATACCGAATAACCATGAACAAACCTGAGAAGAAACCGTTGATGAACTCAGTAAAAGACAAGCAGAAGGTTTACCCTAAACCATTCGTTAAGTCTGTTGCTAGAACTTCGTTTGTTAAGTCCGACAAGGTTACTAAGAATGCTCCACAAATGGTCGTTTCAAAGAAATCTAAAAATGTTAAAAGTGACAATTCAAAACAAATAAGAATTTTAAAATGACTCGAGCAGACTTGGTTACCAAAGTGTTCTTCTAGTGGTTCCACCTCAACTTCACAAGAATCGATGAAGGTTTCTGAAAAGAAATTTGATGAAAAGAAAAATGTTTCTTGCAATGTTGAAAATGAAAGACCCAAGACCATTAAGGCTTTGGTCCCCCGAAAGAACTAACCAATTTTTGGGGGTCTAGGGAGTTCCAGCTAACCCTGTTAGGAGTCTTTGGATTGTTGACAGTGGAGCGTCCGGGCACATGACAGGGGATATGACTCTCCTTGTCGACATAAAGAACATCAATGGAGGTTATGTTGCCTTTGCCGGTAACAAAGGAGGTCATATTACGATGGAAGGAAGTGTGAGTAACGTGATAGTAACTTTTGAAAAGATATCGTATGTGAAGCAGATAGACTACAATCTTCTGAGTGTTTTGAAAATTTGTGACAAGAAGTTCTTAGTCTATTATGATAATAAAGCGTGTAACATCCTGAATTTCGGTTTCGAAATACCTAAAGAGTGGATAATGTTGCAAACTCCAAGAGTTAACAACTTGTATATTCTTGAAATTAGCAAGGCAACAACTTCAAATAGCCAAGATACATGTCTCTTGTCGAAGGCTATTGAAAAGGAATCGATCATGTGGCATCGGAGAATGGGACATATTCATCTCAGGAAAATGAATAATCTTATGAAGAATGGTCTCATTGATGGTGTCAACGTGAAGCATTTCCATTTGAATGCCAAGTGTGTATTTTGTAAGAAGGGCAAACAGCACAAACACTCCCACAGACACAACAAAGTAAATTCAGTGAGTATTCCGCTTGAACGTTTACACATGGACCTCTTCAGACCTGTGAAGCGTAAAAGCATTAGTGAAGACTTATATTGTCTTGTGGTTACTGACGATTATTCAAGATTTTCGTTGGTGATGTGCATGCAACACAAGAGCAAAATGTTTGACAATCTAAATATTATGTTTACCCGTTTGGAGAATATCTATGGTTTGAGATAAAGAGAATTCGGAGTGACAACGGGACGGAGTTTAAGAATTCATCGTTGGAAGCACTGTGTTTAGAAAAAGGTATTTATCATGAATACAGTGCTCCTTATACTCCATAGCAAAATGGTGTTGCAGAACGAAAGAACAAGACTCTAATTGAAACGGCTAGAACAATGCTAGCTGATTCAAATCATCCTGTCATTTTCGGGAGTGCGGCGATTTATGTAGCATGTTACACTTTAAATCAAGTGCTAACGGTGAAGAAGTTTGGAAAGACATCATATGAACTTCTCAACCGCAGAAAGCCAAATTTGAGTTTCTAGAGCCATTCGTGGCATCATGTATGATGTTACAGGCCAATGAGAAGTTTGGAGCAAAAGCAGAAGAATGTTATTTTGTTTGATATTCAACCCCCAACATGTAACACCCCAACCGATGGCGGAAACATACTCTATCATCATACAACTGTGATTGTTGTACAAACTATTCTTATCAATTATATTCAAAAACCTATGTATTCTCACCAACTTTTGTTGACCCAAAATATTTTCAACTTAACATGTTTCAGGTTCTACTTGCTTGAAGATTTGCTTGAAGATATATGCATAGTTTTATTCAAATTGATGTACGAATTCTTGTAGAACAATTGTATGTAATTTATTTAAATCATTTAATGAAATTTATTATTCACCATGAGCTACTTAACAATCATCAATACGTGGCACCCCGATGTTTCCGCCATCGGTTGGGGTGTTACAGATTGGTATCAGAGCCATGGTTATAGGGAATTAGGTTATTAGAAAAATAATCTAGTCTATAACCATAGGATTTAACCAGTACTTGCTTCTTTTACTTGCTATTCTCTATCTCCCTCCTACTTCTTATCCCTACATTAATCCCTACGAGAAGGTTGCTCTCCATCACTGGATCCACTCTTAGACTAATAAGGCAAAACCCTCAGGTTTAACCTGAACCACCTTGAGATCTCGTCGAAGTTCTAGATTTTAATAACGAACACGTGCAATCTGGAAGGGTGAACGCCTGTATTCTGAGTCTTCTATCTAGGCTGGCATTGCGCATATATCCCAATCAGACGAGGGACCCGGATGCCTACCTGGGAATTCTCGGGATGAGTGTTCACTTATAGGCTAAAGCATGTCTTCACTATGTTGTTGGAATCTGGAATCTTTGATACGTCAACGTTTTCGTTTATTCGTTTTAATTAATGAATAAATGATTACATTCCTTATATCACCTCATTCATTTCATGCCACATTGAACCTTCATTGTGTCCCTTACAGATCATGTCTCCACGTCGCAGCACTCGCAATAACAGTGGTGAAAACCAAGAGGAAAGTAACAACAACCACAACAACAACAAAAACAACAAAGGTGTTGATGCCCAACTGGCTGCGATTATTTCCCAACAAATGGCGCAACAAATCACAACTCTGGTTTCTAAATTGTTGGCTCAAGTCATCCCAATGAATGGGAACGACAATGGAAATGGAAATGGCGATGGAAATCACATAAAGAACGGGACCTTAGTTCGGAAAGGCGAGAAAACAAGTATTGTGGTCGCGGTAACTACCGAGAACCAGAAGCGCAAGACCAGGGATCCTAATGTAAACCTCACAAGCTTCTAACAAGAAACCCTATACAAGAAACTTTCCATTGTGTAACACATGCAAACGACATCACCCCACTGTTTCAGTGTGTCGCCTGTGCACCAATTGTGGTAGGTATGGCCATCTGGTCAACACATGTCGTGAGTCCCCAAACCCTAACACCAACCAACCAACCAACCCTGCTCAGGTTGCTAATCTTAATCGTCCTGGTAAATACAACTATGGTCAATGCTATGAATGTGGAAACCCAAATCATTTCCGTAACCGATGCCCTAAACTAAATCGAGATCAAGACCCTCCAGCTACTTAACAGCAAACCCCACCATTTGAATGATGTCTACTTTTTAATTCTATGTATTTACACTTTTTGATTCAAGTAATAAATTCAAGTATTATCATAACATCTGAGTGCATGCTTGTTTGAATGTGAACTAATTGCTATATCTATAATCATACTTGCTTACTTGTACAACAATTAGTTGACTACCAAACAACCTACTCAACGATTGGTAGAGGTCATCATGTCTTTCCAACAGTCGGGAGAGGCCCTACAACCTGCTCAACGACTGGTGGAGACTATCGAACCTGCTCAACAATCGGTAGAGTCATAAAAGGACGCAAAACCCTAATGTAAGGTAAATTGATAATTACGGTCCGGAACGTAATCACGAATTTACAGGTACGTTAAGGTAGTGAGAAATTTTATCAAGGTTTTCGGTAGTCGACCAATTGTATACCTGGTGTTTTTCTTTTAACTTCGGGACGAAGTTCCTAAAAGTAGGGGAGATTGTAACATCACAAAATTTTCCCCAAAATTTTAATACATAAAAAGCCCTTATATATATATATATATATATATATATATATATATATTTTTATTACACCTTTATCATTAATATTATACAAATGTGCCTAAGTCTTTATTTATCCTAACTCACAACTTATATACATACATAAATGTATATAAATAATAATAATAATAATAATAATAATAATAATAATATGATTCTAAATTCTTTTTTTTTTTTTTTACATACAAGATTTTTTTTTTTTAAATAAAGCCTTGAGTAAAATAGTCAAAGTCCTAGTCAAAGTCTTAGTCAAACAGTCAAAGTCTTAGTCAAATAGTCAATTCATCATAAAACCTTACTTTATGGTGTTGACCAATTTTAATGGCTAATTGACTCCAAAACTAGTATAAAAACCCACCTATGACCCATTATACTTTGCACCTCTAAATCGATTGTTTCAATCCGATTAAACTTTCCCTCATACCTTTCTTCTATAGTCTATTACTTCTACAATTGAAGCTTTGATTATAAGCTCTTGTAATTGGTGAATTGGAAGCTTGATATTCGTTCTTTTTCGTTTTCTTCAATTTGGACTAGCTACGTTGTTGAGTCTTTGGGATTCGCCTCGCATACGTTCACAACACATTATTCTATTTTCACGAGACATAACATTTTGCTAAGGTGAGTTTACATAGCCCCTTTTTCTGTTTTACATTTTGGGGTGAAACATGTTTAAACATTTTATACTATATCATTTACTCATTCTTACATTGTTGAAACTTGTGATTCAATTACACTATCATTTATTCATTCTATCATTTGACTGTAACAAAAAGACACAGTACAATCATTAACATTGATCAAGCCGCCTGTTTAGATTATAGCGCTATAGGTCTGACAAACCCATCCCCCCGCATAAATTCAGGGATGATCGATAACAATAACAACATTTAACTAACTTGCGAGTTAGTCATCAGTCGACACAAGGTTTGGTTGTACAAAGACGCATTGTTACATGTCGGAATCATACTCTATCATCATACAACTGTGATTGTTGTACAAACTATTCTTACCAATTATATTCAAAAACCTATGTATTCTCACCAACTTTTGTTGACCCAAAATATTTTCAACTTAACATGTTTCAGGTTCTACTTGCTTGAAGATTTGCTTGAAGATATATGCATAGTTTTATTCAAATTGATGTACGAATTCTTGTAGAACAATTGTATGTAATTTATTTAAATCATTTAATGAAATTTATTATTCACCATGAGCTACTGAACAATCATCGATACGTGACATCCCGATGTTTCCGCCGTCGGTTGGGGTGTTACACAACAAATGGGTGTTCAAGAAAATAATGAAGTGCGTTGAAGAATGGTCGAATGTAGATGTTCAATGATATACTCAAAATGCTCTTAGTACCAGTCCCGATCGGATGTTTGACTACATAGAACTCTTTGAGTCATTCAATCTATAAATCTTGATTGAAGAAGCTGTCTTACATTTATATTACGAGTGTGAGAATGCAGTCAATTCACTAATGGTGCGTCCGATCACTTTAACTCCTCCTGCAGCAGCTTCTTATGATATCAATGCTCATGTTACTACTACAACAGAAGAAGAAGTATTTCAAGATGTTTCTGATATTTTTTATTCTTCGGAGTCAGAAGATGGTGATGAAGTTACAAGTGAAGCGGTCTTGAATCAGACTACAGTATCACCTCTAGTGAACCCAAATCAGTCTGTACCTACATATGTACCATCTAATTCAAATGTGGGTAATGATCTGGATTCAGCAGAGAATGTGAATGTTCAGACGATGATTCCTATTCCAGCACATTCGGAATCTCAGATCAACACTTATCATCCGTTGGAACAAGTTATTGTGATCCTGGTAGCAGTGTGATGAAACGTGGACAATTGAGATGTGCATCATCGAATGATAACATTAGAGCCCTCGCCCTTTATTCTAAAATTCAGAAATCAAGTGAACAAAATGATTGGTCATTTGCTTGTTATGTTTCGCAGGTAGAGCCGAAATCGTACAAGGAAGCTTTGAATGACGAATCATTGGTGGACACGATGCAGTAAGAACTCCAACAATTTCAGAATCTTGGAGTGTGGATGTTAACTGATTTACCAGCCGATCGAAAGAAGATAGGAATAAAATGGGTGTTCAAATGCAAGAAAGATGATCGAGGAGTGATTGTCTGGAACAAAACTCGATTGGTAGTACAAGGTTTTCGTCAAATGGAGGGAATTGATTACAATGAAGTCTATGGACCAGTCGCACGTATAGAAGCTATTCGAATGTTTCCAGCGAACGCATCTTACATTAAATTTATGGTGTATCAGATGGATGTCAAAAGTGCTTTTCTCTATGGTGTGGTCAAGAAAGATGTATATGTCGGGCGACCACCGGGTTTTGAGGACCCTATCCATCGGGATAAGGTCTATAAACTAGACAAAGCATTGTACGGTTTACACCAAGCCCCTCGATAGTGGTTCGAAGCGCTCAGTACATACTTGCTTTGTAGAGGTTTCAACAGATGACAAGTTGACTGTACCCTATTTACGAAACGAACAGAGGGTGATTTGCTCCTGGTACAGATTTACGTAGACGATATTATATTTGGTTCGACTAATGAAAGTCTTTGCAGGGAATTCGAAAAGGTCATGCAGGAAAAGTTTGAGATGAGCTTAATGGGAGAAATGAAATTCTATTTTGGATTGCAAGTGGATCAAACGCTGTCAGGGAACTTTATCCATCAGACGAAATATGTTTCTGAAGTCTTGAGCCGGTTCCAGATGAAGGATTCATCACTGATTGCCACTCCCATTCAACCTAATCACGGGATTGGAGTTGATGTTAAGGGAAAACTTACTTACCCTTACACTTACAGAGCCATTTTAGGATGGTTGATGTATTTGACCGCTTCCCAACCAGATGTAATGTTTGCTACATGCCTTTGTGCACGTTCCTAGTCGAAGCCAAAACAATCTCACCTCACAGCTGTCAAACGAATCCTACATTGTTTGAATGGTTGTCCATCACGCGGGTTATGGTATCCTAATGATGATAACATAGACCTCATTGCTTTTAGTGATGTAGATTTTGGTGGTTGTAATATTGATGCAAAATCCACAACGGCTGGATGTCAATTTCTGGGGAGCAGGCTAATCACCTGGCAATGCAAGAAGCAGACGTTAGTCTCACTATCAACGTGTGAATCTGAATATGTGGCGGCCTCGAGTTGCTGTTCACAAGTGCTTTGGATTCAACAACAAATGCATGACTACGGTTTGCAATTTCTTAAAACCCGTATTCATCGTGATAATGAAATAGCCATTGCATTAACTAAACATGTCTTCATCATTCTAAGGCTAAGCATATTCGCATCCGTTATCACTTTATACGGGATTGCTATGCCAAAGAATTAATTGATATGGTAAAAATCCACACTGATTATTACCAAAGAGCCGAACTTTTCACAAAAGCTTTTGACAAATCACGTTTTGAGTTTTTGTTTAAAGCTAACGATATCAAGGAAAAGCAAGATTAGATTTCTCATCAGTTTATCAAATTTTTCTTTAGTTTTTCTCTTTTCAAAATTAAAAAAATCCAAAAATATGTTTTTAATTTTAATGTGAGTTTCTTTCAGAAAAACTAAAAACATTAAAAGAATTTGAAAAAAGCCATAAAAATTAAGAAAACACAAAATGATTTTTCCTAGAAAAAAAAAGAGGAAATGATAGTACATTGGTGAGGATCTACAACATGTTAACGAATTGAAATGTCTAAATTGACGTGTGATAACATTGTGTGATGTGTTCCTAGGCTTTGTAGACCTATTAATACGTGCTTTAGTGATACAAACATAACGAACTGCTTGCTATGTGGCTGAACACCTCATGGGCATATGGTCTTAGTACCTTAATTTCGTTTGATAGGGTTGCCAAAATCAGAGGTTTTAGGTCGTTATGTTTATTGTTTTCCAGGGTAGCCTAACTGATCTTCTGTCGTATTGATTTACGGACCTAGATTCAGTAAGAATATCTTAAAAGAGCTTAAATGCAAAATCCCAAAGTTACCGAATGAGGAACTTAAAATGTATGACGATGATCAAAGATTATCTAATGCATCGTATCATATCTATGATGAAAATGATGACTGATATAAGCCTCACCCTCGTAGAGTGCACATGTTAATCTGTAGCATTGATTTGCTGGCCTGTATACCTATATGCCTCATACCCTGTAATATATGGATAACAACATCACAATCACGCGTTACAATGAATCTTTAATACACCTTTAGCGTATCATTTTAAAGTGCTGCATGACGGTTTGCATGTGAGCTTATGAGGACAACAATATCAGCAATTGTCGTGTCTCACAATCTATATCGTTAAAAGAATAAGAACAATGGCGTGATTAGATTTCTTGTAAACAGATATGATCCTCTTACCGGAAAATTACAAAAAGTTTATTTGTACATATTTACTTACTGATTTCAGTTCATTTTCTTCATTTTATGCAAAACTAAAAAAGATTTTTGGTGTGTTTTAGCATAAACATCAGAAAATCCAAAAGATTTTATATTTCTATCTTATTTTCAATATCCGATGTTGGAGGACAATCATTTTCTGAAGATGACATGCCAATCAGAGTTTTGTATCTCAAAATCTAAAATCTTTGAAGGTTTGAAGGTTGAATGATTGAAAAATGAAGAAAGATCTACGAATTGGGTGATTTGGTAATTATCAGTGCAACACAAAAACCCATTCAACCTTTCGTAGGGTCGAATGAGTGTTTTTGTATTTGATTCGTGCCTCATGTTGGGTCGAATGAAAATTTTTATACAAACCATTTTCATTCGTGCTTTAATTAGGCCGAATGAGAAATTTTTATTTCCATTCGTGCCTCAACAAGCACGAACCAAATTGTCTATATAACCATATCAGTCCATTCGACCTTCTCATTTTCATTCTAAACAAACTGTAACTCAAATCCAAATTCTGAGGTGGAGCTTTTGAAATTGAATTTTTGAGTTGATAATCTTGTTTCCAGCTATTACAGGTACATCATGGTGCAATTTCAAAGGTTTTTATCTGTGGAATCGTTCTGGATTAGGATTTTTATAAACAGAACCCTAACACTTCAATTGGACGATGTTTGATAAATATGAACATGTTTTGATCATGATAGAATCGACTGTTTTAGGGGGAGAAAATAACAAAAATTAGGATTATAAATGTTTATTAAAGGATTCGATTATTATGAACCCTAATTTTATTAGAAAAAAAATCAATAATGGGTTTAAAATGGAAATTGATGGTTGATTAGTGTTAATAGATGGTTTTAGAGTCTAATGCAACAAGATTTCATGGATAAATTGATCAAGATCAACAGATGGCATTTTCAAATTTGCCCCATTTCCATTCGTGCCATTTAACGGTACGATTGATATTTTTAATGTTTCATTCGGGCTCATGCTTTTTCATTCAAACCCTCGAAAGGTCGAATGAAAACCTTAATTGTCAAAAATTTTCAATGACAATCCGAATATCCATCTAATGAATTTCTTGATTGTTTATGTCTGTGTAGAAATGACAGAGTTAAAGTTTGAAAAGAAACACAACAACTGTGCATACCTAGGAGAAGTTGATGATAAGTATGAAATGTTTCGAGGCATCATCGACTACCTTTGCAAATCCAGAATTGTTTACACCATTTCTCAACCACATACAATCTACAAAGACCATCAAAAGTGTAACACCCCAACCGATGGCGGAAACATCGAGGTGTCACGTATGAATGATTTTTCAGTAGCTCATGGTAATACATATGTTTAAATAATCCTTTATTTCATTACAAAATTGAATTACATTAAAGTCTACATCAAATAATCAAACAAAGCTTAAAACTTCAAATATCTCCTCATGCTAGCTCTAGACTTCAATCATCAGTATTTCCTGTTGAGTTTGGAAAAATGGGGGGGGGGGTCAACTAGAAGTTAGTGAGAATACATAAGCCATGTCACGCAATTAAGTTTAAGAATAAAAGTTTAGCAATTCATATGTCTATCGTAAGTTTAAGTCTACATGAATAAACATGAAGTGTTGTATGCACATAATCAAACCTCCGACTAGTTTAGGTCCATCCCGTCATCCACGGGTCACCTAAATATCACGTTGGAACGATAACAATCACCTGCGCTCCCCATAAAAGATGGTCAACGAATCTAGGTGGGATTGTCAATCCAATAGAACTATTATTGAGTATCGCCGGCTTGGCCATAGCTAATGATTATGTATGTTGAAGTTTAAGTCTAACTGTTGTTGTCTAAGTCATGAGGCATTAAAGTTTACAACTAGACATGTATGTAGAATTTCTTAAGTATAATGTTGCAAGTATAAAGAATTGAATAAACATGGTTACGTAAACTCACCTGAAATTCACTGTGTAAATACTAGCAAGATAAAGTCCGAACTTGGATTAACTGAACTCTTGTGTCCTATTACAAGTAAAGGACGTCTTAAATTCTAATGCAAATAAGCTTGTTTCGTTTCTTAGTTGTAAAGATAGTTGATCCAACTACCTAGACTCGTATTGTAAACAATACGTGTCTTAATATGTATAACTTAACGAACCGATTGTACTTGGTTTAGTTGTTCGAATGTATACGTGTGTATATAGTTATTGAAAATAAATACCTTAATATGGTATACGAAGTCGCATCTTGAAATTATTGTTAAAGCAACATTTTTGACTAATGAAAACATTACTAGTGTAACTCGACTCGCGTTTCAATTTGTTTTCGAAGACCGGTTAATATTTGTACCGTTATGTTTATATATATACATATTAATAACTATATTTTTATGTACGCGTATCTCTATCATGACACGTAAAATTGGGATAGTGTCCATTTGTAAAATGTAGCGTTTTTGTACAAAAGTATAGATTCGAATGCTTGATATGTTTCTTATATTTTTATAAAAAATTGGGCAGAGTCTCCTCTGTTTTTGTAAGAAACCGACAACTCATGTTGTCTATATTTTCCTAAAATCAATTGTCCACATTCTCAAAACACAATATAATTTAACTAAATCTTTATACGCAATAAATGGTTCAATTTATTAAAGCTATAATGAGCGAGGAAACTATATTTTTGACACGTAATATAAATATTCAAGTTAATAAGGAAACTTTTAGTCGTAAGTCGGTTCGGTTCGCCTAAGTCTTTATGACATATGTATATATGTAAATACAATGTAGCGTGAAATGCACGAATTAAAATAAGGTGTGCTTTATACCTTCCTGCAAACTGACACGAACGAGCCTGGAACTGAGCGTCAACAGATCTGGCCCGATTTGGCCTTGACTATCATTGACCAGCCGTTGACTAAGTTGACCCGAGCTGAACTTGGCCAGATCTGACCTCTTGGCTCGCGTCTCGACAGCTCGATTCACTCGACACTATTTGACCCGAAAAGAAAATGTAAGCTTTAGCCGAAGCCAACAACCAGAAGACTCCAATATTGCTGCACTGTTACGAAGGTTATGGTCGGTTCCTGGTCACCGAACCAGAACTGAGCCGAACATTCAGACCGGCTGCAACATATTTAGCAAATAAACGTCGAGACGAACCCCACACGAACCAAACATCCAACCCGAACCGGCCCAATACAAAACCACCTGACCGGAAACACTATTCCCGCCGCTGCCCCTCTATAACCACGAAAAAAAAAGAACCTTGGTTGTTTAAAAGAGAAGTTGATGGGTCAGGGCACAATGTCGAGCCCTGTTCTTGTGTTGTTTCCACCGCTGAAAATTACTGCTGTAACAGGGATGAGAAGATGGGGAAGGAAGTGATTAGAGGTTGGAGGGTGCTGTCGTGAACCACCACTGGGCGGCGACTATCAGGGTTAAGGGGAGAGAGAGGGATGCACAGAGGAGAGGAGGAGAGGGTGAGGGTGATGCGTTGTGGTGGCAGCTCGGATTGTGGTGGTGGTTGGCGTCTGCGGTGATGTTGTGGTTGCCGCAGATCTAGAGGGAGAGCAAGGAATGAAGGAGATGAATATTATAGGGTTAGGGTTTGAGTAGGTAAAGTGATGAAGGAGAATGGAGGAGTTAAGGTGTTTAAATAGATAGAGTTAACTAGGTGGGTTATGTGGATGTGAACCGCATATACGAACCCGTTAATGATTGGCGTCTCGTTTATGAACTGGACCCGTTTAGCCAATAGGATAATTATTTTGTGAAATTTGTTTACATAAAACGATTCAAAACGAGTATTTGGACTATATATTTGCCATAATATATTTTTGTACGTTGTGTCTAAAGACGTTGACTAAACGTCAGCTATCTAGCGTATTTTATTTATAAACGTTTTATTATTTATTATTATTAACTATAAGAACCACAATAATAAAATGAATAATTTAAGCTATTTAACGATTAAGAATGTATTTCTCGTTAACGCTACATATATTGACATCAACGAGTTAACATTGTTATACAAGATATAATGTTCTAATATTATTTATTTATTTATTTTTATAAAATAGCCGGGCGTTACAGTCTCCCCTAATTTTGGGAACTTCGTCCCGAAGTTATTAAAAACATAAGGTTGAGTATGATCGGGTAGAAATTAAGACAACTGTGGTTCGGAAAAATTTGGGTTAAGGCACGACATGAATTTATAGGTAATAGAATAATCTGTATCGAATAAATTTGGATAAGAGGATTGATATGTGTGAGTTTTAAGGGTTGGATTAGATTGATCTGAAATAGCAAGGAGAATAAGGATCTTAAGTTTTAGGAATCCTAAAGAAATGCATGAGTTGATTGACTATAGAAAGACTAAATGAACTACCAGGTAACTAGAGTTTATAATCTGTAACACCCCAACCGATGGCGGAAACATCGAGGTGTCACGTATGAATGATTGTTCAGTAGCTCATGGTAATACATATGTTTAAATAATCCTTTATTTCATTACAAAATTGAATTACATTAAAGTCTACATCAAAAAATCAAACAAAGCTTAAAACTTCAAATATCTCCTCATGCTAGCTCTAGACTTCAATCATCAGTATTTCCTGTTGAGTTTGGAAAAATAGGGGGGGTCAACTAGAAGTTGGTGAGAATACATAAGCCATGTCACGCAATTAAGTTTAAGAATAAAAGTTTAGCAATTCATATGTCTATCGTAAGTTTAAGTCTACATGAATAAACATGAAGTGTTGTATGCACATAATCAAACCTCCGACTAGTTAGGTCCTTCCCGTCATCCACGGTTCACCTTAATATCACGTTGGAACGATAACAATCACCCGCGGTCCCCATAAAAGATGGTCAACGAATCTAGGTGGGATTGTTAATCCAATAGATCTATTATTGAGTATCGCCGGCTTGGCCATAGCTAATGATTATGTATGTTGAAGTTTAAGTCTAACTGTTGTTGTCTAAGTCATGAGGCATTAAAGTTTACAACTAGACATGTATGTAGAATTGCTTAAGTATAATGTTGCAAGTATAAAGAATTGCATAAACATGGTTACGAAAACTCACCTGAAATTCACTGTGTAAATACTAGCAAGATAATGTCCGAACTTTGATTAACTGAACTCTTGTGTCCTATTACAAGTAAAGGACGACTTAAATTCTAATGCAAATAAGCTTGTTTCGTTTCTTAGTTGTAAAGATAGTTGATCCAACTACCTAGACTCGTATTGTAAACAATACGTGTCTTAATGTGTATAACTTAACGAACCGATTGTACTTGGTTTAGTTGTTCGAATGTATACGTGAGTATATAGTTATTGAAAATAAATACCTTAATATGGTATACGAAGTCGCATCTTGAAATTATTGTTAAAGCAACATTTTTTACTAATGAAAACATTACTAGTGTAACTCGACTCGCGTTTCAATTTGTTTTCGAAGACCGGTTAATATTTGTAACGTTATGTTTATATATATACATATTAATAACTATATTTTTATGTACGCGTATCTCTATCATGACACGTAAAATTGGGATAGTGTCCATTTGTAAAACGAAGCGTTTTTGTACAAAAGTATAGATTCGAATGCTTGATATGTTTCTTATATTTTTATAAAAATTTGGGCAGAGTCTCCTCTGTTTTTGTAAGAAACCGACAACTCATGTTGTCTATATTTTCCCAAAATCAATTGTCCACATTCTCAAAACACAATATAATTTAACTAAATCTTTATACGCAATAAATAGTTCAAGTTATTAAAGCTATAACGAGCGAGGAAACTATATTTTTGACACGTAATATAAATATTCAAGTTAATAAGGTAAATTTTAGTCGTAAGTCGGTTCGGTTCGCCTAAGTCTTTATGACATATGTATATATGTAAATACAATGTAGCGTGAAATGCATGAATTAAGATAAGGTGCGCGTTATACCTTCCTGCAAACTGACACGAACGAGCCTGGAACTGAGCGTCAACAGATCTGGCCCGACATGGCCTTGACTATCATTGACCAGCCGTTGACTAAGTTGACCCGAGCTGAACTTGGCCAGATCTGACCTCTTGGCTCGCGTCTCGACGGCTCGATTCACTCGACACTATTTGACCCGAAAAGAAAATGTAAGCTTTAGCCGAAGCCAACAACCAGAAGACTCCATTATTGATGCACTGTTACGAAGGTTACGGTCGGTTCCTGGTCACCGAACCAGAACTGAGCCGAACATTCAGACCAGCTGCAACATATTTAGCAAATAAACGTCGAGACGAACCCCACACGAACCAAACATCCAACCTGAACCGGCCCTCTACAAAACCACCCGACCAGAAACACTATTCCCGCCGCTGCACCTCTATAACCACGAAAAAAAAGAAACTTGGTTGTTTAAAAGAGAAGTTGATGGGTCAGGGCACAATGTCGAGCCCTGTTCTTGTGTTGTTGCCACCGCTGAAAATTACTGCTGTAACAGGGATGAGAAGATGGGGAATGAAGTGATTAGAGGTTGGAGGGTGCTGTCGTGAACCACCACTGGGCGGCGGCTATCAGGGTTAAGGGGAGAGAGAGGGATGCGCGAAGGAGAGGAGGAGAGGATGAGGGTGATGCGTTGTGGTGGCAGCTCGGATTGTGGTGGTGGTTGGCGTCTGCGGTGGTGTTGTGGTTGCCGCAGATCTAGAGGGAGAGCAAGGAATGAAGGAGATGAATATTATAGGGTTAGGGTTTGAGTAGGTAAAGTGATGAAGGAGAATGGAGGAGTTAAGGTGTTTAAATAGATAGAGTTAGCTAGGTGGGTTAGGTGGATGTGAACCGCATATACGAACCCGTTAATGATTGGCGTCTCATTTATGAACTGGACCCGTTTAGCCAATAGGATAATTATTTTGTGAAATTTGTTTACATAAAACGATTCAAAACGAGTATTTGGACTATATATTTGTCATAATATATTTTTGTACGTTGTGTCTAAAGACGTTGACTAATCGTCAGCTATCTAGCGTATTTTATTTATAAACGTTTTATTATTTATTATTATTAACTATAAGAACCACAATAACAAAATGAATAATTTAAGCTATTTAACGATTAAGAATGTATTTCTCGTTAACGCTACATATATTGACATCAACGAGTTAACATTGTTATACAAGATATAATGTTCTAATATTATTTATTTATTTATTTTTATAAAATAGCCGGGCGTTACAAAAAGGACTTCTGGGAGAATAAAAAACTTGATTTCTTCGATGGGAAGATAGTGATTCA
The DNA here is from genome assembly GCA_028751855.1 of Ambrosia trifida. NCBI lineage: Eukaryota > Viridiplantae > Streptophyta > Magnoliopsida > Asterales > Asteraceae > Ambrosia > Ambrosia trifida. The sequence goes on along the minus strand of CM054128.1, from coordinate 60,490,468 downwards.
TAGTAAAGTTCAAGATCGGTCTATGATTGTGTCTGAGGACAATCTCAAAAGAGTTTTGAGATTGAATGATTCTCCATCCGATCCCACCAAGTTATCATGGAAGGTTCAGAGAGGATGCTTTCTAAGAGAAAAGTATTTTGGGAAAATCAATGACTGCCAACTGAACAAATCCAACGTGTGTGCACCATTCAAATACTTGCTACACGTTGTGATTCATGTCTTCGCGTCAATTAGAGGTGGATTTGATGTCCTTCATGACACCACCTGTTCTATGGCAGTGGCTCTCTTGTTGAATAAAGGTTTCAACATTATTGGAATGTTATTCCATCACATGAGAGAGGTGTTTAATGGAACAAAGATGTAGATGCAAAAGTGCGACTAAAGCTTTGGATTGTACAACACAATATGTTTTGTTGATATCGAAGGTGCGAAGGAGTGAGTTAAGAGGTGCGAAGGAAGTAGCTTTGGACGAATGAAGATTTAGATTATAGTAGAACTTGGTTCGACCGGTTGATTTGGGCGAACCTGCACATTCGCACAAACAGTTTGGGCGAATGTGCAGTCTATAAATAGACAAGTTTGATTTTTGAATGTAACTTTTGATCATTATTATTCCCTCCACTTTCAGAAACTCTCTCTAGTGTTTTGTTAAACTTGTTTATCGTTCATACCTTGATTGTATCTATAATTCAACGTGTAAACAAGTGTTTTATTAATGAAAACGTTTGAAAATGATGATCTGCGTGTTTGAATCTGTTTGATTATTATTTTGTGATAGTTTTAGGGTTTCCGCACCTGAAACTAACTTGTTTGATCAATCTTTGTTTGTTATCGATCCTTTCACGCACATACAAAGTGGTATCAGAGCCATTTCGGATCAAACAACCACAAATTAATAATCTCTCAGTTGATTTGGACCCAATTTTGGTCAAAAAGTTTCTGTTTCCAATGAACAAACTGATGTGATAAGATTTTGATCGATTACACCTTGATTTCGAGTTTAAATCGGATAATTCTCTTTATTAAAGTTGTTCCAAATCAATTCCGATTCAAAACCTGATTAAGATCATCAAAATCCATCAACATTTGATAAACATGATCAAAATTAACTGATTTTCAAAGAATAACCGTTTTTGAAATCACAGGGGTCGAACGAGAGAGTTTGGTCAAAAGTGGAATTTATTTGGGTCGAAAGAGTGATTTTGTGTACGAAGGAGGTGTTGTAGTGGTCGAAAGAAGACTTTGATTGCTTATTTTTCACATTCGTCCATTTGTTTCACCTTCGTCTGATCGAACGGTCGAAGGAGCCAGAAAAACGGTCGAAAGAGAGACTTAAGTGGTCGAAGGAGTTTTGTTGTTTTTAGTTCACATTCGTATCAGTTAAAAACGGTCGAAGGAGAAATTTATTTCTCATTCGCACGTTCGTATATACGAAGGAGAATTCTGTTTTAAAACATTTTTAATCTTTTCGTGTTTAATCGTGTGCAGGACAAGATGTGGAACTTCCCAACAACGCCTAGACCTACTCAAGCACCACAACAGCAGACAACACAAGATCCGTGGTCCATTGCAGCTCAGAAGACTAGTCAACCATCACAGCCGATCAATTATACGGCAATGACTAGTTCGGCTCCACAACAAGTTGTTCAACCATTACCACAACCGATTGACAACTATTGGGGAGTCGCAGCAGCAGCAGCAGTCCATTCACAGACGACCAACGCTATATCCACTCTTATTCATGATCTATCTTCTGGAAGCGGCAATCGTCCACCAAAGCTAATGGACATGAAGGAGTACAATACTTGGAAGACGAAGTTCAAGATCCATGTTGAGGGACAAGGACTTGAGGGCGCCGAGGCATGGCAAATGATTGTGAAGGGTTACGTTGCTCCTATTCTGGAGAATACCGGAGAACCAATACCTTTGGAGAATTTGGCGGATGATGAGAAGAAAAGGTTTGCGATAGAGAAGAAGGAATTCTCTCAGCTATCCCAGGCGATCAACACTGATCTATTGCATCAGTTTGGATCGTGCACAACATCCAAACAACTATGGGATATGCTGAGAAATCGACATGATGGAAATGAAAAGACAAGGAAGCTAAGGATGGAGGAGCTTCGTAAGGAATTTGAAAACTTCAGTTATATGGGTAATGAGACCCTAAAAGAGTTGGTTCCACGATACTGCCATCTGCTCACTGAATTGTCGAGCTATGAGATCAGCATTCCAATGTCTGAATTAGTAGATAAATTTGCTGATGCTTTACCACCTTACTGGAACCAACACATCAAAGTGTTAAAGGAGAAGGATGCTTACCAGTATTGGACTATTAACGAGTTCATTCAAAAGCTGGAAAACAAAGAGATGGAGGAAAATAGAAAAGCTAAGAGAGCTCAGATTCCACAGAATCCTGATTTATATGTGAGTGGTACATCTACTTCTCTTTCTGCTTCAAGCACCACTTCTAATGTTGCTCCTCACATAGCATGTGTGTCAAACGTTGTTGAACCAACAAAAGCACCCATCAACTACCTTGCCCAATCTTCATCCTACACACCATCATACACACAACAACCTTATCAAACACCAAACTTTATTCCACCTTTTTCACCATTACAACAAGCCGCATGCTATACATCAAGTCAACCTCAACAACAACAACAATATCCTCCTCAAATGAATCAGATGCAGATTACTCAAGCACAGTCAAGTCAAAACCCGATTGTGTTAGAGACCTCAAACCTTAACAATGTGACTGTTGAAATTGCTCAACAGCATGTTGCTCTTGTATCTGCTATGGTTGCTTCTTACAACGGTTTGGTAGCAAGTCAAATTGGTAACAATAATCTCACCAATGAGGACTACGCTCAAATCGACAAAGAGGAGATGGAGTTGATGGACATTCAGTGGGCTTTTGCAAGCATTATGAGGAGAGCCACTGACATTATTCAGAAGACTGGCAGAACTGATCTCTCAACCTCTCCAAACACCACATACGGATTCAACAAAGCAAAAGTTACATGCTTCAACTGTGGTAAGAAGGGACATTTTAAAAGAGAGTGCACACAGCCAGCACAGCAAGGTAACCGAAACCCTTTCAATTCAACATACCAAAACAGACAAAATCAAAACCAAAATCAAGTGTCATACAACAGTCCAAACATCTCAAGTTTTCAACCACAAAACACTTATCAGAACCGTCAACAAAACACCAACACTAGACAATCCACAACTCAAAACCAACCTCAACAAAATCCAAACCGAACTATTGTTCCTATCTCTACACCTAACACACAAAACCAAAATCAAACTGATAATCAAAACCAAGCACTTGTGATCCAGAAGGATGAAGGTTTTGATTGGACTGGAATGCAATTGGGGGTGGAGGAGATCACTGCTGGGAACGTGGCATGTGTGGCACAGCAGATGAGTTTGGATGAGAATGAGGAAATTAAAGAGGAAGTTGTGATTGAAAAAGTGTCGGAGTTGAAGATTGAAGAAGTGAATGAAGATGTGATTGTTGAGAGTGAAGACAAGAAATCGGGGATGATTCTTGATTCTGTCACTGATGTTGGAGACCAATACGATTCAGCTTACTCGGATATGGAGAGTGAATCTGATTCAGAGGCTAGTGTGAATTCACTAGATGATGACATTGACCAACTGCTAGCTGAAGCTGACTTCCTGATGACCCGCAAGTCATGTATGGTGGATGATGCATGCACCAAGATTGACTACTCCAAATTCTTCGTAGGGAAGGAAGCTCACTTTGCTTTGATGGCCATGACAGAACCTCCTAAGCCGGTAAGTTCTGAAACTCAATCTCAAGCGTGTGTTAAATGTGATAAATGTGCTGATTTTGAAAAACTGACTGATGAAAACAAGCTTCTCAAGGTCCAACTTGAGAGTGCCAAAATCAACTGTCAGATTTATCAAAAGGACTTAAAAGATTTCAACAAAGTTCTTGATGGTTATAAAAAAGATGTGTCTGAACTTAAAAAGACATTATCAATCAAACAACTTGCCATTAATAATTACATCAATGAAATGGAAAACACTAAATTGAAAATGGCAACCATCAAGTGCTTTGCTGAAAAAGTAAACAAAAAGTTAGAGAGTTACAAGCACATAGCATATGTAGTCGACCATATCATTGAAGAACCCTCCCAGTCAAATAGTGCAAACTATAAGTCAGTTCCATCTCCGGTATTGTTTGAGAATCACACTTTACATGCAATTCCACCGGAGACTTTAATCAATCCTGATTCCACACCAGAAAATGAGCCTAACACTTCCAGTGTCGGGGATCCATATTCTGATGTGAGACCAGTATTGGGAAATAATGAGGGTGTGGTCGCTACTGATGATTCAGATAAAGAAGATGAACCATCTGAGACGGTTGAAAGTGATAGTGATATCCCTGATGAAAATCATATAATCACTACTGAGCCTGTCTCACCGTCTTTGATCATTCATCCAATGGCAAATGCTCATCGTAAAAATGAGGTTAAGAAAAATGAAAAGTTTGTTGGTAAGAGTTTTGAAAAGAAAGAGGTAAAGAAGGTTGAGAAAAATGTGATAAAACCGGTTGAAAAGAAAGTTGAAACTAAAATTGAGAAAAATGTGGTTAAACCGGTTGATAAGAAAAATGAGCTTAAATCTGAAAAATCTAATGTTGAGAGCAACGAATCGTGTGACAAACCTGTCAAAATCTTCTATCGGATGCAAGGCTCCGATAAGATTTTATCCGATGATGAATATCCGATTAAGTTTGTCAATTATTCAAAAATCGAAAAGATCTGGCAGGAAAGTACGATTTGGTTTCCAAAATTTGAAAGGACAAATGACATTCCTCAAGAGATTTTAGACAAAATTTATTCGGATAAAGATGCAAAGGTCAATGTCACACAATTTGTCTTGCCTGTTCATAAAGAAAACAGTTTTATTGAACCGACTTACTCAAAGGACCCAGCTCCTGAGAGTTTAAGGAAACAATGCATGGTCGATCGATATCCCATTGCTAGCTTTTCCAAGTCGCCGATCAAGGAAAACTATGAGGAATACCGTGCGTGTTACAAGTGCGGGGAATGGGGACATTTACTTGCCGCCTGCCCGTACGTACGACACAAAAGGCACGAGGTGGAGATGAGGCAATATCATGAGTATCTGGTTGACAACTATGGCTATCAACAAAGACGGCATTTCCCCCAGCAAGAATCTTATCATAATCAAAAAAATTTTTATAACAAGAGGGAAAACCGTCCAATGACGTATGATAAGCGCAACCGGATGACCACTGATAAATCTGTTAAGAAACCTATGATGAACTCAACTGCTGATAACAAAAAGGTTGATCCTAAACCTAATGGAAAACAAGCAGTTGGACCTGTCTCTGTTAAATCAGAGAAGGTAACCAAGAAGGTTGCTTTTAAGGATGAAGTAAAGAAACCGACTGAGACTTCAAAATCTCAGATTTGGATCTTGAAAAGATCTGAGCAATCTTGGTCATCTAAGGAATCTAAAGGAGCCTCTACTTCACAGAATGAGAAGAGTGAGAAAAAGAAAATTGTGAGTGAGAAGAAAGGGGTTGAAGTAACCCAAGATGTTTGTGAGTTGAAAGATTCTTTGAAACAACCAGTTCAAAGACCCAAGACCAAACAGGCTTGGGTCCCCCGAAAGAACTAACTGCTTTACTTTAAATGTGCAGGGAGCTCCAGCTGGCCCTGTTAGCAGCCTATGGATTGTTGACAGTGGAGCTTCTGGTCACATGACAGGGGACCTCACGTTACTCTTTGACATCAAAAACATTAACGGAGGTTATGTGGCATTTGCTGGTAATAAGGGAGGCTACATTACGATGGAGGGTAGTGTAAGCAATGGGGTCGTAACATTTGAGCGGATTTCATACGTGAAACAGATAGACTATAATTTGCTCAGTGTTAGTCAAATTTGTGATAAACAATTTTCTGTGTATTTTGATGACAAATCCTGCAACATCTTGAAACCTGGGTTTGAGCTACCAAAAGAGTGGGTGATGCTGAAGGCACCGAGAGTTAACAACTTGTATATTCTCGACATGTCCAAAGCAATGACCACCCATGGCCAAGTCACGTGTTTCCTCTCCAAGGCTACAGAAAAAGAATCGATTATGTGGCACGGGAGAATGGGACACATCCATTTGCGAAAGATGAATCAGCTTGTGAAGAATGAACTTGTCACGGGAGTTAATGTGAAACACTTCCATTTAAATGACAAGTGTATCAGTTGCAAGAAGGGAAAGCAGCACAAACAATCCCATAGACCAAAGAAAGTTAATTCTGTTGAGCTGCCACTTGAACGTTTGCATATGGATTTATTTGGTCCAGTAAGACGTAAAAGTCATGCCGGGGAGTTATACTGTCTTGTGGTGACCGATGATTATTCAAGATTTTCATGGGTAATGTTCTTGCATCAGAAAAGCGACACTTTTGATAACTTGAAGGTTCTGTTTACACGTCTGGAGAATATATATGGTCTGAAGATCAAAAGAATCCGGAGTGACAATGGGACGGAGTTTAAAAACGCTCAGATGGAGGAACTTTGTGCAAACAAAGGAATTCATCATGAATATAGCGCTCCGTATACACCCCAACAGAACGGTGTCGCAGAGAGAAAGAACAGGACTCTAATAGAGACGGCGAGAACTATGCTTGCGGATTCAAATCTTCCAATCATGTTCTGGAACGAAGCTATTTACGCAGCATGTTATACTCTTAACCGTGTTTTGACAGTGAAGAAGTTTGGCAAGACTTCTTATGAGCTGTTGAACCGACGCAAGCCGAATCTGGAGTATCTAGAACCATTTGGTGCCCCGTGTACAATGCTGAATCCTTCGGAGAAGTTTGCACCAAAGGCTGAAGAAGGTTATTTTGTTGGATATGCAACCCCATTAAAACGGGTATTCAACAAAAGAACTAGAAAAGTCGAGGAGTGGGCTAACGTTGAAGTTCAAAGATTACACAAAATGTACAGGGTGGAGGACCAGATTGGATGTTTGATTACAAAGACTTCTTTGAATCATTCAATCTAGATAGTATGGTTGAAGAAGCTGTACTTCGCTTATACTACGAGGTCGAAAACGCCGTAACTTCACCGTTAGTGCGTCCGATCACGGTAAACCTCCAAACAGCTTCTAATGATACCACTGCTCTTGTATTGGAAGAAGAGGTGTTCCAAGAGGCTTCTACATCGCTTAATTCATCCGAATCAGAATACGAAGACGATGATGCAACAAGTGAAGCTATTCTGGACAACGCTACAGTGACACCACCAGTGAACCCATCTAATACTGATGCTTCAACATCGAATGTGGGTAATGATCTAGTTTCTACAGAGAATTTGACAACTCAAACGGGAGTACAAGTACCTGATTATCCGGAATCTCGGATACATCGGATACACCCACTTGAACAAGTTATTGGTAATCCTGGTAGCAGTGTGATGACAAGAGGGCAGCTGAGAAATGCTCAAGCACCAGAAAATATTGGCAACCTTGCTTTATATGCCAAAATTCAGAAATCTGGTTTTCAAAATGACTGGTCATTTGCTTGTTATGTTTCGCAGGTCGAGCCGCGGACATACAAGGATGCTCTTTTGGATGACGCCTGGGTGGAAGCAATGCAGGAGAAGTTATTACAATTCCAGAAACTTGGTGTATGGACCCTGACAGATTTGCCCCCTGGAAGAAAGAAAATTGGAACCAAATGGGTGTTTAAGTGCAAGAAGGATGACAGAGGAGTCATAGTGCGTAACAAAGCTCGTTTGGTCATTCAGGGTTTTCATCAGGTTGAAGGAATCGACTACAATGAAATCTATGCACCGGTTGCACGCTTGGAAGCTATCCGAATGTTTCTCGCGTTTGCATCATGGAAGAAATTTAAGGTGTATCAGATGGATGTAAAGAGCGCTTTTCTTTACGGTGTGGTCAAAGAGGAAGTTTACGTAGGTCAAACGCCGGGCTTTGAGGATCCTATTCACCGGGATAAGGTTTATGTGTTAAACAAAGCTCTCTACGGGTTGCACCAGGCTCCGAGACAATGGTATGAGGAGCTGAGCACGTATCTTCTCTCCAAAGGATTCTAACGCGGACTGGTAGACTGCACACTGTTCATGAAACGAGCAGGAGATGATTTGCTTCTCGTACAAATTTATGTTGATGATATTATATTCGGGTCAACTAACGAACTTCTGTGCAGGGAATTTGAACAAGTTATGCAGGAAAAGTTCGAAATGAGCGCAATGGGAGAAATGCAGTTTTTCCTCGGCTTGCAGGTGGAGCAAAGACCAACAGGGATCTTTATTCACTAGACAAAATACGTTTCTGAAGTCTTGAGCCGATTCCAGATGGATTATTCGAAGCCGATGGATACCCCGATACAGCCCAATCACGGGATTGGAGTTGACCTTAAGGGGGAGCTGACTGATCCGTTTACATACAGAGCAATCGTCGGATCTCTGATGTATCTCACAGCGTCAAGACCTGATATAATGTTTGCGACATGTCTTTGTGCGCGATATCAATCGAAGCCGAAACAGAGTCATCTTGCAGCTGTCAAGCGTATCCTTAGATATCTGAAGGGTTGTCCATCGAAAGGACTTTGGTACCCTCATGATGATAATTTTGACCTAATCGCTTTTAGTGATGCAGATTGGGGCGGCTGTGACAAAGACACCAAATCCACAACGGCTGAATGTCAGTTTATAGGGAGCAGGCTCGTGACCTGGCAATGCAAGAAACAAACCGCAGTTGCACTATCCACATGTGAAGCAGAATACGTTTCAGCATCGAGCTGCTGCTCACAGGTTCTTTGGATCCAACAGCAGATGGTGGATTACGGTTTGCAATTTCTTAAAACCCTTATTTACTGTGATAATGAGGCCGCAATCGCATTAACAAAAGACTTAGTAAATCACTCAAAGGCTAAACATATCCGGATTAAATATCATTTTATCCGTGATTGTTATGCTAAAGAGTTGATCGATATGGTCAAAATCCACACTGATTACCAACGCGCAGATCTTTTTACCAAACCTTTTGAGAAATCCAGATTTGATTATCTTTTAAAAGCTAATGGTATTAAAGAAAAACAGGACTGATCACCACCTCAGTCTATCACTTTTTAGTTTAAATTTTTACTGCTTTTCAGAAAAATTTCGAAAATCCAAAAACATTGAAAAATTTAAAAAAAAAATCCATAAAAATTGAAAAATTTCTTTGCTGACTGCTATATCTTCTTCCCTTAGATTAATGCCGTCAGATTTCTGTGAACAAACGATATCTGGGCAGTCACATATTTGAAATGCTCCAGCTTAACCTTGGGAACAGTAAATTCGAAAATCTATAAAAATCAGAAAATTCTAAAATGATTTCCTGGAGTATAAATGGAAATGATAGTACATCAGTGGGGATCTGACACATTCTAAATAATGTAATGCTATATAGGGCGTGTGTTTGAGTCTGTGCGATGTGCTGATAGGCTTCGTAGACCTCTTACTGCGTGCCTGATACATACACATCAAACGATTTGTTGTGTGGATGAACTACTCATGGGCATATGGTCTTAGTACCGTAATTTCGTTTGATAGGGTATCTGTACAAAACTCGGAGGTTTAGGGTCGTTATGTTATTAGTTATCTGGGGATAGCCTCTCTGATCTTCTGCTGTAAGTCATTACGGACCTAGATCAGACAGGGTGTCTTTATAAAAGAGCTATATGCCAAATCCTAAAGTTACCGAATTGAGGAACTTTCTATGTTATATGATGATCAAAGATTATCTATTACATCGTATTGATCATTGATGCAAATCATGATTAATATCAGTCCTCAACCTGGTATAGTGCATATGTTACTTTGCTGCATTAATTTGCTGACCTGTATACCTCTATGCATTATATCTTGTACAATTACAGACGACGAAAGCATAATCACGCTTTACAATGAGTCTTTGTGCATTTACTTCTTGATACGGGAGTATGTCGTGTGCGTGGGAACCACAGACAATTGCGTTTATATTATAAATATCAGTATCAGTATAAAGCACTGCACAAAAGTCTGCATGTGAGTTTATGTGGATCACAATATCAGCAATTGCCAGATCACACATTTTCTTTAATGATAATAATTTCAAAAAGATCAACGGTGTGATCAGATTTCTCAATAACTGATATGATCCCTTTACCGGAAATCCCAAAAATATTTACAGTTTTTCATTTACATTTCTGCATTTTATTTTATTGTCAAAAAATTACAAAACTCAAAAAGATTTTAGGTGTGTTTTAGCATAAACTTTAGAAAATCCAAAAAGATTTTTCTTTTTCATCTTATTTTTGATAACTGATGGTGGTTGATGTCGATTTTCTAAACCTGGATACACCATTTGAGCTTTGTAACTTTTAAAAGGTGAAAACATGAATGTTGGATGCTTAAAAGTTGGAAAATAATTGGACAAGGACTCGTTTTTGAGATTTGGAAAATTTTCAAAAAAAAATCCCAATTCTCATTCGCCCATTCGGTTGGTCGAATGTGGGATTTTATTTGTTCATTCATATGTTTTGTTTGGGCGAAGGAGAGTGTTCATGAACTTTTCTCATTCGAACCCTTTTAGCCTCATTCGTACCCTTTCAATAGGGTCGAAGGAGACAAAAGTTTCTCCTTCGTATGACCAAAACGGGCGAAGGGACAAGCCTATATATACCCAACATCTCATTCGAACCCCATTTATAATTTTTCCAGATTTTTAACTGTAAACTCACCTTGTTGCTCGTTCATTTTATACCATTCCATTGTGTTCGTACATTCACACTGATCATTTTGCTATCATTTTTACAGGTTATCATCAAGATTTCAGCCTTTAATCCCTGTTTTACTTTACAAGCCCTAACTGTTCAAAAACGTTTTAAATCATCATAATTATCACAATTGATGCGTAGGGTTTATTGTGTGTGTGTTTTAGGGGGAGATAGAACCAAAAACATGGTTTAAAACAGGTCAGATTGATCAATCATTGTTTAAACCCTAGTTTTTGGGTGAAAACACAAACACAATTCATAATTGTTTAAACTGTTGTTTTAGGAATGTTTATCGGCATTATTAAGCCTGATTTCAATCAAATGGACATGTTTAGAATTATTAAATTTCAAAATTGAAATTTCAAAAACATGAACTGTTTCCTTTGACCAGATCGAATGGGCGAAGGAAGAAATAAAAACGGTCGAATGAAGATTAGTTGGGTGAATGAAACATTTTACCAAAATCAATACATTCGTACCTTTTGATTCTCATTCGTACCTATGGAAAAGCTCCTTCGTACCCCCGTTTGGGCGAAAGAGGAGTTTATGACCAAAAATTTTCATTTTGAAATTCTGTCGATTTTTAACATGTGTTGTTGTTTGTTTTGCAGAACTAACAATGTCTGAACAACAGAAGACGACGGAACAAGCAGGATCCTCATCACAGCCTGCTAAACAGCTAGACTTTGAAAACGCGCACAACTGCTGTGCGTATCTTGGAGATGTGAAGAAGCACACAGAATTCGTCGGAATTATTGATTTTTTGAAAAGAAGCAGGGTGATTGATGCCATTGCTACGCCGACAGTTATCTACCGAGATATGATTCAGGAATTTTGGTCGAATGCTAAACTTGATTTCTGGAAGTGTGAATCTTGTTTGACAAGCAAAATTCAGGGACAATGAGTCATTGTGTGCGAAGAGGATTTGAGAGAAGCATTGAATCTGAATGATGATCCGAAAGATCCAAAGGAGTTTACATTCATGGATCAACGAAAGTGCTTTCTCAGGATGAAGTACAACGGACCAATCACTGACGGTTCATTGCATAAAGGAAAACTGTGCCCACAATTCAAGTATCTGGCACATGTTTTGATACACGTATTCGGATCTGCAGCAGGAGGTTATGATTTAATGAGGAAGAGCATCAGTTCTATGATGGTTGCTTTAGTATTGAACAAACCGTTCAATGTCTCTGGCATGCTGATGTCTCATTTACTGGAGCCTGTTAACGGCACGAGGAATCTCAAGTTTCTACTGTATCCTCGTTTCCTCCAAATGATATTTGATCACAAGTATAAAGAGCTGAAGAGAGATCCTAAACACATTGTTGTTCAGGAACACATGTCTCTGAATACACTCGCAAGGATGAAAGCTTATAAAGGTTTGTCAGTTGAAGAACGTCCTCCTGTTAGACGTTTGTTTGGACACCTAGCTAGAGTGGATTACACAGATCCGGGTGATGGGCTTGTGAGGAATGTAAACAGTGATTCTGATCAGGATAATCCTTTACATCATGTTGATCCTGACGCTAAGCGCAAGAGACAAGTTGTGAATGTAGGCGCGAAGAGTGGTAAGACAAAGAAACCAGAGATAAGGATAGAGGTTTCTGAACCAGAGAAGAAGAAAAGTACTCAAAGAAGAAATAAGAGGATGGCGAAAAAGGGTTTACACATAGTTGATGAAGCATCTGTTGATTCAGAAGAGACGATAGAGGAAGAACAGTGGAATTCTGATGCTGAAACGGTAGAGATCACCATGCCCAAGGCCACTGAGGCTGGTGCGTCTGCTAGCCAAAATGTTGAAGATCAAGGGAACAAAAGTCCTATTCCTGTTGATGTAGAAGAGCTGGGTTTTAATGTTGATGAGACGTTTGTTGGTTCTCCTGTGCAAGCTGCTAGAAAAGAGAAGAAGAAACAGGAGAAGCCAAGTATAAAGAGGAAGAAAGAGATAGAATCTTTGATAGCTGGTAAGAAACTGCCACCAGCTACAAGTTCTAAATCACCGGTTACTGCACCAGCTCAAAAGAAGCAGAAGACTACAACAACATCAAGCACACCACAAACTGAAGAAATACCTATGGATGATGTTAATGAGGCATTGGATAATGTGCTCAAAAAGATCAGAAAAGGTAAACTGCCTGATGCTGTTGAACCACCAAAGAAGACAAAAGCTACGGTGGATAGTGATATTATGACTGTTGTGAATCAGAGACTGTCTGAAATGATGAATCTGATTAACAAACAACAAACGGAGATTGAGCAGTTAAAGTCTAATGATAAGAAAATGCTGGAGGTTGTAGTCACATCAGCAGATGATAATGAGACTTTGAAGAAGACAATCAAAAGATTAAAGAGAGAAAATAAGAAGTTGCTGAAGCATGAGCAACGAAACACCAGGAGGATTATAGTTTTGAAGGAGGAGAATAAACAGCTGAAAAAGAGTAACAAGCATATGGATGATCTGATCAAGAATTTGTACTCTCGGGCTCCTCAACTTCAAGCTGGTGAAGTAAACAAAGAAAGAGAAGAAGATCAAGTTGATTATGAACTGTCTGATGAAGAAGAAGATGATGAACTTGATGAAGATGCTGGTAATGATACAAAGAAGAAGAAGAAGAAGGATGATAAGGATGATGGAGGATCAGATGATGGTTCGAGTGATGGTGACGGCTCTGCATTTGATGATAGTAGTGATGATGATGATGATGACGCTGATAAGTTTACATACGAGAAGCGTGACTCAGATAAGGGTGGTGAATCGAGCTCTAAAGCTCCTGGTGAGAATGTTGATGAAGATATCTTCTGGAACAAGAAATTGCAGTCACTGTCTGAAGATGATAAGAACAAGTATCGCCAGATGCTCACTGATCGAGTCTGGACGATCGACATGACTAGCAGGTTTCCAGAAATATTTGAATCGAACAACAAACTATTCGAGTTGGAGTTTGATGACCCTGATCTTGAGGATGGGGAAGTTTCTGCGGCAATTTCGAAAGAGATTCTTGAAGGTTTAGCAAAGCAAGTAGGCAAGACGTTGGATGAATTACTTGCAGACAACTTTATTCCAAAGATTCCTGAGAAAGAAGCTGGAAATCATTCGGATGATCATGATGTTCATGCATTCGAGGAAGTTGAAATGGAAGACATTCCTAGCGAAGAGTATCCACAATATTTCAGGACAAATCAAGATTGTGGATTTTCTTTCTCAGATGAACTGCTAAACCATGCCGAGAAATTAGCAAAAGAAAAGAGCAAAGCATTTGAAGATGAAATCTTTAAAGGGCATGACAAGCCACGGTTCGAGCAGTCAGAAAGTTTGAAAGAGTTTTTGAAGAAGCTGAAGGAAAAGGAAAACAATCGTCCTAAACCTGATATTCAAGGAAGCTTTTACAAACTTCACAATAGTATTTTCAAAGGTCGTGCATTGGCCTGGAAGTTTGTTAAAGAGTTAAGATGCTTCGCAGTAAAGTGGGAGAAGGGGATTTTGTATTTCGACAAGTTTCATCACTTGAAGACCCTTCCTTATTGGGCAATCCGTGATATTTGTCGTCACCGTTTAACGGGAGCGTCAAATAGTCAGATTACTTACTTTGCTGAGAAGATGACTAGAGAAAGCCGAACCAAGTGGGACTTGTTTACACCACAATATCCAATGTGAATTGTTCATAAGAAGGATATTGATTTGATAACTGGTATGCCCAAGGTGACGTTAAAATACAAACCACCGCAAGTGTTGAAAAAGATTCCTTTGATGCCTATTCCGCAACACTTCGCCAAAGACTTCATCTGGTGGTATTATGATTGGAAGATTGCAGAGGCCGTGATTGTGTTGAAAGATGGAGAGACGAACTACAAGAAAGTGCATATATTTGATCCCATGTGGTTGACAAACTGTTCACATGAGGATATTATCATGTTGTTCTACAATCCGATCTATTCAGATGCAAAAGATGCTGAGCAAGCAGGAAAGTATCAACGTGTGGTATTTCTATGCTTTGCGTTTGATATCAATGCTGGGTGTGACTATGATGAGAAGTTGGGAAAGTATGTGGAGAAGCAAAATGTGCCTGAGCTGAAAACGAAGAAGCAAAAACAATTTCATGAACCGGTGTTGACAAGAGAACAAAGGATTCAAAGACACATCAGACTGATGAACATAAGGATGGACGAACAACGACAAACACAATCCAAGCAATAGTCCAGGGGGAGTTTGTAGATGCAAAAGTGCGACTAAAGCTTTGGATTGTACAACACAATATGTTTTGTTGATATCGAAGGTGCGAAGGAGTGAGTTAAGAGGTGCGAAGGAAGACTGAAAGGTGCGAAGGAAGTAGCTTTGGACGAATGAAGATTTAGATTATAGTAGAACTTGGTTCGACCGGTTGATTTGGGCGAACCTGCACATTCGCACAAACAGTTTGGGCGAATGTGCAGTCTATAAATAGACAAGTTTGATTTTTGAATGTAACTTTTGATCATTATTATTCCCTCCACTTTCAGAAACTCTCTCTAGTGTTTTGTTAAACTTGTTTATCGTTCATACCTTGATTGTATCTATAATTCAACGTGTAAACAAGTGTTTTATTAATGAAAACGTTTGAAAATGATGATCTGCGTGTTTGAATCTGTTTGATTATTATTTTGTGATAGTTTTAGGGTTTCCGCACCTGAAACTAACTTGTTTGATCAATCTTTGTTTGTTATCGATCCTTTCACGCACATACAAAAGACTGACAAGTTCTTGATGTATCTGCGGTTGTTGGGTCTGCTGACCTGGAGAAGAATAGATGATTGGAAAGCCAAAATATACTATTTAGTTGATCCTTAGAAATAAACAGCATTTACAAGATACTTCTCCCAAAAGACTGTTGACCCTAACATCTGCTGTACTCAACAACTGTTAGAAACAACTGCTGCTTCAAAGGACTGCTAGATAAACAACTGCTAGAGAACAACTGCTGACTAAAGGTCTGATGAAGAACAACTGCTGACTAAAGTGCTGAAGACTAAAGGTCTGTTGGAGCCAACAGCACTTAGGCTCCAACAGATGATACAAGACCATCAGAGTTTTCCCCAACAGCAGTTTACCTTACAGTGTTTTACAATGTAACAGTAGTTTGTATTTAACAGATGTTTTATGTTGTTATTCTGTTAGAGGTCACTGTCTTAGGTGACGTCAGCTTAGATCATCAGTGGTTTAGATTTGTCTATAAATAGAACAGTGCTTGTACTGTTCTATTCATCACTCGAAACATTCTCTCAGACAAACAATCACAGAGTGATCAGGCTGAGGGGGAGTACTTGTAATTTTGTAATCTTTCAATTAATGAAAGCATTCGATTGAAAACAATTATTCTCTTGTTTTGATTTATAGTTTATCATTCCGCTGCACTTTCCATTTATAGTTCACTTCATTCTTCTCATCTTTACTTAAACAAATCAAAACAATCAAACTCAGATCCTAACAGAGGTTCTTACAGATGATTTTTTATGACAAGTACCCAGACCTTGTGAAGAATCCATCACAGATAGCTAACCAAGAGCATTTGAATGTCATGACTTTTAATAGAATGACGACTTACAAAGGGAAGACCGAGAAACCACCAATGAGAAGATTATTTGGTTATCTGGTAAGTCCTGGTTATAAAGCCCCTGATGATGATGATGAATGGTGACATGTTGGAAGTAACTCTGATACTAATACCCCATTGGTACCAGTTTCTGGTGAAGAACAAGCCAAAAGACAAACCAAGAAGAAGAAAACAAAGAAACAGTCTCAGAGAAAGGGGAAAGAGATTGAAGGTTCGTCTAGTACAAAGAGGAGAAGTAAGAAAACAATGTTGATTGATGATGACACTAAAACAGAGGAAGACTGGAATTCAGAAGAAGAGGAAACAGAAAGTGATAGGGAAGCGAATCCCAAGGCCACCGGAGATTCTACTACACCTACTTTGATGGATGAGTTAGTAGCCGCACAACTTCAAAGAGTATATGACAAAGATCTTAACTTTGATCCTGCTGATGATGCTGATGAAGTTTTACTTGGTTCTCCACAAGCTGCAAAGTCAACAAAACGTGGATGTCTGAAGTCCATATCAAAGAACGAGAGCAATAGATCGAAGAGGAAGAAAGATTTGGAAAGTTTATTGAAAGGAATAAGTTCTTCAGTAGTTACTACAACCTCAATAACACCTACTCCAACAAAATCACCAGCCAAAGAACCTGAAAGAAAGATACAAAAGAGTGTTGAGGAAGTGGAGATTGTAAAGAAAAAACCAACAGCATCAACAAATCAACATAACCCACTAGACGTCTCCAGATCATTGAAGGAGATGTTACACATTTTTGACAAGACATCATCATCCCAAGCTCAACCAGAAGCAAGTTCACAACCTGCTGTTATGGTATCCCAAGATGCATTGAATCTGATGCAACAACAGATAACACGGTTGATGAAATCCTTCGACATTCAGAAATCTGCAACATTAAAGAATCAAGATGAAATCAAGAAGCTAAAAGAGAATGAGAAAGATATGTTACAGATAATTGTGAAGTCAAAGGAGAAACAAGATAAGTTGGAAGAAGAGGCTACGAGTTTGCAACTTGAGAACTCGAAACTGCAGCTATCTAATGTGAACAACGAGAAGAGAATTGTTGCAGTAAAAAAGGAGAATGAGAAGCTTAAAAATATCATCGACAGTTTGTATCAAAAAGTTCTACAACTGAAAGGTACTGAGCAAACTGAAAATGAGTCTGGAAAAGAATCTGATGAAGAAGATGAGGATGATGATGAAGAAGAAAAAGATGATGACAAATCAGATGATGACGATTCTGATAATGATGATGATGATAATGATGATCGTAAAGATAAAGATGATGAAGGTTCTATTGATTCTGATGATGAGATAGAAAACTATTCTTATGAACAAAGACAGAAGAAAGAAGAAGATAAATCAGCAGGACCCAGTCAAGGTGGATCTGGAAATATTTATGAAGCTGATAAAGAGATATTGAAAAAGATGTTGAAAAGAGGATATGTCTCAGCACGATTCACATCTAGGTTCAGGGATATCTTTATTAATGATAATATGAAGTATTGCTTTGATTATCATGAACCTGAACTTGAAGATGGTGCAGTTAGCGCCGCAATAACGAAAGAGATTCTTGAAGGCGTGGTACAAGGTATGACACTTGAAGATTTGATGAAGAAACAAGAGATACCGAACATACCAGTTGTTGAACCAGGAAAGCATTCGGATGATACAAACGTGAATGACTTTGACAAAGTTGAGATTGAAGACATTTCACACGAAGAATATCCTGAATACTACAACATGAAGGATAAAACTAGTGTTTCGTTTGTTGATGAACAAGGCATGCGTGATGCTGAGAAAGTGGCTGATCACAAAGGAAATGACGTTATTGATGAGATCTTTTCAGAAGGTAAAAAAGAAGACGTGAAAAAGAAATCCTTTCAAATAACCGTCCATTACCATGATATAAAGATGCATTCTATACTTTAGTCATTTTCATGATATAAAGACTCTTCCTTACTGGGTCGTACGAGATGTTTGTCGACATAAGCTGATTGGTGCAGAGGGTTTGTTAGAATACATGGCTGAGAAGATGACTCGTGAAAGCTTGAAGAAATGGGATATGTTTAAGCCACAATATCCTCATCGCATAGTTCACAAGAAGATCAATCTAGCAAACAACTTACCATTTGTGACTTTGAATTACAAGCCGCCAATTTGCATGAAGAGAATTCCCCTAATGCCAATGGAACAAGATATAAGCAAGAACTTTGCTTTTTGGGTATTATGATTGGGGAGTTGGTGAGGCGGTGATTGTGATGGATAATGAAGATAAGTCGAAACTATGCAAGAAGCTAAGAATCTTTTACCCAATGTGGTTAATCAACTGCTCAAGGAATGATATTGAGACGCTATATTTTAATCCGATTTACTTTGATGCGATGGATATCGAGCAGGCGCGGAAATTTCAGGCTGTGGTGAAATTTTGTTTCGCATCTGTGGTACATTCTAATTGTGACTACAAAGGATTGATGTGAAAGTACGCATTGAGGTTGAGGAAGCCAATTCAAATCAAAGAAGCAGGAAAGACAATGAAGGCGAAAGAAAAGCTGGAGTTTGTGGAAAGAGAGAACAAGAACAGATAAAGCACTCGCGCTACAGACAAGCGGGAGTCTGTAGATGCATATTTCATATATGTATCTCTAGCTTTCGGGTCGTCTAGTTTGATAATGTATCGATTGTTAAGTTAATGTTTTGAGTCTAGAAACTGGTTTGGATAAACGAAGGGTCAAATAAAAACTGAAAGTTTTCTTTCGGGATAATGCAGGGTCGAACCAACTTGGTTCGGACTCACGATAGGTCGAACCAGAATGTTTATATATAGGTTTATTGGGTGACGGTTATTAGTAGTTGTATCAGTTTTGTTTGTGTTCAAGAAAGCCCAAACCATATCCAGTTACACCTTTAAGTGTGTGTTTTCAGTTAATCGTGTCTGTAACCATTATTATCAAGTTAATGATTAATGAAAACGTTGAAAATGAATCTATACGTGTTTTGACATCGATTTCTATCATTTTACATGAGCGTTAGGGTTTCCGCACCTAATGGTTCAATATTTGTGTTAATTACGTATTAATTGCTTGTAAACCGATCCTACAATAGGGTCAAACTCTAGCTACATATCCTAGTACCTTTCAAATGAATGGTAATTACTTACATCTCGAAAGTTACATTCTAGTATATAATCCTTCAATTATAGGGTTAGCCTCTAGCTACGGGTCATATTACTAGTTTAAAACTCAATCACAAGTCGAAGACACTCGGCTATCATCAGTCGGTCATAACCTTTTTTTTCCTGACATCTAAATAAACAAAAATCCGATCTCCTTTTAAAATAACTAGTGGCATTATCCGCCGCGTTGCGGCGGTAATTTAGTCGATGAATTAGAATTTGCTAAGGAGACATGGCATCTTAATCGGATGAAGCACACTATATTACATACGACATTACTTAAGGTAATTTATTAATCAAGGCGCGCGTTGCGCGCCTAACAATTATGTCTGTCAAAGCTGTCAAAGCGCGCGTTGTGCGCCTTGCAATTTTGTCTTGTCATTATTGTAAAGAGCCCATACGATGTTTTAAAACGTTTAATGTGCAAATCATAAATTAGTGGTATTGAAAAGCAAGCCTTATAGGCAGCCTGCAAAACTTCTAAGGCGACCCGTTTGAAACATGTGGACCTGAGTAGAGAAAAAGTTATTAGTGCCAACTCTATTTTTGATTAAAAATCGGCAAGAATATACATACAGGGCCTGATATTACTAACTTTGACGGGATTGTTAGAGCCGATGTTCCTTTTCGAAGGGCAGAATCCAAGTATTCCTTGTGTGGATCTTATTTCAATGGGAATAAACACTTTCATGCAAACCTCATCAGAGCTTCCAATGTAAGAATTATCCACAGTTTTCATATATAACCTTGCTGCCCTTCTTAATGCAATTTGCACACACAAAACAAAAGTTAAAAACACATAGCAGGTTCTATCCATTCATGAGTATAATAGGTTTCAAGTATTTTAGTAGCTTCCTGACCTTCTCATATTTTTTCAATATCTTCGAAAATGCAAGGAGATTTACATAACTGTTATAGTTGAGGCGTTTCAAAAAGAATCGCCAAAACTAATATAGTTGAGGCGTTTCAAAAGAATCGTCAAAACTATATTAATTTGACATCAAATGTTCATAAAAACCCATTTTGACCCATTTGAAACGCCTAAACAATCGACAATATATTTAAGGCGTTTCAAAGAAAACACCTCAACTATATTAGTTGAGGCGTTTCAAAATAAACGCCTCAAACAAAGTGCCTAATCTCTCTCCAAAAAAAAAAAGGAAAAATAGGAAAAAAAAACAGAAAAATTAGTTTTAAAAGAAACGCCTCAACTAATATATTTAAGGCGTTTCAAAGAAAACGCCTCAACTAATATAGTTGAGGCGTTGCAAAGAAACGCCTCAAACATTACAGTTGAGGCGTTTTCTTTAAAACGCCTCAACTATATTAGTTAAGGCGTTTCAAAGACATTAATTTTGTTCTCAAATATTATAGTTGAGGCGTTTTCTTTGAAACGCCTTAAATATATTAGTTAAGGCGTTTCTTTTAAACGCCTCATATGTTTGCTACGCACCACATAAAAGAAATGGAAGCATTTTGCTGAAGCCACAGTACATATTTCTAAAACACTTTGGTCGTGTTCTTAGCAGAGCCAGGTATGGAGAGAAAGAAAATAAAAACAACCCTCCATGTTTCGAACCCGGGCAGAACCTATAACATCAAACCAAACCAGACAGCCTGTATTTTTCGAAAACATCATTTTATTTTAAGTATTTCAAGGACAACGAAGTTAGTTTCTATAATGACAATTAGAAAGTTAAGTATACAGGTCAAACTGTGACTTTAGAAAGTCAAACTGTGACTTCAGAAAGTCAAACAGGTCAGGTATAACCGCCAGTCGCTAAAAAACAACTAATAAGTACCAGCAGCTTTGCATTTTATATAATATTTGGCGATGTAATCATGTACCTACTCGTTTAGACGCACAATCGCTTAGTCGCGTAGGCGCAAAAAACATTTATTCGCTCGGGCGTTTTAGCGTTAAGGTGTATGATTTGCTTACGCGACTAATCATTTAAGTGCTTGGGCGTGCATTTCAGTTAGGCGCCTACTTGATAAAATACCTAGATCTGGTTCAAAGTTTCGCCGAAAATGTGAAGTTGATCTGGCAATCACCATGCTAGCACCTTAGTCACACAAAGTGGCGATGCATTATCGCTGCACACAATCTTGTTTTTAGAAAGCGCGCATCATGCGTGCATAATGCATGATACAATGCTAAAAACATGATCATGTAGCAAAACTATTTGTGGATTTTTATAACAGAGTGATAACTGGATTTGAATTAGTTAGTAATGTCCTAACATCTCCACTTATTGTTATTAATTAGTGGTTTTCACAATTCACGCTATTAGACTATGCAATTGCTGATCATAAATTATGAAGATAGTGAAGCTAAAGTCAAATCGGTGATGAGCATTTAATATTTCATATATTTTAATTAGAAGTATTATCTACAAGAAGCCACAAACTAAGGTTAAGTAAAGGTATGTACCAGTTCTTGGTGAAGCTTGTTAGTTTGCTGAATGGCAGAATTCCTCTCGTCAGTACCTGAGATGATGAAGATGACGGCGAATAGGGTTTATACGCAGGCTTGTGATAGGGTTATGGAGAGAGATATGAGGGTAAGGGTTTAAAGGTTAGGGCTTTGTTTCTTGTCCTGATAGTTGGGTAAAACCCGACCCGCAAACCTTGTGTCGCCGCCGTGGATCCGCTGATCTAGGCGTCGAGCAATGAAAAATGGACTGAGATCATCTCTAATCTTTACCCAAATTTGGGAAAAAAAAAACCCACATAAAGAACCGATCGATTGTGTTATTTGTTAGGTTTGGTTCGTGGTTGATGATGAGGAAACAGTACAGATTGAAGAAGAAAGGGGGTTAGATGGATTGTCAGCAGAGAGAGGGAGTGAGAAAGGAGATATAACGATTGAAGAAGAAAGGGGTGTGGGAGTGCGAAAGAAGGTAAATGTGCAAAAAAATTACAAAACCAGTGCATACCACCAGACTCGAACTCAATTCCTCTTGCTAAGACAACAACCACCTCACCACTACACCACACACATAACACCTTAACCAACTTCAAATCTAATTCTATTTAACAACTGTCTAAAATCGTACTGTTCATTTGATAACACTGTTCAATCAGTTTGCACATTAATATATTATAATATTATCTTTGTGTCCGAATAACGGATGAATCTTGCGAAGACCCGAACTATTGTCACGTCACGCTTTCACTTACAACCAATCATTCATTTGTTTTATTGTGGATAAGAAAATGAGATTTATCTTCTGATCGATAAAAGGCATTTTCACAATCATGACTCATTTTATGTTCATACGGGAAGGGAATATACCAACAAACGAACATATAATTTTTTTTAATATTTTAATTACCATTCTAATTTGAATTTATATTCAACAGTTAAAATAGAGCATTATCATAGATCTAGATTAAACGTTTTTCAATGGAATCTTTGGTGTAAATATCCTATTAACTCAATGTAATCCCATTTGTACAGGCCGGGGTCCTCGTTTTGAGGACCGCTCGTGGCGTTTTTAGTGTTTGAATGAAATATATCTTCCAAAACAAAAAAAATAGAGCATCATCGACGGAAAGTCACTACGGAAAATCAGTGACTGATAGATTTATTGTGATCATCAATGAAAAACTGAAAACAACAATTAAAAACAAAAAAGAAATTATAAAAGTTTAAAAATCGTAAATGATCCATTGGTAATCACTAGTCAATTTCCGATGAGAACTCAATAATTAAAAATTAGAAAAAAGTAATATTCTTGTCATTCATCCGTAGCTATATTTGAGTAGACAGATTTCCAAAAATATTTGGTTGCAAGCTTTTTAGTCGTTTTTCATTAAGGACGAACCCATCGGTCATAGTTTGTTGATTCGTGGGTGAATGCATATTGTAACCGATACGTTGGTGATATTGCCAAGGTGATCCACCTATGATATTCACCAATGATCCATCGACATGCACGCCCGATTTTCAGTAGAACATTACAATGTTTTACCGACGAGTGCTACTTTCAATGAAAGTCTCTAATATATAGTTTTTTTTTTCTCTAATATATAGTGATTATTTTATATTAAATCATTATATTTAAAACATTTATATTTATTTATGATTTTGTATTATCAAAGAATGTTAGGATATCTATCTACTGTATCATTTATTTTCTTTTGATATCTTTTTTTAGCTTGAAATAAAGTTAAAACTTGATGACCTGATCGCTTTTAGTGGATACGACGGGCACACAAAATATTGGGTGGTTAGGCAAGCCAAAAAGGAATCATGTGTTCAATTTCTTTCTTCAAATATTTTCCTTCAACTACATTATTATTTAAATATTTAAAACCATAAACCGAACCAAAGAGTTCCACCAACCCTCCGCATGCCTACACTCACTAAAAATTGTAATTAATAAAAGATTGTGTTTTTTTTAACGAAAATTCCATTCTATTTAAACTGTTGCTGCTGCGGAGAAAAGAAAACACGAATAAGGAAGAAAAACGTGATTTTTACACAGAAACATGAATTTTTATGTTATCTTTACCGTATTATAAATATTTTTTTAACACTTCTTCAATTTGAAGAGATATAAGTTTAATTGCTTACGAAACAACACACGATGCATAAAATAATTATTTTTTAAGAGTAAATACGTCTTTAAAACATTATATTTAATCAAAATAAAGTCAAAAATTAAGAGATGTTTATCAAACCTCATGACATTCAATTTTGTAATTACTTTAAACATATTATAAATAGAAAACAAATAAAGGGGAAGAGGAGGCAATTAAAATTTATTACCGAAACCACCATTTGAGCCATAATGAAACAAGGTGACGTGGTTGCGTCACAAACCATTAAACTGGGTTTCATGGTCGGCTATGGTCCAAGTCGGGGAGGCCATCCGGCTTGGATCTACTTTTATCGGGGCACAATATTTTTTAATAAAATTCATATATATATATATATATATATATATATATATATGTATGTATGTATTTTTTTAAAATAGAAATCTCATTTAACACTTAAAAGTTAAACACGATAATCAATTTAAAACTTATACATTATTAACCCAAGGCCCATAACATTTATAAGCATAATACCTATTTAACCTACTAAAATTATAAAAAAAAAAAACAAAAAAAACGCAATGCTATTCGACAATTTTTTTATTTGGTGGCACCTGCAAAAGAATATCTCGTTTCCAAATTCCAATCGTGAATTGAATGTTTATCATTCTCTTTGGCTATAACATGTCCATATCCCACCCAAATAGAGTGTAATTTTAAGTTTAATCTTTAAGATTTTAATTATAAAAGAATATTTTTGTGATTTTTTTAACTTTCAATTGAGCGTGATTACTTTATTAGGTACTTGTGTTTTGTGTACTTTTTATGTTTATTGGTGGGTTTTGTGCTTATTTTTTGTGTATTTTTTATGTTTATTGGGTTATGTGTATTTTTTTTTATAATTATAAAAAAATATTTTTTATGAACTATTATTGTAATTAGGTGTTTTGTTGTACACTAAAATTTAGTGCAATTATTTAATTAGGTAATTTTTACATATTTAGAATTGGAGGTTTTGTTGAAGCCTAAGGGACATATTTTTTAACGACTCGGATAGGGCATGTAAATCTTCGAAGACGCATCTGCTGGGTTTCTAGAGTTTTCATAACTGGAGTGAGTTTTCATTTTATAATTACCCTATATATATAATCTCAGGCAGGTCGTGACCCATGGCTTTATTAGATTATAAATTAAACTTATGTTTATTATGTTGGAAATATGATGAATGGATTTTATTGAAATTATAATTTAGTAAATTATAATTATTAATATGACTTTAATGTGTTGAATTATATCTTAGAAGGTTTTAAGCCTTTTAATTAGAGATTTTAAGTCACTTAATTAGAATCTTTATGTCTCTAATTTAGAAAACTCTTTATATATTGGAAGGCTCTATGCTTCATTTGATATAGAGAAAAATACAATAAGAGAGATATGCATACATGAATAGTTCTTAGAGAACAATCACCCTATTTTGTTACACAAGTTCAAACACCACAACATATTCGGTGTAATCTCGGGCGCGTGGCCTTGTCCGACAGTACATACTACTTTGGTTGTTGTTGTCACACCCTCAAATTCCACGTGCGGGGTTTTACCGCGAGGCGCGTGACACACCAGGATCTCAGTCAACGATCACAATAAACATACAACAAACATGCATTCATAAATATATTTAAAACCAAAATATCATGCTTTGAGCCGTAACCCAGCAGCGGAAGCATTTCTTGTTTACAACCAAAAGACATATCATTGTTTACAAAACATTGTTTAATATGCTTCAAAATATTAGACGCTGTGCATGACTCCGTGCGCCTAGCCCATTGACTGCTACCTTAGCGACCTGAGAAAACATGCCAAAAATGTCAACATATAATGCTGGTGAGTTCACAGGTTTTCTTTTATAAAAGTGTTGTCACAAGTTCACAAAGATCATTCCCGTTAATACTATGTCATAAGAACGTTAGCTAGACGTTAAGTGTTTTTACTACTACGGTTGGGAACCCATTACTAAACATGAACCAAAAGATGATACCAGCCCAGATGACTGGGCTACCGATGCCTCGGTAACCCGATAGGTAGAGACAATATGCACCCGCCCGGCCCCACCGTCGAGTGGGGTTTGTGAGGCCCAATAGATCTATCCACATTTCCCTCGTTGTGCGTTCCAGCACATTCATGGTTTTCCCCCTGGGACTTTCCATAAAAACCATATAGTAACATAAAGTGCCCATAGTATAACATGATCTTTAAATAGTTCATACAAAGCATGTTTCTCCCCCGAAAGCAAAACAGTAAAAATGGGGCTGTGAAACTCACCTCGGTTTGCGTTACTTGAAAACAGTTAAGTAATTATGCTATGATAACCCCAAATAGCGGCGACCTATCATAAGATGTGCGTAAGTATCCGGACTAATAACCCGTGGGTTAACTAGTCCCCGAATGTCCAGACCGGGACCATAAACGTTTGAAAAGATCTTTGACTGTTAAACCGACCGTACCAGACAAGACCCGACATCCCATTGGTGACCCGACATCCCACGTGTTAGGTAAATACAAGACATCATGCATTACATGCAATTAAACATTCAATGCGCGCAATAGTTCACCTAGTCTAGCATAATGTCCGATTAACGCATAAACAGGTCCGAACACGTGTTACTAAGTCATTGGGTGTATCCCGGGGTTCCTATCATGTTCCTAGGTGTCAAATCATGTTCCGGGATGTCAAAATGTGTTTACGACAGCAGTACACGCGATTAGGAAACCTTCATGCAATTAGGAAATATCAACTAGTGAGTAGGAGGGGGTATATAGGCGAGTAGGGCCTATTCGCATGAAGCATTAGGCGAGTAGGCTCCTACTCGCATGAAGCTTCAGGCGAGTAGAGCCCTATTCGCCTCAGTACTGCTGTTGCGTGTTTTCGCGCGTTAAACCCTCCAAATCAGATTCAAAACATGTAAAAGCACCCAATATCAAAACTAAACTATTAACCAACCCTTTCTAAGCAAAAACCCCCAATTTATCTCTGCTCTAACGGGCTCGGTGCGATTATTTCCAAAAATGGCAAAATACTAGGTTTCATTAACTATGAAATCTTTCCTTAAGTAGTAAAGATCAGATTACACCTCCTACAACTTGCAATTCATCATCTCTATGTTATATCATCATCCTAGCATGATTTCTAACCATAAACAAGCAATGAATCATATCATAACATCCTATTCTTCAAGAATTACCCAAATGGGTCAAAATGCATACTTGCACCTAAACACCATAACAAGAGCTTAAACTCATAGATAATCATCCTAACAACACCTACACATCAGAAGTACAACAAATTCATGGAAACATTCATGTTATAATCACCAAAAATCATCATATGCATAAACACTTCACATATAGCAAGTATTATGGTGTAGACTTGTTTTAGAACTCCTTTCCAAGGTTTTTAAAGACTCATTATTATCAAAATAAGGTCTGGACTTTTGGGGAACCAAGACAATAACAATACAAAGGTGTGGGATGAAGAACACACCTTGGATTTTATCAAAGAAAGGTGTATAAGCTTGGAGATGGTGTGTTTTGAGGCAAAACAAGTTCCAGAGGTGTTTCAAGGTGTGTGGGAGGCTTAGGGTCAGTTAGGGTTGCACAAATTGTGTTTGGGGAGTCAAGGGTTCTATTTATAGGTGTTTTGACTCGTGCACAGCCCTTCATGCGAGTAGCAGACCAGTTCAGGCGAGTAGGGATCCTACTCGCCTCTATTCATGCGAGTAGGGATCCTACTCGCCTCTATTCATCCGAGTAGGGATCCTACTCGCCCCAAACTCCCTCTACTCGCCTCAAGGAGGGGCGATTAGGAGCTCCCCAGGCTCCTAATCGCCTATAGGGTGCTGGAACGGGTTTTTGGCGCGTTAAACACTATTTTAACACATATAAACACGTATTCACATACCGACAAGTCACATAATGATTTCAAACATATAATGCACGATAACTAACATGTTTACATCCGTTCACCAATTCCCGGGACTCGAGACTTGTGTGTGCGTTAAACCCGGCGATTCCACGAATCACCAATTCTTGTACACATGGTTATGGACCGACTCCCGATGATCCCGCGGATCATCGTAACGACTCTCGATGATTCCCAGAATCATCGTACCGACTCGACTAACCCCGTTAAGTACGTAATATGCATGACTCGCTAAGGTAGACTTACTAGTTTAGTCAACGTTACTAACCTGAGTTTGCCGGGTGTCACATCATCCCCCTGTTGAAAGAATTTTTGTCCCGAAAATTGCTCAAGGCCGAATAGGAAGAGACGAAAGAGAAGAAAAATTTTCCGGTTGCCACATCATCCCCTTGTTGAAAGGAATCTCGACCCGAGATTCATTCAGCTTCAGCAGAGACATGCCTTGATTCGAACGCGCGTTTAGGAAATAAATGGGGATACTTAGCCTTCATCTGATATTCCCCTTCCCACGTGAACTCCGGTCCACGATTTGAGTTCCAACGGACTTTAACAATGCGGATTTTACTCCGACGAAGGCTACGGATCTTATAGTCAAGAATTTCAACCGGTTCCTCCACAATACGCAGACGATCATCCACCTTGATCTCTTCGCGAGGAACAACCAAGGATTCGTCCGCCAGACACTTCTTGAGATTAGAAACGTGGAAGACATTATGAACATTACTGAGTTCGGCTGGCAGATCAAGCCTGTATGCTACCGGTTCAATCCGTTCCAGAATTGCGAACGGTCCCACATACCGAGGATTCAATTTGCCCCGCTTCCCAAAATGTATAACGCCCTTCCACGGAGATACCTTCAATAAAACCCTGTCGCCAACCTCAAACTCTAAAGGTTTGCGACGACAATCGGCATAGCTCTTTTGACGATCCCGAGCTGCTGCCATGCGGTTACGGATTTGTACGATCTTCTCGGAAGTCTCGTACACAAGTTCCGGGCCGGTGAGTTGACTCTCACCCACCTCGGCCCAACAAAGAGGAGACCGGCATTTCCGCCCGTAAAGAGCCTCGAACGGAGCTGCCTTGATGCTAGAATGGTAACTATTGTTGTAGGAGAATTCCACCAACGGTAGATGACTCTCCCACCCCTTGCCAAAATCGATCACACATGCCCGGAGCATGTCTTCTAGTGTTTGGATTGTCCGCTCACTTTGACCGTTAGTTTGCGGATGATAAGCTGTGCTCATGTCTAACTGAGTACCCAGAGCCTTATGCAAGGATTTCCAGAAGTTAGAGGCGAACCGAGAATCGCGATCAGAAATAATAGAGACAGGCACCCCGTGCCGAGAGACCACTTCCTTAAGATATAACCGTGCCAGACGCTTGAGGCCATCGGTTTCTTTGATAGCGAGGAAGTGCGCAGACTTTGTCAACCTATCAACAATCACCCAGATCATGTCACAACCACTGGGCGATTTCGGGAGTTTGGTCACAAAGTCCATCGTAATCCGCTCCCATTTCCACTCGGGAATGTCAGGCTGTTGCAGAAGGCCGGACGGCTTTTGATATTCAACCTTGACCTTGGCACAGGTCAAGCACTTGCTCACGTATGAAGCCACATCCGCCTTCATGTTCGGCCACCAATAAAGTATCTTTAGGCCTTGATACATCTTATCGGAGCCAGGGTGAATAGAGTACCGGGACTTGTGAGCTTCATCAAGAACGAGCTCCCGCAAGCCCCCAAATAAAGGAACCCAAATACGTTCAGCAAAATAGTGTAGGCCATCGAACCTGAGCTCAAGGTGGCTATCAGCACCGTGCATGGTTTCAGCTTTAAGGTTTTCCTCCTTCAAAGCTTCTTGCTGCGCCGAACGGATTCGATCAGATAAGCCGGAATGGATGGTGAGCTGAAGAGCTCGAACGCGACGAGGTTTAGCGGTTTCCTTCCTGCTCAAGGCGTCTGCGACCACATTCGCCTTGCCAGGATGGTATTTAATAGCGCACTCGTAATCATTAAGAAGCTCGACCCAGCGACGCTGTCTTATGTTCAACACCTTCTGATCAAAGATATGCTGGAGGCTCTTGTGATCAGTGTAGATAGTGCACTTGGTACCGTACAAGTAATGCCTCCAAATCTTTAAAGCAAAGACTACAGCACCCAATTCCAGATCATGGGTGGGGTAGTTTTTCTCATGAACTTTGAGCTGACGAGAAGCATAGGCGATGACCTTCTCGCGCTGCATCAGTACACAACCGAGACCCCAAATAGAAGCGTCACAATAAACCACAAAATCGTCCGTGCCTTCAGGCAAAGACAAGATAGGAGCAGAACAGAGTTTAGCCTTTAACATCTGGAAGGCTGACTCTTGCGAATCACCCCAGTCGAACTTCTTGTCCTTCTGGGTAAGCGAGGTGAGGGGTTGAGCGATCTTCGAAAATCCCTCGATAAAACGATGATAATAACCTGCAAGACCCAGGAATTGCCGCACCTCAGATGGCGTCTTTGGTGCTTCCCAGTCTTTGATGGCTTCAATCTTAGCTGGGTCAACGTGAATTCCTTTCTCATTAACTACATGACCAAGGAACTGGAGTTCACGCAACCAGAAGCTACACTTAGAAAACTTGGCGTACAACTGTTCCCGCCTCAGGAGTTCCAAAACAAGACGCAAGTGTTCCTGGTGGTCCACTTCGTTCTTGGAATAGACTAGAATATCATCAATGAAGACAATAACGAACTTATCAAGATAAGGCTTGCAAACACGGTTCATCAAATCCATAAAAATGGCCGGTGCATTGGTGAGACCAAAAGGCATGACCAAGAATTCGAAATGGCCATAGCGAGTTCGAAAGGCGGTCTTCGGAATGTCAGTTTCTTGGACCCTCAACTGATGGTACCCCGATCTCAAATCGATCTTCGAATAGAAACTAGAACCCTGAAGTAGGTCGAATAAGTCATCGATGCGAGGAAGAGGATAACGATTCTTGATGGTAACCTTGTTCAATTCCCAGTAGTCGATACACATTCGTAGGCTTCCGTCCTTCTTCTTGACAAACAAAATAGGGGCTCCCCACGGGGACGAACTAGGTCGGATGAAACCCTTCTCTAGCAGCTCCTGCAACTGGTTAGACAACTCCTGCATCTCGGGAGGTGCAAGACGATATGGGGCTCGGGCAATAGGGGCTGCACCTGGAGCAAGTTCAATACCGAATTCGACCTGACGATAAGGCGGGAGGCCAGGTAAATCCTCAGGAAATACATCAGGAAAATCACGGACGACAGGAATATCTTCAATCTTCTTCTCTTCCTCTGACGAAACCGAAACAAGTGCCAGAATGGCAGAATACCCCTTCCGAAGATACTTATAAGCTTTCATACACGAAATGATACTCAAAGGGACCCCGCTCTTCTCACCGTGCACCAACAGAATTTCTCCATCAGGGAGAGGAAGTCGAATGACTTTATCAAAACAAACGATCTCAGCATGATACAAAGACAACCAATCCATACCCACGGCAACATCGAAACTACCCAAGGACACCGGCATAAGGTCAATAGGAAAGGCATAACCCGACAACTCAAGGCGACACTCCCTAAGGACGTGCGTCGCTTCGACTTTCTTACCATCAGCCAATTCTATCAAGTACTTAGCCTCTAAAGGTGTAGGTACCCTATCAAGCAATTGGCTAAACCCAAGAGATATAAAACTCTTATCGGCACCGGAATCGAATAAAACCGTAGCATAGCGATTATCGAGAAGTAACGTACCAGTAACAGTGTCAGGATCCTGTCGAGCCCCGCTCGAACCAATCACGAAGGCGCGAGCATTCCTGCCTCCGCCCCCGTTGTTTCCATTACCCGATCCGTTCTTCCCGGCTTCACCCTGTTCCAACTTGGGGCATTCACGCTTGTAGTGACCAAGCTCACCATAATTAAAGCACCCCTGTTTACCCTGGTTTCCCTGGGGAGCAGCAACCTGAGGAGCCGGAGTAGGTGTAGCAGGTGGGTTCCAGTTACCCTGAAGATTAACCCTGCAATCCTTTGCCTGGTGCCCAAGCTTATGGCACCTGTGGCAGCGGTTCCGGTCCTCACAACAACCGTTGTGGTGAAATCCACACTGGTCACACTTCGGCAACTTCCCGGTATAACCTCCCGGTTTCTGGTCACACTTCGACACTCCCTAAGGACGTGCGTCGCTTCGACTTTCTTACCATCAGCCAATTCTATCAAGTACTTAGCCTCTAAAGGTGTAGGTACCCTATCAAGCAATTGGCTAAACCCAAGAGATATAAAACTCTTATCGGCACCGGAATCGAATAAAACCGTAGCATAGCGATTATCGAGAAGTAACGTACCAGTAACAGTGTCAGGATCCTGTCGAGCCCCGCTCGAACCAATCACGAAGGCGCGAGCATTCCTGCCTCCGCCCCCGTTGTTTCCATTACCCGATCCGTTCTTCCCGGCTTCACCCTGTTCCAACTTGGGGCATTCACGCTTGTAGTGACCAAGCTCACCATAATTAAAGCACCCCTGTTTACCCTGGTTTCCCTGGGGAGCAGCAACCTGAGGAGCCGGAGTAGGTGTAGCAGGTGGGTTCCGGTTACCCTGAAGATTAACCCTGCAATCCTTTGCCTGGTGCCCAAGCTTATGGCACCTGTGGCAGCGGTTCCGGTCCTCACAACAACCGTTGTGGTGAAATCCACACTGGTCACACTTCGGCAACTTCCCGGTATAACCTCCCGGTTTCTGGTCAGTCGACGGTCCACCAACATCAGGCCTCTTCACCTGCTGAGGCTGAGCCGAACTCGAGCCTCTACCCACAACTTCCCACTTACGCTTGTTACTCTCAGGAGCCTTCACAGTAGCGCCTCGAGGAGGCAAGACCCCTTCAGCCACCTTCATATTGGTCAGCCTGTGAGCCGACCGAACCACTTCAGAATAAACAGTGAGATTACCCGCAGCTACCAACCCCGCAATCTCCGGCACCAACACAGCGACATAGTGTTCAATCCTCCGGTATTCTGGTGCGTGCAAATCAGGGCACAACACCGCCAACTCATTGTGCCTAGCAGTGTAAGCTTCAATCTTAGACCCCACCATCTTATGATTCCAGACCTCGTGCTCAAGCTTCTGGATCTCATCCCTCGGACAATACTCGTTTTTCAACAACTGAACGAACTCTGTCCAGGGCATAGCGTGAGCTTCCCCAATACCCATGGTCTGGGTGGTGGAGTTCCACCAAGTCAGAGCTTGACCCTCCAGGGTCGCAGAAGCATATTTCACCCGGTCACCTTCCGGGCAGCTGCACATCGAGAAAACCGACTCAATTTTCTCCAACCAGCGGAGCAGTCCCACTGCCCCTTCAGTTCCACTAAAGTTATGGGGCTTGCAATCCATAAACTTTTTGTAAGAGCACTGGGGTGGAGGGGGATTGACAGCACCACTTGGAATAGACACACAGGTGAAAATCAAGAAAAGGTACAGTACCCAAGAACAAGATAGGATAGGTGAGAATTGACGTACCACCCATAGCATTATGAGCGGCTTGGAATGCAGCCAAAGCAATGTTCACGTGCTGCTGCATCAGGTTATCCAACTCCGCTTGGGTCATATTAACGTTCCCACGACCACCGCCGCCAGCACGACCGCCAGCACGGCCGCCTCTGCGACCTCCACGAGCTCCCGACATCTTCTGTCATAACATGAAACAAAAGATTTAGGCTTGCCCGTGGTATAACCCATTAGGAATTTTAAAGAACTAGACCGAGCCCAATTCGGGTCCATCCGTTCAAGCACAAAGTCCGCTAGGGATCCCATGCATCACAGTTTATAATCTCGTGTGCACCCGACATGATAAACTGTTCTACATGGTCCTCCAGGCGTGCTTTAAGTTTGAAGTTCAAGTCACCGAACACTAGCGCCCAATCATGGTATTATCATAAGTATAAGTACAAGATAGTATGCATAAGAACGAGCGTGTCCATTAGGGCATAGAAGGGAGATGTCCAAATCCCTGGACAGATCTCAAGAGCACGCCGGAGCTACCCCAATGTACACCGCCGCCAAGAAGGTTCAATAGTATATCGTTCGCCATCGAATCATAGTAAGGATGAGTCAAAAGATAGAAGGATAAAGAGTAAACAGATGATGTAGCGTAGAAGACGATGACACCGACACCCCCGACAAGTCATATTGTTACCCACTTGTTAAGACTCGACTATCTGTGACCGTCTAGTATGTGCGACTCAGTTATAGACTAGACTCTACATGCAGTCCTAGTTCACTATAACCGTTGGCAATGATACCAATCTGTCACACCCTCAAATTCCACGTGCGGGGTTTTACCGCGAGGCGCGTGACACACCAGGATCTCAGTCAACGATCACAATAAACATACAACAAACATGCATTCATAAATATATTTAAAACCTAAATATCATGCTTTGAGCCGTAACCCAGCAGCGGAAGCATTTCTTGTTTACAACCAAAAGACATATCATTGTTTACAAAACATTGTTTAATATGCTTCAAAATATTAGACGTTGTGCATGACTCCGTGCGCCTAGCCCATTGACTGCTACCTTAGCGACCTGAGAAAACATGCCAAAAATGTCAACATATAATGCTGGTGAGTTCACAGGTTTTATTTTATAAAAGTGTTGTCACAAGTTCACAAAGATCATTCCCGTTAATACTATGTCATAAGAACGTTAGCTAGACGCTAAGTGTTTTTACTACTACGGTTGGGAACCCATTACTAAACATGAACCAAAAGATGATACCAGCCCAGATGACTGGGCTACCGATGCCTCGGTAACCCGATAGGTAGAGACAATATGCACCCGCCCGGCCCCGCCGTCGAGTGGGGTTTGTGAGGCCCAATAGATCTATCCACATTTCCCTCGTTGTGTGTTCCAGCACATTCATGGTTTTCCCCCTGGGACTTTCCATAAAAACCGTATAGTAACATAAAGTGCCCATAGTATAACATGATCTTTAAATAGTTCGTACGAAGCATGTTTCTCCCCCGAAAGCAAAACAGTAAAAGTGGGGATGTGAAACTCACCTCGGTTTGCGTTATTTGAAAACAGTTAAGTAATTATGCTATGATAGCCCCAAATAGCGGCGACCTATCATAAGATGTGCGTAAGTATCCGGACTAATAACCCGTGGGTTAACTAGTCCCCGAATGTCCAGACCGGGACCATAAACGTTTGAAAACATCTTTGACTGTTAAACCGACCGTACCAGACAAGACCTGACATCCCATTGGTGACCCGACATCCCACGTGTTAGGTAAATACAAGACATCATGCATTACATGCAATTATACATTCAATACGCGCAATAGTTCACCTAGTCTAGCATAATGTCCGATTAATGCATAAACAGGTCCGAACACGTGTTACTAAGTCATTGGGTGTATCCCGGGGTTCCTATCATGTTCCTAGGTGTCAAATCATGTTTCGGGATGTCAAAATGTGTTTACGACAGCAGTACACGCGATTAGGAAACCTTCATGCAATTAGGAAAAATCAACTAGTGAGTAGGAGGGGGCATATAGGCGAGTAGGGCCTATTCGCATGAAGCATTAGGCGAGTAGGCTCCTACTCGCATGAAGCTTCAGGCGAGTAGAGCCCTATTCGCCTCAGTACTGCTGTTGCGCGTTTTCGCGCGTTAAACCCTCCAAATCAGATCCGAAACATGTAAAAGCACCCAATATCAAAACTAAACTATTAACCAACCCTTTCTAAGCAAAAACCCCCCAATTTATCTCTGCTCTAACGGGCTCGGTGTGATTATTTCAAAAAATGGCAAAATACTAGGTTTCATTAACTATGAAATCTTTCCTTAAGTAGTAAAGATCAGATTACACCTCCTACAACTTGCAATTCATCATCTCTATGTTATATCATCATCCTAGCATGATTTCTAACCATAAACAAGCAATGAATCATATCATAACATCCTATTCTTCAAGAATTACCCAAATGGGTCAAAATGCATACTTGCACCTAAACACCATAACAAGAGCTTAAACTCATAGATAATCATCCTAACAACACCTACACATCAGAAGTACAACAAATTCATGGAAACATTCATGTTATAATCACCAAAAATCATCATATGCATAAATACTTCACATATAGCAAGTATTATGGTGTAGACTTGTTTTAGAACTCCTTTCCAAGGTTTTTAAAGACTCATTATTATCAAAATAAGGTCTGGACTTTTGGGGAACCAAGACAATAACAATACAAAGGTGTAGGATGAAGAACACACCTTGGATTTTATCAAAGAAAGGTGTATAAGCTTGGAGATGGTGTGTTTTGAGGCAAAACAAGTTCCAGAGGTGTTTCAAGGTGTGTGGGAGGCTTAGGGTCAGTTAGGGTTGCACAAATGGTGTTTGGGGAGTCAAGGGTTCTATTTATAGGTGTTTTGACTCGTGCACAGCCCTTCATGCGAGTAGCAGACCAGTTCAGGCGAGTAGGGATCCTACTCGCCTCTATTCATGCGAGTAGGGATCCTACTCGCCCCAAACTCCCTCTACTCGCCTCAAGGAGGGGCGATTAGGAGCTCCCTAGGCTCCTAATCGCCTATAGGGTGCTGGAACGGGTTTTTGGCGCGTTAAACACTATTTTAACACATATAAACACGTATTCACATACCGACAAGTCACATAATGATTTCAAACATATAATGCACGATAACTAACACGTTTACATCCGTTCACCAATTCCCGGGACTCGAGGCTTGTGTGTGCGTTAAACCCGGCGATTCCACGAATCACCATTTCTTGTACACATGGTTATGGACCGACTCCCGATGATCCCGCGGATCATCGTAACGACTCTCGATGATTCCCAGAATCATCGTACCGACTCGACTAACCCCGTTAAGTACGTAATATGCATGACTCGCTAAGGTAGACTTACTAGTTTAGTCAACGTTACTAACCTGAGTTTGCCGGGTGTCACAGTTGTACCATGGGAGATAGACACGTTGTGTTTAGTAGAGACGCATAATCTGTTTAAGGGAGGCGTGTTGAACACATGCCTCAGCCACAACCGTCAACATTAGTTTGTTCATTCTTGCAGCCAAGAAGTGTACAAAAAGGATTATGTTGAAGACTTTGCGTTTTAAAGATCTTGCCAAGGATTGTATAAGAAGACGTTGTTCAAGTTCTTGTTAAAGACGAAGAGGAAATGGTACAAGAAGCGGTTCAAGTTCTTATCGAAAACAACGGTTTGAATCATTTGTGTATCTTTTTTTAATTTTTCGTACATGGTGTGTGTACTAATATTTCACAAATGTGTAAAATGAGTGTATCTTTAATATTTTTATTAAGGTTATTTTACTAAAACCGTGACCCAATCCTACGTATCATTATGTAACATTTGTAATTAGGATGTTTTATTGTTTTAACTTAGGCTTAGATATAGTAGTTTAAAACTTTAAACGATGAACGGTTATGGTGGTTGAATGTTGACGACTTGACGCCCGTTAACAACCGATGAAAGTTATTCCTGCCAATTTTTGTAACCATCCCAAACCCATTAACGCATATGTATATATATACCTGGCCTTGGAGATTACCAAAATGATCAAAATTCTTTGAATAATCCTTTTCTGTTTCCACATCTGATTCATTGATATCTCTACTATTATCAATCTTTCATTGTTTGTTTAATTCAAGTTATGGGCCATCAGCCTCTCCTCGTTGTCACTTGACGTTGTGGCTTGTCTTCAATTCGACTATGCAACTTTTCTAGAACTAAAAATTGCTACGTTGAATTATTTAAATATGTAATTGCTATCTAATAAGATTTAAATTTAAATATTTTTGGTTCTAGAAAGAATGTTTTCTAAATTCTTCTGTATATTAATAAGAAACACCTAAACAGTAACGTTATTTGATTGGTACACATATATATTTATTTATTTATTTATTTATTTTTGTCACTTTCAAACTGTACCATGCTTTGAGTTTTATAAGGGGAGGGGGGTTACAAGCCCCGTATAGTTCCGTGCTCACCAATCACATAGTGTCACTGAAAACGTTAAGCCCAAAGTAGCCTAAAATCAAGGACCTTACCATTTTACCAAACTCACCAATCACACACCCCATGAGGTGGTCCCCACAAAAAAAAAAAAAACCCACATATTTTCTTCCCTTTCTTCGGCTACTATCCCTTCCCTTTTCGGCTTGGTGAAACCGATTTTTCAAGCCCAAATTGCAAGCCCCATAGCCTTAGCCGAAGGTGCCCCGTGCCCCCTAATAAACTAAAAGTTGATTAGGACCACTAAGCTGGCTGGTCTTTAAATGAACTTATAGAGTCTTAGGCTTTCTTTCCTGTGTCACGATTATAAATGAATTAAAGTTAAATATAAGCTTTTAATTTTACTGAATAAAGGATACCCTCTTATTGGTAAAGTAAATCAAATTAAAATTATATTTGAAAGTTATATAGTGTTTTATTTAGATAATTAACAAACGAAAATACTAACTTTCTATGGGATAATTATAGTATCCGGTAGTGTTTTTTTTTAAGGATAAGCATTTGATGCTGAGTACTTGTATCGAACCAGAACCGAAAATGAATATTGTTTTAATATCGGTATCACATTCGTTTTTATAGTTTTCTCAATGTGACTCTATAAAATCCATTGAAAATGAAGTTATATTAGTAATAAAACATTTGTTTGATAATGTGTGTCTTTCTGTTCACTACTACAAAAATACCCTTTCTTGACACTTTTTTTATGACATTCCCTATTTAATGACATGCAAAAGTGCATGTCATAAAAAAAATGTCATCTTTGATAAAAAATTATAATTTCTTGACATTTTTTTATACATGTCAATAATTTTCCGTCATAAAATAAAAAGCATGACAGTTTTGAAATAAGCGTGTCAAGGTTTTCTGTCACCTAATTCTCTCCTGCTCACATTTCCCCATAAATCTGAATGGTTGATATCCTACCATGTGTTTGCTTCTCTTACGTGTTCTGATCTCCTCCACCTCCGTTTAGAGAAACCCTAACCTGTACCGCCTTCTTCATTTCTCTTTCAACACACCGCCTCACTCCCATCTACACACTCTCCTCCCGTCAATATCCCACCCTGACTTCCTCCCTGACCGTGGCTTTCCAATCAATCCGATGGCAACTCCACAACTTAATTCAACTCTCTGCACTCCAACTAAACCTTCTCCCAATTAATCGACCTCTATGGTTCGGGTTATAGCCCGCGTTCGTCCCTTCTTGCCTCAAGATGGGTCTCTTCACTTCGTTCCTTGTATCTCGTCCCTTGATTCACCTGCTTCTGAAGTTACTGTGCATCTCAAAGATCCCTACTCTTGGTATCTTTTCTTTATTATTATTATAATAATAATAATAATAATAATAATAATAATAATAATAATAATAATTTCATGGTAATTTTGTTGGATTTATAAAGAAAGAAACCTTTGTTTTTTTTTTTTTTTTTTTTTTTTTTTTTTTTTTTTTTGCAGTCGTAATGAGAATTATAAACTGGATACGTTTTATGGGCAAGAAGAGAAGAGTGTGAGGGAGATCTTTGAAAGAGAGGTCATGTCTTTGATTCTTGTTGTTGTCAGTGGATTCAATGCTATTGTCTTTGCTTATGGAGCTACTGGTAGTGGAAAAACTTTTATAATGCAGGTAGGTATCTGTTTATAATTCAATTATGTTATTCGTCCATTCGTTGCCAATTGCTTTTCTTTGGGCTGCTGTTTTTATGAGAATTTGACGTTTGGGTGGTTCGGCTGTTCTTGGGGGGTTTGGAATGAATTATGGGAATAATATATACGTAACTTCAAATGCCTAATTTGGAAAGCAAATTAAAATTAAAAGGTTAAAGGGCTAGTTCACTAAGCAGGTTCCAAGTCTTAAAAACGTAACATACTTTGTGCTGATTTCCATTTTAGGCCCTATACATTGCTAAGACCAAAGTACAAGTTTAAATGTCTTGAGTTGTATTATAAGATGTGATTACATGTAGCCCCATTAGCTTTCTGGTCAAATGATATCATGGCCTTTTCAATAGAAATGAAAATAAAGTGTACTCCTGTGTTTTTGGTTTCTAAAAGTTGAACAGCTAAAACAGAAATAACCATAATTGCTAGAGCAGTTCAATTGGGAGATGATCCAATCTATGTTTTAAAAAGCGCGCTTGAGGCGTGCTTAAGCGCAAAGCGCACCTAGGCGCAAATCCGTGCGCCTTATGTAACCCTAGGCGAGCAGTGTACGAAAAGCGCAAGAAAAGCGCGAAAAGCGCACAAAGCGCAAGAAAAAAAGCGAGAAAAGCGCGCTTTTTGTACACATGCTGTTTTTGTGCTTAAAAGTGTTATACATGTAGCTAAAAATGTTGTACATTTTAGTTAAATCATATATATACCTTATTTGCATCTATATTTTGAGTAAATAATGCTAAAAACTTATAGCATATATAAAAAAAAAAATTATCTAATTGTCTTGCGCCTCGCGTACGAAAAGCCCACCGCTTTTGCGCTTTGCGCCTCGGTTTTAGACCTCGTCGCTTTTGTGCGTTTCGCGCTTTTTAAAACCAAGGATCCAATCAGCTTAAGCAGACGCTTTTGTGAAGAGTTTCATAGAGATATGGATTATCTTCAATCTTCACTGCTTACATCCTACCGGCCGTAACAATTTACTCATTTTTGTTAAAGTTTTTGATGATCTGGAACCCGAACCGTGTAGGATTGAAGTTTTTATTATATATAACTGTTTTTTATGATTGAGTTTGTGAATTGTGAAGTGATTTACGTCAATGACTATCTTAATATTCAAACTTGATATAAAATTGTAACAAACAAACTTCAATATAAATGATAAACTAAATAATAATAACTAGAATGATATTAAACTCGCCAAGGGCTTTGTTATTACACACTGGATTTGCAGGAGACGATGCACCAAGGGCTGTGTTCCCCAGTATTGTGGGTCGTCCCCGTCACATTGGTGTGATGATGGTTGGAATGGGCAACATTTCCTCACAGGTACTTTGACTGTAATATGTGATTATGTTGGGTATGAAGTCTAGTTAGATGGGTCATTATATGATTATGTCGGGTATGAAGTCTAGTTCGATGATGCCGATGATTTTTATGATCTGAATTGTGTAAGGAGTCGGTTAAAACCCGTTAACATAGTTTAGTAGTGTAGTTCATGTCCACTTCTTTTGATATTTGGTTCTTTTTTTCTTTCTTTTTTCTTTTTTTTCTGATAAAAGGTGTATCTTTCTCTATTAAGATTCTAGCATGGAATGTAAGAATGTTTTTCCAATAAAAATATTCTATACTGATAGTCTAATACTTATAGCATTAATTTTTTTAAGAGTGGTGTGTTTATATATTAGATTTTATTTTGTACACTGTCTTTAAGTAATCTGTATTATTTCTGCGATCTTTTTAACGGTGATAGGAATCACCAAGAAGAAAATGAGAACTCTACTAACCAACTGTGACAACGAAATAATTGTTAACTTGATTTATTTATGCTCTGCAATTTATTGCTCCTTAACATGACTCGGCACTTTGTTGTTCCTTA
Source organism: Ambrosia trifida (assembly GCA_028751855.1). NCBI lineage: Eukaryota > Viridiplantae > Streptophyta > Magnoliopsida > Asterales > Asteraceae > Ambrosia > Ambrosia trifida. Next base: position 60,448,758 of record CM054128.1, on the reverse strand, counting down.
ACAGGGGTGGATATACTTTCATTCATGGATAAGGTAATCACTGGATACACTATACAATTTGGTGTTTTCCAACCTTACAGAGTTCCTCCATTTCTTTAACCAATTAATCTTAAAGTTTTCTGTTTATTGTTCATATGTCACTAACATATATGGAGTGGATGATCACAAATGAGGCGCAAAAGACCATGAATACAAGCAATTTCATGACCTGCTTGAAGTACGGTACCGTTATTTCAAATTTTACTTCTCTATTATATTACTCAATGCGTTCACAAATAATGTTACTAATTTAATTGGCGTATGGTATGCTATCTTAACACAACACGACGTTTAATGCGTCACGTGTAACACGAAGTACCACCCGCCGCGCGCCGCCGCAACTCGTGGCGGGTAAATCACTAGTTGAGATCATAAGGAAGCATGTTAATGAACTTAACTAGTGGTATCTCCCCGCGCTCCTCGGGGGGGCTGGTGTAAGTAGTCATGTAACAATGCTAAAACTCGTATGTTATATTGTTAAACCGCAAAGCGCGCGAAGAATCTACCTAGTTTCACAAAAAAGACTGATATAGTTGCTCTCATGCGTTTTGACGTTCTGTCATCAACTTAGCACATCATGGGGTGAGTCAAGCTTTTGTTTTTATAATTTTTAGCATGGCGAGATAGTAATGGGAAGTACGGGTTGAGATATGCCAACTCCGGTTGCTTAATATCATTGAGTTTTACTGATTTGAAATTTTTCTTGTTCTTCAGTGGAACCGCAAACTAAACTGATAGGAGTTTCCTCCTTGACTTTTCTTTTGGTAGCAAAGTTCATTGTAAGACCATTCTTTCCCTTAAATTTTAATCTCTGCGCTTTACAACTTTGACCTAATCACCTTGACTTGTTAATCACCTTGACTTGTTAACTTGATCAGGGAAAAAGGAACAACAAACTATTTTGGGTGCCTGCAATAGGTCCACTGATCAGGGAAAAAGGAACAGGAAACTATTTTGATACGAGTGGCATTCATGCCTGGGAGGACTTGCATTCTAGTCTCCATAAGAGAGATGTTCAGCTCATTTGTAAATGTTAAATGTTGTATCGGATTAGTTTGTAATTTGATAAATATGTTTTATATAATGAAATGATGTTTTTGTTATTAGTTTGCTAATTATTTTGCATATAATAAAATGGCTATAAATCCAGGAGGGTAAATATGTAATTTTACAGGAATTTTTTTAGATTAATAAATTATGACACGCAAAAGAACGTCATAAAATTCTGTCATAAATTCCTGTCATAATATGTGTCGAAAAAATGTCAACAAAAACTGTCATAAAAAATGTGTGTCATTAAAAAGTGTCATAACGTGTGTCAATAAATGTTGTCATAAATGTGTGTCATAAACAAATGACACGCGAAAATATGTCATCTTAAATTTATGACACTGTCATCCTTGACGTTTTTTTTCTTGTCATCAGACCCTTTTCTTGACACGCAATGCGTGTCAAGAAAGGCCTTTTTTCTAGTAGTGGTTTCGGTACATACTGATTTCAAACCATGTCCAGCGGCAACCAAGATTGAAAGACGTGTCCCGTAACAACACGCGGATAAGTATGGCTCTAGTTTTTATTTAATAGTTAAAAACTACAAATAAATAAGTTTTTGTTTGTGTTACATACTAACGCTAATGAATCAAACAAAAATAAATAAATAAATAAATAAAGGAAGAAAAGGTGATGGCGTGATAGATGTTGGAGCAAAGTCTATCCATGAAGTGAGGTCATGTCAAAAGGCTTCGTAGTGTGATTGGAATTCTTAGTCATCATGGGCATGTGGGATTTCAGGGAATTTGAAGTCCACGCAATCACCTCAGATATTCAATTTTCTTTCAAACATTTTGTACCAACATTAAACAATATTATCCGATATATGGTAATATTAGAAAAAAAAAAAAAAAAAAAAACCAGAATCTCACATTTACAAAGATGTAGAAAATAACAGTATAGGTTTTAAAAAATTCACACTTAAAATGTTTGTCTTCCTCTTGTACTTCTCTTTTCGTTTAGTCTAAACTTAAGAGTATCCGTAGTGGTGGCGTCATAGGGGCGGTTTGGCCACCATAGCGCCGGGAACACCGCCCCCCAGGCGCTATGATGGCGTTATGGGTTGGGGGTTATGGTGATAACGGGCGTTAAGCAAATGATAACCGTTGGAGATTTTAAAAATTCGACCGTTGGGAAGGCAAGGCTTTTGGGTTTTTTTATTAATACAAACACACACACACACATATATATATACATACATACACAACACAAACACATATACTTAAACAAACACAAACACAAACACAAACCGAAAGCATGGCAGAGTGGACTAATAAGGATCAACTTCATTTGGTGACGGCGTGGATCAACACTAAGGAGAACTCAACAAACGATAGGGAGGATTTCTGGCACAATGTCTTGCCCGAGTACAACCAAAGAAGCGAAACGAACAACCGTAACGTTGATTAGATCGCCAGTAAGTGGTCTGCCATACAAAATAACTGTAGGAAATGGCACACCATCTATAAAGCGACGATGGAGGCGCACCCTAGCGTTAGCGAACATATGTGAATTCAACTCACACGACGCTTATCGACAGCGCTACGAAAGTGACTTCCCCATCACCAATCTTCTGTCGTGGTCTATGATGCGTTTTTATTTTCTTTAATGTTTAGTATTATGCTTTAATGTTTTATGTTTAATTATTAGTTTTAATGTGTAATGTTTAATATTATGCTTTAATGTGTTATGTTTAATTATTAGTTTTAATGTTTTATTTGTTTTTTGTGTGTAATGTTAGTTTAGATAAACACATTATATAAAACTTAAATTAAAACCATTACATAAACACATTACATAAACACATTATATAATCCTAAATTACTTATTACAAACACAGTACATAATCCTAAACTACTTATTAAAACGTTACATAATTAAACCTACCTAAACCCCCCACTATGGAGAGTAATTGTGCCAGTCCTCCAGTGTATACTCTGGAGGTGACACATCACGGTCGCTATACGCTATCGCGACCATCGGACCTCACATCCGAGCGGATACGGCAGTACTCAGGAAATGATCCCAAATAGTAGTAGTATCGTTCTTCTTCCATAGCACCTCTAGCTGCTTTGTACTCCTCCTCATATGGCTCCCGAGGAGGAGATTTTAGGGTGGGTGTACCCTGGTGGTGGGGGGTGGGTGTACCCTGGTAATTGGGGATGGGTGTAGCATGGATGTGGGGGGTGGGTGTAGCCTGGAAGTGGGGGGTGGGTGTACCCTGGTAGTAGGGGGTGGGTGTAGCCTGGAAGTGGGGGTGGGTGTACCCTAGAAGTGGGGGGGGGGGGTGTAGCCTAGTAGTTTGGGGTGGGGTTCGGTTGGGTCTCAACCAATCGCAGACGCCCCATTCCCATCTTAGCCATGGTATAATCCAAGGCCCAGAGGCACTCCTCATCAGTGAGATCCGCATCTGGTGTTGTTGGAGTATACCTTGGCAGAGGAGGAATGGGGGTGCACCCTTTTAGAGCAGGAGGGGAGAACATTGGTTGTGGAGGAGGAGGAGGAAAGAACATTGGTTGTGGGGAGGAGGAGAAGAGAAGATTGGTTGTGGAGGAGGAGGAGATGAAAATAGTAGTCGTTTTCTTCGGTGGGAGTATTGCCGGAGATCGAAAGACCCGGCAGCTTCGTAAGGATAACCATCACCCATATCTTTCATTGGTTTGAGGGATAATTGTGACTGAGAATGAGGTTTTGATCTTGTATTTATATGGTTAGAAAAATCAAACGTTTAGGGTGGGGGGGGGGGGGCGTTTGAATTTCAAACTTCAAACGTTTAGGGAGAAAACGTTTGAATTTTAAATGTTTGGAACATTAACCGTCTAAAATTCAAATGTTTGAATATTATTTTTTTATTATTTTTTATTTTAATAAATATTATATTTTTAATATTAAATATTATCTTTTTATTATTATTTTTAATTTAATAATTTTTCTTTTAATATTATTATTATTATTACTATTATTATTATTAATATTATTTTTTATATAAAAAAAAATAATTAACCAATGATTACCCAATCATTTATAAAGCCTCATAACACCCCTTCCCACTACACCCTGTTTTCCCATAACGCTTCTTCTATTACTTTATAATATTTTATTTCCTATAATGCCCGTAACGCCCCTCAACTACACATTCCCTTAAACTATCTCATTAGTGATCTAACCAAATCCAATCTTTTATTTAAAAAAAAACTATTTTTCTCTTCCACCTATACAACCCAACCTAACCTTACTCAGTTTTTTACACATATTAACAATCTAACCCAATCTATAGTTAAACAAATGTATCATATGGTTTCTTTTTATTGTATTAAGAAATAACATTATTAAAAATTATTACTTTATTTCAAAACATATAAAACTTATTTATTTTAAGTCTAAATTAAAAAAAATTAAATTATATACTTACTAAAACTATTTTTTAAAGGACGCCATTTTTAATAACATTTATATTGGGAAGTTAAAGAAAAATAATAAATACAGTTTATTTAGTTTTTTTTTTGTTTTTTTTATTTTTTTAAAAGGTTAATTTCATTAAAAACCGCGATCGGTCCTCAAAACAAGGACCGACGCACGAACTGCAACATATTCAAAGGGTTCACCATCCAATCCTTCCAAACAATCTTTTTAAACCTAGATCTTGACCTAAGCCAAATAAAGGACATAGACTTAATAGACGCCACTGAAGAAACAATAATTATCCCAGAGATTATCACTAATCATCGAGGGGATTATACTTACGTTTGCTCAAGTACAATCCTTTACCCAAACCGTAGGTTCAACCCGAGTTATAGAATAAGATAGTGTGTGTGTGTGTGTGTGTGTTGGAATTGAAGACACAAAGATATAAGTGGTTCGGTCAAGTTCGACCTACGTCCACTGTGAAGAGTCGGTTGCATATTACTTTGGGGCTTACAAAGTATTACAAGATAAATCTAGCTCTATAGTACAAGTAATAATTTTCGAATCCTTTGTCAAGAAGATAATGTCTTCAATTTATAATGGAAACGTGGGCTTTGGAGAAAGCCCATGAGGGGTCTTAGATCGTTTGGGCCTTGCCCCGGCCCAAATACTTTTGGCCCATGAAATGGGCGGGAAAGAAAATGTCTATGCTGCTGACATCATCGGCAGTTGGGGCTGCCTCGCCTGGTGGACACGTGGCGGCGTCTAATTGGTCGCCGACGGTATGTTGCTTTGACACAACATACAGCATGGTTGACTTACCTGCTGGAGTCTAACGTGACCCCTAGCAGCAGGTAAGCATGCCTGCTCAGCACTATAGAAGTCGCATGGTGGAAGCCTGGAAGCAGTCAAATCTTTGTTTGTAACATCGCATATTTTTCATAAATTTTTAATTAATAAAAAATGTGTTTGTTTTAAACAATGTATGTTTTAAACACTTTATACAAATAATTATTTAATAAAACCCGTTGAATCTCTACGTTTTAGTGTGTTTTAAGTAGTTGGCCAGGCTTGAGATTATAAACACGCGACCCGGCCAGAGGCTCGGGTTCGATTCTTGCCAACAACAAATTTTTTTAAAAACCCTTTTATTTATATATTTTACTTATTAATCTTTTAAAATAGTTTTTAAATACTAAAAGAGGTTTATAAATTCTGTAAAAATTATTTTATGTTATTCTAATAATGAAGTTTATTAGACAATTGTTAGTTTTTCAAAAATCATTTATTTAATATATATAAAATATATTACAAATTTATTCAATTATAAATTAAAAATTCTATAAAAATATCTAAACGATTTTATAAAATTCCACAAAAATTATTTTGAACTTATGAATCAATAAATATTCCATAAATAAATTTTTTATTTCAGAAAAACGTTTATTCAATATTTTTAATTAATTTTTACTATTTTAATTATAAATAAATAATAATAAATTCATTTTTCACTATATTTACATTAAAATTTTACATAAATTATTTTTGTTTATTTAGAACAGAAATATAAATTTTAATTTGAATCTTTACTAATTTTGATATTTTTAGACATTAATACTATATTTAGACAAATAAATATAAATATACTAAATATTCAATTATTAAGAAAATAATTTTATAAAAATTATTTTCATATCTACAACATTATAATACAACCATCCTTAATTAAAATTTTACATAAAGTCTTTTATTTATTTATTTATTTTTCTAATTTCTTTTATTTATTAGATCATTAACAACTTATCTAATTAACAACTACCTAAACTGACAATCACGTAAAGAGGCCAAGCGTCTAGCAGCAACCTTAATTGACAATCACGTAAAGAACGGGACCTTATTTCGGAAAGGCGAGAAAGCCAGTATTGTAGCCGCAGTAAGTACTGAGAACTAGAAGCGCAAGACCAGGGATCCTGATGCAAACCTCACTACACAAGCTTCTAATAAGAAACCTTATACGGGAAACTTTCCCTTGTGTAACACATGCAAACGTCATCATCCCACCATTTCACCATGCCGCTTGTGCACCAATTATGGTAAGTATGGCCATCTGGTCAACACCTGTCGTGAAGCCCCAAACCCCAATACCAACCAACCAACCCTGCTCCGGCTGCTAATCCTAATCGTCCCGGCAGATTGTTAGGACAGAAAGGATTGAGGAAACCAGTTTTGCACACCTTAGTCTAATATATACTTCTGCAAATTATTCTAAGTATAGAACTACTGAAGAAAGAAGACAAAAAACTGAAGAAGGATTCAACAAGTACTGAAGAAGATAGATCAGAAGTTCTGAAGTCAAACTAGACAAGTCCACTAAAGAACTACTGATGACAAACTATTCATCAGTAGTTTGTCATTCATCAGCAATTGTAATAGAATCTTTCCACCGCCCTTATGTTTCAGTAGTTTAATTGTTTATTATTACTTTATCTTTTTTTACAAGTTACAAGACTGCAACTTATTGCAGACTTGCCTTTTTTTTTTTATCAAGGTTCATGCATTTGTAAGTCTTTAAATAGATGGGTTCATCCCTCTATTTTAGACATTGATTTTAATTGAAACTGAAATCCTTCAAAGCTCATTATTGTTATTTCCATTTCATTTACTGAGAATCTGTTTTAGTATTTATTGTCATTCACATTCAATACTTAGATTCTCATTAACTTGTCTTTAGTTTGCAAACATCCAGGGGGAGTAATACTCCTGTTGATAGTGTAACTTTACATACTTATTCCGCTGTGCAAATCTGATTGAACTTGCTAAACACATAAGTGTTCATTAGCAAGTAAACGTTCAAGAGCATACTGATCCAACAATTGGTATCAGAGCACTGGTTTATCTGATCACATATTAATCTAACACATTGAGAATCAGACACAGGCTCTTATTGATATTCAATAAAGGATTAAAAGTTCACTTTTTCAACATCCATCACATTAAGAGATATTTGACAAATCAATACTCTTTAAAATGGATCCACATAATACTGGTTCTGCCAATAAACCTGCTATGCTAGTAAAAAATGAATACAATATCTGGCAAAGGAGAATGGCACATACTTTAACTCAGATCAACACCGGTTCCTGGAAATCTGTGATATATGGTCCTCACAAACCAGTAAACATCAATCTTGAAACTAAAGTTGAAATACCAAAAGACCCAAAAGACTACACAGAAGATAATTTCCTAAAACTTGAGCTTGATGCTAAAGCTTTCTCTATGTTGGCAATGGCACTCCCAAATGAAATCTACTCTAGACTATTACATTGTGATAGTGCCAAAGAGCTTTGGGACTGCCTAAAAGAACAGTTTGGAGGAACTGAAGAGGTGATTGCCAATACTAGAGAAATCATGGCTCAACAATATGAAACATTTGCTCATATAAATGGGGAAACTTTAACTCAACAATTTGATAGATTCTCCTCATTAATATCTGAGTAAAATTAAATGGTCAGACCTATACAACTGTATCTAAGCTTCATAGATTTTTAAGGTCTTTACCTGAAAAATGGGAAACATATTCTATAGTCCTCAGATCTTCACCAGACTTTAGCTCCCTCACTCTTACAAAATTACATGGGAGATTGCTAACTTTTGAAAGAGAAATCGATCAAAAGAAGAAATTGCAAAGTTCTGGTAAAACAGCTGATGACTATTTACCAGGTAGTACAACATTATTGGGACAAGACTCACCTACTTGTTCAAATAGTTTTGGATCTTTTGACCACATTGACATAACTGCTGGGATCTCATTAGAAAGATCATTCCCAGGTTATGACAATGAGGAATATAGTCAAACTGCTGATAACATGTGTTTTATCATGGATGATTTAAAAAATTTCAGCAGTGATGACTTAGAAGAAATGGACATCTTACACCAACTGGCCATGTTAAGTATAAAAACAAACAAATTTTATAAAAGGTCAGGATGGAAATTTCCAGGACTAAACAGTTCTACAAAAATTGGTTTTGACAAATCTAAGCTTAGATGTCATAAGTGTCAGAAGTTGGGGCTCTTTGCTAGAGAGTGTAGAAGCTCTAGCTATAACCAATCTCAGTCTGGATATCAGTTTAACCCTAGTTATAACAGGAATAATGGAACACAGGGAAATGCATATTTTGTACAAGCACAAGCTCCACAAATCCAATATGTGCCACAAGTACAATATGTACAAATGCGTGCTCAACAGATGCAGAGCCAACACTCAATCCCTTACATTCCAGCTGCTCAACAACCTCCACAGACTCAGCAACCCTCACAACAAAGTTTGTTCACTTCAGCGTATGTTGACTGGAGCAATCTTCCTTTCGACACTATTGAGTGCAATCCTGATGCAGACAACAAAATGTTTGACATTAACTGGGGAGAACCTGACAATGGCAGAAAGAATTTTGCCTTAATGGCATTTGAGGGATGCACCTCAAAATCTGCCCTGTCTCAGGTATCAAAAGAATCTTTAACAAAACTTTGTTCAACTTCATGTAAAGAATCTTTTGCTCTCATAAGAGAGACCAATGTGCATTTACAAGGCAAAGCAAATGACTCTGAGAGAAAATTTACTCAGATGAAATGTGATTTAGAAAGAAAACTTGCTGTAAAGGCAAAAGAAAATTCTAAATTAACTAACAATGCTATTGAAACCCAAGCACAACTTAAAATTATGATAGAAGACCTAGGAAATGTCAGAAAAGAGCTTGCTGACACCAAGGTTGATTGTGAAAAATGGGTAGAATCTTGTAAAGGGTACCAACTGCTGCTTAACAAACAAAGTGCATCAAATGTTAGGTTTGGCATAGGGTACAATCACACTGCAACACCAACTGATTTTTCCCCCAAAACTACTGAAGATGGGAGAAAAATTGTTTCAGATAAAACTTTTGAAGAGAAAGAATGCACATCTTTTCATGAAAACTTTCTAAAAACTTTAAAAGAAAGTTCTTCAGAAGTTTTGATAAAATCTGACTTTAAGCCATCAGTAGTTTCATCTTGGTCAGAGGATTTGAGAACCTGAAAACTATTGATGACCTAAAACAAATCAAAACAGTCAGAAATTTGCCTTTGAATGAAAAAGAAAAGGCAAAAGAATGTGAAATCTGTGGTTTGTTTAACCACAAGACATAATTTTGTAGATACAGAAAAGGAATTCAGCATAACAAGAAAATTTCACAACTGGTTGTGGGAAAACAACTCAAAAATGATTTTGAAGAAACTTTTTCTCCCAAGAAACAACAACCAATCAACACCTTTTCTCAGAAAAAGATGAAATCTCAACAAAAGTCTTTTTCTCAAAATTCTCTTTCAGTAGTTAGACCTACATCATTAGCAGTTTCACAAACTGCTGAGATTAAAGATCTCATGTATATGGTATAACTACTGATGACCAAGGTTGATGGATTCCTCAACTTGGTCAAGAACAAACTGTTAATGTTCTCAAGAGCAAACCCAAAGCCAAACTGGCTTGGGTTCCCAAATCTAACTAATTTGCTACTTTGTGCAGAGGGTCTCCAGAGGCTTAAATAGCAGTTGGTATGTTGACAGTGGAGGCTCAATGCACATGACAGGATGCAAATACCTGATAAACAATTTTATCAGTCAAAGAGAAGGATCTGTATCCTTTGGGAACAATGCCATGGGATATGTGCTAGGACATGGCAATGTCTCTTCTGGCAAAATATAGTTTGACAAGGTTAATCTGGTTGAAAACCTTGAGTACAAGTTGCTAAGTGTGTCACAAATGTGTGATAAAGGATATTCTTCCTTTTTCACAAAGACAACATGCAAGATCATATCACCAGAAGGCCAGAAGTTGATAGAGAAGATCATTGAAGATCATACTTTGTTGATAGCCAAAAGATGTGGCAATGTCTATGCAGTAGACATTGAAAAGGACAAAGTACTAAACAACACTGCCTGTTTCCTCTCAAGGGCATCAACTTCAGAGACTGATCTTTGGCACAGGAGACTTGGCCATATGAACTTTATGCTTCTTTTTTCTCCGAATCGGTTTCGCCATCAAAGGGGGGGGGGGAGGACCCACTTTAGGTTAGGCCGGTCTCGTCATTCACGCAATTCCCCCGTCTATCGATTGGTCACGCGAGTACGCATCCAGTCAGCGCATAGCGAATGAAAAAAGCGTTCATCCTGGATTCTCCTCCTCAAAAAATGTCTATCCATTGATCCCTATTCATTCGGCAAAGTCTCCACGGCCTTTTCGTGCCCCTCTGAGGTGCACCATGTTGATAGGAATCGAAACCATAAATAAAGTCACAAAAATGGGCTTGGTCAGAGGTCTACCCTTGAAAGTATACCAGTGTCAAGAACACTGTGTATCCTGTTTAAAGGGAAAGCAGCATAAGTCCTCCTATAAGTCTATTGAAGAATAAAAAACAACTGCATGTCTTCAACTACTCCATATGGACTTATTTGGGCCAATAAAAATCATGAGCCTTGGTAAGAAGAAGTACTGCTTGGTCATCATTGATGACTATTCAAGATTCACATGGGTATTCTTCTTATTTTCCAAGGATGAGGCAGCTGAAATCATTAAGTTCTTCATTCTACTAGTAAAGAAACAATATTCTCTATCTGTCAAAGCCATTAGAAGTGATAATGGGATAGAGTTCAGGAACAAAACTCTGGATGAATTCTGTTTGTCTAAAGGGATTATTCGACAATTCAGTGTTCCCAGTACGATGAAATCATGAAGCCTGGTCCAATACGATGAAATCATTGATTTAGTCGTCAAATCCCAATACTTTACTGCCCTCACCATTGATCCTCCAATCCATACTGAAACTCTAAATGAGTTCTGGGCAAACGCGGAGACGGTGACAGTGAATGATCAAGTGATCTCCCTCAAATCAACCATCCAAGGGAGAACAATGGCAATCACACCATCAACTTTGGGGATTAGACTGGATCTAGATGATGTGGATGCCCCAGATCAATTTCCAAACTCTGAAATTCATTTGACCATGATAGAGTGTGGTTACCAAGGTACTCTCTCACATGCTACTATTTTTAAGAAATTTTTTGAACCTAAGTACAAACTTTTGTTTCATTACATCATCATGTGTTTGAGTCCAAAAACTGGATCTTATGATCAGATGCCCTCTACTTTTCAACCTATTTTTCATTCCATTGTGAATGAAACAAAATTCAGGGCATCAGCACTTTTCTTTAATGAGTTGGTGTTGCATCACCAAAAATCTAAAAAGAAGTTTTTGTTGTATCCAAGGTTCATTATGAAATGCATAATTTAAGAACTTGGAGAAGAGGTGCTTGTGGGTAAAACAACTGTTTTAAACCCATTAACCTCACAAGCATACTCTAGGCATAATAAACCGGCTGCCTGGCCCGAAGATGACCAAGAGGAACAAACAACAGTCCCCATGGAACCCTCATCTTCCAAACCCTTACCCAAAAAGGCCAAGAAAACAAAACAACAAAAACCAAAACCCACCAGCCTTAAAAGAAAGGCAGTTATGGAAGTTGAGATGCTTGAACTTGCCAATGTGCAATCTGCACTTGACAAAGATGTGACTGAAACATCCTCTCAGTCGCATCCATCTCAAACCCCCACAAGAGCCTCAATTACCATTCTTTTCAAAAGAAAGAAATTCAAGAAAACCATAGCAACGAACCCTTCTTTTGAAACTGCTGAACCTTTACCCCAAACTACCGAACCTGAACCATCAACCATAGAAATTGCCAAACTTCTCTCTGGGCTAAAAGAGACTATCCCATTAGAACATGTCAGTCCCCAACAACCACATCAAACAGGGGACATACCATCAAACTTTGACATGAATGTGGATATCCATTTGAGGCTGAACCAGGGTTTCTAAGCCCAAACTTAGAGACCTTAGGTACATTTGAGGCTGCTACTACTCATTTACCACCTAGTGGTGGATCTGAGGACAGAAGTAACATAGCTAAGACCTCACTTGTGGCAACTACTGATGAAGGCTTTATGCCTGAGGTAGGAAATCCTCTGAACCAAGAACAAGAGGTACATGAGACAACTAGGTTGGGCCCAGCTCATGATATAACTGATACTGTCCTCATTGAGGATATTATCAGGGATTCAGATGATTCCATTGATTTAGAAGATGATTCACACTCCACTAAACATGAATTGACGGCTGCTAGTGAAGGTCCTGCACCTGGTGTCTATAAGCTCAAAGAGATGGTCACACCAGATCAGGTTAAAGTCCACTTGATCCCTGATTCCCCTAAAGTGGCATCTTCAAAACATCCTGAATATCACCCAAACACACACCCCTCACTAAAAATGCCTACCCAATTCCCTAGGTCATCAAGCATAGATCTGAACCAACTATGCAGCCCAGATGGTGCCTTATACCAGATGATGAACACCCTCATTACTAATCACCTCAAATCTTTCACAACTGCTTGGGAGTTGAAAACCACAACTCAATTTGAGGTGATTAACAAGAAACTTGGTGAGCTATCCAACAAGATTGACAACAACTCAAGACAGCTTGCTAAACTCTCTGGTAGAACTTCTCAACCTGACAGGCTTCCAGAAGTGGATGAAGCCAAAAAGGGGGAGAAGATTAAGGAACCAAAGGAGTCACTGGAAGCCAGGATAAAGGCAAGAGTGGCTCTACAACAACAACAACTGCTAGAAAAAGCCAAGAAACAAAAAGAAGATCAACAAAGGCATGTTTCTAGAACTGAAGTTGAAGATGAAACTTCCCAAGGCCATAATGAAGAAACTGCTGAAGACTCTGAAAGTACTGAAGACAATCCTTCAGTAGTTGATACTTCTATCAACACTTCAGCAGTTAACACTTCCATCTTACAAACAACTGAAGATCCTTCCAAACCAACTGAACAACAACCAACTCCTATTCCAAGGCCTACAACAACTCAAATGACTGTGCTGCGCCCCTCTCCAATTTCAATGTCCAAAGAATTACTAGAGAAGAGCTTACTTGGAGCCCAAAGAAAGGCTAAAGAAGAAGAGATCTGGAACAACCTGGAAGCAAGGGAAGACTTGAGCTTAAATGAAAAGCTTCAAGCTTATGAAGCAGAGTTGAATAGACAAGCTGAAACAGAAAGAGTTACTGAAGAAGACAAAAGAAAACAACTGGTGTCTTTTATAACAAAGATCAGCAAAACAAAAGCCTATTCACTCAAAGGGCTCTCAATGGATGAGCTAACAAGAAGAGCTCAACTTGTTGCTGACAAGACTGCAACAGAGAAGGATAGAAAAGCTAAGAGAGCAGAGATAATTGAAGAACTGGTAGCTAATGACTATGGTTCAAAAGCCTCAGTGTCAAAGTGGAGAGAAGACAAACTACTGGACACATACAAAAGATACAAGGCTGACAAGGCTGCAAATCCAGAGAAGTACAAAACTTCTGAAGTATCAACTTCAGTAGTTAGAACTTCTGGTGTCAAACAAAGACCAGTTACCAAAAGAAAGCCAGAGGACAATACAAAGATTGATTTTAAGATGGTGTTGCTAGAAGGCAACACAGTTGTACAAGGATACTTTGATATTGAAGAAAAGCCTCTGATAACATAGTTTAGGGATCCTTCAACATTTGCTTACCAAATTCAGATGACCATAACTGATAAGCTGCACACAAAGGTAGTTACTGAACATCACTTACCTACTTTTAAATTACCTGATGTGGTGCAAACAGAAGATAGAAGTGAATCCCACCTGAGAGTCACTGAAATAGAGAACATCCAACACTCAGGAGCATCCCAGGGATCCAGCATGGTTCCCTATACTTCAGATTTTGACAGATCTAAAGTGCTGATCATCAGATGGTCCTTTACTGATTCCAACTCAGTATTGGTGACAAGAAGAGATCTTACAAGCAATGCCTTTAAATCCATGAATGAACTGAAAAATCTATCAACACAAGACCTGCTTACAATTCAACATCTAGAACCTCAACAAGGATCTCTCACTGATGAACAACTGAATCAATTGAAGAATTCCATGTTCAAGGAAATATGGAAGATAGTCAATGACAGAAGAAAACAACAATAAGAAATTAGATAAGGTTTTGGCTTCATCAATCCAGGGGGAGATTGTTAAGACAGAAAGGATTGAGGAAACCACTTTTGCAAACCTTAGTCTAATTCATACTTCTGCAAATTATTCTAGGTATAGAACTACTAAAGAAAGAAGACAAAAGTACTGAAGAAGGATTCAACAAGTATTGAAGAAGATAGATCAGAAGTTCTCAAGTCAAACCAGACAAGTCCACTAAAGAACTACTGAAGACAAACTACTCATCAATAGTTTGTCATTCATCAGCACTTGTAATAGAATCTTTCCACCGCCCTTATGTTTTAGTAGTTTAATTGTTTATTATTACTTTATCTTTTTGTACCAGTTCCAAGACTGCAACTTATTGCAGACTTGCTTTTGTTTCAAGGTTCATGCATTTGTAAGTGTATAAATAGATGGGTTCATCCCTCTGTTTTAGACATTGATTTTAATTGAAACTGAAATCCTTCAAAGCTCATTATTGTAATTTCCATTTCATTTACTTAGAATCTGTTTTAGTATTTATTGTCATTCACATTCAATACTTAGATTCTCATTAACTTGTCTTTAGTTTGCAAACATCCAGGGGGAGTAATAGCTCATGTTGATAGTGTAACTTTACATACTTATTCCGCTGTGCAAATCTGATTGAACTTGCTAAACACATAAGTGTTCACTAGCAAGTAAACCTTCAAGAGCATACTGATCCAACACAAATACAACTACGGTTAGTGTTATGAATGTGGAGACCTAAACCAATTCTGTAACCGGTGCCCTAACTTAAACCGATATCAAGACCCTCCAGCTACTTAACAACAAGCTGCACCATTAGAATGATTATTTGCTCTTAAGATTCTATGTATTGATGCATTTTGATTCAAGTAATAAATCCTAGTACTGAAAATTTGGCCTTTTACATAAGGGTTGTTTATCTAGTATGTTCATGACACTTGAATACATGCCTGGTTGAGTGTGAACTAATTGCTATATTAATATCTAAATCTATACAATTTCAACTCACATACTATATTATTTACACTTATAAACTTGCTTACATGAACATATCATCAATTTGCAAATTTATTAGTGAGATAATTGTTACACTTAATCAACAACTGGTAGAGGATGAAGTACTTGCTCAACAGTTAGTAGAGTACCAAATAACCTACTCAACGATTGGTAGAGGCCCTAACAACCTGCTCAACAATCGGTAGAGGTTCTTACTCACTGACTAGTAGAAGTCTTTTTCCTGCTCAACAGTTGGACTCATATTTGGGATACATTGTATACGATTCAAACACAAGGTTATTTGGCGCTGTTTGTGTCTAGAGTTATAGAAGGGAAAAAAACCCTAATGTAAGGTAAATTGGTGATTGCGGTCCGGAACGTAATCATGAATTTACAGGTACGTTAAGGTAGTGTGAAATTCTAATAAGGTTTTGATAGTTCATTTGGTTTTCATATAGTAAATCAACTCATGCATTTCTTTTAGGATTCCTAAAACTTAAAGTTTAGTGTTTTGCTAGATTCTTATTCTCCTTGCGATTTCAGACAAACCTAATCCAATCCTTAAAACTCACATATATCAAATCTCTTATCCAAATTATTTGAAACAAATTATTCTATTACCTATAAATTCATGTCATTGCCCTAATCGTGGGATGGGCGTTCCATCTAGTTTTTCTATCGCGTACGCACCTTTGCCCAGGACTTCTTGGATCTAGTATGGCCCTTCCCATGTTGGTGCTAGTTTTCCCGGTTTTTCGGCGTTGGAAGCCTTGTTGTTGCGGAAAACGTAGTCACTGATCTTGAATGCACATTGTTTAACACGCTTATTGTAGTAGCGCTTAAGCTGTGTCTTGTACTTTGCTTCTTTGATGGCAGCAAGATCGCGCTGCTCGTCGAGTAAGTCAAGATTTAAGCGGAGTTCTTTGTTGTTTTTCCCTTTGTCGATCATTAGTACTCTTGCGGACAGGCATCCGATTTCCGTAGGGATTACGGCTTCGGAACCGTAAGTCAGGTTGAACGGTGTTTATCCGTTACTTGTCTTGGTCAGGGTGCGGTAGGCCCATAGTACATGGGAGAGTTCGTCTACCCAACCTGTACGCATTGTTCCCAACCGTGCTTTGATGCCCTCCACAATGCTTCGATTTGCCCTTTCGACTTGGCCATTGCCTTGTGGATGTGCGACTGATGTGAGTATTTTGTTGGACGCCCAGCTGCGCCAACCATCTTGTAATGTTTGGTCCACGAACTGTGTACCGTTGTCACTCACAAGATGCATTGGTAGCCCGAATCTGCAAATGACAAATTCCCAAATGAATTTCTTGACATGCGCGCCGTCAATCTTGGCGAGTGGTTTTGCCTCGACCAATTTGGTGAAGTAGTCAATGGCGACGATGAGGAACTTGACGTTTCCTGGTGCCGCTGGGAATGGGCCAACTAGATCAATTGTCCATTTTTGAAAGGGCCATGGGGCCTTGACCGGCACCAGGTCGTGTTTTGGGAGCATGGTGTTTGGCGCGTGGTGTTGGCAACTATCGCATTTGCGCAGCTCTTTGATTGCGTCCACGTGTATTCTCGGCCAATAGTACTCTCCGTTAATTAGTTTGGCGACTACCATTCTTGGGCCCGCGTGTAGTCAGCAGGTTCCCTCATTAATGTCTTTGATGAGAAAGGAGGCGTATGCCAAGTCGACACATCGGAGGAGCGGACCTAGGTAGGAGCGGCGATATAGTACGCCGTTAGTGAGTTGATAATGGATAGCCTTGTTTTAGATTTTCCAGTCCTCTGACTTATCGTCATGCAGGGTGCTGGAAGACAAATAGGATTTGATTGGCGTCATCCAAGACCCGTTGCCTGTTTGGATGACGCTAACTTGTCGCAGCGGAGCAGATGGATGCTGAGGACCTCGACACGGATTTCCTTTGCCATGTGTTCGAAAACGGTGGAAGCCATTTTGCTCAGCGCATCGGCTGGTTTGTTTTCACTGCGCCTGATGTGTTCTACAGTGCAGGAATTGAATTTGCGCATGAGTTGTTTGGCTTGTTCCAAATAAAGAGACATGGTTTCGTCCTTTGTGTCGTATGTCCCGTTTATCTGTCGTGCAACGAGTAATGAGTCAACGTGTGCCTCCACGTGCCTGGCCCCCATTTTTTCCGTGATGCAGAGGCTTGCCAGCAACGCTTCGTATTCCTCCTCGTTGTTCATGCTTTTGAAGTAGAGGCGGATGGCGTATGTGAACTCATGTTTATATGGGCTGATAAGGCGGAGACCCGCGCTAGAGCCTTCATCATTGGAGGCCCCGTCTGTGAAGAGGGACCATTTCTGTGATGGGTCTAGGGTTGGCGCGGGAGACTGTTCTGCTTTGCATTCTTCGACTTTGTCGGCTGGTATTTCTGTCGTGAAATCAGCTAGCACTTGACCTTTGATTGCGGGTTGGGGCTTGTAATAAATGGTATGTTCTCCAAGCTCGATAGCCCATTTTGCGAGGCGACCCGAAAATTCCGGTTTATAAAGGACATCGCTGATCCTATAGTCCGTAAGGACATTGATCGGCTAATGCGGTTCGTTGGGTAGAGGCGCTGTCAGAGTTGGGAGGTTCATGAGGCACTGCTTCATTGCTTGGAAAGCTGTTTCCGCGTCCGCTGTCCAACGGAAGTTGATCTTTTTTGAATAATTCTTCAAAGTGTCCACGAAGGGGAAAGACTTTGAAGAGTAATTTGATAGGAAGCGATTGAGGGCCACCAGGCGACCCATTAGTGTTTGCACTTCTTTGATTGATGCGGGAGAAGGCATCTTTTCGATTGCTTGAACTTTTTCGGGATTGGCACGAAATCCATCCCGTGTGACGATGACGCCGAGGAATTTGCCTTCTTCATTTCCGAAGGAGCATTTGCCGTGATTTAACTTCATGCACACCTTGCGTAATCGAATGAAAGTTTGTTGAATATCCCTTAGCATGTCTCCCTCTTCTTTGCTTTTAATTACAAGGTCATCGACGTACACTTCTAGGCGCATACCGATTTCTTCTACGAAGGCGGTGTCCATGAGGAGTTGGCACGTGGCGTCCACATTCTTTAAACCAAAAGGCATTTTTGTGTAGCCGAACGTACCCATGTCTGTGCCGAACGCCGTCTTGTCGTCGTCTTCCTTTGCCATTTGTATTTGGTGGTACCCCTTATACGCATCAAGGAAGCATTTGAAGCGATAAAGGGCCAGGGAGTCCACCTTTAAGTCGATTTCTAGCAATGGATAACAGTCTTTGGGACACGCCTTGTTGAGGTCCTTGTAGTCAACACACATGCGCCAACTCCCGTTGGCCTTTGCGACCATGACAGGGTGGGCGACCCAAGTTTGGTATCGAATGGGACGCAAGATGCCCGCATTGAGCAGTTCGGTGACTTACTCGTTCCTGGCCTTTGTTTTTTCCGGCCGCATGCTCCAATTCTTTTGAACCACTGACACGTTGAGTCTGTGTTCCGCTATTTCCCGTGGGACACCAACCATGTCCACCGGTTGCCATGCAAAGACGTCTATGTTGCGGATGAGCAATTGCTTAAGGTGATTGCGGATGGTGTTGGAGATTGCATGGCCGATGACAACCGTTTGCTCTGGAAATTTAGGGTTGAGAACCCATTTTTCTGTCTCCATGCGGGTATCCGCTTTAACCATTTTCGGGGGTTTGGCGGTTTCCGCCGAGTGGCAGTCTTTGTTCCCCCGAATTATTGCTACACCGGTCTTGGTAGGGAAGCCGACCATTGCGTGGGCCGTGGAAGCGTTCGCGTTAAAGCGTGTGATGCCCTCACGGCCGAGTAAAATTTCGTGGTTGGAGTTGGCTAGTAGGACCATGAAATCGCAGATTTCTGTGCGCTCATGTGTTCCATCCGACATCATTACGGGCATGGAAATCATGCCGCGGGGCATGATTGTTTCATGGATGAAGCCGGAGATTGGCTCGTTGACCGGTATGAGCCTTGCCTTGTCTTCTTCATCCAACTGCTGAAAACACTGATCATACATAATCCCAGTGCTGCTTCCACTGTCTAGAAACATGTACCGCGTGCGGTAATGTCCAAAGACGGCTGTGATGACTAAGGGTGCGGTGCAGGACGCGCCGCCACGGACTTTTGGTAGGAGGACATCCGCCTCCTTCCAAGAGTCGTCGTTCTGTGGTATACGGGAGCGTTTCCCGTGTCGAGCTTTCTTTCCGGGCGTTGTCTTGTTGCTTTGATGGCACTGAATGATGGTGGAGATATGAATGTTTAGGTCACGGATTTTCTTCCGCGATCCTTCCCCCTGGTTGTCATCACCAGTTTGCCCCCTCGCGGCGCGATGGACGTTCTTGACCAGGTGACCGAGCTGACCAGACTTCAGCGTGGTCTCAATATCCATCTTCAGGCTATAACAGTTGTTTGTAAGATGGCCAAAGTCGTTGTGATACTCACAAAATTTGGTTGTATCCACATTCCTTTCCCAAGGGGCTTGGGCTCCTTGAGGGTTACTTGTTCCGTCTTGAGGACCTGAGACAGAGTTTTGATTAGTGGGGTCCATTCGTGGTTCTTCTTGGAGTGACCGTGCTGTTCCCTTGACTGTTTGCTGCTGATGAGCTGGCGAGCGTCATTGGCGAGAGAGTACTTTCCCTCGTCCGTTGAGCCTGGGATACGATTCCATACCGATTTGCCTTTATTATTATTATTATTATTATTATTATGGTGATGTTGCTGGAAGCCATGCATCTGACTGGAGAATTTTTTAGATGAGGCATATATTTTGGCAGAGTGGATGAGCTCATCCCATGACTCTGGGATGCCATCCTTGCCGGTAAGGCATTTCATGAGTTCTGGGGTCCGTACGTTATGGATGAACGCAACGCGAGTAAGTTCTTCTCCGCAGCCTATCTGGAGGGCCTCCTTGTTAAAGCGGAATGTAGGAACCTTAAACAGTAAGTTGCTGGAGTTGGTAGATGTACTTAAAAGGCGTAGGATTTAGATTGCATGCCTTCAGGAGACTAGGTGGAAACGAAATACAGGGGCTGAATGCAACGGGTATAAGTTGTTGTATTCAGGATTCGATGGGGTTAAGAACGGGGTGGGTTTTCTAGTGACTAAGGAACTGCACAGTAGTGTGGTGGAAGTGATAAGACATAGTGATTGGATTGTGGTCTTGAGGATAGTACTAGGTGGTAAAGTAACGTCTGTGATTAGCGCCTACGCGCCTCAAATTGGACTTGGGGTTCATGAGAGGAGAGGCTTCTGGGAAGGTCTAGACGTAGTAGTGAGAGCTATACCTAGGGAGGAGAGAATTTTTATCTAGGGGGATTTTAATGGGCACGTTGGTATGGATAATGATGGCTATCAGTCAGGCCATGGGGGTTTTGGTTTTGGCGATAGGAATGATCCTGGAAGGGATCTTCTAGAACTTGCAGTGGCCCACGAACTCGGTATCTTAAACTCCTTTTTCAAGAAAAGAGATTTGCATTTGGCCACGTTTAATAGTGGGGGTCGTAACACGCAAATTGACTACCTCCTGAGCGAGAAGATCGAAGATGTTGGAGAGGCTGCAAAGTTCTTCCAGGAGAGACTACAGTGTCTCAACACCTCTTGTTAGTGGCTGATATAGTTCTAGATTCAAAGTTGATTGAAAGGGAAAGGAAATCTCAACCTAGGATCCGATGGGGAAATTTGAAAGGTGATAACATTACAGTGTTTAGAGAGAAGATCAGTGCAAGGACATCACCCTCTCTAGGTGGAGACGCAAACCGACTGTGGGAGGACATGGCAACTACCATTTCACATGTGGCGATTGAGACTCTAGGGGTCACTGTAGGAAAGAAAAGTGGGCGCAAGGAAAGCTGGTGGTGGTGTGACGATGTGCAGACCAAATTAAGAATTAAGCAAGAGAGGCTCAGGGATCTTATGTGGTGTACAATCGAGGTGGATCGAGTGAGGTTGAGGGAGGAATTTAAAAAGGCCAGGAGGGAGGCGAAAACGGTAGTGGCAGATGCGAAGAACGTAGCCTTTAAGCGGATGAATGAGTGTCTAGAAATAAAGGAGGTGCAACATGATATGTATAAGATTGCCAAAGCAAGAGAGCGAAGGAGGCAGGATCTAGGATTATTGAAGTTTATTAAGGGTTTAGATGGGCATGTTTTGGTAAATGATAAGGACATTAAGTTAAGATGGCAGACTTACTTCCACGATCTTTTCAATGGGGGGAGGATCTACCAACAACAAAGCGAAAATCGTACTCCTCAAAGGCGACGTCTGAGT
Organism: Ambrosia trifida; assembly: GCA_028751855.1. NCBI lineage: Eukaryota > Viridiplantae > Streptophyta > Magnoliopsida > Asterales > Asteraceae > Ambrosia > Ambrosia trifida. The sequence goes on along the minus strand of CM054128.1, from coordinate 60,426,899 downwards.
AACTGCACCTGCTAGGGCATTACACAAGAAGAGGTGATGACAGAACTTAGGAAGATGGGAAGTGCTATGGCAGTTGGTCCAGACAAGATACCGGTCGAGGTGTGGAAGAGTTTAGGAGATGAAGGAGCTCAATGGCTAACTACTTTGTTTAACCTTATTTTTGAATCTGGAAGAATGCCAGACCGGTGGAGGAGCAGTGTCGTAGTGCCTCTATATAAGAACAAGGGAGACGCCCAATGTTGTGAAAATTATAGAAGGATTAAGTTACTAAGTCATACTATGAAATTATGGGAGAGGGTTATTGAGGCTAGAATTAGAAAAGAAACTCAGGTTACTATAAACCAATTTGGTTTCAAGCCATGGTGGTCAACTACAGAAGAAATTCTCATTTTAAGGAGGCTGATGGAAAAGTATAGGGAGAAGAAGCATGATTTACACATGGTGTTCATTGACCTCGAAAAGGCATACGACAGTGTGCCACGTAAATTGATTTGGGATACTTTGGTGAGTAGAGGGGTCCCGGGGAAGTATATAGACATAATTAGGGATATGTACGATAAGACTGAAACTAGTGTTCGTACACCGATAGGGGACTCTAACTTCTTCCCTGTGGAGGTAGGACTCCACCAAGGGTCAGCATTGAGCCCGTTCCTTTTTACAGTTGTCTTGGATGAGTTGTCCAAGTCAATTCAAGAAACAGTCCCGTGGTGCATGATTTTTGCTGATGATATTGTGTTAGTAGCGGAGATTAAAGAAGGCTTGAATGTCAGGTTAGAGGAGTGGCGATCAACTTTGGAGTGCAACGGTTTAAGGATTAGTCGCTCTAAGACTGAGTATCTTCATTGTGATTTCAGTGGTGTGGGTGATGATGACCACACTCAGCTCACTATCAAGGGTCACGTGGTCCCTCGGACGACTAAGTTCAAGTACTTAGGATCGTTTATACAAAAGGATGGGGAGATTGATAGTGACGTAGCTCACCGCATACAGGCTGGTTGGTGTAGGTGGAGAGCTGCCACTAGCATACTGTGCGATAGAAGGTTCCCAACTAAGTTAAAAGGAAAATTTTATAGGGTTGCTGTTAGACCTGCTATGTTATATGGAACAGATTGTTGGGCCATCAAGAAGCCACATGCTCAAAAGATGGAGGTAGCCGAGATGTGGATGCTGAGATGGATGTGTGGTCAAACGAGGTTAGACCGAATTAGAAATGAGGTTTTTAGGGAGAGGTTAGGAGTGGCTAGTATCACATATAAGATTAAAGAAGGGAGATTGAGATGGTTTAGACATGTGAGGAGGAGACAGACGTCGGCTCCAGTTAGAGCTGTGGAAACCGTCGACGTGGAGGGGAAGAGGAGTAGGGGTAGACCCAAATTAACTTGGGACGAACAAATTAGGCATGATTTACTAGATTTGCACCTCTCCGAGGACATGGTCCATGATAGGAGTTCGTGGAGACGTAAGATTAAGGCCAATGACCTTTAGGGTGTGTCATACAATAGTATCCTCAGATAGGTCTTACATGCCTAGATATCTATATACTTTAGGGATTCTATGCATTTGATTCTCTTCTATCTGTATGTCTGTTTTTCATATGCTTATGTTACGCTATGTTACTCTATCATCACTGCTTGTGTCATCTGGCAACTTTCTATAGGTTTTATTTTAGCTATGTTTGTATGTTTTTTGTTTGTTCCTGAGTTGAGGGTCTCTCTGGAAGCAGCCTCTCTATTCGCAGTGATAGAGGTAAGGTATGCCTACATCTCACCCTCCCAGACCCTATCAACAGCTTGCTATTTGTGGGATTTACTGGGTATGTTTGATTGATTGACTAGTCTACATAAAAATTTTGGATTTTGCCACACAAAACCATGAGGTTCATGACTATTATGTGAACATGAGATATTAAGGTTCAGGATCCATTAAGCCCTCGTGTCATACATCACACCGTAACCATTAGCTATGGACATAGCCATGAAACACCAGGATAGATCTATTGGGTTGACACCCCCACTCTTGGTCAGTCGCTCTGACCGGATAACAGATATCAAAAGAGTATTTGTATTTCACATTTATTCATTGTCTTACGTGTACAATGGACGAGGCACAACATGTCAAGGTTTGATTATGGGCTCATGTCAGATCAAGTATTAATTATTGCCCTGGCTAGGCATTAATTTAGTCAGTTTTGGATTACATGTCCATTCATTAAAACCCGTGAACTCACCAACTTTATATTGACCTATATTTTACATGTGTGTATATATAGATATATATATTTTTTGAAATCTTGGGATACCATCTTTTGAATTGTTGTTGTATTGTTTTTAAACATTAACAATTTCCTACAATGGTTTTATTCGAGACAATTTAACTTAATGTTTTGTAAAACTATGCTGTCTTATGGAATTCCCTCTTTTAAATAAATCGATGCTTGCATGACCTTTTGTGCTTGGAAATCATTCAAAGTCGCGCCTCGCGTTTCTGCCTTGGCGGGGTGTGACAGAGTGGTATCAGAGCACGAGGTTATAGTGAACTGAGATTCTATTGAGTCAAACTATAATCTAAACAAAATTGATTTCAAAATGTTTTCCAAAGAAAGAAATACAACACTTATCCCTAAGCGCTACGCAAGTTCCATGCCAAGTTACATATTTCGCACACTAGTAGACATATTAAGTATACCACATGATTACTAAAAATATACGTGTGCTATTGATTTCCAGGATCATGGCACACAACGACGACCCCATTATCATCCCGGATTCTGATGATGAGCATGTACTGGAGAGTCCTCTAGTAGACGACAGTCAGCATGGTTACGAGCCTGACTCCAGCGACTCAGACATTGTGGAGGAAGATGCACCCCCACCGCAGCCAGAGCCCCAGGTGCCATCTTACCATCCATATCACTCGTGTCCGAGTGGGGTACGTATGTTGTACACCCCTCGGAAACGTGTGCTCCATCCATCGGCTCCTATCGCTCCAGCTGAGATTCCTGTCGAGGTCGACCCTGAGCCTCCAGCACTAGCCGATCCCCAACCCCCAGCTCCCAAGGCACCAGAGCCACCCAGAAAGAAGTTACTTCAGATATCCGAGGCCTGCAGGAGGACGTATTTGCCGACTGTTGATGGAATCTTAGCCTACTCTGCTGAGGATACCGACGACGAGGCCCCTTCTACTTTCGAGGTCGGTGGGCCATCCCAGCCACCCTCTGACACTCCGCTATCCACTGGCTTTGAGCCGGCACCCGTGTGCCACACCCACTACTCTGTACAGGACATGATTTGGCGTCACAACACAGAGATATGGGTATTGCGTGGGAGGGTTCAGGTGTAACACCCCAACAAATGGCGGAAACATCGGGGTGCCACGTAGTGATGATTGATCAATAGCTCATGGTACTAAATGAAAGTGGAATATTATTAAACAATTTACAATTTACAATTTTCATACAAGTAATATGGACAAACTGATTACATAAACTTGGTTAATATAACTAGATCCAAAGCTCATGTGTGTTCCAAGACTTGTACAACTTCCAATAGCAAATAAAACCTGAAACATGTTATGTTGGAAAGATGAGGGCGGGGTCACTATAAATAGTTGGTGAGAATACATAGGTTTTTTCATGTAATTGAAAACAATGTGTTGTATAGCAATCATAGTTGAAGTATAATAATGAGTAATGTAAGAATATGAGTCCGACATGTAACAATGCATCTTTTGTATAATCAAACCTTGTGTCGCCTGAGACCTAACTCGCAAGTTAGTAAAAGTGTAACTGTTTTCGATCATCCCTGAATTCATGTGGGGGGATGGGTTTGTCAGACCTATAGCGCTATAATCAAAACAGGCAGCTTGATCAATGTTAATGATTGTACTATGTCTTTTTGTTACAAGTCATAATGAATCAACAAGTTTCAACATAATAAGAATGAGTAATTGCTATTGTTTCAAAAGTGTTTAAACATGTTTCACCCCAAAAATTTAAAACTGTAAAAAGGGGCTATGAAAACACACCTTGATTATGAAGGACTCGCTAGAATTCAATGAGAAATCAATGAATTATGTTTACACCTTGACACACAATGATGGAACAAATCGAGAGGAAAGCAACCGACATCGGTTCTATTTGGCACAAAAGAAGCCGGAACAGTGGTGATGGCCATGGGGTGTGGTCGGAGGTGTCGCGTGACGTAGGTTGTCGTCGGAATTTGGTCAAAATTTTGGAGAGGAACCTTAGAGGGGATATGATTTTTGGATGTTTAATGTGGTTTGCTAGTGTCCGGAAGGATCGTCGAAGAAGCAAGGTGGTCGAAACAGAGGGAGGTTTCAGTTTTTGTTTGGTTTGGTTTGATAGGACCCGATATTACCGGATTTGGTGTGTGTTTCTACTGGAAAAAAATCCGGTCAGAAGTTGGGAAGGACATAGGCGTGTGAATGCAATCTTATACTTAGTGCATTGTTCAATTTATACATAACAACTTCATCCCAACGGAATCGTCTCGTTTCGGCAAGGACACGATTATAGGGTCCACTTTTTTTTTACTAATAAATCGGTGATTGAAGGAATTAAGGCGAGCAACACGAATGGAAAGCAATTAATAATTGATTAGCATGTATGGGTCGTCGAAATTGGAATGTTTTGACTGGATATTAAACTGTTAGTTTTTGACATGTAGGTGGTTTCGGAGAAGATAACATATTATTCTTCAATTATTATTATTATTATTATTATTTTATTATTTTTATTTTTTTAGCTATGTTGACCTTCCAATTTCATAAAAGGGAAAATATTTTTGTTATTATTATTATGAAAATTCAAAATTCATTTCACATTCTTTAGGATTGGTCGATTATACAACATATTAAGTTTGGTTAGGATTCGACGAAGATATTGATATGTATTATTTTAGAGTTTCGAAATTTTGGGGTGTTTTAGTCTCCCATACTTTAGAAAATTCCGTCTCGAAATTTAATAGGGGGATGGTGGGTATCAAATGTGGTTACTAGAAAATACTAAATGTAAAAGTCACATGTTGAGTTGTTGAGTTTTGAGGGAAACAAGTGTTGAGCAATGGAATGATGTTTCAAAAAAAAAAAAAGTTTTAGATAGCAGGTAATTACTTGCACCTGGAATATGTGTATGTGTCAAAAGATAAAATTAAAAGTTGGTAGATGATTTGAAACGAAGAGGAATGCATATATGTAGTTTAGAGTTTAAAGATAGAATGCATCGTTTGGACTAGTGATCCACACAAGTTGTTAGGATCTGTGTAAAGTCTAGCATACTTTTAAGGTGCTACCTTTATTCTAGATTGTTAATTATTTTAGTCTATGGCACTCGACACAACTTTCGTAGGTTTTCATTTTGACCAGGACTGGTTTTGTGGTCCGACCCCTAATAAGACTTTCGATGCATCATTAGTGTTTATATATATAGTGTATACCATAGCTAACCCACCACATTTTTGATATCTTGAAATGTACTAGACGTCTACCAAAATCCTAATAGAATTTCACACTACCTTAACGTACCTGTAAATTCATGATTACGTTCCGGACCGCAATCACAAATTTACCTTACATTAGGGTTTGTGTCCTTCTATGACTCTAAACACACATGTAAAACACACAATACACAATAACCTTGTGATTTGAATCTTTGTATCAATGAGTCTATTGCTTCTTTGTATCAAATAACGTGTTCAATGTATCTAGAAATGAGTCCAACTATTGACAGGCAAGAAGACCACTACCAGTCGATGAGTAGGAACCTCTACCAATTGTTGAGAAAGTACGATGGCCTCTACCAGTCGTTGAGCAGGTTATTAAAAACCTCTACCGACCGTTGAGCAGGTATGATGACCTCTACCAATCGTTGAGCAGGTTATTAGAAACTCTACCAACTGTTGAGCAGGTACTTCATCCTCTATCAGTTGTTGATTAAATGTAACAATTATTTCGGAGTTCAACCCATAAATTGCAAATTTTTAAAACACAGATATGTAAGAAATTTTGTAAATGCAACAAGTATCAAGTATCAAGTATAGCTTACGAGTTGTAATTGAGTTGCGCTAGACAAGTTTAATGAGTCTATGTATGATTAGAGCAAATAGTTCATATTTAACTATCCATGTTTTCAAGTATCACAAATGATTATAATAGGTAATCAATTCCTCATATATCATTTCGAATCATGTTGCAACAAACAATCAAGTCTTCAATAGTTTGGTTATCATAGAGATCAAGTTCATGTTCGAGGGGGTGAAGGTTATGAATTTGGTTTTTGAGAGGATGGTGAAAAACTCAAAGTAAAATCAAAGTTGCGAAAGATGGTGAATGTGAAGGAAGTTGATAAATGGTTTAATTTTATAGGTTTTCAAAGAGACACAAGTAGTAAGGAGATTAGAATCATGAGGTTTGAATCAAAGGTTAGAATTAAGCGTATGAGACAACACGATTGTGGTAAATACCAAAAAATGCAAAAGTTCGAACAAGTTGAGGATAAGTAGGTATCAATGGAGAACTGAGAGAATGAATCTTGTTCCTGTGGATGGAAAGATTTTATTTTTCAAAATCGGATTTGTACATAAAGCAAAAGTAATTAAATAGTACAAACTAAGTAAGCATAGATATGGATATTCTAGTTAGTAGGAGATCTTACACACGACATTGGGTTTTGAAGATCAAGGTTCCATTAAGTGATTTTTAATGGATTAAAACATTATATCGAAATTTCTTTGTTATGCCAATAAATAAACACTAGAATTTAGAAAATAAGTTTGAGGACATCTTTTGACAAAAATAGGCATTTTCTATAGTTTGTGAAATTCCTAGACGATGAAAATTTGACAAGATTTAGAAATCTTTAGTGTTGTGCTAGGAGTAGGATGGAGATAGAGAAATAGAAACAAGTAGAGCTGCAAGTAAAAGAAGCAAATACTGATTAAAAATCCTAGGGTTATAGACTAGATTATTTTTCTAATAACCTAGATCCCTATAACCATAGCTCTTATACCAATCTGTAACACCCCAACCGATGGCGGAAACATCGGGATGCCACGTAGTGATGATTGTTCAATAGCTCATGGTACTAAATGAAAGTTGAATATTGATAAACAACTTACAATTTTCATACAAGTAATATGGACAAACTGATTACATAAACTTGGTTAATATAACTAGATCCAAAGCTCATATGTGTTCCAAGACTTGTACAACTTCCAATAGCAAATAAAACCTGAAACGTGTTATGTTGGAAAGATGGGGGGGGGGGTGAACTATAAATAGTTGGTGAGAATACATAGGTTTTTGCATGTAATTGAAAACAATGTGTTGTATAGCAATTATAGTTGAAGTATAATAATGAGTAATGTAAGAATATGAGTCCAACATGTAACAATGCGTCTTTTGTACAATCAAACCTTGTGTCGACTGAGACCTAACTCGCAAGTTAGTAAAAGTGTAACTGTTTTCGATCATCCCTGAATTTATGCGGGGGGATGGGTTTGTCAGACCTATAGCGCTATAATCTAAATAGGCGAATGAGTAATTGCTATTGTTTCGAAAGTGTTTAAACATGTTTCACCTCAAAAATGTAAAACTGTAAAAAGGGGATATGTAAACTCACCTTGATTATGAAGGACTCGCTAGAATTCAATGAGAAATCAATGAATTATGTTTACACCTTGACACACAATGATGGAACAAATCGAGAGGAAAGCAACTGACATCGTGTTGATGCGTTTTGCGACTAAGGATTGGATATATATAATTAACACATGTTAGTGATGGCCGAAGGTAAATATGTATGGGCGAAGGTAGACAAAAATGGGCGAAGGTAGATGATAAAGGGGCGAAGGAAGAATGAACCTGAACAAGAGACACATTCGACCACCAGAAGTGGGCGAAGGTGGAAAACACTCACATTCGACCAGTGGAAACGGGCGAATGTGCAGTGCCTATATATAGTTTTTGTGTTTTTGATAATGTAAGTGAGTTGTCATTTGTGTCCAGGTTCAGTTCAGGTTCAGAGGTGTTTTTGAGAGATTATGTGTGTGTTCTAGATTAACATAAACTGATTGTATATGCTTTTTGAATGAAGTTAATCTATGAAATGATACTGAAAATGATCTTGATTGTGTCGTGATTTGTGTTTTATCAATTTGTTCAGAACCAGGGTTTCCGCACCTAGTTTTGTGACTTGTATGATCGTATAATCCTGTTTTAGCTAAAATCCAACGCTCACAAAGTGGTATCAGAGCCTAGAGGATCATACAACAACAAATTTGATAAGATCAGAGCTGATTTGGACATGTTTTTGACATAAAATCATCTGTTTTTACATAAACATTGTTTCTAAGAGTTTTTGATCGATTTAAAGGTGAATTTGTGGTCGAATTCAAGTTTTCCAAGACTTAAAGTTGTTCCAAATCAATTCCGAAACATAACCTGATTGAGATCATTCAAATCCATGAACTTTTGAAAATATGAGATCAGAATAACCGTTTTTCAAACAATAACCGTTTTTCAAAAATGAGATCTGACTGTTTTGGGCGAACCTGGAACCTGAACTGAGTGTTGTGGTCGAAAGTGTTAAAAAGTGGGCGAACCTGAGTCGTTTTTGGGCGAATCTGAATTTTCTTGTTGAAATTTTTCACCTTCGACCGTTTTCATTTTGGGCGAAAGTGAAAATCTATTAGGGTGTGTTTACATTCTGGTCATTTCTACATTCGGTTGTTCCTGTTTGGACGAAAGTAGAAACAAAAGGGACGAAAGTGAGAAATTTTGGACGAATATAGGATTGTTTGGACGAACCTACTGTTTTTCGGGCGAACCTAGGATTTTTGTTGAAAATTTTTCTAAGTGTTGAGTTTTTCAGATTGTGATCATGTGGCGTTTTCAAACTACTCAGGGATCAGCAACAACACAACCACAACAGCAGACGATGGACCCATGGACAGTGGCAGCGCAAAAGACGAACACACAGTCTTCACAACCACTTAACTACATGACAACAACGAGCACGATGCCTCAAAATGTAGCACATCCGGCACTACAATCTGATTACTGGGGAGTAGCTGCAGCGGCGGTAAATACTCAAACCACTAATGCTATTTCTACTTTGATTAAGGATTTGTCTACAGGTAGTGGAACTCGGCCACCTAAGCTCATGGATATGCAAGAGTATAATCAGTGGCACACCATGTTCAAGATCCATTTGGAAGGCATGGGAGTTGAAGGAGCTGAGGCATGGAGCATGATTGTTAAAGGATACACAGCACCAATTCTGGAGAATACAGGTGAGATGATTCCTCTGGAAAGCTTAACTGAGGACGAAAAGAAGAAATATGTGGTAGAGAAGAAGGCGTTTTCTCAACTGACGCAGGCAATCACAAGTGACCTGTTGCATCAGTTTGGGACATGTACTACATCAAAGCAGCTTTGGGATAAGCTGAAGAGGAAGCATGATGGTAACGAAAAGACCAGGAGTCTGAGAATGGAGGAATTGGTCAAAGAGTTTGAGAATTTTTCTTTCATTAATAATGAAACTTTGAAAGAACTAACTCCTAGATATATGCATTTGTTGTCTGAATTGTCTAGTTATGGTGTACAGATTCCAATGACTAAGCAGGTGGATAAGTTTGCAGATGCTTTGCCACCACAATGGGATCAACATGTGGAAGTACTGAGAGAGAAGGATGCTTATCAATTCTGGACCATTTCAGAGTTTATCGAAAAGCTGGAGAACAAAGAGTTGGAGGATAGGAGGAAAGCTAGAAGGTCACAGATTCCTCAGAATCCCAGTTTGTATTTTGGAGGCACTTCAGTTCCAGCTGGAAACTCGAGCTCTGGAAGCGTTGCACCACATGTTGCATGTATTTCTAATGTCATGGAATCATCAAAACCATCCACCAACTACACACCACCACAATACAATTCCTACTCACAACCATCATATACACCACCACAATATAATTCCTACATTTCACCAATTTCCCCAATGCAACAAGCAAGTTTTTACACCGCTAACCAAACACAACAACCAGTAAACCAAGTTACTCAACATAAACAACAACCGGTGGTTTTGGATACATCTAACTTGGGAAATGTGACTGTGGAGGTTGCTCAGCAACACATTGCATTAGTCTCAGCAATGGTTTCATCTTACAATGGGTTGGTTGCTAGTCAGATTGGGAACAACAACTTAACCAACGAAGACTACGCACAGATAGACAAGGAAGAGATGGAACTCATTGACATTCAATGGGCTTTTGCGAGTATAATGAGAAGAGCAACAGAGTTCATCGAGAAAACTGGAAGAACTGATTTGGCAACTTCTCCCAACACAACCTATGGATTCAACAAGGAGAAGGTTACGTGTTTTAATTGTGGAGAAAAAGGACACTTCAAAAGGGAATGCACCCAGCCACCTAAACAAGGTAATCGAAACCCTTTCAATGCAAATTACCAGAACCGTCAACAAAACCAAGTTTCTTATCAAAATAACAACAACTACCAAAACCGAAACTTTAACAACCAAAACAGACAACCAAACACTCAAAACCAGATTCAAAACCAATCTCCTAATCACACAAACCGAACAATTGTACCTATTACTACACCTAATGAGATTCAACATAATGCGAGTCAGAACCAAGCTTTGGTGACTCAACAAGATGAGAGGTTTGACTGGTCGGGTATGCAAATAGGAGTTGAGGAAGTGACTACTGGTGGGAATGTGGCATGTGTTGCTTATCAGGTTGATATGGAAGAGTCGGTGGCAGTTGATGAGAAGAAAGAAACTGAGGAGTGTGAAAGTGATGATTCTGAGACTGAGATGGAAGTGGGGAGTGAACCTGTTGAGGTTAAGGCTGAGGAAAAGAGTTCTGGAATGGTGATTGATTCAGTTTCTGATGTTCCCGAAGAGTGTAGATCAGTTTATTCAGATTCTGAGAGCGAATCAGACACAGAGGCAAGTGTTGATTCTTTAGATGATGATATTGATCAGTTGCTGGCAGAAGCTGACTTTTTGATGACGAGGAAGTCGTGCATTGCTGATGATGCTTTCACCAAGATCGACTATTCCAAGTTTTTCACTGGAAAGGAAGCTCATTTTGCGTTGATGGCCATGACTGAACCGCCAAAACCTGTAAGTTCTGAATCTAGCACTAATGTTATGAGTGATAAATATTGTGGAACATGTGATAGATTGACTGAGGAGAATAAACAACTCCGAATTTCACGTGATAGTGCTATCCTGAATTGTCAATCTACTCGCAAAGAGTTAAATGTTTTCAACAAAGTATTAGATGGCTATAAAAAGGACATTTCTGACTTGAAAAATACTTTGTCATTGAAACAATTGGCCATAAACAACTATATCAATGAAATTGAAAACACCAAGTTGGAAATGGCAGCCATAAAATGCTTTGCTGAAAAGGTTAACAAGAAGTTGGAAAGTTATAAGAATGTTGCTTATGTGGTAGATCATATCATTGATGATAACACCACCAATTACAAGTCTGTACCATCTCCGGTTCTTTTTGAAAACCATAACTATCACCAAGTTATACCGGAGAGTTCGGTAAAATCAGACTCGTCATCGGAAATGGAATCTAATACCTCGAGTATTGGTGATCCATATTCCGATGTGAGACCGATTTTGGGCTTGAACAATGAGGGTGTTTATGCTGAGAGTGATAATTCAGACTCAGAAAATGATGATACTGGTAGTGATAAATCTGTTAATGAATGTGAGATTCCAAAAGAAAATCACATCATTACCACTGAACCAGTGTCACCATCTGATCATGTTCATCCGATGGCTAATGCTAATCGTGATAAAAAGTCTGAAAAGATTGATGCTAAGAAAGATAATGATGTTAAGAATGTGGTCAAAAAGAATGAGCTGAATGAACAAAGTGACAAACCTGTTAAAGTGTTTTATCGGATGGAAGGATCCGATAAAATCATTTCTGATGAGGAATTTCCGATCAAAAATGTTAACTATTCTAAACTTGATAAAATCTGGCAAGAAAGCACAATATGGTTTCCAAAACATGAGAGAACCAATGAAATTCCACCAGAAATCTTAAAGAAATTGTTTTCAGAAGTTCCTCAAGAACCAAAGGTCCATGTCACCGAGTTCATTCGACCAAATGATAAAGCAAATGGTTTTTATGAGCCCTCTTACTCGAAAGGACCACTTCCTGAGAGTTTAAGAAATCAACAGTATAATGATCAATTTCCTGTTAGATCATTTGCTTCACCAAATGCTCATTATGTGTTTGAGGAATATAGAAAATGCTTTAAATGTGGAGAACGCGGGCATTTACTTGCTCAGTGTCCATATGTAAGGCACAAAAGACATGAGGTTGAAGTTCGAAATTCCATGAGAAAGCCGATTGATCATTATGTTCCACCACATAGACGGGCTGTTCCTCAACAACAACATTTTTATAATCAAAACAATTTTCAAATGAGGAACAACCGTCCATTTCAATATGATCACAGAAATCGGATAGCTATGGAACAATCTTGGAGAAAACCTGTGGTGAACACAACAGCTGATAGACAAAAGGTTCCACAAAAACCAATTGTCAAATCAAATGTTGGACCTAAGTCTGTTAACTCAGATAAGGTTGCCAAGAAAGTTACTTTTAGTAACAATGTTCAGAAACCAATTGAGAAACCAAAATCTCAAATTCGTATTCTCAAAAGGTCTGAACAATCTTGGACACCTAATGGTACTCCAGGAGCTTCTACTTCGAAGGCAAGCGAGAAAGTAACATAAACTCATTTCAATTCACATACGTTTTAGGGGGAGAAGTTGAAAGGAATTAGGTTTTAAACACAATTTAATTGTTTAATCGATCGTTTAAACCGTTTAAACCTAATTTTTCTTTTAAAACTGATGTAAATTGATTCATGATGACAATTGATGGCATGCGAGTGTTAATCGGTCGTATTAGAATACATTTGGATCAACAAAACAAGTTAAAATCAACAATGGCAAAATTTTAAATTTTGGGGGAAAACCTTTTTCACCTTCGGTTGAAATAAACGGGCGAAGGTGGATTATATTTGGGCGAATGAACCTTAAAACGGCCGAATGTATTTTTAACTTCATTACATGTTCACATTCGACCAAATTTTTCACATTCGACCAAATAATCTCACATTCGACCAAGTTCAAAACGGGCGAATGTGCAGATTATTTTGACCAGAATTTTTATAATTTTGTCGTTTTTGTATTTTGACGTGTTTCATTGATTTTTATGTGCAGATGGCTGATCAACCCGAGAACGTTGAAACACCAGCAGTCAATGTGGAAACTCCAGCTGAAATTACAGTTCCAGATCCAGTACCAGAAGCTGAAACGTCTGTTCCGAGCAGTTGGCCGTTTGAAAGATCGCACAACTGTTGCGCTTATCTCGGAGATGTAGAGAAGAATACGGAGTTTACCGGGATTATAGCATTTCTGAAGAGGAGCAGGATTGTTCATGCTTTAGCCACACCAACCATCATATACAAAGACATCATTGAAGATTTTTATCAGAATGCGAAGTATGACTACTGGGAGAATCAGACGATCATCAAGAGCAAGATTCAGGAGATGGATATGTTCTTGACTGAAGCTGATATTTGGGAAGCTTTACAGATTAAGTTCGAAGATAGTGAAGATCCCAGGGAATTGTCATGGACAGAACAGAAGGCGTGTTTCTTACGAATGAAATACAAAGGTCCAATCACTGACGGATCTATGTATAAGGGGAAACTGGGAGTGCAGTACAAGTATTTTGCACATGTTCTTATTCATGTTTTTGGATGTGTGAGTGGTGGTTATGACGTCATGAGAAGGAGTTTGAGTTCATTAATGGTTGCGTTGACACTCAACAAACCATTTAATGTTTCTGGGATGATTCTTGATCATATGCTGGAGATGCTTAAGGGAATGAAGAATAAGAAGTTTATGCTGTATCCGAGATTTCTGATGATGATCTTTGACTACAAGTATCCTATGCTGAAAAAGGATCCGACTATGATCCTAGGTCAAGATCATATGAACATCAGAACATTGATGAGAATGAAGGGTTACAAAGGTGTGCCTGATAGTGAGAAGCCACCTAACAGGAGGTTATTTGGTGCTTTGGCTCGTCCGGATTACACTGATCCTGGCAAGAACAAAGCAAGACATGATGATAGTGACTCGGACAACGATGATCCCTTAGTGTATGTTGATTCAAGCACTAAGCGGAAACGGCAAGTAGTCAATCCTGGAGCCAAAGGGAAGGGCAAGGGAAAGGCTGTGGATCAGGGAAGCACTAAGCAACAAGTGGCTAGAAAGAAATCGACGGCGAAGAAAGGATCGGGTTTGGTGGATGAAGAGTCGGTAGATTCAGAAGAGACTGAGGTTGATGAGCAGTGGGATTCTGATGATGAGAATGTGAGGACCACCAAACGTAAGACCACTATGGTTGGTGAGTCTGAATCCTTGAACCAGTCGATAGAAGAAGCTGAGAGAAGAAAGAAATCAGTTGAAGATGAGGGCCTAGGTGTTGACCTAGCAGAACTGAGTGTTGGAGATACTGTAGTGGTGAATTTGCCCAGAAAGACTAAGAAGCAAAAGACTATGGCCAAGAAGTCAAGTGTAAAAGAACTGAGGGAGAAAGAGTTAGCTCAGTTGTTGAAGGGAAAAAGATTACCTGATGCTGGTACACCATCTAAGCTATCTTCACCTGTTGCCAAGAAGCAGAAGAAAGCGAAAGAGGCAGAGACTTTACCAATCGATCAGTTCAATATCGATATGGATAAAGTGCTCGATATGTTTAGAAAGCCTCAGAAGGAGAAAGTTGTTGAAGTTGAGCCATCCAGATCTAAGTCGAAGAAAGTAACTGTGGATGACAATGTTATGAAGCAAGTTAATAAGAAGATGGAAGACATGATGAAGATGTTGGTTGCTCAACAAGCTGAGATTGCTAAGTTCAAACAGAATGAGGAGAAAATGCTTCAGATTGTGGTTGCTTCAAAATCTAATCAGGATGATATAAATGATAAGATTAAGATGATTGAAGCAAAGAATGAGAAGCTTGAAAGAAAGTGTGAAAGAAACAAGAGCAAAATCAAATTGATTAAGGCAGATAACAAAGAACTAAAGAAGGAAAACAAACGCCTTGGTAATTTGATTGAAGAGCTTTATAGCAGGGCACCTCAGTTGAAAGAGGGTGAAGAAGATGAAGAAGAAGATGAACAGAAAGTTGATTATGAGTATTCTGAATCTGAGAAAGAAGAAGATGATGATGAGGATAATGATGAATCGGAGAAAAGTGATGATGATAATGATGATGATGATGACAATAATGATGATGATGATGGTGCTGAAGGTGCTGGGAAAAAGCAAGGTGATGAGTTTAGCAGTGGAAGTGATCATGATGGAGGAGATGATACTTCTAGATTTAGTTATGAGAAGAGAACACCGAAGAAGAAAGATACTGGAGAATCAAGTTCCAAGAAGAAAGGTGAGAATGTTGATTCGGATGAAAGTATTTTCTGGAACGAGAAGGTGAGATCTTTGTCTAAGGATGCTAAACAGCTGTATAAGAATATGTTGGAAAAGAGAGAGTGGACCATTGAGTTCACAGGATGCTTCGCTGAAATATTCCAGACTGATGATTTAAGATATGAGTTGGAATATGAAGATCCAGATCTTGAAGAAGGGGAGTTACCTGCATCTGTGGCAAAAGAAATCTTAGATGGTCTTGCACAGAGGGTAGGGAAAACGTTTGAGGAGTTTATGATGGATGAATCGATTCCTGATATTCCTGAAAAGGATATGGGAAGTCATTCAGATGATGTGCAGACTCCAGAGAACAATGAAGTTGAAGTAGAAGATATAACTCATGAAGAGTTTCCCCAATATTTCAGACAAGATGATGAGAATGAAGTATTTCCTGACTTCACTAAGATACCAAATAAGTCAGCGAAACAGAAAGCTAAGAAAAGGAGTGAAGAGTTTGTTGAAAAGGTATTTGGTACTGAAAAGAAAGATTCTTCTAACCAGTCTGATGAGTTGAAGAATTATATGAAGAAATTGAAAGAAATGGATGAGAACCGACCAAAGCCTGAAGCTCAAGGTAACTTTTATCGATTTCATAATGCCAAGTTCAAAGGCAGAGCTCTCGGGTGGACTTACTTAGGCAGACTGAAATGTATTGCTGCAAAATGGGAAACCGGAATCCTGTACTTCAACAGATTCTGTGACTTTCTTACTCTACCGTACTGGGCGGTTAGAGACTTATGCAGATTCCCAATGTCAGGTGCCGAAGTAAATGGATCACATGTCGGTTGGTGCGCAGATAAATTGGTTTGGGAAAGTCGTACGAGATGGAACAGGTTCAAGCCTCAATATCCCAGAAGAAAAGAGCATAGGGATATTGATCCACAAACCAATATGAAGCGTGTTACTTTGATTTATAAAGCACCTAATGTGATGAGGAAGATACCGTTGATGTCAATGCCACAGCATTTTAGTGCTGATTTCATCTTTTGGTATTATGATTGGAGAAAGGCAGAAGCGGTGATCGTGTTGAGAGATGGAAAGGATAAATACAAGCATGTTCATGTATTTGATCCTATGTGGTTGATTAATTGCACATTCGAAGACATCATCATGTTGTTCTACAATCCGATCTACTATGAACCTAATGACTTTGCTCAAGAGAGAAAGTATACGCAAGTGGTTGGAGTTTGTTTTGCGTATGACATCAATGCAGGAAGTAACTTGGAGGGTAAACTTGGCAAGACTGTGAAGATAGCCAATGTGTCTAAGCCTGTGAAGAAAACATTTGAGCCGCCAATGACTTCTGAGCAGAAGAAACAGCTCAGAATCAAGTTGATGAACAAGACCATGGACCAACAGAGAAAACTATCCAATCAATAGTCGAGGGGGAGTTTGTTGATGCGTTTTGCGACTAAGGATTGGATATATATAATTAACACATGTTAGTGATGGCCGAAGGTAAATATGTATGGGCGAAGGTAGACAAAAATGGGCGAAGGTAGATGATAAAGGGGCGAAGGAAGAATGAACCTGAACAAGAGACACATTCGACCACCAGAAGTGGGCGAAGGTGGAAAACACTCACATTCGACCAGTGGAAACGGGCGAATGTGCAGTGCCTATATATAGTTTTTGTGTTTTTGATAATGTAAGTGAGTTGTCATTTGTGTCCAGGTTCAGTTCAGGTTCAGAGGTGTTTTTGAGAGATTATGTGTGTGTTCTAGATTAACATAAACTGATTGTATATGCTTTTTGAATGAAGTTAATCTATGAAATGATATTGAAAATGATCTTGATTGTGTCGTGATTTGTGTTTTATCAATTTGTTCAGAACCAGGGTTTCCGCACCTAGTTTTGTGACTTGTATGATCGTATAATCCTGTTTTAGCTAAAATCCAACGCTCACACATCGGTTCTATTCGGCACAAAAGAAGCCGGAACAGTGGTGATGGCCATGGGGTGTGGTCGGTGGTGTTGCGTGACGTAGGTTGTCGTCGGAATTTGGTCGAAATTTTGGAGAGGAACCTTAGAGGGGATATGATTTTGGTTGTTTGATGTGGTTTGATGGTGACCGGAAGGACCGTCGAAGAAGCAAGGTGTTCGAAACGGAGGGAGGTTTCAGTTTTTGTTTGGTTTGGTTTAATAGGACCAGTTATTACCGGATTTGGTGTGTGTTTCTACCGGAAAAAAAATCCGGTTAGAAGTTGGGAAGGACATAGGCGTGTGAATGCAATCTTATACTTAGTGCAGTGTTCAATTTATACGTAACAACTTCATCCCATCGGAATCGTCTCGTTTTGGCAAGGACACGATTATAGGGTCCACTTTATTTTTTGACTAATAAATCGGTGATTGAAGGAATTAACGCGAGCAAAACGAATGGAAAGCGGTTAATAATTGATTAGGATGTATGGGTCGTCAAAAATGGAATGTTTTGACCGGATATTAAACTGTTAGTTTTGGACATGTAGGTGGTTTTGGAGAAGATAACATATTATTCTTCTATTATTATTATTATTATTATTTTTTTTTTAATTTTGTTAGCTATGTTGACCTTCCAAATTCATAAAAGGAAAAATATTTTTGTTATTATTATTATGAAAATTCAAAATTCATTTCACATTGTTTAGGATTGGTCGATTATACAACATATTAAGTTTGGTTAGGATTCGACGAAGATATCGATATGTATTATTTTAGAGTTTCGAAAATTTGGGGTGTTATATTAGGAGATCAAGGATGGCCTGTACTTGACACGTAAGACCTGGGAACCGGTACTTTACCGACTGGTGAAGTTGGGTACACGCAAGAATGACGCGGAGCAGGGACGCGCCATAGCTGAGGAGCGTGTTGAAGAACTCGATGCTAGAGTTGATGATCTTGAGGCGAGGATGATTGCAGCTGTTGCAGCCTTGTCTGCTGCTTTCCCACCCCATCCCCGTAGGATATCATAAGTTGTACTTGTAGTAGTAGTTTAAAAACTTGTAAGGCAGTATGCCATTTTATTTTGTATGTAGAAACAAAATCAAGTATGTTAAACTTTCTATGAAAAGTTCAATATTTTAATTTCCTATATTGTTGTGGTGTTTGTGTGGTGCATTTGTGATCTTATTTTGTCGTTTGTGTTGATTATATAGTTGTTCGATTGGTGCATAAGTTGACAATATTATACAGTGATATGTGTCGTATTCTTTTAATCTTATGTATTAGAAGAACATGCCTCCCAAAAGAACTACCTGATGGACTTCTGAGGAAAAAGCTTTTCCGACCACCTCAGTGGGCCTAGCCAGGAGGCTATCGTGCAACGTGAAGCGAACCGCGCCGACTACAGTGGCTGTTCGGGCACAGCAGGCTGACGTAGAACCCATGAACCTGAGACTAGTAAAGATTTTGCCTATTCCTTCTTGATCTTACATCGATCCTCTCGTTGATATTCCATTCTTTCTAACACTGTAGAAGTAGAAAACACCGTGCGTGTGTGTTCCTACAAGACTTTCATGGCATGTAAGCCCTGGAATTTTCGTGGTTCAGAAGGAGCGATTGGTATTGTCCATTGAATTGAGAAAACTGAGTCAGTGCTCGATATCAGTGGTTGCCCGTAAGATCATAAGATCAAGTACGACACTTGTACCTTCCAAGATGAGGCACTGACATGGTGGAGTTTACAAGTGCAGACCTTGGGTCGTGAAGTTGCCTACAATCTCTCATGGACTGAGTTGAAGGTGATGCACATGGACAAGTATTGCCCACATAGCGAGCTTCAGAAGTTGGAGACCGAGTTCTGGAATCTGTCCATGAACAGGGCGGATATCACTACCTATACCACCCGATTTCATGAACTTTCTCGATTGGTTCCACACATGGTTACCTCCGAGTATAAGAGGGTAGAAAGATACATCTTGGGACTTTCTCCTAAGATTCGTAGCATGGTCACCACTGTTGCTCCATCTTCCATTCAGCATGTTGTCACTCTTACTCACAGCCTTACCGACGATGCGGTACGTATGGATCACTAACCCAGAAGGAATCAGACAAGGGTGAAAGCTCTGGACACAAACACAAGTGGTCTACCTTCAAGAAGGGGAAGAGCACAGAGAGTCATACCAACAAGAATCCCGAAACCGTCAAAGCCTTCCTTGCCGCCGCTACAGAGACTCACAAGCCATGCAATGGGCGCCACCCACTCTGCAACAAATGCAAGTATCATCATGTGGGGACATGTGAAAGTATCAAGTGCGAGAACTGCAAGCTGATGGGTGATGCCTTTGGTTTTTAGAATTAAAAAGATGTCAATTTCTCCGGTGCCAAAAACTTTGATTTAACAATCCCAAAACAATGGTTTGGGGGAAAAGACTAATTTTAGTAAACCCTCATTAACAAAGTTTTAAATTTATAAAGTAAACAATAATTACTTTAGAAACTAAAAGCAACACATAGGAAGAGAACCTGGCATGCATAGTATAGTCTCTGGGGTAAGTATTGAGTATCGTATTCAGAGTTCAAACTTTCCCCTACTCAACCTTTCATCATAAAATTGATCGGGTTTTAAAAAGAAAATAAAACGAGGGGTTCTTTAATAAAAATAGTTTTGAAAAAGTTTTGGTTTTATAAAAGATAAGATAAAATAAAATAGTAGATAGATATGCACATCTCGGGGCCCTCCGTATAAGTAGTTAAGTTTATTATTAAGATTAATAATTTAAGTTAATTATTTGTGCGAAAGATGAAAGTGGTCTTGAAGTGTTGACTTCTTGATAGAGAAGCGGAAGTAGTGGTGTGCATGCGAGCTGGAGCAGGTGCACGAAGTCATAAGAGTATCAAGTCCATCCAAAATGCTGCGGAACAGGCCCCTCCGTGGCTGACTCTATCGATCCTGCATGTAATCAGGTAGTGGCCTGGCTGCAGTTGTAGTTGATGACTCTGCATCCTCTGCGTCTTCTGTCTCGTCGTACTTATGGTCCTAATACCCCAACCTCTGCTTATTATCTATCAACCTCAAAATATGATCAAACCAATCTGCAACCCCAATATCCCTCATGTCAGAGGTATCGAGGGGACTAATCCTTCCCACCATCGTCAATTTATGTAAATTATGTGGGTGAAGTGCCTCCAGACTGGTGGATAGGAGCGTGATATAAGGTCCCCCTAAAATGTGGTCGGAAGCAGTGGGTCGCCAGCATTTAGTGAAGAGTTCGGAAACCGCATGAGCAAGGTTACAGGGTCATTCTCTATTAATGCTAAAAAGATAGAAAACCTCCCACTCGTATACTCTGTCCGTACGATCCGTGCGACACCCTAAGCTGTTGGCCACGAGAAAATGTAACCACCTATGTAGAGGGTCTGGAAAACTAGATCTCTTACGCCTCCTTAGGGTGTAGGTGGCTTCGGAGATTTGTCTCCAGAAATCTTTTGGCCGAACATTGTTGGGCCAGTCGAACAAGCTTTTGGTGAATAGTGGTGACTGAACCTCCCCTTGTTGATACAAACCAAGTCGGACTCCAAAATCTGCCAATGTCATTACGTACCAACACCTCCCGGACCTAAACCACATACACTGTGTCGTGGCCCTTTCTTCTTATGTAGTCTGCGGGTCGTAGGTGAATGAAGCTAAGAACTCAAAAGTTGGATCCCGATAAGTACACTCAGATATCTGGAAGAAGTGGTGCCAGTGGGATGATAGCATGTTGTAGAATCGAGGATCCAATCCCATAGACCTCACAGAGTCGTAATCCACATGACGATAGTCTCCAATCTGCTTAAGCTGGAGGATTAGCAGCCGCCGGTAGGCTTCCAGTTCTCTATTCTCCTGGTTAAAGTATAACCAGGGATGAGTGTCCTCCGGGATGGAGTCTTCCGCTTCAGTCATCTGGTGTGGTGGCAATTCTAGTGTAGCAGATCTCCTTGACATTTCCTGAAAGCACAATAGAATCAGTTCAGCATTAAAACTTCAAATTTTCTGCAGAAAATAAACAGCCTAGGTCGAGTGGCAGCACACCCGTGCTTAGGGAAGGGGCACGGCCGTGCGGCTCAGTCTGTAGTCCAGGTTTCAACTGGTTCATCTGTTTAAACTGGTTTTTCTCCTAAAATACCCTAAAACTGATTTTAAACTGCAAAAACAAGTTAAATTTTAAAACTTAAAAAGTTATGATGCTTTAACTGACTGAGCACGCCCCTGCACCATGGGTGCACGACCGTGCTTTTTCTGGTGGGTCAGACTGGTTACGCGGGAAATTTCTAACGGTTTTAAAGTCACGCACGCCCTTTGCACACTACTGTGCACGGTCGTGCTCGTGACTGAAGCGACGGTTTTTCAAACCCGTCAGTTTTCCCGAAAATATTTTCGCAAGGTTCTTCAAAAATCTCAGCCACATTACAATCCTAGTGCTCCCCTAATCATTCTCCAACAGTTTCATGCAAAGATTCGGGCCATAAACACTAGAACCCTAAGATTTTCATCAAGAACCCAAACTACTCAAAAACTCAATGAAACGGACAAATCTGGACATAAAACACATAAAAGATGTTAGGGGTCGAGCATACATACCTTATATTGAAGAATGAAGCCTAAAATGGTGGAAAATGGTGAAAAATGGTGGGTGGCGACGAGGGATGCGAGAGGTAGGAGATGGAATGGGTTTTGAAAAGTCAAAAATTGACTTTTAAGGTCCCCAATTCTGATCTGCATGCTTAGCACGGGCATGTCACTTAGGGTGGCACGGGCATGCCACTCGAGGTGGCACGGGCGTGCTCCTCTACTTAACTCCCCGTTTTTCGCGTTTTTCAATTTTAAAACTGTTTTTAAGGGCCCGATTTAATAATTTTCAGTCGGGCTTCACCCGGTCTCATTTTCCACATTTTCCGATACTTACCTGGCGATCTTCAAGGAATGGCAATCCGACCTATAAAGAAACTAAAGAAGAAATAAAAACCCTCCAAAATAAAATTGATGAAATTGGTGGTCTTGGCTTCCTTCACGAGGATTCTCCAAGGTGGCCAATCCGGAAGTAGACATGCAAAGAAAAACTAGAAACAACCGCAGTCATTGAAAATAAAGCAGAAATAAAATGAAAAAGAAAAATACAGAAGACCGAAAACAAAAAGAAAAATAAAGTGAAAAATAAAATGAAAAAGAAAAATAAACCGATCAATCAAGTGACTAGGGTCTTTCTTTGGAAACCATTGTGTTCCCCGGCAACGGCGCCAAAAACTTTGATGCATTTGGTTTTGGTATTAAAAAGATGCCAATTTCCCCGGTGCCAAAAATTTTGATTTAACAATCCCAAAATAGTGGTTTGGGGGAAATGACTGATTTTACTAAACCCTCATTAACAAAGTTTTAAATTTATAAAGTAAACAATAATTACTATAGAAACTAAAACCAACACATAGGCAGAGAACCTGATGTGCATAGTATATCCTCTGGGGTAAGTATTGAGTATCGTATTCCAGAGTTCACACTTTCCCCTAATCAACCTTTCATCATTTAATTGATCGGGTTTTAAAAAGAAAATAAAACAGAGGGGTTCTTTAATAAGATAGTTTTGAAAAAGGTTTGGTTTTATAAAAAAAAAGATAAAATAAAATAGTAGATAGATATGCAAATTTCGGGGCACTCCGTATAAGTAGTTAAGTTTATTATTAAGATTAATAATTAAGTTAATTATTTGTGTGGAAGACGAGAGTGGTCTTGAAGTGTTGATTCCATATTGAGAAGCGGAGGGGACTACTAAGTAGAATGCAGAACCTCTCCAGCGTGCGTCCACCTGGGGTACTCCGCTAGGGCCTCGTGTATAGCGGGCTCCTCAAACCGCAGTCAAGCCTCTGGTCCTCAAACCGTACACCTCCCTTAGTTCTCGCGTTCCTTACCGAAAGGTCTCTTTATCCTGGTAACCTCGGATCCCCTAATAGGCTAATGGTCATGAAGACCAAAGGATCTCTCTTACGACTGTCTCAGGAAATCGGACCCCCATTAGTTAACGGTATTGTACTAACGAGAACCAGATAAAGAGTCTTTATTTTATTTATCTATTAAGTGATACTTTATTATTTGTTGATCAATTAAATATAAAGTTGGTTTAAATAAATGATGACTAAATTACCCAACCCATAACCTCCCGAACTGAATGAAATCCTTAACAAAGGCGGCACATAATCCTAAAGGCGTGCAATCCGGAGATCACTGGTGCGCCCGTAGGGAAAACATCTGGTGGGTCTGCTGACCTGGAGAAGAACAAATGATTGAAAAGCCAAAATATACTACTCAGTTGATCCTAGAAATAAACAGCATTTACAAGATACTTCCCCGAAAAGACTGTTGACCCTAACATCTGTTGTACTCAACAACTGTTGGAAACAACTGCTGCTGCAAAGGACTGCTAGATAAATAACTGCTAGAGAACAACTGCTGACTAAAGGTCTGATGAAGAACAACTGTTGACTAAAGTGCTGAAGACTATAGGTCTGTTGGAGCCAACAACACTTAGGCTCCAACAGATGATACAAGACCATCAGAGTTTTTCCTCAACAGCAGTTTACCTTACTGTGTTTTTACAATGTAACAGTAGTTTGTATTTAACAGATGTTTTATGTTGTTATTCTGTTAGAGGTCACTGTCTTAGGTGACGTCAGCTGAGATCATCAGTGGTTTAGATTTTTCTATAAATAGAACAGTGCTTGTATTGTTCTATTCATCACTCAAAACATTCTCTTAGACAAACAATCATAGAGTGATCAGGCTGAGGGGGAGTACTTGTAATATTGTAATCTTTCAATTAATGAAAGCATTCGATTAAAAACAATTATTCTCTTATTTTGATTTATAGTTTATCATTCCGCTGCACTTTCCATTTATATTCACTTCATTCTTCTCATTTTTACTTAAACAAATCAAAACAATCAAACTCAGATCCTAACAATTTGTATCAGAGCTTGGTCATTTAAATTCGATCTAACCAATCATTTTAATATAAACAGATCAGCTCAGATCCTAATAATGCTTTTCTGATTTACCCAAGAATTTTGAGTGTAATCCTTCAAAAGGTTTTACCAGAAAAAGATTTTAAAAAAGGTGAGTCTGTTCAAATGAAGAGTCTAACTAATGAAACTTTCACAAGAATGTTGGGTTCAACTACCCAAGAAAAAGTGTCAAAAGTGTCAAAAGTTTCAAAAACACAAACAAAGAGGACCAAGACAACAACTGTTGTCCAAACCTCTGTTGTTGAGTCCACTGCTCCTAGTGATCATGGCACTACATCTAGTGTTGTGAAACCCACACCAGCCACCTCCAAAAGAAAACGTCCATCCACAAAAACCACCACTAAACCCAAAAGGAGGCTTCTGGAAGATGAGATATCAGAGGAAAACCCTGTTGCAACACAAAAGCAACAAGAAACCACTGTTGTTACTTCCTCACAACAGATGGATATATCTCAACCTGAACAAACTCCTCATGAATCCTCACAAAAGGATCATGTTGTAAGCTAAAGGGAAACACATCATGATACATATGAGTCACTTGGCCATATGTTCACAAGCCCCTCTCCCATAGCTAATTCTCTTTTCACTCCTCCACCTTCACCAAAACATGTCCCTCAAACCATGCAACCTCTGTTTGAGGCTATTGATAAAACTCAGGAAAATCCTAGTTCCTCTCCTTCACCCATCAATGAGAAGATACCTCCACAAGTGACTGGGACTGAGGAAAATCAATCAGCCATCCCACAAGCAGAAGAGGAGGTTACACCCCTAGAGTTCAATGAAACTCTAGGTGAGTTTTCAAGTGAAGCAGCCACTAATGATGTAGAGACTATTGTCTCACAACAGGACAGTGGTTACATAGCTAAGACTTCCTTGAAGGCAACAACTGATGAGGCCACTATAGTGTCCCCAAAATCAGTTGGAAGTCCCCAAAACCAAGAAAAAGGGGCATCTGGTTCTCATCCTTTGGACTCACCTCCTAGGATTGAACCAGTTACAACTACCACTGGTAGGAATCCAGATGATCCTATTAACTAAGGTGATGGGTTAAAATACCAAGAATTGACGGCTAGAGTATAGTCCATTGAAACCTCTGTTGCTGGTATCCAATCAGATATCAAGACAATATTGGGATCATTGGCTACTCTTACCAAGAGTCAACCATCCACTGAAGATATTGCTAGTGAGCTATGGAAGTCTGTTTCCCCCATCATCACAGTTCACAGAAAACTAGCAGAACAGACTCATGAAACATATATGGCTGAGATCAGAACTATGGTGGATGCTGTATCATCGCAAAATTTTCCCCAAAATTTTAATACATAAAAAGCCCTTATATATATATATATATATTTTTTATTACAACTTTATCATTAATATTATACAAATGTGCCTAAGTCTTTATTTATCCTAACTCACAACTTATATACATACATAAATGTATATAAATAATAATAATAATAATAATAATATGATTCTAAATTCTTTTTTTTTTCACATACAAGATTTTTTTTTTTTTTTAAATAAAGCCTTGAGTCAAATAGTCAAAGTCCTAGTCAAAGTCTTAGTCAAACAGTCAAAGTCTTAGTCAAATAGTCAATTCATCATAAAACCTTACTTTATGGTGTTGACCAATTTTAATGGCTAATTGAATCCAAAACTAGTATAAAAACCCACCTATGACCCATTATACTTTGCACCTCTAAATCGATTGTTTTAATCCGATTAAACTTTCCCTCATACCTTTCTTCTATATTCTATTACTTCTACAATTGAAGCTTTGATTATAAGCTCTTGTAATTGGCAACTTTGGGGCTACACATATTCTATTTCTCGAGACTTAATACTTTGCTAAGGTGAGTTTACGTAACCATGTTTATGCAATTCTTCATACTTGCAACATTATACTTAAGCAATTCTACATGCATGTCTAGTTGTAAACTTTAATGCCTCATGAATTAGACAACAACAACAGTTTCAACGATTTTCAACGAGTTTCAACATTACATAATCATTAGCTATGGCCAAGCCGGCGATACTCAATAATAGATCTATTGGATTGACAATCCCACCCGGATACGTGTACCTCCTACATAGGTAGCGTGGGTGATTGTTATCGTTCCAACATATTATTAAGGTGAACCGTGGATGACGGGATGGACCTAAACTAGTCGGAGGTTTGATTATGTCGATTCAACATTTCATGTTTATTCATGTAGACTTAAACTTACAATAGACATATGAATTGCTAAACTTTTATTCTTAAACTTAATTGCTTGACATGGCTTATGTATTCTCACCAACTTCTAGTTGACCCCCCCCCCCCCTCCCCTCCATTTTTACAACTCAACAGGAAATAATGATGCTTGAAGTCTAGAGCTAGCATGAGAAGATATTTGAAGTTTTATGCTTTGTTTGATTTTTGGATGTACTAGATTTCATTCGACATTTAATGTAATTCAATATTGTATTAAAGGATTATGTAAACATATGTATTACCATGAGCTACTGAACAATCATTCATACGTGACACCTCGATGTTTCCGCCATCGGTTGGGGTGTTACAGATTGGTATCAGAGCCTTGGTTATAGGGAATTAAGTTATTAGAAAAAAATAATAATCTAGTCTATAACCATAGGAATATAACCAGTATTTGCTCCTTTTACTTGCTATTCTCTATCTCACTCCTACTTCTTATCCCTACTTCAACCCCTACAAGAAGATTGCTCTCCATCACAAGATCTACTCTTAGAGTAATAGGACAAATCCTCAGGTTTAGCCTGAACCACCTTGAAGATCTCGTCGAAGTTCTAGATTTTAATAACGAACACGTGCAATCTGGAAGGGTGAACGCCTGTATTCTGAGTTTTCTGTCTAGGACTGGCATTGCGCATAAATCCCAATCAGACGAGGGAGCCGGATGCCTACCTGGGAATTCTCGGGATGAGTGTTCACTTATAGGCTAAAGCATGTCTTCATTATGTTATTAGAATCTAGAAGTTTTGATAAGTCAACGTTTTCGTTTATTCGTTTTAATTAATGAATAAATTATTACACTCACTTTCCTTAAACTAAGCTCTAAAATCTCAAAATTTTACAGCTTAAATCAATCTCATTTCATAACCATCTATGGATTTCACAATCACACTTCACCTTACCATCTTAGCCACTTTTTAAATATTCAACACCCTACCCAAATCATATTATTTCATTTCTCCACATGTTACTTATTTTTTTTTTAAAAAACTATAACCTCATAACTTAGCACAAACTAATGATTTCTAAATCTTGTTGTATTTTCATTACCTATTAACTTTACAAAGTACATATTTTTGTCAAAAGATGTCCTCGAACTTAAATTCAATTGTTTATTTATTGACGTAACAAACAATTTTCTATATAATGCTTTAAACTATTAAAAATCACTTAATAGAACCTTGATCTTCAAAACCTAATGTCATGTTTGAAATCTCCAACTAACGGGAATATTTTAATCAAAGCCCACTTAGCTTGTACTATTTAACAACTTTTTCTTTATGTATAAAACCAATTTTGAAAATAAGATTTTTTTTCCATAGGAATAATATCTAGTCTCTAAATTCTCCATCGACACTCATTCATTTTCAACTTGTTCAAATTTTTACAATATTTGGCATATACCACAATCATGTTTTCTTATACACTTGATTATAACCTTTGATCCAAACCCCAAAAATTTACACTGCTACATAATCTCCTTACTATAAAATAAATTCTTTATCAACTATCTTCACATTCACTATCTCTCACAACCTTTATTCTACTTCAAGATTTTTCATCATCCTCTCAAGAACTAAGTTCATATCCTTCACCTTCTCAAACATGAACTAGTTACCCATGATAACCAAACTATTGAAACTTGGTTGTGTGTTGCATCAAACTTAATCCTTAGTTATACATGAGGATTCGATTATCTACCATATTTAAACATTTGATACTTGAAATCATGGAATATAAACTATTTGCTATAGACACACCTAGAGTCATTAACCTTGTCTAGGACAACACTATTACAACTCGCATGCTATGCTTGATACTTGATTGTTTATATGTACATATTATCAATTTGCAATTTATGTGTGAAATAATTGGTACACTTAATCAAACAACTGGTAGAGGATGAAGTACTTGCTCAACAGTTAGTTGAGTACCAAATAACCTACTCAACGATTGGTAGAGGTCATCATGCCTGCTCAACAGTCGGTAGAGGCCCTACAACCTGCTCAACGACCGGTAGAGGCTATCGCACCTGCTCAACAATCGGTAGAGGTTCTTACTCACTGACTGGTAGAAGTCTTTTTCCTACTCAACAGTTGGACTCATTTTTGGATTCATGGTTAATCATATTATTTTACATGTGTGTCTAGAGTTATAGAAGGACACAAAACCCTAATGTAAGGTAAATTGGTGATTGCGGTCCGGAACGTAATCATGAATTTACAGGTACGTTAAGGTAGTGTGAAATTCTATCAAGATTTTCGGTAGTTGACCAATTATAAACCTTAGTTATCTGGTAGTTCATTTAGTCTTTCAATAGTCCATCAACTCATTCCTTTTAGGACCCCTAAAACTTAAGATTCTTATTCTCCTTGCTATTTCAGATGAACCTAATCCAACCCTTAAAACTCACACATATCAAAACTCTTACCCAAATTATTCGAAACAGTTTATTCTATTACCTATAAATTTATGTCATGCCTTAACTCGAAACTTCCCAAACCACCCTTGTCCTAATTTCTACCCAATCACCTTCAACCCTGTGTTTTCAATAAACTTCGGGACGAAGTTTCCAAAAGTAGGGGAGACTGTAACATCGCAAAATTTTCCCCAAAATTTTAATACATAAAAAGCCCTTATATATATATATTTTTTTTATTACACCTTTATCATTAATATTATACAAATGTGCCTAAGTCTTTATTTATCCTAACTCACAACTTATATACATACATAAATGTATATAAATAATAATAATAATATGATTCTAAATTCTTTTTTTTTCACATACAAGATTTTTTTTTTAAATAAAGCCTTGAGTCAAATAGTCAAAGTCCTAGTCAAAGTCTTAGTCAAACAGTCAAAGTCTTAGTCAAATAGTCAATTCATCATAAAACCTTACTTTATGGTGTTGACCAATTTTAATGGCTAATTGAATCCAAAACTAGTATAAAAACCCACCTATGACCCATTATACTTTGCACCTCTAAATTGATTGTTTTAATCCGATTAAACTTTCCCTCATACCTTTCTTCTATATTCTATTACTTCTACAATTGAAGCTTTGATTATAAGCTCTTGTAATTGGCAACTTTGGGGCTACACATATTCTATTTCTCGAGACTTAATACTTTTCTAAGGTGAGTTTACGTAACCATGTTTATGCAATTCTTCATACTTGCAACATTATACTTAAGCAATTCTACATGCATGTCTAGTTGTAAACTTTAATGCCTCATGAATTAGACAACAACAACAGTTTCAACGATTTTCAACGAGTTTCAACATTACATAATCATTAGCTATGGCCAAGCCGGCGATACTCAATAATAGATCTATTGGATTGACAATCCCACCCGGATACGTGTACCTCCTACATAGGTAGCGTGGGTGATTGTTATCGTTCCAACATATTATTAAGGTGAACCGTGGATGACGGGATGGACCTAAACTAGTCGGAGGTTTGATTATGTCGATTCAACATTTCATGTTTATTCATGTAGACTTAAACTTACAATAGACATATGAATTGCTAAACTTTTATTCTTAAACTTAATTGCTTGACATGGCTTATGTATTCTCACCAACTTCTAGTTGACCCCCCCCTCCCCTCCATTTTTACAACTCAACAGGAAATAATGATGCTTGAAGTCTAGAGCTAGCATGAGAAGATATTTGAAGTTTTATGCTTTGTTTGATTTTTGGATGTACTAGATTTCATTCAAGACATTTAATGTAATTCAATATTGTATTAAAGGATTATGTAAACATATGTATTACCATGAGCTACTGAACAATCATTCATACGTGACACCTCGATGTTTCCGCCATCGGTTGGGGTGTTACAGATGCTAGGTACAAAGATACTTAAGCTGACATTAAAGCCATCAAAGATCATTTGCTGAAGACCACTGGCTCTGCCCCTACCATAATTCTCAAAGATGAAGATGATGATGACTTCATTGCTGATGATGCCAAAAAGGGGGAGAGTGGTAGAGATAGATTTCCAAAGCTAGATCCCTTTGGTTGTCCACCCTCACAAAAGGGAAAATCAAAGTCAATCCTCTGCTTCTACTGAAACTGCCAACAAAATATACTACTCAATTGATCCTAGAAATAAACAGCATTTACAAGATACTTCCTCTAAAAGACTGTTGACCCTAACATCTACTGTACTCAACAACTGTTGGAAACAACTGCTGCTGCAAAGGACTGCTAGATAAACAACTGCTAGAGAACAACTGCTGACTAAAGGTCTGGTGAAGAACAACTGCTGACTAAAGTGCTGAAGACTATAGGTCTGTTGGAGCAACAACACTTAAGGCTCCAACAGATGATACAAGACCATCAGAGTTTTTCCTCAACAGCAGTTTACCTTACTGTGTTTTTACAATGTAACAGTAGTTTGTATTTAACAGATGTTTTATGTTGTTATTCTGTTAGAGGTCACTGTCTTAGGTGACGTCAGCTGAGATCATCAGTGGTTTAGATTTTTCTATAAACAGAACAGTGCTTGTATTGTTCTATTCATCACTCAAAACATTCTCTTAGACAAACAATCATAGAGTGATCAGGCTGAGGGGGAGTACTTGTAATATTGTAATCTTTCAATTAATGAAAGCATTCGATTAAAAACAATTATTCTCTTGTTTTGATTTATAGTTTATCATTCCGCTGCACTTTCCATTTATATTCACTTCATTGTTCTCATCTTTACTTAAACAAATCAAAACAATCAAACTCAGATCCTAACAACATCCTTTGCCAAAAAGATCATTCAATCATCTGGTAAGAACCAGAAATGTGTCACTCAGCTCTGGTCCACTTCAGAAGCCATTTCTTAGAATCCGGTTTAGATATCAGAAGCCCGAAGGATCTGTCTCACTACCGGTTTCCTCGCCTTGGATCTAGCTCGGGACTACGAGAAGCTGATTAAACCTCTAGTTATATAATTAAGTTAAGGTTGATTTTAGTTATTAAGTTAATCATCATTCAAACCTATTACAAAG
Source organism: Ambrosia trifida (assembly GCA_028751855.1). Classification (NCBI taxonomy): domain Eukaryota; kingdom Viridiplantae; phylum Streptophyta; class Magnoliopsida; order Asterales; family Asteraceae; genus Ambrosia; species Ambrosia trifida. Next base: position 60,395,089 of record CM054128.1, on the reverse strand, counting down.
ATAAACAAATAAAGATTAGAAGAAGATAACACAACAAATAACTAAAAATAAACTACTACTAATAATAATAAAGCTCTACAAATCGAAGCGGGTTTGCGAATAATAGAAAGATACAACCATAGAAATGATCAACACAAGGATCATGGCTACTCATAGACAAGCTATCCATCTCAAAGTGATATGTAGTCTCTCATAATTTTCACGACCCTCGATGTTTATTGCATACCACTCTACGATCCCTTACTTGGCCTTAATGATCAAGGTAGGACGGGGCCTAGCCTTGTTGGGTGTGTTAGGATGGCCATAAGGACACCCACAAGACCTATGGATGACTCTTGGAAGTCGACCAAAGAAGGCTCAAGTCAAGAAATGAAGTGGTAAACGGGGTGAACAAATGGTGGGGGTTAGCTTGCTATTTATATAGCTCTAGGGGAAGCACGGGCGTGCCTAAGAGTGTCGGGGGCGTGCTCGTTGACTCATGCACGTTCTGTTGTTGCATGGAAGACTCTTGTCTGTCCTTTCTGTCTGTGCACGGGCGTGCCTATGAAGCTGGCACGGGCGTGCTTAAGTTGTTGCTTCTGATTTCTTGATCTCCAAGTTTGCTACGTTGTCTTCTAGCGTGCAGGGCTTCCGTGCAAGTGTGCATGGGCATGTTTGGTCACTCCCGGGCTGATTTTAGAACTGTGTAAGTCCTGGGATGATCTTCAAAACATACAGTGAACTGGATGGAAGTCTTGTATCTTCAGGAATCTTCTGTTTTTGCTCGTTTTCACCCGAAAATCCTCTGTTTCCATCTTGGAGCTCCATTTTCCTAATAAATACAAATTGGAACGAATTAAGTATCAAATATGAATAATATAACCTTAATTGTATCCTATTATGAGACTGTTTATGCCCGTTTTATATGTTAATTTTGTGAGTTATCAATGGGACCTCCAACAGTGCAATGCCGGGCTAAAACGGTTGAGAAGTCTGATGGTAAACTGGGATGTTTTGAGTGTGTAGCTATCGACCATTTCAAGAAGGACTGCCCCAAGCTAAAGAGTCAAGTTCGCTGTAGGGCTTTTGTTATGGGTGCCGATGATGCACTCGAGGACCCCAGAGTAGTCACGGGTACGTACCTTGTTAACAATCACACTACTTCTGTACTTTTTGATACTGTTAGCGATCCGAGGTTTGTGTCAACCGACTTTAAACGGACCCTTGGATTAGAGTCAAATAAGTTGCACACACACTACTCAATAGAATTGGCCAATGGTAAGACGATTAAGTCCAAAGAAGTAGTTAAGGATTGTATGTTGAAACTGGGAGATCATGAGTCCCATATCGACCTTCTACTGATCGAACTTGGGAGTTTTGACATGGTCGTGGGTATGGATTGGTTGTCGAAGAACCGAGCTGAGGTTATCTTCTTTGAGACGGTAGTCCGGATTCCACTGTCCAACTGTGAGGTTCTGTCCATACAGAGGGGGTGCTCGGAGGCCCCACTGTGACTCATATCTTTCATGAAGGCCTAGAAGTGTTTGCAGAAAGGTCATTGTGCATTCCTGGCACATGTGATCGGGAAGAAACCAGAGAAGAGAAGAATCAAAGACATCCATGTCGTTTGAGATTTTCCAGAAGTTTTTCCCGAAGATCTACCAGGATTGCCACCCGCAAGGAAAGTTGAGTTTTGTATCGATCTCCTTTCGGGAGCTGCTCCCGTATCCCGTTCACCTTATTGCTTAGCTCCATATGAGATGCAAGAACAGTCCAACCAGCTGCAAGAATTGCTTGATAAAGGATTCATTTGACCAAGCTCTTCACCCTGGGGAGCTCCAGTGCTATTTCTCAAGAAGAAGGATGGATCATTTCGCATGTGCATCGACTACAGAGAGTTGAACAAGCTTACTGTGAAGAACCGTTACCCACTTCCTAGAATTGACGATCTGTTCGACCAGTTTCAGGGCTGCAGTTTCTACTCGAAGACTGATCTGAGGTTAGGTTATCAACAGTTGCGCATTCATGCAGAGGACATCCCCAAGCCCGCTTTCAGGACGCAGTATGGCCACTATGAGTTTCCGGTTATGCCATTTGGCTTGACAAACGCACCGGCAGTATTCATGGATTCGATGAATAGGTGTGTAAGCCTTACCTCGATAAGTTTGGTGAGTTTTTGGGGGTGAACTCTCAAGTCCGTACCGAAGTCGACTAGGGTCATAGGCTTGTATGCATATCAAGTCCTTGTTTCCAAACCAAATAACTAAGAAAAATCATGACGACTTTTATTCGGGTTGTAATGTAGGGGTGCAAAAGGTAAAAAAAATATCTCTGGTTTTTTAACTAAAAATAAAGGGGATGAGTCACCAAATCACAAGGAAGTGTCAAGGCTGGGATGATGAAGCAACAAAGCATGGAAAAGGGCGACTATGACGTTGTGCGACATTTTCGGCGGCGATCTTTAAAAGGAGTCGGGTGTTAATTCCAAGGTCCTTCATCATAGCTATCTCGTTCCTTATAGCGTAGTCAACGTTACTTCCTTTTCTAACCTTTGCTGCATTGTCCTTCATGAGACGTGTGGCCACATTTTCTGCATTTGTCATATCTCTTGGCCCTTCTTTTTTGCAGCGCTCTTTGACTGTCCACAAATGGGTGGATTCTGTTCCATCTTTCTCCACAGTTTTCTTTCGTCTGTCGTCTTCTCAAAAATAATCCGTAACATATCAGGTGGCAGACGTGGCTTAGCAAAGTGGAAGCATCAAAGCAAGTGTTTGTCCAGCGGATGCATCTTGAGAAAGCGAGGGGGGAAGCAAGAGAGAGATGAGAGATCACAGAGAGAAAGTAGAGAGAGAGCAGAGAGCAGGAGAGAGAGAGAGAGAGAGAGAGAGAGAGAGAGAGAGAGAGAGAGAGACCAGAGTTCCAGTTCTTTAAGGTCTCACCGGTAAAAGACCAAATTTTTATCTTTGAATAACTTCTTTTTCTTGGGCTCTCTTTTTGAGGGTCTCTCCCTATTTATTGGGCTCTCGATTTATTTTGGGCTCTGAAACTAATTTTTTATTTTTTAGAAGATATCCCTCTTGGCCTCGTCTTGTTTTGTTCCCTTCTTAATCAATGGTGTCGCCTTTTTCTTCAAAATTGCGGTCTCGTGCCCTCGGTGATGAAAAAATCTTGAAGCTGCTGTGGTGACGCATGATCGGGACTCATTTATTGGGTAAAAGAAATGAAAGGCTAAGGCTCAAAGGGTTTTCTAGGGGAAAGGATTTATTTTTGGGGTGAAACCTAATTGCCTCTATCATTTTAATCTAGTTATTGATTTTAAAACAAGAAAATGCATAAACACACAAGTTCTAACCGAGTCGGACTAAGGTCGGACATCTCTCAGGCCAAATGAAACGAGCAAAATATGATATATAAATGGAAGTGTGGTGCTCGGAAAAAAGCTCAAAAATTTTCACACGGACAATCAGGTAGGATAAGGTATCAGTTTTAAGCATAAATTTCGGGGTATTTTTCTACGTGCCATGCAACCTATTTTTCTACTTTATTTTATTTTATATGGATCTATTGGGTTTAATTAACATCACCTACTTCGACCGTCTTTTGGTGTGAACTGTTCGGCATAAATGCCTAATAGGTATCTCTTGGACAAGCCTAATCGACTATACAAATCTGTCAAAAGTGACTGTGAATGATGCTACGGGTATCAAGCTGCTAAGAGGGTACCGGATAATGTACGATCAATGGCATGTGACCCACAGGATAAAATAAAATAAGTAGCGAAAAGGGTCCACCCCACACTTAAAATTTTGGTATAAATTTTAAGTGCAGAAATGGAGAAAAAGGCAAGAGAAACTAACACTCCCCTAATAACGACAAATCCTCTCGCGTGTGAGCGAAACCTACATACTCCACATAGAGACGTCGAAATGGTAGATCCAAAATATCAAGCTGTCCCTAACCTGTCCTAAAATAACTAGAAAAAGAAAAATAAAAGTAATAAAGATAAATAAAAACTAAGTCCTAAGATAGATACTAGTGCCGAGGCACTAGCGTGGTGGAACGTGTCCAGCATGCACCAAGCATGCAAATAAAACCATCATCCAACATATCCATATAGTCATCGACAAAAGAAAAAGAAAATAAAATATTGTTTTAAGTCATCAAACCGTTAATCGGTGCCTAGAATCACCGAATAACCTGGGAGAGAACGTCAATTTGAGCGGCAGTGGTGTGCATGCGAGCTGGAGCAGGTGCACGAAGTCATAAGCGTATCAAGTCTGTCCAAAATGCTGCGGCGCAGACCCCTCCGTGGCTGACTCTGTCGACCCTGCATAGAATCAGGTAGTGGCCTGGCTGCAGCTGTAGCTGATGACTCTGTGTGACAATAGTCAACAAACCAGGTCAACATCTGTACACATTCCATTTATTACGTCATCATATGTGGATATTTAGAAAATTTGCATACACTATATTTCTCAATTCCATTACATCCCTTCCCTCTTTATTTTTATTCAACAAATCAAGATAAAATTTGGAAAAGAATTTAGGATTACATATGGATTTGAGGTTAAATCCTCAATCTGGTTACCTCCAGTTTCATGTTCTTCCCAATCAGTCGCTGCCATGAAAGCTTCGCCGCCGCCGTCTGTTAAGCCGATGGCTCCTTCTTTGCTGCCCGTGGCTATGGCGGCTTTACCTTTCTCCTGTCCAACGTCTTTGACCCCCTTCTTGTGGCCGTCGTTCCACTAGTCGGGATACCCGACAATCCTGAAACATTCTTCTTTAGTATGTTTGGTCATACCACAATGGGTACACTTTAGGTGAGTTTTATCGGGTTTGGTAGGTTGATGTCAACGAGACCACTTTGTTACCAGGCCGGGCCCATTGGCCAGATCTATGACATAAAGGTCGGCCGCTACCCCTCATACTTCATCTTTTGTACCAAGTATCTTTTGATGAGCTTCTTCCTTCCTAACAGATGCATATGCAGCCTCTAGTGTAGGTAACGAGTCAGATCAGAGTATTTCCGTTTTTATGGGTTCATACTTCCTATCCAACGCATTCAAGAATTGGAATCATTTTTTCTCGGATTTGAGTTTTGTGTAGATCTTGATGTCTTCTGGACATTTCATTGGGTTTTTGTCAATCCTCTAAATTTCTCCCCAAATCCCTTGGAGAGCAATCCAAAGACTTTCAAGAGAGGTATCAGTTTGTTTGATTTCATTTGCTTTAACATGCAGATTGAATGTCTGTAGCTTATCCTTCCCGCTGCTATAAGTAACCACCAGAGCGTCCCACAGCATTTTAGCAGTTAGGAACTCGGTTAGGTTGCTAGTGAGGGTCAGTTCAATATTCTGGATGAGCCACGAGAAGACGATAAGATCGTCTTGTTCCCATTGCTCATAAGTTTCATCGCTCGGGTCTGGAGGATTTGAGGTTAAGTGTTTTAACAGGTTCTTTGATTTTCCGCCTATGGCGACTCGAATCATTCGAATCCATAAAGCGTAATTTTGACTGTTAAGCTTGAGATTGATTTGCATGTGTGTTTGGGGTTGAATATTGAGCCCATTTTTTAGTAGATGGGCTAGTTGGATTGATAAATCAAAACCCGAGTTACTTTCTTCAGACATGGCAGTCGGGTTTTGTTAACCAAAGAAAAGAAGGATTTTGGTAAATGATGAGCAGGTTAGTCTCAGAATCAGACGTCCCGCTCTGATAGCATATTGAGTGTAAGTCCCGAAATAACACGATATCAAGTAACACAACGGATTGGCGGAATCAAAACGTTGTGTGATTCAAGAACCAAATGAATAATATGAACGAAAAGCTTTCTATTGCATACGGTTTCAGAGAACCATCTGATACAATAAAGTTGTTTGATAAAACAAAACTGCTAACCTAATTATAAATATAAACATCTATCTATACTAGGTTTCCCATATTGGCCCACATGGCCTAGCCCAAGCCCAACCAAGAACTTATGAGTTCTCAGCCCAAGCACCTAAAAACTAACCGAGAACCTAAGTGTTCTCAGTTCCAAATATCAAAACTAAAATATTAATCACCAATACCTATTTGATAGCGCCAGTCTCAATATTCTAGACCCAACAATCTCCCCCTAGACTGATGCTATCAAATGGTCTTCATAATTGAATGTGGCATTGTGATCTCCCCCTAGATTGTTGCTGGGGTGTTGGTGTTGTCTTTGTTGAAAGTGTTCCTTTCTGTGCTCTCAAACTCGGGCCACTTCTTTATTTCTGGGAGTAAGATCCACACTTGGATCATCATCAGCATTTGCTTGAAATTTTGCTAAAAGAAGATGTGAGAGGAGGATTCTCATAACTCTTTGTATGCGTGTAGGATCGGCTAATCAACAAAGATAATGATCAAACAAGTTCAATTCAGGTGCGGAATCCCTGAATTGATCACAAAATGGTAATAAAACTAGCAAAACACAGAAATCATCATAAACATATTCATTTCATTAATAAACATCATTGATTAATCTTTACAAGACTCGTTTATAATGATTTAACTTGATTACAGACTCAATAAAAACCCTAGGTAGAAACACACACTGGGAGAGAAAACAAATGACCAAAAGTTAAACATTCAAAAATGAGATTGCCTTATATAGACCTGCACATTCGCCCAAATAGCTTGGTCCAATGTGCAGGTTCGACCGTTCATATAGGGCGAATCTGGACATACATATATACAAATCTTCATTCGACCTCCCAGTGTCACCTTCGACCGTTTACATCTTCCTTCGACCATCTAACTTCTACCTTCGACCACCCGACAAAAACAAAACATCTTGATATTCGCAATTCAATAGCATTAGTCGCAATATGTGTATCTACTGTAACACCCCAACCGATGGCGGAAACATCGGGATGTCACGTATTGATGATTGTTTCAGTAGCACATGGTATAAATTGAAATTTTAAATAATTTATTCATAACATAAATATTCAAAATGAAATGATGTCTAGAAATCCCAAATACATGATATCAAAGAAGCAATAACTTCAAATAACTTCAAAATAAACTTCATAATATTCCTCATGCAAACTCTAAGCCTCAGCTTCGTTGTTACCTGAAACATGTTAATTTTGAAAATATTTTGGGGTCAACAAAAGTTGGTAAGAATTACATAGGTTTTGAAAATCGAATAAAACATGTACAATTCAAGTGTCATGGCTAGTCTAGTCCATATGTGAAAACATACTAGAAGTAAATCGAGTGCATAATCAACCCTTGTGACTGTTATATTGTGGTCCATCCCACACGCTCATGGTTCACTCGATTATGTTATGCGATAACAATCACCCACGCTACCTATGTAGGAGGCACGTATCCGGGTGGGATTGTCAGTCCAATAGATCTATCATTGTATACCGTCGGCTGATCAATGTTAATGATTATGCTAGAATATTGTGCTTACCCTAGTCATGTTTAAGACATAATGCAACATAGAAAAACACATAGACACTTTATGATTGAATTGCATATAGAATGTTGTAACATGTTTCACCCCAAAAATAGTGAAAAATAGAAAAGGGGCTATGTAAAACTCACCTTAGCAAAATGTTATGTCTCGTAAAAAAAATAGAATATGTGTTGCCCCAAAGTTGCCAATTACAAGAGCTTATAATCAAAGCTTCAATTGTAGAAGTAATAGACTATAGAAGAAAGGTATGAGGGAAAGTTTAATCGGATTGAAACAATCGATTTAGAGGTGCAAAGTATAATGGGTCATAGGTGGGTTTTTATACTAGTTTTGGATTCAATTAGCCATTAAAATTGGTCAACACCATAAAGTAAGGTTTTATGATGAATTGGCTATTTGACTAAGACTTTGACTGTTTTACTAAGACTTTGACTGTTCAATTTAAGGAACGTGTTAAGTTTATTTTCTTCTAAAATACTACACAAGATGATAGTTGGCTCAGTTGGTTGTCACTGTGTGTTGGTTGGCTGTGGACGCGGGTTTGAGTCCCGGTCCACACAAATCTTTTTTTTTTTGGCAATTATTTCCCTAAAACTATATTATTCTAAATTCATAATATGATTATATAAGCCCGAAAGTGACTCAAAATATTTTTAAAACGTACAAAAGTGTCGAGATACAAATAATTATTAGTTTAAGGTATTTAAAACATATATTGTTTAAAACAATACATTCTTTTTATCAAAAAAAAAAAATTAGGGGAAATTCGCAATGTTACATCTACACTCTTTTTTCAAGCAGCTTCACAGGTACTCCTTCATATGTACTTTCATTATCAGAATATGCAATTACATCAAGTTCTTCTAACTCAGGTACATCTTCTCATCACGGAGTTTCATGCTTGTCAGCAATTGGAAATTATTCTTCATCAACCCCTGTTTCTTGATTCAAATTGAATTCTGCACATTCTTAGAACTTTGTAAGCAAACGTTTAAATAAAACAGAAGATCCAATATCATGAACACCTAGTACTTCCGATTACTTTCTCACGAAAATTTTAAAAATTCGGATTTCTTTCACTGCGGATAATCGGTCAAATCTTCAAGAATGGTTGATTTTATAAAACTAAAACTAAAATAAAAATAAACTCAAAAGCAAAACAGTAAGAATCAAAATAAATGAAAAAGAAATTGAAATAAAAATAACTAAACATTTTTTTCGGTATTGGTGATTAATATTTTATGGTTGTTGAGATATACTGGACTCAGGGACATTTATCAACACAGATCTACTCCAGTCGGCCCGAGCAATTGCCAGTATATTTGTCCACTTAAACTTATTGCCTTAGACCTTCTTATGATTGTCCGTGATTAATTTATCATGTTTTTGGTGTATTAATTATGGACACTCGAGCAAGTCACAATCAATTCCTATAATTATATGCGGTACACTCTATCATGCAAGCAGTTTCCCTACCACATATTTTCACAGTGTCTGTTCTAGAATTCTGAAACCTTGACTGGGACATGGTTGAGAAGAGAAAAGAATAGATCATTTAGATATAGAATGGTATAATATACAAATCAATTTGATTCCTCAAATGGTATAGGTTTTGGTGTTTTGGGTTCTAGAGGGCCTCTTTTATTGTGCTCATTGGCATCATTTTGGGCTCATTGGCCTCTTTTGGTGATTTTGATCTACAGCGCGACAGTGTAGAGCTAGGTCAGCATATATCTGGATGCAGCAAAAGCTAACATTGCCTAGCATTCCCAGGTCTTTACTTACACAAAACAAAGGAGATACACGAGATTTTCAGAAAAAGGTTTTAGACCTAGAACACAATGTGCATCGGGACGTCACACAAGCATTCAAATAAAAAAATGTACCAATTCCAAGTGACGTTTCCTACTGAGGCCATACGTTCTCTTTACGTGTGTTACTAGATCAGCCAATTTTCCAGTCATAAGGACCAAGCCTGCCAACACATCACCCTAGAGCCTAACCGTTTCAATACTGGTTTTACGTGTGTCAGCCTTTTTCACAAGTGATACAACAAAAATCTTTTTGTAGTTTTCTTTTTTTCACATGTTTTTGTATTTTTCTTATTTTCTCTTCCATCTACCCCTAAATTTTGTACATAACTCAAACGAAAAACTATTTTTGTATTTTCCTTGATTATCTCCCTTCTCTCCCTAAATTTTGTGCATAAATAACGAGAGAATAAACTTTATGTATAAAATTTACCAAAAAATAATAAAAATATTTTTCTTCTTTTCTATAACCATTATCAAAGTAACGACTAATAAATCATTTTTAAAATTTGTGCATCAAATTTAAATGTACCTGCCATGCTAACCTTACTTCCCTTATCTCCTTCACAGGAAACATATCCTGTGTTAAAAAATGTAACATAATGTAACATAGATATGTCGCCGATCAACTGCTCGGAACAACCACTATCAACACACCGGTAGTTTTTGATAATCCTCCTTGGTTGTCCCTACATTAATAAGGAGATTAATTAGACATCGGTACCCAAGCCATAGCGATCCTAGGCAGTCCAGAAGCATCAATGTAAGACACTTCTTTCAAACACATGTCCTTTAAATTTTGGATTGTTGCTGCTTTTGGTTTCCAGAGTTGTTTAGTCTTAACAAATGGTTTTGTTACTTTTGAAGTAGTAACCTTAGGTTTTTCAGATTGTTTAGATTTGGAAATCTGTTTTTGTTCTTTAACAACCTTTCATTTGTTCTTAGCAGTAATCCAGTCACCATCAAATGGTTTAACCTTTGGATTCACATTTTTCTTTGTCTTAGGTTGAGAAACCTTCATCGACTTAGAGTAATAGTTATTTCTAGGTGTAACCGCATGATGTTGTATATAGTAAGGCACATAAGGACGATGTGTGCAGTTTCTTGCGATGTGACCAGGAATTCTACAATTGTAACACGTCTGCTTTTTCATGTAAGGAATATATCCTAGTTCATTCGATCCAACAGAAGATGGTATGTGCGAATGATAAGATCTGTTAGATGATTTGCTAGAACTGTCCTCAAACTTTCTTTTTTGTTTAGCAAATACAACCCTCTTTGATCTTGTAGCGCTTGCAGTTCCTGAAGATTCATGAAGACATGTTTTTCTTTGTGTAGTTGTTTGCTTCTGTGCCCTTCTTTGTGTGACCTGAACCTGTGCATGAGATTTAGCACATATATGTTTTCTATTTTTCTGAAAACATTTTTCATTTCGTAAAACAGGTTTTGGTGGCACATATTTCTCAGTTTTGCCATTTACTGCTAGTTTCAAGAAAAACTTTGGCACATAAGGACATGCATTACTTGACAAATTTGAAGTTTTCAAACAACCATTATCAGTTTTAGCAAAAGTAGTTGAGGTAGGTTCATTGCTCTTAAGAATGGAGCCTACACTATCATCACTCTTAACAGAAGAATCTGAAATTATTTTTAGTTCAAAGTCATTAGAATTAAAATATTCTACATCTCCTTCGGTCCATTCTTCAACTAAAACTGTTTCTGCACATGAAGTAGAGGCATCAGAATTATTCACACATTTGAATTCAGTAGTTACTTCTTTTTCTGTTCCTGTCCCGACAGTTTTTGAATCATACAAATTTTTTGAGTCAGATTCATCTGTAATTTTCGACTCACCAGAGGAGCTTGAGCAACTGTCACATTTGATAGATTTTGAGATACTTTTAAACAACATTGATTCAATTGATCCTATCGAAAAATTAGATTTTATTGAAGATGTGTCATCATTGACGTTGTCAGAACTGTTAATTTCAGACTTAACATGACTGCTCATTTCATTACTTTCAGATTGAACGAACTTAGTGATAGGAACATCATTAAGTGGAACAACATACTTAAATTGTTTCCCATGCCCTTCTGGTTCAGCAATCTTAATTGGCACAGACTTAACCGGCTCTACCACTAACCCCTTTAGTTCTATTATCTTTATGGGAACACTTCTTGCGGGTTCAACCCCAACCCCAACCCCTTCCCGTATTCCATATTTTTCTCATTTTCTATTTGCTGAACTGTGAGAGGGAATCCGGTGTAGTTGTGATTGTAGGGGGATGCAATTTCTACAAAACCTATACCAACTCCTTTGTTTTTCCTGAACTTGAGTTTTGAACTTATCATTTTCTCAACACGCTCACTAGAACAATCAAATTTTCTAAAATAAAAATCGGCATTTTCAAATTTTGATCTTAACGAATCTAGCTCAGCACTAAGTTCATCAATAACTTTCTTCAGATGCAAGACAAGGCAGGTTTATTGCTTAAATCATTATTGTATTGAATGACATCCTTTTCTAAGGCTTCTACCCTAAGTTTGTAACCTGATGTTCGGCTATTAAGACAAGAAATCTTCCCTTTTAGCTCATCGTTCTCTCTGACTAATTCAGAGTTATAACCTTTGTAATATTTAGCTTTTTCAACATAAGAATTAGAGCATAGATCATAAAATAACTCATGTGAAGCATGTTTGATATATCGTACCAGCACAGGAACCTGATACTCAACAGGTACTGAAACAGCCGGAGCAGGTGTGGAAACTGTAGCAGGTGTGCACTGTGGCCGAGCAGCACCATTATGATTTTGTGCCTTTTGCTTTTCCTCCAAATCAGAAGCTTTGATAATGGAGATAATTCCTGACAGAGACAAATAAGCAAGATCCTCTGTCTTCTTGATCAAGGCAACATTTGTATCCCAATTCTTTGGAAGAGCATTTAACAACTTCTTATTTACCTCAGAATTCTTCAAAGTTATGCCTGCGGTCTTCATGTTAGTTACTAAAGATACGTATCTCGCAATTTGATTTTCAAGGGTTTCACCCAGATTGCAACTGAACAGATTGAACTTATGCCGCAATATGTCCCTTCGACTCTGCCTCATGTCATCATTGCCTTCATAAAATTCAATGAGAGAATCCCATAATGCTTTGAAAGATTTAGTCTCTCCATATTTTGCGACAATCTCTGGTGCTATATTCGGATTCAGGTTTAGGTAGCGCAGTACCCTTCTCATCATCTATAACGTAAGTGATTGGGGTAGGATCTCTACAAATAGCTCTCCAAACTTCGGCATCCTTTTCTTTAACATGTTGAATAAACCTAAATTTCCATTCAGCAAAAGACTCTCCCAACATCAACATGGGAATCCGTGTACTTGTTGCATGCATGACTGTAGTCCTGGAATTCATTTGCACTTTTAAATCCGAGAACAGATACAAATCTCCGAGAACCAAGCTAAATCCGTGAACCGAAGCAAAAACCCGAGAACCACTTTTAAATCCGAGAACAAGTCTTGAAACCTGAGAACACTTTAAATTTTCGAGAACTACAATTCGAGAACACCAAATCTAAGAACAATAGTATGAGAACATAGCCAAGAACTTGAATTCAGAGATAAATGTCGAAAACACAACAAACCAAGAGCCTATGATGATTTCGAAAACAATCCGAGAACAATTAATATTAGAGAACCCCACGTCTAGTTCGAGAACAACGTTGTTAAAGATCAAAATCTGTGAATTTGCAATTTAGAACAAAATTTTGTAAACCTAAAACCCAAAGATTAGATTGAATTGTCGAGAACAAAAAAAAAAAAAAACGATAACACGGCACTTCGAGAACATAAGACTTTAACCAACACCGAGGAATCCGAGATAACCCAATTCTAGAACTTGTACCTGAAACAAAATTCGAGAACACAAAACTTCGAAAACTATAAATCAAAAATTTTTAATTTAGTAAATAATTAGTTCCTGAAATCTTAGACTTAAAATCTTTTTCAATATTTAATTGATCTTATCAAATCCTTTTAAACAAAACAACTTTCCAACTATTATGCAAACACTTTTCTATACTCAAAAAAAAAAAAAAAAAAAAAAAAAAATCAAAACATCAATTTTTTATTTTTCTTTTTATAATCAAAACAAAAAAAATAAAATTTATTATCAAATAAATCAATAAATCAAAACAACCTTCCTAAAACTTATGACTAAACTTTAAAAAGGATATCTCTCGCATTCAAATTTCGGATCCTACCACACAGTTTCATCCGACCCACAAACAGTATCCACTAAACATCCCCTCAACCAAAAGATCAAACTTTTCCAACCCCAAGAACAAACATAGAAGTCGATGAATATTGTCTTCCCATTTTAATACAACAAAAAATATACCACCAATAAAAACCAAAACTAGGAACCGACACCTTTATTATGAAGCAAAAATAGTAATCGACACTTTTGACTGAGAAAAGACAAAAAAAATACAAAACTAAAAGCCAAGATACTAGAGCATTCACATTTGGGGAACCATTTTTATGTGAGTCACTCAAATTATATGGGGTGGGTGTAAGTGGTTGTGAGTGAATGAGAGAGAAAAAATTTGGTGGAAGCACTGTTCACCCCTATATTTGAAAAGCTACTGTTCACCCCTAAAAATATTTTAATATTTTTGAAAGTGATTGGGAGTGAAGAGAGAGAATATATAATGATAAAAGTATGAAAAAATATTATTATTTTAAAAATGAGAGAAAATTTTAGAGTAAAATAGTGATTTTTAATGTAATTTGATGGAGTAAATTTGGTAGAGGAGATGTGAATGCTCTTATTCTTGATACACAATCAACAAGAACACGACCAGAAAAAATAATAAATAACTTCGATTGAAAAAAAATCACAGCCGTATTTATTTAATTTTTGAAAAAACTTGATATCAAAACCGAGCCAAATCTACTATAATGGCTTTGATACCAATTGTATGTCCCGAAATAACACGATATCAAGTAACACAGCGGATTTGCGGAATCAAAATGTTGTGTGATTCAAGAAACAAGATGAATAATATGAACGAAAAACTTTCTATTGCATACGGTTTCAGTGAACCGTCTGATACAAGAGTTCATTGATAAACAAAACCGCTAACCTAATTATGAATATAAAACATCTATTTATACTAGGCTTCCCACATTGGCCTAGCCCAAGCCCAACAAAGAACTTATGTGTTCTCAGCCCAAGCACCTAAAAACTAACCGAGAACCTAAGTGTTCTCAGTTCCAAATATCAAAACTAAAATATTAATCACCAATACTTATTTGATAGCGTTAGTCTCAATATTCTAGACCCAACATTGAGTATTAGAGGAACAAAGCTTTATAATATTGATTCTTGTTTTATACATGTTCTAAAAGAAAGGAATATTAAATAGACAATACAATGTCCCATAAAAGGAAACACGCCTTAAACAGCTCCATGCTAAGGATGGTAAATAGCCAAAAACACGGCCATATAATTGATTTAAATGAGCTGTTAAAATCTTCTTATTCTGAGAAATGGTGACAATGTTCTGATCCCCCTTGATTTACTTTCCAACACCTGAGTGGATGGTGGGAACAACCCCACCCTGTCATAACTGTGCATCCACTACTGTCATCGGACCCCACATGATAATACTTGCACTTGTCACACAGGGGATGAGGTCCATTGTATAGCTTACGAGCCTCAACTGAAGTAGCGACAAAGGCCTTCACTGTCTCGGGCTTCTTGGCAAGCTGGCTCCTTGAATTCTTACCCTTCTTGAAACTCGACCACTTCCGCTTCTCACCAGATGTACCACCTTTCTCGGATTCATTTTATACCAGGGAACCGATGCGCACGGCGTCATCTGTATGACTATGTGCCAAGGTGACGACGTTCTGGATCGAGGTTGGGTTTGCGGTAGTGACCATGCTTCGGATATTGGGTGAAAGTCCCCAAATATACCTTTCGACCATCTTGAACTCGGGAATCGAGTGGTATAGGTTGTGACTTCAGCACCACTCATGGACAAGGTCCAGAACTTTTCCTCCAGCTTCTGCAGTTCACTCGAGGACAGTACTTTTCCATCAGTATAGCCTTAAGCTTACTCTAGGAAAGACTGTAGGCATCATCCCTCCATAGAGTTTGCACTTATAGGTTCCACCAGGTCAGAGCCTCGTCCTGTAATGTGCAGGTGACATACTTGATTTTCTGGTCTTCGACAAAACCACTGATATCAAGTACTGATTCTGTCTTTTCAATCCAGCGAACAATCCCCACTGCTCCTTCTGATCCCCGGAAGTTCCATGGCTTGCATGCCATGAACGTTTTGTATGAACACCCATGCACAGTGTTTTCTACTTCTACGACATCACAAGAAATGATTATTAGCTAATGTTGATTGACACGAGACAAAATCGGGAAAGGAATGGACGAAAGCTTTACCAGGCTTAGGTTCCTGGTTCCTGTGTGGGCCTGCAGCACCCGAACCCCCGTTGAAATTGGCGCGGTTCGCTTCATGCTGTGCAATGGCCTCTACAATAACCCTGGCTAGGTCCACTTAGTTGGTCGGGAAAGCTTCATCTGTTGAAGTTGATCGAGTAGTTCTTTTGAGAGGCATGTTCTTCTAATATTCCAAATTAAAAGAGTAAGACACATATCACTGTATAATATTGTTAACACATGCACAATCAAAACAACCATAACAAGCGCAAACACAATAATCAACGGCCACAAGAACACAATCAAGTCAAAAGGAAATCATAATATCCATACATACATTCAACGTTTTGAAGTACTCTGTGAAACCCGTCGAAATCACAGGTCATGCCCGTACACTTAATTACACGTATACATTGTGCATAGCATTACATTCCACATATTTCATTGTAAATGGGCCATACAGGGTTCCAACAAGTCAATCCCAAGACATACTGTCTAGCAGTAGACACACTAGTTGATACAAATTCACAGCTAGACGAATAGTTCATTGTAGACTATAGGAAAATCCATGCAAAACCCTAGTTTTGAGAACCAATACGATTGAACGTAAGGTTCCAATCCATTGTCCAAACAAGAACAAAAACAAACAATGTCCTCGAACAGTAAATGTCCCAACACATATCCACGGAAAACTAGTAGAACGACTAGTAAAAATACGAACAATGAACCCACATGTAGCCCTAAATTCGGCCATAACCATGCATATATATGTGTGTGTGTGAGGTTTAACCACTAGTAACATAACATGACCCCATACAATCGACACTTGAATGTTTGTAAATGTACACACATAAACGATTATACTAATCAAGTTCCAAAAACATAATTATGTGTGTATATACATATATATGTCTGATCCATATAGACTTGTGTGTGTATCAGAATCAAGCAAATACATTATCATACACACACACACATACATTCGGCTATACATACACTTATACATAATACCACATTGTTGAACCATTTTCCCATATACGTACATGCATACGTCGAAACACAAGCACCCACACACACCTCACAATCTCACCAAATCCAAGATTATTACCATAAGAGTACATGAGCCACCCTACACACTCAAATCTCACTAGTTGACTTGCCAAAGAAACCTTTGCTCTTTCCTTAGAATTTTCGGCTCATACAAGGGAATGTGTGTGATTTTTCGACATTACCTACCATATACAAGACACACACATCACATATATATATATACACACACATACGGCTACACACATACACTCACATGATAGGAATTTGATAAACAATCCACCTACACCTACATACAAACTCACGCATGCATACATACACTCACACATTACTCACCATTCTTATCTATACATTTCAAATACCTAGACCTTTATACTAGAATGGAAACAGCACAAAACAAATGGCATCTGAAGGCTTGTTGACTTTCCACAAATCCCTTGCCCATTCCCCATGTAAATCGGCTCAATAACACCGTACACAAACCAACAAAATGCCAAGGTTAACCAATTGCACCAACATGGACACTAACTTTTTGCACACCATAGATTTAGAGTGTTGACTTACCAAAAATATAAACCAATCATCCAAGGACTTCCCTCTCTCTCTCTCTCTCTCTCTTGGCTATATAAAGGGAGCAAGGAACCAAGAACACCACACCATAAAACATTCAAATCACACTAACACTTTGAGAACCCTTTCCTTCCCTTGGAGACCTATCGACCGAACCCAAACCCCATTTCGAACCAACAACACCATCACATCCCCTACGCTTCATTTCATTAGAGTTTAGAGGTTATGGAGTGGAGAAACCGGCTCTAGATCGACCACATCTTTGTTGTAACACTTATTATTGTGGTATGTTAACAAAACTATCTTATGTTTCTTTTTATACATGTTTCGATCCATGATAGGAGTTACCCGACCCCTACCCACACTCGCACACCCCTAACCGAACATACAAGCTGAAAATAATCGATCAAGGCCCTCAAAATCTATAAAGACTTTGTAAATAACACACTTATATGTAAACACACATGTGGTATAAATCTACACATATAAAAACCCATGAATGGACACACATACTCACACATATAAACACGAGTGTATGCGTGTGTGTCTAGACAAGTTTAAAGGTGGTAACAATCGTTTTAAGAACTCAAAATCGAGATATACACATAAAGGTGATTTTGTTAACATGTGTTAATAAGCCATAAGCATGTGTTAATTAGCTTTAACGCTAGTCTTTCTTTTAAATATGTGTTAAATGTCAAAGTATATGTGTTAATAAGGACAAAATACATGAGTATAGTATTTTTATACACAATGGCCGAAATATGTGCCAATGTCCCATTTTTTAGATACAACTAACTAACACATATACCACATGATAACATAAGATAAACCAAGACATTGGTTTTACCACGAAAGGTTAATCATAGCCACAATTAACGACAAAAATGAACCTTTTCAACACATACAGTGTGTGACCCACGTGGATAGTGGTATAGTTTTCAGTTACAGTTATGACTATATGTGTACATGAGACATTAAGGTTCATGATCCATTAAGCCGTCGTGTCATACATCACACCGTAACCATTAGCTATGGACTTAGCCATGAAACACCAGAATAGATCTATTGGGTTGACACCCCCACTCTTGGGCAGTTGCTCCGACCGGATGACAGATATCAAAAGAGTGCTTGTATTGCACACTTATTCATTGTCTTTAGTGTACAATGAGAGAGGCACAACATGTCAAGGTTTGGTTATGGGCTTATGTCAGATCACATATTAATTATTGCCCTAGCTAGGCAGTAATTTAATCGGTTTTGGATTACATGTCCAGTATTTAAAACCCCGTGAACTCACCAGCGTTATGTTGACCTATACTTTTTACATGCATGTTTTTCAGGTAACTAGCATGAAGCATGGAACTTGGGAAGGTCGCGTGTGAGCATCATGGGATACTACATTTTGAACCGTTGTTGTGTTGTTTTAGACATTAACATTTTCATACAATGGTTTTTATTTAAGACAATTAACCTTATGTTTGTGGAATTAAGTTGTCTAATGTAAGTCCCTATTTTAATCTAATCGATGCTTGCGTGACCTTTGTGCTTTGAAATCATTCGAAGTTGCATCCCATGTTTCTGCCTTGGAGGGGTGTGACATACAAGTCGTGTTTTTGTTTGGACACAAAATAAATGAGGCATCATGCCTTATAAATTTTCAAAACATCATAAATAAAGTACAAACATCATGATCCTATGGGGGTGAGAGTGGGAATGTGGTAGCCAAGACACCAATAGAAACTCTCAACCTCTGCTCCAAATCCTCGAGACACTGCTAAAGCTCTGCAACCCTACTCTCTGCATCCTCACATTGCTGCTCTGCCTCATGCATGTGAGTTGTCAAGTCCGCAATGGTGCACAGCACTAGATCTCTGGACCTGACCTCTATGTATAGGTCATCCTCCAGCTCCTAAGTCCTATCACGAAGAGCTCGTAACTGGGAGTCATGACGTCCTACCATGTCCCTCACAGAGTGAAAGGTATGACGGACCGGTAACGGCCCATGTCCAGTGGGTAGAGGGGTGTCAGGGGACAGCTGAGACGACTCTCCAATCTTGAAGGTAGAAGGAACGTCATCATCAGACTCCACATCGCTGAACGCGAAGAATCCGTCAATGGTAGGCAAATAGGTCCTCTTGCGTGGCTGAGATCTCCTCAAAAGCTTCTTCCTGGTGGCTCTAGGTCTGTTGGTACTGGTGCTAGTGCTGGAGCTGGAGCGGGCACTGGTGTTGGGGCTGGTGGAGCAACTGGAGCAGGTGGAGGGTGAGCTCACTTCCTGAGGGTATACATCACACGTACCCTACCGGGAATTAGGCGAAAGGAGCGAAACGAGGATATATGTGGCTCAGCTGGTGGGGCTGCTGCGGGTGGAGCCTCTGGTAAGTCATCATCATCTAAGACTAGATGGTCTACCTGTGCATCCTGATCGCGTGTCTAGTGCTAATTGAAAAATAATTTTTAAATACAACTCCTTAGCTACAACTGACTGCAGTATAGGGAGTAGGGTTGTCGAGCCACGAGGAGTTTGTGGTTTGTGTTAATCGCAATTTTTAATTATAATAATAGAAAAACTAATAAAATTATGAAGATTAAACTAAGGTGCTGCTTTGCTTGCAAGAAAAGATTGATTAAAGTTTGATTAAAAATAATAATATAAAGAAAACGGCCACTCCGGGTTTCTGATTCGGTAATTATTAAACGAATTCTGTTATTACCCTATCTAGGAAATCACATAGACATGACTTTGTTTAAGTTGTTCGACCCAATTCAGCTATCATAACATTAATTGCAAAGTTAAATTAATCCTAGTGCAAGAAAACAAAGATACGATAACATAATGCAATAATATTAAATAACCAAACTGTCTAGATCAGTCAAATATACAATCAGACGCAAATAACTTTAAGGTGTTCACAAAATCTGATCCAAATAATGAGTATCAAACATAAAACAAATGATAAAATACCCAAATCATTCACCCGGAGAGAACCGTGAAAGGATTAGCCGTGCATAGTTAATCACGATCAGCAACTTTGATTTTCGTGTACTGCTGCCTTTGGCTGCTCTTATGCGTCGCTTCTTTAGTATGCGAACCCCCTTGTGTGCCTCCACAAAAACTCTAATCGTCGTCCAATAAAAACCCTCATCATCACCGACTTCCATTTGGGCCACATGCCATTTAGTTTTTGGTCCCAAAATGGTCCACCATATATCTCGAATGTGCCTGACAAAAATTGGAACACAACATATTTTCTTTAGTTTTCTTTTTGTCTTGCATTATGATTTAATAACATTAAAGATGTTTCATTAGACTATAATGTTGATTGAACTAATATTGTTTTGAGTAACCCGTGATCACGTTCAATCATTAATAGTCATTTTAACTCGTGATTGGTTTAATTTCATTGTTCTAGCCCATTCAGCACATGAGCACTAACAAGACACTTACAGACTAAGTACCTCAAAACACAACGAAAAAGCATAAAATAAAAACTAAAATATGCACAAATGTAGCTCATTAACAAGGTGTGTATACAAACGCATCACACCCTCACACTTATCTTTTTTCGTCTCGAAAAAATTATATATATACTCTGCTCAAGACATTATCACAGACTAGCACCCCAGTCGCCCATCATACCTTAGCTAAGGTCCAAAGTCATACCCCATTTACAGATCAGCATTAGATGTGTTAATTCAGCAAGTCAAATTAATTTCCATTTAAAAAACCGAATTACCCTGACTAAACCTGACATGCTTCTGGTTTTTATGTTCATGCAACACACCCCTCACAATTTTTCACTCCACTCGGTTTAATATCTGGACTATCATGTAATGCACTAGTATTTGTTGGTGCATTTGTGACCGTGGCTATGCAACTCGTATGGGCTTAGTCTAATAGAACTAGAGTAGGGGCGATTGTGGTAGCCCAGGCAAGTGTGCTTGAGGCCCAACCCAAACTTAGTGAATTAGTTAGCCTATATATTTATGTGTAGGGGTTTAGGGTTTCTCAGAGAGAGTTGCAACAGTCTCTAGGAGAAGACTACTATGTGTGGTCTAGTCCAGGTTAGCCTGAGGTTGAGCTCACCTCAGGCCGGCGTCCCATTTAACAACGTATGTATGTGTGTATGTATGAAGAATCTGTGACGACTTGTTATACATATATAAAAGTAAGATTCTTGATTTTACACATATATTATTTATTGTTGTATATATTCGGTTTGACGTTTTGTGGAGATAATTGTGACGACTTGTTATACATATATAAAAGTAAGATTCTTGATTTTACACATATATTATTTATTGTTGTATATATTCGGTTTGACGTTTTGTGGAGATAATCAGGAGCGATTGGTGATGTAGTATCGGTCCTACACGTATTAACAGTGGTATCAGAGCATGGTTACGAATCGGAAGGTCTAACCGCCTCTCGATTCACGATTGCTCTTGATTTTTGGGTTTTATTTCCGCTAAAACTCATAGTTGACGTGATACTGAATAGTAGTTTTAAAGTTTATAGCGAGTTTTGTTTGTTCTTGAGGATGGAGTTTAAGAATAATCATCTTTGCTCGTGAATGTTCTTGAGGATCTTCTATTTTTTGGGTCTTCTTTATTTGGATGATTGTTCTTTCGGTTGTTTGATCTTTGTGTTGTGCAAGAGTATGGATGGATTTAGTTGGTGGGTATGGATCGGAATTGGATAGATCCAAATGCAACTAAATTTTGAATTAAATTTGTCAAAGAGATAATTGACTCCCTTTAATTATCTCCAATTTTAATGGAAAGTTAATTATTGATTTTGAATGCAATTAAAGTGCTGCAGATTGGATGTGATTTTCAAGAAAAAAATGGCGCCGAAGTATGTGCATGATTTTCAAATTTTGTGTTACAGTGGGTCCGGTTATTTGCATGATTTTCATAATCTGAATATTATGGTTTGGAGTTTGCTTGCAAAGGAATGTGAAAATGGACAAAAGGAATAGGGATGTTATTTGCGCCGAGATTCATTGAAAGTTAATTATAGTGGAATGGATTGGCACATTTATTGGGGATTATGTTGTGCAGTTATTACAGATGAAAATAAATATGGATTGTTTTCCACTTTTTAGGTGCCGATTTTTTTTTTCAAAATCTTGGATCTAAATTAGTTTGAAAGTTAAATATTGGAATGGTTTTTAAAGTGTGGGCCTTCGGATGGATTATTTTCTTGATGACGAGATTGGTTTGCATAAATGGATTATTATTGGGCCGCTTGTGTTTGTTTCGATCATGGATTATTTATACGTGGGCTGAGAGTTTTCGGTTGTGAATGGGGGAAACAAAAAATATACACGTCAATGTGGTAATATTTTGTAGAGAAAAAGGGGGAGATAATTATTTCTTTGGCAAATATATTAAGGCATTGTTCTCTGAAAAATTAGATGTGCGAGATTTTGTTGAAATATTTTTGCAATTAAGCTGGATGTTCGTTACTGATTAGTTGAAGATTGAACCTTATCACATGCCGGTTACTTGGGTCCTTTATTAATCAGGCGTAAATTCTTCATAGGAGGAAAGATGCAGATTATGGTGGATATAAAAGTAATTTGGATGTCTATCAGAGAAGAACTGAAATCATCAGTCAAGGGGGAGTTTGTTAGTACATGTTTTGTGACTGATGATTATCAGTGTTTGTCAGAGTTGATAGCAACGGTCAAGGGGGAGTTTGTTGGTGCATTTGTGACCGTGGCTATGCAACCTGTATGGGCTTAGTATAATAGAACTAGAGTAGGGGCGATTGTGGGAGCCCAGGCAAGTGTGCCTGAGGCGCAGCCCAAACTTAGTGAATTAGTTAGCCTATATATATGTGTGTGTGTAGGGGTTTAGGGTTTCTCAGAGAGAGTTGCAACAGTCTCTAGGAGAAGACTACTATGTGTGGTCTAGTCCAGGTTGGCCTGAGGTTGAGCTCACCTCAGGTCGGCGTCCCATTCAACAACGTATGTATGTGTGTATGTATGAAGAATCTGTGACGACTTGTTATACATATATAAAAGTAAGATTCTTGATTTTACACATATATTATTTATTGTTGTATATATTCGGTTTGACATTTTGTGGAGATAATCAGGAGCGATTGGTGATGTAGTATCGGTCCTACACGTATTAACAGAAAATAAATGTCGAAAATAATTAGTCATAGTTTAATTTTATCGTGATGATTGGTATTTTGGTTAGTTTGTTTTGGTTCAGAAGATAACTAGACATAGCAGCGACCAAAGAGCATCTTCTCCTCTAGGAGAAGATAGAAAAAGAGCATCTTCTTGAACAACATCTTCTCCTCAAGGAGAAGATAGAAAAAGAGCATCTTCTTGAACAGCATCTTCTCCTCAAGGAGAAGATAGAAAAAGCGAATCTTCTTGAACAGCATCTTCGCCATTTATTAAAATAAAAAAAAGGCCATCTTCGCCTCTCATACCAACAAGAATCTTTTGATAAGGCATCGTCACCTATTAATTTATCTTCGTCGTTTTTTTTAAAAAATAAATAAATAAATAATAAGCATCTTTGCTACTTACAATCATAAGTGTCTTCTCCCCAGTTAGTTAAAACTAAACTTGAAGTTGGACTGTGTGATTTGGACTTGGACTTTGGACCTTTACTTGGGTCTTGGACATTTAAATTAATTTAATTCATATTAAACAAAAAAAAAATGTCAACTCTAAACAAGATGTTAGAAATGGACCATGAAGTAGGCAAGTCAAACTCACCACCTAAAATGATTTCAGTTAACGATTATTATTGGAGGAAGGACAGGTTTGAAGAATGGGCAAGGTTTTATATGATGAGAGGATGGATTTGCATTAGAGATGGAAATTTCAAACCATCTAGAAATGTAGAAGGTAGAATTGTGGAAGTGGCCTTTAAGGATATGGAAGAAGAAGATAAGCTTATGTTTGAAGCTGAAAACAAAGCTCATGCTACCATCACAATGAGTCTACCTCAGGAGATTTTGCATACCTTCAAAAAATACCATGAGGCAAAACAATTATGGGATGTTCTCGCGAGAAGATTTGAAGGAACCGATAATGTCAAGAAAAATAAGACCGATTTACTGAAGAAGCAATTTGCGGTCTTCAGGGGAATGAAAGGAGAAACTCTTGAGGAAATTATAACACGATTTTATCATCTTGTGACTGAATTAGGGAATCACAGTATATCGTATACTGAGGCTGAACTGAGTACAAAAATTCTAGATTCTCTACCCTCAAAGTGGGAGGTTTATACTCTTCTAATAAAAGAGAATCCAGAGTTTGAAAGTGCTACTCTTGATGATGTGATAGGGAAGCTGAGGGCTTATGACTTGGCCATACAGAGAAAGGATGTCGGATATGATCAGGTTCAAGATCCGGGAGTTTACTATGCAAAACTGACATCCAAGGACTCGTCCAATAGCAGTGGGAATGCAACTGCATTCTTCTTAGGTGATAACTCAGGAAATATTATTTTGGACTCTGATGGTGAAGTTTGTTTTGTTTCTGTTTCAGGTGAGTCTACGAAAGTGAAGGATATTCCCTCAGGAAAAGAAAAAGGAAAGAGCACTGACTCCAAATGTGATCACAAGTCATGCAAGTCTATGCCAATGAGTGTGAAAACAGCAGAAGAGAAACTTGCAGTTTTGTCTTCCTTTGTAGCTACCTACTAAAACTACATACAAGGGAAGATAAACGATCCGACAGTTTTTGATGACGACTATGATCAAATAGATCCGGATGACTTAGAAGAAATGGATTTGCAGTGGAATCTTGCTATGATCTCCAGAAGAGCAAAAAGGTTCATGGACAGAACTGGAAGAAAGCTGGTGGGAGGTCGAGCCGGATTTGACAAATCAAAGGTGAAATGCTACAACTGCTACAACTTCGGTCACTTTGCAAGAGAATGCTCCAGACCAAACAACCAGAACCAGAATCAAAATAATACTGTCTGGCAAAGCTCGTCAGTGGGGCAATCTGTCACACCACGACAATGGCGGAAACACGTGGCGCGACGGTTCAAAGCATAAAGTCAAGGTTATTGCTAAACACAAGTAATTTAAGAAAATGGGTCATTTATTAAGGCGTCAAATCTTGTTCCAAATATTACATAAAAGTAAATTGTTTTTAAGACAACATAGAGGTTTCTCAAATATATCCCAAAGCCTTGGGAAATAAAGGTGAAACCCCGCAAAATGTTTAACGCCATATCGGAGGATTCCACGACCCAGCTTGCCCGGTTCTCCTTCATCTAATTACCTGAAAGATATGTTTAAAAGTTTCGTCAATATAACTATATTGGTGAGTTCACAGGTTTTTAGTTTCCAAAACTTGAATACTTGGGAAATACCATGTTATGACAATATATAGGAGTTGCAAATTCCTATAAATCTACTTGAGACTATAATCAAACCAAGACATATAATAATTGTGCCCCGCTCCAAGTCGTTACTCGGTTTCCCACGACTTAAGTTCAGAATATATGCACCCCAGGCATAACCTAATGCATAATCGACGCTATCGATTAGGGGTGGGCCTTGTCAGGCACCAATAGTACTATTCAAATATTCCACCGGTTTCATTTCCCTGAACAAATGATTATAGAGGCGAGGACTCAACCCCGAGTGGCGGTCACACCTCAAGTAATAAATCCGTCAAACATTTTCCCTAACATATCTTTCCCCCGAAAACGTAAAAATAGTTTAAAATGGGGCCGTGAAACTCACCTGAAACTCTGTCTGGCTTACTAGGCGGATAGCAAAGATGGTCTCGCACCTACAAACGTTCTAGACGTATAAGTCACTATTCCTATAGTGCATGTGCCTTGGCAAGTTGTACACCCAACTCCCGACCACAAGTTATTCCAAATCCCGTTTAATTAAGCGCGTATCCTAGGTTTCGTTGGCGTTAGGTTACCCTTTGCGTTACAAGTTATATATTAATCTTGTTAATATTTCCTTAACTTGTACCTTATTATCATCGACTCGACTTCACTTAACATATAATTATTTTCCCATTTAAATAATTATACTTAAGATCGCATCGCTCGATATAATATATATTTCAACACTCGACCCGACTCACTTTGCCACACATTTGCTTTCCCATTTAAACAAATATGCTAAGATCTTGTCGTTCGATTGTATATTCATAACACCCGATTCAACTTACCATACCGTATATTTATTTTCCCATTCAAATAAATATACTAGGATCTTGTCGGTACGGCATACACATATATATATCTTTGTCTTCTCGTCGCGGCTTTCCTTCCCACATATCTACTTTCCCATTAAGTAGATATACTAGAATTTTGCCGAGACGAGCGTACATATAGATAAATGTGTAATTTTCTTGTTAAGTATATACGTTTGTTTAACGTCTTATTTGTTTATGTCATGTTTTTCTCCCACGAATAATTCCTTTAACACTTAGGAAAGTGTTTATTAGTTTTCACCCATGTTGTATATATATTTTACTTCTTAAAAATATATATTTTCTTATCTTGCCGCAATGGCATTTTTCTCATGTTTTGTCCGTGTACGGTTCGTTAACGCGTCTTAGTTCGATATCTTAACTCGAATAGTTAATTTTTCCAAGTTTTTCCCAACATGTGTTTTATAGAAATATTATCCATATTTCTTCCTCTTAACACAAGTTACTTGGAAGGTTTGAAATACTTATGTATTTTTAACCCAACTTGTTAACTTAACTACAAAAATGTTTCCAACACTTTTATATTCCCATTTATATAAAAGTATTCATTTTTGTATAAGTTTCTCAAGTTTGTTTAATATTTTTATAAAATCTCTATTTTATAAAAATCCTTATGTTAATGTAATCCATATTTTTATAACTTTCAAAAATATACTTTTATACAAAAATACCCAAGTATATCTACTAGTATTTACCAAAATTATCCTTAGAAATTTATTACTTACACTTTTGACACCAAACTTTCCATCCTTGCATTTTTGGACTAATAGTTTCTAAAATATCCATTTTAGTCCTCTAACTTTCAAAGTTACAATATTAGTCCCTTAACTTTCAAATGTTGCATTTTTCCACTCTAACTTCCAAAGTTAACATTT
This sequence comes from Ambrosia trifida, assembly GCA_028751855.1. Classification (NCBI taxonomy): domain Eukaryota; kingdom Viridiplantae; phylum Streptophyta; class Magnoliopsida; order Asterales; family Asteraceae; genus Ambrosia; species Ambrosia trifida. Next base: position 60,367,668 of record CM054128.1, on the reverse strand, counting down.
TTCACTCAAAATAGTAGACTTTGAAGATTCAACTTTTTATTGGTAAGTTATTTTTGGATCAAAACACTTTTATTAGTCTTATATTCCATATATAAGACTACTTGTATGTGTGTTTTATGTATTTGCCCATTTTAACAAAATATCATTCTTCTAAGTAAGTTAACTTTAATTTTTCATCTTCTTTATTCTTGAACTTCTAACATGTTCTACCATATATTATACCTTAGATGATCATAATAAGATGATTAAAGTTACTTTTTAACATATTCAAGTTCATTCCATAAATCCTAACCAAATCCCCATCCTACTTAGTTTAAGTGTAAATTTCATACATTTTCAAGATCATTACTTTATCATCATCAAATCCATGATTTATTTACATATCTTTAATCATCTATTTTACACAAGTAAAACCTATTAAAGATTATGTTCAACCACCTTTTAAACCCTTCATGTACAACTTGCTTCTAAGAACACATACATGAATAATAATAATCAAAAAAACAAGGTTAAGAAGCTTACTACTAGCACAAGGCTAGGGAAGACAAAACCTTTGATTTTGAGAGGGGTTTAGTGTGTTCTTCCTTAATGGTTAAGCTCCAAGCTTGAAACACACAATAGGGGTTTGGATGATGGATTGTTTTGAGTGATTTGGAGATGTAAAAACTTGAAAGAATGATGTGTGTGTGGGTGGGATAACCTACGGCCAAAGAAGGAAGAAGAAAGGATTTTTGCTTTGTTTCTCCAAGTCTCTAACACATGTTTATATAGCCTTATCACATGTAATCTTCCATGGATCTTGTGATTATTACTAAAGATTCAAGAGATTTAATAAGTATACAAGTGATCTTGGATGGATATGTGAGTGTGTGTGTAGCCGTGTATGTATGTATAGGAGTGGAAGATTGCTTGCAAATCTTGCTAAGTCTTGCAATCTATCATAATCTTTATATAAGATCTCCTTGCATGCATGTGTATACTTAGGCCATGATGGCTAGCTCTTGGTCTTGGATTTTTGTGGCCAAGGGCCGAAAATTACACAAGGGGGGGGGGACAAAAGTTTGCATGCTTTGTACTTCCATGTTTCTTACATCTTTTGTCTCATGTAAGGCATGCTTTTTATCTAAGTGTAGGTTATTATTATTAACCACATGTATGGATATTTTGTGGCCATTAGGCCGGCCCCTTTGTGGGTTTAGGTGGGGTCCACAACTTCAAATATTTACCCAATATTTGTTATGTTTAATCCCCCGTCGTTCGGGTGTCGTTCGGGTATTTTTCGGGTTTTAATCACGCGTTATTCGGACATTAAAAATACCTTTAATAACCCTTAAATATAGTCTAATTTAAGCGTTGATTGGTTATTTAGGCTTTTGCCGGGTGAAATTATGTGTTATACGCGTATTGGGTGCGGTACGCGCATTTTATTCGTTACCGGGAGATTTGTACAAGACGTTTTCACTTATGGTTTTGGGGTTCCAAAACTCATTATATTTTATGAAACTACCCTTTATTTTATATCCTGGGTGTCCGGGATCCCTTTCGTTTATTTAATTATTACCAGGTAATTGCCAACGTCCATACCGGATAGCTTATTCGCACATGATCCAATCATGTTTTTACCATTAAACGTATGCATTCCTATGCACTATTTGGAAATTGCTATCTCCTAAGGCCTCGATAATTAAATCACACATAATTGCATTTAATTACGTTAATCATATATTAATTAATTTGTACGGAATTACCTTATTTTTGCCGGTTGTTACATTCTCCCCCCGTTAAGAGAATTCCGTCCCGGAATTCACTCCGAGTTCTCCGGTACAGGTGTCTTCTCGAATAGGGCGGGGTATTTTTGCTTCATCCGGTCCAGCCTTTCCCACGTGAACTCCGGTCCACGCTTGGCATTCCAGCGCACTTTGACCAATCTGATCTTGCTGCGCCTAAGTTTTTGGACCTTCCAATCAGTTACCTCGATTGGTTCTTCAACAAAATGTAACTTGTCGTCAATCTGGATTTCGTCTGCAGGGATGATGAGAGTTTCGTCGGATAGGCACTTTTTCAAATTTGACACGTGAAACGTGTCGTGTATTCCACTAAGCTCTTGAGGCAACTTGAGCTTGTATGCCACTATGCCTACCCTGGACAAGACTTCGAATGGTCCAATATATCGTGGGTTCAGCTTTCCGCGCTTTCCAAAGCGCGCAACACCTTTCCAAGGTGACACTTTTAGTAGGACCCTGTCTCCGACTTGAAACTCTAAACGCTTTCGCCTCATATCAGCATAGCTTTTCTGGCGGTCACGGGCCGCTTTGAGGCATTCCTTTATCAAAAAGACCTTGTCCGTGGTCTCTTGAACAATTTCAGGCCCGGTGAGTTGTTTTTCTCCAACTTCCGCCCAACATAATGGCGATCGACACTTGCGTCCATATAGAGCTTCAAACGGTGCGGCTTGAATGCTCGTATGATAACTGTTGTTGTAAGAAAATTCTACCAATGGCAAGTGTGTATCCCAATTACCTCCGAAATCAATCGCGCATGCCCGTAACATATCCTCCAAGGTCTGGATGGTTCGCTCACTTTGACCATCCGTTTGGGGGTGATATGCAGTACTCATGTCAAGGCGAGTACCGAGGGCTTCATTTAAACTTTCCCAAAATCTTGAAGTGAAACGACTATCTCGATCGGAGATGATAGAAACAGGTACACCGTGTTTAGACACCACTTCCTTAATGTACAAACGGGTTAGTTTCTCCAACTTGTCCGTTTCGCGAATCGGAAGGAAGTGTGCAGATTTTGTCAATCGATCAACGATTACCCAGATCGTGTCATGGCCGCTTGTTGTCTTAGGTAACTTGGTAATGAAATCCATGGTAATTCGTTCCCATTTCCATTCCGGTATTTCTGGTTGCTGGAGCAAACCGGAAGGTCTCTGGTGCTCAGCCTTGACCTTTGCGCAAGTCAAACATCGCGCAACATAGGCCGCTATATCTCTTTTGAAATTCGGCCACCAGTAAAGTTCTTTCAGATCGTGGAACATCTTGTCTGCACCAGGGTGAACCGAATATCTAGAACTGTGAGCTTCGGCCAATACTAGCTCACGCAATCCACCATATACTGGGACCCAAATTCTATTCATGAAATACAGTGTCTGGTCCGCTTTTGGTTCTAGTGAATCAACCATCTTTCGTAACCTTTCACCTTTGACATTCTCGGGTTTGAGGGCGTTAACTTGAGCTTCACGAATTCGTTCAGTCAGATTCGTGTGGATAGTCAGACCCAGAGCTCGAACACGCAATGGTTTAACCCGTTCCTTGCGACTCAAGGCGTCGGCTACGACGATCGCCTTACCGGGATGGTACTTGATTTCACAATCGTAATCGTTTAATAATTCAACCTATCGCCGTTGTCGCATGTTTAAATCCTTCTGATCAAAGATGTGTTGCAGGCTCTTATGATCAGTGAAAATCGTGCACTTGGTTCCGTACAAATAGTGCCTCCATATCTTGAGAGCGAACACCACTGCACCTAATTCCAAATCGTGTGTAGTGTAGTTCTTCTCATGGATTTTCAGTTGCCTGGAAGCATATGCTATTACTTTTTCTCTTTGCATCAATACACAACCCAAGCCTTGATGTGAGGCATCACAGTAAACCACAAAATCTTCCGTACCATCTGGAAGTGACAGTATCGGAGCGCCACATAACTTGTCTTTTAGTAATTGGAATGCTGCCTCTTGCTTCTCCGTCCACTCGAATTTCTTATCCTTTTGAGTTAACATGGTTAAAGCTTGTGCTATCTTTGAAAAGTTCTCGATGAACCTTCTGTAATAACCCGCAAGGCCAAGAAATTGTCGTACTTCGGTAGGAGTTCGAGGGGCTTCCCAATTTTTAATTGCCTCGATTTTGGCGGGATTGACGTGTATGCCTTTCTCGTTTACCACGTGGCCTAAAAAGTGAACTTCCCGAATCCAAAAGTCACACTTTGAGAATTTAGCGTAGAGCTTCTCTTTGCGTAGTACTTCAAGAATTAATCGAAGGTGATTCTCGTGGTCTTCTTTTGTGCGTGAATAGATCAAAATATCGTCAATGAAAACGATGACGAATTTATCCAGGTATGGCTTACACACGCGGTTCATTAGGTCCATGAAAACCGCTGGTGCGTTGGTTAAGCCGAACGACATTACCAAAAATTCATAGTGTCCATACCGGGTTCTGAAGGCCGTTTTTGGTACATATTCTTCTTGTATACGCAACTGGTGATAGCCAGACCTCAAATCGATCTTGGAGTAATAGCTAGATCCTTGGAGCTGATCAAATAAATCGTCGATCCTGGGGAGAGGATAGCGATTCTTGATGGTTAGCTTGTTTAGCTCTCGATAGTCGATGTACATGCGAAATGTGCCATCCTTCTTCTTTACAAATAAGACGGGAGCTCCCCAAGGTGAGAAACTCGGTCTTATAAAACCTTTGTCCAACAATTCTTGTAGCTGGCTGGACAGTTCCTGCATCTCTGATGGAGCTAGGCGGTATGGCGATCGTGCCACAGGAGCAGCTCCTGGAACGAGGTCGATGCGGAACTCGACTTGTCGAGGTGGTGGCAACCCCGGCAAATCTTCTGGAAATACATCCGGAAAGTCTCTAGCTACTGGAATGTCTTCCAACTTTCGCTCGTCGGCCTTCTTGTCCACTACGTGTGCCAAGAATGCGACAAGCCCTTTTCTCAGACACTTACGAGCCTTCATGCTTGAAATAATTCTTAGCGGCGTCCCGTGTCTTTCCCCTTGAATTGAGAGAGTTTCACTGCTTGCGAGGGGGACTTGAATAACTTTATCGTTGCAAATCACGATGGCATGATGCGCGGACAACCAGTCCATGCCGACAACGATGTCGAAACTTCCCAATACGACTGGCAAAAGATCAATTCCAAACTCGTGCGCACAGAGTTCTAATTTACAATCCCTCGCTACTTCTCTCGTTTCAATAGTTTTACCATTAGCCAGTTCTATGGAGTAGGGTGTATCTAGTTTGCTAGTTTTTAATCCAAGTAGTCTTTTAAACTCAATGGATACGAAGCTAAAGTCAGCACCGGTATCAAATAATACAGAGGCATAATGACCATTAAGAGGAAACGTACCAGTGACCACGTTGGGGTCTTGTCGTGCATCACCGGCTCCAATCACAAATGCCCGCCCGCGGGCCTGGTTGTTGATCTTGGGGCAATCCTTTTTCCAATGATCCAGTGACCGGCATGCAAAGCATGGTCTAGCCCCTCCATTCTTCGGTGCTCCGGACCGACAGTCTTCAGTCTTGTGCCCTGTGCGGTGGCACTTTCCACAAGTTAACCCATTATTCCTTCCCTGATTACCCTGTTTGTTACCATTACCACGTCCCGTGGCGACATACCCTTTTCCCTTCTTGTTTGAGCTACCCGACGCTCTGTCTCTCTTCCCTTCATCCCGTTTCCTTTTCCCAAATCTTGGTTTGTTCCCCTGATCGTTTGACACAACAGCTGAGTTTGACCCCTGATTCTTGGCTTCTACACTGCTGGACTCAGAAATTTTCAATCCCGAAACTTGTCGGATCAATGTGCCCATGCGAATCGCATCTTCGGTGAGGCTTAGTGCAAGGTCGATAGCTGCGCGCATGGTCGTAGGTTTAGAAGCAGTGACCATGCTGCGTATTTGCGGTGCTAAGCCGAACAAATAACGCTCAATCTTGTTGTTTTCAGGGGTGACCAACCGTGGCACTAGTCTGGCGAGGTCATGGAATCGAGACGTGTAACCAGTCACGTCCGCTCCCATCATAGTGAGGTTCCAGAATTCAGTTTCCAGTATCTGTACCTCGCTCGCCGGGCGGTACTCAGCAATCATAAGTTCCTTCAGTTCTGTCCATGACAGGGAGTAAGCAGTGTCATCACCCAATGACTGCACTTGACCATTCCACCACGTTAGTGCTTGGTCCAGAAATAAATTGGTGGAGTACATGACTGACTGACGAGGGGTACACCCACTGATACGGATGACTGCCTCGGTCTTTTCAAACCACTTGACTAGTCCAACAGATCCTTCGGTGCCGTTGAAGTTGATCGGCTTGCAGTCTAGGAAGGCTTTGAAGGTGCAGCCACGCTCTCGCGAGGCCGTTTCTGCATTAATAAAGTTGTATGTTATTATGGGATAGGAGTTTTAGGATATTCTCCCATCGCTTTATCAATTATTTTTAAACCTTCTTACCATTGGGGGAGGTTTCTCGTCGGTCACTCCCAGTCAAGTCACGTGATCGTTCGGAGCGAGCAGCTTCGTGCTCCGCGATCGCTCGGGCGATGCGCTCCGAAATCATGGTTTCAAGTTCAGCTGGCGTTGCGGGCAGTCCGTCTGCACCGCTGTTGCTTCTGGTGGCTGGTGCCATTTTCTTCAATAATAATTATCAAAGATTAATTTGGCAAACATTTATACAATATAAAGCATAAATAACAAACCAGAATATGATCACAATAATCAACACCATGTCATCACACAACATACCAACACATCATACAAAAATAAATAGTAATCAACACAACATCACCACATAACACACAAATCACAATATATGGAGTAAGCAATAATAATCGTAGGCAACAACATATTTCACCATCATAATAATAAGATTTTTCATTAATTTCAATAATACTAGTACAATGCTTGTTCATAATAACAAAATGGATAATACATCTCTCATACAATACATTGTTTTTGAAATAAATAAAACATCATATCATGTGCCGTCGTACCCGTACGGCTAGGCAAAATGCATACGAGTGTCATGATCTGTGCTATACTACCATACTGCTGCTACTATGTACATAAGCTGGTGATTCTTCCGTGCGTCCCTGATGCATCCCTACTGTGGCGGTGGTGGCGGATACTGGTACTGTGGTGCATGCATACTGATCGTCATGCTGATCGTCATGATACGCTCATACAAGAACTGTCGATGCGCAAAATGCGCATCCCCTGTAATACCACACTGAGCGTCCATGCTCAGTAACTCTTCCGCATAGTGCGCCAAAGCATCCCGTGCATCAATCATCCGCGTCCACATCAGACGGGTCTGCTGCTCTACCTGTGTCACGGTGCGCTGCACCGTGTCAGCGAGAGTCTGAAAATCTCGCTCTAAGGAGATGGCAGTGGACCATGCTGGTCCAGACAAGGGTGTCATCCTAGGTGGCTGGGATGGTCCGGGTATATCTGGGTGAGCTGATGGGAATGGCCCAAAGGGGGCTGGTATCGGTATGTGTGGAAGCAACGGGGTAAAACCCTGTGGTCTGGTAAAGTGAGGTGGCATCATGTAAGGGTCCCCTGCACCTAGAGGATACGGTGCAGGTGTCATGCTGGGAAGGGTGGGGATCGGTAATGTCATGGCTACTGTGGGTGGTGGTATAGGCTCGGCCAATGGGGCTACTAGAGGCTCTGAAACAGTGGCCCACTCTGGGGTGGATACCACGACAGTGGGGGTGGGGGGGCTCGCAGTGGCGTATGCCGTCACGCCCGCCCGGTGCAGCTCCGAGCTGCGGGCAGAGCTCCCCTCTAGGATGTGCCCAGTAGGAACTGGCCCATCCTGAGGTACGGGCTCGAGTGGTGCTGGTGGGGCTACGGGTATGGTGGGTAGAGTGGCTGGTGCAGTAGTGGCATGCTCGATCATCGGAGCGACGTGCTCCTCCTGGTCTGCTGGTGGGATCGGCACAGCAATGTGCTCCACCGACGCGGTCGACTCATCGTCTGAGTCATCAGAGATCCACCCGTTGTGCCCTCGGGGAACGGGCACGAGCATCATAGGGAGACTCAACGGTCTCTGACTGCGCGGGGACAGGCCTCGATGGACCTGCACAGCCCTCTGGGAAGTCTCTGATGGCCTGGAGGGGTAGTACTGGCAGTGGCGCTGCCTGGACCGGCACTATAGGCAAGTCTGCCTGTGGTGCCTCGGCCATAGGTAGGTCGACCACGTCGCCCTCAGCGGGGGCCCACTCTGGGTCCTCGCTCGGGTCAGTCTCGTCCGAGCTATCTCCTCCTGCGCCCTCCACGGCGGCGTCAACCTCCATCTCGTCATCCTCCGGATCGAGTACCACAAGCTCGATCGGCTCTGGTGGCGGCGCTGGGATAATCTGAATACTGCTATCGTAACTGGGCGCTATGCTACCAGCGTTCGACATCCTGGCAAAAGAACCGTACATGTATATATATGAATTAATTTAAATTAGATAGTTAAGGCGTACATTATCAGTATCCTTCCTAACTTCTAATACTACGTTAATGCATAACGATACCCCTGGCTGGCTCGGTCGGAATCTCCTCATGCCCAATGCTTCTTGAAAAATTACTTTATTTGCATTTAGTAACTATGTATATTTTGAAAACCTTATCTTTTTGAACCAAATCCGGTTATAGTCTAGTTTTTAAAGAAAATACTCTAGTTCGCTATAACCTTGGCTCTGATACCACCTTCTGTCACACTACGACAATGGCGGAAACACGTGGCGCGACGGTTCAAAGCATAAAGTCAAGGTTATTGCTAAACACAAGTAATTTAAGAAAATGGGTCATTTATTAAGGCGTCAAATCTTGTTCCAAATATTACATAAAAGTAAATTGTTTTTAAGACAACATAGAGGTTTCTCAAATATATCCCAAAGCCTTGGGAAATAAAGGTGAAACCCCGCAAAATGTTTAACGCCATATCGGAGGATTCCACGACCCAGCTTGCCTGGTTCTCCTTCATCTAATTACCTGAAAGATATGTTTAAAAGTTTCGTCAATATAACTATATTGGTGAGTTCACAGGTTTTTAGTTTCCAAAACTTGAATACTTGGGAAATACCATGTTATGACAATATATAGGAGTTGCAAATTCCTATAAATCTACTTGAGACTATAATCAAACCAAGACATATAATAATTGTGCCCCGCTCCAAGTCGTTACTCGGTTTCCCACGACTTAAGTTCAGAATATATGCACCCCAGGCATAACCTAATGCATAATCGACGCTATCGATTAGGGGTGGGCCTTGTCAGGCACCAATAGTACTATTCAAATATTCCACCGGTTTCATTTCCCTGAACAAATGATTATAGAGGCGAGGACTCAACCCCGAGTGGCGGTCACACCTCAAGTAATAAATCCGTCAAACATTTTCCCTAACATATCTTTCCCCCGAAAACGTAAAAATAGTTTAAAATGGGGCCGTGAAACTCACCTGAAACTCTGTCTGGCTTACTAGGCGGATAGCAAAGATGGTCTCGCACCTACAAACGTTCTAGACGTATAAGTCACTATTCCTATAGTGCATGTGCCTTGGCAAGTTGTACACCCAACTCCCGACCACAAGTTATTCCAAATCCCGTTTAATTAAGCGCGTATCCTAGGTTTCGTTGGCGTTAGGTTACCCTTTGCGTTACAAGTTATATATTACTCTTGTTAATATTTCCTTAACTTGTACCTTATTATCATCGACTCGACTTCACTTAACATATAATTATTTTCCCATTTAAATAATTATACTTAAGATCGCATCGCTCGATATAATATATATTTCAACACTCGACCCGACTCACTTTGCCACACATTTGCTTTCCCATTTAAACAAATATGCTAAGATCTTGTCGTTCGATTGTATATTCTTAACACCCGATTCAACTTACCATACCGTATATTTATTTTCCCATTCAAATAAATATACTAGGATCTTGTCGGTACGGCATACACATATATATATCTTTGTCTTCTCGTCGCGGCTTTCCTTCCCACATATCTACTTTCCCATTAAGTAGATATACTAGAATTTTGCCGAGACGAGCGTACATATATATAAATGTGTAATTTTCTTGTTAAGTATATACGTTTGTTTAACGTCTTATTTGTTTATGTCATGTTTTTCTCCCACGAATAATTCCTTTAACACTTAGGAAAGTGTTTATTAGTTTTCACCCATGTTGTATATATATTTTACTTCTTAAAAATATATATTTTCTTATCTTGCCGCAATGGCATTTTTCTCATGTTTTGTCCGTGTACGGTTCGTTAACGCGTCTTAGTTCGATATCTTAACTCGAATAGTTAATTTTTCCAAGTTTTTCCCAACATGTGTTTTATAGAAATATTATCCATATTTCTTCCTCTGAACACAAGTTACTTGGAAGGTTTGAAATACTTATGTATTTTTAACCCAATTTGTTAACTTAACTACAAAAATGTTTCCAACACTTTTATATTCCCATTTATATAAAAGTATTCATTTTTGTATAAGTTTCTCAAGTTTGTTTAATATTTTTATAAAATCTCTATTTTATAAAAATCCTTATGTTAATGTAATCCATATTTTTATAACTTTCAAAAATATACTTTTATACAAAAATACCCAAGTATATCTACTAGTATTTACCAAAATTATCCTTAGAAATTTATTACTTACACTTTTGACACCAAACTTTCCATCCTTGCATTTTTGGACTAATAGTTTCTAAAATATCCATTTTAGTCCTCTAACTTTCAAAGTTACAATATTAGTCCCTTAACTTTCAAATGTTGCATTTTTCCACTCTAACTTCCAAAGTTAACATTTTTCACTCAAAATAGTAGACTTTGAAGATTCAACTTTTTATTGGTAAGTTATTTTTGGATCAAAACACTTTTATTAATCTTATATTCCATATATAAGACTACTTGTATGTGTGTTTTATGTATTTGCCCATTTTAACAAAATATCATTCTTCTAAGTAAGTTAACTTTAATTTTTCATCTTCTTTATTCTTGAACTTCTAACATGTTCTACCATATATTATACCTTAGATGATCATAATAAGATGATTAAAGTTACTTTTTAACATATTCAAGTTCATTCCATAAATCCTAACCAAATCACCATCCTACTTAGTTTAAGTGTAAATTTCATACATTTTCAAGATCATTACTTTATCATCATCAAATCCATGATTTATTTACATATCTTTAATCATCTATTTTACACAAGTAAAACCTATTAAAGATTATGTTCAACCACCTTTTAAACCCTTCATGTACAACTTGCTTCTAAGAACACATACATGAATAATAATAATCAAAAAAACAAGGTTAAGAAGCTTACTACTAGCACAAGGCTAGGGAAGACAAAACCTTTGATTTTGAGAGGGGTTTAGTGTGTTCTTCCTTAATGGTTAAGCTCCAAGCTTGAAACACACAATAGGGGTTTGGATGATGGATTGTTTTGAGTGATTTGGAGATGTAAAAACTTGAAAGAATGATGTGTGTGTGGGTGGGATAACCTACGGCCAAAGAAGGAAGAAGAAAGGATTTTTGCTTTGTTTCTCCAAGTCTCTAACACATGTTTATATAGCCTTATCACATGTAATCTTCCATGGATCTTGTGATTATTACTAAAGATTCAAGAGATTTAATAAGTATACAAGTGATCTTGGATGGATATGTGAGTGTGTGTGTAGCCGTGTATGTATGTATAGGAGTGGAAGATTGCTTGCAAATCTTGCTAAGTCTTGCAATCTATCATAATCTTTATATAAGATCTCCTTGCATGCATGTGTATACTTAGGCCATGATGGCTAGCTCTTGGTCTTGGATTTTTGTGGCCAAGGGCCGAAAATTACACAAGGGGGGGGGGACAAAAGTTTGCATGCTTTGTACTTCCATGTTTCTTACATCTTTTGTCTCATGTAAGGCATGCTTTTTATCTAAGTGTAGGTTATTATTATTAACCACATGTATGGATATTTTGTGGCCATTAGGCCGGCCCCTTTGTGGGTTTAGGTGGGGTCCACAACTTCAAATATTTACCCAATATTTGTTATGTTTAATCCCCCGTCGTTCGGGTGTCGTTCGGGTATTTTTCGGGTTTTAATCACGCGTTATTCGGACATTAAAAATACCTTTAATAACCCTTAAATATAGTCTAATTTAAGCGTTGATTGGTTATTTAGGCTTTTGCCGGGTGAAATTATGTGTTATACGCGTATTGGGTGCGGTACGCGCATTTTATTCGTTACCGGGAGATTTGTACAAGACGTTTTCACTTATGGTTTTGGGGTTCCAAAACTCATTATATTTTATGAAACTACCCTTTATTTTATATCCTGGGTGTCCGGGATCCCTTTCGTTTATTTAATTATTACCAGGTAATTGCCAACGTCCATACCGGATAGCTTATTCGCACATGATCCAATCATGTTTTTACCATTAAACGTATGCATTCCTATGCACTATTTGGAAATTGCTATCTCCTAAGGCCTCGATAATTAAATCACACATAATTGCATTTAATTACGTTAATCATATATTAATTAATTTGTACGGAATTACCTTATTTTTGCCGGTTGTTACACAATCTCAAAGCACCACTAGCCCTAAGGCTCTAATGGTAGCAAAACCTAATGGTACGTATGACTGGAGTTGTATTCTTGATGGAACTGATGGATCAAGCAATCAGGCATTCATGGCTGAGATTATGGAAGAAAAGTCTGAAAGTGATGGAGAATCTGGTGTCGAAACTGAAGAGGCTGAGGCAACCAAGATTGAAGAGGAAGAAGTTAAGGAGTCAACTGCATAGGTGTTGGATCTGACAGCACCAACTGAGGGTATGTCATGGCTTACATGGCAGACTTGTCCTCCAATGAGAAAAAGGTACTCCTTCCTCTACCGCTTGTAATAAATGTGTTGATCATCCTGAGCGTATATTGTTACTTGTGAAAGAAAATGATAATGTAGCTGAGCATAATAAATCATTAGTTGTGCTTCTAGATAAAGAAAAGGAGTTTAACATAGGCAATAAGATTAGAGAAGGGAATCTAAAAACTTCTCTTACTGCTGCAAAGAAAGATCTAAAAGAACTTAAATACACTCTTAGTGAAAAGATAGATTATCTGAATCTAACACAGTTGGCTCTAGTTGATAAACAAGAAGAAATCGCTAAGAAAAATGCTGAAATAGACCAACTTAAGATTAAGGTAGTCGATCTGAACAGGCAAATAGATCAAGTTCGCAACTCAAAATATCTTATAAGTGCTCTAATAGACTCTGGAAGAGACACCAAGAAGTTTATTGATGAAAATGGTGGCTTAGGTTACCAAGATGTGCCTCCTCCTCTAACAGGAAACTATACGTTTCTACCAACTGAGAAGGAGGTAAATGAAGAAATCTGTAAGCCTAAGATAGATGAGAAGAGAGTTGATGTGAGTGAAAATGAAAACAGTACTGAGAGTGGTATTTCATCCAGTGTGTCTGAGGATGAAGAAATAAATGAAGTGTTCAAGAACAGTACTGGGTCGGGGGTTAATAAAACTAATCCAGTTAAAACTAACCCAACTGAATGAAAGACCCAACCCAATAAGACTGAACCAAAAATTATTTTGAAAAATCCTAAATTTGTTAAACAAAGCAAAGCCAAAACAGAAGAAATCAAATAGGGTAATGCTGAATGTTCTGGTAACACTTCACCAAAATCTGCTAGCAATGAGGGATCGACTTCAAGGGGACAGTACAAAAAGCCCTCTGAGAAGTGATCTTGTTTTAAATGTCATAAAAAGGGTCATGTAGCTAGCATGTGTACTGTCAAAAAGAAGGACAACACTGCAACAACTGATGCAAAGAAAGGTGAGATTCCTGCTAAATCCGAAAGCAGGAAAGAGGTGAGCAACTCTGCAAAAAAATCTTTTTAAAGTCAATTAGAGAAGGAACATGATGGTGGGTCTAGGGATCTAGGCAAACGACCAGTTAACACAAATTTTGAAAAGCCTGCGTTTGTCCCTAGACAGGTGAGTGTTGGCCAGGCAAGCACTTCTAGTGCTGTTTCTCCAAAGCAGGCACCTCCTGGTAATGCCAACAAATACCAACCACCACATAGGCAACAACGTTACCAAAGTCCACAAGGTGACAAATTTAATTCTGTAAATAATTATAATAATCAAAATGGTTATAGGGATAGACAGTATTCAAATAACAAACCTTTTTCAAGAAATAATTACAATAAGGGATATTCCAACAGATGAAGTTATCCTCAAAATACCAATAACGGGCCAGTGAATCAAAGAGGATATCACAATTCTCAGACTCAAAGGCCCTACAGGAAATTTGACCAAATGAACAGAAACAGCCCACCAAGATCCAGGACTCCAGTGGGGAGTGATGGATAGTGGAGGGAGTTTAATGTTGTTGATGAAATGGGACGACCCAAGACTTTCACAGCTTGGGTCCCCAACTCTAACTAATCCTCTTTGTGAATGCAGGAGCTGCTGAGGAGGGTTATCAACTGGTGGTATGTTGATAGCGGCTGCTCTAGGCATATGACAGGGGAGTTGAGATTGTTGATCGAATTTATGAAATGTGATGGAGGTTTTGTAAACTTTGCTGGCGCCAAAGGCCGGCGCATCTCAGGAAAGGGGAAGGTCACTAATGGCAAGATCACCCTAGAAGGAGTGAACTATGTAGAGGAGCTCAAACACAATCCCATGAGTGTCTCACAAATCTGCGACAAGGGGCATTCGGTTCACTTCACCATGAATGAAGCTTTAGTGTTGAAACCAGGAGTAGTAATTCCAAAAGAGTGGATAATTATGAGGGCTCCTAGAAGAAACGACACGTATATCAGGGATATGAGCATGCATGACAATTCTTCAACGGAGACTACATGTTTATTGTCCAAAGCATCTGCATCAGACTCACTACTTTGGCATAGAAAGATGGGACACATCCATTTCAGGAAACTAAACTACATTGTAAAACACGATTTGGTAACGGGTGTTCCTTTAAAAAGTTTTGGGATTGAGGACAAATGTGTCCCTTGTAAAAAAGGAAAGCAACACAAGAAGCCTCATCACCCAAAAACTGTTACTTCTATTTCTACTCCTTTTGAATTGCTTCACATTGATCTTTTCGGTCCAGTGAACGTTAGGAGTATTGGTGGGAAATTTTATTGCCTTGTGATTACTGATGATTTTTCTAGATTCTCGTGGGTGTTTTTCCTAGGTACGAAAGATGAAACTGCTGAAATCTTGACGAATTTCATCCTTCAAGCAGAGAATCTGTTCAACACCACACTGAAGAGGATCAGAAGCGACAATGGCTCGGAGTTCAAGAACAACACATTTTCAATCTTTTGCATTCGGAAAGGAATTGAACATCAATTCAGTGCTCCCTATGAGCCCCAACAAAATGGAGTTGCTGAGAGGAAAAACAGGACTTTGATTGAATCTGCTCGAACCATGCTAGCTGACTCTAAGCTTCCCGTTCATTTTTGGGGGGAGGCTGTGAACACAGCATGTTATGTCTTGAATAGGGTTTTGACCGTTAAGAAACACAATAAAACGTGTTATGAACTCTAAACGGTCGTAAACCCAACATCAAAGATTTTGAGCCATTTGGAATGCCTTGCACTATTCTGAAAAATAAAAACCAACCAAAATTTGGTGAGGTGGCAGACGAAGGATTCTTCCTTGGTTATGTCCCAGGATCACCAAACAAACGTGTTTGGAATAAATCAAAGGGTGTAGTTGAAATTGCTTTTAATATTGAAATAACAAGTTACTCACCACCAGATAGTGCACAGGAACCAAGTTGGATGTTCGATTATGACTCTGTTTTTAAGTCTTTTAATGTTCCTAATACCTTTAATGCAGAACCACAGGAAAAAGAACTAGTAATTGTTGATGAGGATGATGATGACTTTGTTTCACCTCGGTCAATAGTTTCGATTTCTGCAGAAAAGACCAAGACAGATGCAAGTACCAGCTCTTCGGGAAATAACCAGCCTTCATCTACACCAGAGGTCACTGAAACCGAAGAAGAACCTTTCACGAATCCGTTCGGGATAGATTCTACTAATGATGAAGTGGTAGCAGGAGATATTGGCTCCAACTTAGATGAAGATATGCCGGTAGACACTGTGATTTCAACACGCGCAAATAGGGTTCATCCAGTTGACTTCATACCGGGGGATCCTAATGCGGGTATTCAGACTCGGAGAAGTTTTGCTGATGCCAACTGCATGTATGCAAGAATCGTTGATTCAGGGATTGTGAGCAAATGCTTGAAGTGCTTTATCTCGCAAATTGAACCTAAGAGTTATCAATTGGCTCTTCAGGACAATGCGTGGGTAGAAGCTATGCAAGAAGAGCTCTCTCAGTTTAGGAAGCTCAAAGTCTGGGAGTTGGTTGATCTCCCTCGAGGTGCACAGGATATTGGCACCAACTGGGTTTTTTGAAACAAGAAAGATGACAATGGTGTAGTGGTCAGGAATAAGGCTCGTCTTGTGGTAAAAGGGTTTAATCAACAGGAAGGGATAGACTTTAATGAAGTGTTTGCACTAGTTGCTAGGCTAGAGGCAATTCGCTTGTTTCTGGCATTCGCGTCTCACAAAGGATTTGAAGTTTATCAGTTAGACGTTAAAAGCGCCTTTCTGTACGGAGAACTCCAAGAGCTGGTGTATGTCTCACAACCACCGAGGTTCAATGATCCAGAATATCCAGATCGGGTCTACAAACTTGACAAGGCCCTTTATGGACTTTATCAGGCACCCAGGGCATGGTATGAGACACTGTCCTCTTACCAATTTAACAATGGCTTTGAGAGAGGAAAGATCGACAGTACACTTTTCATTCGGAGAAAGGGAGAAAATTTTCTGCTGGTACAGGTGTACGTTGATGACATCATCTTCGGGTCACCAGATGAAGACTTATGCAAGGAATTCGAGCAGGTCATTAAAAGGAAGTTCGAGATGAGTGCTATGGGAGAGTTAAAGTTCTTTCTTGGTCTACAGGTGGATCAGAAGGCAGATGGAATGTTCATCCATCAAACTAAGTATGTGCATGACATCCTGACTCGTTTCAAGATGAATGATTGCACACCTTATTATACTCCTCTACCGGTCAACCACGTTCTCGGTCCAGATACCGAAAGCGACAAATATGTCGACCCCATAGAGATCCGGGTAATGATTGGTTCACTCATGTACCTAACTGCTTCTAGACCTGACATTATGTTTCCAGTTTGTCTTTGTGCCAGGTTTCAGGCGGATCCAAAGGAGTCACATATGATTGCGGTCAAAAGGATAATGAGATACCTTAAGGGGAAACCCAAATTAGGTCTCTGGTATCCATCAGACGGTGGATTAGATCTCTTATCCTACACCGACACAGACTACGGAGGATGCAACCAAAACAGAAAATCGACGACTAGTGGATGTCAATTACTTGGGGGGAGACTCGTATCCTGGCAATGCAAAAAAACAGACTTCTGTAGCGGTGTCCTCATGCGAGGCTGAATACGTTGCAGCTGGCAGCTGCTGTTCACAGGTTTTGTGGATACAGCAACAAATGCGGGATTACGGTTTGAATTTTCTAAATACTCCCATTATGATTGATAACAAATCTACCATATCCATCACTGAAAACCTAACCAACTTTTCTAAAACAAAACATATTCATAGCAGACATCACTTTATAAGAGATTGCTTTGAAAATAGAATGATTCATTTAGAAAAAGTTGACACGAAAGATAATTTGGCAGACCTTTACACCAAGGCATTTGACAGGGCTCGTTTTGAACTGTTGGTGCAACTGAACGGGATGAGGAATCCTGAATGATTTTACGTTTTCCCTAAGTTTCTGAAGATTTTGTAAATTTTTTTTTTCAAAAAAAAAAAAAAAAAAAACGCGAGTTGTCACTGTGTAAAATAAAGGATATGATAGTACATCAGCTTCTTGACTGTCGCACTTAAAATAGAACAGAGAACCTAAACTGCTAAGTGTGACCGCAGCTCCATCATGTGATACACCAGTAGGCAGACTTACAACGCGTACTCGGCCCATATTATAATACTAATAATATAACAGGACTGTGGTACATGTGGGGAACATAACATCGGCGTACGATCTTATGATCTTAATTCTTGCGTTGATAGATTTCCAAAATCAGAGGTTTCGGGTCTTTATATTGTTGATCTATCTGGGGATAACCTGGCTGTCCTTCTGCTGCATCCAGATATATGCTGACCTAGGCACAGCCAGGATATCTTAAAAGAGCAAATCCAAAGGATAAATGCCAAAACCCTATATGCTAAACGGCTATTTCAAAAAGCCCAAAGCTAAAATTCGTACCAAACTGTTATTTGCCATAACCCTGGTTGAGAACACACCGGTCACTTTGCTGCATCCAGAAATATGCTGACTTGTACACCCGTGTGTCTCGTACCTTGTAAATTATACGGATACCAGCAATATACTCACCTGTTACGATGAAGCTTTGTGCATACGTTGATCGTGGGGGTATGTCATGTTGTGGGACACGCAGAACTCATAGTCAAATGCTCAAAAACGTAATAAGTACATTGAGGCTTTGAAGACAATGATGTAAGTTTGTTTAAGTGGATCAATATACTGGTAATCGCCTTGGACTGCGACTGTGCTTATAATAATTTACCCTTAATTATTCTAATTCGTGTGTTCAGTCTTGTTCTAGCTGATATGATCTTTTCGCCGGTGACATCTCAACAAAAATAGAGTATTTACTTTTTGAATTTTATTATTTTTTTTATTTTTATTATATAAATATTCAAAAACCACAAAAAGATTTTCTATTTTTCCACTTCAGGTCTTAATGCACGGGAAATGGTCATTTAAGGGAGTACTCGTACTGTTCGGGAAAACGTCTCGTTTTCGTACACACCAAATTTTCTCAAAAGCCAAGTCATTGCTTCGTTACAAATTACTAAAAACTGAAACTTTTTAGGCATGGATTTATATTCAAGGCCCAGTTCTGAAATATGTTGGGTTAAATTGTTATTCAAAAATTGTTTTCAAACCATCAGGCCCAATTTTAATTATTGAATGTTTAAGTTGTTTTGTTAATGTTTGAAAGTGAGATTGTTGCAGACTCACCACAGAGGTTGGAACCTACTTCTGATACTGTGAGGGAGAAACGGAAGGGAGATGATGATGAGACTGGCAAAGACTATCAACCAGAAGATTATGATGATGATGGTGATGATGATGTTCCACCTCTCCGGACTCGTCAGAAGAAGAGAGGAGGAGTAGTTTTTTCGTGAGTCAAGCTCACAGATGCCATCAACAACTTTAGCAGTCACCGTACCACAACAACCACCACTTACAGGCAAAAGATAGAGCTTTGATACAGACACTTCTTCAACAGACTGCTGAGTTGATGAAGTAATTGCAGGCTCAGGGGGAGAATGTGACGTGTAAGGGTGATGAATTGATGATGATCCCGACAATGATCCTAACCGCTCTGCAGGGAGTGAGCCTCCAAGTGCTTCAATAACATTTGGTGTGCAAGCTACTACTCAGGGGGAGTCAGGTACTGTAGTAGAAGTTACTGGTGCTAGTGATCCAGGGAAGAGGCCTGTTGAGGATATGCCTCAACTTGCAGATTCTTTTATATCTACTGATTTACTCGAGGGGTTGTTTCTAAGGTTCGATGAGTTTACCTTTGAGAGTTTACTTGACTTTGAAGATGCAATTGAAAACCTCAAAGAGACTGGATTACTTTCTAAAGAATTAGACAGTGAAGATATGTATGATTTGGAAGAAGTTGAGATTATTCCAGATTATTTTGAAGATTGAAGACTACAGGAGGTTGAAGATATAGAGAGCATTCGTCAAGGGGGAGTTTGTTAGTGCATGTTTGTGTGACAAATGCTTCTCGAGATTAGTATCGTTTTTGTGTTGGTTGATAGTTTAATTGTAACATGCTTGACGGAGTTATAAGTCAAGTATGATAGTCTTTTGTTTAAATCCTAGCTAACATTGTTAATGAACGAAGATGGCATAGGAAAAGATGCCTTTGAGCATCTTCTCCTAAAGGAGAAGTTAGAGAAGGAATCTTTTCTTGGGCTTCTTTGTTCAGCCCATGCACTATAAATAGGTGCATGGGGTGTAGGCTAGGGTTAGAGTTTTTCGTTTGCAAGCTTGTAATTGATATTTGTTCCCACTGAAATATTATCAATAGGCAAGCCGGTTTTATATTATTCGTCGTGTTCTTCGTTCGTGTTGATTCTTAGTTTGCATAAACATCTATCAAGGGATTCCGCACCTTGATAGATCTGATCTGGCTTGTAATTGATCCATTCAAAGGACCTACAGTATTATTCACTCAAAACCAAAAATGTAACTCTGTTATCATAGGCTTGTATAACAATCACACCTCAACTATAAACAATGCACATATCTAAGGGACTTACGGGTTTTGGGCTTAGGGTAAAGGTAGGAATAATTTGGCTAACAATTGGTTTAAAAACAAAGGTTTCAACACGCTTGAATGACCTTCCTTATTTACAATACTCCATAACACACTAATCAAATAACTTTGGGCATATTTGACCTATAACACATACTTCCATTTTTTTTCTTTTTTTTCTTTTTTCTCTTTTTTCGTATATATGTATTTTTTCTTTTTCACTTTTTCACAACTTGAATATAACTCAAACAATTAACAAAACACAAACACAATGGATGTCATCAATTTATTTCACAAAGGTAAACGGGTCAATTTGGGTGATGTTATAAGTTTTAATCAAATGTGTTGGGTCTGCTGACCTGGAGAAGAACAGATGATTGAAAAGCCAAAATATGCTAACAGTTGATGCACAAAAATAAACAGTCTTTACAACATACTCTTCCCAAAAAGACTGCTGACCCTAAACAACTGCTGTGACAACTGCTGATACAAAGGACTGCTAGAGAACAACTGATAGAGAACAACTGCTGACCAAAGGTCTGATGAAGAAACAACTGCTGATCAAGTACTGAAGACTAAAGGTCTGTTGGAGTCAACAGCACTTAGACTCCAACAGATGTTGTAAGACCATCAGAGTTTTCCCTTAACAGTAGTTTGCTTTACAGTGTTTTGTAATACAACAGTAGTTTGTATAGGGCAGATGTTTTATGTTGTTATTCTGTTAGAAGTCACTATCTTAGGTGACGTCAGCACAGGTCACCAGTGGTTTAGATTTGTCTATAAATAGAACAGTGCTTGTACTGTTCTATTACATCACACACAAACATTCTCACAGACAAACAATCACTATGTGATCAGGCTGAGGGGGAGTACTTGTATTGATTGTAATCTTTCAATTAATGAAAGTATTCGATTAAGAAAACATTTATTCCTGTTGTTTTGATTATAGTTTATTATTCCGCTGCACTTTCCATATATACTTACATCATTCATTTCTCATCTTATTCTAAATATATCAAAACAATCAAACTCAGATCCTAACAATTGGTATCAGAGCTTGGTCAATTAAATTCGATCTAATCAATCAATTTAATATAAACAGATCAGCTCACAATTATTGATATCGTTTGTTTGTCGGATTGAAAACAGAGTAATAGTTTATTTTCGATTCAACCGTTTCTAAACAGACTTTGTGTTTGAAAAATCAGAGAATGGCTTCAATCAATCACGATCCACATAACACTGGCACGAACAACAAGCCACCGATGCTTGTCAGATCTGAATACAATATCTGGCAACGTCGGATGAGCCATGTTCTAGCTCAACAGAACACTGGGTGTTGGAAGTCGGTTATCTTCGGACCACATGTTCCGATGGTGCCGAGTACCGAAGATCCCAAGGTTTAGGAGCCAAAGAAACTTGAACACTACTCCGACCAGGATTTTCAGAAAATTGAGTTAGATGCTAAGGCCTTCAGTATTGTGGCCATGGCTCTACCTAGTGATATATATGCTGGACTGTTACACTGTAACAGTGAAAAGGAGTTGTGGGATGCACTGAAAGAACAATTTGGTAGGACTAAAGAGGTTATTGAAAACAATCGTGAAATACTTAACCAACAATATGAAACATTCAGTCATGTCAAGGGAGAGTCATTAACTCAACAATTTGAGAGGTTTAACTGTCTCATTAGTGAACTAAAACTGGTTGGTCTAACTTACCCTCATTCAACTTTGAACCATAGGTTTTTAAGATCATTACCAGACAAATGGGACACTATTGCTATTGTTATGAGAAACTCAATTGGATTTAAGGACCTATCACTGACCCAGCTTCATGGTAAGCTCTTGACCTATGAGAGAGAGCTTAACCAGAAAAAGAAGCTCCAGGACTCTGGAAAAGTGTCTGATGATTATGTATTTGGGAATACAACACTTTTGGGTCATGATGAGGTGCTTGGAAATAATAAGGATCAGAGTTATGATCATTTCATTGACATAACTTCAGGTTTTAACTCAGGTTTTAACTCTAATTCTTATTCACCAAACTATGCTTTCACAGCAAGTGGTGGTGATATCCAAGCATCTGATAACATATCCTTTGAGTATGATGACCTGAAATACTTTGACCCTGATGATTTGGAAGAAATGGACATTATGCACCAATTGGCCCTTCTTAGTGTAAGAACTAACAATTTTTACAAGAAAACTGGGAGAAGGTTTCCAGGGTTAACTGGCAGATCAAAGGTTGGGTTGGATAAATCAAAGATAAAGTGTTACAAATGTCACAGACTTGGTCATTTTGCTAGGGAATGTAGGAGTCAACATGGTACACCTATAATCACCTATCCAAATCAAAGACCTCAGACCAACACTTATTAAAATTCCTATAATACCCCTGGACCAAATGTGCAAACACTGCTCATTTTGCACAGTCCTCAAACACTGTTCCTGTCCAGTATGTCTAAACCACTGTTCCTCAGATCCACTATGTGCAAACACCTGTTGCTCAGGCACCTGTTCAAATGACTGTTGCTCCATCCTCTGCTCCTGCAGAGACCAGTCAACAGAACTTCTTCACACAAGGCTTTGTTGATTGGAGCAGTCTACCAGATGAGTTAACAGATGAAAATTTTGCACTAGTAGCCAAAGCTGAAAATGAACCAGAAATTTTTTGTTTCATGGCTATGGTAGAAGAAGTTGAATCTGAGGAGGTGGTGACTGAGTCAAAAGTTGTGACTGATGATGTTGTTGATGAAGTAGTTGCAGGTGAAAAATCTGAAGAAGAGGTTGTGAATCTCTCAGATCCCTGGGGTGCATCTGATGATTGTGAGTGCAAGTGTGATTGTGCATTGATGGCTGCTGCTAAGGTATCTCCTCAAATTCTTAAGGATTTATGTTCTGACAGATGTGTAATAGCATTTGCTAACATCAAAGAGGTGAATGAAAACCTTAGAAAGAAAATTTTAGATGATGAACTTAAATTTGAGAAACTTTCAAAAGAATTAAAAACAAGTTTAACTGAAAAAGAATCTGAAATAAGCAGCTTAAAACATGAAGCAACCATAACCAAAGACCAGCTCCAAACTATGATAACAAAATATCAGAGTTGTAAAAGTGAGCTTGATTCCACCCAAGTTGAATGTCAGAAATGGGTGGAATCATGTAGAGGATTTGAAATGCTACTCAACAAACAAACCAAAAGTCATGTGAAGTTTGGTTTTAGTTTTGAAACCACTGCTCCAGCTTTTGAAAACACTGACAAAAAGGATCAAAAGTTAGTTGAGATAGTACCAACAAACCTGCAGGGTCAAGAGATTAAAATCACTGAACCAAATGGTAAGAAAATTGTTCTAGAAAAAGCAGAAGGTTCCTCATCATTCACTGAACTTGAAAAGTATGAATTTAAACCTACTTGGTCTGATGACTGTGGTACTCTTGAGAATTTTAAACCTGTTGATTTCAAAACTCCTGAAGGAAAGACAGCACCTCAGGCAAAAATCATTCCCTTGAAAAACCATCCAGCAGATGCTCAAACATCTGCTGAAAAGAAGGCTGAAAAAGGGAAGAAGAAAGACAAAGACTGTCCACTTGTTCTGTGATTTATGTGAAAAGAAGAATCATGTCACTAAAAACTGTTTTCTTCTAAAAGCATATGATATTAACAAAGGAACAAGTATGTGTGATTCCAAAGCCACATTTTCAATATGTGGGAAAAAGAATCACAAAACCAAAGAGTGCTTGTACCTCAAAAATTTTGATGTAAAAATACAAGAGTACAAAGCTAAAACTCTTGCAAATTAGGTGGTGAGTACTTCAAAAGGAATGCCCAAACAGACTTTCACACCTGTCCAAACATCTGTTACAAAAAGTCTTGAAACATCTGCTCCTAGGGATGTCCAAGTAACAGATGCTCCACCCACAAGCAAGTACCCAAGAGGATATGGACAACCACCATGTCAAAGTCTGTCACATGTTTATGAGTAGCCAAAAAGACCCTCTAAACCAAGAGTGAACAGAAATCCCTATGGGTATTATCATCTGTCTGGAAGTGATCAAACAACTGTTGCCCCAAGTGTTGACATACAAGCACTGGCAAATGGTCAGCAACAGTTGTTGAACTTGATTCAAAAATTAGTTCAAACCACTGTTCATCTTCCAAAGCTTGAGTCTGAAAAGTCTGAGGACCCATCCAAAGACAACTTGGCTTTGGACACTCACCAAAACTAATCCATTACTGATGTGCAGGGAGCTTCTGCTTGTTTAGATAGTCTTTGGTATGTAGATAGTGGAGGCTCCAGGCACATGACAGGATGTAGAGCCCTTCTTCTAGACTTCCTAGCTCATGGAGGGGGTGATATATCCTTTGGTAATGATTCAAAAGGTAAGGTGTTGGGTTCAGGGACTGTACAAGCTGGGAAACTCAAGTTTGAAAATGTCAATCTTACTGATAATCTCAAGTTTAATCTCCTGAGTGTTTCACAAATGAGTGACAAAGGTTATGGCTCATTCTTCACAAAGAAAACTTGTAAGATTATTGGGCCAGAAGTAGTGAAAAAGATTGATACCATCACTGCTGAGAGCAAAGCACAACTTGTTGCTCATAGAAGTGGCAATGTGTATGTTGTTGATATGTTAAAGGACAATCCTATGGCAAATGTCTGTTTGTTTTCTGCTGCCTCCACAAAGGAGACAAAATTGTGGCATAGGGTACTGGGTCATACCAACCTTCAAACTATCAACACACTCCCCAAACAAAATCTTGTCAGAGGCTTACCATCAAAAGAATTCAAATGTGATGAGCATTGTGTTTCCTGTTTAAAAGGAAAACAACATAAAAGCTCTTACAAATCCATTGATGAGTCCAAAACCAGTCAATGTCTACAATTGTTGCACATGGACTTGGTTGGCCCTGTTAAAATCATGAGTCTAAGAAGAAAAAGATTTTGTCTTGTCATAGTTGATGATTTTTCTAGGTTTACATGGACTTACTTTTTACATTCTAAGGATGAGACTACAGGTATTTTGAAGGACTTTGTCACCAAAGTTGAAAAACAATATGATTTGCCAGTAAAAGTCTTCAGGAGTGACAATGGAACAGAGTTTAAAAATAAGGAGTTGGATGACTTCTGTGTGTCAAAAGGGATTGTGAGGCAGTACAGCATCCCAAGAACACCAGAGAAAAATGGGGTGGTTAAGAGGAAAAATAGAACTCTTATAGAAGCTGCAAGGGCCATGCTAGCAGACTTTGGTTTGCCACTGTCCTTCTGGGCAGAAGCTGTAAACACTGCTTGCTATGTTCAAAATCTATTTCTAAATTCATAATCAAATATCTCCTTATCAACCCAAGACATCAAAAAACTACTTATGAAATTTTGTTAAAAATCAAACCATTAATTTCATTTTTCAAAATCTTTGGCTGCCCATGTTTCATCTTAAATCTCAAAGATTCCATTTCAAAATTTGCAGCCAAAGTAGATTGTGGTTATTTTCTGGGATATTCTTCTACTGCCAAGGCTTATAAAGTGTTTAACACAAAGACCAAGAAAATAGAAGAAACTCTGAATGTAAAGTTCAATGAACTTTCATCCCTAAAAATCCCAGCAAATCCTGCTGAACTGTTTGATTTAGATAAATTCAACTTTGATGATGTCACTGTTAAAACTAACAATGCAGGTATACCACAGTCTCCACAACAAGATTACAGAACAGATGTTGTAATCCCCGGTCACTATAAAATCTCTTCTGCATCAGAGGAAGCAGCTGTTCAAAACAACTGTCAAAACTCTGTCACAGCTGAGTCAACCACTGTTGGCCAGTCTTATCCTCAAACTACTGCTTCACCTCTCACAACCACTGTACAATCACCTGTTGACAAAAGTCAGTCCAATTTTACACCACTTGGACCCATTCCCCCACTTCCATTTCAAACATCTGATGGCACTACAGAAGTGCAAACAGATGTTACAACAACAGAGTCACCAAACCTCTGTCCTTCACCTCAAAATGCCATCATACCATATCAGGGAGATCTAATTTACCTAAGAGCTCATCCACCAGACCAGATCATTGGCAACATCAGAGAGGGTGTGCTAACAAGAAGTCAATCCTCAAATATCTGTCTTTTTGCAGGATTTCTATCTCTCACACAACCTGTCAAGTACCAAGAGGCACTAAAAGACAACAGTTGGGTAGAAGCTATGCAAGAAGAGCTCCTTCAGTTCAAAAGACAACAAGTATGGGAACTTGTACCACTGCCTAAGGATGTTTGTCCAATAGGCACAAAGTGGGTCTTCAAAAACAAAACTGATGAAAGGGGTATTGTTGTCAAGAATAAAGCCAGGCTCGTGGTTCAAGGCTTCAAACAAGAAGAAGGAATAGACTATGATGAAACCTTTGCTCCTGTAGCAAGGTTGGAAGCCATCAGACTCTTTCTAGCCTTTGCTGTCAACCACAACATCAAGGTGTATCAGATGGATATCAAATGTGCCTTCCTATATGGTAAAATTCAGGAGGAAGTCTATGTATGTCAACCACCTGGTTTTGAAGACACATTCCATCCTGATCATGTCTACAAGCTTAATAAAGCTTTGTATGGACTCAAACACGCACCAAGGGCCTGATATGAAACTCTTTCCACTTTTCTCTTATCCATTGGCTTCACAAGAGGTAAAATTGATAAAACCTTATTTTTGAAATGGAGAGGGAAAGACTTAACGATTGTTCAAATATATGTGGATGACATCATTTTTTGATCCACATGTAACAAAATGTGTAAAGAGTTTAGGGAACTCATTACAGCAGAGTTTGAAATGAGTGCTATGGGTGAACTTCAGTGTTTCCTTGGTCTCCAAGTGAAACAACTGCAAAATGGCACATTCATTCACCAAAATAAATATGTAAAGAATTTGCTAACTAGATTTAAGATGAATGACTGTAAGCCATGTAGTACACCCATGAGTACAGTCAAGCTACTCACTATTGATGACAAGGATGAACTGGTTGATCAAACACATTACAGATGCATGATTGGGTCTTTATTGTACTTAACTGCATCTAGGCCAGACATTATGTTTGCCACTTGTGTCTGTGCAAGATCCCAGGCTTCACCTAGAAAGTCAAACCTTATTGCTGTGAAAACGATATTTAGATACCTAAAAGGCGCTCCCACACTTTGTATCTGGTATCCTGCTAATGGAAACATTGAGCTTTCAGGTTATTCAGATAGTGATTTTGCTGGCTGTCACACCACAAGAAAATCTACACCAAGAGGGTGCCAATTTCTAGGGAATGCCCTAGTATCTTGGCAAAGCAAAAAGCAGGCAGTTGTTTCCACCTCAACAGCTGAGGCTGAATACATTGCTACTGCAAGCTGTACAGCCCAACTCATGTGGCTTCAAAATCAATTGCTGGATTTTGGGATAACTGCATTACAGACTCCACTCATGTTGGATAGTCAAGCTGCTGAAAATATCATCAAAAATCCAGTCTCTCACTCCACTACCAAACACATTGACATCAGATATCATTTTGTCAGAGATAGCTTTGAAAAAGGTTTGATTTCTCTGCACCATGTTCCAACAGAGGATCAGTTGGCAGATGTGTTGACAAAAGCTTTAGACACATCTACCTTTACAAATCTGATTTCTAGAATTGGTATGCTAAACATGGATTAAACAACACAAATGTTTTTAATAAAAGCATTAAAATGTTTCAGAAAATCAAAATTCATCCTTAAAAATAGCTTTTTGGTTGAAAAATCTGTTAGAGATAAAACAACCACTGTTTCATTCATTTTATCCACTGTTAGTTGAAAAATCTGTTTCAAACCTCTGATCAGATAAAACAACTGTTTTATTATCCATATCTATATATATATATATATATATATATATATATATATATATATATATATATATATTTACAGATATCTATAATAATAATAATAATAATAATAATAATAAAAATCTATTTGCATCAGCTATTTGCCAAAACAGCTGTCCTCCACCAGATGTTTAACCATCAGATGTTTGCCACGTCTGCTCCCACATCAGCGGTTTCACCAGAGCCTATAAAACCCCTGTTTTATCACAACAGTCGTTACACTGTCTCATTGTATTCAAAATACTGAAACCGCCTTCTTCATTACCCCTGTTTTATCACAACAGTCGTTACCCCTGGTCCATTTCATTCCACCATCGACATCATCTTAAAATCCAAGTACCTGACAATCCTAACCGCTGACGCCCCTATCTATCTTGATACTCTCCAAGAATTCTGGTTGAATGCTGAGTTTTTGCTTCAAGACAAAAAGCCAACTTCCATTATATCAAAAATTGGTGAGACAAGTATCGTCATTACCCCTCAACTCATATCCACATCCTTCTCACTAAATGACCTGTCAGGTAAAGACTCTTTCCCTAAAACAGAGCTTCACACAGAGTTTCAGGAAAGGGGGTATGATGCTCAGATGACTTGGTCAACACTTTTCAAAATGTTTTTCCCACCAGTCATGAAATTTTTCTTCCATACCCTCCTTCTCTGTGTCTCCGCCAAGTCCACTTCCTTTAATGAAATCCCATTGAGGATTCAGTACTTGGGCTATGCTATGTTGTCAGATTCTGACTTCAATCTATCCCAGGGACTGTTTATGGACTTAGTGTCAAATGTGAAAACCATAAAGTCTGGGTCTAATAATGCTTTTCTAATTTACCCAAGAATCTTAAGTGTAATCCTTCAAAAGGTTTTACCAGAAAAAGTTTTCAAAAAGGGTGAGTCTATGCAAATGAAGAGTCTAACTGATGAAAATTCACAAGAATGCTGGGTTCAAACACCCAAGAAAAAGTATCAAAAGTGTCAAAGGTTTCAAAAACACAAACAAAGAGGACTAAGACAACAACTGTTGTCCAAACCTCTGTTGTTGAGCCCACTGCTCCTGGTGATCATGGCACTACATCCAGTGCTGTGAAACCCACACCAGCCATCTCCAAAAGAAAACGTCCATCCACAAAAACCACCACTCAACCTCAAAAGAGACTTCTGGAAGATGAGATACCAGATGATAACTCTGTTGCAACACAAAAGCAACTAGAAACCACTGTTGTTACTTCCTCACAACAGTTGGAAATATCTCAACCTGTCCAAACTCCTCATGCATCCTCAGAAAAGGATCATGTTGTAAGCCAAGGGGAAACACATCATGATACATTTGAGTCACTTGGCCATATGTTCACAAGCCCCTCTCCTAGGGCTAATTCTCTTTTTACTCCTCCACCCTCACCATCACATATTCAACAGACCATGCAACCTCTGTTTGAGGCTATTGACAAAACTCAGGAAAATCCCAATTCCTCTCTTTCACCTGTCAATGAGAGTATACCTCCACAAGTGACTGGGACTGAGGAAATTCAATCAGCCATCCCACAAACAGATGAGGAGGTTACACCCCTAGAGTTCAATGCAACTCTAGGTGAGTTTTCAAGTGGAGCAGCCACTACTGATGTAGAGACCATTGTCTCACACTAGGACAGTGGTTACATAACTAAGACTCCCTTGAAGGAAGCAACTGATGAGGCCACTATAGTGTCCCCAAAATCAGTTGGAAGTCCCCAGAACCAAGAAAAAGGGGCATCTGGTTCTCATCCATTGGATTCACCTCCTAGGACTGAATCAGTTAAAACTACCACTGGTAGGAATTCAGATGATCCTATTAACTTAGGTGATGGGTTAAAATACCAAGAATTGACGGCCAGAGTCCAAACCATTGAAACCTCTGTTGCTGATATCAAATCAGATGTCAAGTTAATATTGGAATCCTTGGCTACTCTCTCCAAGAGTCAACCATCCACAGCTGATATTGCTAGTGAGCTATGGAAATCTGTTTCTCCCATCATCATAGCTCACAGAAAACTAGCAGATCAGACTCATGAATCCTACATGGCAGAAATCAGAAACATGGTAAATGCTAGGTACAAAGATACCCATGCAGACATTCAGGCCATTAAAGACCATCTGCTGAAGACCACTGGCTCTGCCCCTACCACCATTCTCATGGATGAAGATGATGATGAATTCACAGCTGATGATTCCAAAAAGGGGGAGAGTGGCAGAGATAGGTTGCCAAAGGTAAATCAAAGTCTGCTAACAAACCAGGGTCTACTCAAACAGCACCACAACAACAACAACAACAAACCAGCAAAGCTAAAGAAGTGGACAACTCTGCTAATGAAGAAGCTGAAAAGGCTGCTGAAGATAAGCAAAAGAGGGCTGACACTATGGAAGTCAAAGCAGAGTTGTTGGTAAAACAGAAAAGGGAACAACAGCAGGAAGTTGAAGATGTGGGTTCCTCTAAAAGGAAGAAAATGCCTGCCAAACATGTCAGACAACCACCATCCAAACTGGCTGCCAAAACCACTGCTGTTAAAACCACTGCTGATAAAACCACTGCTGACAAAACCTCTGCTGCTACCCAAACCACTGATAAAACCACAACATCTGAGCCTGTCATCACTACCACCAAACCTACATCTGAACCTACAACCACATCACCAACTAAATCCCAAACATCTGCTGGTCCTACTAGGGTGCCAACAGATGTTAACACAACCACTGCTTCCACACCACCATCACCAAAAATCTTGTACAAAAGGAAGAGGAAATCAACCTTTCTTGTACAGGATGAAAACATACATACATCACCACACACCACTTCAACCACACAATCCACACCTATATCCGCCATTCCACTTTCATCATTTTCACCACACACTTTACAATTCAAATCCCATAGACCACCACCAACCATTACACCATTGGCTGTTCAGTATCCCCTTGAACTTGATCTACTCAAGGGGGGAATGCAATCCTTCTATAATACTGAACAACCATCTAAAAGATCTTTTCCTTCTCTTCCACATTCCCTGTTCCCCTAAACATTGATACATATCTAAAATACAAGGCTGAACAGGCAGATGCCATCATTAAAGAGAAATGCAAAGGGAAGGATGACAGGACTACTCAGGGCATCCATTCAGCAGAGCTTACCAAATTGAGAAGGATTGAAGATTTTGCTAAGACCCTGAGCAATTCCATGTCTACCATGCCTCTCAGCAGTGACATGGAAAGGGAGGTTAGGGAATCCCTTCTTGAACAAATCTTGGCAACCATGCCTTATAAAGCAAACAAGAAACAGTTTGCAGGCTGGACCACTCATGCACTCAGAGAAGAACTCTTAAGAATTGAAGAGTTGTCCAAGAATCCCCAAGCTAAAATATCTGCCCCTGATTTTGGTAAAGGCAGAGATCCAGCCAGAGCCTTGAAGTTTAAGAGGATGAGACAAGAAATTGTAGCTACTAATTATGGGGAGATGAGGTCAGTTGCAAGATGGTCTGAGCTGAGGCTGGTTGAAACATACAAGAGACTAGAAGAAAACAGGAAGAAAGATCCCAGCCTACCCAGAAAACCTGTCTACTCTGATGAACCACTGATGAAGAGACCTCAACAGGCTTTTACATTAGACAGCTTACTGGACACTTCTGATCTATTAGCTGCTGCTAGAAGACAATTTAAGAAACAGAAAGAAATGTCTGAAGAAGATCAGAAGAAGTTTGCTAATACTTACATAAAGGAGGGCCTCTTCAATCAAGTACACTTTTTCTCAGATCCCACTACTGACAAGCTCAGAGAACTCATTGGGAGACCTCCATCACCAAACTCATCAATAATAAAAGTGCATCTCAGCAAATCCACTGACTCAAAAATTCTAAAATGGAAGGTCAATAAAGACAACCATGAATTGACTTTGCTCAGGTCAGATGGAAAAGTTCAAAAGCTAAGCATGGATGATGCATATAGCCTGTGTGCAAATGATCTCCAAACACTGCTGAACCTTGAGCTTGAAAGAGATGTAGAAGACCTATTTGCCTTGGACATTGAACTTCAATTCAAAGGACAAATCAGAGAAAGTCTGATGAGAAATAAAGATCAATAATAAAGCTTAGTTTTGGCATCATCTGTTCTAGGGGGAGATTGTTGGGTCTGCTGACCTGGAGAAGAACAGATGATTGAAAAGCCAAAATATGCTAACAGTTGATTCACACAAATAAACAGTCTTTACAACATACTCTTCCCAAAAGACTGCTGACCCTAACAACTGTTCCATCCAAACAACTGTTGTGACAACTGCTGATACAAAGGACTGCTAGAGAACAACTGATAGAGAACAACTGCTGACCAAAGGTCTGACGAAGAAACAACTGCTGATCAAGTACTGAAGACTAAAGGTCTGTTGGAGTCAACAGCACTTAGACTCCAACAGATGTTGCAAGACCATCAAAGTTTTCCCTTAACAATAGTTTGCTTTATAGTGTTTTGTAATACAACAGTAGTTTGTATAGGGCAGATGTTTTATGTTGTTATTCTGTTAGAGGTCACTATCTTAGGTGACGTCAGCACAGGTCACCAGTGGTTTAGATTTGTCTATAAATAGAACAGTTCTTGTACTGTTCTATTACATCACACACAAACATTCTCTCAGACAAACAATCACTATGTGATCAGGCTGAGGGGGAGTACTTGTATTGATTGTAATCTTTCAATTAATGAAAGCATTCGATTAAGAAAACATTTATTCTTGTTGTTTTTATTATAGTTTATCATTCCGCTGCACTTTCCATATATACTTATATCATTCATTTCTCATCTTATTCTAAATATATCAAAACAATCAAACTCAGATCCTAACAAAATGAAAGGGTATAGGCTCAACATGGGCTACTAAGGGTAATTTTGGATAAACGAGTCAACACATAACAAATAATTGGGTATCAAAAGAAAAAGGGAAATCTTAAATTGCCTTTATCATTTACATGCATATTTAGTCTACAGCCTCAGCATGTATCAAATCACACAAGTTCTGCAACAGAGAAACATTTGTCCTACTCTCAACAAACGAAAATGTATATAAATTAATCTAACATCTAGTAGGCTCAAGATCTCACCAAAGTGTGGGAATGGGTTAACAATGTGTGCATGTATTTATTACCAATAGCTTGTTAAACCTAGTCAGACAATTCTAAACTCTTTTTTTAAATACCTGCTAAAAACGGTTCATATTACTTTTCCACAAATTAGACCATGACTAAGGATCTACTACCAAAACAATCAAGAAACAACTGGTATGTACTGAAAAAGTTGTTTTATGTCTGATTAGAATGTTTTTTTAGGAACAATTTTCAAGACATTTTCAATTTTTTTAGACTTAAAATTAAATAAAAATAAAGTTTCCCAACCCACACACTTGAACGACACATTGTCCTCAATGTGAACTAGGGAATAATATAAAGCAGAAATAAAAAAACTAATATACAACAATAATAAAAAGGAACGGACTCCCCTGGATATAGGCAGTGCATGTATGAGTCTCGTTCAATTCCTCCAAATCTGACCGTATAGCATTTCATCCGCGACCGATAAACTAGGAATCCTAAAACAAAGAAAAAACAAACAAATCGGAATACCTGCAACATTAGTGGTTTCCAGATCGTCCCCGCCCGAATGGAGATTCTGTACGGGTAGGGCAATCTATTCTTGCAATTCAAATCATATCAAACAATTCAATGACTCCAACAAAAAAAAAAAACTGACTCAAACACACTCAAAATAAAAATAAGATTAAAAAAATAAATATACAAAATATACAATAACATACCTGATTTTCATGGTGGTCTCAAAGAACATTTTCCTACCGAATTCCCAATGTATGTTCGGTAATTGACATGTCGAGTCTTCATCTTCTTTCTTATCTTTGACATGTTTGTATGAGCATTGTTGGACCACTTCTCTATATTTTGTTCAATGTCTTCAATGCTCACCTTCCTCTTATGCCCACTCGAGCCATCATCTTTAACTTTCTCTACTTTCCTCGTTAATATGGTAGGATGGTTATGGTACACCAAGGTTATTTGGTTCACTAGTTCTTCAGCAGGTGTGTCTACAAGTGGTTGTACGCAAGAAGTCATGTCTACTTTAAGGCTTGTAGCCTCCTTTTCTCAGGCTTCCTCCATCACAACCTGGTCCACATGTGCATCTTCAACAACTTTTTCAGCCACATCAACATTAACCATATCCGGTTTAACTATCACAACTTCAAGTGCTAATTCTGCTTCCATCTGACCAACCTACTTAAATAGTTCCTTCACAATTTTGTCCCTAACCTCATTGTCCTTTCAAATCACCTTAACATCTTCTTGGATAGCCTTTACATCTTCCTGAACTGCCTTTATGGCCTCCAAGATCGTATTCAGTTGGGCATTGCTTCCCTCTTCATAATTCTGTTGCGGTTGATAACCGTAGTCAACACTTTGGCCTCCATTAACAACTGAAACAGGATTCATGTAGTAACTTGTAGTTTGTTCCCTAGGCTGATAAATGTTTGGCTTGTAGTATCTTTGTTGACAATTCTAATATTGTGGCCAATAATATAAGGATAATAAGTATGAGTCTTCATCTTTTTCTACCCCAAAGATAATATGATCTTTTAGTGCATTATATGCTTCAACTCTCTAACGGGCAATTGGGCAATCTTGCATCACATGATATGGGCTCTCGCAACACCCACATGCAACATAATACACCCAGTTCATCTTGAATTCAATTTGCCTGCAAAACTAACATACCCAGCATAATACTAAACAAAATAGAGAAAAAGAGAATACAAGAAAAAACATATATTTGTTTTTTTTTAATTTAAAAAAAATAATAATTAAACTAAAAACACTAAGCGCGTGAACTCTCCGGCAACGGCGCCATTTTAATCGCGTGTCGAGTGCTAATCAAAAAATATTTTATAAAAACAACTCCTTAGCTACAACTGACTGCAGTATAGGGAGTAGGGTTGTCGAACCACGAGGAGTCTGTGGTTAGTGTTAATAACAATTTTTAATTATAATAATAGAAAACTAATAAAATTATGAAGATTAAACTAAGGTGCTGCTTTGCTTGCAAGAAAAGATTGATTAAAGTTTGATTAAAAACAATAATATAAAGAAAATGGCCAGTCCGGGTTTCTGATTCGGTAATTATCAAACGAATTTTGTTATTACCCTATCTAGGAAATCACATAGACATGACTTTGTTTAAGTTGTTCAACCCAATTCAGCTATCATAACATTAATTGCAAAGTTAAATTAATCCTAGTGCAAGAAAACCAAGATACGATAACATAATGCAATAATATTAATTAACCAAACTGTCTAGATCAGTCAAACGTACAATCAGACGCAAAAAACTTTAAGGTGTTCACAAAATCTGATCCAAATAATGAGTATCAAGCATAAAACAAATGATAAAATACCTAAATCGTTCACCCTGAGAGAACCGCGAAAGGATTAGCCGCGCATAGTTAATCACGATCAGCAACTTTGTTTTTCGTGTACAGCAGCTTTTGGCTGCTCTTGTGCGTCGCTTCTTTAGTATGCGAACCCCCTTGTGTGCCTCCACAAAAACTCTAATCTCCGTCCAATAAAAACTCTCATCACCATCGACTTCCATTTGGGCCACATGCCATTTAGTTTTTAGTCCCAAAGTGGTCCACCACATATCTCGAATGTACCTGACAAAAATTGAATCACAATATATTTTCTTTAGTTTTCTTTTTGTCTTACATATGATTTAATAACATTAAAGATGTTTCATTAGACTATAATGTTTATTGAAGTAATATTGTTTTGAGTAACCCGTAATCACGTTCAATCATTAATAGTCATTTTAACTCGTGATTGGTTTAATTTCATCTTTCTAGCCCATTTAGCACACGAGCACTAATAAGACACTTACAGACTAAGTACCTCAAAACACAACGAAAAGCCATAAAATAAAAACTAAAATATGCACAAAAGTAGCTTATTAACAAGGTGTGTATACAAACACATCACATCCTCCTCCTGGTCAGAGACTAGGTAATCGGGCTCTTCATCATGTGAGCTGTCGGGTACAACCAGAATGTCCTCCTCGGTGTCGGATAGGATAACGAGGTCAATACGTGGCGCCATGATCCTATAAATCAATAGCACATGGGCGTGAGTAATCATGCAACATAATTACTAAACTTATCTAAATGTAAATGCATGAAATGGCTAGCATGGAACTTGCGGAGTGCATCGGGATGTGGGATATTTTTCCATCCCATGATAGCATTTCGAAAATCATTTTATTTAAGTTATCAATTTCATAAATAGGAAATATATTAAAAGACGACATTGTTTAACAAAAGCAGACAAAACATTGTCTTAAAAACGATAGTTAAAATGACATGTCTAAAATCATTTCGAAAACAAGGTTCATGTTATCCCCGAGATGCTCGTGTGCGACTCCAAGTTCCATGATTCTCAACTAATTGCCTGAAAAACATGCAATTAAAATATGTCAACAATTAAGTTTGTGAGGTCACGGGTTTTGAGTTCTATGTAAACGATGGGTGACTGGATCATTGCCTAGCTAAGACAATAGTCATTATGTGACTGTCCTGAGCCTGTAACCAAACCTTGACGAATGTTCTGCCTCGCCCATTGTACACTAAAGGCAATGAATATAACGTGAAATACAATCACTCTTTTGATATCTGACATCCGGTTAAAGTGACTAACCAAGAGTGGGGGTGTCAACCCAATAGATCTATTCTAGTGTTTCATGGTCAAGTCCATAGCTAATAGTTGCAATAAAATGTATGACACGAGGGCTTATAAGTACTCTGAACCTTTTTGTCTCATGATCACATAATAATCAAAAATGTAATTGAACTTGTACGCATGTTTTTCCCCTAAAAAGTATGAAAACGGTAAAAATGAGGCCGTGGGAACTCACCTGATGTCTAACGTGGAAATGTCTGGACTATGATGCCCTAGATTCATTAAAGGCAACATAAGTCTATGTTTGTACTATTTACCATGCATTTGTTCACCCGACTTGAACACCAATGGACTGTGTGTTTCTGTACCACTGTCCATATATATCACAAACTGTATGTGTTGAAAAAGCTTGTTTTTGTCGTTATTGTAACCATGGTTAGCCATTAGTGGTAAAACAGTTGTCTGGGCTTCCTATGTGTTACCATGTTTTATATGTGTGTTGGTTATTTGTATTCAAAAGTGACACATTAACATATATTTCGGCCATTTTGTATCAAAAATAACACATACATGCATTTATCCCTTGTCAACACGTACACTTTGGTCATTAACACATGTTTCCAAAGTTATCTTTATTAAACAAGTTATGGTTTTTGTTAAAAGTCAAGGTCTTGTAGCTTGTCTCGGATCTATACATACATGCACACACTCGCATGTGTGTGTGTATATATATATGTTTGAATGTACACCTCTAGTATATGTATATGTACCGTATGTATGAATGTATGTGTGTGAGTATATGTAGAACTAATGATGAACTTGAGTGTTTAATCAATTTCTATGTGTTTTACTCATGTGTGTAAGTGTGTTCGATGCTGAGGGTTCGAGTGAACCATGTATGCGATCGAAATATCAACGAAAAGGAAAGTTTGGTTCAATTCAACTAACCTTTTCTATAACCAAAGAAAAAAATAAGATGAATGCTATTGTTCCTCCACAATGTGACTCACAAGTTCTCGACTATGGCTTGTAGCTAGTGCGCGATGGTAGCACACAATCGAAATAGACCTCGTGGACTTGATTTTGGCTCGGCCGAAGGGAACCCAAGGGAAAGGAAGAGAAGTGAAGGTGTTAAGTGTGTGTTCAAGTGTTTAGATTGTTGGTAATGTCCCTTGTGTTGTGCATACATACATACATACATACATATACATACATACATATATATATACGAGAGAGAGAGCGAGAGAGAGAGAGAGAGAGGAATAGTGGAAGTGGATTGGTTGTTATTTTTGGAAGTCAAGACACTAAGATCTTTGGTGTGCAAAAAGGTGATGACTATGTTAGTGAAAAATGTTGACCTTCAAGCATGCTTCTCACACCCTCAAATTTCTACTGCTGGGTTTATACTTCGAAGCGTGTGACATGCCAGGATCCCATAGCCATAAGTCACATGAACGACTCTAAATGCCCAAACCATTTAGTTCGTTATCGAAAACAGGTTTACTAGATAATCATTTATTCAAATAGTTGCGGAAGCGAATGTGAAGATAATAGTTAACCATATAGTCTGTGCAAAACAACGCGCTCAAAATCATAATAGATAATTAAACATTCGAAAGTAGTTAAGTGTTCATATCCCAATGACGCTATATGATGCATGCCCTACACGTGCTCTGAAACTAGTGACCAGGCTTTCTAATCGCGGCACCGGAAGCTAGCTACCTGTAAAAGCATGTATATCGTGTGTCAACATAAAGTTGGTGAGTTCACAAAGTAAGGTAAGTAAAAGTGTAGGTTTCCCAAACCAAAAACGATAGTTAGGTTTCCCGAAGTAGTTATCAGTAACCGGAACCAAGAATTAAGAAACAAGAACCACGAACCGCGAGTTCAGCGTATGCCAAGGGTAGCTAACCCATTCATGATAACTAAACAATGATATACCGAATTGCTATTCAAACGATGCACTCGCCCCGTGAGCTGGCTTTTGCCTCCCATCATTGCCTATCAACAATGATAAAGTCTAAGGTCGTAGTTCACGCCCGGCTCCCAGCACGGTGTGAGGCTTGTCAAACCTAATAGCGCTATCAACTAGTAACCCGCTTGCCATAACCCGGCAACTCATTCGGTAAATAGTAGAGGACTTCCGTGATAGAACAAAGAGTGTGAAACTAGCAAAGCCCGACCCATACAAGGAGTCATAGCACCCCAAACCCGGGATGTGAAAGTAGTCCCAAACCGGACTAGAAAAAGTTAAGTAAGTTGTCGCAAACCCGAGACGCATGCTTTTGAGAAAAGAGTAGTGAAACTCACCTGATAGAGATGCTTGTGATCTAGTGAAGTTGAATTACGTAGCTATTATCGTCCAGATAGTACTTGCCCTATGATTTATTAAAGCATGGTAAATCACAAGTTTTATAATACAATTTGTCTACCCGACACTTGTGAACTTGGTTATTGTGTTATGTGAACCTTGGTTTTGTACTTGTGATAAAGTTAGACACCTTAACATGAGTTTAGAACATAATCTTACCTTAGTTGAATGTGAACACATGTTCTAACTTTGATAACACATGTTAGTTAGTGGTGGCCGATCATGAAGCTTCCTGTAAATCCTTAATCGATCGTAATATGAATTAAACTTATATGTTTTAAGCTTAGCATGGCCTCGTGGGGTATCAAGAAGCATTGTGTTGTGAGTTTTTTTGAGAAAACGGGTTTGATTAACGTCACACTAGTCTTGAAGCTCAAACTTGAATCAATAGTGCTTTTATTACAAAAACCGATCTTTACACAAGGTAATCTATGTGATCTTAGAATATAAAAGCATGGTTTCGGCATCAAGGGTATTACAAGAGCCGATTGATGTGGTGTCAAGATAGTGTGTTCATTAGTGAGTAAGAGTAAATAAAATCTATGACAAAGTGTATGTTCATGAGTTTAAACCAACGTATAGTCGATCAAGGTGGGGTAGAAAGGACTAGATTATAGTTTAGGGGTATGGAGATCTTACCAAGAAGTGATCGAAGGTTGGATAGTCTCCAAGACTCCTCCAAGAGCTTGTAAAGCTTCGGCTAAGTGTGATCAAGACCCGAAAGTTTTGAGAGTGAAAGAAATTGTTTGGTGTGCATTTGAGAATGAGGTATGGTGCCTTTATATAGAGGTCGAGTGGGGTAGAGGACAAAAACACTTGTGGCATTCCTTCACCTCTTCAGCCGATGCATGGGTTAGAGGAAGATTCACAAAATGGTGTAAAGGAATGTGTTGGGACCTCTTATCATTAATAAGGATAGATTGAATTGGTTTAGGAGACTAGTGTAGCTTTGTTTTTAGCTAAATGTGTGTAAGTTACCCATTACTTTGGTCGATTGTCCTCATATGCAACAATGTTGTCATTGATCAATCCCTTTCATGGATTTGAGGAGCATGATCGGCCGAAGCTTCTTAGTGATGCAAGATTGATAGTGACTTGCTCATGACACACTTTATCTTCACATGCTTGGATGTTGATAGCTCAAAGGGGTCGTAGTTGTCAATTGGAAGGATCTTGGTGTGTTGGTTAAGGGTTCGGCCAAGTACACCCTAGAGGTTAAGGGTTCGACCTTTCAATGATCCAAGAGTTGTCCTTGTGTGTTCTTGAGATGTACCTATCGGCCAAAATATGAGAAGAGGAAAGGTCAATAAGTGAATTCTAGATGATGGTGATGGCTCATGGGCTTGTATGGCCGATTACAAGGAGGTGTAGGGTGACTCATGACTTTACTCTTGCATTGTTTCCATTTTAGTGTAAGTGTTTACCTCACCTATGATTGCATCATGTGTTGGAGTGGATACTTAGTCATGGGGTCACCTAGAGGAACCTTCGGCTACTCATAAGAATGTGGAAGATGATAGCGACTTGTCCTAGGCATGCATTTGTATCATAGTGTTCTTGAGTTGTCACTAGGTCCAAAAATCTAGTCATGGATGCGTGGACTTGATGGTGACTTATCCTAGAACATTCTTACTACTGATTGATAGTTCCAAGGATCCTAGATTGTCATAGTGATAGTGATGTATCAAGGTGTAGCTAGGTTAGTTTATCTAATTATCTCATGTTATTAATCATTCATGAGGATAGGCATATATATATATATATATATATATATATGGGAAAGGGAAAAGAGAAACCCTCTAAAACGAAAAAACTCCCGGAAACCCAATGAGTGGCCAAGATTAATCCACACCAACCTCTATTATTTTAATAAAAAGGGTAATCTAGTAAATTTACCTTTCCCCCTCTTTTTTGGTTTGAACCTTTCTCTTTTCCCTCCTATATAAACAACTCACACACTTTCTCTCTCTCTCCATTTCTCTTTCACTTTTCTACATCAAGATTATCACCACCACCAATATTCATCACCACCACCACCAATATTCTCTTTATTAAAACCATCCTGACCACCACCGCCACCGTCTTCATCCTCCATCCACTGTCATTCACCACCGTCTCCATGGATCTAACCAGATCCACCGGATTATCTAGAATTAGAGGAGTTATCGAGGCTTGATTTTGGTGCTGCAATGAAGGTGTTTTGGCAAAAAGATTAACATCCGAGTAAGTTACTTCTATGTTCGGTTCATCTGTATTCTGTTATCCATTCGGTAGATATCATCATATTGATTCGGATGTGATTTTATTGTTCAGTGGGTATCCGCTTGGTCAATCAAGAACCGGAATCTTACAAGTCAAATTCGTCCGTTCTTGATAGTTTTGTTATTAATTCTTTTTGTTTTTTCAAAGTTTGTATACATCAATGTTATTTATTGGTGTGTTATTAAAGTTTACATATTGGTGTGTTATTAAAGTTTTCATTTTGTTTTTTCGGAGTTTTATTTCTTTTTGTTTTTTTCATAAGGATTTTTTAGAGGCAAACAACTTTTTGATCAGATTGCTCCAGCCCTTTTTGTGGCATCTATGTGTTTTGTTTTTTTTTTTTTTTTTTTTTTAGTTTGTAAAAATTTGTTTTTTTTTCTAGCATCCCTTTTTTTTGGGTTGGGGGGTTAGGTGGTTTAATATTATTTTTTTTGGGTGATTGATTATGTTAAACATCGAAAAAGATTTTTCATTTTGTGTTTTATGTTCGTAGTATCTTTGTGTTTAGTTAGGGTGTTTTTATCGTCTATATTTTTGTATGATCTTTGTGTTTAGTTAGGCTGTTACATGTGCAGCACATCTGTTTTTATCGTCTATATTTTTCTTATATAGGATTACGAATCAGAGGATGATGGGCTTGGAGGTGGTTTAATATATATCTTTTTTTTTTTGTGTTTCTAGTTTTTTTTTTTTTTTTTTTTTTTTTTGGGGGGGGTGGGGGGGAGGGTTGGGGGGTTAGGTGGTTTAATATTTTATTTGTTTTAAGTTTGAAATAATTGTTGTTTTTTTGTGTGTTACTAGCATCTCTTTTTTTGGGTG
This sequence comes from Ambrosia trifida, assembly GCA_028751855.1. Classification (NCBI taxonomy): domain Eukaryota; kingdom Viridiplantae; phylum Streptophyta; class Magnoliopsida; order Asterales; family Asteraceae; genus Ambrosia; species Ambrosia trifida. Next base: position 60,325,364 of record CM054128.1, on the reverse strand, counting down.
ATTTATTATGTTAAACCATCGAAAATGATTTTTCCCTTTTGTGTTTTATGTTCGTAGTATATTTGTGTTTAGTTAGGGTGTTTTTATCGTCTATATTTTCGTATAATCTTTGTGTTTAGTTAGCCTGTTACGTGTGTAGCATATCTATTTTTTGCAGTCAAATTATGTTTTCTGTTTTCTAGCATATCAAATTCTGTTCTATGTTTACTGCAGACTACATAAGTGTTGTCTGTGTTTTTCCTGTTACACATGTAAATAATTGTTGTTTTCTTGTAAATAATTGTTGTTTCACATGTACATAAGTGTTGTCTGTATTTTAATTTTTTTTAAGTTGTAAATAATTGTTGTTTTTTGTGTGTTACTAGCATCTTTTTTTTTTGTGACTTATTATGTTAAACATCGAAAATGATTTTTCGTTTTGTGTTTTATGTTTGTAGTATCTTGTTGTTTAGTTAGGGTGTTTTTATCGTCTATATTTTCGTATAATCTTTGTGTTATGTTAGACTGTTTACGTGTGTAGCATATATGTTTTTTTGCAGTCAGATTCTGTTCTATGTTTTCTAGCATATCAAATTCTGCTCTATGTTTACTGCAGACTACAAAAGTTTTGTCTGTGTTTTCCAGTTACACATGTAACAATTCTGTGTTTTTGCACCATGTCTTTCTATATTTTTTTTTTGGTTTTCGAATGTATGAGTTTTTTTTATGTTACCTATGTCTGTTTTTACAGAAAATGTCTGTTTTGTATGCCCCATATTGTGTATTATGTATTTCTTTATAAAGAATCAATTTTTTGAGTATAAAGACTCATTTTGTTAAGGTGTTTTATCTGTGTTTAGTTAAGGTGTTACGTGTGTAGCATTTTTTTTTTGCAGTAAATGTGTGTTTGTGTGCAGTCAGAATGTTTTGATGTTTGCAGACTACAAAGTTTTGTATGTGTTTGCAGACAAAAACGCATGTTTACACACGTAACACTCGAGTTTTTTTTTTTAACCAGATTGTTTTTTAATAGTCAAATCATGAATTTCAAGATGAAGATGATTATCAAGAATGAAGTGTAGACAATTTGATGATTTATGATAGTTTTTGTAAATTGATGATTTTTTTTTTTTTTTTTTTTTTTTTGCAGGTGAGCATATTTTTTTGCATTAAAGATGAAGATGATTATCAAGAATGATGTGTAGACAATTTTATTTATTTATGATACTTTTTTTTAGCATTTGTTGATTTGTAATGACCGTTTTGTTTGTTTTTAACATTTTGTAAGAAACAAATTCTTGTGTACATTTGAATGTTTTTTGATCTATAAAGTTTTTAGCACTTTGTAATGACCGTTTTGTTTGTTTTTAGCACTTTTGTAAGTAACAAAATGCCTATAACCATATCAAATTTCGTTACGTATGCAACAATTCTGGTACTGGTACAATAAAACGAAAAAAACTATGGTCTAATAAAAAAAATAATAAATCAGCATTTTTTAAATAATATAAACTGGCAACTCAGTTTTAACATACGTAACACAACACATGTTACATATGTAACACGGGCATCTGGCAGATTTAGGACAATGATCACAAAAGTATGAGAGAGATGATGTGACATGTGTCAGGTCAACTTGTGATAGATGCTTTTTCAGAAAATGTCATTTGACCCTTATGCCCTTTTTTTGTCATGTAGTCTATTAATTAAAATCAAAAAGCATGAATTAAATGTGGACCATTGATCTAGTTTGATCAATGGTTGTAAGAGGGTTTAGTGGGTTTCTTCAATTTGAGTGGGTTTTTATTTTAACCACCCCCTATATATATATATATATATATATATATATATATAGGGTTAGGATACTTTGAAAACCCATGTGAGTTGTGAGAACCATAGGAACTCTTTTGAGCCATTGATCTTGATGATCCAATGGTTGAGATCGAATGATTAGACTTTTTTGTCTTGACATGTTTTTTGAGTTTTTTTAATATGAAAAAATGAATGAAAGGGTATTTGAGTAAAATGGCATGTGAGAGAAAAATTATATAATATCATATTATTATTTTTTATTCCATTATTAAAGTAAGAACATTTTTTAACTTTAATTAATTTTTTTAATTCATTTATTTTTCTAAAAAAAATAATACATTCAGTAAACCCATTCATCTCAGATGTTTTTACACCAGTGTAAAATTTCAAAATTCAACAATTTTGCATCTACTAATTTGTCATCTCTCCCCCATGTATGAAAACGTTTTTACACCGGTATAAAAATTGTAAAAATTCAACAGTTTTACACAAAAACGTCTTAAAAAAACTTGAACACACGAACTTGCTCTCCAAAAATGTTGATCATCTTCATTCGCATCTCTTCGTTGTCCAACCTAACAAATTTAATAAAACAACGAAATCACAAACCTGTTTTTACGTTGGTGTACACTAGTAAAAATAAGCACTAAATCACACATATGTAACAACTTATATCGGTGTAAAAAAAAAGAAAAACAAATGAATAACAGACACACTGTATAACAGACCATTTGGGGTCAATTTTATAGAAAAATACATGCTAATGTATCTTTTGTATATTTATCGATGATCAATCACGCAAACAAGGAGAAATTTTTTTATTATTATTTATCGATAATGTGTTTTACGTTGGTGTAACCCCCAAATGTTTATTAGAATACTAAGCAAAAATCACAAAAATTGACATATTTCTGTCATCTCTCCTCTCGTTATTACACTAGTGTAAAAAAATTGACATATGACTGCCAATAAAAAGCTATAATAATAACAAATGACACAAAGATTAGTTACTACTTTTTGGATATCACAAATGACACAAAGATTAATAACACACTACAGGGGTTACACGCGCTTCGCAACGGGGCGACACGATTTATAAGAATTTTATAATGAAAACTTACGCAATGGTAGCCTCTCCGCATAATCAAGAGTAGGTACAAAACGACAAAGACGATCAACAAAGAAGACATCCATCGCCATGCTTGCCTCTCCGCATTTTTCCTTACAAAAACACATTGTAACGAATTGTACCTGCAAGTGACATCTTACTCACTTTTGTTGACTGCCAAAAAGAACTTATTCCCACAATCTAGGAATTTACACCAGTGTAAAGCCCATAGTTGTGTACTGGGGTGGTTTTATACTAGACTGATGGTGGTTTTACACCAATCTAAACCAAACCGATAAGAACCGAGCACCTTTTATTTATAAAGGTACAAGAGAATATCAAGATCCCTAAATAGTTTTTTAACAGTGGTGTATGAAAATGCATAACAAATATGAACAGTTGCCCTTTTACTTAAACAAAACCATGTTTACATTGGTGTAACCCATTAGTGATTAAACAACGAAAAAAACCAGTTTAAAAAAAAAATAAATCAGAAAAACACATCTAAAAAAATAAACAAAAATTATCATAGTTTGATAGTGTGTTTTTGTTTTGAGATCCGATCATACCAACGGATAAAACACACAGATTTAAATCTTTCATAAACCATAAATCTTTCAAATTCCAAAGGAAATAAAATAAAAAAACACATGGTTTCAATTCAAACAATCAAACATAAAAAAGAAAACAAAGATTTAAGATGAGAAAAAGAAAACCTGATGAATAGGAGGGTACATAGAATTAGTGCAAACAGGGCACTCCAACAACTCATGAACACTTGTAGCAGGAGGCAATCCAGGTGGAATCCCAAACATTATTATTATTATTATTAAATATTATTATTGTGAGGAGGTTTAGAAGAAACAAATTGATGGGTAATCTGTGAATGGATCTCTTCATCTTCAAGATCATCTGACCTTCGTCGACCACCATCAAACGACCACCGTCAAACACCACAGCCCACCGTCATCTTCATCTTCAAAGATCCAAACCCCCTGTCATCTTCATCTTCAAAGATTCATAACCCCCCGTCGCCGACCACCATCAAACGACCACCGTCAAACACCACAGCCCACCGTCATCTTCATCTTCAAAGATCCAAACCCCCCTGTCACTCCCACCGTCATCAGATCCAAACCCCACAGCCCACAGTCTTTTGCACACAATCGATCACCTGAACAAACCACCCCTTAATCAGATCCATCTTCCTGTTTTTCAGATGAGAGAGAGAATAGAGAGAGAGAATTGTTTGTGTCTATGAAATAGAGAGAGAGTAAAAGTGAGAGAGTGTGTGTGTTTTGAATCTGATTATAGAGAGAGAGTGTGTTAATCTATTAATATTAATATTATTATTATTATTATTTTATTATAGAGAGTAATCATTACATATGTAAAATTACCAAAAAAAACCCATACTTAATTGTGTGTAAAAGACATTATTGACCCTAATTAAAAAAATACAAAAAATATAAAGGTGGGTGATGTGTCACTTGGTAAATGGTCCAGATAAGTTCTCAAGTTCTCGCAACTCACACGAGTTTTCAAAATATCCGGATCCTATATATATATATATATACACACACACACCTCACGTGTGTGTATATACCTATATATACAAGCACATATAGGAAATATAGGAGGTTGAATTGTATGTACACACATAGATTAATATTTGCAAACCTTCATAAGTTTAATCATGTATTTGTCAATCTATGATATCCCATAGATACATATACATCTAGTGTGTGCACGTGTGACTTACCTAGTTAACTCTAGTCATGTTGAATGCAAGTAATCTAGGTGCAAGTAACTAGAGCTTAGTTAAATTAGGAACCTGAAATTTCGGGGTATCACAATGCTTCTCCATTGGGACTTCAGGGCCAATTTTTGTGGGTTCAAGGAAGGTCTTTGGGTAGTCAATTTAGCATGGAAGTTTGTAGAGGTTTGTTTTGGAAGCAAAGTTAGTGAAAGTGGTGAATAGGAATGTTTTTGGATTCTAATTAATGCGTGTGCAATTGTGTGTGTAGCGTAGAGTGTGTGTGTGTGTGTGTGTGTAGGATAGCATGGATTGTCCCAAATAATAGCCACATATGTGTATGTAGTCGTGTGTGTATATATGCATATCTATATGTTGTTTGTCCAGTCTCAATCACACTCACAGATGTATGTGTGTGTGCCATTGATATATATATATATATATATATGAGTGATAGGATAGTTTTGATCCAAGCACATGTTAGTTTATACCCATGGAACCATGCATGATAGTTTTTTTTTATCTTGGTTACCTATGTGTGTATATGGACCGATTGATATACAAGAATGTATGTATATATTATGTTTAAGGAAAGTTTCTAATGGCCTTGTGTATGAACCGATTTTTGTGGGTACATGGGTGTATATAATATTCTTTGATAATAATAACACTGTATGATTACAAGACCGTGTTAACGTGTTACTAGTACCCCCATGTTAATTATTTATAAGCATGTGTTGTTGGAGCTTTTTAACCCATGTTCATATAAGTTGTATCTTGATTTGAATATGTGAGCTTGTTCCATAGATTTTCATGTCAAATATTCATAGAATGCCTTTGGATTGATTATGGAATTGATTAATTTACATGTTAGATATAGCCATGTGTGACTACGTTTTGTGTTGTATGTTATAATTGAACATTTGGCCGCTCTCGGTTGAGCATGTGATTGTCCTGATACTCATTGTCAGTTGTTCTGTACATGTGTCGGGTGTTGCATACGTAAAGGGTAAATGTAATGGATTCCTGAAACTATCTTGGGCTTTGTTAGACTCGGAGAGACATATCTACTGTAAAATATCTAATACATGATTGAAAGTAGCAAAATGGTGAGAGTATGTACGGATCATGACCTGTGAAACTAGCGGGTGTTACATACTAAGTATCTTAATTTCATTTTGATCTATCATAAAAAGTTAAGTAATGTTATATTTATCTTGTCTTAACATGTATGTTTTTAAAACCTTACAAGAGATTTTTTTTATATGTGTTTGTTTGTGTCATCATAAGTGTTAAAAATGACTACTCTCATAAATTTACTAATATATCCACCCACAACCATCACCATCTACTCACCACCAACATCATCACCATTGCTACCGCCCCACCATCCATCACAACATGCTTACATCGTTGCTCCCACTATTAGCCCTTCTAGTTGCGCCACCATCATTCCTAAAATCGTCACCACTACCAACACCTCTTTCACGACTGCTACCACCATCGCTACCGCAAACATGACTTTCACCCATTACCATCACCTCGTTGTCGCTGCAGACAAGGGTTTGAAATTCAGACAGGCCGAACCAGGAACCAGGGGGTTGGCTGGGCTGGTATTGGGCATCCATACCACTTTGGGTCTGGTTAATTGGTCAGACCAGGATCTGGGCTAGAATCCGAGAACCGAGTGGTTGAACCAAAAATTAACTAATTTTTTTCCCATTTTACGTTAATTATTTTTATAATATTTACGACGTCATTTTCTTCTTACATCTGGTCCGACATGTCAAATCAATAGGTCGGTTCAATGTTCGGTTCGGTCATGAAAACATTAGATGTAGGCACCACCATGACGCAACCACCATTATTGGCACTGCAATGCCACCATCTCTACCTGTCACCACCAATCGCCATAAAGTATATTGCGGGTTGGAATTTCGGTAATTTCTTCCTGAAACCACTTGCTTTAACGGAATCAATTTTGCGTAGAGAATTTTTTGGATTCAAACTATTAAAGTATTGTATATTTGGAATAATTGTATCTCTTTATGAATAGAATATTTCCACTGAATTAGGAGATTCGGTTTGTAATTATATTTTGATTATTATTCAATGAGATGAAAAGTCGATTATTGACTCTTTCATCTTATCACACCATCGATCCTTCCTTCCTCTCTAACCCTACTCTACTGCCGTTGCAGAATCTTTCTCGACCACCACTGATATACGTGAATTTATACATATAAAATTCCCTGTTTATATACAATTATGATCTTATACACGAGGAATTAGTACTTATTTGGGTATCTTTATGATTACAGGTCTTAAATAGTGTCCCAGTAGCAAACCCGAAGAAAAATGAAGGTTTCTGCGCGAATAAGAATGTTGTGCCAATCTGAATGGCCATTCGGGCTGACTGAATGGCCATTCGCTGACATGTCTATGTGCACGGCCGTTCAGATAGCCCGAACGAGCGTTCACTGAGCCAAAAACACTTTAAACAGCATTTCTCGAAGCCCGCATTCTAGAAAATGAAGTTGTCGGCCACGTGGGCATCTGAACGACCGTTCGGATAAAGCGAACGGCCGTTCACCCTCAACAGGCCATTAAAACTCAGCTCAAACCCCTGTTTTCATTACCGGTTTATCGCAAGACATTTTGGGAGCCTATTCTGGTGATTTTTGGAGTCTTGAACAGGCGCTAATCACGTCTGTTCATAGCCCGGAGTCCCGAAGATTGATCCGATCATCCGTTCCATCTTAACCTTGCTTGTTTATGGTTTGATTTCTTGAGTCATTTCATAAGTTTTGGGTACTTTCAAGTGTTGGTTATCTATCTATTTTTGTTTATGTATTTAGTATGAATTATTAAGCACGTTGTGCAAAAACAATACTTAGCTTGTTCTTGTTAAACATTTGTATGTTATTTTGTTTAAATGAATCATTAAGCTTTATGTTCATGTTGAATCTTCATGATTTGTATGAAAACAATCCTGTTGTTGTTCTAGTCTCGTTTGATATTGTTGTGCCTTGGATGATTAGCAAAGTATTGGATTAGATATGGTTAAAAACTCCTATTTTGTGCTTTGTTAACAAAGTTAATAACTTGTTAGTAACTTTATGCCATGAAACTATAACCGGGTATTGGTTTAGTAAAAGGTAGTTTCAATAATGAACGAGGGTATCGACTTACACGCAAAATAGCTTTAATCGACTAAATGGTGTTATTGCGCGTCTTTGACATGATTAATGATCTTTGTTTAGAGATTTTGGTTGAAATCGCTTTCTTAGTATATTTATGTTCAAAGCGAACATGATAAGATTGATTCTATATGAATCTAATTTATGCTCGTTGTTGTGGCTATACTGTGTTTATCGGGGTAGCTTTCTTGATTGAGTGCAGTTGAGGATTCTCGAAAGGTGATACTAACCTATTTATAAAGATTTACATGAGTGCATATCAATTACTCGCTAATGAATAATTTTAGGTGGTTAGCATGTGTTTATTAGGTTAGCTTTCGGAATAGTTGTCATGTTAGGATGCCCAAAAGGGATACTAATTGTTTGAAAATGGGAATATTGATTAAAGTGTGTTGGTTCGGGTTCAAACTTAGTTAACATGCTTAAGTTGTATGAAAACAAGTTTTTATATATTTATTTTTCTATTTGGAGTTTTATATATATATATATATATATATATATATATATATATATATATATTTGCTATGCTTTAGTTTAAATTAGATTAAATTAGTTACAACAAGCATTCACTTCTTTTTTCTACCGGTAACTGAATGACAACGGTTCAGTACAATTGCTCCGCGCACGTCCATGGATCGATACTTGGTTCTTATCTATGCTTTACTACATATGTGACAGGGTGCGCTTACCCTTAATGTATGTTCTAATGTTAAGATTAAAATCATGTTTATAAATTTAAAACCCAAGTTGCACGTACGTATTAATGCGTATTATGAGCACATCAACCCCTCTGTCACCGAATATCCCCTCTGTTGTCCATCTTCTCCTCACAAAATCACCATGGAAACAAAACTACATCCTGCCCTCACAGTTTCTAATATTGAAACCCACATACATATCAACTTCGAGAAGGATTCAACTCATTATATGACATGGAAAACTCTCTTTAAAGTCCATTGTCAGGCATATGAGGTCCTCGATCACCTTGCCCAGAAAACCACTGCAGCCGCTGCCACTGCAGCTTCTAATCTGATCTCAGCAGCCAAGGCTGAAGCCTCTGCTGCAGCCGCTGAAGCACTTTGGGCTCGTCTTGATGACATCGTTCTTCAGTAGATATACGCCACCATCTCTCCCACTCTCCTACACATCATCATGTTACCCGGCCAGACCGCGTTTGATGCCTGGAACGTTGTTGAAAGTGAGTTTAATGATAATAAAACACACGTGCGGTTTTCCTTGACCAAGAATTTTCCAACCTATGCCTTGATAATTTTTCTCTATGGTGGATTGTTGTCAACATGCGAAGCACCTTGCTTGTCAACATACGAAGCACCTTGCTGATCAACTAGAGAGTGTTGGCTCTCCGGTTGATAACCGTATGGTCGTTATCAAAATCCTTACTGGTCTCACTGAACAATATGATGGTATTTCCACCATCTTGCAAAACCGAGAACCACTCCCCGACTTCAATGAGGTTCGGTCCCGTCTAAACCTGGAGGAAAGCAAGAAAAAGAGACAAGAGTCTCGTGCCGCCCACACTTCTGCCACCGCACTAGCCACAACAACAACCACCCAAAACCAACAGTCCCATCTTCCCTCACATTACCCTTCCTCGGATCGAGGTCGTGGTCGGTCACCATCAACCCGCAACCAAACCTACACCAACTCAAACCCTACACCAAACCAAACCCAACTGTATATTGTTTTCCCAAGTAACTGGACAGCGGCACAATGGGACAGAATTTTAAACCAAAACAGCACCTCATCGGCCCAACCACCTTGTCCTTACCCTTCCAAGCCCAATAATCAACCTTCTCCAGGAATCTTAGGCCCATGACCGGACTAGACACACCACACCGGGTACAACCCAACAGACATTGAACAGGCTCTTTACTCCTTGGCTTTAAATCCACCTGATCATGGCTTGATGGACAGTGGCGCCTCTTCTCACTCGGCCAACGAGCAAGGTGATACTCCCGGTCTAATTTTAATAAGTCCACTAATAAAAATATTGTAGTTAGTAATGGCATGACCATCCCAGTTTTGGCACAAGGCAACCAGGTCTTATCACCCCCTATCCCCCACTTAAACGTAACAATGTCCTGTTTGCCCCAAACATTATCAAAAACCTTATATATGTCTGTCGCCTTACGATTGATAACTTAGTGTCTGTTGAATTTGACCCATTTGGTTTTCTTGCGAAGGATCTCAAAACTCGCGCTCCTATCCTACGATGCAATAACACATGTGATCTTTATCCGCTCACTGAACCACTCTCTCTCAAAACCAACTAACCATCTGCTTTTGTTGTTGTTTCCCAAGATCGCTGGCATCAATGTTTGGGTCATGCTGACATTAATTTATTACAGTCCTTAAAAACGTTCTTCATTTATTGATTTTGGAAAACTTAATAAAACACTTTGTCCATCTTGCATTTTTGGTAAAAGTGTTAAATTGCTATTTTACGGTTATGTTAATTGTGCTCGTTCTCCTTTTGATATTGTGCATGGTGACCTCTGGACGTCTCCTATACTTTGTAAGGGTGTACATCGGTATTACAACCTTTTCTTGGATGATTTTACCAATTTCTTGTGGACGTTTCCTATTGAAAATAAGTCCCAAGTATTTCAAACCTTTGCCACTCTACATAACTTAATTCACACTCAATTCGAACGTAAAATAAAACAATTTCAGTGTGACAATGGTAAAGAATACGCCTGTTGGGTCAAATTAGAGAATGATGTTATCAATTACAAGCAAGTTTTCCAAGTGCTCACACAGTGGGCTGAGCACTTAGTCAAGTACTCAGCCAAGTACTCACACATTTTAGTAGTTTTCCAAGCAAGTGGCGGCTTGCTTGGAGGACAAGGCTCAGGATCTATAAATAGGACACTAGACACCATAGAAGGGTGTGCATTGGGAGCCACCACCCCGGGGGAGCTCACCCGGGGTGGGTGATTATCTTGTCATTTGTTTATTACATTCAATGAAAGTTCTCTTTGTTCAATCCAATATCTATCTATCTTTCTTATATTAGTTGTTTGTTCTTGGCTCAAAATCACCCGTCTCTATATTTATATCAATTCAAGGCTTAAACAAGATCATTTGGGACTATCAACGCCAACCAAAACTTCTATAACTTTTGCAACCATAATGGCATGCAATTCTTCTTCTCGTATCCCTATACCTCCCTTGAAAATGGCAAAGCTGAAAGAAAAATCCGCACAATAAATAACATGATTCGTATACGTATGGCCCAAGCGTCCCGTCCACCAAACTTTTTGCATCATGCCCTCGAAATCGCTATTTACCTTCTAAACATTTTACCAAGTAAAAATCACCACTTCAAATCACCCACCACTATGCTTTATAATTGTACACTCGAATACGCTCATCATCACGTCTTTGGGTGCTTGTGCTACACAGTCACTCCTTCAACCACCATAATAAACTTACCTACCAATCTCACTCGTGCGTTTTACTTGGGTACCCATCTAATCACCGTGGCTATAAATGCCTCCACCTTACCACTCACCAAATTTTAATCTCTCGTCATGTTCACTTTGAAGAATCGGTTTTTCCATATACTATTCAATCGTCCACCAAACCCCCTTCATACAACTTCTTAAATCTCACCATTCATCCCCTCGTTTAGGATCATCTCAAACAGACATGGACAACCACACCTTCAACAGACCCTGAACCTCAAACTGTCCAACAAAACTCACCCAGTCTGCCTACTAACCTACCCGGCCTCTCACCCCAAATTACCCAATACAACTCAAACGGCACAATTATCCCGCCTAATACTCCCACCGGCCCAACCCTCCTACATCGCCTCCCCCTCACACAAGTCCAAATAACTCCTAGCCCAACATCTACAACCCCATTCTAACCGGTCCACAATCCTCGACCCCACCCAAGACCACCCAACAGCCCAACGACTCTTTCACAATCCAAATTGATACATTTTTAAACTGGTCCATTTTAACTGAAATATGTTTTGCTTTGAACTAGTCTTATCCCGAGCCCAATTTGACCTAAAGTTGTTTTGCCCCGTTAGCTAACCCAACCGAAGACGCAGGTTAAGATCAAATACAAATGACATTTTCTTCTAGGCTTGTATGCAATAGACTTTAAGGTGTACTTTATTGGTAATTAGGGCACAAGGAAGTCGGTCAAAGCTTCTAGCTTTACTAGCTAAGCAAGGAAATCAAGGTGAGTTTCACGGCCCCTTTTCAATGTTTTTTTTTGGGAAAGATATGTTTTGCCAAATATTTTTACATGTCAAATGTTTTAAATGTCAAATGTTTTACATGACAAAATGTTTTCAAAAGTTAAAACGTGATAAGTGGCATGATGAGTACTTGGGTTTTGTTGTTCATACACCACTCGGGGTGAGTCCTCGCTACTATAACCATTTACTCGTGTGTTGTGTGTGTGTTGAAATCGGGAACCGAAGGAATATTTGGATAGCGCTATTGGTGCCTGACAAGGCCCACCCCTAATCGATAGCGTCGATTATACAACTGTGTATGCCTGGGGTGCACGTATTCTGAACTAAGTTGTTATTTACCGAGAAACAACTTCTGCTCGCGGGGCATTATTATTAGTCTTGGTTTGGTTATGGGCTCAAGGGATTGCTCGTCATAGTTTGTAGGAGTTAGCTACTCTCTACAAAAGTCATTGCTTTGGTTTGTTATGCACATGTTATTAAAATGTTTTGTTATTATGAAACTAAAACCTGTGAACTGACCAATATTTTATATATTGACGTCTTTTTAAACATATCTTTCAGGTAACTAAGTGCTGCAGAGATATGAGGCTAGTACGGTGGAATTTGGGATGTCGGACATTGGTTGGGGGTTTCATCTATTGTTACCATTAGGTTGGGACATAAACAGAAACACCCCATATTGGAACTTAATGTTTGTTGTTTTATGTAATGTTTGAAACAAGGTATTTCTTTTTCGACATTTTTATAACTTCATCTTTTCTAATTAAATATAGTTTGTGTTAATCATGACTTTGATATGCTTTCGGGCATTGCGCCACGTGTTTCTGCCATTGGTGTGACACCCGGCAAACTCAGGTTAGTAACGTTGACTAAACTAGTAAGTCTACCTTAGCGAGTGATGCATATTATGTACTTAACGGGGTCAGTCGAGTCGGTATGATGATTCTGGGAATCATCGGGAGTCGTTACGATGATCCACGGGATCATCGGGAGTCGGTCCATGACCATGTGTACAAGGATTGGTGATTAGTGGAATCGCCGGGTTTAACGCACACACGAGTCTCGAGTCCCGGGAATTGGTGAACGGATGTAAACGTGTTAGTTATCGTGAATTATATGTTTGAAATCATTATGTGACTTATCGGTATGTGAATACGTGTTTATATATGTTAAAATAGTGTTTAACGCGCCAAAAACCCGTTCCAGCATCACAGGGGCGATTAGGAGCTGGGAGAGACCCCTAATCGCCTATGCTTTAAGCGAGTAGGCTGAGTTGGGGCGAGTAGGGGCTCTACTCGCCTGAATAGAGGCGAGTAGGAGCCCCAATCGCCTGATGGAGTCTGCTACTCGCCTATACTGCTGAACTCGGGTCAAAACACCTATAAATAGAACCCTTGACTCCCCAAACACCATTTGTGCAACCCTAACTGATCCTAAGCCTCCCACACACCTTGAAACACCTCTGGAACTTGCTTTGCTTCAAAACACACCATCACCAAGCTTATACACCCTTCTTTGATAGAATCCAAGGTGTGTTCTTCATCCTACACCTTTGTAATGTTATTGTTTTGGTTCCCCAAAAGTCCAGACCTTGTTTTGCTAAGTTTGTGTCTTTAAAACCCTTTGAAAAGAGTTCTAAAACAAGTCTACACCATAATACTTGCTATTTGTGAAGTATTTGTGCATATGATGATTGTTGGTGATTATAACATGAATGTTTCCATGAATTTGTTGTACTTCTGATGTGTAGGTGTTGTTAGGATGATTATCTATGAGTTTAAGCCCTTGTTATGGTGTTTAGGTGCAAGTATGCATTTTGACCCATTTGAGTAATTCTTGAAGAATAGGATGTTATGATGTGATTCATTGCTTGTTTATGGTTAGAAATCATGCTAGGATGATGATATAACATAGAAATGATGAATTGCAACTTGTAGGAGATGAAATCTGATTGTTTCCATATAGGGAAAGATAAGGTTAGTTAATGAAACCTAGTATTTGCCATTTTTGGAAATAATCGCACCGAGCCCGTTTAAGCAGAGATAAATTGGGGGTTTTTGCTTGGAAAGGGTTGGTTAATAGTTTAGTTTTGATATTGGGTGTTTTTACATGTTTCGGATCTGATTTGGAGTGTTCGGCGCGCGAAATTGCGCTACAGAACTGCAGAGGCGAGTAGGATCCTACTCGCATGAGGCTTCAGGCGAGTAGGCTCCTAAATGCCTAAAGTTCAGGCGAATACAAACCCTAATCGCCTATATATAGGCGAATAGAGGCCTATTCACCTCAACAACTAGCAAATACAATCCTAAATGCTAGTTTGATTCCTAAATGCTTAATGTTTAGGCAATTACAATCCTAAATGCTAGTTTGATTCCTAAATGCTTAATGTTTAGGCAATTACAATCCTAAATGCTAGTTTGGTTCCTAAATGCTTAATGTTTAGGCAATTACAATCCTAAATGCTTAATGTTTAGGCAATTACAATCCTAAATGCTTAATGTTCAGGTGATTACAATCTTAAATGCTAGTTTGATTCCTAATCGCGTATAATGCTGCTATATGTATATTTTAACGTCCCGGAACGTGATTTGACGCCTAAGAACATGATAGGAACCCCGGGATGCACCCAATGACTTAGTAACACGTGTTCGGACCTGTTTACGCGTTAATCGGACATTATGCCAGACTAGGCGAACTATTGCGCGTATTAAGTGTTTAATTGCATATGTTGCATGGTGTTTTGTATTTACCTAACACGTGGGATGTCGGGTCACCAATGGGATGTCGGGTCTTGTCTGGTACGGTCGGTTTAACAGTCAAAGGTGTTTTCAAACGTTTATGGTCATGGTCTGGACATTCGGGGACTAGTTAACCTACGGGTTATTAGTCCGAATACTTATACACATCTTATGATAGGTCGCCGCTATTTGGGGCTATCATAGCATAATTACTTAACTGTTTTCAAGTAACGCAAACCGAGGTGAGTGTCACAGCCCCACTTTTACCGTTTTGCTTTCGGGGGAGAAACATGCTACTTATTTTGATTACTCATCATAGATCATGTTATACTATGGTTATTTCACGTACTATGCGGCTTTTACAGAAAGTCCCAGGGGGAAACCATGAATGTGCGGGGATGCACAACGGGGGAAATATGGATAGATCTATTGGGCCTTACAAACCCCACCCGACGGCTGGGAGCCGGGCGGGTGCATATTGTCTCTAACACTTTGAGGGTTACCGAGGCATCGGTAATCCCGTCCGTCTGGGCTGGCTTCAACACTTATACCGGTTTAGTAATGGATTCCCAACCACAGTAGTAGCAATACTTAACGTCTAGCTAACGTTCTCATAACATAGTAGTAACGGAAATGATCTTACCGAACTTATAACAACACTTTATAAAAGAAAACCTGTGAACTCACCAGCATTATATGTTGACATTTTTGGCATGTTTTCTCAGGTCGCTAAGGTAGCAGTCAATGGGCTAGGCGCACGGAGTCATGCACAGCGTCTAATATTTTGAAGCATATTAAACAATGTTTTGTAAACAATGATATGTCTTTTGGTTGTAAACAAGAATGCTTCCGCTGCTGGTTTACAGCTCAAAGCATGATATTTTGGTTTTAAATATAATTATGAATGCATGTTTGTTGTATGTTTATTGTGATCGTTGACTGAGATCCTGGTGTGTCACGCGCCTCGCGGTAAAACCCCGCTCGTGGAATTTGAGGGTGTGACAGATTGGTATCTGAGCCAACGGTTATAGTGAACTAGGACTGCATGTAGAGTCTAGTCTATAACTGAGTCGCACACACTAGACGGTCACAAATAGTTGAGTCTTAACAAGTGGGTAACAACATGACTTGTCGGGGGTGTCGGTGTCATCATCTTCTACGCTACATCATCTGTTTACTCTTTATCATCCTATTTCTTGACTCATCCGTACTATGATTCGATGGCGAACGATATACTATTGAACTTTCTTGGCGGCGGTGTACATTGGGGTAGCTTCGGCGAACTCTTGAGATCTGTCCAGGGATTTGGACATCTCCCTTCTATGCCCTAATGGACACGCTCGTTCTTATGCATACTATCTTGTACTTATACGTATGATAATACCATGATTGGGCGCTAGTGTTCGGTGACTTGAACTTCAAACTTAAAGCACGCCTGGAGGACCATGTAGAACAGTTTATCATGTCGGGTGCACAAGAGATTATAAACTGTGATGCATGGGATCCCCGGCGGACTTTGGGCTTGAACGGATAGACCCGAACTGGGCTCGGTCTAGTTTCTTGAAATTCCTAATGGGTTATACCACGGGCAAGCCTAAATCTTTTGTTTCATGTTGTGACAGAAGATGTCGGGAGCTCGTGGAGGTCGCAGAGGCGGCCGTGCTGGCGGTCGTGCTGGCGGCCGTGGTGGCGGCGGTGGCCGTGGGAACGTTAATATGACCCAAGCGGAGTTGGATAACCTGATGCAGCAGCATGTGAATATTGCTTTGGCTGCATTCCAAGCCGCTCATAATGCTATGGGTGGTACGTCGATTCTCACCTATTCTATCTTGTTCTTGGGTACTGTACCTTTTCTTGATTCTCACCTGTGTGTTTGTTCCAGGTGGTGCTGTCAATCCCCCTCCACCCCAGTGCTCTTACAAAAAGTTTATGGATTGCAAGCCCCACAACTTTAGTGGCACTGAAGGGGCAGTGGGACTGCTCCGCTGGTTGGAGAAAATTGAATCGGTTTTCTCGATGTGCAGCTGCCCGGAAGGCAACCGGGTGAAATATGCTTCTGCGACCCTGGAGGGTCAAGCTCTGACTTGGTGGAACTCCACCACCCAGACTATGGGTATTGGGGAAGCCCACGCTATGCCCTGGACAGAGTTCATCCAGTTGCTGAAAAACGAGTACTGTCCGAGGGATGAAATCCAGAAACTTGAGCACGAAGTCTGGAATCATAAGATGGTGGGGTCCGAGATTGAAGCTTACACTGCTAGGCACAATGAGTTGGCGGTGTTGTGCC
This sequence comes from Ambrosia trifida, assembly GCA_028751855.1. Lineage (NCBI taxonomy): Eukaryota > Viridiplantae > Streptophyta > Magnoliopsida > Asterales > Asteraceae > Ambrosia > Ambrosia trifida. The sequence continues at coordinate 60,308,247 of CM054128.1, read as the reverse complement.
CTGATCTGCACGCACCCGAATACCGAAGGATTGAACACTATGTCGCTGGGTTGGTACCGGAGATTGCAGGGTTGGTTGCTGCGGGTAATCTCACTGTTTATTCTGAGGTGGTTCGGTCGGCTCACAGGCTGACCAACATGAAGGTGGCTGAAGGGGTCTTGCCTCCTCGAGACGCTACTATGAAGGCTCCTGATAGTAACAAGCAGAAGTGGGAAGCTGTGGGGAAAGGCTCGAGTTTGGCTCAGCCTCAGCAGGTGAGGAAGTCTGATGTTGGGGGATCGTCGTCTGAACGACAACCGGGGGTTTATGCTGGGAAGTTGCCGAAGTGTGATCGGTGCAACTATCATCATACCGGTCCTTGCGATGATAAGGACCGTTGCCGTCGGTGCCATAAGATTGGGCACCAAGCCAAGGATTGTAGGTCCAACCCTCTGGGGAACCGAAACCCGTCGGTCACACCAGCCCCAGCCCCTCAAGTCGCTGCTCCCCAGGGAAATCAGGGGAAACAAGGGTGCTATAACTGCGGTGAACTTGGTCACTACAAGCGTAACTGCCCCAAGTTGAAACAGGGTGAAGCTGGGAAGAACGGGTCGGGTAATGGAAACAATGGGGGCGGAGGCAGGAATGCTCGCGCCTTCGTGATTGGTTTGAGCGGTGCTCGACAGGATCCTGACACTGTTACTGGTACGTTTCTTCTCGATAATCGCTATGCTACGGTTTTATTCGATTCCGGTGCCGATAAGAGTTTTATATCTCTTGGGTTTAGCCAATTGCTTGATAGGGTACCTACACCTTTAGAGGCTAAGTACTTGATAGAATTGGCTGATGGTAAGAAAGTCGAGGCGACGCACGTCCTTAGGGAGTGTCACCTTGAGTTGTCGGGTTATTCCTTTCCTATTGATCTTATGCCGGTGTCCTTGGGTAGTTTCGATGTTGTCGTGGGTATGGATTGGTTGTCTTTGTATCATGCTGAGATCGTTTGTTTTGATAAAGTCATTCGACTTCCTCTCCCTGATGGAGAAATTCTGTTGGTGCACGGTGAGAAGAGCGGGGTCCCGTTGAGTATCATTTCGTGTATGAAAGCCTATAAGTATCTTCGGAAGGGGTATTCTGCCATTCTGGCACTTGTTTCGGTTTCGTCTGACGAAGAGAAGAAGATTGAGGTTATTCCTGTTGTCCGTGACTTTCCCGATGTATTTCCTGAAGACTTACCTGGTCTTCCGCCTTATCGTCAGGTCGAATTTGGTATTGAACTTGCTCTAGGTGCGGCCCCTATTGCCCGAGCCCCATATCGTCTTGCACCTCCCGAGATGCAGGAGTTGTCAAACCAGTTGCAGGAGCTGTTAGAGAAGGGTTTCATTCGACCTAGTTCGTCCCCGTGGGGAGCCCCTATTTTGTTTGTCAAGAAGAAGGACGGAAGCCTACGAATGTGTATCGACTACCGGGAATTGAACAAGGTTACCATCAAGAATCGTTATCCTCTTCCTCGCATCGATGACATATTTGACCAACTTCAGGGTTCTAGTTTCTATTCGAAGATCGATTTGAGATCGGGGTACCATCAGTTGAGGGTTCAAGAAGCTGACATTCTGAAGACCGCCTTTCGAACTCGCTATGGCCATTTCAAATTCTTGGTCATGCCTTTTGGTCTCACCAATGCACCGGCCATTTTTATGGATCTGATGAACCGTGTTTGTAAGCCTTATCTTGATAAGTTCGTGATTGTCTTCATTGATGATATTCTAGTCTATTCCAAGAACGAGGTGGACCACCAGGAACACTTGCGTCTTGTTTTGGAACTCCTGAGGCGGGAACAGTTGTACGCCAAGTTTTCTAAGTGTAGCTTCTGGTTGTGTGAAGTCCAGTTCCTTGGTCATGTAGTCAATGAGAAAGGAATTCACGTTGACCCAGCTAAGATTGAAGCCATTAAAGACTGGGAAGCACCAAAGACGCCATCTGAGGTGCGGCAATTCCTAGGCCTTGCAGGTTATTATCATCGTTTTATCGAGGGATTTTCGAAGATCGCTCAACCCCTCACCTCGCTTACCCAGAAGGACAGGAAGTTCGACTGGGGTGATTCGTAGGAGTCGGCCTTCCAGATGTTAAAGGCTAAACTCTGTTCTGCTCCTATCTTGTCCTTGCCTGAGGGCACGGACGATTTTGTGGTTTATTGTGACGCTTCTATCCGGGGTCTCGGTTGTGTACTGATGCAGCGCGAGAAGGTCATCGCCTATGCTTCTCGTCAGCTCAAAGTTCATGAGAAAAACTACCCCACCCATGATCTGGAATTGGGTGCTGTAGTCTTTGCTTTAAAGATTTGGAGGCATTACTTGTACAGTACCAAGGGCACTATCTACACCGATCACAAGAGCCTCCAGCATATCTTTGATCAAAAGGTGTTGAATATAAGACAGCGTCGCTGGGTCGAGCTTCTTAATGATTACGAGTGCGCTATTAAATACCATCCTGGCAAGGCGAATGTGGTCGCAGACGCCTTGAGCAGGAAGGAAACGGCTAAACCTCGTCGTGTTCGAGCTCTTCAGCTCACCATCCATTCCGGCTTACCTGATCGAATCCGTTCGGCACAGCAAGAAGCTTTGAAGGAGGAAAACCTTAAAGCTGAAACCATGCATGGTGCTGATAGCCACCTTGAACTCAGGTCCGATGGCCTACACTATTTCGCTGAACGTATTTGGGTTCCTTTATTTGTGGGCTTGTGGGAGCTCGTTCTTGATGAAGCTCACAAGTCCCGGTACTCTATTCACCCTGGCTCCAATAAGATGTATCAAGACCTAAAGATACTTTATTGGTGGCCGAACATGAAGGCGGACGTGGCTTCGTACGTGAGCAAGTGCTTGACCTGTGCCAAGGTCAAGATTGAATATCAAAAGCCATCCGGCCTTCTGCAACAGCCTGAAATTCCCGAGTGGAAATGGGAGCGGATTACGATGGACTTTGTGACCAAACTCCCGAAATCGCCCAGTGGTTGTGACATGATCTGGGTGATTGTTGATAGGTTGACAAAGTCTGCGCACTTCCTCGCTATCAAAGAAACCGATGGCCTCGAGCGTCTGGCACAGTTATATCTCAAGGAAGTGGTCTCTCGGCACGGGGTGCCTGTCTCTATTATTTCTGATCGTGATTCCCGATTCGCCTCTAACTTCTGGAAGTCCTTGCACAAGGCTCTGGGTACTCAGTTAGACATGAGCACAGCGTATCATCCGCAAACTGACGGTCAAAGTGAGCGGACAATCCAAACGCTAGAAGACATGCTCCGGGCATGTGTGATCGATTTTGGCAAGGGGTGGGAGAGTCATCTACCGCTGGTGGAATTCTCCTACAACAATAGTTACCATTCTAGCATCAAGGCAGCTCCGTTCGAGGCTCTTTACGGGCGGAAATGCCGGTCTCCTCTTTGTTGGGCCGAGGTGGGCGAGAGTCAACTCACCGGCCCGGAACATGTGTACGAGACTTCCGAGAAGATCGTACAAATCCGTAACCGCATGGCAGCAGCTCGGGATCGTCAAAAGAGCTATGCCGATCGTCGTCGCAAGCCTTTGGAGTTTGAGGTTGGCGACAGGGTTTTGTTGAAGGTATCTCCGTGGAAGGGCGTTATACGTTTTGGGAAGCGGGGCAAATTGAATCCTCGGTATGTGGGACCGTTCGCAATTCTGGAACGGATTGGACCGGTAGCATACAGGCTTGATCTGCCAGCTGAACTCAGTAATGTTCATAATGTCTTCCATGTCTCTAATCTGAAGAAGTGTTTGGCGGATGAATCTTTGGTTGTTCCTCTCGAAGAGATCAAGGTGGATGATCATCTGCGTATTGTGGAGGAACCAGTTGAAATTCTTGACTATAAAATCTGTAGCCTTCGCCGGAGTAAAATCCGCATTGTTAAAGTCCGTTGGAACTCAAATCGTGGACCGGAGTTCACGTGGGAACGGGAAGATCAAATGAAGGCTAAGTATCCCCATTTATTTCCTAAACGCGCGTTCGAATCAAGGCATGTCTCTGCTGAAGCTGAATGAATCTCGGGTCGAGATTCCTTTCATCAGGGGGATGATGTGGCAACCGGAAAATTTTTCTTCTCTTTCGTCTCTTCCTTTTTGGCCTTGGGCAATTTTCGGGACGAAAATTCTTTCAACAGGGGGATGATGTGACACCCGGCAAACCCAGGTTAGTAACGTTGACTAAACTAGTAAGTCTACCTTAGCGAGTCATGCATATTATGTACTTAACGGGGTCAGTCGTGTCGGTATGATGATTCTGGGAATCATCGGGAGTCGTTACGATGATCCACGGGATCATCGGGAGTCGGTCCATGACCATGTGTACAAGGATTGGTGATTAGTGGAATCGCCGGGTTTAACGCACACACGAGTCTCGAGTCCCGGGAATTGGTGAACGGATGTAAACGTGTTAGTTATCGTGCATTATATGTTTGAAATCATTATGTGACTTATCGGTATGTGAATACGTGTTTATATATGTTAAAATAGTGTTTAACGCGCCAAAAACCCGTTCCAGCATCACAGGGGCGATTAGGAGCTGGGAGAGACCCCTAATCGCCTATGCTTTAAGCGAGTAGGCTGAGTTGGGGCGAGTAGGGGCTCTACTCGCCTGAATAGAGGCGAGTAGGAGCCCCAATCGCCTGATGGAGTCTGCTACTCGCCTATACTGCTGAACTCGGGTCAAAACACCTATAAATAGAACCCTTGACTCCCTAAACACCATTTGTGCAACCCTAACTGATCCTAAGCCTCCCACACACCTTGAAACACCTCTGGAACTTGCTTTGCTTCAAAACACACCATCACCAAGCTTATACACCCTTCTTTGATAGAATCCAAGGTGTGTTCTTCATCCTACACCTTTGTAATGTTATTGTTTTGGTTCCCCAAAAGTCCAGACCTTGTTTTGCTAAGTTTGTGTCTTTAAAACCCTTTGAAAAGAGTTCTAAAACAAGTCTACACCATAATACTTGCTATATGTGAAGTATTTGTGCATATGATGATTGTTAGTGATTATAACATGAATGTTTCCATGAATTTGTTGTACTTCTGATGTGTAGGTGTTGTTAGGATGATTATCTATGAGTTTAAGCCCTTGTTATGGTGTTTAGGTGCAAGTATGCATTTTGACCCATTTGAGTAATTCTTGAAGAATAGGATGTTATGATGTGATTCATTGCTTGTTTATGGTTAGAAATCATGCTAGGATGATGATATAACATAGAAATGATGAATTGCAACTTGTAGGAGATGAAATCTGATTGTTTCCATATAGGGAAAGATAAGGTTAGTTAATGAAACCTAGTATTTGCCATTTTTGGAAATAATCGCACCAAGCCCGTTTGAGCAGAGATAAATTGGGGGTTTTTTGCTTGGAAAGGGTTGGTTAATAGTTTAGTTTTGATATTGGGTGTTTTTACATGTTTCAGATCTGATTTGGAGTGTTCGGCGCGCGAAATTGCGCTACAGAACTGCAGAGGCGAGTAGGATCCTACTCGCATGAGGCTTCAGGCGAGTAGGCTCCTAAATGCCTAAAGTTCAGGCGAATACAAACCCTAATCGCCTATATATAGGCGAATAGAGGCCTATTCACCTCAACAACTAGCAAATACAATCCTAAATGCTAGTTTGATTCCTAAATGCTTAATGTTTAGGCAATTACAATCCTAAATGCTAGTTTGATTCCTAAATGCTTAATGTTTAGGCAATTACAATCCTAAATGCTAGTTTGGTTCCTAAATGCTTAATGTTTAGGCAATTACAATCCTAAATGCTTAATGTTTAGGCAATTACAATCCTAAATGCTTAATGTTCAGGTGATTACAATCTTAAATGCTAGTTTGATTCCTAATCGCGTATAATGCTGCTATATGTATATTTTAACGTCCCGGAACGTGATTTGACGCCTAAGAACATGATAGGAACCCCGGGATGCACCCAATGACTTAGTAACACGTGTTCGGACCTGTTTACGCGTTAATCGGACATTATGCCAGACTAGGCGAACTATTGCGCGTATTAAGTGTTTAATTGCATATGTTGCATGGTGTTTTGTATTTACCTAACACGTGGGATGTCGGGTCACCAATGGGATGTCGGGTCTTGTCTGGTACGGTCGGTTTAACAGTCAAAGGTGTTTTCAAACGTTTATGGTCATGGTCTGGACATTCGGGGACTAGTTAACCTACGGGTTATTAGTCCGGATACTTATACACATCTTATGATAGGTCGCCGCTATTTGGGGATATCATAGCATAATTACTTAACTGTTTTCAAGTAACGCAAACCGAGGTGAGTGTCACAGCCCCACTTTTACCGTTTTGCTTTCGGGGGAGAAACATGCTACTTATTTTGATTACTCATCATAGATCATGTTATACTATGGTTATTTCACGTACTATGCGGCTTTTACAGAAAGTCCCAGGGGGAACCATGAATGTGCGGGGATGCACAACGGGGGAAATGTGGATAGATCTATTGGGCCTTACAAACCCCACCCGACGGCTGGGAGCCGGGCGGGTGCATATTGTCTCTAACACTTTGGGGGTTACCGAGGCATCGGTAATCCCGTCCGTCTGGGTTGGCTTCAACACTTATACCGGTTTAGTAATGGATTCCCAACCGCAGTAGTAGCAATACTTAACGTCTAGCTAACGTTCTCATAACATAGTAGTAACGGAAATGATCTTACCGAACTTATAAGAACACTTTATAAAAGAAAACCTGTGAACTCACCAGCATTATATGTTGACATTTTTGGCATGTTTTCTCAGGTCGCTAAGGTAGCAGTCAATGGGCTAGGCGCACGGAGTCATGCACAGCGTCTAATATTTTGAAGCATATTAAACAATGTTTTGTAAACAATGATATGTCTTTTGGTTGTAAACAAGAATGCTTCCGCTGCTGGTTTACAGCTCAAAGCATGATATTTTGGTTTTAAATATAATTATGAATGCATGTTTGTTGTATGTTTATTGTGATCGTTGACTGAGATCCTGGTGTGTCACGCGCCTCGTGGTAAAACCCCGCACGTGGAGTTTGAGGGTGTGACAATTGGCGTGGTGTGACAATCAGCATGTGGGATCCTTCAGTATTCCAAGTAACTTATGTCTCAAAAAATAGGAATTATCTGGCTACGTCTGGTATTTTACTTTCAAGTGGGGAGATGTTAAACATGGTGAATGTCTATGCACCGAATGAGCTGTTTGCTAGAAGAGTCTTATGGGAAGATTTGATAAGGTTTAAAGGGTCCAGACCTGGCCTGTGGTGTTTTCTTGGGGATTTTAATGATGTGAGAAGTCATGAGGAAAGGAGGAATTCGGAGTTCATGGATTCAAATGCGGAATTCTTTAGCAACTTTATTAGTAGAGCCGAACTTGAGGAGTACAATATGGGTGGGCATAAGTTTGCATATATGTCCGACAATGGGGAGAAATTAAGCAAGTTAGATAGGTTCTTGGTGTGTAATGCGTTTATGTCGAAATGGGGTGACGCTTCGGTTACGACATTGTCAAGATATATAACTGATCATAGTCCAATTATTCTTTCTGTGGCGGCGGCAGACTTTGGTCATATCCCCTTTCGTTTCTTCAATTCCTGGTTGGACATGCCTGGCTTTAAAGAGTATGTTGCTGGGTTGTGCTCTGGCTTCTCGTTTACAGGTCTAGCCGATTTGGCTTTAGTTACGAAGATGAAATTTTTGAAAAAAAAAAAGATCAAAAGTTGGGTTGCGGCTGAAAAGGTCAATTCGGAGGGTCGGTATAATGAGGAGAAGGTGGCTTTAGAGCGTTTAGAAAGGGCAGCAGATGTCAGGGACCTTACGCCTCAGGAGCTTGAGGATAGGAACCAGGCGAAGGCTTATGTTACGGATTTTGATAGGCAGAAACAATTGGACTTGCGACAAAAGGCACGGGCTAAATGGCCTATAGATGGGGATGAGAATTCCAAGTATTTCATGGGATCATAAACGCGAACATTGCCTCCAGAAGAATTAATGGGTTAATGGTGGATGGGGAATGGGTTACTAATCCTATGTTCATCAAGGATAGTGCGTTTGTTTTCTTTGAAGATAAGTTTAAAGAACCGTTTCCTGATAGGCCGAAACTAGTATGTTCCATCATTAACAAGCTCTCGGATGTGGATGCGGATTCGTTGGTGTCGTTACGGGAAATTAAGGATGCGGTGTGGGAGTGTGAGGGTGACAAAGCGCCGGGACCGGACGGATTTAATTTTAAATTTATTAAGAGGTGTTGGGGTGGGTTTGAGTCAGATTTTATTCTACTTTTCAATGAGTTTTACGAAGGGGCTGCGGTGGGTCTGGGTTGTGCATCGTCTTTCATTGCTTTAATCCCTAAGGTAAAAGACCCTCTTAGCTTTTCTAATTACCGCCCGATTAGTTTGGTTGGGTGTGTCAACAAGGTGTTTTCAAAAGTCCTAGTCACATGACTCAAATCAGTTATTTGTAAGCTTATATCCCCGGAGCAGTCGGCCTTCTTGGCTGGTAGGAATATCACGGATGGTCCACTCATGCTTAATGAAATTATCGGGTGGATGAAGAAAGTGAGGAAGCAAGGTATGTTGTTTAAGGTGGATATTGATAAAGCGTACGATTCATTGAGTTGGGATTTCATGGAGTCAGTCATGATCCAAATGAACTTTCCGGATAGATGGTGTAAATGGATTATGACGATTGTTCGTTCGGCGAGAGCTTCGGTGTTGGTCAATGGATCCCCTACCCAGGAATTTGGGTGTAGTCAGGGGTTAAGGCAAGGCGATCCCCTTTCGCCATTTCTATTTGTCATTGCAATGGAGGCTCTATCGGGTGTGATGAGGAAAGCATTGGATGCGGGTTTATTTCGGGGCTTGGTATGCGGCTCGGGTGGGTTATGTTTGTCTCATTTATTGTATGCGGATGATGTAATTTTCCTAGGCGAATGGTCCATTGACAATGCAAGAGTCTTAAAAGAGTTCTTAAATGTTTCTACTTGGCTTCTGGGCTGAAAATCAACTTGGGGAAATGTAGTGTTTTTGGCATTGGGGTGCCGGTTAATGAGTTCAAAACATGGCAGCCGTGTTGTTGTGTAGGCCCGGTTCACTTCCGTTTACTTACCTTGAATTGCAAGTTGGAGCGAACATGAATCTTAGTAAAATTTGGAAGCCGGTGGTGGATGCCTTTAGAAACAAATTATCGATTTGGAAGGCAAAGACTTTATCGTTTGGGGGGGAGAGTGAAACTCATTAAATCGGTTCTTAATGATTTACCTACGTATTACTTCCCTAGCTTTAAAGTGCCCGGGTTGATTATTGATGAACTAGATAGACTAAGGCGGGTTTTCTTTTTGGGGTGGGTCGGAGGAAAAGGCGAAAACGAATTGAGTTGTGTGGCAAAAGGTTAGTGCCCCCGTTGAGTTTCGGGGTCTCGGTTTCGGCTCTCTTCATGATGCTAATCTTTCCTTAATGGCGAAATGGTGGTGGAGGTTCAAGATTGACTCAAATGCCCTTTGGCGGAAGGTGGTTTGGACTATTCATAGTTCGAATCGGGATTGGAAGCCTATTCCGTCAAATCTTTCGATTTTTGGATCTTGGAAACAAATACATTCAGCTATGCAACTGGTAAAACGGTGTGGGTTGGATGTGGGTTGGGCCATAAAAGGGGTGGTAGGGAATGGATTGGACATCTCTTTTTGGTTGGACAGCTGGGCCATGGACACCCCATTGGCTGTGACGTTTCCAGCTTTGTTCACCATTGAGAGGAATAAAAGGGTGGCAATTATTGATCAGGTCTCACACACGGGTCTGGGCTAGGGTTGGGATTGGGCGACGGGGGCTTTATCTGCTGCTGATCAAGCTGCTCTGTAGCTCTTGTGTGATGATGTTCCAGTTCCGCTTTTCTCGTGTGCAGCAGATGGGTGGGGCTGGGGTTCGAATCAAGGGCCTGGATTTTCTGTCGCTGACATTAAACGAAGGCTGCATTCCTTACGGTTCGAGCAGGCTGATTTCCTGGTGAAGAGAAATTCGTTGGTCCCTTTGAAGACGTGGATTCCTGTGTGGCGTGCAAACTTAGACAGGCTGCCTGCCAGATTAAACTTGCTGAAGAGGAACTATAATGTTGGGTCCGTATGATGTCCGATGTGTGGCGACTTTGAGGAGACAACTGAGCATATCTTCGTCTCGTGTGGCTTCGCGCAGATTGTATGGAAACTAGTGGCGCAATGGTGTAATATTGGATCGCTCTTTTTATTCCATTTCAGAGACTTGCTAAAGCTGCATTTACACAAAGGTGGTTCGAAGAATAAGAAGAAGGTGTTTTACGCTATCTGCTTAACTACAATATGGTGCATATGGAAACACAGGAATGAGGTGGTCTTCAATCAAAAACAGGTTCATCTTCCAAAGGTATTTGGTGACATTAAAGCGACTAGTTTATTTTGGGTTAAGACTAGGGCGAAACAAACGGATTTAGATTGGAACATTTGGTGTAATTTTAAGCTTTCTAAAATAGGTTGGTAATCTTTGAGTTGTTTGGTGTACTATTATATGTAACGTGTATTGCTAGTATCTCGGTAGCTTTGATGAATAAAATTTTCCTTGATCGTTCAAAAAAAAAAATTACGTAGAGATATTATTCTTAAATTTTTAGATGCAACGGATATAAAGTTGGTTGTTGTTATCGTTTCAAATGCTGTGAAACGATGAATAGAAAATAATGAAAAGAGGGAACTAGAAACACATGGGAACTTGCATTTAAATATAGGATGACTAGCTGATTACCCCGGGAAGGTCCCGGGGTTGAAAATTTTAATATGATTTAATAAAAAATGATAAAAAAATATAAAAGAAGAAAACTCAAATCACGAAAAGAGTAAATAACTTAAACATAATCAATCTTAGTTAAAAAAACATTTATTTAAAAAGTTAAAAAAAAATAAAAAAGCATAAACCATATTAAACATAATACAGTATTAAAATGATAACTTTCAACATATAATCATCTTCACGTAATTTAAAATATGTTACAATTTGACTTTGACTTATATAGATGTATAATTCATGATGGGGGTTGAAAAATATAATCATTCTAATAATACTAATACTAATAGTAATAATTATTACTCTTGTAATTAAATAAATAAAAAAATAACCTTGTTATAAGGTGACACCATGTGTTGCAGTGTTGTGCGATTCTTCCTTCTAGCTTCTCTTGATGAAGTATACCTATCCATCTTTAGAAGAGTAAAATTCCAATGATAGCATGACGATTGGGCTGAATTTCAACATCGTAGACAAGAACCTGGTTTAAAAGAAAAAACATGATTAATGAATAACCTGAACACTTTGTGGGTTTTTTTTTCTGTATGAACATAACCCCACAAAAAATAGTCGTTTTTTTCTCCGTTTTTTATATAGCACTATGGTACTCGTTGGAAAGATAATAAAACGCTCGTTAATTTGGTGTAATTTTTTTATTTAAAAAATCTCGCATATAAAAGATATTAACGTTTAAAAATTATGGGAGGAACATAAGAGAGAAAATTTTAAATTTTTTTAAAATTTATTTTTCCTAAAATAACTCAATTTAATTTTAGTAATTGAAAATTGACAGATAAACAGATAAATTTAGGGTTTTATGTTTATCTTTTTTTAATTAAAAAAGGAAATAATTCAAAAACACTAAAATCTTTCAATTATGATGCCACATGGCAGTTTCATGGAGAGGTTGAAGGCACCATTACACGCCACGTCAGCAATGTTCAATTCTTTTATATATATTAATAATTAATGTATGAGATCTTAGTGGGCCCCTTTTTATTTTTCTTAATGGTTGTAATTAGCTTTTTTTGTATAACTGTTTTTGGTAAAATTTTATTTTAATTATCTAATAAATAAGCATGGAACGAATAGGATGTTTCTTATTAAGATAATCCAAAATACAACACTAAAACATATATTTCAATTTCTTTATTATCTATAAAATCTATATTCTATAACTTATAATAAAAGACTTGAAAATTGATTAGTTGTCGTTCAATAAAAGCTTAATAAAGCCATTTTAATAACATGACATTTAAGGGGACATTCTTCTTCTTGAGTGTGTCATGTGTAATGTCATGTGGCAAATAAAAAAAATAATACTATAAAACCTAATCTACTAAATTTAAATTGAGTTATTTTAGGAAAAAAGAATTTAAAAACAATTTTAAATTTTTCTCTCTTATGTTTCCTTCCATAATTTTTAAACGTTAATATCTTTTATATACGAGATTTTTTAAAGAAAAAAAATTACACCAAATTAACGACCGTTTTATTATCTTTCCAACGAGTACTATAGTGCTATATAAAAAACGGAGAAAAAAACGACTATTTTTTGTGGGGTTTCCTTCATATAGGAAAAAAAAAACACAAAGTGTTCAGGTTATTCATTAATAATGTTTTTTCTTTTAAACCAGATCTTATCTACGATGTTGAAATTCAGCCCAATCGTCATGCTTTCATTGGAATTTTACTCTTTTAAAGATGCATAGGTATACTTCATCAAGAGAAGCTAGGAGAAATAATCGCGCAACACTGCAACACATGATGTCACCTTATAGCAAGGTTATTTTTTTATTTATTTAATTACAAGAGTATAAATTATTACTATTAGTATTATTAGAATTGTTATATTTTTTAACTTCGGGACGCTTCCGGGATAAAAGCTAGTATAATCATATAAAAAATAAAATCTAGAAGTATATGAAACATATATGGAGTTGCAAATAAAATAATAAAAAAAAGTGTCACATATATTTGTCATGTTTGGGAATTGGGATTGCCCATTGTCTAAAAATCACTACTTCACCCCTAAATTTTCTCTCTCCTAATTAATATAATAATACTTTTTATACTTTTATTATTACATTTTCTCTCTCTTCATTCACGACTAGTTACAAAAATATTAAAATATATATAGAGGTGAACGGTAGTTTTTCATATTTAAGGTGGAAGAGTGCTTCCACCAAATATTTTCACTCTCCTCCACTCACAACCACTTACACTCACCTCATATAATTTAGTGGACACACTCACATATATTTAATGGATGGGATGTGAGTGCTCTAACCTTGTAGCTTTTCAGCTTGAATTCCATGACTCACCAAAGAGTCGGCACGCAAATTCCCTTGGTAGGTTTATATTAAAATATTTAAATACTTTAAATAAAATATGAAATTAGTGACATATGATCAAACAAGTTGTGGATCAAAAGAAAGGAAAAGGTCGCACACGTAGTGGATACATTACACAATACATTCTAGTTGCATGCAGATGACGCTCGTTGAAGAAACCACACACAAATACACAATCATGGGTTGCTGAAGAGGAGAAGAAGTTAGATCTGAGCTTTCACCATTCATAAGCTAGGATTCGTAAGGTCATCTGATTCTTTTTGTAGGATAGTCGGATAGAAAAAGTTGTAGTTGGTTAATGCTGGTTTGGTGTCACATTCATTATCAAAACTAGTGGGATTCAAGGGCGCGCGTTGCGCGCCTTGTTATTTGGTCGGGTGTCGTTACCCCAACGCTATAAAACTATTTTCATCCAAAGTAGCCACCAACTTTCGTGTCGAAATTCAGTATCGTCCACACAACATCCGTACCTAGTAGGGCAAAGATAAATTTTGTGACTTAGGGCAAGTGGAAAAACTTTAGCATTAGAAGTTAAAGATGAACAATACATCAGAAGATCAATTACACATTGCAATAGATGATTATCCATGCTTTTGATGCTCCCCAAGCCCATGTTAGACCCACAAAGTTTTTTGGGGAAAGTAACTTTTATAAAACACCAAACAACGCAACCTCTCTCCAAGGCGGAGAAAAGGCGCACCAAAAACCAAAAATTACATCACCTCGAATCTACTACGCCAAGAATTCCAATCATTACAACCATTCTAAAATCTACATCTAAACCAAAGAAATGTCAAAGCCTTTATCTCCATAACCGCTTCTGTGACATTGATTTTCTTGTCCGAAAAAATGCGCTCGTTTCTTGCTTTCCAAATACGCCACAAGGTAGTGAAAACAATGCCTTGAAACGCCACCTTCTTATTCCTTTTGAACCCCATTGACCGGTGCATAGTAACAATGTCTTGGACTGAAAATGTTAGGACTAAAGACATACTGCACCAAACTGCAACTGCAGCCCAAATTCCTGCAGCAAACTCACATCCGGAAAACAAATATTTCGCCTTTCTAAAGCAGCGGAGGTGGTGATTCTGTCCAATTCTGCCCGCCAAACAAAAATATTAACCTTTAAAGGCAACCAATAAAAGTCTACATTTAAAGACTAAATAAAGCAATGGTGGTTGTTAGTATATTCCATATTAATGGTGCAAAAAGTTCTTTCAACGCTAAAATTAGTTATGCTACCCGAAGCACAGGTGCTTGGGGCATTGCGCCTAGGCGCACTTTGTGAACCAAGAGCACAACATCAATGGAAAAAAGCATAGAAGAACAGCTCATTTTGTAATGAAAACTGGAACATCAAGTATAAAACAGAAGGAAAAGACGGACGCCAAAGACTAAAGCTAAAAAAACATGAAAAGACAAAAGCGTATTGCTTACCTGAATAGATGTCACCACAACATGGATCAAAACATATGCAACATCCGTTCAACTTAAAGAAGAAATCTGAAACTTGAAGGACAATCAAAATAAAAATCACAGAGTTAGATCGGATACATCGAACCGCGCACTTTCATATCTCAATCTTCTTAAAGACACAATTCTAAATATAAAACCTTTGGCATCATATCAGGAGTTGTAGTATGTTGTCAATAAATAGTAATAATGAATTATACTAATGAAAGATCCAAATTGAAAAAAAAAAATTAAAACCATGTTGGTTCTGTATCAAACATAGCATTCACTTAAATGAAATGTGAAAACTAAAACTTGACATGTATGATTAGCCCATGAAAAACCCAAATTGACTTCTATGATTAGCCAAATGTAGGACACAATATCAAATTAAGGCAAAACAGGAAGAGTACCTCTTTATGTGCAATCGAAATACTTGAGCAGTAAACAATCTTTCTTTGCTGTGTAATAAACAAAATAAATTATAAGCCTTAAAAATTGATGGTTCATTCAGGACATTTATGCAATTTCATAAAATTAACACATCGGTCACACCATTAATTGATCCGTTACATATATTAATCTTACCAATAGAACGAATTCCGAGCAGATTTGATCCTGCAGCTGCAGCCACACTTTAGCCTCTTTAACAGAAAAGGGGACCGATTCTTTTTGCCTCTATATCCATTTGTCCGCGCCTCCTGCAAATACAAGAGCATTAGTCAAATACCCACATGTTTCCTTCTCGGCTCTAACAGCAACCCCGCACCCTGTAACTTGTTCCAAAACGCAGCAGATTCGACATCTTGTTAATCAAATCTAGTCGCGATGATTGCTTAGGGTCGTAGATGGTATAGTGGGTCATCCAAAGCCTTCAATTAATCGTGAAAAAAAGTCTTATTCCCTTTAAATGTTTTAGTCATCGACAATAGATTAAGTAAAATTTGTTCATATATGCTCCAAATAATATGTTTACCTGTCAAAATCACATCCAGTTTATTCTTGGATCACATTTATAGCCATAAAATCAGACAGACACTATACTAATACTCATAATCACTGAACATTAAAAAATAGATCAGCAGTACTATCATGAAAAGTGAAAGTGTGCTTTAGTATCATAAAAGCCTGCAAAGCAACACCATGAAAATGTTTGTTTAGAAACTTTCACCAAAACCGTATATTCTTCCCGTCTCCCAACGATCGAGAATTTATTTTTATCATGATCCATGACATACCTGTAAATGAGCAGCCAAAAACAAAGGAGTCAAAATAAGTAACCAGCCAAAAAAATTAACATATAAAATAAAGCGATTTGAGCTTTACCCCACAGCATTGAAGAGAACCATTATCCGAAGGAATCACCCGTCTAACTATACTACCATCCATCTTATAAACCACCACCGTAAATTGTAAAATTTGTGCAGTAGGTTAATGAAAATTTCAAACCACCATAAAATAATAAATAACAATTCCCATTAGCTATGTACAAACAAATAAAAAAAAACATTATTCAAGTAAGACCCATGTGAAAAAATACGGCTTAAGGTGTACACCACCTATCCCACATCTAATTTGTAGTATATAATACAACCGTAATCTAGCTCATGATATGTAAAGCTAAAAAATAAGAAAATAAACGGACAAATTATTTACTCGCCAATTGTTACATCAAATAATCAAATACCCATCACGAATTCAGATATAAAGTGATTAGGCTCAGAAACATAATCGGTTAGCACACAATGGTTGTAGGCGGGTTGCGGGTGAACACCCACCGTCCTCAATACCTTAACCAACAACGGGACATATCGTCCTTATAAAATCATATCACATGGCTAGAACCCAACACCAAAAAAATAAACCAAAAGCCCCAAATGTACAACCCAAAATTTTCACCCAAAATCCCACAACTGACCATTCCCAAGTTTATGTCTGAATATGTAAACAGGATCAGGTGAAAGGCGGCAACAAACTCAAGGAAGTCATGCGGGCATTTAAACGAACAACTGTTGTGCAAGATTTCTTCACCCATAAAGGCGTTCAAAAATAAGGTTCAAATGATCATCATAGCCTTTGAGGCTCAGCCAAGCATCATAGCCTTAGAAAATAAGTATAGAAAAAAAAAAAAACTTGTGCAAACAACGCCGCCAAAGACCACCTCGGTCTCAAGCAGAGCCATCACCGACCGATGCATGCACAGTTGAAGCCAGTCACTGTATAAAGCCAACAACGCTCGCTTGCAACTGGCGTGACCTTACGGTCACCGCCGGTATCGTGGTGGGAACGCGTACAGAGCCCAAAAAACCAGCAGGAGCCTCTGGTCGCTACCAATATGGTGGTAGGTGGAGCCATAGCCCATAGGACTTGACAAACAACTAAAATGCAAACAACGATCTACCGAAAAAACCAAAAACAGTGGCGACGGATGGTGCCGACGCCGGTAATCCAGGCGGTTGTTTAATCTTGGCAACCGACGACCGTCGTTAAACAAAAAAGGAAGCAAATCCACACATCTCAACACCACCAAATGACACGATGAAACCACCGCCATCAAAGCTGCAAACACAACCACCACTGACGTGCGGCCAGAAACAACTCGGACGTCACCACCACCGGCCAACGACAGGCACGATATTGTATGTCAAGTAGAGAGAGGATGGAGAGAATGATATCTAGAGAGAGAACATATGTGAGACGTATAACAGATTATGAATCTGTGTGTAGATTAAGAATGAAGAAAGAGGAAAATGATGTGGTGGGTGGAATACAGATGTCGTGAGGGTAAGAGAGAGTATACATACGTGGGTGCAGAGAAAGTGGCCAGGTGTGTACAATGTGGCAATAAAAGAGAAAGGGTGTTCAGACACTAAATTGACAGTTTCACCCTTGTGAAGGGCATAAATTACTGTCATGACATAAAGAGAAGAAAAAACAAATGTTTGTAAGGAGATTCGAACTCAACTCCACTTACTCACAATGAAACACACAAACCAACTGCTCTACGGCACTTGATGTTACCACAAATGATTTCCTTCGACTAAATAGCTTAAAAACCTTTAGCCCGGGATAAAAAAAACAAATCAGCTGTTGCCATGTGGCAGCAGCACTATTCATGGGCATTCTAATTCTAATATAAATATTCTAATATAAATATATAGGATAATTATGGGGACACAATTACCCAACTAGAAAAACTAGTATCAATGATCACATCTTAGCAACAGATCAACGACAAATACCATTAAATAATCGAAATTTCAAAAAATTATGATACGCGTCAATAATCACGTAAGGTTAGCATAAACCTAAGACGTAGAGACTGCCATTGATGGATTGTGGACTGGTGGGGCCATTGATAGAGAATACGAAGGGACCATGAACGTTATTTTGGACTAGTGAGAAACCCGCGCGTTGCGGCGAGACAGTTAAACTGAACAAAAAATAGATGAAAAAACGTCAAATCACGCATATGCATGGCGCGAGTTAACTTGCCATATTAAAAAAAAAAAAAGTTAAAAATCATCATAGAAAAAGCTACTAAGTCGAAACCATAACAAATTCACATAAAAAGAGAAATAAAAAACTAAAAAAACACTTTAAAGACTTGTCCGTCTCTGCTTTGATGACTTGTGCATTATCCCACCCAATTTTGTTTTAAACGAAGCTTACATTGAAACGTATATAAAAATAGCACCAATAAAGGAACTTCTCCTTTCACTTTCTTCTAACACAAGATAAACTTTACGTTGTTTAGTAGGGTAAGCTCGATTTTGCTCTCAATATGCCAAGTTATTCATGCAGTAGATATTTCTTAAACGACTCAAATACCTAAAAGTTTAGTAACATTGTTATGAATAATAATAGATTAACTAACATTTTATAAAGTAACTAATTGTATATAAAAGATTATAATAAAATATGTAGCATTATGAAAATTCTTTTTTACATGTTTTGTATTTAATATGTTTTGTAGAAATAAATGTCATGACTCTTGATTTCATTTAGATTATTAAATATGATGCTTTAAAGACTAATTTGCCTTTAAAATGTAGTTATTATGTGCATTGTATGTTGTATCATAAGCAAACTAACTTGTACCTCTTAAATTTTAAGAAATCCTTGTCAAATGCATTATAATATAGTATAGATAAGATTTTTTGCCTAGACTAATCATTCGATAGTCAGTGTGACTATTTTGCGACAGTTTTATTTTTATTTTTATTTTATTTTTTTAATTTTTTTTTTTTGTGGGAAAATCACGATTTTAGCTTGTTCTCCGACCGAACTACCAAAATAGCCTGTTCCCATATCTTTGGATAGACGGTTAACGGCTCTCAAAACGTCTGAAACGTCTCCCGAGAGGCTTTCAGTAACATCCAATAAAAGACCACCACGTGTCCTGAAACGTCTCCGGTGGGCCCTTGAAATGTCTCCGGAGATGTGTCAGTAGGGCTGCAAACGAACTGAACTTTCAGCGAACAGTTCATGAACCGTTCGGCGGGAAGTTCGTTTGTGTTCATTCGTTTAATAAATGAACGAACACGAACAAAAAATTCCGTTCGTTTAGTTAAACGAACGAACATGAATAGAGGCCGCGTTTGTTCGTTTGTGTTCGTGAACGTTCGGTAACGTGTTCGTTTGTGTTCGATGGTTTAATGGAGTTTTACTTTTTATAATTTTATTTTGTATTTTTTAATTTTTATTTATTTTACTAAAATAAATAAATAATTTATGTAAAGTATATAAGACTTCAAGTTTAAGATGAGAGTTTAGTTTTTTGAGGTACTGCTTTATTATGTTTTACTAATATTATGTTATGTACTAAGTATATTTGTATAGTTAGGTTATATGTTGGGTATTCTACTTAAATTTTTAATTATATGTGGATTCGATCTTATTCGAAAATTAATATATGTTCGCTTGTGTTTGTTTTCTTTCATAAACAATTATTTGTGTTCATGAACACTTGTTTATGTTCATTAACGTTCGTTTATGTTCGTGTGCGTTCATGAACAAAATTAACAAACGAACACAAACGAACACGAACACGTGTGTTTTCTTAACAAACGAACACGAACAAAAAAGCTTGTTCGGTAAGTGTTCATGAACTGTTCGTGAACACGTAATTTCCTTAGCAAACGAACACGAACAAGGCCTTGTTCGTATTCATTCGGTTCGTTTGCAGCCCTACGTGTCAGTGCCTCCAAGACGTCTTTGGTGGACCTTGAAACGTCTCAGGTGCCGGTTCGGCTTCCCACGTAATGAACTCACCCAACCCACCGGAGGCGTCTTTTGGAGGTTTTGACATGTCTCCGGTGACGGCATGCACTGCCGAAGACGTCTCCGATGATTTGAAGTGTGAGACGGCACCAAGTCGTCTCGGGAAGTGTGAGAAGGCACCATGCCGTCTCATTCCACTGAACCGTTAAACAACCGTTATATATAAATGCCTCACTTCACTTCACGAAATTTGTACCCCTTTCCCTCATGTGTTCTAAAGATTTAGAATTTTTTTTTATAAAGTTTTAAACCCTTATCTATTTTTTATTCTCATGACGTTTTTAAACCCTTCGCTTTTCAAACCCAAGCCTACCGCCTCATGTAAACATTCTCCGATTATATTTGGATTGTTGTTACATCTGCAGAAAACTACTTGGATCGTTGTTACATCTGCACGTGGGTTAATCCGTGTAGAATGCAACTTCGGTCTGGTAGTTTATAATATTGGCGTGTTCATTGTCCTCCCAAATCTACATCATACCCTACTAGAACTTGTCTCTCACACGTGTGAAAGGACGTTGGTGGGGATGATTTGGAGAACTCATTATTTTCCTTATACACCGATTGTAAACCTCTGTCCGTACACACTTTAAAGAAGCAACGGATGATGAAGATGAGACTGGACAATGTGTATAAAGCACACTAGGAACTATTGTTACATAAAACGAGGATTGAAAGACTTTTGTAGTGAAATGGTTTGAAGAAACGGATACGTCTCGGTGGTCGAAGCAACTGATACGTCTCGGTGGTCGATATGTGCAACGAGGATTGAAAGACTTGGATGTATATTGTATATTAGTTTTAATGTAATGTTTTTTTTTTTTACTTTTAATGTAATTTGTTTTTTTAATAAAATGTTTATTTTTCCTTATATATTGTTTGACTTCTAAAAATATACATAATACATAAAATTGAACCGATTTTTTAACGTTTTTTTAAATTTCACACGGGTTAAAATTTTAAACCGGTTAATAATATTTAGGGGTTGTTTGGTAAGCCTCTTAATGAGGCTCTAAATCATTCAACACTGAATGTTTCAGCATTTAGCGCGTTTGTTTCGACTTCTGAATGGAATGGTTAAGGCTGAACCACTAATATTTGGGATGTTGCTGAACCATTAAGCATTGAACCACTAAGCACTGAACTAGGCTAAACCTTAATGAGACTCTCCTACCAATGTGGGACAAGAAAATTAACCAGTAAGAGGTCCAACTTAATAATTCAGCACTTAACCATTCAGACCTCTTAATGATTCAGCACTTAATAAACCAAACAGCACCTTAATTTCACACTATTACAGCCGTCCCACCAAAAATTCAGTAAAATTAAATTGTGAATGGGAAACCATTCCAAATTTTTGTATATAAACACATCAAACCGTGGGGTTAAAACTCACACTTTAACACGGTTTAAAAAAAACAAGCACCAACACACTACCCAAAGATGAGTCATTGGACCGAGGAACAAGAGATGGTGTTGGTGGTGTGCTAGAAAGACGCCACAAACGACTTGGCTATACAACAACTCCTGAGGGCTTCGGGCTCGGCCTACCACCCGGAGGGGTTCTGGGCCCGCGTGTTGAGCGACTTCAACCAGCATGTTGGCACCAATGACAGGACCATCACAAACCTCCAGCTGAAATGGGCCAATCTCAACATTAAGTGTGATCGATGGACCACCCTCTACGAGCGCACGATGAGGAAGGATCCGGACCTCGATCGCGAGGTGGCTATCGAGTTCACTCATGTGGACTTTGATGCTCGATGCGGCAGCATTTTCGACCATGTCGAGGCATGACAATTGTTGCACCAACCTTAAGTTTATTTTTCTTTGTTTTCATGTATTTTAATTTTAATTTTATGTTTAAATATTAAATAAGAATTTATGTTTTTATGTTCTTCTTTATATTTTATGCATTAATTAAATTTAATGCAGGATCAAAACAGTAAAAGTGGGGCTGTGACACTCACCTTAGATTGCGTTACTTGAAAACAGATAATTAAGTATGCTATGATAGCCCCAAATAGCGGCGACCTATCATAAGATGTATATAAGTATCCGGACTAATAACCCGCAGGTTAACTAGTCCCCGAATGTTCAGACCATAACCATAAACGTTTGAAAACACCTTTGACTGTAAAACCGACCGTACCAGACAAGACCCGACATCCCATTGGTGACCCGACACCCCACGTGTTAGCCGAATACAAGACATCATGCAACATACGCAATTAAACACTTAATACGCGCAAGAGTTCACCTAGTCTAGCATAACGCTCAATTAACACATAAACAAGTCCGAACACGTGTTTCCAAGTCATGGGACGTATCCCGGGGTTCCTATCATGTTCCTAGGTGTCAAATCATGTTCCGGGATGTCAAAATACGCTTACGACAGCAGTACACGCGATTAGGAAACTAACATGCAATTAGGAAAAGTCAACTGGTGAGTAGGGGAAGTCAACAGGCGATTAGAGGCCTAATCGCCTGACTGAGGTGGCGATTAGAGCTCTAATCGCCCCCTGCAGTTCTATCCTGAATTTTTGCGCGTTAAACCCTCCAAATCAGATCCGAAACATGTAAAAACACCCAAACGCTCAAGGCCATATCTAACTGAGTACCCAAGGCCTTATGTAAGGATTTCTAGAAATTAGAGGGGAACCGAGGATCACGATCGGAAATAATAGAGACAGGCACCCTGTGCTGGGAAACCACTTCCTTAAGATACAAACGAGCCAAACGCTTAAGGCCATCAGTTTCCTTGATAGCAAGGAAGTGCGCAGACTTTCTCAACCTATCGACGATCACCCAGATCATGTCACAACCACTGGGCAACCTCGGGAGTTTGGTCACAAAGTCCATTGTAATCCGTTCCCATTTCCACTCAGGAATTTCAGGCTGTTGCAGAAGGCTGGACGGCTTTTGATATTCAACTTTGACCTCAGCACAGGTCAAGCATTTTCTTACAGTTAATTAAGTATGCTATGATAGCCCCAAATAGCGGCGACCTATCATAAGATGTATATAAGTATCCGGACTAATAACCCACAGGTTAACTAGTCCCCGAATGTCCAGACCATAACCATAAACGTTTGAAAACACCTTTAACTGTTAAACCGACCGTACCAGACAAGACCCGACATCCCATTGGTGACCTGATACCCTACGTATTAGCCGAATACAAGACATCATGCAACATATGCAATTAAACACTTAATACGCGAAAGAGTTCACCTAGTCTAGCATAACGCTCAATTAACACATAAACAAGTCCGAACACGTGTTACCAAGTCATTGGACGTATCCCATGGTTCCTATCATGTTCCTAGGTGTTAAATCATGTTCCGGGATGTCAAAATACGCGTACGACAGCAGTACACGCGATTAGGAAACTAACATGCAATTAGGAAAAGTCAACTGGTGAATAGGGGAAGTCAACAGGCGATTAGAGGCCTAATCGCCTGACTGAAGTGGCGATTGGAGCCTAATCGCCTGACTGAGGTGGCGATTAGAGCTCTAATCGCCCCCTGCAGTTCTGTCCCGTATTTTTGCGTGTTAAACCCTCCAAATCAGATCCAAAACATGTAAAAACACCCAACATCAAACCTAATCCATTAACCAACCCATTCCAAGCAAAAACCCGCCAATTTATCTCTGCTCTAACGGCCTCGGTGCGATTATTTCCAAAAATGGCAAAGTACTAGGTTTCATTAACTATGAAATCTTTCCTTAAATGGCAATACACAGATTACACAACCTACAACCTTGCAAATCATTAACCCTTTGTTATAATAGCATTCTAATGTGAATCCTAACAACAAACAATCATTGAATCATATCATAACATCCTAATTCTTCAAGAATCATCCAAATGGGTCAAAATGCATACTTTCATCAAAACACTATAACAATAGCTCAAATACTTAGATAATCATCCTAATAACTCCTACACATCAGAAGTACATCAATTTCATGGAAACATTCATGTTATAACCACCAAAACTCATCATATGCATAAATACTTCACATATAGCAAGTATTATGGTGTAGACTTGTTTTAGAACTCATTTCAAAGGTTTTTAAAGACACATACTTAGCAAAACAAGGTCTGGACTTTTAAGGAACCAAAACAATAACATTACAAGGGTTTGGGATGAAGAACACACCTTGGATTTTATCAAAGAAAGGTGTATTAGCTTGGAAATGGTGAGTTTTGAAGCAAAATGAGTTCCAGAAGTGTTTTGAGGTGTGTGGGAGGCTTAGGATATGTTAGGGTTGCACTAAGGGTGTTTGGGGAGTCAAGGGTTGTATTTATAGGTGTTTTGACTCGTGCATAACAGGTCAGGCGAGTAGGAGAGCAGATTAGGCGATTAGGGACTCCAATCGCCCCTAATCCTTCCTAATCGCCTATAGCATTCTGGGATGGGTTTTTGGCGCGTTAAACACTATTTTAACATATATAAACACGTATTCACATACCGACAAGTCACATAATGATTACAAACATATAATGCATGATAACTAACACGTTTAGGTCCGTTCACCAATTCCCGGGACTCGAGACTTACGTGTGTGCGTTAAACCTGGTGATTCCACAAATCACCAATCCTTGTACACATGGTTATGGACCGACTCCCGATGATCCCGCGGATCATCGTAACGACTCCTGATGATTCCCCCGAATCATCGTAACGACTCGACTGACCCAGTTAATTACGTAATATGCATGACTCGCTAAGGTAGACTTACTAGTTTAGTCAATGTTACTAACCTGAGTTTGCCGGGTGTCACATCATCCCCCTGTTGAAAAATTTTTCATCCCAAAAATTGCCCAAGGCCAAAAAGGAAGAGATGAAAGAGAAGAAAAATTTTCCGGTTGCCACATCATCTCCCTGTTGAAGGGAATCTCGACCCGAGATTCATTCAGCTTCAGCAGAGACATGTCTTGATTCGAACGCGCGCTTAGGAAATAAATGAGGATACTTAGCTTTCATCTGATCCTCCCGTTCCCATGTGAACTCCGGTCCACGATTTGAGTTCCAACGGACTTTAACAATGCGGATTTTACTCCGACGAAGGCTACGGATCTTATAATCGAGAATCTCAACCGGTTCTTCCACGATACTGTGACAGGGGGCAAACTCAGGTTAGTAACATTGACTAAACTAGTAATTCTACCTTAGCGAGTCATGCATCTTTCGTACTTAACTGGGTCAGTCGAGTCGTTACGATGATTCTGGGAATCATCGGGAGTCGGTCCATAACCATGGGTACAAGGATTGGCGATTCGTCAAATCACCAGGTTTAACGCACACACGCAAGTCTCGAGTCCCGGGAATTGGTGAATCGATGTAAACGTGTTAGTAATCGTGCATTATGTGTTTGTAATCATTATGTGACTTGTCGGTATGTGAATACGTGTTTATATGTGTTAAAATAGTGTTTAACGCGCCAAAAACTCATCCTGCAACCCTACAGGCGATTAGGAACCAGGAAGGCTCCTAATCGCCACTTCTATAGGCAAGTAGGAATGATTACTGGCGATTAGGGCTTCTAATCGCCAGTATATAGGCGATTAGAGGCTCTACTCGCCTGTACTAATCCCCTACTCGCCTGATCTGATATGCGCGAGTCAAAACACCTATAAATACAATCCTTGACTCCCCAAACACCATTTGTGCAACCCTAATTAATCCTATGCCTCCCAAACACCATAAAACACCTTTGGAACTTGTTTTGCTTCAAAACTGACCATTTCCAAGCTTACACACCTTTCTTTGATAAAATCCAAGGTGTGTTCTTCATCCCAAGCCTTTGTAATGTTATTGTTTTGGTTCCCCAAAAGTCCAGACCTTGTTTTGATAAGAATGTGTCCTTAAAAACCTTGGAAATGAGTTCTAAAACAAGTCTACACCATAATACTTGCTATATGTGAAGTATTGATGCATGTGATGATTTTTGGTGATTATAAAATGAACGTTTCCATGAATTTGATGTACTTCTGTTGTGTAGGAGTTGTTAGGATGATTATCTATGAGTTTAAGCTATTGTTATAGTGTTTAGATGAAAGTATGCATTTTGACCCATTTAGGTGATTCTTGAAGAATTAGGATGTTATGATATGATTCATTGCTTGTTTATTGTTAGGAATCATGCTAGAATGATGTTATAACATAGGGATGATGATTTGCAAGTTGTAGGAGGTGTAATCTGTTCTTTATTATTTAAGGAAAGATTTCATAGTTAATGAAACCTAGTACTTTGCCATTTTTGGAAATAATCGCACCGAGGCCGTTAGAGCAGAGATAAATTGGGGGTTTTTGCTTGGAATGGGTTGGTAAATGGTTTAGGTTTGATGTTGGGTGTTTTTACATGTTTCGGATCTGATTTGGAGGGTTTAACGCGCGACAGCATTGCTATAGGCGAATAGAACTCTAATCGCCAGATGTATCAGGAGAATACAGTCTAATCGCCTGATACATCAGGCGATTAGCAGCCTACTCGCCAGTTGACCTCCCCTATTCATCAGTTGACTTTTCCTAATTGCATGTAAGTTTCCTAATCGCGTTCTCTGCTGTCGTAAGCGTATTTTGACATCCCGGAACATGATTTGTCACCTAGGAACATGATAGGAACCCTGGGATATACCCAATGACTTAGTAACACGTGTTCGGACCTGTTTATGCGCTAATAGAACATTATGCTAGACTAGGTGAACCCTTGCGCGTATTAAGTGTTTAATTGCATATGTTGCATGATGTCTTGTATTTATCTAACACGTGAGATGTCGGGTCACCAATGGGATGTCAAGTCTTGTCTGGTACGGTCGGTTTAACAGTGAAAGGTGTTTTCAAACGTGTTTGGTTATGGTCTGGACATTCGGGGACTAGTTAACCTGCGGGTTATTAGTCAGGATACTTATACACATCTTATGATAGGTCGCCGCTATTTGGGGCTATCATAGCATAATTACTTAACTGTTTTCAAGTAACGCAATCTAAGGTGAGTGTCACAGCCCCAGTTTTACTGTTTTACTTTCGGGGGAGAAACATGCTACATACTTACTTACTAAAGGTCATGTTATACTATGGTTACTTTACAAATACTATATGGCTTTTATGGAAAGTCCAAGGGGGAAACCATGAATGTGCGGGGATGCACAACGGGGGAAATATGGATAGATCTATTGGGCCTTACAAACCCCACTCGACGGCTAGGCGGGGCGGGTGCATATTGTCCCTTATTACTGGCTCGCCGAGGCATCGGTTATAGCCAAAACGTCTGGGCAAGCTTCAAAAACTTACACACGTATAGTAATGGGTTCCCAACCGTAGTAGTAAACAAACACTTAACGTCTAGCTAACGTTCTTATAATCTAGTAGTAACAGATATGATCTTTTCAAACTTGTAACAACTCTTTTGTAAGAGAAAACCTGTGAACTCACCAGCATTATATGTTGACATTTTTGGCATGTTTTCTTACGTCGATAAGGTAGCAGTCAATGGGCTAGGCCCACGAAGTCATGCACAGCGTCTAATATTTTGAAGCATATTAAAAAATGTTTTGTAAACTATAATATGTCTTTTGGTTGTAAACAAGAAATGCTTCCGCTGCTGGTTTACGGCTCAAAGCATGATATTTTGGTTTTAAAAACATATATGAATGCATGTTTGTTGTATGTTTATTGTCATCGTTGACTGAGATCCTGGTGTGTCACGCGCCTCGCGGTAAAACCCCGCATGTGGAATTTGAGGGTGTGATAGATTGGTATCAGAGCCAACGGTTATAGTGAACTAGGACTGCATGTAGAGTCTAGTCTATAACTGAGTCGCACACACTAGACGGTCACAGATAGTCGATTCTTAACGCGTGGGTAACAATATAACTTGTCGGGGTGTCGGTGTCATCATCTTTTATGCCACGTCATCTGTTTACTCTTTATCATCCTATTTTGACCCATCCTTACCATGATTCGACGGCGAACGATATACTATTGAACCTTCTTGACGGCGGTGTACATTGGGGTAGCCTCGGCGTACTCTTGAGATTTGTCCAGGGATTCGGACATCTCCCTTCTATGCCCTAATAGACACGCTCGTTCTTATACATACCATCTTATACTTATACTTATGATAATACCATGATTGGGTGCTAGTGTTCGGTGACTTGAACTTCAAACTTAAAGCACCCCTGGAGGACCATGTAGAACAGTTTATCATGTCGGGTGCACACGCGATCATAAACTGTGATGCATGGGAGCCCTAGTGGACTTTGTGTTTGAACGGATGGACCCGAACTGGGCTCGGTCTAGTTCCTTAAAATTCCTACTGGGTTGTACCACGGGCAAGCCTAAGTCTTTTGTTTCATGTTGTAACAGAAGATGTCGGGAGCTCGTGGAGGTCGTAGAGGCAGCCGTGCTGGCGGCCGTGGTGGCGGCGGTGGCCGTGGAAACATTAATATGACCCAAGCGGAGTTGGACAACCTGATGCAGCAGCACGTGAACATTGCCTTAGCTGCATTCCAAGCTGCTCATAATGCTATGGGTGGTACGTCAATTCCCACCTATTCTACCTTGTTCTAGGGTATTGTACCTTTTCTTGATTTTCACCTGTGTGTCTGTTCCAGGTGGTGCTATCAATCCCCCTCCACCCCAGTGCTCCTACAAGAAGTTTATGGATTGCAAGCCCCACAATTTTAGTGGAACTGAAGGGGCAGTGGGACTGCTCCTCTGGCTGGAGAAGATTGAATCGGTTTTCTCGATGTGCAGTTGCCCGAAAGGCGACCGGGTGAAATATGCTTCTGTGACCCTGGAGGGTCAAGCTCTTACTTGGTGGAACTCCACCACCCAAACCATGGGTATTGGGGAGGCTCACGCTATGCCCTGGACAAAGTTCGTTCAACTTTTGAAAAACGAGTACTGCCCGAGGGATGAGATCCAAAAGCTTGAGCATGAGGTCTGGAATCACAAGATGGTGGGGTCCGAGATTGAAGCTTACACTGCTAGGCACAATGAGTTGGCGGTGTTGTGCCCAGATTTGCACACACCGGAATATCGGAGGATTGAGCACTATATTTCTAGGTTGGTGCCAGAGGTTGCGGGATTGGTAGTTGCGGGTAATCTTACGGTTTATTCTGAGGTGGTTCGGTCGGCTCACAGGCTGACCCATATGAAGGTGGCTGAAGGGGTCTTGCCTCCTCGAGGCGCTACTGTGAAGGCTCCCGAGAGCAACAAGCGAAAGTGGGAAGGCATGGGTAAAGGCTCGAGTTCGGCTCAGCCTCAGCAGGTGAAGAGATCTGATGTTGGGGGATCATCGTCTGAGCAGAAAACGGGGGGTTATCAAGGGAAGTTACCGAAGTGTGAACGATGCTGGTTCCATCATACTGGTCATTGTGACAAGAACCAGTGTCGCCAGTGCAACAGGGCCGAGCATGTAGCTCAGGATTGCAGGGTTAATCTTCAGGGTAACCGGAACCCACCTGCTACACCTACTTCGGCTCCTTAGGCTGCTGCTTCCCAGGGAACCCAGGGGTGCTATTATTGTGGTGAGCTTGGTCACTACAAGCGTGAATGCCCCAAGTTGAAGCAGGGCGAGGCTGGAAAGAACGGATCGGGTAATGGAAACAACGGGGACGGAGGCAGGAATGCTCACGCCTTTGTGATTGGTTCGAGCGGGGCTCGAAAGGATCCTGACACTGTTACCGGTACGTTTCTTCTTGATAATCGCTATGCTACGGTTTTATTCGATTCCGGTGCCGATAAGAGTTTTATATCTCTTGGGTTTAGTCAATTTCTTGATAGGGTACCTACACCTTTAGAGGCTAAGTACTTGATAGAATTGGCTGATGGTAAGAAAGTTGAAGCGACGCACATCCTTAGGGAGTGTCACCTTGAGTTGTCGGATTATTCTTTTCCTATTGACCTTATGCCGGTGTCCATGGGTAGTTTTGATGTTGTCGTGGGTATGGATTGGTTGTCTTTGTATCATGCTGAGATCGTTTGTTTTGATAAAGTCATCCGACTTCCTCTCCCCGATGGAGAAATGCTGTTGGTGCATGGTGAGAAGAGCGGGGTCCCTTTGAGTATCATCTCGTGTATGAAAGCCTATAAGTATCTTCGGAAGGGATATTCTGCCATTCTGGCACTTGTTTCAGTTTCGTCAGAGGAAGAGAAGAAGATTGAAGATATTCCTGTTGTTCGTGATTTTCCCGACGTATTTCTTGAAGATTTACCTGGCCTTCCGCCTTATCGTCAGGTCGAATTCAGTATTGAACTTGCTCCAGGTGCGGCCCCTATTGCCCGAGCCCCGTATCGTCTTGCACCTCTCGAGATGCAGGAGTTGTCTAACCAGTTGCAGGAGCTGTTAGAGAAGGGTTTCATCCGACCTAGTTCATCCCCGTGGGGAGCCCCTATTTTGTTTGTCAAGAAGAAAGACGGAAGCTTGCGTATGTGTATCGACTACCGTGAATTGAACAAGGTTACCATCAAGAATCGTTATCCTCTTCCTCGCATCGATGATTTGTTTGATCAACTCCAAGGTTCTAGTTTCTATTCGAAGATTGATTTGAGATCGGGGGTACCATCAGTTGAGGGTCCAAGAAGCTGATATTCCGAAGACCGCTTTTCGAACTCGTTATGGCCATTTTGAATTCTTGGTCATGCCTTTTGGTCTCACCAACGCACCCGCCGTATTCATGGATTTGATGAACCGTGTTTGTAAGCCCTATCTTGATAAATTCGTGATTGTCTTCATTGATGATATTCTAGTCTATTCCAAGAACGAAGTGGACCACCAGGAACACTTGCGTCTTGTTTTGGAACTCCTGAGGCGGGAACAGCTGTACGCCAAGTTTTCTAAGTGTAGCTTCTGGTTGCGGGAAGTCCAGTTCCTTGGTCATGTAGTTAATGAAAAAGGAATTCATGTTGACCCGGCTAAGATAGAAGCCATCAAAGATTAGGAAGCACCAAAGACGCCATCTGAGGTGTAGCAATTCCTGGGTCTTGCAGGTTATTATCATCGTTTTATCGAGGGATTTTCGAAGATCGCTCAACCCCTCACCTCGCTTACCCAGAAGGACAAGAAGTTCGACTGGGGTGATTCGCAAGAGTCGGCCTTTCAGATGCTAAAGGCTAAACTCTGTTCTGCTCCTATCTTGTCCTTGCCTGAAGGCACGGATGATTTTGTGGTTTACAGTGACGCTTCTATTCGGGGTCCCGGTTGAGTGCTAATTCAGCGCGAGAAGGTCATTGCCTATGCTTCTCGTCAGCTCAAGGTTCATGAGAAAAACTACCCCACCCATGATCTGGAATTGGGTGTAGTAGTCTTTGCTTTAAAGATATGGAGGCATTACTTGTACGGTACCAAGTGCACTATTTACACCGATCACAAGAGCCTCCAGCATATCTTTGATCAGAAAGTGTTGAATATAAGACAGCGTCGCTGGGTCGAGCTTCTTAATGATTACGAGTGCGCTATTAAATACCATCCTGGCAAGGCGAACGTTGTCGCAGACACCTTGAACAGGAAAGAATCCGCTGAACCTCGTCGTGTTCGAGCTCTCCAGCTCACTATCCATTCTGGTTTACCTGACCGAATCCGTTCGGCGCAGCAAGAAGCTTTGAAGGAGGAAAACCTTAAATCTGAAACCATGCATGGTGCTGCTAGTCACCTTGAGCTCAGGTCTGATGGCCTACATTATTTCGCTGAACGTATTTGGGTCCCTTTATTTGGGGGCTTGCGGGAGCTCGTTCTTGATGAAGCTCACAAGTCCCGGTACTCTATTCATCCTGGCTCTGATAAGATGTATTAAGACTTAAAGATACTTTATTGGTGGCCGAACATGATGGCGGATGTAGCTTCGTACGTGAGCAAGTGCTTGACCTGTGCCAAGGTCAAGGTTGAATATCAAAAGCCGTCCGGCCTTCTGCAACAGCCTGAAATTCCCGAGTGGAAGTGGGAGTGG
Source organism: Ambrosia trifida (assembly GCA_028751855.1). Classification (NCBI taxonomy): domain Eukaryota; kingdom Viridiplantae; phylum Streptophyta; class Magnoliopsida; order Asterales; family Asteraceae; genus Ambrosia; species Ambrosia trifida. The sequence goes on along the minus strand of CM054128.1, from coordinate 60,276,373 downwards.
ATTACGATGGACTTTGTGACCGAACTCCCGAAATCACCCAGTGGATGTGACATGATCTGGGTGATTGTCGATAGGTTGACAAAGTCTGCACACTTCCTCGCTATCAAGGAAACCGATGGCCTTGAGCGTTTGGCACGTTTATATCTTAAGGAAGTGTTTCTCAGCACGGGGTGCCTGTCTCTATTATTTATGATCGTGATTCTCGGTTCGCCTCTAACTTCTGGAAATCCTTGCATAAGGCTTTGGGTACTCAGTTAGACATGAGCACAGCTTATCATCCGCAAACTGACGGTCAAAGTGAGCGGACAATCCAAACGCTAGAAAACATGCTTCGGGCATGTGTGATCGATTTTGGCAAGGGGTGGGAGAGTCATCTACCGTTGGTGGAATTCCCCTACAACAATAGCTACCATTCTAGCATCAAGGCGGCTCCATTCGAGGCTCTTTACGGGCGAAAATGCCGGTCTCCTCTTTGTTGGGCTGAGGTGGGTGAGAGTCAACTCACCGGCCCGTAACTTGTGTACGAGAATTCCGAGAAGATCGTACAAATCCGTAACCGCATGGCAAGAGCTCGGGATCGTCAAAAGAGTTATGCCGATCGTCGTCGCAAGCCTTTAGAGTTTGAGGTTGGTGACAGGGTTTTATTGAAGGTATCTCCGTGGAAGGGCGTTATACGGTTTGGGAAGCGGGGCAAATTGAATCCTCTGTATGTGGGACCGTTCGCAATTCTGGAACGGATTGGACCGGTAGCATACAGGCTTGATCTGCCAGCTGAACTCAGTAATGTTCATAATGTCTTCCATGTCTCTAATCTTAAGAAGTGTCTGGCGGTTGAATCTTTGGTTGTCCCTCTCGAAGAGATCAAGGTGGATGATCGTCTGCGTATTGTGGAAGAACCGGTTGAAATTCTCGACTATATGATCCGTAGCCTTCGTCGGAGTAAAATCCGCATTGTTAAAGTCCGTTGGAACTCAAATCGTGGACCGGAGTTCACGTGGGAACGGGAGGATCAGATGAAAGCTAAGTATCCCCATTTATTTCCTAAGCGCGCGTTCGAATCAAGACATGTCTCTGCTGAAGCTGAATGAATCTCGGGTCGAGATTCCTTTCAACAGGGGGATGATGTGGCAACCGGAAAATTTTTCTTCTCTTTCGTCTCTTCCTTTTTGGCCTTGAGCAATTTTCGGGACGAAAATTCTTTCAACAAGGGGATGATGTGACACCCGGAAAACTCAGGTTAGTAACATTGACTAAACTAGTAACTCTACCTTAGCGAGTCATGCATATTATGTACTTAACTGGGTCAGTCGAGTCGTTACGATGATTCTGGGAATCATCGGGAGTCGGTCCATAACCATGGGTACAAAGATTGGCGATTCGTGGAATCACCAGGTTTAACGCACACATGCAAGTCTCGAGTCCCGGGAATTGGTGAACGGATGTAAACGTGTTAGTTATCGTGCATAATGTGTTTGTAATCATTATGTGACTTGTCGGTATGTGAATACGTGTTTATATGTGTTAAAATAGTGTTTAACGCGCCAAAAACTCATCCTGGAACCCTACAGGCGATTAGGAACCAGGAAGGCTCCTAATCGCCACTTCTATAGGTGAGTAGGAATGGTTACTGGCGATTAGGGCTTCTAATCGCCAGTATATAGGAGATTAGAGGCTCTACTCGCCTGTACTGATCCCCTACTCGCCTGATCTGATATGCACGAGTCAAAACACCTATAAATACAACCCTTGACTACCCAAACACCATTTGTGCAACCCTAACTGATCCTAAGCTTCTCACACACCTTAAACACCTCTGGAACTTGTTTTGCTTCAAAACTCACCATTTCCAAGCTTACACGCCTTTCTTTGATAAAATCAAAGGTGTGTTCTTCATCCCAAGCCTTTGTAATGTTATTGTTTTGGTTCCCCAAAAGTCCAGACCTTCTTTTGATAAGAATGTGTCTTTAAAAACCTTGGAAATGAGTTCTAAAACAAGTCTACACCATAATACTTGCTATATGTGAAGTATTGATGCATATGATGATTTTTGGTTATTATAACATGAATGTTTCCATGAATTTGATGTACTTCTGATGTGTAGGAGTTGTTAGGATGATTATCTATGAGTTTAAGCTATTGTTCTAGTGTTTAGATGAAAGTATGCATTTTGACCCATTTGGGTGATTCTTGAAGAATAAGGATGTTATGATATGATTCATTGCTTGTTTATTGTTAGGAATCATGCTAGAATGATGTTATAACATAAGGATGATGATTTGCAAGTTGTAGGAGGTGTAATCTGATCTTTACTATTTAAGGAAAGATTTCATAGTTAATGACACCTAGTACTTTTCCATTTTTGGAAATAATCGCACCGAGGCCGTTAGAGCAGAGATAAATTGGGGGTTTTTGCTTGGAATGGGTTGGTAAATGGTTTAGGTTTGATGTTGGGTGTTTTTACATGTTTCGGATCTGATTTGGAGGGTTTAACGCGCGACAGCATTGCTATAGGCGAATAGAACTCTAATCGCCTGATGTATCAGGAGAATACAGTCTAATCGCCTGATACATCAGGCGATTAGCAGCCTACTCGCCAGTTGACCTCCCCTATTCACCAGTTGACTTTTCCTAATTGCATGTAAGTTTCCTAATTGCGTTCTCTGCTGTTGTAAGCGTATTTTGACATCCCGGAACATGATTTGACACCTAGGAACATGATAGGAACCCCGAGATACACCAAATGACTTAGTAACACGTGTTCGGACCTGTTTATGCGTTAATTGAACATTATGCTAGACTAGGTGAACCCTTGCGCGTATTAAGTGTTTAATTGCATATGTTGCATGATGTCTGGTATTTATATAACACGTGAGATGTCGGGTCACCAATGGGATGTCGAGTCTTGTCTGGTACAGTCGGTTTAACAGTCAAAGGTGTTTTCAAACGTGTATGGTTATGGTCTGGACATTCGGGGACTAGTTAACCTGCGGGTTATTAGTCCGGATACTAATATACATCTTATGATAGGTCGCCGCTATTTGGGGCTATCATAGCATAATTACTTAACTGTTTTCAAGTAACGCAATCTAAGGTGAGTGTCACAGCCCCACTTTTACTGTTTTACTTTCGGGGGAGAAACATGCTACATACTTACTTACTAAAGGTCATGTTATACTATGGTTACTTTACAAATACTATACAGCTTTTATGGAAAGTCCCAGGGGGAAACCATGAATGTGCGGGGATGCACAACGGGGGAAATGTGGATAGATCTATTGGGCCTCACAAACCCCACTCTAGGCATCGGTTATAGCCAAAACGTCTGGGCAAGCTTCAACAACTTAGACACGTATAGTAATGGGTTCCCAACCGTAGTAGTAAACAAACACTTAACGTCTAGCTAACGTTCTTATAATCTAGTAGTAACAGATATGATCTTTTCAAACTTGTAACAACTCTTTTGTAAAAGAAAACCTGTGAACTCACCAGCATTATATGTTGACATTTTTGGCATGTTTTCTCAGGTCGCTAAGGTAGCAGTCAATGGGCTAGGCGCACGAAGTCATGCACATCGTCTAATATTTTGAAGCATATTAAACATTTTTTTGTAAACTATAATATGTCTTTTGGTTGTAAACAAGAAATGCTTCCGCTGCTGATTTACGGCTCAAAGCATGATATTTTGGTTTTAAAAACATATATGAATGCATGTTTGTTGTATGTTTATTGTGATCGTTGACTGAGATCCTGGTGTGTCACGCGCCTCACGGTAAAACCCCGCATGTGGAATTTGAGGGTGTGACAGATACGCAGACGATCATCCACCTTGATATCTTCGAGAGGAACAACCAAAGATTCATTCGCCAGACACTTCTTGAGGTTAGAGACATAGAAGACGTTATGAACATTGCTGAGTTCAGCTGGCAGATCAAGCCTGTATGCTACCGATCCAATCCGTTCCAGAATTGCGAACGGTCCCACATACCGAGGATTCAATTTGCCACGCTTCCCAAAACGTATAACGTCCTTCCACGGAGATACTTTCAATAAAACCCTGTCGCTAACCTCAAACTCTAAAGGCTTGCGACGACGATCGGCATAGCTCTTTTGACGATCCCGAGCTGCTGCCATGCGGTTACGAATTTGTACGATCTTCTCGGAAGTCTCGTACACAAGTTCCGAGCCGGTGAGTTGGCTCTCACCCACCTCAGCCCAACAAAGAGGAGACCGGCATTTCCGCCCGTAAACAGCCTCGAACGGAGCCGCCTTGATACTAGAATGGTAGCTATTGTTGTAGGAGAATTCCACCAGTGGTAGATGACTCTCCCACCCTTTGCCAAAGTCGATCACACATGCCTGAATCATTTCTTCTAATGTTTGAATTGTCCGCTCACTTTGACCGTCAGTTTGCGGATGATAGGCTGTGCTCATATCAGCTGAGCCGAAGACGACTTGAGCCTAGAGGCCACCGTAGACGTTTTGGGAAATACGAGCCAGAAATACACATGGTAATTTGGGGGGACAATCCTTCAAGGTTAGATTTTGCTTGAAACGTAATCTAGTACACATGGTAATGTGTCGACATGTAGATCTATATATGTAGTTTAGTTAAAAAAAAAAAAAAGTGTTTTTTTTTTGGAAATGGAGTAGAGTACACTTGGTAAAATGTAGTCATGTATTTTTATCTTAATGATTGGAAATGTACTTTAACAGCAAAAGAACTAGGTTAGAGTCCCGTGAGGACCCACGGTTCACCCGAAAGTAAAATGAAAAAAAAAGTAGGAAAATAAAATTGTATTATGCAATTTGTTTTGGTTACTAAATGTTTGATAATGCAATATGTATGAATTTTGATGTTAAATGCAAAATGTCATCTAACAGTTTAATGTAACGAAATGATGGATATAACGAGTAAGTAAAGTTTAATTTGACAACTGCAAACTACATAGCATACTATCACAATATCACACATTACATCATTTAGGTAATATCTATATTCTAATCATAACTAAGCTTAAGCATAGAACACTTATCATTTAGTTGGGGCTTAACGAACTTCAACCAATATCACACATTACGTCATTTGGGTAATATCTATATTATAATCATAACTAAGCTTAAGCATAGAACACTTATCATTTAGTTGGGGCTTAACGAACTTTAACCAATGGTCCATTTTCATTACTTCAATCAAAATCTTTCAAGTCTTGTTCATTGATAGCCGATTTTCCACCTTCGAAGTTGTTATCATTGTCACCACGATCCTCGGAGTGCAGCTCATTTTCAATAATTTATAAAAACCTCCACCAATGTATTCCATATTTGTGTTCTACATAAAATATAGTTGTTGTAAAGATATGGATCGGTGATAAGTAAATCAAGAAACAATCCTTAACCCACTTACTTGAATGGGTAGCTTAAATTTTACATGTTATCTCTCCAATGGTTCCAACCGATTACATAGCTAAAAAACAACTAATAAGAAAATGGGTCCAATGTCACATGCTGTAATATAAATTTCCTATATTTTATTAAAAAAAATAGACACCAAAAGGATCAACCCCAGACTCATTTCAACATGTAGCCAAAAGGACCCATTGTACACACACTTTAGGCAACTTTTGACATGTTACAAAAAGCCGCAAAAAAACGTCATTATTTAAACTGTGTAAATATAGTACATAACAATTAAAAATCTTAATAAATAACATCAAAATCATAATCAATTATTCAAATCAATGACATTAAAATAATCCGCGTCGGAAATTGCCTTACCCATTATATACAAATTATTATTAATATCTTTAAATTAGCACACTTAAAATTAGCACACTTATTGAAATCAAGATGATGATTATCGTTTAGTGACAATTGATTAAAGGAAAGTCGTAATATCAAAATGAAAGTCGGTCAACAATGTTAAAATGAAATTCGTAATATTTGTAACATCAATAAATAAGATTAAAAATCTTAATAAATAACATCAAAATCATAATCAATCATTCAAATAAATGAGATTATCCGTGTCTCAAATTGTCTTACCCATTATATACAATTTATTATTGACATATTTAGTAATCATTATTAGTTGTGATTGAAGTAATATAATTCTTTAACAGAAAGTAACATTTTGAAAATTTATATTATCATTTAATTTCGTTGTAAAAATTGGTATGACGATTAAATGATTTTATTATTTGTTAAGGTTTATATAGTATTGTTGTGTCTCGAACAATTCTAGAAAATCGGAAATACTGTGCCTCGATTGACGTGATTGAGTAGGAATATTTATTTATATATTAGAATTATAAAAAATGGAAGGATTGGTAATTGACGTGAATTGGTCAACAACGCTTAAAATTAGCACAATTAAACTCAAAGACATAAAGTCAAAGAATTGACCTCCATCAAATTTACAAAAATGTAAAAAAAATTTTACTCAGATTGGGTGAACAATATTAAAATTAATATCGTAATATTAATAATAGCATTGAAAATTATTTTGAATACATTATATATTTTAGGAAACTGTTAAATAAATTTAAATTATATTTATTATTAAAAGAATAATAAAAGTGTAGGAAAATAAATCTACATTGTTATCTTCGGATTATATTTAAATTATAAACTGTTAAATAGATTTAAATAAATGTTTGAAAGAAAGTCGTATATGTTTAAAAAATATCGTTTCATGACAATTGATTAAAGGAAAGTTGTAATATCAAAATTAAAGTCGGTCAACAATATTAAAATGAATTTCGTAGTATTAGTAATATCAATAAATAATATTAAAAATCTTAATAAATAACAGCCAAATCATAATCAATCATTCAAATCAATGACATTAAAATCATAATAAATAACATTAAAACTCTTCATAAATAACATTAAAATCATAATTTAAATTTCAAAATCAATGACATCTTGTAGTGCAGCCTTAGTAACAAATATTTTGTGCTGGATTGAACACCATTTGAAGACACAATATTCGCGAATGGAAGTATCTTCTGATTGAAGCAAATCAGGCTATCCAATCACATTAAACCTTTACAAAAGTATTATGTATAGAAAATTTAGAATATGTAATTAATTATAAAATAAGAATATTGTAAACATAAATGCTGAATATGCAAATAACAAACCTAGCGACTTGAGAAACAATTTCTGCACGTATATTAGTATTAGTATTAGTTACTATTAGTAATTATTAGTAACTAGACTTTTGCCCGCATTGACACGCAGTTCACCAACGTATAATTATTTTGAGCGGTAAGACATAAAAAAATATAGTAGAAATATTTTATTAAATTTTAGAAGAAACCAACACACATTTTATTCAAATATCACTAAATATTTCTTTATACAGCACATTTTTTGTTTTAATCTTCACCTTCCCATCAGCATCAAGTATAAGTAACTTCACACATGCCCTACTTTTAACTCTTGAAAGTGCGACATAAAGCTGGCCATATGAGAATACAGGGTGTCTTAAATACAATCCAACCTTCGATAGAGACTGTCCTTGGCTTTTATTGATGTTCATTGCGAAACAGGAAGGATTTGTCTAAAATCACCACCCAAAACCATATTTTAATTATATAAATAAGTATAAATATGTTTAATTGAACCTAATTATATCAACATGATTATTTTAAGGAATAGTAATAAAGTTAAGTTCAAAATTTGATAGTATTTAAAATTTTAGACATAATAAAATTTTAATTTTATAAATGTATACTAAATCGAATTCAAAATTTTTTAATTTTATGTAATTCGAAATTTTTAAATTTCAAAATTTTTTATTATAATTAGTATAAATATGTATAATTAATACTAATTATAACAACTTGGTTATTTTATGGTAATCACTTAACTTGGTTTTATTAATATTTTGTAAATCATAAGGTTATAATTTTAATTTAATTATAATTTTTTCAAAATTGTCTTATTAATATTATTGACTTTATTAAAAAATATTGTCATAAAAAATTTCTAATAATAATGTTATATCATAAAAATATATTGCATCATTAAAATTTTTTTAACAAAGTAACAAAAAACAAACATAAAAGTAATAATAAAGGAAGATTTCAATGATAATAATAACCTGAATGTCAGGGAACCTTTCTTCAAGAGAAAGCAACTATTGAAGAATCATTTGTAAGTTTGCGTATACCATAATCATCAAGATGTTTATCAATGTTGAATTGTACAATTTTAATCTTGAAAGCAAACTTATTCTCTTCAAATGCATCAAACTCAGCAGGAGTTTTTTTGTCTTCAATAGAAACCTAGACAAAAAATGACATAAGTAACATGAAGTATAATAAAATATATTGTTTAAGGCAGAAAAAAATAAATTACCTGTTTGGATATTTCTAGCAGCCGCATTGCTGACATGCCCAACAATTTTTTGGCTTCTCGATCAAACAATGTAAGCGATGTTATTCCAGTACAATCTTGTACCCTTATTGGAATTCTAACCCTAAAGTAAGTAATAACAAAACATTCTTTACTAAATAATATTGTAAAATTTTAAGTTATGGATATGAAAAATTATTCTTACACCGGATCAACAGATACAATATGCTTGGGACAGTCATTGTTTGTGCAAACCAAAACCTGTTTAAATGAATTAACATCTTTTCCATTTTCATCATCAAGTAACATCAGAGTTGGCTCAACCTTGCGGTTACACGCCTCACAACCTAGGTAATACCAATCGTCATTGGCATCCACACCCTTCACTATACCAACAACAATGACTTGTTTGTTGACCTGCAAAAGAAAATAATATTAATGTCAACATTTAATAAAAAAAATCCAAACAAACTGATTATTAGTGTATACATAAAAATACATACTTAGATAATCTTTTGAATGGAATGTAAACATTCATATTAGAGTATTATAAATCAAAACTGATGTACCTCCGTTATCAACGGAAGATCACGAATACTGCTGAAAGGTGTCTTGTTCAGAAATTCATCTGCCAAATTCATGCTTCCAGAAGATCCGAGGGATCATTGAACAGAAGATGATTCAAGAGAGATCAACTATTCAATATAACTGTAAATAATAAAGAAATAAAAGATTTATATATTTTTAAACTAAATGACAATAAATACATAAAAAAAAATAACAACATCAGTATATTACCTTTTCTTAAAAGCCCGAATATCCTCAATGTCTTCATTAATAAAGAGTCGAGTGACATAGAAGCCATTTTGAACGGTCACATTGCCTTTAAAGATAAAAAAAATACGTAACATGTAAAAATAATAAACAAAAGTAAAAATATATAGTGTATTCAAAAAACTTAATATATCACAAACCTTTATAATTGTTAAAACTACCAAATTGAACAATCAGGACGACATGAACTTCATCTTCATTTTGCTTAATGTACCCAAACATCTGCTCACTATACTCATCCCACAAAGAACAGCTGATTTTGATCCCTCTGCATATAAACATAATGTTGGTTAAAATGAAAGTATCTATTGTATTACAATTTATTGATCGTATTATATAAACGAAGATAGCAGAAATCATTATCAAACAATAAAAGATGATTTGTAAAGATGAAACACATACTCTAAATCCCTCAAAATAAGGGTCATCTTGTTTTTCAAACCAGCTTTTGTTTCGGTCGGTTCTAGTGGAGTCCATTCTTCAACATAGCCAATGAAATCTTAAAAAAAATTATTAATTTATACAAATACATTATCAGAAAAGTTAAAGAGTAATACAAAAAATATTAAGTGTGATTAAACAAACCAATTCTTTGTTCCTAAGACAGGTTGCCACTCTTAATTGACATAAAAGAAGAAAAATTAAAACCATACTGACTTCCTTCAAACCTGCTACATTTCGTAATGCTTGTTTCAAAAGTAAACGAAAGAATGTCGTTTTTATCAAAAAGTTTAGTAGATTTGTTTTTAGCTAATTGGGAGTTATAGATATAGTAAGCTTCATTTTCATGTAAATTTTTTTCATGTTTCTTCATATATCTACTCCACACAATAGCTTACATTTTGGAGCCCTATTTAAAAATTAAAACGAAACAAAATAAAGTAAATCAGAATTTTTATTAACAATAATATGTTAACAACATAAATGAAAAAATGAATAGGTTAAAAACTAACCGGATCATCCATCAGAACCATATCTAGACAAAGAGTTTCTCCCAGCATCTTTCGATTTGGTCGCTTCCAAATCTTAAGTACCTTAACATTAATTGTATATTGAGTCATCCTCCAAGTTATGTCATTCAAAAAGGTAATGTTGTTTGGATCCATAAACCTGCAAGTTAATAGAATGTAACTATTAAAACATTACATGCAAAAAAAAATAAGTGAATTAATATGTAAAATATGATAGACATACCTGATAGAGTTTTCCAAGAAATAGTTATACTAAACTTTACGAAACAAAATATGTATTTATAATCTAAATTGCATGATTTATTTATGTTAAACAATTAATAATATAAAAAAGGAAAATATAAAAGGGAAATCAAAATTAATTTAGATTTAAATGTTGTTATAATTAAAAATTCGATTTTTTTTTATTTAAATTATAGACGACTTTAAAATCTAAGGGTATCAAATGTAAAGATTTCAATCTACCTAAAATAAACGTAAACATGTATAAAATTTCATTAACATGTTTCTATAATTATGCTAAACGATTTTTTTTCAATATATACGATTTTTAAATTATTATATGTATAAAATCTAAGGGTTTAAATCTACCAAAAAAATAAGTTTATTATTTGTTTATAAAATTTAAAGGTTTCAAATCGTGTCAAACAATTATTTATAGCGCTCTTAATTTGATTGTTTGTTACTATCTATTGACAGTTGTTAACACTGAAAAAAATAATTTTATTATTTGTTACTATGTAAAGTTTTAAAAAAATAAAACCGTGTCAAAAATTTAAATTTGTTAAAGAAGTCAAGCATTGTTAATAGTATAAAAAATTTGAAACAATGTTGTAGTTATGAACCAAAAACAACAAATTAATGTTTAAAAAACTTATTGAATGTTTTCTTAGAAAATTTAAATGTTTCAAATTTACCAAAGAATTGTTTCTTTTTAAAACTTAAATCTACCAAATTTACCTTGAGTGTTTGTTATATTTGGTTGAAAGAATTGTTAAATGTTTGTTTTTAAAATTTGGATGCTTGGGTAAAAAACGAATGGTTTAAGTATACCAAATTTATCTTAAATGTAATTGTTAAGTTTGATTGATTTTTACTAATAATGGAATTTTGACTTTTGAAAAACAATCTAAAACAATTACATTTAATAAAAAGTTAAAAGTTGCCAAAACTAAAAAAACGAATATGTTTTGCATTTGTAAAATGAAAACCGTTTAATCTTATAGTGGTTCAATTTACCAAAAATTGAGTCAAATTAAAACCTTCATTATTTAAAAAAAAGTCAAACCTTCATTCTTTATTTCGTAGTATTAAAGTGCTTCAATTTACCAAAAATTGACTATTAATTGGTTGGTAAATTTTTTTATTAAAACATAAATTATTGACATAATTACATAAATTGCAATAAATGTATATTATTTCCTAAACCACCAAATAACATTCAAAGATATAAGTAAGTTTGTAACATAATATGCAAAATATAGTTTTTTTTACTAATAAAGATAACCAAAAATATTAGTAATTGTAAACACAAAACAACCCAAAATTCACGAATTACTACATGAGTAGTAAACGTGCAAAACTTTGTGACTACAAACGATTAAACATGTCCAAAAGTTACCCACCTAAAGTTTTTATCAAACCTAAACAATGTCAACAACTAAAGCACCTAATTACCATCACCAACCATCTATTATGTTCAAAACTTACCCACCAAAAATATTATCAGTATACCAAAAAACAACCACCAATAACCAAACTAATTACCATTACCCTTAAAAACATTAGAAATCTTAAACACACCTTGATTCTGGAAAAACAGGAAATGCATTTCATCACCAGGCTGGAGTTCCTTATCAGCTACAAAAGCCGACATACCTCTTATGTAGTAACGGGGATATCTTGACTCATCTTCAATCCCAACCGACACTCCCCAAGTAAAGCCCTCCTCATCACGAATGGTCAAAGCCCTCTTCCTGTTAAACTGGTTATCCTTTGCCCAATCCCTGTTCATACGCTACTAAAATAATAAAGAATGGAACGTCATAAACTCAAGCTGGTAATTGTAATATATGACTCATGGGCTATGTTAGAGTCATAGCATAGCGACTAAAGTGCACTAAAGTCTAAACTATAAAGTCTATACTAAAGTCTTAACTTAGCGAATGATGGACAGTGAAATCATTCCATTTATGCATAATACTGTCTAACATGGTTATAATATTGTCTAACATGGTATCAAAATTAGATCGGCTGCTGTTCACTTATAATATTGTCAACAACCACTACTGTTAACATAACTTACTTTTCATCTAAGTTCGTATCAATATGTGCAACTAATATGGATAAAGTATAGTGTAAAAACTAAAGTCTAATATAAAGTCTAAACATAGCAACTAATATACATTCAAAATCATTGGGTTTATGCAGTAACTTGTAAGTGTGTAGTTATAATATTGTCAACAGCCATAGGAAATGCTATGCACATAAGTTATGTGCCATCTAAGTTTGTATCAGTTCGCGCAACTAATACATATACACTAAAGTATAAACACATTAATAAAAATTAGCGACTACTGTCCACATAACTTATATATCTAATTGCGGAAATAATTGTACTTACAAAGTGTTTATCAACTTTGAAAACCACCGGCACACCTACATCCTCGACATCTTCGGACTCAACATCTTCCACCTCACAATCATCATCCATTGGATCCTCTTCACTGTCATCATCAGAAAGGACAACGATGTCTTCATCATTATAATAATCATCATCATCATCCTCTTCACTGTCATCATCATCCTCCTCATTAACTTCAGCTTCCGAAACATGACCGGGAGGAAGAGTAAGCTTGTTTTTTTAAAAAAAAAGCGACATATTGTAGGTGCTCTGCTAAATGAATAAAAAGAATTGTTAATAAAGTATAAAAAATTATAAAAAGTAAACAATAACAAAAATTATATAAAGATTTCAAAATCAATAAATAAAAACAGAGAAAACCTCATTAATGATTTCGAACACAATTAGATGATCAACAGTAATTGAAAAAGCTTCCTTAATCATTGGCCATCCTTGAGTCACATAAATAGTACCATCATCAATTACTAGCTGTATCTGAAAGTGTGCACTTGAATGAACAGTAACATCAATTGGATCCAATGGAACGGTTCGGTTGAATAATCCATGAAGAACAAAACAACTGATATGCTGGAAAAAATAGAAACAATGTTAACACATTACAATCAGTTTTTGTATAAAAAATATTCTATAATGTAAGATTTGGTGTAGTTGTTATAAAAAAACATACCAAACGTTTCTCAGTTGTAAGTGGATCGGCCAATCTGTAGTAGAAGAAGCTACCAGGTGCACACACAGCATCCTGATGGAAAGTAATCATACTAAAAGACTTGAGATTTTCATCATACTGAAATATAAAGTTACACCCAAATGGGTACTTTAATTCAGTAATCATAGTTCTCCAACCATTGTAGAAGAACCATTTGCCTGCAATGTTTAAAACTTTAATGTCATAGACTTTATCATCTAAGGTTCGGATCTTGGTATTCCCAGAAGGATAACCATACTTGTCGATCCAACCATCATAGTCACTTGGTAACCCCTGAGTACAAACATAAAAAAATTATTAGGATATTATAAAATGAGTGTAGTATATACATTAAAACCATGATTCATATCTTACCAAACAAACACGACTGTTATTTTCCAACTTAACCCAAAATCCGTAAACCATTGTAACACGGATGTGTATGCACCTTTACCAATCCACAAAAAATAATAAATAATACATATATTAATGTTTAAATGACATAAATACTTACAAACTCAATCAACTCTTTGTATTAAAAAATTTATACATATAATCACAACTTATACAACAGAAATCTAAAATGAATAAGACACTTAAACCTAACACAAAATCCACTTTGATAAATTCATGGTCTTAACTCCTTATTGACCCATTTGACATCCTTTCTTGTTAGCTACAATGGTTAAAAATATAATGAATAAGATACTTCAGAATAACTGAAAATCCAGATTGATCAATTCATGGTCTTAGTTACTTTAAGCTGCCATTTGACATCATTTGTTGTTAGATACAATCATTATATGTTAACTGTTATTAGAAGTATACAACACCATTTCAATCCATTCGTAGCTATCTTAAAACATCAATTGATTCCTTAATCGAAAACTAAACATAAAACACCAAATGGAAACCTAAAACACAATTACATTAGTAGTTTTCTTAAAACATCAATAAGGCTCTAAATAAAAAGCTAAAACATAAACATCAGTTTTTATATAACAATCCATTCGTAGCTTTCTTAAAACATCAATAAGGCCCTAAGTTGAAACCTAAAAGCATAAGAATCCATTCGTAGCTTTTTTAAAACATCAGTTTTTACAGTTCTTGAACCCTAAAACCCCTAAATCGATACCTAAAACATAAACCCCCAATCGAAACCTAAATCATAACAATAAATTCGTATCTTTCTTAAAACATCAATGGAACCCTAAATTGAAACCTAAAACATAAACCCCTAAATCGACAGCTAAAACATAAATCCATTCCTATATATCTTAAAACATCAATTGAACCCTAAATCGAAACCTAAAACATAAACCTCTAAATAGAAACCTAAAACATAAACCCCTAATCAGTCTAAAACCTAAAACCCTAAATCGTAACTTTCTTAAACATAAATTGTGATACCCCGCAATTTCAGGTTCTTAATTTAACTAAACTCTAGTTACTTGCACCCAGATTTCTTGCATTCTACTGTACTAGAGTTAACTAGATAAGTTACACATGCACACACTAGCTATATATGTATCTATAAGTTATCATAGATTGACAAACATATGATTAAACTTATGAGAGTTTATAAATATTAATCTATGTGTGTACATGAATCTCTTATACTTCTAAATGTGCTTGTGTGTGTGTATATATATATATATATACATACACTAGGCTTTGTACATACACTATGCTTGATAAGAAAAACTATATTTTGTTAAATACCTTCTAGAAGCTAACACACATACATACATGTATATATAAACACACGCATGCACACATACACTCCTAAACACTTGGAAGTTTATTTTTGTCTTTAGTAGCCACCCTATGGGAGACAAACATTCCTACTCTACTAATTAGTGGGCTATATAGCACATGGAGAAATTCTTGGATCTATGATAGGTCACTATCCAAGCATGCTTGATATCTAAGCTAGATTAGCTAGACAAACTCTTACATATTTTTTAAATATTTCGGCCATAGACCCTAGCACCCAAGAAGCTTCTACACTAGCAATTAGAGCGTATGATCCATCAACATCCAAACAAGTGAGACAAAACATGGCATTGAGCTATCACTATCATCTAGAACATTTGTTCTTTCCACCTCATGAGATTTCGGCCTATACTCTCCTAGCATACAATAGAAACTTCCAAACAAATTACTAGGAAGCTAAGAACTATCACATTAGTACAATGCATGCCAATGAGAGGTCACAATCACTTTCCTATGCCTTATAATCTTCGGCCGAAACATCCAAGAAAAAAAACACATGACCTATATCTTAAACTAACACCAAAAGGGAAACAAGACAAACATGGCATGCCACCTTCCTAGTAAGCCGCCTTCTAGTTATAACCTACACTAAGAATCGGCTAGAGTGTGTGCAAACACAAGAAGCATGGAGGAAACATCACTATCCACATGTGCCTACTAATCCTACATCTATGAGTTGTCTAAATCACTTTATCCTAACACTATGAATTTTCGGCTACTCCTAAATCACATGTGCACAAATTAGCCATCCAAATGGAAGCATGCTTACCTACACCATAATAGGTACTAACTAGATTCAAACATAGCCTTAATATATTCCCTAAGAATGAAAACTCTCTTTGTCCACTTGAACCTCGGCCGAAGTACATCTCCCATCACCATCATAGAGCTTGCAAGTAGGCATTATAAAGCATGCATGGACACAAGCTCACCCTTACACCTTAATGTACCTCTAATA
Source organism: Ambrosia trifida (assembly GCA_028751855.1). Classification (NCBI taxonomy): domain Eukaryota; kingdom Viridiplantae; phylum Streptophyta; class Magnoliopsida; order Asterales; family Asteraceae; genus Ambrosia; species Ambrosia trifida. The sequence continues at coordinate 60,260,144 of CM054128.1, read as the reverse complement.
GACCACTAGGACTTAATCATGGTTAACATTTGCCAAAAATGGAGGATGAGAGGAGTATGCCAACTCACGGCCACCTCATGTGAAAACACTAGACAAATTTGCCAACATATAATCACCAAAATAGCATAGAACTCTAAACATGTAGCTAAGAAAGAAAGTTGGGACTTGCCATTCAAAACACTATATAAAGAGAGTTCATGAACACTTCATTCTTGCACCACACCACTCAAAAATCACCTCTAACTCCCTCTCTAAAACCCCTCTGCCGAAGAACACCCCTTGGTTAGATTATCGAGTACTAGGAAGCTCCAAGTCTACAAGTTTCCCCCTTCCTACTATCTAGTAATAAGGTAAGTTCTAATAGCTCATTTTTCTTAGTACTATCGGCCCTTACTGTGAACCCAAACCTAGGCCCTTTGATCACTAGGATCGGCCCTCAACTAGCATTGATAAGTTGGTTATTATGCATTTAGTAATCAAGCTCCTAGTATGCACACATTGTTTCACTTATATAATCAATTATGTTATCTAGTGTTGAAATAATTGGTTACACATTACACATGGATTCATGAAACACTTTAGAACAAACTTCTTATACATAAAACATGATCTACACAACTTGACGTGGTTCACAAAAATGGGTGCCGAACTTGTGTGATAAACAAGAACATAGTTTAATATGTCTTAATGCTCATAGGGAGATCTTTGTTGGAACGATAGTTACTTTCTCTGCTTTGCTAGATCTCTCTCACAAACACCAGGTGAGTTTCACTACTCTTTTCTCAAAAGCATGCGTCTCGGGGTTGAGACAACTTACTTAACTTTTTCTAGTCCGGTTTGGGACTACTTTCACATCCCGAGTTTGGGGTGCTATGACTCCTTGTGTGGGTCAGGCTTTGCTAGTTTCACACTCTGTTTCCTTGATGAACTAAACTGCATTCTATCACGGAAGCCCTCTACTATTTACCGAATGAGTTGCCGGGTTATGGCAAGTGGGTTACTAGTTAATAGCGCTATTAGGTTTGACAAACCTTACATCGTGCTGGGAGCCGGGCGTGAACTACGACCTTAGACTTTATCCTTGTTGATAGGCAATGATGGGAGGCAAAAACCAGCTCGCGAGGCGAGTGCATCGTTTGAATATCAATTCGGTATATCATTGTTTAGTTATCATGAATGGGTTAGCTACCCTTGGCATACCCTGAACTAGTGGTTCGTGATTCTTGGTTCTTGGTTTTGGTTAATGATTACTACTTTGGGTTCGGGGAACCTAATAAACGTTCTTGGTTTGGGAAACCTACACTTTTACTTACCTTACTTTGTGAACTCACCAACTTTATGTTGACACACTATATACATGCTTTTACATGTAGTTAGTTTCCGGTGCTGTGATTAGAAAGCCTGGTCACTAGTTTCAGAGCTCGTGTAGGGCATGCATCATATAGCGTCATTGGGATATGAACACTTAACTACTTTCGAATGTTTAATTATCTATTATGATTTTAAGCACGTTGTTTTGCGCAGACTATATGGTTAACTATTATCTTTAAATTCGCTTCCGCAACTATTTGAATAAATGATTATCTAGTAAGCCTGTTTTCAATAACGAACTAAATGATTTGGGCATTTAGAGTCGTTCATGTGACTTATGCCTATGGGATCCTGGAACGTCACACGCCTCGCGGTATAAACCTCGCAGTGGAAAGTGAGGGTGTGACAGATTGGTGTCAGAGCCATTGGTTATAGTGAACTAGGATTGCATTTGTTGGGTCTGTTGACCTGGAGAAGAACAGATTATTGAAAAGCCAAAACATTCTAACAGTTGATCCACACAATAAACAGTCCTTACAATATACTTCTCCCAAAAGACTACTGACTCTAACAACTGTTCCATCCAAACAACTGCTATGACAACTGCTGATACAAAGGACTGCTGAATAAACACTGATGAAGAACAACTGCTGACCAAAGGTCTGATGAAGAACAACTGCTGATCCAAGTACTGAAGACTAAAGCACTGCTGGAGCCAACAACACTTAGGCTCCAGCAGAGGATACAAGACCATCATAGTTTTCCTACAACAGTAGTTTACCTTCAGTGTTTTCAATGTAACAGTAGTTTGTAATAGGCAGATGTTTTATGTTTGTTATTCTGTTAGAGGTCACTCTCTTAAGGTGACGTCAGCCTAGGTCATCAGTGGTTTAGGTTTGTCTATACATAGAACAGTGCCTGTACTGTTCTATGGCATCACACACAAACATTCTCTCAGACAAACAATCACTGTGTGATCAGGCTGAGGGGGAGTACTTGTATGATTGTAATCTTTTAGATAAATGAAAGCATTCGATCAGAAAACAATTACTCTCATGTTTTGATTAATAGTTTATCATTCCGCTGCACTTTCCATCTATATTCATATCACTCTTCTCATTCTTAGTTAAACATAATCAAAACAATCAAACTCAGATCCTAACAATTGGTATCAGAGCTTGGTCAATTAAATTCGATCTATCAAATCAATTTAATATAAACAGACCAGCTCACAATTATTGATATCGTTTGTCTGTTGGATTGAAAACAGAGTAATAGTTTAATTTCGTTTCAACCGTTTTTAAACAGACTTTGTTTTTTGAAAAATCAGAGAATGGCTTCAATCAATCACGATCCACATAACACTGGCACGAACAAATAGCCACCGATGCTTGTCAGATCTGAATACAATATCTGGCAACGTCAGATGAGCCATGTTCTAGCTCAACAGAACACTGGGTGTTGGAAGTCGGTTATCTTCGGACCACATGTTCCGATGGTGCCGAGTACTGAAGATCCCAAGGTTCAGGAGCCAAAGAAACTTGAAAACTACTCCGACCAGGATTTTCAAAAAATTGAGTTAGATGCTAAGGCCTTCAGTATTGTGGCCATGGCTCTACCCAATGATATATATGTTGGGTTGTTACACTGTAACAGTGCAAAGGAGTTGTGGGATGCACTGAAAGAACAATTTGGTGGGACTGAGGAGGTTATTGAAAACAATCGTTAAATACTTAACCAACAATATGAAACATTCAGTCATGTCAAAGGAGAGTCATTAACTCAACAATTTGAGAGGTTTAATTGTTTAATTAGTGAACTAAACCTGGTTGGTCTTACTTACCCTTATTCAACCCTGAACCATAGGTTTTTAAGATCATTACCAGACAAATGGGACACTATTGCTATTGTTATGAGAAACTCGATTGGATTTAAGGACCTATCACTGACCCAGCTTCATGGTAAGCTCTTGACCTATGAGAGAGAGCTTAACCAGAAAAAGAAGCTCCAGGACTCTGGAAAAGTGTCTGATGATTATGTATTTGGGAATACAACACTTTTGGGTCATGATGAGGTGCCTGGAAATATTAAGGATCAGAGTTATGATCATTTCATTGACATAACTTCAGGTTTTAACTCAGGTTTTAACTCTGATTCTTATTCACCAAACTATGCTTTCACAGCAAGTGGTGGTGATATCCAGGCATCTGATAACATATCCTTTGAGTATGATGACCTGAAATACTTTGACCCTGATGATTTGGAAGAAATGGACATTATGCAGCAATTGGCCCTTCTCAGTGTAAGAACTAACAATTTTTACAAGAAAACTGGGAGAAGGTTTCCAGGGTTAACTGGCAGATCAAAGGTTGGGTTGGATAAATCAAAGATAAAGTGTTACAAATGTCATAGACTTGGTCATTTTGCTAGGGAATGTAGGAGTCAACATGGTACACCTATAATCACCTATCCAAATCAAAGACCTCAGACCAACACTTATCAAAATTCCTATAATACCCCTGGACCAAATGTGCAAAACACTGCTCATTTTGCACAGTCCTCAAACACTATTCCTGTCCAGTATGTCCAAACCACTGTTCCTCAGATCCACTATGTGCAAACACCTGTTGCTCAAGCACCTGTGCAAACGACTGTTGCTTCATCCTCTGCTCCTGCAGAGACCAGTCAACAGAGCTTCTTTACACAAGGCTTTGTTGATTGGAGCAGTCTACCAGATGAGTTAACAGATGAAAATTTTGCATTAGTTGCCAAAGCTGAAAATGAACCAGAAAACTTTTGTTTCATGGCTATGGTTGATGAGGTTGAATCTGAGGAGGTGGTGACTGAATCTAATGTTGTGACTAATGATGTTGTTGATGAAGTTGTTACAGGTGAAAAACCTGAAGAAGAGGTTGTGAATCTCTCAGATCCCTGGGGTGCATCTGATGATTGTGAGTGCAAGTGTGATTGTGCATTGAGTGCAAGTGCAAGTGTTCTGACAGATGTGTAATAGCATTTGCTAACATCAAAGAGGTGAATAAAAACCTTAGAAAGAAAATTTTAGATGATGAAGTTAAATTTGAGAAACTTTCAAAAGATTTAAAAACAAGTTTAACTGAAAAGGAATCTGAAATAAGCAACTTAAAACATGAAGCAACCATAACCAAAGACCAGCTCCAAACTATGATAGCAAAATATCAGAGTTGTAAAAGTGAGCTTGAGTCCACCCAAGTTAAATGTGAGAAATGGGTGGTATCATGTAGAGGATTTGAGATGCTACTCAACAAGCAAACCAAAAGTCATGTAAAGTTTGGTTTTGGTTTTGAAACCACTGCTCCAGCTTTTGAAAATACTGACAAAAGGGGTCAAAAGTCTGTTGAGATAGTTCGAACAAACCTGCAGGGTCAAGAGATTAAAATCACTGAACCAAATGGTAAGAAAATTGTTCTTGAAAAACCAGAAGGTTCCTCATCATTCACTGAACTTGAAAAGTATGAATTTAAACCTACCTGGTCTGATGAGTGTGATACTCTTGAGAATTTTAAACCTGTTGATTTTAAAACACCTGAAGGAAAGACAGCTCCTCAGGCAAAAGTCATTCCCTTGAAAAACCTTCCAGCAGATGCTCAAACATCTGCTGAAAAGAAGGCTGAAAAAGGGAAGAAGAAAGAAAAGACTGTCCACTTGTTCTGTGATTTCTGTGAAAAGAAGAATCATGTCACTAAAAACTGTTTTCTTCTAAAAGCATATGACATCAACAAAGGAACAAGTGTATGTGATTCCAAAGCCACATGTTCAATATGTGGGAAAAAGAATCACAAGACCAAAGAGTGCTTGTATCTCAAAAATTTTGATGTAAAAATACAAGAATACAAAGCTAAAACTCTTGCAAATCCTGGGGTAAGTACTTCAAAAGGAATGCCCAAACAGACTTTCACCCCTGTCTAAACATCTGTTACTAAAAGTTTTGAAACATCTGCTTCTAGGGATGTCCAAGTAACAGATGCTCCACCCACAAGCAAATACCCAAGAGGATATGGACAACCACCATGTCATAGTCTACCACATGTTTATGAGGAGCCAAAAAGACCCTCTAAACCAAGAGTGAACAGAAATCCCTATGGGTATTATCATCTGTCTGGAAGTGATCAAACAACTGTTGCCCCAAGTGTTGACATTCAAGCACTGGCAAATGGTCAGCAGCAGTTGTTGAACTTGATTCAAAAATTAGTTCAAACCACTGATCATCTTCCAAAGCTTGAGTCTGAAAAGTCTGAGGACCCATCCAAAGCCAACCTGGCTCTGGACACTCACCAAAACTAATCCATTACTGCTGTGCAGGGAGCTTCTGCTTGTTTAGATAGTCTTTGGTATGTAGATAGTGGAGGCTCCAGGCACATGACAGGATGTAGAGCCCTTCTTCTGGATTTCTTGGCTCATAGAGGGGGTGATATATCCTTTGGTAATGATTCAAAAGGTAAGGTGTTGGGGTCAGGGACTGTACAAGCTGGGAAACTCAAGTTTGAAAATGTCAATCTTATTGATAATCTCAAGTTTAATCTTCTGAGTGTTTCACAAATGAGTGACAAAGGTTATGGCTCATTCTTCACAAAGAAAACTTGCAAGATTATTGGGCCAGAAGTGGTGAAAAAGATTGACACCATCATTGCTGAGAGCAAAGCACAACTTGTTGCTCATAGAAGTGGCAATGTGTATGTTGTTGATATGTTAAAGGACAATCCTATGGCAAATGTCTGTCTATTTTCTGCTGCCTCCACAAAGGAGACACTATTGTGGCATAGGAGATTGGGTCACACCAACCTTAACACTATCAACACACTCTCCAAACAAAGCCTTGTCAGAGGTTTACCTTCAAAAGAATTTAAATGTGATGAGCATTGTGTTTCCTGTTTAAAAGGAAAACAACATAAAAGCTCTTACAAATCCATTGATGAGTCCAAAACCAGTCAATGTCTACAATTGTTGCACATGGACTTGTTTGGGCCTGTTAAAATCATGAGTCTAAGAAGAAAAAAGATTTTGTCTTGTCATAGTTGATGATTTTTCTAGGTTTACATGGACTTACTTTTTACATTCTAAGGATGAAACTGCAGGTATATTGAAGGACTTTGTCACCAAAGTTGAAAAACAGTATGACTTGCCAGTAAAAGTCTTCAGGAGTGACAATGGAACAGAGTTTAAAAATAAGGAGTTGGATGATTTCTGTGTGTCAAAAGGGATTGTGAGGCAGTACAGCATCCCAAGAACACCAGAACAAAATGGGGTGGTTGAAAGGAAAAATAGAACTCTTATAGAAGCTGCAAGAACCATGCTAGCAGATTCTGGTTTGCCATTGTCCTTCTGGGCAGAAGCTATAAACACTGCTTGCTATGTTCAAAACAGAGTTTTGATCAACCCTAGACATCAAAAAACTGCTTATGAAATTTTGTTCAAAATCAAACCATTAATTTCATTTTTCAAAATCTTTGGCTGCCCATGTTTCATTTTAAATCTCAAAGATTCCATTTCAAAATTTGCAGCCAAAGTAGATTGTGGTTATTTTCTGGGATATTCTTCTACTGCCAAGGCTTATAAAGTGTTTAACACAAAAACCAAGACAATAGAAGAAACTCTGAATGTAAAGTTCAATGAACTTTCATCTCTAAAAGTCCCAGCAAATCCTGCTGAACTATTTGATTTAGATAAATTCAAATTTGAAGATATCACTGTTAAAACTAACAATGCAGGTATTCCACAGTCTCCACAACAAGATTACAGAACAGATGTTGTGATCCCCAGTCACTACAAAATCTATTCTGCTTCAGAGGAAGCAGCTATTCAAAACAATTGTCAAAACTCTGCCACAGCTGAGTCAACCACTGTTGGCCAGTCTTACCCTCAAACCACTGTTTCACCTCTCACAACCACTGAACAATCATCTGTTGACAAAAGTCAATCATCTGTTGACAAAAGTCAGTCCAGTTTTACACCACTTGGACCCATTCCCCCACTACCATTCCAAACATCTGATGGCACTACAGAAGTGCAAACAGATGTTACATCAACAGAGTCACCAAACCTCTGTCCTTCACCTCAAAATGCCATCATACCATATCAGGGAGATCTTATCTACTTAAGAGCTCATCCACCAGACCAGATCATTGGCAACATCAGAGAGGGTGTGCTCACAAGAAGCCAATCCTCCAATATCTGTCTTTTTGCAGGTTTCCTATCTCTCACACAACCTGTCAAGTACCAAGAGGCACTGAAAGACAACAGTTGGGTAGAAGCTATGCAAGAAGAACTCCTTCAGTTTAAAAGACAACAAGTATGGGAGCTTGTACCATTACCTAAGGATGTTTGTCCTATAGGAACAAAGTGGGTCTTCAAAAACAAAACTGATGAAAGGGGTATTGTTGTCAAGAATAAAGCCAGGCTTGTGGTTCAAGGCTTCAGACAAGAAGAAGGAATAGATTATGATGAAACTTTTGCTCCTGTAGCAAGACTAGAAGCCATCAGACTATTTTTAGCCTTTGCTGTCAACCACAACATAAAGGTGTATCAGATGGACATCAAATGTGCTTTCCTTTATGGCAAAATTCAGGAGGAAGTCTATGTATGTTAACCACCTGGTTTTGAAGACACATTCCATCCTGACTATGTCTACAAGCTCAACAAAGCTCTGTATGGACTCAAACAAGCACCAAGGGCCTGGTATGAAACTCTTTCCACATTTCTCTTATCCATTGGCTTCACAAGAGGTAAAATTGACAAAACTTTATTTCTAAAATGTAAAGGGAAAACCTAATTATTGTTCAAATATATGTGGATGACATCATTTTTGGATCCACATGTAACCAAATGTGTGAAGAGTTCAGAAAACTCATGACAGCAGAGTTTGAGATGAGTGCCATGGGTGAACTTCAGTGTTTCCTTGGTCTTCAAGTGAAACAACTGCAAAATGGCACATTCATTCACCAAAACAAATATGTAAAGAATTTATTAACCAGATTTGAGATGAATGATTGTAAGCCATGTAGTACACCCATGAGTATAGTCAAGCTACTCACTATAGATGACAAGGATGAACTGGTTGATCAAACACATTATAGATGCATGATTGGGTCTTTACTGTACTTAACTGCATCTAGGCCAGACATTATGTTTGCTACCTGTGTCTGTGCAAGATCCCAGGCTTCACCCAGAAAGTCAAACCTTATTGTTGTGAAAAGGATATTCAGATACCTCAAAGGTGCTCCCACACTTGGTATCTGGTATCCTGCTAATGGAAACATTGAGCTTTCAGGTTATTCAGATAGTGATTTTGCTGGCTGTCACACCACAAGAAAGTCCACATCAGGAGGGTGCCAATTTCTAGGGAATGCCTTAGTCTCCTGGCAAAGCAAAAAGCAGGCAGCTGTTTCAACCTCAACAGCTGAAGCTGAATACATTGCTGCTGCAAGCTGTACAGTCCAACTCATGTGGCTTCAAAATCAATTACTGGATTTTGGGATAACTGCACTACAGACTCCACTTATGTTGGATAGTCAAGCTGCTGAAAATATCATCAAGAATCTAGTCTCTCATTCCACTACCAAACACATTGACATCAGACATCATTTTGTCAGAGACAGCTATGAAAAAGGTTTGATTTCTCTGCACCATGTTCCAACAGAGGATCAGTTGGCAGATGTGTTGACAAAAGCCTTAGACACATCTACCTTTACAAATCTGATTTCTAGAATTGGTATGTTAAACATGGATTAAACAAACAAAACTGTTTTTTTAAAGCATTAAAATGTTTCAGAAAATCAAAATTTCTCCTTAAAAATAGCTTTCTGGTTGAAAAATCTGTTTCAAACATCTGATCAGATAAAACAACCACTGTTTCATTCACATCCACTGTTGGTTGAAAAATCTGCTTCAAACCTCTGATCAGATAAAACAACTGTTTTATTATTCATATCTATAATATATATATATATGTGTGTATTTACAATAAAAAAAAATAAATAAATAAAACTGTTGTTTGCATCAGCTGTTTCCCACCAGATGCTTTATCCATCAGATGTTTGCCACGTCTGCTCTTACAAGCAGAGTTTTGGCCACATCAGCGGTTTCCCCTGAGCCTATAAAAACCCTGTTTTACCACAACAAATGTTACACTGTCTCATTGTATTCAAAATACTGAAACCGCCTTCTCCATTCTCAAACCCTCAATCAGATTTCATTCATTTTCACCTTCGGAATCCATTAAAATGGATCTTCAAGCCAAAGCCACCCACAATTGTCTCCCATATCTGGTTAAAACAGATGATAACACATCATTCCATTCCACCATTGACAGTCTTCTAAATTCCAAATATCTACCCATCTTAACCGCTGACGCTCCCATCTACATTGATACTCTCCAAGAGTTCTGGTTGAATGTTGAGTTCTTATTACAAGACAAAAAGCCTACTTCCATTATTTCCAAAATTGGAGAAACAAGTGTCGTCATTACCCCTGAAATCATATCCACAACCTTCTCACTAAATGACCTGGCAGGTAAGGACTCCTTCACAAAAACAGAGCTTCACACTGAGTTTCAAGAACGAGGGTATGATGGTCAGATGACTGGGTCAACTCTTTTCAAAAAGTTTTTCCCACCAGTCATGAAATTTTTCTTCCATACCCTTCTTCTATGTGTCTCCGCTAAGTCCACATCCTTCAATGAAATCCCATTAAGGATGCAATATCTGTGTTATGCTATGTTGTCAAACTCTGACTTCAATCTTTCCCAGGGATTGTTCATGGACCTAGTGTCAAATGTGAAAGCAATTAAGTCTGGGTCAAATAATGCTTTTCTAATTTACCCAAGAATTCTTAGTGTAATCCTACAAAAGGCCTTACCAGAAAAAAGTTTTCAAAAAGGGTGAGGCAATGCAAATGAAAAGCTTAACTGATGAAACTTTCACTCGAATGCTGGGTGGAAGCACCCAAGAAAAAGTGTCAAAAGTGTCCAAAGTTTCAAAAACACAAACAAAGAGGACAAAGACAACAACTGTTGTCAAAACCTCTGTTGTTGAGCCCACTGCTCCTGGTGATCATGGCACTACATCCAGTGCTGTGAAACCCACACCAGCCACTTCCAAAAGAAAACGTCCATCCACAAAAACCACCACTCAACCACAAATGAGACTTCTGGATGATGAGGTACTAGAAGATAACTCTGTTGCACCACCAAAGCAACCTGAAACCACTGTTGTTACTTCCTCACAACAGTTGGACATACCTCAACCTGACCAAACTCCTCATGAATCCTCCAAAAAGGATCATGTTGTAAGCCAAGGGGAAACATATCATGATACATTTGAGTCACTTGGCCAAATGTTCACAAGCCCCTCTCCCAGGGCTAATTCTCTTCTTACTCCTCCACCCTCACCATCACATCATGTTCCACAAACCTTTCAACCTCTTTTTGAGGCAATTGAGAAATCTCAGGAAAATCCCAGTTCCTCTCTTCCACCTATCATTGAGAGCATACCCCCACAAGTAACTGGTCCTGAGAACATTCAATCTGCCATCTCACAAACAGTAGAGGAGGTTACACCACCTGAGTTCAATGCAACTCTAGGTGAGTTTTCAAGTGGAGCAACCACTACTGATGTAGAGACCATTGTCTCACACCAGGACAGTGGTTACATAGCTAAGACTCCCTTGAAGGCAACAACTGATGAGGCCACTATAGTGTCCCCAAAATCAGTTGGAAGTCCCCAGTACCAAGAAAAAAGGGGCATCTGATTCACCTCTTAGGACTGAATCTGGTAGAACTACTACTGGAAGGGACTCAGATGATCCTATTAACTTAGGAGATGGGTCAAAATACCAAGAATTGACGGACAGAGTTCAAGCAATTGAAACCTCTGTAGCTGACATCAAATCTGATGTCAAGCTTATACTGGGTTCCATAGCAGACCTTTCCAAAAGTCAACCATCAACAGCTGATATAGCTAGTGAGCTATCGAAATCCGTTTCCCCTATCATCATAGCTCACAGAAAACTAGCTGATCAGACCCATGAAACATATATGGCTGAAATCAGAAACATGGTGGATGCAAGGTACAAAGATACACATGCAGACATTAAAGCCATCAAAGATCACCTGCTGAAGACCACTGGCTCTGCCCCTACCACCATTCTCAGGGATGAAGATGATGATGTCTTCACGGCTGATGATGCCAAAAAGGGGGGAGAGTGGCAGAGATAGGCTACCAAAGCTAGATCCCTTTGGTTGTCCACCTTCTAAAAAAGGTAAAGCCAAGTCTGCCAACAAACCAGAGGCTAGTCAAACAGCATCACAACAACAACAACAACAACAAGCAACACCATCAGCACCACAACAAACCACTGATAGAAGCAAAGCAGTAGACAACTCTGCAAACAAAGAAGCTGAAAAGGCTGCTCAGGCCAAACAAAAAAGGGCTGACACCTTGGAAGCTAAAGCAGAGTTGTTGGTGAACCTCAAGAAGGAACAACAGCAGGAGGTTGAAGATGCGGGATCCTCAAAAAGGATGAAAATGCCTGCTAGACATGTCAGAAAACCACCATCTAAGCTAAAAACCTCTGTTGACAAAACCACTGCTGCTACAACCACTGCCACCCAAAACACTGCTTCCCAAACCACTGCATCTAAACCTACAAACACATCTGAACATACAACCACCAAACCTTCACCCAAACCTACATCACCAACCAAATCCCAAACATCTGTTGGTCCTACTAAAAGGTCAACAGATGTTAATCCAACCACTGCTTCCAAATCACCATCCCCTAAAATCTTGTACACAAGGAAGAGAAAATCAACCTTTGTTGTACAGGATGAAAACATACACACATCACCAAATACCACCTCAACTGCACAATCCACCCCTATTACAGCTATTCCACTCTCATCATTCTCACCACACACATCCAAATTCAGTTCCCATAGACCACCACCAACCATTACACCATTGGTTGTTCAGTATCCCCTTAAACTTGATCTACTCAAGGGGGAATTACAATCCTTCTACAATACTGAACAACCATCTGACAGATCTTTCCCTTTTCTCCCAAATTTCCCTGTTCCCCTAAACATTGATACATATCTTAAATACAAGGGTGAACAGGTAGATGCCATTATTAAGGAGAGATGCAAAGGGAAGGATGACAGGACTGCTCAGGGCATCCATTCAGCAGAGCTTAGCAAACTCAGAAGGATTGAGGACTTTGCTAATGTAACACCCCAACCGATGGCGGAAACATCGGGATGTCACGTATTGATGATTGTTCAGTAGCTCATGGTAAATAATAAATTTCATTATATGGTTTAGATAAATTACATACAATTGTTCTACAAGAATTCGTACATCAAATTGAATAGAACTATGCACACATCTTCAAGCATTATGTCAAATCTTCAAGCAAGTAGAACCTAAAACATGTTAAGTTGAAAATATTTTGGGTCAACAAAAGTTGGTGAGAATTACATAGGTTTTGATAATCGAATAAAATTGTTGTGCAATTCATGTGTCATGGCAATCTAGTCCATATGTGAAAACATACTAGAAGTAAATCGAGTGCATAATCAACCATTGTGACTGTTGTATTGTGGTACATCCCATACGCTCATGGTTCACTCGTTTATATTGCAGTAACAAACACCCACGCTACCTATGTAGGAGACACGTATCCGGGTGGGATTGTCAGTCCAATAGATCTATCAATGTATACCGTCGGTTGATCAATGTTATGCTAGCATTGTGCTTACCCTAGTCATGTTCAAGACATAATGCAACATAGAAAAACACATAGACACATTGATGATTGAATTGCATAAATGATGTTGTAACATGTTTCACCCCAAAAATGATGATAAATAGAAAAGGGGCTATGTAAAACTCACCTTAGCAAAATGTTATATCTGTTGAAAAATTGAATAATGGTGTTGCCCAAATGTATCAAGTATCACCCTATAATAAGGTAATAAATATGTCTAAGTCTATCAAGTCTACAAATGTATAAGTTTCTAGGGCTTCGAATTTGGGGATAAATGCTCGATTGATTAATATAAAAAATGTTTGATAATTGAGAGAATATTAGTAAATAAATAACCAAAAATCTTTTTATGAAATTTAAATTTAAGATGGTCACAATAATGTGTTTAAAGTGTAAAAATAATTTTTACAAAATTATTTTCTTTAGAATAGAATATTAATTCTATTTATAACAAATTGTCAAACTTTAACTTTAATATTTAAAATACTAAACTTAAAGAATTATTAGTTTAAAAATTATATTTCTGTTCCAAATAATCAGAAATAATTTCTATAAAATTTTGGTGCAAAAATATTAAAAATTGAATTTATTATGATTTAATTATGATTAAAACTAACAAAAATTGATTAAAAAAACTAAATAAATGATTTTTCTGAAATAAAAATAATTTCAGAAAAGTTTATTGTTATAAAAACTTAGAATAATTTTTGTGGAAATTTATAAGATCGTTTTGATATTTTTATAGAATTTTATAAATAAAATGGAATAAACTTGATTTATTTATTATATATATTAAATAATTAAATTTTTGAAAACTAAAAATTGAAAGTTAAACTTTTTCATTAGATTAACTTAAAATAATTTTTGTAGAATTTTTAAAAGAGTTTTAATAATTTAAAATGAATTTATAAAATATAAGTAATATATATATATATATATTTAATGTTTGTTTGTTGTTAGAATAAAACAACAAAAAGAAAAATATTCGCCACAGCCGGGGATCGAACCCGGGTGGCTCTAATAGTGGGCACCAGACACAACCACTTGGTCCAGACCAGTGATTGTGTTGATTCTTGTTTTATAAAAATAAATAACATAACAGATTTTCATGTTCTTCCCCAATTATTAGCAATCGAGCCCTAGTTTTGCAATCGATCGAATCACACAACATTAACCCAATTAATCATGGGGTTAATGTTGTGTAGGTTCCGATTAATGAAACCCATCAAAAATTACGAACTTACAGACACGATTCGTATACGAATGGATGGTCAAAGCCACGAAGTCAAACACGAACCATGATTCAAGATCAGTTGATTATAAGTAGAAATTGGAGGTGTAGAAAGAATTAGTGGCGAGTTGTGAAGGTTCAGAGATGTTCAATTTATAGGGTAGTGGTCTGGATCGATGGATTGGAAGGTTTGACCTCGTCTTAAAGTTTGACGCGTTAAAAGAGCTAATTACGAGAGGATTGATGAAAATTATAGCAATAGTAGCTAATTACGTGATGATGTTGACCAAAATAAATCATAAGTTGTTTCCAAATCCATCACAGGACGCGTACAAAATTTTCAAACCATTAAGGTTTGGTTCGGTTCTGTTGCAGAGAAGGAAGGAGGCAGACCAGCGTTTAAATCGTGATAAATAGTTATTGTTTCCTAACTCTAACACATAGAGCGTCATGGACCAGTGGCTCGGGTGATGTATGTTAAGAGCCTGAACCGGTCTGGACGCGGGTTCGATTCCCGGTCCAGACAATTCATTTTTTTTATATAGAGAGGAGGAGAGGTGGAGATGGGCCGGGTATGGGCTTGGTGGTTTGGGCTGGATCTTTCTAGTTCTGGGCTTCTGAAATAAGTTTGGTAAAGGTGGGTTAATGTGGTTATCACTAAGATAAGTTTGTGTTGTTTCTATATGTATATATATATATATATATTTTATAAAAAGAAACTGAAATATTATTATTATTATTATTATTATTATTATTATAATAAATCTATATATATATATATATAAATTGTGTGGTAGTAAAATAAGGACTTAGGCACATTATGAATGATAAAAAAAAATATAATGTGCGTATTAGGATTTGGGGAAAATTTTGCGATGTTACAGTCTCCCCTACTTTTGGAAACTTCGTCCCGAAGTTAAAAGAAAAATACCAGGTTTGCAATTGGTCAACTACCGAAAACCTTGATAAAATTTCACACTACCTTAACGTACCTGTAAATTCATGATTACGTTCCGGACCGTAATTACCAATTTACCTTACATTAGGGTTTTGCGTCCTTTTATGACTTTACCGATTGTTGAGCAGGTCTGATAGTCCCCACTAGTCGTTGAGCAGGTGGTAGGGCCTCTCCCGACTGTTGGAAAGACATGATGACCTCTACCAATCGTTAAGTAGGTTGTTTGGTAGTCAACTAATTGTTGTACAAGTAAGCAAGTATGATTATAGATATAGCAATTAATTCACATTCAAACAAGCATGCACTCAGATGTTATGATAATACTCGAATTTATTATTTGAATCAAAAAGTGTCAATACATGGAATTAAAGAGAAAGTAGACATTATTCCAAATGGTGGGGTTTGCGGTTAAGTAGCTGGAGGGTCTCTAACGGGGTTGTTTGGAGCAGCAAGGGCATTTGCAGCAGGAATTCGACAAGCGTCCGCAAGATGTCCATACCTTTGACAATTGGTGCACTGTCGGCAGGGTACTTGGGTTGGATGGTGATACTGGCAGGTGTCACACTTAGGTAGCTTCCCGTTGTATTGTTTCTTGTTGGGTGGGACAGTGGTGTCTATTGCAAAATTCCTGACCTTGCACTTTCCGTTGGTTGAGGCCTCGGTTTTGATTTCAACGGCAGGTTGGGGAGTATCCTTTTTCTTTTCCCCTTTACGAGTTAGGGTTCCTGCCTTCACATGGTTATCTGTTAGGGTGGCAGCCAAACGCTTTGCTTCCTCCAATGTAGCAGGGTTCTTTCCCCACACCGTGTCTTGAATCTGCGTCGGTAAGCCACCAATGTATTTTTCGATAGCAATAGGCAAAGGGGTGACTTTGTGGGGTAGCAGTAAGCTAAGTTCGTGAAAACGAGTGTTGTAAGCAAGGTTTTCCCCACTGTCTTGAGCAAGATCATGAAATTCATCTTCCAGCTTCTTGATTTCATTACGAGGAAAGAACTCTGCCTTCATAATGTCTTTAGCTTGATCCCAAGTTAAGGCTAGTGCAGCTTCAGCTCCGCGAGTGCGTTTTTCTTCATTCCACCAAGTGAGTGCTCGTTTGTGAAGAACACTCATGGCATAACGGACTTTAAAGTTGTCGGGGCATTCACTGTTGATGAAGGTATTCTCAATACCCTCAAACCATTGTAGGAGTCCCGTCGCTCCTTCTTCACCACTAAACTTTGGGGGATTACAAGAATTAAAGTGTTTAAGGGTACAGGCTGGAAGACCATTCCCATTCCCGTTGTGGTTTCCATTTCCATTCCCGTTACCGTTGCCGTTGCCGTTTCCGTTCAACTAGATGACTTGAGCTAGTAAGTTGGGAACCAGAGTTGCGATTTGCTGCGCCATTTGTTGAGAAATGATTGCAGCCAGTTGAGCATCGACACCATTATTGTTGTTGTTGTTGTTGTTGTTGTGGTTAGTGTCATGGTTATGATTGTGATTGCTACTCCCTTCATCATGATTGTTACCACTGTTAAGACGAGCACTGCGACGTGGAGGCATGATCTGTAAGAGACACAGTGAAATGAATGAGATTATATAAGGAGTGTAATCATTTATTCATTAATTAAAACGAATAAACGAAAACGTTGACTTATCAAAGATTCCAGATTCTAATAACATATGAAGACATACTTTAGCCTATAAGTGAACACTCATCCCGAGAATTCCCAGGTAGGCATCCGGGTCCCTCGTCTGATTGGGATATATGCGCAATGCCAGCCTAGACAGAAGACTCAGAATACAGGCGTTCATCCTTCCAGATTGCACGTGTTCGTTATTAAAATCTAGAACTTCGACGAGATCTCAAGGTGGTTCAGGTTAAACCTGAGGATTTTGTCCTATTAGTCTAAGAGTAGACCCAGTGATGAAAGCAACCTTCTTGTAAGGATGAAAGTAGGGATATGAAGTAGGAGATAGAGAATAGCAAGTAAAAGAAGCAAGTACTGGTTAAATCCTATGGTTATAGACTAGATTATTTTTCTAATAACCTAATTCCCTATAACCATGGCTCTGATACCAATCTGTAACACCCCAACCGATGGCGGAAACATCGGGATGTCACGTATTGATGATTGTTCAGTAGCTCATGGTAAATAATAAATTTCATTATATGGTTTAGATAAATTATATACAATTGTTCTACAAGAATTCGTACATCAAATTGAATAAAACTATGCACACGTCTTCAAGCATTATGTCAAATCTTCAAGCAAGTAGAACCTGAAACATGTTAAGTTAAAAATATTTTGGGTCAACAAAAGTTGGTGAGAATTACATAGGTTTTGATAATCGAATAAAATTGTTGTGCAATTCATGTGTCATGGCAATCTAGTCCATATGTGAAAACATACTAGAAGTAAATCGAGTGCATAATCAACCATTGTGACTGTTGTATTGTGGTACATCCCATACGCTCATGGTTCACTCATTTATATTACAGTAACAAACACCCACGCTACCTTTGTAGGAGACACGTATCCGGGTGGGATTGTCAGTCCAATAGATCTATCAATGTATACCGTCGGTTGATCAATGTTATGCTAGTATTGTGCTTACCCTAGTCATGTTCAAGACATAATGCAACATAGAAAAACACATAGACACATTGATGATTGAATTGCATAAATGATGTTGTAACATGTTTCACCCCAAAAATGATGATAAATAGAAAAGGAGCTATGTAAAACTCACCTTAGCAAAACGTTATATCTGTTGAAAAATTAAATAATGGTGTTGCCCAAATATATCAAGTATCACCCTATAATAAGGTAATAAATATTTCTAAGTCTATCAAGTCTACAAATGTATAAGTTTCTAGGGCTTCGAATTTGGGGATAAATGCTCGTTTGATTAATATAAAAAATGTTTGATAATTGAGAGAATATTAGTAAATAAATAACCAAAAATCTTTTTATGAAATTTAAATTTAAAATGGTCACAATAATGTGTTTAAAGTGTAAAAATAATTTTTACAAAATTATTTTCTTTAAAATAGAATATTAATTCTATTTATAACAAATTGTCAAACTTTAACTTTAATATTTAAAAATACTAAACTTAAAGAATTATTAGTTTAAAAATTATATTTCTGTTCCAAATAATCAGAAATAATTTCTATAAAATTTTGGTGCAAAAATATTAAAAATTGAATTTATTATGATTTAATTATGATTAAAACTAACAAAAATTGATTAAAAATACTAAATAAATGATTTTTCTGAAATAAAAATCATTTCAGAAAAGTATATTGTTATAAAAACTTAGAATAATTTTTGTGGAAATTTATAAGATCGTTTTGATATTTTTATAGAATTTTATAAATAAAATGGAATAAACTTGATTTATTTATTATATATATTAAATAAATAAATTTTTGAAAACTAAAAATTGGAAGTTAAACTTTCTCATTAGATTAACTTAAAATAATTTTTGTAGAATTTTTAAAAGAGTTTTAATAATTTAAAATGAATTTATAAAATATAAGTAATATATATATATATATATATATATATATATATATATTTAATGTTTGTTTGTTGTTAGAATAAAACAACAAAAAGAAAAATATTCGCCACAGCCGGGGATCGAACCCGGGTGGCTCTAATAGTGGGCACCAGACACAACCACTTGGTCCAGACCAGTGGTTGTGTTGATTCTTGTTTTATAAAAATAAATAACATAACAGATTTTCATGTTCTTCCCCAATTATTAGCAATTGAGCCCTAGTTTTGCAATCGATCGAATCACACAACATTAACCCAATTAATCATGGGGTTAATGTTGTGTAGGTTCCGATTAATGAAACCCATCAAAAATTACGAACTTACGGACACGATTCGTATACAAATGGATGGTCAAAGCCACGAAGTCAAACACGAACCACGATTCAAGATCAGTTGATTATAAGTAGAAATTGGAGGTGTAGAAAGAATTAGTGGCGAGTTGTGAAGGTTCAGAGATGTTCAATTTATAGGGTAGTGGTCTGGATCGATGGATTGGAAGGTTTGACCTCGTCTTAAAGTTTGACGCGTTAAAAGAGCTAATTACGAGAGGATTGATGAAAATTATAGCAATAGTAGCTAATTACGTGATGATGTTGACCAAAATAAATCAGAAGTTGTTTCCAAATCCATCACAGGACGTGTACAAAATTTTCAAACCATTAAGGTTTGGTTCGGTTCTGTTGCAGAGAAGGAAGGAGGCAGACCAGCGTTTAAATCGTGATAAATAGTTATTGTTTCCTAACTCTAACACATAGAGCGTCATGGACCAGTGGCTCGGGTGATGTGTGTTAAGAGCTTGAACCGGTCTGGACGCGGGTTCGATTTCCGGTCCAGACAATTCATTTTTTTTATATAGAGAGGAGGAGAGGTGGAGAGGTGGAGATGGGCCGGGTATGGGCTTGGTGGTTTGGGCTGGATCTTTCTAGTTCTGGGCTTCTGAAATAAGTTTGGTAAAGGTGGGTTAATGTGGTTATCACTAACATAAGTTTGTGTTGTTTCTATATGTATATATATATATATATATTTATAAAAAGAAACTGAAATATTATTATTATTATTATTATTATTATTATTATTATTATTATTATTATTATAAATCTATATATATATATATATATATATATATATATATATATATATATATATATATATATATATATAAATTGTGTGGTAGTAAAATAAGGACTTAGGCACATTATGAATGATAAAAAAAATATAATGTGCGTATTAGGATTTGGGGAAAATTTTGCGATGTTACAGCTAAGACCCTGAGCAACTCCATGTCTTCCATGCCTCTCAGTGTTGACTTGGAAAAGGAGGTTAGGGATTCTCATCTGGAACAGATTTAGGCAACCAAGCCATATAAAGCAACTAAAAAGCAGTTTGCTGGCTGGACCACTCATGCACTAAGAGAAGAACTTCTCAGAATAGAAGAGTTGGCCAAAGACCCCAAAGCTAAAGTCTCTACTCCTAATTTTGGCAAAGGCAGAGACCCAGTCAGAGCCTTAAAGTTTAAAAGAATGAGACAAGAGATAGTAGCTGCTAATTATGGGGAGATGAGGTCTGTTTCTAGATGGTCTGAGCTGAGGCTGGTTGAGACATACAAGAGTCTTGAAGAAAACAGAAAGAAGGATCCCAGCCTACCTAGAAAACCTGTCTATCCTGATGAGCCACTGATGAAGAGACCCCAGCAGACTTTTACCTTAGACAGCTTACTTGAAACTTCTGATCTATCAGCTGCTGCAAGAAGACAGTTCAAGAAAAAGAAAGAAATGTCAGAAGAAGATCAGAAGAAGTTTGCTGATACATTTATCAAAGAAGGGCTCTTCAATCAGATACATTTCTTCTCTGATCCCACAACAGAGAAACTCAGGGAACTCATTGGAAGACCTCCATCACCTAACTCATCCCAAATAAAAGTTCATCTCAGCAAATCCACTGACTCAAAAATTCTAAAATGGAAAGTCAACAAAGACAACCATGAATTGACTCTGCTCAGGTCAGATGGAAGAGTTCAGAAAATTAGCATGGATGATGCATACAGCCTATGTGCAAATGATCTTCAAACATTGCTAAATCTAGAGCTTGAAAGAGATGAAGAAGACTTATTTGCTCTGAACTTTGAACTACAATTCAAAGGTCAAATCAGAGAAAGTCTGATGAGGAATAAAGATCAGTAAATAAAGCTGAGTTTTGGCATCATCTGTTCTAGGGGGAGATTGTTGGGTCTGCTGACCTGGAGAAGAACAGATGATTGAAAAGCCAAAACATGCTAACAGTTGATCCACACAATAAACAGTCCTTACAACATACTTCTTTCAAAAGAATGCTGACTCTAACAACTGTTCCATCCAAACAACTGCTATGACAACTGCTGATACAAAGGACTGCTGAATAAACACTGATGAAGAACAACTGCTGACCAAAGGTCTGATGAAGAACAACTGCTGATCCAAGTACTGAAGACTAAAGCACTGCTGGAGCCAACAGTACTTAGGCTCCAGCAGAGGATACAAGACCATCAGAGTTTTCCTACAACAGTAGTTTACCTTCAGTGTTTTCAATGTAACAGTAGTTTGTAATAGGCAGATGTTTTATGTTCGTTATTCTGTTAGAGGTCACTGTCTTAAGGTGACGTCAGCCTAGGTCATCAGTGGTTTAGGTTTGTCTATCAATAGAACAGTGCCTGTACTGTTCTATGGCATCACACACAAACATTCTCTCAGACAAACAATCACTGTGTGATCAGGCTGAGGGGGAGTACTTGTATGATTGTAATCTTTTAGATAAATGAAAGCATTCGATCAGAAAACAATTACTCTCATGTTTTGATTAATAGTTTATCATTCCGCTGCACTTTCCATCTATATTCATATCACTCTTATCATTCTTAGTTAAACATAATCAAAACAATCAAACTCAGATCCTAACAGCATTTTAGTCTATAACTGTCATAGCCTAAGCACTGCATTAGTTACACACATAGCTTAAGTGTACAACTAGCTTTCGGGCTACGTATACTTACTTAATAGATTATAGGAGATATATAATCCTTTAACACTAAATCCGATACTGAGCACATCCTTAGTGAAAGACGAAAGCTAGGCCATGTGGCGCATCAATTGGGACTAAAATTCCAACCAGCTTCACGGATAGGGAAGTCGGCAATAGAGTACCAGTGAGGGTACCAACTGTCAGATTCATGGGAGAGAACCCTTGAAGGCGGTATAGCCACTATGACGGAGAACTACGCAGTACCCACGGCGTGGTGCTACACTACGAGTAATGAGTGGAAAACTACTAAGAGCCGTTTGTCCTATATTATTATTACTATTAATATCAATCTACTACTTTATCTTATTCTCACCTTTATAATCCATGCTACATTCTAGTTTACTTATACTGCATGAACGATAGTATGCGGAACATATTATTGTTTTCTCATGAGTATAATGTAAATGTAGAATTGCCATGACGGGAAGAGGAAATGGTAGAGGCAGCATCAGCATGACGCAAGAAGAACTGAGCACACTAATCAATGATCGGGTTGTAGCAGCTTTGGCGGCTTTTCAAGCTGGCCAACCTACTCATCACCCTCCGACTTGTACCTACAAGTCATTCATGGATTGAAAGCCTCATAACTTTGGAGGATCTGAAGGAGCAGTCGGACTACTTAGGTGGTTCAAGAAGGTGGAATCATGCTTTGCTATGTGCAATTGCCCGCCAGCTGAGAGGGTTAAGTATGCACAGCTACGCTTGAGAATGCGGCCTTATCGCGGTGGAATGCTCAAGTGCAGCTGCTAGGAGTTGATGTGGCCAATGCTAACCTGTGGGCGGATTTCAAGGAACTCATGAAGGAGGAGTATTGTCCTCGAGATGAGATTCAGAAGTTGGAGACCGAGTACCTCAACCTGAAGATGGTGGGGTCAGAGATTGAGACTTATACTACTAGGTCGCATGAGCTGGCGACCATGTGCCCTAATTACTCTACTCCTCTCTATAAACGAATTGAGTTGTACATCAAGGGCTTGGTGCCTCAGATTAAAGGAATGGTCACTGCTGCTAACCTGAATAACATTCAGCAAGTCATTTGCTTAGCCCACCAGTTAACAGATCAGAAGGTGGAAGAAGGAATATTGACCCCCACGGAGTACCTCATCGTCTACCACTAAAGATAACAAACAGAAATGGGAAGATGGCTTGGGCAAGGTCTCAAGTCGTGACAGTCAGCAACAGCGGAAGAGGTCAGATGCAAACGACAACAATCAGACCCCTTCTGACAATAACTAGAGTACTTACAAGGGGAGGCACCCGAAGTGTGATCAGTTCAACTATCATCATTCTGGTCCATGTGAGGACGAAAAGTGTGAACGATGTGGAAAAGCTGGTCATGCAGCTAAGGACTGTCATGCTCAATTCCCAAAGAATCAGCAGCCACAGCAGGGGCAGCAAAGTCGTCAAAATACTAGAAAAGGGTGTTTCCAGTGTGGGAGTGAAACCCACTTCAAAAGGGACTGTCCCCAGCTCAACGGTAACAACAACAACAACAACGGGGACAATGATGACAACAACGCCTGATGGGTACGTAACTCACTAATGTCCTATTTGATTCTGATGTTGGTAGAGCATGTGCCTTTGGACTTTTGTGCAACTCTAGGGTTAGACCCAACTCTCTTTGAATTCAAACACATTATAGAACTAGCTGATGCTAAGCTTATCGAAGTTACCTAGCTCTATTACAAGTAGAAACCCGTACGGCTTAACTAACTATTAGGTATCAATCTTATCATCCCAACTATCCTTCGTAGCTCTGACATCATCATGGGCGTGGACGGGTTGTCCAGCCATGAACTTAAATCCTTGGCACAAGATAGTGATTGGAGTCCCTCGTTCTAATGAGGAAAATCTTATCTGGCCAGCGACATCGAAACAGCGCCAGCGTTGGCACCTCTCTTTTAGGAGAACTCAGAGCACGTAATCGAAAATTCGAACTGAATTTCGAGACGAAATTCTTTTCAACTTGGGGATGATGTGACACCCAGAAAATTTTTCGGAATTTTCTCTCACTTGACGCCAACTTTACTAGGTTACTTGCTGAATTTCGAGACGAAATTCTTTTCAACTTAGGGATGATGTGATACCCCACAATTTCAGGTTCTTAATTTAACTAAACTCTAGTTACTTGCACCCAGATTTCTTGCATTCTACTTTACTAGAGTTAACTAGATAAGTTACACGTGCACACACTAGCTATATATGTATCTATAAGTTATCATAGATTGACAAACATATGATTAAACTTATGAGAGTTTATAAATATTAATCTATGTGTGTACATGAATCTCTTATACTTCTAAATGTGCTTGTGTATATATATATATATATACACATACACTAGGCTTTGTACATACACTATGCTTGATAAGAAAAACTATATTTTGTTAAATACCTTCTAGAAGCTAACACACATACATACATGTATATATAAACACACGCATGCACACATACACTCCTAAACACTTGGAAGTTTCTTTTTGTCTTTAGTAGCCACCCTATGGGAGACAAACATTCCTACTTTACTAATTAGTGGGCTATATAGCACATGGAGAAATTCTGGGATCTATGATAGGTCACTATCCAAGCATGCTTGCTATCTAAGCTAGATTAGCTAGACAAACTCTTACATATTTTTTAAATATTTCGGCCATAGACCCTAGCACCCAAGAAGCTTCCACACTAGCATTTAGAGCGTATGATCCATCAACATCCAAACAAGTGAGACAAAACATGGCATTGAGCTATCACTATCATCTAGAACATTTGTTCTTTCCACCTCATGAGATTTCGGCCTATACTCTCCTAGCATACTATAGAAACTTCTAAACAAATTACTAGGAAGCTAAGAACTATCACATTAGTACAATGCATGCCATTGAGAGGTCACAATCACTTTCCTATGCCTTATAATCTTCGGCCAAAACATCCAACAAAAAAAACACATAAGCTATATCTTAAACTAACACCAAAAGGGAAACAAGACAAACATGGCATGCCACCTTCCTAGTAAGCCACCTTCTAGTTATAACCTACACTAAGAATTGGCTAGAGCGTGTGCAAACACAAGAAGCATGGAGGAAACATCACTATCCACATGTGCCTACTAATCCTACATCTATGAGTTGTCTAAATCACTTTATCCTAACACTATGAATTTTCGGCTACTCCTAAATCACATGTGCACAAATTAGCCATCCAAATGGAAGCATGCTTATCGAGTACACCCCTTGGTTAGATTATCGAGTACTAGGAAGCTCCAAGTCTACAAGTTTCCCCCTTCCTACTATCTAGTAATAAGGTAAGTTCTAATCGCTCATTTTTCTTAGTACTATCGGCCCTTATTGTGAACCCAAACCTAGGCCCTTTGATCACTAGGATCGGCCCTCAACTAGCATTGATAAGTTGGTTGTTATGCATTTAGTAATCAAGCTCCTAGTATGCACACATTGTTTCACTTATATAATCAATTATGTTATCTAGTGTTGAAATAATTGGTTACACATTACACATGGATTCATGAAACACTTTAGATCAAACTTCTTATACATAAAACATGATCTACACAACTTGATGTGTTTCACAAAAGTGTGTGCCGAACTTGTGTGATAAACAAGAACATAGTTTAATATGTCTTAATGCTCATAGGGAGATATTTGTTGGAACGATAGTTACTTTCTCTGCTTTGCTAGATCTCTCGCACAAACACCAGGTGAGTTTCACTACTCTTTTCTCAAAAGCATGCGTCTCGGGTTTGAGACAACTTACTTAACTTTTTCTAGTCCGGTTTGGGACTACTTTCACATCCCGGGTTTTGGGGTGCAATGACTCCTTGAGTGGGCCGGGCTTTGCTAGTTTCACACTCTGTGTCATTGATGAACTAAACTGCATTCTATCACTGAAGTCCTATACTATTTACTGAATGAGTTGTCGGGTTATGGCAAGCGGGTTACTAGTTGATAGCGCTATTAGGCTTGACAAACCTCACACCGTGCTGGGAGCCGGGCGTGAACTACGACCTTAGACTTTTTCATTGTTGATAGGCATGATGGGAGGCAAAATCCAGCTCGCGGGGCGAGTGCATCGTTTGAATAGCAATTCGGTATATCATTTTTTAGTTATCATGAATGGTTAGCTACCCTTGGCATACGCTGAACTAGTGGTTCGTGATTCTTGTTTCTTGGTTAATGATTACTACTTTGGGTTCGGGGAACCTGTTAAACGTTCTTGGTTTGGGAAACCTACACTATTACTTACCTTACTTTGTGAACTCACCAACTTTATGTTGACACACTATATACATGCATTTACATGTAGTTAGCTTCCGGTGCCGCGATTAGAAAGCCTGGTCACTAGTTTCAGAGCACGTGTAGGGCATGCATCATATAGCGTCATTGGGATATGAACACTTAACTACTTTCGAATGTTTAATTATCTATTATGATTTTGAGCACGTTGTTTTGCGCAGCCTATATGGTTAACTATTATCTTTAAATTCGCTTCCGCAACTATTTGAATAAATTATTATCTAGTAAACCTGTTTTCAATAACGAACTAAATTGTTTAGGCATTTAGAGTCGTTCATGTGACTTATGGCTATAGGATCCTGGAACGTCACACGCCTCGCGGTATAAACCCCGCAGTGGAAAGTGAGGGTGTGACATAAATCAAAAACCCTAATCAGTTTAACAACGATTGCACAATCAAACCCTAAAAAATCAATTGAAATCAGTCAAAACATAGAGAATTGATTGAACCCTAAAACATAAACACTCTAACAATCAAACCCAAAAACATGAATTGAAATAAATCAAACCCTAAAACATCAATCGAACCCTAAAACATCAATCAAAAATCAAAATAATTAGTAAAAGTGAACAATAATACACGCACACTAAAAAACAATCAACATAAATAATTTAAATAAGCCAATAGATACATAACAAACCTTAATC
The DNA here is from genome assembly GCA_028751855.1 of Ambrosia trifida. NCBI lineage: Eukaryota > Viridiplantae > Streptophyta > Magnoliopsida > Asterales > Asteraceae > Ambrosia > Ambrosia trifida. Next base: position 60,233,291 of record CM054128.1, on the reverse strand, counting down.
GACACATAAATCAACGAAAAACACGAAAAAAATAAAGAAAAAAGAACCACATGAAGAAGGTTTGATTAATATACAATGGTAGAGATGAAAGCTTGGAGAAGAGATTAAAAGAATTGTTACCTATTTGGAATCACCTCTTGATCGCCTGGCTAGGGTTTCAGATTGACGAAGACAAACGCGTTTGAGTTGGGCAATTAGGTTATGTTCCGTATTTGTTTTCCTTTTATATTTATTCGATTTTTAATTTAAAAAAAAGGAAAATTTTATAAAAACCCACATCATGCCATGTGGCTTAATGAGACGAGGAGAGAGAATTGAACTTGCAATGTGGGAGTGTCATGTGTCCTACATTGCTTTAAAATATTAGATGTATAGATTAGTAATATATTCGTAAAAATAGTAATTAAAAATTTTAATTCGGGCAATAAGATATAAATGGGATTAAAATTAAAAATCGTAATATTAGTTTTAGTATTAGTAATATATTCATAATTCAATTCAGTCAATAATAAATAAATGAGCTTAAAAATCGTAATATATAACATTAAATTCGGTCAATTATTATTAATGTCATTAAAACTCATAATAAATAACATTAAAAATGAATACATTTTATTAATTGCAGGCAAGACCAATAATAATTCATAAAGATAGATTAAACATAATTTCGTAGTAATATTAATATAAATAAATAAGATTAAAAAATCATAATAAATAACATCCAAATCGGTCAATTATTATTAATGCCAATTAGTATTAGTAATATATTCGGTCAACGATACTATTTTTACGAATAGTAAAACTAAAATCGTAATATTAGTATTAATATTAGTAATTATTAGTAATATATTCGTAAAAATAGTAACAGAAAAATTTAATTCGGTCAATAAGATATAAATGGGATTAAAATTAAAAAAATGATATTAGTTTTAGTATTAGTAATATATTTGTAATTTAATTCGGTCAATAAGAAATAAATGAGATTAAAATTAAAAATCGTAATATTAGTATTAGTATTAGTATTAGTAATATATTCGTAAATTAATTCGGTCAATAATAAATAAATGAGCTTAAAAATCGTAATATATAACATTAAATTCGGTAAATTATTATTAATGTAAATAAATAACAATCATTCAGATTAAATGACACTAAATTCGGTCAAGTATTACAATAATATTAAACATAATTTCGGACTAAATGAGAGTTATTATGGTAAACTAAAACTCGTATTAATGTTAATATAAATTAATGAGATTATATATATATACAATTAGCAACTTAGGTCATCATTAAAAGTCATCACCCTTTCTCATCACTTGGCACCTTTTCACAAATTAGTTATAGTTGGGTCACTTTTAAAAGTCACAACCCTTCTCAATCACTTGGCACCGTTTCATAAATTAGTTAGTTGGGTCATTTTTAAGAGTCACCACCATTCCCCATCACTCCCCACCGTTTCACAAATTATATATATATATATTTAAATTTAAATTGGAAACAATACATATCACAAAGCACTGATTCCGACTTGCAAGGTTTTTTTCTTATTTTCAAATCCATTTGATTTTAATAACCCGCTCCAACATGTGTCCTTTCCACATCTCATTTTCACCAACACAATTTATGATTGTTTGCAACCGTTTTCCAAATTCATCTTTCATGTAAGGATTCTAATTTATTGTTCCTTTGAATAACGAACAAGTTTAAAAAACCAACGAATAGGCGCATATTATTGTAAAATCCTAACATATGTGTTGCATCTTTTATGGAACTGTCGTCTGTTCCGGTAGCATCCCCCGGAAAGGGATATCAATTACCACATAACTGCTACACTCATAAATCAAACTTAAAAATATATAACATACAAAGTTAGGACCCCAAAATTCGGGTCATTTGCTAAAACACTTTATCTTTTGAAGTAAAATAATTTAGGCGTGTTGTTGTAGGTTAGGGATAATGCAAAAAAAGATAAAAATAAAAAGGAAAGATGGTTTGAATAATGTTTAAGAATTTTCGCATCTCATATAGTGATACTAAAACATTCATAATCAAGATCCCGTCGCAACGCGCGGGCAAGCACAACTCGTTAAAAATAAATGAGAGTTATTATGGTAAACTGAAATTCATATTAATATCAATATAAATTAATGAGATTAAAAATTAAAAATAAATGAGAGTTATTTCAAAAATAAATAAAGGCTAAATTGACTAATAATTAATGACATTAAAAATTAAAAATAAATGAGAGTTATTTCGAAAATAAATGAAGTTAATAATTATTCAGATTCAAATTCAGATTCATGTAGGTGATTTCGTTACTATTTAATGACCCTTGAATGAGGGTCAATGTGTATGGATACCGTATTTTTTCGAAATCAGGAAAACATTTTAACTATTGTTATGTTATAATTGGTATCCTAAATGAGTATATTTTGGGAAATAATTGCAATGAAAATGCTTAAAATTAGAAAACTAATTGCAATTGTAAATGATTATCATCTATCACAAATTATGAGTAAGAGAATAATTTTAAGTTAAATTATGACTTATAAATAAATGACACAGTAAATTTAGTAAGAGAATAATTGTGTAAGAGAATAATTTAATTCGGTCAAATTATGAGTAATTCAATTTAATTCGGTCAAATTATGAGTAATATCAATTTAATTCGGTCAAATTATGTGTAAGAAAAATTACAATATTAACAAATTATGAGTAAGAGAATAATTTTAAGTCAAATTAAGAGTTGTAAATAAATGACACGGTAAATTGTGTAATAGAATAATTTAATTCAGTCAAATTATGAGTAATTCAATTTAATTTCGGTCAAATTATGAGTAATATCAATTTAATTCGGTCAAATTATGTGTAAGAAAATTCATAATATTTACAAATTATGAGTAAGAGAATAATTTTAAGTCAAATTATGACTTATAAATAAATTACACGGTAAATTGACGTGTAAGTTACAATATTTATCACAATTATTGTAAATATTGTAATTTAACGGTTGGAACAGATTTAGGATTTAGGATAAAACCTCACAAATTCTGGATTTATAAATAATTTTTTCTGGATTTAAATAAAAATATTGTAATTTGCGTTCAAAACCTCATTTATCACAAATTTAGTATTTGGTAAATTGACGTTCAAGTTTAAATTTAGTAGGAAAAGTCAACATTATTATTAATGTAATTACGAAATATTAGTGTGTTTATATGGTATGGTCAAAATTTGTTTTTGTTTTATTATAATCCACCTATATACATAAACGTCAATTTAAATTATTTTTATATAATGAAAATTAGTGGGCAATGACATCGTGGCTAAATAATACAAACAGGAATAAACGTACCAATTCATTTGTAACAGTGCATTCAAAACCAGGTAAACCATCGTAGTTGGTTACTTGAATTTGTTGCATATTCAAAGTCAAATCCTGTTTTTCAAATGTTAAAACATATCATTAGTAAAACCGATTGAATAGTAATAAAATTAACGTAAATCCGAATGATACAAATCCTTATTATCCCTTTTAAAAAATTCGATTGAATATTTGTATATTAATTACAAATCAGTTTATCACAATCAGATTAAATATGTGTTTAGCACAAATCCGATTATAACAAATCTGACTATAAAAATCCGTTTCATTAGAACATGTGTTTAAGAAGAATGATTTCCATTTAAACTAATAAGAAATTTCATTAGTAACTTTGTTATCACTTTATAATAAACCTGATTGAATATGTGTTTATCACGATTCCGTTTAATCTGATTTAAAAATCTGTTTTTATTCCGTTTGAATACATGGGTATATTACAAATCTGTTTATCACATCCCGTTTAACCGGGTTGCACATTTTCATTCAATACAAATATGTTTTTAAAAAATTCCGATTGAATACATGGGTATATTACAAATCTGTTTATCATAATCCGATTGAATATGTGTTTAGCACAAATCCGGTTATCACAAATCTGAATGAAAATATGCTTTCAAATGATTTCAAATGAATGAAAATACGCTTCAAATGATTTCAAATGAATGAAAATATGTTTTTTAAAAAAAAAAATCTGATTGAATACATGGGTATATTACAAATCTGTTTAAAACAATCCGATTGATAATGTGTTTAGCACAAATCCGGTTACATAAATCTGAATGAAAATATGCTTTTAAAAAAAATATGCTTTCAAATGAATCAAAATACGCTTCAAATGATTTCAAATGAATGAAAATATGCTTTTAAAAAAAATCCGATTGAATATTTCTATATTACAAATCTGTTTATCACAATCCGATTGAATATGTGTGGATAATCAACATTAGACGAGTAGTATGGATGTCTACCTTTAATCGGTTGTGAATAATCAAGAAATAATGCAAGATGAAGAAGAAAGCCTCTAAGATTTGTTAGGAATTAGATTCGGAGCTTTAATATGGAGTAGTATCAATAGGAATTAGAAGAGTAGTATGAGAGTTTTGATATGGAGAATCAAAAAAAATAAAAGAAAGAGGTTTTTATAGTCATAGATTCGGAGCTCCATATTGCTTGTTGGATCCTGGAGGCCCTCTCTAAGGCTTCTATTCGACCCAAGGTTACTCATTTATTATATAGATAGACGATTTGTTATAATCTAATGTATCTGTGTAACCTAAATAACTAACTAATACACACATGTATTTTTAACACCAAAATGACTTGTTATAACCCAATATGGTTATGCATAACCTAAAACAACCCTCTAACACATCACAAGGCTTCTTATTGAACTAGTCATTACACAAATTCTTTTAACAAGTAATGACTTGTTGTAACCTAAAGTGACTTTATAACGTAAAACAATTAAATAACATATGAAAGGCACATTAGTGTACCAATCGTTAAACACATTATTTTAACATCAAAGCCACTTCTTGTGACTTTATGTGACTCTGTGTGTAATATAAGTTATGAAAAAAGATATTAGTAATCTTACTGTATAGATAACTAAAAAGGTAATTTGAGGTGCCTTTTCTTCAAATCACCACCTTTCAAAAAGTCACGTCGGTTCAAATTTATTTTAATCCTATAAACGTCATGTTTCTTCAAATCATCACCTTTCGAAAAGTCATGTGAATTCAAATTGGCACCTTATAAATTGATTTTAATCTTACTAATTACATATCTAGCACTTCAAGACCATACATGAATGTTGTACCCATACGGCATGTATCAAACTTGGTTTAATAACATTTTTTGTTCCAATCGACAACACCACTACCCGCACCGTTACTTCAACGTTGTCAACTATGATCCTTTAAGAACTCGCCTTAACAACCATCACAAGGTTACCTTGTTAAGATAAACAAAGTAGAAAACTTAACGAAATAGTCATTGCAAGCATCTTTATTCTTTAGTGTTGTTTCTATCCTACTTTGTTTTATTTTCTTTCTCAGGTTATGCTTTCGGATTAGTTATTTCTTTTAAATTACCTAGAGATAGTGATTTTGGATCGCTTCACGTGCTTGAGTGTTTACAAACCCATTATTTATTGAGTTGCTCTAAGTTTATCTCACTTTTCTTTATATGGGTTGTTACTCAAACACAAAACATGCATTTTCTTATTTCATTATTCAGAAACTGAAACCACGACTCCTAACAAAGCTCCTCCAGTTGGCCTCTGTTCGATGGTATCAGGGTGTAACCGTGTTAATCCTAAAACGCAAAATCAAAAGTTCAAAGTGAGTTTATTTTAGCTAGTGGGTTTGCCTGCATGATGCAGCGGGTGTAACCGAAACTCTTTTGTAGAGCACAATCTAATCTAACATACCTACTATGAATCTAACCCTTTTAATACCTTTGTTTGAAATTCATTATAAACAGAAGCTTTCTTCTTCGGTTGTTGAATCCGGTGATCATATAGTTTAGATTGGATTAGGCATGTTTATGTGTATGAATATAACATAATAATTTTAGAATTCAAATCGTTACCTCTTGATTAAAAACACAACTTTCACTCTTGATTTCTCGATTTCTATATAGTATGATCAAGTTTATAAAACTTTAACTTTTATAAAGTACCTAACTCTATATAAAAGATTATAACAAAATATATAGCATCATGAGTTGGTTCTTATATGTTTTCTATTCAATACATTTAAAGTAACTAGTTTATACCCCGGGAGTGTCCCGGGTTGAGAAATCTAAGTAAAGTGAATAAAATTAGAACTATCTAAACTATAAAAATGACATGTGCCAATATATGATTAATGAATATTATTATTATTATTATTATTATTATTATTATTATTATTATTATTATTATTATTATTATTATTATTATTATTATAAACAAATCTCTGCCATAAGTTATCATATTTTAGAGGGTGTTTGGGATTGAGTTTGAAAACAACTTATTGACTTATTGGCTTTTTCAAAAAGCCAATAAGTCAATAAGCTGTTTGTGTAACCCAAAAGCAATTTTTGTTTTGACTTTTGATTTTTGGATTTTAAGGGTGGAAAAGTTGTTTTTGAAAAGTTAGAAATCCTGGCTTTTGGCTTTTGACTTTTTGAAAAAAATTACAAATTTACCACACATACAACCAATATTCACAATAAATTAAGCGAAACACTTAAAAAAAGACAATTTATTGACTTTTTGACGTTTCTCATCCGAAAAGGTAATCCAAACACTTTTTTTAAAACTTCTTTTCAAAAATTCATAAGCCAATAAGCACTTTTGACTAAAAGCACTTTTACATTTCCAAACTCAATCCCAAACACCCTCTTAATATGAAAAAAGGGTAATTGGGTCGGGTATCACCTAATCCCAGGCCCGACCCAAACCCACAATTTTTTTTAAACTATTTCCAAATCTGACACAATACCTATCGGGTTATAAAAAATAGTCGTATTTTTCTCCGTTTTTTATATTGTACTATGGTACTCGTTGAAAAGATAATAAAACGCTCGTTAATTTGGTGTAATTTTTTCTTTAAAAAATCTCATATATAAAAGATATTAACGTTTAAAAGTTATGAGAGGAAACATGATAGAGAAAATAATAAAGTTTTAATATTTACATTTAGTAGATTACGTATTTAATATATTATGTTAAATCATATTTAAACCATATTTATTTCTTTTTTTTAATTGGTCTAGAGTTGTCACATCACATCCTACGTGGCATCTCTCAAAAGAGAGATTGCATAATATTATGACATGTCATTAAAAATGTTTTGGTTTATTATATCTATCTATACATATAATAAACCAAAGCCATTTTAATGACATGGCACTCAAAGATGCATTCTCTTCCTTGAGTGTGTCATGTGTCATCCCATGTGGCAATGAGATATTTTAGGGAAAAAATAATTTAAAAACAAAATTGGATTTTTCACCCTCATGTTTCCTCCCATAATTTTTAAACGTTAATATCTTTAATATACGAGATTTTTTAAAGAAAAAAATTACACCAAATTAATGAACGTTTTATTATCTTTCCAACGAGTACCATAGTGCTATATAAAAAACGGAGAAATTTTTTTGTGGAGTTTTGTTCATACAGGAAAAAAAACACAAAGTGTTCAGGTAAATCATTAATCATGTAGACAAGTCACTAATTATGTTTAAATCAGTAAATATGAATTTTTTTTTTCCAACCAGAGCCGAATAGGTTAATAAAGTTATACGTTGTTTTAAGTTAGGTATCAATATTAGTATGTTAGAGTTGTACATTTGTTTAGTCTTTAGGGTAGGTGTTAATATTAGAGTTACATTATAATTCTACATTCTTTTAGATTAGGTGTTAGCATTGGAGTTGTACATTGTTAATTTGTTTTAGGTTTGATATTAATATTACAGTTATACATCAGTCTATTTCATATGTAAAATTGATGTATCATATTAAATTTCTCAACTCGGGACGCTCCCGGGGTATAATCTAGTATATAGATATAGATAGATTATAAAATAAAATTGAATATCATGAGGTTTCATAAACATCTCATGACTCTTGGCTTTCTTTTAATTAAATGAGATGTTTTAAAGACATATTTACCCCTAAAAAGTAGCTATGTTATGCATTATGTGTTGTATCAAAAGCATTTAGACTTATACCTCTTAAAATTTAAGAAGTCCTTAGGAAATGCTTTATAATATAATAATAATACTAGTGGTAATGTCAGCGCGTTGCGACGGGTGTCCCAACTGACCTCAAATTCAATTATGATGCATATTGCAACATACCCATGTGAAATGCACTTTCGTGATTTTCAATGATCCTATACCGCGTCACCTCTTGACGCTGATTTATGATGCGTTCAACAACTTCTCAGTTACCTTTAACCGATGCTTAATACGGAACGCAAATAAGGCGGTGGTGTTCTTGATGACCTCGGTCGTCACGGGTCATATAAAACCTAAATAACCTAGGTAGCTAGGGTAAACAGGGTATCGAATCCAAGGAGCGTGTGGTTAGCGTCACACTAATTGTTTGTTTTAAAGAAAAAAATGGAATTAACTAATAACTAAGGTAACAATAATTTCTAACTAACATTCACTCCCGGGCTAGGATATGCTAGTAACTAGGATTCAAGAGTTATTATGATAGATTTGCAATTTCACTTGTAAGAATCGCTAGGACAGAGAATCAAGACTTAGGAATCAACAAATAGCTACTAGGCCCTAAGTATGCTTCATTATCTAGTTCACCAAATCCTATATGTCGGGTTAAAGCATAATTGGCAAAATTCATCTTATGAGCTTAAAAAAACACAATGGTCTCTAAACATACAATAAGTCCAACCCAATACCAAGACAATTAAGCACAACAATTAATTCATACAAATGATGTCACGATTACAAATAGATTTGCAAGGATACAAAAACCTTTAGTCATATAATGAGTCTAACCCAATATCCCAACTTAAGTGATAGGATTTATCTCACAAGTCTAAAGATAATGTTGAGGCAAAACTTAATTGACAAGATTCATCTCTATGGTTTAAGCATACAAGAAACATACACAAGGTCCAACCCAACGTCAAAAGCTAATTGATGGAATTCATCCCCATGGCTCAAGCATAACATAAACATACACAAAGTTCAACCCAATATCAATGCTTCATTGAGTACAACACTTGTTCCTTACAAATACACAATCAAAACAACATTACAAATCTAGAAACTTACAATCCTTCACCCGGAAGTGAAGGGGAACTTAACCAAACATGGTTGTAGGAGCTTGAATCTCTTCTCAAAATGATGATTTGGATGGATTTGGATTTTTAGTGTAGAGATGAAGTATGAGGGATGATGAGAGATTACTCTCAAGATTTCATTATATAGTCTCCATTGTCAAACTCCTCTTAATGACCATTTAGTTTAGTCAAAGTCTTGGTCAATAGTCTTGGTCAAAGTCTTTGGTCAAAGTCTCGGGTCAAAGTCTCTGGTCAAAGTCCCTGGTCAAAGTCCCATTAATTTTCCTAAAAATATTGATTTCTTTGACTTTGACTAACAGCGTCCGTCAGCGACAGGCCTTCACCAGTTTCTCCATCTTTCTTCTTCGTTTTCTTTCCCGAATCATCCTAGCTCCGATCCAAAGCTTCGTTTAGCTCCGAAATACACCTTAAACTTTGTTAAACCTGCAAAACGCAAACTTTATCAAAGTAGTGTGTCCAAAACCATAAAATTGCATAAAAATATAATCTTAAACACGAAACGACTAAGATTTCCCCCCGCGTATCACATCCCCACACTTATCTTTTGCTTGTCCTCAAGCAAAATCACTCATTACAATCCAACCATTAAAAGCACAATTTTTCCCGCCTCTTATCGATTCTCAAATGTGGTCCCTAGGCATACCCCAACTCACAAGACTTACGCCTCTCAGTAGATTTACATTCCAATGGTTTCCATGTTGCTCAATTTTGTAAAACAAGAAAATGCCAAACCAAATCCGACAAAGATCAAAGTTCACATTCTTGCACACCCCTCACAATGGTTCTCTCCGCTCGGTTTAATCAAGACTAGTCATGATGTACTAGTATTTTATATGAATCACTCAAAACCGATTATAATGCATATTAGTATAGGCTTGCAACTCAATCGCCCTTTACCAAATTACACAATAGTGAACACAAGTCAAAAGGTCTTTAATGGGTTGTAATGGGGCTAGGCGAAGGGTATGGAACGGGATATTTGAAGTGACTATGATGATGAAAATTCGACTTTTATTACATCGACTAAATAACCTCTCAACTATAAGGCAATGTTGCGCCTTTTTATTCAATCACTAACTCAAGCATATTTTTGTGCTTTTCTATGAGAACTTTCATTTGTTTGAAGCGTATTTGTTCTCATGTTTTTTTTGAACTCACATTGCAAACTATATACAATACAAATCAAAATCCTACAACCGAATTTTCATCATCTAGGTTTAAAAATTGAAAAGGCTAAATGGGTTGACACGGGTAATCAATTGAAAGGTTAAAGGCTCAAATTTGTTTAACTAGGGGAGATTGTTTTTTTTTTTTTTTTGTCAAGGACATCAAATTGGTGTAAAAATAAAAAGGCCAAACCTAATGCCTTAATCATTCTTATGTTACAATTGGTCTAAGCATTTGATGAGCCGGTCGTCACGGGTCATACAAAACCTAAATAACCTAGGTAGCTAAGGTAAGTAGGGTATCGAATCCAAGGAGCGTGTGGTTAGTGAATGTTGTTTAGTTGATTGGAAAATATTTATGAAGGTGTCTAATTGATTATGAAGCTTGCTATTGTATTCATTTAAGATTATGTGAAAATATTTTGATTGTTTTATTAAAACTTGAAATTAAATTGCAATGAAAGTAATTAGTAGAAATGAGTTGTAAACAATGATAAATAAAGATTCACACCCGGGTTTCAACAATTGATTACTAAGGCTCTAACAAATGGGGCAATTATAATTATTGCAAATGATGTACGCTGGTTGGTTGTCTCATTAGGTGTAGGTATCAAGAATCATCAACATCTATGATGGACGATAATATACTTTATAACTCTAGAACATACAACCCTAGATTTGTGTTGAAGCAAGGAACCATGTTCATGACATTAGAAATTGGCACAAGATCAATTAACTAAAATGGCTTCAACATAAGATTAATCGCAATCCAACACAATTGTTTGACACTCAAAAGCAAATATAAAATAGAAAATACCCAAATGTTTAGAACCCTAGAATCAATGTTTTACACCCGGATATGAATAAGAGTTTAGCCTAGCATGGCCATAGAATTCTTCAACTGTTCGTGTTCTTCAATCTTCAACCTTGAAATCTTGAATTCTGAGAAGGTGATGAAAAGATGATTGTAGGATGGATTTGGATTTTTGGTGTAGAGATGAAGTATGAGGGATGATGAGAGATTACTCTCAAGACTTCATTATATAGTCTCCATTGTCAAACTCCTCTTAATGACCATTTAGTTTAGTCAAAGTCTTGGTCAATAGTCTTGGTCAAAGTCTTTGGTCAAAGTCTCGGGTCAAAGTCTCTGGTCAAAGTCCCTGGTCAAAGTCCCATTAATTTTCCTAAAAATATTGATTTCTTTGACTTTGACTAACAGCGTCCGTCAGCGACAGGCCTTCACCAGTTTCTCCATCTTTCTTCTTCGTTTTCATTCCTGAATCATCCTAGCTCCGATCCAAATCTTCGTTTAGCTCCGAAATACACCTTAAACTTTGTTAAACCTGCAAAACGCAAACTTTATCAAAGTAGTGTGTCCAAAACCATAAAATTGCATAAAAATATAATCTTAAACACGAAACGACTAAGATTTCCCCCCGCATATCACATCCCCACACTTATCTTTTGCTTGTCCTCAAGCAAAATCACTCATTACAATCCAACCATTAAAAGCACAATTTTTCCCGCCTCTTATCGATTCTCAAATGTGGTCCCTAGGCATACCCCAACTCACAAGACTTACGCCTCTCAGTAGATTTACATTCTAATGGTTTCCATGTTGCTCAAATTTGTAAAACAAGAAAATGCCAAACCAAATCTGACAAAGATCAAAGTTCACATTCTTGCACACCCCTCACAATGGTTCTCTCCGCTCGGTTTAATCAAGACTAGTCATGATGTACTAGTATTTTATATGAATCACTCAAAACCGATTATAATGCATATTAGTATAGGCTTGCAACTCAATCGCCCTTTACCAAATTACACAATAGTGAACACAAGTCAAAAGGTCTTTAATGGGTTGTAATGGGGCTAGGCGAAGGGTATGGAACGGGATATTTGAAGTGACTATGATGATGAAAATTCGACTTTTATTACATCGACTAAATAACCTCTCAACTATAAGGCAATGTTGCGCCTTTTTATTCAATCACTAACTCAAGCATATTTTTGTGCTTTTCTATGAGAACTATCATTTGTTTGAAGCGTATTTGTTCTCATGTTTTTTTTTTTGAACTCACATTGCAAACTATATACAATACAAATCAAAATCCTACAACCGAATTTTCATCATCTGGGTTTAAAAATTGAAAAGGCTAAATGGGTTGACACGGGTAATCAATTGAAAGGTTAAAGGCGCAAATTTGTTTAACTAGGGGAGATTGTTTTTTTTTTTTGTCAAGGACATCAAATTGGTGTAAAAATAAAAAGGCCAAACCTAATGCCTTAATCATTCTTATGTTACAATTGGTCTAAGGTGGCAAGCGTATCGAGAGTTGCAAGTTCTACCTCATGCAATTATAATGGCACACTCAATTCGAAAAGAACACAACATGCCAATAGATGTGGAATATTTTAGGGTGTTAGCATGTTGTGGTGGCTCAAAAATCTCACAAGAACATGAAAGGGGAATGGGTTGCCGATATGCAAAAATGTTATACCCTTCACTTGTCTTTTCTGACTCGGCATTTCATACTTTTTCTTAAAAAATAACCATTAGAAAAACACATCGAGGAACTTAAAAAGTTATGACCATGACTAAGGATCATCACTCATGATTCAACAAGTGAACGGTTAAAACGGCTAGTTGGTCTTCAAAATTGATTGAGTTACTTGAAGCATAAAATTTTCAAAAACTTTCAAATTTTCTCCCCCATCCCCACACTTAGAGTCCAACATTGTCCTCAATGTGTAGTGTTTAAATGGTGGATTTCAAAATGTTTAAATTTTTCTCCTCTCCCCACACTTAAAGTCCACATTGTCCTCAATGTGTAGGGAAAGTTTCAAATTGTTTACGGGAATGAGATAAAGCCAAACCAAAGAATTCACCCCAATCAACAATATACAGTTTACAATCCACTTATTAAATCTAAGTAAACGATCAAAATTAAAGAGATGGAAATAGATGCACCTGGTTGTTCTTCATTCTTCAACTCCATGTGTTCTTCAACAAAATAGTTCCACTTCCATCATAAATAAACCTGCAACTCGCAAGTGTGTAGAAGCAAGCTTCTCACAAAAACATTAAGAGTTATCGGTTTTACTTTTTGTTGAAAAGCATTACCAATTAATCTTTTAGTTAATTTTGATCAGTGGACAAAATATACACTAACTAAGATAGATCCTTTAAACCTCCCGGTAGCCCGGTTATGAGGACAAGTGAGGTCTCGTGAGGGTTATATAGGAAACACACCCACAACGTTTATTTACCTACCAAACAAAAAAAACGAACAAAAAGAAAAAAAAATACAAAAATATACAAAAACTAACAAGTACCTCTTACTCACGGTGGTTGAAGTGAACATTTTCCTACCGAGTTACCAAGATAAGCTCGGTAGTTTACTTTATGTTCCCCAATCTGTTCCTTCTCCTTCCACTTGTTCATCAAATATATGCATGAAAGTTTTATCCCACATTTTTCTACCGAGTTTCCAACATGCACTCGGTAGTCTACATGCCAAATCCACAATCGATTCTCAATTATTGGCATGAGAATTGGGTGATTTTTGTTGCGGGGCCATTTTATAATAAATTGCCCAATATCCTCCCAACTTATCTTCCTCTTCTTCATCTTTGAACCTTCATCATCCACTTTGTTGGGTGCTATAATCAACACAGGGTGAGATTCGTGAGGAACTTTCACCTCATCATGAGATTCTAAGTCTTCAGTTGGGTTTAACCATTCAGAAAGACTTGCAGTATCTTCATCTATATGAGCATAAACCACAACACTACTAGCCAACTCATCACGCTCAAGTTTATGTTGGGCAATTTCCTCAGCTAGTTGGCGAACCTGCATAACCAAAACTTCATGAGCTTTGTCTCTCACTTCATTTCCCTGCTTTGTCTCTTTTATCACATCTATGATAGCATCGAACTTGGAATCTCGTGAGTTTTGAGGTTCTTCATATGTCGGTTGAGGATATTCATTGTGGTTCATATTGTATTCTTCTTGGTAACTTGAAAATGGCTCCTCTTCGGATTCATAACCTTCATAGCCCCAATTTGAGTTATAATTGCGGTTGGCTTTTGGTTGGTAATTTTCTTGACGTGGCATTGCCCTATAACCAGCCCTGAATTTTTCTTTCCAATACTTTGGATTACTCCAAAATACTGGGCAATCTTCACTTATGTGAATTTTCCCGCAACAAAAACAAGAATGATCTTCCGGTGGTGGAGGTGGTTTAGAGTGTGGATGACATAATGTGTATTGTACGGGTCGTTGGTTTGGATATTGTCGGTTTTGGTTTTGTGGATGTGGTGGAGTATTGGCACGGTTTTGGTTAATGAGAGTTGGTGAAAGGGGTGGTCGCCGGTTGTTACCTTCTCGATAAATTGTTTTGGTTTTGCATGATGGTGAAGAAGATAAATGTGAACCTCCAGGTTTATTGAGCCCAAAAATAATACGATCTTCTCGTTCTTTAAATGCTTCCATTTTCCTATGGGCCACTGGACAATCTCGCCACAAATGATATGGGCTCCCACAACAAGGACAAGTATTATCATCATCTTCCCAATACATTGTGATGATGACGATCAAGTCTTGCTAAATTCCCAATCTTCAGATTTTACACAAGTGGCATGCATGCATTATCTGTCACCTGCACACTTCACACACCACACGTAAAAACGAACAAAAAAAAGTAACAAAGACAAATTAAACAGTTAATTACAATAATCAACTAAAAACTAAACACTAAGCGCACTAGCTCCCCGGCAACGGCGCCATTTGATGAACCTCGGTCGTCACGGGTCATACAAAACCTAAATAACCTAGGTAGCTAGGGTAAACAGGGTATCGAATCCAAGGAGCGTGTGGTTAGCGTCACACTAATTGTTTGTTTTAAAGAAAAAAATGGAATTAACTAATAACTAAGGTAACAATAATTTCTAACTAACATTCACTCCCGGGCTAGGATATGCAAGTAACTAGGATTCAAGAGTTATTATGATAGATTTGCAATTTCACTTGTAAGAATCGCTAGGACAGAGAATCAAGACTTAGGCATCAACAAATAGCTACTAGGCCCTAAGTATGCTTCATTATCTAGTTCACCAAATCCTATATGTCGGGTTAAGGCATAATTGGCAGAATTCATCTTATGAGCTTAAAAAAACACAATGGTTTCTAAACATGCAATAAGTCCAACCCAATACCAAGACAATTAAGCACAACAATTAATTCATACAAATGATGTCACGATTACAAATAGATTTGCAAGGATACAAAAACCTTTAGTCATATAATGAGTCTAACCCAATATCCCAACTTAAGTGATAGGATTTATCTCACAAGTCTAAAGATAATGTTGAGGCAATACTTAATTGACAAGATTCATCTCTATGGTTTAAGCATACAAGAAACATACACAAGGTCCAACCCAACGTCAAAAGCTAATTGATGGAATTCATCCCCATGGCTCAAGCATAACATAAACATACACAAAGTTCAACACAATATCAATGCTTCATTGAGTACAACACTTGTTGTAGTCCCAAAATACTAGATCTTGTTGAATGCAATAGATTGTTATCACTTAGAAACACCTATTAGTTAGGTGTTTCAAGTGATTAATCCAAGAAACAAAGAAAACTAGATGAATATTGAAAGACCCGACACACACAATGAATAATATGATGATTCCATATCTGATTTGAAGATGAATAACCTTGGAATACTAATAAGTACGCACCTATGCAAAGTGTGCTACAAAGATAAACTCCAAAACCCTAACCCCAATCCTGCACACATATCAGCTTTATATAACCAGCTGATTGGGCCTGCGCACTTAGCTTAAGTGCGCAGAGCCCGTGCACATAAGTGCGCAGATTAGGGTTAGTTCACCAAAACTATGCTATAATTACATTCTAGGTCCTTTAACTTTAAAGCTATACAATAATCATTCAAAAGACTCTATTCTGGTAACTGTGGTCTCAATATAACCCAACAATACTCCCCCTAGACCACAGCTACCAGTCTTCAATCTTCAGTCAACATCCACATCGCTTTCCTCCCCCTCAACCTATGCAGGAGGGTCTTGTAAGTACAGTGTGACTGGATCTACTTCAGCTGCTGGAGAAGTTTGGATAGATTCTGTTGTAGTTCCTTCAGGATTAGCCGCTGATGCAGGATCTTCTGGAAGTACCTCTGAAGCAGCAGTTTCTGTAGCAGCAACAGCTTCAGTTTCTTTAGCAGCATCAGCAGCAGCTTGCGCAGCTTTTTCTCTGTCCTCCTTTTCTTTGTCTGCTGCGTTTATCCTGTCAACTATATCCAGCAGCTCACTCTTCAGTTTCAAAGCCCTATCCACTGCCCTTCTAAACAGCACGGCTTCTTCAAACAATGTGTTTTCGGCACCAACATTGATCTGATTTGCAAATAGCATATTCAGATCTGACAAGTTTAGTGCGAACACATCAACCGGATCCAAAATCCTCAACACCTCTGAATCGTTTTCCAGCTTGATGACCGCTTCACCAGTGTTGCTGTCATAGAACCATTTCTTGAAGTTCCTTAGCATCACTGGAAGCTCGGGTCTGATCGGAACTCGTGTGACGACCTGAGGAGGGTCTATCACATAAGTTATCATTCCTCTTCCCGTTGCTGGATCGATTCTAGTCTTTGATATTCTTCTTCTGGGCTTTTGAGGCTTGAAGATCTGGAAGTCACTCTCACACTCTTTCCTGATGAAGTTTTCAACCATGCCAGCCTGTGAGTCAAGTGAGGGATTAAGGAACGGGGCCCTGCTAAGCTCCCTGATATCCCATCGGGGAAGAGATTTCAGCTCCTTCTGACCCTTGAAGTACTGGATTACCCCCCCTCTCCTTTTCACAGCAAACAGTCCCTTTTCAGCATCATACTTCCACGAGATAATCTTTTCCCGGTGAGCAGACCTAGTATGGTGGATGTTCTGATGTAAGGCAGGAATGGTAATTGGCTTTCTTGGGAACCATGCTGCTCTTTCAGGGTCCAATTTGTGCCCATCGGATGTCTCATAAATAACCTCTTGATCTGTTCCCATCTCCACAAACCGCTCTGGCATTTCATCTTCGCTAACCTCGTCCACTTCACTTTCCTCGGCCGCTTTTTCTTTCTCTTTTTCTGCCTCCAGAAACTTTCCGAAATCGAAAGTTTCATCAAAAGTAGCGCTAGGAGCATCAGTTAACTTTTTCTTCAATTCCTGAAACATGTCAAACATCTCCACTTGAACCTGATGTTGAAACTTAATCAGGTATCTTTGATCCTTTATCACTTTCTCCATTTTCTTGTTCTTGACTTTGAGCTTTTTCACCTTCTTTCTTAGCTCCTGGTTATTGTGCACATCACTTTTCATCGTGCAGATTTCCCTTGCCCCAACTTTACCTACCTCCTTCACAAGCTTCTCGTATAGTTCCTGATGCACCGCTTTTCGACGAGGTGCAGCAGGAGCTGATGAGGAAGGTTCAGCTGATCGGTGGGTAGGAGCTTTGGGGGCTGATGCGGTAGCAGTGGAAGGCCCTGGAGCTGAAGTGGCAGCAGTAGAAGGTCCTGGTTGGTTTGGTGGTTCAGGCCCAAACATCTGTTCTAAGATCGCTTCTCCCTCAATATCTTCTTGAGTCATAACACGTGGAATCTCAGATTCGGGCAGCTGATCTCTTCTTCTTTTCTTTCTTGCTTCCCTTTCAAATTCAGCCACTGCTCGTACATTTTCAGCGGCTTCAAGCTGTTCTGCTGTCAACGTTTCTCTCCCTTCCTGCAGTAAACCAGCTGGTCTTCTCTTTATGCTTGGTCTTGATGGAGCTGGTTCAGTCGCCACCCATTTGCCCCTTGACTTTTCTAGGGCAATCTCTTCAGCCGTCGGCTGGACTGAAGGAGTGGGTTCAGATGATCCAGGTGCAGGAGTAGCTCTGGATTGTGGTCTGGGTCCTGCAGCATCTGATCTTCGCTTCTTGATTTTGTTGTACAGCTCCATAACAACCGGATATCGCTGGGCCACGTACATGTTTTCTAGCATTGGTTCCCAGTCCGGTGTGTTGCACTCTGTGAAGAATCTAGCCCCTCGGGTGAATATGTATTCGTCACCAACAGGCAGACCCTCATGCTGAGTGTTTATCATCATCTGAACAAACCTCGGATACATAGCCCACTTCCCTGAACCAGCATCTGCATTCCTTACCATATAATCGAAGATCATGCCTGACAGATTGAACACTTCGTCCTTGCAGATCTTAATCATAGCTGTCGCCCATTCAGCACTCAACGCATTGTATCCTCCCTTTCTGTGACACAAAGATATCAGGAATATGTGACTGATAAGTCTCCAGTCTCTAGTAAGCTGACTCTTCTTTATGTCGCCTCTCTTGTCAAATTCACCCTTATACCCGAAAATCTTGAATTGTTGGTGAATGTCAGCTTTAGCCATGGATCTGAACGTTCCAGGTTGATCTTGCAGCTTTAGCACATTTCGAACCGTGTCCTCAGTAATGATCACAAGCTTGTTTCTGACAGTTGCCTTGATACGCTTGACCCTGGATACTGTTTCGACTCTCGCTGATCTCCAAAAGTCTTCAATGTGGGAGACATAAACTGGTTCAGCGTTCTGCACAGCAAATCCGACTTTACTGCGTCTTATCCAAGCCACGACATCTCTAAAGTTGACATCCTCAGTATCGAGATTCATTGGTTGATTGTGCATGCCCCTAGGATCCCAGTCAAGTGCCATCTGTTTAGCCAAGAGCACGAAACGCCAATTAGATCTCGGATAATTGACTTTAGACTTAAACTTACACGGACAACGAACTTAGACCTAGATCTTATTAGTAATTTTTAGATTTTAAAATTTTAACAGTCATTGGATTAAGAATTGATGGATCGGTGTCATCGGTGTCAATGGTACGTTTGAATTTTAGTTGTTAGAATATTAAGGTCCGGTTTTAAGTTCGCAGTCCGTTCAAGTGTCTTAATAATCAACATGAAAGATGTGTTGTTGTTTAGAGTCCAAATGTTCAAGAGTGTCAAGTGCGCAGTCCAATTCAAGTATGCATGTCCATTCATAGTCAAGTGCTCAGTTTAATTCAAGTACGCAGGTCCATTCATAGTCAAGTGCTCAGTCAAGTGTGCACATACTTGACTGAGCACTTGGTTAGTACTTAAATCAAAACAAGTTCGCAAGTGAGTCCACCCGGGCATGGTAACCCCTTAGTTCACATAGTCAAGTCTGCGTACTAAGCAAGTACGCAGACACTTGAACCTTCGTTCAAGATTTCAAGTTCACAATTATGTACGCAGCTGATTAGGGTTTCTGAGCACTTATATGACTATGAGACAAGTGCGCACTTGTTCATATGTCAAGTACGCAGATCTTCAAACATTCAAAACCCAAAAATACAACAACAACTAACTGATGCATCTTGAATCTGCTATAATACCCTGTAAATTCAATCAATAAAACATTAGAAACACGAGATCTACCTTAAACAGTAGATGAGAAATAATAACTGTGCAATGAGGTTTGATAAGGTGTGATTAAGGGTGTGATTTGGTGTGATAAAGGATGATGATGATGATGAACGCTGATGATGATGATTATGAACGATGATGATGATGATTATGAACGGTGAAATGATGATTAGGGTTTGTAAAAAGAAATTTGGGATGATAAAAATTTTTGACCGTTGTTGACCAGTATATATATACATGGGCTATTGGGCCTGCGCACTTGAGTTAAGTGCGCAGGGCCCCAACAAGTACGCAGATACCCATAATTTGGCCCAAAGATTGAAATTAAGGCCCAAATCCTTTAGATAAAGGGGGTTTTACCAAATCTTACCTTCTGCATTCAAGATCATACTAACCATACCTGCCAAAACCCGTTTCAACTTCCCGTTGGATAGCTGCAGCCTAAGAACAATTGTCGGTATGCTTGTCCACTTAAATCCATGCCTTTTCTCTTTCAACATGTGTTTGGTGATACTGTTTATCATGTTTTTCGGTAATATTGACGAAAATTTTATGGACCCCACAGTGTGCTATGTAACATCGCAAAATTTTCCCCAAAATTTTAATACATAAAAAGCCCTTATATATATATATATATATATATATATATATATATATATATATATATATATATATATATTTTATTACACCTTTATCATTAATATTATACAAATGTGCCTAAGTCTTTATTTATCCTAACTCACAACTTATATACATACATAAATGTATATAAATAATAATAATAATAATATGATTCTAAATTCTTTTTTTTTTTTTCACATACAAGATTTTTTTTTTTTTAAATAAAGCCTTGAGTCAAATAGTCAAAGTCCTAGTCAAAGTCTTAGTCAAATAGTCAATTCATCATAAAACCTTACTTTATGGTGTTGACCAATTTTAATGGCTAATTGACTCCAAAACTAGTATAAAAACCCACCTATGACCCATTATACTTTGCACCTCTAAATCGATTGTTTCAATCCGATTAAACTTTCCCTCATACCTTTCTTCTATAGTCTATTACTTCTACAATTGAAGCTTTGCTCTTGTAATTGGCGAATTGGAAGCTTGATATTCTTTCTTTTTCGTTTTCTTCAATTTGGACTAGCTACGTTTTTGAGTCTTTGGGATTCGCCTCGCATACATTCACAACACATTATTCTATTTTTTTTACGAGACATAACATTTTGCTAAGGTGAGTTTTACATAGCCCCTTTTCTATTTATCACCATTTTTGGGGTGAAACATGTTTATAACATCATCATTGCAATTCAATCATCAATGTGTCTATGTGTTTTCTATGTTGCATTATGTCTTGAGCATGATTAGAGTAAGCACCATTCTAGCATAATCATTAACATTGATCAGCCGGCGGTATACATTGATAGATCTATTGGACTGACAATCCCACCCGGATACGTGCCTCCTACAAAGGTTGCGTGGGTGTTTGTTATCGTATAACATATTGGACCATGAGCGTATGGTATGTATCATATTATAACAGTCATCAGGGTTGATTATGCACTCGATTTATTTCTAGTATGTTCTCACATATGGACTAGATTGACATGACACATGAATTGCACAACATTTTTATTCAATTATCAAAAACCTATGTAATTCTCACCAACTTTTGTTGACCCAAAAACATTTTCAACTTAACATGTTTCAGGTTCTATTTGCTTGAAGATTTTAATTGATGCTTGAAGATATGTGTATGGTTTTATTCAATTTGATGTACAAATTCTAGAACAATTGTATGTAATTCATTTAAATTATTTAATGGAATTTATTATTCACCATGAGCTACTGAACAATCATCATTACGTGACATCCCGATGTTTCCGCCATCGGTTGGGGTGTTACAGATTGGTATCAGAGCCATGGTTATAGGGAGTTAGGTTATTAGAAAAATAATCTAGTCTATAACCATAGGATTTAACCAGTACTTGCTTCTTTTACTTGCTATACTCTATCTCCCTCCTACTTCTTATCCCTACTTTCATCCTTACAAGAAGATTGCTTTCCACCATTGGATCTACTCTTAGACTAATAGGACAAAATCCTCAGGTTTAGCCTGAACCCCCTTGGAATCTCGTCGAAGTTCTAGATCTTAATAACGAACACGTGCAATCTGGAAGGGTGAACGCCTGTATTCTGAGTCTTCTGTCTAGGCTGGCATTGCGCATATATCCCAATCAGACGAGGGACCCGGATGCCTACCTGGGAATTCTCGGGATGAGTGTTCACTTATAGGCTAAAGCATGTCTTCATATGTTATTAGAATCTGGAATCTTTGATAAGTCAACGTTTTCGTTTATTCGTTTTAATTAATGAATAAATGATTACATTCCTTATATTACCTCATTCATTTCATGCCTCATTGAGACTTCATTGTGTCCCTTACAGATCATGTCTCCACGCCACAGCACTCGCATTAACAGTGGTGACAATCATGAAGAAGAGAGCAGCAACCACAACCCCGACCACAACACTAACCACAACAATGGAGGTGATGCCCAACTAGCTGCGATTATTTCCCAACAATTGGCGCAACAAATCACAACTCTGGTTTCTAACTTGTTGACTCAAGACATCCAAATGGATGGGAATGGCAATGGAAATGGTGTTGGAAATCACGAAAGGAACAGGACCTTAGTTCGGAAAGGCAAGAAAACAAGTATCATGGCCGCGGTAACTACCAAGCATCAGAAACGTAAGACCAGGGATCCCAATGTAAACCTCACTACCCAAGTTTCTAACAAGAAACCCTATACAAGAAACTTTCCATTGTGTAACACATGCAATCGACATCACCCCACTGTTTCAATGTATCGCCTGTGCACCAATTGTGGTAGGTATGGCCATCTGGTCAACACATGTCGTGAGACCCCAAACCCTAATACCAACCAACCAACCCTGCTCAGGTTGCTAATCTTGATCGTCCTGGTAAATACAACTATGGTCAATGCTATGAATGTGGAAACCCAAATCATTTCCGTAACCGATGCCCTAAACTAAATCGAGATCAAGACCCTCCAGCTACTTAACAGCAAACCCCACCATTTGAATGATGTCTACTTTTTAATTCTATGTATTGACACTTTTTGATTCAAGTAATAAATTCAAGTATTATCATAACATCTAAGTGCATGCTTGTTTGAATGTGAACTAATTGCTATATCTATAATCATACTTGCTTACTTGTACAACAATTAGTTGACTACCAAACAACCTACTCAACGATTGGTAGAGGTCATCATGTCTTTCCAACAGTCGGGAGAGGCTCTACAACCTGCTCAACGACTGGTGGAGACTATCGAACCTGCTCAACAATCGGTAGAGTCATAAAAGGACGCAAAACCCTAATGTAAGGTAAATTGATAATTACGGTCCGGAACGTAATCATGAATTTACAGGTACGTTAAGGTAGTGAGAAATTTTATCAAGGTTTTCGGTAGTCGACCAATTGTATACCTGGTGTTTTTCTTTTAACTTCGGGACGAAGTTCCTAAAAGTAGGGGAGACTGTAACATCGCAAAATTTTCCCCAAAATTTTAATACATAAAAAGCCCTTATATATATATATATATATATATATATATATATATTTTTTATTACACCTTTATCATTAATATTATATAAATGTGCCTAAGTCTTTATTTATCCTAACTCACAACTTATATACATACATAAATGTATATAAATAATAATAATAATAATATGATTCTAAATTCTTTTTTTTTTTCACATACAAGATTTTTTTTTTTTTAAATAAAGCCTTGAGTCAAATAGTCAAAGTCCTAGTCAAAGTCTTAGTCAAATAGTCAATTCATCATAAAACCTTACTTTATGGTGTTGACCAATTTTAATGGCTAATTGACTCCAAAACTAGTATAAAAACCCACCTATGACCCATTATACTTTGCACCTCTAAATCGATTGTTTCAATCCGATTAAACTTTCCCTCATACCTTTCTTCTATAGTCTATTACTTCTACAATTGAAGCTTTGCTCTTGTAATTGGCGAATTGGAAGCTTGATATTCTTTCTTTTTCGCTTTCTTCAATTTGGACTAGCTACGTTTTTGAGTCTTTGGGATTCGCCTCGCATACATTCACAACACATTATTCTATTTTTTTTACGAGACATAACATTTTGCTAAGGTGAGTTTTACATAGCCCCTTTTCTATTTATCACCATTTTTGGGGTGAAACATGTTTATAACATCATCATTGCAATTCAATCATCAATGTGTCTATGTGTTTTCTATGTTGCATTATGTCTTGAGCATGATTAGAGTAAGCACCATTCTAGCATAATCATTAACATTGATCAGCCGGCGGTATACATTGATAGATCTATTGGACTGACAATCCCACCCGGATACGTGCCTCCTACAAAGGTTGCGTGGGTGTTTGTTATCGTATAACATATTGGACCATGAGCGTATGGTATGTATCATATTATAACAGTCATCAGGGTTGATTATGCACTCGATTTATTTCTAGTATGTTCTCACATATGGACTAGATTGACATGACACATGAATTGCACAACATTTTTATTCAATTATCAAAAACCTATGTAATTCTCACCAACTTTTGTTGACCCAAAAACATTTTCAACTTAACATGTTTCAGGTTCTATTTGCTTGAAGATTTGAATTGATGCTTGAAGATATGTGTATGGTTTTATTCAATTTGATGTACAAATTCTAGAACAATTGTATGTAATTCATTTAAATTATTTAATGGAATTTATTATTCACCATGAGCTACTGAACAATCATCATTACGTGACATCCCGATGTTTCCGCCATCGGTTGGGGTGTTACATGCTAGGTATTGGCCTACCGATCCTCAAGGTTTATTGAAATATAATGATGAGAGCTTCAGGTCTATGTTACCATAAGCAGAGAAGATGATCATTATCTTGATCAGATAATGAGAGCTTCAGGTCTATGTTACCATAAGCAGAGAAGATGATCATCTGATCGTTTGGTGAGCTATCTATGTATGTTTGCACGTCACTAACATTGCGTGTCTTTTCTGCTCAGTTTCAAAAATTTTGTTTTTCTTAGCCCCGCATTGGTAGCTTGCACTCTTAGGTGTCTTTTGATTTGCTTATGCATAAAATTTTCTGTGTCTTTTAATTTCTCAACCTATGTATGACCGGACTCAGCTTGTGCAGACCTAAAGCACAGTGGGAATCCAGCTTTCCGTGTAGATCTTCATTGTTAATCACCTAGTGGCAGTTTACTTGATTTCAGGCTGAATCTACCGACACATCGTTGCTTGAGGCCACAACATCCTCTGGGTCCTATTCACATGCTGACGAGATATAATTAGTTCCTATCATTTCCTGAATTAATTTTGCAATAAGAATAGACCGGTTCACTTTCTCCCCCAAAAATCTTGTTTTGAAGAAAAAGAAGATTTTTCTTTTATACAATACACACAAATTTTTTTTTTTTTTTTTTTTATTATTCAAAGTTGATCATCTCAAGCCATGAAACCAACTGATGAAAACGGGTTTTATCAAAAGCTTTTGTAAAGATATCTGCTTTTTGATCAGCAGTATCGATAGGCAACACCTGTATGTACCCTTTGTCGTGTGCATCGCGAATTGAGTGAATCCGAATTTCAATATGTTTGGTTTTAGAATGGTCAATTGGATTCTTCACGATGTCACGACATGCATCATTATCAATGAAAATAGGTGTATGCATGACATTCAAACCGTAGTCCAAAAGCTGATTTTGGATCCATAACACCTGACAGCAACAACTGGAAGCAGCTGTGTATTCGGCCTGAGCAGTAGAGATTGACACGGTGGTCTGCTTCTTGCTCTGCCAAGACACTAGCCGGTTACCCAGAAATTGACAGCCACCAGAGAAAGATTTTCTGTCTATCCTACAACCTGCATGATCACTATCAGAGTAAGCGATTAGATCAAAGTTATCGCTCTTAGGATACCATAAACCAAGTTTAGGTGTTCCTTTGAGGTAGCGGAAGACTCTTTTTACTGCAGTCTCATGCGATTGCTTAGGATTGGACTGAAAACGCGCACAGCATCCAACTGCCCACATTATATCTGGTCTGCTAGCTGTAAGATACATCAGAGAGCCAATCATTGATCGATATGTATGAGGATTCACTGAAGGCCCCTGAAGATCTGGTACAAGTGTTGTTTGGGCCGCAAAAGGAGTATTGGACGGCTTGCAGTCGGTCATGTTGAATTTTGCCAAGATGTCTCTTGTATACTTTGCTTGATGAATTAGAATTCCGTCTTCTTTTTGCTGTACTTCCAAGCCTAAGAAAAACGATAATTCTCCCATCATGCTCATTTCAAACTGAGACTTCATGATGCTTTCAAATTCCCTGCACAAATTTTCATCAGTGGAACCAAAGATAATATCATCAACATAAATCTGAACAAGGATAGAGTGTTTATTGACTTCTTTGGTGAATAAGGTCATGTCGATCTTCCCCCTTGTATACCCATTCTGCAGCAAGTATGACGATAAGGTCTCATACCAAGCTCGTGGAGCTTGATGAAGTCCGTAGAGAGCCTTATCCAGTTTGTAATACTTATTGGGATGATGGGGATCTTCAAAACCTGGGGGTTGACACACATAGACTTCTTCTTTGATCTTCCCGTACAGAAATGCACTTTTCACATCCATCTGAAAGACTTTGAAGTTCTTGTATGAGGCGTAAGCCAGGAAGATACGAATGGCTTCAAGTCTAGCAACTGGAGCGAACACTTCCTCATAATCAATGCCCTCCTGTTGACGAAATCCCTGAACGACTAAACGAGCCTTGTTCTTTATTACCACACCTCGTTCATCCATTTTGTTGCGAAAAACCCACCTTGTTCCAATAGGATACTTTCCTTCAGGTAAATCCACAAGCTCCCAAACCTTTAGCTTTCTAAACTGATACAGCTCATCCTGCATGGCTTCAACCCAACTTGCATCTCTGACAGCATCTTCAATACTGAAAGGTACCGTCTGAGATAAGAAGGCTGAAAGTGCAATGTTCAGTTTGTCTGCCTGATTTCTAGTAAGAACACCCTCAGAGATTGGTCCAATGATGTTCTCTACAGGGTGATCCTTAAAAGATTTAAATCCTATGTTTGGTTCTTCTTGAATATGGGAAGGCAGATTGGAAAGATGATCTGTAGGAGTTGACGAACTGGATGGATCATTTGCAGACTGTTGTGCTGAAGATGTTTCTTCTGAAGCTGGAGTAACTTCAGGAGATGTAGTGGTTTCAACAGTTGCATCACCATTTGTGGTCTGAAGGGGAACAATTGGATCAGCTACGAGTGGAGAGAAGCGGGTGGTGAAAGGTGCTGCATCGTCTTCTGAAGAGTAAAGAGTATCTTCAAGAGGAGAAGGATCGGCTGCTTGATTTTCAGATGGTTGTTCATCTATGATGCTGAAATTGTTGAAAACAACATCCACATCAAAGAACCAGTCAGGACCGGCTCCTGTATTGGTAGAGTTGGATTCCTGCCAATCAACATAAAAAGACTCGAGAACCATTTTGGTTCGTTTGTTGTATACTCTATAAGCTTTTTGACTCGAGGAGTATCCAACAAAGAAACACTCATCACCAACTGCATCGAACTTCATTATGTTCTCGAAATTGTTAAGCAGCGTGCATGAGCATCCAAAAGGCCTGAAGTAGTCAATCAAAGGTTTTCTCTTAAAAAGCAACTCATAACCTGTTTTCCCGCGCGTCTTTACGATTAAGACTCTGTTAAGAACATAACAGGCGGTATTCACAGCTTCAGCCCAGAAAATGATCGGCAGTTTGGAGTCGATAAGCATGGTTCTGGCCGCCTCAATAAGTGTACGATTTTTCCTTTCAGCAACACCATTCTGTTGAGGAGTTCTCGTAGCACTGTACTGAAGATGAATTCCTCTATTGTTGCAGAAAGTCACGAAACTTTGATTCTTGAATTCGGTTCCGTGATCGCTTCGAATTGATCTAACTTTTGTCTTTATAATGTTTTCAATGAGAGGAACAAACAGCATCAGAATCTCAGCAACTTCACTTTTGTATTCCAGAAAGTACACCCATGTGAATCGGGAAAAATCATCTGTTATCACCAAACAATAAGACTTTTTAGCTAGACTTTTAACACTAATAGGACCAAACAGATCCATGTGTAATAAATGAAGAGGTGAGTCTATAGAATTCACAGCTTTGGACTTATGCGACTTTTTGTGTTGTTTTCCTTTGGCACATGCTAAACATTTTTCAGAAAAGGGGAATTCCTTAGAAGGAAGACCTCTTACAAGATTTAGTTTTGAAAGCTTATTAATGTTTTTGAAGTTGACATGTCCTAATCGCCTGTGCCAAAGCAGTGACTCTGACTCGGATGCTTTAGAAAGTAAGCATGTCATTTGACATTCAGACTTTGCATCCCTCATATTTATCACGTAAGTATTATTTTGTCTAGGAGCTTTAAGCATAATCATGTTGGTAGGAGGAATGAATCCTGGCTTTAGAAAGATGCACTCCATGTCATTAAATAACACTGAGATTCCTTTGTCGCAGACTTGTGATACACTCAGCAGATTGTAACACAATTCTGGAACGTAGTTCACATCTTCTAAAGTCAATGCATCAGAAATCACGTCCCCTATCCCGACTATCTTTCCACCCTTCTCATTGCCGGCAAAAGCAACAAACTCTCCATCAATGAATCGATAGTTTTTCAGGAGTTCTTTCAGTCCCGTCATGTGCCTTGATGCCCCGCTATCAACGTGCCATAGATATCTCATCAGGGCAATCAACCACTTTTGTAGTTTATTCTGAAAAATACATAAGACAACAGAAATATACAGATAAATATATGAGACACTATGTACAAACACGACTCAGACCACACTTTAAGTAACTTTTGGAATCCAGGTCTGTTTTAGTTTTAATTTGTCGTGATTTTCCCCCGACATAAACTCTTGCCTTTTCCAATTTTTTGTGACCTTAACAAAACTTTTTATGGTTTCTTGAAGATCTTTAATTTGAACTGCAAAAGGTTTTTGGTTATTGGTATCAGTTTGTGGTTTGGGTTGCAAATGACACTTTTTAACCACATGTCCTTCATTTCCACATCTAAAACATTTAGAGTGTTTAGGTTTGATCTTTGAAGAAGATCTGGATGATGATGGTTGTGATGTTCTTCTTTTGTTGTTGCTTGAATTGAGGCTGTCTGTTGAACATGCTTCATCACTGTTGTTGTTGCTTGATTCTTCGTTTGTGTTGCATTCTGGCTCGCTGATGTCACTTTCTGTATCACTTTGTGATTCTTCAGAAATTGTGTTATCTGTTTCACTTTGTGATTCTTCAGAACATGACACATCTGTTGATGATGGTGTAAACTCTGGAATTTCTTCAGTAAGAAATTTCCCAAACCTGTTTCTTTTTAGTTCTGGAACAAATGGAGATGGTCTATATACATTTTCATTATCACAGAATGCATCATTAAGATCAACACAAACAGGCATAACATTTTCAACACAAACATCCGATCGTTTGATAGGATTCATCCTATCATTTGGGTCCACAACACCCTTTAAATCAAGTTTAGAGGTTAAAGTAATACAGTCATCCGGCCTAGATAAACTATTACAGTTATCCATCCTAGATAAACTATTACAGTCATCCAAATTAGTTAAGTTATTACAGTCATCCGAATTCAAAGAAATGTTTGACTTATCATGGCTCCAGATGAACCAATTCACTGTGGAGTAATTGGCACCTGGGTGACCTAACCCCATTGTTTGACCACCACAACTGTCATCATCGTCCACCTGATCCTGTTGGGTCATATCTGCACTACTTTTACTCATATTAGAGTGTGACTCAGATGTGACACATTCTTTTTCAAAAAGATCATTTTTTGGATGTGGTTTTGGAATGGGTATATATTCACTTTTGCTCAAGGGTAAAAACAGAGATTTTACAATTCCCTTTTTATCCTTATACCCAATTCCATCTTTGACAAAAGATTTCCTTGAACAATCAAGGATATCAGTATGAGCATGCTTGCTTACGTTCCATTTGTCCACAACAATTTGGAGATGATTGGTTTCATTTCTAGATTTTTCTAGTTTTTCAGTTAAGTCATTTATTAAAAAATCTTTTCTGAGAACAAATTCTTTTAGAGTGTGCATTTCAGCAATTGTTGCATTTAACTTTCGCTGATAGGCTAACTCATTTTCTTTCATTTCAGTATTGATTTTTCGTATGTCATCCATTTCTCTTAAAATTCTCCTATTGTGGGACAAACAGTAAGCAACGGCTGTAACACACCTTGGTGAGCACAGCTTTGATTTTATTTCGAGAGGAATACTTACCAGATCTCTCTCTTCAGCTTTCTTCTTCATGCTCTGTGATTGCTGATCGTCCTTGCTTGTGGAAGTCTTTTCAGCTACAAAGGCTTCCTCAGCAGCAGTCTCCTTCCCTTTTTCCACATTCAACACGCCTTTTAAACCACCCTTCTCCATTTCTTCTCTTTTTGGCATTTCAGCTGAGGACCCCTCCAGAGAGCTCACACCAAGAGGTGACTTTGTGCAGATCTTTGCCATCAGTGCTTTATTGACTTCAGCTTCTGCCACAGCGACTTCCTCTCCCCAATCGAAATCCTGAACCACAAGCGCCTTCTGCTGGTTAACTTCTCCTCCTTCTGTAATTGCCACCACTCTCTTTGCTGGTTTGGCTTCAACTTGATTCAGAGTCGGACATTCATACTTGAAATGTCCGAGAGTCTTGCAGTTATAACACCTGATCTTAGATTTGTCAAACCCAGCTTTCCCCATGCCGACTCTTCTACCGGTTCTATCTTGAAACCTCTTCACCCTCAAAGTGATCATGGCCATCTGCCATTTCAGATCCATTTCCTCCATATCGTCTGGATCAACTTGATACATGTCCTCAGGGCTCATCATATCACTTTTTAGATCACCAGTCTTTAATGCTTCAAAGCTGGTCATGAAAGCGTTGAAAAGTTCAACGTGTTCAGTTGCCAGCTTTGTCTGTTGAGGATTGAGAGTTGACGGCTGAGGGTTAGTGACACTGGGTTGAGAGTATGGGACAACTTTTCCTGAACTTGAACTACCACCAATTGTTCCATCAGCATACACGTGAGATGAGCTTGAACCCATGTTGCCTACTGGAGTCATTAACGCTAAGTTCTTCATTGCAGTGATAGGAACTGCCTTTGGATTGGTCTGATTCATCTCTCTTTTTGTAATGTCCATCTCAAAGGACTTCAATGTGTTGATGAGATCAGCCAATGTAGATTGGGCATCAAGATATTCTTTTCTGATTAGCATGCATTGGATGCTCCATTCTTTTGGTAATGAATCCAGCAGCTTCTTGATAGAATTTCTGTTGTTCACAGGAATTCCAGCCTTCTTCATTTTTGTTAACATGCTCATAAACCTATCAATGTGCGAGCTTAGACTTTCTCCACGAATGCTACCGAACATATCATATTCTTTTTGCACCATGTCTTGCTTGTATTGGCGCATCTCTTCATTACCTTCGTAGTATTCATTCAATGCAAACCACAGATCATGTGCCGTTCCATACTCTTCAAACATGTTGTAAACATCATTAGATAGGGCCATGGTTAGAGCACCATAAGCCTTATGATCTCTTTGAAGTAATTGTTTGTCAACATCGGTATAGGTAGTTGGATCAGGGTTGAATTCTTCTGTAGTGGCAGTGGTTCTCATGGGAATGTGTGGGCCCAACTGGATAGAGTTCCATTGGGTGAAGTCTGTCACGTAAAAGAATGACCTCATTCGGTTTTTCCATGTCCCGTAATCTTCAGCACCTTTTAACTTAGGTACTCTTGTAGTAGTCCCGGTTTCAAGATCTTGTTGTGTGATAGGGTTAACAGTTGATTGATTATTGTTACCAGCCATGTTTTAGATGAATTTTAGAAACGTGGTTTAACAGATTTTAATTATCAGTCCAAAAGATTGTCCAAGTCCGTAAGTGCACAGCAAGTTCGCAGTTAAGTGTGCAATTAAGTTCACACTTAAGTTCACAGCAGTCTGGATCAGTATGCAGCAACCTGTAAGAATATAAACAGCCTTGTCAAGTTGTAGTCTTAGTTAAGTGTGCAGCTTGGAAGTATACGTGTGGCTATAAGTTCGCAGATCAGTCAACATTTGGGCATTATAAGTGCTCAGTGTTTACTGATCAGCCTGCGCACTAAATTAAGTGCGCAGACTCACTTAAACTCTCGTTTAAGATTTTAAGTTCGCAGAAACCCTAGCCAAGTACTCAACACTACACCTTCAGTAAGTGCGCACAAATCCAAGATTTCTGTTTAAGTATGCAGAAACCCTAGATAAGTACTCAAGACAATGAGATGCTGTAAGTGCGCAGATATTAACTTAGATGAATAAGTACGCAGAGATCTATTTAAATGAATAAGTGCGCAGAATCCAAATTCAAAATGACTAGTACGCAGAAACCAAAATTCACAAAGCAACAAGTGCGCAGAAACCCTAGATGCGTACAAAATGACAAGTGTGCAAAATTTAATCCAAGTACTCAAACTAAGAAACAAGTGCTCAGCTTATGAGTTATGTGCGCAGGATATATGAAATAAGTGCGCAGATACGAGCTGTAACAAACATGAAATTCAGCTGAATCCTTTCCAAACCATTTTCTGATCAAAATAATATACTTTAAACATTTAGAAACACGATTTTCACAAAATTTGAAACCAAAATATGAGAAAAACACCTAAATTTTAAAGTTTACAAAGAAAATAATCTTGATAATAAAAGCTTAACAAGATGAGGGTTTTGGTATCTTAAAGTAGATACAATCTAGAGCACAATGGCTCTGATACCAAATTGTAGTCCCAAAATACTAGATCTTGTTGAATGCAATAGATTGTTATCACTTAGAAACACCTATTAGTTAGGTGTTTCAAGTGATTAATCCAAGAAACAAAGAAAACTAGATGAATATTGAAAGACCCGACACACACAATGAATAATATGATGATTCCATATCTGATTTGAAGATGAATAACCTTGGAATACTAATAAGTACGCACCTATGCAAAGTGTGCTACAAAGATAAACTCCAAAACCCTAACCCCAATCCTGCACACATATCAGCTTTATATAACCAGCTGATTGGGCCTGCGCACTTAGCTTAAGTGCGCAGAGCCCGTGCACATAAGTGCGCAGATTAGGGTTAGTTCACCAAAACTATGCTATAATTACATTCTAGGTCCTTTAACTTTAAAGCTATACAATAATCATTCAAAAGACTCTATTCTGGTAACTGTGGTCTCAATATAACCCAACACTTGTTCCTTACAAATACACAATCAAAACAACATTACAAATCTAGAAACTTACAATCCTTCACCCGGAAGTGAAGGGGAACTTAACCAAACATGGTTGTAGGAGCTTGAATCTCTTCTCAAAATGATGATTTGGATGGATTTGGATTTTTAGTGTAGAGATGAAGTATGAGGGATGATGAGAGATTACTCTCAAGATTTCATTATATAGTCTCCATTGTCAAACTCCTCTTAATGACCATTTAGTTTAGTCAAAGTCTTGGTCAATAGTCTTGGTCAAAGTCTTTGGTCAAAGTCTCGGGTCAAAGTCTCTGGTCAAAGTCCCTGGTCAAAGTCCCATTAATTTTCCTAAAAATATTGATTTCTTTGACTTTGACTAACAGCGTCCGTCAGCGACAGGCCTTCACCAGTTTCTCCATCTTTCTTCTTCGTTTTCTTTCCTGAATCATCCTAGCTCCGATCCAAAGCTTCGTTTAGCTCCGAAATACACCTTAAACTTTGTTAAACCTGCAAAACGCAAACTTTATCAAAGTAGTGTGTCCAAAACCATAAAATTGCATAAAAATATAATCTTAAACACGAAACGACTAAGATTTCCCCCCGCGTATCAGTTCTTTATTTCCTTTTAAAGATTCAAAACCAAAGTTAATAATTTGTTCATTTAATTTCATTATATAAATATGTGTGTGTATTATTTTCTTAGTTTTTACTAAGTGTCTTAAGATAAAATGACATCTAGATTGTGAATGTAATCAACGAATTGATCCGCGGAGGATGTTCTCATCAACCGCCCACCAGACCTTGTCCATGACCTCAACTCCGGGCTCTCCAACTCACTATCGGTCCCGTTGTGTATCCGATGGGGCCGCCAGTTCCGACCACTATGGTGGACAGAGTTTGCTAGCTCTTCATCCAGAGAACCCGATGATGAATTTTCGTGTGCCATATAATTCCATGACGGGATTCGTTTCGAGGGGTTAAACCATACTGTGTTTGATGCAACAGGAGAAGCTGCAGCTGCTCGTTCTGCACTCCGTTTCAGTCTGCGCATATGATTTAGAGTCACAACACATTCGTCGAGTGCAAGCTCGATCCCGCAGTTTGCTTTTATTGCTGAAAGCTTTTCCCATGTGCATCTCCGACCTTGATTCACGGCTTTTTGAATCTCCAAATGAGAATGGTTTTGTATGATCTTTGAGTACTGGCAACAGAAAACACAAAAACCGACCTGATTAACAATATTCACATAGCAAACAGCTGGAAGTCTGGAACCAAACTGAATGTAAACATAAAGAATAACCCACCTGAGCTAAGGTTGCAGGAATAACCACGGTAACATCGCCTTCCCAATCTTGAGCAAATACACAAAAACATAAGAAAAAAACTATTATCATCGGTTTAATTTTGTAGAAAATCGTGAAACTAAACTCACAAAGCATCAATTTAGTATATTAATGATTGCACAAACCACTATATGGTGCCCTATAGCAGACATTACTATCAGATTGCACTCTTCTGGATAGTTGAGGGTAAGCTCAACTACTAAAAATTAACAACATATGCTTTAGCTATCCATTGTGTTGATAACCCAACAATATATAAAGAAAATGCCTATGTTATTACGTATCTAGTTTTGAAATTTGTTTTGTTTACTTGTAGTATCATTTGACATTTTTTTCGTTTCAATTGAAAACAAAGAATTTTCAATAATTAACCTCCTTAAGGTGTGTTTGAATTGATACAAATAAGTTGTCAATAATCAACTTATAAAGTCCCTAAAATAAAGAACTCAGTTATTAGTTACGATCGACTTTCCTCCTCTTAAGAACTGTATTAAGTTTTGTACAGGGATGATTAAAAAAACCAACAATAGCTCATAAAAGGAGGTTGAATGACTGCTACAGTAGCTACTTAAATAAACATTAACTTTGATATTATAAATAAGATATTAGTATCTGTTGGTACTTATTCTCCTTATATCTTATTTGATCAAACAAAGTTAGCTTGATACCACCAAGGTCCAAGAGTTAACCAAATTAAATGATCAATTTACAACCAAACCTGATATACTATGAATATCTAAAAACCAATACATTCGTTGTAGCTACAATTTTTACACATGAAAGACCCAACCCGACCCATTGTTATTTCTTACTAATAATGTATTAAAACATAGAAATTTTTTTACACATCCGCTCTTACTACTCTACCGACAACAAATTTGAGGGGTCGAACTACAAGAAAACGACCACATTAGACAACCCTATCAAAAGAAAATTTGGTCGGACGACGGGTGAACAAACTCCTTGAACCTCAGATTTAATCATATGTTTATGAAAATGAAACAAAAAGAAAGGATAAAAGGAATCTTTACATACCAAGTTAATAAATTGATGAAATCTGAAACTTGAGGCATATGTATCAAGAACACAACAAATCCAATTAAATGCCTACACATGAAAACAAGCAAATAGCCAAACACGGCAGCACTACTATTATTATTATGCCATAAAACAACACAACTCTTGTTACAAATAACTAAATAAGAACAAAAAATAATCATGGTGCATTCACACTTCCTGTAAACAGTACAATAATTTTATGTTTATTTTCAGTTTTTACTTGTATCTCACAGCATCTTTGAGTATTTAATTGTAAAAAAAGTTGATATTTTTGTCGGTACTAAAACATGAAAACATAATTCGGAATTACAAGAACCACTTTTTAGCGATTGATGCACCCGAAAAGGCATAAACGAATGAGATTTCAACCATCTACCAAAACATGATCCAAGCAATAAAAAGTAGTTCATTTGATTCTTGCAAAATATTTAATATGATATCAGGCCATTAAATTTTAAACAACCTCTACCATACAACTTTCAGCCAATCATTTCTATTTACTTCTAAGATGAATTTTGCAGGAGATTACTGGAGTTTACATGAAGAATTGCATGTTACATTATCCTGGATACAGGAACAACTTCACGCTTTGGGCACTTGGGGAATAATCCAAATCCAGAAATGTGTGCAGATCATAAGCCAGTGGTCCTATATAATAAACTCTGGCGTCTGTCTGGTGTTACACTTTCATGCTAATGAACCTAAAACAAGGGTTGTATGGTTTACTTTTCACTGTGGACATAAATTGCTAACAATTTATTTTTGGAAGATAACACACACGTATATACCATATGCAAACAAAAACTAATACAAAGACAACAATTAGCACCTTCTGCAAGTCACAGAGGTGGTTGTGCAACACACAATAGAATTCCTAAGCAGAAGCACTGCCTATGATTAAGTATGTTTACAGACCTGGCTGATTTGCATTATATGACACCCCAAGTTAAACTTAATATGTTAAATTAAGGCTGCCAATTATATGATAATATAGACCTCTTGTATTTAAATTTTAAAGATATGTGATGCCATGTTTTTTTTCATATGTGAGTTCAAGAATATTCAAAGAAGACCAGCGAAAACAGTATATTTGTGGCCAAAATGCAAATAACCATGACAAGTTATTATCATATTCACAGAAATTGTCACACAAGATGAGCGAGAAACTGGTAGCAAAACAAGATTAAAGTGGAAATTAAGATACATGACGACAGATTTCACAAATTATATCTCTTTTCTCATCGCACCATCACTGAACACATTTCCTATGAGCATACTGCAATATAGAAGTAGTTTAGAAAGCTTACAGGTGGAGCATAAGCCTAGCTTCTTTTTACATTATAAACCGAGTGACAAAAACTTCGTCGTATACACACAACAAACAAGTCGTTTATCTTATACACAAATACTTACAATACATTTACTATTATATTCATAATCAAAACAATCATTAAATAACAGAAAATTTGCCTTAAGACTGCCACTGCAAGCACAAGGAACTTCAAGGCTTTTTACGCTATCTTCCTCATGGCATATTCGGCATTCTATCGACGACTGAATCAACGGCTCTTCCTCGCCAGACACATTACAACCCTTAGAAACAACCCCAAAATCCCCGCTTTCCTGTACTACCAGAACCCGATCACCGCGTAAAATTAGCCCGTCTTCCATCTACAAAACAACACCTCAATTCAACAAGTTCAAACCCTTTATGACCATAATTGTGAATGTATTTTCATATAATTACGTTTACAGCAATACCCATAAGTTAATTTCAGGTTCTGATAACTACAAATCAAATTCATTGATTAAAATGTATAAAAATAAAGAACGATAAATTAAAGAAATTAAAAGAGAAACTCATGGTAAAAGGAGATCAAAAGATGGGGAAATCATAAAACTAAAAGGGTTTTGAATAAAGATTGAATTGTGGATACCTTTGAAGAAGGAAGTGATGGAGTTTGGAATCAGTCGTTGAGAGGTAGATTGTTGTTTCCAAATCCGTACCACCTCCAAGTGAATGACACACCTGAAAACCTACAAAACAAGATCAACCCAAAGTACTAAACACAGTTATTATTATTAACTAAGAACCATACAAGAGCAAATATATGATCCATTAAATGATAAAAGTTTTACAAAAAGATCTCAACAGAGACAAATTCAATCAATGATTTTACTAATTCGCAAATAAATAACTTTAAATATGCAAATGTTCTCAAAAGTTGTTCGCTTTTTGATAAGCATCACTTAAAAGATTATGATCATCAGATCATACATAATAATGTCAAGACACATCTAAACAATTAGCATACATTATTAACATATTCCGGATTATTATCCTTGCACCGACTTAGACCGGCTACCGATTAATTAAACTGATTAACTAAATATTAATCAGTAAATGGCAGACAAAATACTAATTGACTGATTAACTGAAAATTAATCAGTGAATGTCCGACTAATGATTAATTTACATAAATTTCCGATCCAATTCTCATTACTAAACAAACAATCAAACCGATAAAAAACTACCTTGAAGAGAATAACAATTCTCAGCCTCTTTACGAACAACATCAAGAACCGAGTCAATCAAGTCAACACCTTCAGTACAATGGCCTTTAGCCCAGTTATTCCCAGCACCAGACTAACCAAACATGAATGCTGTCCATGGTACCAGGCTCAAGGTCCATGAGGACAGCACACGGAACAAAGCGACCACCAAAAGACTGAAACCAAAAACAAAAATCCAAATCAACAAAACTAACAAAACCAACAAATTCAATTAAAAAAACATTACAAGTGTTGAAGGCTCTTGGATGAACTCAAAAGAAGCTGCAAGAAACCCATCAGGCAAAAAACACACATACATTCAATTTCACATTGTAAACTGTAATCGGTTTTTTTGGGGTTATAGACAAACTAACTCATAATCATCTCTAATCGACATTAGGGACTCATAAAAAAAGGGAAAACGTACCTGGCTTTCATCTCCAATAGAATCATGGAACCTATTTCAACTGGTTCAATTTATTACGAAGGAAATGTGAGTTAAATTATATGGAAACGGACAGGGCCATTGATGGAGGGACCATTGAGTGCAGAGACTGATAATAATAAAATTGAAGGCTACTCAATCGTATAAAAGTGGAGATTAATTGATGGAGTAAACATAAGAGAATACCTAAGGATTTCTGTCGATTCAATGATCATAAGGGGCAGTGGTGGAACACTTGTTTTATAATATGAAGAAGAGGCTATGTGAAATGTCTACCCTACCCTTATAATTATAATTATAAGTGTCTTAATTGCCACTAACATCCCCATAATACCTTTACATTTTTTGCTTAAATATGTTGTACATATTGCTTTTTAAGTTGTACGGGAATGAAAATGACTATGTTAGCCATCACTCCTCCTTAATAATATAATATAGATAGATAGATAGATATAGATATAGATAAAGATATAGATATAGATATAGATTAATGTTTGATTTATCTAGTAAGGTTAAAATTAGCTAGTTAATAACTATCTAGAAGGTTTCGTTATTTTGAAAGTTAGGGGTATTTGAGTCCTGGTGTGGTAATTAAATAGCATGGTATGTTATTTTCTTAGTTTGCAAGTTAAGATTTATTGCAAGCTTTGTGTGACTCGAAGTTCATCTTGTTTGGTTTTTCTGACTTAATTCTTGGGTTGAAAAAATACCAACCGAATAACAC
Organism: Ambrosia trifida; assembly: GCA_028751855.1. NCBI lineage: Eukaryota > Viridiplantae > Streptophyta > Magnoliopsida > Asterales > Asteraceae > Ambrosia > Ambrosia trifida. Next base: position 60,193,900 of record CM054128.1, on the reverse strand, counting down.
TCGACCAACAAGGATAATGTATGAATAAATACGAAGAGATTCTATTAATATGTATAAGCATGATTAAAAGGACTATTAACGAGTATTGCAGGAAGAGTATTTCGACCAATCTTTCTAGCAAAACTTAGAGTATTACAAAGTGTGTGTTTTAGTGTGAGAGAAGCCGACCCTTTCCTTCATGGAGTGAAGGGGTATTTATAGTATCTGTAGGTCAGCCTCAGGTGCTGATAATGATTGACAACTCATTCGCACGGACCCCACAAGTAAGGCCATTGAGGGAATTGTTGTTGTCCTTCTCTGATTGGCCGGACGTGCTTCCTACTCGTCCTTTTTGTCCTTGTTGATGGCAAGAGATCATGGAACAGGAAATAAACGTTTGTGATTGGTTAGACGTTCTTTTCATCCTCTTCAGAGAAGGTTCTCATGGATGTTCCTTCAAGGTTGTCATGTGCATAAGTCGTTATGTGGGACATGCGCGTACTGGTACATATCTCTTCAAGTCCTCCCAGTCTATTATCATTTGTGCTTGCGCAAAGGATGATAGAATTTATGTAGTTTGGGTGTATTTATGCGGGTTCTTTTTTGTTGGTACGTTTTGCGGTTCTATCTCTCTTCCACGGGGCACGTTTTTATGTTTATTTTTTTTTTAATGAAAAAACCGTTTTTATTGGTTTAATACAGCTTGCGTACCCGGGTTTCGAGGAGCATTGATTGCTTTGCCTATAAAAGGAAGAAGAGCCCTTTGTTTGACGATCTACCTGTCTTTTTGCTCAAATCCCTCTTTCAAAACACTTGTACTGTTGAAAATTTTCATCCGCTTTGCGTGCTGCAATGGCTTTTTCTTCAGACTTTATGGGTGTCACACCCTCAAATTCCACTTGCGGGGTTTTACCGCAAGGCGCGTGACATACCAAGATCCAAGTCAACGGTCACAATAAACGACAACTATATGCTATAAAATGTTACGTAGAAATACCAACCACGCAGTTTATAAGTTCAAAAATTAAACCAACAATGACAGCGGAAGCTTTAAAGTTTACAAAACCATGGTTCATGAACACTTATAGAACCAGATTTTATGTTCGTGTTCGTTTGTTAAGAAAACACTCATGTTCATATTCGTTTGTGTTCGTTTTGTTTATGAACGCACACGAACACAAACGGACATTAATGAATACAAAGATGTAGTCATGAATGGATATAAACACAAACGGACATATATTAACTTTTGAATAACATCGAATTCACACACATTAAGAGATTAGCTAGATCCACCCATAATATAACATAATTGTCCAAACATACTTAGTATTAGAGAAAAGGGCGTTGGAGGTGGAGGGCAGATGGCGTTAGAGGTGGAGGGCATCAACGCTAGAACGTGAAAACACATAATGAATTTGGATACAAAACGTAGGTTTATTGATCACATATAGTCATATATTTATCTCATATATATTATTTATTGGGTAAAATAAATTAAAATAAAAGAATATAAAAAAGTATAAAAATTAAAAACCTTAATAAATTATCGAACACAAACGAACACGTTCACGAACATAAACAAACGAACGCGACCTCTGTTTATATTCGTTCATTTAACTAAACGAAAGGAATTTTTTGTTCGAGTTTGTTCATTTATTAAACGAACAAACACAAACGAACTTCCCACCGACCAATTCATGAACTATTCACTGAAAGTTCAGTTCGTTTACAGCCCTATCTTCTAGTATTAGCTAGGTGAGAGAATACAACCCCATAGTGCCGAGACATTAAATACAATGTGACTAGGGCAAAGATGGCCTTGGGGAGGAGTGAAGAGGGCAAGGCACACTCTACCGTGGACCCAAAATCTATTAATATATATAAAATAATTAAAGTTTGCTGACGTGACATTCAATTGTGGCCTCAACCTTCTCTTGATTGTTCCACGTGGCATAATGAGGTGCTAGAATTTGTTTTTTTAATCTTTCGTTTTATTATATAATCTTTTTTTTAAACCCTAATCCTCAACGTTTTTAAAACCGGACCGGACATCGAACCGGCCTCTTTATTGGTCCGCTGGTCGAACCGGTCCAACCGGTTAGACTGGATTTAAGAACCGGATAATTTACATTTAATCTAAATATATATATATATATATATATATATATATATATGAATTTAATTTTATGATAAATTAGTTTGTATTCAAATTCTCTTTTCTTTTCATCTGTACATCGACATTCGTTTTTAGTCAAAAAATTTTATTTAATTCTATTTAATTCCTTTTATATTTCTATAACCCACACAACCCAATAACTAAAGCTGTCAACAACAATAAACCTCTCACCTACTCTCTCATCTTTCTCCTACTCTTTCCATTTCTTTCTCTGCAAAAAGGAAGAAAATCATCGTAGCTTTTTTTTCTCAATTCCATTTTTTCATTTAGTTCCTTTTAATTCTTCTATCCATGGATGTGAACACTCGCCTTTTTCTCTGTCCAGATCCTTAATATCTCATCACCACGTCGTTTTCCTTCTGTATCTCCGTAGCATAGGTTGACCTGCCAGAAAAACTCCGACTATGGTAAATCCTCTGACGGAATAGAAGACCGATCCGATCACATTTACACCGATTTTCCGGTTTGACCAGCGGTCACCGGTCCAGCCAGCTGGTCACTGCACATACGGTTTAAAGGAGTATGACCGGACCGTTGGCATTGCCGGACTCCGGTTGAACCGGCCGGACCGGCCAGTCCTGTCCGGTTTTCAAAACACTGCTAATCCTTATTCTCTCCATTATTTATCTCTTCCATGTTTCTCTTCTCTCTATTACCTCCCCTCTTCACAAACCCTAAAACAAAACTTTCACCTCACCTCTCTCTCCCCCTCCTCTTCCTCTCCAGTCGCCGCCACCTCCACCTGGTCTCTTCGCCACGGCTCCTCCTCCCCCTCTTCCTTTTTTTTATGTAGCAACCAAGATCTTTGGCAAGGTTGATCAGGTCCCTTTCAGATTATTATTATTATTATTCACAAACCTATATTTTGCAATGTCGGTGCCACTCACAGAGTGGCACTATTGCAAGAGTGGCACGCATTTCAAATTTTTTTTGATATATATACAACCCATTGAAGCATAGTGTACAAGTCCTTAATACCACCTCTCTCTCTAACACAGTGCTCTCCTTTCTCTCTGTGTTGGTTCTAGAGCACCGACAATGAGTTCCGTCCACCTCCCCTCCCTCTCTCTTGCTCTCGCTTTCTAGGGTTCCATCAGAGGCAGTGATTCCGATGACGAAGGCTAGGGTCCCGGGTTCCGACAAAGATCTAGTAAGCTTTGGGATGCTACAGTTTAAGTTTTTACCTTCTATCAGATTCTCGACAAACAACGGTAAGATCTAACATATTTCAACCTGTTTTTTTTTTTTTTACAAGCCAAAACAGTTGGATGATACTCGATTCTTGCTATTCTTGAGGTTGTTAGGACCTATTGTGACGTTAAATGCTTATGAAGGTGTCATCGTTGACGACCGGCGACGGTAAGTGCTTCTGTTGTCATTTTTCTTAATCATGCTTTAACTTTGTGTGTGTATGCCTAAGAGAGAGAGAGAGAGAGGGGAGAGGGAGAGAGAGAGAGAGAGATGGATATTGGGTTTTAAGCTTTAACAAAATTAACATTTGTTCTTATATTATCAAACAGAAACTGGGTTTATTGTTAGCAACTATACATAGGTAATTATGTCAACACTCAACAAGGTTAACATGCATATCAAGTGTTCGACAAAATGTCTAAATGAAGTTTTTTCAATAAATTTTGGTTGAAACGTATTTGTTCAAGTTAGCTCAGGCTTTATTCACTAAAATGAGAAAGCAAAATGGTTTTTAGCATTATATGGATGTCTATCATACTGAAAGTTGCACTATGACACCTAAATTAGTAAGTTGTGGCTGTAGTGCAGCACTAAAATAATGGGTCATTATGTAATGTGGTAACAATAGAAGGTTAGAACTTGAAACATCTATTCATATGGTGGTATTTTTTCTGTTTTTGTTGGTAATGTCTTTGTGTTTGGCATTTATGTTTAAGGTGGATATAGTTTTTTATTCTTTTTTCAGTATATGTATTACTTGTCTTCTCTTCTTTTTGGTTGTTCCTTTGTCAGTTGATGTTTGCCAATTTCAGCGATCATCCAGTTTTGCTCATTGCATATTTGAACTTAGCCTCTTCTATGCTGTAACAGTTGCTGGTGAGTGAGGATTATTTGTTTTCTTTTAAGTTGTTGATCATCGGTATTGTACATCGCATTGTTTTTTTATTTGGTTTCCATTGTCGTAACCTCCTTTATGCATTTGTGTGCAATGGCGAAGGATGTTGAGGGCTAGGGGTGGCCCTGCCCCCCTGTTTTTTTACGTAGTGGTATAAATTTGCGATTTTCGTAGGTAAATCAAGTCCGGGTTGAGTCCGGCCCCCGCCGATTTGCCACTACCGATCGAAAAAAATTGTGTCCGGCCCCTCCCGATTCGATAACCAAGCTTCGCCCATGTTTGTGTGCTCATTAGTCTTATTTGTGCATCTATGTGCTTTCCTTTTGCATTTACTGATAATTCGTACATAACGTATCTGCCATATCTTATGTAATTTCAGAAATTTTGTATGGCCATATTTACTCTGTAAATTCATAGGGGGAATAAGGGAAGGGGCTATTTATTTGGGTTTTTAAAACAGTAAAATACGTTAATAAAGTAATAAGACTCTTTGATTGTGAAGAAGTTTACGAATGTAAATACAAATGATGCAACCACTTGAAAATCAAAGCCAAGCCAAGTTAAATACAACATGATGTCAAAACATGAACCTCACGTGCATTTTTAGGCCATACTTCACTTAAGATATGTATCATGTAATAGTAGAAAAATTAATACCAACTTCTTTTAAATCAAATTTGGGCAATTTAAAGTTTATAATCTGCAAACTTTGTATGAATCAATTAGAGTTTCTGTTATGAATTTCGCCTGCAAGTTGTTACTGTAAACATCATTTGAAGACCGACTATTTTCTATATTATAGTAATGATATAGATTTAGATTATTTTAGATATTTTTGATTTGGCCATCTCTTTGACATTTCCATGAAAAAAGTCGGTACGATGGCCGTGAACAAAGCTGGAGCACTGCCAACAAATATCTCGGCAGCCCAGATCCTAACAGCGTCCACCAAAAGAAAAATGCAGATATATAGCCTACACGATTCCACAATTATTTTTATATTAAATTTGAAAGCATAAATGTATTAAACCAGCTACAAACATCTCTTTACTGCTCCACAGGTAATGAGGCAGCAGACAAAGCAGTAAATGGAACTGGGGAAGGTAACATTTATGGCAAGCCGGAAAACTTCGAGACGCATTAATGCACAATTTCGAGGTGCGCAAAAGCTATTTCATTTGCAACATTTTTTATATCTTTTTCTTAATTATGTATGCAATAAGAAGAACCAGAAATGGTTAGTCTTCATATGCTAAGGAATACAAGATATTTTGGCATCAACAACAAATATGAGATATCAAACAGTAGGGAATGCAAGACATTTTGCCATCGGCAATAAAACTGGGAAGACCATTAGCAGGGACGTTAACTTTTAATTCTGATGTACAACAACCTTTATCAGTTCATTTTGTGTAAGACGTCAGACTGTTGCAGCAACGCGCAACTCGGGTAAAAAACTAGTTATTATTATTATTTACTAGATTCAGGCATATGAATTAATAACAATAATGAACAATCTGAAACTTGAAGCACCCTACAGTCTACATGTACGTAAGTCCTCTAATTAAATTCAAAAATCAAATGTAGACACCAACATAATAGAACGAAAATATCAAACAATTAATCCACGTCATATATAAACGAATATCACGATTCACCTTCCTTGGAAAAAAAAATATTCTTTTCAATATTCAAATGATATTTTTGAGAATTGAGATCATTGGATTTCATAACTGGATGGTCGTTCACGAAAGGCTATAATTGCACTTCAATGCTAACCAGGTAAATTAATTGTCATCATGTCGAGAGACCTTGTCCGTGCGAACCATAACTCATAAACCTGTAGGGTCCACCCGCTCGACAAACGATAGTGAAATAAGCGGTAAAACCTCACCTCATATCCGAGTCGAATCGGTTCCACCGTGTTTCCTCTTCACCTGGATGACACTCCATTAGCTAAGCATGTTATTTTAATGCAAAATAGTTATTTTTTTCACTAAAGTAGTTAATTTGAGGTTATCTAGATTACTTTTGTAAGTCGAATGATTATTTATAGTTTGATTTTGCTGATTAGGGTTTATTTCAAAATTTTATCTAGCTTAGTCTTTGATTCTTTCTTTGTTACTAGGTTGTGTTTGGTTGGATATGATTTTAGATGTATGTGGTTGTTTGTGTGTTTTTTTAAAGATATTTGTGATATTTTATTTATGGGGTTGGATATGTTAGTGTTCATTGTTTAATAGTGTTATTATACATGCTTCTATAGAAAAATTATTTGAATCCCAATGTCGAATGTGTTGTACAGATGGCATCGCAGGCGGCAAGTCCTGTTGTTGTTCTTCCGAGTTCTCAAGTTGTTGGCAATGAATTTGCAGAGCAATACTACCATATTCTTCATACAGTGACGGTTACAATAGTTATAGGATCTGGATTCCATTTATAATTCCGATTAGGACTGATTATGGTGGTAAGTCCCATAACTTCTCCCCATTTCGTTTATGGTTACTAAGATTATGATGTTAGCATTGGATTTATAGATTGTTTTAGGTTAGGTATTGAATATTAATATCAGGGTTATGTATTTTTTTAGCCATTATGACATGTATTGATATTAGAGTTATACATTATTTTAGGTTATATATTGAATATTGATATTAGAATTATGCATTTTTTAGCATTAATAATAGGTGTTAATATTAGAGTTATACATTCTTTTAGGATAGGTATCAATATTAGTATTGTGAGACTTGGTACATAGATGTGATAAGTTTTTTAATGGTTACAACTTCCAACTTAAGTGATTGTTTAGTTGATTAGGTTAGGAATTATAGGAGTCATTAGAATGTGAGATATTAGAGAGATGTGATGAGTTGTTTACTCTAATGAGAGACTAAAGAGATGTGATGAGTTTTTGAATAGTTGCAGCTTACATAAGTGATTTTTTAGATGATTACTGATTATGTTTTAGGTTAGGGAATAATGGTTATTACTGATTAGAATACTATGGACATGCAATGATTGAGAGATTTTGTGGTTAGTTAACTTAAACTATTTGCAATAGGTTATCAGGTCAAATTAAAATTTTCAACCCCGGGACCCTTACGGGGTAATCAGCTAGTTTTCAATATTTTTATATAGTGTGTATTGTATATAATTGTATTTACCACCCACCTTATGGTGGAGTGGTATGAAAGCTCAATGATAAAAGACCTATGACTGAAAGGTTATGGGTTCAATTTTTAAGAGCGTCGAGTTTTACCGATTATTCCATTGTCGTTCCTTCGGGCGGGTGGATGGTCGGGTTTTCCCCGGAATTAGTGGCTGGTGGGCCAGGGGCTCCGTTCGTTTGTGTAAGGGCCGGCTAGGGCTCCTTTGGCCATTGGGAGTCACGTAAAGAACATTCGGATTCTACTTAGTTGTACGTTAACCTATTAATCATTTTAGAAAAAAAATATACAATACGGGCCATTTTTCTACTCGTTCCGCGCTCTCGAATTCTCACGGCCGATCCTAGGATAGGGGTGTTGTTCATGTTTTTTAAAAGGGTTTCGACTTATTTGGGTCTGGTTAGTTGAGTTTTGAGGTTTCGAAAATATACTCGTCTACTGGCCCAAATAAACTCGGCTTGATTGGTATTCGGGTCTATGGTGTTTGGATTCGGGTATTAAATGGGCTGCAAAATACCTGGGCTACTGATAATTTTGGGCTGCAAAAAGAAACTTAGTTAAATGAATGATGTGAATGAAACAGTTCTGTTTTTTTATTAAGGGTATGTTTGGCAAGGAGATTTTAAGAGCTTTTAGGAGCTTCAAGCTTCAAGCTTTTAAGAAAAAGCTCCTACTTAATAAAAAGCCTTGTTTGGTTGAAGGGGCTGGAAGCTTTTAGGTTAGAGAAAAAGCTCTACAGTGAAAAGCTACTAGTAGTAGCTTTTAAGAAAAAGCTCTACTAGCTATAACCTTTTAATTAGTAAATGACACAAATACCCATTCTATTTTAAAAATAAAATAAAAACCTTCTTTAAAATCTTTTAATTATGACCATTTTGGTCATTTTATACATTTTATTAAAAGCTTCAGCTACTCTGCCAAACACCAAAATATATTTAAAAAGCTTCCAGCTACCAGCTTGCAGCTACCAACTTGCAGCTTCCAGCTACCAGCCTCCAGCTAGTTTTGCCAAACATACCCTAAGTTTGTATTTTGTGGAACCTATGTGGCCTTGCAACATACGAACCTGTTGTTGGGCTTGAATCATGTAAATCCAAATCCAAGTTTCTGTGTCGAAGACTTCACAATATTAAGGAACTAGGTTATTCAGGTTCCAGTCTATTTCTTATCTGGTTTCGGTTTCGGCGTTCAATAGCATCTCTTTTCTCTAACAACCACAAAGTATTTTTCTCACAAAGTACATGGCGAGCCGCCTAACAGGTATCTCATTTGAGTACATTGACATACCAATTTAGGAAAAAAATGAATTGTAGGGATAAATTCGTAGCCTCGTTTCTAGGGCTATTAAACGGGTCTTGTACGTAGGTTGGCATGTCAAAGCTAGTATGGATCCAAAATGGTACACAATTACAAAAAAAAACATGTCACATACATGAACCTGAACATAATACGTGTAATCGCGGTTCACATATACACGACTCTTAATTTAATTTTTGTCATAATTCAAAATTCGCATATTTTTAGTTTTTTTCGAATCAAATATATTTAAAGTATGCCAATAATTCTTAAACTTTTGAAATTTGGTATAAAGAAATACATAACTAAAGTTATTACTCAAAACACATTTAAAAAAAATAAGTAAATGAATTGGTTAAATGGGTACCAGCCAGCCAGGTTGACACAAATATTACCCAATTCAGACTAAATCGAAACCTATGAATATCATGTTAGGCTCTTTAGGTGTAAAATTCACACCCTTAGCTACCAGGAGACAACAAAAATTTGGTTAGCTCTTTGTTTTATAACATATATCTAAAATTTTGAAATCAGAATATTGATATAGCGGGTCTAGCGGATTTGGTGTAAGGTCAGCAATAAAGCAATGGCAAGCATTTTAAAGGGAAAGACCGGCCAGTAGAAACACACAATATAATCAATCCAGTAATGAAACAAACATATTTGAAAGGTTTAGGAAATACTCCACAAAATAAACAAAACAACCAACCTGATTATGCAATTCACATATTATGTCCTCTTGGGATGATCTTGCGAAAGGTATCAAATGCATCTTCTTCTACCACTTGTAGTTCCACATTAATAAAGTCCCTCCACAGGTGAGAGGTTTCTTCATCGCAAACCACTTTCATTAATTTATTAAAATCCTTGTCTGATTTTCGCAGTTCATGCAGGCCCGTGCAACCCGTCATATCAATTGTTTGTAGACTACCCAACTCAACTATATGCAGTGGCAACTCGAGCAGGCTTAAGCAGTGGGATATATCAATGATTTTTAATTTCTCAAGGTTTTTCATTGATTCAGGTAATATTGGGAGCCTTGAGCATGATGCAACCCGCAAAACCTCCAAATTTGACAACTTTCCAAATTCTTCAGAAAGTGAAACTAGCTCGTGGGAATTACTGATGCTGAGTTTTTTAAGGCGATCTAACTTGCATAACACCGCCGGAAATGTATACAAATCATCACAAGATTCAATACAAATCTCCAAAAGGTTGGTCAACCTGTTGGTGATTACTTGGTTGAAACTCTTGCCGAGTTTACACATGATCAAGGACAGTTTTTGCAAGTTCTCCAACTCTAGTATTGTTGCGCTAATTGTAACATGATCCAGCCTAAGTGTTGTTAGACCGGATAAACATTGTGGTTGAGGGAAGTTCTGAATCTCTGAGAAGTAATATCCGTAGTTTGTGATGATTAAAACCTTTAGTCTCTTCATGTTGTGCATAAATTTTGGCAAGGGGTGCATATTGGACATGAAATTCAATACAACAACTTCCACTTTAGGGGCTTCAACTTCATTCCATGTTAAAGGGAATCCTTCATCTGCCATCTCGCCTGATAAAATTAAAACAACTTCCACCCAGATCACCATTGAGGGTCATGTGGTCCCGCAAGTAACTAAGTTTAAGTACTTAGGATCGTTCGTCCAAAGGGACGGAGAGATTGATAGTGACGTCGCACATCGTATTCAGGCTGGATGGTGTAAGTGGAGAGCAGCATCTGGAGTTCTGTGCGATAAGAGGTTCCCAACTAAACTAAAGGGAAAATTTTATAGGGTTGCAGTCCGACCTGCTATGATTTATGGGACAGACTGTTGGGCCATCAAAAAGACACAGTTACGAAAGATGGAAGTGGCGGAGATGAGAATGTTGAGGTGGATGTGTGGTCACACTAGGTTAGATCGGATTAGAAATGAGGTTCTTAGGAAGAGGTTAGAAGTGGCTAACATAGCAGATAAGATAAAGGATGGAAGATTAAGATGGTTTGGTCATGTGAAGCGGAGACATACGACAGCCCCAGTCAGAAGAGTGGACCACCTCACGGTGGAGGGGAGGAGGAGTAGAGGCAGACCCAAATTGACTTGGGTCGATCGGATTAGACAAGATTTGTTAGAATTGCACCTCTCAGAGGATATGGTCCAAGATAGGAATTCGTGGAGACGTAGGATTAAAGTTAAAGATTTTTAGGATTTAAGATTACTTAGGATTTAGGGTTGGCCTCTATGCATGTATATATATATATATATATATATATATATATATATATATATATATAAATATATCTGTATGTTGTATCATGTTATACATCCACTATTTTATTTTATTTTATTTTTTTTGTTTTTTTTAGTGTTTAGTGATTGCCTAATTATTCATTAATATATAGTGTGCATTTTGTTTTTGTCGAGCCGGGGGTCTCTCTGGAAGCAGCCTCTCTATCTCTAAAGATAGGGGTAAGGTTTGCCTACATCCTACCCTCCCCAGACCCTACGAATAGCGTCGCTATTAGTGGGATTTCCTGGGTACGGTTGTTGTTGTTGTTGTTATATAGTACGCTTTTAGTATATATTAACTTTACAACAACCACACAATGAAACAGACAAACCTGTGGAAATTGAGAGTATACGGGGATTGACAGTGTGTGGCAACTCAGGGACACCTTGTCCATCTGGATCTATTATTAACCTCTCTCTGTCTTCTATTGGCTCTCGGCTGCTTAAATGAATAGCTAATGCCCTCATCATATCATGTTGCGTAACATATCCTTCCTCACAAAAGTTGGGTAAATGTTTCCTACACTCAAATACTTTGTTTAGGACCTTAAGATGGCTGTTTTATCCATAAATTGTTGTTTGAGAACATACTTTACACGGTTTCGGATTTCAGACTAAAATTTGTAAATAAATAGCAACTTTCGATCAGTATTGTTTAAATAAGGTTACTAATAATTTTGTCAACTATATTAACCACTCAATTTTATTGACAAAATATCCCAACTAAGACTTATATACGTTTCATTTAACCAACTTATGTTTAAAAAAATTAACAAGCCTAAGAAACTTTTAATCGAATGAATTTAGTCCTTAGAAATATACCTGCGATTTTATAACAAATCTTGACATTTAGGTGTTATTGTCACATATATTGTATAACCAGCCAAGCCAGATAAGTAGGCAAATACCTTACTGGCAACAAAGTTGCAAGGTTTCTTGAAGAAAGATTAGTGAGAATGTTAGTGGTAGCCAATCCCTTGTCATCATGCTTGTACAAATGTGCCCACACGTCCATAAGCGTGGTAGCAGCTATCTTCTGATCTTCAGGAAAAACACCCAAGTCCAGGTAACATTGCTTTAATTTGGGTTCCTTAACAAAAAAATACAAACTCTTTTCTAGACAATATAGTATAGACTCATGCAAATCCAAAACCGTTTTGTTTTCCTCAGATAGCTCTTTCAACATAAATTCCCAGTTTGCCACATGTGTCCCGTGTAGCAACACGCCAACCAAACTAAGGACAAGTGGATGATTCTTGCAACGCTTGACCAACTACACAAATGCAATTATCAGGTTACCAAATATTCCTTGAAAGATATGACAAAATAAATGCACAAGGTTCCGCTATACCTTGTGAACAAGGTCATCTGATATATTGTTTTGTTCGTTTCCATCTTTTGAAAATGCTGACCCACGGAACAGGCGGGTCGCATCTTCATCATTCAAAGCAGGCAATTCATATGTTTTGAATTGATTAAATGTCATCCGAGATGTGACGAGAACCTTATATCTAGGTGACTTGAACCGGAAGTCCTTAATAACGGAATCAGACCAAACGTCATCAAGTACCAATAGTACTTCAGATGTACTTTTACCCAAAAAGCTCCCCCATTGCTGGATTGCACCGTCATCACTACTAATACTAGCCAGCTCACCGAGTAAATTTTTGATGATGACTTTCTTGTCGTAGACGTGTGAGACTGTAACAAAATAGATGTTTTCACCAAATCTTCCTGCCCAAATCAAAACACTAACATCATCAAAAGAATCCAACATTCAGCATTGCAATAACCATGCATTCCCGCTACACATTTATGCAACCTTAAAACAACTTAATTATAAGGAGAACAAAGATCAAAAGTAGTTGAGAAAATAATAGATTTAAAGGTGTTGGCATTAATTTATCCATCAGAAAGAAAGTATTCAACTTTCATCCAGTTGAGTTTGTAATCATCAACAAACTCATGTAGGTGTGCCAACGAGACAAGTCGTTAATGAGCTACTCGAGATCACCTTGCTAAAAGCTCGAACCAAACTGCACTTAAACGAGCCCAAGCCTAAAGTAAGCATGTTTAATAAATGACCCTAATGGCCCAACCCTTAGCTTCAGTTATTGACTCGCAGCAGCCTAAAAAAACCTTCTAATAGTATAGTGGAGATGTAAAATTAATCACTAATTAATAAATAAGCCAAGTTTGAGCTTGAAAATGCACTTATGTTAAGCCCGAGCTTTCTAATAGAGCTCTATATGAACCAAATTGGAGCCCCTGTAATTAGTGAAACGATGACAAATAAGTTTGGCTTCGACTCTGCTTGTTTACACATCAGCACGATTTGGAGCATTTAAAACATGTTACGTAATCAAATTCAGCTCTAGCAATCTAGTGAAATAAATACCTTTGATATCAGAATCATTGCAAAGCTTTGTTACAAGAGTAGTCTTTCCACAGCCTCCTGCAGCTGAAACAACGACAACGGAGCAATGAGAATCCTTAAGCACCATGGCCTTCAACTCCCTAAGCCAATCATCGAATCCTACAGCATCACACTTTTCCAACGGGACACCACATGAACTCCCAGTTTTCTGTAATAATACCTTTTCCCAAGTTTTCATCAGTGCCAATGCTTCAGCTCCATTCCTAGCAATGTGCAACTGAAGATCAATCTGCACAAACCTCAGCAACGATTCATTCATTTCCTCCAGCTTCGACGCGTGCCGGTATCTCTTCCACAAATCCCATTTGATGGTCTCGCATTTGCTAACCAGGTCTTCTGCTTCTTTCAGCAGATTCATGAACCTCTTTGTTTCCTCTTCCCGCCTGTCCAGTTGTTTGTTTAGTTTCTCCATATCTTTGAACACAGGCCTCATTCTCAGTACAGTTTCTTGCATTTTCTTAAGCTCCGATTTAAAATACAATGTTTTCTTTATTGAGCTTACAATGACATCTGATAATTCAGAAACTGCTGCTTCTAATAAAACTCCTCCAACAAATTCTAAAGCCATTGATGGAACTGAAACAACTTCAAAGATACAATATTAAAATTGAATTGTGATCGTAAAACGCGGTTTTAGAATGAAAGATGAAGAAGGTTCGATGGTTTTAGATTATTATACAAAGTCGTCGCTGCGTCAACGTCAATAATATGTTTACTTTTATTTAAGCTTTGTCTAGTCTGACTTTAAATTTATTTGAGTTTTTTTTTTTTTTTTTTTTTTAACGGCCAACCAATCAATTCCGAGCACTCTCGGGCACCCTTTTGGCGAATCAGGTACTCGAGAGTACTCGAGCCACCAATTGGCACCAATTCCTGGGAAAACCCGACCACTCACCCGCCCGAAGGCACGACGGTGAAACAGTCGGGATCAGGACTCGAACCCAAGCCAATGGCCGGGTCATCCCTTATTTCCCATCCACCAATGTCCTCCAAATGTAGCTATTAATAACATAAATCAAGTCAAGTCTCTTAGTCAACTATTGACTCCATGATTTTAGTCATTGTATTATATTGTACATTATACTTAGTCAAACATTGACTCCATAATCTTAGCTAAAGTTAGTCATATGTAAGCCTATATAAATGCCTTGATATATTGTTGATAGAAATACAAAAACATTACAAAATACAAATCCTATTGTTTATAGTAGCTAGTGATAATTGAACCCAAGCCTCCCATATAAAACTTTAGGCCCTCAACCAACTGGCCCCCAACCAAATTTATTTGAGTATTACTCATCTTTTCTAAATATCAGTGTTTATTACAGAATTAGAATATGTTAAAACTAAAATGAATAAGGGAAAATGAGTAAAACTAGCAGTCCGTCTGTCCGCTCCTGAAATTTGTAATGGTCAAACTATAAGTACATCCAAGATCCCGATGACGTATTATCCAACTGCGATTAGTAGGCGTAAAAGTTAGTTAATTCATGTTAACTCAAATCTTGTTATTTAGTTGCTGAAATTTAACACATTTGCTTCGTTGTGTATAATCCAAAAAATTTAAGCAAAAACAAAAAAGGAACGAAAAAGCTTCAAACATATAATGACATGTTCGAATTGCAAATTATTGCATGAAACAAAGACAATAAAAAGTGTAAAACAAATTCAATATACAACTTCACATTACTAAAATGTAGACAGCCATAAGTATTTTTATTTGCATTCTAAATAAAAACATTATCTGTTAAAAAAAAACATAATGTGTGAAAAATTCAAGTTGGGTGAAATCAAATGCCTTGGTTTGAAATTACCAGGTCATTCAACATGTCACAAACTTTAGCCCGAGATGTCCATTGGGTTTAGATGTGATACTGCATGAATGTTTCAAAACTCATTACAATTACATTTTAGTAAATAATCAAATGAATGTTTTGGGAACTATGATTATTTTTATAACTATTTAAAGTGGAGTATTTTGAAGCTAAGGCTTTAGGCTCTCAATTCAGTTTTTATATATGGTATTTTTGTAATCAAGATAACAGATCCTCAGCTTAATATATCTATGGTCTACATGTCTTATTTATTAAAAGTTCCAATTCTACAATTATTGTAATCTTCACATTTTATGCAGCATTTTAGTTTGCAAAAGAACTCCATTTTAGTATATGCTTTAGACCCCAACAAAGGTCCAGCCGACCCTATAACTAATATAAAATGATTATTAAGACTCTAGTTGAGGCATAAGATAAGCCTATTGTATGAGATTCTTAATCAGGTATGGTGTTCCTCTGGCCAGGGTTTTGTAGTTTAAAATCCTAACCTAATTATGCTTAATCGGTAATCGGGTTTCAATATTTAGGTCTGTGTAATCGGTAACGGGTTTTTGAGTATCCTAACCACATACGAACACTACACATTTTCAGTGTGGATATTGTTTCATTTGTAAGGATTTGCCTTATGTAATTCCAAAGAATGGAACAATTGTTAAGGTTATAACATCAACAAAAGCAAACCCAAGATTAATTTTATTTCAATGATGACACCTTTTTTTGGTGTTCAAATTTGTCACAATCAAACGTTAAATTATTTGGATCGAGACTGGGCGGGGAACATAATAGAATAAGATATCATAATAAATATATAATCATTACTCTCTAATCAAATATGCTCATCAAATTTTATTTGTTTTGAAAAAACATAACTTACAAACCCGCCATTGATACAACTAAGCAAAAACAATTGAAAATGTTGGTTCTAAAACAAAATATGAGGTTAATATGCATATAGGGTATATATAGTATGATAATATTAGAGACAATCACCAAGAGTAGGGATCTTCATTGGAGTACTAAGCCTTTTACTTTTTAGTGCAACTTGTTGTACGAGGCTTGATGTAAAAGGAGCTACAATAGTCTCAATTTTCCACAGTGAAACATGTTCGGGTCCCCTAATAAAAGCATATCCATCCCACTGAAGCTGTCATGACTTTGCAGAAATAGTGTAGCCTAGCAGGCTCCTATAAACATTCATCTGTGGATAATTTTGCTGGTAATTTTTACATTGTAATGAGAAAAATAACAACTTTCCCTTATTTTAAGGTAACATTATCATCAAACTTTACCTATCAAGAATAAAGTGGTATATAAAAGAGATAGTGTTCTTCTCGTTACATTAGATAACCTGAAGAGTTGTTGCTATGTTATTTAAGATAACAGGCCAACCACTAGCAATTTGTCCTATCGCTGAATGTTGATTGTGTCAATAGAACTTTTAGCAACGTTATATTATAGTTGTTGACTACTAATTTTGATTTTAATGCTTAACTTAATTGGTTGATATTGTTGTCTGTGAATAGACCCAGGGTCTTTGAGTACAATATAGTTATATGATTGATAAGAAGAATTTTATCAGAACACTTTTGCTATATAATTATGTTTATTGACCGGCAGTTAATCTATTGTGCCTAATCTAATTTATCACTAAGGGTATCTTTTGATAGGGAGATTTTAGAAGCTTTTAGTAGCTTTTATCTTTAAGTTTTTAAGAAAAAACTCCTACTCAATAAAAATACCTCTTTTGGTTGAAAGAGCTTGAAGCAATTTTAAGTTAGGAGAAAAAACTATATATTGTAAAGCTACAACTAGCGTTTATAAAAATGCTACAAACTTTTAGTATTTTAAATTACTTAAATAACCTTCCAAGATAATATTTTAATTCTAATTCTACAATTTTTGGTACCATGCACAAATGTCACGGAAATAGATGTACGAAAAAAAATCCAAACCATTAGACGTTCACGTCACAAACAAAAAGGGTGTATTTGAATAATAATCCCTTATATGCAATGTTAACACATATTCACCATATGTTTTTGGTTTGGTTGACATTCTGCTTTATTTAGCACCTTTTGAAACGTTGACTTAGTCAGATAACACATGTTACCATCTTATGCAAAGGATAACATGTTTTACACATTTATGCTCAGTTAACACATATTACACTACTTGTTTTGCTGGGATGACAATTCATTTTTAGAACATATCACAAAAAAAAAAAAAAAGTATGGGACGTGAAGAAACAATGAGTCTAGGTCGGGGTATAGCCGGGGGTCGCTACTCGTGTTCACTTCAGGATATAATCCTTTACTCACACCGAGACAAGATCCGTGGCCCGTAAGATAAAGAGAGCGTAAAGAGATGAGACACGAATACACAAGATATAAGTGGTTCGGTCTCAATGACCTACGTCCACTGAAAAAGGTAGTCTTTATTGCTTTGAACGATTACAAATATAAAGACGAGATATAAGTGTGGGCCGGGTGTTGTGGCCCAAAACAAGCGTGATGGGCTCGGGCACGGGAGTTGGGCCTGCCTTCGAGAAGCCCATCTAGTTGGGTTTGGACCAAAGTTTTGCATAAAGAAAACTGGGTGTAAACAGCGTCCTGCCATTGGTCCACGTGGCGCGCTGTGGTTGGTCGTCAAGGGTGGCGCCCTGCCACTAGTACACGTGGTGCCTTGTGGATGACTGCAGGGACCTCCTTTTTTCTGCCAGAGGGTGCCAGGCGGCTAGCTTCGTCTAGAAGATTGGCTGAAGTGACATCTGACACATGGGAGGTAGTGCAGGAAGTGGGGCTTAAGGGGAGCTGCACCTTGGCACAGCCAGCTGTTATATTCTGCGGGTGACCATTGCCAGATTGGTGCATGGTTTCACGCGGATGTATTATGATAGCAATGTTGTGGGGTAGGGTGCGCCTGTGCGCCAGAATTGATATGCTACCCCTTCACATCCCTCAAATCCAGTGTCTCTCCTGGTCTTGCTAAGAGGTCTAGGGTGGCGCTGGACTACGATGTTGCGCTGGGTGGGTGAGAGCTCATCCACATTTGGTGTGTTTTAAAGAGTACACATTGTGTGACACCTGGCAAATTCGGGTTAACAACGTTGTCTAGATGAAAGTCTACCTTAGCGAGTCACGCGTATATTGTACTTAACTGGGTTAGTTAAGTCGGGTTATGGTTCGGGAACTATTGGTTAGTCTAGAAGATCATTGGATGTTGGTCTAGAGGTTCATTAGATGTCGGTCCTTAACCAAGTGTACAAACGGTGACGATCGGTGGGATCGTCAGGGCATACGGAACATACGAGTCTCGAGTCCCGGGAATTGGTGAACGAGTGTAAATATGTGTATTTACTTGTGTTATGTGTTTACAATCATTATGTGACTTGTCGGTACATTAATATGCGTTAACATATGTTAAAACGGGGTTTAACGCGCAAAACGCACCAAACCAACCCCTACAGGCGATTAGGAAGCCTAATCACCTGCAGGGGAGGCGAGTAGAGGGACATAGGGGCGATTAGGCCCCTACTCGTGTGATGTTAGGGGCGAGTAGGCCCAATCGCATGCTCATTCATGCGATTAGCAGCCCTAATCGCATGAACTGCTGCACAATCGCATGTAACGTGCTGGAACGACTAGAAACGCCTATAAATACAATACTTAACCTCCTAAACTCCCTAATATCAACCCTAGTCGTCCCATAACCGCCTCAAACACTTAAACAACCTCTGGAAGGCGATTTTGATCAAAAACACAAGGTTTCAAGGTCTAACCATCATTCTTTTACAATTCCAAGGTTTGATTCTCATCCATAACACTTTGTAAACGTTTTTAATCAATCCCTAATGGTCCAGACCTGTTCATAAACGAAAAAGCTTTCTGAAAATCGTCAATAAGGGTTGTTAATCGGATTATAACTAATAAACATGCGTTATGGGTATGTATGATTAGAAAGATAGGATTTTTATGAACCTTGATGATGTTTTGATGTGTTATCATGCTAGGTCAGAATTAATATTGTTAGTATGATGATAGAAATCTCAGTAATTGGATAATAGGGTTATGATTACATGCGTTAATTGAATGTTGCATGCTATGTGAATGGTGTTTGGATTGCTTTGGTTGCATGCAGGACTGATTTTACGAGGTTGAACGAAGGGTTTTGGGTTAAACATGTTTAGGATAGTGTTTGGGATGATATTGGGTAGTTACACACGCTCTGGATCTGATTTGGAGCGTTAAACGCGCGAAAAACCGGAACAGCATGACTACAGGCGAGTAGCAATGCTAATCGCCCATAGTCATGCGAATGGAGGTGCTAATCGCCTATAAAGTGGCGAGTAGAAGGCTAATCACTAGTAAGTTCAGGCGAGTAGCCCTAATCACTAGTAAGTTCAGGTGATTAGCCCTAATCACTAGTAAGTTCAGGGGAGTAGCCCCTAATCGCATGAAATAAAGGGGAATAGCCCCTATTCGCCTATAGTAGGGGCGAATAGGACTCCTAATCACTAGTTGACTTTCCTAAATGCTAGTTGACTTTTCCTAATCGCGTGTACTGCTGCTGTAAGTGTAAATTAGCATTCCGAGACCCGATTTAACATGTAGTAACATGCTAGGAACCCCGTAACATGTCTAATAACTTGGTAACATATATTTGGATGTATTTCGGTGATACGTGAACTATGTGCTATAACTTGTTGTGCGTTAACGTATGTTAAGTATACTTGCGTTATTGTATGTTTTGGAGCGTAAACATAACACGGGGAGTCTCGGGTCACCAATGGGATGTCGAGTCTTGTACTTTGGGTCGGTTAAACAGTCACGGTGTTTTCAAACGAACTTGGTTATGGTCTGGACATCTAGGGACTAATTAGCCTGCGGGTTATTAGTCTAGGTACTTGTAACTGTCGTATGTTAGGTCGCCGCTTACGGGACTAGCATAGCAGCTGGGTTTACTCGGGTTAAGGAGTAACGGAACTTAAGGTGAGTTTACGGCCCCTCTTTTAAACTGGTTTTATACTTTCGGGGGAGAAAACATGTGTTAAAACGATTATTTGGTAACTACTGTCATACTATGGGTTTCTATTGTGTACTACACGATCTTTGGAAGTCCCGGGGGGAACCATGAATGTGCGGGTTTGCACAACGGGGAAATGTGAATAGCGCTATTGGGAGTGACCAACCCCGCTCGTCGAATTGGAGGGTCGGCGGGTGCATATTGTCTCAAACAGGAACAACAGGAACAACAGGAACTTACATCGGGCATACTTTTGGTATTCGAGTTAGTAATGGTTTTCCAATCGTGGTAGTAACAAAACGTACGCCTAGCTAGCGTATACTGGTTTTCTATTTGTTATAGTATGGACAGGTGGACTTGGTACTTGGATACAAAACCTGTAAACTCACCAGCATTTTTGTGCTGACGTAAACTTTTACATGTTTTCTCAGGTCGCTAAGGTAGCACAACTGGACTAGGGCGCACGCGTCTGCACGGCGTCTTACTAGGGTTGCATGGTCTTTTGAACATTGAACTATTATTTCGTTGTTGAGTACTGTTTTTGAATAAGCTTCCGCTGTAAACGGGATTTTAAACTATGTTTTGAAATTGCATTTTAATTCATTTAGACTTGTTTATTGTGATCGTTGGTTTGGATCCTGGTTTGTCATGCGCCTCGCGGTAAAACTCCGCAAGTGGATTTTGAGGGTGTGACAGATTGGTATCAGAGCCAATGGTTATAGTGAACTAGGACTGCATGTAGAGTCTAGTCTATAGGCGAGTCGCACACACTAGACGATCACATGGTACTAAACGTTATAGTGGGTTACGTATGGTCTTGTCGGGGTGTCTCTAAATCGTTGGTCTTTCTACGTTACATCATCCGTTCTATCTTAGGTTGGGTTACTTATTATCTAGGCAGTGTAGTCTATTGGAGTAACTCGTGTACTCTTGAGATTTGTCCAAGGCTCGGACATCTCCCTTTCGCACTCCAATAGAAACACTTGTCATGAACTACCGTAGTATTACGGTGTATAGCTAAGAGTCTATGTTCGGTGATTTGAACTTTGAACTAGGAGAACACTTGGAGGACCATGTAGAGCGTTTTATCATTTTGGGTGCACACAAAATCATAAAACGAAATGCATGGAAGCCCTAGTGAGCTCTGGGTTTGAGGGGATAGTCCTGGATTGGATCTAGCTTTGATCTTGTGAACATTAGTGGTTATCTTTAACTGCGAAACTAAATTTTCTCGTTCTTTCTGCCAGAATCATGTCTGGAGTGCGTGGAGGACGTGGAGGTGGTCGCAATGGTGGACGTGGTGGTGGTCGCGGTGGTGCTGGTGGTCGTGGTGGAGGTATTAACCTATCACAGGCTGATCTGAACAACTTGCTCCAAGCTGCCTTCCAGTTAGGGCACAACGGTGGTGGTAAGTTGTTTTATCCATTTTCTTTGCCTCATTGGTGAACCTTGATTACGTTATTCGTGGTTTCTCATACGTTTCATTTCAGGTGGTCCTGTTGACCCACCCCCACCCATGTGCACCTACAAGATGTTCCGGGACTGTAAGCCCCAGGAATTCTCTGGCACTGAGGGTGCGGTTAGTTTGCTTAGGTGGTTGGAGAAAGTGGAGTCGGTATTTCTGATGTGTAACTGTCTCCCAGAAGATCGGGTGAAGTATTCTGCTGCGTTGTTTCAGGACGTGGCATTGACTTGGTGGAATGGCATCACCCAGAACATGGGTATTGGGGAGGCATATGCTATGCCATGGGAGAACTTTGTGCAGTTGCTGAAGCGGGAGTATTGCCCGAGGGAAGAGGTACAGAAACTGGAGCATGAGGTGTGGAACCTCAAGATGACTGGGTCGGAAATCGAGAAGTATACTGTGAGGAGGAATGAGTTGGCAGTGCTGTGTCCCGATCTGCACGTGCCAGAGTATCGTAAGATTGAACACTATGTATCAGGGTTAGTACCGGAAATTGCAGGGTTAGTGGCTGCTGGAAATCATCCTACTTATGCGGAGGTAGTTCGATCGGCCCATAGGATGACCAATTTAAAGGTGAATGAGGGGATTTTGCCTGCGAAAGGTTCGACTGCTAAGGCTCCAGAGAACAATAAGCGCAAGTGGGAGAACGACGGGAAAGGATCTGGGTCTACACAGCAGGGTAAAAGGTTTGATAATGGGGGTTCATCGTCTTCGGGTAACAAGCAGGGTGGTTATGCGGGAAAACTGCCCAAATGCAACAAGTGTGGACGCCATCACCAAGGGAACTGCGACAGTAACCGTTGTCACCGCTGCCAGCGAACAGGGCATTATGCTAAAGATTGTCGGGCTACACTTCCATCGACTCAGGCTCCGACTAACAGCTCAGCTCCGACTACTCAGGGGACTACAGGGAAACAGGGATGCTACAACTGTGGTGACACTGGGCATTACAAGAAGGATTGCCCAAAACTGAAGCAGGGTGGGAACAACGGGAATGGTAACAACGGGGGCGGCGGCAGAAATGCACGTGCCTTCGTCATTGGAGCTGCTGAGGCTAGGCAGGACCCTGACACAGTCACCGGTACGTTTCTTCTCAATAATCATTCTGTTAGCGTGTTATTTGATTCTGGTGCCGACAAGAGTTTTGTATCCATGGGTGTTAGTCGACTGCTAGATGTAGTACCCGTACCATTAGAGACCAAGTATATTATTGAGTTGGCCAACGGTAAAACGATTGAAGCTACTAGTGTTCTTCGGGAGTGTCAGTTAGAGTTGTCGGGTTTATCGTTTCCCATCGACCTTATGCCGGTACCATTGGGTAGTTTTGACGTTGTGGTAGGAATGGATTGGTTATCTTTGTATCGCGCGGAGATTGTCTGTTACGATAAGGTTATTCGGATTCCTCTCCCTGATGGAGAATTCCTTTCCGTGTACGGTATCAAGGGTGGTGTTCCGCTAAACATCATCTCTAGCATGAAAGCCCTTAAGTGTCTTCGAAAGGGTTATCCAGCTGTTTTGGCACTCTTATCTGTTTCCTCTGTTGATGAGAAGAAGATCGACGACATTCCGGTGGTACGCGAGTTCCTTGATGTTTTTCCCGATGATTTATCTGGTCTTCCTCCTCATCGTCAAGTCGAGTTCGGTATTGACCTTGTACCAGGGGCTGCTCCTATTGCTCGGGCCCCCTACCGTCTTGCACCTCCCGAGATGCAGGAATTGTCTAGCCAGTTACAGGAACTCTTGGACAAGGGTTTCATCCGGCCAAGTTCTTCCCCTTGGGGAGCCCCGATTTTATTTGTTAAGAAGAAGGATGGGAGTTTCCGATTGTGCGTAGACTACAGAGAGCTGAACAAATTGACCATCAAGAACCGTTATCCTCTTCCACGTATTGATGATCTATTCGACCAGCTTCAGGGTTCTAGTTATTATTCCAAGATCGACTTGAGGTCCGGTTATCACCAGCTGCGCGTCAGGGAGGCTGACGTTGCAAAGACTGCTTTTCGAACACGTTATGGCCATTTCGAATTCTTGGTCATGCCTTTCGGTCTCACGAACGCACCGGCGGTTTTCATGGACTTGATGAACCGCGTCTGTAAACCGTATCTGGACAAGTTCGTCATTGTGTTTATTGATGACATTCTGATCTACTCCAAGAACGGGACCGAACACGGGGAACATCTGCGGTTAGTTTTGGAACTCTTGCGACGGGAACAACTTTACGCCAAGTTCTCAAAGTGTGACTTTTGGTTACGCGAAGTTCAATTCCTAGGACATGTGGTTAATGAACTAGGGATTCATGTCGATCCAGCTAAAATCGAAGCGATCAAGGACTGGGGAGCACCAAAGACGCCAACTGAGGTGCGGCAATTCCTAGGCCTTGCGGGCTATTATCGTCGTTTCATTCAGGGGTTCTCGAAGATTGCTCAACCCCTCACCACTCTCACTCAGAAGGATAGGAAGTTCGACTGGGGTGAATCACAAGAGTCAGCGTTTGAAGAACTGAAGTCTAAGCTGTGTTCTGCTCCTATTTTGTCTTTACCTGAGGGTCCTGATGATTTTGTTGTTTACTGTGACGCTTCCATTCATGGACTCGGTTGCGTATTGATGCAACGCGAGAAAGTGATTGCGTATGCTTCTCGTCAACTTAAGGTACACGAGAAGAACTACACAACTCATGACTTGGAGTTGGGTGCTGTGGTATTCGCGTTGAAAATTTGGAGACATTACTTGTACGGTACCAAATGCACCATCTACACCGATCACAAGAGTCTCCAACACATTTTCGACCAACAACACTTGAACATACGGCAGCGTCGCTGGATTGAACTTTTGAACGACTATGATTGTGCTATTAAGTACCATCCTGGCAAGGCGAATGTTGTAGCAGACGCCTTGAGCAGGAAGGAATCTACTAAACCTCGTCGCGTGCGGGCGTTGCAACTCACTATCCATTCGTCGTTACCTGATCAACTCCGTTCTGCCCAGTTAGAAGCTTTGAAGGAGGAAAACCTTAAAGCTGAAACTATGCACGGTGCCGACAAGCACCTAGAGCGAAGGCCTGATGGCCTGCACTATTTCGCAGAACGTATATGGGTTCCTTTGTTCGGGGGACTACGGGAGCTTGTCCTTGATGAGGCTCATAAGTCCCGGTATTCTATTCATCCTGGTTCGGATAAGATGTACCAAGATCTAAAGGTGCTTTACTGGTGGCCAAACATGAGGTCGGACATAGCCTCATACGTGAGCAAATGCTTGACCTGTGCTAAGGTCAAAGTGGAATACCAGAAACCGTCGGGTCTCCTGCAACAACCTGAAATTCCGGAATGGAAATGGGAACGGATTACTATGGATTTTGTCACACAACTTCCTAAGTCACCAAGCGGGAATGACAAGATATGGGTGATTGTCGATCGGTTGACGAAATCAGCTCATTTTCTTGCCATTAAGGAGACCGACACTATGGATCGTTTGGCTCGTCTTTACTTGAAAGAAGTTGTTTCTAAGCACGGGGTACCTGTTTCTATTATCTCGGATCGTGACTCCCATTTTACTTCTCACTTCTGGAAGTCTTTGCACAAGGCTTTGGGTACCCAACTAGACATGAGTACGGCTTACCATCCACAGACTGACGGTCAGAGTGAGCGTACGATTCAAACTTTAGAAGACATGCTGCGGGCATGTGTGATCGATTTTGGCAAGGGTTGGGAAGCTCATCTGCCGTTGGTAGAATTCTCGTACAACAACAGTTATCACACGAGCATCAAGGCTGCTCCGTTCGAAGCACTGTACGGACGGAAATGCCGTTCTCCTCTTTGTTGGGCTGAAGTGGGTGAGAGTCAACTCACTGGGCCTGAACTAGTGTACGAAACTTCGGAAAAGATCGTACAGATTCGTAATCGGTTGGCGGCGGCACGGGACCGGCAAAAGAGTTATGCTGATCAGCGTCGCAAACCACTGGAATTCCAAGTCAATGACAAGGTACTTCTGAAAGTCTCACCGTGGAAGGGCGTCATACGCTTTGGGAAGCGTGGCAAACTCAACCCGCGATATGTCGGCCCATTTACGATCCTGGAACGGATTGGGCCGGTGGCATATCGACTTGATCTACCGACGGAGCTCGGTAACGTACATAACGTCTTTCACGTGTCAAACTTGAAGAAGTGTCTGGCTGACGAGTCTCTCATCGTTCCACTAGAAGAGATCAAGGTTGATGATCGTCTTCGGATTGTGGAAGAACCTGTGGAGATCCTTGATTACAAGATTCGTAGCCTACGTCACAGCAAGATTCGTATCGTTAAGGTTCGGTGGAACTCGAACCGGGGACCGGAATATACGTGGGAACGGGAGGATCAGATGAAGTCTAAATATCCTCATCTCTTTCCTAAGGAAGCGTTCGAGTCGAGACATGTCTCTTCGGCAGCTGAATGAATCTCGGGTCGAGATTCCTTTTAACGTGGGGATGATGTGACAACTCGGGTAAATCTCTCTCTTTTGGTTTCTACCTTTTGCTTGTTT
The DNA here is from genome assembly GCA_028751855.1 of Ambrosia trifida. Taxonomy (NCBI): domain Eukaryota; kingdom Viridiplantae; phylum Streptophyta; class Magnoliopsida; order Asterales; family Asteraceae; genus Ambrosia; species Ambrosia trifida. The sequence goes on along the minus strand of CM054128.1, from coordinate 60,167,646 downwards.
CCTTCGTTATTTCTTTTGTTCTTTCTGTACTTGTACAAATTTTCGGGACGAAAATTCTTTTAACGTGGGGATGATGTGACACCTGGCAAATTCGGGTTAACAACGTTGTCTAGATGAAAGTCTACCTTAGCGAGTCACGCGTATATTGTACTTAACTGGGTTAGTTAAGTCGGGTTATGGTTCGGGAACTATTGGTTAGTCTAGAAGATCATTGGATGTTGGTCTAGAGGTTCATTAGATGTCGGTCCTTAACCAAGTGTACAAACGGTGACGATCGGTGGGATCGTCAGGGCATACGGAACATACGAGTCTCGAGTCCCGGGAATTGGTGAACGAGTGTAAATATGTGTATTTACTTGTGTTATGTGTTTACAATCATTATGTGACTTGTCGGTACATTAATATGCGTTAACATATGTTAAAACGGGGTTTAACGCGCAAAACGCACCAAACCAACCCCTACAGGCGATTAGGAAGCCTAATCACCTGTAGGGGAGGCGAGTAGAGGGACATAGGGGCGATTAGGCCCCTACTCGTGTGATATTAGGGGCGAGTAGGCCCAATCGCATGCTCATTCATGCGATTAGCAGCCCTAATCGCATGAACTGCTGCACAATCGCATGTAACGTGCTGGAACGACTAGAAACGCCTATAAATACAATACTTAACCTCCTAAACTCCCTAATATCAACCCTAGTCGTCCCATAACCGCCTCAAACACTTAAACAACCTCTGGAAGGCGATTTTGATCAAAAACACAAGGTTTCAAGGTCTAACCATCATTCTTTTACAATTCCAAGGTTTGATTCTCATCAATAACACTTTGTAAACGTTTTTAATCAATCCCTAATGGTCCAGACCTGTTCATAAACGAAAAAGCTTTCCGAAAATCGTCAATAAGGGTTGTTAATCGGATTATAACTAATAAACATGCGTTATGGGTATGTATGATTAGAAAGATAGGATTTTTATGAACCTTGATGATGTTTTGATGTGTTATCATGCTAGGTCAGAATTAATATTGTTAGTATGATGATAGAAATCTCAGTAATTGGATAATAGGGTTATGATTACATGCGTTAATTGAATGTTGCATGCTATGTGAATGGTGTTTGGATTGCTTTGGTTGCATGCAGGACTGATTTTACGAGGTTGAACGAAGGGTTTTGGGTTAAACATGTTTAGGATAGTGTTTGGGATGATATTGGGTAGTTACACACGCTCTGGATCTGATTTGGAGCGTTAAACGCGCGAAAAACCGGAACAGCATGACTACAGGCGAGTAGCAATGCTAATCGCCCATAGTCATGCGAATGGAGGTGCTAATCGCCTATAAAGTGGCGAGTAGAAGGCTAATCACTAGTAAGTTCAGGCGAGTAGCCCTAATCACTAGTATGTTCAGGTGATTAGCCCTAATCACTAGTAAGTTCAGGGGAGTAGCCCCTAATCGCATGAAATAAAGGGGAATAGCCCCTATTCGCCTATAGTAGGGGCGAATAGGACTCCTAATCACTAGTTGACTTTCCTAAATGCTAGTTGACTTTTCCTAATCGCGTGTACTGCTGCTGTAAGTGTAAATTAGCATTCCGAGACCCGATTTAACATGTAGTAACATGCTAGGAACCCCGTAACATGTCTAATAACTTGGTAACATATATTTGGATGTATTTCGGTGATACGTGAACTATGTGCTATAACTTGTTGTGCGTTAACGTATGTTAAGTATACTTGCGTTATTGTATGTTTTGGAGCGTAAACATAACACGGGGAGTCTCGGGTCACCAATGGGATGTCGAGTCTTGTACTTTGGGTCGGTTAAACAGTCACGGTGTTTTCAAACGAACTTGGTTATGGTCTGGACATCTAGGGACTAATTAGCCTGCGGGTTATTAGTCTAAGTACTTGTAACTGTCGTATGTTAGGTCGCCGCTTACGGGACTAGCATAGCAGCTGGGTTTACTCGGGTTAAGGAGTAACGGAACTTAAGGTGAGTTTACGGCCCCTCTTTTAAACTGGTTTTATACTTTCGGGGGAGAAAACATGTGTTAAAACGATTATTTGGTAACTACTGTCATACTATGGGTTTCTATTGTGTACTACACGATCTTTGGAAGTCCCGGGGGGAACCATGAATGTGCGGGTTTGCACAACGGGGAAATGTGAATAGCGCTATTGGGAGTGACCAACCCCGCTCGTCGACTTGGAGGGTCGGCGGGTGCATATTGTCTCAAATAGGAACAACAGGAACAACAAGAACTTACATCGGGCATACTTTTGGTATTCGAGTTAGTAATGGTTTTCCAATCGTGGTAGTAACAAAACGTACGCCTAGCTAGCGTATACTGGTTTTCTATTTGTTATAGTATGGACAGGTGGACTTGGTACTTGGATACAAAACCTGTAAACTCACCAGCATTTTTGTGCTGACGTAAACTTTTACATGTTTTCTCAGGTCGCTAAGGTAGCACAACTGGACTAGGGCGCACGCGTCTGCACGGCGTCTTACTAGGGTTGCATGGTCTTTTGAACATTGAACTATTATTTCGTTGTTGAGTACTTTTTTTGAATAAGCTTCCGCTGTAAACGGGATTTTAAATTATGTTTTGAAATTGCATTTTAATTCATTTAGACTTGTTTATTGTGATCGTTGGTTTGGATCCTGGTTTGTCATGCGCCTCGCGGTAAAACTCCGCAAGTGGATTTTGAGGGTGTGACACATTGTAGCTCTTTAACATATATCAAGATAAAAGCGGACCTTTTATCTTTCTATTTTGAATTTTCCATATGTTCCTTTAGCTTCATGAAGAAGGAAAAAACCTTTTTTTTCAAAGGTTCCTTTAGCTTCAGGAAGACGGAGGAGAACATTGTCTCCGCTCTTTGCCTGTAGATTATGTAAATAATGACAAAGGACTTAATCTTTCTCATTTCTGCAATAATGCGCACTTATTGTACTTCATTTGGCGGATGATGACGTGGCCAGCCTAAGCCCGATGAGGTATCGGCCAAAGAACGTCTTATGGATTTACGTCAAACGAGCACCAGGCACGCCTGGTTGTGAAAGTGTAAATCCGGTGGAGAATGTCTTTTGGATTTACGTCAAACCAATGCCAGTTGATGGCGTGGCACGCCTGGTTTTGGAAGTGTAAATCCAGTGGAGAACGTCTTATGGATTTACGTCAAACCAGGACCAGTTGATGACGTGGCACGCCTAGCTTTGGAAGTGTAAATCCGGCGGAGAACGTCTTTTGGATTTACGTCAAACCAGCGCCGGTGATGACGTGGCACGCCTGGTTGTGAAAGTGTAAATCCTGCGGATGACGTGTCTCCCCTTTTAGTGAAGTTAATGCAATCCCGTACTTGTAATAAATATGGGAATGATTGGGAGTTAAATCACCGAGAATTTGAAAAATGTGTCATAAATTTGGGGGGAAACCGAGGAAGCGTGTTGAGGAGGACGAGGTGGTTAGAGGACGTGTCAGTTGACAGAAGGCATGTCTTTCATGATGACAATAACGTCTGATGTGTGGCAGATGAAAAATTCGTCTGTGTCAGGCGCGTGTTGTGCCACGTGCGCAAGTGTGACAGATGCAGAGCCAGGATGTTACCACATGGTGATTACCATGTGGGGTGTCAAGAGCGCGTGTGACCACGCATTGGGAAGCAGCTGGCATTGTCCAGATGCTCGACACGTGTTGCATCCAGGTTGATCGTGTCAGTCGCGTGGGTGCCCACGCTCGCGAGTGTAACTTATTTGTGGCGAGTGGGAAATGTGGCAACATGTTGAGCGTCCAAATGAATCATCATCTGTTCGTGGCCTCCAGCTGGGACCCATTGAAATAAATGTGATGGGTATAAATATTTGTTTTCCTCCTCTCTCTCCTCACTTTTTCTAAAATTCTCTTTGCATTCTCTCCCTTTTTCTTCAAACTTTCAAGTCTAGTTGTTAAAGATTCCGACGAGCCTTCAAGTTTACCGACAGATATTCAAGTTTTCCGACGGATCTTCACCTTTTCCGACCGAATTTCCGAGATTTTTCTCTGATATTTCTTAACTTTCTTTCTCTTTTATACCCTTTCATCTTCCATAATGTCTGAAATTACTGTTAGTGACTCGCAGTCATCTGGACGGACTCCTGAGCAGCCTCTAGTGGAAGGAAAGACCAAGGAGAAAAAGCTAATGTTTAATACTCCTATGAAGTGGACTCCGAGTAGATTTGGTGATTTTAGCAATGATTTTGAGATTGACCCGGAGTGGGAACCGGAGTTGCCTGGGCCAAATCATACGGTGTTGACTCCCACCGATGGAAATATTGTTCTGTATGAAGCCCACTTCACAAAGTGTGGGTTTCGTCTACCAGCAACCCGTTTTCAGATTGACTCCTTGGTGTCATATGGGATAGCGGTGACACAGCTGAGCGCCTTCGAGATGTTGAGGTTGTTTCATTTTGAGGCAAGCTGCTGCGCCTTAGACATTGAACATACTGGTTATGGGTTTAATGTCTTTTACTACATGGCCAAAGTTGAAAGTCGGTTCACTTTCAAGGCGCGCCCAAAGGTGGCGCCCATCGTTTTCGCCATCCCCAAGTCCCTCCATGACTGGAAGGAGAAGTACTTTTTTGTTAAGAGGGGTGTAATTTATGTGGCCATGCCTTGGAAGGTACTCGGCGAGAGAGAGAGAGAGAGAGAGAGAGAGAGAGAGAGAGAGAGAGATCCCCTGCGCCAAGTCATGGCGGGTAAGTCGACTACGCTTGCCCCCTGGACAGGAGTCGTACATCCGTGATGAGGGTAAGTATAGACTCATGCACCATGTTTTATATTTTATTCTGTTGTATTATGACGCTGACTTTGATTTCAGGTGAGAGCCAGTGGCAGGCATTCTTGGCGCGTAATAACGCCAAGATGAAGTGGAGGCCTGCGCCTGAAGGCAGACCCTCAGTCGTTGAGGCCTTGGAGGCGAGGTTTTATTTTCCATGGCTTGAGTGTGCCCCAGAACACTTCCACGTCACTAGTGAGTACCCGAACCCTGATCTTATCTCTTGTGTTGCGCCGGGTGTTATCTCGTGCATCCTTATATCTGATTCAGAGTCCACCAGTTCCTCTGGGCGGTCGCGGTATCAGTCACCACCGTCTAGGGGGCGCGGGCATCGGAAGACCATTCCTTAGACCCACACTTATAAAATTAACTTAGATATGTCTGAGAGTGCAGGGGGTGAGGTAATAAAGGAGAAGGATAAGCGGAAGGAAGGTCCATTCTCTGAGGTGGTTGAGGAATCTTTGTCAAAGCTGGTGACGAAGAAGAGGCGCGTGCTGCGCACTTCGCCACAAGGTGTTGTTGACCCATTGGCGAGTAAGGGGAAAGCGGGGGGACTGACGACTCTGGCTCCGTTAAAACTGGTGAGTCGAAGATGAAGGAGAACCTTCTTGAGTTCTTTTTCAGCATTACTGCTCCCTCCACGCGGGAGCCTGTTCTTCAAAAGATAGTGAAGAAGATTCCTGGTAAGTTGGCTCTTGGAACTTTAAAATTACCTTCTTGTTTTCAACTTCGCATCTCTTTAATGTTCTTTCTTTTATCGCAGCTATGGCACCGAAGATTATGCCTTCTTTCACTCTGCCAACACCTACTGAGGAGGAAATTGTTGAGGCGGAGTGGAAGAAGGAGGAGAGGCTTTGGAAGGAGAAAGAAGAGGCCGAGGCCGAGGCCAGGGCGAAGGCCAATGAAGCCTTGAAGAAAGCAGAAGCGTAGAAGGCGGAGGCAGAACGGACCCGTCTGGAACAAGAAAGGATCCAGGTGGAGAAGGTCCGTCTTGAAAATTAGAAGGCAGAGGCGGGGGCCAGGAAGCGGGCCGATGATGCCGCCCGGAGCAAAGAAGTGGTGAAGACCACTCCAGCGAGAGGCGCTGGGGATGGTAAGGTGTTTGGCCGGTCGGGCAGTGCACCGCCTGGCCCGTAGGGTAGGGGGACCTCCGGGTCCACAACTGCTAAGGATTTCTCCGGAGGGTTCAGCAGGGCCACCGGCGAGGGGGCTGCCATTAGATGGGCAGAAGGTGATATGATCTGGCACCCTCGCTGGAATTTGAGGGAGAACGCTCACTTCGCCAACCCTCTGTTGGCGGAAAAGTTTGTAGCAAAGGTAGTCCCTCCCATGGAGAGGGCCTACCAAGACGGCCTTGAACGTTCACCCCCTGATCTCTGACATTTGCATTAATAAGGCCATGCAACTGGTGGCCATTGATTCATTAGAAGACGTGATGCTGTGATCCGACGCAGTATCGATGATTTTAATGCTGTGAAGGCCACACAAATGCAGAGGGAAGGGAAGCTCAATTCCGAGATGGAGCGTTATCGCGGCCGTGCTTACGCGGCGAAGCATAAGGTGAAGGCCTGGAAGCAGGACCATATGGCGGCTCAGAAGAGATGGACAGATTCTTGCAATCGCACCAACGCTGAAATGATGAAAGAGCAGGAGCAAATGCAATTGCTGAAAAATTAGAACTCCCAACTACTTTCCACCGCAAAGGGTCATGCCAAAGCCCTTGAGGAGCGCGATTCTAAGGTTGCGGATGCGCGCTCCGAACTTCAGAACAAGGACCAGAAGCTGATCTCTGCCACCTCTCGTTTTTCCACTTTGGAGAGCGAGAAAGTGGCATGGCTAAAGGAGAAAGGGAAACTGCTTGCGGAGAAGGCCTTTGCTGGCCAGGCCTGCGCTGCTACTACTACCGAGGTAAACAATGCCAAGGTTTTGTTAGCCTCTGCCCACACGGCTCAAGCACGGCCGCAGCAGAGAGCCAAGTGGGTGATGAACGAGGGCGTCTCTGAGGTAGGTTATCTCAGTAATCCTTCCTTTTCATATTTCCTGTGTTTTCCTAAAATATTTCTAACACTTACATGTTTTGCAGCTGTTCAAGCGCTTCTGGAATGAGCCAAACCTTGGCGACCAGTTAGCTGCTATTGTAGCCACTACTCGCGTTGCTGGGTTTAACCATGCATTGAACCAGGGGGTATTACCGAAGGCGAGCATTATGGGAAGCCCCGAGAAGATGAGCTGAAGGAGCAACTTGCTCTGTTCGAGCGAATTGAATTTCCCATTCTTGGCATGGTGAAAGAATGCAAAAGGTTTGAAGACCCAGCCACTGATTTCCGTTACTATATTGAGCAATCTGACCGTATGGGTGTGGAAGCATCAAAGCAAGCGGAGCAGGCAGCAAAGCAAGCAGAGCAGGCGGTGACAGGTGAAGGCGCATCGGGGACCGCCCATGATGATGAAGAAGAGGAGGAGGAACATGTTGATTACAATGGTTCTGAGTAGGCTTGTGATTTTAATCTTCTTCTTGTTTATTTTGTAAATATCCAAGGCTTTTAATGCCTCTTTTGAATAGTAAATGAAACATTTTCCTCTTTATTTTGTGCGCACACTTTTTTTGTTGTGATTTGAAGCTGTGAAAGTACTTTGGAATTAGGTTTTTTGTAACAAGTTCCGTAGTCGGGCGCTGGGTATTTAGAATTGCCCCGCCTTGAAGACCAAAACACTAAGTGCTGAACACAGTAAATAGATAGAAAATATCCCATTAGAGGTCAAAAGAGAGGCATGTGTAGCCTCTAGGTTATACAAAGTAAAGCTTTAAATAAAACAGGTGCGAAGTTGCGCCGCATTTCAATAGCGCGAGATAAGTGTGCCATCTAGCTTTTCAAGCGCATAGGCGCTCCTTCCCAAGATTTCTTGTATTTTATATGGTCCTTCCCATGTGGGGGTCAACTTTCCATGCTTTTCAGCGTTAGAGGCCTCATTACTACGAAAGACATAATTGCCAATTTTGAATTGGCACAACTTGACCCTTTGATTATAGTAGTGCTCCAACTGATTCTTGTACTTAGCTTCTTTAATTGCTGTGATTTAACGCGTTCTTCTAGTAAGTCAAGGTTTAGGCGGAGCTCTTGGTCATTTGTTCCTTTGTTCGCCAAGAGTACCCGTGCGGAGGGCCAACCGATTTCGGCGGGTATGATGGCCTCGGAACTGTATGTGAGGCTAAACGGAGTTTCACCGTTGCTCGTCTTGGTCAGTGTGCGATGGGCCCACAGAACGTGCGAAGCCTCATCTACCCATCCCGTTCTCTTGGTTCCGAGCCGCGCCTTGATGCCTTCGACTATGCTTCTGTTTGCTCTTTCGACTTGTCCGTTTCCTTGTGGGTGCGCGACAAATGTGAATATCTGTTGAACTCTCATTTGCGCCAGCCATTCTTGTAGATGTTCGTCTGTGAATTGGGTTCCATTGTCACTCAAAAGTTGGTATGGTAAGCCGAATATGCAGATGATAAATGCCAAGATGAATTTCTTGATGTGCCCCCCATCAATCTTTGCTAGGGGTTTTGCCTTAATCCAGTTGGTGAAGTATTCGCTGAAGATAATTAGTAACTTGACATTTCCTGGCGCTGTAGGGAATGGCCCAACAAGATCTATGGCGCATTTTTGAAATGGCCATGCGGTAGTTATAGACACCATATCGTTTTTGGGGCACGGGGTGTTTGGTGCATGGCGCTGGTAGGAGTCGCATTTGCGCAGTTCTGTCACCGCGTCAGGGTTCATTCCCGACCAATAGTATCCTGCGCTCATCAGCTTGGTGACAACCATTCTGGGACCCGAGTGCAAGCTACAGATGCCCTTGTGGATATCTCGAATGAGAAAAGTGGCATCCGCGGAGTCGACACAGCGGAGTAGCGGCTCCAGGTAAGATTGTCGATAGAGTACGTCGTCGGTCAGCTGATAATGTAAAGCCTTGTATTGGATTTTATGGGCCTCTGATTTGTTTTAAGGCACGATTCTGGAAGCCAGATAGGCTTTGATTGGGGTCATCCAGGACGCGTTGCCTGTTTGGATGACATTGACTTGTCGCAATGGGATAGACGGTTTATCTAGTAATTCTACGTGAATGTCTTTACCCATGTGATCAAAAACCGTTGAGGACATTTTGGTGAGAGCATTAGCAGGTTTATTCTCGCTTATATTAATGTGAATGATAGTACAAGAGATAAACATGCGCATGAGTAGCTTGGCCTGTTCAAGGTAGAGTGCCATGGTAGCATCGGGCGCGTCATAGGTGCCGTTAATGTGTCCCATGACAAGCATTGAATCCACGTGTACCACCAGGAGGCAGGCTCCCATCTTTTCCGCGATGCAGAGGCTTGCCAGCAAAGCCCTGTATTCCGCCTCGTTGTTCGTGGCTCAAAAATCTAGACGGATGGCGTAGGTGTATTCCTTGTTATCTGTGCTGATAAGATGTAATCCCACGCCTGCCCCTTCGTGGTTTGAGGCCCCATCAGTGTATAGGACCCATTTTTCAGTTTCAGCTTTCGGTTGTGCGGGCTCTTGCTCTACCAAGAAGTCTTGGATTTATCAGTGGGTATTTCCGTTACAAAATCAGTGAGTACTTGCCCCTTAATGGCAGGTCTGGGCTTGTAATTGATGGTGTACTCTCCGAGCTCAATCACCCATTTTTCTAGGCGGCCTGACATTTCTGGTTTTCAAAGTACATCGTTGATTCGGTGATCTGTTAGGACATTGATGGGATGTCCATGGAAGTATCGGCCCAATCTGCGCGAAGCGTGAATGAGTGTTAGGACCAATTTTTCCATCGTGGAATACCTTGTTTCCACATCTAGCAGGGTGCGTCTAATATAATAAATTGGTTTCTGGACTCCCTGGCGATCCACAAGGAGTACCGAGCCAATGTCCCTTTCCGTAACGGATAGGTATAGCGTTAGCGGTTCCTTAGGTAGGGGCGCATTTAAAGTTGGGATATTTATAAGACACTGCTTCATTTCTTGAAAAGCCTTTTCCGCCTTAGGGGTACAACGGAAATTGCTCTTTTTCAAAATTAACATGTTTTATATGCATATTTTCACCTAATTATCACCTAATTTTATGCATTTATCTTGGCATTGTCACGGTTTGTTCTCCTTTGTTGATAATTGCATGTATTGAAGGTGAAAAGTGAAAAGAAGCGAAAACCGGTGAAAAAGACAACGATTTGAAGACTTTTGGAGAAGATCCAGATGAAGCACGGCCGCGCTCATGCCTGTGCACGGCCGTGCACTTATCCCAGGTCTACCGGTCAACATTTTCCAGTCAACAGAAGGCAAAACTGAGGTTTCCAGATGTGCACGGGCGTGCTCCATCAACAAGCACGGGCGTGCTCTACTACAGCGTGTTCTCCAAGGCTCAAACCGACAAAGACTAACAAGACGGTTACTCCCAACAACAAGCACGGGCGTGCCACATTAACTGGCATGGGCATGCCAGACCTGGTAAAGACAATACTGCGTGAAAGGACTCTGCAACAGTACGCGTTGTCGAGCATGGGCGTGCCAGAAGTTGTCGAGGGCGTGCAAGGGCTGTTTTGCCTATAAATAGAGGTCTCCACTCCACATTTTGGGCATCCCATTTCACTTGAGTTTTACTCACACTTCAGCCATCTCAGAGGTCTTGCAAGTCACCTTTGGAACTTGGGATCACTCCATAAAGGCTTGAAGATTGAGAGTAGAGAGAGAGATCACTAAAACTCATCCAAACCACCCCCTTTAATCCACATCACACTCACCACCATGTATTCCTCATCCACCTTTGATTGTGTGATAGTTGTAGAGCCGATGTTGGGCTAAATTACTTAAGTGTTGCTAGGGTGAAGACTTATTTTGGCATGGATTTATATATTTTTTATTAGTTAAATGGTTTTGTGTTCTTGTTAAATTCTTTTTACTTAGAGTCTTGTTTGATTAACTAAATAACTAACTAGGTGTTTAGCTGTGCGCGCGTTGCGCGCTGCAAAACCCACTCCTAACCTCAGTATCAAAACCAATATTGGATAGGTATTATACACACAAAGTGTTAACTAAATTCCAGACATCAAGATAGATGTATCAACAATCTAGTGTTGCTATTTTTTTAATCAAAATATGGACATTAATAGGTCATGGTTGTTAGTTTATAACATCCTGTCTTTTTGTTGAAGTTGTACAAAAAGAAAAGTTCTGGATATCATGATTGCTATTAACTTTATTCTGCATTCTTGCCGGTGTTCTCCATCCGTTGTGGACAATTACTTGTAATCAACTTTGACAATAAAACTGTAAGAAAGCTAGATGAATCAACCTTTTTAGCATACTATTTAACAGCATTGCTTATATGTCAAATCTCTACATCATCAGCAACTCACAACAACCCATCATTGAATTTTACCATATTTTATTTGGATTTATCAACACATGCCCTTTATGACATGACCATCTTCAATACATTTTCACATCCAAAAAAGAGTTTCAAACATAATTATGCAACTACTTGTTACATGATGCTACCAAAACACAATTAGTAGTGTGTGTTGCTGCAAGTTTTTTAAGTTTTATATGTAAAAAAACAAAAAAGATAATTTTAATGACTTGCTTAAATTGGTCGCATACATACACGCTAAATGTCTAATAACCAGCTAAATACTTACAAAAGACAATGAATCTACAATCAATAGTAAGCAAATACCTGCATAGGCCAATAGCAGTCGCAGCGCCGAACATCAAAGACTACACCTAGAGATAAAGCAGAACCAAGTGTTGGAACACAAATCTGAAAAATGCATCCACGAACAGCGAGAAAATGATTATAATAAACACAAATTGCACAAAATAAAGAAGTTTAACAACACTTTCACACCATTACTCCTATAGGCACTTTTAGCCAAATTCCCTTCTTACCCTGCAATTAGAATAAAGAAACATATAATAATTGCCTATGACAAAAGGGTATCTTAGGAACAAATTATATCAGCAAGACATTAGCACCAGTGCATAAAGAAACCTCACCTTTGTTCTCCAAACCGAAACAAATGCGAAGGATAGACGCAAATACGGTAACAACAACACCACCATACTCATTATCAATTGCATCACGAACTTGACTTTCCGTATACAAACTCAAGTTGGTACTTGACCCATCGTATTTATATGAATAATCTCAACCTAAAAAGATGATATCAACGTCAACGCATATGATTATATAAAGAAATACGCAAGCATGCCTCCTGTCACGGACTCCACATGTGCGCTAGTAGGGTATAAGTAAGCGTGTATCAGGCGTAAAAAGGTCCAAATGGTTGGATGTAAGTCTTACCACCGCTCATTCCCCTTCGATAATTAACGTGTATGGTAATTTTCGGGCTCCAGGCATGTGAGGTAGGTAATTCACCATGGCGGAAATTAAGGTTGCAAGTGAGCACTTGCTATCCTTCCAATTTGTTATAGTGTGGTTTGAATGCCACATTAATTTGAATTTTATCTACACATTCATCACAACCTCATGTTAATGCAAAGTAGGCTTTATTACCAATACACCACAATGTTACCTGGAGATCAAACTAAGCAGGGATAAGCTATTCAATTCTCAAATCGCATTCAAATAAATAGCATTAAAATCATTAAGCGACCATCGAAATGGTAACTCACTGTTGCAAATGAGCATCTGACATCCTTCCAATACGACACACCAAAGTTCATCCGAATCTGAATCACATCTACAAATTCATCACAACCTCAATTCGTGTAATAAATATTCATATACTGACCACCCGCTTAGTAGGTTTGAACAACATATATCATCAACAAACGAAAGAGTAAGAATTCCAAATTATAAACCCAGACCAACATAAACCAAATCCTGTGACAGGCGATTCAGTCGCCACTGTTTCAGACAAGCGGCACAACTAAAGTTAACAACACGAAACGTGAGTTATAAAGAAACATAAGAAAATGGTACATCTTGGTGTCATGGTGGTGCTCGTGGTGTGACTGAAAACTTAGTTGAAAGTGGCGAAAACCACATCATAACCAATTCAATATGTATAGAAAAGTTACAACAAAATACATAGTCATATAAATTGGGTGCAGAATTTCGAAAGTAAGTGCATGCTATAGTTAAAACAAAATACACAGGCGTATAAATTTGGTTAAGAATTTAGAAATAAGTGCATGCTATGGCTGCAGAGTCGGTTGCAGATCGACATCTAACAGCCACCAACCCTGCCACGCCATGGCAACACCATCATCCATTTTCACAAACACAAAAGAAATATCGTTGCAAACAACAAAAATCATATAAACACCACCATTTATTGTTCAAATAAGGAAACCTTTCATATATAATTTATTTAATCAATTCATCATAGCCCACTTCAATTGGTAACAGGCCAATGACAAACCCAATTCCGAACAACCATAACGAAAGAAACAGGCTGCCGGGCAACACTGACACACTGCCACAATCGCCAGCGTACGCCGATTTCAAAGCAAAAACACTGTCACGTGTTCTCTGTTTATCCCTGCTTTTGTTGACAAAAATGGTGAAAAACATTCAGATAGAAATAAACAACAATAGAAAAACTATAAAGAAGTATATGAAATCATCAAAAAAAAAAATCCAACCTGTTGGAGTCATAGACGGTTTGCCGTCGACGCCAATGACGACAATCATTAATAACATCCGCCCATGCTATTCGACAGTGGTATCAACAGTATGCCCAGATGTACACACCGCCAGCATCCACTACCATCCGTGGGCAGACAAACCACACCGACAACCGCCGCAAAACGGTCTGAGAAGGAAGATTGAGAAATAGAGTGATAAGGAATAGTGGGTGGGTGAGATAGGGTTACCCACAATGACCAAAGTACCGCGAGCCTACAGCTGTTTGTGTTGTTGGGGCTTGGTCCTCTGTTGATCGGTGTGGAGGGTTCAGGCAAAATTTCTTGGTTAGGCTGTTGATCGGTGGGAAAAAAGGACTAAGCAGCAGGCAACGTGGCAGTATAAGAGAACTAAGATGGTGATTCAGCATTTTCAGTACTGTTCAAATCCATTCCTTTATTAATATAGTGTAATGTAATTAACTAGTCTTTGGTCTTGTGGGTCTTGATAGGAAATGGGAAGGACTCATGAGTGTACCCATGGTGTGTAAAAACCCATGCACTTGTGAACTTAAACCCATAAGTAGTGATTAGTCCATTTGTAGATAGAAATACACACACTTTGAGACTTAATCCTCTACTATCAAGATCTCGCTTAGGGTCAGTACGGTCTTTATATTTGGTCCTAGCGATAAGTCGAGTCTTAGTTGTGCGACTTAGCTTCACAATCTATGTGAAATCTTTGGCGCAAACTAAGATTTGATGAACCGCATTGAGAGATAACGGTCTTTATTTTCTCTCATCTTTATACTGTCGCAAAATTACTGATAGACCACTCACTTATTAAAATAGTTATTTGGGTCAAGTAAAGGATGCACGTGTGCCGGTAGGTCACGACTCCTTTATGATATCAAGTGGTTTCTTGTTCGGTCATGCTCCGGCCACCGGCAAGTTGTCCATAGATGTCATTAATGTAGATGTCATTTAGATGTCATTAATGTAGCTTTGGGAGTTAGATCATTCTGGTTGGGTATACACAGTCTTGAGTCATCCATTTGTCATAGTTGAGAAGTGAGCTTACTAGGTCGGGAGACCCTCATTTTCAAACAAGAACACAGCTCGTATTGCGATAACAAATACCACTGGAGAATGCTGTAGCAACTCCAAGTTCAGTAAAAGTGCGTACTTGTTAACATCACTTAATTAGGTAGTTACTATTAATCCATTCCAAAAATAAGTCGGATCCCGAAGCAGCACTTTGTTTGGTATTGATTTTTATTCCGATCACCCTTGCTTTCTCTCTTTATTTTATTATCTTTCTTTTTATCGCAACATCTTAGAGTTGAGTAGGGGAAGTCGTATCTTAGGGTTCGATACTCGGTACTTGCTATATGCTATACTACACTCGATATGTCCACTTGCTTATCGTGTGGGTTTAAAGTAGTCAGCAGCTATCGTTTTACTTTTATAAATTTAAAACATAGATAAGTGTTTTAATTAAAAGGTTTTGTTTAATTACCCTTTTACCGCATCTTAACACTTCTTTTAAGAAACTGTTGGTTTTAAAAGGACATTTAAAAAAGACCTAACTCACACGACATCAAAGTTTTTGGCGCCATTGCCGGGGATACGGCATATTCCAGAGAAAGATTCTAAGTTGCTTGTTACTAATTGTGATACCCCGCAATTTCAGGTTCTTACTTTAACTAAACTCTAGTTACATTCCTTGCATTCTACTTAACTAGGGTTAGCTAGATAGGACACACGTTGCACAGTTATAGGTTAATAACTGCATGAAGTGGTACTTCGGGGAATTACCAGACTGTATACATGAGTAGTGAACCTCGGACGTTGGTGAACAATGAAATTAAATAATTGTGAATTAATTGATTGAGATTGATTGTAATTATGTGCTATAATGAAACTCTGCGAAACTATGTGCAAACTGTATGTGATTACGTGAACTTAAACCGAATACGTTAATAAAAATCATAATAGGTGGACCATTAGGATGGTTGGGGTCTTAACACATGGGGTTACACTTGCTAGGGTCCAAAATAGCAAAAACATAGAAGAAAACTGTTGGGTCTGCTGACCTGGAGAAGAACAGATGATTGGAAAGCAAAAATATACTACATAATTGATCCTTTATAAGAACAGCACTTACAAGTTACTTTTCCCAAAAGACTGTTGACCCTAACATCTGCTGTACCCTAACGACTGTTGGAACAACTATTGCTTGCAAAGGTCTGATGAAGAACAACTGCTGATCTAAGTACTGAAGACTAAAGGTCTGTTGGAGCCAACAACACTTAGGCTCCAATAGACGTTACAAGACCATCAGAGGTTTCCTATCAGCTGTTTGCCTATCAGAGGTTTCTATGTAATAGTATTTGTGTCATCAGATGTTTTATGTTGTTATTCTGTTAGAGGTCACTATCTTAGGTGACGTCAGCCTAGGTCATCAGTAGTTTAGATTGTCTATAAATAGAACAGTGCATGTACTGTTCTATCATCACTCAAAACATTCTCTTACACAAACTTACATGAGTGATCAGGCTGAGGGGGAGTAATTGTAATCGTTTATAATCATTCAGTTATATGAAAGCTTTCGATTTAAAAACAATTATTCTCTTATTTTGATTTACAGTTTATCATTCCGCTGCACTATCCATTTATAGTTTACTTCTTTCATTACTCATATTACTTAAACAACCAAAACAATCAAACTCATATCCTAACAATTGGTATCATAGCTTGGTCAATTAAATTCGATCTAACCAATCGATTTAATATAAACAGATCAGCTCACAATTATTAATATCGTTTGTTTGTCAGATTGAAAACATAGTAATAATTTATTTTCGTTTCAACCGTTTTTAAACAGACTTTGTTTTAGAAACAATCAGAGAATGGCTTCAATCAATCACGATCCACATAACACTGGCACGAACAACAAGCCACCGATACTTGTCAGATCTGAATACAATATCTGGCAATGTCAGATGAGCCATGTTCTAGCTCAACAGAACACTGGGTGCTGGAAGTCAGTTATCTTTGGACCACATGTTCCGATGGTGCCGATTACCGAAGACCCCAAGGTTCAGGAGCCTAAGAAACTTGAAAACTACTCCGAGCAGGATTTTCAGAAAATTGAGTTAGATGCCAAGGCCTTCAGTATTGTGGCCATGGCTCTACCCAATGGTATCTATGCTGGGCTGTTACACTGTAACAGTGCAAAGGAGTTGTGGGATGCATTGAAAGAACAATTTGGTGGGACTGAAGAGGTTATTGAAAACAACCGAGAAATACTTAACCAACAATATGAAACATTCAGTCATGTAAAGGGAGAGTCATTAACTCAACAATTTGAGAGGTTTAACTATCTCATTAGTGAACTAAAACTGGTTGGTCTAACTTACCCTAATTAAACCTTGAACCATAGGTTTTTAAGATCATTACTAGACAAATGGGACACTATTGCTATTGTTATGAGAAACTCAATTGGATTTAAGGACCTATCACTGACCCAGCTTCATGGTAAGCTCTTGACCTATGAGAGAGAGCTTAACCAAAAAAGAAGCTCCAGGACTCTAGAAAAGTGTCTGATGATTATGTATTTGGTAATACAACACTTTTGGGTCATGATGAGATGCCTGGTAACAATAAGGATCAGAGTCATGATCATTTCATTGAATTAACTTCAGGTTTTAACTCAAGTTTTAACTCTGATTCTTATTCACCAAACTTTGCTTTTAAAGCAAGTGGTGGTGATATCTAGGAATTTGATAACATATCCTTTGAGTATGATGACCTAAAGTACTTTGACCCTAATGATTTGGAAGAAATGGACATTATGCACCAATTGGCTCTGCTCAGTGTAAGAACTAACAATTTTTACAAGAAAACTGGCAGAAGATTTCTATGGTTGACTGGCAGGTCAAAGGTGGGGTTGGATAAATCAAAGATTAAGTGTTATAAATGTCATAGACATGGTCATTTTGCTAGAGAATGTAGGAGTCAACATGGTACACCTATGACTACCTATCCAAATCAAAGACCACAGACCAACACTTATCAGGTTTCCCATAATACCCCTGGACCAAATGTGCAAAACACTGCTCATTTTGCACAGTCCTCAAACACTGTTCCTCAGATTCACTATGTGCAAACCCCTGTTGCTCAGGCACAAGTGCCAATGACTACTATTCCACCCTCTGCTCCTGCAGAGACCAGTCAACAGAGTTTCTTCACACAAGGCTTTGATGATTGGAGCAGTCTACCAGATGAGTTAACAGATGAAAATTTTGCTCTTGTAGCCAAAGCTGAAAATGAACCAGAAATTTTTTGTTTCATGGCTATGGTTGAAGAGGTTGAATCTGAGGATGTGGTAACTGAATCTGATATTGTGACTGATGATATTGCTGATGAAGTAGTTGCAGGTGAAAAATCTGAAGAAGAGGTTGTGAATCTCTCAGATCCCTGGGTGCATCTGATGATTGTGAGTGCAAGTGTGATTGTGCATTGATGGCTGCTGCTAAGGTATCTCCTCAAATCCTAAAAGATCTGTGTTCAGACAAATGTGTAATAGCATTTGCTAACATTAAAGAGGTGAATGAAAACCTTAGGAAGAAAATTTTAGATGATGAAGTTCAATTTGAAAAACTTTCAAAAGAGTTAAAATCAAAATTGACTAAAAAAGAACCCGAAATCAGCAGTTTAAAACATGGAGCAACTATAACCAAAGACCAGCTCCAAACTATGATAAATAAATATCATAGTTGTAAAAAGGAGCTTGAGGCCACCCAAGTTGAATGTGAAAAATGGGTAGAATCATGTAAAGGTTTTGAGATGCTCCTCAACAAACAAACCAAAAGTCATGTGAAGTTTGGTTTTGGTTTTGGAACCACTACTCCAGCTTTTGAAAACACTGACAAAAAGGAACAAAAGTTAGTTGAGGTAGTACCAACTAATTTGGAGGGTCAAGAGATTAAATTACTGAACCTAATGGCAAGAAAATTGTTCTTGAAAAGCTAGAAGGTTCCTCATCATTCAGTGAACTTGAAAAATATGAATTCAAACCTACTTGGTCTGATGAGTGTGGTACTCTTGAGAACTTCAAACCAGTTGATTTCAAAACCCCTGATGGTAAGAAAGCACCACAGGAAAAGGTCATTCCCTTGACAGACCTTCCAGCAGATGCTCAAACATCTGTTGAAAAGAAGCCTGAAAAAGGGAAAAAGAAAGAAAAGTCTGTCCACTTGTTTTGTGATTTCTGTGAAAAGAAGAATCATGTTACTAAAAACTGTTTTCTTCTAAAAGCATATGACATCAACAAAGGAAAAGTGTGTGTGATTCTAAGACCACATGCTCAATATGTGGTAAAAAGAATCACAAAACCAAAGAGTGTATGTATCTAAAAAATTTTGATGTCAAAATAGAAGAGTATAAGGCTAAAACTCTTGAAAGTCAGGTGGTGAGTACTTCATAAGGAAAACCCAAACAGACTTACGTTCCAGCCCAAACATTTGTTTCCAAAAGTCTTGAAACATCTGCTTCCAAGGATGTCCAAGTAACAGATGCTCCACCCACCAACAAGTACCCAAGAGGACATGGACAACCACCTTTTCATAGTCTGTCATAGGTTTATGAAGAACCCAAGAGGCCTTCTAAACCAAGAGTGAACAGAAATCCCTATGGTTAATATCATCTGACAGGAAGTGATCAAACATCTGCTGCACCAAGTGTTGACATCCAAGCACTGGCAAATGGTTAGCAACAGTTGTTGAACTTGGTCCAAAAACTAGTTCAAATCACTGATCATCTTCCTAAGCTTGAGACTGAAAAGTCTGTGGACCCATCCAAAGCCAACTTAGCTTTGGACACTCACCAAAACTAATCCATTACTGATGTGCAGGGAGCTTCTGCTTGCTTAGAGAGTCTATGGTATGTAGATAGTGGAGGCTCCAGGCACATAACAGGATGTAGAGCCCTTCTTCTGGACTTCTTAGCTCATGGAGGGGGTGATATATCCTTTGGTAATGATTCAAAAGGTAAGGTGTTGGGTTCAGGGACTGTCCAGGCTAGGAAACTCAAGTTTGAAAATGTCAATCTCATTGATAATCTTAAATTTAATCTTCTTAGTGTTTAACAAATGAGTGACAAAGGGTATGGCTCATTCTTCACTAAGAAAACTTGTAAGATTATTGGGCCAGAAGTGGTGAAAAAGATTGACACTATCATTGCTGAGAGCAAAGCACAACTTGTTTCTCATAGGAGTGGCAATGTGTATGTAGCTGATATGTTGAAGGATAATCCTATGGAAAATGTCTGTCTGTTTTCTGCTGCCTCCACTAAAGAGACAAAATTGTGGCATAGGAGACTGGGTCACACCAACCTTCAAACTATCAACTCACTCTTCAAACAAAGCCTTGTAAGAGGTCTACCATCAAAAGAATTCAAATGTGATGAGCATTGTGTTTCTTGCTTAAAAGGGAAACAACATAAAAGCTCTTACAAATCCATTGATGAGTCCAAAATAAGTCAATGTCTTCAATTGTTGCACATGGACTTGTTTGGCCCAGTTAAAATCATGAGTCTAAGAAGAAAAAGATTTTGTCTTGTCATAGTTGATGATTTTTCTAGGTTTACATGGACTTATTTTTTACACTCTAAGGATGAGACTGCAGGTATCTTGAAGGACTTTGTCACCAAGGTTGAAAAACAATATGACTTGCCAGTAAAAGTCTTTAGAAGTGACAATGGAACAGAATTTAAAAATAAGGAGTTGGATGATTTCTGTGTGTCAAAAGGAATTGCGAGGCAGTACAACATTCCAAGAACACCAGAACAAAATGGGGTGGTTGAGAGGAAAAATAGAACTCTCATTGAGGCTGCAAGAACCATGCTAGCAGATTCTAAATTCAAGTTGATTATATTTTGCCTCTTCCTCAGAGAAAGACGATCAAAAAATTCCCAACCATGGTCCTTGCGGATCAGATCATCCCTATAATATACAAAGACAAACTCCAGATATTTGAGATCTTTCTCTTTGAATAATATCTCAATTCCAGCGACGGTTTCATTAGATATCTTACAACTAGAATCGCTCTTTTTTCCGATCCAGTCCCTCCACCACCGCGAACCCCAGTTAGATTCAGGCATGCTACACTTTTTAGTTATTGGGAGAACCCAAGTACTCTCTTTTCTGGGCAGAAGTTGTAAACACTGCTTGCTATGTTCAAAACAGAGTCTTAATCAACCCAAGACATCAAAAGACTGCTTATGAAATTTTGTTCAAAATCAAACCATTAATCTCATTTTTCAAAATCTTTGGCTGCCCATGTTTCATTTTAAATCTTTAAGATTCTATTTCAAAATTTGCAGCCAAAGTAGATTGTGGATAATTTCTGGGATATTCTTCTACTGCCAAGGCCTACAAAGTGTTTAACACAAGGACCAGGACAATAGAAGAAAAACTAAATGTAAAGTTCAATGAACTTTCATCCTTAAAAGTCCCAGCAAATATTGCTGACTTGTTTGATTTAGATAAATTCAAATTTGAAGATATTACTGTCAAAGCTAACAGTGTACGTATTCCACAGTCTCCACAACAAGACTACAGAACAGATGTTGTGATTCCAAGTCACTACAAAGTCTATTCTGTATCAGGGGAAGCAGCTGTTCAAAACACCTGTCAAAACTCTGCCACAGCTGAGTCAGCCACTGTTGGCCAGTCTTACCCTTAAACCACTGCCTCACCAACCTCATCCACTGTTCAATCATCTGTCGACAAAAGTCCAACCTTTGTTGACAAAAGTCAGTCCAATTTCACACCATTTGGACCCATTCCCCCACCTCCATTTCAAACATCTGTTGGTACTACAGAAGTGCAAACAGATGTTACATCAACAGAGCCACCAAACCTCTATCCTTCACCTCAAAATTCCATCATACCATATCAAGGAGATTTAATCTACCTAAGAGCTCATCCACCAGACCAAATCATTGGTAACATCAGAGAGGGTGTGCTCATAAGAAGCCAATCCTCAAACATCTGTCTTTTTGCAGGCTTTCTATCTCTCACACAACCTGTCAAGTACCAAGAGGCACTAAAAGACAACAGTTGGGTAGAAGCCATGCAGGAAGAGCTCCTTCAGTTTAAAAGACAACAAGTATGGGAACTTGTACCACTGCCAAAGGATGTCTGTCCAATTGGCATAAAGTGGGTCTTCAAAAACAAAACTGATGAAAGGGGTATAGTTGTCAAGAATAAAGCCAGGCTTGTGGTTCAAGGCTTCAGACAAGAAGAGGGGATATACTATGATGAAACCTTTGCTCCCGTAGCTAGGCTAGAAGCTATCAGACTCTTCCTAGCCTTTGTTGTCAACCACGACATCAAGGTGTATCAGATGGACATTAAATGTGCATTCCTTTATGGCAAAATTTAGGAGGAGGTCTATGTATGTCAACCACCTGGTTTTGAAGACACATTCCATCCTGATTATGTATACAAGCTCAACAAAGCTTTATATGGACTCAAACAAGCACCTAGGGCCTGGTATGAAACTCTTTCCACCTTTCTCTTATCCATTGGTTTCACAAGAGGTAAAATTGATAAAACTTTATTTCTAAAATGGAGAGGGAATGATTTAATGATTGTTCATATATATGTGGATGACATCATTTTTGGATCCACATGTAACAAAATGTGTGTAGGGAACTCATGACAACAGAGTTTGTGATGAGTGCTATGGGTGAACTTCAGTGCTTCCTTGGTCTCCAAGTGAAGCAGCTTCAAAATGGCACATTCATTCATCAAAACATATATGTGAAAAACTTATTAACCAGATTTGAGATGAATGATTGTAAGCCATGTAGTACACCCTTGAGCACAGCCAAGCTACTCACTATTGATGACAAGGATGAACTGGTTGACCAGACACATTACAGATGCATGATTGGGTCTTTATTGTACTTAACTGCATCTAGGCCAGACATTATGTTTGCCACTTGTGTTTGTGCAAGATCCCAGACATCACCTAGAAAGTCAAACCTTATTGCTGTGAAAAGGATATTCAGATACCTAAAAGGTGCTCCTACACTTGGTATCTGGTATCCTGCTAATGGAAACATTGAGCTTTCAGGTTATTCAGATAGTGATTTTCCTGGATGCCACACCACAAGGAAGTCTACATCAGGAGGGTGCCAGTTTCTAGGGAATGCCTTAGTCTCATGGCAAAGCAAAAAGCAAGCAGCTGTTTCAACTTCAACAGCAGAGGCTAAATGCATTGCTGCTACAAGCTGTACAGCCCAACTCATGTGGCTTCAAAATCATCTGCTGGATTTTGGTATAACTGCACTAAAGAATCCACTCATGCTGGAAAATCAAGCTGCTGAAAATATCATTAAAAATCCAGTCTCTCATTCAACCACAAAGCACATTGACATCAGACATCACTTTGTTAGAGATAGCTATGAAAAAGGTTTGATTTCTCTGCACCATGTTCCAACAGAGGATCAGTTGGCAGATGTGTGGACAAAAACTTTAGACACAGCTACCTTTGAAAATCTGATTTCTAGGATTGGTATGCTAAACATGGACTAAACAACAAAAATGTTTTAAATAAAAACATTAAAATGTTTCAGAAAAATCAAAATTCATCCTTAAAAATAGCATTTTGGTTGAAAAATCTGCTAAGGATAAAACAACCACTATTTCATCCATTCTATCCACTGTTAGTTGAAAAATATGTTTCAAACATCTGATTAGATAAAACAACCACTATTTGGTTGAAAAATCTGTTTTCAAACGTCTGATCAGATAAAACAATTGTTTCCACTATATATATATATATATATATATATATATATATATATTAAAAAAACCGAAGTGCTATTAGCATCAGCACTTTGGTAGAACAACAGCTGTTTGCATCAGTCTTTTGGCAACAGCTGTATGCCACCAGATGTTTGCCACGTCTACTCTCAAAAGCAGTGTTTTGGCCGCATCAGCGGTTTCACCAGAGGCTATAAAAACCATGTTTTACCACAACAGATGTTACACTGTCTCATTGTATTCAAAATACTGAAACCGCCTTCTTCAACCTCAAACCCCCACTGTAATTCCACTCGTCCTCACACTCGAAATCCATTACAATGGATCTTCAAGCTAAAGCCACCCACAATTACCTTCCCTATCTGGTCAAAACAGATGAAAACGTCCCATTCCATACCACCATCGAAATCATTCTCAAATCTAAATACCTTACAATACTAACCGCTGATGCCCCCATCTACATCGATACTCTGCAAGAATTCTGGTTAAATGTTGAGATTCTTCTACAGGACAAAAAGCCCACAACCATTATCTCAAAAATTGGAGAGACAAATATCGCCATTACCCCCCAACTAATATCCACAACCTTCTCATTGAATGACTTTTCAGGTAACGACTCTTTCCCTAAGGCTGAACTTCACACTGAGTTTCAGGAAAGGGGTTATGATTCACAAATGACTGGTTCAACTCTTTTCAAAAAGTTTTTCCCACCAGTCATGAAATTTTTCTTTCATACACTCCTTTTCTGTGTCTCTGCTAAATCCACTTCTTTTCAAAAAGTTTTTCCCACCAGGCCATGTTCTTGGATTTGGTATCAAATGTGAAGAGAATAAAGTCTGGGTCAAACAATACTTTTCTGATATACCCAAGACTTTTAAGTGTAATCCTACAAAAGGTTTTGCCTGAAAAGGATTTTAAAAAAGTGTAAATCATTTCAAATGAAGAGTCTAACTGATGAAACTTTTACAAGAATGATGGGTTCAAACACCCAAGAAAAAGTGTCAAAAGTTAAAGTTTCTAAAACACAAACAAAGAGGATTAAGACAATTGTTGTTCAAACCTCTGTTGTTGAGCCCATTGCTCCTGGTGATCATGGCACTACATCCAGTGCTGTGAAATCAACACCAGGCACCTCCAAAAGAAAACATCCATCCACAAAAACCACCAAGAAAACCAAAAAGGGGCCTCTGGAAGATGAGATACCAGAGGAAAAACCTGTTGCAGCAGAAAAGCAACAAGAAACCACTGTTGTTACTTCCTCACAACAGTTGGATATATCTCAACCTGAACAAACTCCTCATGAATCCTCACAAAAGGATCATGTTGTAAGCCAAAGGGAAACACATCCTGAGGCATATGAGTCACTTGACCATATGATCATAAGCCCTTCTCCCAGGGCTACTTCTCTTTTCACCCCTCCACCCTCACCATCACATGTCCTTCCAACAATGAAACCATTGTTCGAAGCTATTGATAAAACTCTAGACATTCCTAGTACCTCTCCTTCACCCATCAATGAGAGTACACACCAACAAGTGACTGGGACTGAGGAAAATCAATTAGCTAACCCACGAACAGAGGAGGTTACACCCCTGGAGTTCAACGAAACTCTATGTGAGTTTTCAAGTGAAGCAGCCACTACTGATGTAGAGACCATTGTCTCACAACAAGACAATGGTTACATAGCTAAGACTTCCTTGAAGGAAACAACTTATGAGGCCATCATAGTGACCCCAAAATCAGTTGGAAGTCCCCAGAACTAAGACAAAGGAGCATCTGGTTCTCTTTCTATGGACTCACCTCCTAGGACTGAACCAGATCAAACTACCATTGGTAGGAATCCAGATGATCCTATTAATTTAGGTGATGGGTTAAAATACCAAGAATTGACGGCTAGAGTTCACTCCATTGAAACCTCTGTTGTTGACATCAAGACAGATCTCAAGACAATCATGGGATCTTTGGCTGCTCTAACCAAAAGTCAACCATCCAAAGAAGAAATTGCTAGTGAGCTATGGAAATCAGTTTCCCCCATCATCATAGCTCATAGAAAACTAGCAGATCAAACACATGAAACCTACATGGCTTAGATCAGAACTATGGTAGATGCTAGGTACACAGATACCCAAGTAGATATTAAAGCCATCAAAGACCATCTGCTGAAGACCATTGGCTCTGCCCCTACAACCATCAGAAGAGATGAAGATGATGATGAGTTCACAGCTGATGATGCCAAAAAGGGGGAGAGTGGCAGAGATAGACTAGGGTCTGAACCAGCACAACAACCTAATGTTCAATCCACTGCTGATGCTGAAGATGTCAATGCAGGCAAAGCAAAAGAAATTGATCAAACTGCTAATGTCATTTCTAAAAAGGCTGTGGAAGATAAGCAAAAGAGGCTTGACACTTTGGAATGCAAAGCAGAGGCTCTAGTGCAAACGAAGATAGAGCAGCAACAAGAAGTTGAGGATGTTGGCTCCTCTAAAAGGAAGAAAATGCTTGCAAAACACACAAGGCAACCTCCATCCAAAACTGTCGCTGCTAAAACATCTGCTGCCAGAACCACTGCTTCCACCAAAACCACTGCTACCAAAATAACTGAACCTACAACCACCAAACCAATCACTGAACCCATTACCACAACTACCAATACACCAAACATAACCATACCAATCACCTCACCATCCCAAACATTTGCCGATCCTGTTCAAGTGCCAACAGATGTTAACACAACCACTACTGCAACACCACCATCACCACTCATCTTGTACAAAAGGAAGAGAAAATCAACCTTTGTGGTACAAGATGAGAACATACAAACATCACCACCTTCCACTTCAATCACCAAACCTACACCTATATCAGCTATCCCACTTACATCATTCTCACCACACACCTCTCAATTCACATCTCACAGACCACCACCAACCATCACACAATTGGCTCCTTAGTATCCTCTTGAGCTTGATCTACTCAAGGGGGAAATGCAATCCTTCTACAATACTGAGGATCCATCAGAAAGATCTTTCCCATCTCTTCCAAATTTTCCTGCTCCTAGAAACATAGATCAATATCTTAAATTCAAGACTGAACAGGCTGATTTAATCATCAAGGAGAGATGCAAAGGGAAAGATGACAGGACTGCTCAGGGCATCCATTCAGCAGAGCATAGCAAACTGAGAAGGATTGAAGATTTTGCTAAGACCCTGAGCAAATCCATGTCCACCATGCCCCTCAGCAATGATTTGGAAAGGGTGGTTAGGGAATCTATTCTTGAACAAGTCTTGGCAACCATGCCCTACAAAGCAACCAATAAATAGTTTGCAGGCTGGACCACTCATGCTCTTCAAGAAGAACTTATAAGAATTGAAGAAATGGCTAGAATCCCCTAGTGAAAATCTTTGCCCCTGATTTTAGGAAAGGCAGAGATCCAGTCAGAGCTTTGAAGTTCAAAAGGATGAGAGAAGAAATTGTGGCTGCTAAATATGGGTAGATGAAGTCAGTTGCAAGATGGGTTGAGCTAAGGCTGGTTGAAACATACAAGAAATTGGAAGAGAATAGAAAGAAAGATCATACACTGCCCAGAAAACCAATTTACTCAGATGCTCCCATGGTTAAGAGACCTCTACAGGCCTTTACACTTGACAGCTTACTTGATACTTCTGACCTATCTGTTGCTGCCAGGAGACAGTTCAAAAGACAGAAGGAAATGTCTGAAGAAGACCAGAAGAAGTTTGCTGATACATTTGTAAAAGAAGGTCTCTTCAACCAAATACATTATTTCTCTGATCCCACAATTGAAGAACTCAGGAAACTCATTGGGAGACCTCCATCACCAAACTCACCTAGAATAAATTTGCAACTCAACAGATCCTCGGGTTCAAAAATTCTAAAATGAAAGGTCAACAAAGACAACCATGAATTGACTCTGCTCAGATCAGATGGAGAAGCCCAAAAGTTGAGTATGGATGATGCACATGGCCTATGTGCAGATGATCTCCAAACATTGCTAAACTTAGAGCTTGAAAGAGATGCAGAAGACCTCTTCTCATTGAGCTTTGAATTACAATTCAAAGGATAAATCAAAGTAAGTCTGATGTGGAATAAAGATCAATAATAAAGCTTAGTTTTGGCCTCATCTGTTCTAGGGGGATATTGTTGGGTTTGCTGACCTGGAGAAGAACAGATGATTGGAAAGCCAAAATATACTACACAATTGATCCTTTATAAGAACAACATTTACAAGTTACTTCTCCCAAAAGACTGTTGACCCTAACATCTACTGTACCCTAACGACTATTGGAACAACTGTTGCTTGCAAAGGTCTGATGAAGAACAACTGCTGATCTAAGTACTGAAGACTAAAGGTCTGTTGGAGCCAACAGCACTTAGGCTCCAACAGACGTTACAAGACCATCAGAGGTTTCCTATCAGCTGTTTGCCTATCAGAGGTTTCTATGTAACAGTATTTGTGTCATCAGATGTTTTATGTTGTTATTCTGTTAGAGGTCACTATCTTAGGTGACGTCAGCCTAGGTTATCAGTAGTTTAGATTGTCTATAAATAGAACAGTGCATGTATTGTTCTATCATCACTCAAAACATTCTCTTAGACAAACTTACACGAGTGATCAGGCTGAGGGGGTGTAATTGTAATCGTTTGTAATCATTCAGTTATATGAAAGCTTTCGATTCAAAAACAATTATTCTCTTGTTTTAATTTACAGTTTATCATTCCGCTGCACTTTCCATTTATAGTTTACGTCTTTCATTACTCATATTACTTAAACAATCAAACTCAGATCCTAACTAAAACAGGCAGTGCAACGAAGTATGGCACCCGGAGCGAGCCGGGGAGCTGTGAGCGGCCGCTCATAGCGGCCGCTCCGGGGGTCTGTCGAACCCTAACCGACTTATACTATTATTTAAACAATATTAAGCCTCATAAAACCCCTAAGCTCAACCCTAATCTCCCCCTTACACCTAGTTACGAAAATATTAACCCCAAACACCTGCTAAGGCACAAGAACATTGATCGGGAAGCTTGGAAAGCATTCGGTTGATTGTTTTGAAGAGCTTGCGGTATAACATTCAATCTCTTGTGTTTTAATCTTCCTTAATATGTTATAAAACCTTATAACTAAGTTTGTCCAGGTTTGAAACGTTTTCATAAAGATTAAAACTTGAGGTTTATAAAGATTGAATGGGTTAAACATAATCTTATGCGATTAGTAATTGATAGGTCGCATGTTGCGCGTGTTTATGTTGTTTAGATCCTTAGGGTTTATGGTTTTGCATGTGTTATGATAGGTTCTGATCATGTTAGGTCTTATGAATGTTTTATGATGGTTTTTGATTATCGTTGCTCGATTATATGCATACGTGAGTAGTTTAAACAAGCATTTATGCATGAATAAAATCTGGACAGAATGTTTGGGTCAAATTTTGGGGTCTGTTACGTGACTTAAACATGTTGGTTTTGATGATTTCTTTGCATGGTTGTATTATAAATGGTCTTAGCTTTTCATAATGGGAAAAATCGTCTGATTTGGACGTCGTTTGAGTAGTTTTTGGAATTTTCTTTGATTAAAGGTCATATCAGATTTTCGGATTAACAAACTGAGTCAACTTTAGACAATCATAACTTGAGTTTTACAAGGAATTAAGTTATGAAATTTGGACCGTAGGTTAACATTGGAATAACTTGGCTTTTCCAAATGGATTCATCCCGTTTGGATGAATACACTATTTTTGAGAATTTTTCTACTAATCTAATCTGTTGTGAGTATTTTCTGCACATAGCTGTGTTGCATTATTTTTCATAATTTTTTAACAAGGTTTTATCACAAAATAAAAATATGGATTTGTCCAGTAGACCCACTAGAATATCTATAAAAATGTTGGTAGTCTAACTCACTGGATAAGTATTTTTAATAAATTAGTTTTCATCGAGCATAATCTGTCCTAAAAACACAGATTATGTATTGTGTGTTTATGTGGCTATTTGAAGTCTTATGTGGTAAGTATTTGACATGAACTTGAATGGAAACTTATATGAGAGACATATGAAGTGTAAAACTGTTGTTAACTAACATATTCACCAACGAGTCCGTAGGGTTTACTTATGCATGTAGAATCGTTAGGTGTCACTTACACGGTTTTGAACATTTAAACGTCTTGGACAAACGAGTTATATGGTGTAATGGTATTACACATATACTCACTTAGTGACACATGTAATAGGGAGTCGGTAGCAAACCCTACTTTGGAAGTTTGGATTTACTTGCTTGCATACTAAGGTGAGTTTCACTACTTTTTCTCAAAAGCATGCGTCCCTGGTTGCAGACACGCACATTAATTCCTGGTTGGGAATTACTTACTTTTCTAGTCTAGTTTGGGACTACTTTTACATCTCGGGTTGAGATGCTTTGACTCCTTGAGTGGGTCGGGTTTTACGAATCCTTGTGTGGATTGCGCTTTTATCACTTTAAAACATTTTCGGTCCTTTGTGAACTAAACACTCTATCACTTAAAGGCCTTACATATTATTTGGTTAATCGCTGGAGGCGAACGGGGTATTAGTTGATAGTTCTATTAGGTGGTACAGCAACCTCATGTTTGCGGTGCTCGGAGCACGGGCATGGACGTCTGACCACATCTGTTATGCTAGTGTTGATAGACACTAGTTCCTAAGGCAGTTTAACGTATGTTAACACATTACTGAAGGTTCTCAATAATCACATGTTTAGTTGCAATGAGAGGGTTAGCTACCCCTGACACTCTTAAACTGATGACACATGAACTTTGGGTTTTCGATTACTTTTTACTTGTTATCCAAACTGTGAACTCACCGACTTTATGTTGACACACGTTAGCATGCTTTTGCAGGTAATTAGGTATGGAGCACGAGTAGGGCATGCATCATGTAGTGTCATGGGATTATGAACACTTAAACTACTTTTGAGTATTTAACTATTTATTTATGGTTTTGGGCGTGGTGTTTTGCGTATACTTTAAGTTAACTGTTTTATTATTTCGCTTCCGCTATTACTTAATTGGTTTGGTTAAAACTTTTAAACTTGGTTTTACAATAACGAACTAAATGGTTTGGGCATTTAGAGTCGTTCATGTGACTTATGGCTATGGGATCCTGGTTTTCATGCGCCTCGCGGTATAAACCCCGCAGTGGAAATTTGAAGGTGTGACACTAATTATTTCCCTACTTGTCTTTGTTTGTTTTTCAGATGGATCACATGGATGAAGATCGGTTCCTGACAGAGAACTTTTTCGACTATGAAGGGTTTTATGTTCAGTAGTTTTGTGAATATTGTGGTGGACCTTGTTCTGGTATCATCCATAGTACAACAGCCACTATTCACCCCCAGTTGAACCACCACCTTATAACCTTTCATCATTTCCTCAAAACCCAATTGAAGAAGTTTACCACGTCAATGGTTGCTGATTAATCTCTCAACCACCCTCACCACCTAGATGTCCACCACCATTTGATCCTATCCCACCACCACCTGATGCACTCGACAGAATGAATCACTTGGGTAATTCACCACCATATATTTTACCACAACCCTACCAATTCATTCCACCTTTTCCTACACCTACACCTACACCCATTCCTAGCCCAATACCTTACATGCCATATCCATTAGCCCACTTGTTTTTCCCACTACCACCAAGTCAATATGAACCTGAACCTGAACCAACACTAGAACTTGAACCCATACCAGAACCAAACCCTCCATTGATTGACTTGAAGAAGTTTGTGGAAAATTTTGAGGTAGTCAAAAACTACCTCAGGTATATTTATGCTATGGAAGATGCCGCTGATAAGGAAGAAATAAAAGCCGAGCCAAAGGAAGAAGTTCGTGATTTACCATTGGGAGTAGAAAAAGAAATTGAAGATGTTCTTGTTCCCACCATGGAAGAAAGACTTCATGCTTTCAATTCCCTGATGACGGAAGTGCAACTCAACATCCCGTATGCCGATTGTCAGCTCAGACTCCCTGCTCACTTCAAATTTCTAAAAGATATCCTCTCCAAAAAGGATACTCTTGAAGAAGGAGTCATCATACCCGTCAACAAAGTCTGTTCAGCCATTGTCCAATGAAGATTACCCCGTGATCGAGTTCTAATCCCTTGCACCGTGGGAGAAAATATCGACACCAGAGCCATTTCTGATTTGCAAACCAACATCAACATTCTTCCTGCCTCAATATTTCAAAAGTTCCAGCAGCAAAATCTGAGATCCACAAAAATGGAGCTATACCTCACCAACCGTTTGGTGCGGAACCCCTAAGGAGTTGCTGAAGATGTTTTGATTGGTCTTGGTGATACTATTTTCCCAATGGATTTTGTGGTGATAGATATTCCGGGGGATGAGAGTCCTATCATTTTGGGATGACCTTTCCTCAATACTGCATTAGCTTTACTCGATGCGTGGGGAGGAAGGCTGAAAGTAACAATCAATGGTGAAAAATTGGGTTTTGACTTGAAGAAGATGATGCAATGTTTGAGTATCCAAGACGCTCTGTCTGCCCCCATCATAGACTTGGATCATATTGTAGGGTATTATCTCTATGACGTTTTAGGGGGGGAGAAGATTTTGAAGAACCCGCTTCCTCGATTGGTGAAAATGATCCTAAGGTTCTAGAAAGTTATCGCATTGAGCAAGTTTTTCCTGAAGAAGAGGCCAAAGAAACTCAACTCCCAGAAAGAAATCCTGAAGAAAAATCCAAACCCTCAATTGAAGAACCACCATCCTTGGAACTCAAAGAATTGCCATCTCACTTGGAGTATACTTTTTTAGAAGAAGACTACAAGCTTCCCATTATCATAGCAGCTGATTTGTCACTTGAAGAAAAAGAAAAGTTGATGGAAGTTTTGAAGCAGCACAAGAAAGCAATCGCCTGGAAGCTGATGGATATTAAAGGTATTAGCCCTTCTCTTTGCACACACAAGATCCTCATGGAAGATGATTACCGCCTTTGTGTGCAAAGGTAGAGAAGAGTTAATCCTAAGATACAAGAGGTCGTAAAAGAAGAAGTAATCAAACTACTTGACGCCGGCTTGATCTATCCTATTTTTGACTCACCTTGGGTGAGCCCGGTCCAAGTGGTTCCAAAAAAGGGTGGCATAACGGTCGTGACCAATGCGCAAAATGAACTTATTCCCATAAGAAAGGTCACGGGTTGGCGGGTTTGTATTGATTATCGGAAGCTCAATGATGCAACAAGAAAGGATCATTTTCCCCTACCGTTCATCGACCAAATGTTGGAAAGGTTAGCCGGGCATCAATATTATTGTTTTCTCGATAGTTTTTTTTGGGTACACTAAGATCCCTATTGACCCTGAAGACCTAGAGAACACCACTTTTACTTGTCCATATGGCACGTTCACTTATAAGAGGATGCCATTCGAGCTATGCAATGCCCCCGCTACTTTCCAGCGCTGCATGGTGGCTATTTTTCTTGACATGATCGAAGACTTTATGGAAGTATTTATGGAGGACTTCTCAATTTTTGGTAGTTCGTTCGATCATTGTCTGGGCAATCTTGAAAAAATGTTGGCAAGGTGTGGCACTTAATTGGGAAAAGTGCCATTTTATGGTAAAAGAAGGAATTGTTTTGGGCATAAAATTTCAGACAAAGGGATCGAGGTTGAGAAGGCCAAAGTTGAAGCGATTTCATTGCTTCCCCCTCCTACTACGGTTACGGGAATTTGTAGTTTTCTCTGTCATGCTAGTTTCTATAGAAGATTCATCAAGGATTTCTCACAGATCGCTCGTCCACTCACTCAGCTTCTTGAAAAAGATTGCGAGTTCGTGTTCACAGAAGATTGTCTTGAGGCGTTTAATTGCCTAAAAAGAAAGTTGGTTGAAGCACCAGTTGTCATTTCTCTAGATTGGGACCTGCCATTCGAGTTGATGTGTGATGCAAGTAATGTGGCGGTAGGAGCACTTTTGGGGCAGAGGAAAGACAAATGTTTTCACCCGATTTATTATGAAAGTAAAACCTTTATAGATGCCCAAGAAAATTACACGAAGACCGAGAAGGAACTCCTTGCTGTAGTATTTGCTTTTGAAAAGTTTCGTTCGTACCTTATCATGTCAAAGACCATCGTCTACACTGATCATGCCGCTCTGCGCCATCCTTCAACAATCAAGACGCAAAGCCAAGGCTCATACGGTGGATTCTCTTACTGCAGGAGTTTGATATAGAAATAAAAGATAAAAATGGGTCGAAAATGTTGCAGCCGATCATTTGTCTCCACCGATCTGAATGTGTTGAGTTTATGTTCTGCGATTTCGCGCGGAACAACGATCATATCAGATGGCTTCCAGGCAAAGACGTCAATGTTTTTGACGAGTAGCTGTTTTAAATGTGCTCGAATGGTGTTAGAGATTTCATGACCGATGATTACTGTTTGGTCCGGGAATTTAGGGTTAAGAACCTAGTTTTCTGGCTCCAATCGGATGTCAATTTTAGACATTTTTAGGGTCTTCGCCATGTCAGCTCCGTGGCAGTCCTTGTTGTCCCTAATGATTGCGACGCCCGTTCGGGTGGGGAAGCCAATAATCAGATGCGGTGTGGACGCGTTCAGGTTGAACCGCGTCAGGACATCCCAACCCAAGAGAATGTCATGGTGTGACATCGCTGGTAGGACCATGAACTCGCACATTTTTTTGCGCTCATGTCTACCATCAGTCAAGAAGACTGGAAAAGATATCATACCTCGTGGCATGATGACTTCAAGAATAAAGCCCGAAATTGGTTCACTGACTGGTACGAGGCGGGCTTTGTCTTCCTCGTCCAGTTGCTGAAAACACTAATCGTAGATAATATCAGTGTTGCTTCCGCCATCAAGGAACATGGATCTGGTTCGATAGTGTCCAACGACGGCAGTGATTACGAGCGGCGTCGTGGATGAGGGGCCGCCGGGAACTCTGGGAAGGAGGACGTTCGCATCCTTCCAGGTGTAATTTCTTTGTTGTTGGGAACGCTTACCTTGGTTTTGGCACTTGGCGTTCCCGCGGATCATGTTACTGTGGTGGCGCGGGGGGCGGTGTATGACGTTTGTTTCGAGGTTGTGAATCTTCTTACACCCGCCCTCTTCGAGGTTGTCATCTGGGTTGTGCCCCCGCCTACTCCTGTGTACATTTTTGATTAAGTGGCCCAGCTGGCCAGTCTTGAAAGCGTTTCTATTTCCAACTTCAAACTGTAATAATTGTTTGTAAGATGGCCATAGTCGTTGTGGTAATCACAAAACTTTGTGGTATCCACATTTTTCCGCTTTCCAAGGGTTTTGGCCTCCAGTGATTTGCTCAGTCTTGAGCACTTAAGAAGGTGTCTTGGTAAGAGGGGTCCAACCATTGTTTTTCTTGAAGTGCCCCCTCTGTTCCCGCGATTGCTTGTTGTTGATCGTTTGGCGGGCGTCATTAGTGGACGAATACTTGCCTTCGTACGCAAATCCAGAGATGTGCGACCATACAAACTGCTTGTTTTTGTTTTTGTTTTTGTTTTTGTTTTTGTTTTTGTTCTTGTTGTGGCTCTGCTGGAAACCGCGCTACTGCTTGAGGGAGCGCTTAAATGACACAAAGATTTTGGATGCTTTAATAACTTCATCCCAGGAATCTGGGATTTTGTCTTTATCCGACTGGGTTTTCATGAGTTCGTCACTATGGACCCCCTGAATGAGGCCCGCGCGTGTGAGTTTTTTGCCGCATCCGATCTCCAACGCTTCCTTGTTGTAGCGCACGATATAGTCCATAATGAACTCGTTATCGTGGCGCTGGCATAATAGGACATGTGACTTGTCCTTTTTTGCTTCATGAGGTTGGAGAAATGGTCTTTGAACTTCCGGATGAGATCATCAAAGTCCGTGATTCCTCCCACCGGAAGATTGTCAAACCAAACCCTGGCGGCACACGTTAGCGTCTGGGCGAATAAATAGAACCAAACTTGGACTGGCCAAAAGACTGTGGTACCCGCACATTCAAAGTCGTGCAAGTGATCAGACGGGTCGCACATGCCATCGGTTTTACCGATGCTGCTAGGGAGTTTTGCTTGTTTCTCAATGGGAGCGGTAGCAATCCGCGCACAAAATTTGGAGTTGCCAGCGAACGACTTAGGCCTGTAGGGCCTTGTGACACCAGTCAACGATCCAGGTCAACATCCGTATGCATTTTACTTATTATTGTCATTTCATGTGCATAATTAGACATTTTGCACACACTATACCCCCTAGTCTGGTGAAGCACAAGTTATTGAGGAAACTCAATAGACTACCCATTTATGCATACAACACCCGAACTATACAAAAACAATTGGCGTTGAACAGTCAAGCGAATCACACACTCAACAGAGAGCAACTGAATGCTCGATTAACACATTTGAACAAAACGACAATACACGTGGTAGTGCCTAGGTGGAGAGTTGCACAAATCCACCCAAGCCCATATATTCACAAAGTATTTCATGAGAATACCATCCACATAACTCATGAAACAAATATATGTTATCATTTGGCATTAATGCTCCATAACAGATGAAAGCTTCCTACTAACATATGTATACATATAAGAATGACTTATGAATCATGAAAACAAAATTTGGGAAAAAATGATACATGTTGATCTAGTCATCGAGCACCATGAAATCTAAATGAACACATGAGAATATGGTTGCCTAAATAGATATTCCTATATCAAGGGTGACTAGAGGTTATCAAACAATTCATCTAGATGTTATGCAAGTGTATAATCAGCCACCTATATGTGTACATATATTGACTAGCCCTCATGAACTCACAACCATTTTCACAAGCACACCCCATGATAAGTGAAAAGGGTTAATAACCAAGTGAACTTATCCTTGATTTCAACAACACAATAACTATATACACACACACACCCACGAATATATATATATATATATATACACATACAAATGTACCTATTTCGACTACACATACATACACTCACATGTCATGCCCCTTTCCTACAACCTTTGGAACCTTCTCCTTGTTTTCTTCTTCGGCCGAGACCCTAACCAAAGGACTCTCATGGGTCTTTGTCAATGGAAGGTCCAAACTATACATGAATAAAGGAAGATCCATCATCACACATCATCAAGATTGACTAGTAAAGCTTCCTAATTTGGATGGACAACTAATCGGCCAACACCTATGCAACAAGAAGTATGATGATCTAAGATAAGACAACAAACAAGTTCCATGATAATGACTTCACTAAGATTGACAACCACACAAACCTCCTGATGCTTATCATCGGCCGAAAACTCCAAGCCATCAAGAGTCACTTTCACAAGACAACTAGTGTTATACTAAAATAGACATCAACCAAAGAGACACCTTCTTCCAACACATGATCCCTTACTCTCCTTGTTTATAACCTTACAATCGGCTAGAAGGGACAAGAGGAAGAATGACACAAACCCTTACACCAAATAGGGAACAAGACAAAGATGATGATCCTACTTCTAAGACGAGTCACCCTACTTCTTTGGATAATCGGCCAAGCATCAAGGGAAGCAAGGAAGCATTGAGTTGTCATTATCATCACTAATTCATGACACCTTGACCTAAAAACAACACAAAACAAGAGTGGAAGACTTACCACATTTGGATGTTTGTCTTCATTCAATCGGCCACTATAAAAGGAGAGGCAACCATTGTGATTTATCCCACACCAACTCTTAACTCACTCACACACACATTTGCACTACCTCTCAGCCCTAAAGATACCACAACCGAAGCACAAGACAAGCGCAAGAGGAGGATCAAGTTTCAAGATTCAATCGGCCCTACATTGTCTTGGATAGGTATGATGTCTAGCCATTGTGTTCTTTTGAAACCACTAATCACTCGGCTTAAGTTAACACCCGACCTTCGGCCCATAATCAAATATGATCGAACATTCACACATATGAGTTTTATAAACATAGTTCATTTATAATGGTTTTAACTATCTAAGATCACATCATCAAGTTACCACCCATATATGTTGTTGATCGGTCCTTATAATACATCCATAGCTTGAACAATGTTTTGGGATCAAACCACGACCAAAATATTCACACTTAGAACCGGTTTTTATAAACAAACTTGCTTGATTCACACTTGAAGCTAAAGTTCATTTTTGGAAGAAATACAATCAACTTTTTTTCAAAAACACCCCTACACCTATTGTAATGCATCAGTGGTCCTTTGACAAGCATGGATCAACCGATTTAGATCCACTAAATGATCAATTTCAAGGCCCATGTTAGTATAGTTTCGGTTACCACACCCTAACGTATGTTAAGAAAATCATAACACATGTTAATACTTGTTTGTATATTAATATAGCCTAAACATATGTTAAAATTCTCGTTTTGTCATAAACCAACCACACATGTTAGATTGGGAATAACTTATAGCCCAAGACAACATGTAGGGCCCGTTCTGTCCACAACAATGATACTTCAAAACACCGGGGTTTCCAGACCCGTACCCTTTACAAGTCCGTACCCTTTACAAGTACATTTAAATCAATTACAAATAGTCATGTGCACAAAAACATGGCCCACATACATTAAAACCAGGGTCCATAAATGTAGGGTGAACAATTTATATAATAAACAACAAGAATGTACCATTCACCATGCTCCTGATAATCATAGGAAAATCATTGTCTGGACGGTAGATACCTCACATCACAGCTTCACCAGTCCACACGTTTCACTACCAGGTGAGTTTCACGGCCCCATTTTACTGCTTTTACATTTTTGGGGGACAAACATGCTACAAATCTATTACAAATTTCAGTTTGTGTGTTAATTCTATCGTGACTACCATGTGGAACATGAGACATTCGGTTCATGAGCTCAACAGTCCTCGTACTTACATTATACTGTAACCACTAGCTATCGAAAGCCATGGAACACTTTAATAGATCTATTGGGTTGACACCCCCACTCTTGGTTAGTCCCTCTAACCAGTTACATACGAAAGAGTGTTAGTATTCTACTATACATACATTGTCTTTAGTATACAATGCGCAAGGCACAATAGTCAAGAGGTTTGGTTACAGGACTCATGGTTTGCATAGTAATCATTAGCTTAGCTAGCCTATGATTGGTCATACACGAGTTATACGAGCACTCTACTTTGTACATTTAAACTTGTGAACTCACCAACATTATTGTTGACAAATCTTTTATGCATATTTTTCTGGTAATTGACGATGAGAAGCAGAGACTTGGGAGAGGGGTTTGAGCATGCACCGACTGGTACCATTTTTCAAACAATGTTATGATAATTTAAATAATTTATGACAACATCCATCTTTCGATGGTATCCATTTAAATAAATCTGTGTGTTGCTTGAACCTTGTGCTTTAGAACTTTTCAAAGTCACATCCCCATGTTTCCGCCTTGGTGGGGGTGTGACAGGCCTGTTAAGGTCGTCGTCCTCTTTTTTGTGTGGCGTGGCGAAAGTGTTGCACGACGTCCGTTGCTTCCTGGATTTGTGGTGGTCCGAGTCACTGGGCTTTCGGGGTCCGGATCGTGTGTATTTCTACCACGACCTCCTCCACGAGTTTTGGAGCAGTTAGTTTCTTTTTCTTTCCCCTTTCGGATATGTTTGGCCGAGGAGGAGGCAATGGTTGTTTTACCAGCCTTTTGCTTTGCAAGCATGCGCTGTTAGATTTTGGTGTTCTTCATCTGCCGCTAGAACAGTCACTCGTACGGGTCGATGGACCATGCGGGTTCATCTTTAGACTCCGAGTCCGAGTAGTTGCCTGCTCGGACTATGTGGCATGTCTACGGGGCAGCCTCTTTGTTCTTATTATATGGAGTGCCTGATGTGCCCATCAATATGCCCGGGAGCACAGTGGATGAGGCAAGACCAGGAGCTCCGGCTGGGTTAGAATCTGCCATGGGTGGGCTAAAAGATGTGGTTTAGAATATCTTGTTTTCAGCCGGTACGGATGGCACCAATGAAGAAACAACGAGTATAGGTCGGGGTATAGCCGGGGGGTCGCTACTCGTGTTCACTGCAGGATATAATCATTTGCTCACACCGAGACTAGATCCGTGGCCCGTAAGATAAAGAGAGCGTAAAGACATGACACACAAATACACAAGATATAAGTGGTTTGGTCTCGTTGACCTCTGCCCGCCGAAAAAGGTAGTCTTTATTGATTTGAACGATTACAAATATAAAGACAAGATACAAGTGTATTACAAGTGTGTGTGTTTAAGTGGTAGACTGACCGACCTCCAAAAAGGTAGTGAAGTCTCCCTTTTATAGAGGATGTGTGGGCCAGGTGTTGTGGCCCAAAACAAGCGTGATGGGCTCGGGCCCGGGAGTTAAGCCTGCCTTCAAGAAGCCCATCTAGTTGGGTTTGGACCAAAGGTTTGCATAAATCAAAATGGGTGTAAGCAGCATCCTGCCATTGGTCCACGTGGCACACTGTGGTTGGTAGTCCGGGGCGACGCCCTGCCACTAGTACACGTGGCACCTTGTGGTTTACTACATGGACCTATTTTTCTTGCTGCTGCCACAGGGTGTCAGGCGGCTAGCTTCGTCTAGAAGATTGGATGAAGTGACATCGGGCACATGGAAGGTAGTGCAGCAAGTGGGGCTTAAGGGGAGCTGCACCTTGGCACAGCTAGTTGTTATATTCCGCGGGTGACCATTGCCAGATTGGCGCATGGTTTCACGCGGATGGACTGTACTTGATGCTCATGAAAGTTGAACTTCGCGAAGGTGTGTTATGCTCTTGAATTATCATTTTGAAAGGCAAACTCTCTGCGGGTGTATTATGATAGAAATGTTGTGGGGTAGGGTGCGCCTGTGCGCCAGAATTGATATCCTACCCCTTCATGACCTTTATTGGGTCCCTTTTTGAATTTTTTTATGTCTAATGATATTTGAGTATTTTGGGTAAGTATATTTTTTTACTAGTGCTAATAGGCTTGTTGATCAGATCAGATAACATGTTTCACTTTTTACGCTGGTGTGGTAGTTTTGCCTTTTATTGTTTAGATTCCTAACATACATAACAACCGAAATGGTAACATAGGTTACCTTGCACAAAGTGAAAATAGACGTATGAAAAAAATCCAAAACATTAGACGTTCACTTCATAAATAAAAAGAGTGTATTTGAAAGAAAAACCATTATATGCAATGTTAACACATGTTCACCACGTGTTTTTTTGTTTTTGTTGACATTCGGCTTTATTTAGCCCCTTTTGAAGCGTTGACTTAGTCAGATAACTTATGTTACCCTCTTATGCAAAGGATAACATGTGTTACACATTTATGCCCAGTTAATACATGTTACACTACTTGTTCTGCTAGGATGACATTTCCTTTTTAGAATGTATCACAAAAAAATATGTGACCTTTATTGGGTCCCTTTTTAATGCTTTTTTATGCCTAATGATATTTCAATGTTCAGGGTAGGTATATTTTTTTATTTTTTTACCAGTGCTAATAGGCTTTTGATACTCTGCATTGACTTTTGAACACGTGAGGCATCGACTGACGTATGTAGCAATGTCACCTTTGAGGTTTTGCCACCAATAGAATTCCTTAACATCCTTGTACATCTTGTCAGCTCTTGGATGAACCGAATACTTGGACTTATGAGCCTCCTCAAGAATAAATTCTCGTAATCCACCAGAACAGAGCACCCAAATCCGATTCGCGAAGTATAACGTACCATCAGACCTAGGTTCCAACAATGTAACCATCTTGAACAAGGATTCGTCCTTGAAATGCTCGCTTAGGAGTGCTTCCTGTTGAGCTTCATGAATAAAGGCTATGAGATTAGTGTGTATTGTTAAACCTTAGCGCGAACACATAGGGTTTTGACACGTTCCTTCCGGCTCAAGGCATCTGCCACTCATCTGCGTTATCTCATGTTCTGATCCTTCTGATTGAAGATGTGATGTAGCCTCTTGTGATATGTGAAGATAGTGCACTTGGTACCATACAGATAATGTCTCCAGATCTTGAGGGCAAAGATCACCACACATAGATCCAAATCGTGTGTTATATAATTCCTCTCATGAACCTTGAGTTGGTGTGAAGCATAGGCAATAACCTTATTCCTCTGCATAAGTACACACCCAAGTCCTTCGTGTGAAGCATCGTTATTTACCACAAAATCATCCGTACCCTCTGAAAGTGAAAGAATCGGTGCATTGCAAAGCTTGTGCTTCAGTGTCTGAAATGCCTCCTCTTGTTTGATTCCCTAATAAAACTTCTTGTCCTTCTGAGTCAAAATGGTGACGGGTTGGGTAAGTTTCGAGAAGTTCTCAATGAATCATCGGTAATTGTAGGTGCATATATGTGAATATCGCTTTGGATTAAACAAGAAACGACGTTTAGTATTGAAGATATGAAGAATGTGAAGGCCATTCGACCTATCGCGAGGTCGAATGAGATGTTACTAGGTCGAATGAACTTTGCTATGTATGTTTTTGTTTGGTTCGTACCTTGAAACGGTCGAACGAACCCATTCAACCTCTACAAAGGTCGAATGGATAGGTCTATATATAGTTTTGGTTTGTTTTGCATGAAAGAACTTTGGTCATTCGGTCTAGGTGATGTTTTTCACAGTGTGTCAAGAAACTTCTGATTGAGTCTTTTCATTGTAATCTAAGGTGTAATTGATTATTATCAATGAAGATGATTATTAAAATGGATTTCTACTTGTTCTGATTTGTCTATTATCGTTTTGCATGTAAACTATGGTTTCCGCACCTAGATTACTCTACTTGTGTGATTATCTAGATGATTTCTTACAATCCGATCCTCTACAGTAATAACCGGCTAAACCCAGAAATTGGCGTACTGCTGTCGATGTAGTAGGCGCTTCCCAATCTTTAATCACATCAATCCGTTTTTGGCTAATGCACAGCTCCCTCCTTTGATTTGACTTAGATTTGAGCTTGAATGTGAAATTGTTAGGGTTTTTATGTGTTGTATGTATGTGAGTTTGTCGACATATGCAGATGCATATGTTGACTTCTCTTTTTTTTTTTTTTTTCATTTAACCAAACTCAAGCTTGGTGATTTGGCAAGATTAGCCCCTACCATTTATTAGTCATGCATTTACTAGTTTAACCCACTAACTATGTAAGTTTCATGTAATTGTTTAAGTCTTGCTTAGCTAACAAGGTTAACGAGGTTAATTTCCTAGATTAGGAATATCGTATAAGTCGTGTTTCATTCGATTCAAATTAAAGCCCCTTGTGCTTATATTATCATAAAATACGGATTAGAAATTTTAGGGTGTTACAACGAAACCCACCATAACTACTTGTGACTACACCTCATATCACCACCACCGCACAACGCACACACTTACCCTCTGGTTGTACAGTATTCTTGTCGAATTGGAAATGGGATGTTGCCACACATTTGACCGCCACTACAGACTGTAGTTTTCGGTAATGCTTCAATTTTTTATTGTGAGTTAAGTTAAAGGATAGAGTTGATGATAGCGGTGAAGAAAAAAAGAAGGAATTGGCAGAGATTTTAAAGAGAGAAAAAGAGAGCAGTGGGGTGTAGAATAGAAGTGATGATACCTATGGAAGAAGTGGCAGGAGACGAGGAATGGCTGTATAACAAAAAGGTTTGGTCCCTGTGGCCTTTTCTCAACTTTTATGCTATTTTTAAACTATTGTTTGTGTTGTGAAAGGGAAAAAAAAGAAAATAGAGTTGATTATTTTATGCTTATTTTTTTCTTAATCGAGTTGTTCATGCTATCAAGGCAAAGTATAAAGTTCATCATTACCATATATAAATTGACAAATTGTCAGAGAAACTAACTAGTAAACTCAGGAATCATACTGGAGTACCTACAAACTTTATTTATTTATTAAAGGGTTAAATTCTTCATATCATGACTCCCAAATTACATTAAAACTGTCAGACCGACTAAATTCGTAATTTACTAATAACTATACAGTATATAGGCCATCACTGTATGATAAATATTTATTATTAAATGATGTTTATATTTGAAAGACTAAATTACTATATTTTAGGTTTTTATCCTATGATTTAGAGTTAAATAAAAAAAGCTATTAACTTTTGAGTACTTTAAAATACCCTTTCAAAATGCATTTTATATGATTTTCAAAAAAAAGTTATTTTCCTTTTTTAAATCTTTTTCTCGCCTTCATTTTATAAAAAAAATAAAAATTTACTATTTAGTTGATAACTTAGTTTCTTATAGGAATATATTTTTCATATATATTTTTTTTATTGGTTGGATTAGCATGAACCCACGCGTTACGGTCGGGCTGCACGCTATTTGGATGTTGCGTTTGTATTTTGAAAAAAAAATGTTCGAAAACTGCTCATTTTGTCAAATATTTATCTAGCTATCATCATAT
Organism: Ambrosia trifida; assembly: GCA_028751855.1. Taxonomy (NCBI): domain Eukaryota; kingdom Viridiplantae; phylum Streptophyta; class Magnoliopsida; order Asterales; family Asteraceae; genus Ambrosia; species Ambrosia trifida. The sequence goes on along the minus strand of CM054128.1, from coordinate 60,123,940 downwards.
ATATGACAATAAATTATGATAAAGAAACAAACGTTTAATATTTTAACAAACAGGCAAGACCGTAGGTACTTTATTTTACGGAGAGAGAAATTTGACTAGCGTGCCCCACACCTTCTGTATCAAATTAGGTTATTTATGCTGATTTAATTTTGTTGATATTTATTAGGGTGTATAAAAAAAATTAAATGGTGGACAGAACAAAAAATTTGGTTACTTTCACATAAAAAAAATAAATGCCTTCCTGTTAGTTTAGTTGATTAGTATAAAGATACCTTCTTTTTTTTATTTTTTAATTTTAGTTTAGTTGATTATTATAAATATATATTTTTTTTGCTCGAATCTCCAATCGTCTAACATGATTGCATATAACAAAGGCCAAACAAAAAACACATCTCAGGACCCAGGAAATGTCTAATCAAAGTAGATATTGTAACAATCTGTTGGTAGTCACTAACATAAATAACATGTAGTGAAAAATAGAGTTGATGACGGGGGTGAAGAAAAAAAAGGAATTGGCAGAGATTTTAAAGAGAGAAAAAGAGAGCGGCGGGGTGTAGAAAAGAAGTGATGATACCTATGGAAAAAGAGGCAGGATACGAGGAGTGGCTTTATAATAAAAAAGTTTGGTCCTTGTGGCCATTTCTCAACTTTTCTGCCATTTTTTTAACTAGTGTTTGTGTCGTGAAAGGGAAAAAAAGAAAAGAAAATAGAGTTTATTATTTTGTGCTTATTTTTTTCTTTATCGACTTCTTCATGCTACCAAGGAAAAGTATAAGGTTTATCATTACCGTATATAAATTGACAAATTGTTTGAGAAACTAACTCGTAAACTCAGAAACCATGCTGGAAGACCTATAATGATAAGCATATGACACATAAACCATCACTATATGATAAATAATTTATTATTAAATGATGTTTATAGTTTTCACAACTTCGCTGAAATCGTTTACACCTCTAATGATAACCACCTTTATCTAGAATCATATTAATAGTAGTTAAGATTTGATGGCAAAACAAGGCGTTGATTCGTCAATATTCCCAAAACTGATGTTAACAAATTACAGCATGCCTAATTAAATTACAACATGCTTAAGTGAATCGTGTTTAAAGTACTATTACTTTCACTTTTAAACTTGGACACCGGTGGACAAAAAAACAGATATGACGACGATGGTGGTTCAACATGTTTTTATTGATGGATTTAATTTCAAATGAAAATTATATTATTTTTTATATTTATGTTTATTAATACTGTACTAATATTTTTATTATGACAGTTCCTATAATGTTATCAAACTAAAGAATTACGTTGACAATTTTGTCGGGAATCCATTGATAACCACCACAGGTTTTGTGACACCCGGCAAACTCAAGTTAGTAACGTTGACTAAACTAGTAAGTCTACCTTAGCGAGTCATGCATATTACGTACATAACGGGGTCAGTCGAGTCGGTATGATGATTCTGGGAATCATCGGGAGTCGTTACGATGATCCACGGGATCATCGGGAGTCGGTCCATAACCATGTGTACAAGGATTGGTGATTCGTGGAATCGCCGGGTTTAACGCACACACGAGTCTCGAGTCCCGGGAATTGGTGAACGGATGTAAACGTGTTAGTTATCGTGCATTATATGTTTGAAATCATTATGTGACTTATCGGTATGTGAATACGTGTTTATATATGTTAAAATAGTGTTTAACTCGCCAAAAACCCATTCCAGCATCATAGAGGCGATTAAGAGCTTGGGAAACCCCTAATCGCCTATACTAGAGGCGAGTAGGCTGAGGTTGGGGCGAGTAGGGGCCCTACTCGCCTGAATAGAGGCGAGTAGGAGCCCCAATCACTTGAAGGGACCTGCTACTCGCCTATACTGCTGAACACGAGTCAAAACACCTATAAATAGAACCCTTGACTCCCCAAACACCATTTGTGCAACCCTAACTGATCCTAAGCCTCCCACACACCTTGAAACACCTCTGGAACTTGATTTTCCTCAAAACACACCATCACCAAGCTTATACACCCTTCTTTGATAAAATCCAAGGTGTGTTCTTCATCCTACACCTTTGTAATGTTATTGTTTTGGTTCCCCAAAAGTCCAGACCTTGTTTTGCTAAGTTTGTGTCTTTAAAACCCTTTGAAAAGAGTTCTAAAACAAGTCTACACCATAATACTTGCTATATGTGAAGTATTTGTGCATATGATGATTGTTGGTGATTATAACATGAATGTTTCCATGAATTTGTTGTACTTCTGATGTGTAGGTGTTGTTAGGATGCTTATCTATGAGTTTAAGCTCTTGTTATGGTGTTTAGGTGCAAGTATGCATTTTGACCCATTTGGGTAATTCTTGAAGAATAGGATGTTATGATGTGATTCATTGCTTGTTTATGGTTAGAAATCATGCTAGGATGATGATATAACATAGAGATGATGAATTGCAACTTGTAGGAGATGAAATCTGATTGTTTCCATATAGGGAAAGATAAGGTTAGTTAATGAAACCTAGTATTTGCCATTTTTGGAAATAATCGCACCAAGCCCGTTAGAGCAGAGATAAATTGGGGGTTTTTGCTTGGAAAGGGTTGGTTAATAGTTTAGTTTTGATATTGGGTGTTTTTACATGTTTCGGATCTGATTTGGAGTGTTCGGCGCGCGAAAATGCACTACAGAACTGCAGAGGCGAGTAGGATCCTATTCGCATGAGGCTTCATGCGAGTAGGCCCCTAATCGCCTAATGTTCAGGCGAATACAATCCTATTCGCCCCAAGTACTAGTGATTACAATCCTAAATGCTAGTTTGATTCCTAAATGCTACTTTTACTAGTGATTACAACCCTAAATGCTAGTTTGATTCCTAAATGCTACTTTTACTAGTGATTACAATCCTAAATGCTACTTTTACTAGTGATTACAATCCTAAATGCTACTTTTACTAGTGATTACGATCCTAAATGCTAGTTTGATTCCTAATCGTGTATAATGCTGCTGTATGTATATTTTAACATCCCGGAACATGATTTGACGCCTAAGAACATGATAGGAACCCCGGGATGCACCCAATGACTTAGTAACACGTGTTCGGACCTGTTTACGCGTTAATCGGACATTATGCTAGACTAGGTGAACTATTGCGCGTATTAAGTGTTTAATTGCATATGTTGCATGATGTCTTGTATTTACCTAACACGTGGGATGTCGGGTCACCAATGGGATGTCGGGTCTTGTCTGGCACGGTCGGTTTAACAGTTAAAGATGTTTTCAAACGTTTATGGTCACGGTCTGGACATTCGGGGACTAGTTGACCCACGGGTTATTAGTCCGGATACTTATACACATCTTATGATAGGTCGCCGCTATTTGGGGCTATCATAGCATAATTACTTAACTGTTTTCAAGTAACGCAAACCGAGGTGAGTGTCACAGCCCCACTTTTACCGTTTTGCTTTCGGGGGAGAAACATTCTACTTATTTTGACTACTCATCATAGATCATGTTATACTATGGTTATTTCACGTACTATGCGGCTTTTACAGAAAGTCCCAGGGGGGAACCATGAATGTGCGGGGATGCACAACGGGGGAAATGTGGATAGATCTATTGGGCCTTACAAACCCCACCCGACGGCTGGGAGCCGGGCGGGTGCATATTCTCTCTAACACTTTGGGGGTTACCGAGGCATCGGTAATCCCGTCCGTCTGGGCTGGCTTCAACACTTATACCGGTTTAGTAATGAATTCCCAACCGCAGTAGTAGCAACACTTAACGTCGAGCTAACGTTTACATAACATAGTAGTAACGGAAATGATCTTACCGAACGTATAACAACACTTTATAAAAGAAAACCTGTGAACTCACCAGCATTATATGTTGACATTTTTGGCATGTTTTCTCAGGTCGCTAAGGTAGCAGTCAATGGGCTAGGCGCACGGAGTCATGCACAGCGTCTAATATTTTGAAACATAATAAACAATGTTTTGTAAACAATGATATGTCTTTTGGTTGTAAACAAGAAATGCTTCCGTTGCTGGTTTACGGCTCAAAGCATGATATTTTGGTTTTAAATATATATATGAATGCATGTTTGTTGTATGTTTATTGTGATCGTTGACTGAGATCCTGGTGTGTCACGCGCCTCGCGGTAAAACCCCGCACGTGGAATTTGAGGGTGTGACAGATTGGTATCAGAGCCAACGGTTATAGTGAACTAGGACTACATGTAGAGTCTAGTCTATAACTGAGTCGCACACACTAGACGGTCACAAATAGTCGAGTCTTAACAAGTGGGTAACAACATGACTTGTCGGGGTGTCGGTGTCATCATCTTCTACGCTACATCATCTGTTTACTCTTTATCATCCCATTTCTTGACTCATCCTTACTATGGTTCGATGGCGAACGATATACTATTGAACTTTCTTGGCGGCGGTGTACATTGGGGTACCTTCGGCGTACTCTTGAGATCTGTCTAGGGATTTGGACATCTCCCTTCTATGCCCTAATGGACACGCTTGTTCTTGCGCATACCATCTTATACTTATACTTATGATAATACCATGATTGGGTGCTAGTGTTCGGTGACTTGAACATCAAACTTAAGGCACGCCTGGAGGATCTTGTAGAACAGTTTATCATGTCGGGTGCAGACGAGATTATAAACTGTGATGCATGGGATCCCTGGCGGACTTTGGGCTTGAACGGATGGACCCGAACTGGGCTCGGTCTAGTTTCTTGAAATTCCTAATGGGTTATACCACGGGCAAGCCTAAATATTTTGTTTCATGCTGTGACAGAAGATGTCGGGAGCTCGTGGAGGTCGCAGAGGCGGCCGTGCTGGCGGTTGTGCTGGCGGCCGTGGTGGCGGCGGTGGCCGTGGGAACATTAATATGACCCAAGCGGAGTTGGATAACCTGATGCAGCAGCATGTGAATATTGCTTTGGCTGCATTCCAAGCCGCTCATAATGCTATGGGTGGTACGTTGATTCTCATCTATTCTATCTTGTTCTGGGGTACTGTACCTTTTCTTGATTTTCACCTGTGTGTCTGTTCCAGGTGGTGCTGTCAATCCCCCTTCCACCCCAGTGCTCCTACAAACTGAAGGGGCAGTGGGACTGCTCCGCTGGTTGGAGAAAATTGAATCGTTTTCTCGATGTGCAACTGCCCGGAAGGCGACCGGGTGAAATATGCTTCTGCGACCCTGGAGGGTCAAGCTCTGACTTGGTGGAACTCCACCACCCAGACTATGGGTATTGGGGAAGCCCACGCTATGCCCTGGACAGAGTTCGTTCAGTTGTTGAAAAACGAGTACTGTCCGAGGGATGAGATCCAGAAACTTGAGCATGAAGTCTGGAATCATAAGATGGTGGGGTCCGAGATTGAAGCTTACACTACTAGGCACAATGAGTTGGCGGTGTTGTGCCCTGATCTGCACGCACCCGAATACCGGAGGATTGAACACTATGTTGCTGGGTTGGTACCGGAGATTGCGGGGTTGGTAGCTGCGGGTAATCTCACTGTTTATTCTGAGGTGGTTCGGTCGGCTCATAGGCTGACCAATATGAAGGTGGCTGAAGGGGTCTTGCCTCCTCGAGGCGCTACTGTGAAGGCCCCTGAGAATAACAAGCGTAAGTGGGAAGTTGTGGGTAGAGGCTCGAGTTCGGCTCAGCCTCAGCAAGTGAAGATGCCTGATGTTGGGGGATCGTCGTCTGAACGACAACCGGGGGTTTATGCTGGGAAGTTGCCGAAGTGTGATCGGTGCAACTATCATCATACCGGTCCTTGCGATGATAAGGACCGTTGCCGTCGGTGCCATAAGATTGGGCACCAAGCCAAGGATTGTAGGTCCAACCCTCTGGGGAACCGAAACCCGTCGGTCACACCAGCCCCAGCCCCTCAAGTCGCTGCTCCCCAGGGAAATCAGGGGAAACAAGGGTGCTATAACTGTGGTGAGCTTGGTCACTACAAACGTAACTGCCCCAAGTTGAAACAGGGTGAAGCCGGGAAGAACGGATCGGGTAATGGAAACAATGGGGCAGAGGCAGGAATGCTCGCGCCTTCGTGATTGGTTCGAGCGGGGCTCGACAGGATCCTGACACTGTTACTGGTACGTTTCTTCTCGATAATCGCTATGCTACGGTTTTATTCGATTCCGGTGCCGATAAGAGTTTTATATCTCTTGGGTTTAGTCAATTGCTTGATAGGGTACCTACACCTTTAGAGGCTAAGTACTTGATAGAATTGGCTGATGGTAAGAAAGTCGAAGCGACGCACGTCCTTAGGGAGTGTCGCCTTGAGTTGTCGGGTTATTCCTTTCCTATTGATCTTATGCCGGTGTCCTTGGGTAGTTTCGATGTTGTCGTGGGTATGGATTGGTTGTCTTTGTATCATGCTGAGATCGTTTGTTTTGATAAAGTCATTCGACTTCCTCTCCCTGATGGAGAAATCCTGTTGGTGCACGGTGAGAAGAGCGGGGTCCCGTTGAGTATCATTTCGTGTATGAAAGCCTATAAGTATCTTCGGAAGGGGTATTCTGCCATTCTGGCACTTGTTTCGGTTTCGTCGGAGGAAGAGAAGAGGATCGGAGATATTCCTGTTGTCCGTGATTTTCCCAATGTATTTCCTGAAGACTTACCTGGTCTTCCGCCTTATCGTCAGGTCGAATTCGGTATTGAACTTGCTCCAGGTGCGGCCCCTATTGCCCGAGCCCCATATCGTCTTGCACCTCCCGAGATGCAGGAGTTGTCTAACCAGTTACAGGAGCTGTTAGAGAAGGGTTTCATTCAACCTAGTTCGTCCCCGTGGGGAGCCCCTATTTTGTTTGTCAAGAAGAAGGACGGAAGCCTACGAATGTGTATCGACTACCGGGAATTGAACAAGGTTACCATCAAGAATCGTTATCCTCTTCCTCGCATCGATGACTTATTCGACCAGCTTCAGGGTTCTAGTTTCTATTCGAAGATTGATTTGAGGTCGGGGTACCATCAGTTGAGGGTTCAAGAAGCTGACATTCCGAAGACCGCCTTTCGAACTCGCTATGGCCATTTCGAATTCTTGGTCATGCCTTTTGGTCTCACCAATGCACCGGCCATTTTTATGGATTTGATGAACCGTGTTTGCAAGCCTTATCTTGATAAGTTCGTGATTGTCTTCATTGATGATATTCTAGTCTATTCCAAGAACGAAGTGGACCACCAGGAACACTTGCGTCTTGTTTTGGAACTCCTGAGGCGGGAACAGTTGTACGCCAAGTTTTCTAAGTGTAGCTTCTGGTTGCGTGAAGTTCAGTTCCTTGGTCATGTAGTTAATGAGAAAGGAATTCACGTTGACCCAGCTAAGATTGAAGCCATTAAAGACTGGGAAGCACCAAAGACGCCATCTGAGGTGCGGCAATTCCTAGGCCTTGCAGGTTATTATCGTCGTTTTATCGAGGGATTTTCGAAGATCGCTCAACCCCTCACCTCGCTTACCCAGAAGGACAAGAAGTTCGACTGGGGTGATTCGCAGGAGTCGGCCTTCCAGATGTTAAAGGCTAAACTCTGTTCTGCTCCTATCTTGTCCTTGCCTGAGGGCACGGACGATTTTGTGGTTTATTGTGACGCTTCTATCCGGGGTCTCGGTTGTGTACTGATGCAGCGCGAGAAGGTCATCGCCTATGCTTCTCGTCAGCTCAAAGTTCATGAGAAAAACTACCCCACCCATGATTTGGAATTGGGTGCTGTAGTCTTTGCTTTAAAGATTTGGAGGCATTACTTGTACGGTACCAATTACACCATCTACACCGATCACAAGAGCCTCCAGCATATCTTTGATCAGAAGGTGTTGAATATAAGACAGCGTCGCTGGGTCGAGCTTCTTAATGATTATGAGTGCGCTATTAAATACCATCCTGGCAAGGCGAATGTAGTCGCAGACGCCTTGAGCAGGAAGGAAACGGCTAAACCTCGTCGTGTTCGAGCTCTTCAGCTCACCATCCATTCCGGCTTACCTGATCGAATCCGTTCGGCGCAGCAAGAAGCTTTGAAGGAGGAAAACCTTAAAGCTGAAACCATGCATGGTGCTGATAGCCACCTTGAACTCAGGTCCGATGGCCTACATTATTTCGCTGAACGTATTTGGGTCCCTTTATTTGGGGGCTTGCGGGAACTCGTTCTTGATGAAGCTCACAAGTCCCGGTACTCTATTCACCCTGGCTCTGATAAGATGTATCAAGACCTAAAGATACTTTATTGGTGGCCGAACATGAAGGCAGACGTGGCTTCGTACGTGAGCAAGTGCTTGACCTGTGCCAAGGTCAAGATCGAATATCAAAAGCCATCCGGCCTTCTGCAACAGCCTGAAATTCCCGAGTGGAAGTGGGAGCGGATTACGATGGACTTTGTGACCAAACTCCCGAAATCGCCCAGTGGTTGTGACATGATCTGGGTGATTGTTGATAGGTTGACAAAGTCTGCGCACTTCCTCGCTATCAAAGAGACCGATGGCCTCGAGCGTCTGGCACGGTTATATCTCAAGGAAGTGGTCTCTCGGCACGGGGTGCCTGTCTCTATTATTTCTGATCGTGATTCCCGATTCGCCTCTAACTTCTGGAAATCCTTGCATAAGGCTCTGGGTACTCAGTTAGACATGAGCACAGCCTATCATCCGCAAACTGACGGTCAAAGTGAGCGGACAATCCAAACACTAGAAGACATGCTTCAGGCATGTGTGATCGATTTTGGCAAGGGGTGGGAGAGTCATCTACCGTTGGTGGAATTCTCCTACAACAATAGTTACCATTCTAGCATCAAGACAGCTCCGTTCGAGGCTCTTTACGGGCGGAAATGCCGGTCTCCTCTTTGTTGGGCCGAGGTGGGTGAGAGTCAACTCACCGGCCCGGAACTTGTGTACGAGACTTCCGAGAAGATCGTACAAATCCGTAACCGCATGGCAGCAGCTCGGGATCGTCAAAAGAGCTATGCCGATCGTCGTCGCAAACCTTTAGAGTTTGAGGTTGGCGACAGGGTTTTGTTGAAGGTATCTCCGTGGAAGGGCGTTATACGTTTTGGGAAGCGGGGAAAATTGAATCCTCGGTATGTGGGACCGTTCGCAATTCTGGAACGGATTGGACCGGTAGCATACAGGCTTGATCTGCCAGCTGAACTCAGTAATGTTCATAATGTCTTCCATGTCTCTAATCTGAAGAAGTGTTTGGCGGATGAATCTTTGGTTGTTCCTCTAGAAGAGATCAAGGTGGATGATCGTCTACGTATTGTGGAGGAACCAGTTGAAATTCTTGACTATAAAATCCGTAGCCTTCGCCGGAGTAAAATCCGTAGCCTTCGCCGGAGTAAAATCCGCATTGTTAAGGTCCGTTGGAACTCAAATTGTGGACCGGAGTTCACGTGGGAACGGGAAGATCAAATGAAGGCTAAGTATCCCCATTTATTTCCTAAACGCGCGTTCGAATCAAGGCATGTCTCTGCTGAAGCTGAATGAATCTCGGGTCGAGATTCCTTTCAACAGGGGGATGATGTGACAACCGGAAAATTTTTCTTCTCTTCCGTCTCTTCCTATTCGGCCTTGAGCAATTTTCGGGACGAAAATTCTTTCAACAGGGGGATGATGTGACACCCGGCAAACTCAGGTTAGTAACGTTGACTAAACTAGTAAGTCTACCTTAGCGAGTCATGCATATTACGTACTGAACGGGGTCAGTCGAGTCGGTATGATGATTCTGGGAATCATCGGGAGTCATTACGATGATCCACGGGATCATCGGGAGTCGGTCCATAACCATGTGTACAAGGATTGGTGATTCGTGGAATCGCCGGGTTTAACGCACACACGAGTCTCGAGTCCCGGGAATTGGTGAACGGATGTAAACGTGTTAGTTATCGTGCATTATATGTTTGAAATCATTATGTGACTTATCGGTATGTGAATACATGTTTATATATGTTAAAATAGTGTTTAACGCGCCAAAAACCCGTTCCAGCGTCATAGAGGCGATTAGGAGCTTGGGAAACCCCTAATCGCCTATACTAGAGGCGAGTAGGCTGAGGTTGGGGCGAGTAGGAGCCCCAATCGCCTGAAGGGACCTGCTACTCGCCTATACTGCTGAACACGAGTCAAAACACCTATAAATAGAACCCTTGACTCCCCAAACACCATTTGTGCAACCCTAACTGATCCTAAGCCTCCCACACACCTTGAAACACCTCTGGAACTTGATTTGCCTCAAAACACACCATCACCAAGCTTATACACCCTTCTTTGATAAAATCCAAGGTGTGTTCTTCATCCTACACCTTTGTAATGTTATTGTTTTGGTTCCCCAAAAGTCCAGACCTTGTTTTGCTAAGTTTGTGTCTTTAAAACCCTTTGAAAAGAGTTCTAAAACAAGTCTACACCATAATACTTGCTATATGTGAAGTATTTGTGCATATGATGATTGTTGGTGATTATAACATGAATGTTTCCATGAATTTGTTGTACTTCTGATGTGTAGGTGTTGTTAGGATGCTTATCTATGAGTTTAAGCTCTTGTTATGGTGTTTAGGTGCAAGTATGCATTTTGACCCATTTGGGTAATTCTTGAAGAATAGGATGTTATGATGTGATTCATTGCTTGTTTATGGTTAGAAATCATGCTAGGATGATGATATAACATAGAGATGATGAATTGCAACTTGTAGGAGATGAAATCTGATTGTTTCCATATAGGGAAAGATAAGGTTAGTTAATGAAACCTAGTATTTGCCATTTTTGGAAATAATCGCACCAAGCCCGTTAGAGCAGAGATAAATTGGGGGTTTTTGCTTGGAAAGGGTTGGTTAATAGTTTAGTTTTGATATTGGGTGTTTTTACATGTTTCGGATCTGATTTGGAGTGTTCGGCGCGCGAAAATGCACTACAGAACTGCAGAGGCGAGTAGGATACTAGTCGCATGAGGCTTCATGCGAGTAGGCCCCTAATCGCCTAATGTTCAGGCGAATACAATCCTATTCGCCCCAAGTACTAGTGATTACAATCCTAAATGCTAGTTTGATTCCTAAATGCTACTTTTACTAGTGATTACAACCCTAAATGCTAGTTTGATTCCTAAATGCTACTTTTACTAGTGATTACAATCCTAAATGCTACTTTTACTAGTGATTACAATCCTAAATGCTACTTTTACTAGTGATTACGATCCTAAATGCTAGTTTGATTCCTAATCGTGTATAATGCTGCTGTATGTATATTTTAACATCCCGGAACATGATTTGACGCCTAAGAACATGATAGGAACCCCGGGATGCACCCAATGACTTAGTAACACGTGTTCGGACCTGTTTACGCGTTAATCGGACATTATGCTAGACTAGGTGAACTATTGCGCGTATTAAGTGTTTAATTGCATATGTTGCATGATGTCTTGTATTTACCTAACACGTGGGATGTCGGGTCACCAATGGGATGTCGGGTCTTGTCTGGCACGGTCGGTTTAACAGTTAAAGATGTTTTCAAACGTTTATGGTCACGGTCTGGACATTCGGGGACTAGTTGACCCACGGGTTATTAGTCCGGATACTTATACACATCTTATGATAGGTCGCCGCTATTTGGGGCTATCATAGCATAATTACTTAACTGTTTTCAAGTAACGCAAACCGAGGTGAGTGTCACAGCCCCACTTTTACCGTTTTGCTTTCGGGGGAGAAACATTCTACTTATTTTGACTACTCATCATAGATCATGTTATACTATGGTTATTTCACGTACTATGCGGCTTTTACAGAAAGTCCCAGGGGGGAACCATGAATGTGCGGGGATGCAAAACGGGGGAAATGTGGATAGATCTATTGGGCCTTACAAACCCCACCCGACGGCTGGGAGCCGGGCGGGTGCATATTCTCTCTAACACTTTGGGGGTTACCGAGGCATCGGTAATCCCGTCCGTCTGGGCTGGCTTCAACACTTATACCGGTTTAGTAATGGATTCCCAACCGCAGTAGTAGCAACACTTAACGTCGAGCTAACGTTTACATAACATAGTAGTAACGGAAATGATCTTACCGAACTTATAACAACACTTTATAAAAGAAAACCTGTGAACTCACCAGCATTATATGTTGACTTTTTTGGCATGTTTTCTCAGGTCGCTAAGGTAGCAGTCAATGGGCTAGGCGCACGGAGTCATGCACAGCGTCTAATATTTTGAAACATATTAAACAATGTTTTGTAAACAATGATATGTCTTTTGGTTGTAAACAAGAAATGCTTCCGCTGCTGGTTTACCGCTCAAAGCATGATATTTTGGTTTTAAATATATATATATATGAATGCATGTTTGTTGTATGTTTATTGTGATCGTTGACTGAGATCCTGGTGTGTCACGCGCCTCGCGGTAAAACCCCGCACGTGGAATTTGAGGGTGTGACAGGTTTAATCATGTTAGTGACTACCAACGGATTGTTACGGTATCCACTTTGATTAGGTATATCCCGGGTCTTGAGATGTGTTTTTTGGTTGGCTTTCGTTATATGCAATAATGTTAGGCGGTTGGAGGTTTGAGAAAAAAAAAAGACGTGTAATAATAAACTAAACTAAATAAAAAAAGCCCAAAAAAAGGTATGTTTATACTAATCAACTAAACTAACAGGGAGACATTTATTTTTTATGTGAAAGTAACCAAAATTTTTGTTAAATCCACCATTTAATTTTTTTATACACCCTAATAAATATAAAAAAAAAATAAATCAAGATAAATAACCTAATTGGATACGGAAGGTATGGGGTATGCTATTCAAATTTCTCTCTTCGTAATACAAAGTACCTATACTCTTGCTTGTTTTTCAAAATATTAAACATTTGTTTCTTTATCATAATTCATTGTCATATATAGATGATAGCCAGATAAAATTTTGACGAAATGAACGGTTTTCAAATACTTTTTTTCAAAATACAAACGCAACAGCCAAATAGCGTGAAGCCCCTCTGTAACACGTGAGTTTTTACTAGTCTAGCCAGTGAAAAATATATATATGAAAAATATATTCCAATAAGAAACTATGTTATCAACTAAATAGTAGTTTTTTTAATTTTTTATAAAATGAAAGTGAGAAAAAGATTTAAAAAAAGGAAAATAAAAAATTGTTAAAATTACATATACAGTACATAATTTGGATTAAAGAGTTTTTACAATATATAATGCATTTTGAAAGGGTATTTTAAAGTACTCAAAAGTTAATTGCTTTTTTTTAACTCTAATGCATAGGATACAATCCTAAAATATGGTAATTTAGCCTTTCAAATATAAACTTAAACTCATCATCTTAATTACACTTTAATTTACTTATGTTTAATTAAATTCTGGATAATTAGTTAGTAGCTGCATTTTATAGCCTTTTAATAAAACCCAGCTAACCCATGATTTTTAAACACCATAACTTTTTGTACGTTAATATCCTTAAAAAAAATACACCATTAAAATGGGAATTGAATTTTCTTTAAATTGAGTATTATATTTCTATAGTTTTTTTTAATAAAAAATTGATATGTAATCGGATTAACAATGTCTAGGGGCTGAGCAATTAATAATTGAGTGGTTAACCGAAATCAAACCAAAAACAGACAAAGCCGTCAAAATTAATCAAACGGAAACAAACCATTCATGTATTCATATATTTTTAGCTTTGATACCTAAATTTCATGTATTTATACCTCAATTCCATTCACTTTTAAGCAAAAAAATATTTGCCAAAGTGTGGTTTTGCTTATTAACCAAAATTAATTGAATCGAATTGAAATTCGACAATCTAACAAAATAAACCAAACACTACAATCAACTGGTTATTTGGTTTATCAAATTAATTAACCGATGACCTCAATTTCAGTTTTGGTTGAGGCTAATAAACGAACTAAACCGAACCATACATACCCGTAAAAATACTTATGTTGTTCGTCACATCATACAGGCACGCTGCTAGTGTATATAAAATTAAAATCTATTCTCTAACAAATACCCCACATTTATTCAAAAACTATTTATATCCAAGTCCCAACAAAATTACCAATATTGATAAAAAAAATAATACTAATAGATCATGAGTTTTAACACACCACGCATCCCATCCTTAGGCTTAAGGAATTCTTGGTTTCAAATCGTCAGAACCGAAGAACCGAAACCGAACTGCTGGATCCAAATCGTATTCTTGTATTTAGGGTTCAGTTCCGGTTCTTAAATTTTAGTTAAAATGGTTCCCGGTACGGTTTTGTTTCGAAACCGATGGGTCCATTCACAGAACCGCAAGAACCGGGTTAGAATTAAACTTTAAACATTATATGTAAAAACCCTGTTGTTATACTAGAACGGGGTTATGTTTAATCTTATAAAGAATATTGTTCAAGTCATGTTAACTATTTTACAGTTAACCAACTTGTTGAGTTATGACTATGAGTTCCATTTGTATTAAATAACTTCTATAAAACATATAGAATACAATAAAGGGAAAAAAAGTAGCTTACATTAAGAACCAACCCTTAAAAATCCTTTATGAGGTAACACGGGTTGACTTATAATGTGTATTACACTACTAGAGAAAAGGGTTTTTGCTACCGCATTTTCGGTAGCAAAATGGTGGCAATTACCTTTTTTGCCACCATTTTGCTACCAAAAAACTCCGTAGCAAAATCACACATGGCAATTGCCCTATTGCAACCGATTTGCTACCGTTTTATGATTTGAGACCGTTTTGCTACCGCTAGTTTGCCACCGTTTTGCTACCGCTAATTTACCACCGTTTTGCTACCGCTAATTTGCCACCGTTTTGCTACCACTTTTTTGTCACCGTTTTGCTACCGCTTTTTGTCACCACTTTGCTACGTTTTTGCTACCTTTTGCTACCATTTTTGCGGTATTTTTTCTACCATATTGCCATTCCATTTCTTTTATCTAGCCGTTGCCATTCAATTTCTTTGCAGAATGTATCCATTTATGAAAATTTTAAATAATAACATTAATTTAAATCAATACATCAAAAAATGCAAACTAAAACATCCAAATCCGAACATTCGAACTAAAAGTGTTTACATATAGCCTATATTGTTATAGCCCTCAACTCTGCAATAATTCCATTGAACCTTTCTTTATATTCTTCCTTTTCCTCGTTTAACTTTTGAATCTACAAAACAACCAATGCATAAACCTTATCAATATAACAAAACATAAAAAAAAATATTATACAATTGAACACACACCTAAATCTTAAACAGACCCACAAACGCCCTGGATCAAAAGCCGCTAATAATCAAACCAAATTTTAGAAAAGACTCTACACGAGTCGACCCGTTTGACCCAATCAACCCATTATCTACACTATAAGTTGACTTTAGGCAACTTTCACCCATTTAGCCCATTTGAAACATTACCGTTTGTATTCAACAAACACAAAATTCATGTAAAGCCTCTAATTTCTTTTGAAACGCCTAAAATTATACACAACTGAAAAACATAATTATGAATCTAACACGAACTTATTCAATTGAATTTCTCCATATTTACTAATTAAAATGAGAAGGGAACTAAGACAATCTTAAAAAAAATGGATTAAAAAAACTAATGAGAAGGGAACTAAGATTATATGCTTCCACTAATGGTGCTATATTTGGGTCAACCTTCAAAACTAATGGTGGAGCGTTATACCTGTAATCCCAAAATGCTACAGTAAATCAACATAAAACTAAACAAAAAAGAACAGAATAGACCTGTAATAATTTGGCCTATTTTTATTTTTGCTAATGTCACCAACTATTTTTATTAACAATTCTGGCCAGATCAATGGCATTGGTAATAAGTAATAATGACGATTGGTAAACGCTTTATACATACCTTTGAGGGCGACATCTGGCAATTGAAGTGCTTGTGCACGTAGCTCTCTAGCCCGGTTCCTTTTTACAATTTTAGCATTTCTTCTTTGAATAAAAAACCATCGAGCCGAAGGAATTGCAAAGAAAGAGAACACGTAACTGTGAAAAAGAACAAAAAAATAAATCACACGTTTGACCCGTTAACAATAAAACATAACCCAAATTGACTCTTTCCCGCATACCTGAAGAAGAGGGAGTATTTATATGCAAACAACATGAAAGGGATGGTTCAACAATTTTAACCGTCCTTCATATACAGTCAGTCATACAGATGGTAATGTTCAAGGTAGGCCCTAATACACAACGATGTTCAATTTTAAAGTTCAGACCACTACAAGGTAGTGATGGTTCTCAATTCAGTATAAACCTAATTGGCCCTTCGTTAGTAAACTGGTGAAATTATCACCTTTAATGTTCTATTATCCGTTCTAAACATCCAGCAGGCCTTTTAAGAGAAACCCTAAACAGGTCAAACAACTAAACCAGACCTCATCTTTCTTCTTGCCTCCTGAAAACACCTTGTATCCATTGAAGATTGCCAATCCCCAGCCAGTTAAAGAGATGATAACAAACTACAACAATAAAAGTTCATACAATCAATAAAATAACATCTCAACCATTCTGATTTTTTCAGAACACATACATAAAACGATACAGAATTTGAAACTCAGAAATTATTTATCTGAAAATTCTTAGTCACAACAATCACAAACACTAGCCCAAAAAAAAAAAATCATCCCAATACAATGTACATAATCCTAACATTTCTTTTTTTTTTTTTTAACAGCAAAGGCCGGAAAACCCGGGATCACCCTGGCATATCAATCCACTAAATACCCCTAGCCAAAATGAATAATTCTCCAAAAGCATTTAAAACCCTAAACATTCAAATCTTAATATTAACACAACCCAACAAAACTAAACTAAACTAAACTAAAACCAAATATAAACAGTAATAAGAGACGAGACTTACAAAAGTCAAAATCGCAAAAGAAATCAGAAGATACCTTGTGCAAGTTTCAAAATTATTGCTGTGATAAAGATGCTCAATACTCTCTTGAACACTTTTCCATCAAAGATAGAACTTATATTACCAGACCCATTCCGTGCTATGATAATCATTGCCTAGAGTTGGTGGTTCATGTTAATCATGACAAAAATCTAGTTTATAATACAAAGCTCAAGATAAAAGAGACAAAAAAAAGTTACCTGTAAACATAAGATGAAAAAGCTCCACATCCTATCAAAACTCCTAAATATATGCCAATATGAATCTATTTCAACAAAATTAATCTCCCCTATCCAACGACCCCCTGGTAGTTTTTTCTACCTGAAAGTGCAAAACAAGCATTAAAAAATGAGACGATACAAGGGATAAGGATGGATGTTCATCAAATTAACTATAATTGTGTTAAAAAAATCCAACTTTTGCAACAGAGACTAGCAGAATAGATGATATACCTACTTTGCTAAGCCATGGACCTGCTTAGAGATTACTATCGATTGTGGTTTGGTTTTTTGCACAATTAGTTTCACAAGTTGTTCGTTATGTGAGTCATAAAATGGGAAGTGGCACAAATGAAAAAAAATACTTACATCATTATCCCAATCTTCTCGAGGCACTTGAAAGAAATCAGCATCAGCACGCATTGGCCATCCTATACGGAAAGTCGGAAACAGTCAAGTGACCTACAAATTATACCACTTGAGTAACATATCTAATGGAAATTTCCATCAAATGTATTCTCCACAGTACCTTTATTCCGGGCCACCCTTCTCTTGTTCTCCTCCTAAAAATGCCAAAAAAAGGTGTTTTAGGCATTGTGTTGTTGCCTTGTTGGTCTCCAAAATACAGAATCTGTTGTTGACACCCAATGCTGAGTGTGTAGACATATATTAATGTCTCCAATAATGTTCTCTGCAAGCAATTTATTCTTAGTTTCAAAAAAGTTTTCGCCTGTTCCGTACGCAAACCTGTTCATCAGACAGTTCCTAAACTTGATAATGCACCGTTGTGATTTGTAGCTTCGCTTGTTCTGAACCTCGTTTTGCTGTTGCAGACCATATCAGCCAATTGCTCGACTACTGATCATACGTACATCCAAGTTACCTCGTTTTGCTGTTGCAGACCATATCAGCCAATCACTCGACTACTGATCAACGTTGTTTCTATATAAGCAAAGGTTTTATAATTTTAATGGTTTCTTGTAAGCAAAGGTTCTATAATTTTTATGGTTTCACCTTCTTGGCAATGCTATATGCTGCACAATATTGCACTGACCAGGTTTCTCAATCACATCAGCATATACACAGTTTAGACTACTTGTCCATGATCATTTTGTTCACATGTGCATGAGTTATGCATCCCCTATCTGTTCTAATCCTATGATCATTTAAATATGAAAATGTAAGTGTGTGCAAGGCACCAGGTTCTTGATCAAGAAGTGTACGGATAATACAATTTGCTAAATGCCTAAACCATATAAATAGATAGTGCCTGCTTGTATAGCAATTTACTGCACCAGAATACAACATTAAACTAAACAATCAGGCGAGTGGCAGGAGACATACAAACAATTCAAACCAAGCCATTGCAGAAGGATTCACAAAATCAACCATAAGTTTAACTGTTGTTAACTCCAATCAATATTCAAAACTCAAGCTCTACGATTCCTTTAAGATTCTAATGATATTCACTACACGAATTCGTCTACCTAGGCTACTGTAACTAAAACCTAAACGTATGCAACATTCTAGGTCACTTGATCACATCCACTTGCAAATCATCACCATGTAAAGACCTAAATTTTATGATTCATACAAACTAGTAATCAATCATATAAAAATTCATGAATAAGACAAAAACTATAATTATCTTTGTTAAATCAATACACGATTAGGTCATAATCATCTACAAATTAGAAAACAATCATGAGAATCGATTAGATCACAATCATCTAAAATTGGGGATTTAGATGATGGAGAGAGATGCAGATGGTTACGGTACTCTAAATAAATCAAAAGCATCATACAGAAGGATCGATGGTTATGGCACCTGCTTCAATGGTGGATCTAAAGCTTGAGTGACGGTGACGAAGATTCCTCAGATAATAGCTTCAATGGTGGATCGATGGAGGTTACAGTGGATCCCTAAAACTCATGTGAATTGATGGATAATAAACGATAATAGCTTCGATGGGTTTAATGGCTTCAACAGAGTTTATAATTTTTGGGGGAAGGGCAAACTGTTTTTAAATACATATTTTTTTTTTATAAATTTGCTACCGTGTTTTTCGGTAGCAAATTTTGATGGCAAATGCTTAGTTTTGTAGTAGTGTTAGTCAATAATGTAATGAATTATATGACATTAGTAATGCATGACACATATTGTTTCAAGTGTCAAAATTATTAATATTTTATCATTGTATATATGTGGTTGGTACGGTGCACTTTCTTAAAATTTATCATTGGTTCTTAATATAAGTAGGACACCATAACTTAAGTTTATTAAAGTAGTCTTTAATTTAATTGTTAACTAGTATGATTGCCCGTGCTTCGCTGCAGGTCTCGATCAATATCGATGCGCTACATTGCAGGTTATTTTTGTATGACATGGTAGGCAAATGAGAGATTATTGTTTTGTTCTAACATGGGAAAACTAAA
This sequence comes from Ambrosia trifida, assembly GCA_028751855.1. Classification (NCBI taxonomy): domain Eukaryota; kingdom Viridiplantae; phylum Streptophyta; class Magnoliopsida; order Asterales; family Asteraceae; genus Ambrosia; species Ambrosia trifida. The sequence goes on along the minus strand of CM054128.1, from coordinate 60,104,381 downwards.
TTGATACAAATACAATCAACTCACATATGCCACAAATACAACAAATTGACACGCTTTACATTTATTAACGCCAAAAATCGCACATAAAACAACTATACAGATAGATTCAACTGTTAAAACATTCTTTTAACCACTTAGCTCATAATATTGGATTGACAACCATAAAGAGTACCAATATGAAACCCACACATACCTACAATCGTAAATCAAACCGAGAAAATACATGCACCCATGAGGCTCAAAATAGGCAATTATTATGGCTGCAAATCGAGGATGACATGAGTAAACAGGGCAAAAATTTACAGTGATATCGTGGCTAGTGGCTACCATGCCAAAACAGTGATAGAGCGTTTCTTTTCATCATCACAGCTTTAGCTCACCGTCATCTGGCCAACAGTACAAGGGTTATTTTGGACACGTGATAAGCAATGAGCGATCTCTTGTATATGTCTTCAAGCACTTGATCGCGGACTTGAATTTTTTTGTCACACAAACCTCTCAGTTTCCGATATGAGAATTCATGCTCATATGAAGCAAGTAGAAGTTGGTCCACCAAGAAATTACTTTGGGGTCTTCTTGTTCTATTAGACAAACTAATTAACAATAGCTTTCCAATAATGGAGTGTTGTGTTTTGTAATTAAAAGGACTTCCAAGATAATTAGACAAACATGTGGAAACAATGTGTAACATTGCTTAATACAACTCTGATCAGTTTACTGCAACACATATACAAAATAATATTAGTATTTTAATCTAATTTGTATAATGATAATATTGCATAATTAAGCACTTAAATACCATAATGTCAATAGAAGCATAAAAACTCTTGATGATGCATGCGTGGCCCATAAAAAACTTAAACTAACTTCACTCAAACTTCAAACCAGCACTTCAAGTCACCCAAGTATCATTTCATTTCATGCCAGCCTTGGACATAAACCTGCAAAAAAAAGCCTCTAAAAATTTTAAAGTACAAAAAGAAATAGAAAAAAAAATGTTCAAGATTTGATATACCTTTCATATATAAATGATTCTACTCCAATTGTTTTCCGATTTCAGCCTTAAGCCTTGACTTGAAATTTCACCTTTGTATTGCTCGAAACCAACCCAAGGGGCTCTTGCTTGGTCTCAAGTCAAGGCGTTATCGAATGAGTAAGAATTTTGTGCTATATAATTCTGTTTCTTTCTCAAAGTGTGCGTATCTGTGTTGGATATTAGCTAAAAGAGGTTGTACCTTCTGAACATATGATTGTACAGTACAATACCTCCTCATTGTGGCAATTTTAAGTTTCTCATGTTTCATTGAACCAATGGCGATTGGCGTCCTTACCGATCAGCTCGGGGGGCTTGGGCCTGTGCTCGGCGGAAGATGTGTCCGCATATGCGTATGTGGCGTCTAGGGCGCAGTCTTGGAAGCTACAGGAACACATACTAAGGAACAGCGGGGTGGTTGGGATGGGCGATGATTATAAGCTCGCATTGGACAACATTCGCAGCTCTCTCCCCAATGTAGATGTGGGCGGCTTTACAGATAAAGACACCGCCCCAAAAAAGCCTCAAAAAATCTTGGCGAGTGCGTTTAACTGTAAAGCCATGCAGACTATGGCGGAGGAGTTTAACATGTCTTCGCGCCAGAAAGCGGTGTTTGAATGCCTTAAAGAGGCCCATGCTCAAGATTTCCTCACTACACTCCCAATTGACGGACTAGGGCAACATATGTCGGCTATCGAATATCGGGCGGTCCTCAAATACCGCCTGATGATTCCCATGTTCCCCGTCGACGAACCGTGTCCGATCTGTACAAAAACACGCTTGGACAAGTTTGGAGAACACGCCCTACATTGGAAGGAGTTACCAGGCTTTAAATACAGACATGACCTGGTTAGAGATGTTTTATGGGATGTTTTACGAAGGGCATGGATTTCAGCCAAAAAAGAGGCCCCAGTGAATTTCTTGACGGACCCACGTGACGGGCGGTCCACATTGAGGCCAGCGGATGTTCTTGTGTTCGGATGGGCGCAAGGCAAGCATGCGTGTGTTGACCTGACTGGGGTATCCCCATTGGTGGGACTTCGGGATTCGGGTTTTGTGGCTGGGCAGGCAGTTTTGAAAGCTGAGGGCAAAAAAGTGGATAAACATGAAGCGGCTTGTCTAGAGAACCAGCATGTGTTTGTGCCCTCCGCTTTTGATACTTTTGGAGCGCTGGCCCCGCAAGCAATCAAGCTCCTCGATCGCGTGAAGAAAGTTATGCAAAGTAATTCCCCAGCCGCTAAGGGCCAATGTTTTATTTTCAATAGAGTAGGTTTTGCAATACAAAAAGGGGTAGCGGCGCAACTTGTGGCCCGTTTACCTACGTATCACTTGTAGTTAGCTGATAATTGTTAGATGAATTCAAAATTATTGCGAAAAACAAAAAATTGAACCAATTCATACAATCTGATGAAAGTAAAAAACAAAACCTTACTTGTGATTCTTTTACTCAAAACAATTTCCTCATAATTGAGTGACGAAAGCACTAATCATTAAAGCTTAGAAGAAACTATATAAAATTAAATGTATCAATCAACATATCATCATTAGTTTATAATATAATTATATATAGTAAGTATCGTATAATTTTAATTACTTGTCCTCACTTTTTATACATTTTGCCTATAGGTACTTGTCTTTTCTTTATTTTGTTACAGCGATAGCTGTTTAAAAACTGAATTAACATACTCCCATTTGTATTCCTCATCAAAAAGCGACTGTCAATCCAATTATATCACCCACAAAACACATACATCATTTCGAGAATCAGGTGGTTAAGGCTGATCTCCGACATACAAAATCCATCGATTCATGATTTTCCAGATGAGAAAATTACAATTTCTAGCGTTTGTTGTTGGATATGTCTTTCTCACTTTCATTGGTACATACAATTAGCTCTCTCCAGCCATTTATCATTTCATACATTTTTAATTCATATTCGATATACATCATATATTTTAATCATCAGGACATGTTCTCATTCTACAAATCTAACACAACTATTTTCAAATACGAATTCGTTAATCGCAGAAATTCCAATGTGAAATTTTGGCAACATTCGAGCTTAATATATAATTTATGGTTTTGCAAATTTCAAAGGCTTATTCTTCATGGAAAATAAGGGGAAAACAAGGCATACAATCCATCACCGAAATACCATCAAAGTTTATTTTACATGATCCCGTTGGTTGGCATGGTATTAACGGTCCCTTGAGTTTTCCATTATATATGGTTCTAATTGTTACCGAAAATTAAAGCATTCCCTTTAGTCATGCACATCTAATGGCGGAACTACAAGGGTGTCAGGAGGGTCCATTGACCCTCCGGCCACCCTCCGGTTAATCAAACTTCATATTAAACCAAAGTCTAATGGTGAGGTTTATTAATGCTGTGACCCTTCAAGTAGCGTCGTTGTTGAAAGAAAAATAGAAGAGAGGAACGTAACTTGAAAAAAATCATTTTCTTCAATTAGTTGCAGCGGCGGCCGGCGAGTACGGTTATTGTCATTTGGTATGATAAAGAAGATGATATAAATGTCCAGCTGTATTTTTTCTATATATAACCTGGGCTTATTTTGTGGCCCAATTAAAAAAAATCTATTAGGGCTTGGAATACTAACACCCTATATAAAAATTCTCAAGTAAGATTCCACTTTTATTTATTTATTAATTTCTTTGGTTTAGTATTAGAAATATATAAACTTTTTTGTTTAGTTGGTCACTTTATTAAGGTTTCTATTTAATAAATTTTTTATTTAATATAAAGATCTGTTTTTTATAATAAACTTTCGTTAAAAAAACTCAACACAAATATTGATTGGTAATAATCTTACCATTTGCAACTTAATATTGTCACAGTTGCCTAGTACATCCACCGAAGTAAATAAATATAAAAAAAATATATTAAATAAATACGTTTGTCTATATAAAAATTACATTACGACCCCCCGGTCATAAAAGTCTAGTTCCGCCACTGCAGAACACTAACTCATCCTTAGCTGATCACTATAATCCATCCACACGAAGTTTAGTTGGCATGCCCCAGTATTACTTTAGGATATAAAGTTGATAAAACGTATAGAAACTTGTAGGAATTGTAGGCGCTGGATATGTTGAATGTATGTTATCTAAATAGCTAGTTTGTTATATATATGGCTCATTCATCTCCTTACTTCGTTCCTAGGTTTGGTTATAAGTAGTATATAATGTACGGTTTATCTGAATCTATTGTTCGATCGCTTTCATATAACTTGTTTATAACTCTACTTCCTCTTCATCTAGCTGGATTATGTAGAAGGGTGGTTGGAACAACTGCTTTTGGGATGTTTGGTATCTTCGACTGTTTGGATGGTGGTTACGGTACACTAGTATTTGTCGTAAAAGAGAGTGTCAAGTTATATATCAACAACATCAGAACAACTCATGTTGATTTAGCAAGAAAAAAAGCCGTTGAATCTTCACTAGCTGATGCACGCTCACAAGGCATAGAAACCGAAACTGTAGCCAACCATGCCGAGAAAGTGGGAGACAAAGCAGCCAAAGAAGCTAACAAAAATGCTAATAGAACCCTAGGACCTATTGTTTCTTCTTGTTGGGATCTTTTTGAAGTCATTTACTACCAAGGGTATGTGACTGAAGGGGCTCTTAGGGGTGCAGGGACATTGTGTGGGACATATATTGTTGGATTCCTAGGAGAGGAAATGTTTGGAAGATTTGGATATTTGGTTGGAAGCACATTGGGTAGTTGGATGGGTGGGAAAATCGGGCTTATGGCTTATGATGTCGCTAATGGCATACATTTCGTGCTTCACTTGGGTCAAGTGAAGTAACATGTACAAAACGCGATGATGATGAGGCTACTTGTTAAGGCTTCAATATATATTGGATACCGAAAACCATTTAAGTTCTTAGAAAGGCGAAAAATTGAATATTTCAGTCAAGTAATTGCTTCTCCTTTCTTGACATATTGTATTTGCAGGTTCAACAAAGAACTCAAATTCTTTTAGGGGGAGGATAATGTCCCAGGTCATACCAATTAATAGTGTGTGCAGCAAACACTCATAATGCTTCCTAAATTCATCTAAAATAAAATTAGGATTGCATTTTCTACTTTGGTTTATTTTATAGTTGTTTTTAATATATACCTTTTGTATTTTAATATATAGTTGGATTCATACTAATGCATTTGCCATATCAGTTTATAATCAAAATACCAAGTATTGATTGACCCCTGATTAAAAGAGAGTGAACAAAATCTCGGTGGCATATAGTGTAAAAATTGATGTTCAAAACAACAGAAACGTACAACATATAAACTCTACAATCCCTTTTGTTACTACCTCTATTATGCTAACCATGTCAAAGCGAAGGAGTGATTGAAGGACTAAGAAATATCACATGACAAACAATATAACACTCTATCTTGGAATAAAATCTCACATGACAAACAATATAACGCTCTATCTTGGAATAAGCTGACGTGTTACACAGTGGCGGATCTAGGAATTTTTTTTCAGGGGGTTCCTTTTTTATGCTCCAATTCCATATGACCGAACATAAAAAAATTCAGGTCGGTTTGACGGTTCGGGTAAAGTCCATCACATAATAAAAATACAAGGTTTGATGGTCGTTGTCTGATAGAAACTTGAAATAATTGTCTACATACTACCTAGATATCAAATTAAAAAATTAATAAATAATAAGCTCAAGCCTCAAAAACAAAGTCGGTTAATTTATAAGAACTCGAGCTTAGCTTGATTTGAGCTTTGATTTTTAGGCTTGAGCTTGATTTGTTAGTAGTTTTTCATAGTAATAAATAATAAACAACCTTGAAAAACTACTAACAAATCAAGCTCACGCCTTATTAACATAGCCCAAATCAAGCTAGACTCAAACTCTCATAAATTAAACAAGTACAAACCCAATCAAGCCCGGGCTCACTTCAATTGCACCTGCACTTTCCTTAATAAAGCAGGTTTAAACCCAACTCAATTCAAATAACTAGATTCATTTCATCTCAACCTTACTCAACTTTTTATTTAAACCGGTTTTTTTTAAAAAAAAAAAAATACGGTAAACAAAAACAAAATATAATCAAGAACACTAATATTAACTAATGCATCAAATACTAAACAGTTAATACAATTCAGCAACTGAAATTGACATTTCTAAATAAATAAATGAAAGGCAATTATTATATTTGCAAATATATAACAATACTTAAATAGGAAAAGAAATGATGAAAAAGAAAAAAAATATCTAAAATAAAACTCCCCCAAAAGGGGTATGGACTCGCATATTTGCAAGTATAAACGAGGAAACGAGCAGGTTAATAAAAGAACGTAAATCTAGTTAGATACTAGCTTGTTGTCACTTGTGAGCACCTACAACCAGTGGCGGATACAGAAATTTTTGATACGGGGGGCACAATACGAGTCGAATAAAATATGACCGGGAAAAAAATGAAATGATGATTAAAAAACACATTTCATAGATAAACAAGCAAATATAAATTAACAACACAAATAATCATCTTATGTCTCTATAAGTATATAATTATAATCAAAGGTGAAGAGTGAAGACATAAACTTTTGTAGGGGAGCGGGGAGCACAATACACTCTACTAAAGTGGAGCATGTTTAAATATTGTATGATAGAAAAACTTAAGATAAATAACCAAGAATTAATTCTTAATTAAAATTATAAAATAGAAATAAAAACATATACTAAGTAGCTTTAAAATAATTTCTAATATTGTAATATAAACAAAAAAAAAAAGTCAAAAACTAAACTTGGTATAAACTAATTTCCACACTGAAAAAAAGAAAAAAAAATCAAAAGCAACGGTTGAACTTTCCCAGATACAAAAAAATAGTGTGTTTTTGTTTTCTTTAACTTGGGCCTAATAGAGCTAAAACAACTATACATGCCTATTATTAAAAAAAAGCCCATATTAATTTAATTACATATAAGACCTTCTCTTTCCTTTTTAACCTAAAGTAGTAGCCACTTCATCCAGAGCCAAAGATGATGCCGCCACTTCAGGACCTTCACATATGGCCAGATTACTTTAAACATTCTACCATTTTTTTCTTTTAACTTTATGTATTCACAAAACAAGAAGGTTACACTGTAATAACATTTTCTGGCGAATACTCGAAAATTTGATCTCCGGAGGGCCACTAACCATCACCGATGGTACGGTGGGCACATGCCCACCGTCCTAAGTTGAATCCGCCACTGCCTACAACAGCAAATGCTCATACACACCTGCAAAGAACACAAATCTAGTTCAACACGCAAGTATTTCTTAGATTGATTTCCAACATGACTAAAAAGTAACTAGTGAAATTTCCCGTGCTTGCGGAATGTAATCATTTAGTATCGGATTAGTTCGTTACGGTACCGACACTTAGTATTACAACCGAAAAGAAAACCCAAAACAGTGGCGCAGCTATTAAGGGGCAGGGAAGGGCGGCCGACCCCCCGAATTTTCGCTCAAAAGTTTCGATTATATAGTATTCGTATGCAAATTTTTTTGTATATACAGTTTCGACCAGGGGCGGATCTACGGTTCCCTAGGGGGTTCCCGGGAACCCCCTCGGATTAAAATTTTTAGTGTTATTATATATAGAAAATTCTGTAGGAACCCCTAAATATATTTGAAAGGAACCCTTAACCAAGTCAAACAAGCGCTCCAATGGTTATTCACTCACTTTCTAAGTGCTAAATCCCAGGTTCAATTCCCGTTGTAGTCATTTTTATTATTCTGTTTTTTTTTCTTTATTATTCTGTTTTTTTGTTTATTTTATTAACCTCTCTTGCTCGTTTCCTCGTTTATACTTGCAAATATGCGAGTCCATACCCCTTTTGGGGGAGTTTTATTTTAGATATTTTTTTTTCATCATTTCTTTTCCTATTTAAGTATTGTTATATATTTGCAAATATAATAATTGCCTTTCATTTATTTATTTAGAAATGTCAATTTCAGTTGCTGAATTGTATTAACTGTTTAGTATTTGATGCATTAGTTAATATTGGTGTTCTTGATTATATTTTGTTTTTGTTTACCAAATTTTTTTAAAAAAAACCGGTTTAAATAAAAAGTTGAGTAAGGTTGAGATGAAATGAATCTAGTTATTTGAATTGAGTTGGGTTTAAACCTGCTTTATTAAGGAAAGTGCAGGTGCAATTGAAGTGAGCCCGGGCTTGATTGGGTTTGTACTTGTTTAATTTATGAGAGTTTGAGTCTAGCTTGATGTGGGCTATGTTTATAAGGCGTGAGCTTGATTTGTTAGTAGTTTTTCAAGGTTGTTTATTATTTATTACTATGAAAAACTACTAACAAATCAAACTCAAGCCTAAAAATCAAAGCTCAAATCAAGCTAAGCTCGAGTTCTTATAAATAAACCGACTTTGTTTTTGAGGCTTGAGCTTATTATTTATTAATTTTTTAATTTGATATCTAGGTAGTATGCAGACAATTATTTCAAGTTTCTATCAGACAACGACCATCAAACCTTGTATTTTTATTATGTGATGGACTTTACCCGAACCGTCAAACCGACCTGAATTTTTTTATGTTCGGTCATATGGAATTGGAGCACAAAAAAGAACCCCCTGAAAAAAATTCCTGGATCCGCAACTGGTTTCGACCCCTGAAACTAGTGATTTCCGACACCGTGCTAACTTCCGACCCCCAAAGTTTCAGGTCAAGCTTCACCACTGACCCAAAAGATATGCCAAAAAACATGTCAACACGTATTTTAAATGACTTAAAAACAATGGAATTGAATATCGATGCCGGTTTAAATAATACTATTAGTAATATACCGAAAAGCAGTATAGTTACAAGAAAAAAAATTACATTATTTTAAAAACAACTCATACAATAAAAAGTGTTTTATAACAGTTTCATTACACAAAAATTATTAACTAAAAACTAAAAGCTATATCGCAACAATAATATAATTCCTTTTCATGTTTCCGATACATAGTTTTTGGAGGCAATAAGCGAACTGAAAAGTCGGAGGCCCTTTAAATTGGTATAAAAACTCGCAAATATCAAAATGCAAAATTGATTTTTTTTGTTACTCAATCACAAAGCACACTATATATATATAGGAAAAAGATCAAATAGGAACCTCTCCTGCTCGTTTCCGATATATATATTATTCTGTTTTTTTGTTTCTTTATTATTCTGTTTTTTTTGTTTCTTTTATTAACCTCTCCTGCTCGTTTCCTCGTTTATATTTGCAAATATGCGAGTCCATACCCCTTTTGGGGGAGTTTTATTTTAGATATTTTTTTTCTTTTTCATCATTTCTTTTCCTATTTAAGTATTGTTATATATTTGCAAATATAATAATTGCCTTTCATTTATTTATTTAGAAATGTCAATTTCAGTTGCTGAATTGTATTAACTGTTTAGTATTTGATGCATTAGTTAATATTAGTGTTCTTGATTATATTTTGTTTTTGTTTACCGTATTTTTTTTTTTTAAAAAAACCGGTTTAAATAAAAAGTTGAGTAAGGTTGAGATGAAATGAATCTAGTTATTTGAATTGAGTTGGGTTTAAACCTGCTTTATTAAGGAAAGTGCAGGTGCAATTGAAGTGAGCCCGGGCTTGATTGGGTTTGTACTTGTTTAATTTATGAGAGTTTGAGTCTAGCTTGATTTGGGCTATGTTTATAAGGCGTGAGCTTGATTTGTTAGTAGTTTTTCAAGGTTGTTTATTATTTATTACTATGAAAAACTACTAACAAATCAAGCTCAAGCCTAAAAATCAAAGCTCAAATCAAGCTAAGCTCGAGTTCTTATAAATTAACCGACTTTGTTTTTGAGGCTTGAGCTTATTATTTATTAATTTTTTTAATTTGATATCTAGGTAGTATGCAAACAATTATTTCAAGTTTTTATCAGACAACGACCATCAAACCTTAAATTTTTATTATGTGATGGACTTTACCCGAACCGTCAAACCGAGCTGAATTTTTTTTATGTTCGGTCATATGGAATTGGAGCATAAAAAAGGAACCCCCTGAAAAAAATTCCTGGATCCGCCACTGGTTTCGACCCCCGAAACTAGTGATTTCCGACACCCTGCTAACTTCCGACCCCCGAAGTTTCGGGTCAAGCTTCGCCACTGACCCAAAAGATATGCCAAAAAACATGTCAACACGTATTTTAAATGACTTAAAAACAATGGAATTGAATATCGATGCCGGTTTAAATAATACTATTAATAATATACCGGAAAGCAGTATAGTTACAAGAAAAAAAATTACATTATTTTAAAAACAACTCATACAATAAAAAGTGTTTTATAACAGTTTCATTACGCAAAAATTATTAACTAAAAACTAAAAGCTATATCGCGGCAATAATATAATTCCTTTTCATGTTTCCGATACATAGTTTTTGGAGGCAATAAGCGAACTGAAAAGTCGGAGGCCCTTTAAATTGGTATAAAAACTCGCAAATATCAAAAAGCAAAATTGATTTTTTTTGTTACTCAATCACAAAGCATACTATATATATATATATATAGGAAAAAGATCAAATAGGAACCTCTCCTGCTCGTTTCCGATATATATTATTCTGTTTTTTTTTTATTCTTTATTATTCTATTTTTTTGTTTCTTTTATTAACCTCTCCTGCTTGTTTCCTTGTTTATACTTGCAAATATGCGAGTCCATACCCCTTTTGGGGGAGTTTTATTTTAGATATTTTTTTTCCTTTTTCATCATTTCTTTTCCTATTTAAGTATTGTTATATATTTGCAAATATAATAATTGCCTTTCATTTATTTATTTATTTCGAAATGTCAATTTCAGCTGCTGAATTGTATTAACTGTTTAGTATTTGATGCATTAGTTAATATTAGTGTTCTTGATTATATTTGGTTTTTGTTTACCGTATTTTTTTTTTTAAAAAAACCAGTTTAAATAAAAAGTTGAGTAAGGTTGAGATGAAATGAATCTAGTTATTTGAATTGAGTTGGGTTTAAACCTGCTTTATTAAGGAAAGTGCAGGTGCAATTGAAGTGAGCCCGGGCTTGATTAGGTTTGTACTTGTTTAATTTATGAGAGTTTGAGTCTAGCTTGATTTGGGCTATGTTTATAAGGCGTGAGCTTGATTTGTTAGTAGTTTTTCAAGGTTGTTTATTATTTATTACTATGAAAAACTACTAACAAATCAAGCTCAAGCCTAAAAATCAAAGCTCAAATCAAGCTAAGCTCGAGTTCTTATAAATTAACCGACTTTGTTTTTATGGCTTGAGCTTATTATTTATTAATTTTTTAATTTGATATCTAGGTAGTATGCAAACAATTATTTCAAGTTTCTATCAGACAACGACCATCAAACCTTGAATTTTTATTATGTGATGGACTTTACCCGAACCGTCAAACCGACCTGAATTTTTTTATGTTCGGTCATATGGAATTGGAGCATAAAAAAGGAACCCCCTGAAAAAAATTCCTGGATCCGCCACTGGTTTCGACCCCCGAAACTAGTGATTTCTGACACCCTGCTAACTTCCGACCCCGAAGTTTCGGGTCAAGCTTCACCACTGACCCAAAAGATATGCCAAAAAACATGTCAACACGTATTTTAAATGACTTAAAAACAATAGAATTGAATATCGATGCCGGTTTAAATAATACTATTAATAATATGCCGGAAAGCACTATAGTTACAAGAAAAAAATTACATTATTTTAAAAACAACTGATACAATAAAAAGTTTTTTATAACAGTTTCATTACACAAAAATTATTAACTAAAAACTAAAAGCTATATCGCGGCAATAAGATAATTCCTTTTCATGTTTCCGATACATAGTTTTTGGAGGCAATAAGCGAACTGAAAAGTCGGAGGCCCATTAAATTGGTATAAAAACTCGCAAATATCAAAATGCAAAATTGATTTTTTTTGTTACTCAATCACAAAGCACACTATATATATATATATAGGAAAAAGATCAAATAGGAACCTCTCCTGCTCGTTTCCGATATATATATTATTCTGTTTCTTTGTTTCTTTATTATTCTGTTTTTTTGTTTCTTTTATTAACCTCTCCTACTCGTTTCCTTGTTTATACTTGCAAATATGCGAGTCCATACCCCTTTTGGGGGAGTTTTATTTTAGATATTTTTTTTCCTTTTTCATCATTTCTTTTCCTATTTAAGTATTGTTATATATTTGCAAATATAATAATTGCCTTTCATTTATTTATTTCGAAATGTCAATTTCAGTTGCTGAATTGTATTAACTGTTTAGTATTTGATGCATTAGTTAATATTAGTGTTCTTGATTATATTTTGTTTTTGTTTACCGTATTTTAAAAAAAAAAACCGGTTTAAATAAAAAGTTGAGTAAGGTTGAGATGAAATGAATCTAGTTATTTGAATTGAGTTGGGTTTAAACCTGCTTTATTAAGGAAAGTGCAGGTGCAATTGAAGTGAGCCCGGGCTTGATTGGGTTTGTACTTGTTTAATTTATCAGAGTTTGAGTCTAGCTTGATTTGGGCTATGTTTATAAGGCGTGAGCTTGATTTGTTAGTAGTTTTTATGGTTGTTTATTATTTATTAGTATGAAAAACTACTAACAAATCAAGCTCAAGCTTAAAAATCAAAGCTCAAATCAAGCTAAGCTCGAGTTCTTATAAATTAACCGACTTTGTTTTTAGGCTTGAGCTTATTATTTATTAATTTTTTAATTTGATATCTAGGTAGTATGCAGACAATTATTTCAAGTTTCTATCAGACAACGACCATCAAACCTTGTATTTTTATTATGTGATGGACTTTACCCGAACCGTCAAACCGACCTGAATTTTTTTATGTTCGGTCATATGGAATTGGAGCATAAAAAAGGAACCCCCTGAAAAAAATTCCTGGATCCGCCACTGGTTTCGACCCCGAAACTAGTGATTTCCGACACCCTGCTAACTTCCCACCCCCGAATTTTCGGGTCAAGCTTCACCACTGACCCAAAAGATATGCCAAAAAACATGTCAACACGTATTTTAAATGTCTTAAAAACAATGGAATTGAATATCGATGCCAGTTTAAATAGTACTATTAATAATATATCGGAAAGCAGTATAGTTACAAGAAAAAAATTACATTATTTTAAAAACAACTCATACAATAAAAAGTGTTTTATAACAGTTTCATTACACAAAAATTATTAACTAAAAACTAAAAGCTATATCGCGGCAATAATATAATTCCTTTTCATGTTTCCGATACATAGTTTTTGGAGGCAATAAGCGAACTGAAAAGTCGGAGGCCCTTTAAATTGGTATAAAAACTCGCAAATATCAAAATGCAAAATTGATTTTTTTTGTTACTCAATCACAAAGCACACTATATATTTTTATATATATATATATATATAGGAAAAAGATCAAATAGGAACCAAGAGCCTAGTTAGGAACTTAGGAACCAATCTGAGCCCTTTATCTTTAATCTTGATCTAAGGGATAGTTATGTAATTAAACAATTATGTATTATATTTTAATTTAAAAAAAAGTTTTAAATATGGAAGTTAATAAAACTTACTTCGAATGACATTCAATTGCCTTCCACAAATCTCTCAACATCTTAATCGATTCTTCATCTTTATCAATTAAGATTTCTATTGTATTCTTCAAAAAATCACGTTCGATTTGAAAGAGATATAATAGAAAAAACTGTCGGCTTGCATCGATTAAGATACTCAAGTGATGGATAATAATTATATACATGAAAACATTCAATCAGTTTCGCACGCTATTGAAGATCATGAAACACAATCACAACCTTTTTTGCTAAATAGTGTTGAGAATCAAGGTATTTATGTATTGTTTTTATTTTTTTTAATTGTTTTTTGTTCGAATTCAAGGTTTTTGTGATTCGTATTATGAAGTTCAATTTTTTATTTTACGAAATAGCGGTTTGTATTATGCAGTTCATTTTTTTTTACGTTCAAAATTAGGATGAGTAAAGAGTTATACACTTGTGTATTTTATATTGTTAGTCGATTATCGTACAGACACAATATGATTTTTTCTTAGATTCATAGTTTGTTATACACCAGTGTATAAAAACAAACCTATTAATTATTATAAACTAGTGTAATATAATAAACTGATAGTATTTTGTTTTGACGGTTACTATACAAAGGTGTATATTAATTATAAAATTAGGATGAGTAAAGAGTTATACACTTCTGTATTATATATTGTTATTCGATTATCGTACAGATACAATATGATTTTTTCTTAGTTTCATAGTTTGTTATACACCAGTGTATAAAAATAAGTCTATTAATTACTATACACAAGTGTAATATAATATACTGCAGTGTGACACATCCTGTGTGTTACTCAATATACACAGGTGTACCATATAAGAGTTGTAGCATGTATGACTCTATTTTTTAAATATTGGTAAAATTAATTTCTAATGTACATTTTTTTATTGTAGGTTCCTCGTCCAGCAACGTATATGAGTCTCCCGGTGGGACGAGATATTGGACGCCTGTTGTACCAGACAATGTTAAGTCATTTGTAGGTGCCAAGTTTAGAACGTTGGACGAAGCTATCATAATGTATGAAAATTATGGAGAGGTAGCCGGATTTGGAACTCGTTTGTTTGTTTAGTTGTTATACACCAGTGTATAATTATACATCAGTGTATAATATATGTATTTAATACTATCATTCTTTACCAGTGTATAATTATACATCAGTGTATATTGATACATTTTATTAGCACTACTATTTATACACCAGTGTATAATTATACATCAGTGTATAATATATGTATTTAATACTACCATTCTTACTAGTGTATAATTATACATCAGTGTATATTGATACATTTGACCTCGTTATCTTATTTACGGGTTGATCGATTACCTTTTCCATATAATATACACCAACGTATATTATCCAAAACTATATAAAATCATGTACTGCACATATTGATGAAGAATGATTACCATGGGGAAAAATAAATACTTTTCTAAAATAATGTGATTATAAAGGAAACTAATTAAACATGTGTTATTAATACTCAATATACAATTACCACATTGCCCTTTGATTTAATTAAATATTCAATTAATGTTTTACTTATTTACAATCATGCCATTAGAGATCAATGGCTAAGATTGGTTCCTATGGTTCCTACTTAAGGTATGGTTCCTATTTGAACCCTACCCTATATATATATATATATATATATATATATATATATATATATATATATATATATTAGTATATTACTGTAAAAATAGTGGTTACTTGGGTAATCCTTATTTGGCTTGCTATGGAGACATTGAGCATAAGTTCTCTCCCAATTGCTATACATGTCCATTGTAGTTAGCGATGTCGTGAGGAATGAGGATAGGAGGTGAGGACGCGTTTAAGAAAATAGGATCTAGCAATCAATTCTTCAAGTTTTGGGTCTAGACATTTTATTTGTTTGGTCTTTTAGGCAATCTTACCTCTTGAGTGGGCAATATGCATTAGGTAGGGCTTAATAAAAAATATAAAAAATTACCTTAAGTGACACATGACACTAGGTGAAAGCTTCCACTCTCTTATTTCTCTCTAAAAGTTTTTTTTTTCTCTCTTATGTTCCCCTCCTACAATTTTTAAACGTTAATATCTATTATGAACGAGATTTTTTTTAAAAAAAAATTACAACAAATTAGCAAGCGTTTTATTATCTTATCAACAAGTACTATTGTTATATAAAAAACGACTTTTTTAGTCGGTTTTTGTTCATACAGGAAAAAAAACATAATGTTTTCAGGTAATTCATTAATCATGTCTAGGCAATTCACTAATCATGCTAAAACCAATAAATAGGAATTATATTTTCATCTAAAGCAGAATAGGTTAAAAGCACTCATTTCCAACAAAAGCCACACCTTCATTACAACCGCATCAATCACTCCCTGCAATGGTTGTTTCTGCCTCTACTCCTCATCCAGACGCACATTTTTTTAATATATATTTTCATTCTTATTCACATCATGATTAAAATTGTTGTGTTCTAATATTTTAGTACATTAATTTCTATGTTACATCATAACACACATTTTATCACTTTATATTAAATTTGTCTATTCAGGAAAAATTCATTAATATAATCTACTTACAATAATATACTTCCCATAGACGGTGTCAATGTTTGAATGTCCCATGAAGATTAATTGTATTCTCAAGCGAATCTCAAGTGCCGATTCAAACTCATCTATATCTATTAATAAAAGAAATGGGTATTGGATTTTAATAATCCAAACTTTTGTCAATTGGCCAGTAATAGGTCTGTACTTCAAAAATTCTCAACAACGATCCTAACTTTCAACATATTGGCCGACAATGAACCTTTGTTAACTGAGAACTAACTCAGTTAGTGGTTGCTGATGTGGGATGCTCACGCTGTCGTGGATGATGACGCAACATGCCAACACATGCATGGATGATGATGTGGACGCTGACATGGAATGACACGGCATCATCCACTAACTGAGTTACTTCTCAGTTAACAAAGGTTCATTGTCGGTCAATACGTTGAAAGTTGGGATCGTTGTTGGAAATTTTTGAAGTACATATTATTTTCGGCAATTGGTGAAAGTTTAGATTATTAAAATCCAATACCCCTAAAAGAAAGCAATAAAACTGACATGACGTTCAAAGATATCACCATCCCCCCTCCCCCCCCCCCCCCTCTAGTTGTGCCATATGGCATTCTCTTCTTTGTTTCCCTCCAAAAGTCTTTTTCACTCTCATGCTAATTTTTAAACATCAATAACTTTTATATATGAGATTTTTTAAAGAAAAAATTACACTAAATTAACGAGCGTTTTATTATTTTTCCAACAAGTACCATAGTGCTATACAAAAAGACGGAATTGTTCCTGCGGGAAAAAACACAATGTGTTCAAGTAATTCATTAATCATGTCTAGGCAAGTCACTAATCATGTTCAAACCAGTAAATAGGAACTCTATTTTCATCCAGAGAATAGGTGAAAACCACTTATTTCCAAAATAAAAATAAAAAGCCATAGCTTCAAAACCACCGTCTCAATCACGCCCTGCAATGGTTGCTTCTGGCTCTACTGATCATCCAAATGTACATCTTTTTCTTAATATACATTTTTATTCTTATTCACAAGATTAAAATTGTTGTTTTCTCATATTGTAGTACATTAATTTATATCTTACATCATAACACATATTTTAAAATTTCATAATAGATTTGTCTATCTCAGAAAGTTTTTGGGATATAATCTAGTATATATATAGGATTTCATTGGATATTATAAATTTTAATATTTTATACATTATATAGCTATATATGTATCAATATATTTATTTTTTCCTAAGGTATCCATTATAAATAAATCTTTCATTGGATTTTAATTGACTTTATTTTATTAAATTTATTATTATTATTATTATTATTATTATTATTATTATTATTATTATTATTATTATTATTATTATTATTTAACCTCCACACTTTATTAAATTCAACATCACATATAATTAACTAGTTTATCTCCTCAGTTGTTTTCCAGATAAACAAATCTACTATGAAATGGCAAAATGTGTGCATGATAAAAGGAAGCGAAAATTATAAAATGAATTAGCTAAAAAAATCAGTATTAAATAACTAAGAGGTAGACGTGAAATTATGATTAAATAATATCCAGGGCCGACCCACTAGGGGTGTAGAGAGGACCCTTAGTCGGGGCACAAATTCTAGGAGGGCATAATGTTTTTCAAGTTGTTTGTGATAGGCCTACTAAGGCTTTTGGGTGTGGAGGAGGCCCATCATCCATGATAGTCGGAGGCCCATCATTATTTAATATTTTTTTATTAATTAAAAGAAAGCACATAGATAGAGAGATTATCGATTCTCTTGGCCCGACACCAAAGTCATTCTCTTGCCGCCTATGCCGTTGCCGGGCATAGGGGGCGGTGTTTGCCGGGGCGGCTTCACCTTACCCACCCTATGCCGGCTCCACACCGAAGGGCCTAATCAATAGTTCAATACCCATTAAATCTTAACTTAGTTAGGTTTAAAAAAAAGGGATTCTTTCCACTGATCGAAAAAGGTGGCCCGAAGCTTATCGAAAAAAAATGGACGACCACCACCAAGGTGAATATTCGTATACTCTGTGTTTGGTGTTTTGGATTTTTATATAACTAGTATCATACCCGTGCGCGCTTTGCTGCGCAAACATGGTCCTAAACAAACATGGCAGCGTCTTGCCACTCTGCTACACTTCTCACTTTAACCGTTACTAGCCGTACACATCTGTAAAGCGTAGCCTTGCGTGGAACAACTGACTTATTTTTTAGGTTGTGTATATTATGACGTCTTTTACATCGATCGATATACACGTATCTAACTCCGTAAGAATAAATACGGTTGGAAAAAAACGTCATTCAACAGACTCGAACCCATAACCACCTGGTTAAAAGGTAGGCGTTCTACCAACTGAACAACAACGTTGTTTGTTCCGAGTGTGACTATTTGTTTAAATGCTCTAAGCCTATCCCTTGGAATGTATAATATATCATGCATATTGTTGAGCTGGCAAGAAGGTTACCTCTCAGGAAAACATTTTGGATTTAAAAAGCCACCTAAATGCCTTGAACAATGTGAGCATAAAATGCCACCTAATGTCTTAAACCACACATCTATCTCTTGCTCTGTCTCTAAGCTAAACCTTTTCTCTCTCTAATATCCAATATCCCCACATACCACCACCGCCGTCGCCTGAGAAAATCCGTTTCCACCGTCAGTAAACGACTACGGCGCTGGTGATGAATCCGGTCCATTTTGAGTTTTTTAGTATTATTGTAACGGAAATAGTCAGAGAGATGAACAGAGAAACCGAGGGCCATCGAAGACCCAGACAACAGCAAGTGCCACCGCTGAGAAGAATCGGAATGACAGCGTGTTGATAAAAGGAAAGACGCCAACCAGCTGAACTGTGTTCGGCACGGTATGTTGTTGCTCGGAAAAAAGAGTTTGACACCAGGAAAGGGTAACCTCGTAAAATTAGAAGGAAGGAGGGTAGAATTGTCATTTTAGTGGTGCTACTGTTCCGCTACAGTATTTTCTGTGACTATAGCCGACGTTGCAAATTGATATATATACAATATCCATATATTTTATTTGCTTATTGCTCTAGAAACTTGTGAATGAAATACCTAATAGAAATATTTTAACAAACAAACATAGGGTTAGGATAATATGAGAACTCTATTTGTAAGTCCCAAATACTAGATCTTGTTAAGTGCAAGAGATTGTTATCACTTAGAAACACCTATGGATTAGGTTTTTTAAGTGATTAATCTTCTACAACAAAGAAACTAGATGAATATGATAAAAACCGAAACACAAGATGAATAATAACACGATTCCATTACTGATTTGTCACTGAAACACCATGGAACACATACAAGTACGCACCTAATTCAATCTTGTGCTACAAAGATAACCAAAAACCCTAACCTAGTGCTGCAACATGTCTTTCTATTTATAGAGGTGCTGATGGGCCTGCGCACTTAAGATAAGTGCGCAGGGCCCGTGGTTAAGTACGCAGCCCACTAGGGTTTGCTAAACAACTATCCATAATTACATAAATAGTCCCTAGACTTACACATTACATCATAAGCTATCAAAAGTCTTCATTCCGGTAACTTTTGTCTCAACTAAACCCAACAATACTCCCCCTAGACCATAGCTACCAGTTCTTCTTTTCTCTCAAACAATCGACACGTCGCTTGACTCCCCCTCTTCTCTCTCTCCCTGTGCCGGGGGATCTTGAATGAAAACTGCAGCAAGATCTTCTTCTATAACAGGTGGTTCTTGAGTGGTTTCAGCAGCAGGTTCTTCTTGAGCGGGTCTCTCTGGATCAGATGCTGTTACAGGTTCTTGAATCGGCACCTCTGAAGCAGTTTCAGCTACAGCTTGTGTTTCTTCTGCAGCAGCAACTTTGGCAGCTTTTTCCTTCTGTTCTTTAGCAAGATCTTCTGCATTAATCCTTTCCACTAAGTCAAGCATCTCTTGCTTCAACTTCATTGCTCGATCCACTGCCCTTCTGAATAGTATAGCTTCCTCAAATAGTACATTTCCCGCTCCCACATTGATCTGATTCGCAAATAACATATTCAAGTCCGACAAGTTAAAGGCAAATACATCTACCGGGTCAAGAATTCTCATGATCTCTGCATCATGCTTGGATTTAATTATAGCTTCACCAGTCTGACTATCATAAAACCATTTCTTGAAATCTTTCAGCATGACTGGAAGCTCTTGACGAATCGGAACTCTAGTGACGACCTTGGGAAGGTCTATCACATAGGTGATCCTTCCTTGTCTAGTAGCAAGATCGATTCCCTTCTTTGAGATCCGTCTTCTCGGCTTCCGTGGCTTGAATATCTGGAAGTCACTGTCACATTCCTTCTCAATGAATCTAGCAAGCATGGTTCCAGTGGAATCGTTGGTATGGTTGATGAAGGGGGCTCTACTTAGTTCCCTGATATCCCAGCGAGGGAGAGACTTCAGATCACTTCGACCTTTGAAGTATTGGATAACTCCCCCTTGTCTCTTGATCACGAAGAACCTCTTCAACTCGTCGTACTTCCACGAGATGATCTTCTCCTGGTGTGCTTCTCTTGTGTGGTGGATGTTCTGATGGAGAGCTGGAATAGTAATCGGCCTTCTAGGGAACCAAGTGGATCTTTCTGGGCACACCTTATGACCATCAGACGTCTCATACACTGTTTCTTCTTCGTCACCCATTTCTACGAACATCTTTGGCTTCTCGTCTTCACTAATCTCATCCACATCACTCTCTTCAGCTATCCTTTCTTTCTCCTTCTCTTCTTCAAGGAACTTCCTGAAATTAAACAGGTCATCATATGTTATACTTGGTGCAATGTTTTGCTGCTTCTGCAATTCATGAATCATGTCGAACATCTTCATCTGTACCTGAGTTTGAAACTTGATGAGATATCTTTGATCCCTCACAACCTTCTCAAGATTCTTGTTCTTGTGTTTCAGCTTCTTGATCATTCTTTTCAGCTCCTGATTGTTGTGCACAGAGCTTTTAAGAGTACAGATCTCCTTTGCAGCAGTCTTTCCTACTTCTTTAGCCAACTTCTCATACAGATCCTGGTGCACAGGTTTGCGACGTTGTGCAGCAGGGGCTGAGGAGGATGGTTCAATTGGCCTCTGTGCAGGAGCTTTGGGGGCTGGAGCACTAGCAGTTGACGGTCCAGGTTGATCTTCCACCCCAAACATCGATTCAATGATCACATCTGCCTCAACATCTTCCTCAGTCATCACACGAGGAATCTTAGATTCTGGTAACTGTTCCCTTCGTCTTTTTCTCTCGGCCCTTTTGAATTCAGCTACTTGTTGTAGGGCTCGTGCAGTTTCCAGCTGTTCCTCTGTTTGTGATTCTCTACCTTCTTGCAACAGACCAATCATCCTCTTTCTCTTGACTACCTTTGAGGGAGCTGCTTCAGTGACCACCCTTTTGCCTCTAGCTTTCTCTCGAGATCTTTCATCAGGAGTTGGTTGAGCTGAGGAGGGAGCAGGCTCAGATGGAGCTGGTTCAGTAGCTGTTCTCTGTTGAGCTTCTGCCATATCTTGCTTCCTTTTCTGAATTTTGTTGTATAGTTCTATGATAACAGGGTAGTGTTGGGCCGGGTACATGTTCTCAAACATAGGCTCCCAATCAGCAGTGTTGCACTCAGTAAAAAATCGTGCACCTCTGGTAAAGTTGTACTCGTCACCAAGAGGCAGATTCCCATGCTGTGCATTTATCATCATCTACACAAATCTAGGATACATAGCCCACTTGTTGGAACTAGACTGAGCATTCTTTACCAGGTAGTCAAAAATCATCCTAGACAGATTAAACGGCTCACTCTTATAGATCTTGATCATAGCACTCGACCACTCCGTGCTAAGAGCATTATATCCCCCTTTCATGTGACATAGAGACATGATAAATATGTGACTAATCAATCTCCAATCCCTGGTCAGCTTGCTCTTCTTGATGTCCCCTTTTTTGTCGAATTCTTCTTTGTACCCGACTTTCTTGAACTCAATGTGAATATCAGCTTTGGATAAGAATCTAACTATTCCAGGCTGATCTCCAAGTCTCAGCACGCTTCTAACTGTTTCTTCCGAGATAATCACTTGTTTGTTTCTGACTGTAGCGTTGATTCTTCTGACGCCATCGACGACCTCATATCTAGCTGATCTGCAAAAGTCTTCAATATGAGCTGAATAAACATGTAGACTGTGTTCCACTGCATATCCGATCCTGCTTCACCGGATCCATGCAACAACATCTCTGAATTTTACATCGTCAGTCTCGAGATTAATGGGCTGGTTGTGCATGCCTCTTGGGTCCCATTCAAGTGCCATCTGTTTCAGGTCATGTGCACGAAAAACAAGTTAGAATTCTTGATTGTAAGCAGACGACCAACGACTCATCTTAGACTTAGATGGATAACGGACTTAAACCATTTTAAGTTCTTCATGTTCTGTGTTTTGGTTAGTCATAAGATTATGTTTGATTAATTTGCTTTATAAGTGTGCAAGATTCATTTGATTTTACAGTCTAACATCATTAATGTCCAAGGTTTAGTGCACAGGTATCAGGTCTAAGTATGCAATCCGGTCAATGGTCTTGGATAGTCAAGTACGTATGGTCATGTGAGGTTCAGTGTTCAAGTACGCATGACCTATGAAGTTTTGTGAGCTAAGTGCTCAGCCAAGTACGCAGGTCATATTACACTTAGTGGTCTGAGCACTTAGTCAAGTACGCATGACCCATAAGGTTTTTGTGAACTAAGTACTCAGCCAAGTACGCATGTCATATAAGACACAGTGGGCTGAGCACTTAGGTTAGTACGCAGGGCCTTGATCTAGAACACACGAGAACACAAGTGCGCAGGTCAGTCAAGACTCGGGCATGGTAACCCCATAGCCTTGACAGACCAATCTGCGTACTAACCAAGTAAGCAGACACTTAAACTCTCGTTTAAGATTTAGGTGCGCAGCACAAGTACACATGAGTCTAGGGTTTCTGAGGTTTGAATATGTATGAAACAAGTGCGCAGTTTCTATGAAACAAGTGCGCAATGTTCAACGGTAAGTACGCAATCTTCAATGTAAACACCCTAATATTCAAAACCCCAAAACCCACATTGATTTCGTTTTAAACAGCTCGTAATCCCTGTAATCACATGAAATAGAACCAATCAGCATGTTATATACCTTAACAGTATGGAGAAATAACTAAAATGGAGAACAAGGAGTGGATTAATGGGTGATTAGTGGGTGATTAGGAGATTAAACATGATGATGAACGATGAGAAAGATGAAGATGATCTGATTTGGGTAAAAATTTAGGGTTTGTAACAGTGACTGTTGTAAAAAATAAATTTACACTCGTATATATACAAAAGACATATGGGCCTGCCCACTTAAGCTAAGTGCGCACGGCCCAATAAGTACGCAGGGGCCCAAATCCATTCCAATAAGTAGGGATTTACCATATCTCACCTTCTGCATTCAAGATCATACTAACCATACCTGCCAGATCACGTTTCAACTTCCCGTTGGATAACTGCAGCCTAAGAAAAACTGTCGGTATGCTTGTCCACTTAAATCCATGCCTTTTCTCTTTCAACATGTGTTTGGTGATGATGTTTATCATGTTTTTGGTAATATTGATGAAAATTTTGTGGACCCCACTTGTGCTAGGTATAAGCCTACCGATCCTCAAGGTTTATCGAAATATAATGATGAGAGCTTCAGGTCTATGTTACCATAAGCAAAGAAGATGATCATTGTCTTGATCAGATGATGAGAGCTTCAGTTCTATGTTACCATAAGCAGAGAAGATGATCATTTGATCGCTTGTTGAGCTATCTATGTATGTTTGCACGTCACTAACATTGCGTGTCTTTTGCTGCTCAGTTGATTAATTTTCCTAGCCCTGCATTGGTAGCTTGCACTCTTAGGTGTCTTTTGATTGTATATGCACAAAATTTGCCGTGTCTTTTGATTTCTCAACCTGTGTATGACCGGACTCAGCTTGTGCAGACTTATAGCACAGTGGGAATCCAGCTTTCCGTGTAGATCTTTACTGTTAATCACCTATAGCAGTTTACTTGATTCCAGGCTGAATCTACCGACACATCGTTGCTTGAGGCAACAACATCCTCTGGGTCCTATTCACATGCTGACGAAATATGATTAGTTTCTATCATTTCTTGAATTAATTTTTTGAAATTTTGCAGTAGGGATAGACCGGTTTTACTTTCTCCCCCAAAAATCTTGTTTGAAATAAAAAGAAGATTTTTCTATATATTATGCACAAGTAAAGGTTTTTTTAATAAGAAATCATTCAAAATTTATCATCTCCAGCCATGTTACCAACTGACGAAAACGGGTTTTGTCAAAAGCTTTTGTGAAGATATCTGCCTTTTGATCAGCAGTATCTATCGGCAACACCTGTATATATCCTTTGTCGTGAGCATCGCGAATGGAATGAATCCGAATTTCAATATGTTTGGTTTTAGAATGATCTATTGGATTCTTCACGATGTCACGACAAGCATCATTATCAATGAAAATAGGTGTGTGCATGACATTCAAACCGTAGTCCAAAAGCTGATTTTGGATCCATAACACTTGACAGCAACAACTGGATGCAGCTGTGTATTCAGCTTGAGCAGTGTAGATGGACACTGTTGTCTGCTTCTTGCTCTGCCAAGACACCAGCCTATTACCCAGAAATTGACAACCACCAGAGACAGATTTTCTGTCAATCCTGCAACCTGCATGATCACTATCAGAGTAAGTGATTAAATCAAAATTATCACTCTTAGGATACCATAAACCAAGTTTTGGTGTCCCTTTGAGGTAATGGAAGACTCTTTTTACTGCAGTTTCATGAGATTGCTTGGGATTTGACTGAAAGCGTGCGCAACATCCAACTGCCCACATAATGTCTGGTCTGCTGACTGTAAGATACATCAGTGAGCCAATCATTGATCGATATGTGTGAGGATTCACTGAAAGGCCTTGAAGATCCGGTACAAGTGTTGTTTGGGCCGCAAAAGGAGGGTTGGACGGCTTGCAGTCAGACAGGTTGTATTTTGCCAGGATGTCTCTTGTGTATTTGGCTTGATGGATGAGAATCCCGTCTTCTTTCTGCTGAACTTCCAGACCTAAGAAAAATGATAATTCTCCCATCATGCTCATTTCAAACTGAGACTTCATATTGCTTTCGAATTCCCTGCACAAATTTTCATCAGTGGAACCAAAGATAATATCGTCAACATATATTTGAACTAGAATAGAGTGTTTGTTGACTTCTTTGGTGAACAGAGTCATGTCGATCTTCCCTCTGGAGTATCCATTTTGCAACAAATACGAGGACATGGTTTCATACCAAGCTCGAGGAGCTTGATGAAGACCATAGAGAGCCTTATCCAACTTGTAGTATTTGTTGGGATGATGAGGGTCTTCAAATCCTGGCGGCTGACAGACGTAGACTTCTTCCTTGATTTTCCCATACAAGAATGCACTCTTCACATCCATTTGAAAGACTCTGAAGTTTTTGTATGAGGCGTATGCCAAGAAGATACGGATGGCTTCAAGTCGAGCAACTGGAGCGAATACTTCTTCATAATCAATACCTTCCTGCTGACGAAAACCCTGAACCACCAGACAAGCTTTGTTCTTGATCACCACTCCACATTCATCCATTTTGTTGCAAAAAAACCCATCTCGTTCCAATAGGATACTTCCCTTCATGTAAATCCACTAGCTCCCAAACCTTGAGTTTTCTAAACTAAAACAGATCTTCCTACATAGCTTCTACCCAGCTTGCATCTCTAACTGCATCTTCAATGCTGAAAGGTACTATCTGAGATAAGAATGCTGAGAGTGTGGTGTTGAGCTTATCTGCCTGATTTCTGGTAAGAACACCCTTAGTGATTGGTCCGATGATGTTTTCAACAGGATGATTCTTAGGTGATTTAAATCCCATGTTCGGCTCTTCTTGAACTTGGGAGGGCAGATTTGACAAGTGATCTTCAGGGATTGATGAGCTGGATGGATCATTTACAAACTGTTGTGCTGAAGATGTTTCTTCTGAAATTGGAGTACTTTCAGGAGGTTGTGTGGTTTCAGCAATTGTATCACCATTTGTGGATTGAAGAGGAACGATTGGATCAGCTACTAATAGAGAGAATCGGGTGGTGTAGGGTGCAACATCGTCTTCGGAAGAGTAAAGAGTATCTTCGAGAAGAGAAGGAGCGGCTGCTTGATTGTCAGATGTTTGATCTTCAGTGATATTGAAATTGTTGAAAACAACGTCCATGTCAAAGAACCAGTCAGGACCGACTCCTGTGTTAGTGAGGTTGGATTCCTGCCAATCTACATAGAAAGATTCAAGGACCATCTTGGTGCGTTTGTTGTATACTCTATAAGCTTTTTGACTTGAAGAGTATCCAACAAAAAAGCACTCATCTCCAACTGCATCGAACTTCATTATGTTCTCATAGTTGTTCAGGAGAGTACATGAGCATCCGAAGGGCCTGAAGTAGTCAATCAGAGGTTTTCTTTTGAAAAGTAATTCATAACCTGTTTTCCCACGCGCCTTAACGATTAAGACTCTGTTAAGAACATAACAGGCGGTATTCACAGCTTCTGCCCAGAAGATGATCGGCAACTTGGAGTCGATGAGCATTGTTCTGGCAGCTTCAATAAGTGTGCGATTCTTCCTTTCAGCAACTCCGTTCTATTGAGGAGTTCTCGTAGCACTGTATTGAAGATGAATTCCTTTGTTGTTGCAGAAAGTCACGAAGCTTTGATTTTTGAATTCAGTTCCGTGATCGCTT
Source organism: Ambrosia trifida (assembly GCA_028751855.1). Classification (NCBI taxonomy): domain Eukaryota; kingdom Viridiplantae; phylum Streptophyta; class Magnoliopsida; order Asterales; family Asteraceae; genus Ambrosia; species Ambrosia trifida. Next base: position 60,077,393 of record CM054128.1, on the reverse strand, counting down.
CTGATTGACCTGACCTTTAACTTCACTATGTTTTCAATAAGAGGAACAAACAGCATCAAGATTTCAGCAGCTTCACTTTTGTATTCTAAGAAATACACCCATGTAAAACGAGAAAAGTCATCTGTTATCACCAAACAATAAGATTTCTTAGCTAAGCTTTTAACACTAATCGGGCCGAAAAGATCCATATGCAATAATTGAATAGGTGAGTCAATTGAGTTCACTGTTTTGGATTTGTGCGATTTTTTGTGTTGTTTTCCTTTGGCACATGCTAAACATGTTTCAGAAAAAGGGAATTCCTTGGAAGGAAGACCTCTGACAAGATTTAGTTTAGAAAGTTTGTTAATGTTTTTAAAGTTTACATGTCCCAATCGCCTATGCTATAACAGTGACTCTGACTCGGATGCCTTTGAAAGTAAACAAGTCATTGGACATTCAGACTTGGCATCTCTCATATTTATGACATAGGTGTTATTCTGCCTAGGAGCTTTTAGCATAATCATATTGGTGGGTGGTATGAATCCTGGCTTCAGAAAGATGCACTCCATGTCATTGAATAACACCGAGATTCCTTTGTCACAGACTTGTGATACGCTCAACAGATTGTAGCACAATTCTGGAACATAATTTACATCTCCTAAAGTCAGTGCGTCAGAAACCACATCTCCTATTCCAACTATCTTTCCGCCCTTTTCATTTCCAGCGAAGGCAACAAACTCTCCATCAATAAACCGATAGTTTTTGAGGAAATTCTTTCAGCCCAGTCATATGCCTTGAAGCCCCGCTATCAACATGCCATAGATATCTCATAAGAGCTATCAACCATTTATGTAGTTTATTCTGAAATACAACAAAAAACAAAAGAAATACACAGATAAATACAGGAGACTCTATGTACAATCACGACTCAAACCTTCACTTAGTTAACTTTGGGAATCCAGGTCTGCTTTAGTTTTAATCTATCGTGATTTTCACCCAAAATTGACTCTTGTCTTTTCAAAATTTTTGTGGTTTTAACAAAACTTTTTACTGTTTCTTGAAGGTTTTTAATCTGATCAGAAAAGTAGTTTAGAGTTTTGACGTCATTTTGTGGTTTAGATTTCAAATGACATTTTTTCACCACATGACTCTCATTTCCACATCTAAAGCATTTTGAGTGTTTAGGCTTGATCTTTGGAGAAGGTCTGGATGATGATGGTTGTGATGCTCTTTTCTTGATCTTGTTTGAGCAGGAGCTTTCACTTAAACATGATTCATCAATGTTATCGCTTAATTCTTCGTTTGTGTTGCAGTCAGGCTCGCTGATGTTGCTTTCTGTATCACTTTGTGATTCTTCAGAACTTGAGTTACCTGTTTCACTTTGTGATTCTTCAGAACATGAAATATCTGTAGATGATGGAGTAAACTCTGGAATTTCTTCAGTGAGAAATTTCCCAAACCTGTTTTGTTTTAGTTCTGGTACAAACACAGATGGTCTATATACATTTTTATCATCAGAGAATGCAGCATTAAGATCAACACAGACTGGCATAACATTGTTAACACAAACATTAGAGCGTTTGATAGGATTCTTCCTATCATCAGAGGCCACAACGCCCTTTAAGTCTAGTCTAGAAGTTAATTTAGTACAGTCATCCGGTCTAGATAAACTATTAAAGTTATGCATCCTAGATAAACTATTACAGTCATCCAGCTTAGTTAAACTATTACATTCATCCGAATTCAAAATAGTTTTAGACTTATCATTATTCCAGATGAACCAATTCACTGTAGAGTAATTGGCACCCGGGTGACCTAACCCCATCGTCTGTCCACCACAACTCTCATCATCGTCCACCTGAGCCTTTTGGGTCACATCTGCATTGCTTTTACTTATATTAGAGTTTGACTCAGATTTGACACATTCTTTTTCAAAAAGATCATTTTTTGGATGAGGTTTTGGAATGGGTATATATTCACTTTTGCTCAAAGGTAAAAACGGAGTTTTTTCAAGTCCCTTTTTATTTATATACCCAATTCCATCTTTGATGAACGACTGCCTTGAGCAATCTATGATGTAAGCATGAGCATTTTTGCTTACATTCCATTTGTCCACAATAATCTGGAGATGATTTGTTTCGTTTCTTGATTTTTCTAACTTTTCTGTTAAATCATTTATTAAAAAATCTTTTCTAAAGACAAATTCTTTTAGAGTTTGCATTTCAGCTAGAGTTGCATTTAACTTTCGTTGATACGCCAGCTCATTTTCTTTCATTTCAGTGTTGATTTTTCGGATATCATCCATCTCTCTTAAAATTCTCCCATTGAGAGACAAACAGTAAGCAACAGCTGTAACACACCTTGGTGATCACAGCTTTGATTTTATTTCAAGAGGAATACTTACCAGATCTCTTTCCTCAGCTGTCTTGGGCACATTCTGCGGCTTCTCATCTGCTTTGCTAGTGGGTATCTTCTCGGCTACGAGTGCTTCCTCAGAAGCGGCTTCTTTTCCCTTTTCGGCCATTAGCACTCCCTTCAGACCAGCATTCTCTAGCATTCCACCCTTTGGCATTTCAGCCGACGACCCTTCCAGTGAATTCACACCATGTGTGGATTTAGTACAAATTTTGGCCATCAATGCTTTGTTCACATGTGCTTCAACCGCAGCTGCCTCCTCTCCCCAATCGAAGTCTTCAACCACCAACGCTTTTTGTTGATTTGCTTCCCTTCCATCAGTAATCGCCACCATTCTTTTTGCTGGTTTGATCTCTGCTTGATTCGGAGTGGGACACTCATATTTGAAGTGCCCAAGAGTCTTGCAGTTGTAGCATCTAATCTTTGACTTGTCAAAACTCGCTTTACCCATTCCGACTCTTCGACCGGTTCTATCTTGAAATCTCTTCACCCTTAGAGTGATCATAACCATCTGCCATTTCAGGTCCATTTCTTCCATATCATCCGGGTCAACTTGATACATGTCTTCAGGATTCATCATCTCACTCTTAAGATCACCTGTCTTCAAAGCCTCAAAGCTAGTCATGAATGTGTTGAAGAGTTCAACATGTTCGTTAGCGAGCTTTGTGAGTTGTGGGTTGAGTGTCTTTGCAGCTTTGTCAGAGTATGAGACTGTCTTTCCCGAGCTTGAACCACCATCACCCATGGCATCCACATATACATGTGATGAGCTTGAACCCATGTCACCTACTAGAGTCATTAGTGCCAGATTCTTCATAGCAGTGCTAGGAGCAACTTTCGGAACAGTCTGGTTCATTTCTCTTTTGGTGATATCCATTTCGAATGACTTCAGAGTGTTGATGAGATCAGCCAAAGTAGATTGAGCATCTAAATACTCTTTTCTAATCAACATGCATTGTAGACTCCATTCCTTGGGCAGGGAGTCGAGCAGTTTCTTGATTGAGTTTCGGTTGTTGACTGGAATTCCTGCTTTCTTCATCTTAGTTAGCATACTCATGAATCTCTCAATGTGTGAGCTCAGACTCTCACCACGAATGCTACTGAACATATCATATTCCTTTTGCACCATATCTTGCTTATTTTGGCGCACTTCTTCATTCCCCTCATAGTACTCGTTCAGTGCATACCACAGATCATGAGCAGTGCCGTACTCCTCAAACATGTTGTAGACATCATTTAATAAGGCCATGGTGAGAGCATCATAAGCCTTATGGTCTCTCTGAAGTAGTTGTTTATCAACATAAGTGTATGTGGAGGGATCAGGGTTGAACTCCTCCTCTGTAGCAGTTGTTCTCATAGGAATGTGTGGACCTAGCTGGATAGAGGTCCATTGGGTAAAGTCGGTGACGTAGAAGAACGATCTCATTCGGTTTTTCCAAGTTCCATAATCTTCTACACCCTTTAACTTAGGAACTCTAGTTGTTGTTCCAGTTTCAAGTTCTTGTTAGGTAATAGGATTTACAGTTGAGTTGTTATCGTTACCAGCCATTGATTTAGGTTGATTTTATAAGTTTGGTTTTCTTGATATTATAGGTTACAGTCCATAAAAATGTCCACAGTCCTTAAGTGCGCAATTAAGTACGCAATGAGCAAGTCAAGTGTGCAGCAGCCTGTAACAATAGAAACAACCTTGTCAAGATATTTGTCTCCTGATAAGTGCGCAGTTTTGCAAGATACACGAGTAGCTGTTGCTTCTTTGATAAGTGCGCAGATCAGTCAGCACTTGGGCATGGTAAGTGCTCAGTCTTGACTGATCAGTATGCATACTAAACAAAGTACGCAGACACTTAAACTCTTGTTTAAGATTTTAGTGCGCAGAAACCCTAGCCAAGTACTCAAAACTACGCCTTTTCAGTAAGTGCGCATAACAACCAGAGATTTCTGATTAAGTGCGCAGAAACCCTAGTTGTGTGCCCGGAGACTAGGAAAGCAATAAGTATGTAACTTATTAAAATGAGTGCGTACCTACAGACAGAAATTTAAGTGCTCAGAATAAGAAACAAGTATGCAGCTTATGAGCTAAGTGCTCAAAACAAGAAATAAGTACTCAAAGCAAGAAATAAATGCGCAAATTAAGAAATAAGTGCGCAAATCAGTCTGTTAAAAAGCACAAAACTCAGCTGAATCCTATCCAAAACCTTTTCATTCCATTCTGAAATGCTTGGATGAAGTTTCTACTTAAAATGAACAACTTTTAACACCTAGAAACACAACACCAACGAAATTTGAAGCAAATAGATAAGAAAAACACCTTTTTTTTATAAACACAAAAGTTTATAAAAATCTTAATAAAAACTAACAAGATGAGGGTTTTGATATCTTAAATAGATACAATCTAGAGCACAAAGGCTCTGATACCAAATTGTAAGTCCCAAATACTAGATCTTGTTAAGTGCAAGAGATTGTTATCACTTAGAAACACCTATGGATTAGGTGTTTTAAGTGATTAATATTCTACAACAATGAAACTAGATGAATATGATAAAAACCGACACACAAGATGAATAATAACACGATTCCATTACTGATTTGTCACTGAAACACCATGGAAGACATACAAGTACGCACCTAATTCAATCTTGTGCTACAAAGATAACCAAAAACCCTAACCTAGTGCTGCAACATGTCTTTCTATTTATAGAGGTGCTGATGGGCCTGCGCACTTAAGCTAAGTGCGCAGGGCCCGTGGTTAAGTACGCAGCCCACTAGGGTTTGCTAAACAACTATCCATAATTACATAAATAGTCCCTAGACTTACACATTACATCATAAGCTATCAAAAGTCTTCATTCTGGTAACTGTGGTCTCAACTAAACCCAACACTATTAAGTTGTGAGAACTATAGAACTCTTGTAGACCATTGATCTTGATGATCAAATGGATTAGATCAAAAGATGTAACTTTTTGTCTTTACTTGATTAATAAGAATTTTTTAATATATTAAAGTACATTTAAGGGTATTTAGGTAAAAAAACCATGGGAGGGAAAAAATAATATCATATTATGTTAATTTTTTATTCCATTATCAAAAACAATCATATTTTTTAAACTTTATTTTATTATTTTATTTAATAAAATAATTTACTTTTTTTAAAAAAAATATGTTAAAACAAAAAAAACGTGCATTTTTTGTCGTCTTCCCTCTCGTTTTTACAATCTGCCATACACAAACGTTTACAACATTTACGCTGGTGTAAAAAAACGAAAGCATATAATGAGAATGATTTACACCAGTGTAAATCTACCAAACACAAACTTCTACAAAAATACACTATTGTAAAAAAACAAACTAGATGATGATGTGCTTTACATTCATAACTGATGTTTTACGTTAGTGTTTTCTTACATCAAAACGACTACACCTTCATATTTACACTGGTGTAAACTAATGTTTACACCAGTGTTTTCTTACATCAAAACGTCTACACGTTCATATTTACGCTGGTGTAAACTGATGTTTACACCAGTGCTTTCTTACAAAATACTACACCATTCATCGTCGTCTCCACAACATCAGCTCCTTAAACGCAAAACATCATCTTCTTTGCAGTATCATCTCCTGACAAAAACCCCCCCAAAAATTTCAACGTAAAAAACCTATCTTTTCACCCTAACATCACTAATAATAATAATAATAATAATAATAATAATAATAATAATAATAATAATAATAATAATAAATATACCAGTGTCCCGTCGCCATCTTCACCGGTCATCTTCATCATCACCACCGTCGTCCCACAACCCGTCATTGTCAACCCCCCCTGTTAAGATCTGTTCTTAAATCAAACCCACCGTCGTCATCTTCATCAAAACCTAAAAACTCCTCTCCTCCGTCGTCCTCAGCCATCGCTCAGCCTAAAAACCCCTCTCCTCCGCCATCCCCGGCCGTCCTCCGCCGTCCTCAGCCTCAAACCCACCGTCATCAACTCCCACCCCCTGTTCAAACCTGTTCTTCATCCCAATCCCCCCCCTGCAAACCATCGATCCTCCGCTTGAAACCACCCCAACGACTGTCACACCCTCAAATTTCCACGTGCGGGGTTTTACCGCGAGGCGCGTGACACACCAGGATCCAAGTCAACGGTCAAAATAAACAACACTATATGATACGTAAAAATGACATAAGCAAACCATTAAGTTTCATAAATGATCCATTGCTGCGGAAGCGTAAAACTTTATTACAACATGAAGTCAAAAGTACGAAAGTCTGAAAATACTAAATGAGATGCACATGAATCCTAGACGGCGTGAGACTCCGTGCGCCTATCGACAGCTGCTACCTTAGCGACCTGAGACAAACATGCTAAATACGTCAGCAAATAATGCCGGTGAGTTCACAGGTTTTTAATGAATACCGACTCCAAATGTATACCAATTCCAAGTGAAAATCGACTCCAACTGAATACTAACTCCCAAATGAATACCCATGATCAATCCAGACCACATGCATGCAAATCATATGAATACCTGTTACTACTGCGATTGGAAAACCATTACTGGACTCGAATACTGTGAATACTGAATACGTGCCCGAATGAATACTGAATACTAAATACTGAATACCTAAGAGACAATATGCACCCGTCCGACCTCCAGTCGACGAGTGGGGCGGGTCAAGCCCAAATAGCGCTATCCACATTTCCCCCGTTGTGCATCCCCGCACATTCATGGTTCTCCCCGGGACTTCCAAAGATCGCATAGTAATATAATGAATACTCTAAAACATAATGAAAACGTGAAAACATAATGAATACTCCAAAACCCAATGAATTCATGAATACCAAAACGTAGTTAACACACCTTTCATGAAAACTTAGTTGAAACGCCTTTTATGAAAACATAGTTGAAACACGTTTAAAGAACACAGCATGTTTTCTCCCCCGAAAATGTAAAACCAGTAAAAGAGTGGGGCCGTGAAACTCACCTTAGAGTGCGTCTTCTTGATAACTAGAGATCCAACCCGTGTACGATACTTCCGACTAATAACAACCTATTAATGAGTTTACATAAGTGTGATGACTACTAACCCGAAGGCTAACAAGTCCCCGATTGTCCAGATCTTGACTACGTGTGTTAAAAAGTGTGTTTAAACGTTAACCGGACATCCCAGACCGACCCGACATCCCGTTGGTGACCCATTACATCAATTAGTCATGCACATAAGTTTAACACATAAGTTTCAAGCATAAAACACTTAGTTTGCATCAAAAATCTCATTCCGGACATCAGATGGTCGAATGTGGTTTTTCCCATTTCCACGTTCGCCCGTTTGAGCGTCGTTCGCCCGTTTTTCCCACATTTCGTTCCACGTTCGCCCGTTGAGCCACGTTCGCCGTTTTTCCCACGTTCGCCCGTTTTTCCCACGATCGCCCGTTTTTCCACGTTCGCCCGTTTTTCCACGTTCGCCCAAATTTTATTCCACGTTCGCCCATTCGAACCAATTTTATTCCACGTTCGCCCGTTTTCATCAGCATTTTATAAAACGCACCAAAACGCATCTAAACGGTCCGAAAACATCACGAAACATTACCAATCACAGCAGTCAACTATCATTAACATATTCCAACATAACCCTACCAATTTTATCCCGAAATCCGTCCGTTTTACAAGTTACCCGAAATAGCAAATTATGGAGATGTCACATCAAACGCATGCAATCTTTACCCAATTAGGAAACTTTATGAAATCAATCAATAATCAACTTAATATAATCAGATTATCATGAACAATAAACCCCCCAATCATATCCTTATCACTATCATCATGAACAAGCCCTAGATTTAACCCAAAATCCCCAAAATGAACATAACATCATCAATAATCAATTGTAACCTATCTCAATCATAAATCATCATCAATAACACTCCTAGATCATTGTCATAACATCTATACAGCAATCAATCATCAAACAATGCATAACATCACATAAAACACCGTTAACACATGTTATTTTGTATGAAAACTCATTATTTATGAATAGGTTTTGTTTAGAAAGATATTAGGAAGGTTTTTATTCATGAAAACATGTTTGAATCAGATCTGGACTCTTGGGGTTCAATGAAAACGAATTGAAATGCTTTAAAATTGATTTAGAATGAAGAACACACCTTAGATCTTTGTGTAGAAGATGTTTGTAGGTTAGATTATAGAAAACAAGGGCAAAAACTCCTTCCCCAATGTTTAAAGTTGCTAGAGAGTGTTTTGAGGCGTTTAGGGTTTGTGAAATGGTGAAAAATGACAAAGTGTGGTATTTATACTATGTCCACATTCGCCCCTTTTACGTGGGCGAATGTACCCTCCTTCGACCCTTTCACAGGGTCGAACGTACCCTGACTTGGTCGAATGAAATTCTTTCAATTCCATATCCCAGGTTCGCCCCTTTTACAAGGGTTGAACCAGGAGTATTGTCCAGGTTCGCCCATTCGATTGGTCGAACCAGGACTCAAGTTTTTTCTAGTTTTCCAATTTGTCGTGTTTAACGCATTTTAACGCACCCTACCATACGAGCATGCAACCTTAGTCTATGTTTAACATATTTAAGCACGGATGATTATCTATACATCATTTAAACACATCTAAGCATATAATCCACCATGTGACAATTAGTCTACACATACACTTAATTAGTTTATGTAATTCACCAACAACGGGACTCGTATCATGTGTGTGTGTGTGTGTGACTAACCCAATGATCTCCCGAATTATGGAACCCTGGACAATACGAACTGTGTTCCGATTCTACTGACCCCGTCAAGTATGTTTAATAAACGTTTTCGCTAAGGTAGACTTATGTGTTTATAAAATGTTGACCCAAACATGCCGGGTGTCACATCATCCCCCTGTTGAAAGAATTTTCGTCCCGAAAATTTCCCGAAGTCAAAGAGAACGAAGCGATAAAAAGAAAAAAAATTTCCCGGTCGTCACATCATCCCCCTGTTGAAAGGAATCTCGCCCCGAGATTCACTCTTCTACAGTAATGAATGTCGACCTAACCCATGTAACGTTTCCCAGAACACAAACGAAATGATAACCACGAACGAAAGATGATATCAACGAATACTCTATGCCGGGGAACCGCCCTCCCCAAAGTGAATACAAAACAATGAATCCTCCTGATCGAAGGCCTACTAGAGACTACTGTGATCGGTATAAATGACACACCGGTACCGTCCAAGTAGCATCTCCAGAGGACCCACATCAGACCCATGAATGCAAAACGATGACCAAATACCAAACTGAATGCACACAATGAATACGAATCGCCAAACAATGTGAATGAGAATGAATACGAGCATAACGAAAATCAAGAAAAGAATACTCACCAGTAACAGTGTCAGGATCCTCCTGGTTCTCCCTAGCGCCAATGACGTAGACATGACCACGAGTAGTTCGACCGCCACCTGCATTCCCAGCACCACCTGCAGTCCCTTGCTTCAGCTTAGGACAATCCCGCTTGAAGTGTCCAGTTTCTCCACAGTGATAACATCCCTGCCTCCCCTGAGGAGCAGTGACAGTAGTAGTAGCAGTAGTGACCTGTGCCGGTTGTAGCTGAAGAGTGGTCCTACAGTCCTTAGCATGATGACCAAAACGCTGGCACCGACGACAGCGAAACTTCTCACAATCACCCGTATGATGAAATCCACACTCACCACACTTCGGGAGTTTCCCAGTATAACCCCCAGTCCTCTGCTCAGATGACGCTCCCACAATGTCCTGCCTCTTAACCTGCTGTTGAGACGACCCAATGTTCTTTCCAGCACTCTCCCATTTCCTATTGTTGTCCGCAGGGGCTTTCACAGCAGCACCCCTCGGAGGTAGAACGCCCTCATCAACCTTCATGTTGGTCAGCTTGTGAGCTGCCCGAACAGTGGCCAACATGGTAGTGTGATCAGCAGCGGCAACAAGTCCAGCAATCTCCGGCACTAACCCAGCAACGTAGTGCTCAATCCTCCGGTACTCCGGTGTAGCCAAGCCGGGGCACATTACAGCCAACTCGTTGTGCCTAGCAGTAAACTCCTCGATCTCCGACCCAACCATCTTCAGATTCCAGAACTCATGCTCCAACTTCATGATCTCGTCCCTCGGGCAATACTCCGCTCGCAACATCTGAACGAACTCGGACCACGGCATAGCATTGGCCTCACCCAGGCCAAGATTCGCAGTGGTGGAGTTCCACCAGGTCAAAGCGTGTCCCTCTAGAGTAGCAGAAGCATACTTGACGCGATCAGCGTCAGGGCAGTTACACATAGCAAACACCGACTCGATCTTCTCTAACCACCGGAGCAGACCCACTGCCCCTTCAGTCCCATTGAAGAAATGGGGCTTACAGTCCATGAACTTCTTGTAGGTGCACCCAGACTGCGCCTGATTAGTATTTCCCAGGGTCTGCTGAGCAGCCTGGAAAGCAGCCAACGCAACATTCAACTGCTGCTGCAACATGTTCTCCAACTCCGCCTGAGTCATGGTAATGTTCTCACCACCTCGTCCACCGCCATTGCGACCCCCGCCGCCACCACGGCGTCCACCAGCACGTCCACCAGCGCGACCAGACATGTTCTGCCAAACATGAGATAAGATACTCAAAACCACCAACAGATCGAGCTACAAGTGACCAAACGAATTCAGAACGTGGTTCCAGCATGACCATTAGTCCGAACACGAAGTCCACCAAGATTTTCATGCATTTCGATTTATGATTTCGTGTGCACCCGAAATAACAAATCGCTCTACATGGTCCTCTAGGCGTGCTCCTAGCTAGAACTTCAAATCACCCGATACCCACATTCCTAAAAGAAACTGTTATCGCACGAAGATCCCAAAGTGAACAGTCACTCAGGAGTGTACTATGACAAGTACTAGTGCATGATAGTGTGTGTGCAGGCAAGTATGTACATTAGAGCATAGAGGGGAGATATCCAAAACCCGGAAAGATCTCAAGAATGTGTCGAAGCCACCACAATGTACACTACTGCCAAGTATAAGCGATAAGCCCCTTCATCTTCAAACCTGAAGAAGAAGATAGAACCCAGGTAGGAATAACAAAAGATGGATAATGTGATACCGTGTGATGAGGACACTGACACCCCGACAAGGTTAGTATGTTTACCAAATGACACGACCCGTAACTATGTGTGACCGTCTAACGTGTGTTATACTCGGCTATAGACTAGACTCTACATGCAGTCCTAGTTCACTATAACCATTGGCTCTGATACCAATCTGTCACACCCTCAAATTTCCACGTGCGGGGTTTTACCGCGAGGCGCGTGACACACCAGGATCCAAGTCAACGGTCACAATAAACAACACTATATGATACGTAAAAATGACATAAGCAAACCATTAAGTTTCATAAATGATCCATTGCTGCGGAAGCGTAAAACTTTATTACAACATGAAGTCAAAAGTACGAAAGTCTGAAAATACTAAATGAGATGCACATGAATCCTAGACGCCGTGAGACTCCGTGCGCCTATCGACAGCTGCTACCTTAGCGACCTGAGACAAACATGCTAAATACGTCAGCAAATAATGCCGGTGAGTTCACAGGTTTTTAATGAATACCGACTCCAAATGTATACCAATTCCAAGTGAAAATCGACTCCAACTGAATACTAACTCCCAAATGAATACCCATGATCAATCCAGACCACATGCATGCAAATCATATGAATACCTGTTACTACTGCGATTTGAAAACCATTACTGGACTCGAATACTGTGAATACTGAATACGTGCCCGAATGAATACTGAATACTGAATACTGTATACTGAATACTGAATACCTAAGAGACAATATGCACCCGTCCGACCTCCAGTCGACGAGTGGGGCGGGTCAAGCCCAAATAGTGCTATCCACATTTCCCCCGTTGTGCATCCCCGCACATTCATGGTTCTCCCCGGGACTTCCAAAGATCGCATAGTAATATAATGAATACTCTAAAACATAATGAATACGTGAAAACATAATGAATACTCCAAAACCCAATGAATTCATGAATACCAAAACGTAGTTGACACACCTTTCATGAAAACTTAGTTGAAACGCCTTTTATGAAAACATAGTTGAAACACGTTTAAAGAACACAGCATGTTTTCTCCCCCAAAAATGTAAAACCAGTAAAAGAGTGGGGCCGTGAAACTCACCTTAGAGTGCGTCTTCTTGATAACTAGAGATCCAACCCGTGTACGATACTTCCGACTAATAACAACCTATTAATGAGTTTACATAAGTGTGATGACTACTAACCCGAAGGCTAACAAGTCCCCGATTGTCCAGATCTTGACTACGTATGTTAAAAAGTGTGTTTAAACGTTAACCGGACATCCCAGACCGACCCGACATCCCGTTGGTGACCCATTACATCAATTAGTCATGCACATAAGTTTAACACATAAGTTTCAAGCATAAAACACTTAGTTTGCATCAAAAATCTCATTCCGGACATCAGATGGTCGAATGTGGTTTTTCCCAATTCCACGTTCGCCCGTTTGAGCCTCGTTCGCCCGTTTTTCCCACATTTTGTTCCACGTTCGCCCGTTGAGCCACGTTCGCCGTTTTTCCCACGTTCGCCCGTTTTTCCCACGTTCGCCCGTTTTTCCCACGTTCGCCCGTTTTTCCACGTTCGCCCGTTTTTCCACGTTCGCCCAAATTTTATTCCATGTTCGCCCATTCGAACCAATTTTATTCCACGTTCGCCCGTTTTCATCAGCATTTTATAAAACGCACCAAAACGCATCTAAACGGTCCGAAAACATCACGAAACATTACCAATCACAGCAGTCAACTATCATTAACATATTCCAACATAACCCTACCAATTTTATCCCGAAATCCGTCCGTTTTACAAGTTACCCGAAATAGCAAATTATGGAGATGTCACATCAAACACATGCAATCTTTACCCAATTAGGAAACTTTATGAAATCAATCAATAATCAACTTAATATACTCATATTATCATGAACAATAAACCCCCCAATCATATCCTTATCACTATCATCATGAACAAGCCCTAGATTTAACCCAAAATCCCCAAAATGAACATAACATCATCAATAATCAATTGTAACCTATCTCAATCAAAAATCATCATCAATAACACTCCTAGATCATTGTCATAACATCTATACAGCAATCAATCATCAAACAATGCATAACATCACATAAAACACCATTAACACATGTTATTTTGTATGAAAACTCATTGTTTATGAATAGGTTTTGTTTAGAAAGATATTAGGAAGGTTTTTATTCATGAAAACATGTTTGAATCAGATCTGGACTCTTGGGGTTCAATGAAAACGATTTGAAATGCTTTAAAATTGATTTAGAATGAAGAACACACCTTAGATCTTTGTGTAGAAGATGTTTGTAGGTTAGATTATAGAAAACAAGGGCAAAAACTCCTTCCCCAATGTTTAAAGTTGCTAGAGAGTGTTTTGAGGCGTTTAGGGTTTGTGAAATGGTGAAAAATGACAAAGTGTGGTATTTATACTATGTCCACATTCGCCCCTTTTACGTGGGCGAATGTACCCTCCTTCGACCCTTTCACAGGGTCGAACGTACCCTGACTTGGTCGAATGAAATTCTTTCAATTCCATATCCCAGGTTCGCCCCTTTTACAAGGGTTGAACCAGGAGTATTGTCCAGGTTCGCCCATTCGATTGGTCGAACCAGGACTCAAGTTTTTTCTAGTTTTCCAATTTGTCGTGTTTAACGCATTTTAACGCACCCTACCATACGAGCATGCAACCTTAGTCTATGTTTAACATATTTAAGCACGGATGATTATCTATACAACATTTAAACACATCTAAGCATATAATCCACCATGTGACAATTAGTCTACACATACACTTAATTAGTTTATGTAATTCACCAACAACGGGACTCGTATCATGTGTGTGTGTGTGTGTGTGTGTGTGTGTCTAACACAATGATCTCCCGAATTATGGAACCCTGGACAATACGAACTGTGTTCCGATTCTACTGACCCCGTCAAGTATGTTTAATAATCGTTTTCGCTAAGGTAGACTTATGTGTTTATAAAATGTTGACCCAAACATGCCGGGTGTCACAACGACCACCACCGCCTGCAACCCATCGAACCCCCACCATCAGATCGTTTTGATTATTTGTTTTTTAGAGAGAGAGAGAGTTTGCTTCTTTGTTTTTTAGAGATAGTGTGAGAGAGAGAGGAGAGAAGAAATAGAGAGTGTGTCTGGTGTTTGTGTTTTAGAGAGAGAGGTGAGAGATGTTGTTGTTATTGTTGTTGTTGTTGTTGTTATTATTATTATTATTATTATTATTATTATTATTATTATTATTATTATTATTATTATTATTTAAAGTGTAGTTGGGGTGGGGTGGGGTGGGGGTCTTATTATTACTAAAATGCCCACAAGTGGGTATATAGAAAAGATTTTGTTGCCCCTAAATAATAAAATACTTAAAACAATAAAGGTGGTGATGTGTCACTTTGTGAGTGGTTCAGAGGAATTCTCTAGTTCTCACAATTTGGGTGAGTTCTCATATTATCCCATTCCAACAAACATATTCATGATTGTATATTAAATCTTGTTACTGTTCGAAATAAAACACTTACTTTCCTTTGGGTTAAGGCACGCGTGAAATTGACGGATTTGAAATGGGAGAAATGGCGTGGTTTTAACATATAGCATATCGTTTAGCTTTGTAACTGTATGCATAGATTTATACATGGGTGATCTGTGATGTATGAGTTGTACTCGTATGTCGGGTTATTATGTTAGTTTCCCGCTAGCTTTGGTGTTTAATAAAAGTTCGTTGGCCATTAAAAAAATCTTGTTACTGTTTGAAAAAGTGCATTAAATTTATTTTAAAATATACGCAGTATGATTATAGTGGGGAACTGACATTTTAATGTATCATCATATATGTTCTACTTTGACTGAAAAACCAAATACATCATGTTTTGTATTTGGCGGAATCAATCTATGTTCCTTTATTCCCTTGTTAATTGTTACTAGTGGTTAACTCGCACGTTGCGGCGGAGTCGCCAATACGCTATAGAAACATGATATGCATCAGACACAAGTATTTTGCATGTATTTTAATTGAGTCTCTTTTTGCCTTTCGAGGAGATACATATCCTTTCTTCACTTCCAATATTGCTAATGGAATTAGATTATATGATTGTAAATAAACACATAATATTGCCATGAATAATATTTGTTTTTGGAGTATTAAAAATATACATTTGGGTAAAAATATGTATATGTTATGAGGAATTTGAGCAAGTTATTCCCTTTTGAACCCATTTGGGTAAAACTGTAAAATACTACTTGTAAATGTAACCTCTAAATATAACAGTGTCAATAAATCAAATTAAAAAATATATAACATTCAAAACTCAAAGCACGTAGGTAGGTTTCATTGTTTTAGCCACACACTATCATAAGGATAAAAAAAATTATGTTAGCTTTCTGTTTAACTACCTAAAAAATGGAGGACCTTATAGATGACGAGAGAATAAAAAGCATCAACATCGCTAACATTTTTTGCTTTGTTTGCCATCATTTGGAGTCATGTTTCAAGTGCTAGAACAAACAACTCGTACTAACATATTTAAATCATAGGGTCAGGAGTAAAAACAAGTTTATTGTAGTGAAAGAAGATGTGAACTCAACCAGACTTTTGTGTGCTTCTCATTAATTTACATATAATTAATCCTAAGACATGTACATACAACAATTATTAACTAAGCATTTTTCAAGTGGGTTGGGTGTATAAACAAGGGTGTATCACAAAGGTAGATACAAAAACAATGAATGATAACAAGATTGTGAATTTTTGATAATTTAATGAAATAAAGTTACCCTATAGGAAGATGTAATAATTCAATGTAGATACGAAAATAATGAATGATAATTTGATTGTGAATTTTTTATAATTTAATGAAATAAAGTTAGCCCATAGGCATTTAGGGAAGAAAAGTGCTAAAACTTATGAAATTGTAAATAAACCTTTGGCATACCATATTAACTTTGGACAATTTGGACATATTTGCCCATGCTTCCTCCTTTATAATATAGTATAGATTATGTTGACTCCTAATTTTTTTTGAACTTTGACTTTCATTAAAACATAAGGGGAAGTCCTCAAAGCAAGGACTAACACCCAAAACTATAACATATACAAGGGATTATTACACCAATCCTCCCACCGGAGGTCCTTAAAAAGGGACCTATGCTTTAACCAAACAAACGAAATAGATTTTATACTACCAACCACCAATTGAATCTTAGGCTCCTTCTTGTTGAAAATCTTGTCGTTTCGAGCTTTCCATATCATCCGCATGGCGGCCATGATGATCCCATGAACGATCTTCTTACCCCATTTACCAACACTAGCTTGCTTGTACAGTAAAAGGAGGTCCCTTGTGCTAGCAACCGAAGGCACATTTAGACCGCACCACTTCAAAATATTAGACCACACTCCAAATGAGAAACCACAACCCACGAAGATGTGGCTCGAAGTTTCCAAGTCAACCTCACATAATTTGCACCGATCGTTGGGGATAAACACATTTCTTTTGCTAAGAGCAACCACTGTCGGTATTCTATCCATCTCTGCCCGCCAAGCGAAAATGTGACATTTCAAGGGAACCCACGCTACCCATTTTAATTTAAAATAAACCTCCATGTCCGAATAGTCCTTTATTTTTCTTTTAACGTCCGCCACTGTGAAGTAAGGAGAACCATCCCATTCCCATTTATCCTTCGTGTTGTTGAGATGAATCTGTTCCAGCATCGAAGAAAGGTCAGCCCACTCCTGGACTTGGCGAATACCCATAGGCCGAGAAAAGTCAACTGGAGCCCACATCCCATTGTTGACACACTTACTAACCACCTCTTTCTTATTATTTGCATCTTGATACATCAGAGGGAACTTGGACTTGAGGGGGATATTTAACAACCAAGCATCATTCCAAAAACTAATGCTACAACCATCGCCAACCTTACCCTGCAAAAATTCAAGAAAAAATTTTTCTCCACATTTGAACTTCTCGCAATTTTTTACAATAGCCGCCCAACAACCGCTCTTTCCAGAAACACGAGGGAGACCATACCAACATTGTCTGCCGTTATGACACGACAAAATAATATGTTTCCACAAAGAACCTTCCTCCACTTTATACCGCCAAACCCATTTAGAAAGTAAGGCGTCATTCACATCTTTTAGCCGGCTAATCCCCAAACCACCATTGTTTTTTCCATAAGACACCCTCTCCCACGACACCCAATGAATCTTGTTAAGATCAATATTTCCCGACCAAAGGAATCGTTTCATAAGACTTTCAAGATTTTTTATGACTCCGACCGGGGCTTTGTATAAGGAAAAGAAGTAAATAGGGAGACTTTGAAGCACCGATTTCACTCATCCTGAGTTAGCTATTCATTTATTACGGTTATATCATTAATTCTCTATTATTGATATGTTTATTGATATTACTTTAATCGTCGTATATAGTTTACCTTAATTATTCCATTAAGGCTTTAGGCTAAATGGTACATTTTTCGTGACTCGGCCTGAGTTTATGAATTCTCAGGACCGACCCTGATAATATTAATTTATATGTCAAAGAATTGAGATAATCATAAGATTTTTATTTATTTATATAGTAAAGATAAATATTATAAATTACCAACTTAGATATTTCTGAAATTTGATAAATTAGTTAAAAGCATTATATATTAGGGTGCCTTTTATTAAATTTGTTGTACTAAATATATAAATTATAATTTTACTCATTACGATGCATTATATAACAATAAAGATTAATTTATTTATTATAAATTAAACCTAAAAGATGTTGATGTGGTAATATTTTAATAGTTTTTTACATATTATATTTGTTAGGATTGTTGATGGTCTAATGCGGTTAGGTGTGAAGACAACATAAAAGGGAGGACTATACTTCATATCGCCTGCCATATAAGCAAGTAGGGTAATTCCCCTTTTTGAGACAACTCACGGGTGTGGAGACAACCCTCTCCCTTTTCTTATTAATTATTTATTTTTTTAACTTTATTATTATTTTTAATTATATTTCAAAGTAATAAATCTACTACCAACTATTCTATCTATATAATAAATGAGTAACCTTGGGTCGAATGGAGTCTTTAGAGAGGGCCTGTAGGATCCAACTCCTTATATGGAGCTCTGAAAATCTAACAATAAAAACCTTTTTTTTTATTTATTTTTTTTTCATTCTCCATAACATATCACTCTTATTCTCTCTAACAAATCTTTCAATCTTCCATCTTCATCTTGCATCATTTGTTGATTATCCACACCCGATTCAAGGTAATCATCGATCCTACTTTTCATAACAAGTCTTTCAATCTTCCTTCTTCATCTTGCATCATTAAATTCGGATTTATGTAAATATGAATATTCATACACATCAATCTTTTATTTTGAACATTTTATGTCTACAATTGAATAAGGACTTGTTCCATCGATCCTACTTTTCATAACAAGTCTTTCAATCTTCCATATTCATCTTGCATCATTTTATGTCTACACAAATAAGGCGCATCTTTTATTTTGAACATTTTATGTCTACAATTGAACAAGTCTTTCAATCTTCCATCTTCATCTTCATCTTGCATCATTTCAATTATAAGCACGAATCAAATACCAAAGTTTTCATTCAACCTAACGAAAGGGTGAATGGAAAATTTTGAAATTCAGTTTTCACCAAAATGTCCAATCCGTTCTACATGTTGTCATTTTCAATCATTTAAGCTTCAAACTTCCAAAAAATTTTGATTTTGAGATACAAAACTCTGATTGGTATGTCAAACTTCGGAAAATGATCATCCTCCAACATCAGTTATCGAAAATAAAGTAGAAATGTAAAATCTTTTGGATTTTCTAAAGTTTATGCTAAAACACACCAAAAATCTTTTTTGAAAACGATTTGAAATGCTTTAAAATTGATTTAGAATGAAGAACACACCTTAGATCTTTGTGTAGAAGATGTTTGTAGGTTAGATTATAGAAAACAAGGGCAAAAACTCCTTCCCCAATGTTTAAAGTTGCTAGAGAGTGTTTTGAGGCGTTTAGGGTTTGTGAAATGGTGAAAAATGACAAAGTGTGGTATTTATACTATGTCCACATTCGCCCCTTTTACCTGGGCGAATGTACCCTCCTTCGACCCTTTCACAGGGTCGAACGTACCCTGACTTGGTCGAATGAAATTCTTTCAATTCCATATCCCAGGTTCACCCCTTTTACAAGGGTTGAACCAGGAGTATTGTCCAGGTTCGCCCATTCGATTGGTCGAACCAGGACTCAAGTTTTTTCTAGTTTTCCAATTTGTCGTGTTTAACGCATTTTAACGCACCCTACCATACGAGCATGCAACCTTAGTCTATGTTTAACATATTTAAGCACGGATGATTATCTATACATCATTTAAACACATCTAAGCATATAATCCACCATGTAACAATTAGTCTACACATACACTTAATTAGTTTATGTAATTCACCAACAACGGGACTCGTATCATGTGTGTGTGTGTGTGACTAACCCAATGATCTCCCGAATTATGGAACCCTGGACAATACGAACTGTGTTCCGATTCTACTGACCCCGTCAAGTATGTTTAATAAACGTTTTCGCTAAGGTAGACTTATGTGTTTATAAAATGTTGACCCAAACATGCCGGGTGTCACAACGACCACCACCGCCTGCAACCCATCGAACCCCCACCATCAGATCGTTTTGATTATTTGTTTTTTAGAGAGAGAGAGTTTGCTTCTTTGTTTTTTAGAGATAGTGTGAGAGAGAGAGGAGAGAAGAAATAGAGAGTGTGTCTGGTGTTTGTGTTTTAGAGAGAGAGGTGAGAGATGTTGTTGTTATTGTTGTTGTTGTTGTTGTTGTTGTTATTATTATTATTATTATTATTATTATTATTATTATTTAAAGTGTAGTTGGGGTGGGGTGGGGTGGGGGTCTTATTATTACTAAAATGCCCACAAGTGGGTATATAGAAAAGATTTTGTTGCCCCTAAATAATAAAATACTTAAAACAATAAAGGTGGTGATGTGTCACTTTGTGAGTGGTTCAGAGGAATTCTCTAGTTCTCACAATTTGGGTGAGTTCTCATATTATCCCATTCCAACAAACATATTCATGATTGTATATTAAATCTTGTTATTGTTCGAAATAAAACACTTACTTTCCTTTGGGTTAAGGCACGCGTGAAATTGACGGATTTGAAATGGGAGAAATGGCGTGGTTTTAACATATAGCATATCGTTTAGCTTTGTAACTGTATGCATAGATTTATACATGGGTGATCTGTGATGTATGAGTTGTACTCGTATGTCGGGTTATTATGTTAGTTTCCCGCTAGCTTTGGTGTTTAATAAAAGTTCGTTGGCCATTAAAAAAATCTTGTTACTGTTTGAAAAAGTGCATTAAATTTATTTTAAAATATACGCAGTATGATTATAGTGGGGAACTGACATTTTAATGTATCATCATATATGTTCTACTTTGACTGAAAAACCAAATACATCATGTTTTGTATTTGGCGGAATCAATCTATGTTCCTTTATTCCCTTGTTAATTGTTACTAGTGGTTAACTCGCACGTTGCGGCGGAGTCGCCAATACGCTATAGAAACATGATATGCATCAGACACAAGTATTTTGCATGTATTTTAATTGAGTCTCTTTTTGCCTTTCGAGGAGATACATATCCTTTCTTCACTTCCAATATTGCTAATGGAATTAGATTATATGATTGTAAATAAACACATAATATTGCCATGAATAATATTTGTTTTTGGAGTATTAAAAATATACATTTGGGTAAAAATATGTATATGTTATGAGGAATTTGAGCAAGTTATTCCCTTTTGAACCCATTTGGGTAAAACTGTAAAATACTACTTGTAAATGTAACCTCTAAATATAACAGTGTCAATAAATCAAATTAAAAAATATATAACATTCAAAACTCAAAGCACGTAGGTAGGTTTCATTGTTTTAGCCACACACTATCATAAGGATAAAAAAAATTATGTTAGCTTTCTGTTTAACTACCTAAAAAATGGAGGACCTTATAGATGACGAGAGAATAAAAAGCATCAACATCGCTAACATTTTTTGCTTTGTTTGCCATCATTTGGAGTCATGTTTCAAGTGCTAGAACAAACAACTCGTACTAACATATTTAAATCATAGGGTCAGGAGTAAAAACAAGTTTATTGTAGTGAAAGAAGATGTGAACTCAACCAGACTTTTGTGTGCTTCTCATTAATTTACATATAATTAATCCTAAGACATGTACATACAACAATTATTAACTAAGCATTTTTCAAGTGGGTTGGGTGTATAAACAAGGGTGTATCACAAAGGTAGATACAAAAACAATGAATGATAACAAGATTGTGAATTTTTGATAATTTAATGAAATAAAGTTACCCTATAGGAAGATGTAATAATTCAATGTAGATACGAAAATAATGAATGATAATTTGATTGTGAATTTTTTATAATTTAATGAAATAAAGTTAGCCCATAGGCATTTAGGGAAGAAAAGTGCTAAAACTTATGAAATTGTAAATAAACCTTTGGCATACCATATTAACTTTGGACAATTTGGACATATTTGCCCATGCTTCCTCCTTTATAATATAGTATAGATTATGTTGACTCCTAATTTTTTTTGAACTTTGACTTTCATTAAAACATAAGGGGAAGTCCTCAAAGCAAGGACTAACACCCAAAACTATAACATATACAAGGGATTATTACACCAATCCTCCCACCGGAGGTCCTTAAAAAGGGACCTATGCTTTAACCAAACAAACGAAATAGATTTTATACTACCAACCACCAATTGAATCTTAGGCTCCTTCTTGTTGAAAATCTTGTCGTTTCGAGCTTTCCATATCATCCGCATGGCGGCCATGATGATCCCATGAACGATCTTCTTACCCCATTTACCAACACTAGCTTGCTTGTACAGTAAAAGGAGGTCCCTTGTGCTAGCAACCGAAGGCACATTTAGACCGCACCACTTCAAAATATTAGACCACACTCCAAATGAGAAACCACAACCCACGAAGATGTGGCTCGAAGTTTCCAAGTCAACCTCACATAATTTGCACCGATCGTTGGGGATAAACACATTTCTTTTGCTAAGAGCAACCACTGTCGGTATTCTATCCATCTCTGCCCGCCAAGCGAAAATGTGACATTTCAAGGGAACCCACGCTACCCATTTTAATTTAAAATAAACCTCCATGTCCGAATAGTCCTTTATTTTTCTTTTAACGTCCGCCACTGTGAAGTAAGGAGAACCATCCCATTCCCATTTATCCTTCGTGTTGTTGAGATGAATCTGTTCCAGCATCGAAGAAAGGTCAGCCCACTCCTGGACTTGGCGAATACCCATAGGCCGAGAAAAGTCAACTGGAGCCCACATCCCATTGTTGACACACTTACTAACCACCTCTTTCTTATTATTTGCATCTTGATACATCAGAGGGAACTTGGACTTGAGGGGGATATTTAACAACCAAGCATCATTCCAAAAACTAATGCTACAACCATCGCCAACCTTACCCTGCAAAAATTCAAGAAAAAATTTTTCTCCACATTTGAACTTCTCGCAATTTTTTACAATAGCCGCCCAACAACCGCTCTTTCCAGAAACACGAGGGAGACCATACCAACATTGTCTGCCGTTATGACACGACAAAATAATATGTTTCCACAAAGAACCTTCCTCCACTTTATACCGCCAAACCCATTTAGAAAGTAAGGCGTCATTCACATCTTTTAGCCGGCTAATCCCCAAACCACCATTGTTTTTTCCATAAGACACCCTCTCCCACGACACCCAATGAATCTTGTTAAGATCAATATTTCCCGACCAAAGGAATCGTTTCATAAGACTTTCAAGATTTTTTATGACTCCGACCGGGGCTTTGTATAAGGAAAAGAAGTAAATAGGGAGACTTTGAAGCACCGATTTCACTCATCCTGAGTTAGCTATTCATTTATTACGGTTATATCATTAACTCTCTATTATTGATATGTTTATTGATATTACTTTAATCGTCGTATATAGTTTACCTTAATTATTCCATTAAGGCTTTAGGCTAAATGGTACATTTTTCGTGACTCGGCCTGAGTTTATGAATTCTCAGGACCGACCCTGATAATATTAATTTATATGTCAAAGAATTGAGATAATCATAAGATTTTTATTTATTTATATAGTAAAGATAAATATTATAAATTACCAACTTAGATATTTCTGAAATTTGATAAATTAGTTAAAAGCATTATATATTAGGGTGCCTTTTATTAAATTTGTTGTACTAAATATATAAATTATAATTTTACTCATTACGATGCATTATATAACAATAAAGATTAATTTATTTATTATAAATTAAACCTAAAAGATGTTGATGTGGTAATATTTTTAATAGTTTTTTACATATTATATTTGTTAGGATTGTTGATGGTCTAATGCGGTTAGGTGTGAAGACAACATAAAAGGGAGGACTATACTTCATATCGCCTGCCATATAAGCAAGTAGGGTAATTCCCCTTTTTGAGACAACTCACGGGTGTGGAGACAACCCTCTCCCTTTTCTTATTAATTATTTATTTTTTTAACTTTATTATTATTTTTAATTATATTTCAAAGTAATAAATCTACTACCAACTATTCTATCTATATAATAAATGAGTAACCTTGGGTCGAATGGAGTCTTTAGAGAGGGCCTGTAGGATCCAACTCCTTATATGGAGCTCTGAAAATCTAACAATAAAAACCTTTTTTTTTATTTTTTTTTTCATTCTCCATAACATATCACTCTTATTCTCTCTAACAAATCTTTCAATCTTCCATCTTCATCTTGCATCATTTGTTGATTATCCACACCCGATTCAAGGTAATCATCGATCCTACTTTTCATAACAAGTCTTTCAATCTTCCTTCTTCATCTTGCATCATTAAATTCGGATTTATGTAAATATGAATATTCATACACATCAATCTTTTATTTTGAACATTTTATGTCTACAATTGAATAAGGACTTGCATTAATAATGTTTGAATCGACTAAATTAGTATTGTTTTCAGATGTGTTTGAATATTCATCCGTTCCGATGTGTATAAATATCCATATTTTCATAATGTCAATTTTCGATTGTTTATCTTTTATTTTCGATTGTTTATCTTGTATTCCGATTGTTTATCTTTTATTTAGTCTATAAGAAGGATTCCTGACAATCGTTCTATATGTTTTTTAAACGGATTCATTCAGTTATTGAAACGGATTTATGTAAATCGATCATTTGATCAGTTTTATTCATCTAAATGAAACGGATTTATTGAGTTGTATTCATTTGGATGTTTCGATGATTTGAAATTTTTTAAAAAGAGATATCCATTCATTTGTCTAAATCAGGATTGTTTAGAATAATGGATTGGAAAACAAAGTTTTTGTTTTTGTAAATTTGTTAAGTTAAAATAAATAATGGTCCACGAGATTTGTGATAAAGGGATAACAAAGATCTATCATTCTGTTTTGTTTTTAACAGTCAACAGCTGACAAATTTCTTTTTTTTTTAACTGATGAGTATTTCGTAGATGATGAATATTAGGATTCAATTTTGTTATGTTAATTTTGTTATTGTCATCAAGGTTTTTTTAGATATATATTGAACCGGATTTACTATTCAAACGAATTTAGTCATTCTATGTTTTAACATTTGAAAAACAGGATTTGATCCGAAGACACAATCGCTATTATGTCTTATCATAATGGTTCTCAATTCTTCAAGGTTTTGCATGGCCCTTCGTCAACAGTTTTGGTATGTTTAATACTAGTTTAAGTACCCGTGTATTACACGGGTTATACAAAATCAAATATTTAATTTGCAAGTCTCTAAGTTATATTTGTAAATGAAATGAAATGAAATGAAATGTTTAAATCTTGAAATAGATGAATAATAATAATAATAATAATAATAATAATAATAATAATAATAATAATAATAATAATAATAATAATAATAATAATAATTCTCAAATATATAAGTAAATCATAAGTTTATAAAAAATAGCATTGTACACGACATTTGTTTTCTTATTAGTAAGTTTTCCATATTTATAATATTACTAATAAGTTACGTACCGTGCATCACATGGGTTGAACAACGTAAATTGTATAATTTTTGACTCTATATCTATAAATAATCAAAACGGGAAAATCACTGAAATAAACATTGAATACATCTGATTACCAAAATAAACATTGTTATAGGCTAAAATTTAGCCACTTCAAGCTTGAATCGGCTAATATGTAGCCTTTTAGTTTATAGTGTATTCGCTAACACCTGTCATACCTGAAATGGTTTTTAATATAAAGCCCCTAAACTTTAGCTATTTTAAGTTTAATCCCTAAAGCTCCCTAAAGTTTAGCCATTTAAATAAAAATCCAAAATTAATCTAACTCTTAAAGTAGCCGTTTTTAATTTGAAACCCCTAAAATTTAGCCATTTCAAGCGGGGGGTTTTCAATTTAACCCTAAAAGTCCTTAAATTTTAGCCATTTTAATAAAAAAAATGAAAAAAAAAAATCTAAGCCCCTAAAGTTTAGCCGTCTTTAGTTTCACCCGCTCCCTAAATTTAGCCGTTCAACATAGAATTCAATATAAATCTAACCCCTAAAATTTAGCCGATTTCAATTTAACCCCAAACTTTAGCCCTTTTCAAATAAATCCAAATGTAGTTTATTTTGAACATCATGACTACAACTTAGCCTTTTCAAGGATGATACCCCTAGAATTTAGCCCATAAACATGTTTATTTTGGTTATTAGACATAGTCAATGTTTATTTTCGTTATATTCCCTATCAAAACTGCAATAACCTCATTTTCAAAATATCTCCACATTCCTTGTCTATACACTCTGATCACTACAAAAAAAATGAAGTTAAAACTTTGAGGTATATCAATATGATACACACTAACCCTATCCAGCCTAAAAACCAAAACTTATCATCACAATGTAAAATAATTGTTTAAAAAACGTGTTAAATATGCTGAAAAAAACGTTTACCAAGAATTGCCTAGTCACAAAAAGGCAACACGAAACATATGCAGAAAACATATCGTTGCAAGAAGTAGATGTAAATATACATATAATGAGGAGCACAACACATCCTAATAAAATTACCAGTCAATAATCAAGAAGTATCTCTGAACATAAGGTTGTTCTGTAAACAAAAAAGTTATAAAAAAGGTTAGAAGCATTATTGTTTGATTGATTCTTTGATATTCTATTTTCAATTACACAAACCCCAAAAAAGGATAGAAGATTAACATTTTTCTTGTCCCAGTAATCATAAACAAAAATAAAATCAGGCTTCTTTTAGGATCATGGAATGCAAATACTTACATGAATCAATCAGATCTTAATTGTTAGAAATAGGTACCCGAGGCAAGAAGAGAGAAATCTGATATCAACAAAATAGTCACCGAATTAAACTCTAATTTCTTAAACGATTTGAAAAGGATTCGATGAAAAACAACATTAAAATTCTGAAGTCAACACATGGAAACGATTGTACCTGTTAAAGTCGAATGAGAAGATTCGACGATTAAGGAAAGAAGAGGAGCAGGGATGAACAGTGAGAAGGGAGAATGAGAAAATCATACTTTGGAGAAGAATATTAGGATGGTATCAACAGACGATGGTTTGAAGGCAAACTGAAGATAAGACTTCTACAAAAAGATTAGTGATGATGGGGCCGGGAGAGGTACAGGGAGAAGGATGAGGGTGGATGGCGATAAATTAGGGAAGTGAAAAGAGTAATTATTATGGTTAATGAAAAGAAAACTGTGAGAAAGGATGATGCCACGTGGAAAAAAAAGGGTGGGAATTTTACAAAGTGATGGTTTAAGAGAGGGACATGTGGCTAAATTCATTTTGATTCTTTGATATTCTACTTTCAATTACACAAACCCCAAAAAAGGATAGAAGATTAACATTTTTTTTTGTCCCACTAATCATAAACAAAAAAAAAATCAGGCTTCTTTTAGGATCATGGAATGCGAATACTTACAGGGATCAATCAGATCTTAATTGTTAGAAATAGGTACCCGAGGCAAGAAGAGAGAAATCTGATATCAACAAAATAGTCACCGAATTAAACTCTAATTTCTTAAACGATTTGAAAAGGATTCAATGAAAAACAACATTAAAATTCTGAAGTCAACACATGGAAACGATTGTACCTGTTAAAGTCGAATGAGAAGATTCGACGATTAAGGAAAGAAGAGGAGCAGGGATGAACAGTGAGAAGGGAGAATGAGAAAATCATACTTTGGAGAAGAATATTAGGATGGTATCAACAGACGATGGTTTGAAGGCAAACTGAAGATAAGACTTCTACAAAAAGATTAGTGATGATGGGGGAGAGGTACAGGGAGAAGGATGAGGGTGGATGGCGATAAATTAGAGGAGTGAAAAGAGTAATTATTAGGGTTAATGAAAAGAAAACTGTTAAGTTTTCTTCTCCAAAGCTCCCTAAAGTTAAAACTCTGATCACTACAGAAAAGA
The DNA here is from genome assembly GCA_028751855.1 of Ambrosia trifida. NCBI lineage: Eukaryota > Viridiplantae > Streptophyta > Magnoliopsida > Asterales > Asteraceae > Ambrosia > Ambrosia trifida. The sequence continues at coordinate 60,049,280 of CM054128.1, read as the reverse complement.
AAACTGTGAGAAAGGATGATGCCACGTGGCAAAAAAAAAGGGTGGGAATTTTACAAAGTGATGGTTTAAAAGAAGGACATGTGGCTAAATTCATTTTATTTTATTATATTTTATAGATTATTGAGCAAAATTATGTTTAATACGAAATTATGTTTAATATATTTTTACGAAATTATGTTTAATATTATTTATTGTCATTAATAATAATTAACCGAATTCAATGTCATTCAATCTGAATGATTGTTATTTATTTACATTAATAATAATTGACCAAATTTAATGTTATTTATTACGATTTTTTAATCACATTAATTTATATTACTATTAATACGAAATTCGTTTTACCATAATAACTCCCATTTTATTTTTTTGTTTAAATGATTGATTATGAATCAATTTAACCCGTAATGTCACACCCTCAAATTCCACGCGCGGGGTTTTACCGCGAGGCGCATGACAAACCAGGATCTAAGTCAACGGTCACAATAAACGACACTATATGATACGTAAAATGAAATAAACAACCATCAAGTTTCATAAATCCATTCGCTGCGGAAGCGTAACTTTTATTACAACCCAAAAGTAAAAGTGCATAAGTCTGAAAAAGATATGATAATGCATATGAAGCCTAGACGCCGTGTGACTCCGTGCGCCTATAGTAAGCTGCTACCTCAACGACCTGAGACAAACATGCTAAAAACGTCAGCAAATAATGCCGGTGAGTTCACAGGTTTTTAATTAAATGTTTAAAGTAATGAAAGCCATCATGTTATCACTACATCAAAAGTAATAGCGTTAGCTAGACGCATGAGTTATACTACTACGACCGGAAACCATTACAGACAACGATATATGATTTTTGCCCGAAATGATTTAGCGTACGACCGAGACAATATGCACCCGCCCGGCTCCCAGCCGACGGGTGGGGTCTGTCAATCCCAATAGATCTATCCACATTTCCCCCGTTATGCTATCCAGCATATTCATGGTTTCCCCGGGACTTTACGTATCGTATAGTAAGTAAATGAATCAACCACTAGCATAACATGATAATTTATGTAATAAGTATAAGCATGTGTCTCCCCCAAAATGTAAAGCATAAGACGGGGCCGTGAAACTCACCTGATGCTGCTCTTCGCACTACAATAAGTAAACCTGCTCAATAGACGGCCCCTAATACCGGTGACCTATCATGACGAGCATATAAGGTGTTAGACTAACAACCCGTAGGTTGATTAGTCCCTAATAGTCCAGACCATAACCGTGTACATATGAAATGATGTTCCAACGTTTAACCGACCGTACCAGGCAAGGCCCGACATCCCATTGGTGACCCGACATCTCATGTGTTTAGACAATACAAGACATCATGTCACATATGCAATCAAACACTTAATACGCGCAACAGTTCACCTAGTCTAGCATAATATCCGTTTAACGCATAAACAGGTCCGAATACGTGTTACTAAGTCATTGGGTGAATCCCGGGGTTCCTATCATGTTCCTAGGCGTCAAATCATGTTCCGGGATGTTAAAATATACATACAGCAGCATTACACGCGATTAGGAATCAAACTAGCAATTAGGAAAAGTCAACATGTGATTAGGGCTAGTCAACATGCGAGTACAAGGGCTAATCGCCCCTAATGATGGGCGAGTAGGGCTACTCGTGTGACTTAGGGGCGAGTAGGGTCATAAGGCGTGCAATTCAGGGCTTAACTAGTGATTAGGATCGTAATCGCATGAAGTAAAGGCAATTGGACCCCCAATCGCCACTTGTATACACGATTAGGCTGCCATATAGGCGAGTAGGCCTCCAATCGCCTATAACATAGGCGATTAGGATCCCTAATCGCCTATAGTGCAGCTGATGTGGTATTTCGCGCGCCGAACACTCCAAATCAGATCCGAAACATGTAGAAACACCCAATAATCATTCTAACATATTAACAAACATATTCTAAGCAAAACCCCTAAGTTTTCATCATTCTAACAGTCCCGAATGCGAGCGTTTTCCCAAAATGGCAACTTAGCATGTAAACATCACATCAACATGCAAGAACTTGCCCTAAATAGCAAATATTCAGATTTAACCACATAATCACGTTGTCCGATAGCATCCTACTGTTCTAGCATCATCCTAGAGCAAACCCTAACATCACACAATCAACAACACACCTCATATCATCCTTAATCATCCAAAATCCTTCAAACGGGTCAAAACATCAAGTATCAATAATACACCACCAAAACCATTCAAACTCCTAGGACATCATCATACTAACTTATAACAGCAATAAACATCAAAACAACACAAGAATAACCATGATTCAACCCTAAAAATCCTACCTTTAACACATATAACACATATAATGCATGTAAAAGTGTAGGTTTGTTTAGAAACGGTTTTAAATGGATTTTCAAAGACAAAAACCTTTATAAGTCAGGTCTGGACGTTTAGGGAGCAAAACATATTCATTTAAAGGTTTGGGTTTGAAGAACACACCTTGTAATAAAGAGGTGATGATGGAATAAGCTTGAGAATGGTGGTTTTGATGCAAAAACGAGTTCCAGAGGGTGTTTGGGTGTTGGGTTATGTTATGGGACGGCTAGGGTTGTTATTATGATGTTTTGGAGGTCAAGGGTGGTATTTATAGGCGTTTCTAGTCGTTCAGCACGTTACACGCGATTACGCAGACTTACACGCGATTAGGGAGCCTAATCGCATGACCCTTCATGCGATTAGCCCCTAATCGCCTATATGTTCCTCCCAATCGCCCCTATATAGGCGATTAGGCTATTCCCCACCTGCCTAATCGCCTGCAGCCTCCCAGTTTGTGTGTTTTGCGCGTGAAACCCCGTTTTAACATATGTTAACACATATTCACATACCAATAAGCCACATAATGATTGTAAACATATAATACATGATAAATGACACGTTCCCACCCGATCACCAATTCCCGGGACCCGAGACCTGCGTGGTTGCGTTAAACCCGGCGATCCCACGAATCACCGATTCTTGTACACGTGGTTATGGACCGACACCCAATGGTTTCTCGAACCATTGTAACGACTCCCGATGATTCCCGAATCATCAATACGACTTAATTAACCCTAGTTAAGTATGATATTAAGTAGTTATTTGAAATGTTTTCGTTGAGATAGACTCGTATGCATGTAAAGTACGAAACGCATGTATGTAAGGTATAAAAGTATTGACCTGAATATGCCGGGTGTCACATCATCCCCCAGTTGAAAGAATTTTCGTCCCGAAAATTAAATGAAGTCCGTAGATGAAGAGACGAAAGGAAGAAAGATAAGAAAAAATTTTCCCCGTTGTTACATCATCCCCCAGTTGAAAGGAATCTCGACCCGAGATTCATTTTCTTTTGGAGGCCACATAGTTTGATTCAAACGCACGCTTAGGAAATAGATGAGGGTACTTAGCCTTCATCTGATCTTCTCGTTCCCACGTGAACTCCGGTCCACGATTAGAATTCTAACGAACCTTAACGATACGGATTTTACTCCGACGGAGGCTACGAATCTTATAATCTAAGATTTCAACTGGTTCCTCTACAATACGTAAATGATCATCAACCTTGATTTCTTCAAGAGGAACTACGAGAGATTCGTCTGCCAAACACTTCTTAAGATTCGAGACATGGAAGACGTTATGCACGCCACTAAGCTCGGCTGGTAAGTCAAGTCTGTATGCCACCGGCCCAATACGTTCCAAGATGGGGAACGGTCCGACATAACGAGGGTTAAGTTTGCCGCGCTTCCCGAAGCGTATAACGCCCTTCCATGGAGATACCTTCAATAAAACCCTGTCGCCAACCTGGAACTCCAAAGGTTTGCGACGACGATCAGCGTAGCTCTTCTGACGATCACGAGCTGCCGCCATACGATTACGAATTTGTACGATCTTTTCGGAAGTTTCGTACACCAATTCTGGACCGGTAAGTTGGCTTTCGCCCACTTCGGCCCAACAAAGAGGGGACCGGCACTTCCGTCCATACAGAGCCTCGAACGGTGCCGCCTTAATGCTAGAGTGGTAACTATTGTTGTAAGAGAACTCCACCAACGGTAAGTGAATCTCCCAACTCTTACCGAAATCGATGACGCACGCTCGAAGCATGTCTTCAAGCGTCTGAATCGTCCGCTCACTCTGACCGTCAGTTTGCGGATGATATGCGGTGCTCATGTCAAGTTGAGTACCCAACGCTTTATGTAATTGTTTCCAGAAACGGGAGGCGAAACGAGGGTCACGGTCGGAGATGATAGAGACGGGCACCCCGTGCCTGGAAACCACTTCCTTAAGATAGATACGAGACAACCGCTCCAGACTGTCGGTTTCCTTAATAGCGAGGAAATGTGCGGACTTTGTCAACCGGTCGACAATCACCCAGATCATGTCACAACCACTGGGCGACTTCGGAAGTTTGGTCACAAAATCCATGGTAATCCGCTCCCATTTCCATTCAGGAATTTCAGGTTGCTGTAGAAGACCAGACGGCTTCTGGTACTCCACCTTGACCTTAGCACAGGTCAGACACTTGCTGACATACGAAGCTATGTCAGCCTTCATATTAGGCCACCAATAGAGTATCTTTAAGTCCTGATACATCTTATCGGAACCCGGATGAATAGAATACCGGGATTTGTGGGCTTCGTCCAAGACAAGCCCCCGCAAACCCCCAAATAAAGGAACCCAAATGCGCTCGGCAAAGTAATGCAGGCCATCAGACCCAAGCTCGAGGTGTTTATCAGCACCGTGCATGGTTTCAGCTTTAAGGTTTTCCTCCTTCAAAGCTTCCAATTGTGCCGAACGAATTTGGTCAGGCAACGAAGAATGAATAGTGAGCTGTAAGGCTCGAACACGACGAGGTTTGACAGACTCCTTTCTGCTCAAGGCGTCTGCCACAACGTTCGCCTTACCAGGATGGTACTTAATGGCGCAGTCATAGTCGTTCAGAAGTTCGACCCAACGTCGTTGCCGCATGTTCAATACTTTCTGGTCGAAGATATGCTGGAGACTCTTGTGATCGGTGTATACGTCGCACTTGGTACCGTACAAGTAATGTCTCCAGATCTTCAACGCAAAGATCACCGCACCCAACTCTAAATCATGAGTGGTGTAGTTCCTTTCATGGACTTTAAGTTGGCGAGAGGCGTAGGCAATAACTTTCCCGCGTTGCATTAACACACAACCGAGACCACGAATGGAAGCGTCACAGTACACAACAAAATCATCTGTGCCCTCAGGTAAGGATAAGATGGGCGCAGAGCAAAGTTTAAGTTTCAGCATCTGAAATGCTGATTCCTGCGGTTCACCCCAGTCAAACTTGCGGTCTTTCTGGGTAAGAGAGGTGAGGGGTTGAGCGATCTTCGAAAATCCCTCAATGAAACGGCGATAGTAACCCGCAAGGCCTAGGAATTGCCGCACCTCAGATGGCGTCTTTGGTGCTTCCCATTCCTTAATGGCCTCAATCTTTGCCGGATCGACATGAATTCCCAGTTCATTAACCACGTGCCCTAGGAATTGTACTTCATGTAACCAGAAATCACACTTTGAGAACTTAGCGTACAACTGCTCCCGTCTCAAAAGTTCTAAAACCAATCGTAAGTGCTCCTCGTGATCCGTCTCGTTCTTAGAATAAACTAAAATGTCGTCGATAAACACGATAACGATCTTATCGAGATAGGGCTTGCAAACGCGGTTCATCAAGTCCATGAAAACGGCAGGTGCATTCGTAAGACCGAAGGGCATGACCAAAAACTCAAAGTGGCCATAACGTGTACGAAAAGCGGTCTTTGGAATGTCAGCTTCTTGTACCCGCAGTTGATGATACCCAGACCTCAGATCTATCTTGGAATAAAAACTGGAGCCTTGGAGTTGATCGAATAAGTCATCAATTCGAGGAAGCGGGTAACGATTCTTGATGGTTACCTTGTTCAGTTCCCGATAGTCAATACACATACGAAGGCTCCCATCTTTCTTTTTGACAAATAGGATAGGAGCTCCCCACGGGGATGAACTAGGTCTAATGAACCCTTTCTCTAACAACTCCTGCAGTTGGTTAGATAATTCTTGCATCTCAGGAGGTGCAAGGCGGTAAGGAGCTCGGGCAATAGGCGCCGCGCCGGGCGCAAGATCAATGCTAAATTCGACCTGACGGTGAGGTGGAAGGCCAGGCAAATCGTCGGGAAACACGTCGGGAAAATCACGAACGACAGGAATGTCCTCGATCTTCTTCTCATCGTTAGATGAAACCGAAACAAGAGCTAAGATCGCGGAATACCCCTTACGTAAATACTTATACGCCTTCATACATGAAATAATGCTCAAAGGAACTCCACTTTTCTCGCCATGAACCAAAAGAGTCTCTCCATCCGGGAGAGGGAGGCGAATGATTTTATCGAAGCAAACGATCTCTGCGCGATATAAGGACAACCAATCCATACCCACTACAACGTCGAAACTACCCAATGACACCGGCATGAGGTCGATAGGAAAAGATAACCCTGATAGTTCCAACTGGCATCCTTTAAGAATATGAGTCGCCTCAATATTCTTACCATCAGCCAATTCTATAAAATACTTGACCTCTAAGGGAGTCGGTACAATGTCTAACAGTCGGCTAAACTCAACAGATATAAAACTCTTGTCGGCACCCGAATCAAATAAAACGGAGGCATAACGATCACAAAGAAGAAACGTACCAGTAACAGTATCCGGATCCTGACGGGCCTCGCCCGACCCGATGACGAAGGCGCGCGCGTTCCTGCCGCCACCCCCGTTGCCCCTGTCATTTCTCCCAGCATTCCCTTGCTTCAGCTTGGGGCAGTCCTTCTTAAAATGCCCCGTCTCCCCACAATTAAAACATCCCTGGTTACCCCTAGGTGCAGCAGTGGTAGTAGTAGTAGGGGCAACCACCTGTTGCTGAGTCTGAAGATTCACCCTGCACGTCTGGGCCAGATGCCCGTTCTTCTTGCAACGGGTACAAAAACTACAATTTCCCACATGATGATACCCACAACGATCACATCTAGGCAGCCTACCAGTATAACCACCCTGTTTTTGCCCAGAAGACGAACCCGTAGTCTCAAACTTCTTATGCTGCTGCTGCTGCTGAGGCTGCGCTGTACCCTTACCCGTGTTATCCCATTTCCTCTTGTTGCTGTCAGAGGTCTTCACCACAGTACCCTTAGGAGGCAAAAGACCCTCCTGAACCTTCTGTTTAGTCAACCTGTGAGCCAATCGAATAGTATCCCGAAGTGTAGCAGCATCATTAGCGGTCACCAACCCGCGAACCTCAGGCACCAACCCACTGATGTAGAACTCAATAGCCTTAAATTCAGGCGTCACAGAATCCGGGCACAAAAGTGCCAGCTCATGGTAGCGACTGGTATACTCCTCTATCTCAGATCCCACCATCTGATGATTCCACAGCTCATGTTCCAAACTCTTGATCTCATCCCTGGGACAATACTCCATCTTCAAACGAAACACAAATTCGGTCCATGGCAACGCATGGGCCTCCAGTAAACCAATAGTCTGAACAGTCGAATTCCACCAAGTCAAAGCACGTCCCTCAAACGTCCCCGAAGCATACTTCACACGAAACTCCACAGGGCAATTGCACATGGAGAAAGCAGACTCAACCTTCTCCAACCAACGGAGAAGTCCCACAGCCCCCTCAGTCCCACTGAAGTTATGGGGCTTGCAATCCTGGAACATCTTATAAGTACAGTGGACTGGAGGAGGTGGTGGTGGTGGAGGAGGAAAAGCATCCCCTAAAATCGACAAAACAACACGGTCAGAACACGATCAACACACGATAAAAGATAAGGAATGAGGGTAGGAGTAATTAAATTACCACCATGGCCCTGGTGGGCGGCCTGCTGCGCAGCAATAGCAGCTGCCACGTGCTCCTGGATCAGATTATTCAGCTCCGCCTGGGTCATGCTGATGTTGCCACGACCCCCATTACGTCCCCCGCCATTCCGGCCTCCAACTCGACCACCAACGCGACCACCACGACGTCCTGCCATCTTCTGTCAAGATCAAAGACAAGACATCAGATTCCAGAACAGATAACAAAGAATCATGAAGAAACCGTAAAATAAGGTGAATCAAGGGATTGGGTTCCATCATAGTCATTAGATCAAACGCAGAGTCCACCAGGATTTCCATGCATCTCAACTTATTATTTCGTGTGCACCCGAAATGATAAGTCGCTCTACATGGTCCCCGAGGCGTGCTCCTAGCCTGACCTTCAAACCACTAGGCACTCATGTCCAAAATATAAACAGCAAGTACAAGTGTGTGATAATGTGTGCAAGCAGGTGTGTCCGTTGGAGTATAGAAATGGGAGACGTCCGAATCTTGGACGAATCTCCGCAGAATGCCGAAGCCACTCCAACGCACGCCACCGCCTGTGCAAAGGTAATAAGGATCCTCGTTTCCAACGCGAAGTTGAAGTACAAGATAGGAGATAAGAATAATAGATAGATGATGTAAGCATAAGTAATAATAACGAATGTAATACGAACACCCCGGCAAATTCCCGTATGACATGACTTTTATGAATGTGACCGTCTAATGTGTGTGCGACTCGGCTATAGACTTGACTCAACATGCAGTCCTAGTTCACTATAACCATTGGCTCTGATACCAATCTGTCACACCCTCAAATTCCACGCGCGGGGTTTTACCGCGAGGCGCATGACAAACCAGGATCTAAGTCAACGGTCACAATAAACGACACTATATGATACGTAAAATGAAATAAACAACCATCAAGTTTCATAAATCCATTCGCTGCGGAAGCGTAACTTTTATTACAACCCAAAAGTAAAAGTGCATAAGTCTGAAAAAGATATGATAATGCATATGAAGCCTAGACGCCGTGTGACTCCGTGCGCCTATAGTAAGCTGCTACCTCAACGACCTGAGACAAACATGCTAAAAACGTCAGCAAATAATGCCGGTGAGTTCACAGGTTTTTAATTAAATGTTTAAAGTAATGAAAGCCATCATGTTATCACTACATCAAAAGTAATAGCGTTAGCTAGACGCATGAGTTATACTACTACGACCGGAAACCATTACAGACAACGATATATGATTTTTGCCCGAAATGATTTAGCGTACGACCGAGACAATATGCACCCGCCCGGCTCCCAGCCGACGGGTGGGGTCTGTCAATCCCAATAGATCTATCCACATTTCCCCCGTTATGCTATCCAGCATATTCATGGTTTCCCCGGGACTTTACGTATCGTATAGTAAGTAAATGAATCAACCACTAGCATAACATGATAATTTATGTAATAAGTATAAGCATGTGTCTCCCCCAAAATGTAAAGCATAAGACGGGGCCGTGAAACTCACCTGATGCTGCTCTTCGCACTACAATAAGTAAACCTGCTCAATAGACGGCCCCTAATACCGGTGACCTATCATGACGAGCATATAAGGTGTTAGACTAACAACCCGTAGGTTGATTAGTCCCTAATAGTCCAGACCATAACCGTGTACATATGAAATGATGTTCCAACGTTTAACCGACCGTACCAGGCAAGGCCCGACATCCCATTGGTGACCCGACATCTCATGTGTTTAGACAATACAAGACATCATGTCACATATGCAATCAAACACTTAATACGCGCAACAGTTCACCTAGTCTAGCATAATATCCGTTTAACGCATAAACAGGTCCGAATACGTGTTACTAAGTCATTGGGTGAATCCCGGGGTTCCTATCATGTTCCTAGGCGTCAAATCATGTTCCGGGATGTTAAAATATACATACAGCAGCATTACACGCGATTAGGAATCAAACTAGCAATTAGGAAAAGTCAACATGTGATTAGGGCTAGTCAACATGCGAGTACAAGGGCTAATCGCCCCTAATGATGGGCGAGTAGGGCTACTCGTGTGACTTAGGGGCGAGTAGGGTCATAAGGCGTGCAATTCAGGGCTTAACTAGTGATTAGGATCGTAATCGCATGAAGTAAAGGCAATTGGACCCCCAATCGCCACTTGTATACACGATTAGGCTGCCATATAGGCGAGTAGGCCTCCAATCGCCTATAACATAGGCGATTAGGATCCCTAATCGCCTATAGTGCAGCTGATGTGGTATTTCGCGCGCCGAACACTCCAAATCAGATCCGAAACATGTAGAAACACCCAATAATCATTCTAACATATTAACAAACATATTCTAAGCAAAACCCCTAAGTTTTCATCATTCTAACAGTCCCGAATGCGAGCGTTTTCCCAAAATGGCAACTTAGCATGTAAACATCACATCAACATGCAAGAACTTGCCCTAAATAGCAAATATTCAGATTTAACCACATAATCACGTTGTCCGATAGCATCCTACTGTTCTAGCATCATCCTAGAGCAAACCCTAACATCACACAATCAACAACACACCTCATATCATCCTTAATCATCCAAAATCCTTCAAACGGGTCAAAACATCAAGTATCAATAATACACCACCAAAACCATTCAAACTCCTAGGACATCATCATACTAACTTATAACAGCAATAAACATCAAAACAACACAAGAATAACCATGATTCAACCCTAAAAATCCTACCTTTAACACATATAACACATATAATGCATGTAAAAGTGTAGGTTTGTTTAGAAACGGTTTTAAATGGATTTTCAAAGACAAAAACCTTTATAAGTCAGGTCTGGACGTTTAGGGAGCAAAACATATTCATTTAAAGGTTTGGGTTTGAAGAACACACCTTGTAATAAAGAGGTGATGATGGAATAAGCTTGAGAATGGTGGTTTTGATGCAAAAACGAGTTCCAGAGGGTGTTTGGGTGTTGGGTTATGTTATGGGACGGCTAGGGTTGTTATTATGATGTTTTGGAGGTCAAGGGTGGTATTTATAGGCGTTTCTAGTCGTTCAGCACGTTACACGCGATTACGCAGACTTACACGCGATTAGGGAGCCTAATCGCATGACCCTTCATGCGATTAGCCCCTAATCGCCTATATGTTCCTCCCAATCGCCCCTATATAGGCGATTAGGCTATTCCCCACCTGCCTAATCGCCTGCAGCCTCCCAGTTTGTGTGTTTTGCGCGTGAAACCCCGTTTTAACATATGTTAACACATATTCACATACCAATAAGCCACATAATGATTGTAAACATATAATACATGATAAATGACACGTTCCCACCCGATCACCAATTCCCGGGACCCGAGACCTGCGTGGTTGCGTTAAACCCGGCGATCCCACGAATCACCGATTCTTGTACACGTGGTTATGGACCGACACCCAATGGTTTCTCGAACCATTGTAACGACTCCCGATGATTCCCGAATCATCAATACGACTTAATTAACCCTAGTTAAGTATGATATTAAGTAGTTATTTGAAATGTTTTCGTTGAGATAGACTCGTATGCATGTAAAGTACGAAACGCATGTATGTAAGGTATAAAAGTATTGACCTGAATATGCCGGGTGTCACACGTAATTTAGGCTTACCATATTTTATGCTGAGTTAGAAAAATCACCGACTCAAATTCTAGGAATTCAAATTTCAAATATTAAACTATATCCCATATGCAAATATATTTTATATACTCATATATTATTAAGTATACGACATCAGTATCCATATATTTACTCAAAGTCACCCGCTTTATATTATCAGTGTATTTAAATTTCATAGATGTTACATACATGTATGTTAATTTATATAAATCACTCTTGAGTAATAATACATATAAATATATTTAACATACTCACATTTTAAAAAAAACAAAATCATAACTAATGTATAGGTTGATTTTTTTATAATTTAAACTAAAAACCTCCGTATATTAACATCTAATGTATAGATTGATTTTTTATACTTTACAATAAAACATAACTAATATTATTTATTGTCATTAATAATAATTGACCGAATTTAATGTCATTCAATCTGAATGATTGTTATTTATTTACATTAATAATAATTGACCGAATTTAAGGTTATTTATTATGTTTTTTTAATCTCATTAATTTATATTACTATTATTACAAAATTCGATTTACCATAATAACTCGCATTTATTTTTTTTGTATGAATGATTGATTATGAATCAATTTAACCCGTAATTTAGGCTTACCATATTTTATGCTGAGTTAGAAAAGTCACCGACTCAAGTTTTAGGAATTCAAATTTCAAATATTAAACTATATCCCATATGCAAATATATTTTATATACTAATATATTATTAAGTATACGACAACAATGTTCATATATATATATATACACAAAGCCATCCGCTTTATATTATCAGTGTATTTAAATTTCATAGATGTTAAATACATGTATGTTAATTTATATAAATCACTCTTGACTAATAATACATTTACATATATTTAACATACGCACATTTTAAAAAAACAAAATCATAACTTATGTATAGGTTGATTTTTTATAATTTAAACTTAAAACCTCTGTATATTAACATCTAATGTATAAGTTGATTTTTTATAATTTACAATAAATCATAACTAATGCATAGGTTGATTTTTTATAATTTACAATAAATCATAACTAATATTATTTATTGTCATTAATAATAATTGACCGAATTTAATGTCATTCAATCTGAATAAGTAATTATGATTTTAAATATCATTTTGATATTATGCCTTTCATTTTTTTTTGTATGATTTCCTTATTCAATATATTAAAAGGTTGTTTCATGTAATGATTTTAATTCTATCAATTTATTCCGTAATTTAGGCTTACCATAATTTATGCTAACTTAGAAAAGTCACTGACTCAAATAAGATGTTTAATATTATTTATTAAAAATTTTAATATCATTTATTTATATTACTGTTTTTTTGAATTTATAATATTATTGACCGAATTTAATTTTTTATATTATGAATTTTCCTTAATCAATTCTCATTAAAAGATAATAATCAAAATCATTTCAATATTAATGTGAAAATTTTTAGATGTCAATAATAATTTGTCGATAATTGGTAAGTCAATTTGAAACGCCGATATTTTTAACGTAATTGATTTAATTATTGATTACAATTTTCAGATTACTATTGAAAATTTTTAATCTCATTTATTTATATTACTATTTTTTTGAATTATTATTAGTTTTGTCTGCTATTAATAAGATTCATTCATTTTTAATGTTATTTAATATGAGTTTTAATGTTATTTATTAACATTAATAATAATTGATCGAATTTAATGTTATTTATTACGATTTTTAATCTCATTTATTTATTATTGACCGAATTAAATTACGAATATATTACTAATACTAAAACTAATATTACGATTTGTAATTTTAATCTCATTTACTTCTTATTGACCGAATTAAAATTTTCTATTATTATTTTTACGAATATATTACTAATAATAATACTAATATTACGATTTTAGTTTTACTATTCGTAAAAATAGTATTGTTGACCGAATATATTAATAATACTAATACTATGTTTACGATTTTAGTTTTATTATTCGTAAAAATAATATTGTTGACCGACTTTCATTTTGATATTATGACTTTATTTTAATCAGTTGTCATTTACACGATTAATATCAAAATGGTGATACATTCGTGTGCTAATTTTAAGCGTCTTTCATGAATTCACGTCAATTACCAAATGATTATCGATATTACTATTTTAAGATGTCAATAATAATTTGTATATAATTGGTAAGGCAATTTGAAACACGGATGTTTTTAATGTCATTTATTTGAATGATGGGTTATGATTTTGTTGTTATTTATTAATATTTATAATCTTATTTATCGATATTACTATTTTTACTAATTTCGGTTTAATATTGTTGACCGAATTTAATTTTTATATTATGACTTTCCTTTAATCAAATTTTATTAAATGATAATCATCAAAATCATTTCAATAAGTATGCTAACTTAAAGATGTCAATAATAATTTGTATATAATTGGTAAGGCAAATTGAAACGCGGATGCTTTTAATGTCATTGATTTGAATGATTGATTATGATTTTGTTGTTATTTATTAATATTTTTAATCTTATTTATCCATATTACTAATACTAATATTCCAAATTTAGTTTTAATGTTGTTGACCGACTTTCATTTTGATATTACGACTTTTCCTTTTAATTAATTTTTAATTACACGATTAAACTCATTATGGTCTCAAATTCGTATGCTAATTTTTAGTTTCTTAATAATTTTAATATGACAATAATAATTTGTAGATAATGGTAAAATCAATTTGAGAGGCGAATGATTTTAATGTAATTGATTTGAATGATTGATTATGATTTTGATATTATTTATTAAGATTTTTAATCTTATTTATTGATATTACTACTTTTACGAATTTCAGTTTAATATTGTTGACCGAATTTAATTTTTATATTATGACTTTTCTTTAATCAATTGTCATTAAACGATAATCATCAAAATCATTTCAATAAGTGTGATAATTTTAAGTGTGCTAATTTTAAGATGTCAATAATAATTTGTAGATAATTGGTAACGCAATTTGAAACGCGGATTTTTTTATGATATTGATTTAGATGATTGATTATGATTTTGTTGTTATTTATTAATATTTTTAATCCTATTTATGGATATTACTAATACTAATATTACGAATTTACTTTTAATGTTGTTGACCTACTTTCATTTTGATATTACGACTTTCCTTTAATCAATTGTCAATTACATGATTCAAGTCATCATGGTCTCAAATTTGTATGCTAATTTTTAGTTTCTTAATAATTTTAATATGACAATAATAATTTGTAGATAATGGTAAAATCAATTTGAGAGGCGAATGATTTTAATGTCATTGATTTGAATGATTGATTATGATTTTGATGTTATTTATTAAGACTTTTAATCTTATTATGAATATATTGTTCACCACATATAAAACAACTATTTTTAGCGGTTTCAACTGTTTTTGGTCTTATCTCTACCGTCAGATCAAAACGGTTATGGCTTACCACAATAACTTGGTGGTTATTATGGGAATTTGACGGTTTTCTTTTTCGCAGAACGGTTTGCAGGTTACCAGGTAATCAGGAGTTTAAGAACATGGGTGCGCTCCCATAACCGTTGCCGCCTAAATTTATCCCTATAAAATCACTTCCACCTCCCATTAATCAATCCCGTTCCTTCTTCTCCGTTTACCAACCTTCCCCTAATTTTTTTCCAAAACCAAATAAGTGTTATCATCCATTCTTGGCGTGGAAAATAAAACCTAAATCCAGAATTTAATAATCGACCTACCACCGATTTTACTTTCAATTGGCTGAGGTCTATCGCCGGAACTTGATTGTCGCCCATAGCGGTTGTAGGTACAACTACTGATCACCTCTTTTCTTTCTCTACTTTGTTCATCGTGCCCGGTTTTTCGGCAACTCCAAACTCCACAAAATGCTATATCTGCTTCATTAGCTGTATTCTAAGTTGTGACTTTTATGTTGTTCTTTTGGCTAATATAGTAAAATGAAGCTTTGGTGGATGTTGTGTGGTATCTATATGTTTCATATTAATATGGTAAATGTTGATTGTCTGTTGATTGTCTTTAACAAAATAATTAGATGTTGTTATACATCTGCAATGCATCTTGTATGTTTCCTGAAAGAGGGGCAAAACTCTTGCTTTTGTAGAAGTCAAATTCCAAGTTGACACTAAGACGCATGATCCTCTTGATATTGGTAAATATCTCTTGTATTGTATATTTGAAATAATTTTATTTATACTGTCACACCCTCAAATTACCACTTGCGGGGTTTCACCGCGAGGCGCATGACAAACCAGGATCCAAGTCAACGGTCACAATAAACAACTCTATATGAAAACGTAAATAGACATAACCATCAATTTAATAAGCGGAAGCGTTTAAGTAGCATTTAATCAACTATGCTATCATCTCAAAAGTTGTTCAAAATACTTTTATTACAAAACGTGCAACTATGCCTAGACGCCAATGCAGACCCGTGCGCCTAGTTCCGTTCATTGCTACCTTAGCGACCTGAGAAAAACATGCCAAAAAGATGTCAACATATAATGCTGGTGAGTTCACAGGTTTGTTCAAAATGTTACCAAAACGTTACCATGTCCATACTATATCAATGTTACCAAGTACGCTAGCTAGGCGTATGTTTCATTACTACTACGATTGGAAACCATTACTAGACACGTTTAGCAATGTTTAGCATGTTTAAGTAGCCCGTATGTTCAGCATGATGATGTTCCTGTTCGAGACAATATGCACCCGCCCGGCCCTCCAAGCCGACGAGTGGGGCAGGTCACGCCCAATAGATCTATCCACATTTCCCCCGTTGTGCATCCCCGCACATTCATGGTTTCCCCCGGGACTTTCCAAAAGATCGTATAGCAATATAAAGTTAAAACCATAGTATGACATATGTTACCAAAAACCGTTTAGCGCATGTTTTCTCCCCCAAAAGTTAAAGCAGTAAAAGTGGGGCCGTGAACTCACCTTAGATAGCGTTCTTCAATTACAAGTAAAGATGTTTAGCCCTTGATAATCCCTCTACCGGAGATCTATCAAAATGTTCACATAAGTGTTCTGACTAATAACCATAAGGTTATCTAGTCCCCGATTGTCCAGATCGTAACCAAGTATGTTTTAAAACGTGTTTAAATGTTTAACCGACACACTAGACCGACCCGACATCCGGTTGGTGACCCATTACCCTAACTAATCAAGTACACATAGATTACACACAAGGTTCAAGCATAAAACACTTAGTTTGTATCAAAAATCTCATTTCTGCATCAAAACGGTCGAACCAGTCAGTTTTAAGTCTCCTTCGCACCTTTTAGTCTCCTTCGCCCGTTTTACACCTCGTTCGACCGTTTGATGCTTCCTTCGCCCATTTTATCACATTCGTCCAATAAAAACCCAGGTTCGACCCTGGATCCCTCCTTCGCACCTTCGATTGGTCGAAGGAGGCCAGGTTCGCCCCTGTTGTGTAATTTTTCCTAAAAACGCTTCAAACACACTCAAAACGACTCGAAACATCATCAAACACAGCAGTCAAGCATAGATAACTTATTCCTACAAAACCCCACCGATTTCCCCCGATAATACGTCCGTTTCAGCCCTTTCCCAAAATGGTAAAGATTATGGAAACATCACTTTCATGCATGAATTATTTACCCAATTTGGAAACTTTTAAAATCGATTCATGCTTAGCTTAAAATACTCAGTTTGTCGATTATCCGATCTTTCTTATCCATTCTATTGATCATAAATATTCATACATTAAGTTTTAACCCAATAAAACCCCCAAATATCATCATATCCAATCCTAACCCTAAACAACAATATTCCAACATTAATAACAATCCTATTTCATGTTTCTATCATAGGTATAGCAGCAATTCATTGAACAACACATAACACCACATAATACACAATTTTACATATGTTATTCATCATGAAAACCTATGTTAAATGATCATGTTTTGATTTAGAAAGATGTTTAAAAGGTTTTTAATCATAAAAACACCCTTAGAACAGATCCGGACAATTAGGGTTAGATGAAAACGAATTAAAATGCTTTTAAAAAGGTTTAGGATTATGAACACACCTTGGATTCTTGTTTAGATGTTGTAGATAGGCTAGATTATGAAAAAGAAGAGCAAAAACTCCTTCCTTAGTGTTTTAGATCGTTTGAGAGCGTTTTGGGACGGTTAGGGTTTGTGAAACGATGAAAAATGACAAAGGTTGGTATTTATACTAATCCTCCTTCGCCCCAATTCATTGGTCGAAGGTGGTCTCCTTCGACCCTTTCACAGGGTCGAATGAGCCCTGTCTGGTCGAAGGGAATTCCTTAAATTCCACTTCCCTGGTTCGCCCATTTACAAGGGTCGAACCAGACAATTACTTCTCCTTCGACCACTCGAAGTGGTCGAACCAAGACCCCTTTTTAACTAGTTTTCCAGTTTGTCGTGTTTAACGCATTCTAACACATCTTAACACATAAGCATGCATCCTTAGTCTATATTTACCACATTTAAGCACAGATAATCATTTACACATCATTTAAACACATCTATGTATATAATCCACCACACGACCCATAATCTACACATATACTTAATTAGTTCATGTAATGTCACCAACAACGGAACCCGGTACTAGTGTATTACCAAAATGACTCCCAATGATCCTCCAGATCATTGTACCCTGGACAATCCTAACTTGACCCGACTCAACTAACCTAGTTAAGTTTGTTTATAAACATTTCTCGCTAAGGTAGACTTAGATGTTACTAATATGTTTAAGCCAAACATGCCGGGTGTCACATCATCCCCACGTTGAAAGAATTTTCGTCCCGAAAATTGCGCAAAGCCCCAAAAGTAGGAAACAAAAAGAACAGAACGAAAAGAAAATTACCGGATGTCACATCATCCCCACGTTGAAAGGAATCTCGACCCGAGATTCATTCCGCTTCGGCAGTAACATGCCTCGATTCAAACGCGCGTTTCGGAAAAAGATGAGGATACTTAGCTTTCATTTGATCCTCCCGTTCCCATGTGAAACTCCGGTCCACGGTTCGAGTTCCAACGGACTTTAACGATGCAGATTTTACTCCGACGAAGGCTATGAATCTTGTAGTCGAGAATCTCGACGGGTTCCTCCACAATGCGAAGACGATCATCAACCTTGATCTCTTCCAGTGGTACAATGAGAGATTCATCAGCCAAACACAACACATGGAAGACGTTGTGCACACTACCGAGCTCCGCCGGTAAGTCAAGTCTGTATGCCACCGGTCCAATCCGATCCAGGATTGCGAATGGTCCGACATAACGAGGGTTAAGCTTGCCACGCTTTCCAAAGCGTATAACGCCCTTCCATGGTGAAACTTTCAGATGTACCTTGTCCCCAACCTGGAACTCTAAAGGTTTTCGACGGCGATCGGCATAGCTCTTCTGACGATCCCGTGCAGCAGCCAAACGTTGACGGATCTGTACGATTTTCTCCGAAGTTTCGTACACGAGTTCCGGACCAGTGAGCTGGCTCTCGCCCATGTGACACCCGGCAACTTCCGGTAACTAACTTTTGAAAACGTAGTAAGTCTACCTTAGCGAGTCGCGCATACGTTACACATAACAAGGTCGGTCGAGTCGAGTCGCACATCATTAGGGTTTTAACATACGCAAGTCTCGAGTCCCGGGAATAGGTGATCGGGCAGGAACGTGTTATTTATTATGCATTATATGTTGATAATCATTATGTGACTTATCGGTATGTGGAAACGTGATTACATATGTTAAAATAGGGTTTAACGCGCCAAAAACACAAACACATAGACTATAGGCGATTAGGCTAATGTGTGATAGCCTAATCGCCAGTCTTATAAGCGAGTAGGGCATCATTAGGGGCGAATAGGGGCTATTCGCTAGTTCTTACTGGCGAGTAGCAGCCCTACTCGCCTAAACTGCTGCATACTCGCCTCTACTGCCCCGAACGACTAGAAACGCCTATAAATACCACCCTTGACCTCCGAAACATCATTTATGCTACCCTAGCCGTCCCATAACCTATCTCAACCTACAAACACCCTCTGGAACCTATTTTTACATCAAAACAACCATTTCCAAGCTTATTCCATCATCTCCTCTTGAATACAAGGTGTGTTCTTCAAACCCAAACCTTTAAATGATTATGTTTTACTCCCTAAACGTCCAGACCTGACATATAAATGTTTTTGTCTTTGAAAATCCATTTAAAACCGTTTTTAAACAAACCCACGCCTTTACATGTGTTATATGTGTTATATGTGATTAAAGATAGAATTTTTAGGATTGAATCATGGTTGTTTTTGTGTTATTATGATGTTTATGGCTGTTACAAGATAGTATGATGATGTCCTAGGGGTTTGAATGGTTTTGGTTGTGTATTGTTGACATTTGATGTTTTGACCCATTTGAAGGATTTTGGATGATTAAGGATGATATGAGGTGTGTTGTTGATTGTATGATGTTAGGGTTTGCTCTAGGATGATGCTAGAACAGTAGGATGCTATCGGACAACGTGGTTATGTGATTTAATCTGAATAATTGCTATTTAGGGCAAGTTCTTGCATGTTGATGTGATGTTTACATGCTAAGTTGCTATTTTGGGAAAACGCTCGCATTCGGAACTGTTAGAACGATGAAAACTTAGGGGTTTTGCTTGAAATATGTTTGTTAATGTGTTAGGATGATTATTGGATGTTCTTACATGTTTCGGATCTGATTTGGAGTGTTCGGCGCGCGAAATTTCACTACAGAACTGCAGAGGCGAGTAGGATCCTACTCGCATGAGGCTTCAGGCGAGTAGGCTCCTAAATGCCTAATGTTCAGGTGAATACAAACCCTAATCGCCTATATATAGGCGAATAGAGGCCTATTCACCTCAACTACTAGCATTTACAATCCTAAATGCTTAATGTTTAGGCATTTACAATCCTAAATGCTAGTTTGATTCCTAATCGCGTATAATGCTGCTGTATGTATATTTTAACATCCCGGAACATGATTTGACGCCTAGGAACATGATAGGAACCCCGGGATACACCCAATGACTTAGTAACACGTGTTCGGACCTGTTTACGCGTTAATCGGACATTATGCTAGACTAAGTGAACTGTTGCGCGTATTAAGTGTTTAATTGCATATGTTGCATGATGTCTTGTATTTATCTAACACGTGGAATGTCGGGTCACCAATGGGATGTCGAGTCTTGTCCTACGTAGTCTTGTTGTCGGTCAAACACGCTTTTCTGACACATAATGGTCATGGACTGGACTTAGGGACTAATGAACCCGATGGGTTATTAGTCTAACTTGACACATATCTTATGATAGGTCACCAATAGTTGGGGCTATCATATCTTACAGACGGTTTACTCATATCACGCATACGGTGTACTCTTAAACGGAATACGCAACCTAAGGTGAGTTCACGGCCCCACATTTTATGGTTTATGTTTTCGGGGGAGAAACATGCTTTAAACTCTTTTATGATTTATGACTTGTTAAACTCTTATGGCTCATGACTCTTTATCACGTTATACTATGGCTTACTTATCGTACTATACGGTTCATCAAAAAGTCCCTTAGAAACCACTAACATGGGTATATGGCGGGGAAATATGGATAGCGCTATTGGGAACTGACAAACCCCACTCGACGGTGGGACCGGCGAGTGCATATTGTCTCTAATAAAACAAGGTCTACCGGTGATGACGGTAGCCCATAGGAAACTAAGGGTAACTACACGGCTCAGCAATGGTTTCAACCGTATGAGTATCTCATTCTGCGCCTAGCTAGCGTTCTCACAAGCATAGTAGTAACTGTGATGGTAACGGTTTTCGAAGGATCACTTTAAACGTTTAATTAAAACCTGTGAACTCACCAGCATTATATGTTGACTCTTTTAGCATGTTTTCTCAGGTCGCTAAGGTAGCAGCTGTCGGATAGGCGCACGAGGTCGCACTGGAGTCGTCTCGCGTCTAGGGTCTCATTTGCACGTTTTGGATTTATGAACCTTTGAACTTATGTTTTATTTCTGCATGACTTTTGTAAACTTTAAATGCTTCCGCACTGTTAAATGTTGGTTTTAAACTTATGCATGGTCTCTGTTTACGTATGTTTTACATTTAGACGTCGTTTATTGTGACCGTTGACTTGGATCCTGGTGTGTCACACGCCTCGCGGTAGAACTCCGCAGGTGGAAATTTGAGGGTGTGACAGATTGGTATCAGAGCCAATGGTTATAGTGAACTAGGACTGCATGTAGAGTCTAGACTATAGCCGAGTCTCACACACTAGACGGTCACATACATTTGAGTCGTGTCTTTTGGTAAACATACTAACCTTGTCGGGGTGTCGGTATCCTTACCACACAGTGTCACATTACCTATCTCATACTTGGTTATTCCTAGCTTTATTTATCTTCTTCTTCGGGTTTGCAGTCGAGGGAACATGTTTGTTGATCTTTTGAGTTGGTTGTATCTTTCTAAGATGCGGGTACCGGGTGACTTGAGGTTCGAGCTCGGGGCACGCCTTGAGGACCATGTAGAGCAATTTATCATTTCGGGTGCACACGAAATCATAAGTTGAGATGCATGGAAGACTTGGTGGATCTCGTGTTGGGATTAATGGTCACGTTCGAACCCGATCCTAGCCTTTTCATATTCTCTTGGTTTAGCGTTGGTGATGGGTCTGAGTATTTGTTTCTTGTTCCTTCTCAGAAGATGTCAGGACGCACTGGAGGACGCACTGGGGGACGACGTGGAGGCCACACTGGTGGGGGTAGAGGTGGTGGTAACATCACCTTGACGTATGATGAGCTCAATGAGATGATGCAGCAACAGTTGGGCGTTGCATTAGCTGCTTTTCAGGCTGCCCAGCAGACTTTTATGGGTGCTACTGCTCCTCCGGTTCAGGCAGGTGTTGCCTACAAGCGATTTAAGGATTGTCAGCCTCTCAGCTTCCAGGGTACAGAGGGGGCTGTGGAGTTGCTACGGTGGTTGGAGAAGACTGAGTCGGTATTTGCTTTATGTGAGACTCCAGCGGTGGATTGGGTGAAGTTTGCTTCGGGGACTTTTGTAGGAGCCGCCTTGACGTGGTGGAACCGCGTCACACAGACACTTGGTCTTGGGGAGGCCAACGCCATGCCTTGGGCGGATTTTGTGCGTAGGTTAAAGTAGGAGTACTGCCCGCGTGAGGAGATTAAGAGGTTGGAACAGGAATATGGGAATCTTAAGATGGTGGGTTCTGAGGTTGAGGAGTACACGATCAGGCACAACGAGCTAGCAGTGATGTGTCCAGGTTTGTCTACACCAGAGTATAGGAGGATAGAGCAGTATCTTGCGGGTTTGGTGCCAGAGATTGCGGGATTGGTGTCTGCTAGGGATCCTACTACTATATCAGAGGTTGTGCGGTCGGCTACTAAGATGACCAACTTGAAGATTTCCGAGGGTGTCTTGCCTCCTAGGGGCTCTTCTGTGAAGGCGCCGGCAGAGAACAAGAGGAAGTGGGAAAGCGTGGATAAGAGTTCATCGGGGGTTCAGCGACAACCGGCGGCGAAGAAGGCTGAAGCTTCTGGGTCAGCATCGGACCAGAAACAAGGGGGCTATGCTGGGAAAAGCCCTAAGTGTGTGCGTTGTGGGTTTCATCACTATGGTACTTGTGAGAGTTTTCGCTGTGAGCGTTGTCAGAAGACGGGGCATCTTGCCAAGGATTGTAGGGTCAACCTTTCCAGGACGACTCAGACTGCTGCTATTACTACCCCTGCTCCACAGGGGAACCAGGGTTGCTTTCATTGTGGAGAAGCGGGGCACTTCAAGCGAAGCTGTCCCAAGTTGAATCAAGGGGGCACAGGGACTGCAGGGAAGGATGGAGACAATGAAGGCGGTGGCCGGTTTACTCGTGCTCATGCTTACGTGATCGGTGCTAGGGAGAACCAGAAGGACCCAGACACTGTTACCCGTACGTATTTTCTCTTATCTCTTGTTACGTTTTGGTTTTACTTTTACCCGCATTGTTGTGCGTTCGTGTCTTCGGGTGTTTTCTTTGTGGTTTGGTCTCTGTTTCTCATTCTTTGGGTCGATGAGGGACCTTTGGGGATGCTACTTGGACGGTACCGGTGGGCTAATTATACCGATCATAATAGTCTCCAGTAGGCCTTCGATCGGGGGTCTCTTGTCTCATACTCACATTTGGGAAAATGGTTTCCCGGTTGTTACTGTCACGTTTGGTTTATGACCTTCACTTGTTGTATTTTGGGGAAACGTTACTTGGGCACAGAGGTCGACACTCATCACTGTTGAAGCCGAAAGAATCTCGGGACGAGATTCCTTTCAACAGGGGGATGATGTGACGACCCGGAAAAATTTTCTTCTCATTTGCTTTCTCTCCTCGACTTCGGGAAATTTTTGGGACGAAAATTCTTTCAACAGGGGGATGATGTGACACCCGGCAACTTCCGGTAACTAACTTTTGAAAACTTAGTAAGTCTACCTTAGCGAGTCGCGCATACGTTACACATAACAAGGTCGGTCGAGTTGAGTCGCACATCATTAGGGTTTTAACATACGCAAGTCTCGGGTCCCGGGAATTGGTGATCGGGCGGGAACGTGTTATTTATTATGCATTATATGTTGATAATCATTATGTGACTTATCGGTATGTGGAAACGTGATTACATATGTTAAAATAGGGTTTAACGCGCCAAAAACACAAACACATAGACTATAGGCGATTAGGCTAATGTGTGATAGCCTAATCGCCAGTCTTATAAGCGAGTAGGGCATCATTAGGGGCGAATAGGGGCTATTCGCTAGTTCTTACTGGCAAGTAGCAGCCCTACTCGCCTAAACTGCTGCATACTCGCCTCTACTGCCCCGAACGACTAGAAACGCCTATAAATACCACCCTTGACCTCCAAAACATCATTTATGCTACCCTAGCCGTCCCATAACCTATCTCAACCTACAAACACCCTCTGGAACCTATTTTTACATCAAAACAACCATTTCCAAGCTTATTCCATCATCTCCTCTTGAATACAAGGTGTGTTCTTCAAACCCAAACCTTTAAATGATTATGTTTTACTCCCTAAACGTCCAGACCTGACATATAAATGTTTTTGTCTTTGAAAATCCATTTAAAACCGTTTTTAAACAAACCCACACCTTTACATGTGTTATATGTGTTATATGTGATTAAAGATAGATTTTTTAGGATTGAATCATGGTTGTTTTTGTGTTATTATGATGTTTGTGGCTGTTACAAGATAGTATGATGATGTCCTAGGGGTTTGAATGGTTTTGGTTGTGTATTGTTGATATTTGATGTTTTGACCCATTTGAAGGATTTTGGATGATTAAGGATGATATGAGGTGTGTTGTTGATTGTATGATGTTAGGGTTTGCTCTAGGATGATGCTAGAACAGTAGGATGCTATCGGACAACGTGGTTATGTGATTTAATCTGAATAATTGCTATTTAGGGCAAGTTCTTGCATGTTGATGTGATGTTTACATGCTAAGTTGCTATTTTGGGAAAACGCTCGCATTCGGAACTGTTAGAACGATGAAAACTTAGGGGTTTTGCTTGAAATATGTTTGTTAATGTGTTAGGATGATTATTGGATGTTCTTACATGTTTCGGATCTGATTTGGAGTGTTCGGCGCGCGAAATTTAACTACAGAACTGCAGAGGCGAGTAGGATCCTACTCGCATGAGGCTTCAGGCGAGTAGGATCCTACTCGCATGAGGCTTCAGGCGAGTAGGCTCCCAAATGCCTAATGTTCAGGCGAATACAAACCCTAATCGCCTATATATAGGCGAATAGAGGCCTATTCACCTCAACTACTAGCATTTACAATCCTAAATGCTTAATGTTTAGGCATTTACAATCCTAAATGCTTAATGTTTAGGCATTTACAATCCTAAATGCTAGTTTGATTCCTAATCGCGTATAATGCTGCTGTATGTATATTTTAACATCCCGGAACATGATTTGACGCCTAGGAACATGATAGGAACCCCGGGATACACCCAATGACTTAGTAACACGTGTTCGGACCTGTTTACGCGTTAATCGGACATTATGCTAGACTAAGTGAACTGTTGCGCGTATTAAGTGTTTAATTGCATATGTTGCATGATGTCTTGTATTTATCTAACACGTGGAATGTCGGGTCACCAATGGGATGTCGAGTCTTGTCTTACGTAGTCTTGTTGTCGGTCAAACACGCTTTTCGGACACATAATGGTCATGGACTGGACTTAGGGACTAATGAACCCGATGGGTTATTAGTCTAACTTGACACATATCTTATGATAGGTCGCCAATAGTTGGGGCTATCATATCTTACAGACGGTTTACTCATATCACGTATACGGTTTACTCTTAAACGGAATACGCAACCTAAGGTGAGTTCACGGCCCCACATTTTACGGTTTATGTTTTCGGGGGAGAAACATGCTTAAAACTCTTTTATGATTTATGACTTGTTAAACTCTTATGGCTCATGACTCTTTATCACGTTATACTATGGCTTACTTATCTTACTATACGGTTCATCAAAAAGTCCCTTCGAAACCACTAACATGGGTATATGGCGGGGAAATATGGATAGCGCTATTGGGAACTGACAAACCCCACTCGACGGTGAAACCGGCGAGTGCATATTGTCTCTAATAAAACAAGGTCTACCGGTGATGACGGTAGCCCATAGGAAACTAAGGGTAACTACACGGCTTAGTCAGCAATGGTTTCACCCGTATGAGTATCTCATTCTGCGCCTAGCTAGCGTTCTCACAAGCATAGTAGTAACTGTGATGGTAACGGTTTTCGAAGGATCACTTTAAACGTTTAATTAAAACCTGTGAACTCACCAGCATTATATGTTGACTCTTTTAGCATGTTTTCTCAGGTCGCTAAGGTAGCAGCTGTCGGATAGGCGCACGAGGTCGCACTGGAGTCGTCTCGCGTCTAGGGTCTCATTTGCACGTTTTGGATTTATGAACCTTTGAACTTATGTTTTATTTCTGCATGACTTTTGTAAACTTTAAATGCTTCCGCACTGTTAAATGTTGGTTTTAAACTTATGCATGGTCTCTGTTTACGTATGTTTTACATTTAGACGTCGTTTATTGTGACCGTTGACTTGGATCCTGGTGTGTCACACGCCTCGTGGTAGAACTCCGCAGGTGGAAATTTGAGGGTGTGACAGCCCACGTCGGCCCAACAAAGTGGTGATCGACATTTCCGTCCGTAAAGAGCCTCGAACGGAGCTGCCTTGATGCTAGAGTGATAGCTGTTGTTGTAGGAGAACTCCACTAACGGCAGGTGGATCTCCCAACTTTTGCCAAAATCGATAACACATGCCCGAAGCATGTCTTCCAAGGATTGAATTGTCTGCTCACTCTGTCCATCAGTTTGCGGATGATAAGCCGTACTCATATCCAACTGAGTACCCAAAGCCTTGTGCAAAGCCTTCCAGAAACGCGAAGCGAAACGAGAATCACGATCAGAGATAATAGAAACAGGCACCCCGTGCCGAGCAACCACCTCCTTAAGGTAAAGTCGAGCCAACCGCTCGAGTCCATCGGTTTCTTTAATAGGTATAAAACGCGCCGATTTTGTCAACCGGTCAACAATCACCCAGATCATATCATAACCACTAGGTGATCTTGGCAGCTTGGTGACAAAATCCATCGTGATTCGCTCCCACTTCCATTCCGGAACCTCTGGTTGTTGCAGGAGACCAGACGGCCTCTGATATTCCACCTTGACTTTAGCACAAGTCAAACATTTGCTAACGTAAGAAGCTATGTCAGCTTTCATGTTCGGCCACCAATAAAGTATCTTCAAATCCTGATACATCTTATCGGAGCCAGGGTGAATAGAATACCGGGATTTGTGAGCTTCGTCCAAAACAAGCTCGCGCAATCCCCTGAACAATGGGACCCAAACACGTCCCGCAAAATAGTGTAAGCCATTAGTCCTGAGTTCAAGATGCTTGTCAGCACTGTGCATAGTTTCAGCCTTAAGGTTCTCATCCTTCAAGGCTTCCAACTGTGCAAAACGGATTTGGTCAGGTAACGACGAATGAATGGTGAGCTGTAAGGCTCGAACACGGCGAGGATTCGCAGACTCCTTCCTGCTCAAGGCGTCCGCCACAACGTTCGCCTTGCCAGGATGATATTTGATGGCACGGTCATAATCGTTCAGGAGTTCAACCTAACGACGCTGCCGCATGTTCAACACCTTCTGGTCGAAAATATGCTAAAGACTCTTGTGATCGGTATATACTTCACACTTGGTACCGTACAAGTAATGTCTCCAGATTTTCAACGCAAAGACTACCGCACCCAGTTCCAAGTCATGAGTAGTGTAGTTCTTCTCATGAACTTTTAGTTGGCGAGAAGCATAAGCAATAACCTTCCCGCGCTGCATCAACACGCAACCGAGACCCCGAATGGAAGCATCACAGTACACAACAAAG
Organism: Ambrosia trifida; assembly: GCA_028751855.1. Lineage (NCBI taxonomy): Eukaryota > Viridiplantae > Streptophyta > Magnoliopsida > Asterales > Asteraceae > Ambrosia > Ambrosia trifida. The sequence goes on along the minus strand of CM054128.1, from coordinate 60,021,198 downwards.
TCGTCCGTACCCTCTGGCAAGGATAGGATAGGTGCAGAACAAAGTTTAAGCTTCAGCATCTGAAATGCTGATTCTTGTGGTTCTTCCCAGTCGAACTTTCGGTCCTTCTGGGTAAGAGCAGTGAGGGGTTGAGCGATCTTCGAAAATCCCTCAATGAAGCGACGATAGTAACCCGCAAGACCTAGGAATTGCCGCACCTCAGATGGCGTCTTTGGTGCTTCCCAGTCCTTAATAGCTTCAATCTTAGCCGGATCAACATGAATTCCCAGTTCATTCACCACATGTCCTAGGAATTGAACTTCACGTAACCAAAAATCACACTTTGAGAACTTAGCATACAACTGCTCCTGTCTCAAAAGTTCCAAGACCAACCGCAGATGTTCCTCATGATCCGCCTTGTTCTTGGAGTAAATCAGAATGTCGTCAATGAACACGATGATGAACTTATCAAGGTAAGGCTTACAAACGCGGTTCATTAAATCCATGAACACCGCCGGTGCGTTAGTGAGACCGAAAGGCATGACCAAGAACTCAAAATGGCCATAACGAGTGCGAAAAGCAGTCTTCTGAATGTCAGCTTTCCTGACGCGCAACTGGTGATAACCGGACCGCAAATCAATCTTCGAATAGTAGCTAGAGCCCTGAAGCTGGTCAAAGAGATCATCAATGCGAGGAAGAGGATAACGATTCTTGATGGTCACTTTGTTCAGCTCACGATAATCAATACACATGCGAAGACTTCCGTCCTTCTTCTTCACAAACAAAATAGGAGCTCCCCACGGGGAAGAACTCGGTCGATTGAAACCCTTTTCCAAGAGTTCCTGTAACTGGCTGGACAACTCTTGCATCTCAGGAGGTGCAAGACAATACGGAGCTCGGGCAATAGGAGCTGCGCCCGGAGTGAGATCAATACCAAACTCAACCTGACGATGGGGAGGAAGACCAGGTAAATCATCAGGAAACACATCAGAAAAGTCACGAACCACCGGAATATCCTCGATCTTCTTCTCATCGTCAGTAAAAACGTTAACAAGTGCCAGAATGGCCGAACAGCCCTTCCGAAGATACTTACGGGCTTTCATGCTAGAAATGATACTCAGCGGAGCACCGCTTTTCTCGCCACGAACCGAAAGAATCTCTCCATCAGGGAGAGGGATCCGAATAACCTTGTCAAAGCAAACGATCTCCGCGTGATACAACGATAACCAATCCATGCCAACCACGACATCAAAACTACCCAGGGGTACCGGCATAAGGTCAATGGGGAAAGACAAACCCGACAGTTCCAAGCGACATTCCCTAAGGGTGTGTGTCGCTTCGATTTTCTTACCATCAGCCAATTCTATTAAGTACTTAGCCTCTAAAGGTGTGGGTACTATATCTAGCAATCGACTAACATCCAAAGATACGAAACTCTTATCGGCACCAGAATCAAACAAGACAGAAACATAGCGATCATTAAGAAGGAACGTACCGGTAACTGTGTCTGGATCCTGCCTAGCCTCCGCAGATCCAATGACGAAAGCACGTGCAGTCCTGCCTCCGCCGCCGTTGTTCCCGTTACCGTTCCCGCCCCTCCCATTATCGCCCTGCTTCAGTTTGGGACAGTCACGCTTGAAATGTCCCGTGTCACCACAGTTATAACACCCCTGCCTCCCCTGAGTCCCCTGAGCAGCAGGAGCAGGAGTAGCCGCAGGAGTCTGAGTTGGGGTGAGTGCCACCTTGCAATCCTTAGCATGGTGCCCCAACTGATGGCACCGATGACAACGAGCCCTATCACAACTCCCAGAATGATGAAAACCACACTTGTTGCACTTAGGATGCTTCCCAACGTACCCACTCGTCTTTTGCCCAGAAGAAGACCTAGATGACTCAAACTTCTTCGCCGGCTGAGCTGGCACCACACTCTTCCCCACACTCTCCCACTTCCTCTTGTTCCCCTCAGCAACCTTCACAGCAGCACCCTTGGGTGGCAAAACGCCTTCTGCCACCTTCAGGTTAGTCATCCGATGAGCTGATCGGACAACTTCAGCAATAGTGGGAAGATTTCCAGCAGCCACCAACCCAGCAATCTCGGGCACTAGTCCAGACACATAGTGCTCGATCCTCCTGTACTCGGGTGTGTGTAAATCAGGACACAACACCGCCAGCTCATTCCTCCTCACAGTGTATTCCTCAATCTCAGACCCAACCATCTTGTAACTCCAGAACTCATGCTCCAAATTCTGTATCGCCTCTCTCGGACAGTACTCACCTCTCAACAGCTGCACGAACTCCGCCCAAGGCATAGCAATAGCCTCTCCCAATCCCACGTTCTGTGTAGTAGCATTCCACCATGACAATGCAGGCCCTTCAAATGTTGTAGTAGCTGTTAGGACAAAGAGGATTGGTGAAGCCACTTTTGGAAACCTTAGTCTAATTCACTTCTGTCATTTTGGCTAAGTATAGAAGTACTGAAGAGAAGACAAGAAACTGCTGAAGAGAAGATATGAGAAGTGCTGAAGAAGAAACTTCATCAGAAGTTCTGAAGTCCAAACCAGACAAGTTCACTTCAGAAGTACTGAAGACAAACTACTCATCAGTAGTTTGTCATTCATCAGCACTTAGCATCAGATATTTTCCACCGCCTTTTGTATCAGTAGTTTATTGTTTATTATTACTTTTAGCTGTAATTGTTAGTTTCAATGTTGCAACTTGTGCAACTTGTTTCTGATGTTTCTGTACTTGCTTTATGGGCAAGATACATGTATGTAAACGTCTATAAATAGGAGGCTTCAACCTTCTATTTTAGACATTGATTTTTAGTAGAAAAATCCTTCAAACACTTTCACTGTTCTATTCCATTTCAGTATTTATTGTGAATCTGTCTAAGTATCTAATTCTCATTTACTGCTTAGATTCATAATAAATACTTGTCATTATTAGTTTCAATCATCAAGGGGGAGTAATAACTCCTCTTGTGTATAAAAAGTGTTGCTTTAACTTATACATTCCGCTGTGCTTACAATCTGATATACAAGAGCTTGCTAAACACTTAAGTGTTAAAGATAGCAAGTTCTTACTTAAACAAAGAGCATACTGATCCAACAATTGGTATCAGAGCGTTGGTTTATCTGATCACGTATCAATCTAACAAATTGAGAATCAGACACAAAGCTCTTATTGATACTCAATAAAAGATCAAAAGTTCACTTTTTATCAACATCCATCACTTAAAAGAGTCATCTGACAAATCAATACGCTTTAAAATGGATCCACATAATACTTGTTCTGCTACTAAACCTGCCATGCGTGTAAGAAATGAATACAACATATGGTAAAAGAGAATGGCACATACCTTGTCACAAACCAACACAGGTTGTTGGAGATCTGTGATATATGGTCCTCACAAACCAGTAAACATAAATCTTGAAACTAAGGTTGAGGTTCCTAAAGAACCAAAAGACTATACAGATGATGATTTCCTAAAACTTGAGCTAGATGCAAAAGCATTCTCTATGTTGGCAATGGCTCTCCCAAATGAGATATACTCTGGCCTTTTACATTGTGAAAGTGCCAAAGAACTCTGGGATTGTCTTAAAGAACAGTTTGGAGGAACTGAAGAGGTGATTGCCAACACCAGAGAGATTTTAGCTCAACAATATGAGACATTTGCTCACATTAATGGGGAAACTTTAACTCAACAATTTGAAAGATTCTCCTCATTAATATCTGAGCTAAAGTTAAATGGTCAGACCTATACAACAGTATCTATGCTACATAGATTTTTAAGGTCTTTACCAGACAAATGGGAAACATACTCCATTGTTTTAAGATCCTCACCAGATTTTAGCTCCCTCACTCTTACAAAACTCCATGGGAGATTACTTACTTTTGAGAGAGAAATTGATCAAAAGAAGAAATTGCAATCATCTGGTAAAACTGCTGATGACTACCTACCAGGTAGTACAGCACTTTTGGGACAAGACTCACCAACTTGTTCCTATGGATCTTATGACAACATTGACATAACAACTGGGATCTCATCAGAAAGATCTTTCCCAGGTTATGACAATGATGACCAAAGTCAAACTGCTGATAATCTATGTTTTATCATGGATGATTTGAAAAACTTTAGCAGTGATGACTTAGAAGAAATGGACATTTTACACCAACTGGCCATGCTAAGCATTAAAACTAACAAGTTTTATAAAAGGTCAGGAAGGAAATTTCCAGGATTGACCAGTAATACAAAAATTGGTTTTGACAAATCTAAACTGAGATGTCACAAGTGTTAGAAGTTGGGACACTTTGCTAGAGAGTGTAGAAACTCTAGCTTTAACCAATCACAATCTGGAAATAACTTTAACCCCAATTATAATAGGAATAATGGAACTCAAGGGAGTGCTCATTTTGTACAGGCACAAGATTCTCAACAGCAATACATGCCAGAAGTACAATATGTTCAAATGCCTGCTCAACAGATGCAGAGCCCACAATCAATCCCTCCCTTTCCAGCTGCTCAACATCCTCCACAGCCTCAACAACCCTCTCAACAAAGTCTTTTCACCTCAGGGTATGTTGACTGGAGCAGTCTCCCTTTTGACACCACAGAGTGCAATCCTGATGCAGACAACAAGGTGTTTGACATCAACTGGGAGAACCGGACAATGGCAGAAAGAACTTTGCCTTAATGGCATTTGAAGGCTGTACTTCAAAATCTGCATTGTCACAGGTATCAAAAGAATCTTTGACAAAACTTTGCTCAAATTCTTGCAAAGAAACTTTTGCTCTCATAAGAGAGACAAATGTGCACTTACAAGGAAAAGCCAATGATTTAGAAAGAAAATACACTCAGATGAAGTGTGATTTAGAGAGGAAACTTACTGCTAAAACAAAAGAAGCCTCTAAATTAACTAACTCAGCTATTGAAACCCAAGCACAAATTAAAATGATGATAGAAGATCTTGGAAATGTCAGAAAAGAGCTTGCTGACACCAAGATCAGTTGTGAAAAATGGGTGGATTCTTGTAAGGGGTACCAGCTATTGCTAAACAAACAGAGTGCTTCAAATGTTAAGTTTGGCATAGGGTACCATCATGTTGAAACACCAACAGATTTCTCTCCCAAAACTACTGAAGATGGGAGAAAAATTGTTTCCAATGAAACTTCTGAAGGGAAAGACTGCACATCTTTCCATGAAAACTTTCTAAACAGAAATCCTGGTATTTTCAAAGAAAGTACTTCAGAAGTATTAACAAAATCTGACAACAAGCCATCAGTAGTTTCATCTACATCAGGAATTGAGACCCTGAAAACTACTGATGAGCAAAATCTTTACACTAATGTCAGAAATTTGCCTTTAGATCAAAAACAAAAGGCAAAAGAGTGTGAAATTTGTGGTCTGTTCAACCACAAAACAGAGTTTTGTAGATACAGAAAAGGAATTCAGTTCAATCATAAAATTAAACAACAGGTTGTGGGAAATCAAATCAGAAATGATTATGAAAGAACCTTTAATCCCAAGAAACAACAACCTGAAAACACCTTTTCTCAGAAAAAGATAAAATCTCAACTAAAATCTTTTTCTCAAAATTCTTTGTCAGTAGTTAGACCTGATTCATCAGCAGTTTCATAAACTGCTGAGATTCAAAAACTAATCAACTTGGTACAACTACTGATGACCAAGGTTGATGGTGGTCCTGAAAAGGATACCACCATGGTTCTTAATGAAAAATCCATTGCCAAAAAGACATGGATTTCTCAACCTGGTCAAGAACAAACTGTAACTGTTCTCAAGAGCAAACCCAAAGCCAAACAGGCTTGGGTTCCTAAATCTAACTAATTTGTTATTATGTGCAGAGAGTTTCCAGGGGCTTAAACAGCATATGGTATGTTGATAGTGGGGGCTCTATGCACATGACTGGATGCAGATACCTGATAAACAATTTTATCAGCCAAAGAGAAGGATCTGTATCCTTTGGGAACAATGCTAAGGGATATGTGCTAGGACATGGCAATGTCTCCTCTGGCAAAATACAGTTTGACAAGGTCAATCTGGCTGAAAACCTTGAATACAACTTGCTGAGTGTGTCACAAATGTGTGATAAAGGATATTCTTCCTTTTTCATAAAGACAGCATGCAAGATCATCTCACCAGAAGGCCAGAAGTTGATAGAGAAGATCATTGAAGATCATACTTTGCTGATTGCCAAAAGATGTGGCAATGTCTATGCAGTGGACATTGAGAAAGACAAAGTATTGAACAATGATGTGTGTAAATGTATATATAAAAATGTGCACAAGTTTTAATTAAAACGACTCACCTAAAAACTACACACGCACGGCAAGTGTACCGGTCGCAAAGCAGTAAACAGATAAGACCGAGTATCGAACCCAAAGACGCGAATGTAACTCTAGATCACAACCTATACCGAATACTTGCCTAAATAAATATATACTTATGTGGGGGGTTAAACTAATGATTAAAAAACTTAAAAGAAACTAAATATAAATAAAGTAACCTCAGCTGCTTATGGGAACTAGGAACTTGAAGAAATCGGATAGGAAGAAGGCTGGTTACTTAGGTAAAATCCCTAGACACTAGCAATAAATCATGAATCTGGTAATTAACTTGAGACCCTATTCTTATCTAATAAACCTCCTGTCAAAGATAGCTCACTAGACTCAAGGCGGGACAAGTGTAGAAATGCTAAGATGGATCCGGATCGCCCTAGCGTACCAAAATCCCACAGAAATCAGATTAAAACCTCTCCTGGATTAAACCCTCAAACTATGAAGCAGACTTAAACTCTACTGATGAAAACCTAGGAAAACTCTAAACACGGACAAGTAGCGACTCCCGCCCTAGCGCTTGCCAACTACCGAACAATGCCTAGTTAGTTACCTAGCAAACTCGAGTTAGATTTCTCACCCTCAAGAATGGACTGCACGTCTTAGTTAATTTATTATATTAGTTTGTTATACTTGTGTCGTACTCCAACTCTAAATACTAGCACGCTAACCTAAGTTGACGAACTAGATTGATTTCAAGACCTAGGGGGTATCTCTACATGCCTAGTTCCACAAAACCAATAAACAAACTTCAAATAAAATTAACGCCAATACACATATATCAAATCCAACAATAAAATTTAAGTCATGTAATTCTACACATCAAAACTAAAAACCAAAAATCATTAAATACTGCAAATAACGTGTCTAGTTCATAAACCTAAGCAACCATAAAAGTCTAGTTCATAATATTTAAAAACATGTTCACAAAATATATAAATATAGCTTTAACCATGTCTATAGAAAAAATAAATAAAAACTAAACCTAACCCAAGGCTCGTTGGCTCTTGATCTTTAACGTGCCCGTGGCCTTTTCTCCTTCCGTGCCCTTCCGCTCGTCACCGCTTATGGCCGGTTCCTTTTTGTCTTTGTGCGAATGAAAGAATGAATATTGTCAATGTTGTTCGCTGCTAGCAGTTGTTGAAGTCTAATCTTTTTTATGATGCGGCCTCCGATTGTATGAATTGCAAATTGAATGAATGTCAATCTCCTCCTAATAAAAGAATCGTGCGCCGCCCCTCTTGATAAAAATAAATAGGAAAAAAAACCTTTTTGATTTGGGCCGTGAATTCTCAATTCACGTTTGTTTTTTTTTTTTTTGTTTTTATTTATATTATTATTATACTATTATTTATATATAGTATTATAACTTCGTGCTTTAGACTCGGGTGTTCTTGGCTTAACCAAAGTTCCTCGTTTACGCTCCAACGTCCACACGAACACCTACCAAAATATAAAATAAATAAATAAGTGCTAAAAATTAATAAAAAACTATACAATGAATACACGCCTAAAACTACTAAAAACTATATACAAAAGACTTAATTATAACAAAAAATACATAAGAGAATAGATGTGTTTTACGACACATCAAACATCCCCACACTTGACTCTTTTTCGTCCCTGAAAAAGAATTATGCTATGGAATCACAGTTAGGTTTACATCCAGTTTCAAAACATAGGTTACTTAATTAATAATCTACTAACGTATTGATTGCGATTGCAGGTATATTGATCCTCTTAAACCCACACCGGTTTCCAAGCCCCTTTTTATTTATGTTAAGTTCATGTTGATTAGTCTATCTAGGGTCTCACTCGAAGGAAGCCACAGTTCCTCCTAATCCCGCCTCAAGCTTATGAAGCTAAAGGAACGACCAATTGACCATTTCCCAACCGTCTTATGTAGAAGACCAAGAGAATTTAAAATCACTTTTTTTTTTTTTTTTTTTTTTTTTTGCGTACTTAACTCAGAGGGTGTGACCAATCCAAGTCGCTATCCCAGTGGCCAGGCACCTTAAGCTTCAGCATTTTTTTTTTTCATCTCAGCATACTTAACTCAGAGGGTGTGACCAATCCAAGTCGCTATCCCAGTGGCCAGGCACCTTAAGCTTCAGCATTTTTGCTTTGATTACTAATTTTTTTTTAATTGATTAGAAATTCTAACGGTTTTCTACTTATAACGGTGCTTCTTATACTATTTTTGGCGGTTTCGGTCTCCCCGTTTCTCCTAGATGAGAACCCACAAAATAGCCTAACATAATTAATTTATTACTTTTCAAAGGAAACCTTTCTACCGGCCGAGCCTACCCACATATCCCAAATCAGACACGTTTTCAATCAATTTTAATCTCTTATTATACATACTATTTGAAAACCGGACACCTAACTTTACCTATCATTTTCCATATTTTATATAATGCAAACTTCAAAATCAGGGACTTTTTTTTCAGTTTTTTTTTTTTTTTTTTTTTTTTTTGATTTAAACAACTCTGTATACAGATTAAACATACAGATTAAACGACAGTTTCCCATCCCCACACTTAAATTCTACATTGCCCTCAATGTAGGAATAGAAAACGACACAAAACAAAAAAATAAATTCCGAATACAAAATAAAAAAAAACGAGGGCAAATTGAAAAGGACTTAGCTGGTTAATTTTTCTTCGTAAGCTCTAGTCCAATCCAGCTCGATCGTATAGCATTTTGGTTGCGATCGGCTTTGACACAATGGTAAACTCTCGGGTTACTTCAATATAACGTACAGGTCCAGAATCACCCGAATGGAGATTGAGTACGGGTGGTGCAATCCAAACCTGCGCAAAACGAAAAAAACAAAACCCGAGCATAATACCGAACCACACAAAAATAAAAAGACTCAAACTACTAACTTAGACTCAAAATATAACAACAAACAAGAAGACGTACCTGCTTGGCAAAATGACGGTGAATGGTGGTAGAACCAAATGGGTAGAAAAAAAAAATCTGGTTCTCACTCAACGTGAAGGACACTGGTGATCACAACACGCGTTGCAAGAGAAAAAAAAATATAACTTTCCGGGGTAATAGCTGGTCGCCATGAGGCGAACAGGTCAGCCCAGACACCTCACATTACGTGAAAAATCTTTGTTCACAGAAAGTTAATTAATATTTTTTAAGAAAAAATCTCTTTTATTACCCAAACCTTTACCAAAACTCCCACTCATAAAATATATATAAAGATAATACAAGGGACCCGCTCATTGTGAAATTTTCTTTACCTAAGCAAACACGCAAATCTGCAAAAAGACTCAAAGACACTACCGAAGGACGGACCACAAATAAAAAAAAATGAAAAGCTAGAAAAAAATTAAATAAATAGGTATAAATATAAATTTACAAACTCTACAGAGCTCCCCACACTTAAACTTAATCAGGGGGCTTCTCTTTTATCTGGACCCGATCCAACCCATTTAATTCCACCCGGTCCATATTATTTAGAAAAATTACATTGATGGAATTTAAAAATATTTTATCGAATTTAAATGGGTCGGGCCACCAATATTTAAATTTACCTGGACCAAACCTGATTCTTGGCATGTAATGAGGGGACTTGTTATCTCTACAACTCCTGACCCTCACCCTGTGTCGGTCCAGGTGCCTCTTCGCCTTCTCCCGTGGTGGTGGCCATGGTGGTGGCACTAGTAGCACTGTTATATCCAATGCCTGCACGGGCCGGCTGTGGTGTTCTTCTTCTTCTTCCACCACTGCTTGTTTCTCATCTTCCTTGTTTGGTGACACTTGGTCAAAATCTTTGTCCACTTCTGGAGCTGACAAATCAACCAACTTGTCACCAAACTCTGCTTCCCCATCAGCTGCTTCTTCAAGCAGGTCAGTGGTGTCTTCCTCTTCCACCACTTCTTCCTCAAACAGCCAGCCTGTGGATTCTGAAAAATCCATATCTTCCTCAGCCTCCCCTATCTTCTCCATCATGGCTTTCCTATGCGCGTCCCAGGCTATCCTTTCTATCTCCTCACCATCACTCCAGAAATCTGCCTCCCAAGGGTATGCTGTTGAACTAGAGATCTGGCAAGGCTGCTCCTCCTGCTGAACCAAAGGTGGGACTAAGGCGTCCATTATGGTCTCTGGCTCTAACCCTGAATCCTGCAAAATATCATCCTCACAAGACAAGTGTAAAGAATCATATGGGTCGGTTAAATTATGCACAGAATCAGATGAGTAAGGACAAACAGTTTCAGCAACGGGCCTAATGCAATCAGGTAATGTAAATGTTACCATCTCGTCTGGGTCATCATTTGTGAAATAAACCTGCTGAACTGGAGGTGGGACTTCAACGTCCATTATGGTCTTCAGTTCATCCACCTGAGCCTCTAGCCTTTTAAGTGCCGCATCTTGTTCCCTCAAAGAGTCGGTGCGCTTGGATAGCAAAGAATCGATATCCTCGAGCATGAGCTGTTGTTTAGCAAGTAAGGCGGCAAAATCGGGTCTAGTGTGAGACGAGACATCCCGATAATCGGGATGTTGATAAAAATGTTGGCTAGGTGGATACTCTGACGAGCTCCCACCATGCCTTTCCTCATACATCTTAGCTTGTAGACGATCAGGCCGACTTTTTATTCTATCTAGTGACTCAGATATTGCAGGGTTAAACCACCGGTTAGCCTGTGGATGTGAAGGCTGGTATGACTGATATGGCTGCGGCTGCAAATACGTGTTAGCATAGTAATCTGCGGAATACCCCGATGAATTTGGGCATTTTATAGTAAAATGGGGCCCTCCACAGATCTCACACATGTTAAAAAAAATATATATTACGAATAAAAACAAATAAAAAATAAAAAATAATAATTACAGGAAAAAACAAAAACTATTTACAAATTAAAAGACCAGACAAACGGTTTGGGAAGTTATCCAGAATGCCAATTGCGTCCCCGGCAACGGCGCCAAAAACTTGATGTGTGTAAATGTATATATAAAAATGTGCACAAGTTTTAATTAAAACGACTCACCTAAAAACTACACACGCACGGCAAGTGTACCGGTCGCAAAGCAGTAAACAGATAAGACCGAGTATCGAACCCAAAGACGCGAATGTAACTCTAGATCACAACCTATACCGAATACTAGCCTAAATAAATATATACTTATGTGGGGGGTTAAACAAATGATTAAAAAACTTAAAAGAAACTAAATATAAATAAAGTAACCTCAGCTGCTTATGGGAACTAGGAACTTGAAGAAATCGGATAGGAAGAAGGCTGGTTACTTAGGTAAAATCCCTAGACACTAGCAATAAATCATGAATCTGGTAATTAACTTGAGACCCTATTCTTATCTAATAAACCTCCTGTCAAAGATAGCTCACTAGACTCAAGGCGGGACAAGTGTAGAAATGCTAAGATGGATCCGGATCGCCCTAGCGTACCAAAATCCCACAGAAATCAGATTAAAACCTCTCCTGGATTAAACCCTCAAACTATGAAGCAGACTTAAACTCTACTGATGAAAACCTAGGAAAACTCTAAACACGGACAAGTAGCGACTCCCGCCCTAGCGCTTGCCAACTACCGAACAATGCCTAGTTAGTTACCTAGCAAATTCGAGTTAGATTTCTCACCCTCAAGAATGGACTGCACGTCTTAGTTAATTTATTATATTAGTTTGTTATACTTGTGTCGTACTCCAACTCCAAATACTAGCACGCTAACCTAAGTTGACGAACTAGATTGATTTCAAGACCTAGGGGGTATCTCTACATGCCTAGTTCCACAAAACCAATAAACAAACTTCAAATAAAATTAACGCCAATACACATATATCAAATCCAACAATAAAATTTAAGTCATGTAATTCTACACATCAAAACTAAAAACCAAAAATCATTAAATACTGCAAATAACGTGTCTAGTTCATAAACCTAAGCAACCATAAAAGTCTAGTTCATAATATTTAAAAACATGTTCACAAAATATATAAATATAGCTTTAACCATGTCTATAGAAAAAATAAATAAAAACTAAACCTAACCCAAGGCTCGTTGGCTCTTGATCTTTAACGTGCCCGTGGCCTTTTCTCCTTCCGTGCCCTTCCGCTCGTCACCGCTTATGGCCGGTTCCTTTTTGTCTTTGTGCGAATGAAAGAATGAATATTGTCAATGTTGTTCGCTGCTAGCAGTTGTTGAAGTCTAATCTTTTTTATGATGCGGCCTCCGATTGTATGAATTGCAAATTGAATGAATGTCAATCTCCTCCTAGTAAAAGAATCGTGCGCCGCCCCTCTTGATAAAAATAAATAGGAAAAAAAAACCTTTTTGATTTGGGCCGTGAATTCTCAATTCACGTTTGTTTTTTTTTTTTTTTGTTTTTTTTTTATATTATTATTATACTATTATTTATATATAGTATTATAACTTCGTGCTTTAGACTCGGGTGTTCTTGGCTTAACCAAAGTTCCTCGTTTACGCTCCAACGTCTACACGAACACCTACCAAAATATAAAATAAATAAATAAGTACTAAAAATTAATAAAAAACTATACAATGACAAAAATAGGCCAACAAACGAATACACGCCTAAAACTACTAAAAACTATATACAAAAGACTCAGTTATAACAAAAAATACATAAGAGAATAGATGTGTTTTACGACACATCAAACAACACTGCCTGTTTCTTCTCAAGGGCATCAACTTCAGAAACTGATCTCTGGCATAGGAGACTTGGCCATGTGAACTTTAAAACCATAAATAAAGTCACAAAAATGGGCTTGGTCAGAGGTCTACCTTTGAAAGTATACCAGTGTCAAGAACACTGTGTATCCTGTTTAAAGGGAAAACAGCATAAGTCCTCCTATAAGTCTATTGAAGAATCAAAAACAACTGCATGTCTTCAACTACTCCATATGGACTTATTTGGACCTGTCAAGATTATGAGCCTTGGTAAGAAGAAGTACTGCTTAGTCATCATTGATTACTACTCAAGATTCACATGGGTATTCTTCTTATTCTCCAAGGATGAGGCTGCTGAAATCATCAAGTTCTTCATTCTACAAGTGGAGAAACAATATTCTCTACCTGTCAAAACCATTAGAAGTGATAATGGGACAGAGTTCAGGAACAAAACTCTGGATGAATTCTGTTTGTCTAAAGGGATTATTAGACAATACAGTGTTCCCAGAACTCCTGAACAAAATGGTGTAGTAGAAAGGAAGAACAGAACCTTAATAGAGGGAGCAAGAACAATGTTAGCTGATTCTGGACTGCCCTTGTACTTTTGGGCAGAAGCAGTTAACACATCATGTTATGTTCAGAATAGAGTTCTTGTGGTCAAGAGACATTCCAAGACTGCCTATGAATTTCTTCATGGCATGAAGCCCCTTATCTCCTTTTTCAGGGCTTTTGGGTGTCAATGTTTCATCTTGAACATCAAGGAATCTATTTCAAAGTTTGCTGCCAAAGTTGACTCAGGTTACTTTCTTGGTTACTCTTCAACTAGAAAAAGCCTACAAGGTTTTTAATTCTCACACCAGGATAGTAGAAGAAACATTGAATGTCAAGTTCAATGAGTCAAAACACACTCTTATTCCAGCACATCCTGCTGAACTTTTTGACCTTGACAACTTCCATTTTGGACCTGAGAAGGCTGTTACTTCATCAAAACCTACTTATTATGGTGACAAAAGGTTTGATGATGAGGATCCCACACCATGGACTCCTCAAACAGTTATCAAGTCAACTTCAAAATCATCAGAAGTTCCCCAAACTTCTGATCAAACAAGTACTGAGGAACAAACTCAAACTTCTGGTTCAGTAGATCCAACTACTGAAGATCAAGGAACATCTGAACCAGATATTATAGACCTTCGTAGTTTGTTTGAAGAACATGAGCCACCTACACCTGTCAGTGGTTTACAACAACTGATTGAACACAGAGATCATCCACTTGATCAAATCATGGGTGATATAGCTTCAGGTGTTCTTACCAGAAACCAGCTCTCCAACTTTTGCCTATTTTCAGCCTTTATCTCACAGTTGGAACCAAAGAAGTACCAGGAAGCCCTCAAAGACAATAATTGGGTGCAACCTATGCAAGATGAACTGCTTCAGTTCAACAAGCAACAGGTCTGGGAAATCTGTCCCTTACCTCCAAACAAGCAACCAATTGGCACAAGATGGGTTTTTAGGAACAAACAAGATGAAGCTGGTATGATAATCAAGAACAAGGCAAGATTGGTAGTTCAAGGGTACTCTCAAGAAGAGGGAATTGACTATGATGAAACCTTTGCTCCAGTTGCAAGGCTTGAGGCCATCAGGTTATTTCTGGCCTATGCCATTTCCAACAAAATTAAAGTTTATCAAATGGATGTAAAGAGTGCATTTTTGTATGGAAAGATAAAAGAGGAGGTGTATGTCTGTCAGCCACCTGGGTTTGAGGATCCTTCTCATCCTGAGTGGGTGTACAGACTGGACAAAGCTTTTTATGGGCTCAAACGGGCTCCAAGAGTATGATACACTCTCCACCTTTTTACTCAAAAATAACTTTACAAGAGGTGCCATTGATAAAACTCTTTTCATTAAACATGTTGGAAATCATGTCCTACTTGTTCAAATTTACGTTGATGATATCATTTTTGGTTCAACAAACACAAAACTGTATGATGATTTTAAGAAACTCATGCAATCAAAATTTGAGATGAGTACCATGGGAGAACTGCGGTACTTTCTGGGACTGCAGATCAAGCAACAAACAAATGGAACTTTTATACATCAATCAAAATATGTTAAAGAATTATTAAACAAATTTTCTTTAAAAGACTGTAAATCATGTTCCACTCCCATGACACCAATCACACAAGTTGAACCTGATGATCAAGGAAAACAGGCTGATCAAACCATGTACAGATGCATGATAGGTTCCCTTTTATATCTAACTGCTTCTAGACCAGATATTATGTTTTCAACATGTGTCTGTGCTAGATATCAATCAGCACCAAGGGAATCACACCTTATAGCAGTCAAAAGAATTTTCAGATATCTGAAAGGAACTCCAACACTTGGAATTTGGTATCCTGCTTCAAGCAATACAAAGTTATCAGCTTTTTCAGATAGTGACTATGCAGGGTGTAAGATGACAAGAAAGTCAACATCTGGTGATTGTCAATTCTTGGGTAACTGTCTAGTGTCATGGCAATCAAAGAAGCAAACATCTATTGCAACTTCAACTGCTGAAGCTGAATACATTGCAGCTGCAAGTTGTACATCACAGATACAATGGCTCCTATATCAACTTCTTGATTATGGAATCAAAGAAACCAAGACACCTTTGTTTGTAGACAGCAAATTTGCCATTAGCATCATTCAAAATCCGGTACAGTTCTCAAAAACCAAACATATTGAGATCAGGTACCATTTCATAAGAGATTGCTATGAAAAAGGCAAGATTGAGGTGAAGCATGTAGCAACAGCTAATCAAATAGCTGACATCTTCACAAAACCCCTTGACACATCAACATTTCAGAAGTTAGTATCCATGCTTGGGATGCTAAATTTGTAAGTGTTTATTTTATTATTCTGCACATATTTTTCATTTTTCACTTACAAAAGGACAAAAAGTCTGAAACAAAACTTCTGAAAAGAGAGAACTACTGATGAACAAAACATCAGTATGGGGATAATTTCTGAAAAGTGTATAACTTCTGATAAAATAACCTTCAGAAGTTATGAATAAAGTATTTACAAAACATTTCTCATCAGCTGTTAAAACTACTGAAGAGAAAATGGGAACTACTGATGAAGATAATCCTTAATCAGCAGTTTAGTCAAAAAGGGCAAATCTGACTTTTCCCATCATCAGAAGTTTTGACCTACTCGGTTTAAAACTTCTGATAAAGAGATTTTTAACCGAGGCGGTTTAAAAACTTCTAATAAAGAAGATTCAAGCGGTTAAAAACTTCTGATAAATATCTTTTTTCAACACTTATCCTTTCAAACTCAAAAATTTCCCCCTTCTCTCTCAAAAACTCTCTCAAAAACCTAAACCTGCAAATCAACTGTTCGATCAAAACCCAAACCACATGGCTCTCGTTCTAAAACAGGGACACAATCAAAGGGCCTTTCTTGAAAAATAAGAAGGCTGGTCCCAATACGATGAGATCATTGATCTTATCGTAAAATCCCAATATTTTACTGCTCTCACAATCGACCCACCAATTCATACCGAAACTCTAAATGAGTTCTGGGCTAATGCTGAGACGGTGACGGCTGATGATGAAATTATTTCCCTCAACTCAAGAATAAAAGGGAAACCACTGACCATCACACCGGCCACACTGGCAACAAGACTGGGCCTGGATGATATAGCTGCCCCTGATCAAGTTGCTAATTCTGATATTCACTTAACCATGACAGAGTGTGGTTATCAAGGTACTCTCTCCCATGCTACTATCTTCAAAAATATTTTGAACCAAAATACAAGCTTTTGTTTCATTATATTATTATGTGTTTGAGTCCAAAAACAGGGTCTTATGACCAGATGCCCTCCACTTTTCAACCAATATTTCACTCCATAGTGAATGAAACCAAATTCAGGGCATCAAAATTATTTTTCAATGAGTTGGTGTTACATCATAATAATACCAAGAAAAAGTTTTTGTTATACCCAAGGTTCATTATGCAATGCATAATAGGGGAACTGGGTAATGAGGTGCTTGTGGGAAAAGTTTCAACTTTAAATCCATTAACCTCACAAGCATACTCTAGGCATAACAAACCGGCTACCTGGCCAGAAGATGATCAGGGAGAACAACAACAAGTCCCCCTGAAGCCCACATCTTCCAAACTCACACCACCAAAGCCAAAAAGCCCAAGCCAACAAAGACAAAAACCCACCAACCCAAAAGAAAAGCTGTTCAGGAGGTTTAGATGCCTGAACATGCTCATGAGCAATCTGCTCTTCAAACAGGTGAGACTGAAACACCCTCTCAGTCTCATCCATCTCAAACCCCACCAAGAGCACCCATAACAATCTTATTCAAAAGAAAAAGACTTAGAAAAACAATTGCAACTCGCACTTCTTTTGAAACTGCTGACCAACCTATTTCACCTATTGCCCAAACTACTGAACCAACCCCTCAAATTTCTGAACCAGAGGCAATAAAGATTGCCAAACTTCTCTCTGGGCTAAAAGAGAAAGTCCCATCTGATTATGTCAGTCCCCTACAACCACAACAAACAGGGGACATAACCACAACATCAGACATGGATGTGGACATCACTAGCCCTAACCCAAGAGATGAGGGTGGACCAGAGTCTTTAAGCCCAATCTTAGAGACTCTTGGGGCATCTGAGGCTGCTACTACTCAGTTACCACCTAGTGGTGGATCTGAGGATAGAAGTAAAACAGCTAAGACCTCAGATGTGGCAACTACTGATGAAGGCTTAATGCCTGAAGTAGGAAATCCTCAGAACCAAGAACAAGAGGTTCATAAGAGAACTGAGTTGGGCTCAGCTCATGATTTAACTGAGACAGTCCTCAATGAAGACAACATCAGGGATTCAGATGATTCCATTAATTTGGATGATGTTTCAAAAACCAAAACTACTGAATTGACGGCACTTTATGAAGGTCCTGTTTCAGGGGTATCCAAGCTCAAGAAGCTAGTCACCCCTGAACAGGTTAAAGTCCACTCAATCCCTAAAACCCCTAGAGTGGCATCCTCTGTACAACATGAGGATCTCCCAAAAACACACCCTTCACATCAAATGCCTACCCAATTCCCTGGGCAAACAAGCATAGACATGAACCAGCTATGCAGCCCAGAGGGTCCCCTGTACCACATAATGAACACTCTCATCAAGAATCACTTCCAAACATACACAGCTAACTTGGAGCTGTCAATCAAAAACCAATTTGGAGTGATCAAGACAAAGATGAATGATCTGTCCAACAAGATTGAAGTCAACAGCAAACAGATTGCTCATCTTCAAGGTCAATTCTCCCAACCCTCAACCTCTAAACTTGATGAATCCAAAAAGGGGGAGAAAATTAGGGAACCTAAGGAGTCATTCGAAGCCAGGATAAGGGCAAGAGTGGCCATCCTTGAAAGAGATTAGAATAATCAAGCCAGAAAAGAAAAACTGGCCAAACAGTTTGGTGTCTCAGTAGAAGAAATTGAAGCCACGGAAAAAGAAGATGAGACCCAAACCTCTGAAGAATCCCTAAGGCATAATAAAGAAACCTCTGATGGTCAAAGTACTGATGACTCAGAAGATACTGAAGACAATCCTTCAGTAGTTGACAAACCATCAGTAGTTGTCAACCAATCAGAGGTTAACACTTCCAAACCTCAACATACTGAACCTTCCAGATCCACTGAACAAATCAAAACAACTTCTGCTCCTCCAAGGCCTACAACAACCACTACCATGACTGTCCTAACCCCTGCTCCAATCTCTCAATCAACTGAACTTCTTGAGCAAAGGTTAAAGGCAGTTCAACAAAAAGCCAAGGAAGACCAGATTTGGAAAAGTCTGGAACAAAGGGATGATTTAGAGTTTGAAGAGAAGCTCCAGGCTTATCAAGCTGAACTGGAAAGACAGGCTGAAGTTGATTATGTTGCTGAAGAAGACAAAAGACAACAACTGATGTCTTACATCACAAAGAACAGCAAGACTAAAGCCTACACACTCAAGGGACTCTCTATGCAAGAGCTGACAAGAATGGCACAACTGATTGCAGACAAACTGGCCACAAGTAAAGAAGGAAAGGCCAAGAGAGCCCAAATGATAAATGAATTAGTAGCAGATGGCTATGGTTCAAAAGCCTCAGTATCCAAATGGAAAGAAGAAAGACTGATGGATACTTATCGAAACTACAAGGCTGCCAAGGCTGCAAATCCAGAGAAGTTTCAAACTGCTGATCCTTCAAGATCAGTAGTTAGAACTTCTGGTATATCAACAAGAAGGCCTGCGACTCAAAGAAAGAAAGCAGAGGACAATGTCAAAACTGATTTCAAAATGGTACTACTTGAAGGAAGTTCAGTAGTTCATTCAGATTTTGACATTGAGGAGAAACCTCTGTTAACACAATTCAGGGATCCTTCCACTTTTGCCTACCAAATCCAAAAGACTATCAAAGAAAAGATGCATACCAAGGTAGTGACTGAACACCATCTCCCAACTATTCAGATGCCTGATATGCAACAACAACAAGGAAGAGACTCCCACCTGAGGTTTACTAAAACAGAAAGCATCCAACACTCAGGATCATCAACCCAAGGGACAAGTCTGGTTCCCTATACCTCTGACTTTAACAAGTCAAAGGTACCTATCATCAGATGGTCACTTACTGATAACAACTCAGTATTATTGACAAGAAGAGACCTTTCAAGCAGGGCTTACAAGAAGATCAGTGATCTAAAGAAACTGTCAACACAAGACCTGCTCACAATTCAACATCTGGAACCACAGAGAGGATCTCTATCTGATGGACAGATAAACCAGCTCAAGAACACCATGTACAAAGAGATATGGAAGATTGTTCAAGACAGAAGAAGATCATAAGGAATTAGTAAGGTTTTGGGTTCATCAATCCAGGGGGAGATTGTTAGGACAAAGAGGATTGGTGAAGCCACTTTTGGAAACCTTAGTCTAATTCACTTCTGTCATTTTGGCTAAGTATAGAAGTACTGAAGAGAAGACAAGAAACTGCTGAAGAGAAGATATGAGAAGTGCTGAAGAAGAAACTTCATCAGAAGTTCTGAAGTCCAAACCAGACAAGTTCACTTCAGAAGTACTGAAGACAAACTACTCATCAGTAGTTTGTCATTCATCAGCACTTAGCATCAGATATTTTCCACCGTCTTTTGTATCAGTAGTTTATTGTTTATTATTACTTTTAGCTGTAATTGTTAGTTTCAATGTTGCAACTTGTGCAACTTGTTTCTGATGTTTCTGTACTTGCTTTATGGGCAAGATACATGTATGTAAACGTCTATAAATAGGAGGCTTCAACCTACTATTTTAGACATTGATTTTTAATAGAAAAATCCTTCAAACACTTTCACTGTTCTATTCCATTTCAGTATTTATTGTGAATCTGTCTAAGTATCTAATTCTCATTTACTGCTTAGATTCATAATAAATACTTGTCATTATTAGTTTCAATCATCAAGGGGGAGTAATAACTCCTCTTGTGTATAAAAAGTGTTGCTTTAACTTATACATTCCGCTGTGCTTACAATCTGATATACAAGAGCTTGCTAAACACTTAAGTGTTAAAGATAGCAAGTTCTTACTTAAACAAAGAGCATACTGATCCAACAGTAGCATACTTCACCCGGTCCCCAGCAGGACAGTTACACATAACAAACACAGATTCAACCTTCTCCAGCCATCGGAGCAGTCCCACCGCTCCCTCAGTTCCAGCAAAGTTATGGGGCTGACATTCCCTAAACTTCTTATAAGAGCACTGAGGTGGGGGTGGATTGGCACCAACACCTGAAACACGGTACACGAGTAAAACACAAACGAAAGGACACGAAAGCAGTTGTTTTATTCCATTTTTATTTTTATATATTGTTTTCTATAGGCATGTATCAAATCAGAGAATCAAATTATATTGTTCAAGAGTTAATGCTTGCTGCTAAACAGTGGCGAAGCTTGACCCGAAGGTTCGGGGGGTCGGAAGTCACAGGAGGGTCAGAAGTCACCAGTTTCGGGGGGTTGAAACCCTATATTTCTAAAATTTTCTATACGAATACTATATAATTGGAACTTCTGCACGAAAATTTAGGGGGGGTGTCGGCCGCCCCCGCCCGCCCCAACAAAGTTGCGCCAGTACTCCTAAAGTTTTAGTTGCTAACAAATCCTTAAAAAGTTCCATCAGTGCTCACTATTGAGGTTAATTGCCGATTCATATGTCAATAAAAACAATGGCCTTACAAATGCTTTATATTGATGGTTGTCTTTTTTATTTTATTAGATCTATTTACAGGCAGCATCCTACTCCAACCAATGAAAAACTTGAATCTTTGTTACGTATTGTTGTTGGTCTCGATTTGGAAGTTGTGCAAAAGGGAATAAAGAAGAGCAGGTTTGCCTTGAATGTTACTATATTAGCTTAGGCATCTCATTTAAGGGCGGTTTAGCTAGGGAATCATTCAGGTGCCCTACATCTTTTCTGTTTGCTTTGGATGTTGTTATATTGTGAGTTGTTTAATTTTAATGATTCTAACGACATGAATTTGGGTTGCTTTATTGTCTACTGTTAGAAAATAATGGTTTTCAATTATCAAAGTGAAAACATTGACATTTATTCTACTTCTTGATATGAGGGGATTGAAGTGATCTGATACATATAATCTGTTCCTGAGCCAATTGACACACAATATTCAGGTAAGTTATATGGCAGACTACATATGATTATGGAAGGCGATTTTCGCAACAAGCAAACCTTGAATATTGCAAGTCAAGCTAGTCAAAGGTATTTAATCATGGGAATCCATCCGACAACAAAAAATATTCAGGTAAGTTATATTTATTTGGAATATTTGTTTGTGTTGTTTTAATACCATGGTAATTAAACTACTATGCCTTCGTTAGCAGTGCTCATTAATTCAAGGTCTAGCCTGTATTTCTTTTTCTTAATAGAAGAAATACATGGCACATTCTATTGTTGTGTTGGAGCAGATAAGTCTTTCCGACGAGACATATCTGATTCATGCTAAAAGGCTTGCATGTATGTTGGAATTAACATCAATGGAACCAATGGAGAAGTTATGCTCGAACAGCTTTTTTTCTTCTCATTCTCTTTCTTTTTCTAATAAACTATATAATAGAATAAATACCACACAAACGTTTCATATTCACAGTGGGAATTGCAAGTTGATCATAGTGTGGGAACTGAATCTAGAGACCATATCTTGTCTAAGGAATCAATCATGGTTATTATATATTTTTTACAAGTTGGTTTCTTTCATACATTTGATGTTATTTGATCATTATCATTAGAGCTTCTGTGTGGTTCATGTGTTTAGGTATAAGTTTTTACTCCTAAGCAATGGTCAAACATTAGCAAGATTGTACCTGCAATAGAGAAGGTAATCGAGAAAACGGAGGGAGGGTTTCACGAATGATGTTCTTGGTCAAATATTTGAGGTAGGGTGTTTCACATTGAACTCAGTCAGTGGGATGATATTATGTTAATTGCACGTTTTCTGAGCAAATACACTCGCCAAGGTAATACATGTCACAATTACTATTCTCTACCAACCTCCCATCTTTCCTAGAGGTGTCCAAATGGGCGGACTGGGTAACAGATTAAAACGGGCTGTTTTAGTATGGGTTGCGTTGGTTTGGGTTAAAATTGTAGAGTTTTTTTTATAAGTCTGCCCTCATTCCTTATATATGCATAGTTAATATTATATGGTCAATTTTCTTTTAGTTTGTCCGTAGTTTTTATCATTTAGCTAATCTATGAGGAATCATATAATATTTTACTCATCAAATTCGCGGTATGTAACTTATCTTTTGTTTTTATTTGACGTGACAGTATGATTGGATAACGTGGGTAGGGTAGCAGGTCAAAACGTGGAATTTTGGTGTGGTTTGGGTTGAGTGGAAACATATTTTACCCATTTCTACATTTATAGCATATAGACAGTGCGTTAAAAAAATACCCATACATTCCTTGCCCATTTTTCTATCGTATAGTGTAAAGCAATCTAGTAACACGCATTAGAAAATTCGATGCAGGGTCTTTTGAGGACAACGTGAGTAATTCTGGTGTTGATGCTTATGAATCGAAGGTAATATGTCCATTTGCCTGTCGCCATCAGTGGTGAATGGTTCACGCTGAAAATTGTTCTACAACTTACTAATACAATCGGAATGAATACTATTAGTGTTGGTGGGGGTGTGATATGGTATTTTAGGTGTTGTTGCTTGTGGTAGATATGTGCTTGATGGATGGTATACCTATGTGCGGTTACTAATTTTTATCTAAGGCTGTGATGAGTTCTGTATTTTCTGATGAAACCGGGTGTGGATGGCGTGGCAGGCATGTCGGATGGTAGGTTTATGCCTGCAACACACCTTGCAGCCAAGCTTTTTGAAACTTTGAGCCTTAAAATAGTTAATTTCGTTGTTTTGTTATATTAGGAAAATATATCTAATTGTTTTTTTATAATAGGAAAATATATCTAAACAAAAATTAAAGTGTCTTATAAAATTACTTTTGCTAGCATGTATTCAAGCATTATTGAATCATTAGCATTTGTTTTACCATATGGCTTATCCAATTTGTTGAGTGGCAGCCTAGATGTGTAATAGGGATGATGGTTAATAAACATGGTAGCGATTGAAGGACAGTAAAGTTTCACTTTCTTGATGTTACAAAACAGATCATGTTATTATCCACAGTTTCGTTAGGGGTTCTTAGTTGATCATGGATTCACTGGCTGAAGACGCTGAACCATTGTCAAACACAATGGTGTTCAAACCAACAGGTGATCCACCCCTATTCTAGCGAGGAAATTTGTTTGTTATGTTTTTTTGTAAATAGGTTTCAATGCCATTACAATTTATTTTGAATGATAACGTCCATTGATGACGTAAATCGTGAGTGTGCTTAAAAGAACACTTGATATTCAAGCAAGTTTTACTTGACTCGATCATAATTAGGTAGATAATCGATACTCTTCATCCAAAATATATTTTCTTTTACTTTGGTTATTGTTTTCTTATAATAGAAAGGTAATAAAACAATCAGATCTGTTTCCCAGGACTCTAGACCAACAAATATATGGGTTAAGTATACGCAGCTTGTCTTTGTTATGGTTGGAAAAAAATTATTTACTAATATTTTTTATTGACGTGCTGACGAGGGCTATATATTGTATCCAATGGGTCTCATGGGTTAAAGCTAAAATAATACATGTTAAATGGATTGAAAAGAGTATTCAAGTGCATAAAACTTCCTCAATTTATTGTTAATGATCAAAACTAATTGTGTTGAATAGTTGATTTCTTTATTGTGTATTAAGTGCAGATGTTTCTGAAGGGTCAAAAAACCGTCAAGTTTTAGATATTTTCTTGGTGCAAGATAAGCAATGATTTTCTAGAATTGTATATTATTCGACTGATAAGCATTTCAGAATAGTTTGTTTTTGACAAACAAACATATTTTGAAAAAAATTAAAGAAACATTTGAAAACACTACTGAATAAAAAGTCAGTTTTTTGGAACCAAAATGTTAAGTAGGGTGTTTTGATATGCTAACTAGTCAGCTGTGTCCCTCTGTTACCTCTCCTACCATTGTTTAAGCCACCCTTCAATTGCTTATGAACAATGAGAGGTAATAAACTTACTTTTAACAAAATATACAAATTACCGTATCGACAAGCATATGAATGAAATATGAGGCGTTCTTGGTTTTTTTCCCCATGGGTTGCCTTCGAATAATGTTGATGTTTTTTTCTAGCATCAATATCATTTCTATAAGAAAAATATCATATTAATTATTATTTATATCCGTAGAAGTATCCCAAAGGAGTTAACAATGTTTTGGATAGTAGATTTGGGGGGTTTTCATGTCATCAGGGGTGCTTTTGAATGAGAATGTGTGCTGGGTGACTTCAAATTCTTTTCTTTTGCCTCTAAAGTTAGAACCGATTGCTTTTACAAAGTGGTTTATTGAACTTTTGATCTATGAAATAGTGAATTTGTTAAGAATAATACTTATTATTATTTTCAATTTGATATTTGTTGATTATTAACACATTTTTAATTTGTTGTTTATAAAATGATCGAGTTGGACTTTGGATGGTTTTTGGATACTTGGGCTAGGAGCATTGGGCAATGGGCTAGGAGCTGCTGGATCGTGGGCTAGAAGCTGAAGATAACTTGGACTGGATATAACTGAAGATATGGGCTACATATGACAGGCCCAGATAAAGATAAAGTCTGTTAATAAAAAGCCTTTGCCACGTTAGTGATCCGGGTGAAGTCATAAAGATTAATTACAGCCGTTTATAGAGAAAACACAAAGTAATCCTGGACGTTGATTTTGTGTTTTCTCTCATGCCTTATGTCTGGCTATAAAAGAGGGCTACGGGATCCTTTTACCATTTTTCATTCACTTTACGTTCTTTCATCTCTATAATAAAGCTCTCTAGGGTTTCTTATTCATCTCAGAGCTTTGATCATCCTGATCAAAGCTTCTTGGTAGTGTTTCTGATCCTGCGAGTTATAGGTTATAATTTATAGCCTGTGAGAGTTGTTTTGATCTTGTGTTTGTTCTTTCTTTTGTATTGTTGGGTATAAACATTTAGGGTTGGGTTTTCTTTAATAATAAGAAGTATCTTTTAGTTTAAATCATGTTTCTTGACATGGTATCAGAGCTGTGTTAGCTCTTGGTGAAGTTTGTTCATCTAGGGTTTGATTCTTCCGTTGGTTATCTGATCTATTGATTTACCGGGGAAATCTTCTTATTCTTTCACCTGGTGTTTATCCAGCTTAAGGAAGCAAGATCTGTGGTGGTGTGACGTGTTGAGGAAGAAACCCTAATTTTTAGGGTTTGTCTCTTGAGAAGCTTATTTTCTTCTCTCTGATATTATAACCCTAAGTGAAGGTTATAATATTACGAGTTTTGGCGAAACCCTAACTTGGGTTGCTTCTTAGTGAGATCGTTCCTTTTTAAAATCATTCTTTCATTTTTTGTGTCATTGATAGAGTTCTTGGCCGGGTTAGGGGGACCGGCATTGATTGATTGAGTGGTTGTTGTCTAGGTCATTAGGAAGGCTCCCAAGTTAAGACCTGCGGTGGGGCCCTTGAGAGGAACCACTGATCTGGATCACTGGCTTGGCTTCGCCGGGTGTCTAGGGCTTATTGACTTGAGTATTTCTGTTGTTTGACTGTGTGTGATTGTTCTTGTTTGCTATTTGTTCCATTATGTGTTTTTTCTGTAACTAAAAATGTCTGATCAACCACAAGGACCCATTGGGGGTCCTGTTGTTGGACCTGTTGAAACACTTGTTAGCAAATTAGACGCAAGTGATCCATTGTATCTTCATGCGTCTGATTCTAGCAATTTAACAATTGTCTCTATAAAACTAAAAGGGTCAGAAAATTACACTGTATGGGCTAACTCTATGCAACTTGCTTTACAAGTCAAAAATAAATGGGGTTTTATTGATAAGTCATGTATTAAGTCTGTTGATAATGACGTGTTAAGTAGACAATGGGACAGGTGTAACTCAATTGTGTTAACATGGATTTTAAACTCAATCAGTGAAGAATTGTACATGGGTCATGTGTTTTCAAAACTTGTCTGTGATGTCTGGGCTGAATTAAAAGAAACATATGATAAAATTGAAGGTTCAGTTGTTTTTGATCTTTATCAAAAAATAAACTCCTTTAATCAAAATGGTATGTCTGTGTCAGAATATTATCATAGGTTGAATATTATGTAGAAGCAATTGGATCAGATTCTCCAATTGCCTGCTTGTACTTGTGATGCTGCCAAAGATTTCAATAACTTTAGTAGTATGATAAAGTTAATGCAGTTTCTAATGGGCTTAGATAGTAGTTATCAGACTGTGAGAACTAGTTTACTGATTAAGGATACTTTGCCCTCTGTCAAGGAAGCCTTTGCTATCATTTCAAGGGAGGAATCCCATAGAAATGCTAGTATTGTTGGAAAACAGGGACAAAATATGGCTTTGTTTTCTAAAACAAATCAACCTATTGAGTTTAAGAAAACAAATAAGGTGTCAAATCAAAACTTAAAGTGTTCTCATTGTAACAAAATAGGTCATACCGCTGAGAAATGTTTTGAAATAATTGGCTATCCTTCTTGGATGAGACCAAGAGGATCACAAGGAAAAAGGGTAGTTGCTAGTAATAATTCAACTGTGTGTGATAATACTAAAGTTTCACTAAATTCTTTATCAAGTGAGCAATTTAACAGGTTGTTGAGTTTATTAAATGATAAGTCTAGTGATGGTCCTAAAAGCTGCAATGTGTCAGGTGGGTTTAGTGCTTTCTGTGCTAGTGTTTGTTGCAAACCAGTATTCTGTTTTGCTAGTGTGTCTAAAAATGGTAGGGTATGGGGTTGGATATTTAATTCAGGTGCTAACCAACATATGATTCAAAATGAAAAACATTTAGAAAACTTTATTGATGTAACAGAGTTTAATATTAGAGTAAAACACCATAATGGTACTGAAGCTATTGTAACCAAAATAGGAAATGTTAAACTTGGAAACAATGTGGTTTTACTAGATGTGTTGGTTGTACCAGACTATTCAATTAACCTAACATCCATTCATAAACTAGCAAAAGATAATAAGGTTAATGTTGTGTTTAATGAATATAAATGCTATGTACAGGACCTAGTAACCAAGAATGTCCTGGTGACTGGTAGTCAGGTTGATGGTCTATATATTTGTGGCAACTCTTTGATGTTAAATAAGGTGTGTTGCAATAATAGTAGTTTAAAAATTTATGGCATGAAAGGATGGGTCATCCATCTGATCAGGCTATTAGATGTTTTAAAGATAGACTAGGCCTAACAGAACAGGACACATCTGAACCTTGTGAAATGTGTCTTAGGGCAAAACAACATAGGGAACCTTTTCCTTTAACTACACACAAATCAAGTGAACTTGGTCAGTTAGTTCACTTAGATGTGTGGGGACCATATAGGGTTCCAAGTAGGGAGGGTTTTAAGTACTTCCTAACAATAGTTGATAACTATTCCAGGGCAGTATGGGTGTGTTTGATGAAAAGTAAAACTGAGGTATATGAAAATATAAAAGATTTCATTGAAATTGTTAAAACTCAGTTTAAGAAAAATGTAAAAACATTCAGAAGTGACAATGGTGGTGAGTTTGTTAACAGTCAAGTGAGTAGTCTTTTTAAGTCTAAGGGTATTTTACATCAAACCTCATGTACTTACACACCTCAACAGAATGGAATAGTGGAAAGCAAGCATAGACACCTTTTAAATGTTGCTAGAGCTCTTCTTTTCCAAAGTTGTTTACCTGTTAGGTTTTGGTCAGATTGTGTTCTAACTGCTGCTTACCTCATTAATAGGACACTCTCCTCAGTTCTAGGTGGCAGAACTCCATATGAGCTTGTGCATAATTTTGAACCCTTTCTAGAACAACTCAAGATGTTTGGGTGTTTATGTTTTTGTACAGTCTTAGATGAACCTGATAAGTTGTTAAATAGGTCTGAAAAATGTGTTCTGTTGGGATATTCAACAGAAAAAAGGGTTATAAGGTGTTTAGTTTAGATAATAAAACTACATTTTTTTCAAGGGATGTAAAGTTCTTTGAACATATATTCCCTTTTAAAGATAAAAACATATTTTCAAAATACAATGAAAATAATCAGACTGATGTTAACAACTTAAACTTCTTTGATTTGTATGAAACCATAAACCCTGAACATAATGAAGGTCCCAATGATGAAAGAAAGGGTCTAGGTAATACAGATTCAGAACAACATAGGTCTCAGCAATCTAGTGTTGAACCTACTATCTTAGATGGCAAGGCTCAAGAAGAGTAGCCCAGTAGTAGTAGTTTAGGGTCTGATAGGGTTGGGCATGTGGAGTCTGAGAATGAAGAACTTTCACATTCTGAGGGAAATATTTTGTAACAAAATGAGTTAAATGTTAGAAGCTCAACTAGGAGTTCTACCTTACCTAGGAAGCTGAGTGATTATGTCCTAGATGGTAAGGTAAAGTATGGTTTAGAAAGATCTGTGAATTACTCTAATTTGTCATGTGGCCTGAGGTGTTTTGCTTCTGCTTTAAATAAGTCCTATGAGCCAAAAAACATTTCTGAGGCTGTTAATGATCCTAATTGGATCAATGCCATGAATGAAGAGATAGAAGCTCTTCATAGGAATAAAACATGGGACTTAGTTGAGTTACCTAGTGGTAGAAGTCTTGTAGGTTGCAAATGGATTTATAAAATTAAATATAAATCTAATGGTGATATTGAAAGATACAAGGCTAGACTTGTAGCCAAAGGCTACAGTCAAAAGCAAGGCCTAGATTTTGAGGAAACCTTTAGTCCTGTGGTAAAACTTGTTACAGTTAGGTGTATTATTTCATTAGCTGTTGAACATGATTGGAATATGTTTCAGTTAGATGTTAATAATGCTTTCATGTATGGAAATTTACATGAAGATGTCTATATGTCTTTGCCTGATGGATATTATTCTCAAAATGAAACAAGGGTATGTAAACTAAACAAGTCCTTATATGGGCTGAAACAAGCCCCAAGGAGTGGAATGAAAAACTTGTTTCTGTTTTGGTAGAATTAGGTTTTTGTCAAAGTAGATGTGATTACTCCTTGTTCTTTAAATTGTCTGATTCTGTTAAACTGTTTCTGCTTGTTTATGTAGATGATATAGTTGTAACAGGAAATAATATAACAGAAATAAACAATGTAAAGGAGTGTTTAAAATCAAAGTTTTTAATTAAAGATTTAGGTGAGTTGAGATATTTTCTGGGTATAGAAGTCATTAAGGATAAAAATGGCTTGTGTCTATCTCAAAGAAAATATTGTCTTGAGTTATTAGCCGAGTTTGGCATGACAGGTTGCAAGCCTGTAAATAATCCAATAGAACAAAATCATATACTTACATCTATGTGCAAACATGATAATAAAAAGGTTAGTAATGTTACAGGATATCAAAAACTTATTGGAAAGTTGATATACCTTGCACATACTAGACCTGATATATCTTACTCTGTACATTATCTAAGTCAACATATGCATAGTCCCTTAAATGCTCATTTGAAAATTTCCTTAAGGTTACTTAGGTATTTAAAAAAGGCACCTGGTAAAGGAGTCATTTGTTCAAAGGCAACTAAATTTAACATATCAGCTTATGCTAATAGTGACTGGGCTAAATGTGTTGAATCTAGGAAGTCAATTACAGGGTTTTGTGTATTTGTAGGTAGATGTCTTGTGTCTTGGAAAAGTAAAAATCAGTCAACTATGTCAAGGTCCTCAGCTGAGGCTGAGTATAGGTCCATGTGTACTGCTGTATGTGAAGTCATGTGGATTGTCAATTTAATGACTGAGTTAGGTCAAAATGTTGAGTTACCTATAGAAGTGTTTTGTGATAACAATGTTGCTCTTTCAATAGCAGCTAATCCAGTTTTTTATGATAAACCAAAACATTTTGAATTAGATTTGTTTTTTCTTCGAGAACAAATTCAAAAGGGTATTGTTAAGACTTCTGAGATTAATACTAAGGATCAATTAGCTGATATTTTTACTAAAGGTTTATTGGTAAATCAGCATGATTCTATAGTAAGGAAAATTGGTATGTTTGACCCATTTGAGGTATCAAATTGAGGGGAGGGGGGGTTAAGAATAATACTTATTATTATTTTCAATTTGATAGTTGTTGATTATTAATACATTTTTATTTTGTTGTTTATAAAATGATCGAGCTGTACTTTGGATGGTTTTTGGATACTTGGGCTAGGAGCTAGAGATAACTTGGACTGGATATAACTGAAGATATGGGCTACATATGCCAAGGCCCAGATAAAGAAAAAAAATTGTTAATAAAAAGCCATTGCCACGTCAGTGATCCGGGTGAAGTCTTGAAGATTAATTACAGCCGTTTATAGAGAAAACACAAATTAATCCTGGACGTTGATTTTGTGTTTTCTCTCATGCCTTATGTCTGGCTATAAAAGAGGGCTACGAGATCCTTTTACCACTTTTCGTTCACTTTACTTTCTTTCATCTCTGTAATAAAGCTCTCTAGGGTTTCTTATTCATCTCAGAGCTTTGATCATCCTGATCAAAGCTTCTTGGTAGTGTTTCTGATCCTGAGAATTATAGGTTATAGTTTATAGCATGTGAGAGTTGTTTTGATCTTGTGTTTGTTCTTTCTTTTGTATTGTTGGGTATAAACATTTAGGGTTGGGTTTTCTTTAATAATAAGAAGTATCTTTCAGTTTATACCATGTTTCTTGACAGAAGTGATTAAGAAGAAAAAGATGAAGGTTGCTACCATTGACCAGTTTCCAAGCAGTTATTGAGGTAACTTTTTCACCCTTTTATAAGTAAGTATACATGACATTTGTGTCCGTAAATTCTGATTGAATTTCGATCATGATACCAATGAGCCGTAAAAAAATTATTTCCTTAATATATAGCAAGCTTCCAGTTTTTGTACTTATCTTTGTTTGTTCCATTTATAGCTTAGGCTTGAGCATATCCGTGAGAGGATACAATTGCTACCTGATGTTGTACTTGAAGACAATTATTAGTTACAAGTAGCTTATTCATTGGTGGGCCTTTAGCTGCAAGATCTGTACACACATTGCAACATATAGGGAATATCCATACATTGTGTTTGTTTTCTAATGAAATTGAACAAGTCTGATTCCCAATGGAGACATATTTCACCATAAAAACTTTTCTGTATGTTATAAATCCTTTATTTTCTATTATATAATTTGTTTTTTTACAAGTAAAGTCATGTTTGGTTTATCAAAATCACTTTTTGGCCAAAGTTTTTGACTTTATCGTACATAGTTATACTGCCAACTGTGATTACTAAAAAGTATATTTATAATCTTATTATTATTTTTGGATAAAATGCTTTAGGAGCTTTAATGCATGATATATACATTGTGGGATGCTTTCAACCTATTTGACATGTTTTGTATTCAACAACCCCTTTTCTTTGCATGTATGGTCCAACTAATCTTTTTATATTCCACCTTTTTGACCTGTTAAAGATTAATTATATCCCTAACCGAGCCATCGAGGTTTTGGTTGGATTCTTCACTTATAATTTTTTTATGATTAACAGAGTCGCTACGAAGAGGATTTGGACATCAAGAAGTACATCAAACTATTGACGCCTATGAGCGAAAAGGTGGTAATGTTTTGGTATATTGCTTTGTAGGGAATAGGTGGAGTGCGGCGTTTGTTCTTGCTTGCTTAATGGTAATTGTATATTATAGTATGAACCTACTGCTATACGTTCGTTGTTGTAATTTGTAATATCCTATATTGAAATAATCGTAGAAATCTATGAAGTTGATAAAAATATATTGTTTTCGGTTATAATGTAACGAAAGATAGTTACGACATTATGGCATTAAAGACACAGAATCTCATGTTTTTATATGATACACAACATCTGCAATATTTAATCTTTGTAACTTGTAAGTTACTCCATATTTATTTAATCACATAAGACTTTGAGCATGCTTGATAAACCCCAACCAAGTATCAGGAGTCTTGTCAAACTTAGCCATTCCATTGACGTCTTTTGAGTATTCACATTCGTAAAAGAGCTGTCATTGTTCATTATGACGAATATTGTGACACCCGGCAAATTCTGGTTAACAACGTTGTCTAGATTAAAGTCTACCTTAGCGAGTCACGCGTATATTATACTTAACTAGGGTTAGCTATATAGCTAGATAGGACATACGTGCATTGTTGTGAGTTAATATGTGATTACATGATTAGTGAACCTCGGACGTTGGTGAATAATAAACTTATGTGTCTCGGTGATATCTGACAAACTTATGTGAAAACCATACGTGATTATGTGAACCTAAACCGAACACGTTAATAAAAATCATTAAAAGTGGAGCATGAGGTTGATTAGGGTCTTAACGCATGGGGTTACATTTGTTACGGTCCGAAATAACGAAAACGTCGATGGATAACGCGTCGGGAGGCAAAACGAAGCAAAAGCGCGCGCCTCGGACCTGTGAGCGGCCGCTCACAGGCTCCGAGCGGCCGCTCGAATCTCCCTGACGGGTCTAAACCGCCTCAAACTCGTATTTAAGCATCCTTAACCCCCATACAACCCCCATACTCAACCCTAATCGCCCCCTTACTGCCCCACACGAATATTTCACTCCAAAAACTCCTGCTAAGGCTCAAGATCATCAATTGGGAGGCTCCAAGGCGCGCGATTGATTGATTTGAAGAGCTAAGGGTATAACTTATGATTTCTTACGCTTTTACCTTATGTTTTTACTATAAAAATCATATAACAAGTTTGTCCATGTCTGAATGGGTTTAAGAAACAATAAAACATGAGTCTTTTTGAAGATTAAACGGATTAAACATATTAATAAACGCTTAGTAACATCATAGGATACTTGTTGCGCAAGTTATTGGTGTTTTGATCCTTAAAGCTTTGATCTTGACATGTTTAATAATAGAATCTGATGGGAATAGGTATTAGGAATGTTGTGTGTTGATGATTGATGGTTGTTAATTGTTTTTATGCACACGGTAGGCGAGTAAAGTATGATTTAGGCGAAACTAAAATCTGGACAGAATGATTAGTTGAACTTGTAGGAGCTGTAACACGGCCCTAACACAATGATTTTAGTATTTTCCTTGCATTATTAGGTCACACCTGGTCTTAGCTTTTCATAATGGGTAAAATCATGTGTTTTGGACGTCGGATGAGTCGTTTTTGGAATTTTCATTGAAAATAGGTCAGATCAGAATTTCGGGTGTCAAACTGAGTCAACTTTGAAACATCATAACTCAAGATTTATAAAGAGTTGGGTTTTGAAATTTTTAGAGAAGGTTAATATTGGAGCTTTGCAAGTTTTCCAAGTAGATTCATCCCGTTTGGATGAATACACAATTTTTGGGAAATTATTTACCAAACTGACCTGTTAGGAGGGTTTTCTAAACATAGCTGAGTTAGAAGAATTTTAATTATTTTTGTGTTTGGATTTAAGACTAAACAAAAATAGGTATTGTCAAGTGAATCCCAAAGAAAATTCAGTAAAAATTTGGGAGGATATCTTACTGATTTACTATTTTAAATGAATTCGTTTTGATGGCGCACAATCTGTCCTGAAAACACAGATTGTGTATTATGTGCTTATGTGATTAATTGAGGTCTTATGTGATCTGGAATTGACATATAACTGAAGTACACTTGTTTGTGACACATACGGGATGTAGAAACTAATGGTAACCAACGAGTCCGTAGGGTTTACTATTGCATGTAGAATCACTAGGCGTCGCATACACACTTCTGAACATTTAAAACGCCTTGGACAAACGAGTTATATGGTGTAATGATATTACGCCTATACTCACTTAATGACACTGTTATTAGGGTGTCGGTAGCATATATTACTTGCTGTTCGGATTCTTTGCTTGCACGTTAAGGTGAGTTTACGGCCCCTCTTTTAACTGGTTTCACTTTTTGGGGGAGAAAACATGTGTTAAACTTATGTTTTGGTAACAACTGTCATACTATGGATTTCTATGGTTTACTATACGATCTTTGGAAGTCCCGGGGGAAACCATGAATGTGCGGGTTAGCACAACGGGGAAATGTGAATAGATCTATTGGGAGTGACCAACCCCGCTCGTCGGCTTGGAGGGTCGGCGAGTGCATATTGTCTCAAAAAGGAAACAGGTTTACTATTCGGGCACGACATCTGGTTTGCGAGTTAGTAATGGTTTTCCAATCGTAGAAGTAACAAAACATACGCCTAGCTAGCGTACTTTGGTTTGCAAATTGATATAGTATGGACAGGTTGAACTCGGTACTTTAATTACAAACCTGTGAACTCACCAGCATTTTTGTGCTGACGTAACTCTTACATGTTTTCTCAGGTCGCTAAGGTAGCACAACGGAACTAGGGCGCACGCGTCTGTACGGCGTCTAGTTAGGATTGCATGGTTTTCGAACATTGAATAATTTGGTTTACTTTTGGATTAAGTTTTGAGAATAAGCTTCCGCTGTATTTGGGGATTTTAAACTACGTTTTTGAAATTGCATATGTTCATTTAGATTTGTTTATTGTGATCGTTGACTTGGATCCTGGTTTGTCATGCGCCTCGCGGTAAAACTCCGCAAGTGGATTTTGAGGGTGTGACAGATTGGTATCAGAGCCAATGGTTATAGTGAACTAGGACTGCATGTAGAGTCTAGTCTATAGCCGAGTCGCACACACTAGACGATCACATAGTACTAAACATTATGGTGGATTACGTATGGCCTTGTCGGAGTGTCTCTAAATCATCTGACCTTCCTATGTTACATCATCCGTTCTATCTTAGGTCGGGTTACTTGCTCTCTAGGCAGTGTGGTATATTGGGGTAAATCGTGTACTCTTGAGATTTGTCCAAGGCTCGGACATCTCCCTTTCATACTCCAATAGAAACACTTGCCATAAACTACCGTAGCATTACGGTGTCTAGCTAAGAGTCTATGTTCGGTGATTTGAAATTTGAACTAGGAGAACACTTGGAGGACCATGTAGAGCGGTTTATCATTTTGGGTGCACACAAAATCATAAACCGAAATGCATGAAAGCCCTAGTGAGCTCTGGGTTTGAATGGATAGTCCTGGGTTGGATCTAGCTTTGATCTTGTGAACGCTAGTGGTTACCATTAGCTGTGAAACTAAATTTTCTCGTCCTTTTTGTCAGAATCATGTCTGGAGTACGAGGAGGACGTGGAGGTGGCCGCGCTGGTGGGCGTGGTGGTGGTCGTGGTGGTGGTGGTCGTGGAGGTGTAAACCTAACACAAGAAGATCTGAACAACTTGCTGCACGCTGCCTTTCAGTTAGGGCACAATGGTGGTGGTAAGTTGACTTATCCACTTTTGCCTCATTGGTGAACTTTGTTACATCCTTCGTGGTTTCTCATGAGTTTCATTTCAGGTGGTCCTGTTAACCCACCCCCACCTATGTGTACCTACAAGATTGTAACACCCCAACCGATGGCAGAATCATCGAGGTGCCACGTAGTGACGATTGTTCAAAAGCTCATGGTACTAAAATGTAAATATATGATTATTGAATATTGTTTTACAACATGTGAAATTTAAATACAAGACAACAAAAATAAAGATAATTGATTTATCTAATCTAAGTCCAAAGTCCTATGTGAAGCGTCAAGCAGCTTATCCTGAAACATGCACGAAAATAATTTTGTCAACACATGAATGTTGGTGAGTACTACTTAGTTTTGTACATATAGTATAAGTTTGAAAAGTAGTACAATTCATGTGTCTAGCATCACCAAGGCATTATGTAAACACGCAAGTAACCAAACAAGACAAAGATCAAATGTAAAGTTTGTACAATGTAATTGATAATGAGCACCTCAATACGTGTGAGTCTAAAAGAGCACCATAACACAAAGTTATGTCTGTATGTAAAGAGCACCATAACACAAGGTTATGTCTGTATGTAAAGAGCACCATAACACAAGGTTATGTCTGTATGTATGATTTTGTATGTAAGCTACGTTCATGTTCAAGCAAAAGCACAAAGATAATCAAGACACGTATATGAATTGTAAATGAATAAGAATGTATGTGTAAATGAATATGAGAGTTTTGAATAGTTGTGCATGAATCACCCCAAAAATTGTAAAAGCGAAAAAAGGGGATAAGTAATACTCACCTTAGCGAGGTGGTAAGTCTTGTATAATTGAATAAGTGTAATCCAATGTTACCAAGTGTCACCCTATATATAATGTAACAAATAAGTCTAAGTCTATCTAGTCTATAAGTATTTTCTAGGGCTTCGAATTGGGGATAAACGTTTATTTGATTAATAAACGAATTGTTTATTAAATATAAGAAATTTAATAAATAAATGAATAAAAGTCTTTTTGTAAATTTTAAGTTAAAGATGGTCACAAAACAAAGTCTTTAGTATGAAAATAATTTTTATAAAATTATTTTCTTGAAAATAGAATATTTAATCTATTTTTTTAAATTGTCAAAATATGACTTTAATATCTAAAATATTAAAACTAAAGAATTGCAGAATTAAAAATTGTATTTCTGTTCTAAATGGAAAGAAATAATTTATGTAAAATTTTGGTGCAAAAATATTGTAAAATGAATTTATTATGAATTATTTATGATTAAAACTAACAAAAATTGATTAAAAATATTAAACAAACGGTTTTTCAGAAATAAAAATTATTTCTGAAATGTATATTGTTACACAAGTTTAGAATAATTTTTGTGGAATTTAATAAAATTGTTTAGATGTTTTTATTGAATTTTATAAATAAAAATGAATAAACTTGTATTATTAATAATATATATTAAATAAATAATTTTTGGAAATCTAAAAATTTTATAACAAGGTTTATTGTTTATACAACAAAGGATAAATTTTTTAGAATTTATAATATAGATTTAGTATTTTAAAATTAATTTGAAAGATAAAACAATGAATATAAAAGAAAGAAGGTTTCAAAAAAAAGAATGGTGTTTTGTGAGGTTTGAACCTGGGTCAGACCCGGTTCTAGACTTTAACCAACAAGGGTACCACCAACTGATCTATAGGTCAGTTGATGGTTATTCTCAGATCGTTTTAAATATGTATATGATTTGCAAGGAGTCATCTTCCCCAATTCTTATCTTAGAACCCTAGAATTTCTAATCGTTAAATCATCGACCAAGAACTCCTGAATTCATAGGGTTAGTGGTCGGAACATATCAAAGATTAAAAACTTAGAAGGGATTGATTCTTACCTAGCCGAATTGAAGCAAGAACACGAGTCAACCCAAAAAGTCAAATGTTACGATTATGCAAGATTAAGCGAACGAAACAGAGTATTTGATGTGAGGGTTTGTTATTCGGCATCTAAGAATTGTCCAGGAGGGTTTAATTTATAATGCTCGTGTCCGATTCGTGGTTTAGGAAGGATTGACCGGGTTTTTAATAATACGCGTTAGATTTTGTAAAAATTGGTAAGCTTTTTAAACAATTCATGCTTGATTATTAAGTGTGTTGACTATCATTCAGAATTAGCAAACAAGTATGAGTATTTACCATGTTTGTTCAGTTAATTGATAAATCAAAAAGTTGTGATGCTGAAATCATGCATCAGCGATCAAAGGAAAGGGACAGACAGGAATTAAAGCGAGTATATAATTTTATTGGCCTGGAAAACAAACACACGTGGGGTGTAGCCCGGATGGTTATAGCGTGTGGGTGAGCCGGCTTCTGCTCGGGTTCGAGTCCCGGCAGGAGCAGGTTTTATTTTATTTTTTTTTTTTTTTGTTAAGCTGGTAAGAGGAGGTGTTGGGCTGGACAAGTGGGCCGGCTCTTGTGTTGGATCTGGGCTCAGTTTGGGCTGGTAGTGGGCTCATGTTTTAAGGGTTTGATTGGGTTGGGTTTAAGAGTGGTGTTTCAAGTGAGTGTCTATTTATAATCTGAATATTTTTTTTTAATAATAATATTATTATTATTATTATTATTATTATTATTATTATTATATAAAAATAAAAGTGACGGATGTCACAAAGATGTTTCGGGACTGTAAGCCCCAGGAATTCTCTGGCACTGAGGGTGCGGTGAGCTTGCTCAGGTGGCTGGAAAAGGTGGAGTCAGTGTTTCTGATGTGCAACTGTCTCCCAGAGGATCGAGTCAAGTATGCTGCTGCGTTATTCCTGGATGTTGCTTTGACCTGGTGGAACAATATCACCCAGAATATGGGTATAGGGGAGGCTTATGCTATGCCTTGGGAAAATTTTGTTCAACTACTGAAGCGAGAGTACTGTCCAAGGGAAGAAATTCAGAAGCTAGAGCATGAGGTGTGGAACCTCAAGATGACCGGGTCAGAGATTGAAAAGTATACGGTAAGGCGTAATGAGTTGGCAGTGTTGTGTCCTGATCTGCATGTGCCAGAATACAGGAGGATTGAACACTATATCTCGGGGCTAGTACTAGAGATCGCAGGGTTGGTGGCTGCGGGGAATCTTCCTACATACTCAGAGGTGGTCCGATCGGCTCACAGGATGACAAACTTGAAGGTGAATGAGGGTATCTTGCCTGCTAAGGGTTCGACTGTCAAGGCCCCGGAGAATAACAAGCGTAAATGGGATAATGAGGGGAAAGGGTCTGTGCCAGCACCAGCACAACAGGGTAAGAGATTCGATAGCGGGGGTTCTTCTTCTAATGGTACCAAACCGGGTGGTTATGCGGGGAAATTACCTAAGTGCAACAAATGTGGGCGTCATCATCAGGGGGACTGCGACCGTAATCGTTGCCATCGCTGCCAGCGACTTGGGCATTTTGCTAAAGATTGTCGGGCGACACTTCCATCGACCCAGGCCCCAAGTACTACCCCAGCTCCTACTGCTCAAGGAACTACGGGAAAACAGGGTTGTTACAACTGTGGGGAGACTGGGCATTACAAGAAGGAGTGCCCGAAACTGAAGCAGGGCGGGGATGTGAGGGATAGAAACGGTAACGGGAACAACGGGGGCGGTGGCAGGAATGCACGTGCCTTCGTCATTGGAGCCGCAGAGGCTAGACAGGATCCTGACACAGTTACCGGTACATTCCTTCTCAATAATCGCTCTGTTAGTGTTTTATTTGATTCCGGTGCCGATAAAAGTTTTTTATCTATGGAAGTTAGTCGACTGCTAGATGTAGTACCAGAGCCATTAGAGGCTAAGTATGTAATTGAGTTGGCTGACGGTAAAAAGATTGAAGCTACTTGTATCCTTCGGGAGTGTCAACTAGAGTTGTCGGGTTTGTCTTTCCCCATCGACCTTATGCCGGTACCTTTGGGTAGTTTTGACGTTGTTGTAGGCATGGATTGGTTGTCTTTGTATCGCGCTGAGATCGTTTGTTACGACAAGATTATTCGGATTCCCCTCCCTGATGGAGAATTCCTTTCTATGTACGGTATCAAGGGCGGTGCTCCGCTAAATCTCATCTCCAGCATGAAAGCCCTTAAGTATCTTCGAAAGGGTTATTCGGCCGTTTTGGCACTTTTATCTGTTTCCTCTACCGATGAGAAGAAGATCGACGATATTCCTGTTGTACGCGAGTTTCCTGATGTATTTCCCGATGATTTATCTGGTCTTCCTCCCCATCGTCAGGTTGAGTTCAGTATTGATCTTGTATCGGGAGCTGCTCCTATTGCTCGGGCCCCCTACCGTCTTGCACCTCCCGAGATGCAGGAATTGTCCAGTCAGTTACAGGAACTCTTGGACAAGGGTTTCATTAGACCAAGTTCTTCCCCTTGGGGAGCCCCGATTCTGTTCGTTAAGAAGAAGGATGGAAGTTTTCGATTGTGTGTGGATTACAGAGAATTGAACAAAGTGACCATCAAGAACCGTTATCCTCTTCCACGTATTAATGATCTATTCGACCAACTCTAGGGTTCTAGCTACTACTCTAAGATTGATTTGAGGTCCGGTTATCACCAGTTGCGCGTAAGGGAAGCTGACGTTGCAAAGACTGCCTTTCGTACACGTTATGGCCATTTTGAGTTCTTGGTCATGCCTTTCGGTCTCACAAACGCACCGGCGGTTTTCATGGATTTGATGAACCGCGTTTGCAAACCGTATCTTGATAAGTTCGTCATCGTGTTTATTGATGACATCCTGATTTACTCCAAGAACAAGACCGAACACGAGGAACACCTGCACTTGGTTTTGGAACTTTTGCGACGGGAACAACTTTACGCTAAGTTCTCAAAGTGTGACTTTTGGTTACGCGAAGTTCAGTTCCTAGGACATGTGGTTAATGAACTAGGAATTCATGTCGATCCAGCTAAGATCGAAGCGATCAAGGACTGGGAAGCACCAAAGACGCCAACTGAGGTGTGGCAATTCCTAGGCCTTGCGGGCTATTATCGTCGTTTCATTAAGGGGTTCTCGAAGATCGCTCAACCCCTCACCACTCTTACTCAGAAGGATAGAAAATTCGCCTGGGGTGAACCACAAGAGTCAGCATTTCAAAAACTGAAGTCTAAACTTTGTTCTGCTCCTATTTTGTCCTTGCCTGAAGGCCCTGATGATTTCGTTGTTTACTGTGATGCTTCTATTCATGGTCTCGGTTGCGTGTTGATGCAACGCGAGAAAGTGATTGCGTATGCTTCTCGGCAACTCAAGGTGCACGAGAGGAACTACACCACCCATGACTTGGAATTGGGTGCAGTGGTTTTCGCGTTGAAAATTTGGAGACATTACTTGTACGGTACCAAATGCACCATCTACACCGATCACAAGAGTCTTCAACATATTTTCGACCAACAACATTTGAACATACGACAGCGTCGTTGGATTGAACTCCTGAACGACTATGATTGCGCCATTAAGTACCATCCTGGCAAAGCGAATGTAGTAGCAGACGCCGTGAGCAGGAAGGAATCAATTAATCCTCGTCGCGTTCGGGCATTGCAGCTCACCATTCATTCCTCTCTACCTGACCAACTCCGTTCTGCTCAGTTAGAAGCTTTGAAGGAGGAAAACCTTAAAGCTGAGACTATGCACGGTGCCGACAAGCACCTCGAGCGAAGGCCTGATGGCCTGCACTACTTCGCAGAACGCATATGGGTTCCTTTATTTGGGGGACTTCGGGAGCTTGTTTTAGATGAGGCTCACAAGTCCCGGTATTCTATTCATCCTGGTTCGGATAAGATGTACCAAGATCTAAAGGTGCTTTACTGGTGGCCAAACATGAGGTCGGATATAGCCTCATACGTGAGCAAATGCTTGACCTGTGCTAAAGTCAAGGTGGAATACCAGAAACCGTCGGGTCTCTTGCAACAACCTGAAATTCCGGAGTGGAAATGGGAACGGATTACAATGGATTTTGTCACGCAACTACCTAAGTCACCGAGCGGGAATGATAAGATATGGGTGATTGTTGATCGGTTGACGAAATCAGCCCATTTTCTCGCTATTAAGGAGACCGACACCATGGATCGTTTGGCTCGTCTTTATCTGAAGGAAGTTGTTTCTAAGCACGGGGTGCCGGTTTCTATTATTTCGGATCGCGACTCCCACTTTACTTCTCACTTCTGGAAGTCTTTGCACAAGGCTTTGGGTACCCAGCTAGACATGAGTACCGCTTATCACCCACAGACTGACGGTCAGAGTGAACGCACGATTCAAACCTTAGAAGACATGCTGCGGGCATGTGCGATCGATTTTGGCAAAAGTTGGGAAGCCCACCTACCGTTAGTAGAATTCTCTTACAACAACAGTTACCACACGAGCATCAAGGCAGCTCCGTTCGAGGCACTGTACGGGCGGAAATGCCGGTCTCCTCTTTGTTGGGCTGAGGTGGGTGAGAGTCAACTCACTGGGCCTGAGCTAGTGTACGAAACTTCGGAAAAGATCGTACAGATTCGTAACCGGTTGGCAGCGGCACGGGATCGGCAGAAGAGTTATGCCGATCAGCGTCGCAAGCCATTGGAATTCCATGTTGATGACAAAGTACTTCTGAAAGTTTCACCGTGGAAGGGCGTCATATGCTTTGGGAAGCGTGGCAAACTCAACCCTCGGTATGTCGGCCCATTTACAATCCTGGAACGGATTGGACCGGTGGCATATCGTCTTGATTTACCGACGGAGCTCGGCAACATACATAACGTCTTCCATGTATCAAACTTAAAGAAGTGTCTGGCTGACGAGTCTCTTATTGTTCCACTGGAAGAGATCAAGGTTGATGATCGTCTTCGGATTGTGGAGGAACCTGTTGAGATTCTTGATTACAAGATTCGTAGCCTACGTCATAGCAAGATTCGCATTGTTAAGGTTCGCTGGAACTCGAACCGGGGACCAGAGTACACTTGGGAACGGGAGGATCAGATGAAGTCTAAGTATCCTCATCTCTTTCCTAAGGAAGCGTTCGAATCGAGATATGTTACCACTGCAGCTGAATGAATCTCGGGGCGAGATTCCTTTTTAACGTGGGGATGATGTGACAACTCGGGTAAATCTCTCTCTTGGTTTCTATCTTTTGTCTGTTTCTTTTGTTATTCCTTTTGGTACTTGTGCAATTTTCGGGACGAAAATTCTTTGAACGTGGGGATGATGTGACACCCGGCAAATTCTGGTTAACAACGTTGTCTAGATTAAAGTCTACCTTAGCGAGTCACGCGTATATTATACTTAACTAGGGTTAGCTAGATAGGACAAACGTGCATTGTTGTGAGTTAATATGTGATTACATGATTAGTGAACCTCGGACGTTGGTGAATAATAAACTTATGTGTCTCGGTGATATCTGACAAACTTATGTGAAAACCATACGTGATTATGTGAACCTAAACCGAACACGTTAATAAAAATCATTAAAGGTGGAGCATGAGGTTGATTAGGGTCTTAACGCATGGGGTTACACTTGTTACGGTCCGAAATAACGAAAACGTCGATGGATAACGCGTCGGGAGGCGAAACGAAGCAAAAGCGCGCGCCTCGGACCTGTGAGCGGCCGCTCACAGGCTCCGAGCGGCCGCTCGAATCTCCCTGACGGGTCTAAACCGCCTCAAACTCGTATTTAAGCATCCTTAACCCCCATACAACCTCCATACTCAACCCTAATCGTCCCCTTACTACCCCACACGAATATTTCACTCCAAAAACTCCTGCTAAGGCTCAAGATCATCAATTGGGAGGCTCCAAGGCGCGCGATTGATTGATTTGAAGAGCTAAGGGTATAACTTATGATTTCTTACGCTTTTACCTTATGTTTTTACTATAAAAATCATATAACAAGTTTGTCCAGGTCTGAATGGGTTTAAGAAACATTAAAACATGAGTCTTTTTGAAGATTAAACGGATTAAACATATTAATAAACGCTTAGTAACATCATAGGATACTTGTTGCGCAAGTTATTGGTGTTTTGATCCTTAAAGCTTTGATCTTGACATGTTTAATAATAGAATCTGATGGGAATAGGTATTAGGAATGTTTTGTGTTGATGATTGATGGTTGTTAATTGTTTTTATGCACACGGTAGGCGAGTAAAGTATGATTTAGGCGAAACTAAAATCTGGACAGAATGATTAGTTGAACTTGTAGGAGCTGTAACACGGCCCTAACACAATGATTTTAGTATTTTCCTTGCATGATTAGGTCACACCTGGTCTTAGCTTTTCATAATGGGTAAAATCATGTGTTTTGGACGTCGGATGAGTCGTTTTTGGAATTTTCATTGAAAATAGGTCAGATCAGAATTTCGGGTGTCAAACTGAGTCAACTTTGAAACATCATAACTCAAGATTTATAAAGATTTGGGTTTTGAAATTTTTAGAGAAGGTTAATATTGGATCTTTGCAAGTTTTCCAAGTAGATTCATCCCGTTTGGATGAATACACAATTTTTGGGAAATTATTTACCAAACTGACCTGTTAGGAGGGTTTTCTGAACATAGCTGAGTTAGACGAATTTTAATTATTTTTGTGTTTGGATTTAAGACTAAACAAAAATAGGTATTGTCAAGTGAATCCCAAAGAAAATTCAGTAAAAATTTGGGAGGATATCTTACTGATTTACTATTTTAAATGAATTCGTTTTGATGGCGCACAATCTGTCCTGAAAACACAGATTGTGTATTATGTGCTTATGTGATTAATTGAGGTCTTAGGTGATCTGGAATTGACATATAACTGAAGTACACTTGTTTGTGACACATACGGGATGTAGAAACTAATGGTAACCAACGAGTCCGTAGGGTTTACTATTGCATGTAGAATCACTAG
The DNA here is from genome assembly GCA_028751855.1 of Ambrosia trifida. Taxonomy (NCBI): domain Eukaryota; kingdom Viridiplantae; phylum Streptophyta; class Magnoliopsida; order Asterales; family Asteraceae; genus Ambrosia; species Ambrosia trifida. The sequence goes on along the minus strand of CM054128.1, from coordinate 59,976,354 downwards.
GCGTCGCATACACACTTCTGAACATTTAAAACGCCTTGGACAAACGAGTTATATGGTGTAATGATATTACGCCTATACTCACTTAATGACACTGTTATTAGGGTGTCGGTAGCATATATTACTTGCTGTTCGGATTCTTTGCTTGCACGTTAAGGTGAGTTTACGGCCCCTCTTTTAACTGGTTTCACTTTTTGGGGGAGAAAACATGTGTTAAACTTATGTTTTTGTAACAACTGTCATACTATGGATTTCTATGGTTTACTATACGATCTTTGGAAGTCCCGGGGGAAACCATGAATGTGCGGGTTAGCACAACGGGGAAATGTGAATAGATCTATTGGGAGTGACCAACCCCGCTCGTCGGCTTGGAGGGTCGGCGAGTGCATATTGTCTCAAAAAGGAAACAGGTTTACTATTCGGGCACGACATCTGGTTTGCGAGTTAGTAATGGTTTTCCAATCGTAGAAGTAACAAAACATACGCCTAGCTAGCGTACTTTGGTTTGCAAATTGATATAGTATGGACAGGTTGAACTTGGTACTTTAATTACAAACCTGTGAACTCACCAGCATTTTTGTGCTGACGTAACTCTTACATGTTTTCTCAGGTCGCTAAGGTAGCACAACGGAACTAGGGCGCACGCGTCTGCACGGCGTCTAGTTAGGATTGCATGGTTTTCGAACATTGAATAATTTGGTTTACTTTTGGATTAAGTTTTGAGAATAAGCTTCCGCTGTATTTGGGGATTTTAAACTACGCTTTTGAAATTGCATATGTTCATTTAGATTTGTTTATTGTGATCGTTGACTTGGATCCTGGTTTGTCATGCGCCTCGCGGTAAAACTCCGCAAGTGGATTTTGAGGGTGTGACAAATATAACATATGTCATGACAATAATTTAATATTAGCAAATTGCGTCATAAGATGTTGCTGATATGTTTTAAATACTAATATGTTCTTTATATGCCATTACCAGGTGTTTAGAGATGCAAATTTGTAAATTTTTAATTGTTTTTCAATGTTTGTTGTAATTATTTCATGCATTTGTAATTCAAATATGCCATTATTTGTTTGAAACTATTTCGTTATTGGTTGTTTTTCCCTTAAAAAAATTAGATTATACACAACGAAGCATAGATGTTAAATTACACCAACTAAATAACAAAATTTGAGTTAATATGTACTGGAATTAAGCAACTTTTGTGCCAACTAATCCGAATTGGATAAGACATTATTTAAATCTTCAATTTACATAGTTTGAATGTTATAAATTTCAGAAACCCGTCCCAGCGGACGGGTACACTACTAGTTTATTGATATTACTAATATTACGAATTTAGTTTTAATATTGTTGACTGACTTTAATTTTGATATTACGACTTTCCTTTAATCAATTGTCATGAAACGACAATTGATACTTAATCAAACGGTAATTTTTAACCTATTTCTTTTCTTATAAATGACAATTTTGAACCTATTTTAACAACGAAATTAAATGATAATATAAATGTTCAAAATGTTGCTTTTTGTTAAAGAATTATATTACTTCAATTAAAATTAATAATGATTACTAAAGATGTGTAAGGCAATTTGAAACGCGGATGTTTTTAATGTTATTGATTTGAATGATTCATTATTAAGATTGTAGAAGATTTAATATCATTTATTAAGAGTTTTAATGTTATTTGTTGACATTAATAATAATTTTATAATTCTGATTGGACTTTATTACAATTAATAAGCTTTGTTGAGATTGTAGTAGTTTTATTGTTATTTATTAAGAGTTCTAATGTTATTTATTGACATTAATAAAAAATTTAAATTCTTATTTGACTTTATTGGCAGAGATGAATGTAAATCATATAATTATTACGAAAATTATAATTTATTAATTAGCATTTACTTGAAATTCATTTGTAAATAAATACCAAATTTATCAATCATTCAATTGTATATTAAAAAATAAATTTTGTTAGTAATTAACAGTTTCCTAAAATATATACTATATTCAATATAATTTTTAATCATATTAATAATATTACATCTTTATTATTTGTTTTTAAATCACGACAAATCAAACATTTGTTGATTCATAAATCTATTATTGGGTAACATTAAACTTTTTTATGATAATTTACAATCAACCAAAATTCATACGAATTGTATTACGTAACTTTCAATAAATAAAATTTGCATATTTCTAATTGAATAAATAAAACTTCAATAAATAAAATTTGCATACTACAATCTTTATATAATTTTTTTTTGTTTGACATTGACATGTACCGCGTGTATACGCAGGGCTCTAACCTAGTATATAAATGAAACCAAAGTTGGGACACATGGCATATTCTCAAGCCATCTAACTAAGTTTCACTGCTAATTTTATCGGGTTAATTAAATGAGTCATGGATACTCCATCTACTATTAAATTATTTTTTCTCTCTCATGGGCATAGCACATGCACTTTCCCCCATAATTTTTAAACGTTAATAACTTTTTTAAATGACATTTTTTTTTGAAAAAAATTTACACCAAATTAACGTGTGTTTTATTATCTTTCCAACGAGTACCATAGTGCTATACAAAAAACGAAAAAAAACGAGCGTTTTATTATCTTTCCAAATAAAGAAGTAAAGCATATGTTGCAAACAAAGTCTGTTTATTAAGGTCTGTTCCAGAGCAGTGGGACTGTTAAGGAGAATTTTCGAAAACAACTGTTGCTTCAAACAAACAGATGATGCTTCAACAATTTGCTTGCAACAGCTGTTTGAAGCAAACTGTTGAAGCCACATCTGTTTGATATAACAGCTGTTTCAGACAGATCTCCTTAACAGACTCACTGCTCTGGAACAGACCTTAGTAAACAGACTTTGCTTACAACATATGTTTGACTTCTTGATTTGGTCTTTAAACGGACCTTAAAAACGATATAGTCTTCCCGTACATCGCGCGTAGGGCTGGCAATGGGTAAACTGTATAAGACACGATTAGACCTGTTAACTGAAAAGTGCACTATACCATTTTTTACTTTTTTAAAATAATTAGAATTTAAAGGCAAAGATCCATCATTTCTCTTTTTTGGTACATAAAACGTATAACTGTGTTATAAACATGGAATATAAAGTAGCTAAACGAGTCGTGTTCATGTTTACAATTTGTGGTTTTTGCGTCGTCAGAGACTTGTTAAGACACGATTTGCCAGCCCTAATCGCACGGGATTTCACCTAGTAATTAATATAAACTTAAAATAATACTAAAATTAATAAAAAGAAGTTACAATAAAAAAACATAACGTTAAAAAAAATGCAAGATTACATAACATTAAAAAAACTAGTCGTCGTGTCCGTTGATCCAAATGTATTTAATCAAATCCGCTTGAAAATGATAATGTATATGCTTGTTACGTAACGAGAATTCATTTAACTCTTGCTGAGCCGAGCTAACCGGAATAGTAATCTCTCGTGGACACCGACACGTATGTTGTAAATAAAAATAAATATATTGGCGATATAAATTCTAAAAACATAGTTGTAACAACCGGCAAAAATAAGGTAATTCCGTACTAATTAACTATACGCGATTAACGTAATTAAATGCAATTATGTGTTGATTATTTAACTGAGGCCTTAGAAAGATAGCAATTCCCAAATAATGCATAGGAATGCATATGTTTAATGACAAAACATGATAGGATCATGTGCGAGTAAATTATCCGGTATGGACACTGGCGATTACCCGGTAAAAATTAAATAAGCGCAACGAATCCCGGACACCTGGGATATAAAATAAAACGTAATTTCACAAAATATAATGGGTTTTGGAACTCCAAAGCCATACGTGAAAGCTTGTTATACAAATCTCCCGGTAACGAATAAAGTGCGCGTACCGCACCCGATACGCGCGTAACATATAATTTCACCCGGCAAAAGCCAAAATAATTTATCAGTGCTTAAACTGGACTATGTTTAAGGGATATTAAGGGTATTTTTAATATCCGGACAACACGCGATTAAAACCCGAAAAATACCCGGACGGTACCCGAACGAGAAGGAATTAAACATAATAATAATGGGTATTAATTAACAAAGTGGACCCCACCCAAACACCCACAAGGGGCCGCCCTAGGGCCCTCCCAAATGATTAATATCTTGTGTTATCTCATTAACCCATTAGGATTATTGCTAATCATGAGAATGCATGGGATTGTATTGGCCAAAAATCACCTAATCCTCTTCTTTCTCTCTCTAATCTCACGGCCCAAACACCCTCTTATTATCTTCCAAAGATCTTTAAAATCTCACATAATCCACTTGATCTTCAATAATCTAATTAGGATATTGAGTGATCTTGGAAAGATTTGGAAAGAGATTGTTATAAGCAAATTAGTGAGAATACTTGAAACAAAAACCAAAAACTCTTCTTCTTCTCCTCCTCATGGCCGTAGCATATCCCCCATCCATATACATTTTTCTTACAAATTTTACACTACCAAATCATCTCTAGATCATTATCCTTCTAAACCCCATTGTGTGTTTCAAGAGCTTGGAGCTTAACCCTTTGGAAGAACACACTAAACCCCATCCAATCCAAGGTTTATGTCTTCCCTAGCCTTGAGCTAGTAGTAAGTTTAACCTTGCTTTGATTATTAATGTTCATATTATGTGATCTTATGAGCAAGTTGTACATTGATGGGTAGAATATGGTTTTGAAACATAAAGTTTAATGTATCTTACAAGAGTAAAAATGGAAGAATAATAACATGGATAAATCATGGATTTAATATTAGTAATGTGATATTTTAAGAAAATGTAGAAATATGTACATACACTTGAGTTGGATGATGATTCGAACATGATTTTTGAAAAAGACTTGAATATGATAAAAGATGGTTTTAATCATCATAAAATGACTAGCTAATGTCAAAAATATGTTGGAATATGTTAGATGATCATGGATGAAAAAGTTACATGTTCAAAGTCTACTCACTTGGATGAGTGAAATTTGGATATGTTGGATAAAAACACAAAACACACATGTTAAAAGCATCAATAATGAAATAAAAGAATATTAGAAGTGGAATAATGTAAAAATAATCAAACATGAGAAATATGATTCTTCAAAGTCCACTAGTTGGAAGAAAAATGCTAGCTTTGGAAGTTAGGATGGAAAAGGTAACATTTAAAAGTTAAAGGACTAATGTTGAAACTTTGAAAGTCGATGGACTAAAATAAGTATTTTAGAAACTTTGGTCCAAAAATGTGTTCACGGAAAGTTTGGTGTCAAAATCGTAAATAATGGTTTTCCAAGTATAGTTTTGGTAAACATAAGAAACCGACGTATGTATAATTTGAAAATGTATTTTTATAAAAATAGAAGTTTTATAAAAATAGGAGGTTAAGTTAACTTAAGGATTTTATAAAAATAAAGGTTTTATAAAATATTGGACAAAAGTAAAGACTTGGGAAAACTTGTACAAAAATGGATACTTTTATATAAATGGGAATATAAAAGTATCGGAAACATTTTTTGGAATACAAGATAACAAGTTGAACTAAAAATACAAAAGTATATTTTTCCAAGTAACATACGTTCGGAATTGGAAGTATGAATAATATTTTCATAGAACGCATATTGGAAGAAAACGTGGAAAAAGCTAACTAACGGGCATGGTTACACGAACTAACGATAACGGATAAACGAACAAACGAGAAAAGAATGTCATTGCGGCAAGATGAAAATATATATTTTAAGAAGTAAAATATATATAACATGGGTGAAACTTATGTAACACTTTCCTAAGTGTTAGAGATAATATTCGTGGGAGAAAACATAACGTAAAGAATTAAAAACGTTAAACAACGTATGGACTTAACAAAGAAAATTCACACGTTGATATATGGATACATGCTTGTCTCGACGAAGTTCTAGTATATCTATTTGAATGGGAAAGTAGATATGCGAGAAGGAAAACCGAGACGAGTAGGTGAAGTATATCTACGAACATGTGAATACCGACAAGATCCTAGTATATTTATTTGAATGGGAAAATAAATGTACGGCATGGTGAGTTGAGTTGGGCGTTAAAAATATATTACCAAACGACAAGACCTTAGCATAATTATTTAAATGGGATAATAAATATGCGGCAAAGTGAGTTGGGTCGGGTATTAAGAATACATTATATCGAACAATACGATCCTAAGTATAATTATTTAAATGGGAAAATAATTATACGTTAGGCAGAGTTGTGTCGAGAATAATACTATACAAGTTACAAAGAATATTAATGAGAATAATACATAACTCGTAAGAGAAGGGTAATCCATCGCCAACAAACCTAGGATACGCGTCTAATTAAACGGGAATTGGAACAAAACGTGGTCAGGGAGTTGGGTGTACAACTTGCCAAGGCACATGCACTATAGGTGTAGTGACTTATACGCCTAGGACGTTTGTAGGTGCGGGACCACAAAAACTTGCTATCTTCTTTTTCGAGCCAAACACAGATTCAGGTGAGTCTCACGGCCCCATTTTAAACCATTTTATGTTTTTCGGGGGAAAGATATGTTAGGGAAATGTTTGACGGGATAAGTACTTGAGTTGTGATCGCCACTCGGGGTTGAGACCTCTCTACTATGATCATTAATTCAGGAAAATGAAACCGAAGGAATATTTGAATAGTACTATTGGTGCCTGACAAGGCCCACCCCTAATCGATAGCGTCGATTATGCATCGGCGTATGCCTGGGGTGCACGTATTCTGAAATCAAGTCGTAGGAATACCGAGTAACGACTTGGAGCGGGGCATTATTATTGTCTTGGTTTGATTATAGGCTCAAGTAGAATTGTAGGAACTTGCAACTCCTATGAATTGTCATAACATGGAAATTCCCAAAGTGATAAAGTTTGATAAACTAAAACCTGTGAACTCACCAATATTTATATATTGACGACTTTTTAAACATATCTTTCAGGTAATTGATCGATGATGAACATGGTGCCAAGCTGGGTCGGGAGAATCTCTCATATGGGCGTCGGGTGTTTCAAAAGGGTTTCAACTTTAATTCCCAAGGCATCGGGATATTTTTGAGAAGCCACTTTAATGTATTCAAACAATTTTTCGTTTATGTGTGAACATCAAACATGTTTTCGACGTCTTAAATAAATGTTTCGTTTTTCTTAATTACTTATGATTTGCGTTAATCTTGGCTTTATGCTCTTGAAACGTCGCGCCACGTGTTTCCGCCATTGACGTGGTGTGACAATAGTGGCGATATAAATTTTAAAAAAATATAGTGGTGATACAAATTCTAAAAAAATATAGTGGTGATAAAAATTCTAAAAAATATATAAACTAACATTCCCATTCTATGTTTATGGCCGCTTGCCTAGTATGTGGTTGTGAGTTGATTTATTTCTCTTCCTTCGCCACAATGATCTGTGCTGCTTACCAAAGAGCGTTTATAAAAAGATGGTTTTCCTTGCTCGACAAAGATGAAGATTCAACCAAAGGTAAATAAGACATTGCTTAGGTTTTCTTAGAGAATTGAATTGTTTAAAAAAAAAAAAAAACTTTGAGAGAATTGGGTTAAGATAGAGAGAGTTTTTGTAAAAGAATGTGTTGAATGGTTGGTATCTAATTTGGAGAAAAAAAATGTGTTTGTAAAAGAGCCGTTAAAAGCTCAATGGTCAAATAATAATTGCAAATGGCCAATCCTGTCCGTCTCATATGGAACGCCGGAGACGGGGACAGTTCAAGGGTGTCGGTTTTCCATGTTCAAGACGGGCCGTGACTACCAGAGGCAAAGGATTATGAGGGCCAGGGTGGCCCTGACCCCCTATTTTTTGGCATAGTGGTAGAAATTTGCTATTTTCGTAGGTAAATTGAGTCCGGATTAAGTTAGGCCTCCACCGATTTGCCACTACCGATCAAAAAAAATTGAGACTGCTCCTCCTGAATTCGAGAACCAAGCTTCGCCCCTAAGGACTACCCTTAAACATCCCCACACCCAGCAGCCTAGAGGATGATTGTTGTACATAACTACATATATCTGTCTAAACACATTTTTAGACGAGCCTAACAAGATTCTTTTTTAAACGCTAACTTTCATTAAAAACACCGGCACGCTCATAAACCAAGAGCTGCCAACCACTAATTACACATATACAAAGAATACTTTGACCAATTCTTCCAAACTATATCTTTAAATTTCGTTCTATATTTTAACCAAATAAAAGCTCTCGATTTAATCTCTGCCACCATCTCACCTTCTTTGCTTGATTTGTTTTGAAACACCTTCGCATTCCTCGCATTCCATAAAACCCACGTAGTAATCATCACTATTCCACGAATTATTTTCTTTCTCCATTTTCCACCGCGCAAATTTTTATATAGTAATAAAAGATCTTCAAACTCGTATGCAAAAAAAGGAGTCAATCTACACCCATTACAAATCATATTCCATACCCCATAAGCAATTCCACATCGCACTAATAAATGTTTCAAGTCTTCATCCGTCGAGTTGCACCACGGACACCTTTTATCCGAAACAGTAATTCTTCTTCTTAACAGCGCAACTCGAGTAGAAAGGCGATCACGTTCCGCTCTCCAAGAAGTTAAATTCACCTTGATTGGTATCCAACTATCCTATTTCATATGCATCCGAACACCTGTTGCGTTACTCTCTTTCAATAATCTTTTAACCGCCTGCACCGAAAACTCGTTGTCTTTCCCGTCCGTCCAATCCCAGTTGTCCGAAGCATCACTCAACCGAACCGAGGTAAGAAGTCTTTCTAAGTCTTGAACCTCCGAAAGCTCTTCAAGAGTTCTCGGATATCTGTACCATTTTCCTTTAAACAAAACACCATCTTCAACCTGTTCCAGCCTATCCCTCACCTTGCATTTCTTCTGTTTATCCAACTTGTATAAACTTGGAAGCCTATTTTTCAGCAACGCATCCCCTAACCAATAATCGGACCATAAGCACAGGTCCTTTCCATCGCCCAAATTGCCCCTTATCATTTGATGTATACTCTTGCCTTGAATATTTGTCACATCTAACAGAGAAACAATTGTTTTCCACCTAACAAGATCATTGGTAGTTTAGCTTACACCTAGTAATTATTCTTAAACTTTCACTTTGAAAACTCCCTTTTTTTAAGGGTTTGTAAGATAATCTTGATTATTCTTGAAAGATTTATTAGAGCAGCCATAATGATATAATGATAGGGGTGGTTGGAATTTTAAACTATCAATCTCACTATGATACATCATTTTAAACCATATCTGTGACACCTGGCACGTTTAGGTTAACATTTTATAAAACACCTAAGTCTACCTTAGCGAAAAACGTTTTCAAACATACTTAACTAGGTCAGTTGATTCGTTATGATGGTTCCGGGAATCATCGGGAGTCGTTATAATGATCCACAGGATCATTGGGAGTCGGTCCATAACCATGTGAACATGGATTGGTGATTTGTAGAATCGCCAGGTTTAACGCACACACGTAAATCCCGAGTCCTGGGAATTGGTGAACGGATGGGAACGTGTTAGTTATCATGCATTATGTGCTTACAATCATTATATGACTTGTCGGTATGTGAATACGTGTTTATATGTGTTAAAATAGTGATTACGTGTAATTTCATGACATTATAGGTGATTACGCGTAATTGCATGACATTATAGGTGATTACGCGTAATTGCATGACATTATAGGCGAGTACGCGTAATTGCATGACATTATAGGTGATTACGCGTAATTGCATGACATTATAGGTGATTACGCGTAATTGCATGACAATAGGGGGTGATTGGCCTAATCGCCAGTAAGTCATGCGATTGGGGGATATTTATAGGCGATTAGAGCTCCAATCGCTAGTAGTACATGCGATTAGGAATCCTAATCGCCTGTACTGCTGCGTAATCGCCTGACGCATGTCTAACGACTAGAAACGCCTATAAATACCACCCTTATGTTGTAAAACATCATTTGTGAAACCCTAACACACCCCAAAGCCATCCCACATCTTATCCAACCTCTGGAACACGTTTTTGCTCAAGAAATCACCTTTCCAAGCCTTACACCTCATAATCTTGCAATTTCAAAGTGTGTTCTTCATCCTAAACCTTTGTAATGTTATTGTTTTGTTCCCTAAAGGTTCAGACCTGGTTTCTAAACATTTGTGTCTTTGAAAACTCATTAAAATCGGTTTCTAAACAAACCCAAACCTATATGCTTGTTATATGTGATGTATTCATGCATATATAGGATTTTTATTGATAAAACATGATTGTTCTTATGTTTCTGACTTAAATGAGTTATTATGATGTTAATCTAAGAGTTTGGAGGTTCATAGTTGTGTATTGTTGATAATAGGCGTTTTGACCCGTTTGAATGATTATGAAGGATTGATGATGATATGTTGTGTTTTGTTGATTATTTAAGGTTAGGGTTTACTCTAGGATGATGCTAGAATAGTAGGATAATGTCAGACAACGTCGTTATGTGATGAAATCTGGATATTTGCTATTTAGGGTAAGTTTTGCATGTTGATGAGATGTTTACATGCTAGTTATGCTATTTTGGGAAAACGCTTGCATTCGGGACAGCTAGGATGATAATAAATTAGGGGTTTTTGCTTGAAATAGTTTGATTAATGCTTTGGGTTTGATATTGGGTGTTTCCACATGTTTTGGATCTGATTTGGAGGGTTAAACGCGCGAAAAGGCGAAATGGTGCAGCAGGTTTCTAAACATTTGTGTCTAAACATTTGTGTCTTTGAAAACTCATTAAAATCAGTTTCTAAACAAACCCAAACCTATATGCTTGTTATATGTGATGTATTCATGCATATATAGGGATTTTATTGATAAAACATGATTGTTCTTGTATGGTTGATATGTTTCTGACTTAAATGAGTTATTATGATGTTAATCTAAGAGTTTGGAGGTTCATAGTTGTGTATTGTAGATAATAAGCGTTTTGACCCGTTTGAATGATTATGAAGGATTGATGATGATATGTTGTGTTTTGTTGATTGTTTAAGGTTAGGGTTTACTCTAGGATGATGCTAGAACAGCAGGATAATGTCGGACAACGTCGTTATGTGATGAAATCTGGATATTTGCTATTTAGGGTAAGTGTTGCATGTTGATGAGATGTTTATATGCTAGTTATGCTATTTTGGGAAAACGCTTGCATTCGGGACAGTTAGGATGATAATAAATTAGGGGTTTTTGCTTGAAATAGTTTGATTAATGTTTTGGGTTTGATATTGGGTGTTTCCACATGTTTCGGATCTGATTTGGAGGGTTAAACGCGCGAAAAGGCGAAATGGTGCAGCAGGGGCGATTAGGGGATCCCTAATCGCCTATAATAGGGGCGATTGGCCCCAATCGCATGTTACATGAGGCGATTGGGAGCCTAATCGCTAGTATGTTCATGGGATTACGATCCAAATCACTAGTTGACCATCCTAATCACAAATTGACTTTCCTAATTGCATGTTTGATTCCTAATCGCATGTATTGCTGTTATATGTGTATTTTAACATCCCGGAACACGGTTTGACACCTAGGAACATGTTAGGAACCCCGTGACATGTCTAATAACTTGGTAATACGTGTCCGAACTTGTTTATGCGTTAGTTAGGCGTTATGCTAATTAGGGTAAATGTTTGCGCATGCTAAGTGTTTAATTGCATATGTTGCATGATATCTTGTATGTGGCTAATACGTGGGATGTCGAGTCACCAATGGGATGTCGGGTCTTGTCTGTTCGGGTCAGTTTAACGTTCAAACATGTTTTCAACATACACAGTCACGTTCTGGATAATTTGGGGACTGATTAGCCTTCGGGTTAGTAGTCATCACACTTATGTAAACTCATTGATAGGTCGCCACTAGTAGGGACTATTACACACGTATCAGATTTCTATTTTACTGAGGACGCACTCTAAGGTGAGTTTCACGACCCCTCTTTTATACACTTTTTCTCGGGGGAGAAGCATGCCACATGTTTTAACAAATACAACGTTTATGTTTTATAACGCAACACTTTGAAACGCAACGCTTTTTGAAACACAACGCTTTTGAAACACAACACTTTGAAACGCAACGCTTTTTGAAAACACAACGCTTTTGAAACGCAACGCTATTTGAAACGCAACGCTATTGGAAACCAACGCTTTTGGAAACGCAACGCTTGTTTTAAATTACTATACGACGCAAGGCAATGCGAAGTCCCTAATAAAAACCATGAATGTGCAGGGTACAACGGGGGAAATGTGGATAGATCTATTGGGCTTGACAAACCCCACTCGACGGCTGGGAGCCGGGCGGGTGCATATTGTCTCTATTTTTGGCAACTCAAACACGGGCGGCAACACATGCAACGCTTGTCAGTAATGGTTTCGGCAACACAGTCGTAGTAGTAAGGAAACGTTTGTTATTTACTTAAAGGTTTTGCATACTTGGTACTATTGAGATGAAACTCTTTACGCTTGAAACGCTTTGTGAACTTAAAACCTGTGAACTCACCAGCATTATATGTTGACGTCTTTTTGGCATGTCTTCTCAGGTCGCTAAGGTAGCAGCATTGAGTTTAGGCGCACAGAGTCTCACGGCGTCTAGGATCCATTTGCATTTCATTTCATTTTGAGTATTATCAGACTTTCACGTTTTACTTTTGAGTTGTAATAAAGTTTTACGCTTCCGCAAGCGATGGTTGGATTTTTGAAACTTAATGGGCAATTTACGTTGTTTTCATATCATATAGATGTCATTTATTGTGACCGTTGACTTGGATCCTGTTGTGCCACGCGCCTCGCGGTAAAAATTCGCATGTGGAATTTGAGGGTGTGACAATATCCCTTTTAAATCTATTTTTTTTTCTACAACCATAAACCATTCAAAACATTCACCTTATTATCCACCCCATATCCTTCTTTTCAAACTATACAACCCAATAACAAATAAAAAAAAACATAAAGTGCCGATCGGTAACCCACTGGACAGGTTCGCTCTGCCAAATCAAACTTCTCCGAACCACCAAGCATAGGATTGTTGCAATGGTTGTGGTCTGTTTTGTGAAGGTTCGCCCCAAACGGACCGTCGGTTTGGGGACCATTGGCCAAAGCTCTTACCTATGATAAGGGATAAAATTAAATACAGAGTACATTTTTTCTACGAAGTGTACGAAGAATTTAATTAATTGATTTTGGATTTTAATAGTTGAGATTAGTTTTAGGGAAAAATAATAAAGTTTAAATTAGAAAAAAAAGGTATAAAAAGAAAAGTCACGTTTGTTGATTCTCTCTGAGCATATACTAATTTCCTCCACCATTTTAAAACGTTTATAACATTTTTTCATACGATATTTTTTTAAAGAAAATTCACCATATTAACAAGTGTTTTTTATTTTTCATACAAGTATCATATTGATAGATTAAAATTAAAAAACAATACGGGTTAACTTTGTTATTTACCAATGTGCTTCTTGCTCGTCCATTGTATTATCAGTATGCACATGTGTGTTATAAATTGTTCATTTGTGTTTTCTAGTCTACACATGATTCAACTTGTGTTTTTAGTATGTTTTTCATTGTGTTTTACATTGTTCATTGTGTTTTATGCAACTGAGTATTGTGTTTTTGGTGTACATTGGGTTTTAGTCTCTTGTTCTTTGTGGTTTAGTTTACAGTCAGTTTGTGTTTTATACTTTCATTCATTATGGTTTTAGTATGTTGTTCATTGTGTTTTAGTATGTTGTTTATTGTCTTTTTATACCCTATTGTCTATTATTATTTTTAGTTACATTATGTCCATTGTGTCTTACGCAATTAGGATTTTGATTTTTTTTAAAAAAACATAACTATATAGTACTCGTATTAAAGATAAAAGGACGCTCGGTTTATAATATATTTTTTTAGAAAGATGACGTACAAATAAGTTACGGAGTTTTAAACAACCGAAGGAAAATAGCAAGTACTTGTATCTTAATAGTTTTTTTTTTTTTTTTTTTTTTTTTTTACAACACTACCCTTAACAATTCGATATTCTCCGGACACATGTAAGGGAAAAAAAAACATAAGATTGAATTAAACATCACGATTACTTCCACAAATTGGAAAATCAAATTATACTCAAAGAATAGTATCAAAAAAAGTGTGTTATTCTGATATCTCATTACAACTCCACAAGTTTAAAGAAAATTCTGAAATAAGGGGTGTCGCAATTTTTTTATTCGAATTATTGTTGTACAGAAGTAAAAAATAGAACATTATTTATAGTACAGATTGTACAATAGTAAAAATTGAACATTATTTGTAGATACTTTTTAGTAACTTTTACAATATTTATTTTAACTGATTTATATTTTTTTTACTCACTTTATTTACCAAGGTAAAATGTCAAAGCAAATAAAGGTATCTTATACAAAGTAAAAACGATATATGTGTAAAGTGTATGACTAAATTCATCTTATCATAAAGTTCAGACTTGAGCATTTACTTTTCAACTTTTTTTGTATAAGACTCATTTTTCCTTATTCTTGTGTTATTTTATTGCATTGTATTAGACTCGTTTTTCTTTATTCATGTGTTACTTTATTGCATCAATGGTTTCTTGAAGTATTTAATAATTTAAATGCTAAACCTGTTACTACAGTTGTGTAATTCTTATGACGTATATCCACTACAACTATGCTACTAGCTCCTTTCAGGAAAAAAAAACATAATAAACTTTTGTAAAAATATTACAAGAATAAGAAAAATAACAAAATCAAGTACCGTAATGCAAAATGTCGCCCCGCTGCATCACACGAACACCCTACTAATAACTACTTAAGGGTTAGAAGCATTGTTTTCAGACTCGGATCGAACCCGCCGGTCGGACGGGTTTGACCAGTTCGGGTCCAGGGTTGAACCGGGCATGCATTGACCCGATAACGATTGGCGAACCGGTGGTTGAACCGTCGAACCGACCGGTCGAACCAGGTAAAAAGGGGTTCGGACCGGGAATTTTTTGGAAATTTTTTTATTGTTTTGCCGGTTTTTGGACCGGTCGGACCGGTGACCCGGCGGGGGTTTCGGTTCAAAATCCAGTCCTGTTCTGAAAACATTGATTAGAAGGAATCCGGATACTTATTGACCAACATTCCACACTTTTGTCCGTTTCAGGTCAAACAGAATACTGTGATTCCTCGTGTGTGACGCATGAGATGGTGTAAACAAAAACACATGCGTTTGATAGGTGTTAAAAATGTGTAGATGATGATAAAATAAAGGTTTTCTATTTCTTACGAAAATTGGGTAGGGCTTTGTCGTCTAAAAACATGAAAGTGATAAAGTTGCAAATGAGGAGCTTGAGCTTAGTATTTATAAGCATGACAACCAACCAGGCGTAGGTGGCTACACGCGCCTGATTTACTTTAGGCGTATGTCAGCTACGCCTCCTTTCATATGCCCTCAAGCTCCCAAAGACAAAAAAAACTCCTAATTTTGACTAATGCCTTTTCCGTTACGACCGTAAAATAACATAAACACCTAATACAAGTATCCAAGTCTATTCTAGGCCGTTGGACGATCTCGTCACTAATCTTCGAATCTTGAATCTTTGGATCTCGAATTTATGTATCAACAACTTCTTCTGTTGCAAATCCATGTTATTTTTGTTAACGGAAGGTGTGTTTATAGAGTTGAAATACCATTTAGATATTACTAAAAAAGAGTCTATACTTTTAGTGAGCATAGTCATGTTCAAGAGGATGACATAGATTTACAAATTTTTGAAAGAATTCTAACATGAAAAGACAAATTAAAAAAGTCTAAAGAGCATCCAATCCAATGAGGATGCCACATTTGCACCGTGGTAGTCGAACTACATTTTGCCTTTTTTAGAGTTTTTCAAACATTTTCCCAAATCATTAAAATGAGAATTTGCATATATATCGAATAACCAAAGCTGACCACTTTCTTTGAGAAGTGTTTATGATTGAAATGAAATTTGGTGTCAAAGGCCAAAATAATGAGTTTTATACGAAAACGCAAATGATGAACTTTAAGGTTCTAAATAATGCTGAAAATCATCTTATTGTGGAAGACTATTTCAACCATTTTTTTTATATTATGAAAGATCATCATCATACTCAGTTAATCCCACCTATAGCAAGGTAGGGTCTGAGGAGGGTAAGATGTAGACAGCCTTACCTCTACCCTTAAGAATAGAGAGGCTGCTTCCAGTGAGACCCCGGCTCGATGTGGTTTGGTATCAAGCCTTGGACATAAGGCACAAAACACTTAGCAATCGGGACAAATCCGATCGGTGCATGTACCCCTTTGTCTTTTGGCTATCCACGCCACCACATGATGCATGATTAACCGTCCGTCATTTTTAACGTTATTTTCACGAAATTAGTAAAATAACGTTAAAACTAGTGCAACTTTACTTTTGCCCCCTAAGGATCACACATATATACATTATATGTGCACACTGTAAGTGGGACGTATATTATGAAATATGTCATCCTTTATAAATTATATAAACAATCACAATATATTTCATCTGTTTTAGTCTTTCATTTGTGACTTTGGATTTTATTTCATATCCTCAGAACTCACTTTTTGTATAAACCATGAATTACTTTCTTAAATTTGTTTTTGTTCATTAATCATTATCATTTCCATACGTTAAGCATCATGCTACTGTTAATTGATTTTCTTGGACCTTCCACAATTGATCCATGGTTAGGTCATCTATCGAATCTAGATCTTCAGTCGCTTTGCCCTTCAATTCTATACACGATTTATCCCTTGGGTATTTCGTCTTCAAGATCTTCAAAATTAACTTTATTTTCATTGTACTGGCCCATCCCATCAAATTCTATTAGATCTTTAGCTGGGTTATGGAAATTTAATTGTACATCTATTCTATGTTTAATTAAATGATCTTTAGATGGTTGATGCAAAGCATGGTTGTAGCTGAGCGTGGTTCTCCTTTTTCTCAGTTGTGTACACTTGTAGACTCCATACTCAATGGAATTATCATTTGGACATCCTCTCTAGAAATTTTAAAATTGTAGATCATAATAAATATGAATAATCAACTTTAGTATTTGTATCACATGTATATTTTTTTTGTTATCTAAAAAGTGCATTTTACAATATGTGACCATGTATGCATCAACAATATTTAAGAATGGTTTGTATATACAATATCGAGATAAATGATTTTACCAATATCCAATACTAGCTGATTTGAATACATCTACTGTTATCTGTGACAGAGAGCATAGATTATTAAATCTTTTTATCCCAATACTATAAAACTCCTAATTGTTGTATAGTTATAAAAATACATTAAAAATAAAAGAAAAAACGTATTGGTTATTACCTGGTAATAGGTAGAAAGTTGTTATTGGGTGACACCTAAACTAATAACGACACAAACCGTAAATTGAAGATGAATGAGCGACAAAGAGCAAATTGATGCAAATGAATTTCATTAACGAAACCTGCAACATATAGACAAAAATAAGTTTTTATTACTAAGAATCCTTTGTAAACAATCAATCATATAGAGCAAAACCCCATATCATATCGATTCATCAATTACAAATCCATATGAAACCCATCATTCTAATAATACTAATAGTAATAGTAATAATACTATACTAATAGTAATAGTTATTACTTTTCTAATTAAATAAAAAAAATAACATTGCTATAATGTGATACCATTTGTTGTAGTGTTGCGATTCTTCTCCTAGCTTCTCTTTCTTTTTCACCTGCACGTTCCCAAAACACCAAAAAGAAAAAAACAAAGTCAAATGAGTTTTTAAGAATATATTATAAGAGATGAACATCAAATGTACACATACAAAGATAACTGAAAAACGCAAAACCAATTCAAAGGTACTTGAAAATCTTGCAAACTCATGATCCACAATCATAGCCTCTAAATAAAACCCAACATACATGGTGAGCGACCAGCAGCTTTATTACTCTGCCAACTGGGCGCTGATATTGTGCAATATGAGAGGATAGAGTCAAGGCTCACTTCTAGCCACAACGGACAGTCTTATAAAAAACATATATGTAGATGTTTTAACACTCCTTCTAAATGATGATCATCTTGATTTTTGTTATCAAAATATTCATATTTTAGTATGCAAAGTCAACCTTTAACAAACCTAAAAAGTCTGAACACATATAAAAAGAATTCACATATCTAAGTTCACATACATAACACAATCACAGATCACTCATAGCAAAAAGAAAAAACTAATGAATTTGGAACAAAATTTTCTAAACAGGAAGTAACCCGTGTTAAACTCTGTATTAATAACATTTATAACAGTAATTTTTTTACTTTGTTCCTTATACATTTCCATAAAAATCAGATCATTGTTATGATGCTTTTGATATGTTTATAACTTCTTATTGTTAGAAATGACTTTTTGTGTATCAATAAGTGTTTATGATAAAGGTTTACCTTGTTATTCTAGCAAGACTTCCCTCTTTGTCTTCCAGTCTTCTTCAGCTAAGCAATCCAATTTCAAAATAGTTGAGATTTGGATTTACTAATACTAATTAAATTATAACAAAAAAAAAAGAAAGGAAATTTAAAAAAATATGAGAAAATTACCTGTTGATTTTACAGGTTTGGTTGTTACACTTAAGATTGTAAACCTTGTTCTGTTTGTTGAAGACTTAATTGGGCTGATTGAAATACAGCAGGCAACAAACACATATTAATATTATTACACATATAAAATAATAGTCTAATCAAACATAGATCACTAAATCATACACCAAACAAATATTAGACATATACCTCATTCCTCTCCCGTTGACCTCTCTCTCTTGCTAAAAATCTAATAAAACCTAGAAAATAATAAAACACAAGTACAAACATGGATAATAAAGCATAAAAATGATACACGAGTTGTTACACACATACATTCACATAAAAAACGCATCAGATCCAACGTTTACGATCTAACAACATGAATTTTTACACTTACAGTATGAATTTCGTATGTGTGGATTTATAACGATCGTTAAACGACAAATCAACTATCCGATCTGCAAAAAAGAACAAAAACGTTAAAACATGGACACAAACAACGTAAATGGAACAGAATTAATATTACAAACATACGTTTTGTGAATATTAATAGCCGACGATGTTGAATGACAATGAGGAAGAGATTAGGGTTATCGTGAACGCAATGTTTTTATACAATGTTGTTTGTATATACGAAGAAGAGGTTACAGGGCTGGGACTTTAGGGTTTGGGTGAATGAAGGAAGAGGTGGAGATTAATTGGGTGTTTAGGGTTTGGTTGAAAGAAAAGAGTGTTTTATAGGTAGGTTTTGTGGTTTTCCTTTTTTTTAATTAAAAAATGAAAAAAATTAAAAACCCTAAAATCTCTCAATTATTAAGCCACGTGGCACTCTCAATGGGAGGTCGAGGTCTCCATTGCACGCCACGTCAACATATACAGTTTCTTATATATATATTAATAGATTAATAGATTGTACGAGGCTTTGAATTGTGACTTTGTTAATTGTCTCACTTGCCATGTCTTCTCTTAGTATGTTTAATGTCACTTTTTTTTTTGTAGGATCAAAAACTGTCAAATCACCATGATCTCAACGATCGATATATATACCTTCGGGTGCGGAATCCCCTCGGGTCTAATTAAGATAGATAACAGTTACAGACTCACTAACAAAGTTTAATTAAACTAGGGTTTCTGAACAGAGTATTGGCGCTCAAACACAAAAGACACAACGGAAAAATAACTCACTATGTTCCCAACCCACATATATAAAGCCCTGCCTTATTCATCCAAACAACTCAAATTACAAAGACTTAGACATTAAGCATTTACAACCAACGCCAAACTACGACACGATTGACCCAATAGCTACAGACACAGGTTTAAACTAGAAGCTCATCAATACGGTACAATGTGATCATCAATTACATCTATTATTGGGAATTAGAATATCTACGACTACAAAATAGTTAGCAAAAAGGCAACAAACTTGCTTAAGGAATTGCAACTTAATAATATTCCAAGGATTATAAGTCATTGCGCAAATTATCGCTTTAATTTGCTAAATCAAAGAGGCCAGCAAATTCATTAGCCAATATAAGACAAACATGTCTATCCCCAAAATCATTAGATACATAAAGATGCACACTTAAATTAAAAGGTCCTACTTTATGTACATGTATTGGGAATTTGGGATGGAATTTATACACTTATCATATAATGTGTGGGAGAAAATGAAAAAAAAAAAAAAAGAAGCCTTTTCATACAACTTGCATTATACTTTTGGACTTCCTTATCTAATAATGCTCAAATTGTCAAATTTTGTGATGGACTTTTGTGAACCACAAAATGTGCATTAAACTGCCATGTTATTATCCTTTTAGAATCTAAGTGTGAACAGAAAAATATGCGAATTGTAATAGAACAGTCAAACGAACTCAACCATATGGATGTGAAATCATATATCACTTTCATTTAATTTAGACATGTACTGCCTTAGTTTGTACCAAGTGTTCATTATTATAAACATCTTGACTTTTAAAGATGTATTATTTTGGTTCTTTTGGTGATCAACAATCCGGTATATTTACTAGTTATTTCTTTTTAAAAAGGAACAATGCTTTTGGTGATCAACACTAAAAACGCATGAGTGTTAAAATATTTGTATTGTTTTATCATCCTTTTGGAAAAGTTGGTAGCTATAAATTAGATTAAACATGATTTATATTTTTTTTTTATTTATTTCATTAATCTATACAATAATGTGCAGTCATATGTGAACGCCTTGGAAGCAAGAGGATCTTCTTACCTAGTTACCTCGCTATTTATAGCCTATATCTCCATTTAATATAAAATCTATATAATTAAAATCAACACCGAAATCTACATCTTCTCTATATAATAAAAGAAAACACATGAGGGACACATGGCACTCCCTCATGAGTTCTCTACTTTTCCTAATTAATATAATAAATTTAAATATAATTATATTAATTGATATTAATTGATTTACAAAATTATAATATAAATACATTAATAATCATAGTTGTAATAGAAATCATTAAAAACGAATTTAATGATTTCTGTTATTAGTATAAATACTAACCGAATTAAAAATTATTTAAACATTAGTGATTCTTTTTTATATATCATATTTATATGTTACTAACTTTAATAAAACTATTTATAAAATTTTGATTTTTTATTCTACGTTTAAAACTATGTTTGTTATGATGTTTGACAAATGATTATTAAGTTTTTTTATTAATTTGGTCATTGTTTTAGATGTTAAATATACTCAGCAAGTACATACTAATTCTAGATGTTTAAAAGAGTTCAAAAGTCAAATAAGCAAATTAATACACAATGTAATTGGTTAAGCTTTTTTGTTAGACTTTTATGTTGTTCTAAACAAATAAATAACGTAAACCAATCAACATTAATCTATTGCTATCTATACTAATAAAAGACAACACATGGAATACTAAGAACTCCTTCATAAAGCCTCTCATTTTTTATTTAAAATAATACATTTATTTTAATTTGTTTCTTTATTTAAAAATAATTATTTTTAATTTTTATTACTTACAACTATAACTATTAATTTAATTATCAAAATTTAGTTATATATATATATATATACTATGTCTTTGTAAATTAATTAATATGATTATATTTTAATACAAAATTAGAAACAAATTACTAGACATGATTTGAAAATATTTATTAGCTAATAGAAGTAAATATTATTAAAAAAAATATTCATTTTTTAAGATATCGTATTTATATGTTATTAAATTTAAATCGTGAACGTTAATTAACCTATTTTTTAATATGTGGTCTTTCACTCTATGTTTAAAACTATATTTCTTATAGTGTTCTGAACAAACAAAATAAAACAAATCAATCCACGTTAATTAAATATTTGATTAATTAAAACTAAATATGCTTAGCTATTTTCGTATTATAATAGCTTGATATATAAAATACATTTTATATATGAACAATCATTGTTTGAAATTTTCATTGACTGTGTTGTTTCAAGTTACTTCAACAGAGAAATACAATATCTAAGTGGCAACAATTTTTTCATTAGTAATTCGTTTTAGCTTCATTTTCACACTATTAAATCACGAAATCTTTTTTTTTTTTATAATTATAGTCATATTGAACCAATAAATGGCATTATGTTTAAGGACCTTGATGTTAGAAAAAAATGATTATACACTCAAGGTTAGAAATATTTTGGCTTTGCAAGAAAGTTGATGTCAAATCCAAATTAACAATACTCAGTTGGGATGGTTTAACAGATGAGGAGATATTTTTAAATTAATTTCATTTTTCACATCTTAGCCTAAACAAATTTATCTTATTACTTTTGATTTTTTTTGTTGTACTGCAGTCTACAAGGTAACAGCCACATTATGAAAGATATATGTTGAAAAGTTTGGAAATAGTTTTATGTGAATATGAATGTCTTTACAAGAAATTATTTAGGGGCTGATGAATATTTAATATTTTTCGGTTGTAAAGGCAATTTTATTTATTTTAAATATAACATGTAATCTAATTTTTCTTAATTATATTTTTAATTTTATGTATTATATATAATTTAAATTGTTCAACCCATGTATCACACGGGTACATAACCTAGGAAATTAGAATAGAAAAAGAGTCTAAAGAACAAAACGTAAGTTCTATAGGGCATATGGTTTTAACATTATTTGAACCAAGAATTTACACCGCCTTTTTGTGATAAGAATTGTGGTACGAACAGACTGCAAAAGGTGAGAAAAAAACGTACAAGGGGAGGGAAAAAATTGGGTTAAATGGATGAAATGGAAATAAAACCCGCGACCTTGAGGTCACAAGGAGCGTGTGCTACCACTTACCGGAGAGAGTTTTTGTTTTTACTAGAAACGAAATCAGGAAAAAAAATTAACTTAGTGAGTCACACCATGGTAGCTCATGATTGGTGTGACTCACCAATAGGAATCAAGTAATGGCCAAGTGGCTTTCATTTAATATTATAGATAAGTAGTGAGAATGCCTAAACGTAGCCGCATGCATTTATTTTTTAGAGCAATGATAAAACAGAGTTGCTACAATTATTAATCTTAGTCAATTCAACTAAAACCCATTTTGGCAAGAACCTGGCTTGACCCGAACCAATTTGGTTTCTTCTAGCCAAATATCACCCTTTACTGGAAGTCATCATGTAATATGTGGTTAAAACATTAAGTATGCTTCAATTTATATAGGTTATCTATAAGAATATATTCATATAATCTATTATGTGGCCTTTATGATCATATAACTAATATGATTAATGACCTAAATACCTCTATTGGTTTAACTGGTCTTTATGTGATAGACGTAATTACCTTTACTAGACCATAAAATAGGGTTTCCCCTTGGATGTATAAATAGAAATCATTGTGAGGGATTAGAGGCTAATAAACACCATTACTTGCACATCCATAATCGTCCTCCTCTCCTCTCTATAAACGAGATCTCTGATCTCCTAAAGCCATCTTAACTGTACACCTTAGACGGGAACCCAAACAACGAAATCATCCCCATGGCATCGTCTTCCCTAACAACCTTTACTGGACTAAGGAGTACGTCTGATTTATTATCATGTATCTATATTATGTTCAAGGAATTGATCAGCATGTGGTTTCAGAGCAATGTTGATTAATCAATTCTTTGATTTTCCCTAAAACTGGAATTAAAATAAGAAACTGTTTTGATTTAAAACCCTAATTTTTAAATCGGTTTTCTTCAGGTTTATGTTTTTGGATCTGATTTGATACTTATGTTTTTATCATAATCGGATCTGTTAAAAAAACCTGCTAAAATTATAAATCAGATAATTTTTTCCAAAATTTATTCATTGTTATGGTTTCGGATTTGAGTTCCAGTAATAAATCTGATACTTATGATGAACATGTGACATCCGGCAAAAATCGGTGTGTTTCCGTTCGTAATTAGTATATGTAATCAACGATAATTAAGTGCAATTCTAAATTAATTATATTAATTTGGCCTTTAGAGAATAGAAAATTCCCCATAGGATGCATTTGTTTAATTGAAGGCACGGCGAAATCGCGTGCAAATAAACTTGTCAGGAACGAGCGTTGGTGATTACCCGGTAACAATTAATTAACCGAAAACGATCCCGAACACCTAGGATATAAAATAAAGGGTATTTCCATAAGATATTATGTGTTTTGGAACTCCAAAACCATAAATGGAAACTCCAAATATAAATCTCCCGATAACGAATAAAGTTCGCGCATCGCACCCGATACGTGCGAAACTTATAAGTTCACCCAATAAAAGCCGAAATAACTTGCCAATTCCTAAACTGGTCAATGTTTAAGGGTAATTGGGGGTCGATTATATGTCCAAAATATATGTCCGAATCAAGAGTTTTTGTCTTCCCTGGTCTTGTGCTAGTAATAAGCTTCTTGATCTTGTCTTTTTAATCTTGAAAGTTTATGTTTTCATGTGTTAAAAGCAAGTGGTACATAGGGTAGCGTTATGGATTTCTAACATAAGAATATACATGTTAATACAAAGAAAAAATGGATGGTTAAACATATGTATGGGCCGTGGGTTTAGGGTAGTATTGTTGTTGTCTTTGTAAGTTAAACATGTTAAGCATACACTTGCAAACGAAAAGATCTAAGGATAGTATGTAACAAGGGTTTTAAATATGAAATGTCATATGTTTTAAAAGAATAAAATGTATGTATAAAAGCCATGAACATGGCCATAGGTGGTGGTGGTGTTGTAGTTGTCCATGTAAGTTGAAAATGTTCACATAAACACGTGAAAAATGACAATCTAAACGATGTTTGATAACATAACTTGGTTAAACTTAAAAGTGGTTCTAAACACCTTAAAATGACTATGCAAAACATAATATTATGATGGATCTTTGAGATGTCACAAGATATAAAAATTACATCTTCAAAGTTGGTAACTTTAAAGAATAAAAAATGGATATTTTGGATCATTATTATCCTTAATGAAGTATTTGTGGACTATTAAAAATGTTGGACCATAATAATCAACCATAACAACAAAGTTGATAAAACTAAGCTTACTAGTTTAGAGGAAAATTGTCACTTTTGAAAGATCAAGAAAGAAAAAACAACTTTTGAAAGTTAAAAATGATAATTACTAACTTAAAAAGTTCAAGGGTGTAATATGATATTATGGAAAACTTATGTCTTAAAATGTGTAGGGGTGTAAATGACACGTAGCGGCTCGAGAGCTACCCGGGATCGGCTCGGTAAAAACCTCGAACGAGCCGAGCCTTAACGAGCCCGAGCCCGAGCTTGAAATATTGGCTCGTTTAGTTTTCGAGCCCGAGCCCTAGATACAAAGCTCGATTGGGCTCGCGAGCCTAAACGAGCCCAAACATAATTATAAGTTTTTTATATATATCTTATAATTTATAGCCCACATCTCTAAAGCCCAATTCCTTATTTCGTAGGCCCATTTAATAACACTCGCGAGCCGAGCTTTTGCGATCTTGAGCTCGTTTGAGATTGTTCTCAAATCACCTCGAGTTGAGCCGAGCTCGAGCTTTTGATTTTGCTAGCGAGCCGAGCTCGAGCTCAAGATTGTAGGCTCGAACCGAGCTGAGCTCGAGCTCGAGCTTCATAAAACCATAACAAGCCGAGCCCGAGCCCAATCAAGCTCGGGCTCGGCTCGGCTCGTTTACACCCCTAAAAATGTGTATTTGAAAAGTTAGGTGTTGATATTGGATGATTATAACTTTCCAAGGTTGTTAAGTGAAATTTTTACAAAGTTGCATAAATGCATTTTTGTATAAAAAGTACTTTTATAAAATAGGATTATCTAAAAGTATAAATTGCCGAACATGTTGAGAAATATAAAAACAAAGGTTTTTATAACAAAAATTGGTGACTTAAAGACTTGGTAAATTGTATAGAAATGGATATTTTTATATCTATGCGAATCTATCTTACCTTATTAAGTACCAAAGATGGGCAAAAGGGTAAAATCATCTTCATTTTAAGATGGGAGTTCAAAGGCCTCTTTATAAATCTCTACTTTTTTGTCATTTTTCCCCTTTATGCTCCTTATGTACAATATTTAATGGTAATTATACAAAACTCTAATGCACACCTTGTGAAGATGAAACACCCAAATCAAAGCTTCCATAGGTTACAAATTCGGGTTTCATCAACAGTCAACATCCAATTAAATGACAGAAGGTTAGCTATAATCAATTCGTAAACCCAAACCCCTCTTTAATATCAATTCGTAACCCCCCCTGAATCTCCCATTTCATATGATTTAATCCTGTTTTATGTTTATTTTCTACAAATCTCCAAATTCTTTACACATACAAAATGGAACGAGGTTCGTTGTTTATCTTCAATTTCTTATGTTATGTGTTATTTGTGGTTCCAGATGTTTGTAATAATTTGGATTGGATTTTGGTTGGTAATATAAGAGAATGGCCAACCACATTTTATTCATAATTCATACAAGATATATATACAATGAAGAAAGACATAACATATAAATATTAAATACTAATAACAACTTTGACTATGACATTGACCAAGACTTTGATTATAACTTTGACATGAAAATACATATCCAAAATATACAATTATAACAATGAGAATTTGGTGCATCTCTAATATGCCCCTGCAAGATGGACGACCTTGGAATAAGTCCAATCTTGTATAGAAGTAGAGGATGTTGTTGTTTGAGAAAAGGGAAGAAGTTGATGAAGTTGAAGATGTAAAGAAAGATGAAGTTGATGAAGTAGATGAACCAAAAGAAAATATATTTTGTTTTTTTTTTTGTTTTTTTTTTAATATTGCTGGTGAAAAATATGAACAAAAGAGAATTTGGTGTATCTCTAATATGAATGAAATAGAGATGGTTAAAAGCCATAAAAGAAAAATAGAGAAGAATGATCGGAGGGTAAATGGAATAGGTGATAGAAGATTAGAGGTACATTTTGTCCGGAATATAAAGGTTGTGGCACAAAAAAGATTTTAGGTTTTGCAAAACCATGCAGAATGAGAATAAGTTAAGCTTAAACTTTGAAGGAGTAATAATGTGAGGTAGATAGAGCTTGTTGAGGGGATGAGATCAAAGTTTTGAAGATGTTGATAGATGTGAGTTTTGGAGATGTTTGAGAGGTGATAAAAAGAAATGGTAGGGGATGTTTTAAAGAAATTTAGAGTGGTGGTGATCATGGAATAGTTGAAGAAAGGGAGCTTTAGGTAGACATGGTGGGGATTACAGTAGCCTGGAAAGAAATTTAGGGGTGATGGGCGACGGTTCCCATGTTGATAGGATTAAGAGCTTTCTCGTTGGAGATAATGCTCTGATACCATATAAGAGAATGATCAACCACATTTTATTCATAATTCATACAAGATATATATACAATGAAGAAAGACATAACCTACAAATATTAAATACTAGTAACAACTTTGACTATGACATTGACCAAGACTTTGACTATAACTTTGACATGGAAATACATATCCAAAAATATACCATTATAACAATGAGAATTTGGTGCATCTCTAATAGGTAACACTGTAGTGGGGCTTTATAAATATAAAGCCCCTGAATGTGATTGGTCCACGTGGCTGCTGAGTCAGCGTGGAGAGAGAAACTGAAAAAGGGGTGTAGTGGTGGGGCTTTATTTATAAAGCCCCTGATTGTGATTGGTTGATTTTTATATATTTTTTTTTAATCTTTTAATTCAAAATAATTAAAATAAAATGCAAATAAATATAAAAAAATTACAAATAATAATAAAAACACCCAAGTAAATATTAAAAACACACAACTGATATTAAAAAAAATTACAACTAAAATTAAAAATAAAAGTTACACACATCCTAAATTCCTAAATTACTTATTAATCCTAAATTACTTATTAATATTCCTAAATTACTTATTAATCCTAATTTTCTCCACTATGGAGAGTAGTTGTCCCATTCCCCGGGGAAGGTGATGCACTCGGGTGAGACGGAACGTGAGCTGTCCCGTCCATCAGATCTCGCATCTGAGGGGAAGTAGTAGTACTCACGAGGAGGGGTAGGTTGGTTATAGTAGTACTCCTCCTCCTCAATCTCCCTCAGGGCTTCCAAGTCCCCCTCAGTTGGGAAAGTCCCATGGTCTTGGGGGATGGGGATGGGGGTAGTTTGCTGTTGGGGGATGGGGATGGGGGTAGTTTGCTGTTGGGGGATGGGGGTGGGGGTAGGGGTAGTCTGGTGTTGGGGGAGTGAAGCAGCCCAGGGGGTAGGGGGCGACAACGTTAGTCGCTCCATTTGTTGCTGGGCCATGACATAATCCATAGCCCAGACCAATTCCTCATCCGTCCAATCATCATCGGCAGGAGGATGAGGAGGAAAGGTTGGTTGTGCAGCAGCAGCAGGAGGGGGATATAACCAATGTTGTGGAGGAGGAGGAGGATAAATAGGAGGTTGTGGAGCAGTAGGAGGAGGAGATGAGGAGAATGGTAGTCTCCGGGGACGGCCCCGTCCCCTGGGATACCGACGAGAGTACTGTCGGAGGTTAGAGGAGGATGAGCCTCCTGGTTGAAAACCAGACATATTATGGTTTGAGGAGGAGGATGAGGAATTGGAGGTGTGGTTGATAAATCTGATTTGGTTACCTATTTATAGGGTTAGCAAATTTTGAAATTCAAACGGTTTGGGGGGAAAACGTTTGAAATTCAAATTTTGAAATTTAAACGGTTTGGGGGGAAAATTTTGAATTTCAAACGGTTTGGAACAGTAACCGTTTAAAATTTAAAATTTTCAATTATTAATATTATTATTATTATGTTTATTATTATTATTATTATTAAAAATAAAAAAAAAAGTTGACCTTTGACCTTGCCACATGGCAAGGTCTGATTGGATGGAAACACAAGCATATGGCGTTATAAATATAAAGCCCAACCCTCAAATCAGCATATAGCGCCCCCCTGTAGCGGTGTGGGGGGCGCTATTTTTGAAAATAAAGCCCCAATGGAGCCCCACTACGGGTGGTCTTAAGTGGATTAGTGTATTGACTTCTTTCAGCATTGACAAATCATGCTAGATGTGTTCCAACAAATCTAAATTAAATTATTGTGGAATTCATTAGAATCAATGAGGTAACAAGTATGGACATGGTCGATTATAAAAGCTTGTCTTGTTAGTAGATGTCAATGTAGATATATATCAAGTACATGTTTAAATTTATTCAATTGGTATATTTTGAGTGAGTTTAGGTTAGATCCTCCATCAGTCTGTAATATATACATAGTCTTTTCGTTACGGGTCAAATGGGTTAAAAGTCATTGAGGACAAGAATATCCCCATGAAGCCAGCAGATCTTAGGGTATCAGGTAAAAAATTATCGTTGACTGAAGCTTCAGTTGCAATATACGTACCTGCAGCAACGCGCGGGCATTGCCACTATATAAAATGTTGGAGTATTGTTGTGTTAAAAATAACCAAGTGTTCGTGTTTAAAAATACAAAAGTTATTTTATAAATTCCAAGTAAAAATATGTAGAAATTAAAAGGTGATTAATTTCAAGAAAAACCTATTGTTGGGAATTTAAGAAAAATAACAAAATATATATTTTGGATGTAGGAAAAATAACACTATGACGACAAGTAATTATTCCTGCAAAATATATATATGAACGACTTCTATTATTCGGGATGTGAGAATATATAAATACAAATGATCGAATATGGACGTATTTATATTACGACGTGTTAACGGACAAAATGTGAAATGGACGGATAAGTATATATTGTATAACTTCTTACAAGATACGTATATATGTTATTGCGTCAAATGCGGGCAAGAAAATATATATTTTATGAACAAAAATACATAATATTAATTATGGGTGAAAAGTGTATAACACTTTCCTAAGTGTTGGAATACGTGGGAGAATCAACGTTAATTAATCTATAACGATTTCACGTTTAAACCAAGTTAAAAATGTAAACTTGACAATGTAAATATGTTATCGAATCGACAAGATCCTAGTATACTTATTTAATGGGAAGATAAATATATGGTAATGTGAGTCAAGTCGAATGTTGAAAATGAAATCCCGATCGACAAGATCTTAGTATAATTATTAATGGGAAATAATTATACGGTAACGTGAGTCGAGTCGAGGATGATGTATTGTAAGTTAATTTTACGAAAATATATGTGTAACTTATAACAAGGGTAATCCATCACCAACAATCAAAGGACATACGTTTAATTAAATGGAGAACTGTATGTAAATAGTGGTGTTAGGAGTTGGGTGTACAACTTGCCGGAAAACACGCGCTATAGACATATTGATTTATACACAATAGGACATTCATAGGTGTTTGACCTACGACGTGCAATTCTTTGTTATTTGATTGCACGTTGTACTTCAAGTGAGTTTCATGGCCCCTTTTTACTGGTTTTTTTTTTTTTTTTTTTTTTTTTTTTTGGGGGGGGGGGGGGAAGATATGTTCCTCCCTACTGTAATTGTGTGTGTGTGTGTGAAATCGAAAGCCGAAGAAATATTTGGATAGTACTATTGGTGCCTAACAAGGCCCACCCCTAATCGATAGCGTTGAATATGTATCTGTGTATACCATGGGTGCACGTATTCTGAACTAAGTTGTTATATTCCATGAAAAAACTACTCGCGGGGCATTACGTGTTTTGGTTTGGTTATGGGCTCAAGGGATTGCTTGTCATAGTCTTGTAGGTGTTAGCTACTCCTTTCAATGGCCAATGCTTGTTTTTGTTCCGCACATGTTGTTGTCGAAATGTTTTGTATTATGGAACTAAAAACTGTGAACTCACCAATATTTTATATATTGGTGTCTTTTAAACATGTCTTTCAGGTATGTAAGTGTTGAATAGATGTGTGGCTAGTACGGTGGAATATGGGATGTCAGACTCTTGTCGGGGGTTTCACCTATTGATGCATTTGGTTTTAGTGTTTAAAAGATGTTAATTTCCCCGGTGCCAAAAACTTTGATTTGTTAATCCCAAAACGTTGGTTTGGGGGAAACGACTGATTTTTACTAAAGCCTTTTTACAAAGTTTTAAATTTATAAGTAAACGATAATTACTCAGAAACTAAAACCAACACATAGGCAAAGAACCTGACGTGCATAGTATAGTTTGTTGGGGCAAATACTAAGTATCGTATTCCAAGAGAACACACTTTCCCCTACTCAACCTTTCATCAAATAACTGATCGTGTTTTAAAAAGAAAATAAAATGGAGGGATTCTTAAAAGAAAATAGTTTTGAAAAGTTTTTGGCTTTATAAAATAAATGATAAAGTAGTAGAGTAGACTAATATGCACATCTCGGGGGCCTCCGTATAAATAGTTAAGTTTATTATTACAATTAATAATTTAAGTTAATCAAATGTGAGGAAGACGAGAGGGATCTTGAAGTGTTGACTCCTTTATAGAGAAGCGGGACCACTACTAAGTAGCATGCACAACCTTCCAATGCGGGCCCTCATGAAGGTACTCCGCCAGGTCCTCGCATAGAGCGGACTCCTCAAACCGCGGTCAAGTCTCTGGTCCTCGAACTTATCCTCTTCTTGAATTGGAGGCTTCACTTCCGACATGGAATACTATACACCTCCCTTAGCTCTCACGTTCCGTACCGAAGGGTCTCTCCTTAGGGTCAATCCCGGCAACCTCGTATCCCCTAAGTAGATTAATGATCATGAAGATCGAAGGATCTCTCTTACAGTTGACTGAGGTGACTCGTACCCCCATTAGTTAACGGCGTTGTACTAACGAGAACTAGAAATATAATCTTTAATTTATTTATCTTTTAAGTAACACTTTATTATTTAGTGATCAGTTAAATTTAAAGTTGGTAAAATGAATGACAACTTAATTACCCAAGCCTTAATCTCCCGAACTGAATGAAACCCTTAGTAAATGTGGCACATAATCCTAAAGGCGTGCAATCCGAAGATCACTGGTGCACCCGTAAGGAAACCGTCCTTTACCAAGAAGATCATTCAATCATCTGGTAAGTACCAGAAATGTGTCACTCAGATCTGGTCCACTTCAGAAGCCATAAATTAGAATCCGGTTTGGATATCAGAAGCCCGAAGGATCTGTCTCACTAGCGGGTTCCTCGCCTTGGATCTAGCTCGGGGCCACCAGACGCTGATTATACCTCTAGTTATTTAATTAAGTTAAAGTAATTTAAGTTATTAAGTTAATCATCATTTTAACTTGCCACAAAGATAAACAAACAAAGATTAGAAGAAGATAACACAACAAGTAATTAAAAATAAAATACTGCTAATAATAATAAAAGTCTAAAACCAAAGGGCCTTTGGCCTGGTGGTATCAAGGTGTTGGATAAGGATTTGCCTTTCCAAATGGTGAGGGATCAAATCCCATGGGTGAAAAAATAATTAGTCGTTCAAAAAAATAATAATAAAAGTCTACAAATCGAAGTGGGTTCGGGAATAATGAAAAGATACAACATAGAAATGATCAACACATAAATCATGGTTGCTCATAGACAAGCTCTCGATATTCAAGTGATATGTAACTCTCATGATCCTCGTGACCCTCGATATTTATTGCATAACTACTCTACGATCCCATGCTTGACCGAGTTATTCAAGGTAGGACGAGGCCTAACCTTGGTGGGTATGTGTAACATTACGTATTTTCTATCTATCTTGTAATAATTATTATTAATAAATCCCTCAAATTTTGACGTTTCAGCGCATTTTAAATTTTCAAGACATTAGTTATTACATTATATTCATAATTGTAAAAAAATAAATGTTATATTTTATCAAGAAATGCCTTAAAAAAGATTTGTTTGGACCGGGACTCAAACCCGCGTCCACCCCAGGTTAGAAACCTTCAACACAAACACAAACCAACTGCTCTAGCAGTGTGGTTGTGTTTCATATGGAAACCTAAGCTAATTAAGCTTATTTAAAAACGAGATCTGCGAGCCAAAATTCAAAAACAAGAAGTCAACGATCATGAAATTTGATTTGGACGCGTGATCGATCTGAGATAGGAAACTATACTAATTGACAGATCATAGTGCGTATTCTACATGCCAAATCACAATCAAAACTTTCCAAAATCAAGGTTCTTACGCGTTTGTTTTAATGAATGGATCAAACCTTCTAAATCTTTGAAATGATGTGTTATAGTATAAATTAGATCCTCATTCTTAATTTTTTTTGTGCCGAAAACAAAACCCCAACCCTCAATTTCTCCTAAAAATCCATCATAATCTGCAAATTGTGCACGTTTTGACTTTTCGTTGACTTGCGATTTGAAGTCCTTCGAGTCTGGTATGGTTTCAATCATCATTCCTTTATGTTAATCGGCCTTCCCTCAGTAATAACCCAATAATTAATCGGGTTATAATTGGGTATTGAATACGATTTAGAAAACTAGGGTTCTTGTCACGATTTGGGGAAGATGACACCTAACTGTCATCGTTTATATTTAACACAAACCAAAAATAATCACCAACTGATCTGTAGATCAGTTGGTGATACCCTCTGTGTTTAAACATTAAACCGGCGTGTGACTTGGGTTTGAATCCAGTCACCACCATTTTCATTTTGATAATAAATGGTTAAATTCAAGCAGCCTTTATAATTATTTGAAACCAAAAACCTTCGTTCTCAGGGTCCAGACTAGATGGTCTGGAATTGTGATTTAAAACATGTGAACCAGCCAGAGGCCCAGGTTCGATTCCCATAAACATCAACATTTTTTTAAAAAACCCTTTTTTTGTTATTAACTTTTAAAATGGTTTTAAAATAACAGATCTATTTTATAAATACTACAAAATTTATTTTATGTTATATAAATGATAAAGTTTATTAGACAAATTTTATATTCAGAAAAATCATTTATTTAATATATATATTAAATATTACAAATTTAATCATAAATAAATTAAAAATTCTAGAAACACCACTAAACAGTTTATAAAAATTCTATAAAAATTATTTTAAACTAATAAACTAATAAACTTTTCAAAACTAAATTTTATTTTTGGAAAAAGGTTAAATAATTATTTTTAATTAATTTATTTATTTTAATCAAAATAAATTCATAATAAATCCATTTTTCATTATTTTTGCATCAAAATTTCACATAAATTATTTTTATTTATTTAGATCAGAAATATATCTTTATAATCTGAAATTTATGAATTTTAATATTTATAGACATTAATACTATATTTTGACAAATAAATATTAATTAATTAACGCCCCACTTACGGTGTGCGCATATAATGTATATATGTGTGGCCCTTGGGGGGCAAAAGTAAAGTTGCATTAGTTTTAACGTTATTTTACAAATTTTGTGAAAATAACGTTAAAAATGACGGACGGTTAATCATGCATCATGTGGTGGCGTGGATAGCCAAAAGATAAAGGGGTACATGCATTGATCGGGTTTGTCCCGATTGCTAAGTGTTCTGTACCTTATGTCCAAGGCTTGATACCAAACCACATCAAGCTGGGGGTCTCACTGGAAGCAGCCTCTCTATTCTTAGGGGTAGAGGTAAGGCTGTCTACATCTTACCATTCTCAGACCCTACCTTAGCTTTGCTATAGGTGGGATTAACTAAGTATGATGTTGATGATGATGATATTCATTAATTAAGAAAATAATTTTATACAAATTATTTTTCACATTACAACATTTTAATACAATTAACTTTAATTAAGATCTTACAAAAATTCTTTTTATTTATTTATTTTCTAAATTTATTTATAATTTCATTAACTATTATTCTAAATTAATTATTAAACAATTGTCGATCCCCAAATTAGGAACCCTAGAATACTTTTAGACTAGAAAACTTAGACTTTTAAGTTTTCCCAACACTTATTTATTGCCTTAAACATAGGGTGATACTTGGATACACTCGAGTCACACTTATTCTATATCAAGAGATTCGATACTATCATTAAGGTGAGTTTACATAACCCTCTTTTAATGTTTTACATTTTTGGGGTGAAACATGTTTAAACATTTTTGATTCAATAGCAATTACTCATTCTCATTATGTTGAAACTTGTGGATTCATTTTGACTATAACAAAAAGACACAGTACAATCATTAACATTGATCAAGCCGCCTGTTTAGATTATAGCGCTATAGGTCTGACAAACCCACCCCCCTGCATAAATTCAGGGATGATTGAAAACAGTTACACTTTTACTAACTTGCGAGTTTTAGGTCTCAGTCGACACAAGGTTTGATTGTACAAAAGACGTATTATTACATGTCGGACTCATACTCTTACATATTACAACTATGATTGTTGTACAAACTATTTTTATCTATCATATTCAAAAACCTATGTAATCTCACCAACTATTTATAGTTGACCCCCCTCCCCATCTTTCCAACTTAACATGTTTCAGGTTTTATTTGCTATTGGAAGTTGTACAAGTCTTGGGACACATAGGAGCTTTGGATCTGTAACACCCCAACCGATGGCGGAAACATCGGGGTGCCACGTATTGATGATTGTTTTCAGTAGCACATGGTATAACATAAATTTTAAATAATTTATTCAAACGTAATATCCAAAATGTGAAATGATGTCTAAGAATTCAAATACATAAACTCAAATAACAACTTCAATGACTTCAAATAAACTTCAAGTAAAAATCCTCATGCTAACTCAAGCCTCAGCTTCATTGTTACCTGAAACATGTTAATTTTGAAAGTATTTTGGGTCAACATAAGTTGGTGAGAATTACATAGGTTTTTGATGATAAAATGAATAAAATGTTGTGCAATTCATGTGTCATGTTAATCTAGCCCATATGTGAGAACATATTAGAAATAAATCGAGTGCATAATCAACCCTGTTGACTGTTATAAAAATGATACATACCATACACTTATGGTCCCAATGAATATGTTATGCGATAACAAACACCCACGTAACCTTTGTAGGAGGCACGTATCCGGGTGGGATTGTCAGTCCAATAGATCTATCAATGTATACCGTCGGCTGATCAATGTTAATGATTATGCTAGAATGGTGCTTACTCTAATCATGCTCAAGACATAATGCAACATAGAAAACACATAGACACATTGGTGATTGAATTGCAATGATAATGTTATAACATGTTTCACCCCAAAAATGGTGATAAATAAAAGGGGCTATGTAAAACTCACCTTAGCAAATGTTAACTTGTTGAAAAGATGTGATAATTGTGTCGCCCAAAAAGATTCCAAATATTACCCTATATTAAGGTAATATATAATAAGTCTAAGTCTAATTAACTAATAAGTGTATCCTAGGGTTTCGATTTGGGGATAATCAATTGTTAAATTTAAATTAAAATGTTAATTAAATAAAGAAAATTTGATAATTTAATGGAAGAAAGTCTTTTTATAAAATTTGGATTTTGAATGTACACATTAAAGTGTTTGAAGCATAAAAATAATTTTTATAAAATTATTTCATTTAGAATAGATTTTTAAATCTATTTATTTATAAATAGCCAATTATCAACTTTAATATTCAAAAATACTAAAATTAAAGAATTCTTATTTTAAAAATCATATTTCTGTTCTAAATGATTAAAAATAATTTGTATAAAATTTTGGTGCAAAAATGATGAAAATTGGATTTATTATGAATTAATTATGATTAAATCTAACAAAAATTGATTAAAAATATAAAATAAATGATTTTACTGAATTAAAAATTATTTCAGTAAAGTTTAACTTTATAAAAAGTTAGGATAATTTTTGGGGAATTTAATAAAACTGTTTTGATATATAAATGGATTTTTATAAATATAATAGTATAAAAATGATTTAATTATTATAAATATTAAATAAATGAATTTCTGAAACATAAAAATTACAAATAAAACTTTTATATCAGATTAAACAAATATAATTTTTTTTAAATTTATAAAATAGTTTTGATATTTTAAAAAGAATTTAAAAGTTTAAAAGGTTTTAATATATATATATAATATAATTGTTGTTACAAAAAAAGAAAAGAAAAGAACCAAAAATAATGGTCAGAGCCGGGACTCGAACCCGGGTGACCTCAGTGGAGAACCAGGATCACAACCACTTGGCCTAGGCCGGTGGTTGTGATATTTCTTGTTTAAAAATAAATAAATACATACGTGAATTCCAGGTTTATCCCCAATTCATATAAACGAGCCCTAGAATTTTCAATTGAGCAAATCAGCCAACATTAGCCCGATTAATGTTGGGGCTTTTGTTGGTTGATCGCCGATGAATGAAACCCACACAAAAAAACGAACTCACAGTGATGGATTGAGTATTATCTTCGGGTCAAAGATAAAGTCAAACAACGAACTTGATATCAATAATCAGAGTATAATTGAGAGAATTGGAGGTGGAGAGAGTGTTGTGAGCGAGTAAACAAGGTTCGCAATGCATCTATTTATACTGATGTTCACTGGTTATGGTTAATTGGAAGGTTTGACCTTCGATTAAATTCATACGCGTCCAATTGAATAAAAGGTCAACGATTGATGTGTAATTGACGTGGAATCAAGTTGTAATAGGCCGGTAATCATCTAAATTTACCAATTAGAGACCAATTACACGTTAATTCGATGGATTGATCAATAAGGTAACCCACAGTTGACTTTCCTTGTCAACTGTGAAGGTTTTAATGTGTGTTTAAAATTATAATGTGTCCGGGTTTATCACAAAGAAATGGCTAGCCCAGTTGGTTGTGCACATGTGTGTGTTTGGCCCGGCCTTTGGCGCGGGTTCGATTCCCGGCCAAGGCTTTTATTTTTTTGATATAATTATTCAATCACACACATATATATAATATTATATATAGTATTAGGGTTCCACAAATGCGACAAAAATAATAAATGCGAATATAAAATGAAAACTTGACGTTTTTATTAATGTCGATGCGTAACGTACAAGTATTAATGCGTAATGTTACAGTCTCCCCTACTTTTAGGAACTTCGTCCCGAAGTTGGAGTTGGAGAGTCTGGTGGAAAAAGATGTGGGTACTTCGACTTCATCTGGTCTTTACGTTCCCAAGTGAACTCTGGGCCTCGTTTAGATTCCCAACGAACCTTAACGATCGGAATACGACTGCGCTTGAGTTTCTTGACTCCAGTGTCAACGATCTCGACGGGTTTCTCGATAATGTGCATGCTTTCATCGATTTGCACATCCTCGAGAGGAACATGAAGGTTCTCATCTGCTAAGCATTTCTTGAGATTCGAAACATGGAAGGTCGGATGAACATTGCTTAGCTCAGGTGGAAGCTCAAGTCTGTAAGCCACTTTCCCAACTCTGTCAAGAATTTTGAAGGGGCCTACGTATCGAGGAGCTAGTTTTCCCTTTCTACCGAAACGAATAACTCCTTTCCAAGGGGATACCTTAAGTAGCACAAGGTCCCCAACTTGAAATTCCAAGGGTTTACGACGTTTATCAGCATAACTCTTTTGGCGACTTCTAGCCTTGAGAAGATTATCCTGAATAAGCTGGATTTTGTCTGTGGTTTCCTGGATTAGTTCGGGTCCAGTAATACGAGCTTCACCAACCTCGGTCCAACAGACAGGTGAACGACATTTCCGACCATAGAGTGCCTCAAAAGGAGCCATGTTAATGCTGGCGTGATAACTGTTGTTGTATGAAAACTCAACCAAAGGAAGATGAGAATCCCATGCGCCACCAAAATCGATGATACATGCCCTGAGCATGTCCTCAAGTGTCTGGATGGTTCGTTCAGTCTGACCATCCGTTTGAGGGTGATAAGCAGTGCTCAGGTTCAACTTAGTACCCAAAGCATCTTGTAGAGATCCCCAAAAGTGAGAGGTGAAACGACCGTCGCGATCAGAAATAATGTCCAAAGGTATACCGTGACGACATACGATTTCACTTACGTACATCTTTGCCAACTTTTCCACAGAATACTTCTCGCGAATAGGTAGAAAGTGAGCTGACTTGGTCAAACGATCGACGATTATCCAAATACTGTCAAAACCTTTGGGTGTGCGAGGAAGTTTGGTGATGAAATCCATAGCTATGCTCTCCCATTTCCAGACAGGAATTTCTGGTTGTTCAAGCATACCAGATGGTCGTTGATGTTCAGCCTTAACCTTGGAACAAGTGAGGCATTTTGCAACGAAAAGAGCAATGTCTTTCTTCATACCAGGCCACCAATAAGAATAACGAAGATCTTGGTACATCTTGTCAGCTCCAGGATGAACAGAATAACGAGACTTATGAGCCTCGTTCATGAGAAAAGTACGAAGATCATCACGGTCGGGAATCCACAGTCGGTTAAGGAAATAAAGGAGACCATCGGGTTTGGTTTCAAGTTGAGTCTCAGCACCACAAGACATTTCATCGTACATGTTACCTTGGGTGACTGAGGTGTGTTGAGCTTGGAGAATGCGATCTTGAAGATCAGTACGAACTCTCGCACATTGGAGTTTGACACGCTCTTTACGACTAAGTGCGTCGGCCACAACATTCGCTTTGCCAGGATGGTAGCGAATTTCGCAATCATAGTCGTTAAGTAATTCAACCCAACGTCGTTGCCTCATGTTAAGATTCTTTTGATCGAAGACATGTTGGAGACTTTTGTGGTCCGTGAACACCACACATTTGGTCCCATAAAGATAATGTCTCCAAATCTTGAGTGCAAAGACAACAGCGCCCAATTCAAGATCATGGGTGGTATAATTTTTCTCGTGAGTCTTGAGTTGTCGAGACGCATAAGCAATAACCTTTCCTCGTTGCATGAGAACACAACCAAGACCTTGGTTCGATGCATCACAGTAGACCACGAAATCATCATTACCATCAGGTAGAGATAAGACAGGAGCTTCACAGAGTTTCAGCTTAAGAGTTTCAAATGCTTCCTCTTGCTTAGGTCCCCACTCATAGGGTTTACCCTTGTGAGTTAAGGTAGTGAGAGGAACAGCGATCTTGGAGAAATTGGCGATGAATCGACGATAATAACCAGCCAACCCAAGAAAAGAACGGACTTCCGTTGGAGTGGTAGGAACACTCCAATTCTTCACAACTTCGATCTTTGCAGGATCAACATGAATTCCGTTCATATCAATGACATGTCCCAAAAATTGAACTTCCTTAAGCCAAAATTCACATTTTGAGAACTTGGCGTACAGTTGTTCTTTCTTTAGGAGACTCAAGATAGAGTGAAGATGTTGCTCGTGATCGGATTTTGATTTAGAGTAAATCAAAATATCATCGATGAAAACGATCACGAATTTGTCGAGATAGGGTCTACAAACCCGATTCATTAGATCCATAAATACTGCGGGAGCATTGGTCAACCCAAAAGGCATAACCATGAATTCATAGTGACCGTAGCGAGTGCGAAAAGCTGTCTTAGGAATATCTTCATTGTGAACTCTAAGCTGATGATAACCAGAACGAAGATCAATCTTCGAGAAGTGGGTTGCTCCTTGAAGTTGATCGAAGAGATCGTCAATCCTAGGAAGTGGATAACGATTCTTGATGGTGAGTTTGTTGAGTTCACGGTAGTCAATACACATCCGAAGAGAACCATCCTTCTTTTTAACGAATAAGACAGGGGCTCCCCATGGAGAAGAACTAGGGCGAATGAACCCTTTATCAGAAAGTTCCTGTAATTGACTAGCAAGTTCTTGCATCTTAGAGGGTGCAAGACGATAAGGAGCTTTAGCAATAGGATTAGCACCAGGAACAAGATCAATACGAAACTCCACTTGTCGAGCAGGAGGCAAACCAGGTAAATCCTCTGGAAAGACTTCAGGATAGTCTCGAATAATAGGAATGTCTTGGATACTTTTGCCTTTGTCCTTCTTCTCTATCACGTTAGCTAAGAAGGCTGTATACCCCTTTCGTAAGTACTTTTGGGCAGTAGTACAAGACATAAGCTTAAGCTCACCACAGGGTTTCTCACCATAGATCTTCAAAATCTCACCAGATTCGAGAGGAATGCGTATGACTTTCTCGAAGCACAGAATTTCGGCACGATGAGTTGACAACCAGTCCATGCCTACTATAACATCAAAACTACCAAGATGCATGGGAATGAGATCGATAGGGAAGGTATGATCATCGAGATTCAACAAGCAGTTACGAATAATAGAGCCGATCGAAATAGACTTCCCGTTAGCTACTTCCACAACGAAAGGGTCTTCTAGATTAGTGTGGGGTAAGTTAAGTAAAGGTTCAAACTTCAGTGACACGAATGACTTATCAGCTCCTGAATCAAATAATATGGATGCATAGTGGTTATTAATGAGAAACGTACCATTCACCACTTCGTTGTTGTCACGAGCCTGGTTAGCGTTGAGATTGTAGGCGCGACCTCGAGCACCTTGGTTCTGGTTGCGGTTCTGGTTTTGGTTTTGGTTCTGATTTTGGTTTTGGTTACGGTTACGATTAGGG
The DNA here is from genome assembly GCA_028751855.1 of Ambrosia trifida. NCBI lineage: Eukaryota > Viridiplantae > Streptophyta > Magnoliopsida > Asterales > Asteraceae > Ambrosia > Ambrosia trifida. Next base: position 59,934,781 of record CM054128.1, on the reverse strand, counting down.
CAGTTGTTGATGTAGTGATTAGGGTTACCACACTCGTAGCATTGACCACGAGTAGGCATGTTGTTTTATTGGTTGGGAGCTGGGTTGTTGTTGTCTTGGGCAGCAGGAGATCGACAGACGTTCACCAGGTGACCATATCTTTGACACTTAGTACAAAATCGACATGGCACCCGTGTGGGATGGTGGTACTTGCAGGTGTTGCACAAAGGGTGAGGTCCGGTGTATGGTTTCTTGGCTGGGTTTTGGGCAGCAGGTGGAGTAGCAGCAACCATATAGTTTCTAGCCTTGCGCTTTTTGTTGCTTGAGGTCTCAGGCTTGACTTCAATTGCAGGCTGTGGAGTGTCTTTGGCAACAGTCTTCTTAGTGCCCTTGCGAACTAGAGTACCGTTCTTCACATGATTATCAGTAAGAGTGGCCGCTAGACGTTTGGCCTCTTCCAAAGTTGCAGGATTTCTACCCCAAACGGTGTCCTGGATTTGCATGGGCAGACCACCGATGTACTTCTCGATGGCTACCGACAGAGGAGTAACCTTGTGTGGCAACAATAAGCTAAGCTCATGAAAGCGGGTGTTGTAGGCGAGGTTTTCCCCACTATCTTGAGCTAAGGTGTGGAACTCATCCTCAAGCTTTTTAACCTCATTGCGAGGACAGAACTCCTCTTTCATGATCTCCTTGACTTGGTCCCATGTCAAAGCAAGAGCAACCTCGGCCCCACGAGTACGCTTCTCTTCATTCCACCAAGTGAGTGCTCGTTTATGGAGAACACTCATGGCGTAACGAACCTTGAAATTGTTGGGGCACTCACTGTTGATGAAGGTATTTTCAATACCCTCAAACCATTGGAGAAGTCCAGTAGCTCCTTCTTCACCGCTGAACTTTGGAGGGTTACAAGAGTTGAAATGCTTAAGGGTGCAAGCTTGGGGTCCATTACCATTGCCATTCCCGTTCCCATTGTTGTGACCATTCCCGTTGCCGTTCAATTGGATGACCTGAGCAAGTAAATTGGGAACCAGAGTTGCGATTTGCTGCGCCATTTGTTGAGAAATGATCGCAGCCAGTTGAGCATCGACCCCATTGTTGTTGTGACCAGGACCTTGGTCATGACCATGGTTGTCACTACCTTCATCGTGGTTCTCACCAGTGCTGTTGCGAGTGCTGCGACGAGGAGGCATGATCTGTAATAGACACAATGAAATGAATGAGAGTTTATATAAGGAATGTAATCATTTATTCATTAATTAAAACGAATAAACGAAAACGTTGACTTATCAAAGATTCTAAATTCTAATAACATATGAAGACATGCTTTAGCCTATAAGTGAACACTCATCCCGAGAATTCCCAGGTAGGCATCCGGGTCCCTCGTCTGATTGGGATATATGCGCAATGCCAGCCTAGACAGAAGACTCAGAATACAGGCGTTCACCCTTCCAGATTGCACGTGTTCGTTATTAAAATCTAGAACTTCGACGAGATCTCAAGGGGGTTCAGGTTAAACCTGAGGATTTTGTCCTATAAATCTAATGGTGGATCAGGATTGCAGCAGACAATTAAGAGTAGTCACATGTAGGTTTAGGGTTGTAGGGCATAGGATGAGGATAGGATTAGGGAAGCAATTAGGGTTTCAAGTAGGAGAAGCAAGTACTGTTTTAGTCCCTAAGGTTATAGTCTAGATTATTTCTAATAACCTAATTCCCTATAACCAAGGCTCTGATACCAATCTGTAACACCCCAACCGATGGCGGAAACATCGGGGTGCCACGTATTGATGATTGTTTTCAGTAGCACATGGTATAACATAAATTTTAAATAATTTATTCAAACGTAATATCCAAAATGTGAAATGATGTCTAAGAATTCAAATACATAAACTCAAATAACAACTTCAATGACTTCAAATAAACTTCAAGTAAAAATCCTCATGCTAACTCAAGCCTCAGCTTCATTGTTACCTGAAACATGTTAATTTTGAAAGTATTTTGGGTCAACATAAGTTGGTGAGAATTACATAGGTTTTTGATGATAAAATGAATAAAATGTTGTGCAATTCATGTGTCATGTTAATCTAGCCCATATGTGAGAACATATTAGAAATAAATCGAGTGCATAATCAACCCTGTTGACTGTTATAAAAATGATACATACCATACACTTATGGTCCCAATGAATATGTTATGCGATAACAAACACCCACGTAACCTTTGTAGGAGGCACGTATCCGGGTGGGATTGTCAGTCCAATAGATCTATCAATGTATACCGTCGGCTGATCAATGTTAATGATTATGCTAGAATGGTGCTTACTCTAATCATGCTCAAGACATAATGCAACATAGAAAACACATAGACACATTGGTGATTGAATTGCAATGATAATGTTATAACATGTTTCACCCCAAATATGGTGATAAATAAAAGGGGCTATGTAAAACTCACCTTAGCAAATGTTAACTTGTTGAAAAGATGTGATAATTGTGTTGCCCAAAAAGATTCCAAATATTACCCTATATTAAGGTAATATATAATAAGTCTAAGTCTAATTAACTAATAAGTGTATCCTAGGGTTTCGATTTGGGGATAATCAATTGTTAAATTTAAATTAAAATGTTAATTAAATAAAGAAAATTTGATAATTTAATGGAAGAAAGTCTTTTTATAAAATTTGGATTTTGAATGTACACATTAAAGTGTTTGAAGCATAAAAATAATTTTTATAAAATTATTTCATTTAGAATAGATTTTTAAATCTATTTATTTATAAATAGCCAATTATTAACTTTAATATTCAAAAATACTAAAATTAAAGAATTCTTATTTTAAAAATCATATTTCTGTTCTAAATGATTAAAAATAATTTGTATAAAATTTTGGTGCAAAAATGATGAAAATTGGATTTATTATGAATTAATTATGATTAAATCTAACAAAAATTGATTAAAAATATAAAATAAATGATTTTACTGAATTAAAAATTATTTCAGTAAAGTTTAACTTTATAAAAAGTTAGGATAATTTTTGGGGAATTTAATAAAACTGTTTTGATATATAAATGGATTTTTATAAATATAATAGTATAAAAATGATTTAATTATTATAAATATTAAATAAATGAATTTCTGAAACATAAAAATTACAAATAAAACTTTTATATCAGATTAAACAAATATAATTTTTTTAAAATTTATAAAATAGTTTTGATATTTTAAAAAGAATTTAAAAGTTTAAAAGGTTTTAATATATATATATATAATATAATTGTTGTTACAAAAAAAGAAAAGAAAAGAACCAAAAATAATGGTCAGAGCCGGGACTCGAACCCGGGTGACCTCAGTGGAGAACCAGGATCACAACCACTTGGCCTAGGCCGGTGGTTGTGATATTTCTTGTTTAAAAATAAATAAATACATACGTGAATTCCAGGTTTATCCCCAATTCATATAAACGAGCCCTAGAATTTTCAATTGAGCAAATCAGCCAACATTAGCCCGATTAATGTTGGGGCTTTTGTTGGTTGATCGCCGATGAATGAAACCCACACAAAAAAACGAACTCACAGTGATGGATTGAGTATTATCTTCGGGTCAAAGATAAAGTCAAACAACGAACTTGATATCAATAATCAGAGTATAATTGAGAGAATTGGAGGTGGAGAGAGTGTTGTGAGCGAGTAAACAAGGTTCGCAATGCATCTATTTATACTGATGTTCACTGGTTATGGTTAATTGGAAGGTTTGACCTTCGATTAAATTCATACGCGTCCAATTGAATAAAAGGTCAACGATTGATGTGTAATTGACGTGGAATCAAGTTGTAATAGGCCGGTAATCATCTAAATTTACCAATTAGAGACCAATTACACGTTAATTCGATGGATTGATCAATAAGGTAACCCACAGTTGACTTTCCTTGTCAACTGTGAAGGTTTTAATGTGTGTTTAAAATTATAATGTGTCCGGGTTTATCACAAAGAAATGGCTAGCCCAGTTGGTTGTGCACATGTGTGTGTTTGGCCCGGCCTTTGGCGCGGGTTCGATTCCCGGCCAAGGCTTTTATTTTTTTGATATAATTATTCAATCACACACATATATATAATATTATATATAGTATTAGGGTTCCACAAATGCGACAAAAATAATAAATGCGAATATAAAATGAAAACTTGACGTTTTTATTAAGGTCGATGCGTAACGTACAAGTATTAATGCGTAATGTTACAGGATCTAGTTTATATTATTCAACTTTTGTAATCATTACTTGTAAGGCAAATTGTAAATGGTTTAATATTATTCAACTTTCATTTAGTACCATAAGCTATTGAACAATCATCAATACGTGACATCCTGATGTTTCCGCCATCGGTTGGGGTGTTGCAGTATGTTAGGAGGGCCTTAAGGCCTCCCAAGGGACCCCAAGATCTCTGCAAGACTCCTGGAAGTCGACCCAAGAAGTGCTCAAGTCAAGGTAAAAAGGGATGATCAAATGGTGGGGGTTAGCTTGCTATTTATAGGGCTCCAGGGAAAGCACGGTCGTGCCAATGGTTGTCAAGGGAGTGCTCGCTGTCACATGTACGTTCTGTTGCTGAAATTCAGAGCCTGTCTGTAGTTCTTGTCTTTGCAACGGCCGTGCCCTAAACAATGGCACGGGCGTGCTCATGCAGCAGCTTATGTTTTCTTGCTCTCCAAGTTTGTTACGTTGTCCTCTCGCGTTGGGGGCCTTCGTACAAGTGTGTGTGGGCGTGCTTGGTCACTCACAGACTGATTTCAACATTGTTTAAGTCCTGAGATTGTCTTCAAACATACAGTGAACTGGCTGGAAATCTCGTATCTTCAAAAATCTCCAGTTTTTGCTTGTTTTTACCCGAAAATCCTCTATTTCCATCTTGGAGCTCCAGTTTCTTGATAAATACAAATATGAACGAATTAAGCAACAAATATCAATAATATAAGCCTAATTGTATCCTATTATGAGACTATTTATGCCTGTTTTATATGTTAATTTTGTGAGTTATCACAATACCCCACACTTAGACTATTGCTTGTGCTCAAGCAATCAAACACAAGTGCAAATAAAGCAGACAGTAATTAACAAACCCTCAATCCATTTATTTATTTATGCTACGAGAAAAATAAAATTGCATGACACGCCTACTTAACTCGTACGATTATGCTCGAACATATACCTGCTCACAATGTTCACTCATCACTCGGGTTTATCATTTTAGTGAGTTTTGGGGGGTGAACACTCAGGTCCATACCGCAGTCGACTAAGGTCATAGATGTGACATCCGGGAACCAAGCACACATTTTTATAGCTGGCTTTATTGTTTACTTGCTGAATTTCGGACGAAATTCTTTTCAACTTGGGGATGATGTGACACCCCGCATTTTCAGGTTAATACTTTTACTGAACTCTAGTTAACTTATATGTTCATACATGGCTAGATACTTAACTAGGGTTAGTTAAGTAGGTTCAACATATGTTAGAAGATGTTAACATATGTTATAATTAGGAAAATCCTTGTTAAACACACACACGAGTCCTGTATCCCAAACGTTGGTGAATTATGTGGCATACATAACAATAATACGTACAATTGAATTATGGTGAACGTGAAGTACGTGCTTATGTGAATTACATGTTTTTGTGAATTATCGCCTAACTGAAAGATATACGTAAATTATGTAAATTACGTGCACAACATGATTAATATGTTATGTAATAATGAAAACAATGGTTTTTATGCAATTTAGGGTGATTAATAATATTGGGTCCGGTATTGGGCTAGAACATGATTAACGGGTCAAGTTAATGGACTAGAAGGGCCCTAATACCCAATTGCTTAGGGAACAAGCAAAGCCCTCTTATAATTAGGAGACAAAAAAAAATAAAACCCTACCCCTTCTTCCCCTTTTGCGCCGTGAGAAACCCCCCCCCCCCCTTCTCTCTTAGTTTTCAAGCAACCAATCAATCTTTCACCTAATCAAGCTAGTTCGGGTTTAATCTCAAGGCTCTAGGGAGTTTTTGCATTGCAAGGTATACATCTTTATGCTCTTTGATGAATTATGATACTTGAAAAACTTTAAAAACTCTAAAAATAACATATATATAATCGCATGTATGTATGTATAGGAGTTCTTGAATGTTCTTGATGATTTGATGATGATGATTGTTATTAGTAGCCATGATTAGGGTTTTCACATGATAATATATGTGTTTTGCTATGTTAATATGGTGTTTAATCAGTATTGTATGTGTTATACATGTATTAGGGATGTTCATCGGAAAATTAGGGTTTGTAGATTACTTGGGATGGAAGTTTAAGATTCTGGCAGATTCGTTTAAACGTTTTGTAGGGGCTGTAATGGGTTGGTAAATTGATTGTTTTGATGATTTCTTTGCATGATTGTAATGTACAAGGTCTTAGCTTTTCATAATGGGCAAAACCATCAGATTTGGACATCGTTTGAGTCGTTTTTGGAATTTTATTTGATTAGGGGTCATATCAGATTTTCGGATTTGTGAATTGGGTTAACTTTAAATGGTCATAACTTGAGATTTACAAGGAATTAAGTTATGAAATTTTTACAGTAGGTCAATATTGGAAAAATAGAGCTTTTCCAAGTGGATTCATCCCGTTTGGATGAATACACAATTTTTGAGAATTTTTCTACTAAACTGACCTGTTGAGGAAATTTTCTGGACATAGCTGTGTTGTACAAATTTTCATAATTTTTGTGTTTAGTTTTAAGACAAAATAAAAATATGGGTTTGCAACCGAATCCCCATAAATACTCAGTAAAAATTTGGGACTTTAATTCATTCGTTAAGTATTTTAAATAAATTGTTTTTCACAGCGCACAATCTGTCCTAAAAACGCAGATTGTGTACGGAGTCTTTATGTGACTATTTGGAGTTTTATGTGGTATGTAATTGACATGTACTTGTGTGAAAACTTGTATGAGATGTAATGGATGTACTAAACTGATAATAATCACTATGATCACCAACGGGATACGTAGGACATACTTGAGCATGTAGAGTCATTAGGTGTCACTACACGGTTTTGAACTTTTAAAAGTCTCGGATAAACGAGTTATATGGTGTTGGTTATGCACATATACTCACCTAGTGACATTTGTAATAGGGAGTCGGTAGCACTTCACTATTTGTGGAATTTGGATTATTCACTTGCAACCTAAGGTGAGTTTCACTACTCTTTTTCTCAAAAGCATGCGTCTCAGGTATGAGACACTTTACTTAACATTTTCTAGTCCAGTTTGGGACTACTTACACATCCCGGGTTGGGATGCCATAGATCCTTGTGAGGGTCGGTTACTTTGCTAGTTCGTAATTATGTCCTTGATAAACTAAACCATTTCTATCATCTGTAAGTCCTCACGTACCGAATGAGTTGCCAGGGTTGGCAAGCGGGTTATTAGTTGATAGCGCTATTAGGTCTTACAAACCTCACACCGGCTCGGGGAGCACGGGCGTGAACTATAACTTAACGAAACTTTATCATTGTGGATAGACAATGATGTCAGGCATGCGGCACACTTATGTGGCTACACGTACATAGCAGTTCGGTATATTCGGTTAGTTATCATGAATGGGTTAGCTACCCTTGACATGCGATGAACTAGTGGTTACACGGTTCGGGGCACCAACTCAACTTACTTACTTACGTGGTTTTGGAAACCAGCGCATTTACACACTCAATTACTTTACTTTGTGAACTCACCAGCTTTATGTTGACACACGATTTACATGCTTTTGCAGGTAGTTAGCTTCCGGTGCCAGGATTAGAAAGCACTGTACACTTCACTGCATTTGGGGTCTTGGACATACACATAAATTATATATTATGCTATTACCTTTCTCTCATATGGTTTTAATTTGGGCGCGTTTTTTTTTGCGCATGGTTTTTAAAAAGGTTTAAATTTGGTTTACGCTTCCGCAGCTTAACTAAACTTGGTTTTTGAAAACGAACTAAATGGTTTGGGCATTTAGAGTTCGTTCATGTGACTTATGGCTATGGGATCCTGGTTTGACATGCGCCTCGCGGTATAAACCCCGCAGTGGAAATTTGAGGGTGTGACAATAGACTTGTATGCATATCAAGTCCTCGCCTCTGAACCAACTAACTAAGATAAATCAGGAGTACTTTTATTCGGGTTGTAATGTAGGGGTGCAAAAGATAAGATAACAACCTTTTTTTTTAACTAAAGATAAAAGGGGATGAGTCACCGAATCATAAAGGGGCGTCATGGTTGGGAAGATGATAAAGCAGCAAGACGTGGAAAAGGGCGACTGCGACGTAGTGTGACATTTTCAGTAATGATTTCTGAAAGGAGTCGGATGTTAATTCCAAGGTCCTTCATCATGGCTCTTTCGTCTCTCACCGTGTAGTCGATGTTACTTCCTTTTCTGACTTTACGCTCGGCCCAGTATCGAATAGCACCCTCATTGATCAGCATGGTATATTCGAACTACGAGTGGGTCGAATTGTTGCTGCATTTGCCTTCATGAGACCAGTGGCCACAATTTCTGCATTTATCGTATCTATTAGCCCGTATTTTTGCAGCGCTTTTTGACTGTCCACAAAAGGGTGGATTCTGTTCCATCTTCCTCCAAAATTTTCTTTCGTTTACTGTCTTCTCGAAAATAATTTGCAACATATCTGGGGGTAGACGTGGTTCGGCGAAGTGGAAACATCGTAGCAAGTGTTCGTCCAGCGGATGCATCTTGATAAAGCGAGTGGGGGAAGCATGAGAGAGATGAGAGATCACAGAGAGAATGTAGAGAGTGCAGAGAGAGAGAGAGAGAGAGAGAGAGAGAGAGAGAGAGAGAGTAGAGTTCCAGTTCTTTTAGGTCTCACCGGTCAAAGACCATATTTTTAACTTTTGAAAAACTTTTATTTCTTGGGCTCTCTTTTTATGGGTTTCTCTATTTATTGGGCTCTCGATTTATTTTGGGCTCTCTAACTACCTTTTTTTTCCAGAAGATCTCCCTCTTGGCCCCGTCTTGTGTTGTTCCCTCCTTTGTTAACGGTCTTTAAACTTCCAGTATCGCGCCCTCGGTGATGACAAATTCTTGAAGTTGCTGTGGTGACGCATGATCGGAACTCATTTTTTGGGTAAAGAAACAAAAGGCTAAGGCTCAAAGTGGTTATCTAAGGGAAGGATTTATTTTTGGGGAGAAACCTAATTGCCTCTATCATTTTTATTTAGTTGTCGGTTTTAAAACAAGAAAATGCATAAACACACAAGTTCTAACCGAGTCGGACTAAGGTCGAAAATCTCTCAAGCCAAACAAAATGAGCAATATTTGATATATAAATGTAAGTGTGGTGCTCGGAAAAGGCGAAAAACTCTCACACGGATAATCGGGTAGGATAAGGTATCAGTTTTAAGCATAATTTTCAAGTGTTTTTCTACTTGTCATGCAACCTATTTTTCTACTTTATTTTATTTTATAATAAGTGGATCTTTTGGGATTTATTAAAATTGTCATTTTTTGACTATCCTTTAATGTGAACCGTTTGGCATGAATGCCTAATAGTGAACACTCGGACGAGTCTAATAGACTATACAAATCTGCCAAAATGACCATGAATGACGCTACGGGTATCAAGCTGCTAAGAGGGTACCGGATAACGCGTAGACAATGATAAATGACCCGCTAGATATAATAAAATAAGTAGCAAAAATGGCCCACCACACACTTAAAATTTTTGTATAAATTTTAAGTGCAGAATTGGAGAAAAAGTCAAGAGAAACTAATACTCCCCTGACAGTGACGAATCCACTCGCATGTGAGCGAAAACTGTGTCCTCCAAACAGAGACGTCGAAATGGCGGCTCCAAAACATCAAGTTGTCCCCAACCTGTCCTAATATAACTAGAAAAGAAGATAAAAGTAACAAGATAAATAAAAATAAAGCTACGATCCTAAGATAAGTACTAACGCCGAAGCGCTAGCGGGTGAAACATGTCCAGCATGCACCAAGCATGCAAACCATACAACCATACAAGCATCCATCATCAACCACAAACAAATGAAAAATAAAAAGAAAAGAAAAATAGTGTTTTTAGTCAACAAACCATCAGATGCAGTCAAGAACCATCAATACACCTACAAAAAAGAGAGATAATCAAACTAAGCGGCGGCGGCGGGAGCGGTGGCTGGAGCGGGACCTCGAGTTGGAGCCAGTGCAAGAGGTCATATGTCTAGTAAAATCCTCCCGAATTGACCGGATTTCAGCAGTGAGGGTGTCAAGCCTCTCCAGGATGGTGTGGAAAATGCCTCCCTGTTGATGACGATCTATCCTGGTGGCTGGTGGTGGTCCTGCTGGTGCTCGGATGGCTGGTCGCCTGGCTGCAGCGGCTGCTGAGGACTCTGCTCCAAAACATCAAGTTGTCCTCAACCTGTCCTAATATAACTAGACAAGAAGATAAAAGTAACAAGATAAATAAAAATAAAGCTACGATCCTAAGATAAGTACTAACGCCGAAGCGCTAGCGGGTGAAACATGTCCAGCATGCACCAAGCATGCAAACCATACAACCATACAAGTATCCATCATCAACCACAAACAAATGAAAAATAAAAAGAAAAGAAAAATAGTGTTTTTAGTCAACAAACCATCAGATGGAGTCAAGAACCATCAATAAACCTACAAAAGAGAGAGATAATCAAACTGAGCGGCGGCGGCGGGAGCGGTGGCTGGAGCGGGACCTGGAGTTGGAGCCAGTGCAAGAAGCCATATGTCTGGTAAAATCCTCCCGAAATGACCGGATTTTAGCAGTGAGGGTGTCAAGCCTCTCCAGGATGGTGTGGAAAATGCCTCCCCGTTGATGACGATCTATCCTGGTGGCTGGTGGTGGTCCTGCTGGTGCTCGGGTGGCTGGTTGCCTGGCTGCAGCGGCTGGTGAGGACTTTGCTCCTCCGGTCTCAGCATGCTCTCCATATGCCTCCTCAAAAGCCGCCTCCTTGTCCCAAAGTCTTTCCTTGTTATTTTCCTGCAAAACACAACAGAATCGGTTCAACTTCATAAGGTTTAAAATGTTGCAGAAAATTTAATCAGTTCTGGTCCAGTGCTTGCACGGCCGTGCTCTGGTTATGAGCACGGCCATGTGGCTCAGTCTGCAATTTGGTTTTTTACTGTTTAAACTGGTTTTTACTTAAAATACCCTAAAACTGACCCAGGTCATTTCCAAAAAACATTAGGACGAAATGTGAATTCATACCTTTTACATCGCAACGTGAATTTAAACAGATACATACATAAAAGTAAGCAGGGCGTAGACCAGCTGAAAACGTACGAAATAATAAGCATGAAAACGTATCATATTTGACCTGACTCGTTTACAAAATAACTTTAGGTCTAAACATGAATTCATAACATTTACGTCTAAACATAAATTTATGCCGACACGTACATAAAAATAAGCACGACGTAAACCAGCTGAAAACGTACATAAAAATTATATTTGATTCGACTCATTTTCGAAAACCTGAATTTTTACCATTTACGTCGAAACGTGATTATACCAACACATGTGTAGTTTGCGTAAATGATGTATTACACCTGTATAATATCAACTTATGATACAATTATTTTTATATTATTTTTATATTGTAAGACTATACTTAAATAAAAGAAAAAAATAAAAAATGTTGGATTATAGAATGTAATTTATTTAAAAATGGTCATGTGAGTTGGGAAAAATTAACAATAGTGGTTATTTTTATTTTACCATATATATATAAACTAAAGAAAAATTAATTGGAATTTATGGAATTGGTATGTTTTTAAGTTTTTGCATAGGTGACAAGTTGTCATTTGATTCTTCCATGCGCAAATTATGATGGTGACAAGTTTTTGCATACGTTCTAGGGTTGAGATATTCCTCTTAATCTTCTTTAAGGCACGACTTCTTTCGTATGGCACTCTTACCAAATTATGATGGTTGTAGCATGGTGTTGCCTCTCTATTACCTTCTTAGGTGTATCAATTGAATTAGATACTAGTGTCGTTTTTTAGTTAGATTCTTTTATAAGATATTTGTTAAAAGTGTTTTTCGACTTCGTTATAAATGAGAGACATTAGTTGATCACGTATGTTAAATCATAGTATCTACATCAACGACGAATATTAATCTCACCACTTTTATATCCAAACAAATGGTGGGTACGTATACCTTTAGACATCTAACACGCACTCTACTCACGATACATATAGTTCACAAATTCAAATTGATAAAGAAATGATCAAGTTTCATTTAACACATACATACAACAAATTAGCGGATTATATAGACATCTAACCAGCAGTTTGTCAAAACAACTTTACAAGACAAACAATTGTTGACTTATGTTGACCAGGATCTCTTCAATCCAACAGTTTTAGGTCTTCAACATCTAGTTGTTGACTTTGTTCATGGTTGACTAGTCCTACCGGCTCCTTAGTAACATGATCCGTTGGAAACGGTCGAGTTCAGGTTGACCCATATTAAAAATGTTGGGTCCGGGCTGACCCATGTACTCATTTGAGTATTTAGAAAAAAAAATATATATATTTCTTTTGTGTTTTGTGTGTTTTTTTTTTTTTCGTTTTCTATTTTACATGGTTAGTGATATTAGTTTTGTCACACCATTTATCTACTTGTTTGACTTATACTTATTATTAAACACGATACCGATAACCCACTTACAACCCATCTATAATCATCTACATGTTTGATCTCACTCAAAAAATGGATTAAATGGGTCGTATTTAGGTTGACCCGAATTTATATGTGTGTGGGATAGGGTTGAAATCTTTGACAAAAAAAAAAATATATGAATCAAGTTCGGGTTGCATATTGCAATCGGCAACTCATCAACCCATCAAGCTAACATGATTGAGACCCCTAATTTACTTTTTAAAGAATTATAAATTATAATATATATATATATATGAAAATTATAATAAAAAGAATTATAGAAAATATATAATTTAATAAATAAATAAATAAATAAATAAATAGTAAATGAGCCTAGTGCAAATCAATCTTAAGTTTGATACCTACTCACGAGGCAATTAAGTTGTTGCTCTCATAAATTAAAAGAGCTTGAACCTAGTTGAGCCGGTGTTCAGCTCATTTACATCAAGTGGTTCACGTGATTTTCCCCTTTTGTTTTAAGAGAATTTCATTAAAAACACCCAAAACGGTCCTCAAATCAAGGACCGTCGAGAAAAAACAAACGAAGTTACATCAAATCGAGAGGGTATTTACACCAATTATTCCAATCTACATTTTTCCATCTAGTTCTATTCCGTATCCAAAAGTAAGAGGTAGACTTAACGAATTCCATCACTTCGATAGGGCGACGCTTTGTTTTGTTAAAAATTCGACCATTCACGTGATTTTCCCACAAATTAAAAAAAAAAAACCTCCATTTAAAAGGTGCAACAAGAAACACGTTACTTGAAAATTTCTTAAATCTTGCATGCACTTATTTTAAGTTTAACTAGGACAAAAAAAAACATATTCCTCTAAACTTATTAAATTATATATATTAAATAAAAAAAAAAAAGCAAGGTTCACCCCTTGTCTTCAAATCATTTGGGACCACTATATCGTCCATAAATAGGCCACACGCCCCTTGACAACGTATACCACACAAAACCCTATTTCCTTCTTTTGTCTTCTTGACCAGAATCTTTTCTTTAGTTTCTCATGGGTTCACTTAACCAAGAAGACGGTTTGGTCACTAAAGTGTGCGATATCTATGCCAAAATCTCCAAACTTGAAACCCTTAAACCATCACCAGATGTTAACACTCTCTTCACCGAGCTTGTGGTTGCATGCATCCCACCATCTTCCATCAACGTAGCAACTCTTCCACAAAACATTCAAGAAACAAGGTCTAAGCTTATAAAACTTTGTGGTGAGGCTGAAGGCTATTTAGAGGCTCATTTTTCCACTCTTTTAGCCACATTTCCAAACCCTCTTCATCATATTGACGTTTTCCCTTATTACTCCAACTATCTCAAACTAAGCAAGCTCGAATTCGACATCTTAAATCAGCACTACTTGATTGAACAAGATGTTGCTCCCAAGCGTGTTGCGTTTGTGGGATCCGGTCCCCTTCCCCTCACTTCAATTGTTTTGGCTATGTATCATCTCAAGAACACCGAGTTCCACAACTATGACATAGATGATTCGGCCAATTCGATGGCATCGAGGCTTGTTTTGCCTGATCTGGACCTGTCCCAAAGGATGTTCTTCCACACGACCGATATAATGGAAGTGACCGATGATTTGAAAGAGTATGATGTGGTTTTCTTGGCCGCGCTTGTAGGGATGGATATCAATGATAAGGTGAAAGTGATTGAGCATCTTGCTAAGTACATGGCCCCTGGGGCTGTGTTGATGCTAAGGAGCGCGCATGGTGCTCGCGCTTTTCTTTATCCGGTTGTTGAACCGGAAGATCTTCAAGGTTTTGAGGTTTTGTCAATCTTTCACCCTCAAGATGAGGTGATTAACTCGGTTGTGATCGCACGTAAGGATTCTTCGCGATTGGAAGTTGAGCATCATGATCACCATCATAAACTTGGAATGGGGTCGATCTTGCCTTCTAGTTGCAAGTATTGTGACTTCCAAGCTTTTAACAATCCACTCAACAAGATGAGCAATATTATTGACGATTTGGCAATGGATGACTAGATGGATCAACCCTGCTTTATGAGATTGGTATTGTTATAATACGCAGTATATGTTTACATTTATAGTTTTGTTACGTGTGTAAGTTTTTTTATGAAGTCGAGATTTGATGAATAAAAGAACATTATATAGTTGTGTTTTGAGGTCGATTCAGATGCATGGTTCAACAATTGCAGCTTTCTCTTCGACCGATATGTGTTAATTATTATGTTTACACTTTTCTATAACACCCCAACCGATGGCGGAAACATCAAGGTGTCACGTAAGAATGAGTATACAGTAGCACATGGTATTCAAGTTTTAATTGAAATTTATTTAAAGTAAAAATATCCAAAATTGAAAATACATAACAAGTCTTGAATGAAATTCTAATACATCGAAAAGCCAAACAAAGCATAAACTTCAAATTGCCTCCTCATGCTAGCTCTAGACTTCAAGCATCATTATTTCCTGTTGAGTTGTAAAAATTGGGGGGGGGGGGGGGGGTCAACTAGAAGTTGGTGAGAATACATAAGCCATGTCACGCAATTAAGTTTAAGAATAAAAGTTTAGCAATTCATATGTCTATCGTAAGTTTAAGTCTACATGAATAAACATGAAGTGTAGTATGCACATAATCAAACCTCCGACAAGTTTAGGTCCATCCCGTCATCCACGGTTCACCTTAATATCATGTTGGAACGATAACAATCACCCGCGCTCCCCATAAAAGATGGTCAACGAATCTAGGTGGGATTGTCAATCCAATAGATCTATTATTGAGTATCGTCGGCTTGGCCATAGCTAATGATTATGTATGTTGAAGTTTAAGTCTAACAGTAGTTGTCTAAGTCATGAGGCATTAAAGTTTACAACTAGACATGTATGTAGAATTGCTTAAGTATAATGTTGCAAATATAAAGAATTGCATAAACATGGTTACGTAAACTCACCATAGCAAAGTATTAAGTCTCGAGAAATAAAATATGTGTAGCCCAAAGTTGCCAAGTATTACCCTATGTATAAGGTAACAAATAAGTCTAAGTCTTTCTAGTCTACAAGTATTTTCTAGGGTTTCGAATTTGGGGATAAGTATTCGTTTGATTAATAATTAAATTGTTTAATAAATAAGAGAAATTCGGTAAATAAATAAACGAAAGCCTTTTTGTAAACTTTAGATTAAAGATGGTCACATTATAAGGTTTTAAGTATGAAAATAATTTTTATAAAATTATTTTCCTAAAAATAGAATATTTAATCTATTTATTTCTATTTTGTTAAAATACAACTTTAATATCTAAAAATATTAAAATTAAAGAATTTTTAAATTAAAATTTGTATTTCTGTTCTAATCGTTTTGATATTTTTATAGAATTTTATAATTATAATAGAATAAACTTGAAATATTTATTATATATATTAAATAAATAATTTTTGGAAAACTAAAAATTGTATGTTAAACTTTTCTATTAGAACATCATAAAATAATTTTTGTAGAATTTATAAAGCAAATTTAGTATTTTAAAACCAATTTTAAAAATAATAGTGAATGTATATATAAATCTAGAAGGTAAAAAAAAAATGTTTTGTTCAAGCTGGGAATCGAACCCGGGTCTGATGACCGGTTCGTGTTTTATATCACAAGTCTAGACCATCTGGTCTAGACCCTGAGAACGATTAATCTCAGTTAGAAATAATTATATAGTTATGTTGAAAACTGATTTATAATCCTTATAAAAGAAAAGAATGAAAGTCGTGTAACGTGGGACTCGAACCCACGTTCTCAGGTTTACAAACAGACAGACACAACCACTTGATCTAGATCAGTGGTTGTGTTTGTCTTGTCTCTGTTATAAATAAGTAACCA
Organism: Ambrosia trifida; assembly: GCA_028751855.1. Classification (NCBI taxonomy): domain Eukaryota; kingdom Viridiplantae; phylum Streptophyta; class Magnoliopsida; order Asterales; family Asteraceae; genus Ambrosia; species Ambrosia trifida. The sequence continues at coordinate 59,918,226 of CM054128.1, read as the reverse complement.
TGTCTGCAGAAGATTTATCCCCAATTTCAAATCGTTCGAGCCCTAGAATTTTCAATAATCAGATTCGAACAACAATAACCCGATCGAACATAGGGTTATTGTTGTGAGATGGCCAATGAACAAAACCTACAAAAAAATTTAAAACTTACAAATCGTAATCGATGATTTATGGACGGTCAAAACAGAAAAGTCAACACACGAGCAAAGAAGCTTGAAAGGATGTTTTTTATCGGAAATTGAAGGTAAGGAAGAGAAGATCGGCGAGTATAGAGTGAAATGAAGGGTTCAATTTATAGTGGGAGGGCTCGGGTGATGCGAATTGGTAAGTTGACCCTATTAAAGCTCATTACGCGTGATTGGACACAATTAGGAAGGTATTGAAGATGATTCAGCGTGTTTCACACGCGTTTTAGTCAAACATCATCGTAGTTTACCATATAGAGCTTAATTACACGGATTGATACGTTAATTTTGGTTAATTGGTTCGCAGGTTGACTCTTTGAGTCAACTGATACAATTCAGCATCACTTTATAATTAATAACGTGGGATGTGAAAACAGATATGATGTGTGGACCAAGTGGTGGGGCTGTTTTGTGTAAAAGAACCGGCCATGGGCTCGGGTTCGAACCCCGACCCATGCCATTATTTTTTTGATCATTTAAACAATAATATATTGATATAATATGTATATAGTATGGTACAAGGGGTCCAAATGCGTCACGAAATATTTTTAAAAGGACGATAAATGATGAAATTCGACGTTTTATTAATAATCAACGTAACGTACAAAGAATTTAATGCGAAATGTTACAGTCTCCCTTACTTTTAGAAACTTCGTCCCGAAGTTGAAGTTGGAGAGTCTGGTGGGAAAAGATGTGGGTACTTAGACTTCATCTGGTCCTTGCGTTCCCAAGTGAACTCTGGACCTCGTTTAGATTCCCAACGAACCTTAACGATCGGAATGCGACTGCGCTTGAGTTTCTTGACTCCAGTATCCACGATCTCAACGGGTTTCTCGACAATGTGCATAGTTTCATCGATTTGCACATCTTCAAGAGGGACATGGAGGTTCTCATCTGCTAAGCATTTCTTGAGATTCGAAACGTGAAAGGTTGGGTGAACATTTCTTAGCTCAGGTGGAAGATCAAGTTTGTAAGCCACTTTTCCAATCCTGTCAAGCACTTTGAATGGGCCTACGTATCGAGGAGCTAGTTTTCCCTTTCTACCGAAGCGAATCACTCCTTTCCAAGGGGATACCTTAAGAAGTACAAGGTCCCCGACTTGAAATTCCAAGGGCTTACGACGCTTATCAGCATAGCTCTTCTGTCGACTTCTAGCCTTGAGAAGATTATCCTGAATGAGTTGGATTTTATCTGTGGTTTCCTGGATCAGTTCGGGTCCAGTGATCTGGGCTTCACCAACCTCAGTCCAACAGACAGGTGAACGACATTTACGACCATAGAGTGCCTCGAAAGGAGCCATGTTAATGCTGGCATGATAACTGTTGTTGTATGAAAACTCGACCAAAGGAAGATGAGAATCCCATGCGCCACCAAAATCGATGACACATGCCCTGAGCATATCCTCAAGTGTCTGGATGGTCCGTTCAGTCTGACCATCTGTTTGAGGGTGATAAGCAGTACTCAGGTTCAGTTTGGTACCCAAAGCGTCTTGTAAAGAATCCCAAAAGTGAGAAGTGAAACGACCATCACGATCGGAGATAATGTCCAAAGGTATACCATGGCAACATACGATTTCACTTACGTACATCTTTGCTAACCTTTCCACGGAATATTTCTCACGAATAGGTAAGAAATGGGCTGACTTGGTCAAACGGTCAACGATTACCCAAATGCTGTCAAAACCTTTAGGTGTACGAGGGAGTTTAGTAATGAAGTCCATTGCTATGCTCTCCCATTTCCATACAGGAATTTCTGGTTGTTCAAGCATACCAGATGGTCGTTGATGTTCAGCCTTGACCTTTGAACAAGTAAGGCATTTTGCAACGAAAAGAGCGATATCTTTCTTCATACCAGGCCACCAATACGAATAACGAAGATCTTGGTACATCTTGTCAGCTCCAGGATGAATAGAATAACGAGACTTATGAGCCTCGTTCATAAGGAAGGTACGAAGATCATCACGATTAGGAATCCAAAGTCGATTGAGAAAATAGAGTAGACCATCAGGTTTAGTTTCAAGTTGAGTCTCAGCACCACAAGACATTTCCTCGTACATGTTACCTTGGGTGACTGAAGTATGTTGAGCCTGGAGGATACGATCCTGAAGATCAGTACGAACTCTCGCACAATGAAGTTTGATGCGCTCTTTACGACTGAGTACGTCAGCCACAACATTCGCTTTGCCAGGATGGTAGCGAATCTCGCAATCATAGTCGTTAAGTAACTCAACCCAACGTCGTTGCCTCATGTTAAGATTTTTCTGGTCGAACACATGTTGGAGACTTTTGTGGTCCGTGAAAACCACACATTTGGTTCCATAAAGATAGTGTCTCCAAATCTTAAGAGCAAAGACGACAGCGCCCAATTCAAGATCGTGGGTGGCATAATTCTTTTCGTGGGTCTTGAGTTGTCTAGACGCATAAGCAATAACCTTGCCTCGTTGCATGAGAACACAACCAAGACCTTGGTTTGATGCATCACAATAGACCACGAAGTCATCATTACCATCAGGTAGAGACAGGATAGGAGCTTCATAGAGTTTCAACTTAAGAGTTTCAAATGCTTCCTCTTGTTTTGGTCCCCACTCATAAGGTTTACCCTTGTGAGTTAAGGCAGTGAGAGGAACAGCGATCTTAGAGAAGTTGGCAATGAATCGACGATAATAACCAGCCAAACCAAGGAAAGAATGGACTTCTGTTGGAGTTTTAGGAACACTCCAATCTTTGACAGCTTTGATCTTTGCGGGATCAACATGAATTCCGTTCTTATCAATGACGTGTCCCAAAAATTGAACTTCCTTAAGCCAAAATTCACATTTTGAGAACTTGGCATACAGTTGTTCTTTCTTTAGGAGACCCAAAATTGAGTGAAGATGTTGTTCGTGATCAGATTTTGATTTTGAGTAAATCAAAATGTCGTCGATGAAGACGATGACGAATTTGTCAAGGTAGGGTCTACAAACCCGATTCATTAGATCCATAAACACTGCGGGAGTGTTGGTCAATCCAAACGGCATGACCATGAATTCATAATGACCATAACGTGTACGAAAGGTTGTCTTGGGAATATCTTCATTGTGGACTCTAAGCTGATGATAACCAGAACGAAGATCAATCTTCGAGAAGTGGGTCGCTCCTTGGAGTTGATCGAAAAGATCGTCAATCCTAGGCAAGGGATAACGATTCTTGATGGTGAGTTTGTTGAGTTCGCGATAGTCGATACACATCCTGAGAGATCCATCCTTCTTCTTAACGAACAAAACAGGGGCTCCCCATGGAGAAGAACTGGGGCGAATGAAACCTTTATCAGAAAGTTCTTGTAGTTCACTGGCAAGTTCTTGCATCTCAGAGGGTGCAAGACGATAAGAAGCTTTGGCGACAGGATTTGCACCAGGAACAAGATCGATCCTAAATTCCACTTGTCGAGCAGGAGGCAAACCCGGTAAATCCTCTGGAAAGACTTCAGGATAGTCCCGAATGATTGGGATGTCTTGGATACTTTTGCCCTTGTCTTTCTTTTCTATCACGTTAGCTAAGAAAGCCATATACCCTTTTCATAAGTATTTTTGAGCAGTAGTACAAGACATGAGTTTAAGCTCACCACAAGGCTTCTCACCATAGATCTTCAAAATATCACCAGATTCGAGAGGAATGCGACTGACTTTCTCAAAGCACAAGATTTCAGCACGATGGGTTGATATCCAATCCATGCCTACTATGACATCAAAGCTTCCAAGATGCATAGGAATGAGATCGATAGAGAAGGTATGCTCATCAAGGTTCAACACACAGTTACGAATAATAGAATCGATCGAGATAGACTTCCCATTAGCTACCTCTACCACTAAAGGTTCCTCTAGGTTAGTTTGGGGTAAGTTAAGTAAGGGTTCAAACTTTAGTGATACAAATGACTTATCAGCACCCGAATCAAATAATATGGATGCATAGTGGTTATTAACGAGAAACGTACCATTAACCACCTCGTTGTTGTCGCGAGCCTGGTTAGCATTGAGGTTGTATGCGTGACCTCGAGCACCTTGGTTCTGGTTGCGGTTTTGGTTCTGGTTCTGGTTTCCAAGTCTAAGGCAGGCATCCCTATAATGTTCTGTACTTCCACATTCATAGCACTGGCCACGAACAAGCCTACCATTTTGAGCATTAGGAGCTGGATTATTTCTGGCAGGGTTGTTTTGAGTGGCAGGGGCTTGGCAAGCATTGGTATAGTGTCCATACCGCTTGCAGTTATTACATTGGCAGCATGGTCTGTCAGCAAGATGGTGGTATTGACAAGTGTTACAAAGAGGGTGGTTCCCGACATACGGTTTCTTGGCTGGGTTTTGCACTGCAGGCGGGGTGGTAGCAACCATGTAGTTCCTAGCCTTACGCTTCCTGTTGGTTGAGGTCTCAGGCTTAAGAGAGTACCGTTCTTCACATGATTATCGGTGAGAGTAGCCGCCAGGCGTTTGGCTTCCTCCAAGGTGGCAGGATTCCTTCCCCATACCGTGTCCTGGATTTGCATAGGTAGGCCACCGATATACTTCTCGATGGCTATAGGTAGGGGAGTAACTTTATGGGGCAACAACAAACTGAGCTCGTGAAAGCGGGTATTATAAGCAAGGTTTTCCCCACTATCCTGAGCAAGGGTGTGGAACTCGTCTTCCAGTTTCTTAACCTCGTTACGGGGACAGAACTCATCTTTCATAATCTCCTTGACTTGATCCCAGGTCATAGCAAGTGCAACTTCAGCTCCGCGGGTACGCTTTTCCTAATTCCACCAAGTGAGTGCTCGTTTGTGAAGAACATTCATGGCATAACGGACCTTAAAGTTATCGGGACACTCACTGTTAATGAAGGTATTCTCAATACCCTCGAACCATTGTAGAAGACCCGTAGCTCCTTCATCTCCACTGAACTTAGGGGGATTACAGGTATTAAAGTGTTTAAGAGTGCAAGCTGGGAGGCCATTCCCGTTTCCATTCCCGTTTCCATTGTGGTTTCCATTGCCGTTTCCGTTTCCGTTTCTGTTTCCATTACCGTTTCCGTTCATCTGGATGACTTGAGCCAGTAAGTTAGGAACCAGAGTTGCGATCTGTTGTGCCATTTGTTGAGAGATGATCGCAGCCAGTTGAGCATCAACTCCATTGTTGTTGTTGTTATTGTTGTTGTTGTGGTTAGCGTCGTGGTTATGGTTGTGGTTGTCGCCACCTTCCTCATGGTTCTCACCATTGCTATTGCGATTGCTGCGACATGGAGGCATGATCTGTAAGAGACACAATGAAATGAATGAGGTAATATAAGGAATGTAATCATTTATTCATTAATTAAAACAAATAAACGAAAACGTTGACTTATCAAAGATTCTAGATTCTAATAACATAGTGAAGACATGCTTTAGCCTATAAGTGAACACTCATCCCGAGAATTCCCAGGTAGGCATCCGGGTCCCTCGTCTGATTGGGATATATGCGCAATGCCAGCCTAGACAGAAGACTCAGAATACAGGCGTTCACTGATGTGCTAAAAGTAGTTTAATAAAAATAACTAAATTAAACCTAAAACTAGACACCTAGTAATACTCTAGACTCTCTACAACTAAACTACTGACAGGCAAGTGAACCTATCGACTCTAGTAAAGCTAAAGTAAGTCCGGATATCGAACCCACGAGACTCTAATGGAAGGCGGTAACTAGACTCGAAAACTTATCTAAAACTAAAATAAAACTATTTATTATTTTAGAGGGGGATTTACTAAAACTAAATTCAAGAAAAATAAAGATTAACTAAACTAAACTAAATTGAACTTAAGACGTGAACCGAGCTGAACCAAATTCAAATAATGGTGGAAATACTACCTAGGTTAGAATCCTACTCATGACTGACGAACTTCTATGGTTATGGAACTAGCTATGGAACCGGGATCTTCAGATACTAAACTTACAGGATAAACTAGAGGACCCTCGACCCTTCTCAAGGAGAAACCTAAGGTTACCTATAAGCCGTTAAACTACCGATTGAGAGGTTACCCTTACAGGCTTACCTACTCTGATGATAAAGTACCCGCTAGACAGTCTACCTTACAGCGCGAAAGCCTCACTACACTAAAAGTGCAAGGGGTAACTATAGAAAACCTGAACTGACTCGATACGCAAGTAGTGGTAAGGAAACTAGGAAGATCTTCTTACAAAGCATCTAAATCTAGCAATTTAACACCCTAGACATATCGACAATCCCGCACCTTACAGCTATTGGAATTGGAAGAATACCTAGAACTACTCAATCAACAAAAACCACTCCTATGGAAAACACTAGCAATTTACCATAAACTAGTTGCTAACACACAGTCCACAACCTAACACGCATTCATACATGAAAGACATTCACAAAAACGCATGTGGAGTAAATAATTATCAATTGAACAAAACTAAGTACGCATATACACCAGATCAAAAATAATCAAAATCTTTACTAAATCATCAACCCATAGTCTAAGTTCCAAAAACCATAAAAAACGTTCATTCAATCATGAGTATTCATCATAACCTAAGTAGTAATGAAAATATAGCCAATAAACATGTTCAAAACAGGAATAAAATCAATTCTAAGTTCATGAAACATAGTTTGCAATTCAAAAGAACAAAGGAACGAAGAACCCGAATGATTAAAACCCGAAACTCTCGATCCCAATGCTCAAAATCTTAACCCTTGGCCTTTCTCTCACCTCCTAGTGCTCCAGAGCAGCTCCAATATGTTAAAAGTGATGATAAAAACGATTCATGGCCGTTCTAGGGTTTTTAAAATCGAAATTGGGCCAAAAACCAAGTTTTTCACGTTTTTACTCCCGTCACGTAGCGTGACGGGCTTCAGGTGATGTGGTCACGTAGCGTGACCAGCTTCAGGATCAGGGGGGATCCGTCACGTCGCGTGACCAGATGTGCTCTTTCCCGTCACGTAGCGTGACGAGACATAATTTTTCATTTTTTTTCTTTTTTCGACTTCCCGATTAACCGCGACTCGTCCGGAGGCTCGTTTTTTCTCGTTTAAGCTCCATTTTACTTCCTTTCTTGCCCTGACTCCTGTGCAACACAAAATACTAAATAGAATACGAAAATACCACAAAAACGACACAAACTGACTCGAAAATAATATAAACTATAGACCGAAAACAGATGTATTTTGCAATACATCAAATATCCCCACACTTATGTTTTCGTCCCTGAAAAAGAATTATGCTATGGAAACACAGTTAGGTTTACATTCGGTTTCAAAACATAGGTTACTTAATTAATAATCTACTAACGTGTGGATTGCGATTGCAGATATATTGATCCTCTTAAACCCAAACCGGTTTCCAAGCCCCCTTTTTATTTACGTTAAGTTCATGTTGATTAGTCTATCTAGGGTCTCACTCAAAGGAAGTCTCAGTTCCTCCTAATCCCGCCTCAAACTTATGAAGCTAAGGGAACGACCAATTGACCATTTCCCAACCGTCTTATGTAGAAAATCAAGAGAATTTAAAATCACTTTTTTTTATATATACTAGATCTTTGCCCGCGTTACACGCGGCTCACCAACGTACAATTATTTTGAGTGGTAAAACGTATAAAAAATGTAGCAGAAATATTTTATTAAGATTTAAAAGAAACCAATACACATTCTATTCAAATATCACTAAATATTTCTTTATACACCACATTTTTTGTGTTAGTCTTCACATTCCCATCAGCATCAAGTATAAGTAACTTCACACCTGCCCTGCTTTTAACGCTTGACAATGCGACATAAAACTGGTCATGTGAGAATACAATTATACACATGTGTATAATACAATTATACATATGTGTATATTGAAAAAAAATAAACAAAAAATAAAATTGCAATTAAATCTAAATTAAAATACAAACCTTCGCTATTGAAAAATGCCAAACCAATAAATATGTTCCGTAGATTTCAATCTAGTTATCAACATTGTCAACACCAAGTAACTTTTTTTTAACGGAGAAGGAGATAATTTTTATTCCACACGAAAAAAAACAAACGGCGAGTACAATAAGTTTCCTAACCAGAGGTTAGAAAACCGGGATTACAGAAAAAAACAACAAACATACATGACATTCGCCTATCGAGTACAAAAACTACTATCACCCAACCAAAGCCGATGAAAACCACTACCCGGATTCGCTTGAACTATTCGACTATAATCTTACACACTTCATCAAGCACCACACTTTGTTACCCAATCAAAGTAAGTCTGCAATGGACCCAATCCCCAAGAAACAATCAAAAAAGAACACTCACCAGGATTGTCACAATATAATCTTGACGACTATAACTCTACCATCTTATAAAGAGGCAGCCTTCATCAATTGTCAAAACAAAACAACCTTTACCAAAAACCATGTAGCTCCAAGGTACCATTGCTGCACAACAGGATCCTCCCAGGAAAAGACATAACACACACCACCAGTTTGTCAAAATAGAATCTTTAAATTCTTCCACTGCTGCAGTAAAAGACCCTCCCAAGAAAAGAATTTAAACACACACCACTACAATAACATGACACGAAAAGAATATGAGTAGCTGGGTATAATAACGCCATTCACAATTTTGACCCATTTACCCACAAAACACACACCAAGACGCACACATGGCGTTATTCATACCCGCCCCGCCGGCTATCATATCACCAATAACACACACGTCAAAAAACTCTTACATTTTGAAGTAAATATGACTATATTGACTATCAAAAGTCAAATAATATGTTATGGAGTACATAGCTTTGACCTATATTTAGCTTCTCATCACCATAGGAAAATATTTCAAGACCTATCTACAAAAAAGTCTATGGTTGAATTTTAAGAGTCAAAGCAGCTATATTTAACTGTATTATCCAAGAAACTATTTTAAATTATTTTTAATACAACCCATATATCAACATCAAAATGTGTTAGGATCAAATTAGAGTTAACGAAATTTATCATTTTTGCGCCAAACTAACACGTGAAATGAAATTGATTTTAAAAAATAAATAAATTCTAGTATTAGATGCTCCTACCAAATATCAATATTGCAATAGACTATGAAGTGGTTGAAAAACAAACAACTCACCAGGGGATCCAGATGTCCAAGTGTCGATCTAATGCTCTGCTTCCCAAACATTTTCCCAAATGAAACATCATGGTGGTTTAACGCATCTTCATATTTAGATATTAGCGCACCTTCAGATATTAGCGGATCTTCCCGTTTTCGAACAGATCATGGCCGACGAAAAACTGCTTTACATAACTGACACAATGGGTTTATTAAATAGTGTGTTTTCGAACAGTTCCTGTTTTTCTTATGATGCTGAACAATGGCAGCATAATAAAGCTGAACAGTTCGCCCCTTTAAACAAAATACCCATTAAACCGGTTTATTAAGCTGACCCGTTCTGCTTGTTTAATAAAAGAAATGCTCTGTTTGATCCACTTAGTAAAAGATATTCTTTTGGCGAGTTCAATCAAACTGGCATGTATACATTTATTTAATACTACAAATCACACTATTACTCGTAAGCCTTACACTACATCAGCTATACATCAGGTTAGTTTCGTATTAACTTTCGGTTCAGTATTTCTAACCACAATGCTATTTCATTCAACAAATAAAGCTGGTGAAATCCGCATAGGGAAATTATATATTTAACTTAAATTGGATCAATATATAATTTTTGTGGTCTTAGTTTCGTATTAACTTGGTTTTATTTATTAGAAAGTATCATTATGTAATCTAGTGTATTATCAAACTGATTAGGTGTCCCACTGTGATATAGAAATTTGATGTAAATGCTTTATCCAATTCTATCATTTTCATTTCTTGTACAACTATGTTTTGATATAAACATATTCTCTACCATTACTCCTAGTAAAAAAAAATAAAGGCTATTCAGTTTGTATACAATGCAATAACACTTGTACCCTGAAACATATCCTAACTCTGCAACATTCATGTGATCCAATATTTTCCATTGAAAAAAATCTAACCCCTCAAATTTTAAAGATAAAGATTCTAACCCATGAACCCATAAACTCCCAATATCTACATGCAATAGACCATTCAACTCGTCAAACCAATAATACATAAAGATACAATCAGAAAATATGATATCATATAGTGTAAATTAAGCAACTTGGGTGTTCTCAACATAATAATGTTGTGCAGCCATTAAACGCAGCAGCATCAGCTGCACACGCATCAGCAACAGTGCTGAAATGATGTTTAGACATGAGTCGTTGTTAAGGTACCTAGGAGCCTTATTACAACCAAGATCCAACAACAGCCCTAAAAAAAGTTGCAGCAGCAGGCGCTGCAAACAACAGCAACATAATAATTCGTATATGTCATACCTATGATCCTAAGTCCATTCCCATCTCCTGGTCATGTCCAAGTAAGTTGTCTTAGGATCCATGGTCTCCTGTGTCAATCCTATAGTTCACTTTATATCAAAAGAATGACTAATATTCAGGTATCTATACATCAAGTCCTCAAGAATATATGTAACTTAGGACTAACATCTTTTGTAGTCAATCAATATATTAACGCTAATTGTCCTGTACTATTTAGTTAATTACTTGGTTTCGTTGGTTGGGTCGAGTCTAGTGTGAAAGCTCGTTATCATTCCACACATGTTCTCGCGACAACGTTAACATATTGGTTATTCCGTACGATTGTGCTGGTAAATAATCACCGATTAATTATTTATTACTGCAACAACATTCAAATTTTCCCATCATAGTAACACTAACACACAATCAATCATTCAAAATCTCAAATCTAGGGTTAAAAATAATAGGGTTTTTGTATCGTACCTCTTGTGCCTTTATGCAAAGATGAAATTGAAGAAATTATAGAGTGGCCACCATATCAACAACTATAAATAATTCTACAGTCATATAAATCTCTACGGAATTAACAAATACATACACAACTATTTTTAAACTATTTTTAAACTACATTGTCTGCAGTTGAAGAAAGAAAGAACTGTAAATTTTTATAAAATCTTGAAAGATACAGTTTCGGACAAAATTCAGAGCAACTACCTCATTGTTACAGCAATAACGTAATCATAATGATTTCTTTCCGTATGATTCCACAAAATATATTAACTTGATAATAATTAATAAAAAGATGTAAAAAGTTTTATGAACCGGACTGCGACACCCCTAACACTCCTAGATAGTAATAAACACTACAATCATAATCCAATGATAAAACTATTGTAAACAACAACACAATTAACCTAACTTACCTTGATCAGAGGGAGATCATCATCACGAATAAAACATCCTCCAACAACCATTACATATGCACCTACATAAAAAAACCAAAACAGTACAACTTCAAATATAACAACTCAGGGGATGGTAAATCATATATATGCATATGAACCCTAAAACAATAATCGCACATGAACCCTAAAACACGAACCCTAAAACATCAACCCTAAAACTAAAAAATTAATAAAGATGAAAAGATGAAGCCATCAAACCTGTTGAAACCAAATGAAAGCATCTGCGTAACCAAGGTTTTGTTTGTCGTAACAAAACACACAAATCGAAAGATAAATATAATCAAATACAATGAAAACCGGGAAAAAGAAACCTTCAATCGACAAAGATATGAGAAAAATACGAAAAAAAACACAGTGAAAATCAGAGATGGAGATGGATTCAATGAAATAAGAATGAAGTAGAGATTACCTTAGATTGGAGATGAATGATTGGTTGAATCGCCCTTGATTTCTCTGATTAGGGTTTCGCAGGTTTGTAGGAAGGAGGCGAGTATAATGAGGATTGTTATGTCCGTGTCTTTTGTGTTAGTATATATATTTTCGGGTTTTTTTTTTTTTTAAATGAAAAATTTTATAAATTCCCACAATGAGACACTTGGCACAATATGATTGGCTACACAATTGAGGATGAATGTGGGAGTGCCAAGTGTCCTCATGGACTTTAGTTTATTAGATGTATAGATATAGATACTTAACTCAGAGGGTGTGACCAATCCAAGTCGCTATCCCAGTGGCCAGGCACCTTAAGCTTCAGCATTTTTTTTTTCAATCTCAGCATACTTAACTCAGAGGGTGTGACTAATCCAAGTCGCTATCCCAGTGGCCAGGCACCTTAAGCTTCAGCATTTTTGCTTTGATTTCTATTTTTTTTAAGTGATTAGAAATTCTAACGGTTTTCTACTTATAACGGTGCTTCTTATACTATTTTTGGCGGTTTCGGTCTCCCCATTTCTCCTAGATGAGAACCCACAAGATAGCCTACATAATTAATTTATTACTTTTCAAATGAAACCTTTCTACCGGTCGAGCCTACCCACATATCCCAAATCAGACACGTTTTCAATCAGTTTTAATCTCTTACTATACATACTATTTGAAAACCAGACACCTAACTTTACCTATCATTTTCCATATTTTTTATAATGCAAACTTCAAAATCAGTGACATTTTTTTTTAATTTATTTTTTTTTTTTGATTTTTTTTTAATAAAGACGACTCTATATACAGACTACACGACAGTTTCTCATCCCCACACTTAAACTTTACATTGCCCTCAATGTAGGAATAGAAAACGACTCAAAACAAAAAATAAATCCGAAAACAAAAATTATAAAAATAAATAAAAAAACAAGGGCAAATTGGAAAGGACTTAGCTAGTTAATTTTTCTTCGTAAGCTCTAGTCCAATCCAGCTCGATCGTATAGCATTTCATTCGCGATTGGCTCTGACATAATGATAAACTCTGAGCTTGCCTTGACAAATGTTAAACAGCTCTGGAATCACCCGAATGGAGATTGAGTACGGGTGGTGCAATCCAAACCTGCGCAAAATAAAACAAACAAAACACGAGCACAATACCAAACCACACAAAAAAAATATGAAAAGCTAAAAATAAATAAGTATAAAAATAAATTTACAAACTCTACACTTGGGATTGTACCCAAGAACTCAACCATCTCTCAAAACCTACGGGGGATCCTTAAGATCCACATCACCCCCGAAACTAACAAACCGGGCTCTCACGTACAAGCTCATCCTGCAACCTCTCGGCTTCTCGAGCTCATCAAACATCTTCTTACTCGCCTTAAAACCCTGATGCCTTTGGGATTTGTAGTGAAACTTACATATCAATGAACTATCCCCACACTTAGGTTTTACCACATCTTCAGATCTAGATCTATCTTCCTCCTGCTTCTCTAATGGCCGTACTCCTAAGGAATCATCAACACAGAAGACATTCTCACACCTCTCACTCAGCTTAGGTCTAGATTTTGAGACATCAAAGACGACGGTTTCATCCCCCGCCCGAAGTGTGATCTTACCATCAAAAACATCAATCAATGCCTTTGCGGTGCATAAAAAAGGGCGTCCCAAAATAAGTGGAACTATATCGTCAGCTTCCATGTCGAGAACCACAAAATCCACGGGGAACACAAATTTATCTACCTTAACAAGCAAGTTCTCTATGATGCCACGTGGATATTTAACAGACTTATCTGCTAGCGTCGGTGTCATGCGTGTTGGGGTAAGTTTACCCAAGCCTAGCTTCTCATACAAAGAATAAGGCATCAAATTGATGCTAGCACCTAGGTCGGCCAACGCGTGGTGCTGAACATCGCTACCAAATAAACACGGGATTGTGAAAATGCCTGGGTCCGTCAATTTCTCCGGTAGCTTATTCAGAACCACTGCAGAACAATCAGCAGTAAGTGGAACAGTCGAAAACTCTCCCAATTTATCCTTCCGTGTTAGAAGGTCTTTTAGGAACTTTGCATATTTAGGCATATGCTGGAGAGCCTCGATGAGCGGGAGATTGATCTTAAGTTGCTTAAACATGTCTAGGAAGTGGCCATATTCCTTACAATACTTTTGATTCCTAATGCGGGAAGGGTAAGGAACATGGGCAGGATCAATCTCAGGACTCGGCCTAACATTCCGTGGCCTAACTACTGGCTTCTCAACCTGACACTCACTGTTCGGTGCTGTACTTACTGGGCCTAGCCTAGATTGCACCCTACTAGGAGCCTCTAACTCTATCTTTCTAATCATCGGTTTTTTCTCATCCTCAACCGGTGCTCTAGGGCTCTCTAACGTCCTATCACTACGCGTGGTGATTGACTTAACGTGGGCATTTGGGTTTGCCTGAGCACTACCCGAAAACTGGCCTTGGTGCTGCTCTTCCAACTGTCTCGCAATGACACCAACAGTACGCTGAAGATCTAAGAATGCAGAGTGGTGATTTTTCAACAAGATGTCATGTTCTGCTAGAGTCTTCTGAGTGTTGGCATGTTTAGCCACCAGCTGGGTTAACAGATTTTTTTATTTCACCCAAATCATTCTGACTATCCCCACCTGAATTTCTATAAGAGTTGTTCTCCCCCTGGTACTGACCTCCTACAAAATCTACCTGCCCCTCCTGGTGAATCAAGGGGCATTCAGAAGTAACATGCCCACCCCTACATGTTTCACACTTTTCAGATTTCATTTTCAACTCCTTCACTTCCCTAGTCAGTGCGTCTAAAGCAACAGCCACACTAGCATCCAATGTAACTTGGTGACCACCTCGTGCGGGTGAGGTAGTACTAGGTGCAGGAGTAGAATTCCTAAGTAAGGCTCGCTGCTCATGGTCTGTCTGGGCAAAACTTTCAAATAGGTCATTGCATTCGGCCGTAGTTTTCTTACTCATCAGGTGGCCGCCTGCAGAAGTATCAAAATGGTACTTTGCCTCATAAGTTAAGCCATTGTAGAATTTCTCTACAAGAGCCCAATCAGTCAGACCATGTTGGGAGCACTTGCTAAGCAGGTTTTGGAACCGCTCCCATGCGAGATAATATGGCTCATCAGGTTCCATTCGGAATGAATGGATCTGATCGCAAAGTCGGGAAACCTTGCTAGGTGGAAAGTATTTATTCAGAAAGGCTTGTTTAAGGGCATCCCAAGTAGTGAATGTGTCAGTAGGGTGAGAGTCAAGCCAAGTGGCGGCTCGACCAGCAAGGGAAAAGGGGAACAAATGGAGGAATTTGGCATCCATTGTGGCACCCTGTAGCCTAAAAGTGGCTAGGATGCGAGTCAGGCGGGCAATGTGGGCTAGGGCATCCTCATCATCACGACCGTGAAATTTATAATTGTTAGCAATGGCCGTCATGATGTAGGAGGGTATCTTCCAGGACCCCTCATTGTTGATGGTTGGGGCGGTGATAGGAGAGTTAACCCCCGTAAAACCTTGGGTAGATTGTTGGTGGACAGTGCGACGTTCGGCCATTTGGGGATGGGTATGTGGTGGACTAGGTGATCTAAATGGGATGGTAAACTCAGAATTAGATAAACTCGGGGAAGAAGCACTAACCTAAAGCTTAGACTCAAAATAAAATAAAAGAGAATTAAAATAAAAATAACAAATAGCACAAATATTTCAGATAAGTTCAATCGAAGCTAATTAACGCAATCGCCAAGAGTCCCCGGCAACGGCGCCAAAAACATGATGTGCTAAAAGTAGTTTAATAAAAATAACTAAATTAAACCTAAAACTAGACACCTAGTAATACTCTAGACTCTCTACAACTAAACTACTGACAGGCAAGTGAACCTATCGACTCTAGTAAAGCTAAAGTAAGTCCGGATATCGAACCCACGAGACTCTAATGGAAGGCGGTAACTAGACTCGAAAACTTATCTAAAACTGAAATAAAACTATTTATTATTTTAGAGGGGGATTTACTAAAACTAAATTCAAGAAAAATAAAGATTAACTAAAATAAACTAAATTGAACTTAAGACGTGAACCGAGCTGAACCAAATTCAAATAATGGTGGAAATACTACCTAGGTTAGAATCCTACTCATGACTGACGAACTTCTATGGTTATGGAACTAGCTATGGAACCGGGATCTTCATATGCTAAACTTACAGGATAAACTAGAGGACCCTCGACCCTTCTCAAGGAGAAACCTAAGGTTACCTATAAGCCGTTAAACTACCGATTGAGAGGTTACCCTTACAGGCTTACCTACTCTGATGATAAAGTACCCGCTAGACAGTCTACCTTACAACGCGAAAGCCTCACTACACTAAAAGTGCAAGGGGTAACTATAGAAAACCTGACCTGACTCGATACGCAAGTGGTGGTAAGGAAACTAGGAAGATCTTCTTACAAAGCATCTAAATCTAGCAATTTAACACCCTAGACATATCGACAATCCCGCACCTTACAGCTATTGGAATTGGAAGAATACCTAGAACTACTCAATCAACAAAAACCACTCCTATGGAAAACACTAGCAATTTACCATAAACTAGTTGCTAACACACAGTCCACAACCTAACACGCATTCATACATGAAAGACATTCACAAAAACGCATGTTGAGTAAATAATTATCAATTGAACAAAACTAAGTACGCATATACACCAGATCAAAAATAATCAAAATCTTTACTAAATCATCAACCCATAGTCTAAGTTCCAAAAACCATAAAAAACGTTCATTCAATCATGAGTATTCATCATAACCTAAGTAGTAATGAAAATCTAGCCAATAAACATGTTCAAAACAGGAATAAAATCAATTCTAAGTTCATGAAACATAGTTTGCAATTCAAAAGAACAAAGGAACGAAGAACCCGAATGATTAAAACCCGAAACTCTCGATCCCAATGCTCAAAATCTTGGCCCTTGGCCTTTCTCTCACCTCCTAGTGCTCCAGAGCAGCTCCAACATGTTAAAAATGATGATAAAAATGATTCATGGCCGTTCTAGGGTTTTTAATATCGAAATTGGGCCAAAAACCAAGTTTTTCACGTTTTTACTCCCGTCACGTAGCGTGACGGGCTTCAGGTGATGTGGTCACGTAGCGTGACCAGCTTCAGGATCAGGAGGGATCCGTCACGTCGCGTGACCAGATGTGCTCTTTCCCGTCACGTAGCGTGACGAGACATAATTTTTCATTTTTTTCTTTTTTCGACTTCCCGATCAACCGCGACTCGTCCGGAGGCTCGTTTTTTCTCGTTTAAGCTCCATTTTACTTCCTTTCTTGCCCGGACTCCTGTGCAACACAAAATACTAAATAGAATACGAAAATACCACAGAAACAACACAAACTGACTCGAAAATAATATAAACTATAGACCGAAAACAGATGTATTTTGCAATACATCAAATATCCCCACACTTATGTTTTTTTCGTCCCTGAAAAAGAATTATGCTATGGAATCACAGTTAGGTTTACATCCGGTTTCAAAACCTAGGTTACTTAATTAATAATCTACTAACGTGTTGAATAATTTTAGACTATCTCAAACTTAGAAAGCTCGAATTCGACATCTTAAATCAGCACTACTTGATTGAACAAGATGTTGCTCCCAAGCGTGTCGCGTTTGTGGGATCCGGTCCCCTTCCCCTGACTTCAATTGTTTTGGCTATGTATCATCTCAAGAACACCGAGTTCCACAACTATGACATAGATGATTCGGCCAATTCGATGGCATCGAGGCTTGTTTTACCTGATCCGGACCTTTCCCAAAGGATGTTCTTCCACACGACCGATATAATGGAAGTGACCGATGATTTGAAAGAGTATGATGTGGTTTTCTTGGCCGCGCTTGTAGGGATGGATATCAATGATAAGGTGAAAGTGATTGAGCATCTTGCTAAGTACATGGCCCCTGGGGCCGTGTTGATGCTAAGGAGCGCGCATGGTGCTCGCGCTTTTCTTTATCCGGTTGTTGAACCGGAAGATCTTCAAGGGTTTTAGGTTTTGTCAATCTTTCACCCTCAATATGAGATGATTAACTCGGTTGTGATCGCACGTAAGGATTCTTCGCGATTGGAAGTTGAGCATCATGATCACCATCATAAACTTGGAATGGGGTCGATCTTGCCTTCTAGTTGCAAGTATTGTGACTTCCAAGCTTTTAACAATCCACTCAACAAGATAAGCAATATTATTGACGATTTGGCAATGGATGACTAGATGGATCAACCCTGCTTTATGAGATTGGTATTGTTGTGATATGCAGTATATGTTTACGTTTGTAGTTTTGTTACATGTGCAAGTTTTTTTATGAAGTCGAGATTTGATGAATAAAAGAACATTATATAGTTGTGTTTTGAGGTCGATTCAGATGCATGGTTCAACAATTGCAGCTTTCTCTTCGACCGATATTTGTTAATTATTATGTTTGCACTTCTCACACTTTGCTAAAAACGATAAAACTACAATTTTTTTGTTGAAACATGCAAAGGGATTGGATATACGCCCAAAAGCTTTAATTTAATATAATATAATACAATACAATACAATACAATACAATACAATACAATACAATGCAATGCAATGCAATGCAATGCAATGCAATGCAATGCAATGCAATGCAATGCAATGCAATGCAATGCAATGCAATGCAATGCAATACCTTACAATACAATACAATACAATACAATACAATACAATACAATACAATACAATACAATACAATACAATACAATACAATACAATACAATACAATACAATACAATACAATACAATATATATATATATATATATATATATATTATGCCTTAAAAAAGTCTAGGAAGCTTAAAATTTTTTAACCATGTTTGAATAATTTTAGACTATCTCAAACTAAGCAAGCTCGAATTCGACATCTTAAATCAGCACTACTTGATTGAACAAGATGTTGCTCCCAAGCGTGTCGCGTTTGTGGGATCCGGTCCCCTTCCCCTCACTTCAATTGTTTTGGCTATGTATCATCTCAAGAACACCGAGTTCCACAACTATGACATAGATGATTCGGCCAATTCGATGGCATCGAGGCTTGTTTTACCTGATCCGGACCTTTCCCAAAGGATGTTCTTCCACACGACCGATATAATGGAAGTGACCGATGATTTGAAAGAGTATGATGTGGTTTTCTTGGCCGCGCTTGTAGGGATGGATATCAATGATAAGGTGAAAGTGATTGAGCATCTTGCTAAGTACATGGCCCCTGGGGCCGTGTTGATGCTAAGGAGCGCGCATGGTGCTCGCGCTTTTCTTTATCCGGTTGTTGAACCGGAAGACCTTCAAGGTTTTGAGGTTTTGTCAATCTTTCACCCTCAAGATGAGGTGATTAACTCGGTTGTAATCGCACGTAAGGATTCTTCGCGATTGGAAGTTGAGCATCATGATCACCATCATAAACTTGGAATGGGGTCGATCTTGCCTTCTAGTTGCAAGTATTGTGACTTCCAAGCTTTTAACAATCCACTCAACAAGATAAGCAATATTATTGACGATTTGGCAATGGATGACTAGATGGATCAACCCTGCTTTATGAGATTGGTATTGTTGTGATACGCCGTATATGTTTACGTTTGCAGTTTTGTTACATGTGCAAGTTTTTTTTATGAAGTAGAGATTTGATGAATAAAAGAACATTATATAGTTGTGTTTTGAGGTCGATTCAGATGCATGGTTCAACAATTGCAGCTTTCTCTTCGACCGATATGTGTTAATTATTATGTTTGCACTTTTCACACTTTGCTACAAACGATAAAACTAAAATTTTTTTTGTTGAAACATGCAAAGGGATTGGATATACGCCCAAAAGCTTTAATTTAATTTAATATAATGTAATGTAGCATAGCATAGCATAGCATAGCATAGCATAGCATAGCATAGCATAGCATAGCATAGCATAGCATAGCATAACATAACATAACATAACCTAACATAACCTAACCTAACATAACATAACATAACATAACACAATACAATACAATATATATATATATATTATGCCTTAAAAAAGTCTAGGAAGCTTAAAAATTTTTAACCATGTTTGAATAATTTTAGACTAGTTATATACTAAATAGGCAAGTCGTTAGCATAGTGGTCGAATTAAGGAGACCCTTGTTAGCCGTAAAATGTAAGGTGTTTTAGCGCACATGCCTGTACTGATCTTGTGCTACCTAACCTTGCCAGTTTATGTATATGTAAAAAGGTCTATGGCTGGTCTAAAGATTTAGACATGTGATTTAAAGTTTTTAAAGCTGTAAATATATGAAATAATCTAGGCTTCAAATCAAAGTATTAGTATTTGAATGTGTTGTTTCTAGTTTTGGTTTTTTCCTCTTTCACCAAACAAGGTACTATAATATTTATACTAACTAATGAACAAAACCAATATTTGTCACTTGTCATTTAAATAAATCACTTTTGTCACTTGGCATATTTTAGGATATTAAAACTTTTTTGTATAACAAATAAATATGAAAGGCTGTAGAGAATTTGAATCAAAGTATGATAATTGTGAATGTTATACTTGTATTCAAAAAAGACACCAAAGGATACATTATATAAGGGCTATTCAATCTAAGAAAGGAAATAAATCATAACGGCTATTTGATTGATCTTCAAACGGCTAGTTGATTGCTTTTCCTTAGCTGTCGATATCTTCTAAAACGGGAAATGATGAGATTTCTCTGATCCCAATTAATCTTCTTTCTAACACTCCCCCTCAAGTTGAGTAGTGGGATTTCCAATGCTCAACTTGTATAGGCAACTATTATAAAGTCTTCCATTGACTGATTTTGTAAGAATATCTGCTAGTTGGTCTTCTGATCGAACGAATTGAAGTTTTATAGTTCCATTTTCGAGTTTTTCTTTGATAAAATGCCTATCAACTTCCACGTGTTTTGTACGGTCGTGTAGGACAGGGTTTTCAGAGATTTGTATAGCTGCTTTGTTGTCACACAAGATCTTGCTTGCTTCCTTCTGAGCAAATCCAATTTCAGTTAGGAGCTTGCGTATCCATAGAACTTCTGCTAGCCCCCTTGCAATGCCTCAAAATTCAGCTTCAGCACTTGAAAGAGCAACCACCTTCTGTTTTTTACTCCTCCAAGTAACTAGGTTTCCTCCAACTAATGTGAAGTATCCTGATGTAGATCTCCGATCTTGCTTATCTCCTGCCCAATCAGCGTCTGTGTATGCTTGGATCTTTAAATGCTTGTTTGGTTGGAAGAGGATCCCATAGCTAGCAGTCCCTTTAAGGTATTTGATAATTCTTCGTACAACATCCATGTGGTTGATTTGCGGTTGGTGCATGAATTGACTGACCACTCCAACTGCATATGCGATGTCTGGATGGGTATGTGAGAGATATATAGGTTTACCGACTAGACGTTGGTACGTCTCTTTTTCTGCCAATTTTGCTCCTTCTTCCACATAGAGTTTTTGGTTGGTCATCATTGGCGTATCGGCTGGCTTGCAGTCGATCATTCCAGTTTCGGCAAGGAGATCAAGATTATACTTTTGTTGGCATATAAATATCCCTTGCTTTGATCTCAGAACTTCAATTCCAAGGAAGTACTTTAGTCTTCCTAAATCTTTCATCTCGAACTCACTGAACAAGTTTGCCTTTAATTTCTCCATTTCTTCTTTATCGTTTCCTGTAATAATCATATCATCAACATATAGAATTAAACAAGTTACGAGTTTACCTCTTCGTTTGAGAAATAAGGTATGATCAGAATTGCTCTGTTTGAAACCGTATTCCTTCATAGCCAAGGTAAATCTGCCAAACCAGGCTCGAGGAGATTGTTTAAGCCCGTAGAGAGCCCTTTTTAATCGACACACTTCTTGGTTCTTGAAGTTGCTTGTGAATCCGGGAGGTGCCTCCATATACACTTCTTCTTTCAATTCTCCATGAAGGAAGGTATTCTTAACATCAAACTGATGAAGATGCCATCCTTCATTTGCAGCAATAGATAATAGGACACGGATAGTATCGATCTTGGCAACTGGGGAGAATGTTTCAGAATAGTCAATCCCATATGTTTGTGTGTATCCTTTAGCTACCAGTCGAGCTTTATATCTCTTGATGGTTCCATCTGGTTTGTGTTTAATAGTGAAGACCCATCGACATCCAACTGGTTTCTTTCCCAAAGGAAGAGTGCATTTTTCCCACGTCTCATTTTTCATAAGTGCCTCCATTTCTGCTTCCATTGCATTTTTCCATTCCTTGGATTTCAAGGCTTGTTCTGCTGAGCTTGGGAGTTGTTCATTAAAGAGGGCAGTTGTGAAGGCTTTAGCTTCCTTAGATAGATTTCCATTAGCTATGTTTGCCATGGGAAACCTGGTTGATCGTGTCTCTTTCTCAGAAGAATATCGTTTTGGAGGAACTCCTCTATTGACTCTTGGAGGTAGTACATATCTCTCGGTTGTCTCTTCTTGTATTAACTCCTCGTGTTCTTCCTGCATGACCTCTCTTGCTATTTCACTGTCGTTAGATATATCACTTGAAAATTCATTATTATTAGTCATACTAGGAGGATTTTGAGGTTCCTCGTTTTGAGGTTCATCACCTTGAGTTTCTTCTTCATACGTAGGACAAGGGAAGTCTTGGTTAGTGGCACTAACGGATTGGGAAGAATTAGATGAGTCACCTTGGGTACTGTGATTTTGAGCTCCGCTACCAGGTGAGTCACCTTGGGTACTGTGATTTTGAGCTGCGCTACCAAATGAGGGACCCATTTAAGCCAATCTAGTGGATCAATGTGTGTACGTTGTTTCTCCCCCTGACCACTGTGTTGGCAGTTATAGAAAAATTCAGTTTCAAGAAAATCACAGTCAAGGGTAGTGTATATATGTCGACGTTTGGGACTATAACACCGGTATCCCTTTTGGTCAATCCCATAACCTACAAATACGCATTTTTCTGCACATGGCCCTAATTTTCCTCGATGATGTTTAGGGATATGAGGATAGACGGTGCACCCAAAAACTCGTGGTTGTAAAGTGGGGGGGGGGGATTTTGGTAAAATCAGAGAGAGCTTGAATAGGAGTTTTGAGATTGAGAGCTTTGGTAGGGAGACGATTAATTAAATATGTGGCAGTTGCAGTTGCTTCTGGCCAAAAGGATGTGGGAACCTGAGACTCAATTAAAAAAGCCCGAGTTATCTCTAAAAGAATTATATTTTTCCGTTCAACAGTGCCATTTTGTTCAGGGGTATAAGGGCACGTTTTTTGATGGATAATGCCTTTGTTTTGACAAAATTGTTTCATAGATTCATTTATATATTCTCCTCCATTGTCGGATTTGAGGATTTGAATATTCGTTTTAAACTGGGTTTGTATCATAGTATAAAATAGAGTAAATTTTTCAAAGACCTCTAATTTATGTTTTAAAAAATAGATCCATGTCATACGAGTGCAATCATCAATAAATAAAACAAAGAAACGAAAGTTTTGCCCCCCATTAACTTCTGCTGGTCCCCACACATCAGAATGTATAAGAGAAAAAGGTACTCCAACTCTCGTATTATTTAAGTTATACGTATGTCTGTGACTTTTAGCTAAAACACACATTTCACAATTCAAAGTTTTATTCAAAGGAAAAAGTTTTGGAAATAAAACACGAAGGTAGCCAATAGACGGGTGTCCTAATCTCCTATGCCAGAGCCAAGCTTCTCTATTTGTAGTTCCATGTGCTAACATCACATTTCCATGTTCAGTCACTTCTTCCACGTAGTACAATCCCGACCATTCAGTGCCACGCCCAATGATCATTCCCGTCCTGATATCCTGAAGAATACAAAAGGTTGGATGCATCAAGACGGTGCAATTTAACTCTTTTGTAATATGGCTAATGGACAACAATTTATGTGATAGGGATGGGACATACAGACAGTTTTTAAGTTTTAGAGTAGGGGATAACTCAATAGTTCCTCCTCCTTTAACAGGAACAATCCCCCCATTAGCAGTTTTTATACTGTTGATTCTAGGTTTGTTTTTAGATGTTAAATCTGATAAATCATAGGTCATGGTGTCAGTGGCACCACAGTCAAAAATCCATGATTCATCTATTTCCTTACAATTTTTCGCTATATTAGCTTGTCCTACACTAAATTTTTTTCGTTTTTTAAAGAATAAACCAATTTTAATTTTAGAAAACAAAGGTCTTCTAATTTTTGAAAAAGCATTTTTTTGAAAAAATCTTTGGTTCATCTTGGAAGAACCGTCCACCTAACTTTCCACCTTTTTTATTAATATTCAAAAAACGTTTTAATTTATCTTGGTTAAAACAACCACCTACTTTTCATTTAAAACGATGAGCCCTTTTTGATTCATCTATGGTGCACCTCCTTTTTTGTTTATTAATACTCAAAGAGCACCTTTCGGTTTCATATAACCCACCCCTTTGTTTGTCAGTGCTTTGATTCAAAGACATTTGTTGTTTAACTTGATGGGCTTGAGATTGGCACTCATCAAAAAAGGTTTCATTTTTTTGAATCATAGTACTGGTGTCTTCTTCTTCAGGCACCATTTTTAAGAAAAAATTGAGGGAAAATTTAGGATTACAAATATGGTTTGAGGTTAGTCCCTCAAACATGTTACCTCCATCCATAGCTTCTCCTTCCCAGCCGGCCGCCGCCATACCTCCAAAGCCCTCCTCGCCGTCGCCGTCTGTCACGCCGGTGGCTTTCTCTTTGTTGCCCGTGGCTATAGCGGCTTTTCCTTTCTCCTGGCTAGTGCTCTTGGTTCCTTTCTTGTGGCCATCGTTCCACCACTCAGGATATCCAACGAGCCTGAAGCATTCTCACTTGGTGTGTTTAGTCATTCCACAATGAGTGCATTTGAGGTGACTCTTGTCGATTTTCACTTGTTGAGTTCGGCGGACACCCTTAGAGACGAGGCTAGACCCATTAGGGTTTTGTGTATTGGTGGCGATAAGACCGGTTGCATCACTTTGATCTGGAGGGTTGCATCACTTTGATCTTGTTCCCATTGCTCGTATGTGGCATCACTTTGATTTGGAGGGTCTGAGGTTAGGTGTTTTAACAAGCCTTTTGATTTTCCGCCTATAGCGACTCGAATCATTCGAGTCCATAAGGCATAATTTTTGCTATTGAGTTTGAGGTTTATTTGCATGCTATCGGATAGTTTGGGGTTTTGGGGTTGGAGATTGAGGCCATTTTTGAGAAGATTGGCTAGTTGTATTGACAGATCAGATCCCGCGTTACCGTCTTCGGACATGGCAGCGAGGGATTTCTGATGAAAAACCGGTAAATGATGAGCACGGCCCTAGAATCAGAGAACGCGCTTTGATACCATGTAGAGAATTTGAATCAGAGTATGATAATTGTGAATGTTATACTTGTATTCAAAAAAGACACCAAAGGATACATTATATAAGGGCTATTCAATCTAAGAAAGGAAATAAATCATAACGGCTATTTGATTGATCTTCA
The DNA here is from genome assembly GCA_028751855.1 of Ambrosia trifida. NCBI lineage: Eukaryota > Viridiplantae > Streptophyta > Magnoliopsida > Asterales > Asteraceae > Ambrosia > Ambrosia trifida. The sequence goes on along the minus strand of CM054128.1, from coordinate 59,892,768 downwards.
AACGGCTAGTTGATTGCTTTTCCTTAGCTATCGATATCTTCTAAAACGGGAAATGATGAGATTTCTCTGATCCCAATTAATCTTCTTTCTAACAAAGGCCAATCTCCAGCAGTCATTGTGCTCACTTTGTAAGGACGACTTAGAGACAGCCATCCACTTATTTACAGGGTGCTTCTTTTCTCTAGAGATGTGGCATAGGATTGAGGCATGGTGCAAGCTAAGTTCAAACTTTTTCTTTGTTGTGTTAGATGTCTTGAAATTGCCGAAAGACCAAGCCAAGTCTAAGAAGGCTAAAAATATTTTAAGAGGTATCGTCTATACGACTATGTGGGCGATTTGGAATGAACGCAACAATCGTATTTTCAATAACAAGCATCGGAAACCAATCGAGATAGTTCAGAATGTCCAATATAATACATTTTTTTGTTGGGTTTGTAATAGGTCTAAATGGAAAGATGCAGAGTGGTCGAAATGGTGTATGTATCCGTTTGATTGAGGTTGTATCGTTTGTATTCTCGCAGGTCCTTGCTTTGAGGACTTGTTGAGCTTTGTTAAATGAAATTTTACTTTCAAAAAAAAAATACGAAAGGCCAAATTATAAGGATGACTGTTTGACTTTAGTATATACATTTAAACTATTTAATGATAGTATTTGAACTTCACCGTATTAACTATCAGTTCTCTTTTATACATTTATTATTTACAATTATTAGTATTAACATCACATATTAAAATATTATTCACGTTAACCTTGTAAATAAAATTACAACTTGAAGTTTGTATTTGTAAAAAAACTAGCGATATTTAGTAATATATTTAAAATTTATCAATTAATAATTTTGGTTATAAGTTTATCAAATTAGTTGCCGTAAAAATAAAATTCTAAATACTAGAATTTGAAATTATAAATTTCGGTTAAACTTTAAAAATATCCAAATATTAAATTTTCTATTTAAGTATTTAATTTCAAATTCTAATATCTATAATTTTAGTTATTAAATTTCGATTAAAAGTATAAAAAAACAAAATTTTGAATTTAAAATAATAACGGTAACAATTAGACTTAATTAATGTATTTAATTTGAAATTTTGAATAATCCAATTCAAATCACTGAATATAAATTCCGGTTTTCAAAATCGTTTCTCATTTTATTCATTTCTAGAAATCACAATTCTTGATGAATATAAAGACATTTCACCCATAATTATTTAAACATTTAGTTTTGAAAGTTTCTTCTTCATTTTCACGTTAGTAAAACATCTTCTTAACCACTTTTCAAGATATACTTTCATAGTTGCTTGTTATGTATATTACGGTTGTCCTCTACTTTATACTCCTACGTATGTATAACTATATAAACTATGAATGTATGCACATGTAAAAAAGAAATTTAAATTTTAACCCACATTTAATTTAATAATTCAACTTCTATTGAATTTGTTTCTTTTTTTAGGCGACTTGAACGAACTCCATTATTTAACATTTCAAATGGTATTTCAATTGTATGTTGTTGTTTTTCTGAATTATGAATTTTATTTTAAGTATTGATTATGTTCATATTTTATTATTCATATATGAGTATTTTACTTTTTGCTAATGCATGGTTATATTTATTTTATTTAATAAAGTTTAACATTCAAAGTATTAGTATTTACTAAACTGTGTGTTCACACGGGCAATAATCTAGTAATATAATATAAAATTGTATACATAAATTAGGTTACAATCCCATGTATGTTTAATAAATGTAATGTTGTATAATTAGCAATGAAAACATCAGGTTTAAAAGAAATATATGTATTGCACACTTTAATAAATCTTTGTACTATACCAACGGAATAAAATATTATGTATGTTTTATTATATACAGTCGTCTAACATATGTATACAAAAAAAATGAACATTGATATATGGCACATGCAAAGGGACTTCACCCGCAGTCTTCACTCGCCTACAATCAAGGAGGGATGCGCGCGGATAGCGGTAAAAGCGGTATCTGTTCCATGTTTCCTTATTTACATATTATGATTGATTACTTTACTAACATAGCCTAGGGTAGTAGAGTCAACCCTAATTGGGCCTTGGCCCATGACCCATGACGATTGGGGCTTTGTTTGATGATGGCATATGCCAAGATTATGAGCCAGTGCAAGGCAGGAATGAAGGTAGTTGTTTCCCTAATGGACCTCATCAGGCGGTGCTTGGTGGAGATCGTGGAAGAAATACTCACGATCAGGACTATGTCAGCCTGGACGATGAACCTGATATGTAACATTTCGTATTTTCAATTATGCTTGTTCTATTATTTAATCAATAAAACGTTGTATTTCGACATTGTTTGTACGTTTTAAAAATATTTCGTACCATTTTCAGGCTTATATAGTTATATTATGAATTTATAATAACATAAACTTAGTGAAATTATTGCCAAAAAAATAAATGTGTGGACCGGGACTCGAACCCGCGTCCACATCCGGCCAGACACCTTAACACACATGTCCAAACCAACTGGGCTACAGCCTGTCTTGTGATAATTACCCAAACCAAACTAATAAAACACATTCCTAAACTTCATCAGCTGACAATTGAAAGTCAACACCCAGGTCGACATTCCCAAATCAAGATCTTAATACGCATTTTGAACCTTGATTATATATGGAATGAATATAATCGGCCTTTAGCGTGTCCTACACGCCAAAAATTTCAATCAAAACATACCTTAATTAGGAACATTACGCGTTTGTAAATATGGTGAGTCAACATACCAATTCGAGTGTCTGATGTGTTAGATTATAAATTGATACCACGAGTAGCCTCTAAGAAGGCCGACTAAACCATACACAAACACAATTCGCCCTGTTAAGTCCACCATATTCACGTATTAGAAGACCGGTTGACTTTCCCTTTAACCCATACAATCGAGCCTTTAAACATTCTGTAAGATTAATTATAATTATGGGTTTTGTTTGTTTCGAATCAAGGATCAAAAGCCCTTTGTTTTCTGTGGGCATTGATCGTTATTCTATTTAATTAGGAATTCTAGGGTTCATACGATCTAGTTTGGGGAAGATGACAACTGATCGCACATGTTTAAAATTATTGCAGATACAAAATTGAACAACCATCTGATCTAGATCAGATGGTTATGTTGTTTGTTATTAAATCAGTTGCCTTGGGTTTGATCCCTATCACCAACGTTTTATTTTTGACAATTATGATTTGATCCAAACAAACTTATATAATTAATTGAAACCAGGAAATCTTATTCTCAGGGTCTAGACCAGTTGGTCAGGCTTGTGATTTTAAAACCATTGAACCGGCCAGACTCGGGTTCGAGTCCTAGCATAGGCAACATTTTTTTGGACCTTTTCTCTTATATTTTTTTTTACTCTTTACCTTTTAAAATAGTTTTAAAATACTAAAAGATAATTATAAATTCTATAAAAATTATTTTATATTATTCTGATGATAAAGTTTATTATAGAATTTTTAGTTTTTCAAAAATCATTTAATTAATATATATAAAATATATTACAAGTTTATACAATTATAAATTGAAAATCCTATAAAAATATCTAAGCAATTTTATAAATATTCACAAAAAATATTTTAGACTTATAAATCAATAAATGTTCCAGAAATAAATTTTTATTTCGAAAAAACGTTTATTTAATATTTTTAATTAATTTTTGCTATTTTAATCATAAATAATTCATAATAAATCCGTTTTTCACTATTTTTACACCAAAATTTTACATAAATTATTTTTGTTCATTTAGAACAGAAATATAAATTTTAATTTGAAACTTTGTGAATTTTAATATTTTTAGACATTAATACAATATTTTGACAAATAAATATTAGTATACTATATATTCAGTTATTAAGGAAATAATTTTATAAAACTTTTTTTATAGCTACAACATTATAATACAACCATCTTTAATCAAAATTTTACAAAAAGTCTTTTTATTTATTTATTTTTCTAAATTCTTTATTTATTTATTCCATTAACAATTTACTTAAATTAACAATTAAACAATTGCCTATCCCCAAATTAGGAACCCTAGAAATACTTGTAGACTAGAAAAACTAAGACTTATTTATTGCCTTAAACATAGGGTAATACTTGGCAACGCTTGGACGGCAACGCTTGGACCACACCTATTCCATTACAAAGGACTTGATACTTTGCTAAGGTGAGTTTACATAGCCCCTTTTTCTGTTTTACATTTTGGGGTGAAACATGTTTAAACATTTTATACACTCTCATATACTCATTCTTACATTGTTGAAACTTGTTGATTTAATTTGACTGTAACAAAAAGATACAGTACAATCATTAACATTGATTAAGCCACCTATTTAGATTATAGCGCTATAGGTCTGACAAACCCATCCCCCCGCATAAATTCAGGGATGATCGATAACAGTTACAGTTTTACTAACTTGCAAGTTAGGTCTCAGTCGACACAAGGTTTGATTGTACAAAAGACGCATTGTTACATGTCGGACTCATATTCTTACATTACTCATTATTACACTTCAACTATGATTGCGTTACAACATATTGTTTTCAATATTATGCAAAACCTATGTATTCTCACCAACTATTTATAGTTGACCCCCCCCCCCCCCCCGCCATCTTTCCAACTCAACATGTTTCAGGTTTTTACGTGCTTATGGAAGTTGTAGAAGTCTAGGATCACATAGGAGCTTTGGATCTAGTTTATGTATATCAAGTTTATGTATTTATTAAATTCTATGACAAATTGTAAATTGTTTAGTAATATTCGACTTCCATTTAGTACCATGAGCTATTGAACAATCATCACTACGTGACACCTCGATGTTTTCGCCATTGGTTGGGGTGTTACAGATTGGTATCAGAGCCATGGTTATAGGGAATTAGGTTATTAGAAAAATAATCTAGTCTATAACCTTAGGATTTTAACCAGTACTTGCTCCTCTTACTTGCAACTCTACTTGTTTCTGTTCTCTATCTCCATCCTACTTCTTATCCCTACCTAACCCCTACAAGATGATTACTCTCCATCACTGGATCTACCCCTAGACCCATTATCCTTGTCTAGAAAAATAAAATTACAACTCACATGCTATATTTAATTCTTGATACTTGTTGCATTTACAAATTTGCTTGCATACATGTATTATCAATTTGCAATTTATGTGCGAAATAATTATTACACTTAATCAACAACTGGTAGAGGATGAAGTACTTGATCAACAGTTAGTAGAGTACCAAATAACCTACTCAACGATTGGTAGAGGCCCTAACAACTTGCTCAACAATCGGTAGAGGTTCTTACTCACTGACTGGTAGAAGTCTTTTTCCTACTCAACAGTTGTACTCATTTTTTGATACATTGTATACGATTCAAACACATGGTTATTTGTCACTGTGTGTGTGTGTGTGTGTCTAGAGTTACAGAAGGACACAAAACCCTAATGTAAGTGTAACTCCCCAACCGATGGCGGAAACATCGAGGTGTCACGTAGTGACGATTGTTCAATAGCTCATGGACTAGAAATGTAAATATTGATACATTGACTAAGTAATTTATTACATTGAAATGAAATTACAAGAATACAACGTTTAAGAACTAACAATCTAAAATAAAATTTAGTAAATCTCAAGTCTAAGTTCCAAAATCTTAACAGTGATCTCATAACAACCTGAAACATGTACAAAAATAATTTTGTCAATACAAAATGTATTGGTGAGCATACCCTGTTTGAATAAATATAGTAGGAAAAGAGTTTCGCAATTCACGTGTTATACTGTCTACAATTTAGTGTTCAAGCTATGTACAGATGTCACCTAAAATCAAGCCTTAAAGTAGAAATGACATCTAAGAATAATGGGATATCTAGTATATATGTATAGTAGTCGCTCAATAGTATGATTATATGTAGTATGCGACAAAGCAAGTAGTTTACACATAACAATAGTCAAGTACTATTTATTGCTATGCTAGGCCCACACCGGATTAATGATTAAGGTCATAAGTACACACTATCAGTGATCAACAAGTAAAACACATACAAGAATTGCGATTGTGAATATAGAATAAAGCATGATTAAGTGAGTGAAGTAATAAGCGTACATGAGTCACCCCAAAAGTGTAAACATGAAAAAGGGGAAAGATGTACTCACATTCGCTAAGCTGAATTATCCTCTAAGCGTTGTGAATGTATGTGAGGCGAATCCCAAAGACTCAACAACGTAGCTAGTCCAATTTAAAGAAATAAAAACCGAAAAAGAAAGAATATCAAGCTTCCAATTCGCCAATTACAAGAGCTTATAATCAAAGCTTCAATTGTAGAAGTAATAGACTATAGAAGAAAGGTATGAGGGAAAGTTTAATCGGATTGAAACAATCGATTTAGAGGTGCCAAGTGTAATGGGTCATAGGTGGGTTTTTATACTAGTTTTGGATTCAATTAGCCATTAAAATTGATTAACACCATAAAGTAAGGTTTTATGATGAATTGACTATTTGACTAGGACTTTGATTGTTTGACTAAGACTTTGACTAGGACTCTGACCGGGACTTTGACTAGGACTTTGACTGTCTTCGCGGACCGCGAGAACTAAAAAAAATCAAATTTTCTAATTTAATCAATTTTAAGTTCTGGACTTGTTTCCTTCGGTTTCTAAGTTGTTTTAGGACCGAAAATTAAGGGTTTTGACTATCAAGGTCTGAAACATACGTGCTCGGGTGTAGATATGAGTATAAAACGTGCAATACTTTACTTATAAAAATTATAAGTTTTATTAAATTGTGACTTTTGGTCCTATTAAAATAGGAGGGTTAAAAATGAAAATTTTGAAATAGTTGAGGGACCAATTATGCACATTTATGAAAAGTGAAGGGTGCAGGTTGTCACAGTAAGGTAAATTGGTGATTGCGGTCCGGTACGTAATCATGAATTTACAGGTACGTTAAGGTGGTGTGAGGTTCTAATAAGGTATTGTTAGTTCATTTGGTTTTCATATAGCCAATCAACTCATGCATTTCTTTTATGATTCCTAAAACTTAAAGTTTAGTGTTTTGCTAGATTCCCATTCTCCTTGCTATTTCAGACAAACCTAATCCAATCCTTAAAACTCACATATCAAACCTCTTATCCAAATTATCCGAAATATATTATTCTATTACCAATATATTCATGTCGTGCCTTAACCCAAACCATAGCTGCCTTAATTTCAACCTTATCACCCTCAACCCTGTGTTTTTTTAACAACTTCGGGACGAAGTTTCCAAAAATAAGGGAGACTGTAACATTTCATATTTTCAATTATGCTTGTTCTATTATTTAATAAATAAAACGATGTATTTCGACATTTTCTTGTACGTTTTAAAAATATTTCGTACCATTTTCAGGCTTATATAGTTATATTATGAATTTATAATAACATAAACTTAGTGAAATTATTGCCAAAAAAATAAATGCGTGGACCGGGACTCGAACCCGCGTCCACAGCTAGCCAAACACTTTAACACACATGTCCAAACCAACTGGGCTACACATTCCTAAACTTCATCAGTTGACAATTGAAAGTCAACACCCAGGTCGACATTCCCAAATCAAGATCCTAATACGCGTTTTGAACCTTCATTATATATGGAATGAATACAATCGGCCTTCAGCGTCTCCTACTACACGCTAAAAATTTCAATCAAAACATACCTTAATTAGGAACATTACGCGTTTGTAAATTTGGTGAGTCAACCTACCAATTCGAGCGTCTGATGTGTTAGATTATAAATTGATACCACGAGTAGCCTCTAAGAAGGCCGACTAAACCACACACAAACACAATTCGCCCTGTTAAGTCCACCAGATTCACGTATTAGAAGACCGGTTGACTTTCCCTTTAACCCATACAATCGAGCCTTTAAAATTTTTGTAAGTTTAATTATAATTATGGGTTTTGTTTGTTTCGAATCAAGGATCAAAAGCCCTATGTTTTATGTGGGCATTGATCGTTATTCTGTTTGATTAGGAATTCTAGGGTTCATACGATCTAGTTTGGGGAAGATGACAACTGATCGCACATGTTTAAAATTATTGCACATACAAGATTGAACAACCATCTGATCTAGATCAGATGGGTATGTTGTTTGTTATTAAATCAGTAGCCTTGGGTTCGATCCCTGTCACCAACGTTTTATTTTTGACAATTATGATTTGATCCAAACAAACTTATATAATTAATTGAAACCAGGAAATCTTATTCTCAGGGTCTAGACCAGTTGGTCAGGCTTGTGATTTTAAAACCATTGAACCGGCCATACTCGGGTTCGAGTCCTGGCACAAGCAACATTTTTTTTGGACCTGTTCTCTTATATTTTTTTTACTCTTTACAATTTTAAAATAGTTTTAAAATACTAAAAGAGAATTATAAATTCTATAAAAATTATTTTATGTTATTCTGATGATAAAGTTTATTATACAATTTTTAGTTTTTCAAAAATCATTTATTTAATATATATATAAAATATATTACAAGTTTATTCAATTATAAATTGAAAATCCTATAAAAATATCTAAACAATTTTATAAAATTTCACTAGAATTATTTTAAACTTATAAATCAATAAATGTACCAAAAAAAAAATTTATTTCAGAAAAACGTTTATTATTTATTTTTAATTAATTTTTGCTATTTCAATCATAAATAATTCATAATAAATCCGTTTTTCACTATTTTTACACCAAAATTTTACATAAGTTATTTTTGTTCATTTGGAACAGAAATATAAAATTTTATTTGAAATTTTGTAAATTTTAATATTTTTAGACATTAATACTATATTTTGACAAATAAATATTAGTATACTATATATTCAATTATTAAGGAAATAATTTTATAAAAATTATTTTTATAGTTACAACATTATAATACAACTATCTTTAATCAAAATTTTACAAAAAGTCTTTTTATTTATTTATTTATCTAATTTCTTTATTTATTTATTCCATTAATAATTTACCTAAATTAACAATTAAACAATTGTCTATCCCCAAATTAGGAACCCTAGAAATATTTGTAGACTAGAAAAACTTAGACTTATTTAATGCCTTAAACATAGGGTAATACTTGGCAACGCTTGGACCACACCTATTCCATTACAAAGGACTTGATACTTTGCTAAGGTGAGTTTACATAGCCCCTTTTTTCTGTTTTACATTTTGGGGTGAAACATGTTTAAACATTTTATACACTCTCATATACTCATTATTACATTGTTAAAACTTGTTGATTCAATTTGACTGTAACAAAAAGACACAATACAATCATGTAAGGCCCATAAATTGAGTAGGTTTACGCTTGTTTTTATCAAGCCTGTTTGTGTTAATTGGGCTTAGTTTAGTTATTGGGCTTGGGTTAGGCCATGTGGGCCAAGGCTTTAGTGAACCCTATATAATGTTATGTTTGATTCGTTGTTAGGGTTAGACTTTCATAATCATCTCATTTGTAATTCTAGAGCCATCACCTTGTACCAGACAATCCTTGAGATTGTGTGCAAGGTGAAGCAGCAATACAAAGGATTTCATTGTGTTTTAATCTTTTGTTCTTCACATTCAATCTTGTTTTCCGCACTCGATTGTTTGTTTGATACCCGAGAGAAGATCTTGGACTTACAATTGGTATCAGAGCCTAAGTATTCTTCTTAAGGCTCGGTTGCGGTATCATTCGAAGATAAAAAGAAGATTTGCTGCTGCGTTTTTATTCGGTTCAACAGGTTTAACTCGCATCTATCTTAATTTTATTTATTTTAATCGTTTTGGTGTTTAGAATTTTTGCAGATCTGTTTTTATTCAAGAACATGAAGAACTAATCAAGATCCTGAAGAACCCGTTTGAAATCATATTATTTGCTTTGTTTGATTTTTGTTTTGGAGTTTCTAAGTTGTTTCAAGGTAAATCGGGCAAGTTTGTTACAAGATTCACTAAATTTTAAAGGGTTTCCATAAGTGATAAAACAACTGTCAACAAAATAAAGTCTTTTGTTTGAAAGTGGCGGTCCCCTACTTAAGAAACATAACAATTTAAAAGGCTGAAAATCGACGTCGTCCACAATAGAACTAACAGGTTCACCAAAAGATTCCCTACTTTCACTTTCCTCAACACTTTCAAATTCGTCTTCACTCGCATCAGTCAAACAACTCGGACACCCTCCCACTCGGACACACCCTCGACATCAGACACTCCAACTCAGTTGGACACGCTGTTTTTGTCAGACACTCAACCCCACATTGGACACCCGGTCGGACACTCCTCGGCACATCGGACACACCAACAACACCTCGGACATAGCATCTTGGTCGGACACTCCTTCATATCGGACACTCAATTCTTCCTCGGACACACACCGGCACATCGGACACATCAAACTCCATCTGCCTCGGACACACCTTTGCAGCTCGGACACAGCAGAGAGCTCGGACACAAGCCAACCACTCGGACACCCGAACAACCACTTGGACACCCGAACAACCACTTGGACACCTGCCACCTCAGCTCGGACACCCGCCACCCGAACTCGGACACACTCCAGCACATTGGACACACCTCACCAGTCGGACACAGAACCTGCACCTCGGACACTCTGTTGATTCGAACATCATCACTCGGACATTTCAATCAGTCAGACATTGTATTTCAGATCTTCATCATCGAATACACACAGTAGCAACATTCAAGTCAAGCCCTTTTAAATCTGGGCTCGGTTCTTCTGATTTTAGTGTTTCAGGCTTGATAAGTTTACTAAGCGCGCTCAGATCTGCACCTAAAATACCTTCCAAGTAACCTCGTTCTTGAGCCCAAGAAAACCGTAGGATCTTTCCAAGTTCACGAACTCAGATCTGAGAACTTCATTGCAACCCGACAACCAACTTCCACCCGAAAAACCTTTCTTGACCGGAAACCATTTCAACCCATCGGCTCCTTCAACCCAGACCCAACCAGAGCACCACCTCGAAAACAAAGCTACAACTCAGAAACATCACCCAAACATCACCACCCGTTTCACCATCTTCAACCCACACCTAACCCGTCACCGTCCCCTCCACCACCCGCCTCTTCGGCACCACCACCACTGCCACCACCTCTCTTAATCCCCTTTTTCAAACCCCAACCCAAAACGACACCGTTTATCCCAACCCACTTGTTTTTGGTGTGAGACCTTGATCGACTAAAGGAAATAAACAAGAAACAGGTTTCATTGTCTTGTGCTTGTGTTTGTAAGAATAATCAAGAAAGAATAAGTGCTGTGAATATAAGATTCGGGCAGAGGATTGGAGAAGCGGCAACAAGCATTATTAAAAGGGGAGATTATTTGTTATTATTTTTAAGAGGAGGAGGAGACAGGTTTGTGAAGAAGAGAGAGAGATATTAAAGTGTGTTGTGTTCTTCAAAGTTAAAGAGAGAGTGAGAGATTGTGAAGAGCTCAAAGAAAGAGAAAAGGTAGGTGTACAGAGAGAGAGAGAATTAAAGAGAGTAGTTGGTTGTTGCAGTGTATACTTGGAGAGAGGGAGACATAATATAATTGGTAAGGAGTGTGTTAAATAGTGTGCTTATAATCAACCATTTCACAATTTAAATTTTTTTAAAAAAACCGTGACAAACTTATTAATAATAATAATAATAATAGTGGTATTATTTGGTGTGTGCAAGCTCAATTTGGGGGGATTGAACTTATTGTTTACGGTTTGACTACGGTTGGACATCCTGTGCTTGGTGTGACAATTTTTGTGAACGTCTAGATTTTTGGGGAATCAAGTTTCAAGAAAATACAAAATGTCTTGGGGAATCAGTTAAGAAATCAAAAATGCCTTCTCAAAGTGGTTTCTATGGTGAAATGTGCTCTTCCGCTCCTACTGCTCCTACCGTTTCTGCTACTCCTGCCGCTCAAGCTTTCATGGCACAAATGAATGACCACGTGCCATCCGCATCTGAGGTACACGCTGACATTTTAGCTGAATCTTGTTGCACTGATAGGTGTAGACTAAAAATTAAGGGTTTTAGAGAAGAAACTCTCTCTACATACAAGCAGCTTGAATACGAGAAAATGGCCACATGGGATATGAAAAAGAAATTTCTGTCTTATAAAGAAATGGTCGAACAACAGAAACTCGATATCAAGCGCTTGCATCAGGAGGTGAGTGATCACAAGTGTCGATATTTACACTTCAAACGACTTTCTGATACTTTGGCTGCGGAATTGATCGATTTAAAATCTAAATTTGAAAATGCCAATTTTCATTTTAAAAAAATTCAATTGTTCTAGTGACAAAGTCGAGAAAATAATCAATACTCAGTTAAAGTTTAGACCAAAGGAAGTGAGGAATAAAGGTCTGGGGTTTGTGGAAATTCCACCACCCTTTAATGAAAATTATTCCTCAATTCCCATGTCGGATGAAGAGTTGTTAGCTCTGCCTGTTAAAGAATACGGTCCTCCAATAGAAGAGCCAACCAGTCAACCATCGAGGGATCAAATTCAAATTTCTAAACCTGAATCGGTCCCCGTAAAAATATCTAAACCTAAGAATCGACCACCTAAGCAAGAGCAGGCCCCATCAAAAACTTTTGTCAGGTCTCATGATGCTTCAAAGCAGACTGAGACATTAAATTATGAGAAAAATAAAGAAGTTGATCGAGTTTTTGATGTGAAAAGAGATGAAGTCCCAGTTTCAAATGACACAACTAAATTGAATGATGTCTTAAAAGAAACCATTTTTGAAACTGAACCGAAAATTGAGCAAACTGAACCGACCGGCCAATCAGACTCAAATGTGCCCTTTGAGTTTGATTTCATGAAAACATTCAAGAAGATTTACGAAGAGTACATGGCACCACAGACCGTTGAACCAACTGCCCCACAAACTTCTGAACAGGACTCCACATGTGACTCACCTAACGCGACTAAATCTGAGAAATCAGTATAAGTTGAATCGAGTGAATCCAGCTGTGAGTCCTCAAGAGCAGCTGAGTCAACGAGGGATTCAGTAGAGCCACCACAAGTGTCTGAATCAAGTGGCTCGGCTGAATCAAATGTCACACCCTCGACTAAGCCAGAATCTGAAGAATTTGTGTGCTCAAGGTCAGTCGAGATTAAAAAGAAATGTAAGGATCCCTCATCCAAAACTATTGGCACGGGTGTGGTAAAGCCAATAGTCCCTGAATTTAAATGTGTGAAAGTTACTGATGCTTCTACTTCATGTGCAGATTTAGTAAAGGTAGAAGTTAAGGTTGAGGGGGATGATATTGTTTGCACTAACAATGCAGGTATTTGTGTGACACATTCTAATTTGTCCGTAGATGCTATACCATATGTGAAAAAGACTGTTTCTGAGCTATATGTTGTTGGCATAGCAGATAAATACGTGCCACCGCATAGAAAAACAACCTGTGCTAACTCTCATGTATAGGTTACTGAAGTTAAACAGAAAGCTCAAGGACAGTCATCATCACAAGCACAATCTTGTTCACACGGGTGTTCAAGATGCTCTAAGCAGAGCATAAACTTTAAGAAGCATGCAAACAAATCATCCAACAGATCCCATCACTCACATTCATCAGTGGGATCAAACAGACCGGGATCTGCTCCTTATGCAAAGAAGTAGACATGCTACACGTGTGGAAGATCCGGTCACATTGCAAGGAACTGCACAAGTCATCCTTATGTGCCCTATTATCGACAACATCAGAAGGTTATGCCTAGGGATAACTACTACTCCAAGCCAATGAAGGTTGATAAAACTAAGGCTAAGAAGAACATGAATCCCAAAGTTAAATCGCCTGATGGAGACTGGAATTGTAACCACCCAACCGATGGCAGAAACATCGGGATGTCACGTATTGATGATTGTTCAGTAGCTCATGGTAAATAATAAGTTTCAATAAATGATTAAATAAATTACATACAATTGTTGTAAGAATTTGCACATCAAAATAACAAATACTAGCTACGCATCTTCAAGCATTAACTCTAATCTTCGAGCAAGCTATAACCTGAAACATGTTAAGTTTGAAAATATTTTGGGTCAACAAAAGTTGGTGAGAATTACATAGGTTTTGATAATTGAATAAAAACTTGTACAATTCGAGTGTCATGGCAAGTCTAGTCCATATGTGAAAACAAAACAATCGGGTAAATCGAGTGCATAATCAAACCTTGTGACTAGAATATTGTGGTCCATCCCATACGCTCATGGTTCACTCGATTATGTTATAAATTCGATAACAATCACCCACGCTACCTATGTAGGAGGTACACGTATCCGGGTGGGATTGTCAGTCCAATAGATCTATCATTGTATACCGTCGGCTGATCAATGTTAATGATTATGCTAGAATAATGTGCTTACCCTAGTAATGTTTAAGACATGATGCAACATAGAATAACACATAGACACTTATGATTGAATTGTAAATTGAATGTTGTAACATGTTTCACCCCAAAATAGTGAAATGGAAAAGGGGCTATGTAAAACTCACCTTAATGATAGTGTTGAATCCCTTGATATAGAATAAATGTGGCACAACGATTCCAAGTATTACCCTAAGTTCAAAGCAATAGTATAAGTCTAAGTTTTCTAGTCTACATGTATTCTAGGGTTCCTAATTTGGGGATTGATAATTGATTAATCGTTGATTTAGATAAATTGTTAATAAATAAATAAGTAGAGAAATTTAGGAAAATAAATAACATAAAAGAACTTTTTGTAAAATCTTGGTTAAGATGGTTGTATTATAAGATATTAAATATGAAAATAATTTTTATAAAACTATTTTCTCAAAAATTGAACATTTAGTATATTTATTTCTATTTATCAAAATATAGTTTTAATATCTAAAAATATTAAAATTAATGAAATTGCAATTTAAAATTTATATTTCTATTCTAAATGAACAGAAATAATTTATGTAAAATTTTGGTATAAAAACGTTGAAAAATGAATTTATTATGATTTATTTATGATTTAAAATAACAAAAATTAATTAAAAATATTAAATAAACGTTTTTCTGAAATTAAAAATCATTTCAGAAATATTTATTGTTTTATAAGGTTAAAATAATTTTTGTGGGATTTTATAAAGTCGCTTTAATATTTTTATAGAATTTTAAAATTATGAAGGAATAAACTTGTAATATTTATAATATATAATAAATAAATGACTTTTGAAAATCTAAAAATTGTATGATAAACTTGACCATTTGAATATAATAATTTTTTTAGAATTTATAAATTTGGTTTGGTATTTTTTTTAAATCGTTTTTAAAGATAATAACTAAAAATTACAAAGGAAAAGATTTAAAAAAAATGTTTGAGGCTTGCAAGAATCAAACCCGGGTCTGAGACCGGTTCGTGGTTTAATCACAAGCCCAGCCACCAACTGGGTTGGACCCTGAGAACGTTTAGGTTTGGTTTCAATTAATTATAAACACTTCTTAAGTTAATTCATTAATTGTCAAAGAAATAAAAAGCTTGTGCCTGGATTCGAACCCAGACACGAGCCGGTTCACGTTTTTAGCACAAGGTGTATCACCAGCTGATCTAAAGATCAGATGGTGCTTATGTTCAGATCGTTTAAGATAAATATGATGTCTGCGATGTGTCATCTTCCCCAAATAAGATATATGAACCCTAGATCCTTAATTCGATTAAAAACGAACTTAAAGGCTGATTAACCATAGGGTTAATGATCATCAAGGGCCAACTAGAATGCATAAACAATAAAGTTAAGGAAATACCGATTGCACAGCTTCTACTCGTCGGTCAACCGAAAAGTCAAAAACGCTAGATTATGCAAATCTTGGATGATTACAGAGATAATTGAGATATGGGGTATGTTTTTTGGTGCCCTTAGATCATAATGGGACGTTCTATTTATATTATAGTCGTCAAAAAGGAAGGTCTCAATCTTTGACCCGTAATGGTCAAAGACGAGTAAATTAGATTACAATCAAGCTGAAATCGCAGAAATCATGGGCTGGAAATTGACGCCTTGATTGTGTCGGTTCACTAACAAAAATCAATTACATAATGGTTTCCAAACATAGGTGAATTAAATGGTCGAAATCTAATTTTTTTTTTTGGTGGTCAATCATGTAAGTTTTTTTTTTCTTTAATCTGTTCATTGTATCCTTAGTTACCAAAGACTATTTGCTTTGATTATACTATTTGTTTATTATTTTTTTTTTCGTTATTAGGTTTAGAGCTATTTGCCCAAGGCATGTATGCACATGACAATTGCAGTTTTGATTTGATATTATATTGTCATAATTTCATGTCTGTTAGGTGTAATCACTTATATTTTACGTTAGTGTATGAATTTTAATATTTTATTAAATCACTGAGTTTAATAGATCTAAAGTCTTTACTGGTTATGTCTATGAATAAAAAAAAATTTATTGTTAGCGTTTGTTATGTATGGTGGCTGATGATGCATTTTTATGGTGCTAAATCTAGGGTGACTGGTGTGGGGAGTGGCCGGGTTATACTAGTCATTTCATTAAAACATAACAGAAAAATTGACAGTCATCCATTCGAATGACTACTCTTGGTGTTACGGTTGACAAACATTGAGTGATAACATCAAAAAAAGTTTGGGCTAAAACTGTAATATGGAAATATCTAGCTTGGTTTAAAAAAACATGCCTAAGTTCAAAGCTCAATCCCTTGCGCATTTGGTTTTTAATGTTCGCTTTTTTTTTAAAGCCCACAAGTGGCGCGATTTCTTGGAAAAAAAATCTATAGAAAAAAAATAGAAATTTTAACATGTCAAAAATTTGGGGAAAATACGTGATGTTACAGGAATGCTGCCAAGAACAAACGGAAGGTTGTTCAACCACAAAAAGCGAAACAGCCTGAGAAAGCAAAAGCTGCTACTCCGAAGGTAGCAAAACCGTGTGCCAAGCCTAAACAAGTCTGGAAAGCAAAGGCGGCAGCACCACCAGTCCTAAATGAGAAAAAGGACATGTGCTTGAGAGAAGTGTCTTTCATAGATGCTTCAGGAGTGCCCCAGGACCACGATGGCCTGGGTACCGATGTTTAACTCATCTCCTTTCTTAGTGCAGGGACATCCAAGGAGGATTGTCGACGACCACTGGTATGTTGATAATGGTTGTTTCACGCACATGACAGGTGACATCTCTCTGTTATACTTTTATCTTAAATTCTTAAACAGTGAGTATGTTTCCTTTGAAGGAGATAATGGAGGTAAAATCAGCAAAAGAGGTACGCTCAAAACCTGATGCCTTGAATTTTGAACGTAATTGGTCTTTAATTCGAGAATGGTTTTAGAAAAACACAAAAAGATTTTTCTTAGTTTTAGGTTATAAATTTGTTCTTTAAATTTTCAATTTTAAGCACAAATTTAGGGGGATATATATCCTCAGGAAAATACAAAAACAATAGAAAATTTCCGAAAAAGAGATTTCATGGTGTGAAAATGAAGAAATGATAGTACATCAGCTGTTGAACTGTCACACTTTAAAATCGAAAAGAAAATTAAATCAATTTGCAGCTCCATTGTACGATGTACTGACAGGCAAGCTGCACAACGAACTCAGTCCAAAATTGCATACTAAAGATAAAGGACTGTGTAGCTTGTGGGGAACACATCATTGGCATATGATTTTATGGTCTTAAATCTTGCGTTGATAGATTGCCAAAATCTGAGATTTCATGTCTTTAAATTGCTGATACATATGGGGTGTCTTGGTTGCCCTTCTGCTGCATCCAGATATATGCTGACCAAGGCACAGTCAGGATGTCTTAAAAGAGCAATAAGGAAATGCCAAAACCCAAAATTCTCAAAGAGAATTCAAGCTTACCGACAAATTTGGTATTTTCCCTCACCCTGATCGAGAATTCAGCGGTCTCTCTGTTGCATCCAGATATATGCAGACCTGATCACCGATGATCTTGACTTTGTAAAATATACAGATGTCAGCAATTTACTCACTTGTTATGAAGAAGCTTTGTGCATACCTTGATCGCGGGGGTATGTCATGATGTGGGACACACAGTTATTTCGGTCTAACACACGTTAAGAAAATAAGAAAAATATAGGACTTGAGGACGTGTGTGTATGTTTGTTTAAGTGGATAAACGATGCTGGTAATCGTCTTGGACTGCTTTCTGGCACTTTAATAAGTTTACCAGAACAAATATACTAACGGTGTGTTACAGTTTGACAAAGCTGATATGATCTTCTTGCACATGATTCTCACAAAAAGATGCATTGTAATTAGTTTGAATTTTTATTTTAATTTGTTTATCTGTTATGAAAAATTGACCATTCTTGAAGTTTTGACCGATTCTCGAAAAGAAATTCAGGTTTTAAAAAAATTTAAAATGAAAGTACACGAATGTACTTAGTGTTCATGTGTATACTGGACCCTCTGTTGCATAAATCGTTTACTCACAAAATTCTAAGAATTTGCAGAATTTATTCAAATCAAGATACAGGGGTTGATGAAGAATGAAAAGAGTTCCAGTTGCTGACAAACATGAATCACCACACTGAGAAGATGTACCTGAGTCAGAAGAACCTGAAGTTAATCATCTTTTGACAATTAACGTACAACTGAAGAAGTACCTGTGAAGTTGCTTGAAAGAGAAGATTGACAAAGAAAAGAGCTTCTGAGAATCCTCCTCTTACGTTCTCTTTTAACAAGATGTTCAAGCAAAAGCTGATAATAATCAAAATACAAGTATGCCTCCAAGAGCAGAAGAAAGAACCCAAGTTTGGAAGATCAAGATTTGAAGTTTCTTCCTACTGAGCCATGATAAAGACAGCATAAACCTAGGGGGATATTGTGAGGCCCATAAATTGAGTAGGTTTACGCTTGTCTTTATCAAGCCTGTTTGTGTTAATTGGGCTTAGTTTAGTTATTGGGCTTGGGTTAGGCCATGTGGGCCAAGGCTTTAGTGAAACCTATATAATGTTAAGTTTGATTCATTTTTTAGGTTAGACTTTCATAATCATCTCATTTGTAATTCTAGAGCCATCACCTTGTACCAGACAATCCTTGAGATTGTGTGCAAGGTGAAGCAGCAATACAAGGGATTTCATTGTGTTTTAATCTTTTGTTCTTCACATTCAATCTTGTTTTCCGCACTCGATTGTTTGTTTGATACCCGGGAGAAGATCTTGGACTTACAAATCATTAAAATTGATCAAGCCGCCTGTTTAGATTATAGCGCTATAGGTCTGACAAACCCATCCCCCCGCATAAATTCAGGGATGATCGATAATAGTTACACTTTTACTAACTTGCGAGTTAGGTCTCAGTTGACACAAGGTTTGATTGTACAAAAGATGCATTGTTACATGTCGGACTCATATTCTTACATTACTCATTATTACACTTCAACTATGATTGCGATACTACATATTGTTTTCAATATTATGCAAAACCTATGTATTCTCACCAACTATTTACAGTTGACCCCCCCCCCCCCATCTTTCCAACTTAACATGTTTCAGGTTTTTACGTGCTTGTGGAAGTTGTACAAGTCTTGGATCACATAGGAGCTTTGGATCTAGTTTATGTATATCAAGTTTATGTATTTATTAAATTGTATGACAAATTGTAAATTGTTTAGTAATATTCAACTTCCATTTAGTACCATGAGCTATTGAACAATCATCACTACGTGACACCTCGATGTTTCCGCCATCGATTGGGGTGTTACATGATGGCTACGAAGAATCAGACCATTAGGGCAATTATGACTCAAGTTACAAGCACAATTCAAAATCTGTGGCGAGCAAACACACTCGCAAGGACGAGGACCTTTTCAAGCCTTACAGGCCGAAGGCCTTTGCAGAGATATCAAAGTTTTGTCAACGCATTGCTTTAGCCCCAATTCCACAGGGGGCAAAACTTCCTAACAGCATCGGGAGGTATAACGGTTTGCCCAACCCAGATGACCATTTGCATGCATTTGAATGCGCGGGAAGTTCTGTCTCATGGCCAGTCCAAGTTTGGTGTCACTTATTCGCTCAAACATTAATTGGCGCAGCCTAAGTGTGGTACGAAAATCTCCCCACAAGCTGTATTGAGGATTTCGATGACTTGATCAAGAAGTTCTCTAATCACTTCTCGCATCTCCGCAAACAGAAAAAGGATAAGAACACATCCTACTATGTATGCGAAACGATAATGAAACCGTAGAGGACTATATAGTCCGCTACAACAAGGAAGCGTTGCAAATGGGATGCTGAGAAGAGCTAACCCATGTGGGCTTCATCCAAGGAGTCTGCGGTGAAGAATTAATGAAGTGTCTTACCGGGAAGGATGGTATACCAAATTTTTGGGAGAATCTGATTGAAGTAGCCAAGATCTATGCTGCATCAGAGTGCACTTTCCAACAAGTGCGAATCTTCCAGCATAGTAACAACAATAATGTAGAATCAAGCAGTAGAGGTAAAGGAAAACAGTCCGTATGGAGAAGAATTTCAGGCGCAGCGGATGAGGGAAAATACTCTTCCTCTCAGGATGCTCGCAACTACTTGAGTAACAAACACCTGCGATATCAGAAGGGACAATCAAAAAAGAATTATGATTGGACACCGCTGACGAAAACTCCATCCCAGGTCTTGAAAACTGAGCAAATACAATTCAAGAAACCTAGGGAGATAAGTCACAAGAGAAAGAACGTTGATACCACGAAGTTCTGTGATTACCATGAAGATTATGGCCACATCACAGACAATTGTTACAGTCTGAAGATGGAGATAGAGAATGCACTAAAGTCTGGGAAACTCACACACTTGGTGAAAAACGTCAAGAGAGTTCTGAGAGAAGACTCGGACGCAGGGGAGAATTCTCAGAAACGTATCCATAACCTAAATGCACATCACATCCATCACACCCCGCGCCACCATTGCAACATGCTCAGTCACGGGGCCACGAACAAGAGAACTGTGACACCCGGCAAATTCTGGTTAACAACGTTGTCTAGATAAAAGTCTACCTTAGCGAGTCACGCGTATATTGTACTTAACTGGGTTAGTTAAGTCGGGTTATGGTTCGGGAACTATCGGTTTAGTCTAAAGGGTCATTGGATGTTGGTCTAAAGGTTCATTAGATGTCGGTCCTTAACCAAGTGTACAAACGGTGACGATTTGTAGGATCGTCAGGGCATACGGAACATACAAGTATCGAGTCCCGGGAATTGGTGAACGAGTGTGAATATGTGTATTTACAAGTGTTATGTGTTTACAATCATTATGTGACTTGTCGGTATGTGAATATGTGTTAACATATGTTAAAACGGGGTTTAACGCGCAAAACACACGAAACCAGCCCCTATAGGCGATTAGGAAGGCCTAATCGCCTATAAGGGAGGCGAGTAGGCAATATTAGGGACGAGTAGGAGCTACTCGTGTGCCCTAGGGGGCGATTAGGCCCCAAATGCCTGAACATCATGCGATTAGGATCCCTAATCGCGTGTACTGGCTGCATAATCGCTAGTTACGTGCTGGACGACTAAAAACGACTATAAATACCATACTTGACCTCATAAACTTCATTATACAAACCCTAGTCATCCCATAACCTGCCCCAACACACACACAACCTCTGGAACGCGATTTTTGATCAAAACACAAGGTTTCAAGCTTAATCCATCATCCTTTTACAAATCTAAGGTTTGGTTTTCATCCATACAATCTTATAAACGTTTTTATTCAATCCCTAATAGTCCAGACCTGTGCTAAAACGAAAAAGCTTTCTGAAAATCGTTAATAAGTGTTGTTAATCGGATTTTAACTAGTATACATGTGTTATGTGTGTTTATGACTAGAAAGCTAGGGTTTTTATGATTCAAGATGAAGGATTAACATGTTATTAGGATTAATTCAGAATACTAATAATATTATGATGATAAAATCTGAGAATTTATTATTAGGGTTGTAGTTACGCATGTTAGTGTAATGTTGCATGCTATGTGAATGGTGTTTGGGATTACGTGATTGCATGCAGGGCTGATAATACGAGGCAAAACGAAGGGTTTTGGTTGAAACATGTTTAGGATAGTGTTTGGGATGATATTGGGTGGTTACACACGTTCTGGGTCTGATTTGGAGCGTTAAACACGCGAAAAACCGGAACAGCATGCTTACAGGCGATTAGCATCCTAATCGCCTATGTTAGAGGCGATTAGGAGGCTAAATGCCTATGTTATAGGCGAGTAGGGCCTAAATGCTATTAGATACATGCGAGTAGGGCCTAAATGCTAGTAGTTACATGTGGTATAGCCTAAATGCTAGTAGTTACATGTGGTATAGCCTAAATGCTAGTAGTTACATGTGGTATAGCCCTAAATGCTAGTAATTATATGTGGTATAGCCCTAATCGCCTATATTATAGGCGATTAGCCTTCCTAAATGCTAGTTGACCAACCTAAATGCTAGTTGACTTTTCCTAATCGCGTGTACTGCTGCTGTAAGTATAAATTAGCATTCCGAGACCCGATTTGACATGTAGGAACATGCTAGGAACCCCGTAACATATATAATAACTTGGTAACATATGTTTGGATGTAATTCGGTGATACGTGAACTATGTGCTATAACTTGTTGTGTGTTAACGTATGTTAAGTGTGATTGCATGATTGTCTGTTTGAGAGCGTAAACATAACACGGGGAGTCTCGGGTCACCAATGGGATGTCGAGTCTTGTACTTTGGGTCAGTTAAACAGTCACGGTGTTTTCAAACGAACTTGGTTATGGTCTGGACATCTAGGGACTAATTAACCTGCGGGTTATTAGTCTATGTACTTGTAACTGTCATATGTTAGGTCGCCGCTTTACGGGACTAGCATAGCAGCTGAGTTTACTCGGGTTAAGGAGTAACGCAACTTAAGGTGAGTTTACGGCCCCTCTTTTAAACTGGTTTCATACTTTCGGGGGAGAAAACATGTGTTAAAACGATTATTTGGTAACTACTGTCATACTATGGGTTTCTATTGTGTACTACACGATCTTTGGAAGTCCCGGGGGGAACCATGAATGTGCGGGTTTGCACAACGGGGAAATGTGAATAGCGCTATTGGGAATGACCAACCCCGCTCGTCGGCTTGGAGGGCCGGGCGAGTGCATATTGTCTCAAACAGGAACAACAGGAACAACTGGTTTACTTTTCGGGCACAACATCTGGTATGCGTGTTAGTAATGGTTTTCCAATCGTGGTAGTAACAAAACATACGCCTAGCTAGCGTACACTGGTTTTCGATTTGTTATAGTATGGACAGGTTGTCTTAGTACTTGGATACAAAACCTGTAAACTCACCAGCATTTTTGTGCTGACGTAAACTTTTACATGTTTTCTCAGGTCGCTAAGGTAGCACAATGGAACTAGGGCGCACGCGTCTGCACGGCGTCTAGTTAGAGTTGCATGGTTTTACAAACGTTGAACATTGGTTTATTATTGAATAATTGTTTTGAATAAGCTTCCGCTGTAAACGGGGATTTTAAACATTGTTTTGAAATTGCATTATGTTCATGTTAGACTTGTTTATTGTGATCGTTGGTTTGGATCCTGGTTTGTCATGCGCCTCGCGGTAAAACTCCGCAAGTGGATTTTGAGGGTGTGACAAGAACCTTCACAACGGCTAACGATGATGCGTGGAAAGAGGCAGATGTCATCATGCCTAAGGTACGATGAGGAGCATCATCAACAGCTTCGTTAATAACCACGGATGTTATTGGACACTACCGTACCTGCTACATGTTCTTGGCAGTAGTGCAGACATCATGTATGAGCGGTGTTTTAATCAATTGGATAAAGAGGACAAAGCTCGGATAGTTCCAGTCTCAGAGCCTATTTCGGGTTTCATACATGAGATTATCATACCCCTGGGAATGCTGACATTCCCCGTCACACTCTCCAATGGAAAGCATTCAAGAACAGAAACTTGTGACTTCATGGTTCTGCTAGTCACCTCATCACATGATGTACTCCTCGGACGAGAGGGATTGACTATGTTTAATTGCAATACGTCTACGCCGCACCAAATGGTAGTTTTCCCTACCTGCACTGGTGTAGCATTCATACGCGGGAACAAAGACTGCTACGCAGCTGATGCGCAAAAGCCCCTTAAGATGCAGAGGCCAACCATCTGCACCGAGCCGGAAAAATGGGTTCTCAACCCTAAATTTCTAGAGCAGACAGTTATTCTTGGCCCTATAATCTCTGACACCATAGTACTCATTTGAAATAGCTGTTGATCAAGAACATGGATGTATTCGCTTGTCAGCCAGGGGACATGGTTGGTGTACCGTGTCACGTAGCGGAACATAGACTCAATGTATACAAATCCGTTAAACCAATTGTCAAGAACAAATGCAGCATGGGTCTGGAGAAAACGAAGGCCATGAATGAGCAAGTGACAGGGCTATTAAATGCAGGCATTCTGCATAAGATCCGCTACCAAACATGGGTTGGTAACCCCGTCATGTTAGGAAAATCCAATAGCAGTTAGCGCATGTGTGTCGATTATAAAGATCTAAACAAGGTGTGCCCCAAGGACTGTTATCTGTTACCAGAAATTGACTTAAAGGTCGATTCCTTGGCACCCTTCAGGTTCAAATGTTTCCTCGACGCATACAAAGGTTATCATCAAATCCACATGGCTAAAGAGGACGAAGATAAGACAGCGTTTCGCACTGATATGGGAACATTCTGCTACACAAAAATGCCTTTTGGGCTTAAAAACGCGGGAGCTACCTATCAACGCCTCATGGATACTATTTTTTTTTCAACCAAATAGGTGTTAACTTGGAAATTTATGTGGATGACTTGGTCATCAAAAGCAGAGAGGAAGGCCAAATGCTATTGGATATACAGAAGACCTTCGACCAACTTTGAAGCGTTAGAATGAAGCTAAACCCAAGCAAATGCTCGTTTGGAATGGAAGAGGGAAAGTTCCTAGGGGTAATTGACACAAAGGACGGGCTCCACGCTAACCCGAAGAAAATACAAGCTATCAAGCGGATATCGTCACCTTCTTCGGTGAAAACGGTCCAAACACTTATGGGTCGGCTAGTTGCCTTAAATCGTTTCTTATAAAATTATGCATCCAAATCATTTCCCTTTGTTAACACCCTAAAAAATTGTCTCCAAAAATCCAACTTTCGATGGACTGCGAAAGCAGAAGAAGCCTTCAAAGAGATGAAAGAATGTTTGATGAATCTCCGAACACTCACCGCGCCCATGCCAGGGGAACCACTTACATTGTAATTGTCTGTATTTAATAGGGTTGTCGACACAGTACTAATGGTTGAACGGAAACGAGTCCAAACACCAATCTATTATGTTAGCCTCGATGCGGAAACCCTTTTCCTACTATATTTATTCAAACAGGGTATGCTCACCAATACATTTTGTATTGACAAAATTATTTTCGTACATGTTTCAGGTTGTTATGAGATCACTTTTAAGCTTTTGGAACTTAGACTTAGTTTGAGATTTACTGTATTTCAGTTTAGATTGTTCGTTTTTAATCGTTGTATTTCTTTCCATGTAATAAACTATTCAATTCAATGTGTTAAAATTTACACTTTAGTACCATGAGCTATTGAGCAATCGTCACTACGTGACACCTCGATGTTTCCGCCATTGGTTGGGGTGTTACATATCATTTGTAAGGTGAAAGCCTTAACCATTAAGCCACTGATCAGATTTGTCAATGGGTTCATTCCCAATTTTTCTTATGGGTTCATAGCCCATTTTTCATATATATTTCTACTAAAAATTGAAAACCGAATGAGTTTGCCTGAACCCGTTCCTCTCTTACTAAATCCGCCCCTGTTTGCAACTATTTAATGAGAGAAATAACCATCACACCATTTAACTATCATACGAGCAATGGTTTGAATCTATCCTTTTACTTTTTTGTCATTCTCAATTTTCCAAATATTTTCAAACAATTTACATGAATCACCCTCATCTAACCTTTTCATTTTATACTAAAGAATGATTGACCAAATGGAGATACACTTTTTTACATCGTCTCTAATTGTATGTAGCCTAGCCATTTTTTCTTTCATAAGTGAAAAATCGTTTCTCAATTTTGCTTTATTCTCAGCAGAACTATGAATGACTTGGACCACCGCGATACTAGGTTGAAGAACCCCTATATCGGTTTGGAGCACCCCCTAACAGCTTGGCCTATACCCCCCATTTATACGTTCTAAACTGTTGGTGATTACTGATTTGTTATGAACAATACACTAATCACTAAACTTGTAATTACTCAACGACAACTATTTGTTAGTGAGTATAACAAATTGTTTCACGTGAAAGGTAATAACATAGAAAAATATGTTAAACGAACCGTTGGAACAATGCAAATTCTACATTTGCATAATAGTTGAGTATATCACATTGTCATTACATACTTTTTATAGTTGGTTTATGTATTAGCTTTATCTATAGGTTAGCTTATCTATGTTTAGCTTTTCAAAGTATTGTTTGGGATAGTCATTAGTAATCATAGATATTTGTCTCATAGTTAACTTGCAACACTTCTCTCTCTCTCTCTCTCTATATATATATATATATATATAGTAGGATTGCCCGCGCGTTGCTGCGGGTATTTTTGTTTTGTGTCATCTAGGGGTGTGCATGGGTCGGTTTGGTTTGGTTCGGTTTTTACAAAAAAATCCTAACCATATCCATAACCAAACTTCGGTTATGGTTACTTGGTTATGAATTCGGTTATAGTTATTTCGGTTATTAACCAAAAAAATAAACTAAAACTAACTTTAGGGTAAAGTATAAAATTAAAAGTCAATGGGTCTAAAAAAACCGAAACCTACAATGTTGGACTTAGTTTGTGTTATTTTGTACAAGGCAAAGACTACACTTTCTAGTTATACTTCCAATGTGTGATCCCTTTTAATAAAATATTAACAAAAAACATACTTAGCATTTGATTATAATTTTAATTCGTCACAAAAAGAGCATTTCATCAAGATCATTTTGTTAATAACATACTTTTATTATAGTAAAAACCTCTACATAGTTAATGTAAAACATAAATCTATCACATAAAGTTAACATTAAAAATTCGGTTCGGTTATATTGGTTAACCAAAGCTTCATAACCATATAACCATAAGCGATCGGCCGGTTAAAGAAATTTAATAACGATAACCATTGGTTATGTTGGTTATCGGTTCGATTATTTCGGTTATGGTTATATTATCGGTTATGGCGGTTACTTCGCTCACCCCTAGTGTCATCCATATTATTTGAAGCTAAAGATCTTGAAAAAACCTTTCCAAACATAAAATTGCTTCAAACCGAAGTATCTTGACTCAGTGATCTAACCCTGCCGTTATTCAAAACCATAGTTATCAGCCAAACTTTTTCGTTAGAACGAACCGTAAAGCATCTATTATCCACATGTGTTTTCTTAAAGAAAGAAACCAAATTTGTGTTGCTTGAAAAAAAAATAATAATATGTGTGTTGTGTATTAAGGGGATGGGTAAGAAGAACTTCGCTAAACTATGATGTTCAAATGTCCGTATAATAAGACATTTAGTTTATCATAAACAACATTTAATTAGAAAAATAAAATAAATCAATACATGTAACACATTAGATATGTATAAAATATAAAATTAATAGTCATTCAACATAACAAACTCTACAATAATTATTGTGATTACGTAGTTAACATGTCATTATCTAGATAATATATTGCAATAAACCAATTGAATTTATGGACTATGGAGAGTTACCTTAAAAGAGTAACTAATGCAAACAATAGCAAATCAAATAATCTCCCTGGAGTTTGATCTTGTAGTTTTAGGTCTCAACCATGGATTTGAGGCCTGCGATTTCTAGGATTGGCAATCAAAATCATAAAATGCTTGTGGAATTTCAGAACCGATAGTGTGATGTTTGAGTTGGTGGATTAAAGGTGAATATTATGATTGAAATGATCTTGAAAACTTTGAAAAAAAAATATAGAAATCTTTATGAGAAAAGTTACCAGACTACCAGTATCCATGCAGCTCAGGTGAGAATTAATGATCGTGTTCCAAAACCGAATAGTCGAATACATCGATCTACAGTACCACACCAGAAGCCAAAAGTCCATGAAGATGTGGAGACCAAGTAACTACTTTCACAGCACTTTTATTCTTACAGTAGTTCAAAACAGGTTGACTCAAATGTTGGTTCCAAACAAAAAACTACATAAACACAAAGAAATATTAGGAAAATAAGTGAAGTTAGTTACTAACAAAAAAGAGATCAATATGATAAGTATATTATTTACTTACATTGTTATCAGTTCCACCTAATGTAATTCACGGATATCATAAGACCATTTGAGTTCACAGACCTACAATTCACAAGTCAAAATAAGAAATAAACCACATATAGTGTATAAAATTGATTTATATAAACTATAAAGACATGAGTATAATTGAGTTTAAGAAAAGGTTACCTCTGATTTATAACCACTATGTTTACTAACAAAATCTTCTTGTGCGCGAGGATCTTGTTCTAATCGGCTCTTTAGTCACCATTAACAATGAAATTGCATATGAAAGGAACTTAGATGTGTATAAAGATAAAACTCTCCATATTATCAATGGAAGTTAATTCATGGAATGGAATAGAATTTGTTATGAATGATTAATATAAATAAAACACAATCAATGAATAATTGATTAGGAGAGCTCTTCATATGGCCTAAGAGGGAATGTGAAGGGAGTTAGGGGTACTATAGGAATGATATTTTAGCTTTTAACTAAAAACAAAAGATAAAATTACTCTACTAACCCTCTAAGTGTCTTAATTGTCCCCAATGTCCCTATAATACCCTTATGAAATAAGCTTTATTCTCTTATACTTGTTGCTTTAAAAATTGTACCCATGTCAAAATTCCAATATGGTACATCACTCCTCCTTTATAATGTATTATAGATATATATATATATATATATATATATATATATATATATATATATATATATATATAGGGG
Source organism: Ambrosia trifida (assembly GCA_028751855.1). Lineage (NCBI taxonomy): Eukaryota > Viridiplantae > Streptophyta > Magnoliopsida > Asterales > Asteraceae > Ambrosia > Ambrosia trifida. The sequence continues at coordinate 59,863,712 of CM054128.1, read as the reverse complement.
ATGGTTCAATAGAAAACTCATTTTATTGAGAGAACTCGATAACTTTATATTACATATGTGTAATATATATTACACATGTGTAACATATGATATATTACGTATATGCAATATATGATATATTGAGTGTATTTCATATGTGTAATATATATTGCACATGTGTAACATATGATATATTACACATGTGCAACATATGCAATAATAATATATTAAACAAGTATAATATACAACATATGATATATTACATCTGTGTAATATAGAGTTCCCAAGTTCTCTCCCTAACTATGAGTTCTCAATTGAACTTTCCCCTATATATATATATATATATATATATATATATATATATAGGGCAATTCTAAATTGAAAACTACCCCCACTTGAGGAAACCATGTAAACCCATTTGAGTGGTCTAGCTTTGTCCACATCTTCATTACCAATTAAATATCTAAGGGTATTATAGGTATTACATACCCTCATAAGCTTCATAATTCTGACATAAGTAACATAACCTCTATCATCCCTATTCATAGATATTTTGACATTTTACACTTTCTCTCCCTTCTCTTCACATAACCTCCCCCTTTTCTTTTATTCTCAACCCACCATTCAACCTGTTGATAGGAGACATTTGTTGGTAAAGATCCATGTCAAAGATGATTCCTCTGATGGGGTTCAACTATCTTTCAAGAATAAGCAAGGTGCAAGAAATTCCATCAAAATCCAAAAACTTGAACAAAAACCCATCATCAACCGACATCTGAAACCAAATAATATTCCGATCATAAACCGACATCTGAGATCCGATGAACAAACAGTTAGTGAATAGCACAATTGTTGGACAACGATTTTGAGGTATAATTTCCAGAAATCTTCAATGCTACACACAGTTTCCATTTTAATTGGATGAAACTTTAGTCTCAAAAGAGACTATATTTGTATTTTTAATGTTTTTGAAAAAGTTCAGTTTGTGATTCATATCTTTTTTTTAGTGTTTCAGCAAAAATGTTAGATTGCATTTATATATGTGTGTGTGGATAAACAGCCGACATGTGTTTTGATATGAAAACAAAGATAATCAAAAGTCATTTCTAGATTTTTGAAATATTCTATGTATACAGTTATCTAAACTTTTTTTTAAAAAAAACCTCTATCATCGAACTAATGTTTAGTTTTGTTTCCCTTCTATAATTACCAACTACTTATTGTCGATCTATGTCCAGATGCGAGTGGTGGCCTTATGGAAGTTGGTGATGCAAGTGGTACGGTAGTGTTGTTTCAGATCTGATCAGAACAGTGGGTGGTACAAGATACGGGTTTCAATTGAAGGTGTGAAGGTGGGAGATGGTTTTGGTATTTATGATGATTGAAACGTTGGTGGTCGTGGAACAAGATGGTCTTTGTTAATTTTTTTTTTTTTTTTGTAAATCTTTTTTTTTCATATATTGAATACTTGATCAAAGAATATATTTTTTACTCTGTCAGTTTTTTTTTTTATAAAAGTTGTTTTTCATCTAAAAACAAATGTTTTTTTGTTGTTAATTTGATTTTTTAGTGAGATAAGTTTTGTGTAAACATATGTTTTTATTGTTGGGTTATATTTTTTTGGTGAGATAAATTGTGAAAACATATGTTTTTTCGTTGGGCTATAATTTATTACTATATGTTTTTGTGAGATAAGTTGTGAAAACATATGTTTTGTTGTTGGGTTATAATTTATTATATGTTTTTAGTGAGATTAGGTTGCAAAAACATATGTTTTGTTGTTGGGCTATATTTTATTAAATGTTTTTGTGAGATAAGTTATGAAAACATATGTTTTTGTTGTTGGTGAGTCAACATTTGAAGAATGTGCTACTCAAATTCTGTTAACTTACTTAAAAATATTTAAAAGAAATGTATGTTTTTTGTTTGTTTGTTATTAAAATTTGAATTTAGAGAAAAACATTCTCACTTTATATTAATAAAATAATATAGATATGCAGGACTTTTAAGAAAGAAAGATGAGAGATGAGTTAAGAGAACATTGTGTTTGTCAAGAAGAGAGAGAGTTTATAAATTCTTGGACTATTTTACCCCTTTTTGTACTACGTATATCCTAACTTTTGATCTAAAGCATGAAGCAATCCTAACCATTAATCATGTAGGATGAATGGTTAAGATGTGGGTTTTGTGAGTTTTCTTAACTAGGGAGGGTTTTTAATTTATCCCTCCCCTATATATATATATATATTGTAACATTATGCATTATCCTTAATTTTTAAATAAGTAAAATTTCCTACACCCAATTATTGAATAATAACATTCCCTCGTTGATTCCTATTGCGCCTCAAATTCTAGCATTTACCATGTCTCTTTTTACACTTATTTCATCATTTTTATTGATATATAAATAGAAGATTATGTTTCAAAAAAAAAAGTGTGTATTAATGATATTAAAATCATTTATGACAATATATGTGTGTATATATTTGGAAATGCATTGTTTTGCTATTATTTAAAAAAAAAACGTAAATTTGAAATGTTTTAGTGGTCAAAGATTTTAAGATATTAAGCTTAAATAAATAAAACAAAACTATAAAAGGTGATTTTTATGTGTAATGGGCATTATAGGGGCATGAATAAGCATGATAATGCCCCCAACACCATCCCCTTGGGCATTATATGGGCATTATGAGGATGGGACATTTCTAGTACAATGCCCAAATAGGATAAAAAAATATGAAAAATAATAATTAAAAAAGGCATTAAGTGGCTTTAACCATTACACAATTTTTTTTGAAGGGCATTATAATTAAGAATTAAATAGTTTTGACTAAGCCATAATTGCCTGTGTCAAACCATGGCAACATCTCCACGTCTCTTGCCAATTTTCTTTAATGCCACAATATAATAATTGACCATTAGAAATAAATGTTTCTCCAAACCACATATATATATAGACACATTAGAAAACACTTTTTCTTCACAATCACGAAACATTAGAACCGGCACATAAGTTCTCAAAATAACCATCACTAGCGCATCCATGCTTCGGCCTCTATGATATACTGTAGGCAACGGTTTAGGTCTTATCGACCCAAATAATTTGGTGGATGATTTAAGGTATTCTTAAAATCCTTCCATGTTTTATTTATATATATATATATATACATATTTTTATGTACTCGAAATCACATTGCACAAGACATATACATGGAAGAAAACATTTTTATAAATATGAGTGATGATCGAAGAAGATATTTAAAAAATATATATATAATAATAATAATAATAACTTAAATTTTTATACTGATCATTATACATTAAAATTTGTAAAAGGTTATTTTTTTATTTTATTTTTTTATTTGTTTTAAAGGGGCTTTTCAAAGGGTATATACTAAATATATCTTGTAAAACTAATATTTTCTTGTTTGATATGTACTAAATATATTCTTTAAGTTTGTTTAATCTTGGCCATAAAATACTTCTGGCATCAAACCAAAACCATAGGATATATATTTAAAGATTTCCATATATGATATGGAGCTTGTTATTGTAAAGTAGTAATATATTAACAAATATATAAATATAATATCATGTTTTTTTTTCATATATGGGAAATAATGAACACTCCAATATTTAAACAGAGTAATATATTTTACATGAACAATAAAACTATAAAATAACATTAGTTATACTAAATCCTCATTCTTAAACAACTTAGGTACAAGCATAATCCTTTGGTTCTCGTCAAATCTTTGCAAGCTCACCATCAAATTTTATGTGAAATTTTGGTATGGTATCAAGGTGAGTTTACATAGCCCCTTTTTCTGTTTTACATTTTGGGGTGAAACATGTTTAAACATTTTATACACTATCATTTACTCATGATTCAATTACACTATCATTTACTCATTCTATCATTTGACTGTAACAAAAAGACACAGTACAATCATTAACATTGATCAAGCCGCCTGTTTAGATTATAGCGCTATAGGTCTGACAAACCCATCCCCCGCATAAATTCAGGATTGATCGATAACAGTTACACTTTTACTAACTTGCGAGTTAGGTCTCAGTCGACACAAGGTTTGATTGTACAAAAGACGCATTGTTACATGTCGGACTCATATTCTATCATTACTCATTATTATACTTCAACTATGATTGCTATACAACATATTGTTTTCAACTATATGCAAAACCTATGTATTCTCACCAACTATTTATAGTTGACCCCCCCCCCCCATCTTTCCAACTTAACATGTTTCAGGTTTTATTTGCTATTGGAAGTTGTACAAGTCTTGGAACACATAGGAGCTTTGGACCTAGTTTATGCAAATCAAGTTTATGTAATTTGTATGACAAATTGTAAATTGTTTAGTAATATTCAACTTCCATTTAGTACCATGAGCTATTGAACAATCATCACTACGTGACACCTCGATGTTTCCGCCATCGGTTGGGGTGTTACATATACATATATATATATATATATATATATATATATATATATATATGAGAAGGTTCAATAGAAAACTCATAGTTAGGGAGAGAACTCAAGAACTCTTACTTAAATTTTAAAAAATAAAAAAAAATCACAACTCAAAATTTAAGTCAAAAACAAGAAACTAGTTCGGAGCTTCTCTTTCCCATTCATCCCCGATCAGAAAAAAAATTAAAAAATAAAATAATAAAAAATACGAATTCTAATGCACATGTGAGTACATGTCCAGTTAAGCTTTAGGATTTAGTTTAACTTTTAGGGTTAGTTTTTTTTTTTTTTTTTAGTTTAGCTTGTAAGGTTTAGGTTTTAGGGGTGGGGGCGGGTAGGTAAGGTGGGTTTAGGTTTTTAGGTGCGGGGTCAAGTTTTTTGTTGTGGTGGATGGGGGTTAGGTTTTTTGGTGGACAGTGGGTTTAGGTTTTTGGGTGGGGGTGGATGGGTGGTATAAGTTTTTGGGTACACGTGTAACATATGTAAGACTACAAAACTTATTTATTTAAAAAAAACGGTCGGCGCTTTTTTTATTTTATTTTTTTTGGCTCAAAACTCTTAAAACTATGTATATTACATGCTCTAAAATTTTCAAATAAAAAAAGCTCGGGAAGTAGAGTTTCTTAGATTTTCTAAAAAAATGTGGGTTTTCTCTCAATACTTTTTTTTTAATATATATATATATATATATATATTCATTTCTTAAACTTGCCAAATTACATCAAAATAGAGGGTAGACGGACAACAAGTTACGCCGCCAACCCTTTCTGAATCGCGAATCCTAATCTACCAAATACAAACCCCTGCCCTCTGGAAATGAACTATTGTTGTGGACAACCTGTTGAACCCTGGTCAAGAAACGAATAGCTTCTGGTGCTAGGGAGTCGAAGGTATCAAAGGCAAAGGGGACAAAGACATGTTGGTTCTCTGCACAAGTTTTAGCGTGCTTATCTACTTTCTTCGATTTCGCCTTTCTTAATGCCCGTCCAGCTACAAACCCGTTTTCTCTTAAGCTAGCCAAAGGAGATACCCCCGTGAGGTCCACACAAACATGTTTCCCCCTAGCCCAACCAAAGACGAGCAGGTCCGCTGGTCGCAGAGTAGATCTCCCTTCTGTAGTATCCATGAGAAAATTCACAGTGGCCTCCTTCTTGATAGAAATCCCCACTCTTCTCAAAATGTCCCACAAAACGTCTCTCACCTAATCAATACTTAGCTTATATATACATTATTCCTTATTAATAAATCAATAGTGGGGTGCCCGCGTGTTGCGGCGGGTAACATAATATTTAGATTAGTGATTTTAGAGGTGTGAACAGACCAGTATTTTGGTTTGGAGCCGTAACCAATACCAAAATTTCCGGTTAAGGTGTTTCAAAAGCCGATTGGTTTTGATTATTTCGGTTTTGGTTAATCAATATCTAAATGATCCAAGGCAGAGCCAATGTCGGCTCAGCTCATTCGTTTGGCTCGAGCTTGGCTCGACTAACATCACACTTTTAGATTAGCATTACATACCTAGACAATAACATACGGTTGCAAACTTTGATGGATGAACTTTTTGAAATCATTGGTATGAACCCTTGGGTTGCAAACAAATGCACTAAAAAAATGCAATTCTTAAAAACCAAATGTAGTAAAAAAGAATATAGTAATATGCTTATTATATTTGAGGTTTCAAATTAACGAAAAAAAACAAAGAAAAAAGTAAAAAGTAAAGGTACAACGAAGGGAAAAAAATAAGTACATCGGTCCTAAAACACCTAGAAATAACAAAGCGTGTATTTTTTTTTTTTTTTGTCCATCCCACATCGGTCCTAAAGCACATGTAACTTCAAGGTGAAGAACCCACCTTTATGTATTTAAAGGCTTGAAAGAATGTTCAGTTTCAAAACAATCATCTAGAATAACTTGCATTAATAATTTGTATAATTGGTATTAAAAATTGTACAAAATCTAAATGATCCAAGGCAGAGCCAAGGTCGGCTCGACTCATTCGTTTGGCTCGACTAACATCACACTTTTAGATTAGTATTATATACCTAGACAATAACATACGGTTGCAAACTTTGATGGATGAACTTCTTGAAATCATTGGTATGAACTTTTCGGTTGCAAACAAATGCACTAAAAAAATGCAATTCTTAAAAACTAAATGTAGTAAAAAAGAATACAGTAACATGGTTATTATATTTGATATTTAGAAATAACGATAAAAAACAAAGAAAAAAGTAAAAAATTAAAGGTACCACGAAGAAAAAAAATAAGTACATCAGTCTTAAAACACCTAGAAATAACAAAGCATGTATTTTTGTTGTCCATCCCACATTGGTCCTAAAGAACATGTAACTTCAAGGTGAAGAATTCACCTTTACGTATTTAAAGGCTTGAATGAATGGTCAGTTTCAAAACAATCATCTAGAATAACTTGCATTAGTAATTTGTATAATTGGTATTAAAGATTGTACATATGGGCATAAAGGGAAGAAAAGGGGTAAAAAATAGAGGATTATACTTGTGTCTCTTTATATGTCATCTTAACTTTGACAATATGGACATATTTAGCCTTGTCTCCACCTTTATAATGTAGTATAGATAGATAAATATTCACTTACGGTATTATTTATTTGTGAAAAAATATTAGCCCTTATTTATTTATAAAAAAGTATTCATTTACGATATTATTCATTTATGATATTGTTTATTTGTCTATTTGTCAAAGAATATTAGCCCTTACTTAATTATCAAAAAAAGAAAATATTTATTTAGGATATCTATATCTATATCTATATCTATATATCTATATCTATATCTATATATATATATATATATATATTGCAAAGGGGGAAATTCTACATGTCATAATCTTATGCAATCTCTCCTTTGAGAAATGCCACATAGGATGTGATGTGGCAAATGTAAACCAATTAAAAAAAAGGAATAAATAATCTTTAACTTAATCTATTAAATACCTAATCTACTAAATCTAAATATTAAACCTTTATTATTTTCTCTCTCATGTTTCTTCCCATAACTTTTAAACGTTAATATCTTTTATATACAAGATTTTTTAAAGAAAAAAAATTACACCAAATTAACGAGCGTTTTATTATCTTTTCAACGAGTACCATAGTGCTATATATAAAACGGAGAAAAAAACGACTATTTTTGTAACCCGACAGGTATTGTGATGGGTTTGGGATTAGTTTAAAAAAAATGTGGGTTTGGGTCGGGTCTGGGATTAGATGATACCCGACCCGATTACCCGAAACAACATACCCAAATACCCGAACTATATACCCGATCATATACCTATGAATTTTTTAACGCATCACATAACCCTTAGACTAATGCGTTCGATATTTCAATAATTAACTTTTTTTCTTATTTCATGTTAGTTCTTTTAGAATGATCGATTACAAATTTCCGAATTCATTTGTAATGACACTAGATTTATACCCCGGCGCAGAGATTCGTTTTTTTATATTTGAATATCATAACTAATGGCAGAGATTTGTTTATAATAATAATAATAATAATAATAATAATAATAATATGTGATATTAAATATTTTAACCCGAGACGCTTCCGGGATAAAAACTAGTTATTCATATATCATAAAATTGTTGATGAAAGCGTAATCACATAAGTCCGTCAAAAGGACCTTTTTCTATCCCGTGGACATTCAATTGCAGAAAGCCAGAAATAGACACCAATTTTTATTCTGTTATGATTATTTAAAAAAGCTAGAAGAATATAGAATTGAAATCGACTCGTATATCCATTTCACACACTAATTATTATCTATATCTATATTTATATATATCTATCTATACATATAATAAATCAAAGTCATTTTAATGACATGACACTCAAAGAGACATTCTCTTCTTTGAATGTGTCATGTGTCATCCCATGTGGCATTGAGATATTTTAGGAAAAAAATAATTTAAAAACAAAATTAGATTTTTCACCCTCATGTTTCCTCCCATAATTTTTAAACGTTAATATCTTTAATATACGAGATTTTTTAAAGAAAAAAATTACACCAAATTAACGAGCGTTTTATTATCTTTCCAACGAGTACCATAGTGCTATATAAAAAACGGAGAAATATTTTTGTGGGGTTTTGTTCATACAGGAAAAAAACAAAAAGTGTTCAGGTAAATCTTTAATCATGTATAGACAAGTCACTAATTATGTTTAAATCAATAAATATGATTTTTTTTTTCAACCAGAGCCGAATAGGTTAATAGAATTATACGTTGTTTTAAGTTAGGTATCAATATTAGTATGTTAGAGTTGTACATTTGTTTAGTTAATAGGTTAATATTAGAGTTACATTAGAGTTCTACATTCTTTTAGGTTAAGTGTTAGCATTTGAGTTGTACATTGTTAATTTGTTTTAGGTTACATATTAATATTAGAGTTATACATTACTCTATTTCATATGTAAAATTGATGTATCATATTAAATTTCTCAACCTGGGATATATATATATATATATATATATATATATATATATATATACACACTAGATTATACCCCGGGAGCGTCCCGGGTTGAAAAATTTAATATGATACATCAATTTTACATATGAAATAGACTAATGTATAACTCTAATATTAATATCTAACCTAAAACAAATTAACAATGTACAACTCAACACCAATTTTTATTCTGTTATGATTATTTAAAAAAGCTAGAAGAATATAGAATTGAAATCGACTCGTATATCCATTTCACACACTAATTATTATCTATATCTATATCTATATATATATATATATACATATATAATAAACCAAAGCATTTTTTATGACATGTCATAATATTATGCAATCTCTCTTTTGATATATGCCACATAGAATGTGATGTGGCAACTCTAGACCAATTAAAAAAAGGAATAAATATGGTTTAAATATAATTTAACATAATCTATTAAATACCTAATATACTAAAATGTAAATATTAAAACTTTATTATTTTCTCTCTATGTTTCCTCTCATAACTTTTAAACGTTAATATATTTTATATATGAGATTTTTTAAAGAAAAAAATTACACCAAATTAACGAACGTTTTATTATCTTTCCAAAGGGTATCATAGTGCTATATAAAAAACGGAGAGAAAAAACGACTATTTTTTGTAACCCGACAGGTATTGTGTCAGGTTTGGAATTAGTTTAAAAAAAATTGTGGGTTTGGGTCGGGCTTGGGATTAGGTGATACCCGACCCAATTACCTTTATTTTATATTAAAATATGATAACTTATGGTAGAGATTTATTTATAATAATAATAATAATAATAATAATAATAATATTCATTAATTATATATTAGCAAGTCATTAATTATGTTGTCATATTAGATATTTTATTATGTCATATTAATTATGTTGTCATATTAGATATTTTAAAGTATCTAATGTAAGTTGATACATAGATGCCATTTTTATAGTTTAGATACTTCTAATTTTATTCACTTTACTTAGATTTTTCAACCCGGGAAGCTCCCGGGGTTTAAGCTAGTACATATAATAAACCAAAGCTATTTTGATGACATGTTATAATATTATGCAATCTCTCTTTTGAGAGATGCCACATAGGATGTGATGTGGCAACTCTAGACTAATTAAAAAAAGAATAAGTATGGTTTAAATATGATTTAACATAATCTATTAAATACCTAATCTACTAAATTTAAATATTAAAACTTTATTATTTTCTCTCTTATGTTTCCTCTCATAACTTTTAAACTTTAATATGTTTTATATACGAGATTTTTTAAAGAAAAAAAATTACACCAAATTAATGAGCATTTTGTTATCTTTCCAACGAGTACCATAGTGTTATATAAAAAACAGAGAAAAAAACGACTATTTTTTGTAACCCGACAGGTATTGTGTCAGGTTTGAAATTAGTTTAAAAAAAATTGTGGGTTTGGGTCGGGCTTGGGATTAGGTGATACCTGACCCAATTACCCTTTTTTTTATATTAGAATATGATAACTTATGGCAGAGATTTGTTTAAAATAATAATAATAATATTCATTAATCATATATTGACAACTCATTAATTATCTATATATATATATATATATATATATATATATATATATATATATATATAGTGAAAGTATATGGAGAAAACCTCTTAAAATGAAAAAACCCCAAGAAACCCATCCCTTGGCCCATATTGTGCCACATCATCAAAGCCAACTTTTCACCTTATTATATTAGAAAGGATACAATTGTCATTTTCATTTTCCCCCTCTTTTTTTTCAATTTTTGAATTACCCCGTCTATATAAACAAACAATTATACACACACTCTCTCTTCCAATGTCACATCTTGTTCTCCTCTATCTCTCTCCTCAGAACCAAGAACCAACAATAATAAAAACCTGCTTTCAATCCATTAAACCCTAATCATTCTTGATCAAAGATCTTCGGAAAAAATTGAAGTTACGATCAATTAGGTCTACCGTCAAAATCATCCATGGTCAGTCAAAGAAGATAAATGGTCAGTCAAAGAAATCAATTTAAGTTAGTTTGCCAATGTATATCGTCTTTACTGCGTAGCCGTCAATGTGTATACATAAAATCCAACTTTTATATAATATATGCATGGTTACATTATGTTTTGCAGGTGCTTAGTTCCAATAAGCCATTGTCCAACACTACTTGCATCAGCTATGGTTTATTAAATAATATAAACATCAGTTCACTTTGTACCCACTAGAAAGCTGTTTCATATGATTGTTATGCTTCTAGTAGGCTTGTTTTTTCTGAAACGGAGTGAGCATAATAATAATAATAATATCGTGTATTGGATTTTTTCTACTCTGTTGGTTTGAAGATCATGTGGATTGGATTTATATGAAAAAATATTATAAAAACAAGGGGCATCATCATTTTTTTCTACTATATTATTGTTTATTTTTTTTTGAACTTATAAGAAAAAAATATTATAAAAACACTATATCTTATTGTTTGATAAATTATATATACAAAATGTGTATTTTGTTAGGTTTTGGGATTTGTTGAAATAATAATAATAGTTTTGGGGATAGATTTTGTTTGCATACCAAGCGTTCGATCAAATGCTTGAATGAAAAAAAAAACCTTATGTTAACCTTTTTGATTTTTTTTATTATTGTTATTTTGTTTATGCTAGATTGTTATTGGATTTGGCACATGAGGTTGATAGATCACATGTGATTGATGAATAAATGTGTAGTCTTTTTATGTTAGTATATGCTAACACATGTTAGTGATGTCCCCATTATGTGTTTGAGGATCCCGACTAACATGTGTATATGTTCCAGTGTTGGTTTTTACGAGTAGGCTATAGGAAAAAGGTGGCATTGGTGATATGGCTGTGGTAAGTGATGTTTTTTTATAAAGATTATAATTTTTTAATCTTTTTGGTGAATGGAGTGTTTAAATTAGCTTGATTAAATTGGTTTATGGCTTTGTGAAAACTGAAACTAATGGATGATGGAGAAATTGGTATATTTTTGTATTCTATTTAAATTTTTTTGGCCAGTGAAAGTGTTATGAACTCGTCTAGGGTGCATGTCTATTTTTTGCGGTCCGAGTCGTGTATTCTCACACACGTTAGTAATGTTAACACATGCTAGTATATGCCCAACTAACAGGTGTTAGGGTCCATATGACATACGTTATTTTTAGTAAAACATATGTTTTAGAATATGCTAACACATGCTACTGATGTCTTTTATTATATTATATATATTTCATGAATATGAGGATAATTTTTTGGTATATGGATTTGGATTGGTTCTGCCTTGATTTTTTTAAATTTATTATAGTTGGATTTTAAACCCTATTAATCGTATTTGAGTGTATATATATATATATATATATATATATATATATTGCAAAGGGATTAATCCTACATGTCATATTGTTATGCAATCCTTCCTTTGAGAGATACCACATAGAATGTGATGTGGCAAGTGTAAACCAATTAAAAAAAGGAATAAATATGATTTAACCTAATCTATTAAATACCTAATCTACTAAATCTAAATATTAAAACTTTACTATTTTTTCTCTCATGTTTCCTCCCACAACTTTTAAACGTTAATATATTTTATATACGAGATTTTTTAAAGAAAAAAATTACACCAAATTAACGAGCGTTTTATTATCTTTCCAACTAGTACCATAGTGCTATATAAAAAACGAGAAAAAATGACTATTTTTTGTAACCCGACAGGTATTGTGTCGGGTTTGGGATTAGTTTAAAAAAAATTGTGGGTTTGGGTCGGGTCTGGGATTAGGTGATACCCGACCCGATTACCCAAAACAACATACCCAAATACCCGAACTATATACCCGATCATATACCCATGAATTTTTTAGCGCATCACATAACCCTTAGATTAATGCGTTCGATATTTCAATAATTAACTTTTTTTCTTATTTCATGTTAGTTCTTTTTAGAATGATCGATTACAAACTTCCGAACTCATTTATAATGGCACTAGATTTATACCCCGACGCAGAGATTCGTTTTTTTATATTTGAATATGATAACTTATGACAAAGATTTGTTTAAAATAATAATAATAATAATATATTTTATTATGTCATATTAGATATTTAACCCGGGACGCTCCCGGGATAAAAACTAGTGTTGTCATATTAGATATTTTATTATGTCATATTAGATATTTTATTATGTCATATTAGATATTTCAACCCAGGACGCTCTCCAACAAGTAATTGCTATATAAATGCCATTTTTATAGTTTAGATACTTCTAATTTTATTCACTTTACTTAGATTTCTCAACCCGGGACGCTCCCGGGGTATAAGCTAGTATATAGTAAACCAAAGCATTTTTAATGACATGTCATTATATTATGCAATCTCTCTTTTGAGAGATGCCACATAGGATGTGATGTGGCAACTCTATACCAATTAAAAAAAAAGAATAAATATGATTTAAATATGATTTAACATAATATATTAAATACCTAATATACTAAATGTAAATATTAAAACTTTATTATTTTCTCTCTCATGTTTCCTCTCATAACTTTTAAACGTTAATATCTTTTATACGAGATTTTTTAAAGAAAAAAATTATACCAAATTAACGAGCGTTTTATTATCTTTCCAACGAGTACCATAGTGCTATATAAAAAACGGAGAAAAAAAAACGACTATTTTTTGTAACCCGACAGGTATTGTGTCAGGTTTGGAATTAGTTTAAAAAAATTGTGGGTTTAGGTCGGGCCTGGGATTAGGTGATACCCGACCCAATTACCGTTTTTTTTATATTAGAATATGATAACTTATGGCAGAGATTTGTTTAAAATAATAATAATAATAATAATAATAATAATAATAATAATAATAATAATAATAATAATATTCATTAATCATATATTGGCAAGTCATTAATTATGTTGTCATATTAGATATTTTATTATGTCATATTAGATATTTCAACCCGGGACGCTCTCCAACAGGTAATTGCTATATAGATGTCATTTTTATAGTTTAGATACTTCTAATGTTATTCACTTTACTTAGATTTCTCAACCCGTGATGCTCCCGAGGTATAAGCTAGTATATACAATATATGGTATGATTGACAAAAGCTTGGTCCTATCGCAAGTGACTCCATATAATTTATACATATGAAAAACGAGTATTAGAAATAAAAAAACTTTTATAAAAACATTCTTAAAAATTTGTCCATTGTATAAGATAAATCTCTTGGTAATTATTATTAGTCACAATAAACATGGTTTTATTGTGTTTTTTTATTGGGAAACTAAAACTATTTTAGTGACGAGTTAGTATGGATGAACTATAATATGAACTTACACGATTTATATGATGATCGTGTGAAACCAACCAAGCACGGACTCGATTGGTGTAACACCCCAACCGATGGCGGAAACATCGAGATGTCACGTAAGAATGAGTATACAGTAGCACATGGTAATCCAAATTTTAATTGAAATAAATTTAAATTGCAAATATCCAAAAATAGAAATACATAAAGAGTTTTAAATGTGGAATTCTAATACATCACAAAAGACCAAGCAAGCATAGACTTCAAATTATTCTTCATAGAAATACTCTAGTCTTCATGCATCATTATTTCCTGTTGAGTTGTAAAAATGGGGGGGTCAACTAGAAGTTGGTGAGAATACATAATCCATGTTAAGCAAAATAGTTTAAGTATAAAAGTCTAGCAATTCATATGTCAATCGTAAATTTAAGTCTACATGAATAGCATAATATGTTGAATCGACATAATCAAACCTCCGACTAGTTTAGGTCCATCCCGTCATCTACGGTTCACCTTAGTAATATGTTGGAACGATAACAATCACCCACGCTACCTATGTAGGAGGTACGCGTATCCGGGTGGGGTTGTCAATCTAATAGATCTATTATTGAATATCGCCGACTTGGCCATAGCTAATGATTATGTAATGTTGAAACTCGTTGAAACTCGTTGAAACTGTTGTTGACTAATTCATGAGGCAATAAAGTTTACAACTAGACATACATGTTGAATTGCTTAAATAAAATGTTGCAAGTATAAAGCATCGCATAAACATGGTTACGTAAACTCACCTTGGTATAGTATTAGGTATTGAGAAATAGTATGAGTGTAGCCCAATAGATTGCCAAGTATTACCCTATGTATAAGGCAACAAATAAGTCTAAGTCTATCTAGTCTACAAGTATATTCTAGGGTTTCGATTTGGGGATATCTAATTGTTGAATTTATAATAAAATGTTTAAATAAATAAAGGGAAATTTGATAATTAAATAAATGAAAGTCTTTTTATAAAGTTTGAATTTAGGATGTTCACAATAATGTGTTTGAAGTATAAAAATAATTTTTATAAAATTATTTTCTTTAAAATAGATTATTAAATCTATTTATTACAAATTGCCAAAATTTAACTTTAATATGTAAAAATATTAAAATTAAATAATTTTTATTGTAAAATTATATTTCTGTTCTAAATATTCAGGAATAAATTGTATAAAATTTTGGTGCAAAAATAATAAAAGTTGAATTTATTATGATTTAATTATGATTAAAACTAACAAAAATTGATTAAAAATATAAAATAAATGATTTTTCAGAATTAAAAATCATTTCAGTAAAGTTTATCATTGTACAAACTCAGGATAATTTTTGTGGAAATTTATAAAATTGTTTTGATATGTTAATGGATTTTTATAAATATAATAGCATAAAATTGATTTAATTATTATAAATATTAAATAAATAAATTTCAGAAAACTAAAAAATTGTGGGTAAAACTTTTACATCAGATTTGTTAAAAATAATTTTTTTAGAATTTATAAAAAGGTTTTAATAATTAAAAACGAATTTACAAGATTTAATGTATAATATATATATATAATTGGTTTGTTTGTTTTAAAAATGAAAATAAAGCAAAAAGGGGTGCCATGGCCGGGACTCGAACCCGGATGGCTAGGGTAATAAGCAACAGTCACAACCACTTGGTCCAGACCAGTGGTTGTGATTGTTTCTGTTTTAATAAAAATAAATACGCGATGCTGAAACGAGTTTATCCCCAAATCAAGCGTTCGAAGCCCTAGATCAGCAATAGATTGATTCACACATCAATAGCCCAATTAATCATAGGGCTATTGATGTGTGGATGCCGATGAACATAACCCACAGAAAATATTACACTTACGAAGATGTTACGAGTTCGATTGATTGGTCAACCAAAAAGTCAAGACTGCGATTGTGATTGAACAAGCAGAGTATAATTAAGAAAATTGGAGGTTTAGAGAGAAGTATTGGCGAGTTGTGAAGGCTCGCAAATGATCAATTTATAGTGTAAATCACTGGATCGAAGAAATGGTAAGGATTGACCAATATTCAATGTCATACGCGTATTATGATTAATTGGTTAACGATTGATTGATAATTAGCGTGTAGCTTAGTCAGACAGGGCCGATAATCGTGTATTGTTACCAAAAATATACAAATCACGAGTTATGATGGATGATTATGGCAACTCGCGTCCCACAGTTGACTTTTCAAGTCAACTGTGAAGGATTTCAATCAAGCATATAATTAAAGCGTGCTGGGTTCTGAACAAACAATGGTTCCAGCCCAGCTGGTTAGTGTGTTGTGTATAGTTTGGGCCGGTCTTGGGCGCGGGTTCGATTCCCGGCCCAAGCGGTTTATTTTTTTTTTTTTGATAATTATCATGTTTTAACCATATATATTTATAATATATATAGTATTAGGGTTTCACAAGTGCGACAAAAATAATTAAATACGAACATTAACGAAAGAACTTGACGTTTTATTAATTATGGTGATGTAACGTACAAGTATAAATACGAAATGTTACAATTGGCATGATAACGTATAGCGCTGCAAACGAACCGAACGAACAAAAACAATGCCTTGTTTGTATTCGTTTGTTAAGGAAATTATGTGTTCACGAAGAGCTCATTAAACACTTACTGAACGAGATTTTTTTGTTTGTGTTCGTTTGTTAAGAAAACACTTGAGTGTTCGTTTGTTAATTTTGTTCATGAACGCACACGAACGTTAATGAACACAAACAAGTGTTGAACATAACAGAACACAAATGAATACAAACGAACACAAGGAAGTGTTCATGAACGGAAACAAACACAAGCGGATATATATATTAACTTTCGAATAAGGTATAATTCACATACATTAAGACATTAGCTAGATCCACCAAAAATATAGCCTAACTATCCAAACATATTTATGTGACACCCGGCATATTTGACTTAACATATTTAAACTTATAAGTCTACCTTAGCGGGAAACGTTTTACTTACGTACTTAACTGGGTTAGTTGAGTTGGGATTTTCTAACGTATTGTCCAGGGTTCAAGGATCGGGAGGATCATTGGTGTCTTTTACGTACACACGAGTCTTGAGTCCCGTTGTTGATGAATTACATAAACTATATTAAGTGTTATGCGTAGAGTTATTCTTACGTGGTGGATTATATGCAAATACGTGTTTAAATGATGTTTAGATGATTATCCATGCTTATGTATGTTAAACATTGACTAGGGTTACATGTTCATGTGTTAGGATGTGTTAAAATGCGTTAAAAACGACAAACTGGAAAATCTGGAAAAAGGCATTTCCTGGTTCGACCTTTCGAAGGGTCGAACCTGGCCATCCATATGTTAAAAGTCCCCTTCGACCAAAATAAACCACATTCGACCCATGTAAAGGGTCGAACCTGGCTATCTGTTAAAAGGAAACTACATTCGACCATTTTATCCCACGTTCGCCCTCCTATAAGGGTCGAACCTGGACATACTATAAATACCATCCTTAGTCATTTTTCATCATTTCACAAACCCTAAACGCCTCCAAACACTCTCTTTCGACTTTTATCATTTGGGAAGGAGTTTTTTTGAGCTTGTTTTTCATAATCCAACTCTCTAAATCATTACAAGTGAAGACCTAAGGTGTGTTCTTCTTTCTAAATCCTTTTTGAGTAATTTTAATTCGTTTTTATATAACCCCAAAGTTCCAGATCTGATCTAAGATGACTTTTATAAATAATAACCTTTCTAAAACCTTTCTAAACAAAACCTCACCATAAAACATGAGTTTTCTTATGTGTTAACATATGTTAATGATTCTTCATGATTATGTTATGTGATTGTTTGATGTTGTATTATATGTGGATGGTATAGAGGTGTTCTAGGAAGGTTGTAACTGATGAGTAATGATTACCTTAGGTCATAAACTATTGTATGATGATGTTAGGTCTAATTTGGGGATTTTGATAGATATGGGGATTTATGCATGATGTTATTAGGAATGATATGATTGGTGGTTTTGATCTACATGATAATCTGAGTATGATAATGTGTTTATTAAATGATTTCACAAAAGTTTCCTAATTGGGTAAGGTTTCCATGCATGATGTGACATCTCCATAATATTGCCATTTTGGGTAAACTTTAAAACGGACTGATTAGGGAGTAAAATTAGTAGGGTTTTGTAGGGATATGTTATGCATACTTGACTGCTGTGTTTCATGATGTTTCGTGATGTTTTCGGACGTTTTTGAAGCGTTTTTGGGAAAACTAGTCTGCCAGGGTCGAACCTGGGCACCTTTGACCAGTCGTGGGGTCGAAGGTGGACCTCCAGGGTCGAACCTGCCAGTCTGGTGGTCGAACCTGCACTAATTTGGTCGAACGTGCTTGTTTTAGGTCGAATTAACACATGTTAAGGTCGAATGAACATGTGTTAAGGTCGAATGAACTTGTTTTAGATTGCATGAACTTACCTTGGGGTCTAAGGAACCCAAAAAGGGTCGAACCAAGATTCTTGGGGTCGAACCTACCTTATTTCCTTCCACCTTCGACCCGACTAATTCGTATGTGCGATTTTTGATGCAAACTAAGTATGTTATGCTTGAAACTTACTTATAATCTATGTGTACTTGATTTGTTTGTGTAATGAGTCACCAACGGGATGTCGAGTCGGTCTAGTGTGTCGGTTAAACTGTCAAGCATGTTTTCAAACTTACTTAGTCATAATCTGGACAATCGGGGACTAGTTAACTTTAGTGTTATTAGTCAAAACTCTTATACAAACTTTATTGATAGATCGCCTGTAATAGTTTGAAATGTTATAAAAAAATAATAATAATGATTGTTTTGTTTTGACGTTTTTTTTACAACCTTTGATACAAGTTTCCTTCAAAAATTAAAAAAAAAAACAAATCAATAATGAATTATTATGTGGCACTAAATGAGAATAGATATAATAGAATGATAATGATCTAATCACTTGCAAAACTGCCACACGCTTTTCTTGATAATACGTATCCTTTCCGTTTTAAACCTTATCACATAATTCACTTTAAAATTTGAACGCACCTACCGAAAATCGAGCGTAACATTCGTTAAACCAACCTATTTTTTATATATAAAACCCATTGAACTTTACATTCAAACCGCAACCGCAACCGCGACGCCACCATCGATCTAGTTCATTACCTCCCACCGCCACCGTCAAGTCGACCGGTCACCTATTGAGACCGCCGCTACACTACCACTCGCCACCGTGTTCCTCTCTCCGTTTTTCTTGCATCAGGTAACCGGGAAACCTTCCTTACCTATTTATAACGTTTATGGGGTGTTACGTTTCCGGTGATCCTGGGTCGGTAATTTTGGGGATAGTAGAATTCTGTGATCTTGCCTAGGTTATAAGTGTGTTCTTATTTATATACATTGTGAATGTGCAGTGCATGTGTGTGGGTAAGTTGTCATCATAGTATTTTTTTTCATGTCCGTCACTTTGTAGTGCGGATTTTGTCCGTTCGTTCGTTGTCTTAGATTTGTATTATAAGTTGTCAAATTCATTGTAGCATGCAATATACCTATTAATTTGTGATCATTGTTGCATGTTCCCGTTAATATTATTTTCGTTATTTGCATGACCTTATCCTTTGTAATCGATCACCCGAGCAGTTTGTTTTGACTTGTCGTTTCGGCATCAACGACATGGCACTTATCGTGACAGTGCGTAATAAAAGTTAACGGCGTTTCTAGATTGTGTTAGTAACACTTGGCCCCTAGAGGCGTATAGATCGATCTTAGCTTTGAGTTTGAGTTTGTTATGTGGAGACTGGAAGAATGGGTGTACGCCACACTCACCATCTCATAGGTGCATAGACTAGCTATATGTGTACCAGTTTGTAAGTTTATTTAGGCTCATGGGTGGTTTCCGTTTGATGTGACTTAATTTATTGTTATGTAGAGTCACGCAGTTTGATATTCGTATATGTTCTTATATGTTTCTGATTTTGTTTCGATATGCTCCGGTACGTTTGAATTTGTCCCGAATGAGAGTTGGGTTCGAGTTTAAAGTTTAGTTGTTGGGATTCGTATTTCTTTCCTTTCATCCGTTCTTTACATGAACTATTGATTTCTCTGTTACTGGGCAATTTTTGGCTCAGCCGTATTTTTCTTTGTTGTGTTGTCTTATGTGTTCGCAGGTAATCTGGGGAATCAGGGATGAGTGAGAGATAAATGAAGTTCAAGACTTTTCATTTCGTTCAAATTCAATAATAAATAAATTGAGACTTAGGATTTTGTTCGGTTTGATTTGAGATTCTCGTTTGTCTTTTGGATTCTATTTTTTTCTTTTCTAAATGGATTGTGTTTGGTTTTGATATCTGTAATAGTGACATTTCAACCTGTCTGGGTTAGGGTGTGACAATTAGGTGGTGTTTGTTTTTCTCCCAGAAGCACTTTTGACCTCTTTTGTCTGCGTCGTGCAGACGCGGGCAGACGTTTGGGGCGGGCAGACTGTTTGTTTTTTGGAAGACATTTCACTCCAAAAGCTCTTCCTGACCTCTTCTTGGTGCAGACTTAGACCAAAGTCTTCTAAGGTCTTCAAAGGTCTTCTCCTCTTCTCTTCTCCTCACCCACCACCACTACCACCCACCACCACCACCACCACCACCACCGTCACCCACCCACCACCACCACCTAGCATCGTCCACCACCACCGTTCACCACCACCACGGTCCATCACCCCCACCACCCACCACCGTCCACCACCCACCACCACCACCACCACCACCGTCCACCACCACCCATCCACCACCGTCCACCACCACTACCACCACCCACCACCACCACCACGGTCCACCACCACCACGGTCCACCACCACCACCACCACCGTCCACCACCACTACCACCACCACCCACCACTGTCCACCACCACTATCACCACCACCCACCACCACCACCACCACCCACCACCACCACCTACCACCGTTCACCCACCACCACCACTACCACCACCCACCACCCACCATCGTCTACCACCAACCACCACCATGGTCCACACCACCACGGTCCACCCACCACCACCACCATCTACCACCAGACTGCTGTAAAAACTCAGTTTGTTTAAATTTAAGTTTATTTCAGCAGCCTGCAGACGTTAACAAACAAACAGTCTTCTTCTTGCAGACTGCAGACCTTTGGTCCACCTCTTCTCCTGCAGATGTCTGCAGATGTGGTCCGCAGACTGCAGACCTTTTCCTGCAGAAAAAACAAACAGCAGCACCTTATGGTATCAGAGCACCAGGCTCTTTCTTATAGAAAACTTAAACTTAAATAAATAAACCTGTGCGGTAATGGGTAGACGTTGTGTAACACCCCAACCGATGGCGGAAACATCGAGGTGTCACGTATGAATGAGTATACAGTAGCACATGGTATTTAAGTTTTAATTGAAATTTATTTAAAGGAAAAATATCCAAAATTGAAAATACATAACAAGTCTTGAATGGAATTCTAATACATCAAAAAGTCAAACAAAGCATAAACTTCAAATTGTATCCTCATGCTAACTCTCTAGACTTCAAGCATCATTATTTCCTGTTGAGTTGTAAAAATGGGGGGGTCAACTAGAAGTTGGTGAGAATACATAAGCCATGTCAAGCAATTAAGTTTAAGAATAAAAGTTTGGCAATTCATATGTCTATCGTAAGTTTAAGTCTACATGAATAAACATGAAATGTTGAATCGACATAATCAAACCTCCGACTAGTTTAGGTCCATCCCGTCATCCACGGTTCACCTTAATAATATGTTGGAACGATAACAATCACCCACGCTACCTATGTAGGAGGTACACGTATCCGGGTGGGATTGTCAATCCAATAGATCTATTATTGAGTATCGCCGGCTTGGCCATAGCTAATGATTATGTAATGTTGAAACTCGTTGAAACTCGTTGAAACTGTTGTTGTTGTCTAATTCATGAGACATTAAAGTTTACAACTAGACATGCATGTAGAATTGCTTAAGTATAATGTTGCAAGTATAAAGAATTGCATAAACATGGTTACGTAAACTCACATTGGCTAAGGTGAATTATCCTCTAAGTGTTGTGAATGTATGCGAGGCGAATCCCAAAGACTCAACAACGTAGTTAGTCCAAATTAAAGAAATAAACGAAAAAGAAAGAATATCAAGCTTCCAATTCGCCAATTGCAAGAGCTTATAATCAAAGCTTCAAATGTAGAAGTAATATACTCTAGAAGAAAGGTATGAGGGAGAGTTTAATCGAATTGAAACAATCGATTTAGAGGTGCAAAGTGTAATGGGTCATAGGTGGGTTTTTATACTAGTTTTGGATTCAATTAGCCATTAAAATTGGTCAACACCATAAAGTAAGGTTTTATGATGAATTGACTATTTGACTAAGACTTTGACTGTTTGACTAAGACTTTGACTATGGCTTTATTTAAAAAAAAAAATCTTGACAAGTGTATGTGTAAAAAAAAAAAATAATTTAGATCATATTATTATTATTATATATATACATTTATATATATATATATATATATATATAAGTTGTGAGTTAGGAAAATAAAGACTTAGGCACATTTGTATAATATTAATGATAAAGATGTAAATAAAAAAATAAGGGCTTTTATGTATTAAAATTTGGGGAAAAATTTTGCGATGTTACAGTCTCCCCTACTTTTGAAAACTTCGTCCCGAAGTTATTAATAACACAGGGTTGAGGGTGATTGGGTAGAAGTTAGGGCAACTATGGTTTGTAAAATTTGAGTTAAGGGACGACATGAACTTATAGGTAATAGAATAATTTGTTTCGAATAATTTGGATAAGAGGTTTGAGATGTGAGTTTTAAGGATTGGATTAGGTTCGTCTGAAGTAGCAAGAAGCATAAGAATCTAGCAAAATACTAAACTTATGTTTTAGGAATCTTATAAGAAATGCATGAATTGATTGGCTATATGAAAACCAAATGAACTACTAAAACCTTATTAGAATTTCACACTACCTTAACGTACCTGTAAATTCATGATTACGTTCCGGACCGCAATCACCAATTTACCTTACATTAGGGTTTTGTGTCCTTCTATGACTCTAAACACACATGTAAGTAATGCAAAATAACCTTGTGATTGAATCGTTTACAATGTATCCAAAAATGAGTCCAACTGTTGAGTAGGAAAAAGACTTCTACCAGTCAGTGAGTAAGAACCTCTACCGATTGTTGAGCAGGTGCGATAGCCTCTACCAGTCGTTGAGCAGGTTGTAGGGCCTCTACCGACTGTTGAGCAGGCATGATGACCTCTACCAATCGTTGAGTAGGTTATTTGGTACTCAACTAACTGTTGAGCAAGTACTTCATCCTCTACCAGTTGTTTGATTAAGTGTACCAATTATTTCACACATAAATTGCAAATTGATAATATGTACATATAAACAATCAAGTATCAAGCATAGCATGCGAGTTGTAATAGTGTTGTCCTAGACAAGGTTAATGACTCTATGTGTGTCTATAGCAAATAGTTTATATTCCATGATTTCTAGTATCAAATGTTTAAATATGGTAGATAATCGAATCCTCATGTATAACTAAGGATTAAGTTTGATGCAACACACAATCAAGTTTCAATAGTTTAGTTATCATGGGTAACTAGCTCATGTTTGAGAAGGTGAAGGATATGAATTTAGTTTGTGCTAAGGTATGAGGTTATAGTTTTAAAAAATAAGTAACATGTGGAGAAATGAAATAATATGATTTGGGTAGGGTGTTGAATATTTAAAAAGTGGCTAAGATGGTAAGGTGAAGCGTGATTGTGAAATCCATAGATGGTTATGAAATGAGATTGATTTAAGCTGTAAAATTTTGAGATTTTAGAGCTTAGTTTAAGGAAAGTGAGTGTAATCATTTATTCATTAATTAAAACGAATAAACGAAAACGTTGACTTATCAAAACTTCTAGATTCTAATAACATAGTGAAGACATGCTTTAGCCTATAAGTGAACACTCATCCCGAGAATTCCCAGGTAGGCATCCGGGTCCCTCGTCTGATTGGGATTTATGCGCAATGCCAGTCCTAGACAGAAAACTCAGAATACAGGCGTTCACCCTTCCAGATTGCACGTGTTCGTTATTAAAATCTAGAACTTCGACGAGATCTTCAAGGTGGTTCAGGCTAAACCTGAGGATTTGTCCTATTAGTCTAAGAGTAGATCCAGTGATGGAGAATAATCCTCTTGTAGGGACTAGAGTGGGGATAAGAAGTAGGAGGGAGATAAAGAATAGCAAGTAAAAGGAGCAAATACTGGTTATAATCCTATGGTTATAGACTAGATTATTTTTCTAATAACCTAATTCCCTATAACCATGGCTCTGATACCAATCTGTAACACCCCAACCGATGGCGGAAACATCGAGGTGTCACGTATGAATGAGTATACAGTAGCACTTGGTATTCAAGTTTTAATTGAAATTTATTTAAAGGAAAAATATCCAAAATTGAAAATACATAACAAGTCTTGAATGGAATTCTAATACATCAAAAAGTCAAACAAAGCATAAACTTCAAATTGTCTCCTCAGGCTAACTCTCTAGACTTCAAGCATCATTATTTCCTGTTGAGTTGTAAAAATGGGGGGGGGTCAACTAGAAGTTGGTGAGAATACATAAGCCATGTCAAGCAATTAAGTTTAAGAATAAAAGTTTGGCAATTCATATGTCTATCGTAAGTTTAAGTCAACATGAATAAACATGAAATGTTGAATCGACATAATCAAACTTCCGACTAGTTTAGGTCCATCCCGTCATCCACGGTTCACCTTAATAATATGTTGGAACGATAACAATCACCCACGCTACCTATGTAGGAGGTACACGTATCCGGGTGGGATTGTCAATCCAATAGATCTATTATTGAGTATCGTCGGCTTGGCCATAGCTAATGATTATGTAATGTTGAAACTCGTTGAAACTGTTGTTGTTGTCTAATTCATGAGGCATTAAAGTTTACAACTAGACATGCATGTAGAATTGCTTAAGTATAATGTTGCAAGTATAAAGAATTGCATAAACATGGTTACGTAAACTCACATTGGCTAAGGTGAATTATCCTCTAAGTGTTGTGAATGTGTGCGAGGCGAATCCCAAAGACTCAACAACGTAGTTAGTCCAAATTGAAGAAATATACGAAAATGAAAGAATATCAAGCTTCCAATTCGCCAATTGCAAGAGCTTATAATCAAAGCTTCAAATGTAGAAGTAATATACTCTAGAAGAAAGGTATGAGGGAGAGTTTAATCGAATTGAAACAATCGATTTAGAGGTGCAAAGTGTAATGGGTCATAGGTGGGTTTTTATACTAGTTTTGGATTCAATTAGCCATTAAAATTGGTCAACACCATAAAGTAAGGTTTTATGATGAATTGACTATTTGACTAAGACTTTGACTGTTTGACTAAGACTTTGACTATGGCTTTATTTAAAAAAAAATTCTTGACAAGTGTATGTGTAAAAAAAAAAGAATTTAGATCATATTATTATTATATATATACATTTATATATATATATATATATAAGTTGTGAGTTAGGAAAATAAAGACTTAGGCACATTTGTATAATATTAATGATAAAGATGTAAATAAAAAATAAGGGCTTTTATGTATTAAAATTTGGGGAAAAATTTTACGATGTTACACGTTGGGTTAGGATTCATCCTTGTCATTTCCGCATAATATAAATGCTTTTCTCTACTCACACATATAACTTCCTTTCAGAATGGCACCTAGACGTGTGAACAACTCTAATGATGATGCTGAGGCTTCTGGCGACGTTCCCCTTGAGACCCTCGTCGCTGAAGCTGTAAACGCGGCGATTGCGGCTTTGGTTCCTAACTTGATCCAACAATTGCAGCAGGCTAACGCCAACGCTAATGCGAATGCTAATGCGAATGCGAATGCGAATGCTAATGCCAATCCTACTGATGGCATTCATGTCTGGCTGGAGTGTTTTCAAAAGCAAAAGCCAAAGTCTTTCAATACTGCAGATACTCCGGTTGAAGCAGAGAATTGGATTGCCCATATTGAGAAGTTGTTTGAGGTTTTGGGAGTCGACGATGTATTCAAAGTTAGGCTTGCTAGCTATAAGCTAGAGGATGATGCTCATCGTTGGTGGAAGACTTTGAAGAATGCTCGGGGAGGTGATGTTTATGCTGCTACATTCCCACGGAATGACTTTCGTACATTGTTCTATCAGCAATACTTTACTGATGCTGACAGCAGCGAGTATTTGAGGGAGTATTCTACGATCATGAAGGATGACGACGAACCAATCATGGAATTTAAAGCTCGTTTCTGTCGCCTGGTGAGTTTTCTGGGCCCAACCGCTGGCACTCATGAGCAGCAAACCAATCGTTTCAAGTGGGCTGTGTGTGATCGGGATAGGAAATTTATCTTGAACCTTCATTTTGCTGACATTAATGAGATTGTGGATGCGGTCAAGAATTTGGATAATGATAAGAAACACCGGGAGAAGGCTTTTGATGATAGTCACAAACGACCAAGGGAAAACAATCAGGATAATCCTTCTACTCGTGATGGCAATGATCAATTCCGAGGCCGTAGGCACCGTTTTGACAAGAATTACAATAATCAGAACCAGAGGCCAGGGCAACAAAATCAAGTTACAAATCAAGCTCAGCCTCAGAACCCGCCACCAAATTACCGCGACCCTCCTTGTGCCACTTGTGGGAAACCTCATAAAGGGGTTTGTCGTCGAGCTGCAGGACTTTGTTTCAACTGTGGAGATGTAGGACATATGGTTAAAGAGTGCCCTCAGGTTAACCCTAGAGCTAATACAGGGGGAAACGCCGCTAATGCCCCAGGTATGGTTTTGGTTAAGTGAATATTTTGATAAACATGATATACTTGCTCTAGTTGATACTCATGCACCCATTATGTGGTAACACTTTTGTTTGCTAAGTATTTGAAGTCCACGCTATTTGACTTAGAGTACCCTCTAGTTAATTTGGCCTTTGAGATATGTAACTGTTACTAATTATGAATATAGAGATTGCCCGATTCAAATCGAGTCCATTATCCATTTCCTATCTTTCAATT
The DNA here is from genome assembly GCA_028751855.1 of Ambrosia trifida. Taxonomy (NCBI): domain Eukaryota; kingdom Viridiplantae; phylum Streptophyta; class Magnoliopsida; order Asterales; family Asteraceae; genus Ambrosia; species Ambrosia trifida. The sequence continues at coordinate 59,836,241 of CM054128.1, read as the reverse complement.
GGACATGTCATTTGTTTACATTATCTGACTCCACTCAAGTCTTAGTACTATGATATTCGATATTTTTTTATTTTGTCTAATCTAGTACGAATTTGATTCGTATAAGTCCTTATTTACCAGTCATGTTAGTCACTCGGTACTTCCGTTTGTATATGATTTGTGTTCCTGCTTTGTCTAAAATTTGCTCGCAATTCATACCTAACAATTTTGAGGACAAATTTTTTTTTTAGGGGGTAGAATTGTAATGGTTTGAAATGTTATAAAAAAAATAATAATAATGATTGTTTTGTTTTGACGTTTTTTCTTACAACCTTTGATACAAGTTTCCTTCAAAAATTAAAAAAAAAAAAAAAAAACAAATCAATAATGAATTATTATGTGGCCTTAATGAGAATAGATATAATAGAATGATAATGATCTAATCACTTGCAAAACTGCCACACGCTTTTCTTGATAATACGTATCTTTTCCGTTTTAAACCTTATCACATAATTCACTTCAAAATTTGAACGCACCTACCGAAAATCGAGCGTAACATTCGTTAAACCAACCTATTTTTTATATATAAAACCCATTGAACTTTACATTCAAACCGCAACCGCGACGCCACCATCGATCCAGTTCATTACCTCCCACCGCCACCGTCAAGTCGACCGGTCACCTGTTGAGACCGCCGCTACACTACCACTCGCCACCGTGTTCCTCTCTCTGTTTTTCTTGCATCAGGTAACCGGGAAACCTTCCTTAGCTATTTATAACGTTTATTGGGTGTTACGTTTCCGGCGATCCTGGGTCGGTAATTTTGGGGATAGTAGAATTCTGTGATCTTGCCTAGGTTATGAGTGTGTTCTTATTTATATACATTGTGAATGTGCAGTGCATGTGTGTGGGTAAGTTTGCATGTGAGTGATGATAGATACTAAATATGTGGGGTTTTAATCTATATTAATGTGTATTGCGTGTGTGTGCTGTACAAACGTGTGTGTTTTCTTTATGTGTTTATTGCATATGTATATGTTTATATATAGGTGTGTATCTATTTAAAGTGATGAAAAAATCAAATAATTTCTTTTAACTATTTTTGTTACTAAGCTTAAATTAACTGGTATATATATATATATATATACAATATTAAGTTGTATTAGTAATCCTACTTATGTATTTGCATAGAAACACCATGGTACGTAAATGTATAAATCTCAAACTTTGATAGACTATTTTAAATAAGATCTAAACTTCTAGATGATTATCCTAAAAACCCATACTGTACGTCAATTTGCAAATGATACTAGATTTGGTAATCTCCAAATATTAACAAATTATGTCAGGTAAGTTTAGTTCGGGGTCGCCGGGAAAACGTTACCAAACGATCTTTTATTAAACTATTATATACTAATCTCATAGATAGGGATTTAGGGTTGCATACTTTTAAGGACTACCTCAATTTGTGGATATCTTTTGCTTTGCTAACTAAGGTACGGATTCTCGATCTTGTCATTGTAGTATTTTTTTTCATGTCCGTCACTTTGTAGTGCGGATTTTGTCCGTTCATTCGTTGTCTTAGATTTATATTATAAGTTGTCAAATTCATTGTAGCATGCAATATACCTATTAATTTGTGATTATTGTTGCATGTTCCCATTAATATTATTTTCGTTATTTGCATGACCTTATCCTTTGTAATCGATCACCCGAGCAGTTTGTTTTGACTTGTCGTTTGGGCATCAACGACATGGCACTTATCGTGACAGTGCGCAATAAAAGTTCACGGCGTTTCTAGATTGTGTTAGTAACACTTGGCCCCTAGAGGCGTATAGATCGATCTTAGCTTTGAGTTTGAGTTTGTTATGTGGAGACTGGAATAATGGGTGTACGCCACACTCACCATCTCATAGGTGCATAGACTAGCTATCTGTGTACCAGTTTGTAAGTTTATTTAGGCTCATGGGTGGTTTCCGTTTGATGTGACTTAATTTATTGTTATGTAGAGTCACGCAGTTTGATATTCGTATATGTTCTTATATGTTTCTGATTTTGTTTCGATATGCTCCGGTACGTTTGAATTTGTCCCGAATGAGAGTTGGGTTCGAGTTTAAAGTTTAGTTGTTGGGATTCGTATTTCTTTCCTTTCATCCGTTCTTTACATGAACTATTGATTTCTCTGTTACTAGGCAATTTTTGGCTCAGCCGTATTTTTCTTTGTTGTGTTGTCTTATGTGTTCGCAGGTAATCTGGGGAATCAGGGATGAGTGAGAGATAAATGAAGTTCAAGACTTTTCATTTCGTTCAAATTCAATAATAAATAAATTGAGACTTAGGATTTTGTTCGGTTTGATTTGAGATTCTCGTTTGTCTTTTGGATTCTATTTTTTTCTTTTCTAAATGGATTGTGTTTGGTTTTGATATCTGTAATAGTGACATTTCAACCTGTCCGGGTTGGGGTGTGACATCGCCGGTATTTGGGATTATCAAGACTTGTCTTTGTTCTTGTTTTGGGAACGCAAACTAAGGTGAGTGTCACAGCCCCATTCTTTACTGTTTTCGGAACATTCTGGGGGAGAAACATGCGGTAAAACTTTCTAACTTTTAGACCAACATATTACATTATATCACATAGATACTTAGTGACTATTACTTCATCATTAAAGTTCTCTCATGTCTTAGTGAACCTTCAATATGTGGGTACATAGCGGGGAAAGTGTAAATAGATCTATTGGGCCTGGCAAGCCCCACTCGGGCCGACTGGAGGTCAGTGGCGGGTGCATATTTGTCCTATATCTTACGGCACCGGGTGATGAACCGGTGACGGGTTTGAGGCATTCTTATTTTGTCATCAGTGGTTCATGACACTATAGTATCATGTAACAATGTCTAGCTAGCATCGGGTATAGATGTAAGGATTGTTGGGTCTGGTTTACTTGTGACAAACTTTTGCAAACTATATCTCTGTGACTCACCGGCACTTTATGTGTTGTCTAACTTCGCATGTTTTCTCAGGTCGTTAAGGTAGTAGGGAGTCTTATGCGCACTGGAGTCGCACTGCGTCTAGTCTTGCATACATAAGCAAGCCGGGTTGTGTTTGCATACATACTTTACATTGGTTTTGTAAACATTTATTTTGCTTCCGCTGTCGTTGTCTATTTTACTTTTAGAACTTATAAACTGCGTGGTTGGTATTTCTACGTAAACTTTAATGCATATAGAAGTCATTTATTGTAACCGTTGACTTGGATCCTTGTATGTCACGCGCCTCGCGGTAAAACACCGCCAGTGGAATTTGAGGGTGTGACAATTTAGTACTTAACATAATATTAGTAAACATAATAGAGTAGTGTCTCAAAAAACTAAGTTAGGTGAATGGAGGAGGCGTCGTAGGTGCATGGTGGAGGGCGTCAACACTGGTAGGTGGAGACATATAATGAGCGTGGATACATGTTTATTGATCTCATATAGTCATATATTTACCTCATATATATTATTTATTTGTGTAAAATAAATAAAAATTAAAAGTTACAAAAATTAAAAACCTTATTAAACTATTGTACACAAACGAACACGTTACCGAACGTTCACGAACATAAACGAACGAACACAACCTTTATTCATGTTCGTTCGTTTAATTAAACGAACAAAAATTTTTGTCCGTGTTCGTTCATTTATTAAACGAACGAAAATAAACAAACTTCCCATCAAACGGTTCGCTGAAAGTTCAGTTTGTTTACAGACCTAATAACGTACCCTTAGAAAACATAATCAGATTTCACAATAAATTATCGTTCTCTAGCGACCAATTGAAGGCCGCGCTTTTATTTACACTTTTCAGTTAGGGACAAGTGTCAAGCGAGGCAAACAACCAATATCTTACTTATTAAAAGAAAAAAGAAACCATAAGCATGTAATGAGGCATTTAATCTTCTGAAACGACAACGCTGATCTCATCTTTATCGAGCATGTTATAGAAGGACTTGGTCCTTTTAGTGAGGTTGTGATGGTAGGTGTATTTCCAGGCACCGGCGCAAATGAAACCTAACACTGAGGCATAAGCAATTTCCTTAATGATCATCTTTGCAGTCCCTGCTGGAGCTCCAGCCATTTTTCTTTTCTTTTCTTTTCTTAGTGTATCTGGGCACATTAGCATCAACATCTATCAAAAATCTCAAACTACTAGCTGGTTTTGATGAAAATCAGGATAGAATATGACATATGACGCGCTCCACAGGTTGGAAAATAACTTAAGACTATGATCATGTGATCAACAGATGTTCATGTTACTAAACATACTTATACATACAACAACATTTCACTAGTATTATTATTTAAACCATACCTCTTTGGGTTTATGAAATTTCTTTAGTCTTCCAAAGAAAATGAAGCTAAACATTTTTTGTATGTGTGGCAAAACTAATGTCATAAGATGTTTTTACGTGGTAATTTAATGGAAAAAAAAAAAAAAAAACAATGATAATCTTAACAAGGGGTACAAAAATAAACCTTAGGGGGCAAAACAGGTTGTTTTTGCAGGTTGTAAGAACCCAGTTAACATGGGCCCATACAAAAGCACAAAAAACATGCCAGACACCTCAGCCTAAACACGACATTGTTTAAGCTAAAAATTTGAAAAATTTCTTGTGCGTTGTAATACTCTAAAGTTATAAACATACAATAAATATGTAAAAAAAGTATTTACGTTTGAATAATCAAACTTCATGCCCGTTTTTTTTTTAATTTTAAAAATTTCATCATCGACAATTTTTAAATGAGAAGATGTACATGTTAAATTATAGGTCAACTTGCACACCAGCGGCTTAGCCCTAACACAGCCCATTTAGCTTAATGTAGTCTAATCAAAAACTATTTAGACTACCCTAACACATGATGTATGTTTTAGATTCATGTTGGGTTTTCATATGTATAAGAAATTCACTCCCCTAATCGAAGTCATGGTAAGGCTAAATATCTTATATAATTCCTATGCAACAATTATCAAGAATGACCAAAAGAGATAATGTGTGATTACGAATCCCTAAAATAGACATTAAAACCCATAATAACAATCCCATATTTGATCATCATCATCTATATAAACCATGTACATTATGTTGATTCGACATGATTTGGCTAAAGAAAAAGTATAGACCAGCATTGTTGATAATGTTGTTAAAGTAACAGTCTATACAAATTACACATATAACATTTTCGGGTATGTCACATGTTCCTATTGCTATACCGAATGATTGAAATGATGATGGAATATCGTGAATCTCACCGAATAAAACAAGATGGGACAGATTTAATGATGGATTAAGGAATCGCATATATATGATATGATCAGTTACAGCATTCACAAAAATAGAAGTTTGATTATTAAATATATAAAGCAAGAAACATAGGATACGAAAATAATATTACCGAGACAAGAATGGTTACAAAGAGCCGTGATCGATCTGGTGGACAAACAGAGTTTGAAGGGACTCTTAGATTGAGGAAGAACAACGTTGGTTTAGTTGGCGGGTCTTCTGCAACAATTAATGGGAGTATAAGAAAATCATACGAGTGGGCCCTTAAAATTCGTTAAGTTAGTTAGTTAGTTAACACTTTTATTTAATTTTCGATATATTTGATCAACTGAATGTAAACTTGTATATAATGGAGTGTTTTCTATAAAATGGGGTAGTTTCGTATAAAATGACATTTTTAACCTTTTACGATAGAAATACGAAAATCTAATGTAAAAGTGTTATGTATCGTAATTCATCGTTTTGATGTCATAGGTATATAATCCACATAAAAGCAAAAAAGTATAGGCGAAGTCATAAACATAATAAGATGCACCATCTATGTAAGGATCGGTTGTTGATTGACTTTGGAATTGAGCTATTTAAAAAAAGTCGAAAAAACAGGAATCAAGACTTGGTAAAGAACCACCCTCAGATGTGGGTGCAGTTCGAGTGTGTCAAACTTAGATTGCAGGAATTCCAATCTTGCAAGCTATTTAACAAATTCGACAAAACCAGATTTGAAAGAAATGGAAGAGCAAGTGAAAATTCGCAAGCTTAGTAAACGTGAAATGATACGAGATCAGTAGGTCTATGACAATTATAGAAGAAGTTTTGCAAAACTGAAATGTTTGCATACTAATTTGAGATGCTGTAAAAACAAGATGTTTGTAACGTAGTATAAAGCTTTGTACATTTAAAAAAAAAACAGTCAAATCTGTCCATGAACGCCGCCAGTCCTAAAACACCCGCAACACTAGTATAAACCATGAACTCCACCCGTTTTACTCTACTCTAAGTCCGTCCATCTCTCTCTCTCTCTCTCTCTCTCTCTCTCTCTCTCTCCTACCCACACCCCTACCAAATCAGTTACTACTACCTGGATTCATTATCCAGTTTGGGTACCTTACCTGAGATCACCCCACCCAAGGACGAAAGTTTACAATATTAACCAAGACAAGCCGCGTTTCAAAGGGCACTCTCCGCCCTCCCACAAAACAAGCCTTTTCAAAGGGCAACCCTTCCAAAGAGCCTTTACACAAGCATAGAACAAGAAACGGCATGCCTGGAGACGATCTAATTGTTGATTATTAAAAAATAAGAGTTTTTTTTAAACCCATTATTCAAGCAATACTTGAGAAATACCTACTTTCCATAATCCAGCCTCTTATCTCTTGGTTTTACAGATTGCAAAACTTTTATAAATCTTGTTTTCATATACCAACCAAGACTCGCTTTTGCCAAAAGAAGCAACTACTACAACTTGAAAAAATTTTAAACTTCAACCCGACTGTATAAGTTAAACTCGTTTATGCAATGGCACGAATTATTAACCAGACTTTGAACACACCACAATAGCATGCATGCATGCATTGTATAGGATCTTAATAATAAAGACTATGGAAAAATTCGGTGGGTGTTACACGATCTAACAGTATTTTGAGCGTAGCTGTTGAAGAATCTCTGGTGCAACTTCCTTGTTACAAAACACGTCATCCCAAATTCTTTGGAGATCTATCCACAACATAAACAAATGTCATTATGATATCTTGTTGAATCATCAAAATACTGATTGTGTCAGACATACCTGATTTGTCTGCAGGTGAAAGACACATGATGATCGTGTTGAATCTTGACACCTTCGGCAGGTTTTCTAAGTATCTGACTGCCAGCTCAGTTTCATCACTGCCGAATTCCAACAATGCCAAATTTTAGTTTACTTCACAAATATGAAATTAAGACTTTACAAGTAAATAATTCAATTACTTACGTGAAAAAGGTGGCAACGCATCTAACGATATCAATTAAGAGTGATGCTGATAAAGCATTTTTAAAGATCTGTGGTAAGGCAACAGGATCCGTGGCCTGGTTGAACAAGAAAGAAAAAAAAATTTAACAAAATGTAACCTAAAATAAGATGATGAACAAGGTAGGAAAAATATAATGATTACAAAAGACTGGAGGTGGAAAAAAGGGAGGGTCAGATCGGGTAACTTTACTCCGAGTCAAGATGGCGGGGATTGGGTTAAGTCAACAGATAAACTTCTAGCACAATTGAATAGATAGTTTGTGTTAAATATGATACAACGGATGTATTCTTTTAATACTAGTATCATTATTTTTTAATAAAAAGAATAAAAGATATAGCATGTTCCATGCATAAGCATTAAAAATACACTTTGGGTGACTTTCAGCCCGCTTTCTTTTTATTGGCTAATTCTAAAAATATAGATACCAATATAAGGATCCAAATTTGCCAAGTTTGCATATTTCTCAGCACAGAAACAAAGATTCTAACAATAACTTCAATGCATGTTCTCAATTTGGTCAGGTACCAGAATCAAACATGAATATCAGAAGTATTTAATTTTTCAAACTTGATACCAAATAGTTTTATATTCATGTTGTTCAAACTAGACCCCAAGTCCTTACCTTTAAGAGACGAGCTTGTAGAGTAGGATCGCCAGAGAATCCTCGCCAAGAAGCTTCAAACTGATAAGCCGAAGTTGGAGGGACAATATTTTTTGCAGCTTCAGCAGTGGCAAGAGACGCTGCCCGAGCAGCAAGTTGTTGAACTGATTCTTTCGCAACTTTCTTGCTAACATTCTTATTTGTCTGGCAAGATTAGAAAGACTAGATTAGTGCTTTAATAATATAGTTTGGTAAATTCACATCGTAATTATTTATACAATTAAAAAAAAAAAAAGTAACAAGAGATGCATATTTATAAAATGTTGCAACTTTCTTGTAAACCCAACATGAAACATTTTGAGCTGTGTATTAAAAATTACCCAATTTGACATATCGACCCGTTATCCAAACCACCAGATTTTTCCACCTCTAGCTGGCATATGATGACGCGTTCCCAACCCAATTTAATATGGGATGAAGCAAGTATCCTATGTAGAATGGCGAAGATATGCGCCCAGACATAAAGGAGGGGTGCAACATATTTACAAAACAGTTACAAAAACACCTAAAATACAAATTGTATTATGCATCCAATCTTATTTCAAATATGAAAATGATACAATTTTTCAATAATTTAGCCTTGATTAAGGGCAGTTAAGCTCTTTCCTTATTTGTAATCATCCATATTAGGACGTTAGGGATCATAAGTTACTAGGGTTATTTTTTAACATCGTATTCGGGTTTATTGAGTCTACTAGGAGAGAACCTACCTCTTAAAAGTAGGCAATTGGAGAGACAATTGCCTCTCAAAGGCAACAGACCTTTGAATTCGGGTTATTTTAGATAAATAATCAGTTTGGTTCCCATCAACATCCTTATACAAATGTTTATGCGTAACACCTAACCCTACAGAACCTTATAGGACATTTAGGTTCTGTTTGCAGGGTCAAATTGTTTTATATACATAAATCACTTGGCAATCGTTTCTGATTTGTTTTATGCTCAAATGCTCAATGTGGCATGTTTCCTTCTCCTTTGATAACCTGTTACCCAACATTCTCCAACTATTACGATCAACTGAAAGGAAGAACATCTAGAAAAGAACAATAACACCTTTGAATTTTACCGGTTGTGAATTGTCCCTTATCAATTGACCAAGATTTTATTGTACATTGGTAATCACACATTTAATATTATACACGGACACATACACAGATGCATGCATACACACCACAGGAGCATCTACAGCAAGCAAACAGTCAAGTATTATCTGATTACCTCTGGGCTCTCTGTTTTAGTTACAGTGACTCTTGTGGTTTCAGATATTTTAGGTGCGGATTTTGTACTATTATCTAACTTCAATTCCTTGAGTTCCCCTTGTGTTGGTCCTTTCAACGATGCAGATGCCTTCTTAAGAAGTTCCTGTAGATTTGAACACGTTATTTATGCATACCAGGATAAGGTGGAACCAGAAAGCAAACACACTGACACAAGTTTAAGGACATAAATTAAAAGAACAAAAGAGAACAAGAACATGTACTTTATCATACAAAGATTTTGCCTCTGAATACTGCTTTTTAATCTCTTGGTTATTTGGCTCCAACCTCAAAGCAAAATCTGCATCTGCAGTTGACTAATACTCAATACAATAGTACTTACGATGTCGTACGTGTATTCTTTTCTGGGGACTCATACATGTAACATACCAGGGTATTCAAGGTATGAAAAAAATACCTTCCTTGGAATCTTTAAGTTTACCAAGTTCTTTTCTAGCTGTTGAACGTCTTGAGTACGCTTTAATGTACCGGTCGTCTAAATTTAAAGCTTCTGTGCAATCGTCTTCAGCTTCCTGGAATCTAATGAAGTGCAAATAAGGAGACAAAAAAATAGAAGATGTAGGGATAAATATTTAATCATATCCAGCGTTTACATGTTATCAGTTATATAGATGATATGCATATCTGGTGCATGTATATGTTGTTTTCAAAGTTGAATTGTGTGTTATGATTCCATCAACTCAGCAAGATGTTGACAATTTGCTATGAAAGCAAAGGTGAACAAATGAAATCATTACTACAGATGGGCAATTTTAACCCGATTATTTAGGAACAAAACAATATGGGTTGCGTACAATCTCAAATCAGATCCCAAAAATTAGCTTAAGGGGAAACTGATCAAACAGAATGAAAATCGCCCAAAGTTTATCCTTGATGCATACAACTTACCAAATTGTTTTATTCAAAGATCTAATCAATGACAATTAACAGTAATGTAATCCTAATCGTAATTAGTGCGTTAATTGCTTATTAAAAGTGGGAAATCACGCTTACTAAAAGATGGCGTGTCTGAACCTGATACCCAACCTGTCCATCCCACAACCTATAGTCACTACCTTACAAGTAGCATTTGTAGATTAGATGGCGAGCAGTGAAAAATTAAGTCTTTATAAATTTAAGCAATCAAGTAAAAATATAGTAGAAAAGCCCCTTTAGTTAGGAAAAATTAAATAATTTGCTTTACTAAGACGTCAAATTTGAAAGACGATACGTATTTAGAAAAACATCAAATGATATGCGATATAATGAGCATAAGTGGAAGAAAAAAAAAACATGCCTCTTTAGCTTAAGATATGCCATTGCCCTGTTTGCATAAGCTACTGCAGTTGGTGAGAGAGCAAGACTCCTGGAATAGCACTCAATTGCTTCTTTATATTTTCTCTGCTTGAAGAAATCATTACCCTGGGAGAAAAATAAATAAATAAATAAATAAATAAAATAATGCAGAAGTACCCATGGGTTATTGTTACGAACCCAACAATGCATCAGGGTCAAACTGGGTCAGGTCAGACCCAGTTGGTGCTGTATGGCGAGAAAGAAAGCAAAATAATCAGGAATTGGGGGGAAGATCATACAATTCTGGAAGCGGAGGAGTGTGGCAAAGCTACCGATTAGATTTAGGATCTTTATATTCATGTCTTTTTTAGACTTTTAGGGTGTCTTAGATATTTTTTTCTATTGTGATCATTGATCAGAATTTAGGAGACTAGCCCCACTCCTTCACCTCCTGAATTCTAGAATCTTACCCCAATTCCCGATTATTTTGCTTTCTTTCCCGCAATCCCACCACACAGCACCAACTGGGTCTGACCCAACCCAGTTAGACCCTGACCCATTATCAAATTTACTCTTTAGTCAAACCTAAAATGGTCATTAACTTCTGTTAAATAGTAATGTGGTTAGAACATGACTCTTGCCTAGGGGCTAAAAACGACATAAGACAACCAAATAATAGATACAAATTATTTTCCACAACTATCCATACCAGCTCTTTCTCTGAATTAGCATCTACAGAAGTGTCATCTGCCATGGATAACTGGCTAACTGCATCATACTTTTTCAGGTAATTCTCATCTCTGGCTATACGTGTACTTGGGTGATTTACATATGTAGATTTACCCATATTACTTCTATCAACACCAACCACTCCAATCTTCTGAGATATACATCAAATCAGTGAGGTTTGCAACATTAGAAAATACTTTTAAAACTCTTATAACATAGAAATTAATTTCACATTGACTACCCAATCTACTTACCTGTGAATTTCCACTACCAGGCTCTTCTGTTTTGCGTGATCTTCCATTAACTCCAAGGGTGGATGTATTAATTGAAGCATTTTTCAGCTTTATAGGTTCCTAGAAACAAAGCAAATGACAAGCCGAAAATCGTGTTTACAAACTAAACGAATGACGCTATTTGAAAACACAAAAATGATCCAGATGATGCAAGTGGAATGTAAATTGTTTCATGCAATACACGGCGAATTACCACGAATACTTATGATATTTATTCATGATTTGTGACAAGAATATCCATGAGAAGTAAAAATGAAAGACAAAGAGAGGCCTAGCAGATATAAGGGGGGACGGGGCGCTACCATAATTGGTCACGGGTACCTCAGTACCAGCACGGTAACACCGCCACCACCCACGCTGGTAGGGGTCCCGTGAACCTGGTTGTAGTTACCGTGCTGCTTCACGGATTGTGGGCACAAACTTTCACACAATTTATTATTTTTTCATCCTTTACACCACCTTCACACCATAATTAAAAAAAAATATCCCTTAAAATTAAATGGAAAGCAGCAGCAAAAACCAACGTCAAGCGTACTCGAGTTTTTTCGAGCTGCATTCGTGTCCGCAGATGCGGGCGTCGCGTTGGTTGAAGAATTTTTCCCAAACCAGAAACCCATTTTTCCACCCCCCCCCCCCCCCCCCCGCGCGCGCGCGCGGGTAGGTGCCAGAGTATAATGTAACACAAAGAATTGAATCTCTTCCATTTGGTTTCACCTTATAAACTCATCCATTTTTTATCTCCCCACCAATGTGGGACAAACCAAACTCACATTTACTTATAAATTTCCAAAATCTAAACCAAGCTAAACTAGTGCTTCAGAACCCAATGTTTAGCTCCAAGATCTCTTCTCCAAAATGCTTGTGCCGATGCTACTTCGAAGATCTCTACTTTTTTTTTATTATTATTATTATTATTATTTTCTTGTTAACGAGACTTAAGTCTCTTTAGTTATGACTTTTTTTTTCTTATATGTACCATTATTATTATTATTATTATTATTATTATTATTATTATTATTATTATTATTATTATTATTATTATGTGTGAAAATAATTGATAGCTGGGTAAAGAATAATTGATAGTTGGGTAAAGAATCAGTGAAGTGCTGCAAAAAGTGTTTCAGTGAAGGAAATCAGTGAAGTGATGTGGCAGTGCAGGATTGGTAGAAATAAGTGAAGTGAAAACATGTTCAGTGGAGCACCCCTTGTGCCCTAATACTCGACCAATGGTGATCAAGTGGAACAACCTAATGGTATTAGATGACCACTTCATTTGATATATCAAACTTCAGAAGCATATAGAAAAATTCCAATGTCTAGATGAAGGTAAAATAATAAGATCTCTATACATACTCAAAAGGTTGAAACGTGTACTCGTGTAGATATCAATGATAGAAAGCAATCTAAAACCATAAGGTGTCAGGCACTATACTATGAAGAAATATATTCTTATAACAAGCAAGATAAAATATGAAAGTTTGTGGAGGTTACCATCATCTGGGCATCAGGATGTGATTTGAGCTTCTTATCTTTATCTTTGAGTGAAAGTTCCCAATCCTGCAAGTTATTCAAAAATCCCTCGAAATCCTGGCAGCATTCAAATTACAAACATAATGTTCAAACATTGTACAAAGATGGGAAACTAAACAAGCAAACAATGAGGTATTAGTAAATAGCCTTCACATGTTGAGAAATCGATTAATTTAAAGCTGAAGACTTAAAGTAAGAATGGACCAATCAAAAATAACAGGAAGAGTTAGTTATAGAATTATAGGTTAGTTTCAATAACAGCTGGAATCGGTTTAATAAATAATAATAATAATAATAATGGAACCTAATTCTAAGATTTAAGTAGACGAAAGCCAAGTAAAAGATAAGAAGGATATACCAGGTGTTGATCACGATCGTGATTATTCGGAACCCTAGCCATCGTCTACAGCAGAGGTTTCTTCTCGATGTTTCTGGCGTCAATCCTTTTTCTGATGGCTTCGTCCCTTTCTATAGAATGTTACACTACCAAAGACTTCGTGTAAACTTTCTTTTGAGAGTGTCACGTGGCATCATAATGAAGAGTTTTTGATGTTTTTAAATTGTTTTTTTTTTAATTAAATTGAGTTATTTTAGGAAAAATAAATTTAAATTTTCATCTCTTATATTTCCTCCTATAATTTTTAAACGTTTATATCTTTTATATACAGGATTTTTTAAAGAAAAAAATTACACCAAATTAACGAGCGTTTTATTATCTTTCCAACGAGTACCATAGTGCTATATAAAAAACGGAGAAAAAATCGACTATTTTTTGTGGGGTTTCGTTCATACAGGAAAAAACACACAAAGTGTTCATGTTATCACGTAAAATTAGATTTTGTGGGGAATATGAGTTATTACTGATTAGAATACTATGAGCATGCAATGATTGAGAGATTTTGTGGTTAGTTAACTTGAGCCATTTGCAATAGGTTATCACGTAAAATTAGATTTTTCAACCCCGGGACCCTCCGGGGTAATCAGCTAGTAAATAAATAAACATGTATATGAAATTATGAAATGTTTATTTTTTTTATGTTGGTCCATTTATGTTTGTGTTTAATAGTTAACTGGTTTATCTCTATAGTACTTTTTGAGATAGACAAATCTAATATGAAATGACAGAATGTGAGTATTGTAAAAGAAATATGTCGTTTTTTCAGGAAAAATATTTTTTTTAGGATCAACACTTGATAACTCATAAAACTTACTTCTAATTCTACATGTTCACATTTTGCTCGAGTGAAGTCTTTGTATAACTTTGTTATTTTCTCAAGACATTTTAAAGCTATGATGTGAACCTAGAAAAAAAAAACATAATTGGTATAAAATGATATGTCATGATGATTGTTTTAAGAAGTGTTCCTGGTGGGGTGATTAATTATCACTTATCAGCTAGAGATTTACCTGTTGTCTAAGAATTATATATTATATCTAACCAACTTAGCAATCTTTGTAATCAATGTTCTTAACAACAACAAAAAAAAAAAAAATTGATTTTAGAAAATTGACTACATCTGTAAATATATATGTAGTATGTGGGTTCATAAAATATAGTCATTTATGTGTATTAATTGTAAATTAATTGTGATTGAGTCAAGATTGGAAAGGTTGTTACACCTTCCATTTAGAGATAGACACCCTCTTGGACATCCTGGACGTGCTCCTTTACATGCTCTGAATAAAACTTGTTCTGTTTCTTTTTCCAGTTTTGATAATAAACTTTGTCAATCGTGTGTGCATGGCAAAAGTATTAGACTACCATTCGCTAGCTCTAATACTCGTATTTTCAATTCCTTTGATTTAATACACAGTGATTTGTGGACATCTCCAATTTTAAGTTCCAATGTTATATCTTATTTATTGATGATGTTACCAATTTTTTGTGGACCTACCCCTTATCTAATAAGTCACAAGTATATTCCGTTTTTTTGTCAATTTCACATACAAATAACTACTCAATTTGAAAGACTAATAAAAACCTTCCAATGTGATAACGGCACGGAATACATTAAGTCATCCTTCCAAACCCTCTTCGCCACTCATGGCATTCTCTTTCGACGATCGTGCCCACACACATCATCGCAAAATGGCAAAGCGGAACGCACAATCCGTGTAACATCACACAATTTTTTTATATATATATAGAACTCCCTCGTTTATTCATCCGATTCATGTTTACATTATCTTTCCCATCCATTTTATTAATTTTTTTTGTTTAAATAATGACTTATAATCAATATTAAATTGGATTTTATTAAAAATTCTGATTTAAAAACGTTAAAAAAATGTTTTCCTGAGCCAGAATTCGAACCCGAGTCCCTGGCAGGCTAAACCTTAACCACACCACACAAACCACTACACCATTTGGTGTTTTGTGATGTTAATTAAAACCAATTAAACTTAAACCCTTTCAAGGTCCCTTAGTCAAACCTGAAAAGTCAAACGTAGTCTCTTAGTCAAGTCAAGTCAAGTCAAAGTGTTAGTAAATATGGTCTCCTAGTCAAGTCAAAGTGTTAGTAAATATGGTCTTCTAGTCAAGTCAAAGTTGTTCCTAAATTCTAGCCTAGTCAAAGTAGTCCCTAATTACAACTCCAATTTCTACACTATAAATACAATAGCCTACCATTCAACTCTTTATAACATTCAATAAAAAAAAAAAAAAAAAACATTATTATCCCATCTCCCACATACTAAAGTTTTCATCCATCATTATCTCCTCTAGCTAGTTCCGAGTTTTCCAAGGCATTATTACTAAGTGTTTGCACGCTCAAGAAAACTCACGAACTCATTAAGCACCTAAGGTGAGTTTACATAGCCCTTTTTCACTATTTGGGGTGAAACATGTTACATTTTCAATTGCAATTCAACATAAGTGTCTATGTGTTATTCTATGTTGCATTATGTCTTAAACATTACTATGGTAAGCACAATTATTCTAGCATAATCATTAACTCCGTACAAGCCAACGATATACAATGATAGATCTATTGGACTGACAACCCCACCCGGATACGTGTACCTCCTACATAGGTAGCGTGGGTGATTGTTATCGCAACATAAACGAGTGAACCATATGCGTATTGGATGGACCACAATATTCTAGTCACAAGGTTTGATTATGCACACGATTTACCGGGTAGTATTGTTTTCACATATGGACTAGACTTGCCATGACACTCAAATTGTACAAATTTTATTCAACATTCAAACCTATGTAATTCTCACCAACTTTTGTTGACCTAAAATATTTTCAAACTTAACATGTTTCAGGATATAGCTTGCTTGAAGATTAGAGTTAATGCTTGAAGATGTGTATCTAGTATTTTTTTCATTTTGATGTACAAATTCTTTTAGAACAATTGTATGTAATTTATATAATCAATTAATGAAATTTATTATTTACCATGAGCTACTGAACAATCGTCAATACGTGACATCCCGATGTTTCCGCCATCGGTTGGGGTGTTACAGATTGGTATCAGAGCCTTGGTTATAGGGAATTAGGTTATTAGAAAAATAATCTAGACTATAACCTTAGGAAATTAAAACAGTACTTGCTTCTCTTACTTATAACCCTAAGTGCTTCCTTATTCTTATCCCTATCCTACACCTTATAAAACCCTAAGCCTTTACAAGTTGACTGCTCTAATTCGTCTGCTGCAATCCTGATCCATCTTTAGATTAATAGGACAAAATCCTCAGGTTTAGCCTGAACCACCTTGAGATCTCGTCGAAGTTCTAGATTTTAATAACGAACACGTGCAATCTGGAAGGGTGGACGCCTGTATTCTGAGTTTTCTGTCTAGGCTGGCATTGCGCATATATCCCAATCAGACGAGGGACCCGAATGCCTACCTGGGAATTCTCGGGATGAGTGTTCACTTATAGGCTAAAGCATGTCTTCACTATGTTATTAAAATCTAGAATCTTTGATAAGTCAACGTTTTCGTTTATTCGTTATAATTAATGAATAAATGATTACATTCCTCATATTACCTCATTCATTTCATTATGTCTCTTACAGATCATGCCTCCACGTCGCAGCACTCGCATTAACAGTGGTGACAATCATGAGGAAGGGAGCAGCAACCACAACCACGACCACAACACTAACCACAACAATGGAGGTGATGCCCAACTAGCTGCGATCATTTCCCAACAAATGGCGCAACAAATCGCAACTCTGGTTCCTAACTTGTTGGCTCAAGTCGTCCAAATGAATGGGAACGGCAATGGAAATGGAAATGGCGATGGAAATCACAATGGGAACGGGAATGGTCACCCAGTCTGCACCCTCAAACACTTTAATACATGCAATCCTCCTAAGTTTAGTGGGGATGAAGGAGCTACTGGACTCCTACAATGGTTTGAGGGTATCGAGAATACGTTCATAAATAGTGAGTGTCCCGATAACCTTAAGGTCCGTTATGCTATGAGTGTTCTTCACAAACGAGCACTCACTTGGTGGAATGAGGAAAAACGCACCCGTGGAGCTGAAGTCGCACTGGCCTTAACTTGGGAACAAGCTAAAGATGTTATGAAGGCGGAGTTCTGCCCTCGTAATGAAATCAAAAAGTTAGAAGATGAGTTTCATGATCTTGCCCAGGACAGTGGAGAAAACCTTGCCTACAACACTCGTTTTCACGAACTTAGTCTACTGCTACCACACAAGGTCACCCCCTTGCCTATTGCGATCGAAAAATACATTAGTGGCTTACCCATGCAGATTCAGGACACGGTGTGGGGAAGGAACCCTGCTACTCTCGAGGAAGCAAAGCGTTTGGCGGCCACCCTAACAGATAACCATGTGAAGGCAGGAACCCTGACTCGGAAGGCAGGAACCCATACAAGCCAACGATATACAATGATAGATCTATTGGACTGACAACCCCACCCGGATACGTGTACCTCCTACATAGGTAGCGTGGGTGATTGTTATCGCAACATAAACGAGTGAACCATATGCGTATTGGATGGACCACAATATTCTAGTCACAAGGTTTGATTATGCACACGATTTACCGGGTAGTATTGTTTTCACATATGGACTAGACTTGCCATGACACTTGAATTGTACAAATTTTATTCAACATTCAAAACTATGTAATTCTCACCAACTTTTGTTCACCCAAAATATTTTCAAACTTAACATGTTTCAGGATATAGCTTGCTTGAAGATTAGAGTTAATGCTTGAAGATGTGTATCTAGTATTTTTTTTCATTTTGATGTACAAATTCTTTTAGAACAATTGTATGTAATTTATATAATCAATTAATGAAATTTATTATTTACCATGAGTTACTGAACAATCGTCAATACGTGATATCCCGATGTTTCCGCCATCGGTTGGGGTGTTACAATCCGCACCATCAAAAATATGATTCGCACCATCCTCCACCATGCATCCTTGCCCAACACCTTTTGGCACCATGCACTCGAAACCGTCACATACATACTTAACATATTACCCGTCAAAAACCTACAAAACCAAACCCCCACCGAATTGCTCTACCATCGCACCCCATCATATGAACACCTACGGGTGTTCGGGTGCCTTTGTTACCCACTCTATCCTAGCACCACAATCAACAAACTTGATCCAAGATCCACCCCATGTGTGTTCTTAGGATACCCGGTCTATCACCGCGGCTACAAATGCTTCAACCTCAAAACTAAACAACTCCTCATTTCTCTCCATGTGGCTTTCGACGAGACTACCTTTCTTTTCGCCAACACAAGTACCCCACCACCCTCCTACGAGTTCCTTTCCGTTTTTCCACCCTCCCTGTGGCCCGACGTCAATCCCACATTCCACTCACCCAATTCATCAAACCCGCCCACTCCTGTCACTCCAACCTCACCTTAGCCCAATCCACTCCATCCTCACCACAACCAGCCCAACAACCTGTCCAGTCTGGCCCAAACTCTTCCTCCCCCACTAATTCTCACTCGCCTCACCCTCACATCCCAACCCCTAATCCGGCCCAAACCCCAGCCCAATCGCCCAACCTACCCAGCCCATCCCACGCACACTAAATACCCACAGCACCTATGAACCAGCCACCCGAACCTTCTACCACAGTCCGTACCATGCGCACATGTAACAACCCGGCACATACCCCCAAAATTTTTCGCGTATTAATATTATTTTCGTGTAATAATAGTGAACCAAAACTAATAATAAGTGAGTCAGTTATGTTCGGAACTGAAAACCGAACCTTTATATATAACATATTAGTATAGAATGCGCGTCATGAGACCGAGCTAATACGCGTTAACGAACCCGGTTGTGACTAATTGATTAGTCACCATGAGACACATGGTGTCACCACCATGTGCCCCATGGCATTATATTATCATGACACACATATAAATTTTATTATAAAGACACACATATCTGTGCATCATAAACAAACACACAAACCTAGAGAGAGAAACAGAGAGTGAACCAGAGAAAGAGGGAGACCGGAGGTCTCCTCCGCCAGCGGCGGTGCTCCGGCGGCCGTAACCCCACAACCACACCCTCACCTTCACCCCTTCATTGATTTGGGAGTATTATTATAGAGAGAGAGAGAGAGAGGGAGGGAGAGCCGCTGAGATAGAGAGAAGGAGCGGGAGGAGGGAGTGTTGAAATCTTTGAATGAAATTGGTTTGTTCTTGTTGTTTATGAATGTATGCGATCGGTTTTGATGGAGGGAAAATATGGAGGGAAGTTACTAGAAAAGAAGTTTTATAAACTTAACTTTCACACACTTTAGAAATACAATGTTTAGGCCTATATATACATGATGGATCAGCACATGTGATCCGACGCGACCCTTGAATAAAACAGACGTGACCCTTAATGCTAATGTGTGACATATCGGTTCACACATAATGTTTTCTTAGACTTAGGACTTTGACATAATAAACCTAACATATGTACAAATATCAAATAACACATATTTATAATAATGAATCAAGATTAATCTTCTAACAATCTCCCCCCTAATCTTGATTCTTGCACTTGTCTTTAGTCTTCACTTGAAGATGATCTTGAACGCTTCTTTGGGGGCAAAGCCGAGTCTTCCCATTCGGCTTCCTTGTTCTTGTAGTCTTCCATTGCTTCTTTGTTGATCTCCACTACCAACTCTCTTCCCTTGTACTTGAGATGATACCACTCTAACATCTCCAAGTAACGAACATACGTTTGCCTCAAGTTTCTTGTAATGTCCATCTTTGACACTAGGCTTGGCAAACCTCTTCCATATCCCATTGACATAGCCACTACCATCCAATTTTCATCTCTTGTTACCTTCTCATAACCACCAAATACTTATACCGTATTGTAAAGATCCAACAAACATATTGGATAACCCGTTTCGTCTCTTGGTGGGATTGGTGCTCTTGTTCTTATTTGTAAGAACTCTTTCATAAACCAATCTACGGTTCTCTCAAATTCTAATTCATACTTTCTTTTGTATCTTTCAACCGTGCTAGTAATATGGATTAAATCCATAAAAACAATGCAATCTTGCAATTGGGATCCTTCGGTTGGATACATCACCGGACCTCTTTCCATAACACCTTCATATTGATCTTTGTTGATGGAATAGTCGTCAAAATGCTTGAAAATGGACGCTCTTTCTTTGTCTTCATTGGTTATACCCTCCATCTTGTCGCCTTCAAATCTAACCCGCTTTCCTTTGTCTTTAGACCCTTCGAAATTCACTGATTTGATTCGGCCGTGGCTTGAAGCCATGCTACGGCTCTCTTCCTTTCCTTTCTTATTGACTTGATCATATGCGGGACACTTAAATGTGAAATGGTCATCCGATTCACAAATGCGACATAGTATAACCCTTCTAACCTCTTGGATAATAGGCTTCTTGATGTACCATACATCGCCTTCAAATTCTATCTCAAATCCCTCTTGTGTTAATTTCTCAACACTCAATACATTCTTTCTAAGTGTGGGTATATAAAACACGTTTTGAATCTTGTGCTCTCGTCCACAACTAGAAATCGCTATACTCCCTTTACCACGGAAATACTCGTTTCTATAACCTTTTGGGCAACCCTCTATACCAAATGAATTGTTCAATAAAATAAACAAATTCTTGTTGCCACAACCGTGTTCTTGGCGAGTTAAACTAACAAACCACAAATCATTCCAACCCTTTTCATCACTACCCTTAACCATAAACTCGGTTTTACCAATTTTCTTAGGACAATTACGCCTATAATGAAAGGGTTATTTGCACTTACTACAACACATGGTAGACGGATATTCGGGCACTTCTTTTTCTCCTTTGATTTGCCGATTGTACTCCGATTGTGCCTTCTTTCTTTTCGCTTCGGTATCCCTCACGGATACACTTCCACTTGATCCGATGTTGAACGAAGATAATTGCATATTAAGAGAGTCTCCCATACTCTCGTGGTTCGCCTTCTTGGCCTTCCATCTATGATTCTCATGATCATAAACTAGACTAGGGATTAGCGGTCCTATCCCATAACCGCCTTGTGTCCCCATCTTCACTGCTTCGTTTTCTTCTACATCGAACAATCCACAGGTTCTCTTGATCGTTGGCTCTGATGCCATGTTGAAATCTTTGAATGAAATTGGTTTGTTCTTGTTGTTTATGAATGTATGCGATCGGTTTTGATGGAGGGAAAATATGGAGGGAAGTTACTAGAAAGGAAGTTTTATAAACTTAACTTTCACACACTTTAGAAATACAATGTTTGGGCCTATATATACATGATGGATCGGCACATGTGATCCGACGCGGCCCTTGAATAAAACAGACGTGATCCTTAATGCTAATGTGTGACATATCGGTTCACACATAATGTTTTCTTAGACTTAGGACTTTGACATAATAAACCTAACATATGTACAAATATCAAATAACACATGTTTATAATAATGAATCAAGATTAATCTTCTAATAGGGAGGACCTCCGGCCGCCGCCACAGCAGATCTCCGGCAACTGACCCCTGCAAACAACACCACCACCATACCACGTTATTCAGTATTATTCCAGAAAGAGAAACGCAGAAGTCTAGAACAAGAGGAGAGGGAGACAGGCGCGGAATCAGACGCAGAGGAGGGAGGTGATAAGCAGAAGCAGCGGTTGATGTGGTGGTACCAATCGGGTCAATTCTGACCACACGGGTAAAGCCTAAACCCACTCTATTGTTCTTGGTAATATTTGGTTCAAGGTGAAGGGTCACAGGTAGTAGATGGTTCGGGACAGGGGTTAATCGAAGGAAACTCAGTGGTGACCGAGGTTTGTTGGGAGGGGATTGTTTCGGTATAGGTTGTTGGTGTTGGTAACCGGCGGTGATGGTGGTGACGGGGAAAACCCTTGGCAGCAGGTTGCAGTGGTGGCTGTGATAGTGCTCGATGGTGGTGATGGATCCGATGGTTGGTAGTATTAAGGAGATAATGATTGTGGGTTGATGGGTGTCAGGTCATGTCAAGAGTCGGGTCAAGGAGACGGGTCGAGGAATGGTAAACAGTAGAGTCAAACCCTCGGTCAACATAAGTCAACTGAGGTCAGCATGGTCAACCATGACAGTCGGGTCAACACGAATCATGAACCGAATGCGAGGTATAACCGGGACCACGAACTTATTAATTATAAACGTTAAGGTTATATACGATTATCGTGTGGGACTTGACGGGCATAACTAATCCGAACCAATTCAATAAAGATACAAGGTCTGGACATCTGATCTAAAAGAAACTATATATGCATATACAAGTAAAGATGAGAATTGTAATATATGATATAGATGATTAGTATGGGAAGTTTAGGAATGTGAGAACTAATAAGCCATGAAACACATACTGGACATTGACAGTATTGACAAATAAGCTATGGACTATTAGACCACAAATGCAAAGACTATACATAATAAATTAGATAAATCAAGATAATTAATATCCTTTTAAGTGACTGACACAACAAACGGATGATGAGGATAATGGGTACTAAGATTCGGACATTAGTTTGTCACCTTGTACTTGATCTAGAAGTTGGATATTATGACATAATAATCAGACCATTGAATATTGCCTTGCACCTTTGACACTTAGGAAAGTGGATTCGACTAAACGAACAAGACCCGGACATAAACTTTGGACATAACACTTAGATATAGACTTGACAACTAAGACTCAGATTCGACACATGAACATAAGAACACTTATTATTACAAACAACTTGGGCCTTCGGATTAGTCATATGAACATTAGCTAACTTACGAACTATAGATATTAGAAACCTTAGATATGACGTCTTGGACAATAGGATTAAGATACGACATTTGGAACACACGAAACATTGAACTGTAGTACCAAAGCTTTAGGCTCGACCTCTAGATATGGAACACATAGAACCATATAAACATTGCTACTAATACTTTGACGTTTGGACATTAGACTATTGGTTCGGACAACTAAAATATTAACACGAACTTGATCAAGCTAAATACACTCGAGCTCGTCCCCACGCGTAACTTTTATTACGAATGAAACGAAAGACTAATAATAATAACATGTGTGTCGACATAGGGCCCAACCAGGAGAGTGTCGGTATACGATACTGAGCAGTCGTTTTTATAATTGAGCCATGCAACCAGGTGAGTTTCGTGAACTCCCCTCTTTTTTACTTTTATAATTGTTTTGGGGTGACGCATGCTTCCAGTTGTTTATACGTTATGGTTGTTAGTTTTACAGAGCGTGATTACCTGCTTGCATGTTATGCATACTGAACTAGGCACTCATTAACTCTAGGATAGAGCCGACTTAATATATGGGTAGTACTACATGGGGAATCCCCCACGCACAGTGGTCCGGCCTAGACCCGGAAACCCCCACTGAGACCGACGAGTCGTTGCGGCATATATTTTGCCATTAGGGAACCTATGAGGCAGGACATAGGTTGAGAACTATGACAATAACGGGTATAGTTTATGTTGATACATCTAGACATGGTTAGGCATGGGCTAGGTGCTAAGGGTTGAGTGGCCAGCTTGTAGGACTGTAACACCATAACCAGATAAATGTGTTGAAAACTGTTAAACTTGTTTGGAATAACTGAAACTGTTTTGATAAACTATTTTGGGCGCCTATGTAACTAAACACACGAACTCACCAACATTATTGTTGACCCAAACCATTTTAAGCATGTGTTCAGGTACCAGCTTCGGAGATATGAAGAACGTATGATTGCAACTCGAAGTCACAACCAGTTGACGAACCAGAAGACAATCAAGTAACCATAGAAACCAACCGCGCATATACGATCAGGGACCAGATGTAGATAATGAAAGTGTATTATGTAAATAAAAATGTATAAATTATGTTAATAAAGTTAGTTATTTCTATACCGCTTCCGCTATTGCTTGCATTGCGTGAATGTCGTACCAAACTGTAATTTCGTCCAGGCCCCCCTGTGGCCGGGTTGTGACAGCACACGCGCAATGGACGACATCCACAAACCAAAAGCTAGACTAAACCTCAGTGCCTCCACCATTGTTCCCATTCCCGAAAACCCCACTGATGCCTTCTCCATACTGGTTTGGTACAAAGCCATGACTGACAAATACCATGCTCTTATCAAGAATGAGACTTGGGAATTAACACCGAGGTTGCCAAACATGAATGTCATTCGAAGCATGTGGCTATTCAAACATAAATTTAAATTTGATGGGTCATTGGAAAGGTATAAGGCGCGTTTAGTTTGTGATGGTCGCATTCAACAGATGGGCGTTGATTGTGGAGAGACATTTAGCCCGGTTGTAAAACCTGCAACCATTCGTACTGTACTTTCTATTGCTTTGTCTCAATATTGGCAGGTTAATCAGTTGGATGTCACTAATGCTTTCCTGCATGGTCACTTGAATGAAACTGTGTACATGTATTAGCCTACGGGCTTCCGTAACAAAGACTTTCCCGATCATGTTTACCGCCTCAAGAAGTCTCTTTATGGGTTAAAACAAGCACCTAGAGCATGGTATCAACGCTTTACAGACTTTTTTCTCACACTGGGGTTCGCACAAAGCAAATGTGATGCTTAATTATTCACGTTTCATCAAGATTCTCAAGTGGCATATCTCCTCCTCTACGTAGATGACATCATCCTGGTCACCTCTACAGATAGTCTTCGGGCTACTCTCCTGTCACATCTCTCCTCTAAATTTGCAATGAAGGACCTCGGCCCTCTAAGCTTCTTTCTTGGCTTCTCTGTCAAACGCCAAGCCAACACCATGTTCCTCTCTCAACAAGCCTATGCACAGGAAATCATTGAACGTGCTGGCATGACATCCTGCAACCCGGTCCACACACCAGTTGACACTCACTCTAAACTCAGTGCTAACGCAACACCATGTTCCTCTCTCAACAAGCCTATGCATAGGAAATCATTAAACGTGCTGCCATGACATCCTGCAACCCGGTCCACACGCCATTTGACACTTACTCTAAACTCAGTGCTAACGCAGGAACAGACTTTCATGACCCCACCATGTATCGATCACTAGCCGGGGCCCTACGGTACCTCATATTCACTAGGCCCAACATCAGCTATGCGGTTCAACAAATATGCATTCACATGCATGCTCCAAAACCGATCACTGGAATACACCTAAACGAATCATCCGCTATATCAAGGGAACCTTAACTTACAGCCTCACCCTCGGCCCCTGTTCAAACCCGCGTCTCACTGCCTACACGAATGCGGACTAGGCAGGTTGTCCTGATACTAGCGCTCCACCAGCGGCTTTTGCGTGTATTATGGCGATACCCTTATCTCTTGGTCCTCCAAAAGACAACCTACCATCTCTCGTTCCAGTTCCGAAGCAGAATACCGTGGCGTAGCCAATGCGGTTGCTGAAATATGTTGGTTACAAAACCTCTTACTTGAACTTAGAGGTGAGCAAAAAAACCGGTTCGGGAACCGAAACCGGTCAAAACCGGTTTCACGTGAAACTGGTACTAAAAAAATCTCAAACCGAACCAAACCGAAATCTGGCCTAAAACCGACAGAAAAAACCGGTCAAGAGAAACCGAAACCGAACCGAAACTGGTAAACAAACCGGAACCGAACCGAAACTGATATTGCTAAAAACCGGCCGAAACTAGTAAAAAAACGAAATCGAACCTGATGAGATTGGGTACTGAATACACTATTCCGCATACCCAAACCCGAAATAACATCGCCACACGGAAAAAAGCTTATGCGCAAGAAATGGTCAAAATACATTGATGGCCAGTCAATGGTCAAGTCTCGGTCAAGGCGAAAGTCATGCATGGTCAAACGCCATGCATGAATCAAGGCTTCAAGCATGGTGACCAACCATTAAAGGCAGTATACGATTCCACTATTCCCATTAATTAAGTTTTCCATATATCACCTTACTAACATAATTAAGGGTGATGGAGACTGTAACAACCGGCAAAAGTAAGGTAATTCCGTACTAATTAACTATACGCGATTAACGTAATTAAATGCAATTATGTGTTGATTATTTAACTGAGGCCTTAGAAAGATAGCAATTCCCAAATAATGCATAGGAATGCATATGTTTAATGACAAAACATGATAGGGTCATGTGCAAGTAAATCTATCCGGTATGGACACTGGCGATTACCCGGTAAAAATTAAATAAGCAAAACGGATCCCGGACACCGGGATATAAAATAAAATGTAATTTCACAAAATATAATGGGTTTTGGAACTCCAAAGCCATACGTGAAAGCTTGTGATACAAATCTCCCGGTAACGAATAAAGTGCGCGTACCGCACCTGATACGCGCATAACTTATAATTTCACCCGGCAAAAGCCTAAATAACTTATCAACGCTTAAACTGGACTATGTTTAAGGGTTATTAGAAGTATTTTTAATATCCGGATAACACGCGATTAAAACCCGAAAATACCCGGACGGTACCCGAACGAGAGGGAATTAAACATAATAATAATGGGTATTATTTAGCAAAGTGGACCCCACCCAAACACCCCCAAGGGGCCGGCCTAGGGCCACCCCAAGTGGTTAACCCTTCCAATTCTCACTAATTCAAATATAATTAGTATTAATCATTGGTTTGCATGGGTTATTATTGGACACAAAAATTCACCAAATCACCTCTCCTCTCTCTCTAAACCTCACGGCCAAACACCCTCTAAGATAATCTCCCAAAGATTTTCATATCTCACATAATCCCCATTTGATCTTACATAATCTAAGAAAGATATTAAGTGATCTTGGAAAGATTTGGAAGGGATATTATAAGCAATCTAGTGAGCATACTTGAATCAAAAAGCCAAAAACTTCTTCTTCTTCTTCCCTTGAGCCGTAGCAGGTACCCACCCCACATACACTTTCTTTTCAAATTTTACATCTCCAAATCATCTCTAAATCTTCATCTTTCAAAACCCCATTGTGTGTTTCAAGAGCTTGGAGCTTAATCACTTGGAAGAACAAACTAAACCCCACTCAAATCCAAGGTTTTTGTCTTCCCTAGCCTTGAGCTAGTAGTAAGTTTTTAACCTTGCTTTGATTATTAATGTTCATGTATTGTGTTCTTATGAGCAAGTTGTACATTAATGGGTAAACTGTGGTTTTGAAAACAAAAAGTCTTAATATGTTTTACAAGAGTAAAATGGAAAAATAATAATATGGATAGATCATGGATTTGATATTAGTAATGCGGTATTTCAAGGAAATATAAAAATATGTACATACACTTAAGATGGATGATGATTTGGGCATGATTTATGAAAGAAACTTGAATGTGTTAAAAGATGGTTTTAATCATCATAAAATGACTATCTAAAATATAAAATAAGATGGAATATGTTAGAAAGGCATAGATGAAAAAGTTACATAATTAAAGTCTACTCACTTAGATGAGTGAAATTTGGATATGATGGACAAATACACCAAACACAAATATTAGTAGCCTTATTTATGAAATATAAGACTATTAAAAGTAGAATAATGTAAAAATAGCCAAACATGAAGAAGATGGTTCTTTAAAGTCCACTAGTTTGGAAGAAAAATGCTAACTTTGGAAGTTAGGATGGAAAAAGTAACATTTATAAGTTAAGGGACTAATGTTGTAACTTTGAAAGTTGATGGACTAAAATAGATAATTTTGGAAACTTTGGTCCAAAAATGCATTAACAAAAAGTTTGGTGTCAAAAGCATAAATAATGATTATTCCAAGTATAGTTTTGGGTAAACACTAGTAACCTACTTGTGTATTTATTGAAAAATGTATTTTTATAAAAATGGAAGTTTATAAAAATAGGGAATTAAATTAACATAAGGATTTTATAAAAATAGAGGTTTTTATAAAAATATTGGACAAAAGTAGAAACTTGAGAAAACTTATACAAAAATGGATACTTTTATATAAATGGGAATATAAAAGTGTCGGAAACATTTTTGAATATAAGTTAACAAGTTGGACTAAAAATATAAAAGTATATTTTTCCAAGTAATATGTGTTTGGACATTAGGAACATAAATAATATTTCTATAGAACCCATATTGGAAGAAACTTGGAAAAATTAAACCATCGGACTTAGTTACATAAACTAACTATAGCGAATAAACGGACAAACTAGAGAAATGCCATTGAGGCAAAACGTGAGAATATATATATTTTAAAAAGTAAAATATATATAACATGGGTGAAAATTATATAACACTTTCCTAAGTGTTAGAGAGAATATTCGTGGGAGAAAGCATAACGTAAAGAATTAAAAACGCTAAACAACGTATGGACTTAACGAGGAAAATCCACACATTGATATATGTATACATGCTCGTCTCGACGAAATTCTAGTATATCTATTTGAATGGGAAAGTAGATATGCGAGAAGGAAAACCGAGACGAGTAGGCAAAATATATCTACGTACATGTGAATACCGACAAGATCCTAGTATATTTATTTAAATGGGAAAATAAATGTACGGCCTGGTAAGTCGAGTCGGGCGTTATGAATATACTACCGAACGACAAGACCTTAGCATATTTATTTAAATGGGAAAATAAATATGCGGCAAGGTGAGTCGAGTCGGGTATTAAGAATACATTATATCGAACGATACGATCCTAAGTATAATTATTTAAATGGGAAAATAATTATACGTTAGGTAGAGTCGTGTCGAGAATAATAGTATACAAGTTACAAAGAGTATTAACGAGAATAATACATAACTCGTAAGAAAAGGGGTAATCCATCGCCAATGAGCCTAGGATACGCGTCTAATTAAACGGGAATTGGAACAACACGTGGTCGGGGAGTTGGGTGTACAACTTGCCAGGGCACATGCATTATAGGTGTAGTGACTTATACGCCTAGGACGTTTGTAGGTGCGAGACCACAAAACTTGCTATCTTCCTTTTTGAGCCAAGCACAGATTCAGGTGAGTCTAACGGCCCCATTTTAAACTATTTTATGTTTTACGGGGGAAAGATATGTTAGGGAAATGTTTGACGGGTTAAGTACTTGAGTTGTGAACGCCACTCGGGGTTGAGACCTCTCTACTATAATCATTAATTCAGGGAAATGAAACCGAAGGAATATTTGAATAGTACTATTGGTGCCTGACAAGGCCCACCCCTAATCGATAGCGTCGATTATGCATCGGTGTATGCCTGGGGTGCACGTATTCTGAAATCAAGTCGTAGGGTACCGAGTAACGACTTGGAGCGGGGCCTTATTATTTGTCTTGGTTTGGTTATAGGCTCAAGTAGAATTGTAGGAACTTGCAACTCCTATAAAATGTCATAACATGGAAATTCCCAAGGGATAAAGTTTGATAAAACTAAAACCTGTGAACTCACCAATATTTATATATTGACGAATTTTTAAACATATCTTTCAGGTAATTGATAGATGATGGACAACGTGGCAAGCTGGGTCGGGGGAATCTCTCATATGGGCGTCGGGTGTTTCGAAAGGGTTTCAACTTTAGTTCCCAAAGATTTGGGATATATTTGAGAAGCCACTTTAATGTATTCAAAACAATTTTTCGTTTATGTGTGAACATCAAACATGGTTTCGACGTCTTAAATAAATGATCCATTTTCTTAATTACTTATGATTTGCGTTAATCTTGGCTTTATGCTCTTGAACCGTCGCGCCACGTGTTTCCGCCATTGGCGTGGTGTGACAGAGACAACCTAACCACGGTTAGGACTTGGGTAATGGTGGCATACGGACTCTCCTATAAAAGGGGCCACATCCCCAATAGGAGAGGACACTTTCTGCTAACCTGGAGAGCTATCACACTTGATAGTATCCCCATTCACCCCGTTTTTGTTATAAACAACTACCTTGTGTAGTCGTCTCCACACCCACATCAACTCTTATTTGCAGGTTCTGTCATTCATAGCTGCTAGTGAAGGATCAATCCTGTAGTAACTCATAATCTTATCATCCCTAACAGGTGGTAAGACTATTTGTTTCTTCATTGGCGCCATCCCTTACGGTTTAAACAATCTTTCAAACTAGCAGCATGGCTTTATCAAAGGATGCAAACAACAATAACACTGCTGAAGTAGATGCCACAATCAACGAAGAAATCCAGGATGTTACACCAAACACTGTCACGAAGAATGTGGCTCAGAAGCAACCGGCTTCAACATTCCAGTTCCACCCAATCAGGGGGGGATCTACTGGGGGAAAGAAGAAACAAGACAACCTATCTTCGGTTGATCCGAACAAATGGTTGGCTCGACAAAATTCAAAGACAATCGCTGAATATCAGAAGATGGTAATGAACCAAGCTAAACTTAATGTCCAAAAGACATTAAGTTTTGACACAAGAGAGGAAGATTCAGAATCGCCTCCTGAAAACAACAATGGCCGTCGCACTAAGAGACCTCGTCAGGCGGTACATGGTGGAGACTGTGGAAGAAATACTCACGGTCAGGACCCCGTCAACCTGAATGAGGGACCAGACGGCTATGAATCAGAAAATGAGGTGCATCATGATTCTAATAAAAAGCAGCATTCTAAATCTGTTGCCAGCAGCCTGGCACCCAATGATGATGACCTCTACAAGCCATACATGCTGAAAACTTTCGCCGAGAGATCAAAATTCTGTGCGCGCATCGCGCTAGCACCAATGCCCCAAGAGTGCAAACTATCAAGCACTATTGGGAAATACGACGGTTTGCGTGATCTAGACGATCACTTACATGCTTTTGATTGCGCAAGCAGCTCTAAGCTGTGGCCTGTACAAGCCTGGTGCCATCTGTTCGTGCAAACGTTAACAGGGGCAGCCAGGGTCTAGCATGAAAGTTTGTGTGACACCCGCCAAATTCACTAGTCGAGTCCGTACAATTAACTGGTTTGTTTCACTATGTGCTTAGAATAAGTATGCCAGTGTGCCTCATTATTTGACGATTATGTGAAAATAAACTCTACTCGAACACCATGACCATCAAAAGAATCAACAAAAGCGTATGGATTTTATAAGACTAAAACTAATATTTTTTTAAGCAAATACTCATGTGTAGAATAAATAATTAGTTCAATATTATACATTTTACACATTTCACACACATGTATGATAGGCTAAATACAATATATATATATATATATGTATATATATACTACCATGTGATTATATTGTTGATGGGGACAAGACAATGAATTTGTATACACACACATATGCATGCGTATATATATAGATGTATATAAACATGTGTGTATTATAGATAAGACAAAATCCTATACACTAGACAATGACAACTCAAGCTACTAATCCTACATATATATACTTGCTTAATTTTGATTGGATTAAGCATAAGACAAAAACTCACAACTAAGCCTACCTATATTAGACATGTGCCAAAAACAAATCCATATTGTTTTGTATAATCGGCCGAAACCCACATCAACAAACATGACAAGTCCCTTTCAATGCATAGTTGTCTTGAAGTTACATGCTTTAGGTAAGAACAACTAATTGAAGCTCTAATAGGCTATCATGAGAAAGCATGAATGATCCATCACTTTTACAAACCAATTGTACTATACTTCTTGTCCTATAATCGGCCACAAGAAAAGAAGCAAGCAAGGAGGATCTTAGTTGTCAATATTACACTAGAATGGACACCAAGACAAACTATGACACCCTACAAGCTATGCCAACCACTCCAAACCTAGGTAACCTATACACAAATTGGCCAACACCTCATGAGTGAGACTAGACATGAAGCCTATCTCACATCACTATCACCTCGATTATCCTAGTCTCTTTTTCCTTGTCTTATTACTAGGCCGAAACACACAAATTAAGTAGGACTCATGGAAGTTAGCAATTTACACTAAAGTAGCAATAAGACAAAACACCTTACATAACCTATGCTAGTCAACCCCTTACCCTTTATAAATGATGGACTCATGAACCGTCGCGCCACGTGTTTCCGCCATTGGCGTGGTGTGACAGAAAGTGGTATCAGAGCCAAGGTTATAGCGAATTAGTATTTTTAAAATCTAAACTATAACCGGATTTGGTTCAAAAGATGAAGCTTTCAAAACCATTGTATAAAACACAATAAAGTAAATTATTTCGAAAGAAAAGAACATTGGGTATGAAGAGTTTCCGACCAAGCTAGCCATGGGTACTAGTGCGTATTACATTAGTATTAGAAGTTAGGAAGAATGCCTTAAATGTACGCTTAACTTTCTAATGGATAATATATAAATATTAGTACGGTTCTTTTGCCAGGGATGTCGGACGCCGAGAGTGCCGCGCCGAGCTACGATAGTGGCATTCAGATTTTGCCACCCCCACCGATCGAGGTCGTAGTACTCGACCCAGAGGATGATGACATGGAGGTAGACGCCGCCATGGCCGCCACAGCTGACCTACCGATGGCAGGGGCACCACAGGCCGATCTGCCTCTAGTGCCACTACCTGCCGCACCGTTACCACCCCACCCCATTCGCGCCGTCAGGGATTTCCCTGCGGACTGTGCAGGTCCCTCGAGACCCGCCCCCACATAGTCTGAGACCGTAGAGTCTCAATTCGATCGGCATGCCCACGTCGATCGTGAGCCATTACCCACCCCTCACATTCCCGTTCCCCCAGGTATGAGGCTTGTGCCTCTTGCCCGAGGACATAACGGATGGATCTCAGACGACTCCGACGACGAGTCGACAGCGTCTGTGGAGCACATTGCCATACCGATTCCCCCGGCTAACCTGGAGGAGCCCGTTGCTCCGATGATGGAGGACGCCCCTGCTGCACCTACAGCCCTACTCGCCCTACCGGAGCCCGTACCACAGGATGGGCCAGCCTCTGCAGGGCACATCCTAGAGGGTAGCTCAGCCCGTAGCTCCGAGCTACACCGAGCAGGCTTGACAGCTTTCGCTACTGCGAGCCCCACTACCCCTACCGTCATGATATCCGCTCCAGAGTGGGTCACTATTACACAGCCCCTCATGGTCCCATTGGCCGAGCTCATAGCACCTTCCTCGGCACCCATGACACTACCCATTACCACCTTTCCCATACTACCACCCCTCCCCGAGATGCTTACCATACCACCACCTGCACCGTACACTGTGGGTGCAGTAGCCCCCTTTATGATACCACCACCTGCACCGTATACTCTAGGTGCAGGGGACCCGTACCAGATACCACCCCACTTCACCCCTGGATTACTGGGTTTTGCTCAGCCCTTCCCATCCCTACCGATGCCAGACCTAGTCGGCCCATCCCAGCCGACGTACACCGATATACCCGGGCCGTCACAGCCCCACGGGATGGCCCCATTATCCTAACCGGCCTGGTCCACGGTGATCTCGTTAGAGAGCGACTTCCGGATCCTCGCTGACACAGTACAACGCACTGTGAGTCAGATGGATCAGCAGGCCCGTCTCATGTGGGCCCGGATTATAG
The DNA here is from genome assembly GCA_028751855.1 of Ambrosia trifida. NCBI lineage: Eukaryota > Viridiplantae > Streptophyta > Magnoliopsida > Asterales > Asteraceae > Ambrosia > Ambrosia trifida. The sequence continues at coordinate 59,802,239 of CM054128.1, read as the reverse complement.
ACGCCAGGGATGCGCTGGCACACTACGCGGAGGAGCTTCTGCGTATGGACGCACTTTGTGGGATCACCGGCGACGCGCACTTTGCGCACCGCCAGTTCCTCTACGAGCGCATTACGACCATTAGCATGTCCATCAACATGTACGCTCCCCAGTACCAGTATCCACAGCCACCACCGCAGTAGACGGGGAGACATCCCCGATATATATGTAGTAGTAGTAGTAGTAACATGTTAGCATAGCAGGGATTACAGCGCTAGTTTTGCATTTTTGCCCAGCCGTGCGGGGTGTGCCGGCACATGACATTATGTTTTATTTATTTCAAACGATGTATGAGGGATGCTATCCCCATTTTGTTATTATGAACAAAGCGTTGTACTCGTATTATTGAAATTAATGAGAATCTTATTGTTATGATGGTAAAATGTGTGATTGTATGACTGTGATTGTCTGTGATTGTTATTACTTACTTTACATATTGGGATTTGTGCGATTGTGTGGTGATGATTTTATTGATTATTATGTTCATGTGATGAGTTGCTATTTACGCTTGTGTATGACAATATTTGTATGAATGTCTGTCAAAGATTAACTGTAATAATTGTTATTGAAGTAAAATGGCACCAACCACAAGAAGCAACAGTGGCAACGACGTATTGCCCACGACACCCGCTGAACTTGAAACATTGGTCTCGGAACGTGTAGCCCAAGCCATCGCGGAACACGAGGCTGCTCGCACCGAGAGATCGCGGGACAGGACCGGGAGTGATCAACGTGAGACCTCCCCTACTAGTAAGAGGTTTACGAATAAATGCAAAAGCAATAGGAGATTATCCTAAAGCTCCTATCCCATAATAACATACCCCCTTATTATTGCAGAAACTGCCTCGCGAGAGTGTGGCTGCACATTCAAAGCCTTCCTGGACTGCAAGCCACTCAACTTCAGCGGCACTGAGGGATCCGTCGGACTAGTCAAATGGTTCGAAAAGACTGAAGCGGTAATCCGTATCAGCAGCTGTACCCCCCGACAGACCGTCATGTACTCCACGAATTTGTTCCTGGATCAAGCATTAACTTGGTGGAACAGCCAGGTTCAGTCACTGGGAGACAATGCTGCATACTCCCTAACCTGGTTGGAACTAAGGGAACTCATGATTGCTGAGTACTGCCCGGCAAGTGAAGTGCAGAAATTGGAGACTGAGTTCTGGAACCTCACCATGACAGGAGCAGACGTAGCGGGATACACGTCTAGATTCCACGACCTATCACGACTGGTTCCCCGTTTGGTCACCCCAGAGAGCAAGAAGATTGAAAGGTACTTATTCGGACTAGCGCCACAAATCCACAGCATGGTCACTTCTTCCAAACCCACGACCATGCGCGAAGCCATCGACCTCGCTCTAAGCCTTACCGAGGATGCCATTCGAATGGGCACCTTGATTCGGAAGGTGTCGGGACTAAATATTTCGTAGCCCAGTAGTGTGGAAGGTAAAAATTTGGGTTCGAACTCAGTGGTTGGGTCTAGTGATCAGGGAAAGCCAAGGTTTGGGAAACGGAAACGTAATGACGGGAAGAAGGACGGATCATCAGGAGGTTCGAACAAGAAAGGGAAAGGGTATGTAGCCACAGGACGTGGAAACAATGGAAAACAGGGTTATCAAGGAAAGAACGAAGTGATCTGTGGTAAGTGCCGCCGTTCTGGGCACAAGACTGAAGAGTGTCGATCAGGAGCACCGAAGACCGAAGGAGCAAGACCCTTCTTCGCATGCGGGTCGCCTGATCATTGGAAGAGGGATTGCCCTAAGCTCAACAACCAAGCACGTGGACTGGCATTTATGATTGGTGCTGGTGATGCACGACAGGACCCTAACGTGGTCACTGGTACGTTCCCTCTTAATGGTCATTATGCTTCTGTGTTATTTGATACCGGTGTCGATTTTAGCTACGTATCTGTCGAGTTTAAAAGACTACTTGGGCTAAAAACTAGTAAGCTAGATACACCCTACTCTATAGAACTGGCTAACGGTAAAACTATAGAAACACGAGAAGTAGCGAAAGATTGTAAGTTGGATCTCTGTGGTCACGAGTTTGGTATTGACCTATTACCAGTCGTACTGGGTAGTTTTGATATAGTCATTGGCATGGATTGGTTATCCGCACACCGTGCCGTCGTTGTTTGCAACGACAAAATAATTCAAGTTCCCCTCGCGAACGGTGAAACTCTATCGATTCAAGGGGAAAGGCGCTGGACGCCATTAAGAATTATTACGAGCATGAAGGCCCGAAAGTGTTTAAGGAAAGGTCTCATCGCTTTTTTAGCGCACGTTGTAGATAAGAAGGCCGACGAGCGAAAATTGGAAGACATTCCGATAGCCAGAGATTTTCCTGACGTATTCCCAGAAGATTTGTCGGGGTTGCCAGCACCTCGACAAGTCGAGTTCCGCATCGACCTTGTTCCTGGAGCTGCTCCCGTAGCACGATCGCCATATCGCCTAGCTCCATCCGAGATGCAGGAACTATCCGGCCAACTGCAAGAATTACTAGACAAGGGTTTCATAAGACCGAGTTCCTCACCCTGGGGAGCTCCCGTCTTATTTGTGAAAAAGAAAGATGGCACCTTTCGTATGTGCATTGACTACCGAGAACTAAACAAGTTAACCATTAAGAATCGCTATCCTCTCCCCAGGATCGACGATTTATTTGATCAACTCCAAGGATCCAGCTTCTATTCCAAGATCGATCTAAGGTCCGGCTATCACCAGTTACGTATCCAAGAAGAGGATGTACCAAAAACGGCATTCAGGACTCGTTATGGGCACTACGAATTTTTGGTAATGCCGTTCGGCTTAACTAACGCACCGGCCGTTTTCATGGACTTAATTAATCGCGTGTGTAAGCCGTATTTAGATAAGTTCGTCATTGTTTTTATTGATGACATCTTGATCTATTCACGCACCAGAGAAGACCACGAAAACCACCTTCGTTTAATCCTCGAGGTCCTACGTAAAGAGAAACTCTATGCTAAGTTCTCGAAATGTGACTTTTGGATTCGAGAAGTCCACTTCCTAGGCCACGTGGTGAATGAAAAAGGGATACACGTCGATCCCGCCAAGATCGAGGCAATTAAAAATTGGGACGCCCCTATAACTCCTACCGAGGTACGACAGTTTCTTGGCCTTGCGGGTTATTACAGAAGATTCATCGAGAACTTTTCTAAGATAGCACAGTCTTTGACCATGCTAACCCAAAAGGATAAAAAGTTTGAGTGGACGTAAAAGCAAGAAACCGCATTTCAAATACTAAAGGAGAAGTTGTGTGGCGCTCCAATATTATCACTCCCCGATGGAACGGAAGATTTTGTAGTTTATTGTGACGCCTCTCATCAAGGCTTGGGTTGTGTATTGATGCAACGAGAAAAAGTGATAGCGTATGCTTCCAGGCAACTAAAGATCCACGAAAAGAATTACACTACGCACGATTTGGAATTGGGAGCAGTGGTATTCGCTCTCAAAATTTGGAGACATTATTTATATGGAACTAAGTGCACAATCTTCACTGATCACAAGAGTTTACAACACATCTTTGATTAGAAGGATTTGAACATGCGACAACGGCGATGGGTCGAATTATTAAACGATTACGATTGTGAGATAAAGTACCATCCCGGAAAGGCGAACGTTGTGGTCGACGCCTTGCGTCGCAAGGAACGGGTTAAGCCGTTGCGTGTCCGAGCTTTGGGTTTAACTATCCACACGAACCTGACTGACCGAATTCGTGAAGCTCAAATTAACGCTCTTAAGCCCGAGAATGTCAAAGGTGAAAGATTGCGGAAGATGGTTGATGCACTGGAGCCAAAGGCGGATAAAACCTTGTATTTCATGAATAGAATTTGGGTACCAGTGTATAGTGGATTGCGTGAACTGGTATTGGCCGAAGCTCACAGTTCCCGATATTCGGTTCACCCCGGTGCAGACAAGATGTTCCATGATTTGAAAGAACTTTACTGGTGGCCAAATTTCAAAAGGGATATAGCCGCTTATGTTGCGCGATGCTTAACTTGCGCGAAGGTCAAAGCCGAGCATCAGAGACCATCCGGCTTGCTTCAGCAACCGGAAATACCTGAATGGAAATGGGAGCAGATTTCCATGGATTTCATCACCAAGTTACCCAGGACAACAAGCGGCCATGACATGATCTGGGTAATTGTTGATCGATTGACGAAATCCACACACTTCCTCCCAATTCGTGAAACGGATAAGTTGGAGAAACTGACCCGTTTGTACATTAAGGAAGTGGTGTCTAAGCATGGTGTACCTATTTCCATCATCTCCGACCGAGATAGTCGTTTCACCTCAAGATTTTGGGAAAGTTTGAATGAAGCCCTCGGTACTCGCCTTGACATGAGTACCGCATATCATCCCCAAACTGATGGCCAAAGTGAACGAACCATCCAAACCTTGGAAGATATGTTACGGGCATGCGCAATCGATTTCAGCGGTAATTGGGATACACACTTGCCACTGGTGGAATTTTCGTATAACAACAGTTACCAAACGAGCATTCAAGCCGCACCTTTTGAAGCTCTATATGGACGCAAGTGTAGATCTCCTCTATGTTGGGCCAAAGTTGGAGAAAAGCAACTTACCGGGCCCGAAATTGTTCAAGAGACGACGGATAAGGTCTTCTTGATAAAAGAACGTCTCAAAGCGGCCCGTGACCGGCAGAAAAGCTACGCTGATATGAGGCGAAAGCCTTTGGAATTTCAAGTCGGAGACAGGGTCCTACTAAAGGTGTCACCTTGGAAAGGTGTCGCGCGCTTTGGGAAGCGCGGAAAGCTGAACCCACGGTATGTTGGACCGTTCGAAATCTTGACCAGAGTAGGCCCCGTGGCATACAAGCTCAAGTCGCCACAAGAGCTTAACGGTGTACATGACACGTTCCACGTGTCGAATTTAAAGAAGTGTTTATCCGACGAAACTCTCATCATCCCTGCGGACGAAATCCACATTGACGACAAGTTACACTTCGTCGAAGAACCAATCGAAGTAACTGATTGGAAGGTCCAAAAATTAAGGCGCAGCAAGATCAGGTTGGGCAAAGTGCGCTGGAATGCCAAGCGTGGACCGGAGTTCACGTGGGAAAGGCTGGACCAGATGAAGCAAAAATATCCCGCCCTATTCGAGAAGACCCCTATACCGGAGAACTCAAAGTGAATTCCGGGACGGAATTCTCTTAACGGGGGGAGAATGTAACAACCGGCAAAAGTAAGGTAATTCCGTACTAATTAACTATACGCGATTAACGTAATTGATGTATTGTAAAATACATATATCTTTAGTGTAAAGTTTGTATACTTTTCTAGTCGTTTAGATAGTGTTTTTATTAGTTTTAGGCTTGTACCAGTCAATTTTATTTATTTAGCGTTTTGTAGATTTTTATTAGTTTTGGGTCATTTTTAGTATTTATCTATTTTATTTTATATTTTGTAGGTGTTCATGGACGTTGGAGCGTAAACGAGCAACTTTTGTCAAGTCAAGAACACCCGAGTCGAGAGCACGGAGCTAGAATGCTATATATATATATATATATTAATAGTATGATATAATAATAATAATAATAATAATAATAATAATAATAATATTTATTTAATATTATGGGCCAAAGGCCTTATTGGAAAAAAAGCCTACGAAAGTAGGTCAGAAAGAATGTCAAAATTCTTGAGGGAGAGATTGGAAGGGCCGCTAATTATTATCAAAAAAAAGAGAGCGGCGTCGATTATTATAAAAAAAGGAAATATTATTAATCTAGGGGAGGGGGCGACAAGAATCAAGAAGAGGAGCAGCCAATATTATTCGTAGGAACAATATTATTCTTTTGAGCAGACGACATCAACACAGCAGCCGCATCAAGAGGAGGAAGGGTTATCAAGGGTTGAAGCATTGGTGCAACTACGGGTTGATTCTAATTCAATTCTTTATTATTTATCTATTTGAAACCCGTATGAACACCATTAGTTTAACTTGCTTTTATTGTTTTAATTTTATTATGACAATTATTGGCTAAACCTTTTTGCTACCTAGGCGATGATGAATACACTTGTTTAATTTATTTTCTTTTTGGTTTTGGAATTCTTGGTTGTGGGTGAATTTTAAAGTAAAGAACTTTTTATTTTCTGGTTTGGTGTGTATGCGTATTTAGTTTTGTTTAATTAATTTTTATAAACTCCACTTGCGTTTTTGTGAATGTCTTTCATGTATGAATGCGGGTTAGGTTGCGGACTGGGTGTTAGCAACTAGTTTATGGTTAATTTCTGCAGGTTATCCATAGGAGTTGTAATTGTTAGTTAGATGATTCTAAGTATTCTACCAATTCTCAATAGCTGTGAGGTGCGAGATTGTTGGTCTGTCTAGGGTGTTAAATTGCTAGTTCTAGAGGCTTTGTGAGAAGATCTTCCTAGTTTCCCTAGCATTCCTTGTAGGCCAAGTCTTATCAGAAATATTGTAGTTACCCCTTGCACTTTTAGGTGTACTGTGACTTTCGCGCTGTGAGGTAGACTGTCTAGCGGGTACTTTAAGATTCGAGTAGGTAAGCCTGTGAGGGTAACCTCTCAACCGGTGGTTTAACAGCACAACAGTATTCTAGGGTTTCCCCTTGAGAAGGGTCGAGGGTGTCTAGTCTATTCTTGATGTTTAGTATTTTAAGATCCCGGTTCCACACCAGTTCCATGACCATTAGAAATTTATCATTCATGTGTAGGATTCTAGCCTAGGTAGTGCCTTCCCATCACCTGATCCGAATTCTAGTTCCCAGTTTGTGTCTTTAGTTATTTTAGTTTTATTTTATTTTATTTAGTTGCAATTAGTTTGTTAGAAAATCCCCCTTTAAGCAATAAAACATTGTTAAGTCAGTTTGTAGATAAGTAATCGAGTCTAGTTTACGTTTTCTAGTAGAGTCTCGTGGGTTCGATACTCGGACTTACTTTAGCTATACTGCACTGACTAGTACACTTGCCGGTTGTGTGGTTTAGGTTTAGAGAGCCTTAGGTTATAAATTTAAAACTTAGAGTGTCTAGTTTAGGTTAATTTAGTTAGTTTTTACTAAACCACTTTGAGCACATCAGTAATTAAATGCAATTATGTGTTGATTATTTAACTGAGGCCTTAGAAAGATAGCAATTCCCAAATAATGCATAGGAATGCATACGTTTAATGACAAAACATGATAGGATCATGTGCAAGTAAATCTATCTGGTATGGACACTGGCGATTACCCGGTAAAAATTAAATAAGCAAAACGGATCCCGGACACCCGGGATATAAAATAAAATGTAATTTCACAAAATATAATGGGTTTTGGAACTCCAAAGCCATACGTGAAAGCTTGTGATACAAATCTCCCGGTAACGAATATAGTGCGCGTACCGCACCCGATACGCGCATAACTTATAATTTCACCCGGCAAAAGCCTAAATAACTTATCAACGCTTAAACTGGACTATGTTTAAGGGTTATTAGAAGTATTTTTAATATCCGGATAACACGCGATTAAAACCCGAAAATACCCGGACGGTACCCGAACGAGAGGGAATTAAACATAATAATAATGGTTATTATTTAGCAAAGTGGACCCCACCCAAACACCCCCAAGGGGCCGGCCTAGGGCCACCCCAAGTGGTTAACCCTTCCAATTCTCACTAATTCAAATATAATTAGTATTAATCATTGGTTTGCATGGGTTATTATTGGACACAAAAATTCACCAAATCACCTCTCCTCTCTCTCTAAACCTCACAGCCAAACACCCTCTAAGATAATCTCCCAAAGATTTTCATATCTCACATAATCCCCATTTGATCTTACATAATCTAAGAAAGATATTAATTGATCTTGGAAAGATTTGGAAGGGATATTATAAGCAATCTAGTGAGCATACTTGAATCAAAAAGCCAAAAACTTCTTCTTCTTCTTCCCTTGAGCCGTAGCATATACCCACCCCACATACACTTTCTTTTCAAATTTTACATCTCCAAATCATCTCTAAATCTTCATCTTTCAAAACCCCATTGTGTGTTTCAAGAGCTTGGAGCTTAATCACTTGGAAGAACACACTAAACCCCACTCAAATCCAAGGTTTTTGTCTTCCCTAGCCTTGAGCTAGTAGTAAGTTTTTAACCTTGCTTTGATTTTTAATGTTCATGTATTGTGTTCTTATGAGCAAGTTGTACATTAATGGGTAAAATGTGGTTTTGAAAACAAAAGGTCTTAATATGTTTTACAAGAGTAAAATGGAAAAATAATAATATGGATAGATCATGGATTTGATATTAGTAATGCGGTATTTCAAGGAAATATAAAAATATGTACATACACTTAAGATGGATGATGATTTGGGCATGATTTATGAAAGAAACTTGAATGTCTTAAAAGATGGTTCTAATCATCATAAAATGACTATCTAAAATATAAAATAAGATGGAATATGTTAGAAAGGCATAGATGAAAAAGTTACATAATTAAAGTCTACTCACTTAGATGAGTGAAATTTGGATATGATGGACAAATACACCAAACACAAATATTAGTAGCCTTATTTATGAAATATAAGACTATTAAAAGTAGAATAATGTAAAAATAGCAAAACATGAAGAAGATGGTTCTTTAAAGTCCACTAGTTTGGAAGAAAAATGCTAACTTTGGAAGTTAGGATGGAAAAAGTAACATTTATAAGTTAAGGGACTAATGTTGTAACTTTGAAAGTTGATGGACTAAAATAGATAATTTTGGAAACTTTGGTCCAAAAATGCATTAACAAAAAGTTTGGTGTCAAAAGCATAACTAATGATTATTCCAAGTATAGTTTTGGGTAAACACTAGTAACCTACTTGTGTATTTATTGAAAAATGTATTTTTATAAAAATGGAAGTTTATAAAAATAGGGAATTAAATTAACATAAGTATTTTATAAAAATAGAGGTTTTTATAAAAATATTGGACAAAAGTAGAAACTTGAGAAAACTTATACAAAAATGGATACTTTTATATAAATGGGAATATAAAAGTGTCAGAAACATTTTTGAATATAAGTTAACAAGTTGGACTAAAAATATAAAAGTATATTTTTCCAAGTAATATGTGTTTGGACATTAGGAACATAAATAATATTTCTATAGAACCCATATTGGAAGAAACTTGGAAAAATTAAACCATCGGACTTAGTTACATAAACTAACTATAGCGAATAAACGGACAAACTAGAGAAATGCCATTGAGGCAAAACGTGAGAATATATATACTTAAAAAAGTAAAATATATATAACATGGGTGAAAATTATATAACACTTTCCTAAGTGTTAGAGAGAATATTCTTGGGAGAAAGCATAACGCTAAACAACGTATGGACTTAACGAGGAAAATCCACACATTGATATATGTATACATGCTCGTCTCGACGAAATTCTAGTATATCTATTTGAATGGGAAAGTAGATATGCGAGAAGGAAAACCGAGACGAGTAGGCAAAATATATCTACGTACATGTGAATACCGACAAGATCTTAGTATATTTATTTAAATGGGAAAATAAATGTACGGCCTGGTAAGTCGAGTCGGGCGTTAAGAATATACTACCGAACGACAAGACCTTAGCATATTTATTTAAATGGGAAAATAAATATGCGGCAAGGTGAGTCGAGTCGGGTATTAAGAATACATTATATCGAACGATACGATCCTAAGTATAATTATTTAAATGGGAAAATAATTATACGTTAGGTAGAGTCGTGTCGAGAATAATAGTATACAAGTTACAAAGAGTATTAACGAGAATAATACATAACTCGTAAGAAAAGGGGTAATCCATCGCCAATGAGCCTAGGATACGCGTCTAATTAAACGGGAATTGGAACAACACGTGGTCGGGGAGTTGGGTGTACAACTTGCCAGGGCACATGCATTATAGGTGTAGTGACTTATACGCCTAGGACGTTTGTAGGTGCGAGACCACAAAACTTGCTATCTTCCTTTTTGAGCCAAGCACAGATTCAGGTGAGTCTAACGGCCCCATTTTAAACTATTTTATGTTTTACGGGGGAAAGATATGTTAGGGAAATGTTTGACGGGTTAAGTACTTGAGTTGTGAACGCCACTCGGGGTTGAGACCTCTCTACTATAATCATTAATTCAGGGAAATGAAACCGAAGGAATATTTGAATAGTACTATTGGTGCCTGACAAGGCCCACCCCTAATCGATAGCGTCGATTATGCATCGGCGTATGCCTGGGGTGCACGTATTCTGAAATCAAGTCGTAGGGTACCGAGAAACGACTTGGAGTGGGGCATTATTATTTGTCTTGGTTTTGTTATAGGCTCAAGTAGAATTGTAGGAACTTGCAACTCCTATAAGAAGAAACAAGAAGAAACAAGACAACCTATCTTCGGTTGATCCGGACAAATGGTTGGCTCGACAAAATTCAAAGACAATCGCTGAATATCAGAAGATGGTAATGAACCAAGCTAAACTTAATGTCCAAAAGACATTAAGTTTTGACACAAGAGAGGAAGATTCAGAATCGCCTCGTGAAAACAACAATGGCCGTCGCACTAAGAGACCTCGTCAGGCGGTACGTGGTGGAGACTGTGGTAGAAATACTCACGGTCAGGACCCCGTCAACCTGAATGAGGGACCAGACGGCTATGAATCAGAAAATGAGGTGCATCATGATTCTAATAAAAAGCAGCATTCTAAATCTGTTGCCAGCAGCCTGGCACCCAATGATGATGACCTCTACAAGCCATACAGGCTGAAAACTTTCGCCGAGAGATCAAAATTCTGTGCGCGCATCGCGCTAGCACCAATGCCCCAAGAGTGCAAACTATCAAGCACTATTGGGAAATACGACGGTTTGCGTGATCTAGACGATCACTTACATGCTTTTGATTGCGCAGGCAGCTCTAAGCTGTGGCCTGTACAAGCCTGGTGCCATCTGTTCGTGCAAACGTTAACAGGGGCAGCCAGGGTCTAGCATGAAAGTTTGTGTGACACCCGCCAAATTCACTAGTCGAGTCCGTACAATTAACTGGTTTGTTTCACTATGTGCTTAGAATAAGTATGCCAGTGTGCCTCATTATTTGACGATTATGTGAAAATAAACTCTACTCGAACACAATGACCATCATAAGAATCAACAAAAGCGTATGGATTTTATAAGACTAAAACTAATATTTTTTTTAAGCAAATACTCATGTGTAGAATAAATAATTAGTTCAATATTATACATTTTACACATTTCACACACATGTATGATAGGCTAAATACAATATATATATATATATATATATATATTACCATGTGATTATATTGTTGATGGGGACAAGACAATGAATTTGTATACACACACATATGCATGCGTATATATATAGATGTATATAAACATGTGGTATTATAGATAAGACAAAATCCTATACACTAGACAATGACAACTCAAGCTACTAATCCTACATATATATACTTGCTTAATTTTGATTGGATTAAGCATAAGACAAAAACTCACAACTAAGCCTACCTATATTAGACATGTGCCAAAAACAAATCCATATTGTTTTGTATAATCGGCCGAAACCCACATCAACAAACATGACAAGTCCCTTTCAATGCATAGTTGTCTTGAAGTTACATGCTTTAGGTAAGAACAACTAATTGAAGCTCTAATAGGCTATCATGAGAAAGCATGAATGATCCATCACTTTCACAAACCAATTGTACTATACTTCTTGTCCTATAATCGGCCACAAGAAAAGAAGCAAGCAAGGAGGATCTTAGTTGTCAATATTACACTAGAATGGACACCAAGACAAACTATGACACCCTACAAGCTATGCCAACCACTCCAAACCTAGGTAACCTATACACAAATCGGCCAACACCTCATGAGTGAGACTAGACATGAAGCCTATCACACATCACTATCACCTCGATTATCCTAGTCTCTTTTTCCTTGTCTTATTACTAGGCCGAAACACACAAATTAAGTAGGACTCATGGAAGTTAGCAATTTACACTAAAGTAGCAATAAGACAAAACACCTTACATAACCTATGCTAGTCAACCCCTTACCCTTTATAAATGATGGCTCATAATCGGCTAGAAAGAAAGAAGGAGGAAGTATGCAAGCCACCATGTTATATGCTAATTGATATAAGACAAGAATACATACACCACATTCCAAGGAAAGATTACTACTCCTTTTAGAAGCAATCAATCGGCCAAGACATAGGTAGGGACAAGAGATTAGTGTGTTGTCAAAGTTAATCACACATTTGGACACTAACACCTTTGGCCGATTCATTGTACTAGGATAAGCATGCCAAGAATAGTCTAACCTTACCTCTCCAAGGGTGTATAAATAGGGCCTCTTATGATGAGAGGAATCACACCAAAAACACACTCACAAACTCTACTAAACACTCCCAACCCTTCGGCCACCTAGAGCTCTAAGCCGAAGCCACCAAGAGACGAAGGAGGCAATCACAAGGCTTCCTAGCTCGGATCATCTTTAGGTAAGATCTCTACGCCCCTAAAAACCTTGATCCTGTCCACTTCACTCGACCTTATCCGACCCTTAGTTCGATAAAACCACATGATCACACTCACTATACACAATGTCTTAGTTTATAGTTGTATTACCTTATTAAATGATCACATTGCTCAAAAAGTATTAATAATCGACCCTTATGATTTCAAAAAGAGATCAATCCATGTTTTAGAATCAAGAGTAGCATGAAACATCAATTAAAAATCGGTTTATGATTTAAAGGTTCACTTGATTTGTCTAACTTTATCACAAACACAAAACCAAAGTTCACTTAACTCAATAACCAAGTCCACAAACGTCGGGTGAACAACTTGTATGGTGAACGACAAGTACACACAACTTAAGATATCTTTGACATTATAGGGCACTTTTGTCGGGACAGTAGTTACTTTTCTTGCTTTGCTAGACCACATATCAAGATATCAGGTGAGTTTCGTGGCCCCTTTTACTGTTTTACTGTTTTGCAACTTCGAGGGAGAAACATGCTACAGACCAACATATGTACATGACAACAATATGTGTTACATGAGTTAGACCCACAATTGTCACAGATCAACAAAAATTCCCCGGACAACTATAACCATTAGCTTAGCAATAAGCCGTGGATCATATGAATAGTACTATTTGGGTTGACACCCCCTTTCACTGTTAGTCGCGCTAACACATATGAATGCATATTATCCATACTTTACAATGTCCCGTGACAAGGCATTGGGGCGGGGTGAACAGGAACGTCGTGGTTTGGTTATAGTGCTCATGGTAACTATATTCTGCATGGACACAAACAACGAAACTTTTTGAGCAACAAACTAATTTATCGAGTCAACAAAACCTACGAACTCACCAAATTTTTAGTTGACACTTGTAAGCATTTTTTTCAGGAAACCAAGTAAGGACATTAAGGAGCCAAGTTTAGGACTGCATAAAGAAGGCATTGTTTTGTGGTTTTAATGTAGCTGTTTGAAACACTTGTTAGGTTTTGTAACTTGTATTTGACTATGTGACTTACGTGTTGATGAAATAAATGACTTTTAGTACTTCTCATGTAAACAATGTTTGTGATCACCATGTTCGTCTCACCTCGCGTTTCCGCCTTAGGCGAGGTGTGACAGCGGAGGAAGGAAATTTAAGAATCACTTCTCTCATCTGCGCAAACACAAGAAAGATAAAGTGCCCATTCTCTTTTGTACGCGCCACGAGAATGAATCTTTAGAAGACTACATTTTCAGATACAACAAGGAAGCCCTCCAGTTTGGTTGCGGAGAAGAACTTACCCATGCAGCATTCATACACGGGGTAAGAAATGATGACCTGATGAAGTGCCTGACGGGAAAGGATGGTGTGCCGCAAGCCTGGGATGAAGTGATTGAAGCTGCCAAAGTATACGCGTCCTCTGAGCGATCCTTTCACCGAAACAAAAACATGCACCAAAGCAGCAGCCATCATCCATCCTCAAACAATAGATGGAAAGGCAAACAGTCCATCTGGTCTAGAATTTCGGGCACAGCGGAGGAAGGAAAATTCTCCCCAGCGCAAGATGCACGAAACATGCTTAGCTCGAGAGGGCCCCGCAATCACAAGGGACACTCAAAGAAGAATTACGAGTGGACACCACTGTCCAAAACACCATCTGAGGTGCTAAAAACTGAACAAATTCGATTCCCGAAACCGCAAGAACTCCGAGGTGACAGACGGAACGTGGATAAGTCTAAGTACTGTGAGTATCATGAAGACCACGGACATATGACAGACAACTGTTATAGTCTAAAGATGTAAATAGAAAATGCTATAAAATCAGGGCAGTTAACGCATCTCGTGAAGAACATGCGGAGAAACCAGAGGGACAACACGGAGGGGGGCAAACCCTCTCAGAAAAGGATACGCAATCTCAATGCGCATCATGTGTATAGCACATCGCGCAATACATGCAACATGATCCATAGAAACGCGAGTCACAAACGCACGTTTGCGGAGACAATTGATGATTCATGGAAAGACGAACAAGTAATCATGCCAAGAGTGAAGGGAGGGGCTTCGTCGACAGCTCCACTGATTATCATTGGCATTGTTGGCCATTACCGAACAAGATATATGTTCTTGGACAACGGTAGTAGCACCGACATCATGTACCAGCAATGTTTCGACCAGCTGGACGATGATAACAAAAGAAGAATAATACCAGTGATAGAGCCAATTTCCGGCTTTATTCATGAAACACTCTATCCACTGGGAATGCTCACCGTCCCAGTAACACTCTTAGACGGAAAACACTCGCGCACCGAAACGTGCGACTTTATTGTTCTTCCCGTTAATTCCTCGCATGACATCCTGCTAGGGCGAGAAGGATTGGCAAAGTTCAACTGCAACGCATCCACGCCACATCAGATGGCAGGTTTCCCTACGCGAACAGGAATCGCATTTATTCGCGGAAACAAAACATGTCACACAACCGAAGCGCCGAAGCCCACAAAGCAAACAAAACTAACTGTCAGAACCGAACAAGAAAAATGGGTTGTCAACCCTGCATTCCCGGAACAGACAGTTGTCATCGGCCATGTAATCTCCGACTCCATTCGCACTCATTTAAAGCAACTGCTAACAAAGAACATGGATATCTTTGCCTTTAAGCCAGCAGACATGGTTGGTGTCCCGCGTCACATTGCAGAACACAAACTCAACGTCTACAAAAATGCCGAACCAGTTGCTCAAAAGAAGCGCAGCATGGGGCGAGAGAAAACAAAGGCAATGAATGAACAAGTGATGGAACTCTTAAAGGCCGGTATCCTCCGCAAGAGCAAGTACCAAACTTGGGTGGCAAACCCAGTCATGGTGGGCAAATCCAATGGCACCTGGCGCATGTGTGTCGACTACAAGGATCTGAATAAAGCTTGCCCAATAGATTGTTATCCGCTGCCCGAGATTGACCTGAAGGTCGATTCTTTGGCACCCTACAGGTTCAAATGCTTTCTGGACGCCTACAAGGGTTATCATCAAATTCAGATGGCCAAAGAGGATGAAGACAAGACAGCATTCCGCACAGATATGGGCACCTTCTGCTACACTAAGATGTCGTTTGGGTTAAAAAAACGTTGGGGCAACATATCAGCGTTTAATGGACACCGCGTTTGTAAAACAAATCGGTGTAAATTTGGAGGTGTAGGTCGACGATCTGGTAATCAAAAACAGAGAAGAAGACCAGATGCTAAATGACATTCAAAAAACTTTTGATCAATTGCGCAGTGTGCGGATGAAACTCAACCCGGGAAAATGTTCCTTCGGAATGGAAAAAGGAAAATTTCTCGGAGTCATTGTAACAAAGGATGGTTTCCGGCCCAACCCGGATAAGGTGCAAGCAATCGAGCGCATGCCATCCCCATCTTCGGTCAAAGAAGTCCAAACTTTAATGGGGCGACTTGTAGCTTTGAACAGATTTCTGTCAAATTACGCGTCCAAATATTTCCCCTTCGTGGACACACTCAAGAATTGCTTGAAGAAATCAAACTTTAACTGGACTGCATAGGCAGAAGCAGCGTTTCAAGAAATGAAGAAGTGTTTGTGCAATCTGCCAACACTCACTACTCCGCTACCAAAAGAACCACTTACCCTATACCTGTCTGTGACACCCCAGGAAAATCCCACATCGGTCGTGGCCAGGAGAGATCCTTGGTTCATAAGTAATGTCTTGCCTCTTAAATCACCAACGCGTTTTGGGGCTTAATGTTAGTGGATGAGAGGAGAACTCCACAGTTAAGCGTGCTCAGGTGGTAGCAGTTTCAGGATGGGTGACATCCTGGGAAGTTTCCACTAGGGCACCCAAAAACAAATCCGTGAGCTCTGGGTGGGGAAAGCGGACAATATTGGTGGTGAGAAGGGCCGGATGTTACAGATGGTATCAGAGCCACTCCTGTGCCGTTCGGGATGGTGGGTGCATAACTCATCAGGGATTGTACTTTGGTTTTATCCTTATTCGCATCATTGGGCATTTCGCATCCATCGCGTGTTTTCGGTCTTGCACATGGTTATCATTTTGCATTCATGGGTTTGATGTGGGTCCTTTGGAGATGCTACTTGGACGGTACTGGTGTGTCATTTATATAGATCACAGTAGTCTCCAGTAGGCCTTCGATCAGGAGGATTCGTTGTTTTGCATTCGACTTGGGGAGGGCGGTTCCCCGGCCTGGAGTATCTGTTGTTATCTTTATTCGTTCGTGGTTGTCCCTTCGTTTGCATTCTGGGAAACGTTACTTGGGTTAGGTCGACACTCATTACGGTCGGAGAGTGAATCTCGGGGCGAGATTCCTTTCAACAGGGGGATGATGTGACGACCGGGAAAATTTTTCTTTTATCACTTCGTTCTCTTTGACTTCGGGAAATTTTGGTGTCAAAAATTCTTTCAACAGGGGGATGATGTGACACCCGGCACGTTTAGGTTAACATTTTATAAAACACATAAGTCTACCTTAGCGAAAAACATTTTCAAACATACTTAACTAGGTCAGTTGAGTCGTTATGATGGTTCCGGAAATCATCGGGAGTCGTTACAATGATCCACGAGATCATTGGGAGTCGGTCCATAACCATGTGAACACAGATTAGTGATTTGTAGAATCATTGGGTTTAACTCACACACGTAAATCTCTAGTCCCGGGAATTGGTGAACGAATGGGAACGTGTTAGTTATCATGCATTATGTGCTTACAATCATTATATGACTTGCCGGTATGTGAATACGTGTTTATATGTGTTAAAATAGTGATTACGCGTAATTGCATGACATTATAGGTGATTACACGTAATTGCATGACATTATAGGTGATTGCGCGTAATTGCATGACATTATAGGTGATTACGCGTAACTGCATGACATTATAGGTGATTACGCGTAACTGCATGACATTATAAGTGATTACGCGTAACTGCATGACAATATAGGTGATTATGCGTAATTGCATGACATGATAGATGATTACGCGTAATTGCCAATAGGTATAGGCGATTAGAGCCTAATCGCTAGTAGGTATAGGCGATTACACATTCTAATCGCCTATACTGCACTGTAATCGCCTAACGCGTACTAAACGACTAGAAACGCCTATAAATATCCCCCTTATGTTTTAAAACATCATTTGTGAAACCATAATACACCCCAAAGCCACCCCATACCTTATTCAACCTCTGCAACACGTTTTTGATCAAGAAATCACATTTCCAAGCTTTACATCTCATAATCTTACAATTTCAAGGTGTGTTCTTCATCCCAAACCCTTGTAATGATATTGTTTTGATCCCTAAAGGTCCAGACCTGATTTCTAAACATTTGTTTCTTTGATAACTCATTAAAATCAGTTTCTAAATAAACCCAAACCTCTATGCTTGTTATATGTGATATATTCATGCAAGATAGGATTTTTATCGTTTAAACTTGGTTGTTCTTGTATTATTAATATGTTTCTGATCTAAATGAGTTGATATGATATTAAACTAGGAGTTTGAAGGTTCATAGATGTGTAATATTGATATTAGGCGTTTTGACCCGTTTGAATGATTATGGAGGATTGATGATGATATGTTGTGTTTTGTTGATTGTTTGAGGTTAGGGTTTACTCTAGGATGATGCTAGAATAGTAGGATATTGTCGGACAACGTCATTATGTGATGAAATCTGGATATTTGCTATTTAGGGTAAGTTTTGCATGATGATGTGATGTTTACATGATAGTTATGCTATTTTGGGAAAACACTTGCATTGGGGACGGCTAGGATGATGATAAATTGGGGGGTTTTGCTTGAAATAGTTGGATTAATGTTTTGTGTTTGATATTGGGTGTTTCCACATGTTTCGGATCTGATTTGGAGGGTTAAACGCGCAAAAAGACAGCACAATGCAGCAGGGGCGATTAGGGAACCCTAATCGCCTATAGTAGGGGCGATTGGCCCCCAATCGCGTGTAACAAGAGGCGATTGGGAGCCAAATCGCTAGTATGTCTGGTGATTACAATTCTAATCGCCATTTTGACCTTCCTAATCACCAGTTGACTTTTCCTAATTGCATGTTTGATTCCTAATCGCGTGTACTGCTGTCATAGGTGCATTTTGACATCCCGAAACACGGTTTGACACTTAGGAACATGTTAAGAACCCCGTGACATGTCTAATAACTTGGTAACGCATGTTCGGACTTGTTTATGCGTTAATTGGGCGTTATGCTAGATAGGGTGAATGTTTGCGCATGCTAAGTGTTTAATTGCATAAGTTGCATGATATCTTGTATGTGGCAAACACGTGGGATGTCGGGTCACCAATGGGATGTCGGGTATTGTCTGGTTTGGTCGGTTTACCGTTTAAACATGTTTTCAACATACACGGTCACGGTCTGGAAAACTTGGGGACTGATTAGCCTTCGGGTTAGTAGTCATCACACTTATGTAAACTCATTGATAGGTCGCCACTAGTAAGGACTATTACACACGTATCGGATTTCTATTTTACTAAGGACGCACTCTAAGGTGAGTTTCACGGCCCCTCTTTTATACACTTTTTCTCAGGGGAGAAGCATGCCACACGTTTTAACAAATACAACGTTATGTTTTTTAAACGCAATGCTTATGAAACGCAACACTTTTGAAACGCAACGCTTATGGAACGCAACACTTTTGAAACGCAACGCTTATGAAACGCAACGCTTGTTTTAAATTACTATACGACGAAACGCGACGCTAAGTCCCTGGGAAACCATGAATGTGCAGGGCATAACGGGGGAAATGTGGATAGATCTATTGGGCTTGACGAACCCCACCCAACGGCTGGGAGCCGGGCGGGTGCATATTGTCTCTATTTTCGGCAACTCAAACACGGGTGGCAACACACACAACGCTTGTCAGTAATGGTTTTGGCAACACAGTCATAGTAGTAAGGAAACGTTTGTTATGTACTTAAAGGTTTTGCATACTTGGTACTTTTGAGATGAAACTCTTTACGCTTGAAACGCTTTGTGAACTTAAAACCTGTGAACTCACCATCATTATATGTTGACGTCTTTTTGGCATGTTTTCTCAGGTCGCTAAGGTAGCAGTATT
Source organism: Ambrosia trifida (assembly GCA_028751855.1). NCBI lineage: Eukaryota > Viridiplantae > Streptophyta > Magnoliopsida > Asterales > Asteraceae > Ambrosia > Ambrosia trifida. Next base: position 59,782,576 of record CM054128.1, on the reverse strand, counting down.
GAGTTTAGGCGCACGGAGTCTCACGGCGTCTAGGATCCATTTGCATTTCATTTTGAGTATTATCAGACTTTCATGTTTTACTTTTGAGTTGTAATAAAGTTTTACGCTTCCGCAAGCGATGGTTGAATTTTTGAAACTTAATGGGCAATTTACGTTGTTTTCATATCATATAGATGTCGTTTATTGTGACCGTTGACTTGGATCCTGGTATGTCACGCGCCTCGCGGTAAAACCTCGCACGTGGAATTTGAGGGTGTGACATTGTCTGTCACTGATAAGGCAGTAGGCGCGGTGCTTATGGTCGATAGAAATGGGGTACAAACCCTGATATACTATGTCAACCGTACACTGCTGGACGCCGAGACCCGCTACTCAACAATGGAAAAATTGGTCCTTGCCTTAGTCCACGCTTCCAGAAGATTGCGTAGATACTTCCAAGGACATCCGATCAATGTCCTCGCAGACTTCCGCATCAATGATATTCTGCGCAAGCCAGAACTTTCTGGACGGTTGGCCAAATGGGCAATCGAATTGGGTGACCATTCGATCTCATACAAAGCAAGACCTTCTTTCAAAGGACAAATCCTTGCAGATTTTATCGCGGAAGTCCTAGCAGATAAAGTTGAAGAATGCGCAAATGAGGCAGCATCAAAGTCAACTCAGCCCGATGAAAACCAAAAGTGGAAACTGTTCACTGATGGTGCTTGTAATGATGAAGGGGCCGGCGCGGGGTTACGTCTGATAACTTCGGAGGAGAAAGAATACACCTACGCAATAAGGCTCGACTTCCCAACAACTAACAACAAGGCAGAGTATGAAGCACTTATCGCTGGCTTACGCATCGCCAAGAAGATGGGCGCACAATACATTGAGGCCCACGTTGATTCAATGTTAGTTGCTAATCACATCGATGGCTCATATGAAGCAAGAGAGCCATCCCTTATTTTATACTTACAGCACACCAAAGAACTGATGAGTAGCTTCCTCCATTGCAAGGTCATTCACGTGCGCAGAAGCCAAAACAAGCCAGCAGATGCTTTAAGCAAAATGGCATCAACTGCATTCGATCATATGGCAAAAGACGTACGAGTTGAGGTGCTGGCCAAGCCATCTGTACCACAAAAACAAGTGAACGTGGTCCAGACAGGAAAAGAATCTTGGACCACCCCCGTAATGGCTTTCCTGACTAAGGGAATACTCCCATCAGACAAAGCAGAAGCAAGGAAGCTACAACACAAGGCCTTACATTATGAGGCCGCCAATGGTATCTTATACCGACGGTCATATCTCGGACCATTGCTCAGATGTGTAGATTCTGCGGAGGCCACGTACTTAATAAAAGACATTCACGAAGGCACGTGCGGATTGCACGCAGGACCTCGAATGGTCGTCGCCAAACTCATGAACACAGGATACTACTGGCCGAGAATGAACCTCGATGCATTAAAAGAGTTGCGCAAATGTGACGCCTGCCAACGGCATGCGCCTGGCACACCCAGACCAAAAAATAATTTGGTACCAGCCACCGCGGCATGGCCATTCCAAAAATGGGCCATTGATTTGGTGGGACCCTTCCCCACAGCGCCAGGCAACGTCAAATACTTGGTGGTCGCCATTGATTACTTTACCAAATGGGTGGAGGCCAAGACATTAGCCATAATCGATGGGCGCAATATCAAGAAATTTATATGGGAGTTCATCATTTGCAGATTTGGTCTGCCACTGGAAATAGTAAGTGGCAATGGAACGCAGTTTGCGGATCAGCACTTACACGAATGGCTCTCATCAATGAAAATCAAACAGATATTTACTTCAGTCGCGCACCCTCAAGGCAATGGCCAGGTCGAACGCGCAAATAGAAGTATTGTTGAAGGCATCAAAGCACGTCTAGGAACAAGACGCATCAGCTGGGTAGACGAATTACCCCATGTCCTTTGGGCTCACCGCACCCTTTCCAAAACAAGCACCGGGGAAACACCGTTCAGTCTAACATACGGAACTGAGGTGGTCATTCCAACAGAGGTCACGCATCCTTCCCCACGAGTCTTATTCGCACAACAAACTGACAACGACAAAGAATTGAGGATGAATCTAGACTTGCTAGATAAGCGCCGAGATTCGGCCTGTGTGCGTGAAGCCTCATATAAACAACAGTTAGAAAAGTAGTACAACGCGCGAGTCAAAGAACAATCTTTCCGCGTTGGCGATTTCGTTTTCCGCAACAATGAAGCATCAAATGCGGAAAAACCAGGAAAGCTTGCTCCAACATGGGAAGGACCTAACAAAATCCAAGAGGTATTGGGAAAAGGAGCATATGCTCTAGAACGCCTAGATGGTTCGCCAATACCACGTACTTGGAACGCAGCGCAGCTGCGCATATGCTACATGTAATCTGTTATTCCCTAATTTTGTAATAAGGACTTTATGTCCAACGTCATTTATATTACAAAAAAGCCTTTATCATACAAGCCATTGTTCGATAGTACAACCTACAAACCCAATACATAGATTGTTGCTATACATCAAAAGGGGAATATCACAAACACAAAATATACCCCATGAACAGAACGTTCAACAGCAACTACAAAAAATTTTACTTAAGATTTACACATAAAGACCCAACACACTGGAGACTCAAGTTAACCTCTAACCTTCCTGGGTTTAGTCTTGGTTATATCCCCCAACTCCGATAACTTCTTCATCTTCAACGGTTGCCCATCAGAAGTCCCTTGATCATCCAGATTATCAGGCTGCATGTCTTCTTGTGACAACAAATGCTCACAATATTCAGCTAGACGATCAAGAGCATCTGTTGAAGACTGATCACGGCTGGGATGTTGAGATAACTTCATCATCCCCTGCAATGCTAATTTTTCCATGTTTCGAAGATTGTTGTTGGAAGAACTAGTCGCCGTTTACCCAGAAAGTGTGGTATAATTTTTTCAAAGTTAACTAATGAGGAAGATGTAAGGATACACTTACTATAAATAGAGGAGAGAGGTTATGGTTATTAATTACTATTAATGGTAACCACTCGATTACCCTAGGGCAGTGTGACAGTCGCCCTGACAATAGCCGTCACAACCGTCACATCAATCATGAGCAGTCTGACAAACACTTATGTCAGAAAACGAAGATGACATCATCAAATGATTAGCACACACGTGTAAGACAAAGGACACATTATATCAGTTTCATGAAAAGGAAAGCAACATAAATTGTTCATCAAAGAGTTACAAGCAAAGATAAGGAAAGGAATAAATCATTCAACCTTCTTCACGCTTATCGCCGGCTGCGGACGATGTCCCGGCCCCACCATCAGTAGCAATTGTCTTGGCTTTTTCTTCTCTGCGCGCCTTTTCTGCAAGCTCCACACCAAGGCGATCTGACTTTATAAAATAATTGCGTAATTCACCTGCGGGGTCATCAGTCTTCATACAGGCCTCCAGTAGCTCAAACACTTCAAATTTTAAGTGTTCATAATCATCATAGGCCTTCATCAAATCATCATCATACGACTCGTTTTCGTATGGCCCGGCTTCTTTCTCCTTACCATCTGCTTGATGGCAAAAGCCTTCGCAAAAGCCCAGCTTCAACCCCTGCTTCACGGAAGTACTGGAAATGCGGGCAATCACCTCTGTCAGCTTGGGATCATTCCAAACACGCTTAAAAATATGCAAGGTCAAAGTATTATATAAATACATGAAACCAGTGGCGGATACAGAAATTTTATGTACGGGGGGCACAATACAGGTTATTTTAATATGGGTAAAAAAACGACGATAAAAAAATTTAATTCATTGAATATTTGAATGTAATAACGACATACTTCAATTACAATTGTCCTCTACGTGTTTTCATCTTTTTGAAACGTTCGATTACATCTTCATTAGTTTTGGCATAGAAGGGGTAGAGATAGGTCAGGGACTATTCATACTACCAGATAGAATTTTACTTGAGGATGGTTCTTTTCTTTTTAAGAAATTATCAAAAAGAGTTCCTAAATGAACAAAAAAAATATTAACATAAATAATACAATTGCTAAAACAAAACATAAACCACAACTTGCTAAAGAGGGTAAAAAATATGCACCTTGTTTAACTTTATGCGAAGACATATTTAGATAATTAAATCACCACCAAATCAACGATCCAACTCAAAGCCACAAGTTAAAATCTGTATATTTATAAAATTATCAAATAATTTGTATTAATATTAAGTTAACAAATATCATCTAAATTAAAATTAAACAGAAAACTAATGAACTAGCAAAAGAAAATTAAACAGAATACAAAAGAGGATATATTATCTTTCACAAAGACTTTACTTTTCAAAAAAAAAAATCTTTCACAAAGTGACAAAAGTCACAAGAGAATATTCGAATAGAATATGCCTGACAAAGACAAAAGCTCTACAAGACTACAACCTAAAAGTAAATAAAATATCAAATTATATATAAAAAATTAGTTGTTCATCATACATCATATACCTATCACAATTATCAAAAGCAAGAGATTGAGGAGGCCGCCGGTACTGCCGGAATGCTATTTTCCGATCAAAAAGATGTGTTTGACTGCTGATTGTTCAATGACCGACGAGGAGGATAGGTTTTTTGTGCCGACTGTTCAGGTTTCAATATCAATTATCATATATTCATTTGGTGGGTTGTGGCTTTGTGGGCACTGGGCTATGATTAGGGTGGGCACTGGGCTTTTCATTAAGAAAACTTGATGGGCACTTGGGCTTTTCCTATAGAAAACTATGGAACTTACGGTGGGCACCGGCCCACCATCGTTTGTGGGTGGCTCCGCCACTGCATGAAACAAGATATAATTACTTATATAAAAGGGAATTCTAGCTTACTCCAGCAACACCATCGCTCATCAACCAAGCGGTCCCCTCGTTGGCAGCAACAGCCATGTCAGTAGCTTGTTCAAACAAAACCTGAACCTTGTCCAACTCCAACTTTGCCTGAGAACAAGAAGACTCCGCCAAAGCCTTTTCTTCCTAAATCTTGGAATTCTCTAACACCAGATCCTTTATCTTGGCCTCCACATCAGACAATGAGGTGGTCGCCTTGAGGAGATCATCATGCTGAACATTGTACTTCCGGATAGTATCAGCAAGTTCTGTCTGCTTTTCTTCACAGGATTTCTGGCTTTGCTCCACTTCCTTTTTTAGACGAGCATTCTCAATCTTCAAACTCTCAATAGTGGAACGCAAAAGCTCAGTCTCTTGATTCGTCCTTTTACAAGCAGCAGACCACGCCTTGGAAGCATCAGCCTTATCCTTCTTCACCTTGTTCACCTCTTCCACAGCATCATGAGCCACCTTCTTGTGATGCTCAATCTCTGACTGAATCTCATAACGAGCGCGTTGGAATTCTTCTTCACGCCTCAGCAAACTAGCCTCCGAATCCTTCAAATTTTGATAATCCTGCTGGAATTCATTTTCACGCCGGATAAGAGAACCAAGGCCACTCATACCCAATGAGAGATTCATAGCCATATCAATAAACAAGGATCGCCGATTCACACTGTCTTGATAATCACGCTTGGCAGGAGGAACAGACAACATGGCAAACTCCTGCGCATCAAGCGCATTTGTAAACCGGGTAGTATCAAGAATGTCCCAGCGCGGCTGGTACGGCCTTGGTGGATCAGCTTCACGCGAAGAATACATGCCTCGCAAGTGACCAGTTTGGCCAGATTTACCACCACCGCCTGAAGAGGCCTCCCTATATACCACTGTAGAGTCTACCACCGTGCGCATAAAGTTGGAAGGGTTTTCTTCAACAACCTCATCCTCCTTCTCCTTCTCGCGAGCAACTTTGGATCCCTGCGAAGAACTCGGCTCTTGTACTCGCTCCAATGAAGTGTCAGGGTGATCAATGTTCAAATTTGGGGTTGCAGACTCATCTACCTTCTTTCCCGCAACTTTATCAGTGGCAATTACCAAATCATCTGGGATGGGCTCCACCTGTGGCGTCACATCTTCTTCCACAATCCCCTCAGCAACATCGACTGAAGTTGTATCTTTTGTTGAACCTCCAACCACGCCAATACTCTCAACCGGCTGGTCGGACGAAGATATCTTCTCGAACATAGAAGTAGACTGTTTCATGCGGGACTCCGCGAATGGATGTTGTCCTACATAAAAAGCTAATACAAAATATTACAAGAAATATCACTTAAAAACCCAGAAGGAAACTTGGCCAAACATACCAGATAAGTGCCTCAACGTCTTCATAGGAAGATTCTCACGCACTGGCGGAGGTTTCACAGGCACTTCAAGCTTCTCACTCGTTGGCCAAGTCAACGGCTTAAAAACATCAACCGGAACCGCTGCAATAGGTTCTGGACGCAGCAGATCGACCGCTTCTCCCGATGACTGTGGGATTTGAACCTGTTTTTGTTTCAACTCCGTCATCCTTTGCTGAAATAGCTCTTCAGTAACACTCTCTGACTCGCGGACAGGGGACGAACGCCTAGCGCGTTTATGCTCTAACTCCGTGTCCGACTCTGTTAATTGTTCATCTATTTCCTCGACAACAATAGGAGCAGCCGGCGGTTTTGTCTTCTTGCTCGCTATGGCACGCTTCTTAGATGTCCCCGTGCCTGGTGCGGAAATTACATTTGTATACATTAAACTATGTGTGAGAAATTAATAAAGGAGTTACAAAGACTAACCAACAGGTTTCTGGCGCTCAGAAGTAACTTCTTCGACATCAACTATAGCCTTTCTGCGGAGTTATATACCCGCACCTACCACGAAGAATGCGCAAAATCAGTACGCAGGATGCGTACCTAATGTGCCTCCTTCGCGCACAAAATAAACTTATTAATAATAAAAGAAAGGAACGCGGTTCATAACCTGTTCTCACATACTGATTCGGAGGATCGACGAGATTAGGGAACAGAAAGTTCGAACTAATCCTCTCCGATAACCGTTGCGCGCCTGCAACAGGTGGAGTATAAAGCACCTTTGCCTCACCTCTCTTGGCAAATAACTCAAACAGGGAAACACCTGGATACAATCGCGCAATATAAACTCCAACACAGGAAATGATATAAACAAAAAGCATAGACGAGCTCATTACCTTCCGGAGGATTCAGATCATGACCTTCAGGGCAGATAAGACTGAGTCCCAACAGATTTAAAACACTTTCTGGATATTCGTCCATCATCAACGGAGTAGCATGATCACAAAGCGACTTATACCAAACCTGCTCTTTGTATCCTGCCATTAGGGGAAATTCAGCAATTTTCTCCTTTAAACCTACCATCATCCATTGAAAAGCAGCAGGGATAACACCACGGTGGATATAGAAGAACTTATCTTTCCACTCATACATGGACTTCACCTTTTCCGATACAAGTTGCTTCACCTTCCGGTGAATACCTAAGCTATACCAACCACTACCGCCACGGGCAGCCTCAAGAACATAAAACACATTCAGCTTCTCGAATGTAGCTTCAATATCCAAAGCCCTGCAGGTAGCTTCAAAGTGAATCAAACGGCACCACCCATAAGGGGTCAATTATGTAGGGTGAATGTCATATTTCAGCAAGGCATCCACCACAAACCTGGTGGCCGGTAGACGAAAACAACACTTACTAAACGCCGCTGCATACAACGTTATCTTCCCAGGGGGTGCTTGTAAAGCATTCTTCCCTTCGGCTGGAAGCTCCGGCTCCCATTCAGACATGATGCCATATTGATCAAGGAAGCCTAAATATGAGGGTTTATCCCACTTAATAGTGGTGGCTTCCATTCTTTTTGATGATTTTTTCCCAAGATCTTTTACATAATCCGATGTCTTACTAGATTCTGGAACATTTTGTGAATCTTGAGACATTGTTAGAGAAATAACGAAAGATAGGAGAAGAGACGTTAAAGAAGAATTCAAAATTTGAAACAATCAGAAATGGGAAAAGCCATGATTAAAAATCAATATATAGGCTTGGCAATTAATATAGCTGACGTCACGCTCACTGGGCCAGCCAGGCTTTTTCGAACATGAGTCTAATAGGGAAATGACACGTGTACACCTGAAGACAAACAGACGCCACACGCGCCTCACGCGCCCACTCGCCTGACAACCGCCGTTCAACGTGCCTGCACACGTCTCAACTGCAACTAGTCACGTCAAGCCCACTCGCCACATGGACCACAAGTTTTAAAAATCATGGGGAAATGACAACTGTCCACAACAAACTGCTGACGTGTCTCACAACGGTGGAACTTTGACATAACTTCATATCACCCGTTCTCCGCACAAAAATTCCACAACACAAAAGTCACTTACCAAACCCATGTGCGCAAAGTTAACATTGCAGACAGGCTTTCCTCAAAGACACACACCTTATAAGTCCAGCATCCCTCAAATCTCATCATAACTTCTTAGATAAGAGACACACTGGACTGGGGGGACTTGATGGGATTGGGTACTGAATACACTATTCCGCATACCCAAACCCGGAATAACATCGCCATGCGGAAAAAAGCTTATGCGCAAGAAATGGTCAAAACACATTGATTGCCAGTCAATGGTCAAGTCTCGATCAAGGCGAAAGTCATGCATGGTCAAACGCCATGCATGAATCAAGGCTTCAAGCATGATGACCAACCATTAAAGGCGGTATACGATTCCACTATTCCCATTAATTAAGTTTTCCATATATCACCTTACTAACATAATTAAAGGTGATGGAGACAACCTAACCACGGTTAGGACTTGGGTAATGGTGGCATACGGACTCTCCTATAAAAGGGGCCACATCCCCAATAGGAGAGGACACTTTCTGCTAACCCGGAGAGCTATCACACTTGATAGTATCCCCATTCACCCCGTTTTTGTTATAAACAACTACCTTGTGTAGTCGTCTCCACACCCACATCAACTCTTATTTGCAGGTTCTTTCATCCATAGCTGCTAGTGAAAGATCAATCTTTTAGTAACTCATAATCTTATCATCCCTAATAGGTGGTAAGACTATTTGTTTCTTCAGAACCGAAACCGGTTTAAGAAAAATACATTTTTTGGCCATAAACACAAATAAAACATTGTTTTTTTATATTAATATTCAATTTCGTTCTTTAAAAAACCCTAAAAGTTATTAAAAGTTAAATTTTATGTAATTTATACGATTCTAAAAGGTGCGCGAAAAAACCGATTAAGAACCGAAACCGAAACAAACTGAAACTGAAACTGAACCGAAACCGGTCTTACGAATCGACAAAACCGGTCCAAAACTGAACCGGAACCGGTAATGTAGCGAACAGGTTTGGAACCGAAACCGGTTCGGCAAAAAAAAAACGATTTGCTCACCTCTACTTGAACTGCAGCGCCCCCTCTCCAGTGCTACTATAGTCTTCTGCGACAATGTTAGTACCATCTGTTTATCGGGAAATCCTATCCAGCATCAACACACCAAACACATCAAGTTAGACATCCATTTTTTGAGAGAAAAGGTTCAAAAAGGCGAAGTTCGAGTTCTACATGTACCATCTCGTTACCAACTTGCTGACATATTCACCAAAGGCTTGCCTCGTGTTTTATTTGAAGACTTCAGGTCCAGCCTCAGCCTTCGATCACCTCCGGCTTTGACTGCGGGGGTGTAATAGAATATAATAATTTATGTTGTAAATTAATTGTGATTGAGTCAAGATTTGAAAGGTTGTTACACCTTCCATTTAGAGATAGACACCCTCTTGTATTTATACCTTATTGTGATTAATGAAAGGGTCAAGGATTGATCTCTAATAGTAATAGTAGGTTCAAAAGGATATATATTATCTTAACATGATTAGTAACTTATCTAGACATGATTAATGAATTACCTAAACACATTGTGTTTTTTTTTTTTACATGAACAAAAACTCACTAAAAAAGCGTTTTTGTTTTCATTTTTTTGTATAACACTATAGTGCTCGTTGGAAAGATAACAGAACGCTCGTTAATTTGGTGTAATTTTTATTTTTTTAAAAATGTCTTATATGGGGGGAGGGTAAGAAAAAGATAAAAAATAAAAATATTAACTAATATATTTGAAATTATAAAAAAAACATAGTTAATAATTATCTTTATTTAAAATTAAAAAAAGAATTTTAAAGAAAAATAAAAGGGTATGAATGCATCACCTAGTACCAGGTGTTATACACCTTTTTTGTGTTTTGAGTTGGGTTGCATATGCTTTTACAATGCTAACAGTTTTGGAATGGATGGGTATAGCGTTCCTGAACATGGAAATCCAGTTAGTTACCTGGTAATATAAGATGCGAAGACATATATGAAACAAAATCTTCGAGATCTTACTTATAGTGGCTACCTTTTGAATTCCATAAGTAAGTTCCCTTTTCAATAATTAAGTTTCAAGTTGAGGAAATCATCGTTTTTAACATTTGTATGATTTCTAAAATAATTTAAGGCTTTTATAGTTTTTGTTTAAATATTTATTCTTATTTCTTTGCCTGCAGCGAATGTTATGCATTTGTTCCAAAGAAAGGCATTAGGACCATTACTTCTTTGTTAAACATGTTTTTAATGTTAATTGCACAAACATTTACCATAACCTATTATTCGAGTCTTATATAAATTATGTTGGTTTGACTTCGTAAACCAACTTGCAGGAGCGGTCAATGGAATCCAGATTCAATACAAGTCATGTGATCAATTGTACGTCAAAGATGCAATCTTTTGACGACGTGCTATTGTAGGTAGAATACGGTTTAATACTAAAGCCGACCTGTAGAACAAATGTGGAATTACATGTTTTTTATTTGTTTGTTTGCTAACGGAAAGTGTGTCTAGCACTGTGTTTTTCACCTTTTAATAATTTCATTTTACTTATTATGTTTTACGAATTGTGGCTAGCACATTGTATCTTCCGCGTCGTGTTTTACACTTCATGTATTACTACACGGTTTAACCCGTCACCCCGCCGTCCACACGTATATAAAACACGATTATCAGGTTGACCCTCGCGCCGATCATCATATTGCCCCCGCCGCAGCACGCGGGGGTCGACATCTGGTTAACTATAAACTGACAAAAATAAAACTAAATATTTTCTCACTTTAAATAAGCAATTTTCTTATGAATTTATATGTTCAAATTGGAAAAGTTGATTTTAAATAAAAAGCTCATTCTGGATATGTCAGCACAAGTTTTATACACTATATTTAAGATAGAAATCGTTAAAAACTTTGTCAAGAATGGTTTACGTTCTAAAGTAATTTTGTCTAAAATAAGTCAAGTTAAATATAATATGTTTTGTGCTTCTTTTTATGTACTTTTTTTAGCCGGACAACTTTTTTACCTACATTTTGCTAGAATAACATGTATGGGTGTCTTATGAATAGACGGATAGTATCCATGTTTTTGTTGTTTTTTTGGGTTTTTGTCGCATTTATACCCCCCTCGGGCTTTCTAAAATCGTTGTAAAATATGTTTAGCTAAGGAATATGCACTAAATCATGACTCGTGAGACCATGGTCAATCTTCAACATAAGATCTCGATTTGCTCTTTTCTGCTTCAACTATTGATTAATATGCTATATATGAACCATTCTTTGAAAAAAAAAAATAGCTAAAAAAATTAAATGATTTAACCAAGTATGAATTCATAAAGTTTTCAAACTTCCTAATATTTACTTTACACACTAAAATCAAATTTTAATAATCTATAAACAACAATAGTGTCACGGTATACTCACAGTCTTAACATGCACCGTGACTATTTTCTTAACATGTTCTGCTGTTATTTTGCTAGCATGCACTAAACTTTTTTGCTTTTTGTTTTTATTTAATTTTTTCTTAATAAGTCATTTGTTTTCTTTACCATAGTTATACTTTCAGCACCGGTACTGGTTTGGTGCGGTACTTGATTTTTTTTATTGATTTACCTTTGAGTACTGGTACCAAACTGTTTTTTTTCTTACCATAGTTGTAATAGTCAGTGCCGCAACTCTTAAGGGGCCGGCCGCCCCCCCCCCCCCCCCCCCGAATTTCCGCTCAAAAGTTTCGATTATATATAGTATTCGTATAGAAATTTTTTGGTATATATGGTTTCGACTATGGGTGGCAAAATGGGTAGGTTTGGTGGTTGGGTCAGGATGGGTTTGGGTTAGGATGGGTATGGGTCAAGATGGGTAGATTAAAAAAATGGGTTAGGATGGGTTGGGTCAGGATGGGTTTAGGTCTGGATGGGTTTGGGTATGGATGGTTTAGATTAAGATAAGTTCACATTAAAATAGATTAAAATTTTTTTAAAAAAAATAAAAATAACAATAAAAAAATTAAAAAGTAAATAAAAATAAAAAAAATTAAAAAAAAAACAAAAATAAACTTAAATATAAAATTTTAGGGGATCTGAAGTATTTCATTTTGAACCGAAGCGGTTCGACCCTATCGGGCTGGATAACAACCCGGACCGTTAGGACCGGCCAGGCCGGGTAGCGACTAGAACTGTTTCGATCTGACCCGTCCCGTAGCGACCCGGACCGTTTCGACCCGGCCATTTCAACCTGACCCGTCCCGTTTCGACCCGGCAAGGTCCGGTAGCGACACGGACCGTTTCAACCCGGTCGGGCCCGGTAAAGACCCGGACCGTTTCAACCCGACAAGACCGGTAGCGACCCCGACCGTTTCGACCCGGCCGGGCCCGGTAGCGACCCGGACCGTTTCGACCCGACGGGACCGGTAGCGACCCGGACCGTTTCGACCCGACCGGGCCGGTAGCGACCCGGACAGTTTCGACCCGACCGGGCCCGGTAGCGACCCGGACCGTTTCGACCCGACCGGGCCCGGTAACGACCCAGACCGTTTCGACCTGACCCGTCCCGTAGCGACCCGGACCGTTTCGACCCGCCCGGGCCCGGTAGCGACCCTGATCGTTTCGACCCGGCCGGGCCCGGTAGCGACCCGGACCGTTTCGACCCGACGGGACCGGTGGCGACCCGGACCGTTTCGACCCGACCGGGCCCGGTAACGACCCGGACCGTTTCGACCCGACCGGGCCCGGTAACGACCCTGACCCGTCCCGTAGCGACCCGGATTGTTTCGACCGAGCCGGTCCCGGTAGCGACCCGGGCCGTTTTGACCCGACGGGACCGGTAGCGGCCCGGATCGTTTCGACTGGCCCGGGCCTGGTAGCGACCCGGACCGTTTCGACCCGACGGGACCGGTAGCGACCCGGACCGTTTCGACCCGATCGGGCCCGGTAACGACCCTGACCGTTTCAACCTGACCCGTCCCGTAGCGACCCGGATTGTTTCGACCCGGCCGGGCCCGGTAGGGGCCCCGACCGTTTCGACATGGCCGGGCCCTGTAACGACCCGGACCGTTACAACCCGACCGGGCCCGGTAACGACCCGGACCGTTTTGACCCGACCGGGGCCGGTAACAACCCAGACCGTTTCAACCTGACTCATCTCGTATCGACCCGGACAGTTTCGACCCGGACCGGTAGCGACCCAGACCGTTTCAACCTGACCCGTACTGTTTCGACCCGACCGGGCTCGTTAGCGACCCGGACCGTTTTGACCTGACCGATCCCGTTTGTAACCTGGACCGTTTCAACCCGACCGGGCCTGTCAACGACCAGACCCTTTCGAACCGAATGGGCCGGTCAACAACCCAGACCGTTTGGACTTGATAAAGCCTGCTAACGACTCGAACCGTTTCGATGAGGTTGGTCTCGTTAACGATTCGTGTTGTTTCGACATGGTCGTCCGTTAACGACCCGAACGGTTTCAAACCGACTGGGTTATCAACAAATTCAAAAGATATAATTTTTTGTTTTTAGTGACATTGATTTCTATGAGGCACCAACACTTTTGGTGTTGGGTGAGTTTTAATTCAGATTTGTATATGATTATCTAAAAATACCCATCCTGACCCATTTATTTTTTTTGACATACCCATCCTGACCCACTTACTTATTTCCTAGAATTAAAATTACCCATCCTAACCCCCTTGAAAATTATACTAAACCCATTTTAACCCACAAGGTCAAATTTTAAACCCAAAACAACCCAAACTCAACTAGATGGGTTGAAATTGCCAGGTCTAGTTTCGACCCCTCGAAACTAGTAATTTCCAACCCCCGGTGACTTCCGGCCCCCAAAGTTTCGGGTCAAGCTTCGCCACTGGTAATAGTACATTTGGTTCTCGTAATGATTCGGTATGATACTGGATTTTTGTTAATTTACCGGTACCGTGCCGTGACAATCATTTTCGGTACGGTTATCGGTGTCCATTTTTACCATTTTCAAGACCGGCAGTTTCAGTACCAATATAGCGAGCACACGCAGTGTAAACCACGTTCTGCAACAACGCATGAGTGACTATAACTCTCATTTTACTTATTTAAGCGTTCTTTGGGTTGAGATTTATATTTAGTTAACTCATGAATAAAATTGAGTAGGGTTCTCCACTGCAGCGCAGTGGTTAATTCTTGGGGGACATGAGGGATGACCCGGCCATTGGCTTGGGTTAGAGTCCTGATCCCACCTGGTTTTACCAATTATTTCACTGTCGTGTCTACGAGCTGGTGGATGGTCGGGTTTCCCCCGGGAACAGGTGGCAGTTGGCCCGGGCACTCTCGAGTGCCTGAATTGGCCGTAAAGGGCGCCCGAGAGTGTTCGGGGTTTGATTAGTTTGCCGTTCAAAACAAATTGAGTAAAAAATATATGATTATAAATATTAAATACAATAGAACAATAATAGTAATCTTTTTATAATGAAATCATTTTCAAAGCAGCTCCACTACCTTTTGAATTACACCCCTCCCTTTAGCAACGGCTATATGGTCTGAATAATGATTGAAATTTTTTGAATTTATAATATCTGCATGATCACAAAATTCAATCAATCACTACAGTCTACACACTCCTTTAGATATCTCTCAAAAAGAAAAACCCAATTGATCAACGGCATGAAAGTCATGAAAACACTAAAATCCCTCAAGTTCTGGTCCAAAAAGAAGAAGAAAAAAAGGATCAACAACATCCACCATCACTCACCGCCACCACCATGCTGCTGCAGCCACATCCACCACAACCACGGCGGCATCCAGGCGTTTCAGCCGTCAGCTCCACCGTTGCCCTCGTGGTTAGATTACGAAGAGCAGACCTACAATCAACCTCTATTGGCTTCTGAGGTAAAGTTGCCAATTTCATTCGACGTGCAAGAACATGACATCAGCCATGATCAGCGCGCTGTGAATCCATTAGTATCATCTGGTGATGTAGAAACTGGGGGTTCTTATCAGCAATATATGGTTGAGAATCCGGTGTATGGAGGAGTGCCTGTGTTGTCGTCGAGAGAAACAGAGAGATCGGCTGGTGCGGTTGGATGTGTGTTTAGTGTTGGTGCTCATTTGTTCCGGTGCTTCTTCCCCTGTTTTCGCATTACAGATGCCCAAAAGAATTCCAGTTTTTAAATTTGAATATCTGTAATATGTACCAATAAAAGTTATATAAAAATAAATTCTGGCCAAGTGGAAGTTGATTTTATTTATGTGATACTGCATAGTAATATATATTTGAAGATACTAATTTGTATAAGCATGCATGTATAGAAGATAACAGCTTTAGTGTAAAAATTGTCCAAAACTGAACTCAGAATGTTCCAACTTAAATAAAAATAAACATAAAGCATCATCGTCTAAAACTTAAAAAAGTAATTATATGTTCTGGTTATTCACAAACTCTATAGCCAAAAACCCGTTACTAGAGCCGCAAACAGAACCAAGCACTACCATGATCTATAGTCTAGTTAGGTTAGGTTTGGTTAGTCGGTTTTATCGTTTTGGGCTTACTTTTGTCAAATTCGCTTCCTCTTTTCCCTCCTATCAGGATCACGACTAAGCCGGATTTCTTTTGATGTGTCTTCCACAGCACTACCATGATCTATTCTCCTGTCTTTTGGTTTCCTATCATCAGATATCTCGTGTTCTTTAGCATTGAGCTCACTACTATGATCACCATGTTCACTGTCCGGTTGCCAACGGTCACTTGTGTCCGCTCCATCATGTGACCTACTCCTGCTGGAACGATGCCGACTACGCCCCTCAACTTTCTTAGATTCTTGACGGTCATCCTCATCACGATCACTATGCCGTGATCTTCGACGAGTAGATTTGGTTTTCTGATGTTTATGTCTTGATAAATCACCTTCGATAGGCTCAGTTTTTGCACCATTAGATGATGATTCTGACATGTTCTTTCTATGTCTTGACTTCCTTTTCGTGTGAGCATGCGCATATAATTCATCATCAGAACTACTGCCATGGGAGGTGGGGGTTCTCCTTTGATAATCTCTCGATTTACTCTCTCTCCTAACGTGCTTCGAGTGGTTATCTGTGCGGTCACCATGTCTCTTCATGTCCAACCGATCTCCATCAGAATCAGTTTCCGGGTGATTATTTGTATATTCCGTCTCATCTTCATAAATGTTATCATCTTCACGGCGTCTGCTCTTTCGTGCATGAGTTTCTTCACGGTAGCTTCTACTGGAACTTCCATTGTGTTGACTCGAGTCAATAGACCGATGTCTTTTGTAGTGATAACTGTCAACCAACATACTTCAAAACTCAAAACAAATTCCAAGAGATAGAGAAATAGTAGACACATACTTAACTTCAAAACTGAAACTAAAAGAAAACAGGCCAAACGGGACGAAGGGTCAAAATTTGCCCAAATTGCATTAACTAAATTCTTAATGCACAAGACCTCATAAATTATCTCTCAACCTAATTTTGGTAATATCGAAGTCTCTAAACTTGTCAAAAATACACTAGAAAGTCATTGTTTTAATTTGTTTCACTCATAATGGGTTTAGGGACTTTTTCATGTATTTTTTACAAGTTTAGAGGTTGTTAATATACCAAAATCAGGTTGAAGGACTTTTTCTTGCAAAATAAGAAAGTATGTTGGTTTTTTTGTCATCATTTTATTCAAAAAAAAAAACTATATTACTGTTGAAATCAATTTCTCTAATCAAATTGGCATTCTAACAATTTAATTAAGAAAAACTGTATTTTAATATTTTCTTTGGACAGAAAGTATCTGGTCAACCCGACATCTTGTCTATGCAAAGAAAATGTGATCCGGTCTCCTGCCTATACAAAAAGAAGGGTATAATGATCATATTGTAAGTTGTATTTAATGAAATAGCCAAATAGGTAAATGTGATATTTTAATATTTTGAATACGCATATTTCATATTTTTTGATTGGATAAATATGATATTATGCAAGATCCCAATACAA
This sequence comes from Ambrosia trifida, assembly GCA_028751855.1. Taxonomy (NCBI): domain Eukaryota; kingdom Viridiplantae; phylum Streptophyta; class Magnoliopsida; order Asterales; family Asteraceae; genus Ambrosia; species Ambrosia trifida. Next base: position 59,765,299 of record CM054128.1, on the reverse strand, counting down.
TAATGAGCTTCAATAGCTATGCGATGCAAATTAAACACAAACCTGTCTCTGTCAGATGTAAATATCCTGGTGGAGTGTTGATGGTCCTTTGGACTCTGTTGGTCTATCTCATCTGAATAACCAAACAAAGCAGTCATCTTCTTGACCCAATATCTAGGTGGCGGTTTATCACAATCAGCCCATTCATAGTCGCCACCAGGGTTGCTGAAACAGTGTAAAAAGTTGCAAGCAGACCCTCGAGAACAAGTCTGGTAAGAGGCACAAAATATTAACAAGGTGGAGAAATGAGATTCAGGTTACCAATATCAATACTATTCAAAACCTTCAGTTGTTAAACTATAGAAATAAATTAAGTGAACCAAAGATGTATTAACAATTAGAGGCGGAAAAATGTGGCCTTGATCAGTTGGGCAATGGGTCAAAGTCGAAAAGAAAGATTCCTTGATTCAGGGCAAAATGAGCCTGGTGGTTGGGTTGACTTGAGACACTTTTGCCCAAATCTTTCTTCTTTTTTACAAATAAAAAGTGTGTTAAATGTGATTATAATATATCAATAGTAATCCAGATATTTTGAATAAAGGAATTCCAGGAATTGCATGCACTAAAATACACTTTTGATTTTAAGCCCATTTGAACCGTTTTCTTTTTACCTACATTTTTCTTGTTTCTCCGTTTGACCCGTTAAGAGACAAAACATAACCCAGTTCACAATGTCTTAATGGGTCAAATTGCCACGTTAAATCAACATAATCACAAGAGTCAGTAGATTGACTTACCTTGAGCCTTGATTTCATGTACTCCCCACATATGGCAACCTTCCACCTTGTTAGGCTAACAAACTCACACGTAACCTATCAATAGCAATGCAAGTCAAGGATTAAAGTCAAATGCAGTAATGCATCTGTGATTCAGTGATACTGAACCCTTAAACTCATACTCTCCATGAAAATATAAACCAAAACTGTAGTTGATAAAAGAAAAAACGTCCTTTTGTTAGAACTACAGTTGAGCAAACCATGCTACTACTTCCCTCTGCATTTACAAGAATATTTTTCATGTGAACACAGGCATATGAACTAAATCATAAGAGATTTTTGTCATTGAATGTAAAAATGTACAAAACCAATAGATTAGGCCTTTCGTTGTGGCAGAATAGCAGATCAGATCAAATATCTGTCAATGATCTGTACCGGCCTGTGACTAGGCACTTGGCGCTTAAAATAATACAGTTGAATACTAGTATCTTCCAACACCAAAAATTGCTTACGTTTATGGGCCTAAAAATCAATGAAGCAATTTGAAAATGAAAAAAAAAATGCATCTTACCTGTTTGCCAGCAAAATAACGACCATTTACAGAACTGTAAGCCATCACAGCTGAATCCAATGACTTATACTGGACATATACGTTTCCTCGCAAATGGAAAGAACCATTTCTGCACACCTGCAAACAAACGTTATTGCTTCATCATCAACCACTACAAACTACCAAGTAACAACAAGAAAATTCTGCCAAATTCATTTTTAACTGTCACTACAAGTGTCATACGTATATTATCTGTAGTTGATTAAAAGATATCTGACAAGCTTGAACTTGACTTTTTAAAAAGGGTCAGACAAATTTAGATAAAAACTTGTTGAAGTCAATGTCCAAAAAAAATTAAAAAATTTAAAAAAAAAAAAAAAACACTTGTTGAGGGTCGGGTTGGGTTACAGAACTATCTCAAAAATAATCTAATGTTTTAAATAAAATAATTTAGGATGCTGCTTCATTCAAAATACATTTTGGGGCTTGGGCGCCTTCAACCCGTCCGACATATTTCATCAGTTGAGCCCATTTCACCATTTTCCTCCTAAGCTAACTTTACCCGTTTGACCCATTAGAGATCAAACATAACCAGAATCGACCCTTTGTATGTAAATGGGTCAAAACTGTCAATTGTAATTCACCATTACTCTAGTTAATCTACTTTTAAATACTCAAACACAGATATTTAACAAAAAGGGATAGATAGAAAGATAACTCCAAGATTATTTAAAGACTCCATGTATGTCCTAAAGAGAAGTATTCATTTAGACCTTGAAATTTATAATTTCTCCAAACTTCAAAAATTCTGTATGCACATCCTCATAAAAGTCTTCATAACTGTGCTCTACCTCCTCCTCTGTATACTGTAGAAATCAGGAAATCCAAGGAGTAAACTACAAATAATAGCTGGTTGTAAAATGCAGAGTGAGGAAAACAACGCATGTTCACATAATTGGTAAATCAAATATGGCAAACTAGAAACACACAAAAACACCACAAGTAATATTATAACTCTATAGGCGTGTGGGTAAGGAACCGAACATACAATGGAATTCATATTTACTTACTAAGAGTCTAAGACCAAAGATAAAACTTAACATCATTCTTATTCTTATTTATATCATCACATCACACTTACATGGTTCTAGTTACATAATGAGAATTGTACCTGTGTAATATAATCATCACTGTTTGATAACATACAAATCATATACATTATACACATCGCCATTTAATATGAATGTTTAACAGAGTTACCTAACCTAATGTGTTAATAACTTATCATTTTCATGAAATGTGGTGAGATTATGTCAAGACATAAGATTTGAAGGAGTTCTCTAATTAGATATATAATTAATATGTGTTAGTCAACTAATGTGCAACACTGCATTCCCAAATGATATAAATCATTGGTGCATACTAAAGAGTAGAACCATCTATACAAGCACATAAATGAAGTTAGCTGAAGATAAGGTAAGACCTAGACCTAATAGAGGAATTGAAATAATTACTCTGCATGGGAAACCAATTCTAGATGATGCAGGTGTAAAAGACAGATGATTTAATATGCACGCACACATAAAACACACAAGCATGCACGTGTGCAAATATGCATATAGATACGAACATTTGTGTGTATGTTATAATATGTACAAATATATGTATATACATGTGTACATATGCACATACACCTATATTAGTATACAGCATCAATACATATGTGTATGTTATCTATTTAAGATCTGTCATCACATAACTGAATTTACGGGAAAACCCATACATAAGGAGCAAAATACAAGCAGCTTATTATTCGGTACAAACAAAAACCTTAGGCGAAGAATATAAAACACTGTTAAAGTGTTAAGAAGAGCAGACAGAAACACATGACCCCTTCAGACAAACTATGGTGTGCATAGTGCATATATCTGAACCTGGGGAGGTTTAACGCTAAGAAACCGTATTAGCATGGGAAACTTGTATGTTGTTATCCAGAAACATTTTAAATACATGCACTAGGTATAAAAGCGACCAGAAGTTGATATGAGCAATGAATTGAATGGCAATGTAATTAAAATCAACAAATTACCACAGAAACAGATAAAAAATAAACAAGTTACATGGTAGGATACAAATTGCTAGTAACGTTTCATCTCCAATCCTCAAACCACGAACCTCCACTGTGGATCTTGGGAAAATTCTGATATCATAATGTCAAGAACAACAAGCGCTAGCAACAGTAAATCACGGCGTGTACTTAAGAATCGAAGTTACATTCAATTTGCACATATACTTGAAACAACTCATGTAGGCAATGTATAGAGAGAGATATACCAGAAACAAGAAAATGTCAACTTAATATAAAACATAAATTCACATTTTGATAAGAAAATATTCATTTAAGGTTACTGTAACAGATTTCTATACGCATACAGCAACTCATGTTTTATGTCTGTGTATGCTCTGTATATAAATTAACAGTTTTTCATAGCCATGACCCTGTAATTTACTTTTATCGGTCAGTCAGTCACTACTGGTTATTAGAAATCCGTTATAATAACGATATTTATATATTCATCAGAGTTATAATTAGGATACTAGAATCACAGCCTGAACCCAACAACAGACCTCAAGTCCCTCATCTTGTTCCCAAGCAAGGCCAGGTCCATTGTACATATTCTTGATAAGCAATGTATTAGATTTATCAGGGTAGTAATGAACTCTGTTGCAACGCAAACCAAATCTACATGCTCCAGTTTTAATGTGAAACGGACAATGAGCTTTATCCTGCAAAATGAGGAAGCAGATGTCCACAAAACCGTTAATATACTAAATAGCAGCGGTGGTAATTTCGGCCCATTGTGTTGTGTTTTGTTTTAAAGTCATATATGAGAAATAAAAAAAAAATAGCTAAACAAAGAACCGGGTCGAATGGGCTGACATATAACCAAAGCCAGATTGAGGCATACAACCACCAAAATCGTCTTATTTAGACATTTATATTATTAAGTAACATTAATGATTATAGTAGACATTAATAGCTTATATGCAAGTATATAACATGGAAAAAAGAAGTGTTTGCGGGTCAACCCAACATAACCCAGCTGTTTGGATTGATACTAAAAATTACCCATTTCAAACAAAACCTGTTTTGACCCATCACGTGGAATGTGGCAACCAAAGAGAAGACCAACCTGTTCTGTTCCAAAGTTTGGGACCTGCTGTGCAACAGTGTCCAGCAACTCTGCTGATGTCATGGGTTCATTCTTGAAAGCAGCATAGGCTTCATGTTGTGGAGGAAGTGGATTTGATGTAGGTCTATTAGGGTCCTGCAAAGGAAAAAAAAGGCTTATATTCCCGCTTGTGCACAGCAATAAATCCAAAAAAATATGAAGATGATTCAATGAAAGCTTAACTTTCATACCTCTTGTTTGATTTCTTGATTAATGTGTTTCTTTTTCACCCTAACTTTATTCTTTTTTACTATTATCTCATTTCCTTGCCAAATGATTTCGGGAGGCCCCTCCTCTACATATTCCCATTCATCATCTTCATTTGGACCTTCCTCGGCTCCTTCCTGTGAAACAATTTTAAATATACACAACTTTATTCACTACCTAAAGTAAGCTCTCATATGTATGTGTAATTGTACATTACACTTACTCTACTTTATAAAGTAATATTAGATTTATTGGCTCTGCAACTCAAGAATGTCACAAGCTGTCAACACAATGCTAACAAATTGCAGGTTGATTGTACATAATAACTTAAACCACATGTCCACAGGAAATTTTATTATCTAAGCTTTTGCTATTTGAGTCAGTAAGTGGCTGAAAAAGGATTAATCACTCAAACATCGCAATGTCTCCTGCACATGAAAATCTTGACAGACTGAAGTGCATGCCTCTAGAGATATTTGTAGAAACAACGGTGTTGAACAAATCAAACTTCCACACGACACAAAAAGACCAAGCTTATATTTGGCTTACACAACATATGGCCATCGTGATTATGATAATATGCGAATACATATTTTAAGATCTTAAACTACATGTGCGAAACAAGAGTTTAAGATCTACAGTTTAAGACCTGTAGCTTATAATCTTAATCGCACATGTATTTATTAACCTTAAACTTGTTTCGCACATGAAGTTTAAGGTTATTACAGGACTGTAATAATCCAGGCACTAACATGATTACATATTTTCAAGTGTTTCGCACTGAAAATTGAAAGTGTTCATGGTATTATTCAAATTGATGAAGAGTACATAATAATCAACCCCCTATATACAATGATCTATACAATGAACCCTAATCATAAATTAAGAATGGATATACATCAACCTATAAACATTATCTCGAATAATAATACCCGATAATTATCTGATCTCTAAATATATATCTCTAATAAAAATATGTATTGTGAAACAAGTTTAAGGTTATTACAGTGCACAAACAAAGAAAGATACCTCGTGACTTATACACTAGCTCAAGCATACTCATGTAACCATAAACTTGTTTCGCAGTACATATTTTCAGTGGAATTGAGGTCCGTTAGATTATGAGTATTGACAAGGAAGTAACGTGAAGAAATGACCTAATAACTTTAATAACTAGGCTGCCTTTCAACACAATGCCTTCAGCAAGAAACTCTTACTCTACCATGTGTATTAATTTAACTTATGTAGGTATGATAGTATATAAAAAGAAAATTTGATTAGTGTTAAGTATATGTTATGAGATTAGGTCCTAACTCCTAACTGAAGTTAGTAATTATATCAATCAACAAACTGAAAACTGAACCTAATAAAGTGTAAAAAGGCGTACGTACCAGTTGAAGCTTTGATTCTCTATTGATCCGCTCTTCTTCTTCTTCTTCTTTCTTCTTCCTCTCTAAGTGTAAGTGTTGTAAAAAAGCCCTCTCTCTGTCCTCAAACTGTTTAGTTTCTCTCTCTAACCTCTGTTTGTCTCTCTCGTCCTCAATCTGAATCTGTCGCTGCAGTTCGGGATCGTTGAGGCGAGCCTCCTCCTCGGCGCGAGCCTTCTCGGCTAGCTCCTTCCTTATCTGCTTCCTCTTGTCCTTCTTCAACGCCTTCCTCTTCTCCTTCCGGCTAACGCCTTTCGGCTGCTCCTCCTCCATGTCGTCCGTCGTTTTTCGATCTCAGGGTTTATACCAAATTCTGCTTCAAACTCGATATGTTATTAATTTTACTGTCCTAGGCACTTGTTCGGTTTTATCATCGGGTTTTATTAATATATAGGTTTTTTTAACCGCAAAATACTTTTATTAACACCAAAATCGGTATTTGGGTTTTCTTAATACAAGTACCGTTGGATTTATATCTACCGTTTCGATAACTCAATTTGTTGATCAACCTATGACCCGTAAGAGTTTTTTTTTTTTTTTGAACGGTAAATTTCTTCTCCTTATAAGACTTGAACCCATGACCTCCTATTTAGGTGCTCTTAAAAGTTTTGCTTCTACCATTGGGCCACCACCCGTAAGAGTTACACTTTGGGTAATGAACATAAAATTATCTAGAATAGTTATGTAAATCGATAAAACGGTTTTTATTATTTATACTGGTTATAAATAATATGATGTTTATTTATTAATAAACAAGTTGCGAACTTAGGGGTGTTGTAAATGATTAATATATGCTTAAACCATGTGCTCAAAACCATTTGCCAGAACCACTTGCCAAAAAAAACATGTGTCGTTCATATCTTCAAAATATTCGTATCTAATATTCTTGTCTCCTAAGACCATGTGTAATGGGCAAGTGAATTTGGCGTGAAGGGCAAATTTGGCGCCCCAAGAACCCCCCCCCCCCCCCCCCTATTAAAGAGGCGCTAAGCATTCCCAAGCGCAATATTTCGCGTGGGTGAAAACATGTTCCAGCCAATCAGATTTGGCCACGTGGCCACATCCTTTAAAAATAATAATAAATAAATGCCCATTTCACCCACCATTACACCCCTTGCCTATTTCAGGCCTCTTTCACCCACCAAAGTGGCCCCACATGTCACATATCAAAAAATGTCTCTTTCACCCACTATTACACATGGTCTAAGTTTGAGAATATAAGCATGTGGAACATTTATATCTTTATCTTCAAAATATTCGTGTCTCCTATTCATGAAACATAAATATGTGGCATATTTCTATCCATGGAACACAAGAATTGACGTATGTGTACTTAATGCCTATAAATACCACATTTTTAAAAGATACAAGATATACCAAAAAAATTCATTTTTTCTCTCTACCTACACAAAACCGCTCCCATTGTGACAAAGGGTGTCGTTGCTGTCCAGCGCCACCGATCACCGCTTCAAGTGACTACAACCCGCACTTTGTTCGCGTTCGTACTCTATTGTCTGTTCATTGTACATCGGTGTCTCAAACGGTTAATTATTAACCACTAAGACTATCCGTTGTAGGTAGAGGTGGGTGGGGGATTTATCGAATAATATTGTGCCACGTCAACGCTTACTTGGCACTGGATAGCGCCTGGCGGTCGATCGCTAGAGGGTGTTATGGGTCAAGGTGAGTGAGTTTTTTTACCAAATCTATTTAAATATTTACCACAATTTTTTTATAAAAACAAGGATAAATTACAAATTTCGTCCTTTACAAATAGGGCATTTTTCATTGGATGTCCTTTCGCGTTTCAATTGCTGTGTTTAGTCCTTAACGACCTAAAATCATTACATCACTTGTCCTAAGGGCCTAACCTGGTTAGTTTTTAACGACAAATCAGATCATGTGCCCCTCACGTGAGGGTATCTTCGTCATTTCATCTGGCCATTTCCCACCCCCCCCCCCCCCTTTTCTCCTATAAAACCCTTCATTTTGTCAGACAAACTCATAATCCACCTTCTACTTTATCGATCATCTTCTTCATCTCTTCTACTTCACGATCACAACAATGACGTGGGAGGATGGCTGGGATGATGGCTGGACCATACGACGACCAGGGCTTATTGTTGATCTCGATGATGTCTACTGTAAGTTGTAACCTAGGTTTTCCGACATTGTTGATTTTGCTATTGAACGTTGTCTAAAGTTCAAAATTTTTTTAAAATTTTGCAGTTGGAATGCCCCATTTCTTCAGTATAAAGCTTCATCATGGTGGTAGATTGACTCAAAGTCCAGGCCGTGAGTATGTAGGTGGTACGATTGACTATATTGACTTGTGTGATATTGATAAGTTCTCTGTGCATGAGGTTTCTTTAATGATGGGTCTGTTAGGATACTCTGTTGTTGATCATATTTATTACTTTTTCCAAAATCCTGAAAAACATTTAGATGATGGTATTGAAGGCCTAACTTCTGATCAGGATGTGTTGAGGCTTGCTCAACATGTGGGAGTGCATAAGTTAATCAATGTGTTTACTCAACATGGTTTAGATAACATAAAGGAAATCTTGCTGACACCAACTAAACCTAAACACAGTGTGACCATTGAAGAAATTGATGAACCTGGGCCCTATGCAATAGTCCCTGCTAAGCTAAATGTAGTGAGAAGCTTAAACTTTAGTGGATTAGGCAAAGGTCTGGAGTCAAGTGGGGCTGGTCAAGACTGTGATGGTGTGGAGTCTAGTGTGGTTGGGAAGGGTAGGTTAACTCCATTAGAGGTTAATGATGCCATGTTTTTTAATGATAAGAGTCCATTGCCAAATCAAGATGATGACATGTTTATCACTGATAATGGACCATTGCCAAATGAAGATGAAGAGGTTATAGGTAGTGCAGCACAGTCCAATGATTGTGATTCTGAAACTGTTTCTATGAGAATTTGTCACACCCTCAAATTTCCACCTGCGGAGTCCTACCGCGAGGCGTGTGACACACCAGGATCCAAGTCAACGGTCACAATAAACGACGTCTAAATGTAAAAACATACGTAACAAAAACCATGCATAAGTTTAAAACCGACATTCAAACAGTGCGGAAGCATTTAAAGTTTTACAAAAGTCATGCAGAAATAAAATATAAGTTCAACAGTTCATAATCCCAGACATGCAGATGAGACCCTAGACGCGAAACGACTCCAGTGCGACCTCGTGCGCCTATCTGACAGCTGCTACCTTAGCGACCTGAGAAAACATGCTAAAAGAGTCAACATATAATGCTGGTGAGTTCACAGGTTTTAATTAAACGTTTAAAGTGTTCCATCGAAAACCGTTACCATCACAATTACTACTATGCTTATGAGAACGCCAACCCGGCGCAGAATGAGATACTCATACGGGTGAAACCATTACTGACTGAGCCGTGTGTTACCCTTAGTTTCCTATGGGCTACCGTCATCGCCGGTAGACCTTGTTTTGTTAGAGACAATATGCACCCGCCCGGTCCAACCGTCGAGTGGGGTTTGTCAGTTCCCAATAGCGCTATCCATATTTCCCCGCCATATACCCATGTTAGTGGTTTCAAGGGATTTTCGATGAACCGTATAGTACGATAAGTGAGCCATAGTATAACGTGATAAAGAGTCATGAGCCATAAGAGTTTAACAAGTCATAAGTCATAAAAGAGTTTTAAGCATGTTTCTCCCCCGAAAACATAAACAGTAAAATGTGGGGCCGTGAACTCACCTTAGGTTGCGTATTCCGTTTAAGAGTAAACCGTATGCGTGATATGAGTAAACCGTCTGTGAGATATGATAGCCCCAACTATTGGCGACCTATCATAAGATATGTGTCAAGTTAGACTAATAACCCATCGGGTTCATTAGTCCCTAAGTCCAGTCCATGACCATTATGTGTCCGAAAAGCATGTTTAACCGACAACCAGACAACGTAAGACAAGACTCGACATCCCATTGGTGACCCGACATTCCACGTGTTAGATGAATACAAGACATCATGCCACATATGCAATTAAACACTTAATACGCGCAACAGTTCACCTAGACTAGCATAATATCCGTTTAACGCATAAACAGGTCCGAACACGTGTTACTAAGTCATTGGATGAATCCCGGGGTTCCTATCATGTTCCTAGGCGTCAAATCATGTTCCGGGATGTTAAAATATACATACAACAGCATTACACGCGATTAGGAATCAAACTAGCATTTAGGAAAAGTCAACATGTGATTAGGGTTGGTCAACAGGCGATTACAAGGGCTAATCGCCTGTATATACACGAGTAGGGTTCCCATTCAGGCGATTACACCCCTAATCGCCTATAGCATAGGCGATTAGGATGCCCAATCGCCTATAGTGCAGCTGATTTGGTTTTTCGCGCGTTTAACCCTCCAAATCAGATCCGAAATGTGTAAAAACACCCAATAATTATCCTAACACATTAACAAACATATTTCAAGCAAAACCCCTAAGTTTTCATCATTCTAACAGTCCCGAATGCAAGCGTTTTTCCTAAAATGGCAACTTAGCATGTAAACATCACATCAACATGCAAGAACTTGCCCTAAATAGCAAATATCCAGATTAAATCACATAACCACGTTGTCCGATAGTGTCCTACTGTTCTAGCATCATCCTATAACAAACCCTAACATCATACAATCAATAACATGCCTCATATCATCCTTAATCATCAAAAATCCTTCAAATGGGTCAAAACATCAAGTATCAACAATACACCACCAAAACCATTCAAACTCCTAGGATATCATCATACTAGCTTGTATCAGCAATAAACATCATAATAACATAAGAACAATCATGATTCAATCCTAAAAATCCTATCTTTAAACACATATAACACATATAACACATGTAAAGGTGTGGGTTTGTTTAAAAACGGTTTTAAATGGATTTTCAAAGATAAAAACATTTATAAGTCAGGTCTGGACGTTTAGGGAGTAAAACATAATCATTTAAAGGTTTGGGTTTGAAGAACACACCTTGTAATCAAGAGGTGATGATGGAATAAGCTTGAAAATGGTGGTTTTGATGCAAAAACGAGTTCCAGAGGGTGTTTGTGTGTTGGGTTATGTTATGTTATGGGACGGCTAGGGTTGCACAAATGATGTTTTGGAGGTCAAGGGTGGTATTTATAGGCGTTTTTGGTCGTCCAGCGCGTATCATGCGAGTATGCAGTCTTACACGCGATTAGGGAGCCTAATCGCATGACTGTTCATGCGATTGGGGCCTAATCGCATGAACAGTTATGCGATTAGCCCCTACTCGCCAGTAATATCCTCCCACTCGCCCTTATTCATGCGATTAGGCTATCCCACACAAGCCTAATCGCCTATAGCCCCTGTGTTTGTGTGTTTTGCGCGTTAAACCCCGTTTTAACACATGTTAGCACATATTCACATACCGACAAGTCACATAATGATTGTAAACATATAATGCATGATAAATAACACGTTCCCGCCCGATCACCAATTCCCGGGACCCGAGACTTGCGTATGTTAAAACCCTAATGATGTGCGACTCGACTCGACCGACCTTGTTATGTGTAACGTATGCGCGACTCGCTAAGGTAGACTTACTAAGTTTTCAAAAGTTAGTTACCGAAAGTTGCCGGGTGTCACATCATCCCCCTGTTGAAAGAATTTTCGTCCCGAAAATTTCCCGAAGTAAGTCGAGGAGAGAAAACAAATAAGAAGAAAAATTTTCCGGGTCGTCACAGAATTGATGAGGATAGTGATAGTGATTTTATAGTTGATGACAATTGTATGGCTGAAGATGAAGTAGATATGAGTGACTATAGGATGCATATTGACCTTGATGTTGAAGAAGAAGATTTAGGTAGTCAGGAAGAAGATGATGTACTGGCTGATGATGATGAAGTGATGCAGAATGATGCTTTCTTAAGTGGATCAGAGTCTGATGATTATGAAACTAGTGATAGGAAAAGACAACTAAAAAAACTCAGAAAGGCAAATCAGAATAGGGATGAGGGCAGAGTAGTTTTTTATCTATCCCAAGTCTTTGGTACTAAGAAGGAAGCAAAAAGGTTGATTAAAACTCATTCAGTTGAGACCAGAAGGAAAATTGTTATTGTGAAGGATGATAAGCAAAGGGTAAGGGCAGTGTGCCATGGACCATTGCCAGAATTTGAAGTGGATGATTTTGGTGTTCATGTTTCAAGTCAACCAAAACCTAAAGGGGCATGTGGGAGAAAGTTAAGAAGTGCAACAACTGCTGAGAAAAAAACAAAAGATAAGGGGCCATATATGGGCAAGGGTAAAGTTTGGGGACCCCCTGTTAACAAGGGTAAAAGTAGGGGAGAAACCAGTATAAATGTTGGAGGCAGGGGTTACAAGACAAACCCTAATGAACACTAGTGTCCATGGGTCATTTTGATTTCTAAAATTTCAGATGAAGAAAGCTGGATGGTGAGGAAGTTAATTGAAGACCATACATGTGTACAGACAAGGAAAGTTACTGCTTGTACATCTACATTCCTCTCTCAACAACTGGTGGATCAGATCGAAGAAAACCCAGATATTCCTGTGAAAGCTGTCCAGGAACAGTTCCAAAGGAAGTATGAAATAGGCATATCAAGGATGCAAGCATACCGGGCCAAGACAAAGGCAAAGACATTGATGGAAGGTGATTACACTGCACAATATGGTATACTCAGGGATTATGTGTTGGAATTGCAGGATAAAAATCCAGGTACCACTGTTAAGATAGAGGTTGAGTTACCTAATCATCCAGATGACCCCACAAGGAAGTTCAAAAGAATCTATGTCTGTTTGGGAGCATTAAAACAAGGTTTTAAGGCTATTGGTAGGGATGTACTGGGTTTGGATGGTGCATTCATGAAAGGACCTTATCCTGGTCAGATTTTGAGTGCAGTGGGTATTGACCCAAATAATGGAATCTACCCAGTTTGTTATGCAATTGTTGAGGCTGAAAACTACAACTCTTGGTCCTGGTTTCTAGATCTGTTGGGAGATGATTTGGATCTAGATAGAGAGTCAAGGTTCACATTCATGAGTGATAGACAGAAGGTATGTTCTCTACTTTTTATTTACTAAAGTATATAACATTCATTTCATCTTAATATACTTATCAAATTTTTAAACAGGGTCTACTTCCAGCACTTTCAAGGTTATATCCTAATGCTGAGCACAGATACTGTCTGAGGCACATTCATGAAAACATGAAGCAAAGTTTCAGAGGCAAACTGTATAAAGACTTGTTGTGGAAGTGTGCTAGTGCAACAACAGTCCCTGAATTCACTGCTGCAATGAATGAGTTAAAGGCCCTTAACAAGAAGGCCCATTTGTGGTTGTCAAAAATTCCACCTCTACACTGGACCAGGTCTCACTTTTCAGGTATGTTCTTTATAGTTGTATAGCTAATGCTGTTTAGATTTAGATTTCAAAATTTTGATATACCAACATAATACAGGTAGGGGGTTGACTGATATGCTACTAAACAACATGTGTGAAACATTCAATGGAAAGATAGTTGAAGGAAGAGACAAGCCCATCATTAATGCACTTGAGTACATTAGGGAGTATTGCATGAGGAGGATTGTTTCAGTGTTGCATGATATAGAGACCAGTGAAGGTCTGCTGACACCTAAGGCTACACAAATGTTTGAGACAATCAAAAGAGATGCAACCTTCTATCATGTGCAGTGGAATGAGGGGGGATAAATATGGAGTCAGTGGTAAGCCTGGTCACACACGTGTTGTGGATTTGGCTGAAAAGACTTGTGCTTGCAGAGGTTGGGAAATAACAGGTATGTATATCTTGTTCAATTCAAATGTTGTCACTTTCATTCATTAATGCTAAATTTTGTTACTTTAATGGATAGGAATGCCCTGCAGACATGCAGTGGCTGCAATTTGGTTCAAAGCTACTAATGGAGGTAGAGTTGGGGCATTGGAGAGTTGGGTTTATCCAGTGTATACAATGGATAGGTGGAGACAGGTGTATTCCTTTAAGATTAACCCAATCAATGGCAGAGCTTTATGGCCTAAGTCTCAAGTTCCTACAACTTTAACACCACCAAATCATCACACACAAGTTGGAAGACCCAAGAAGGTTAGGAAGAGATCAGAGTTTGAAAGGGATGATCTGGTATCAGGTGGCACACTGTCTAGGAAAAACACTAAAGGAAAATGTGGCAAGTGTGGGAATACTGGACACAATCAAAGGACCTGCAAGGGACAGAGTGAAAAGGTTGCAGGTACTCAGGCCAAGTCTGGAAAGAAGGGAAGAAAGAAGATCAGCAAGAAGGGTACCACTAGTAAGGATCAGGGTAGCAAGGGTTAGGGTGTTTGTGTTTGTTATGTTTGTTGAACATGTATTTTGGTGCTTTTGGGAACACTAGTAACTTATGTTTATGTTTGTGTTTGTTGAACAAGTAGTAATGATTAGGCTATGTTGAACTTGATGTTTATGTATGTACTTAATGCAGCAAAAAATGTTGCAATTTTGGTTAATGGTATGTCCAGAAGTTTATTATGTTGCATTGTATTACACTTTTGTCAAATGGGTCAAAACAGTGTTTGTCAAATGGGTCAAAACAGTCTGCACATTCAAATGGGTCAAAACAGTCTGTCAAATGGCTCAACACAGTCTATTAACAATGTGCATTATAAGCACTTTCATTATCATTAGCCATTAAGCATTTCTTACAAAGACCTAACATTTCAACTAAGAATACAAGATTTTATACACCAACAAACATAACCAGCTAAATATCAACATCCTTTTCCATTTGCTTCGTTCAGCTTTCAAGTCTTGAACTTTTTCTTCAAGATGATGGTTTGCAGCAAGAAGGTGGCCATTATAAACTTCAAGGTTGTTCTTGGCTTTTAACAGACCTGGGATAATCTGTTGACACCTTTGGCACTTCAATTCATCACACCATCCAATAAATCCACATCGTGATACCTAATTTGACAGAAATAAATCCATCAGATGCAACATTATGTAATGAAAATCAAAAAATGAGTGTTAACCTACCTGATCAGGACAAGCATAAAACTTTCGACCTAGGTTTTTACTTGTCCAAGATGTACGTATGATTGCTGGTTTTCCACAATGGCAGTAAATCGACTCCATGATCGATGAACGTGGTTGCCCTAATTTGGGTTTCTTGAAGAACCCTAGATGATAATCTGATTGATTTGGTGGAGACGTTATAATATAGGAGGGAAATGATAGGGCCAGATGAAATGACGAAGATACCCTCACGTGAGGGGCACATGATCTGATTTGTCGTTAAAAACTAACCAGGTTAGGCCCTTAGGACAAGTGATGTAATGATTTTAGGTCGTTAAGGACTAAACACAGCAATTGAAACGCGAAAGGACATCCAATGAAAAATGCCCTATTCTTAAAGGACGAAATTTGTAATTTATCCTAAAAACAAACATTAAACTAAAAATAAAAAAAAAATTACACTAAAAAAAAACATTACATTAAAAAAAATATTACACTAGAAAAAACATTACACTAAAAACAAATTACACTAAAAAAAGGAAATTACACTAAAATAAAAATAAAAACTTAACGTAGGCCTGAGCGTAACATTTGCCACGTCGAAACGTGGTGAAAGTTATGGCCAATCGTCCGAAGGTACTCCACTTTGGCCAAGGCGACGAGCACGTCATCGGTTTCGTCAGGCATATCCTCCTTCACCTCTTTGTACGTGTTGGGTCTGCTGACTTGGAGAAGAACAGATGATTTGAAAAGCCAAAGCATGCTATATATGATCCAGAATAATATCAGCATTTACAAGTTACTTCTCCCAAAAGACTGTTGACTCTAACATCTGCTGTACCCCAACATCTGCTGAACAAACTGCTGATCACAAAGGACTGATGAAGAAACAACTGCTGATCCAAAGTACTGAAGACTCAAGGTTTGTTGGAGCCAACATCACTTAGGCTCCAACAGATGATTCAAGCTATTAGAGGTTACATATCAGCTGTTTAGATATCGGAGGTTTCCAATGTAACAGTTGTTGTTTTTATCAGATATTTTATGTTGTTATTATGTTAGATGTGTAACATCGCGCATCTTTTCCCAAGTGCCGAATTAATCAAAACCACCACTTCACCCACTATATACTTGATATATACATATGTATTCTTTTAATCATTTATTTAGCTAATTATTTATATTTACCACTTTAAATAATAATAATAATAATAATAATAATAATAATAATAATCATGTTAATAATAACAACATCTACAACCCAACCCAACACCTCAAACCCAACCACCCAGCCCAATAAGCTAGCCCACTCCTCTCTTGTCTGAAGCCCAAGGCCCATCAGACATGGCCCAACCCCCTTCTCCATTCCTCCTTTCTGTTTTTTTTTTTAAAAAAAGGATGCTCCCGCCATGGTTCGAACCGGAGCCAACGAGACACAACACACACGCCTACACCAACTGAGCCACAACTCATTCTTGTTTTAATCCCAACACGTAATGTATAAAACACCTTCTAAAACGAACTGTCTTCCTCCCGTGCTGGTTCGCTGCTGTGTAAACAGCCGACCCCCACATTTTTGCCTTGATTGAATTTGATTTAAACCTATATATATAAACTATTGACTAATTAACTCGTGACAAGTAATCACGCGCATTATATACAAAGAAACACCATCAAAGCATTCCATTTTAAGCCTAATTACGCGTTTTTATTATGAGGGTGGTCAAACCTTCCATCGTGCAATCCAAGGCCTATCCCTATAAATTGGACATCACAAATCATTCACAACTCGCCGAATACCCTCTCTCAACCTCCAATTTCTGTTATTGCATCATCATTTGAAGCATTCGTGCTCGTGTTGACTTTTCTGTTGACTGGGCAATCCTTACGAAATCGTGTTTGTAAGTAACGTTTTTCATATGGGTTTTAATCCTCGGCAATCACACAACAATAACCCTATGATTAATTGGGTTATTGTTGTGTGAATCTATCAATCGAAATAGCTAGGGCACGATTGGTTATATTTGGGGAAGAACACTTCTGATCATGTGCATATATTTAAAACAAACAGAAACCAAACACAACCACTGATCTTGATCAAGTGGTTGTGTCTGGTGCTTTAGAGCGGGCCCACGCGGGTTCGACCCCCGGCATCAACAAAGTATATTTTTTTTTAACATTCAAAGCTTATATATAATTACTTGTATTTTAAAATTCATTTTAAAATACTAAAACTATTTTATAAATTCTACAAAAATTATATTATGTTAATCTAGTGAAAAAGTTTAACATACAATTTTTAGTTTTCAAAAAATTTATTTATTTAATATATATAATAAATAATTCAAGTTTATTCAATTTTATTTATAAAATTCTATAAAAATATCAAAACGATTATATAAATTTCCACAAAATTTATTCTGAGTTTTTATAACATTAAGCTTTTCAGAAATGATTTTTATTTCTGAAAAATCATTTATTTAATATTTTTAATCAATTTTTGTTAGTTTTAATCATAAATAAATCATAATAAATTCATTTTTCAATATTTTTGCACCAAAATTTTATATAAATTGTTTCTATTTATTTGGAACAAAAATACAAATTTTAATTTGATAATTCTTTAATTTTAATATTTTTAAATATTAAAGTTATAATTTGACAATTTGAAATAAATAGATTTAATATTCTATTTTTAAGAAAATAATTTTATAAAAATTATTTTTATACTTTAAACTCATTATTGTGACCATCTTTGATTCAAATTTTATAAAAAGACTTTTATTTATTTATTTATTAAATTTCTCTCAATTATCAAACATTTTAATTATTAATCAAACAAGCACTTATCCCCAATTCGAAGCCCTAGAACATATATTTGTAGACTAGATAGACTTAGACATATTTATTACTTTAATTATATGGTAATACTTGGCATCGTTGGGCAACACATATTCTATTTTCACGAGACATAACATTTTGCTAAGGTGAGTTTACATAGCCCCTTTTTCTGTATTTTCACTATTTTTGGGGTGAAACATGTTTAAAACATTTTATACTATCGTTTACTCATGCATACTTGTGATTCAATTACATCATCATTCTATCATTTGACTGTAACAAAAAGACACAGTACAATCATTAACAATGATCAAGCCGCCTGTTTAGATTATAGCGCTATAGGTCTGACAAACCCATCCCCCCGCATAAATTCAGGGATGATCGATAACAGTAACAACATTTAACTAACTTGCGAGTTAGTCATCAGTCGACACAAGGTTTGATTGTACAAAGACGCATTGTTACATGTCGGACTCATACTCTATCATCATACAACTGTGATTGTTGTACAAACTATTGTTATCAATTATATTCAAAAACCTATGTATTCTCACCAATTTTTGTTGACCCAAAATATTTTCAAACTTAACATGTTTCAGGTTCTACTTGCTTGAAGATTTGAGTTAATGCTTGAAGATGTGTGCATAGTATTATTCATTTTGATGTACGATTCTTGTAGAACAATTGTATGTAATTTATTTAAATCATTTAATGAAATTCATTATTCACCATGAGCTACTGAACAATCATCAATACGTGACATCCCGATGTTTCCGCCATCGGTTGGGGTGTTACAAGATGTCACTGTCTTAGGTGACGTCAGCCATAGGTCATCAGTGGTTTAGTTTGTCTATAAATAGAACAGTGCATGTACTGTTCTATTCAATCACTCAAAACATTCTCTTAGACAAACCATCACATAGTGATCAGGCTGAGGGGGAGTACTTGTGTAATCGTTGTAATCATTAATTTATGAAAGCATTCGATTCAAAAACAATTATTCTCTTTTTTTTATTCATAGTTTATTATTCCGCTGCACTTTCTATTTATAGAATAACTTCTTTCATCTTTCATTTGTTAAACAATCAAAACAAATCAAACTCAGATCCTAACAATTGGTATTAAAGCTTGGTCAATTAAATTCGATCTAACCAACCAATTTAATATAAACAGATCAGCTCACAATTATTGATATCGTTTGTTTATCGGATTGAAAACAGAGTAATAGTTTATTTACGTTCAACAGTTTTATAAACAGACTTTGTTTTACAAACAATCAGAGAATGGCTTCAATCAATCACGATCCACATAACACTGGCACGAACAACAAGCCACCGATGCTTGTCGGATCTGAATACAATATTTGGCAACGTCGGATGAGCCATGTTCTAGCTCAACAGAACACTAGGTGTTGGAAGTTGGTTATCTTCGGACCACATGTTCCGATGGTGCCGAGTACCGAAGATCCCAAGGTTCAAAAGCCAAAGAAACTAGAAAACTACCCCGACCATGAATTTCAGAAATTTGAGTTAGATGCTAAGGCCTTCAGTATTGTGGTCATGGCTCTACCCAATGATATCTATGCTGGGCTGTTACATTGTAACAGTGCAAAGGAGTTGTGGGATGCTTTGAAAGAACAATTTGGTGGGATTGAGGGGGTTATTGAAAACAACCATGAAATACTTAACCAACAATATGAAACATTCAGTCATGTTAAGGGAGAGTCATTAACTCAACAATTTGAGAGGTTTAACTGTCTCATTAGTGAACTAAAACTGCTGGGTCTAACTTATCCTAATTCAACTTTGAACCATAGGGTTTTAAGATCATTACCAGACAAATGGGACACTATTGCTATAGTTATAAGAAACTCAATTGGATTCAAGGACCTATCTTTGACCCAGCTTCATGGTAAGCTCTTTACTTATGAGTGAGAGCTTAACCAGAAAAAGAAGCTTCGGGACTCTGGAAAAGTGTTTGATGATTATGTTTTTGGTAATACAACACTTTTGGGTCAGGATGAGGTGCCTGGTAATAGTAAGGATCAGAGTTATAATCATTTCATTGACATAACTTCAGGTTTTAACTCTGGTTTTAACTCTGATTCTTATTCACCCAACTATGCTTTTGCAGCAAGTGGTGGTGATATCCAGGCATCTGATAACATATCCTTTGAGTATGATGACCTTAAATATTTTGACCCTGATGATTTGGAAGAAATGGACATAATGCACCAATTGGCTCTGCTTAGTGTTAGAACTAACAATTTCTACAAGAAAACTGGCAGAAGATTTCCATGGCTGACTGGCAGGTCAAAGGTGGGGTTGGATAAATCTAAAATTAAGTGTTATAAATGTCATAGACTTGGTCATTTTGCTAGGGAATGTAGGAGTCAACATGGTACATCTATGATTACCTATCCAAATCAAAGGCCACAGACCAACATGTGACAACCTGCACCCTTCACTTTTCATAAATGTGCATAATTGGTTCCTCAACTATTTCAAAATTTTCATTTTTAACCCTCGTATTTTAATAGGACCAAAATTCACAATTTAATAAAACTTATAATTTTTATAAGTAAAAGTATGCACGTTTTATACTCACATCTACACCCGAGCACGTATGTTTCAGACCTTGATACTCAAAGCCCTTAATTTTCGGTCCTAAAACAACTTAAAAACAGAAGGAAACAAGTCTACAACTTAAAATTGATTAAAGTAGAAAAATTATTTTTTTTTAGCCCTCGCGGTCCGCTAAGACAGTCAAACAGTCAAAGTTCCAGTCAAAGTCCTAGTCAAAAGTCCTAGTCAAAGTCTTAGTCAAAATCCTAGTCAAAGTCCTAGTCAAATAGTCAATTCATCTTAAAACATTACTTTATTGTGTTGACCAATTTTAAAGCCTAATTGAATCCAAAACTAGTATAAAAACCCACCTATGACCCATTACATTTTGCACCTCTAAATCGATTGTTTCAATTCGATTAATCTCTCCCCCATACCTTTCTTCTAGAGTATATTACTTCTACATTTGAAGCTTTGATTATAAGCTCTTGTAATTGGTGAATTGGAAGCTTGATATTTTTCCTATTCGGTTTCTTTTCTTCTAAATTGGACTAGTTTCGTTGTTGAGTCTTTGGATTGCTCGCATTTTCACGCTTGCTTAGTCATCTAGTCATTTGGCGAAAGTGAGTATTTCCTATCCCCTTTTTGTCTTTATTCACTTTTGGGGTGTTACATGTACACTTATACAAAATACAAATACAATTTCACATTTTTACAATACAATTCTAGTACTATGTGCATTTGCTTACAAAAGTGTTTAATGCTTAGACATTACATGTAGAATACATTTGTACTTAGTGAAATCATTAACATTGTACAAGCCGACCTTAACGTTGGATAGCGCTATTGGATTGACAACCCACCTAGGTGATTCTCCCCCTTTTTCATCAGAGAATCCATGGTCATTGTTAAGTTATTATCCATTTATTGGATAAGTACACCGCCGTTCATTTAGTACATTTATACAGTCACAGGATTGATTTCGCTCATTTGTATGATACATAGTTTACATAAATGCACTGTAGCTTGCACTTGAATTGTATAACATTTTCCAACTTACTATATATATTAAAACTAGAAATGCTCACCAACATTTCATATGTTGACAAAACTTATTTTGTACATGTTTTAGGTGCAGTTTGATCTTAGTTCCATAGCATTGGATTTTAGTGCTTGCTTTTAATAATTTATTTCAAATTTCATGTTTTGTTCAGACTTTTGTATTTTTCCCATTTCATCCATGTAAGACAATTTAAATTATACAATAATATTTACATTTTAGTACCATGTGCTTTTGAACAATCGTCACTACGTGACACCTCGATGATTCCGCCATCGGTTGGGGTGTTACAGATTGGTATCAGAGCCATGGTTATAGGGAATTAGGTTATTAGAATGCCTTTTAGCCTAGTCTATAACTAAGCTTACATTCATGAGTCCTCTCGTGTTTATTTCTCTTTATCCTATTATTTTTTTTCAAGAAATTTTCGCTATGATTCTTTCTCGTTATTCTTTCGGTGTTTGTTTTAGAGAAGAAGATACTCGTATTTCACAAACGAAACGATATCATCAAGTTAGGAGTGACATCCATACATTGGTGATTAGTTTCACTCCTCTATATGTTATTTATCTTAGGAATATATCTTTGAGATAGGAGTGACATCCACACCTCAAAGAGTATTTCTTTCAAAAAGGAACTTAACCACTAATCTGAGAGTGATATCCTTAACTTAGTGATTGGTTTCATTCCACAATCGTTTTCAATTTTGAAATACATCTTTGAGTTAGGAGTGAAATCCAAATATCAAGGATCTATTTTTGCATCTCGTTTTTAATCTCGCTAAAGTTTTGGAATTCACTAGTGATGGGGCACGTGCAAACTGGAAGGGTGAGCGCATGTATCCTGAGTTTTCTGTCTAGGCCTGGTATTTCGTATAAATCCCAATCAGACGAGGGACCCGTATACCTATCTGGGAACTCTTGGGATGAGCATTCACTTATAGGCTAAAGTACGCCCCCACAAGTCACTAGGAAATTTCAAATACTTGAGTTGGTCAAAGTTTCCTATAGAAACAATTCCAATGTTTTATAGCATTGATATTTATGTTTGTTTATCATTTGAAGATTCCATTTAATCACTTGATGTTTCATATGCCATTATTCATTGATCATTCTCTTTTGAATCCCTTTTCATCATTACTAAAACTTTTGTTCGATATATCATCGCATTAAAGCTTACACTATTTCACTTATGCTCATGATTCTTACACTATAAGGTATCACTCGTTTTACGTTAAAACATTTTTACCCACGACTTAACTTTTAAAGTCTGTGTTTAACTTTGATCACATCCTGATTTTAGGAATGTTGCGTCATCATACAGTTGAAAATGAACATGGTTTTTCCAAACTTATTATTTCAACCTGTTTTATACCTTCATGTTTACAAACTTACTTGATCGAAGTCACAGTATATCCTCATATACCTAATACTAATATTGCTGCACCCAGTCTCCTAAGCCATAGCCAACTACCATTAGTTAGAACTTCTTAGTCAGACTAAACTCATACATAAATGCCTACCTACACGATACGCACTAGTACACTACTCTCTAAAACGATTAATTTGACAACTTATTCTATAAGTCTTTTCACAAAGCCTATTCGCCAAATTAGAACACACTTTTCATACACCTTGTGCTTGAAACAAATAGCCTGCTATGAGCCCAAAGAGATGCCTTAACGATCCTGCAAATAAATGATCTTTCAATGTATAAATTTCGTAAAACTTTGAAAATTTAAAAGGTTTCAAGTTTACCCAGTCTTAACGGGTAACACTTCGATTTTCTTAACATTTCACAACAATTAAAAATTTCCGACTTTTCAACCCACAAGTTAAAGAAATGTTTAAATACAGAAAATTTTATTTTCCAAAATTCGTCAAGGCATCTGGGATCATTCACAACCTTCACATCATTTTAAATCTTGGTCTTTTGAAACACATTAGATTTACACACACTTCATGAAATGGTTTCATCTTGCATTTTATAAACTTGCATTGCATATTTTACAAATCAAATGTAAGTCTACATGTTTTCATATAACGTATCCAATATATGTTTTCGAGAGGAATTTGCAACTAATAATATACCTTATAACACTTTTCAAACTCGAATTCTCGTAAACACATGAAAATGTGTACCTACGAGATCTTTTCAAGTGAACCAGTTTTGAACTTAAAATATTCTTCGGTTTCCAAAAAGTTATCCTCATACCAGTAGACTATACGTCTGTTCTGCGCACTTTCATTTACAGTAAATTTCATTATTTTTTTATACCATTCTATTTATAGTTACGTTCGTACATTATCTTATTATTTTTGTATTATTTTTGTTGGTAGTTATTTTCACGCGTTATTATTCTCGCGCTAGTTATTAGTAGTTATTCTTACAACACTAGTTTTGAGCATTAATTTAACTCGTTTACTTTCATTTTGTGCAAATTGTGCGATTTACTCGATTTACGTTATGCTATTCTTTCAATCGAAATTTTATGCGATACTTATATACTTACATGAACGCATATTTGGTATGCATATTTTTTTGTTGTGAGCAAAACCCTGTTATACTTTACATTATTTTGTTCATCATCATGACCAACGAACATACTAATTGATAGCTCGTATGAGATCTAAGCCAGTTCCCATGTACGATTCGGTTCAGAGTATTCCTCTAACCCAAGGGGAACGGTGTAATCCTCAGAGTTTATCAATATGGTTGTTTAGAGCCCAATGATGTGAACAAAAATTTACCGATTAAGGGTGAACCCGAAAGGTGAAGAACCCCTAATCATGTCTTATACTTACACATTAATCTCATTACGGTTAAAGGATGAACCTGAAAGGGGAAGAACCTCTAACCGCATCTTATACTTGAGCAGTATCTACTACTTAACACATTTTGGTTGCACGCATTGTTTCTTGTATTACTTATGTTAGTGTTATGGAAAAGCATAGCACCCTAGTGTAAGGTAAATCGATGATTACGGTCCGGAACGCAATCATGGATTTACAGGTACATGGGGGTGGTGTGTGATTCTACTTAGGCTATTGGTAGACAATCAGTACGAGTCCAAAGTATCAGTAGTGTGGTGGGTTAGCTGCGGTACACCCTATATATAAGCACGAGCGATACTGCGGGAGCGGACTAGGAGTCTGACCAAGAACCTACCCATTACTATCTTTTTATTAGATCGTTGACTAATAGCTAGCATTTTCGATAAGAATGTTCTTACACGAGCTTCAATTCGACTTCCTAGAGTCTTTCACTGGACCATCCACACAGAAAACACAAACTTTGTATACTCTTACACTCTCTGTTAGTCGAAATCCTGTTGCATGTCCTTAATAAAGTTCGGTCAGAAACTTCTCTAAAGTAAGGGAAGCTACTATAACACTGCCTTGCCCTCACCAGTTACATACTTTTCCCAAACCTTGCTCATTATTAACTCTTAATTCTCTAACCTTGTGTAACGGCTAGCGTTTCTCGAATAATATAATAATAATATTTTATTCATAAAACGATTCGTTAATTCATTAACAATATTATCTCAATAATAAGAAATACATTCTTATTTCATTTATAAATTTAATTATCTAAATTCGCCAAATAACGGGTTGTAAATAATAACACGCTAGTAACCGACACTTATCCTTGTAAATTTCTAAACGCGACTAAAAATATATATCAAATATATAGTCCAACCACTCGTTTTAAGTCGGTTTATATAAAGAAATTTAACAAATAACTATTTTAGCGGTTAAACAAGTTATGTAATTTAAACGAGATTGAGTCAGTAACTGGCTTGTATACGCGGTACCCAATCACTTAATCTAAACCAAAACCCTATCTATTTAAACTCCTTAACTCATCTTCTCCTTCATCTTTATCATTCTAACCCTAGCCTCCATCTCTTCCAAGCCTCCTTTCTTCCCTCACCTTTACTCCTTTTCTATACTTCTTTTTCACCGCACCCACACATCAAATGGAAGAACCATACTCCATGGCAACCGTCTTCTTCTTCGATTTTATGTAACTATCTAAAAATATCAACATCAACACCAAATTGTTGAGATAAACTTTACATTAACAAACCTCTAAATCCATTTGCTTTGCCAACCGTAACCTTGGGTTTAAACCCCACAACCGTCATCGACTACCCCTTCCCCTTTCTCCCACATAAAGAAGCGACGGCCAGCCAAGGGTGGCTCACAGCGTTGCCGCCGGTAACAGTCGACAATGGTGGTCCGATTGGCAGGTCTTCGCTCGGTTCGTTTGTGTTGGTTTGCCAACAAAGTGTTAGAGAAGAGGGACTAATAGTGTCGAAATGATAAATGTAGGGACTTGTTATGTCAAAATGTAATAAGTTCAAAAGTTAGTTACAATCTGTTAGTCAGAATTAGAGGGAAAATTGTGTATAAATAATAAGATGTATGAGATGTGATAATAAGCTATGAATTGAATAAGAATTCCTTCTCTCTGTTTCTCTCTTTACATTTTATAGCTAACAATTTGGTATCAGAGCCATTGGTCCTCTCGACCTTGGTTCAACCACCAACTACCATAACCATCATCTTAACTACCAACGACCATATCAACCACCACTATAACTGCTACCGCCATTAATCACCATCCTTTCAACTGCGATTCACCATTAAAATACATCATTTCATTCGTTTGATTCCATAAAATCACAAATTTGTTCGATTTTCTTCATCTGTTTCTTCATTGCTCTGTTTTTTCTGTTGAAATCCTGATCTGATCAATCCTGATCAGATTATTCCATTGATTGATCTATTCGAGATTCGTCAATTCCATTGATTGATCTATTTGAGATTAATCAATTCTTTAAACCATTTTCATCAAGATTCAAAATATTCCATTATCATGACTACTAGAAATCAAAACATCGAACAAAAGATTCAAGAACATGATGGCACCTTGTCACGACTTGAATCAGCTGCTGGGAAGAATTTGGCAGAAATTGAAGGACTCAAGTCTTTTGCTAAAAAGAATGCTGAGAATTTGGCTGCAATCAAGACACAGATGGAAACACAGATTAATGAGTTGATCCAGTCGATTCAATCTTTGAATAATAATAATAATAGGCATAATGATAATACTAATAATGTGGTTCATAACAATATTGGTATGAATCATAACACCAACAATTTGCATAATGATAATAATAATATGGTTCATAACAACAATCTGCATGTTGGAATGAATCATAATCCACACTACACTAGACTTACAAAGATTGACTTTCCTAAGTTTAATGGGGAAAATGTTGAAGGCTGGCTATGCAGGGTTGAGCACTATTTTGCAATAGATGCTACTCCTGAACAATTAAAAATAAGGCATGTGATTGTTCATATGGAAGATATGGCCTTAATGTGGCATCAATCTTTTGTGCAGTCAAGAGGTGGAAGTATTGAAGGATTGACTTGGAATGATTATAAGGCTGCTATTGTTGCAAGATTTGGTTTGTTTTGTAACCATGATGCCATGGGAGCATTGGCAGCAATAAGACAAACAGGTTCTCTTGATGAGTTGAATAAAGAGTTTGACATGGCCTTGACCAAGGTCACTATATGTGATGAGTATGCTGTAAGCCTGTACTTGAGGGCTTTGAAACCTGAAATAGGGTATCAAGTACGATTGTTTAGGCCCAAAGATTTGCCTGAGGCTTACTTATTAGCCAGAATGCAGAATGATGCATTGTCTGCAATTCAGTCTCCTATAAACAAGGGCAGCAGAACAACCTCTTATAATAATAATAATAATAATAAGCCATACTCTTTGGCAAGCACTAATAAATTGTCTCTGTTGCCAAGCCCAAAACCAGTGAATGCCAGGAAGTGGACATTAACTCATAAAGAAATTGAGGAGAAAAGGGCTAAGGGTGAGTGTTTTGGTTGCACTGAGAAGTATACTCAGGGTCATGTTTGTAAAAACAAACAACTTTTTTCAATTGAATTGATGAGTATGGAAGAAGTAGAAGAAGAAGAGTTAGACATGACTGAGGTAATGACTCAAGAATTGCATGAACCAAAGATTTCTTTACATGCAATGATGGGGGTACCATCTTATTCCACAATGAGGGTAAAAGGGTCAATTGGTACAAAGATTTTGCATATTGTAAATGACTCAGGGTCCACTCATAATTTTTTGAGTGAAACTTTAGCCAAGAAGATGCAATGTCCACTTAAAACAATTCCTGAGGTGAAGGTTACTGTGGCTGATGGAAAACAAGTGAGTTGTACCCAAATGTGTAAGGACTTCCAGTGGATGATGCAGGGTAAATGGTTCAAGGCAGATGTGATTGTTATTCCTCTCACCAATTATGATATGGTGCTGGGGGTTCAATGGTTACAAACTTTAGATGATATCATTTGGAATTTTAAGAAGTTAACTATGAAATTCCATATTGATGGACAGGCAATTGAGTTAAAGAGAATGGAATCTGATTCAGTCACTTTATGTTCTGCTGAGAAGTTAGAGACCATGATCAGTAAAGAAGGAATGGTGGTGAATGCCCAGATGTTTAGTTTGCAGGCTCTTGATGGGCATCAGTTTCAACATGAGACAAGGGTTACTAATGAAGGTAGTTCTGAACCACTCTTACAATTACTAAGTTCATTTAGTGATGTATTTGAGGTTCCTACTAGTTTACCACCAAAAAGAGATTGTGATCACAGAATATTTTTAAAAGATGAATCAGTTACAATCAACCAAAGAGCCTATAGGTACCCTGCTGGTCAAAAAGATGTCTTAGAAAAATTAACTCAGGAACTGTTGGAGTCTGGGGTGGTCAGGAACAGCAAAAGTGCTTTTGCTTCTCCTGTTGTCCTAGTAAAGAAGAAGGATGGGACATGGAGGTTTTGTGTAGACTACAGGCAATTGAATGATGCCACAATCAAAAATAGATTCCCTATACCTTTAATTGAAGAACTGTTAGATGAGTTAGGGGGGGCATCTGTGTTTTCTAAGTTAGATCTCAGGGCAGGGTATCATCAAGTGAGGATGGATGAAAGAGACATACACAAGACTGCTTTTAGAACTCATCAGGGACTTTTTGAATTTGTGGTAATGCCCTTTGGCCTTACCAATGCACCTGCAACATTTCAATCCCTGATGAACACCACCTTTAAGTCCTTAATGAGAAAAACTACTCTAGTGTTCTTTGATGATATCCTAGTTTACAGCCCAAACATGACACAACACATCAAAGATTTAGAGCAAGTATTGTTATTATTGAGGCAAAATACCTTGTTTGCTAAACAATCTAAGTGCACCTTTGGTGGTTCTAGTGTAGAATACCTAGGCCATATCATTTCAGGCCAAGGGGTTCAAACAGATCCATCTAAGATTGAGGCAGTCAAGCAGTGGCCAATACCTATTAATCAGAAACAACTAAGAGGGTTCTTAGGCTTAGCAGGGTATTACAGGAGGTTCATTAGAAGTTTTGGGTTGATGGCTAGGCCTTTGACAGAGTTGTTGAAGAAGGAAGGGTTTACTTGGCATGATGAAGCTCAAAAAGCTTTTGATCAATTGAAGACAGCTTTGACTACTGCTCCAGTATTAGCCCTACCAGATTTTTCAAAGGATTTTGTGATAGAAACTGATGCATCCTCTAAAGGGATGAGAGCAGTCCTTATGCAAGAGGGCTATCCTTTAGCATATATCAGTAAAGCCCTTTCAACCAGACAACAAAATCTGTTTGTGTATGAGAAAGAACTGCTAGCCATTTTGATGGCTGTGAAACAGTGGCACCACTATTTGGTTGTAAAGAAGTTTGTGATAAAAACTGATCATAGAAGCTTAAAATTTCTATTGACTCAAAAGATCACTACTCCTTTACAACAAACTTGGTTGGCAAAATTAATGGGATACACTTATGATATCATGTATAAACAGGGATGTGACAACCAAGTTGCTGATGGGCTTTCCAGGGTAAGTGGTTTGGCATTATTTGAACTCAGTGTAAGCTCTCTTAACCCCATGTTACTGGAAAGAATTAAGAAGACATGGGTTTCTGATCCAAAGTTGAGCTCTCATATTCAGAATATCCAGCAGGGTGTGGTTATTCCTAAAGTGTCTTTTAGTGATGGATTGTTGAAAAGAAAAGGCAAGCTGTGGGTGGGCTCAGATCCTATTCTAAAACAAGATATTTTGACATTGTTTCATGCTTCTTCTACTGGGGGGGCATTCTGAGTATTTACCTACTTTGAAGAGGGTCTCTAGTTTTTGTTATTGGAAGGGATGCTATAAAGATGTGTTTCAGTTTGTTAAAAATTGTGCTGAATGTCAGCAAGCTAAGTATGAGCCAGTGGCTAACCCTGGTCTTCTACAACCCTTACCAGTTCCTACCCATGTGTTTACTGACATTTCCATGGATTTCATATCTGGGTTGCCTAAATCTTAGGGCAAAGATGTTATTCTGGTCATTGTAGACAGACTAACTAAATTTTCCCATTTTATTCCCTTGTCTCACCCCTATACTGCTCAACAGATGGCTCAGCTATTCTTAGACAATGTGTTCAAGCTTCATGGTAACCCTATAAACATTGTCTCTAATAGAGATCCTGTTTTCCTAAGTGCTTTTTGGAAGGAGTTCATGAGATTGCAGGGTATTCAGCTTTCTTTTTCCACTGCATATCACCCTCAGAGTGATGGGCAAACAGAGGTTTTGAATAGATGTTTAGAGGCTTATTTGAGGTGTATGTGCATGCATACTCCTAATCAGTGGTTCAAATGGGTCAGTTTAGCTCAATGGTGGTATAACACTTCTTATCATTCATCCTTAAAAACCACTCCTTTTCAAGCTTTGTTTGGGTTTCCACCCCCTATTCATCTACCCTACATACCTAATGACACCAGTGTAGCTTCAGTGGAAGAATTACACAGAGACAGAGAGGCAATGATACTACAATTAAAGAACTCA
This sequence comes from Ambrosia trifida, assembly GCA_028751855.1. NCBI lineage: Eukaryota > Viridiplantae > Streptophyta > Magnoliopsida > Asterales > Asteraceae > Ambrosia > Ambrosia trifida. The sequence continues at coordinate 59,734,686 of CM054128.1, read as the reverse complement.
TTGTTGCAGGCAAGAAACCGTATGAAACAATATGCTGATAAACATAGAAGTGAAAGATCATTTTCAGCAGGGGAGTGGGTTTATTTAAAACAATGCGAAATCAGAAGCATAATAAGCTAGGACCTAAATATTTTGGGCCTTTCCTAATCCTAGCTAAAATTGGGGCAGTAGCTTATAAATTGGACTTACCAGATGATGCTATGATCCATAATGTCTTCCATGTATCATTGTTGAAGAAAGCCCATGGTAATCATTCACCTCTGTTATCATTTCCGGTTGGTCCCAGATTTACTTTGGAACCTAGGGCAATTATTGACAAACGGGTGATTAAGAGAAACAATCGAATGGCTCAACAATACCTGATTCATTGGAAACACTTACCATTGACTGAAGCCACTTGGGAATTTGCTACTGATTTCAATTTGAGATTTCCTGGCTTTAATTCTTGAGGACAAGAATTGTTCTTTGGGGGGAAGTTATGTTAGAGAAGAGGGACTAATAGTGTCGAAATGATAAATGTAGGGACTTGTTATGTCAAAATGTAATAAGTTCAAAAGTTAGTTACAATCTGTTAGTCAGAATTAGAGAGAAAATTGTGTATAAATAATAAGATGTATGAGATGTAATAATCAGCTATGAATTGAATAAGAATTCCTTCTCTCTGTTTCTCTCTTTACATTTTATAGCTAACACAAAGCAGCACCGGTTTGTGAACGTTGGTCAGTTATGGTGCTTCTTATGGTTCGTGGTTATGATGTAGCAATATTGGCGAGTCCGTTTAGGTGATTGGTTCGGTTGTGGTTCGTTTTATTGTTGCGTATAGACCTTAGATTCCACTATGTTCTAGACTCCATTCAGGTAATCTATCTAATTCTACATCGTTAATATATTTAGTGTAGAGTATTATGTCATTTATGCAAAGGATTTGGTTTTGGGGATGGGTTGCTATGAATGTATTTTAGACAAAAGAAATGTCTTTGTGAGTGGCGTAAACAACAAAAGAGAAGAAGATTTACTTATTTGAGATGTTATTCTAGAAGCTAATTTAAAACACATATATGTTAAATTTAAATTGATAGTTATAATTAAATTCATAGTAATGTTAACAGTGTTTGAAATCTGTTAATTAATGGTCACCAATATTTATAGTTATTCTTAGGTGAATATATAAAATATGTATAAAAAAACGAAACAACTTTTGAAAAAAAAAGGGGTTTATACTCGAAGAACCCATGTAGAATTAGCAAACTTGTGTTTTGAATTTCTTATATTTCTATAGCTCATATTCCCGTTTTATGGGAGTTAGTAACATACAGTTTCCACAAATTGTATATTAAGGTCAGTTTTCAAATATATTATACAATTCAATTTTACAAAATAAAGTCTATACTATGAATTTGACATAGAAGCTACGTAGCTTCAATTTAAAAACAATTATAATTTTTTTTCTATATATAAAATAATGTCATCCACGAAATACAGAAGTCTCGAAACAAAACAATTTATATTTTAAGAATAAGAATAAAATAATCAAAAGGCAATACTTATAGATACTAAAACATCACTCTTATATAGGTGCAAATTTAACTCATTGTTTCCCGTTGAATACTTGCAAGTCCTTCATGATCAAGGTGAGTTCATACTTGTCCCCCTTTTACTCTTTATCGCTTTTGGGGTGTAAACATGTATCTTATGCAAAACACACTAATGCTTTCATAAACACTCATGCTCAATCTATTAAACATACTTATATGCTACTTGCCATGCTTATGATTCTTAGATACTTAGACATAAATCATTAACTATTATTAGCCCACTTAACATGTATAGCGCTATAGGAGTAGCATCCCGCCCCCTTTATGGGTCATTGTTAAGAATCAAACGGACCTAGCATGAATATGCTAGGTATATGCAGTGGACTCGCGGGTTTGAGTTATGTTCTTTGTATGGTATGTATGTGCAATGCTATAGTATGAGATTCGAGTAAATCATTCTAAATACTATGTATGTAAACGAAAACTAGTATGCTCACCAATACTTTATGTGTTGACGGATATTTTATACATGTTGCAGGAAAAAACTTAATGAGACGATACAAGAAACATCACTTAGGATTCGGCCTTAGAAACAAACGAAACAATCTTTATTTTACTTCGTGTTTAAGTTAATGTATTTTTCTCATGAACAAATTGTATACTTGTTGAATCTTAGATACGAATGAAATCTATTTTAATCTATTATCACAATTTAGTGTTATGATGTCTTTGAACAATCTATCACAAGTCTCACCTCGATGTTTCCGTCATCAGTTGGGGTGTGACACCTTGGGTCAAACTTTAAGGATTTTCAAACTCTTATTTTGGGTATTAAACAACTACTTCAAACTTTGTCTGATCATGGCTGATGCATTTCTTAAAATCTACTTGCCTTTTTCAGATGTCTTTTGTTTCATGAAAACCTTCACTTGAAAGTAATTTCGGGACGAATCTTTCTAAAATAGGGGAGACTGTGACAACCTGCACCCTTCACTTTTCATAAATGTGCATAATTGGTTCCTCAACTATTTCAAAATTTTCATTTTTAACCCTCGTATTTTAATAGGACCAAAATTCACAATTTAATAAAACTTATAATTTTTATAAGTAAAAGTATGCACGTTTTATACTCACATCTACACCCGAGCACGTATGTTTCAGACCTTGATACTCAAAGCTTTTAATTTTTGGTCCTAAAACAACTTAGAAACAGAAGGAAACAAGTCTATAACTTAAAATTGATTAAATTAGAAAAATTATTTTTTTAGCCCTCGCGGTCCGCTAAGACAGTCAAACAGTTAAAGTTCCAGTCAAAGTCCTAGTCAAAAGTCCTAGACAATGTATCAGTCAAAATCCTAGTCAAATAGTCAATTCATCTTAAAACATTACTTTATTGTGTTGACCAATTTTAAAGCCTAATTGAATCCAAAACTAGTATAAAAACCCACCTATGACCCATTACATTTTGCACCTCTAAATTGATTGTTTCAATTCGATTAATCTCTCCCTCATACCTTTCTTCTAGAGTATATTACTTCTACCTTTGAAGCTTTGATTATAAGCTCTTGTAATTGGCGAATTGGAAGTTTGATATTTTTCCTATTCGGTTTCTTTTCTTCTAAATTGGACTAGTTTCGTTGTTGAATCTTTGGATTGCTCGCATTTTCACGCTTGCTTAGTCATCTAGTCATTTGGCGAAAGTAAGTATTTCCTATCCCCTTTTTGTCTTTATTCACTTTTGGGGTGTTACATGTACACTTATACAAAATACAAATACAAGTTCACATTTTTACAATACAATTCTAGTACTATGTGCATTTGCTTACAAAAGTGCTTTATGCTTAGACATTACATGTAGAATACATGTCACACCCTCAAATTCCACGTGCGGGGTTTTACCGCGAGGTGCATGACAAACCAGGATCTAAGTCAACGGTCACAATAAACGACACTATATGATACGTAAAATGAAATAAACAACCATCAAGTTTTCATAAATCCATTCGCTGCGGAAGCGTAACTTTTATTACAACCCAAAATGTAAAAGTACGTAAGTCTGAAAAAGATAAGACAATGCATATGAATCCTAGACGCCGTGTGACTCCGTGCGCCTATGATAAGCTGCTACCTCAACGACCTGAGACAAACATGCTAAAAACGTCAGCAAATAATGCCGGTGAGTTCACAGGTTTTATATTAAACGTTTTAAGTAATAAAAGCCATCATGTTACCACTATGTCAGAAATGATGGCGTTAGCTAGACGCATGAGTTATACTACCACGACCGGAAACCATTACAGACAACGAAATATGATTTTTGCCCGAAATGATTTAACTTATGACCGAGACAATATGCACCCGCCCGGCTCCCAGCCGATGGGTGGGGTCTGTCAATCCCAATAGATCTATCCACATTTCCCCCGTTATGCTATCCAGCATATTCATGGTTTCGCCAGGACTTTACGTATCGTATAGTATGTAAATGAATCAACACTAGCATAACATGACAATTTGTGTAATAAGTATAAGCATTTAGGATTGTAAATGCCTAAGTATAAGCATTTAGGATTGTAAATGCTTAAGTATAGGCATTTAGGATTGTAAATGCTTAAGTATAGGCATTTAGGATTGTAAATGCTAGTAGTTGAGGGGAATAGGCCTCTATTCGCCTATACTATAGGCGAATAGGGCTTGTATTCGCCTGAACATCGGGCATTTAGGAGCCTACTCGCCTAAAGCCTCATGCGAGTAGGATCCTACTCGCCTCTGCAGTTCTGTAGTGCAATTTTGCGCGCCGAACACTCCAAATCAGATCCGAAACATGTAAGAACATTCAATGATCATCCTAACACATTAACAAACATATTTCAAGCAAAACCCCTAAGTTTTCATCGTTCTAACAGTTCCGAATGCGAGCGTTTTCCCAAAATAGCAACTTAGCATGTAAACATCACATCAACATGCAAGAACTTGCCCTAAATAGCAATTATTCAGATTAAATCACATAACCACGTTATCCGATAGCATCCTACTGTTCTAGCATCATCCTAGAGCAAACCCTAACATCATACAATCAACAACACACCTCATATCATCCTTAATCATCCAAAATCCTTCAAATGGGTCAAAACATCAAGTATCAACAATACACAACCAAAACCATTCAAACTCCTAGGACATCATCATACTAACTTGTAATAGCCATAAACATCATAATAACACAAAAACAATCATGATTTAATCCTAAAAAAATCTATCTTTAATCACATATAACACATATAACACATGTAAAGGTGTGGGTTTGTTTAAAAACGGTTTTAAATGGATTTTCAAAGACAAAAACGTTTATAAGTCAGGTCTGGACTTTTAGGGAGTAAAACATAATCATTTAAAGGTTTGGGTTTGAAGAACACACCTTATATTTAAGAGGAGATGATGGAATAAGCTTGGAAATGGTTGTTTTGATGTGAAAATAGGTTCCAGAGGGTGTTTGTGGGTTGAGATAGGTTATGGGACGGCTAGGGTTGTATAAATGATGTTTTAGAGGTCAAGGGTGGTATTTATAGGCGTTTTTGATCGTTCAAAGCATTACAGGCGAGTACGCAGCAGTATAGGCGAGTAGGGCTGCTATTCGCATGAACCATCATGTGAATAGCCCCCTATTCGCCCCTAATAACCTCCTACTCGCCCTTACTAATGGCGATTAGGCTATCACACACTAGCCTAATCGCCATAGTCCAAGTGTTTGTGTTTTTGGCGTGTTAAACCCTATTTTAACATATGTAATCACGTTTTCACATACCGACAAGCCACATAATGATTACTAACATATAATGCACGATAACTAATACGTTCCCACCCGATCACCAATTCCCGGGACTCGAGACTTGCGTACGTGCGTTAAATCTGATGATTCCATGAATCACCGATCCTTGTACACATGGTTATGGGCCGACACCCAATGGTCCTTCGGACCATTGTAACGACTCCCGATGATTCCCGAATCATCAGTACGACTTAACTGACCCCAGTTAAGTATGATATTAAGTAGTTGTTTACAATGTTTTCGTTGAGATAGACTCGTATGTATGTAAAGTATGAAACGCATGTATGTAAAGTATAAAAGTATTGACCTGAATATGCCGGGTGTCACATCATCCCCCAGTTGAAAGAATTTTTGTCCCGAAAATTTAATGAAGTCCGGAGATGAAGAGACGAAAGGAAGAAAGAAAAGAAAAATTTTCCCGTTGTTACATCATCCCCCAGTTGGAAGGAATCTCGACCCGAGATTCATTTAGCTTTGGAGGCAACATAGTTCGATTCAAACGCACGCTTAGGAAATAGATGAGGGTACTTAGCCTTCATCTGATCTTCTCGTTCCCACGTGAACTCCGGTCCACGATTTGAATTCCAACGAACCTTAACGATACGGATTTTACTCCGACGAAGGCTACGAATCTTATAATCTAGGATTTCAACTGGTTCCTCCACGATACGTAAACGATCATCAACCCTGATTTCTTCGAGAGGAACTACGAGAGATTCGTCTGCCAAACACTTCTTAAGATTCGAGACATGGAAGACGTTATGCACGCCACTAAGCTCGGCTGGTAAATCAAGTCTGTATGCCACCGGCCCAATACGGTCCAGAATTGGGAACGGTCCGACATAACGAGGGTTAAGTTTGCCGCGCTTCCCGAAGCGTATAACGCCCTTCCATGGAGATACCTTCAATAAAACCTTGTCGCCAACCTGGAACTCCAAAGGTTTGCGACGACGATCAGCGTAGCTCTTCTGACGATCACGAGCCGCCGCCATACGATTACGAATTTGTACGATCTTTTCGGAAGTTTCGTACACCATTTCTGGACCAGTGAGTTGGCTTTCGCCCACCTCGGCCCAACAAAGAGGGGACCGGCACTTCCGTCCATACAGAGCCTCGAACGGTGCCGCCTTAATGCTGGAGTGGTAACTACTTTTGTAAGAGAACTCCACCAACGGTAGGTGAACCTCCCAACTCTTACCGAAATCGATGACACATGCTCGAAGCATCTCTTCAAGCGTCTGAATCGTCCGCTCGCTCTGACCGTCAGTTTGCGGATGATATGCGGTGCTCATGTCCAATTGAGTACCCAACGCTTTATGTAATTGTTTCCAGAAACGGGAAGCGAAACGGGGATCACGATCAGAGATGATAGAGACAGGCACCCCGTGCTTGGAGACCACCTCCTTAATATAGATACGAGACAACCGCTCCAGACTGTCGGTTTCCTTAATAGCGAGGAAGTGTGCGGACTTTGTCAACCGGTCGACAATCACCCAGATCATGTCACAACCACTGGGCGACTTCGGAAGTTTGGTCACAAAATCCATGGTAATCCGTTCCCATTTCCATTCAGGAATTTCAGGTTGCTGTAGGAGACCAGACGGCTTCTGGTACTCCACCTTGACCTTAGCACAGGTCAGACATTTGCTGACATACGAAGCTATGTCAGCCTTCATGTTGGGCCACCAATAGAGTATCTTTAGGTCCTGATACATCTTATCGGAACCCGGATGAATAGAATACCGGGATTTGTGAGCTTCGTCCATGACAAGCTCCCGCAAACCCCCAAATAAAGGAACCCAAACGCGCTCGGCAAAGTAATGCAGGCCATCCGACCCAAGCTCGAGGTGTTTATCAGCACCGTGCATGGTTTCAGCTTTAAGGTTTTCCTCCTTCAAAGCTTCCGATTGTGCAGAGCGGATTTGGTCAGGCAGCGAAGAATGAATAGTGAGCTGTAAGGCTCGAACACGACGAGGTTTCACAGACTCCTTCCTGCTCAAGGCGTCTGCCACAACGTTCGCCTTGCCAGGATGGTACTTGATGGCACAGTCATAGTCGTTCAGAAGTTCGACCCAGCGTCGCTGCCGCATGTTTAATACCTTCTGGTCGAAAATATGCTGGAGACTTTTGTGATCGGTGTATACTTCGCACTTGGTACCGTACAAGTAATGTCTCCAGATCTTCAACGCAAAGATCACTGCACCCAACTCTAAATCATGAGTGGTGTAGTTCTTTTCATGGACTTTAAGTTGGCGAGAGGCGTAGGCAATAACCTTCCCGCGTTGCATTAACACACAACCGAGACCACGAATGGAAGCGTCACAGTACACAACAAAATCATCCGTACCCTCAGGTAAGGATAAGATGGGCGCAGAGCAAAGTTTAAGTTTCAGCATCTGAAATGCTGATTCCTGCGGTTCTCCCCAGTCAAACTTTCGGTCCTTCTGGGTAAGAGTGGTGAGGGGTTGAGCGATCTTCGAAAATCCCTCAATGAAACGACGATAGTAACCCGCAAGGCCTAGGAATTGCCGCACCTCAGATGGCGTCTTTGGTGCTTCCCATTCCTTAATAACTTCAATCTTGGCCGGATCGACATGAATTCCTAGTTCATTAACCACATGCCCTAGGAATTGTACTCCGCGTAACCAGAAATCACACTTTGAGAACTTAGCATACAACTGCTCCCGTCTCAAAAGTTCCAAGACCAATCGTAAGTGTTCCTCATGATCCGTCTCGTTCTTAGAATAAACCAAAATGTCATCGATAAACACGATAACGAATTTATCGAGATAGGGCTTGCAAACGCGGTTCATCAAGTCCATGAAAACGGCAGGTGCATTCGTAAGACCGAAGGGCATGACCAGGAACTCAAAGTGGCCATAACGTGTACGAAAGGCGGTCTTTGGAATGTCAGCTTCTTGTACCCGCAGTTGATGATACCCAAAACTCAGATCTATCTTGGAATAAAAACTGGAGCCTTGGAGCTGATCGAATAAATCATCAATTCGAGGAAGCGGGGTAACGATTCTTGATGGTCACCTTGTTCAGTTCCCGGTAATCAATACACATACGAAGGCTCCCGTCTTTCTTTTTGACAAATAAGATAGGAGCTCCCCACGGGGATGAACTAGGTCTAATGAACCCCTTTTCCAACAACTCCTGCAGTTGGTTAGATAACTCTTGCATCTCGGGAGGTGCAAGGCGGTAAGGAGCTCGGGCAATAGGCGCCGCACCGGGCGTAAGATCAATGCTAAATTCAACCTGACGGTGAGGTGGAAGACCAGGCAAATCATCGGGAAATACGTCGGGAAAATCACGAACAACAGGAATGTCCTCGATCCTCTTCTCATCGTTGGATGAAACCGAAACAAGAGCTAAGATTGCGGAATACCCCTTACGTAAGTACTTATACGCCGTCATACATGAAATGATGCTCAAGGGAACTCCACTCTTCTCGCCATGAACCAAAAGAATCTCTCCATCCGGGAGAGGGAGGCGAATGATTTTATCAAAGCAAACGATTTCCGCGCGATATAAGGACAACCAATCCATACCTACTACAATGTCGAAACTACCCAATGATACCGGCATGAGGTCGATAGGAAAAGATAACCCCGATAGTTCCAACTGGCATCCTTTAAGAATATGAGTTGCCTCAATATTCTTACCATCAGCCAATTCTATAAGATACTTGACCTCTAAGGGAGTCGGTACTATGTCTAACAGTCGGCTAAACTCAACAGATATAAAACTCTTGTCGGCACCCGAATCAAATAAAACGGAGGCATAACGATCACAAAGAAGAAACGTACCAGTAACAGTATCCGGATCCTGACGGGCCTCGCCCGACCCAATGACGAAGGCGCGCGCGTTCCTGCCGCCACCCTCGTTGCCCCTGTCATTCCTCCCAGCATTCCCTTGCTTCAGTTTGGGGCAGTCCTTCTTAAAGTGCCCTGTCTCCCCACAGTTGAAACATCCCTGGTTACCCCTAGGTGCAGCAGTGGTAGTAGTAGTAGGGGCAACCACCTGTTGCTGAGTCTGAAGATTCACCCTACACGTCTGGGCCTGATGCCCGTTCTTCTTGCAACGGGTACAAAAGCTACAATTTCCCACATGATGATACCCACAACGATCACACCTAGGCAGCTTACCAGTATAACCACCCTGCTTCTGCCCAGAAGACGAACCCGTAGTCTCAAACTTCTTCTGCTGCTGCTGCTGCTGAGGCTGCGCCGTACCCTTACCCGTGTTATCCCATTTCCTCTTGTTGCTGTCAGAGGTCTTCACCACAGTACCCTTAGGAGGCAAAAGACCCTCCTGAACCTTCTGTTTAGTCAACCTGTGAGCCAATCAAATGGTATCCCGAAGTGTAGTAGCATCATTAGCGGTCACCAACCCGCGAATCTCAGGCACCAACCCACTGATGTAGAACTCAATAGCCTTATATTCAGGCGTCACAGAATCCGGGCACAAAAGTGCCAACTCATGGTAGCAAGTGGTATACTCATCTATCTCAGATCCCACCATCTGATGATTCCACAGCTCGTGCTCCAAACTCTTGATCTCATCCCTGGGACAGTACTCCATCTTCAAACGAAACACAAACTTGGTCCATGGCAACGCATGGGCCTCCAGTAAACCAATAGTCTGTACAGTCGAATTCCACCAAGTCAAAGCGCGTCCCTCAAACGTCCCCGAAGCATACTTCACACGAAACTCCTTAGGGCAGTTGCACATGGAGAAAGCAGACTCAACCTTCTCCAACCAACGGAGTAGTCCCACAGCTCCCTCAGTCCCACTGAAGTTATGGGGCTTGCAGTCTTGGAACATCTTATAAGTACAGTGGACTGGAGGAGGTGGAGGTGGTGGAGGATGAAAAGCATCCCCTGTTACAAAAAGCAACACGGTCAGAAAACGATCATCACACGACAAAAGATAAGGAATGAGGGTAGGAGTAATTAAATTACCGCCATGGCCCTGCTGGGCGGCCTGCTGCGCAGCAATAGCAGCTGCCACGTGCTCCTGGATCAGATTATTCAGCTCTGCCTGGGTCATGCTGATGTTACCACGACCCCCATTACGTCCACCGCCATTTCGGCCACCAACGCGACCACCACGACGTCCTGCCATCTTCTGTCAAGATCAAAGACAAGACATCAGATTCCAGAACAGATAACAAGGAATCATGAAGAAACCATAAGTAATAAAGTTAACCAGAGAACTGGATCCCATCATGGTTATTAGATCAAACACGGAGTCCACCAGGATTTCCATGCATCTCAACTTATTATTTCGTGTGCACCCGAAATGATAAGTCGCTCTACATGGTCCCCGAGGCGTGCTCCTAGCCTGACTTTCAAACCACCAGGCACCCATGTTCCGGAATAGATAAGATCTTTAACGTGATAGAACACCCAAGATATAAAACAGCAAGTACAAGTGTGCGATAATGTGTGCGAGAAAGTGTGTCCGTTGGAGTATAGAAATGGGAGATGTCCGAATCTTGGACAAATCTCCGTAGGATGCCGAAGCTACTCCAACGTACGCCACTGCCGTGCAAGGGTAGTAAGGTTCCTCGTTTCCAGCACGGAGGTGAAGAACAAGACAGGAAATAAGAGTAATAGATAGGTGATGTAAGCATAAATGATAATAACGAATGTAATACGAACACCCCGGCAATTCCCATATGACATGACTTATATGAATGTGACCGTCTAGTGTGTGCGACTCGGCTATAGACTTGACTCAACATGCAGTCCTAGTTCACTATAACCATTGGCTCTGATACCAATTTGTCACACCCTCAAATTCCACGTGCGGGGTTTTACCGCGAGGCGCATGACAAACCAGGATCTAAGTCAACGGTCACAATAAACGACACTATATGATACGTAAAATGAAATAAACAACCATCAAGTTTTCATAAATCCATTCGCTGCGGAAGCGTAACTTTTATTACAACCCAAAATGTAAAAGTACGTAAGTCTGAAAATGATAAGACAATGCATATGAATCCTAGACGCCGTGTGACTCCGTGCGCCTATGATAAGCTGCTACCTCAACGACCTGAGACAAACATGCTAAAAACGTCAGCAAATAATGCCGGTGAGTTCACAGGTTTTATATTAAACGTTTTAAGTAATAAAAGCCATCATGTTACCACTATGTCAGAAATGATAGCGTTAGCTAGACGCATGAGTTATACTACCACGACCGGAAACCATTACAGACAACGAAATATGATTTTTGCCCGAAATGATTTAACTTATGACCGAGACAATATGCACCCGCCCGGCTCCCAGCCGACGGGTGGGGTCTGTCAATCCCAATAGATCTATCCACATTTCCCCCGTTATGCTATCCAGCATATTCATGGTTTCCCCAGGACTTTACGTATCGTATAGTATGTAAATGAATCAACACTAGCATAACATGACAATTTGTGTAATAAGTATAAGCATGTGTCTCCCCCAAAATGTAAAGCGTAAGGCGGGGCCGTGAAACTCACCTGATGCTGCTCTTCGCACTACGACAAGTAAACCTGCTCAATAGACGGCCCCTAATACCGGTGACCTATCATGACGAGCGTATAAGGTGTTAGACTAACAACCCGCAGGTTGATTAGTTCCTAGTAGTCCAGACCATAACCGTGTATATATGAAATTATGTTTCAAACGTTTAACCGACCGTACCAGACAAGGCCCGACATCCCATTGGTGACCCGACATTCCACGTGTTAGATAAATACAAGACATCATGCCACATATGCAATTAATCACTTAATACGCGCAACAGTCCACCTAGTCTAGCATAATGTCCGATTTACGCGTAAACGGGTCCGAACACGTGTCACAAAGTCATTAGGTGTATCCCGGGGTTCCTATCATGTTCCTAGGCATTAAATCATGTTCCGGGATGTTAAAATATACATACAGCAGCATTATACGCGATTAGGAATCAAACTAGCACTTAGGATTGTAAATGCCTTATGTATAGGCATTTAGGATTGTAAATGCCTAAGTATAGGCATTTAGGATTGTAAATGCTTAAGTATAGGCATTTAGGATTGTAAATGCTTAAGTATAGGCATTTAGGATTGTAAATGCTAGTAGTTGAGGGGAATAGGCCTCTATTCGCCTATACTATAGGCGAATAGGGCTTGTATTCGCCTGAACATCGGGAATTTAGGAGCCTACTCGCCTAAAGCCTCATGCGAGTAGGATCCTACTCGCCTCTGCAGTTCTGTAGTGCAATTTTGCGCGCCGAACACTCCAAATCAGATCCGAAACATGTAAGAACATTCAATGATCATCCTAACACATTAACAAACATATTTCAAGCAAAACCCCTAAGTTTTCATCGTTCTAACAGTTCCGAATGCGAGCGTTTTCCCAAAATAGCAACTTAGCATGTAAACATCACATCAACATGCAAGAACTTGCCCTAAATAGCAATTATTCAGATTAAATCACATAACCACGTTATCCGATAGCATCCTACTGTTCTAGCATCATCCTAGAGCAAACCCTAACATCATACAATCAACAACACACCTCATATCATCCTTAATCATCCAAAATCCTTCAAATGGGTCAAAACATCAAGTATCAACAATACACAACCAAAACCATTCAAACTCCTAGGACATCATCATACTAACTTGTAATAGCCATAAACATCATAATAACACAAAAACAATCATGATTTAATCCTAAAAAAATCTATCTTTAATCACATATAACACATATAACACATGTAAAGGTGTGGGTTTGTTTAAAAACGGTTTTAAATGGATTTTCAAAGACAAAAACGTTTATAAGTCAGGTCTGGACTTTTAGGGAGTAAAACATAATCATTTAAAGGTTTGGGTTTGAAGAACACACCTTATATTTAAGAGGAGATGATGGAATAAGCTTGGAAATGGTTGTTTTGATGTGAAAATAGGTTCCAGAGGGTGTTTGTGGGTTGAGATAGGTTATGGGATGGCTAGGGTTGTATAAATGATGTTTTAGAGGTCAAGGGTGGTATTTATAGGCGTTTTTGATCGTTCAAAGCATTACAGGCGAGTACGCAGCAGTATAGGCGAGTAGGGGTGCTATTCGCATGAACCATCATGTGAATAGCCCCCTATTCGCCCCTAATAACCTCCTACTCGCCCTTACTAATGGCGATTAGGCTATCACACACTAGCCTAATCGCCCATAGTCCAAGTGTTTGTGTTTTTGGCGCGTTAAACCCTATTTTAACATATGTAATCACGTTTTCACATACCGACAAGCCACATAATGATTACTAACATATAATGCACGATATCACATACCGACAAGCCACATAATGATTACTAACATATAATGCACGATAACTAATACGTTCCCACCCGATCACCAATTCCCGGGACTCGAGACTTGCGTACGTGCGTTAAATCTGATGATTCCACGAATCACCGATCCTTGTACACATGGTTATGGGCCGACACCCAATGGTCCTTCGGACCATTGTAACGACTCCCGATGATTCCCGAATCATCAGTACGACTTAACTGACCCCAATTAAGTATGATATTAAGTAGTTGTTTACAATGTTTTCGTTGAGATAGACTCGTATGTATGTAAAGTATGAAACGCATGTATGTAAAGTATTAAAGTATTGACCTGAATATGCCGGGTGTCACAATACATTTGTACTTAGTGAAATCATTAACATTGTACAAGCCGACCTTAACGTTGGATAGCGCTATTGGATTGATAACCCACTTAGGTGATTCTCCCCCTTTTTCATCGGAGAATCCATGGTCATTGTTAAGTTATTATCCATTTATTGGATAAGTACAACGCCGTTCATTTAGTACATTTATACAGTCACAGGATTGATTTCACTCATTTGTATGATACATAGTTTACATAAATGCATTATAGCTTGCACTTGAATTGTATAACATTTTCCAACTTACTATATATATTAAAACTAGGAATGCTCACCAACATTTCATATGTTGACAAAACTTATTTTGTACATGTTTCAGTTGCAGTTTGATCTTAGTTCTATAGCATTGGATTTTAGTGCTTGCTTTTAATAATTTATTTCAAATTTCATGTTTTGTTCAGACTTTTGTATTTTTCCCATTTCATCCATGTAAGACAATTTAAATTAAACAATAATATTTACATTTTAGTACCATGTGCTTTTGAACAATCGTCACTACGTGACACCTCGATGATTCCGCCATCGGTTGGGGTGTTACACAACACTTATCAGGTTTCCCATAATACCCCTGGACCAAATGTGCAAAACACTGCTCATTTTGCACAGTCTTCATCCACTGTTCCTGTCCAGTATGTCCAAACCACTGTTCCTCATATCCATTATGTTCAAACCCCTGTTGCTCAGGCACATGTGCCAATGACTGCTACTCCACCCTCTGCCCCTGCAGAGACCAGTCAACGGAGTTTCTTCACACAAGGCTTTGTTGATTGGAGCAGTTTACCAGATGAGCTAACAGATGAGAATTTTGCTCTTGTTGCCAAAGCTGAAAATGAACTAGAAAATTTATGTTTCATGGCTATGGACACAATTGTGGAAGAGGTTGAATCTGAGGATGTGGTGACTGAATCTAAAAATGTGACTAATGATATTATTGATGCAGTAGTTCCAGATGAAAAGTCTGAAGAAGAGGTTGTGAATCTCTCAGATCCTTGGGGAGATGATTGTGAGTGCAAGTGTGATTGTGCATTGATGGCTGCTGCTAAGGTATCTCCTCAAATCCTAAAAGATTTGTGTTTAAACAAATGTGTAATAGCATTTGCTAACATTAAAGAGGTGAATGAAAACCTTAGAAAGAAAATTTTAGATGATGAAGTTCAATTTGAAAAACTTTCAAAAGAGTTAAAATCAAAATTGACTGAAAAAGAATCTGAAATCAGCAGTTTAAAACATGAAGCAACTATAACCAAAGACCAGCTCCAAACTATGATGACAAAATATCATAGTTGTAAAAAGGAGCTTGAGTCCACCCATGTTGAATGTGAAAAATGGGTGGAATCATGTAAAGGTTTTGAGATGCTCCTCAACAAACAGACCAAAAGTCATGTGAAGTTTGGTTTTGGTTTTGAAACCACTGCCCCAGCTTTTCAAAACACTGACAAAAGGGAACAAAAGTTAGTTGAGGTTGTTCAACTAATTTGGAGGGTCAAGAAATTAAAATCACTGAACCCAATGGCAAGAAAATCATTCTTGAAAAACCCGAGGGTTCCTCATCATTCACTGGACTTGAAAAGTATGAATTTAAACCTACTTGGTCTAATGAGTGTGGTACTCTTGAAAACTTCAAACCAGTTGATTTCAAAACTCCTGATGGTAAGAAAGCACCACAGGAAAAGGTCATTTCCTTGAAAGACCTTCCAGCAGATGCTCAAACATCTGTTGAATGGAAGGTTGAAAAGGGAAAAAGAAAGAAAAGAGTGAACACTTGTTCTGTGATTTCTGTGAAAAGAAGAAGAAAAAATTACAGAAATCGTCCTTTATGTTTACCTCTTTTTTCAGTAGATGTCCTTTAACTTCAAAAGTGATGAAATCGTCCTTTATGTTGTTAAATCTTGCAGGTTTCGTCCTTTAGGGCTAACCTGGTTAGTTTTTGTGGTTAAGTTTGGTCATGTGGACCCACATGAGGACAAAATGACACTTATGCCCTCATCTTTATCACCACCATCACTTACATTCTTTAATAACCACCCCTACCACCACCATCCCCACCACCTCCACCACCAGGCCACACCACCTCTACCACCAACCTGCCACCACTGCCACGCGCAACCCCATCACCACAACCTGCAATCATCAACCCTACACCACCACCACCTGCCACCATGAAACCCCATCAAATCCAACACCCCCACCAGTGGTCAACATCCATTAAAACCAGAGCCAACATTCATTCACAATAAACTGATGCCCAATCACAACCACTCGTATCACACTACCACCATCACCACCACTGACAGCTCCAAGTATTATTAAAAATAATCAAACCTTATATTCTCTACAAATCAGTAAACTAGTGAATCACAACATCCAAATTAGTTTTTTAATAATACTTTCTTGAGAAAAGTTGAAAAGGAGTATGTATTTTTTAACAACAAAGTATTGCTAAATATAATAACAACACAACCAACAATGCACAACATCCAAATCAGTAAATCACAACCAACCTTTCATGATCTGATCACCATGAATGTAGAGCTCCCACATTGATTCCTCGGACACGAACCACCAGTATCCGAATCAACAATCTTCCTCTCCACATTTCTCACAACCGTCCCACATGCTCCAGATCCGAACCCAACCCATCCACAACAACCTTCCGCGTTTCTAACCCCGTTTCAGATCCGACCCAACCCATCCACAACAACCTTCCTAAAAAAACCACTAAAACATCTCATAAAAACCCGATCCATAACCCGAATCCAATTAGCGAAGGAAGATAGGCTATTACCGGTGTTTATTGCGAAGACGGCGACGGTGCTCGTGGTTGCTGGAGGTTGGGGCGATGGTAGTCTGAGGGTGGTGGTGGTGGAGAAAAGGTAGAGAGAGGGGGAGTTGAGAGAGATAAAGAGAATAATTTTTTTGACAGAGAGAGGGATTTGGTGAGAGGGTTTAAGGTGGTGGTGGAACCAGATGTTAGAGAGAGAGAGAGTTGAAGGATTTTCTGATTTTTTTTTCAAATGAGGGAGACATATAGTAAATGACTGTTTTGCACTCACGTGCTCCTCACGTGACATAACTTAACCAGAAAAACTAACCACGTTAGGCCTAAAGGACGAGAGCTTAAAGATTTAACAACATAAAGGACGATTTTTTTAACACCCCAACCGATGGCGGAAACATCGGGATGTCACGTATTGATGATTGTTTTAGTAGCACATGGTATAAATTGAAATTTTAAATAATTTATTCACAACATAAATATCCAAAATGAAATGATGTCTAGAAATCCCAAATACATGATATCAAATAAAGCAATAACTTCAAAATAAACTTCATAATATTCCTTATGCATACTCTAAGCCTCAGCTTCGTTGTTACCTGAAACATGTTAATTTTGAAAATATTTTTGGGTCAACAAAAGTTGGTGAGAATTACATAGGTTTTGATAATCAAATAAAGCTTGTACAATTCAAGTGTCATGGTAAGTCTAGTCCATATGTGAAAACATACTATCAGGTAAATCGAGTGCATAATCAACCCTTGTGACTAGAATATTGTGGTCCATCCCATACGCTCATGGTTCACTCGATTATGTTATGCGATAACAATCACCCACGCTACCTATGTAGGAGGTACACGCATCCGGTTGGGATTGTCAGTCCAATAGAATTATCATTGTATACCGTCGGCTGATCAATGTTAATGATTATGCTAGAATATTGTGCTTACCCTAGTCATGTTTAAGACATAATGCAACATAGAATAACACATAGACACTTTATGATTGAATTGTAGATAGAATGTTATAACATGTTTCACCCCAAAAATAGTGAAATAAAAAAAGGGGCTATGTAAACTCACCTTAGCAAAATGTTATGTCTCGTGAAAATAGAATATGTGTTGCCCAACAATGCCAAGTATTACCCTATAATTAAGGTAATAAATATGTCTAAGTCTTTCTAGTCTACAAATATATTCTAGGGTTTCGAATTGGAGATAAGTGTTCGTTTGATTAATAAATAAAATGTTTGATAAATAAGAGAAATTTGATAAATAAATAAACAAAAGTCTTTTTCTAAATTTTAAATTAAAGATGGTCACAATATAAAGTTTTAAGTATGAAAATAATTTTTATAAAATTATTTCCTAAAAAAATAGAATATTAAATCTATTTATTTCAAATTGTCAAAATATAACTTTAATATTTAAAAATACAAAAATTAAAGAATTATTAAAAATTGTATTTCTGTTCCAAATAAATAGAAATAATTTATATAAAATTTTGGTGCAAAAATATTGAAAAATGAATTTATTATGATTTATTTATGATTAAAACTAACAAAAATTGATTAAAAATATTAAATAAATGATTTTTCAGAAATAAAAATCATTTCAGAAAAGTTTAATGTTATAAAAACTCAGAATAATTTTTGGGGAAATTTATATAATTGTTTTGATATTTTTGTAGAATTTTATAAATAAAATAGAATAAACTTGAATTATTTATTATATATATTAAATAAATAATTTTTGGAAAACTAAAAATTGTATGTTAAACTTTTCCACTAGAATAACATAAAATAATTTTTGTAGAATTTATAAAAGAGTTTTAGTATTTTAAAATGAATTTTTAAAAATACAAGGGAATATTTATATATATATACTTAAATGAAAAAAAAATGTTTGTTGATGCCATGGATCGAACCCGGGCCCTTGGCCGGTTCGTGCGTTTTAAATCACAAGCCCAGACCAACTGGTCTGGACCCTGAGAACGAATAGATTAGACTTATAATTGATTATATGATATATGTGAAATCTGATTTATATTCTTTTTAAAAGAAATGATAAAAACGTTTTGTATGGGACTCGAACCCGAGTACCCTGAATAATAAGCACCAGACACAACCACTGATCTAGATCAGTGGTTGTGTTGGGTTTGTGTTTGTTTAAAATAAATAACCTTATTCTGAAACGTGTTCTTCCCCAATTCTAACCTGATCGAGCCCTAGTTTACAATTATTTGATTTACACAACAAAAACCCAATTAATCAGAGGGTTATTGTTGTGTGTACGCCGATGAATAAAACCCACAAGAAAAAGGTAACTTACAAACACGAATCGTGTATGAATTGCCCAGTCAAACAGAAAGTCAAAACTCGAACAAAAGCTTTTGAAAGCTGAATTAAACTAGAAATTGGGGGTGTAGAGAGAGATATCGGCGAGTTGAGAAGGAATTGGGAGGTCCAATTTATAGGGAGAGGCTCGGGTTGATGATTTGGGTAAGTTTGACTCGTTAGTTATGATGACGCGGTGATTGAAGCAGATTTGGTATGTTTTAACGAAGATTGGTTGTATAATTACATGCGTAATAGTCAGCAATCACCAATTCATTCCATATAAAGATCAAAAACGCATTTTGAATGGTTAATTAAGGTAATCGTTCATCACAGTTGACTTTTCTAAGTCAAGTGTGGGTATACCATTACGTTATAAAATTAAAACGTGTTGGAGAATAATCACAAATGTTGTGTAGCCCAGTTGGTTGTGTTGTTATGCTTGGTTGACCCGGCTGTGGGCGCGGGTTCGAATCCCGGCCCAAGCCAAACATTTTTTGATAATTATTTCTTATATATAAGTATATTATATATATATATATAACATAGCATTAGGGGTCCAAATGCGTCACAGATAATATTTTTAAAAGACGAGTAATGATGAAAACTTGACGTTTTATTCATAGAAAGCGTAACGTACAAGTATTTAATGCGTAATGTTACAGTCTCCCCTACTTTTAGGAACTTCGTCCCGAAGTTGGAGTTGGAGAGTCTGGTGGAAAAAGATGTGGGTATTAAGACTTCATCTGGTCTTTGCGTTCCCAAGTGAACTCTGGACCTCGTTTAGATTCCCAACGAACCTTAACGATCGGAATGCGACTGCGCTTGAGTTTCTTGACTCCAGTATCAACGATCTCGACGGATTTCTCGATAATGTGCATAGTTTCATCGATTTGCACATCTTCAAGAGGAACATGGAGGTTCTCATCTGCTAAGCATTTCTTGAGATTCGAAACATGAAAGGTTGGGTGAACATTGCTTAGCTCAGGTGGAAGATCAAGTTTGTAAGCCACTTTTCCAATCCTGTCAAGGACTTTGAATGGGCCTACGTATCGAGGAGCTAGTTTTCCCTTTCTACCGAAGCGAATCACTCCCTTCCAAGGAGATACCTTAAGAAGTACAAGGTCCCCGACTTGAAATTCCAAGGGCTTACGACGTTTATCAGCATAGCTCTTCTGACGACTTCTAGCCTTGAGGAGATTATCCTGAATGAGTTGGATTTTATCTGTGGTTTCCTGGATCAGTTCGGGTCCAGTGATCTGGGCTTCACCAACCTCAGTCCAACAGACAGGTGAACGACATTTACGACCATAGAGTGCCTCGAAAGGAGCCATGTTAATGCTGGCATGATAACTGTTGTTGTATGAAAACTCGACCAAAGGAAGATGAGAATCCCATGCGCCACCAAAATCGATGACACATGCCCTGAGCATATCCTCAAGTGTCTGAATGGTCCGTTCAGTCTGACCATCTGTTTGAGGGTGATAAGCAGTACTCAGGTTCAACTTGGTGCCCAAAGCGTCTTGTAAAGAATCCCAAAAGTGAGAAGTGAAACGTCCATCACGATCAGAGATAATGTCCAAAGGTATACCATGACAACATATGATTTCACTTACGTATATCTTTGCCAACCTTTCCATAGAATACTTCTCACGAATAGGTAAGAAATGGGCTGACTTGGTCAAACGGTCGACGATTACCCAAATGTTGTCAAAACCTTTGGGTGTACGAGGGTGTTTAGTGATGAAGTCCATTGCTATGCTCTCCCATTTCCATACAGGAATTTCTGGTTGTTCGAGCATACCAGATGGTCGTTGATGTTCAACCTTGACCTTTGAACAAGTGAGGCATTTTGCAACGAAAAGAGCAATATCTTTCTTCATACCAGGCCACCAATACGAATAACGAAGATCTTGGTACATCTTGTCAGCTCCAGGATGAATAGAATAACGAGACTTATGAGCCTCGTTCATAAGAAAGGTACGAAGAACATCACGGTCAGGGATCCAAAGTCGGTTAAGAAAATAGAGTAGCCCATCAGGTTTGGTTTCAAGTTGAGTCTCAACACCACAAGACATTTCGTCGTACATGTTACCTTGGGTGACTGAAGCATGTTGAGCCTGGAGGATACGATCCTGAAGATCAGTACGAATTCTCGTGCAATGAAGTTTGATACGCTCTTTACGACTGAGTGCGTCAGCCACAACATTCGCTTTGCCAGGATGGTAGCGAATTTCGCAATCATAGTCGTTAAGTAACTCAACCCAACGCTGTTACCTCATGTTAAGATTTTTCTGGTCGAAGACATGTTGGAGACTTTTGTGGTCCGTGAGAACCACACATTTGGTTCCATAAAGATATTGTCTCCAAATCTTAAGAGCAAAGACGACAGCGCCCAGTTCAAGATCATGGGTGGTATAATTCTTTCCGTGAGTCTTGAGTTGTCTAGACGCATAAGCAATAACCTTGCCTCGTTGCATAAGAACACAACCAAGACCTTGGTTTGATGCATCACAATAGACCACGAAGTCATCATTACCATCAGGTAGAGACAGGATAGGAGCTTCACAAAGTTTCAGCTTAAGAGTTTCAAATGCTTCCTCTTGCTTTGGTCCCCACTCATAGGGTTTACCCTTGTGAGTTAAAGCAGGGAGAGGAACAGCGATCTTAGAGAAGTTGGCAATGAATCGACGATAATAACCAGCCAAACCAAGGAAGGAACGGACTTCTGTTGGAGTTTTAGGAACACTCCAATCCTTCACAGCTTCGATCTTTGCAGGATCAACATGAATTCCGTTCTTATCAATGACATGTCCCAAAAATTGAACTTCCTTAAGCCAAAATTTACATCTCGAGAACTTGGCATACAGTTGTTCTTTCTTTAGGAGACCCAAAATGGAGTGAAGATGTTATTCGTGATTGGATTTTGATTTAGAGTAAATCAAAATGTCATCGATGAAGACGATCACGAATTTGTCAAGGTAGGGTCTACAAACCCGATTCATTAGATCCATAAACACTGCGGGAGCGTTGGTCAACCCATATGGCATGACCATGAATTCATAATGACCATAACGTGTACGAAAGGCTGTCTTGGGAATGTCTTCATCGTGGACTCTAAGCTGATGATAACCAGAACGAAGATCAACCTTCGAGAAGTGGGTTGCTCCTTGAAGTTGATCGAAAAGATCGTCAATCCTAGGCAAGGGATAACGATTCTTGATGGTGAGTTTGTTGAGTTCGCGATAGTCAATACACATCCTGAGAGATCCATCTTTCTTCTTAACGAACAAGACAGGGGCTCCCCATGGAGAAGAACTGGGGCGAATGAAACCTTTATCAGAAAGTTCCTGTAGTTGACTGGCAAGTTCTTGCATCTCAGAGGGTGCAAGACGATAAGGAGCTTTGGCGACAGGATTTGCACCAGGAACAAGATCAATTCTAAATTCCACTTGTCGAGCAGGAGGCAAACCAGGTAAATCCTCTGTAAAAACTTCTGGATAGTCCCGAATGATCGGGATGTCTTGGATACTTTTGCCCTTGTACTTCTTTTCTATCACGTTAGCTAAGAAAGCCGTATACCCCTTTCGTAAGTATTTTTGGGCAGTAGTACAAGACATGAGCTTAAGCTCGCCACAAGGCTTTTCCCCATAGATCTTCAAAATATCACCAGATTCGAGATGAATGCGAATGACTTTCTCAAAACATAGAATTTCAGCACGATGGGTTGACAACCAGTCCATGCCTACTATGACATCAAAACTTCCAAGATGCATAGGGATGAGATCGATAGAGAAAGTATGTTCGTCGAGGTTCAACACACAGTTACGAATAATAGAATCGATTGAGATAGACTTCCCATTAGCTACCTCTACCACTAAAGGTTCCTCTAGGTTAGTTTGGGGTAAGTTAAGTAAGGGTTCAAACTTTAGTGATACAAATGACTTATCAGCTCCCGAATCAAATAATATGGATGCATAGTGGTTATTAACGAGAAACGTACCATTCACCACCTCGTTGTTGTCACGGGCCTGGTTAGCATTGAGGTTGTAGGCGCGACCTCGAGCACCTTGGTTCTGGTTGCGGTTCAGGTTTTGGTTGCGGTTTTGGTTCTGGTTCTGGTTTTGGTTACGATTGGGGCAAGCATTGATATAGTGGTCTGGGCTGCCACACTCGTAGCACTGACCACGAGCAGGTCTGTTGTTTTGTTGGTTGGGAGCTGGGGCATTTCTGGCTGGGTTGTTTTGGGCAGCAGGGCCGTTAGCAGGTGGGGTGGTAGCAACCATGTAGTTCCTAGCCTTGCGCTTTTTGTTGCTTGAGGTCTCGGGCTTAACCTCAATAGCGGGCTGAGGAGTGTCTTTTGCAGCAGTCTTCTTGGTGTTCTTGCGGAAGAGAGTACCTTTCTTCACATGATTATCGGTGAGAGTAGCCGCCAGACGTTTGGCTTCCTCCAAGGTAGCAGGATTCCTTCCCCATACTGTGTCCTGGATTTGCATGGGCAGACCACCGATATACTTCTCGATGGCTACAGGCAGGGGAGTGCCTTTATGGGGCAACAACAAACTGAGCTCGTGAAAGCGGGTATTGTAAGCAAGGTTTTCCCCACTATCTTGAGCAAGGGTGTGGAACTCATCTTCTAGTTTCTTAACCTCGTTGCGGGGACAGAACTCATCTTTCATAACCTCCTTGACTTGATCCCAGGTCATAGTAAGTGCAACTTCAGCTCCGCGGGTGCGCTTTTCCTCATTCCACCAAGTGAGTGCTCGTTTGTGAAGAACACTCATGGCGTAACGAACCTTAAAGTTATCGGGACACTCACTGTTAATGAATGTATTCTCAATACCCTCGAACCATTGTAGAAGTCCTGTAGCTCCTTCTTCCCCACTGAACTTAGGGGGATTACAGGAATTAAAGTGCTTAAGAGTGCATGCTGGGAGACCATTCCCGTTCCCGTTGTGGTTTCCATTTCCGTTTCCGTTTCCATTACCGTTCCCGTTGCCGTTACCGTTTCCGTTGCTGTTTCCGTTCATCTGGATGACTTGAGCTAGTAAGTTAGGAACCAGAGTCGCGGTCTGCTGTGCCATTTGTTGAGAAATGATCGTAGCCAGTTGGGCATCAACACCATTGTTGTTGTTATTATTGTTGTTGTTGTGGTTGGTGTTGTGGTTGTTGCTACTTTCCTCTTGGTTTTCACCACTGTTATTGCGAGTGCTACGACGTGGAGGCATGATCTGTAAGAGACGCAATGAAATGAATGAGGTTATATAAGGAATGTAATCATTTATCCATTAATTAAAACAAATAAACGAATACGTTGACTTATCAAAGATTCTAGATTCTAATAACATAATGAAGACATGCTTTAGCCTATAAGTGAACACTCATCCCGAGAATTCCCAGGTAGGCATCCGGGTCCCTCGTCTGATTGGGATATATGCGCAATGCCAGCCTAGACAGAAGACTCAGAATACAGGCGTTCACCCTTCCAGATTGCACGTGTTCGTTATTAAAATCTAGAACTTCGACGAGATCTCAAGGTGGTTCAGGTTAAACCTGAGGATTTTGTCCTATTAATCTAATGGTGGATAAGGATTGCAGCAGACGAATAAGAGTAGTCACTTGTAGGCTTAGGGTTGTATAAGTATAGGATAGGGATAAGATTAAGGAAGCAATTAGGGTTACAAGTAAGAGAAGCAAGTACTGTTTAAGTCCCTAAGGTTATAGTCTAGATTATTTTCTAATAACCTAATTCCCTATAACCAAGGCTCTGATACCAATCTGTAACACCCCAACCGATGGCGGAAACATCGGGATGTCACGTATTGATGATTGTTTCAGTAGCACATGGTATAAATTGAAATTTTAAATAATTTATTCATAACATAAATATCCAAAATGAAATGATGTCTAGAAATCCCAAATACATGATATCAAATAAAGCAATAACTTCAAATAACTTCAAAATAAACTTCATAATATTCCTCATGCATACTCTAAGCCTCAGCTTCGTTGTTACCTGAAACATGTTAATTTTGAAAATATTTTTGGGTCAACAAAAGTTGGTGAGAATTACATAGGTTTTGATAATCGAATAAAGCTTGTACAATTCAAGTGTCATGGTAAGTCTAGTCCATATGTGAAAACATACTATCAGGTAAATCGAGTGCATAATCAACCCTTGTGACTAGAATATTGTGGTCCATCCCATACGCTCATGGTTCACTCGATTATGTTATGCGATAACGATCACCCACGCTACCTATGTAGGAGGTACACGCATCCGGGTGGGATTGTCAGTCCAATAGATCTATCATTGTATACCGTCGGCTGATCAATGTTAATGATTATGCTAGAATATTGTGCTTACCCTAGTCATGTTTAAGACATAATGCAACATAGAATAACACATAGACACTTTATGATTGAATTGTAGATAGAATGTTATAACATGTTTCACCCCAAAAATAGTGAAATAAAAAAAGGGGCTATGTAAACTCACCTTAGCAAAATGTTATGTCTCGTGAAAATAGAATATGTGTTGCCCAACAATGCCAAGTATTACCCTATAATTAAGGTAATAAATATGTCTAAGTCTTTCTAGTCTACAAATATATTCTAGGGTTTCGAATTGGGGATAAGTGTTCGTTTGATTAATAAATAAAATGTTTGATAAATAAGAGAAATTTGATAAATAAATAAACAAAAGTCTTTTTCTAAATTTTAAATTAAAGATGGTCACAATATAAAGTTTTAAGTATGAAAATAATTTTTATAAAATTATTTCCTAAAAAATAGAATATTAAATCTATTTATTTCAAATTGTCAAAATATAACTTTAATATTTAAAAATACAAAAATTAAAGAATTATTAAAAATTGTATTTCTGTTCCAAATAAATAGAAATAATTTATATAAAATTTTGGTGCAAAAATATTGAAAAATGAATTTATTATGATTTATTTATGATTAAAACTAACAAAAATTGATTAAAAATATTAAATAAATGATTTTTCAGAAATAAAAATCATTTCAGAAAAGTTTAATGTTATAAAAACTCAGAATAATTTTTGGGGAAATTTATATAATTGTTTTGATATTTTTGTAGAATTTTATAAATAAAATAGAATAAACTTGAATTATTTATTATATATATTAAATAAATAATTTTTGGAAAACTAAAAATTGTATGTTAAACTTTTCCACTAGAATAACATAAAATAATTTTTGTAGAATTTATAAAAGAGTTTTAGTATTTTAAAATGAATTTTTAAAAATACAAGGGAATATATATATATACTTAAATGAAAAAAAAAATGTTTGTTGATGCCATGGATCGAACCCGGGCCCTTGGCCGGTTCGTGCGTTTTAAATCACAAGCCCAGACCAACTGGTCTGGACCCTGAGAACGAATAGATTAGACTTATAATTGATTATATGATATATGTGAAATCTGATTTATATTCTTTTTAAAAGAAATGATAAAAACGTTTTGTATGGGACTCGAACCCGAGTACCCTGAATAATAAGCACCAGACACAACCACTGATCTAGATCAGTGGTTGTGTTGGGTTTGTGTTTGTTTAAAATAAATAACCTTGTTCTTAAACGTGTTCTTCCCCAATTCTAACCTGATCGAGCCCTAGTTTACAATTATTTGATTTACACAACAATAACCCAATTAATCAGAGGTGTTATTGTTGTGTGTATGCCGATGAATAAAACCCACAAGAAAAAGGTAACTTACAAACACGAATCGTGTATGAATCGCCCAGTCAAACAGAAAGTCAAAACTCGAACAAAAGCTTTTGAAAGCTGAATTAAACTAGAAATTGGGGGTGTAGAGAGAGATATCGGCGAGTTGAGAAGGAATTGGGAGGTCCAATTTATAGGGAGAGGCTCGGGTTGATGATTTGGGTAAGTTTGACTCGTTAGTTATGATGACGCGGTGATTGAAGCAGATTTGGTATGTTTTAACGAAGATTGGTTGTATAATTACATGCATAATAGTCAGCAATCACCAATTCATTCCATATAAAGGATCAAAAACGCATTTTGAATGGTTAATTAAGGTAATCGTTCATCACAGTTAACTTTTCTAAGTCAAGTGTGGGTATACCATTACGTTATAAAATTAAAACGTGTTGGAGAATAATCACAAATGTTGTGTAGCCCAGTTGGTTGTGTTGTTATGCTTGGTTGACCCGGCTGTGGGCGCGGGTTCGAATCCCGGCCCAAGCCAAACATTTTTTGATAATTATTTCTTATATATAAGTATATTATATATATATATATAACATAGCATAAGGGGTCCAAATGCGTCACAGATAATATTTTTAAAAGACGAGTAATGATGAAAACTTGACGTTTTATTCATAGAAAGCGTAACGTACAAGTATTTAATGCGTAATGTTACAGTCTCCCCTACTTTTAGGAACTTCGTCCCGAAGTTGGAGTTGGAGAGTCTGGTGGAAAAAGATGTGGGTATTAAGACTTCATTTGGTCTTTGTGTTCCCAAGTGAACTCTGGACCTCGTTTAGATTCCCAACGAACCTTAACGATCGGAATGCGACTGCGCTTGAGTTTCTTGACTCCAGTATCAACGATCTCGACGGATTTCTCAATAATGTGCATAGTTTCATCGATTTGCACATCTTCAAGAGGAACATGGAGGTTCTCATCTGCTAAGCATTTCTTGAGATTCGAAACATGAAAGGTTGGGTGAACATTGCTTAGCTCAGGTGGAAGATCAAGTTTGTAAGCCACTTTTCCAATCCTGTCAAGGACTTTGAATGGGCCTACGTATCGAGGAGCTAGTTTTCCCTTTCTACCGAAGCGAATCACTCCCTTCCAAGGAGATACCTTAAGAAGTACAAGGTCCCCGACTTGAAATTCCAAGGGCTTACGACGTTTATCAGCATAGCTCTTCTGACGACTTCTAGCCTTGAGGAGATTATCCTGAATGAGTTGGATTTTATCTGTGGTTTCCTGGATCAGTTCGGGTCCAGTGATCTGGGCTTCACCAACCTCAGTCCAACAGACAGGTGAACGACATTTACGACCATAGAGTGCCTCGAAAGGAGCCATGTTAATGCTGGCATGATAACTGTTGTTGTATGAAAACTCGACCAAAGGAAGATGAGAATCCCATGCGCCACCAAAATCGATGACACATGCCCTGAGCATATCCTCAAGTGTCTAAATGGTCCGTTCAGTCTGACCATCTGTTTGAGGGTGATAAGCAGTACTCAGGTTCAACTTGGTGCCCAAAGCGTCTTGTAAAGAATCCCAAAAGTGAGAAGTGAAACGTCCATCACGATCAGAGATAATGTCCAAAGGTATACCATGACGACATATGATTTCACTTACGTATATCTTTGCCAACCTTTCCATAGAATACTTCTCACGAATAGGTAAGAAATGGGCTGACTTGGTCAAACGGTCGACGATTACCCAAATGTTGTCAAAACCTTTGGGTGTACGAGGGAGTTTAGTGATGAAGTCCATTGCTATGCTCTCCCATTTCCATACAGGAATTTCTGGTTGTTCGAGCATACCAGATGGTCGTTGATGTTCAACCTTGACCTTTGAACAAGTGAGGCATTTTGCAACGAAAAGAGCAATATCTTTCTTCATACCAGGCCACCAATACGAATAACGAAGATCTTGGTACATCTTGTCAGCTCCAGGATGAATAGAATAACGAGACTTATGAGCCTCGTTCATAAGAAAGGTACGAAGAACATCACGGTCAGGGATCCAAAGTCGGTTAAGAAAATAGAGTAGCCCATCAGGTTTGGTTTCAAGTTGAGTCTCAACACCACAAGACATTTCGTCGTACATGTTACCTTGGGTGACTGAAGCATGTTGAGCCTGGAGGATACGATCCCGAAGATCAGTACGAATTCTCGCGCAATGAAGTTTGATACGCTCTTTACGACTGAGTGCGTCAGCCACAACATTTGCTTTGCCAGGATGGTAGCGAATTTTGCAATCATAGTCGTTAAGTAACTCAACCCAACGCTGTTGCCTCATGTTAAGATTTTTCTGGTCGAAGACATGTTGGAGACTTTTGTGGTCCGTGAAAACCACACATTTGGTTCCATAAAGATAGTGTCTCCAAATCTTAAGAGCAAAGACGACAGCGCCCAGTTCAAGATCATGGGTGGTATAATTCTTTCCGTGAGTCTTGAGTTGTCTAGACGCATAAGCAATAACCTTGCCTCGTTGCATAAGAACACAACCAAGACCTTGGTTTGATGCATCACAATAGACCACGAAGTCATCATTACCATCAGGTAGAGACAGGATAGGAGCTTCACAAAGTTTCAGCTTAAGAGTTTCAAATGCTTCCTCTTGCTTTGGTCCCCACTCATAGGGTTTACCCTTGTGAGTTAAAGCAGTGAGAGGAACAGCGATCTTAGAGAAGTTGGCAATGAATCGACGATAATAACCAGCCAAACCAAGGAAGGAACGGACTTCTGTTGGAGTTTTAGGAACACTCCAATCCTTCACAGCTTCGATCTTTGCAGGATCAACATGAATTCCGTTCTTATCAATGACATGTCCCAAAAATTGAACTTCCTTAAGCCAAAATTCACATTTCGAGAACTTGGCATACAGCTGTTCTTTCTTTAGGAGACCCAAAATGGAGTGAAGATGTTATTCGTGATCGGATTTTGATTTAGAGTAAATCAAAATGTCATCGATGAAGACGATCACGAATTTGTCAAGGTAGGGTCTACAAACCCGATTCATTAGATCCATAAACACTGCGGGAGCGTTGGTCAACCCAAATGGCATGACCATGAATTCATAATGACCATAACGTGTACGAAAGGCTGTCTTGGGAATGTCTTCATCGTGGACTCTAAGCTGATGATAACCAGAACGAAGATCAACCTTCGAGAAGTGGGTTGCTCCTTGAAGTTGATCGAAAAGATCGTCAATCCTAGGCAAGGGATAACGATTCTGGATGGTGAGTTTGTTGAGTTCGCGATAGTCGCTACACATACTGAGAGATCCATCTTTCTTCTTAACGAACAAGACAGGGCTCCCCATGGAGAAGAACTGGGGCGAATGAAACCTTTATCAGAAAGTTCCTGTAGTTGACTGGCAAGTTCTTGCATCTCAGAGGGTGCAAGACGATAAGGAGCTTTGGCGACAGGATTTGCACCAGGAACAAGATCAATTCTAAATTCCACTTGTCGAGCAGGAGGCAAACCAGGTAAATCCTCTGTAAAAACTTCTGGATAGTCCCGAATGATCGGGATGTCTTGGATACTTTTGCCCTTGTCCTTCTTTTCTATCATGTTAGCTAAGAAAGCCGTATACCCCTTTCGTAAGTATTTTTGGGCAGTAGTACAAGACATGAGCTTAAGCTCGCCACAAGGCTTTTCCCCATAGATCTTCAAAATATCACCAGATTCGAGAGGAATGTGAAGGACTTTCTCAAAACATAGAATTTCAGCACGATGGGTTGACAACCAGTCCATGCCTACTATGACATCAAAACTTCCAAGATGCATAGGGATGAGATCGATAGAGAAAGTATGTTCGTCGAGGTTCAACACACAGTTACGAATAATAGAATCGATTGAGATAGACTTCCCATTAGCTACCTCTACCACTAAAGGTTCCTCTAGGTTAGTTTGGGGTAAGTTAAGTAAGGGTTCAAACTTTAGTGATACAAATGACTTATCAGCTCCCGAATCAAATAATATGGATGCATAGTGGTTATTAACGAGAAACGTACCATTCACCACCTCGTTGTTGTCACGGGCCTGGTTAGCATTGAGGTTGTAGGCGCGACCTCGAGCACCTTGGTTCTGGTTGCGGTTCAGGTTTTGGTTGCGGTTTTGGTTCTGGTTCTGGTTTTGGTTACGATTGGGGCAAGCATTGATATAGTGGTCTGGGCTGCCACACTCGTAGCACTGACCACGAGCAGGTCTGTTGTTTTGTTGGTTGGGAGCTGGGGCATTTCTGGCTGGGTTGTTTTGGGCAGCAGGGCCGTTAGCAGGTGGGGTGGTAGCAACCATGTAGTTCCTAGCCTTGCACTTCTTGTTGCTTGAGGTCTCGGGCTTAACCTCAATAGCGGGCTGAGGAGTGTCTTTTGCAGCAGTCTTCTTGGTGTTCTTGCGGAAGAAAGTACCGTTCTTCACATGATTATCGGTGAGAGTAGCCGCCAGACGTTTGGCTTCCTCCAAGGTAGCAGGATTCCTTACCCATACTGTGTCCTGGATTTGCATGGGCAGACCACCGATATACTTCTCGATGGCTACAGGCAGGGGAGTGCCTTTATGGGGCAACAACAAACTGAGCTCGTGAAAGCGGGTATTGTAAGCAAGGTTTTCCCCACTATCTTGAGCAAGGGTGTGGAACTCATCTTCTAGTTTCTTAACCTCGTTGCGGGGACAGAACTCATCTTTCATAACCTCCTTGACTTGATCCCAGGTCATAGTAAGTGCAACTTCAGCTCCGCGGGTGCGCTTTTCCTCATTCCACCAAGTGAGTGCTCGTTTGTGAAGAACACTCATGGCGTAACGAACCTTAAAGTTATCGGGACACTCACTGTTAATGAAGGTATTCTCAATACCCTCGAACCATTGTAGAAGTCCCGTAGCTCCTTCTTCCCCACTGAACTTAGGGGGATTACAGGAATTAAAGTGCTTAAGAGTGCATGCTGGGAGACCATTCCCGTTCCCGTTGTGGTTTCCATTTCCGTTTCCATTACCGTTCCCGTTGCCGTTACCGTTTCCGTTGCTGTTTCCGTTCATCTGGATGACTTGAGCTAGTAAGTTAGGAACCAGAGTCGCGATCTGCTGTGCCATTTGTTGAGAAATGATCGCAGCCAGTTGGGCATCAACACCATTGTTGTTGTTGTTATTGTTGTTGTTGTGGTTGGTGTTGTGGTTGTTGCTACTTTCCTCTTGGTTTTCACCACTGTTATTGCGAGTGCTGCGACGTGGAGGCATGATCTGTAAGAGACACAATGAAATGAATGAGGTTATATAAGGAATGTAATCATTTATCCATTAATTAAAACGAATAAACGAAAACGTTGACTTATCAAAGATTCTAGATTCTAATAACATAATGAAGACATCCTTTAGCCTATAAGTGAACACTCATCCCGAGAATTCCCAGGTAGGCATCCGGGTCCCTCGTCTGATTGGGATATATGCGCAATGCCAGCCTAGACAGAAGACTCAGAATACAGGCGTTCACCCTTCCAGATTGCACGTGTTCGTTATTAAAATCTAGAACTTCGACGAGATCTCAAGGTGGTTCAGGTTAAACCTGAGGATTTTGTCCTATTAATCTAATGGTGGATAAGGATTGCAGCAGACGAATAAGAGTAGTCACTTGTAGGCTTAGGGTTGTATAAGTATAGGATAGGGATAAGATTAAGGAAGCAATTAGGGTTACAAGTAAGAGAAGCAAGTACTGTTTAAGTCCCTAAGGTTATAGTCTAGATTATTTTCTAATAACCTAATTCCCTATAACCAAGGCTCTGATACCAATCTGTAACACCCCAACCGATGGCGGAAACATCGGGATGTCACGTATTGATGATTGTTTCAGTAGCACATGGTATAAATTGAAATTTTAAATAATTTATTCATAACATAAATATCCAAAATGAAATGATGTCTAGAAATCCCAAATACATGATATCAAATAAAGCAATAACTTCAAATAACTTCAAAATAAACTTCATAATATTCCTCATGCATACTCTAAGCCTCAGCTTCGTTGTTACCTGAAACATGTTAATTTTGAAAATATTTTTGGGTCAACAAAAGTTGGTGAGAATTACATAGGTTTTGATAATCGAATAAAGCTTGTACAATTCAAGTGTCATGGTAAGTCTAGTCCATATGTGAAAACATACTATCAGGTAAATCGAGTGCATAATCAACCCTTGTGACTAGAATATTGTGGTCCATCCCATACGCTCATGGTTCACTCGATTATGTTATGCGATAACGATCACCCACGCTACCTATGTAGGAGGTACACGCATCCGGGTGGGATTGTCAGTCCAATAGATCTATCATTGTATACCGTCGGCTGATCAATGTTAATGATTATGCTAGAATATTGTGCTTACCCTAGTCATGTTTAAGACATAATGCAACATAGAATAACACATAGACACTTTATGATTGAATTGTAGATAGAATGTTATAACATGTTTCACCCCAAAAATAGTGAAATAAAAAAAGGGGCTATGTAAACTCACCTTAGCAAAATGTTATGTCTCGTGAAAATAGAATATGTGTTGCCCAACAATGCCAAGTATTACCCTATAATTAAGGTAATAAATATGTCTAAGTCTTTCTAGTCTACAAATATATTCTAGGGTTTCGAATTGGGGATAAGTGTTCGTTTGATTAATAAATAAAATGTTTGATAAATAAGAGAAATTTGATAAATAAATAAACAAAAGTCTTTTTCTAAATTTTAAATTAAAGATGGTCACAATATAAAGTTTTAAGTATGAAAATAATTTTTATAAAATTATTTCCTAAAAAATAGAATATTAAATCTATTTATTTCAAATTGTCAAAATATAACTTTAATATTTAAAAATACAAAAATTAAAGAATTATTAAAAATTGTATTTCTGTTCCAAATAAATAGAAATAATTTATATAAAATTTTGGTGCAAAAATATTGAAAAATGAATTTATTATGATTTATTTATGATTAAAACTAACAAAAATTGATTAAAAATATTAAATAAATGATTTTTCAGAAATAAAAATCATTTCAGAAAAGTTTAATGTTATAAAAACTCAGAATAATTTTTGGGGAAATTTATATAATTGTTTTGATATT
The DNA here is from genome assembly GCA_028751855.1 of Ambrosia trifida. Lineage (NCBI taxonomy): Eukaryota > Viridiplantae > Streptophyta > Magnoliopsida > Asterales > Asteraceae > Ambrosia > Ambrosia trifida. The sequence goes on along the minus strand of CM054128.1, from coordinate 59,700,670 downwards.
TTTGTAGAATTTTATAAATAAAATAGAATAAACTTGAATTATTTATTATATATATTAAATAAATAATTTTTGGAAAACTAAAAATTGTATGTTAAACTTTTCCACTAGAATAACATAAAATAATTTTTGTAGAATTTATAAAAGAGTTTTAGTATTTTAAAATGAATTTTTAAAAATACAAGGGAATATATATATATACTTAAATGAAAAAAAAAATGTTTGTTGATGCCATGGATCGAACCCGGGCCCTTGGCCGGTTCGTGCGTTTTAAATCACAAGCCCAGACCAACTGGTCTGGACCCTGAGAACGAATAGATTAGACTTATAATTGATTATATGATATATGTGAAATCTGATTTATATTCTTTTTAAAAGAAATGATAAAAACGTTTTGTATGGGACTCGAACCCGAGTACCCTGAATAATAAGCACCAGACACAACCACTGATCTAGATCAGTGGTTGTGTTGGGTTTGTGTTTGTTTAAAATAAATAACCTTGTTCTGAAACGTGTTCTTCCCCAATTCTAACCTGATCGAGCCCTAGTTTACAATTATTTGATTTACACAACAATAACCCAATTAATCAGAGGGTTATTGTTGTGTGTATGCCGATGAATAAAACCCACAAGAAAAAGGTAACTTACAAACACGAATCGTGTATGAATCGCCCAGTCAAACAGAAAGTCAAAACTCGAACAAAAGCTTTTGAAAGCTGAATTAAACTAGAAATTGGGGGTGTAGAGAGAGATATCGGCGAGTTGAGAAGGAATTGGGAGGTCCAATTTATAGGGAGAGGCTCGGGTTGATGATTTGGGTAAGTTTGACTCGTTAGTTATGATGACGCGGTGATTGAAGCAGATTTGGTATGTTTTAACGAAGATTGGTTGTATAATTACAAATGTTGTGTAGCCCAGTTGGTTGTGTTGTTATGCTTGGTTGACCCGGCTGTGGGCGCGGGTTCGAATCCCGGCCCAAGCCAAACATTTTTTGATAATTATTTCTTATATATAAGTATATTATATATATATATATATAACATAGCATTAGGGGTCCAAATGCGTCACAGATAATATTTTTAAAAGACGAGTAATGATGAAAACTTGACGTTTTATTCATAGAAAGCGTAACGTACAAGTATTTAATGTGTAATGTTACAATTTTCATCACTTTTGAAGTTAAAGGACATCTACTGAAAAAAGAGGTAAACATAAAGGACAATTTATGTAATTTTTCCAAAGAAGAATCATGTTACTAAAAACTGTTTTCTTCTAAAAGCTTATGATATCAACGAAGGAACAAGTGTGTGTGATTCTAAGACCACATGCTCAATATGTGGTAAAAAGAATCACAAAACCAAAGAGTGTCTTTATCTAAAAAATTTTGATGTCAAAATACAAGAGTATAAAGCTAAAACTCTAGCAAGTCAAGTGGTGAGTACTCCAAAAGGAAAGCCCAAACAGACTTATGTACCAGCCCAAACATCTGTTACCAAAAGTCTTGAAACATCTGCTCCTAGGGATGTCCAAGTAACAGATGCTCCACCTTCAAACAAGTACCCTAGAGGATATGGACAACCACATTGTCATAGTCTGTCACATGTTTATGAAGAGCCCTCTCTCTGCCTATGATTGGTCATACACGAATTACACATTTGTTTTACTTGTTACGTTCAAACCCGTGAACTCACCAACATTATTATTGACAAAATCCTTTATGCATGTTTTTCAGGTAACTAATGGAGGGCTGCAGGGATTTGAGAGAGAGGTTCGAGCATGCACTAAGTGGTACCGCCTGGAATGGGTTTTGTCAATCCTGTGATGTTTTGTTTGCAATTACATGAGTTCTAGACACTATCTCATTTTCTAGATATTTATATGTCGGTTTGAATAAATTATGATAATATCCATCTTTCATGGTGGTACTATTTTAATAAAAACGTGTGTTGCTTGAACCTTGTGCTTGAAAACCTTTCGATGGTTGCATCCCAATGTTTCCGCCTTGGCGGGGTGAGACAGAGGCACAACCTCCGCCACAAACTCCTCCGCGGCCAAGGGGTTGGCGAACAAGGTGTTCTGTCACACCCCAACCGATGGCGGAAACATCGAGGTGAGACTTGTGATAGATTGTTCAAAGACTTCATAACACTAAATTGTGATAATAGATTAAAAATAGATTTCATTCGTATCTAAGATTCAACAAGTATACAATTTGTTCATAAGAAAAATACATTAACTTAAACATGAAGTAAAATAAATATTGTTTCGTTTGTTTCTAAGGCCGAATCCTAAGTGATGTTTCTTGTATCGTCTCATCAAGCTTTTCCTGCAACATGTATAAAATATCCGTCAACACATAAAGTATTGGTGAGCAAACTAGTTTTGGTTTACATACATAGTATTTTAGAACGGTTTACTCAAATCTCATACTATAGCATTGCACATACATATCATACAAAATACATAACTCAAACCCGCGAGTACCACAACGCATACCTAGCATATTCATGTTAGGCCGTTTAAATCTTAACAATGACATATAAAGGGGGCGGTGTGCTAGTCCTATAGCGCTATACATGTTAAGTGGGCTAATAATAGTTAATGATTTATGTCTAAGTATCTAAGAATCATAAGCATGGCAAGTAGCATATAAGTATGTTTAATAGATTGAGCATGTGTGTTTATGAAAGCATTAGTGTGTTTTGCATATGATACATGTTTACACCCCAAAAGTGATAAAGAGTAAAAAGGGGACAAGTATGAACTCACCTGGAGTGCATTATGAAAGAATAACAAACAATGTCTGAAGCTGGATTGACTGAATCTCTTGTGTCCTATTACAAGTAAAGGATGCCTTAATTTTTAACACAAACGAACTTATTTCGCTTATTGGTTGTAAAGATAGTTTATTCAACTACCTAGACTCGTATTGTAAACAATACGTGTCTTAAAGAGTACGTGTATATGACTTAACGAACCAATGGTAACTTCGTTTGGTTTACTATAAATATGCATGTCGGTACAGTTATATATATGTATACTTTAATATCATATTCAGTTTTACGACTTGAAATTAGTTAGAAGGAAACATTTAAGGTAGCGAAAATAATGTATGCGTGACTTGACTCGTATTTTAGTTTGTTTTCGAAGACCAGTTAGTATTTGTACTATTATGTTTACTATCACGAAAAGGTAAAGTTGGGATAGTGTTTACTTGTAAATGGTAGCGTTATTTATAAACAAAAGTATAGATTTGAATGCTCGATATGATTCTTATATTTTGTAAAAATTTGGGCAAAGTTTCCTCTGTTTTTGTATAAAACCAGACGACGCAAGTCGTCTATTTTTTCCCAAAAATCAATTATCCAATTTCACAACAATGTAATACAATTTAACTACGTCTTTAAGCGCGACAAAAGGTTCAATTTATTAAGACTATAAAGAACGAGAAACTATATGTTTTGATAAGTAATACATAAATATATAGTTCGACATCATGATAATAAAAGTGCGCATGAATAAAAGTTAGTCCTTATTTGATTAGTCAAGCTAACATTAAAAGTAGTTTTTGTTACAACTCGTTTCGGTTCGTTTACCCTTTTAAAATTAATTTTCATACACACTATACACGAAAAAGAATAAACTAAAGTCTTGGTGCGTGTTATACCTTCCTGTGAATAGGCTCGCGAAACAACCCAAAACGTAATCTGCTCGGCTTCCGAATCGACAGCCTTGACTGGTCCATAGGTTGACCAGATCTTGAATGTTTGACCACAGTTGACCTGGTCAACCAGTGTTGACCATATCTAGAATCCTTGACTGCTGTTGACTGTTGTCTCGACAACCTGATCTACCCGAACCAACTTAACCCGAAGGAAACAAGCCAGCCGAGTCCATCAACAACCGTGACCCAACACAAGACCTATGGTCGGTACCCTACGTCATCGTCATTACCGTAACAGACCTGACCTAGATCCATGACCAACGAAAGGACATAACCCACCTCCGTTTACTGTTACTGTAGCCGCATTATAACACGAGCCCGAGAAACAACCGGTGACGGATCTTGTAGTCGACCAGAAATATTAAGGCTCCAAAACAGATCTGACCTGTAGTCAAGACCCAAAATAATCCAAATGAACGACCCTATCCCTGTCGCGTTACTCAGCCAGCGCCGCCATGAGCCACGACGGCCGGCCGTCACATTTTGGAATGGAAAGGAGGAGGGACTGTTATGGTGGTTCGTGTGGTGGTTGTTGGTGCTGTTGCCGCTGCTTATCTAAGGGGGAGAAGGGAGATGAACCTGGATATGTTTATTGGTGGCTTCAAGGTGGCCGGATGGTGGGTACACGGTGGCGTGGGCGACGGGTTATGGTGGTTGGAGAGGGGCTGAGGTGGTGGTTGGCGGGTGTGTGTGTGTGTGTGTGTGTGTGTGGGTCTTGGATGTTAAGGAAGAAGAATATAAAAGATGGTGGCTAGGTTTTGAGTTAAAAAAAAAAGGAGAAGATAAAGTGTTTAAGTAGTGTTAGGGTTTTGGTGTGGGTTAAGTAAATGGGTACCGCGTATACAAGCCTGTTACTGACTCGGTCTCGTTTAAATTACGTTACTTGTTTAAATGCTAAAATAGATATTTTGTTAAATTTATTTATATAAACCGACTTAAAACGAGTGGTTGGACTATATATTTGTTATAATATATTTTTAGTCACGTTTAGAAATTTACAAGGATACAGGTTGGTTTACCAATATGTTATTACTTACAAGCGCGTTATTTGGCGAATTAAAATAATTAAATTTATTAATGAATAAGAATGTATTTCTTGTTAACGAATTAAAATCGTTTTATGAATAAAATATTAAAATTATAATATTAGAGAAAAGTTGGGCGTTACAGTCTCCCCTACTTTAGAAAATTTATTTAGAAATGACTGTTAAGTACGGTTGCGGACTCATGGAAGGGTGGACTGTAGGAGTTATAGCGTGTGTTATTGAGTTTTGTTGAGTAATAAGCTTTTGTGAAATATGGAGATTGTTTTAGTTATGCTTTACATGATATATGACTGTTTACACTTAGACTTAGGGTAGTGCCTATTGTAATTATTAGATTGACTAGATCGAGTTGGTCATTGGTCCGACCCTCAGTCACATCTTCGATACACCATTAGTGTTTATATATAGGGTGTACCGCAGCTAACCCACCACACCTTTGGTATTTCGAATTTGTACTGAGCATCTACTAACAAACCTAAATAGAATTTCACACCACCTTAATGTACCTGTAAATTCATGATTACGTTCCGGACCGCAATCGTCAATTTACCTTACATTAGGGTGTTATGTCCTTCTAGAGAACTACTCGAAATAAAACGACGGATATGACGTAAATGTGTCCTAACTCTAAGAGCTATTCATTATATTTGTGAAAACTAACACGTTGATATGTGACAACTTGATAACGTAATGATGATGTATGCATGTAGGCAAGTAAGTATTACGAAACAAAGCACGTATGAATTTAGGTATGGGCTACAACCAAAACTGGTTGTCTGGAAGGCTACATCCCAACAAGATGTATTCCTATAACTGTTGTAAGTGTAATCCATGAAGTAATGTTTATGCATTTATTGAAATAGAAAATGATCGTTTACTTTTCCAAGTTCAAAGGCATGAGTAGTAGGATGTTTTGAGTTTTAAGTATAAGCGAGTTCAAATTTGTGGATAGAATGTTTTTATGGCGATTTATATGCATTAAGTGAAAAATTAAGTTTATAGAATATTACAAGTATTATAGAATATCCATTTTTAATATCATGGGAAAATATAGTTTTGCATATAATCACGGCTTAGGCTTCATGGATAAACAAGTTTCATGTATGATCAAGTTTGCAAGTAGCATAGAATATGCATCGAATTTCAAGTATCAGGTTTCATAGTTTATGAGAAGATGTATATGTATCAAAACGTATCAAGTAATGTATTATAAGTATAATTGTATCTTAGAAGGTGTAACTAGTATGCATTCAACTGCTAAGTAGGGATAACGGTCTCTCCTAGTCGTTGAGTGGAGGTATGTATTAAAGTGAAAGTCTATTCGTAAGAGTATCAAAATGCGAATGTGAATGTATAGGTAGACGTAGTTGTGATTGTATCATACAAAGATAAAGGTTTATGGACAATTAGGATGGAAAGTAATGTTCGAGTTTATTGAAAAAAAGAAATAGTCATTCCCTTGGCAAGGGAAATAATGAGTAATTATGCTTCATAGGAGATAGAGGTGTAGAATGTGTTGGAGAATATTAACAATATGTAAGTCAATGATTATAGAAATGGAGGACATATATCGTAAGTGGATGATGATGGTAAGAAAATGTTTGATATTTGAAAAATGAAGTTTTTGATAAATAATCAATCTTCGTTGAGAATGATGCACATGGAATACAGTTGAATTTAAATCTTGGTTTTGGAAAAATGAAAATACTGTTGGTAAATAGTTTAACTCATTAAGCTTGCATATTTGTAGATATATGGGTATAGACTAGTTGCCGTGAAATCAAGTTTGTGGAAATGATTGGTTTTACAAGAATAAGAATTAAAAATTTATAGACTTTTGTTTGCGAAAAGAGCTTATGATCCTTATATTAACCCATATATGAGAAAGTCAGGTTTCATATGTCGTTAAAAGTTTTCAATTGTAAACCAGATATGAACTAAAATAAAAGGACTTCATGTTTTATGAAAGAAAATTTTATACTCGCATTTTTTTAGCATTACGAAATGACACATAATGGAAATATTGTGTACCTGTTTCGAACATGATTGTTTTTAGAAAATACAAGGGAGGTTTAGAACGGTAAAAAGAAAATACGAAAGATAATAAAATCATAAAGTATAGGTAAATATTTGTTAAAATTTTGAGTATGTTATGGAAAGATTCATATGTGTTGGATCAAATAGGACATAAATAGAATAATGTAAAATAATAAACAGGTATTATGTATTTCTGTATATTAGACGTTATCAAATGTTATACGGTATAGAATAATAATTGGATTATTAATTGATTTAAAAATTAATTTGGTATAATGTAAAGTAGATAAGAATAGAATGTGAAATATGATAATATCAGTGGAAAATTACATAAAGTTAAGGTTTTGGATGTATAAATATTTTTTTTTGGAATGTTTATTATAATAATTTATAATACTTGAGAATATTTATTTGATATTTCATTTGAACAAAATGTCATAAATGTGAAAAATTCGGTTTGTTCAACATATAACTTTTATAGAATCGATTGCAAATCGATGTATAAGGTTGGAGAAAAACTTTGTAAAATGCATAATCGAAAATACTTGAAAATAAAACACTTTACTATGAAACTAGATCTTTATAAAATATTTGATTAAAATATTTGAAGATATTAAAAATTGAATATTTTCAGAAATGATGATGTTTATCGATACTTTTGAGATATTCAAAACTAGGATTAGATAGAAGTGTGAGGGGTTTAAGTAATGCGTCTAGTAAAATGGACTTGAAGTTCGTTGCATAACGTAAGAGGGATTTACACAAGACTTGGATTGTTCCTGAACGGAACTGCGACTAACCAAAGTGATTCGAATTTACCTTTGAGTTGGAAACATGCTTTGGCCTAATAGGTGGAAATACTCTCGCCGAGGTTTCGGTTAACGGTATTCACCCTTCCAGTTACTACATGTCCATTCTCAATCGAAAGTTTAAGATTTTGGAGAGATTGAAAAATTCAAGGAATGAAACTAATCATCAAGGTAAAGGGAATCACTCCTAGCTTGATGATAAAGTTGCTATGATAATGTATAGGAATGAAGCGCTACCAAGATAAAGGAATTCACTCTTAACTTGATAGTAGAGCTTCCACAAAATGAGGGAATATGAAACTAGTCATCAAGATGTGGATATCACTCCTAACTTGGTGATGTCGTCTTCGATTCGTGGATTGGTACTTATCCATAGAGTAAAGGAAGTTAATCCTAACTCTTTGGTAAGGTTTCACTGGAATGAGGTGAGTGGAATTGTCATCAAGGTAAGGGAATCACCCCTATCTCGATGGTGAAATTTCAAAAATTTAAAAGAATAAACGGATTGAAAGTTGTCACCAAAGTAAGGGTTTCACGCCTATTTTAGTGAGTTTCTTTCATTTGCGAAATACGAGTATCTTTGTATTGGAGTATACGTTGCCTTAGGAAAGGCATGCATCTTTAAGGTTTATGAAATTGATAAGAAGCAAGTAGGAAAATCAAGTGTTTCAAGCATGTAAAGGAAGTAGTCAAATAAAGGTTCCTAACTATAGACTAGGTCAATCATGGAAATTTTCCTAATTCCATATAGTTATGGCTCTGATACCAATCTGTCACACCCCAACCGATGGCGGAAACATCGAGGTGAGACTTGTGATAGATTGTTCAAAGATTTCATAACACTAAATTGTGATAATAGATTAAAAATAGATTTCATTCGTATCTAAGATTCAACAAGTATACAATTTGTTCATATGAAAAATACATTAACTTAAACATGAAGTAAAATAAATATTGTTTCGTTTGTTTCTAAGGCCGAATCCTAAGTGATGTTTCTTGTATCGTCTCATCAAGCTTTTCCTGCAACATGTATAAAATATCTGTCAACATATAAAGTATTGGTGAGCATACTAGTTTTGGTTTACATACATAGTATTTTAGAAAGGTTTACTCAAATCTCATACTATAGCATTGCACATACATATCATACAAAAGACATAACTCAAACCCGCGAGTACCACAGCGCATACCTAGCATATTCATGTTAGGCCGTTTAAATCTTAACAATGACCCATAAAGGGGGCGGTGTGCTAGTCCTATAGCGCTATACATGTTAAGTGGGCTAATAATAGTTAATGATTTATGTCTAAGTATCTAAGAATCATAAGCATGGCAAGTAGCATATAAGTATGTTTAATAGATTGAGCATGTGTGTTTATGAAAGCATTAGTGTGTTTTGCATATGATACATGTTTACACCCCAAAAGTGATAAAGAGTAAAAAGGGGACAAGTATGAACTCACTTGGAGTGCATTTTGAAAGAATAACAAACAATGTCTGAAGCTGGATTGACTGAATCTCTTGTGTCCTATTACAAGTAAAGGATGCCTTAATTTCTAACGCAAACGAACTTATTTCGCTTATTGGTTGTAAAGATAGTTTATTCAACTACCTAGACTCGTATTGTAAACAATACGTGTCTTAAAGAGTACGTGTATATGACTTAACGAACCAATGGTAACTTGGTTTGGTTTACTGTAAATATGCATGTCGGTACAGTTATATATATGTATACTTTAATATCATATTCAGTTTTACGACTTGAAATTAGTTAGAAGGAAACATTTAAGGTAGCGAAAATAATGTATGCGTGACTTGACTCGTATTTTAGTTTGTTTTCGAAGACCGGTTAGTATTTGTACTATTATGTTAACTATCACGACAAGGTAAAGTTTGGATAGTGTTTATTTGTAAAATGTAGCGTTATTTATAAACAAAAGTATAGATTTGAATGCTCGATATGATTCTTATATTTTGTAAAAATTTGGGCAGAGTTTCCTCTGTTTTTGTATAAAACCAGACGACGCAAGTCGTCTATTTTTTCCCAAAAATCAATTATCCAATTTCACAACAATGTAATACAATTTAACTACGTCTTTAAGCGCGACAAAAGGTTCAATTTATTAAGACTATAAAGAACGAGAAACTATATGTTTTGATAAGTAATACATAAATATATAGTTCGACATCATGATAATAAAAGTGCGCATGAATAAAAGTTAGTCCTTATTTGATTAGTCAAGCTAACATTAAAAGTAGTTTTTGTTACAACTCGTTTCGGTTCGTTTACCCTGTTAAAATTAATTTTTATACATACTATACACGAAAAAGAATAAACTAAAGTCTTGGTGCGTGTTATACCTTCCTGTGAATAGGCTCGCGAAACAACCCGAAACGTAATCTGCTCGGCTTCCAAATCGACAGCCTTGACTGGTCCATAGGTTGACCAGATCTTGAATGTTTGACCACAGTTGACCTGGTCAGCCAGTGTTGACCATATCTGGAATCCTTGACTGCTGTTGACTGTTGTCTCGACAACCTGATCTACCCGAACCAACTTGACCCGAAGGAAACAAGCCAGCCGAGTCCATCAACAACCGTGACCCAACACAAGACCTATGGTCGGTACCCTACGTCATCGTCATTACCGTAACAGACTTGACCTAGATCCAAGACCAACGAAAGGACATAACCCACCTCCGTTTACTGTTACTGTAGCCGCATTATAACACGAGCCCGAGAAACAACCGGTGACGGATCTTGTAGTCGACCAGAAATATTAAGGCTCCAAAACAGATCTGACCTGTAGTCAAGACCCAAAATAATCCAAATGAACGACCCTATCCCTGTCGCGTTACTCAGCCAGCGCTGCCATGAGCCACGACGGCCAGCCGTCACATTTTGGAATGGAAAGGAGGAGGGACTGTTATGGTTGTTCGTGTGGTGGCTGTTGGTGCTGTTGCCGCTGCTTATCTAAGGGGGAGGAGGGAGATGAACCTGGATATGTTTATTGGTGGCTTCAAGGTGGCCGGATGGTGGGTACACTGTGGTGTGGGCGACGGGTTATAATGGTTGGAGAGGGGCTGAGGTGGTGGTTGGCGGGTGTGTGTGTGTGTTGGGGGGGGGGGGTCTTGGATGTTAAGGAAGAATAATATAAGAGATGGTGGCTAGGGTTTGAGTTAGAAAAAAAAGGAGAAGATAAAGTGTTTAAGTAGTGTTAGGGTTTTGGTGTGGGTTAAGTGGTTGGGTACCGCGTATACAAGCCAGTTACTGACTCGGTCTTGTTTAAATTACGTAACTTGTTTAAACGCTAAAATAGATATTTTGTTAAATTTATTTATATAAACCGACTTAAAACGAGTGGTTGGACTATATATTTGTTATAATATATTTTTAGTCACGTTTAGAAATTTACAAGGATACAGGTTGGTTTACCAATATGTTATTACTTACAAGCGCGTTATTTGACGAATTAAAATAATTAAATTTATTATTGAATAAGAATGTATATCTTGTTAACGAATTAAAATCGTTTTATGAATAAAATATTAAAATTATAATATTAGAGAAAAGTTGGGCGTTACATGTTCTCCCTTATGGCCTAACGGGGACGCCAGATGGTGTCACCCCCGACCTAACTAGAGGCAGCATCTGTAACACCCCAACCGATGGCGGAATCATCGAGGTGCCACGTAGTGACGATTGTTCCAAAGCTCATGGTACTAAAATGTAAATATTTATTGAATAATCAAAATTGTCTTACATGAAAATGGAAATTACATTGTCTATATGAAATGTAAATATTGAAATAACTAAATTGAAATAAAGCACTAAATGTCTCTTGCTAAAGCACTAGATCAAACTGCACCTGAAACATGTACAAAAATAGGTTTGGTCAACATATGAAATGTTGGTGAGCATTCCTAGATTTGATATATATAGTAGGTTAAAAAGTTATACAATTCAAGTGCAAGCTACAGTGCAATTATGTAAACTATGTATCATACAAATGAGCGAAATCAACCCTGTGACTGTATAATGTACTGTATGAACTGTAGTGTACTCAACCAATAAATGGATGATAACTTAACACTGGCCACGGATTCTCCGATGAAAAAGGGGGAGAATCAATCTAGGCGGGTTGTCAATCCAAATAGCGCTATCCAATGTTAAGGTCGGCTTGTACCATGTTAATGATTTCACTAAGTACAAATGTAATCCACATGTATTGTCTAAGCATAAAGCACGTTGTAAGCAATGCACATAGTACTAGAATTGTATTGTAAAAATGTAAACTTGTATTTGAAATTGTAATAGTGTACATGTAACACCCCAAAAATGTATAAAAGCAAAAAGGGGTAGGAATACTCACAGTCTTATGTAAGCTTGAAATTGAATTGGACAACGAAATATGCGTTGGAAATATTTCAAAGAATCAACCTAAAGAATTGATAATGTGTAAGGAATAACTCTAGGGTACATAAATTTCTAGGGCTTCGAATTTGGGGATAAATGTTTATTTGATTAATTAATGAATTGTTTATTAAATATATGAAATTTAATAAATAAATAAATAAAAGTCTCTTTGTAAAATCTTAAGTTGAATATAATCATAACATAAGGTTTTGAGTATGAAAATAATTTTTATAAAATTATTTTCTTGAAAATAGAATAATTAATCTAATTATTTCAAATTGTCAAAATACGACTTTAATATCTAAAAATATTAAAATCAAAGAATTCTTGAATTAAAAATTGTATTTCTGTTCCAAATGAATAGAAATAATTTATGTAAAATTTTGGTACAAAAATATTGTAAAATGAATTTATTATGAATTATTTATGATTAAAACTAACAAAAATTGATTAAAAATATTAAATAAATGATTTTTCTGAAATAAAAATCATTTCTGAAAAGATTAATGTTATAAAAACTCAGGATAATTTTTGTGGAAATTAAGAAGATCGTTTTGATATTTTTATAGATTTTAATAAATATAAATGAATAAACTTGTATTATTAATAATATATATTAAATAAATTATTTTTGGAAAACTAAAAATTGGATGATGAACTTTATCAGTGGAAAAACATAAGATAAATTTTGTAGAATTTATAAAAAAAGTTTTAATATTAAAAACGATTTTTAAAAAGAATGGAGATAATATATGTATAAAGAATAACAAAAAAATTGTTTGCTCATGGTGGGGGTCGAACCCCAGACCTGATCCGGTTCAATGGATTTAGCCAAAAGCCCCAACCACCTGGTCTATGATTCATTTTGTTTATATTCTGTTTCTAAAATAATTATATACAAAAACTGTTGGTGTGTTCTTCCCCAAATCAAGTGATTCGAGCCCTAGCTTTCCATAATCAATCAATTCGTGTCCAATAGCCCCTGAATCATTGGGGCTATTGTTCACGAGATGCTGTACAATGAAACCCACAAAAAAAAGAAAGCTTACAAGATACGTATTCGTGGGTTTATGCTCGGTCAACCAAAAGTCAAACGCGAATCAAAATAACACGAACAGAGATCATATGAAGAAATTGAGAGTTGAGAGAGATGTATGAGCGAGGGTAGAAGGCTCGTAGGTGATCAATTTATAGTGGGTATTGATGGGTTGGGTTAATTGGAAAGTTTGACTAAATCTTAAAGTCTATACGCGTAATCAATCAAATTGGTCAATGATTTTCGTGTATTATGGTCAGTCAAAGCCGGAAATCACGTTTCCTAGGTCAATTCATAATTAGCATGAGTTAATTTGGCCAAATCAAAGGTTTAAAAGGAGAAAAGAAAAAAAAATAAAAATATTCGCTGCTGCTGTTGCTGTTTGCGAACAAGAGGGAAAGATTCAGGAAGAAAAAATAACGTATATAATTAAAATGAGTGGAAGATAAAACAACCAAGGTGTGTGGCTCAAGTGGTGGAGTGTGTGTGTGACGTGTGGATTAACCCGGGTTCGATTCCCGTAAGAAGCAGCAGATACAATTTTTTTTTAAAAACAGTTAAGGGAAGGGGGGTTTGGGCTGGTTGGTTGATGGGCTGCAGAGCCATTGGGCTGGGCCGAAAATAAAGAAAGGGTGGGTTTGATAAGGGCTTGTAGGAAGGTTTAGAATGGTAAGTATAATAAAAAAATGTATGTATATTAAAATCTGAATTTTTATTTTATTATTATTATTATTATTATTATTATATATATGTATATATATATAATGAAAAAGTGACGGATGTCACAGCATCCCCTACTTTTAGAAACTTCGTCCCGAAGTTATTAGAAACATAGGGTTATGGATGCTTGGGTAAAAATTAATATAACTGTGGTTTGTAAAGTTCGAATGATTTGGATAGTAGGTTTGATAGGTGTTGGTTAAGGAATTGGATCAGGTTTGTCTCGAATAATAAGAAAAATAAGAATGTAGTAAGACACTTAAATTGCAAGTTCAGGAATCCTAAAATAAATGTACGAGTTGGTTGACTATAAAAGACTAAATGAACTAACAAGCAACCAGAGTTTGTTCCTGGTTCGACTTCCAGTCTCACTTTCAACGCATCATTAGTGTTTGTATACAGGGTGTACCGCAGCTAACCCACCACACCTTTGATACCTTGAAAACGTACTGAACGCCTACCCAAGAACTCCAATAGAATTTCACACTACCTCAACGCACCTGTAAATTCATGATTACGTTCCGGACCGGAATCATCAATTTACCTTACATTAGGGTTTTGTGTCCTTCTATGATCCCACCGATTGTTGAGCAGGTTTGATAGCCTCCACCAGCCGTGGAGTAGGTTGTAGGGCCTCTCCCGACTGTTTGAAAAGGCATAGTGACCTCTACCAATCGTTGAGTATGTTTGATAGCCTCCACCAGTCGTGGAGCAGGTTGTAGGGCCTCTCCCGACTGTTGAAAAAGGCACGATGACCTCTATTAAGTGCAACAATTATTATTCACATAGATTGCAAATTGATAGCATGTTTATGCAAGCAAGTTTGTAAGTACTACAACCATTAAGTGTAAGTGTTATCATGAATAATTAAATGTTTACGAGTATCATGAATAATTAATGAATAGTCAAGTTAAAGGAAAAAATCAAGTTTCATATAATAAGCAATGATGTTTTCTTAGAAAAGTTCTGTAAGATCAAGTATCAAGTCTAAACGTTTCAAATAAGTGTAAGTGTACGATTAAAATAAACGTAACCAATATGATAGATTACCAATTTGTGTTCGTACATAATAGTATGCAAGGAAATCTCTAGATGTTATATGCCTATGAGTATGTCATAATTGGGTACAAAATGATAATAAGATCAAGAAAATGAAAACACGAGTATCATGAATAATTAAATGTCCAGTGAATAGTCAAATTAAGGGGAAATCAAGTTTCACAAACAATGATGTTTTGGAAAAAAAAATCATGTAGAATCAAGTATCAGGTTTTTAGTAGTTTGATTATCATGGGTAACTAGTTCATGTGTGAGAAGGTGAAGGATATGAATTTAGTTCTTGAGAGGATGATGAAAAATCTTGAAGCAGAATCAAAGTTGTGAGAGATGGTGAATGTGAAGGTAGTTGATAAAGAGTTTATTTTATAGTAAGGAGATTATATAGCAGTGTAAATTTTGGGGTTTGGATCAAAGGTTATAATAAAGTGTATAAGAAAACATGATTGTGGTATATGCAAAATATTGTAAAATTTTGAACAAGCTGAAAATGGGTGAGTGTTGATGGAAAATCTAAAGATTAGATATTATTCCAAATAAATATTTTCAAAATTTGGTTTTGTACATAAGGCGAAAGTTGTTAAATAGTATAAGCTAAGTAGGCTTTGTAATAGTTTAAAACATTATATACAAAATCGTTTGTTACGTCAATAAATAATCAATTGAATTTAAGTTCGAGGAAAATATGTACTTTGTAAAGTTGCTAGGTAATACAACTAGTTTTAAAAAAAAATCTTTAGTTTGTGCTAAAGTATGAGGTTATAGTTTTTAAAATAAATAATATGTGGAGAAAAGAAATAATATGAATTGGGTAGGGTGTTGAATATTTAAAAAGTGACTAAGAGGGTAAGGTGAAGTGTGATTGTGAAATCCATAGATGGTTATGAAAGTATGAACTTGTAAGCAATATATGAAAGTCGTGAAGTACAAAATATTGTATATGAACCGAGAGAGTATTATTGAAAAAAGCTTGCATAAAATGCTTGGAGTGCCCTTGTCTAGCTGTAAAGCCCAACAAGAACGTTGACTTTTCAAAGGAATTGAACCCAATGGTGATCAAAGAAGACGTGCTTTAGCCTATAAGTGGACACTCACTCCAGGAATCCCCAGGTAAGCATAACAGGTCCGTAAATGGATTTATGCGCTATGCTTGCCTATGCCAGAAAACCCAGTGTACAGGCGTCCACCCTTCCAGATTGCACGTGTCCTTATCACACTCATTAAAGTTCAACAACTTTGAAGGAACAAAAGTAAGAGTAGGCATTATGCCTAAGAGTGTCTTCATGAAAGGTACTGTCCCTGTTCCATGATGATGTAGACTTTCCACTCCCTGTAGGACACCATCTCTATGCACCATGATGAAGGATGAAAAGAATGGAGAGAGAGAAGGAGGGAAAGATAGAAGAAGGAAAGTAGAGGGAAATGAGGGGTAAGGTGATTCAGGAAATATAATGCATGAAAGTTTGGTTATAGTCTAGGCCATTTTATCTAATAACCTAGTTCCCTATAACCATGGCTCTGATACCAATCTGTAACACCCCAACCGATGGCGGAATCATCGAGGTGCCACGTAGTGACGATTGTTCAAAAGCTCATGGTACTAAAATGTAAATATTTATTGAATAATCAAAATTGTCTTACATGAAAATGGAAATTACATTGTCTATATGAAATGTAAATATTGAAATAACTAAATTGAAATAAAGCACTAAATGTCTCTTGCTAAAGCACTAGATCAAACTGCACCTGAAACATGTACAAAAATAGGTTTGGTCAACATATGAAATGTTGGTGAGCATTCCTAGATTTGATATATATAGTAGGTTAAAAAGTTATACAATTCAAGTGCAAGCTACAGTGCAATTATGTAAACTATGTATCATACAAATGAGCGAAATCAACCCTGTGACTGTATAATGTACTGTATGAACTGTAGTGTACTCAACCAATAAATGGATGATAACTTAACACTGGCCACGGATTCTCCGATGAAAAAGGGGGAGAATCAATCTAGGCGGGTTGTCAATCCAAATAGCGCTATCCAATGTTAAGGTCGGCTTGTACCATGTTAATGATTTCACTAAGTACAAATGTAATCCACATGTATTGTCTAAGCATAAAGCACGTTGTAAGCAATGCACATAGTACTAGAATTGTATTGTAAAAATGTAAACTTGTATTTGAAATTGTAATAGTGTACATGTAACACCCCAAAAATGTATAAAAGCAAAAAGGGGTAGGAATACTCACAGTCTTATGTAAGCTTGAAATTGAATTGGACAACGAAATATGCGTTGGAAATATTTCAAAGAATCAACCTAAAGAATTGATAATGTGTAAGGAATAACTCTAGGGTACATAAATTTCTAGGGCTTCGAATTTGGGGATAAATGTTTATTTGATTAATTAATGAATTGTTTATTAAATATATGAAATTTAATAAATAAATAAATAAAAGTCTCTTTGTAAAATCTTAAGTTGAATATAATCATAACATAAGGTTTTGAGTATGAAAATAATTTTTATAAAATTATTTTCTTGAAAATAGAATAATTAATCTAATTATTTCAAATTGTCAAAATACGACTTTAATATCTAAAAATATTAAAATCAAAGAATTCTTGAATTAAAAATTGTATTTCTGTTCCAAATGAATAGAAATAATTTATGTAAAATTTTGGTACAAAAATATTGTAAAATGAATTTATTATGAATTATTTATGATTAAAACTAACAAAAATTGATTAAAAATATTAAATAAATGATTTTTCTGAAATAAAAATCATTTCTGAAAAGATTAATGTTATAAAAACTCAGGATAATTTTTGTGGAAATTAAGAAGATCGTTTTGATATTTTTATAGATTTTAATAAATATAAATGAATAAACTTGTATTATTAATAATATATATTAAATAAATTATTTTTGGAAAACTAAAAATTGGATGATGAACTTTATCAGTGGAAAAACATAAGATAAATTTTGTAGAATTTATAAAAAAAGTTTTAATATTAAAAACGATTTTTAAAAAGAATGGAGATAATATATGTATAAAGAATAACAAAAAAATTGTTTGCTCATGGTGGGGGTCGAACCCCAGACCTGATCCGGTTCAATGGATTTAGCCAAAAGCCCCAACCACCTGGTCTATGATTCATTTTGTTTATATTCTGTTTCTAAAATAATTATATACAAAAACTGTTGGTGTGTTCTTCCCCAAATCAAGTGATTCGAGCCCTAGCTTTCCATAATCAATCAATTCGTGTCCAATAGCCCCTGAATCATTGGGGCTATTGTTCACGAGATGCTGTACAATGAAACCCACAAAAAAAAAGAAAGCTTACAAGATACGTATTCGTGGGTTTATGCTCGGTCAACCAAAAGTCAAACGCGAATCAAAATAACACGAACAGAGATCATATGAAGAAATTGAGAGTTGAGAGAGATGTATGAGCGAGGGTAGAAGGCTCGTAGGTGATCAATTTATAGTGGGTATTGATGGGTTGGGTTAATTGGAAAGTTTGACTAAATCTTAAAGTCTATACGCGTAATCAATCAAATTGGTCAATGATTTTCGTGTATTATGGTCAGTCAAAGCCGGAAATCACGTTTCCTAGGTCAATTCATAATTAGCATGAGTTAATTTGGCCAAATCAAAGGTTTAAAAGGAGAAAAGAAAAAAAAATAAAAATATTCGCTGCTGCTGTTGCTGTTTGCGAACAAGAGGGAAAGATTCAGGAAGAAAAAATAACGTATATAATTAAAATGAGTGGAAGATAAAACAACCAAGGTGTGTGGCTCAAGTGGTGGAGTGTGTGTGTGACGTGTGGATTAACCCGGGTTCGATTCCCGTAAGAAGCAGCAGATACAATTTTTTTTTAAAAACAGTTAAGGGAAGGGGGGTTTGGGCTGGTTGGTTGATGGGCTGCAGAGCCATTGGGCTGGGCCGAAAATAAAGAAAGGGTGGGTTTGATAAGGGCTTGTAGGAAGGTTTAGAATGGTAAGTATAATAAAAAAATGTATGTATATTAAAATCTGAATTTTTATTTTATTATTATTATTATTATTATTATTATTATTATATATATGTATATATATATAATGAAAAAGTGACGGATGTCACAGCATCCTTGCCTGACTGACCAGCCAGGCCCCTACCCCCTGTGCCAGGCGGCGCACTCCCCGCCCGATTGAACTCCCCAGTACCAGCCCCAGCGCCTCCCGCTGGGGTGGCTTGCACAACCTTGGAGGCATCATCGACCCTTTTCTTGGCCTCCGCCCTCTCCTTCTCAAGGCGAGCCTTCTCCGCCTGGAACTTCTGTTCTTTCAGACGAAGACGCTCCCTATCCACCTCCTGCTCAAGGCTAGCCTTCTCTGCAGCAGCCTTCTCCGCAGCAGCCCTCTCCGCCGTGGCCCTCTCCGCCGCGGCCTTCTCTGCTGTAGCCTTCTTCAAGGCTTTATCGGCTCGTGCCTTGGCCTCAGCCTGTTCTTTTTCCTTCCGCTGGCGCTCCTCCTCAGGACCAGGCATAACACGTCATCCTCAGCGGAAGTTTGACGTAAAGCGAGCAAAGACGTTCTCCGCCTAACTTCTTATCAGACCCAGGCGAAGCAACTTATTTTCCCGCCATAGATAATCCAACAAACTCAAATCCCGACCCAAGCAGACGAGCTATCAATCGCGACCCACAATTCATTCAGTCTAGATCTCCACCTACTCTTAAATTAAGAACACGAGAAGCCCTAGACTAGGGGGACTTGGAGGGATATGGAGCCTAATCCCCCCGCGGACGGCAATCCCTATCCCACTCTTCAACAAGCCACGCGTTGAGCACTTTAGCGCAGCCAAATAGAGATAAACCTCCCCACTCCGCGGAACCAACCTGGTGCGGGAGTCCACTTCAAGTGTGATGTAGCTTCACTCACATCAATACTCCAAAAGGTTTCGCGCGCATATCATCACACGCAGAATATTCGCTCAAAGACAACTTTTGGTACGAGGTACGGAAGATCAAAAATGAAGAAGATTCACTCAGGGATGGATAGACATGCCGCCAATCAGATGGCGACACGTGTTAGTAGTGGTCCAACAACCACTGACGTGAACAACGACATGACTGCTCCCGTGCTTCCACCATGTCGCCGTCTACAGTACTGCACAGACATGCTTACCTGCTACGAGACGTCACATTAGACGCCAACAAATAAGTCAACCATGCTGTGTCAGGACAACATACCGTCGGCGCCCGATCACAAGGCACCACGTGTCTATCGGTTAGACCAACTCCAACTGCCGATGACGTTAGCAACGTGGGACTCCTTTTTCCCGCCAATTTCATGGGCCAAAGACGTATAGGCCCAACTAAGGCCCGGATCAACTATAATTTCTCATGGGCCCTCCCCTAGGCCCATAACGTTTCCTATAAATAGAAGACCTCATCTCCTTTGTTAAGGATCCAAAAAATCACCGCCTATATGTAAGAGCTAAAATAGTACACTCATTGTAATACTTTGGAGTCCCCAAAGTAATAAACATTTGGCTCTTCACACTGGACGTAGGTCATTAATGACCGAACCACTTATATTCTCGTGTTCTTACTTTCACCACACACACACACACACTTTACCTTAATTTATCGGTTACGGTTTAACCTCCGGTTTGGGTGAAGAATAGTTCTGAACAAGCAAGAGTATTAACCCTACGGTGATTAGTAATAATCATCGTTATACTCGTTTCTTCGGTACGGATTGCTATTTTCCTGTTTCAGCAACACAACAAGATTCGCATTCTCCAACTTGAAGTGGAGCGGGCTTTTGGCGTTATTTGACAACAATAGTTTGATTCATTTCCTACACACCATCTATGTCTTCTAGCCTATCAATCCAAAAAAAAAAATCTGATTTGATAACTGTCTTGCATGGATGATGGTGCAATCACTGATGAAACCTAATAGCACAAAAGACAATACGTTTACAATTTATGCAATTGAATATTTAAATTTATTCAGCTTTTCCGATTACACAATGTCTTTAGGGTTTACCCCTATTTATATAGTGTCATATGTTTTTATGTGTTTATCTTGTGGAACTCCTTCGCAATATAAATATTCTTGACATATTATGCGTTGTGATTATATGTGTTTTTTTTCTTCTTATACGTCTGTAGTAGACTAAAAGTTGTGGTGGGGTTATTACGAGTAATGTATGGATTTACGTATATAATACGTTATAATTGACACTATAGGCTTAGCCCCCTATTTCAGCTAGTTAAAAAAAGTATTACACACGTCAATGCATGACAGGTAAGTTTTGTTGTATAAATTTTTTTCTAAAATCTATACCTATAATAAACCAAAGCCATTTTAATGACATGTCACTCAAAGAGGGTATTCTCTTTATTGAGTGTGCCATGTGTCATCCTATGTGGCAATGCCTTTATTTTAGGAAAATAATAATTTAAAATTTAAAAACAAAATTAGATTTTTATCTCTAATGTTTTCTCCCATAACTTTTAAACGTTAATATCTTTTATATACGAGATTTTTTAAAGAAAAAAATTACACCAAATTAACGAGCGTTTTATTATCTTTCTAACGGGTACCATAGTGCTATATAAAAAACGGAGAAAAAAACGACTATTTTTTTGTAACCGGACAGGTATTGTGTCAGGTTTGGAATTAGTTTAAAAAAATTGTGGGTTTGGGTCGGGCCTGGGATTAGGTGATACCCGACCCATTACCCTTTTTTTTATATTAGAATATGATAACTTATGGCAAAGATTTGTTTAATAATAATAATAATAATAATAATAATATTCATTAATCATATATTGGCAGATGCCATTTTCATAGTTTAGATACTTCTAATTTTATTTACTTTACTTAGATTTTTCAACCCGGGACGCTCCCGGGTATAAACTAGTATAATGATAAAAAGAAAATAACCCTAGAAACTATGAAAACCAAGGGTAGGAAAAAGTACTCAAAAGCAAGATTGGGTTTTCGTGCGTCGGGAGAGAAGGACTGACGACAGTCGGATAATTGACCTTCACCATAGTGTCCGATGTCACGATGGTTGCTAGTTGTTCTTAATAATTAAAAAAAAAAAAAGCGATGATAATTTACTTATGTTTAGGGCTGTTCACGAGCTAAGCCGATCCGAGCGGAGCTTTGCTCGTGCTTGGCTTGTTTATAAATCGAACCGAGCGGAGCAGCTCGTTTACAATCGAGTCAAAAATTGAGCGAGCATTCTTCGAGCATAAATTTTTTCGAGTGAGCGCCGAGCGACAATCGAGCAGAGAGTAATTTTGACAACCATAAAATTGTCCGATAGTAACACTAATATTGAGATCCGAGTGTCCGAGGATGAGTCTGGTGAGACGTTCAGTTGACGTAGAGAAATATATAATAAATAGATAAAAATGTATTCAAGCCGAGCGGACCTTTGCTTGTGCTTGGCTTGTTTATATACCGAACCAAGCCAGTCGGCTCATTTATAATCGAATGAAAGATTGAGCGAGCGACGAGCGATTTACGACCCCGAGACTCATGGTTGTTGAATGCACTTTTCTTCTTTCTCTTTCCTCCCTTGTTCTAGAAAGGGGCACATAAATAAGTTTGGTATATTTGTTTGTGTGGTCCAAATAAATAAATAAATAAGCAATGACGACGGCGACGTTGAACGCTGTAATGAACGGTGGTGGTGGTGGTGGAGGCCAAAAGACGGTACTAATAACAGGCGTAAGCAGAGGGCTTGGAAAAGCCCTAGCCCTGGAAATGGCAAAGAGAGGGCATTCCGTTATCGGGTGCTCTCGTTCACAGGATAAGCTCAAATCCCTCCAATCACAACTCTCTTCTTCCTCTTCCGATGACAAACACCTTTTCTTAGACGTTGACGTCGTTAGTCATTCATATCCATTGCTCATTTCTCTCTCTTTATTATTATTCACTATCACCTTGTTTGTTTTAACCCCATTTTGAGTTTAATTGGTCGGTTGGGTGGTCATACTGAATTCCATAAAATTAACTTTTTGTTATGCATCATATAGTTAAGACTTTGATGAATTATGTTGTTTACTGTGTCTTTCTTTTCAGTGTTCAAATTCTAGTGTTGAGGAATTGGCACGTCTTGTCATGGACAAGAAGGGCGTTCCAGATATCATTGGTAATCGTTTCTATTCTCCAATTTCTTTTTATTTTCATTGCTGCATCACTTCTCTTCTGTTTGCTACCGGATTATGTGACTGACTGACTGGATCTGGTTATCATCATCTTTTGAAATGCAAATGTGACTTCTGATTACGCCCCCTGCTCCATACTCTATATCAATCAAACAACCATTTTCTCAGAACTTTGTTTTCATTCATTTATGCCTCTGTCTGAATGTTTGTTCCTTTATAATTCATTCATGTTTCTTTGTTTGTTTACGTTCTCACTTATTTACTTTCATATATGTTCCTTAGTTTACTTTTGTTCAAGTTCCTTCGTTTACCTATCCATTCACCTTTTCCTTTTGTAGTCCCATTACATTTTAGTCTAGTTTAAAATATCACTCATTACAATGTATCCTACTTTTATTCACCATCACTTTTAATTGGTGTTATTTTTGTTTATGTTCTATCGCCTATGTTCAGTTATGTAGTTCATACTATTTTTATTTTTGTTAGTAGTTCATACTATTAACGAATAAACATGAATGAACACAAACACACTCATTTTCTTCACGAACGGACACCAACAAGAAAAACGCGTTCATATACCTCTTCCTGGTCAATCATTTGTTCAGTTAAAGTTAGATGAACGTGGCATGTTCGTGTTATTTCCATTCGTTTACATGTGACGCAATAGATAAATGATAATAAACACAAGCACTCTAGCTTCTACGTTTTCATCTCATCTTTTCCTAAAGCATAAGCAAAGACAGACCCTTTAACTTAGAGAGTCTGTAAAATACTAGTATGTACTGTCTCTCACATTTGTTCATGCTAATTTTCTCTTCTGTTATGCCTGATGTTCAGATATGGTTATATCTAATAGGGCTGAGATTGAAAAGATGAGCTGTGAGGTTTTTTTTTTTTCATAGAAAATCACGAAAACAGCCATTTTTTGGGTATGTTTGTACGTTAGACAAGTTTAAAAACGTTAAGAAATGTCTTGGAATATACAAAGTTGAACCCCCTATTATTAAGAGAAAGCATATATTTAAAATAAAGCTAACATGTGAAAAGTGGATACTTGAAAGGTAAAAAGTTATCTGACATGCTCATGTACATATAAATCTACCAAAAATGGCGAAATTCGTGATTTTCTTATAATTTGTTCTGCAAGCAACTGGTAGCATTTTGTTTCTAGAGAAAATTTGCTAATAGAAGCATTTCTGTGCAGTAAACAATGCAGGTACGATAAACAAAAACAATAGACTATGGGAGGTTCCAGAGGAGGAATTTAATTCCGTTCTAGATACTAACGTAAAGGGAATAGCAAATATGTTACGCCATTTTATCCCCCCTATGATTGAGAAAAAACAAGGGATTATTGTGAATATGTCATCTGGGTGGGGAAGATCTGCTGCAGCACAGGTAACATGTTTTTCTAAAAAATTACAAAACAATAATTTTAACAATTCACATTTATGGCTTGTGATTTTGTAAAAAAATGAAACAGGTGGCCCCTTATTGTGCCTCAAAATGGGCAGTAGAAGGGTTGACCAAGTCAGTGGCAAAGGAGTTGCCAAGCGGCATGGCAGCTGTTGCACTTAATCCGGGTGTGATAAACACAGACATGCTTGCATCATGCTTCGGCGCTTCATCCAGTCTGTATCAGGCACCTGACTCATGGTACAGTATTATTTTTATGCATTTTGGAAATCAAAGTTACATATGTTCTAATTTGTTTATTCAACTTTTCTGTGTTCAGGGCTCCCAAGGCTGCGGATATGATACTAAATCTCACAATGGCTGATAATGGTTCGTCTCTTTCGGTATAAATATCAGATCATTGTAGTAAAGTCTTTCATATATAGATATGCATAGCTGCTGTGTTATTGAGGACCCAGTCATTGTTTGCTTTATTAGAGTTCAAAGGCCCGGCCCTTCTAGTTTAGTTAACTTAGTCTCTCTAAAACGATATGAGTTATATTTTATGGATCTTGTTTTTTCCAATTCCAACACCAACATAAGTTTTTAATTGGAAGCACTCTGATTCTGCAATCAGGAATGTTGAATGTAATAACTCTGCCTTAATTTCTACTACCTGTTCGGCTGTTCATCCATATCGAACATTTTTATGAATAGTCACAGTCAGTGTGTGTTAGATGCTAGTTTGACTTTTTGACCAAGGACTGTGTTTACTGATCTAGGTGTTTGGTCAGTCTCTATTTTAACCATGATGCCAGATTTTGACCAATAGACATGTGGTGTGCGCTCCTGGTGAGCGCAGTTAGCCTGTGTTGCGTTTTAGCACCCCCAGCTAACTCAGCCATTAACGCCCCATAACACCTCCATGGGGGCGTTAAAGGGGCGCCACCCGAGAGAGGGTGAGCGCGTTCACGGGTGCAAGAGAGAGATAGAGAGGGGGGGGGGGGGGGGGGGGGGATGAGCAAAGCAACCAACCACAATTTTTTTTTCTTTTATTTAATTATTAGTTAAACCATAACGTGATATTTAAAGGATGGGTTAGTTAGAGCTCATTGTGTACGTGGCAGTGACATGACGGGGCGTTATGCTAAACCACAACATGGACACTGAATACGTGACAAAGTTCTTAAAGACTTTTCTAGTTATGATGTGTCAAATTATGAACTAAAAGTCATAATAAACCTTCAAGATTATTGTTACTTGATCCAATTATTGATTAGGAGCTTGCAACTTCTTCACCAATTTCTCTTCTTTTTTTTTTCTTTTTTTTTTCTTTTTTTTTTAATGATTCTTGACCCTATTCTTTTAATAGATCTGGACTATGGGTAAATTTACTTTATTGTTACTCAATAGCATCATTTGATCAATGACTGATTCTGACTCTTACAAATTTTGACTGTTTGCTACTGTAAATCATGTTTGTAGCAAATATTATTTCAAACCAATGCAACTTTTACATCCCCTATTTATTCACCAATCATTTACTTGGTAGCATTTTTATTTTATTTTATTTGGCAGGAAATTTCAGTTTGACGCTTACCTCTTCTTTGAATTTAGTTAAGATAAGATTTTGCCACTTTTAGCAATTCTTTAACTAAAAGGAAGAGGTATATAGTTAGCCTAATACCTAGACTATAAGGAGTGGTGGGGGGAAGAGGGGGATGAAGCGTCATGTGGCACTTGTGGGACCATTGTGGGGGGGAAAATAATTGTGGGGAGTGGAAGGGGGGGGGGGGGGGGGAAGTGACGTGTGGAATTTCTTTTTTCCTTTTTTTTTTTAACTTTCATATATTAAAAACATAATAATAATAATAATAATAATAATAATAATAATAATAATAATAATAAATATTTTTAATTAATAAAAACCTAGAAAAATACAAAAATTAAAAACCTAGAAAAATAAAAAACATAAAAAAAACCGAAAAAAAATTAGAAAATAACAAATCAGTTAATATTATATTTTTCCATAATCTCACGCTTCATTTGAAGCGTCATCTCTAACTCCGGCCCTTGAAGATGATCGGTGTTCATGGCGAGAAATTTCATATCCTCGCGTTTTTCGCGCTACTCTTTGATAGACAATTTTCGCTCTTTCATAGTCAACTTTTTTTCAAACGCTTTGCGAATGTTTTTTTTCTCCTCGAGCATTTTTTCTTGAATTGTATTGAACTGAATCATGGTGGCATTTAAATCTTGCAAGTCAGCGCTGTAGGCGCCGGTTGATCCAGAACCCGAACCCGAAGCAGCAGATTTTTGCGCCCTCTTTTTTGACTTATCTCGACCGGGTGGGCGACTCAATTCCTCTTCAAACTCATCTTCATCCAAATTAACGGCTTCTACGTTTTCAGGATCAATTTGACGGTTTCTTGACGAACTTGTTTTCGACCTTTTTGCGGAGTTGCTTGCAGTGGGGACGTACGCCCATTTTGAATGGTTCTTGGCGATTTCCCAACAATGAAGAAACTTGAATTCGAGACCGGTTTCGTTACGATACGCTAATAGCGACCGGCTGAGGCTGTCGGTGTCCGTTTCACCGCTTTTTGGATTGTTTCTTGCGTAATAATAATGCGGTTGAAACGAGTTCATTGCCCTGTTTATCTCTATCCACTTGGACGAGAGACTATCGTTTGCTCGATAGAACTCTCGTCCCATCAACCCATGGAACGCGTTGTTTATGTCGATCCAAAAGTCGTTTTTGTGGCGACTAGTTCCTAAAAAAAAGAAAATATTAGCAATATTAGGAAAAAAAATCATGTTAAAAAAATTTATTAGAAATCATGTTAAAAAAATTATTAGAAATACCTTGCTCTTTTTCCGACTCGCTTATCCACGCTTTCGTTAAAGCAAGCTCTTCTTCAGGTGTCCATTTAAGTGGTTGGCGGTTAGCGGCGGCTAATGCTTTCTCCTCCGCCGTCTTCCTCTAGGTGACTTCTTCTTGCAGGGGGGTTTTTACCCGAAGATGATCCCGCAACATTTTGGGGTTGTGTTTCGGGTACGGTTTGCGTTAAAGGAAGTTGTGAAGTAAGTTGTGAAGGAAGTTATGAAGGAACGAGAGAATCATTGAATGGGAAATTAGGATAAATTTGCCCACTAATGAAACCCGCATAACCCGCGTAGTCGGGACAAGGTGAAGGATAGGGTGGACGGTTTGGGATCGGGCGAACCGGTGGTGTATTCGGGTTTGGGACGTACGCGTATGGGTTGTTCGGGTCAAAACCTCGGTTGTATGGGTTATTTTTTGTTGAAGAAGTGTATAAAATTTGGTTGAAGAAGTGTATAAAATTTGGTTAAAGTGGGTGTTTTGTAGTGAAATGGGGGTAATTTATATAAAGTTTTTTTTTTTGACCGTTTAAAAATTAACGGATAGATTTTAAATTTTTTTTTTTTTGACCGTTTAAAAATGCAAGACCCACCAATAAAAAGCTGCCATGTGTACAAGACCTCTCCCCCACGCCAGTGACCTCCCCCCCCCCCCCCCCCCCCCCCCCCTCCCCCCTCCTCCACGCCGGTATGGCGGCGGTGTTCCCCCCCTTCCCGCCCCTCTCCCGCCCCCACTCCGGATACTCTTATACAATTTACCTGATAACTAACATACATATTTGAATTTTGGTCAACAAATGTATGCATGATACACCACCACACCATGATACATCATATACCAATCACATACATATCAAGTGTTTTATGGAATCCAAAGGCCATTTTCCTCTACAGAAATCTGTGCTTCAAGAACACCACTAGTCTGTATCACCATCTTGGTTTCAAGTCTTGTAATTTGTAATTAGTTTAATGAAAACGAAAAATAACATCTTCAATTTTCTTAATTCAAAAATGGTGTTTTGGATTGCTATTATTATCATCATTTTTTTTTATTTTGCATACAAAAGAGTGTCTTTTATTCAGAAGTCAATGTTTGACTGCCTTGTCTTGCATTAATTTTTTTTTTCTTGATGGATAGATGAGATTAATCTGATCCAATTAGGGAACCTAATTGGATTTTGGTCTCTAAAATATGGATATGAGGGATCAGAATTTCTCAAGATCAATCAATCATACCCAGTATATCCCACGAATAGTAAAACTATTGGTAGGGTCAGGGGAGGATGAGATGTAAGCACACCGTACCTCTACCCATAATGATAGAAAGACTGCTTCTAGAGAGATCCCCGGCTCAAAAAAGAGAACAGAAGACAGGCAAGCATACAAGTAAAGAGACAAGCACCACATGGATATTTCGCTATCGGCTAACGGACCAAGTGCAGGAATAAGCTAGTAAAATAGTGCATAAAAATATATTGCATTGAACATCATAAAAACATTTATACGAGACAACCACATGTAAGTTTCACATTACTCAATAAAACAAGATAAATAGATACATAAATCAAAATAGGTTTAGAAATCCTATAGTTAAGGTCTCATAATACACGGTCCTTAGAGAGGTGCAACTCTATGAGATCCTAAAAGTCATTTACTTTATCCCTACTTCTCCACGAACTCCTTTCTTGGACCATGTCCTTAGAGAGGTGCAACTCTATGAGATCCTGTCTAATTCGCTCATCCCAGGACAATTTAGGTCTGCCCCTATTCCTTCTCCTCTATACAATGCATGCTTCCACTGCTCTAATTGGCGCTGTTTTTCGTCTCCTCTTCACATGTCCAAACCATCTCAATCTCCCTTCCTTTATCTTGTCTGATATCCTAGCCACTCCAAACCTCTCTCTAAAGACCTCGTTTCTAATCCGATCTAGCCTTGTGTGCCCGCCCATCCACCTAAGCATCCTCATCCCTGCAACCTCCATCTTGCGTGCGTGCGTCTTCTTGATGGCCCAACACTCTGTCCCATACAACATAGCAGGTCTAATTGCGGTCCTGTAAAATTTCCCCTTCAATTTATTTGGGAACCGCTTATCGCACAATACCCCTGTGGCTGCTCTCCACCTACACCACCTGGCTTGTATGCGATGTGTTACGTCACTTTCTATATCTCCATCCTTTTTAACAAATGATCCTAAGTACTTAAACTTAGTTACCTGCGGGACAACCTGACCCTGAATAGTGATATGAGTGTCCTCGTCGTCGTTAACACCACTGAAATCACAATAGAGATACTCCGTCTTTGAGCGACTAATCCTTAAACCCATTCCCTCTAAAGCTTCTTGCCACTCCTCTAACCTTGCATTCAAATTTTGTTTAGTTTCTGCAACTAACACAATATCATCTGCAAAAAGCATGCACCATGGCACTGGCTTCTGAATCGACTTAGACAACTCATCCAAGACTACCGCAAAGAGAAACGGACTCAATGCAGACCCTTGGTGGAGTCCCACCTCCACAGGGAAAGAATCAATATCTCCTACCGACGCCCGTACACTAGTTTCAGTTCTATCATACATATCCTTAATTACGCCTATGTACTTCCCAGGTACTCATCTACCCTCTAAACTATCCCAAATCAATCTACGAGGCACACTGACTGTCATATGCCTTTTCAAGGTCAATTGGTTCTGCCTTTTTTTTTTTTTTTTTTAATTTTGTTTAATCTGGTCCATCTGGATATACTTTCCAGTTTAGATATTGGACAGAAAATAGTTCATGGTTTTGATGGTTTGGTCCGGTTGAAAAGTAGGAACCAAGCATTTGGCTTTATTATATATTTCTTTTCATTTTCAAGTATTCACGATACAATTTTAATATGGAGTAATGATTGAAAAAACAAGGTTCAAACTGTAAAACTTAACTGTTAAACTGGAAGCCGGCCAGTCAGGGTAACTATCTCAATACGGCTTTTAAGTTTTTTGTTCAGTTAGCGATTCAATTTCAAGTTTTTGTCAAAACCAGTCAGTTTTAGGTAGTATTAGTAATGATAATAAGCTTGAGCTGTAAAGTTCAAAAGCACAAGCTAAAAACAAAATCCTAGTGTAGGATTTAATAGAAGTGACAAGATTTTCATAGCAACATGATTCAATGTAGAACTTTTAAAAGTATAACACCTGAAACTATCATAGGACGAATTTCTACCATCATAAAAACGTATGAAATTATGTCACAATAAACAAGGTTTGTTTAGGGGTGTTTGGGATTGAGTTTGAAATGACTTATTGACTTTTTAAAAAGCTAATACGTCAATATGTCATTTGCAAACTCAATCCCAAATACCCTCTTAGTATCCCTCGAGTAATGTGTAATTTAGCATGGGTAAATCACATAATAGACATTGACCCTGGGAAAAAGCTAAACTAAACATAACTTCTAATGTGTAGGGATTTAAAAAAAAAATCGGGTAGAGGGTGACACGTCTTAAAAGGTTAGGCCATGTTAGTGGGACCCATAGTTTGTCTAATAACATTATGACATGTGGCATAATTTAGGGGAAAAGTGTATGTAATTAGCCTCCTAGCGAAGGAAATGTCTAAGCCCTAGTTGTTACCATTGAAAAGGCTCCTAGATTTTTTCCTAAACACAAGCGTTTCGAGGGAAAAAGGCTCCTAGACATTTTCCTCAACACGTGGCGCTATGTAATTAGCTGCGTGAGTGGGGTAAACCCTGTTGTTTTTATGCAGTCGATACACGTTAGAGGTTTCATATGTTTAATTTGACTTTTTGCATGTGGTCAATGTTGATCATGGTGATTTTATCATTTAATATTTACAAGAACTACCTGGATATAACAAAAGTAAAATATCATAGATTTCTTTTACCATCTTTGGTTAATACTATAGTAACTAATACCAGTACGAAATAATAATTTGGTCACATGTGTTGGAGAATTCCTAGTCGTCCTATGGCTGTGTGCGTGAAAGGAGGACTAGAGGAGTTGCTTGGCGTGCAAGGCAAGCATATCAAATTAATTAGTTTGTGGATAATTGTCTATGTGGTATCCTAATTGTGTTAGAATAGGATGTGTTATAGATAATTGTTATGGAATTAATTAATTAGGAATCCTAGTTATAGTATAACGTGATAGGTTAGCTATATATACCTTTGTTATTGGTAGGGATTATTCATTGTATTCAAGGTTTTGAGTTAAGTTTCCTTGATAATAAATTACGAGTTTTGTGCTCTGTTCTCTTTACCGATTATTCACTTTAATTGGTATCAGAGCGAACCTGGGATTCTTCTTACCTGAGATCGAGCTAAGGATAAAGGGTGACTTGTCGGCAGATTCCTCATCGGATTGATAGGTTGGAAACAGTCCACGTGACTGTTGATTGGTAGCAGGTTGGAAGCAGCTTGTTGCTGATTGTCCTGCGTGATACTTGATATCGAGAAGGAAGCCGGCTGAAATTTGTTCGGAATCGGAACTGAAGCTGCGAACTAACCTGTGGTGCTGAAATCGAAACAAAACAGAAGAGGAAACAAGGGCGCGTTGGTCTACTGTTGCTTCTGTTGTCGATAACAAGTTTGTTTTGTAGTTGTGTGCTTTGTTGAACTAAGCCAAAGGTGATCTGCTAGTTGACCAGATACCAGGGAAGAAGATAACAAAACTTTATTGGGCCTAGTGGATCGATCTCTATAATAGTCTTTTATTGGATCAGATCGTGGTTGGGCCTAATATTATCACAACTTCACAACAGTCTTTTTTTTACGTGTTAGTTAAAAAAAAAACGTGAATTATTTTTTTTCTTGTATTTGATTGAAGTCAGATCTGAATTAAGAAATGTAGGCTGGCAGATACTGAACCAGTTACACCCGGACCAACATCTGTTACTTACAGTCGAAGGAACAAGATGGTTGAAGGCGAAGGCAGTGGCGGGTCGAATCCCGAGAAAACACATTCAACATCTCTTCAATGTCCGATGTTGAACTCGGTAAATTATACGATCTGGATGATGCGTATTCGCGCAATTTTTAATGTTCATGGCGTGTGGGAGGCCATTGAACCCGGAACCGAAACTGATGTGAAAAAGAACAACATGGCAATCGCCTTGTTGTTTCAATCGATACCCGAAGATTTAATTTTGCAGGTTGGCAATTTAAAATCGGTGAAGGAGATGTGGGACGCGATAAAGGCTCGACCCCTTGGAGCCGATCGGGTACGAGAAGCGAGGCTTCAGACGCTAATGACGGAATTTGAGGCGATGAAGATGAAGGATTCAAGCACGATTGATGAATTTTCAAGCAAGTTAACAGGAATCTCTTCTAGAGCGGCGTCTCTCGGATCCGGAATTGAGGAAGCGCGGGTTGTGAAAAAGTTTCTCGGTGGGTTACCAAAACGGTTCATTCACATGGTAGCCTCGATTGAGCAACTATTAGATTTGAAGTCCGTGACATTCGATGATGTTGTTGGTAGAATGAAAGCGTATGAAGAACGTATAAGGGACGAAGAATCGCAAACGGATAATCAAGGAACCCAAACAAAATTAATGTTTAATAATTCTTCATCTAGTTCGAGACAGAATTCACGCGAATCGAGTAAGGGGCGCGGGAAAGGATCGAATCGCGGACGTGGTGGTGGACGCGGTGGTGGCAATTCCGGTCAAAACCGTGGATCACGTGACAAGTCCAACGAGGGAGATAAGCAAAAGGGTAAAAAGGATTATTCAAAAGTTCAATGTTATCGGTGCGACGAGTTTGGTCACTTTGTTTCAAGATGCCCAGAACGGAAGAAAGATAAACAGACAAACTTTGTCGACACGGAAGAAATAGACCCATCGTTATTTATGGTGCAAGGTGTCCAAGAGTACGTCTACTTAAACGAAGAGAAAGTTATTCCAAAAAAAAATACAGGAGCGGTTCAGAAGAACGGGACTCATGGTGTTTGGATAATGGGGCGAGTAACCATATGACGGGTAACTTATCATTTTTCTCCAAATTAAATAAGCGTGTTTGTGGCAAAGTTAAATTCGGGGATGGGTCTCAAGTCGATATTTGTGGGAAAGGGTCTATATTGCTAGTGGGTAAAACGGGGGAGCAAAGATTGTTAACGGATGTTTATTATATCCCTAGTTTATGTAGTAATATAATTAGTCTCGGTCAAGCAACGGAGTGCGGGTGTGATATTCGTATGAAAGACGATTATTTATTAATGTGTGATGCCCAAGGCAAGGTATTAATTGTGACATCCGTCACTTTTTATTTTTATATAATAATTATAATAATAATAATATTACTAATAATAATAAAAAAATTCAGATTATATATAGATATATACTTATAACCACACTCACTTGAAACACCATACAAAACCAACCCAAACCATAACCCACCCCAATTATTATTAAACCTTAAGCCCACCTATCCATTATAAAAGAAATTTAAGCCCAACCAAAACAATCTAAGCCCATGTACAAGGGGGCGGCCCACTTACCCCTTTTCTTTTTTTCTTCCCTGCGTGAGATGGACAGAAGGAACAGCAACAAGCTGTGGACCAGAAGCTTTCAAACCTTGACCGAGTAAACAAGCATAATTTTGGAAAT
Source organism: Ambrosia trifida (assembly GCA_028751855.1). Lineage (NCBI taxonomy): Eukaryota > Viridiplantae > Streptophyta > Magnoliopsida > Asterales > Asteraceae > Ambrosia > Ambrosia trifida. Next base: position 59,666,776 of record CM054128.1, on the reverse strand, counting down.
TTTGACGCGATTAAAGTGTGATTTCTTGACTGAACATCAAATCCGCTCAAAACCCACTAATCTTGGACGTATTTACAGCCTGTAACAAGGCAAACTCACGCGTGTTTTGACCATTTCGGGTCCAAGATTTGTGACACTTCCAATTATACAACGGTACTATAAATTAAACCCACCCTCTTAATCTAAAATGCCGAAAACACTTCCCTTAATCCTAATTTTCTCTCTAACGTATCCTGAAACTCGTATTTTGATCCTTGTTGACTTTTCTGTTTGACCCACTGTTCATCGCGATTACAACTGGTAAGTACCAATTCTGTTATTGGATTTTGTTCATCGGACATCTACATACAATAGCCCCATCATATAAGGGGCTATTGCTTGTTGAATTTGGTTATTGATTAAGCTAGGGTTCATGTATACGATTGGGGATGAAGCATCGTACAGACTTTGTTTATATTCAAAACACACAGAAGTTTATCACCAACTGATCAGTAGATCAGTTGGTATTTGCATTTGATTTAAAAACCTCGAACCGCCCCATGACAAGGGTTCGAATCCCACAACATTGCTTTATTTTTTTCTTAATTAAACCTATTATCAAAACTAACACATTTAACATATATAATTATTTTGAATCCAGTTTAACTCGTTCTCAGGGTGTGGCTCAGTTGGTGGCCACGCTTGTGATAAAACCCGAACCGGCCAGAGGCCCGGGTTCGATTCCCATAACCAACAAGTATTTTTTTGCCATCTATATATATACTTAATATATTAAACTTTTTAAAACAGTTTTTAAATACTAAAAGTGGTTTATAAATTCCACAAAAATTATTATATGATCTCCAAATGATAAAGTTCATCATCCAATTTTTAGTTTTTCAAAAATAAATTATTTAATATATATTATTAATAATACAAGTTTATTCATTTTTATTTATAAAATTCAATAAAAATATCTAAACAATTTTATTAAATCTCACAAAAATTATCCTAAACTTGTATATTCTTAAACATTTCAGAAATTATTTTTATATCAGAAAAACCGTTAATTTTATATTTTTTAATTAATTTTTGTTAGTTTTAGTCATAAATAATTCATAATAAATTCATTTTACAATATTTTTGCACCAAAATTTTACATAAATTATTTCTATCCATTTAGAACAGAAATACAATTTTTAATCCAAAAATTTCTTTAATTTTAATATTTTTAAATATTAAAGTTATATTTTGACAAATTGAAATAAATAGATTAAATATTCTATATTCAAGAAAATAATTTTATAAAAATTATTTTCACACTTAAAACTTTATATTGTGACCATATTTGATTTAAAGTTTACTCAAAGACTTTTTGTTTATTTATTTACCAAATTTCTCTTATTTATTAAACGTTTAATTTATTAACTAAATAAATACTTATCCCCAATTCGAAGCTCTAGAAAATACTTATAGACTAGATAGACTTAGACTTATTTGTTACATTATACATAGGGTGACACTTGGTAACGTTGGATTACACTTATTCAATTATACAAGACTTACCACCTCGCTAAGGTGAGTATTACTTATCCCCCTTTTTTTTTTTGCTTTTACAACTTTTGGGGTAATTCATGCACAAGTATACAAAACCTTCATATTCATTTACACATACATTTTTATTCATTTACAATTCATATACGTGTCTTGATTATCTTTGTGCTTATGTTTGAACATGAACGTATCTTACATACAAAATCATACATCTAGACATAACTTATGTTATGGTGCTCTTTACACATAGACGTAACTTATGTTACGGTGCTCATTTAGACATAACTTTGTGTTATGGTGCTCTTTTAGACTCACACGTGTTGAGGTGCTCATTATCAATTTCATTGTACAACTTTACATGTGATCTTTGTCTTGTTTGGTTACTTGCGTGTTTACATAATGCCTTGGTAATGCTAGACACATGAATTGTACTACTTTTCAAAACTTATACTATACGTACAAAACTAAGTAGTACTCACCAACATCATATGTTGACAAAATTATTTTCGTGCATGTTTCAGGATAAGCTGCTTGACGCTTGACATAGGACTTTGGACTTAGATTAAATCAATCAATTATCTTCATTTTTGTTGTCTTGTATTTAATTTCACGTGTTGTAAAACAATATTCAATAATCATATATTTACATTTTAGTACCATGAGCTTTTGAACAATCGTCACTACGTGGCACCTCGATGATTCCGCCATCGGTTGGGGTGTTACAGATTGGTATCAAAGCCATGGTTATAGGGAACTAGGTTATTAGATAAAATGGCCTAGACTATAACCGAACTTCAACTTTCATGCATAATATTTCCTAAATTACCTTACCCTCATTTCCCTCTACTTTCCTTCCTCTATATTTCCCTTCTTCTCCATTTCTCCTCATCTTTCATCCTGGTACATAGAGATGGTGTCCTACAAGGAGTGGAAAGCCTACATCATCATGGAACGGGAGCAGTGCCTTTCATGAAGACACTCTTAGGCATAATGCCTACTCTTATTTTGCTCCTTCAAAGTTGTTGAGCTTTAATGAGTGTGATAGAACACATGCAATCTGGAAGGGTGAATGCCTGTACACTGGGTTTTCTGGCATAGGCAAGCATAGCGCATAAATCCAATAACGGACCTGTTATGCTTACCTGGGGATTCCTGGAGTGAGTGTCCACTTATAGGCTAAAGCATGTCTTCTTTGATCACCATTGGGTTCAATTCCTTTGAAAAGTCAACGTTCTTGTTGGGCTTTACAGCTAGACAAGGGCACTCCAAGCATTTTGTGCAAGTTTTTCAATAATACTCTCTCGTTTCATATACAATACTTTGCATATCATGATTGCTTACAAGAATCATATCTTCATAATTATCTGTATTATTATACACTTACATTTTCTAATCTCATGATTATTCATTGACTACCTCATAGATGTCTGCTCGCCGCATGCTCCGTGATGCCAGCCAACGCCCTGTTCGTGCTTCTAGACAACGTTCTGATCGTCGCCTCGCATCTTTAGTCGCCGAGCAAATTGCTGCAGTGATCCCAAACCTTGTCAGTGAGATAACCCAGAATAGTAACAGCGCCAACACAGGGGGCACGACTCAATTTCGGTGCACTTTCAAACACTTTAACTCCTGCAACCCCACAAAATTCACTGGTGAGGAGGGTGCTACTGGCCTCCTCCAATGGTTTGAAAGCATGGAGAGCACCTTTGTGAACAGCGAGTGTCCTGATGAACTCCGCGTTCGCTATGCTACTAGTGTCCTTCAAAAGGGGGCGCTAACCTGGTGGAATGGCGAAAAGCGCAATCGAGGAGCTGATGTTGCTTTATCTCTATCGTGGGCTGAAGTTAAGGAACTCATGATCACCAAATTTTGCCCCAGGAACGAAATCAGGAAACTAGAGGAAGAATTCCATGGGTTGAAACAAGACAGTGGTGAGAATCTTGCGTATAATACTCGATATCACGAACTTAGCATACTGGTTCCACACATGGTCACCCCGGTCTCTCGAGCAATCGAAAAATATATCGAAGGATTACCGGACCTGATTCAAGACGTTGTCACTGGAGGCAAAACTACTACGGTGGAAGAAGCCATCCAACTTGCGGCCACTTTGACAGACAAACACGTAAGGAAAGGAAACTTGGTTAGGAAGGGCACCAAGACGTCTACTGAGAAAACCACCAATGCTGTTGAACAATCTAAGACTGTTTTAGCAAAGGCCGCCACTACTGCTTCGAACTCTAAGAAACGAATGGGCGATAATCAGAATCATGCTGTTGTGGATCTTGTAACTCAGCCTCCTATCAAGAAAGCCTACACGGGAATCCATCCTCAATGCAACACTTGCAAGTATCATCACCCTGCAAATCTTCCATGCCGTCAATGCACTAGATGTGGAAGGTTTGGACACTTTGTCACCACTTGTCGAGTAATGGTTGGGACACAGGGTAATCATCAAACAGCTGCCCAGGAACCACTACAGATTACTAACGGTCGGGCATGTTATCATTGTAGAGACCCTAACCACATACGACCTCAATGCCCTAAATTGAATAATGTAAACCTGGTGGCACATGGACGAGCTTTCAACAACAATATCAACGAAACAAACGGTCAGGATGACGTTAATCCCACTGGTTAAGCCATGGATGAAATCTTCCCAAGACTCGAGAATCCAATACTCGTGTTTTCATTTTCTTGATCCTATTATCATTTTGTACCCAATTTTGTCGCACTCATTAGCATACAACATCTAGAAATTTCCTTGCATACTATTGTGTACGAACACAGATTGGAAATTTATCAAATTCGGTTACGTTTATTTTAAATCGTATAAGTTTCAGACTCTACCTTACATTTTATTGAAACATTGGTCTTGATACCTATTTAATCCTACAAAGCTTTTCTAAAAACATCATTGTTTGTCATATGAAACTTGATCTTTCCCTTAATTTGACTATCCATTTAACATTTAATTATTCATGATACTCGTAAACTATTTCTATAGGCCACTAAGATAACACTTACACTTAATGGTTGTAGTACTCACAAACTTGCTTGCATGTGTGTATTATCCACGCAACTCAGATAAACATTTCATTTAAAGGGCTCCTCGGACGAGTGGTAGCCCATACTTAAATACTGTTATGCTTACAAGTCATTGCAATGCAATTGACCTAGTCATTACATAGCCTCATTTCATTGATAAACGTGTTGTTGTGTCATCTTCTTGTGAAACTTATTTGCTTTAATGTGTGTTAGATTAGGATCATAGAAGGACACAAAACCCTAACGTAAGGTAAATTGATGATTCCGGTCCGGAACGTAATCATGAATTTACAGGTGCGTTAGGGTAGTGTGAAATTCTATTAGAGTTTTTGGGTAGACGTCCAGTACGTTTTCAAGGTATCAAAGGTGTGGTGGGTTAGCTGCGGTACACCCTGTATACAAACATTAATGATGCATTGAAAGTGAGACTGGAAGTCGGACCAGGAACAAACTCTGGTTACTTGGTAGTTCATTAGTCTTTCTATAATCAATCAACTCATACATTTATTTTAGGATTCCTAAAACTTGAAGTTTAATGTTTTACTAGATTCTTATTCTCCTTATTATTCAAGACGAGCCTAATCCAATCCTTAACCCACACCTATCAAACCTCTTACCCAAATCATTCGAATTTTCCAAACCACAGTTAACTTAAATTTTTACCCAAGCATCCATAACCCTATGTTTCTAATAACTTCGGGACGAAGTTTCTAAAAGTAGGAGATGTTGTGACATCCGTCACTTTTTATTTTTATATAATAATTATAATAATAATAATAATAATAATAATAATATTACTAATAATAATAAAAAAATTCAGATTATATATAGATATATACTTATAACCACACTCACTTGAAACACCATACAAAACCAACCCAAACCATAACCCACCCCAATTATTATTAAACCTTAAGCCCACCTATCCTTTATAAAAGAAATTTAAGCCCAACCAAAACAATCTAAGCCCATGTACAAGGGGGCGGCCCACTTACACCTTTTCTTTTTTTCTTTCCTGCGTGAGATGGACAGAAGGAACAGCAACAAGCTGTTGACCAGAAGCTTTCAAACCTTGACCGAGTAAACAAGCATAATTTTGGAAATTTTGACGCGATTAAAGTGTGATTTCTTGACTGAACATCAAATCCGCTCAAAACCCACTAATCTTGGACGTATTTACAGCCTGTAACAAGGCAAACTCACGCGTGTTTTGACCATTTCGGGTCCAAGATTTGTGACACTTCCAATTATACAACGGCACTATAAATTAAACCCACCCTCTTAATCTAAAATGCCGAAAACACTTCCCATAATCCTAATTTTCTCTCTAACGTATCCTGAAACTCGTATTTTGATCCTTGTTGACTTTTCTGTTTGACCCATTGTTCATCGCGATTACAACTGGTAAGTACCAATTCTGTTATTGGATTTTGTTCATCGGACATCTACATACAATAGCCCCATCATATAAGGGGCTATTGCTTGTTGAATTTGGTTATTGATTAAGCTAGGGTTCATGTATACGATTGGGGATGAAGCATCGTACAGACTTTGTTTATATTCAAAACACACAGAAGTTTATCACCAACACCAACTGATCAGTAGATCAGTTGGTATTTGCATTTGATTTAAAAACCTCGAACCACCCCATGACAAGGGTTCGAATCCCACAACATTGCTTTATTTTTTTTCTTAATTAAACCTATTATCAAAACTAACACATTTAACATATATAATTATTTTGAATCAAGTTTAACTCGTTCTCAGGGTGTGGCTCAGTTGGTGGCCACGCTTGTGATAAAACCCGAACCGGCCAGAGGCCCGGGTTCGATTCCCATAACCAACAAGTATTTTTTTTGCCATCTTTATATATATACTTAATATATTAAACTTTTTAAAACAGTTTTTAAATACTAAAAGTGGTTTATAAATTCCACAAAAATTATTATATGATCTCCAAATGATAAAGTTCATCATCCAATTTTTAGTTTTTCAAAAATAAATTATTTAATATATATTATTAATAATACAAGTTTATTCATTTTTATTTATAAAATTCAATAAAAATATCTAAACAATTTTATTAAATCTCACAAAAATTATCCTAAACTTGTATATTCTTAAGCATTTCAGAAATTGTTTTTATATCAGAAAAACCGTTAATTTTATATTTTTTAATTAATTTTTGTTAGTTTTAGTCATAAATAATTCATAATAAATTCATTTTACAATATTTTTGCACCAAAATTTTACATAAATTATTTCTATCCATTTAGAACAGAAATACAATTTTTAATCCAAAAATTTCTTTAATTTTAATATTTTTAAATATTAAAGTTATATTTTGACAAATTGAAATAAATAGATTAAATATCCTATATTCAAGAAAATAATTTTATAAAAATTATTTTCACACTTAAAACTTTATATTGTGACCATATTTGATTTAAAGTTTACTCAAAGACTTTTTGTTTATTTATTTACCAAATTTCTCTTATTTATTAAACGTTTAATTTATTAACTAAATAAATACTTATCCCCAATTCGAAGCCCTAGAAAATACTTATAGACTAGATAGACTTAGACTTATTTGTTACATTATACATAGGGTGACACTTGGTAACGTTGGATTACACTTATTCAATTATACAAGACTTACCACCTCGCTAAGGTGAGTATTACTTATCCCCCCCCCTTTTTTTTTTTTTTTTTGCTTTTACAACTTTTGGGGTGATTCATGCACAAGTATACAAAACCTTCATATTCATTTACACATACATTTTTATTCATTTACAATTCATATACGTGTCTTGATTATCTTTGTGCTTATGTTTGAACATGAACGTAGCTTACATACAAAATCATACATCTAGACATAACTTATGTTATGGTGCTCTTTACACATAGACGTAACTTATGTTACGGTGCTCATTTAGACATAACTTTGTGTTATGGTGCTCTTTTAGACTCACACGTGTTGAGGTGCTCATTATCAATTTCATTGTACAACTTTACATGTGATCTTTGTCTTGTTTGGTTACTTGCGTGTTAACATAATGCCTTGGTGATGCTAGACACATGAATTGTACTACTTTTCAAAACTTATACTATACGTACAAAACTAAGTAGTACTCACCAACATCATATGTTGAGAAAATTATTTTCGTGCATGTTTCAGGATAAGCTGCTTGACGCTTCACATAGGACTTTGGACTTAGATTAAATCAATCAATTATCTTCATTTTTGTTGTCTTGTATTTAATTTCACGTGTTGTAAAACAATATTCAATAATCATATATTTACATTTTAGTACCATGAGCTTTTGAACAATCGTCACTACGTGGCACCTCGATGATTCCGCCATCGGTTGGGGTGTTACATTAATGAATGTAACCCGTTCCAAAAATCGTCTTTACACGATTAAATTAAAAGTTGGAAAACCCGTATGCTTGAAGGCTCGAATTGATAATGATAATTGGTTGTGGCACGCGAGACTAGGACACCTAAATTTCAAGTTTATGAAACAAATGGTGAATAAAGACATGGTCGTGGGAATGCCAAAAATCAATCATGAAAATCAAATTTGTGATGCGTGCCTAGTCGGGAAGCAAACGAGACAACCTTTTCCAAAGACGGCGTCTTTTAGGGCGAAGCGAGCATTGGAACTTGTTCATGGAGACTTATGCGGTCCAATTTCTCCGAGTACAATTGCGGGAAATAGGTATGTATTTGTCTTAGTTGATGATTTTTCACGCTTCATGTGGACTTTTCTTTTGAAGGAAAAAAGTGATGCGTTTGAGACCTTCAAAAAGTTTTAAGTTATGGTGGAAGTGGAAGTTGGTGAAAAAATCAAGACGTTTCGAACCGATCGAGGAGGAGAATTTACATCTCACGAGTTCAATTGGTTTTGTGAAAACGAAGGGATTATTCGACACCTAACCGCTCCATATACACCTCAACAAAACGGGGTGGTGGAGAGGCGAAACCGTACCTTAATGGAGATGACTCGTAGTATATTAAAAGCGCGACAAGTCCCTAATTTTTTGTGGGGGGAGGCGGTGAGGCACTCAACCAACTTAATAAATAAATCTCCAACACGGGCGTTAAATGTAGACAAAACACCGTACGAGATGCTTAAACGAAAGAAACCGGATCTCCAATTTCTTAAAGTTTTTGGATGTGCCGCGTACTTAAAAGTTGTTGGTGGACATCTTTCAAAATTAGACGATCGTTCGACTCGTTTAGTTTATCTTGGAAGTGAAAAAGGTTCGGTGGATATCGTTTATATAATCCGACGACTCGAAGAATTGTTGTGGGTCGAGACGGAGATACGGAGTTTGATGAAACGCGTGGTTGGAATTGGGGAAAACTTAATGTTTTTAATAACGAGGAAGCTCGCGAACCGGGTATGTTTTGGGTTGACTTTGATGGCGTTATTGACACGGGAGATGGATCCGTTAGTACAAAGCCAAGTGGGTTTGAACAAAATAATAATGACCATTCAAATGTTGACTTTGTTGAACAAGGAGATACAGTTGTCGCAAGTTCAGTAGGCCAATTTAATAACCACTCTCAAAATTCAAGGTTAGGCTCAAGAAATAATTCCATAACGTCAACAGTAAGCCCAGCTGTTGACACAATCATAGGTACTGATGAGCCAGTGCGTGAAGAAGATAATCAGAACCAGGCCCAACAGGGCGTGAGCAGTAACAGTTCTGAAACAAATGATTTTGTTACTCCCGAGCAGGTTATACGAAGATCCAATCGAGCAACGGTTACCCCGGTACGTTTTAATGATTACGTATTAAATTCATGTGAGATTGATGTCAATTTTTTATTGCTTGCGGATGATGAACCGGTTTGTTTTAATGATGCAGAAACTAAACCGGAGTGGATGACCGCAATGCGCGCGCAAATTGATTCAATAAATAAAAATAATACGTGGACGTTAACTGAGTTACCGTGTGGTGCAAAGGCGATTGGATTGAAGTGGGTTTTCAAGGTTAAGCGTAACGCGGATGGCTCACTAAATAAACACAAGGCGAGACTCATGGCAAAGGGTTATGTTCAGCAACCCGGAGTCGATTTTGACGAGGTTTTCGCGCCGGTGGCTCGACTTGAAACGGTTTGGTTATTAATTTCACTTGCAGCGAATGAAGGTTGGGAATTACATCATCTTGATGTCAAGTCCGCGTTTCTACATGGCGAGTTGAAAGAAGAAGTTTATGTTGCTCAACCAGAAGGGTTCGTTAAAAAAGGCGAAGAACATAAAGTGTATAAATTAACAAAGGCGTTGTACGGGTTGAGGCAAGCTCCGCGTGCGTGGAATACGAAGTTAAACAGTATTTTGTTAAAAATGAAATTTCACAGGTGCTCGCAAGAACAAGCCGTATACCGAAGAACCGTTGGAACGGATGTGTTATTAATCGGTGTGTACGTGGACGATTTAATTGTGACCGGTTCCAGTTTGAAACTTATAATGGAGTTTAAGCGCGGGATGGCTAAAAACTTCGAGATGTCGGATTTGGGAAAACTTACTTATTATCTTGGAATTGAAGTTTTGCAGAGCAATGAAGGGATAAAAATTAAGCAAGAGGCGTATGCAAAGAAAATTTTAACAGAAGCAGGAATGATGAATTGCAATCCTACTAATGTTCCCATGGATCCGAATGTTAAAGTTTCAAAGTTTGAAGATGAGGAAGATGTTGATGCAACGAGATATCGAAAGATTGTCGGGTGTCTCCGGTACCTGTTACAGACTCGTCCGGATTTGGCGTTTTCGGTCGGAGTAGCAAGTCGGTACATGCAATGCCCGAAGCAATCTCATGCAGCTCTCATTAAGCAAATTCTTCGTTATTTGAAAGGCACTTTTAGCTATGGCATTTCCTATACTCGAGGATCGAATGTGTTGGTTGGTTACAGTGATAGTAGTCACAACATAGATGAAGACGATGGAAGAAGTACTACAGGACATGTGTTTTATTTTGGGTCTTCCCCAATTACTTGGTGTTCTGAAAAACAAAGTACAGTGGCTTTATCATCGTGTGAGGCAGAGTATATGGCGGCATGTGCAGCCGTGTGTCAGGCGGTTTGGCTAAAAGAACTAATTGGTGAATTACTCGACAAGAAAATTCAAGCGGTTGTATTACGTGTGGATAATACATCGACAATATCTCTCGTGAAGAACCCGGTTTTCCATAGAAAAATCAAGCATATTAAATCCCGGTTTCACTATATTCGGGAATGTGCAAATCGTGAAGATATCGCGGTTGAGCATGTTAGTGGCATTGATCAAAAGGCGGATATTTTGACGAAGGCTCTTGGGAAGATCAAGTTCAAGGAGATGACTGAAAAGCTTGGAGTTGAAGACTTGTCTGATACGACTCAGAAATTTAGGGGGTGAATGTTGGAGAATTCCTAGTCGTCCTATGGCTGTGTGCGTGAAAGGAGGACTAGAGGAGTTGCTTGGCGTGCAAGGCAAGCATATCAAATTAATTAGTTTGTGGATAATTGTCTATGTGGTATCCTAATTGTGTTAGAATAGGATGTGTTATAGATAATTGTTATGGAATTAATTAATTAGGAATCCTAGTTATAGTATAACGTGATAGGTTAGCTATATGTACCTTTGTTATTGGTAGGGATTATTCATTGTATTCAAGGTTTTGAGTTAAGTTTCCTTGATAATAAATTACGAGTTTTGTGCTCTGTTCTCTGTACCGATTATTCACTTTAATTGGTATCAGAGCGAACTTGGTATTCTTCTTACCTGAGATCGAGCTAAGGATAAAGGGTGACTTGTCGGCAGATTCCTCATCGGATTGATAGGTTGGAAACAGTCCACGTGAATGTTGATTGGTAGCAGGTTGGAAGCAGCTTGCTGCTGATTGTCCTGCGTGATACTTGATATCGAGAAGGAAGCCGGCTGAAATTTGTTCGGAATCGGAACTGAAGCTGCGAACTAACCTGTGGTGCTGAAATCGAAACAAAACAGAAGAGGAAACAAGGGCGCGTTGGTCTACTGTTGCTTCTGTTGTCGATAACAAGTTTGTTTTGTAGTTGTGTGCTTTGTTGAACTAAGCCAAAGGTGATCTGCTAGTTGACCAGATACCAGGGAAGAAGATAACAAAACTTTATTGGGCCTAGTGGATCGATCTCTATAATAGTCTTTTATTGGATCAGATCGTGGTTGGGCCTAATATTATCACAACTTCACAGCAGTCTTTTTTTTACGTGTTAGTTAAAAAAAAAACGTGAATTATTTTTTTTCTTGTATTTGATTGAAGTCAGATCTGAATTAAGAAATGTAGGCTGGCAGATACTGAACCAGTTACACCCGGACCAACATCTGTTACTTACAGTCGAAGGAACAAGATGGTTGAAGGCGAAGGCAGTGGCGGGTCGAATCCCGAGAAAACACATTCAACATCTCTTCAATGTCCGATGTTGAACTCGGTAAATTATACGATCTGGGTGATGCGTATTCGCGCAATTTTTAATGTTCATGGCGTGTGGGAGGCCATTGAACCCGGAACCGAAACTGATGTGAAAAAGAACAACATGGCAATCGCCTTGTTGTTTCAATCGATACCCGAAGATTTAATTTTGCAGGTTGGCAATTTAAAATCGGTGAAGGAGATGTGGGACGCGATAAAGGCTCGACCCCTTGGAGCCGATCGGGTACGAGAAGCGAGGCTTCAGACGCTAATGACGGAATTTGAGGCGATGAAGATGAAGGATTCAAGCACGATTGATGAATTTTCAAGCAAGTTAACAGGAATCTCTTCTAGAGCGGCGTCTCTCGGATCCGGAATTGAGGAAGCGCGGGTTGTGAAAAAGTTTCTCGGTGGGTTACCAAAACGGTTCATTCACATGGTAGCCTCGATTGAGCAACTATTAGATTTGAAGTCCGTGACATTCGATGATGTTGTTGGTAGAATGAAAGCGTATGAAGAACGTATAGGGGACGAAGAATCGCAAACGGATAATCAAGGAACCCAAACAAAATTAATGTTTAATAATTCTTCATCTAGTTCGAGACAGAATTCACGCGAATCGAGTAAGGGGTGCGGTAAAGGATCGAATCGCGGACGTGGTGGTGGACGCGGTGGTGGCAATTCCGGTCAAAACCGTGGATCACGTGACAAGTCCAACGAGGGAGATAAGCAAAAGGCTAAAAAGGATTATTCAAAAGTTCAATGTTATCGGTGCGACGAGTTTGGTCACTTTGTTTCAAGATGCCCAGAACGGAAGAAAGATAAACAGACAAACTTTGTCGACGCGGAAGAAATAGACCCATCGTTATTTATGGTGCAAGGTGTCCAAGAGTACGTCTACTTAAACGAAGAGAAAGTTATTCCAAAAAAAAATACAGGAGCGGTTCAGAAGAACGGGACTCATGGTGTTTGGATAATGGGGCGAGTAACCATATGACGGGTAACTTATCATTTTTCTCCGAATTAAATAAGCGTGTTTGTGGAAAAGTTAAATTCGGGGATGGGTCTCAAGTCGATATTTGTGGGAAAGGGTCTATATTGCTAGTGGGTAAAACGGGGGAGCAAAGATTGTTAACGGATGTTTATTATATCCCTAGTTTATGTAGTAATATAATTAGTCTCGGTCAAGCAACGGAGTGCGGGTGTGATATTCGTATGAAAGAAGATTATTTATTAATGTGTGATGCCCAAGGCAAGGTATTAATGAATGTAACCCGTTCCAAAAATCGTCTTTACACGATTAAATTAAAAGTTGGAAAACCCGTATGTTTGAAGGCTCGAATTGATAATGATAATTGGTTGTGGCACGCGAGACTAGGACACCTAAATTTCGAGTTTATGAAACAAATGGTGAATAAAGACATGGTCGTGGGAATGCCAAAAATCAATCATGAAAATCAAATAGTCATTCAAACACTTTTACATTTTAGTATCTCCTTTTAGTTACTTTAATTCCCCAATTTTTAGTTAGTAGTTACACTTTTCTCTTATCCCCTACAAAATTATAATTCTTTTATTTAATCCTATCATAACTTTTAAACTGTTATGTTTTAAAAATATTCAAAAATGTCGTGACAACCTGCTCATTTTTGTCAAAGTTTTTATGTTTGTTTTAGTCAATATCGACGTGTAGATTGAAATGTACAAGAAAGAAATGCGCTATGTACAAGTGATTATTGCATTGCATGTTTAACTAAAGGAATTTAAAAGAAACTAATATTTCTTAATTAATTGAAAGAATTCAAATTTTACCTACAATTAAATGCTTTATAGCTAAACTTTAAAAGATGTAACTAATATTTTTATAAGGTACATTTCATTAATGCAGAAGTAAAGGTAAAGCAGCTGCCGCATTATTTTAGGATAAAACATTATAAAGCTTGAATAAACATTAAATTAGAAACTAAAATATAGGTGGAATTTGGATTACAGATCAACAAAATTTGGACGCAATTAAAGAACTTAGGAATGTTTATTGTTAATTTGGATGTTGAATCATAACACCATTTCATGACCAAGTAAAACTCAAAATCATAAAATTGAATTTGGTCCTATACTTTGTCCTACCCAACAGTGAAAAATTCACATCAACAAATGAAACAATTCAAAAAACTATACAGGGCACTTGAAATCTACAAACTAGCTCTTGGAGATTCTTAAAATATGATAATGTTGTTAAACGTTATGGTTCATCGTTGATTTGGCAGACAAATAATTTGCCGCGCGATAACAATACTGCAACACAAGCCTGAGCTCTTAGAATGCTTTATCACATTTGCTACAAAGAGTTTTAATTGTTGTACCGTGTTTAAATAATCAACATTAGCCGTATGTGCATATGTATATTGGCATGCATGCATATATTAATAGGTATACACATAAATATAACTAGTAGAGTGCCCGCGCGATGCAGCGAGAAACACAAACACTTCTAAGGGTGTGTATGGTTCTGTTAAGTTCGATTATTAGCCTCAACTGAAACTAAAATCAAAATTCATCAATTAATCAATCTTATTAAACAATTGGTTCCTTGGTTCGATTAGTATTGTTAGATTATCGGTTTTAGTCCGGTTTAGTTAATTTTGGTAAATAACAAAAACAAACTTTGGCTATTTTTTTTTTTTTTTTTGCCTAGAAGTACATGAAATGGAGGTATAAATACATGAAATAGAGGTAAAAATAGCCCTGTAAACGAACCGAATGTTCATGAGCTGTTCGTGAAGTTGTTCGGCGGAAAGTTCGTTTATGTCGTTTATTTAATAAATGACAATCAGAAACAATTTTTTTTGTTTAGTTAAATGAGTGAACATGAACAAACGTTGAGTTTGTTCATTTATGTTCGTGAATGTCCGTTTATGTTCGTTTATTTATGCATGTTTAAGTTTATTAATTACATACGTAGTTATATTTACATAAATACAAACATTAATTGGGCTTTAGCTACCTATATAAATATATAACCAATTATTAATTGGGTTTTTCAGTAATACAAAATCGTTCACATTTATTATGTTCGTGAACGTCCGTTTATGTTCGTTGGTGAACTGTTCTTTTAGGTTTACACGAACGAACATAAACGAACAAGAACATGACAAATTTCTTAATGAACGAACATTAACACAAAAATGTGTTTGATTATATGTTCGTGTTCAGTTAAAATTAAATGAACATTCGGTTTGTTTACATGCCTAGATATAAAAGCTAAAAATTTCAAAACCCTCTCTATTTATACCGCCACTACAATTCATAAACCTATCTACTCAGCATCAAACCATATTAGAGTATAATTTGTTATATACTTTTAATTAAAAAATTGATTTTTTACGTGATTAACAATATCTAGAGGTGAACAATAATTGAAACTCAACCAAAATCGAACACAAACATACAAAACCGAACATAAGATTAACCTAAACCGAGTTAACCTAATATCGGTTTTTTTGTACCCTAAGTTAACCAAAATTAACAAACCAAAACTGAACCATTCATACATGTATATCCTTTATACATCCATTACATGTATTTATACCTTCATTTCATGTGCTTGTAAGCAAAATTTTAACCAAAGTTTGGTTTTGGTTATTAACCAAAATTAACTAAACCGAACTAAAAATGACAATCTAACCAAATAGACTGAACCAATTAACCGGCTAGTTAACAAGATTGATAAGCCGATAATTCCGATTTTTGTTTCGGTTGAGGCTTATAACCAAACTGAACCTAAACTAACCATGAACCATTAGAAGTGTCTGTGTTTCCTACCACATCATGCGGGCATACTGTTATGAATATATTAATGGGTCTGTTTCAGTTTAACTAATTTGGGTTAACTAAGGGTACAAAAAGAAAACGATAGCCAATTTTAAGTTAAATCGGATGTTTTCAGTTTTCAATAGATTTTGGTTCAGTTTTGTCAGATTTTTGGTTTGGCTTTGGTGAATGGTTTAATTATTGCTCACTCCTATATATCATTAATCACGTAGCACATAAAGATTTTTTAAATAAAAATAGCAACACTATACTCGAATTAAAGATAATAAAATGCTCTTTTTATGGTGTAATTTTTTTATAAAAGTATAAACGTATTAAAAAAATATGACTATTTAAAATCATGAGGGGTGGTTTGCTTAAAATATGGAAAAGAAGTTTAACTATAATTTAAATAAACAAAAGTTAACTAAAGTTTAAGAGATTAAAGTGTAACTAAGATAGGGTATTAAAATGTAAATAATGTATGAATGACTATTTTACCATCATTATAGGATTATTAATGAAAAATAAGTTCTTAACTTTTAGGTATCTTAAACTATCCCTCACTCATACATTATAATATAGTATAGATTAACTAAAAAATATCTCATTAAACTTTTAAATATACACAATTAGCTAAATATGTAATAAAAATAGGTTTAGAAAATGTAATTATGCATATTAGATATTAATTGTAGGTAAATTTCTTTTAAAAACCTTGACTGCATCAATTCAGCCAAAAACACCTGATGCATATTATATATCCACGTGATATTAACATCTATGTTAATAACAACAAAACTCCCTAATTTGAAGGGATTATTTTTAACAAATTTGAAAAAATAAAATATAAAAAACACTAAATTTGGTGTTCATAGAATACATAATAAAGTTTTCACACTTTAGTCAAACATAAACAAAACTTCCTAATTTAAAGGGGTGGGAAAATCATTTGTTTTAAAATTTAAACCATATACTAACCTACTAAAGTTTATCTTATAAATACATAGTAATGCACACATATTTCACTTGCTAAAATACTTAGACATGGATCTAAATATGAATTCAAAGGTTGGAGCTTATAAGGTTGGTTCTTTGTTAGTTTATGGTTTTCATTCGTCCCATTTTACTAATTAGACCCTTTTATACATATTTTAGTCATGTAAATGTTAGCTTTTTGGTTTTACAAATTCATTTAGATGAAAAACATACGGAAATGAACAAACCAATAGCCATACAAGCGTCTAAAGTAGCGTATAAGGTTGAATTTATTAATGTTTACTTTTTAATATTAACATGGTTGTTATTTTATGTGGTATATTGTTTTGTTTTATTGCAGGATAATGATGGAAATAGTGTTGAGATTATTTGCTATAGTGCAATGTTTAATCCCTACAAATCTAATCTTTAACATGAATTTAGTGAAGAGGTAATATCAATACTTATTTCATCTTCTACTGACTTGTGTATTAAATATTTTTAATTTGTTAAGGATTGAATGCATAAAACTAATAGGAAGAGATCTAAGAGACTCTCTGAATATAAATTAAGTTAAGTTATTGATCTAGACAATTATGATGAAAATGACAAAGAAGACGCATTTGATGATACTTCATATTTAAGCACTAAACTGAAAGTCCCTTTAAGATACCACGTGTGTCAATTCATAAGTGCAACAGATTTCATTGTGGTTTAATATTATATGTTTCTTTAAAAGTTGTGTTACTTTTAGCATCGTATTTTATTTTGTTCATTCCAGTAACTTTTCATTTAATTTAGTTAGTTATGATATATTTTTTCTTCATTTTAATTATCATTTTGATTTTGCAAATCAGCAACAAGAAAATAAAAATATATGCGTCCGCTGAAAATGTTAAAAATGAATTGGAAGCAAGAATTTATTCTAGATTTTGATTATTGGAATAAATCTCATCCTTCAAAAGATTTAATAATCAAATATGAAGATATACCAGAAATTCCAGGGACCGCTCTTAATGGCGAATGGTGGGCAGACAATATAGATGAGATCATGCAAACTTGAAAGGCGTATGACTAAATTGATCTCATGATTCAAGTACTTTACATTTGAGTTTTTAATTTCCAACTTTTATGTTTATTATACTTATTTTTTCTTTCGTATGTTAACTTTATTTTATCAAATGTTTCTTGAAGTACTTTATAATTTAAATGTTAAATCTTGTTAGTTACAAGGCATGTGTAACGCTTATGACGTATATCCATCGCAATTATGCTAAAACAAATATTATAAGAATTTGAAATAAGTATCACACTTTAGTGTCGCTCCCGCCGCATCGCGCGGGTTTTCTACTAGTTTGATAAATGTATTAAGTTAAACTGCATTAAAATATCTTTATAATAAATCTGTTTAATGAATAGTAACAAGTAGCCAAACGATTTGCAATCTCAAACTCAACCTTCAGAGTGGAACTGATATCTTTTGAGTGAAACTAAAGCAACCAAGGTGCTGCTACCCACCAGCAACAATTAAGTTGTAGGCAATCACATCACTACTTTCACTAGGAATCGAGCAAGAAACTTTGTTGATGGTAGAAATTCATCAGCAGAAACTTGTCGTCACTAAACTAAGCTGTTGATAGTAACCATAAGCAACAACTACAATCGTTGAAGCGGGCTCCAAAAACATAAATGTAAGCAGTTGCTAAGGATGTAATATCCAAGGAACACCGGGTTATAAATCCTCCATCTTGCTTCTTTCTTTCGCTGACGGTTTCCACCATTCTCAAAGTTTCTCCATTGCAACAGTTAATAATATATTATATAATATATATAAAACAAACTTCATCTATCCAAAAATTTGAAACAATACATGTATTGATATATTATCCATGCCGGTCTTTACGTATACAAAACCCGAAACCAAACACACCTCAATCCGCAAACTACAAAAACAGCAGTTCAAAACCATACCCATGTCATATCTACAAAACAACTCTACAAACAAAAAAACCATACTATAAACATCGTAACAGTAACCAAATTCAATTTCATTTCTTTAAACTAACAATAATCATATCTAAAGCCTATAACCAGAACCAGGTGGTGCTGGTGGCAAGCGGTTTGGGGTGCGGCGACTGCCAGAGTTTGATCCTGAACCCACATCTCCATTCTCCGAAGGGTCACTATTCCTGCGCCTATGACCATTCGACCCCATCCTAGAGCCCAGGCTCGTTGGTCCATTAGCAGCACCATCAAACGCAGATCTCCAGTCATCACCCTGGCCACTGCTTCTTGGACTCTCTGTACGTTCAAGAAAACAAAAATTTCATTTCAAATGAACAGCAGAATTAAGATTATCATTATTATTGCAGTAATACAAAGATATACATGTACCTGCAGGACTAGTACCATTTGACATGGCTCCCGAAGCGGCTGCAGCTGCTCGATTCTCATGAATGCTTAGTTGTCTGGTGAGTTTAGAAAGCAGGCTGGATTGTTTCTGAATTTTCTCTCTTTTGCGTTTAACATTACCGTCCTCCTGAAGCAGCTCTTCAATCCTTGGTGTACTTTGGGAACTACACCGACGAAATAAATAGGCAGCAATTTAAAACGTGTTGGAAGTTAATGATACAACCTCATATATAAATCACTTTATTCAAGAATGTAATATAAATATATAATATCAGTAACAGTTAATATCATATAAAAGAAACAATACTTTAGTCCCTTGAATGGGTCAAAATTGATGAATTGTCGTTCCAAGTGTGTAAAACTGCTGGCACAGTTTTTTTTAGATAAAGTTATATTTTAAAGCGGTAATAGATCAATGAGTTAGTGTTTCACATGAACAAAAGATCATCCCGATAGCCTCCACAAAGTTATATTTTAAAGCGGTAATAGATCAAATATGTAATGATTGTGCTAGTAGCTGACGTTGATTTCACATACACATGTTTTTTAAACAACTTAAAGGACTACTATACCAAAAATGGTTTAACGAACTTTTTCATGTGAAATAAGTACGTTTTTATGGTATTAGCTCTATTAGTAACATAGTTATCATTATCTATTAATTAAATTTAAGAAAATACGTTTCCACCAAAATAAATCTGACCCGTGATGTACATTTTTTCACCTCTAGCAATAAGAAACCAAATTAAAGGAGCTTACCTAACAGAACTGTATAACTTATTAAGCATATCTTCTTTAGATTTTTCCACTTGGCAAAGAACAACTGCCTGAAAACCAGAACAAGGAACTGTAAGACGGAAGGCGTACAATAGACATGGGTGTGCGTATTATGGGTTTTAAAGGAAATATCAAATAATACCTTTGGAACATTGGCTGCAAGGCTGTTGAGAACAGCCTCAACATAGCCTCGTACTTCCTGCGCCATCCAACGAAGTTCTTCCTCTGGGTCTGCAGGTTTTCTAACCATCGTATCCTAAAAATCACAAAAATATCCAATCACTTAACCATAGTCACATGAATCGCGGTACGCTCCGGTTCGTGGTACGAAAACGGGTACGCGGTTCGTGAATTTCTAAAATTCGGTACGACGGGGGGTAGGTTCATTCGGTTCGCCAATTCGGTACGCGGTACGGTGTACCCTATGAGTTGGTACGTAGTATCGTATATAAACATTATACAATATATAACTTTAAGTATCAAATGTAAACTAGTAAAGATAGAGGGACTTAAATGTATAAATATACAAACTTATTTACACTTTTTAAGTAAAAACAAACAAATTTTAGGGAATAAATGTAAACTAATAAAAGATGGAGGGGTTAATGTTAAAATATCTTGGCTTTTAAGTTTTGTAAATAACAAAATAAAAACCATCTGCCCGTCATCTTCCTTCCTCAACCCACAAACCCTAATTTTTTGTCTCCTCCATTGTTGAAGCTTGTTCCTCGCCGTCATACACTCCAATCGCTGCAATACAGGTACCTCTAACCTCTGTTCTACTCTAACGAATCGGGTACGCTCAATTCTTCGAATCAGAGAGCGAATCTTAGGCGAACGGGTCGCGAATGTACCCGATTCCGGTACGCACGATTCGGTTCGTGGTACGCAGCCTATCTAGCGAATCCTGTGACTATGCACTTAACAGACCAACAACATTAAAAGATCAAACATTTGAATATTATGTAACTCACAAGAGACCCTTCTGATTGACTATGGCGAATAGGCAGACCGTTTTCCTTCGTAATGACTTGACCTCCTTTGGCACCAACAACAGTTTTCAATTTGTTTAACCATTCTACTTTTTCCGCAGCACTCTCGGCCTTTAATAGTACAGCACTGTGAGCTGTGAAAGCATTTAAAAGTCAAATTATGTTTGAAAAGCATCTTAAGAGATGGCATTATTTATAAAACAAAAAAGTTGAAAAATTAAAAAAAAAAAAAAAAGAAGAAGAAGAAGAAGAAGAAGAAAGGAAGTCATGTGCAAGAGGCTGTTGGAGAACACCTTTTAAAACAGTCTTGTATGCAACCTTGCTTGTTATCTTGAATGCCAGACTGGGTGCCTTTTCTTCCGCCTTTGATTTTTTATCCTTTGAACTCTTGGCTGGGGGGGATTCTTCCTCTTCAATTTCTTCTATATTGCATTCCTGATATATTGATATGTTAGGAACACTTTAAAAAATTAAACCCTCATGGGAACTTGAGCTCCAACCATAAGTTGACAAGTCTCTCAAAATATGAAAGACTAATGAACATTAATTGCCAGAATAACTTACCTCCAAGGTGATCACGCCACGGAAATTCTTCTCTTCTACTTTATTAGTGTAACCAAGCTGTGGGTAAAAACAAAAATTTAATCACATTGAACTCGCACTTCGACCTGCCTCATTTGGCGTTAAAATAGTACAAATTACAGTTTGTTATAGGCCCATTGATAACAGTAGAAAACAAAAATCACAAAGTGTAAAGGTATGCAATCTACATGTAACAACTCTTAGAACTAAAAAAAACTCAGGAATTTTGGATCATGTGCATATCTGATTAACATTCTTTTACTAACCTTCCCAGTTTTTTCATTTAAAACGAACCACTTTTTACTCCATCCATTAGATTTTGAGCTTTTCTTTAATAAATATCCTGCCCACAAACAACAAAAGTAAGAGAGACTTCTTCAGAGTAAGTATAGTTGCATGTCCAATAAATTCCAAATGAAAACAAATGATACTACATGTGCCCAGTATAAGATTTCACCTATAACTCACAAAAACATAATTCTTTGTACAAACATCAATTGACCCAACAAAGACATAAAAAGAAGGCCAAAAATATATATACAGCCATATATATTATTATACAATCACCAGTGTTTGGATTATAAATATCATATGAAACAATTAAAAAGTATGATGTGAAAGAAAAAACCTGCTGTTATCTCCCCATCAGCTCCTGCGGTTTTTAACACAGGTCCCTCTTGTGCATCCTTGTTATCCTTCATTGATTTTATGTTCCCTCCTGTTTGAGGACTAGCCGACTGTAAAAAGCAAACAAAGATAACAGAAGCTAATAAGTGAGACAAAACTCTAGTAAATTATAAAAAGGAGGTGTTTGTGAAAATCAATGCTACAGTTAACAGAAATATGGCATACCCTATTTAGTAAGGACTGTTCTGCATCCACGGCCTTCTTCGAAGATTTGTTCTTGATCTCTTCCTCTCGTCTCTGCCTGTCCATCCTGTTAAGATTTAAAAAAGAGAGAAAAAAATGATCACCAACATAGTTATCGATAGCGAATAGCGGTAAATAGCGACGAGCTACCGATATGCTACGTAGCGATAGCGATGAAATAGCGCCCGCTATTTCGTAAATAGCGATAAGGTATTAAAATATTTATAAATATTTTTATGTACAAATTTACAATTATAAGATCCAAATGTTTATATATACAAACTAATTTTATACAAATCCGGCGGCTGTAAATCTTTAATAAATACGATTTCATCTTCTTCTCTGGCAGCCGCTATTCATCCTCCTCCTTGTTTCCGGCAGAAATCACAGCGAAGTCGCCGGAAATTCTTCGCCGGACGTCGCCGGAGGTCGCTATGTTCACGCTATTGCCCCGTTAGACGGTTAGCCGATACACGACGCTATTCGCGATCGCGGGCGCTACCGTCGCTTTTGACAACTATGATCACCAATAAGAAAAATCTGAGCAGATGTTCCTTTTCATCCATAGTTATTAGTGAGAAAACAAGAAAGGGCATAATAAAGGATTCCAGCCATATTTAGTTTCCCATCTTTGGAACTTACCAATTCATCAGAGCATGAACTCCTAAATTTTACTCATCAGAGCATGAACTCCTAAAAGCAATGGATCAATGACAAGTAGTAGCCAAAGAACATTCTATAACAAATAGTCACATATTGCTACATGCCAGTCAATATATATGAGTAAAATTTAATTAACTTTAGTTATAGTTGGCACAAAAAATTCTGGGTGCTGATTGTTATTGGAATATAAGACTTTCATTTTATCTCTTTTCAAAGGAGATAGGACAAGAGCTTAACCGAGATGGGAGTCATAAAATATGAATAAAGACAAATGCTATAAACAAAAGGACATTACATTTTGACAGATTCTGGAGAATATGGATACATTCAAGTTATTAAAGTCCAGAAAAGATATACCTTCTCTGGACCAATCGGATGAAGTGCTGTGGTGGCACAAACACCCGCTCCATGTCAACAAGAGCAACCACCATCTTCTTGGCATCATTCTTAAAATCCTCCATAGCAGTAGTGGCAAGTGACACAACCTAGTTAAGAGCATAACCGTCAGATGAATGTTTTGAGAAGCAAAAAACAAGAATGAGTTGGATTAGAACACATTTTGCAGTAGATATAATCACCTCTCTCTTGAAATGAGGATATCTTCCTAGCCCAGGTGTTGCATTAGCTGCTGCTGAAACTATATCCACAAGCACACGATGAACCTGTATTCATTGAAATCACATGGCAGATAACATTTAGTTGAAAGACAAGAGTGGACGGATGATGCACTATAACTAAACGCAAGTGCAAAGAATATATAGCACAAATGTGTAGTGATACCTCATCAACACAGAGACGTGATGGTTCTTTAGCAAGCTCTAATACACCTTTGATTAAAGATCGAAGTCCTTTTTCTGGAGATATAAGATAGGGTTGGTAACCATCTGCCTCTAGCACAATCTGATACAAAATTTTATTATCATCATATAGCAAAAGAATAGAAAATTTATTAACAGATGAAAAAAAAAAAAAAAAACTTCCATACCCTCTTGACATTATTTATATCAAAATGTCTGTCTAGAGGAAGTTGCTTGATCCTAGTAGGAAAGTTACCCTCAAAACTTGCCACCACTTTCCATCCACTGCCCTGAAAGCATGCAAAAAAATAGATGATAATATTAGAAAATGTCGTCTAAATTTTGATATAATTACATAGCCAAATACATACAAGAAAGCATTGCAACTTAACATTGATCATCCATGGCATAACATTTCAAAGACAAAACGCCTATGTTGATGATAAGTGGCAATGAGTATCACACAAGTAATCTCTCAATGTTTTTATCATGTCTTTCATAAATTAATCTAGTTAAATGTGAAGATATTGGTCATGTGTTTTTACCTCTCCAGTCATAATGTGTTGAAGAAACTTGTCCTCAAACTCACGGCAAAGTTCCAAAGCCAGAGCCCTTGTACCTTCGGAACTGCTAACCATTGATTCTCCCAGCCTTACCAACTCATCTTGCACAATCTGAGATTTCCCCTGAAGCCTGCATGATAAAAGCTAATTATTATGCAGAATACACAATAACACAAATCTTTATCGTGTTGTGTCAAATAATAAACACGCGTTGTGTTAATGTAGAGAGTGGAACTTCATGTTCCTTGATGCTTTTATTATTAGATTGTATTACATGATGCAATGTTATGCTTTTACTTGCTTGGATGTATGTATAATACATACATGTGTGTGTACATGAATTATGAAATATATATCAAGTTGTTTTTTCAAATTCCTTTTACTAAGTCAATGACCCTATAAAATGTTGTAGTAAGAGTGAGTCCAAATGAGAACCGTTAAACAATTAGGAAACTAAATGAACCAATTTTTAGCCTTTGGTAATGGATAGACAAAAGGAAACAGTCACGATCCAATGAGTGGTAGACATACGAGAGGTAGATCTCAACCAGCTATTAAAATATGATCAACAGGCTAACATGTTGTTCATAACATATGTATATGTGTATGTACATGTATATGAATATCGGTACATATATGTATATCTTTAACGCGTTTTTCTGCCCACATAATTGATTTTCAGGCTTGCACTTCATTATTTCATTAATCAAGATTATGCTAAAGGTTAATTATGGAGTAAATTCAAAAGAAAAAAAAAGATATATAAATACAATAGAAAGGGAAGAGATCTAACCCTGATAAAAGGCTTGGAAGTCTGATTTTCATACGGCTACGGATTTGATGAGCTAGGGTTTCAACTAAAGCTAATCTACCAAGCTTGTTTTGTGGAGCTCCTGTCAATATGGATTTCAAACTTTCACTTTCGGCCCGCCATGCAGTTTCTAATGAGTTATCAGACCCCACATTTCCTGATTGTGCTGAAGCAATTGAAACTGATTGACCAATTAGAGCAACCCATGGAATATCAGCTGTACTTCTTGGTCCTTGACCCAAAAGAAGTGCTTGACAAGCAGCAAGAACTTTGGGATCTGCAGATGCTTGGTCAACTTTGCTAATAACACCAATCGTTCTTGTACCTATACTTAAAAGAACACAACTTAATTACAGCTTAATTATCCAAACTGAAAGATTACAAAACTTTAAGCTAGTATTATATGAAATGATATTAGCAGGCCAAGAATTAGGATCAACGGTGAACGCACATTCTCCATCATATTCCTTTGCAACTCTGAGGGCCTTAGCAGAGGAAACTTCCGGTGCCTGAGCAGCGGGTATTATAACCAACAGAATTGCATCATTGTGCTGAGCATATTCACCCTACAATTAGTAACAAGGTTGTTAGATCTCCTGTCAGGAAAAGTACTATTAAATAAAGATTACTGTAAATATACTAAAAACATATGCAAATGAAAACAATTTAATAACAACACACCAATGAGTCATCAAGATTCCCTTTCTCAACTCCAGGCAGATCAATCAATTTTAAAGGAGGAGCTACAAACAAATAAGATTTAGTTAGGGAAATAAAACTTGTGAGAATAAAATAGAAAAAACAAGAAAGAGAAAAGTAAGGGACAAGAATTAAGCTAATGACAGGCGATGACTTCTTATAACATGAACTAAGTATTTAAATTCTATACATTCTATCACCATAGATGTAAAGGGCTGTAAAAAGTAGGTTAAGTAGATCTTAGGCAATCGAAGCATTGTAAATATATTATAAGAATGATTTGACTGCGCAACAATACAATCGATACTTGTATACCACTTTCAGTTCTATACTTCTATGTTATGTTTCCCTCTTGACCACTATAGTGCACCATTATTTACTTGCATGAAGCAGCAACACAGATCATGTAAATGATCTCTGTAAGTTACTAGCCTAGAAAAACCGGCACAAACTATTGGCTCATGACATCAAAATGGTTTGAATTTATCAGTGTTGTGCTGTTGTGTTAGTCTGTTACACTAGCCTATGTACCTATATATGCTGATAAGTGTTAACTCCTTACTGCAATTTGATATTTTGATCTATTTCAGGGTAAAAAGGTCTTTAAAAAATTGGATGTCATTTGTCATGGATTGACTCATTAGTAAACACATACAAGATCAGTAAGTAATTATCTATAAAACTTATCATGAATGAATTACATCAGTTATGTCAAGATACTATAAGTCAAAAAGTGCATAACACATTTACCTAATTTTAGAAGTGACAAATATCATATAATGCTACTAGGCCTGTAACCCTATACTTTATTATTCGACTGTACACCAAAATATATAGTTCTTGTAACTCCTCATGACATTAAAACAAATGCGTACACAACATGACAATATGTATCAGAGCAATCATAAGCCTTCGCATGGCTATTTCAAAAGAAAAAACATATTCGAACTAACCTGTACTCGTCTTAAGCTTCAAATATATTTCGTCGTGACTCTTGCTCGATATTTTACTAAGTCTATCCTGTAAAGAACGACGAAGAGCACCTATGTTTGAATAAAAAGAAAGGATTTGAAGTTTCATTAGATTGCCGGTTCAAAAAATTTAAACAGTGAATCTCCACGGTTATAAACCAAACAGTCTTCAAGTAAGATAAGAGGGTGTGATAGAGGCCTCACTTGCAGACACTGATTGAGATTTACTATCAATCTGTAGCACAATTGTTTTGCTGCTTAAGTTTTCGTCCCTGTTTAAGTCAATGCATATAGGCGCACGGGTGGCACCACCTTCACCAGTTGGCTGTACAGAGAGAAATTAGAACTAGTAAATTTAAGTTCCAAAATTTTCAGTTCCTCTCAAAAAAAAAAAAAATAACGAGCATCTTCACAACTAATACAGATAGCAATTCCACATAGTAAGATTGTTGCCAATTTAGCATAGTATGATTTATGTCATAAACCATAACCATTATGCTAACTACAGATGTTTAAAAGTGAATATGAAGAAGTAAAAAACAAATCATAATGAAAATCATACCAAAGCAGGATGTCCAATCAAACTGTTCAAAACTGCTGATTTGCCTGCACCCTGAACAATTTAAGTCCAGGTTTAGAAATTTGGTTAGATAAACGGATAGTAAAAATAAGCCCTAACAACTACAAAGCTAAAAAACCAGGAAAAAAAACACTAAAACAGAACACACAAACAAAATTCCGAGAGCTTTAAAGTATAGGCACTGGCATGACGCAGGTGCTTGGTATGCTCAGTTAGTAATGCGTGATTCTTGGTGATATGATCAGACATCAAGTCATTTAGGAGTTTCAATGTTGGACAAATCGGGACTAGTCGGTGATTAGTCGCTAGTTGGCCAACAACTGATTAATTTTTTGCTAATCGGTCCAGTAGTCGCTAGTCGGCTGCAATCAGCCAAAAATCAGCAAAAAATTGGAAAAAGTAGGCGATTCCAACTAGATTCTAGCCAAAACCTGTCTACTTGTGTAAATCCTGACCAAGAAAAGGATTTCTTAAATCAAAGATGTGGGTGTTTTATATTGTAAATAACAACACAGTTTGAATAGATTTCCAAGAATGTAGGCAATGCATAAGATGATCATTGAAGGGTTAGTATGTTACATAACAATACACATGAGAAGGTGGAATATATTTCCACTATCACTATCTGAGATATAATCTCGATATTGTTTAAACCATGGTTATCAAATGTGCTAGGCGCACTCAAAGCGCATAGGCCGTGCCTGGGGCCTAGGCGCAATAAAACAAGAAAAGGCCATAGATTAAAAAAAATAGTGAAGAAAGGAAAAAAAAAAGTAAAAATTCATTATGTATTATAAAAATAATACAATTATTCTAATAATAATAATAATAATAATAATAAAAAAAAAAAAAGCTATGATAAAACTTTTAGTATAATCTAATTAATATCAAAAGTTTTGAAATATTAGTGTCAAAGTAGTTTTGCTTAGATAAAATAAAAGTAGAAAGTTGGCTGGAGAAATTTGGGAATCTGCACCTAAACCATCACATGGAGAATCAAAGTGCAATTGCCTGAACTTAAAGCGCAAGAAGGGGTGGCTATGGTTTGAAGAATACAATAAATTATACGCAGGTGGGAAAATGATGGCATATTCTCATCCACCGAAGTATCCAAGCACCTGTCTAAGTCTCTAACCGACGATTGCTTATGCAAATGATTATATTATTGAGAGAGTAAGACAAAATTAGGGTGCAGTACAGGTAAATGAAAAGAGAGGTATGGATCTAAAGAAATGAGACTTACAGTGTTACCAAGAGCAACAACGTTGAGAAATGTGGATCCACGTCTAGAAGAGCTTTCGTCAACATCTTCATCGTTAAGCAGAGCAGCCGCCTGCCGCATCGACTCCGAGAGCTGCACCAGTTCTTCGATCGCTTCCATTGATCTTCTACCAACTGCAACAAACACTATACTATGGAACAGATCGAAGCAGTAGTTTCTGTTGAGCAACAGAAACCCTAGATCGATGGATAGACGGATGAATATATAGGGTTTCTGTTGAGATTTGGAAAAAGGAGAGAGAGAGAGAGAGAGAGAGATAGAAGTTTGAATTGGTTGATGAGAGAGAGAGAGAGAGGAGAGGAAGATTCAATTTGGTGAGAGAAAAGAGGAACGACACCATCTGCCGCTCTCCTTCCTTTATTGCTCACGTCCCCATGGCCGTTTTGGGTAGGGGTAAGGCTCCAAACGAACCGAACGAACATGAATAAGACCTTGTTTGTGTTTGTTTGTTAGGAAAATTATGTGTCTACGAATAGTTCATGAACACTTACCGAATGATATTTTTTGTTCGTGTTCGTTTGTTAAGAAAACACTCATGTTCGTGTTCGTTTGTTAATTTTGTTCATGAACCCACACGAATACAAACGAACTTGGATACAAAAAGTAAGTTTATTCATCTCGTATAGTCATATATTACCTCATACTAGTAGAGTGTATGCATGATGCAGCGGTAAATACAAACACTTCTAAGGATATGTATAGTTCGGTTCAGTTCGATTGTTAGCCTCAACCAAAACTAATTAAAATCAAAGTCATCAATTAATCAATCTTATTAAACAATCGGTTCCTTGGTTTGGCTAGTATTATAGATTATCGGTTTTAGTCTGGTTTAATAATTTTGGTGAATAGCAAAAAACAAACTTTGGCTATTTTTTTGTTGCCTAAAAGTACATGAAATTGAGGTGTAAATACATGAAATAGATGTATAAATAGGCCTGTAAATGAACCGAATGTTCATAAACTGTTCGTGAACTTGTTCAAAGGGAAGTCCGTTTATTTAATAAACGAACATGAACAAACGTTGTGTTCGTTCATTTATGTTCGTAAACGTCCATTTATGTTCGTTTATTTATGTTTGTTTAAGTTTATTAATTACAAACGTAGTTATGTTTACATAAGGGAAAAATTCATAGAATAGTAACCAAGTTTGATAAGTGTTCTAATTAAGTCACTCTAACTTTTTTTTTTTCTATATCAAAAACCACTCAACTTTCAAATAGTGTTCCAATCTTGTGAAAAACATTATCTTTTGTAGGTTACCCGATGATGTGTCAGATTTTTTTTATATATATTAATAAATGTGACATGGATATGACATGAAAAGTAATGTGAATATGTGGCTTTAAATCATATAAATAATAAATAAATACCCCTAAATACTTAAAAAAAGGTATATAATTTTACGATGTTTAAACAAAGATATTGCTTTTTTAACAAATATATAATAAAGAAAACCTTTTTCAAAAAGTTTGAAGATATGAAACATATCGGTGTAGATTTTTAACTTCTAAAAATTTGAATAACCTAAAACCCTAAACAAGTCATATCATTATCAGCAGCAAATCATTCATAATCAAAGCATGAACAGGTATTCATCAAATCATTAACTCAACAACTCTTCGTGTCTCAACAAGAACGGGTCTCGACACAGGTTAGAATACCGCCTTCGATTTTTCGAATCTCCTACGTAATTTGTTATCAGTGGAAAAATGGCATCATCTTCTAATTACAATTTACTTATTGTGGATGTCAACTATAATGGTGTTTTTCTTAGAAATCCGTTAACATATTCATCTGGTGTAATGAAGACTATAAATCATGTTGATTTGGAAAATATGGATTTCAATTCATTAATAGAATTCATTGAAAAACAAACCTTGACAAAATGTAAAGGGTTGTATTATTGTGTTCCGGGTAAGACATTAAGCACTGGTTTAAAGGTTATAAAATGTGATTTGGATATATATTTTCTTGGATTATGGGATTGGAAATGGCAGAAGGATTGGTTTATATGTTCATCATGAAGATGAAAATTTGATGGACTTTATATGGGAGGATAATCTAACAGATCTTATTGCTGATGTTACTACTCCAAGTGATGTACACTTTGAAAGTTCTGATCGTATTGTGGGAGTGGATGAGATATCTGAGTCGCTATCATCGGATCATGAAGTGGAAGGTGTGGAGGAAGAAGAAGATGATGATGTTAATAATGTGAACCAAACAATTAACGACCCTTTCTTGAATCTACTTTGTTATGACAATATAAATGCTTATGAAAAGGAAGATTATTCCACTTCCATTGAAGATTGGAGTGCAAACGATGAAGATGATGAAAGTGATGGCATTGAGAAAATTGTAGAACGTGGTGTTGAATATCCCACCTATGATCTTACTATCAATTGGAAACTAATGAAACCAACTCTAGGAATAAAATTTGAGAGTCCTACACAACTGAAGGAGAGTATGATAGACTATGGTGTGTCAAATGGTTACCAATTAAAGTTTCCGGTGAACGACTACAAAAGATTATTGGTAATATGTGGTGAAGAAGAAACCGAAGATGAAGGTGAAGACATAGGAAATAAGACTACTAATATTAAGAAAACAAAAAAAAATGTGAGGAAGTGTCCGTTTAGGCTTTGGGCCTCTAGGAGTAGTAGCGAGGTTTCATTCCAAATTAAATCTCTAAATGAGAAGCACATTTGTTCAAGACAGTTTTCTTTGGGGTCGCTTGTTACATATTCTTGGATTGCAAAACGTTATTTCAAACAAATAATTGAAGATCCAGCTATGAGTGTTAGAGCAATGCAAACGAATATTATGAGAAAGTTCAAATGTAAAGTGAGCATTGGTCAATGTAGTAGAGCGAAACAAAAGGCATTGAAAGATTATGAAGGTGGATTGAAATAGCACTATTTGAAACTTTCGTACTATGGAGCAGAGATATTGATAACAAATCCAGGGAGTACTGTGAAGATGGCTGTGAATGAAAATCCAAACGGAGATGTTTACTTTAGTAGTTATTATATCTGTTTCAAAGGTGTCAAAGATGGATTGATAAATGGGTGTAGGAAAGTTATTGGTCTCGACGGGTGCTTTCTAAAAAATGGTCAGCTACTTTCAGCTATTGGAAGAGATGCCAACAATCATATTTTTCCCTTAGCTTGGGCTATTGCATATATTGAGAATAAGGAAATGGAAATAGTTTCTTGATCTATTGAGGGGTGACATTGAAGTGGAAAGTGGAACTGGACTGACTTTAATTTCTGATCAACACAAGGTATAATATTGTTTTAGTGTGTTGTAATAATTTTCTGTTGTGTTACTTGATGTGTCGTAAAACACATCTATTCTCCTATGTATTTTAAGTTATAATTGAGTCTTTTGTATATATTTTTTAGTAGTTTAAGGCGTGTATTCGTTTGTTTTCTATTTTTATCATTGTATAGTTTTTATTAGTTTTTAGTACTTATTTGTTGATTTTATTATTTCATAGGTGTTCGTGGAAAATGTGCTCGAAAAGAAAGAATTTTAATTGAGACACGAGCACTTGAGAGCATGTGTTCATGAACGTTGGAGCGTAAACGAGCAACTTTGGTCAAGCCAAGAACAAACGAGCCAGAAGCATGGAGTAGTAGTAATAATAATAATAATAATAATAATAATAATAATAATAATAATAATAATAATAAATAAAATGGAAATGTTAACGTGACTTTAGGGTCATAGCCCAAAGCCACAACAAAAGACAAAACAATAAATGGGCCTAAAAGTTGAAAAGGGGATTAGGGATTCTCAACAGAAAGGGGCGCACGATTGGAATATTAAGGGGTATATATTATATCATTCATTGGATTGAAAAAGAAGAAGAACAAGGAGGCGGAAGGTTCGAAAAAAAATATTATTAGAGAAGAGGAAAAGGGCCGCAGGATATTCATTCTACAATTCCATTTTTCTTTCGCAAAAACACAAAAAGGAACCGGCCATAAGCGGTGACGATCGAAAGAGCACGGAAGGAGAAAAGGCCACGGGCACGTTAAAGATCAAGAGCCAACGAGCCGTGGGTTAGGTTTAGTTTTCGCTATATATTTTTATAGACATGATGAAATTGTTTTTTTTTATAAACTTTGAATTTATGTTTCTAAATATTATGAGTAGCTAGACTTTTATGGTTGCTTAGGTTTATGAACTAGACACGTTTTATGCAGTATTTAATGGTTTTGGTTTTTAATTTTGATGTGTAGGATTACATGACTTTAATTTTATTGTTGGATTTGATATATGTGTGTTGGTGTTAATTTTATTTGAAGTTTGTTTATTGGTTTTGTGGAACTAGGCATGTAGAGATACCCCCTAGGTCTTGAAATCAATCTAGTTCGTCAACTTAGGTTAGCGTGCTAGTATTTGGAGTTGGAGTACGACACAAGTATAACAAACTAATATAATAAATTTAACTAAGACGTGCAGTCCATTCTTGAGGGTGAGAAATCTAACTCGAGATTGCTAGGTAACTAACTAGGCATTGTTCGGTAGTTGGCAAGCGCTAGGGCGGGAGTCGCTACTTGTCCGTGTTTAGAGTTTTCCTAGGTTTTCTTCAGTAGAGTTTAAGTCTGCTTCATAGTTTGAGGGTTTTAATCCAGGAGAGGTTTTAATCTGATTTCTATGGGATTTTGGTACGCTAGGGCGATCCAGGTCCATCTTAGCATTTCTACACTTGTCCCGCCTTAAGTCTAGTGAGCTATCTTTGACAGGAGGTTTATTAGATAAGAATAGGGTCTCAAGTTAATTACCAGATTCAGGATTTATTGCTAGTGTCTAGGGATTTTACCTAAGTAACCAGCCTCCTTCCTACCTAATTTCTCTAGTTCCTTAAGTTCCCATTAGTTGTCAAGTTAAGTTAAGTTTAATCTATTTTAATTAAGTTTGTAAATACCCCCCACATAAGTATATATTTATTTAGGCTAGTATTCGGTATAGGTTGTGATCTAGAGTTGCATTCGCGTCTTTGGGTTCGATACTCGGTCTTGTCTGTCTACTACTTTGCGACCGGTACACTTGCCGTGCGTGTGTAGTTTCTAGGTGAGTCGTTTTAATTAGAACTTGTGTTATTTATATATATACATTTGCACACATCATTACTTAATTAGCATTTTTCTATAACATCGTATATATTAATAGGGTATTATAGAAGCTGTGAAAGATGTATTCCCTTATGCTGATAGGCAATGCACAAGACACATTTATGCTAACTTCAAGAAAAAGTTTCGTTCGACTCACTTTAGATATTTGTTTTGGGGTGCTGCAAAATCAACAACCAAGCAACAATTTGAAGAGAAAATGAATGAGTTGAAAGCCATAAGCAATGAAGCATATACACATCTTATGGAAAGAGACCCGAAGACTTGGTCAAGAGCTTTTTTTGAGGTTGATATGGCATGTGATGCATTTGAGAATGGTATTAGTGAAAGTTTTAACTCAGTTATTCTAGTTACACGAAGAAAACCTATCATCACAATGTTTGAAGAAATTAGAATGTATGTCATGCAACGAAGCTTTAAAATGGCAATAAAAGCGGAAAAAGTAGAACATGATGTATGGGTTAAACCGTACGGGATTCTACTTGTAATAGAGCTAGGTAACTACGATAAGCTTACCATCAGCTAGTTCTATGGTGTGTTTGAATTCAAAGAGAGTTGGGTCTAACCCTAGAGTTGCACTAAAGTCCAAAGGCACATGCTCAACCAGCATCAGAATCAAATAGGACATTAGTGAGTTACGTACCCGTCACGCGTTGTTGTCATCATTGTCCCCGTTGTTGTTGTTACCGTTGAGCTAGGGACAGTCCCTTTTGAAGTGGGTTTCTATAACATTTCGCGTTTAATAATTGTACGTTACGTATAATCTGGATAAAAACGACAATTTCTATTATTATTGTTTACATTTAATTATTTTGTAGCATTTTAAACCCTAATACTATGATAATTATTCATAATATAATATATATATATATATATATATTAAATATATGTTAAAAATAATTGTTAAAAATTATATGCTGAGGCCGGGGTTCGACCCCGAGTCCTCAGCCGGTTCACTATACACACACGAACAAACCATCTGATCCATACCTGCTTCTTGTTTTGAAACCAACACGTATTGATTATATCACATAATTGATTCTTCACAGTTGACTTGGAAAGTCAACTGTGGAATCAATCAACCATAATTATCCATCTTTGACTCGTAATTTAGCTAGAATTGACACGACAACGCGATTACCGGCCTCATACGCGTACAACCTGTTCATAATCATCATCAATTCCTTTCAATTTTGACCAATTATACTCGCATACCTTCAAAACGTGGTCAAACATTCCAATTATACAACCCAGACCACAACACTATAAATTGGACACTACTGGACCTCCTCACCTCGCCGAACAATCATTCTCAATCTCTAATTTCTCTCAAATAATCTCTGTTCTTGGAATTTTTGTTCACGTTTGACTTCGAAGGTTGACTGTTCATTCGTATACGATTAAGCATTGTAAGTGTGATTATTGTTGTGGGTTTCATTAATCGGAACATACACAACATTAACC
The DNA here is from genome assembly GCA_028751855.1 of Ambrosia trifida. Classification (NCBI taxonomy): domain Eukaryota; kingdom Viridiplantae; phylum Streptophyta; class Magnoliopsida; order Asterales; family Asteraceae; genus Ambrosia; species Ambrosia trifida. Next base: position 59,631,366 of record CM054128.1, on the reverse strand, counting down.
CCATGATTAATTGGGTTAATGTTGTGTGATTCGATCGATTGCAGAATCTAGGGCTCGTTGTATGATTTGGGGATAAACACGATTTCTTGTATGTTATTTATTTTTAATAATCAGAAACCAACACAACCACTGGTCTGGACCAAGTGGTTGTGTCTGGTACCCACCAACTAAGCTATGCGGGTTCGAGTCCCGGCTGTGGCACATCTTTTTTTTCTTTATTTTGTTTTTAATCAAACAATCAAATTAATTATATATAATACTTATAATTTTATAAATTCATTTTAAAATATTAAAACTCTTTTATTAATTCTACAAAAATTATTTTAAGTTAATCTAATGAAAAAGTTTAACTTACAATTTTTAGTTTTCAAAAAATTTATTTATTTAATATGTTCAATAAATAAATCAAGTTTATTCTATTATATTTATAAAATTCTATTAAAATGTCAAAACAATTTTATAAATTTCCATAAAAATTATTCTATGTTTTTATAATAATAAACTTTTCTGAAATGATTTTTATTTCAGAAAAATCATTTATTTAATATTTTTAAATAATTTTTGTTAGTTTTAATCATAATTAAATCATCATAAATCCAATTTTTAATATTTTTGCATCAAAAATTTATACAAATTATTTCTGATTATTTGGAACAGAAATATAATTTTTAAACTAATAATTCTTTAATTTTAGTATTTTTAAATATTAAAGTTAAATTCTGACAATTTGTAATAAATAGATTTAATATTCTATTTTAAAGAAAATAATTTTATAAAAATTATTTTTATACTTTAAACTCATTATTGTGACCATCTTAAATTCAAATTTTGTAAAAAGATTTTTTGTCTATTTATTTACTAAATTTTTCTCAATTATCAAACATTTTTATTATTATTAATCAAACGAGCATTTATCCCCAATCTGAGGCCCTAGAACATATACATTTGTAGATAGTCTTAGACATATTTATTACCTTATTATAGGGTGATATTTGGCATTGTTGGGCAACACATATTCTATATCATGAGACTTAACATTTTAAGGTGAGTTTACATAGCCCCTTTTCTCTATTTTCACTATTTTTGGGGTGAAACATGTTTAAACATTTTATACTATCATTTACTCATATTTACTTGTGATTCAATTACAACATCATTCTATCATTTGACTGTAACAAAAAGACACAGTACAATCATTAACAATGATCAAGCCGCCTGTTTAGATTATAGCGCTATAGGTCTGACAAACCCATCCCCCCGCATAAATTCAGGGATGATCGAAAACAGTAACAACATTAGACTAACTTGCGAGTTAGGCCTCAGTTGACACAAGGTTTGGTTGTACAAAGACGCATTGTTACATGTCGGTATCATACTCTATCATCATACAACTGTGAATGTTGTACAAACTATTGTTATCAAGTATTTACAAAAACCTATGTATTCTCACCAACTTTTGTTGACCCAAAATATTTTCAACTTAACATGTTTCAGGTTCTACTTGCTTGAAGATTTGAGTTAATGCTTGAAGATGTGTGCATAGTATTATTCATTTTGATGTACGAATTCTTGTAGAAAAATTGTATGTAATTTATTTAAATCATTTAATGAAATTTATTATACACCATGAGCTACTGAACAATCATCACTATGTGACATCCCGATGTTTCCGCCATCGGTTGGGGTGTTACAGATTGGTATCAGAGCCATGGTTATAGGGAATTAGGTTATTAGAAAAATAATCTAGTCTATAACCATAGGATTTAACCAGTACTTGCTTCTTTTACTTGCTAAATCTCTATCTTCCTCCTACTTCTTATCCCTACTTTCATCCTTACAAGAAGGTTGCTCTCCATCACTGGATCTACTCTCAGACTAATAGGACAAAATCCTCAGGTTTAACCTGAACCCCCTTGAGATCTCGTCGAAGTTCTAGATTTTAATAACGAACACGTGCAATCTGGAAGGGTGAACGCCTGTATTCTGAGTCTTCTGTCTAGGCTGGCATTGCGCATATATCTCAATCAGACGAGGGACCCAGATGCCTACCTGGGAATTCTCGGGATGAGTGTTCACTTATAGGCTAAAGCATGTCTTCATGTGTTATTAGAATTTAGAATCTTTGATAAGTCAACGTTTTCGTTTATTCGTTTTAATTAATGAATAAATGATTACATTCCTTATATAATCTCATTCATTTCATTGTGTCTCTTACAGATCATGCCTCCACGTCGCAGCACTCGCAATAGCAATGGAGAAAACCACGATGAAGGTGGCGACAACCATAACCATAACCACGGTCCTAACCACAACAACAATGGTGTCGATGCCCAACTGGCTGCAATCATTTCTCAACAAATGGCGCAGCAAATCGCAACTCTGGTTCCCAACTTACTAGCTCAAGTCATCCAGTTGAACGGCCACGGGAACGGTAACGGCAACGGGAATGGAAATGGAAACCACAATGGGAATGGGAATGGTCTTCCATCCTGCACTCTCAAGCACTTTAATTCCTGTAATCCCCCTAAGTTCAGTGGAGAAGAAGGAGCTACTGGTATCCTACAATGGTTTGAGGGTATTGAGAATACCTTCATTAACAGTGAGTGTCCCGATAACTTTAAGGTCCGTTATGCTATGAGTGTTCTTCACAAATGAGCGCTCACTTGGTGGAATGAGGAAAAGCGCACCCGAGGAGCTGAAGTTGCACTTACTATGACCTGGGATCAAGTCAAGGAGATAATGAAAGATGAATTTTGCCCACGTAACGAGGTCAAGAAATTAGAGGACGAGTTCCACACCCTTGCTCAGGATAGTGGGGAAAACCTTGCTTATAATACCCGCTTCCATGAGCTCAGTCTGTTATTGCCCCATAAGGTCACTCCGCTACCTGTAGCCATCGAAAAGTATATCGGTGGTTTACCCATGCAGATTCAGGACACGGTATGGGGAAGGAACCCTGTTACCCTTGAAGAGGCCAAGCGTTTAGCAGCTACCTTAACTGATAATCACGTAAAGAACGGTACCTTAGTTCGGAAAAGCGGGAAAGCAAGTATTGTAGCCGCGGTAACTACTGAGAACCAGAAGCGTAAGGCCAGGGATCCTGATGTCAACCTCACAACACAAGCTTCTAACAAGAAACCCTATATAGGAAACTATCCATTGTGTAACACTTGCAACCGACATCATCCCACTGCTTCAGCGTGTCGCTTGTGCACCAATTGTGGAAAGTATGGCCATCTGGTCAACACGTGTCGTGAGACCCCAAACCCTAATGCCAATCAACCCACCAACCCTGCTCAGGCTACTAATCCTAATCGATACAACTATGGTCAATGCTATGAATGTGGAGACCCAAATCACTTCCGTAACCGATGCCCTAAACTGAACAGAGATCAAGACCCTCCAGCTACCTAACAGCAAGTCTCAGCATTTGACTATTGGTTGCTTTTATTCTATGTATTGGCTCTATTTGAGTAATAAATTCTAGTATTGAAATTTTTCTAAGAGTTGTTTGCATGGTATAATCACAATGCATGTTTGTTTGAATATAAACTAATTATCTAAACTCATACTGTGCTTGTTATACTTATAAACTTGCTCGCATAAACATGTTATCAATTTGCAATCTATGTGTATAATAAATGTCATCATGCCTTTTCAACAGTCGGGAGAGGCCCTACAACCTGCTCCACGACTGGTGGAGGCTATCAAACCTACTCAACGATTGGTAGAGGTCATTATGCCTTTTTCAACAGTCGGGAGAGGCCCTACAACCTACTCCACGACTGGTGGAGGCTATCGGACCTGCTCAACAATCGGTAGAGTCATAAAAGGACGCAAAACCCTAATGTAAGGTAAATTGGTAATTACGGTCCGGAACGTAATCATGAATTTACAGGTACATTAAGGTAGTGTGGAATTTTATCAAGGTTTTCGGTAGTTGACCGAATTGTAAACCTGGTGTTTTTCTTTCAACTTCGGGACGAAGTTCCTAAAAGTAGGGGAGACTGTAACATTTCGCGTTTAATAATTGTACGTTACGTATAATCTGGATAAAAACGACAAGTTCTATTATTATTGTTTACATTTAATTATTTTGTAGCATTTTAAACCCTAATACTATGATAATTATTCATAACTAGTAGGAATGCCCGCGCGTTGCCGCGGGTACGTCGGTTTTGTCGCCTTTTGGAATCTTACACGTGTGTTTTGACGGATTGTTATAATTAGCAATAATTTATTTCAACGCCACTGCTCTCTAAGGAAAGGAATTCCAGAACTACAGGCCTACATTATAATGTATGTCATATAAAGAATTCATTGTATGCCTTAAAAAAATTCTGAAATAAATCAATTTTCTATCTAAAGCATGTATTTATTAATCGCTTGCCAGAGCACGTAACTTCAGAAAATATAAGATAGTGAAATTTGCTAAAATTCATTCAAGACATCATTTACTTGAGTGAAATTAACGATAATATTTAACTGATAATTTGATTACTAACCAGTGTCAAATAGGAAGAAAGAATCAACTACATCATACCTTTTGACATTTAGTCTTTTATGTAATATACCCTTTTTCAATGGTTTATAAGGTGATGGTAGAAAGCCAAATAGTTTCCTGCTTCTGCAGAAACTTAAGCAAATGATTAGATGAACTTTGGCATAACCTGATAAAAGCAATGCATTGTCACCTTTTACAAGGTAAATTAGCTAGGCTGTTCTGTACTGTTCATGAAAATAGCAATATTTGTTTGTTTTCATGAACTTCAGGTTATAACCAGGTGTTTCACGGACTTGCATAATTTATACTAAAAGAAATGTTGGCAAACTTCACAAGCTTGTTACATCAAAGATACTTGTCTAGTAGATGCCATAATGACTCTTAACATTGACATGCCTAGACAATCAAAATTTAGTAATATATGGAAGTGATAGCATATACGATTTACTGATCATTAATAACAAAAAATCTTTATAAGTACCTCAAATTCAGGAAGCAAATTATGAGATTATTCAAGTTTAGTTAAAAGTATCAACCATGCTGACTAAGAACCACTGCCCATCCCCGCTTCCCTCCTTGCGGTGGAACATCTCCTTCTTTTAGATGGGGAACACCTGACCAAATATATTAAATACTCTTAATTAAACAAAAGTATTAAGTTGATTATCATTCTTAGGGGGTCAAGGCACTCCACGGCAAGGGGAGCACGGTTAGATTGTCGCACGGCAACAACGCCGCCACCCCTAGGCAACACTCAAAATCTTCACTGCTCGGCAACAATAACCAATCCGCAACCACAATTTTGATGATTTTTGGTGTGATTTTGATATGGCAAAGCGGGGTTGGGTGGGGCTCGGCAACTTTGCCAGGACTGGGCCGAACCCCCTTTAGTTTTTACAACTTACAAAAGTGAATTCCAAAGTGTGTGTTACCGAGTTTTTTCAGGGGTAACTAACCGAAGATACCGAGAGAAATGGAGAGATACTTCAACCGTTTTAATTGATTTAATAAAACCTTGACATGTGGGTGTGGGATGGATAGACAGGAGAAGATGGATAAAGATGTTTTCTAACCACATAATCCATTCTTTTTCTCTCTCACCACTACGTTCAGGCGTATATGATTTTCCCAGTTCCTAATTTAAATTGGTTATGTGGTTCTTTACTTATATTGGCTATGGACACATAAGAGGAAAGGTGAAAAATTGTTTTTACCTAGAGCTGGCTGGATCTCAGATCTCAAATTCGTCAGTATGAGCATCATAGCCACATATAACAACATAATGACCTATAATAATAAAGTCATCCAACCATTCAATTATTGTTATAGTTAAACAAAAGAGTAAAATAGTTCACTTCACAACGGTATACTCTGCAGTGCCAGTATAAAAACGTGGCATACGGACATCCTCCTTCCATGGTTGACTACAAAATAAAAAAAAATCACCATAGGAAGAAAGCTTCTTGATCTAACAGTAAATTAACCATCTAATTTTTCACCAAAAAGGTCATCTTTGCATATATATGAGTTAAGCGTGTACCTCAAAATGCATTGGTCAACCAAAGCGATCACAATATATTTCCCTGATAAGATAAAAAGGACGATTTCTTCTCCCTTAATTGACCTGTTTTGTTCACAAGGAGAAATGTGTTTTACTTATTTCAAGTACAAGAATGTAAATAACTTTAAAATTTTAATAAACAACAAAAATCAACCCGAAGAAGTTAATATTTACAAATAAGACTTTGCACCTCGATTTTAATTCCCTCTTCTAGTGCTCTCTGAAATAGCATATCTACTTTGCATATATCATTGGCCAATTGTTCATGCAAGAACCAAAACCATTTAGTAGTCTTGTATAGATGAAGGAGAAGAAATAAATGACTCCATGATTGCCTTAAAACTAAATAATCATCTTGGACGGTTTCAAATTGGGAAGATGATAGGCCTTCACAATAGTTATTACTTATTAAGATAGACATTATTATTATTATAAATTATAATAATAAAACATTAAATGGGGGGGGGGGTAGGAAGAGAGTGTATTATAGGGGCATTAAGGTAAACAATTTTATACTTTTAACTAAAATGTCATTACAAATTTACTAATATACCCTTTTAAGTGTCTTAAATGTCCACAATGTTCCAATTATACCCTCATGATCTAAGCATAAATCACTTGTGCATGTTGCTTCTTAAGTTGTACGGAATTGAAAATTACTATCCTACCCGTCACTCTTCCTTAATAAGATAATAATATATATATATATATATATTAAATATATGTTAAAAATAATTGTTAAAAATTATATGCTGAGGCCGGGGTTCGAACCCGAGTCCTCAGCCGGTTCACTATACACACACGAACAAACCATCTGCTCCACACCTGCTTCTTGTTTTGAAACCAACACGTATTGATTATATCACATAATTGATTCTTCACAGTTGACTTGGAAAGTCAACTGTGGAATCAATCAACCATAATTATCCATCTTTGACTCGTAATTTAGCTAGAAGTGACACGACAACGCGATTACCGGCCTCATAAGCGTACAACCTGTTCATAATCATCATCAATTCCTTTCAATTTTGACCAATTATACTCGCATACCTTCAAAACGTGGTCAAACATTCCAATTATACAACCCAGACCACAACACTATAAATTGGACACTACTGGACCTCCTCACCTCGCCGAACAATCATTCTCAATCTCTAATTTCTCTCAAATAATCTCTGTTCTTGGAATTTTTGTTCACGTTTGACTTCGAAGGTTGACTGTTCATTCGTATACGATTAAGCATTGTAAGTGTGATTATTGTTGTGGGTTTCATTAATCGGAACATACACAACATTAACCCCATGATTAATTGGGTTAATGTTGTGTGATTCGATCGATTGCAGAATCTAGGGCTCGTTGTATGATTTGGGGATAAACACGATTTCTTGTATGTTATTTATTTTTAATAATCAGAAACCAACACAACCACTGGTCTGGACCAAGTGGTTGTGTCTGGTACCCACCAACTAAGCTATGCGGGTTCGAGTCCCGGCTGTGGCACATCTTTTTTTTCTTTATTTTGTTTTTAATCAAACAATCAAATTAATTATATATAATACTTATAATTTTATAAATTCATTTTAAAATATTAAAACTCTTTTATTAATTCTACAAAAATTATTTTAAGTTAATCTAATGAAAAAGTTTAACTTACAATTTTTAGTTTTCAAAAAATTTATTTATTTAATATGTTTAATAAATAAATCAAGTTTATTCTATTATATTTATAAAATTCTATTAAAATGTCAAAACAATTTTATAAATTTCCACAAAAATTATTCTATGTTTTTATAATAATAAACTTTTCTGAAATGATTTTTATTTCAGAAAAATCATTTATTTAATATTTTTAATCAATTTTTGTTAGTTTTAATCATAATTAAATCATAATAAATCCAATTTTTAATATTTTTGCATCAAAGTTTTATACAAATTATTTCTGATTATTTGGAACAGAAATATAATTTTTAAACTAATAATTCTGCTACCCCTGTTGTGGCTGCTGATTCTATGGGAATTGAGCTCGACAGTCCTTAGCTGCATGACCAGCCTTTCCACATCGTTCACACTTTCCGTCCTCACATGGACTAGAATGATGATAGTTGCACTGTTCACACTTTCGGGTGCTCCCCCTTGTAAGTACTCTGGTTATTGTCAGAAGGGGTCTGGTTGTTGTGGTCGTTTGCACCTGACCTCTTCCGCTGCTGCTGACTGCCGCCACCACTTGAGACCTTGCCCAAGCCATCTTCCCATTTCCGCTTGTTATCTTTAGTGGTAGACGATGAGGTACTCCGTGGGGGCAAGATTCCTTCTTCCACCTTCTGATTCGTTAACTGGTGGGCTAAGCGAATGACTTGCTGAATGTTATTCAAGTTAGCAGCAGTGACCATTCCTTTAATCTGAGGCACTAAGCCCTTGATGTACAACTCAATTCGTTTATAGAGCGGGGTAGAGTAATTAGGGCACATGGTCGCCAGCTCATGCGACCTAGTAGTATAAGTCTCAATCTCTGACCCCACCATCTTCAGGTTGAGGTACTCGGTCTCCAACTTTTGAATCTCATCTCGAGGACAATACTCCTCCTTCATGAGTTCCTTGAAATCTGCTCACAGGGTAGCATTGGCCACATCAACTCCTAGCAGCTGCACTTGAGTATTCCACCACGATAAGGCCACATTCTCAAGCGTAGTCGTGGCATACTTAACCCTCTCAGCTGGCGGGCAATTGCACATAGCAAAACATGATTCCACCTTCTCGAATGTAACAACCGGCAAAAATAAGGTAATTCCGTACTAATTAACTATACGCGATTAATGTAATTAAATGCAATTATGTGTTGATTACTTAACTGAGGCCTTAGAAAGATAGCAATTCCCAAATAATGCATAGGAATGCATATGTTTAATGACAAAACATGATAGGATCATGTGCGAGTAAATCTATCCGGTATGGACACTGGCGATTACCCGGTAAAAATTAAATAAGCGAAACGGATCCCGGACACCCGGGATATAAAAAAAATGTAATTTCACAAAATATAATGGGTTTTGGAACTCCAAAGCCATACGTGAAAGCTTGTTATACAAATCTCCCGGTAACGAATAAAGTGCGCGTACCGCACCCGATACGCGCATAACTTATAATTTCACCCGGCAAAAGCCTAAATAACTTATCAACGCTTAAACTGGACTATGTTTAAGGGTTATTAAAGGTATTTTTAATATTCGGATAACACGCGATTAAAACCCGAAAAATACCCATACGGTACCCGAACGAGAGGGAATTAAACATAATAATAATGGGTATTATTTAGCAAAGTGGACCCCACCCAAACACCCCAAAGGGGCCGGCCTAGGGCCACCCCATGTGGTTAACTCTTCCAATTCTCCTTAATCCAAATATCATTACAATTAATCATTGGCTTGCATGGATTATTATTGGACACAAAAATTAGCTAATCACCTCTCATCTCTCTCTAAACCTCATGGCCAAACACCCCTCTTAATAACCTTCCACAAATCTTTCCATATCCTACATTATCTTCACTAAGATTACATAATCTAAAAAAGATATCAAGTGATCTTGGGAGGATTTGGAAGGGATATTATAAGCATCTTGTGAGCATACTTGAATCAAAAAGCCAAAAACTTCTTCTTCTTCCCTTGAGCCGTAGCATATACCCACCCCACATACACTTTCTTTTCAAATTTTACATCTCCAAATCATCTCTAAATCTTCATCTTTCAAAACCCCATTGTGTGTTTCAAGAGCTTGGAGCTTAATCACTTGGAAGAACACACTAAACCCCACTCAAATCCAAGGTTTTTGTCTTCCCTAGCCTTGAGCTAGTAGTAAGTTTTTAACCTTGCTTTGATTATTAATGTTCATGATATGTGTTCTTATGAGCAAGTTGTACATTAATGGGTAAAATGTGGTTTTGAAAACATAAAGTCTTAATATATTTTACATGAGTAAAATGGAAGAGTAATAATATGTAGATGGATCATGGATTTGATGCTAGTAATGTGGTATTTCAAGAAAATATAAAAATATGTACATACACTTAAGAAGGATGATGATTTGGGCATGATTTATGAAAGAAGATTGAATATGTTAAAAGATGGTTTTAATCATCATAAAATAACTATCTAAAGTATAAAATAAGATGGAATATGTTAGAAAGGCATAGATCAAAAAGTTACAAAATTAAAGTCTACTCACTTAGATGAGTGAAATTTGGATATGATGGACAAATACACCAAACACAAATATTAGAAACCTTATTTATGAAATATAAGACTATTAGAAGTGGAATAATGTAAAAATAACCAAACATGAAGAAGATGGTTCTTTAAAGTCCACTAGTGTGGAGAAAAATGCTAACTTTGGAAGTTAGGATGAAAAAAGTAACATTTATAAGTTAAGGGACTAATATTGTAACTTTGAAAGTTGATGGACTAAAATAGATATTTTAGAAACTTTGGTCCAAAAATGCATTAACGAAAAGTTTGGTGTCAAAAGCAAAAATAATGATTATTCCAAGTATAGTTTTGGTAAACACTAGTAACCTACTTGTGTATTTATTGAAAAATGTATTTTTATAAAAATGGAAGTTTATAAAAATAGGGAATTAAATTAACATAAGGATTTTATAAAAATAGAGGTTTTTATAAAATATTGGACAAAAGTGGAGACTTGAGAAAACTTGTACAAAAATGGATACTTTTATATAAATGGGAATATAAAAGTGTCGGAAACATTTTTGGAATACAAGTTAACAAGTTGGACTAAAAATACAAAAGTATATCTTTCCAAGTAATATGTGGTTGCAAATAAGGAATATAGATAATATTTTTATAGAACACATATTGGAAGAAACTTGGAAAAATTTAACTATCGGACTTAGTTACATAAGCTAACTATAGCAAATAAACGGACAAACTAGAGAAAAATGCCATTGCGGCAAAACGTGAAAATATATATATTTAAGAAGTAAAATATATATAACATGGGTGAAAATTATATAACACTTTCCTAAGTGTTAGAGAGAATATTCGTGGGAGAAAGCATAACGTAAAGAATTAAAAACGGTAAACAACGTATGGACTTAACAAGGAAAATTCACACATTGATATATGTATACATGCTCGTCTCGACGAAATTCTAGTATATCTATTTGAATGGGAAAGTAGATATGCAAGAAGGAAAACCGAGACGAGTAGGCAAAATATATCTACGTACATGTGAATACCGACAAGATCCTAGTATATTTATTTAAATGGGAAAATAAATGTACGGCATGGTAAGTCGAGTCGGGCGTTAAGAATATACTACCGAACGACAAGACCTTGGCATATTTATTTAAATGGGAAAATAAATATGCGGCAAAGTGAGTCGAGTCGGGTATTAAGAATACATTATATCGAACGATACGATCCTAAGTATAATTATTTAAATGGGAAAATAATCATATGTTAGGTAGAGTCATGTCGAGAATAATAGTATACAAGTTACAAAGAGTATTAACGAGAATAATACATAACTCGTAAGAAAAGGGGTAATCCATCGCCAATGAACCTAGGATACGCGTCTAATTAAACGGGAATTGGAACAACACGTGGTCGGGGAGTTGGGTGTACAACTTGCCAAGGCACATGCACTATGGGTGTAGTGACTTATACGCCTAGGACGTTTGTAGGTGCGAGACCACAAAACTTGCTATCTTCCTTTTTGAGCCAAGCACAGATTTAGGTGAGTCTCACGGCCCCATTTTAAACTATTTTATGTTTTTCGGGGGAAAGATATGTTAGGGAAATGTTTGACGGGTTAAGTACTTGAGTTGTGATCGCCACTCGGGGTTGAGACCTCTCTACTATAATCATTAATTCAGGGAAATGAAACCAAAGGAATATTTGAATAGTACTATTGGTGCCTGACAAGGCCCACCCCTAATCGATAGCGTCGATTATGCATCGGCGTATGCCTGGGGTGCACGTATTCTGAAAACAAGTCGTAGGATACCGAGTAACGACTTGGAGCGGGGCATTATTTTTGTCTTGGTTTGGTTATAGGCTCAAGTAGAATTGTAGGAACTTGCAACTCCTATAAATGGTCATAACATGGAAATTCCCAAGAGACAAAGTTTGATAAACTAAAACCTGTGAACTCACCAATATTTATATATTGACGACTTTTTTTAAACATTTTTTAAACATATCTTTCAGGTAATATATCGATGATGGACAACGTGGCAAGCTGGGTCAGGGGAAATCTCTCATATGGGCGTCGGGTGTTTCAAAAGGGTTCCAACTTTATTTCCCAAAGATTTGGGATATATTTGAGAAGCCTCTTTAATGTATTAAAAACAATTTTCGTTTATGTGTGAACATCAAACATGGTTTCGACGTCTTAAATAAACGTCCCATTTTCATAATTACTTATAATTTGCGTTAACCTTGACTTTATGCTCTTGAACCGTCGCGCCACGTGTTTCCGCCATTGGCGTGGTGTGACATAGAACCACCTAAGTAGTCCGACTGCTCCTTCAGATCCTCCAAAGTTATGAGGCTTACGATCCATGAATGACTTGTAGGTACAAGTCGGTGGGTGATGAGCAGGTTGGCCAGCTTGAAAAGCCGCCAAAGCTGCTACAACCCGATCATTGATTAGTGCGCTCAGTTCTTCTTGCATCATGCTGATGCTGCCTCTACCATTTCCTCTTCCCGTCATGACAATTCTACATTTACATTATACTCATGAGAAAACAATAATATGTTCCGCATACTATCGTTCATGCAGTATAAGTAAACTAGAATGTAGCATGGATTATAAAGGCGAGAATAAGATAAAGTAGTAGATTGATAATAATAGTAATAATAACGTAGGACAAACGACTCTCAGTAGTTTTCCACTCATTACTCGTAGTGTTGCATCGCGCCGTGGGTACCGCATAGTTCTCCGTTATAGTGGCTATACTGCCTTCAGGGGTTCTCTCCCATGAATCTGACAGTTGGTACCCTCACTGGTACTCTATTGCCGACTTCCCTATCCGTGAAGCTGGTTGGAATTTTACTCCCAATTGATGCACCACATGGCCTAGCTTTCGTCCTAAACTAGGGATGTGCTCCGTATCGGATTTAGTGATAAAGGATCATATATCTCCTATAACCTGTTAAGCAGGTATACATAGCCCGAAAGCTAGTTGTGCACTTAAGCTGTGTGTGTAACTAATGCAGTGCTTATGCTATGACAGTTATAGACTAGAATGCAATCCTAGCGAATTAGTATTTTTAAAATCTAAACTATAACCGGATTTGGTTCAAAAGATGAAGCTTTCAAAATATATGTATAAAACGCAATAAAGTAAATTATTTCGAAAGAAAAGAACATTGGGTATGAAGAGATTCCGACCAAGCTAGCCAGGGGTACTAGTGCGTACTACATTAGTGTTAGAAGTTAGGAAGAATGCCTTAAATGTACGCTTAACTTTCTAATGAATAATATATAAATATTAGTACGGTTCTTTTGTCAGGGATGTCGGACGCCGAGAGTTCCGCGCCGAGCTACGATAGTAGCATTCAGATTTTGCCAGCCCCACCGATCGAGTTCGTAGTACTCGACCCAGAGGATGATGACATGGAGGTAGACGCCGCCATGGGAGGAGCAGACAGCGACAGCTCCGAAGAGACAGATCCCAGTGAGGACCCAGAGTGGGCCCCCGCTGGAGGAGACATGGCCGCCATAGCAGACCTACCGATGGCAGGAGCACCACAGGCCGATCTGCCTCTAGTGCCACTACCTGCCGCACCGTTACCACCCCACCCTATTCGCGCCGTCAGGGATTTCCCTGCGGACTGTGCAGGTCCCTCGAGACCCGCCCCCACACAGTCTGAGACCGTAGAGTCTCCATTCGATCGACATGCCCACGTCGATCGTGAGCCATTACCCACCCCTCACATTCCCGTTCCCCCGGGTATGAGGCTTGTGCCACTTGCCCGAGGACATAACGGATGGATCTCAGACGACTCCGACGACGAGTCGACAGCGTCTGTGGAGCACATTGCCATACTGATTCCCCCGGCGGACCTGGAGGAGCCCGTTGCTCCGATGATGGAGGACGCCCCTGCTGCACCTACAGCCCTACTCGCCTTACCGGAGCCCGTACCACAGGATGGGCCAGCCTCTGCAGGCACATCCTAGAGGGTAGCTCAGCCCGTAGCTCTGAGCTACACAGAGCAGGCTTGACAGCTTTCGCTACTGCGAGCCCCACTACCCCCACCGTCATGATATCCGCTCCAGAGTGGGTCACTGTTACACAGCCCCTCATGGTCCCATTGGCCGAGCTCATAGCACCTTCCTCAGCACCCATGACACTACCCATTACCACCTTTCCCATACTACCACCCCTCCCCGAGATGCTTACCATACCACCACCTGAACCGTATACTCTAGGTGCAGGGGACCCGTACCAGATACCACCCCACTTCACCCCTGGATTACTGGGTTTTGCCCAGCCCAGCCCTTCCCATCCCTACCGATACCAGACCTAGTCGGTCCATCCTAGCCGACGTACACCGATATACCCGGGCCGTCACAGCCCCACGGGATGGCCCCATTATCCGGACCGGCCTGGTCCACGGTGATCTCATTAGAGAGCGACTTCCAGATCCTCGCTGACACAGTACAGCGCACTATGAGCCAGATGGATCAGCAGGCCCGTCTCATGTGGGCCCGGATTATAGACGCCAGGGATGCGCTGGCACACTACGCGGAGGAGCTTCTGCGTATGGACGCACTTTGTGGGATCACCGGCGACGCGCACTTTGCGCACCGTCAGTTCCTCTACGAGCGCATTACGACCATTAGCATGTCCATCAGCATGTACGCTCCCTAGTACCAGTATCCACCGCCACCACCGCAGTAGACGGGGAGACATCCCCGATATATATGTAGTAGTAGTAACATGTTAGCATAGCAGGGATTACAGCGCTAGTTTTACATTTTTGCCCAGCCGTGCGGGGTGTGCCGGCATATGACATTATGTTTTTATTTATTTCAAACGATGTATGAGGGATGCTATCCCCATTTTGTTATTATGAACAAAGCGTTATACTCGTATTATTGAAATTAATGAGAATCTTATTGTTATACTGGTAAAATGTGTGATTGTATGACTGTGATTGTCTGTGATTGTTATTACTTACTTTACATATTGGGATTTGTGCGATTGTGTGGTGATGATTTTATTGATTATTATGTTCATGTGATGAGTTGCTATTTATGCTTGTGTATGACAATATTTGTATGAATGTCTGTCAAAGATTAACTTTAATAATTGTTATTGAAGTAAAATGGCACCAACCACAAGAAGCAACAGTGGCAACGACGTATTGCCCACGACACCCGCTGAACTTGAAACATTGGTCTCGGAGCATATAGCCCAAGCCATCACGGAACACGAGGCTGCTCGCACCGAGAGATCGCGGGACAGGACCGGGAGTGATCAACGTGAGACCTCCCCTACTGGTAAGAGGTTTATGAATAAATGCAAAAGCAATAGGAGATTATCCTGAAGCTCCTATCCCGTAATAACATACCCCTTATTATTGCAAAAACTGCCTCGCGAGAGCGTGGCTGCACATTCAAAGCCTTCCTGGACTGCAAGCCACTTAACTTCAGCGGCACTGAGGGATCCGTCGGACTAGTCAAATGGTTCGAAAAGACTGAAGCGGTAATCCGTATCAGCAGCTGTACCCCTCGACAGACCGTTATGTACTCCACGAATTTGTTCCTGGATCAAGCATTGACCTGGTGGAACAGTCAGGTTCAGTCACTGGGAGACAATGCTGCATACTCCCTAAGCTGGTTGGAACTAAGGGAACTCATGATTGCTGAGTACTGCCCGGCAAGTGAAGTGCAGAAATTGGAGACTGAATTCTGGAACCTCACCATGACCGGAGCAGACGTAGCGGGGTACACGTCTAGATTCCACGACCTATCACGACTGGTTCCCCGTTTGGTCACCCCCGAGAGCAAGAAGATTGAAATGTACTTATTCGGACTGGCGCCACAAATCCGCAGCATGGTCACTTCTTCCAAACCCACGACCATGCGCGAAGCCATCGACCTCGCTCTAAGCCTTACTGAGGATGCCATTCGAATGGGCACCTTGATCCGGAAGGTGTCGGGACTAAAGATTTCAGAGCCCAGCAGCGTGGAAGGTAAAAACTTGGGTTCAAACTCAGTAGCTGGGTCTAGTGATCGGGGAAACAAGTCAAGGTTTGGGAAACGGAAACATAATGACGGGAAGAAGGACGGATCATCAGGAGGTTCGAACAAGAAAGGGAAAGGGTATGTAGCCACAGGACGTGGAAACAATGGAAAACAGAGTTATCAAGGAAAGAACGGGGTAATCTGTGGTAAGTGCCGCCGTTCTGGGCACAAGACTGAAGAGTGTCGATCAGGAGCACCGAAGACTGGAGGAGCAAGACCCTGCTTCGCATGCGGGTTGCCTAATCATTGGAAGAGGGATTGCCCTAAGCTCAACAACCAAGCACGTGGACGGGCATTTGTGATTGGTGCTGGTGATGCACGACAGGACCCTAACGTGGTCACTGGTACGTTCCCTCTTAATGGTCATTATGCTTCTGTGTTATTTGATACCGGTGCCGATTTTAGCTTCGTATATGTTGAGTTTAAAAGACTACCTGGGCTAAAAACTAGTAAGCTAGATACACCTTACTCTATAGAACTGGCTAACGGTAAAACTATAGAAACACGAGAAGTAGCGAAAGATTGCAAGTTGGATCTTTGTGGTCACGAGTTTGGCATTGACCTATTACCGGTCGTACTGGTTAGTTTTGATATAGTCATTGGCATGGATTGGTTATCCGCACACCGTGCCGTCGTTGTTTGCAATGACAAAATAATTCAAGTTCCCCTCGCGAAC
Organism: Ambrosia trifida; assembly: GCA_028751855.1. Classification (NCBI taxonomy): domain Eukaryota; kingdom Viridiplantae; phylum Streptophyta; class Magnoliopsida; order Asterales; family Asteraceae; genus Ambrosia; species Ambrosia trifida. The sequence continues at coordinate 59,614,353 of CM054128.1, read as the reverse complement.
GGTGACACTCTATCGATCCAAGGGGAAAGGCGTGGGACGCCATTAAGAATTATTACGTGCATGAATGCCCAAAAGTGCTTAAGGAAAGGTCTCATCGCATTTTTAGCGCACGTTGTAGATAAGAAGACCGACGAGCGGAAATTGGAAGACATTCCGATAGCCAGAGATTTTCCTGACGTATTCCCAGAAGATTTGCCGGGGTCGCCACCACCTTGACAAGTCGAGTTCCGCATCGACCTTGTTCCTGGAGCTGCTCCCGTAGCACGATCGCCATATCGCCTAGCTCCATCCGAGATGCAGGAACTATCCGGCCAACTGCAAGAATTACTGGACAAGGGTTTCATAAGACCGAGTTTCTCACCTTGGGGAGCTCCCGTCTTATTTGTGAAAAAGAAAGATGGCACCTTTCGTATGTGCATTGACTACCGAGAACTAAACAAGCTAACCATTAAAAATCGCTATCCCCTCCCCAGGATCGACGATTTGTTTGATCAACTCCAAGGATCCAGCTTTTATTCCAAGATTGATCTAAGATCCGGCTATCACCAGTTGCGTATCCAAGAAGAGGATGTACCAAAAACGGCATTCAGGACTCGTTATGGGCACTACGAATTTTTGGTAATGCCGTTCGGCTTAACTAACGCACCGGCCGTTTTCATGGACTTAATGAATCGCGTGTGTAAGCCGTATTTGGATAAATTCGTCATTGCTTTTATTGATGACATCTTGATCTATTCACGCACCAGAGAAGACCACGAAAACCACCTTCGTTTAATCCTGGAGGTCCTACATAAAGAGAAACTCTATGCTAAGTTCTCGAAATGTGACTTTTGGATTCGAGAAGTCCACTTCCTAGGCCATGTGATGAATGAAAAAGGTATACACGTCGATCCCGCCAAGATCGAGGCAATTAAAAATTGGGACGCCCCTAGAACTCCTACCGAAGTACGACAATTTCTTGGCCTTGCGGGTTATTACAGAAGATTCATCGAGAACTTTTCTAAGATAGCACCGTCTTTGACCATGCTAACCCAAAAGGATAAGAAGTTCGAGTGGACGGAAAAGCAGGAAGCGGCATTTCAATTGCTAAAAGAGAAGTTATGTGGCGCTCCAATATTATCACTCCCCGATGGAACGGAAGATTTTGTAGTTTACTGTGACGCCTCTCATCAAGGCTTGGGTTGTGTATTGATGCAACGAGAAAAAGTGATAGCGTATGCTTCCAGACAACTAAAGATCCACGAGAAAAATTACACTACACACGATTTGGAATTGGGAGCGGTGGTATTCGCTCTCAAAATATGGAGACATTATTTATATGGAACTAAGTGCACAATCTTCACTGATCACAAGAGTTTGCAACACATCTTTGATCAGAAGGATTTGAACATGCGACAACGGCGATGGGTCGAATTATTAAACGATTACGATTGTGAGATAAAGTACCATCCCGGAAAGGCGAACGTTGTGGCCGACACCTTAAGTCGCAAGGAACGGGTTAAGCCATTGCGTGTCCGAGCCTTGGGTTTAACTATCCACACGAACCTGACTAACCGGATTCGTGAAGCTCAAATTAACGCTCTTAAACCCGAGAATGTCAAAGGTGAAAGATTGCGGAAGATGGTTGATTCACTGGAGCCAAAGGCGGATCAAACCTTGTATTTCATGAATAGAATTTGGGTACCAGTGTATGGTGGATTGCGTGAACTGGTGTTGGCCGAAGCTCACAGTTCCCGATATTCGGTTCACCCCGGTGCAGACAAGATGTTCCATGATTTGAAAGAACTTTACTGGTGGCCAAATTTCAAAAGGGATATAGCCGCTTATGTTGCGCGATGCTTAACTTGCGCGAAGGTCAAAGCCGAGCATCAGAGACCATCCGGCTTGCTCCAGCAACCAGAAATACCTGAATGGAAATGGGAGCAGATTTCCATGGATTTCATCACCAAGTTACCTAGGACAACAAGCGGCCATGACATGATCTGGGTAATTGTTGATCGATTGACGAAATCCGCACACTTCCTCCCAATTCGCGAAACGGATAAGTTGGAGAAACTGACCCGTTTGTACATTAAGGAAGTGGTGTCTAAGCATGGTGTACCTATTTCCATCATCTCCGACCAAGATAGTCGTTTCACCTCAAGATTTTGGGAAAGTTTGAATGAAGCCCTCGGTACTCGCCTTGACATGAGTACCGCATATCATCCCCAAACCGATGGTCAAAGTGAACGAACCATCCAGACCTTGGAAGATATGTTACGGGCATGCGCAATCGATTTCAGCTGTAATTGGGATACACACTTGCCACTGGTGGAATTTTCGTATAACAACAGTTACCACACGAGCATTCAAGCTGCACCTTTTGAAGCTCTATATGGACGCAAGTGTAGATCTCCTCTATGTTGGCTGAAGTTGGAGAAAAGCAACTTACCGGGCCCGAAATTGTTCAAGAGACGACGGACAAGGTCTTCTTGATAAAAGAACGTCTCAAAGCGGCCAGTGATCGGCAGAAAAGCTACGCGGATATGAGGCGAAAGCCTTTGGAATTTCAAGTCGGAGACAGGGTCCTACTAAAGGTGTCACCTTGGAAGGGTGTCGCGCGCTTTGGGAAGCGCGGAAAGCTGAACCCACGGTATGTTAGACCGTTCGAAATCTTGTCCAGAGTAGGCCCCGTGGCATACAAGCTCAAGTTACCACAAGAGCTTAACGGTGTACATGACACGTCCCACGTGTCGAATTTGAAGAAGTGCCTATCCGACGAAACTCTCATCATCCCTGCGGACGAAATCCACATTGACGACAAGTTACACTTCGTCGAAGAACCAATCGAAGTAACTGATTGGAAGGTCCAAAAATTAAGGCGCAGCAAGATCAGGTTGGTCAAAGTGCGCTGGAATGCCAAGCGTAGACCGGAGTTCACGTGGGAAAGACTGGACCGGATGAAGCAAAAATATCCCACCCTATTCGATAAGACCCCTATACCGGAGAACTCAAAGTGAATTCCGGGACGGAATTCTCTTAACGGGGGGAGAATGTAACAACCGGCAAAAATAAGGTAATTCCGTACTAATTAACTATACGCGATTAACGTAATTAAATGCAATTATGTGTTGATTACTTAACTGAGGCCTTAGAAAGATATCAATTCCCAAATAATGCATAGGAATGCATATGTTTAATGACAAAACATGATAGGATCATGTGCGAGTAAATCTATCCGGTATGGACACTGGCGATTACCCGGTAAAAATTAAATAAGCGAAATGGATCCCGGACACCTGGGATATAAAATAAAATGTAATTTCACAAAATATAATGGGTTTTGGAACTCCAAAGCCATACGTGAAAGCTTGTTATACAAATCTCCCGGTAACGAATAAAGTGCGCGTACCGCACCCGATACGCGCATAACATATCATTTCACCCGGCATATTTATTTAAATGGGAAAATAAATATGCGGCAAAGTGAGTCGAGTCGGGTATTAAGAATACATTATATCGAACGATACGATCCTAAGTATAATTATTTAAATGGGAAAATAATCATATGTTAGGTAGAGTCGTGTCGAGAATAATAGTATACAAGTTACAAAGAGTATTAACGAGAATAATACATAACTCGTAAGAAAAGGGGTAATCCATTGCCAATGAACCTAGGATACGCGTCTAATTAAACGGGAATTGGAACAACACGTGGTCGGGGAGTTGGGTGTACAACTTGCCAAGGCACATGCACTATGGGTGTAGTGACTTATACACCTAGGACGTTTGTAGGTGCGAGACCACAAAACTTGCTATCTTCCTTTTTGAGCCAAGCACAGATTTAGGTGAGTCTCACGGCCCCATTTTAAACTATTTTATGTTTTTCGGGGGAAAGATATGTTAGGGAAATGTTTGACGGGTTAAGTACTTGAGTTGTGATCGCCACTCGGGGTTGAGACCTCTCTACTATAATCATTAATTCAGGGAAATGAAACCAAAGGAATATTTGAATAGTACTATTGGTGCCTGACAAGGCCCACCCCTAATCGATAGCGTCGATTATGCATCGGCGTATGCCTGGGGTGCACGTATTCTGAAAACAAGTCGTAGGATACCGAGTAACGACTTGGAGCGGGGCATTATTTTTGTCTTGGTTTGGTTATAGGCTCAAGTAGAATTGTAGGAACTTGCAACTCCTATAAATGGTCATAACATGGAAATTCCCAAGAGACAAAGTTTGATAAACTAAAACCTGTGAACTCACCAATATTTATATATTGACGACTTTTTTTAAACATTTTTTAAACATATCTTTCAGGTAATATATCGATGATGGACAACGTGGCAAGCTGGGTCAGGGGAAATCTCTCATATGGGCGTCGGGTGTTTCAAAAGGGTTCCAACTTTATTTCCCAAAGATTTGGGATATATTTGAGAAGCCTCTTTAATGTATTAAAAACAATTTTCGTTTATGTGTGAACATCAAACATGGTTTCGACGTCTTAAATAAACGTCCCATTTTCATAATTACTTATAATTTGCGTTAACCTTGACTTTATGCTCTTGAACCGTCGCGCCACGTGTTTCCGCCATTGGCGTGGTGTGACATAGAACCACCTAAGTAGTCCGACTGCTCCTTCAGATCCTCCAAAGTTATGAGGCTTACGATCCATGAATGACTTGTAGGTACAAGTCGGTGGGTGATGAGCAGGTTGGCCAGCTTGAAAAGCCGCCAAAGCTGCTACAACCCGATCATTGATTAGTGCGCTCAGTTCTTCTTGCGTCATGCTGATGCTGCCTCTACCATTTCCTCTTCCCGTCATGACAATTCTACATTTACATTATACTCATGAGAAAACAATAATATGTTCCGCATACTATCGTTCATGCAGTATAAGTAAACTAGAATGTAGCATGGATTATAAAGGCGAGAATAAGATAAAGTAGTAGATTGATAATAATAGTAATAATAACGTAGGACAAACGACTCTCAGTAGTTTTCCACTCATTACTCGTAGTGTTGCATCGCGCCGTGGGTACCGCGTAGTTCTCCGTTATAGTGGCTATACTGCCTTCAGGGGTTCTCTCCCATGAATCTGACAGTTGGTACCCTCACTGGTACTCTATTGCCGACTTCCCTATCCGTGAAGCTGGTTGGAATTTTACTCCCAATTGATGCACCACATGGCCTACTTTCGTCCTAAACTAGGGATGTGCTCCGTATCGGATTTAGTGATAAAGGATCATATATCTCCTATAACCTGTTAAGCAGGTATACATAGCCCGAAAGCTAGTTGTGCACTTAAGCTGTGTGTGTAACTAATGCAGTGCTTATGCTATGACAGTTATAGACTAGTACCAGTGTCTATCAACACTAGTCAGCTCCGCAAGAGCGTGGTCAGAAGTTCATGCCCGTGACACAAGCACGCAAGCATGAGGTTGCTGCACAACCTAATAGCGCTATCAACTAATACCCCGTTCGCCTTCAGCGATTAACCCAATAATATAATAAGGACTTTAGAGTGATAGAGTGTGTTTAGTTCACAAAGGACATAAAACATGAATAGGGAAAGCAGATTCACCCTGTGAATCATAGCACCCCAAACCCGGGATGTGTAAAAGTAGTCCCAAATCGGACTATGAAAAGTTTAGAAAGTTGTCTCCTTCCGAGACGTATGCTTTTGAGAAAAAGAGTAGTGAAACTCACCTGGTGTTTATGCGAGAGATCTAGCAAAACAAAGAAAGTAGCTATCGTTCCAACAAGGATCCCCCTATGAACATTTAAGACTTATTAAACTATGTTCTTGTTTATCTCATAAGCTCGGCACCTACTCTTGTGAACCACATCAATTGGTGTAGATCATGTTTCATGTATAAGTTGTTTAATAAAAAATGTTTCATGAATCCATGTGTAAACAATTACTCTAACACTAGATGACATGATTGATTTGCATAGGTGGAACAATGTGCACATGATAGAAGCTTGATTAATCTCACAACAGTCAACCTATCATGTTTAGTTGGGGTCGATCCTAGTGATCAAAGAGTCTAAGTTTGGGTTCACAATAAGGGCCGATGGAACTTAAGAAAATAAGTGATTAGTACTTACCTTAATACTATTGGACTATGTGTGATCCTTAGAGTTTCTTGGTGGCCTTCCTTGGCTCGGCAACTAGAAGAAAAGGAGGGTGAGTGTGAGCCGAAGCTTGGGGAAAGGTTGTGGAGAGAGGTGGTTCGGCTTCAAGAATGCCAAAGGAGAGAGAGAGAGAGAGTGAGGATGCAAGAGTGCTTGTGTTGGTGTGAATTTGAGGGCAATCCATGGGTCCTTATATAGGCAAATTCTTAGGTAAGTTGACAACCCTTTGCCATATCTAGTTATAGGTTAGCTTCCTAATTCATGTAAGGATTCTAGTTGTCATTTCATCCACCCATGCTTATCTTTCGGCCGATATGTATGAGTCTAGGAATGATATTTGTGGCAAACCTCCTTGTGTAAGACTTATGGTGAAAGCCTACTCTTTCTACTTAGATGTAAACTTGGTGGCATGAGTTTGATAGTGACCTTTTATGAGACAAAGGTTTCCTTGTCTTCTTTTGTTGAAATCGTGTAAGAGAGTGGGAGAATCAAGATTCATGTGTCTATTTGATTAGACAAATCAATAAAGGGTAGTGTTGACTTGAGTGGGAGATGTGTTAAGGTTTTGGATTGTATCTATTTTGAAGAAAAAGGATGATAAGTCAACATGCCTCTTGTTTTGCACATGCACTAGCTGATTCTTAGTCTTGGTTATAACTAGAAGGTGGCTTATTAGGAAGGTGGCATGCCATCAGGGGCGGATGTATTTTATAGTGAGGGGTGGCGTTCGTTACCCCTCAACTTTTCCTGCGTAGGGTAAATTTTTCCGTATTTTTATGTTTTTTGTATTATGTTATCCCTTAAGATTATGTAACGTTACCTCCCAATTTTTTTAAACCCAACACTCCCTCAAGGTTTTTAATATAAACATAACATAAAAATAGATAGAAACTTACAGGCCATAACCCAGTCTATTTGTAATTTATTAATTAAAATATACAAGCCTATTGACATTGGTTAAAGTATTGAATATGAGTGCAAACAAGCCGAACAGCTCACAAGCTAGTCGAGATCTGCTTAATAAAAAGTTTGAAACGAGTCGAGCTGAGCTTGAGCTTAAAACAAAGCTCGTTTATTTTTCGAGCCCGAACACGAGCCTGGAATGTGAAGCTCGCCGGGTTCATAATATTAGTTTTATTAATATTTTATATTATTTACCCGTAATTTAAAGTTGTTTAGTAAACGAGTCGAGCCAAGCTTTTCACTTATCGAGCTCTTGATCCTAAACGGGTCTATTCTTTTTATTTAGTATATTAACTAATAGATATTAAACGAGTCGAGCTATAGCTTGAGAAACTACCAACGAGCCGAGCCGAGCTTTTCACCTATCGAGCCCACAAGCCTAAACGAGCCAATTATTTATATTTTTTATTTAATATATTTAAACGAGCCGAGCTCGAACTTGAGATACTACCAATGAGCCAAGCTCAAGCTCAAGCCTAGTAGACCACGGGCTCGACTCGTTTGCATCCCTAGTTTTGAACGGGTAAAAATAAAATAAAAGAATTAGAGTGGGGAAAAAAGAAGCAACAAAGAAATTGACCACCCATTAATAGTTATCACTCTAATCGGATAGACAGCATAAAAAGATTGTATTTTGTTAAAAAGGTTTTCAACAACGAGGTCATCAATATAAATGGACACATTAACCTAATGGCCGGTGAAGTGTTGATGTAAAATGTTTTGATAAATTAGTGGTTACATTATAGCGCTAAACAAGAACAAATATATTACTTATGAAAGTATGGTAAAAAAATTGAACATTATTTATTATCGTGTGTTTTATTTTTGTTTCGTTCACATTGTATGAAAATACTTAGTACGGTAAAAAAAAATTAAAACGTTACCCCTGAAGTTTTAGTCTAGATCCGCCACTGCATGCCATGTTTGTCTTGTTTCCCTTTTGGTGTTAGTTTAAGGTATAGTCCATGTGTTTTTCTTGGATGTTTCGGCCGAAACATAGGATAGGAGGTTGATGGTGATAGATAAATGGATCTTTTGTTCATGCTTGGTGCTTCAATTTCCAAGGGGATGCTTTCACATGTGGGTTATAGGTCTAAAAAAACATGAGGGGTAGGGATAGGCTTCGGCCGATTTAAGGAGTCCAAGAGGTTTACTAGTTTGAGTAAATGCAACATCATAGAGTTGAATGGTATCCTAATTATAGGTGCTACTTTGGTATAAGCATGATCATTACTTTGTCTCTTGTGGCTTCTAGTATTTCGGCTCATGCTTCACCTAGGAGTTAGGATTAGATAGTGACAATTCATAGATTCAAAGCTTGTCCTCTTATGTCCCTTGTGTTGTCCTTGTCGGCCGCTATTATAAGTGATAAGAGAATGTTTGTCTTATTCTACTTAGGGAAGGATAAAGGTCTTGTGTGGTGGTGTGTGTTTATGTCTAACCAATTAGGTATAAGTCTTAAGATGATGGTGACTTGTCATGCTTAGAGGTCGACTACTAGAGACAAGAGGAAGCTTCCAAGGGTGTAGGCATAGATGCATGTATGCGCGTGTTTATATATATATATATATATATATATATATATATATGTATAGATGTCGATTATCAAGAATACAAGAACATTTCCTAGGATAGTGACATATCATGACTAGGTCCTAAGAATAGGCATGTGTGTTCTTGATCATGTGTGTGTGCATTTTTGTGTATGCATGTATATATGTATGTTAGCTTCTAGAAGGTATTTAACAAAATATAGTTTTTCTTGTCAAGCCTAGTATATGTATTGTGTATATACATATATATACAAGCACATTTAGAAGTATATAGAGATTTATGTACACACATAGATTAATATTTATAAACTCTCGTAAGTTTAATCATATGTTTGCCGATCTATGATAGCTCATAGATACATATACGTCTAGTGTGTGCACGTGTGACTTATCTAGTTAACTCTAGTCAAGTAAGATGCAAGAAATCTAGGTGTAAGTAACTAGAGTTTAGTTAAATAAGGAACCTGAAATTTCGGGGTATCACATCATCCCCAAGTTGAAAAGAATTTCGTCTCGAAATTCAACAAGTAACCTAGTAAAGTTGGCATCAAGTGAGAGAAAATTCCGAAAATTTATCTGGGTGTCACATAAAGTTACTAAACAACCAGCTGGTCTACATGACAAGTTGTTTATTTAGTCGACCAGATAGTTTAAAACTCGTGTTTCTGATCGTCTTCTTCCCGAAAATTTCCATAAACCCTAACCCATAAACAACCCAATTAACATTCATCTAGGCTTCGATCGATCAATAAAACTTAGGGGTTTTGTTATCCACTATGATTCGAACTGGAAAAACGAAATAATTGCAAAAGAAACAAACCTAATTTGTATGGTTTGATAGCGATAAAGAAGAACAAAGGCTGGTTCGATTCCATACCGATTACGCGACGATAACAACAATTATGAGAGGGGAATGGAAGGCGACCAGACTCTGAATGAGGGTGTATGATCAATTTATAGGCTTGGAATCTAATTGGATAAGTTTAATTTGGGATTTATATTCGGTTAATGTTTATCTCGATTTTTTTTTCAAATTAACCAACTTAGACCTGATCTAAACGCGAAATCAGGAACATATAAAGTCGGTTTTGAAGCTTGATCAGATTTGTAGATTCTATTGCACAATCCTTTTCACAATAATCGCCTAATTGGAGTTAATTTAAACGGAAATAAAACGGGCCGGGTATTATAGTTAAACGGGTATCAAATTCAATATAAAGGGTTTGGACTTGGGCTACTGTTTGGGTCTGGGTTATTTTATAAAATGCATTTTTTTATATCTTTATTATTTTTTTTAAAAAGAAAATTTCAAGATTATAAACTAATATATATGGTTGGATATGAATAGTAAAGAATAAATAGGAAATTATATGAAATCGACAAATGATTGAAAAATGCGCGATGTTACAAAAAAATACCCTCCTTTGATTGTCACAGTTCTTACCAAAAAAACACTTTGTACACGATCTTTCTCCTATAAATATAAATGCTAGATGTAATAACACTACATTATTGTTTGTCATTTATTACACTACATTATTAAATGCTAAAATGTAAAGGGACAATATTGTAATGAGAAATTATTTACGCATTAACACTTGTACCAAATGCAAAAACAATGTTTTTATGTGTCTTAAAATTAAATGAAAATTATTATCTTGCTCGTTCATAATAATCTATTATATAGTAGTATAGAAGTATAGGTATAGATATAGATAGATTATAGATATAGATATTAAATTTAGTTTTGGCTGAACGAAAAGATAGATAACCATCTTACGTGGGGCAGAGTTAGCAGTTCGAACCGCATACCTTGGCTTGGCTTTAGAACCATGAGCCGGTTGCCTCCTACGTTGCTTTAGGGCGAGGGTGTCGCAAGCCAAGCAAGTTCAGTAAACTAGTTTTATCTATACTATATTATAATGTATGAGGGAGGGGTAGTTTAAGATACCTAAAAGTTAAGAACTTTATTTTTATTAACCACCCTAAAATGAGGGTAAAATAGTCATTCAAACACTTTTTCATTTTAACACCATATCTTATTTACATTTTATCACCCCAACTTTAATTAACTTTTTCTTATTTAAATAATAGTTATATTTTTCTCCTTGTTTTAAGACAACTACCCCTCACGATTTCTAAATGACCATAATTTTTTCATAGGATAAGATTTTTTTTAAAAAAAAATTACATCATAAAAACGAACATCTTATTCTCTTTAATATGAGTATAGTTTTGCTAATATTTTTTAGTTTTACAAAATTTTATATGTTACGTGATTAACAAAATATAGGGGCGAGTAATAGCTGAACTGTTAACCGAAATTAACCAAACTAAAACTGAACCATATATATTCATGTCTTTAGTTTTGATTGAGACTAATAACTGAATTAAACCAAACGATACATAGTCGTAGAAGTGGTTGTTTTTTTCGCAACATCACGCGGGCACACTGCTAAATTATCATGCACCGCAAACTACTACTACCACTATTATTATTGTTGTTGTTATTAGTATTAGTATGTATATAGGGTGGGTAAGATGATAATTACCTACAGTGGCGGACCCAGGATTTTTTTCATGGGGTGCGGAATCATAGACCTTATATAGGTCGTTTATCCATCAGGTGGCCCGGGTTGGTTCGGTTCGGGTCGACTCGTATACCAAAAATAATACTAAAATGTTGCTGGTGGGTCGAGTTTTACCGCAGTGGGCCTTCGGGCGGCGGGTTTCCCCCGGGAATTGGTGTGAAATTACTGGTGGATCCGGATTACTCTCGGGGTACTCCTTTGTCCAGTGGGCACTTTGAAAGTGCTCGGGATTGATTTGTTGGTCGTTCAAGAAAAATATTCACATAATCACATTTACCTAATTACCTTTTGGAGTTTTGTTGTATTTGTTCAATTGTTTGTGAATTGTGACTCGTCAACGTCACAGGTTCCTCTTCTTTGTTTAGCGATCGCTGATCAGAAGCAGGGAGGGAGACAGACAACTTTTTCTTTTTGTTTGTCTTTGTTTAGCGCTCTTCTGGCTTTAGGTTTATTTTTTGTTTGTTTTTTCATTTTAATCAATATTAAGACACATGTCGGCTTATTATAAACTCTGGGCTTGGGCTCATTCTTGAAATTGGGCTACTAACTAATAAAATGGGCTAACTCTTAACATATAATTATATTTTTTTTTCTTGAGGTCGGTTTCAAAAGTCCAAGGGGTGCGGCTGAAAAATTTCATGGGGTGCGGACGGGATGAACGCGCGTATATAACACTAAATATTTTTTTTCAGGGTGGGCGCCCGCACCCCTTGGGCTTGCTTTAGGTCCGCCCATGATTACCTAACGTCTTCAAATTTCAAAAGTAAAACTCTTGATGCATTTGGGAGTAAATTGCCAAAATGGCCCCTTAGGTTTGGCCCAAATTGCTTGTTTGGTCACTTTTTTGAATTTTCTGCCAAAACCACCCCTCACAGATAGAAAATTGCCAAAATGGTCCATATTTAACTGAGTTTTTAACTGAGTATGAAAAGTCAGTTAAGTCTCAGGGGCAATTTCGTCCTTTCATCTGTTCATCTTCTCCAACCTCCCTTGACTTCTTTTATAAAATAAAACACACACATATGTCTGTACATTTTCATTTCATCCTCTACACACACATCTATAGAGAGAGAGAGAGAGAGAGAGAGACTAATCTAGAGAGAGATGGGGACCAGTGGTCTCCTCCACCCGCGGCGGAGCTCCGGCAGCCGGACAACACAACCACACCATCACCTATAAATAAACCCAAACCACTAACCACCGCCCCCTGCAACCACCAAACCCTCACCACTAACACCGCCGACTAACCACCACTCAACCACCACTTCTGTGAGCCACCATTAACCCTGGAACTGAACCGAACCACCACCGCAGCTTTAACACCACCACAACCACAGGTTATTATTAAAGAGGAAAGGTGAGTTTGGGGATCTTTACCTTGAAGTCAGATCTGACCCGGATCAGAACCCACCCGAACCACCACCGTCGTCTTCTTACTTCTTTCTCCTCGTTCTGCGTGTCTCTCTCTTTACTCTCTCTCTAGACTTCTGCATCTTCTCTCTCTATCTCCGCGTCTCTCTCTCTAAATAATAATCATGTAGTGGTTTGGAGGTGGGGGTGTGGTTGTGTTGAGTTCGCCGGCCGCCGGAGCACCACCGCCGGCGGAGGAGACCCTTCGGTCTCCCTCTTTCTCCTGCTCACTCTCTCTCTCTATGATGCAATGTGTGGTGTGGGTGTGATGTATAATATAAACACATAGATGTGTGTGTGTTATGTTTTTAGCGTTTTCTTGATTTCTTGAATTGGCAGCTGATATATGTTCAATTAAGTTAGGAATGATGCAAGCTCTTGGGAAGTTGAAAGTGTTGTGTTCTGGGTTGAAGAAGAAGATTGGGTTGAAGAAGATGATGAGGAAGAAGGAGTGAGATGAAATGACGAAATTGCCCCTAAGACTTAACTGACTTTCAATACTCAGTTAAAAACTCAGTTAAATATGGACCATTTTGGCAATTTTCGATCTGTGATGGGTGCTTTTGGCAGAAAATTCAAAAAAGTGACCAAACAAGCAATTTGGGCCAAACCTGAGGGGCCATTTTGGCAATTTACTCATGCATTTGGTATAATCTCATTATGCTTTGAACTTTAAAGCTAAAAAATCGCAGAACAAATGAGCATCTTAAAATTCAAAGTTCAAACCGTGTTCCACTCCATTCCCTCTCTATATCAAAAGCCCTAATCATTATTTAGCCTCCAAAACTTATACAGGGAACCAAATGGCAGTGGTTTAAAACCTTCCAACCATGGCGTCTCCTCTCAAGTAAGTTTTTCTGATATTGACCAGGCATGCAGTTGCGAGAGAGCTCAAAGTTTTTCTGTTTTTTCTTCCATTTCTCGGGTTTTAAATTTTGTACTTGGCATTGTTTTGATTAAAGGATGGTTTGGTGTTTAAAGTCAAGTAACTATCAGAAGGTTACAACCACATGTTCGTAAAATGAGTTTTCTGGCCATGCACAAATTCATTTTCCTCTATGTTCCATCGTATACGAAGATCCAGTTGTAAGGTAGTTTCAATCGTTTGAGTTTGTTCAAGTGCGACTATCAATTTGTGTAGTTTGGAGCCCTTTCCGTCCAGATCTGCCACGGTGTCGGGTGTTTGTCCCCATTTCTGGCTAGCTGAGGTAAGATTTAACTATTTTACTGGCTCTCCAATGTGATATAATGTATGGTGAGCCTTTAGTTTTAATGTTCGTTTGGATGGTTAATAAGTGTTCTATGCTTTGAAATATCAACTATCAATCAACTGATTCATTGTTTCAATAATATCAATCCTATTTAAATTTAATTTATTTTTGATATTTTTATGTTCTGTGGATGATATTTTTTATGTTCTCGGACTACCAGGAAACACTGGTTTTTGAGACTACATACATATCGGTGACTGTGACTAGCGGTGGTGGTTCTTTACTTTGCCCGTGATGATGGAAGACAGTGTGCAGAAACGGTCAAAGATGGTTAACGCGGGTCAAATGATGTCTATGTGGTCAACCGCAATCATGGATGGTATGACTCACTCATAAACATTTTACATACCTGCATTTGTTTTTAACTGTTTTCTTTTGTTCATTTTGCGTTTCTTCTCCTCGCATCTACATTTCTGTTATACTTGCACTATACATGCATTTAACGGAACGAAGTTATACATGTGATAGTTTAATAGAGGGCAGAGCTGTCACTAGATATTTGCTCTCAAATTTTTTATTGGCTGGTTATTTATTTTTCTAATATAACCCGTTATTGTAGTTGTTTTCACATACCAAAAATATTTGTGTGTTACTAATCAATGGTCTTAATTTTGAGATTTTTAAACAATCTGTAATATGGTGTTTCACATACTGCTCATGACATGTTACATAATATTGTAGCAAATGACATCATATATATACCTTTGTTATTCATAATATTTGAATTCAGTTGTATTAAGTGGACTAATTATCTGTAGTTTATCAAAGTAATGAAAAGATACACTTGACAGGTCTATGGAGTTGACCCTATTGAGGGATTTGATATGGTCAAATCGGCTTATATAGGACAACTCAAGGATGCTGAGAGAAGAGAGGATGACACATTGTTGCGCATGTATGTCAGATCACTCTTTATTGTGCTTTGTTTTTGTTAAATACATTGTCATAGATCTGGAACTAGGGTTCTTAATGAACATATTGGGTTAAACATGTTTCTGCAGGTGTTAGAATGCATATGTTGTTCTATCATGGCTGCACTGGTCAGGTCCGGAACATCACGAACCGCGCCATCGGCGTCAAGATGAGCAAACATGTTAATACCCTTCATGTATGTATGTATATTGCAATATATTTATTTTCAGTTGGATGCTCTAATGGTTTTCTATGATTAAATTTGTTGTTTATATGTATTGATGTGATCTATAATCACAATTTTGCAGTTTGAATTCTATTCTTCACTTGTTTTTGCTGACCTTACCTCTATATCTATGCACACTGTTATTTAAATTAAATAGTATGTCCGATTTCATGTCAATGGTGTATGTGTTGATAATTCTGCCTTTGATGTTATCAGGATTCAAGAAGCCTTAACGTCAAATTGACATCTTCTGCAAGACCAATCAACAAGATTAAGATCCATGGTAAATTTCACCATATAATTTCTTTTAAAAAAAATACTTTGGATCATTTTAGTTCTAAAGAAGAAATTTTTGGCATGTGATGTATGATGCTATTGGTGTACGACCACAATCTGTGCACCTGCCATAGGGTTATTTATGTTACTGTGCATTATAATTAACAGATTTCTTACATTTTACCAGATTTTTATGAAGTAAAGCATAGATTGTTTCATGTCTTATATTGTAAAATTTTCAGGTCTTGTATCAAATTGTCTACGAACATCTTGCTGGACACCCCTTAGCTAAAAGCAGTACATTACATGAACTTCTCGGCCACACCCCTCCTCATATCCGTTTTCATAAATGGGTCGGTTTGAGTTAATAATTTCAAGTGATTATTACAAAAATAATGTCTTGAAAGGGAACACGTCACATGTGCTGAAAGTGATTGAAAGTCTATTTTTGGTGCATACAACCTTTTATAGTGGTTTTCATAGATTTAGACTATTACTGAGTATAGTTAAAAAGGAACATATTGAATATACGCTCCTACTTTGTTAACCTTTATTGAATTAATATTGTTTATGATTGCTCTCTAATTTATAAATAGATAGGTGGAATGAGCAGTTGATCACATACAAAGATTCTTGAATAATGTACTAATCATTGGGAATAACGACTTCAACAATCATTTACTTAAGCTCACATTCTAGAAAGATTCTATTAATAAGAGCCTCAATAATCAAAGAATCAATAAGAATTGTAGATCTGATGTGAGGATATATAAATATGGGACCCACAGAATGGAGAATATAGAAAAACAGAGTATGACTGGTTGTTTTTTTATGTTTTGAAGAATGGAGTGGTGATGAAACTGCAAAGGGATGCTTTGAGTGTTATGGAACCTCCAATGGTAATGAACAAGATAGCGATTTTGAATTCGATAATTCTAGCTATGGCTCGGATGTTGGTGACTTTGGCGAAAAGGTGATATCTTCTGTATAATGTAGAACATTTACACTTAGCACTGAGTCAATAACCATTGTGCTACTCAGGTACTAAAACATCGACGTGAAATATAAAGGCATAAAGGCATAGAAGCTAGATGGTAACATCCCATCTCGAGTCCCCAGCGACAGGTATGGTAATTGAAGTCACAGAAGTCCTACTTACCGGATAACTTTGGATTTTTGAATCAGACGATTAATTCATTTTTGAATGTTTACTCTCTATGTAATTGTCTGGCGCATTGTTGCTTTTGCTTGGGTTTAGTTTGTTTCTTTTTAAAATGTAAAGCAACATAAACCTTCTGGATCAGAAAGATGGGTATTGATATACCAGTTGATCATGTTGTTTCAAGTTTATAGGCTTGGAATCTTTGATAAAAAATTGTTCGATTGGGTTTTAGTGCAGTTCGGAAATTCTTTTATTCGTAATCTAGCTGCAAAGTCGGTTGAAAACGTAGTTTTTTACTGTGTATATATTTGACCGTTAAAAACTATACCACATCCCGGTAAACATCCTTTTACATTTATGAAAATATTTTGAATGGGCATCTAAGAAAACTAATTTATATTGCTTGAATTGCAAAATAAAGTACCTACAATAACCTTTTAAATTTACCAATGTGATAACATCTTTATTCAATTCAATATATTACCATTATTAAGGAGGGCGACGAATTTAGCTGTCAACATGGGTGGCTGCTGACATCGGCCGAACCAGTTAAAATCGAAAATGGTTTATAACTTAAAACTATTTGTGATCCGAAAATTTTTATATGAAATCAATATTTTTATAACAATCCAAATATTCTTAATAAAATTGATTTAGGGGCTTCCATGCATTTAAATAAGTCAAAAGTCTTAAATTATTTTAGTTGATTTGGGTTAGCTCTCCTTATACTTACATTACTTGAAAGAGACAAAACAATTGTAGATATGGTAGTAATATCACAATTCATATTCAATAAACTTACAAACACACATTTACGAATTCCCTAAAAACGTAATTAAAGAACTAATATTCTCAAATCAATTAACTTTAAGGAAGCTGCTTTAGGCCAAAGAGAGTGGTGGCGTGGGTTGGCCATCCCACGCTCACCAACACCATATACAACACCATTCCCACTATGGCATAGAGACAGCGTTGCCCCTTTGGTGTGGAGGAAAAGGTTGGCGTGGGGCGGGAGGAT
Source organism: Ambrosia trifida (assembly GCA_028751855.1). Classification (NCBI taxonomy): domain Eukaryota; kingdom Viridiplantae; phylum Streptophyta; class Magnoliopsida; order Asterales; family Asteraceae; genus Ambrosia; species Ambrosia trifida. The sequence goes on along the minus strand of CM054128.1, from coordinate 59,596,853 downwards.
GGGGTGACGTGGTGCAACTTGATTGGTTGGGTTTTTTTTTTAAATAATCGGTGATGATTGGTTTAAATATTTGAAACTCACGCCCTAAACCCAAGCCCTTTCACTCCCCAAACCTTTTTACCACTTTAGTTGTGGAGCTCATTATTTCTATGTGGCAACTCACGCCCCACATTCCCTTCACTCTTACAATTAACATAAAGTTTGAAATACAACACGAGCTAAAACCACGAAAAATTAACTTATAGTCAAAAGTAGGCACATAACTAAAACTTGTAAATGTGAGCTAAAACCATGAACAATTCCAAAGGTGTTTTGTACAATTGATAAAAAAGTAACACCAATGTCATAACGAGTAGGTGAACAAGCAATAAAAATATGTAGCTCTTGCATCAATAAATCAATAATGTAATCTAGCAAATGGATGCAATACTCACAATGTAGCCCATACACACACCAACGCAAGTAGTTGACATATATATTTTTGTTAAATTATGAGTAATATTTTCTTATTCCTGTGTTTGTTTAGTAGTGTTGGGAAGTACTTGATACCTATAGTGTTAAATTATTATTTAATTAAGATCTATAAAGCTCATGTTTTAGATCAGCCACATCGATGCTACAAATAAGAAAACTAACATACATACTATAGAATATATTACGAGAGCATTGATAAACTAAAAAAAATAAGTATCAAATTGTAGATTGTTACCCACGCTGCATCGCGCGGGTTTCCCACTAGTGTAGTAAGAGACTGATTAACTGTCACACCACGCCAATGGCGGAAACACGTGGCGCGACGCTCGAAAGCATATCAAAGTCAAGATTAACACAAACTATATTTAATTAGAAAAGATCATTATATTAAGATGTCGGGAGGGAGTACCTGGTTTCAAACATTACTTAAAACCACAAACATTAAGTTTTAAAGTGGGGTATTTCCGTTTATGTCCCAACCCGAAGGTAACAATAGATGAAACCCCCAACCCGTGTCCGACATCCCAAATTCCACCGTACTAGCCGCATACCTGTTCAGCACTTAGTTACCTGAAAGATATGTTTAAAACGACGTCAATATATAAAATATTGGTGAGTTCACAGGTTTTAGTTTCGTAAATACGACATTTTTACATCCTGTGCAAATCCAGCACGTTTTTACATCCTGTGCAAATCCAGCACATTTTTACATCCTGTGCAATCCAGCACATTTTGTGGCCTTTGTATGGAGTAGCTAGCTCCTACAAACTATGATGATAAGCAATCCCCTGAGTCCCATAACCAAACCAAGACTAATAAATATGCCCCGCTCCAAGTCGTTTCTCGGAAACCAACGACTTAAGTTCAGAATACGTGCACCTCTTGTCTTTACCGGGTTGACGCTATCAACCAGAGGTGGGCCTCGTCAGGCACCAATAGTACTATCCAAATATTCCTTTGGTTTCATTTTACCTGAATTAATGGTTACAGTAGCGAGGACCCAACCCCGAGTGGCGACCAAAAACTCAAGTACTCATCATGCCACTTACCACATTTTAACCTTTGAAAACATTTCAATATGTGATAATTTTTGACAAACATATCTTTCCCCCAGTTAAAACAGTAAAATGGGGCCGTGAAACTCACCTTAATTTCCATGCTTAGCTAGCAAATAAAATCCAAAGCTTTGACCGACTTCCTCGTGCCCTAATTACCAATAAAGGACACCTTAAAGTCTATCATATATAAATCTAGCTTATTTTTTTTGGTTAAAAGATAGTTTACTCAACTATCTTGACTCGTGTGTACTAACCCGAGTCTTGAGGTGTTTTAACTCAACGAACCGATCGTGACTTATCTTACTTATGCGTTAACACACGACATAGTACCCCAAGTTGCGCACTTGTTACTATTCGCGTGTAACCCACATTGGACTAATACTACAAAACGTATAACTTTTCCTGAGCCGTAGCTCATATCGTAAATCGGATAAATATAGTTGTCTTGTACGTTTATTTTTGGGAAAATATACTTTGCAAAACACAAATCTTGTTATTAATCCCAATCGATAACATTTGCTACATTATTTCCCAAATCCGAGCATTTTAAAGTATACGGAACTTAGATTTTATAAAAAGGTTCCCAAGTAAAATCGAGCGTTTATATATTTTTGAATCCGAACAATAAACTTTATTAATTACTGAAAACCTTTCGAAAACTCGTCATACTTGACGTTTGGAAAACTATATATATTTGTTTTGAAAATATTTTCCGGGATTCACTTATTATCATTACAAATAATCTTTGTCAAACACTTGGAAGTTATTTATAAAAACGCACAACAATATCGCGTTTGTTGTGCTCCGGATTTTATAAAATTTCGGCAGAGTTTCCTCTGTTTTTGTACAAACCAGACAACACAAGTGTCTTCAATTTTCCCAAAATCAATCTCCAAACACAAGACATTCAATCTATTTATCCGCATTTCCGAATTAAATGAGGCTTATACATTTCGACGATTACATAAGTTACACTTAATTATATATAACTATATATACAACATATAGTCCAACAAATTAAGTCCGATATACAATAACACCATGTCACGCTTTAATATACAAATGCTATTTATCTGATTTATATTTGTGGTATATTTCATATACGGTTCGTTCGCGAGTTAACACAAAATTTGTTCGTATTTTTCTAATTTATAAATATATATTTATAGATCTAAAACAATAAATACGAAATTTACCACTTGTTCGCGTGACCCGACACGTCGTCTCGAACGACGTGTTAACAGAATCGAAACGTTGACCAGGTCTGACTCATGACCGAATTTTGACCAGGAGTTGACCGGACCCGACCCTAGCCCGAACATCCAAACGAAACCGAAAGAACCAGATCTGACCCGGATCTAACCCGGACCAGGTATGACTCCGAGGTCTGAAAGCTAACCAGATCTCCGAGTCCGAAACTCGGAAACGAACGCAAGCGGCCCGATCCAAAACCTGACTGAACCACAAATAAACCAGCGCCACATCTGGCCAATAACCAGCCGTTCGCCACCACTGGCCCGAGCCCGAGACCCATCGTGCACCACCGTCTCCTTCAACCAAACCACCACCGATCGGAACACCATTAACAACCACCATCCCCGGCCACCGATGACAAGCCCACGTGACCAGATCTGTACAGATCGTTACCAACCAAACCCAAAGCTGAACCCTCGTGAACCATCACCCACAGACCACCAACCACCTGCAACCTACCCGAAGTAGCCACCCCCACGACTGTCACTCTCTAATTTGGCCACCATCACCACCGTAGACAACCACCACGAACATATTCAGCCCTATCTCCCCCTTTTCACTGCTGTTCCAGCCCGTTTGGGGGTCTAAGACCACCGCACAGCCACCAGCCATGGTGGTGGCGGCCGATCTTGGGCATGGCGAGGAAGAAGGAGCATCGTGGGTCCTTGTAAGTGTAGAGAGAGAGAGAGTTTCGGGTTTTAGAGAGAGAGAGTAGAGAGAGAGAGAGTGCGGCTGCTGAAAAATGAAGGGAAGAAGAAGGAGCTTGCTATTTATACTTAGGGTTTGGGGTAGGTGGCTTGTACCGCGAATCGAACCCGTGTAAACGTTTTTCGCTTCGGTTTTATTTTGGCCCGATAATTAATTACAAAAAGACTAGTCGGTTTTATTCGAAATGAAAAACATAACTAAACCGAGCAATTTAGATGTTATTTTCGTAACTCGACGCGTGAAAACGGAACACGCGTTAAAATCGCGTTAATCGATCCGGTCGAGCTATACTTCATTTAGGCGACCTGTTCACTTTCGAAACTAAATAATTGAAATTATTTATAATAAATAATTATTCCGAAAGTTCGATAACGGTTAAAACCACGCGTTTCGACGTTCGAATCCCACGTCAGTTCCTCTCCGCGTTCTCCAAAACGCTGCGTTTTTGGCCGTTTACCACGCCGATTTCACATCCGTTCGCATCGATAGTAAATACGTGCCGTATTTACATAGAATAAGCTTATGTTATTCCAGTTTGACAAATTTTTGCTGATGTCAGTTCGTTACGTTAAACACGCGAAGTCTTTCTTTAAAGGCATCAAAACTTCAACGAACTTTCAAAAGGACATCGTAGGACTCATATTAGCTCAACTAACCATAATTAACCTTAAACCATGTTAATTATTTCTAAAACATGATTAGAATCACGTTAATCGTTGTACGAAATTTGCCGGTTGTCACATTAACCCATCAAATCCTAAAGTTTGTTTATACGTTTTAACAGAGTTTTGGACATATGCATAAAAGCTATAAAAATGTAACAAAGTTATAAATGTTTAATTTATTATTTAGAGGGTACGTGATCAAATTGTCCTTAGTAGTATTTATTCAAACACGAACGAGAGGCTACAAACAGTCAAAGAAGAAATCAAGTTTTTAAACGAAATTTCAAAGTTTTAAGTTGTTTTTCTCCCAACAATCCGAAAATCACATATGCCCACGCTTCGTCGGCTGGTGTATATGCCATCTTTTAGCATGTTTTAGCCCGTGTATCTTGTGCTGTTGCTGCCGCGCCTCTCTGTGTTTATTAACCTTCATTTCCTTTGCACGAAAATACCAGTCGAACTCCAACACTCCGAGTCCGATGGTCGTGTTTGAGTAGTCAATGTCGCACCGCCTGTTGATGCGATCAACATACAATTAGTAAGGGTGTTGCCAAAAAGTATCTCTCACAATTCACAAACTTAAGGGCATCTAAAAGTTAATTTCTTATCATATGCAAGAGGTATGTTCAATAGAGGAAGAAGGGCAACATTTAAAGTTTAAACACACACTTGGTAATAATCATTAGTGGATATTATTATTTTTTTTTTCTAGCTTGTATAAATGACGAGTGTTTTCCGTTTTGTTTTTTGAGCAGAGATGAGTTCCATACTGGTATTGGTGCCGAAAGTAGATATCTCGAAAATGGTCAAAATTGGGTATCGGTCCATAAAATGCTCGGTACGGTGTACGTTGCAATATTTGAGATTAAAAATCGGTAAAATATTAATACCATACTGAACCGAAAGTACCAATCTTAAAAAAGCGAAAAGCTTGTTACAGAAAACATTAAGGATGACAATAGGTCGAGTATTGGTAATCCAAAACCCGTACCCTGTTATAAAATCGTGTCTGAAACCCGACCCAATACCCGTCAGGTATCGGGTGACCCACGGATATCAGGTATACCCGTTATTTTAGTAAAAATTTCCTGTTAGAATTTCAATTAGAAAATACCTAAAGGCATCGGGTTTACCTACAACATCAAACCGAGGCTCGCCTAAAACTAATTACACAAATACAAGGGGTCCTTGACTCAATCATTCCAGATAATACGTTTAAACTTCGATCTATGTTTTAACCATAAGAACGAAATAGATTTCACCTCGGCTACAACCTCTCTAACTTGCCTTGATGTATGTCGAAAAACCTTAGCATTCCGTATATATATCGGGTATTTTAGTGGGTAATCAGTTATACATATATCGGGTAATCGGGTGGGGTATCACTATATATCAAACCCGTACCCAAACCCAAAAAAAAAAAAGAAAAGAAAATTAAACCCGAACATGTACCGGTCGAGTTTGGATGATGAATGAAACGGTACCTTGATCGGAACCGGTGGACAATATGATTGTCGGCCAATGGTTTGATGAATGATTTAAAGCCACCGCCAATTACCGCCTTGGAGAAGTCTTCTGGGGTTGAATGAGGAGACTGTGCAGCACACCGTGACCCTCTTCCTTTCTGCTTTTCATATCTAATTCTAAATATCTTTCCATTTTGTCTGTGTTTATTATCCTGCCCGAACGGAAGAGGTCGATGGATAGTCTTGATTTTCCGCTGCCGGTGGCGGTGGCACCCATTATAATCACTATTTTTTCCTTGCGCCGGGTGGGTGCTTGAATAGCCATCCTTGGGTTTTGTGTGTGTGTGTAACAATGTATGTGTGAGAGAGGGTGGCTGATGATTGCGCTTAGTGGTGGAGGGATATTTATAGAATTATAGGTCATGATATTTCCACCCCCAAAATTATTTTCACCTTCTCAAAGGTCTTGATCATAGGGTCACATTATAGTATCAGGTTGACTGCATTATCGGAAAAAAACAACTTATATGCGCATCTCTGTGGCCATGGCGAGACGCTTTGAGGTACGGGATGAATCTAGACATTTTGAGGATGAATATAGACATTTAGGGGCTAAAGCGCCTCTTTTTGACCATAGAGAGTCGCTTTGGCCTTTTAAAAAAAACAATTGTTTTAATTGGACTTAAATGGTTTGACTTAATTAAAAAATTATTTTAAGTCATTTTTAATTGTTTTAAATTGTTTCCAATCAAAGAAAAATTAGTTTGACGGGTTTCGGTTCGTTTATTACTCGTTGGTGGTTTTCAGAACAAATAGCCGACTATGAACAAATTTCATAAATCTATGTATGTGATTTGTCTCATTATAACTGTTTATGCTTAAGCATAAAAAGGGTTATAACATTTCCTACTTTCACGATTTGCCTCATTATAACAAACAAGTGCTTTACCGGTTTGTATTGAGCGTAACAGTAAAACGCAGACACAACAAAAGTTGCTTGTTAATTCTATATATAATTATGCTTCACCTTAAAGAGGGATATAACACTGGTGTGTTGTGCATACTAGGTGTTTGTGTTAATGTCTCAATGGTATTGAATCATGCCTCTTTGGTTGTTTGGGAGTTTCAATGCATAAGTTTTCTGTGCCTTTTGATGCCTATTTTTACTAATTTGCGACTACGGTAAATGATTTATACTTGGGTGCATGATTTGTCTCATTAGCACCAAGTGTTTGTGCTGATCGTTAGCATGGTACATGTTTAGTCTCATGCTAAACACAATCTTGCATCTATAATTTATGACTAATTTTCTAAAACCGAAAAAAAAAAAAAACAAATTAAGTTGGTTAAAACGGTTAATAAGACATGAAAAAACTAAACAAACTATATTTTTGAGAGTTCGGTTATAAAGATAATATAACTTAGGGATTACTTATTTAATTCTAAAAGTGTTTTTGTTTAGAATTGCTTATTGACTTATAACTTTTTGAAAAGAAGTTTTTAAAAAAATGTTTGTATTAGCTTTTGTGATGAGAAAACCCAATAAGTCAATAAATTGTTTTTTAAATTGTTTCGGTTAACTTATTGTGAAGGTTGGTTGTATGGGTAATAGATTTGTAATTTTTATTCCAAAAGTCAAAAGCCAAAACAAAAAGCCAGGATTTGTAACTTCGTGAAACAACTTTTCAACCCATATTAAAAAATCAAAACAGAAAGTTTTTTTTGGTTTACACATACAGCTTAATAGCTTATGACTTATTTGCTTTTTGAATAAGCCAATAAGTCAATAACTTGTTATTCAACTCAATCCCAAACACCCTCTTAATCTCAAATTTAGTCCCTTGATTATAATGGATTAAGTCGTGTGCCATTGGTCTTATATGCCTTTTCTTTTAATGGATTCACAACTATCCTTCCCTAATTTGCAAATATGGATGTTTGAAATTTAGTCAGTAGCTATTTGAAAACATTGTCTTGAAATTGCTTTAGGTAGTGCTTGAGACAGTATCCCCTGATTTTGAATTCAACATTTTATTAACTTTTACTAGGTTGGCTTACAACTGTCTTGACGGAGATAAAAAGCGTATACGCAGACCGTACATGGTACTATGTCAACTGCTCAAGGTGCAACAAAAAAAAATGCACATAAAAAATGTTGCGAAGAAATGGTAACGACGTATGGCTACAACGACCCACAAATGAGCAGACAAGATGCTTATCGACACTGACAGTCAGACATCATCACACAATGGCAGTTAATGACAGCTCGGAGCCAGAAAAAATGGCGCTACCAGAAACTACCAAAACGAGGACTCTTGCACTGGCAGCCAAGCGAGCCCACAACACAACAAAGGGTAATACAACTTTAGTCCAAATTTATACTTCGATGTAATTTTTCTAGAAAAATTTTATTTTTCTTAAAACAAAAAGGAACATAAACTAATTGATTCAATGCACAGGTAAAGAAGCATAAGATAAAGCTTCAAGGAACAAAAGGCAACAACTGTAAAGACAGAAGACTGCTACTATATTTTGCATATAACATAGAAAATGCTGCATACTTTTGTAAGCCATGACGCCAGCAGCAACCTATTATTAAGCATGCTAGAAACATCCTGTAAATGCCATACTATGTATCCAGGACAGATGCTGCACAGTTTTGTATTTCAACCCTGTACTTTCGTTAACCTACGTACTGCCTGCCGCATAGCACAATAATCTATCTGCTGGTAAAATTTCTAGATCATCTATCTATCTATCTATCTATCTATACATATAATAAACCAAAGCTATTTTAATGACATGTCACTCAAAGAGGCATTCTCTTCTTTGAGTGTGCCATGTGTCATCCCATGTGACATTGAGATATTTTAGGAAAAAAATAATTTAAAAACAAAATTGGATTTTTCACCTTCATGTTTCCTCCCATAATTTTTAAACGTTAATATCTCTAATATACGAGATTTTTTAAAGAAAAAAATTACACCAAATTAACGAGCGTTTTATTATCTTTCCAACGAGTACCATAGTGCTATATAAAAAGCGGAGAAATTTTTTTGTGGGGTTTTGTTTATACAGGAAAAAAACACAAAGTGTTCAAGTAAATCATTAATCATGTATAGACAAGTCACTAATTATGTTTAAATCAGTAAATATGAATTTTTTTTTTTCAACCAGAGCCGAATAAGTTAATAGAGTTATACGTTGTTTTAAGTTAGGTAAAAACACAAAGTGTTCAAGTAAATCATTAATCATGTATAGACAAGTCACTAATTATGTTTAAATCAGTAAATATGAATTTTTTTTTTCAACCAGAGCCGAATAAGTTAATAGAGTTATACGTTGTTTTAAGTTAGGTAAAAACACAAAGTGTTCAAGTAAATCATTAATCATGTATAGACAAGTCACTAATTATGTTTAAATCAGTAAATATGAATTTTTTTTTCCAACCAGAGCCGAATAAGTTAATAGAGTTATACGTTGTTTTAAGTTAGGTATCAATATTAGTATGTTAGAGTTGTACATTTGTTTAGTCTTTAGGATAGGTGTTAATATTAGAGTTACATTAAAGTTCTACATTCTTTTAGGTTAGGTGTTAGCATTGGAGTTATACATTGTTAATTTGTTTTAGGTTAGCTATTAATATTAGAGTTATACATCAGTCTATTTCATATGTAAAATTGATGTATCATATTAAATTTCTCAACCCGGAACGCTCCCGGGGTATAATCTAGTTTATAATATTGTAAGTTCTTGTTATGCAAACAATTTTACTTCATATAGTATATGAAAACACTTTAACGCGTTAATGTAATAACCAATAACTTTTCAATAAAATTATTGATATGCTGTCCAAATCAAATAAGAGTTTTAACAAGGATTTATTTAAATACAACTTTAATAACAAGTAAAAAAAGGAGTTTTAAATATTAAAATACACTGTAACGAAATATTAATATACAAATTTAAGTTGGGTTCTTAAAACGAAATATAACACTCATCTTCACTCTATGAATTCTATAAATATCTGTACCTCTCTCCTTTGTCTCCTTCAAAATCAATTCACAAAAGAAAAACAACATATCGCAGGATCCAGCTTCGCATGTCGAAACCGAATCATAATACATGACACCGCCTTTGGTCTATTTGTGTGGGTCGAAGTGCGGGTAGAGTCCCAAAATGTGCTCTGGCATGAAATCATGCCGTGTCAAGATACCGACTATTGGTGGCCTCTGCAAAGAAAATACATGTAAATAAAAGAACAAAAGTAAAAGAAAACATATATGGGTGGCGATTTCACGAATTCATGTTATGTTTTAGCTTTAACATGTTCAATACACAAAGTAAAAAAAAAAACAGTAAGAAAACTGTTGAAAAATAACCTGAAGTGTATTTTTAATGCACAAAATTTTCTGAATCATTTTATTTCAGAACAATATTATATAAGGGGCGGCATACTGGCGATTTCAACCTTGTTGACCAAGTCAACGGGTTCAAATAAAGGCTATATTTTAGCTCTAACATGTTAACACACAAGGTTAAGAAAATTATCTTTTAAAACGAAAACGGATTGAAAATAACCTAAAGTGTAGTTTTAGTGCACAAAACTTTCTACTCATTGAATTAGAGGAAAACTAGTATAAAATGAACAAGAAATGATAAAACTATTTAAAATTCAGGCAAAAATTGTAAGGCCAATCCGACCCGTATCAAAGGTTCCCATTAGCTAATCTGTCCAACCCACCCGAAAAGCCAACTGTAGGCAAGCGACCATTGAGGCACATAAATTAAGATAGGGAAAAAGAGAAAGGTTACCCCAGGAGTCTTTGGCACAACACACAAGTGTCTAAGACCAAGTTCCCTAAAAGCAACTGCAGCTTTAGCCAAAGACATGGTTTCCACCACTGTATATGGTGATGTGTTGGTAATAGGATGAAGATCCACATACATTTCCATTTCCTCGGGGTCGATCTCCAAATCTTCGAGTTTTAATCCTTTTCCCGATCCTGCTTTTGCGAAATCAAACGCATGGTACCTTTTCAATGTTTCGGTTCCACTTAAACGCCTATGTTTTGTAAAAACCTTTCCTTTAAGCAAAACAAGCAAATGAGACCTCAAAACAAGCCCACACAATTCAGGAGCGTCGGTAATAGGTGGCTCGTCAATAACCGGAAACCCATTATGAGATGTCATCCTTAAAGAATGTACTACATTACCAACTTTCTCGACACCAGAGAAAGTTATCAAAGGCCCAGAAACAACATCACCAGCAACCAAATGCCTCATGTATGGTTCGGCATGTGCTTCTAGAAACGGTAAACCCTTCATTTTCACGATTTGGTCATACACTCCTTTGTTGAAACAATCAGCCACGGTTTTTGAAATGAGAAGGACGAGCATCATTAATGGAAGCATTAGAAGATTGTTGGTGAGCTCGAGAAGTATAACACATAGGGAAACTGTCATTCTCATCGTGCCGCCAAGGAACGAAGCGGCACCAAGTAAGGCGAAAAGACCACAATCAAGATTAGCAACAGGGCCAAGGAGCCGCCCGACAAGCCGCCCGTATGAGGCTCCGGCTAATATTACAGGAATAAATAGCCCAGAAGGAATTGCGATTCCATATGTTATGATGCCAAGGAAATACATGGCTAAAAAGAAGAAAATGAGACTAGGAATGCGAAACTCGTGTATATTTAGGGAGCTGAATAAGCTTCTAATGGCATCATCATTGGTGGTGAGTAAAAGTGAAGCAAGATCATTGTAGTGACCATCAGGACATTGAAACCTTTTGTAGCTTCCAGAACGGCCTTTTGTAGGGCACTCTTCCTTTGCATTTTCCGGGCATGGGATGCAGTTTGCAAGCCAGGGTACGCCAAACGCACAACAGGTAGTTAGGATTGAAATTGTGATGACCAAAAGCACCCTAAAACCAGGACCTCTCCTGCAATTTATTTTAAGAATCAGTGCATGAATCTACAATATATATATATATATATATATATATATATATATATATATATATATATATATATATATATATATATATATGGCAAGGATTAATAGAAAACCTCACAAATTTGAGGAAACTCTAGAAAACCCCTAGAAAAACCTATTTCCCGAGCTTTTTTTTGTTTGAAAATTTTAGGGCATGTAATATACACGTTTTTAAGAGTTTTGAGCCAAAAAAAAAAAGCGCCGATCGTTTTTTTTTTTTAAATAAATAAATAAGTTTTACATCGTAACATATGTTAAGAGTGTAAATATATGCTAACATATGTTACGATGAACAACTTATTTATTGATTTTCAAAAAACCGATCGGCGCTTTTTTAATTTTTTTGGCTCAAAACTCTTAAAAACATGTATATTACATACCCTAAAATTTTCAAATATAAAAAGCTCGGGAAGTAGGGTTTTACAGGGTTTACTAAAAAAACGTGGGTATGATTGTATGTATGCGTGTGTGCGTTATCAGGTAAGATTAGACTAAAATGAGAAGTGCTTACTCATTGATGACGCTGTAAGTCCGCAAGACCTTATCAACAAGATAATTGTAAATGCTTCCAAAAATTCCACCAATAACTCCAAGTAATATAATGGCAAGGAGATCGACAGTGTTGTAAGAAGGCACTGAATTATTGATGTCGAACATTATCAGACCTCCTTCCCCAAACAATCCACACTGTCCATTTTTACAATATTCAATCAGTCCCTTCAAAACCACGGCTACTACAGCAGTTGTAAAAAACGTTCTCCAGAGAAGAGCGCTCCGCCACCTGTAAACATCATGGGAAAAAGGTTTAGATAATGCAGAAGCAAGAAGTAAAAACCATAATGATTGTATTATCATTTCAATTATTAGACATCCATGTCCAGGTAATATTAAATTGGCAAATTGCATAGGAAAGTAACCAACTTTAGTTAATTGCTCATTTGTATAACAATTTTTTAAGGTAATGTTATAAGTTAACCAACAAGTCAAAGTTGATCAAGTTCAGCACTAACTTGCATAGTAATGTAAAACTTTGAGCGTTTTTATTTAATTTTGAAATCCACAGGTTTTATTTTTGCCAAAAGTTGGTTACCTTTTTATGCAATCAACCCTATAAAAGTGCAACTAGCAGGTGACTACTCTACTGGTCATATGTGTTTCCCTAAAGTTAATTCCACTTGAGCCTTCTACTTAAAAATACAATTGTTTGTACTCTTATTTATTATAAACTGTTTGCAAATTTATTATATTAACTCTAAAATGAATATTTCATCTTGTAACCAGTTCAATGATTAAATGTGTGAGAGAGAGAGACCATGACGCAGCTTCTTCAAGAGCAAAGAGGACCCCACCAACAGGAGCACGAAAAGCAGCCGCAACACCAGCAGCAGCACCGCATGTGATCAAGTCCCTTCTGTCCCTATCATTTTTGAAATATCTAAGCCACGTCCATGTCAAATGGTACTTTCTAGAGCCTCCCTGTCCAAGCAAGTTAGCTATGCAAGCCCCGGTGTGAACCATCGGTCCTTCCTTTCCCACGACAAATCCAGCAGCAACTCCAAATATCGATCCAAAAATCTGATCATATAACATCAGTATCCAACAATCCAGGAAGGAGAGAGTACACACGAGTACATGATAACGCATATGGTACACACCTTTACAAGGAGGGTACTTGGAGCCAAAATAGAATGTGCATCTACACCATTAAGATAAGCTTTGACCTCAGGTATACCCGAACCAGCTGCTGCAGGGGCAATATACGCACAAAGAACCGCAGCACAAGTCGCAAGACCCACATTGCAGCCAACCAAAGCAGCAAATGCCAGATAATAACTGCAGTCCCGGAAACAATGAAATCAGTTACATCTAAAAATGTTTACAAGAATCATAAATTTCTATAAACAAGAGGCATGACATATGCATTAAATAATAAATATAAAAGCAAAAAGGTGAAAAATTGTAGGCTTACTTTTGCTTAAGCATAAGATTACCATTGAGAAGAAGCTTAAAACCCGCTATGTTTTCCACTGCAATGTTATTGAAAAACCCCACAAGCCCTGTAGCTAATCCTATAAGAAGCACGAGTGTCCATTTTAAGACAACGTATTGAAATATCTGCACCTTCTTCCTTGACCTCCAATCCTGTTTAAATAGATCGTTTTCTAAGATCCTGCAGAAATTTTCAATCAAGTCAAATGTTAAACATATAACAACATTCAACACATCACTAATACAAATCACGTATTTCATGTTTCCATAAGCTTTAAGTCAAATCATATTTCATTTATGAAGGATTGTTTCCATATGCCAGAAACAGTTAACAGAAATGGAAATCTGTTTTATTCAAATCCAAGGCTTAAACTTCTCCATTATCTATTTAGCTTATCAACAATAGGGTTCAGATTGAGATGCCCATCAAAGCTGCAAGTTTATGACTACAGAGCACCAAAACTACTGAACGATTCGAAATAAATAATAGTAATAATATTAATAATCAACAAATTGCTAATATAGATCGCGTATTTCATTTTTCCAAGTGGTTAACGTCAAATCGCATAGCACTTATAAAGCATGGTCATGTTTCCAAGTGTTAGCAACAGTTGACACAAAACAAAACCTATGATTATATTTAAAAAATCAAATCCATAGCTTAAACTTATCCATTATTATCTTGTTAAGAAAACAATTCACATGAAGATGTCCATTAAAGCTGCAAGATTTATTAAAAAAAAGATTCTTATAAAATCACAAGATTTGGTACAATTGTTTCCATCATCATGTTCATACACTTTAGAAGAAAACATGAAAAATTCAAGATCAACCCAGGGAACATACCAATCATTAAAGAAGCAATCAAAAGTCAAAAAAAAAAAAAAAAAAATCAATGATTAAAGAAAAGTTAAAACCCCCCAAAAGCAACATATAACTTTATGCTAATAACATACTAAACAAACCAACTAAATTAAATAAAACATTTAAAGCTGAACTATAAATAGAAATCAATAAATACCAAAAGCTAAATTAAAAAAAAAAAACAGAGATAAAGAATAAATGAATTACTCATAATCAAGTGATTCAATGGGACAAACATTAGCACCAACAATAGCAATCTGCGACGTCGTATTAATCCTACTCTTCAACAGCAACGGTTCTCGAATCATATCCCTCTCTTCAACCGCAGATCCGTATCTCTCCACTCCTTCACTTTCGATATCCACATTATTATTATTATTATTATTATTATTATTATTATTATTATTATTATTATTATTATTATTATTATTATTATTATTATCCATCAATCGTTTTGAAAAATTATTTTGGAGATGATGGGAGTGATTTGTGTGAACAGTTATGAAGAGCGAATAATTTAAGTTGAGATTGTTGTTGTGAGATGCGTGAATGATCAGTGTTCTGGTTTTGTACGTTTTATAGGGTGTATATATAGCTTGGTGCCTATTATGATAATATTTTAGCATGTGTTAACTTCGTGCTAACAACTAATGCTTATCTCCTAATAACTTTTTTTTTAACTGCTCGTGTGGCGGTAACCCGAGTAAAGTACGACCTCCTTTGCCTAAGATCGAATCCCTCTGCTTGCACGCCCCTCTCAACGTTAATGGGTATATTTTAGAGTAGTAAGAACTTGAACTTGAGTTGCTTCGAACGAAAACCATTCTAAGAAGTAAACTTTCTCACCTCAAACCAACTGAGCTGGATATCATCGACCTCTTAATAAATTGTGATAACAAAGTTTACATTAATTTTAATTAAAAAATGTTTTTAACAATTAGACAGTTTTAACTGTGACAACAAAGTTTGGATTATCGTTGTATTAATTTTGATTCGATAAATAATTGAATTATTTTTCTTTTATGGTTGAAGAGATATTTTTATGAGGTAGCATTTACTTTTTCTTCCTTGCGTTTGTTAACAAAAGAATTTGGTTTAAAAAATCTCATTAATTTTTATACAAACAAACTACAAAAGAAATTATTTTCAAAACTATATTATCTTAAAAATTTCATAACATGAACTTTTTTTTTTTGTCAACACTCAGTATGAAAAAAAAGCTATATGAAGTGTGTTTGAAATTGGCTCTATTTGTAAACAAGTTGAGTTGTTTTTTTTAACGGTAAATTACATCATCTCCTCATATTCACCTAATATTAACTCTTATCATTTGTGATGGGATTCAAACGCCTAATCACACCTTATACATCCTCACCCTTACACTACTGGGCCAAAGCCTCAGTGACAAATTAAGTTAGTTATTTTTTTTTTTTTGTCAACACTCGTATGAAAAAAAAGCTATATGAAGTGTGTTTGAAATTGGCTCTATTTGTAAACAAGTTGAGTTGCTTTTTTTAACGGTAAATTACATCATCTCCTCATATTCACCTAATATTAACTCTTATCATTTGTGATGGGATTCAAACGCCTGATCACACCTTATACATCCTCACCCTTACACTACTGGGCCAAAGCCTCAGTGACAAATTAAGTTAGTTATGTTTGTAAACAAGCTAGGTCAAAGTTTGCTTGTCTAAATTAACCATCAACTAAACATTTATAGCAAAAGTAAAAGATATTCTATCTTTTAAGCTTAACTTTGCATCGTTGTTTGGTTTCATTTATATACTAAAATTTTTTTCTTGGGTTATTTGAAACTAGTGGAATTCTAGAGTTTTTAATGGGAAGTCTTGAAGAACTATCAAAGTTATGCATAATATTAAGTCCGTGTCATTTGTTTGGCTTAGGCATAGATCTAGTTTGCGAGGTATCGTTTAAACTTGGTGTAATTCGTTTGGTCCTATGGTCCCCGCTTTGAGGACCTTTTGTAGCGTTTGTTTTTTTAATGAAATTTAACTTAAAAAAACAGTAATTAATACTTATACAAAATTAGAAAAATTAAATTTAATAATTTTGGATACCATAATCCTGTTACTGTAATAACAAATTTAGGTGTAATCGTAAAAATAAAATGAGAATTTAAAAACTTAAAACTAACTAAATTTGTCGGGTCGGAAAAACGATAATAAAACAATCTAACATTTAACATTTAAAACTCGTCGTGTTCAAGTTTTATTGTTATCCTTAAGAAATAAGAGCATATGATCGCCACCCCATAAGCTTAAACTATGTAACCTAGAAAATATGTCCATTAGGCTTTAACGAATTAAATAATTTAAGTTATATTATATGTACGACGATCAAAGTTATAGCAATAAACATAGAAATTAGCAAAATCATAGTATAAAATGAGTGAAATTACATACCGATCAAAATTGGCCCAATTTAACTATTAACGAGTTTTTTATTTGATTAATATATATATATATATATATATATATATATATATATATATAGGTAGAGGATCCGGTAGGAAAATTGTTTTGTGTAGGAAGTGTAGGAAGTATTTTCAACCATTAGATCAAATCTGATTAAATTTTTAGATGAAGGACATTATAGACTTTTTATCCATCTTTTATTTATTACAAACCTACTAAATTAGCAACTAACATCTGGATATTTATGAAGATTAATCATCCTAAATTAACTAATTATTCATTATTTTCATCAGAATCATAAGATATTCATATCAAATAAGTTGATCAATATCCAAAAACTTGTTCGATTCTTCAAACATATAACCCATCTCTATCACTTGTTCGATTAATCTAGTCATGGCAGAAGGTTAACATCAAGAGTGTTTTATAACAACGTCAGGAGTGTTTTATAATGAAAGAGAAACTAGTATGCATTAATAAGGAGTGTTTTATAATATCATCGGAAATGTTTTATAACCGTATAATATCAAGAGTGTTTTATAACTGAAGGTATTTTATAACTGAAGGTATTTTATAACAAACAAAACACCGTTGAAATGTTTTAATCCACAACAACAACTACACCTAATATACATAAACATTTTATAAAGCACTTCTTATGTTTATCCATATAGAACAATCAACTAACAAAAGCCTTATATATTTTACGTGATTCTTACACATAAGATGAAGATGATTGTTGAAGATGGGTGCACAATTGATTTTGTTTTATGAAAATAAATGTTAAGTCTTGAATGATATTAATGAAAATAATAATTAGGAGAGAGAGAGATGGGGAGATACCATAAATGTAGAAAGCATTCAAACCGTTTCTAAAAATATTGATATAAAATGACCTTGACACCCTCATTTAAAACACATATTGACGATCATACCCTAATTTCTTTAATATATTAATTAGATTTTAAACACCATCCCATCTTTTAATCTCAACCATCCATCTTTAAATCTAATGGTTGAAAACACTTCCTACACTTCTTACACAAAACTATTTTCTTACAAGAACCCTTATATAGGTCAATTATAAAATGAAAACCCACTTGAGTTGAAAAAACCTTCAAAAACCCATGTAAAAAACATTTTTTTTCTTTATTACTAAAATACAATCTCAAAAACACAATTTACGTGTAAAAATTCAAACGTATACGAAAATAATTTGTTTTTACACATGTGTAAATTTACTGTTTATACATGTGTAAACTGTTTCATTTACACATGTATAAAAAGTTAATTTGAAAGTGTTTTTGCAAGAAAAGGTGAATTATTTGGAAAGAAAATTCATTTATTAGTGTTGTATTTAGATTATAAAGAGGTTTGTATTAAAAAAATATGATTTTGATTGACTTTTTTACTTGTTCTCACAATATTTAGCGTTCTCAGGATAACCCTCATATATAAGGGAGGGATAAAATGAAAACCCTCTTGAGTTGATAAAACCTTTGAAAACCCATGTAAAAAAATATTATTCTCTTGAAAAAAATAACCAATGTAAAATACATGTTTTTAAGCATTTTGGGCAAATAAATAAATAAAGCGCCGATGGGATTTTAAAAAAAAAAAAAAAAACAAAGTTGCGTTGAAAACATGTGTTTTCATTTATGTTTATTTTTTTTTTAAAATCCCGTCGGCATTTTTTTTGGCCCAAAACACTTAAAAAGATGTATTTTACATTGGTTATTTTTTTCAAAAAAAATAATGTTTTTTACATGAGTTTTCAAAGGTTTTCATTTTATACTTAACATATATATATATATATATATAGGGGATGGTTCAATAGAAAACTCATTTTATTGAGAGAACTCGAGAACTAAATCATAACCATTGATCTTACAAGATCAATGGTTGTGATCAAAGGAGATTGCTAACTTAAAAAAGAGAGGATTTTAAACAAGGGAGGGTAAAATTGGAAATTAAAAAAATACATAAATCATTTCACATCATTCACCAGAAATACTCTCAATCTCTCTCTTTCTTTCTCTATCACTCTCTCATCAATATCATTCATACAACATTCTAGGGTTTCAATAACCCAAATTCCTTATACAAATCCACCACCAAGATCAGTAAAATCATCAAGGATCAACATCAGGTACGAATTTGTAGTCATAAATAATTATAATCTCATACAATCGTCACCTATTTGGTGTATGTATTGCATCGATTATTGAGTGTTTTGTATAAATAGCAAAATGTCGAGTACCATTACATGTTTTATTCGTTAAATGTATGTGAGATATGGTTAATGTTGGTGTTAAATGAGATTATCTTTCTGTGTGATAGATTTAACTGCATTCCACATGTATATTATGCCTCTTCTAGCTAATGTTATTCATGTGTAGGCCTTGTATGCGATGTATTGCACACGTGTGATAATCGTGAAAATGTATTACATATGTGTGTCAATACGTTTGGTGATAGTTAGTATTTATATGAGGTTAGGTTTTGTTTGTTATTTGTTGTGCATTTGTGATAGATGTAACTATAGTTCACATGTGTAATATGATTGTTTCAGCTAATAACATTGAATATGCATTGTATGCCATGTATTGCACATGTGTGATAATTATGCTATGTACTACACATGTGTGATAATATCATTTGTGATAGGCTTTGTATTTCACATGTGTAGTAGGATTGTTTTAGTTGATGTTAAATGTGAATAGGTTTTGTATGCAATGCACTACATATGTGTGATAATTTAATTTGTGATATGTTAATTTTAAAATGATATGTTGTTTTGTTTGTCATGTGATGACATATGTTATAGATGTAAATGTATTCATATATGTAATGTGATTGTTATAGCTAGTGTTAATTGTGAACACTATTTGTATGTCATGTTCCACACATGTGTTATAAATATTAGTATTTTACACATGTGATAATTTGTGATAGTGTTTATTGTGATTTTTTCTTTGTCATGTGTTGCACGCATGTTATAGATGTAACTGTAATCCACATGTGTAATATGCTTGGTGTAACTTATGCTAACCGTGGACAGGCATTGTATGACATGTATTACACAGGTGTGATAATTGTTCCATGTATTACACATGTGTGATAATATTATTTGTGATAGTTAGTGTTAAGTTAGATTGATGTGCTTGTTATATGTTGCACATATGAGATATCTGTAATTGTATTTCACATGTATGGCAGTCTTTGTTTTAGTTGATGTTTAGTGTGAATAGACTTTGTATGCAATGTACTACACTCGTGTTCTAAAATGTATAATGTATTACACATGTATGGTAATTCAATTTGTGATAGTTAATGTTAAAATGATATAATGTTTTGTTTGGCACGTGCTGCCATATATTATTGATGTAACTATATTTCATATGTGTAATGCGACTTTTATATCAAATGTTAAACGTGAACATTATTTCACATAGTGTAATTCTACAGGGAATGAGTTGTGGGTTTGGCTGAGACTCCATTGTGTGGAGGAGCTGATGAAGTGATGTCAGGTCTATTGAGATCGATTAACAACCATGACTATCAAGATAGGATAAGGAAATCTCAGATTAGGCGACATGAAGAACGAGCTAGCATCATGGCATTGAAGAATAAAAGATTGATTTTTTTTAGTTAGGTCATTTTCATCATGTATGTGTTTTACAATGAATTAACCCATGTACTAAGTTTGGATGTATAAAGTAATGGATATGTGTTTTGAATTTGTGTATGAGCCAAGTTTAGCAGATGAATGAATAGCATGTTAATATTAGTTTGGTTGTTCAAACTTGAGCGGCATTTTTGGCTGCATAATGGCACATTTTGGCACTTTATTGGCTGCATTTTCTATGCATTTTGGCATATGTTTGTCGCAGTTTTTTGGCATAATTTTTGAACCATTTCGACACATTTTTCTGCAGTTTTTTGTTGCAGTTTATTACCCATTTTGGCTGCACTTTATGATACATTTTTGTTGCAGTTTTAACACATTTCGGCACTTTCTTGGTTGGAGCTTTTAACACTTTTCGACACTTTTTTTTGTTGTAGTTTTTAACACATACCAAAACAAACAACATTACATAAGTGATAAATACCATAATATGGAACCGTCAAGTTGATTACATACCAAAAAAAACAAGTTTTTAACCTAATACCATAAAATCATGTTCATAACAAACATAACCCAAAAGACATGTTTATAACATACATCATCCAAAAGACATGTTCATAGCATATTATTATTGATTAACCCCATTCTATTGTGACTGCCCCTTGCAATTTCTCCTATTGTGGTCTCCATGACCGCACTTGTCACATGTTACAACATTATCTGAATCCAATACTTCGGTACCCAATATGTGGTTCCACCCGGAGTAATATAGACATAGCCGGATACACGACCTGCGTTTAAAAAAATATTATTATTATTATTATAATACAGTGAACATGTGCATGAATTATAAAACATGTAGTGTAAAAATTCCAGTAAACGCAAAATGAATGTAGTGCACATGTGTGATACTTAAATTTTGAACACATGTATCTATGATGTGTTAAAAAATATAGCAGAAACAAACTGAATGTACTACACATGTGCAATACGTAAATTTAAAAACACGTAAATATTTTGTGTAAAAAAATACAGCAAATACAATTGGAATATAGTGCACATGTGCAATTCGTAAATTTAAAAAAAAAAACTCATACATCTAGGTTGTGTAAAACATTATGTAAACACAAACTGAATTCAGTGCACATGTGCAGTACGAAAATTTTAGAATAAGTACCTCTATGTTCAATAGCACAAAGCTTTGTACCATCTGAAGCGGATTTAACAACGTTTGATGTCGATTCTGCATTATCGTCTACCACGATAGGTTGTTTTCCTCATTTAACTTTTATATGTGATGAAGAATCCATATTTATAAACATGACTAGATACACGACCTGCACTTAAAAACAACATGCGTATCGTTAATATTATTAATATTATATAAAGTGAACATGTGCACAAAATATAAAACATGCAGTGTATGAAATATGAAGAATGCCATAACGAATGTAGTGCACATACGCAATACATAAGTTTTTAACAAATATATCTATGTTTGAAAAAATAGAGTAGTAACAATCCAGATGTATTGCACATGTGCACTACGTAACTAAAAAACACAAACCTATATGTTGTTTAAAACAACGAGTAATATACAACATAATAACATCATAAACATGTTCAAACATTATTGATGCAGTGTAACATATACAACATAATAATGTAATGTAATACATACGTGTAATACTTATGAACATATTGATGTTTAGCAACACTATAATACACATATGCAATATATTAAGCAAATTATATACCTCAAGGTTCAACTCCAGCAAAATTTCAAGTTATCATATGAAGGAGTAACAGAAATCGAAGAGGCAGGTTTAATCAAGCTTGTATCTTCATAATCATCTACCAATGTATGTTTTTTCCTCAATTAACATCAAATCTTATGTAGATCTGTGATCATCACAACAATGTTTGGACTCGAATAGGATTATGTATCTAGTCGATTTAATAACAACAAAACATAAGAACTTAACAAATCAACACAAAAAAACAATATATATTGAATTGATTTAGAATAAAGCTACAGATTTAAAATCATGAAAACTAACCATCGATTGACATGATGATCGATTGAGAAAGATGAAATACAACATCATATGCTTGAATATGGAAGGAGATTTGCTGTAAATCGTTGTAAATAATCTTGAATATGGAAGGAGATCTGTAGATCTATGATAAGATTTTGGGTTGAGATTATAGATTGAATAGATAGAATATCTTAGATAATTGTTTTTATGCAACTTTACAAAAATACCCCCATACTTAAGGAGTTCTCGAGTTCTCTCCCTAACTATGAGTTCTCTATTGAACCTTCCCCTATATATATATATATATATATATATATATATATATATATATGTATAGGGGATGGATTAAATAAAAACCCACCTAAATTGAAGAAACCCACTAAACTCTATTAGAACCATTGATCAAACTAGATCAATGGTCCACATTTTTTCATGATTATTGATTTAAATTTATTACTTTTAATAGGCTAGATGAAAAAAAAAGGGCACAATAGTCAAATGTCATTTTTTCTGAAAAAGCACATATGACAAGTGGACCCCACACATGTCACATCATCTCTCTCATACTTTTGTGACCATGGTCCTAAATCTGTCAGCACGTCATGTTACATATGTAACATATGCAGTGTTGCGTACGTTAAGAATGCACAGATTGTATATAATCAATTAAAAGCTTTATAGATCAAAAAACATTCAAATGTACACAAGAATTTTTTCTTACAAAGTGCTAAAAACAAACAAAACGGTCATTACAAATCAACAAATGCTACAAATCAACAATTTTACCATCACTCTCTGCAGCTTGCTTTAAATTTGCTGCAAACCTATTTAGTCAATCCTGTAAGTTTTTCGTGAGAGTGCTAGACTGAGGCCTAGTCCACCTAGTCCCAAATTGGCTTCTAAACTGTGCATCTTCTGCTGCTTCTTTTTGAATAAGTTCCTCGGTCTGAACTAACAGTTCATGGTTAACCCTACTTAAATCACGAAGTTGTTGAAGTTCGCTTTCTAAACCAGCTGGACTGCCACTAATTTGAACTGCTTCCACATCTTCCCATAAAGCGGTTGGCAACACAGAGTGTCCTTCCAGTGCTAGAAACGAATCCGACGAATCCGGCAAATCCATATCATAAATAAAAAAAAAAATGTCTATACTTCATTCTTGATGACCATCTTCATCTTTAATGCAAAAAAATATGTTCACCTGCAAAAAGAAAACAAAATCATCAATTTACATGAAAGAATTGTTTCTTACAAAGTGCTAAAAAAACATTCAAATGTACACAAAGAATTGTTTCTTACAAAGTGCTAAAAACAAACAAAACGGTCATTACAAATCAACAAATTGTTTCTTACTAGTGTTGAAAGTAAACATTGTTTTATCCATTTAGTTATCAAAGATTCTCAAACTTAAACTTAGGAGAAATGTTATAAAACTACATAGATGTGTAACATACGCAACTTAGTTCTATTGTTACATACGAAACAGAAGCAACATAGATTTGATCCCATGATTAGTGACTTTGTTTTAATTAATATATGGTAAAAAAATCAGAAGCTAATTTAAACCAACTTAGTTCTGCTGTTACATACGAAACAAACGCAACATAGATTTGATTCCATGTGTAACTGATGAAAGTCAAAAAATCAAACCTTTGTATCTAGTAAAAAAATCAGAAACTAATTTATACCAACTTAGTTCTGTTGTTACATACGAAACAGACGCAACATACATTTCATCTCATGATTAGTGACTTTTGTTTAATTAATATATAAAAAAGGTTAATTAATATGTAAACCTACGCGTAACTCATGAAAGTCAAAAAATTAAACCTTTGTATCTGGTGAAAAAAATCAGAAACTAATTTATACCAACTTAGTTCTGCTGTTACATACGAAACAGACGCAACATAGATTTCATCCCATGACTAGTGACTTTTGTTTAATTAATATATAAAAAAGGTTAATTAATATGTAAACCTACGTGTTAACATATGCTACCTACATGTAATCCACGTCTTAACAAAATGTGTACCATTGCACACACTCCATAACTAGTTTTTTATTTAGAAAAAAAAATCATAATAATAATAATAATAATAATAATAATAATAATAATAATAATAATAATAATGATATTCACATATTGACCGATCTCGCCGTTCATAAAAAACATACTAACCGATCAATCTCCAAACAAATTTAAATCATATATAAGAAATATGTGATTCAAGATTAAATCAAAATAAATTAGATCTCCAATGAGAATTAGGCCAACGAACAGGATCTAAATCACCAATACCAGTAATTGTTCCCATGTATCTAAATATTATATAATTATTGACCATTAATATGGGTGCCCAGGTAAATCACTTTAAATCAAGCTATAACTAGGTTTGAGACCCGTGGGGTCCCACGGTGCAAACCATAGTAAATAAAAAAATTATATGAAACTAAGAGTTGTATTGTTCAAGTTTAGTGGCTACAAACGTAAAGTGTTAAAAATAACGGTTAGCCTGAAATTTTTTTCTTATATAAACGTCATGCGTTGATATTAAATGAGTATTAAAAGTAAAACTAACATATAACTATGGTTTTCATGTCAAAGTGGATATTTTTTATAAGCCCTCAGTAACGTTAGTAATGAAAACCGATTGCCTATTATGATCAGTACTAAACCAAAGTATAAAGTTTTGAAAAAAATAACAAAGGTATGAATACATTATGTTTTTGTAAATGACTTTTTATCATATTTTTATTTTTAATGTAATTGTAATTAGTACATAACTTGGTTTATTGCCAAAATGCAACGCACTGTTCAAAGCACACAAAAAAAGTTTAAAATAATACTTTATTATTGAAGTTGTATATACATAACGTCAATAAAGATAATTAAAAAATTGCATAAAAATTACTCACATTATTCATAAATCCTGAAAGACTTCTTTGTACACAACGTTTGATGTTTTGTTCGTCAATTCACCATTTTCATCTACTATAACAATCTTAAGTCCATCTCGACTTCTGACCCTTGAAAGCGCAACATACAACTGCCTGTGTGAAAAAACTGGATCCCTCAAATACAACCCAACTCTGGATAAGGATTGTCCTTGACTTTTGTTTATTGTCATTGCGAAAGAAACAGCAAGTGGAAATTGCCTTCTGTTAAATTTAAAAGGAATTTTCTTATCTGAGGGGGATAAAGTAATTCTTGGAATAAAAGTTCGCATTCCAATGTTACTTCCTGATATGATTTTCGCTTCAATGACACGTTTTCTCATTTTAACAACTTGTAACCTTGTCCCATTGCACAAACCACTTTTCTGATCAATGTTTCTGAGTAACATTACGGGAACGCCAACTTTCAAAACCAAATGATGGTTTGGTATTCCAGAAAACTTAAGACCATTAAGGACATCAGGAGAAACTAATCTTTCATCAACCTGTTTGTTCACATCTTCAGACTGGCAAACACTATCCGAACTTAGATACTCAACTTCGTCACCGGGAAACATTGAAAGTAATATATCATTAATTTCATGAACAACTTCATTCTTCGGTGCCAATATAGCTCGATCTTGAAAATAAGTCGGAATGTGGATGTTATCCAAAAGTGAAGGATAAACAAAGGCTATCAAATCAGAAACAGGATCCGAAGATTGAGAAATAAGTAAGTCATCAGGTATCAACATAACATCTTGATCATCACTTATTGTATCAACCTTTCCTTCTCCTATGTCCAGAAGCCAAGATGCAAACTTTTTAGTTTCCTCAATATCAGAACTGCAGCTTCCAGAAAGCAACCGCATATTTTTTGTTAACTCTAAAACAGTGCATTTGTGCCAAATGTATGATGAACTTAAAGAGGCATTAACAATGTCATGTTTATCTGTTTCTTCATTAAGGTCACCAATTATCAATCCAGCAACTTCAGAAACCGTGGGTAGGTTGTAGGTTCTACCATCTTCTTTCCTCATTCCGTTTAATCGAAGCTTGACTTGTGCATCAGGGTTCTTCTGAAAACAATCTCTCGCCATTCTATAAGATTTCACCAAGGAGTTTTTGGCATCCAACATTTTTTTCAATTCCTTTACAATTTGAAATTCAAGGGCCTTTTCTGATGAGTATTCCTCATCTGCATCACTATAAATAAAATGAATACATTAGAATCGAAAGTACTTAAAAATCCTTAAAGTTTTCTACAAAAGACAATAAAAAAATAACATACCCAACAACATTGATTCTATTCGAAACTTCATTTTCAGTATCATATATGTATAGCTGAGAGAATACTGGATTTTGTCCACGTGATGGTAAAAGATTTCCCAAAGCATGGTAGTTCTCACCACTTATACGATAGATGAATGGAGCATTACCATGATTTATAGACCTATCAATTTTTCCACCCATGGATGTAAATGCAAACATAGAGTTGAATCGTCTTATGTTCTTTAAAAAGAATTTGCTTTTAGAATCAACTCCATTAAAATACTCTTTATAACTGTGTGGCGCCTCCTTAAAAGGAGGAAGCATAACTTTTCCATAACCACAACACAGAGAGAAATTTTTTTTAGTATTACTTCTATTAAGCCCTCTAGTAGATTCACAGCTCCACAGTCTAGCATTACAATCTTCACAAGTGACATTCTGATCACCATGGTCCAAGTAAGCTAAAAAAAGATATTCAAATTTATTAAATGTACCATATTTCTAAACATGAAGTCTGCAAGTTATTGAAAGTATCGAAATATCTTAAAAGTGAAGAAGATCAAGGGTTACTTACATATTGGTAAAGTAGTTTTTTGGGAGAACCGAAAAATATGAAAAAGTGAAACAATTATCAATTAGGTAGGTATATAATGAAACCAATTGTTGTTGGGCTGAATCAGACATTAAGAGTAAAACAATCGGGCCTATGGCTAATAATAAACATTCAACCCAATAAGTTATGTAATATGTATGTTATGTATTTTATATGGGATTGTTTTAGTAACATATTGGGCCGATCCATTTTTCCTTGTATCACAACAATATATTTCGGTAAAAAAATTGAAACGATTTACAACATTTATGTTACAATCTTTTAGTTTTAATTAGATATGAATCATACAAAAATAAAACTGAAAATTATGTTTGATGAGTACATCCACCAATCTAGTTGTATCTATATATACTAAACATAATATTCAAATGGATGAAAACATACTTATCAATCAAGCAAACGCATTTATTAAATATTATGATCGTTATGAAACTTAATAAAAAGAGGAAACCATATCATGGTATAAAGAGAAAATAACAAAGTAGAAATTGTTCAAAATTATTAAAAAAACAAAACATAAAGCAATGAAACTGGTTGACCATAAGCATAGAAAACAAATCCTCTTCATTTTGGGTTTAGGAAGACGAGAGGCTCAACGTAATTTTAAGTTACTCCATACTACCACCACTTCCAATCTTAGTTGAAGGAATTGGTATGCTTTCATCATCAGAGATCGCGTCAATCAGTTTACGCTTAACCATTTGATACTTGGAACTGATAGAACATTGTTCTCCTTCAGCATAAACTTTCTTATCAACAATGGAAATTGGCGTATCATTATCGCCTGTGTCAGATTCCTAAACAAAAAATAGTTACAAACATATGTATCAGAATCATCAGTGATTGTGGATGAAAGAAAAAATGAGTAAAATGTATTACTATGAATATAATTGTTTGTGCAAATGGTACCTTGGAAACAGAAATAACATTAGACGGCATTGCCATGAGAGACGTGTGAAGTGATTCTGATTCAGCAGGCTGTTAAAAAAAATATGCAAAAACTTAGAAATGTAATAAAGTCTTACATAAATAAAATTTGCTAAGTTATGTGAAATGGAATTCGAATATGTACCTGTCCTACATACAACTTTTTCTTAAGATGCGAGATAATTGTTGGATCATCAGTTATCTTAGTTACACCATAAACATCATATTTGTTGTTTAAATTGAACCCAGAGACAAAGATTTTAAAAGCAAACTCTCTGTCTAACAAAGTCTTAATCTCTTCAGGATATTCAACTGTATCACCAACCTATATATATGGAATAACCAAATACATAATTATTACAAAACTATAATTAAGGAATTATTAAAAATAATTTTATACTTAAAATTTAGTTAAAAATATGGAATACCGTATTCAACTCAAGCAATTCAGAAGCACTTTTACTAATAAGTTGTGCAACGTCACGATGAAACAACGTAAGCGATACAGCACCATTAACGTCTTGCACACGAACCTGAATTTTAAACCTAGAAAAAAAATTTGAAAAAAAAAACAACAAAAATTTATAACTAAGTTGGGTTGAAATGAAAGTATATTTGTGAAAATTATAATAGATGTTAAAAATATATCCGACCTTGGTGTAGGCTCAACTTTTTTGGCACTACAACTATCATTCAAACACTCGTAAACCTTTTCTTCCTCAAAATCTGAACTTCCTTCACCAACCTGCTTGATTATATAATCAATACTACATTTTCTGGTGCATTTGGGGCATCCCATGTAGTACCAGCCAATTTCGGTAAACAGGTCTTTAATAGTACCCAATAATACCAAAGCCTGCGCCTATATGAATATTATAGTTTGTTACCAAAATAAGATAGTATATGGTATACAATGGAAATTAATATTAAATAAAAATTAAAATTTTAACCTCATTACAATTTTTTATATTTAATTATAAATATCGTATTTAAGTATGAACATTATACTTACCTCTTGAATCTCACAAATGTCGCCAATGTTACTAAAAGGAGTGTTATGGACAAATTCATCTTCATCAGAGCAAAACATAGAAGTTCCATATGGTTGATGAGAAGAGGAAGGATTATCAGCGATTTTCTTACCCAACCTGATAAAAATAATTTAATTAATACACATTACATATTTATTGAGACTGTTTATAAAGGTTGTGTAATTCGTATTGAAAAACGTAATAGTACATACCCTTTTTTGTACAGCTTTATATCTTCAATATCTCCATTTATGAACAGTCGACTAACGCGATCTCCAAAAGAGTTAGAAACATACGGTTTTCCTATAAAAAAAAATTAGGAAAAAATATTTTATTTATTTAATAAAAAGAAAATTTAGAAGTTAGAACTTAATTTATAATGCAAAATATAATGTATGTATAAATATAAATATAACTATATATATTTATTAACATTATACAACCATT
Organism: Ambrosia trifida; assembly: GCA_028751855.1. Lineage (NCBI taxonomy): Eukaryota > Viridiplantae > Streptophyta > Magnoliopsida > Asterales > Asteraceae > Ambrosia > Ambrosia trifida. The sequence continues at coordinate 59,567,049 of CM054128.1, read as the reverse complement.
ATAAAACTTCAAACGGCCAAACTGCATTATTATTATAAATTCTTTCTCTGTTTGATGAGTTGCAACATATTTAGACATCTCCATGGCATAACTATCCCACAACGTTAAATAGATGCGCAAGCCCCTTCAAAAAAGTACAAATTATTTTAGTAAAAAATAAATAAGCAATTTATAAAGGTACGTAATTTTTTTTATATATAAAATGCAAAAAAAAAAAAAAACAAAAAATAAATAAATAAAGAATACATACTCGATATCTTGAATTTCCATTGTTAACCTCTTTTTATCAGCGACAACCTTTTTTTCTTTATCATCATTGCTGAAGAACTTGTTAACATGTCCAATAACATCTAAGATCAATTATAAAATAAACATTAATGAAAGATAACTTATAAAACTATTATTATTGTTTGGTTGTGATAAAAAATAACTTTAGAACGAAAATATACCTATTGTAACATATTCATCAACCTCTTTATCCAGAATTCTTTGAAAGGGCACAAAAGAGAAACCAAAATCTGGACCTTGGAAACCATGATATTCGGAAACTTGAGTATTCATATTCAAGCAGAGTTTGTTTGGGTTTGGAGCATACTTGTATTTAGAGGAATTGACCCCAACCCCTGGATTTCTTATAATAAGAGAAGAATTTTCAATCAGAAACCTCTCGAATTTAAAAAACAACCGCTTAAATACATTCGCTTGAATCCTGTCACCCTGTTGATTATAAAAAAAATAAGATAATTGATATACATTAAAATTAAAAGCATCACAATTAAAAAAAAAGTTATGAAATTTAAAAATAATAGGATATAAAAAAAAACGTGTTGTTAACTTTTACATTTTCATCACATAGGATCATTTCAATTGAGTACACATCATTAGGATTGCGACGATCGGGTAGACGCCAAACCCGAATAATCTTTAGCTTTAACGCCACACTGTTTCGGTTTACATGAATTTGGTTAACCATTGTAAACTCATTTGCATCTACAGCAGCCATTGATCTTGTTAACTGGGAAAAAATGATGTAAAAACCAAAAGATGACTTCAATAAAACAACAAATCAAAATCAAAATAACTAATGTTTAAGTAATTAAATATGAGAAACAGAAATTAACCTAATAATATATCTTTGCGATTACTCAAAGTGGTTCCAACGTGTCTTATTACAATCGTATGTGAATTGGTTTGACTTGTTTATATAGTTATTGAATTTACCGAATAATAAGAAATGGATGAAATGGTGGGCGGTTAATTAGCATTTGAATTAGCATTGTTTTAAAGGTTATAACATTATGTATTGATTGAATTTAGTCAAGGTCAATCATTTATTGATTAAATGGCGTATGTCAAGCATTATATAGGTATTGATGTAGGAATTAAATCAATTCAATAATAACAAATAGATTAAAGAGTGGAGGGTAATTAGGAACCGAATTACGATTGTTATTATTGTTATAACTTTATGTACTGATTGAATTTAGTCAAAGTCAAGTAGTCAAAGCAAAACAGCCGTATGTTAAGCATTATAGTTAGTTGTAATTTGTTTTGATATATTCAATGTTATTTAACTAATGTTCTTTATATGTTATGTCAAGCATTATATAGGAATTCAATCAATTGAATAATAAAAAACGGATGAAAGAGTGGAGGGTAACTAGGATTCGACTTACAATTGTTATTATTGTTATAACTTTATGTATTGATTGAATTTAGTCAAAGTCAAGTGTGGATGTCAAGCATTATACTTAGTTGTAATTGTAATTTGTTTTGATCTATTCAATGTTATTTAACTAATGTTCTTTATATGTTATGTAAAGCATTATATAGGTATTCAAACAATTGAATAATAAGAAATGGATGAAAGAGTGGAGGGTAATTAGCATCCGAATTAGCATTGTTATTATTGTTATAAATTAATGTATTGATTAAATTTAGTCAAAGTCAAGCATTGAAATCATTAATGGCGAATTTTAAGTATTATACCTAGTTGTGATTTTTTTTTGATCTATTCAATGTTATTAAACTAAATGTTCTTTACAGGTTATGTAAAGCATTATATAGGTATTCAATCAATTCAATAATAAGAAATGGATGAAAGAGTGGAGGGTAATTAGCATCCGAATTAGCATTGTTATTATTGTTATAAATTAATGTATTGATTACATTTAGTCAAAGTCAAGCATTGAAATCATTAATGGCGAATTTTAAGTATTATACCTAGTTGTGATTTTTTTTTGATTTATTCAATGTTATTAAACTAAATGTTCTTTACATGTTATGTAAAGCATTATATAGGTATTCAATCAATTCAATAATAAAAATGGATGAAAGAGTGGAGGGTAATTAGCATTCGAATTACCACTTATATATTATTGTTATAAATTAATGTATTGATTAAATTTAGTCAAAGTCAAGCATTTAAACCATTAATGCCGAATTTATATGATTGTACATATTTGTGATTTTTTTTATCTATTCAATGTTACTAAACTAAATGTTATTTACATGTTATGTAAAGCATTATATAGGTAATGAATCAATTCAATAATAAGAAATAGATGAAAGAGTGGAGGGTAATTAGCATCCGTATTAGAATTGTTATTATTGTTATAAATTAATGTATTGATTGAATTTAGTCAAAAACAATGATTGAAACCTTTAATGCCGCATGTCAAGGATTATACCTAGTTGTGTTTTTTTTTTTATCTATTCAATGTTATTTAAGTAAATGTTCTTTATATGTTATTATATGCTTTACTAACATGCTTGAAAATTGGACAAGTAAATGCGTATTCAAAGTAAATTTGTTATTGTATAAGGAAACCATAAATTTCGCAATTACATTTATCAATTCATTATGAATGTTGTGAGTAAATTCAGTTGTGAATATGTATTCTAAATTATACCGTATTGCCACCACGGGTTAACGTATACATATTGTTACAATTACAACATACTAAATATTTGGTAAAATTAGACATCTCCATGTCAATATACCAAATGAAAAAAAAACACAAAATTTTAATGATTATTGATTCACACATTGTCGTACTCATTTATTGATTTGACCATAATTAAATCTTAGTCAATGTGAATAATTACACATTTAAATTAAAATTAATAAGAAGTTGTTGACCATGGTATGTCGAAACTTTAATGTTGTTGTTTCGTAAGTTTTTAGATAACAAAAACCTGTTCATGGATTTAGGCAATGTCTGCACAAACACGTAAAAACCAACATTATAATAACAAATAAGGTTTTTTTACTTAAAAAATATTAGAAACGTCATACCAAAACTCGTGCGGAAGGGTCATGAATAACCTTGAAGAATTTGTCACCCTTGTGATAAGCCATATTGAAGTTATTTGTCCTAATGAAATCCTGTTCTTCGTATGCAAAAAACAAACTTTTGTTAAAATATACATAAAGTCACTCATACTAAAAACTGATTTTAATTATCTTGTTTTATGAAATCCGGTATTTTGTTTTTTTTATATAATTGTTTTTTATATTCACACATACTCAAAACCGATTTCAATTGCAATCTGTTTATTAAAAAACACAATCATATATTCAATGATTAAAGCTGAGCAGAATTACTCGCGTATCGATTACATCCAAAGCAGAGAGTTGATTGTAAACAGATTATCAAATGGTTTTAATAAAAAAAACGATTCTGTTTGGTTTAATATGTTAGTAAACCGATGTGGATGGATTTGAAAAATTGTCAGAAACATAATCGACAAACAATAGGATTAGAAAGTTATTTTAATAAGAAACCGATTGTATTTATATTTTATGTAAGATGGTTTCAAACATTTACTTTTGGGATTTTATAAAGGGTCAGAAACATAATCGAAAACTTGTTGATAATCACATATTTTGTAGGTTGATAGATATAGGATTGTCATTTGTCTTTGTATAAAAATAACGATACAATCCTATTGTTTTTATCTTTTATGTAAGATGATTGCAAACATTATGTATCAATATAATAAAAATGCAGAAAAAGATTCAAAAACATTTTCTAGATTCATCTAAGATTGATGAAGAACATACCTTGCAAAAATGACAATGAGAGAGGAATGAGTAATGAGAAAGGAATTAGTAGGATAGGAAGGAGGAAGATGTTGTAACATACAAATGGATGTTGACAAAACTAAATAAAAAGAGGTTTATATAAGACTTAGTCTTGGAGCCCCATTTAGGATTTGGATCCTTCAAGACCCTCTAAAAATCTAGGATTCAACCCTAGTGTTTTCATTTATTATATAGATAGATTTTATTTAATCACTTTAAATCAAAAGTCACTAAACAAAAAATAAAAAAATAATTAAATAACATTAAATACCCACCTACCCACCTTGGTAAGTGAATCACAGTATCTTCAAAGATGATGCATTGAAAAAATCAAGAGTAAATAACAAAAATTAAATAAATAATGAAACAAAATTATAAATACCCACCTTGGTAACTGAATCACAACATCGTGATATGTTTTGCTCTGTTCTTGGCCTGTTGTTTCCTCGTCGTCGTGACCTGTTTTTGCTCTTTTCAAACCCCTCTTCGTTATGCTCCATCTACAAACCACAAACCACCGTCTCCCTCTCTGTTATCCGATGATGAAACACCGACGACAACCCAGTAACCACCACAGTGAACGACGGTGTACAGAGGCTACAAGATCGAAGAAGTTTAACATGGAGATATATATATATATATATATATATATATATATTTTAGGAGGAGAGCTTTTAAGATCTGAGATACTATACAAGTCATTTGAGATCAGGCTTTTAAGATATGGTGTTTTTAGAGGGAGATAGAGAGATGGTAGGAGAGATGAGAGGACATATATGGGTTTTCTTGGTGGTGCATCGTGGTTTGGAGATCTGCTTTGAGAGATAGCAGGAGGTGAGAGAGGGAATTGAGGGAAATTAAATTTTGAAAAAATGGGAGAGAAGGAAGATATATATACTGACACTTGAAGGTTTGAAAAAAGAGAAGAGGGCAAAATTACTAAAATAGCCTTGGGTTAATAAAAAATAATTTACTTTGAATGGTGATGTGGTGCATTGTGGTCCACAAGATGGGTTTCTGGGGGTTTCTTCAAAATTTTGGGTTTTTCCTAGATACTTAGCCTATATATATATGGGAGGGTTATCTTGAGAACGCTAAATATTGTGAGAACTGTGAGAACAAGTAAAAAATCAATCAAAATCAAATTGTTTTAATACAAACCTCATTATAATCAAAATACAACATTAATAAATGAATTTTCTTTCCAAATGATTCATCTCTTCTTGCAAAAACAGTTTTAAATTAACGTTTTACACATGTGTAAATGAAACAGTTTATACATGCATAAATAGTAAATTTACACATGTGTAAAAATAATTTATTTCCGAATACGTTTGAATTTTTACGTGTAAATTGTGTTTTTGAGATTGTATTTTAGTAATAAATACAAGTGTAAAAAGAAATTTTGAATTTGAATGGTTTTAGATATTGTTCTCGCGGTTCGCATGAAATATAGGTGTTCTCAAATTAACTTGTGTATATTTCAGTTATACATTAGTGTATATTGAAAAAAAAAATTTCCTGCAAAAAAAGCAGCGATTAAAGCACAATTTTTTTGCCTTAAAGAAATGTGTGGCCCAGAATGGTTCTCTCAGTTCTCAATTTGACAAAAGGTTCTCATTTAAACCAATTCATATATAGGAATTTTATAAACAAAATATACGCCCCCTAAAATTACGGGCCCTAGCCCGGTGGCCTCCTAGACCACCATAAGGGTCGGCCATGGATTTTGGTTTTCAATTTTCAAAAACCTTTACTAACAATTTGTTTCTTGGTTCGACCTAAAAACTGTTAAAACAAGACCGTAAACACCCCTAATCCTCGGATATGCTAGGGTTGTAAACGAATCAAACGCTTGGCGAACAATTGATGAAAAGTTCGACGGGAAGTTCATTTATGTTCGTTTAATAAAAAAACGAACATGAACAACAAATTTCATTCGTTAAGTTAAACGAACAAACATGAACAGAGGTTGCATTTGTTTGTTAGTGGTCGTGAACGTTCGGTAATATGTTAATTTGTTTTCGTTCTTTACAGGTTTTTATATGTTATTTTTTATTTTATTTGTCTTAGTTTTTAAAAATTGAAACCCTAGTTATATTATACCCTTCATCAAAAATCCTCTTTTGACCATTTTAATTTCAGGGTTTTTGTTAAAACTCGACAAACTTCTTAATTTTTGTGTTAATTTTTGTAAATGATAATTATGACAACTATGTTTGTATTATTATGTTATATACTTTATTATTTATGGGGACTTTTCACCGTCTTTGTGATAAAAACGCATATTTTTTTCTAAAATGAATATATGTTCATTTGTGTTCATGAACATTTGTTGAAGTGTTCATTTATTCTCATGAACATTTTTTTGTGTTATTTTGTTTTCGATAAATGTTCATGAATAGTTCATAAATACGTTCAATTCCTTAACTAACAATTCTAGACCAAAAATCTCGTTCAGTAAGTGTTATTATACAGTTCATGAACAGGTCTACGTACTTCCTTAATGAATGAACACGAAAAAGGTTTTATTTTTATTCATTCGATTCGTTTAGCCCCAGATATGTCAACTCTATCCTTGTTTTATTAAAAAAAAACTGACGCATAAACTTTACAATAATTTAAAATTAATAAAAAAAGGTGTCAAACCATAATTTCAATCTTTCAATGTTAAACATCTATATCTATATAGGTCAGTTTTTTTTTAATTTATTTTGTCATTAATCTTGATCTTTATCAAGGGTTTTGTACTTAATTTCAGTTGGGTATCATTGATAATTGTTTTTTTTATTGTTTGATGAACAAATCTTTTGTATTGTGTAGGTTTAAAATTACTATAAATGATTTGGGATTTTTCTTATTTATATTAATATATAGATTAATGGGAAACAATTTGATATGGGATTTGTATTCTGTGAGTATAATTGTATAAATAATTATCATAATGTTGTGTTGCATGCATCTTCTTTTAAACATACACAAGTTTATGAAGTGATATGCTTACAGGTTTATTGGTTTTGTGTGATGCAGGTTTGAAACTAGCAAGAGAATATGCGGTTGAAGGATTGTACGATACCTCCGTTATCTTCTTCAATAGCGACATCGCTCAGATTAATAAGTATTGATATTTCTCTATCTGTTGTTGTTTTTAGTTTTAATTTACTATTTAATAGGAATGCATTGTTGTTATATCTTCAAATTGTGTTACTGAAATCATTTAAGATGGTTCGTGTGGTTGATTACAGAGATGTAATAAATTTTTCAATGGTTGTAAGTTCCAACTTAAGTGATTGTTTAGTTGATTAGGTTAGGAATTATATTAGTCATTAGAATGTGAGAGATTAGAGAGATGTGATGAGTTTTTGAATAGTTGCAGCTTATGTAAGTGATTGTTTAGCTGATTAGTTATTAGGTTAGGGAATATGAGTTATTACTGATTAGAATACTATAGACATGCAGTGATTGAGTGTGAGGGATTGGAGAGATGTGATTATGTTTATGTACTTTGAGACTTTGAGTAGAACTTTGCTAGCAATAAGTTTGAATTCAGCTGTATTGATGTTAAATAACTATAAGTAAATGAATATTGGTAACTGGTAAATTCAGTTTTGGTTCATAATGATTTGAATTAGAAGTTTTTATGGTTTGTTGGTTGTTGAGAGTTGATAGTAGGTGTAGAAAAGTATTAACAGCTATGGAAGATTGTGAATTTTAGAGTTTTTGGTAGATTTATTGAGATGAAAATAAAAATGCATACATTGAACATCCTAAATCCTAATATTTAAACTAGAATCTGTATATCCCGGGAAGCTCTCGGGGTATAAGCTAGTATATAATATAAAGATTAGGGTGGGGACAAATGGTACTTGGTGAGGTCATCCCCACCCTTAATTTATTGCAAAAAAAAATAGATATAAATAACTCAATTAACCCAATATTTATTAATTTATATTTTTATATTTATCTTTATTATTATCTTACTATATAATAAATAAAAATCTTATGATTATCTTATTTCTCTCTCATATATAATAATATTATTAAATCATAATTTTAGGTTTTTCTCTTATTTATTTAATATTAGTTTTCTTAACTAATTCTTTTTATATTTCCGTTTAGTTAAAATCATTTAATATTTTCTTGATAAAAAAGTTACACCTTCAAAACCATCGCCTCAATCACGCCCTGCAATGGTTGGTTCTGCCTTTGCAACGCATCCAAATATACATTCTCGCTTTGAGAGATCTTGTTCTTGAATTTTTTCTGATCTTTATCCTTCATCTGGAACATTTTCTGGATGTTCTTCACTTTGTTCAGCTGCTTAGTTCCTAGCTTCAGTTTTCTTCAATACTTCATGTTTTCTCATTTAGGTTCTAACAGTTCTTTTTTTTTGTATTGTAGGCTAGATTGGTGCCGATGCCATAGAGATATCGTAATGAATGAAACCGATACCGACCGAACAACGTCCATACTGATATCAGTATTATCGGACTGGTATCGGTATACACTTAAAAATATATATACTTTTAATCATTTAGTTTGTATACGATTTGATTATCCTCTGATAACTCGCGTTCGTGTCTTTTTATATAGTTGAATACATCTTTTGTTTAATATTTCTTCTTGTCGTATTAATTTTGTTGAAAAAAAAAGTGTTTTGTTCATAATAGTATTGCGATAAATGAAACCGAAACAGACATCGATACTAGTATATTTTTATTGGAAACGACACCGGCATTCACTTATATGGTTTTCAATGTATAACCCATTTTTTTTTGGGAAATATCATGAATTTAAAGCGTATGTCTATAACATAACAATATCATAACGAATCAAACATGTATCAACTGAATTCCTATGAGTAACGAATCAAATTGATACCGACTGAGTTCCCGTCGCATCTCACAAACAAATCTACCTAGTTATGTATTATAACACTAGATATCCCCTGGGTGCTTCCCGTGATAGACAGATCATTATGAAGTGACAAAATGTGTATACTGTAAAAAGAGTATAACGTTTTTTTTCAGATTTTTTTAAAAAGATCAACACCTGATAACTCACAAAACCTACTTTTAATTTTACTTGTGCACATCTTGCTTGAGTGAAGTCTGTGTACAACTTTATCACTTTCTCAAGGCATTCAAAAGTTGTGATGTGAACTTGGAAAAAAAACAACTAAATTGGTATCAAATGGTATTTCGTGATGATGATTGATGGTATATTGTAATCAATGTTCCTAGCAGCACCATTCAAAATTAAAAAAAAAAAAAAAACAGGTTCTTGCCAAACTAACTATACCTGTTAATATATGTTGTTAGCGGCTTCTTATATGTAATAGTAGGTTCAAAAGCATATATACTATCTTAACATGATTAGTGATTTGCCTATACATGATTAATGAATTACGTAAACACATTGTGTGTGTTTTTTTTGTATGAATAAAAACCCACTAAAAAGTCCGTTATTTTTTTCGTTTTTAGTATAACACTATGGTGGTTGCTGGAAAGATAATAAAACACTCGTTAATTTGGTGTAACTTATTAAAAAAAAACGTTGTATATAAAATTTACTAACGTTTACAAATTGTGTGTGTGTGTGTGTGGGGGGGGGGGGGGGGGTAGAGAAAAGATAAAGATTAAAATATTTGTTAATATATATTCAAAATTTTAAAATAATAGTTATTTTTATTTACATATAATTAAAAAAGAATTTTTGAGGGAAATCAATGAGCGTAAAGGCCTCACTAGTGCCATATGTCATGCCTTTTTTTATTACATATATACTTTTTTTTATTACATGATGGGATTGGGTACCGAATACACTAACCCGCATACCCAAACCCGGAGTAACATCGCCACGCGGAAAGAGCTCATGCGCAGTGAGCAGTCAAAGTACATTAATGACCAGTCAATGGTCATACCTTGGTCAAGACAGAAGTCATGCATGGTCAAACGCCATGCATGAATTAAGCCCTCAAGCACGTTGACTAGGCATTAAAGGCGGTATTATGTTCCACTATTCCCATTAATTATGCTTTCCATATATCACCTCACTAACATAATTAAGGGTGATGGAGACAACCTAACCACGGTTAGGACTTGGGTAATGGTGGCATACGAACTCTCCTATAAAAGGGATCACATCCCCAATAGGAGAGGACACTTTCTGCTGACCCGAGGAGCTATCACACCTGATAGTATCCCCATTCATCCCGTTTTTGTTATAAACAACTACCTTGTGTAGTCGTCTCCACACCCACATATTCACCCTTGTTTGCAGGTTCCTCCATCCGTAGCTGCTAGTGAAGAATTAACCCTGTAGATACAGTAATCTTATCATCCCTAACTGGAGGTGAGATTATTTGTTTCTTCATTGGCGCCATCCCTTACGGTTTTAACAATCTTTCAAACTAGCAACATGGCTTTCTCAAAGGATGCAAACAACAATAACACTGCTGAAGTAGATGCCACAATCAACGACGAAATCCAGGATGTTACACCAAACACTATCACGAAGAAGAATGTGGCTCAGAAGCAACCGGCTTCGACATTCCAGTTCCACCCAATCAAGGGAGGATCTACTGGAGGAAAGAAGAAACAAGACAACCTATCTCTGGTTGACCCGGACGAATGGTTGGCTCGACAAAATTCAAAGACAATCGCTGAATATCAGAAGATGGTAATGAATCAAGCTAAACTTAACGTCCAAAGGACGTTAAGTTTCGACACAAGAGAGGAAGATTCAGAATCGCCTCGTGAAAACAACAATGGCCGTCGCACTAAGGGACCTCGTCAGGCGGTGCGTGGTGGAGACCGTGGTAGAAATACTCACGGTCAGGACCCCGCCAACCTGCATGAGGAACCAAACGGCTATGAATCAGAAAATGAGGTGCATCATGATTCTAATAAAAAAACAGCATTCTAAATCTGTTGCCAGCAGCCTGGCACGAAAGATGACGACCTCTATAAGCCATACAGGCCGAAGACTTTTGCCGAGAGATCAAAGTTCTATACGCGTATCGCGCTAGCACCAATGCCCCAAGAGTGCAAGCTACCAAGCACTATTGGGAAATACGACGGTTTGCGTGATCTAGACGATCACTTACTTGCTTTTGATTGCACAGGCAGCTCTAAGATGTGGCCGGTGCAAGCCTGGTGCCATCTGTTCGTGCAAACGTTAACAGGGGCAGCCAGAGTCTGGTATGAAAGTTTGCCTCTAGGAAGTCTGGTGGACTTCGATGATCTAATAAGAAAATTCAAGAACCACTTCTCTAATCTGCACAAACACAAGAAGGACGAAGCTCACATTCTCCTGTGTACGCGCCACGAGAACGAATCTCTGGAAGATTACATCGTCAGATATAACAAGGAAGCCCTCCAGCTAGGATGCGGTGAAGAACTTACCCGTGCAGCATTCATACACGGGTAAGAAATGACGACTTGATGAAGTGCCTAACGGGAAAAGATGGCGTGCCGCAAGCTTGGGATGAAGTGATTGAAGTTGCCAAAGTGTACGCATCTTCCGAACGATCCTTTCACCGAAACAAAAACACGCACCAAAGTAGCAGCCACCATCCATCCTCGAACAATAGAGGGAAGGGCAAACAGTCTGTCTGGTCTAGAATTTTAGGCACAACAGAGGAAGGAAAATATTCCTTCGCGCAAGATGCACGTAACATGCTTAGCTCAAGAGGGCCCCGTGATCACAAAGGACACTCAAAGAAGAATTACGAGTGGACACCACTGTCCAAAACGCCATATGAGGTGTTAAAAACTGAACAAATTCAATTCCCAAAACCGCAAGAACTCCGAGGTGACAGACGGAACGTGGATAAGTCCAAGTACTGTGAGTATCATGAAGATCACGGACATATGACAGACAACTGTTATAGTCTGAAGATGGAAATAGAAAATACCATAAAATCAGGGCAGTTAACGCACCTCGTGAAGAACATGCGGAGAAAGCAGAGGGACAACACGGAGGGAGGCGAACTCTCTCAGAAAAGGATACGCAATCTCAATGCGCATCATGTGTATAGCACATCGCGCAATACATGCAACATGATTCATAGAAACGCAAGCCACAAACGCACCTTTGCGGAGACAAGAGATGATTCATGGAAAGAAGAACAAGTGATTATGCCAAGAGTAAAGGGCGGGGCTTCGTCTACAGCTCCACTGATTATCACAGGCGTTGTTGGCCACTATCGAACAAGATATATGTTCTTGGACAACGGCAACAGCACCGACATTATGTACCAGCATTGTTTCGACCAGCTGAACGATGACGACAAAAGAAGAATAATACCAGTGACAGAGCCAATTTCGGGCTTTATTCATGAAACAATCTACCCACTGGGTATGCTCACTTTCCCAGTAACACTCTCAGACAGAAAGCACTCGCGCACTAAAACGTGCGACTTTATAGTTCTTCCTGTTAATTCCTCGCATGACATCCTACTGGGGTGAGAAGGATTGGCAAAGTTCAACTGCAACGCATCCACGCCACATCAGATGGCAGGTTTCCCTACGCAAACAGGAGTCGCATTTATTCGCGGAAACAAAACATGTCACACAACAGAAACACCGAGGTCCGCAAAACAAACGACTCCGAGGAATTTTCCCTCTTCCATCCCGAAGGAACATTTTCCCGGGTTAAGTTTCATCCGCACACTGCGCAATTGATCAAAGGTTTTTTGCATGTCAATTAACATCTGGTCTTCTTCTCTACTTTCTATCACCAGATCATCAACGTACACCTCCAAATTTACACCGATTTGTTTTACAAACGCGGTGTCCATTAAACGCTGATATGTTGCCCATGCGTCATCCTCAAGGCAATGGCCAGGTTGAACGCGCAAACAGAAGTATCGTCGAAGGCATTAAAACACGACTGGGAACAAGACGTAGCGGTTGGGTAGATGAATTACCCCATCTCCTTTGGGCTCACCGCACGCTTTCCAAAACAAGTACTGGGGAAACACCATTCAGCCTAACATATGGAATTGAAGCGGTAATCCCAACAGAGGTCACGCATCCTTCTCTAAGAGTTTTGCTCACGCAAAAAACTGACAATGATAAAGAGCTGAGGATGAATCTAGACTTATTAGATGAACGCCGAGATTCGGCCTGTGTTTGAGAAGCCTCATACAAGAGACAGTTAGAAAAATATTACAATGCGTGAGTCAAAGAACAATCTTTCCGCGTTGGCGATTTTGTTTTCCGCAATAATGAAGCTTCAAATGCGGAAAAACCAGGAAAGCTTGCTCCAACTTGGGAAGGACCTTACAAAATCCAAGAGGTACTGGGAAAAGGAGCATACGCTCTAGAACGCCTAGATGGTTCGCCAATACCACGTACTTGGAATGCAGCGCCACTGCGCATATGCTACATGTAATCTGCTATTTCCTGATTTTGTAATAAGGACTTTATGTCCAACGTCATTTATATTACAAAAAGCATTTATCATACAAGCTATTGTTCGACAGTACAACCTACAAACCCAATACGTAGATTGTTGCTACACATACAAAAAGGGGGACATTACAAAAACAAAATATACCCCACAGACATGATGATCAACAACAATTTCAAAAGACTTTACTTATAATTTACACATAAGGGCTCCAACATACTGGAAACACACATTAACCTCTAACCTTCCTGGGTTTAGCCTTGGTTAGATCTCCTAACTCTGACAACTTCTTCGTCTTCAACGGCTGCCCATCAGAGGTCCCTTGATCATCTAGATTATCAGGCCGCATGTCTTCTTGGGACAACAAATGTTCACAATATTTGGCTAGACGATCAAGAGCATCAGTTGAAGGCTGATCACGACTAGGATGCTGAGATAGCTTCATCATCCCTTGTAATGCTAATCTCTCCATGACACCAAGATTGTTATTGGAGGAGCTAGTCGCCATTTTCCCAGAAAGAATGGTGTAATTTTTTAAAAAGGTAAATAATGGAGAAGATGAAAGATACACTTATTATATATAGAGGAGAGAGGTTATCGCCATTAATTACTATTATTGGAAACCACTTGATTATCCTAGGGAAGTGTAACAGTTGCCCTGACAATCGCCGTCACAACCGTCACATCAATCATGAAGCAATCTGACAGACACTTGTGTTAGGAAACGAAGATGACATCATCAAATGATTAGCACACACACGTGTAAAACAAAGGATACATTACATTAGTTCTACAATGAGAAAAGCAACATAAATTGTTCATCAGAAAAGTTAAAAGCAAAGACAAGGAAAGGAATAAATCATTCAACCAAGATTCAAATACTGAGATACATCATCAGCATTAGAACCTTCTTCACGCTTGTCGCTGGCCGCGGATGATGTCCCGGCCCCACCATCAATTGGTACTATTTTGGCCTTCTCCTCTCTTTGCGCCTGTTCCACAAGTTTTGCACCAAGGCGATCTGATTTGATAAAATAATTGCGCAATTTACCTACGGGGTCATCAGTCTTCATACAAGCCTCCAGCAGCTCAAACACTTCAAATTTTAAATGCTCATAATCGTCATAGGCCTTCATCAAATCATCATCATACGACTCGTTCTCGTACGGGCCGACCTCCTTCTCCTAACCATCCGCATGATGGCAAAAGCCTTCGCAAAAACCCAGTTTCAATCCTTGCTTCACGGAGGTACTGGAAATGCGGGCGATCACCTCTGTTAGCGTAGGATCATTCCAGACACGCTTAAATATCTGCATGGCCAAAGTATTACATCAAAAAATGAAACAATTAATAATCAGTTATGCAAAAGGGATTTCTAGCTTACTTCAGCGACACCATCGCTCATCAACCAAGCAATCCTCTCATTGGCAGCAACAGCCATGTCAGTGGCTTGTCCAAACAAAGCTTGCACCTTGTCCAACTCCAACTTTGCCTGAGAACAAGAAGACTCCGCCAAAGTCTTTTCTTCCTGATGCTTGGAATTCTCTAACATCAGATCCTTTATCTTGGTCTCTGCATCAGACAATGAGGTGGTCGCCTTGAGGAGATCATCATGCTGAGTATTGTACTTCTGGATAGTATCGGCAAGTTCCGCCTGCTTCTCTTCATAAGATTTCTGGCTTTGCTCCATTTCCTTCTTCAGACGAGCATTCTCAAGCTTCAAACTCTCAAAAGTGGAGCGCAAAACCTCAGTTTCTTGATTCGTCCTCTTACAAGCAGCGGACCAGGCCTTGGAGGCTTCAGCCTTATCCTTCTTTACCTTGTTCATCTCTTCAACAGCATCATGAGCCACCTTCTTGCGATGCTCAATCTCCGACTGAATCTCATAACGAGCGCGTTGGAATTCTTCTTCGCGCCTCAGCAAACTGGCTTCTGAATCTTTCAGATTTTGATAATCTCGCTGGAATTCGTTTTCACGCCTGATAAGAGAACCAAGGCCGCTCATACCCAATGAGAGATTCACCGCCATATCAATGAACAAAGATCACCGATCCACACTATCTTGATAATCGCTCTCGGCAGGAGGAACAGATAACATGACAAACTCGTGCGCATCAAGCGCATTTGTAAATCGAGTAGTATCAAGAATATCCCAACGCGGCTGATATGGCCTTGGAGAGTCCGCTTCACGCGAGGAATATGTAACATTTCGTATTAAAATCCATGTACGTTTGAGACATTTTTAATAAAACGTCGCATTTTTACCATTATCGTACCCTTTTAAAAAATATTTCGTGACACTTTTGGACTCCTAGTACCATACTATAACCATATATTATCTATATAATGGTGTAATAATTGTAAAAAAACAAATGCCTGGGCCGGGAATCGAACCCGTGCCCATGGCCGGCTCACACAAACCACACAGCCCAACCAACTGGGCTACGCCTCTCATCTGATCCTTTTTCCACGCGTTTTAGTTATATGGATTATTTGAATCATAACAGTTGACTTGGAAAGTCAACTGTGAGTCAGTCATTCCATAATCAAGCTCTAATCCATGTTTTTAACACGAATTCGTTATGGTAAATGGTTGACCAACCCATTTGATTAATTCCCACGCTTGAATTATGATTAAAACCTTCCTAATTGAAGCCCAAGTCATGCGTTTAAGTTTTAAACTCGGTCAACTTTCCAATTCGTCGAAGGAACTTGTTATACTATAAATTGGACTTTGCTTTAGAACCTAAAGGTGCCGAAATCAAATCCCCAATCCTCAATTCTTTCTGAAACTCCTTCAATTCTGCATAATTGCTTCGTTTTGACTCGTCCGTTGACCGCACCAGATCGTGGTCATAAACACACTGTAAGTCCCAATTTATATTATATTTTTGTTAGTCGGCATCATACCATCGAAAGCCCCAACGTTTCTGTAACTATTGATTGTTAGTTTTGATTATTAAGAAACCTAGGGTTCGACCTAAATGGTTTGGGGAAGATGATCCAGAGTAGTATCTTTTTATATATTTTAACAAATGAAAACAAATACCAACTGATCAGCAGATCAGTTGGTAGACTCGAGCATGGATAAACATCGAACCGGCCGAAGGCCTGGGTTCGAGTCCCACACGTTGATTTTTTTTTAAAACCTAATTATCGAAACAGATCAATAAGGCTATTTATTTAATTCAAATCAAGAATTATTCGTTCTCAGGATCAGACCAGTTGGTCTGGCTTGTGATTTTAAAACCTCGGAACCGGCCAAGGACTCGGGTTTGAGCCTTGGCACATGCAATCATTTTTTTTTGGATTTCTTTTATAACTATATAATCTATATTATTTTAAAAATGGATTTTAAATACTAAACATAGTTTATAAATTCTACAAAATTTATTTTAAGTCAGTCTTATGATAAAGTTTAATATCCAAGTTTTAGTTTTTCAAAAATTATTTATTTATTATATATAATAAATATTACAAGTTTATTCTATTATAATTATAAAATTCTATAAAAATATCAAAACGATTTTATAAAATTCCACAAAAACTATTCTAAGTTTATAAAACAATAAACATTCCAGAAATGGTTTTTATTTCTGGAAAATCATTTATTTAATATTTTTAATCGATTTTTGTTATTTTAATCATAAATAAATCATAATAAATTCGTTCTTCATTATTTTTGCATCAAAATTTCACATAAATTATTATTAATCATTTAGATCAGAAATATAAATTTTTGATTCGAAATTTATAATTTTTAATATTTTTAAATATTAAGGCTATATTTTGTCAAATAATTATTAATATATAAATATTCATTAATTAAGAAAATAATTTTTTAAAAATTATTTTTACATGTATTACAATATAATTCAATTACTTTTAGATAATATTGGTTAGAAAAACATTTTCATTAATTATTTCTTTATTTATTCAAATTTAATCATGAATCAATTATTAATCCCCAAATTAGGAACCTTAGCACATTTTAGACTAGAAAACTTAGACTTATTATGTTTTTCCCAACACTTATTTATTACCTTAAAATAGGGTGATATTTGGATACACACGAGCCACATTTACTTATATAACAAGGGTCTCCATTTTAATGCTAAGGTGAGTTTTACATAGCCCCTTTTCTATTTCACTATTTTGGGGTGAAACATGTTACAACATTCTATCTACAATTCAATCATAAAGTGTCTATGTGTTATTCTATGTTGCATTATGTCTTAAACATGACTAGGGTAAGCACAATATTCTAGCATAATCATTAACATTGATCAGCCGACGGTATACAATGATAGATCTATTGGACTGACAATCCCACCCGGATACGTGTACCTCATACATAGGTAGCGTGGGTGATTGTTATCGAATTCATAACATAATCGAGTGAACCATGAGCGTATGGGATGGACCACAATATTCTAGTCACAAGGTTTGATTATGCACTCGATTTACCTGATAGTATGTTTTCACATATGGACTAGACTTGCCATGACACTTGAATTGTACAAGTTTTATTCAATTATCAAAACCTATGTAATTCTCACCAACTTTTGTTGACCCAAAATATTTTCAAACTTAACATGTTTCAGGTTATAGCTTGCTTGAAGGTTTGAGTTAATGCTTGAAGATGTGTAACTAGTATTTTTCATTTTGAGATGTACAAATTTTTAGAGCAATTGTATGTAATTTATTTCAATCATTTAATGAAATTTATTATTCACCATGAGCTACTGAACAATCATCAATACGTGACATCCCGATGTTTCCGCCATCGGTTGGGGTGTTACAGATTGGTATCAGAGCCTTGGTTATAGTGAATTAGGTTATTAGAAAAATAATCTAGACTATAACCTTAGGAAATTAAAACAAGTACTTGCTTCTCTTACTTGTAACCCTAATTGCTTCCTTATTCTTATCCCTATCCTACACCTTATACAACCCTAAGCCTTTACAAGTTGACTGCTCTTATTCGTCTGCTGCAATCCTGATCCACCTTTAGATTAATAGGACAAAATCCTCAGGTTCAGCCTGAACCACCTTGAGATCTCGTTTAAGTTGTAGATTTTAATAACGAACACGTGCAATCTGGAAGGGTGAAGGCCTGTATTCTGAGTTTTCTGTCTAGGCTGGCATTGCGCATATATCCCAATCAGACGAGGGACCCGGATGCCTACCTGGGAATTCTTGGGATGAGTGTTCACTTATAGGCTAAAGCATGTCTTCACTATGTTATTAGAATCTAGAATCTTTGATAAGTCAACGTTTTCGTTTATTCGTTTTAATTAATGGATAAATGATTACATTCCTTATATTACCTCATTGAACCTTCATTGTACCTCTTACAGATCATGCCTCCACGTCGCAGCACTCGCCTTAACAGTGGTGACAATCATGATGAAGGGAGCAGCAACCACAACCACAACCACAACCACGACCACAACACTAACCACAACAATGGAGGTGATGCCCAACTAGCTGCGATCATTTCCCAACAAATGGCGCAACAAATCGCAACTCTGGTTCCTAACTTGTTGGCCCAAGTCATCCAAATGAATGGGAACGGCAATGGAAATGGAAATGGCAATGAAAATCACAATGGGAACGGGAATGGAAACGGGAACGGTCACCCAGTCTGCACCCTCAAAAACTTTAATACGTGCAATCCTCCTAAGTTTAGTGGGGATGAAGGAGCTACTGGACTCCTACAATGGTTCGAGGGTATCGAGAATACGTTCATAAATAGTGAGTGTCCCGATAACCTTAAGGTCCATTATGCTTTGAGTGTTCTTCACAAACGAGCACTCACTTGGTGGAATGAGGAAAAGCGCACCCGTGGAGCTAAAGTCGCACTGGCCTTAACTTGGGAACAAGATAAAGATGTTATGAAGGCGGAGTTCTGCCCTCGTAATGAAATCAAAAAGTTAGAAGATGAGTTTCATGATCTTGCCCAGGACAGTGGAGAAAACCTTGCCTACAACACTCGTTTTCACGAACTTAGTCTACTGCTACCACACAAGGTCACCCCTTGCCTATTGCGATCGAAAAATACATTGGTGGCTTACCCATGCAGATTCAGGACACGGTGTGGGGAAGAAACCCTGCTACTCTCGAGGAAGCAAAGCGTTTGGCGGCCACCCTAACAGATAACCATGTGAAGGCAGGAACCCTGACTCGGAAAGGGGAAAGGAAAACTGTTGCTAAGGATACTCCCCAACCTGCTGTTGAAATTAAAACTGAGTCCTCAACCAATGGAAGGCGCAAGGTCAGGAATTTTGCAATAGATGCCACTGTCCCACCCAACAAGAAACAATATAACGGGAACCAACCTAAGTGTGACACCTGTCAGTATCACCACCCAACCCAAGTGCCCTGCCGTCAGTGTACCAATTGTCAAAGGTATGGGCATCTTGCGGATGTTTGTCGAATTCCTGCTGCAAATGCCCTTGCTGCTCCGAATAACCCTGCTAGGGACCCTCCAGCTACTTAACAACAAGCTTCACCATCTGAATGTTACTTGCTTTCTAAAAACTCTATGTATTGGCACTTATTGATCCAAGTATCGAATTTTTATCTTTTACATGAGAGTCATTTATCTAGTATGATCATAACACTTGGATGCATGCTTGTTTGAATGTGAACTAATTGCTATATCAGTATCTAAATCTATACGACTACAACTCACATACTATGCTTGCTTACATAAACATACTATCAATTTGCAGTAAATGCTATATTTAGTCTAACAACTGATAAAGGATAAAGTACTTGCTCAACAGTTAGTGAGTATCAAATAACCTACCCAACGATTGGTAGAGGTCATCATGCCTTTTCAGCAGTCGGGAGAGGCCCTACAACCTGCTCAACGACTGGTGGAGGCTATCGAACCTGCTCAACAATCGGTAGAGGTTCCTACTCACTAACTGGTAGAGGAGTCTTTTTCCTGCTCAACAGTTGGACTCATTAATACAAAGGTTCAACCACAGGATTATTTTTACGTTACTTACATAAAAGGACACAAAACCCTAATGTAAGGTAAATTGGTGATTACGGTCCGGAACGTAATCACGAACTTACAGGTACGTTAAGGTAGTGTGAAATTCTATCAAGGTTTTCGGTAAATAACCAATTATAAACTCTAGTTGCCTGGTAGTTCATTTAGTCTTTCTATAGTCCATCAACTCATGCATTTCTTTTAGGGTTTCTAAAACTAAAGATTTTTATTCTCCTTGCAATTTCAAGACACACCAAATCCTACCCTTAAAACTCACAGACAACAAACCTCTTATCCACATTATTCGAAACAGATTATTCTATTTATGTCGTGCCTTAACACCACATTTTCCAGACCACACTTGTCTTAAATTCTACCCAATCACCTTCAACCCTGTGTTTTCAATAAACTTCGGGACGAAGTTCCTAAAAGTAGGGGAGACTGTAACATTTCGCATTAAAATCCATGTACGTTTGAGACATTTTTAATAAAACGTCGCATTTTTACCATTATCGTACCCTTTTAAAAAATATTTCGTGACACTTTTGGACTCCTAGTACCATACTATAACCATATATTATCTATATAATGGTGTAATAATTGTAAAAAAATAAATGCCTGGGCCGGGAATCGAACCCGTGCCCATGGCCGGCTCACACAAACCACACAGCCCAACCAACTGGGCTACGCCTCTCATCTGATCCTTTTTCCACGCGTTTTAGTTATATGGATTATTTGAATCATAACAGTTGACTTGGAAAGTCAACTGTGAGTCAATCATTCCATAATCAAGCTCTAATCCGTGTTTTTAACACGAATTCGTTATGGTAAATGGTTGACCAACCCATTTGATTAATTCCCACGCTTGAATTATGATTAAAACCTTCCTAATTGAAGCCCAAGTCATGCGTTTAAGTTTTAAACTCGGTCAACTTTCCAATTCGTCGAAGGAACTTGTTATACTATAAATTGGACTTTGCTTTAGAACCTAAAGGTGCCGAAATCAAATCCCCAATCCTCAATTCTTTCTGAAACTCCTTCAATTCTGCATAATTGCTTCGTTTTGACTCGTCCGTTGACCGCACCAGATCGTGGTCATAAACACACTGTAAGTCCCAATTTATATTATATTTTTGTTAGTCGGCATCATACCATCGAATGCCCCAACGTTTCTGTAACTATTGATTGTTAGTTTTGATTATTAAGAAACCTAGGGTTCGACCTAAATGGTTTGGGGAAGATGATCCAGAGTAGTATCTGTTTATATATTTTAACAAATGAAAACAAATACCAACTGATCAGCAGATCAGTTGGTAGACTCGAGCATGGATAAACATCGAACTGGCCGAAGGCCTGGGTTCGAGTCCCACACGTTGATTTTTTTTAAAACCCAATTATCGAAACAGATCAGTAAGGCTATTTATTTAATTCAAATCAAGAATTATTCGTTCTCAGGATCAGACCAGTTGGTCTGGCTTGTGATTTTAAAACCTTGGAACCGGCCAAGGACTCGGGTTTGAGCCTTGGCACATGCAATCATTTTTTTTTTGGATTTCTTTTATAACTATATAATCTATATTATTTTTAAAAATGGATTTTAAATACTAAACATAGTTTATAAATTCTACAAAATTTATTTTAAGTCAGTCTTATGATAAAGTTTAATATCCAAGTTTTAGTTTTTCAAAAATTATTTATTTATTATATATAATAAATATTACAAGTTTATTTTATTATAATTATAAAATTCTATAAAAATATCAAAACGATTTTATTAAATTCCACAAAAATTATTCTAAGTTTATAAAACAATAAACATTCCAGAAATGGTTTTTATTTCTGGAAAAACATTTATTTAATATTTTTAATCGATTTTTGTTATTTTAATCATAAATAAATCATAATAAATTCGTTCTTCATTATTTTTGCATCAAAAATTCACATAAATTATTATTAATCATTTAGATCAGAAATATAATTTTTTGATTCGAAATTTATAATTTTTAATATTTTTAAATATTAAGTCTATATTTTGTCAAATAATTATTAATATATAAATATTCATTAATTAAGAAAATAATTTTTTAAAAATTATTTTTACATTTATTACAATATAATTCAATTACTTTTAGATAATATTGGTTAGAAAACATTTTCATTAATTATTTCTTTATTTACTCAAATTTAATCATGAATCAATTATTAATCCCCAAATTAGGAACCCTAGCACATTTTAGACTAGAAAACTTAGACTTATTAAGTTTTCCCCAACACTTATTTATTACCTTGAAATAGGGTGATATTTGGATACACACGAGCCACATTTACTTATATAACAAGGGTCTCCATTTTAACGCTAAGGTGAGTTTTACATAGCCCCTTTTCTATTTCACTATTTTGGGGTGAAACATGTTACAACATTCTATCTACAATTCAATCATAAAGTGTCTATGTGTTATTCTATGTTGCATTATGTCTTAAACATGACTAGGGTAAGCACAATATTCTAGCATAATCATTAACATTGATCAGCCGACGGTATACAATGATAGATCTATTGGACGGACAATCCCACCCGGATACGTGTACCTCCTACATAGGTAGCGTGGGTGATTGTTATCGAATTCATAACATAATCGAGTGAACCATGAGCGTATGGGATGGACCACAATATTCTAGTCACAAGGTTTGATTATGCACTCGATTTACCTGATAGTATGTTTTCACATATGGACTAGACTTGCCATGACACTTGAATTGTACAAGTTTTATTCAATTATCAAAACCTATGTAATTCTCACCAACTTTTGTTGACCCAAAATATTTTCAAACTTAATATGTTTCAGGTTATAGCTTGCTTGAAGGTTTGAGTTAATGCTTGAAGATGTGTAACTAGTATTTTTCATTTTGAGATGTACAAATTTTTAGAACAATTGTATGTAATTTATTTAAATCATTTAATGAAATTTATTATTCACCATGAGCTACTGAACAATCATCAATACGTGACATCCCGATGTTTCCGCCATCGGTTGGGGTGTTACAGAATACATTCTTCGCCGGTGACCAGTCTGACCGGAATTATCACCACCACCTGCAGAGGCCTCCCTATAAACCATAGTAGAGTCTACTACTGTGCGCATAAAGCTAGAGGGGTTTTCACCAACAACCTCATTCCCCTTTCCTTTCTCAAGAGCAACTTCGAATCCCTGCGAAGAACTCAGCTCTTGTACTTGCTTCAGTGATAGGTCAAGGAAATCAACATTCAAATTTGGAGTTGCGGACTCATCCACCTTCTTTCCCACATCCGTATCAGCATTAATCACCAAGTCATCTGGGATGGGCTCAACCTGTGGTGCCACATTCTCCTCCACAACCACCTCAGCAACCTTGACGGCAGTTGTATCTTTTGTTGAATCCGCGACCATGCCAACATTCTCAATCGGCTGGTCAAACGAAGATACCTTCTCCAATACCGTAGTGGATTGCTTCATGCGAGATTCCTCAAAGGGATGTTGTCCTACATAAAAAGCTATTCACAATATTACAAGACATATCGTTTAAAAATACGCAAAAGGAAACAAAAATACACATACCAGACAAGTGCCTTAACGTCTTCATAGGAAGATTCTCGCGCACTGGTGGAGGCTTCACAGGAACTTCAAGCTTATCACTTGTTGGCCAAGACAATGGTTTAAAAACATCAACCGGAATCGCTGCAATAGGCTCCAGACGCAACATATAGACCGTTTCTCCCTACGACTGAGGGATTTGAACCTGTTTCTGCTTCAACTCTGTAATCCTTTGCTGGTATAACTCTTCGGTAACACTCTCTGACTGGCGGACAAGAGACGAGCGCCTAGCGCGTTTATGCTCTAACTCTATGTCCGATTCCATTAATTCTTCATCTACCTCCTCAACAATAATGGGAGTAGCCGGCGGTTTGGTTTTCTTACTTGCTATGGCACGCTTCCTAGATGTACCCGTGCCTAGTGCGGAAATTACATCTGTATACATTAAACTATGTGTGAGGAATTAATAAAGGAGTTACAAAGACTAACCAACAGGTTTCTGGCGCTCAGAAGTAACTTCCTCGACATCAATCATGGCCTTTCTGCGGAGTTGTATACCCGCACCTACCACGAAGAATGCGCTAAATCAGTACGCAGGATGCGTACCTACTGCGCTTCCTTCGCGCACAAATGAAACTTATAAATAATAAAAGAAATGGACGGGATTCATAACCTGTTCTGACATATTGCTTCGGAGGATTAACGAGATTAGGGAACAGAAAGTTCGCACTAATCCTCTCCGATAACCGCTGTGCGCCTGCAACAGGTGGAGTGTACAACACCTTTGCCTCACCACGCTTGGCAAATAATTCAAACAGAGAAACACCTGGATACAATCGCGCAACATAAACACCAACACAAGAAAGGATATAAACAAAAAGCACGGACGACCTCATTACCTTCCGGAGGATTCGGATCATGACCTTCAGGGCAGATAAGACTGAGTCCCAGCAGATTCAAAACACTTTCTGGATATTCTTCCATCATCAACGGAGTAGCATGCTCACAAAGCAACTTATACCAAGCCTGCTCATTGAATCCTGCCATTGGGGGGAATTCAGAAATTTTCTCCTTTAAACCCACCATCATCCATTGAAAAGCAGCAGGGATAACACCACAGTTGATATAGAAAAACTTATCTTTCCACTCATACATGGACTTCACCTTCTCCGATACAAGTTGCTTCACCTTCCGGCGAATGCCTAAGCTATACCAACCGCTACCGCTACGGGCAGCTTCCAGAATATAAAACACATTCAACCTTTCGAATGTAGCTTCAATCTCCAAAGCCCTACAGGTAGCTTCAAAGTGAAGCAAACGGCACCACCCATTAGGGGTCAATTGTGTAGGGTGAATGCCATATTTCAACAAGGCATCCACCACAAACCTGGTAGCCGGTAGACGGAAACAACACTTAGTAAACGCTACTGCATACAATGTTATCTTCCCAGGGGGTGCTTGTAAAGCATTTTCCCCCTCGCCCGGAAGCTCTGGCTCCCATTCAGACATAATGTCATACTGATCAAGGAAGCTTAAATACGAGGGTCTGTCCCACTTAATAGTAGTGGCTTCCATACTTTTTGATGATTCTTTCCCAAGACCCTTGACAGAATCTGATGTCTTACTAGATTCTTAAACATTTTGTGAATCTTGAGACATGGTTGAAGAAATAACGAGATTTGGGAGAAGAGACGTTAAAGAAGAATTCAAATTTTGAAACAACCGGAAATGGGAAAAGCCATAATTAAAAATCAATATATAGGCTTTGCAATTAATACAGCTGACGTCATGCTCAGTAGACTAGCCAGACTTTTTCGTGCACGAGTCTAATAGGGAAGTGACATGTGTACACCTGAAGACAAACAGACGTCACACGCGCCTCACGCGCCCACTCGCCTGACAACCGCCGCTTAACGTGCCTGCACACGTCTCAACTGCACCTACGTCAGGCCCACTCGCCATATGGACCACAAGTTTTATAAATCATGGAGAATTGACAACTGTCCATAGCAAACCACTGACGTGTCCCACACCTGCGGAACTTTGATGTAAATTCCTATCACCCATTCTCCACACGAAAATTTCCGCAACCAAAAATCATTCAGCAACCACATATGCGCAAGTTACCATGGAAGACAAGCTCTCATCAAAAACACACATTTTATAAGTCCAGCATCCCTCTCATCTCATCATAACTTCTCAGATAAGAGACACACTGGACTGGGGGGACTTGATGGGATTGGGTACCGAATACACTAACCCGCATACCCAAACCCGGAGTAACATCGCCATGCGGAAAGAGCTCATGCGCAGTGAGCAGTCAAAGTACATTAATGACCAGTCTATGGTCATACCTTGGTCAAGACGGAAGTCATGCATGGTCAAACGCCATGCATGAATTAAGCCCTCAAGCACGTTGACTAGGCATTAAAGGCGGTATTATGTTCCACTATTCCCATTAATTATGCTTTCCATATATCACCTCACTAACATAATTAAGGGTGATGGAGACAACCTAACCACGGTTAGGACTTGGGTAATGGTGGCATACGGACTCTCCTATAAAAGGGATCACATCCCCAATAGGAGAGGACACTTTCTGCTGACCCGGGGAGCTATCACACTTGATAGTATCCCCATTCACCCCGTTTTTGTTATAAACAACTACCTTGTGTAGTCGTCTCCACACCCACATATTCACCCTTGTTTGCAGGTTCCTCCATCCGTAGCTGCTAGTGAAGGATCAATCCTGTAGATACAGTAATCTTATCATCCCTAACAGGAGGTGAGATTATTTGTTTCTTCATTACATATATAGATAGGGGTGGTTATTATGAAAAGTAATCAAAAGGTGCGAAGCCTACGAAGGCATCCTGACCGTCCATCAACCATCAACATATATCACTAATTAAAAAGTTAGGCGGTGGCAATTTCGTAAATAATTGAGAGATTAGATAGTTAATAGGGGTATTTTTGTCAATTAACTCTAAACCCACTTCCCCCATGATTTTTAAACGGATATAACTTTTTCATACGATAATATTTTTTATAAAAATTACACCGTATTAATGATCGTTTTGTTCTCTTTAATTTGAGTAGCCTAGTGCTATAGTTTTCTTAATTTTAAAAAACAGGTACGTAATTTCACATTCAAATATCTGGTACGTGATTTTAGGTGTAAGCCAAGCTGTGGAATCTGGTACGTTTAGCTGTAGGGTATCTCATATGTGATTTTATGTGTATGGCTAAATGTGAGCATCTAATACGTAATTCTATCTTTATGTGTATGACTAATGTGGCGCTTGTTATCGTAAAAAGTGACAAAATTGTGAGAAGTGTGCGAAGTCACGTAACATACAAAATTACGTACCATAGACAAAATCATTACTACTTCATTACCAAAATCACGTACCATATACATAATCATTATAGTTTTATTACCAAAATCAAGTAGCATAAACATAATAATTCAAAACTTTACATAACAATTTTTCATACCCCTAAAAACGTAACATACAAAATTACGTACTATAGATAGAATCACTAATAGTTCCATAACTAAAATCACGTGCCAAAATTACGTGCCATAGACAGAATCACTACTAGTACATGATAATTACGTAATGTTTTTGTATGTTCATGAAAGCATGACGTAATTATCATGTACTTCGCACACTTCGAACGTTTTCATTACTTTGTAATTGAGCCGGCCCCTAAGATACTTTAATATGAAGATACGTACCATATTATGTAATGACCATAATCACGTATCAGATGCCCACATTTGACCATACACTTTAAATTATGTATTAGATACCCTATGGCTAAAATCACGTAGCAGATTTACATAGTTGAGGTACACCTAAAATCACATACCAGATACTTGAATGTGAAATTACGTACCAGTTTTTAAAAATTAAGAAAATTATAGCACTAGGCTACTCAAATTAAAGAGAACGAAACACTCATTAATACGGTGTAATTTAAAAAAAAATATTATTGTATGAGAATGTTATAGCCGTTTAAAAATCATGGGGGAAGTGGGTTTTTAAGTCAAGAAGTAAGAAAAACAAAAATGTCATCCGATGTGAAAATTAACCATTTCAAAATAGAAGCTGAAGTCTCCTTCACATACTTCGCACATTTTCATTACTTTGTATTTGTATTTGTATTTGAACTTTTCCGTAGATCTAGATATAGATAACTTAAGTGGCATTATATTTTTTTTTATTAGTTACGCAAAATGAATAGCGGATAACAATAACAATTGGGTTGCCTTCTAAATAAATATAATTTAATTAATTTTTAATAGAAAAATAATAGATTTATTCATGTTAGGATACTTAATTAATGGAACTATGGATCTTCAGTTCTGTACCAGAATGAAGTTGCCAGCTGGAGATGACGGGGATTCGAGTTGTCACAGTTGACGTGGAATAATAGAAACTTCAAACAAACATGTTGTATGCCCAATTATTTTTTTTGCGGTAAACAAAAATTCAAGCACTTCGAAAGTACTTGAGTTGTCAAACATCAATTCTGAGGAAAACATGGTAACCCATCTGCCCATAGGCACGACGATGAAATTACCGGTAAAACCTATCTGGCTCAAGGATCGAACCGAAGATCCCCAGGGTATTCTATCATTACCACCAATGTCTCTACCACTACACTATAATTGTATTGACTGTATACCTAGTTATTTAGAACATGATACTAACACCATTTGTTATGGAACTTTTTTAGAAAACAAAGTGTTGTAACGTGCCACCTAGGCGATGCATAGGTGTACTTTTTTCACCATTCACACCAACATGTACGACTACAAATAAACCAAATATTCAACGAACAGTTTGTGAACCGTTCGACAGAATTTTGTTTAATAAATGAATCAACATGAACACAAGGCCATGTCCGTTCATTTATGTTCGTAAACGTTCGGTAACATGTTTGTTTATGTTTGATAGCTCATTCGGTTCTTCAATTTTTATTTTCTATTTAAGTACTTTGAAATTTCCAGTAAAAAAATATTTAATCTATACTACAATATAAAGGATGAGGCATGGACAAATATGTTCAAATTGCCCAAATTTAAGATGGCATACCAAGGGTTCCTTTACAATTTTATAAATTTTACCACTTTTCTTCCCTAAATGCCTCTAGAAGATAATTAACTTTTATATGAAAATGGAACTCACCCAAACTAAATAAACACACGGGATAGCAATATTTTTGAACAAATTTCATATAATGGCGATGTAATATAATAATTTATGTTACCACAATGAATAATCTTATCTCAGCTAAACTTGCATGAATTTTAAAACTTTGCTAAAAAAAATACTTATATTATAAATTCTTTTCATATATATATGCGTCTATCCAGCGGCAAAGTGGACGGGATGGTTCGACTCACTGGCTACGTTGGGCAATTTTTTAGCTGCTGGGTCAAGTTGGGCAAGTCTATTACAAACTTACAAATCACAACTTTTAATTTTTCAATGGATAATGACCTTCATATGATAGTTTATACAATATCATATTATTACTACATGCTTTAGTCATGTAAATGAACTTTATCATTTAGCAAGGTGTCTTCAATGACACGGTTATGTAGATATGCAATGACCGGACAACTTACACAAGGGTGATGTTTATGTTCATATTGGTCTGTTACAATAACATACCTTTGGTTTATTAAGATTTGTTCAATAATGAGTACATGGATTTTGTGGTGAACTGCAATCAGTTGTAAGTGGCGGTGCACATTTCTTTTCTTTTCTTTCTACGAATACTTGTTAAAACATAGTGTGCACATTTATATTCTTTTTGCGTAAATTGCGGCAAAAACCTAAGTATCATAATGTTGTATTGCAACCTATTTCTGGATCCCGCTGCAACGCGCAGATAAACCCACTAGTATATATTAGTGCAATACATATTAGCATTACTTCACTTATCTTGATTACCTATTATTTTGCACAGGTTAAGTGAAGACATCGAATTTATTTTGAGTTGATTAAATGAGGACATTAAGTTTAATATGGTAATTTTGTGTTTTTAGAACATTATTTTATGGTAATTATGAACACGAACACTTTCATTTCCTTAACAAACTTGCATGAACAAAAAATCTCGTTGGGTAAGTATTCACGAAAAGTTCTTGAACACTTTATTTCCTTAACAAATGAACACGAACAATGGCTTGTTTGTGTTCATTCAGTTTGTTTGCAACCCTACCAATAGGCGGAGGTCCATGGGTAGGAGCATATGGGTTCGACCCTAAGTGGGTACACCGCCACCTTCCATTGTAACGCCCTAAAACTGATCATACACACCATAATTCTATATTAATGTTTTGGGCTTAATCAAGCCAAACAAATATTAAATGATACAAAATACTCAATCTTGTAGTTAACTTGGTTAAATACCATGAGACTAATAATTCAAAGACCATAACTAGAAACTAACTTGGTTAGTGGTTTTAGTTAAAACAATTGCTTGTGTGTAGTAGAGGGGTCAAAACTGTCATAAGGCCATAATGGCTAAAAAAAATAAAAAAAAAATGAAGAGGAAGCCATTTCCAAATCCCGGAGATCGACTTCAACACACAAACACCACAAAACACACACACTAACCCAAAACCCCAATTCTTACTCAAATAAAGCCAAAATCAAAGGGGAAATCCGTGCATTAAGCAAAAAGGGATCATCTAAGGTCCAATAAACCCAAATGTATCAATTATTTGATTCAATTTGATGTATACTTTATGTATGAACACGGTGGAAATTCTTGGGTGTTTTGTAAATGTTAAATTAGCGATCATTAGAGGTTTCTCTAGCATTAGGGAACCTTAATCATATTTAATCTAGTCAAAAGATACTAATACATGCAATAATTGTGTGATTCATGAGAAATTGTTGAATATGTGAATGGTGGGTTTTATCATTAGTTTAGGAGCACACATAATTTGTAATTGTAGCATCTTCTAAGTATGAGGTTGTGAACTTGTGAACTAAAAAGCAATATTAACTTGATAGAGGTAATAATCTTGACTATTGGTGGATCCATGAGGTCCCCAAGTCCTAAAGATAAGTCTAGGAAAATAACGCCTACAAGGTGTTTGATGAAATGACACAATAAACTCAACTGTATTTAGGCACTGACAAGTTTGATGAAAACTTGTGTGGTTATGTGAATAATGTCTATGAACATATTCACCTATGTGGATTACACATCTAGGTGCGAGCAGCAGAGACTTTTTTTGGTCAAGAAATCTCAGAATGAGGTAAAAGGGAAGCATACATAAGGTAAGTTGCTCGATGACTTTAACTCATTTAGATATCAAATAAGATATTTTCATATATACATACATATCCATGCTTGAAAATTTACTAAAGGAGCTTCTCAAATGGAAGCTTAGACTAGAATGCAAACTTGATAGAAAACGACCTTAGTCAAAGGGTGAAATCGTCCTAATTAAGCTAATGGGTCAATTAGGGAAAAAGCTAGTTACACAAGGACCTTGAATCGAGGGTCAAACTTAATTCAAATATAGGTATTTGTTGTTTGCTTGAGTATAATCGTAGGCCATTATGTTAATAATCGCAAGTGAGCCCGAAGTGAAAGAGGCATGAGTAAAGGTAAGTCATAACCATGACTTCATAAATATATGTATACTTTGTAATTATACTATTGGGAGTGTCGTAGGGACTGAAATGCTATTGTGATTCCCAAGAGGCGTATAATTTATAAATAAAACCGTATCATAAGTCATATGGGCCGGGCGAGTAAGACCGAGAGAAGTGGCATATGTGGCCATGGACACGAGGCATCGCCACAACGGTGGATTGGCTTTGATGGATGCACACCTTGACAAGTCAAGGCTTGATTAGGCGTTTGTAAACCACAAATACAAATTTGGGAATCACAAGGGGTTATGTTTCAAAGGTGAGAAATTGTCATGATATGAATATGCAATATTTAGATAATCATACTCATTCTTTGTTGATCCTAGCATGTTAGTATGTATACGTTACATGAGAACAGGGTGAATAAACTAATTGATAAGTTTTTGAAATCTTAGGATTTCACCAAAATTCGTTCTTGGTTGTTCCTCATCGAGTCAAGGGTGAAAAGGAGCATAAAACTCATTAAGATCTACACTAAAATCTAGTCAAAGAGCATAGTTCATGAGTTGTATCAGATACCGGCGTCCAAGACTTTGGTTTGGGCATCCGAGACGCCGCTTAGTTTCGGCCACCAACGTCCCAGACGCTGGTCTGGACGTTGGCTGCTGGTTTTCAAGTTTCAATTATTTTGATTCTATTCGATTCTTTTATCGATTAACGGGTTCTTTGGCCTTGTTTAACCCTAGGTATGGAGGTCATTGATGCCGGAAGATGATCAAGCTATTCGAAGAACCTAACGCGCATATCTCATGAAATGCTTCCGCATAATTCTTGTTTATAAACATTGTGTAGTAATAAGGTTTGAAACTAACTTGTAATCACATGGAACCATAGACACTCATTTGTAAATCTTATTTTATTTGGTCAAACCTTTAGGAATGACATCTAAGTTTAAAAGCTTGAATTTAACCCAAATGCTTACAGTCCATATCATGTGATTAAGTCACTAAACCCGTTTACTCAGGTTGGGTCTTACATCCACTCGAGTATAGTTGGTAGGTACTTTGTGCATCTTACCTTACCCACTTGAAACATCTCTAATATGATTGTTCCCAACGGTCATGTAACCGTGGATAGCCATTTGGAATAAAAAAATCCTTTCAAATTTAATAAACCTAGATATAAACCATTTTGAACTCAATTTTCATCACTCAAATTTACCAAAAAATTCACACACACAAAAAATTCAAATATTCTAAAATTTTCTCATTCATAGATAAACAAAAATCTTACGTTGGTTTAACAAAAAAAACACTAAACATGAAGGCATTCTAAACAACAAGGAGGCGGTTGGAACATACGATGGGGTGGCTTGAACACATGAGGGTGTGATTTGAAATCTCAAGGAGGCGATTTGGTGTTTGGCAGTGATGGATACATACCTTTTTTGACACAACCAAGCTAACCATAATTTTTTACGCAATAACTTCCACCGCAAATTTTTACGCAATCCAATGCTCATACCTTAGTTTCCCCATTCGACTCGATTTCTCTGAAGAAACTTTGACTTCTTTCAAGGCATTTGGTACGTATAGGAGCCTATGTCCACGGTCCTCGTGTGAGAATATGGAACAACGACTCCCGCTTTGTGATGAAGACAATGATGATGTAGATCATGTTGGAAATAGTGTCCAAATATCGATTAATAATGCAACTGTCAAAGTACGATCCAAAGAGTTACAGTTTGGATTGCGAACATAGAAATAATATTTAATTGTTAAATTTTATTTATCACAAATAAACTTCGATTGAGAAATAAATATTTAGTGAAATATTTATCAAATAGATTATTACGAATAATCTATGTTGATTGTATAGAGAAACAATAGATTGGAAGTGGATTAATTAACTGAATCATTTAAAGCGTTGAACAATACAATAATTATTAAAGAATAATTATTACGGCGAGATCGAATAATTATTATTCGATATTATTGGTAATTAGTAATTGTTGGGACATGGCGATTATTAATGGGTTGTATATTATGAGGATTATTATTTA
This sequence comes from Ambrosia trifida, assembly GCA_028751855.1. Lineage (NCBI taxonomy): Eukaryota > Viridiplantae > Streptophyta > Magnoliopsida > Asterales > Asteraceae > Ambrosia > Ambrosia trifida. The sequence goes on along the minus strand of CM054128.1, from coordinate 59,533,274 downwards.
AAAAGTTAAATAATAATATCAATATCAATACATAATAATATAAAATATATGAAGTTTATTAGTTAAAATTGTTAATTAATAAATTTGGTGGACCAAACAATTAATGATTAATTGATAAAAGGTAACTCCTTTGAGAGCAACATAAGGATTAGGGATTAATATGCAAAGATGATTATCATTTAATCATCTTATTCCCTAAACCCTAATCTAGTTCTAGCCCCCATAATATTATATTGATAACATTTACAAACCCTACAACCACAACCACAACCACAACCACAACCACAACCACAACCACAATCAGCAATCGCCGCCATCACCATCCACGTAACACCACCACCATTCAGCCACCATCCACGACCGACCACCACCCTCCCCTAGTGGGAATGCCCGTGCGTTGCCGCGGGTATTTATATTTTTTTGGTGCCCGTTGCGTTACGGGTTTCACGTAATCTCTGTTTCGGTATTACAGGTTCTGAATTACTTTAAAAAAGTAGTATACACACCTCTTTTAAGTTGTTATAATGCGCATAATTTTGGATCTAAGTCACATGTATTGGTCGATTTATTGCAGGTGTATAATTCAGTTTAGTTTCCAAAAAGTGTTGTCAAATATTGAACCTAAACACTGCAAAAAGTTGTCCACGGAAATTCCAAAATCACAGCAAAGTTGTCCAAAAATGAACTTGAAAATGTGATAACAATTACATTTGGGGGTGGCAACTTCTTGTATGAGCTTTGTTTCGTATTAATCAAAGATCACAAATTAGAGTGAATGAAAATAAGATTATCTGACCAGCCCCTCATCCATAAACGAATCTGTTAGCGATCCTCTAGCTTTCTTGAAAACTTTGGTGGACTCCAAGTTTATGCTTCCCTGTCATACTCAAAAGGAACTATCAGAAACTACTAACATAGATTTAAATAAAGTGATGGCATCAACACACATTGATTTACTTATCATTTCAGTAACATAGTTTGGTAATAGTGTATAATACTTGATTTAACTGTAAAAGAATGATAGAAAAATTGGGCAAAAAAAATCGATGAGGGCAAATCATACCGACCAACTTCGTTTTGAGTTGTGTCAAAGTCACATATTTTGACCCATGTTAATTTGACTTATTACGAAACCTGACCGCCCAACCCATGCAATTTTTTCAAGTAGCTAAAGTAAATAATAAACAAGAGTATACCAAGGATGGTGATTCCTAGTTTTGTCTTGTAATATCCATCACCCTGACTCCCTAAGCATGTCAATGATTGTAATATTCAAAAGTTGAAAAACACAGGGTAAGGTATAACTAAGATAACAAAAACTTCCATGTTCCTAGAAGATGATTTCCAGCCAATGATGGTGTATGTAACTAAAGTATTTTCCTTTTTGAAACAAAAAACACAACTAACCCCATTAGATTCAGATGATATAGGATAATAGTTTCACACTTTTCCCTCATTTTAGCAACTTCAAAAATGGCGCAAAATACAAATTAACTTGCAACACATATCCAATTTAACAACCAACATTGTTTGGCATTGGTTGATTCCAAGCCAAACACCACATCAAATGTTGCACAGCTAAAAATATTAAAATAAATAAATAAAGAAATGAAAAAAAAACTAACTGAATTTGAACGCTAATCAAGTAACTAACTACCTTAACAAAAATGCTTGAAATTTTAGCTAAGTAGTCTGAACTTAACCCAAATTATGGTGATTATCTCACTCCTACACCAACCTAAATTCAAGGAATCGGGGAATCCAGCGTCGGGAATCAAACGTGAATCGATTGTCTAAGTTAAGCAAGCAAATAATAAAGTCTAAAATTTTATGTTGCAAGAAATGATTAGATACCTTGGGTTGCAATTGAAGTTTGCAGGTACAAATCCATCCATGGGAAGCATGGCAATTTGAGATAACCATTCAGTTGGAGATGACAATGAAGAGACAATTTGAAATACATTAAGGTTCAATAGTCTTTCACATTAAATTGCTTGGGAGTTACAAAGTAATATAGAGACAAGGCATGGATGGAAACAATTTCTAGTTTTAACTAAAATGCCATGATAGATTTACTTTTTTTTTTTTTTTGTTTTTTGTTTTTGTAAAGCAACTTTCATTAACAAAACAGGCCTAAAAAACTATCCCCAAGATGGAAATAGTCCGGCCGACAGCCAAGATTACATGAAATCGAAATTACACCATCTATTCCAATCAACAGTTGGTTTTAATTCTATTCCTATACCACAAGAAACCCAAAATCTTAATGTCCAAAACCACCTCCACCATTATAGCGTTTCTTTGAGAAGATTCACTCGTTCCTAGCCTTCCATATACGCCAACAAGTAATAATAACAATACCTTTAAAGATCATTCTCTTAATCCGCGAACCAGGAATGTTTTTATCTAGCTCGAGCAGATTTTGTATTTTGAAGGCGTAAATACTTGGGACGTTACACCACACCGAGATACTATGCCAAACATCCATAGCGAAAGCACAAGACGTCATCAAATATTCCGTTGTCTCTTCCTTCTCTTCACAGAAAATGCATATCTCACTCTCAACCCATATGTTTCTTCTTTTTAGCGCAACCTTAGTTTGTATCCTTTCCAATTCCGCGCGCCACATAAAAATATTGCTTTCACCGGGACCCATTTGCTCCATTTAAAGACATATCTGTTGCTGCGAGCCTGCTCCGTTTTCAGCCATGTCTTCACAGCAGCGGCAGAACATACATCATCAGTATTTGCGCTCCACTGCCATCTGTCTGATCTGTCTGTTATAGTCCGATTCTGCAGAAGCTGCAGTAATGAAGTGAATTCGCGTAGCTCCTGTTCTGCAGAAAAGTTCCTAGACCACTCCCAAACATAAACACCTTGATGTTCCGAACTCCCTATTTTGTCCGCAACAGTAACGCCTTTGTGTTTTTTTTCAGTCTAAATAGTAATGGGAATCTATCCAAAAACGAATTATGGTCCCATCACCAACATCACCTCTCAAAACTTTTAAAATCCCCAATCCTTCCACCTAACAGATTGTAATTTAACATCATTTTTAAGATATATAAGAATATTTTATATGAGATATTTAATATATAAATATTATCAATAGCAATAAGTAGTCTAATATTCATTTGCAGTATGTGAGTTGTAACTGGGAAAAAATGAACATGGAGAAAAAATGAACGTGGCATAAAAATGAAGGTTTGTACCATAATTGTAATAACATGTGATCAAATTTCAATTGTTCAAAACAACATTATCGTTGTAAATCATGTTAAGGACAATAAGTAAATGTAACCCAGATTCTTTATTTTATGTTCATATCTTTCTCATCAAACAATGGTTGTGATCAAAAGCTTGATATTATAAGCTGCTTGTAAAAAAACACAATTTTGTTCCAACGTGACGTGGTGTGATATATGTATAGAAAAAAAATTGTTTAGTGATCCTTGCGAGAAAAAAATGTATAGTGTTTTTATATGTAAAAAATGTGGAGTGACTTTTGTGATGCAAAAATAAAAAGTGCAGTTTTTTAATGATATTTGTCCCAAAATAAAGTACAATAAAACTGGGTTAACACGTCAACACGCCAACCTGTGCGGGTTGACCTGACCCGTTTAGCTAAGAAGGTTTGCATATTGAACCTGAAACTGGCCCGTTTAGTAAGTGAGATGAGGCTTACCACAGGGTCAGATGAATGCAATTTGCTGAGAAAATCTAATTGGGCTCTAGCAAATGATGGGTAATCAATCCGATTGCAGGGCAATTGATCCCTGCAAAGAAAAACAAAATTAAATATAACATTATATGGAAAACATTCAATTCAAATAAATATCAAACACGAGAAACCAAAGGCAAAGAAGACCGTAAACAAACAATATATAAAATCAACCCCGATTCATCAATCAAAGTTTTAAAATTCTAATCAATAGTATTACCAGCAATAGTTTTATCTAAAAATAATATTTTGTAAGTGGTTTTGAATATGAAATTCCAAGCATAGATGCTTAGTTCTTTAAAATACTTCAAACTTTTTGTGTGTAAACCATAATGTTATAATATGGAATAGTATCTGAACTGATAAACTTCCCTGAAACATTAGCGTATCCAATTGACTTGTTAGGACTTTTAACCATTTTCTACATCATAGTATTAATGGTTTGATTGATGAGGTTATATACTTTTACGTAGACACAAACGGGACAAAAAAACCATCTTTTGATGACTCACAATGACTAACACTGAGAAGTGAAAAAGACATTGGTATTTTATCAAGTCAATCTAAACTGAACCATTAAAATGGTATAAAATTGGGTTAGTTTTGACCCATTAGCCGGCCGAACCTACTTAAATGCCCACGTCAGTGCCAATGGGTTTGATATACAATTTAGTCCATTTTCCACTCAAATAAGAATAAAACGATATATAAATTTAGACCACTGGTTGCGAATATATGGATAATGAAATGGGTGGGATGTAATCGAATGTTTTTATCTGAGATGGGTCATATACCCTTAACAACTTCGACCCATTAATCTAGGCTGTTTTTTTTATCTAAGATGGGTCGTATAAGAAAACTCAAGCAACAGAGAAATTGGTTTGGATGAAACGAGAATTAGATGTATAAGCCAAAAATTCTGATTATTAGTTTGATAAAACTTAAGATTATTTTCTATCATAAAAAAGACATTAGTTATTTATAGCTCCTTTTAAGAAAATAGACAAAAGAGTGTTTTGGGTGCCCATCATGCCGCTTTTAACTTTTAATATCTGGATTAACAAAATTCAAAGATGCGTTCTTCAATTCTTTACACATAGGAATAAAAAGGGAAAATGGATTTTAATACTACCAACTATCACTTTGGCCATTAGCACTCCAAACTTTCAACTTATTTACTTTCATCACCCCTTCTGTTGACATTAACATTACAATATTATTATTATTATTAAAATTTTATAAGTCTGGGAGTGATGAAAGTAAACAAGTTGAAAGTTTGGAGTGCTAATGGCTAAAGTGATAGTTGAGAGTATTATCCGCCAATAGGCTATAGTTGGAAGTATTTAAATCCATTTTCCCGAAAAAAATACCAGCATTCCATTAATAACACCGAGAATAATTGGTCCAAATTGAACAGGAAGTACCTTAGATGCATCAATCGGACCTAACCAAAAACAAAATCATTAATAGATGGCTTTGAAGTACACTTAAACTAACACAAATTTAATCCCAGATAAAAAACTTATGTCAAATTCTGAAAAACAAACTCAATACCGTTAACAGGAGTAGAAGGACTTGTAGCGCCAGAAATGGGAGGAACCGCATTACTCTTTGGAGCCTTTAGCAGACCCATGTTGTTTTTCTGAGCCGACGCATCAACTTCCTTTACAGTAGCACCCTTAGATAATACATCAGGTATTCCCACAATAATCTAACAAACAATACAACCTTTAATGAAAAATAGAAAAGTAGGGAACAAAATCATAGAAAACAAATGAACATGTATAAAGCACCATTACACTAATTCCTAAAAAAACAAGAAATCAAGATGACTATATAATTAGTTGGGGTTGCAACAGGAAAACATGGAGTTCATATTCCATCTGATGACAAATGAATGGGTCATGACATGTATAGTAGTCTTCAAATTTATGGATTATTGTTGTGATCACATATCACTTTAAACTTGTGATAACTAAATGGAAAACTTATATTGTGAAAATGTAGCATAAACACTCTATTAACAAGCCTATATTAGCATGCTCACCTCATATCAGAAGACAAAGGCCTTTGTGGAGGAGTTTTTGTTTCACTTATTCATTTCATTAAGGTAGCCTGTAAACAAACAAATTTAGTTATCTTATAGAGCTTAAGAAAGGTTTAACTACTGAGAAAAAGCTGAATGAGAAAAGTGTTTGGATGATACAACTCACCATAAGGTATGCTTTCTTTCTAAGAAGTTGCACTAGGTTTTGTAATTATTAAAAAGCTTCTTCATAACTACATCAACAGAATTCAAAGCACTATGATAGTAACATTCAAAAAGTGATCAATTCAAACAAATAGAATTAGGGGTTTCTGGGGGCTCCTTTTAAACTTTGATAGTAATTCTTGTAAACAATCAAATAAGTTAATCAGAATTCATATATTTTCCATTGTTCGTGATAATCATATCCTGAATAACAACTTCTTATACCAGCTTCTTCATGTTTCTCTAGATTTGATTATTTTGATACTAAATAGTGAGAAAAGTAAATTGCAATTACTTAATGTTTCTCTAGGCGATGCTATTGTTAACATCATCAAATCCTGCCAGTGACTTCACCCCCTCCTTGGACCTTCCGGTGAAAATCTTTATGAATTATGAATCCCTAGTGCTAATTGCACAAAACTGTATGTTAAGAATGTGAAAAGAGAGTAGAGGGACTTAAAGGGAGTAGAGGGGCAGAAAGGGAACAAACTTTTAGGTTTTAACTAAAAACAAAAGATAAAATTACTACAATAACCTTCTAAGCATCTTAAATTGTACATAAGTGACTAATCTACCCCTATCAAATAAGCTTTATTCTCTTGTATATTTGGCTTCAAATGTTATACCCATAATAAAATGACAATCTTGTACATCTCTCCTCCTTTATAATGTAGTATAGATATAGATATAGATTATTGTTTAAAAAGTTAAATAATAATATTAATACATAATAATATATAATATATGAAGTTTATTATTTAAAATTGTTAATTAATAAACTTGGTGGACCAAACAATTAATGATTAATTGATAAAAGTTAACTCCCTTGAGAGCAACATAAGGATTAGGGATTAATATGCAAAGATGATTATCATTTAATCATCTTATTCCCTAAATTCTAATCTAGTTCTAGCCCCCATAATTTTATATTGACAATATTCACAAACCCTACAACCACAACCACAACCACAACCAGCAATCGTCGCCATCACCATCCACGTAACACCACCACCATTCGGCCACCATCCACGATCAATCACCACCCTCCCCTTCCGCGCTGCCGCCTCTACGCACCTCTCCTCTTTCCGCTGTAACACCCCAACCGATGGCGGAAACATCGGGATGTCACGTATTGAAGATTGTTCAGTAGCTCATGGTGAATAATAAATTTCATTAAATAATTTAAATGAATTACATACAATTGTTCTAGAATTTGTACATCAAATTGAATAATACTATACACATATCTTCAAGCATCAATTCAAATCTTCAAGCAAATAGAACCTGAAACATGTTAAGTTGAAAATGTTTTGGGTCAACAAAAGTTGGTGAGAATTACATAGGTTTTGATAATAGAATAAAATTGTTGTGCAATTCATGTGTCATGGCAATCTAGTTCATATGCAAAAACATACTAGAAGTAAATCGAGTGCATAATCAACCTTGTTGACTGTTGTAATTGTGGTACATCCCATACGCTCATGGTTCACTCGTTTATATTGCAGTAACAAACACCCACGTAACCTTTGTAGGAGGCACGTATCCGGGTGGGGTTGTCAGTCCAATAGATCTATCAATGTATACCGTTTGGCTGATGAATGTTTATGCTAGAATTGTGCTTACCCTAGTCATGTTCAAGACATAATGCAACATAGAAAAACACATAGACACATTGATGATTGAATTGCATAAATGATGTTGTAACATGTTTCACCCCAAAAATGGTGATAAATAGAAAAGGGGCTATGTAAAACTCACCTTAGCAAATGTTAAACTTCTTGAAAAGATGAAATGATAGTGTTGCCCAAAATAATGCCAAATATTACCCTATAATTAGGTAATAAATAATAAGTCTAAGTCTAATTAATTTATAAGTGTATCCTAGGGTTTCGATTTGGGGATAACCAATTGTTGAATTTAAATTAAAATGTTAATTAATAAAGGAAAATTTGATAATTAATAAAAGAAAGTCTTTTTATAAAATTTGAATTTTGAATGTACACATTAAAGTGTTTGGAGTATAAAAATAATTTTTATAAAATTATTTTATTTAAAATAGATTTTTAAATCTATTTATTACAAATTGCCAACAATTAACTTTAATATTCAAAAATACTAAAATTAAAGAATTTCTATTTTAAAAATCATATTTCTGTTCAAAATATATAAAAATAAATTGTGTAAAATTTTGGTGCAAAAATAATGAAAATTGAATTTATTATGATTTAATTATGATTAAATCTAACAAAAATTGATTAAGAATATAAAATAATTGATTTTTCTGAATTAAAAATTATTTCAGTAAAGTTTAACTTTATACAAAGTCAGGATAATTTTTGGAGAATTTAATAAAATTGTTTTGATATATAAATGGATTTTTATAAATATAATAGTATAAAATTGATTTAATTATTATAAATATTAAATAAATGAATTTTTGAAAAACAAAAATTGTAAATAAAACTTTTGACTCAGATTTAATAAATATAATTTTTTTAGAATTTATAAAATAGTTATAATATTTAAAATGAATTTATAAGATTAAAAGGTTTAATATATATATATATAATAAGGCTTTGTTGTTTTAAAAAGAAAAAGGAAACAAAAGATGTGGCCGTAGCCGGACTCGAACCCGGGTGATCAGGGTTGCAAGCCCTGGTCACAACCACTTGGCCTAGGCCAGTGGTTGTGATAATCCCCGGTTAACATTAAATAAATACACAGAAGCAGATTCAGTTTATCCCCAAATTATAATTACGAACCCTAGATATTTCAATCAAACAATTCAGACATTATGAACCCGATTGTTATTAGGGCTTTTGTTGTTTGATTGCCGACCAACAAAACCCACAAAGAAGATTAGACTTACAGTGTGGAATCGTGCTCGTTTGCCCGGTCAAACCAGAAGTCAAACAGCGTATAGTTTGATAATTATCAGAGATGTTTCAGAAGCAATTGGAGGTTGAGAGAGAGATGTGAGCGAGTTACAGAGGTTCGTAGGTGATCAATTTATAGTGAGGATCAGTGGGTTGGTTAATTGGAAAGTTGACCCTCGTTTTATTATCAAACGCGTATAAATTCAAAATTAGTCAACGATTGGTTGTAATTATCGTGTAATCGAGTCACACAAGGCCGGTAATCACCTAAATTTGCCATATATAGATCAATCACGAGTTAATACCATGGATTGAATCACACGCGAACCCACAGTTGACTTTCTTTGTCAACTGTGAAGGTTTTTAAAAACGCGTATATAATTAAAATGTGTCCGGGTTTAATTCAAGTTGAAGGCCAGCCTAGCTGGTTAAGTGTGTTGTGTTGTTTGGGCCGGTCTTGGCGCGGGTTCGAATCCCGGCCAAGACATTTATTTTTTTACATGATTAATACACACAAACACATATATATCTATATATATATAGTATTAGGGTTCCAATAAAGCGACAAAAATAATAATTGCACACGAGATAAACGAAACTTGACGTTTTATAAAATGTGATGGTGTAACGTGCAAGAATAAATGCGTAATGTTACAGTCTCCCCTACTTTTAGGAACTTCGTCCCGAAGTTAAGAGAAACTCTAGGTTTATAATTGGTCAACTACTGAAAACCTTGATAAAATTTCACACTACCTTAATGTACCTGTAAATTCATGATTACGTTCCGGACCGTAATTATTAATTTACCTTACATTAAGGTTTTGCGTCCTTTTATGACTTTCTGATTGTTGAGCAGGTCTGATAGTCCCCACCAGTCGTTGAGCAGGTGGTAGGGCCTCTCCCGACTGTTGGAAAAAATGATGACCTCTACCAATCGTTAAGTAGGTTGTTTGGTAGTCAACTAATTGTTGTACAAGTAAGCAAGTAGATATAGCAATTAATTCACACTCAAACACGCATGCACACAGATGTTATGATAATACTTGGATTTATTATTTGAATCAAATGCGCCATTACATAGAATTGAAAGCAAACAACATTTAAATGGTGGGACTTGCTGGTAAGTAGCTGGAGGGTCTTGATCTCGGTTTAGTTTAGGGCATCGGTTACGGTAGTGATTTGGGTCCCCACATTCATAGCATTGACCATAGTTGTAATTACCAGGACGATTGGGATTAGTAACATGAGCAGGGTTGTGGATAATTGCAGCCAGTCGGGCATCAACACCTTTGTTGTTTTTGTTGTTCTTGTGGTTGGTGTTGTGGTTGTTGTTACTTTCCTCTTGGTTTTCACCACTGTTATTGCGAGTGCTGCGACGTGGAGACATGATCCGTAAGGGACACAATGAAGGTTCAATGTGGCATGAAATGAATGAGGTGATATAAGGAATGTAATCATTTATTCATTAATTAAAACGAATAAACGAAAACGTTGACTTATCAAAGATTCCAGATTCTAATAACATATGAAGACATGCTTTAGCCTATAAGTGAACACTCATCCCGAGAATTCCCAGGCAGGCATCCGGGTCCCTCGTCTGATTGGGATATATGCGCAATGCCAGCCTAGACAGAAGACTCAGAATACAGGCGTTCACCCTTCCAGATTGCACGTGTTCGTTATTAAAATCTAGAACTTCGACGAGATCTCAAGGTGGTTCAGGTTAGACCTGAGGATTTTGTCCTATTAGTCTAAGAGTAGATCCACTGATGGAGAGCAACCTTCTTGTAGGAATGAAAGTAGGGATATGAAGTAGGAGGGAGGTAGAGTATAGCAAGTAAGGAAGCAAGTACTGGTTAAATCCTATGGTTATAGACTAGATTATTTCTAATAACCTAATTCCCTATAACCATGGCTCTGATACCAATCTTCAATACGTGACATCCCGATGTTTCCGCCATCGGTTAGGGTGTTACATCCGCCATCATTCACGCCCCATTTCAAGAGTACGCGGACCACGAGGTCCTTAGGTAGCGTGCCTTATTTTCGGGTTGCCTCGTTTTGCGTGTTCGTGTTCTTCTTGGGTGTTTATGTTGATAGAGATCTACATAGGTTTTCTTGGGAGATTCGAAGTCTTGGTAATTAGCTAACTAGCCTGGCATTCGTTGATCCATCGTGCGATCTTTTGGTGTTTCGTCAAGATAGTTTTCTAAACACCCTATGGTTGTGATTATGTTAATTATTCGAGATTTTTATTTGGATCACTAGATTGGGATTGCATATTCGGTTCGAATATATTGTTTTTGGTACAACATGCTTTGGCTTTATTTATTGATAAATGTTATTAATATTATCTGTGTTAAAAACATAGTATAAAATAGGATTTTATATTAAACAGGGTAAATGGTTCGGGTTGATTTGAACCTAAACGGGTCGAGTGATTCCCAACAGTGGTATCAAAGCCACTTATACAATCGGACAAATATATATTTAATCAGTGTTGTTTTATTTTGTTAAAAAGTTTTTTTTTTTGACAAATGACCAAGCCTTTATCGCTTATATTTATAGTTGTGATTTGTGGATTGAGCCCTAGAAACCTTGTGTTTATGATTGTGGAATGATTTGTGGTTTGTGTTTGTTTTTTGGTTTTGGTTATCTTTTATTTTATTTGGGTAATTTGAAACATCGATGTAATAGATAGGTTTTACTTTAATTATATAGTTTAGTATATTTTTTCTTATAAAACTTATCGATACAAGAATGAAGACCGAAGCTGGAACAACAAGTGGATCAAAGATGGAGATATTGGATCAAAAGGATTAGGTCCAAAATTGGGGTTGATGTCCTTTTTGACGCATTTGGTTTTTTGCGTTCATTGGCTTGAAAGTTCGGCTAGTGGCTCGATTCAATTATTCATATATTTTTTTCGTGGTTCTGTTTTTTTTATTTTGTGAAATATTTACACCGTCAAAATATATATTTTTCGCAACTTTAATAGACGACAAGAATTATATTAAAATGAGTTTTAATTGGTTAATTCCTGGAAAGGTAATTGTTATAATAAAACGAGATTTATTATAAAGATAAAACGGGTTTTGAAAATGATACGATTATTTTGTGAAAAAACCATAAATTAATATTGATTTATTAATTTAAAATATTGCTCGCGATTAACGACTAGTGTAGATTAAAATAGGGTATTTAAAATCTATCGTGTCAAGATTTGAAAGGTGTTTCAAGTCTTTCGTAAACAATTAGTAAAATGAGTTTTACTTAAACGAGCAGAACTTGCGTCATGCCACAAGTCGTCCACTATATTTTAAAACTACTGGTAATTAAATATAAAAGAAATCTCACAGATAAACCGGTATTGTAATGTCATCCTAATGGTAACACTAGGGCTTATCCTAATAATCCCAATGTTAGCGATTTACCCTGCATCTGGGCCTATGGATAGGCACGAGGTGTAAGTTGCGTTTTCTAACTCAGTTGGGCCGAGTCTACACGTTACTATTGAGGACCAATATCGCTTGATTATTCAAGTGGGAATAGTTGGAGTAATCATATCTAGGCTAGACAATATTATAATATTTGTCGAGCACCCCAAAAATGGAAGTCTTGTGTAGGTGACACAATTGATAAACTACCTACCCATGTAATAAAGATCAAGGGGAATAGTGCTAAGACAATCGTCTTGTCTTTATGAAACTGGATCTCTACCATAATTAATAGTTATTTGGGTGTTATAAATTATGGAAATTTATAAACGATGGAGTACTAAAAATGTTTGTTTATATATATGGATGGATCAAAAGACATGTTGGGATCAAGCTCGGAGATTGATGATTTGAAGTTTATTATTCTACTTCATTTGAAAAGCAATTTAGCTTAAGTTTTGTTTTGGATAATTATGTTTTTTGACAAAGCTTTATTTTATGCATTTATTTTTGGTTTTGAATTTTATAAATATGTCCTAAATATTATATGATAGATATAACATCTAAAGGTTAGATATTACTCTCAGTTGTATAACATATAAACATATCAAATATCTAAAAACAAATTAGATAAGATTATCTTTGGTTTATTATACAAACATGAAACCCATGTAAAATTTGATTTTTATGAAAGTTGCTTAAAATTCTATTTCAAATATATGAGTATCAAGTTTAAGATAATAAATAAAAAGTTGATTAGAGAATCAATCTTGACATGCAACAAGTGTTGAAACCGACATGTGCCGCTTATCTGATTTATTATACAATCATATTTTATAAATATATTATTTTAACACAAATAATATTAATAACATTTATCATTAAATAAAGCGGAAGCGTGTCTATACCAAAAACAATATATTATTATCAAACCAAATACGCAATCCTGATCCAGTGATCCAAATACAATTTAGAACAAAAAATATAACCACAACCATAGGGTGTTTAAAAAAACTACCTTTATCGAAACACCAAATAGATCGCATGATGGATCTACGAACGCTACGGTAGTTAGCAAATCACTAAGACTTCGAATCTCCCAATTTACCCAAGAACACCAGTGTAGATCTTTATCAACACAAACACCTAAGCACCTAAGACGAGACACCTGAACAACCAAGCACGCGACCCGAGACACCAAGTAGTGCACGCGTGTGTAATCCTTCACGCGGCACGTGGCTGCGAGTCAAGAGGAGGCGGCGAGTGGCAATCGGCCACTAGGTCGATTGTGGTCGTGGTCGTATGGTGGTGGTGGAGCGGCAGTGGGTTGTGAGGAGGAGATGGTGACAATAGTGTGGTGGTTGTGGTTGTTAGGATTTCAATATTATCTCTATAATATTATTATATGGTGGCTCCTCCAAAAAAAAAAAAAAAAAAAAAAAAAACTAGATTAGGTTTTTAGGATTATGATAATTATATATTAATCATCTTTTCATTAAAGGAGTTTCCAAGTATTAATTAACTAACTAATTACAAGTCCATTATGTTTTATTAATTAACAACTTAACTAATAAACCTTATATATTATATTACTAGGTTTGAGACCCGTGGGGACCCACGGTGCAAACCATAGTAAATAAAACAAATATATTAAACATATGTTTGTATTATTCAAGTTTAGTGGCTACAACGTAAAGTCTTAAGAATAACGGTTAGCCTGATATTTTTTTTCTTATATAAACGTAATGTTTCAATGTTGCGTTGATATGAAATGGGTATTAAAATTAAAACTAATATATAACTATGGTTTTCATGTCAAAGTGGATATTTTTTGTAAGTTATAAGTAACGTTAATAATGAAAACCGATTACCTATTATGATCAGTACTCAACCAAAGTATAAACTTTAACAAAAAATAACAAAAGGTATGAATACATTGTGTTTTTGTAAATTACTTTTTATCATATTTTTATTTTTAATGTAATTGTAATTAGGACATAACTTGTTTTATTGACCAATGGCAACGCACTGTTCAAAGCACAAAAAAAATTTTAAAATAATACTTTATTATTGAAGTTGTATATACATAACGTCAATAAAGATAAGTAAAAAATTGCATCAAAATTACTCACATTATTCATAAATCCTGAAAGACTTCTTTGTACACAACGTTTGATGTTTTGTTCGTCAATTCACCATTTTCATCTACTATAACTATCTTCAGTCCATCTCGACTTCTGACTCTTGATAGCGCAACATACAACTGCCCGTGTGAAAAAATTGGATCCTTCAAATACAACCCAACTCTGGATAAGGATTGTCCTTGACTTTTGTTTATTGTCATTGCGAAAGAAACAGCAAGTGGAAATTGCCTTCTGTTAAATTTAAAAGGAATTTTTTTATCCGAGGGGGATAAAGTAATTCTTGGAATAAAAGTTCGCATTGCAATGTTACTTCGTGATATGATTTTCGCTTCAATGACACGTTTTCTCATTTTAACAACTTGTAACCTTGTCCCATTGCACAAACCGCTTTTCTGATCAATGTTTCTAAGTAACATTACGGGAACGCCAACTTTCAAAACCAAACGATGGTTTGGTATTCCAGAAAACTTAAGACCATTCAGGACATCAGGAGAAACTAATCTTTCATCAACCTGTTTGTTAATATCTTCGGACCGGCAAACACTATCCGAACTTAGATACTCAACTTCGTCACCGGGAAACATTGAAAGTAATATATCATTAATTTCATGAACAACTTCATTCTTCGGTGCCAATATAGCTCGATCTTGAAAATAAGTCGGAATGTGGATGTTATCCAAAAGTGACGGATAAACAAAGGCTATCAAATCAGAAACAGGATCCGAAGATTGAGAAATAAGTAAGTCATCAGGTATCAAAATAACATCCTAATCATCGCTTTTTGTATCAACCTTTCCTTCGCCTATATCCAGAAGCCAAGATGCAAACTTTTTAGTTTCCTCAATATCAGAACTGCAGCTTCCTGAAAGCAACCTCATATTTTTTGTTAATTCTAAAACAGTGCATTTGTGCCAAATGTATGATGAACTTAAAGAGGCATTAACAATGTCATGCCTAGTTCCATTTGGTACAACTGGTAGAATTTGCCTAAAGTCACCCCCAAACACAACAACCTTTCCACCAAATAACAAATCAGACGACTCATCAGCATGTACACCAAATACATCTTTTAAACTTCGATCTAGTGCTTCAAAAGCATGTTTATGAGTCATGGGTGCTTCATCCCATATAATCAAGTCAGTTTGTTTAACCAGCTGTGCAACATCACTATTAGGTGGTATGTAGCACATAGAATCTTCAGTTAGGTTTATAGGAATACGAAACCTGGAATGTGCTGTCCTACCACCGGCCAATAGCAAAGATGCGATACCACTCGAAGCAACATTCAAAACAATCTTTCTTTTACATCTTATGGATGAAGATAGAGGCTTCCATAGGAACGTTTTACCCGTACCACCGTAACCATAAACAAAAAAAACCCTCCTTTCTTCTCCTCAATAGATTTAATTACACAGTTATAAATATTTTTTTGTTCATCTGTTAAAGAAGAGAACTGAGAATCAAATTCTTCAACCAAACTGTTTAAGTCATAGCCCAACTCCTCACAAATAAGACGATTTTCTAATAATGATAGAAACTCATTCTCAGGATATGGCATACCTACGAAATGTCGTAGACTGCAACTATTACGCAATAAAAACAAAAGTACAAATTGTTTAAATTTATTTAAAAAAACAAAAGATAAAGCAATAAAACTGGTAGACCATAAGAATAGCAAACAAATCCTCTTCATTTTGGGTTTAGGAAGACGGGAGGCTCAACGGAATTTTAAGTTATTCCATACTACCACCACTTCCAATCTTAGTTGAAGGAATTGGTGTGCTTTCATAATCAGAAATCGCGTCAATCAGTTTACGCTTAACCATTTGATACTTGGAACTGATAGAACATTGTTCTCCTTCAGCATAAACTTTCTTATCAACAAAGTTATCAGCAATGGAAATTGGCGTATCATTATCGCCTGTGTCTGATTCCTAAAGAAAAAATAGTTACAAACATATGTTGCAAATTTATCAGTGATTGTGTATGAAAGAAAAAATGAGTAAAATGTATTAATATGAATTTAAGTGTTTGTGAAAATGGTACCTTGGAAACAGAAATAACATTAGACGGCATTGCCAGGAGAGACGTGTGAAGTGATTCTGATTCAGCAGGCTGTTTTAAAAAAAAAAACATGAAAAAATTTTGTAATGTAATAAAGTCTTACGTAAATAAAATTTGCTAAGTTATAGCAAATGGAATTTGATTATGTACCTGTCCTACGTACAACTTTTTCTTAAGATGCGAGATAATTGTTGGATCATCACTTATCTTAGTTACACCATAAACATCATATTTGTTGTTTAAATTGAAGGCAGACACAAAGATCTTAAAAGCAAACTCTCTGTCTAACAACGTCTTAATCTCTTCAGGATATTCAACTGTATCACCAACCTATTTAAAATTTTACTTGGTAATGAATTAAATAAATTGTATAGTTGGAAACGTTGTATAATCAAATTGATTTTATTGTCTTAATTGCCTTCAAAGTAAAATAGAAATTATAAGTGTTTGTATTAAATTAGTCAACCTTTTGGAATTGGAAATAGTTAAGTTTTACGCAAAAAATATAGAATGCATAAAATTGCAAAATTTATGTTTCGCTAATGTTGGATAGATGGCAAGGTTGTTCTGCAGATTTAATGAAACTAATGGGTCAGTTTTCGGTGGTACGTTTACATGTTGTAAGTTGTTTATTTAGATAGTGTCAATGCAGAATAATCTGTTTGTATTGCAAGCTTATTCATATATATTTCGCGAAAAAATTGTTATAATAATCATGCCATAATTGAACAGTTTGATAAATCTGGTATTCATGTTCTTAATGCAGAATCTGTGCTGCATCATTTGAAACAATGGATCTTTGTGACAAGTGTTTTGCAAAGGATTCCACTCGGTATGTATTTTTTTCATTTATAAATTAACGGTTTAGAGATTTACTTTTTAACGTATACACAGTTATGACAAATTATTTATTAACACTGTATAGGTAAATTCGTTGGCGCAAAAGAATGCGAGGATATGAAAATACATATGTATCAGCAGGTTTATGCAGTAATTGTAGAAGTGAAACAATAATAGATTGGTGTCTGAGGTACACAAAGAATAGAACAAAAAATTATAACTAAATCTTTGAAATCAAACTATATTTGTGTATATTAAAATTGATGTTACAAATATATCTGACCTTGGTGTAGGCTCAACTTGTTTGGCACTACAACTAACATTCAAACACTCGTAAACCTTTTATTCCTCAAAATCTGAACTTCCTTCACCAACCTGTTTGATTATATAATCAATACTACATTTTCTGGTGCATTTGGGGCATCCCATGTAGTACCAGCCAATTTCGGTAAACAGGTCTTTAATAGTATCCAATAATACCAGAGCCTGCTCCTGTATGAATATTATAATTTGTTACCGAAATAAGATAGTATATGGTATACAATGGGTATTAATATTAAATAAAACTAATTTTTTAATAATAATTACACTTTTTATATTTAATTATAAACATCGTATTTAAGTATCAACATTATACTTACCTCTTGAATCTCACAAATGTCGCCAATGTTACTAAAAGGAGTGTTATGGACAAATTCATCTTCATCAGAACAGAACATAGAAGTTCCATATGGTCGGTGAGAAGAGGAAGGATTATCAGCGATTTTCTTACCCAACCCGATAAAAATAATTTGATTTACACATTACATATTTATTAATACTTTTTATAAAGATTTTGTAATTCGTATTGAAAATGGTAATAGGACATACCCTTTTTTGTACAAGTTTATCTCTTCAATATCTCCATTGATGAACAGTCGACTAACTCGATCTCCAAAAGAGTTAGAAACATACGGTTTTCCTATATAAAACAAATATTAGGGAAAAAAATTGAAATATTTAATAATAAGAAACTTTAGAAGTTAGAACATAATTTATAATGCAAAATATAATGTAGCTATAAATATAAATATAAATATTTATTAACATTATACAACCATTATAAAACTTCAAACGGCCAAACTGCATTATTATTATAAATTATTTCTCCGTTTGATGAGTTGCAACATATTTAGACATCTCCATCGCATAACTATCCCACAACGTTAAATAGATGCGCAAGCCCCTTCAAAAAAGTACAAATTATTTTAGTAAAAAATAAATAAACAATTTATAAAGCTACGTAATTTTTGTTTGTATATAAAATGCAAACAAAAAAATAAATAAATAAAGAATACGTACTCGATATCTTGGATTTCCATTGTTAACCTCTTTTTATCAGCGACAACCTTTTTATCTTTATCATCATTGCTGAAGAACTTGTTAACATGTCCTATAACATCTAAGATCAAGTATAAAATAAACATTAATGAAACATAACTCTAAAACTATTATTATGGTTTGGTTGTGATGAAAAAAAGACTATACTAACGATATATACCTATTGTAACATATTCATCAACCTCCCTATCCAGAATTCTTTGAAAGGGCACAAAGAGAAACCAAAATCTGGACCTTGAAAACCATCATATTCGGAAAGTTGAGTATTCATATTCAAGCAGAGTTTGTTTGGGTTTGGAGCAAACTTGTATTTAGAGGAATTGACCCCAACTCCTGGATTTCTTATAATAAGAGAAGCATTTTCAGTCAAAAACCTCTCAAATCTAAAAAACAACCGCTTAAATACATTCGTTTGAATCCTGTCACCCTGTTAATTATAAAAAAAATAAAAAAACACTATAAATATGTATCTACGTAATTGAGGTATTTTAATGCACGAATATAAGAAAATTCTTGTACATTAAAATTAAAAACATCAATAGCTAAAAAAAAAGTTATGAAATTTAAAAATAGGAGGCTATAAAAAAACGTGTTGTAGAGTTTTACATTTTCATCACATAGGATCATTTCAATTGAGTACACATCATTAGGATTGCGACGATCGGGTAGACGCCAAACCCGAATAATCTTTAGCTTTAACGCCACACCGTTTCGGTTGACATGAATTCGGTTAACCATGGTAAACTCATTTGCATCTACAGCAGCCATTGATCTTGTTAACTGGAAAAAAAAATAATGTAAAAACCAATAGATGACTTCAATAACACAAATTGTAGACAACATAATAATATTGAAACTTATATTATAGTTAGGTAATAAGTTTCAAATGTATTGTAGCATAAATGTCTGGATTGATCAATCCAGAATGTATGCAAAACATCAGCATAATCGATTGGTTAATAACAAATCAAAAGAAATAATGTTTATGTATTTAAAGATGAGAAACAGAAATTAACCTAATAATATATCTTTGCGATTACTCAAAGTGCATTCAACGTGGCTTATTACAATCGTATGTGAATTGCTTTGACTTGTTTATATAGGTATTCAATCAATTCAATCAATAAGAAATGGATGAAATAGTGGAGTCTAATTAGCACTCGAATTAGCAAATTGTTATTATTGTTATTATTGAGATTTAAAGATATTTTGTGTATTTGCAATACATTCAAGAATAGAGTAGAAGGAGACCATCAATTTCGCCTTAACATGTATGAAATTGGACCCGTAAATTCGTATTGATAGTCAATATGTTATTGAAGAAGGATACCATAAATTTCGCATTAACATGTATCAAATCCTTATGAAAAATGTGAGTAAATTCGTATACATTATGTATTCAAAGTCAACGATAGATAATCAAGGAATATAACTATTTATCTTAATGTATATTTATTGACAGTTAATTCGTATTCAAAGTCAGGGTCAATAAACATATTGACTTTCCTTATACATTCAACAATGGAGTAGAAGGAGATCATCAATTTCGCCTTAACATGTATGAAGTTGGACCCGTAAATTCGTATTCAAAGTCAATATGTTATTGATGAAGGAGACCATAAATTTCGCTGAACATGTATGAATTCCTTATGAATAATGTGAGTAAATTCGTATACATTATGTATTCAAAGTCAACGTTAGATAATCAAGGAATATAACTATTAATCTTAATGTATATTGATTTGACAGTAAATTCGTATTCAAAGTCAAGGTCAATAAACATATTGACTTTCCTTATACATTCAACAATGGAGTAGAATGAGACCATAAATTTCGCCTTACCATGCTTGAAAATTGGATTAAAATAAATTCGTATTCAAAGTCAATATGTTTTTGTAGAAAGAGACCATAAATTTGGCCTTAACATGTATCAATTCCTTATGAATAATGTGAGTAAATTCATATACATTATGTATTCACCGTCAACTTTAGATAATCAAGGAGTATAACTATTTATCTTAATGTATATTTATTGACAGTAAATTCGTATTCAAAGTCAAGGTCAATAAACATATTGACTTTCCTTATACATTATGTGTTTACATATTTATAAGATAAATGTTATATAAGAAAGTCAAAGTCAATAAACATAATGGTTTTTCTAATACATTATGCATTTTGAGTCAATACATAATTAATGGTCTAATTACATTTGCTGCATATAAATGTGTTTACATTTTTATAACGAAGAATAAACATATATAAGAAAGTCAAAGTCTATACACATATTTAACATTATATAATTTTAGTCAAATTATATAATTACATGTTTTCAAAATTTTCGAATAACAAATGTTTATATTAGGAAGTGAATTTCAATTCTTACGTTAATATCAAATGGCGAAATTTCAATTCCTAAATAATCACGTCTTGCCACCACTGATTAACGTATACACATTCTAACAATTACAACATACCAAATATTCTGTAAAAATCTAAATGTTATTGTATATAATAATGGAATATAGTTATGATTTTAATGATTATTGACTCACAGTCAATTCGTATTTATTTGATCATATTGACCATAATTAAATTTTAGTCAACCCCATAATTACACGTTTAAATTCCAATTAATACCAAGTTCGAAATTTTATATCACATTCAAAGGTCATCTTGTATTTAATAAGCAGTAAAATTGCTTTAAAATAAGTATAAAAGGAAATCAGAATAAATAAGGAAGTCAAATTAAACTGACGAATGTATTCTGTAAAAATCTAAATGTTATTGTATATAATAATGGAATATAGTTATGATTTTAATGATTATTGACTCACAGTCAATTCGTACTCATTTATACATATTGACCATAATTAAATTTTAGTCAACCCCATAATTACACGTTTAAATTCCAATTAATACCAATTCCGAAATTTTAAATCATAGTCAAATGTCATCTTGTATTTAATAAGCAGTAAAATTGATTTAAAATAAGTATAAAAGGAAATAACAATAAATAAGGAAGTCAAATTAAACGGATGAATGTCTTCACAATGTGTTTAATGGAATGAACGACAAAATACATTGAACACGGCAATGTTCATCGATTTCGGCAATGTTTGGACAAACACATAAAAAACAACATTATAATAAGGAATAACTTTTTTTATTTAAAAAAAAAATTAGAAACACTCATACCAAAACTCGTGCGGAAGGGTCATGAATAACCTTGAAGAATTTGTCACCCTTGTGATAAGCCATAATGAAGTTATTTGTCCTAATGAAATCCTGTTCTTCGTCTGCAAAACAAACTTTTTTCACTAAAACTCGAAACTGATTTCAATTGCATGCTGTTATTAAAACCACAATCATATCATCAATGATTAAACCTGATCAGAATTACTTGTGTATCGATTTCATCCAAAGCAGAGACTTGATCCTAAACAGGTTATATAATTATGTTAATAAAAAACCAGTCTAATCATTACAAAAAAAGACGATATAAACGATTGTATTTCTATTTGATGTAATATGATAGTAAACAGCTATGTATGCATCTCATACAAATCAGAAACATAATCGAAAACAGATTAGATAGTTATGTTAATAAGAAAACGTTTTGATCATTACAACAAAAACGATCGTATTTTGTAGAAGATTGATAGCTATACGATTGTGATTTATCTGTGTAGAAAAATAATGATAGAAACCGATTGTATTTCTCTTTGATGTAAGATGATTGCAAGAAGTTATGTATCAATCTCATCAAAATCAGAAACTGATCATAAACATTTCGAGACTTATGTTAATCCTAAAACGTTTTCTTCAATACAAAAAAACCGATTGTTACATCATAGAATATTGATGTAAGATTGATGAACAACATACCTTGCAAAAAGAACAATGAGAGAGGAATGAGGAATGAGAAAGGAATTATTAGGCTAGGAAGGAGAAAGAATGTTGTAAGATACAAAAGGATGTTGACAAAACAAAAAAAAAAAAGAGGTTTATATAATACTTTTTCATGGAGCTCCATTTAGAAGTTGGATCCTTGAAGACCCTCTAAAAAGCTAGGATTCAACCCTAGTGTTTTCATTTATTATATAGATAGATGTGTTAATATTATTATCAAATAATAATAATATTATTATTTAACTCTTTAAATAATATTCACCATAATATTAACCTGTCTATAATTGTCATGTCACGACAATTATCTATCACTTTTATTAATATCAAATAATAATTATTCAATCTCGCCATAATAATTATTCTCTAATAACTATTATATCGTTCAACACTTTAAATGATTTAATTGATTAATACGTTTAATCAATCCACTTCCAATCTTATGTTTCTCCAAACAATCAACACTGAGTATTTGTAATAATCTAACCGATAATTATTTCGCTAAATATTTATTTCTCCATAGAAATTATTTGTGATTAATAATAATTTTTAAAAATTAAATATTATTTCTATGTTCGCAGTCCAAAGTGTAACTTTTTGGATCGTACTTTGATATTTGCATTATTATTCAATATTTGGACACCATTTAGAACAAACTCCAACTTGGACAAGTAACTATTACTTGTATAATGCACGACAGAGTTGGGCGTCGAGCTACACCGCACTATCCCTATAAAAGTATGACGATCTATGTTCGTTAACTCATACATTCTCTATTTATGAGTAATGCTTTACTCAATCAAGCATATAGCCTTAGTTATAAGTTATAACAGTTATCAATCCTTTCTGTTCCAGGAACTTGCCAAACATGAGATACGGATACATTTCATTCTCATATTTTTTAACCATTTCTATCTCGTACCAGATTCAAGTGGTAATGACAAACTACCGTTAGTTTGAGTATGGCCATACATTTCACACCAGTCTTATCCTCGAGGGTGCCAGAACGTTCTTTCTTCTTGTAAAGAAGTACAAAATTCCTTAGACAACATACAACTGCTACTTAACTTCAACATTGTTCACAACCCAGCACCTTTATTGATATCTTGTTACAGTATAACATTTAGTGAGATAAATGAACAACCGGAGGCCAGTAGAGCTAATATGATTTTAAGGTCTTAGGACAAAAGATCATATCACTTTCAACGCTTAGAATGATTAGATGTTGGAGAAACGGAGCAGGTTACGGATCTTGGAGATGACGGACTACGAAACCACTCTACCCTTAAAAGACTGGAAGGTTTATTCGAGGAATCTAATATGTGTCTTGAAGAAGAAGTGGAAGCCACCACCAGAGTCGGATCTCAAATGGGCATTGATTGAATTGGTTTCGATGTTGATACGAGGTCAGTTATTGTTGGTGAGAAGGAGGCAGAGGTTATCCAGTGAATTCATTGTCAATAAAATTTGACGGGGTTATGGATTCCGTACGGTCGATGGATTAGGGAAATAATAATTAGTCATGATATACATTTCCTCGCTATCCAAGAAACCAGACTTAGGGATTCGTCTAAGTATGTTTATTAATCTTTTTCCAGATTAATGGCGTTTAGTATAAAAGTAGTGGACTTTCTTGGCATGTCAGAGGGGGGGGGGGGGGGTTAAGCAAGTCTGTGGAATCCGTCTGTGTTTTATTGCCAAGTTGTTATTAAAAATCGGTCATATTTAATTGTATCTAGTTACCTAGCTCATTTGGGTACTCATATAAATCTGGTGAATGTATATGCACCGAAAGATGCAACAACGCGTAGGCAGCTCTAGTCTGTAATTCTCAATGCCAAAAATTCATTTTGGTTATTTACAATTATAATAATTATTTACTTAATTCTTTTCTCACCCTTATTGGTGATACATTTTTAACTAAATATTCAACTAGTAATATTTAGGTTTCACAAATAACATTCATAGACTTTAATCATCTAATTTTGTGATACAAATTTAATAATAAATCAATTCATCGCAAAAATCCTAATTTTTCAAATCAGCTTAGCAAACCCTAATGCCTTAGAATCCTAGATACCTTAGACTTTTAAGTCATTCCTCTTAGTATTCCTATATGTTATAGGTTGTGACATCTGTCACCCTCATCTTTCTTCAAGTTATCAATTCTAGTCCTTGTACTGTCAATCATTTTTTTTCGAACCTAAAAAAATTGAGTTTCTTTTGGATCATTATATTTTTATTTGGAAATGTCTACATTTTAACCGAACAAGTTTATGAAAACATTATTTAAATGCAACATATTTTGGCCTTTATAAATTATTATACGAAATGGATAAAAATTTTAAGTTTTATTAAGATTGGAAAAACTTTTAAGTTAAGTTAAGTTAACTTCGTTAACTTTTTACAAAGAAAACTTAACCAATATCATGATATATCTAACCTAGTTAATAAGTGAGGGGCCTAATGTGTCAAGTGGTGAAAGTTAAAATTTTGAAACCCACTTCCCTCCTCCTCACGTTTTTCCGGCAGGAACTCCGGCCACGTCCAAAAACCGGTTTTTATGCACCGATTATTCGTTTTAATGCTGGGTTAATGTTTCTCCATCATTAAACGATCGTTCCAAGTATAAATCACGCATTAAACATGTTTTTAATCAAGTTTTAATTGAGTCTTTACTATGAAACCGTCGGCCTTTAAAATCGAATTAAAACCGTCCATTAATCGCCCCTTTATGTAAACCGATGATGCCATTCATTTTACGCACTTATTCCCTTTGAAAACCCACAAAACTACACCAAATTGCGTCCCATAGCATTCAATCGGGCATTTTTTGTTCGGAAGCCTCGTTTTCGGTCGTTATCTACATTGTAAGTCCATTCTTAATATGTCATTTTGTCCCTCATTTATCCCTGTACAAAAGCCCTATGGTTCAGTTGCTTAATCTTGTTGAATCGAGGTTGATTAATATGGGGATTAGGGTTAGGGTTCATGCTAGTATTTTGGGGAAGAAGATGAAAAAGAGGTTATAGTATAAATAAAATTTCTTTTGAGATAAATCAGCAATGGTGTTAGTTGGTGCAGTGGTTGTGTGTGCATAGTTACAAGACTACAACCCGGGTTCGAGTCCCATTGGACATGGGTTTTGGTCTTTTTTTAATTTTTTCACCTAAATATTATAAAACATATATATAATACATATATATGTTGGGACAAAAAGGATTGGTGAAACCACTTTTGCAAACCTTAGTCTAATTCACTTCTGTCAAAATACTCTAAGTATAGAACTGCTGAAGAAGAAGGATCAAACTGCTGAAGAAGAAAAGTCATCAGAAGTTCTGAAGTTCAAACCAGACACTTCTACTGAAGAATTACTGAAGACAAACTACTCATCAGTAGTTTGTCATTCATCAGTACTTACATGAAGATCTTTTCCACCGCCTTTGTATATCAGTAGTTGATTACTTTAGTATTTCTTTTTGCTTTATGTACAAGTTCCAAGACTGCAACTTGTTGCAACTTGTTTCTGAACTTGCTTTTTGGCAAGGTTCATGTATTTGTAAAGTCTATAAATAGAAGGGTTCATCCCTCTGTTTTAGACATTGATTTTAATACAAGAAATCCTTCAACACTTATTATTGTTATTTCCATTTCATGTTTATTGAGAATCTGTCAAAGTGTTTCATTCTCATTCAATACTTAGATTCTCAATAAACACTTATCATTTATTAGTTCTTGAATCCAGGGGGAGTAATAACTCCTGTTGATAAGTGTAGCTTTAAACTTATAAACATTCCGCTGTGCTATCACTGATCAAGAACTTGCTAAGCACTTAAGTGTCAACTAGCAAGTTCAACAAAAGAGCAATATACTGATCCAACAATTGGTATCAGAGCACTGGTTTATCTGATCACATATCAATCTAACACATTGAGAATCAGACACATGCTCTTATTGATATTCAATAAAGGATTATAAGCTCACTTTTATCAACATCCATCACTTTAAGAGATATTTGACAAATCAATACTCTTTAAAATGGATCCTCATAATACTGGTTCTGCCACTAAACCTGCCATGCTTGTAAGAAATGAATATAACATATGGCAAAAGAGAATGGCACATACCTTATCACAGACCAACACAGGTTGTTGGAGATCTGTGATATATGGTCCTCACAAACCAGTAAATATAAATCTTGAAACTAAAGAAGAGATTCCAAAAGAACCAAAAGACTATACTGATGATGATTTCCTAAAACTTGAGCTTGATGCAAAAGCTTTTTCTATGTTGGCAATGGCACTCCCAAATGAAATCTACTCTGGCCTATTACATTGTGATAGTGCCAAAGAGCTTTGGGACTGCCTAAAAGAACAGTTTGGAGGAACTGAAGAGGTGATTACCAACACCAGAGAAATCTTGGCTCAACAATATGAAACTTTTGCTCACATTAATGGGGAAACTTTAACACAGCAATTTGAAAGATTTTCCTCATTAATATCTGAGCTAAAGCTAAATGGTCAGACCTACACAACTGTATCTATGCTTCATAGATTTTTAAGGTCTTTACCTGATAAATGGGAAACATACTCTATAGTTTTAAGATCTTCACCAGACTTTAGCTCACTCACTCTTACAAAACTTCATGGGAGATTACTTACTTTTGAGAGAGAAATTGATCAAAAGAAAAAGTTACAAAATTCTGGCAAAACTGCTGATGACTATCTACCAGGTAGTACAGCACTATTGGGACAAGACTCACCAACTTGTTCAAATAGTTTTGGATCTTTTGACCACATTGACATAACTGCTGGGATCTCATTTGAAAGATCATTCCCAGGTTATGACAATAATGACTTTGGTCAAACTGCTGATAACATGTGTTTTATCATGGATGATTTAAATAGTTTCAGCAGTGATGACCTAGAAGAAATGGATATTTTGCACCAACTGGCCATGTTAAGTTTAAAAACAAATAAATTTTACAAAAGGTCAGGAAGGAAGTTTCCAGGACTTAACAGTTCTACAAAAATTGGTTTTGACAAATCTAAACTTAGATGTCACAAATGTCAAAAGTTGGGACACTTTGCTAGAGAGTGTAGAAGCTCTGGCTTTAACCAATCTCAGTCTGGAAACAATTTTAACCCCAATTATAACAGGAATAATGGAACACAAGGGAGTGCACATTTTGTACAGGCACAAGCTCCACAACACCAATATGTGCCACAAGTACAATATGTACAGATGCCTGCTCAACAGATGCAGAGCCAACAATCAATCCCTCCCTTTCCAGCTGCTCAACAACCTCCACAGCAACAACAACCCTCTCAACAAAGTTTATTTACTTCAGGGTATGTTGACTGGAGCAGTCTTCCTTTTGACACCACAGAGTGCAATCCTGATGCAGACAACAAAATGTTTGACATCAACTGGGGAGAGCCTGACAATGGCAGAAAGAACTTTGCCTTAATGGCATTTGAGGGATGCTCCTCAAAATCTGCCTTGTCACAGGTATCAAAAGAATCTTTGATAAAATTATGTTCAAATTCATGCAAAGAATCTTTTGCTCTCATAAGAGAGACAAATGTGCACTTACAAGGAAAAGCAAATGACTCTGAGAGAAAATTCACTCAGATGAAATGTGATTTAGAAAGAAAACTTTCTGCAAAAACAAAAGAAGTTTCTAAATTATCTAACTCTGCTATTGAAACCCAAGCACAAATTAAAATCATGATTAATGACCTAGGGAATGTCAGACAAGAGCTTGCTGACACCAAGGTCACATGTGAAAAATGGGTGGAATCTTGTAAGGGGTACCAACTATTGCTAAACAAACAAAGTGCTTCAAATGTTAGGTTTGGCATAGGGTACAATCACACTGAAACACCAACAGATTTCTCTCCCAAAACTACTGAAGATGGGAGAAAAATTGTTTCAGGTGAAACTTCTGAAGAGGAAGAATGCACATCTTTCCATGAAAACTTTCTAAAGTCACACAAAGAAAGTTCTTCAGAAGTACTGATTAAATCTGACTTTAAGCCATCAGTAGTTTCAACTACATCAGGAGTTGAGAACCTGAAAACTACTGATGACCTAAAACCAATCAAAACAGTCAGAAACTTGTCTTTGAAAGAAAAGACAAAAGAATGTGAAATTTGTGGTCGGTTCAACCACAAAACAGAATTTTGCAGATATAGAAAAGGTATTCAGTTCAACAAGAAAAATCAACAACTGGTAGTGGGAAAACAAATAAAAAATGATTATGTAAAAACTTTTTCTCCCAAGAAACAACAAACAGCAAAAACCTTTTCTCAGAAAAAGACAAAATCTCAACAAAAGTCTTTTTCTCAAAATTCTCTTTCAGTAGTTAGACCTGAATCATCAGCAGTTTCACAAACTGCTGAGATTAAAGATCTTATGAACTTGGTACAACTACTGATGACCAAAGTTGATGGTGGTCCTCAAAAGGATACCACCATTGTTCTTAATGAAAAATCCATTGCCAAAAAGACATGGATTTCTAAACTCGGTCAAGAACAAACTGTAAATGTTCTCAAGAGCAAACCCAAAGCCAATCTGGCTTGGGTTCCTAAATCTAACTGATTTGCTATCTTGTGCAGAGAGTTTCCAGAGACTTAAATAGCATTTGGTATGTAGACAGTGGAGGCTCAATGCACATGACAGGATGCAGATACGTGATAAACAATTTTATCAGTCAAAGAGATGGATCTGTATCCTTTGGGAACAATGCTAAGGGATATGTGCTAGGACATGGAAATGTCTCCTCTGGAAAAATACAGTTTGACAAGGTCAATCTGGTTGAAAACCTTGAGTACAACTTGCTGAGTGTGTCACAAATGTGTGATAAAGGATATTCTTCCTTTTTCACAAAGACAGCATGCAAGATCATATCACCAGAAGGCCAGAAGTTGATAGAGAAGATCATTGAAGATCATACTTTGTTAATAGCCAAAAGATGTGGCAATGTCTATGCAGTGGACATTGAAAAAGACAAAGTACTGAACAACACTGCCTGTTTCTTCTCAAGGGCATCAACTTCAGAAACTGATCTCTGGCACAGGAGACTTGGCCATGTGAACTTTAAAACCATAAATAAAGTCACAAAAATGGGCTTGGTCAGAGGTCTACCCTTAAAAGTGTACCAGTGTCAAGAACACTGTGTATCCTGTTTAAAGGGAAAACAACATAAGTCCTCCTATAAGTCTATTGAAGAATCAAAAACAACTGCATGTCTTCAACTACTCCATATGGACTTATTTGGGCCTGTAAAAATCATGAGCCTTGGTAAGAAGAAGTACTGCTTAGTCATCATTGATGACTACTCAAGATTTACATGGGTATTCTTCTTATTTTCCAAGGATGAGGCTGCTGAAATCATCAAGTTCTTCATTCTACAAGTAGAGAAGCAATACTCTCTACCTGTCAAAACCATTAGAAGTGATAATGGGACAGAGTTCAGGAACAAAACTCTGGATGAATTCTGTTTGTCTAAAGGGATTATTAGACAATTCAGTGTTGCCAGAACTCCTGAACAAAATGGTGTGGTAGAAAGGAAGAACAGAACTTTAATAGAAGGAGCAAGAACAATGTTAGCTGATTCTGGCCTACCTTTATACTTTTGGGCAGAAGCAGTTAACACATCATGTTATGTTCAAAATAGAGTTCTTGTTGTCAAGAGACATTCAAAGACTGCCTATGAAGTTCTTCATGGCATGAAGCCCCTTATCTCCTTTTTCAGGGCTTTTGGGTGTCAATGTTTCATCTTGAACATCAAGGAATCTATTTCAAAGTTTGCTACCAAAGTTGACTCAGGTTACTTTCTTGGTTATTCTTCAACTAGAAAAGCCTACAAGGTTTTTAACTCAAGAACCAGGATAGTAGAAGAAACACTGAATGTCAAGTTCAATGAGTCAAAACACACTCTCATTCCGGCACATCCTGCTGAACTTTTTAACCTTGACAGCTTCCATTTTAGACCTGAAAAGACTGTCACTTCATTCAAACCTACTTATTATGGTGATCAAAGGTTTGATGATGAGGATCCAGCACCATGGACTCCTCAAACAGTCATTAAGTCAACTTCAAAACCATCAGAAGTTTCACAAACTTCTGATTCAACAAATACTGAAGGACAAACTCAAACATCTGCTTCAGCACCTGCAACTACTGAAGACACTGAAACTGCTGAACCAGATATAATAGACCTCAGTAGTTTGTTTGAAGAACATGAGCCACCAACACCTGTAAGTGGTTTACAACAACTGATCGAACACAAAGACCATCCACTTGATCAAATCATGGGTGATATTGCATCAGGTGTTCTTACAAGAAACCAGCTTTCCAACTTTTGTCTATTCTCAGCATTTATTTCACAGTTGGAACCAAAGAAGTACCAAGAAGCCCTCAAAGACAACAATTGGGTGCAGGCAATGCAAGATGAATTGCTTCAATTCAACAAGCAATAGGTATGGGAAATCTGTCCCCTACCACCAAACAAGCAACCAATTGGCACAAGATGGGTTTTCAGAAACAAACAAGATGAAGCTGGTATTATAATCAAGAATAAGGCAAGACTGGTAGTACAAGGTTACTCTCAAGAAGAAGGAATTGACTATGATGAAACCTTTGCTCCAGTTGCAAGGCTTGAAGCCATCAGGTTATTTCTGGCCTATGCCATTTTTAGCAAAATAAAGGTTTATCAAATGGATGTCAAGAATGCATTTTTGTATGGAAAAATAAAAGAGGAAGTGTATGTTTGTCAGCCACCTGGGTTTGAGGATCCTTCTCATCCTGAGTGGGTGTACAAACTAGACAAAGCTTTTTATGGGCTCAAACAGGATCCAAGAGCCTGGTATGATACACTTTCAACCTTTTTACTCAAAAATAACTTCACAAGAGGTGCCATTGATAAAACTCTTTTCATAAAACATGTTGGAAATCATGTGTTACTTGTTCAAATATATGTTGATGATATCATTTTTGGTTCAACAAACACAAAATTGTGTGATGAATTTAAGAAACTCATGCAATCAAAATTTGAGATGAGTACAATGGGAGAACTGCAGTACTTTCTGGGACTGCAGATTAAACAACAATCAAATGGAACTTTTATACATCAATCAAAATATGTTAAAGAATTATTAAACAAATTTTCTTTACAAGACTGTAAATCATGTTCCACTCCCATGACACCAACCACACAAGTTGAACCAGATGATCAAGGAAAACAGGTTGATCAAACCATGTATAGATGTATGATAGGTTCCCTTTTATATCTAACTGCTTCTAGACCAGATATTATGTTTTCAACATGTGTCTGTGCTAGATATCAATCAGCTCCTAGGGAATCACACCTTATTGCAGTCAAAAGAATTTTCAGATATCTGAAAGGAACTCCAACACTTGGAATTTGGTATCCTGCTTCAAGCAATACCAAGTTATCAGCTTTTTCAGATAGTGACTATGCAGGGTGTAAAATGTCAAGAAAATCAACATCTAGTGGTTGTCAATTCTTGGGAAACTGTCTAGTGTCCTGGCAATCAAAGAAACAAACATCTGTTGCAACTTCAACTGCTGAAGCTGAATACATTGCAGCTGCAAGTTGTACATCACAGATACAATGGCTCCAATATCAACTTCTTGATTATGGAATCAAAGAGACCAAGACACCATTGCTTGTAGACAGCAAATCTGCCATTAGCATCATTCAAAATCCTGTTCAGTTTTCAAAAACTAAACACATTGAAATCAGGTATCATTTCATAAGAGATTGCTATGAAAAAGGCAAGATTGAAGTGAAACATGTAGCAACAGCTAATCAAATAGCTGACATATTCACTAAACCCCTTGACACATCAACATTTCAGAAGTTAGTATCCATGCTAGGGATGCTAAATTTGTAAGTGTTTCTCTTTATTTTTCTGCACAACTTTTTTATTTTTCACTTACATCTGTTTTCAAAAACTTGAAAAACTTCTGAAAAGAGAGAAACTACTGATGAACAAAACATTAGTATGGGGATATTTTCTAAAAAGTGATTAACTTCTGATAAAACAACCTTCAGAAGTTATGAATAAAGTATTTATAAAGTATTTCTCATCAGCTGTTCAAAACTGCTGAAGAGAAAGTGGGAACTACTGATGAGTAAAATTCTTCATCAGCAGTTTAGTCAAAAAGGGCAAATCAGACTTTTCCCATCATCAGAAGTTTGACCTAGTCGGTTTAAAACTTCTGATAAAGAGGTTTTTAACCTAGTCGGTTTAAAACTTCTAATAAAGAAGTTCCAAGCAGTTAAAAACTTCTGATAAATATATTTTTTCAACACTTATCCATTCAAAAACAAAAATTTCCTCCTTCTCTCTTAAGAAAGCTCTCAAACCCCTAAACCTGCAACAAAAACACTGTTCGATTTCCAAACACACAAGACCACATGGCTTGGCTTTAGTTCTTAAACAGGGACACAATCTCAGAGCCTACTTAGAAAAACAAGAAGGCTGGTCCCAATACGATGAGATCATTGATCTCGTCGTCAAATCCCAATATTTCACCGCTCTCACAATAGACCCACCAATACATCCTGAAACTCTCAATGAGTTCTGGGCTAATGCTGAGACAGTGATGGTGGATGATGAAGTTATCTCTCTCAACTCAACAATTAAAGGGAGACAAATGGCCATCACACCGGCCATACTTGCAAACAGACTGGGGTTGAATGATGTGAATGCCCCTGAAAAGTTTGACAACTCTGCAATCCACCTAACCATGACTGAGTGTGGTTATCAAGGTACTCTCTCACAAGCTACTATCTTTAAAAAGTATTTTGAACCAAAATATAAACTTTTGTTTCATTATATAATTATGTGCTTGAGTCCTAAAACAGGGTCTTATGACCAGATGCCCTCAACCTTTCAACCAATTTTTCATTCCATTGTGAATGAAACAAATTTCAGGGTATCAAAACTTTTCTTTAATGAGTTGGTGTTACATCACAATAACACTAAGAAAAAGTTTTTGTTATATCCAAGGTTCATTATGCAATGCATAATAAATGAACTGGGTGATGAGGTGCTTGTGGGTAAAACTGAAATTTTAAAACCCTTAACCTCACAAGCATACTCAAGGCACAACAAACAGGCTGCCTGGCCAGAAGATGACCAAGGGGAACCAGAACCAGTCCCCATGGAACCCTCATCTTCCAAACTTACACCCCAAAGGCCAAGAAACCCAAGGTACAAAAACAAAAACCCACCAAACCTAAAAGAAAAGCTGTTCAGGAGGTTGAGATGCCTGAACAAACTATTGTGCAATCTGCACTTCTTAAAGATGTGACTGAAACATCCTCTCAGTCTCATCCATCTCAAACCCCACCAAGAGCACCTATCACAATCCTTTTCAAAAGAAAAAGACTTAAGAAAACTATTCCCATTGATTCTTCTTTTGAAACTGTTGAACCCATTGCCCAAACTACTGAACCAGCACCCCAAATTTCTGAACCAGACATTGGAATAGCCAAACTTCTCTCTGGGCTAAAAGAGAAAGTCCCATCTACACATGTCAGTCCCCATCAACCACATAAAACAAGGGACATAGCCTCAGAAATTGACATGGATGTGGACACTCAAAGCTCTAACCAAAGAGATGAGGATGAACCAGAGTCTCTAAGCCCAAACTTAGAAACTTTTGGTACTTTTTAGGCTGCTACTACTCATTTACCACCCAGTGGTGTACCTGAGGACAGAAGTAACATAGCTATGACCTTAACTATGGCAACTACTGATGAAGGCTTAATGCCTGAGGTAGGAAAATCCTCTTAACCAAGAAAAAGAGGTACATGAGACAACTGAGTTGGGCTCAGCTCATGATGTAACTGATACAGTTCTCATTGAGGATGTAATCAGGGATTCAGATGATTCCATTGATTTGGATGATGTTTCAAAACACCAAACTACTGAATTGACGGCTACAAGTGTAGATCCTGCACCTGGTGTATCTAAGCTCAAGAAGCTAGTCACACCAGCTCAGGTTAAAGCCCACTCAATCCATGATTCCCCTAGAGTGGCATCTTCTGTACAACAAGAAGATCACCCAAAAACACACCCCTCACTACAAATGCCTACCCAATTCCCTGGGCAAACAAGCATAGACATGAACCAGCTATGCAGCCTAGATGGTCCCTTATACCACATGATGAACACCCTCATCAAGAATCACTTCCAAACATACACAGCTAACTTGGAGCTGTCAATGAAGAACCAATTTGGAGTGATACAGACGAAGATGAATGATCTGTCCAACAAGATTGACTACAACAGCAAACAGATTGCTCATCTTACAGGTCAGTTCTCCCAAGCTTCAACTTCAAAAGGTGATGAAGCCAAAAAGGGGGAGAAAATCAAGGTACCTATGGATACACTTTGTAACAACCGGCAAAATTAAGGTAATTCCGTACTAATTAATTAAACGCGATTAACGTAATTAACCGTAATTATGTGCTGAATATTTAATTGAGGCCTTAGAAAGATAGGATTTCCCAAATAATGCATAGGAATGCATGAGTTTAATAGCAAAGCATGATAGGATCGTGCGCAGACAAAACTATCCGGTATGGACACTGGCGATTACCCGGTAAAACTGAAATAAGCGAAACGAACACCGGACACCCGGAATATAAAATATATAATATTTTCACAAAATATTATGAGTTTTGGAAACCCAAAGCCATACGTAAAAGCTTAAAGCACGAATCTTCCGGTAACGAATAAAGTGCGCGTACCGCACCCGATACGCGCGTAACACGTAAATTCACCTGACAGAAACCAAAATAAATTATCACTAATTTAACTGGACATAATTTTATAAATATTAACGGTATTTTAATATTGAGGATAAACGCGACGAAAATTCGAGAAATACCCGGGCGGTACCCGAAAGGAACTAGCTTAAACATAATATAGAGAGATAATTAGCAAGATGGACCCCACCAAGGCACTCCTTGGGGCCGGCCTATGGCCCACCAAGGGAGGTTGCTTGTGTTATCTCAAGATAATCATTTGGTGGATATTAATCATGATCTTGCATGGATTAGCATTGGGTAATAAAAATCACCAAATCCCTCACTCTCTCTCTCCAAATTTTCGGCCCAAACACCCTCTTATAATATCATTAGAGATTTTTTTTGATCTTCATAATCCTTCCATAATCTTCCAATATCCAAGGCAAGATACTTACAATCTTTGCAAGATTTGGAAGAACACTATAAGCACACTTGAAGAGCATTTGAAGAAAATCACAAAAACTCTTCTTCTTTTTCTTCTTGTGGCCGTGAACTTCCACCACCCCACCAACACCTCTCTTTCAATTTTTACTACCTCAAATCACCTCTAGTTCATCCTCATTCAAACCCTTTCTTGTGTGTTTAAGAGCTTGGAGCATAACCCACTTGGAAGAACACACTAAACCACATCCAAAATCCAAGAACTTGTCTTCCCTAGCCTTGAGCTAGTTGTAAGTCTTGCATTGTTTTATTAATTTAAAATATCATGTTTTGTGCTATGAAGCAAGTTGTACAATATGGGTAATAAAAATGAGTTTTAACTAAGTAATGGGCTTTTATTAAAAATGAAGATGAGAGAATAATAATATGATGAAATCTTAGTTATTTTTAATAAAAGTAGTATTTTGATGAAAGTATAATAATAAGAACATGTTTGGATGATTGAAGATGAGAAAAGCAATATTTTGAAAAGTGACTTGAATATGATGAAAAGTGGTTTTAATCATCTTAGGATGATATAATAAAGTCATAAAAATATTAAAATGGATTAGAAAGCCATAGGTGGAAAAATTAGTTCTTCAAAGTCCACTCACTTGGATGAGTGAAAGTTTGATGTTTTGGATAAAAATATGAAATAAACATGTTAGTGATATCTAGAATGGATTAAAAGAGCATTGGAAGTAAAAAGAGGTAAAAACAATTAATCATGGTGAAAAGGATTCTTCAAGGTCCACTAAAGTGGAAGAAAAATAATAACCATGAAAGATTTAGGGAAAAATGCTACAAGTGTAAATTAAAGGATTAAAATGACAACCTTGGAAACCAATGGACTAAAATAAATATTTTAGAAGTTGTTGGACCAAGAACACAATGATGGAAATATTAGTACCAAAAAGTGTAAGTAATGATTTACAAGGTTGAGTTGGTAAATAATAATAGCCGACTTGGGCATTTTTAAGTAAAAAGTGTATTTTTATAAAATGGACGTTTTATAAAAATAAATGGAGTCGCGCGACTATTTCATAAAGTAAGATTTTATAAAAATAAATGCTTGTAAAGACTTGTACAAAAATAAGGTACTTTTATATAAATGGGAATATAAAAGTATCGGGAACGTTTTTGGTAACAAGTTGGACGAGTCAGACTAAAACGTTAACTAACAAACTTAGTTACACGAACCAACGTAAACGGACTTATTACGTCGAGATAAAAATATACATATATATTTTACGGAAATAAAATATATATAACAAGGGTGAAACGTGCGTAACACTTTCCTAAGTGTAGAAAGAATATTCGTGGGAAAGGAGAAACATAACGTAACAATTAAAAACGCTAAACGACACATGAACTTAACAAGTAGTATCCACGCGATGGTATATGTACATATACTCGTTTTCGACGGAATTCTAGTATATCTATTTAAATGGGAAAATAGATGTGCGAGAAGGAAAACCGAGACGAGTAGATGAGATATATCTACGAACGCGTGAATACCGACAAGATTCTAGTACATTTATTTAAATGGGAAAATAAATGTACGGTGTGGTAAGTCTAGTCGGGCGTTAAGATTATGTTACCAAACGACAAAGACTTAGCATATTTATTTAAATGGGAAAATAAATATGTGGCAAAGTAAGTCGGGTCGATTAATAAGAAAACACTTTATATTGAGCGAAAAGATCCTAAGTATAATTATTTGAATGGGAAAATAATTATACGTTGGGTGGAGTCGTGTCAAGTAAAATGTTGTACAAGTCATAGAGAATAATTATAAGAATAATATATGACTTGTAAGGAAAGGGTAATCCATCGCCATTGAACCTAGGATACGAAACTATTAAACGGGAATTGGGATAAAGACGTGGTCGGGAAGTTGGGTGTACAACTTGCCAAGGCACATACACCATAGGTGTAAGTGACTTATACGCCTAGAACCTTTGTAGGTACGGGATCACAAACTTTACTATTTTCTTTGAGCCGAGCACAGTTACAGGTGAGTCTCACGGCCCCATTTCTAAACTATTTAACGTTTTTACGGGGGAAAGATATGTTGGGATTGTATGACGGGTTGGATACTTGAGTAAAGATCGCCACTCGGGGTTGAGACCTCCCCACTATAATCATTTATTCAGGAATGAGAAACCAAAGGGATATTTGGATAGTACTATTGGTGCCTGACAAGGCCCACCCCTAATCGATAGCGTCGATTATGCATCGGCGTATGCCTGGGGTGCACTTATTCTGAAATAAAGTCGTAGAAATACCGAGTAACGACTTTGGGCGGGGGGCATTATTAATTGTCTTGGTTTGGTTATAGGCTCAAGTAAATTATAGGACTTTGCAACTCCTATAAATGTCATAATAAGGATATTCCCACTCTATAAAGATTTATTAAATTAAAACCTGTGAACTCACCAATATTTATATATTGACGATTTTCAAACATATCTTTTAGGTAATTGATTGATGGAAGTTAGCATGGCGAGCAGGGTCGGGGATGTCTCCAAATTGGGCGTTGGGAATGTCGTGACGGGGTCTTATCTCTTTATTCCATGGATTTAGGGATAAAGGGAGAAGCCTCTTTATCATTTTCGAAAACAATTTATAATTATGTATGAATAATTTGACATGATTATTAGCATTGAATAAATGCCCGTTTTCTAATTAATATTGTGCTTTGCATTAATCTTGGCTTAATACTTTTGAACCGTCGCGCCACGTGTTTCCGCCTTAGACGTGGTGTGACAGAAAGTGGTATCAGAGCCAAGGTTATAGCGAATTAGCATTTTAAAAATCTAAACTATAACCGGATTTGGTTCAAAATCTTTCAAATATATGCGAAACGCAATAAAGTAAATTTTTCCAACGACCATTTGGGTATATGGAGATTCCGACCAAGCTAGCCATGGTAAGTATATGTATTATTTTTGTGTTAGAAGGTTAGGAAGAGTACCTTAGATATGTGCCTTAACTACCTAACGAATAATACTTAAATATTAGTACGGTTCTTTTGCCAGGATGTCGAACGCAGGGAGCGTAGCACCGAGCTACGACAGTAGCCTCCAGATCATCCCAGCACCGCCAGCGGAGCCGATCGAGGTGGTGATACTCGATCCCGAGGATGACGAGATGGATGTTGATGCCGCCATGGAGGGCGATGACGGAGATAGCTCCGACGAGACGGACCCGAGCGAGGACCCAGCGTGGGCCCCCGCTGGAGACGACATGGCCGCCGTGGCCGACCTACCGAGGGCCGAGGCCGACTTACCTCTAGTGCCATTCCAGGCAGCACCACTGCCAGCACTACCTATCCGCGCCGTCAGGGACTTCCCTGTAGGTTGCGCAGGTCCTTCGAGACCTATCCCTACACAGTCGGAGACTGTCGAGTCTCCATACGACCGACACGCACCAGTCGACCGTGAGCCTTTACCCACCCCACCTATCCCCGTTCCCTCCGGCATGAGACTCGTGCCTGTCTGTCGGGGACACAACGGGTGGATCTCCGATGACTCTGACGATGAGTCAACTGCGTCGGTGGAGCACATTGCTGTGCCTATCCCACCAGCAGGCCAGGAGGAGCACGTTGCTCCGATGACAGGGCATGCTACCGCTACCCCGGCCACCTTACCTACCATGCCCGAGCCCATACCACAGGATGGGCCAGCTTCTACTGGGCACATCCTTGAGGGCAGCTCAGCCCGCAGTTCTGAGTTGCACCGAGCAGGACTGGCAGCTCACGCCACTGCTAGCCCTCCCACCCCTACCACTGTGATATCTGCTCCAGAGTGGGTCGCTGTCACCCAGCCTCTCATGGTCCCACTCGCCGAGCTTATAGTCCCCACACCCTTATCCATGACACTACCCATCACCACTTTTCCCACACTACCACCCCTACCCGAGATGCTCCCTACACCACCACCTGCACCATTCACTATGGATGCAGGAGCCCCTTTTGTGACACCCCCATTTGCACCGTATACTCTAGGTGCAGGAGACCCATACCAGATACCACCCTACTGCTTCACTGGATTACCGGGCTTTGCCCCACCCTTCACACCACTACCCATACCCGATATCGTCGGCCCATCTCAGCCGACATACACCGACATCCCCGGGCCGTCGCAGCCCCACGGGATGGCCCCACTGTCAGGACCCGCATGGTCCACGGTGATCTCACTGGAGAGAGATTTCCAGACCCTCACCGACACGGTGCAGCGCACCGTGAGTCAGATGGAGCAGCAGGCCCAGCTCATGTGGGCCAGGATCATTGATGCCAGGGATGCACTGGCACATTACGCTGAGGAGCTATTGAGCATGGATGCTCATTGTGGCCTTACGGGCGACGCACACTTTGCGCATCGCCAATTCTTGTACGATCGCATTATGGCGATCAGTATGACCATCAGCATGTGCGCACCTCAGTACCAGTACCAGCACCCGTCGCCGCCACCGCCACAGTAGCATCAGGGACGTTTTGGGAGATCACTCGCGGACATAGCAGTAGTAGTAGTAGTATGATAGCACAGCATGGGTTATAGCACCCATCTGCATTTTTTTTGCCTAGCCGAGCGGGATTGTGCCGGCATATGACATTATATTTCTAGTGTATTTCAAAAGAGCAATGTATGAGGAATG
The DNA here is from genome assembly GCA_028751855.1 of Ambrosia trifida. Taxonomy (NCBI): domain Eukaryota; kingdom Viridiplantae; phylum Streptophyta; class Magnoliopsida; order Asterales; family Asteraceae; genus Ambrosia; species Ambrosia trifida. The sequence goes on along the minus strand of CM054128.1, from coordinate 59,492,720 downwards.
TATCCTCGGTTTTTGTTATTATGAACAAATCATTGTACTTGGTATTGAAATTAATGAAAGTTTTGTTATGGTAAAATATGTGTTGTGATTATCTACGATTATTATTACTTATTCTGTTTATGTTGTGATTGCGTGATGTTGTTGTGGTGATTATTGTGTTCGTATGTTGTGTGGTTGTTTATACTATATATGTGATGATATTGTATGAATGATTGTTGGAAATTAACCCTTGATATTGGTTATTGAAGAAACATGGCACCAGCCACAAGAAGCAACAGTGGGAATGAAAGACTACCCACGACACCCGAGGAGCTTGAAACTCTAGTTTCGGGACGTATCGCTCAAGCTCTCGCAGAACACAATGCCACGCGCACCGAAAGGTCGCGAGACCGAACCGGGAGCGACAGACGCGAAACCTCCCCTACTGGTAAGAAGACGTCGGGTATATGCGACAGGAGTCTTCGTGAAACTCCTACCTTATATTTAACATTGCTTTATTATTGCAGAAACGGCCTCACGAGAACGTGGCTGCACGTTTAAAGCTTTCCTGGACTGCAAACCACTGAATTTCAGCGGCACTGAAGGTTCTGTCGGACTAGTCAAATGGTTCGAGAAGACCGAAGCTGTGATCCGTATTAGCAGCTGTACCCCACGACAGGCTGTCATGTACGCCACCAACCTGTTTCTGGATCAAGTTCTGACCTGGTGGAACAACCAAGTGCAGACACTGGGAGATGATGCTGCTTACTCCTTATCATGGTTGGAGTTGAAAGAACTAATGATCGCCGAGTACTGTCCGGCGAGTGAAGTGCAGAAGCTAGAGACTGAGTTCTGGAACCTCACCATGGTTGGACCGGACGTAGCTGGATACACGTCCAGATTCCATGACCTCTCCCGATTAGTGCCTCGCCTGGTCACCCCGGAAAGCAAAAAGGTGGAAAGATACCTCTTCGGACTGGCACCACAGATACGCGGCATGGTTACTGCTTCCAAGCCTACAACCATGCGCGAAGCTATCGACCTCGCTTTGAGCCTCACTGAAGACGCCATCCGAATGGGCACTCTAATCCGGAAAGTGTCAGGGTTGAAACTTACTGAGTCCAGCAGCGTTGAGGGTAAGAATCTGAGTACAAGTTCAGCCGTTGGGTCAAGTGAACAGGGAAATAGGCCAAGGTTTGGGAAGCGTAAGCGCGACGAGAGGAAGAAGGATGGATCATCAGGTTCAGGGAAGAAGGGAAAAGGGTATGTAGCCACTGGACGTGGAAATAATGGGAAGCAAGGTTATCAGGGCAAGAACGAAGTAATCTGCGGTAAGTGCCGCCGTTCGGGGCACAAGACTGAAGACTGCAGATCAGGAGCGCCAAAGAACAGTGGAGCGAGGCCCTGTTTCTCATGTGGATCGCTCGATCATTGGAAGAGGGACTGCCCCAAACTTAACAACCAAGCCCGTGGGTGAGCGTTCGTGATTGGTGCCGGTGACGCACGACAAGACCCTAATGTGGTCACTGGTACGTTCCCTCTAAATGGTCATTATGCTTCAGTATTGTTTGATACTGGCGCTGATTTTAGCTTCGTATCTGTCGAATTTAAAAGATTACTTGGTTTAAAGACTAGTAAGCTAGACACACCATATTCCATTGAACTAGCTAACGGTAAGACTATAGAAACTCGAGAGGTAGCAAAGGGTTGTAAGTTGGATCTCTGTGGTCATGAGTTTGACATTGAGCTATTGCCAGTCGTACTGGGTAGCTTTGACATAGTCGTTGGCATGGATTGGCTATCCGCACATCACGCCATCGTCGTGTGCAATGACAAAGTAATTCAAGTTCCCCTCGCGAGCGGTGAAACCCTATCGATCCAAGGGGAAAGGCGTGGAACGCCATTGAGGATTATTACCAGCATGAAAGCCAGGAAGTGCCTAAGGAAAGGTCTCGTCGCATTCTTGGCGCACGTGGTAGGCAAGAAGGCTGACGAGCGAAAGCTAGGAGACATTCCGATAGCCAGAGACTTTCCAGATGTATTCCCAGAAGACTTGCCAGGATTGCCACCACCCCGACAAGTCGAGTTTCGTATCGACCTTGTTCCAGGAGCAGCACCTGTAGCGCGATCGCCATATCGCCTAGCTCCTTCTGAGATGCAGGAACTGTCTGAACAACTGCAAGAATTGTTGGACAAAGGTTTCATAAGACCAAGCTTCTCACCTTGGGGAGCTCCCGTCTTATTCGTGAAGAAGAAGGATGGCACTTTTCGAATGTGCATTGACTATCGGGAACTGAACAAGTTAACTATTAAAAATCGCTATCCTCTTCCCAGGATCGACGATTTGTTTGATCAACTTCAAGGATCCAGTTTCTACTCCAAGATCGACCTAAGGTCCGGTTATCATCAGTTACGTATTCAAGAAGAAGACGTGCCAAAAACAGCATTCAGGACTCGTTATGGGCACTATGAGTTTCTGGTTATGCCTTTCGGTTTAACTAACGCACCAGCTGTTTTCATGGACTTGATGAACCGAGTGTGCAAACCATACTTGGACAAATTTGTTATTGTCTTCATTGATGACATCTTGATCTACTCACGCACTAAGGAGGAACACGAGGAACATCTCCGATTAATCCTCGAGGTACTTCGCAAAGAGAAGCTCTATGCTAAGTTTTCAAAATGCGATTTTTGGATTCGAGAGGTTCACTTTTTAGGCCACGTGGTGAATGAAAGGGGTATACATGTAGATCCCGCCAAGATCGAAGCAATCAAGAATTGGGACGCCCCTAGAACGCCTACTGAAGTACGACAATTTCTTGGCCTTGCGGGTTACTACAGAAGGTTCATCGAGAACTTTTCTAAAATAGCACAGTCCTTAACCATGCTAACCCAAAAGGATAAGAAGTTTGAATGGACGGAAAAGCAGGAAGCAGCGTTTCAGTTGTTGAAGGATAAGTTATGTGGCGCACCAATACTATCACTCCCCGATGGTACAGAAGACTTCGTAGTTTACTGTGACGCCTCTCATCAGGGATTGGGTTGTGTACTGATGCAGCGAGAGAAGGTCATAGCCTATGCTTCCAGACAACTAAAGCTTCACGAGAAGAATTACACCACACATGATCTGGAACTAGGAGCCGTGGTATTCGCACTCAAGATATGGAGACACTATCTGTACGGAACCAAGTGTACGATCTTCACTGATCATAAAAGCTTGCAGCACATCTTTGACCAGAAGGAATTGAACATGCGACAACGGCGATGGGTCGAATTATTGAACGATTACGATTGTGAGATAAAGTACCATCCCGGGAAGGCAAACGTCGTAGCCGATGCCTTGAGTCGCAAGGAACGGGTTAAGCCATTGCGTGTCCGAGCTTTGGGTCTAACCATCCACACGAACCTGACTGATCGGATTCGTGAAGCTCAAACCAACGCTCTTAAACCCGAGAATGTCAAAGGAGAAAGATTGCGGAAGATGGTTGAGTCACTGGAGTCAAAAGCGGATCAAGCTCTGTATTTCATGAATAGAATTTGGGTACCAGTATACGGTGGATTGCGTGAACTGGTATTAGCCGAAGCCCACAGTTCGCGATATTCGGTTCACCCCGGAGCAGACAAGATGTTCCATGATTTGAAGGAATTTTACTGGTGGCCAAATTTCAAGAGAGATATAGCGGCATATGTTGCGCGATGTTTGACTTGCGCAAAGGTCAAGGCCGAGCACCAGAGACCGTCCGGATTGCTCCAGCAACCGGAAATACCGGAATGGAAATGGGAAAGGATCACTATGGACTTCATCACCAAATTGCCCAAGACAACAAGCGGCCATGACATGATCTGGGTAATCGTTGATCGATTGACAAAATCTGCACACTTCCTCCCCATTCGCGAAACGGATAAGTTGGAGAAACTAACCCGTTTGTACATTAAGGAAGTTGTGTCAAAGCACGGTGTACCTATTTCTATCATCTCCGATCGAGATAGTCGTTTCACCTCAAGATTTTGGGAAAGTCTGAATAAAGCCCTAGGTACTCGCCTTGATATGAGTACCGCATATCATCCACAAACCGATGGTCAGAGTGAACGAACCATCCAGACCCTGGAGGATATGCTACGGGCATGCGCAATCGATTTCAGCGGAAATTGGGATACTCACTTGCCACTGGTAGAGTTTTCGTATAACAACAGCTACCACACGAGCATTCAAGCTGCACCTTTTGAAGCTCTATATGGACGCAAGTGTAGATCGCCTCTATGTTGGGCCGAAGTTGGCGAAAAGCAACTTACCGGGCCCGAAATTGTTCAAGAAACGACGGATAAGGTCTTTCTGATTAGAGAACGTCTCAAAGCGGCACGTGACCGACAGAAAAGCTACGCAGACATGAGGAGGAAGCCTTTGGAATTCCAAGTCGGAGACAGGGTCCTACTAAAGGTGTCACCTTGGAAGGGTGTCGCGCGTTTCGGGAAGCGCGGAAAGCTAAACCCACGATATGTTGGACCATTTGAAATCCTGTCCAGAGTAGGCCCCGTAGCATACAAGCTCAAGTTACCACAAGAACTTAACGGTGTACACGACACGTTCCACGTGTCGAACTTGAAAAAGTGCTTATCCGACGAAACCCTCATCATCCCCGCAGACGAAATCCACATTGACGACAAGTTACACTTCGTCGAAGAGCCAGTCGAAGTAACCGATTGGAAGGTCCAAAAACTAAGACGCAGTAAGATCAGATTGGTCAAAGTGCGTTGGAATGCCAAGCGTGGACCGGAGTTCACATGGGAAAGGCTGGACCAGATGAAGCAAAAGTATCCCGCCCTATTTAAGAAGACCCCTATACCGGAGAGCTCAAAGTGAATTCCGGGACGGAATTCTCTTAACGGGGGGAGAATGTAACAACCGGCAAAATTAAGGTAATTCCGTACTAATTAATTAAACGCGATTAACGTAATTAACCGTAATTATGTGCTGAATATTTAATTGAGGCCTTAGAAAGATAGGATTTCCCAAATAATGCATAGGAATGCATGAGTTTAATAGCAAAGCATGATAGGATCGTGCGCAGACAAAACTATCCGGTATGGACACTGGCGATTACCCGGTAAAACTGAAATAAGCGAAACGAACACCGGACACCCGGAATATAAAATATATAATATTTTCACAAAATATTATGAGTTTTGGAAACCCAAAGCCATACGTAAAAGCTTAAAGCACGAATCTTCCGGTAACGAATAAAGTGCGCGTACCGCACCCGATACGCGCGTAACACGTAAATTCACCCGACAGAAACCAAAATAAATTATCAGTAATTTAACTGGACATAATTTTATAAATATTAACGGTATTTTAATATTGAGGATAAACGCGACGAAAATTCGAGAAATACCCGGGCGGTACCCGAAAGGAACTAGCTTAAACATAATATAGAGAGATAATTAGCAAGATGGACCCCACCAAGGCACTCCTTGGGGCCGGCCTATGGCCCACCAAGGGAGGTTGCTTGTGTTATCTCAAGATAATCATTTGGTGGATATTAATCATGATCTTGCATGGATTAGCATTGGGTAATAAAAATCACCAAATCCCTCACTCTCTCTCTCCAAATTTTCGGCCCAAACACCCTCTTATAATATCATTAGAGATTTTTTTTGATCTTCATAATCCTTCCATAATCTTCCAATATCCAAGGCAAGATACTTACAATCTTTGCAAGATTTGGAAGAACACTATAAGCACACTTGAAGAGCATTTGAAGAAAATCACAAAAACTCTTCTTCTTTTTCTTCTTGTGGCCGTGAACTTCCACCACACCACCAACACCTCTCTTTCAATTTTTACTACCTCAAATCACCTCTAGTTCATCCTCATTCAAACCCTTTCTTGTGTGTTTAAGAGCTTGGAGCATAACCCACTTGGAAGAACACACTAAACCACATCCAAAATCCAAGAACTTGTCTTCCCTAGCCTTGAGCTAGTTGTAAGTCTTGCATTGTTTTATTAATTTAAAATATCATGTTTTGTGCTATGAAGCAAGTTGTACAATATGGGTAATAAAAATGAGTTTTAACTAAGTAATGGGCTTTTATTAAAAATGAAGATGAGAGAATAATAATATGATGAAATCTTAGTTATTTTTAATAAAAGTAGTATTTTGATGAAAGTGTAATAATAAGAACATGTTTGGATGATTGAAGATGAGAAAAACAATATTTTGAAAAGTGACTTGAATATGATGAAAAGTGGTTTTAATCATCTTAGGATGATATAATAAAGTCATAAAAATATTAAAATGGATTAGAAAGCCATAGGTGGAAAAATTAGTTCTTCAAAGTCCACTCACTTGGATGAGTGAAAGTTTGATGTTTTGGATAAAAATATGAAATAAACATGTTAGTGATATCTAGAATGGATTAAAAGAGCATTGGAAGTAAAAAGAGGTAAAAACAATTAATCATGGTGAAAAGGATTCTTCAAGGTCCACTAAAGTGGAAGAAAAATAATAACCATGAAAGATTTAGGGAAAAATGCTACAAGTGTAAATTAAAGGATTAAAATGACAACCTTGGAAACCAATGGACTAAAATAAATATTTTAGAAGTTGTTGGACCAAGAACACAATGATGGAAATATTAGTACCAAAAAGTGTAAGTAATGATTTACAAGGTTGAGTTGGTAAATAATAATAGCCTACTTGGGCATTTTTAAGTAAAAAGTGTATTTTTATAAAATGGACGTTTTATAAAAATAAATGGAGTCGCGCGACTATTTCATAAAGTAAGATTTTATAAAAATAAATGCTTGTAAAGACTTGTACAAAAATAAGGTACTTTTATATAAATGGGAATATAAAAGTATCGGGAACGTTTTTGGTAACAAGTTGGACGAGTCAGACTAAAACGTTAACTAACAAACTTAGTTACACGAACCAACGTAAACGGACTTATTACGTCGAGATAAAAATATACATATATATTTTACGGAAATAAAATATATATAACAAGGGTGAAACGTGCGTAACACTTTCCTAAGTGTAGAAAGAATATTCGTGGGAAAGGAGAAACATAACGTAACAATTAAAAACGCTAAACGACACATGAACTTAACAAGTAGTATCCACGCGATGGTATATGTACATATACTCGTTTTCGACGGAATTCTAGTATATCTATTTAAATGGGAAAATAGATGTGCGAGAAGGAAAACCGAGACGAGTAGATGAGATATATCTACGAACGCGTGAATACCGACAAGATTCTAGTACATTTATTTAAATGGGAAAATAAATGTACGGTGTGGTAAGTCTAGTCGGGCGTTAAGATTATGTTACCAAACGACAAAGACTTAGCATATTTATTTAAATGGGAAAATAAATATGTGGCAAAGTAAGTCGGGTCGATTAATAAGAAAACACTTTATATTGAGCGAAAAGATCCTAAGTATAATTATTTGAATGGGAAAATAATTATACGTTGGGTGGAGTCGTGTCAAGTAAAATGTTGTACAAGTCATAGAGAATAATTATAAGAATAATATATGACTTGTAAGGAAAGGGTAATCCATCGCCATTGAACCTAGGATACGAAACTATTAAACGGGAATTGGGATAAAGACGTGGTCGGGAAGTTGGGTGTACAACTTGCCAAGGCACATACACCATAGGTGTAAGTGACTTATATGCCTAGAACCTTTGTAGGTACGGGATCACAAACTTTACTATTTTCTTTGAGCCGAGCACAGTTACAGGTGAGTCTCACGGCCCCATTTCTAAACTATTTAACGTTTTTACGGGGGAAAGATATGTTGGGATTGTATGACGGGTTGGATACTTGAGTAAAGATCGCCACTCGGGGTTGAGACCTCCCCACTATAATCATTTATTCAGGAATGAGAAACCAAAGGGATATTTGGATAGTACTATTGGTGCCTGACAAGGCCCACCCCTAATCGATAGCGTCGATTATGCATCGGCGTATGCCTGGGGTGTACTTATTCTGAAATAAAGTCGTAGAAATACCGAGTAACGACTTTGGGCGGGGGGCATTATTAATTGTCTTGGTTTGGTTATAGGCTCAAGTAAATTATAGGACTTTGCAACTCCTATAAATGTCATAATAAGGATATTCCCACTCTATAAAGATTTATTAAATTAAAACCTGTGAACTCACCAATATTTATATATTGACGATTTTCAAACATATCTTTCAGGTAATTGATTGATGGAAGTTAGCATGGCGAGCAGGGTCGGGGATGTCTCCAAATTGGGCGTTGGGAATGTCGTGACGGGGTCTTATCTCTTTATTCCATGGATTTAGGGATAAAGGGAGAAGCCTCTTTATCATTTTCGAAAACAATTTATAATTATGTATGAATAATTTGACATGATTATTAGCATTGAATAAATGCCCGTTTTCTAATTAATATTGTGCTTTGCATTAATCTTGGCTTAATACTTTTGAACCGTCGCGCCACGTGTTTCCGCCTTAGACGTGGTGTGACACACTTGAAGCCAGAAGAAAGGCAAGAGTGGCTATCCTAGCAAGAGATCAAAAAGATCAAGCCAGAAAAGAAAAACTGGCCCAACAATTTGGTATCTCTATTCAAGAAGTAGAAGATGCTGAAAAGACTGATGAATCCCAAGGGCACAATGAAAAACCTCTGATGGCCAAACTTCTAATGAAGAATCAGAAAGTACTGAAGACAATCCTTCAGTAGTTGACAAACCTTCAGTTGTTGTCAACCCATCAAAGGTTAACACTTCCAAGACTCAAACTACTGACCCTTCCAGATCAACTGCTCCTATTCAACCAACTTCTGTTCCTACTAGGCCTATTACAACAGTTACCACAATGACTGTGCTAAACCCTTCTCCAATCTCTCAATCAGCAGAACTACTTGAGAAGAGTTTAGTGGCAGCCCAAAAGAAGGCCAGAGAAGATCAGATCTGGAAAACACTGGAAGAAAGGGATGACTTGGATCTAAGCCATGAAGAAAAACTTCAGGCTTATGAAGCTGAACTCCAAAGGCAGGCTAGCCTAGATCAGATTGCCGAAGAAGATAAAAGACATCAACTGATGTCTTACATTACAAAGAACAGCAAAATCAAAGCCCACACATTGAAGAGACTCTCTATGGAAGAGCTGACAAGAAGAGCTCAACTTATTGCAGATAAACTTGCAACAAGTAAAGACACAAAGGCCAAGAGAGCTCACATGATAGAAGAACTGGTAGCAAATGGTTATGGTTCAAAAGCCTTAGTGTCCAAATGGAAAGAAGAAAGATTGGTGGACACATATAGAAAATATAAGGCTGCAAGGGCTGCAAATCCAGAGAAGTTTCAAACTGCTGAAGTTTCAACTTCAGTAGTTAGAACTTCTGGTGTTCAAAGAAGACCAGCTACTCAGAGAAAGAAATCAGAGGAGAATGTGAAGACTGATTTCAGAATGGTACTACTAGAAGGTAGTACAGTAGTCCATTCTGATTTTGATATAGAAGAAAAGCCTCTGATCACACAATTCAGGGATCCTTCCACCTTTGCATATCAAATCCACCTTTGCATATCAAATCCAGAAGACCATCACAGACAAACTGCACACTAAGGTAGTAACTGAACATCATTTGCCAACATTTCAGATACCTAATGTGATGCAACAAGAACAAGGAAGTGAATCCCACCTGAGAGTCACTGAAGTTGAAAACATTCAACACTCAGGAGAAACCCAGGGTACCACAATGGTTCCCTACACTTTAGACTTTGACAAGTCTAAAGAACCAATCATCAGATGGTCCTTTACTGATAGAAACTCAGTACTTGTGACAAGAAGAGATCAGATAAGCAGGGCCTATAGGTCAATGAATGATCTGAAGAAACTATCAACCAAAGACCTGCTTACAATCCAACACTTAGAACCACAAAAAGGGTCTCTTACTGATGAACAGCTCAACCAGCTCAAGAATTCCATGTTCAAAGGAATATGAAAAATTGTGAAGGACAGAAAAGAACAATAAGGAATTAGTAAGGTTTTGGCTTCATCAATCCAGGGGGAGATTGTTGGGACAAAAAGGATTGGTGAAACCACTTTTGCAAACCTTAGTCTAATTCACTTCTGTCAAAATACTCTAAGTATAGAACTGCTGAAGAAGAAGGATCAAACTGCTGAAGAAGAGATTCAGAAGTGCTGATGAAGAAAAGTCATCAGAAGTTCTGAAGTTCAAACCAAACACTTCTACTGAAGAACTACTGAAGACAAACTACTCATCAGTAGTTTGTCATTCATCAGTACTTACATGAAGATCTTTTCCACCGCCTTTGTATATCAGTAGTTTATTACTTTAGTATTTCTTTTTGCTTTATGTACAAGTTCCAAGACTGCAACTTGTTGCAACTTGTTTCTGAACTTGCTTTTTGGCAAGGTTCATGTATTTGTAAAGTCTATAAATAGAAGGGTTCATCCCTCTGTTTTAGACATTGATTTTAATACAAGAAATCCTTCAACACTTATTATTGTTATTTCCATTTCATGTTTATTGAGAATCTGTCAAAGTGTTTCATTCTCATTCAATACTTAGATTCTCAATAAACACTTATCATTTATTAGTTCTTGAATCCAGGGGGAGTAATAACTCATGTTGATAAGTGTAGCTTTAAACTTATAAACATTCCGCTGTGCTATCACTGATCAAGAACTTGCTAAACACTTAAGTGTCAACTAGCAAGTTCAACAAAAGAGCAATATACTGATCCAACAATATATTTTATAATATTCATGAAAAATTCATTTTTGCTCTAAATATCATGAGAATTTAGGTGTAGCATCTTTGTACCCTAAAGAAAATTACCACATTTTTATTTTCTGGAAAATACATTGTTTCATATTTTTATTGATTAAATGATCTTAATCATATTTAATTGATTAAAATTTCATTTTAATGATTTTAACCTCAAAATCTTTGGGAAATTATTTCTAGGTATGATAAACTGTAATAAAATTTATTTTTTCAAAAAATAATTATTTTTGCTGTTTTTTTACCATTTTTAATCATTAAAATACTATTTAAATTCATTAAATCTGTTTTAAATACAAATAAATTGAGTAAAAAATATGGAAAATTTATTTTCACTATTTTACATCATAAAATCATAATTTTTTCATAAAAATATTATTTTTGGACCATGTCTTGTATTCCTAGCTTATTTATATTTAATTAGTCCTAATAAATTATTTAATTAAATATAAATTATAAAATCTGTTTTATGAATATTTTTTTATATAAAACAGAAATATTCCTAAGTGTGGAAAACATAAGTGTTTATATTTTCTTAGTCACATGTTTGATCTTAAATCATGATATATTTATTAAATTCGAGTTATCTTAAAACTTCATCTTCCATACAAATGCCTAGCAAACCCTAATGCTTTAGAGTCTAGATGCCTTAGACTTTTTAAGACATTTTCCCTCATTAGTATTCTTATACGTATAGATTGAATTCTTCAGAATTCCGAAGTTTATCTTGTGACGAGTTCTGTTTGGGTTTATCGCGCTTAGCAAAACTGTGAGTGTATCTTTCCCCTTTTTCATGTTTTACTCTTTTGGGGCTATTCATGTACACTATGACTAAATTTTATTCTTTCACTAAATGCAATTCTCATGTGTGTTTGCTTTATGTTAATTTGTATGTCTATGACTTGTCAAAATCATTAACCTTTGAGGGTCTAACATTTCAACGAATAGTACTATGGTATATACCCCCTTGTTGACTTACGTGTTCAAGTTAAGTCCTTGGTCATTGTTATGTAATTCATTATACTCAAAAATGGTTTTCAAAGTGGTTGTTTTATTTTTGATTCTTGATACTTGATTCTTAGTGTTGATTTTGAACGGATATTACTTATTACATAATTGTAAATGGTACCGCACATGAATTGCTAAACACTCTTATTAATATATATATATATATATATATTCAAATCAGGGAATGCTCACCAATACATTATATGTGTTGACAAAATTATTTTGTACATGTTTCAGGTAATTTAGGCTTTTGGATTTATATTTAGGCTTGTCTTCATTGTATTTCAGTTTGACTTGACACTTAGAATCATTGTAGCATTGTATTTCATTTCAATGTAATAAACTACTTATTCAATATATCAATATTTACACTTTAGTACCATGAGCTATTGAACAATCATCACTACGTGACACCTCAATGTTTCCGCCATCGGTTGGGGTGTTACATAGGTAGAATTTTTCGGAATTTCCGTTCATTAGCTCACGACAGCGTAAGTTGGATTTTGATCGCTTTCGTAAAACTGTGAGTATACTTATCCCCTTTTTTCATTTTTATACTTTTGGGGTGATTCATGTACACATATTCATAAACATAAAAATATACATACACTTATTCATAAATGTTTTACATGCAATTCATATACACGTTATGCTTGAATTCTTATGTTTTCTTCTTAAACGTAGCCGTAGTATACTTGTAATCATTAACTCTGTACAAGCCGACTTTAATAATGGATAGCGCTATTTAGATTGACAACCCGCCTAGTGGAAAGTACCTATGTGTGTGGGAAGTCTTAGGTCATTGTTAATTCTTTAGTCTTTGTCATCATTAAGGTTTGATTTTGGCCCGTAGGTGTACTTACGTGTTTTTCCATATTTGCCTTGAGTGAATCATGACATACGAATTGTAAATCATTTTCTTTAAATGTATATTATACGTATACATGCTTACCAAAATTATTTATGTTGATAAAATTATTTTCGTACATGTTTCGGGTTTATGCTTGTTGCCTAAGTTAGTATTGGACTTAGATGAAGTGATCGTTTGGATTTCTAATAGCATATGTAATTTCATTCGTTGTAAAATAATCTATAATAAATTATATTTGTACTTTAGTACCATGAGCTTTTGAATCGTCATTACGTGATACCTCGATGATTCCGTTACCAGTCGCAATGTTACAATTTAAGTTAATTCCAATGGTTTGGGTTGTAGCATAAGTTTTATAAAAACTTCAAATTGAAAAAATAGTTACTATTATTATTATTATTTCAAATAAGTGGTTAAAATATATAGTTTATTTTTGGGTGTGGGGGGGGGGGGGGGGTTGTGTATAATATTTGTATAAATTTTAGAATGTGAAAATTTCTAATATCTTGTATTGTGAAAAAATTTTGAAACATAAAAATTTAAACATGAGTATAATTATATAAAAATAAATAAAATAAAAATGGGGAAAACTACATGAGTTACGAAGCCATTGCATTAGAAGATCATTGCTGGGCGTTTCAAAAGAGTTACAATCCCTTGGTAGAGTAAAGCAGATTCTTGTAGGCGGGGGACTAAAAGAAGTTGGTTGTCATATGTAGGTGGTCTTAAGGTTTTGATAGTCCTTAGGAACCAAGATGAGTTGAAAGAAGTCCTATGGTCTCATTCGGATCTGTTACAGGATTGCTTTTTATAGCTGTCAATTTGGAATGGAAAAGATATCATATTTGACAGAGGCTCTTGTTGGGTTGATGTGTCAAGATTTACGCATGTTTTACGTGTGCATTACACCCTATTTGGCACCAAAATCCTGCTTTTACCATAGTTTATCATTCCTAAATCCTTCTTTATTAATAATTGTAGGTTTTGGGGGTCAAGGAGTGAAAATGGGAGAAAAACAGGACAAAATGTCACACCCCGCCTAGGCGGAAACACGGGATGTAACTTCGAAAGGTTTTCAAGCGCACAAGTCATGCAAGCATCAAATTCATAATTTCAGAGATATATTAAAAGACATCAATGTTTTACATACTAATAGAAACTATTGTCTTAAAACCATACTTCAAATGATATTGTCCTATATCATTTAACAAAAGATAGGTTCATGATATCCCCAGATGCCTGTGCGTAACTCGAAGTTCCTTGTTCCATGATTTAATTGGCTGAAAACATGGAAAAAAATGTCAACAATAAAGTTAGTGAGGTCACGAGTTTTGATGTATGTGTAAAAAATGGGTGACTGGACCATTTCCTAGCTAAGACAACTGTCGTTATATGACCGACATGAGCCTATAACCCAACCTTGATGAATCTTGTGCCTCCCCCATTGTACACTAAAGACAATGAATAAGTGTGAAATACAAGCACTCTCTTGATGACTGTAATCCAGTTAGAGTGAATAACCAAGAGTTGGGGTGTCAAACCAATAGATCTATTCATGTGTTTCATGGCTAAGTCCATAGCTAATGGTTATAGTAAAATGAATGACACGAGAGCTTATGAGTACTCTGAACCTTATTGTCTCATGTTCATATAATATTCAAAATGTAGCTGAACTTATACGAATGTTTTCCCCCAAAAGAATGAAAACAGTAAAAAGGGGTCATGAGAACTCACCTGATGTCTGACTGCTAAGACGGGACTGAATCTGATGTGGAAATGTCTGAACAAAGGTTCACCAGATTAATAAGGGCAACTTAAGTCTATGTACTGGATTGTTTACCATGCAATTATTCACCCGATTTGTATGTCTATGGACTGTGTGTTTTTGTAAGGTTGTCCATATATGTCACATATTGCATGTGTTGGAAATTCTCGTTTTTGTCATTATTTGTGGCAATAGACAACCATTTGTGGAAAAACAGGTGTCTTGGTTTACAATATGTTACCATATGTTATACATATATGTTAAAGATTTGAACAAAATCTGGCATGTTAACATATGTTTTAGGCCTTTTTGTGTGTAAATGTCATTTACACATGTTTTACCCTTGCTAACACACGTTCTTTGGTTATTAACCCATGTTTTCCAAAAGCTTTGTGTTTAAGCTTGTTTAACGCATGCTTTTAGCTTTCTAACATATGTTCTCAAAAATGACATCTTGTGGCTTGGTTTGGCCCTATACACACACGCATACCCCCATGCGGACGTGTGGGAGTATATGTGTGTCCATATACATGTTGTTCTTGTGTGTGTATACACACTATGCGTGAATGTATTTGCGTGTATATATATGTACATTCGATATAACATCCAAGTATTTAAGTCGAAATCTACAATATGTGAACTTTGTTTTGTGTGTGCGAGTGTGGCAAGGATCCGGGTGAACCATTTATCGGCTAGAATAATAAGTTTTGAAGGATAGAGGCTCGAAAGACTTACCACATGAGTGAACTGATGTCGTGTGGATTAAATGTTTTAAATGACTTAAATTACTTTTATTTTAAAGGAAACAAGTCCCTGACGGATGCACCAAACATTGTCCAAAAAGAGATTTAAGTCAAACTTTAAGGTAAAACACTTTTTCAAGTTTTAAATTTATAAAAGAAAATGATAATTGCGAGTTATTCTAAACCCACACAATAGGCAAGTGTACCCATTGAGTGTAGTATAGACTTCCAACAAGTACCGAATATCGAACCCAAAGACACGACTTCCCCTACTCAGCCCTAAGTTGCTTTAATAAAAGTGAAGATAAAATAAAGAAAGAGAGAATGAGAACGACTAGAGTAAAAATCAATACCCAAAAGAAGTGCTGCTTCGGGATCCAACTAATCTTGGGACGGATTAATATTAATTACTTAGTTGGGTGGTGTATACAAGTGTGCACTTATGCTTAACATAGAGTTGCAACAACATTCTCCAGTGGTGACTGTTTTCGCAAAACAAGTTGTGTTTTTGTTATAAAGTGAGGGTCTCCCGAACCGGTAAGCTTACCTCTCAACAATGAAAAACGGATTACTCAAGACTGTGTGCACCCAACCCCAATGAATCCACCTCCCCGTGTTGTGATAAAGACATCTAGTTTTGTGAACAACTTGTCGGTGGCCGGAGCATGACCGAACAAGCTGCCACTTGACATCATAGAAGAGTCGTGACTAACCAGAACACGTGATACTCCTACTAGAATTAATTAACCTTTTAAAAAGTGAGTATTCTATTATTAACTGTGCGACAGTATAATAATGAAAGAAAATAAAGACCGTTCTTTCCACACGGGTTCACCAATCCTTGACCTATGCCAAAGCTTTCACATAGACCATGAAGCTAAGTCACAAAGACAAGTCTTGGCTTATCACCAGGACCGAGTATAAAGACTGTACGGACCCTAAGTGAGATCTTTGATAGTAGAGGTGTGACACCACGCATTTTCAGGTTCCTACTTTAACTGAACTCTAGTTAACTTGCATGTGCATACGTGACTAAACACTTGACTAGGCTTAGTTAGGAAGGTCTTCCTATATGTTATAGGGTAATAACATATGTTATGTGATAATAACATATGTTACATTATAATAAGTAAAGTTATCATCACAATGCACACACGAGTCCTGTATCCTGAACGTTGGTGATTTATCTGGCATACATGATAATGTGCACAATGGAATTATGATGAACGTGAAGTAACATGTTTATGTGGATTACATGTTTATGTGAATTACCGCTTAACTGAAAGTTAGTACGTAAACTATGCAAATTATGTGCACTCTATGATTAATATGTATTGAGATAATAAAAATAATAGTTTTTATGTAGGTTGGGGTGGTTAATATTATTAGGTCCAGTATTGGGCTAAAACATGATTAACAAGTCCGGTTAGCAAACTAAAAAGCCCTAAAACCCAATTACTTGGGCAACAAGCCAAATCCTCTTATAAATATTGATAAAAAAAAATAAGAAACCCTAACCCCCTACCCCTTGCACCGTAAACACCCCCACCCCCACTCTCTCTCAATTTCAATCAAACAGCAAATCCTCTTGGTGTTGGGTAGAATCTCTAAACCTTGAGGATTTCTTGCATTGAAAGGTATAATTTTTATAAGTTTTATGATAATTGTTAATGTTTTGAAAAGCTTTTAAAAACCCTAGAAAATCTATGATTATGAATCGCATGTGTATGTGTAAATTCTTAGATGTTTCGCATGGAGGTTTATGAGAATTGATGTATGTGATTATAATTAGGGTTTAGGAATGTGAATAATACAGATTTTAACTTGATTGTATAGGAGGATTTCATGGAATAGGTGATTATGGATGATTAGGGTTTATGAATAACTTGGGGTGCAAGTTTTAGTTTCCTGACATATTCATTAAGGTGTTTTGTAGGGTCTGTATTATGATGTTAAATTGATTGTTTTGATTGATTCTTTGCATGAATGGATTTTACATGGTCTTAGCTTTTTAGAATGGGCAAAATCATCTGATTTTGATGTCGTTTGATATGTTTTTGGAATTTTATTTGATTAAAGGTCATATCACATTTTCGGAGTTATAAATTGGGTCAACTTTAAATGGTCATAAGTTGAGTTTTACAAAGGGTTAAGTTATGAAATTTGGACAGTAGGTCAAAATTGGAAAAACTTGGCTTTTACAAGTAGATTCACCTCGTTTGGGTGAAAACACAATTTTTGGGAATTTTTCTACTAAACTGACCTGCTGTGGAAATTTTCTGGACATAGCCGTGTTGTACGAATTTTAATAATTTTTGTGTTTGGTTTTGAGAAAAAACAAAAATATTAGTTAACAATTGAATCCCAATTAATATTCAGTAAAATTTGGGAGTTTACTTCGTTCATTAAGTATTTTAAATAATTCGTTTTTCACAGCGCACAATTTGCCCTAAAAACGCAGATTGTGTAAGGGATGTTTACGTGACTATTTGGAGTCTTATATGGTATTTATTTGACATGAACTTATATGGATACTTATATAAGATGTGTATGAGGTATAAAAATGATAATAATCATTATGATCACCAACGGGATACGTAGGACTTACTTGTGCATGTAGAGTCATTAGGTGTCACTACACGGTTTGAACTTTAAAAGTCTTGGACAAACGAGTTGTATGGTGTGTTGGTTATGCACATATACTCACCTAGTGACATTTGTAATAGGTAGTCGGTAGCCCATTACGGTTTGAGGAATTTGGATTATTCACGTGCAACCTAAGGTGAGTTTCACTACTTTTTCTCAAAAGCATGCGTCTCGGGTTTGAGACAACGTACTTAACTTTTTCTAGTCCGGTTTGGGACTACTTACACATCCCGGGTTGGGATGCTATGGCTCCTTGTGTGGGTCGGGTTTTGACTCCTTGTGTGGGTCGGGTTTTGCTAGTTCGCAAACTTTGTCCTTGATGAACTAAACCAACACTATCACTGTAAGTCCTTCACATACCGAATGAGTTGCCGGGTTATGGCAAGCGGGTTATTAGTTGATAGCACTATTAGGTCTAACAAACCTCACACCGGCTCGGGGGAGTGCGGGAGTGAACTATAACTTAACAGATTATCATTGTTGATAGGCAATGATGCAAGGCAAACTGCTCACATTTGTGACAACACGTACATTAGCAGTTCGGTATATCGGTGTTTGTTATCATGAATGGGTTAGCTACCCTTGGCATGCGATGAACTAGTGGTTACATGGTTTTTTGGAACCAACTTAATTACTTACGCTTTTACTTGGTTACGTGGTTTGGGAAACCAGCGCATTTACTTACTCAGCTTCTTTACTTAGTGAACTCACCAACGTTGTTTGTTGACCCACGATATACATGCTTTTGCAGGTAGTTAGCTTCCGGTGCCATGATTAGAATGCACACTTCACTGCATTTGGGGTCTTGGGCATACACCTAAATTACATATTATTCTGTTTCATTATCCTTCATATGGTTTTAATTTGGGCACGTTGTTTTGCGCATGGTTTTAAAAGGTTTAAATTTGGTTTATGCTTTCGCAGCTTAACTAAACTTGGTTTTTGAAAACGAACTACATGGTTTGGGCATTTAGAGTTCGTTCATATGACTTATGGCTATGGGATCCTGGAATGTCATGCGCCTCGCGGTATAAACTCCGTAGTGGAAATTTGAGGGTGTGACAAGAGGATTAAGCCACGAAGTGTGTGTATTTCTACCCACAAATGGGCTAATCAATACTCGCGGGATTAGGTTAGGTTATGAGTGCATGGGTTGTTACACACCATGGGTACACTCATAAGTGCTCCCACTTCCTATCAATACACCCACAAGACCAAAGACTAAGTAATTAGTTAGTTAATTCATCAAACAAAGTTTTAAGTAAAAAGAATTAAACAAGAACACAAAACCACTTTAACAAATAATAACTATATAATCCATACCAAGAAAATTCTTCACCCTAGCAACACTTTACTATCCTAGCCAAACATTGGCTTTACAAATTTCACTCTATATTGGGTGTTGGGAGAACACATAATAGTGGTTGTATTTGGGGATTAAAGAAGGTTTTTTTGGTGATTTCTAGTGATCTCTCTCTCAACTATCAATCAATAAGTGTTTATGGGGTGATCTCAACTCTCATGATCCATTCTTGGTAATAAGCTTGGTTTTGTGTGATTGTGAAGTGTGTATGTATTCAGATGTATGTATGTATGCATATAGGTGAATTGTTCAACAGAGTATAATCATGTGTGTGTGTGTGTGTGGCCGTATGTATACATATATGCATGAAGATGTGTTTGTTTGGTTCCAACACTCATACATATCCATATGTGTATCGTAAATATCTATACACACACACACACGTATAAATAACTACACATATATGTTATTGGAACTTGATCATTAAATGCTTGTCCATGTTTGTGCACATATATATTTCGAATGGATTATGTTTGGTTTATATTGATTATGGTTCAATCAAACTTATGTATATGTACACATATAACTGAAAGTTTGTGTGATTACATGATGAATGAATTGAAATCCATTAATTCATGATGATATATTCATGGTGTTGTGGTAAATTATGGATATCACATGTATGGATTGTTAAATGATAACAACATGGTGCTAATAAGATAAAATGTCGTGTGTTAATTTTGTTTAAACATATGTTTTATTCATGTTTAACTTCTGTTACACATAATTTGTTTTTGAGTCTTGAACCCATAAATTGTAATATTCCATGATCTTATGTTTTGAACATTCAAAATTTATCTCATGGGTTCTCGGTAATTGATTAGTTTCCCAATTGGACAAGGTTACGTGAAATCCGGTTTTGTTTATGTGTAATAATCGGGCATTCAGTTGCTCTCTGCTGAGCATGTGATTGACTAGACTGTCATTGTCAATTATTTTAGAATTGTTTGGGTGTTGCATGCGTAAACTGAAAAATGTAATGAATTCCTGAAGTACCTTGGGCTTTTCTAGACTAAGGGTGACACATTTACTATATAAATTTCTAATGCATGACTAAAAGTGACAAAAATTGTGAGAGTGTGTATGGATCTTGACCTGGAAATTTGGCGGGTGTCACACAAAGGCGAAGAATTGAAGACATAGAGAGTAGCAATAGATGCAACATAGCCACGTAACGGCTGTGCGACTGCCCTTGGTCAACAAGTGAGCAGTTCCAAGTCAACAGGAAGAGAAATGTCAACGTGCACGAGCATGTATGGCCGTGCACGACCGTGCGCCAGGTCAAAAAGTATTAGAAGGTTCCAAATCTGACCAAGACTGACAAGACGGTTATGCTACGTGGCTGTGTAAGGGCGTGCACCTCAATAACCCCGACAAAATCTACAACCAAGGACTTTACACTGCTCCCAGATGTTTTGCTCGGGATTGTGCATGGGTGTGCAGGGCTTGCCAGACAGTCTATAAATAGAGTCCCTTACTTCTCATTTTGGCATCCCATTCTATCCTTCCTACACCTTCTTTCACGAAGTTTCTGCCCTCTTTGGCTCTTGAAAGTGGCCTTTGAAGCTTGGGATCACTCCACCAAGAAACCTTCATACAACCCTCACCATGATTTCCACTTAAATCAAATCTTGTGAGTCTACCGTATCAACTATGTTAGGCTACATTTCTCTTGGTGTTGCTAGGGTGATGATTGAACTTGGTATGGAGTAAATAGTTTATTTTTATTTAAAATGGTGTTTGTGTTCTTATCAATTCCTTCTACTCTTTATTTGTTTGATGAACTAACTAATTAATTGACTTAATATTTGGTCTTGTGGGTGTTCTTGGTAGAAAGTGGAGGGACTTGTGAGTGTACTGATGGCTTGCAGTGATTAACCCATTTGTGAGTGGAAACATTCGCACTTTGTGGTCGATCCTCAACTATCAAACTTCACTTAGGGCCGATATGGTCTATATACTTGGCCTTGGTGTTAAGCCAAGATTTGGTTTTGTGACTTAGTTACATGGTCTATATGTTAGCTTTGGCGCAAACCAAAGATTGGTGAACCTGTGTTAGAAGTAAACGGTCTTTATTTTCTTCTACTATTATATTGCCACACAATTAATAATAGATCAATCACTTCTTGGTAAATTAATTATTTTAAGCAAATGATGTGTGTACTCGGGTGGATGTGAGGCCTTTACCATGTCAAGTGGTAGTTTTTCAATTGCTACGACTTTTGTAAATTATTCACAAAATAAAAGAGTAGTTGGATGTCAGTATTACAACTTTGGGAGGTGTGTTTTTCAGGGTTGGGTGCATACAATCTTGGGTAATACGTCCCTCAAAGTTGAGAAGTGAGCTTACCGGGATGGGAGACCTTCATAATAGCTTTAAGAACATAAATCATTTAAAGACTAACGTGGGAGGCTTAGTTTTAAACACACCACTTAAATAAATATCTACTATTGTCTCATACCAAGTGAAATCAGATCCCAAAACAACACCATTGTTTTGATATTATTATTTCTTACGGTTTTAATCTATCTATTTTCTCTTTCAAAAATCTCCAAAAGCAACCTAGAAATCTTTTTAGTACTTTTAACGCTGAGTAAGTACACTTGTGACTTGCCTATTGTGTGAGTTTTAGATTATTAAGCAACTATCGTTTTATTTATAAATTTAAAACTCGGTAGCGTTTAGGTAAAACTCCACTCTTCTTGGGTCTTAAGAACACAGATTCTTGAAGGTCTTTGAAGTTTCTTTTAAAACTCACTAAAACACACACACACACACACACACACACACACACCAAGGTTTGGGTGCCGTTGCCAGGGATATAACTGTTTTAGAGAAAGGTTTTTAAAATTACTATTTTTTGTCTGAAAAAAATTGTTTTTGGTAAATTTTTATCTCAGATGTTCTTAGGTAGTGCATGAATTTGCGCTCCTTATCCTTTCTCGAGCCTGCTCTTGAAGAACCCGAAGGATGATGAAGTGGAAGAGGGGGAAATACGTCAGGATTACCAGAGATGAGGTTGGAAAGTAAAATCCGACTGTTGGGGGAGCTCATCAATCGTACTCACCTTGAGAACGTGAACAGTCGATGCATGAGTTGCATGGGAAGGTAATGAAGAGGGACATATTACAGGAAAGGAAAATGATGAGGTGGGGTCCACGTGGGGAGTAGAGGTTTTAAATGTGAATGGGGCTACTAAATTGCCACAAAAGGGGACTTCAAAAAAACAGGTGGAAAATGGGCCTAAGTCAAATGATGGCACAACTCCAATCACAATTTTGAAGAAAAGATCCATGGAAACCAGAAGCCCACCATCGATACGCTCAACCCAAGGACTATCCACACTTGCTTTTGTTCAAAACCAGGGTGGCTAGGATGCTTGTGAGAAATCTATGGACCTAAATACCTAAGTGAAAGATGTGAAAACGGTTTAGGTCCGTTTCCATGGAACGATGAAACAGTTACATCTTGGTTTTAGACGGAGATTGGAAATGAAACAGAAATAGATGAAAACCACGTCATCACAGATTCGTATTACATCAGAAACAATTACAAACACTGTCATCAATTGGATAAACATTTATCTTGGGCCCAGGGGAAGTCGGGCATGACCTCTCCTAGAGAGCATTATAAGCACAAACTCACAATCTTAATGAACTCAACACATGAGATTACTATTTATAGACCAATTTGGTTTGACCTTTCGAAGGCACGAAACAATTGGTTCAACCATGTGAAAGCACGAAACAAAACTTCTAGTTTTGGTTCGACCCTTCGAAGGCACGAACCAGTTTCCTGGTTTCTTGGTCGACTTAAACAAATGCATCAGATCCATAAATGCCCTTATGGATCATCACAATCTCATGTTATACAACACATGACTCAACCCTAGTCTATTCGACAACGATGACCACACAAAAAGTACATCAACAGTCACCCCCTTGGACGTTGCTGGCGAATGCTGGATACATCTTGCACATTAATAATTAGTATCACAGATCTCCCCCTCAATACATGCACTATTGCATTAAGTATAAGTATAACATCCTTCATGGACCGACCAAGTAATGCACTACGAACCCTCAGCATCAATACGCAGGAAGTTAGCTAGACCACGTTGTAACACCCCGCGTGTTGCAGGTCTTGTTTAACGGGTCGGGTCATACCTGACCACCCGTTTATAAAATAATAATAAATTAAGTTTATTATTGTAACCAAACGCTGCCAAACGCTCTATGTATAGCCCTAGTTCTGCAACCAAACACCCTTGAATCTAGCTATTATTCTTGTTGCCAAACATCCCTAATTAATTTATGGGTATATAACCCCTTCCCTTCTTCTTTTTAGTCTGATATCAGACATAAACAAACATAACAACACACACTTATGTGTGTGTATTCATCAAGAGAGAGAGAGAGAGAGAGAGAGAGAGAGAGAGAGAGAGAGAGAGAGAGAGAGAGAGAAGAGTGACCGGAGAGTCACCGGCGGCGGCGCCGCTGCCGACCGGCGTCCGTCTCCTCTGGTAAGTCCAACCCTTCTGTTACCGATCTAAACATAATAAACCATTGTAACCCTTAATCGTAACTCAACCATCCTTTTGTTTCCGGTTACTGTTAATCCACCCCGATAACCATCTTAACCACAGAGAGTTCTTCCTTGATTCGATTATAATTCGGTGAACCTATTCCTTTGTTTCTAAACAAACTATCAATCGAACCCACTAATCTACCTTCTTGTTCTGTCTGTTCGAATAATTAGACAGTTACCGAGTCATGGTGACTGTCATCAGTCTTGTAACACGCTGCCGGTCAATCTCTTTAGCCGAACCCATGACCATGTGCTGTTTCGTTAACCAGACACTCACTGGTTCCGGTGGCTGTCATCGGGTCCTAACCAACCATCTGTTAATGTTCAGTATCCAACAATCATCCCTATGTTCTTGATTAAATCTTGTTATCCAAACCCGTCCGATTAACCTATGATTCACATACATATCGGTTGATATGTGTGTGGTAGTATATCATGTTAAACCTGAGACGAATTGATCATGATGTTAATGATAACCGAGGTCAGGTTAATCTCTGACGATATTCCGATGTTAACCCGACGAAGGTCCGGTTATAGTCTTGACATAGCTCCGATCTTTATTCCAAACTATGTTATTTGGTATAAAGGTTACAAATATCTTGGGATTATTAATTATAATCTTTATGATTATTGTTATAGGGTACCAAATACGAAAGACGGGCCTGATCCCCGGTTTGATAAGACTTCCGGTTGGTCTCCGGCCACGTTCCGATAATAATCCGGCAAGATCGACTATTTATCAGATAATATGTATATCATATTGGTTGATTGGTTACAATCTTATAATCTATTATTAATATGGTGATTATATTTTATTGCGAGGTACCACTAATCGATTAACGAATACGAGTTCATACCCAGTCAACTCAGTGACTTGGTCAACAACCGGACAAAACCCAGTCCAATACCTAGATGTGGATCATTATTATTATTATTATAAAGATTATATATATGTATAATACGGATAACGATCGGACTTGATAATAATAATAAAGAATAATAGTCATATATAAAATATATATGTTTATCCATACACAATCGGTTATATTGACGATATACTAGACTCGGGTTAATAATAATATTTTCTATTCTTTTGTTAGTTTAGATCTGCCAAGTTGTAATGGCCAGCTTTATTAGTTTCGAGTGCCAAGCTGTAATGGCCAGCTAGATTTAGGATATCCGGGCCATGTCTCATATAATAGCTATCGATAATGAACCCCGAGTTTAGGACTATCTAATATATATCAAGTTGTATATGTATAAGTGTATATATGATACATATCCTAGGTATTACAATCCTAACAAGTCCCACATGTAAAACATATCCATATATATATATATATATGACATATAATTATAATAAGAAGATTAAGCAGAAAATATAACGCAAACCTGTGAGTATCGTGAACTCCCAACTTTTATCGTTTTATTAATGTTTTCGAAGGAATACATGTCATTTACTAGAAAATATAGAAATGCTTTACATAATAGAAAGATTATTAATAAAAGAAATATAATAAGGGGACATAGAAATGACAAGGGCAGTATTGTCCGGTATTCGCCATTTCCATTCTTGCCCAATTAGAGGGTGGGTACCATTATTCTTGCCCAATCAGTGGGTGGGAACCATTCTTGCCCAATTAGAGGGTGGGAACCATTATTCTTGCCCAATCAGAGGGTGGGAACCATTCTTGTCCAAGCAGAGGACAGGAACCAATATATTACCATGGTAAAGTGGTACCATCGATAGGAATGACATATAATAAAAACTGATTTATGTAGAGGATCGGTTTTAAAGAAAACGACTAGATAATCATACAAATGGAACAATCCAGGTGCGAAAACCCTAGATCGTATGCAATATGATAGAGATCAAATCAGAACACAGTTAATTCCTTTTCAATAATCATTTCATTCATAAACATATTGATAAAACTTGTTTAGATTAGGTTTACAATGAAATAAGATCACTTCAGACGTTTCTAGAACCTAGAGAGAAAACACACAAAACCTCTAACCAAATGACCAACTCTTCATCTCAAAATAAAACTTAAACTATTTATAGACTGCTCATTCGACCCCACGTCTAGGTTGAATGAGTCCTTCGACCTCTTCATAAGCTCGAACCAATCAACATATACTTCAAGGCTTCCTTTAACCCCTCGACTGGTTGAATGAGTATCTCTTCAACATAAAATCTACCAAAAATGCTATAATGACAATCCAAAAGTGATAGTCACATTCCGTGCACTTATAAACTCCCCATTGACTATTTCTTGGATTGTAATCGTTCTTGATCAAGTGCCTTGTTCAACAGGTTGATTCGAAGAATCTTCTTTTGCTGTTTGCTCATCTCCGGTTCTACTTGTCGTTTAGTTGAACTTTTCTTCATTTCACGAACCTTCACATATCTTCCCAGCTTCTTATCAAAATCACAACCCACATTTACATCCTATTCAAAACAAAAGCATACAACTTTGTGATACTTCATTGCTTGCGCCATATCTTTCTCTTCACAGTTAATCAGATTATAATACAGCATAATAATGTCTTAATATGAGCAATTGATGAGCCACATTAGATCAAAGATGTGTATCTTCTTGAATTCATCGTTAACACCTTTATTCTTCAACAATATCACTACTTCAGCTGTTCTCCGGTCATAATACCAAATCACAAACTCTTTACTAAAATGTTGTTGAATCGGCATCAAAGGAATCCGTTTCATCACAACACGAGGCTTGTTCTTCAAACTTACTCTCTTCATGTCGGTAATGGGATCTATATTTCTATGAACAATACATTTAGGATATTGAGGCCTAAACACATCCCATTTGGTTCTGCTTTCTCTTGACATCTTGTCAGCAAACCATCCTACCGCATAATTATTCACCGAAGCACCCGTCATGTTGTGTCTACAAATATCACGAACAGCCCAGTACGGTAAGGTTTTAATGTCATGGAATCTGTAAAAGTACAAGATCCCTTTTTCCCACTTCACGCCTATACACCGTAGCTGTCTCAAATACTTCTAACCCAATGCTTTTCCTTTGAAAATCTAATTGTGATATTTGTAGAAACCACCTTGAACTTCTTCAACAGGTCGATTAGCTTCTTTCTCTTTCAACTTCTTCAACAGATCTTTCAAGTCATCTGATTGCTGAAAAGTTGGTTTTTGATTAACATCTTTCTCAAACACTTCATCTAAAATATTCTTACCCTTTTTCTCAGCAAGCTTCTCTACTTCATTAAGTGTTTGTTTATTAATCTCTGGTATCACATCATTCTCTTTTTCTCCGAAATACTTCGGATATTCTTCACTATTAATGTCTTCAATCTCAACATCTTCAAAGACTGGAGTATCTTGGTCATCAGAATGATTACCAGCTTCTTTGACTGGAATATTAAGAATCTCTTTCTCATTCATAATCTCTTCTAGAGACTTCCCAACCTGCTTTGCTATTCCTTCAATTATTTCCTTGGATATAGCAGCAGAGACTTCCCCATCTTCCAAATCAGAATCATTATATTCAAGCTCATATCTCATATCATTTGATTCAAAGATTTCAGGGAATATTCCAGTTAGCTCAATCGTCCATACATTCTTCTTTAACATTTGACGATATAAGCTTTTATCTTCATCAGACAAAGATCTAATCTTTTCTGTCCAAAAGATGCTATCATCATCATCAACATTTTCACCAGGTGTCTTTTTAGAACTAGATTCACCTATGTCTCCTTTATCAGTATCTCTCTTCTGATATCTATACTTTCCAACATCTTGATTGTCATCATCATCATCATCATCATCATCATCATCATCATCATCTTTATCATCTTTCTTTCCACCACTCTTATCTGCTGCATCATCATCATCATCTTCTTTTTCATCAGATGGCTCATAATCCACCTTCTCTTCTTCCTTATCCTCTTCTTCCTCCCCAGTTCCTTTCAACTATGGGGCTTTCAAGTATAGGTCATCAATCATCGTTCTCAGACCTTTGTTATTAGACTTGATCTTCTTGTTTTCTATCTGAAGCAGCTTTATCTTCTTTGTGTTTCTTTTGCCACGTGTAATCAACATCTTGTTCTGAGATTCAAGCTGTTTAACTTTAGCTTCAACCTCTCCTTGATTAGCTTTTGAAGATAGTACAATCTGAAGCATTGTCTTTTCATCTTCTTTCATCTGTCTAATTTCAGCTTGTTGTTGATTACACCTTCATCACATTCTCAACCTGGCGATTAACAGCTTCCATGATTTCACTCGAAACAGTAACCTGTGGTGTAGATGATTCAACTATTGGTGTAGCAGCAGGTTTAGTAGTGTTCTTCTGCACTTGTTCTAAAACAGTTTTCAATAATGAAGAAAAGTTTTCAGGAGCTGGATTCACTGCTTCTTCCTGAACAACTTTCTTCTTTTTCTTTGCCACTGGTGTCACACCCTCAAATTTCCACATGCGGGGTTTTACCGCGAGGCACGTGACACACCAGGATCCAAGTCAACGGTCACAATAAACGACATCTATATGATATGAAAACAACGTAAATTGCCCATTAAGTTTCAAAAATTCAACCATCGCTTGCGGAAGCGTAAAACTTTATTACAACTCAAAAGTAAAACATGAAAGTCTGATAATACTCAAAATGAAATGCAAATGGATCCTAGACGCCGTGAGACTCCGTGCGCCTAAACTCAATGCTGCTACCTTATCGACCTGAGAAAACATGCCAAAAAGACGTCAACATATAATGCTGGTGAGTTCACAAGTTTTAAGTTCACAAAGCGTTACAAACGTAAAGAATTTCATCTCAAAATGCCAAGTGTGTAAAACCTTTAAGTAAATAACAAGCGTTTCCTTACTATTACAACTGTGTTGCCGAAACCATTACTGACAAGCGTTGTGTGTGTTGCCGCCCGTGTTTGCGTTGCCGAAAATAGAGACAATATGCACCTGCCCGGCTCCCAGCCGTCAGGTGGGGTTCGTCAAGCCCAATAGATCTATCCACATTTCCCCCGTTGTGCCCCACACATTCATGGTTTTTATTAGGGACTTCGAGTTTCGTCGTTGCGTTTCCAAAAGCGTTGCATTTCAAAAGCGTTGTGTTTCAAAAGCGTTGTGTTTCAAAACATAAATGTTGTATTTGTTAAAACGTGTGGCATGCTTCTCCCCCGAGAGAGAAGTGTATAAAAGAGGGGTCATGAAACCCACCTTAGAGTGCGTCCTCAGTAAACTAGAAATCCGATACGTGTGTAATAGTCCCTACTGACCGTGTATGTTGAAAACATGTTTAAACGTTAAACCGACCAAACCAGACAAAACCCGACATCCCATTGGTGATCCGACATCCCACATGTTAGCCACATACATGATATCATGAAACTTATGCAATTAAACACTTAGCATGCGCAAACATTCACCCTATCTAGCATAATACCCAATTAACGCATAAACAAGTCCGAACACGTGTTACCAAGTTATTAGACATGTCATGGGGTTCCTAACATGTTCCTAAGTGTCAAACCGTGTTTCGGGATGTTAAAATATACATATAGCAGCAGTACACGCGATTAGGAATCAAACATGCAATTAGGAAAAGTCAACTGGTGATTAGGAAAGTCAAAATGGCGAATAGAGTTGTAATTGCCAGACATACTGGCGATTGGGGGCCAATCGCCCATAGTACAGGCGATTAGGACTCCTTAATCGCCCCTGCTGCACCGTGCCGTCTTTTTGCGCGTTTAACCCTCCAAATCAGATCCGAAACATGTGGAATCTGTGACACCCCGCATTTTCAGGTTAATACTTTTACTGAACTCTAGTTAACTTACATGTTCATACATGGCTAGATACTTAACTAGGGTTACTTAAGTAGGTTTAACATATGTTAGAAGATGTTAACATATGTTATAAGTAGGAAAATCCTTGTTAAACACACACATGAGTCCTGTATCCCAAACGTTGGTGAATTATGTGACATACATAGCAATAATATATACAATTGAATTATGGTGAACATGAAGTACGTGCTTATGTGAATTACATGTTTTTGTGAATGGTCGCCTAACTGAAAGGTAATGCGTAGATTATGCAAATTACGTGCACAACATGAGTAATATGCTATGTAATAATAAAAACAATGGTTTTTATACAATTTAGAATGGTTAATAATATTGGGTCCGGTATTGGGCTAGAACATGGTTAACGGGTCAAGTTAATGGACTAGAAGGGCCCTAATACCAATTGCTTGGGGAACAAGCAAAGCCCTCTTATAATTAGGAGGCAAGAAAAAGATAAAACCCTACTTCTTCTTCTTGTTTGTGCCGTGCGAAACCCCCACCCCCCCCTTCTCTCTTGGCTTTCAAGCAATCAAGTAATCTTTCACCTAATCAAGCTAGTTCGGGTTTAATCTCAAGGCTCTAGGGAGTTTTAGCATTGCAAGGTATACATCTTTATGATTTTTGATGAATTATAATACTTGAAAAACCTTAAAAACTCAAAAAAATAATATATGTAGAATCGCATGTATGTATGTGTAGGAGTTCTTGGATGTTCTTGATGATTTGATGATGATTGTTATTAGTAGCCATGATTAGGGTTTTCACATGATAACATATGTGTTTTGCTATGATTAATATGGTGTTTAATCAGTACTATAGGTGTTATACATGTATTAGGGATGTTCATGAAAAATTAGGGTTTGTAGATTACTTGGGATGCAAGTTTAAGATTCTGACAGATTCGGTTGAACGTTTTGTAGGGGCTGTAATGGGTTGGTAACTTGATTGTTTTGATGATTTCTTTGCATGATTGTAATGTACAAGGTCTTAGCTTCTCATAATGGGCAAAACCATCGAATTTGGACATCGTTTGAGTCGTTTTTGGAATTTTGATTGATTAGGGGTCACATCAGATTTTCGGATTTGTAAATTGGGCTAACTTTAAATGGTCATAACTTGAGATTTACATGGAGTTAGGTTATGAAATTTTTACAGTAGGTCAATACTGGAAAAATAGAGCTTTTCCAAGTGGATTCATCTCGTTTGGATGAATACACAAT
The DNA here is from genome assembly GCA_028751855.1 of Ambrosia trifida. NCBI lineage: Eukaryota > Viridiplantae > Streptophyta > Magnoliopsida > Asterales > Asteraceae > Ambrosia > Ambrosia trifida. The sequence goes on along the minus strand of CM054128.1, from coordinate 59,461,909 downwards.
TTCTGAGAATTTTTCTACTAAACTGACCTGTTGAGGAAATTTTCTGGACATAGCTGTGTTGTACGAATTTTCATAATTTTTGTGTTTGGAATTAAGACAAAACAAACATAGGTATTGTCGAGTGAATCTCAAATAAAATTCAATAAAAATTTGGGACTCTAATTCATTCGTTAAGTATTTTAAATAAATTGTTTTTCACAGCGCACAATCTGTCCTAAAAACGCAGATTGTGTACAGGGTCTTTAGGTGACTATTTAGAGTTCTATGTGGTATGTAATTGACATGTACTTTTGTGAAAACTTGTATGAGATGTATTTGATGTATTAAACTGATAATAATCACTATAATCACCAACGGGATACGTAGGACATACTTGAGCATGTAGAGTCATTAGGTGTCACTACACGGTTTTGAACTTTTAAAAGTCTTGGATAAACGAGTTACATGGTGTGTTGGTTACGCACGTATACTCACCTAGTGACATTTGTAATAGGGAGTCGGTAGCACGTTACTATTCGTGGAATTTGGATTTTCACTTGCGACCTAAGGTGAGTATCACTACTCTTTTTCTCAAAAGCATGCGTCTCAGGTATGAGACACTTTACTTAACATTTTCTAGTCCGATTTGGGACTACTTACACATCCCGGGTTGGGATGCCATTGTTCAATTTGAGGGTCGGTTACTTTGCTAGTTCGCAATTGTGTCCTTGATAAACTAAACCATTTCTATCATCTGTAAGTCCTCACGCACCGAATGAGTTGCCAGGGTTGGCAAGCGGGTTATTAGTTGATAGCGCTATTAGGTCTTACAAACCTCACACCGGCTCGGGGAGCGCGGGGGTGAACTATAACTTAACGAAACTTTATCATTGTGGATAGACAATGATGTCAGGCATGCGGCACACTTATGTGGCTACAAGTACATAGCAGTTCGGTATATTCGGTTAGTTATCATGAATGGGTTAGCTACCCTTGACATGCGATGAACTAGTGGTTACACGGTGCGGGACACCAACACAACTTACTTACTTACGTGGTTTTGGAAACCAGCGCATTTGCATATTAAATTACTTTACTTTGTGAACTCACCAGCTTTATGTTGACACACGATTTACATGCTTTTGCAGGTAGTTAGCTTCCGGTGCCAGGATTAGAAAGCACTGTACACTTCACTGCATTTGGGCTCTCGGGCATACACATAAATTATATATTATGCTTTCGTATGGTTTTAATTTGGGCGCATTGTTTTGCGCATAGTTTTTAAAAAGGTTTAAATTTGGTTTACGCTTCCGCAGCTTAACTAAACTTGGTTTTTGAAAACGAACTAAATGGTTTGGGCATTTAGAGTTCGTTCCTGTCACTTATGGCTATGGGATCCTGGTTTGTCATGCGCCTCGCGGTATAAACCCCGCAGTGGAAATTTGAGGGTGTGACAGAATCACCCAATATCAAACCCAAAACATTAATCCAACTAATTCAAGCAAAAAACCCCCAATTTATCATCATCCTAACCGTCCCGAATGCAAGCGTTTTCCCAAAATAGCATAACTAGCATGTAAACATCACATCAACATGCAAAACTTACCCTAAATAGCAAATATCTAGATTTCATCACATAACGACGTTGTCCGACATTATCCTACTGTTCTAGCATCATCCTAGAGTAAACCCTAACCTTAAACAATCAACAAAACACAACATATCATCATCAATCCTTCATAATCATTCAAACGGGTCAAAACGCCTAATATCAATAATACACATCTATGGACCTTCAAACTCCTAGGTTAACATCATATGAACTCATTTAGATCAGAAACATATTAATAATACAAGAACAACCATGTTTAAACGATAAAAATCCTATCTTGCATGAATACATCACATATAACAAACATAGAGGTTTGGGTTTGTTTAGAAACTGATTTTAATGAGTTTTCAAAGACACAAATGTTTAGAAATTAGGTCTGGACCTTTAAGGATCAAAACAATATCATTACAAAGGTTTGGGATGAAGAACACACCTTGAAATTGTAAGATTATGAGATGTAAAGCTTGGAAATGTGATTTGTTGATCAAAAACGTGTTGCAGAGGTTGAATAAGGTGTGGGGTGGCTTTGGGGTGTATTAGGGTTTCACAAATGATGTTTTAAAACATAAGGGGGGGGGGGGGGTATTTATAGGCGTTTCTAGTCGTTTAGTACGCGTCAGGCGATTACAGTGCAGTATAGGCGATTAGAATTTGTAATCGCCTATACCAACTAGCGAGTAGGCTGTAATCGCCTATACCTACCAGCGAGTAGGCTGTAATCGTCTATACCTACTAGTGATTAGGCTCTAATCGCCTATACCTATTGGCGAGTAGACTCTAATTGCCTATACCTATTGGCAATTACGCGTAATCACCTATAATGTCATGCAATTACGCGTAATCACTATTTTAACACATATAAACACGTATTCACAGACCGGCAAGTCATATAATGATTGTAAGCACATAATGCATGATAACTAACACATTCCCATCCGTTCACCAATTCCCGGGACTCAAGATTTACGTGTGTGCGTTAAATCCGGCAATTCTACAAATCACCCATCCGTGTTCACATGGTTATGGACCGACTCCTAGTGATCCCGTGGATCATAGTAACGACTCCCGATGATTCCCGGAACCATCATAGCGACTCAACTGACCTAGTTAAGTATATTTGAAAACGTTTTTCGCTAAGGTAGACTTATGTGTTTTATAAAATGTTAACCTAAACGTGCCGGGTGTCACATCACCAATATCGTCCGCTTTGCCCACCCAGAGCTCATGAATTTGTTTTTGGGTGCCCCAGTGGAAACTTCCCAGGAGGTCACCCATCCTGGTAGTGCTCCCACCTGAGCACGCTTAACTGTGGAATTCTCCTCGCATCCACTAACATTAAGCCCCAAAACGCGTTGGTGATTTAAGAGGCTAGACATTACTTATGAACCAAGGATCTCTCTTGGCCACGGCCGATGTGGGATTTTCCTGGGGTGTCACACTAGGAATGTAACGGGTGTTGTAACACTTGAGCTTCCAATTGCTGGTACTTTCTTCCCAACAACCAATAGATCTACCTCTCTGTCTCTCCTCTTCTTAGGATTATCTTTCTTAGCAATAGTCTTGTTTCTGGCTTTCTTTATCTTCTCACCAGCCACAGGAGATCCAACAAAATCAAGATTATCACACGTCAACTCCAAATCTTAATCATCCAATTCTCCATTCCCTTGGTTTTCAGCTTCAATGGCTTTGTTTAAACTTTCAATCTCACTAACCACAGTGGCCTTGGGTTTAGTGATCTTGATAGTTTCATCCCTTGAATCCCATTCAGCTTCATCTTGAGTCTCTTCTGAATTAGCAGACTCTTCATCAACTAATAACGTTTTTGCTTTCCCTTTGCTCTTTACTGATTTCTGTTTCTTAGGCTCAACCCCATCAACCTTCTTTTTGCCTTTTCTAGTCTTAGCACCTTTGTTTATATCTTGACGCTTCCGCTTAGAAGATTTGTCAACTAGAAATAAAGGGCTATCTGAGTCAGAATCACTCTTCTCATTCCTTGCTTCATTTAGACCTGGATCCTTATAAGCAACATCTCTTAAGTGTCCAAACAAATTCTTATAAGGTGGCTTCAAATTCTCAGGAACACCCTTATAAGCTCTCATCCTACTCAAAGTAGTAATACTTATGTGAGTTTGACACACAATCTGCACCGGATCTTTAATCAAGTCAGGATACTTATTATCAAACACCATATGAAGGAATCTAGGATACAATAAAAACTTATCAATCTTCAAACCCTTCAAAACTTCCATCATGTGTTCAAATATCATCCCAGAAACATTAAACGGCTTAATCAGGATCAGAGCAACAACCAACGAACATAGAATTTTTCTTATCACATCATATCCTCCTCTCACTGGTCCAAACACATGTAAAATCACACGTAGTAAATACGTGAAATGTGGACACAGTTTTGCCTTGTGTAGTAAGCAATTAGTAATTGGAGCATTGTACTTCATTCTAAGAAAATACTTCCTCTGCTCCATCCAAGTCAACTCAGTAGGATCAGTTGGAGAATCTTTCAACTGTAAAGCTTCTCGAATATCTTTTCCAGTCACAAGAACAAAGTTTTCCTGAATGTAACTTTGTATAGCTGACTTGTCATCCCAGAATGTAATCACCGCTTTCTTCCAGAAATCAACATGGTGATCTTTGTAGATTGTCTTTGGGGTGGCATGAGCATAGATTACTCTGCTTCTCTTCAAAAAGTCTATCATGCCAGAAAATTCTTCATACTACTTTACTTCTCCAAGAAATGCACAGCGGTTATGGACTGGTTTAAATATCAACTCCTGTGGTTGTTCTGATTGCTCTGAAACTTGTACCTCCTTCTCTGGGTTTTGTTGTTCAACCATAATAACCTGTAAAACACGTAAAACAAACATGAAAATTTATCAAAATTGGACAAAATTGAATTTTGGTTAAAACAATCCTTCATTCGACCCTATCGGGGGTTCGAATGAGAAGAATGTTGTGTCGAATGAGAAATTTAAATGAACAAGAAATTCATTCGACCTCAAACAAGCTTATTCGACCTTAGAAAGTCTCATTCAACCTTGAAAAGTCTCATTCGACCTTGAATAGTTGGTCGAATAGGGCTGTTTGGATTTTAAATTTTCCAAAACACAATTCAACCATGATAAACATCACATTATTGTTCTATTAGATCCTAACATGGCCGATAAACATTAATCATTGATCAATTGCATCAATTAAACAATTATAGATGGTTTTCACTCAAAATCTAGGGTTTATATATTTCAAACAATCGATTAAGTTCAATAATGTGTTTAAACACTGGATTTTGGTTTATTCTCCCCCTAAAACCATCGATAATGGCTTATTCATAACCAATTGATGTTCAAACATTGTTTAAGGTCCCTGCTTAAGTGTTCAAGGGTTTCATAGCTTCAAAAATCGATTCTGCCCTAAAAACTGGGTGTTTACCTGTTAAAATAGGATCAAAAGGATCAGATTATCAGAAGGAACAATAATCAAAAGTCTAAATCAAACGAGCAACGAGGTCTGGTTATGTTTGAAATTTTGAAAAAAATTATGAGGGTTCGAATGAGCAGATGTAGTATATATAAGGTCTCTCATTCGACCTAACGAAAGGGCGAATGAGAATTTGGAAATCTGAAAATTTTATTAATCTCAAATTTGAATCCCGTTTTGTCAATTTTGATCATTTAAACCTTTACACACTCATCCTTTATCATTTTAATGATCCAAAACTCAAATTGGTCTGTCAAACTTTAGAAAATGACCATCAATCACCATTGGTTGTCGAAAATAACACAAAAATGTAAAATTTTGGATTTTCTGAAATTTAAGCCAAAACACACTAAAAATCTTTTTGAGTTTTTGTATATATATGAACTAAATCAATGGAAAGCAAAAAACTTTTTGTGATTTTCCGCTAAGAGGGTCATATTAGTTTATGAGATATCACATCACACCGTTGTTCTGTTAGTTTTAAACTTTACTAACAATGTAACTTTGGCAACTGCTGATATTGTTATCCACATAAACTCACATGCAGATTGTTATGCAATGCTTTATACTGATAATGCTATGTATAGTATAAACTAATTCACCGGTGGTTCCCACACACACACGACATACTCCCGTATCAAGGAACTTTGCACAAATATCCATTGTAACACGTGATTATGCTATTGTTATCCGTAGTTACAAGGTATGAGGCACAGAGGTGTACAGGTCAGCAACTCAATGCTACAGAATAACATGTGCACTCTACCAGGTTGAGGTCTTATATCAATCATGATTTGCATCAATGATTAGATACGATGCATTAGATAGGCTTTGATTATCATCACACGTGTAAAGTTTCTCAATTCGGTAACTTTGGGTTTTGGCATTAAAGCTCTTTTATTAAGATACCCTGCATGATCTAGGTCCGTAATCATTACGACAAAAGATCAGATAGGCTATCCCCAGATAACAAATAACATAATGACCCAAAACCTCCGAATTTTGTACAAACCCTATCAAACGAAATTACGATACCAAGACCATATGCCCATGAGGTGTTCATCCACATAGTAAACAATTCGATATGTACGTATCAGGCACACAGTAATAAGTCTACGAAGCCTTTCAGCAAATCACACAAAATTAACATCTATCAAGCATTTTGACTTTTTGAATTCTTTAGCATGCAATAGATCCTCACTGATATACTATCATCTTCTCTTTTTCTCCAGGAAAAATCATTTTTGATTTTCTGATTTTTATGGATTTTTGAAAATTTTTCAATGTTTTTGGTTTTTCTAAAAATGCTCCCCATGAAATTAAAAACATATTTTTGGGTTTTTGAATTTTCTGAAAGCATAAAAACAAAATAAAAATGATAAACCGAGGTGACGATTAGTCTTGTTTTTCTTTAATACCATTAGCTTTTAACAAAAATTCAAATCTTGATTTGTCAAAAGCTTTGGTAAAAAGATTATGTCTCTAATAGTCAGTGTGAATTTTGACCATATCAATCAAACCTTTAGCATAGCAATCACGAATAGTGTGATACTTAATCCGGATGTGCTTAGCCTTAGAGTGATTAACATTTTCTATAGTGAGTGCAATGGCGGCTTCATTATCGCAATGAATGGGGGTTTTAAGAAACTGCAAACCGTAGTCGCGCATTTGTTGTTGTATCCACAAAACCTGTGAGCAACAACTCGAGGCGGCCACATTTTCGGCTTCACATGTAGATAAAGTAACTGCTGTTTGCTTCCTGCACTGCCAGGTCACGTGCCTGCTCCCCAGAAATTGACATCCAGCCGTTGTGGATTATGCATCTTTATCGCATCAGCCAAAATCTGCATCTTTGAAAGCAACAAAGTCAAAATTATCATCATTAGGGTACCATAGTCCACGTGAGGGACAACCATTCAGATATCTCAGGATTTGTTTGACAGCTGCAAGATGACTTTGTTTCGGCTTCGATTGAAATCTAGCACAGAGACACGTTGCAAACATTATATCCGGCCGAGATGCAGTCAAATACATCAAAGAGCCGACGATGGCTTTATATGTAAAGGGATCAATGAGCTCCCCCTTAGCATTAACTCCAATCCCGTAATTGGTTGGAATGGGAGTATCCATAGGCTTTGAATCATCCATCTGGAATTGGCTCAAGACTTTAGAAACATATTTTGTCTGGTGAATAAAAATGCCCGTTGACAATTGATCCACCTGCAAGCCCAAAAAGAATTGCATTGATTTGTGCAGGGCCTAGGAGGTAAGGTCTTTGGCTACATGTTCAGCTTCCAGCACGAGGTCTATTTGGAACTCAACCTCGTAGTCCGATGGCGATTCCATCAAATCCTCAGGAAATACATCCGAGTAATCCCGCACTACGAGGACATCCCCTTGCTTAGGGATATCAGCCCCCACATCCAAGACCTACACCAGGTACGCCTTACACAACGCGTAAACATCTTCCCCACCTTTAGCATAGAAATAACCCGAGGTAATGAGCAACCGTCGTGCCCATGAACAGTAATACGATTCCCATCATGAGTTGTAAGTCGCAGGAGTCTCCGCCCACACACAAAGTGAGCATCCATGGTAGCCAGCCAATCCATCCCAAGAATAACATCAAAGCAACCCAATGACATTAAGTACAAGAGAATAGGAAAGCTATGGCCCGATGACTCGATCCAACAATTATCTACAGCCTTGGTCACAAGGAGTGACTTTCCTACTGCAACCTTGTCCTCGATTAAATGTCTAGTATCCTTGGGATCCTATCTAACCCAATACAAAAGGTGATAGACACAACCCATACAAAACATTCATGACAAAACCGTCACAAGATATATTCAGGATGTGTAAAGTAAGGGTAAACTTCTAATAACGTTGATCAAGTGTGATTAGCTGTTTACTTTACTTTAGTCACCCTAAACACAACAAGTTACGACCACATTAACAATTCTGCCTACACATTAACACAAATACACATGGTATTTAGCTATTAAACCTTAAAAGTTTGCAATTAACAAACGAAGAAGGGAATTCTACCATACCTCAAAACACAAGAGCATACACCCCCTATGAATTATTGCAATTAAGCACTCGATAAGAGCCATCATAACATTCTTAAAACAAATATAGTTATTGGGTTTCTTTCTAACACTTTATGTATCTAATTGATCAACGAGAAGCATCCCACCCTATGTGTCGTGCATTACGCACTACATAATAAACTTCCCAACTACATCAAAATGTAAAGGCACTAACCGCCCGTTTATGACTCCATGCTATTAAGCATCCAATGAAGTGTGTGTATATATATATATAGACATACGTCAAAAAAAAAATAAGGATTACCTCTTGGCGTGCAGCTACCCAGCAGTTGACATTTCTTATTAACAGTTTGGTCCCATACCAGATTCGAGTTCGAGCACAAACTGTTCGAATCCCTCGAACCATTGCTCTGATACCAACTTGTAAGACCCTCAAAACCGACGGGTCAAACAGTTGGCATTCAAAGACTAAAACCCTGAATTAATACTCAAGAAGTCTTATTTATTATCAGAAAACACGCAGCGGAAAATTAAAAGTTTAGTTATCCAAACATGAAATTCCCCATGACGGGTCAATCATATTTGTAGAACAAAACAATAAGTTTAGGAAAAAAAATAGTTTCCAAATAAATAGAGTAGACTCTTTATTTCGAAATGTCAACCGCCCCTGAGTAGTCCTGCAGCAAGCCAAGGCATCCCTTTTTATTCTTCAAGTACCTGAAATCAAGCTAATATGCACGCAAAGTCAGACGAGCTGAGTAAATTCAAGTTTTATGAAGTTCTTATATAATAAGTAATTTGTCAAAATAGAGCATAACAAAATACTTTAACCTTAGAGTTACAATAAGCGTAATCCGCCTATTTGATCTCTAAGCAAATAATAAATAAAGTCTAGAATAAGCGCCATCCGCCTACTTAACATAAGACTTTATTTTAAATCTACAATAAGCGCATACCGCCTATTTGTGACAAAAGTACATCAGGTCTACATAAGCGCATATCGCCTACTAAGACTCAACCATAACTATAAATCCGAGCGAACATACCATGTAACTATCGTAGCTCAATTTATAATACTAACCGTCATACACAGTTCATATATATAGTAAGGAATTAAACCTGATCAAGTATAAATCAAGGCAAATCCCGATCTAACAAGCAAGGTTCCACATGCACTTTCAAGACATGCATATTAGCCCAAAATATTTTAAAACAGTAAAAGGGCACATGAATTCACCTTAATGTGCAACCTGTTTCACCACAAGCTAGGAAAATTTAAAGGGCACGAGGCGTCAACGACTTGAAACGATATGTATAAAAATAATATCTCTGACAGTCGGAAAATCTGAACGCAGGTACGTAGCCCACTAAACAGTCCTGAACCATAATATGGGGCCATAACTGCAAGGTGATTAATTAGGCCCACAGCCTCCCTATCATTAACCACGTTCCACCCTTCACCCTATAATAACTTCCAATTTGATGTGGTGACAACAACATGAGGCTATATAGTCATTGAAATATTATTAAGAACATTTTATTCAATTCTTAATAGTGTTGTTTGGTATCCCATGTTTGCTTTGGTTGAACATGACAACCATCCATCAACTATAATTACATAGATTTTAAATTTCATTGTTTTAAGTTCACTTCTGCTTATCATTTGGCGATTCCTTAACTTCCTTTTAATATGCATAAAGGCCATCAACAACACTAGCCGATTCCATGACTTGAAGTATTGTCTTAGAATCCGTTTGTACATACATGTAATAATAATTTATGCCCAAACCTCGACCAACCCATCGGCCCACAAGGAACCAGCAGACAGTAACCGACCAACCTGGGAGGTATTAAAATCGGTTGCCCCATTTTAACTAACACCAACCAGCATTCCAATCCCGACCCAAAGTTTTCGTATGACCCATACTAAATGAGAGTCCGAAGGGAAGGTGGCAAACCTGGAACGCGTGATGGCGACTCCGAACTAGTGTATTTCAAGATCGGCGAGCTGTACGCGACCGATATCCAGAGGTGACTCACCGGCCGTGATCGGTGTACCAAAGTCACGGTAGAATGCCATCCGAAGTTGAACAAACTAGATCCGTTAGTCGGAGACGACACATAATCGAGCCATAAAAAAGGAGTTTTCTGGACGTTAGTTTTACCTGGGTTGTTCGGCTATTGTGAAGAATCGCCTTCCTCTTCCTTTTCGTCGCGGCGAGGAACAAAAGAAGGAAAATCTGTGAGTCGAAAAAAGGAGGCATTCAACAAAAACAAAAAAATCAATACGGATAATATTGTCTCGAGCCTTGCTGTTGATGAAAGCAAGAAGAAGGAAATTTATATATTGGAATATTATGAAGGAAGAACAAGACCACACCTTGTAAATAAGATGTCGAAGGCAAGCCAGACACCTCTTTGTTTGTAATATAAATATCGCTTGACATTTCCTCCTATCGCCTCTTATGATGATGATGATACTGCTTGGACGATAATGATGATGATAATGTGCAACAAGAAGAGTCGTATATAGACAAAAGGGAGGAGGGCATTAGGGTTTTTCATCTTGTAACATTTTACAATTAGATCCCCCCTATTTTGATTTCCATGTTACTTGTATGCGTGTAGGATCGTCAAATCTACAAAGATAGTGATCAAACAAGTTTGATTCAGGTGCGGAATTGTTAGGATCTGAGTTTGATTGTTTTGATATATTTAGAATAAGATGAGAAATGAATGATGTAAGTATATATGGAAAGTGCAGCGGAATGATAAACTATAATAAAAAAAACAGGAATATATGTTTTCAATGATCAAATGCTTTCATTAATTGAAGGATTACAATCAGTACAAATACTCCCCCTCAGCCTGATCACACAGTGATTGTTTGTCTGAGAGAATGTTTGTGTGTGATGTAATAGAACAGTACAAGCACTGTTCTATTTATAGACAAACCTAAACCACTGGTGACCTGTGCTGACGTCACCTAAGATAGTGACCTCTAACAGAATAACAACATAAAACATCTGCCCTATACAAACTACTGTTATATTACAAAGCACTGTTAAAGCAAACTACTGCTAAGGGAAAACTCTGATGGTCTTGCAACATCTGTTGGAGTCTAAGTGCTGTTGACTCCAACAGACCTTTAGTCTTCAGTACTTGATCAGCAGTTGTTTCTTTATCAGACCTTTGGTCAGCAGTTGTTCTCTATCAGTTGTTCTCTGGCAGTCCTTTGTATCAGCAGTTGTAGCAGCAGTTGTTTGGATGGAACAGTTGTTAGGGTCAGCAATCTTTTGAGAAGAATATGTTGTAAAGACTGTTTATTTGTGGAATCAACTGTTAGTATATTTTGGCTTTTCAATCATCTGTTCTTCTACAGGTCAGCAGACCCAACAGGAATCCCTGAATCAATCACAAAATGATAACAATACTAACAAAACACAGAAATCATCTTTAAAAGCTTCATTTCATTGATAAACACACTCAATTACACGTTATAATAAGCTTTACAATCAATATATGACGTGAATTAAGTTTACACAAAACCCTAGGGAGAGACTCAAATAGGAGGGAAACAAAAATGACCAAAACTTACATTCAAAATGAACTTGACCTATTTATAGGCCTGCACATTCACCCACTTTGCTTGGTCGAATGTGCAGGTTCGCCCATTCATCATGGTCGAACCAAGCTATACATTAACATCTAATCTACCTTCGACCTCCTATCTCTCCTTCGCACCTTTTGCTCTCCTTCACACCTTTAGAAATCTTCATTCGCCCATATTTCTTCCTTCGCCCATTTGACAAAACACACTAACATATGTTAATTGTAATCCAAAGCATTTGTCGCACAAAATGCATCTACAAACTCCCCCTCAACTATTGGTTGGATTGTTTACGCTCTTGGTCCATCCTTTTGTTCATAAGCTTTATGTGCAGTAACGTCTTTTGTTCTTTGGTCATCACCGGTTCAAGCACTTGCTTCGCCTTTTTCTTTTTGACATCAGGAGCATCTTGAATCTTCACGAACTTCCCAAGCTTCTTATCAAAATCGCATCCAGCGTTTATATCATAAGCAAAGCACAGAAATACCACACGTTGGTATTTACTTGCTTGTTCAGCATCCTTCACCTCACTGTATATCAGATTGTAATACAACATAATGATATCCTCATGTGAACAATTAACCAACCACATAGGATCAAATATGTGTATTTTCTTGAAATTCTTTTCTCCATCCTTCAACACAATCACAGCCTCTGCAATCTTCCAATCATAATACCACCAGATAAAGTCTTTCGCAAAGTGTTGTGGAATCTGCAATAGCAGAATATGTTTCAACACTTTCGGTGGTTTGTACTTCAAAGTCACCTTGGGCAAACCGGTAATAGCATCAATATCTTTCTTATGAACAATCCGCTTCGGATACTGAGGTTCAAAAAGATTCCATCTCGTCCTGCTTTCCCTAGCCATACGATCAGCAAAATAAGCAATGTGATCGTTCAAAGATCCAGTCAATCGATGTCTACAAACATCACGAATAGCCCAGTATGGGAGAGTCTTCAGATCATGAAATCTGTCAAAATACAGTATCCCCTTCTCCCACTTAACAGCAACACACTTCAACTGCTTTATAAACTTCCAACCCAACGCTCTTCCTTAAACATTTCGTTGTGGAATTTATAGAAACTTCCCTGGATCTCTGCTTTGGGACGATTGGCTTCTTTCTCTTTCAGTTTCCTCAGTAACTCTTTCAAACTGTCAGATTGTTCGATATGCGGTTTATCATGCCCCTTGAACACTTCTTCAACAAACTTATCACTCTTTTCTCTAGCAAGCTTCTCGGCTTCTTTTAGTAATTCTTCAGTGAAAGCAGCAAATGCAGAATCTTTATCTTTCTTGAAATATTCTGGATACTCTTCACTGGTTATATCTTCAATTTCAATCTCCTCAAACGCAGGTACGTCACGATCATCAGAATGATTTCCAGCTTCCTTTTCAGGTAGATTAGGAATCTGGTTATCAGCCAATAATTCTTCCAATGTTTTCCTAACCTGCTTTGCCAAACCTTCCAAAATCTCCTTTGACATTGCCATAGAAACTTCACCATCTTCCAGATCTGGATCATTATATTCCAATTCCAGCATCCTGTCACTAGATTCAAAGATCTCAGAAAATCTACTGGTCATGTCTATCGTCCAGACTCGATCAGTTAACTTCTGGCGATACATTCGTTTATCATCTTCAGACAATGACTTCAGCTTTTCATTCCAAAAGATCGTATCATCATCAACCGATCCTCTAGGAGCTTTAGAACTGGATTCACCTCCTTTTCCAGATCCACGTTTCTCATACTTATACTTATTTGTATCGTCATCATCATCATCAACATCATCAAATGCAAAGCTGCCTCCATCACTAGATTCACCATACGAACCATCATCATCTCCATCATCCTTCTTCTTTTTCTTTTGAGGAGCATTTCCTGCATCTTCATCAAGATCCTCATCTTCCTCCTCCTCATTATCAGACGGTTCAAAATCAACCTGCTCCTCATCTTGTTCTTTGTCCTCTTCACCTTCTTTCAGTTGAGGAGCTCGAGAGTACAAGTCTTTGATCAAGTTGTCCATGTTCTTGTTACTCTCTTTTAGCTTCTTGTTCTCTTCTTTCAAAGCTATGTATCGTCTGGTGTTTCTTTGTTCGTGTTTCAACAGCTTCTTGTTTTCTTTACTGAGTCATTTAATTTCAGCTTCAAGTGCTTCCTGATTGTCATGAGATGTCTCAACAACGTCTAACATCTTCTGATCGTTGTTCTTCAGTTTCTCAATCTCTGCTTGCTGCTGATTAATTATCTTCATCATATCGGCTAGCTTCCGGTTCACAGCGTTCATCACATCACTATCAACTGTGACCTTTGGAGTAGAAGCTTCAGCAACAGCAGGCAACTTACCTTTCTTAATCTTCTGTAACACTCTGTCCAGTGCATCATTAAATTTATCAACAGGTAGATCAGTCTCTTTCTCAGTTCCTGATGATGTTTTCTGTTTCTTCGCAACTGGACTTGCAACCGGTGATTTCGAGCTAGATGCTGGTGGAAGTTTCTTTCCAGCAATCAGTGATTCAATCTCTCTAGCTCGCTTCTCCATGGCTTTAAAACTTTCTCTTTCTTCTTAAATTGGGGCTTTTTCTGTTTCTCCCCCTGCATTGGCGATCCAGGAAAATCTCCTGATCCCAAGCCTAAGTCTTCATTAGCTTCATCTAAACGAATAGGACTCTTGTTTCTCTGTTCTTCCAAAGACCTATTCAGACTAGCAGACTCACCAGCCATAGTGGCCTTGGGCGTGGTGCTCTTTACAGTCTCTTCATCAGAATCCCATCTTTCATCTTCTTGCGTCTCCTCAGAATCAACCGACGCTTCATCCACAAGATGTAATCCTTTATTTGCCATACTTTTGTGCCTTCTTGACGCACTTTTCTTCCTGGCTGGTTCAGCTTCAGTCTGAACTTCAATTCTAATCTCTTTCTCTTTACCTTTACCACTCTTTGCTCCCACATTGACAACCTGCCGCTTTCGTTTTGCCTCAGGGTCAACTGGATGTAACGGATTGTCTTTGTCAGATGCACTGTCAGCATGCCTCACCTTATCTTGACCAGGATCCACATAATCAATCTTGATTAAGTGACCAAATAAACGTCTCACTGGTGGTCTTTCATTCACAGATAACCCCTTATAAGCTTTCATTCTGGCAAGAGTATTAATGTTCATATGCTCCTGAACAATAATCAGCTTTGGGTCCCTCTTCAACTTCTTATACTTTAAATCGAAAATCATCTGAAGGAATCTAGGATATAACAGAAACTTCCTAGTCCTTGTACCTCTCACTGGTTCCAATAAGTGTTCCATAAGCATTCCTGATACATTGAACGGTTTGTTCAATATAAGTGCTACCATCAACGAGCTTATGCTTTTCCTCATCAGATCATAACCACCAGCCGCTGACCCAAAGACATGTATCATCACATGTGCTAAATACTTGAACTGAGGACAGAGCTTTCCTTTGTGTAACGAACCATCAGTAATCGGTCCGTTATACTTCATTCTGAGAAAGCACTTCCTTTGTTCAATCCAGCTGAGTTCTCTGGGATCTGTCTTGACATCTTCAAGTTTAAACGCTTCCCGAATATCATTCTCTGACACAATAATCAGCTCTCCTTGAATCTTGCTGACTAGAGAAGATTCTCCATCCCAGAAGTCCATTTTAGCGTTTGTCTAGAACTCCTGTAACAAATCTCTGTAAATGATAGCGGGTGTAGCAATCGCATCGATCACCCGACTCCTCTTCAGAAACTCTATAATCCTAGTAAACTCTGTATGCTTCTTCACGTCTCCAAGATATGCACAGTAGTTGTGCGCATTCTCAAACAGTAAAATATCAGTCTTCGCTGTCTCGGCAGCCTGTGAGGATGAACCAGCAGGAACACTCGTATCTTCCTGTTCAGACGTGGTTAAAACTGCAAAACAAATAAAGTAAACGCGTTAAGAACAAACAAAATAAACAAAAATTGAATATTTGGATTTTCATTTCTACATTCGCCCAAATAAGAGTACGAATGAGAAATTTTTGGTGCGAATGTGAAGTTTCAAGGGTTCGAATGTGAAAAGTTTTGAATAAATGTTTCATTCGCCCGTTTAACTTCATTCGCCCACATAAACCTTCTCCTTCGCCCGTTTTTGCACGTTCGACCGTTCGTAAAGGGCGAAAGAGTCAGTTCATCATTTCAAATTTCAGCTTACGCATTGCCAAAAAGATGGGCGCTCAATACATCGAAGCCCATGTTGATTCAATGTTAGTCGCCAATCACATCGATGGCTCGTATGAAGCCAGAGAGCCATCGATGATTTTATACTTACAGCACACCAAAGAGCTGATGAATAGTCTCCTCCACTGCAAAGTAATCCACGTGCGCAGAAGCCAGAACAAGCCAGCCGATGCTTTAAGTAAAATGGCATCAACTGCATTTGATCATATGGCGAAAGACGTACGAGTCGAGGTGCTGACCAAGCCGTCTGTGCCACAAAAGCAAGTAAACGTGGTTCAGACAGGAAAGGAATCTTGGATCACCCCCATAATAGCCTTCCTGACCAAAGGCATCCTCCCATCAAACAAAGCAGAAGCAAGGAAGCTACAACACAAGGCCTTACATTATGAGGTCGCCGATGGTATCTTATACCAACGGTCTTATCTTGGACCATTGCTCAGATGTGTAGATTCCATAGAGGCCACGTACTTAATAAAAGACATTCACGAAGGCACGTGCGGATTGCACGCAGGACCTCGAATGGTCGTCGCCAAACTTATGAACGTCGGATACTATTGGCCGGGAATGCACCTCGATGCATTAAGAGAGCTGCACAAATGTGACGCCTGCCAACGCCATGCGCCTGGCATACTTAGACCAAAAAATAACTTGATACCAGTCACCGTGGCATGGCCATTCCAAAAATGGGCCATTGATCTGGTGGGACTTTTCCCTACGGCGCCAGGCAACGTCAAATAAAGGTGCGAAGGAGAGAAGGAGGTCGAATGTAGAATTAGATGTTAATGTATAGTTTGGTTTGACCATAGTGTTTGGGCGAACCTGCACATTCGACCAAGCAAAGTGGGTGAATGTGCAGGCCTATAAATAGGTCAAGTTCATTTTGAAAGTAAGTTTTTGTCATTTTTGTTTCCCTCCTGTTTGAGTCTCTCCCTAGGGTTTTGTGTAAACTTAATTCACGTCTTATTTTGATTGTAAAGCTTATTATAACGTGTAATTGAGTTTGTTTATCAATGAAATGAAGCTTTTAAAGATGATTTCTGTGTTTTGTTAGTATTGTTATCATTTTGTGATTGATTCAGGGATTCCGCACCTGAATCAAACTTGTTTGATCATTATCTTTGTAGATTTGACGATCCTACGCGCATACAATGTGGTATCAGAGCACTTTTTTTTGATAACTGATGGTAGTTGATGACGATTTTCTAAAACTTGATGAACCATTTGAGCTTTGTAATCTTTAAATAAGAAATAATGAATGTCGGATGCTTAAAAGTTGGAAAATAGTTTGAACAGGACTCGATTTGGTAAAATTTTCGAAAATTCCAGTTTACTTTCGCCCCTTCGTTGGGTCGAAGGAGGAATTTTCTGCTCATTCGTATGTTTAAGATTGGGTGAATGTGAGTGTTCATGTGTAATATTCTCATTCGAACCCTTTTGCCACATTCGAACCTTTAATTAGGGTCGAAGGAGGCAAAAGTTTCGCATTTGACCAGTATAAACGGGCGAAGGAACAGCCTATATATACCCTGATCTCCTCATTCGACCACATTCAAAAAAAAATTCAAAATTTCTGTGATAAGTCCACTTGTTGCTCGTGTTATTTAGCTTGTTTCATTGTGTTCGTCTGCTTGTTCTGATCATTTTGCCTTTATCCTTACAGGTTTTCATCCACTTTACAGGGTTTAATCAATGATTTTGTGTTCGAGCCCTAACCAACTTAGAACAGGGTTTTAAACATGTTAATTGGACACATTTTTGATAGGGTTTCATTGATTGAGTGTTTAGGGGGAGAATATGCAAAAACATTGGATTAAGAACAATCAGATTGCATAATCGATTAATAAAAGTCATTCGAACCCTAGTTTTTGATATAAAACACTAAATCAATGAATAACTGATAAAATTGATTGATAGGAAAGCTTAATCGTTGGTTTTAGGTTCTTGACAAATCAAAATGACAGTTTGAAACTTACTGGATTTCAAAATAGAAATTTGAATTAATGAACTGACACCTTCGCCTATTGACGAACGGTCGAACGTGCATATTTGGGCGAATGAAGTTAAACGGTCGAATGAAACAATTTTTCAAAACTTTCCACATTCGTACCTTTGAAACTTCACATTCGCACCCAAAATCTCTCATTCGAACCTTTAATTGGGCGAATGTAGAAATTAAAAACCAAATTTTCAGTTTTTGTTTATTTTGTTTGTTTTTAACATGTTTACTTGATTTGTTTTGCAGTTTTAACCATGTCTGAACAGGAAGATACGAGTGTTCCTGCTGGATCATCCTCACAGGCTGCCGAGACAGCGAAGACTGATATTTTACCGTTTGAGAATGCACACAACTGCTGTGCATATCTTGGAGATGTGAAGAAGCACACGGAGTTTACTAGGATAATAGAGTTTCTGAAGAGGAGCCGGGTGATCGATGCGATTGCTACACCCGCTATCATTTACAGAGACTTGTTACAGGAGTTCTGGACAAACGCTAAAATGGACTTCTGGGATGGTGAATCTTCTCTGGTTAGCAAGATTTAAGGAGAGCTGATTATTGTGTCAGAGAATGATATTAGGGAAGCGTTGAAACTTGAAGATGTCAAGACAGATCCCAGAGAACTCAGCTGGACTGAACAAAGGAAGTGCTTTCTCATAATGAAGTATAACGGACCGATTACTGATGGTTCGTTACACAAAGGAAAGCCCTGTCCTCTGTTCAAGTACTTAGCACATGTGATGATACATGTCTTCGGGTCAGCGGCTGGTGGTTATGATCTGATGAGGAAAAGCACAAGCTCTTTGATGGTAGCACTTATATTGAACAAACCGTTCAATGTATCAGGAATGCTTATGGAACATTTATTGGAGCCAGTGAGAGGTACAAGGACTAGGAAGTTTTTGTTATATCCTAGATTCCTTCAGATGATTTTTGATTTAAAGTATAAGAAATTGAAGAGAGATCCAAAGCATATTATAGTTCAGGAGCATATGAACATTAATACTCTTGCTAGAATGAAGGCGTATAAAGGTGTGCCTGTGAATGAACAACCACCAGTGAGACGTTTATTTGGTCACCTGATCAAGATAGACTATGTAGACCCTGGTAAAGATAAGGTGAGGCATGCAGACAGTGCATCTGACGAAGACAATCCGTTACATCCAGTTGACCCTGAGGCAAAACGAAAGTGTCAGGTGGTGAATGTAGGAGCAAAGAGTGGAAAAGGTAAAGAAAAAGAAATTGAAGCAGAAGCTTAACCAGCTAAGAAGAAAGTTTCAAGACGACACAAGAGTATGGCAAAGAAGGGATTGCATTTGGTGGATGAAGCGTCGATTGATTTAGAGGAGACGCAAGAAGATGAAAGATGGGATTCTGTTACAGAGACTGTTAAGAGCACCACGCCCAAGGCCACTGTGGCTGTTGAGTCTGCTAGTTTTAACATATCGTTGGAGGAACAGAGAACTAAAAGCCCAATTCATTTAGATGAAGCTGATGAGGGATTAGGCTTGGGATCAGGAGATTTTCTTTGATCGCCAATGCAAGGGGAGAAACAGAAGAAACCCCAATTCAAGAAGAAGGAGAAGGTATTGAAGCCCATGGAGAAGAGAGCTAGAGAGATTGAATCACTGATTGCTGGAAAGAAACTTCCACTAGCATCTAGCTCGAAATCACCGGTTGCTAGTCCAGTTGCAAAGAAACAGAAAACAACATCAGGTACTGAGAAAGAGACTGATCTACCTGTTGATGAATTTAATAGTGCACTGCATAGAGTGATAAAGAAGATTAAGAAAGGAAAATTGCCTACTGTTGCTGAAGCTTCTACACCAAAGGTCACAGTTGATAGTGATGTGATGAATGCTGTGAACTAGAAGCTAGCTGACATGATGAAGATAATTAATCAGCAGCAAGCAGAGATTGAACAATTGAAAAACAACGACAAGAAGATGCTAGACGTTGTTGAGACATCTCATGACAATCAGGAAGCACTTGAAGCTGAAATTAAACGACTTCACAAAGAAAACAAGAAGTTATTGAAACACGAACAGAGGAATACCAGAAGATTCATTACTTTGAAAGAAGAGAACAAAAAGCTGAAAGAGAGTAACAAGAACATGGACAACTTAATTAAAGACTTGTATTCTCGAGCTCCTCAGCTAAAAGAAGGTGAAGAGGACAAAGAACAAGATGAGGAGCAGGTTGATTTTGAACCGTCAGATAATGAAGAGGAGGAAGATGAGGATCTAGATGAAGTTTATAAAACAGTTGAAATGTGTTGTTGTTAAGTGGGAGAAGGGGATACTTTATTTTGACAGATTTCATGATCTGAAGACTCTCCCGTACTGGGCTATTCATGATATATGTAGACACCGGTTGACTGGATCCTCAAACGATCACATTGCTTATTTTGCTGATCGAATGGCGAGGGAAAGCAGGACGAGATGGAATCTTTTTGAACCTCAGTATCCGAAGCGAATTGTTCACAAGAAAGATATTGATACTATTACAGGCTTGCCCAAGGTGACTTTGAAGTACAAACCACCAAAAGTGTTGAAACACATTCCATTATTGCAGATTCCACAACACTTTGCGAAAGATTTTATCTGGTGGTATTATGATTGGAAGATTGCAGAGGCTGTGATTGTGTTGAAGGATGGAGAAAAGAATTTCAAGAAGATACACATATTTGATCCTATGTGGTTGGTTAATTGTTCACATGAGGATATCATTATGTTGTATTACAATCCGATATACAGTGAGGTGAAGGATGCTGAACAAGCAAGTAAATACCAGCGTGTGGTATTTCTGTGCTTTGCTTATGAGATAAACGCTGGATGTGATTATGACAAGAAGCTTGGTAAGTCCGTGAAAATTCAAGATGTTCCTGATGTCAAGAAGAAAATGCCGAAACAAGTTTTTGAACCGGTGATGACCAAAGAACAGAAGAAACAATTGCACATAAAGCTTATGAACAAAAGGATGGACCAAGAGCGTAAACAATCCAAGCAATAGTCGAGGGGGAGTTTGTAGATGCATTTTGTGCGACTAATGCTTTGGATTACTATTAACATATGTTTTTGTTCTTGGTCGAATGGGCGAAGGATTTTTATATGGGCGAATGAGAATTTCTGTTTGGGCAAAGGAGAGCTAAAGGTGCGAAGGAGAGAAGGAGGTCGAATGTAGAATTAGATGTTAATGTATAGCTTGGTTCGACCATAGTGTTTGGGCGAACCTGCACATTCGACCAAGCAAAGTGGGCGAATGTGCAGGCCTATAAATAGGTCAAGTTCATTTTGAAAGTAAGTTTTTGTCATTTTTGTTTCCCTCCTGTTTGAGTCTCTCCCTAGGCTTTTGTGTAAACTTAATTCACGTCTTATTTTGATTGTAAAGCTTATTATAACGTGTAATTGAGTTTGTTTATCAATGAAATGAAGCTTTTAAAGATGATTTCTGTGTTTTGTTAGTATTGTTATCATTTTGTGATTGATTTAGGGATTCCGCACCTGAATCAAACTTGTTTGATCATTATCTTTGTAGATTTGACGATCCTACTCGCATACAATCCTCCATCCAATCCATCAAGGTTAGGATCGGTGCATGTGACAAACATGTAAGACCCGCAAATCCGGTGTCAAACTTTTCTTTCATTTCAAGAAACGCGTTCTCTTGGTCCAAGTCCCAAGCAAACCTCACCTCATTCTTGGCCAGTGTAGTCAGTGAGCTATCCTAGAGAAATCCTGTACGAACCTCCGATAACAACCTGCCAACCCAAGAAGCTACTAATATCAGGCGATGATTTTGGTGTCGCCCAATTCATCACTTCCTGAATCTTCGTGGAATCTACCATGGTACTGACGGAATTAATGACATGGGCCAGAATACTGACCCTCATGAATTCAGATAGCAACTTTAAGAAATTTAGCTCAAAGCTTCTCATTCCTTAGAGTTTGAAGAACCTTCTTGCGATGTAGAATATGGTATTCTTCTCTTTCGGAGTATATGGGCATGCCATCAATGGAAACAATAACAAAACAGTTGAGCATTGGCCTACGCACCCAGTTCATCAAATCCATGAATGTCGCAGCACGTTAGTCAGGCCAAAAGATATTACAAAAACCCATCATGTCCATAACGAGTACGGAAAGTGTCCTGATCTCATATTTTCAGCTGATGATAACCCGATCTTAGATCAATTCTCTAGAGCCAACTAGCTCCTTGGAGCTGATCGAAATGAATCGTCAATTCTCGGTAAAGGATATCTATTCTTCACCATCAAGTGATGCACATTCACATGCTACCATCTTTTTTTTTACAATTAAAACCGGCGCACCCCATGGTGGGATACTCGGTCTAATGAATCCTTTCTCGAGCAAATCCTGGAGATGAGAGTTATTTCATTTGCGCATGGGCTAGGAGGTAAGGACTTTGGCTACATGTTCAGCTTCCGGCACGAGATCTATTTGGAAGTCAACCTCGCAGTCCGATGGCTATTCCATCAAATCCTCAGGAAATACATCCGAGTAATCCCGCACTACGAGGACATCCCCTTGCTTAGGGATATCAGCCCCCACATCCAAGACCTACACCAGGTACGCCTTACATCAACGCTGAAACATCTTCCCCGCCTTTAGAATAGAAATAACCCGAGGTAATGAACAATCGTCGTGCCCATGAACAGTAATACGATTCCCATCATGAGTTGTAAGTCGCAGGAGTCTCCGCCCACACACAAAGTGAGCATCCATGGTAGCTAGCCAGTCCATCCCAAGAATAACATCAAAGCAACCCAATGACATTAAGTACAAGAGAATAGGAAGGCTATGGCCCGATGACTTGATCCAACAATTATCTAAAGCCTTGGTCACAAGGAGTGACTTTCTTACTGCAACCTTGTCCTCGATTAAATGTCTAGTATCCTTGGGATCTTATCTAACCCAATACAAAAGGTGATAGACACAACCCATACAAAACATTCATGACAAAACCGTCACAAGACATATTTAGGATGTGTAAAGTAAGGGTAAACTTCTAATAACGTTGATCAAGTGTGATTAGCTGTTTACTTTACTTTAGTCACCCTAAACACAACAAGTTAGGACCACATTAACAATTCTGCCTACACATTAACACAAATACACATGGTATATAGCTATTAAACCTTAAAAGTTTGCAATTAACAAACGAAGAAGGGAATTCTACCATACCTCAAAACACAAGAGCATATACCCCCTATGAATTATTGCAATTAAACACTCGATAAGAGCCATCATAACATTCTTAAAACAAATATAGTTATTGGGTTTCTTTCTAACACTTTATGTATCTAATTGATCAACGAGAAGCATCCCACCCTATGTGTCGTGCATTACGCACTACATAATAAACTTCCCAACTACATCAAAATGTAAAGGCACTAACCGCCCGTTTATGACTCCATGCTATTAAGCATCCAATGAAGTGTGTGTGTGTATATATATATATATAGACATACGTCAAAAAAATAAGGATTACCTCTTGGCGTGCAGCTACCCAGCAGTTGACATTTCTTATTAACAGTTTGGTCCCATACCAGATTCGAGTTCGAGCACAAACTGTTCGAATCCCTCGAACCATTGCTCTGATACCAACTTGTAAGACCCTCAAAACCGACGGGTCAAACAGTTGGCATTCAAAGACTAAAACCCTGAATTAATACTCAAGAAGTCTTATTTATTATCAGAAAACACGCAGCGGAAAATTAAAAGTTTAGTTATCCAAACATGAAATTCCCTATGACGGGTCAATCATATTTGTAGAACAAAACAATAAGTTTAGGAAAAAAATAGTTTCCAAATAAATAGAGTAGACTCTTTATTTCGAAATGTCAACCACCCCTGAGTAGTCCTGCAGCAAGCCAAGGCATCCCTTTTTATTCTTTAAGTACCTGAAATCAAGCTAATATGCACGCAAAGTCAGACGAGCTGAGTGAATTCAAGTTTTATGAAGTTCTTAAATAATAAGTAATTTGTCAAAATAGAGCTTAACAAAATACTTTAACCTTAGAGTTACAATAAGCGCAATCCGCCTATTTGATCTCTAAGCAAATAATAAATAAAGTCTAGAATAAGCGCCATCCGCCTACTTAACATAAGACTTTATTTTAAATCTACAATAAGCGCATACCGCCTATTTGTCACAAAAGTACATCAGGTCTACATAAGCGCATATCGCCTACTACGACTCAAACCATAACTATAAATCCAAGCGAACATACCATGTAACTATCATAGCTCAATTTATAATACTAACCGTCATACACAGTTCATATATATATAAATATATAGTAAAGAATTAAACCTAATCAAGTATAAATCAAGGCAAATCCCGATCTAACAAGCAAGGTTCCACATGCACTTTCAAGACATGCATATTAGCCCAAAATATTTTAAAACAGTAAAAGGGCACATGAATTCACCTTAATGTGCAACCTGTTTCACCACAAGCTAGGAAAATTTAAAGGGCACGAGGCGTCAACGACCTGAAACGATATGTATAAAAATAATATCTCTAACAGTCGGAAAATCTGAACGTAGGTACGTAGCCCACTAAACAGTCCTGAACCATAATATGGGGCCATAACTGCTAGGTGATTAATTAGGCCCATAGCCTCCCTATCATTAACCTCCATCCATCAACTATAATTACAAAGATTTTAAGTTTCATTGTTTTAAGTTCACTCTTGCTTATCATTTGGCGATTCCTTAACTTCCTTTTAATATGCATAAAGGCCATCAATAACACTAGCCGATTCCATGACTTGAAGTATTCTCTTAGAATCCGTTTGTACATACATGTAATAATAATTTATGCCAAAACCTTGACCAACCCATCGGCCCACAAGGAACCGGCAGACGGTAACCGACCAACCTGGGAGGTATTAAAATCGGTTGCCCCATTTTAACTAACACCAACCCACATTCCAATCCCGACCCAAAGTTTTCGTATGACCCATACTAAATGAGTGTCCGAAGGGAGGGTGGCAAACCTGGAACGCGTGATGGCGACTCCAAACTAGTGTATTTCAAGATCGGCGAGCCGCACGCGACCGATATCCAGAGGTGACTCACCGTCCGTGATCGGTGTACCAAAGTCACGGTAGAATGCCGTCCGAAGCTGAACAAACTAGATCCGTTAGTCGGAGACGACGCATAATCGAGCCATAAAAAGGAGTTTTCTGGACGTTAGTTTTACCTGGTTTGTTCGGCTATTGTGAAGAATCGCCTTCCTCTTCCTTCTCGTCGCGGCGAGGAAGAAAAGAAGGAAAATCTGTGAGTTGAAAAAAGGAGGCATTCAACAAAAACAAAAAAATTAATACGGATAATATTGTCTCGAGCCTTGCTGTTGATAAAAGCAAGAAGAAGGAAATTTATATATTGGAATATTATGAAGGAAGAACAAGACCACACCTTGTAAATAAGATGTCGAAGGCAAGCCAGACACCTCTTTGTTTGTAATATAAATCTCGCTTGACATTTCCTCCTATCGCCTCGTATGATGATGATGATACTGCTTGGGATGTTCGTATTCTAAACTATCGGAGTAACATATCCCTTCATGATCATTTGCCAAGCTTCTTCTCCTTCCAATCCCATGCCTTCCAGATGAATCTTGAACTTCTTCTTCCACTGATAATACTCTGAAATGTCCAACAACTTTGGAGGACGATTCCCACTTCCTGATGATAAATCATTGATTAAGGTGGTAATTGCATTTGTAGTCTGAGACTGTACCGCTGCAGCTGCAACTCCCAAAAATCATTCACTTGTTGTTATGGAGGTTGAGTAATAGGTGGTGGTGTTGAACTTGTCATAGCAATGTAGTTAATCGATTGTGATGACTGTGTGTTTGTCTTGTGAGAAGCAACTGTCCACGGATTCATCGGAACATGCTGTTGCTGTATTGTTGCATGTCAAGGTGTAGTAGAATATCCCCAAATGTTGTCCATAATTCTCGGAATGTAAACACTTAGAAAATTTTCAAAAACAGAATCTGGTTCAACCTTTAAACAACAGTCGTGAGTTCGAATGAAGGTTTTGATCTGGTTCGACCCTCTAAATAGACTCGAATGAAAAACTATAACACACTAGACTTGGTTCGACCTAAATCAGACTCTCCTTCGACCTCCCGTATGGTCGAATGAAACACATTTGGTCGAATGAGAACACAAAACACTCAAAAACTTTTGGTTCGACCTAAACTCTCTCTGGTTCAACCCAAAAACACTTATTCAACCCCAAAAACGTACTCGTTCGACCTAAATCTCTCTTGTTCGACCTGACCTAGTTTAAAAACGGTTATTCTTCAAAAATCAGTTATTTTGATCCAAATTTTTCAAAAGTTGATGGATTTTGATGATCTTAAACAGGTTTTGCTTCGGATTTGATGGAGATTAACTTTAATGAATGAAAATTTTGAATTTATCCGTGAAATCAAGTCAAAATCAATCAATCTCCATTGTCATTCAAAGTTCATGCAAAACAGAAAAAAATTAGGTGTTTTTGGTGAAAAAAATGTTCGAAAACTATCAAATTGCAATTGTATGATCGAGATAAACTCTGATACCACTTTGTAGAGGATCGGTTTTAAAGAAAATGACTAGATAATCATACAAATTGAACAATCCAAGTGCGAAAACCCTAGATCGTATGCAATATGATAGAGATCAAATCAGAACACAGTTAATTCCTTTTCAATAATCATTTCATTCATAAACATATTGATAAAACTTGTTTAGATTAGGTTTACAATGAAATAAGATCACTTCAGTCGTTTCTAGAACCTAGAGAGAAAACACACACAAATCCCCTAACCAAATGACCAACTCTTCATCTCAAAATAAAACTTAAACTATTTATAGACTGCTCATTCGACCCCACGTCTAGGTCGAATGAGTCCTTCGACCTCTTCATAAGTTCGAACCAATCAACATATACTTCAAGGCTTCATTCGACCTACAGAATTCTTCCTTCGACACCTCGACTGGTTGAATGAGTATCTCTTCAACATAAAATCTATCAAAAACGCTATAATGACACTCCAAAAGCGATAGTCACATTCCGTTCACTTACAATTTATCAGAATATAATAGAATATATTTTCCCCTCTAGAAGTTACCTTTGTAAAGCATATTTTATATAAAAGAATATTATAAAAAGATTATCAATAAACGAACTGGCCATTCATTTTATAAAATACACGACCTCACCAACTTTATGTTGACGGAAACTATTTTTCGGCATGTGTTCAGGTAACCCACAAGCTAAGATGACATGGATCTTGGAAAAGTAAAGCTGTTATTATCTGAATCCGCTGCGTAGCTTTGGTAACCCGACTCGATGACCCGACTCCGTTAGCCCGGGGTCATTACACACGTATATCATTTGCGAACTCAACCGGCACGCTCAGTTGAATTACATCCAGGTCACCTAGTTACGCCAATGTGAATTCGACAATTTAATGCACTGCAGCCTCATAGCATCAGTACCCAAGGATGTCATCTTGACCAAGTACATCACGCGCAAACCATCTAGTCTTACCTGCAATCTAAAAGACCCCTACTAGCTGGATTCCATACAGACAGACCAGATATTCAACGTAACACATAGGTACCACCACTCATTTAGGTCTCCTACCTGAACTTACCCATGCATTACCCTTCACACTAACTGGAGAAATCTAACTGTCAGTACCCAATTAAAGATCTCAGATGTGACTCTGTGCAAAACAATCCACTCGGACACTAGTACTTCCATTGAAAATTTCCATCAGTGCTAACTAAGATTGCATAAACACACTCTTCTCACTGAACAAGTTCCCTCAATCATATGGGAACTGGGTTAACTGTTAACATCTTGCGAAATAAAATCTATCTGTTTTGGCCCATTATAGTCCTCTTAATCGGATCATCGTACTGCAGTACTCCTGATTCTCTTGATTACCCCACAATGTAACATTTCATCATCATAACCGGCTGATCAGAAACCCATCTGTTACAATCACTAGATCTAACACAATATCTTAGTCCGACATGCTTGAACTCTTATAAAGAACAAACTGAAATAACTCATATCCTTGATGAAGTATTCCGAGTGATTAAGCTCGAAACCTTTTAATGAAGCTATCTTACGCTTGAACTTTGTGTAAAGAAGTAAACCAGAAATAAACTCGTATCCAAGATGAAGCATTCCAAGTGATTAAACTCGAAACCTTATAATGAAGTTTATCCCAATCACTCGTATCCCATATCAAGAGCCCGAACACATCTTCCCAAAATACCACACAATAAATCTGAACCAATGATTATCAGTTCAACACTCGATACCAAATCATTTTGAATTTGAAGCTTTTAATCATTTAACAAGTCTAGAATTCGGATCATAATCTTCTTGCATCATCATTTCTATCAATAACATGTATGATCACCATCAAATTTTTCTTCAAAATCTCCAAAATGAAAATTTTTGAAATTTTTTACCCTTAAAAATTCCAATTTTTCATTCTGAATATCGAAAGGTCGAATGAATCTTTTTCCCTCTCCTTCGAACCTATTTTTAGCACGAATGAACATCAGTTGGCACAAATGAAAATTGGTTAGCACGAACGAATCTTTGAACAACATGAATGAATTCTGAATTTTCTCATTCGACCTAATCTTAGCACGAATCAATTATCAAAAGCACGAATGAGAATCAAAAACTTTGGTTCGACCTCATGAAGGCACCAATCAGTTTCTCATTCAACGTTTTGTAGATAAACGTGTTCATCTGCTTCATTTTCTACAAATCTACCCACAAACACTCTCATCGTTCGAATTCATTGATGAAACTTGTATAGAAAGATGCGGAAATGAAAACCTAATCCTCGATTAATCAAAAACTTGGAAAAATCCTATGATTTTGTGTTCGGTTAAGGATCTAGGGTTTCTAGGGTTTCAACCTTTCAAAAAATACGATTTTTATGTCTAAAAACCATGAAAAACGAGCTGTGAATGATTCAAATGATTGTTAGATCATTCAAATTGGTACCATGGCTTTGATACCACTTGTGAAAACGGCTTAGGTCTGTTTCCATGGATCGATTAAACAGTTACAACTCGGTTTTAGACGGATATTGGAGACATAAAAGAAATAGATGAAAACCACGTCATCACAGATTTGTATTACATCAGAAACGATTACATACACTGTCATCTGTAGGATAAACATCTATCTCGGGGCCAGGGGAGGTCGGGCATGACCTCCCCTGTAGAGCATTCTAAGCACAAACTCAAAATCTTAATGAACTCAACACATGAGATTGCAATTTATAGACCTATTTGGTTCGACCTTTCGAAGGCACGAACCAAAACTTCTAGTTTTGGTTCGACCCTTCGAAGGCACGAACTAGTTTCCTGGTTTCTTGGTCGACTAATACAAATGTATCAGATCAATAAATGCCCTTAAGGATCACCACAATCTCATGTTATACAACACATGACTCAGACTAGTCTATTCGGCAGCGACTGCCACACACAAAGTGCATCAACAAAAGATCTTAGTGATGGCCTTAAGGTGATTATCGAGTAGATGTTGGAGAAATGGAGCAGGTTACGGATCTTGGAGATGACGGACTACAAAATCACCCTACCCCTTAAAAGACAGGAAGGTTTCTTCAAGGGGTTCTAATATGTTTCTTGAAGAAGAAGTGGAAGCCACCACCAGAGTCAGATCTCAAATGGGCATTGATTGAATTGCTTCGATGTTGATACGAGGGCAGTTATTGTTGGTGAGGAGAAGGCAGAGGTTATCCAGTGAATTCATTGTCAATAAAATTTGAGGGGGTTATGGATTCCGTAACGAAGATGGATTAGAGGAATAAAAACTAGTGACGATATACATTTCCTCGCTATCTAAGAAACCAGACTTGGGGATTTGTCTAAGTATGTTTAGTAATTAGTGTGCCAGATTAATGGCGTTTAGTAAAAAGTAGTGGACTTTCTTGGCAGGTCAGGGGGTAAGCGAGTCTGTGGAATCCGTCTGTGTCTTACTACCAAGATGTTATTAAAAAACGGTCATATTTAATTGTATCTAGTGAATGTATATGCACCAAACGATGCAGTGGCGCGTAGGTAGCTCTAGTCTGAAATGCTCAATTCCAAAAATTCATTTCAGGGTATGTGGGTGTTTATGCGCGACTTTAATGAAGTTAGGGCCAAGGCGGATTTGGTCAGGTAGATGCAGAAATAGTACTTCAAGATCTATTACGTGTTGAAAAGTTCTAACTCGGAGTTTGTGGCATTGAATGCTTAGGCGTTTAATCATTTTATCCTCTTGGCAACACTTAACGAATCTCACATGGGGGTTTCCGATTTACATAAATTTTAGTTAATGGAAGAAGCAAAGTAAATTGGACCGTTATCTTGTGTGTTTGGGATTCATGGAAAGGTGGCCAATGGCAAAGGTCGCTTGATTGAGAGGTTTTGGACCATAGGCCACTAGTTTTATCATCAGTTCCTACAGATTTTTGTCATATTCTTTAACTCCTAGTTGGAGTTCCCGGGGTTCCATGACCATGTGGTGCAACTATGCAGCTCTTTTGCCTTCTCGGGTCCACTAAATATGGAACTTGTTGTAAAGTTAAGGTGGATATAGAACAAAATAAAGGAGTGGCTCTAAACAGAAAGACTACATTCGGATAACATTTACTTGGAAAAGAAAAAACGGTTAACGGAGTTAGAGATGGTGGCTAAAGGAAGACTCCTAGTGGGTGTGGAACTTGCGGTTATAGCTTAATATAAACAATTTGTGATGGGATTTGAAAGGTGTAAACAGATGGATATCCGTAAAAAATCTATAGCTAGATGGGCTTTGGAAGGAGATGAGAATTCCTCTTTATTTCAAAGCATTATGAACTTTAATATTAGTAATAATAGGATAAATGGTTCCAAATTGTTGGATCATTAGGTGTAATACCAATCTTAAATTGTTTGAACTTGGTGTCAATATCACAATTAGATCAATTGAGTGCTCCGTTTATAGTCTTGGAGATTAAGAATGCTATTTGGGACTATGATGGCGACCATGCACCTGGCTTGGATGGTTTTAATTTCAAATTCCTAAAAAGATTTTAGGATGGCTTACAGTTCGATTTCGTGTGGCTTTTCCAACACTTTTATGTGCACTCGCCACTAAATAGGTGTTGCACATCATCTTTTGTAGCTTTGATTCCTAAAGTCCACGATTCGGTTACCCCAACTGATTTCAAGCCTATACGTATCATTAGTGTTTTAAATCAAGTGATTTCTAAAGTAGTGAAAATCGAATAAAGGGGGCCATGGGAAAATAGTTTTGGTGGAGCAATCAGATTTTGTAGCGGAGGGAAGTATTATGGAAAGGCCCCTTATTCTAAATGAGTCGGTGGCATGGATGAAAGTTGCTAGAAAATAGGACATGATCTTTAAAGTGGATATAAAGAAAGCGTACGATTCTTTAAATTGGGAGTTCCTCAATTCTATCATGGAATAAATGAATTTCCCTTCTCGTTGGAGAGGTTGGATTACGACAACTTTAAAATTGGCTCATCCCTCAGTTCTGGTTAATGATTCGCCTACTTCGGAGTTTGATTGTTTTCGCAGACTTAGGCAAGGGGACCCGTTATCCCTGTTCTTTTTCGTGATAAAATACTATGTTTTTAGTTTACTAATTAAATAAATTTTCTTTTAGTAAAGTTATAATCTTTAAATATTACGTTTAAGAAAAATATATTTAAAATAAAAAACATCAAATGGTAATGAAAAGGATGTTGGAACATGAATACAGTATCTATAATATCTAAAACATATAATGCATTGTTGCCACTAGACACCAACAACCATTTTTTTTACTCTTGAACCATAAAGTGATTAAAGTCACATTCCACAAACCAACACACACTGCCCATACTATCTATCCCGTTTCCTTTGTTTACCCAAAAGCTTATCCCAAACACTCTCCATGAAAACGAAGGGACCAAAGAGAGAGACATGGATTAATCCCAAATACTATATCAATGATTTCCAAATCTCTCCACACCCAAAATCCGAAACGCAAACGTGTATAAATATAAATAATAATAATAATAATAATAATAATAATAATAATAATAATAATAATAATAATAATAATAAAAGTACCTCAAATGATTAAGGGCTCGGAGGTGTGGACTAAAGTGAGGCGGGGGTAGTGGCGGTGCTCGCGGTGGTGCTCATTGGTGTAACTGGCTGTGTGGTGGGAACCGGTGTAGTTGGGTGGGGCTGGTACAGGGTTGGTGTTAACGGTACCGGTTTGGTCAGTTATGGGTTCGACAGAGGTAGTCGGGTTGGTGGTTCATGGAAGGAAGATAAAACAACGACGGCGGTGAGGTACGGTCGGACGTCGATGGTTGTTTAGTATTGTCGTAGCAGAGAGGATGTAGGACAGTGACGAGGTTCTAAAACGAGAAGTGGTCGAATATTTATAGGGCCAAGAATGGGTTCGAGTTCTATAGAAACTCCATGATTTTTGGTGTGTTTTAAATCGAGCTTTAGGAAAGGATTGGTGATAGGGGGCGTGAGACCTTGATTTATTCGTGATTAAGTTGATTGGAGCTTGTTATACGTTTTGATTGGGTGTATAATAGGAAGGTTTTTAAATGTTGACTCGTTTTTTGGTCAAAATCTAGTCATTCATGCTCGAAATGAGCTGTATCCGCGCGTATTGTCCCTTAGAACTTGTCTGCACCAATTAATTTGATTATTGGTTTCCAAAAACTGAGTTTTGAAAGTCAAACAATTGACTTTTGTGATAAATGCAGCGAGAGAAAAGAAAGAATAAACTTATATATTTTATTTTTTTTTTGTCTCGCAAGCTTCATATTGAAAGAGATGAACTCATTTTGTCATTTTGTGCCATATTTCAAACGAGATATATCTAAGTTCACCAACTTTTTTTTTAATAACATGGAACATATTATTATTGTTATTATTATCATTATATATATGAGAGTGAAACAAAATGGACTTTTATAAAAAAAAATTATGAAAAAAAATTTAATTGATGTTACAACTCTCCTAAATATACAAGGCCCCTGCTCAAGTGATTAATATGTTAGACAAATTGAGAAGGCTATTTCTTTTGAAGGGTTCAAAAGAAAAGGCTAAAATGAATTGTGTTGCCTGGGACAAACTCATCGCTCCGATCAAATATGATGGATTGGGCTTTGGTTCTGTTCGGGATGTGAATTTGACAATGATGGAAAAGTGTCGGTGCAGGTTTAAGGTAGAGAAGGTGGCCTCTAGAGAAGAGTAGTTTGACAATTCACCATAATTTCCGTTCATGGTCTTCTATCCCTGCCGTGGTTCCTTTCCGGGTCAATGGAATCAAGTTTTTAATATGCATCCTAGGGCCGCTTAGTTTGGAATTGACTTTAATCAGGTGGTAAGTATGTGGTCAGGAATGAACATATTATATGGTTACATATATATACGTCTCTTATGTTTGTTGTGTTCTTTTCTCTTAGTTATGCAAACCTGACAGTCTGCACGAACAACCGATGGCGGACCATTACCAGCCACTTCCGCCGAGTTAGCTAGGGTGATTGCTGAGGCAATTGCTCAACATGATGCTGCTCGAGCTGACTCCAGTGGAGGTTCAGGAGGTATCGGTCGCCGGCGAGGAAGTGAAATAGATCACGAGGTTGAAAACTGTAACACCCCAACCGATGGCGGAAACATCGGGATGTCACGTATTGATGATTGTTCAGTAGCTCATGGTAAATAATAAATTTCATTATATGATTTAAATAAATTACATACAATTGTTCTACAAGAATTCGTACATCAAATTGAATAAAACTATGCACACATCTTCAAGCATTAATTCAAATCTTCAAGCAAGTAGAACCTGAAACATGTTAAGTTGAAAATATTTTGGGTCAACAAAAGTTGGTGAGAATTACATAGGTTTTGATAATCGAATAAAATTGTTGTGCAATTCATGTGTCATGGCAAGTCTAGTCCATATGTGAAAACATACTAGAAGTAAATCGAGTGCATAATCAACCCTTGTGACTGTTGTATTGTGGTACATCTCATACGCTCATGGTTCACTCGTTTATATTGCAGTAACAAACACCCACGCTACCTTTGTAGGAGGCACGTATCTGGGTGGGATTGTCAGTCCAATAGATCTATCAATGTATACCGTCGGCTGATCAATGTTAATGATTATGCTAGAATTGTGCTTACCCTAGTCATGTTCAAGACATAATGCAACATAGAAAAACACATAGACACATTGATGATTGAATTGCATAAATGATGTTGTAACATGTTTCACCCCAAAAATGGTGATAAATAGAAAAGGGGCTATGTAAAACTCACCTTAGCAAAATGTTATGTCTCGTAAAAAAAAATAGAATATTGTGTTGTGAATGTATGCGAGGCGAATCCCAAAGACTCAACAACATAGCTAGTCCAAATTGAAGAAAACGAAAAAGAAAGAATATCAAGCTTCCAATTCGCCAATTACAAGAGCTTATAATCAAAGCTTCAATTGTAGAAGTAATAGACTATAGAAGAAAGGTATGAGGGAAAGTTTAATCGGATTGAAACAATCGATTTAGAGGTGCAAAGTATAATGGGTCATAGGTGGGTTTTTATACTAGTTTTGGAGTTAATTAGCCATTAAAATTGGTCAACACCATAAAGTAAGGTTTTATGAAGAATTGACTATTTGACTAAGACTTTGACTGTTTGACTAAGACTTTGACTAGGACTTTGACTATTTGACTCAAGGCTTTATTTAAAAAAAAAAATCTTGTATGTGAAAAAAAAAGAATTTAGAATCATATTATTATTATTATTATTTATATACATTTATGTATGTATATAAGTTGTGAGTTAGGATAAATAAAGACTTAGGCACATTTGTATAATATTAATGATAAAGGTGTAATAAAATATATATATATATATATATATATATAAGGGCTTTATATGTATCAAAATTTTGGGGAAAATTTTGCGATGTTACAGTCTCCCCTACTTTTAGGAACTTCGTCCCGAAGTTAAAAGAAAAACACCAGGTATACAATTGGTCGACTACCAAAAACCTTGATAAAATTTCTCACTACCTTAACGTACCTGTAAATTTATGATTACGTTCCGGACCGTAATTATCAATTTACCTTACATTAGGGTTTTGCGTCCTTTTATGACTCTACCGATTGTTGAGCAGGTTCGATAGTCTCCACCAGTCGTTGAGCAGGTTGTAGGGCCTCTCCCGACTGTTGGAAAGACATGATGACCTCTACCAATCGTTGAGTAGGTTGTTTGGTAGTCAACTAATTGTTGTACAAGTAAGCAAGTATGATTATAGATATAGCAATTAGTTCACATTCAAACAAGCATGCACTTAGATGTTATGATAATACTTGAATTTATTACTTGAATCAAAAAGTGTCAATACATAGAATTAAAAAGTAGACATCATTCAAATGGTGGGGTTTGCTGTTAAGTAGCTGGAGGGTCTTGATCTCGATTTAGTTTAGGGCATCGTTTACGGAAATGATTTGGGTTTCCACATTCATAGCATTGACCATAGTTGTATTTACCAGGACGATTAAGATTAGCAACCTGAGCAGGGTTGGTTGGTTGGTGTTAGGGTTTGGGGACTCACGACATGTGTTGACCAGCTGGCCATACCTACCACAATTGGTGCACAGGCGACACACTGAAAAAGTGGGGTGATGTCGTTTGCATGTGTTACACAATGGAAAGTTTCTTGTATAGGGTTTCTTGTTAGAAGCTTGTGTAGTGAGGTTTACATTAGGATCCCTGGTCTTGCGCTTCTGGTTCTCGGTAGTTACCGCGGCCACAATACTTGTTTTCTCGCCTTTCCAAACTAAGGTCCCGTTCTTTTCGTGATTTCCAACGCCATTTCCATGGCCGTTCCCATTCATTTGGATGACTTGAGCCAACAAGTTAGAAACCAGAGTTGTGATTTGTTGTGCCATTTGTTGGGAAATAATCGCAGCCAGTTGGGCATCAACACCTTTGTTGTTTTTTGTTGTTGTTGTTACTTTCCTCTTGGTTTCCACCACTGTTATTGCGAGTGCTGCGACGTGGAGACATGATCTGTAAGGGACACAATGAAGGTTCAATGTGGCATGAAATGAATGAGGTGATATAAGGAATGTAAT
Organism: Ambrosia trifida; assembly: GCA_028751855.1. Taxonomy (NCBI): domain Eukaryota; kingdom Viridiplantae; phylum Streptophyta; class Magnoliopsida; order Asterales; family Asteraceae; genus Ambrosia; species Ambrosia trifida. Next base: position 59,425,717 of record CM054128.1, on the reverse strand, counting down.
CATTTATTCATTAATTAAAACGAATAAACGAAAACGTTGACTTATCAAAGATTCCAGATTTTAATAACATATGAAGACATGCTTTAGCCTATAAGTGAACACTCATCCCGAGAATTCCCAGGTAGGCATCCGGGTCCCTCGTCTGATTGGGATATATGCGCAATGCCAGCCTAGACAGAAGACTCAGAATACAGGCGTTTACCCTTCCAGATTGCACGTGTTCGTTATTAAAATCAAGAACTTCGACGAGATCTCAAGGGGGTTCAGGTTAAACCTGAGGATTTTATCCTATTAGTCTAAGAGTAGATTCACTGATGGAGAGCAGCCTTCTTGTAAGGATGAAAGTAGGGATAAGAAGTAGGAGGGAGATAGAGAATAGCAAGTAAAAGAAGCATGTACTGGTTAAATCCTATGGTTATAGACTAGATTATTTTTCTAATAACCTAATTCCCTATAACCATGGCTCTGATAACAATCTGTAACACCCCAACCGATGGCGGAAACATCGGGATGTCACGTATTGATGATTGTTCAGTAGCTCATGGTAAATAATAAATTTCATTATATGATTTAAATAAATTACATACAATTGTTCTACAAGAATTCGTACATCAAATTGAATAAAACTATGCACACATCTTCAAGCATTAATTCAAATCTTCAAGCAAGTAGAACCTGAAACATGTTAAGTTGAAAATATTTTGGGTCAACAAAAGTTGGTGAGAATTACATAGGTTTTGATAATCGAATAAAATTGTTGTGCAATTCATGTGTCATGGCAAGTCTAGTCCATATGTGAAAACATACTAGAAGTAAATCGAGTGCATAATCAACCCTTGTGACTGTTGTATTGTGGTACATCTCATACGCTCATGGTTCACTCGTTTATATTGCAGTAACAAACACCCACGCTACCTTTGTAGGAGGCACGTATCTGGGTGGGATTGTCAGTCCAATAGATCTATCAATGTATACCGTCGGCTGATCAATGTTAATGATTATGCTAGAATTGTGCTTACCCTAGTCATGTTCAAGACATAATGCAACATAGAAAAACACATAGACACATTGATGATTGAATTGCATAAATGATGTTGTAACATGTTTCACCCCAAAAATGGTGATAAATAGAAAAGGGGCTATGTAAAACTCACCTTAGCAAAATGTTATGTCTCGTAAAAAAAAATAGAATATTGTGTTGTGAATGTATGCGAGGCGAATCCCAAAGACTCAACAACATAGCTAGTCCAAATTGAAGAAAACGAAAAAGAAAGAATATCAAGCTTCCAATTCGCCAATTACAAGAGCTTATAATCAAAGCTTCAATTGTAGAAGTAATAGACTATAGAAGAAAGGTATGAGGGAAAGTTTAATCGGATTGAAACAATCGATTTAGAGGTGCAAAGTATAATGGGTCATAGGTGGGTTTTTATACTAGTTTTGGAGTCAATTAGCCATTAAAATTGGTCAACACCATAAAGTAAGGTTTTATGAAGAATTGACTATTTGACTAAGACTTTGACTGTTTGACTAAGACTTTGACTAGGACTTTGACTATTTGACTCAAGGCTTTATTTAAAAAAAAAAATCTTGTATGTGAAAAAAAAAAGAATTTAGAATCATATTATTATTATTATTATTTATATACATTTATGTATGTATATAAGTTGTGAGTTAGGATAAATAAAGACTTAGGCACATTTGTATAATATTAATGATAAAGGTGTAATAAAATATATATATATAAGGGCTTTATATGTATCAAAATTTTGGGGAAAATTTTGCGATGTTACAGTCTCCCCTACTTTTAGGAACTTCGTCCCGAAGTTAAAAGAAAAACACCAGGTATACAATTGGTCGACTACCAAAAACCTTGATAAAATTTCTCACTACCTTAACGTACCTGTAAATTTATGATTACGTTCCGGACCGTAATTATCAATTTACCTTACATTAGGGTTTTGCGTCCTTTTATGACTCTACCGATTGTTGAGCAGGTTCGATAGTCTCCACCAGTCGTTGAGCAGGTTGTAGGGCCTCTCCCGACTGTTGGAAAGACATGATGACCTCTACCAATCGTTGAGTAGGTTGTTTGGTAGTCAACTAATTGTTGTACAAGTAAGCAAGTATGATTATAGATATAGCAATTAGTTCACATTCAAACAAGCATGCACTTAGATGTTATGATAATACTTGAATTTATTACTTGAATCAAAAAGTGTCAATACATAGAATTAAAAAGTAGACATCATTCAAATGGTGGGGTTTGCTGTTAAGTAGCTGGAGGGTCTTGATCTCGATTTAGTTTAGGGCATCGTTTACGGAAATGATTTGGGTTTCCACATTCATAGCATTGACCATAGTTGTATTTACCAGGACGATTAAGATTAGCAACCTGAGCAGGGTTGGTTGGTTGGTGTTAGGGTTTGGGGACTCACGACATGTGTTGACCAGCTGGCCATACCTACCACAATTGGTGCACAGGCGACACACTGAAAAAGTGGGGTGATGTCGTTTGCATGTGTTACACAATGGAAAGTTTCTTGTATAGGGTTTCTTGTTAGAAGCTTGTGTAGTGAGGTTTACATTAGGATCCCTGGTCTTGCGCTTCTAGTTCTCGGTAGTTACCGCGGCCACAATACTTGTTTTCTCGCCTTTCCAAACTAAGGTCCCGTTCTTTTCGTGATTTCCAACGCCATTTCCATGGCCGTTCCCATTCATTTGGATGACTTGAGCCAACAAGTTAGAAACCAGAGTTGTGATTTGTTGTGCCATTTGTTGGGAAATAATCGCAGCCAGTTGGGCATCAACACCTTTGTTGTTTTTTGTTGTTGTTGTTACTTTCCTCTTGGTTTCCACCACTGTTATTGCGAGTGCTGCGACGTGGAGACATGATCTGTAAGGGACACAATGAAGGTTCAATGTGGCATGAAATGAATGAGGTGATATAAGGAATGTAATCATTTATTCATTAATTAAAACGAATAAACGAAAACGTTGACTTATCAAAGATTCCAGATTTTAATAACATATGAAGACATGCTTTAGCCTATAAGTGAACACTCATCCCGAGAATTCCCAGGTAGGCATCCGGGTCCCTCGTCTGATTGGGATATATGCGCAATGCCAGCCTAGACAGAAGACTCAGAATACAGGCGTTTACCCTTCCAGATTGCACGTGTTCGTTATTAAAATCAAGAACTTCGACGAGATCTCAAGGGGGTTCAGGTTAAACCTGAGGATTTTATCCTATTAGTCTAAGAGTAGATTCACTGATGGAGAGCAGCCTTCTTGTAAGGATGAAAGTAGGGATAAGAAGTAGGAGGGAGATAGAGAATAGCAAGTAAAAGAAGCATGTACTGGTTAAATCCTATGGTTATAGACTAGATTATTTTTCTAATAACCTAATTCCCTATAACCATGGCTCTGATAACAATCTGTAACACCCCAACCGATGGCGGAAACATCGGGATGTCACGTATTGATGATTGTTCAGTAGCTCATGGTAAATAATAAATTTCATTATATGATTTAAATAAATTACATACAATTGTTCTACAAGAATTCGTACATCAAATTGAATAAAACTATGCACACATCTTCAAGCATTAATTCAAATCTTCAAGCAAGTAGAACCTGAAACATGTTAAGTTGAAAATATTTTGGGTCAACAAAAGTTGGTGAGAATTACATAGGTTTTGATAATCGAATAAAATTGTTGTGCAATTCATGTGTCATGGCAAGTCTAGTCCATATGTGAAAACATACTAGAAGTAAATCGAGTGCATAATCAACCCTTGTGACTGTTGTATTGTGGTACATCTCATACGCTCATGGTTCACTCGTTTATATTGCAGTAACAAACACCCACGCTACCTTTGTAGGAGGCACGTATCTGGGTGGGATTGTCAGTCCAATAGATCTATCAATGTATACCGTCGGCTGATCAATGTTAATGATTATGCTAGAATTGTGCTTACCCTAGTCATGTTCAAGACATAATGCAACATAGAAAAACACATAGACACATTGATGATTGAATTGCATAAATGATGTTGTAACATGTTTCACCCCAAAAATGGTGATAAATAGAAAAGGGGCTATGTAAAACTCACCTTAGCAAAATGTTATGTCTCGTAAAAAAAAATAGAATATTGTGTTGTGAATGTATGCGAGGCGAATCCCAAAGACTCAACAACATAGCTAGTCCAAATTGAAGAAAACGAAAAAGAAAGAATATCAAGCTTCCAATTCGCCAATTACAAGAGCTTATAATCAAAGCTTCAATTGTAGAAGTAATAGACTATAGAAGAAAGGTATGAGGGAAAGTTTAATCGGATTGAAACAATCGATTTAGAGGTGCAAAGTATAATGGGTCATAGGTGGGTTTTTATACTAGTTTTGGAGTCAATTAGCCATTAAAATTGGTCAACACCATAAAGTAAGGTTTTATGAAGAATTGACTATTTGACTAAGACTTTGACTGTTTGACTAAGACTTTGACTAGGACTTTGACTATTTGACTCAAGGCTTTATTTAAAAAAAAAAATCTTGTATGTGAAAAAAAAAAGAATTTAGAATCATATTATTATTATTATTATTTATATACATTTATGTATGTATATAAGTTGTGAGTTAGGATAAATAAAGACTTAGGCACATTTGTATAATATTAATGATAAAGGTGTAATAAAATATATATATATATATATATATATATATATATATATATATATATATATATATATATAAGGGCTTTATATGTATCAAAACTTTGGGGAAAATTTTGCGATGTTACAGTCTCCCCTACTTTTAGGAACTTCGTCCCGAAGTTAAAAGAAAAACACCAGGTATACAATTGGTCGACTACCAAAAACCTTGATAAAATTTCTCACTACCTTAACGTACCTGTAAATTTATGATTACGTTCCGGACCGTAATTATCAATTTACCTTACATTAGGGTTTTGCGTCCTTTTATGACTCTACCGATTGTTGAGCAGGTTCGATAGTCTCCACCAGTCGTTGAGCAGGTTGTAGGGCCTCTCCCGACTGTTGGAAAGACATGATGACCTCTACCAATCGTTGAGTAGGTTGTTTGGTAGTCAACTAATTGTTGTACAAGTAAGCAAGTATGATTATAGATATAGCAATTAGTTCACATTCAAACAAGCATGCACTTAGATGTTATGATAATACTTGAATTTATTACTTGAATCAAAAAGTGTCAATACATAGAATTAAAAAGTAGACATCATTCAAATGGTGGGGTTTGCTGTTAAGTAGCTGGAGGGTCTTGATCTCGATTTAGTTTAGGGCATCGTTTACGGAAATGATTTGGGTTTCCACATTCATAGCATTGACCATAGTTGTATTTACCAGGACGATTAAGATTAGCAACCTGAGCAGGGTTGGTTGGTTGGTGTTAGGGTTTGGGGACTCACGACATGTGTTGACCAGCTGGCCATACCTACCACAATTGGTGCACAGGCGACACACTGAAACATTGGGGTGATGTCGTTTGCATGTGTTACACAATGGAAAGTTTCTTGTATAGGGTTTCTTGTTAGAAGCTTGTGTAGTGAGGTTTACATTAGGATCCCTGGTCTTGCGCTTCTGGTTCTCGGTAGTTACCGCGGCCACAATACTTGTTTTCTCGCCTTTCCAAACTAAGGTCCCGTTCTTTTCGTGATTTCCAACGCCATTTCCATGGCCGTTCCCATTCATTTGGATGACTTGAGCCAACAAGTTAGAAACCAGAGTTGTGATTTGTTGTGCCATTTGTTGGGAAATAATCGCAGCCAGTTGGGCATCAACACCTTTGTTGTTTTTTGTTGTTGTTGTTACTTTCCTCTTGGTTTCCACCACTGTTATTGCGAGTGCTGCGGCGTGGAGACATGATCTGTAAGGGACACAATGAAGGTTCAATGTGGCATGAAATGAATGAGGTGATATAAGGAATGTAATCATTTATTCATTAATTAAAACGAATAAACGAAAACGTTGACTTATCAAAGATTCCAGATTTTAATAACATATGAAGACATGCTTTAGCCTATAAGTGAACACTCATCCCGAGAATTCCCAGGTAGGCATCCGGGTCCCTCGTCTGATTGGGATATATGCGCAATGCCAGCCTAGACAGAAGACTCAGAATACAGGCGTTTACCCTTCCAGATTGCACGTGTTCGTTATTAAAATCAAGAACTTCGACGAGATCTCAAGGGGGTTCAGGTTAAACCTGAGGATTTTATCCTATTAGTCTAAGAGTAGATTCACTGATGGAGAGCAGCCTTCTTGTAAGGATGAAAGTAGGGATAAGAAGTAGGAGGGAGATAGAGAATAGCAAGTAAAAGAAGCATGTACTGGTTAAATCCTATGGTTATAGACTAGATTATTTTTCTAATAACCTAATTCCCTATAACCATGGCTCTGATACCAATCTGTAACACCCCAACCGATGGCGGAAACATCGGGATGTCACGTATTGATGATTGTTCAGTAGCTCATGGTAAATAATAAATTTCATTATATGATTTAAATAAATTACATACAATTGTTCTACAAGAATTCGTACATCAAATTGAATAAAACTATGCACACATCTTCAAGCATTAATTCAAATCTTCAAGCAAGTAGAACCTGAAACATGTTAAGTTGAAAATATTTTGGGTCAACAAAAGTTGGTGAGAATTACATAGGTTTTGATAATCGAATAAAATTGTTGTGCAATTCATGTGTCATGGCAAGTCTAGTCCATATGTGAAAACATACTAGAAGTAAATCGAGTGCATAATCAACCCTTGTGACTGTTGTATTGTGGTACATCTCATACGCTCATGGTTCACTCGTTTATATTGCAGTAACAAACACCCACGCTACCTTTGTAGGAGGCACGTATCTGGGTGGGATTGTCAGTCCAATAGATCTATCAATGTATACCGTCGGCTGATCAATTTTAATGATTATGCTAGAATTGTGCTTACCCTAGTCATGTTCAAGACATAATGCAACATAGAAAAACACATAGACACATTGATGATTGAATTGCATAAATGATGTTGTAACATGTTTCACCCCAAAAATGGTGATAAATAGAAAAGGGGCTATGTAAAACTCAGCTTAGCAAAATGTTATGTCTCGTAAAAAAAATAGAATATTGTGTTGTGAATGTATGCGAGGCGAATCCCAAAGACTCAACAACATAGCTAGTCCAAATTGAAGAAAACGAAAAAGAAAGAATATCAACCTTCCAATTCGCCAATTACAAGAGCTTATAATCAAAGCTTCAATTGTAGAAGTAATAGACTATAGAAGAAAGGTATGAGGAAAAGTTTAATCGGATTGAAACAATCGATTTAGAGGTGCAATGTATAATGGGTCATAGGTGGGTTTTTATACTAGTTTTGGAGTCAATTAGCCATTAAAATTGGTCAACACCATAAAGTAAGGTTTTATGAAGAATTGACTATTTGACTAAGACTTTGACTGTTTGACTAAGACTTTGACTAGGACTTTGACTATTTGACTCAAGGCTTTATTTAAAAAAAAAAATCTTGTATGTGAAAAAAAAAAGAATTTAGAATCATATTATTATTATTATTATTTATATACATTTATGTATGTATATAAGTTGTGAGTTAGGATAAATAAAGACTTAGGCACATTTGTATAATATTAATGATAAAGGTGTAATAAAATATATATATATATATATATATATAAGGGCTTTATATGTATCAAAATTTTGGGGAAAATTTTGCGATGTTACAAAAACCTTATTCATCGTTGTTCGTACAAAACCTTCATGGCATGCAAACCATGGAATTTTCATGGTACGGAAGGTGCTGAATGAATCGTCCATTGGATTGAGAAGACCAAATCAGTCCTAGACATAAGTGGTTGCTCCGAGGATCAAAAGGTGAAGTACTCCACTTGTACCTTTCAGGATGAAGCCCTTACCTGGTAGAACTTGCAAGTGCGAACCCTAGGCAGATATACGGCATACAACCTTGCTTGGGCCGATCTCAAAACTCTGCTCATGGAAAAGTACTGCTCGAGGAGTGAGCTTCAGAAGCTGGAGGCAGAATTCTGGAATCTTGCCATGGTGGATGCCAATGTGACTGCATATACCGCTCGTATTTTCATTGAAATCCATCAACTTTTGAGAAATTCATATCAAATTGGTTGATTTGAAGAAAAATTGATTTTCATAATGGGTCGAGTCGAATGAGTTTGATTTAGGTCGAAGGAGTATGAGTTTTAGGCCGAATCAATCATATTTGGGTCGAATCAAGTGTTTTAGAGGGTCGAATCAAGTGTTTTTGATCTTCATTCGAGTATTTGTTCTTCATTCGTGTCATCGAGGGGTCGAATCAGTTATCTTTGTGGTCGAATCAGTTTCAGTTTTGTCGAAGGAAGTTCTTGACATCTTGTTCTCATTCGAACCCAGTGTGCAAGGTCGAACCAAGCCATACCTTGTTCCTTCGACCTTCCGTAAGGTCGAACCAAGATCTTTGATTTTCAGATTTTCTAAGTGTTGTTATTTCATACATCATGGACAACATTTGGGGATTACCTATGACACCGAGACCTGCTATAACATAACACATCAAGTACCTACTAACCCTTGGGCCGTTGCAGCTGAGAGAGTAAATAAACAACCACCACAGATACCAAACTACTGGGGCGTGTCGAGTTCATCACAACCCGCTGTTAGACCTCCTCTACAACAAATGCCAGATTATTGGGGAGTTGCAGTAGCAGCAACAGTTCAAAGTCAGACCACCAATGCCATAACAGCCTTGGTTAATGACTTATCTACAGGAAATGGAAACCGTCCGCTGAAGATATTGGATATGAATGAGTATCATTCGTGGCAGAGAAGGTTTAAGATTCATCTTGAAGGTATAGGTTTAGATTGTGGGGATGTGTGGCAGATGATCATGAAGGGTTATGTTCCACCAATAATGGAAAACACAAACACACCCATTGCACTTGATGACCTGAAGGACGATGAGAAGAAAAAGTATGCAATTGAAAAGAAGGCGTACTCTCACTTATCACAAGCATTGACTACAGATTTATTGCATCAGTTTGGACCATGTGCAACTTTGAAGCAGCTTTGGAATGCTTTGAAGAGTAGGCTCGATAAGAATGAGAAGACCAGAAGAATCCAAGTAGAAGAGATAAAGAAGGAGTTTGAGAATTTCAGTTATGTTGGGAATGAGACTTTGAAGGAACTTATACCAATATTCTTTCATTTGCTATCTGAGTTACCGAACTATGAGATTATATATCCCATGACTGAAGTTGTTGAGAAGTTTGTTGATTCGTTGCCTCCATATTGGGGACAACATGTTGAGATTTTGAGAGAGAAGGATGCATTTCAGTATTGGTCTATTAATGAGTTTATCCAGAAGTTGGAAAACAAGGATATAGAAGAAAGAAGAATAGCAAAAAGAGCGCAGTTTCCACAGAATCCTGAGCTTTATTATGTGAGTTCGTCTTCTACTTCTATTCCAACAGGAGGTGTGAGCGTTGCACCGCAAACAGCTTTTGTATCAAAAGCTCGTTGAGTGCAACAAGTTATTACGGTGTGTCATCTGCATCATCTTACACACCAACATCTTACACAACAACACAACCTCCACTGCAAGCTTCGAGCTACTATGGAACATCATTGACACGTATACCATAACAGCCACAAGTTGCACCGGTGATGAATCAAGCCTCATCAAGTTAAAGTCCGATCATGTTAGAAACTTATAACATGAACAATGTGACGGTAGAAGTGGCACAACAACACATTGCTTTGGTTTTAGCAATGGTCGCTTCTTACAATGGACTAGTGGTTAGTCAGATCGGCAACAACAATGTGACAAATGAGGACTATGCCCTGATTAATAAGGAGGAGATGGAATTGATTGATATTCAATGGGCGTTTGCTAGCGCTATAAGGATAGCAAAAGATTTTATTGAGAAGACCGGTAGAATCGATCTTGCTACTTCTCCAAACACTACCTATGGATTCAACAAAGCCAAGGTTACGTGTTTCAACTGTGGAACTAGAGGACATTTTGCTCGAGAGTGTACCCAACCTAAACAACAAGGCATCCGAAACCCGTTCAATTCTAACTACCAAAACCACCAAAACCAAAATCAAGTTACTTTCCAAAGCCAAAACAACAACAACAACTATCAGAACCAAAACAATTACCAAAACCGACAAAACACCTCCCAAAATACCACTCAAACACAAACAACACCAAACCAAACCAGAACCATTGTTCGTGTTTCTATACCAAACACTCAACCACAAAATGAGAATCAAGCTATGGTGATTTAAAAGGATGAAGGTTTTAATTGGAATACCATGCAACTAGGTGTTGATGAGACCACGGGTGGAAATGTTGCATGTTTCGCTCAAGAAGTGGCAAGAGAGGAGTCGGTGATAGTTGTAGATATGGAAAACAAGAAGGTTTTTGAAAAGGTGGTTATTGAAAGGATTGTTGAAGAGGTGGTTCCTAAAGTTTTATCTGAGAAGGTTGAGGAACCGGGTTGTGAAGAAGCGGTTTCAGGGACTATTACTGATTCTGGTATTGATGTCTCTGAAGATCGAGAATCTGTCTAATTTGACTCTGTAAGTGAATCAGATTCTGAGGCTAGTATGAATTCTCTTGATGATGACATTGAGCAACTTCTTGCTGAAGCAGACTTCCTGATGACTAAGAAGTCTTGCATTGTGGGTGATGCTTTTACAAAAATGGATTAGTCTAAGTTCTTCACAGAAAAGGAAGCTCATTTTACGTTGATGGCAATGACAGATCCTCCAAAACCGGTAAGTTCTAACTCATCTGATAAATATTGTGGTAAATGTGATAGACTTGAGGATGAGGTTAAGCACTTAAAGTATGAACTTGAAAGTGTTAAAACCGTTATCGAGTCGTATCGGACAGGTGAGAGAGATTTTAACAAAACAATAGAAAGCTATAAGAAAGACGTTTCAGAATTAACAAAAACTCTTTCACATAAACAAATAGCCATTAAAAATTACATAAATGAAATTGAAGAAACCAAACTCGAAATGGCTAAAATCAAATGTTTTTTTTTTTTTTTTGAAAAAGTGAACAAAAAGTTCGAGAGTTACATGAATGTGGCCTATGTTTTTGACCATATTGTTGAGGAACCAGTGAAAGAGAAAGTTCAATCGAGTGTGAATTGCAAACCTGTTCCTTTCCCGGTGTTATTTGAAAACCATAATTTTGATTCTGTGACACCGGAGAGTTCAGATAAATTGGATTCCACTTCAGTAAACCAATCAAACACTTCTAGTGTTGGTGATCCGAATTCTGATGTGAGACCAATTTTGGGATTGAATGATGAGGGAGTTACTGCTGTAACTGATGATTCTGATTCAGAGGAGAATGAGGAACCTAGGAAGAATGTTGAGATTCCTTGGGAAAATAACATTCGAACTAATGAGTGTTCATCACCAGCTAAGGTTCGACATCCTCCAGAAGTCGAAAACAAACAGAATAAGTCAATTAAGCACACTGAGAAGAATGAGTCCAGTGACAAACCTGTGAAAGTATTTTATCAGATGGAAGGATCCGATAAGATAATTTTTGATGATTAGTATCCTATTCAGTTCGCTAACTATTCTAAAGTTGATAAAATTTGGCAAGAAAGCACAATTTGGTTTCCTAAACATGAGAGAACCAATGATATTCTACCTGAATTGATTAAGCGACTGTATAGTGATAACTCAAAACCACCAAAGGTTCATGTCACTGAGTTTGTCAAACCAAAGTGCAAGGTTAACGGATTTGTTAAACCGGCTTACTCAAAGGAGTCAGCTCCTGAGAGTTTAAGGCATAAGTGTATTGATGATCAATACCCGGTAAACACATTCGCTAACTATCATAAAAAAAAACTCATTTGAAGAATACCGTGCATGTTACAAGTGTGGAGAGAGAGGGCATTTACTTCTCACTGTCCATACGTGCGACACAAAAGGAATGAAGTTGACAGCACGCAGAACCAAAGGAATTTGGTTGTTGGTTACCTCAGAAACAGTCTTTTCCACAAAGACAATTTTATCCACAAAGACAACAGTTTTATTCTCAAAACCGTTTTTATTCACAAAGAGGAAACCAACTGATTGTCTATGGCAATCGCAACCGAATTACTATGGAGAAGAAACTGAAGAAACCAATGGTGAACACGGCTAAGGAAAAACAAAAGGTTTACCCAAAACCTTCTGTTACTTCATCTGCTGGACCTTCGTCTGTTAAATCAAACAAGGTAGTCAAGAAAGTTCCACCACAGAGCGACTCAAAGAATCTGAGGAGGTTAAACAACCTCAAATCATGATTCTCAAACATTCAGAACAATCTTGGACACCTAAGGGTTCTCTAGGTGCTTCATGTTCGACTGCTAAGGTTCAAACAAAACAGGCTTCTAAAATAAAAGTTTTAGAGAAACCCATTGAGAACCGAGAAGAAGTTTTAAATTCTGAAAAAAAAAGTTGATTCAAAACAGTCTGAGAAAAAGAATGATTCTTTGAATGCTACATCTGTTAACACTCAAAGACCCAAGACCACAAAGGCTTGGGTCCCCCGTAAAAACTAATCACTTTGTGATTAGTGCAAGGAGTTCGAGCTGGCCCTGTTAGCAGTCTTTGGATTTTCGATAGCGGAGCTTTTTGGCATATGACTGGGGATATGAAGTTACTGTTTGATATAAAGAACATCTATGGAGGTTACGTAGCATTTGCCGGTAACAAATGTAACACCACAACCGATGGCGGAAACATCGAGGTGTCACATAAGAATGAGTATTCAGTAGCACATGATATTCAAGTTTTAATCGAAATTTATTTAAAGGAAAATATCCAAAATTTGGAAATACATAAAAAGTCTTGAATCAAATTCTAATACATCAAATAGCCAAACAAAGCATAAACTTCAAATTGTCTCTTCCTGCTAGCTCTAGACTTCAAGCATCATTATTTCCTGTTAAGTTTGTAAAAATGGGAGGGGGGGGGGTCAACTAGAAGTTGGTGAGAATACATAAGCCATGTCAAGCAATTAAGTTTAAGAATAATAAAAGTTTAGCAATTCATATATCCATCGTAAGTTTAAGTCTACATGAATAAACATGAAGTATAGTATGCAAATATTCAAACCTCCGACAAGTTTAGGTCCATCCCGTCATCCACGGTTCACCTTAATATCACGTTGGAACGATAACAATCACCCGTGCTCCACATAAAAGATGGTCAACGAATCTAGGTGGGATTGTCAATCCAATAGATCTATTATTGAGTATCGCCGGCTTGGCCATAGCTAATGATTATGTAAGTTTAAGTTTAAGTCTAACAGTAGTTGTCTAAGTCATGAGGCATTAAAGTATACAACTAGACATGTATGTAGAATTGCTTAAGTATAAAGTTTCAAGTATAAAGAATTGTATAAACATGGTTACGTAAACTCACCTTAGCAAAGTATTAAGTCTCGAGAAATAGAATATGTGTAGCCCAAAGTTGCCAAGTATTACCCTATGTATAAGGTAACAAATAAGTCTAAGTCTTTCTAGTCTACAAGTATTTTCTAAGGTTTCGAATTTGGGGATAAGTATTCGTTTGATCAACAATTAAATTGTTTAATAAATAAGAGAACTTCGATAAAAAATAAAAAAAGTCTTTTTGTAGGTTTTAGATTAAAGATGGTCACATTATAAGGTTTTAAGTATAAAAATAATTTTTAAAAAATCATTTTCTTAAAAATAGAATATTTAATCTATTTATTTCAATTTGTCAAAATATAACTTTAATATCTAAAAATAATAAAATTAAAGAATTTTTAAATTAAAATTTGTATTTCTGTTCTAAATGGACAAAAATAATTTATAAAAAATTTTGGTGCAAAAATATTGAAAAATGAATTTATTATGATTTATTTATGAATAAAATAACCAAAAATCATTTCAGAAATGTCTAATGTTTTATAAACTCAGAATAATTTTTATGGAAATTTATATAATCGTTTAGATATTTTTATAGAATTTTATAATTATAATAGAATAAACTTGTAATATTTATTTTATATAATAAATAAAATATTTTTGCAAAACTAAAAATTGTATAATAAACTTTTCTATTAAAACATCATAAAATAATTTTTGTAGAATTTATAAAGTAATTTTAGTATTTTAAAACCATTTTTAAAATATTGGTGAATATATATATATAAGCCTAAAGGTTTTAAAAAAAATGTTTTGCTCATGCAAGGAATCGAACCCGGGTCTGGTGACCGGTTCGTGTTTTATATCACAAGTCTAGACCATCTGGTCTAGACCCTGAGAACGAATAAACTTGGTTCAAAATTAATTATATAGGTATACAGATATCAGTTATATAATCCTTTTAAAAGAAAATAAAAAGGTTGTAGGTTACGGGACTCGAACCTGCGTACCCTCGTATACAAACAGACGGCACAACCACTTGATCTAGATCAGTGGTTGTGTTTGTTTTGTCTTTGTTTTAATTAAATAACAAGGTCTGCAGAACCATTATCCCCAAATCGTGATCCATGAACCCTAGATTTCTTAATAACCACAATTAACAACCAATAGCCTCTACAATGATGGGGCTATTACTTGTTAATGGCCGACTAACAAAACCAAACAAAAATTTCGAGACTTACAATACAATTTCGTTTGATTTGATTCAGTCAACGAAAAAGTCAACTGTTCTTGATTCTTGATTAAAAAATAGTTTGCTTACAGAAATTGGGAGTGGGGGTTTGTTTTGCGGTGAGTATAGACTGAGGATGAGGGCTCAATTTATAGTGGGAGGCTCGAGTGATGCGAATTGGTAAGTTTGACTTGGGTTTCAATCATGAACGCGTAATTGGTTGGATTAAGGCAAGTATTGAAGGTGATTCAGCGTGCATAACACGCGTTTTAGTCAACAATTACATAGTTTACCATATAGAGATTCAAAAACGCGGTATTTGGGTTTGAATTTGAAGGGTGTTCGTCGCAGTTGACTTCTCATAAGTCAACTGCACCTCCAAACTTGTTATAAATATAATTATATCAGAATTTAATACCAAGACAAGCGGTAGACCAGCTGTTTTAATGTTGTGTGTGTATGGTTGACCCGGCCATGGGCTCGGGTTCGAATCCCGGCCCATGCCATAATTTTTTTACAATTATAAAAACTCTATAATGATATTATATGTTTATAGTATGGTACAAGAGGTCCAAATGCGTCACGATATATTTTTAAAAGGAACGATAAATGATAAAATTCGACGTTTTATTCAATAATCATCGTAACATACAAAGAATTCAACGCGAAATGTTACAGTCTCCCCTACTTTTAGGAACTTCGTCCCGAAGTTGAAGTTGGAGAGTCTGGTGTGAAAAGGTGTGGGTACTTAGACTTCATCTGGTCCTTGCGTTCCCAAGTGAACTCTGGACCTCGTTTAGATTCCTAACGAACCTTGACGATCGGAATGCGACTGCGTTTGAGTTTCTTGGCTCCACTATCCACGATCTCAACAGGTTTCTCGACAATGTGCATAGTTTCATCGATCTGCACATCTTCAACAGGGACATGGAGGTTCTCATCTGCTAAGCATTTCTTGAGATTCGAAACGTGAAAGGTTGGGTGAACATTGCTTAACTCAGGTGGAAGATCAAGTTTGTAAGCCACTTTTCCAATCCTGTCAAGCACTTTGAATGGGCCTACGTATCGAGGAGCTAGTTTTCCCTTTCTACCGAAGCGAATTACTCCCTTCCAAGGGGATACCTTAAGAAGTACAAGGTCCCCGACTTGAAATTCCAAGGGCTTACGACGTTTATCAGCATAGCTCTTCTGTCGACTTCTAGCCTTGAGAAGATTATCCTGAATGAGTTGGATTTTATCTATGGTTTCCTGGATCAGTTCGGGTCCAGTGATCTGGGCTTCAGCAACCTCCGTCCAGCAGACAGGTGAACGACACTTACGACCATAGAGTGCCTCGAAAGGAGCCATGTTAATGCTGGCATGATAACTGTTGTTGTATGAAAACTCGACCAAAGGAAGATGAGAATCCCATGCGCCACCAAAATCGATGACACATGCCCTGAGCATATCCTCAAGTGTCTGGATGGTCCGTTCAGTCTGACCATCTGTTTGAGGGTGATAAGCAGTACTCAGGTTTAACTTGGTACCCAAAGCGTCTTGTAAGGAATCCCAAAAGTGAGAGGTGAAACGACCATCACGATTAGAGATAATGTCCAAAGGTATACCATGGCGACATACAATTTCATTTACGTACATCTTTGCTAACCTTTCCACATAATATTTCTCACGAATAGGTAAGAAATGGGCTGACTTGGTCAAACGGTCGACGATTACCCAAATGCTGTCAAAACCTTTGGGTGTACGAGGGAGTTTAGTGATGAAGTCCATTGCTATGCTCTCCCATTTCCATACAGGAATTTCTGGTTGTTCAAGCATACCAGATGGTCGTTGATGTTCAACCTTGACCTTTGAACAAGTAAGGCATTTTGCAACGAAAAGAGCGATATCTTTCTTCATACCAGGCCACCAATACGAATAACGAAGATCTTGGTACATCTTGTCAGCTCCAGGATGAATTGAATAACGAGACATATGAGCCTCGATCATAAGGAAGGTACGAAGATCATCACGGTTAGGAATCCAAACTCGATTGAGAAAATAAAGTAGACCATCAGGTTTGGTTTCAAGTTGAGTCTCAGCACCACAAGACATTTCCTCGTACATGTTACCTTGGGTGACTGAAGTATGTTGAGCCTGGAGGATACGATCCTGAAGATCAGTACGAATTCTCGCACAATGATGTTTGATGCGCTCTTTACGACTGAGTGCGTCAGCCACAACATTCGCTTTGCCAGGATGGTAGCGAATTTCGCAATCATAGTCGTTAAGTAACTCAACCCAACGCCGTTGCCTCATGTTAAGATTTTTCTGGTCGAAGACATGTTGGAGACTTTTGTGGTCCGTGAAAACCACACATTTGGTTCCATAAAGATAGTGTCTCCAAATCTTAAGAGCAAAGACGACAGCGCCCAATTCAAGATCATGGGTGGTATAATTCTTTTCGTGGGTCTTGAGTTGTCTAGACGCATAAGCAATAACCTTGCCTCGTTGCATGAGAACACAACCAAGACCTTGGTTTGATGCATCACAATAGACCACGAAGTCATCATTACCATCAGGTAGAGACAGGATAGGAGCTTCACAGAGTTTCAGCTTAAGAGTTTCAAATGCTTCCTCTTGTTTTGGTCCCCACTCATAAGGTTTACCCTTGTGAGTTAAGGCAGTGAGAGGAACAGCGATCTTGGAGAAGTTGGCAATGAATCGACGATAATAACCAGCCAAACCAAGGAAAGAACGAACTTCTGTTGGAGTTTTAGGAACACTCCACTCTTTGACAGCTTCGATCTTAGCGGGATCAACATGAATTCCGTTCTCATCAATGACGTGTCCCAAAAATTGAACTTCCTTAAGCCAAAATTCACATTTCGAGAAATTGGCATATAGTTGTTCCTTCTTTAGGAGACCCAAAATTGAGTGAAGATGCTGTTCGTGATCGTATTTTGATTCTGAGTAAATCAAAATGTCGTCGATGAAGACGATCACGAATTTGTCAAGGTAGGGTCTACAAACCCGATTCAGTAGATCCATAAACACTGCGGGAGCGTTGGTCAATTCAAACGGCATGACCATGAATTCGTAATGACCATAACGTGTACAAAAGGCTGTCTTGGGAATATCTTCATCGTGGACTCTAAGCTAATGATAACCAGAACGAAGATCAATCTTCGAGAGGTGGGTTGCTCCTAGAAGTTGATCAAAAATAACATCAATCCTAGGCAAGGGATAACGATTCTTGATGGTGAGTTTGTTGAGTTCGCGATAGTCGATACACATCCTGAGAGATCCATCTTTCTTCTTAACGAACAAAACAGGGGCTCCCCATGGAGAAGAACCGGGGTGAATGAAACCTTTATCAGAAAGTTCCTGTAGTTGACTGGCAAGTTCTTGCATTTCAGAGGGTGCAAGACGATAAGGAGCTTTGGCGACAGGATTTGCACCAGGAACAAGATCGATCCTAAAGTCCACTTGTCGAGCAGGAGGTAAACCAGGTAAATCCTCTGGGAAGACTTCAGGATAGTCCCGAATGATTGGGATGTCTTGGATACTTTTGCCCTTGTCTTTCTTTTCTATCACGTTAGCTAAGAAAGCCATATACCCCTTTCGTAAGTATTTTTTAGCAGTAGTACAAGACATGAGCTTAAGCTCGCCACAAGGCTTCTCACCATAGATCTTCAAAATATCACCAGATTCGAGAGGAATGCGAATGACTTTCTCATAGCATAGAATTTCAGCACGATGGGTTGACAACCAATCCATGCCTACTATGACATCAAAGCTTCCAAGATGCATAGGAATGAGATCGATAGAGAAGGTATGCTCATCAAGGTTCAACACACAGTTACGCATAATAGAATGGATCGAGATGGACTTCCCATTAGCTACCTCTACCACTAAAGGTTCCTCTAGGTTAGTTTGGGGTAAATTAAGTAAGGGTTCAAACTTTAGTGATACAAATGACTTATCAGCACCCGAATCAAATAATATGGAAGCATAGCGGTTATTAACGAGAAACGTACCATTAACCACCTCGTTGTTGTCGCGGGCCTGGTTATCATTGAGGTTGTATGCGCGACCTCGAGCACCTTGGTTCTGGTTGCGGTTCTAGTTTTGATTGCGGTTTTGGTTCTGGTTTCCAAGTCTAGGGCAAGCATCCCTATAATGTTCCGTACTTCCACATTCAAAGCACTGGCCACGAACAGGCCTACCATTTTGAGCATTAGGAGCTGGATTATTTTTGGGAGGGTTGTTTTGAGTGGCAGGGGCTTGGCAAGTATTAGCAAAGTGTCCATACCGCTTGCAGTTATTACATTGGCGGCATGGTCTGTTAGCAGCATGGTGATATTGACAAGTGTTACAAAGAGGGTGGTTCCCGACATACGGTTTCTTAGCTGGGGTTTGCACTGCAGGTGGGGTGGTAGCAACCATGTAGTTCCTAGCCTTGCGCTTCCTGTTGGTTGAGGTCTCGGGCTTAACCTCAATAGCGGGCTGAGGAGTGTCTTTTGCAGCAGTCTTCTTGGTGTTCTTGCGAAAAAGAGTACCGTTCTTCACATGATTATCGGTGAAAGTAGCCGCCAGGCGTTTGGCTTCCTCCAAGGTGGCAGGATTCCTTCCCCATACCGTGTCCTGGATTTGCATAGGTAGGCCACCGATACTCTTCTCGATGGCTACAGGTAGGGGAGTAACTTTATGGGGCAACAACAAACTGAGCTCGTGAAAGCGGGTATTATAAGCAAGGTTTTCCCCACTATCCTGAGCAAGGGTGTGGAACTCGTCTTCCAGTTTCTTAACCTCGTTACGGGGACAAAACTCATCTTTCATAATCTCCTTGACTTGATCCCAGGTCATAGCTAGTGCAACTTCAGCTCCGCGGGTGCGCTTTTCCTCATTCCACCAAGTGAGTGCTCGTTTGTGAAGAACACTCATGGCATAACGGACCTTAAAGTTATCAGGACACTCACTGTTAATGAAGGTATTCTCAATACCCTCGAACCATTGCAGAAGACCAGTAGCTCCTTCATCTCCACTGAACTTAGGAGGATTACAGGTATTAAAGTGCTTAAGAGTGCAAGCTGGGAGACCATTCCCGTTTCCATTCCCGTTTCCATTGTGGTTTCCATTGCCGTTTTCGTTCATCTGGATGTCTTGAGCCAGTATGTTAGGAACCAGAGTCGCGATTTGCTGCGCCATTTGTTGAGAAATGATCGCAGCCAAGTAAGAGAAGCAAGTACTGTTTTAAATCCCTAAGGTTATAGTCTAGATTATTTTTCTAATAACCTAATTTCCTATAACCAAGGCTCTGATACCAATCTGTAACACCCCAACCGATGGCGGAAACATCGAGGTGTCACGTAAGAATGAGTATTCAGTAGCACATGGTATTCAAGTTTTAATCGAAATTTATTTAAAGGAAAATATCCAAAATTTGGAAATACATAAAAAGTCTTGAATCAAATTCTAATACATCAAATAGCCAAACAAAGCATAAACTTCAAATTGTCTCTTCCTGCTAGCTCTAGACTTCAAGCATCATTATTTCCTGTTAAGTTTGTAAAAATGGGAGGGGGGGGGGGGGTCAACTAGAAGTTGGTGAGAATACATAAGCCATGTCAAGCAATTAAGTTTAAGAATAATAAAAGTTTAGCAATTCATATATCCATCGTAAGTTTAAGTCTACATGAATAAACATGAAGTATAGTATGCAAATATTCAAACCTCCGACAAGTTTAGGTCCATCCCGTCATCCACGGTTCACCTTAATATCACGTTGGAACGATAACAATCACCCGTGCTCCACATAAAAGATGGTCAACGAATCTAGGTGGGATTGTCAATCCAATAGATCTATTATTGAGTATCGCCGGCTTGGCCATAGCTAATGATTATGTAAGTTTAAGTTTAAGTCTAACAGTAGTTGTCTAAGTCATGAGGCATTAAAGTATACAACTAGACATGTATGTAGAATTGCTTAAGTATAAAGTTTCAAGTATAAAGAATTGCATAAACATGGTTACGTAAACTCACCTTAGCAAAGTATTAAGTCTTAAGAAATAGAATATGTGTAGCCCAAAGTTGCCAAGTATTACCCTATGTATAAGGTAACAAATAAGTCTAAGTCTTTCTAGTCTACAAGTATTTTCTAGGGTTTCGAATTTGGGGATAAGTATTCGTTTGATTAACAATTAAATTGTTTAATTAATAAGAGAAATTCGATAAATAAATAAACAAAATTCTTTTTGTAGGTTTTAGATTAAAGATGGTCACATTATAAGGTTTTAAGTATAAAAATAATTTTTATAAAATTATTTTCTTAAAAATAGAATATTTAATCTATTTATTTCAATTTGTCAAAATATAACTTTAATATCTAAAAATATTAAAATTAAAGAATTTTTAAATTAAAATTTGTATTTCTGTTCTAAATGGACAGAAATAATTTATAAAAAATTTTGGTGCAAAAATATTGAAAAATGAATTTATTATGATTTATTTATGATTAAAATAACCAAAAATGGATTTAAAATATTAAATAAATGATTTTTCGAAAATAAAAATTATTTCAAAAATGTTTAATGTTTTATAAACTCAGAATAATTTTTGTGGAAATTTATATAATCGTTTTGATATTTTTATAGAATTTTATAATTATAATAAAATAAACTTGTAATATTTATTTTATATAATAAATAAAAAGATTTTTGAAAAAATAAAAATTGTATCATAAACTTTTCTATTAAAACATCATAAAATAATTTTTGTAGAATTTATAAATTAATTTTAGTATTTTAAAACCATTTTTAAAATATTGGTGAATATATATATAAGCCTAAAGGTTTTAAAAAAAAATGTTTTGCTCATGCAAGGAATCGAACCCGAGTCTGGTGACCGGTTCGTGTTTTATATCACAAGTCTAGACCATCTGGTCTAGACCCTGAGAACGAATAAACATGGTTTAAAATTAATTATATAGGTATACAGATATCAATTATATAATCCTTTTAAAAGAAAATAAAAAGGTTGTAGGTTACGGGACTCGAACCCGCGTACCCTCGTATACAAACAAACGACACAACCACTTGATCTAGATCAGTGGTTGTGTTTGTTTTGTTTCTGTTTTAATTAAATAACAAGGTCTGTAGAACCATTATCCCCAAATCGTGATCCATGAACCCTAGATTTCATAATAACCACAATTAACAACCAATAACCTCTACAATGATGGGGCTATTACTTGTTAATGGCCGACTAACAAAACCAAACAAAAATTTCGAGACTTACAATACGATTTCGTGTGATTTGATTCAGTCAACGAAAAAGTCAACCGTTCTTGATTCTTGATTAAAAAATAGTTTGCTTACAGAAATTGGGAGTGGGGGTTTGTTTTGCGGCGAGTATAGACTGAGGATGAGGGCTCAATTTATAGTGGGAGGCTTGAGTGATGCGAATTGGTAAGTTTGACTTGGGTTTCAATTATGAACGCGTAATTGGTTGGATTAAGGCAAGTATTGAAGGTGATTCAGCGTGTATAACACGCGTTTTAGTCAACAATTACATAGTTTACCATATAGAGATTCAAAAACGCGGTATTTGGGTTTGAATTTGAAGGGTGTTCGTCGCAGTTGACTTCTCATAAGTCAACTGCACCTCCAAACTTGTTATAAATATAATTATATCAGAATTTAATACCAAGACAAGTGGTAGACCAGCTGGTTTAATGTTGTGTGTGTATGGTTGACCCGGCCATGGGCTCGGGTTCGAATCCCGGCCCATGCCATAATTTTTTTACAATTATAACAACTCTATAATGATATTATATGTTTATAGTATGGTACAAGAGGTCTAAATGCGTCACGATATATTTTTAAAAGGAACGATAAATGATAAAATTCGACGTTTTATTCAATAATCATCGTAACGTACAAAGAATTCAATGCGAAATGTTACAACAAAGGAGGCTACATTACTATGGAAGGTAGTGTTAGTAATGGGATCATGAGTTTTCAAAAGATATCTTATGTGAAGCAGATCGATTATAATCTGCTGAGTGTATCTCAAAATTTGTGATAAGAAGTTTTCTCTACACTTTGACGACAAATCTGGCTACATCCCGAAGCGTGGTTTTGAGATATCCAAGGAGTGGATCTTGCTAAAAGCTTTGAGAGTGAACAATCTCTACATTCTTGACATGAGCAAAGCAACCACTACACAGGGGCAAGTGACATGTTTTCTGTCTAAGGCTACCGAGAAAGAGTCTATAATGTGGCACACACGGATGGGGCATATTCACCTAAGGAAAATGAACAATCTGGTGAAGAACGGGCTAGTAGAAGGAGTGAATGTGAAACACTTTCATTTAAATGATAAGTGTGTGGGTTGCAAAAAGGGAAAACAACACAAACATTCCCACAAACCTAAGAAAGTTAACTCTGTGAACATTCCACTTGAGTGTCTACACATGGACTTTTTTGGACCTGTGAAGCGTAAGAGTATTAATGGAGACTTATACTGTCTTGTGGTTACTGACGACTATTCAAGGTTTTCATGGGTGATGTGCATGCAACATAAGAGCGAAACATTCAACAATCTGAAGATTCTGTGTACCCGGTTGGAAAACATCTATGTTTTGAAGATCAAATGAACCAGAAGTGACAACGGGTTGGAGTTCAAGAATTCAATGATGGATGCGTTGTGCGATGAAAAGGGTATTCACCATAAGTACAGTGCACCATATACTCCACAACAGAACGGTGTTGTATAACGAAAGAACAAGACTCTTATTGGAGTTGCTCGAACTATGTTTGCAGATTATAATCTTTCGGTTATGTTCTGGAATGAAGTTATTCATGCAACATGTTATACTTTGTACCGTGTGTTGACAGTGAAGAAGTTTGGAAAGACTTCTTATGAGCTGCTTAACAGATGCAAGCCGACTTTAGAGTTTCTAGAGCCATTCGGGTCGCCATGTACGATGCTGAATTCTACTGAGAAGTTTAGAGCGAAAGGTGATGAAGGTTATTTTGCTGGATACTCAACACCACTTAAACGCGTGTTTAATAAAAGAACTAGACAAGTTGAGGAGTGGGCGAATGTGGATGTTCAACACTACACTCAGCATGATCCAGGAAATGGGCCTGATTGGATGTTTGACTACAAAGAGGTTGTTTTACGAGAGAGAGCTTCATGGTAAGCTCTTGACCCAACTGGATTCAAGGACCTATCACTGACCCAACTTCATGGTAAGCTCTTGACCTATGAGAGAGAGCTTAACCAGAAAAAGAAGCTTCAGGACTCTGGAAAAGTGTCGGGTGACTATGTATTTGGTAATACAGCACATTTAGGTCATGATGAGGTGCCTGGAAATAGTAAGGATCAGAGCTATGATCATTTCATTGACATAACTTCAGGTTTTAACTCTGATTCTTACTCACCTAACTATGCTTTTACAGCAAGTGGTGGTGATATCCAGGCACCTGATAACATATCCTTTGAGTATGATGACCTGAAATATTTTGACCCTGATGATTTGGAAGAAATGGACATTATGAACCAATTGGCCCTTCTCAGTGTAAGAACTAACAATTTTTACAAGAAAACTGGGAGAAGGTTTCCAGGGTTAACTGGCAGGTCAAAGGTGGGGTTGGATAAATCAAAGATTTAGTGTTATAAATGTCATAGACTTGGTCATTTTGCTAGGGAATGTAGGGGTCAACACTTTTCAAAAAGTTTTTCCCACCAGTCATGAAATTTTTCTTTCATACCCTCCTCTGTGTCTCTGCTAAGTCCACTTCCTTTAATGAAATTCCATTGAGGATTCAGTACTTGGGCTATGCTATGTTGTCATATTCTGACTTCAATCTAACCCAGGGACTGTTTATGGACTTAGTGTCAAATGTGAAAGCCATAAAGTCTGGGTCTAATAATGCTTTTTTGATTTACCCGAGAATTTTGAATGTAATTCTTCAAAAGGTTTTACCTGAAAAAGATTTCAAAAAGGGTGAGTCTATTCAAATGAAGAGTCTAACTGATGAAACTTTCACAAGAATGTTGGGTTCAACCACCCAAGAAAAAGTATTAAAAGTGTCAAAAGTTTCCAAAACACAAAAAAAGAGAACTAAGACAACAACTGTTGTCCAAACCTTTGTTGTTAAGCCCACTGCTCCTGGTGATCATGGCACTACATCCAGTGCTGTGAAACCCACACCAACCACCTCCAAAAGAAAACGTCCATCCACAAAAACCACCACTAAACCACAAAAGGGACTTCTGGAAGATGAGATACCAGAAGAAAACCCTGTTGCAACACAAAAGCAACTAGAAACCACTGTTGTTACTTCCTCACAACAGGTGGATATATCTCAACCTGACCAAACTCCTCATGCATCCTCACAAAAGGATCATGTTGTAAGCCAAGGGGAAACACATCATGATACATTTGAGTCACTTGGCCATATGTTCACAAGCCCTTCTCCTAGGGCAAATTCTCTTTTTACTCCTCCACCTTCACCAACACATGTTCCTCAAACCATGCAACCTCTGTTTGAGGCTATTGAGAAAACTCAGGAAAATCCCAGTTCCTCTCCTTCACCTATCAATGAGAGTATACCTCCACAAGTGACTGGGACTGAGGAAAATCAATCAGCCATCCCACAAACAGATGAGGAGGTTACACCCCTAGAGTTCAATGAAACTCTAGGTGAGTTTTCAAGTGGAGCAGCCACTACTGATGTAGAGACCATTGTCTCACAACAGGACAGTGGTTACATAACTAAGACTCCCTTGAAGTCAACAACTGATGAGGCCACTATAGTGTCCCCAAAATTAGTTGGAAGTCCCCAGAACCAAGAAAAAGGGGCATCTGGTTCTCATTCTTTGGACTCACCTCCTAGGACTAAACCAGTTACAACAACCACTGGTAGGAATTCAGATGACCCTATTAACTTAGGTGATGGATTAGAATACCAAGAATTGATGGCCAGAGTACAGTCCATTGAAACCGCTGTTGCTGATATCAAATCAGATATCAAGACAATATTGGGATCATTGGCTACTCTCACCAAGAGTCAACCATCCACAATTGATATTGCTAAGGAGCTATGGAAATCTGTTTCTCCCATCATAGCTCACAGAAAACTAGCAGATCAGACTCATGAAACCTACATGGCTGAAATCAGAAATATGGTAGATGCTAGGTACAAAGATACCCATGCAGACATTAAAGCCATTAAAGACCATCTACTGAAGACCACTGGCTCTGCCCCTACCACAATTCTCAGAGATGAAGATGATGTTGACTTCACAACTGATGATGCCAAACAGGGGGAAAGTGGCAGAGATAGATTGCCAAAGCTAGATCCCTTTGGTTGTCCACCTTCACAAAAAAGTCAATCAAAGTCTGCCAACAAACCAGGGTCTACCCAAACAACACCACAACAAAAACAATCCAATGTCCAAACCAGCAAAGCTAAAGAAGTGGACACCTCTGCTAATGAAGAAGCTGAAAAAGCTGCTGAAGAAAAGCAAAAGAAGGCTGACACTTTGGACCGCAAAGCAGATGCCCTGGTACAAAGACAGAAGGAGCAACAGCAGGAAGTAGAGGATGTGGGGTCCTATAAGAGAAAGAAAACTGCTTCCAAACACATTAGACCTTTACCATCTAGAAATGCTGCTAAAATTGTTGCTGCTAAAACATCTGTTCCTCAAACATCTGCTGCTGAACCCACAACCATCACACCATTCACTGAACTTGCCATCATAACCACACATGAACCATCCTCAACCAAAACACCACCCACAAACACTTCACCACCTAAATACCAAACATCTGTTGGTCCTACAAAAGTGCCAATAGATGTTAACACAACCACTGCCTCTACACCACTATCACCAAAAATCTTGAACAAAAGGAAGAGAAAATCTACCTTTGTTGTACAGGATGAAAACATTCACACAATCTACACCCATATCTGTCATTCCACTTTCATCGTTCTCACCACACACATCACAATTCACATTCCATAGACCACCACCAACCATCACACCATTGGCTGTTCAGTATCCCTTGAACTTGATCTACTCAAGGGGGAAATGCAATCCTTCTATAATGCTGACAAGCCATCTAAAAGATCTTTCCCTTCTCTTCCACATTTTCCTGTTCCCCTAAACATAGACACATATCTAAAATACAAGGCTGAACAGGCAGATGCCATCATAAAAGAGAAATGCATAGGGAAAGAAGACAGGACTGCTCAGGGCATCCATTCAGCAGAGCTTAGCAAATTGAGAAGAATTGAAGATTTTGCTAAGACCTTGAGCAACTCCATGTCTTCCATGCCTCTCAGCAGTGACATGGAAAGGGAGGTTAGGGAATCACTTCTTGAACAGATCTTGGCAACCATGCCTTATGAAGCAAACAAGAAACAGTTTGCAGGTTGGACCACTCATGCTCTCAGAGAAGAACTCTTAAGAATTGAAGAGATGACCAAGAATCCCCCAGCTAAAGGTCTCTGCCCCTGATTTCAGCAAAGGCAGAGATCCAGCCAGAGCCTTGAAATTCAAAAGAATGAGACAAGAAATTGTGGCTGCTGACTATGGGGAGATGACGTCTGTTGCAAGATGGTCAGAGCTGAGGTTGGTTGAAACTTACACGAAACTGGAAGAAAACAGGAAGAAAGACCTTAACTTGCCCAGAAAACCTGTCTACTCTGATGAACCACTGATGAAGAGACCTCAAAAGGCTTTTACATTAGACAACCTACTTGATACTTCTGATCTATCAGCTACTGCTAGAAGACAATTCAAGAAAAAGAAAGAAATGTCTGAAGAGGATCAGAAGAAGTTTGCTGATACTTATATAAAGGAGGGCCTCTTCAATCAAGTACACTTTTTCTCATATCCCATTACTGAAAAACTCAGAGAAATCATTGGGAGACCTCCATCACCAAACTCATCCAGAATAAAAGTGCATCTCAGCAAATCCTTTGATTCAAAAATTCTAAAATGGAAGGTCAACAAAGACACCCATGAATTGACTTTGCTCAGATCAGATGGAGAAGCTCAAAAGCTAAGCATGGATGATGCATATAGCCTGTGTGCAGATGACCTCCAAACACTGCTGAACCTTGAGCTTGAATGAGATGCAGAAGACCTCTACTCTTTGAACTTTGAGTTACAATTCAAAGGTCAAATCAGAGAAAGTCTGATGAGGAATAAAGATCAAGAATAAAGTCTAATGTTGGCATCATCTATTCTAGGGGGAGATTGTTGGGTCTGCTGACCTGAAGAAGAACAGATGATTGAAAAGCCAAAATATACTAACAGTTGATCCACATAAATAAACAGCCTTTACAACATACTCTTCCCGAAAGACTGTTGACCCTAACAACTGTTCCATCCAAACAACTGCTATGACAACTGCTGCTACAAAGGACTGCTGGATAACAACTGATAGAGAACAACTGCTGACCAAAGGTCTGATAGAAAACAACTGCTGATCAAGTGCTGAAGACTAAAGGTCTGTTGGAGCCAACAGCACTTAGGCTCCAACAGATGATACAAGACCATCAGAGTTTTCCTCAACATTAGTTTACCTTACAGTAGTTTGTATAGGGCAGATGTTTTATGTTGTTATTCTGTTAGAGGTCACTATCTTAGGTGACGTCAGCCCAGGTCACCAGTGGTTTAGATTTGTCTTTAACTAGAACAGTGCTTGTACTGTTCTATTGGTCACTCACAACATTCTCTCAGACAAACAATCATAGAGTGATCAGGCTGAAGGGGAGTACTTGTAATTGATTGTAATCTTTCAATATAATGAAAGCATCCGATTTAGAAAACATTTATTCCTTTTGTTTTGATTATAGTTTATTATTCCGCTGCACTTACCATATATATTCACTTCATTCATTTCTAATTCTACTTAAAACAAATCAAAACAATCAAACTCAGATCCTAACACAACAAGAAGCAGAGATCAGACAGATGAAGGATGATGATAGTTCTGATGATGCTTCGGGTGGTGGTAATGCAAACAAAGAGAAACCAGCCAGTTTAAAAGATTCATATGATGATGATGATGATGACGCTACAAAGTATTCATTTGAAGAGCGTCAGACAACAGAAAAAGGAGATAAAAGTACTTCAAGTAAGAAACCTGGAGAGATGACAAATGCTGACAAGCATATGTTGAAAGAGATGATGAAAATGGGATGTTATACTCTTGAAATCACAGGAAGATTTTTTGAGATCTTTGTGAGCAATGATATGAAGTATCAGATTGATTATAATGATCCTGATTTGGAAGATGGTGAAGTAAGTGCTGCGGTTGCTAGAGAAATACTTGAAGGTTTAGCGCAGCAAGTTGGAAAGTCATTGGAAGACATTCTGAAAGAGAAAAAGATTTCATATGTTCAGTCACTGATCCAAAACAGATAGATGCTGAAGAGGTTGAAACTGAAAAGTATAATCATGTTGAGGTTGAAGATATTTCTCATGAAGAATATCCAGAGTACTACAATCTGCATGATAATTCCGGCATTCTAGCTATTAACGAAGAATCACTCAAATAGGCTGAACAAATTGCAAAAGAAAAGATCAATCTAACCTCGTGATTTTTTTCCTATTATTATTTGTAAAATTTCCAAATGTATTTAATCAAATTATATATAATCCTATTTATTAATTTTATTTCAGTATTTATATTTATAAAAATCTAATAATCCTCCACATATTTTATCAAATTCGTGATATAGGCACCTAAAGTTGATTAATCTAAAAGTTAAAACGATCAGGTTTTATAACCGTATTAAACTTGAAAATAAATCTTTCCATATCGCATCAACTACATTATATTCGTTACCTATTTTGAGGGGAAATCGGAACCGACAAATCAAATCCGCCATCAAATACCCACATTTAAACCCATTATTTGCTGACCGGTGACTCGTAATCGAATCCAAAAATCTCGGCTTTGATCACCCTACCATCTTTAGTGTAACATTACGCATTTATACTTGTACGTTACTATTATCATGAATAAAAAACGTCAAGTTCCATTATTATTATTCGCTTTAATTATTATTGTGGCGTATTTGGAACCCTAATACTATAATAATTATATATAATATACATATATATGGTTTTAAAATGTCAAAAAAAATTTTATGCTTGGGCCGGGAATCGAACCCGCGCCCCAAGCCGGGTCACACACACAAACAACCCCACCAACTGAGCTACACACACATCTTGCTTCAATCCCAGCGTGTATTTATTATATCACGTGTTTCAGCTCTTCACAGTTGACTTGGAAAGTCAACTGTGACAACAATTACCAAAATTAAACCAATTTCAAACGCGTTTGTATCCAATTTAGGAATGATTGTTGATTGATATGGTGTTTTCACGTCCCCTACACGCTGGCTTAATGATCAAATCATGCCAATTATAACAATTTACGCGTCATCGTCTTTATGAGGGTCAAACTTACCAATTCATTCATCCAGACCCTCTCCTTATAAATTGGACATCACAAAACCTTCTCACATCGCCGAATACTCTCTCTCAATCCCCAATTTCTAATTCAATTCAACTGTTCTTGATTTTTGGTTCGAAGTTGACTTTCGGGTTTGATTGATCAATTCGTATACAATACGTCTTTGTAAGTGATGTTTCTCATGTGGGTTTTGTTATTCGGCATTCACATAACAATAACCCTTTGATTAATTGGGTTATTGTTTTGTGAATCAACCAATTGAAAATTCTAGGGCTCGAATGCTCGAATTGGGGAAGAACATAAACGCAGAAACTGTTTATTTATTTTAAACGGATACAAACTCAACACAACCACTGATCCTGATCAAGTGGTTGTGTCTGTTGTTATCAAACCCGAACACACGGGTTTGAGTCCCTTGCAAACCGTTTTAATTCTTTTCTTTTTAATGGAATAATAATCAGTTTCTCATATAGTATTTAATTATAATAATCAGAAACTAAACGTTCTCAGGGTCCAGACCAGTTGGTCTGGGCTTGTGATTTAAAACCAATGAACCGGCCTAGGGCCCGGGTTCGAACCATGGCATCAACAAAACATTCTTTTTAATTAAGTATATATATATATATATATATATATATATTCCTTTATATTTTTAAAAATTCATTTTAAAATACTAAAACTCTTTTATAAATTCTACAAAAATTATTTTATGTTAATCTAGTGGAAAAGTTTAACATACAATTTTTAGTTTTCAAAAATATATTTATTTAATATATATAATAAATAATTCAAGTTTATTCTATTTTATTTATAAAATTCTATAAAAATATCAAAACAATTTTATAAATTTCCACAAAAATTATTCTGAGTTTTTATAACAATAAACGTTTCTGAAATGATTTTTATTTCTGAAAAATCATTTACATAATATTTTTAATCAATTTTTGATAGTTTTAATCATAAATAAATCATAATAAATTCATTTTTCAATATTTTTGCACCAAAATTTTATATAAATTATTTCTATTTATTTGGAACAGAAATACAATTTTTAATTTAATAATTCTTTAACTTTTGTATTTTTAAATATTAAAGTTATATTTTAACAATTTGTAATAAATAGATTTAATATTCTGTTTTTAAGGAAATAATTTTATAAAAATTATTTTCATACTTAAAACTTATTATTGTGACCATCTTTTCAAATTTTATAAAAAGACTTTTGTTTATTTATTTATCAAATTTCTCTCAATTATCAAACATTTTAATTATTAATCAAACGAGCACTTATCCCCATTTCGAAGCCCTAGAATATATTTGTAGACTAGAAAGACTTAGACATATTTATTACCTTAATTATAGGGTAATACTTGGCATTGTTGGGCAACACAATATTCTATTTTTCACGAGACATAACATTTTGCTAAGGTGAGTTTTACATAACCCCTTTTCTATTATTCACTATTTTTGGGGTGAAACATGTTACAACATTCTATATGCCATTCAATCATAAAGTGTCTATGTGTTTTTCTATGTTGCATTATGTCTTAAACATGACTAGGGTAAGCACAATATTCTAGCATAATCATTAACATTGATCAGCCGACGGTATACAATGATAGATCTATTGGACTGACAATCCCACCCGGATACGTGCCTCCTACAAAGGTAGCGTCGGTGATTGTTATCGCATAACATAATCGAGTGAACCATGAGCGTATGTGTAACATCGCAAAATTTTCCCCAAAATTTTAATACATAAAAAGCCCTTATATATATATATATATATTTTTTATTACACCTTTATCATTAATATTATACAAATGTGTCTAAGTCTTTATTTATCCTAACTCACAACTTATATACATACATAAATGTATATAAATAATAATAATAATAATAATATGATTCTAAATTCTTTTTTTTTTCACATACAAGATTTTTTTTTTAAATAAAGCCTTGAGTCAAATAGTCAAAGTCCTAGTCAAAGTCTTAGTCAAACAGTCAAAGTCTTAGTCAAATAGTCAATTCATCATAAAACCTTACTTTATGGTGTTGACCAATTTTAATGGCTAATTGACTCCAAAACTAGTATAAAAACCCACCTATGACCCATCATACTTTGCACCTCTAAATCGATTATTTCAATCCGATTAAACTTTCCCTCATACCTTTCTTCTATAGTCTATTACTTCTACAATTGAAGCTTTGATTATAAGCTCTTGTAATTGGCGAATTGGAAGCTTGGTATTCTTTCTTTTTCGTTTTCTTCAATTTGGACTAGCTACGTTGTTGAGTCTTTGGGATTCGCCTCGCATACATTCACAACACATTATTCTATTTTTTTACGAGACATAACATTTTGCTAAGGTGAGTTTTACATAGCCCCTTTTATTTACCACCATTTTTGGGGTGAAACATGTTATAACATCATCATTGCAATTCAATCATCAATGTGTCTATGTGTTTTCTATGTTGCATTATGTCTTGAGCATGATTAGAGTAAGCACCATTCTAGCATAATCATTAACTCCGTACAAGCCGACGGTATACATTGATAGATCTATTGGACTGACAATCCCACCCGGATACGTGCCTCCTACAAAGGTAGCGTGGGTGTTTGTTATCGCATAACATATTCAAGTGGACCATGAGCGTATGGTATGTATCATATTATAACAGTCATCAGGGTTGATTATGCACTCGATTTATTTCTAGTATGTTCTCACATATGGACTAGATTCACATGACACATGAATTGCACAACAATTTTATTCAATTATCAAAACCTATGTAATTCTCACCAACTTTTGTTGACCCAAAATATTTTCAAACTTAACATGTTTCAGGTTATAGCTTGCTTGAAGATTAGAGTTATTGCTTGAAGATGCGTAGCTAGTATTTTTCATTTTGATGTACAAAATTCTTAGAACAATTGTATGTAATTTATTTAAATCATTTATTGAAATTTATTATTTACCATGAGCTACTGAACAATCATCAATACGTGACATCCCGATGTTTCCGCCATCGGTTGGGGTGTTACAGATTGGTATCAGAGCCATGGTTATAGGGAATTAGGTTATTAGAAAAATAATCTAGTCTATAACCATAGGATTTAACCAGTACATGCTTCTTTTACTTGCTATTCTCTATCTCCCTCCTACTTCTTATCCCTACTTTCATACTTACGAGAAGGTTGCTCTCCATCACTGGATCCACTCTTAGACTAATAAGGCAAAACCCTCAGGTTTAACCTGAACCACCTTGAGATCTCGTCGAAGTTCTAGATTTT
Source organism: Ambrosia trifida (assembly GCA_028751855.1). Taxonomy (NCBI): domain Eukaryota; kingdom Viridiplantae; phylum Streptophyta; class Magnoliopsida; order Asterales; family Asteraceae; genus Ambrosia; species Ambrosia trifida. The sequence continues at coordinate 59,392,241 of CM054128.1, read as the reverse complement.
AATAACGAACACGTGCAATCTGGAAGGGTGAACGCCTGTATTCTGAGTCTTCTGTCTAGGCTGGCATTGCGCATATATCCCAATCAGACGAGGGACCTGGATGCCTACCTGGGAATTCTCGGGATGAGTGTTCACTTATAGGCTAAAGCATGTCTTCACTATGTTGTTGGAATCTGGAATCTTTGATACGTCAACGTTTTCGTTTATTCGTTTTAATTAATGAATAAATGATTACATTCCTTATATCACCTCATTCATTTCATGCCACATTGAACCTTCATTGTGTCCCTTATAGATCATGTCTCCACGTCGCAGCACTCGCAATAACAGTGGTGAAAACCAAGAGGAAAGTAACAACAACCACAACACCAACCACAACAACAACAAAAACAACAAAGGTGTTGATGCCCAACTGGCTGCGATTATTTCCCAACAAATGGCGCAACAAATCACAACTCTGGTTTCTAACTTGTTGGCTCAAGTCATCCCAATGAATGGGAACGGCAATGGAAATGGAAATGGCGATGGAAATCACATAAAGAACGGGACCTTAGTTCGGAAAGGCGAGAAAACAAGTATTGTGGCCGCGGTAACTACCGAGAACCAGAAGCGCAAGACCAGGGATCCTAATGTAAACCTCACTACACAAGCTTCTAACAAGAAACCCTATACAAGAAACTTTCCATTGTGTAACACATGCAATCGACATCACCCCACTGTTTCAATGTATCGCCTGTGCACCAATTGTAGTAAGTATGGCCATCTGGTCAACACATGTCGTGAGTCCCCAAACCCTAACACCAACCAACCAACCCTGCTCAGGTTGCTAATCTTAATCGTCCTGGTAAATACAACTATGGTCAATGCTATGAATGTGGAAACCCAAATCATTTCCGTAACCGATGCCCTAAACTAAATCGAGATCAAGACCCTCCAGCTACTTAACAGCAAACCCCACCATTTGAATGATGTCTACTTTTTAATTCTATGTATTGACACCTTTTGATTCAAGTAATAAATTCAAGTATTATCATAACATCTGAGTGCATGCTTGTTTGAATGTGAACTAATTGCTATATCTATAATCATACTTGCTTACTTGTACAACAATTAGTTGACTACCAAACAACCTACTCAACGATTGGTAGAGGTCATCATGTCTTTCCAACAGTCGGGAGAGGCCCTACAACCTGCTCAACGACTGGTGGAGACTATCGAACCTGCTCAACAATCGGTAGAGTCATAAAAGGACGCAAAACCCTAATGTAAGGTAAATTGATAATTACGGTCCGGAACGTAATCATGAATTTACAGGTACGTTAAGGTAGTGAGAAATTTTATCAAGGTTTTCGGTAGTCGACTAATTGTATACCTGGTGTTTTTCTTTTAACTTCGGGACGAAGTTCCTAAAAGTAGGGGAGACTGTAACATCGCAAAATTTTCCCCAAAATTTTAATACATAAAAAGCCCTTATATATATATATATATATATTTTTTATTACACCTTTATCATTAATATTATACAAATGTGTCTAAGTCTTTATTTATCCTAACTCACAACTTATATACATACATAAATGTATATAAATAATAATAATAATAATAATAATATGATTCTAAATTCTTTTTTTTTTCACATACAAGATTTTTTTTTTAAATAAAGCCTTGAGTCAAATAGTCAAAGTCCTAGTCAAAGTCTTAGTCAAACAGTCAAAGTCTTAGTCAAATAGTCAATTCATCATAAAACCTTACTTTATGGTGTTGACCAATTTTAATGGCTAATTGACTCCAAAACTAGTATAAAAACCCACCTATGACCCATCATACTTTGCACCTCTAAATCGATTATTTCAATCCGATTAAACTTTCCCTCATACCTTTCTTCTATAGTCTATTACTTCTACAATTGAAGCTTTGATTATAAGCTCTTGTAATTGGCGAATTGGAAGCTTGGTATTCTTTCTTTTTCGTTTTCTTCAATTTGGACTAGCTACGTTGTTGAGTCTTTGGGATTCGCCTCGCATACATTCACAACACATTATTCTATTTTTTTACGAGACATAACATTTTGCTAAGGTGAGTTTTACATAGCCCCTTTTATTTACCACCATTTTTGGGGTGAAACATGTTATAACATCATCATTGCAATTCAATCATCAATGTGTCTATGTGTTTTCTATGTTGCATTATGTCTTGAGCATGATTAGAGTAAGCACCATTCTAGCATAATCATTAACTCCGTACAAGCCGACGGTATACATTGATAGATCTATTGGACTGACAATCCCACCCGGATACGTGCCTCCTACAAAGGTAGCGTGGGTGTTTGTTATCGCATAACATATTCAAGTGGACCATGAGCGTATGGTATGTATCATATTATAACAGTCATCAGGGTTGATTATGCACTCGATTTATTTCTAGTATGTTCTCACATATGGACTAGATTCACATGACACATGAATTGCACAACAATTTTATTCAATTATCAAAACCTATGTAATTCTCACCAACTTTTGTTGACCCAAAATATTTTCAAACTTAACATGTTTCAGGTTATAGCTTGCTTGAAGATTAGAGTTATTGCTTGAAGATGCGTAGCTAGTATTTTTCATTTTGATGTACAAAATTCTTAGAACAATTGTATGTAATTTATTTAAATCATTTATTGAAATTTATTATTTACCATGAGCTACTGAACAATCATCAATACGTGACATCCCGATGTTTCCGCCATCGGTTGGGGTGTTACAGTATGGGATGTACCACAATATAACAGTCACAAGGGTTGATTATGCACTCGATTTACTTCTAGTATGTTTTCACATATGGACTAGACTTGCCATGACACTTGAATTGTACAAGTTTTATTCGATTATCAAAACCTATGTAATCCTCACCAACTTTTGTTGACCCAAAAGTATTTTCAAAATTAACATGTTTCAGGTAACAACGAAGCTGAGGCTTAGAGTATGCATGAGGATTATTATGAAGTTTATTTTGAAGTTATTTGAAGTCATTGCTTTATTTGATATCATGTATTTGGAATTTCTAGACATCATTTCAATTTGAATATTTATGTTATGAATAAATTATTTAAAATTCAATTTATACCATGTGCTACTAAAACAATCATCAATACGTGACATCCCGATGTTTCCGCCATCGGTTGGGGTGTTACATTTAGCTAAAAATAAGGATTCAATCAATCTAACCCTGTTTTTTCGGGATTTACTCCAAAAACTAAAGCATCCAAATCAATTAGTATCATTATCATTAATCGATCCTACTCATCTTTGACCCATGATTGTTGATATTTAAAACCGTAATCATGACCCTAAAATAAAATCAAGACAATTGTAAATTGATATCACCTCATAGTTCATAACACCCATTAGTTACCTTCTATATCCTCTCTATCCATTGATGACATTGATTCTGATGTAAAGTCGTATTCCTACGAAACCCAAATCGTTGCCACCACTAATTCTTAATTGTTGTCACAAAACCGATCCAAGTGCACCAAACATCCCGTTACTGTATCAATCTCCACACCGCCATCTCGCCGCCGAGACCACCACTAAGCGGCCACTATTCTAATATAGTGTGTCTCTATTTTGGTTCAGTCTCTTCCGATATACAGGATAATCCTTCGGGTTCTCCCAACCATACCTACAACTACTTGTGAATCTAAGCTAGCAACTTATCAAGGTGAGTTTACATAGCCCCTTTTATTGTTTTACATTTTGGGGTGAAACATGTTTAAACATTTTTTATACAATAGCAATTAGTCATTCTCATTATGTTGAAACTCGTGGATTCATTTTGACTGTAACAAAAAGACACAGTACAATCATTAACATTGATCAAGCCGCATGTTTAGATTATAGCGCTATAGGTCTGACAAACCCATCCCCTCGCATAAATTCAGGGATGATCAAAAACAGTTACACTTTTACTAACTTGCGATTTAGGTCTCAGTCGACACAAGGTTTGATTGTACAAAAGACGCAATGTTACATGTCAGACTCATACACTTACATTATTCATTGTAATATCTCAACTGTGATTGCTATACAAAATATTGTTTTCCATTATATGCAAAAACCCTATGTATTATCACCAACTATCTATAGTTGACCCCCCCAATCATTCCAACTTAACATGTTTTAGGTTTTTATTGCCTTTGGAAGTTGTACAAGGCTTGGAAATCATAGGAGCTTTGGACTTTAGTTTATTTTAATTAGTTTATGTAATCATTATTTATATTTCAATAGTAATCGTCTAAAAATATTAAATTTTCGTTTAGTACCATGAGCTATTGAACAACCATCATTACTTGGCATCCCGATGTTTTCGCCATCGGTTGGGGTGTTACAGATTGGTATCAAAGCCATGGTTATAGTTAATTAGATTATTAGAAAAATAATCTAGTCTATAACCTTAGGATTCAACCATTATTTGCTTCTCTTACTTGTAACTCTATCTATTTCTATTTTTATCTCTATCCTACAAGATTTCTACTTTTCATCTCCTGCTGTAATTTATCTATCCCTATATTATTAGGACAAACTCCCCATCCTCAAGTCTGAACTGTTTTTTATAATCTAGTCAAAGTCATAGGTTCTAATAATGAACACGTGCAATCTGGAAGGGTTTACACCTGTATTTTGTGTTTTCTGTCTAAGGCCTGGCATTTCGCATAAATCACAATTAGAGAGGGATTCGTATGCCTACGTTGGAATTCTAATAATGATAAGTCAACGTTTTCATTTATTCATTTTAATTAATGAATAAATGATGATACTCTTCGTGTTTTATTGTCTTATTACCCATCTTTTATACTACGTCATGTCCCTTGTTGAAAATGCTTCACTCATTAAAACCTAAGTTTTAAATCTCAAAATCTTACTGCTTAAATCCATTCTATTGCTTATATAATCTACTTATCAGCCTAAATTTTATGATCATATGTGGATTTCATAATCACACTTCACCTTACAATCTTAGCCACATGTTTGATTATTTTCAACACCTTACCCAAATCATATGATTGCATTTTTCATGATGTTACATATTTTAAACCTAACATAAACTGTGCCCCATAACCTGAGTATACTTTAGCGCAAAACTAAAGATTTCTAAATCTTGTCAAATTTTCCTCACTTAGTAATTTCACAAACTATAGAAAATACATATTTTTGTCAAAAGATGTCCTCAACTTAATTTCTAAATTTCAAATGTTTATTTATTGGCGTTACAAATGATTTTCTGTATAATGCTTTAATCTATTGAAAATCACTTAATAGAACCTTGATCTTCAAAACCCAATGTCCTTTTTAAAATCTCCGACTAACCGGAATATTATGATCGAAACTCCCTTTGTACTATTTAAAGACTTTTGCTTTATGTTCAAAACCAATTTAAAATAAAATCTTTCCTTCCACAGGAAAAAAATTTAGTCGCCAAATTCTCCATTGACACCTACTTATTTTCATCTTGTTCGAACTTTTACGATTTTTGGCATTTACCACAATCATGTTTTCTCATATTCTTGATTCTAACCTTTGATTCAAACCCCACGATTCATTCTGTTACATAATCTCCTTACTACCTGTGTCTCTTTGAAAACCTATCATATAAACTATTGATTAACTATCTTCACAATCACCATCTTTCAAAACCTATGTATTCTCACCAACTATTTATAACTGACCCCCCCATCTTTCCAACTTAACATGTTTCAGGTTTTTATTGCCATTGGAAGTTGTACAAGGCTCGGAAATCATAGGAGCTTTACACTTTAGTTTATTTTAATAATTTTATGTAATCATTATTTATATGACAATTGTAAATCGTTTAAAAATATTAAATTTTCGTTTAGTACCATGAGCTATTGAACAATCATCATTACGTGGCATCCCGATGTTTCCGCCATCGGTTGGGGTGTTACATGTAAGAAGATTATTGACGAAGTGTTTGATAATGAAATAGAAAAGGCGAAGTCTTCAAGAAATCTGATGGTTTGAAAGAGTTATTGAAGAAATCAGGTGCACGATTGTGGCCATCGCTTTTGATTTATATTATACGGCGTTTTCTATAAAGATGATGTTGATATGAAGACTCATTCGACATAGCGTGAGGTCGAATGGAACTTATCAGTAGGTCGAATAGAAGATTTGAAGGACGAATGAAGACTTTGATTTTATATGTTTTGGTTCGAGCCCGCGCTAGGGTCGAATGGTTCATTCGACCATTGCAATAGGTCGAATGAACAACTCTATATCTAGTTTTGATTTTATTTTCAGGTTAATCTTTGGTCATTTTGTCTAGGTCTTGTGTGTGTGTTCTCTCTAGACTCTAGAAGTTTCTGATTAAGAGTTTTCATTGTAAACCTAACCTTTGTCAAGTGTAATCAATTGTTTATGAATGAAAATGTTTATTGAAAAGGATATTATCGTGTTTTGATTCGTTTTCTATCATTTTGCATGTGATTCAGGGATTCGGCACCTGAATTACTTCATTTGTATGATTATGTAGTTGATTGCTTACAATCTGATCCTCTACAAAGTGGTATCAGAGCTTTGCTCAATCATACAATTGCAAATTGGTTGATTTCGATCATATTTTTACTCAAAACAGCTAAAAACTTTCTGTTTTGCATGAACCTTGAATGATTATGGAGATTGATTGATTTCGAGTTGTTTTTACGGTTAAAATCAAAAAAATTTCACAAAACTTGATCTCGATACATTCTGAAGCAAAACCTGCTTAAAATCATTGAAATCAATCAACTTTTGATAAATTTGGATCAAAATACATGATTTTTGAAGAATAACCATTTTTCAAATGGGTCAGGGTCAAATAAGAAAGTTGTAGGTCGAATCAGAGAGTTTTTGGGTCGAATAGGTGATTTTAGGTCGAACCAAAGGATTTTTAGCTTGATCCAAGTTTTTCAGAGTGTGTTATGTTTCATTCGACCATCTACTTTCATTCGACCATACGGGAGGTCGAACAAGTTCCTTATTTGGGTCGAATCAGTGTCTGGTATGTCTGATTTTCATTCGAGCTAGTTAAAAGGGTCGAACCAACCACATTTTCTCATTCGAACCCTCGATTAGGTCGAACCAGTTTCCTGTTTTGTGAGATTTTCTAAGTGTTGACATTCCGAGCATTATGGACAACATTTGGGGATTTCTGACTACACCTAGACTTGCTACAACACAACAACATGTTGCTATGAATCCTTGGGCAGTTGCTTCACAGAAGATGAACACACAACCAACACAGCCGATCAACTACATTCCCATGACAAGTTCAACACCACAAACTGTTACTCAACCTCCACAACAAGTGACTGATTTTTGGGGAGTTGCAGCAGCAGCGGTGCAGAATCAGACTTCGAGTGCTATTACTACACTGATTAATGATCTATCATCAGGTAGTGGTAATCATCCTCCAAAGTTGTTGGACATGTCTGAATATTATCAATGGCAGAAGAAGTTTAAGATTCGCTTGGAAGGCATGGGTTTGGAAGCAGGAGAAGCGAGGCAAATGATAATGAAAGGATACAATCCTCCGATAGTTGAGAACACGAACAACCCAATTCCTCTTGAAGATTTAAAGGATGATGAAAAGAAGAAGTTTGCAGTTGAGAAGAAGGCATTCTCTCAATTGTCACAGGCATTGACCTTAGATTTGTTGCACCAGTTTGGATCATGTACTACGTCGAAACAACTTAGGGATTCTTTAAAGAATACACATGATGGTAATGAAAAGACAAGGAGACTTCTTATGGAAGAGTTGAAGAAAGAGTTTGAGAATTTTAGTTATGTGGGAAAGGAAACTTTGAAGGAACTTATTCCTAGATATTGCCATTTATTTTCTGAATAGTCGAACTAGAAGGACTTCAACAATAGGGTTGGTTTAGTTCATGAAGGACATAAAGCATGAATTAGTAAAAGTAGATTTACATTGTGAACCTAGCACCCCAAAACCCGGGATGTGTAAAAGTAGTCCCAAACCGGACTATGAAAAAGTTAAGTACGTTGTCTCCCCGAGACACGCATGCTTTTGAGAAAATGTAGTGAAACTCACCTTATGTTGCAAAAGCTAATATAAAACGCAGAGACTGAAACGTGGTAGACTACTCGCCTATCGACAACCTATCGAACACAAATTTACGAGTGTTTGAGTGCGGTTACACATATTGATTATCCCAAACCATTGCACTCTACAACGACCTAGGTGACACTTTATGCAAATTGACTCGAAACAAGTAGACCATGCATGACCCGTGCAAATCGCTGGTGATTTATTCATAAGGAGCATGTCAAAACTTCTAACACGATAAGTCCCCATTACACACTTTCGCATAATCAACCTATCATGTCATCTACAACATACACTAGCATGTATACATGTTCCCATATGGGGTTTCACAAACAATAACTCATTAATACCTAGATAATATCAACAAATCATTGTTTCTCATATTTGCGATTTCTGGAATGATTTTAACTTATGAAAATGAATTTTATAAAATATCAAATCAACACTTCAGGTCCTTACAATTTTACTGGAAGTTTCTATGGCTTTCCCATGCATGTCACTATTTTTATTTTATCACAAAAACCCTTTAAAATGTTATGAAAAATAATTTAGTTTAGTCTCCTCCAGAAAAAACGTGCTGTTGACAGCAGCTTAGTCAAAATTTCATTAAAAATCGTAGGTTTATCCAAATGAGGTGAATCTAGTGGAAAAAGATCCGGACTTCATATACACATCTATTGTCCAATAATCGCGACCGACGAACTTGTAAAACTCAAGTTATAGCCCTTTAAAGTCGGCTGATTTTTCACATCCGAAAATCAGCCTATACCTCTAAACTCATAACACCATGAAAAAAATATCAAAACAAGTCGAAAACGCATGATATTGGACTTTTCGAAAACCTAACCTCATAAATAAGGTTCTAGCATCAAGTAACAATCAAAACAATCAAGTTACACCCTACATAACAGCACTACAAACTATCTAAACGAATCTGCCAGAAACTAAAACTTGCACAACAAGTTATTCATGAACCCTAATAATGCATAATAATCTATAACAAATGCACAATCCATATTATCATAATCAAACCCATGTATTAACATACAAAAACTCTAATTATGATTACTAACAACAATTCTTATCATCACTCATAATAAACATTTAAGAACTCCCACTAACACCATGTATGTGACTTTATGTATGTATTTTCTATGATTTTTAAAACTTTTCAAGCATTACTAATCATCATAAAAACACATAAAGATCATACCTTCCAATGCAAGAGTCCTCAAAGCCTAGAGATTACACCCAAACTAGCTTGAATAAGTGAAAAAGATTGATGTTTGTTGAAAATTGAGAGAGAGGGGGGTGGGGATGCTCACGGCGCTAAGGGGTTTAGGGTTAGGGTTATATATATATTTTTTTGATCCATAATTATAAGAGGAATTGGCTTGTTGCCCAAGTAATCGGGTATTAGGGCTTTTTAGCTTGCTAACCGGACCCGTTAGTCATGTTTTAACCCAATACTGGACCCGATAATATTAACCACCCCAACCTACATAAAAACTATTGTTTTTATCATCTCAATACATATTAATCATAAAGTGCTCATAATTTGCATAGTTTACGTACTGACTATCAGTCAAGCAGTAATTCGCATAAACATGTAATTCATATAAACATGTTACTTCACGTTCATCATATTTCAATTGTACACATTATCATGTATGCTAGACAAATAACCAACGTTCGGGATACATGACTCATGTGTGTGTTAGAACAAGGATTTTCTTAATTATAACATACGTTAATATCATCTAACATATGTTATTGTTCCTTAACTAATGTTGATGCACGTTTTGCGACTAGTGCTATTGGATTGTACATTATAAGTTATTTTTTCTATACCGTGGGGTCGAGGTGGAAAATAGTAGGTCGAAGGTGGCTTATAAGGGTCGAAGGTGAAGAATACAGGGCGAATGTGGAGATGTGAAGACAGTGTGTTTGTTCAACCATTTGGAGGGTCGAACCTGCACATCCGACCCTTATGGGGGGCGAATGTGCAGGCCTATATATATTATGATTTCATTTTTCAAGATAACGTTTTGTCATTTTTGTCGGGTTCGACCTGTTATTCTCTCTAGTGTTCTAATAGAGTCTGAAACTAAGATATTTCATTGTAAACATCATTGTAAAGCTTTTATCAACTTGTTTATTAATGAAATGGATGTTAAAAGGTGAATTGTGTGTTTTGATTCGTTCATTATCATTTCGTAACTAATTTAGGGATTCCGCACCTAAATTGGTAAACTTGTATGATCAACTAACCTGTTTTTGATCAAAATGATCCTCTACAAAGTGGTATCAGAGCTCATACGGATCATACAACTACGATTTGATAGTTTTTGAACTGATTTGGACCCAAATTTGATCAAAAAATTTCTATTTTGAATGAACAATGAGTTTTGTTGATAATTGATTGATTCGGACTAGTTTTCACGGATAAAATCATGAATTCTCTTCATTAAAGTTGTTCCAAATCAATTCCAAAGCAAAACCTTCAAAAAAATCATCAAAATTCATCAACTTTTGAAAAATTGGGATCAAAATAACTGATTTTCAAAGAATAACCGTTTTTCAAATGAACAAGGTAGAAACTAGGAGAGAAAGGTCGAACGTGTAGTGTTTTGGGTCGAACCTGAGATTTTTAGGTCGAAAGTGATTCATTTTAGGTCGAACTAGAGGTTGTGAGTGTTGTTTTGTACATTCGACCAGTATTTGGTACATTCGACCCTACAAGTGGTCGAAAGTGGGATTTTAGTGGTCGAAAGTGAGACAGAGTTTATACATTCTACATTCGAGTCAGTTTTAGGGGTCGAACCAGGAAAATTTCCACATTCGAACCTACGTCAGTTGAAAAGAGTCGAACGTAGAAGCTGATTGAAAATTTTTCTAAGTGTTTTGCATTTCGGACTTCGTAGACGATATGTGGAGCTTTCTAACAACACCTAGCCTAATACTACACAGCAACAACACGTTACCATGGATCCTTGGGCTGTAGCTGCACAAAAGACGAATATACAACCATCTCAGCTGATCAATTACCTTGCGATGACCAGTTCCATTCCACAGATTGTTGCCCAACCTCCACAACAACCCATGAACGATTATTAGGGAATCGCAGCAGCAGCGGCACACTCTCAAACTACAAATGCTATATCTACTCTAATAAATGATTTGTCTTCATGTAACAGGAGTCGTCCACCGAAGCTGATGGAAATGGTTTATTACAATCAATGGAAGACCAAGTTCAAGATTCACTTGAAAGGAATGGGAATGGAAGGCACCGAGGCATGGCAAATGATTGCTAAGGGTTATGTTGTATCGGTTTTAGAGAACACAGGTGAACCAATTCCGCAGGAGAGCTTAGCTGAGGATGAAAAGAAGAAGTTTGCGGTGGAGAAGAAGGCGTTATCCCAATTATCTCAAGCTATTAACACTGATCTTCTACATCAGTTTGGATCTTGCACAACTTCCAAACAACTTTGGGATATGTTGAAGAATCGTCATGATGGTAACTAGAAAACCAGAAAGTTGAGAATGGAAGAATTGAGAAAGGAATTTGAGAATTTCAGTTATATGGGGAATGAGACCTTAAAGGAATTGATTCCTAGATATTGCCATCTTTTGACTGAATTGATTCCACCACCGTACTGGAATCATCACAATGAGGTTCTGAAAGAGAAGGATGGTTATCAATATTGGACTATCAATGAGTTGATTCAGAAGTTAGAAAATAAGGAGTTGGAGGAGAAGAGGAAAGCTAGAAAAGCACAATTCCCACAAAATTCAGAATTGTATCATGCCTCTTCATCTACTTCTGTGAATAGTTCAAGTGTGGCAGGTAATGTTGCGCCATATATAGCTTGTGTGTCAAGTGCTACTGAACCACCCAGACAACCCATTAACTATCTTGCACAAACATCAACTTATACACCAAACTACACCACAAATTCTTACATTCCATCACAACCACAACCTCAAATGTCCACCACATGTTATTCATCCAACACATCTCAACAACAATCATATATTTCTAACACGATACAAGCTTCTTCTAGCCAAAGTCCTATTGTTTTGGAAACTTCCAACATCGATAATGTAACTGTTGAAGTTGCACAGCAACACATTGCGTTGGTCTCAGCAATGGTTGCATCTTATAATGGACTGGTGCCGAGTCAGATTGGAAACAATTGTCTGACTAATGAAGATTTTGCACAGATCGATAAGGAGGAGATGGAGCTCATTGATATTCAGTGGGCGTTTGCTAGTGTAATGAGAAGAGCGACCAAGTTTATTGAGAAGACCGGAAGGACTGATTTGGCAACATCACCAAACACCACTTATGGCTTCAACAAAGCCAAAGTTACTTGTTTTAATTGTGGTGGTAAAGGTCATTTCAAGAGGGAGTGCACCCAGCTAGCTCAACAAGGTAATAGAAATCCTTTCAATTCTAATTACCAAAACCGTCAATCTCAGAATCAAGTAACCTATCAAAACCAAAACAACAATAACTATCAATCACAAAATAATTACCAAAACCGACAAAACATATCACAGAACAACTCTGTTAGACAAACAACTACATCAAACCAAATTCAAACTCAAACACCACATAACCCAACCATAACCATAATTCCTATTTCCACACCAAACAGCCAAACACAAACTGAAAACCAAAATCAGGCTTTGGTGAAACAAAAAGATGAAGGTTTTGACTGGACTGGGATGCAACTGGGTGTTGAAGAGATTACTGCTGGTAATGTAGCTTGTGTTGCTCAGAAGATTGATTTAGAGGAGCCGGTGTTAGTTGAAGAAGTATTGGAGAATGAGAAGGTTTCTGAAGCAAAGATTAAGGAGATGGTAGAAGAAACTGATATTTCTGTTGAAGAACCATAGGTTGAGAAGACTTCAGGAACGATTCTTGATCCGCTCACTGATATTCCTGATGAGCGTGATTCGGTATATTCTGATTCGGAGAGTGAGCCAGATTCGGAAGCTAGTCTCAATTCATTGGATGATGATATTGATCAACTCCTGGACGAAGCTGATTTTCGTATGACTTGAAAGTCATGCATAGTTGATGACGCCTTCACAATAATTGACTACTCCAAATTCTTTGCTGGAAAGGAAGTGCATTTTGCTTTGATGGCAATGACTAATCCTCCGAAACAGGTAAGTTCTGAATCCATTAAAGATATGAATAGTGATAAATATTGTGTAACTTGTGATAGATTGACAGAGGAAAACAAGCAACTCAGTGTTCAACTTGAGAGTGCTAGAATCAACTGTCAATCTAATCGCAAAGAAGCACATGAGTTCAATAAAGTGCTTGATGGTTATAAAAAGGACATTTCTGATTTGAAGAAAACTCTATCTTTAAAACAACTAGCCATAAACAGCTATATCAATGAACTTGAAGAAACTAAACTAGAAATGGCAACCATCAAATACTTTGCTGAAAAGCTAAACAAAAAGCTTGAAAGTTATAAACACATTGCTTATGTGGTTGACCATATTATTGAAGAACCCTCACAACCTAGTAGTTCAAACTACAAGGTTATTCCATCCCCAGTGTTATTTGAGAACCACACTTTACATTCAATAACACCGGAGAGTTCAATCAAATCTGATTCTACATCGGATGATGAATCTAACACTTCTAGTGTTAGGGATCCACATTCCGATGTTAGACCGATTTTGGGATTGAATAATGAGGGAGTGATTGCTGTGACTGATGATTCTGACTCAGATGATGAGGAACCTGAGAAAGTGAGTGATATTCCTATGGAAAATCACATTATTACAAATAAACCTATATCACCTTCTCAGATTTCACATCCGATGGCAAATGCTCATCGAGTGAATCAGTCAGTAAAGAAAGTTGAGAAAAATGAACCAGTTGACAAACCCGTCAAAGTATTTTATCGGATGGAAGGATCCGATAAGATTATCTCTGATGAGGAATATCCGATAAAATTTGCCAATTACTCAAAGATCAAGAAAATCTGGCAGGAGAGTACTATTTGGTTTCCTAAACATGAGAGGACCAATGATGTACCTCCAGAAATTTTAAAGAAAATATATCTGGATATTCCAAAAGAACCTAAGGTTCACGTCACTGAGTTCATCAAGCCGAAAGAAAAGGCTAATAGTTTTCTTGAGCCGACTTACTCAAAGAAATCCAGCTCCTGAGAGTTTGAGACGGAGGTGTGTGGATGATCAATATTCTATCACTTCTTATGCGAAGTCGAATGCCAAGAATGTTTTTGAAGAATACCGTGCATGTTTCAAGTGCGGGGAGAGAGGGCATTTACTTGCTCACTGCCCGTACGTGAGAAATAAGAGGCACGAAGTTGAGATAAAGCAGACATATAGAAGTCTAGTCGATAATCATTGTTATTCTCAAAGACCATTTGTCCCTCAACCAGCACCATTTTATAATCAAAGCCGTTATTTTCAAAGGAGGGATAATCGTCAAATTGCATATGATCGTCGTAACCAGATTTCTATGGAAAAACCTTTAAAGAAACCAGTGGTGAACTCAATTGTTGATAAACAGAAGGTTCCACCAAAACCTGCTGTTAAATCATCACTTGGACCTGTCTCTGTTAAATCGGAGAAGGTAACTAAGAAGGTTTCATTTAAGAACGATACAAAGAAACCGACTGAGACCCCAAAATCTCAGATCAGGATTATGAAACGTTCGGAACAATCTTGGTCACTGGTGGATTCTCTAGGTGCTTCCACTTCAAAAGTCAACAAAAAATGTCAAAGTGAGAAAAATCTGATTGAGCAGAAAAAGATCGAGTCAAATTCAAATGTTTGTGTTAATGAATCTTTGAAATCAAATGTTCAAAGACCCAAGACCAAACAGGCTTGGGTCCCCCGAAAGAACAAATGATTTTCTTGATATGTGCAAGGAGCTCTAGCTGGCCCTGTTAGCAGTCTTTGGATTGTCGACAGTGGAGCTTTTGGTCACATGACAGGGGAATTGACGCTGCTATTCGATATCAGAAACATCAATGGAGGATATGTAGCGTTTGCTGGGAATAAAGAAGGTTACATCACAATGGAGGGAAGTGTGAGTAACGGGATTGTTAGTTTTGAGAAGATTTCGTATGTGAAACAGATCGACTATAATCTGTTGAGTGTCAGTCAAATCTGCGACAAACAGTTTTCTATACACTTTGATGACAAATCTTGCTATATCCTCAAACTCGGTTTTGTTATTCCAAAAGAATGGATTATGCTGAAAGCACCGAGAGTGAATAATCTTTACATTCTCGATATGTCGAAGGCGATGACAACTCAGGGGCAAGTTACGTGTTTCCTCTCCAAGGCTACAGAAAAAGAATCAATTATGTGGCATAGGAGGATGGGACACATTCACCGCAGGAAAATGAATCATTTGGTGAAAAATGGAATTGTCAAAGGCGTTAATGCCAAACATTTTCATCTCAATGACAAGTGTGTGAGTTGCAATATGGGAAAGCAGCACAAGCAGTCCCACAAACCCAAGAAAGTGAACTCTGTTGAAATTCCACTTGAGCGTTTGCACATGGACCTATTCGGACCTGTCGGGCGTAAGAGTCATTGTGAGAGCTTTACTGTCTTGTGGTTACTGACGACTATTCTAGATTCTCGTGGGTAATGTGCTTGCAATATAAAAGCGACACGTTTAACAACTTGAAAGTTCTGTTCACTCGTTTAGAGAATGTCTATGGTTTGAAAATCAAAAGAATTCGGAGTGACAATGGGACAGAGTTAAAAAATGCACCGATGGATGCTCTTTGTGAAGATAAAGGAATTCATCATGAATACAGTGCTCCGTATACCCCTCAACAGAACGGTGTCGCAGAAAGGAAAAACAGGACTCTAATAGAGGCGGCGAGAACAATGCTTGCGGATTCTAACCTTCCAGTAATGTTCTGGAATGAAGCCATTTACGCAGCATGTTACACATTGAATCGTGTGTTAACAATGAAGAAGTTTAGCAAAACTTCTTATGAACTGTTGAACAGACGAAAGCCGAATTTGGAGTATCTAGAACCATTTGGAGCACCGTGTACTATGCTTAATCCATCTGAGAAGTTTGCTCCAAAGGCTGAAGAGGGATTCTTTGTTGGATATGCAACACC
Source organism: Ambrosia trifida (assembly GCA_028751855.1). Classification (NCBI taxonomy): domain Eukaryota; kingdom Viridiplantae; phylum Streptophyta; class Magnoliopsida; order Asterales; family Asteraceae; genus Ambrosia; species Ambrosia trifida. The sequence continues at coordinate 59,375,985 of CM054128.1, read as the reverse complement.
GCTCAAACGGGTATTCAACAAACGTACTCGTCAGGTAGAGGAGTGGGCTAACGTTGAAGTTCAACGGTATACTCAGAAGGTACAGGGTAGCGGTCCAGATTGGATGTTTGATTACAAAGACTTCGTTGAATCATTCAATCTAGATAACTTGGTTGAAGAGGCTGTATTAAGACTTTATTACGAGTGTGAAAACGCAATAACCTCACCGTTGGTGCGTCCGATCACCGTAACTCCTCCAACAGCTTCTAATGATACCAATGTTCCGGCAGCTGAAGAAGAAGTTTTCCAGGAAGCTTCCACTACTCTTAATTCATCAGAATCGGAAGATGATGATGATGTCACCTGTGAAGGTATTCTAGAACAGGCAACAGAGACATCACCAGTGAACCCAAATCCAGATGTTGTTTCATCTTCTAATATGGGTAATGATCTGGATTCGACAGAAAATTTGACTACTCAAACGGGAGTTCAAGTACCTGATCATCCGGAATCTCGGATTCATCGTATTCACCCACTCGAGCAAATTAGTGGTGATCCTAGAAGCACTGTTATGACTAGAGGAAAACTTCGTAGTGCAAACTCACCTGAAAATCTTGGCTCTTTAGCTTTATATGCAAAAATTCAAAACTCTGGTTGTCAGAATGACTGGTCTTTTGCTTGTTTTGTTTCGCAAGTGGAGCCGCGGATATACAAAGACGCTCTATTGGATGATGCTTGGGTTGTGGCGATGCAAGAAGAGTTATTGCAGTTTCAAAAACTCGGTGTGTGGACTCTAACAGATTTACCTCCAGGCTAAAAGAAAATTGGAACTAAATGGGTTTTTAAGTGCAAAAAGGATGACAGAGACGTAATCGTGAGAAACAAAGCTCGACTAGTAGTTCAAGGTTTTCATCAAGTTGAAGGAATTGACTACAATGAAATCTATGCACCTGTGGCATGTCTAGAAGCTATTCGTATGTTTCTAGCGTTTGCCTTTTACAAGAAATTCAAGGTGTACCAAATGGATGTCAAGAGTGCGTTTCTTTACGGTGTGGTCAAGGAAGAGGTATACGTCGGTCAACCTCCAGGCTTTGAAGATCCTATCCACCGGGATAAGGTCTACGTTCTCAGCAAAGCACTATACGGGTAGCACCAAGCTCCACGCCAATGGTATGAGGAGCTAAGCACATACCTACTGTCCAAAGGATTCAAACGCGGTTTGGTATACTACACTCTGTTTACTAAAAGAACAGGGGATGACTTGCTTCTAGTTCAGATTTATGTTAACGATATTATTTTTGGATCTACTAACGAACTTTTGTGCAAAGAATTTGAAAAAGTGATGCAGGAAAACTTCGAGATGAGTGCGACGGGCGAAATGCAGTTTTTCCTCGGCTTGCAGGTGGAACAAAGACCAACGAGGATCTTTATTCACCAAACTAAATACGTTCAAAAGTCTTGAGTCGGATCCAGATGGAAGATTCGAAGCCGATGGATACCCCAATACAACCTAATTACGGGATTTGAGTTGACGCTAAGGGGGAGCTGACTGATCCTTTTACATACAGAGCAATAGTCGGATCTCTGATGTATCTCACCGCATCTAGACCAGACATAATGTTTGTTACATGTCTCTGCGCACGATTTCAGTCGAAGCCAAAACAAAGTCATCTTGCAGCCGTCAAACGGATCCTACGATATCTGAAGGGTTGTCCGTCGAGAGGTTTATGGTATCCTAATAATGATAATTTTGACTTTGTTGCTTTTAGTGATGCAGATTGGGGCGGTTGTGACAAAGACAACAAATCCACAATGGCTGGATGTCAATTTTTGGGGAGCAGGCTTGTGACCTGGCAGTGTAAAAAGCAGACAGCAGTCGCACTATCTACATGCGAAGCAGAATATGTGGCAGCCTCGAGTTGTTGCTCACAGGTTCCGTGGATCCAGTAGCAGATGGTTGATTACGGTTTGCAATTTCTGAAAACCCCTATTCACTATGACAACGAAGCCGCAAATGCATTAACCAAAAACACGGTCAATCACTCAAAAGCTAAACGTATCCGGATTAAGTATCACTTTATCCGTAATTGTTATGCCAAAGAGTTGATTGATATGGTCAAAATCCACACTAATTACCAACATGCAGATCTTTTTACCAAAGCTTTCGATAGATCTCGATACGAATTTTTACTAAAAGCTAACGGTATAAAAGGGAAACAAGACTGATCATCACCTCAGTTTATCACTTTTCGTTTTAGTTTTACTGTTTTTCAGAAAAATCCAAAAACCCAAAAATATGTTTTACAATTTAGGGGGAGTCATTAGATTTTCAAGAAAAACCAAAAACATTGAAAAATCCAAAAAGCCATAAAAATTAGCAAACCAAAATGATTTTCCAGGATTAAAAGAGGAAATGATAATACATCAGTGGGGATCTGACACATGCTAAAGATTTGGAATGTTATATAAGTCGTGTGTTGAGTCTATTCGATGTGCTGGTAGGCTTCGTAGACCTATACTGTGTGTTAGATACATACATATCAAACAAATTGACATGTGGATGAACTCCTCATGGGCATATGGTCTTAGTACCGTAATTTCGTTTGATAGGGTTTTTGTACAAAATTCGGAGGTTTTGGGTCGTTATGTTACTAGTTATCTGGGGATAGCCTTTCTGATCTTATGTCATAAGGTTTTACGGACCTAGATCAGACAGGGTATCTTTATAAAAGAGCTTTAATGCCAAAACCTAAAGTTACCGAATTGAGGAACTTTCCATGTATGACGATAATCAAAGATTATCTAATGCATTGTATCCAATCATTGATGAAAATCATGATTAATATTAGCCCTCAACCTGGTAGATTGCATACGTTACTTTGCAGCATTGATTTGCTGACCTGTACACATTTGTGCCTCAATACCTTGTAAACTACAGATAACGAAAGCATAATCACGCGTTACAATGAGTGTTTGTGCAATTATTCCTTGATACGGGAGTATGTCGTGTGCGTGGGAACCACAGACAATTTTGTTTATAATATAGATAATTTTATCATACATTGCATAAAAGTCTGCATGAGAGCTTATGTGGACAACAATATCAGCAATTGATGGATCACACATTGTCATTAATGATAATAAATACTAAAGATCTATGGTGTGATCAGATTTCTCAAAATCTGATATGATCCTCTTACCGGAAATCACAAAATATTTATTGCTTTATGTTTACATTTCTGCATTTTACATTTGTTCACAAAAACTCAAAAAGATTTTAGGTGTGTTTTAGCATAAATTTTAGAAAACCAAAAAGATTTTGAATTTTTGTGTTATTTTTGATAACTGATGGTGATTGATGGTCGTTTTCTGAAACTTGATGAACCATTTGAGTTTTGTAACTTTTAAATGTGAAATGATGAATGTCTGAAGCTTAAAAGGTGAGAAAAAGATTGAACGGGATTCGATTTTGAGATTTGGTAAAATGTTCAAAAATTCCAATCTTCATTCGACACTTTGATGGGTCGAATGTGGAATTTTTCTTACATTCGAGCTTTTTAATTTGGTCGAATGTGAGTGTTCCAGTGTATTTTGTACATTCGAACCCTATTTCTACTTTCGAGCCTTTCAGTAGGGTCGAATGTAGAAGTAGTTTCACATTCGCCCTTATAAAACGGTCGAATGTGGGAGTCTATATATACCTTCTGCACATTCGAACCTCCCATTAAATTTTTTTTTTCAAAAATATGAGATAACCAAACCTTGTTGCTCATGATTTCTAGACCTTATAATTTTGATCATTTCTTGATTCTGATCATTTTGATACCAAATATACAGGTATTCATCAACAAACGAAGACAGATTCAATGATTTTGTGACCGAACCCTAGACTGCACTGTTGGATCACTTACAGGCTGTTTTAGAATCAATTGATGATTAGGATTTAGTTTTTGATTGTTTTAGGGGGAGAGTATGTTGGGCTAGATTTAAAGGTTTAAGCTTGTCTTTATCAAGCTAGTTTATTATTATTAGGCTTAGTTTAGTCTATTGGGCTTGGGTTAGGCCATGTGGGCCAAGGGATTAGTGGACCCTATATAATGTTTTGTTTAAGTTCATTTTAGGGTTAGACCTTTTCATTGTACTTCTAGAGCCACCACCTTGTACCAGAAAATCCTAGAGGTTGTGTGCAAGGTGAAGTATCAATATAAGGGATTTCATTTTGTTTTTAATCTTTTGTTCTTCTCATTCAATCTTGTTTTCCGCACTCGATTGTTTGATTGATACCCGGTAGAGAAGATCTTGGACTTACAATTGGTATCAAAGCCTAAGTAGTCTTACGAAGGCTCGGTTCGATATCATTCGAAGAACAAGAAGAATACTTGCTGCTGTGTTTTGTCGGGTTCTTAACAGGTTTGGTTTTCGTTTTTATTAGATTTCTTATTTTTCTAATCAGTTTTGTGTTTTTAGTGTTGTTGGCAGATTTGTTCTTGTTATAATCCTGAAGAACACGAAGAACAGACTCATAAATAGGGTGTTTGATTTATTTTGGTGGTTAATAATAGTGTTTGCAACAGTTTCGGTGGATAGTTTGGAAAGAGAATATTTTTTAAATATTGAAGGTCAACATATTCTAAAATTAAGGGGAATTCAAACAAGCAGATTTTTTTATTGGTGGTCACTTATTTTTAACAGCTGTCATACAATTTAAAAAAAAAATTGCAAGTTTAAGCTTTGGGTTGTTCATCGGAAATCCAGATTGGAAACAGTTTCTCATCGTCATCATCCGGAAACCACTGCTCTTCATCGGAAACGCCTCGAAAACCCCACACCAGCTCGAACACAGCAGACCACCTCGAACACACATTTCGAACTCAAACTCACCCAGGTCGAACTCAACCAGGTCGAACTCACCCGGGTCGAACGCACCCAGGTCGAACTCAAGGTCGAACTCAACTATCATGCTCGAACACCCACTCAAACTCGAACTCAGATCTGACTCGAACACCCAACCTCGAACTCAGCCACGTCACTCAAACTCAGATCTGTACTCGAACACCCATCTTCACCTCGGACACATCCTTTTCTTGTTGAGCACTTGAACCCAGACCCAACCTTCATTCGAACACAGCCCGACATCAACAGACCACCTCCGGTCATCTTTCACCTCCGTTAACCAGACCCGATCAACACCACCGGTCACCAACACCTTAACCCAAACGCCACCATCTAACTTGAAACACAAAACCCAACCCAGAAACCCAATCCATATCCAACCCCTTCAACTCGGACCCCACCCGAAAACACAAAATCCCACCGTGTTCCACCCGTCATCAACCTGACTACCAACCCTCCTTTTCATCACAAACCCAACCCAACTCGTCACCATCACCACCCTTCCTCAACCGCATCTTTCCTGTTTCTGTCACCATAACCACTATCTTCAGAAACCTGATCAGTTTCTATTACATCCATTGCATCCCGGAAAACACAAAGTGAAGAGAACCCAGATGAGGAATAAGGATTGAAAGGGGTTTTGTTAAAGAAAATTGTTGGAATAAGAGAAAGTTGTGTACTGGGAAAGAGGAGAAGAAAGAGAGAGAGAGAGAGACGAGAAGACATAAAGTAAAGGGTGAAATATTAATAACAAAGAGTTTGTCAGTGGCCATATTATTATCAGAAGGTTGCGTGTACTTGTGAAGAGAGAGAGAGAGAGTGCTTTGGGTTGAGAGTTGGAGTATCTAAAAAGACTTTAGACAAATCCTTGGGAAGAACAATCACATGGGTCTTGACGGTTGATAATAATAATAATAATAATAATAATAATAATAATAATAATAATAATAATTATAATAGGGGTATCATTTGGTGGGTACAAGTTTAATTTGGGGGATCGACTTTACTGATTACGGTTTGACCTGTTGACTACGGTGGACTAGATTGTGTACACTATTGGCTACGGTTGGACGCCCGGTGCTTGATCTAAATTTCTTTTTGGGGAACGTCTACATTTTTGGGGGATCAAGTTTCAAGAAAAATTCAAAATGTCTTGGGGAATCACAGTTAAGAAATCAAAAATGCCTTCTCAAAGTGATTTCTATGGTGAAATGTGCTCTTCCACTCCTACGACTCCCGCCACTTCTGCCGCTCCTGCTGCTTCTGTCACACCTACTGCTCCTGTCACATATGCTGCTCCTGCCGCTCACTCTGCTCTAGCTTTCATGGCACAACTGAATGACCATATGCCATCAGCATCTGAGGTACATGCTGAAATTTTAGCTGAATCATGTTGTACTGAACGATGCAGGTAAAAAATTAAAGGTTTTAGAGAAGAAACTCTCTCTGCATACAAGCAGCTTGAATACGAGAAAATGGCCACATGGGACATTAAAAAGAAATTTAATTCTTATAAAGAAATGGTCGAACAACAAAAACTCGATATCAAGCGCTTGCATCAGGAGGTGAGTGATCACAAGTGTCGATATTTACACTTCAAACGACTGTCTGATACTTTAACCGCGGAATTGATCGACTTAGAATCTAAATTTGAAAATGCCGATTTTCATTTTAAAAAGTTCGATTGTTCTAGTCCCAAAGTTGAAAAAATGATCAATACCCAGTTAAAGTTCAGACCAAAGGAAGTGAGGAATAAAGGTCTGGGGTTTGTGGAAATTCCACCACCTTTTAATGAAAACTATTCCTCAATTCCCATGTCGGATGAAGAATTGTTGGCTCTGCCTGTTAAAGGATGCGGTCCTCCAATAGAAGAGCCAACCAGTCGACCATCGAGGGATCAAGTTGAGATCTCCAAACCTAAATCAGTCCCTGTCTGAATCTCTAAACCCAAGAACAAACAACCTAAGCAGGAGCAGGCTCCATCAAAAACCATTGTCAAGTCTCAAGATGTTTCAAAGCAGACTAAGACATTAAATTTTGAGAAAAACAAAGAAATTGACAGAGTTTTTGATGTGAAGAGGGATGAAGTTCCAGTTTCAAATGAAACAACTAAATTGAATGATGTTTTAAAAGAAACCATTTTTGAAACTGAACCGAAAATTGAGCAAACTGAACCGACCGGCCTACAAAACTCAAATGTGCTCTTTGAGTTTGATTTCATGAAAACATTCAAAAAGATTTATGAAGAGTACAGGGCACCACAGACCGTTGAACCCGCTGCCCTACAAACTTCTGAACGGGACTCCACATGTGACTTACCTGAAGCAATTGAATCTGAGAAATCAATTTCAGTTGAATCTAGTAACTCCAGCTGTGAGTCCTCAAAAGCAGCTGAGTCAACGGGGGATTCAGCAGAGCCACCACATGTTTCTGAATCAAGTGGCTCGGCTGAATCAAATGTCACACCCTCGACTGAGCCAGAATCTGAAGAATTTGTGTGCTCAAGGCCAGTCGAGTTAAGCAAGAATGTAAGGATTCCTCATCCAATACTGTTGGCACAGGTGTGGTAATGCCAACAATCTCTAATTTTAAATGTATGAATGTCACTGATGCTTCTACTTCATGTGTAGATAAAGTTAAGGTAGAGGTTAAGGTTGAGGGGGATAATATAGTTTGCACTAATAATGCAGATGTTTGTGAGATACAGTCTAGTTTATCTGCTAATGCTATACCATGCGTACAAAAGGTTGTTTCTGAGCTATCTGTTATTGGCACGACCGATAAATACGTGCCACCACATAGAAAAATTACCTATGCTAAGTCTCATGAACATGTTCCTGAATTGAAACAGAAAGCTCAAGGACAGTCATCATCACACGCACATACTTGTTCACACAAGTGTTCAAGATGTTCTAAGCAGAGCAGAAACTTGAGGAAGCCTGCAAACAAATCATCCAATGGATCCCATCACTCACATTCATTAGTGGGATCAAACAGACCGGGATATGCTCCTTTTGCAAAGAAGCAGACATGTTACACCTGTGGAAGACCCGGTCATATTGCAAGAAACTGCGCACATCGTCCTTATGTGCCCTACTATAGCCAATATCGGAAGGTTATGCCTAGGGATAACTATTACTCTAAGCCAATGAAGGTTGATAAACCTAAGGCAAGGAAGAACATTTACCTAAAGTTAAACCGTCTGATGGAGACTGGAATGCTGCCAAGAGCAAGAGGAAGGTTGTTCAACCACAGAAATTAAAAGAACCTCAGAAATCGAAAGCTGCTACTCCGAAAGTAGCAAAACTGCTTGTTAAGCCTAAACAAGTCTGGAAAGCAAAGGTGGCAGCACCACCAGTCCTAAATGAGAAGAAGGACATGTGCTTGAGGGAAGTGTCCTACGTTGACGCTTCAGGAGTGCCCAGGACCACGATGGCCTGGGTATCAATGTTTAACTCATCTCCTTTCTTAGTGCAGGGACATCCAAGGAGGATTGTCGACGACCACTGATATGTTGATAACGGTTATTCCACGCACATGACAGGTGACATCTCTCTGTTATACATTTATTTAAAATTTTCAAACAGTGAGTATGTTTTCTTTAAAGCAGATAATGGAGGTAAAATCAGCGAAAGAGGTACGCTCAAAACCTGATGCATTAAAATTCTGAACGTAATTGGTCCTTGAATCGAGAATGGTTTTAGAAAAACACAAAAAGATTTTTCTTAGTGTTAGGTTGTAAATTTGTTCTTTAAATTTTCAATTTTAAGCACAAATTTAGGGGGATATATATCCTCAGAAAAATACAAAAACAATAAAAAAATTCAGAAAATGAGAATTTTATGGTGCGAAAAAGAAGAAATGATACTACATCAGATGTTGAACTGTCACACTTTAAAATCAAAAAGAAAATTAAACCAGGTGTGATTGCAACTCCATTATATGATGTACTGGCAGGTAAACTGCACTACAAAATCAGTCCAAAATTAATGCTAAAGATAAAAGGACTGTGTAGCTTGTGGGGAACACATCATCGGCATATGATTTTATGGTCTTAAATCTTGCGTTGATAGATTGCCAAAGTCTGAGATTTCAGGTCTATAAATTGTTGATACATCTGGGGATGTCCTGGCTGCCCTTCTGCTGCATCTAGATATATGCTGACCTAGGCACAATCAGGACGTCTTAAAAGAGCAATATTGAAATGCCAAAACCCAAAATTTTCAAAGAGAATTCAAGCTAAAGGCACAAATCAAAAGCCAAAAGCAATGATCATACCGAAACATTTGGTATTTGCCCTCACCCTGGTCGAGAATCCATCGGTCTCTCTGTTGCACCCAGATATATGCAGACCTGATCACCGATGATCTTGACCTTGTAAATCATACAGATGTCAGCAATTTACTCTCCTGTTATGAAGAAGCTTTGTGCATACGTTGATCGCGGGGGTATGTCATGATGTGGGACACACAGCTATTTCGGTCTAACACACGTTAAGAAAATAAGAAAAATATCGGACTTGAGGACATGTGTGTATGTTTGTTTAAGTGGATAAACGATGCTGGTAATCGTCTTGGACTGCTTTCAGACACTTTAATAAGAATATCAAAACACATATACTAATGGTGTGTTACAGTTTGACAAAGCTGATATGATCTTATTGCACATGATTCTCACCAAAAAGATGTATTGTAATTAGTTTGAATTTTTATTTTAATTTGTTTATCTGTTATGAAAAATTGACCATTCTTGAGGATTTGACCGGTTCTCGAACAAAATTTAGGTTTTTGAGGTTTTAAAATTGAAGTACACTGATGTACTTAGTGTTCATGTAAAGTGGACCCTCTGTTGCATAAATTATTTGCTTACAAAATTATGAGAATTTGCAAAATTTATACAAATCGAGAAACATGGGTTGATAAAGAATGAAAGAGTTCCAGTTGCTGACAAGCATGAATCACCACACTGAGAAGATGTACCTGAGTCAGAAGAACCTGAAGTGAATCATCTTTTGACAATGAAAGTACAAGTGAAGAAGTACCTGAAAAGTTGCTTGAAAGAGAAAATTGACAGAGAAAAGAGCCTCTGAGAATCCTCCTCTCACGTTCTCTTTTAGCAATATGTTCAAGCAAAAGCTGATGATGATTAAAGTTGTAAGGCTGCCTCCAAGAGAACAAGAAAGAACCCAAGATTGGTAGATCAAGATCTGAAGATTCTTCCTACTAAGCCATGATAAAGACAGCATAAACCTAGGGAGATATTGTAGGGCTAGATTTAAAGGTTTAAACTTGTCTTTATCAAGCTAGTTTATTATTATTAGGCTTAGTTTACTCTATTGGGCTTGGGTTAGGCCATGTGGGCCAAGGGGTTAGTGGACCCTATATAATGTTTTGTTTAAGTTCATTTTAGGGTTAGACCTTTTCATTGTACTTCTAGAGCCACCACCTTGTACCAGACAATCCTAGAGGTTGTGTGTAAGGTGAAGCATCAATACAAGGGATTTCATTGTGTTTTTAATCTTTTGTTCTTCTCATTCAATCTTGTTTTCCGCACTCGATTGTTTGATTAATACTCGGTAGAGAAGATCTTGGGCTTACAGAGTATAACAAAATCTAGGTTTAAAACATATCAGATTACTTGATTGAATGTTTAAAATGAACAAACCCTAGATTTTTGTAAAAACAATCTAAACCTAAATAATTGAATCAATTGATTGTTAAGGATGCTTAATCGGTCATATTAGATCATAATCAAATGAAAATCAAATGTTAGAATGGACTGGATTATACTCTGCAAGTTTGGTCATATGAACAGTCAGGTTCGACCATTCAAGAAGGGTCGAATGTGGCTTTTCTGGTCGAATGTGACTTGTTCATAGGGTCGAATGTGGATTTAAGGTCGAATGTACATTTTTTAAACAGATTTTTCACATTCGAACTTTATCTTTCACATTCTAACCTTGTAAATTCTCCATTCAAACCCCCGATGGGTCGAATGTGGAATTTCAAAAACCAAATTTCAATTTTGCAAATTTTGTCTGTTTCTAATGAATTGTCATGTTTCGTTTTTGTAGAATTCCAAATGGCAGAACCATAAAACACAGATATACCAGCTGGATCTTCTGGAAAAGCTGCTGGAAAGAAACCAGAGGAAGAATTGCCTTTTGAAGAAGCCCACAACTGTTGTGCATTTCTTGGCGAGGTCAAGAAACACACAGAATTCACTGCATCATAGAGTTTCTAAAGCGAAGCAGAGTCATTGATGCAATAGCTACACCTGCCATTATCTATAAAGATCATCAAGTAGACTTCTGGAAGAATGCGAAGATGGGCTATTAGGATAACCAGACAGCTATTGTAAGCAACATTCAGGGACAGCTTGCAATAATTACTGAGAGTGATATTCGAAAAGCCTTGAGACTGAAGGATGAGTCGACAGATCCTAGAAGTTTAACCTGGATTGAACAGAGAAAATGCTTTCTCCGCATGAAGTATAACAGACCTTTCACAGATGGAGCTTTACATAAAGGAAAACTGTGTCCATAGTTCAAATATCTAGCTTATGTGATGTTACACGTTTTTGGATCTGTTAGTGGTGGTTATGACATGATGAGGTAGAGCATCAGTTCGTTAATGGTTGCTCTAGTACTAAATAAGCCGTTTAATGTGTCGGGGATGATCTTGGATCATATGCTTGAGCCTCTGAAAGGTTTGAAGCACAAGAAGTGTATGCTATATCCTAAATTCCTACAAATGATTTTTTATCAGAAGTACAAGAAGCTGAGAAAAGATCCTACACAGATCCTAGTCCAAGATCATATGAGTATGAACACTTTGATCAGAATGAAAGGATACAAAGGGGTTCTTGAGAATGAAAGACCACCTCACAAGAATCTGTTCGGGCATTTGATTAATCCAGATTATAAGGATCCAATTGTGGATAAGGCTAGAAATGCTAACAGTAAATCAGATAATGATGATCCTTTGTTTCACGTTAATCCAGAAGCAAAGAGGAAGAGACAAGTGGTTAATGTTGGTGGAAAGAGTGGCAAAGGGAAAGGTAAAGAAAAGGAAGATGAGGCTGAACAACCAAAGAAAACATCAAGGAGAAAGAAAAGCGTAGCAAGAAAGGGGACTATGCTAGTCGATGAAGAGTCTTCCGATTCTGAGGATACTCAAGAAGATGAAAGATGGGATTCGGGTGAAGAGACTATAAAACAAACCAAGCCCATGGCCACTGTGGCTGGTGAGTCTGAAAGTCTCAACAAAACCTTAGAGGAGTAGAGACTGAAGAGTCCGATTGTAATGGATGATATTGATCTGGGTCTTGGAATTGGTGAACAAGAATTCAGTGGATCTCCGATGGTGGGTGAAAAACAGAAGAATCCCAAATATAAAACCATGTCTAAGAAAGATGATAAAGAGAATCCAAAGAAGAAATGAGCGAAAGAAGTTGAGATCTTGATTGCAGGAAAGAATGTTCCTGAAGTTTCAAGTTCAAAATCTGCTACACCCGTGACATCCCCGGTTGCTAAAAAGATGAAGAAATCAGCAGCTGAAAAGAATGTTGATACTTCTGCTGACTTTGATACTGCTATGGAAAGAGTCTTGAATAAGTTTAAGAAAAAGACTCCTGTTGTTGAGGCTTCAACACCACAGGTTACTGTATCAAGTGTTGTAATGAATGCAGTTAACCAGAAGCTTGCAGAAATTATGAAGGCTATTAACCAGCAACAGTAAGAGATTGAACAGTTGAGAAAGAACGATAAAAAGATGTTGGATATTGTTGAATCTTCACAGGAGAGTCAATAAGAATTAGAAGCGAAGATCAAACAACTTTAGGATGAAAATCAGAAGTTGTTAACTCATGAATAGAGAAATACTAGAAGATACATTGCTTTGAGACTCGAGAACAAACAAGTGAAGAAAGATAATAAGAAGTTAAGGAAGCTTATTGACGATCTTTATGAAAAAGCTCCTCAGTTGAAAGAAGGAGAGGAAGATAAAGAATGTGAAGAAGAACTTGTTGATTTTGAACCGTCTGAATCAGAAGAAGAAGAAGAAGAAGATGATGAGGAATAAGAACAGGATGCCGGTGATGCTCCTGAGAAGAAGGATGATGATGATAAATATGGTTCTGGAAATGATTCTGGAGATAACAGTTCTGTAGATGATGATGATGATGACGAAGATGATGATGATACAGATAAGTATTGTTAGGATCTGAGTTTGATTGTTTTGATTTGTTTAGAGTAGAATGAGAATTGAATGAAGTGAATATATATGGAAAGTGCAGCGGAATGATAAACTATAATCAAAACAAAAGGAATAAATTTTTTCTTAATCAAAAGCTTTCATTAAATTGAAAGATTACAATCAAATACAAGTACTCCCCCTCAGCCTGATCACACAGTGATTGTTTGTCTGAGAAAATGTTGTGTGTGACCAATAGAACAGTAGAAGCACTGTTCTATTTATAGAAAAATCTAAACCACTGGTGACCTAGGCTGACGTCACCTAAGATAGTGACCTCTAACATAATAACAACATAAAACATCTGCCCTATACAAACTACTGTTATATTACAAAACACTGTAAGTTAAACTACTGTTGAGGGAAAACTCTGATGGTCTTGTATCATCTGTTGGAGCCTAAGTGCTGTTGGCTCCAACAGACCTTTAGTCTTCAGTACTTGATCAGCAGTTGTTCTTCATCAGACCTTTGGTCAGCAGTTGTTCTCTATCAGTTGTTATCCAGCAGTCCTTTGTAGCAGCAGTTGTCATAGCAGTTGTTTGGGTGGAACAGTTGTTAGGGTCAACAGTCTTTTGGGAAGAGTATGTTGTAAAGACTGTTTATTTATGTGTTTCAACTGTTAGTATATTTTGGCTTTTCAATCATCTGTTCTTCTTCATGTCAGCAGACCCAACAATCTCCCCCTAGAACAGATGATGCCAAAACTAGACTTTATTCTTGATCTTTATTTCTCATCAGACTTTCTCTGATTTGACCTTTGAATTGTAGCTCAAAGTTCAAAGAGTAGAGGTCTTCTGCATCTCTTTCAAGCTCAAGGTTCAGCAGTGTTTGGAGGTCATCTGCACACAGGCTATATGCATCATCCATGCTTAGCTTTTGAGCTTCTCCATCTGACCTAAGCAAAGTCAATTCATGGGTGTCTTTGTTGACCTTCCATTTTAGAATTTTTGAGTTAGAGGATTTGCTGAGATGCAGTTTTATTCTAGATGAGTTTGGTGATGGAGGTCTCCCAATGAGTTCTCTGAGCTTTTCAGTAATGGGATCTGAGTAAAAGTGTACTTGATTGAAGAGGCCCTCCTTTATATATGTATCAGCAAACTTCTTCTGATCTTCTTCAGACATTTCTTTCTTTTTCTTGAATTGTCTTCTAGCAGCAGCTGATAGATCAGAAGTATCAAGTAGGCTGTCTAATGTAAAAGCCTGTTGAGGTCTCTTCATCAGTGGTTCATCAGAGTAGACAGTTTTCTGGCCAGGTTAGGATCTTTCTTCCTGTTTTCTTCCAGTTTCTTGTATGTTTCAACCAACCTTAGCTTAGACCACCTTGCAACTGACCTCATCTCCCCATAGTCAGCAGCCATAATTTCTTGTCTCATTCTTTTGAATTTCAAGGCTCTGGCTGGATCTCTGCCTTTACTAAAATCACGGGCAGAGACCTTAGCTGGGGGATTCTTGGCCATCTCTTCAATTCTTAAGAGTTCTTCTCTGAGAGCATGAGTGGTCCAGCCTGCAAACTGTTTCTTGTTTGCTTTATAAGGCATGGTTGCCAAGATCTGTTCAAGAAGTGATTCCCTAGCCTCCCTTTCCATGTCACTGCTGAGAGGCATGGTAGACATAGAGTTGCTCAGGGTCTTAGCAAAATCTTCAATCCTTCTCAATTTTCTAAGTTCTGTTGAATGGATTCCCTGAGCAGTCCTATCATCTTTCCCTTTGCATTTCTCTTTTATGATGGCATCTGCCTATTCAGCCTTGTATTTTAGATATGTGTCTATGTTTAGGGGAACAAGAAAATATGGAAGAGAAGGGAAAGATCTTTCAGATGGTTGTTCAATATTATAGAAGGATTGCATTTCCCCTTGAGTAGATCTAATTCAAGGGGATACTGAACAGCCAATGGTGTGATGGTTGGTGGTGGTCTATGGGAAGTGAATTGTGATGTGTATGGTGAGAATGATGAAAGTGGAATGGCTGATATGGGTGTAGATTATGTGGTTAAAGTGGTAAGTGGTGATGTGTGAATGTTTTCATCCTGTACAACAAAGGTAGATTTCCTCTTCCTTTTGTACAAGATTTTTGTTGATGGTGGTGTAGAGGTAGTGGTGGTGTTAACATCTGTTGGCACTTTAGTAGGACCTGCAGATGTTTGGGATTTAGGTGGTGATGTGGTTGTAGGTTCAGATGTTGGTTTGGTGGTAGTGGTGACAAGTTCAGATGTTGTTTTGGTGGTAGTGGTGACAGGTTCAGATGTTGTGGTGGTATCAGTGGTTTTGACAGTAGTGGTTTTAACAGCTAGTTTGGATGGTGTTTGTCTGATATGTTTGGCAGGCATTTTCTTCCTCTTAGAGGAACCCACATCTTCAACTTCCTGCTGTTGTTACCTTTTCTTTTGTATCAAAGCCTCTTCCTTGACTTCCAAAGTGTCAACCCTCTTTTGCTTATCTTCAGTAGCTTTTTCAGCTTCTTCATTAGCAGAGTTGTCCACTTCTTTAGCTTTGCTGGTTTGTTGTTATTGTTGTGTTACTGTTTGGGTAGACCCTGGTTTTTTGGCAGACTTTGATTGACCTTTTTGTGAAGGTGGACAACCGAAGAGATCTAGCTTTGGCAATCTATCTCTGCCACTCTCCCCCTTTTTGGCATCATCAGCTGTGAATTCATCATCATCTTCATCTCTGAGAATGGTGGTAGGGCAGAGCCAGTGGTCTTCAGCAGATGGTCTTTAATGGCCTGAATGTCTGCATGGGTATCTTTGTACCTAGCATCTACCATGTTTCTGATTTCTGCCATGTAGGTTGCATGAGTCTGATCTGCTAGTTTTCTGTAAGCTATGATGATGGGAGAAACAGATTTCCATAGCTCACTAGCAATATCAGCTCTGGATGGTTGACTCTTGGTGAGAGTAGCCAAGGATTCCAATATTGACTTGACATCAGATTTGATATCAGCAACAGAGGTTTCAATGGACTGGACTCTGGCCGTCAATTCTTGGTATTTTAACTCATCACCTAAGTTAATAGGATCATCAGAATTCCTACCAGTGGTAGTTGTAACTGGTTCAGTCCTAGGAGGTGAGTCCAAAGGATGAGAACCAGATGCCTCTTTTTCTTGGTTCTGGGACTTCCAACTGATTTTGGGGACACTGTAGTGGCCTCATCAGTTGTTGCCTTCAAAGGAGTCTTAGTTATGTAACCACTGTCCTGTTGTGAGACAATGGTCTCTACATCAGTAGTGGCTTCTCCACTTGAAAACTCACCTAGAGTTTCATTGAACTCTTGGGGTGTAACCTCCTCTTCTGCTTGTGGGATGGCTGATTGAATTTCCTCAGTCCGAGTCACTTGTGGAGGTATACTCTCATTGATAGGTGAAAGAGAGGAACTGGGATTTTCCTGAGTTTTTTCAATAGCCTCAAACAGAGGTTGCATGGTTTGTGGAACATGTGATGGTGAAGGTGGAGGAGTAAAAAGAGAATTAGCCCTGGGAGAGGGGCTTGTGAACATATGGCCAAGTGACTCAAATGTATCATGATGTGTTTCCCCTTGGCTTACAACATGATCCTTTTGTGAGGATGCATGAGGAGTTTGGACAGGTTGAGATATTACCAACTGTTCTGAGGAAGTAACAACAGTGGTTTCTAGTTGCTTTTGTGTTGCAACAGGGTTAACTTATGGTATCTAATCTTCCAGAAGTACCATTTTTAGTTGAGTGGTGGTTTTTGTGGATGGACGTTTTCTTTTGGAAGTGGCTGGTGTGGGTTTCACAGCACTGGATGTAGTGCCATGATCACCAGGAGCAGTGGGCTCAACAACAGAGGTTTGGACAATAGTTGTTGTCTTAGTCCTATTTTTGTGTTTTGGAAACTTTTGACACTTTTGATACCTTTTCTTGGGTGTTTAAACCCAGCATTCTTGTGAAAGTTTCATCAGTTAGACTCTTCATTTGCCTAGACTCACCCTTTTTAAAATCTTTTTCAGGTAAAACCTTTTGAAGGATTACACTCAAAATTCTTAGGTAAATTAAAAAAGCATTATTAGACCCATACTTTGTGGCTTTCATATTTGACACTAAGTCCATAAACAGTCCCTGGGATAAATTGAAGTCAGAATCTTACAGCATAGCATAGCCCAAGTACTGAATCTTCAATGGGATTTCATTAAAGGAAGTGGACTTAGCAGAGACACAGAGAAGGAGGACATGAAAGAAAAATTTCATGACTGGTGGGAAAAACTTTTTGAAAAGTGTTGACTTAGTCATCTGTGCATCAAAACCTCTTTCATGAAACTCTGTGTGAAGTTCTGCCTTAGGGAAAGAGTCTTTACCTGACAGGTCATTATGTGAGAAGGTTGTGGATATGAGTTCAGGGGTAATGACGATACTTGTCTCTCCAATTTTTGAGATAATGGAAGTAGGCTTTTTGTCTTGAAGTAGAAACTCAGTATTCAACCAGAATTCTTGGAGGGTATCAAGATAGATAGGGGCGTCAGCGGTTAGGATTGTCAGGTATTTGGATTGTAAAATGATGTCGATGGTGGAATGGAATGGAGTGTTTTCATCTGTTTTTACCAGATATGGGAGGTAATTGTGGGTGGATTTAGCTTGAAGATCCATTGTAATGGATTCCGAATGTGAGAGTGAATGGAATTAGATTAAGGGTTTGAGAATGAAGAAGGCGGTTTCAGTATTTTGAATACAATGAGACAGTGTAACGACTGTTGTGATAAAACAGGGTTTCGTCTGCTTGTAGGAGCAGACGTGGCAAACATCTGATGCAATCAGCTGTTGTTTTACCAAAGTGCTGATGCTAACCGCACCTTTTTTAGTAGATATATGTATATATGTATATATATATATATAGATAATAAAACAGTTGTTTTATCTGATCAGAGGTTTGAAACAGATTTTTCAACTTAACAGTGGATAGAATGGATGAAACAGTGGTTGTTTTATCTTTAACAGATTTTTCAACCAAAAGGCTATTTTTAAGGATGGATTTTGATTTTCTGAAACATTTTAATGCTTTTATTAAAAACATTTGTGTTGTTTAATCCATGTTTAGCATACCAATTCTAGAAATCCGATTTGTAAAGGTAGATGTGTCTAAAGCTTTTGTCAACACATCTGCCAACTAATCCTCTGTTGGAACATGGTGCAGAGAAATCAAACCTTTTTCATAGCTATCCTTGACAAAATGATGTCTGATGTCTATGTGTTTGGTGGTTGAGTGAGAGACTGGATTCTTGATGATATTTTCAGCAGCTTGACTATCCAACATGAGTGCAGTCTTTAGTGCAGTTATCCCAAAATCCAGCAATTGATTTTGGAGCCACATGAGTTGGGTTGTACAGCTTGCAGCAACAATGTATTCAGCCTCAGTTGTTGAGGTGGAAACAGCTGCTTGCTTTTTGCTTTGCCAAGAGACTAAGGCATTCCCTAGAAACTGGCACCCTCCTGATGTAGAGTAGAATGAGAATTGAATGAAGTGAATATATATGGAAAGTGCAGCGGAATGATAAACTATAATCAAAACAAAAAGAATAAATGTTTTCTTAATCGAAAGCTTTCATTAAATTGAAAGATTACAATCAAATACAAGTACTCCCCCCTCAGCCTGATCACACAGTGATTGTTTGTCTGAGAGAATGTTGTGTGTGACCAATAGAACAGTACAAGCACTGTTCTATTTATAGACAAATCTAAACCACTGGTGACCTAGGCTGACGTCACCTAAGATAGTGACCTCTAACATAATAACAACATAAAACATCTGCCCTATACAAACTACTGTTATAGTACAAAACACTGTAAGTTAAACTACTGTTGAGGGAAAACTCTGATGGTCTTGTATCATCTGTTGGAGCCTAAGTGTTGTTGGCTCCAACAGACCTTTAGTCTTCAGTACTTGATCAGCAGTTGTTCTTCATCAGACCTTTGGTCAGCAGTTGTTCTCTATCAGTTGTTATCCAGCAGTCCTTTATAGCAGCAGTTGTCATAGCAGTTGTTTGGGTGGAACAGTTGTTAGGGTCAACAGTCTTTTGGGAAGAGTATGTTGTAAAGACTGTTTATTTATGTGGATCAACTGTTAGTATATTTTGGCTTTTCAATCATCTGTTCTTCTTCAGGTCAGCAGACCCAACAAGTATAAGTGTGAAAAGAGAGATTATATAAAGATGCAGGAGAATCAAGCTCGAAAGCTCCTGGTGGTAACACTGATGAGGATAATATTTTTTGGAATGAAAAGATCAGATCTTTATCAGATGAAAACAAGAAGTTATATCGTCAGATGTTGAATAAGAAAGTCTGGACCATTAAGTTAATAGGAAAGTCTCCAGAGATATTTGAGTCGGATGATATTAGATTTGAGCTTGAGTATAATGATCCTGATCTTGAAGATGTTGAAGTTTTTGCAGCCATATCTAGAGAGATTCTTGAAGGATTTTCGAGACAAGTCGGTAAATCTCTTGAAGAGTTGATGAGTGAAAATCAGATTCCTAATATTCCTGAGAAAGAAGCAGGAAATCACTCTGATAATAGAGATGCACCAGTTTTTGAAGATGTTGAGATTGAGGATATTACCAGTGAGGAATATCCAGAGTACTTTAAAGAAAAACAGGATGGTGCTTTTCCTGAATTTTCTGAAGAATTATTGAATCAGGCTGACAAACTTGCATGAGAAAAGAGTAAGACATTCGTTGATGAAGTATTCAAGAATTCAGAAAGTCAGAACCGAATGATGAACAATCTGATGATCTGAAAAGTTTGTTGAGAAAATTGAAAGAAAAAGAAGCCAACCGACCGAAGACTGAAATTCAGGGAGGTTTCTACAAATTTCACAATTAACTATTCAAAGGAAGAGCTCTCGGTTGGAAGTACCTGAGACATCTAAGGTGTATTGCTATTAAATGGGAGAAGGGAATTTTGTATTTCAACAGATTCCATGATATCAAAACACTACCTTACTAGGCTGTATGCGACGTCTGCCGACATACTTTATAAGGTGCAACTGTAAACAATGATGCAGTTGGTTATTTCACAGATCGCATGACAAGAGAGAGCAGAACGAAATGGGACGTGTTCACTCCACAGTATCCTAAAAGGATAGTTCACAAAAAGAAGAAAGATCCGATTACTGGGATGAACAAGGTGACTTTGAAGTATAAACCACCGACCGTACTGAAACATATTCCTTTGATGCCGATTCCACAACACTTTTCGAAAGAATTCATGTGGTGGTACTATGATTGGAAGACCGCAGAAGCTGTTATCTTGCTGAAGGATAAGAGAGAAGAGTTCAAGAAGATTCATATTTTTGATCCGATGTGGTTGATCAATTGCTCACATGAAGATATAATTATGTTGTATTACAATCCAATTTACTGTGAAGAGAAGGATAGCGAACAAGATCTGAAATACCAACGTGTGGTATGCTTGTGTTTCGCTTAGGATGTCAATGCGGGATGTGACTACGATAAGAAGCTGGGAAAGTTTGTGAAGATTCCAATTTAAAAGAAGAAATCTAAACCAACTTTCGAACCAGTTATGACTAAAGAGCATAAGACAAACTTGCGTATCAAGTTTATGAATAAGACGCTTGATTACCAACGACAACAATCGAATGATATTTGAGTCGGATGATATTAGATTTGAGCTTGAGTATAATGATCCTGATCTTGAAGATGTTGAAGTTTTTGCAGCCATATCTAGAGAGATTCTTGAAGGATTTTCGAGACAAGTCGGTAAATCTCTTGAAGAGTTGATGAGTGAAAATCAGATTCCTAATATTCCTAAGAAAGAAGCAGGAAATCACTCTGATAATAGAGATGCACCAGTTTTTGAAGATGTTGAGATTGAGGATATTACCAGTGAGGAATATCCAGAGTACTTTAAAGAAAAACAGGATGGTGCTTTTCCTGAATTTTCTGAAGAATTATTGAATCAGGCTGACAAACTTGCATGAGAAAAGAGTAAGACATTCGTTGATGAAGTATTCAAGAATTCAGAAAGTCAGAACCGAATGATGAACAATCTGATGATCTGAAAAGTTTGTTGAGAAAATTGAAAGAAAAAGAAGCCAACCGATCGAAGACTGAAATTCAGGGAGGTTTCTACAAATTTCACAATGAACTATTCAAAGGAAGAGCTCTCGGTTGGAAGTACCTGAGACATCTAAGGTGTATTGCTATTAAATGGGAGAAGGGAATTTTGTATTTCAACAGATTCCATGATATCAAAACACTACCTTACTAGGCTGTATGCGACGTCTGCCGACATACTTTATAAGGTGCAACTGTAAACAATGATGCAGTTGGTTATTTCACAGATCGCATGACAAGAGAGAGCAGAACGAAATGGGACGTGTTCACTCCACAGTATCCTAAAAGGATAGTTCACAAAAAGAAGAAAGATCCGATTACTGGGATGAACAAGGTGACTTTGAAGTATAAACCACCGACCGTACTGAAACATATTCCTTTGATGCCGATTCCACAACACTTTTCGAAAGAATTCATGTGGTGGTACTATGATTGGAAGACCGCAGAAGCTGTTATCTTGCTGAAGGATAAGAGAGAAGAGTTCAAGAAGATTCATATTTTTGATCCGATGTGGTTGATCAATTGCTCACATGAAGATATAATTATGTTGTATTACAATCCAATTTACTGTGAAGAGAAGGATAGCGAACAAGATCTGAAATACCAACGTGTGGTATGCTTGTGTTTCGCTTGGGATGTCAATGCGGGATGTGACTACGATAAGAAGCTGGGAAAGTTTGTAAAGATTCCAATTTAAAAGAAGAAATCTAAACCAACTTTCGAACTAGTTATGACTAAAGAGCATAAGACAAACTTGCGTATCAAGTTTATGAATAAGACGCTTGATTACCAACGACAACAATCGAAGCAATAGTCGAGGGGGAGTTTGTTGATGCAGGTTTTGTGACTAGTGGTATTGGATTGTACATTATAAGTTTTTTTGTCTATATCTTGGGGTCGAAGGTGGCTTATGACGGTCGAAGGTGAAGAATACAGGGCGAATGTGGAGATATGAAGACATTGTGTTTGTTCGACCATTTGGAGGGTCGAACCTGCACATTCGACCCTTACCGGGGGAGGGGGCGAATGTGCAGGCCTATATATATATTATGATTTCATTTTTCAAGATAACGTTTTGTCATTTTTGTGTCTGGTTCGACCTGTTATTCTCTCTAGTGTTCTAATAGAGTCTGAAGCTAAGATATTTCATTGTAAACATCATTGTAAAGCTTTTATCAACTTGTTTAATAATGAAATGGATGTTAAAAGGTGAATTGTGTGTTTTGATTCGTTCATTATCATTTCGTAACTGATTTAGGGATTCCGCAGCTAAATTGGTAAACTTGTATGATCAACTAACCTGTTTTTGATAAAAACGATCCTCTACAACTAACCTTAGTTAAGTGTTTAACCACGTATGACCATGCAAGTTAACTAGAGTTCAGTAAAAGTATTAACCTAAAAGTGCGGGGTGTCACATCATCCCCAAGTTGAAAAGAATTTTGTCCCGAAATTCAGCAAGTAAACAATAAAGCCAGCTAGAAAAGTGTGCGCTTGGTTCCTGGATGTCACATTATCCCCAAGTTGAAAGGAATTTCACCCCAAAATTCACTTTGAAAGAGCTGCTTTATGTTCCGCATTTGATTTATGTACATTTTCAGGTTCAGTATAGATATGTGGGTATTTAAGCCGCATTTGATCCTTGCGTTCCCACGTATATTCTGGTCCTAGACGGGAATTCCATCACACCTTAACAATGGGTATGGTTCTTTGTCTGACTTTCTTGACTCCCTGCTCAAGAATCTCCACTGGTTCTTCCACGAACCGTAGCTCATCATCCACCTGGGTCTCCTCCGGTGGCACCACCAGTGTTGTATCAGAGAGACATTTCTTTAGATTGAATACATGGAATACATTGTGCACTCCACTAAGTTCATCAGGCAGGTTTAACCTGTAAGCTACCGGACCAATCCTTTCGACAATCTCGAATGGTCTAACGTATCGTGGGTTCAACTTTCCCCGTTTTCCGAAGCATATCACACCCTTCCAAGGTGACACTTTCAACAGTACCTTGTCCCCAACCTGGAACTCCAAAGGTTTCCTACGCTTGTCAGTGTAACTTTTTTGTCGATCACGAGCAGCAGCCATCCGGTTTCTGATTTGCACTGTCTTCTCGGAAGTTTCGTGCACAAGTTCAGGACCTGTTAGCTGGCTATCCCCAACTTCATTCCTGCAGATGAGAGATCTACACATGCGTCCATAAAGTTCCTCAAAAGGCGCACACTGAATCGAAGTGTGATAACTATTGTTATGAGAATTCAATCAAAGGCAAGTGCATGTCCCAACTATTGCCAAAGTCCACCATGCATGCTCGTAGTAGATCTTCCAGTTTTTGGATGGTACGTTCACTTTGCCTATCCGTCTGAGGGTGATAGGCCGTGCTCATGTCTAAACGAGTCCCCAAGACATCTTGGAGAGTAGTCCAAAAGTGAGAAGTAAATCGTGCGTCGCGATCCGATATGATAGAAGTAGGCACCCCGTGCCTAGAGACGACCTCCTTGATATAGATGTTGGCCAGTTTCTCCAGCGTGTCGCTTTCCTTTATTGCCAGGGAATGTGCCGATTTGGTTAAACGATCGACGATAACCCAAATCATGTTATGCCCACTTGGCTTTCTAGGGAGCTTTATGATAAAGTCCATAGAAATTTTGTCCCATTTCCACATAGAGATTTCTGGTTGCTGGAGTAAGCCTGAAGGTTTCTGATATTCAATCTTAACCTTTGCACAAGACAAGCATTTACTAACATAAGTGGCTATCTTAGCTTTCATGTTTGGCCACCAGTACAGAGTTTTGAGATCTTGGTACATCTTATCCAAACCAGGGTGTACCAAATAACGAGAGGTGTGAGCTTCATCGAGCACCAGTTGTCTGAGATCCCCAAAGCGTGGTATCCAGACTCGATTCATGAAGTATTGAAGACCATCTGTCCACAGTTCCAGGTTCTCATCAGCACCATGTAAAGTTTCAAGCCTGATGTTTTCTTCTTTCAAAGCCTCGCCCTAGGCTTCACATATCTTATCAGGAAGATTAGAATGTATGGTAAGTTGTAAAGCTCGCACTCGTTTTGGTTTTGTTTCCTAACGACTAAGGGCATCCGCCACTACATTAGCTTTCCCTGGATGATATTTGATGGCACAGTCATAATCATTTAGAAGCTCGACCCATCGACGCTCTCGCATGTTCAGCTCCTTCTGATCGAATATGTGTTGGAGGCTCTTGTGATTAGTGAAGATCGTGCACTTCATCCCATAGAGATAATGCCTACAAATATTTAGAGAAAAAACCACCGCTCCTAGTTCCAAGTCATGGGTGGTGTAATTTTTCTCATGAACCTTTAATTATCGTGAAGCATACGCGATCACCTTATCACGCTGCATCAGCACACACCCTAAACCTTGGATACATGCATCACTGATAGTATAGGTGCACTTCAAAGCTTTGCCTTTAACAATTGAAAAGCAAATCCTTGGGCATCTCCCCACTTTTAAGAAATACCCTTTTGCGTTAAAGCAGTGAGGGGTTGAGCGATCTTAGAGAATCCCTCAATGAATCTGCGATAGTATCCCGCAAGACCAAGAAACTGGCGCACCTCTGGAGGAGTCTTAGGAGCCTCCCACTTTTTAATAGCATCAATCTTGGCGGGATCGACATGTATCCCTTCCTCGTTAACCACATGCCCTAAAAATTGGACCTCTCGAATCCAAAAGTCACATTTAGAGAATTTCGCATATAACTGCTCATTTCTCAAGAGTTCCAAGATAAGCTGCAGGTGTTGTTCATGCTCTTCCCTGCTCTTGGAATAGATTAATATGTCATCTATGAACACTCTGACTAATTTGTCCAAATAAGGCTTACACACGCAGTTCATAAGATCCATGAACACTGCCGGTGCATTGGTCAGCCCGAATGGCATTATCAAAAACTCATAATGTCCATAACGAGTACGAAAGGCTATCTTCGCCACATCTTCCTCTCGAACTCTCAGCTGGTGATACCCTGACCTCAAGTCAATCTTGGAATAGAAACTCGACCCTTGAAGTGTAACACCCCAACCGATGACAGAAACATCGAGGTGTCACGTATTGATGATTGTTTCAGTAGCACATGGTATATATTGAAATTTTAAATACTTTATTGATAACATAAATATTCAAATGAAACGTTGTCTAGAAATCCAGAATATCTAGTACATAACATAAAATAAAACAAGCAACTTCAAATAACTTCATAGTAATCCATCAAGCATACTCTAAGCCTCAGCGTCATTGTTACCTGAAACATGTTAATTTTGAAAATATTTTTGGGTCAACAAAAGTTGGTGAGAATTACATAGGTTTTGATAATTGAATAAAAACTTGTACAATTCGAGTGTCATGGCAAGTCTAGTCCATATGTGAAAACAAAACCATCGGGTAAATCGAGTGTATAATCAAACCTTGTGACTAGAATATTGTGGTCCATCCCATACGCATATGGTTCACTCGATTTTGTTATAAATTCGATAACAATCACCCATGCTACCTATGTAGGAGGCACACGTATCCGGGTGGGATTGTCAGTCCAATAGATATATCATTGTATACCGTCGGCTGATCAATGTTAATGATTATGCTAGAATAATGTGCTTACCCTAGTAATGTTTAAGACATAATGCAACATAGAATAACACATAGACACTTATGATTGAATTGTAAATTGAATGTTGTAACATGTTTCACCCCAAAATAGTGAAATGGAAAAGGGGCTATGTAAACTCACCTTAGTGTTATAATGGAGACCCTTGTTATATAAGTAAATGTGGCTCGTGTGTATCCAAAAATCACCCTATTTCAAGGTAATAAATAAGTGTCGGGGAAAACTTAATAAGTCTAAGTTTTCTAGTCTAAATTGTGCTAGGGTTCCTAATTTGGGGATGAATACTTGATTTATGATTAACTTTGAATAATTGTTAATAACTTAATAAATGAAGAAATAATTATTAAATATTTCTGACCAATATTAACAAAAGGTATTTATAATGTAATAAATGTGAAAATAATTTTTATAAAATTATTTTCTTAATTAATGATTATTTATATATTAATACTTATTTGACAAAATATAAACTTAATATTTTAAAAATATTAAAATTTATAAATTTTGAATCAAAAAATTATATTTCTGATCTAAATGTTTAAGAATAATTTATGTGAAATTTTGATGTAAAAATAATGAAAAATGAATTTATTATGATTTATTTTTTATTAAAATAACAAAAATCGATTAAAAATATTAAATAAATGATTTTTCTGAAACAAAAATTATTTCTGAAATATTTATTGCTTTATAAGTTTAGAATAATTTTTGTGGAATTTTATAAAGTCGTTTTGATATTTTTATAGAATTTTATAATTATAATTGAATAAAATTGTAATATTTATAATATATAATAATTAATGATTTTTGAAAAACTAAAAATTGCATGATAAACTTTATTATCAGAACATCATAAGATAATTTTTATAGAATTTATAAAGTAGATTTAGTATTTTAAAACCATTTTTAAAAAAAAAAGATTGCTGTTGGTGGGGATCAAACCCGGGTCTGGGCCGGTCCAAAGTTTTATCACAAGTTTGGCTCACCAACTAAGCCACACCCTGAGAACGAATAATTGTTGGTTTAAATTAATTATAAGGGTTTGTTGATTCAGACTTTATTAACCAGACAAATAAAATGGCTGTGACTGGATTCGAACCCAAGCCACGAGCCGGTTTGTTGATTAAACACAGTGGGTAACACCAACTGGTCTACTGATCAGTTGGTGTTTTTTTATCGATCTGTTTCAAATATAAGCGATGACTGTCGCGAGTCATCTTCCCCCCCCCCCCCCCAATATGAACCCTAGTTTTCTAATACGGCCAATTAACATCCAATAGCCTCTACAATGATGGGGCTATTGCTTGTTAACGGCCGATTAACAAAACCAAACAACAAATTTGGACTTACAAATTTAAATCGATGTAGAACGACGAGTCAAAACAGAAAGTCAACAGGGCTCGATTTCACGAATTAGAGAGAATATCAGAGAGTTTTGAGGGTTGGGAAAGTGTATTCGGCACTTTTAGGTTCTAGTGTAGGCTTCCATTTATACTATAACACTCGGTTTCATAGATTAGGAAAATTTGACCCGTCTTAATTATTATACGCGTGAACAGGCTCGAATTGGAAAGTGTTAATCATGATTTTTGCGTGGAAAACAATCAGACGAGGTCGGTCAACAATTTACCATAAGCGAATTTGAAATTAAACGCGGATTGAATGAGATTGATCTCGCAGTTGACTCTCCCAAGTCAACTGTACGCTTAAAGAGTTTATAAATATGCACGCGTCTGATGTTTATTACCAAAACAGGCAGTAGACCAGTTGGTTAAGATGTGTGTGTGAATCAGACCGGTTTGGGACGCGGGTTCGAATCCCGGCCCAAACATTTATTTTTTTGGAAATTAATTCACAACTATAATGTTATTTTATGTATATGGTATGATTATACGTGTCCAAAATCATCACAAAACATTTTTAGAACATACTAGAAGGGTATAATGTGGCGTTTTATTGATTGAATAACAAACATACATAATTTAAGAAATACGAAATGTTACAGTCTCCCCTACTTTTAGGAACTTCGTCCCGAAGTCGGAGTTGGAGAGTTTGCTGGGAAAAGGTGCGGGTACTTAGACTTCATCTGGTCTTTGCGTTCCCAAGTGAACTCTGGACCTCGTTTAGATTCCCAACGAACCATAACGATCGGGATGCGACTGCGCTTGAGTTTCTTGACTCCAGTGTCCACGATCTCAATAGGTTTCTCGACAATGTGCATAGTTTCATCGATTTGCACTTCTTCAAGAGGGACATGGAGGTTCTCATCTGCTAAACATTTCTTGAGATTCGAAACGTGAAAAGTTGGGTGAACATTGCTTAGCTCAGGTGGAAGATCAAGTTTGTAAGCCACTTTCCCAATCCTGTCAAGCACTTTGAATGGGCCTACGTATCGAGGAGCTAGTTTTCCCTTTCTACCGAAGCGAATTACTCCCTTTCAAGGAGATACCTTAAGAAGTACAAGGTCCCCGACTTGAAATTCCAAGGGCTTTCGACGTTTATCAGCATAGCTCTTCTGTCGACTTCTAGCCTTGAGAAGATTGTCCTGGATGAGTTGGATTTTATCTGTGGTTTCCTGGATCAGTTCAGGTCCAGTGATCTGGGCTTCACCAACCTCAGTCCAACAGACAGGTGAACGACACTTATGACCATAGAGTGCCTCGAAAGGAGCCATGTTAATGCTGGCATGATAACTGTTGTTGTATGAAAACTCAACCAAGGGAAGATGAGAATCCCATGCGCCACCAAAATCAATGACACATGCCCTGAGCATATCCTCAAGTGTCTGGATGGTACGTCCAGTTTGACCATCTGTTTGAGGGTGATAAGCAGTACTCAGGTTTAGCTTGGTACCCAACGCGTCTTGTAAAGAATCCCAAAAGTGAGAGGTGAAACGACCATCACGATTAGAGATAATGTCCAAAGGTATACCATGGCGACATACGATTTCACTCACGTACATCCTTGCCAACCTTTCCATAGAATATTTCTCACGAATTGGTAAGAAATGGGATGAGTTGGTTAAACGGTCAACGATTACCCAGATGCTGTCATAACCTTAGCGTGTACGAGGGAGTTTAGTGATGAAGTCCATTGCTATGCTCTCCCATTTCCATACAGGAATTTCTGGTTGTTCAAGCATACCAGATGGTCATTGATGTTCAGCCTTGACCTTTGAACAAGTAAGGCATTTTGCAACGAAAAGAGCGATATCTTTCTTCATACCAGGCCACCAATACGAATAACGAAGATCTTGGTACATTTTGTCAGCTCCAGGATGAATAGAATAACGAGACTTATGAGCCTCGTTCATAAGAAAGGTACGAAGATCATCACGGTCAGGAATCCAAAGTCGATTGAGAAAATAAAGTAGACCATCAGGTTTGGTTTCAAGTTGAGTCTCAGCACCACAAGGCATTTCCTCGTACATGTTACCTTGGGTGACTGAAGTATGTTGGGCCTGGAGGATACGATCTTGAAGATCAGTACGAACTCTTGCACAATGAAGTTTGATGCGCTCTTTACGACTGAGTGCGTCTGCCACAACATTCGCTTTGCCAGGATGGTAGCGAATCTCGCAATCATAGTCGTTAAGTAACTCAACCCAACGTCGTTGCCTCATGTTAAGATTTTTCTGGTCGAAGACATGTTGGAGACTTTTGTGGTCTGTGAAAACCACACATTTGGTTCCATAAAGATAGTGTCTCCAAATCTTAAAAGCAAAGACGACTGCGCCCAATTCAAGATCATGGGTAGTATAATTCTTTTTGTGGGTCTTGAGCTGTCTAGACGCATAAGCAATAACCTTGCCTCGTTGCATGAGAACACAACCAAGACCTTGGTTTGATGCATCACAATAGACCACAAAATCATCATTACCATCAGGTAGAGACAGAATAGGAGCTTCACAAAGTTTCTGCTTAAGAGTCTGAAATGCTTCCTCTTGTTTTGGTCCCCACTCATAAGGTTTACCCTTGTGAGTTAAGGCAGTGAGACGAACAGCGATCTTGGAGAAATTCGCAATGAATCGACGATAATAACCAGCCAAACCAAGGAAGGAACGGACTTCAGTTGGAGTTTTAGGAACACTCCAATCTTTGACAGCTTCGATCTTTGCAGGATCAACATGAATCCCGTTCTCATTGATGACATGTCCTAAAAATTGAACTTCCTTAAACCAAAATTCACATTTCGAGAACTTGGCATACAGTTGTTCTTTCTTTAGGAGGTCCAAGATTGAGTGAAGATGTTGTTCGTGATCGGATTTTGATTTAGAGTAAATCAAAATGTCGTCAATGAAGACGATCACGAATTTGTCAAGATAGGGTCTACAAACCCGATTCATTAGATCCATAAACACTGCGGGAGCGTTGGTCAATCCAAATGGCATGACCATGAATTCGTAATGACCATAACGTGTACGAAAGGCTGTCTTGGGAATGTCTTCTTCATGAACTCTAAGTTGATGATAACCAGAACGAAGATCAATCTTCGAGAATTGGGTTGCTTCTTGAAGTTGATCGAAAAGATCGTCAATCCAAGGTAGGGGATAACGATTCTTGATGGTGAGTTTGTTGAGCTCACGATAATCGATACACATCCTGAGAGATCCATATTTCTTCTTGATGAATAACACAGGGGCTCCCCATGGTGAAGAACTGGGGCAAATGAAACCCTTATCAGAGAGTTCCTGCAGTTGGCTGGCAAGTTCTTGCATCTTAGAGGGTGCAAGACGATAAGGAGCTTTGGCAACTGGGTTTACACCAGGAACAAGATCGATTCTAAATTCAACTTGACGAATAGGAGGTAAACCAGGTAAATCCTCTGGAAACTTTGGGATAATCCCGAATGATTGGAATATCTTGGATACTCTTGCCCTTGTCTTTCTTTTCTATCACGTTAGCCAAGAAAGCCATATACCCCTTTCGTAAGTATTTTTGACCAGTCGTACAAGACATGAGTTTAAGCTCACTACAAGGCTTCTCGCCATAGATCTTCAAAATGGCACCAGATTCGAGACGAATGCGAATAACTTTCTCAAAACATAAGATTTCAGCACGATGGGTTGACAGCCAATCCATGCCTACTATGACATCAAAACTCCCAAGATGCATAGGAATGAGGTCGATAGGGAAGGTATGTTCATCAAGGTTCAATACGCAGTTACGTATAACAGAATCGATTGAGATAGATTTCCCGTTAGCTACCTCTACCGCTAGGGGTTCCTCTAGGTTAGTGTGGGGTAAGTTATGTAAGGGTTCAAACTTAAGTGACACAAACGACTTATCAGCACCCGAATCAAATAGTATAGAAGCATAGTGGTTATTAACAAGAAACGTACCATTAACCACCTCATTGTTGTTGCGGGCCTGATTAGCATTGAGGTTGTACGCGCGACCACGAGCACCTTGGTTTTGATTCTGGTTACGGTTCTAGTTTTGGTTGTGATTTTGGTTCTGGTTCTGGTTTCCACGATTGGGGCAGGCATTAATTTAGTGGTCTGGGCTACCACACTCGTAACACTGACCACCAGCAATGTTTTGTTGGTTGGGAGCTGGGGCATTTATGGCTGGGTTATTTTGGGCAACAGGGACATTAGCAGGAGGAACTCGACAAACATTCACGAGGTGCCCATACTTTTGACAATTAGTGCAAAAACGACAAGGCACTTGAGCTGGGTGGTGGTACTTGCAGGTGTTGCACAAGGGATGAGGTCCGGTGTATGGTTTCTTATTGGGTGCGGGAGTGGCAACCATTGCAAAGTTCATGGCCTTGTGTTTCTTGTTAACAGATTCTTCAGTCTTAATCTCCTTAGCTGGCTCTAGCGTAGCTTTGTTCACATCTTTCTTAGCACGTTTGCGAAACAGAGTACCATTTTTCACATGGTTGTCAGTCAGTGTAGCCGCTAGACGCTTGGCTTCCTCCATGGTGGCAGGGTTTCTTCCCCACACCGTGTCCTGAATTTGCATAGGTAAACCACCAATATACTTCTCGATGGCTACTGATAGGGGAGTGACCTTATGGGGTAACTACAGACTAAGCTCATGGAAGCGGGTATTATAAGCAAGGTTTTCCCCACTATCCTGAGCAAGGGTGTGGAACTCATCCTCCAATTTCTTGACCCTGTTACGTGGGCAAAACTCATCTTTCATTATCTCCTTGACTTGATCCTAAGTCATAGCAAGCGCGACATCAGCTCCGCGGGTCCTTTTCTCCTCATTGCACCATGTGAGTGCCCGCTTGTGGAGGACACTCATAGCATAGCGAACCTTGAGGTTATTGGGACACTCACTGTTAATGAAGGTATTCTCGATACCCTCGAACCACTGAAGGAGACCAGTAGCTCCTTCATCCCCGCTAAACTTAGGAGGATTGCAAGTATTGAAGTGTTTGAGGGTGCAGACTGGGTGACCATTCCCGTTTCCATTCCCGTTCCCATTGTGATTCCCATTGCCATCTCCATTTCCATTGCCGTTTCCATTCATTTGGATGACTTGAGACACCAAATTAGGAACCAGAGTTGCTATTTGTTGCGCCATTTGCTGGGTAATGATCGCAGCCAGTTGGACACCACTACCATTGTTGTTGTTAGTGTTGTGGCTGTGGTTGTGGTTGTTGCTCCCTTCCTCATGATCGTCGCCACTGTTAAGGCGAGTGCTGCGACGTGGAGGCATGATCTGTAAGAGACACAATGAAGGTTCATTGAGACATGGAATGAACGAGGTAATATAAGGAATGTAATCATTTATCCATTAATTAAAACGAACAAACGAAAACGTTGACTTATCAAAGATTCTAGATTCTAATAACATAGTGAAGACATGCTTTAGCCTATAAGTGAACACTCATCCCGAGAATTCCCAGGTAGGCATCCGGGTCCCTCGTCTGATTGGGATATATGCGCAATGCCAGTCCTAGACAGAAAACTCAGAATACAGGCGTTCACCCTTCCATATTGCACGTGTTCGTTATTAAAATCTAGAACTTCGACGAGATCTCAAGGTGGTTCAGGTTAAACCTTAGGATTTTGTCCTATTAATCTAAAGGTGGATCAGGATTGCAGCAGACGAATAAGAGTAGTCAACTTGTAAAGGCTTAGGATTGTATAGGGTGTAGGATAGGGGTAAGAATAAGGAAGCAATTAGGGTTTCAAGTAAGAGAGGCAAGTATTGTTTCTAATAACCTAATTTGTTGGGTCTGTTCACCTGGAGAAGAACAGATGATTGAAAAGCCAAAATATGCTAACTGTTGATTCCACAAATAAACAGTCCTTACTACATATTCTTCCCAAAAGACTGCTGACTCTAACAACTGTTCCATCCAAACAACTGTTGATACAACTGCTGATACAAAGGACTGCTCGAGAACAACTGATAGAGAACAACTGCTGACCAAAGGTCTGATGAAGAAACAACTGGTGATCAAGTATTGAAGACTAAAGGTCTGTTGGAGTCAACAGCACTTTGACTTCAACAGATGTTGCAAGACCATCAGAGTTTTCCCTTAGCAGTAGTTTACTTTACAGTGTTTTGTAATGTAACAGTAGATTGTATAGGGCAGATGTTTTAAGTTGTTATTCTGTTAGAGGTCACTATCTTAGGTGACGTCAGAACATGTCACCAGTGGTTTAGGTTTGTCTATAAATAGAACAGTGCTTGTACTATTCTATTACATCACACGCAAACATTCTCTCAGACAAACAATCACTGTGTGATCAGGCTGAGGGGGAGTATTTGTACTGATTGTAATCTTTCAATAAGTGAAAGCATTTGATCATTGATAACAATTATTCCCATTGTTTTTATTATAGTTTATTTTTCCGCTGCACTTTCCATATGTACTTACATCATTCATTTCTCATCTTATTCTAAATACATCAAAACAATCAAACTCAGATCCTAACAATTGGTATCAGAGCCTGGTCAATTAAATTCGATCTAACAAATCAATTTAATATAAATAGATCAGCTAACAATTATTGATATCGTTTGTCTGTTGGATTAAAAACAGAGTAATAGTTTAATTTCGATTCAACCGTTTTTTAAACAGACTTTGTTTTTTGAATAATCACAGAGTGGCTTCAATCAATCACGATCCACATAACACTGGCATGAACAACAAGCCAACGATGCTTGTCAGATCTGAATACAATATCTGGCAACGTCGGATGAGCCATGTTCTAGCTCAATAGAACACTGGGTGTTGGAAGTCGGTTATCTTCGGACCACATGTTCCGATGGTGCCGAGTACTGAAGATCACAAGGTTCAGGAGCCAAAGAAACTTGAAAACTACTCCGACCAGGATTTTCAGAAAATTGAGTTAGATGCTAAGGCCTTCAGTATTATGGCCATGGCTCTACCCAATGATATATATGCTGGGCTGTTACACTGTAATAGTGCAAAGGAGTTGTGGGATGCACTGAAAGAACAATTTGGTGGGACTGAAGAGGTTATTGTAAACAATCGTGAAATACTTAACCAACAATATGAATCATTCAGTCATGTCACAGGAGAGTCATTAACTCAACAATTTGAGAGGTTTAATTGTCTTATTAGTGAACTAAAACTGGTTGGTCTTACTTACCCTAATTCAACTTTGAACCATTGGTTTTTAAGATCAATACCAGACAAATGGGACACTATTGCTATAGTTATGAGAAACACAATTGGATTCAAGGACCTATCACTGACCCAACTTCATGGTAAGCTCTTGACCTATGAGAGAGAGCTTAACCAGAAAAAGAAGCTTCAGGACTCTGGAAAAGTGTCTGATGACTATGTATTTGGTAATACAACACATTTAGGTCATGATGAGGTGCCTGGAAATAGTAAGGATCAGAGTTATGATCATTTCATTGACATAACTTCAGGTTTTAACTCAGGTTTTAACTCTGATTCTTACTCACCAAACTATGCTTTTACAGCAAGTGGTGGTGATATCCAGGCATCTGATAACATATCCTTTGAGTATGATGACCTGAAATATTTTGACCCTAATGATTTGGAAGAAATGGACATTATGAACCAATTGGCCCTTCTCAGTGTAAGAACTAACAATTTTTACAAGAAAACTGGGAGAAGGTTTCCAGGGTTAACTGGCAGATCAAAAGTTGGGTTGGATAAATCAAAGATAAAGTGTTATAAATGTCATAGACTTGGTCATTTTGCTAGGGAATGTAGGAGTCAACATGGTACACCTATAATCACCTATCCAAATCAAAGACCTCAGACCAACACTTATCAAAATTCCTATAATACCCCTGGACCAAATGTGCAAAACACTGCTCATTTTGCACAGTCCTCAAACACTGTTCCTGT
Organism: Ambrosia trifida; assembly: GCA_028751855.1. Classification (NCBI taxonomy): domain Eukaryota; kingdom Viridiplantae; phylum Streptophyta; class Magnoliopsida; order Asterales; family Asteraceae; genus Ambrosia; species Ambrosia trifida. Next base: position 59,340,825 of record CM054128.1, on the reverse strand, counting down.
CCAGTATGTCCAAACCGTTGTTCCTCAGATCCACTATGTGCAAACACCTATTGCTCAAGCACCTGTGCAAATTTTTGTTGCTCCATCCTCTGCTCCTACAGAGACCAGTCAATAGAGCTTCTTTACACAAGGCTTTGTTGATTGGAGCAGTCTACCAGATGAGTTAACAGATGAAAATTTTGCATTAGTTGCCAAAGCTGAAAATGAACCAGAAAACTTTTGTTTCATGGCTATGGTAGAAGAGGTTGAATATGAGGAGGTGGTGACTGAATCTAATGTTGTGACTGATGATGTTGTTGATGAAGTTGTTACAGGTGAAAAACCTGAAGAAGAGGTTGTAAATCTCTCAGATCCCTGGGGTGCATCTGATGATAAGTGTGATTGTGCATTGATGGCTGCTGCTAAGGTATCTCCTCAAATTCTTAAGGATTTATGTTCTGACAGATGTGTAATAGCATTTGCTAACATCAAAGAGGTGAATGAAAACCTTAGAAAGAAAATTTTAGATGATGAAGTTAAATTTGAGAAACTTTCAAAAGATTTAAAAACAAGTTTAACTGAAAAAGAATCTAAAATAAGCAGCTTAAAACATGAAGCAACCATAACCAAAGACCAGCTCCAAACTATGATAACAAAATATCAGAGTTGTAAAAGTGAGCTTGAGTCCACCCAAGTTGAATGTCAGAAATAGGTGGAATCATGTAGAGGATTTGAGATGCTACTCAACAAACAAACCAAAAGTCATGTGAAGTTTGGTTTTGGTTTTGAAACCACTGCTCCAGCTTTTGTAAACACTGACAAAAGTGATCAAAAGTCTGTTGAGATAGTACCAACAAACTTGCAGGGTCAAGAGATTAAAATCACTGAACCAAATGGTAAGAAAATTGTTCTAGAAAAACCAGATGGTTCCTCATCATTCACTGAACTTGAAAAGTATGAATTTAAACCTACTTGGTCTGATGAGTGTGGTACTCTTGAGAACTTTAAACCTGTTGATTTTAAAACACCTGAAGGAGAGACAGCTCCTCAGGAAATAATCATTCCCTTAAAAAGCCTTCCAGTAGATGCTCAAACATCTGCTGAAAAGAAGGCTGAAAAAGGGAAGAAGAAAGAAAAGACTGTCCACTTGTTTTGTGATTTCTGTGAAAAGAATAATCATGTCACTAAAAACTGTTTTCTTCTAAAAGCATATGACATTAACAAAGGAACAAGTGTATGTGATTCCAAAGCCACATGTTCAATATGTGGGAAAAAGAATCACAAAACTAAAGAGTGCTTGTATCTCAAAAATTTTGATGTAAAAATACAAGAGTACAAAGCTAAAACTCTTGCAAATCCTGGGGTAAGTACTTCAAAAGGAAAGCCCAAACAGACCTTCACTCCTGTCCAAACATCTGTTACTAAAAGTCTTGAAACATCTGCTCCTAGGGATGTCCAAGTAACAGATGCTCCACCCACAAGCAAGTACCCAAGAGGATATGGACAACCACCATGTCATAGTCTGTCACATGTTTATGAGGAGCCAAAAAGACCCTCTAAACCAAGAGTGAACAGAAATCCCTATGGGTATTATCATCTGTCTGGAAGTGATCAAACAACTGTTGCCCCAAGTGTTGACATTCAAGCACTGGCAAATGGTCAGCAGCAGTTGTTGAACTTGATTCAAAAATTGGTTCAAACCACTGATCATCTTCCAAAGCTTGAGTCTGAAAAGTCTGAGGGCCCATCCAAAGCCAACTTGGCTTTGGACACTCACCAAAACTAATCCATTACTGATGTGCAGGGAGCTTCTGCTTGTTTAGATAGTCTTTGGTATGTTGATAGTGGAGGCTCCAGGCACATGACAGGATGTAGAGCCCTTCTTCTGGACTTCTTAGCTCATGGAGGGGGTGATATATCCTTTGGTAATGATTCAAAAGGTAAAGTGTTGGGGTCAGGGACTGTACAAGCTGGGAAACTCAAGTTTGAAAATGTCAATCTTATTGATAATCTCAAGTTTAATCTTCTGAGTGTTTCACAAATGAGTGACAAAGGTTATGGCTCATTCTTCACAAAGAAAACTTGCAAGATTATTGGGCCAGATGTGGTGAAAAAGATTGATACCATCATTGCTGAGAGCAAAGCACAAGTTGTTGCCCATAGAAGTGGCAATGTGTATGTTGTTGATATGGGAAAGGACAATCCTATGGCAAATGTCTGTTTGTTTTCTGCTGCCTCCACAAAGGAGACAGAATTGTGGCATAGGAGACTGGGTCATACCAACCTTAACACTATCAACACACTCTCTAAACAAAGTCTTATCAGAGGCTTACCATCAAAAGAATTTAAATGTGATGAGCATTGTGTTTCATGTTTAAAAGGGAAACAACATAAAAGTTCTTACAAATCCATTGATGAGTCCAAAACCAGTCAATGTCTACAATTGTTGCACATGGACTTGTTTGGCCCTGTTAAAATCATGAGTCTAAGAAGAAAAAGATTTTGTCTTGTCATAGTTGATGATTTTTCTAGGTTTACATGGACTTACTTTTTACATTCTAAGGATGAGACTACAGGTATATTGAAGGACTTTGTCACCAAAGTTGAAAAACAATATGACTTGCCAGTAAAAGTCTTCAGGAGTGACAATGGAACAGAGTTTAAAAATAAGGAGTTGGATGATTTCTGTGTGTCAAAAGGGATTGTGAGGCAGTACAACATCCCAAGAACACCAGAGCAAAATGGGTTGGTTGAAAGGAAAAATAGAGCTCTTATAGAAGCTGCAATAACCATGCTAGCAGATTCTGGTTTGCCATTGCCCTTCTGGGCAGAAGCTGTAAACACTGCTTGCTATGTTCAAAACAGAGTTTTGATCAACCTAGACATCAAAAAACTGCTTATGAATTTTTGTTCAAAATCAAACCACTAATTTCATTTTTCAAAATCTTTGGCTGCCCATGTTTCATTTTAAATCTCAAAGATTCCATTTCAAAGTTTGCAGCCAAAGTAGATTGTGGTTATTTTCTGGGATATTCTTCTACTGCCAAGGCTTATAAAGTGTTTAACACAAAGACCAAGACAATAGAAGAAACTCTGAATGTAAAGTTCAATGAACTTTCATCCCTAAAAATCCCATCAAATCCTGCTGAACTATTTGATCTAGATAAATTCAAATTTGAAGATATCACTGTTAAAGCTAACAATGCAGGTATTCCACAGTCTCCACAACAAGACTACAGAACAGATGTTGTGATCCCCAATCACTATAAAATCTATTCTGCATCAGAGGAAGCAGCTGTTCAAAACAACTGTCAAAACTCTGTCACAGCTGAGTCAACCACTGTTGGCCAGTCTTATTCTCAAACCACTGCTTCACCTCTCACAACCACTGAACAATCATCTGTTGACAAAAGTCAATCATCTGTTGACAAAAGTCAGTCCAGTTTTACACCACTTGGACCCATTCCCCCACTTCCATTCCAAACATCTGATGGCACTACAGAAGTGCAAACAGATGTTACATCAACAGAGTCACCAAACCTCTGTCCTTCACCTCAAAATGCCATCATACCATATCAGGGAGATCTTATCTACCTAAGAGCTCATCCACCAGACCAGATCATTGGCAACATCAGAGAGGGTGTTGTCACAAGAAGCCAATCCTTCAATATCTGTCTTTTTTCAGGGTTCCTATCTCTCACACAACCTGTCAAGTACCAAGAGGCACTGAAAGACAACAGTTGGGTAGAAGCTATGCAAGAAGAGCTCCTTCAGTTCAAAAGACAACAAGTATGGGAACTTGTACCACTGCCTAAGGATGTTTGTCCAATAGGTACAAAGTGGGTCTTCAAAAACAAAACTGATGAAAGGGGTATTGTTGTTAAGAATAAAGCCAGGCTTGTGGTTCAATGCTTCAAACAAGAGGAAGGAATAGACTATGATGAAACCTTTGCTCCTGTAGCAAGGTTAGAAGCCATCAGACTCTTTCTAGCCTTTGTTGTCAACCACAACATCAAGGTGTATCAGATGGATATCAAATGTGTCTTCCTTTATGGCAAAATTCAGGAGGAAGTCTATATATGTCAACCACCTGGTTTTGAAGACACATTCCATCCTGATCATGTCTACAAGCTCAATAAAGCTTTATATGGACTCAAACAAGCACCAAGGGCCTGGTATGAAACTCTTTCCACTTTTCTCTTATCTATTGGCTTCACAAGAGGTAAAATTGATAAAACCTTATTTTTGAAATGGAAAGGGAAAGACTTAATGATTGTTCAAATATATGTGGATGACATCATCTTTGGATCCACATGTAACAAAATGTGTGAAGAGTTCAGAAAACTCATGACAGCAGAGTTTGAAATGAGTGCCATGGGTGAACTTCAGTGTTTCCTTGGTCTCCAAGTGAAACAACTGCAAAATGGCACATTCATCCATCAAAATAAATATGTAAAGAATTTGCTAACTAGATTTGAGATGAATGACTGCAAGCCATGTAGTACACCCATGAGTACAATCAAGCTACTCACTATTGATGACAAGGATGAACTGGTTGATCAAACACATTATAGATGCATGATTGGGTCTTTATTGTACCTAACTGCATCTAGGCCAGACATTATGTTTGCCACTTGTGTTTATGCAAGATCCCAGGCTTCTCCTAGAAAGTCAAACCTTATTGCTGTGAAAAGGATATTCAGATACCTAAAAGGTGCTCCCACACTTGGTATCTGGTACCCTGCTAATGGAAACATTGAGCTTTCAGGTTATTCAGATAGTGATTTTGCTGGCTGTCACACCACAAGAAAATCCACATCAGGAGGGTGCCAATTTCTAGGGAATGCCTTAGTATCTTGGCAAAGCAAAAAGCAGGCAGCTGTTTCCACCTCAACAGCTAAGGCTGAATACATTTCTGCTGCAAGCTGTACAGCCCAACTCATGTGGCTTCAAAATCAATTGCTGGATTTTGGGATAACTGCATTACAGACTCCACTCATGTTGGATAGTCAAGCTGCTGAAAATATCATCAAAAATCCAGTCTCTCACTCCACTACCATACACATTGACATCAGACATCATTTTGTCAGAGATAGCTATGAAAAAGGTTTGATTTCTCTGCACCATGTTCCAACAGAGGATCAGTTGGCAGATGTGTTGAGAAAAGCTTTAGACACATCTACCTTTACAAATCTGATTTCTAGAATTGGTATGCTAAACATGGATTAAACAACAAAATGTTTTTAATAAAAGCATTAAAATGTTTTCAGAAAATCAAAATTCATCCTTAAAAATAGTTTTTTGGTTGAAAAATTTGTTTCAAACTTCTTTTCAGATAAAACAACCACTGTTTCATTCATTTTATCCACTGTTGGTTGAAAAAACTGTTTCAAACCTCTGTTTAGATAAAACAACCACTGTTTCATTCATTTTATCCACTGTTGGTTGATAAATCTGTTTCAAAACTCTGATTAGATAAAACAACTGTTTTATTATCCATATATATATATATATATATTTACAATAATGATAATAATAAAAATAACTGCTGGTTGCATTGCATCAGCTGTTTGCCAAAAACAGCTGTTCCCCACCAGATGTTTTAACCATCAGTTGTTTGCCACGTCTGCTCTTACAAGCAGAGTTTTGGCCACATCAGCGGTTTCACCAGAGCCTATAAAAACCCTGTTTTATCACAACAGTCGTTACACTGTCTCATTGTATTCAAAATACTGAAACTGCCTTCTTCATTCTCAAACCCTCAATCTAATTTCATTCATTCTCTACTTCGGAATCCATTACAATGGATCTTCAAGCTAAAGCCACCCACAATTACCTTCCATATCTGGTTAATACAGATGAAAATACTCCATTTCATTCCACCATCGACATCATTCTAAAATCCAAATACCTGACAATCTTAACTGCTGACGCCCCCATCTATCTTGATACTCTCCAAGAATTCTGGTTGAATGCTGAGTTCTTGCTTCAAGACAAAAAGCCTACTTCCATTATCTCAAAAATTGGTGAAACAAGTATCGTCATTACCCCTCAACTGATATCCACAACCTTCTCACTTAACGACCTGTCAGGTAAAGACTCTTTCCCTAAAACAGAGCTTCACACAGAGTTTCAGGAAAGGGGGTATGATGCTTAGATGACTGGGTCAACACTTTTCAAAAAGTTTTTCCCACCAGTCATGAAACTTTTCTTCCATACCCTCCTTCTCTGTGTCTCCGCTAAGTCCACCTCCTTAAATGAAATCCCATTGAGGATTCAATACTTGGGCTATGCTATGTTGTCAGATTCTGACTTCAATCTATCCCAGGGACTGTTTATGGATTTAGTGTCAAATGTGAAAGCCATAAAGTTTGGGTCAAACAATGCTTTTCTAATTTACCCAAGAATCTTAAGTGTAATCCTTCAAAAGGTTTTACCAGAAAAAGTTTTCAAAAAGGGTGAGTCTATGCAAATGAAGAGTCTAACTGATGAAACTTTTACTAGAATGTTGGGTGCAAACACCCAAGAAAAAGCATCAAAAATGTCAAAGGTTTCAAAAACACAAACAAAGAGGACTAAGACAACAACTGTTGTCCAAACCTCTGTTGTTGAGCCCACTGCTCCTGGTGATCATGGCACTACATCCAGTGCTGTGAAACCCACACCAGCCATCTCCAAAAGAAAACGTCCATCCACAAAAACCACCACTCCACCTCAAAAGAGACTTCTGGAAGATTAGATACCAGAAGATAACTCTGTTGCAACACAAAAGCAACAGTTGGAAATATCTCAACCTGACCAAACTCCTCATGCATCCTCACAAAAGGATCATGTTGTAAGCCAAGGGGAACCACATCATGATACATTTGAGTCACTTGGCCAAATGTTCACAAGCCCCTCTCCCAGGGCTAATTCTCTTTTCACTCCTCCACCTTCACCATCACATGTTCAACAGACCATGCAACCCCTGTTTGAGGCTATTGACAAAACTCAGGAAAATCCCAGTTCCTCTCTTTCACCTGTCAATGAGAGTATACCTCCACAAGTGACTGGGACTGAGGAAATTCAATCAGCCATCCCACAAACTGATGAGGAGGTTACACCCCTAGAGTTCAATGCAACTCTAGGTGAGTTTTCAAGTGGAGCAGCCACTACTGATGTAGAGACCATTGTCTCACAACAGGACAGTGGTTTCATAGCTAAGACTCCCTTGAAGGCAACAACTGATGAGGCCACTATAGTGTCCCCAAAATCAGTTGGAAGTCCCCAGAACCAAGAAAAAGGGGCATCTGGTTCTCATCCTTTGGATTCACCTTCTAGGACTGAATCAGTTAAAACTAACACTGGTAGGAATTCAGATGATCCTATTAACTTAGGTGATGGATTAAAATACCAAGAATCGACGGCTAGAGTTCAAACCATTGAAACCTCTGTTGCTGACATCAAATCTGATGTCAAGCTAATATCGGAATCCTTGGCTACTCTTTCCAATAGTCAACCATCCACATCTGATATTGCTAGTGAGCTATGGTAATCTGTTTCCCCCATCATCATAGCTCACAGGAAACTAGCAAATCAGAATCATGAAACCTACATGGTTGAGATCAAAAACATGGTAGATGCAAGGTACAAAGATACTCATGCAGACATTCAAGCCATCAAAGACCATCTGCTGAAGACCACTGGCTCTGCCCCTACCACCATTCTCAGGGATGAAGATGATGATGCATTCACAGCTGATGATGCCAAAAAGGGGGAGAGTGGCAGAGATAGGTTGCCAAAGCTTGATCCCTTTGGTTGTCCACCTTCTCAAAAAGGTAAATCAAACTCTGCCAACATACCAGGGTCTACTCAAACAGCACCACAACAGCAACAACAAACTCAAACAGCACCAAAACAGCAACAACAAACTCAAACTGCACCACAACAACAACAAACCAGCAAAGATAAAGCAGTAGACAACTCTGCAAATGAAGAAGCTGAAAAGGCTGCTGAAGACAAACAAAAGAGGGCTGACACCTTGGAAGCCAAAGCAGAATTGTTGGTACAACTAAAAAGGGAACAACAACAGGAAGTTGAAGATGTGGGATCCTCAAAAAGGAAGAAGATGCCTGCTAAACATGTCAGACAACCACCATCTAAACTGAAAACCACTGCTGCTAAAACCTCTGTTGATAAAGCCACTGCTGACAAAACCACTGCTGCCACCCAAACCACTGATAAAACCACAACACCTGAACCTACAACCACCAAACCCACATCCGAACCTACAATCACATCACCACCCAAATCCCAAACATCTGCTGGTCCTACTAAGGTGCCAACAGATGTTGACACAACCACTGCTTCCACACCACCATCACCAAAAATCTTGTACAAAAGGAAGAGGAAATCAACCTTTGTTGTACTGGATGAAAACCTACATACATCACCACACACCACTTCAACCACACAATCCACACCTATATCAGCCATTCCACTCTCACCATTTTCACCACACACGTCACAATTCAGATCCCATAGACCACCACCAACCATTACACCATTGGCTGTTCAGTATCCTCTTGAACTTGATCTACTCAAGGGGGAAATGCAATCCTTCTATAATACTGAACAACCATCTGATAGATCCTTCCCTTCTCTTCCACATTTCCCTGTTCCCTTAAACATTGACACATATCTAATATATAAGGCTGAACAGGCAGATGCAATCATAAAAGAGAAATGCAAAGGGAAGGATGGCAGGACTGCTCAAGGCATCCATTCAGCAGAACTTAGCAAATTGAGAAGGATTGAAGATTTTGCTAAGACCCTGAGCGATTCCATGTCTGCCATGCCTCTCAGTAGTGACATGGAAAAGGAGGTTAGGGAATCCCTTCTTGAACAGATCTTGGAAACCATGCCTTACAAAGCAAACAAGAAACAGTTTGCAGGCTGGACCACTCATGCACTAAGGGAAGAACTCTTAAGAATAGAAGAGTTGGCCAAGAATCCCCAAGCTAAAGTCTCTGCCCCTGATTTTGGTAAAGGCAGAGATCCAGCCAGAGCCTTGAAGTTTAAGAGGATGAGACAAGAAATAGTGGCTGCTGATTATGAGGAGATGGGGTCTGTTGCAAGATGGTCTGAGCTAAGGCTGGTTGAAACATACAAGAGACTAGAAGAAAATAGGAAGAAAGATCCCAGCCTACCTAGAAAACCTGTCTACACTGATGAACCACTGATGAAGAGACCTCAACAGGATTTTACTCTTGACAGCTTACTGGACACTTCTGATCTATCAACTGCTGCAAGAAGACAGTTCAAGAAACAGAAAGAAATGTCTGAAGAATATCAGAAGAAGTTTGCTGATACTTTCATTAAAGAGGGCCTCTTCAATCAAGTGCACTTTTTCTCAGATCCCACAACTGACAAGCTCAGAGAACTCATTGGGAGACCTCCATCACCAAACTCATCAAGAATAAAGGTGTATCTCAGCAAATCCACTGACTCAAAAATTCTAAAATGGAAAGTCAATAAAGACAACCATGAATTGACTCTGCTCAGGTCAGATGGAAAAGTTCAAAAGATAAGCATGGAAGATGCATATAGCCTGTGTGCAAATGATCTCCAAACACTGCTGAATCTTGAGCTTGAAAGAGATGTAGAAGACCTATTTGCCTTGGACTTTGAACTTCAATTCAAAGGACAAATCAGAGAAAGTCTGGGGAGGAATAAAGATCAAGAATAAAGCTTAGTTTTGGCATCATCTGTTCTAGGGGGAGATTGTTGGGTCTGCTGACCTGGAGAAGAACAGATTATTGAAAAGCCAAAATATGCTAACTGTTGATTCCACAAATAAACAGTTCTCACAACATATTCTTCCCAAAAGACTGCTGACCCTAACAACTGTTCCATCCAAACAACTGCTGATACAAAGGACTGCTAGAGAACAACTGATAGAGAACAACTGCTGACCAAAGGTCTGATGAAGAAACAACTGCTGATCAAGTACTGAAGACTAAAGGTCTGTTGGAGTCAACAGCACTTTGACTTCAACAGATGTTGCAAGACCATCAGAGTTTTCCCTTAGTAGTAGTTTACTTTACAGTGTTTTGTAATGTAACAGTAGATTGTATAGGGCAGATGTTTTAAGTTGTTATTCTGTTAGAGGTCACTATCTTAGGTGACGTGAGCACATGTCACCAGTGGTTTAGGTAGGGCTGGCAAATCGTGTATACCCGACCTGTTAAGACACGAACCTGTTAAGACACGAACACGAAACATGTATACCCGAACACGACACGATAACTTATCATGTACTTTTTTCTAAACCTGAACACGAACCTGTTTATACCTGGTTTACACGATAAGACACGATAATACCAATTTATACCAAGTTTACACGATAAGACACGATAATACCTGTTTATACTAGGTTAATACGATAATACACGAACATGTTATTCAAATCCGACACGTTAAATGGGTATCATCAAGCATTAAAAAGGTAGAATTCCATCTATAAAAACGTATAACTCTAATACTCCACCCCCACAACCTATATTTTTTTAAAAAAAAAATCTTAACATGTCTTAACGGGTACTAAACAGGTAAACAAGTATTTAACCTGTTTAGACACGAAAATTAACAGGTATATTTCGTGTCTACCTGTTTAGGACACGAAACCTGTTAAGGCCATACCTGTACCTGTTAAAATCGTGTAGGTTCGTGTCGGGTATTCGTGTTCGTGTCTGAAATTGCCAGCCCTAGGTTTAGGTTTGTCTATAAATAGAACAGTGCTTGTACTGTTCTATTACATCACACACAAACATTCTCTCAGACAAAAAATCACTGTGTGATCAGGCTGAGGGGGAGTATTTGTACTGATTGTAATCTTTCAATAAATGAAAGCATTTGATCATTGATAACAATTATTCCCATTGTTTTGATTATAGTTTATTATTCCGCTGCACTTTCCATATATACTTACATCATTCATTTCTCATCTTATTCTAAATACATCAAAACAATCAAACTCAGATCCTAACATAATTCCCTATAACCAAGGGTCTGATACCAATCTGTAACACCCCAACCGATGGCGGAAACATCGAGGTGTCACGTATTGATGATTGTTTCAGTAGCACATGGTATATATTGAAATTTTAAATACTTTATTGATAACATAAATATTCAAATGAAACGTTGTCTAAAAATCCAGAATATCTAGTACATAACATAAAATAAAACAAGCAACTTCAAATAACTTCATAGTAATCCATCAAGCATACTCTAAGCCTCAGCGTCATTGTTACCTGAAACATGTTAATTTTGAAAATATTTTTGGGTCAACAAAAGTTGGTGAGAATTACATAGGTTTTGATAATTGAATAAAAACTTGTACAATTCGAGTGTCATGGCAAGTCTAGTCCATATGTGAAAACAAAACCATCGGGTAAATCGAGTGCATAATCAAACCTTGTGACTAGAATATTGTGGTCCATCCCATACGCATATGGTTCACTCGATTTTGTTATAAATTCGATAACAATCACCCACGCTACCTATGTAGGAGGTACACGTATCCGGGTGGGATTGTCAGTCCAATAGATCTATCATTGTATACCGTCGGCTGATCAATGTTAATGATTATGCTAGAATAATGTGCTTACCCTAGTAATGTTTAAGACATAATGCATCATAGAATAACACATAGACACTTATGATTGAATTGTAAATTGAATGTTGTAACATGTTTCACCGCAAAATAGTGAAATGGAAAAGGGGCTATGTAAACTCACCTTAGTGTTATAATGGAGACCCTTGTTATATAAGTAAATGTGGCTCGTGTGTATCCAAAAATCACCCTATTTCAAGGTAATAAATAAGTGTCGGGGAAAACTTAATAAGTCTAAGTTTTCTAGTCTAAATTGTGCTAGGGTTCCTAATTTGGGGATGAATACTTGATTTATGATTAACTTTGAATAATTGTTAATAACTTAATAAATGAAGAAATAATTAATAAAAATATTTCTGACCAATATTAACAAAAGGTATTTATAATGTAATAAATGTGAAAATAATTTTTATAAAATTATTTTCTTAATTAATGATTATTTATATATTAATACTTATTTGACAAAATATAAACTTAATATTTTAAAATTATTAAAATTTATAAATTTCGAATCAAAAAATTATATTTCTGATCTAAATGATTAATAATAATTTAGGTGAAATTTTGATGTAAAAATAATGAAAAATGAATTTATTATGATTTATTTTTGATTAAAATAACAAAAATCGATTAAAAATATTAATAAATGATTTTTCTGAAACAAAATTTATTTCTGAAATGTTTATTGCTTTATAAGTTTAGAATAATTTTTGTGGAATTTTATAAAGTCGTTTTAATATTTTTATATAATTTTATAATTATAATTGAATAAACTTGTAATATTTATAATATATAATAAATAAATGATTTTTGAAAAACTAAAAATTGTATGATAAACTTTATTATCAGAATATCATAAGATAATTTTTATAGAATTTATAAAATAGATTTAGTATTTTAAAACCATTTTTAAAAGTTAATAACAAAAATTTAAAAGAAATGGGTTTAAAAAAAATGTTGTTGGTGGGGATTGAACCCGGGTCTGGGCCGGTCCAAAGCTTTATCACAAGTGTGGCTCACCAACTGAGCCACACCCTGAGAACGAATAATTGTTGGTTTAAATTAATTATAAGGGTTTGTTGATTCAGACTTTATTAACCAGAAAAATAAAATGGCTTTGACTGGATTCGAACCCAAGCCACGAGCCGTTTTATTGATTAAACACAGTGGGTAACACCAACTGGTCTACTGATCAGTTGGTTTTTTTTATCGATCTGTTTCAAATATAAGTGATGACTGTCGCGAGTCATCTTCCCCAATATGAACCCTAGTTTTCTAATACGGCCAATTAACATCCAATAGCCTCTACAATGATGGGGCTATTGCTTGTTAACGACCGATTAACAAAACCAAACAACAAATTTGGACTTACAAATTGAAATCGATGTAGAACGACGAGTCAAAACAGAAAGTCAACAGGGCTCGATTTCACGAATTAGAGAGAATATCAGAGAGTTTTGAGGGTTGGGAAAGTGTATTCGGCACTTTTAGGTTCTAGTGTAGGCTTCAATTTATACTATAACACTCGGTTTCATAGATTAGGAAAATTTGACCCGTCTTAATTATTATACGCGTGAACAGGCTCGAATTGGAAAGTGTTAATCATGATTTTTGCGTGTAAAACAATTAGACGAGGTCGGTCAACAATTTACCATAAACGAATTTGAAATTAAACGTGGATTAAACGAGATTGATCTCGTAGTTGACTCTCCCAAGTCAACTGTGCGTTTAAAGAGTTTATAAATATGCAGCGTCTGATGTTTATTACCAAAACAGGCAGTAGACCAGTTGGTTAAGATGTGTGTGTGAATCAGACCGGTTTGGGACGCGGGTTTGAATCCCGGCCCAAACATTTATTTTTTTGGAAATTAATTCACAACTATAATGTTATTTTATGTATATGGTATGATTATACGTGTCCAAAATCATCACAAAACATTTTTAGAACATACTAGAAGGATATAATGTGGCGTTTTATTGATTGAATAACAAACGTACATAATTTAAGAAATACGAAATGTTACATGAAGCTAGTCGACCAAGTCATAAACACGTGGCAAAGGGTAGCGATTCTTAACCGTCACCTTGTTCAACTCCCGATAATCAATACACGTGCGGAAAATCCCATCCTTTTTCTTAACAAACAGAACTAGGGATCCACAAGGTGAAGAACTAGGTCTAATGCCCCTATCCAATAGCTCTTGGAGTTTGGTAGATAGTTCTTGAAGTTTGTCGGGTACTAAGCGATATGGTGAGCGTGCAACTGGGGCCGCTCCAGGTGCCAGGTCAATTTGAAACTCCACTTGACGAACAGGTGGAAGTCTAGGTAGTTCCTTTGGGAATACATCTGGGAAGTCACGGACCACTGGGATGTCCTCAATCTTTGTTTCAACTTCAGCTCGAGTATCAGAAATGTTAGCCAGAATAGTTGGATAGACCTTTCGAATACACTTCTGGGCTTTCGAGAATGAGATGATGCCCACCAAGTCACCACCACGATCACCCTGTATAGATAACAGTTCTCCACTAGGGAGAGGGATACGAACAATTTTCTCCTGACAGAGAATTTCAGCGTGGTAGTGTTGTTGTTCCCAGTTTTGTTACCACCACCGTTGTTATTGTTACCATTACCATTTAGCTGTGGACAGTACCTCCTGAAGTGACCCTCACTCCCACACTGAAAACAGCCCTTTCCATTTTTCTGTTGTTGGCCCTGCTGTGGTGCTGGTGGATTACCCTGAACATTGACCCTACAGTCTCTCTGCGTATGCCCCAACTTACCACAACGATCACACTTAACCCTGTTACATGGCCCATAGTGGTGGTAGTTGCACCTAGCGCACTTGGGACGCTGTCCCTGATAACCACCTTGCGAATGATTGTGATTGTTGCCGCTGTTGTGACTGTCATGCTTCTTATTCTGCTGTTGCTGCTGGTTACCATTGCTTAGGGGTTTTCCAGATGCATTCTCCCACTTCCTCTTGTTGTCATTAGTACCAGAAGACGAAGCATCGTGAGGGGGTAGCAGTCCCTCTTTCACCTTCTGATCAGTCAGTTGGTATGCCATACGAATTACCTACTGAATGTTGTTAAAGTTTGCAGCAGTGACCATCCCCTTGATTTGAGGCACCAAGCCCTTGATGTACAGCTCAATCCGTTTGTAGAGCGGAGTAGAGTAATTAGGGCACATGGTCGCCAGCTCATGCGACCTAGTAGTATAAGTTTCAATCTTCGACCCTACCATTTTCAGGTTAAGGTATTCAGTCTCCAACTTCTGAATCTCATCTCGAGGACAGTACTCCTCCTTCATCAGTTCCTTGAAATCCATCCAAGGTGTAGCATTGGCCACATCCACCCCTAACATCTGCACCTGGGCGTTCCACTAGGATAATGCCGCATTCTCAAGTGTAGCAGTGGTATATTTAACCCTGTCAGCTGGTGGACAGTTACACATAGCGAAGCATGATTCCAACTTTTCGAACCACCTTAGTAGCCCGACTGCTCCTTCAGATCCTCCAAAATTCTGAGGCTTGTAGTCCATGAATGACTTGTAGGTACAAACTAGAGGGTGATGAGCAGGTTGGCCTAAGTACAAAAAGCGAAAGTCACAAATGAGAAAAAGAGCTTAACGCTGGAGTCTAAGGAAAGAGAGTAGAGCGAAATGGCGTTACCAACTTGAAAAGCTGCTAGGGCTTCAACCATCCCGTCATTGATGAGCGCGTTCAGCTCTGCTTGGGTCATGTTAAAGTTTCCTCTACCGTGACCTCTTCCCGCCATAGCAATTCTACATTTACACTATACTCATGAGAAAACAATAATATGTCCCACATACAATCGTTCACATAGTACAAGTAAACTAGAATATAATATAGATGATATACACGAGAATAAGGTAAAGAAGTTAATCAATAGTACTAATAAAATAGTGATAATCCAAACATAAGCAAAACGGTTCTCAAGTCTCACAACGATAAAATAAAAGTCATTATAGGAATATATAAAAATAGTAGTATAATATAATCAATCGTCTTTAGGTTCCATGGAGATGGCTGAGCCTTAATCTTCACTCTCAATCTGTATCTCAACAGGTTCTTCCTACTCTTCATCCATGAGTACTGCATCAAGTGCTGCTCCAAGAGCATCAAATCCTCCTTCCATAGGTTCCTCCTCGGGATCCTCCTCTGGTTCTTCTTCATTTTATCCCAGAGCTTCCATAAGTCTGTTGCGAACCATAGCTAACTCCTCTCTAGTTGTTGCTAGATCCTATTTAGTGGCAGTCATTTTGTGCCTAGCTTCATCAGCTTCCTTCTTAGCCCCTACTAATTCAATAAACAAGAAATCAATTTGTCCTTCCATATGCTTAAGTGTCTCATCAACTTTCCTCCTCCAAAACTGAAATTTCATAATAGTAGTGAAGGCGTTATCCAACTCAGTATGCATGTGCCTCACCATCCCTGCAAGTGATCTCTCCCATGAGTCAACAATGGGAGGTACTTTGGCTGGCACTCCATAGCCTACAACCCAAGAGTGTAATATGTCGGTAAACCAAAGCCAACAGTTGGTATCCTCATATGGATCATGTGACGAAGCTGGACGCTGATAAAGATCCAGTGATGGAGCTTGTTGCCCCTCAATAGCACGATAAGAATAGTTCCTATGAGTGGGGTTAGTCATGGTTTCCTGCAATACGTTAGATCAGTGCACGTATTCAAGAAAATAATAAGTGGTGCACTTAAAGTAATGAGTGTAACTAATATAGTACTTATGCTATGATGATTATAGACTAGAATGCAATCCTAGTTCACTATAACCTGGCTCTGATACCAATCTGTCACACCCTCAAATTTCCACTGCAGGGTTTATACCGCAAGGCGCATGACAAACCGGGATCCATAGCCATAAGTCTCATGAACGACTCTAAATGCCCAAACCATTTAGTTCGTTATTGTAAAATAAGTTTCACAGTTAACCAAACATTTTAAATAGTTGCGGAAGCATAATTGAAGAAAATAGTTAACCATAGTATCTGCGCAAAACAAGGCGCCCTAAACCAAAAGTGAATAATTTAAGGATTAAAAATAATAAAGTGTTCATATCCCAATGACCCTATATGATGCATGCCCTACTCGTGCTCCATACCTAACGACCAGCAAAAGCATGCTAGCGTGTGTCAACATAAAGTCGGTGAGTTCACAAAATAAGGTAGGTGAGTAAGTAAACGTGTAGGTTTTCCCAAAACCAAGTATCCACAAATAAAAGTGTAGGCCTCCCAGACCATGTAACCACAAGTAATAGCTAATTTACATGTCAGGGGTAGCTAACCCACTCATGATAACTAACACCGGTAATACCGAACTGCTAAACAACGAGATCCCACAATAGTGAGCAAAGTGTCTTGCATCATTGCCCATCAACAATGATAATAAAACTTAAGTTATAGTTCACACCCATGCTCCCAGCACGATGTGAGGTTTATGAAACTTAATAGCGTTATCAACTAATAACCCGCTTGCTCATGGCAATTCATTCGGTATTTAGAAGGACTTCAACGATAGGGTTGGTTTAGTTCATCAAGGACATAAAGCATGGATTAGTAAAAGTAGATTCACCTTGTGAACCTAGCATCCCAAAACATGGGATGTGTAAAAGTAGTCCCAAACCGGACTATGAAAAAGTTAAGTACGTTGTCTCCCCGAGATGCATGCTTTTGAGAAAAAGTAGTGAAACTCACCTTAGGTTGCAAAAGCTAATATAAACTGCAGAGACTGAAACGTGGTAGACTACTCGCCTATCGACAACCTATCGAACACAAATTTATGAGTGTCTGAGTGTGGTTACACATATTGATTATCCCAAACCATTGTACTCTACAATGACCTAGGTGACACCTTATGAAAATAGACTCGACACAAGTAGACCATGTATGACCCGTGCAAATCGTTGGTGATTAATTCATAAGGAGCATGTCAAAACTTCTAACATGATAAGTCCCCATTACACACTTTCGCATAATCAACCTATCATGTCATCTACAACATACACTTAGCATGTATACATGTTCCCATATGGGGTTTCACAAACAATAACTCATTAATACCTACAAAATATCAACAAATCATTGTTTCTCATATTTGCGATTTCTTGACAGATTTTAACTTATGAAAACTAATTTTATAAAATATCAAATCAACTCTTCAGGTCCTTCAAATTTTACTGGAAGTTCCTATGGATGCATGTCACTATTTTTATTTTATCACAAAAACCCTTCAAAATTTTATGAAAAATAATTTAGTTCAGCCTCCTCCAGAA
This sequence comes from Ambrosia trifida, assembly GCA_028751855.1. NCBI lineage: Eukaryota > Viridiplantae > Streptophyta > Magnoliopsida > Asterales > Asteraceae > Ambrosia > Ambrosia trifida. Next base: position 59,322,881 of record CM054128.1, on the reverse strand, counting down.
AAACGTGATGTTGACAACAGCTTCGTCAAAATTTCATTAAAAATCGTAGGTTTATCCAAATGAGGTGAATCTAATGGAAAAAGATCCGGACTTCATATACGCATCTACTGTCCAAAAATCTCGACCATCGGACTTGTAAAACTCAAGTTACAGCCCTTTAAAGTCGGCTGATTTTTCAAATCTGAAAATCAGCCTATACCTCTAAACTCATAACACCATGAAAAAAATATCAAAACAATTTGAAAACGCATGATCTTGGACTTTTCGAAAACCTAACATCATAAATAATGTTCTAGCATCAAGAAACAATCATAACAATCAAGTTACACCCCACATAACAGCCCTACAAACTATCAAAACAAATCTGCCAAAAACTGAAACTTACACAACAAGTTATTCATGAACCCTAATCATGCATAATAATCTATAACACATGCAAAATCCATATTATCATAATCATACCCATGTATTAACATACAAAACCCCGAATTATGATTACTAACAACAATTCTTATCATCACTCATAATAAAAATTAAAGAACTCCCACTAACACCATGTATGCGATTTTATGTATGTATTTCCTATGATTTTTAAAACTTTTCAAGCATTACTAATCATCATAAAAACACATAAAGATCATACCTTCCAATGCAAGAGTCCTCAAATCCTAGATATTACACCTAAACTAGCTTAAATAAGTGAAAGAGATTGATGTTTGTTGAAAATTGAGAGAGAGGGGGTGGGGGATGCTCACGACGCTAAGGAGGTTTAGGGTTAGGGTTATATTTTTTTTATCCATAATTGTAAGAGGATTTGGCTTGTTGCCCAAGTAATCGGGTATTAGGGCTTTTTAGCTTGCTAACCGGACCCGTTAGTCATGTTTTAACCCAATACTGGACCCAATAATATTAACCACCCCAACCTACATAAAAACTATTGTTTTTATCATCTCAATACATATTAATCATAGAGTGCACATAATTTGCATAGTTTACGTACTGACTATCAGTCAAGCAGTAATTCGCATAAACATGTAATTCATATAAACATGTTACTTCACGTTCATCATATTTCAATTGTACACATTATCATGTATGCTAGACAAATCACCAACGTTCGGGATATAGGACTCGTGTGTGTGCCAGAACAAGGATTTTCTTAATTATAATGTACGTTAATATCATCTAACATATGTTATATTCCATAACTAAACCTAGTTAAGTGTTTAACCACGTATGACCATGCAAGTTAACTAGAGTTCAGTAAAAGTATTAACCTGAAAGTGCGGGGTGTCACATGTGGGTTCGGTCCGAAACAAAAGAAGGAGAGGGAGAGGTGTGGTTGGTTTATGTTGTGATATCTTTGAGTGTTATTATGATCACAAATGGTTTCTCATGTCCCTATATATATATATACGATTGAGAGAGAGAAAGAGAGAGGACAAGAGTGTTTTGTTCTTATGGTATGTCAACTTCTGTAGATTGTGGTGGGAAGAAAAATTGATGCCTATTCTTGTGTAAGAGGTTGACTTGTGGGATTTTGGGCTTGCATGCTTGATTTTTGACAAATAGGAATGTTCCATGACCAAAGTGGTAGTCAACTCTTCCTAGGTAAGGGTTCATGTGTGCAAGTAAGGTCCATGTTAGTGAAAGGTGTTGACTATGGATGAAAACTAGGTAACATGTGGGTTTAGATTATCAAGAAAAGAACATGTGTGCATGTGTGTGTATGTTCGGCCAATTTCAAATAAAAGGGAAGGAAAGGAGTGGCTAGTTTAACGGACGTTGACTCTCATGGGAAGGGGATGAATGTTTGGAACTTGGTGTTTTGGGTGAAAGTTAGGCCAGTGTGCATGTTAGTAAGCATAGGTTTCATGTGTTTCAATGTGGCAAGTGTATGAATGTATGTATGTGTGCCGTGTATATATGTTGTATGTATGTATGTATGTTTGTAGTTTTGATCACGACTTACAATGTACATGTATTCCTTGTACATACATATGTAGTGTAATTTTTGTGATTTTCATCTTGTTCTTCCAAGTGTGGGCCAATTCGTATACATAGGAATATATGTATATATACACAATAGATTTATAAAACTCTCTAGTGGCCTTGTATGGAAATCAATTACCATGTTTTTAATATACTTTTATATAGTCTTGTTTGGTAATAACATGTGTTTCATCGCAAGAGAATGTTAATATTATGTGTTAATCTCCCATAGACGTGTGATGTTTGAATGAATTAACTTACGTTATACATGTGGTGAACTTGAATTATTATATGGTGACGACTCCCTGTGCTGGATGTCCGCCAAGTGTTCTATGGATTGTTCGGATTTATTTATGGAATTGAATAATCTCCAAATTGGATTTAGCCACAAGTGACCATGTTTTGTTATAATTGAACATTAAGTCGCTCTCCATTGAGCGTGTGACTGTCCTAACTGTCATTGTCATTCGTTTTGGAATTAGTTGGGTGTTGCACGCGTAAATGGTAAATGTGATAGAATCCTGGATTATCCTGGGCTTTACTAAACTCGGGGTGACACATTTACTGTGCAATGTCTAATGCATGATTGTAAAGATGGTATGATAGTGTAAGTGTCACACCCTCAAAATCCACTTGCGGAGTTTTACCGCGAGGCGCATGACAAACCAGGATCCAAACCAACGATCACAATAAACAAGTCTAAATGAATATAAATGCAATTTCAAAACATAGTTTAAAATCCTGTTTACAGCGGAAGCTTATTCAAAACAGTATCTCAAAAGTAAACCAATTGTTCAACATATGAAAACCATGCGACTCTATCTAGACGTCGTGCATACGCGTGCGCCCTAGTTCCATTGTGCTACCTTAGCGACCTGAGAAAACATGTAAAAGTTTACGTCAGCACAAAAATGCTGGTGAGTTTACAGGTTTTGTATCCAAGTACCAAGTCCACCTGTCCATACTATAACAATCGAAAACCAGTATACGCTAGCTAGGCGTACGTTTTGCTACTACCACGATTGGAAAACCATTACTAACGCGAATACCAAAAGTATGCCCGATGTATGTTCCTGTTGTTCCTGTTGTTCCTGTTTGAGACAATATGCACCCGCCGACCCTCCAAGTCGACGAGCGGGGTTGGTCACTCCCAATAGCGCTATTCACATTTCCCCGTTGTGCAAACCCGCACATTCATGGTTCCCCCCGGGACTTCCAAAGATCGTGTAGTACACAGTGTAACCCATAGTATGACAGAAATTACCAAATAGTCGTTTTAACACATGTTTTCTCCCCCGAAAGTATAAAACCAGTTTAAAAGAGGGGCCGTAAACTCACCTTAACGTGCAAGCAAAGAATCCGAACAGCAAGCAATATATGCTACCGACACCCTAATAACAGTGTCGCTCAGTGAGTATAGGCGTAATATCATTACCCATATAACTCGTTTGTCCAAGGCGTTTTAAATGTTCAAAAGTGTGTATGCGACGCCTAGTGATTCTACATGCAATAGTAAACCCTACGGACCCGTTGGTGAATACGTTGGTTACAATTAGTTTCTACATTCCGTATGTGTCTCAGACAAGTGTACTTCAGTTTCATGTCAATTCCATACCACCTAAGACCTCAATTAATCACAGAAGCACATAATACACAATCTGTGTTTTCAGGACAGATTGTGCGCCATCAAAACCAATTTATTTAAAATAGCAAACCAGTGAGTTAACCTCCCAAATTTTTACTGAATTTACTTTGGGATTCACTCGACAATACCTATTTTTGTTTTGTCTCAATTCTAAACACAAAAATTATGAAAATTCGTACAACACAGCTATGTCCAGAAAATCTCCTCAACAGGTCAGTTTAGTAGGAAAATTCTTAAAAATTGTGTATTCATCCAAACGAGATGAATCCACTTGGAAAAGCTCTATTTTTCCAGTATTGACCTACTGTAAAAATTTCATAACCTAACTCCTTGTAAATCTCAAGTTATGACCATTTAAAGTTAACCCAATTTACAAATCCGAAAATCTGATATGACCCCTAATCAATTAAAATTCCAAAAACGACTCAAACGACGTCCAAATTCGATGGTTTTGCCCATTATGAAAAGCTAAGACCTTGTACGTTACAATCATGCAAAGAATCGATCAAATCAATTGTTTTCAAGCAACGAAACAGACCCTACAAGTCGACTTTCAGAATCTGTCCAGATTCTGATCGTACAATATCATCAATTATATCAAACCCTAGTTGCATATTATCAATCAATAATACCTAATAATCATCATACAACTTTCCTAATACCTATTCCCATCAGATCCTATTATCAAACATGTCAAGATCAAAGCTTTTAAGATCAAAACACCAATAACTTGCGCAACAAGCATCCTATGATGTTACTACGCGTTTATTAATAGGTTTAATCCGTTTAATCTTCAAAAAGACTCATGTTTTAATGTTTATTAAATCCAATCAGACCTGGACAAACTTGTTATAGGATTTTTACAATAAAACATAAAGTAAAAAGCGTAAGAAATCATGAGTTATACCCTTAGCTCTTCAAATCAATCAATCGCGCGCCTTGGAGCCTCCCAATTGATGATCTTAAGCCTTAGCAGGTGTTTTTGGAGTGAAATATTCGTGTGGGGCAGTAAGGGGGCGATTAGGGTTGAGTATGAGGGCTGCATGGGAGTTAAGGATGTTTAAATACGAGTTTGAGGCGGTTTAAACCCGTCAGTGCCCTTCGAGCGGCCGCTCGGAGCCTGTGAGCGGCCGCTCACAGGTCCGGGTGGCGCGCTTTTGCCTCGTTTCGCTTCCCGACGCGTTATCCTTCGACGTTTTCGTTATCGCGGACCGTAACAAGTGTAACCCCATGCGTTAAGACCCTAATCAACCTCACGCTCCACTTTTAATAATTTTTATTAACGTGTTCGGGTTAGGTTCACATAATCACGTATGGTTTTCACATAAGTTGTCAGATATCACCGAGACACCTAAGTTTGTTATTCACCAACGTCCGAGGTTCACTAATCATGAAATCACATGTTAACTCACACAAGGAGTCAGAACCCGACCCACACAAGGAGTCAAAGCATCTCATAACCCGCAGGTTAATTAGTCCCTAGATGTCCAAACCGGACTAGAAAACGTTTTGTAAGTTGTCTCAAACCCGAGACAATGCACGTATGTCCTTTCTAGCTATCTAGCTAACCCTCGTTACGTATAATATACGCGTGACTCGCTAAGGTAGACTTTCATCTAGACAATGTTGTTAACCAGAATTTGCCGGGTGTCACAGTAAGTGTGTATGGATCTTGACCTGTGAATTTGGCGGGTGTCACACAACTCCAGATTACTTATTTGTTTGGAATAGTTGGGTCCATAAGAAAGTTGGGTTTGTGGCTTGGAGGACGGTGCTAGATAGGCTACCGACTCGAGCAGATCTTGGTGCTCGGAATGTGCAAATGAGTTCGACTACATGTGTCTTTTATGGGGATTATGAAGAGACTAGTCGGCATCTATTTGTTTACAGTCAATTCGCTCAAACAATTTGGAATATTATAGCCTATTGGTGTGAAATCTTGTCTTTCTTTGCATTTATAATAAAGCACAAATTGAATATGCATAGGGATATTGGTGGAACCAAGAAGACAAAAAAGGCCATTCATGCTATTATTCATTAGGTGATCTGGAGCATTTGGTGCAGAAGAAACAGGGCGGTTTTCTGGTGTACCAATCCACTGGTCTATAAGGTCATTGAAGAGGTTAAGTCTATGGGTTTCTTATGGGTAAAAATACCGATCAAAGGACCAAGCTCCCACACGGGAAGATTGGAGGAGTTGAAGTGTTTCCTTGATTGTGTATATGTTTGGTTTGTGTTTTGTGTGGGTATTTGTTTGGTGAACTATTGTAATTTTAGGGTCTAATACCTTGCTAGTGACGAATTAGATTTTCTGTTGGCTGTTAAAAAAAATTAACTACATCTAGTATGTCATATATCTTACTTTTATGTTTAAAATTGAGACATTTTATGTACTTCTTTATAATTAGGCTTCAGGGTATGGAGTAACGCCTCAAGCCATGTCAACTTGTTGGCACGTCCTACGCCACTCCGTCATTGCCAATGAGGGGTGATATGAAGGGTCTCACCAACCCTTGGTGGGGCTTCATACTTAGGCGACATAATGAAATAAGTGGGGCTCACCCGCAACAACTAATCATATATTTTTATTTATTTTAAAAAGGGACATTAAATCTCCTCATAGGTGTTAAAAGAAGACGTCTAGTTGAGTAGCATTATATAATTTCCAGATGAAGTCCTTACCAGTGGAGGTGGAGTGCCGTACTGGACGTGGAATATAAAATAAATAAATACCAACCCACAAACTTCAAACTTGTACGCGAGGGTTATATGGCCAATTATTTAGAACGTGACAACCGACAAATAAATAAATAAATAATAAAGTATGATATATACAAATGCTTTAAAACTATATCCATCACATTAGAACTTTTCTCTCAAGTGATTATTTTCAATAATATACGAGTCTATTTCACAATTGTTGTGGGAGTTTCGGTCTCTGCATGGGCGAATGATTGTTGGGGCTGGGGTGTCCCGGTTCTTACTGTTTTTTTTTTTGCTTCGTAGTGTAATTTTACGCGTTTTCGTCTGACAATATTATACACATTGAATCTGGCCCCCACCATTTGAAGGCTCCTGCGACTTTCGGTCCCCTCAAAAATAAAATTTTGTAGCTTCGCCAATGGTCTCTGTATCACCCATTTAAATTGAAACACAAAATTATTATTAGAATCAAATAATAGCCAACAAAATTAGATCTAAATCTTCAGGATCTTGAATTCATAGTTTAAATTTGGTAGAGGACTTATAATTTACAATTGGTTTGTGCTTCATGGTATTATACATTATGCTTAACAAGTGTTTTATGCAATGAAACGGTTGTATATAATGCTATGTAGAAAGTACCATACTTTGTATTTTGTTTACCTTTTATTTTTACTTTTTACCCTAATAGTTTCCATCTTTACATTAAACCACTACTTTTTTCTCACTTTGTACTTTATCCCATGTATGTTAAACAGATTTTTCGTTTTACGTTTCAATCCAAATTTTTCGAGTTAACACGCTACAACATGCGTATGTAGTTCAATGTTTTTATCTCTAATTTTTCCCGTGTAAAGGTCGCGTTGTATTTTAAGTTTCATTTTAATTTTTGCCCATTACGCGCCGCAACAGGCATGCATGGTTCACCGGTTTTACGTCTACATTTTGCTCGGTTTCAGTTTTTTAGTTTTTTTATTCCTTTTGTTTTATAAACTTTTCCGGTATTGTTGATCGCTGACGAAAATGTGACATTGTTGCTAGTTGGTACAGTTTTACGTCATCCGCAGCAACGTGGGGACTTAATACTAGTTAAAAGAAAATAAGAAAATGAGCCATGTACCTCAATATTAATTTGTTTCCTTCTCCACCAATCCGTTGTTTTACTTTGTTTCACATCAACACAACGGTATGTCAATGTCTATTGTCACCTACCATCAAGCTCCACTGTAAACAAACATTTCAGTGATGTGGCACCACATCCATTGAAGTTGAAGTCGTAGGTCTATAGTCATTTCCCCATATTCGACAATATATATTTAGGGAATGTTTATAGTTTGGTTAAATCGGTGAAACTACTCTAACTAGTCATCCCTTCTTTTATGGTTGAAAAAGTTTAATTGGATGGAGTGATGGAAATTCAAATTGTACAGGCAGAATTGGTTTATGATGTAGACTAAAAACTAGTGTGAAACAAGACAGAATTATGAAAAAACTTAAGTTTACAACTTTTAAGAAAGTGATATGGTTTATCATTATCTAGGCTTAGAGGTGTCACCTTGGCTTTTTTAACTAAGGGGCTGTTTGGTTGATTAAGTGCTGAATCATTAAGAGGTCTGAATGGTTAAGAGGTCTTTATGGTTAAGTGCTGAATTATTAAGTTGGACTTCTTAATGGTTAGTTTTCTTGTTCCACATTGGTATGAGAGTTTCATTAAGGTTCAGCCTAGTTCAGTGCTTAATGATTCAGTGCTTAATGGTTCAGCAACATCCCAAGTCTTAATGATTCAGCCTTAATCATTCCATTAAGAGGCAGAAACAAACGCGCTGAATGCTGAATCATTCAACACTAAATGATTAAGAGCCCCATTAAGAGGCTACCAAACAGCCCCTAACTAGAGCTACAGCTAGCCTTGTTAATTTCTAGATTTCAAGCTAGGGCTAGGCTCGTAAGACCGGTGGGTTTGGGGATGAGCTTTCAAAGGAGGACTACCCTACACATAAGTTATCACATCATCAAGGAAAGTAGTCCTCTAAAACTGAACTAACCAAGGGTGTGGGGTGGTCCGTCTTAGCTAGTCCTCCCTATTTTTTATTTATTTTTTTAGTTTTAAATCCAAAGGAATAAATAAATATAGAATTAAAAATAAATACTAAAATTAATAAAATATACTTATAATAAAAAAAAACATACACTTAAAATTTTTTTAAAAAAAAATACAAGATTGCATAACATTAAAAAAGGAAAAACTAAATATTTTTAAAATTCCACTACTAAAAAAATTACAAAGAAATCAGTCGTTGAGTCCGTTGTTCCAAATGTATTCAATCAAATCTACTTGAAGATTTAGATGCATGTACTCGTTACGTAACAATAAGTCATCACCTATACGTAAGAACAATCGATAATTCATTCGGAACCGACGCTTAAACATCTCATCTGTGTACAACGCTTCATCGGCAAAGTATCCGGCTACTAATCTCTCGTGAGCACCTACACGCATATTGCAAATAAAAATAAAAATATAAATATAAATCTAAAAAAATAACTATAGTGGGGATGTAAATCCCAACAAAATATAAACTAACATTCATGGTCCCCTGTTTATGGCCACTTGTTTAGTTCGTGGGTCTAACGAGACTTCTTCATCTTCCTCCTCCACAATGATATGTGCCGCTTGCATAACAATGTTTATAAAAAGTTAGTTTTCCTCGCTCGATGACGATTCAACAAAAGGTAAATATGACATTGTTTTTTTTTTTTTTTAGAGAATTATGGATTTGTTTTATAAAAATTTGAGAGATTTGGGTTGAGGTAGAGAGGATTTTGTAAAAATGGAATGGAGTGCTTTTATGGTTTGAAAAAGTTTTTTTTTTTTTTTAAAGTAGGAAGAAATGGACGCGTCGGCCCATGGGGTGGTGTGCGACGGTCCGGACGAGTTTAACTTAAGTTTAAGACGCACCGAAGCCATTTCCCACACCGGTTAGCCTAAATAAGTTTTCAGGCTTGTGTTTAACTTTTTTACCATTATTAATTATTTTACTAACTAATTTATGTACATTTATAACTATTTTTATGCATATTTATAGTTATAATTATTATTATAATATCGCAAGCATAATTGAGGCCTAAGTGAAACTTGGGCTCAAGCTTTTAGGCTTGAGCTCATTTAAGCTCGTTTTGCTTTGGCAACCTGCTTTCGTCACTTTCGAGCTGAGTTTGGTTCGGTGGTTTTTTTTTTTTTTTTTTTTTTTTTTGAACGACCAACTAAACAACGCCGGGTACTTCGTAGGCGGCCCCCCAGTGGCAAAGACAGGGGCATAGCCCGGCCCACCCCGGACGCACGAAGCCCCTAGCCCGCTTCCAGGGAAACCCGACCCACATACCCGCCCGAAGTCACGACAGTAGTGAACCTGTAAAACCTGGAGAGATCAGGACTCGAACTCATGACCATAAGCCATGAGTCATCCATCATTTCTCATTATGTCCTTCGTGGGAATCGAATCTGAGTCCTCAAAGAGAGATCCCTGGTCCATTCACCAATTAAGCTACCCGTGAAGGACGGTTCGGTGGTTTGAATGGTAAAAATACAAGATGTCACATAATAAAAATAATAGGTAGTATTAAAAATATTAAAGTGTCAAATCTTAATTTTTTATATTTTTATATATATATATATATATATATATTAATTGCAATTTAAGTAAACTTAATCTATATCTATACTACATCATAAAGGAGGAGGCATTGGTATTTTTGTCCAAAGTTAAGATGACATACCGAGGGTTTCTTTACAATTTTCTAAATTTACCACTTTTTTTTCCTAAATGCCCCTAAAAGATAATTAACTTTTATATGAAAATGGAACTCACCCAAACTAAATAAACACATGGGATAACAAGATTTTTGAACAAATTTCATATAATTACGATGAAAGATAATAATTTATGTTACCACAATGAATAATCTTATCTTAACGAAACTTGTATGAGTTTTAAAACTTTAAAATATAGTGACTAAAGTCTTCCTAGAGTTAAAGTCAAGCTAACCACAACACTCTTTTTATATCATTCAACGCAATCATTTTTTGTTTTCAACGTTAATCATGATAATTACGTGAAATTAGGCTCTATAGCTTTTATTAGTTGTTTAATTTTTAAGCGTTTTATGATAGATTGATGATATAATATATGTGTCATTCATTAGGTATTGGTTAAAGGATTGCATATTTGTTTAGAAAATTTAAGGTTGGTGTAGTCTTTTATTGATTTGCTTTGGTAGGAGAAATTTCATGGTCTGAAAATTATTATTTCAAATATATCCAAGTTCAATCTTTGTTCTTGATCATTCAGTCGATGTGAACAACTCATCTTCACTAGTAAAACGTACTCCAATTACAAAAAAAAATATGTCTAATCGATCATTGTCTTGGATTACAAACTTGTAGATGATAATTAGTTTGGAAATAGTAAAAAAAAAAAAATCTCAAAAGTGTATTTTTAGTGAACGTACAAAAGTACAAAACCATATATGTTACATTAATTATTAACAAAAATGTTTCTAATCTACTTGACAGACCAATCTCAACTTGTACGCTAACATCTTTTGGCCTGTTAATTTCTCTTAAGATGTTATAAGGATGCCAACCCCCCTCTATACACACACACACACACACACACATATTAGTTCTTTTTTGCTTCAGTTTTATTCCAAATTAAAGAAACAGTAAGCGTTGGAGATAGAGAATTCAATGGGAGGCAAGAACCAAGGTAAAATTTCTATGACCTTTATCAGTTAATTTTTTTCATCTATTTTCAGTTTGAAGTTCATATTTTGTGTTGAAAATGAAGAAGGTAATTAATAAATCATTTAGCTTCTAATGGTTTGTTAACACATATATTGTTGTCACTACAAAGTATTGATTATATTCATACAAGGTCGATGTGTTCTATTTAACTAAACAATTCTAACGAGCATAAGTCTTATCTCTAGTTCATACAATCTCGCTAAGAAAAAAAAAATCCACTATTAGCTTTATGAGGTTGTTTGGATGTGTTTTTTCTAAGTTATTATCTGATTATTTGATTTTGGGTATTTAATATAACAATATCACTTTTGCAAATACATATCCGAATGGTCCATAAATATTCAAAATTTTAGGTGGAATTGTGGAAGCATCCTAACTGGAGCCTTAGCTGGAGGAGTGGCGGCTGGGGATACGTAGCTAAAGGTTGACCCTATAATTGAAGGATTATCTACCAGCATGTAACTTTTGAGCTGTAAGTAATTACCATTCATTTGAAAGGTACTGGACATGTAGCTAGAGGTTGACCCTATAACTTCTTTTATTGTAATTGACACATTAGTTAATAGTACTTAGTGTGCACTCTATGCGCAATGACTTGTTGCCAAGATGCAAGGGGCAAAGGCGTCGTTTGACCCATAATAAAGCATAAATATGACTTGGCTATTTGCTCATATATGTATATTTATTTCTGTAAAAATTGAGGTTATCCTTTTCTTTTCTTTATCATGTTTATCTTCATGTTCAAGATTGCCATGGTCTCAACATTGAAGCACAAAAATCCTATTGAGTTGTGTGGAAGGAAATACATATGTCTTGGCTTATGAATTTGCAACCACAGGTCTCTATATGACATATTGCATTGCATAAACACTTGTTTGCACTTTTGTTTTTGTGTTTAAATTAACGGGTATATAAGTTGAAATATAATTGGTGTTGGGTTTAAAATCTATATAGTATGCATATATACATGCAGGTAGGAAGGGTCTGCAAGGAGCACAACCAGGGCCTGTGCTTGATTGGGTGTAGCGGGTAAAGATTTTTGTTGATGCAGCAAAGGGACTGGATTATTTGCATGACAAGGTCCATCCTTAAATAATTTAGAGATATTAAGTCTAGCAATGTGTTGATATACTGGCTACATTGGGCAATTTTTTAGCTGTTGCTCAGGTTAGGCAAGTCTATTACAAATTTACAAATCATAACTTTTAATTTCTAAATGGACAGTGACCTTCATAAGATAGTGTATACAATATCATATTATTACCACGTGCTTTTGTCATGTAAATGAACTTTATCATTTAACAAGGTGTCTTCAATGGCACGGTTAAGTAGATATGCAATGACCGGACATCTTACACAAGAGTGATGTTTATGTTCATATTTGTAACGACCCTGGCGTCGGTGCCGGGTCGTCGGGTCGGGTTTCAGAGCTACGCAGCGGATTCGGATCATAATAGTCTTTACTCTTCCAGGATCCACGTCATCATATCTGTTGGGTTACCTGAACACATGCCAAAAATAGTTTCTGTCAACATAAATTTGGTGAGGTCGTGTATTTTATAAAGTGAATGGCCAGTTCATTTATTGGTAATTCTTTTATATAAAACATTCTTTTATAAACATTCTTTTATAAACCATGCTTTACAGTTATAATTCTGAAGGGGAAAATATATTCTATTATACAAATTCTATTATATATCAATTCTATTATATCTCAATTCTATCATATCGATTATATTTCGTGCCATTCCTATCGATGGTACCACTCTGTTTGTGGTAAAATACCTGTTCCTGTCCTCTACTTGGACAAGAACGGTTTTGGTCCTCTACTTGGACATTCCTACCCTCTACTTGGGTAAGACTGGTTCTTGTCCTCTAGTTGGACAAGAAAAGAAATGGCGGATACTGGCCAGTACTGTCCTCGTCATTTCTTTGTCCCCTTTTCTATTATATTTCTTCTATTGATAACCTTTTATTTATGTAAAGCATTATTATGTTTTCTTATAAATGACATGTATTCCCCCGAAAACACTTAATAAAACAGTAAAAGTGGGGAGTTCACGATACTCATGGGTTTGCGTATAATCTCTAGCTAATCTTCTTATTACAATTATATTTCATATATATATGGATACGTTTTACGTGTGAGACTTGTTAGATTGTAATACTTACGATATATATCATATATACACTTATACATATAGCAACCGGTATATATTAGATAGTCCTAAACCCGGGGTTCATTATTGACACGACACGGACATCCTAAATCTAGCTGGCTATTACAACTTGGCACTCGAAACTAATAAAGCTGGCCATTACAGCTTGGCAGATCTAAACTAACAAAAGAATAGAAAATATTATCATTAACCCGAGTCTAGTATATCGTTTTATATATCGAATCGTATATATATAAACATATATATTTTATATATGTTTATTATTCTCTTATTATTATTATCAAGTCCGTACGTTCCCGTATTATATATATATTCATATAATTCTAATAATCCTCGTCTAGATATTGGACCAGGTTCTATTCCGGTAGTTGACCGAGTCACTGAGTTGACTCAGTATCAAACTTGTATCCTCCAACTCGTTTATCAGAAACATACACCCAAAGGACACGTGGCATTAAGTTCTACCATAAGAATAGTGAACTAAATTGTTCATCAGAAACGTTACACGCAAAGACAAGGAAACAAATAAATTATTCAACCAAGGTTCAAATACTGAGATATATCCTCAGCATTAACACTGTCTACACGCTTGTCACTAGCCGCGGATGATGTCCTGGCCCCACCATCAGTAGTCACTACTTTGGCCTTCTCCTCTCTTTGCGCCCTTTCAGCAAGTTCCGCACCAAGGCGATCGGATTTGATAAAATAGTTGCGCAATTCACCTGCGGGGTCATCAATCTTCACACAAGCCTCCAACAGGTCGAATACTTCAAATTTCAGATGCTCATAATCGTCATAGGCCTTCAGCAAATCATCATCGTACGACTCGTTCTCGTACGGACCGGCCTCCTTCTTCTTGCCATCTGCATGATGGCAAAAGCCTTCGTAGAAACCAAGATTCAACCCCTGCTTCACGGAGGAGCTGGAAATGCGGGCAATTACCTCTGTTAGCGCAGGATCATTCTAGACACGCTTAAATATCTGCATAACAGAAAATATCACATCAAAAGTTGAATAAGTTAGTAACCAGTTATGTAAAAGGGGGATTTCTAGCTTACTCCAGCGACACCATCGCTCATCAACCAAGCTATCCTCTCATTAGAAGCAACAGCCATGTTGGTGGCTTGTCCAAACAAAGCTTGCACTTTGTCCAACTCCATCTTCGCCTGTGTACAAGAAGACTCCGCCAAAGCTTTTTCTTCCTGGTACTTGGAATTCTCTAATACTAAATCTTTTATCTTGGCCTCTGCATCAGACAACGAGGTAGTCGCCTTGAGAAGCTCATCATGCTGAGCATTGTACTTCTGGATAGTATCAGCAAGTTCCGCCTGCTTCTCTCCATAAGATTTCTGGCTTTGCTCCATCTCTTTCTTCAAACGCGCATTCTCAAGCTTCAAATTATCAATGGTGGATCACAACAGCTCAGTTTCCTGATTTGTCCTCTTACAAGCAGCGGACCAGGCCTGGGAGGCTTCACCTTTATCTTTCTTTACCTTCTCCATCTCTTCAACAGCATCACGGGCCACTTTCTTGTGATGCTCAATCTCTGACCGGATCTCATAACGAGCACGTTGAAATTCTTCTTCGCGCCCCAGCAAACTGGCTTCTGAATCCTTTAGATTTTGATAATCCCGCTGGAACTCGTTTTCACGCCTAATTAGAGATCCAAGGCCACTCATACCCAATGAGAGATTCATCGCCATGTCAATAAACAAAGAACGCCGATCCACACTATCTTGATAATCGCGTTTGGCAGGAGGAACAGATAGCATGACAAACTCCTGCGCATCAAGCGCATTCGTAAATCAAGTTGTGTCAAGAATGTCCCAACGCGGCTGATATGGCCTCGGCGAATCAGCTTGACGCGAACCCGGCATTCTCCGCCGGTGACCGGTCCGACCGGAACTATAACCAACACCTGCAGAAGCATCCTCCACTACTGTGCGCACAAAGCTAGAAGGGTTCCCACCAAAAACTTCATCTCCCTTCCCTTTCTCCAGCGCAACCTCAAATCCCTGCGATGAACTTGGCTCGTGCACTTGCTTTAGTGATGGGTCAGGGCAATCAATATTCAAAGTTGGAGTTTCGGACTCATCCACCTTCTTTCCCGCATCCTTCTCCGCATCAATCACCAAGTCATCTGGGGTGGGCTCAACCTGTGGTGTCACATTCTCCTCTACAACCATCTCAGTTGTATCCGTTTTCATATCCGCAGTCACACCAACATTTTCAATAGGTTGGTCAGACGGAGACACCTTCTCCAACACTATAGTGGACTCCTTCATGCGAGATTCCGCAAAAGGATGTTGTCCTACATAAAATGCTATTCACAATATTACAGTATATTTATTACTAAATACGCAAAAAGGGAAACAAAAATATAAATCCCAGACAAGTGCCTCAACGTCTTCATTGGAAGATTCTCACGTACTGGTGGAGGCTTCACAGGAATCTCGAGCTTATCACTCGTTGTCCAAGACAACGGCTTGAAAACATCAATCGGAACCGCCGTAATAGGCTCTGGACGAGGCATACTGCCCGCGGCTCCCGAAGAAAGAGGAATCTGAACTTGTTTCTGATTCAACTCAGTAACCCTCTGCTGGTATAACTCTTCGGTAACATTCTCCGACTGGCGGATTGGAGATGAGCGTCTAGCGCGTTTACGCTCTAACTCCGAGTCTGACTCGGTTAATTCTTCATCTACCTCCTCAACGATAATGGGAACAACCGGAGGTTTGGTCTTCTTACTTGCAATAGCACGCTTCCTAGATGTACCCGTGCCTGGTGTAGAAATCACATCTGTATACATTAAACTATGCGTGAGGAGTAAATATAGAAGTAATAAGGACTAACCAATGGATTTCTTGCGCTCCGAAGTAACTTCCTCAACATCAATTACGGTCTTTCTGCGGAGTTGTATACCTGCACCTACCACGAAGAATGCGCTAAATCAGTACGCAGGATGCGTACCTACTGCGCTTCCTTCACGCACAAAAGAAACTTATCAATAATAAAAGAAATGGACGGGATGCATAACCTGTTATGACATATTGCTTCGGAGGATCAACAAGATTTGGAAACAGAAAATTCCCACGAACTCTCTCAGATAATCGTTGCGCACCTATGACAGTTGGAGTGTACAGCACCTTCGCCTCACCACGTTTGGCAAATAATTCAAACAGAGCAACACCTGGACACAATTGAAAAGCATTTAGACCAATACAAGAAAGGATATAAACAACAAACCAGGAACGATCCCATTACCTTCTGGAGGATTCGGATCATGGCCTTCAGGGCAGATAAGACTAATTCCCAGCAAGTTCAAAACACTTTCTGGACATTCGTCCATCATCAACGGAGTAGCATGATCACAGAGTGACTTATACCAATCTTGCTCTTTGAATCCCGCCATTGGAGGGAATTAAGCCTACCATCATCCATTGAAAAGGAGCAGGAATAACACCATGATTGATATAGAAAAACTCATCCTTCCACTCATACATGGACATCACTTTCTCCGATACAAGTTGCTTCACCTTCCGGCGAATGCCTAAGCTATACCAACCGCTACCACCGCGGGCTGCTTCAAGAATATAAAATACATTCAGCCTCTCAAACGTAGCTTCAATCTCCAAAGCTCTGCAAGTGGACTCAAAATGAAGTAGACGGCACCACCCATAAGGGGTCAATTGTGTAGGGTGAATGCCATACTTCAACAAAGCATCCAACACAAATTTGGTAGCTGGTAGACGGAAACAACATTTAGTAAAAGCTGCTACATGCAACGCTATCTTCCCAGGTGGTGCTTTTAAAGCAGTCTTCCCTTCGGCTGGAAGCTCTGGCTCCCATTCAGGCAAAATGCCATATTGATCAAGGAAAGTCAAATATGAGGGCTTGTCCCACTTAATAGTGGTAGCCTCTATACTTTTTGATGATTCTTTTCCTAGATCTTTGACAGAATCTGACGTCTTACTAGATTCTTGAACATCTTGCGACTCTTGAGACATGGTTAAAGAAATAATGATGTTGGGGAAGCAGAGACGTTGAAGAAGAATTCAAATTTTGAAATAGTTTGAAATGGGAAAAGCTATAATTAAAATTCAATATATAGGCTTTGCAATTAATACAGCTGACGTCATGCTGAGAGGGATAGTCAGACTTTTTCGAGGATGAGTCTAATAGGGAGGCGACACGTGTACACCTGAAGACAAACAGACGTCACACGCGCCCCACGCGCCCACTCGCCTGACAACCGCCGCTCAACGTGCCTGCACACGTCTTAAACTGCCACCAGTAACGTCAGGCCCACTCGTCATATGGGCCACAAGTTTCACAGATCATGGAGAACTGCCACGTGTCCATAGCAAATTACTGACGTGTCACATAGCTGCGGAATTTTGACGTAAATTCCTACCACCCGTTCTCTGCATAAAACACTCCGCAACCAAAAAACATTCCACAACCACATATGCGCAAGTTACCATGAAGGACAAGCTCCCATCAACAACACACGTCTTATAAGTCCAGCGTCCCTCCCATCTTATCATAACTTCTCAGATAAGAGGCACACTGGACTGGGGGGACTTGATGGGATTGGTTACCGAATACACTATTCCGCATACCCAAACCCGGCACAACATCACCGCGCGGACAAAAGCCTATGCGCAGGAAGTGGTCGAAACACATTCATGACCGGTCAATGGTCAACGCTCGGTCAAGGCGAATATCATGCATGGTCAACAGCCATGCATAAATCACGTAGACTCAACATTAAAGGTGGTACAATGTTCCACCATTCCCATTAATTTAGCTTTCCTTATTTCACCACACTAACACAACTAAGGGTGATGGAGACAACCTAACCACGGTTAGGACTTGGGTAATGGTGGCATACGGACTCTCCTATAAAAGGGGTCACATCCCCAATAGGAGAGGACACTTTCTACTGACCTGGAGAGCTATCACACTTGATAGTATCCCCATTCACCCCGTTTTTGTTATAAACTGCTACCTTGTGTAGTCGTCTCCACACCCACATATTCACTCTTGTTTGCAGGTTCCTCCATCCGTAGCTGTTAGTGAAGGATCAACCCTATAGCAACTCATAATCTTATCATCCCTAACTGGTGGTGAGATTATTTGTTTCTTCAATTTAAATCACCATTTTCTTCAAGTATTCATGATCTTTATAAAAACTACAAGAATACTTCACATCCATCACCAATTTCAGCCCATACACACCATCTTAACACCATTTTAGTCTTTAAAATCATATGTTTTATTATGAAAAGCTTATTCAAGTTAACCCCTTGTACAACTTGCTTCAAGCTATTAAACATAAACTTTTAAAGACAAAACAAGATCAAGAATACTTACAACTAGCACAAGGCTAGGGAAGCTAACAATGCTTGATTTTGATGGGGTTTAGTGTGTTCTTCCTAAGTGGTTAAGCTCCAAGCTTGAAACACACAATGGGGGTTTGGAAGATGGATGTTTATGAGTGATTTTGAAAAACTTGAAAGTGAGTGTGTGGGAGCCCTTGCAAGTCCACGGCCAAGACGAGAAGAAGAAGAAGATTTTTGCTTTATGTTTGATCAAGTATACTCTCACATGGACCCTTTATAATCCTTCATGATCTTCCAAAGATCATATTCAATCTAACATGGATTCACAAGGATTAGTATACTAAAGTGATCTTTGGGTGAGTTTGAGAGGGTGTATGTGCCGTGAGTTTACAAGAGGAGAAAGGGTTTTGTGAATCTTCCAAGGACACAATAATCTCTTATACAATCTAGTGTGGGTATTATTTTCCTTATATCATGGCTTTGCTTGTACTAAGAAATCTTTGGGGGATTGCTTTCTTGGGTGTTGGCTGTAGGTTTTTAAAAGAAAAGGAAAGGTTTGTGTTATCTTGTTAGGACAAGTAATCTACACAAGATCATTTCATAATATTCATACCATGCCTTCCATATCCACTCCTAGATCATAATTACCAAAAAGAAGATTTGAAGCATGGGGAGGGGGGTGGCCGGTTCTTGGGTGGGTGTTTGTGGGGTCCACAACACAAAATATTTGCTAACTATTTGTTAAGTTTCATCCTTTAACGTTCCGGTGTCGTTCGAGTATTATTCGGATTTTAATCACGTGTTATTCGGATATTATACATGCCTCTAATAACCCTTAAACATAGCCTAGTTTAAGCGTTGATTGGTTAATTAGGCACTTGTTGGATGAAATTATAAGTTATACGCGTACCGGGTGCGGTACGCGCACTTTATTCGTTACCGGGAGATTCGTATGTAAAGTTTTCACTTATGGTTTTGGTGTTCCAAAACACATTATATTTTATGAAAATACCCTTTATTTTATATCCTGGGCGTCCAGGATCCTTTTCGTTCATTTAATTTTTACCGGGTAATCACCAACGTCCATACCGGATAAGTTTATTCGCACATGATCCTATCATGCTTCACCATTAAACGTGTGCATTCCTATGCATCTTATGGGGAATTTACTATTCTCTATGGCCTAAGTTAAGCAATTAACATGAATTTGCACTTAATTACGTTAATTACACATTAATTAATTAGTACGGATTTACCTTATTTTTGCTGGTTGTTACATTCTCCCAACGTTAAGAGAATTCCGTCCCGGAATTCAATTCAAGTTCTCTGGTACAGGGGTCTTCTTGAATAGGGCGGGATATTTCTGCTTCATCTGGTCCAGCCTTTCCCACGTGAACTCCGGTTCACGCTTGGCATTCCAACGCACTTTGACCAATCTGATCTTACTGCTTCTCAGTTTCTGAACCTTCCAATCAGTCACTTCGATTTCGTAATAAGATATTGGCTACAATTGAAAAGGTTTTATCAATAAAATTTCCGACAAAATGTAGCTTATCGTCGATGTGGATTTCGTCGGCAGGCATAATAAGGGTCTCATCAGATAGACACTTTTTCAAATTTGACACGTGGAATGTGTCATGTATTCCGTTAAGCTCTTGTGGTAACTTGAGCTTGTATGCCACAGGGCCTACCCTGGACAAAATTTCGAAAGGACCAAGGTA
This sequence comes from Ambrosia trifida, assembly GCA_028751855.1. Classification (NCBI taxonomy): domain Eukaryota; kingdom Viridiplantae; phylum Streptophyta; class Magnoliopsida; order Asterales; family Asteraceae; genus Ambrosia; species Ambrosia trifida. The sequence goes on along the minus strand of CM054128.1, from coordinate 59,302,491 downwards.
TCGAGGATTTAACTTCCCACGCTTTCCAAAACGTGCAACACCTTTCCAAGGTGACACCTTCAGTAGGACCATATCTCCGACTTGAAATTCCAAAGGCTTATGCCTCATATCCTCCTAACATTGTCGGTCGCGGGCCGCTTTGAGACGTTCTTTTATCAAAAAGATTTTATCCGTCGTCTCTTGAACAATTTTGGGCCCCGTAAGTTTTTTCTCTCCGACTTCAGCCCAACATAGCGGAGATCTACACTTACGTCCATGTAGAGCTTCAAAAGGTGCAGCTTGAATACTCGTATGGTAGCTATTATTATATGAAAATTCCACTAGTGGAAAGTGCGTGTCCCAATTACCACCGAAATCGATTGCACATGCCCGTAACATATATTCCAAGGTCTGGATGGTTCGTTCACTTTGACCATCGGTTTGCGGATGATATGCGGTACTCATGTCTAGGCGAGTACCGAGGGCTTCGTTCAAGCTTTCCCAAAATCTTGAGGTGAAACGACTATCTTGGTCGGAGATGATGGAGATAGGTACACCATGTTTAGAAAACACTTCCTTGATATACAAACGGGTCAATTTTTCCAATTTATCCGTTTCGTGGATTGGATGGAAGTGTGCGGATTTCGTCAATCGATCAACAATTACCCAAATCATATCATGGCTGCTCGTTGTTTTGGGTAATTTAGTTATGAAGTCCATGGAAATTTATTCCCATTTCCATTTAGGTATTTCCGGTTGTTGGAGCAAACCGGACGGCCTTTGGTGTTCGGCTTTGACTTTTGAATAAGTTAAACAACACGCAACATAAGCCGCTATGTCTCTCTTGAAATTCGGCCACCAGTAATGTTCTTTTAAATCGTGAAACATTTTATCCGCACCGGGGTGACCAGAATATCGAGATCTGTGAGCTTCAGCCAATACTAGCTCACGTAATCCACCATATAAAGGAACCCAAACCCTATTCATGAAATATAGAGTTTTGATCCGCCTTAGGCTCCAATGAGTCAACCATTTTTCGCAACCTTTCATTTCTCACGTTCTCGGGTTTAAGAGCATTATTTTGGGCTTCACGAATTCGGTCCGTCAGATTCGTGTGAATAGTCAAACCCAAAGATCGGACACGTAACGGCTTCACCCGTTCCTTGCGACTTAAGGCATCTGCTACGACGTTCGCCTTTCCGGGATGATATTTTATTTCACAATCATAATCATTTAATAATTCAACCCATCGCCATTGTCGCATATTCAAGTCTTTCTGATCGAAGATGTGTTGCAAACTCTTATGATCAGTGAAAATTGTGCACTTAGTGCCGTACAGATAATGCTTACTGCACCCAATTCCAAATCGTGTGTAGTGTAATTCTTCTCATGGATTTTTAATTGTCTGGAAGAATATGCAATCACCTTTTCCAGTTGCATCAACACGCAACCTAGGCCTTGATACGAAGCATCACAATAGACCACGAAATCTTCCGTACCATCAGGAAGCGATAATATTGGAGCGCCACATAATTTCTCCTTCAACAATTGAAAAGCCGACTCTTGTTTTTTGGTCCACTCGAACTTTTTATCCTTCTGGGTTAGCATGGTCAAGGATTGTGCTATCTTAGAAAAGTTCTCGATGAATCTTCTATAGTAACCCACAAGGCCAAGAAACTGTCGAACTTCAGTAGGAGTTTTGGGTGCTTCCCAATTTTTTATTGCCTCGATCTTGGCGGTATCGACATGTTTACCTTTCTCATTCACCACGTGGCCTAAGAAATGAACCTCTCGAATCCAGAAGTCACATTTTGAGAATTTGGCATAGAGCTTTTCCTTGCGCAATAATTCCAAAATCAAACGAAGGTGATTTTCATGATCTTTCTTGGTGCGAGAATAGATCAATATATCATCAATAAATACAATGACGAACTTATCCATGTAAGGCTTGCACACGTGATTCATCAAGTCCATGAAAACTGCCGGTGCGTTAATTAAACCAAACGGCATCACTAAGAACTCATAATGACCATAACGAGTCCTAAAAGCAGTTTTTGGCACATCTTCCTCTTAGATACGAAGTTGATGATAATCGGATCGTAGATCGATCTTGGAGTAAAAACTGGATCCTTGGAGTTGATCAAACAAATCATCAATCCTGGGAAGGGGATAACGATTCTTAATGGTTAATTTGTTCAACTCCCGATAATCGATGCACATACGAAAAGTGCTATCTTTCTTCTTTACGAATAAGACAAGAGCTCCCCAAGGTGAGAAACTCGGTCTTATGAAACATTTATCCAACAATTCTTTTAATTGATTTGATAGTTCCTACATTTCGGACGGAGCTAAGCGATATGGCGATCGCGCCACAGGAGCACCTCCAGGAACAAGATTGATACGAAACTCGACTTGTCGAGGTGGTGGCAACCCCGAAAAATCTTCAGGGAACACATCAGGAAAATCTCTCACTATCGGAATATCTTCAAGCTTTCGCTCGTCGGCTTTCTTATCTACCACATGTGCCAAGAATGCGATAAGACCCTTTCGCAAGCACTTCTGGGCCTTCATGCTCGTAATAATGCTCAATGGCGTTCCACGCCTTTCCCCTTGTATCGAAAGAATTTCACCACTCGCGAGAGGAACTTGAATTATTTTATCGTCACAAACGACGACGGCGCGATGTGTAGATAACCAATCCATACCAACGACTATGCCAAAACTACTCAATACTACCAGTAAGAGATCAATACTAAACTCGTGTCCACAAAGATTCAACCTACAATCCTTCGCCACATCACTCGTTTCTATTGTTTTACCATTTGCCAGTTCTATAGAATAAGGTGTATCTAGCTTACTAGTTTTCAACCCAAGTACTCATTTAAAATCAACAGATACGAAGCAAAAATCGGCACCAGTATCAAATAAAACAGAAGCATAATGGTTGTTAAGAGGGAACGTACCAGTGACCACATTAGGGTCTTGGCATGCGTCACTAGCACCAATTACGAATGCCCGTCCACGTGCCTGATTGTTCAGTTTTGGGCAATCCCTCTTCCAGTGATCGGGCGATCCACAGGCGAAGCATGGCCTTGCTCCTCCAGTCTTAGGTGCTCCCGACCTACACTCCTCCGTTTTGTGCCCCGTACGGTGGCACTTTCCACAAATAACCTCATTACCCTTCCCCTGATAACCTGTCTTCCTTTCATTCCCACGACCAGTAGCCACATAACCTGTGACATTCGTAGCCCTTACACTTTGAAACTTTTGCAAGTTTAGTCCTAGTAAATTTATTATGTTTCACATGTTGGTTCTTATTTTTACCTTGATAATAAAGAAAGAAAATGGGTGATTAGATGATGATTGCTTCAAAACCTAGGACAAATCTTGTTCATATCTTCATATTTTGGACTTCTTGGATGAAATAAAAAATGGAAATGTGGATGATTTATCTTGTGTTTTTGGAAAATAAGAGAGAGAGAGAGAGAGAGAGAGAGTAGGGTGATGGAGTGGTGGCGGATGGTTATGGATGTGGTAGAAGGTGAAGAAAAGAGGGTTTATAAACTAAGGATTAGTGTAGGGTAGGGTTGATGTGTTGTAAGGTGTGTTGGGGTTTATAAGACAAGTGTAAGTGTCTTGGACACTTGTTGCATCTAGGTGTATGTGTGGCCTCACTATAATGTGGTGGCTGATTCTAGTCGATACACACACATATATAGCTAAGGTGATGTGTTTTGATTGTATAATATATTATTTAGTGAGTATTAGGTGCAAATTAGCGGGTATATTACTAGTTAATGCGGTACAAGCCTTTAACCGTTTTAACTACTCGACACACCAAAAAATAATATTTTTGACTCAAGACATAATATTATACAAGCCAAGTTAATATTAGGTGCTATCTAGCGTAAAAATGGCGAATTTTCATAGTATAGGCGCGCAGATTGCGCGGTATCGTGCGTTGTGACTAAAATCACAATTTTTATACTCTAAATTTATTTCTCCCTATTTTTCAACTAAATATGTTTAGATATATTGTTTCAAGCATAAATTTTGAATTTTGGACTGAAGCGTGGGTATAAAACGTGATTTCATAATAATCAAGTTGCAAAGAAAAATAAGAACCAACATGTGAAACATAATAAATTTACAAGGACTAAACTTGCAAAAGTTTCAAAGTTTAAGGGCTACGAATGTCACAGTCTCCCCTACTTTAGAAAATTTCGTCTCGAAATTTCCTTCAAATGGAGGTTACTATGAAACGAAAGACGTTGTAAAAGTCAACTATGAAACGAAAGACGTTCAAAACACTTTTATTACAAAACGTGCAACTATGCCTAGACGCCAATGCAGACCCGTGCGCCTAGTTCCATCTGTTGCTACCTTAGCGACCTGAGAAAAACATGCCAAAAAGATGTCAACATATAATGCTGGTGAGTTCATAGGTTTGTTCAATATGTTACCAAGACGTTACCATGTCCATACTATATCAATGTTACCAAGTACGCTAGCTAGGTGTATGTTTTATTACTACTACGATTGGAAACCATTACTAGACACGTTTAGCAATGTTTAGCATGTTTAAGCAGCCCGAATGTTCAGCATGATACCAATGTTCCTGTTCGAGACAATATGCACCCGCCCGGCCCTCCAAGCCGACGAGTGGGGCAGGTGACGCCCAATAGATCTATCCACATTTCCCCCGTTGTGCATTCCTGCACATTCATGGTTTCCCCCGGGACTTCCAAAGATCGTATAGCAATACAAAGTTAAAACCATAGTATGACATATGTTACCAAAATAGTTTAGCGCATGTTTTCTCCCCCAAAAGTTAAAGCGGTAAAAATGGGGCCGTGAACTCACCTTAAATAGCGTTCTTCGGTTACAAGTAAAGATGTTAAGCCCTTGATAGTCCCTCTACCGGAGATCTATCAAAATGTTCACATAAGTGTTCCGACTAATAACCATAAAGTTATCTAGTCCCCGATTGCCCAGATCGTAACCAAGTATGTTTTAAAACGTGTTTAAATGTTTAACCGACACACTAGACCGACCCGACATTCCGTTGGTGACCCATTACCCTAACTAATCAAGTACACATAGATTACACACAAGGTTCAGGCATAAAACACTTAGTTTGTATTAAAAATCTCATTTCTGCATCAGAACGGTCGAACCAGTCAGTTTTAAGTCTCCTTCTCCCGTTTTCAGTCTCCTTCGCCTGTTTTACATTTCGTTCGACCGTTTGATGCCTCCTTCGCCCGTTCTACCACGTTCGCCCAACGAAAACCCAGGTTCGACCCTGGATTCCCTCCTTCGCACCTTCGATCGGTCGAAGGAGGCCAGGTTCGCCCCTGTTGTACAAATTTTCCTAAAAACGCTTCAAACACATTCAAAACGACTCGAAACATCATCAAACACAGCAGTCAAGCATGGATAACTTATCCTTACAAAACCCCACCGATTTCCCCCAATAATACGTCCATTTCAACCATTTCCTAAAATGGTAAAGATTATGGAAACATCACTTTCATGCATGAATAATTTACCCAATTTGGAAACTTTTGAAATCGATTCATATTCAACTTGAAATGCTCAGTTTGTCGAGTGTTCGATCTTTTCTTATCAATTCTATTGATCATAAATATCAAGCATCAAGTCTAGATTCGTTAATACCCCCAAATACCCATAATATCCTCATATCCAATCCTAACCCTAAACAATAATAATCTAGCATCAATAACAATCCTATATCATGTTTCTATCATAGATACAGCAGCAAATCATAGAACAACACATAACACCACATAATACACAATTTACATATGTTATTCACCAAGAAAACCAATGTTAAATGATAATCTTTTAATTTAGAAAGATGTTTAAAAGGTTTTTAATCATAAAAACACCCATAGAACAGATCCGGACAATTAGGGTTAGATGAAAACGAATTAAAATGCTTTTAAAAAGGTTTAGAATTAAGAACACACCTTGGATTCTTGTTTAGATGTTGTAGATAGGTTAGATTATGAAAAAGAAGAGCAAAAACTCCTTCCTCAGTGATTAAGATCGTTTGAGAGTGTTTTGGGACGGTTAGGGTTTGTGAAATGATGAAAAATGACAAAGTTTGGTATTTATACTACTTCTCCTTCGCCCCAATTTAATGGTCGAAGGTGGCCTCCTTCGACCCTTACATAGGGTCGAATGAGCCCTGTCCTGGTCGAAGGGAATCCTTTAAATTCCACTTCCCAGACAAACGTTCTCCTTCGACCACTCGAAGTGGTCGAACCAGAACTCCTTTTTAACTAGTTTTCCAGTTTGTCGTGTTTAACGCATTCAAACACATCTTAACACATAAGCATGCATCCTTAATCTATATTTGACATATTTAAGCATAGATAATCATTTACACATCATTTAAACACATCTCTGTATATAATCCACTACACGACCCATAATATACACATATACTTAATTAGTTCATGTAATGTCACCAACAACGGAACCCGGTACTAGTGTATTACCAAAACGACTCCCAATGATTCTCCAGATCATTGTACCCTGGACAATCCTAACTTGACCCGACTCAACTAACCCATTTAATTCCTGTTTATAAACGTTTCTCGCTAAGGTAGACTTAGATGTTACTAATATGTTTAAGCCAAACATGCCGGGTGTCACATCATCCCCACGTTGAAAGAATTTTCGTCCCGAAAATTGCGCAAAGCCCCAAAAGAAATAAACGAAAAAGAACAGAACGAAAAGGAAATTACCGGATGTCACATCATCCCCACGTTGAAAGGAATCTCGACCCGAGATTCATTCCGCTTCAGTAGTAACATGCCTCGATTCAAACGCGCGTTTCGGGAAAAGATGAGGATACTTAGCTTTCATCTGATCCTCCCGTTCCCATGTGAACTCCGGTCCACGGTTCGAGTTCCAACGGACTTTAACGATGCGGATTTTACTCCGACGAAGGCTACGAATCTTGTAGTCGAGAATCTCGACAGGTTCCTCCACAATGCGAAGACGATCATCAACCTTGATCTCCTCCAGTGGTACAATGAGAGATTCATCAGCCAAACACTTCTTCAAGTTAGACACATGGAAGACGTTGTGCACACTACCGAGCTCCGCCGGTAAGTCAAGTCTGTATGCCACCGGTCCAATCCGATCTAGGATTGCGAATGGTCCGACATAACGAGGGTTAAGCTTGCCACGCTTTCCAAAGCGTATGACGCCCTTCCATGGTGAAACTTTCAGAAGTACTCTGTCCCCAACCTGGAACTCTAAGGGTTTTCGACGGCGATCGGCATAGCTCTTCTGATGATCCCGTGCAGCAGCCAAGCGTTGACGAATCTGTACGATTTTCTCCGAAGTTTCGTACACAAGTTCCGGACCAGTGAGCTGGCTCTCGCCCACCTCTGCCCAACAAAGTGGTGACCGACATTTCCGTCTGTAAAGAGCCTCGAACGGAACTGGCTTGATACTAGAGTGATAGCTATTGTTGTAGGAGAACTCCACTAACGGCAGGTGGATCTCCCAACTTTTGCCAAAATCGATAACACATGCCCGGAGCATGTCTTCCAAGGTTTGAATCGTCCGCTCACTCTGTCCATCAGTTTGCGGATGATAAGCTGTACTCATATCCAACTGAGTACCCAAAGCCTTGTGCAGGGCCTTCCAGAAACGCGAAGCAAAACGAGAATCACGATCAGAGATAAGAGAGACAGGCACCCCGTGCCGAGCAACCACCTCCTTAAGGTAAAGTCGAGCCAACCGCTCGAGTCCATCGGTTTCCTTAATAGGTATAAAACGTGCCGATTTTGTCAGCCGGTCAACAATCACCCAGATCATATCAAAACCACTAGGTGATCTTGGCAGCTTGGTGACAAAATCCATTAAGAATGTACTTTTTTTAAAGAGATTTTATTGTTAACGAATTAACGCATCGTCTTATGAATAAAATATTATTATTATATTATTTTAGAAACGCTGGGCGTTACAGTCTCCCCTACTTTTGAGAACTTCGTCCCGAAGTTATTAAAACACATGGTTTAGGTAAATGCTTGGACGGTTATAATTTAGTTTAAAGTATGGCAGAAGTTTTATGGATACTAGGATAAAGTGTTACGTATGAGTTATGAGGGTTGGATTACGATAGTCTAAAATAACGAGGGGGAATAAACACCAAACCTAAGTTACATGAGATAATAGACTATGGATGGGCTAAATGAACTACCAATTAACTAGGGTTTGTTTTTGGCTCGACCCCAAATCTCATTTCCGATGTATCGTTAGTGTTTCTTACCAAAGTCCTAATAGAATTTCACACCACCCCAACGTACCTGTAAATTCATGATTACGTTCCGGACCGCAATCAACAATCACCCAGATCATATCAAAACCACAGATCCGGACAATTAGGGTTAGATGAAAACGAATTAAAATGCTTTTAAAAAGGTTTAGGATTAAGAACACACCTTGGATTCTTGTTTAGATGTTGTAGATAGGTTAGATTATGAAAAAGAAGAGCAAAAACTCCTTCCTCAGTGATTAAGATCGTTTGAGAGTGTTTTGGGACGGTTAGGGTTTGTGAAATGATGAAAAATGACAAAGTTTGGTATTTATACTACTTCTCCTTCGCCCCAATTTAATGGTCGAAGGTGGCCTCCTTCGACCCTTACCCAGGGTCAAATGAGCCCTGTCCTGGTCGAAGGGAATCCTTTAAATTCCACTTCCCAGACAAACGTTCTCCTTCGACCACTCGAAGTGGTCGAACCAGAACTCCTTTTTAACTAGTTTTCCAGTTTGTCGTGTTTAACGCATTCAAACACATCTTAACACATAAGCATGCATCCTTAATCTATATTTGACATATTTAAGCATAGATAATCATTTACACATCATTTAAACACATCTATGTATATAATCCACCACACGACCCATAATCTACATATATACTTAATTAGTTCATGTAATGTCACCAACAACGGAACCCGGTACTAGTGTATTACCAAAACGACTCCCAATGATTCTCCAGATCATTGTACCCTGGACAATCCTAACTTGACCCGACTCAACTAACCCAGTTAAGTCTGTTTATAAACGTTTCTCGCTAAGGTAGACTTAGATGTTACTAATATGTTTAAGCCAAACATGCTGGGTGTCGCAGACCAAGAACTTACCCATTACTTTATAGTTACCTCTTCATTAGATCATTGACTAACCGCCATCATTTTCGATAAGAACATTTTACATAAGCTTCAATTAGTTTTGTTGGAGCCTTCCTTATTGACCACCTATACAGAAAATTTTAAACTTTGTATACTTTTACACTCTCTGTTAGTCGAAATCCTGTTGCATGTCCTTCATAAAGTTCGATCAGAAACTTTTCTAAAGTAGGGGAGACTGGTTCATTAGTACCTCTGCCCCTCACTAATTACACATTCCCAAAGCCTTTCACATTTAAACTCTCAATTTCTTAATCTCGGGTCAACTTTCAAAGATTTTGAAACTTTTACTTTGGGTATTAGACAACAATTTTAAATGTTGGCATATCATAAATGATGAAATTTTCTTTAAAAATCTAGTTGACTTTTACAACGTCTTTCGTTTGATTATTATGAAATCACGTTTTATACTCACGCTTCAGTCCGAAATTCAAAATTTATGCTTGAAACAATATTTCTAAACATATTTAGTTGAAAATAGGGAGAAATAAATTTAGAGTATAAAAATAGTGATTATAGTCACAACGCACGATACCGCGCAATCTGCGCGCCTATACTATGAAAATTCGCCATTTTTACGCTAGATAGCACCTAATATTAACTTGGCTTGTATAATATTATGTCTTGAGTCAAAAATATTATTTTTTGGTGTGTCGGGTAGTTAAAACGGTTAAAGGCTTGTACCGCATTAACTAGTAATATACCCGCTAATTTGCACCTAATACCCACTAAATAATATATTATACAATCAAAACACATCACCTTAGCTATATATGTGTGTGTATCGACTAGAATCAGCCACCACATTATAGTGAGGCCACACATACACCTAGATGCAACAAGTGTCCAAGACACTTACACTTGTCTTATAAACCCCAACACACCTTACAACACATCAACCCTACCCCTACACTAATCCTTAGTTTATAAACCCCCTTTTCTTCAACTTCCACCACATCCATAACCATCCGCCACCACTCCATCACCCTACTCTCTCTCTCTCTCATTTTCCAAAAACACTAGATAAATCATCCACATTTCCATTTTTATTTTGTCACACCCTCAAATTTCCACTGCGGGGTTTATACCGCGAGGCGCATGACATACCAGGATCCCATAGCCATAAGTCATATGAACGAACTCCAAATGCCCAAACCATTTAGTTCGTTTTCAAAAACCAAGTTTAGTTAAGTTGCGGAAGCGTAAACCAAATTTAAACCTTTTAAAAACCATGCGCAAAACAACGCGACCAAATTAAAACTACTTGAAAGAAGATGTAAAAGCATAATATGTAATTTAGGTGTATGCCCAAGACCCCAAATGCAGTGAAGTGTGCAGTGCTTTCTAATCCTGGCACCGGAAGCTAACTACCTGCAAAAGCATGTAAATCGTGGGTCAACAAACAATGTTGGTGAGTTCACTAAGTAAAGTAGATGAGTGTGTAACTGCGCTGGTTTCCAAAACCACGTAAACAAGTAATTGAGTTGGTTCCAAGAACCGTGTAAACACTAGTTCGTCGCATGTCAAGGGTAGCTAGCCCATTCATGATAACTAACACCGAATATACCGAACTGCTATGTACGTGGAGCCACAAATGTGAGCCGCATGCCTGACATCATTGTCTATCCACAATGATAATGTTCGTTAGGTTATAGTTCACGCCCGCGCTCCTCGAGCCGGTGTGAGGTTTGTAAGACCTAATAGCGCTATCAACTAATAACCCGCTTGCAATAACCCGGCAACTCATTCGGTACGTGAGGACTTACAGATGATAGAGTTGGTTTAGTTCATCAAGGACACAGTTTGCGAACTAGTAAAACCCGAATCACACAAGGAGTCAAAAACCGACCCACACAAGGATCCATAGCATCCCAACCCGGGATGTGTAAGTAGTCCCAAACCGGACTAGAAAATGTTAAGTAAGTTGTCTCAACCCGAGACACATGCTTTTGAGAAAAGAGTAGTGAAACTCACCTTAGAATGCAAGCAAATAAATCCAACACCAAAGTAGGGTGTGCTACTGACTCCCTAGTACATGTGTCACTAAGTGAGTATATGTGTAATACCATTACACCATATAATCCGTTTGTCCAAGACGTTTAAATGTTCAAAAGCATGTAAGTGACACCTAGTGATTCTACATGCATAAGTAAATATTACGGACCCGTTGGTGAATTTGTTGGTTACCATTACTTTTCCACTTCATATGCATCTCATATAAGTGCCCATTCAAATATATATCAAACACATACCACATAGGACTCCAATTAGTCACACAAACACAAAATACACAATCTGCGTTTTTAGGACAGATTGTGCGTCACCAAAACTAATTTATTTAAAATACTAAATCAGTGAGTTAAACTCCCAAATTTTTACTGAATATTATTTGGGATTCATTTGATAACCCATATTTTTTTTTTGTCTCAAAACCAAACACAAAAATCATGAAAAATCGTACATCACAGATATGTCCAGAAAGTTTCTACAGCAGGTCAGGTTAGTAGAAAAATTCCCAAAAATCGTGTATTCATCCAAAAGGGATGAATCCACTTGGAAAAGCCAAGTTATTACAATGTTAACCTACTGTACAAATTTCATAACTTAATTCCTTGTAAAACTCGAGTTATGATTGTTTAAAGTTGACTCAGTTTGTTAATCCGAAAATCTGACATGACCTTTAATCAAAGAAAATTCCAAAAACATATCAAACGATATCCAAATCAGATGATTTTACCTATTCTAAAAAGCTAAGACCATGTACAATCTATTTATGCAAAGAATCGATCAAAACAATTATTTTCAACCCACGAAACAGACCCTACAAGTCGACATTCAGATTCTGTCCAGATTCTAATCATGCAATATTATCAATTATATCATACCCTAGTTGCATATTATCAATCAATAACACCTAATAATCATAATACAACATTAATAAGAACCACATCTGATCAAAACCCTAATTATACATCACAAACATCATCATTCACAAACCCTAGAAGTCTAAAACATCAAGAACATGCATAATCATGCAACCTATCAATTTCTAATCGCATAGGATTATGTTTAACCCATTCAAACTTCATAAACTTCAAGTTTTGATCTTTATGAAAAGGTTTCAGACCTGGACAAACTTAGTTATAAGGTTTTATAACATATTTAAGATGATTAAAATACAAAAGATTGAAGATTATACCGCAAGCCTTTCAAAACAATCAATCGAATGCTCTCCAAGCTTCCCGATCGATGTTCTTGAGCCTTAGCAGGTGTTTAGGGGTTGATATTTCGTAAATAGGGCAGGGGGGCGATTAGGGTTTGAGTTTAGGAGATACAAGAGGCTTAAGGTTGGTTAAATAGTAGTTTAAGGCGGTTTGGTGAAGTCTGGTGCCCGCGCGCGGCCGCTCGAAGGTTGTGAGCGGCCGCTCACAGCTCTTCGGCCCGCGTCGGTTTACCTGCTTCGTTGTACAACGTGTTTTCATCGATGTTTTCGCTATTTTGGACCATAATACGTGTAACCCCATGTGTTAAGACCCCAACCATCCTACCGGTCCACCTGTTACGATGTTTATTAACATATTCGGTTTAAGTTCATGTAATTACATACAGTTTGCACATAGTTTCACACAGTATCATAAAAAGCACGTAATTGCAATCAATCTCAATCAATTAATTCACAATTATTTAACTTCATTGTTCACCAACGTCCGAGGTTCACTAATCGTGTATACAGTATGGTAATTCCCCGAATTACCACTTCATGCAGTTATTAACCTATAACTGTGCAACGTGTGTCCTATCTAGCTAACCCTAGTTAAGTAGGATGCAAGGAATGTAACTAGAGTTTAGTTAAAGTGAGAACCTGAAATTGCGGGGTATCACATCATCCCCAAGTTGGAAAGAATTTCGTCCCGAAATTCAGCAAGTAAACAATAAAGCCAGCTAGAAAAGTGTGTGCTTGGTTCCCGGATGTCACATCATCCCCAAGTTGAAAGGAATTTCGCCCCGAAATTCACTTTGAAAGAGCTGCTTTATGTTTAGCGTTCGATCTATGTTCAGGTTCAGGTTCAGAAAAGAGGTATGGGTATTTAAACCGCATTTGATCCCTGCGTTCCCACGTGTATTCCGGTCCTAGACGGGAATTCCATCGCACCTTAACAATTGGTATGATGCTCTGTCTGAGTTTCTTGACGCCTTGCTCAAGAATCTCCACCGGTTCTTCCATGAACCTTAGCTGATCGTCCACCTGGATATCCTCCAGTGGCACCACCAGTGTTGTATCCGATAAACATTTTTTTATGTTCGATACGTGGTGTACATCGTGTACCCCATTAAGTTCATTATGCAGGCTCAACCTGTAAGTTATTGGATCAATCCTTTCGACAATTTCAAATGGTTCGACTTTCCCCGTTTTCCAAAGCGTATCACCCCCTTCCAAGGTGACACCTTCAATAGAACCTTGTCCCCAACCTGGAACTTCAAAGGTTTCCTACACTTATCAGCGTAGCTTTTCTGTCGATCTCGAGCAGCAACCATCTGGTTTCTGATTTGTACTATCTTCTCAGAAGTTTCGTGCACGAGTTCGGGACCTGTTAGCTGGCTATCCCCAACCTCAGTCCAGCAGATGGGAGACCTACACTTGCGTCCATAAACTGCCTCAAAAGGCGCACACTGTATTGAAGTGTGGTAGCTGTTGTTATACGAGAATTCAATCAAAGGCAAGTGCTTATCCCAACTGTTGTCAAAATCCACCATGCATGCTCGTAGCAGATCTTCCAATGTTTGGATGGTACGTTCACTCTGTCCATCCGTCTGTGGGTGATAGGCTGTGCTCATATCTAAGCGAGTTCCCAAAGCGTTTTGGAGAGTAGTCCAAAAATGAGAAGTGAATCGTGCATCGCGATAAGATATAATAGAAGTAGGCACCCCATACCTAGAGACTACCTCCTTGATGTAGAGATTAACTAGTTTCTCCAGCGAGTCCGTTTCCTTTATTGCCAGAAAGTGTGCCGATTTGGTTAAACGATCCACGATAACCCAAATCATGTTATGGCCAGTTGCCGTTCTAGGAAGCTTTGTGATGAAATCCAGAGAGATTCCGTCCCATTTCCACATAGGGATTTCTGGTTGCTGGAGTAGGCCTGAAGGTTTCTAATATTCAATCTTAACCTTCGCACAAGTCAAGCACTTACTAACATGAGTGGTTATCTCAGCTTTCATGTTTGGCCACCAGTAAAGAGTTTTGAGATCTTGGTACATTTTGTCCGAACCAGGATGTACCGAATGTCAAGAGGTGTGGGCTTCATCGAGCACCAGTTGTCTGAGATCCCCAAAACGTGGTATCCAGACTCGATTCATGAAACATTGAAGACCATCTGTCTTTAGTTCCAAGTACTTATCAGCACCATGTAAAGTTTCAAGCCCGATGTTTCCTTCTTTCAAAGCCTCGCCCTAGGCTTCATGTATCTTATCAAGAAGATTAGAATGTACGGTAAGTTGTAAAGCTCGTACTCTTTTGGGTTTCGTTTCCTTACGACCGAGGGCATCAGCTACTACGTTAGCTTTCCCTGGATGATACTTGATGGCACAGTCATGATCATTCAGAAGCTTGACCCATCGACACTGTCGCATGTTCAGCTCCTTTTGATCGATGATGAGTTGGAGGCTCTTGTGGTCAGTGAATAACGTACACTTCGTCCCATAGAGATAATGCCTCCAGATCTTTAGAGCAAAAACCATTGCTCCCAGTTCCAAGTCATGGGTGGTGTAATTCTTCTCATGAACCTTTAATTGACGTGAGGCATACGCGATCACCTTATCACGCTGCATCGGCACACACCCTAACCCTTGGATAGACGCGTCACAGTACACCATGAAGTCCTCTGTACCCTCAGGTAGTAATAGTATAGGTGCACTGCAAGGTTTCGACTTTAATAATTGAATAGCAGATTCTTGGGCATCTCACCACTTGTAAGTAATACCCTTCTGTGTCAAAGCAGTGAGGGGTTGAGTGATCTTAGAGAATCCCTCAATGAACCTGCGATAATATCCCGCGAGGCCAAGAAACTGGCGCACCTCTGTAGAAGTCTTAGGATCCTCCCACTTTTTGATAGCTTAAATCTTGGCGGGATCGACATGTATTCCTGCCTTGTTAACCACAAGTCCAAGAAATTGGACTTCTTGAATCCAGAAGTCACATTTAGAGAATTTCGCATTCAGCTGCTCATTTCTCAAGAGTTCCAAGATCAGCTGCAGGTGTTGCTCGTGCTCTTCCCTGCTCTTGGAAGAAATCAGTATGTCATCTATGAACACTATGACGAATTTGTCCAAATAGGGCTTGCACACGTGGTTCATTAGATCCATGAACACAGCCGGTGCATTGGTTAGCCCAAATGGCATCACCAAAAACTCATGATGTCCATAATGAGTTCAAAAGGCTGTCTTCGCCATATCCTTCTCTCGGACTCTCAGCTGATGGTATCTTGTCCTCAAGTCAATCTTAGAATAGAAGCTCGACCCTTGCAGTTGGTCGAACAAGTTATCAATACGAGGCAAAAGGGTAGTGGTTCTCAACCGTCACTTTGCTCAACTCCCGATAATCAATACGCATGCAGAAACTCCCATCTTTCTTCTAAATGAACAGAACTGGATCTCCCCATGGCAAAGAACTAGGTCTGATAAAACCCCTATCCAATAGCTCATGGAGTTGGGTAGACAGTTCTTGAAGTTCGCCTGGTGCTAGGTGATATGGTGCGCGTGCAAGTGGAGCTACTCCAGGTACAAGATCAATTTGGAACTCCACTTGACGAACAGGTGGATGTCCAGGTAGATCCTCTGTGAAAACATCTGGGAAATC
The DNA here is from genome assembly GCA_028751855.1 of Ambrosia trifida. Classification (NCBI taxonomy): domain Eukaryota; kingdom Viridiplantae; phylum Streptophyta; class Magnoliopsida; order Asterales; family Asteraceae; genus Ambrosia; species Ambrosia trifida. The sequence goes on along the minus strand of CM054128.1, from coordinate 59,286,423 downwards.
TCGGACTACTGGAATGTCCTCAATCTTAGTTTCAATTTCAGTTTCAGCTCGAGTGTCAGATATATTAGCCAAAATTGTTGGACAGCCCTTACGAATACATTTCTGGGCTATCAAAAAAAGAGATGATGCCCACCATGGCACCACCACGATCACCCTGTATAGATAACAGTTCTCCACTTGGGAGGGGAATACCAACAATCTTCTCCTGATAGAGAATTTCAGCGTGTTGTTTGGACAACCAGCCCATGCCAACCACGAGGTCAAAGCTACCTAGGGTGATAGGTAGGAGATTGATGGTAAATAATTGCCCCTCCAACTCGAGCTTACAGTCACGATGTATATGGGTTACCTCGACAGGCTTCCTATCAGCACATTCAATAGAGTACAGGGTATCAAGAAGAGTAGGAACCATCCTTAATTGTTTGCTAAGTTTCGATGACACAAAACTATAGTCCGCACCAGTATCATATAAGATTGAAGCAAGAGTGTCGTATCCGTCACGGCATTGTTGTCAGCCCTAGCTTTCCCAGAGCTAATCACAAATGCTCCCCATTGTTGTTGTCACCGTTGTGGTAGTTGTTGTTGAAGGACTTATAGCTCACACTATCCCACGTTCTCTTGCTATCACCAAAAGTAGAAGATGAAGCACCATGCTTCGGAAAAATACCATGCTCAACAGCCTCATCAGTGAGTTTGCGAGCCAGTTGAAAGTTTTGTTAGATTATGGGTAGGTCAGCTGCAGTGGCCAAGCCACGGATCTGAGGGACCCACCCTTTTGGTATGAAATTCAATCCGCTGGTAAAGTTGGTTAATTAGATTCGAGCACGAAGTATCTTACTCCTGTAGCTTGGTAGTGTAGACGTCGATCTCAGACCCATCCGTCTTTATATAACAAATTTCTAGGTTTCATCACAAGGTGTTACGTTCTCCATCCAAGTATCTGTAACTCATCGAGTGTGCATATAGCATACATTACCCCATTCTGCCTGGGGCAAATGCACATGGAAAACACTTATACTATCGAAGCAATCAGACGGTCTCCTTCAGTTCCGTTGGAGTTATCGAGGGTTACAACCAATAAAAGGCTTGAAAATACGATGGCAGGTTGTTGTTGTGGCATGTACGTTCAAGGTATAAGAAAGTGCAAACGTGGAAGTCAGGGGAAAGGAATGATTTAGCGAAATAGATCTTTACTAGCTTGGAAAGATGCGAGGGCCTCAACCACCCTATCGTTGATCATAAGAACTCAGTCTTATCTAAGTTAGCAAAGGGAAAAGAAAGAAAAGATAGGTAAGAAAAGGTAAGAGCCAATCGTCGCCATGCTCTGTCTAGATAGTAGAGTCTTCATCCTCACTTTCCATGTGCTCGTCCTGCTCAGGTTCCCTTTCCATCCCTTATCCTTCCTCTTTCGCGATGTCAGTGTTATATGGTTCTCATCACGTACAGTCTCCTTCTCCGGTCCTGTGTAAGTCAGCTCAATGGTCAACAACACCATTCGTTTCTCCAATCGTGACTGTCAGTCACTGGTAGGTTTCGTCTTCCTTTGAGATGTTGCACTGCATCACAGGCCTTACGTGTAACATCACACAAATTTTCTTTATATATATATAGAGAACTCCCTCGTTTATTCATCCGATTCATGTTTACAGTATCTTTACCATCCATTTTGTTAATTTTTTTGTTTAAATAATGACGTATAATCAATATTAAATTGGATTGTATTAAATTTTGATTTAAAAACGTTAAAAAAAATGTTTGCCTGTGCCAGGATTCGAACCCGAGTCCCTGGCGGGCTAAACCTTAACCACACCACACAAACCACTACACCATTTGGTGTTTTGTGATGTTAATTAAAACCAATTAAACTTAAACCCTTTCAAGGTCCCTTAGTCAAAAAGTCAAACGTAGTCTCCTAGTCAAGTCAAGTCAAAGTGTTAGTAAATATGGTCTCCTAGTCAAGTCAAAGTGTTAGTAAATATGGTCTTCTAGTCAAGTCAAAGCTGTTCCTAAATTCTCGCCTAGTCAAAGTAGTCCCTAATTACAACTCCAAATTTTACACTATAAATACACTAGACTACCATTCAACTCTTTACACCATTAAAAAAAAAAACATTATTATCCCATCTCCCATATACTAAAGTTTTCATCCGTCATTATCTCCTCTAGCTAGTTTCGAGTTTTCCAAGGCATTATTACTAAGTGTTTGCACGCTCAATAAAACGCACGAACTCATTATGCACCTAAGGTGAGTTTACATTGCCCCTTTTTCTATTATATATTTTTGGGGTGAAACATGTTTAAACATTTTATACACTATCATTTACTCATTCTTACATTGTTGAAACTTGTGATTCAATTACACTATCATTTACTCATTCTATCATTTGACTGTAACAAAAAGACATAGTGCAATCATTAACATTGATCAAGCCGCCTGTTTAGATTATAGCGCTATAGGTCTGACAAACCCATCCCCCCGCATAAATTCAGGGATGATCGATAACAGTAACAACATTTAACTAACTTGCGAGTTAGGTCTCAGTCGACACAAGGTTTGATTGTACAAAGACACATTGTTACATGTCGGACTCATACTCTATCATTATACAACTGTGATTGTTGTACCAACTATTGTTATCAATTATATTCGAAAACCTATGTATTCTCACCAACTTTTGTTGACCCAAAATATTTTCAAACTTAACATGTTTCAGGTTCTACTTGCTTGAAGAATTGAGTTAATGCTTGAAGATGTGTACATAGTATTATTCATTTGATGTACGAATTCTTGTAGAACAATTGTATGTAATTTATTTAAATCATTTAATGAAATTTATTATTCACCATGAGCTATTGAACAATCATCACTACGTGACACCTCGATATTTCCGCCATCGGTTGGGGTGTTACAGATTGGTATCAGAGCCATGGTTATAGGGAATTAAGTTATTAGAAAAATAATCTAGTCTATAACCATAGGATTATAATCAGTACTTGCTCCTTTTGCTTGCAACCCTACTTGTTTCTATTCTCTATCTCCCTCCTACTTCTTATCCATACTTTAGTCCCTACAAGAAGATTGTTCTCCATCACAAGATCTACTCTTAGACTAATAGGACAAATCCTCAGGTTTAGCCTGAACCACCTTGAAGATCTCGTCGAAGTTCTAGATTTTAATAACGAACACGTGCAATCTGGAAGGGTGAACGCCTGTATTCTGAGTTTTCTGTCTAGGACTGGCATTGCGCATAAATCCCAATCAGACGAGGGACCCGGATGCCTACCTGGGAATTCTCGGGATGAGTGTTCACTTATAGGCTAAAGCATGTCTTCATTATGTTATTAGAATCTAGAAGTTTTGATAAGTCAACGTTTTCGTTTATTCGTTTTAATTAATGAATAAATGATTACACTCACTTTCCTTAAACTAAGCTCTAAAATCTCAAAATTTTACAGCTTAAATCAATCTCATTTCATAACCATCTATGGATTTCACAATCACACTTCACCTTACCATCTTCGCCACTTTTTAAATATTCAACACCCTACCCAAATCATATTATTTCATTTCTCCATATGTTACTTATTTTTAAAAACTATAACCTCATACCTTAGCACAAACTAAAGATTTCTAAGTCTTGTTGTATTTTCATTGCCTAGTAACTTTACAAAGTATATATTTTTTTGTCAAAAGATGTCCTCGAATTTAAATTCAATTGTTTATTTTTTGACGTAACAAACGATTTTCTATATAATGCTTTAAACTATTAAAAATCACTAATAGAACATTGATCTTCAAAACCTAATGTCATGTTTGAAATCTCCAACTAACGGAAATATTTTAATCAAAGCCTACTTAGCTTGTACTATTTAACAACTTTTGCTTTATGTACAAAACCAATTTTGAAAATAAATTTTTTTTATATCCATAGGAATAATATCTAGTCTCTAGATTCTCCATCGACACTCACTCATTTTCAACTTGTTCAAATTTTTACAATATTTGGCATATACCGCAATCATGTTTTCTTATACACTTGATTATAACCTTTGATCCAAACCCCAAAATTTACACTGCTACTTAATCTCCTTACTATAAAATAAACTTTTTATCAACTATCTTCACATTCACTATCTCTCACAACCTTGATCCTGCTTCAAGATTTTTCATCGTCCTCTCAAGAACTAAATTCATATCCTTCACCTTCTCACACATGAGCTAGTTACCCATGATAACCAAACTATTGAAACTTGATTGTGTGTTGCATCAAACATAAGGATTCGACTATCTACCATATTTGAACATTTGAAACTAGAATTCATGGAATATAGACTATTTGCTATAGACACACCTAGGGTCATTAACCTTGTCTAGGGCAAATCTATTACAACTCATATGCTATACTTGATACTTGATTGCTTACATGTACATATTATCAATTTGCAATTTATGTGTGTAATAATTGGTACACTTAATCAAACAACTGATAGGGGAGGAAGTACTTGCTCAACAGTTAGTAGAGTACCAAATAACCTACTCAACGATTGGTAGAGGTCATCATGCCTGCTCAACAGTCGGTAGAGGCCCTACAACCTGCTCAACGACTGGTAGAGGCTATCGCACCTGCTCAACAATCGATAGAGTTTCTTACTCACTGACTGGTAGAGGTATTTTTCCTGCTCAACAGTTGGACTTATTTTTGGATACATTGTATACGATTCAATCACAAGGTTATTTTGCATTACATACATTTGTGTTTAGAGTCATAGAAGGACACAAAACCCTAATGTAAGGTAAATTGGTGATTGCGGTCCGGAACGTAATCATGAATTTACAGGTACGTTAAGGTGGTGTGAAGTTCTAATAAGGTTTTGTTAGTTCATTTAGTCTTTCTATAGTCAATCAACTCATGCATTACTTTTAAGATTCCTAAAACTTAAGTTTAGTATTTTGCTAGATTCTTACGCTCCTTGCTACTTCAGACGAACCTAATCCAACCCTTAAAACTCACACACATCAATCCTCTTATCCAAATTATTTGAAACAATTTATTTCTATTATCTACAAAATTCATGTCGTGCCTTAACCCCAAATTTTCCAAACCACGGTTGTTCCAATCACCCTCAACCCAGTGTTTTTAATAACTTCGGGACGAAGTTCCTAAAAGTAGGGGAGACTGTAACATTACACAAATTTTCTTTATATATATATAGAGAACTCCCTCGTTTATTCATCCGATTCATGTTTACAGTATCTTTACCATCCATTTTGTTAATTTTTTAGTTTAAATAATGACGTATAATCAAATATTAAATTGGATTGTATTAAATTTTGATTTAAAAACGTTAAAAAAAATGTTTGCCTGTGCCAGGATTCGAACCCGAGTCCCTGGCGGGCTAAACCTTAACCACACCACACAAACCACTACACCATTTGGTGTTTTGTGATGTTAATTAAAACCAATTAAACTTAAACCCTTTCAAGGTCTCTTAGTCAAAAAGTCAAACGTAGTCTCCTAGTCAAGTCAAGTCAAAGTGTTAGTAAATATGGTCTCCTAGTCAAGTCAAAGTGTTAGTAAATATGGTCTTCTAGTCAAGTCAAAGCTGTTCCTAAATTCTCGCCTAGTCAAAAACATTATTATCCCATCTCCCAGATACTAAAGTTTTCATCCGTCATTATCTCCTCTAGCTAGTTTCGAGTTTTCCTAGGCATTATTACTAAGTGTTTGCACGCTCAATAAAACGCACGAACTCATTATGCACCTAAGGTGAGTTTACATAGCTCCTTTTTCTATTTTATATTTTTGGGGTGAAACATGTTTAAACATTTTATACACTATCATTTACTCATTCTTACATTGTTGAAACTTGTGATTCAATTACACTATCATTTACTCATTCTATCGTTTGACTATAACAAAAAGCCACAGTGCAATCATTAACATTGATCAAGCCGCCTGTTTAGATTATAGCGCTATAGGTCTGACAAACCCATCCCCCCGCATAAATTCAGGGATGATCGATAACAGTAACAACATTTAACTAACTTGCGAGTTAGGTCTCAGTCGACACAAGGTTTGATTGTACAAAGACGCCTTGTTACATGTCGGACTCATACTCTATCATTATACAACTGTGATTGTTGTACCAACTATTGTTATCAATTATATTCGAAAACCTATGTATTCTCACCAACTTTTGTTGACCCAAAATATTTTCAAACTTAACATGTTTCAGGTTCTACTTGCTTGAAGAATTGAGTTAATGCTTGAAGATGTGTACATAGTATTATTCATTTGATGTACGAATTCTTGTAGAACAATTGTATGTAATTTATTTAAATCATTTAATTAAATTTATTATTCACCATGAGCTATTGAACAATCATCACTACGTGACACCTCGATGTTTCCGCCATCGGTTGGGGTGTTACAATACGTAACTCCCCAAAAGTGTGTGTAATAAGCCCGGATCTAATGTGTTGATGTGTGAAAAGGTGTAATAAATAAATTCGGTTCAAGTTTTAAAAATGGATAAACCCACTAAACCACACACTAACGGCAAGTGCACCGGTCGCAGTGTAGCAGAGCAAGTAAGTCCGGAATATCGATCCGTGGACACAATGTGGCGACTCTCGGTACTAGACCTCTGTCGACTCCTAGCCTAATAATTTGGATTTTTGTTGATTTTATATTAATTAATTACTAAAACAAATAAATTAAAAATAAACTCAAACTAACAGATAGTGGAGGATTAATAAGGAGGGAAATCAGAAATGGGAAAGGCAACCACCTAGGTATCGAATCCTACTAATGAAATTGGAACTGCCCCGGCTTTGGAAACTATGTTGGCAATCAGGATCTTATAATATTCACCCCTAGTATCCTAGTGGCTCCCGGATCATTTACCAAGACTGACCGAAAAGGAATCCTAAAGGCTACTAATCTCACTGATTGGTTAGATCACCTCTCGGTCTCACTAACTATGCTAAAGTACTCGCTAGACTGGTTTAGATTTCTCACTCTCCAATCACAATACACCCTAAAGTGCAAGGAGTAACCCGTAAAGTCAATCTATGACACAGATAAGCAAAATAATACTAGAAAACCTAGGAAAACCTGATCTCTCAGCGTTTCTAGCCTAAACCTCTAGCACCAAAGACAAACCTAACTACCTATCACCTCTCAGTCTCAAGAGTAGGAAGAATACTAATTACCTCTAAACTCCCAATTAATGTTCCTATGGAATTTCGGCCTAAAACCATAAAGTAAACTACAAGCACAAAGCAAGTAATTCTAACAAGTGTCCAAACATGAAAGACATTCACTAAGACACTCGTGGAACATTAAAAGATCATAATTTAGTAAAAAGCACGCACACACATCATAGAATCATAAACAAGTTTCTTACTAAAACATAAATCCAACTATAAAATCCAAATCCGAAACATAAATCCAAAATCAAAAAGTCGTCATGTCAAACCTAGGTGGCCACTAATGTTTTAGCCAAACATAATAGTAATGGAACAAGATAAAAACATAGGTTCAAAATATAGCAAAGTCATAGTACCAATAATTATAAACACAAAGTAAATAAAATATAAACCAATATTTGCAGTGATCAAACCAGTAGCTTCAATCTTAATCCCAAGCCTCCTTCCTCTCTAAATATTGTTGCTGCTCCTCGTGACTCCTCTTGCGGCTGTCAGATGCGTTCCTCCTTCAAAAATATGTACGCCGCTCTAGATATAATATCCTCGTGATAATATGTTCGCCGTTCGTTCGTGATAAAAATGAATTCCTTCTCTGCGGCGCTGTGATGATCTCCCCCTTTTCATAATAATATGTTGCTTCATATATAATAGTCCACGTAGGGATTTTTTTTCCCAATTAATATTTTTTGGGTTGGGCTTTTTCTCATCATGACATTAAGTCACTAAAAAATTATGGAACTTTCCTTTATTATTATTATTATTAGCTTTCAACTCGGATGTTCTTCACTTGACCAAAGTTTCTCGTCTATGCTCCAACGTCAATGAACACCTGCTCTCAACTGTTGGTGTCTCGATTAGAATTCTATCATTTTGAGCTCATTTTCTTCAAACACCTATAAAATAATAAAATAAATAAATATATAATAAAAATGACACGTAACAATTAAAAACCTAACCAACTAATATACAAAATACATTGGAAAAGAGATGTGTTTTGCAACACATCAAACCTCTCCACACTTAAATCTTTTGCGTCCCGAAAATGAATTATACAAAACCCCAAACAACATTTTCAACGAAGCACTTAACAAAAACGATAGCATCAAACAGGTTCAAAAGCAAGCTACGAAATCAACAAACATAGCGGTTTCACAAGACTTACATCGTTCAAAAGGCTGACTAGTTAAGGTGATACAATTTTATAAACAAGGCCTACCTAGTCAAGCTTCACTTACCATCAAGCAACCGACTATGCACAAGCAAGCACCCCTCATAATAGCACTCATCTCTCGGTTATATATTTATTTGGAGTGAATCTCTCAAAACCGAACTATGAAGCAAAATTATCATAAGCTTGTACGTCAATCAAATTTCCACCAAATTGCTAACACTAACACAAATCAAGAGGACTTCGAAAGGGTAGGTAAGGGTTAAAGGTAGGGAATTTTATTGGGAAAAATTGGCTATAAAGAAAAATAAGAGATAGACCGGATAAACCATGAACATATAAACTCTAACTATTTGGTCTTCTCGACCCACAACCTTTATTCTATTTTTTTTTCTTTTCTCTCTTTTTCATATATTTTTCTTTTTTTTTTCATTTTTTCAGTTTTTTTTTGTCAACTACTCTTTATGCTGTTATATTTTTTTTCTTCTTTTTTTCACATTACATAAATATATAGAATCCGGTAATCAACATAAAATAAAATGGGTGACAAACGAAAGGTTTAGGCTCAAAGTGGTTTCTAAAGGTAAAAATGGCGAAACGGGTCAAATAACAAAAACAAACGAAAAGGCTAATCAAAAAATGGGTAATCCTAATGCCTCTATCATATTTGTGTCAAGTCCAAGCCTAAGGTCTCAAAATGCATCAAAACGCACAAGTTCTAAAATAATGCGACAAAGTCGGTATATCACACATGAAACGAAATAGTAAATATTTATATATAATATTTAAGGCTCAAAACTCACTGTCATGTGGAAATAAGGGTTACCGATACTAGCAAGTGCAAAACCAGTTAACCATCCAGTTTGATCCACTATCCCAGGCACCCCTAACATTTTATTTCAGAAAAACAACTTAGTCAAGCCTACTATCCCGCAACTTAAAGAAACATATGCTAAGACCCGTAAACCCGACAATCGACCCCGCTTTTAACCGACGTATTGAAAAGGCTCGTTTACTAAGAGCAAAAATGATCGGGACTAACACCAAACCAACTTTTTTTTTCTTTTCTTTTTTTTTATGACTCAACCTACAACTAAGCAAAATAAAAACGAAGTTTCCCATCCCCACACTTAGAAAGGCACAGTGTCCTCAATGTGCTCCAGGATACAACGCAAACTAAAAATAAAAATGCAAAAATAAAGAAGAAACGAAAAAAATATATATATAACAACAAAATAAATGGAACGAACTCCCCTGGAAAATGTGACGATAGCTCGCAGAGAGTGTCACATCCATCCATCATCTACAGCCGTATAGCATTTCATTCGCAACCATAGTCGGAATCCTGCAAAAATAAACTAAAAAAAATGAAAGTAAAATGACTCAATGACAAGCGAGATGCCTATTTACAATTTTTTTTTTTTAAAGATCGACCCCACTCGAATGGAGATTGAGTACGGGCATGGGGGATCCAACAGTTAAAAAGGGCCAAGGCAATCCCACATGACTCGATAAACTAAAAATTAAATATATAAAAAAAATAAAAAGAATGAAAATAAAATTAAAAAAATAAAAAAAAATGTACTTGGCGGATGATGATACAAAACTCTACACTTGGGTTTTAACCCAAGTTCAATCAGGTGGCTTCTCTTTTATCCACCCTTTATCCAACCCGTTTAATTCAGATCGTTCACCATTGTTCGTCAAAAGACGAATGGTGAATCTAGAGTAACGTTTGAAAAATTCAAACGGGTCAGACCACCTATTCTTACACTTACCTGGACCAAACTTGATATGTGGCATATGATGAGGGGTATGGTCCATGTGATTGTGAACCCTCTCCCGTGATGGTGGCGGCACGGGCCGGCAATCCTGAATGTGATGAGGTGGTTTGGTCTTCTTCTTTGTTACCACCTCTTCCTCTTCTTCCTCGTTTGGTGTATCTTTGAACTCCGTAGCTAGTTCCCCCATAAGTAATGTTTCTAAAAAGGTAAGATCACCAACCGGGTCAAATTCTTCTTCTTCAAGAGTTGGTAAATTATCCAACTCATCACCAAACTCGTCCTCCCAAGATGGTACATCCATATCTTCATCTTCATTTCCCATCTTGTTCTCATTCTCAATAACCTCTTCAATCAACCCGACGTCTTCTTCAACCTCATTACCACTCCAAAAATCATCTTCAATGGGTTCTTGTTGGACTGGAGGTGGGACTTCTTCGTCCATTATTGTCTCCGGTGCTGGAGTAATATCAGATGGTTGTAAGTATGGATTTTCCCCTTCATACCAATTTACAAAGATCCTTGGTACTGAAGAGGCAAGAAAACTATCGGGCTCCCTCAAAATAGGCATATAGTGATTTTGCATTTGTGTGTAGATGCCTTCTTCATTGTAACCAGCCTTGTCGCACTCTCTTATGTAGTGTGCTACAGTCTTTCTTCCACTAGCATCTGGCATCCTAAAAATCTCACTGCAAACAGACACTAAACAAACAGATCACGGCCACCAGAGAGAGAAAATATATAAAAATAAATAAATAAATAAAAATAAAGAGAAGAAAAATAAATAAAAATATCTACAAAATGACTAGATCCCCGACTCGAGACGTCCCCAAAAGCGCACTGTGTCCACGGCAACGGCGCCAAAAACTTGATGTGTGAAAATGTGTATTAAATAAATTCGGTTCAAGTTTTAAAAATGGATAAACCCACTAAACCACACACTAACGGCAAGTGCACCAGTCGCAGTGTAGCAGAGCAAGTAAGTCCGGAATATCGATCCGTGGACACAATGTGGCGACTCTCGGTACTAGACCTCTGTCGACTCCTAGCCTAATAATTTGGATTTTTGTTGATTTTATATTAATTAATTACTAAAACAAATAAATTAAAAATAAACTCAAACTAACAGATAGTGGAGGATTAATAAGGAGGGAAATCAGAAATGGGAAAGGCAACCACCTAGGTATCGAATCCTACTAATGAAATTGGAACTGCCCCGGCTTTGGAAACTATGTTGGCAATCAGGATCTTATAATATTCACCCCTAGTATCCTAGTGGCTCCCGGATCATTTACCAAGACTGACCGAAAAGGAATCCTAAAGGCTACTAATCTCACTGATTGGTTAGATCACCTCTCGGTCTCACTAACTATGCTAAAGTACTCGCTAGACTGGTTTAGATTTCTCACTCTCCAATCACAATACACCCTAAAGTGCAAGGAGTAACCCGTAAAGTCAATCTATGACACAGATAAGCAAATAATACTAGAAAACCTAGGAAAACCTGATCTCTCAGCGTTTCTAGCCTAAACCTCTAGCACCAAAGACAAACCTAACTACCTATCACCTCTCAGTCTCAAGAGTAGGAAGAATACTAATTACCTCTAAACTCCCAATTAATGTTCCTATGGAATTTCGGCCTAAAACCATAAAGTAAACTACAAGCACAAAGCAAGTAATTCTAACAAGTGTCCAAACATGAAAGACATTCACTAAGACACTCGTGGAACATTAAAAGATCATAAATTAGTAAAAAGCACGCACACACATCATAGAATCATAAACAAGTTTCTTACTAAAACATAAATCCAACTATAAAATCCAAATCCGAAACATAAATCCAAAATCAAAAAGTCGTCATGTCAAACCTAGGTGGCCACTAATGTTTTAGCCAAACATAATAGTAATGGAACAAGATAAAAACATAGGTTCAAAATATAGCAAAGTCATAGTACCAATAATTATAAACACAAAGTAAATAAAATATAAACCAATATTTGCAGTGATCAAACCAGTAGCTTCAATCTTAATCCCAAGCCCTCCTTCCTCTCTAAATATTGTTGCTGCTCCTCGTGACTCCTCTTGCGGCTGTCAGATGCGTTCCTCCTTCAAAAATATGTACGCCGCTCTAGATATAATATCCTCGTGATAATATGTTCGCCGTTCGTTCTTGATAAAAATGAATTCCTTCTCTGCGGCGCTGTGATGATCTCCCCCTTTTCATAATAATATGTTGCTTCATATATAATAGTCCACGTAGGGATTTTTTTTCCTAATTAATATTTTTTGGGTTGGGCTTTTTCTCATCATGACATTAAGTCACTAAAAAAATATGGAACTTTCCTTTATTATTATTATTATTATTATTATTATTATTATTATTATTATTATTATTATTATTATTATTATTATTATTATTATTATTATTATTATTATTAGCTTTCAACTAGGATGTTCTTCACTTGACCAAAGTTTCTCGTCTATGCTCCAATGTCCATGAACACCTGCTCTCAACTGTTGGTGTCTCGATTAGAATTCTATCATTTTGAGCTCATTTTCTTCAAACACCTATAAAATAATAAAATAAATAATATATAATAAAAACGACACGTAACAATTAAAAACCTAACCAACTAATATACAAAATACATTGGAAAAGAGATGTGTTTTGCAACACATCATGTGTTCCCATGAATCTACCATATACTTATGGGTAACAGGGATATGCAGTCATACGTCCGCCCGCTCATACTAGGCGTAAGGTACTAAAGTAAGAAATAAGTTCTATATGTGTAACCTAGTCCCGTATGAGTTTCGAATGGAAGTAAGAAAGATCAAGCAACAAGGAACGGAAACTAATTGTCTCCTTGCTCAGTGAAAAAGGATAAGTCTCAGTATTTGAATTGCTTCACAGTTGGTTCGATTTAATGGTACCACGTCATGCGCATCGTGCAGCTTCCTGTGTACGTGCGCCACAACGCTCGCAAGGGCTCCCTCCCTTGTACTATTGTTGTTTCCTCATCCATGAGGTTTGTTAAGATACTACTCCCAGTAATGCGCCACCTGGTGTAACCCTGGGTTCACACCATTGACGTGTTCAGAATTAGGTCTAGAACTAGAAGATAACATATCTCCCGAAGTCATGTGTTGTAGATATATGTAGCTAAAAGCTAGTTGTGCACTTAGGTTGTGAGTGTACTTATGCTATGATGATTATAGACTAGACTCAACATGCAGTCCTAGTTCACTATAACCAATGGCTCTGATACCAATCTGTCACACCCTCAAATTTCCACTGCAGGGTTTATACCGCGAGGTGCATGACATACTAGGATCCCATAGCCATAGGTCATATGAACGAACTCTAAATGCCCAAACCATTTAGTTCGTTTTCAAAAACCAAGTTTAGTTAAGCTGCAGAAGCGTAAACCAAATTTAAACCTTTTAAAAACCATGCGCAAAACAACGCGCCCAAATTAAAACTACTTGAAAGAACATGTAAAAGCATAATATGTAATTTAGGTGTATGCCCAAGACCCTAAATGCAGTGAAGTGTGCAGTGCTTTCTAATCCTGGCACCGGAAGCTAACTACCTGCAAAAGCATGTAAATCGTGGGTCAACAAACAATGTTGGTGAGTTCACTAAGTAAAGTAGATGAGTGTGTAACTGCGCTGGTTTCCTAAACCACGTAAACAAGTAATTGAGTTGGTTCCAAGAACCATGTAAACACTAGTTCGTCGCATGTCAAGGGTAGCTAGCCCATTCATGATAACTAACACCGAATATACCGAACTGCTATGTACGTGTAGCCACAAATGTGAGCCGCATGCCTGACATCATTGTCTATCCACAATGATAAAGTTCGTTAAGTTATAGTTCACGCCCGCGCTACCCGAGCCGGTGTGAGGTTTGTAAGACCTAATAGCGCTATCAACTAATAACCCGCTTGCCATAACCCGGCAACTCATTCGGTACGTGAGGACTTACAGATGATAGAGTTGGTTTAGTTCATCAAGGACATAGTTTGCGAAATAGTAAAACCCGACTCACACAAGGAGTCAAAAACCGACCCACACAAGGATCCATAGCATCCCAACCCGGGATGTGTAAGTAGTCCCAAACCGAACTAGAAAATAGTAGTCCCAAACCGGACTAGAAAATGTTAAGTAAGTTGTCTCAACCCGAGACGCATGCTTTTGAGAAAAGAGTAGTGAAACTCACCTTAGAATGCAAGCAAATAAATCCAACTCCAAAGTAGGGTGTGCTACCGACTCCCTAGTACATGTTTCACTAAGTGAGTATATGTGTAATACCATTACACCATATAATCCGTTTGTCCAAGACGTTTAAATGTTCAAAAGCGTGTAAGTGACACCTAGTGATTCTACATGCATAAGTAAATCCTACGGACCCGTTGGTGAATATGTTGGTTACCATTAGTTTTACACTTCATATGCATCTCATATAAGTGCCCATTCAAATATATATCAAACACATACCACATAGGACTCCAATTAGTCACTCAAACACAAAATACACAATCTGCGTTTTTAGGACAGATTGTGCGTCACCAAAACTAATTTATTTAAAATACTAAATCAGTGAGTTAAACTCCCAAATTTTTACTGAATATTATTTGGGATTCATTTGATAACCCATATTTTTGTTTTGTCTCAAAACCAAACACAAAAATCATGAAAAATCGTACATCACAGATATGTCCAGAAAGTTTCTATAGCAGGTCAGGTTAGTAGAAAAATTCCCAAAAATCGTGTATTCATCCAAACGGGATGAATCCACTTGGAAAAGCCAAGTTATTCCAATGTTAACCTACTGTCCAAATTTCATAACTTAATTCCTTGTAAAACTCGAGTTATGATTGTTTAAAGTTGACTCAGTTTGTTAATCCGAAAATCTGACATGACCTTTAATCAAAGAAAATTCCAAAAACATATCAAACGATATCCAAATCAGATGATTTTACCTATTCTAAAAAGCTAAGACCATGTACTATCTATTCATGCAAAGAATCGATCAAAAAAATTATTTTCAACCCACGAAACAGACCCTACAAGTCGACATTCAGATTCTGTCCGGATTCTAATCATGCAATATTATCAATTATATCATACCCTAGTTGCATATTATCAATCAATAACACCTAATAATCATAATACAACATTAATAAGAACCACATCTGATCAAAACCCTAATTATACATCACAAACATCATCATTCACAAACCCTAGAAGTCTAAAACATCAAGAACATGCATAATCATGCAACCTATCAATTTCTAATCGCATAGGATTATGTTTAACCCATTCAAACTTCATAAACTTCAAGTTTTGATCTTTATGAAAAGGTTTCAGACCTGGACAAACTTATTTATAAGGTTTTATAACATATTTAAGATGATTAAAATACAAAAGATTGAAGATTATACCGCAAGCCTTTCAAAACAATCAACCGAATGCTCTCCAAGCTTCCCGATCGATGTTCTTGAGCCTTAGCAGGTGTTTAGGGGTTGATATTTCGTAAATAGGGCAGTGGGGCGATTAGGGTTTGAGTTTAGGAGATACAAGAGGCTTAAGGTTGCTTAAATAGTAGTTAAAGGCGGTTTGGTGAAGTCTGGTGCCCGCGCGCGGCCGCTCGAAGGCTGTGAGCGGCCGCTCACAGCTCTTCGGCCCGCGTCGGGTTACCTGCTTCGTTGTACAACGTCTTTTCATCGATGTTTTCGCTATTTTGGACCATAATACGTGTAACCCCATGTGTTAAGACCCCAACCATCCTACCGGTCCACCTGTTACGATGTTTATTAACATATTTGGTTTAAGTTCACGTAATTACATACAGTTTGCACATAGTTTCACACAGTATCATAAAAGCACGTAATTACAATCAATCTCAATCAATTAATTCACAATTAGTTAACTTCATTGTTCACCAACGTCCGAGGTTCACTAATCGTGTATACAGTATGGTAATTCTCCGAATTACCACTTCATGCAGTTATTAACCTATAATTGTGCAACGTGTGTCCTATCTAGCTAACCCTAGTTAAGTAGGATGCAAGGAATGTAACTAGAGTTTAGTTAAAGTGAGAACCTGTAATTGCGAGGTATCACATATTTCATCCAAGAAGTCCAAAATTTGAAGATATGAACAAGATTTGTCTTAGGTTTTGAAGCAATCATTATCTAAACACCCATTTTCTTTCTTTATTTTCAACGTAAAAATCCTAACTCTTGTTCATACATTTCAATTTTACTCCACCTTTAACTTGGATGATTCACACAAATCTAAAGATATATCAAATGTTTTTTTATAAAAATAAAAGAAAGATAAGTGAGTGTGTGTATGCCGTGTATATATATATATATATATATGTATATATGAGTTAATGTTGAAGACTTAAACACAAAATCATCATTGCATGTATGATCTAGCCTATGATTGACATGATCCAAGTTACTAAACATGATTCTTAGAGGTTAAAATGATAATGTATGGGTTTAAAAAAAATGGAAAACAAAAACTAATTATACATACATATATGTATGCCATGTATATGTATGTATGTATGTATATAAATTGGGATTCTTGATTATTCTTGTTTAAATGGACACTAGACATGACAAGAATGAGTAAAAAATGGGTTTTCAATATATGAAACTTAAAGCATAATATACCTTCGTGATACATATTATCGCTAAATACATATTTTTCATAAAAATATCATTTCCCCAAATAATTTAGCGAACCTTAAGACATATCCTTCATTAGCATTTTTATATATATAGGTTGAGTTCTGCGGAATTCTTAAGCCTTTACGACGAACTTTCTCGGAATTTACACTTAGCGAAACTGTGAGTATATCTTTCCCCCTCTTCATGTTTTATACTTTTGGGGCTATTCATGTACGCTATTATCAAATGTTATTCTTATTCTTAATGAAATTCTCATGTGTGTTTGCTTTATGTTAATTTGTGTGTCTATGACTTGTCCAAATCATTAACCTTTGAGGGCATAGCATTTCAATGAATAGTACTATGGTATATACCCCTTGTGACTCTGTTGAGAGACCTTGGTCATTGTCTTGTGATTCATTATACTCAAAAATGGTTTGATTCTTGATACTTGATTCTTAGGGTTGATTTTGAACGGATATTACTTAAATTACATAATTGCAAACGATAAACAACACATGAATTGCGAAACGTTTTTGTACTATATGTATCAAATGGATGTACTCACAAATACATTATATGTGTTGACAAATTATTTTGTACATGTTTCAGGTGACGTTTGATCTTACTTGCTTTCACGCTTAGGCTGGACCTAGTGCTTAAATAAAAGACTGAATATTTATTTATCTATGTTTGAGATTTCTATTAAGAGTTTTGTATTTCCTTTTGGATAATGAAAGTTTGTTTGCAAGTAATATTTACAATTTAGTCCATGTGCTATTGAACAATCATCACTACGTGACACCTCGATGTTTCCGCCATCGGTTGGGGTGTTACATAACCCTTAACTTTCTTGCTAGGATTCCCAGTTGATCCGTCTTTCTTTCCCTCACTTCTCTTTCTCTTCCCAAACTTTGAGCGATTCGACTGCTCACCAGAACCACTACCAGAACTTGAACCCAGATTCTTTCCCTCAATACTGCTAGCCTCAGAAATCTTCAACCCCGAAACCTTTCGAATTAATGTGCCCATTCGGATGGCATCCTCTGTGAGACTTAGGGCAAGGTCAATAGCCTCACGCATGGTCGTGGGTTTGGAGGATGTGACCATACTACGGATTTGGGGTGCCAACCCGAATAGATATCGTTCAATTTTCTTATTCTCCGGCGTAACTAGCCGGAGAACCAATCTAGAAAGGTCATGGAATCTGGACGTATAACCTGCAACGTCCACACCGATCATTGTGAGATTCCAGAATTCGGATTCGAGCTTCTGAACTTCGCTCGCTGGGTAGTATTCAGAGATCATGAGTTCTTTCAGTTCCAACCACGAGAGAGAATATGCTGCGTCATCTCCCAATGATTGGACTTGGCTGTTCTACCAAGTCAAAGCGTGGTCCAGAAACAGATTGGTAGAGTACATCACTGTTTGACGGGGAGTGCAGCTGCTAATACGGATCACCGCTTCTGTTTTCTCAAACCACTTGACCAACCCGACAGAACCTTCCGTTCCAAGAATGCCTTATATGTGCAACCCCATTCACGGGAGGCGGTTTCTGCAATAATAAGGTAATATGTTACTACGGGATAGGAACATTACGATAATCTCCCAACATTTCACTTTTTCATAAACCTCTAACAAGTGGGGGAGGTCTCGTGGTGGTCGCTCCCTATTCATTCTCGTGATCTGTCAGTACGCGCGGTGTTATGTTCCGCCATAGCTCGGGCAATGCGCTCCGATATCAGTTGTTCATGTTCAGCAGGGGTCGTGGGCAATCCATCATTGCCGGTGTTACTTCGCGTTGCCGGTGCAATTATACTTCAATAATAAGTATCAAAGGTTAATTCGACGAATATTTATACAAATATTGTCGCACACAACGCATAAATAACAACACATCACATGAACATAGTCGACAACATGACATCACAATACAACCCACAATCCACACAATAAAGAATGAATAATAACCACAGACAATCACAAGATGCATAATGTAATAACAACATATTTTACCATAACTATAACATGATTTTTCATTCATTCCAACAACGAGCATATCAATTGTTTCATAACAACAAAAAATGATGGGTAACATCGTCCCACTTACATCGTTTTTGAAATAAAATCAAAAGATCATACTACATACTGGCACAACCCGCCAGGATAGGTAAAACGCAAAAGAAAAGCTTTCACTACATCCTGCCTGATGCTATACAATTGTTGTGGTATCCCTGCAGTAATCGCGTCACTGGGTGGAGGTGGCGAGTACTGGTACTGGGGCGCACTAGTGCTAATGGCCATGATGTGGTCATATAAGAACTGCCGGTGAGCGAAGTGAGTCTCACCGGTGATGCCACACAGGGCATCCATGCTCAGCAACTCCTCCTCATAGTGTGCCAGCGCATCCTAGGCATCTATAATCCTCGCCTACATGATACGTGCCTGCTAATCTACATGCGTAACGGTGCGCTGCACCGTGTCTGCTAGTGTCTGGAAATCGCTCTCCAGAGATATCAGGGTAGTCCAGGCAGGCCCAGGTAGTGGGTCCATCCCAAAGGGCTGCGACGGCCCGTGCATATCAAGGTACGTCGGCTGCGAAGGGCCGACTATGTCCGGTATGAGGGGTGGTAGAGGTTCAAATGGCTGAGGAAAACCCATCAGCTCAGGGGCGAGAGAGGGTGGCATCATGTATGGGTCTCCTACACCCCAAGTGTCTGGTGCAGATGGTAGGCATGGGCCTGGTGGGGACTGGCGGTAGCATGGGTAGAGTGGGGATGGGTGAGACCATAGGTGCTGTGGATGGTAACATAGGCTCGGCAAGTGGAGCAATGAGAGGCTGTGGGGTGATCGCCCACTCCGGGGTGGACATCACCACGGTGGGTGTAGCAGGACTGACCGTGGAATAAGCAGTCATGCCCGCTCTACGCAGCTCGGAGCTGCGAGCAGAGCTACCCTCTAACACGTGCCCGGAAGATGTCAGCACATCGTGCGGTGATGGCTCGGGGAGGGCGAGAGGGGCTAATGGTGTAGCTGCAGCAGCCTCAGAAACAGGAGCAGCAGGCTCCTCATGGTCCTGGGGTGGGATAGGTGCAGGCTCAGCGGCAGGAGTCGATAATCCTAAGACCGCTCGGGGTGGTGGGGTCGGGTACCAGATGGACGTCGGTCCAACGATGGTGGGTCTCACTGATGCTATCGACTCCTCGAGGTCCGTGCGAACATCTGGGTGCTTGGGCTCCAAGAGCCCAGCGTAGAAACCTCCAACTAAGGGTACCAAGGCCCTACCCATAGGGACCTGGATGACTGGGGGTGGACTGGAGGGTGGTCAATAGGGGCCTGGGGGTCGTAGGGCGACTCTACAGTCTCAAACCGGGCTGGGGCTGGGCGCGAAGGGCCGCCACATCCTACGGGGAAGGCCCTGACGGCTGGGATGGGGTGTGGGGGTAGGGGAGCTACTGGGGGTGGGACCTCGGGTAAGTCAGCCTGTGGTACAACGACTAGTGGCTCGCCGGCAGCGGCGGCCGGGGATGTAACCGAGTCGGAGTCGGACTCATCCATGGATAGGTCCTCCTCCTCGTCCTCGCTGGGGTCCATCTCCTCTGTACCCTCGCCACCCGCGTCCTCCGCGGAGGCCTCAACCTCCATGGGCTCTACCTCAAGATCGAGGTCTATAACTTCGACGGGCTCGGCTGGTGGAGCGTCAACAATCTGGATGCTACTATCGAAGCTGGACTCGGGTACCGCACTACTTTCTGCAGACATTTCCTGGCAAAAGAACTGTACTAATATATATAAATTATCAATTTAGAAAGTTTTTAGGCTTATATCTAGCACAACCTTCCTAACTCCTAACCCTAACGTAACATATATTGACACCCATGGCTATCTTGGTCGGAATCTCCCCATATACAATGTTCCTTTCTTTTTGGAAGAATTACTTTGTTGCGTTTTATATTTTAGAAAACTTTATCCTTTGAACCAAATCCGGTTATAATCAAGGTGGTTTAGGCTAAACCTGAGGATTTTGTCTTATTAGTCTAAGAGTAGATCCAGTGATGGAGAGCAATCTTCTTGTAGGGATTTAAAGTAAGGATAAGTAGTAGGAGGGAGATAGAGAATAGCAAGTAAAAGGAGCAAATACTAGTTATAATCCTATGGTTATAGACTAGATTATTTTTCTAATAACCTAATTCCCTATAACCATGACTCTGATACCAATCTGTAACACCCCAACCGATGGCGGAAACATCGGGATGTCACGTATTGATGATTGTTCAGTAGCTCATGGTGAATAATAAATTTCATTAAATAATGTTAAATAAATTACATACAATTGTTCTAAGAATTTGTACATCTCAAGACGAAAAATACTAGCTACACATCTTCAAGCATTAACTCTAATCTTCAAGCAAATAGAACCTGAAACATGTTAAGTTTGAAAATATTTTGGGTCAACAAAAGTTGGTGAGAATACATAGGTTTTGCATATAGTTAAAAGCAATATGTTGTATTGCAATCATAGTTGAAGTATAATAATGAGTAATGATAGAATATGAGTCCGACATGTAACAATGCGTCTTCTGGCACAGGCAAACATTTTTTTTAACGTTTTTAAATCAGAATTTTTAATACAATCCAATTTAATATTGATTATACGTCATTATTTAAACAAAAAAAAAATAACAAAATGGATGGTAAAGATACTGTAAACATGAATCGGATGAATAAACGAGGGAGTTCTATGTATATATATAAAGAAAACTTGTGTGATGTTACAGTCTCCCCTACTTTTAGGAACTTCTTCCCGAAGTTTATTTTAAGAAGAAACATTTGAATAGTGTTGAGGATAGTTAGGGTGACTATGGTTCAGAGTAGGGTAAAAATTTAAGGAATGTATAAGATAACCATAAATGCTAGATGGACTACCAAATAACTAGGGTTTGTTATTGGTCTGACCCTACAATATCCCTTTCCACGTATAATTAGTGTTTATATATAGGGTGTACCACAGCTAACCCATCACACCTCTGATACTTCGAAAACATACGGGGTATCTCCCAAAACCTTAATAGAATTTCACACTACCTTAATGTACCTGTAAATTCATGATTACATTCCGGACCGCAATCACCAATTTACCTTACATTAGGGTTTTGTGTCCTTCTATGACTCTAAACACACATGTAAGTAATGCAAAATAGCCTTGTGATTGAATCGTATACAATGTGTCCAAAAATAAGTCTAACTGTTGAGCAGGAAAAACACCTCTACCAGTCAGTGAGTAAGAACCTCTACCGATTGTTGAGCAGGTGCGATAGCCTCTACCAGTTGTTGAGCAGGTTGTAGGGCCTCTACCGACTGTTGAGCAGGCATGATGACCTCTACCAATCGTTGAGTAGGTTATTTGGTACTCTACTAACTGTTGAGCAAGTAATTCATCCTCTATCAGTTGTTTGATTAAGTGTACCAATTATTACACACATGAATTGCAAATTGATAATATGTACATGTAAGCAATCAAGTATCAAGTATAGCATACGAGTTGTAATAGAGTTTCCCTAGACAAGGTTAATGACTCTAGGTGTGTCTATAGCAAATAGTTTATATTCCATGAATTCTAGTTTCAAATGTTCAAATATGGTAGATAGTCGAATCCTCATGTATAACTAAGGATTATGTTTGATGCAACACACAATCAAGTTTCAATAGTTTGGTTATCATGGGTAACTAGCTCATGTGTGAGAAGGTGAAGGATATGAATTTAGTTCTTGAGAGGATGATGAAAAATCTTGAAGCAGAATCAAGGTTGTGAGAGATAGTGAATGTGAAGATAGTTGATAAAGAGTTTATTTATAGTAAGGAGATTATGTTGCAGTGTAAATTTTGGGGTTTGGATCAAAGGTTATAATCAAGTGTATAAGAAAACATGATTGTGGTATATGCCAAATATTGTAAAAATTTGAACAAGTTGAAAATGAGTGAGTGTCGATGGAGAATTTAGTGACTAGATATTATTCCTATGGATAAAAAAAATCTTATTTTCAAAATTGGTTTTATACATAAAGCAAAAGTTGTTAAATAGTACAAGCTAAGTGGGCTTTGATTAAAATATTCCCGTTAGTTGGAGATTTCAAACATGACATTAGGTTTTGAAGATCAAGGTTCTATTAAGTGATTTTTAATAGTTTAAAGCATTATATAGAAAATTGTTTGTTACGTCAATAAATAAACAATTGAATTTAAGTTCGAGGACATCTTTTGACAAAAATATGTACTTTGTAAAGTTACTAAGTAATGAAAATACAATAGGATTTAGAAATCTTTAGTTTGTGCTAAGGTATGAGGTTATAGTTTTTAAAAATAAGTAACATGTGGAGAAATGAAATAATATGATTTGGGTAGGGTGTTGAATATTTAAAAAGTGGCTAAGATGGTAAGGTGAAGTTTGATTGTGAAATCCATAGATGGTTATGAAATGAGATTGATTTAAGCTGTAAAATTTTGAGATTTTAGAGCTTAGTTCAAGGAAAGTGAGTGTAATCATTTATTCATTAATTAAAACGAATAAACGAAAACGTTGACTTATCAAAGATTCTAGATTCTAATAACATAGTAAAGACTTGCTTTAGCCTATAAGTGAACACTCATCCCGAGAATTCCCAGGTAAGCATCCGGGTCCCTCGTCTGATTGGGATATACGCGCAATGCCAGCCTAGACAGAAGACTCAGAATACAGGCGTTCACCCTTCCAGATTGCACGTGTTCATTATTAAAATCTAGAACTTCGACGAGATCTCAAGGTGGTTCAGGCTAAACCTGAGGATTTTGTCTTATTAGTCTAAGAGTAGATCCAGTGATGGAGAGCAATCTTCTTGTAGGGATTTAAAGTAGGGATAAGCAGTAGGAGGGAGATAGAGAATAGCAAGTAAAAGGAGCAAATACTGTTTATAATCCTATGGTTATAGACTAGATTATTTTTCTAATAACCTAATTCCCTATAACCATTGCTCTGATACCAATCTGTAACACCCCAACCGATGGCGGAAACATCGGGATGTCATGTATTGATGATTGTTCAGTAGCTCATGGTGAATAATAAATTTCATTAAATAATTTAAATAAATTACATACAATTGTTCTAAGAATTTGTACATCTCAAGACGAAAAATACTAGCTACACATCTTCAAGCATTAACTCTAATCTTCAAGCAAATAGAACCTGAAACATGTTAAGTTTGAAAATATTTTGGGTCAACAAAAGTTGGTGAGAATACATAGGTTTTGCATATAGTTGAAAGCAATATGTTATATTGCAATCATAGTTGAAGTATAATAATGAGTAATGATAGAATATGAGTCCGACATGTAACAATGCGTCTTTTGTACAATCAAACCTTGTGTCGACTGAGACCTAACTTGCATGTTAGTAAAAGTGTAACTGTTATCGATCATCCTTGAATTTATGCGGGGGGATGGGTTTGTCAGACCTATAGCGCTATAATCTAAACAGGCGGCTTGATCAATGTTAATGATTGTACTGTGTCTTTTTGTTACAGTCAAATGATAGAATGAATAAATGATAGTGTAATTGAATCACAAGTTTCAACAATGTAAGAATGAGTAAATGATAGAGTATAAAATGTTTAAACATGTTTCACCCCAAAATGTAAAACAGAAAAAGGGGTTATGTAAACTCACCTTAGGTGCATAATGAGTTCGTGCGTTTTATTGAGCGTGCAAACACTTAGTAATAATGTCTTGGAAACTCGAAACTAGCTAGAGGAGATAATGACGGATGAAAACTTTAGTATATGGGAGATGGGATAATAATGTTTTTTTTTTTTTTTTTTTTGAATGGTGCCAAGAGTTGAATGGTAGGCTAGTGTATTTATAGTGTAAAATTTGGAGTTGTAATTAGGGACTACTTTGACTAGGCTAGAATTTAGGAACAACTTTGACTTGACTAGAAGACCATATTTACTAACACTTTGACTTGACTTGACTAGGAGACTACGTTTGACTTTTCAGGTTTGACTAAGGGACCTTGAAAGGGTTTAAGTTTAATTGGTTTTAATTAACATCACAACACACCAAATGGTGTAGTGGTTTGTGTGGTGTGGTTAAGGTTTAGACCGCCAGGGACTCGGGTTCGAATCCTGGCACAGGCAAACATTTTTTTTAACGTTTTTAAATCAGAATTTTTAATACAATCCAATTTAATATTGATTATACGTCATTATTTAAACAAAAAAATTAACAAAATGGATGGTAAAGATACTGTAAACATGAATCGGATGAATAAACGAGGGAGTTCTATGTATATATATAAAGAAAATTTGTGTGATGTTACAAATAACACATGTTGTGACCATTATAGGAGTTGCAAATTCCTACAATCTACTTGAGCCCATAACCAAACCAAGACTACTAATAATGCCCCGCTCCAAGTCGTTTCTCGGAATCCAACGACTTAATTTCAGAATACGTTCACCCTTGGCATACGCCGATGCATAATCGACGCTATTGATTAGGGGTAGACCTTGTTAGGCACCAATAGTACTATCCAAATATTCCTTCGGTTTCATTTCCCTGAATTAATGGTTACAGAAGAGAGGACTCAACCCCGATTGGCGATCACTACTCAAGTAATTTATCCTGTCACACATTTTCCCTAACATATCTTTCCCCCGAAAAACGTAAAACAGTTTAAAATGGGGCCGTGAAACTCACCTCAACAAGTGCACAAGCCTGAATAGAGAATAGTTCGTCCGAGGTCAACACCTACAAACGTCCTAGACGTATAAGTCACTAAACCTATAGTGTGTGTGTTTCGGCAAGTTGTACGTCCAACTCCCAAACCACGATTTAATCCAATTCCCCGTTTAATTAGACGTGTATCCTAGGTCCGTTGGTGATGGATTACCCTTTTTACAAGTTACTTATATTTTCATGAATATTTCTTAACTTGTATAATATTATCCTCGACTCAACTTCACTTAACGTATAATTATTTTCCCATTAAATAATTATACTTAAGATCTCGTCGTTCGATATAATATTTTTAACACTTGACTCGACTCACTTTACCGTATATTTATTTTCCCAAAATGAATATACTAAGATCTTGTCGATCGATAATGTATTTTCTTCACTCGACTCGACTCACCATGCCGTATATTTACTTTCCCATTAAATAAATATACTAGGATCTCGTCGATTCGATAATATATATTTTTATGGTCAATTCCATAC
This sequence comes from Ambrosia trifida, assembly GCA_028751855.1. Lineage (NCBI taxonomy): Eukaryota > Viridiplantae > Streptophyta > Magnoliopsida > Asterales > Asteraceae > Ambrosia > Ambrosia trifida. The sequence goes on along the minus strand of CM054128.1, from coordinate 59,260,319 downwards.
GCTTGTATTAACGTTTAATCGTTAGATTATTTAAGTTATTTTTCTCCCACGAATATTTCCAAACACTTAGGAAAGTGTTATGTATTTTTCACCCAAATTATATATTTTAAATCCTTAAAATATATTTATACTCATCTTGACGTAATGATATTTTTCTCGTTCGTCCGTTTTTACGTCTTAGTTCGTTAACACGTGCAGATCCGATTACTTAACTTATATATATGTATGTAGTTAATTTTTCCCAAGTTTCTCAATATGTGTATTCTAGAAATTTATTCACCTTTTTAATTTCCTACACATCACTTGGAAGTTTTATAAACATGTTTGTATTCTTATTACCAAGACTTGGTTTGTTATATATAAAAATGCTCCAACACTTTTATATTCCCATTTGTATAAAAGTGTTCATTTTTATATAAGTTCTTCCAAGTTTTTAATTTGTCTAACATTTTATAAAAACCTTTGTTTTGATATATTTCCACATGTTAGAAAATCTATATTTTTATAAAACTCTATTTTATAAAAATGCATTTTTATACAAGATAATGTGTATACTTGCTAGCATTTACCAAATCTACCTTGGAAAGTTATTATCTTTCACTTTTGACATTAAACTTTCCATAGTCTTATTTTTAGACACAAGTTTCTAAAAATATCATTTTAAGTCCCTCAACTTTTAAAGTTACTAAAATAGTCCTTTAACTTATAGAAGTTACATTTTTCCATTCTATCTTTCAAGATTATCAATTTTCTACTAAACTAGTGGACTTTAAGGGATCATTTTTTTCATGTTAGTTTATTTTCATATTTCAACACTTTTAATAGTCTCATATCATCTCATTAAGGCTACTAATAAGTGTAATTAGTGTATTTTGTTCAACATGTCCAAATCATATCTTTCAAGTTTGTAGACTTTAATAATGCAAATCTTTGTATAACTTATTTTCTAACAAAAGCAACCTTATAACAAGTCTTATATGCTTATGTTAAGATGATTAAAACTATTTTTAAATTCACTCAAGTTCTAATAACAAGTTATAGTTAAATCACCATTTTCTTCAAGTATTCATGATCTTTATAAAAACTACAAGAATACTTCACATCCATCATCAATTTCGGCCCATACACACCATCTTAACACCATTTTAGTCTTTAAAATCATATGTTTTATTATGAAAAGCTTATTCAAGTTAACCCCTGTACAACTTGCTTCAAGCTATTAAACATAAACTTTTAAAGACAAAACAATATCAAGAATACATACAACTAGCACAAGGCTAGGGAAGGTAACAATGCTTGATTTTGATGGGGTTTAGTGTGTTCTTCCTATTTGGTTAAGCTCCAAGCTTGAAACACGCAATGGGGGTTTGGAAGATGGATCTTTATGAGTGATTTTGAGGTGTTTAAACTTGAAAGTGAGTGTGTGGGAGCCCTTGCAAGTCCACGGCCAAGAGGAGAAGAAGAAGATTTTTGCTTTATGTTTGATCAAGTATACTCTCACATGGACCCTTTATAATCCTTCATGATCTTCCAAAGATCATATGCAATCTAACATGGATTCAGAAGGATTTCTAGTATACTATAGTGATCTTTGGGTGATTTTGAGAGGGTGTATGTGTCGTGAGTTTACAAGAGGAGAAGAGGTTTTGTGAATCTTCTAAGGACACAATAATCTCTTATACAATCTAGTGTGGATATTATTTTCCTTAGATCATGGCTTTGCTTGTACTAAGAAATCTTTGGGGGATTGTTTTCTTGGGTGTTGGTCGTAGGTTTTTAAAAGAAAAGGAAAGGTTTGTGTTATCTTGTTAGGACAAGTAATCTACACAAGATCATTTCATAATATTCATACCATGCCTTCCATATCCACTCCTAGATCATAAGTACCAAAAAGAAGATTTGAAGCATGGGGAGGGGGGTGGCCGGTTCTTGGGTGGGTGTTTGTGGGGTCCACAACACAAAGTATTGGCTAACTATTTGTTAAGTTTCATCCTTTAACGTTCGGGTGTCGTTCGGGTATTATTCGGATTTTAATCACGTGTTATTCGGATATTATAAGTGCCTCTAATAACCCTTAAACATAGCCTAGTTTAAGCGTTGATTGGTTAATTAGGCTCTTGTTGGGTGAAATTATAAGTTATACGCGTACCGGGTGCGGTACGCGCACTTTATTCGTTACCGGGAGATTTGTATGTAAAGTTTTTAGTTATGGTTTTGGAGTTCCAAAACACATTAAATTTTGTGAAAATACCCTTTATTTTATATCTTGGGCGTCCGGGATCCTTTTCGTTCATTTAATTTTTACCGGGTAATCACCAACGTCCATACCGGATAAGTTTATTCGCACATGATCCTATCATGCTTCACCATTAAACGTGTGCATCCCTATGCATCTTATGGGGAATTTACTATTCTCTATGGCCTCAGTTAAGCAATTAACATGAATTCGCACTTAATTACGTTAATTACACATTAATTAATTAGTACGGATTTACCTTATTTTTGCCGGTTGTTACATTCTCCCCCCATTAAGAGAATTCCGTCCCAGAATTCAGTTCAAGTTCTCCGGTACAGGGGCTTCTCGAATAGGGCGGGATATTTCTGCTTCATCCGGTCCAGCCTTTCCCACGTGAACTCCGGTTCACGCTTGGCATTCCAACGCACTTTGACCAATCTGATCTTACTACATCTCAGTTTCTGAACCTTCCAATCAGTCACTTCGATTGGTTCCTCGACAAAATGTAGCTTATCGTCGATGTGGATTTCGTTGGCAGGGATAATAAGGGTCTCATCATATAGACACTTTTTCAAATTTGACACATGGAACGTGCCATGTATCCCGTTAAGCTCTTGTGGTAACTTGAGCTTGTATGCCACAGGGCCTACTCTGGACAAAATTTCGAAAGGACCAACGTATCGAGGATTTAACTTCCCACGCTTTCCAAAACGTGCAAACCTTTCCAAGGTGACACCTTCAGTAGGACCCTGTCTCCGACTTGAAATTCCAAAGGCTTACGCCTCATATCCGCATAACTTTACACTTATGGTTTTGGAGTTCCAAAAAACATTATATTTTGTGAAAATACACTTTATTTTATATCCTGGGCGTCTGGGATCCTTTTCGTTCATTTAATTTTTACCGGGTAATCACCAACGTCCATGCCAGATAAGTTTATTCGCACATGATCCTATCATGCTTCACCATTAAACGTGTGCATTCCTATGCATCTTATGGGGAATTTACTATTCTCTAAAGCCTCAGTTATGCAATTAACACGAATTTGCACTTAATTACGTTAATTACACATTAATTAATTAGTACGGATTTACCTTATTTTTGTCGGTTGTTACATAACTTAACTGAATCAAATTGTTGGTGGGATTATTTATTTAAACCCCCTTTATACACAATTACAATTATCAATATACCCAACCATCCTTTTTGAGCAACACTGATTGAAAAACAAATTATTAACATAGAAGAATTTGTAATAATTAATACCAAGTAGTTATCGTGTAAACTTTCATGTCATGTGACTAATAGCTAAATAAAAACTTAACACTTAATATTTATCAAGGTACAGAATAACTTGTATGCTTTAGCAAAAACCATTTCAAATTTGTAACATTCCTAATAGCAAAAGAAATAGTGCAACCATCAATTGACCAAAAGTAGAGAAGTGACATAGGCATCAAGTACAACCATGCCCATGCCCACAACCACCTGAAGTGTAACCCATTTCACCAACAACAGGTTTCAAAAACTCATTAATGCTTAGGGAATGCACACATGGAAACAAAATAAACATGTGCGCTAAATGTAGTAATTTTGACCCATTTACTTTTGAATGGGTCGTTTTAGATTTTACTTAGTAACACATTAATTATAGTTTAAGCATACATATTAACACATTAATTATATAACATATAGAAACATTACCTTCTAATCTCTGTTATTTTTGTTTGCAATCTCTATAGGCTTATCCTTGTAAGTCCCCTACCAAAATGAATTCAAACATATCATATATATATATATATATATATATATATATATATATATAGTTGTTGCAAAATAGCTTTTGTATAGAAAAGTAGGGATAACTTTTGTTGCTCTTTACATCAAGCTGTTGACTATTACATTTATTACCACAAATGCCAATCCATTTTGAGTTTTTATTAAAAATACATCATCAAGATGTTAACGCTTTTGATTCTCACAAATTGGTCATCAAGCACCTCTTGCCATATTCGTGGTGACCATACCATTGACTTTTCAATATTAAAAAATATAAATTAAAATAGGACTAATACCCTAAGGAGATAAAGATAGTTAGAAATTAGGACAACTTTGGAATCGTTTTGACCCGTATGACCATATCAACCCTCTATGAAATTGTAATCATTTGACCAAGTTTGAGGCAAGGTGTAGACTAAATAAATATGATTACACATAAAAGAGTCGAAATACCCACCTTTGGATTGAATTTAAAATGACCTAAATAAACTTTGTAAACAATTAAATTCTATTAGAACAACTAATTTGCATAGTAACATTCCTGCCCGCTATAGCTTTTAACCTATATTATTTCTTTCAAGTTGCGAGCAGATAGCAAAACAAAGCCATTGCAATCACAAACATCACCACATCCACCATTATCAAGTTAAAAGTATCGAACTTATTCATCAAAATCAAAACCATAACATAACATAAACTCGAATACAGCGTCATCAAAATAAAAAAAAAACAAAGATAGCGAAGATAGGAATTACAAAAACGAAAACAGATCAAGAAGAAAATATAGATGATTACCTTTGCGGATGAGTCGCAATCGAAAAAACTAAGATATCGAAGATAAGATTAAAAAAAAAAGATCAAGTAGAAAAATAGATCAGATGATGATACATATCAAGAACAACAATAAATCATTAGTAAAGATACATAAAACCCAAATAGATAATAGGGTTTATATTAAAAAAAAGACATTACCGATAATGATTATAGAAGATACAACTTAAAAAAGATCAATAATACATTAAGAACAACAAAAAATGTTGAATACCTTTATTTTCTTGTGAAGACAACTTGAAATTGTGTGAAAGAGATAAAGGGTTTGGAGTTTTAGGTGAGAGAATAAAGGGAAAGATTGGAATATGTAAAAAAGGAAACATGGTGAAAATGGGAATGAAACATGGGTCGGTTTAACTGAATGAAAATCACTGAATGTGTTTGTATGGAAAAATGGAAACTTAATATGTGAGTTAATTGTTCTTTAAAGTGAGACATTATTTGGATCCACTGTATTTGACAGCTGTACAGCAGCAACTATGGATTCACAATCGTGCAGCGCTAAACGCCCTGCATTGCTGATCAACTGTCGTTTCCAGTCCCAACTGCACATCTTCCTGCAACTATGGCGATTTCATTAAATAGTTCATTCCTAAACTTAATAATAAAAGATAGATCTATAACATCTCTATGCATGAAACTAATAAAACTTGTGTTGTTTAAATGAATGATTAATCGTACCGGTCGATGCGTGTTAGGATATTCTCTGAAGAAATAATTGTAACACCCCAACCGATGACGGAAACATCGGGATGTCACGTATTGATGATTGTTCAATTGCTCATGGTAAATAATATGTTTCAATAATCAATTAAATGAATTATATACAATTGTTCTAAAAGAAATTTGTACATCAAATGAGAAACACTTAAATATAAATCTTCAAGCACTAACTCTAATCTTCATGTTAAGTTTGAAAATATTATGGGTCAACCAAAGTTGGTGAGAATTACATAGGTTTGTAAATTGTATCATGAGCATAAAACTTGTACAATTCTGGTGTCATGGCAAATCTAGTCCGTATGTGAAAACAAAACTACCCGGTAAATCGTTTGCATAATCAATCCTTATGACATGTTTATTGTGATCCATCCCATATGCATATGGTTCACTCGTTTGTGTTTATGTGTTCGATAACAATCACCCATGTTACCCATACTGGAGGTACACGTATCCGGGTGGGGTTGTCAATCCAATAGATCTATCATTGTATATCTTCGGCTTGATCATTGTTAATGATTATGCTAGTCTAATTGTTCTTACCATAGTATTGTTTAAGACATGATGCAACATACAAATCACACAAGACACATAATAGAATTGTATATGTTGAGTATAAATGTTTAGCATGTTTCACCCCAAAAAGAATTGAAAAACTGTAAAAGAGTGAGGATATGTAAACTCACTTTAGCACAAGTGTTGAATCCTTTGAAATAGTCTAAATGTGGCATAAACGATTCCAAGTGTTACCCTAAGTTCAAGGCAATAAAATAAGTCTAAGTTTTCTAGTCTAGATGTATTCTAGGGTTCTTAATTTGGGGATTGACGATCGTTTAATAGTTAATTTAAAATAATAGTTAATTAAGTAATAAGTAAAGAAATTGACAAAATAAATAAATAAAAAGAATTTTTTTATAAGATCATGTTCAAGGGTGGTTGCACTAAAATATTATAGGGTGAAAATAATTTTTATAAAATTATTTTCTTAATTAAAGAATATATAATACATTATAATTTATTTGTCAAAACATGGTATTAATATTTAAAAATATTAAAATTCATACATTTTAGATTATAAAATCATCTTTCTGATCTAGTTTATTAAAAAAATAATTTATATGAAATTTTGGTGCAAAAATGATGAAAAATGAATTTATTATGATTAAAAAAGCATAAATTAATTAAAAATAATTAATAATTGTTTTTCAAAAATAAAATTTAGTTTTGAGAAGAATATCAATTTATAAGTTTAAAATAATTTTTGTGAAATTTTATGAAGCTATTTAGATATTTTTATAAAATTTTCAATTTATTTATGAACAAATTTGTAATATATATTATATATATTAAATAAATGATTTTTGTAAATCTAAAAATTGTATAATAAAGTTTACCATTTGAGTAATATAAAATAAATTTTGTAGAATTTATAAAGTGGTTTTGGTATTTTAAAATCATTTTTACTAGAAAATGACAATAATATAAAAAGAAAAAGGTTTTTTAAAAAAAAAGAAAAAAAAGGTTGTGATTGCTCGAACTTGAACCCGAGTCAGTGGCCAGGTGGTTTATGACAATTGTGGCTCACCAACTGAGCCACACCTTGAGAACGAATTAATCTAGATCTGTTTTCCTCTTATACACGGTTTCAATTTTGTAATTGCTTCTTAAAATAAAAGAAAAAAGGTTGATCGACTCGAACCCATGGCCAAACACGGTCCAAGTAATAACCAGCAGCAACACCACCAACTGGTCTAGAGGTTGGTGGTTGTTTTTAATCGTTTTTCATTTTAAATAAACAGGCTTGGCAGTAGTTATCTTCCCCAAACTAACAAACGAACCCTAGATTCTTAATCACCTAGAATACTCGATTAAAACCCAATTAACCATAGGGTTATTGACTGGAAAGGGACGAATAATATGCAGTAACCAAAAATTAAAATCATGCCTATACCAATTAGTCCTAATCGTGGGTCAATCCAAGAGTAAAACAATCTTCAATACGCACAAACGAGCGATTTAGGGTGAGTTTCAATGGTGGGGTTCTGTTTTTCGGCACTCTAAGGTCATCAAGGAATGTTCAATTTATAATAACTCCTACGGATTAAACGATTTAGAAAGTTTGACCATAATAAAGTCCTACGCGTCTAATTAGTCTCGAATACGAAGGAATACAGCTGTAATTGCTCGTGTACTGGCCGAAATTTCCTTGTCAATCAAGATTCAATCAGTATTGTTTCCAAATTCTGCTCAAAGGCACCTTAATTTGAATGAATATGTTAGTTTTGACTGGGTTTGACCTTTCCATGTCTGCCAAGGAAAATGGGAATTCGTTTATGTATTGTTTGTTTCCAAAAATATCACTAAACACCAAAGTGGTGTAGTGGTAAGGTTGTTTGTGCTTGTTCTGTGACCCGGCTGGGATTCAGGTTTGAATCCCTGCCCAAGACAAAGTTTTTATTCATTTTTTATATCATCTTTGATAAAATTTGTTTGATTACATAAATAACTAGTATATATATATATATATATATATATATATATATATATATTTAGAAAAAAAATAATGTAACATAGAAGATTTGCCAAAATCAACGAATAAAAATACGAGAGGTCACAATAATAACAACAGGAATCTGCTTCAATGTTGAAGAATTCTGGCAAATGATTAACAAAGTAACAATATTAGTAAATCATTAAGTTCATATATAAATTATTAAATTAAACCACATTAAAATACATTAAATTAATAATTACAAACCTTGATTTTCTTTAAAAAAGGAGATTTTGAGGAGACGTTCAATGACTTTACGATCAATGTTGCTGTCATCAACAGCGAGGACATGTAACCCATTAACATTACACACCTTTACATCTCTCATATCATCCATTCAACCAATCACCAATGGACACAATGAACGTTTGTTGCAATCAAAAGCAACAAAATAACAAATTCAGAGTTCAAATTACGGCTTTATCTAATCAAATAAGCATTAATCCGAGTGAAACGTACCGATCAAATCCTCCAAACCAACAAAACCTCGAGCGATGATCTATCTGCAAGATGTTGAAGGCACCATTAGTTAGTATACAACCCAAAATCAAATATAAATACATAAACCTCACTATAGCAGAATTGTTTTTGCTGCATTAATATTTCACAGTTTGCTCAAATTAGTTTTCTTTTGTTGTTTTATTAAAAGATTTCCAGAAAAAAATCAAAAGATTTAATCTTGTTTCCAAATTCATAAACCCCAATTCAATAGATCTTTAATTAGTTAATTAGGGTTTATAACTAAAGATCAAGAACCCTAGAAAAAGAAAACACAAAATGATGTCAAGAAAAGCTGGCTTCTTTCTTAGTAGAGAATATTGACTCAAGCATTTAGAGAACAAATGTTGAATTCTAGTGTAACTTGCTAACATGAGCCCACTGACCAAAAGAGTATAAAAGCACAAAATTTTTATTGTTTCATTCCTTCTTATGTGATATCTCCTGATACATGTATATGATTAGTTCATCATTACACCCATCAATAATACAAATATAGATTAAAACAAATGTAGTAATTTTCCCAGGATTAATCGAATGTCTTACCTTGTTGGCAGTTTGAACATAGGGAGACTTTCTTGAGAGAACAACCTGTCTCACATATGATGGCAAAAAAAAAATTAACTAAAAGAAAAGGATATTAGTATGCTACTGTAATTAGAGTGCTATTAAAGACGTAACTGAAGGCTAGAAGTAAGAATACATATTAAGCTTGGTTATTATGAACAACTAATAATCTCTACATCCCTTTGGTTGATTTTATGTATCAGCCTCCTAAAGACCAGTTTTGACCCAAATGTGTATGAAGCTCCACCTCAGAGGCGTAAGGCAGTTTCCCAATCACCTCGCCCCAGTGAGTAAATCGTGTATTTGAAAAGTGTGTTTTAGATCAGAATACCGCGGATATAAAAAAGAAGCTGACATTGCAGATCAAAATACCTCAAAGGCGTATAAAATGACGGACAACACACCAAACCCTAAAACAACAAAACACACAAAAAGTCAATTAAACGGTAAATAGAATAACGAATCTATAGAATGAATTTGCAGAATCAGACCTATACACTTAACCTGATAATTATGGTATTGCATAAACTCATAAAAGATCATAAATCTTTCGGTGCTTATAGAGATCTTAAAACTTAACAGCCACCCGTGGTCATATGAGTGTGTGCCGATCCTTATAGAACAAAGTGTTGACTATCCTATAACAAATGTAAAGAAACAACAATAATTAAAACCATCTTTATCACATAACAGTGATATTTAACATTTTGTAAGATATGCAAAATTGAAACTCACTTCAAAATCATCAAGTGTTAAATGCCTGTTTTCGACTGAGCTTCCTGCCTCTAGAGAGCATACTCTACCGAAACACACTGTGAAGCAATGGTCTGTATAGATATGTCAAATATTGAGGGATGAATTAGAAGAATGCCAGAGAGAATTGGGGTTTAGAGAGATGTGATAGTGTGTTTGATCTGTGAAGATTGAATAATTTGAAGAAAGAGGAAGACATGAGAGATGAGAGAAGAATAATGAGGGAATAATAATGAATAGATGAGAGTGACAAATGGTATGATTGATGAATGGATAAGGAAACGTCTAATCAAATTTAAATGCCAGAGTTAGAGACAATGAATGAAAAAGAAGCTTACAAAAGAAGATCCTTTGACCATAATTATAATTAATGATTTTTAATTTTAAAAAATTATAAATTACATGGTAGGGACACGTGGCACAATATGGAGGAGAGAGTATTGAAGTTTCAATGAGGTGAGGACAAGTGTACCTAATGGCTTTTGTTTATTAGATGTATAGGTGAGATCCGGTGAGGAAACACACGGGAGGAGTCGCCCAAACCTTATACGCTGTACGCTAACCACTGACAAGTCGGCATACCAAATGTGTGTTTCGCAACGTCTGTTTATATTCACACGTCAACAGACCAAAGCATTAGTACTTAATAATACTAAGGCAATAGATCGTTTGTAATTCAACTGTTTGTAATCAAATGTCTGATTCAAACAGTTGCTAATTTAACTAGTTTCTTTAAAAACAGTTGTTGCATCAAACAGATCTTACTAACAATGACATAGCATATACTTTTAATGACTTGTTTTTTGCTAAATACCAATTATTTGTTCAGTTTAACAATTGACTATTGATATATTCTAATAGCTATTCTACTTTAACAGTAGACTATTAATACTATTCTAATCGCTATTGATATATACTAATCGATATTTTTCATCATATAAGAATAAAAAAATAAATTTAAAAAACCTAATATATAAAATAAAATTTTCATTACAATTATAACCATAAAAATATAAAATACATTTAAATAATTATCATGTTGTACTCAACAATTCCTTTAACCTCTTGTTCTTCTCTTTAACAAAGTTTCTGTAGGACATACATATTTTTTGTATGTACTCACTGAACTTTTCGTTTGAAATGAAGAGGCATTCCATCTTTCCCTTGATACATCAGTACCAATGACTTGATTCAATTTCAGATTAGTCTTCCATATGTGATGTTCCAACAGCCGTGTAGCACCTTCTATAACTTGAAGAATCTCAAATTCTTCATCTTCTTTAAAGCAGTCTAAAACGATTTTTTGAACATCTAACATTTTAGACCAATTGTTATGCCACACCCTCAAATTTCCACTTGCGAAGTTTTACCGCGAGGCGCATGACAAACCAGGATCCAAGTCAACGGTCACAATAAACAACACTATATGAAATACGTAAACTCAAAACTTGGTAATCAAACCATTAAACCATAGCGGAAGCATTTCAAAATTTAATTAACTACAAAACTGTGTTCCAACATGTTCAAAACATTTATTTAAAATATGCTACTAAGCCTAGACGCCAGTGCAGACCCGTGCGCCTAGTCCAACTGATGCTACCTTAGCGACCTGAGAAAAACATGCCAAAAAGACGTCAACATATATAATGCTGGTGAATTCACAGGTTTGTTCAAAATGTTGCCAAAATAGTTACCAAAACGTTACCATGTCCATACTATACCAATGTTACCAAGTACGCTAGCTAGGCGTATGTTTTATTACTACTACGATTGGAAAACCATTACTAGACACGTTTAGCAATGTTTAGCAATGTTCAGCCCGAATGTTCAGCATGATACTAATGTTACTAGTTCGAGACATTATGCACCCGCCCGGCCCTCCAAGCCGACGAGTGGGGCAGGTCACGCCCAATAGATCTATCCACACTTCCCCCGTTGTGCATCCCCGCACATTCATGGTTTTCCCCCGGGACTTTAAAAGATCGTATAGCAATGCAAGTTAAACTTTAGTATGACATATGTTACCAAAATAGTTTAGCGCATGTTTTCTCCCCCCAAAACTTAAAGCTATAAAAGTGGGGCCGTGAACTCACCTTAAATTGCGTTCCTCGAAAATTAGTAAAATGCTAAGCCCTTGATAATCCCGCTACCGGAGATCTATCAAAATGTTCACATAAGTGTTCCGACTAATAACCATAAGGTTATCTAGTCCCCGATTGTCCAGATCGTTACCAGGTATGTTTTAAAACGTGTTTAAATGTTTAACCGAAACACTAGACCGACCCGACATCCCGTTGGTGACTCATTACCCTAATTAATCAAGTACACATAGATTACGCACAACGTTTAAGCATAAAATACTTAGTTTGTATCAAAAATCTCATTTTTTAATCAGAAGGGTCGAACCAGAAGAATAAGTCCTCCTTCGCCCGTTTTTAACCCTCCTTCGACCCTTTAAAAGCCACCTTCGACCGTTCTTAACAGGTTCGACCAAACTGTCCATGTTCGACCCTGGGATTCCAAATTCGACCAATCGACCGGTCGAATGTGCCCAGGTTCGACCCTGACAGATTATTTTTCCCAAAACGCTTCAAAAACATCCGAAAACATCATCAAACACTGCAATCAAGCATGTATAACTTATCCCTACAAAACCCCACCAATTGTGCCCCAAAACCTATCCGTTTCAGCCCTTTCCTGAAATGGAAAAGATTATGGAAGTGTCACATCATGCATGTAATCTTACCCAATTTGGAAACTTTTTAATATCAATCCATAATCATCTAAAAATGTTCAGTTTATCAAGTAGTTGAAAACCCCCAATCGCTTTATTGATAATACTAACATGCACAAGCCCTAGATTCAATAAAATTCCCAAATTAGACTTGATATCATCATCTATCTAATTATAACCTTTTATACTCCTAAACTATCATCAATAGCAGTCCTAGATCATGTTTCTAGCATTAGCACAGTAGCAAATCATTAAACAACACATAATATCACATAACACATAATTAACATATGTTTATTGATATGAAAACCTATGTTTAATGATAGGGTTTAGGTTTAGAAAGATGTTTAAAAGGTTTTTATTGATAAAAACTTCCTTAGAACAGATCTGGACATTTAGGGTTAGATAAAAACGAATTAAAATACTTGAACAAGGTTTAGAATTAAGATCACACCTTGGATTCTTGATTAGATGTTGTTGATAGGTTAGATTATGAAAAAAAAAAGAGCAAAAACTCCTTCCTTAGTGATTGAAATCGTTTGAGAGTGTTTTGAGACGGTTAGGGTTTGTAAAATGGTGAAAAATGACAAGGTTTGGTATTTATACTAGTCCACATTCGCCCCTTTCACAGGGTCGAATGTGCATGTTCTGGTCGAATGAAACTTTTCCAATTCCACATTCCAGGTTCGCCCCTTTGCTAAGGGACGAACCAAGTTTATTTTCCAGGTTCGCCCACTCGATGTGGTCGAATGAGAACTTATGTTTTGCTAGTTTTCCAATTTGTCGTGTTTAACGCATTTTAACGCACCTTAACATATGAGCATGCAACCTTAGTCTATGTTTAACATATTTAAGCATGGATGATTATCTACACATCGTTTAAACACATCTATGCATATAACCCACCTCGGCCCAACAAAGAGGTGATCGACATTTCCGTCCGTAGAGAGCCTCGAACGGAGTTGCCTTGATACTAGAGTGATAGCTATTGTTGTAGGAGAACTCTACCAATGGTAGGTGGATCTCCCAGCTTTGGCCAAAATCGATAAAACATGCCCGAAGCATGTCTTCCAAGGTTTGATTCGTCCGCTCGCTCTGTCCATCAGTTTGTGGATGATAAGTCGTACTCATGTCCAACTGAGTACCCAAAGCCTTGTGCAGAGACTTCCAGAAATGCGAAGCAAAACGAGAATCACGATCAGAAATAATAGAAACAGGCACCCCGTGCCGAGCAACCACCTCCTTAAGGTAAAGTCGAGCCAACCGCTCGAGCCCATCGGTTTCCTTAATAGGTATGAAACGTGCCGATTTTGTCAACCTGTCAACAATCACCCAAATCATATCATAACCACTTGGTGACCTTGGCAGCTTGGTGACAAAATCCATCGTGATTCGCTCCCACTTCCATTCTGGAACCTCTGGTTGTTGCAGGAGACCAGACGGCCTCTGATACTCCACCTTGACTTTAGCACAAGTCAAGCATTTGCTGACATAAGAAGCTATGTCGGCCTTCATGTTTGGCCAACAATAAAGTATCTTCAAACCCTGATACATCTTATCGGAGCCAGGTGAATAGAATACCGGGATTTGTGAGCTTCATCCAAGACAAGCTCGCATAATCCCCCGAACAAGGGAACCCAAACACGTCCTGCAAAATAGTGTAAGCCATCGATCCTGAGTTCAAGATGCTTGTCAGCACTGTGCATAGTTTCAGCTTTAAGGTTCTCCTCCTTCAAAGCTTCCAACTGTCCAGAACGGATTCGGTTAGGCAATGAGGTACGAATGGTGAGCTGTAAGGCTCGAACACGACGAGGATTCACAGACTCCTTCCTACTCAAGGCGTCCGCCACAACGTTCGCCTTGCCAGGATGGTATTTGATAGCACAGTCATCATCATTCAGGAGTTCAACCCAGCGACGCTACCGCATGTTTAACACCTTCTGGTCGAAAATGTGCTGAAGACTCTTGTGATCGGTGTATACCTCACACTTGGTACCGTACAAGTAATGTCTCCAGATTTTCAACGCAAAAACCACTGCACCCAATTCCAAGTCATGAGTAGTGTAGTTCTTCTCATGAACCTTGAGTTGTCGAGAAGCATAGGCAATAACCTTCCCGCGTTGCATCAACACACAACCGAGACCACGAATAGAAGCGTCACAGTACACAACGAAGTCATCCGTACCCTCAGGTAGAGATAAGATAGGTGCAGAACAAAGTTTAAGCTTCAGCATCTGAAATGCTGATTCCTGTGATTCACCCCAGTCAAACTTTCGGTCTTTCTGGGTAAGAGTGGTGACGGGTTGAGCAATCTTCGAAAATCCCTCAATGAAACGATGATAGTAACCCGCAAGACCTAGGAATTGCCGCACCTCAGATGGCGTCTTTGGTGCTTCCCAGTCTTTAATAGCTTCGATCTTAGCTGGATCGACATGAATTCCCAGTTCATTAACCACATACCCTAGGAATTGAACTTCACGTAACCAAAAATCACACTTTGAGAACTTAGCATACAACTGCTCCTGTCTCAAAAGTTCCAAGACCAACCGTAGGTGTTCCTCATGATCCGTCTTGTTCTTAGAATAAACCAGAATATCGTCAATAAACACGATGACGAATTTATCAAGGTAAGGCTTACAAACGCGGTTCATCAAGTCCATGAACACCGCCGGTGCATTAGTGAGACCAAAAGGCATGACCAAGAACTCAAAATGGCCATATCGAGTGCGAAAAGCAGTCTTCTGAATGTCAGCTTCCCGGACGTGCAACTAGTGATAACCGGACCGCAAATCAATCTTCGAATAGTAACTAGAGCCCTGGAGCTGGTCAAAGAGATCATCAATGCGAGGGAGAGGATAACGATTCTTGATGGTCACTTTGTTTAGCTCACGATAATCAATACACATGCGAAGACTTCCGTCCTTTGTCTTGACAAACAAAATAGGAGCTCCCCACGGGGAAGAACTCGGTCGGATGAAACCCTTTTCCAAGAGTTCCTGCAACTGGCTGGACAACTCTTGCATCTCGGGAGGTGCAAGACGATACGGAGCCCGGGCTATAGGAGCTGCACCCGGAGTAAGATCAATACCAAACTCAACCTGACGATGGGGAGGAAGACCAGGTAAATCATCAGGAAACACATCGGGAAAATCACGAACCACCGGAATATCCTCGATCTTCTTCTCATCGTCAGTCGAAACGTTAACAAGTGCCAGAATGGCCGAACAACCCTTCCGAAGGTACTTACGGGCTTTCATGCTAGAAATGATACTCAGGGGAGTACCGCTTTTCTCGCCATGAACCGAAAGAGTCTCTCCATCAGGGAGAGGGATCCGAATAATCTTATTGAAACAAACGATCTCCGCACGATACAACGATAACCAATCCATGCCGACAACGACATCAAAACTACCCAGGGGTACCGGCATAAGGTCAATGGGGAAAGACAAACCCGACAGTTCCAAATGACATTCCCTAAGGGTGTGCGTCGCTTCGATTTTCTTACCATCAGCCAATTCTATTAAGTACTTAGCCTCTAATGGTGTAGGTACTATATCTAGCAATCGACTAATGTCCATAGATACGAAACTCTTATCGGCACCAGAATCAAACAAGACAGAAACATAGCGATCATTAAGAAGGAATGTACCGGTAACTGTGTCTGGATCCTGCCTAGCCTCTGCAGATCCAATGACGAAAGCACGTGCAGTCCTGCCTCGTTCCCGTTACCGTTCCCGCCCCTTCCATTGTCACCCTTCTTCAGTTTAGGACATTCACGCTTGAAGTGTCCCTCATCACCACAGTTATAACACCCCTGCTTTCCTGGAGTCCCCCGAGCAGCAGGAGTCTGAGTTGGGGTAAGTGTCAACCTGTAATCCTTAGCATGATGCCCCAACTGATGGCACCGATGACAGCGAGCCCAATCACAATTCCCAGAATGGTGATAACCACACTTGTTGCACTTGGGATGCTTCCCAACATACCCTCCCGACTTCTGCCCTGAAGAAGACCCAGTCGAATCAAACTTCTTCGCCGGCTGAGATGGCGCTGGCACAGCACTCTTCCCCACATTATCCCACTTCCTCTTGTTCCCTTCATAAACCTTCACAATAGTACCCTTAGGAGGCAAAACACCCTCTGCCACCTTCAAGTTAGTCATTCGATGAGCTGATCGAACGACTTCAGCAAGAGTGGGAAGATTCCCAGCAGCCAGCAATCTCCGGCACTAACCCGGATACATAGTGCTCGATCCTCCTATACTCGGGTGTGTGCAAATCAGGGCACAACACCGCTAGCTCGTTCCTCCTCACAGTGTACTCTTCAATCTCTGACCCGACCATCTTGTAACTCCAGACTTCATGTTCCAACTTCTGTACCTCCTCCCTCGGACAGTACTCGCTCCTCAACAGATGCACAAAATCAGCCCAAGGCATAGCAATAGCCTCCCCCAATCCCATGTTCTGGGTAGTAGCATTCCATCACGACAATGCAAGCCCCTCGAATGTTGCAGTAGCATACTTAACCCGGTCCCCAGCGGGACAGTTACACATGACAAACACAGATTCTACCTTCTCCAACCATCGGAGCAGTCCCACCGCTCCCTCAGTCCCAGTGAAATTATGGGGCTGACAGTCCCGAAACTTCTTATAAGAGCACTGAGGTGGAGGTGGATTGGCAGCGATACCTGAAACACGATACACGAATAAAATACAAACGAAAGAACATGATACCCAAGAATGAGGCAAAGCTAACAGAAATCAACTCACCACCCATGGCATTAATCCCAGCCTGGAAATTAGCCATAGCCATGTTCACTTGTTGCTGTAACAAGTTATTCTGTTCAGCTTGGGTCATATTGATGTTACCACGACCACCGCCTCCAGCACGGCCACTGCCGCCAGCACGGCCACCGCCGCCCCCACGACGTCCACCACCACGAGCACCAGACATGATCTAACAAATCAAGAAATCGAGGGATTCAGATTCACCTCTAGTGTCAACCACTAGAAATTTACAAGAGTTAACTTAGGGACAAATTCAGGACTACACATCTAAACTCAAAGTCCATTGGGATTCTCATGCATTTTAGTTTATTATTTCATGTGCACCCGAAATGATAAACTGCTCTACATTGTCCTCCAAATGTACTCCTAGTCCAGACTCCAGTCACCAGATATCGTCGCCTAGTAACGTGTTACGATAGGTGCAAGTGTAAGAAAGCATGTGTGTGCAGGAGTCAACAAATCAGCCTCTCCTTCTTCAATCCCGAAGAAGAAGACAAGAGTAGGTAAAAACCCAAATAAAAGCGGATGATGTAACAAAGAAGTATGATGATGATGTGAGGACACCCCGACAAAGTTAGTACGTATCCCACTAATAGACTCAAAGTATGTGACCGTCCAGTGTGTGCGACTCGGCTATAGACCAGACTCTACATGCAGTCCTAGTTCACTATAACCATTGGCTCTGATACCAATCTGTCACACCCTCAAATTTTCACTTACGTAGTTTTACCGCAAGGCGCATGACAAACCAGGATCCAAGTCAACGGTCACAATAAACAACACTATATGAAATACGTAAACTCAAAACTTGGTTATCAAACCATTAAACCATAGCGGAAGCATTTCAAAATTTAGTCAACTACAAAACTGTGTTCCAACATGTTCCAAACATTTATTTAAAATATGCTACTAAGCCTAGACGCCAATGCAGACCCGTGCGCCTAGTCCAACCGATGCTACCTTAGCGACCTGAGAAAAACATGCCAAAAAGACGTCAACATATATAATGCTGGTGAATTCACTGGTTTGTTCAAAATGTTGCCAAAATAGTTACCAAAACGTTACCATGTCCATACTATACCAATGTTACCAAGTACGCTAGCTAGGCGTATGTTTTATTACTACTACGATTGGAAAACCATTACTAGACACGTTTAGCAATGTTTAGTAATGTTTAGCCCGAATGTTCAGCATGATACCAATGTTACCAGTTCGAGACAATATGCACCCGCCCGGCCCTCCAAGCCGACGAGTGGGGCAGGTCATGCCCAATAGATCTATCCACACATCCCCCGTTGTGCATCCCCACACATTCATGGTTTTCCCCTGGGACTTTAATAGATCGTATAGCAATGCAAGTTAAAATTTAGTATAACATATGTTACCAAAATAGTTTAGCGCATGTTTTCTCCCCCAAAAGTTAAAGCTATAAAAGTAGGGCCGTGAACTCACCTTAAATTGCGTTCCTCGGTAATTAGTAAAATGCTAAGCCCTTGATAATCCCGCTACCGGAGATCTATCAAAATGTTCACATAAGTGTTCCGACTAAAAACCATAAGGTTATCTAGTCCCCGATTGTCCAGATCGTTACCAGGTATGTTTTAAAACGTGTTTAAATGTTTAACCGAAACACTAGACCGACCCGACATCCCGTTGGTGACTCATTACCCTAATTAATCAAGTACACATAGATTACGCACAAGGTTTAAGCATAAAATACTTAGTTTGTATCAAAAATCTCATTTTTTAATCAGAAGGGTCGAACCAGAAGAATAAGTCCTCCTTCGCCCGTTTTTAACCCTCCTTCGACCCTTTAAAAGCCACCTTCGACCGTTCTTAACAGGTTCGACCAAACTGTCCATGTTCGACCCTGGGATTCCACATTCGACCATTCGACCGGTCGAATGTGCCCAGGTTCGACCCTGACAGATTATTTTTCCCAAAACGCTTCAAAAACATCCGAAAACATCCCGAAACATCATCAAACACTGCAGTCAAGCATGTATAACTTATCCCTACAAAACCCCACCAATTGTGCCCCAAAACCTATCCGTTTCAGCCCTTTCCAAAAATGGAAAAGATTATGGAAGTGTCACATCATGCATGTAATCTTTACCCAATTTGAAAACTTTTTAATATCAATCCATAATCATCTAAAAATGTTCAGTTTACCAAGTAGTCGAAAACCCCCAATCGCTTTATTGATAATACTAACATGCACAAGCCCTAGATTCAATAAAATTCCCAAATTAGACTTGATATCATCATCTATCTAATTATAACCTTTTATACTCCTAAACTATCATCAATAGCAGTCCTAGATCATGTTTCTAGCATTAGCACAGTAGCAAATCATTAAACAACACATAATATCACATAACACACAATTAACATATGTTTATTGATATGAAAACCTATGTTTAATGATAGGGTTTAGGTTTAGAAAGATGTTTAAAAGGTTTTTATTGATAAAAACTTCCTTAGAACAGATCTGGACATTTAGGGTTAGATAAAAACGAATTAAAATACTTGAACAAGGTTTAGAATTAAGAACACACCTTGGATTCTTGATTAGATGTTGTTGATAGGTTAGATTATGAAAAAGAAGTGCAAAAACTCCTTCCTTAGTGATTGAAATCGTTTGAGAGTGTTTTGAGATGGTTAGGGTTTGTGAAATGGTGAAAAATGACAAGGTTTGGTATTTATACTAGTCCACATTCACCCCTTCTACCTGGGCGAATCTACCCACATTCGCCCCTTTCACAAGGCCGAATGTGCATGTTCTGGTCAAATGAAACTTTTCCATTTCCACATTCCAGCTTCGCCCCTTTGCTAAGGGTCGAACCAAGTTTATTTTCCAGGTTCGCCCACTCGATGTGGTTGAACCAGAACTTATGTTTTGCTAGTTTTCCAATTTGTCGTGTTTAACGCATTTTAACGCACCTTAACATATGAGCATGCAACCTTAGTCTATGTTTAACATATTTAAGCATGGATGATTATCTACACATCGTTTAAACACATCTATGCATATAATCCACCACATAACAATTAATCTACACATACACTTAATTAGTTTATGTAATTTCACCAACAACGGGACCCGGTACTAGTGTATTCCTAAAACGACTCCCAATGATCCTCCAGATCATTGAACCCCGGACAATCCTAACTTGACCCGACTCAACTAACCTAGTTAAGTCCATTTATAAATGTTTCCCGCTAAGGTAGACATAGATGTTACTAAAATGTTTAAGCCAAACATGCCGGGTGTCATAGGTTGCTGCTGGTGGAATCCATGTTGCTAGTATTTTTTAGTAGAATGATAAACCTATACAGATGCAGAAAATATGTTTGAATAGTGTGCTATACAAAGAAATGAAAATCGAGTTTCATGGTAAAAAAAAATATACATTAATTAAACGAATCTATTAACTGCAGTGAATTAACTATAATGAATTTATTAATTACAATAAACTTTTATTAATCTTGGATACACACGGTATTAACACATTTATTTTCCCACTAAGAAAACTTTTCAAATTATTTTTTTTTTATTTTTTAAATAGAAATTTCAAGATAAAAGTAAATACGTAGAACTATTTAACAATATTTGTAGAAATATGAAAATGAGATATTTAGGTCCTTTATATTATAAATCATGGTTAAATACGTAGTACTGTTAATACAAAATATATTAATCTTAATTTGATTAAAAACTTCTCCTCTTTTATAGGATGTGTGTATGTGATGAAAGAATATACTAACTATTCCTAAATTTGGTTTTCAACTTTATCAGTTAGATTTAAAGGAAATATAAAGTTGCAAGTTACTTTCTGTACTTTTTATATATTTTTAATAGAAAGAAAGACAATTGCAACAAACAATAATAATAAAATAATATTATTAATAAAGTAACTTCAAAAGCGTAATCATTATTTTTGGGGCTTTTTATAAAATCTGTTGAGTTTACAACCCTTGTCATTATAGTATCACTATAAAGTTAAATTTCAGAAATCTTTTCAAGTCGATAAATTAAATCTTGATTATGTGTAATATATGATGAAACAAAACAGGAAATGCATTGTTAATTAGTCCTTAGAAGTTTTATAGATAATAAATATCAAGTTTAATATTATATACTGCTCACTATGAGAAATCATAAATATAATAATCAAACTAAGTAAATTACAATAATATTCATATTTGAAATTGCAAACATATAAAAATATTTAAACTTGATCATCTTCAACAGTTGAGCTACAATAAGAGATTGATTCTTTGATAACTTGTTCCACCTTCTCCTTCAAATACACTATCATTGCTCTGATCATTTGTTCCAGATTTAGATGAAATGTATTCCGATTAATGTTGCTCATTGTTTTCTGGGCAAGCTCTTCAAGAAAACGCAAATTATTGGAATACTCGATCTTCCCTCGGAGAAATAATTTTTCAAAACCATGCTCAAAGTTAACTATAACTGTCACACCCTCAAATTCCACGTGCGGGGTTTTACCGCGAGGCGCATGACAAACCAGGATCTAAGTCAACGGTCACAATAAACGACACTATATGATACGGAAAATGAAATAAACAACCATCAAGTTTTCATAAATCCATTCGCTGCGGAAGCGTAACTTTTATTACAACCCAAAATGTAAAAGTACGTAAGTCTGAAAAAGATAAGACAATGCATATGAATCCTAGACGCCATGTGACTCCGTGCGCCTATGATAAGCTGCTACCTCAACGACCTGAGACAAACATGCTAAAAACGTCAGCAAATAATGCCGGTGAGTTCACAGGTTTTATATTAAACGTTTTAAGTAATAAAAGCCATCATGTTACCACTATGTCAGAAATGATAACGTTAGCTAGACGCATGAGTTATACTACCACGACCGGAAACCATTACAGATAACGAAATATGATTTTTGCCCGAAATGATTTAGCTTACGACCGAGACAATATGCACCCGCCCGGCTCCCAGCCGACGGGTGGGGTCTGTCAATCCCAATAGATCTATCCACATTTCCCCCGTTATGCTATCCAGCATATTCATGGTTTCCCTGGGACTTTACGTATCGTATAGTATGTAAATAAATCACTAGCATAACATGATAATTTATGTAATAAGTATAAGCATGTGTCTCCCCCAAAATGTAAAGCGTAAGGCGGGGCCGTGAAACTCACCTGATGCTGCTCTTTGCACTACGACAAGTAAACCTGATCAATAGACGGCCCCTAATACCGGTGACCTATCATGACGAGCGTATAAGGTGTTAGACTAACAACCCGCAGGTTGATTAGTCCCTAGTAGTCCAGACCATAACCGTGTATATATGAAATGATGTTTCAAACGTTTAACCGACTGTACCAGACAAGGCCCGACATCCCATTGGTGACCCGACATCCCACGTGTTAGATAAATACAAGACATCATGCCACATATGCAATTAATCACTTAATACGCGTAACAGTCCACCTAGTCTAGCATAATGTCTGATTAACGCGTAAACGGGTACGAACACGTGTCACAAAGTCATTAGGTGTATCCCGGGGTTCCTATCATGTTCCTAGGCGTTAAAACATGTTCCGGGATGTTAAAATATACATACGGCAGCATTATACGCGATTAGGAATCAAACTAGCACTTAGGATCGTAAATGCCTTATGTATAGGCATTTAGGATTGTAAATGCCTTATGTATAGGCATTTAGGATTGTAAATGCTTAAGTATAGGCATTTAGGATTGTAAATGCTTAAGTATAGGCATTTAGGATTGTAAATGCTAGTAGTTGAGGGGAATAGACCCCTATTCGCATATACTATAGGCGAATAGGCTTGTATTCGCCTGAACATCAGGCATTTAGGAGCCTACTCGCCTAAAGCCTCATGCGAGTAGGTTCCTACTCGCCTATACTGTTCTGTAGTGCAATTTTGCGCGCCGAACACTCCAAATCAGATCCGAAACATGTAAGAACATTCAATAATCATCCTAACACATTAACAAACATATTTCAAGCAAAACCCCTAAGTTTCCATCATTCTAACAGTTCCGAATGCGAGTGTTTTCCCAAAATAGCAACTTAGCATGTAAACATCACATCAACATGCAAGAACTTACCCTAAATAGCAATTATTCAGATTAAATCACATAACCACGTTATCCGATAGCATCCTACTGTTCTAGCATCATTCTAGAGCAAACCCTAACATCATATAATCAACAACACACCTCATATCATCCTTAATCATCCAAAATCCTTCAAATGGGTCAAAATATCAAGTATCAACAATACACAACCAAAACCATTCAAACTCCTAGGACATCATCATACTAACTTGTAATAGCCATAAACATCATAATAACACAAGAACAATCATGATTTAATCCTAAAAATTCTATCTTTAATCACATATAACACATATAACACATGTAAAGGTGTGGGTTTGTTTAGAAACGGTTTTAAATGGATTTTCAAAGACAAAAACGTTTATAAGTCAGGTCTGGACTTTTAGGGAGTAAAACATAATCATTTAAAGGTTTGGGTTTGAAGAACACACCTTATATTTAAGAGGAGATGATGGAATAAGCTTGGAAATGGTTGTTTTGATGTGAAAACAGGTTCCAGAGGGTGTTTGTGGGTTGAGATAGGTTATGGGACGGCTAGGGTTGTATAAATGATGTTTTAGAGGTCAAGGGTGGTATTTATAGGCGTTTTTGATCGTTCAAGGCATTTCAGGCGAGTACGCAGCAGTATAGGCGAGTAGGGCTGCTATTCGCATGAACCATCAAGCGAATAGCCCCTATTCGCCCTTAACCACCTCCTACTCGCCCTTACATGTGGCGATTAGGCTATCACACACAGGCCTAATCGCCCATAGTCCAAATGTTTGTGTTTTTGGCGCGATAAACCCTATTTTAACATATGTAATCACGTTTTCACATACCGACAAGCCACATAATGATTACTAACATATAATGCACGATAACTAATAAGTTCCCACCCGATCACCAATTCCCGGGACTCGAGACTTGCGTACCTGCGTTAAATCCGATGATTCCACGAATCACCGATCCTTGTACACATGGTTATGGGCCGACACCCAATGGTCCTTCGGACCATTGTAACGACTCCCGATGATTCCCGAATCATCAGTACGACTTAACTGACCCCAGTTAAGTATGATATTAAGTAGTTGTTTGTTTACAATGTTTTCGTTGAGATAGACTCGTATGCATGTAAAGTATGAAACGCATGTATGTAAAGTATAAAAGTATTGACCTGAATATGCCGGGTGTCACAATAACTACATCAAAATCATGAGAGTAAAACCAACTTACAACATGAAGTGACTTAAAAAAAAATTCATCACCGACAGTTTGACTCAAAATTTCCATTAAAAATATTTCATCTGAATAACGAAATTGATTGTTCTTGAAAGCTTTACACTTCTTTGAATACAAATGTAAATCCATTTGGACTATTATTTGAAGTCAAGATTACTACTAATATCATACATTATTTGAATACAATATATATATATATAAAGGAAGCTTATAATGAAAGCTTCGAGGGAAATTGTCAACTATAGTACTCATAGTTTTATTTATATTCAAATTGTCTCGGTTAACAGTGGTTAACGTGGGCTTTAACATAAAAGAAGTCAAATAATAATAACTTTGACTCATCTATAATACTCATAGAGTCATAAATCTCTTCAAATTGTCTCTGATTTATATATTCAAATTCTTGAGACTATGTTTAATTTATTCTAAATACTGTTTACCACGTGTCTTTACTTATTAACAAATCTGTGAAAGAGTTTTATATCATTTGAACATATTATTGCAATAATATAATTTCATTAAAATATTAACTTAAAAACTAAATAGAGAATAGAAAACTTTTAAAACAACAAATCTAAATAACTGAAAAAAACTGCATTAATATCAAATAAGAAATTAACAATATTCGAATATAATAGATCATATTAAAAAAAGTTTTCTAACAAAACACAAAACAAACAAAAATTAGAGAATTCAACATCTATCACGTTTGAATAATATATAGATCGAAACATATGGTTTTGCTATATATATGTCTTGTATCTCTATAACAAACACATGGATGTGCCAACATTGCTTGTAAAAATTTAAGGAAAATACCAAAACCAACATCTTTACAACAAAATTGTTGGTAAACGTTTTTTTCTATCTCTCTAACAATCTTTAACAACAACTTAAACTGACAATGTTTCAACGAAAATAAAGTTAAAAACATATTTTCAAATTGCCTCATCTTAAATAAAGATTCTACAACAACTTTAAGATTTCATAATTTTATATAGAGTGAAACAAAATAGGAACACAAAAATAATAAAATAAGATTCTAAAAACAGTTGTTTTTACAAAAAGTGTGTAAGGGCTATTTTGTAATCTCAGACGAATTTATATACTGTTTTACAACATCTGTTAAATCCTAAAGAACTGTTCTAAAATAACTGCCATGAATTAAGAAATTTCAAACAATATTTGACCATATGAAACAGATATTTAAAACAGCTGTTGACTTATGAATATATGTTCACAACAACTTTTTGGACACGTCAGCATCACTTTTAATACGTCACCGACAATTTTTCATACCAAAAAACCCTCTTACATACAACCAGATATTCCACTCTTATCGTATTCAAAAAGCAGAAAAGCGATTCAGTATCAATTACGACCTAAATACATTCCAGTAGGAAATTTTAAATTTCCAGTCTTATTAGATCCCTAAATTCAATTCAATTGGTTTGTCTGAATCGTTAGAATGGATCTCCAATTAAAACTCCGTCATAACTATCTACCATGTTTGGTTAAAACCGAAAATAACCATCAATTTCACTCTATAATCGATTTGTTCTACAAATCGAAATACCTACCAATCCTAACCGTTCATGCACCAATATATGAGGATACTCTAAAAGAGTTCTAGAACAAAGTCGAGTGTCGGGAGAAGAATAAAAAGCCTTATGCGGTTGTCTCGAAGATTGGAAATACAGATATCGAGATAACACCGGAATTCATCTGCAACACGTTCTCATTAAACGATTTGCAAGGTAATAATTCTTTTGAAAAAAATGAAGTTCTGACAGAGTTAATTGAGAGAGGGTATGAAGGTCAATTGACTGAATCAACAATGTTTAAACCAAATTTTCCCCCACCAATGAAGTTTTTTTTTTTCAT
Source organism: Ambrosia trifida (assembly GCA_028751855.1). Taxonomy (NCBI): domain Eukaryota; kingdom Viridiplantae; phylum Streptophyta; class Magnoliopsida; order Asterales; family Asteraceae; genus Ambrosia; species Ambrosia trifida. The sequence goes on along the minus strand of CM054128.1, from coordinate 59,233,628 downwards.
ACCCTTCTTATATGTCTGTCTGCAAAAACAACATCATTTAATGAGATACCATTGAAAACACAGTATCTTGCTTATGCAATTTTAACTGAGAGTGATTTCAACTTATCTCAAACAGTATTTACTGATTTAGTATCTAATGTAAAGGTTATAAAATCTGGATCTCGTAATGGTTTTTTACTATATCCAAGATTGTTGAGTGTCTACTTATAAAAACTGTTGCCTGATAAGGATTTTAAGAAAGGGTTAGCTATTAAAATTAATAGCTTATCGAATGAAACTTTTACAAGAATGTTGGACGTTAAAAATACAGAAAAAGTAATTAAAGGCAAAAGTACTAAAAAACAAACAAACATTGATGTTTCAACATCTGTTGTTCTAACGTCTGCTTCGGAGACAACTGCTTCTGCTGAAAATGAAACAACAAACACTTCTGCGGAAATCATGCCACTAATTTCAACAAAGAAACCACCAACACAAAAGAAAATGAAAAAGAGGAGAAAGATTGTACCTCTGGATGTTCAGAAGCCAAAGGAAACTACTACAGCCACACAAGAGCACCAAACAACAACTGTTCATGCTTCCTCTAAGCCAGTGGAAATATCAGCAATGACAGAAATTGTCAATGTATCCTCTCAACCGGATGATCCTGTAAATGATGAAGACATGCAACATCAGCTAGACGATTCGGTTGTACATTTGTTTAAAAGTCCTTCTCCTGTAGCTGGATATCTTTTAACTCCACCATAGTCCCCATCACAAGCATCAACAAAAATTCCACCTACCTTTAATCCATTGTTTGAAGCAATTGATAAAACTCAAACTGAAAACAGTCCCTCTAAATCACCCATAACTGAGAATACATAGCAAGAACAGAGCGTTCATGAAAAAAATCAATCATCTAGCCCACAGGCAGAGAAGACCACAATCTCCAACTTTGAAGTCAATCCTGTTGGTACTTCAAATGAGACTGCAACTACAAAAGCTGAGACAACTGTTTCTGAGTTGCAAAGTGATTAGACAAATAAGACACCCTTGGAGCAAAAAACACTTGATCTTACAATTGTAACTTATGCTACAGATGAAATTGTTAACAACTCACAAAAACTTCCAGTTGCTGAAAACATTGAAAAAAAATACAATAACTGCTGATAAGGAAATTGATCCTGTTAATTTAAAGAATGCTTCAAAAAATCAAAATGTGGCAGAAAGGGTGACTAAACTTGAAGCCTTATTTACTTACTGTATTTGAAGAAATGAAAGAAAAGTTCATAGAGAAAATCAGTGAGGCTACCAATGAACTCTGGAAGTCTGTTGACCAAATAACACAGGGTCAACAAAAATTAGCAAAGATCAAACACAATTCTGAGATGGAATCGTTAAACATGAGAGTGGATGCTTTGTATAACGATACTAAAACTGATATGAAAACAATTAAAGATCATCTGTTAAGCACAATTGGGTCCGCTCCAAGATTTGTTTTTGAAACAGAGGCTGATGTTGATACAACCAAAAAGGGTACCAAAGATCAAACAACTGATATAAAATCATCTGATAAACCAGGTTCTACTACAGTTTCAACCACTGTTGAGGTTGAAGCAAAACAACCCTCTCCTGTTTCTTCTCCCAAAACCACTGAAACCACAAAATCTGTTGGCACGACTGTCAGAAAACAAACTGCAGAAGTTTGTAAACTGCCCATTGAATATTCAACAACATCAGTCATCACCACTACAAATCCCTTTACAGAAACCACAACATACCAAATCAATCACCAACCCAAAGAACATCTACTGGTTCTTTGCACACAGAATTGAATGTTCCAATAACAACTGCCATTATAACTATCAAGGACAAACAGATGTTACACCACATTATTTAGAACCATTGGCTGCTAAATATCCTCTTGAGATATTAATAATCAAACATGAGATAGAATCTTTCTACTTAACAGAGGATCCTTCATCATTAAGCTTCTCATCTATTGAAGGTTTCGAGAAACCTATGACTGTCGATCAGTATTTGTCACACCCTCAAATTACCACTTGTGGGGTTTTACCGCGAGGCGCATGAAAAACCAGGATCCAAGTCAACGATCACAATAAACAACTCTATATGAAAACGTAAATAGACATAACCATTAATTTAATAAGCGGAAGCGTTTAAGTAGCATTAAATCAACTATGCTATCATCTCAAAAGTTGTTCAAAATACTTTTATTACAAAACGTGCAACTATGTCTAGACGCCAATGCAGACCCGTGCGCCTAGTTTCGTTCATTGCTACCTTAGCGACCTGAGAAAAACATGCCAAAAAGATGTCAACATATAATGCTGGTGAGTTCACATGTTTGTTCAAAATGTTACCAAAACGTTACCATGTCCATACTATATCAATGTAACCAAGTACGCTAGCTAGGCGTATGTTTCATTACTACTACGATTGGAAACCATTACTAGACACGTTTAGCAATGTTCAGCATGTTTAAGCAGCCCGTATGTTCAGCACGATAATGTTCCTGTTCGAGACAATATGCACCCGCCCGGCCCTCCAAGCCGACGAGTGGGGCAGGTCACGCCCAATAGATCTATCCACATTTCCCCCGTTGTGCATCCCCGCACATTCATGGTTTCCCCCGGGACTTTCCAAAAGATCGTATAGTAATATAAAGTTAAAACCATAGTATGACATAAGTTACCAAAACCGTTTAGCGCATGTTTTCTCCCCCAAAAGTTAAAGCAGTAAAAGTGGGGCCGTGAACTCACCTTAAGTAGCGTTCTTCAAATATAAGTAAAGATGTTTAGCCCTAGATAATCCCTCTACCGGAGATCTATCAAAATGTTCACATAAGTGTTCCGACTAATAACCATAAGGTTATCTAGTCCCTGATTGTCCAGATCGTAACCAAGTATGTTTTAAGACGTGTTTAAATGTTTAACCGACACACTAGACCGACCCGACATCCCGTTGGTGACCCATTACCCTAACTAATCAAGTACACATAGATTACACACAAGGTTCAAGCATAAAACACTTAGTTTGTATCAAAAATCTCATTTCTGCATCAGAACGGTCGAACCAGTCAGTTTTAAGTCTCCTTCGCACCTTTTAGTCTCGTTCGACCGTTTGATGCTTCCTTCGCCCGTTTTATCACATTCGTCCAATAAAAACCCAGGTTCGACCCTGGATCCCTCCTTCGCACCTTCGACTGGTCGAAGGAGGCCAGGTTCGCCCCTGTTGTATAATTTTTCCTAAAAACGCTTCAAACACACTCAAAACGACTCGAAACATCATCAATCACAGCAGTCAAGCATAGATAACTTATTCCTACAAAACCCCATCGATTTCCCCCGATAATACGTCCGTTTCAGCCCTTTCCCAAAATGGTAAAGATTATGGAAACATCACTTTCATGCATGAATAATTTACCCAATTTGGAAACTTTTGAAATCGATTCATGCTTAGCTTAAAATACTCAGTTTGTCGATTATCCGATCTTTCTTATTCATTCTATTGATCATAAATATTCATACATCAAGTTTTAATCCAATAAAACCCCCAAATATTATTATATCCAATCCTAACCCTAGACAACAATATTCCATCATTAATAACAATCCTATATCATGTTTCTATCACAGATATAGCAGCAAATCATTGAACAACACGTAACACCACATAACACACAATTTACATATGTTATTCATTATGAAAATCTATGTTAAATGCTCATGTTTTGATTTAGAAAGATGTTTAAAAGGTTTTTAATCATAAAAACACCCTTAGAACAGATCCGGACAATTAGGGTTAGATGAAAACGAATTAAAATGCTTTTAAAAAGATTTAGGATTATGAACACACCTTGGATTCTTGTTTAGATGTTGTAGATGGGTTAGATTGTGAAAAAGAAGAGCAAAAACTCCTTCCTTAGTGTTTAAGATCGTTTGAGAGCGTTTTGGGACGGTTAGGGTTTGTGAAATGATGAAAAATGACAAAGGTTGGTATTTATACTAATCCTCCTTCGCCCCAATTCATTGGTCGAAGGTGGTCTCCTTCGACCCTTTCACAGGGTCGAATGAGCCCTGTTTGGTCGAAGGGAATTCCTTAAATTCCACTTCCCTGGTTCGCCCATTTACAAGGGTCGAACCAGAAAACTTCTTCTCCTTCGACCGCTCGAAGTGGTCGAACCAAGACTCCTTTTTAACTAGTTTTCTAGTTTGGCGTGTTTAACGCATTCTAACACATCTTAACACATAATCATGCATCCTTAGTCTATATTTAACATATTTAAGCACAGATAATCATTTACATATCATTTAAACACGTCTATGTATATAATCCACCACACGACCCATAATCTACACATATACTTAATTAGTTCATGTAATGTCACCAACAACGGAACCCGGTACTAGTATAATACTAAAACGACTCCCAATGATCCTCCAGATCATTGTACCCTGGACAATCCTAACTTGACCCGACTCAACTAACCCAGTTAAGTCTGTTTATAAATGTTTCTCGCTAAGGTAGACTTAGATGTTACTAATATGTTTAAGCCAAACATGCCGGGTGTCACATCATCCCCACGTTGAAAGAATTTTCGTCCCGAAAATTGCGCAAAGCCCAAAAATAATGAAACGAAAAGAACAGAACGAAAAGAAAATTACCGGATGTCACAGTATTTGGATGTAAAACGGCAACAGACTGAAAACAGTATCAGAGAACAATGCAAAGACAAAGATAACATGACTGCTCATGGAATCCAGCAAACAGAACTTCAAAAGCTTATCAAAATACATGAATTTGCAAGAGAATTGCATAAAAGAATGACAACTTCTAAAATAGAGAGAAATTTAAGAAAAGAATTCCTAGATCATCTTTTAAATCTTAAGTTTTACAACGTCACGGAAAGACAATTTGCTGGTTGGTCTTTTGAAGAAATCAGGGCTCAAATATACAAAATTGAAGACTTGCTTAAAGACGGTAAGAATCAGAAAAAAAAATCCAATTGACTCGAAGAAAGACAAAGAAAGTGAATCTAAAAGAGCTTTAAAATTCAAGAGAATGAGACAAGAGTTGGTTGCGGCAAAATACGGTGAAATGAAATATGTTGCCAGATGGTCTGAGTTAGTTTTGGTAGAAACCTACAAACTCCTGGAGATAAACAGACAAAAGGATCCAACTCTGCCGAAAAAACCAATTTATCCTGATGAGGACCAAGCTACTGAGCAGAGGATTCAACACAAACGTAGGTCCTCAGCAACCAATCTTATAAGAAATACAATCAAAGGGAACAAAAAAGTGAAGACTGAAGTTTAATTAACAGTTGAGAGTTGAGAATAAATATTTGTAAGGGTTTAAACAATTTATTTCATAAAAATTCTGTTTGTTTGTAGTAGAATGTTTTTTATAAGAACAGACGTTATATTTTCCTGATAATACGTCTAAGTTAGAAACTTCGATTAAAACGTTTTGATATTAAATGAAACGGGAGAGCTTTGAATATGATACAAACATTCACTTTCAACCTTTTGAATAAAAAAATGTTTGGCTAAGATTTGTTTCTCGAGAGTACTTTGAGAATTTGAAATACTTGTAATGTACTTGATAAGAGATCAATATTAAACACATCTGAATCCTAATTAAATGGCAAATATTTACTTCAATAAACAAACTTTACAAACAAAACTCTAAAGGGTTTAGACAAAAACTAATGATAATAATATTGATATTACAAACTTCAAGTAAAAGAAATGATGGCTTCAAATTAATTGGCAAGTTTTAAAATATTAATATCTTCTGGTAAAACCGCATACACATGCTTCAAGTTTAAACATGCCCAAAAATGAAACTTACTAAAGTTTCATACAACTTGTTACTCCATAACTACATAATTTTTCATCCTAGATAATCTTCTCCGGGTTCTTTCGGCAGTAGACGATAGGTCATCGACATTTGAAATATCAGTATCTTTAATACTCCTTTTTCCATTGGGGCTTGTAGCACAATCCTTTAAAGCTTCATCGACGGAAGAGTCGGTAGCAATACAAAAAACATCCTTGAAAAAAATAACACAAAAACTACTTAACTATTAAAATGAAGAAAACAAACTCTATGGATAGCTTAAATAAGTTGCAAAAATGTATACTCGCCTTTGACAACATTTGGAAAGCACCATCAGAAGTTTCATTAAGATTAACACACTCGTATTCACCATCATCCTGACAAACCTAATAAGTAACCAAACAAAAAAAATATAAAGAAAACAATAACAATGAACTTCAAAATCTTTATAAAATTTCAAATTTAAGAACACATGCGAAAAGTAATAAATACCTCTACAGCATTATCATATTCATAATCACTGCCCATAACCAAGTCAGCAATTACTATAGGAGCATCACATATCTTCTGAACAGTGCACACACGGTATTTATATTTAAGATTGTATTCTGAAACTTCAATTTTGAAAGCCAAAAACTTATCTAACAGTCGAATTAACTCTTGGGTTTCGCCTTCAATATCCTCAAGCTTCAACTGTTTTTCCCTTAAATCACTCGCAGATGAACCAACAATACTGGACACATCTCTATCAAACAACATAAAGGACACATTGCCAGTCTTATCTTGAACTCTCACTTGAACCTTAAACCTGAAATAAATACCTTCCAATAAGTTGACAGTAATGTTGAAAAAATGTAAATAAACATTTTATCTTACTTTGTTGAGATAGATTTACATTCACAATCGCATTTAGGACAAACAAAAGCTGTAACAGGCAAATCGAGAATTTCTTCAGAAACTTTTGCAGCAGTTTGTAAGTACTATGATTTAGTTTGCACCTTCCTAAAACTTTTCTTACAAGCAACATAGAACCAACCAAAACTTTGTTGCACAACTTTTATAGTTCTAACCACAACACAACATATTACCTGCAATCCAACAATATATTGATCATCGTTTTGAACTAGAATATAAAAAACAAATTAAATATAACAATGAAATAAACAAATATGGAATTTATTAAAAAAAAATATTGACACCGTTTCTATGTCACTAAGCTCGTCCACATCTTTCTTTGGAGTTGAAACAATGAATTCTTGATGCAATGAGTAAGCAGAATCAGAGGAACGTAGTGACAGGGAAGTACAACCAGATTCTTGAGCTTGCTTCTTAAGAAGACTGAAAAATGGAAAAAATAATGAACAAAAAAAATGACCTCAAAAGTATGAGCCAAAAAATTTTTAAAAAAAGTTACTCTTTTCTGTAAAAAAAAATTGTTCTAAATATTGTACCTCCTCCTTAATTGGTTAACTTCATCAATTTCTACGTTCAAAAATAGTCGACTTCCATACTTGTCGCTTTGTATGGAAATTTGTTCTATATATAACAATGTACATATACTTAGTGACTTTATTTCATGTTAACAATTATTTTAAAAAACACAAAGGTAAGACAAACTTACCTTTCCAGTCCTTAACTTTACCATACTGTATAACAACCATCACATGCTCATTAGCAGGAATATTAGCAATGAGATTGTTAAACAGTACTGCATAATCATTCCACATCATACAACAAAAGTATAAAATACAAGTATATAAAAAATCTATACAAATGAACTCATCCAAAACTTGAGTAACATCAAATATGTGAATACACCAACCAACAGTCAATAGCCTATTTGCTTCTCCACTCAGAATGTCTTTAAATGGAATGAACCTGAACGCATACTCAACACCTTCCGATCTGCTGTTATGATTCACAGTAGTACAACGATAAAAAACGATTTTAAAAGCATGGGCAACAACAGTATATGGGTCCTTATTTTCACCAACACCGAATTTGGAGAGAATAACAATATCATCCTCATGAACCTGAACGCATACTCAACACCTTCCGATCCTGCCCATACTATATCCATGTTACCAAGTACGCTAGCTAGGCGTATGTTTTGTTACTACTACGATTGGAAAACCATTACTAGACTGTTACCATGTGTTCAGCCCGATGTGTTGTAGCCATGCTACGAGTGTTACCAGTTCGAGACAATATGCACCCGCCCGGCCCTCCAAGCCGTCGAGTGGGGTTTGTCAAGCCCAATAGATCTATCCACATTTCCCCCGTTGTGCATCCCCGCACATTCATGGTTTCCCCCGGGACTTTAAAAGATCGTATAGTACACAAGTTTAAAACCATAGTATGACATATGTTACCAAAATAGTTTAGTGCATGTTTTCTCCCCCAAAGATTAAAGCAGTAAAAGTGGGGCCGTGAACTCACCTTAGATAGCGTTCTTCGGTTATAAGTAAAGATATTAAGCCCTTGATAATCCCTCTACCGGAGATCTATCAAAATGTTCACATAAGTGTGCCGACTAATAACCATAAGGTTATCTAGTCCCCGATTGTCCAGATCGTAACCAAGTATGTTTTAAAACGTGTTTAAATGTTTAACCGACACACTAGACCGACCCGACATCCCGTTGGTGACCCATTACCCTAACTAATCAAGTACACATAGATTACACACAAGGTTCAAGCCTAAAACACTTAGTTTGTATCAAAAATCTCATTTCTGCATCAGAACGGTCGAACCAGTCAGTTTTAGTCTCCTTCGCCCGTTTTTAATCTCCTTCGCCCATTTTGGATTCCGTTCGACCGTTTGATGTTTCCTTCGCCCGTTTTACCACGTTCGCCCAAACATAACCCAGGTTCGACCCTGGATTCACTCCTTCGCACCTTCGATCCGTCGAAGGAGTCCAGGTTCGCCCCTGTTGTGCAAATTTTCCTAAAAACGCTTCAAACACATTCAAAACGACTCGAAACATCATCAAACACAGCAGTCAAGCATGAATAACTTATCCCTACAAAACCCCACCGATTTCCCCCAATAATACGTCCATTTCAGCCCTTTCCCAAAATGGTAAAAATTATGGAAATGTCACTATCATGCATGGATTATATACCCAAATTGGAAACTTTTGAAATCGATCCGTATTCAACTTAAAATGCTCAGTTTGTCGAGTGTTCGATCTTTCCCTATTAGTTCTATTGATCATAAATATCATGCATCAAGTCTAGATTCGTTAAAACCCCCAAATACCCATAATATCATCATTTATCCAATCCTAACCCTAAACAACAATAACCTAGCATCAATAACAATCCTATATCATGTTTCTATCATAGATACAGCAGCAAATCATTGAGCAACACATAATACAAAATTCACATATGTTTATCATCATGAAGACCTATGTTTAAATGATAAGGTTTTGATTTAGAAAGATGTTTAAAAGGTTTTTAATCATGAAAACACCCTTAGAACAGATCCGGATAATTAGGGTTAGATGAAAACGAATTAAAATGCTTTAAAAAGGTTTAGGATCAAGAACACACCTTGGATTCTTGTTTAGATGTTGTAGATAGGTTAGATTATGAAAAGGAAGAGCAAAAACTCCTTCCTTAGTGATTAGAATCGTTTGAGAGTGTTTTGAGACGGTTAGGGTTTGTGAAATAATGAAAAATGACAAGGTTTGGTATTTATACTAATCCTCCTTCGCCCCAACTCATTGGTCGAAGGTGGCCTCCTTCGACTTCCACAGGGTCGAATGAGCCCTGTCCTGGTCGAAGGGAATTCTTTCAATTCCACATTCCAGGTTCACCCATTTACAAAGGGTCGAACCAAACAAAATGTTCTCCTTCGACCACTCGAAGTGGTCGAACCAGAACTCATGTTTAACTAGTTTTCCAGTTTGTCGTGTTTAACGCATTCTAACACATCTTAACACATAAGCATGCATCCTTAGTCTATATTTAACATATTTAAGCATAGATAATCATTTACACATCATTTAAACACATTTATGTATATAATCCACCACACGACCCATAATCTACACATATACTTAATTAGTTCATGTAATGTCACCAACAATGGAACCCGGTACTAGTGTATTACCCAAACGACTCCCAATGATCTTCCAGATCATTGCACCCTGGACAATCCTAACTTGACCCGACTCAACTAACCCAGTTAAGTCCGTTTATAAACGTTTCTCGCTAAGGTAGACTTAGATGTTACTAAAATGTTTAAGCCAAACATGCCGGGTGTCACATCATCCCCACGTTGAAAGAATTTTCGTCCCGAAAATTGCGCAAAGCCCCAAAATGAAAGAAACGAAAAGAACAGAACGAAAAGAAAATTACGGATGTCACATCATCCCCACGTTGAAAGGAATCTCGACCCGAGATTCATTCCGCTTCAGCATTAACATGCCTCGATTCAAACGCGCGTTTCGGAAAAAGATGAGGATATTTAGCTTTCATCTGATCCTCCCGTTCCCATGTGAACTCCGGTCCACGATTCGAGTTCCAACAAACCTTAACGATGCGGATTTTACTCCGACGAAGGCTACGAATCTTATAGTCGAGAATCTCGACAGGTTCCTCCACAATGCGAAAATGATCATCAACCTTGATCTCCTCCAGTGGTACAATGAGAGATTCATCAGCCAAACACTTCTTCAAGTTAGACACATGGAAGACGTTGTGCACACTACCGAGCTCCGCCGGTAGGTCAAGTCTGTATGCCACCGGTCCAATCCGATCCAGGATTGCGAATGGTCCGACATAACGAGGGTTAAGCTTGCCACGCTTTCCAAAGCGTATAACGCCCTTCCATGGTGAAACTTTCAGAAGTACCCTGTCCCCAACCTGGAACTCCAAAGGTTTTCGACGGCGATCGGCATAACTCTTCTGACGATCCCGTGCAGCAGCTAAATGGTGACGAATCTGTACGATTTTCTCCGAAGTTTCGTACACAAGTTCCGGACCAGTGAGCTGGCTCTCGCCCACCTTGGCCCAACAAAGTGGTGATCGACATTTCCGTCCGTAAAGAGCCTCGAACGGAGCTGCCTTGATACTAGAGTGATAGCTGTTATTGTAGGAGAACTCCACTAATGGCAGGTGGATCTCCCAACTTTTGCCAAAACGATAACACATGCCCGAAGCATGTCTTCCAGGGTTTGAATCGTCCGCTCACTCTGTCCATCAGTTTGCGGATGATAAGCTGTACTCATATCCAACTGAGTACCCAAAGCCTTGTGCAGAGCCTTCCAGAAACGCGAAGCAAAACGAGAATCACGATCAGAGATAATAGAGACAGGCACCCCGTGCCGAGCAACCACCTCCTTAAGGTAAAGTCGAGCCAACCGCTCGAGTCCATCGGTTTCCTTAATAGGTATAAAATGTGCCGATTTTGTCAGCCGGTCAACAATCACCCAGATCATATCATATCCACTAGGTGACCTTGGCAGTTTGGTGACAAAATCCATCGTGATTCGCTCCCACTTCCATTCTGGAATCTCTGGTTGTTGCAGGAGACCAGACGGCCTCTGATACTCCACCTTGACTTTAGCACAAGTTAAACATTTGCTGACATAAGAAGCTATATCAGCTTTCATGTTTGGCCACTAATAAAGTATCTTCAAATCCTGATACATCTTATCGGAGCCAGGGTGAATAGAATACCGGGATTTGTGAGCTTCTTCCAAAACAAGCTCGCGCAATCCCCCGAACAATGGGACCCAAACACGTCCCGCAAAATAGTGTAAGCCATCGGTCCTGAGTTCAAGATGCTTGTCAGCACTGTGTATAGTTTCAACCTTAAGGTTTTCCTCCTTCAAGGCTTCCAACTGTGCAGAACGGATTCGGTCAGGCAACGACGAATGAATGGTGAGCTGTAAGGCTCAAACACAGCGAGGATTCGCAGACTCCTTCCTGCTCAAGGCGTCCGCCACAACGTTCGCCTTGCCAGGATGGTATTTGATAGCACAGTCATAATCGTTCAGGAGTTCAACCCAGCGATGTTGCCGCATGTTTAACACCTTCTGGTCAAAAATATGTTGAAGACTCTTGTGATCGGTATATACTTCACACTTGGTACCGTACAAGTAATGTCTCCAGATTTTCAACGCAAAGACTACCGCACCCAGTTCCAAGTCATGAGTAGTGTAGTTCTCCTCATGAACTCTGAGTTGACGAGAAGCATAAGCGATAACCTTCCCGCGTTGCATCAACACACAACCGAGACCACGAATAGAAGCGTCACAGTACACAACGAAGTCATCCGTACCCTCAAGTAGAGATAAGATAGGTGTAGAACAAAGTTTAAGCTTCAGCATCTGAAATGCTGATTCCTGTGGTTCACCCCAGTCGAACTTTCGGTCCTTCTGGGTAAGAGTAGTGAGGGGTTGAGCGATCTTCGAAAATCCCTCAATGAAACGACGATAATAACCCGCAAGACCTAGGAATTGCCGCACCTCAGATGGCGTCTTTGGTGCTTCCCAGTCTTTAATAGCTTCGATCTTAGCCGGATCGACATGAATTCCCAGTTCATTCACCACATGCCCTAGGAATTGAACTTCACGTAACCAAAAATCACACTTTGAGAACTTAGCATACAACTGCTCCTGTCTCAAAAGTTCCAAGACCAACCGTAGATGTTCCTCATGATCCGCCTTGTTCTTGGAGTAAATCAGAATGTCGTCAATGAACACGATGACGAACTTATCAAGGTAAGGTTTGCAAACGCGGTTCATTAAATCCATGAACACCGCCGGTGCGTTAGTGAGACCAAAAGGCATGACCAAGAACTCAAAATGGCCATAACGAGTGCGAAAAGCAGTCTTCTGAATGTCAGCTTCCCTGACGCGCAACTGGTGATAACCGGACCACAAATCAATCTTCGAATAGTAACTGGAGCCCTGAAGCTGGTCAAAGAGATCATCAATGCGAGGAAGAGGATAACGATTCTTGATGGTCACTTTGTTCAACTCACGATAATCAATACACATGCGAAGACTTCCATCCTTCTTCTTTACAAACAAAATAGGAGCTCCCCACGGGGAAGAACTCGGTCGGATGAAACCCTTTTCCAAGAGTTCCTGCAGCTGGCTGGACAACTCTTGCATCTCGGGAGGTGCAAGACGATACGGAGCTCGGGCAATAGGAGCTGCGCCCGGAGTAAGATCAATACCAAACTCAACCTGACGATGGGGAGGAAGACTAGGTAAATCATCAGGAAAGTCACGAACCACCGAAATACTCTCGATCTTCTTCTCATCGTCAGTAGAAACGTTTACAAGTGCCAGAATGGCCGAACAACCCTTCCGGAGGTACTTACGAGCTTTCATGCTAGAAATGATACTCAGCGGAGCACCGCTTTTCTCGCCACGAACCGAAAGAATCTCTCCATCAGAGAGAGGGATCCGAATAACCTTGTCGAAACAAACGATCTCCGCACGATACAACGATAACCAATCCATGCCGACAACGACATCAAAACTACCCAGGGGTACCGGCATAAGGTCAATGGGGAAGGACAAACCCGACAGTTCTAAGCGACATTCCTTAAGGGTGTGTGTCGCTTCAATTTTCTTACCATCGGCCAATTCTATCAACTACTTAGCCTTTAAAGGTGTGGGTACTATATCTAGCAATCGACTAATGTCCATAGATACGAAACTCTTATCGGCACCAGAATCAAATAAGACAGAAACATTGCGATCATTAAGAAGGAACGTACCGGTAACAGTGTCTGGATCATGCCTAACCTCTGCAGATCCAATGACGAAAGCACGTGTTGTCCTGCCTCCGCCGCCATTGTTCCCGTTACCGTTCCCGTTCTTCCCATTGTCGCCCTGTTTCAGCTTGGGACAGTCACGCTTGAAATGTCCCGTGTCACCGAAGTTATAACACCCCTGCCTCCCCTGAGTCCCCTGAGCAGCAGGAGCAGAAGCAGGAGTAGGGGTACGAGCCTGGGCCGACGGAAGTGCTGCCCTGCAATCCTTAGCCAGGTGTCCAATCTGGTTGCACCGATGACAGCGTGCCTTATCACAGTTCCCCGTGTGATGGTAACCACACCGGTTACACTTGGGATGCTTCCCGATATACCCTCCTGTCTTCTGCCCCGAAGACGATCCAGACGACTCAAACTTCTTTGCCGGCTGAGACGGCGCCGGTACAACAGTCTTCCCCATACCATCCCACTTCCTCTTGTTCCCCTCAGTAACCTTCACAGCAGCACCTTTAGGAGGCAAAACACCTTCTGCCACCTTCAGGTTAGTCATCCGATGAGCTGATCGGACAACTTCAGCAATAGTGGGAAGGTTCCCAGCGGCCACCAACCCAGCAATCTCCGGCACTAGTCCAGACACATAGTGCTCGATCCTTCTGTACTTGGGTGTGTGCAAATCAAGGCACAACACCGCCAGCTCATTCCTCCTCACAGTGTATTCTTCAATCTCAGACCCAACCATCTTGTAGCTCCAGACCTCATGTTCTAACTTCTGTATCTCCTCTCTCGGACAGTACTCACCTCTCAACAGCTGCACAAACTCCGCCCAAGGCATAGCAATAGCCTCCCCTAATCCCATGTTCTGAGTGGTAGCATTCCACCATGACAGTGCAGGCCCCTCAAATGTCGCAGTAGCATACTTCACCCGGTCCCCGGCAGGACAGTTACACATGACAAACACAGACTCAACCTTCTCCAGCCATCGGAGCAGTCCCACCGCTCCCTCGGTTCCAGCGAAGTTATGGGGCTGACAGTCCCGAAACTTCTTATAAGAGCACTGAGGTGGGGGTGGATTGGCACCAACACCTGAAACACGGTACACGAGTAAAACACAAACGAAAGGACATGAAACCTAAGAATGAGGCAAGGTCGACAGAAATCAACTCACCACCCATGGCATTAATCCCAGCCTGGAAATTAGCCATGGCCATGTTCACTTGCTGCTGTAGCAAGTTGTTCAGTTCAGCTTGGGTCATGTTGATGTTTCCACGACCACCGCCTCCAGCACGACCACCGCCGCCAGCACGGCCACCGCCGCCACCACGACGTCCACCACCGCGAGCACCAAACATGATTTAACAAATCAAGAAATCGAGGGATTCAGATTCACTTCTAGTGTCAACCACTAGAAATTTACAAGAGTTGACTTGGGAACGAATCCGGGACTATACATCCGAACTCGAAGTCCATCGGGATTTTCATGTATTCCAGTTTATTATTTCGTGTGCACCCGAAATGATAAACTGCTTTACATGGTCCTCCAGATGTACCCCAAATCCATACCCCAGTCACCGAATATCGTCGCCTAGTAACGTGTGACGATAGGTGCAAGTGTAGGAAGGCATGTGTGTGCTAGAACCAACAAATCAACCCCACCTTCTTCAATCCAGAAGAAGAAGACAAGAGTAGGTAAGAATCTAAATAAAAGCGGATGATGTAACAGAGAAGTATGATGATGACGTAAGGACACCCCGACAACGTTAGTATGTATCCCACTAATAGACTCAAAGTATATGACCGTCTAGTGTGCGACTCGGCTATAGACCAGACTCTACATGCAGTCCTAGTTCACTATAACCATTGGCTCTGATACCAATCTTTCACACCCTCAAAATACCACTTGCGGAGTCTTACCGCGAGGTGCATGACAAACCAGGATCCAAGTCAACGATCACAATAAACAACTCTATATGAAATACATAAATCCAAAAACAACGATTTTATAAGCGGAAGCATTTAAGAATTTAATCAGCTACAACAGTGTTCCAAAGTATTCAAGACACTTATTTCAAAACAAGCAACTAAGCCTAGACGCCAATGCAGACTCGTGCGCCTAGTTCCATTCGTTGCTACCTTAGAGACCTGAGAAAGACATGCCAAAAAGACGTTAACATATAATGCTGGTGAGTTCACAGGTTTGTTCAATATGTTATCAAAATGTTACCAGAATGTTACAATGCCCATACTATATCCATGTTACCAAGTACGCTAGCTAGGCGTATGTTTTGTTACTACTACGATTGGAAAACCATTACTAGACTGTTACCAAGTGTTCAGCCCGATGTGTTGTAGCCATGCTACGAGTGTTACCAGTTCGAGACAATATGCACCCGCCCGGCCCTCCAAGCCGTCGAGTGGGGTTTGTCAAGCCCAATAGATCTATCCACATTTCCCCCGTTGTGCATCCCCGCACATTCATGGTTTCCCCCCGGACTTTAATAGATCGTATAGTACACAAGTTTAGAACCATAGTATGACATATGTTACCAAAATAGTTTAGTGCATGTTTTCTCCCCCAAAGATTAAAACGGTAAAAGTGGGGCCGTGAACTCACCTTAGATAGCGTTCTTCGGTTATAAGTAAAGATGTTAAGCCCTTGATAATCCCTCTACCGGAGATCTATCAAAATGTTCACATAAGTGTTCCGACTAATAACCATAAGGTTATCTAGTCCCCGATTGTCCAGATCGTAACCAAGTATGTTTTAAAACGTGTTTAAATGTTTAACCGACACACTAGACCGACCCGACATCCCGTTGGTGACCCATTACCCTAACTAATCAAGTACACATAGATTACACACAAGGTTCAAGCCTAAAACACTTAGTTTGTATCAAAAATCTCATTTCTGCATCAGAACGGTCGAACCAGTCAGTTTTAGTCTCCTTCGCCCGTTTTTAATCTCCTTCGCCCATTTTGGATTTCGTTCGACCGTTTGATGTTTCCTTCGCCCGTTTTACCACGTTCGCCCAAACATAACCCAGGTTCGACCCTGGATTCACTCCTTCGCACCTTCGATCGGTCGAAGGAGTCTAGGTTCGCCCCTGTTGTGCAAATTTTCCTAAAAACGCTTCAAACACATTCAAAACGACTCGAAACATCATCAAACACAGCAGTCAAGCATGAATAACTTATCCCTACAAAACCTCACCGATTTCCCCCAATAATACGTCCATTTCAGCCCTTTCCCAAAATGGTAAAAATTATGGAAACGTCACTATCATGCATGGATTATTTACCCAATTTGGAAACTTTTGAAATCGATCCGTATTCAACTTAAAATGCTCAGTTTGTCGAGTGTTCGATCTTTCCCTATTAGTTCTATTGATCATAAATATCATGCATCAAGTCTAGATTCGTTAAAACCCCCAAATACCCATAATATCATCATTTATCCAATCCTAACCCTAAACAACAATAACCTAGCATCAATAACAATCCTATATCATGTTTCTATCATAGATACAGCAGCAAATCATTGAGCAACACATAACACCACATAATACAAAATTCACATATGTTTATCATCATGAAGACCTATGTTTAAATGATAAGGTTTTGATTTAGAAAGATGTTTAAAAGGTTTTTAATCATGAAAACACCCTTAGAACAGATCCGGACAATTAGGGTTAGATGAAAACGAATTAAAATGCTTTAAAAAGGTTTAGGATCAAGAACACACCTTGGATTCTTGTTTAGATGTTGTAGATAGGTTAGATTATGAAAAAGAAGAGCAAAAACTCCTTCCTTAGTGATTAGAATCGTTTGAGAGTGTTTTGAGACGGTTAGGGTTTGCGAAATGATGAAAAATGACAAAGTTTGGTATTTATACTAATCCTCCTTCGCCCCAACTCATTGGTCGAAGGTGGCCTCCTTCGACCCTTCCATAGAGTCGAATGAGCCCTGTCCTGGTCGAAGGGAATTCTTTCAATTCCACATTCCAGGTTCGCCCATTTACAAAGGGTCGAACCAAACAAAATGTTCTCCTTCGACCACTCGAAGTGGTCGAACCAGAACTCATGTTTAACTAGTTTTCCAGTTTGTCGTGTTTAACGCATTCTAACACAACTTAACACATAAGCATGCATCCTTAGTCTATATTTAACATATTTAAGCATAGATAATCATTTACACATCATTTAAACACATTCATGTATATAATCCACCACACGACCCATAATCTACACATATACTTAATTAGTTCATGTAATGTCACCAACAACGGAACTCGGTACTAGTGTATTACCAAAACGACTCCCAATGATCTTCCAGATCATTGCACCCTGGACAATCCTAACTTGACCCGACTCAACTAACCCAGTTAAGTCCATTTATAAACGTTTCTCGCTAAGGTAGACTTAGATGTTACTAAAATGTTTAAGCCAAACATGCCGGGTGTCGCAGATATCTTTTACAAAAACTGTCAAGTTGTCAACAGATGTTATTAAAACAGATGTCATCAAATAGAATTTCACTTAAAGCTTACAATGTTATATCTTATATAAATCAATTAATTAATTTATTAATTAATAATAATAATGCTACAAACACTATTGATGAGAGTTTGTAAAGTAACATAGAGGTAAACAATAAAAATAGAGTTTCAAAACTGTCATTATTTCCCAACAAATGTTGTTAAAACAGCTTTCATCAAAATAGATTTTCAATTACAATTTGCAATATGTCACGTTCATGAATTAATTAATTAATTAATTAATAATATTAACAATATCAATATTTGCTCATACAACTCTTATTATTTGCAATTTCACCTTGTTAATGTTAAAATTCCTAAACACGCTTCCCTATGTGATTTAAAACTTTCCCTCCTAAAAATTCAAAATTTAGGGCTTACTTATTAAAGATAATATTAATATAATTTTTATAATTATTTAATTATCAAAATGAAATGACTCTAGTACAAAATTTTTAAAAAATAACCAACCGGTTTGAAAAAATGTTTTTTAATAAAATATAACCTATCAACTTGAATATTATTGAACAATACAACAAACTATATACATAATCATACAATGTTTTATCTTATATAAATCAATTAATTATACAATTAATAAAATATAATAATAAAAATATCTCGTTTCAAGAAACTTATTATTTGGCACTCAACACAGCTAATATCAAGAATCGTAAATACATTTCCCTATCGTAATTTAAAAAGTTCTTCTTGAATATTGAAAACATGGGCTTAAATGTAATATTTATTATTATAATTGCAAGATCTGTTTAACAACAACTGTTAATAATAACAACAGATGTTGTTAAAACAGATGCCTTCAAATAGAATTTCACTTAATATGTTATATTTTATACAACAACTCTTATTATTTGCAACTCGACCCTGCTGATGCTAAAATTCCTAAACACGCTTCCCTATGTGATTTAAAACTTTCCTTCCTAAAAATTCAAAACTTAGAATTTAAAAGTTCCCTCTTCAATATTCAAAACTTGGGCTTAAATATATTATTTATTATTATAATTTGAAATTTTGTTTTACAACAACTATAAACTTGTCAACAGATGTTGTTAAAACAGCTGTCATCAAATAGAATTTCACTTAAAGCTTACAATGTTATATCTTATATAAATCAATTAATTAATTAATTAATATTAATGCTACAAACACTATTGATGAGAGTTTGTAAACTAACATAGAGGTAAACAATAAAAATAGAGTTTCAAAACTGTCCTATATTTACCAACAAATGTTATTAAAACAACTTTCATCAAAATAGATTTTCAATTACAATTTGCAATATGTCACGTACATGAATTAATTAATTAATAATAATAACAATATCAATATTTGATCACACAACTCTTATTATTTCCAATTTCACCCTGTTAATTTGAAAATTCCTAAACACGCTTCCCTATGTGATTTAAAACGTTCCCTCCTAATAATTCAAAACTTAGGGCTTACTAATTAAAGATAGTTTTAAAAGAATTTTTATAATTATTTAATTATCAAAATGAAATGACGCTAATACAAAATTTTTAAAAAATAACCAGCCGGTTTGAAAAATGGTTTTTTATAAAATATAAACTATCAACTTGAATATTATTGAACAATGCAACAAACTATATACATAATGATACAATGTTTTATGTTATATAAATCAATTAATTATTTAATTAATAAATTATAATAATAAAAATATTTCATCTCAAAAAACTTATTATTTGGCACTCAACACGGCTAATGTTCAGAATCGTAAATACACT
This sequence comes from Ambrosia trifida, assembly GCA_028751855.1. Lineage (NCBI taxonomy): Eukaryota > Viridiplantae > Streptophyta > Magnoliopsida > Asterales > Asteraceae > Ambrosia > Ambrosia trifida. The sequence goes on along the minus strand of CM054128.1, from coordinate 59,213,744 downwards.
TCCCTATCATAAGTTAAAAAGTTCTTCTAGAATATTCAAAACTTGGGCTTAAATGTAATATTTATTATTATAATTGCAAGATCTGTTTTACAAGAACTATTAATAATAACAACCAATGTTGTTAAAACAGCTGCCTTCAAATAGAATTTCACTTGCAATATTATTTCTTATACAACAAATCTTATTATTTGTAACTCGACCCTGCTAATGTTAAAATTTCTAAACACGCTTCCTTATGTGGTTTAAAACTTTCCCTCCTAAAGATTCAAAACTTAGGATTTAAAAGTTCACTCTTCAATATTCAAAACTTGTGCTTAAATATATTATTTATTATTATAATTGGAAGATCTGTTTTACAACAACTGTAAACTTGTCAACAGATGTTGTTAAAACGGCTGTCATCAAATAGAATTTCACTTAAAGGTTACAATGTTATATCTTATATAAATCAATTACTTAATTAATTATTAATAATGCTACAAACACTATTGATGAGATTTTGTACACTAACATAGAGGTAAACAATAAAAATAGAGTTTCAAAACTGTGACACCCGGCAACTTTCGGTAACTAACTTTTGAAAACTTAGTAAGTCTACCTTAGCGAGTCGCGCATACGTTACACATAACAAGGTCGGTCGAGTCGAATCGCACGTCATTAGGGTTTTAACATACACAAGTCTCGGGTCCCGGGAATTGGTGATCGGGCGGGAACGTGTTATTTATCATGCATTATATGTTTACAATCATTGTGTGACTTGTCGGTATGTGAATATGTGCTAACATGTGTTAAAACGGGGTTTAACGCGCAAAACACACAAACACAGGGGTTACAGGCGATTAGGCTTGCCTAATCGCCTGTATAGGGGCGATTGGAGGGTGGTTACTAGCGAGTAGGGGGCTAATCACACAACTGTTCATGCGATTAGGCCCCAATCGCATGAACAGTCATGCGATTAGGCTCCCTAATCGCGTATAAGTCTGCATACTCGCATGATACGTGCTGGACGACCAAAAACGCCTATAAATACCACCCTTGACCTCCAAAACATCATTTGTGCAACCCTAGCCGTCCCATAACATAACCCAACACACACACACCCTCTGGAACTCGTTTTTGCATCAAAACCACCATTTTCAAGCTTATTCCATCATCACCTCTTGATTACAAGGTGTGTTCTTCAAACCCAAACCTTTAAATGATTATGTTTTACTCCCTAAACGTCCAGACCTGACTTATAAATGTTTTTATCTTTGAAAATCCATTTAAAACCGTTTTTAAACAAACCCACACCTTTACATGTGTTATATGTGTTATATATGTTTAAAGATAGGATTTTTAGGATTGAATCATGGTTGTTCTTATGTTATTATGATGTTTATTGCTGATATAAGTTAGTATGATGATATCCTAGGAGTTTGTATGGTTGTGGTTGTGTATTGTTGATATTTGATATTTTGACCCATTTGAAGGATTTTGAATGATTAAGGATGATATGAGGTATGTTGTTGATTGAATGATGTTAGGGTTTGTTATAGGATGATGCTAGAACAGTAGGATGCTATCGGACAACGTGGTTATGTGATTTAATCTGGATATTTGCTATTTAGGGCAAGTTCTTGCATGTTGATGTGATGTTTACATGCTAAGTTGCCATTTTGGGAAAACGCTCGCATTCGGGACTGTTAGAATGATGAAAACTTAGGGGTTTTGCTTGAAATATGTTTGTTAATGTGTTAGGATGATTATTGGATGTTTTTACATGTTTCGGATTTGATTTGGAGCGTTAAACGCGCGAAATTGCACTGTACAGCTACAGCAGGCGAGTAGCACCCTAATCGCATGATGCTATAGGCGATTAGGGGTGTAATCGCCTGAAGGGAAGCCTACTCGTGTGTACATATAGGCGATTAGCCTTGTAATCGCCTGTTGACCCACCCTAATCACGTGTTGACTTTTCCTAATTGCTAGTTTGATTCCTAATCGCGTGTAATGCTGCTGTATGTATATTTTAACATCCCGGAACATGATTTGACGCCTAGGAACATGATAGGAACCCCGGGATTCACCCAATGACTTAGTAACACGTGTTCGGACCTGTTTATGCGTTAATCGGATATTATGCTAGACTAGGTGAACTGTTGCGCGTATTAAGTGTTTAATTGCATATGTGGCATGATGTCTTGTATTTATCTAACACGTGGAATGTCGGGTCACCAATGGGATGTCGAGTCTTGTCTTACGTGGTCTGGTTGTCGGTTAAACATGCTTTTTGGACACATAATGGTCATGGACTGGACTTAGGGACTAATGAACCCGATGGGTTGTTAGTCTAACTTGACACATATCTTATGATAGGTCGCCAATAGTTGGGGCTATCATATCTCACAGACGGTTTACTCTTAAACGGAATACGCAACTTAAGGTGAGTTCACGGCCCCACATTTTACAGTTGTTACTTTTGGGGTGAGAAACATGCTTACAAACTCTTTTATGACTTATGACTCTTTATCACATTATACTATGGCTCACTTATCGTACTATACGGATCATTGAAAATCCCTAGAAACCACTAACATGGGTATATGGCGGGGAAATATGGATAGCGCTATTGGGAACTGACAAACCCCACTCGACGGTTGGACCGGGCGGGTGCATATTGTCTCTAACAAACTAAGGGTAACACTCGGCTCAGTCAGTAATGGTTTCACCCGTATGAGTATCTCATTCTGCGCCGGTGGTTGGCGTTCTCATTCTGCGCCTGGATTGGCGTTCTCATTAGCATAGTAGTAATTGTGATGGTAACATTTTTGAAGGATCACTGTAAACGTTTAATTAAAACCTGTGAACTCACCAGCATTATATGTTGACTCTTTTAGCATGTTTTCTCAGGTCGCTAAGGTAGCAGCTGTCGGATAGGCGCACATGGTCGCACTGGAGTCGTCTCGCGTCTAGGGTCTCATCTGCACGTTTTGGAATCATGAACTTTTGAATTTATGTTTTATTTATGCATGACTTTTGTAAACTTTAAATGCTTCCGCACTGTTGAAGGTTGGTTTTGAACTTATGCATGGTTTTGTTTACGTATGTTTTTACATTTAGACGTCGTTTATTGTGACCATTGACTTGGATCCTGGTGTGTCACACGCCTCGCGGTAGAACTCCGCAGGTGGAAATTTGAGGGTGTGACAGATTGGTATCAGAGCCAATGGTTATAGTGAACTAGGACTGCATGTAGAGTCTAGACTATAGCCGAGTCACACACACTAGACGGTCACATACATTTGAGTCGTGTCTTTTGGGCAAACATACTAACCTTGTCGGGGTGTCGGTCTCCTTATCATACAGTGTCACATTACTTATCTCATTCTTGGCTATTTTTAGCTTCACTTTATTTTCTTCTCTGGATTACAGCCGAGGGGACTTATTTATCGATCTTTTGAGTTAGTTATATCATTCTGGGATGTGGTTATCGGGTGACTTGAAGTTCTGGCTCGGAGCACGCCTTGGGGACCATGTAGAGCGATTTGTTATTTCGGGTGCACACGAAATCATAAATCGAAATGCATGAAAATCTTGGTGGACTTTGTGTTCGGACTAACGGTCATGCTGTAACCGTATTCTGAGTTCGTTGGTCACTTGTAGCTTGGTTTGTTTGTGCTACTGAGTGTCTCGTCTCATGTTTTGGCAGAGCATGTCTGGTCGCGCTGGTGGACGTGCAGGTGGACGCCGTGGTGGCGGAGGCGGACGCCGTGGTGGAGGTAGAGGTGGTGGTAACATTACTATGACGCATGAGGAACTCAATGAGATGATGCAGCAACAGTTGGGCGTTGCACTAGCTGCTTTTCAGGCAGCCCAGCAGACTTTCATGGGTGCTGCTGCTCCTCCGGTTCAGGCAGGTGTTGCATATAAGCGGTTTAAGGATTGTCAGCCTCTCAGCTTCCAGGGTACGGAGGGAGCTGTGGAGCTACTCAGGTGGTTGGAGAAGACGGAGTCGGTATTTGCTTTATGTGAGACTCCAGCGGTGGATTGGGTGAAGTTTGCTTCAGGGACTTTTGTAGGAGCCGCCTTGACGTGGTGGAACTGCGTCACACAGACACTTGGTCTTGGGGAGGCCAACGCCATGCCTTGGGCGGATTTTGTGCGTAGGTTGAAGGATGAGTATTGCCCGCGTGAGGAGATTAAGAGGTTGGAACAGGAATATGGGAATCTTAAGATGGTTGGTTCTGAGATTGAGGAGTACACGATCAGGCACAACGAGCTAGCAGCGATGTGTCCAGGTTTGTCTACACCAGAGTATAGGAGGATAGAGCAGTATCTTGCGGGTTTGGTGCCAGAGATTGCGGGACTGGTGTCTGCTAGGGATCCTACTACTATGTCAGAGGCTGTGCGGTCAGCTACTAAGATGACCAACTTGAAGATTTCTGAGGGTGTCTTGCCTCCTAGGGGCTCTTCTGCGAAGGCGCCGGCTGAGAACAAGAGGAAGTGGGAAAGCGTGGATAAGGGTTCATCGGGGACTCAGCGACAACCGGCAGCGAAGAAGACTGAAGCTTCTGGGTCAGCATCGGACCAGAAACAGGGGGGCTATGCTGGGAAAAGCCCTAAGTGTGGACGTTGTGGGTTTCATCACTATGGTACTTGTGAGAGTTTTCGTTGTGAGCGTTGTCAGAAGCCGGGGCATCAGGCCAAGGATTGCAGGGTCAACCTTTCCAGGACGACTCAGACTGCTGCTATTACTACCCCTGCTCCACAGGGGAACCAGGGTTGCTTCCATTGTGGGGAAGCGGGGCACTTCAAGCGAAGCTGTCCCAAGTTGACTCAAGGGGGCACAGAGACTGCGGGGAAGGATGGGGACAAGGAAGGCGGTGGCCGGTGGACTCGTGCTCATGCTTATGTGATTGGTGCTAGGGAGAACCAGGTGGACCCAGACACTGTTACCCGTACGTATTCTCTCTTATCTCTTGTTACGCTTTGGTCATACTTTTATCCGCATTGTTGTGCGTTCGTGTTTCGGGTGTTTTCTTTATGGTTTGGTCGCTGTTTCTCATTCTTTGGGTTGATGAGGGTCCTTTGGGGATGCTACTTGGACGGTACCAGTGGATTAGTTATACCGATCATAGTAGGCTCCAGTAGGCTTTCATCGGGGGTCTCTTGTCTCATACTCATATTTGGGAAAGTGGTTTCCCGGTTATTACTGGCACGTTTGGTTTATGACCTTCACTCGTTGTATTTTGGGGAAAACGTTACTTGGACACAGAGGTCGACACTCATTACTGTTGAAACCGAAAGAATCTCGGGACGAGATTCCTTTCAACAGGGGGATGATGTGACGACCCGGAAAAATTTTTCTTCTTATTTGTTTTCCTCCTCGACTTCGGGAAATTTTCGGGACGAAAATTCTTTCAACAGGGGGATGATGTGACACCCGGCAACTTTCGGTAACTAACTTTTGAAAACTTAGTAAGTCTACCTTAGCGAGTCGCGCATACGTTACACATAACAAGGTCGGTCGAGTCGAATCGCACGTCATTAGGGTTTTAACATACACAAGTCTCGGGTCCCGGGAATTGGTGATCGGGCGGGAACGTGTTATTTATCATGCATTATATGTTTACAATCATTGTGTGACTTGTCGGTATGTGAATATGTGCTAACATGTGTTAAAACGGGGTTTAACGCGCAAAACACACAAACACAGGGGTTACAGGCGATTAGGCTTGCCTAATCGCCTGTATAGGGGCGATTGGAGGGTGGTTACTAGCGAGTAGGGGGCTAATCACACAACTGTTCATGCGATTAGGCCCCAATCGCATGAACAGTCATGCGATTAGGCTCCCTAATCGCGTATAAGTCTGCATACTCGCATGATACGTGCTGGACGACCAAAAACGCCTATAAATACCACCCTTGACCTCCAAAACATCATTTGTGCAACCCTAGCCGTCCCATAACATAACCCAACACACACACACCCTCTGGAACTCGTTTTTGCATCAAAACCACCATTTTCAAGCTTATTCCATCATCACCTCTTGATTACAAGGTGTGTTCTTCAAACCCAAACCTTTAAATGATTATGTTTTACTCCCTAAACGTCCAGACCTGACTTATAAATGTTTTTATCTTTGAAAATCCATTTAAAACCGTTTTTAAACAAACCCACACCTTTACATGTGTTATATGTGTTATATATGTTTAAAGATAGGATTTTTAGGATTGAATCATGGTTGTTCTTATGTTATTATGATGTTTATTGCTGATATAAGTTAGTATGATGATATCCTAGGAGTTTGTATGGTTGTGGTTGTGTATTGTTGATATTTGATATTTTGACCCATTTGAAGGATTTTGAATGATTAAGGATGATATGAGGTATGTTGTTGATTGAATGATGTTAGGGTTTGTTATAGGATGATGCTAGAACAGTAGGATGCTATCGGACAACGTGGTTATGTGATTTAATCTGGATATTTGCTATTTAGGGCAAGTTCTTGCATGTTGATGTGATGTTTACATGCTAAGTTGCCATTTTGGGAAAACGCTCGCATTCGGGACTGTTAGAATGATGAAAACTTAGGGGTTTTGCTTGAAATATGTTTGTTAATGTGTTAGGATGATTATTGGATGTTTTTACATGTTTCGGATTTGATTTGGAGCGTTAAACGCGCGAAATTGCACTGTACAGCTACAGCAGGCGAGTAGCACCCTAATCGCATGATGCTATAGGCGATTAGGGATGTAATCGCCTGAAGGGAAGCCTACTCGTGTGTACATATAGGCGATTAGCCTTGTAATCGCCTGTTGACCCACCCTAATCACGTGTTTACTTTTCCTAATTGCTAGTTTGATTCCTAATCGCGTGTAATGCTGCTGTATGTATATTTTAACATCCCGGAACATGATTTGACGCCTAGGAACATGATAGGAACCCCGGGATTCACCCAATGACTTAGTAACACGTGTTCGGACCTGTTTATGCGTTAATCGGATATTATGCTAGACTAGGTGAACTGTTGCGCGTATTAAGTGTTTAATTGCATATGTGGCATGATGTCTTGTATTTATCTAACACGTGGAATGTCGGGTCACCAATGGGATGTCGAGTCTTGTCTTACGTGGTCTGGTTGTCGGTTAAACATGCTTTTTGGACACATAATGGTCATGGACTGGACTTAGGGACTAATGAACCCGATGGGTTGTTAGTCTAACTTGACACATATCTTATGATAGGTCGCCAATAGTTGGGGCTATCATATCTCACAGACGGTTTACTCTTAAACGGAATACGCAACTTAAGGTGAGTTCACGGCCCCACATTTTACAGTTGTTACTTTCGGGGTGAGAAACATGCTTACAAACTCTTTTATGACTTATGACTCTTTATCACATTATACTATGGCTCACTTATCGTACTATACGGATCATTGAAAATCCCTAGAAACCACTAACATGGGTATATGGCGGGGAAATATGGATAGCGCTATTGGGAACTGACAAACCCCACTCGACGGTTGGACCGGGCGGGTGCATATTGTCTCTAACAAACTAAGGGTAACACTCGGCTCAGTCAGTAATGGTTTCACCCGTATGAGTATCTCATTCTGCGCCGGTGGTTGGCGTTCTCATTCTGCGCCTGGATTGGCGTTCTCATTAGCATAGTAGTAATTGTGATGGTAACATTTTTGAAGGATCACTGTAAACGTTTAATTAAAACCTGTGAACTCACCAGCATTATATGTTGACTCTTTTAGCATGTTTTCTCAGGTCGCTAAGGTAGCAGCTGTCGGATAGGCGCACATGGTCGCACTGGAGTCGTCTCGCGTCTAGGGTCTCATCTGCACGTTTTGGAATCATGAACTTTTGAATTTATGTTTTATTTATGCATGACTTTTGTAAACTTTAAATGCTTCCGCACTGTTGAAGGTTGGTTTTGAACTTATGCATGGTTTTGTTTACGTATGTTTTTACATTTAGACGTCGTTTATTGTGACCGTTGACTTGGATCCTAGTGTGTCACACGCCTCGCGGTAGAACTCCGCAGGTGGAAATTTGAGGGTGTGACAAAAACTGTCATTATTTCCCAACAAATGTTGTTAAAACAGCTTTCATCAAAATAGATTTTCAATTACAATTTGCAATATGTCACGTTCATGAATTAATTAATTAATTAATTAATAATATTAACAATATCAATATTTGCTCATACAACTCTTATTATTTGCAATTTCACCTTGTTAATGGTAAAATTCCTAAACACGCTTCCCTATGTGATTTAAAACTTTCCCTCCTAAAAATTCAAAATTTAGGGCTTACTTATGAAAGATAATTTTAATATAATTTTTATATTTATTTAATTATCAAAATGAAATGACTCTAGTACAAAATTTTTTAAAAATAACCAACCGGTTTGAAAAATGTTTTTAATAAAATATAACCTATCAACTTGAATATTATTGAACAATACAACAAACTATATACATAATCATACAATGTTTTATCTTATATAAATCAATTAATTATACAATTAATAAAATATAATAATAAAAATATCTCGTTTCAAGAAACTTATTATTTGGCACTCAACACAGCTAATATTAAGAATCGTAAATACATTTCTCTATCGTAATTTAAAAAGTTCTTCTTGAATATTGAAAACATGGGCTTAAATGTAATATTTATTATTATAATTGCAAGATCTGTTTTACAACAACTGTTAATAATAAAAACAGATGTTGTTAAAACAGTTTCCTTCAAATAGAATTTCACTTAATATGTTATATTTTATACAACAACTCTTATTATTTGCAACTCGGCCCTGCTGATGCTAAAATTCCTAAACACGCTTCCCTATGTGATTTAAAACTTTCCTTCCTAAAAATTCAAAACTTAGAATTTAAAAGTTCCCTCTTCAATATTCAAAACTTGGGCTTAAATATATTATTTATTATTATAATTTGAAATTCTGTTTTACAACAACTATAAACTTGTCAACAGATGTTGTTAAAACAGCTGTCATCAAATAGAATTTCACTTAAAGCTTACAATGTTATATCTTATATAAATCAATTAATTAATTAATTAATATTAATGCTACAAACACTATTGATGAGAGTTTGTAAACTAACATAGAGGTAAACAATAAAAATAGAGTTTCAAAACTGTCCTATATTTACCAACAAATGGTATTAAAACAACTTTCATCAAAATAGATTTTCAATTACAATTTGCAATATGTCACGTACATGAATTAATTAATTAATAATAATAACAATATCAATATTTGATCACACAACTCTTATTATTTCCAATTTCACCCTGTTAATTTGAAAATTCCTAAACACGCTTCCCTATGTGATTTAAAACTTTCCCTCCTAATAATTCAAAACTTAGGGCTTACTAATTAAAGATAGTTTTAAAAGAATTTTTATAATTATTTAATTATCAAAATGAAATGACGCTAATACAAAATTTTTAAAAAATAACCAGCCGGTTTGAAAAATGGTTTTTTATAAAATATAAACTATCAACTTGAATATTATTGAACAATGCAACAAACTATATACATAATGATACAATGTTTTATGTTATATAAATCAATTAATTATTTAATTAATAAATTATAATAATAAAAATATTTCATCTCAAAAAACTTATTATTTGGCACTCAACACGGCTAATGTTCAGAATCGTAAATACACTTCCCTATCATAAGTTAAAAAGTTCTTCTAGAATATTCAAAACTTGGGCTTAAATGTAATATTTATTATTATAATTGCAAGATCTGGTTTACAACAACTATTAATAATAACAACCAATGTTGTTAAAACAGCTGCCTTCAAATAGAATTTCACTTGCAATATTATTTCTTATACAACAACTCTTATTATTTGTAACTCGACACTGCTAATGTTAAAATTTCTAAACACGCTTTCCTATGTGGTTTAAAACTTTCCCTCCTAAAGATTCAAAACTTAGGATTTAAAAGTTCACTCTTCAATATTCAAAACTTGTGCTTAAATATATTATTTATTATTATAATTGGAAGATCTGTTTTACAACAACTGTAAACTTGTCAACAGATGTTGTTAAAACGGCTGTCATCAAATAGAATTTCACTTAAAGGTTACAATGTTATATCTTATATAAATCAATTACTTAATTAATTAATTATTAATAATGCTACAAACACTATTGATGAGATTTTGTACACTAACATAGAGGTAAACAATAAAAATAGAGTTTCCAAAACTGTCCTTATTTGCTAACAAATGTTGTTAAAACAGCTTTCATCAAAATAGATTTTCAATTACAATTTGCAATATGTCACGTACATGAATTAATTAATTAATAATAATAACAATATCAATATTTGATCACACAACTCTTATTATTTCCAATTTCATCCTGTTAATGCTCACACAACTATTCAATATTCAAAACATGGGCTTAGAATTTCACTTAGAGCTTATAATGTTATATCTTATATAAATCAATTAATTAATTAATAATAATGCTACAAACACTATTGATGAGAGTTTGTAAACTATACATCTTCACAAAACAACTGCCAACGAATATAACTTCAATTTATACGATAGATGATTTACAAACATGCTTTGACAATAAGTGTAATCCAATGTTTTGAAAACTTAAACAACATTCACAAAACATCTGTCATCGAATACAACTTATATTTATACCATAGGGTATTTACAAACATGTCATGAGCGTAAACACATATTACAAACAACCACTAAAAAAATCTAATATATCTTTTAATACTCTTCAGAAACCACAAACTAATGTTGCTAATGCATAAAAATCAACTTTGATTATAACATGTCTTTATACGCCCATGAGTCTTCAACACATATGTTTGTTTTTTGGCAGGAATGGTTGAAGGTGTGTGTTGTATGTATATAAGCATTATTAATCTCCAAAAGATTAACCTTGAATACTCAAAATACTCAAGGTGCTTCCTTACATACTCTGCTTGCTACCAGAACAGAAAAGAAAAAAGATTCAAAGTTAGATTTCAACTACAGGCCTTCATAACAAATTAAAGATATAACATATTTAACAAACATACCTGTTGACAAGCACAACAGCGGGAACCACAAAAACGGAAGTAGACGTAAATGACTTCCTCAAAAGATAAGCATAGTGGCGTAAAAGCATAATCGCAATCAATGTCTTTCCTAATGCCATCGGGAAAAACCCTTCATTGCTTAAGCTAACGCCTATATCTGTTAACGGAGGTTGATCAGAAAACAAAATGAACACGTATTAAACACTCGAATAAATAAATTTAAAAATGAAAAGACATACCCTCTTGAGTTTGAGCCTGCCAATCTACAACCGTTCGTAATGGCAAGACTGATATTTTCCTTTAATTGTAAGAATCTTCAAAAGTCAAAAACTTTTTCGACGTAAATGCTCTGGTTGCTAATGGAGCAGACAAAATATTGAGGTTATTGAAGAACATTGAGGTTATTGAAGAACAAAAAGGATAAATTTTAATATTATTGATAACATATATTAGAATTATTTTACCTGATGCTCGAGTGCTTCGACCTAAACGTAAATATGAGAGAACCATCTGTTACGATATAAAAATTATTTGAGAGATTTATAAATTATTTGGGAGAAAGAGATGCACACGATACCTTTATATAGTTGTGTAATGGGGTATCGAATTTAAAATTTGAATTTGAATTTGGAGCTTAAATTTAAAACCAACAGTCATACAAAAGTCTGTTGACTCAACTGACAGTATTTTAACTAATTTATTAACAACCACTGTCAGGCAAGTGGCATTATTACCACTGTTCAGGTAAGTGGGATTTTTTTTATTATTTAATGTGGCGTCAGTTTTTGCATCATACACGCATTGGTGGCCACTCTCTCCGACTGACACATTAGCTTTCTGACGTCAGTCATGCTTCTCCTATTATGGAAAGTATAGATTTTTTTTTTGAAAAAAAAAATAAAAATAAATAGATGTGTAGTGGGGGGGGGGGGGAAATTTAAGGCCCCCATCTATCTATACAACTAATAAAATAAACTCAATGTGTACACATGGCACTCCCATGTTGAGTCTTCAATTTTCTCTCCTATCAAATTGTGCCACATGGCACAACCATGGAATTTATAAAATTTTATGTTTTAAAAAAATTGAAAATCTATATTAAAACACAAGGTTTGGTCAAACACAATTATTAATGACAATTATTATTATTATTATATCACAATTATTAACTTTTCTAATTTTTTAAAACATTTATTCTCTTATACTCTTTTTTTCAAAACTTTCTTCTCTCATAGTGAATCAAAAAAACTCAAATCATTGTTCATCTATTCTCCATCCTCACCATCCTTCTTTTTCTTCTTCAAGGTATTATCGATATGCACCCAAACATCATGTTGAAAAACGAAGCTTTTTTTAGTGGAAGCAGTCTTGGATTTTGGAGACGTTTAATGTATTCATGTAAATCTCTCTTTTCATCTATCTCTATTTTACGAATTTAATTTCCTTTTGATTGTGGTTTTTATTTTTTGTTGTGTTTGTTTGGTTCAACTGATTCCTGTGGAGATGAGTGAAGGGGCTACTCAAATCAAAATCAATATCTTCTTTCGCATTTTTAACAAGGTATAAATCTTTGTTTTTGTTTCATTTATACCATCTCTATATTACATACTACATAATTACATAATGTTACCTATATTTTACGAAAGTAATTTAGAATGGACAAGGGTGCGTTTAGTTTGCATAACATGTTTTGAATTTGAAATTGCCAAAAAGATTGGGAATTTATCATAGGAATTTGAATTTATATTAATGTTTTTTTTTTTTGGTGCAAAACAATCACTAAGGAGTTAGGAATTCATCACTACGGGCAACGCCCAGTGGTCGCTGCACCACCGTTGCGGCTCTTGCACCACCGACCACTATCTGCACCACCATCATTGGCGGTGGCGGCTGTGGTTGAGTTATGAGGGATGGATAGTTGGTGGATGCAACGACAGTGGTGGTTGAGATTTGGTATGCTTGGCGGTCACTAGCTGTAGATTCCAATTCCTTAGGTTGAGTCATTCACAATTTGAAAGGAATGTCAAAATCTTTTACATTTAGGGATTTGAGTGAATTAATTTTAATTATATGTTTTCTTTCAATCACACACATTAAAAATGTAAATTAAATATTTCTAAGATTTCTGTGTTGGATATTCATTATGTTTTTTTTTCGGAAATAATATCCCCTGAAATTCATTTGTGTAGGTTGTTCAAATGGTTTCACTCATGGATCGTCTGCTTAAGTTGGAAAATCTTGACTTACATTTAACACCATACAGGGTGTTAGCCACTGGACATGATGAAAGTATGTTGTAATTCATAAAATCCAAGTCTCTAGCTCAGGTGTGATTATATCATCAATAAAACCTTGATTGTAAACATTTTAATGTATTTACCTATTTATTTTTCACGTTTTAGTCTTTTTATTTTTTTTTAAAAAAAACAAAATGCAATAAATAAAAAAGCAAAAATAAAATGACTTAAATTAGGAACTCATTAAATTTCCTTATTACATTCAAATTACTCATTTACTAAATTTATTGTAATTTATATTGGTAATAAGTTAAATTCATCATAATTAATACGCCTAATTTCATTTGAATTACTTTATTTTCAAACATTCAAAATCAAAATTTAAAAAAAAAAAATCTGGTTTTTAAAATTAAAGATATTTAAACACAAAATAAACACTTAATTATTTAATTTGTCACATTACTATTTTTACCATATAATTAACATTTATCATGATTTACGCAACATTGAAAACATCTAATGTTAATAATTATGATTACCATTTCATTAATAACCTTTAAACACAAAAATTTTTTAAAAAAAATCTGGTTTTTAAAATTAAAGACATTTAAACAAAAAATAAATGCTTAATTCTTTGATTTGTCACATTACTATTTTTAGCGTATAATTAGCATTTATTATGATTTACACAATATTGGAAACATCTAATATTAATAATTATGATTACCATTTCATTGATAACCTTTTAAACACAAAATTATTAATCATATATAAATACATTTATAAATGTATTTTTAAACATTCAAAATCAAAATTTTAAAAAAATCCGGTTTTTAAAATTAATGACATTTAAACACAAAATAAATGCTTAATTCTTTGATTTGTCACATTACTATTTTTAGCATATAATTAGCATTTATCATGATTTACATAATATTGGAAACATCTCATCTTAATAATTATGATTACCATTTCATTGATAACCTTTAAACACAAAATTATTAAGGGGAAAGTGAATATGGTGCTGTTAAGCACCTAACCTTACATGTGAAACCATCAAAACTACGTAGTTTTGATGATAACTTTCTAAACATCTGATTTTATTTATTCTTTTTCCCTAATTCCTGTCCACTATACTAGGAACCTATGACTTTGATTCTCTGATTTGCCATTGCCGATCACCTAAAGAACAACCCTAATTCACCATCGCTTTCAAGAAATTCATCATCAATTACATAAAAAAAGTTCACAGTCCATATAGGGGAAGATTCCAACAATATCAATCATGAACTGGCCAAACAGGTCTTCTTCCTCCCTCATCCATCAAAATCTATTATATAGAAAAACAATTCTTCAATTAAAATATAGTTAAATGGATGGTGCTAAAAGTCAATATAATTTATCCATTAGATATTAGTCAATGCGAAGAAATGGATGGTGCAAAATAATCACCTAACTAAACCCCAACCTAGATATTTAGCCCTTAGTATAATACTATTGCAGTTTCTTGTTCAACATAAATATGTGAACAATTTGTTGTATGGTGACCAGATTATAGTCACAGTTTGTTGCATGGGGACCAGATTATAGTCACGGGAAAACATCCACCCTAGCAATCTGCGATCCACATCGCTTGTTCTGGAATTGGGTACAATGTCTAACCGAATACCAGCGATCTGGATCAGTAAATTTATATGTTCCCGATTGTCAGCAACTCGACCGATTTCCATCTAATTCGCGTTTCCGATTGATTATCTGGCCCGGTTACCGAATAAAATGACGAGCCTTTAAGTCCTTAACCTCATAAAAGATAAGATAGTTGAGTTACTCTTATAAAGCAAGTTAAACAAACAATATTTTTAGGTGATCGACAATGGTGAATCAAGGAAATCAAAGTCATAGTTTGCTAAATTAATAGAGTGGAATTAGGGAGAAAGAATAAATTAAATCATTTTTTTAGAAAGTTATAATCAAAACTACGTATTTTTTGATGGTTTTACATGTAAGGTTGGGTGCTTAACAGCACCATATTCACTTTCCCCAATTATTAATCATATATAAATACATTTATAAATGTATTTTTAAACATTCAAAATCAAAATTTAAAAAAAAATCCGGTTTTTAAAATTAAAGACATTTAAACACAAAATAAATGCTTAATTCTTTGATTTGTCACATTACTATTTTTAGCATATAATTAGCATTTATCATGATTTACACTATATTGGAAACATCCAATGTTAATAATTGTGATTACCATTTCATTAATAACCTTTAAACACAAAATTATTAATCCTATATAAATATAAATACATTTATAAACAAAGTTACATTTGAATTTTTTTCATGATAATTAATACGCCTATTTTCATTTGAATTACTTTGTTTTCAAACATTCAAAATCAAAATTTAAAAAAAAATCCAAATTTTAAAATTAAAGACAACTAAACACAAAATAAATGCTTAATTTTTTTATTTGTCACATTACTATTTTTAGCATATAATTATCATTTATCATGATTTACACAATATTGGAAACATCCAATATTAATAATTGTGATTACCATTTCATTAATAACCTTTAAACATAAAATTATTAATCTTATATAAATATAAATACATTTATAAACAAAGTTAAATTTGAATTTTTTTTCATCTTAATTAATACGCCTATTTTCATTAGAATTACTTTGTTTTCAAGCATTCAAAATAAAAAAATTTAAAAAATCTGATTTTTAAAATTAAAGACATATTAACACAAAATAAATGTTTAATTCTTTGATTTGTCACATAATTGATTCTATTAATTGCCCTATATTATCCTAATATTAGTTTAGACTATATTGGTAATCAATTAAATGGCGAATTATCAATTTCAAATTTCAAATTAAAATTTGAAAAATTTAAATACGAATTAGACAAAATTTCAAAATTGAATTTTGTTTAATAATGGTAATAAATTACACATACTAATTATGCTTTTATTTACACATTTTGAATGACTTAATGTTTTAAAAAAAAATTGAATTAAAGTTAATAATGGTCACCATTACAAAACTATTTATTATCTTTAAATTATGATTTCTTACTATATTTAACATATAACAATTAATAATTTTAGTTGTAACTTTCTCTAATTAATTGCAAGTAAAAATTAAAATTTTAAATACTATAATTTGAAATTATAGATTTATGTTAAATTTTAAAAATATTTGAATACTAAATGTTTTATTTAAATATTTAATCTCAAAAAATTGAATTTAAGATTTATGGTAACATCTATATTTAGATTTAATTAATACATTTATTATATTTAATTCAAATTTTTGAATGATATGAATCTTTCAAATTTTGGTTTATAGAATTTGAATTGATAGATTTCAATTAAACTTTATAAATATTCAAATATTAAATGTTCTATTTAAGTATATAATTTCATATTTCGATATCTATAATTTTAAATTTTTTTTAACATTATAGAATTCAAAATTTTGAATAATAATGGTAACAATAAGACTTAATTATAACATTTAATTCAAATTTTGCATTATTTGAATATTTTAAAAAAATATCAAACTTTGAATTTAAATTAATAGTTGTAACAATTAATCCTACTATGACCATTAAAATAGAGTTATTATAATTAGAGATTTCCTAATATATTTAGAATTTAATAAATAATAGTTTTGATTATAAACTTCTCCAATCAGTTACATGTTAAAATTCAAATTTTGCTTATTAGAATTTGAATTGATAGATTTCAGTTAAAATTTATATCTATTCAAATATTAAATATTCTATTTAAATATATAATTTCATATTTCAATATCTATAATATAAATTTTAAAATTTTGTTAACATTATAAAAATTCTAAATTTTGAATTCTAGATAATAAAGGTAACAATTAGACTTAAATATAGCATTTCATTCGAATTTTGAATGATTTGAATATTATAAAAAATTTCAAACTTTTAAAGTTAAGTTAATAATTATAACAAACAATCCTACTATTACCTTTAAAATAGAGATATACTAATTAGATATTTCTTTATATATTTAAAATTTAACAAATAATAGTTTTAGTTACAAATTTCTCAAATTATTTACAAGTTAAAATTCAAACTTTGAATACAAAAATTTGAATTGATAGATTTCAGTTAAACTTTATAAATATTCAAATATTAAATGTTCTAATTACGTATTTGATATTTTAATATCTATAATGGTAACAATTAGACTTAATTATAACATTTAATTCGAATTTTAAATGATCTGACTCAAACGCTATCTTACTTTTAAAATTTTATCATAAATATTTTTTACTACTATTTATTTTTTACTAGATAATGCTCCTCAAATACCATCTGATAACAAGATTCCAGTGAAGTTCCAAAGGCGTTAATTCCCAATATCCATATGTTTCGCAATGACCATCAATAAAAGCCAAAGACAGTCTCTATCGAATGTTGGATTGTATTTAAGAGACCCTGTATTCTCACATGGCAACTTTATGTCGCATTGTCAAGAGTTAAAAGCAGGGGAGAGGTGAAATTACTTATACTTTATGGTGATGGGAATGTCAAAACTAAAACAAAAAATGTGGTGTATAAGGAAATATTTAGTGATATTTGAATAAAATTTGTATTCGTTGGTTTTAAATTTTAATAAAATATTTCTACTGTATTTTTCTTATACGTTATACTACTCCAAATAATTGTACGTTGGTGAACCGCGTGTCCACGCGGGCAAATATCTAGTTCCTAATAAATAGATGTGGCAGCTGAGTTAGTATTGGGCTTTAATTCAAAACGAGGTGTAGTGGGGTGGGGGGGGGGGGGATTAAAGGCCACCCTTCCTAATTGGTTGTTTATTATTATTATTTTTAATTAATTAAAAAAACACAAATAAAATTAAAAAAACATACAAATAATATTTAAAAAAACTTACAAATAATATTAAAACCTCACGAATAATATAAAAACATTAATTAAAACATTACATAATCCAAAATTAAAACATTTATTAAACCTAAATTACCTAAAGACATCTATGGAGAGTAGTTATCCCAATCCTCCAGTGTATACTCCAGCGACGACACAGAACGATCGTTATCACGACCGTCCGACGTAGCATCCGAGCGGATGCAGCCATAGTCATAACTTGGCATATAGTATGGTTCATCATTCATACTCATATCGTCTTGGTACCCTTCCTCATTTAGCTCCGGAGCAGGATGATTTAGGGTTGGGTTGGGTCTCCAACAGTCGTAGCTACCCTAACCCCATGACAGCCATGGTGTAGTTAATACACCATATACACTTCTCATTTGTAAGAGGAGCGTCTGGAGTTGGGGGAGTGTAACCTGGTAAAGGTGGAATTGGGGTTACTCGACGAGGAGGAGGAGGAGGACGAGAGAATACTGGTTGAGGAGGAGGGGGAGGAGGAGGAGGAGTAGAGAACACTGGTTGAGGAGGAGGAGGAGGAGGACGAGAGAACATTGGTTGATGACGTCTCCGACGAGAGTATCGCTGGAGATTGGAAGGTCTGGCAGGCTCGTTAGGATATCCACCACCCATATCTTTGAATGTTTGAGATACTTGGTTTTGTGTGTTTGTAGTTGTGTTTATAAAATGTAAACGTAGTGTGTTTGTAGTTGTGTTTTATAAAATGTGGTTTGTATATATATAAATTGAAGAAACAAAAAAAAAATAACCATTTAATTTAAACGTTGGGTGAGTTTAAATTTTTTTGACCGTTCTCGTGCATAGTCAAACAATATCATATGTGGCCAGCTACGATTGATTGTTTACAAAATCGTTCAGTGTTAAATTAAAAATGCCCCAACCCATTTTTTACATTTAGTGCCCCGGCGTAGTGGTGTGTCGGGCACTAAATGTGTTTTGGCGCCGTCTATCACGCTCAAGTACGGGGTCTTATCTTCTTGCTCAGTCTTCGTTCTCTACTAAACTAATATGTGGATATCAAACTAAAATGTAGATCTGATTACACGTACGGTGTATGTAATTTACCTGTATTATATGTTTGGCTCATAGTTATTAGAATTATAGGGTTCATAATAGGGTTGTTATTTTATCTGAAACCCAAAACACGACCCGAATCCGAAGCCAGCCGAACCTGAACTAGAGAATATCCTAAATCCCAAATCCGAATAACTCAATCTCGACCAACCTGAATTTTAAAAGTTTCGGTTATCAGGTAACTTTTTCCAACCAAAAACCCGGACAACCCGAAATCCAAAATCCGAATAAAAACCCAAACATTTAATGTTTTTTTATAGATACGTTTAAGTTTAGAGTCTTTGATTTCTTAAACATCTAGTTTTAGGATTTTTGAATTTTGATAATATTTTTTAAGATGATGATACTTAAAAAAAAAAAAAAAAAAAAAAAAAAAAAAAAAAAAAGTTCATATTACATCTAAATCCGAAAACCGAACAACTCGACCCGAACTAACCCGGAACCAGGCAACCACAACCCAACCTTTAAATGGTTCGGTTATTGGGTCACTTTTTCTTAACA
Source organism: Ambrosia trifida (assembly GCA_028751855.1). Classification (NCBI taxonomy): domain Eukaryota; kingdom Viridiplantae; phylum Streptophyta; class Magnoliopsida; order Asterales; family Asteraceae; genus Ambrosia; species Ambrosia trifida. The sequence goes on along the minus strand of CM054128.1, from coordinate 59,193,878 downwards.
AAAAACTTGAACAACTCAACCCGAAAAACCAAAAACCCAAAAAAATAACCCGAATAACACCTATGGTTAATAACACAACAATTCTAATAATTAAAGAAAATGAACATGGATCCGAATAAAAACAAGAAATATCCAACTCCAAAAGCATAATAAAATATTTATCTGAAAAAACTATAAGGTCACTTTTTCTTAACAAAAAACTTGAACAACTCAACCCGAAAAACCAAAAACCCAAAAAAATAACCCGAATAACACCTATGGTTAATAACACAACAATTCTAATAATTAAAGAAAATGAACATGGATCCGAATAAAAACAAGAAATATCCAACTCCAAAAGCATAATAAAATATTTATCTGAAAAAACTATAAGCTTAACCGAAGAAAGGGTATTGTTTAGGGTGAAGCTAAACGTACCCCATATCTATTTATCTGCTGCTCAAAGCCAACTTTTCAGATGGTGGAACTTCCTCAACACCATCTTTGTGCTGCCTCTTAACACCTACTGGTCTTCATCTGACTCCAGTGCTAGATTTAGGTCAAATGTTGGACCTTTGGAGTCTGACCCTAACAAATTGCTTGAATCTTGATGGTGTTCAGAGCTCTCATTGGTCGTCATTTGGCCGTCTATGTTAGAACTTCTTGGCTCAGCAGTATCCATCATGTTGCTTCTTTGCTGACCACTGGCTACCATCGTGTCGCTAGAAGGAGAACTTTGTTGCTCGGTAGGCCTCAAAACCACGGCCGGTGATGTAATGAGACTACTTGTGGATCCATTCTTGTAACAAAGAGGTCGCGTGCACTCTTTGCACCCGCATCCGGTTCTGTGATACGGATGCTTTTTGAACCATCTTAGTGGCGATAATGTGAGAGTGTGCTGCAGCGGTGTCATCACTTGGACGGTTTCCACCTGTTCGGATGGTCCCTGATCAAGAGTTCTCTTCTTAGCATTTCTTGCCGATCCTGCATGTCCGAAATATGTAGGTTGATTAATACAGTGGTTAAAATAGCCTGTCTATGTTTAACCATCACTATTTACCCACGATCATTTTTCTAATGAGTTATTACAGAAGAAATCGTACGTACTTCAGTGATACTTGTTTATATTTCAATGTCAATAAAATGTAACTATAAGTATTCTTCATTTCATTTTCAGTGTTTCAGTTTAGTGATGTAACCGATGTTTTATCTTACCTTGAACATTTCTCGAAGTATTTAACTTCTCATTCCCTTTCATAGCCATAAAATGCTTAGCCGATGTCTTACCCTAAAGAAAAAAAAACATTATTATGTTAAAATAAAAGAAAAAATGAACAAAAATTATTAACTTTTCAAATTTTATTTACAGAAAAGTAAACTAACTGAAATTAGAGCCTTCACTTACAATTAACACAAGCTTAATTAATTTCTCTCTAGCTAGGTGTTAGCCAGTGTACTTAATTAGGGCATCCATAATAGGATGGTCAAAAACATGCTTAATCAACTCTCATATTAGAAACATACTCATAAATAAAAAACAACAGATTAATTTTTCTTTAATAGGGAAATTAAGCTAAAAATATCCGGCCAATAGCATTGCCACATTATCACTGCATTTTTTTTATTTAATTAACGCAACATTTCAATTCTCTTACTAGTACTTGTTCTAACCATGTACCGGCCATGAGTACAGTAACACGAAAGAAATCCTTACTAACAATAAATTCCTTTTATTTATTTATATATTTATTTTACTTTTTTTGTTTCAAACCGTATATATATGTCTACATTACATGTTATAATACCACTAAGCTTAGTCGTATGTCAGCAACAAAAAGTAAAGTTTCATATGACTTACATGATTGATTATATATACCAGGCCACGTTAAAAAGATTGATATATAATGGAGTTGAGTACCTTGTTACTTGTTCTTTGACGCCTTTTTCCCACTACCGGCCCAGAGGGAACGCTACTATCACATGGCGAGTCTACTAGTTCTAGACTTCTTTTGGCTGCAGCAACCATCTTCTTTCGCTTTTCACCACTTTTACTGGTCGAGCCAACTTCGAAAGTCTTTCTCTTAGACCAATCGCCACTTGATTTCCTAGTAGTTGATGTTGTCTTTCTCTTTGATACATGTTTACTTGTGGTTGCAATCGCCTTGCCCTATATATATATAGGTCATAACAATTAACATTTGAAAAAAAGCTAATTAATAATTAGTAGTTAGCAATTATTTGATTGGTAAAATTTTATGGATATTCCTTAATTCACTTGGCATAGTGGTTGTATAAGTATATACATGTAAATATTCCTTCACTTGACATAGTGGTTGCATAAATTTACCTTTTTAGCTCGTGAAAGATCATCCTCGCGTGAGACCTTTCGGTTTCCTAGTACCAGCTTCCCATCAGGCTCCAACTTACTAAACGTCACTGAAAAGCGACGGCATAAATGACTAAGATTTACGCGTATACATATAACTTCCAAACATAAAATAATTTGTAAAAATTTCTATAAGTTCTACGAGAAATGACATTTAACCGTCTAGTTAATTACCTGTGTCACCTTCAACCAAATTCATTGATTTCACATATGGCTCAAATCCATCAAGGAGGTACATCTTACTCCTGTCATTAGGCCACATTTTCAAAATGAAAGCCCATTCTTTTCCTTTCGAATCTAGAATTTGAATTGGTCGGCCTTGAGCATCATCAACACGCGGAAAGAATTTCTATATATATGATACCAATATAAAAAAAGAGACCCATGAATATATAATGCAATAAAAATATGATTTATAATTGTGAGCATTGTTATAATTTAAACATATACTAAGTACGTACCTCTGCACATTTCTTTGGGAGTACGAGGCGCCCAGCCTTCCCGGTATCACTAACAGTCAACATTTTCTCAAATAGAGGAACAACTACAGCATTCAAACTATCAAGAGAGAAATATGAATATTATTATTATTTTTACATGTGTATAAAATCTTAAGTTTATCAATGTACGTATTCCTTGTAATTATTCAAAAATATGAAATGATACCCTTTAACGAGCTCCTCAAGTTCTGCATCCGTCATTCTAGGTGTGTTACGGTATAGCTCATCCGTCCTACTTGTTCCACTGCGACGCTTTTCACTACCAGAGTGAACTTGAGCTCGAGCTTTATTAGATGACTTTCTTCCATTGGATTCAGGAGCCAATGGTACTGATGGATGTGCTTCAACCAAGTTTTCCTCATGATCATGTATCTGATCAGTGTTTGCATCAGAAGCAAGTACTGGTGTGGGTGTGCTAGTTTCTTGGACGTCGTTTGGTACCTAACACACATAAAATTAGTTGGTGACGTACAAGTGAAATTAATATATATAGTTCTAACTTTTACATGTGATTGATTATTCATTCTTACCAAGGTTGGAACCGGTGATGCACATGCATTACACCTGATTTCTCCGTCTTCCATAGTAAACCAACCTTGCGAGACTTCACACGAGAGATGTAGTTTCTACAATCGAATACACATACAAAGCATTATATTACTCGCAAAAAGATCAAAAGGATATAATTATGCAGGCTGTGTCTTTTAACAATTATCTATAAGTTCATTTGAATTACAGTTTATTTCTACTAGTCTTTTAAAAGCTAGCCTTTTAAAAGTCTAACATTAGGCAAGCTGCAACCATTTTGTGCGTGAGGACAAGTTATTAAAAGTATATATTTAAAGCTTAACGCCATCTCCAAACTAATTATTCGGAAAATAGGAATATCAATAAGTTTAATCTTTGTAAACACTGTATGAGTTACTATTAATGTATCATATTTATGAGAATTACAAAAAGTGTACACATGTAACCAAATTCGTCTATTGCCACATCTACTACTGGTTTAGCCGCTCATAAGTCATAACTTACTTGAGATAATTAGCTCCTTAAAATCTCCAATCATATCAACTTTAAATGAGTCTGAGACTATCGGGTATGGGCAGTGGCGGAGGGAGGGGGGAGACCAAGGGGTGTCTAGCCTCCCCCAATGACCCAAATTTATTAAGTTTTTAAGGTTAAAATTCAATAAAATTAAGGTTAAAATTCAATAAAATTGTATCAAGCCCCCCCTTAAGACTCATTCCATTAAACTAAGCCCCCCTTATCTTAAAATCCTAGCTCCGCCTCTGGGTATGGGGCCGTCCCCAGCCCGTCAAACACCGTCCCGCCCGTACCTTATCCGTCCAAACCGTCCAAGATTGGACGTTCAAGCCGGACTTGTTGATTGGTGGGTTTGTGATGGTGGGCCCTTTGACTCTCTTCTTGCTCATTCTCCTGTCTTGGTTCTCTCTCTCTCTCTCTCTCTCTAACACTCTCTTCTTCATCTCTCGGTTCTCTCTCTCTCTCTCATTTACAATCTGTTACGTTTTTTTAGGATGTTGAAATGATGAAGATGACTAATGAAGGTGTTGAAGGTTGATGGTGATTGAAGCGGAGGGTGCACCTTTTGAGTGTTGGGGTGGTGAGATGATGAAGATGAAGAAGGTGTTGAATGGTGGGTGTTGTGTTTTTAATATCTATTTTTTAATTTTATACAAAATAAAAAACAAAACTTGGACCAATAGGAGTGGAGGATTATCCAAGGAAGACTACCTCTATACCCTTGGGTAGTCCACAATTCGTCATCCTAAGAGAAGGGCCCACAATTTGCTAACGTGGCGTCAAGTCCTCCCAAGACTTGCCATCACCACACCACATAGTCTGAGATTGAGCCCAAACCCCATCCTAAAAATATGTTTGTTTATTAAACGAGCCTGTCGGTCTAACCAAAACCTTTTATTTATACAATTTTAGTTAATATATTAAATATATTTTTCATAGCTTCAAATGAAAAGAAAATGTCTTGAAAGAGAAAAAGAATAAGTTTAAACTAATAAAAATGCTTCAATTGATATTTGTATTAAATGTTTCTAACTCCTTAAACTAACTTATTTAATGAAACTCATAACTCTTTTTTTTTAAATATCCTTACAAAACAAATTTGAGATGAATTTAGGATGAACTTCAATATGTGTAAGATTGGTTTTGAGATATGTAAAATGTTTATGGTGAATTTCAATGTATAGGATGAATATTGATATGTGTAGTATATATGTATGCTTAATTTTGATTAGGGTTTAGGACCTCCAATTTTAATATTTTTTAATTTAATATTTATGTGTATATTGATTGGGTTGCACAGATTTGTTTAATGTAGACTTTTAACACCATGTTAACATGTTAACACATAACCTCTTTAACACCCTTTAACACAAGGAGGGAGTTGTGTACAATGCAAGTTAACATGTCATGTCAACTTTAACACCATATATGTTAAAATATACCCCATGGCCTTAGGCTGAACTACTTTGATGCACATAATAGAAAATAAACGTTGGGAAATTGAAGGCGTGAAAGTTAGTGAGATGAAATACAAATTGTTCAAAATCCTCAAGAATTTCAACTGAAGCCTTGAATCTTCAAGATTTATTTTTTGCTTCTTCCCTCAAGTCGGTAGGGATTTGTGGTGTAAGTGTTTTGGTTTATTTGATTTAACTTCATGCCTTCGTTGTATTGACTACATATATTCTATGGTACAAAGTAATAATTTAATGATTTATATTTGCTAATTGCCTACTAGCTTCGATTATTTAGTATTTGCTATATTTATACGGCCTGATTTTTTAGTTTTGCTTAGGGCCTTCAAAAATGTTGGATCAGCTCTGATTTTAATATATGTAGTTACTAATTAATTAGAGAGAGAACAATTATTATTAGAAGAGATAAATTATTTAATGTTCAACTATTAATTATGTCATTTACTCTCTTTCTTCTTACATTAAGTTTCTTCTCGAATACTCGTAGCTATTATTTTGTACATATATATAGGGATGGGATAGGATAAAATGAGAACTAAATTGAGTTGTGAGAATCATAAGAACTCATTTATTAGCCACACATTTAATTAATTGTGTAATGGATTTTTGGTTGTAATTAAAGAATAATAAAATTTAAAATAAAATATTAATTGTTTTAGACCGGTGTAGTTATTTTGTTACACCGGTGTAAGGACGACATAATTTTTTTTTCCAGTTTTTATATATTTCTTAGTTAGCATTTTACATCATTTGGTAAAAAATTAAAAATTCGCATTTTACGTCGGAGTTTTCACGGTTCTCATAACTAGAGTGAGTTCTCAACCGAACCAAATCCTATATATATATATAGGGTCAGGATACTGTACAAAGGGAGTGTTTTGTAAGAAGAGTAAGAAGGAATTATAACCATTAGATGAGATTAATCAAGGGTGTGAATTAATTGAGTGGAAATCTTGTAATTATTGTTATAATTTTATTAATGAATTAGACTATTAAGGGGTAGGATAGTAAAATACACATTTTTTTTTTAATGACACTCATTAAAAACAAACTCAATATAAAGGTATCTCTCACCTTCTCTCATCCTTGATTATCGCCCTCCCTAAAACAAACCCATCTATTACCTGCAACTAATCTCTAAATAATAAAATGTGAGCAGCGATTTGGGATAAAAATGCAAGCGTAAGTTCAAACAAAGTGAAAAACACCACTAATGTGCTAGAGAAGAAGAAAAAAGGAGGATGCTTCTAGAAGAAGAGGGGAGGAAACAAGCTGCCAAGCAGAAGCTTCATCGCAATACACATATAAATTATCCGAGTGTTTTTTTTCATTTAGGAACGAAGATGAAGACGTTGTCCGGGTGTTTTTAGTTGGTATTTTACAAAATTATGTTTTCTGGGTGGAAATCTCAGTTATTCCGTTGAAGATAAAACACTTTTTTAGTTAACCACTTTGTTTGAATTTAAAACACTAGACTGTTTGTTGTTGGATGGTTTGAGTATAAAACACCAAAACATACTCAGGCTGGTGTTTTGATCACCGTTGTTATGTGTTTGGTTTTTGATTTTTTGAATAAAATAACTTACATAATTATGTCTTTGATGTTTGAGGTTTTGAATAAAAAAACACATAATTATGTCTTTGATTTTTGTGTAATATGTTGTTTATGAGTTTGATGTGTTGAATATACAACACATATGTTTATTCTTTGATGTTTTGAATATAAAACACTAAGGTTTGAATCAAGTTCAACATAAAAATAAAATACCCCATTAAGAACACATGGCTTACAGGAAAATAAAACACCCCACTATCAGTCAAAGTATTGTCCATGCTAAAACACCTTATAAAACTTTATGTGGAACCGAATGGAGATTAAGAGATCTGTGAATGAATGTTAAATAACTTCTCTGTTTTTTATTTTGTATGTTATTACGAATGATATGGAGATATAGAAAATAAAATTTGAAATCTTGATGATCCCTAATTTTGGGTGAAAGATGTTATGTATGACAGGTACCATAATTATGATTTTAACCTTTTTAATAGTCTGTCAAAATTACTAAGTTGCCCAAAGACCTGTGCCACGTGTCGCAACCAAAAGCCTTCTCACCCTTTTCACACATTTTGATCTTTGTACAAGAACCCTTATATATATATATATATATATATATATATATATATATATATATATATATATATATATAGGGTCAAGATCGTGTACAAAGTGTTTTTTTTTGTGAGAAGTGTGAGAAGTATTAAAAATTGATACTTAGGCATCATTTTTTGAACTTAGTCGTGATGTTTTGGATTGTTTTGCCTATAAAAACACCAAACATAACAATTAAAAACCGAAAACAATGTCTTTTAGGCTTAAAAACTTAAAACATCATGCTAAGAACATTAGCAGTGTGTTTTAAGCGTTAAGTAGTGTGTTTTAGCTGTTTTTTAAATTTAATGACTATAATACATTGTATTGTGTTTTAGATTGTTGTGTTTGGTATTTTTCAAGTTAAAACAACCTAAAACATCATTCCTACATCCAAAACATGATGTCTACATGTCAATTCTTAGTCCTTCTCACACTTCTCACGAAAAATGTACTTGGTACAAGATCCTAATAATATCATCATCATCATCATCATACTCAGTTAATCCCACCTATAGCAAAGCTAAGGTAGGGTCTAAGGATCCTAATACTATATATATATAATACAAAGATGTAATAGTAAATGAAAAACTTTTCTATTGGTTTTTTAAGTTTTATTTTTTTTAATTATTAACTTTTTAATAGGGGAAATGGATTTAAATACTCACAACTATCGCCTACTGGCTGATAATACTCTGATTACTCTCAACTTTCACTTTGGCCAATGACACTCCCAACTTTCAACTTATTTTCTTCCATCACCCCTAAACTAGCAGAGTTCTAACCTGGTTAGTCTTCGTAACAAAAATGTAAAAACCTAAACTTTGAGACATTTTTGAAACTTTTTATTATTATTATTATTATTATTATTATTATTATTATTATTATTATTCCATCCCTTTCATCAACATTCACTCCTCCATCCCTTGCACCAGTCTTTATCAACAACATCCAACATCACCGTTCTTCATCAACAACCACCGTCTCCCAGCACCAACATCAAGCATCACCAGTCTTCATCAACAACCACCATCTCCATCTACCCCTTCTCTACCACCAACGCCGACGCCACCACTGTTAACTCTCTCTATTTCTCTTCTAGTCGTTCGACCGGAGGTTTTAGGCGACGAGTGACACCAGCTCACCACCTACACCAACAAAACCCTAAAGTCAAGCATCATCACCTACACCAACATTTCCAGAAATTACAGAGAGAGAGAGAAAGGTAGAGAGAGAAAGCGACAACCATCACCTACACCAACCGCCGGTGACACCACTACCATCTTCATCTTCATCGTCGGTTGACTTTTCTGTTGACTCTCGATTTGGAAAAATATCGACTTGTAAGTCCCAAACAAACCCATCCTTATGTTTGTTGTTTTCACCTAAACCGAGGCCCCATATTGGCTTTAGTTTTTGTTTGGTGATTAAATCAATTAGAAATCTAGGGGTTGATGGCTGGGTTGTAAATTGGGATTTCAATGTTGATGGAGGTTGAATTTTACATAGGTTAGTGGTGGTAGATGGTGGTGAGGTGGGTTGATGCAGATGGTGGTGGGTTGGTGGCAGATGGTGGTGATTTTAGAGAGAGAAAGAGAGAGTGGCAGAAGAAGATGAGAGAGAGGGGGTCTGTTACGGGAGAGGGGGTAGTTTGGGATTTAAAAATTTTAAATAATAATAATAATAATAATAATTAAAAGTTTTAAAAAAGTCCCTTAAGTTTTGGTTTTTACATTTTTGCCACGAAGACTAACCACGTTAAACCTCCATTAGTTTGGGGTGATGGAAGAAAATAAGTTGAAAGTTGGGAGTGTCATTGGTCAAAGTGAAACTTGGGAGTATTATCCGCCAATATGCGATAGTTAGGAGTATTTAAATTTATTTCCCCTTTTATTATTATACTTACTTTTAAACATATTTTCTTTTTCTCTTGTAACTTTTAAGATGAGATATTTTATAAAGTTTTGAGCATGTTGTTGCTACGTGTTTATATTTATTTACACATCGATATAACTTTTCTCGGATTTAAGTTGTGAGTAATAATGTACTAGCTAGTAATCGATCACAAACGTACAATTTATCAAAACTTTCTTGCATTGAGGGTTTTATTAATTGACGTCGTTTATCTTTATGCTTTATAGTAATCGATCACAAACATACAAAGAAAGGAAGGATGAAAATAAACCTACTTTTCTCTTCATTTCCTTTTGTTTCCCTTCTTTCTCTTCATAAAAAAACTCTGGAACACTCATGATCCTCTCATTTCCTTTTTTTCCCTCTTTAAAAAAAACTCTGGAACAAGAGTCATTTTCATTTTCCTTTCTTTTCCCTTCTTTAAATGAGACTCAGGAACATAGTGTAATTGACGTCGTTTATCTTTATGCTTTATATGTTTCAGAATATGCTGTTGGGACACCCTTATTTTGATCTACGTTTTGTTAAAAGTTTTGTTCAAAAACTAACATGTCAAGCACATTTAGTTTTTTTTTTCTCTCTATATTCATAAATCAAACTCATATCGCCCAATAAAGCGGTACCAATATTCGTATTTTTTGTTTCCGACATAAATTTTGTTGATAACAGTTGTATTCGCAATGTAGTATCTTTTTTATGTTGTAACCTATATTTTTTATGCCTTAATAGAGAGTGTCGGTACCGTACCATACTTGTGACGAACTGAACTAAAACTGTGTCCCAACAATATTGGTACCATATCGATACTATTGGATCCATTACTGATATTCGTTCTTATAGTTTTTGATCAATGTAAACACTTCTCCATTTGAAAATATTATTTGTATACGTTATTTAATAAACAACAAACGAGTGAAGTTCAAGCTTTAGAAATAAGCTCAAAATGAACAGAGCTCAAGCTTGAGATCATCCTCTCTCGTTTACACCTCATGAAAATAGTCTAACCTTATTGCAAGTTTTGCAGGATCCCCAACTTGACGAATCCTTGTGATAGATATAACAATATTGTTTTCTTGTATAGGCAATGCTGCAACCAAATTCAATATAAGTTAGCCGTATTTCAAGTCTTTAAAATACCAAGAAACAAAAAGAGAATATCATATATACCAGTGGGTCGTGTAGAACCAATAAACATGTAATGCAAGGTTTTCAATCGAAAAAAAATACGAAGAGCTAACAGATTGAACATTATAGACTGCATTTTAAGTATGAATTTCCAAACGAATCCATTTCTTGAAACATCATTTAATTTATACGATATGTAACAAAATGATTTTAACTATTAAAATGAGCTTACAAGCATTTATAGCATAGGGCGACTTCCTGATCATGGCGTTTCCATCCCGGCCTTGGGATCTCTACAAGATTTCTACATTGGGTGTTTGTGCAACGACTCTGTGAACTTTTAGACGATGACGCCATAGTTTCCTTCAGAAAATCCTATAAAAATGCTGATAAAAGAAGCACTTTTGTTACAAAATTTATGTTTAGAACAATATGCACGTACAAGATAATATGCTAAAAAAAAAAAAGAAGAGTTATTAGTAATCTTGATCGTTCTATTGAGGAAGAAAGGGGGGTGTTTTGGCAGATATGAATTTTTATGTTATTCATGTTTCTATCCTTCAAATATAGAGAATGATTAAAAAACTACCTATATCATATCATATCATTCATTCATCCCTCTATCTAAAATAGAGAAAATTTGGAGATGCTACAGTGAATCTCTAAATATAAAGGCTCACAAAAAAAGAATAATATAAAAAGAATAAAATTTTTTTAATTAAATAGGATTTGTTATTCAGAAAGGGGTGGCGGCGCAGCTTGTTGCCCGCCTACCCGCTATCTTGATATAATTTTCTTAATCATGGAATAAAAGAATTTCAAAAAAAAAAAAAAATTAAATTAAATAGGAACACAAAAAAAGGGATTTGATGAGTTTTTAAATGATAAATAAAATTTAAAGGTAAAATGTTTTTAACAATTGACGTAACCCTTACCGAAGGGTGAAACACTTTTGTAGAAATATATAATTTCTTCTTTGGTTTTCTTGTATTCTAAATTTCTAATGACATAATTTTTCATGTTAGTTAAAATTGCATTTTGGAAAAATAAATTTAGGATTCATTAAAAAAATTACTTTTAGTGTTAATTAGGTATTTTATAAAGATATTGAACAAATTAAAACACAAAGTTTAAAGACATATATTGCATATCGAATTATATTTTTATTTAATGAAAACATAAATCTACATTAATTGCTCACAATAAGATTTGACATCTCATCACCAAGAAAAAGAAAAGCATTAGGCCCTATCTATTGGTACCCCCCATGTGTCTATTTAAACCTTCCAGCCGCCTTTAAAGCGCTGAGCTTAGGGCAAAGCTCAGTGCTTTGAACTTAAAAGCTGACAGCATCAGGTGGGGGGCCTTGGGATTGCTGTTAAGCGCTGAGCTTTGCCCTAAGCTCAGTGCTTTGAAGTACAAAAGCTGATGGGGTCTTGGGATTGGTGTGATAGGGTGTTGGGTTGGGTTTTTTTGGGTGTTTTGAGTGGGGTTTTGGTTGTTTTTTGTATGATTTTTTTTGTGGGGTTTTTTTGGTGTTTGTTTTTTTTAAGATTTTTTTTAGGCTTGTAAATAATAATAATAAGGTAATACTAATAATAATAAATAGATATAACAACTTCTAACATTTCATTCATTTAAACGTCTAATTATAAAATAAGGTTTTGAACGAACGGTCTTGTTGTTTATTACTCTATTTATTACGTTAAGTGTTAACATATTAATCACTCGAAACAAACGTCATATAAACAAACAAATAGATATAAGCATTTATAATTAAAAAGTTTACTAATTAAAATGCGTTAAACAGAGTCCGGACGAGCAATAAACGAACCAAAACGCGTCAAACAGAGTCCGGACGCCCAGGATATCTATTAGACATGCTAAATATGTATTTTGATAAAAAAATGGTATGATTTGTTAAAGTTGTTCGTCAACATAATATGTCTAATGAAAACCACAAACGAGCAATAAACGAACCAAAACGCGTCAAACAGAGTCCGGATACCCAGGATATCGATTAGACATGCTAAATATGTATTTTGATAAAAAAACGGTATTGATTGTATAGTTCATGTATCACGTACACTAATTTATGAAAGTTGTTCATACTCGGATGTTTCTACTCAAAACGACAAACGAGCAATAAACGAACCGAAACACATCAAACAATTTTTTTTTATTGGAAACAAGTTAAAATACTTAAAAAAGAATTAAAATTAATTAAAACAATTAAAAAACATTAAAACAATTTTTTTTTTTTAAAAAGGCCCTAAGCACTGAGCTTAGGGCTTTAAAGCACTGAGCTTTGCCCAAAGCTCAGCGCTTAGGAGGCAATCCCAAGGCCCCATGTGCTGCTGTTAGCTTTTGGGCTTCAAAGCACTGAGCTTTGGCCAAAGCTCAGCGCTTTGAAGTACGATGTTTCAGTGATGTGACTTAAAGTCTGATAAAGCACTGATTGGTGTGACAATCACGTCACCCGTGGGGCCAATACGCCGAGCTTAGGCCTAAGCTCAGTGCTTTGAGGGGGTACAAATAATTTTTTGAGGGGTTCGAATAGCAAGACCCTTTTATTATCATCGGGCAAAATCGCCTTTGATGCTTGGAATCATATTTAAGTTCTTGTTTCTTTTACGTCTCATAAAAAATCATTAAATGAAATTCTCCTTTTAGTCACTTAAAAATTAATTAAATTATAATTATAATTTTGTATGAGTACTAATCTATACTTGAATCAATGTGAATTTTTTTGAACGGCCAACAAATTGGAATCACTCACGGAATACTGGAGTATCATCGTGCCACTAATGTTGCCACGCGATCATATTCCACCACCAAGTCACCAATTCAGGAGGAAACTCATAATTATGAGAAAACCCCCTTTGTGAGATTCGAACCCAGGACCTTATGGTCCCTAAGTCTTATCTCACCACCAAGATGCCACTAGGCTATAATGCCTTGGGCTTGAATCAATGTGAATTAACAGCGGTATTTCATACTTACCTACTACAAACTTTTTTAGTAAGAACATATGTAAAAAAAACATTCAATTAACGTGCTAGATCTATCTTAGGTTCATTTGAAACGTATTAGTATGTAATGTGTAATAATCCAAATTAATTTATCATGATAAAGGTATAAAGTAAAAATACATAGTTTAAAAGAGTTAAAAGTTGTATTAATTTTAATGTAAGGGGGACGAGGCATCACCCGAATTGTTCACGGGTACTCACTACCAGAAGAGAACACCGCCGTCACCCATGCTGGTAGTGGTCCCGTGGACCGTTTTGCTGGTTGTATCTACCGTGCTGGTAACCGGTTCTTTTTTATTTTTGACCTTTTTAAATGATATTTATTTTTGTGTTTTAACCGTTTGTTTTATAATTATTTTTATTATCGTTTGTTTTAAAATGTAATTAATTTAAAAAACATTAAAGAGGAACAAAAAAAAACTAAAAATTCATTACTATTAACATAAAAATAAATTACATAAAAAGAAATAAAAAAACCTAGAGTTGGCGCAACAGTTGCCATGCCTCGACATGGTTAAAACTGTTGTCGTATCGATCCGCATAGACTACATGCGTGAATTCGATAGTCCACTCCGGTTCGATGCCCGGCTCCACTCTCAACGTGTTCTCGTACAGGGTGGTCCACCGATCACACTTTATGTTGAGATCGGCCCACTTCCGTTGCAGGCTGACGATTGTCCGGTCGTTGTTGCCGACGTAGCGGTTGCAATCAGCCAGAACACGATCCCAAAACCCCTTCAGGTGGGAGCCCGAGGCCCTCGAGCGTTGACGTTGTTGTATAATCGGGTCGTTTGATGCGTCTTTGTAGCATAGAACCAACGACATCTCTTCTTTCGAGGTCCACCGAGTCATCTTTGTGTGTGTGTGTGAGTTTGTTTATACCATTTGGTAAATGTGAGTTTTTAACCCCCATGGTTTGTTGTGTTTATATACAAAACAAATTGGAACGAACGGTCCAAGTAATTTAATATTTACCGACCGTTTGGTGGAACGGTTTAAATGTATATTGAATTTGATTGACGGTTTCCAACTTAAACTTAATGATTCGGTGGTGGGACGGTTGTAGTAATTAATATTTATCTTTAAACCGTGTGATATTAAAAAAAAGTTTAGTGAAATTAAAAAAAAATAAAATAAAAGAATCAGTGGAGTGCTGCCTTCAAAAAAGTGTTTCAGTAAAGTAAATTAGTGAAGTGATGTGGCAAGACAGGATTGGTGAAAATCAGTGAAAAAAAATATTGCTATAAACACCCCTTATGTCCTAATAACTAGTGTTGTGTTTTATTTTATGCCAATAGTCACATTTTATTAGTTTTTCTTATAAGAAATTACTATGATATGAAATTGTAATTTGTATAGAAATGATGAAGAGATGTGTTATGTTCAATTTTTTTTTTTATTAATAAATATGAATTTAAAAGCGGTTTGGTTAAAACCAGTTTGGAACTAAATCTAACTAGTAGTCATGATCTGTTTGTATACTATGTTAAAACCGAGCAAACCCTAACTAAATCGGATAAAATATGGTTTCATCCCGATCGATCACTCCACCCTCAATAACATGTTTCAAACCGAATGCTGGGACACAATCGATTTTGACTTTCTTTGACCGAAACCAAAACAGTCTGAATCCAAAAGTTATTTTTGTTCACATCTAACCATACCTATTATTGAAAAATTATTTCACCGTTCTTTAAGTACCATATAATTTATAGATTTCATAAAATTTAACAACCATAAAAGGAACTTAAAATCTTGCTAAATAAAAAAATTCTTGATTCTACCATTTAAACATAATTCCAATCAATGAATATACGTGACAACTGGAGTAAACACAAAATATTATAAGTAATTTGTATTGGAAACTCACCGAGTTTATAAGAGATCAACAGATCTGGGGAGAGATCCGATTATAAGTTCTTGTGAAACGATAGAAAGAAATGAAGCTTGTTGGGTGCAACAGATGATAGACTTTATATGATGATGCCACTCTATAGTTAGGTGGAAAAAAGAGGTAAAATAGCGAACGGAGATGGTTGGCGGAAAAATCTAATAAAAGAACTGAAATGAACAAGGAGGATGAACTAAATATCTCGAGGAATAAAATGATGGCATATATACAATAAATGTAAAGCGCGTGTTTAACTTTTGGGAGTTTCAAATTTAAAGCGAGCGGGATTAATTGCGCGGTTTAAGCATTCTTTTGTTTTTTACGACTTTTCCTTTCATACATCACTCTTTAATACACTTTACATCCTTAGGTTTTTACTCCGCATGTATATATACATATACCATGTGAGTATGCGACTATGTAACTTAACCTGAAATAAACTTAAACTGTAAGTGTGAATAATAAAAATTGATACATGGATTTTTATGAGTTTTGTGAATTTCTTCACCAGGCTCGTTGTGTGGAAGGAAGTAGCACGGGGTGGACCCATCCTAAGTGATTAAGGTTACTTGACATCTATGAAAAAAGGTACTATTATATGTACTCACTTCTTTCGCAAATATAAGGGATGGGGCCCAGACCCCACCATACGGGGTATATTTAGTAATTATGGGGGTGCATTTGGACTCACCCGTGAAAAGAATTATGTACAAAAGTACCAACTCTACTTTTCTTTTACCTCTAGAAATTAATATATATGTACAAAACCTATTTTTTGTGAGAAGTGTGAGAACCAATAATAGTGCGGCCTATTTTATTATATAAAAGGGTAACATTGTAAATTGCATTGCTAATCTTGTTTTAGGAGATAATGGCTAATTAATTTCGTGTTTAATTTAGGAGCATTCTTAGGGATTTTGTTTCACATCTCACGAATTTTTATAGAGTTTTTATTAACATTCAGTACATTATCATTCATTTACTAAATTATATACGACCAAAACAGCATTCATATTAGTGTGTTTTACTGATGTGAGCACATGGTGTTTTACTGGTATACCATAAGGTTTGAAGGGTATAACACACCTTTTGTGTTATTTTTATAAGGAGTTTTACTGATGCAAAAAATATGGTTTTTTTATGCACATTAGTGTTTTATTATAGTCTTGTAAGTTGCTTCATCAACAAGGTGTTTTACGTTCATACCCGTGTGTTTTATCACCATATTCTCAACTTTGTGTTTTAAACAGTCCCGTGTGTTTTATCATCATCTTCTCCATAATCCAGTGTGTTTTATCTTCATCATACACAATCAGTAACACATTCAAAAACACAACTATACATACATTTAAAATGTGTTTTAAATTCAAAAAACACTAAACCACACAAAAATCCTTTGAACATAAAACACCACAATATGAATGTTGTTTAAAATAATCCACCATAAAACACACTGATCCATTCTCACCTCATGTCGTCTTCATCTTCATCCCTAAAAAAAACACTCCAATTATTTATGTTTGTGATGGTGGCTGTCGAATGATGGTTCGGTTGATGGTGGTGGTTTGTGATGGTTGATGGCGGTTGTGTAGGTGGCGCAGGGAGAGAGAGAGGAGAAAGAGAGAGAAAGAGAGAGAGAGAGAGGTGAGAGACACTTAAATGTGAATTAAATGGAGGACGTAAATAGGAAGATTGAATTTATTAGGTCTTCCATATTTTTAATTAGACCCTTTAAATGTGAATTAAATGTAGGGTGTGTTTTACCATTATACCCCTAAGTAGCCTAATTAGTTATTATAACTATAACATTATTTACAATAATGCCACTCATTAAATCTAAACCATTGATTAAGATGATCTAATGGTCCAAAACATTTCTTACCCTTCTCACACAAAACACACTTTGCACAGGATCTCGACCCTATATATATATATATATATAGGGTAGGGATCCTAAGAGAACCAACCCCTATTTGAGAACTGAGAGAACCATTCTGAGCCACACATTTCATATAAAGGCAAGAAAAAAAAAAAAAAAAATTTTAATCGCACATTTTTATGCAAGAAATTTTTTTTTTTTATTTTTTTTGAATTTTTTTTTCATTTATACATATGTGTATATGACAATTATACATATGTGTATATAGCAATTATACATATGTGTATATAGCATTTTTCAACTATACATATGTGTATATTTCAGTTATACATATGTGTATATAGCATTATACATATGTGTATAATGCAATTATACACATGTGTATATTGAAAAAAAAAATACAAAAAAAATAAAAAAAAAATTTCTTACATATAAAGCAGCGATTTTTGCAAAAAAAAAAAAAAAAAAAAAAAAAAATTTGCCTTAAAGAAATGTGTGGCCCAGAATGGTTCTCTAGTTCTCAATTTGGGGAAAGGTTCTCATTTGAACCAAATCCTATATATATAGTGAAAGTATATAGGGAAAACCCTCCAAAATGGAAAAACCCCAAAAAACCCAACACTTGGTCCACAACTTGCCACCTCATCCCTGCCACTATCAAGGCATATTATATCTTCAAGGGTTGTTTGGTCATTTTACTTTTGATTAGTTGTCACTCTGATTAACATCTAATCACTACTTTTCCCTCCTCTTTCTCTATTATTATTATTACTCCCAATGTTCATCTCTCTCATTGATTCACAATTACATCTTCAAACCACCATTAATAAGCTTCAATAAATCACATACCTTACTAAATGCGATGTATTTTAACACACAATCTGTAGGTCATTCAATGTCCGATGATGTTGACATCGAAGCAAGGAATATTAATATGATTGTCCAGGGTGTAATTGATGCTGAATCATCTGAATCAGAAGGTATGTTTGGATTTATGGATAAAACAAACATTCTTTATTTTTTATTTTTTTTTGTGTTAGGTTTGAGTATTTTTTTCGTACAGTAGTTTCATGCATTATATATATATATGTATGTATGTTAGGTCACATGAAGTTGGTGTTTTTCACAAAAATTTGCTGAAAATTTTTGTTGTGTTATTTGGTTGTGTTTTTATAAGGGGAGGCCATATACAAGCATGGAGATTCATCGGATAAAAGGTGTGGTGGTGTTTTCATGGGGGTTCCAACTGATGCAGTTGAAGGATCGTCTTCTGGCTCACCCTTGTTTAGCCCAGTAAATCAGCAAGCTTCTGATCATGGTGATAATGAAGGTTTGTGTACCTTTCCTCCTGTTTTTTTTACATGGGTGCATGTTTGAATACAGTGTTAACATCATGGTGAGGATCATGGTGATGATTATTTGTTTTTGTATTAGAAGTTGTTTTATTTTTTTGGACCATCATGTTAAAATGTAGGTGGTACAGAAGCAACCCAGCATTTTGTGATCGCAACTCCTAACGGTACCCAATTTTGGATACCTAATGTTAGCCCGAGGTTCGTGCCGGAACACAACAAATCTTTTGCGACTTTCGAAGATGCGTTGGCGATGTACAAGGAATATGCTGATCAAGGTGGGTTCTGTGTTAAGAAGGGCCAAACTAAAGTGTGGATGGGCATTGCAACGCACAAGTACTTACGTTGTGCAAAGTATGGGACACCTCAGCTAAAGAGAACGTTCGACACGTTAGTGGATTCGTCGGTAAGGCCACGCAGCACTTCATTCACACTCACCAACTGCAAGGCTCATTTGTTACTTGCAATCAGCTGTGAAGGCTCTTGTTATACGATTAGGGGTTTCAATGATATTCACAACCACGCGCTATCTGATTCACATAATCGTGATCTCACGAAGGTTTCAAGGAAACTATCATATTCCACTAAACAGTTTATCCACAACATGAGTCTGAATCGGATAGGTCCTGTCAAAGCACATAGGTTTTTAGTGTCGCTCAAAGGTGGGCACCATAATGTAAACGGCACTGTCGTAGACTTTAAGAACTTCAGCAAACAGTTAAGAATCTTTATTGGCGACCGTGACTCCACGCTTTTCCTGGAACGGCTGCGTGAGCGCTTTGACAACCTGCCTGATTTCTACTTTGACTTTGTAGTTAAAGACGGGAAATTACATTCTGTCTTTTGGGCGGATGAGATATCCAAACTTAATTACAAGACCTTCGGTGACGTCGTTGCGCTTGATGCAACTTACCACACAAACAAGTAAGCCGTTTTCCCAACATACACACGTCAACTTCCTGAGTTTGTTTACCATGCTGTTTGGTTTCAATAAATACACGTATTAAATGTCATTTCTTGTTGTTGTATATTTTATTAAAGTACGAGACATCAGCCATAACCCACATTAGCTGGGCTGCTGGGCAGCATTATTTAACATACCTGTTTTGGCATACTAACACATGTAAAACCTATGGCTGACACATGTCTTCCCACCTACTAACATGTGTATTCACATGCTAACACAAGTTAGTTACTGTTTGTAGCACAACACATGTTACTTTACACAGCATATGTATTGTTTTACTGATGGCTTTTTTTTCTGTTCCGCCCATGTAGGTACAACATGATTTTTGTCCCGTTTACCGGTGTCGACCACCATAAGCAATGTGTTACGTTTGGGGCGGGGTTGATAACAAACGAAACAATCGAATCATATGTTTGGCTCTGTCAGTCTTTCTTAAAAGCACACGGTTCTCAGCCTGCACTGGTCTTAAGTGACCAGGACCCGGCGATGTTGCAAGCCATACCCCAGGTTTTTACGGAGTCTCGTCACAGACTATGCATGTGGCATATCATGAAGAAACTGCCGTTAAAGGTTTGTAATACGTTTACATTATTTGCCCCCCCCCCTTAAAGATGAATATCATCCTAACCACTTTCTAATTGCAATCTCAGGTATCCGGTGACCTTCTGAACAAGACAGACTTTCGTGCCTGTATCCACCGACTGGTGTGGAACATTTACATCAAACCATCGACGTTTGAGTCACGTTGGCAGGAGCTTCTCGACACATTTGGAGTAGGCGACAATCAGTGGTTGCAGGACATGTATGCAATTAAAGAGTTGTGGATTCCAGCTTACTTCAGGGAGATTCCAATGTGCTGCCTTATGAAAACAACATCAAGGAGCGAGAGTTCTAACGCAGCTTTCAAGGTGAACTCTACCAGTGCCAACACGCTTGTGCAGTTTATGCTATGCTTTGAATCGAGGGTTGACAGCCAACGTTATCGCCAAAGGGTGGCCGAGTACAAGACTTCGTCTACTGTTTTTGTTGGTACCACGGAGTTACCCATCGAGCAACATGCTTTCAGTTTGTATACGCATAACTTGTTTAAAGAGGTCCATAAGGAGATCACGAAGGGTAAGTTTGCTTGCTACATTTCCAACACCAGCCCACAAGAGGATGTCTTTGTTTTTGATGTCACACACTTGGACCGTCGTCGTGATGTTACTAATGTGTACCAGGTTAGATATTTTTTAATGAACCTTTGCAATTAGTTTCTTTTACACTGTTTTTTTAACTACACTAACACATGTATTTTTATTGTGGGCTGATATGTTTTTTGCGTAACCACTACAGGTCAGGTTCGATCCATCAGACCACACCGCTGAATGTTCCTGCAGGGGTTTCATCCGCATTGGGTATTTGTGTCGTCACGTTTTCTGTGTTTACATGGTGAAAAAGGTTGACCGTATCCCTACCAAATACATTACTGGGAGGTGGTTGCGTGATGTTCTTCCAAAGAAAGTTTTTTCAATTTCTAGCCGCTATGGTGTTGATTGCCACCCAGAATCGATACTCAGGAATGAAATCCTTGAACTAGTGACCGAATGCGTGGACGTTGCAAGGAGCGATGAGAAGTCACTTAGTGACTTAGCTGAGCAGCTTCGAATGATGAAGCTGAACTTGCTAACAAAAGAGCCAATCTCACCACCAGAACCGGAGACAGATGAAGCTATTGTCGAAGATATCATTGGTCAATCCATTGAATGTGAAGTGGCTGTTGCTAACCCGGACGTGGTCCGAAATAAGGGCTGCGGGAAAACTAGGCGCATCAGCGCGCCTGGTGAGAAGGCATCAAAGAAACCACCGAAACCGCAAAAGGCAGCCCGTCTATGCGCCAGGTGCAAGAAGTACGTGACTGATCACGACTCAAGAAATTGTGAGAAGGTAGCTGCCATGAAGAAGGCCAAGGAAGCACGTAACTCGCCCGTTGCACCACCGTAGTTTTTAAAAACTAACGCATTTACGCCGGTAGGTATGTATATAAATAAGTTGCACTTTTTGAACTGTGTTACGTACTTGGTAACATGTCCTGTTTTGCGTCTTAACTACCTGTTATGTCCGTAACACAGTTACTGTTTGCAACTACCTACATGATTAGGCGGTGCGCAGGATTTATGGGGATGTTTATGTTTAATGTTTTTTGTGTACGTGGGTTGTTTTTGAAAGGCCGTGGATGCAGACTTATGTAGTTTATCCTATTATGACATGCCACTTATTTACCTTTTATGTTTTTTGGTTGTTTATATTTTTTGATTACACGACTCCCCTGCAGTAGCATGTTGTCAGAAACAGTTTAAATAAACTGCACAAACTAGTGGCCAGCGGCAGCTTAAATAAAGTGCACGTACACAAAACAGTGTACTGCACTAACATGTGTCTTTTATTGTAAAACATGTGTCAGTGATTGGCCTGATACAAGTTACTGATGTGCTAACATGTGTAACCACAACAATAACTTGTGTCAAATCAGGTACTAACAACTAACACATGTAATACCTGCAAAACATGTGTCAGTGAATGGCCTAACACAAGTTTATTGGTGTGCTAACATGAGTAACCACAACAATAACTTGTGTCAAACCAGGTACTAACATGTGTAAGCACAACAATAACTTGTGTCAACCCAGGTACTAATAACTAACACATGTAATACCTGCAAAACATGTGTCAGTGAATGGCCTAACACAAGTTTATTGGTGTGCTAACATGAGTAACCACAACAATAACTTGTGTCAAACCAGGTACTAACATGTGTAAGCACAACAATAACTTGTGTCAACCCAGGTACTAACAACTAACACATATAATACCTGCAAAACATGTGTTAGTGAATGGCCTGACACAAGTTATTGATGTGCTAACATGTGCCAACTTGCAAGCCTTGCATAACATGTGCAAGTATTCTAATGTCCTGATGTGCTGACATCTGTCACTGATTTTTCTGGCACAAGTTATTGGTGTGCTAACATGAGTAACCAAAAAAAATAACTTGTGTCAAACCAGGTACTAACATGTGTAAGCACAACAATAACTTGTGTCAAACCAGGTACTAACACATGTTATGTAAGGCTTGCATAATGTGCCAACATATGTAAGCTTATATAACATGTGTCAGTGCCCTAATGTCATTGAATCAATAACATGTGCCAACTTGCAAGCCTTACATAACATGTGCAAGTTTATTGGTGTGCTAACATGGGTAACCACGACAATAACTTGTGTCAAGCCAGGAAGAACTAACACATGTAATACCTGCAAAACATGTGTCAGTGAATGGGCTTACACAAGTTATTAATGGCTAACATGTGCCAACTTCCAAGCTTTGCACACAAGCCTTGTGCAAGTTATTTGATGTCCTGATGTGCTAACATGTGTCACTTATGTGCCTGGCACAAAGTTATTGGTGTGCTAACATGAGTAACCACAACAATAACTTGTGTCAAACCAGGTACTAACACATGTTATGTAAGGCTTGCATAATGTGCCAACATATGTAAGCTTATATAACATGTGTCAGTGCCCTAACACATGTCATTGATGTGCTAACATGTGACAACTTGCAAGCCTTACATAACATGTGCAAGTTATTGATGTCCTAGCCACTGATGTGCCTGGCACAAGTTATTTGGTGTGATAACATGGGTAAGCTTTTACAATAAGAAATTGGCTCAAGCCAATCAAAACCATTAAAAGGTTAATACCATTGAAGGCTATTTAAAAGGTTAATATAAACCTTAACAGGCAGATTAGTTTGATTACATACGTCAGTCAATACCAATCAAAACACCCAGGGGCCTACATTACATATTTGAACCTGATATGACTAATTAAACCTACATCTAGGTTACCAAAATAAACATTATTGTTCTAGATAATAACAAGTTCATGTCTAAAAGCATCAACAAAAAACCATACTAATAAACCCCCATCCCCTGCATTAACCAACTGCACACCCTGCAAACTAGCCCTTCCTCAACGCTTCCCTCGCAACCTTCTCCTTCAGGGTATTAACATCCGAGCAGAGGATGTGGGCTGCATACTTTGTGCGTAGCCTGTTCAGCTCCCCTTCTTTCTTCTTCCAGTGTGAACTGAAGTCGCACACAAACGACACATGCATACCCAAGAATCTCTCCATATGTCGCATTAAAAAGACGCCGCAGTCCGTTCCATTCCCTGCTACTGCCCAGTCCACATCGAGCTTCTGTATTGCTGCAGCCTCAACCGCCTTCGCCTTAGGGTGATGAATCGCCGTCAGGAAGTTCACAAACATGTGTTTCTGCAGGTTTTAACATGTGTTAGTGTCAGACCCATCCAAAGGATTTCTAAATATTAAAGGGACGCAACGAACTTACGTATTTATATGGCACATCCATGTGGTTGAAGATGCTGCTGTCTCGGAACCCACGGCGGCCTCTCTTCTTATCACTATCAATCAGCAATATCGCGACATTTCGAAGCTCAAACACCAACAAGTAGAAATGGCCGTTCTCAAGAACAGGGAACTGGATTATGTCATATTTCCTGAAGTCCGTGATCCTATGGTACACCGGGATAGCGGCATTCATGCTGCTGGCAAACTTTTCAGCCCTTGTTTGGGGATCACAGTTCTTATCATTAAGCATCCACGGAAACTGTGGGTTCAACGAATACATAATCCGTAAGTTCAATATTCATAACATAATATAAGTTGCAAAGTAATTTTGACTAATAATTACCACGGCTTTAGTTGATATAAACAGGCGAAGGTACGCGTCATCTGACTTTAAAGTTTCTTCATAATTAAGCACCTCCACCCAACAATCGACGATGCCATCCAGAACCCGCTGACCCGGTTTTAGCGACTTCAACATCCCACGCGTGGCTTCCACATTAGAACCGCTCCTAAACAACACCTCCCTGCATATGTTTCGTTTTTTGTATTAAAGTTATTGCGAAAAAACAAACAAACTATGTGCAACATACCGCGACAGCGCATCAGGATCATCTGCAGGGTCAACCTCTTTTCCTTTCCCAGCCCTGCGTCACAGCCAAAAGAAGTATTTGATACGAATGCTAGAAAAATCAGTAAGTACTTCACTATAGTAAACCTATACAGTAAACTTACAGCTCCGCTTGAACTTTCCTTCTAGCAAACGTCCCAAACAGCTGATGCATCCAGCCTTTATCTTGGCATATGTAGCCCCACACTTGTTCGTCATTTTTTGTCACACCTTCCAGTAAGTCTACACCACGTATGATGAAAGGAGATTTGTGTACGTACGTCACGGTTCTTTCCCGAAGTGGATTTCTTTTTGCCTTGTCCAAATCTGCAATCATTTTTCTCCTAGCGGCCAACGTAAGGTTATCATCATCATCATCCCTGGTTGTTGAAGCCCCAACGTCATATTCATTATATTCGCCACTCTGTGCGTCATAGGAACTGACAGGCAATACCATCTTCAAAGATAAGGGTGTTTCCACAGTTTGCTCAGACGCTGTACACGCTGTTATGGGAGTATTACTTAGTTTGAGTTACACTCATAACATATTCAACATACATACGAAAATATACAGACTAACATACGAAAACAGATATCATACCGTGGAGAGCAATATCCATGCCTTGACCACCTTCTTTCTGATTACTTATCCCCTCTTCCTTGTCCGTCACAATATCACCATCTTCTAGAACAGTTTCCAACTTTTCATTACATGGACCTGGGAAAATAAACATACTTAACATATGTACAATAGACGTTTTATTGTTGTGATATCCGCATGCCAACAACAAATCTTTTTAATACCTGGTGTGCACTTAGCATCCTGATCTAATTGCGTTAGCCCAACACTGAAACTTGGCATATCGTAGTTGTCCTCAGGCGCAGCTTGCTTTGGTGGCACCTGTACCCATTGTTCTGCTGCTGATCCAACATCATAATGCGCAGTTGGGCCAGGTGGAGTCTGCACCGGTGGCGCGTATGTCGAGGCACTTGCTGTTTGACTAAGCTCATCTACACGGGTCAAATTTTACAGTCATTCTGATAAGCGATAGTGGATAAATCCAAAGTTATGTATTTGACAAATAGGCCGAGCAAAACTTACTCTTGGTTTCTTCTGGGGGTGTACTCGGGTCCGGTTGCTTCTCATCATGGACTGGTTTGTACGCCGTCTCATGTTGTGTATCATCAGAGGGACAAGTTCCCGGGTCAGCAGCTGCTTTGTCATGTATTGGATCACCTATGTTGGAAAAAAAACAATGACTAACACATGCTACCTAACAAATAACACAAGTTAGCACATGGTTGAATAGCTAACATACCTTTTGCGTCTACCCTTGGATGCATATCTGCTGTTACCGGTGCTTCGGCGTGTACCATATACAATTTCTCCATCTTGTTACTGTCATGAACACTAATCCCTATATCACTAGTCGATGGTCCGCTGTTAGGATCACATGCATCCTTGACTTCTTCCACACCCTTTCCTACTGAAAAAAAATAAGTAGATGTCATGCAACCTTTTTTAAACAGTCCAAAAAATGTGTCACTAAAACAAGGATTAACACATGTTAGCAACCTAGTAAGACATTTTTTCGTACACGGCAAACTAACCTGGAACTGTCTCTTCCACCAATGCATCAACTACTGGCCCTGATTTGTTATCCCTTCGGCCTGGGGGTTTCCCACCTTGCATCATCCTGATCATCGACCTACTCAACCCACCAGATTTCGGTGACTGAATGTACATCACCTGGATCCGTGCCCAGGTTATCACTTCCCAGTTCATTCACAACGGACACCTCACCTGAAAATTTTGTCACAGTGGGAAAAAATGTGAATAACATGTGTATTTTTTATTAACAATAGAATGCCTAACAATTTTTTTCGACAACTTACCTTTATCCTTGCTCGGTACATCAACAACGGGTACTACAGGGCCCACTTCCTCACATACCGCCCCACTGGGCACCGTCTTATCCACCTCCATCTCTCTATGAACCAACTTGCCCTTCTCAGACTCATGCAAGATCTTTCGGTATTGGCTGTCCACTGGACTAGCACCGCTGACGTCATCATTGCCAAGTAAACTTTTCTTACGAGCCTGCATAGGTGTTGTTAACGGCGACTTCTCTGTCTCCATGGTTAATTCATCCAATCCACCAGCCACGTCATGCTCTATTGCACCACCTGCATCGGTCATCGCTTTTATTCGTATGTAAAGTAATGCACAGTCAATAGTTGTCAAAATACGTTTTTCATTGATAATGTTAATCACAACTACAGATGCTTACCAGGAACATCTGATGCAATCTTTTGAATGGCAGGGATCTCTGATGCAACCTCTTCAACAGAATGCTCTTGAACGGCGGGAAGGTCAACCTGTTGGACGGTATCCGTATCTTCTGGCATTTTCTCCAAGTCTCCCAGTACGCATGCTATGTTGCGCGATACCGTATCACGGGCTTCAACTTCTCTATTCCTCCACTTAGGTACCTCCTCCATCAGGCTTTCATACCTCGCCTTGACTGCAACCACATCTGCGTTGTTTGGATGCTCACCATACAACTTGTCGATCGCTGATTCAATACGTTTCTTTGTCTTCACCACAAGATCCACTAACTTATCAACCACCACAACTTTTTCCTGTCAAAACAGGTGGTCAGGGGCGTAAATGTTAAAGTAGATCAAGATTTCCTATCAATAATATTATACAATAAGAACACTATTTATCTTTTTTGTGTGTAATAACCTGAATGTTCGGTTCGTCTGGTCCGGTCTTCACTTTTTCACTAGATGACAACCCCTTGAAGCTACCTGTCCCAAACCCACCGTTTCTTATTTCTAGCTTTTCCCTCTCTCTTAGCCGTTGGAAATTCCAAAACGTCATTGGATACACAGAATCATCAATGTCAATCCCTTCACACGTGACACAATCCACATATACAAGCTGCATGTAACACATGTTAGTATACATAGTAACACATGTTATAAGCAACAAAATGTCAAATCAGTTTTGAGGGTTTTTAAGTGACAAAGTTACCGTGAGCAATGCGAGGGGCCCAGCAAATGGTGTCTGTTGGGAATCTCTATTCCACCCCTTTTTGCAAGTCCTCAGCTTGTCCACTAATATGCCACACCAATCCACCTTTGAAAATTCCATACTATCCCTTAGATACTCAATTGTTGAATCCTTCAAACTTCCTTGTTTGTGGCATTCAACCATTACACTATAGAAGCACATCAGAAAATCTAGACGAAAGTCGAAGCTGTCAGCCCCTTCAGACTCATTCTGTATCATATCCACCATCTGTTTAGGTGTAACGTACTTGTTCTCCGGATACCTCTTACGCCACTTTGCTATTCCTTCGTCATACTTTGGCAACCGTTCAAAAGAATTGAATGGAACCCCTCCACGTGGAATACCAAGTACCTTCTCAACCACTTCTTCGTCTATAACAATCTTCCCACATGGTAATGTCATTTCTAGCGTATTAGGGTTGAAATTATCAACCACATAGTGCCCCAACTTGGCTGGTATACCGTCCATCTTAAACTTTAACAACTTGCCGAACCCCAATTCCTTCACAACCAACTGTTGTTCGTCACTTAACACTTCAACGCACCTAGCAAATTGTATAGGCGATGACCTGGTCCGTATTCCATTCCATTCATTTTTTTTGGACCTTTTTCGTTGTCTCCTGGGTTCAACTTGCTGCGTCTCCGCCTTTTCAGCCCTTTTTCGCTTACCAGCTGTCCCTCGCCGCCCCTGCCTGGATCCACTTTTTGTGACAACCGGCAATTTCCGATCTGTACCGATGTGATTTTTATTATTAAAAATTAAATAATTATTTTAAATATTGTTAATTATTGAGTTTCGGAAGTTTACTGACTGTTTTTACGATCGAAACTGCGACCGGTTAAATTAACGCGATTTAAACGCGTGTTCTGAAAACACGCGTCGGACATCAAAAATATTTATATTTATGCTCGGTTTTGTATTTCGAACAAAACCGACTAATTTTTATAATTAATTATCGAGCCTAAATCTAAACCGAGACGTTTCGCGAGATAACGGGTTCGATACGCGGTATACCTCACCTACCTACCAACCCTAGCTATAAAAGAAACCTTATCTTCTTCTTCCCCCATTTGATACCCGCAGCCATACCCCCCCCCCATCTCTCTGCAACCTCTCTCTCTCTCTACTCTCTCTCCCTCTCACGAGCTCTCTCTCTCCTCTCTCTCTTCATCTCCCTTGTCCCTCTTCTCCTCCCCTCTGTTACAAAAGCCGGCCGGCCACCATGAGGGTGGTGGCGGCGGCGTGGTGGCTCGGGAAGCTCACAGGGGGCCGGGTTGGGTTGCCTTGGGTCAGAATCGGGTTCGGGTCTCGAGTTTAGATGCGGCTGTTCGGGTGACGGGGTTAGTGGTTCCGGTTGGTGGTGGTTGTTGAAGGGACAGCGGCTGAGGTGGTTGGTGGTTCAAGTGGTGGATTGCAAGGGTTTGTGGGGGGCCGGCGATGGTTCACAAAGGGGCAGCAGGTCTACGGTGGTGCTGGTTTCGTGGGTAGGTGGTGCTTCGTGGTGGATCTTGGATGGGTTTTGTGCGGGTGATGGTTGGTGGTTTGGTCGGGTCCGGTTGGTGGTGGTTCAAGAGGACAGAGGCGGCGGCGGTGGTTTGTCCCGATGGGGCTGTTTGGGGTACCGGTTTGTTTTGGGTTCGACATGGTGCTCGGGTTCGGGCTCGGGGTTTTGTTCGGGTCAAGTAGCTCGGGTCAGATTCGTGTGCCCCGGGTCAGATCTGGTCGGCTCGGGTTTCGGGGTACGGAGCACGGTGCTGGTCAAGCTTCGGTCAAACTTGGTCAACGGGTCAGATCTGGTTCGGTTCGAGTTGGCTCCGGCTTACGCGCGTACGAATCGGTATACTTTAATTCGTATTTGTATATTTGTTGTGGATATTATATATATACATAAACACATTGATATTCTTAAAATAGTTTGACTCGCGAACGAACCGAATAATAATAATAAATGTTAACTACATATTATATCGGACGACCGGTAATGGTGACTAAGATGCGTGACTTATAATATCGATATCGGACTAAATTGGTTGGACTATAATATATATATATATATATATATATATATATATATATATATATATTGTCGTGCCTTTATACAAATAAGTGTAGTTTATGTAAAAGCGTCGAAACGTATAAATCTTGTTTTATTTGAAACTTTGCGGATAAATATATGTTCGTCTTGTTTTGGTGTCGATTTTGGGAAAATTGTAGGCGACTTGTGTTGCCTGGTTTGTACAAAAACAGAGGAAACTCTGCCGAAATTTTATAAAATTTATAAGCGTAAACGAAGGCGATATTCCTTGTATACTTCATTATAAACAACCTTCAAGTATTTTGACAAATGTAGTTTTCTACAATATCGCAAAAAGGTTCTCGACAAGTGATTTCTTGCAACATTTAAAGATAAACGTCGAACAATATTTCCAAAACAAATACATATTATTTACTAAGCGTCAATTGTGTCGATCTTCAAAGATTTTAGTAACTAAAACATTGCCTTTTAAATGATTTTGAATTACAAAACGCTCGGCCTATTTGAGAAAGAATTATATAAAAATTTATGTTCAAAACCTTTAAAGACATAGATTTGGAAAAGAAGCGATATTGATATTAATCGGATTTAAATAGCTATACTTATATTTTCATCAAAGAGTATTTTCCTAAAATGTAATTATAAGACGAGCTACGGCTCGGGATATTTCATAAAATAGTCCAACGTGGTGTGTACACGAATAGTGACAAGTGCGCAACTTGGGTACTATGTCGTGTGTTAACGCATAAGTAAGATAAGTCACGATCGGTTCGTCGAGTTAAAGCATATTAGTACTCGAGTTATACACACGAGTTAGATAGTTGGATAAACTATCTTTTAGCCGGATTATAGGCTAGGTTTATATGTGTTAGACTTTAAGGTGTCCTTTGTTGTAATAGGGCACGAGGAAGCCGGTCGAGGCTTGGACTTTATTTGCTAGCTTAGCATGGAAATTGAGGTGAGTTCATGACCCCACTTTTTACTGTTTTATAAATGTTTACGGGGTGGAAGACATGCTTCTTTTATGAAAACCTGAGGAATTCCAAACGAACAAGTTTTTGAAAAATGAAATGGGTGCGTGAGTGTCACGACCCTACTTTTACTGGTTTTACTTTCGGGGAAGAAACATTTTACATACTTACTTACTAAAGGTCATGTTATACTATGGTTACTTTACAAATACTATGCGGCTTTTATGGAAAGTCCCAGGGGGGAAACCATGAATGTGCGGGGATGCACAACGGGGGAAATGTGGATAGATCTATTGGGCCTCACAAACCCCACTCGACGGCTGGGCCGGGCGGGTGCATATTGTCTCTTATTACTGGCTCGCCGAGGCATCGGTTATAGCCAAAACTGCTGGGCAAGCTTCAACAACTTATAAACGTATAGTAATGGGTTCCCAACCGCAGTAGTAAACGAACACCTAACGTCTAGCTAACGTTCTCATGACATAGTATTAACGGGAATGATCTTTTCAGACTTATGGAAACTCTTTTATAAAAACTTGTGGAATTATTTATGCAAAACTATGAACTCACCAGCTTTATGTTGACTTTTTAAGTATGTCTTTCAGGTTTAAACTTGGGTAACGGCACGGTTGGAGTAGTCGACATACTGGGATCGGGGATTCTAGAGGATTAGCAATGGCGTTCAGGATATAAGAGTCTTAGATGCATCTTTCCGCTGCGCTGGCAAAGGCACCAAACGTCGCATCCGACGAGGGAAAAGTCGGGGTGTGACACTTTTCTTCGTAACTGGCGGCGTAGAACTTTCAATTACCCTTGACCCAGATCGTGTTACCCTAACTGCCATGCCAGTAGGCTCTGTTACAGTCGCCCTCGTGCTGCCTGTCACACGTGTACGTCTCAGTCAGAATATACACGCCACGACCTATCTAACATATGTTATGGTATATAACAAATGACTTGTACCTTTAGTCTTTTTGCCAGGTGTTTTGCTGCTGACCACAATAACTGACTTTTTGCCTTTCACAAAAACAGATGTCATAAAAAAAACACAGGACCACATAATAGAATGTATTAATATGAAAAAAACAAACCAAACCTTTATCCTTTCCTGATGAACTAGCAGATGTGGCCCCTACTATCAACAACACATCACAACACATACATACATAAAAAATCAACAAACAACATACTGTTAAAAATATTACCTCTCGTTTGCCTCTTTAATGCACTTAAAGGAGTGTCGGAATCATACTCTACAAGATATCAACCAAAAACAATATCAGATTATAACCTTTTAAAGTGTCGATTTGATTTTTTCAACAAGTGTTTCATACCTAATGTGCGTTTCGTTTCTGTAAACTTGGACTGAGATGGCCCATCATCCTTTAAAACAGCCTTGCCATGTGTAGAGTCATCAGACACAACAACTACACTCCGATCAGAATGGTTTTCCTGCCTGAAAATAATAATCATACATTGTTAATTTTTTTATTTTTATGTAGTTGATCTGCACAAAACATACCAATGTAATTTTAATAAAAAAAAAACTAGCAAATAGGGGTTTCAAGATTTTTGAAGTTTTTTGATGCTTGACATTTGTAACTAAGATAATGCACCAATACATAAGAGTATAACATCCTCACTAACAAACCCTAGCAATAATAATATTATAATCATCAACGACTCACCTTTTTTTGGATGATTTTCTGCTTTTCCGATGTCGTCGCCACCACAGAGGAGAGAGGTTAAAGGATCTCATACTCGTTTTCTACTTCTGGATCCCCAGGTTTTTGTTGATGTTCTACTGTTATTACTAAAGGGAAGAAACTGTTTTGAGAGAGAGAAAGTGTGTTTCACTGAGAGAGAGAGAGTGTGTTTTGAATTGGTTTTGAACGAGAGAGAGAGAAGCTTTGATATGATCTGCATGTCAGTTACAGAGACAGAGCCATGTTAAATTACCCCTCTACCCTTGATCTCATTTGTTACCACAAGATATGTATTATAATATTAACAATAATCAAGGACCATTGATCTAGTTAGATCAATGGTCACAATTGGGTTTTCAGGGTTTTTTCAAAATTTAGAGTTTCCATATTATCCTTTCCCTATATAGTTATATATATATATATATATATATATATATATATATATATATATATATATATATAGGGCTAGGATACTTTGAAAACCCATTTGAGTTGTGAGAACCATAGGAACTCTTTTGAGCCATTGATCTTGATGATCCAATGGTTGAGATCGAATGATTAGACTTTTTGTCTTGACATGTTGTTTAAGTATTTTTTTAATGTAATAAAATGAATGAAAGGGTATTTAAGTAAAATGGCATGTGAGAGAAAAAATATTAATATAATATCATATTAATTTTTTTTTCATTATTAAAGTAACCATATTTTTTTTAACTTTAATTTATTTTTTTAATTCATTTATTTTTCTAAAAAAATAATACGTTCAGTAAACCCATGTATGAAAAGTTTTTACACCAGTGTAAAATTTCAAAATTCAACAATTTTACATCTGCTAAATCTGTCATCTCTCCCCCTCGAGTTTTACACTTTTGTAAAAATTTACGTTGGTGTAAAACATCACAAAAACGTCTTAAAAACACATGAACACGCGAACTTGCTCTCCAAAAATGTTGATCATCATCATTCGCATCTCTTCGTTGTCCAACCTAACAAATTTAATAAAACCACGAAATCACAAACCTGTTTTTACGTTGGTGTAAACTAGTAAAAATAAGCACTAAATCACACATATGTAACAACTTACATCGGTGTAAAAAAAGAAAACAAATAGTTGTGTAATGTGGTAATTTTATAATAATAAAAATAATAATAATAAGTGTGTAATGTGGTGGTTTTATAGAAAAGAAAACAAGTCGCCTCAGACGGTCGGAAGGGATGCCTCTCTTGCTTACGGCAAACTTAGGCGCGCTTTTTTTAAAACAAAGAACCAGACCCCCGACCCTTTTTCAACTTGTATCAAAGTTTACAATTCCTAGTGTTCCAAATTCACTTGTATACATAGTGTGAGAAATTACCTGCAAATCATCAAGTTTCCCAAAAATGAGAATTCTGCTAAATCCAAATTGCCATTGAACTTCTTTTCTCCGCCAACAACATGCTTGCAAAATGCTCACAAAATGCTCTGTCTGCATTGAAACATGAAGAAAATCAAAACACTTATGAGAAAAAAAAAACAAATACGCTAGTGTAAAAACCAAACAAACATAATTTTTACATGGTGTAAAAACACCACAAAAATACGTCGTGTAAAAATTCTTTACACTAGTGTAAAATCTACCATACACAAACTATTACAAACAAATACGCTAGTGTAAAAACCAAACAAACATCTATACATTCATATTACGCTGGTGTAAAATTTATACATTCGTATTACGCTAGTGTAAAAAATACATAGTACCATCTATAACATTGTATTTCACCACGGTAAATGCCCCACAAAAACATCAACAAAAACGTATTACATCAATGTAAAACAACCAAACATTCTACAAATTCATACTACACATTTTTTAGCATTACACCATTGTTTTATTTACCTTATACAAATAAAAAAAAAACCCCATCTTCAACAACATCTTCTTTCACACACCAAAAACCCCCAAGAAAAAACTTAATAATAATAACAATAAACAGTAATACAACAAACAATAATAATAATAATATTAAACCCAATAATACATAACAGGTAACATAACAACAACTAACAACAACAACAACAACAACAACAATAATAATAATAATAATTAAAAAAAATAATAACATACCCTTTAGATCCACCACCGATGATAGATCCACCACGACGAGCCTCAACCGCCGTCAGACGCCGTCACAACCCCTCCACCACCGTCAGACGCCGTCAGACGAGCCCCAACCACCGTCTGAACCACCCTCAAAACCCCACCACCGTCAGACGAGCCCCAACCACCGTCAGACGCCGTCACAGCCCCTCCACCACCGTCAGACGCTGTCAGACGAGCCCCAACCACCGTCTGAACCCCACCACCGTCGTTATCATAACCATCGCCCCACCACCTAAAACCCCAAACCCATCTGATCCCCTAAAAAAACCTGTTTGTGTTTTTGATTTTTTGTGTTTGAAGGTGTGTGTGTGTGTGTGTGTGTGTGAGGAGGATATTGTGTTCACTTCACCACCACAGACCACCGTTCGTCTTCTTCGTCACAGGGTTCGTCTTCTTCATCGTACCACCATGGATCTGCAGCCATGGCCTTCTTCATCGTACAACCATAGGGCTGTCTTCTTCTTCTTTGAATACGTGTGAGAGAGAGGGTGAGAGGTGGAACAAGAGAGAGAGAGAGTGCAGATGAAACTCAAAGAGAGAGAAATGGCTATTTAAAAGTCATCAGAGATGTGTCATGAAAGAAATCCAATTACTAAAATACCCCTTGCAGTGAAAGTAAAATGTCTTTACTACCCTCTTATTAAACAATTACAAAATATTATAAAATGGATATGTGTCACCTTATTATTGGCCTATAGGAGTTCTCAAGTTCTCGCAACTCACACGAGTTTTCAAAATATCTGGATCCTATATATATATATATATATATATATATATATATATATATATAGGGACGATAAATTGAAAACCCTCCCCAGTTAAAGAAACCTTGAAAACTTCATCATAGCCATTGATTACACATGATCTATGACCCTTAATTAATCTAGCTTTTTCCATTTTATTTAAGATTTAAAATATTAACAAAAGTACATATAAGGGCAAATATGTAAAACAAAAAATCTCTTTCTCTTTTCCTTACACTCTCTCTCCTGACACACACACACTCTCTCTCCTATCAAATTACAATTTTTTTTACTTTCTTTCTCATACATTTTAGATTTGTAACTTATAATTGTAGCTTTTATTCTTTTTATATGTAACATCCAAGTTACATAGATAACAACGAATTTTATTTTTTTGTAACAAGATATAAAACAAAAAATTCACTTTAATACAAAAGTCACACATTTAATATTTTGATAGTTATTTTTGTAACAAGCTAACTTATATATGTCACGACATACTTTATTTGTAACAAGCTGGTTCACGTATGTAACAAGAACAAAATAACTTTAATAATAACAACAATTTAACAA
The DNA here is from genome assembly GCA_028751855.1 of Ambrosia trifida. Classification (NCBI taxonomy): domain Eukaryota; kingdom Viridiplantae; phylum Streptophyta; class Magnoliopsida; order Asterales; family Asteraceae; genus Ambrosia; species Ambrosia trifida. Next base: position 59,157,913 of record CM054128.1, on the reverse strand, counting down.
TTGGCGCTAGATCACTTGTAACAAGATTACAAAAAAAAAAAAATTAAAATTATAATGGATGGCTACAACATCAATCCAGTCACCATAACAGTGAAGCCCGTCAACCAATGGCGTTGAGAGAAAAAAGAAACCTAGCAACTCGCTTGAGACGGTGGCGTTGAGAAAACATACATGGTTTTATCCTCTGTAACAGATTACATACATAGGCTTATCGTCTGTAACAAAAAACATAACAGGATTTTATAGTCAGTAACACAAAACATACATGGGTTTATCCTATGTAATGTTATAACATATTTAAAATAGCTGATCAACATAAAAACTACAACAAAAAATTACATTTAAAGTTTGTAATGTTGTTACATATTTAAAATAGCTACTTAGCCATAAAAGAGTTAGAAAAAAAAAACAAAATAAAAAGCATTTAAAAGGAAAGGCATTAATATCAATAAAAACCCACCATCTTCAAGTTTTAAAAGTTAACTATTATTAGGAACAAAATGACAAATTGGATCTGCTGGAAAGTTACCTTTTCTTAGAAACAACACCGTTCAAAAAAAATTATTATTAGGAACTGCAATTTTTTTACTTTTATCGCAACCTTCAAAACTTTTCTTTGAATATCCAGATCTAGTAAATCGTTGATTGTAAAGTAGGGTTTATAAACACATCATTGTTTTTTACACTTTTCTTTAATCTCATCAAAACATCAAAGAAAGAGACTTACCTCGTTGTCCCCGTACAACTTCGGACTGAAACCCACCATCATTTCCAACATTCGTCGCCCCGATTTAGATCTGGATTATGCCAAAGCTATTCATCACATATTAGAAATCTACACCACCGATCTGTAACGTTGAGGTCTCAAGGGCTTCAGATCTTGGGGATACGACAGGTAGCGGTGGTGGTCTAGGTTGAGTAACAGTTGGTGTCATGGTTAGGAGTAAGTGTAACGGTAATGATGTCGGTGGTCTCGAGTTCATTACGGATGGGGATGGAGGTGGTTGTGGCTGATTTTGTGAGTTGGAAGGTTGTGATTTTGTGAGATGGATGACTAACAGGTTGGGATTTTGCATGTTGAAAGGTTGATTGAGATGGATGAAAATCAACATATGTAAATTGGGGATGGATCTGGTCATGAGTGTTGTGATTGTTGAGTGTTAATTTATGTTAAATGAATAAAATAGAAGAGAGAGAGTTAGGAGAGTTAGGTGTATATGTGAGATAATAAAGAAGGAGAGAGAATGTCAGAAGAGAGAGTGGAGGGATGTTTGAAAAGTATGTAATCTGACAGGTTACAGATTGAGCAGAAAAGTGTAAAAATTGTGTGACGAAAATACCCTTGAAAGAAATAACAAAAAGAGTGACGTGGTTGATTTTGGGCCTAGTATTGGGTTTTCAAGGTTTCTTTAACTGGGATGGGTTTTCTAGTTATACTTTCCCAATAAATATATATATATATATATATATATATATATATATATATATATCATTTCAAATCTAAATTTTAAATTGTTTTAAATTCTTTAAACCTGCATAACATAATCTTTTTAATTGCGCAATTTAAGCATTCTTTTGTTTTTTACGGCTTTTCCTTTCATATATCACTCTTTAATACACTTTACATCCCTTAGGTGTTTACTCCGCATGTATATATATACACATACCATGTGAGTATGTGACGATGTAACTTAACCTGAAATAAACTTAAACTGTAAGACCATGTGTAATGGTGGGTGAAATGGACATTTTTTGACACTTGGCAATGTGGGGCCACTTGGTGGGTGAAAGAGACTTGAAATGGGCAAGGGGTGTAATGGTGGGTGAAATTTGATGGGTGAAAGGGGGTGAATATATAATAATGATATTAAATTTGAATTAAAAAAAAGAAAATAAACATAAAAATGAAGTGTCAGCCCCACATTGGACCATTCCATTTTTCACCTACGCGAAAATTTTCGCGTGCCCCCAGTTAGCGCACCTTTGGCTTGAAGGGGGGGGGGGGGGGTGTGCTCATGTGAAATGGGCGCCAATTTCACACTTTCACGCCCTTTCACGTATCATTACGGGTGGTCTAAGTGCGAATTATAAAAAAACTGATACATGGATTTTTATGAGTTTTGTGAAATTCTTCACAATGCTTATTGTGTGGAAGGTAGTAGCACGAGGTGGGCCTATCCTAAGTGATTGAGGTTACTTGTGTTGGAAATCCTCTTACCGTTTTTAATTTTATTTATAAAATTATATTTCATAAATATACAAATATTAATATCATATATTAATCAAAGCTGATCCATAATATTAAACCGAACAATTTCCACTCTCTAATCCAATTGCACAACATACGTAAATAATCAAATCACACCATAGGATGTTTAGATTTATGCCTCAACGAAACACCAAGTCGAAGCACGATGGATTGACAAATGGTTCCGCTAGAAAATCAAACACGAAAGCTCCCAAATCCTTTGAATCAATTTGTGTTTCATGTAATTGGGTCTGGTATAATCTAATATTATACATGTTTGTTTATACTCCGCCATATACCTAACCATCTATCCATCCCATTATCCGTCTTGTAATTTTCAAGTTTCGAGCTTCCCATCAACTTCATGTTCATTTTCTATCTCTAGTCCATAATGATTGTTTAGTTTACAAACTAAAACAACCTTTACTTATAATAAAAGATATTAACCCTATGTCAACTCAAAAAATAGTGGCACACCCAACCCAACCCAAGCAAAGGGTGAAGTCATCGACAACCGCACGACTCTCTTATTTTAAAGCCTTAACCATGATTCTCGACAGTTTTTTAACTTTAACTTCTTCTCTCTCATCTCTCTCTCTCTCTCTCTCTCTCTCTCTCTTCGATATAACCATCAAAACATAGATTTCTAAAACACTTATTATTCATGTTCTGTTCCTCCTAAATCTTCTCTTGTTTCTTGATAACCACAAAATCCCATGTTTTTGTTTCTGGGTTTTTTAAATCTTTTAAAACCCAACTCATCTGTTAAATCTTTATTTCATGTTCTAATTTATTAACCCACTTCATCATCAAACCCTATATTATTATTATTATTATTCCCTTCAAATTCTACAATCGATCTGGGTTCAGTTTCGTTGATCTTGTACTTGAACTGACCTGCAATGTAGATTTGATGATAACCCAAGTTAATTGATTTAAATGTTTTGTTTTTAATCTTATTATTTGTGTGTTTATTGGATAATAAGATGAGGGGCAGAGGAGAGAAAGATGAACATGTGTTTAAAGACTCATCAATTGGATTAATGAGGCTGCTGTTTGTTCTCATTCTGTTTGTGATCGGTATAATCATCGGTTTGGTTTCGAGTTCTCATATCGATCGGTATTTCACTTCGCAACCGAATAATTTTTATATGAATTATGTTACTGCTGCACCTGCACCAAGTTACACCACTGGCATTGCAAAAACTAGTAGTCATGCTCACAATTGTAGTAGTGGTTGTAGGAATGATGATTGTTTGAGTATGGATAGCTTTAGGATGCCTAGGAATTTGACTCATAAGATGAGCGATAACGAGCTGTTTTGGAGGGCTTCGTTAGTGCCGGATAAGGTTGAGTATCCGTTTGAAAGAGTGCCTAAGGTTGCCTTTATGTTCTTGACAAGAGGGCCGCTGCCGTTTTTGTTGTTGTGGGAGCGGTTTTTTCGGGGCCAGGATGTGAATAAGTATTCGATTTATATGCATACGAATCCTGGAGTGTATTTGAATTTTTCCAATTCTTCGGTTTTTTACACTCGGCAGATTCCTAGCCAGGTATTGATCTATTTTTGGTTGGATGATGGTTTGCTATTTTGTGCTTATTGGCTTATGATTGATATCTTTGATTTGTGTATATATTATTGATTCATTGCATATGATGTTACTTAGTAGTTACTAGTTAGTACTCGATTTTGTGTGTTAAGGACTATTGTATGCAAAATGGTTGCTGTATTAAGTGTTTTAGGTTGCAGACTTGCAGTTCGTCAAGACTGTTAGATTTTGTTGTAAATATATAATGGTGGATAACTAGGTAAAACTTTAGCTGGAAAATATGTCAAGAAAGGTAATTAATGTGCAGGTCGGGTTGAGGGTAACAGGGTAAGTTTTGTTTGGATCACAACGGGCCTGGCTGAAAACTATTTGTTCTATATTTTTGATCTTTTTGATAGATATTAGTGTGCATATACGTTTACAGAGTCTAGGAGGCTCTATACGTCAAACTTAAACTTTGACCGACTTTTGACCCGTTTGACTTAGTTGACATATTTCTCATTTCCCTTTTGCCTGAATTTGTGTATTTGACCTGTTTGAGGTGAAATACAACTCAAATAGACCCATTCATAAGTAAATATGGATATGTCATGTTAACTTATCTTTTCCTGAACATGTTTGTTTCTTTTTGTTTTTAAGGATGTGAGATGGGGAACCGTCACACTTGTCGATGCTGAGAGACGACTTCTAGGCAATGCCTTGCTCGATTTTTCTAATGAGCGATTCATTCTCCTATCAGAAAGCTGCATTCCCGTCTACAACTTTCCAACCATATATAAATATCTCATTGGTTCAACCTACAGCTTCCTCGACTCGTATGATGACCCGTCTCGTTATGGTCGAGGCCGTTACAGTCGCCGAATGAAACCCGATATCAAGCTTCGTGATTGGAGGAAAGGGTCTCAATGGTTTGAGATTCAGCGCACTCTTGCCATCAAAATAGTCTCTGATACAAGGTACTAATATTTTAAACCCTCAAAGTTCATAAGTTGATGGAAATTAGTATAGATGGTAAAATCGACCGATCAATGGGTTCGGGTTGAAGGGTGCATTATTTTGTACCTGTGAAAACGGGTCAGGATGGGTTGACCTTAATTTTTTTGTTTTAAAGTATTGTTCGGGCCTTAGTGATGTTTGACCCGTTAGGATTTAAACTATTTTTCAACTTTTTGACCCTTTAGAAGCCAAATATCAACTAGGTTGACCCATTCCTTAGTAAATGAGCTGAAATCGCCACATAGAGAAAATGGAAGATAGAAGCCAGTGTATATTACTGGTGATTCTGTAGATAACTAAAAATACAAATTTGTGATGCCAGGTACTATAAACTCTTCAAATGGTATTGCCTACCATCTTGCTACCCAGACGAACATTATTTACCAACATTCGTGAACATGTTTCATGGAGCTCTTAACGCTAATCGGACGATAACTTATGTTGATTGGTCATTGGGGGGCCCGCACCCAGCAAGTTTTGGCGCCAAAGACATTACAGTGAACTTAATACAACACATTAGAAACAATGGGACCACTTGTTCCTATAATAAAGAGAGAACTTCCATTTGCTTCTTGTTTGCTCGAAAGTTTACCCCGGACGCGTTAGGCCCATTGCTTCGTCTGCCATCGACACTACTCGGATTTTGAGATTACCGGGTTGTGTGACCCATTTGTTGTAGTTGTTGATGTTGTAAGTTGCTAGTCCCTGGGTACAAATTAATCTAGTTAGAAATTTTACACAATTTTTGGAATGGGTTTGCATCAACAAATAAATATCGATTTTATTATCTTAGTACATATAAATTGGAAAAGTGATTGCATCAGTTTTCTACTTTCACTTTTCTTCCAATTTGGATACTTTAGTATGTTGCATTATTATAGGGCCCGGCTATCCCCCCCCCCCCCCCCCCCCCCCCCAGCGCCTCGCTTAGGCCAAAACGAGACGCCTGGGGTCAAATCGTACGAGGTGGCAGGGGGCAGAAAAAGCTGATCCAAAGCGCCTAGCTTAGGCCAAAGCGAGGCGCTTTGGATCAGAGTTTTAATTTTGGGTATTTTTTGGTGTTTTGAATTGGTTTTTTATTTTTTTAATTTTTTTTATTATAATTATTTTAAAAAGTTAAAATAAAATAAAAAACAAATGTCTTAACTCTAATCAAACGTCTATATCGCCGTTTTCGATTTCCAAATGAATCAACGACTTAAACTTTACATTATCAACCACAAACAAAGGTCTTAACTCTAATCAAACGTCTATATAGGCGTTTTCGATTTCCAAATGAATCAACAACTTAAACTTGACATCATCAACCACATATAGTCAAAGATTTTAACAAATATATTCAGTTAAGTACTAACGCAGACCTTGATCTGCAATATTTGAAAATTATCATTTCTTGACATGCTTGGTAACAGAGAGGAACACTTTATTTTTTGTTCTACAATATTTTTTGTTAGTTGTTAATGTTTTTATAGTTTTTTCTACTTTTAGAAAAAATAAAAAACCACGTATAGTCGAATGCGGTATGCGCGTTAAATTTAATTAAATAAGTGAATGATCAAGGGATCCGCTTGGAGTCTAAAGTTTCGCGTGTCATCTCAAAGTATTCAATAACGATAATCCACACCTTTCTCCTGAAGCAAAACCTCTCCAGGTTTACTATCACCAAACGGATTCACCTTAGGCCTCGGTTTGTCCACTCCAATTTCTAACATTAATTCCAATTCCAATTCCACCGGTGCAATTAGAATCTGAAGAGAAGTGATTATCATCATCATCCACAATGTTCTTACCTAGAGCTACCAACCAGCTGGCATGGGAGCCAAGCTTTGAGAACTGGTGGCAGAGAGAGTTCACCTATGAAACCGCCAGAAACAAAACCAGGCAAAACCATTTTCTTATTACTGTTGATTAAAGCCTGGTTTTGAGAATTTGATGAGGCAGCAACAAAGCTGCTTTTGAACTGAGCCATAACTCCTGATTTTAGTGAGCTAACAGCTGAAGAGAAGTTATTATCCGGTTGAAGAAAAAGAAGATGACAGATATCACTAACATAACTTGCACCGGCTTGAGATATGAGTTTAATTAGCTTAAATCTCTCTGATCCATGGTATCCACTTTCAAAGGATCCATGACACGCGATAATCGCTACGGTTAGTGGATACCATGGATCAGAGAGATTCAAGCTAATCAAACTCATATCTCAAGTTGGTCCAACAACTGAATTTGACTTGCTTGCATTGGAATCTTGTACGAAATCATCTCATTGCATATTCTCCATATCCATACCTTGTTTCAAGTATCTTGTAAAATTCATTTCGTCTTCAAGACTCCTAGGAGTCAACAAAGGTTGACTTCTTTGAGCATTAACCATGACTATATTACATTATTATTATTATTATTATTATTATTATTATTATTATTATTATTATTATTATTATTATTATTATTATTATTATATTTGTAACTTAGTTCCTTTGTTTTATTATTATAATAATTTATTATTTTCAAGAATCGGAAATTAGTAAAAAGATTTATGAAAGTATCAAGAATCGGGAATTAGTAAAATGATCGGATGTGACTTCTGAAAACCACAAACGATCAATTAAACATTACGAAACGCGTCAAACAGAGACCGGAAGTCCAGCATGTCGATTAGACATGCAAAAATCGTGTTTCGAAAAAATATGGGTATCGACTGTATAGTCGGAGCACCAAGTAGAATGATTCATGAAAGTTGAACAAACTTGGATGTTTCAACCAAAACATACAAACGGGCAATAAACGACCCGTAACGCCTCAAACGAATTTTGTTGTATTGGGAACAACTAAAAACAATTTAAAATGAATTAAAATTACTTTTTAATCAATAACAACTATTTAAAATGAATTAAAACAAGTTATTTTTATTTATTTGGATTTAGATATTGGGCCATTTTATTTAGTTATTGTAATGGGTTTACTTTAAACAGGTTCATCTTTTTATTGGTAATTGGTTTTACATCCATGGATGAAGTTAGTCTATATAGGTCATATTTGGTGCATCATTTTTTCTTTGGAGTTACTCATTATGTTTTAGATTAATTTGGCTAGAAAACACCAAACATAACAAATTTGAAAAAAAAAACGAGTGATAATTACCTTGGTAATAGACGATTATGGTTGTGAACTCGTGTTGTTGCAGGAACTATCCTTTGCTTACACTTGTGGATGAGAGCCGAACCTACAAGAAGAAGAATGAAAGGGCTGTATGAAAGAAGGCGACTACTAGGTAGTCGAGTATGACTCCAACGTGCAGACACAAAAACGATGTTGGCATTCTAAGTGAAACATAACATGTCCATATAGGGCTGCAAACGAACCGAACGAACACGAACAAGGCCTTGTTCGTGTTCGTTTGTTAAGGAAATTATGTGTTCACGAACAGTTCATGAACACTTGCTGAACGAGATTTTTTGTTCGTGTTCGTTTGTTAAGAAAACACTTGTGTTCGTGTTCGTTTGTGTTCGTTTGTTAATTTTGTTCATAAACGCACACGAACACAAACAGACATTAATGAACACAAACAAGTGTTAATGAACACAAACGAACACAAAGAAATGTTCATGAACATAAACAAACACAAACGAACATATATTAACTTTGAAATAAAATATAATTCTTAAGATATCAGCTAGATCCACCCAAAATATAACTAAAGTATCCAAACATAGTTACCTCACATATATTATTTATTTGGGTAAATAAAAGAAAATAAAAAATTATAAAAATTATAAACCCTATTAAACTATCGAACATAAACGAACACGTTACCGAACGTTCACGAACATAAACGAACGAACGCGGCCTCTGTTCATGTTCGTTCGTTTAACTAAACGAACAAAATTTTTTGTTCGTGTTTGTTCATTTATTAAACGAACGAACACAAACGAACTTCCCGCCGAACGGTTCATGAACTGTTCGCTGAAAGTTCAGTTCGTTTGCAGCCCTATGTCCATACAAGGGAGGGGTGACCTCCTTTATATAGGGCATGCATGGGCCAAACAACACTAACCCTTAATCATGACAATGGGCTTGGACCCAGGTTAAGGGCTTGTGTAATACCCTAAACCTTTAAGTAATAGTTAAAAACGCGTAAACCTTTATGTAATGATTATAATGTGTGAAATATGGAATGTATATTTCGTATATCGTCGAATGAGTACATAACGACTAAGATGGTGACTTGAAATGCCTGAGATCTAGACGAGTAATTAGGGTTATAGGAGATCATTTAGCAATAATAATAAAATATATTATATTTTGGCCCTACTCCGCTTTTAATAAAACTTAGGTCAAAACATAGATAAAATGAGCTCGTCTCAAAAGTATATCAGAAATTTATAAAACGTTATGGTTTAAAAGTTATAAGCGAAAAATATATTTAGCAACCGAGTTAATTATAGATATAATAATAATTTAAAGAATTCACACTAAGGTGTTAATGGAAGACATGCAGTTAACATTGAGTTGTAAATTGAGACCTTTGCACCTGCTTGTTTTTGAGCCCCACATCAAAACAGAAAAGAATTAAAGAGTTATGGGCCAATGAACCCCTCTAGTCGGTTGGGATGAGGTGGGAGGGTTTACTTCTTACGGAGGTTTCTGTCTGAGAAAGGTACACGGTTCAAATCCCAAGGCCAGCAAAATTACATCCCTTGACGTTGAAAGGGCTTAAGCCCTCAGGGATGATGCGGCGGGGATTCGAAACGGGGGTACCGAGGTGACGTCCTTTGACGAGCCAAAAACAAAATTAAAGAGTTATGTGACTTCTATAAATAGGAGCTTGTATGTTTTAATTTAGATCATAAGTTTCTTTACGGGAAGGCTCTGCTATAGAGAATTCTGAGTCTATGCTACCCCTTTGGGTGTTGTTATTAGTCGGTTTTGGAGAGCTAGTAGGAGCACGAGTAAGGAGACTCTACCTCGCCTGCTGTAGATAGTTCTAATATGTTCTCGTTTAAGTTATGTTATTATTATTTTTATTAATAGTAGTAGTTTAGTATTATTATTTTTAAGTATTAGGGTTATTATTAGTGGTGGCTACCAGGTAGCCTAGTCTTAGTTAGGCATGCACTGATCACCCATGCTTAAACAAGGCAGTGTTAGCTAATATCGAACCGTAATAATAACTAGTTAGGTGTATTGTTACCTAACCTAAGATTGTATAATCGTACCAGGACCCTGAGATATTACTTAGTATACTCGTCCAAACTGGTAATAGATAGAATGCTTGCAATATGCATATGTTAGTAGGGGTATATGGGATCCTATTATGCTTAATGGGGTGTGTCACTCTGGAAAGGGAAATAAGGTTTTGTACCACAGGCACTTCGTGCTTATAAGGTTCAGCGACACACACTCATACCTATGTGACAGCCGTAGGGGGCATAACTGGAGGATCGGTATGTCCATTGTGTGGTGGTTTGTGCTAAGTCTAATGTGGCCTATAAGGTCCAATAAGCCCAACATGACTATAAGGTCGTTACAAGCCCATATTGTGTATGCATATAACAAACTGTGGCTTGTCTTTATAAAGCTGTATAGCATGAGCTCACCAGTATATAGCTGACGTCGTTTTGAGTATACTTATTACATGTAATAGTTGAGAAGCGCGATAGAAACTGCTTGGAAAAGCTAGAATTATAGATCAAGGTGTTACTTAGATTATATAATATTATAAAGAGTGATGTAATGTAATCAGAATCTTTTAAGTTTGAATAAAAGACGCGTGTTGCTTCCACTGTAAGTTGTATCAATTATGCATGATCACCCGTGTTGCGGGTGGGGTGTTACAGTTGGTATCAAAGCCCGGGATTTTAGCGAATTATGTATTGTAGGAATACCTAAGCTTTAACTAGTAAAGCGGTATAAGTATCAGACTTAAGCCAAATGAATTAAAGGAAGGGTTAAGTCGTGCATAAAAAAGGCACACACTAGATTCCTTAAGTATGGAAAGAATAAGTGGTTTATATTATGTCTTCTTAATGCCAAAATTGTACTGTGTGTACGCTGTGTAATGTAATTGTTATGTTATATAAATGTTAAATACATATCAATAATTTATATATCATTACATTCCTATAGGAAGAAACAATGTCTGAACATAGATATGAGCAAGGATCTCAACATGAACAAGGGTCTAGACACGAACAAATTAGTAATAGGAGAGAAGAAGGTTCTTATAGGGCCCGAACACCCTCCCATAGTGTTAGATCCGAATATAGTACAAGCATGCATTTAAATGCTGAAGATATCCATATTATAGCTATTGAAGTGGCTAAGATAATAGTGAATGCATAAACTGGTAATGTTAACCAATCGGAAGAACAACCCAAACAGTGCTCGACTGCATCCACACCAGTGCAAGTAAGGGAAAAAGTGGAAGAAAAGAAAAGAACTGTTGAAAACATATCACCTAAAGAAAAAGCTAAAACCAAACTAAAGGAGTGCACTTATAAGTACTTCGTGTCCTGAAAACCTCTGACATTTTATGAAAGAAAGGGGGCAATTGAGGCACAAGGCTGGCTCAACCAAATGGATCAAAACTAGATATTTGTGATTGTGATGACTACAATAGAGTAAGGTTTGCCGTACAAATGTTTAAAGGTGAAGCCCTTCATTGGTGGAACATTGTGGTCCGAACCGAGGGAAAAGAGAAAGTTAAGAATATGAGTTGGGGAGAATTTGTCCACAAGTTCCTTGCCGAATTCTTTCCTCCCAGTGAAACCGAACAACTGGAAGTGGAGTTTTTCCAGTTAAAATTAGGGAACAAAACATACCGAGAGTATGTTACTCGTTTTAATGAAATATCTCGACTGGTTCCTCACCTAGCCACAACTGAGGAACAAATGATTAATAGGTTAATCTGGGGCTTGCCCTCTAAGATGAGGGTGTTCATCAAATCTAAATCTCCGAAGACATATTCAAAGACATTTGAAGCCGATGCTATTATGGCTAGTGAAATGTTACGATGACAGACGTATCTCGTAAATAATGTATATGCACCTGTGTTGTTTGATAGTGGTGCTAATAATAGTTTAGTGTGAACTACTTTTAGACCTTATTTAAACCAAGAATCCCAAGGTTAGGTCACGCTTTACAGTAGAAATGGCTGATGGAAGTCAGAAGGAAATAGTTGACATTATTAAGAATTGTAGAATAAGATTAAACAATCATGCTATCCCTACAGACCTAATGCCTGTGGAATTGGGAGAATTTGACATAGTCATAGGAATGAACTGGTTAGCACCATAGCACGCAAAAATTGTGTGTGACAAGAAGATCGTCCGACTTTGATTACCTAGCGGGAAATGGTTAACCATATTTGGAGATCGCACTGACAAGATTACGAACCTCATTACGGTAATGCAATAACATAAATGCCTAAGAAAAGGATGTATCGCCTTCTTGGCATATGCTGTAAATACCACAAAGAAGCAAAAGATCGAGAATGTGCCAATGGTACGAGAATACCTTGAGGTATTTCCAGATGAACTTCCAGGACTACCTCCCGAAAGACAAGTCGAGTTTCGAATCAACTTAGTACCCAGAACAAAGCCAATTTCTAAGTCATCGTATAGGTTAGCCCCAATAGAAATGCAAGAACTTAAGAAGTAACTGCAAGAGTTACTTGACAAAGTGTTTATTCAACCCAGCTCGTAACCCTAGGGAGCACCCATTTTTTTGTCAAGAAGAAAGACGAGATGATGCGTATGTAAATTGACTAAAGAGACTTAAATAAAGCCACAATAAAGAATAAATACCCGTTACCTAGGATTGATGACTTGTTCGGTCAGTTACAAGGAGAAGTTATTTCTCTAAAAAAAGGCTTGAGGTCTGGATACCATCAGGTGAAGTTTCACCAGAAAATATACCTAAGACTGCCTTTAGGACCAGGTATTGTCATTATGAATTCATGGTAATGTCATTTGGGCTTACCAATTCACCGACAGTGTTCATGGAACTTATGAATAAGGTTTGTAAACCTTTTCTTGATAAGTTTGTGAGCGTCTTCGTTGATGACATCCTGATATATTCTAAGAATGAGACAAATCATGAACATCACCTCCAAGTAGTTATTGAATTGCTCAAGAAAGAGAAACTTTACACATAGTTTTCCAAGTGTGAATTTTGGATACGTGAAGTTCAACTTTTAGGCCATGTGATCAATAATCAAGGAATACAAGTTGACCCTGCACATATTGAGGCTATTAAGAAGTGGGAATTACCAAAAAATCCTACTGTAATTAGAAGATTTCTAGGGTTTGCAGGATACTATAGGAGATTTATTCGGGACATTTCCAAGATTACAACACCCCTAACTATGTTAACCTTGAAAGCATCTAAGTTTAATTGGGGACCTAAACAAGAAGAAGCCTTTAAGACGCTAAAACAAAAGTTGTGTAGTGCCCATATACAATCTTTTCCAGATGAAACGAAAGATTTTACCGTATACTATGATGCGTCTCATTATGGGATGGGATGTAAACTGATTCAAAGAAGCAAGCTAATTGCCTACGCTTCTCGACAATTAAAGATTCACGAATGGAACTATACGACCCATGATTTAGAACTTGGTGTTGTAGTGTTTGCATTGAAAATTTGTAGATATTATCTTTATGGTACAAAATGCACTATTTATACTGATCACAAATGCCTAAAGCACATATTCGAGTAGAAAGAGCTCAATATGTGTCAAAGAAGGTGGATGAAGCTATTAAGTGATTACGACTGTGAGATCCAGAACCATCCTGGTAAAGCAAACATAGTAGCAGATGCTCTAAGAAGAAAATATAAACTCCAACCAATAAGAATTCGTGCAACAAGGAAAGAGATTAAAACTAGTCTCTTAGATCAAGTTAAGAACATACAACAAGAAGCCTTAAAGAAAAACCATATTATAAAAGAAAGGATGGTTGGGAGGCTAAAGCTATTGACAACTCGAAATGATAATATCCTAAGCTTTAACAATAGGATTTGGGTTCCTAGTTTTGGAGGACTGCAAGATATGGTCTTGGAGGAAGCCCATAAGTCTAAATATTCTATTCATCCTGGCAGCGACAAGCTGTACAAGGATCTTAGGAATGACTATTGGTGGTTAGGAATGAAATGATCTATCGCCTGATATGTAGAAAGGTGACTTAAATGTCTTAAAGTCAAAGCAGAACATCAGAAACCATCAGAATTTCTACAGCAGCCGGAGATCCCAGAATGGAAATGGGAGAAAATCACTAAGGATTTTATTACAAAGCTCCCAAAATTGAGTCATGGTTATTATACTATTTGGGAAATAGTAGATAGACTAACCAAGTCTGCACATTATCTGCCAATTCGTGAAGACTATAAGATGAACAAACTTGCTAAAATTTACATTAAAGAAATAGTTACATGACATGGCGTATCGTATCGTATCGTTATCGATTATATCAAACAGAGATAGTCGTTTCACATCTAGGTTTTGGCAAAGTTTTCAACAGAAACTTGGAACCAAGCTTAACCTAAGTACCGCCTATCACCCTCAGACATATGGGCAGAGTGAACGAACTATTCAGACATTAGAGGACATGCTCTGAGCATGTGTAACCGATTTTGGTGGCAGTTACGACAATCATCTACCACACATCGAATTCGCTTATAACAATAGCTATCATCTTATATATATATATTTATGGGGGATCAAATGAGAAGAATCTTAATATGAGAACAAAAAGAACAAATGATATAATGATAAACATTAAATACTTTAACTCCTTTCAAATTATTTATTATCTCTTTAATTAATTAGTCATTAACACTTTATCCTATACATTATCAAAATTAATCCTACATATATCGAAAACTATCATATGTTTATCCTACACATATCTAGATTATTATACGTTTATCCTACACACATAAAAGTTCATCCTACACATATCTTACACATATCAAAATTCTTCTTCACTTTAATTAGGTTTTCTTTGAAAGTATATAACTTAAAAATTAATTGTGAGTTTTATGTATTGAACTACTTTAAGGGTGTTACAAAAAATAAATAATTTATTAACATTAAATACAGTTAATATCTGGAAGATTTCTATTGGTTAGTATTTGTTCCTTTTCTTCTTATAAGTTTTGTTCTTCTAATTTGAACTCTCCATTATATATTGCTAAATCGCCTATTTTGCTACAAAGGGTTTTTTTATTTTGCATTTGTACGTATATGCATATACCTGTCTAAAACTACAAAAACTAGTGTTGTACATATATGTACATACATGTTTTGTGTGACGATTTCTGTCCTTGTTGCATCCGTGTATTTCATTTTGAGTCCTTGTAATTCGAAGTTATTTATCAATAATAAAAATGCACAAGTTTAATTCCTTCCATCATCGCATTTAATGATTTTATTTATTTGTTTACTTAATATTTGCATTTATTTTATATTTAAATACATTAATTTATTTATTTAAAGTCCTAGAATTTAATATTTGATTTTAACTTAAATTTTTGTTATTGGTAAAGAAAATAAGGTCTCATCGGTTAAACAATAAATTTTTAACTTTGCATATCTTTTATTGCTTCTTGGCTCTCTTTATTGTGGGGTTTCTCTCTCTTTATTTTGGGCTTTCGGTTTATCTGGGCTCACTCCTAAATTTTTTTAGAAGATCTACATATTGGCCCCGTCTTGTGCTCTTCCCTCATTTTTCAATGTTGTGACGTCGCCTTTTCTAGCTTGTGGTCACGAACCCTTGATGATGACAAAATATTTGAAGCTGCTCTCATGACGAATGGTTGGTACTCATTTAATTTATTGGGTGAAGAAATAAAAGGCTAATGCTCAAAATGATTTTCTAGGGGTATGTTTTATTTAAGATGATTCATAAATGCCTCTATCATTTTTACCTAATTACCGATTTTAAAACAAGAATATGCATAAACACACAAGTTCTAACTGTGTCGCACTAAGGTCGGATATCCCTCAAGCAAATGAGACGAGCAATAAATGATATATATGTAGATAAGTGTGGCGCTCGAAAAGGCTCAAAGAAAAACTCATGGACAAGTGGGTAAGATAAAGTATAGATTTTAAGAATAATTTTTAAGGTGTTTTCTACTTTCCATTCAACCTATTTTTCTGTTTTTATTTTATATATATTAGTGGAAATTTTTGGATTTTATAAAAATTGTCACATTTCGACAATCCTTTTGGTGTTAATCGTTCGGCAAGATGCCTAATAGCGTCCACTCGGATGAGTCTAATAGACTTTACTAATTGGCCATAGGTGATTGTGAATGGTGTTACGACTATCAAGCAGCTAAGAGGGTATCAGATAGTGCATAACGACAATAATTGACCCACTAGATGCATATAAATAAGCAGCAAAATGGTCCACCCCACACATAAATTTTGCAAAAAAAATTAAGTATAGAAATGGAAAAAGTGAGACAAGAGAAACTAGTACTCCCCTGATAGTAGTGAATCCAACAACATGTGGTCAAAATCCACATCCTCAAAGCAAGAACGCCCAAAAATCATCCTCATTCTAACAAGTTGTCCTCAACCTATCCTAAATAACTAGAAAAGAAAATGAAACACGATAAAAGAAGCAAGTAAAATAAAACTACAGCTAGGGATAGCTAGTAGCGCACCGACGCTAGTGGTGGGACGTGTCCATTCATGCATCCAGTATGCAAAATAAACCATACAAACATCATCCAAAATAAAAGAACAAAAAAAGAAAAAAGAAAATAGGGTCTCGGATCAAGTATCAACAAACAAACAACCATCATAATATGTTGGGTCTGCTGACCTGGACAAGAACAGATGATTGAAAAGCCAAAATATACTAACAGTTGATCCATATTAATAAACAGCATTTACAACATACTCCTCCCAAAAGACTGTTGACCCTAACAACTGTTCTACCCAAACAACTGCTGCTACAAAGGACTGCTGGATAACAACTGATAGAGAACAAGTGCTGACTAAAGGTCTGATGAAGAACAACTGCTGATGATCAAGTTCTGAAGACTAAAGGTCTATTGGAGCCAACAACACTTAGGCTCCAACAGATGATACAAGACCATCAGAGTTTTCCGCAACAGTAGTTTACCTTACAGTGTTTTACAATGTAACAGTAGTTTGTAAATAGCAGATGTTTTATGTTGTTATTATGTTAGAGGTCACTGTCTTAGGTGACGTCATCTTAGATCATCAGTGGTTTAGATTTGTCTATAAATAGAACAGTGCATGTACTGTTCTATTTGTCACTCACAACATTCTCTCAGACAAACAATCAAAGAGTGATCAGGCTGAGGGGGAGTACTTGTAATTGATTGTAATCATTCAATATAATGAAAGCATTCGATTAGAAAACATTTACTCTTTTGTTTTGATTGTAGTTTATTATTCCGCTACACTTTCTATTTATATATACTTCATTCTTCTCATCTTTACCCAAACAAATCAAAACAATCAAACTCAGATCCTAACAATTGGTATCAGAGCTTGGTCAATTAAATTCGATCTAACCAATCAATTTAATATAAACAGATCATCTCACAATTATTGATATCGTTTGTTTGTCGGATTGAAAACATAGTAATAGTTTATTTTCGATTCAACCGTTTGTAAACAGACTTTGTTTTCGAAAAATCAGAGAATGGCTTCAATCAATCACGATCCACACAACACTGGCATGAACAATAAGCCACCGATGCTTGTCAGATCTGAATACAATATCCGGAAATGTCGGATGAGCCATGTTCTAGCTCAACAGAACACTGGGTGTTGGAACTCGGTTATCTTCGGACCACATGTTCCGATGGTGCCGAGTACCGAAGATCCCAAGGTTCAGGAGCCAATGACTGCTGCTTCACCCTCTGCTCCTGTAGAGACCAGTCAACAGAGTTTCTTCACATAAGGCTTTGTTGATTGGAGCAGTCTACTAGATGAGTTGGCAGATGAAAATTTTGCACTAGTTGCCAAAGCTGAAAATGAACCAGAAAATTTCTGTTTCATGGCTATGGTAGAAGAGGTTGATTATGAGGAAGTGGTAACTGAATTAGTTGTTAAAACTGATGATATTGTTGATGAGGTAGTTGTAGGTGAAAAATCTGAAGAAGAGGTTGTGAATCTCTCAGATCCCTGGGGTGCATCTGATGATTGTGAGTGCAAGTGTGATTGTGCATTGATGGCTGCTGCTAAGGTATCTCCTCAAATCCTTAAAGATTTGTGTTCTGACAAATGTGTAATAGCATTTGCTAACATCAAAGAGGTGAATGAAAACCTTAGAAATAAAATTTTAGATGATGAAGTTAAATTTGAGAAACTTTCAAAAGAGTTAAAAACAAATTTAACTGAAAAAGAATCTGAAATAAGCAGCTTTAAACATGAAACAACTATAACCAAATACCAGCTCCAAACTACGATAACTAAATATCATAGTTGCAAAAGTGAGCTTGAGTCCACCCAAGTTGAATGTCAGAAATGGGTGGAATCATGTAGAGGTTTTGAGATGCTACTCAACAAACAAACCAAAAGTCATGTGAAGTTTGGTTTTGGTTTTGAAACCACTACTCCAGCTTTTGAAAACACTGACAAAAGGGATTAAAAGTTAGTTGAGGTAGTACCAACTAATTTGAAGGGTCAAGAGATTAAAATCACTTAACCTAATGGCAAGAAAATTGTTCTTGAAAAACCAGAAGGTTCCTCATCATTCACTGAACTTGAAAATTATGAATTTAAACCTACTTGGTCTGATGAGTGTGGTACTCTTGAGAACTTCAAACCAGTTAATTTCAAAACTCCTGATGGGAAGACAGCACCACAGGCAAAGGTCATTCCCTTGAAAAACCTTCCAGCAGATGCTCAAACATCTGTTGAGAAGAAAGTTGAAAAAGGGAAAAAGAAAGAAAAGTCTGTCCACTTGTTCTGTGATTTCTGTGAGAAGAAGAATCATGTTACTAAAAACTGTTTTCTTCTAAAAGCATATGATATCAACAAAGGAACAAGTGTATGTGATTCCAAGGCCACATGCTCAATATGTGGTAAAAAGAATCACAAAATCAAAGAGTGTCTGTATCTCAAAAAATTTTGATGTCAAAATACAAGAGTACAAGGCTAAAACTCTTGCAAGTCAAGTGGTGAGTACTTCAAAAGGAAAGCCCAAACAGACTTTTACACCAGTCCAAACATCTGTTACCAAAAGTCTTGAAACATCTGCTCCCAGGGATGTCCAAGTAACAGATGCTCCACCCACAAGCAAGTACCCAAGAGGATATGGACAACCACCATGTCATAGTCTGTCACATGTTTATGAGGAACCAAAAAGACCTTCTAAACCAAGAGTGAACCGAAATCCCTATGGGTATTATCATCTGTCAGGAAGTGATCAAACAACTGTTGCCCCAAGTGTTGACATTCAAGCACTGGCAAATGGTCAGCAACAGTTGTTGAACTTGATTCAAAAACTATTTCAAACCATTGATCACCTTCCCAAGCTTGAGGCTGAAAAGTCTGAGGACCTATCCAAAGCCAACTTGGCTTTGGACACTCACCAAAACTAATTCATTACTGCTGTGCAAGGAGCTTCTGCTTGTTTAGATAGTCTTTGGTATGTAGATAGTGGTGGCTCCAGGCACATGACAGGATGTAGAGCCCTTCTTCTGGACTTCTTAGCTCATGGAGGGGGTGATATATCCTTTGGTAATGATTCAAAAGGTAAGGTGTTGGGTTCAGGGACTGTTCAGGCCGGGAAACTCAAGTTTGAAAATGTTAATCTTATTGATAATCTTAAATTTAATCTTCTTAGTGTTTCACAAATGAGTGACAAAGGTTATGGCTCATTCTTCACTAAGAAAACTTGTAAGATTATTGGGCCAGAAGTGGTGAAAAAGATTGACACCATCATTGCTGAGAGCAAAGCACAACTAGTTGCTCATAGGAGTGGCAATGTGTATGTAGTTGATATGTTGAAGGACAATCCTATGGCAAATGTCTGTCTGTTTTATGTTGCCTCCACAAAGGAGACAGAATTGTGGCATAGGAGACTGGGTCATACCAACCTTCAAACTATCAACTCACTCTCCAAACAAAGCCTTGTCAGAGGTTTACCATCAAAAAAAGTTCAAATTTGATGAGCATTGTGTTTCCTACTTAAAAGGAAAACAACATAAAAGCTCTTACAAATCCATTGATGAGTCCAAAACAAGTCAATGTCTACAATTGTTGCACATGGACTTGTTTGGTCCAGTTAAAATCACGAGTCTAAGAAGAAAAAGATTTTGTCTTGTCATAGTTGATGATTTTTCTATGTTTACATGGACTTACTTTTTACACTCTAAGGATGAGACTGCAGGTATCTTGAAGGACTTTGTCACCAAAGTTGAAAAACAATATGACTTGCCAGTAAAAGTCTTCAGAAGTGACAATGGAACAGAGTTTAAAAATAAGGAGTTAGATGACTTCTGTGTGTCAAAAGGGATTGTGAGGCAGTATGTCACACCCTCAAATTCCACGTGCGCGGTTTTACCGTGAGGCGCGCGATAAACCAGGATCTAAGTCAACGGTCACAATAAACGACACTATATGATACGTAAAAAGGACATAAACAAACCATCAAGTTTTCATAAATCCATCGCTGCGGAAGCGTAACACTTTATTACAAACCCAAAATGCAAAAGTACGTAATTCTGAAAAAGCTAAGTAAAATGCATATGAATCCTAGACGCCGTAAGACTCCGTGCGCCTATGATAAGCTGCTACCTCAACGACCTGAGACAAACATGCTAAAAACGTCAGCAAATAATGCCGGTGAGTTCACAGGTTTTATGTTAAATGTTTTAAGTAATTAAAGCCATCATGTTATCACTATGTTAGAAATGATAGCGTTAGCTAGGCGCATGAGTAATACTACTACGACCGGAAACCATTACAGACAACGATATATGATTTTTGCCCGTAATGATATGCACTACCGTCCCACGGTAGCGTTATGACCGAGACAATATGCACCCGCCCGGCTCCCAGCCGACGGGTGGGGTCTGTCAGTCCCAATAGATCTATCCACATTTCCCCCGTTATGCTATCCAGCATATTCATGGTTGCCCCGGGACTTTACGTATCATATAGCACAAATTAATTTAACACTAGTATAACATGATAATTTATGAAATATGTATAAGCATGTGTCTCCCCCGAAATGTAAAACGTAAAGTGGGGCCGTGAAACTCAACTGATGCTGCTTCCCACCCTAAGACAAGTAAACCTGCTCAATAGACGGCACCAAATACCGGTGACCTATCATGACGAGCGTATAAGGTGTTAGACTAACAACCCGTAGGTTGATTAGTCCCTAACAGTCCAAACCATAACCGTGTACATATGAAATGATGTTTAAACGTTTAACTGACCACACCGGACAAGACCCGACATCCCATTGGTGACCCGACATCCCACGTGTCAGTCGAAAGCAAGATATCATGCAACATATGCAATTAAACACGTAATACGCGCAAGAGTTCACCTAGTCTAACATATCGGTCAATTAACGTACAACTAAGTCTGAACACGTGTTACCAAGTCATTCAACATGTTCCTAGGTGTCAATCCATGTTTCAGGATGTTAAAATATACATATAGCAGCTGTACACGCGATTGGGAAGCAAACATGTGATTAGAAAAAGTCAACTAGTGATTAGGAGGGTCAAAATGGTGAGTAGGGTTGTAATCACCAGTAAAATGGTGAGTAGGGTTGTAATCACTAGTAAAATGGTGAGTAGGGTTGTAATCACTTGTAAAATGGTGAATAGGGTTGTAATCACTAGTAAAATGGTGAATAGGGTTGTAATCACTAGTAAAGTGGCGTATAGGGTTGTAATCACTAGTAAAGTGGCGAATAGGGCTGTAATCACTAGTAAAATGGTGAATAGGGCTGTAATCACTAGTAAAGTGGTGAATAAGGTTGTAATCACTAGTAAAGTGGCGAATAGGGTTGTAATTACTAGTAAAGTGGCGAATAGGGCTGTAATCACTAGTAAAATGGTGAATAGGGTTGTAATCACTAGTAAAGTGGGGAATAGGGTTGTAATCACTAGTAAAGTGGTGAATAGGGTTGTAATCACTAGTAAAGTGGCGAATAGTGCTCCTAATCGCCTATAGTTCAAGCGATTAGGAGCCAATCGCCTATAATAGGGGCGATTAGAACTCCTATTCGCTAGTTCTGATCTGTTCCGTCCTTTTTGCGCGTTTAACCCTCCAAATCAGATCTGAAACATGTGTAAACACCCAATACCCAACCCAAAACATTAACCCAACTATTGCAAGCAAAAACCCCTAATTTATCATCACCCTAGCCGTCCCGAATGCATGCGTTTTCCCAAAATAGTCATATTATCATGTAAACATCACATCATCATGCAAAACTTACCCTAAATAGCATATATTCAGATTTCATCACATAATGAAGTTGTCCAATAATGTCCTACTGTTCTAGCATCATCCTAGAGTAAACCCTAACCTAAATCAATCAACGAAACATAACATATCATCATCAATCCACCAAAATTACTCAAACGCGTCAAAACGCCTAATATCAATATTACACATCTATGAACCTTCAAACTCCTAGGTTATCATCATATTAACTTATTTAGATCAGAAACATAATAATAACACAAGAACAATCATGTTTAAACGATAAAAATCCTATCTTGTATGAATACATCACATATAACCAGTGGCGGATCCAGAAATTTTTCCAATGATGTCACTATTTTAGACCTTCTAATTTTGTAGAACCAGACATAAATATTTTTGGGTGGATCGGTTTAACGGTTTGGGTCCAGTAAGGTTGATCACATAATAAAAATATTATACAATAATAAAAAAACATCGTCCTTAAAAATTTTAAAAAAACACATAATATAAATTCGATGGTCTTATGTGCCTCCTGAGCCCCTACGGGGTTGGCGTTGGAAGGGTTGGTCGTTTTGTGCGTCTTTAACGCACACGACCAGAGCCATTTCTTCATTTTCGGTCCAGCGAGTCATTTTGAAGGTGTGGATTTTGTTGATGTTGAACTGTGTTTTCACCACCGTGGTATAATGGTTTATATACAAAAAAATCTCAACGGTATTGCATGTGAAATTCAATATTACGGTTAGATGAAACCGATTTTAATGCACATAATTATTTTTCACCGTGTTGGTAGGACGGTTTATGAGAAATCTGACTGTTTGGTGGTAAAACCGTGTGAATTAAAAAAAAAAAGATTAAGATTTGAATTTAAATAAAAAAATAAAAGAATCAGTGGAGTGCTGCCTCAAAAAAAGTGTATCAGTGAAGTGATGTGGCAGTGCATGATTGGTTGAAATCAGTTAAGTGAAAAGTGAATCCTATAAGCGTTTCTTCCCCCCTAATGGGCTAAATAGCGGAGTGGGCTTGCAAAAAGTTATATTTTTATCTACTAAAAAATTAGAGTTGAGCTCATTTAACTGGAATTGGGTTGGGTCTAATGTAGTCACAATAAAAAAACATTGATGTTACTCGAAAAACTATGTATACATGTATATATACAACTGAAAAAAGACTGTTGTCCCGGGACTACGTCCCAAACCATATACATCCGCCAATGCATATAACAAGTATAGATGTTTGGGTTTGTTTTGAAACTGATTTTAATGAGTTTTCAAAGACATTAATGTTTATAAATCAGGTCTGGACCTTTAGGGATCAAAACAATATCATATTAAAGGTTTGGGATGAAGAACACACCTTGAAATGGTGAGATTATGAGGTGTAAGGCTTGGAAATGTGGTTTCTTGCTCAAAAACATGTTGCAGAGGTTGGATAAGGTGTGGGGTGGCTTTGGGGTGTATTAGGGTTTCACAAATGATGTTTTGAAACATAAGGGTGGTATTTATAGGCGCTTTTAGTCGTCATTTGCAGTTCAGGCGAGTACGAGGGTCTTGCAGGTGATTAGGGCTCTATTCGCTAGTACTACTAGCGAATAGCCCTCTAGTCGCCCCTAGGGTTCCTCTATTCGCTAGTTATACTGGCGATTAGGCTTCCCCCCAGTGGCCTAATCGCCTATAGCAGATATATCCGGGTTTTTGGCGCGTTAAACCCTATTTTAACATATATAAACACGTTTTCACATACCGACAAGTTGCATAATGATTATAAGTATGTAATGCACGATAACTAACATGTTTACGTCCGTTCACTAATTCCCGGGACTCGAGACTTGCGTGTGTGCGTTAAACCCGACGATTCTACGAATCACCGATCCTTGTACACATGGTTATGGACCGACACCCAATGATCCCTCGGACCATTGTAACGACTCCCGATGATTCCCGAATCATCGATACGACTCAACCGACCCGGTCAAGTATGATATTAAGTAGTTGTTTTCAATGTTTTCGTTGAGGTAGGCTTGTATGTATGCAAAGTATGAAACGTATGTATGTAAAGTATGAAAAGTATTACCCTGAATATGCCGGGTGTCACATCATCCCCCAGTTGAAAGAATTTTCGTCCCGAAAATTTTCCAAAGTCAAAGAGAACGAAGCGATAAAAAGAAAAAAAATTTCCCGGTCGTCACATCATCCCCCTGTTGAAAGGAATCTCGCCCCGAGATTCACTGTCCGGCAGTAATGAGTGTTGACCCATCCCAAGTAACGTTTCCCAGAATGCAAACGAAGGATAACAGCGAACGAAGAATGATAGAAACAGATACTCTACGCCGGGGAACCGCCCTCCCCAAAGTGGATGCAAGATAAGTGATTCCTCCTGATCGTAGACCTACTGGAGACTACTGTGATTGGTATAAATGATACACCGGTACCGTCTAAGTAGCATCTCCAAAGGAACCATATCAGACCCACGAATGCAAAATGATAACCATGTACAAGACCGAAAACACATGATGAATGCGAATGCTGAATGATGCGAACGAAGATAAAACCAAAGTACAATGAATACTAAGAAAAGAAACTCACCAGTAACAGTATCAAGGTCCTCCATGTCCTCCCTCGCACCGATAACATAAGCATGACCAGTTCGACCGCCACCCTCTCCTTGCTTCACCTTGGGACAGTCCCGCCTGAAATGCCCAGTGTCGCCACAGTGATAACATCCCTGATTTCCCCTAGGTGCAGCAGTGGTAGTAGTAGCAGTAGCAGGGTCAACCACCTGTTGCTGAGCCTGAAGATTCACCCTGCAGCTCTGGGCCTGATGCCCGTTCCTCTTATAGCGGGTACAATAACTACAATCCCCAAGATGATAGTACCCACAACGATCACACCTAGGCAGCCTCCCAGTGTACCCACTCTGCCTTTGCTCAAAAGATGCACTCGTAGCTTCAAATTTCCTCGGCTGCTGCTGTTGAGGCTGAATTGTACCCTTACCCGCGCTCTCCCATTTCCTCTTGTTGCCATCAGAGGTCTTCACCACAGTACCCTTAGGAGACAAAACACCCTCCTGAACCTTCTGCTTAGTCAGCCTATGAGCCAACCGAATGGTATCCCGAAGTGTAGTAGCATCATTCGCGGTTACCAACCCGCGAACCTCAGGCACCAACCCACTAATGTAGAACTCAATAGCCTTATATTCAGGCGTCACGGAATCCGGGCACAAAAGTGCCAACTCATGATAGCGAGTGGTATACTCCTCGATCTCAGATCCTACCATCTGATGATTCCACAGCTCGTGCTTCAAACTCTTA
The DNA here is from genome assembly GCA_028751855.1 of Ambrosia trifida. Classification (NCBI taxonomy): domain Eukaryota; kingdom Viridiplantae; phylum Streptophyta; class Magnoliopsida; order Asterales; family Asteraceae; genus Ambrosia; species Ambrosia trifida. The sequence continues at coordinate 59,132,372 of CM054128.1, read as the reverse complement.
ATCTCATCCCTGGGGCAATACTCCCTCTTCAAACGAAACACAAACTCGGTCCATGGAAACGCATGGGCCTTCAGTAAACCAATAGTCTGCACAGTCAAATTCCACCAAGTCAAGGCACGTCCCTTGAATGTCCCTGAAGCATACTTCACACGATACTCCTCTGGGCAGTTACACATGGAGAAAGCAGACTCGACCTTCTCCAACCAACGAAGTAGTCCCACAGCTCCCTCAGTCCCACTGAAGTTATGGGGCTTACAGTCCTGAAACATCTTGTAAGTACAGTGGACTGGAGGAGGTGGAGGTGGTGGAGGATGAAAAGCACCCCCTGTTTCAACAAGCAACACGGGTCAGAAAACGAACATCACACGACAAAAGATAAGGAATGAGGGTAGGGGTAATTAAATTACCACCATGGCTCTGCTGGGCGGCCTGCTACGCAGCAATAGCAGCTGCCACGTTCTCCTGGATCAGATTATTCAGCTCCGCCTGGGTCATGCTGATGTTACCACGACCCCCATTACGTCCACCGCCATTCCGGCCACCAACGCGACCACCAACGCGACCACTACGACGTCCTGCCATCTTCTGTCAAGGTCAAAGACAATATCAGATTCCAGAACAGATAACAAGAAATCATAAGTAACAAAGTTAAACTAGAGGACTGGATTCCATCATGATTGTCGGATCAAACACAGAGTCCACCAAGATTTCCATGCATTTCAACTTATTATTTCGTGTGCACCCGAAATGATAAGTCGCTCTACATGGTCCCCGAGGCATGCTCCTAGCTTGACTTTCAAACCACAAGGCGCCCACGTCCTAGAGTAGATAAGAACTCCTAGGTGATATAACACCCAAGATGTAGAAAAACAAGTACAAGTGTGCGATGATGTGTGCGAGCAAGTGTGCTCATTGGAGTATAGAAAGGGGAGATGTCCGAATCTTGGACAAATCTCCAAAGGATGCCGAAGCCACTACAATGTACGTCACCGCCGTGCAAGGATAGTAAGCCTCTTCGTCTTCAGTACGAAGATGGAGGATAGAATAAGAAATAAGAATAATAGATAGATGATGTAAGCATATATGATGATAATGAATGTAATACTAACACCCCGGCAATTCCCCGTATGACATGACTTATATGAATGTGACCGTCTAGTGTGTGCGACTCGGCTATAGACTTGACTCAACATGCAGTCCTAGTTCACAATAACCATTGGCTCTGATACCAATCTGTCACACCCTCAAGATCCACGTGCGGGGTTTTACCGCGAGGCGCGCGACAAACCAGGATCTAAGTCAACAGTCACAATAAACGACACTATATGATACGTAAAAAGGACATAAACAAACCATCAAGTTTTCATAAATCAATCGCTGCGGAAGCGTAACACTTTATTACAAACCCAAAATGCAAAAGTACGTAAGTCTGAAAAAGCTAAGTAAAATGCATATGAATCCTAGACGCCGTGAGACTCCGTGCGCCTATGATAAGCTGCTACCTCAACGACCTGAGACAAACATGCTAAAAACGTCAGCAAATAATGCCGGTGAGTTCACAGGTTTTATGTTAAATGTTTTAAGTAATTAAAGCCATCATGTTATCACAATGTTAGAAATGATAGCGTTAGCTAGACGTATGAGTAATACTACTGCGACCGGAAACAATTACAGACAACGATATATGATTTTTGCCCGAAACGATATGCACTACCGTCCCACGGTAGCGTTATGACCGAGAGAATATGCACCCGCCCGGCTCCCAGCCGACGGGTGGGGTCTGTCAGTCCCAATAGATCTATCCACATTTCCCCCGTTATGCTATCCAGTATATTCATGGTTTCCTCGGTACTTTACATATCGTATAGCACAAATGAATTTAACACTAGTATAACATGATAATTTATGAAATATGTATAAGCATGTGTCTCCCCCGAAATGTAAAACGTAAAGTGGGGCCGTGAAACTCACCTGATGCTGCTTCTCACCCTAAGACAAGTAAACATGCTCAATAGATGGCACCAAATACCGGTGACCTATCATGACGAGCGTATAAGGTGTTAGACTAATAACCCGTAGGTTGATTAGTCCCTAACAGTCCAGACCATAACCGTGTACATATGAAATGATGTTTAAACGTTTAACCGACCACACCAGACAAGACCCGACATCCCATTGGTGACCCGACATCCCACGTGTTAGTCGAAAGCAAGATATCATGCAACATATGCAATTAAACACGTAATACACGCAAGAGTTCACCTAGTCTAACATATCGGTCAATTAACGTACAAATAAGTCCGAACACGTGTTACCAAGTCATTGGACATGTCACGGGGTTCCTAACATGTTCCTAGGCGTCAATCCGTGTTTCAGGATGTTAAAATATACATATAGCAGTTGTACACGCGATTGGGAAGCAAACATGTGATTAGGAAAAGTCAACTAGTGATTAGGAGGGTCAAAATGGTGAGTAGGGTTGTAATCACCAGTAAAATGGTGAGTAGGGTTGTAATCACTAGTAAAATGGTGAATAGGGTTGTAATCACTAGTAAAATGGTGAATATGGTTGTAATCACTAGTAAAGTGGGGAATAGGGTTGTAATCACTAGTAAAGTGGCGAATAGGGTTGTAATCACTAGTAAAGTGGCGAATAGGGTTGTAATCACTAGTAAAGTGGCGAATAGGGTTGTAATCACTAGTAAAGTGGCGAATAGGGCTGTAATCACTAGTAAAATGGTGAATAGGGTTGTAATCACTAGTAAAGTGGTGAATTGGGTTGTAATCACTAGTAAAGTGGCGAATAGGGCTGTAATCACTAGTAAAATGGTGAATAGGGTTGTAATCACTAGTAAAGGGTGAATAGGGTTGTAATCACTAGTAAAGTGGCGAATAGGGTTGTAATCACTAGTAAAGTGGCGAATAGGGCTCCTAATCGCCTATAGTTCAGGCGATTAGGAGCCAATCGCCTATAATTGGGGCGATTAGAACTCCCATTCGCTAGTTCTGATCTGTTCCGTCCTTTTTGCGCGTTTAACCCTCCAAATCAGATCTGAAACATGCGTAAACACCCAATACCCAACCCAAAACATTAACCCAACTATTTCAAGCAAAAACCCCTGATTTATCATCACCCTAGCCATCCCGAATGCATGCGTTTTCCCAAAATAGTCATATTATCATGTAAACATCACATCCTCATGCAAAACTTACCCTAAATAGCATATATTCAGATTTCATCACATAATGACGTTGTCCAACAATGTCCTACTATTCTAGCATCATCCTAGAGTAAACCCTAACCTAAATCAATCAACGAAACATAACATATCATATCATCATCAATCCACCAAAATTACTCAAACGGGTCAAAACACCTAATATCAATATTACACATCTATGAACCTTCAAACTCCTAGGTTATCATCATATTAACTTATTTAGATCAGAAACATAATAATAACACAAGAACAATCATGTTTAAACGATAAAAATCCTATCTTGCATGAATACATCACATATAACAAGTATAGATGTTTGGGTTTGTTTTGAAACTGATTTTAATGAGTTTTCAAAGACATTAATGTTTATAAATCAGGTCTGGACCTTTAGGGATCAAAATAATATTATATTAAAGGTTTGGGATGAAGAACACACCTCGAAATGGTGAGATTATGAGGTGTAAGGCTTGGAAATGTGGTTTCTTGCTCAAAAACGTGTTGTAGAGGTTGGATAAGGTGTGGGGTGGCTTTGGGGTGTATTAGGGTTTCAAAAATGATGTTTTGAAACATAAGGGTGGTATTTATAGGCGTTTTTAGTCGTCATTTGCAGTTCAGGCGAGTACGAGGGTCTTGCAGGCGATTAGGGCTCTATTCGCTAGTACTACTAGCGAATAGCCATCTATTCACCCCTAGGGTTCCTCTATTCACTAGTTATACTAGCGATTAGGCTTCCCCCAGTGGCCTAATCGCCTATAGCAGATATATCCGGGTTTTTGGCGCGTTAAACCCTATTTTAACATATATAAACACGTTTTCACATACCGACAGGTTGCATAATGATTATAAGTATGTAATGCACGATAACTAACACGTTTACGTCTGTTCACCAATTCCCGGGACTCGAGACTTGCGTGTGTGCGTTAAACCCGACGATTCCACGAATCACCGATCGTTGTACACATGGTTATGGACCGACACCCAATGATCCCTCGAACCATTGTAACGCCTCCCGATGATTCCCGAATCATCGATACGACTCAACCGACCCGGTCAAGTATGATATTAAGTAGTTGTTTTCAATGTTTTTGTTGAGGTAGGCTCGTATGTATGCAAAGTATGAAACGTATGTATGTAAAGTATGAAAAGTATTACCCTGAATATGCCGGGTGTCACACAGTACAACATCCCAAGAGCACCAGAGCAAAATGGGGTGGTTGAGAGGAAAAATAGAACTCTTATTGAAGCTGCAAGAACCATGCTAGCAGATTCTGGTTTGCCACTGTCCTTCTGGGCAGAAGTTGTAAACACTGCTTGCTATGTTCAAAATCAAACCATTAATCTCATTTTTCAAAATCTTTGGCTGCCCATGTTTCATTTTAAATCTTAGAGATTCCATTTCAAAATTTGCAGCCAAAGTAGATTGTGGATATTTTCTGGGATATTCTTCTACTGCCAAGGCCTATAAAGTGTTTAACACAAGGACCAGGACAATAGAAGAAACTCTGAATGTAACGTTCAATGAACTTTCATCCCTAAAAATCCCTGCAAATCCTGTTGAGTTGTTTGATTTAGATAAATTCAAATTTGAAGATTTGCAGGTTTAGGTTTTTGAGAGAGTTTTTGAGAGAGACGGAGGGAATTTTTGAGTTTGAAAGGATAAGTGTTGAAAGAAGATATTTATCAGAAGTTTTTAACCGCTTGAATCTTCTTTATTAGAAGTTTTTAAGCCGCCTCGGTTAAAAATCTCTTTATCAGAAGTTTTAAACCGACTAGGTCAAAACTTCTGATGATGGGAAAAGTCAGATTTGCCCTTTTTGACTAAACTGCTGATGAAGGATTATCTTCATCAGTAGTTCCCATTTTCACTTCAGTAGTTTTAACAGCTGATGAGAAATGTTTTGTAAATACTTTATTCATAACTTCTGAAGGTTATTTTATCAGAAGTTATACACTTTTCAGAAATTATCCCCATACTGATGTTTTGTTCGTCAGTAGTTTCTCTCTTTTCAGAAGTTTTGTTTTAGACTTTTTGTCCTTTTGTAAGTGAAAAATGAAAAATATGTGCAGAATAATAAAATAAACACTTACAAATTTAGCATCCCAAGCATGGATACTAACTTCTGAAATGTTGATGTGTCAAGGGGTTTTGTGAAGATGTCAGCTATTTGATTAGCTGTTGCTACATGCTTCACCTCAATCTTGCCTTTTTCATAGCAATCTCTTATGAAATGGTACCTGATCTCAATATGTTTGGTTTTTGAGAACTGTACCGGATTTTGAATGATGCTAATGGCAGATTTGCTGTCTACAAACAAAGGTGTCTTGGTTTCTTTGATTCCATAATCAAGAAGTTGATATTGGAGCCATTGTATCTGTGATGTACAACTTGCAGCTGCAATGTATTCAGCTTCAGCAGTTGAAGTTGCAACAGATGTTTGCTTCTTTGATTGCCATGACACTAGACAGTTACCCAAGAATTGACAACCACCAGATGTTGACTTTCTTGTCATCTTACACCCTGCATAGTCACTATCTGAAAAAGCTGATAACTTGGTATTGCTTGAAGCAGGATACCAAATTCCAAGTGTTGGAGTTCCTTTCAGATATCTGAAAATTCTTTTGACTGCTATAAGGTGTGATTCCCTTGGTGCTGATTGATATCTAGCACAGACACATGTTGAAAACATAATATCTGGTCTAGAAGCAGTTAGAAATAAAAAGGGAACCTATCATGCATCTGTACATGGTTTGATCAACCTGTTTTCCTTGATCATCAGGTTCAACTTGTGTGATTGGTGTCATGGGAGTGGAACATGATTTACAGTCTTTTAAAGAAAATTTGTTTAATAATTCTTTAACATATTTTGATTGATGTATAAAAGTTCCATTTGTTTGTTGCTTGATCTGCAGTCCTAGAAAGTACTGCAGTTCTCCCATGGTACTCATCTCAAATTTTGATTGCATGAGTTTCTTAAATTCATCACACAGTTTTGTGTTTGTTGAACCAAAAATGATATCATCAACATAAATTTGAACAAGTAGGACATGATTTCCAACATGTTTAATGAAAAGAGTTTTATCAATGGCACCTCTTGTAAAGTTATTTTTGAGTAAAAAGGTGGAGAGTGTATCATACCAGGCTCTTGGAGCCTGTTTGAGCCCATAAAGAGCTTTGTCCAGTCTGTACACCCACTCAGGATGATAAGGATCCTCAAACCTAGGTGGCTGACAGACATACACCTCCTCTTTTATTTTTCCATACAAAAATGCACTCTTTACATCCATTTGATAAACTTTAATTTTGTTGGAAATGGCATAGGCCAGAAATAACCTGATGGCCTCAAGCCTTGTAACTGGAGCAAAGGTTTCATCATAGTCAATTCCCTCTTCTTGAGAGTACCCTTGAACTACCAGTCTTGCCTTGTTCTTGATTATCATACCAGCTTCATCTTGTTTGTTCCTGAAAACCCATCTTGTGCCAATTGGTTGCTTGTTTGGAGGTAAGGGACAGATTTCCCAGACCTGTTGCTTGTTGAACTGAAGCAGTTCATCTTGCATAGCTTGCACCCAATTATTGTCTTTGAGGGCTTCCTGGTACTTCTTTGGTTCCAACTGTGAGATAAAGGCTGAAAATAGGCAAAAGTTGGAGAGCTGGTTTCTGGTAAGAACACCTGAAACTATATCACCCATGATTTGATCAAGTGGATGATCTCTGTGTTCAATCAGTTGTTGTAAACCACTGACAGGTGTAGGTGGCTCATGTTCTTCAAACAAACTACTGAGGTCTATAATATCTGGTTCAGATGTTTCTTGATCTTCAGTAGTTGGATCTACTGAACCAGAAGTTTGAGTTTGTTCCTCAGTACTTGTTTGATCAGAAGTTTGGGGAACTTCTGATGATTTTGAAGTTGACTTGATAACTGTTTGAGGAGTCCATGGTGTGGGATCCTCATCATCAAACCTTTTGTCACCATAATAAGTAGGTTTTGATGAAGTAACAGCCTTCTCAGGTCCAAAATGGAAGTTATCAAGGTCAAAAAGTTCAGCAGGATGTGCTGGAATAAGAGTGTGTTTTGACTCATTGAACTTGACATTAATTGTTTCTTCTACTATCCTGGTGTGAGAATTAAAAACCTTGTAGGCTTTTCTAGTTGAAGAGTAACCAAGAAAGTAACCTGAGTCAACTTTGGCAGCAAACTTTGAAATAGATTCCTTGATGTTCAAGATGAAACATTGACACCCAAAAGCCCTGAAAAAGGAGATAAGGGGCTTCATGCCATGAAGAACTTCATAGGCAGTCTTGGAATGTCTCTTGACCACAAGAACTCTATTCTGAACATAATATGATGTGTTAACTGCTTCTGCCCAAAAGTACAAGGGCAGTCCAGAATCAGCTAACATTGTTCTTGCTCCCTCTATTAAGGTTCTGTTCTTCCTTTCTACTACACCATTTTGTTCAGGAGTTCTGGGAACACTGTATTGTCTAATAATCCCTTTAGACAAACAGAATTCATCCGGAGTTTTGTTCCTGAACTCTGTCCCATTATCACTTCTAATGGTTTTGATAGGTAGAGAATATTGTTTCTCCACTTGTAGAATGAAGAACTTGATGATTTCAGCAGCCTCATTCTTGGAGAATAAGAAGAATACCCATGTGAACCTTGAGTAGTCATCAATGATGACTAAGCGGTACTTCTTCTTACCAAGGCTCATAATCTTGACAGGTCCAAATAAGTCCATATGGAGTAGTTGAAGACATGCAGTTGTTTTTTATTCTTCAATAGACTTATAGGAGGACTTATGCTGTTTTCCCTTTAAACAGGATACACAGTGTTCTTGACACTGGTATACTTTCAAAGGTAGACCTCTGACCAAGCCCATTTTTGTGACTTTATTTATGGTTTTAAAGTTCACATGGCCAAGTCTCCTGTGCCAGAGATCAGTTTCTGAAGTTGATGCCCTTGAGAAGAAACAGGCAGTGTTGTTCAATACTTTGTCTTTCTCAATGTCCACTGCATAGACATTGCCACATCTTTTGGCAATCAGCAAAGTATGATCTTCAATGATCTTCTCTATCAACTTCTGGCCTTCTGGTGAGATGATCTTGCATGCTGTCTTTGTGAAAAAGGAAGAATATCCTTTATCACACATTTGTGACACACTCAGCAAGTTGTATTCAAGGTTTTCAACCAGATTGACCTTGTCAAACTGTATTTTGCCAGAGGAGACATTGCCATGTCCTAGCACATATCCCTTAGCATTGTTCCCAAAGGATACAGATCCTTCTCTTTGGCTGATAAAATTGTTTATCAGGTATCTGCATCCAGTCATGTGCATAGAGCCCCCACTATCAACATACCATATGCTGTTTAAGCCCCTGGAAACTCTCTGCACACAATAGCAAATTAGTTAGATTTAGGAACCCAAGCCTGTTTGGCTTTGGGTTTGCTCTTGAGAACAGTTACAGTTTGTTCTTGACCAGGTTGAGAAATCCATGTCTTTTTGGCAATGGATTTTTCATTAAAAACCATGGTGGTATCCTTTTCAGGACCACCATCAACCTTGGTCATCAGTAGTTGTACCAAGTTCATTAGTTTTTGAATCTCAGCAGTTTGTGAAACTGCTGATGATTCAGGTCTAACTACTGACAAAGAATTTTGAGAAAAAGATTTTAGTTGAGATTTTATCTTTTTCTGAGAAAAGGTGTTTTCAGGTTGTTGTTTCTTGGGTTTAAAGGTTCTTTCATAATCATTTCTGATTTGATTTCCCACAACCTGTTGTTTAATTTTATGATTGAACTGAATTCCTTTTCTGTATCTACAAAACCCTGTTTTGTGGTTGAACAGACCACAAATTTCACACTCTTTTGCCTTTCGGTTTTGATCTAAAGGCAAATTTCTGACATTAGTGTAAAGATTTTGCTCATCAGTAGTTTTCAGGGTCTCAACTCCTGATGTAGATGAAACTACTGATGGCTTGTTGTCAGATTTTGTTAATACTTCTGAAGTACTTTCTTTGAAAATACCAGGATTTCTGTTTAGAAAGTTTTCATGGAAAGATGTGCAGTCTTTCCCTTCAGAAGTTTCATTTGAAACAATTTTTCTCCCATCTTCAGTAGTTTTGGGAGAGAAATCTGTTGGTGTTTCAACATGATGGTACCCTATGCCAAACTTAACATTTGAAGCACTCTGTTTGTTTAGCAATAGCTAGTACCCCTTACAAGAATCCACCCATTTTTCACAACTGATCTTGGTGTCAGCAAGCTCTTTTCTGACATTCCCAAGATCTTCTATCATCATTTTAATTTGTGCTTGGGTTTCAATAGCAGAGTTAGTTAATTTAGAGGCTTCTTTTGTTTTAGCAGTAAGTTTTCTTTCTAAATCACACTTCATCTAAGTGTATTTTCTTTCTAAATCATTGGCTTTTCCTTGTAAGTGCACATTTGTCTCTCTTATGAGAGCAAAAGTTTCTTTGCAAGAATTTGAGCAAAGTTTTGTCAAAAATTCTTTTGATACCTGTGACAATGCAGATTTTGAAGTACAACCTTCAAATGCCATTAAGGCAAAGTTCTTTCTGCCATTGTCTGGTTCTCCCCAGTTGATGTCAAACACCTTGTTGTCTGTATCAGGATTGCACTCTGTGATGTCAAAAGGGAGACTGCTCCAGTCAACATACCCTGAGGTGAAAAGACTTTGTTGAGAGGGTTGTTGAGGCTGTGGAGGATGTTGAGCAGCTGGAAAGGGAGGGATTGATTGTTGGCTCTGCATCTGTTGAGCAGGCATTTGAACATATTGTACTTGTGGCATGTATTGCTGTTGAGGAGCTTGTGCCTGTACAAAATGAGCACTCCCTTGAGTTCCATTATTCCTATTATAATTGGGGTTAAAGTTATTTCCAGATTGTGATTGGTTAAAGCTAGAGTTTCTACACTCTCTAGCAAAGTGTCCCAACTTCTGACACTTGTGACATCTCAGTTTAGATTTGTCAAAACCAATTTTTGTATTACTGGTCAATCCTGGAAATTTCCTTCCTGACCTTTTATAAAACTTGTTAGTTTTAATGCTTAGCATGGCCAGTTGGTGTAAAATGTCCATTTCTTCTAAGTCATCACTGCTAAAGTTTTTCAAATCATCCATGATAAAACATAGATTATCAGCAGTTTGACTTTGGTCATCATTGTCATAACCTGGGAAAGATCTTTCTGATGAGATCCCAGTTGTTATGTCAATGTTGTCATAAGATCCATAGGAACAAGTTGGTGAGTCTTGTCCCAAAAGTGCTGTACTACCTGGTAGGTAGTCATCAGCAGTTTTACCAGATGATTGCAATTTCTTCTTTTGATCAATTTCTCTCTCAAAAGTAAGTAATCTCCCATGGAGTTTTGTAAGAGTGAGGGAGCTAAAATCTGGTGAGGATCTTAAAACAATGGAGTATGTTTCCCATTTGTCTGGTAAAGACCTTAAAAATCTATGTAGCATAGATACTGTTGTATAGGTCTGACCATTTAACTTTAGCTCAGATATTAATGAGGAGAATCTTTCAAATTGTTGAGTTAAAGTTTCCCCATTAATGTGAGCAAATGTCTCATATTGTTGAGCTAAGATCTCTCTGGTGTTGGCAATCACCTCTTCAGTTCCTCCAAACTGTTCTTTAAGACAATCCCAGAGTTCTTTGGCACTTTCACAATGTAAAAGGCCAGAGTATATCTCATTTGGGAGAGCCATTGCCAACATAGAGAATGCTTTTGCATCTAGCTCAAGTTTTAGGAAATCATCATCTGTATAGTCTTTTGGTTCTTTAGGAACCTCAACTTTAGTTTCAAGATTTATGTTTACTGGTTTGTGAGGACCATATATCACAGATCTCCAACAACCTGTGTTGGTTTGTGACAAGGTATGTGCCATTCTCTTTTGCCATATGTTGTATTCATTTCTTACAAGCATGGCAGGTTTAGTAGCAGAACCAGTATTATGTGGATCCATTTTAAAGAGTATTGATTTGTCAGATGACTCTTTTAAGTGATGGATGTTGATAAAAAGTGAACTTTTGATCTTTTATTGAGTATCAATAAGAGCTTTGTGTCTGATTCTCAATTTGTTAGATTGATATGTGATCAGATAAACCAATGCTCTGATACCAATTGTTGGATCAGTCTGCTCTTTGTTTAAGTAAGAACTTGCTATCTTTGACACTTAAGTGTTTAGCAAGCTCTTGTATATCAGATTGTAAGCACAGCGGAATGTATAAGTTAAAGCAACACTTTTTATACTTAAGAGGAGTTATTACTCCCCCTTGATGATTGAAACTAATAATGACAAGTATTTATTATGAATCTAAGCAGTAAATGAGAATTAGATACTTAGACAGATTCACAATAAATACTGAAATGGAATAGAACAGTGAAAGTGTTTGAAGGATTTTTCTATTAAAATCAATGTCTAAAATAGAAGGTTGAAGCCTCCTATTTATAGACGTTTACATACATGTATCTTGCCCATAAAGCAAGTACAGAAACATCAGAAACAAGTTGCACAAGTTGCAACATTGAAACTAACAATTACAGCTAAAAGTAATAATAAACAATAAACTACTGATACAAAAGGCGGTGGAAAATATCTGATGCTAAGTGCTGATGAATGACAAACTACTGATGAGTAGTTTGTCTTCAGTACTTCTGAAGTGAACTTGTCTGGTTTGGACTTCAGAACTTCTGATGAAGTTTCTTCTTCAGCACTTCTCATATCTTCTCTTCAGCAGTTTCTTGTCTTCTCTTCAGTACTTCTATACTTAGCCAAAATGACAGAAGTGAATTAGACTAAGGTTTCCAAAAGTGGCTTCACCAATCCTCTTTGTCCTAACAATCTCCCCTGGATTGATGAACCCAAAACCTTACTAATTCCTTATGATCTTCTTCTGTCTTGAACAATCTTCCATATCTCTTTGTACATGGTGTTCTTGAGCTGGTTTAACTGTCCATCAGATAGAGATCCTCTCTGTGGTTCCAGATGTTGAATTGTGAGTAGGTCTTGTGTTGACAGTTTCTTTAGATCACTGATCTTCTTGTAAGCCCTGCTTGAAAGGTCTCTTCTTGTCAATAATACTGAGTTGTTATCAGTAAGTGACCATCTGATGATAGGTACCTTTGACTTGTTAAAGTCAGAGGTATAGGGAACCAGACTTGTCCCTTGGGTTGATGATCCTGAGTGTTGGATGCTTTCTGTTTCAGTTAACCTCAGGTGGGAGTCTCTTCCTTGTTGTTGTTGTTGTTGTTGCATATCAGGCATCTGAATAGTTGGGAGATGGTGTTCAGTCACTACCTTGGTATGCATCTTTTCTTTGATAGTCTTTTGGATTTGGTAGGCAAAAGTGGAAGGATCCCTGAATTGTGTTAACAGAGGTTTCTCCTCAATGTCAAAATCTGAATGAACTACTGAACTTCCTTCAAGTAGTACCATTTTGAAATCAGTTTTGACATTGTCCTCTGCTTTCTTTCTTTGAGTAGCAGGCCTTCTTGTTGATATACCAGAAGTTCTAACTACTGATCTTGAAGGATCAGCAGTTTGAAACTTCTCTGGATTTGCAGCCTTGGCAGCCTTGTATTTTCGATAAGTATCCATCAGTCTTTCTTCTTTCCATCTGGATACTGAGGCTTTTGAACCATAGCCATTTGCTACTAATTCATCTATCATCTTGGCTCTCTTGGCCTTTCCTTCTTTACTTGTGGCCAGTTTGTCTGCAATGAGTTGTGCCCTTCTTGTCAGCTCTTGCATAGAGAGTCCCTTGAGTGTGTAGGCTTTAGTCTTGCTGTTCTTTGTGATGTAAGACATCAGTTGTTGTCTTTTGTCTTGTTCAGCAATCTCATCAAGGCTAGCCTGCCTTTGTAGTTCAGCTTCATAGGCCTGAAGTTTTTCTTCATGGCTTAGATCTAAATCATCCCTTTCTTCCAGAGTTTTCCAGATCAGATCTTCTCTGGCCTTCTTCTGGGCTGCAACTAAACTCTTCTCTAGTAATTCAGCTGATTGAGAGATTGGAGAAGGGTTTAGCACAGTCATTGTTGTAACTGTTGTAGTAGGCCTGATAGGAGCAGATGTTGGTTGAATGGGAGCAGTTGTTCTGGAAGGTTCAGCAGTTTGAGATTTGGAAGTGTTAACCTCTGATGGGTTGACAACTGCTGATGGTTTGTCAACTACTGAAGGATTGTCTTCAGTACTTTCTGATTCTTCATCAGAACTTTGCCCATCAGAAGTTTCTTCATTATGCCCTTGGGATTCATCAGATTTTTCAGCATCTTCTATCTCTTGAATAGAGACACCAAACTGTTTGGCCAGTTTTTCCTTTCTGGCTTGATTCTTCTGATCTCTTTCAAGGATAGCCACTCTTGCCCTTATCCTGGCTTCGAATGACTCCTTAGGTTCCCTAATTTTCTCCCCCTTTTTGGATTCATCAAGTTTAGAGGTTGAGGGTTGGGAGAATTTACCTTGAAGATGAGCAATCTGTTTGCTGTTGAATTCAATCTTGTTGGACAGATCATTCATCTTTGTCTTGATCACTCCAAATTGGTTTTTGATTGATAGCTCCAAGTTAGCTGTGTATGTTTGGAAGTGATTCTTGATGAGAGTGTTCATCATGTGGTACAGGGGACCCTCTGGGCTGCATAGTTGGTTCATGTCTATGCTTGTTTGCCCAGGGAATTGGGTAGGCATTTGATGTGAAGGGTGTGTTTTTGGGAGATCCTCATGTTGTATAGAGGATGCCACTCTAGGGGTTTTAGGGATTGAGTGGACTTTAACCTGCTCAGGGGTGACTAGCTTCTTGAGCTTGGATACCCCTGAAACAGGACCTTCATAAAGTGCCGTCAATTCAGTAGTTTTGGTTTTTGAAACATCATCCAAGTTAATGGAATCATCTGAATCCCTGATGTTGTCCTCATTGAGGACTGTCTCAGTTAAATCATGAGTTGAGCCCAACTCAGTTCTCTCATGAACCTCTTGTTCTTGGTTCTGAGGATTTCCTACTTCAGGCATTAAGCCTTCATCAGTAGTTGCCACATCTGAGGTCGTAGCTGTTTTACTTCTGTCCTCAGATCCACCACTGGGTGGTAACTGAGTAGTAGCAGCCTCAGATGCCCCAAGAGTCTCTAAGATTGGGCTTAAAGACTCTGGTCCACCCTCATCTCTTGGGTTAGGGCTAGTGATGTCCACATCCATGTCTGATGCTGTGGTTATGTCCCCTGTTTGTTGTGGTTGTAGGGGACTGACATAATCAGATGGGACTTTCTCTTTTAGCCCAGAGAGAAGTTTGGCAATCTCTATTGCCTCTGGTTCAGAAATTTGAGGGGTTGGTTCAGTAGTTTGGGCAATAGGTGAAATAGGTTGGTCAGCAGTTTCAAAAGAAGTGTGAGTTGCAATTGTTTTTCTAAGTCTTTTTCTTTTGAATAAGATTGTTATGGGTGCTCTTGGTGGGGTTTGAGATGGATGAGACTGAGAGGGTGTTTCAGTCTCACCTATTTGAAGAGCAGATTGCTCATGAGCATGTTCAGGCATCTCAACTTCCTGAACAGCTTTTCTTTTGGGTTGGTGGGTTTTTGTCTTTGTTGGCTTGGGCTTTTTGGCTTTTGGTGGTGTGAGTTTGGAAGATGTGGGCTTCAGGGGGACTTGTTGTTGTTCTCCCTGATCATCTTCTGGCCAGGTAGCCGGTTTGTTATGCCTAGAGTATGCTTGTGAGGTTAATGGATTTAAAGTTGAAACTTTTCCCACAAGCACCTCATTACCCAGTTCCCCTATTATGCATTGCATAATGAACCTTGGGTATAACAAAAACTTTTTCTTGGTATTATTATGATGTAACACCAACTCATTGAAAAATAATTTTGATGCCCTGAATTTGGTTTCATTCACTATGGAATGAAATATTGGTTGAAAAGTAGAGGGCATCTGGTCATAAGACCCTGTATTTGGACTCAAACACATAATAATATAATGAAACAAAAGCTTGTATTTTGGTTCAAAATATTTTTTGAAGATAGTAGCATGGGAGAGAGTACCTTGATAACCACACTCTGTCATGGTTAGGTGAATATCAGAGTTAGCAACATGATCAGGGGCAGCTACATCATTCAGGCCCAGTCTTGTTGCCAGTGTGGCCGGTGTGATGGTCAGTGGTTTCCCTTTTATTCTTGAGTTGAGGGAAATAATTTCATCATCAGCCGTCACCGTCTCAGCATTAGCCCAGAACTCATTCAGAGTTTCAGTATGAATTGGTGGGTCGATTGTGAGAGCAGTAAAATATTGGGATTTTACGACAAGATCAATGATCTCATCGTATTGGGACCAGCCTTCTTGTTTTTCAAGAAAGGCCCTTTGATTGTGTCCTTGTTTTAGAACGAGAGCCATGTGGTTTGGGTTTTGATCGAACAGTTGATTTGCAGGTTTAGGTTTTTGAGAGAGTTTTTGAGAGAGACGGAGGGAATTTTTGAGTTTGAAAGGATAAGTGTTGAAAGAAGATATTTATCAGAAGTTTTTAACCGCTTGAATCTTCTTTATTAGAAGTTTTTAAGCCGCCTCGGTTAAAAATCTCTTTATCAGAAGTTTTAAACCGACTAGGTCAAAACTTCTGATGATGGGAAAAGTTAGATTTGCCCTTTTTGACTAAACTGCTGATGAAGGATTATCTTCATCAGTAGTTCCCATTTTCTCTTCAGTAGTTTTAACAGCTGATGAGAAATGTTTTGTAAATACTTTATTCATAACTTCTGAAGGTTATTTTATCAGAAGTTATACACTTTTCAGAAATTATCCCCATACTGATGTTTTGTTCATCAGTAGTTTCTCTCTTTTCAGAAGTTTTGTTTTAGACTTTTTGTCCTTTTGTAAGTGAAAAATGAAAAATATGTGCAGAATAATAAAATAAACACTTACAAATTTAGCATCCCAAGCATGGATACTAACTTTTGAAATGTTGATGTGTCAAGGGGTTTTGTGAAGATGTCAGCTATTTGATTAGCTGTTGCTACATGCTTCACCTCAATCTTGCCTTTTTCATAGCAATCTCTTATGAAATGGTACCTGATCTCAATATGTTTGGTTTTTGAGAACTGTACCGGATTTTGAATGATGCTAATGGCAGATTTGCTGTCTACAAACAAAGGTGTCTTGGTTTCTTTGATTCCATAATCAAGAAGTTGATATTGGAGCCATTGTATCTGTGATGTACAACTTGCAGCTGCAATGTATTCAGCTTCAGCAGTTGAAGTTGCAACAGATGTTTGCTTCTTTGATTGCCATGACACTAGACAGTTACCCAAGAATTGACAACCACCAGATGTTGACTTTCTTGTCATCTTACACCCTGCATAGTCACTATCTGAAAAAGCTGATAACTTGGTATTGCTTGAAGCAGGATACCAAATTCCAAGTGTTGGAGTTCCTTTCAGATATCTGAAAATTCTTTTGACTGCTATAAGGTGTGATTCCCTTGGTGCTAATTGATATCTAGCACAGACACATGTTGAAAACATAATATCTGGTCTAGAAGCAGTTAGATATAAAAGGGAACCTATCATGCATCTGTACATGGTTTGATCAACCTGTTTTCCTTGATCATCAGGTTCAACTTGTGTGATTGGTGTCATGGGAGTGGAACATGATTTACAGTCTTTTAAAGAAAATTTGTTTAATAATTCTTTAACATATTTTGATTGATGTATAAAAGTTCCATTTGTTTGTTGCTTGATCTGCAGTCCCAGAAAGTACTGCAGTTCTCCCATGGTACTCATCTCAAATTTTGATTGCATGACTTTCTTAAAATCATCACACAGTTTTGTGTTTGTTGAACCAAAAATGATATCATCAACATAAATTTGAACAAGTAGGACATGATTTCCAACATGTTTAATGAAAAGAGTTTTATCAATGGCACCTCTTGTAAAGTTATTTTTGAGTAAAAAGGTGGAGAGTGTATCATACCAGGCTCTTGGAGCCTGTTTGAGCCCATAAAGAGCTTTGTCCAGTCTGTACACCCACTCAGGATGAGAAGGATCCTCAAACCCAGGTGGCTGACAGACATACACCTCCTCTTTTATTTTTCCATACAAAAATGCACTCTTTACATCCATTTGATAAACTTTAATTTTGTTGGAAATGGCATAGGCCAGAAATAACCTGATGGCCTCATGCCTTGCAACTGGAGCAAAGGTTTCATCATAGTCAATTCCCTCTTCTTGAGAGTACCCTTGAACTACCAGTCTTGCCTTGTTCTTGATTATCATACCAGCTTCATCTTGTTTGTTCCTGAAAACCCATCTTGTGCCAATTGGTTGCTTGTTTGGAGGTAAGGGACAGATTTCCCAGACCTGTTGCTTGTTGAACTGAAGCAGTTCATCTTGCATAGCTTGCACCCAATTATTGTCTTTGAGGGCTTCCTGGTACTTCTTTGGTTCCAACTGTGAGATAAAGGCTGAAAATAGGCAAAAGTTGGAGAGCTGGTTTCTGGTAAGAACACCTGAAACTATATCACCCATGATTTGATCAAGTGGATGATCTCTGTGTTCAATCAGTTGTTGTAAACCACTGACAGGTGTAGGTGGCTCATGTTCTTCAAACAAACTACTGAGGTCTATAATATCTAGTTCAGATGTTTCTTGATCTTCAGTAGTTGGATCTACTGAACCAGAAGTTTGAGTTTGTTCCTCAGTACTTGTTTGATCAGAAGTTTGGGGAACTTCTGATGATTTTGAAGTTGACTTGATAACTGTTTGAGGAGTCCATGGTGTGGGATCCTCATCATCAAACCTTTTGTCACCATAATAAGTAGGTTTTGATGAAGTAACAGCCTTCTCAGGTCCAAAATGGAAGTTGTCAAGGTCAAAAAGTTCAGCAGGATGTGCTGGAATAAGAGTGTGTTTTGACTCATTGAACTTGACATTCATTGTTTCTTCTACTATCCTGGTGTGAGAATTAAAAACCTTGTAGGCTTTTCTAGTTGAAGAGTAACCAAGAAAGTAACCTGAGTCAACTTTGGCAGCAAACTTTGAAATAGATTCCTTGATGTTCAAGATGAAACATTGACACCCAAAAGCCCTGAAAAAGGAGATAAGGGGCTTCATGCCATGAAGAACTTCATAGGCAGTCTTGGAATGTCTCTTGACCACAAGAACTCTATTCTGAACATAACATGATGTGTTAACTGCTTCTGCCCAAAAGTACAAGTGCAGTCCAGAATCAGCTAACATTGTTCTTGCTCCCTCTATTAAGGTTCTGTTCTTCCTTTCTACTACACCATTTTGTTCAGGAGTTCTGGGAACACTGTATTGTCTAATAATCCCTTTAGACAAACAGAATTCATCCAGAGTTTTGTTCCTGAACTCTGTCCCATTATCACTTCTAATGGTTTTGATAGGTAGAGAATATTGTTTCTCCACTTGTAGAATGAAGAACTTGATGATTTCAGCAGCCTCATTCTTGGAGAATAAGAAGAATACCCATGTGAATCTTGAGTAGTCATCAATGATGACTAAGCAGTACTTCTTCTTACCAAGGCTCATAATCTTGACAGGTCCAAATAAGTCCATATGGAGTAGTTGAAGACATGCAGTTGTTTTTGATTCTTCAATAGACTTATAGGAGGACTTATGCTGTTTTCCCTTTAAACAGGATACACAGTGTTCTTGACACTGGTATACTTTCAAAGGTAGACCTCTGACCAAGCCCATTTTTGTGACTTTATTTATGGTTTTAAAGTTCACATGGCCAAGTCTCCTGTGCCAGAGATCAGTTTCTGAAGTTGATGCCCTTGAGAAGAAACAGGCAGTGTTGTTCAATACTTTGTCTTTCTCAATGTCCACTGCATAGACATTGCCACATCTTTTGGCAATCAGCAAAGTATGATCTTCAATGATCTTCTCTATCAACTTCTGGCCTTCTGGTGAGATGATCTTGCATGCTGTCTTTGTGAAAAAGGAAGAATATCCTTTATCGCACATTTGTGACACACTTAGCAAGTTGTATTCAAGGTTTTCAACCAGATTGACCTTGTCAAACTGTATTTTGCCAGAGGAGACATTGCCATGTCCTAGCACATATCCCTTAGCATTGTTCCCAAAGGATACAGATCCTTCTCTTTGGCTGATAAAATTGTTTACCAGGTATCTGCATCCAGTCATGTGCATAGAGCCCCCACTATCAACATACCATATGCTGTTTAAGCCCCTGGAAACTCTCTGCACACAATAGCAAATTAGTTAGATTTAGGAACCCAAGCCTGTTTGGCTTTGGGTTTGCTCTTGAGAACAGTTACAGTTTGTTCTTGACCAGGTTGAGAAATCCATGTCTTTTTGGCAATGGATTTTTCATTAAGAACCATGGTGGTATCCTTTTCAAGACCACCATCAACCTTGGTCATCAGTAGTTGTACCAAGTTCATTAGTTTTTGAATCTCAGCAGTTTGTGAAACTGCTGATGATTCAGGTCTAACTACTGACAAAGAATTTTGAGAAAAAGATTTTAGTTGAGATTTTATCTTTTTCTGAGAAAAGGTGTTTTCAGGTTGTTGTTTCTTGGGTTTAAAGGTTCTTTCATAATCATTTCTGATTTGATTTCCCACAACCTGTTGTTTAATTTTATGATTGAACTGAATTCCTTTTCTGTATCTACAAAACTCTGTTTTGTGGTTGAACAGACCACAAATTTCACACTCTTTTGCTTTTTGTTTTTGATCTAAAGGCAAATTTCTGACATTAGTGTAAAGATTTTGCTCATCAGTAGTTTTCAGGGTCTCAACTCCTGATGTAGATGAAACTACTGATGGCTTGTTGTCAGATTTTGTTAATACTTCTGAAGTACTTTCTTTGAAAATACCAGGATTTCTGTTTAGAAAGTTTTCATGGAAAGATGTGCAGTCTTTCCCTTCAGAAGTTTCATTTGAAACAATTTTTCTCCCATCTTCAGTAGTTTTGGGAGAGAAATCTGTTGGTGTTTCAACATGATGGTACCCTATGCCAAACTTAACATTTGATGTTGGTGTTTCAACATGATGGTACCCTATGCCAAACTTAACATTTGAAGCACTCTGTTTGTTTAGCAATAGCTGGTACCCCTTACAAGAATCCACCCATTTTTCACAACTGATCTTGGTGTCAGCAAGCTCTTTTCTGACATTCCCAAGATCTTCTATCATCATTTTAATTTGTGCTTGGGTTTCAATAGCAGAGTTAGTTAATTTAGAGGCTTCTTTTGTTTTAGCAGTAAGTTTTCTCTCTAAATCACACTTCATCGAAGTGTATTTTCTTTCTAAATCATTGGCTTTTCCTTGTAAGTGCACATTTGTCTCTCTTATGAGAGCAAAAGTTTCTTTGCAAGAATTTGAGCAAAGTTTTGTCAAAGATTCTTTTGATACCTGTGACAATGCAGATTTTGAAGTACAGCCTTCAAATGCCATTAAGGCAAAGTTCTTTCTGCCATTGTCTGGTTCTCCCCAGTTGATGTCAAACACCTTGTTGTCTGTATCAGGATTGCACTCTGTGGTGTCAAAAGGGAGACTGCTACAGTCAACATACCCTGAGGTGAAAAGACTTTGTTGAGAGGGTTGTTGAGGCTGTGGAGGATGTTGAGCAGCTGGAAAGGGAGGGATTGATTGTTGGCTCTGCATCTGTTGAGCAGGCATTTGAACATATTGTACTTGTGGCATGTATTGCTGTTGAGGAGCTTGTGCCTGTACAAAATGAGCACTCCCTTGAGTTCCATTATTCCTATTATAATTGGGGTTAAAGTTATTTCCAGATTGTGATTGGTTAAAGCTAGAGTTTCTACACTCTCTAGCAAAGTGTCCCAACTTCTGACACTTGTGACATCTCAGTTTAGATTTGTCAAAACCAATTTTTGTATTACTGGTCAATCCTGGAAATTTCCTTCCTGACCTTTTATAAAACTTGTTAGTTTTAATGCTTAGCATGGCCAGTTGGTGTAAAATGTCCATTTCTTCTAAGTCATCACTGCTAAAGTTTTTCAAATCATCCATGATAAAACATAGATTATCAGCAGTTTGACTTTGGTCATCATTGTCATAACCTGGGAAAGATCTTTCTGATGAGATCCCAGTTGTTATGTCAATGTTGTCATAAGATCCATAGGAACAAGTTGGTGAGTCTTGTCCCAAAAGTGCTGTACTACCTGGTAGGTAGTCATCAGCAGTTTTACCAGATGATTGCAATTTCTTCTTTTGATCAATTTCTCTCTCAAAAGTAAGTAATCTCCCATGGAGTTTTGTAAGAGTGAGGGAGCTAAAATCTGGTGAGGATCTTAAAACAGTGGAGTATGTTTCCCATTTGTCTGGTAAAGACCTTAAAAATCTATGTAGCATAGATACTGTTGTATAGGTCTGACCATTTAACTTTAGCTCAGATATTAATGAGGAGAATCTTTCAAATTGTTGAGTTAAAGTTTCCCCATTAATGTGAGCAAATGTCTCATATTGTTGAGCTAAGATCTCTCTGGTGTTGGCAATCACCTCTTCAGTTCCTCCAAACTGTTCTTTAAGACAATCCCAGAGTTCTTTGGCACTTTCACAATGTAAAAGGCCAGAGTATATCTCATTTGGGAGAGCCATTGCCAACATAGAGAATGCTTTTGCATCTAGCTCAAGTTTTAGGAAATCATCATCTGTATAGTCTTTTGGTTCTTTAGGAACCTCAACTTTAGTTTCAAGATTTATGTTTACTGGTTTGTGAGGACCATATATCACAGATCTCCAACAACCTGTGTTGGTTTGTGACAAGGTATGTGCCATTCTCTTTTGCCATATGTTGTATTCATTTCTTACAAGCATGGCAGGTTTAGTAGCAGAACCAGTATTATGTGGATCCATTTTAAAGAGTATTGATTTGTCAGATGACTCTTTTAAGTGATGGATGTTGATAAAAAGTGAACTTTTGATCTTTTATTGAGTATCAATAAGAGCTTTGTGTCTGATTCTCAATTTGTTAGATTGATATGTGATCAGATAAACCAATGCTCTGATACCAATTGTTGGATCAGTCTGCTCTTTGTTTAAGTAAGAACTTGCTATCTTTGACACTTAAGTGTTTAGCAAGCTCTTGTATATCAGATTGTAAGCACAGCGGAATGTATAAGTTAAAGCAACACTTTTTATACTTAAGAGGAGTTATTACTCCCCCTTGATGATTGAAACTAATAATGACAAGTATTTATTATGAATCTAAGCAGTAAATGAGAATTAGATACTTAGACAGATTCACAATAAATACTGAAATGGAATAGAACAGTGAAAGTGTTTGAAGGATTTTTCTATTAAAATCAATGTCTAAAATAGAAGGTTGAAGCCTCCTATTTATAGACGTTTACATACATGTATCTTGCCCATAAAGCAAGTACAAAAACATCAGAAACAAGTTGCACAAGTTGCAACATTGAAACTAACAATTACAGCTAAAAGTAATAATAAACAATAAACTACTGATACAAAAGGCGGTGGAAAATATCTGATGCTAAGTGCTGATGAATGACAAACTACTGATGAGTAGTTTGTCTTCAGTACTTCTGAAGTGAACTTGTCTGGTTTGGACTTCAGAACTTCTGATGAAGTTTCTTCTTCAGCACTTCTCATATCTTCTCTTCAGCAGTTTCTTGTCTTCTCTTCAGTACTTCTATACTTAGCCAAAATGACAGAAGTGAATTAGACTAAGGTTTCCAAAAGTGGCTTCACCAATCCTCTTTGTCCTAACAGATATTACTGTCAAAACTAACAATGCAGGTACTCCACAATCTCCACAACAAGATTACAGAACAGATGTTGTGATTCCAAGTCACTATAAAGTCTATTCTGCCTCAGAGGAAGCAGCTATTCAAAACAACTGTCAAATGTCTGTCACAGCTGAGTCAGCCACTGTTGGCCAGTCTTACCCTCAAACCACTGCTTCACCCTTTACATCCACTGCTCAATCATCTGTTGACAAAAGTCAAACATCTGTTGACAAAAGTCAGTCCAGTTTTACACCACTTGGACCCATTCCTCCACCTCCATTTTAAACATCTGTTGGCACTACAGAAGTGCAAACAGATGTTACATCAACAGAGTCACCAAACCTCTGTCCTTCACCTCAAAATGCCATCATACCATATCAGGGAGATCTAATCTACCTAAGAACTCATCCACCAGATCAAATCATTGGCAACATCAGAGAGGGTGTGCTAACAAGAAGCCAATCCTCAAATATTTGTCTTTTTGCAGGTTTTCTATCTCTCACACAACCTGTCAAGTACCAAGAGGCACTAAAAGACAACAGTTGGGTAGAAGCTATGTAGGAAGAACTCCTTCAGTTTAAAAGACAATAAGTATGGGAACTTGTACCACTGCCTAAGGATGTTTGTCCAATAGGCACAAAGTGGGTCTTCAAAAACAAAACTGATGAAAGGGGTATAGTTGTCAAGAATAAAGCCAGGCTTGTGGTTCAAGGCTTCAGACAAGAAGAAGGGATAGACTATGATGAAACCTTTGCTCCTATAGCAAGGTTAGAAGTTATCAGACTCTTTCTAGCCTTTGCTGTCAACCACAACATCAAGGTGTATCAGATGGACATCAAATGTGCATTCCTATATGGCAAAATTCAGGAGGAGGTATATGTATGTCAACCACCTGGTTTTGAAGACACATTCCATCCTGACCTTGTCTACAAGCTTAACAAAGCTTTGTATGGACTCATGCAAGCACCTAGGTCCTGGTATGAAACTTTTTCCACCTTTCTCTTATCCATTGGTTTCACAAGAGGTAAAATTGATAAAACCTTATTTTTAAAATGGAGAGGGAAAGGTTTAATGATTGTTCAAATATATGTGGATGACATCATTTTTGGATCCACATGTAACAAAATGTGTGAAGAGTTTAGGAAACTCATGACAGCAGAGTTTGAAATGAGTGCTATGGGTGAACTTCAGTGTTTCCTTGGTCTCCAAGTGAAGCAGCTGCAAAATGGCACATTCATTCACCAAAACAAATATGTGAAAAACTTGTTAACTAGATTTGAGATGAATGATTGTAAGCCATGTAGTACACCCATGAGTATAGTCAAGCTACTCACTATTGATGACAAGGATGAACTGGTTGACCAGACACATTACAGATGCATGATTGGGTCTTTATTGTACTTAACTGCATCTAGGCCAGACATTATGTTTGCCACTTGTGTTTGTGCAAGATCCCAGGCTTCACCCAGAAAGTCAAACCTTATTGCTGTGAAAAGGATATTCAGATAACTAAAAGGTGCTCCCACACATGGTATCTGGTATCCTGCTAATGGAAACATTGAGCTTTCAGGTTATTCAGATAGTGATTTTGCTGGCTGCCACACCCCAAGGAAGTCTACATCAGGAGGGTGTCAGTTTCTAGGGAATGCTTTAGTCTCTTAGCAAAGCAAAAAGCAAGCAGCTGTTTCAACTTCAACAGCTGAGGCTGAATACATTGCTGCTGCAAGCTGTACAGCCCAACTCACGTGGCTTCAAA
Organism: Ambrosia trifida; assembly: GCA_028751855.1. Lineage (NCBI taxonomy): Eukaryota > Viridiplantae > Streptophyta > Magnoliopsida > Asterales > Asteraceae > Ambrosia > Ambrosia trifida. The sequence goes on along the minus strand of CM054128.1, from coordinate 59,107,641 downwards.
ATCAACTACTGGATTTTGGGATAACTGCACTAAAGACTCCACTCATGTTGGACAGTCAAGCTGCTGAAAATAGCTTTTTGGTTGAAAATCTGTTAAGGATAAAACAACCACTGTTTCATCCACTCTATCCACTGTTAAGTTGAAAAATCTGTTTCAAACATCTGATCAGATAAAACAACCACTGCTTGGTTGAAAAATCTGTTTCAAACCTCTGACCAGATAAAACAACTGTTTCATTATCTCTCTCTCTCTCTCTCTCTCTCTCTCTCTCTCTCTCTGTTGGGTTATATTGAGACCACAGTTACCAGAATAGAGACTTTTGGTAGTATATTGTATAGATTGATTGTTGAAGGACCTAGTTTGTAATTATAACATAGTTTTGTACAAAAACCCTAATGCTGCACACTTAGCATACGGGCTCTGCGCACTTAAGCTAAGTGCGCAGGCCCAAGGGTCTTCCTATATATAGGATGTGTGTGCACAGCATTGGGGTTATGGTTTTGGTCATTATCTTTTGTTAGCACAAGATAGGTGCGTACTTGCTGTAATCCATGGTTCTTCAGTGTTAAATCATCAATGGAATTATCGTATTATTCATCTTGTGTGTCGGTTCTTACAATATTCATCTAGTTTCTTTGATTGTAGAAGATTAGTCACTTAAAACACCTAATTCATAGGTGTTTCTAAGTGATAACAATCTCGTGCACTTACAAGATCTAGCATTTGGGACTTACAATTTGGTATCAGAGCCAGAGGAAAGTGAGGTTGATGAAGTGAGTGAAGATGAGATGCCAGAGTGATTCGTGGAGATGGGAATGAATGAAGAAGTGGTTTATGAGACATCTGATGGGCACAAGTTGGATCCCGAAAGATCAACTTGGTTTCCTAGAAGGCCCATCACCATTCCAGCCTTACATCAGAATATCCATCACACCAAGTCTGCTCACCAGGAGAAGATCATCTCCTGGAAATATGATGAAGAGAAGAGATTGTTTGCTATAAAGAGAAGAGGGGGAGTGATACAATATTTCAAGGTTCAAAAGGAACTAAAGTCTCTCCCCCGATGGGATATCAGGGAGCTCAGCAGGGCCCCATTTATCAATCACTCCCGTGATTCACAGACGGCCATGGTCGAGTGGTTCATCAAGAAGGAATGTGACACAGATTTTCAAATCCTGAAGCCGCAGAAACCAAGAAGGAGAATCTCGAAGAAAAGAATCGATCCAGCAACCGGTCGTGGCATGATAACTTATGTGATTGACCCTCCACAGGTCGTCACACGAGTTCCTATTAGATCTGAGCTTCCAGTGATGCTGAGGGACTTTCAAAAGTGGTTTTACGACAGCAACACTGGTGAAGCAGTCATTAAACTGCAGGATGATTCAGAGGCTTTAAGGATTTTGGATCCAGTAGATGTGTTTGCACTTAATTTGTCAGATCTAAATATGCTGTTTGCAAATCAGATCAATGTGGGTGCCGGGAACACGTTGTTTGAAGAAGCTGTGTTGTTTAGAAGGGCTGTGGATAGAGCCATGAATCTGAAAAGAGAGCTGCTTGAGATAATCGACAGGATCAATGCAGCAGATAAAGAAAAGGATGATAGGGAGAAGGCAGCTCATGCTGCTGCTGCTACTGCTGGTGCAGAAACTACTCAACCTGGAGTCGATACTGCTTCAGAGGTACATACTGAAGAACCTGCAACAGTAGCCGATCCTAAAGGTACTACAACAGAATCAACTCAAGCTCCTCAAGCAGTTGAAGAAGATCCAGTCGCGCTATACATGCAAGACCCCCCTGAACAGGTTGAGGGGGAGCAAAGTGAGGTCGAGATAGATTGAAGATTGAAGAACTGGTAGCTGTGGTCTAGGGGGAGTATTGTTGGGTTATATTGAGACCACAGTTACCAGAATAGAGACTTTTGGTAGTATATTGTATAGATTGATAGTTGAAGGACCTAGTTTGTAATTATAACATAGTTTTGTACAAAAACCCTAATGCTGCGCACTTAGCATACGGGCTCTGCGCACTTAAGCTAAGTGCGCAGGCCCAAGGGTCTTCCTATATATAGGATGTGTGTGCACAGCATTGGGGTTAGGGTTTTGGTCATTATCTTTTGTTAGCACAAGATAGGTGCGTACTTGCTGTAATCCATGGTTCTTCAGTGTTAAATCATCAATGGAATTATCGTATTATTCATCTTGTGTGTCGGTTCTTACAATATTCATCTAGTTTCTTTGATTGTAGAAGATTAGTCACTTAAAACACCTAATTCATAGGTGTTTCTAAGTGATAACAATCTCGTGCACTTACAAGATCTAGCATTTGGGACTTACACTCTCTCTCTCTATATATATATATACATATATTTATCTATAAAAATAGTGCTGTTAGCATCAGCACTTTGGTAAAACAACAGCTGTTTGCATCAGATCTTTGGCAACAGCTGTAAATCACCAGATGTTTTGGCCATCAGATGTTTGCCACGTCTGCTCCTAAAAACAGAGTTTTGGCCACATCAGCGGTTTCACCAGAGCCTATAAAAACCATGTTTTACCACAACAGTCGTTACACTGTCTCATTGTATTCAAAATACTGAAACCGCCTTCTTCTTCCTCAAACCCTTACTTCAATTCCACTCACCTTCATACTCGGAATCCATTACAATGGATCTTCAAGCAAAAGCCACCCATAATTATCTCCCATATCTGGTAAAAACATATGAAAATGTTCAATTCCATTCCACCATCGACATCATCTTAAAGTCAAAATACCTGACAATCCTAACCGCTGATACCCCTATCAATCTTGATACCCTCCAAGAATTCTGGTTGAATGCTGAGTTTCTTCTTCAAGACATGTTGGGTCTGCTGACCTGGAGAAGAACAGATGATTGAAAAGCCAAAATATGCTAACAGTTGATTCACACAAATAAACAGTCTTTACAACATACTCTTCCCAAAAGACTGCCGACCCTAACAACTGTTCCATCCAAACAACTGCTATGACAACTACTGATACAAAGGACTGCTAGAGAACAACTGATAGAGAACAACTGCTGACCAAAGGTCTGATGAAGAAACAACTGCTGATCAAGTACTGAAGACTAAAGGTCTGTTGGAGTCAACAGCACTTAGACTCCAACAGATGTTGCAAGACCATCAGAGTTTTCCGTCAACAGTAGTTTACTTTACAGTGTTTTGTAATACAACAGTAGTTTGTATAGGGCAGATGTTTTATGTTGTTATTCTTTTAGAGGTCACTATCTTAGGTGACGTCAGCACAGGTCACCAGTGGTTTAGGTTTGTCTATAAATAGAACAGTGCTTGTACTGTTCTATTGCATCACACACAAACATTCTCTCAGACAAACAATCACTGTTTGATCAGGCTGAGGGGGAGTACTTGTATTGATTGTAATCTTTCAATTAATGAAAGCTTTCGATTAAGAAGACATTTATTCCTATTGTTTTGATTATTGTTTATCATTCCGCTGCACTTTCCATATATACTTACATCATTCAATTCTCATCTTCTTCTAAATATGTCAAAACAATCAAACTCAGATCCTAACAATTGGTATCAGAGCTTGGTCAATTAAATTCGATCTAATCAATCAATTTAATATAAACAGATCAGCTCACAATTATTGATATCGTTTGTCTGTCGGATTGAAAACAGAGTAATAGTTTATTTTCGATTCAACCGTTTTTAAACAAACTTTGTTTTTGAAAAATTAGAGAATGGCTTCAATCAATCACGATCCACATAACACTGTTACGAACAACAAGCCACCGATGCTTGTCAGATCTGAATACAATATCTGGAAACGTCGGATGAGGCATGTTCTAGCTCAACAGAACACTGGGTGTTGGAAGTCGGTTATCTTCGGACCACATGTTCCGATGGTGCCGAGTACCGAAGATCCCAAGGTTCAGGAGCCCAAGAAACTTGAAAACTACTCCGACCAGAATTTTCAGAAAATTGAGTTAGATGCTAAGGCCTTCAGTATTGTGGCCATGGCTCTACCCAATGATATATATGCTGGGCTATTACACTGTAACAGTGCAAAGGAGTTGTGGGATGCACTGAAAGAACAATTTGGTGGGACTGAAGAGGTTATTGAAAACAATCGTGAAATACTTAACCAACAATATGAAACATTCAGTCATGTTAAGGGAGAGTCATTAACTCAACAATTTGATAGGTTTAACTGTCTCATTAGTGAACTAAAACTGGTTAGTCTAACTTACCCTTATTCAACTTTGAACCATAGGTTTTTAAGATCATTACCAGACAAATGGGACACTATTGCTATTGTTATGAGAAACTCAATTGGATTTAAGGACCTATCACTGACCCAGCTTCATGGTAAGCTCTTGACCTATGAGAGAGAGCTTAACCAGAAAAAGAAGCTCCAGGACTCTGGAAAAGTGTCTGATGATTATGTATTTGGGAATACAACACTTTTGGGTCATGATGAGGTGACTGGAAATACTAAGGATCAGAGTTGTGATCACTTCATTGACATAACTTCAGGTTTTAACTCAGGTTTTAACTCTGATTCTTATTCACCAAACTATGCTTTCACAGCAAGTGGTGGTGATATCCAGGCATCTGATAACATATCCTTTGAGTATGATGATCTGAAATACTTTGACCCTGATGATTTGGAAGAAATGGACATTATGCACCAATTGGCCCTTCTCAGTGTAAGAACTAACAATTTTTACAAGAAAACTGGGAGAAGGTTTCCAGGGTTAACTGGCAGATCAAAGGTTGGGTTGGATAAATCAAAGATAAAGTGTTATAAATGTCATAGACTTGGTCATTTTGCTAGGGAATGTAGGAGTCAACATGGTACACCTATAATCACCTATCCAAATCAAAGACCTCAGACCAACACTTATCAAAATTCCTATAATACCCCTGGACCAAATGTGCAAAACACTGCTCATTTTGCACAGTCCTCAAACACTGTTCCTGTCCAGTATGTCCAAACCACTGTTCCTCAGATCCACTATGTGCAAACACCTGTTGCTCAGGCACCTGTGCAAACGACTGTTGCTCCATCCTCTGCTCCTGCAGAGACCAGTCAACAGAGCTTCTTCACTCAAGGCTTTGTTGATTGGAGCAGTCTACCAGATGAGTTAACAGGTGAAAATTTTGCATTAGTTGCCAAAGCTGAAAATGAACCAGAAATTTTTTGTTTCATGGCTATGGTAGAAGAAGTTGAATCCGAGGAGGTGGTGACTGAGTCTAAAGTTGTGACTGATGATGTCGTTGATGAAGTAGTTGCAGGTGAAAACCTGAAGAAGAAGTTGTGAATCTCTCAGATCCCTGTGGTGCATCTGATGATTGTGAGTGCAAGTGTGATTGTGCATTGATGGCTGCTGCTAAGGTATCTCCTCAAATTCTTAAGGATTTATGTTCTGACAGATGTGTGATAGCATTTGCTAACATCAAAGAGGTGAATGAAAACCTTAGAAAGAAAATTTTAGATGATGAAGTTAAATTTGAGAAACTTTCAAAAGAATTAAAAACAAGTTTAACTGAAAAGGAATCTGAAATAAGCAGCTTAAAACATGAAGCAACCATAACCAAAGACCAGCTCCAAACTATGATAACAAAATATCAGAGTTGTAAAAGTGAGCTTGAGTCCACCCAAGTTGAATGTCAGAAATGGGTGGAATCATGTAGAGGATTTGAAATGCTACTCAACAAACAAACCAAAAGTCATGTGAAGTTTGGTTTTGGTTTTGAAACCACTGCTCCAGCTTTTGAAAACACTAACAAAAAGGATCAAAAGTTAGTTGAGATAGTACCAACAAACTTGAAGGGTCAAGAGATTAAAATCACTGAACCAAATGGAAAGAAAATTGTTCTAGAAAAACCAGAAGGTTCCTCATCATTCACTGAACTTTAAAATTATGAATTTAAACCTACTTGGTCTGATGAGTGTGGTACTCTTGAGAATTTTAAACCTGTTGATTTCAAAACTCCTGAAGGAAAGACAGCACCTCAGGTGAAAATCATTCCATTGAAAAACCTTCCAGCAGATGCTCAAACATCTGCTGAAAAGAAGGTTGAAAAAGGGAAGAAGAAAGAAAAGATTGTCCACTTGTTCTGTGATTTTTGTGAAAAGAAGAATCATGTCACTAAAAACTGTTTTCTTCTAAAAGCATATGATATTAACAAAGGAACAAGTGTATGTGATTCCAAAACCACATGTTCAATATGTGGGAAAAAGAATCACAAAACCAAAGAGTGCTTGTATCTCAAAAATTTTGATGTAAAAATACAAGAGTACAAAGCTAAAACTCTTGCAAATCAGGTGGTGAGTACTTCAAAAGGAAAGCTCAAACATACCTTCACTCCTGTCCAAACATCTGTTACTAAAAGTCTTGAAACATCTACTCCTAGGGATGTCCAAGTAACAAATGCTCCACCCACAAGCAAGTACCCAAGAGGATATGGACAACCACCATGTCATAGTCTGTCACATGTTTATGAGGAGCCAAAAAGACCCTCTAAACCAAGAGTGAATAGAAATCCCTATGGGTATTATCATCTGTCTGGAAGTCATCAAACAACTGTTGCCCCAAGTGTTGACATTCAAGCACTGGCAAATGGTCAGCAACAGTTGTTGAACTTGATTCAAAAATTAGTTCAAACCACTGATCATCTTCCAAAGCTTGAGTCTGAAAAGTCTGAGGACCCATCCAAAGCCAACTTGGCTTTGGACACTCACCAAAACTAATCCATTACTGCTGTGCAGGGAGCTTCTGCTTGTTTAGATAGTCTTTGGTATGTAGATAGTGGAGGCTCCAGGCACATGACAGGATGTAGAGCCCTTCTTCTGGACTTCTTAGCTCATGGAGAGGGTGATATATCCTTTGGTAATGATTCAAAAGGTAAGGTGTTGGGTTCAGGGACTGTACAAGCTGGGAAACTCAAGTTTGAAAATGTCAATCTTATTGATAATCTCAAGTTTAATCTCCTGAGTGTTTCACAAATGAGTGACAAAGGTTATGGCTCATTCTTCACAAAGAAAACTTGTAAGATTATTGGGCCAGAAGTGGTGAAAAAGATTGATACCATCATTGCTGAGAGCAAAGCACAACTTGTTGCTCATAGAAGTGGCAATGTGTATGTTGTTGATATGTTAAAGGACAATCCTATGGCAAATGTCAGTTTGTTTTCTGCTGCCTCCACAAAGGAGACAGAATTGTGGCATAGGAGACTAGGTCATACCAACCTTCAAACTATCAACACACTCTCCAAACAAAGTCTTGTCAGAGGCTTACCATCAAAAGAATTCAAATGTGATGAGCATTGTGTTTCCTGTTTAAAAGGAAAACAACATAAAAGCTCTTACAAATCCATTGATGAGTCCAAAACAAGTCAATGTCTACAATTGTTGCATATGGACTTGTTTGGCCCTGTTAAAATCATGAGTCTAAGAAGAAAAAGATTTTGTCTTGTCATAGTTGATGATTTTTCTAGGTTTACATGGACTTACTTTTTACATTCTAAGGATGAGACTGCAGGTATTTTGAAGGACTTTGTCACCAAAGTTGAAAAACAATATGACTTGCCAGTAAAAGTCTTCAGAAGTGACAATGGAACAGAGTTTAAAAATAAGGAGTTGGATGACTTCTGTGTGTCAAAAGGGATTGTGAGGCAGTACAGCATCCCAAGAACACCAGAGCAAAATGGGGTGGTTGAGAGAAAAATAGAACTCTTATAGAAGCTGCAAGAACCATGCTAGCAGACTCTGGTTTGCCACTGTCCTTCTGGGCAGAAGCTGTAAACACTGCTTGCTATGTTAAAAACAGAGTTTTGATCAACCCAAGACATCAAAAAACTGCTTATGAAATTTTGTTCAAAATCAAACCATTAATTTCATTTTTCAAAATCTTTGGCTGCCCATGTTTCATCTTAAATCTCAAAGATTCCATTTCAAAATTTGCAGCCAAAGTAGATTGTGGTTATTTTCTGGGATATAATTCTACTGCCAAGGCTTATAAAGTGTTTAACACAAAGACCACGACAATAGAAGAAACTCTGAATGTAAAGTTCAATGAACTTTCATCCCTAAAAATCCCAGCAAATCCTGCTGAACTGTTTGATTTAGATAAATTCAAATTTGAAGATGTCACTGTTAAAGCTAACAATGCTGGTATGCCACAGTCTCCACAACAAGATTACAGAACAGATGTTGTGATTCCAAGTCACTATAAAATCTCTTCTGCATCAGAGGAAGCAGCTGTTCAAAAGAACTGTCAAAACTCTGTCACAGCTGAGTCAACCACTGTTGGCCAGTCTTACCCTCAAACCACTGCTTCACCTCTCACAACCATTGTACAATCATCTGTTGACAAAAGTCAAACATCTGTTGACAAAAGTCAGTCCAGTTTTACACCACTTGGACCCATTCCCCCACTTCCATTTCAAACATCTGATGGCACTACTGAAGTGCAAACAGATGTTACAACAACAGAGTCACCAAACCTCTGTCCTTTACCTCAAAATGCCATCATACCATATCAGGGAGATCTAATCTACCTAAGAGCTCATCCACCAGACCAGATCATTGGCAACATCAGAGAGGGTGTGCTAACAAGAAGTCAATCCTCCAATATCTGTCTTTTTGCAGGGTTCCTATCTCTCACACAACCTGTCAAGTACCAAGAGGCACTAAAAGACAACAGTTGGGTAGAAGCTATGCAAGAAGAGCTCCTTCAGTTCAAAAGACAACAAGTATGGGAACTTGTACCACTGCCTAAGGATGTTTGTCCAATAGGTACTAAGTGGGTCTTCAAGAACAAAACTGATGAAAGGGGTATTGTTGTCAAGAATAAAGCCAGGCTCGTGGTTCAAGGCTTCAGACAAGAAGAAGGAATAGACTATGATGAAACCTGTGTTCTTGTAGCAAGGTTAGAAGCCATCAGACTCTTTCTAGCCTTTGCTGTTAACCACAACATCAAGGTGTATCAGATGGATATCAAATGTGCCTTCCTATATGGCAAAATTCAGGAGGAAGTCTATGTATGTCAACCACCTGGTTTTGAAGACACATTCCATCCTGATCATGTCTACAAGCTTAATAAAGCTTTGTATGGACTCAAACAAGCACCAAGGGCCTGGTATGAAACTCTTTCCACTTTTCTCTTATCCATTGGCTTCACAAGAGGTAAAATTGATAAAACCTTATTTTTGAAATGGAGAGGGAAAGACTTAATGATTGTTCAAATATATGTGGATGACATCATTTTTGGATCCACATGTAACAAAATGTGTGAAGAGTTTAGGGAGCTCATGACAGCAGAGTTTGAAATGAGTGCTATGGGTGAACTTCAATGTTTCCTTGGTCTCCAAGTGAAACAACTGCAAAATGGCACATTCATTCATCAAAATAAATATGTAAAGAATTTGTTAACTAGATTTGAGATGAACGAAGCCATGTAGTACACCTATGAGTACAGTCAAGCTACTCACTATTGATGACAAGGATGAACTGGTTGATCAAACACATTACAGATGCATGATTGGGTCTTTATTGTACTTAACTGCATCTTGGCCAGACATTATGTTTGCCACTTGTGTCTGTGCAAGATCCTAGGCTTCACCTAGAAAGTCAAACCTTATTGCTGTGAAAAGGATATTCAGATACCTAAAAGGTGCTCCCACACTTGGTATCTGGTATCCTGCTAATGGAAACATTGAGCTTTCAGGTTATTCAGATAGTGATTTTGCTGGCTGTCACACCACAAGAAAATCCACATCAGGAGGGTGCCAGTTTCTTGGGAATGCCTTAGTCTCTTGGCAAAGCAAAAAGCAGGCAGTTGTTTCCACCTCAACAGCTGAGGCTGAATACATTGCTGCTGCAAGCTGTACAGCCCAACTCATGTGGCTTCAAAATCAATTGCTGGATTTTGGGATAACTGCATTACAGACTCCACTCATGTTGGATAGTCAAGCTGCTGAAAATATCATCAAAAATCCAGTCTCTCACTCCACTACCAAACACATTGACATCAGACATCATTTTGTCAGAGATAGCTATGAAAAAGATTTGATTTCTCTGCACCATGTTCCAACAGAGGATCAGTTGGTAGATGTGTTGACAAAAGCTTTAGACACATCTACCTTTACAAATCTGATTTCCAGAATTGGTATGCTAAACATGGATTAAACAACACAAATGTTTTTAATAAAAGCATTAAAATGTTTCAGAAAATCAAAATTCATCCTTAAAAATAGCTTTTTGGTTGAAAAATCTGTTAAAGATATAACAACCACTGTTTCATTCATTTTATCCACTGTTAGGTTGAAAAATCTGTTTCAAACCTCTGATCAGATAAAACAACTGTTTTATTCTCCATATATATATATATATATATATACTTACAGATATCTATAATAATTATAAAAAAACAGCTATTTGCATCAGTTGTTTGCATCAGCTATTTGCCAAAACAGCTGTCCCCCACCAGATGTTTAACCATCAGATGTTTGCCACGTCTGCTCCTACAAGCAGAGTTTTGGCCACATCAGCGGTTTCACCAGAGCCTATAAAAACCCTGTTTTTTCACAACAGTCGTTACACTGTCTCATTGTATTCAAAATACTGAAACCGCCTTCTTCATTCTCAAACCCTTAATCAAATTCCACTCACTCTCACCTTCGGAATCCATTACAATGGATCTTCAAGCAAAAGCCACCCATAATTATCTCCCATATCTGGTAAAAACAGATGAAAATACTCCATTCCATTCCACCATCAACATCATCTTAAAATCCAAATACCTGACAATCCTAACCGCTGACGCCCCTATCTATCTTGATACTCTCCAAGAATTCTGTTTGAATGCTGAGTTTTTGCTTCAAGACAAAAAGCCTACTTCCATTATCTCAAAAATTGGTGAGACAAGTATCGTCATTACCCCTCAACTCATATCCACAACCTTCTCACTTAATGACCTGTCAGGTAAAGACTCTTTCCCTAAAACAGAGCTTAACACAGAGTTTCAGGAAAGGGGGTATGATGCTCAGATGACTGGGTCAACACTTTTCAAAAAGTTTTTCCCACCAGTCATGAAATTTTTCTTCCATACCCTCCTTCTCTGTGTCTCCGCTAAGTCCACTTCCTTTAATGAAATCCCATTGAGGATTCAGTACTTGGGCTATGCTATGTTGTCAGATTCTGACTTCAACCTATCCCAGGGACTGTTTATGGACTTAGTGTCAAATGTGAAAGCCATAAAGTCTGGGTCTAATAATGCTTTTCTAATTTACCCAAGAATCTTAAGTGTAATCCTTCAAAAGGTTTTACCAGAAAAAGTTTTCAAAAAGGGTGAGTCTATGCAAATGAAGAGTCTAACTGATGAAACTTTCACAAGAATGTTGGGTTCAAACACCCATGAAAAAGTATCAAAAGTGTCCAAAGTTTCCAAAACACAAACAAAGAGGACTAAGACAACAACTGTTGTCCAAACCTCTGTTGTTGAACCCACTGCTCCTGATGATCATGGCACTACATCCAGTGCTATGAAACCCACACCAGCCATCTCCAAAAGAAAACGTCCATCCACAAAAACCACCACTCAACCACAAAAGAGACTTCTGGAAGATGAGTTACCAGAAGATAACTCTGTTGCAACACAAAAGCAACTAGAAACCACTGTTGGTACTTCCTCACAACAGTTGGAAATATCTCAACCTGACCAAACTCCTCATGCATCCTCACAAAAGGATCATGTTGTAAGCCAAGGGGAACCACATCATGATACATTTGAGTCACTTGGCCATATGTTCACAAGCCCCTCTCCCAGGGCTAATTCTCTTTTTACTCCTCCACCTTCACCATCACATGTTCAACAGACCATGCAACCTCTGTTTGAGGCTATTGACAAAACTCAGGAAAATCCCAGTTCCTCTCTTTCACCTATCAATGAGAGTATACCTCCACAAGTGACTGGGACTGAGGAAATTCAATCAGCCATCCCACAAACAGATGAGGAGGTTACACCCCTAGAGTTCAATGCAACTCTAGGTGAGTTTTCAAGTGGAGCAGCCGCTACTGTTGTAGAGACCATTGTCTCACACCAGGACAGTGGTTACATAACTAAGTCTCCCTTGAAGGCAACAACAGATGAGGCCACTATAGTGTCCCCAAAATCAGTTGGAAGTCCCCAGAACCAAGAAAAAGGGGCATCTGGTTCTCATCCTTTGGATTCACCTCCTAGGACTGAATCAGTTAAAACTACCACTGGTAGGAATTCAGATGATCCTATTAACTTAGGTGATGGGTTAAAATACCAAGAATTGACGGCCAGAGTCCAAACCATTGAAACCTCTGTTGCTGATATCAAAACTGATGTCAAGTTAATATTGGAATCCTTGGCTACTCTCTCCAAGAGTCAACCATCCACAACTGATATTGCTAGTGAGCTATGGAAATCTGTTTCTCCCATAATCATAGCTCCAGAAAACTAGCAGATGAGACTCATGAAACCTACATGGTAGAAATCAGAAACATGGTAGACGCTAGGTACAAAGATACCCATGCAGATATTCAGGCCATTAAAGACCACCTGCTGAAGACCACTGGCTCTGCCCCTACCACCATTCTCAGAGATGAAGATGATGATGCATTCACAGCTGATGATGCCAAAAAGGGGGAGAGTGGCAGAGATAGATTACCAATGTTAGATCCCTTTGGTTGTCCACCTTCACAAAAAGGTCAATCAAAGTCTGCCAACAAACCAGGGTCTACTCAAACAGCACCACAACAACAACAACAAACCAGCAAAGATAAAGAAGTGGACAACTCTGCCAATAAAGAAGCTGAAAAGTTGCTGAAGATAAGCAAAAGAGGGCTGACACTTTGGAAGTCAAGGCAGAGTTGTTGGTAAAACAGAAAAGGGAACAACAACAGGAAGTTGAAGATGTGGGTTCCTCTAAAAGGAAGAAAATGCCTGCCAAACATGTCAGACAACCACCATCCAAACTGAAAACCACTGCTGTTAAAACCACTGATACCACCACAACATCTGAACCTGTCATCACTATCACCAAACCTACATCTAAACCTACAACCACATCACCGCCCAAATCCCAAACATCTGCTGGTCCTACTAAGGTGCCAACAGATGTTAATACCACCACTGCTGCTACACCACCATCACCAAAAATCTTGTACAAAAGGAAGAGAAAATCAACCTTTGTTGTACAGGATGAAAACATACACACATCACCACTTCAACTACACAATCCACACCTATACCAGCCATTCCACTTTCATCATTTTCACCACACACTTCACAACTCAAATCCCACTTTGATCTACTCAAGGGGGAAATACAATCCTTCTATAATACTGAACAACCATCTGAAAGATCTTTCCCTTCTCTTCCACATTTCCCTGTTCCCCTAAACATTGACACATATCTAAAATACAAGGTTGAATAGGCAGATGCCATCATTAAAGAGAAATGCAAAGGGAAGGATGACAGGACTGCTCAGGGCATCCATTCAGCAGAGCTTAGCAAATTGAGAAGGATTGAATATTTTGCTAAGACCCTGAGCAACTCCATGTCTGCCATGCCTCTCAGCAGTGACATGGAAAGGGAGGTTAGAGAATCACTTCTTGAACAGAGCTTGGCAACCATGCCTTACAAAGCAAACAAGAAACAGTTTGCAGGCTGGACCACTCATGCACTCAGAGAAGAATTCTTAAGAATTGAAGAGTTGGCCAAGAATCCCCAAGCTAAAGTCTCTGCCCCTGATTTTGGTAAAGGCAGAGATCCAGCCAGAGCCTTGAAGTTTAAAAGGATGAGACAAGAAATTGTGGCTGCTGATTATGGGGAAATGAGGTCAGTTGCAAGATGGTCTGAGCTGAGGTTGGTTGAAACATACAAGAGACTGGAAGAAAACAGGAAGAAAGATCCTAGCCTACCCAGAAAACCTGTCTACTCTGATGAACCACTGATGAAGAGACCTCAACAGGCTTTTACATTAGACAGCTTACTGGATACTTCTGATCTATCAGCTGCTGCTAGAAGACAATTCAAGAAACAGAAAGAAATGTCTGAACAAGATCCGAAGAAGTTTGTTGATACTTACATAAAAGAGGGCCTCTTCAATCAAGTGCACTTTTTCTCAGATCCCACTACTGATAAGCTTAGAGAACTCATTGGGAGACCTCCATCACCAAACTCATCAAGAATAAAAGTGCATCTCAACAAATCATCTGACTCAAAAATTCTAAAATGGAAGGTCAATAAAGACAACCATGAATTGACTTTGCTCAGGTCAGATGGAAAAGTTCAAAAGCTAAGCATGGATGATGCATATAGCCTGTGTGCAAATGATCTCCAAACACTGCTGAACCTTGAGCTTGAAAGAGATGTAGAAGACCTATTTGCCTTGGACTTTGAACTACAATTCAAAGGACAAATCAGAGAAAGTCTGAAGAGAAATAAAGATCAATAATAAAGCTTAGTTTTGGCATCATCTGTTCTAGGGGAGATTGTTGGGTCTGTTGACCTGGAGAAGAACAGATGATTAAAAAGCCAAAATATGCTAACAGTTGATTCACACAAATAAACAGTCTTTACAAAATACTCTTCCCAAAAGACAGCTGACCCTAACAACTGTTCCATCCAAACAACTGCTATGACAACGGCTGATACAAAGGACTGCTAGAGAACAACTGATAGAGAACAACTGCTGACCAAAGGTCTGATGAAGAAACAACTGCTAATCAAGTACTGAAGACTAAAGGTCTGTTGGAGTCAACAGCACTTAGACTCCAACAGATGTTGCAAGACCATCAGAGTTTTCCCTCAACAGTAGTTTACTTTACAGTGTTTTGTAATACAACAGTAGTTTGTATAGGGCAGATGTTTTATGTTGTTATTCTGTTAGAGGTCACTATCTTAGGTGACGTCAGCACAGGTCACCAGTGGTTTAGGTTTGTCTATAAATAGAACAGTGCTTGTACTGTTCTATTGCATCACACACAAACATTCTCTCAGACAAACAATCACTGTGTGATCAGGCTGAGGGGGAGTACTTGTATTGATTGTAATCTTTCAATTAATGAAAGCTTTCGATTAAGAAGACATTTATTCCTATTGTTTTGATTATTGTTTATCATTCCGCTGCACTTTCCATATATACTTACATCATTCAATTCTCATCTTCTTCTAAATATGTCAAAACAATCAAACTCAGATCCTAACAAGACAAAAAGCCTACATCCATTATCTCAAAAATTGGAGAGACAATTATCGTCATTACCCCTGAACTAATATCCACAACCTTCTCACTCAATGACCTGTCAGGTAAAGACTCTTTCCCTAAGGCAGAGCATCACACAGAGTTTCATGAAAGAGGTTATGATGCACAAATGACTGGGTTAACCCTTTTCAAAAAGTTTTTCTCACCATTCATGAAATTTTTCTTTCATACCCTCCTTATCTGTGTCTATGCTAAGTCCATTTCCTTTAATGAAATCCCATTGAGGATTCAGTACTTGGGATATGCTATGTTGTCAGATTCTGACTTCAATCTATCCCAGGGACTGTTTATGGACTTAGTATCAAATGTGAAAGCCATAAAGTCTGGGTCTAATAATGCTTTTCGGATTTACCCAAGAATTTTGAGTGTAATCCTTCCAAAGGTTTTACCTGAAAAAGATTTCAAAAAGGGTGAGTCTATTCAAATGAAGAGTCTAACTGATGAAACTTTCACAAGAATGCTGGGTTCAACTACCCAAGAAAAAGTATTAAAAGTGTCAAAAGTTTCCAAAACACAAATAAAGGGGACTAAGACAACAACTGTTGTCCAAACCTCAGTTGTTGAGCCCACTGCTTCTGGTGATCATGGCACTACATCTAGTGCTGTGAAACCCACACCAGCCACCTCCAAAAGAAAACGTCCATCCACAAAAACCACCACTAAACCAAAAAGGGGACTTCTGAAAGATGAGATACCAGAAGAAAACCCTGTTGCAACACAAAAGCAACAAGAAACCACTGTTGTTACTTCCTCACAACATTTGGATATATCTCAACCTGACCAAACTCCTCATGAATCCTCACAAAAGGATCATGTTTTAAGCCAAAGGGAAACACATCATGATACATATGAGTCACTTGGCCATATGTTCACAAGCCCCTCTCCCAGGGCTAATTCTCTTTTCACTCCTCCACCTTCACCAAAACATGTTCCTCAAACCATGCAACCTCTGTTTGAGGCTATTGATAAAACTCAGGAAAATCCCAGTTCCTCTCCTTCACCTATCAATGAGAGTATACCTCCACAAGTGACTGGGACTAAGGAAAATCAATCAGCCATCCCACAAACAGAAGAGGAGGTTACACCCCTAGAGTTCAATGAAACTCTAGGTGAGTTTTCAAGTGAAGCAGCCACTACTGATGTAGAGACCATTGTCTCACAACAGGACAGGGGTTACATAGCTAAAACTTCCTTGAAGGCAACAACTGATGAGGCCACTATAGTGTCCCCAAAATCAGTTGGAAGTCCCCAGAACCAAGAAAAAGGGGCATCTGGTTCTCATCCTTTGGACTCACCTCCTAGGACTGAACCAGTTACAACTACCACTGGTAGGAATTCAGATGATCCTATTAACTTAGGTGATGGGTTACAATACCAAGAATTGACGGCCAGAGTACAATCCATTGAAACCTATGTTGCTGATATCAAATCAAATATCAAGACAATATTGGGATCATTGGCTACTCTCACCAAGAGTCAACCATCCACTGAAGATATTGCTAGTGAGCTATGAAAGTCTGTTTCCCCCATCATCATAGCTCACAGAAAACTAGCAGATCAGACTCATGAAACCTACATGGCTGAAATCAGAAATATGGTAGATGCTAGGTACAAAGATACCCATGCTGACGTTCAAGCCATTAAACACCATCTGCTGAAGACCACTGGCTCTGCCCCTACCACAATTCTCAGAGATGAAGATGATGATGACTTCACAGCTGATGATGCTTAAAAGGGGGAGAGTGGCAGAGATAGATTGCCAAAGCTAGATCCTTTTGGTTGTCCACCCTCACAAAAGGGAAAATCAAAGTCTGCCAACAAACCAGGGTCTACCCACACAGCACCACAACAGCAACAACCAAATGTTCAAACCTCTGCTGCTACTGAAACTGCCAAAATCAGCAAAGCAAAGGAACTTGATACCTCTGCTAATGAAGAAGCTGAAAAAGCTGCTGAAGAAAAGCAAAAGAGGGCTGATACTTTGGAAGTCAAGGCAGAGGCTTTGGTACAAAAGAAAAGGGAACAACAGCAAGAAGTTGAAGATGTGGATTCCTCTAAAAGGAAGAAAATGCCTACCAAACATGTCAGAAAACCACCATCCAAACTTGCTGCTAAAACCACTGCTACCAAAACCACTGCTGCCACCAAAACATCTGATACCACCACAACATCTGAACCTATCACCACAACCACCAAACCAACCACTGAACCTATCACCACAACCACCAATACACCACCTACAACCACTTCACCACCTAAATCCCAAACATCTGCTGGTTCTACAAAAGTGCCAACAGATGTTAACACAACCACTGTCTCTACACCACCATCACCAAAAATCTTGTACAGAAGGAAGAGAAAATCTACCTTTGTTATAGAAGATGAAAACATTCACACATCACCACCTACTACTTCAACCACACAATCTACACCCATATCTGCCATTCCACTTTCATCATTCTCACCACACACCTCACAATTTACATCCCATAGACCACTACCAACCATTACACCATTGGTTGTTTAGTATCCCCTTGAACTTGATCTACTCAAGGGGGAAATGCAATCCTTCTACAATGCTGAACAACCATCTGAAAGATCTTTCCCATCTCTTCCACATTTTCCTGTTCCCCTAAACATAGACAAATATCTAAAATTCAAGGTTGAACAGGCAGATGCCATCATAAAAGAGAAATGCAAAGGGAAACATGACAGGAGTGCTCAGGGCATCCATTCAGCAGAGCTTAGCAAACTGAGAAGGATTGAAGATTTTGCCAAGACCCTGAGCAACTTTATGTCTACCATGCCTCTCAGCAGTGACATGGAAAGGGAAGTTAGGGAATCTCTTCTTGAAAAGATCTTGGCAACCATGCCTTATAAAGCAAACAAGAAACAGTTTGCAGGCTGGACCACTCATGCTCTCAGAGAAGAACTCATAAGAATTGAGGACATCACCAAGAATCCCCCAGCCAAGGTCTCTGTCCCTGACTTCAGTATAGGCAGAGATCCAGCCAGAGCCTTGAAATTCAAAAGAATGAGACAAGAAATTGTGGCTGCTGACTATGGGGAGATGCAGTCTGTTGCAAGATGGTTAGAGCTGAGGCTGGTTGAAACCTACAAGAAGCTGGAAGAAAACAGGAAGAAAGACCCTAACTTGCCCAGAAAACCTGTCTACCCTGATGAACCCCTGATGAAGAGACCTCAATAGGCTTTTACATTAGACAGCCTTCTTGATACTTCTGATCTATCAGCTGCTGCAAGAAGACAATTCAAAAAGAAAAAAGAAATATCTAAAGAAGATCAGAAGAAGTTTGCTGATACCTTTATAAAGGAGGGCCTCTACAATCAAATACACTTTTTCTCAGATCCCACTACTGAAAAACTCAGAGAACTCATTGGGAGACCTCCATCACCAAACTCACCCAGAATAAAAATGCATCTCAGCAAATCCTCTGATTCAAAAATTTTAAAATGGAAGGTCAACAAAGACACCCATGAAATGACTTTGCTGAGATCAGTTGGAGAAGCTCAAAAGCTAAGCATGGATGATGCATATAGCCTATGTGCAGATGACCTCCAAACGTTGCTGAACCTTGAGCTTGAAAGAGATGCAGAAGACCTCTACTCTTTGAACTTTGAGTTACAATTCAAAAGTCAAATCAGAGAAAGTCTGATGAGAAATAAAGATCAAGAATAAAGTCTAGTTTTGGCATCATCTGTTCTAGGGGGAGATTGTTGGGTCTGCTGACCTGGAGAAGAACGGATGATTGAAAAGCCAAAATATACTAACAGTTGATCCATATTAATAAACAACATTTACAACATACTCCTCCCAAAAGACTGTTGACCCTAACAACTGTTCTACCCAAACAACTGCTGTGACAACTGCTGCTACAAAGGACTGCTGGATAACAACTGATAGAGAACAACTGCTAACTAAAGGTCTGATGAAGAACAACTACTGATCAAGTTCTGAAGACTAAAGGTCTGTTGGAGCCAACAGCACTTAGGCTCCAACAGATAATACAAGACCATCAGAGTTTTCCTCAACAGTAGTTTACCTTAGAGCATTCTCAATAGTTTCCTCATCCCCCATTCACTCACAACCACATATTACATTAAAAATCATTACAGTTTCTCTCTCCTGCACTCACAACCACTTTCAACAAATATTAAAAAATAAATACAGTTTTCCTGTTCACCCTAAAAGATTCCCAAAGAACCCAAATTTTACCGATAAACAGTAGATTCCCCATTTTCTTCACTCACAACCACTTCCAACTCCATTAAAAATTATAGGGTTTTGACTCACCAAAAAATAGGGGCACTACTGTGAATGCTCTTACAGTGTTTTACAATGTAACAGTAGTTTGTAAATAGCAGATGTTTTATGTTGTTTTTCTGTTAGAGGTCACTGTCTTAGGTGACGTCAGCTTAGATCATCAGTGGTTTAGATTTGTCTATAAATAGAACAGTTCCTGTACTGTTCTATTTGTCACTCAAAACATTCTCTCAAACAAACAATCACATAGTGATCAGGCTGAGGGGGAGTACTTGTAATTGATTGTAATCATTCAATATAATGAAAGCATTCGATTAGAAAACATTTACTCTTTTGTTTTGATTGTAGTTTATTATTCCGCTGCGCTTTCCATTTATATATACTTCATTCTTCTCATCTTTACTCAAACAAATCAAAACAATCAAACTCAGATCCTAACATAATAAACTGCCGAAAATCACTGATCTGAACCTGGAGAGGTCAAGCGGAGTGGTTGCGACGTGGACATGAATGTGGCTAGAAGCGAGAGCTAGAATCTGTGCATGAAGCCATGTGATGGGTAAAGTCTGCCTGGAAAGTTGTGAACTCAGCAGATAGGGTGTCGAGCTGGTCCATGATAGTGCGGAGGATGCACCTCCACGGGCGGCTCTGTCGACCTTCTCCGGCTCCTGCTGCTTTTGAATATGGTCCTGGTGTTGCAGCTCTAGCTGCTGCTATATCTGAATGCTTGGATCCTCCTGCCTCTGCTGTTGCACACGTCTCCCCAAACTGCTCCTAAAAAGCAGCCTCTTCATCCTACATGCGCCTCTTCTTGTCAACGAACCTAAGCACAATTCCTACCTTTTCCACCACCCCAACATTCTTCATCACTTCATTTTTAAGTGGGCGGACCTGTCCCATAATGGTCAGATGGGCCAGAGCCTGAGGATGGAGTACCCCCAGACTGGTGGCCAGGCGTGTAATATAAGGTCCACCAAAAATATGGCTCGTGGCAGTAGTACCCTAGCAGCGGGTGAAGAACTCAGCAAGTGCATGCACGAGGTTATAGTGTGCACCCTCGATGATATTGTAAAGGTAGAAAACCTCCCTCTCCTTAACTCCCTAGTACTGTCCTTCCGAGCCCCAAAAGTGCTAGCAATCATCATGTGCAGCCACCTGTGCAATGGATCCTGGAAGCTCAACCTCTTATGTTTCCTAGGGTTCTACAAGACATCAGTGATCTGAGCCTGAAACTCAGCAGGCTGCATACCGGCTGGCCACTCAAAAACGCTCTCAGTGAAGATCAATGAGTAAAACTCCCTTTGTCTATACAATCCCAATCTGATCCCAAACTCTGCAAGGGTAAGCCTGTACCACACTCTACCCATCCCGAACTTGACGCAACGTTCGGTGATCCTGTCCTCCGACCATGTAGGTGGAGTATAAGAGAATGAAGACATGAACTCCAGGGTGAGCTCCTTGTAGGTGTGCTCTATGATCTGAACGAATCGGGTCCACTGGTGAGAGAGTATGTTGTAGAACCGTGAAGATAGTCCTACAGAGTCTGCTGCCTCGAAGTCCACAGGTCTATAATCCCCGATCTGCCTGGGCATAATCCTGAGCAAATGCCTGTGAGCGTTATGCTCGTCACCATGTTGGTTGAAGTACAACCATGGGTGGACCTCATCTGGGATAGGTTCATCAACCTCTGCTATCTAGTGAGGAGGTATCTCCAGGGGCGGTGAGTCGTCCGATTGGTGAGAATGGTGGGAGCCCGAGGACAGTGATCTTGATCGCTGTGCTTGCCTCTTTCGCTCGGGTGCCATTTTCCTACAAAAACACAAAAGAATCAGTTCAGTTTCTCAAAATATAAAATGCAGAAATTTTAATACTTTTGGGTACCAGTGGCTGCACGCCCGTGGGCAGTGGTATGCATGGCCGTGTAGCTCAGTCAGTAAGTCTGATTAACTATTGTTTTAACTCTTTAAACTGGCTTTTATCTAAAAAACCCTAAAACTTATTTTAAACTACAAAAATGTTTAATATTGAAACTTAAAAAGTTCTAGTGGTTTTCCAGGTCCAGCACGGAGCATGGGCGTGGTTTGACTGGTCAACATGGGAAATTCAAACAGTGTCTTCCAGATGAGCACGCCAATGCTCAATAGTGAGCACGGCCGTGCACCTGTCTGAAGTTATGGGTTTCAAACCTGTCAGAATTCCCGTGAAATTTTTCACAAAATTTCTCAAAATATTTACCCCATTATGTTCCTAGTACTACCATAATCATTTTCCTAAAGTTTCATGCTTAGATTCGGGCTAAAAAGGCTAGAGATCTAAGATTTTCTTTAAGAAATGGTGTTACTCTAAAACTCAAGAATCTGGACAGATCTAGACCTTAGAGCACATAATGGTTGTTAAAGAGTGATTATACATACCTTAGGATGACGATTTGAGCTTGAAATGAAGAAAAAAGGTTGAAAATGGCGGATTTAAGGGGGTAGGCGCCGGAGATACAAGTTGGGGAAGTAGGTGAATGGGTTTGAAAAGTCAAAAGCCCCTTTAAATACCCCAGCTGGTTTGCTCCTCGAGAACGACCATGCTCAGTGATGAGCACGAGCGTGCTTGTCACCTGACAGTCCATTTTTTCGTGTTTTTCAATTTTTAAACTGTTTTTTAAAGATATGATTTTAAAATTTTAGGTGGATTTCTCTAAATTGATTTTATGTCTCGAAAAAAAATTAATTTTAAAAACAATAACATTCTTATACATTAAAGTATCATAATCACCAATTATGCAAGTGCATTAACTCTTCAATTGAAAGAACAATAACATCTATTTCTCAAATATGTATTGTACCATTCTTATACATTAAAGTATCATAATCACCAGGTTCAGTTTATCACCTGTGGTGTATTGGTGCACAATAATTACATCCTACGATGTTTCATATTACCTTTTAAGCACTCAATTGCTTTAGGATACTCATGAGGAGTTCCACTTATATTCAATTCAATCATATAACAAACATAACGTATTCAGAATTGAATCTATTTATTCCGATCATAACGTTCTCGAGAACTTACGTTACAAGGTTTTGACACATTAAATCCTTCATTAGGTATTTTCATGTAAACTTTCAGTGTCAAGTGAATCATGATATTTATAAGACGCATTTAAATTCTCTCTTTGCATTACCAGACTAATAACATAATGAAAAATCATTGTATCCACCACTGGAGAATGCGTCTCCTCATAATCAATTATGGGTCTTTGAGAAATTCTTGTGCCACCAATTTTACCTTATATCATTTTCTTTTCAAATGTTGATTCGCACAAAAGACCTTTTCTTATCTATATGTCTTACAACTTTTGTTGTATGGACTACTGGTCCAAAACTTTTCTTTTCAATAGAGAATTCAACTCTGTCGTATTTGCATCTTTCCATTTTGGCCAATCATTTCTTTGTATTCATTCATAGGCAGATCTTAAATCTTGATCCTCATTTCAAGCGCTACATTACATAAAATTTATAACGATGTCAATTTTATTCGATTCCATACATTTCATAGACATGATACTATATAATGAGATCTCTTTATTTTCAGGTACCTGAGGTTCTTCTGGAACCATTGTGTCTAATGTCTCTTCAGGAGACCTTTTTACTATAACCTCAACTTGACCATCTTTATTACTTGCTCCAATTTCTCGAGGATTTTTTTATTCTTTGGAATCGACTAGTCTACCACGCTTCAGGCGTTAAATAGGCTTATTGCCAATATATGATTGTCCTTCCCGGACACTCATCTTAAATGGAGCATTAGCAGTTGGTATATGTGACTTGATTAGCTATTCATCATATTAGGTCAGTTAATGCGTCTGGTAATTAATTCGCTAATCTTTGTGAATTAATTATCCTTTGAACTTCTGGTTCACATTGTTTAGTACGAGGATCAATGATATTTCATTCTAACTTATTTCTATTGCCAACTGCCTTTTATCTCCCCCTGATGTTGGGAGTGTTAATCCATTGAGATGGATATTAATTAATTGAGATGTAAATAAATCTCTTGTTGAAGGCTCTGTAAGTCATCATATATTCCCAATCACCTTTTAAGGTCCCATCTCCATGCTTCGTGGTGGATCAATTTCAATATATATCGCACAACAAAAAACTTAGATGGGCAATGTTTGGTTCCTGACCAAAAACCAACTATAATGGGGAGAAACTATTAGCACATATTGGCTTGATGTGAATAAATGTTACTGCATGTAAAATCAAATATAAAGATAAACTTTTGCTCTCATGATCATTGACGTTACAATCAATAATAGGCGTTTTAGTGATCATCTCAATGAAAGCAATATGTGTATGAACATAAGCTACTAGTATTTCAATATTTAGGAATTGAATTCACCAAATATGCCATTTTAGAATAATGTGCTTGATATCTTATCACCTACTCCATATATCACACAAACTTCAGGTTGCACACTTGATAACCATTTAGACGATGCATCGATTTTAAATACTAAATGGTATCATGTTAGGACATATGTATCCTTTAATCAATTCCAAAATAATATGGCAAATATATAATTTTGCTTAAGAGCAAACATTACATGCTATGTATCTCAGATTGAAAAATCTTTAAGTTCTTCATTATGTTCACATCATCATCAACTCGGTGTGGTCTTACCGGTCATGCCAACTAATTAAATAATTATGATCTATAAACTAAATTTCTAGTTTATGATCGAATATGTATTACTTGCACGTATGCAATACAAAACATAAGATATGAAAGAATGTATTATAACTTCAATATTCAAACCATCATGTTATATAATCACTCCTTTTATTTGCCACATGTGGTGGTCAATCTCATTAGTAACATGTTCATTATTGCATTTTTGATGATCGATCTCATTATTAACTTGGCTATCGTTATAGTCATTGATGGTTGATCATATCATGACCATCATTATAACTTCTTATGGCCGATCTCATTATCAAAATAACCATCACTGCAATTTTCTCAATTATGTCCAAGATCATGAATTTTCAATGATCGTTATATAATCACATTCACTTCAAGAAATGAAGTAAAACCAACCAAGCTTTATTATTTTCTTAGATATAAGAATATAAAGTCATTTCAAACCTTTCATGCCCTTTTAATGGTATTGCTACTTCAGGAGCGTATAAAATTGAGAAGTATTTATATTTCCTCAATTACCATGATCATGGACTTTACATTGATCATTATATCATCACATTCACTTCAGGGAATGGATTATAACCACAAAACTTTCATGGTGGAATCATTACAACTTCCTTAGTTATGTACATGATCTTTAACCTTTATACCGATCATTTTTCATCACATTCACTTTAGGGAATGGATGAGAACTACACCACTTTCATGGTGGTCATTTCAAACCTTATATATTCTTTAATAATCTTGCTACTTCATGAGAATATTTTAAGGTTTGAAACATACAAAATTTGTTTTATCCAATTTCCGTCATATATAAACTTTTCTTCACATAACAACCATGGAGAAGTAATTATATGTCCAAGTCATATAATATTATCGGCCCAACATCTTACGACCTTTTATAACATGATAATGAGATTCAAGGTGTAAGACACGTTGGATGTCAAATGTAAATCATTCATGAGAGTGATAATAAACCATAACTTTGTTTTATTCGTTTTGTTCAATGCTAAGTAAATGATAGCATATAAAATACAAGATTGTCAATTGTATACATAATCCAACATATGATGTTATAACATGTTACAAAATAAAACAAGTTATGGTACAATCTTTGTGAAATAAAGTGTTTCATCATTTAAAAGAAAAACATATAATTTATTTATTGGTTTATCACAATATAACTTATCGCAAGTATGATCTTTATGAATGTATTTGTCACTCTAATTTGAAAAATAAACAAATATCTCCATCAAGTCCAAACAATGTTTAATAACTTATGATCAAGTCCCTATAAACATATCCTTTTAATACAAGCATTTCAAATATTAGTATCTAAGTATGAATATAATAACATTCACAAATATCCATAGAATTTATTATCCTTCATTCGCCTTCCTGTGTTTTTTTTCATCAAAAAACTTTATTTAACATAATTTTATAAAATCTTATTGATTTCAATTAATATTTAAGATCCAAAAAGTTTCTAGTTTGTGATATTTGAGAATTCGTTTTTCCAAACAATTTGATGGTGATATCGAAGATGGTTTTGGATGATAACAATAAGAAAAGAAATGGCACGTACTCATCCAAGAAATCAATGAGAAATACAAGATCAATAACTAACAAATCATATGAATCAAACTAAAGCTTACTTGTACGATAGTTTTATTGAGCACATATGATAGTTTCATCAAACTCTAAAAGCAACTCGTGCTGATAACGTGTTGTAAAACAATGACCTACTAGCAACCAACATACAAAGTATAAGAACTATGAAAGATTAGAGGAAGATAGATAGATAGAATAAAGATGTATTATTCATTGAGTGTGTTATCAAGAAATACAAGGAAGCCTCTGTATATAAGGCTCTTACATTAATATAAAGAGATGGGAGTTGGAATGTGGATAGTCACCATAATAACTTATTTATAACATATATTAACTTTTTAACATGGGTAATAATAATTCTGAAAATATTAAAGAGAACTTTACTCGCAAGAGTACAAAATATATACCATTTAATGCATTAAATAAAGATACTATTAGTTTTTTTAAAAAATATAACCATAAATTGCCTAATTAATTCATATCATAGCTGGACTCCAAGTCGTGTATTAAGTAGCACCCTCTATATAACATATGGTAATCAAAATGCTTAAGTAGTTGAGTTTTGTAATGGGAAAACTAGCATTATCACTGCTTGTAATCTTCATATTAATAGCAGTTAACCTTGTTTATGCAAATGTTGATGTTGGTCACGGAAATGGAAAACCGATTCGTGTGAATAAATGCATGATGAAACCCTTCACTGTTCATATCGAAAGTAATGTAAACAATCTTCAGTTTCATTGCAAGTCAAAAGATGACGATCTTGGTCCCGTGACCCGGAATGCTGGAGAGGAATACGACATCCATTTTTGCTTAAATTTTGCGAGATCGACTCTCTTCTTCTGTCACTTTTACTGGCAATCCAAACAAAGGGTGTTTGATGTTTTTGCCACAAAGGCGAAGCATGACCCAAATTATTGTTTTAATGGTCCTCGTGCTGCTAAAGCGGACTGTTATTGGCTGGTAAAGGAAGATGGATTTTATGTTGCTAAGTTCAATCATCCTGGCCCGAATGATTGGGTCAAAAGATATGATTGGGAATAACATTGTTTATTGTTATCACTTATTATACCATCCTTTGGACTCAGTTTAATTGGTTGTATCGTTTTCATAATCATGATCAAGAGTATTGAATATAAAATAATAATAAAAATAATAATAATAATAATAATAATAATAATAATAATAATAATAATAATAATAATAATAATAATAATAATATAAGCAAACTGGATTTGATTCCTACCTTTAAATGTTGTGAAGGTAGATAATGCTATAAACAACTCAAATAATAATAAAAGTTGTACTACTACGAGGAAATAGTGGTTTTCAATTGCTATCTTACATACATGGGTAGATATAATATATTATGATCCAACAAATGTTAATATCATGTATATATAAAGAGTCCACAAAGAAATATTGAATAGCTCCTAAATTTACTGAAAGCGAAGGTTGTGATGTGGTGGGGTAACATGTGAAAAAAAAAAAGCTGAAAGTAGGTAGCGGTGGTTTAACATTTCAAATTTTATTAAGGTGACTTGTGGTGATGTGAAAGATGATGGGGTAAGTAACAAAAAAAATAATAAAAAGATAGTGAAATTGAAATAAATGATTCGTTTATATATTAAAAATAAATAAATATTCTATAAAAAATAAATAAATATCCCATATATATATATATATATATATATATATATATATATATATATATCTATAGGGGAAAGTTAATTTGAGAACACCTATATTTCGTGCGAACCGTGAGAACGGCATCTAAAACCATTCAAATTCAAAATTTCTTTTTACATTTATCTTTATTACTAAAATACAATCTCAAAAACACAATTTACGCGTAAAAATTCAAACGTATACGAAAATAAATTGTTTTTACACATGTGTAAATTTACTGTTTATACATGTATAAACTGTTTCATTTACACATGTGTAAAAAGTGTTGATGCATTTTGCGACTAAGGATTGGATATACATTATTAACACATGTTAGTGGATAGCCGAAGGTAGTTCAATATGGGCGAATGAAGATTAAGACTGGGCGAAGGTGAAGATAATGGGGCGAAGGAAGAACTGAAGTGGACGAAGGAAGATTGATCATGGACTGAAGAACACATTCGACCACTTGCAGTGGGCGAATGTGGAAAATGCCCACATTCGACCATCTGTAAGGGGCGAATGTGCAGAGGCTATATATAGTTTTTGAGTTTTTGATTATGTAAGAGAGTTATCATTTGTGTCCAGGTTCAGTTCAGGTTTAGGAGTGTTTTTGAGAAAGTGTCTTTGTGATTCTAGATTAACATAAACAGTGTAAATGCTTATTGATTGAAAGTTAATCTATGAAAATGATATTGAAAATGATCTTGATTGTGTCGTGATTAGCATCTTATCAATTTGTTCAGATCTAGGGTTTCCGCACCTAGATTTGTGACTTGTATGATCATAGAATCCTGTTTTAGCTAAATTCCAACGCTAACAAAGTGGTATCAGAGCTTAGAGGATCATACAACAACAAGTTTGATAAGATCAGAGTTGATTTGGACATGTTTTAGACAAATTATCATCTGTTTTTACAAAAACTCTTATAAAACATAGTTTTTGATCGATTTAAAGGTGATTTTGTGGTCAAATTCAAGTTTTCCAAGACTTAAAGTTGTTCCAAATCAAATCCGAAACATAACCTGATTGAGATCATTGAAATCCATGAACTTTTGAAAATCTGAGATCAAAATAACCGTTTTTCAAACAATAACCGTTTTTCAAAAATGAGATCTGCTGATAAGGGGCGAACCTGGAACTTGGACTGAGTGTTGTGGGCGAACCTGACAAAAAGTGGGCGAACCTGAGTTTAAAGTGGTCGAACCTGAAAATTTTTGTTGAAATTTTTCACCTTCGGGTCTTCAAAAAGGGGCGAAGGTGGCCTACTTCTACATTCGTGTCTTTAATTAGGGGCGAATGTGAATTTTACCCACATTCGTCCACTTGAACCGGTCGAACGTGGAACCCTATAAATACATCAGTCACTTTCGAGTTCTTCATTCTGATATTTTTCAAATTTTCTGTCATAACAAGACCTTGTTGCTTGTGCATAAAAGTGGGCGAACCTGAAGAAAAAGTGGTCGAATCTGAAAATTTGTCTAGAAATTTTTCACATTCGGGTATAACTTTCTACATTCGACCGTTTTGCTTCGGACGAAAGTGGAAATTGTGTTGATTTGATTTACATTCTGGTCATTTTCACCTTCGGTTTGACACTGTTTGGACGAAAGTGAGTTAGAAGGGACGAAAGTGTGTTAGTTTGGACGAACCTAGAAAATTTTGGACGAAAGTAGTACTTTTCGGGCGAACGTAGTATTTTTGCTGAAAAATTTTCTAAGTGTTGAGTTTTTCAGATTGTGATCATGTGGCGTTTTCAGACTACTTCGGGATCAGCTCCAACACAACCACAACAACAGACAATGGACCCATGGACTGTGGCAGCTCAAAAGACGAACACGCAATCCTCACAACCGCATAACTACATGACAACAACGAGCACGATGTCTCAGAATGTAGCACATCCGGCATTACAATCAGATTACTGGGGAGTAGCTGCAGCGGCGGTAAATACTCAAACCACTAACGCTATCTCTACCTTGATTAAGGATTTGTCTACAGGTAGTGGAACTCGGCCACCTAAGCTCATGGATATGCAAGAGTACAACCAGTGGCACACCATGTTCAAGATCCATCTGGAAGGCATGGGAGTTGAAGGAGCTGAGGCATGGAGTATGATCGTCAAAGGATACACAGCACCGATTCTGGAGAATACCGGTGAGTTGATTCCTCTGGAGAGCTTGACTGAGGATGAAAAGAAGAAATACGTGGTGGAGAAGAAGGCGTTCTCTCAACTGACACAGGCGATTACAAGTGACCTGTTGCATCAGTTTGGGACATGTACTACGTCAAAGCAGCTTTGGGATAAGCTGAAGAGGAAGCATAATGGAAATGAAAAGACCAGGAGTTTGAGAATGGAGGAGTTGGTTAAAGAGTTTGATAATTTTTCTTTCATTAATAATGAAACTTTGAAAGAACTAACTCCAAGATATATGCATTTATTGTCTGAATTGTCTAGCTATGGTGTACAGATTCCCATGACTAAGCAGGTGGATAAGTTTGCAGATGCTTTGCCACCACAATGGGATCAGCATGTGGAGGTACTCAGAGAGAAGGATGCTTATCAATTCTGGACCATTTCAGAGTTTATTGAGAAGTTGGAGAACAAAGAGCTGGAGGATAGGAGGAAAGCTAGGAGGTCGCAGATTCCTCAGAATCCAAGTCTGTATTTTGGAGGTACTTCAGTTTCAGCTGGAAACTCGAGTTCTGGAAGCGTTGCACCACATGTTGCATGCATTTCTAATGTCATGGATTCATCAAAACCAACCACCAACTACACACCACCACAATACAATTCCTACACACAACAATCATCATACACACCACCACAATATACTTCCTACATTTCACCAGTCTCTCCAATGCAACAAGCTAGTTTTTACACTGCTAACCAATCACAACAACCATCAAACCAAATTACTCAACATAAACAACCGGTGGTTTTGGATACATCCAACTTAGGAAACGTGACTGTGGAGGTTGCTCAGCAACACATTGCATTAGTCTCTGCAATGGTTTCATCCTACAATGGATTGGTTGCTAGTCAGATTGGGAACAACAACTTGACCAACGAAGATTACGCACAGATCGATAAAGAAGAGATGGAACTCATAGACATTCAATGGGCTTTTGCGAGTATAATGAGGAGAGCAACAGAGTTCATAGAGAAAACTGGAAGGACTGACTTGGCAACTTCTCCCAATACAACCTATGGTTTCAATAAGGATAAGGTTACATGTTTTAATTGTGGAGAGAAAGGACACTTCAAACGGGAATGCACCCAGCCACCTAAACAAGGTAACCGAAACCCTTTCAATGCAAACTACCAGAACCGTCAACAAAACCAAGTTTCTTACCAAACAAACAACAACTACCAAAACCGAAACTTTAACAACCAAAACAGACAACCAAACACTCAAAACCAGATTCAAAACCAATCTCCTAATCACCCAAACCGAACAGTTGTACCTATCACTACACCTACTGAGACTCAACAGAATGCGAATCAGAACCAAGCTTTGGTAACTCAGCAGGATGAGAGGTTTGACTGGTCGGGTATGCAAATAGGAGTTGAAGAAGTAACTACTGGTGGGAATGTGGCTTGTGTTGCCTATCAGGTTGATTTGGAAGAGTCGGTGGTAGTTGATGAGAAGAAAGAAACTGAGGAGAGCGAGAGTGATGATTCTGAGACAGAGATGGAAGTGGAGAGTGAACCTGTTGAGGTTAAGGCTGAGGAGAAGAGATCTGGGATGGTGATTGATTCAGTTTCTGATGTTCCCGAGGAGTGTAAATCAGTCTATTCAGATTGTGAGAGCGAATCAGACACAGAGGGAAGTGTTGATTCTTTGGATGATGATATTGACCAGTTGCTGGCAGAAGCTGATTTCTTGATGACGAGGAAGTCGTGCATAGCTGATGATGCTTTCACCAAGATCGATTACTCAAAGTTTTTCACTGGAAAGGAAGCTCATTTTGCTTTGATGGCCATGACCGAACCGCCAAAACCTGTAAGTTCTGAATCTAACACTGATGTCATGAGTAATAAATACTGTGGGACTTGTGATAGGTTGACAGAGGAGAATAAACAACTCCGAATTTCACGTGATAGTGCTATTCAAAATTGTCAATCTACTCGCAAAGAGTTAAATGCTTTTAACAAAGTATTAGATGGCTATAAAAAGGACATTTCTGACTTGAAAAACACTTTGTCATTGAAACAATTGGCCATAAATAACTACATCAATGAAATTGAAAACACCAAGTTAGAAATGGCTGCCATTAAATGCTTTGCTGAAAAGGTTAACAAGAAGTTAGAAAGCTATAAGAATGTTGCTTATGTCGTGGATCATATCATTGATGATAACACCACCAACTACAAGTCTGTACCATCTCCGGTTCTGTTTGAGAACCATAACTATCATCAAGTTATACCGGAGAGTTCGGTGAAATCAGACTCATCATCAGATATGGAATCTAATACCTCGAGTATTGGTGATCCATATCCTGAAGATGTGAGACCGATTTTGGGCTTGAACAATGAGGGTGTTTATGCTGAGAGTGATAGTTCAGACTCAGATAATGATGATACTGGTAGTGATAAATCTGATAATGAATGTGAGATTCCAAAAGAAAATCACATCATTACTACCGAACCAGTATCACCATCTGATCATGTACATCCGATGGCTAAGGCTATTCATGATAAAAAGTCTGAAAAGGTTGATGTTAAGAAAAAGAATGTTGTTAAGAATGTGATTGAAAAGAATGAGCTGAATGAAACCAGTGACAAACCTGTAAAGGTGTTTTATCGGATGGAAGGATCCGATAAAATCATTGCTGATGAGGAATTTCCGATTAAAAATGTTAACTATTCTAAACTTGATAAAATCTGGCAAGAAAGCACAATTTGGTTTCCAAAACATGAAAGAACCAATGAAATTCCACCAGAAATTTTAAAGAAACTGTTTTCAGAAATTCCTCAAGAGCCAAAAATACATGTCACTGAGTTCATTCGACCTGATGATAAAGCAAATGGTTTTCATGAACCTTCTTACTCGAAAGGACCACTTCCTGAGAGTTTAAGAAATCAACAATATAATGATCAATTTCCTGTAAGATCATTTGCTTCACCAAATGCTCACTATGTGTTTGAGGAATATAGAAAGTGCTTTAAATGTGGAGAACGCGGGCATTTACTTGCTCAGTGTCCATATGTAAGGCACAAGAGACATGAAGTTGAGGTTAAGAATTCCTTGAAAAAGCCGATTGATCATTATGTCCCACCGCATAGACGGACTGTTCCTCAACAACAACATTTTCATAATCAAAACAATTTTCAAATGAGGAACAACCGTCCATTTCATTATGATCGGAGGAATCGGATTGCAATGGAACAATCTTGGAGAAAACCAGTGGTGAACACAACAGCTGATAGACAAAAGGTTCCACAAAAACCAATTGTCAAGTCAAATGTTGGACCTAAGTCTGTTCATTCGGATAAGGTTGCTAAGAAAGTTACTTTCAGTAACAATGTTCATAAACCTATTGAGAAACCAAAACCTCAAATTCGTATTCTCAAAAGGTCTGAACAATCTTGGACACCTAATGGTTCTCCAGGAGCCTCTACGTCAAAGGTGAGTGATAAAAATGAATCTGTTTTGAAAAATCAGAAAACGATTAATTCAAAACAGAAAGTTGTTGAGAAAGTCATTGAGAATGATTCTTTGAAAGCCAAAGTTCAAAGGCCCAAGACTCAGGCTTGGGTCCCCCGAAAGAACTAATTGTTTACTTTTTGTGTGCAGGGAGCTTCAGTTGGCCCTATTAGCAGTCTCTGGATTGTTGATAGTGGAGCTTCAGGCCACATGACGGGGGATTTGGCGTTGTTGTTCGATGTGAAGAATATCAATGGAGGATATGTTGCGTTCGCGGGTAATAAAGGAGGATATATAACGATGGAAGGAAGCGTGAGTAACGGGATTGTGACTTTCGAGCGGATATCTTATGTCAAACAGATAGATTATAATCTGTTGAGCGTCAGTCAAATATGCGATAAACAATTTTCTGTGCATTTTGATGACAAATCCTGCTACATCCTCAAACCGGGCTTCAAGATTCCAAAGGAGTGGGTTATGTTGATGGCACCTCGAGTCAACAATCTTTACATTCTTGATATGTCGAAGGCAATGACACCACAGGGACAGATAACATGCTTTCTTTCCAAGGCGACCGAAAAAGAATCGATAATGTGGCACCGCAGGATGGGGCACATTCATCTGAGGAAAATGAATCAGTTGGTGAGAAATGGACTTGTCGATGGAGTAAACGTGAAACATTTCCATCTGAACGACAAGTGTGTGAGCTGCATGAAAGGCAAACAACACAGACAATCCCATAAAGTGAAGAAGGTTAACTCTGTTGAGATGCCGCTTGAGCGATTGCACATGGACCTTTTTGGACCGGTCAAGCGCAAAAGTCATCTTGGAGAGCTTTATTGTTTAGTCGTCACTGATGACTATTCACGATTCTCATGGGTGATGTGTTTGAAGAACAAAAGCGACACCTTTACCAACCTACAAGTTCTGTTCACTCGGCTGGAGAATATCTACAATTTGAAGATCAAAAGGATCAGGAGTGATAACGGGACGGAGTTTAAAAATGCAAAGATGGATGAACTTTGTGAAAGCAAAGGAATTCATCATGAATATTCAGCTCCGTATACCCCGAAACAGAACGGTGTTGCTGAAAGAAAGAATAGGACTTTGATTGAGGCTGCAAGAACAATGCTCGCTGATTCAAATCTTCCGGTAATGTTCTGGAATGAGGCGATTTATGCAGCTAACTATACATTAAATCGGGTTTTGACAGTGAAGAAGTTTGGAAAAACATCTTATGAGCTGTTACACCGACGAAAGCCCAATTTAGAGTATCTAGAACCATTTGGGGCGCCATGTACGATGTTGAATCGAAGCGAGAAGTTTAGTCCGAAAGCTGAAGAGGGATATTTTGTTGGATACGCAACCCCGCTCAAACGGGTATTCAACAAGAGAACTCGTCAAGTGGAGGATTGGGCTAACGTGGAAGTTCAACGTTACACTCAAAATTTGCAAGGCACGGGCCCTGATTGGATGTTTGATTACAAAGATTCCTTTGAATCATTCAACCTAGATAGCCTGGTTGAAGAAGCTGTGATCAGATTACTTTACGAATGTGAAAACGCGGCAACTTCACCGTTGATGCGTCCAATTACCGTAAACCCCCCACCAGCTTCTAGTGATACCAGTGCTCCTACACAAGAAGAAGAGTTGTTTCAAGAAGCTTCAACTTCGTTAGACACTTCAGAATCTGAAGATGAACAATTTGAAGAAGCTGTTCTTGAAAATGCAGAAGATTTAGAAGAGCAAACTGTGAACCCAACTCAAAATCCAGATGTTGCTTCATCATCTAACACGGGTAATGATCAGGATGCTACAGAGAACTTAACTGCTCAGACGGGAGTGATTGTACCTGTTAATCCGGAATCTCGGATTCATCGTATTCACCCGCTGGAGCAAGTAATCGGTGATCCTGGTAGTGGAGTGATGACCAGAGGGCAGCTTAAAAGCGTTAATACGCCAGAGAGTTTTGGTGCTTTAGCATTGTATGCCAAAATTCAGAAATCTGGTGACCAAAATGATTGGTCGTTTGCATGTTATGTGTCCCAGGTAGAGCCAAGGACATACAAAGACGCTTTGCAAGAAGATGCCTGGGTTGAGGCAATGCAGGAAGAGTTATTACAATTCCAGAAATTGGGAGTCTGGACGCTCACAGATTTGCCGCCGGGAAGAAAGAAAATAGGCACTAAGTGGGTGTTTAAGTGCAAAAAGGATGATCGTGGAGTTATTGTAAGGAACAAAGCCAGATTGGTTGTGCAGGGTTTCCATCAGATTGAAGGAATTGATTACAATGAAATCTATGCACCAGTAGCACGAATGGAAGCTATTCGGATGTTCCTTGCGTTTGCTTCGTATAAGAAATTCAAAGTCTATCAAATGGACGTCAAGAGCGCATTTTTGTACGGTAAAGTCAAGGAGGAGGTTTATGTCGGGCAACCACCGGGCTTTGAGGACCCAATCCACCGGGACAAGGTCTATGTGCTGAACAAAGCGTTATATGGTTTGCACCAGGCTCCAAGACAGTGGTACGAGGAGCTAAGTACATACCTCATCTCCAAAGGATTCAAGCGCGGCCTCGTCGATTGCACCCTCTTTACGAAGAAGACGGGAGATGATTTGCTTCTAGTACAGATTTACGTTGATGATATTATATTTGGTTCAACTAACGAACTCTTGTGCAGGGAATTTGAAACTGTTATGCAGGAGAAGTTCGAAATGAGCGCTATGGGAGAAATGCAGTTTTTCCTCGGCTTACAAGTGGATCAAAGACCCGACGGGATCTTCATTCACCAGACGAAATATGTTGCCGACATCTTGAGCCGATTCCAGATGGAGGACTCTAAGCCGATGGATACTCCGATACAACCCAATCACGGGATTGGAGTGGACGCTAAGGGGGAGCTGACAGACCCATTTACATACAGAGCAATTATCGGATCTCTGATGTATTTGACAGCGTCTCGACCAGATATTATGTATGCAACGTGTCTCTGTGCGCGTTACCAATCGAAGCCGAAACAAAGTCATCTGACGGCGGTCAAGCGTATCCTTCGATATCTGAAGGGTTGTCCATCAAAAGGACTTTGGTACCCTAATGATGATGATTTTGATTTTATTGCTTTTAGTGATGCAGATTGGGGCGGCTGTGACAAAGACAGCAAATCAACAACAGCCGGTTGCCAGTTTTTAGGGAGCAGGTTGATTACCTGGCAATGCAAGAAACAGACTTCCATTGCACTGTCTACATGTGAAGCCGAGTACATTTCAGCCTCGAGTTGCTGTTCGCAAGTGCTCTGGATCCAACAACAGATGGTCGATTACGGTTTGCAGTTTCTTAAAACCCCTATACACTGTGACAACGAAGCCGCAATTGCATTAACTAAAAATACTGAAAATCATTCTAAAGCTAAACATATCCGGATTAAATATCATTTTATCCGTGACTGTTATGCTAAGGAATTGATTGACATGGTCAAAATCCATACTGACTACCAACGTGCAGATTTGTTTACAAAAGCTTTTGACAGATCCCGCTTTGAATATCTTTTGAAAGTAAACAATATAAAGGAAAAACAGGACTAATCGACTCCTCGGTATATCATTTTTTTGTTTTTAGTTTTAGTTTTAAATTTTTGCTAATTGGGAATTTCTCTTTGCTAATTGGGAATTTCTCTTTACTATCATAATCCTCAAAGAAGTTGATGCTTTCGAGGGGGTTGTTTAATCCTCAAAGAAGTTGATGCTTTCAAGTGGATTGTTTCTTTCAAATTTTATTTTTTTTGTTTTGTTTTTTTTTTCAGAAAAATTAAAAACCCAAAAATATGTTCTTTATTTTAGGGGGAGTCATTTTATCAGAAAAACCAAAAACATTGAAAAATTTTCAAAATACCTAAAAATTAGAAAAACCCAAAATGATTTCCTGGATAAAAAGAGGAAATGATAGTACATCAGTGGGGATCTGACACAGGCTAAAGAATTGAATAGTTTTAATGAGACGTATGTTACTTACGTGTGATATGCTGATAGGCTTCGTAGACTTTATATTGCGTGCATTAGTGATACAAACATAACAAACTACGTGTTTGTGGATGAACACCTCATGGGCATATGGTCTTAGTACCGTAATTTCGTTTGATAGGGTGTTTGTACAAAACTCGGAGGTTTAGGGTCGTTATGTTATTAGTTGTCTAGGGATAGCCTCTCTGATCTTCTGCTGTAAGTCATTACGGACCTAGATCAGACAGGATATCTTTATAAAAGAGCTTTATGCCAAAACCTAAAGTTACCGAATTGAGGAACTTTCCATGTTATATGATGATCAAAGATTATCTATAATATCGTATTGATCATTGATGCAAATCATGATTAATATCAGTCCTCAACCTGGTATGGTGCATATGTTACTTTGCTGCATTAATTTGCTGACCTGTATACCTCTATGCATTATATCTTGTACAATTACAGACGACGAAAGCATAATCACGCTTTACAATGAGTCTTTGTGCAGATTACTTCTTGATACGGGAGTATGTCGTGTGTGTGGGAACCACAATGTGTTAGTCTAATACATTTAATTCGTATCATTTTAAAGCATTGCGTAATTGTCTGCATGTGAGCTTATGTGGACAACAATATCAGCAATTACCGTGTCACATATTGTTTCTAATGATAATATTGAACCAGATCAACGCTGTGTTCAGATTTCTCAGAAAACTGATATGATCCTCTTACCGGAATTCACAAAATGTTTACTGTTTTCATTTAATTTGATGCATTTTACTTTGTCGCATTTTACTTTTATTGTCAAAAAGTTACAAAATCCAAAAAGATTTTAGGTGTGTTTTGATATAAATTTCAGAAAATCCAAAAGATTTGCATTTCTGCTTTATTTTTGATATCCGGGGATGCTTGATGGTCGATTTCTGAGATTCGATAACACCATCTGGTCTTTGTAACATTCAAAATGTGAAAATTTGAGTTTTGGAAGCTTAACGGATTGAAAAATGTTGAACGGGATTCGAATTCGTGATTTGGCCAAATTTTCAGATTTTTCCATTTCACATTCGCCCCTTAATTGGGTCGAATGTGGAAAAATCATCTCATTCGGCCGTTTTTATTTTGGGCGAAGGTGGATTTTTCACTTCCGGGTGAGATTTCCACTTCCGGGTACCAGGTTTCACCTTCGGGTCTTCAAAAAGGGGCGAAGGTGGCCTACTTCTACATTCGTGTCTTTAATTAGGGGCGAATGTGAATTTTACCCACATTCGTCCACTTGAACCGGTCGAACGTGGAACCCTATAAATACATCAGTCACTTTCGAGTTCTTCATTCTGATATTTTTCAAATTTTCTGTCATAACAAGACCTTGTTGCTTGTGTTTTCTACGACTCACTGATTTGTTCCTTTGTTATTGCTGATCATTTTAAGCATAATCTTGCAGGTAATGGACTTCGTAACAGTTCTGAATCATCGATTCAAGAACACGACCTAGGGTTTCATAACTGGGGATTTTGATGATGTTTGATACTTGATTTTGATTGCCGATCAATTTACATAGGTTTTAGGGGGAGATGATTGAAGGAATTAGGATAAAAACGTGTTTAGATGATAATTTTGATAGATTGAACACAAAGAACCCTAATTCCATTTGAAAACCTACGTAAACTGATGTTTTGATAAAATTGGTTGTAAATGAGTGTTAGACGGCCTTGTTAGTATGTTTCAGAATCAAAATTACGGATTAAAACTAAACATGGCAAAATTTTAAATTTTTGGGGGAAAACTTTCCACCTTCGGTTGGTTAAACCGGGCGAAAGTGGAACGAGTGGACGAAGGTGGAACAAATGTGGACGAATGTGACTTTTATTAAGAACTTTTTCACTTTCGACCATAATTATCTACCTTCGACCACAAAATCTCACATTCGGCCAATCCAAAAGGGGCGAATGTGCAGAACAGTTTTAACCAAAATTTTTATAATTTGTCGTTTTTGTGGTTTGACGCGTTTTATTGATTTTTGTGTACAGATGGCTGAACAACCAGAGAATATTGACACTCCAGCAGTGAATGTTGAGACTCCAGCAGAAATAACAGTTCAAGATCCAGTCCCCGTAGCTGAAACATCTACACCGAGCAGTTGGCCTTTCGAAAGATCGCACAACTGTTGCGCGTATCTAGGAGACGTGGAGAAGAACACGGAGTTTACTGGCATTATTGAGTTTCTGAAGAGGAGCAGGATTGTACATGCTCTAGCCACACCAACCATCATTTACAAAGACATAATAGAAGATTTTTACCAGAACGCTAAGTATGATTACTGGGATAATCAAACTATCATCAAGAGCAAGATTCAGGAGATAGATATGTTCTTGACTGAAGCCGACAACCGGGAAGCTTTACAGATTAAGTTCGAAGATAGAGAAGATCCCAGGGAATTGTCGTGGACAGAACAGAAGGCGTGCTTCTTAAGGATGAAATACAAAGGTCCTATCACTGACGGATCGATGTATAAGGGGAAGCTGGGAGTGCAGTACAAGTACTTTGCACATGTTCTGATTCATGTCTTTGGATGTGTTAGTGGTGGTTATGACGTGATGAGAAAAAGTTTGAGCTCATTAATGGTTGCGTTGACACTCAACAAACCATTTAATGTGTCTGGGATGATTCTTGACCACATGTTGGAGATGCTGAAGGGTATAAAGTTTAAGAAGTTCATGTTGTATCCAAGGTTTCTAATGATGATCTTTGATTACAAGTATCCAATGCTGAAGAAGGATCCGACAATGATTCTAGGGCAAGATCACATGAATATTAGAACCTTGATGAGGATGAAAGGTTATAAAGGTGTAGCTGATAATGAGAAACCACCTAATAGGAGATTGTTTGGCGCTTTGGCTTGTCCGGATTACACTGATCCAGGCAAGAACAAAGCTAGACATGATGATAGTGACTCAGACAACGACGATCCCTTAGTGTATGCTGATTCAAGCACTAAGCGGAAGCGTCAAGTAGTCAATCCTGGAGCCAAAGGGAAGGGCAAGGGAAAGGCTGTTGATCAGGGAAGCACAAAGCAACAGGCTGCTAGAAAGAAATCGACTGCAAAGAAAGGATCGGGTTTGGTGGATGAAGAGTCTGTGGATTCGGAAGAGACTGAGGTTGATGAACAGTGGGATTCTGATGACGAGAATGTAAGGACCACCAAACGTAAGGCCACTATGGTTGGTGAGTCTGAATTATTGAACCAGTCGATAGAAGAGTCTGAGAGAAGAAGGAAATCAGTTGAAGATGAAGGTTTGGGAGTTGATTTAGCTGAGCTGAGTGTTGGAGACACAGTAGTTGTGAATTTGCCTAAGAAGTCAAAGAAACAAAAGACTATGGCAAAGAAGTCTAGTGTGAAAGAACTGAGAGAGAAGGAATTAGCTCAGTTGTTGAAGGGTAAGAGATTGCCTGATGCTGGAACACCTTCCAAGTTATCTTCACTAGTTGCTAAGAAGCAGAAGAAAGGAAAGGAGGCAGAGACTTTACCAATCGATCAGTTTAATATCGATATGGATAAAGTGCTCGATATGTTTAGGAAGCCTCAAAAGGAGAAAGCTGTTGAAGTTGAGCCCTCCAGATCAAAGTCAAAGAAAATGACTGTTGATGATGATGTTATGAAACAAGTCAATAAAAAGATGGAGGATATGATGAAAATGCTGATTGCTCAACAAGCTGAAATCACTAAATTCAAGCAGAATGAGGAGAAGATGCTCCAAATTGTAGTTGCTTCGAAATCGAATCAGGATGATATTAATGAAAAGATTCAGATGTTAGAAGCTAAGAATGAGAAGCTTGAGAGGAGATGTGATAGAAACAAGAACAAGATCAAACTGATCAAGGCTGACAACAAAGAATTGAAGAAGGAAAACAAACGCTTGTGTGGTTTGATTGAAGAGTTGTATAGCAGAGCACCCCAGCTGAAAGAGGGTGAGGAAGATGAAGAAGAAGATGAGCAGAAAGTTGATTATGAGTATTCTGAATCAGAAAAAGAAGATGATGAAGATGAGGATGATGATGGTTCGGATAAAAGTGATGATGATAACAATGATGATGATGATGACAATGATGATGATGATGATGGTGCTGAGGGTACAGGGAAGAAGAAAGGTGATGAGTTTAGCAGTGGAAGTGATCATGAAGGAGGAGATGATACTTCTAAGTATACTTATGAGAAGAGAACATCACAGAAGAAGAAAGATACTGGAGAATCGAGTTCCAAGAAGAAAGGAGGAAATGTAGATTCGGATGAAAGTATCTTTTGGAACGAAAAGGTGAGATCTCTTTCTGATGATGCTAAACTGATATACAAGAACATGTTGGAGAAGAGGGAGTGGACCATTGAGTTCACTGGATGCTTCGCTGAAATATTCCAGACTGATGATTTGAGATACGAGCTGGAATATGAAGATCCAGATCTTGAAGAAGGGGAACTACCTGCATCTGTGGCGAAAGAAATACTAGATGGTCTCGCACAGAGGGTGGGTAAGACGTTTGAGGAGTTTATGATGGATGAATCGATTCCTGATATTCCTGAAAAGGATATGGGAAGTCATTCTGATGATGTGCATACTCCAGAGAACAATGAGGTTGAGATTGAAGATATTACTCATGAGGAGTTTCCCCAGTATTTCAGAAAAGAAGATGAGAACGAAGTATTTCCTGACTTCACAGAGATACCAAACAAGTCAGCGAAACAAAAAGCGAAGAGAAGAAGCGAAGAGTTTGTTGAGAAGGTGTTTGGTGATGAAAAGATAGATTCTTCTAACCAGTCTGATGAGTTGAAGAATTATATGAAGAAGTTGAAGGAGATGGATGAGAACCGACCTAAACCTGAAGCTCAAGGTAACTTCTATCGTTTTCATAATGCCAAGTTCAAAGGCAGAGCTCTTGGGTGGACTTATCTTGGCAGACTGAAGTGTATTGCTGCGAAATGGGAAACCGGAATTCTGTATTTCAACAGATTCTGTGATTTGCTTACTCTACCGTACTGGGCGGTGAGAGATTTATGCAGATTCCCAATGTCAGGTGCCGAGGTAAATGGATCGCATGTCGGTTGGTGTGCAGACAAATTAGTTTGGGAGAGTCGCACAAGATGGAACAGGTTTAAGCCTCAATATCCCCGTAGAAAAGTTCATAGGGATATTGATCCTCAAACCAACATGAAGCGTGTGACTTTGATATATAAAGCACCAAATGTGATGAGAAAGATACCATTGATGCCAATGCCACAGCATTTCAGTGCTGATTTCATATTCTGGTATTACGATTGGAGGAAGGCAGAAGCAGTGATTGTGTTAAGGGATGGAAAGGACAAATACAAGCATGTTCATGTATTTGATCCTATGTGGCTGATAAACTGCACTTTCGAAGATATCATCATGTTGTTCTTTAATCCGATTTATTATGAACCCAATGATTTTGCTCAGGCAAGGAAGTACACTCAAGTTGTGGGAGTTTGTTTTGCATACGATATAAATGCAGGAAGCAACTTGGAGGGTAAACTTGGCAAGACTGTGAAGATCGCCAATGTGTCGAAGCCTGTGAAGAAAACATTCGAGCCGCCAATGACTGATGAGCAGAAGAAGCAGCTCAGAATAAAGCTGATGAACAGGACGATGGACTATCAGAGAAAACTATCCAATCAATAGTCGAGGGGGAGTTTGTTGATGCATTTTGCGACTAAGGATTGGATATACATTATTAACACATGTTAGTGGATAGCCGAAGGTAGTTCAATATGGGCGAATGAAGATTAAGACTGGGCGAAGGTGAAGATAATGGGGCGAAGGAAGAACTGAAGTGGACGAAGGAAGATTGATCATGGACTGAAGAACACATTCGACCACTTGCAGTGGGCGAATGTGGAAAATGCCCACATTCGACCATCTGTAAGGGGCGAATGTGCAGAGGCTATATATAGTTTTTGAGTTTTTGATTATGTAAGAGAGTTATCATTTGTGTCCAGGTTCAGTTCAGGTTTAGGAGTGTTTTTGAGAAAGTGTCTTTGTGATTCTAGATTAACATAAACAGTGTAAATGCTTATTGATTGAAAGTTAATCTATGAAAATGATATTGAAAATGATCTTGATTGTGTCGTGATTAGCATCTTATCAATTTGTTCAGATCTAGGGTTTCCGCACCTAGATTTGTGACTTGTATGATCATAGAATCCTGTTTTAGCTAAATTCCAACGCTAACAAAAAGTTAATTTGAAAGTGTTTTTGCAAGAAAAGATGAATTATTAGGAAAGAAAATTCATTTATTAATGTTGTATTTTGATTATAATGAGGTTTGTATTAAAAAAATGATCTTGATTGAGTTTTTTACTTATTCTCACGGTTCTCAAGATAACCCCCTCCCCTATATATATATATATATATATATATATATATATATATATATATATATATATATATATATATATATATGGGAGAGTTTAAATGAGAACACTCATCTTTTGTGAGAACCATAAGAACAAATCTCAACCACTCATTTATATTCCCCCATGTTTTAATAAAAGGGTAAAGTGGTAATTGGTCATAAGTAAATCATTCACAACTTTCCCTTGTCCAGTACAAACAACAACCTTCAACCATTCTTCAATCCATTGTAGATCCATGCGACCTTCAACCTTTCTTCAATTGATTCTAGATCCATACGATTTCTGCATATTCAGGTATGTCCTTGCTAATCTTTTAAACCATACCAAGTCCAATCCAATCCAATCAAATCTTCTCCTGTTTCTCAAGTTTTCGCCGATTAAACCGTATTTTATAATAATCGATGATTTATGATTGTGAAATATTAATCGATCTAACTTTTAGCATCCATTAATTTGATTATTTGTTGTTTGTTGAAGTGACTTATGCGATTCGATTGTATATTTTTTTTTTGAACTTGATGTAATTGATCTTTATTTATAGCTATTCAGTTATCTTATATTTGATCTTAGTTTATAACGTATTGTTGTTTCGCTAGCAAACTTTGAAGGTTGAAATTTGTTACATTCGTGCCAGTGATTCAGTCACTTATAGTTGTTTCGTGTTGTTTGCCTTTGTGTAATTCGTTTTTGAGATGAGGCACTCTGCAACTGTTTATGGTAGAATAATGTATCATATTTTTTATGTTTCTGATATATATGTTTTTTGTAGAAGACAAAGAGTGCTAGAAATGCTAGAATGGGTAAGTTGATTGAAGAAAGTCTATGGTCATAGGATACACTCGGTTTTGTTTATTGGATCCCGGTTATGCTGAATCAGATTAGGGTATAAAAGCTAAAGATAATGACGATACCAATCTGCTAGCAATCCAGAAAAAATGTCCATGAGGCTATATATGTGGTGTTGGTTGCTTGGGAGGATTCTATCAAAGCGGAGCGCCCAACAAAAGAACCCGCGAGGTGATATCCGAATGGTGGAAAGGGGATATTTTGGAATGGCCGACGCAATTAATAAGGGGAGAGGTGGAAGTGTCAGTTAATCCTGCGGTGTACTCTTAAAGGCTTTGTCATTGATCCAGCTATGTAACATAAAGAAGGCATAAGAGAATCCGATTATTGACATGTTACATGAGACGTGTGCAAAGACTTTTAACAAATGCTACTATTATAAAAGGATATTTCAGTGCTGGAAGAAATGAGGACATGTATGCGTCTGTGTATGTTATTGAAGTGAAAAGGTTATCTCGTCCATAAGATGTTTAGTTGGTTTGCAAGGCTGCAAAGGAT
The DNA here is from genome assembly GCA_028751855.1 of Ambrosia trifida. Classification (NCBI taxonomy): domain Eukaryota; kingdom Viridiplantae; phylum Streptophyta; class Magnoliopsida; order Asterales; family Asteraceae; genus Ambrosia; species Ambrosia trifida. The sequence continues at coordinate 59,062,662 of CM054128.1, read as the reverse complement.
GAATGAGAATGTTGATGGGGTTGGAAGGATTCTTATGTGTTATTTATATTTATGAATGTGTTTCAGTTGATTGTACACATGTGTAAGTGTATGTTTTACATATGTGTAAGTGAAATATATTATTATGTATCAAAGACAACATTATATATCTTTTCAAATTTGAAACTCCAAACTTGGACCTCTAGATTCATATTAGCTGAACAAAAAATGTCTAATATATTAATTAACATAAAGGTTTTCCATATATAATGTTAACCTTCATTTACATAGATTGTTTGTACACTAAAATTTCCAACTCAAACCTTCATTTTCATAGATTGTTTGCACATTAAATTTGGGGTTTTTTCTTTTCTTTATTAGATTTAATTGTGTAAGTGTGTGATTAACACATGTGTATGTGTAAGTGTCTGTTTTACACATGTGTAATCATAAAAACAAAAGTTGTAATCATTGAAATATCCTAGACACGGTAACATAGAAACAATTCATAATCCATAATATCATCTAGTTTTTTTTTTCAGTTTTGTCTCTCTTTATGTTTTACACGTGTGAGTTGTTCGTTGTCACTTATTTCTTTTTGTTATACATATTTGCACCTTTAATTACATATGTGTATATTGTTAATGTCGCCTATTTGTTTATGTTTTACTTATGCGTAGTTGTGTTACACATGTGTAAATTGTTAATTGTCACGTATTTGTGTCTGTTTTGCACATTTGTAGATGATTTACACATGTGTAAACTACTCACTATCACTTATTTGTTTCTTGTACATATATTCAGTTATATTACATATGTGTAAATTATTCACTGTTACTTATTTGGTTATGTTTTACACATTTTCATCTGAATTGTATGTGTTGTTTTACACATGTGTAAATTGTTCACTATCACTTATTTATTTATGTTATATACATTCGCATATGTAGTACACATGTGTAAACTATTCATAGTCATTTATTTCTATACTACCTATGTACAGTTGTTATACACATATGTAAATTGTTTATTGCAATTCGGTTGTTATCGTTTTACACATTTGTATCTGAACTACACACATGTAAATTGTTCACTATCACTTATTTGTTTCTACTTTACACATTTGAATCTGAACTACACATGTGTAAATTGTTCACTCTCACTTATTTTTTTTTTTTGTTTTACACATTTGCAACTGAATTACACATGTGTAAATTGTGAATTAAAAAAAAATAGTATTTAGCAAAATCAAAAGTATAATATTAACCAACAGGTAGAATTTAAACATAAATATCATCCAAAAATTAAAAGCATTAAATCACCCAAGAAGTCATAATCCATGACATGTGGTAACAATGGTACATATACACAAAAATTATAATCCTTGATATATCCTAACGCTAACATAGAAACAATGATACAATGCTTTTTCGATCACATCTTCTAGACGGTGAAAATTCGCTCTCGAAAGTACAATTTCCGCATATTTTCTGAGCTTCTATAATTGACCTCTCAAAGATCTCTTTGCCTTTTTCCAGCCAACTATATAATTTACCTTTTTTTTGCTGAAATGTGCCTGATCAATTTGACAAAAGTTCAATAACATTAAGCTAAATTCTTTTCACTATAACCAAGTAATCCAACTAATTTACTCATGTGTAAATGAGCAAAACTGCTCACTTACACATGTGTACACAACCAACTTACACATGTGTAAATTGCATAATTGCATCTAATCATACTTTGTTATAATATTGCTGTTTCAATGTGTACATGTGTAAATGTTTTTATACCGTACATTTGTAAACATCTAATTTACACATGTGTAAACAACAATTAACGTAAACGAGTGAAGTTGCACCTGCATGCCATGAGATTCCTTTAAACATACTACATTGCAAAATCTAATCAAAGCCAACTCCCTTATTTATTAGCCTGCTTGTTAATTACTATAGTGAGTGTGAAACAAATACCCAAATTGATTGGTAAATTCGGTATCAAAAGTTATGAAATTCAACAACTAGAGACTGATGCCGCTCAACACACTAAATTCAATTTGGTCAGTTTCAACAATCTATAAATACCTCTAGACTTTAAAAAAAACACCTTATCATGTTTAGATACATGTTTTTCCTAGTTTTAAGGTGAGAATGGCATAACACCAACTAAAATTTGAATAAGCAGCAACATATTTATGAGAAACACATAGATAATCACACATAACAACTAATTTACAAAAACTCAACAACACAAAAAGTGTATCAGCACTGATTGATAACTACACATATCATTTTAAAAACCCAGCAATAAACTTAAGTAAATGAGAAACCCTAAGCAACATTAGCATCAACAAAACACTGGAAATAGAACAACGAATCGTGAATCGGTATCGATAAACATAACAAAACTTACAAATAGTGAATCGGTACCGGCAGATAATGATGTGATAGTGTGATCGTTCAAAGCTTGACTCTATATTCTTCAAGTTAGGGATATTCCAATTGGAAGATGATCTCAATCGAATACTGATCAGAATATATTGATTATTTGAATTCCTCTTTTGATTGTTGAAACCTCCAGCATCGTGATTTTGAAACTGGAAGGGGTTTTTATTTCTCTTACAGGGATGTGATTGAAAAATTTTGATGGTTTTTTTTTGTGTTTTGACAATAATACCCCTTTAGCCTTTTAATTTTAGTTTCCTCCTCATTTAAACCCCTCTAATCTTAGCCATTAATTTAGGATGATCTATGGATGAGAATTGTTCCTTGTGTTCTCACAAAAATCTTTGTTCTCAAGATAACCCTTCCCTATATATATATATATATATAGAGGATGGTTCTGTAGAAAACCCTAAATATTGAGGAAACTCTAGAAAACCCTGAAAAAAACCTACTTCCTGAGTTTTTTTTTTTTAAAAAAAATCAGGGCATGTAATATACATGTTTTTAAGTGTTTTGAGCCAAAAAAATCAAAAAAGCGCCGAGGGGTTTTTTTTTTTTAAAAAAAAAAGTTTTGCATCATAACATATGTTACCAGTGCAAAAATAAGCTAACATATGTTATGATGCACAACTTATTTTTTTTTTTAAAAAAAAAAAAAACGCTCGGCGCTTTTTTGCTTTTTTTTGGCTTAAAACACTTAAAAACATGTATATTACATGCCCTAATTTTTTCAAAAAAAAAAAAGCTCTGGAAGTAGATTTTTTTTAAGGGTTTTCTAGAGTTTTCTTAAATTTTTAGGGTTTTATATGGATACTTAGCCTATATATATATATATATATATATATAGGGTGGGGTTAGCATAAAAAAGAGGTGTTTTGTAAGAAGGGTGAGAAGGAAAAATGACCATTGGATCAACTTGATGGAGGGATAAGATAATAATAGTGGCAATTTTGTAATATGTGTTATAATAATATTAGATAAATTAAGGTTGTGGGGGTAGATGTGTAATATTACACATCTTAATTAATAAAATCTATTTAATTCACTTAATAACTCCTCACTCTTTCCAATCTAATTTAATTTGCCTCTTTCTCTTTCTTCCTCTTTCTTCTCTCTCTCTCTCTCTCTCTCTCTCTCTCTCTCTCTCTCTCTCTCCATACGATTATTCTTTTTCTTTTTCTCCTCTTTCATATGATTGATAATATGATTGGTTCAGCGGCCGACAAAGAAGATTCTTGGTATTGTGTTTTAGCTTCTTGGAATGGTGTTTGATGGAAAGTCGTATTTTTATTTTTTAGATGTGTTTTCAACTTTAATTTGTTTGCTGTTGAGTCTAATGTTTTTATGTTTTATATGATGGTGATAAAACACATTGTTAATCAGATCGATGTGTTGGAGTGGAAAAGTTGTGTTGTTGTTTATGTGTTTTAAGTTTAAAACACAGTTTTATGTACAAAAAAGTTTGTATTTTATGGGAAAAGTCTTATTGTTCTTGGTTGTGTGTTTTATGTTTAAAGTTAATTGATAAAACACAATGAATAATCAAATGTCACTTTTATCTGGTGAAACACAATACTATGATCTGGGTATGTTGTCCATGAAGATAAAACACAAATACTGTGTATGTTGTCCATGAAGATAAAACACGTAAGGATGAGCACCTGGTAGATAATGATGAGCACCTATCCTTAAATGAATATACATATGCCATTTTATTGACGTAAAATACTATCTCGAAAAAAAAAGAATATGGTAGATAATTAAAAAGTAATTTAGACATAGTTGATAATGATGAGCACCTCTAAATAATCATTACACATCAGAGATTTAAAAACAAATGTGAACAAGATATGGATGATTATGGACAAATGATACCTCTTAATTCAAATGCTTTAAATTAAATTGGCCATAAATCTCTCATTTTGACTAAGAGGTTGATTTTTTATAAACTTGAAAAAATAGTGTATTTACTCTATTGCCCTTCTTATTAAATTAAAACTTTGTGTCACACCCTCAAATTACCACTTGCGGAGTTTTACCGCGAGACGCATGACAAACCAGGATCCAAGTCAACGATCACAATAAGCAACTCTATATGATGATTCATGACATTCAAAAAGACATAGTTTTCATAAACTTAAACCAGTAGCGGAAGCATTAATCAAGTTACAGACCATAAACCAAAAGTACCAAGTGTTATTACAAAACATGAACTAAGCCTAGACGCCAATGCAGACTCGTGCGCCTAGTTCCATTAGTTGCTACCTTAGCGACCTGAGAAAAACATGCCAAAAAGACGTCAACATATAATGCTGGTGAGTTCACAGGTGTTGTTCAATATGTTACCAAGTGTTACCGAAACGTTACCATATCCATACTATATCAATGTTACCAAGTACGCTAGCTAGGCGTATGTTTTGCTACTACTACGATTGGAAAACCATTACTAGACTGTTACCATGTGTTCAGCCCGATGTGTTGTAGCCACGCTACGAGTGTTACCAGTTCGAGACAATATGCACCCGCCCGGCCCTCCAAGCCGTCGAGTGGGGTTTGTCAAACCCAATAGATCTATCCACATTTCCCCCGTTGTGCATCCCCGCACATTCATGGTTTCCCCCGGGACTTTAAAATATCGTATAGTACACAAGTTTAAACCATAGTATGACATATGTTTACCAAAATAGTTTATCACATGTTTTCTCCCCCAAGGTAAAAGCAGTAAAAGTGGGGCAGTGAACTCACCTTAGATAGCGTTCTTCGGTTACAAGTAAAGATGTTAAGCCCTTGATAATCCCTCTACCAGAGATCTATCAAAATGTTCACATAAGTGTTCCGACTAATAACCATAAGGTTATCTAGTCCCCGATTGTCCAGATCGTAACCAAGTATGTTTTAAAGCGTGTTTAAATGTTTAACCGACACACTAGACCGACCCGACATCCCGTTGGTGACCCATTACCCCAACTAATCAAGTACACATAGATTACACACAAGGTTCAAGCAATAAACACTTAGTTTGTATCAAAAATCTCATTTCTGCATCAGAACGGTCGAACCAGTCAGATTAAGTCTCCTTCGCCCGTTTTAAATCTCCTTCGCCCGTTTTAAGTCTCGTTCGACCGTTTGATGCCTCCTTCGACCGTTTTACCACATTCGCCCAAACAAAACCCAGGTTCGACCCTGGGTTCTCTCCTTCGCACCTTCGATCGGTCGAAGGAGTCCAGGTTCGCCCCTGTTGTGCAAATTTTCCTAAAAACGCTTCAAACACATTCAAAACGACTCGAAACATCATCAAACACAGCAGTCAAGCATGAATAACTTATCCCTACAAAACCCCATCGATTTCTCCCGATAATACGTCCATTTCAGCCCTTTCCCAAAATGGTAAGAATTATGGAAACGTCACAATCATGCATGGATTCTTTACCCAATTTGGAAACTTTTGAAATCAATCCATATTTAACTTAAAATGCTCAGTTTGTCGAGTGTTCGATCTTTCCCTATTAGTTCTATTGATCATAAATATCATGCATCAAGTCTAGATTCGTTAAAACCCCCCAAAATACCCATCTATCCCTCTTTAACCCTAAACAACAATAAACTAGCATCAATAACAAATCCTACATCATGTTTCTATCATAGATACAGCAGCAAATCATTGAACAACACATGACACCACATAGCACATAATTAATACATGTTTATTATTATGAAAACCTATGTTTAAATGATAAGGTTTTGATTTAGAAAGATGTTTAAAAGGTTTTTAATCATGAAAACACCCTTAAAACTGATCCGGACAATTTGGGTTAGATGAAAACGAATTAAAATGCTTTAAAAAGGTTTAGGATCAAGAACACACCTTGGATTCTTGTTTAGATGTTGTAGATAGGTTAGGTTATGAAAAAGAAGAGCAAAAACTTCTTCCTTAGTGATTAAAATCGTTTGAGAGTGTTTTGAGATGGTTAGGGTTTGTGAAATGATGAAAAATGACAGTTTGGTATATATACTAATCCTCCTTCGCCCCATATCTATGGTCGAAGGTGGCCTCCTTCGATCCTTCCACAGGGTCGAATGAGCCCTGTCCTGGTCGAAGGGAATTCTTTCAATTCCACATCCCAGGTTCGCCCACTTACAAAGGGTCGAATCAAACAAAAATGTTCTCCTTCGACCACTCGAAGTGGTCGAACCAGAACCCTTGTGTATCTAGTTTTCCAGTTTGTCGTGTTTAACGCATTCTAACACATCTTAACACATGAGCATGCAACCTTAGTCTATGTTTAACATATTTAAGCATGGATAATCATTTACACGTCATTTAAACACATCTATGTATATAATCCACCATACGACTCATAATCTACACATATACTTAATTGGTTCATGTAATGTCACCAACAACGGAACCCGGTACTAGTGTATTACCAAAACGACTCCCAATGATCCTCCAGATCATTGAACCCTGGACAATCCTAACCTGACCAGACTCAACTAACCCAGTTAAGTCCGTTTATAAACGTTTCTTGCTAAGGTAGACTTAGATGTTACTAAAATGTTTAAGCCAAATATGCCGGGTGTCACATCATCCCCACGTTGAAAGAATTTTCGTCCTGAAAATTGCACAAAGCCCCAAAGTGAAAGAAACGGAAAGAACGAATACGAAAAGAAAATTACCGGTTGTCACACTTTGCCACGTGTCACTCCCACATGGCTTCTTACCCTTCTCACAAAAATATGTTTTTGTACTCGAACCTCTACCTACCTACCTACCTATATATATATATATATATATATATATATATATATATATATATAGGGGAAAGTTAATTTGAGAACACCTATATTTCGTGCGAACCGTGAGAACGGCATCTAAAATCATTCAAATTCAAAATTTCTTTTTACACTTGTCTTTATTACTAAAATACAATCTCAAAAACACAATTTACGCGTAAAAATTCAAACGTATACGAAAATAAATTGTTTTTACACATGTGTAAATTTACTGTTTATGCATGTGTAAACTGTTTCATTTATACATGTGTAAAAAGTTAATTTGAAAGTGTTTTTACAAGAAAGGAAGAATTATTTGAAAAGAAAATTCATTTATTAATGTTGTATTTCGATTATAATGATTTTTTTATTAAAAAAAATTTGATTTTGATTAATTTTTTTACTTGTTCTCACGGTTCTCACGATATTTAGCGTTCTCAAGATAACCCTCCCCTATATATATATATATATATATATGGGTGAGTTCAATGGAGAACCTAAAAAAAGTGGGAAACTGGGGAACCATGCATTTAACATGTTAATTATATTATAAACAAATCAATTTAACATGTAAAAACTCATTTTTATTAAGAAGTTTAATTGGAGATTTTGTATATAAATGTATGCAGAAGCTTTTTTGACAAAAAAAGTCGAAAAATAAAATAATTAAAATGCTTAAAATTAGTTAAAAAATGGTAAAAAAAATGTTTTTTTTTTTACAAAAATTAATTTTTTTTTATCAGAATAGCTTTTACACATGTTTATATGCAAAAGCTTTGAAGAAATTTTTGAAAAAAATATTTTTTTGCATTTAAATTGAATTTTTAAAATATATTTAACATGTTAAATGCATAGTTCCCCAGTTTCCCACTTTTTTGAGGTTCCCCATTGAACCTTACACTATATATATATATATATATATATATATATATATATATATATATATAGGGGAAAGTTAATTTGAGAACACCTATATTTCGTGCGAACCGTGAGAACGGCATCTAAAACCATTCAAATTCAAAATTTCTTTTTACACTTGTCTTTATTACTAAAATACAATCTCAAAAACACAATTTACGCGTAAAAATTCAAACGTATATGAAAATAATTTGTTTTTACACATGTGTAAAAATTTAATTTGAAAATGTTTTTGCAAGAAAAGATGAATTATTTGAAAAGAAAATTCATTTATTAATGTTGTTTTTCGATTATAATGAGGTTTGTATTAAAAAAATTGATTTTGATTGATTTTTTTACTTGTTCTCACGGTTCTCACAATATTTAGCGTTCTCAAGATAACCCTCCCCTATATATATATATATATATATATATATATATATATATATATATATATATATATAGGGTAAGGTTCCGGTAGGAAAATAGTTTTGTGTAGGAAGTGTATGAAGTGTTTTCAACCGTTTGATCTAGAAATCGATGGTTTAGATTAAAAGTTTTGGTTACTTAAGATTATATTAATTATAATTTAATAATCAAGGGTAGGATGGTCCAAAAATGTTTTAAAAGAGGGTATGAAAGTCAATTTATTATATTTGATCTTTAATCACTTCCTTAATTCACGTTTGTTTCTCTCTCATAATAACTCACATTCTTCATCTTTCTACATTCTTAAAATCACAAGCTTCCTCCTACCATCTTCATCAATATACAATCAGGTCTTTAATCGGTGCTTCTTTCTTCTTACTAATCGGTGGCTTCCTCCTATAAACCTTATTATTCTTGTCTTGTTTTACAGATCCGAGCTGTTAAAAATACTACACAAAGAAAAAAAACCTCGCTAGTAGATATGTAAAATGTATAACACTACAGTTTTCTCTTTCTTATTTTCATATATTTTATGCTTGTCTGTTTTAAAACACTACTATTTTCGTTTGTTGAAAATACGTGTTATAAAACACTGTCCATATAGTCTTAAAACACTACTGTTTTCATTTGTTGAAAATACGTGTTATAAAACACCGTTGACAGGTAGTCTTAAAACACTGTCCATATATATAATTTGTTATAAAACACTTTCCATATAGTCTTAAAACACTACTGTTTTCGTTTGTTGAAAATACGTGTTATAAAACACTGTTGACAGGTAGTCTTAAGAATCGAACAAGTTTTTGGGTATTTGATCGAATTAGTTGATGTGAATATCTTATGATTGTTATGAAAATGAGGAAGAATTAGTTATTTTAGGATGATTAAATTTCATAAATATCCAGATTTTAAATGCTAAATTAGTGGGTCAATGATAATTAATAAAATGGATAAAAAGTCTTTAATGCCCTTAATCTAAATATTTAATCAGATTTGATCCAACGGTTGAAAACACTTCCTACACAAAACAATTTTCCTACCGGATCCTCTACCTATATATATATATATATATATATATATATATATATATATGTGTGTGTGTGTGTGTAGGGATCCATAGAAAACCCTCCTTATCTAGATAACTCTGGAAACTCTGACTTCCCGAGCTTTTTAGGGCCTGCAAATTTTAGGGCATGTAATATACATGATTTTAAGCATTTTGAGCAAAAATAATCAAAAAAGCGCCGAGCACTTTTTTTTTTTTTTTTAAATAAGTTTTCGGGTAACACATGTTAAGCGAAATTAACATGTGTTAACAATGTGTTACCCAAAAACTTATTTATTTTTTTAAAAAAAAAGTGCTCGGCGCTTTTTTGATTTTTTTTTTGGATCAAAATGCTTAAAATCATGTATATTACATACCCTAAAATTTTCATATAAAAAAAAGCTCGGGAAGTTAGAGTTTCCAGAGTTTTCACTATAACAAGGGGTTTCCAATATATCCTTTACCTATATATAGATAGGGGAAAGTTAATTTGAGAACACCTATATTTCGTGCGAACCGTGAGAATGGCATCTAAAACTATTCAAATTCAAAACTTCTTTTTACACTTGTCTTTATTACTAAAATACAATCTCAAAAACACAATTTGCGCGTAAAAATTATTACGTATACGAAAATAATTTGTTTTTACACATGTGTAAATTTGCTGTTTATACATGTGTAAACTGTTTCATTTACACATGTGTAAAAAGTTAATTTTAAAGTGTTTTTGCAAGAAAAGGTGAATTATTTGGAAAGAAAATTCATTTATTAATGTTGTATTTTGATTATAATGGGTTTGTATTAAAAAAAATTTGATTTTGATTGATTTTTTTACTTGTTCTCACGGTTCTCACAATATTTAGCGTTCTCAAGATAACCATCCCCTATATATATATATGATTTGGTTCAAATGAGAACCTTTTTTTCAAATTGAGAACTGAGAGAACCATTCTGGACCACAAATTTTCTCTAAGGATTTTTTTTTGCTTTAATCGCTGCTTTATATGCAGGAATTTTTTTTTATTTTTTTGTATATTTTTTTCAATACACACATATGTATAATTGCAATATACACATATGTATAATCCAATATACACATATGTATAAATTAAAAAAAAAAGGTAAAATTTTTGTTTTCCTTGCATAAAAACGTGTGATTAAAGCAAAAAAATTGTTTTTTTTTTTTGCCTTTATAAGAAATGTGTGGCCTAAAATGATTCTCGCAGTTCTTAAATAGGGGTTGGTTCTCTTAGGATCCCTACCCTATATATATATATATATATATATATATAATATAAGGTTAGGATAAAATGAAAGCCCTTTCTTTTGAAAAACCTTGAAAACCCAATATGGGCCATTGATCTATGTTGATCAAGTAGTTACTTTTTAATAAAACAATAGTTATTAATGAGTAAAAGGACAAAAAACAGCAATAACGTCATTTACTAATTCTAGAAAAATATATTTAAATAGATGATTTAACACTTGTCAAATCATCTATCTCTTACTTTATGGCACTATTTCTACAAAAATATTAACATGTGTTAGTATTATGATACAAAAACCTGACTATGTAGTATATATGAAGCGTCACTAACATGTGTTAACAGGCATATACTAAAAGAACAAAATAAAAGAACTCATAAAATGTATATTTATGTAATAAATGGAAAATACGATCATTACAATCATTAATAAAACATATAAAAACGTTTCATACAAACATAATTATTTGTGAATGATAAAAAAAACTATCATAACAACATAAAAAAGATCTATATATGCTTCATTTTTTATACCCTTCTTCAATTTTAACACAAACATGTTTTCACCTGAAAAAAAGATAACACATGTTAGTTAGGTTCTCCAAAACACATAATGAGACATCACTAATATGTGTTAGCATATTCTAGAACATATGTTTTTCTAAAATAACGTATGTCGTATGAACCTAACACGTCTTAGTTGGGCATATATTATTGTGTGTTAGCAACACTAACATGTGTTAAGGGAATATACAAAGATATGTTTTTCTGAAGCAACGTACGTCATATAAACCCTAAGACATGTTAGTTGGTCTCTTTCAAACACATAATGAGACATCAGTAAGCATCCATACAAAAAACAAACCTTCACATGTTAGTTGGGCATATACTAACATGTGTTAGCATCACTAACATGTATTAAGGGCATAAACAAACATAAGTTTTTTTTTCCTGAAATAACATAGTCACATAAACCCTAACACATGTTAGTTGGTCTCTTTCAAACACATAATGAGACATCAGTAGCACCAATATAAAAAATCAACCCTTCACAAAAAAAATACCATATATACAAGAAACTAGTTTAATCAAACTTATCAAATACTAATAAACACAAACGTGTCGTTTACAACCTTTTTAATATTACCATTTTTTTCACATTCAATTTTCATATTTTTTTCCAAAAGTATTCATAATAAATAAATATGTTTAAAAAAAAGATTGTGTATAGATTTAACTAGTTGTTTAACCCGCGATACGCTGTGGGAAACACAAAAGAACTTTCAAAATAAAATGAGATAACTAAATAAAATAACAAAAGGAAATTAAAACATTTAAAATAGAACCAGGGAATTAAGCAAAAAAAATGAGAAAGAAAATAATAACCCTAAGATTCCACCTTGAATTGGTGTCTAACATTAGTGCTTACTCATCCACCAAAAACTATTTAACACAAAAAACCGTTGATGGCGCAACATTAAATAAAAAGAAAAGAAACAAGAACCCAACGAAATGGACATGCGGATGGCTGCCCAAAATGACCAACCAGTATTTAATAATGTAGCCCAATTCAAAATACAAAAAATGCTGAAACTCCGTGAAATAAGACATATGGATGGCCGGTGAAATGGCCAACCAGTAGGGGTTTTTATTTTATTCACAAAAAACAAGGGGTGTTTATTTTATACCAACTCCCCATCTCTCTCACTCAATAACTATAATAATTGCCATTGGGGTGGTGGCCCAATGGTAGAAGCAAAGCTTCTAGGAACACCTAAGGGGGAGGTCATGGGTTCAAGTCCCACAGGAGTGAAATTTGCCGTTCAAAAAAAAAAAAAAAAAAAAAAAAACTATAATAATTGATGCAGAATTTGAATAAGAGCGTGGAATTTGAGAGGTTCGAACCCAAAAAACAAACGCCTTTCCACTTTGGTAGAACCATATCAGATCTTTCATTAGATATAATTTGGCCTAAATTAGTTATAACAAGCCCAAATATCAGTGCCTTAGATAACTCGGCCCAAGTTTAAATCACATCATATTGACACCAAAGATATTAATATTTTATTCATGCTTAAAATATCTATTGTATCATGCGCTTTCTATCTTTTTAGAATACAACAAAGTCCGACCACCTGGGTAAACCTAAAAGCAAAAGGCCACCAACGTTTGCTAACACAGACGAAGCTGGTGATCGGCCCACTACTATTCTAAATGAAACTCACCAAAAGAAGGCCCGTTTTATATAGCTATTGGCTTAACCAAAAGCATTTAGATGCAATATTTTTACTTTTTAGACATGATGATCTATTGAGTTTATGTTTTTCAAATGTTTGTGCGTGTAATTTTGCAGATGTTCTTTATTGCGTCTTATATTTTCTTGATCTTCTTATGTGTTATATGTACATTTTGTTGAACTGATAATAGATGACCAATACATTGTTGAAGATTTCTTGGGTGTCACGTAGCAAGGATTTCTGTATACTATGCTATTTTGGTTGGTTAAATCTCATATGGTTGGTCACCGCTAGTGAAATGAGACTATTCGTTCTCCTGCTTGATAAAATGTCCGCCTATTTATTTGTTTATTTTGGGTTTACATAAGAATAAATATGCACGTCAGATGTAACACGTCAAGATTGATACGTTAACTTAATTGATTTGTAACCAGATTACACGAATAAGAAAACTAGCTTACGTACTATACAATACTAGTGAGAAACCCGCGCGTTGCGGCGAGACAGTTAAACCAAACAAAAAATAGATGAAAAAACGTTAAATCACACACATGCATGGTAGTGAGTTAACTTGCCATATTAAAAAAATAATAATAAAAAGTTAAAAATCATCATAGAAAAAGCTACTAAGTCGAAACCGTAACAAATTCACATAAAAAGGGAAATAAAAAACTCAAAAAACACTTTGAAGACTTGTCCGCCTCTACTTAGATGACTTGTACATTATCACACGCAATTTTGTTTTAAACGAAGCTTACATTGAAACGTATATAAAAATAGCACCAATAAAGGAACTTCTCCTTTTACTTTCTTCTAACACAAGATAAAACTTTACGTTGTTTAGTAGGGTAAACTCGATTTTACTCTCAATATGCCAAGTTATTCATGCAGTAGATATTTCCTAAACGACTCAAATACCTAAAAGTTTAGTAACATTGTTATGAATAATAATAGATTAACTAACTTTTATAAAGTAACTAATTGTATATAAAAGATTATAATAAAACATGTAGCATTATGAATTTTTTTTTTACATGTTTTGTATTTAATATGTTTTGTAGAAATAAATGTCATGACTGATCATAAACATGACTCTTGATTTCATTTAGATTATTAAATATGATGCTTTAAAGACTAATTTGCCCTTAAAATGTAGTTGTTATGTGTATTGTGTGTTGTATCATAAACAAATTAACTTGTACCTCTTAAATTTTAAGAAGTCATTGTCAAATGCTTCATAATATATATAGTAAGTATAGATATAGATAACACGAGACATGTGATAAATAACTGATAACAAGGACCACGTTGTAAATTGTCTCCACCACCGCATCGTGCGGGTGTCCTACTAGTATATATATGCTGACCCATTCACCGGTGTATCTCGTACCTTGTAAATCATACAGATAACAGTAATATACTCACATGCAATAATGAAGCTTTGTGCATACCTTGATCGCGGGGTTATGTCGTGTTCGGGATACGCAATACCTATAGTATAATGCTCTTAATTGTATTAGTAAAGTAACGCTTTGAAGACAAAGGTGTAAGTTTGTTTAAGTGGATCAATATACTGGTAATCGCCTTGGACTACGACTGTGCTTCTAATAATTTAACCTTAACTATTCTAACTTGTGTGTTTAGTCTTGTTCTAGCTGATATGATCTTCTCACCAGTGACCTCTCAACAAAAAGAGAGTGTTTGCATTTTATTTTGTTTTATTTTTCACTTTTCAAGTGTTCTTATTTCTTTTATTTGTTAATAAAATTCAAAAATGACAAAAAGATTTTCTATTTTTCACTTCAGGTCTTAACGCACGGGAAATGGTCATTCTAAGGGAGTACTCGTACTGTTCGGGCAAAAGTTTCGTTTTCGTACCGACAAAATTTTTCTAAAAAATCCAAGTCCTTGTTTCTTATAAAATCAACTTAGTTGAATTTATTCGGGCTCATATGTGTTTAAGAAGCCCACACGTGGTATTAGTCTTTGTTGCTGTTAAATGCTTGGCCCATCAGTCTTAAACGAAGTTGGACCCAGCCCAATTGCAAAAACGAAGAAGGACAATAACGAAGATACCACAGCGGTCGGTCCCTCCCACTGACACTATGGGTGAGAAGAGAAAGAAAGATGATGATGAGACCGACAAAGACTATCAGTCAGGAGATTCTGATAACGATGACAATGATGATTATGTCCCACCTCTTAGGCAACGCAAGAGGCAGAGAGGTGGTGTAATGATTCGTGAGCATCGTTCACAGGTATTATCGGCAACCATAGCAGCCACAGCACCTCAACCACCACCACTATCAGAACCTATAACCACCACACCACACAGCCTTACCACATCCATTACCATTTTACCTTTTACTACCATTACTTGAACAGTTGGCGAATCTTCACATGGGGTCTCTGAACCTCCAAGTTCACTAAGTGCTCCACACTCTGATCCAGTTTTCACCTGTTCTACCCATACTACCATACTACCACATTACCCATTCCTACTACTATTCAGACTACCACAGCTGCCTCTACATCAGCACCTGCTACCACACAGCCACTATCTGAAGAGTTCGGGTTTGATATCTTTGCTCTGGATTTCAATTTTGATACTTCATTGCCAGACAGGGAACCAATTGTTAGGTTGGAAAGACGGGTGGCAGAGTTGAACGCTCAAGTGATGAATCTTCATTACCATTTTACCTTTTACTACCATTACTTGAACAGTTGGCGAATCTTCACCTGGGGTCTCTAAACCTCCAAGTTCACTAAGTGCTCCACACTCTGATCCAGTTTTCACCTGTTCTACCCATACTACCATACTACCACATTACCTATTCCTACTACTATTCAGACTACCACAGCTGCCTCTACATCAGCACCTGCTACCACACAGAGATTCGCATAAGGGCTAGGTTCTAGGAATCTATCTATCTATCTATCTATCTATCTATCTATCTATCTATCTATCTATCTATCTATCTATCTATCTATCTATCTATATATATATATATATATATCTATATATATAAAAGAAAACGTATATGCTGACGTGACGTGCAATGGGGATCTCAACCTCCCCTTGAGAGTGCCACGTGGCATCATAATTGAAAGATTTTAGTGTTTTTGAACTATTTCCTTTTTTAATTAAAAAAAAAAAAGATAAACATAAAACCCTAAATTAAATTGAGTTATTTTAGTAAAAAAAGAATTTAAAATTTTCTCTCTCATGTTTCCTCCCATAATTTTTAAACGTTTATATCTTTTATATACGGGATTTTTTAAAGAAAAAAATTACACCAAATTAACGAGCGTTTTATTATCTTTCCAACGAGTACCATAGTCCTATGTAAAAAACAAAGAAAAATCGACTATTTTTTGTGTGGTTTCGTTCATACAGTAAAAAAACACACAAAGTGTTCATGTTATTCATTAATCATGTTTTTTCTTTTAAACCAAGTTCTTATCTACGATGTTGAAAATCAGCCCAATCGCCATGTTATCATTGGAATTTTACTAGGTATACTTCATCAAGAGAAGTTAGGAGAAAGAATCGCGCAAGACTGCAACACATGGTGTCACCTTATAGCAAGGTTATTTTTTTATTTATTTAATTACAAGAGTAATAATTATTACTATTTGTATTAGTATTATTAGAATGGTTATATTTTTCAACCCTGGGACGCTCCCGGAAAGAATTGATAGTTGCTGACGTGACGTTCAATGGTGGCCTCAACCATCTCTTGATTATGCCACGTGGCATAATGAGATGCAATGATTACAACTTCCAACTTAAGTGTTTGTTTAGTTGATTAGGTTAGGAATTATAAAAGCCATTAGAATGTAAGAAATTGGAGAGATGTGATGAGTTATTTAATAGTTGCAGCTTACATAAGTGATTCTTTAGATGATTACTGATTAGGTTTTATATTAGGGAATATGAGTTATTACTGATTAGAATACTATGAACATGCAATGATTGAGAGATTTTGTGGTTAGTTAACTTGAGCCATTTGCAATAGGTTATCACGTAAAATTAGATTTTTCAACCCCAGGACCCTTCCGGGGTAATCAGCTAGTATATATATAAAACAAAACGTATATGCTGACGTGACGTGCAATGGAGGTGTAACACCCCAACCGATGGCGGAAACATCGGGGTGCCACGTATTGATGATTGTTTTCAGTAGCACATGGTATAATATAAATTTTAAATAATTTATTCAAACATAATATCCAAAATATGAAATGATGTCTAAGAATTCAAATACATGATATCAAATAACAAACTTCAATAACTTCAAATAAACTTCAAGTAAAATCCTCATGCTAACTCAAGCCTCAGCTTCATTGTTACCTGAAACATGTTAATTTTGAAAGTATTTTGGGGTCAACAAAAGTTGGTGAGAATTACATAGGTTTTTGATAATAAAATGAATAAAATGTTGTGCAATTCATGTGTCATGTCAATCTAGCCCATATGTGAGAACATACTAGAAATAAATCGAGTGCATAATCAACCCTGATGACTGTTATAAAATGATACATACCATACACTCATGGTCCAATTGAATATGTTATGCGATAACAAACACCCACGTAACCTTTGTAGGAGGCACGTATCCGGGTGGGATTGTCAGTCCAATAGATCTATCAATGTATACCGTCAGCTTGTACGGAGTTAATGATTATGCTAGAATGGTGCGTACTCTAATCATGCTCAAGACATAATGCAACATAGAAAACACATAGACACATTGATGATTGAATTGCAATGATAATGTTATAACATGTTTAACCCCAAAAATGGTGATAAATAAAAGGGGCTATGTAAAACTCATCTTAGCAAATGTTAAACTTGTTGAAAAGATGAAATAATAGTGTTGCCCAAAATGATTCCAAATATCACCCTATAATAAGGTAATATATAATAAGTCTTAAGTCTAATTAACTTATATGTGTATCCTAGGGTTTCGATTTGGGGATATCCACTTGTTGAATTAAAACGTTAATTAATAAAGGAAAATTTGATAATTAATAAAAGAAAGTCTTTTTATAAAATTTGAATTTTGGATGTACACATTAAAGTGTTTGGAGTATAAAAATAATTTTTATAAAATTATTTCATTTAAAATAGATTTTTAAATCTATTTATTACAAATAGCCAATATTTAACTTTAATATTCAAAAATACTAAAATTAAAGAATTTCAATTTTAAAAATCATAATTCTGTTCCAAATATTTAAAAATAATTTGTATAAAATTTTGGTGTAAAAATAATGAAAATTGAATTTATTATGATTTAATTATGATTAAATCTAACAAAAATTGATTAAAAATATAAAATAAATGATTTTACTGAATTAAAAATTATTTCAGTAAAGTTTAACTTTATAAAAAGTCAGGATAATTTTTGGAGAATTTAATAAAATTGTTTTGATATATAAATGGATTTTTTATAAATATAATAGTATAAAACTGATTTAATTATTATTAATATTAAATAAATGAATTTTTGAAAAACAAAAATTGGAAATAAAACTTTTGACTCAGATTTAATAAATATAATTTTTTTAGAATTTATAAAATAGTTTTAATATTTAAAAATGAATTTATAAGATTAAAAGGTTTAATATATATATATATATTAGTTTTGTTGTTAAAAGAATAAAAAGAAACAAAAAGGAAGGCAGTAGCCGGGACTCGAACCCGGGTACCTTCTGTAGCGAGCCATGGTCACAACCACTTGGCCTAGGCCAGTGGTTGTGATGAATCCTGATTAAAATTAAATAAATACGCTGTGCCCAAATCAGTTTATCCCCAAATTCTAAAACACGAACCCTAGATTTGACAATCAAACAAATCAGACATAATGAGCCCGATTGATGTTGGGGCTTTTGTTGTTTGATTGCCGACTAACAAAACCCACAAAAGAACAAGAACTCACAGTGTTGGATCGTGCACGTTTGCCCGGTCAAAGCCAAAGTCAAACAACGAACGAAGATAATTATAATCAGAGTGTTTCAGAACAATTGGAGGTTGAGAGAGAGATGTGAGCGAGTTGTGAAGGTTCGTAGAGGGTCTATTTATACTGAGGATCAGTGGTTTAGGTTAATTGGAAAGTTGACCACGATTTATTATCAAACGCGTATAATTCAAAATTAGGTCAATGATTGGTTGTAATTGACGTGTAAACGAGTCACACTGGGCCGATAATCGTATCAGTTTGCCAATTATAGATCAATCAAGCATTGATCTTGATTGATAATTCAAACGCGTCCAAGGCAGTTGACTTTCACGAGTCAATCTGCAGATTTAAAAGCGCGTATATATTTAATTTGTGCCGGGTTTATTCCAAGAAGATGGTTCAGCCCAGTTGGTTGTGTGTTTGGTTGGTTTGGGCTTTGGCGCGGGTTCGAACCCCGGCCAGAGCATAATTATTTTTTTTGATATATTTAAAACACAACACATATATAATATTATATATATATATAGTATTAGGGTTTCAATAATGCGACAAAAATAATAAATGCGAACATATAGGATGAAACTTGACGTTTTTATTAAAGACGAACGTGTAACGTACAAGTTTAAATGCGTAATGTTACAGTCTCCCCTACTTTTAGGAACTTCGTCCCGAAGTTGGAGTTGGAGAGTCTGGTGGGAAAAGATGTGGATACTTCGACTTCATCTGGTCTTTACGTTCCCAAGTGAACTCTGGGCCTCGTTTAGATTCCCAACGAACCTTAACGATCGGAATACGACTGCGCTTGAGTTTCTTGACTCCAGTATCAACAATCTCGACGGGTTTCTCGATAATGTGCATGCTTTCATCGATTTGCACATCCTCAAGAGGAACATGAAGGTTCTCATCCGCTAAGCATTTCTTGAGATTCGAAACATGGAAGGTCGGATGAACATTGCTTAGCTCAGGTGGAAGTTCAAGTTTGTAAGCCACTTTTCCAACTCTGTCAAGAATTTTGAAGGGGCCAACGTATCGAGGAGCTAGCTTTCCCTTTCTACCGAAACGAATAACTCCTTTCCAAGGGGATACCTTAAGTAGTACAAGGTCCCCAACTTGAAATTCCAAGGGTTTACGACGTTTATCAGCATAACTCTTTTGGCGACTCCTAGCCTTGAGAAGATTATCCTGAATAAGCTGAATTTTGTCTGTGGTTTCCTGGATTAGTTCGGGTCCAGTAATACGAGCTTCACCAACCTCAGTCCAACAGACAGGTGAACGACATTTCCGACCATAGAGTGCCTCAAAAGGAGCCATGTTAATGCTGGCGTGATAACTGTTGTTGTATGAAAACTCAACCAAAGGAAGATGAGAATCCCATGCGCCACCAAAATCGATGACACATGCCCTGAGCATGTCCTTAAGTGTCTGGATGGTTCGTTCAGTCTGACCATCAGTTTGAGGGTGATAAGCAGTGCTCAGGTTCAACTTGGTACCCAAAGCATCTTGTAGAGATTCCCAAAAGTGAGAGGTGAAACGACCATCGCGATCAGAAATAATGTCTAAAGGTATACCGTGACGACATACGATTTCACTTACGTACATCTTTGCCAACCTTTCCACAGAATACTTCTCACGAATAGGTAGGAAGTGAGCTGATTTTGTCAAACGATTGACAATTACCCAAATACTGTCGAAACCTTTGGGTGTACGAGGGAGTTTGGTGATGAAATCCATAGCTATGCTCTCCCATTTCCAGACAGGAATCTCTGGTTGTTCAAGCATACCAGATGGTCGTTGATGTTCAGCCTTGACCTTGGAACAAGTGAGGCATTTTGCAACGAAAAGAGCAATGTCTTTCTTCATACCAGGCCACCAATAAGAATAACGAAGATCTTGGTACATCTTGTCAGCTCCAGGATGAATAGAATAACGAGACTTATGAGCCTCGTTCATGAGAAAAGTACGAAGATCATCACGGTCGGGAATCCACAGTCGATTAAGGAAATAAAGGAGACCATCGGGTTTGGTTTCAAGTTGAGTTTCAGCACCACAAGACATTTCATTGTACATGTTACCTTGGGTGACTGATGTGTGTTGAGCCTGGAGAATGCGATCTTGAAGGTCAGTACGAACTCTCGCACATTGTAGTTTGACACGCTCTTTACGACTAAGTGCGTCAGCCACAACATTCGCCTTGCCAGGATGGTAGCGAATTTCGCAATCATAGTCGTTAAGTAATTCAACCCAACGTCGTTGCCTCATGTTAAGATTCTTTTGATCGAAGACATGTTGGAGACTTTTGTGGTCCGTGAACACCACACATTTGGTCCCATAAAGATAATGTCTCCAAATCTTGAGTGCAAAGACAACAGCGCCCAATTCAAGATCATGGGTGGTATAATTCTTTTCGTGAGTCTTGAGTTGTCGAGACGCATAAGCAATAACCTTTCCTCGTTGCATGAGAACACAACCAAGACCCTGGTTCGATGCATCACAGTAGACCACGAAATCATCATTACCATCAGGTAGAGACAAGATAGGAGCTTCACAGAGTTTCAGCTTATGAGTTTCGAATGCTTCCTCTTGCTTAGGTCCCCACTCATAGGTCTTACCCTTGTGAGTTAAGGTAGTGAGAGGAACAGCGATCTTGGAGAAATTGGCGATGAATCGACGATAATAACCAGCCAAACCAAGAAAAGAACGGACTTCCGTTGGAGTGGTAGGAACACTCCAATTCTTCACAGCTTCGATCTTTGCAGGATCAACATGAATTCCGTTCATATCAATGACATGTCCCAAAAATTGAACTTGTTAGGATCTGAGTTTGTTTGTTTTGATTGTTTAACTAAATGATGGTAATAATGAAATGAAAATAGAATGAAAGTGTAGCGGAATAATAAACTGTAAATCAAAACAAGAGAGTAAATGTTTTAGATCGAATGCTTTCATTAATTCAAAGATTACAATCGTACAAGTTACTCCCCCTCAGCCTGATCACACAGTGTTTGTCAGAGAGAATGTTTTGTGTGTGATGCAATAGAACAGTACATGCACTGTTCTATTTATAGACTGACTCAAACCACTGATAACCTAGGCTGACGTCACCTAAGACAGTGACCTCTAACAGAATAACAAACTTAAACATCTGCTATACAAACTACTGTTACATTGAAAGCACTGATAATAAACAGCTGTTAAAGATAAACTCTGATGGTCTTGTATCCACTGCTGGAGCCTAAGTGCTGTTGGTTCCAGCAGTGCTTTGGTCTTCAGTACTTGTATCAGCTGTTGCTCTTCATCAGACCTTTGGTCAGCAGTTGTTCTTCATCAGTTGTTTCCTCAGCAGTTCTTTATATCAGCAGTTGTTGAGCAGTTGTTTGGATAGAACAGCAGTTAGGGTCAGCAGTCTTTTGGGAGAAGCAAGTTGTAAAGACTGTTTATTCAAGGATCAAATAGATAGCATATTTTGGCTTTCCAATCATCTGTTCTTCTCCAGGTCAGCAGACCCAACAATCTCCCCCTAGAACAGATGATGCCAAAACTCAGCTTTATTCATTGATCTTTATTTCTCATCAGACTTTCTCTGATTTGACCTTTGAATTGTAGTTCAAAGTTCAAAGCAAATAGGTCTTCTTCATCTCTTTCTAGATCCAGATTTAGCAGTGCTTGGTGATCTTCTGCACATAGGCTGTAAGCATCATCCATGCTGATCTTCTGAACCTTTCCATCTGACCTGAGCAATGTCAATTCGTGGTTGTCTTTGTTGACCTTCCACTTTAGAATTTTTGAGTCAGTGGATTTGCTGAGATGAACCTTTATTCTTGATGAGTTGGGTGAAGGTGGTCTTCCAATGAGTTCTCTGAGTTTCTCTGTTGTAGGATCAGAGAAATAATGTATTTGATTGAAGAGCCCTTCCTTGATAAATGTATCAGCAAACTTTCTTTGATCTTCCTCTGACATCTCCTTCTGCTTTTTGAACTGTCTACTTGCAGCAGCTGTGAGATCAGAGGTTTCAAGTAAGCTGTCCAGATTAAAAGTCTGTTGGGGTCTCTTCATTATTGGCTCATCAGTGTAAATTGGTTTTCTTGGAAGGCTGGGATCCTTCTTTCTATTCTCTTCCAGACTTTTGTAGGTTTCAACCAATCTTAGCTCTGACCATCTGGAAACAGACCTCATCTCCCCATAGTTGGCAGCTACAATCTCCTGCCTCATCCTTTTGAACTTCAAGGCTCTGACTGGATCTCTGCCTTTGCCAAAATTAGGAGTGGAGACTTTAGCTTTGGGGTCTTTGGCCATTTCTTCAATTCTGATCAGTTCTTTTCTCAAAGCATGAGTAGTCCAGCCATTGAACTGCTTTTTGTTTGCTTTGTAAGGCTTGGTTGCCATTATCTGTTCAAGAAGGGATTCCCTTACCTCCTTTTCCAAATCTACACTGAGTGGCATGGAGGACATGGAATTGCTCAGGGTCTTAGCAAAATCTTCAATCCTTCTGAGTTTGCTAAGCTCTGCTGAATGGATGCCCTGAGCAGTCCTGTCATCCTTCCCTTTGCATTTCTCCCTGATGATGGCATCCACCTGTTCACCCTTGTATTTTAGATAGGTATCAATGTTGAGGGGAACAGGGAAGTTTGGGAGAGATGGGAAGGATCTTTCAGATGGCTGTTCAGTATTGTAGAAGGATTGTAATTCCCCCTTGAGTAGATCAAGTTCAAGGGGATACTGAACAACCAATGGTGTAATGGTTGGTGGTGGTCTATGAGTTTTGAATTTGGATGTATGTGGTGAGAATGATGTGAGTGGAATGGCTGTGATGGGAGGAGTGGATTGGGCAGTTGAAATGGTGGTTGGTGATGTGTGTATATTTTCATCATGCACAACAAAGGTTGATTTTCTCTTCCTTGTGTACATGATTTTTGGTGAAGGTGATTTGGTAGCAGTGGTTGGATTAACATCTGTTGGCCTTTTAGAAGAACCAGCAGATGGTGGGGTTTTGGCTGGTGATGTAGGTTTGGTGGTTGTTTGTTCAGGTGTGTGTGTTGGTATAGTGGTTTCAGTGTTTTGGGTGGCAGTGGTTTCAGTAGCAGTGGTTTTATCAACAGAGGTTTTCAACTTAGATGGTGGTTTTCTAACATGCTTGGCAGGTCTTTTCATCCTTTTAGAGGATCCCACATCTTCAGTTTCCCTTTGTTGTTTCTTTTTGAGTTCAACTAATGACTCTGCTTTTACTTCCAAAGTGTCAGCTCTTTTCTGTTTCTCTTGAGCAGCCTTTTCAGCTTCTAAGTTTGCAGAGTCATCTACTACTTAATTCTTCTCAGTGGTTTGTTGTGGTGGTGCTGTTGGTGTTGCTTGTTGTTGTTGTTGTGGAGCTGATTTGGTAGACTCTGGTTTCTTGGCAGACTTGGCTTGACCTTTTTGAGAAGGAGGACAACCAAAAGGATCTAGTTTTGGTAGCCTATCTCTGCCACTCTCCCCCTTTTTGGCATCATCAGCCGTGAAAACATCATCAGTTTCATCCCTGAGGATGGTGGTAGGGGCAGAGCCAGTAGTCTTCAGCAGGTGGTCCTTGATGGCTTTGATATCAGCATGGGTATCTTTGTACCTTGCATCTACCATATTCCTGATCTCAGCCATGTAGGTATCATGTGTCTGATCAGCCAATTTTCTGTGAGCTATGATGATGGGGGAAACTGATTTCCATAACTCATTGGCTATATCAGCAGTGGATGGTTGACTCTTGGAGAGATCTGCAATTGAGCTCAGTAGAAGCTTGACATCAGATTTGATGTCAGCAACAGAGGTTTCAATAACAGAAACTCTGTCCGTCAATTCTTGGTATTTTGACCCATCTCCTAAATTAATAGGATCATCTGAGTCCCTACCAGTGGTAGTTCTACCTGATTCAGGCCTAATAGGTGAATCAGATGCCCCTTTGTCTTGGTACTGGGGACTTCCAACTGTTTTTGGAGACACTATAGTGGCTTCAACAGTTGTTGCCTTCAAGGGAGTCTTAGCTATGAAATCACTGTCCTGATGTGAGACAGTGGTCTCTACATCAGTAGTGGCTGCTCCACTTGAAAACTCACCTAGAGTTTCATTGAACCCAGGTGGTGTAACCTCCTCTTCTGTTTGTGGGATAGCAGATTGAATATTCTCAGGGCCAGTCACTTGTTGGAGTATACTCTCAGTGACAGGTGGAAGAGAGGAACTGGGATCTTCCTGAGATTTTTCAATTGCTTCAAACAGAGGTTGCATTGTTTGTGGGACATGTGATGGTGAGAGTGGTGGAGTAAGAAGAGAATTAGCCCTGGGAGAGGGGCTTGTGAACATATGGTCAAGTGACTCATATGCATCATGATGTGTGTCCCCTTGGCTTACAACATGATCCTTTTGAGAGGATTCATGAGGAGTTTGGTCAGGTGGAGGTATGTCCAACTGTTGTGAGGAAGTAACAACAGTGGTTTCAGGTTGCTTTTGTTGTGCAACAGAGGTTTCTTCTGGTACCTCAACATCCAGAAGCCTCATTTGTGGTTGAGTGGTGGTTTTTATGGATGGATGTTTCCTTTTGGAAGTGGCTGGTGTGGGTTTCACAGCACTGGATGTAGTGCCATGATCACCAGGAGCAGTGGGCTCAACAACAGAGGTTTTGACAACAGTTGTTGCCTTTGTCCTCTTTGTTTGTGTTTTAGAAACTTTTGACACTTTAGACACTTTTTCTTGGGTGCTTCCACCCAGCATTCTTGTGAAAGTTTCATCAGTTAAGCTTTTCATTTGCATAGCAGCACCCTTTTTGAAAACTTTTTCTGGTAATAATTTTTGTAAGATTACACTAAGAATTCTTGGGTAAATAAGAAAAGCATTGTTTGACCCAGACTTGACTGCTTTCACATTTGATACCAAGTCCATGAACAATCCCTGGGAAAGATTGAAGTCAGAGTTTGACAACATAGCATATCCCAGATATTGCATCCTCAATGGAATTTCATTAAAGGATGTGGACTTAGCAGAGACACAAAGAAGAAGAGTATGGAAGAAAAATTTCATGACTGGAGGGAAAAACTTTTTGAAAAGAGTTGATCCAGTCATCTGACCATCATACCCTCTTTCTTGGAACTCAGTGTGAAGCTCTGTTTTAGTAAAGGAATCCTTACCTGCCAGGTCATTCAGTGTGAAGGTTGTGGATATGATTCCAGGGGTAATGACGATACTGGTTTCTCCAATTTTGGAAATAATGGATGTAGGCTTTTTGTCTTGTAGTAGAAACTCAGCATTCAACCAAAATTCTTGGAGTGTATCAAGATAAATGGGGGCGTTGGCGGTTAGGATGGGTAAGTATTTGGAGTTAAGGAAAATGTCGATGGTGGAATGAAATGGAGTGTTGTCATCTGTTTTAATCAGATAGGGGAGACAATTGTGTGTAGCTTTGGCTTGAAGATCCATTGTAATGGATTTCGAAAGTGAAAATGATTGAAGATTGATGAAGGGTTTGAGAGTGAAGAAGGCGGTTTACAGTATTTTTGAATACGATGAGACAGTGTAACCTCTGTTGTGATAAAACAGGGTTTTTATAGGCTCAATGAAACCGCTGATGTGGCCAAACCTCTGCTTATATGAGCAGACGTGGCAATCATCTGATGGATGTAACATCTGGTGGAGAACAGCTATTTTGGTAAACAACTGATACAAACAGCTGATGGATCCAACCGTTGGGTTTTTTTTTTTTTTTTTTTAATATAGTATATATATATATAGGCGGACAGTTGTTTTATCTGAACAGATGTTCTGAAACAGATTTTTCAACTAACAGTTGTTTTATCTGATCAGATGTTTTGAAACAGACTTTTCAACCAACAGTGGATATGAATGAAACAGTGGTTGTTTTATCTGATCAGATGTTATAAACAGATTTTTCAAACAAGCAGCTATAAAACAAATTGAATTTCTGAACATTTTATTATGGTTTATAAAAAATTTATTTGTTTAATCCATGTTTAACATACCAATTCTGGAAATCAGATTTGTAAAGGTAGATGTGTCTAAAGCTTTTGTTAACACATCTGCCAACTGATCCTCTGTTGGAACATGGTGTAAAGAAATCAGACCTTTTTCATAGCTGTCTCTGACAAAATGATGTCTTATGTCAATGTGCTTGGTAGTGGAATGAGAGACTGGATTCTTGATGATATTTTCAGCAGCTTGGCTGTCCAACATGAGTGGAGTCCTAAGTGCAGTTATCCCAAAATCCAGTAGTTGATCTTGAAGCCACATGAGTTGGGCTGTACAGCTTGCAGCAGCAATGTATTCAGCTTCAGCTGTTGAAGTTGAAACAGCTGCCTGCTTTTTGCTTTGCCATGAAACTAAGGCATTCCCTAGAAATTGGCACCCTCCTGAAGTGGATTTTCTTGTGGTGTGACAGCCAGCAAAGTCACTATCTGAATAACCTGAAAGCTCAATGTTTCCATTAGCAGGATACCAGATACCAAGTGTGGGAGCACCTTTGAGGTATCTGAATATCCTTTTCACAGCAATAAGGTTTGACTTTCTGGGTGAAGCCTGGGATCTGGCACAGACACAGGTGGCAAACATAATGTCTGGCCTAGATGCAGTTAGGTACAATAAAGACCTAATCATACATCTATAATGTGTTTGATCAACCAGTTCATCCTTGTCATCAATAGTGAGCAGCTTGACTGTACTCATGGGTGTGCTACATGGCTTACAATCATTCATCTCAAATCTGGTTAATAAGTTCTTTACATATTTGTTTTGGTGAATGAATGTGCCATTTTGCAGTTGTTTCACTTGAAGACCAAGGAAACACTGAAGCTCACCCATGGCACTCATCTCAAACTCTGCTGTCATGAGTTTTCTGAACTCTTCACACATTTGGTTACATGTGGATCCAAAAATGATGTCATCCACATATATTTGAACAATCATTAAGTGTTTCCCTTTCCATTTAAGAAATAAAGTTTTGTCAATTTTACCTCTTGTGAAGCCAATGGATAAGAGAAATGTGGAAAGAGTTTCATACCAGGCCCTTGGTGCTTGTTTGAGTCCATACAAAGCTTTGTTGAGCTTGTAGACATAGTCAGGATGGAATGTGTCTTCAAAACCAGGTGGCTGACATACATAGACCTCCTCCTGAATTTTGCCATAAAGGAAAGCACATTTGATGTCCATCTGATACACCTTTATATTGTGGTTGACAGCAAAGGCTAAAAAGAGTCTGATGGCCTCTAGTCTAGCTACAGGAGCAAAGGTCTCATCATAATCTATTCCTTCTTCTTGTCTGAAGCCTTGAACCACAAGCCTGGCTTTATTCTTGACAACAATACCCCTTTCATCAGTCTTGTTTTTGAAGACCCACTTTGTTCCTATAGGACAAACATCCTTAGGAAGTGGTACAAGCTCCCATACTTGTTGTCTTTTGAACTGAAGGAGTTCTTCTTGCATGGCTTCTACCCAACTGTTGTCTTTCAGTGCCTCTTGGTACTTGACAGGTTGTGTGAGGGATAAGAAACCTGCAAAAAGACAGATATTTGAGGATTGGCTTCTTGTGAGCACCCCCTCTCTGATGTTGCCAATGATTTGGTCTGGTGGATGAGCTCTTAAGTAAATAAGATCTCCTTGATATGGAACAATGGCATTTTGAGGTGATGGACAGAGGTTTGGTGACTCTGTTGGTGTAACATCTGTTGGTACTTCTGTAGTGCCATCAGATGTTTGAAATGGTAATGGAGGAATGGGTCCAAGTGGTGTGAAACTTGACTGACTTTTGTCAACAGATGATTGACTTTTGTCAACAGATGATAGGTCAGTGGTTGTGAGGGGTGAGGCAGAGGTTTGAGGATAGGACTGGCCAACAGTGGTTGACACAGCTGTGGCAGAGTTTTGACAATTGTTTTGAACAGCTGCTTCCTCTGAGACAGAATAGACTTTGTAGTGACTGGGGATCACAACATCTGTTCTGTAATCTTGCTGTGGAGACTGTGGAATACCTGCAATGTTAGTTTTAACAGTGATATCTTCAAATTTGAATTTATCTAAATCAAATAATTCAGCAGGGTTTGCAGGGATTTTCAGAGATGAAAGTTCATTGAACTTAACATTCAAAGTTTCTTCTATTGTCTTAGTCCTTGTGTTAAACACTTTGTAGGCCTTAGCAGTAGAAGAATATCCCAGAAAATAACCACAGTCTACTTTGGCTGCAAATTTTGAAATGGAATCTTTAAGATTTAAAATGAAACATGGGCAGCCAAAGATTTTGAAGAATGAGATTAATGGTTTGATTTTGAACAAAATTTCATAAGCAGTTTTTTGATGTCTGGGGTTGATCAAAACTCTGTTTTGAACATAGCAAGCAGTGTTTACAGCTTCTGCCCAAAAGGACAGTGGCAAACCAGAATCTGCTAGCATGGTTCTTGCAGCTTCTATAAGAGTTCTATTTTTCCTCTCAACTACCCCATTTTGTTCTGGTGTTCTTGGGATGCTGAACTGCCTCACAATCCCTTTTGACACACAGAAGTCATCCAACTCCTTATTTTTAAACTCTGTTCCATTGTCACTCCTGAAGACTTTTACTGGCAAGTCATATTGCTTTTCAACCTTGGTGACAAAGTCCTTCAATATACCTGCAGTCTCATCCTTAGAGTGTAAAAAGTAAGTCCATGTAAACCTAGAAAAATCATCAACTATGACAAGACAAAATCTCTTTCTTCTTAGACTCATGATTTTAACAGGGCCAAACAAGTCCATGTGCAACAGTTGTAAGCACTGACTAGTTTTGGACTCATCAATGGATTTGTAAGAGCTTTTATGTTGTTTCCCTTTTAAGCAAGAAACACAATGCTCATCACATTTAAATTCTTTTGATGGTAATCCTCTGACAAGGCTTTGTTTTGAGAGTGTGTTGATAGTATTAAGGTTGGTATGACCCAATCTCCTATGCCACAATTCTGTCTCCTTAGTGGAGGCAGCAGAAAACAGACAGACATTTGCCATAGGATTGTCCTTTAACATATCAACAACATACACATTGCCACTTCTATGAGCAACAAGCTGTGCTTTGCTCTCAGCAATAATGGTATCAATCTTTTTCACCACTTCTGGCCCAATAATCTTACAAGTTTTCTTTGTGAAAAATGAGCCATAACCTTTGTCACTCATTTGTGAAACACTCAGAAGATTAAACTTGAGATTATCAATAAGATTGACATTTTCAAACTTGAGTTTTCCTGCCTGTACAGTCCCTGAACCCAACACCTTACCTTTAGAATCATTACCAAAGGATATATCACCCCCTCCATGAGCCAAGAAGTCCAGAAGTAGGGCTCTACATCCTGTCATGTGCCTGGAACCTCCACTATCTACATACCAAAGACTATCTAAACAAGCAGAAGCTCCCTGCACATCAGTAAATGATTAGTTTTGGTGAGTGTCCAAAGCCAAATTGGCTTTGGATGGGTCCTCAGACCTTTCAGACTCAAGCCTTGGAAGGTGATCAGTGGTTTGGACCAATTTTTGAATTAAGGTCAACAACTGCTGCTGACCATTTGCCAGTGCTTGTATGTCAACACTTGGGGCAGCAGTTGTTTGATCACTTCCTGACAGATGATAATACCCATATGGATTTCTGTTCACTCTTGGTTTAGAGGGTCTTTTTGGCTCCTCATAAACGTGTGGCAGACTGTGACATGGAGGTTGACCATAACCTCTTGGGTATTTGCTTGTGGGTGGAGCATCTGTTACTTGGACATCTCTAGAAGCAGATGTTTCAAGCCTTTTTGTAACAGATGTTTGGGCAGGTGTGAAGGTCTGTTTGGGCTTTCCTTTTGGAGTACTAACCACAGGGTTTGCAAGAGTTTTTGCTTTGTATTCTTGTATTTTTACATCAAAATTTTTGAGATACAAGCACTCTTTGGTCTTGTGATTCTTTTTCCCACATATTGAGCATGTGGCTTTGGAATCACATTCACTTGTTCCTTTGTTGATGTCATATGCTTTTAGAAGAAAACAGTTTTTGGTGACATGATTCTTCTTTTCACAGAAATCACAAAACAAGTTAACAGTCTTTTCTTTCTTCTTCCCCTTTTCAGTTTTCTTTTCAGCAGATGTTTGAGCATCTGCTGGAGAATCTTTCAGGGGAATGACTTTTGCCAAGGGAATGACCCTTGCCTGAGGAGCTGTCTTTCCCTCAGGAGTTTTAAAATCTACAGGTTTATAATTCTCAAGAGTATCACACTCATCAGACCAAGTAGGTTTAAATTCATACTTTTCAAGTTCAGCAAAAGATGAGGAACCTTCTGGTTTTTCAAGAACAATTTTCTTACCATTTGGTTCAGTGATTTTAATCTCTTGACCCTGCAGGTTTGTTGGTACTATCTCAACAGACTTTTGACTCTTTGTGTCAGTGTTTTCAAAAGCTGGAGCAGTGGTTGCAAAACCAAATCCAAACTTCACATGACTTTTGGTTTGTTTGTTGAGTAGCATCTCAAAACCTCTACATGATTCCACCCATTTTTTACATTCAACTTGGGTGGACTCAAGCTCACTTTTACAACTTTGATATTTTGTTATCATAGTTGGAGCTGGTCTTTGGTTATAGTTGCTTCATGTTTTAAACTGCTAATTTCAAATTCTTTTGCAGTTAAACTTGTTTTCAAATCTTTGTGAGTTTTTCAAATTTAACTTCATCATCCAAAATTTTCTTTCTAAGGTTTTCATTCACCTCTTTGATGTTAGCAAATGCTATTACACATTTGTCAGAACACAATTCTTTAAGAATTTGAGGAGATACCTTAGCAGCAGCCATCAAAGCACAATCACACTTGCACTCACATTCATCAGATGCACCCCAGGGATCTGAGAGATTCACAACCTCTTCTTCAGGTTTTTCACCTGCAACAGCTTCACTAACAATATCATCAGTCACAACATCAGATTCAGTTACCACTTCCTCAGATTCAATCTCATCAACCATAGCCATGAAACAAAAATTTTCTGGTTCATTTTCAGCTTTGGCAACTAGTGCAAAATTCTCATCTGTTAGCTCATCAGGTAGACTGCTCCAATCAACAAAGCCTTGTGTAAAGAAGCTCTGTTGACTGGTCTCTGCAGGAGCAGAGGATGGAGCAGCAGTCGTTTGTACAGGTGGTTGAGCAACAGGTGTTTGCACATAATGAATCTGAGGAACAGTGGTTTGGACATACTGGACAGGAACAGTGTTTGAGGACTGTGCAAAATGAGCAGTGTTTTGCACATTTGGTCCAAGGGTATTATAGGAATTTTGATAAGTGTGGTCTGTGGTCTTTGATTTGGATAGGTTATCATAGGTGTACCATGTTGACCCCTACATTCCCTAGCAAAATGACCAAACCTATGACATTTATAACACTTGATCTTTGATTTATCCAACCCAACCTTAGATCTGCCAGTCAACCCTGGAAACCTTCTCCCAGTTTTCTTGTAAAAATTATTAGTTCTTACACTGAGAAGGGCCAATTGGTGCATAATGTCCATTTCTTCCAAATCATCAGGGTCAAAGTATTTCAGGTCATCATACTCAAAGGATATATTGTCAGATGCCTGTATATCACCACCACTTGCTGTGAAAGCATAGTTTGGTGAATAAGAATCAGAGTTAAAACCAGAGTTAAAACCTGAAGTTATGTCAATAAAATGATCATAACTCTGATCCTTTGTGTTTCCAGGCACCTCATCATGACCCAAAAGTGCTGTATTCCCAAACACATAGTCATCAGACACTTTTCCAGAGTCCTGGAGCTTCTTTTTCTGGTTAAGCTCTCTTTCATAGGTCAAGAGCTTACCATGAAGCTGGGTCAGTGATAGGTCTTTAAATCCTATTGAGTTTCTCATTACAATAGCAATAGTGTCCCATTTGTCTGGTAATGATCTTAAAAACCTATGGTTCAAAGTTGAATGAGGGTAAGTAAGACCAACCAATTTTAGTTCACTAATTAAGCAATTAAATCTCTCAAACTGTTGAGTTAATGACTCTCCTTTGACATGACTGAATGTTTCATATTGTTGGTTAAGTATTTCACGGTTGTTTTCAATAACCTCCTCAGTCCCACCAAACTGCTCTTTCAGTGCATCCCACAACTCCTTTGCACTGTTACAGTGTAACAACCCAGCATATATATCATTGGGTAGAGCCATGGCCACAATACTGAAGGCCTTAGCATCTAGCTCAATTTTCTGAAAATCCTGGTCGGAGTAGTTTTCAAGTTTCTTTGGCTCAAACACTTTGGGATCTTCAGTACTCGGCACAGTCGGAACATGTGGTCCGAAGATAACCGACTTCCAACACCCAGTGTTTTGTTAAGCTAGAACATGGCTCATCCGACGTTGCCAGATATTGTATTCAGATCTGACAAGCATCGGTGGCTTGTTGTTCGTGCCAGTGTTATGTGGATCGTGATTGATAGAAGCCATTCTCTGATTTTTCAAAAAACAAAGTCTGTTTAACAACGGTTGAAGCGAAATTAAACTATTACTCTGTTTTCAATCAAACTGACAAACGATATCAATAATTGTGAGCTGATTATTAAATTGATTTGTTAGATCGAATTTAATTGACCAAGCTCTGATACCAATTGTTAGGATCTGAGTTTGTTTGTTTTGATTGTTTAACTAAATGATGGTAATAATGAAATGAAAATAGAATGAAAGTGCAGCGGAATAATAAACTGTAAATCAAAACAAGAGAGTAAATGTTTTAGATCGAATGCTTTCATTAATTCAAAGATTACAATCGTACAAGTTACTCCCCCTCAGCCTGATCACACAGTGTTTGTCAGAGAGAATGTTTTGTGTGTGATGCAATAGAACAGTACATGCACTGTTCTATTTATAGACTGACTCAAACCACTGATGACCTAGGCTGACGTCACCTAAGACAGTGACCTCTAACAGAATAACAAACTTAAACATCTGCTATACAAACTACTGTTACATTGAAAGCACTGATAATAAACAACTGTTAAAGATAAACTCTGATGGTCTTGTATCCACTGCTGGAGCCTAAGTGCTGTTGGTTCCAGCAGTGCTTTGGTCTTCAGTACTTGTATCAGCTGTTGCTCTTCATCAGACCTTTGGTCAGCAGTTGTTCTTCATCAGTTGTTTCCTCAGCAGTTCTTTATATCAGCAGTTGTTGAGCAGTTGTTTGGATAGAACAGCAGTTAGGGTCAGCAGTCTTTTGGGAGAAGCAAGTTGTAAAGACTGTTTATTCAAGGATCAAATAGATAGCATATTTTGGCTTTCCAATCATCTGTTCTTCTCCAGGTCAGCAGACCCAACAGAACTTCCTTAAGCCAAAATTCACATTTTGAGAACTTGGCGTACAGTTGTTCTTTCTTTAGGAGACTCAAGATAGAGTGAAGATGTTGCTCGTGATCGGATTTTGATTTAGAGTAAATCAAAATATCATCGATGAAAACGATCACGAATTTGTCGAGATAGGGTCTACAAACTCGATTCATCAAATCCATAAATACTGCGGGAGCATTGGTCAACCCAAAAGGCATAACCATGAATTCATAGTGACCGTAGCGAGTGCGAAAAGCTGTCTTGGGAATATCTTCATCGTGGACTCTAAGCTGATGATAACCAGAACGGAGATCAATCTTCGAGAAGTGGGTTGCTCCTTGAAGTTGATCGAAGAGATCGTCAATCCTAGGAAGTGGATAACGATTCTTGATGGTGAGTTTGTTGAGTTCACGGTAGTCAATACACATCCGAAGAGAACCATCCTTCTTTTTAACGAATAAGACAGGGCTCCCCATGGAGAAGAACTAGGGCGAATGAACCCTTTATCAGAAAGTTCCTGTAATTGACTAGCAAGTTCTTGCATCTCAGAGGGTGCAAGACGATAAGGAGATTTAGCGACAGGATTAGCACCAGGAACAAGATCAATACGAAACTCCACTTGTCGAGCAGGAGGCAAACCAGGTAAATCCTCTGGAAAGACTTCAGGATAGTCTCGAATAATAGGAATGTCTTGGATACTTTTGCCTTTATCCTTCTTCTCTATCACGTTAGCTAAGAAGGCTGTATACCCCTTTCGTAAGTACTTTTAGGCAGTAGTACAAGACATAAGCTTAAGCTCACCACAGGGTTTCTCACCATAGATCTTCAAAATCTCACCAGATTCGAGAGGAATGCGTATGACTTTCTCGAAGCACAGAATTTCGGCACGATGAGTTGACAACCAGTCCATGCCTACTATAACATCAAAACTACCAAGATGCATAGGGATGAGATCGATAGGGAAGGTATGATCGTTGAGGTTCAACAAGCAGTTACGAATAATAGAGTCGATCGAAATAGACTTCCCGTTAGCTACCTCTACCACGAAAGGTTCCTCTAGATTAGTGTGGGGTAAGTTAAGTAAAGGTTCAAACTTCAGTGACACGAATGACTTATCAGCTCCCGAATCAAATAATATGGATGCATAGTGGTTATTAATGAGAAACGTACCATTCACCACTTCGTTGTTGTCACGAGCCTGGTTAGCGTTGAGATTGTAGGCGCGACCTCGAGCACCTTGGTTCTGGTTGCGGTTCTGGTTTTGGTTTTGGTTCTGATTTTGGTTTTGGTTACGGTTACGATTAGGGCAGTTGTTGATGTAGTGATTAGGGTTGCCACACTCGTAGCATTGACCACGAGTAGGCCTGTTGTTTTGTTGGTTGGGAGCTGGGTTTTTGTTGTCTTGGGTAGTAGAAGATCGACAGACGTTCACCAGGTGACCATATCTTTGACACTTAGTACAAAAACGACATGGCACCTGCGTTGGATGATGGTACTTGCAAGTGTTGCACAAAGGGTGAGGTCCGGTGTATGGTTTCTTGGCTGGGTTTTGGGCAGCAGGTGGAGTAGCAGCAACCATATAGTTTCTAGCCTTGCGCTTTTTGTTGCTTGAGGTCTCAGGCTTGACTTCAATTGCAGGCTGTGGGGTGTCTTTGGCAACCGTCTTCTTAGTGCCCTTGCGGAAGAGAGTACCGTTCTTCACGTGATTATCAGTAAGAGTGGCCGCTAGACGTTTGGCCTCTTCCAAAGTTGCAGGATTTCTACCCCAAACGGTGTCCTGGATTTGCATGGGCAGACCACCGATGTATTTCTCGATGGCTACCGGCAGAGGAGTAACTTTGTGGGGCAACAATAAGCTAAGCTCATGAAAGCGGGTGTTGTAGGCAAGGTTTTCCCCACTATCTTGAGCTAAGGTGTGGAACTCATCCTCAAGTTTCTTAACTTCATTGCGAGGACAAAACTCTTCCTTCATGATCTCTTTGACTTGGTCCCATGTCATAGCAAGAGCAACCTCGGCCCCACGAGTACGCTTTTCTTCATTCCACCATGTGAGTGCTCGTTTATGGAGAACACTCATGGCGTAACGAACCTTGAAGTTGTTGGGGCATTCACTGTTGATGAAGGTATTCTCAATACCCTCAAACCATTGGAGGAGTCCAGTAGCTCCTTCTTCACCACTAAACTTTGGAGGGTTACAAGAGTTGAAATGCTTAAGGGTGCAGGCTTAGGGTCCATTTCCATTGCCATTGCCGTTCCCGTTCCCGTTGTTGTGACCATTCCCGTTGCCGTTCAATTGGATGACTTGAGCGAGTAAATTGGGAACCAGAGTTGCAAATTGCTGCGCCATTTGTTGAGAAATGATCGCAGCCAGTTGAGCATCGACTCCATTGTTGTTGTGGTTAGGAACTTGGTCATGGTTGTGGTTATCACCACCTTCTTCGTGGTTCTCACCATTGCTGTTGCGAGTGCTGCGACGAGGAGGCATGATCTGTAATAGACACAATGAAATGAATGAGAGTTTATATAAGGAATGTAATCATTTATTCATTAATTAAAACGAATAAACGAAAACGTTGACTTATCAAAGATTCTAAATTCTAATAACATATGAAGACATGCTTTAGCCTATAAGTGAACACTCATCCCGAGAATTCCCAGGTAGGCATCCGGGTCCCTCGTCTGATTGGGATATATGCGCAATGCCAGCCTAGACAGAAGACTCAGAATACAGGCGTTCACCCTTCCAGATTGCACGTGTTCGTTATTAAAATCTAGAACTTCGACGAGATCTCAAGGGGGTTCAGGTTAAACCTGAGGATTTTGTCCTATAAATCTAATGGTGGATCAGGATTGCAGCAGACGAATAAGAGTAGTCACATGTAGGTTTAGGGTTATATAAGGCATAGGATAAGGATAGGATTAGGGAAGCAATTAGGGTTACAAGTAGGAGAAGCAAGTACTGTTTAAGTCCCTAAGGTTATAGTCTAGATTATTTCTAATAACCTAATTCCCTATAACCAAGGCTCTGATACCAATCTGTAACACCCCAACCGATGGCGGAAACATCGGGGTGCCACGTATTGATGATTGTTTTCAGTAGCACATGGTATAATATAAATTTTAAATAATTTATTCAAACATAATATCCAAAATATGAAATGATGTCTAAGAATTCAAATACATTATATCAAATAACAAACTTCAATAACTTCAAATAAACTTCAAGTAAAATCCTCATGCTAACTCAAGCCTCAGCTTCATTGTTACCTGAAACATGTTAATTTTGAAAGTATTTTGGGGTCAACAAAAGTTGGTGAGAATTACATAGGTTTTTGATAATAAAATGAATAAAATGTTGTGCAATTCATGTGTCATGTCAATCTAGCCCATATGTGAGAACATACTAGAAATAAATCGAGTGCATAATCAACCCTGATGACTGTTATAAAATGATACATACCATACACTCATGGTCCAATTGAATATGTTATGCGATAACAAACACCCACGTAACCTTTGTAGGAGGCACGTATCTGGGTGGGATTGTCAGTCCAATAGATCTATCAATGTATACCGTCGGCTTGTACGGAGTTAATGATTATGGTAGAATGGTGCTTACTCTAATCATGCTCAAGACATAATGCAACATAGAAAACACATAGACACATTGATGATTGAATTGCAATGATAATGTTATAACATGTTTAACCCCAAAAATGGTGATAAATAAAAGGGGCTATGTAAAACTCACCTTAGCAAATGTTAAACTTGTTGAAAAGATGAAATAATAGTGTTGCCCAAAATGATTCCAAATATCACCCTATAATAAGGTAATATATAATAAGTCTTAAGTCTAATTAACTTATATGTGTATCCTAGAGTTTCGATTTGGGGATATCCACTTGTTGAATTAAAACGTTAATTAATAAAGGAAAATTTGATAATTAATAAAAGAAAGTCTTTTTATAAAATTTGAATTTTGGATGTACACATTAAAGTGTTTGGAGTATAAAAATAATTTTTATAAAATTATTTCATTTAAAATAGATTTTTAAATCTATTTATTACAAATAGCCAATATTTAACTTTAATATTCAAAAATACTAAAATTAAAGAATTTCAATTTTAAAAATCATAATTCTGTTCCAAATATTTAAAAATAATTTGTATAAAATTTTGGTGTAAAAATAATAAAAATTGAATTTATTATGATTTAATTATGATTAAATCTAACAAAAATTGATTAAAAATATAAAATAAATGATTTTACTGAATTAAAAATTATTTCAGTAAAGTTTAACTTTATAAAAAGTCAGGATAATTTTTGGAGAATTTAATAAAATTGTTTTGATATATAAATGGATTTTTTATAAATATAATAGTATAAAACTGATTTAATTATTATAAATATTAAATAAATGAATTTTTGAAAAACAAAAATTGGAAATAAAACTTTTGACTCAGATTTAATAAATATAATTTTTTTAGAATTTATAAAATAGTTTTAATATTTAAAAATGAATTTATAAGATTAAAAGGTTTAATATATATATATATTAGTTTTGTTGTTAAAAGAATAAAAAGAAACAAAAAGGAAGGCAGTAGCCGGGACTCGAACCCGGGTACCTTCTGTAGCGAGCCATGGTCACAACCACTTGGCCTAGGCCAGTGGTTGTGATGAATCCTGATTAAAATTAAATAAATACGCTGTGCCCAAATCAGTTTATCCCCAAATTCTAAAACACGAACCCTAGATTTGACAATCAAACAAATCAGACATAATGAGCCCGATTGATGTTGGGGCTTTTGTTGTTTGATTGCCGACTAACAAAACCCACAAAAGAACAAGAACTCACAGTGTTGGATCGTGCACGTTTGCCCGGTCAAAGCCAAAGTCAAACAACGAACGAAGATAATTATAATCAGAGTGTTTCAGAACAATTGGAGGTTG
Organism: Ambrosia trifida; assembly: GCA_028751855.1. Classification (NCBI taxonomy): domain Eukaryota; kingdom Viridiplantae; phylum Streptophyta; class Magnoliopsida; order Asterales; family Asteraceae; genus Ambrosia; species Ambrosia trifida. The sequence goes on along the minus strand of CM054128.1, from coordinate 59,023,352 downwards.
AGAGAGAGATGTGAGCGAGTTGTGAAGGTTCGTAGAGGGTCTATTTATACTGAGGATCAGTGGTTTAGGTTAATTGGAAAGTTGACCACGATTTATTATCAAACGCGTATAATTCAAAATTAGGTCAATGATTGGTTGTAATTGACGTGTAAACGAGTCACACTGGGCCGATAATCGTATCAGTTTGCCAATTATAGATCAATCAAGCATTGATCTTGATTGATAATTCAAACGCGTCCAAGGCAGTTGACTTTCACGAGTCAATCTGCAGATTTAAAAGCGCGTATATATTTAATTTGTGCCGGGTTTATTCCAAGAAGATGGTTCAGCCCAGTTGGTTGTGTGTTTGGTTGGTTTGGGCTTTGGCGCGGGTTCGAACCCCGGCCAGAGCATAATTATTTTTTTTGATATATTTAAAACACAACACATATATAATATTATATATATATAGTATTAGGGTTTCAATAATGCGACAAAAATAATAAATGCGAACATATAGGATGAAACTTGACGTTTTTATTAAAGACGAACGTGTAACGTACAAGTTTACATGCGTAATGTTACAGGAGGCCTCAACCTTCCCCTTTTTTTTTTTTTTTGAAAATTAACTTTCATTCAAAAAACGCCAAAATGGGCCTCAAATCAAGGACCGGCGGCACAAACCACAATTACAACATATACAAAGGAGTTCTACACCATTCTTTCCATACTAACCTATTACATGTCGATCTATTACTTAACCATAAATAAGTGAGCGACTTAATACTCGCCACAATATCCCGCACAGTCGGCTTCTTCTCATTAAACACCGAATCATTCCTAGCCTTCCACAAAGTCCACATCGTAACCATAATAACCCCGTGAGCAATCATTTGTTTTGTCTTATCTCCCTTCACCTTCTTGAAGAATTCCAATAAATCCTTAATCTCAAAAGCGTATATCGGGTCCATCCCAATCCATCTACTAATACAATCCCAAACATTGGCCGCAATAATACAATCCGAAAACACATGTATGACTGTCTCCTCGCTATAGTTACACCACGAGCATAACCGATTCTGGATACTCACATTTCTCTTTAACAATTCCATCTTGGTCGGAAGCCTATTCATCTCCGCTCGCCACGCCATAATAGAACATTTCTCTGGAACCCACGAGACCCACCGGAGCACAAAGTTCGTGTCATACTCAATCCCTTTTTGTAACACCTTTCGCACAGATTGTGTGGAGAAAGGCTTGTTATTTTCACCAACCCAAACCCATTTGTCGTTTTATACCCGCAAACTGCATCCTGTCAATACTTGCTAACAATTGCAGCCACTGCTCAAACTCTTTGGTCGACCTTATTAAACTGACCCAGTCTGCGTCCAAAGTACCTCGGCCATCTACCATCTTAACTCGATCGGCAACCATACAAGATTTGTTCGTTTCCAGCCTATATAAAAAAGGCCATCGATGTTTTAAAGTTCTTTCTCCTAACCACACGTCTAGCCAGAATCGAACCATACACCCATGACCAACCTTGGCTTGGATGAGGGTGTATAGATGAACATCATTCATCATTAAAGATCCCCCGACTTTAACAATGGACTTCCAACAACCAGCAGCGTTTTTATTAACCGGCAACACCTCCCACATATTATTTTTATTGTTATGGCACCCATCCACTATTCGACGCCACAAAGAATTCGGATTAGATCGATATCTCCACACCCATTTGAACAAAAGAACATCATTAATCTCTACCAGTCGCTTTAGCCCCAAGCCGCCACGGTTCTTAGGAGTTGTCACCCTACTCCACTTCACCCAATGAATTTTATTACTATCATTTGAACCCGACCATAAAAACCGCTTCATAATACATTCTAATTTATCAATAATCTTCCCAGGTGCTTTATACATAGAAAAATAATATAGTGGAAGGCTTTCAAGAACCGCTTTTATAAGAGTAACCCTCCCACCGATCGACAAGAGATTCGCCTTCCATGAAGCAAGTCTCGCTTCAAACACCTCAATCACCTTCTTCCAATTACAACACCTATTCATATTGGCTCCCACCCTTATGCCCAAATAATCAAAAGGGACCACTCCTCGTTTACACCCCAAAACCAAAGCCGTATTTTCTGTCTCCTCAACCCCCGTACCAATCCCATAGAGGTTGGATTTATTAATATTAATTTTCAACCCTGAGCAAACATAAAAACACCTCAATATTCTAGCCATGTTTACCACATTAGGCGTCGACCATTCACCTAGAATAAGAGCATCATCGGCATAAAGAAGGTGAGAAATAACGATATCTTCATTACCCAATTTGACCCCTTTGAATACTCCTATCCGGATAGCTTTGTTAATAACACATGAAAGTGCTTTCATCACTGTTAAAAATAAGAAAGGAGACAACGGGTCGCCTTGTCTAAGACCTTTCTGACAATTGAACTCAAACGTGGGAGAGCCATTAACTAACACCGCTGAACGAGCCGACTTAAGAATTCCCATAACCCACATGCACCATCTACTAGGAAACCGCATTTGCTCCATAATGGATATCAAAAACCTCCAATTTACATTATCATAGGCCTTCTCAAAATCAATCTTCAACAAAAACGCCTTCTTGGACCTTCTTTTCAACCACTCTAAGATCTCGTTTAACATGAGCGGACCATCCAAGATATATCTATCTTTAATAAAAGCCTATTGAGATTCCGAAATAACATCCCCCATAACACTCTTGATTCTATTCGCCATAACCTTTGATATCACCTTACTAACCATACCAATAAGATTAATAGGTCTATAATCCTTCATGTTGACCGGGTTCTTGCATTTAGGTACCAAAGTAATGAAGGAAGTACTACACTCTGGACTAATGCTACCTGTGTCATAGAAGTCGGAAAAAATATTACAAAAGTCCCCTTCTAATTCTCCCCAAAACTGTTGGACAAAATTAAAATTGAACCCATCCGGACCGGGAACCTTATCTTTACCACAATCAAACAATGCGCAATTTTATTTCTTCTTTAGAAAAAACACGAACCAACTCTTCCATTTTTTCTTCCGCAACTGTCTTCACATCCTCACACCAAAGTATTGGCCTTTCATCAATTTCTTCCTTGAAGTGCATACGAAAGAAAGATAAAACTTCTCTTTTAATAATTTCTGGTTTGGTCTTCCACACGCCATTAATCATAATTCCCGGAATAGCATTTGAAGATTTTCGGCCATTAATAACACGATGAAAGTACCCTGTGTTTTCATCTCCAAAAGCAGCCCAATTAACCCGTGCCCTCTGTTTCAAATCTTTGTACCAATCAGCTTCAAAGTTGGCAATTTTAATTTTGCATTCCTCAATCACCCATTTTTCTTCTTCCAGCAAATCCCTATGCTCCAAGCACTTATCCAAAAACTCCAAATCAGCCTTGCACAACTCTACTTCTTCATTTTCTTTTTTACACATATCTTCACGCCACCCTCTTAGTCTACTTCGCAAAGATTTCAACTTGAGGAACAATATACGATCAGCCTTAGTCTGGTCGAAATCTTTAGCCAAAACGTCTCGAACTATCTCTATACACCCTTCTTTGTTACCCCACGAATTGAACCACCGAAACGGTTTAGGCCCAAAATTCTTGTTGACCATGGATAAAACCAAAGGACAATGATCTGACAATTCCCTTGGAAGCGCTCGAAGACAAGCATTCGGCCATTTATTAAATAGCTCCGCACACACTAAAACACGATCAATCTTGCTTTGCTTGTTCCCTCCTCCTTTACCCGCCAAGAATGTACATTTCCTCCCCTTCATAGTGTATTCAACCTAACCCATATCATCAATAAAATCCCTAGCACTTGTTTCATTAAACCGGGTATTTTTTCTCTCATCCGAACATCTAACCGTATAGAAATCGCCTAACAAAAGCCACATACCATCTTTATCGTACATCACCCTCCTCAATTGTTGCCATAATAAACGTTTTTGGACGTCATTTTGAGGGCCATAAACATTTACAATGTTGACTGTCATATCATGATCCTTCATGCGACCACTAACCAAGAGAAAATTCCGACTTTTGTGAATCGAATCTTTAAGAAAATAATTAGGACTCCACATACACACCAATCCGCCCGACAAACCTATAGGATCAACCAAGTCATATTCAAAAGTACCACTACCCCAAAATTTACCCAGCCTGTTCGAATCCAAACCTTGAATTTTAGTTTCTTGTAGCGCCACAAAAACCACATCATTCTTTTTTATCAAACCTCTGACCCACTCATCTTTTCCAATAACACCCATACCTCTCACATTTAAACTTAGACAATTCATTTGTTAAACTCTTGTACCCCTTCTTTTGAAATTGTATCCCTTATCAAGTCTTGAAAGTTTTGTAATTCCACTCCTAACTTCCTTCCCAAAGTAACTGTATTGGCCACCTCTTCCACCAAAGGACCCCTCACATCATCATTTGGAACCGTATTATCTTCAATAATAATTGGCTGAGTATTATTCACAGTCTCATCCACTCCATTCCCTACAATATTGAAAATCCTTCCATCTTTCTCTTGGACCTGTAAGCTCATATTAACTAACGGGTCCACCCCTGATCCCAATTCAGAGCCCATATCCTCTACCCTCAAATTTTCGGAAGGCCCAGAATCGTCCATGGAATCACTCCCATTATCCCCACTATCCTCTCTTTGAGAAAAGTCCCTAATACCAATTATCTCATTTAGCCCAAACATATCATTATCACCTTTGGGCCTTTTCCCACTGGGCCTTTCCAAGCTACTAACTGAACCATGTTTCTTGAATCTTTTTGCATTTTTTCTTTTCTTACTTTTGGTAACCGAAAAATAATAAAGTTTATCATTCACCTTCCTAGCATTTTTCTCGGCCCCACTCACATAATTACTTTCCAAATTGACCTCTTCCACACATTTGAATTTTGAAAAACGTTGACCGGCTCCTCATTAATTGTATTACCACAATTTTCGGCCTTACCAAAATTAGAGTCCTTCGCAACTTCCTCGCCGGCTTCGTTCCTGCTACCTCCGGCAGCCGATCTACCGGTGTCGACAAACTCAGGCAACCTTCCCTTGAGAGTGCCACGTGACATCATAATGGAGAGTTTTTGGTGTTTTTAAATTGTTTCCTTTTTTAATTAAATTGAGCTATTTTAGAAAAAAAGAATTTAAAAATAAATTTAAAATTTTCTCTCTCATATTTTCTCCCATAATTTTTAAACGTTTATATCTTTTATATACGGGATTTTTTAAAGAAAAAAATTACACCAAATTAACGAGCGTTTTATTATCTTTCCAACAAGTATCATAGTGCTATATAAAAACGAAGAAAAAATTGACTATTTTTTGTGAGGTTTCGTTCATACAGGAAAAAAACACACAGAGTGTTTATGTTATCACGTAAAATTAGATTTTGTGGGAAATATGAGTTATTACTGATTAGAATACTATGAACTAGGGGTGTTCATCGGTTCGGTTTACGGTTTATTTGGTTTATTCGATTCGGTTTATTCGGTTTTCAAAACTTTGTACCTCAAACCAAAAACCAAACCAAACCAAATTAGAAATATGAAAACCAAACCAAATTCAACCAAATTGAATTCGGTTCGGTTTCGGTTTAAAACCAAACAAACCAAATTGAAACGAAGTTTTTTTTCTCTAACTTATATACATATATGTTCCAAAATCCGAAAAGAAAGTTTGCAATAAATATAAACCAAAAAATCAATCCACGCAAACAGAAACATCATATAAATTAGAAATAGTAAAATGAACCATAGTTTACTAGTTTATACTCATATTATTACCTCTATAAATTGGTGGGCTTTATTTATTTTGGGTTGGGTTTAATATTTTGGGCTTATATATTATATATGAGTTATTAAATATTATTATTTTTATTTAATAATTAATTATTTTACCGGTTTATTCGGTTATCCAAATAAACCAAATAAAAAAAAATGTAGAACCAAAAACCAAACCAAACACCGAATAAGCAATTCGGTTTCGGTTAATGTGACATCCGTCTCCTTCGTTTATTATCTATTATACAACTTTAGCTCTTATTTTTTTTTTATTGTAATTACACTTCGAGTCCTTGTAAATCATATTGATTATAAAAGTTCATCAGTAAATCGTCGCATTTTATTTACTATTTTGTTAAACCCGAAATCTTCAACGATAAATTTAAAATGAATATTAGTAACAAATTCTATACAAGTTGTTAAACTATAAAACGTAAATTGAAATCGGTTGTCATCCTAAGAAGCTGCCGTTCTTTTCGAATCCATAACCGCTGTCATGTTGAATGCCATTAAATGGTTTTAAACGGGTAACTTACTGCAAATTGAATGTCATTTAAATTCACCTAAAATCATTTTCTCACTCATACTAATTTGTCAATGAAGTATTGCAAACGCCGTAGCCGTTTTCTAATCATCGCATACATTTACTCACCTAAAAGCAAAAGCCATTGGCTGTACACCACCTATAAATAGCAAGATAGTTGCCACACCATAACACCTCGAACCATCCGCATTACTGCCATTGTATTCTTTTTATTGTTCGGTCATCGTCATCGCACCAAGTGTTTCACCAAGGGCAGTTGCAACCACTCATGAAGGCGTCGTTGCTCCTCGAATATTGTCGTCGATTATTGGTTTCACAGCCACCACAAATCAACGTAGATCACCTCCACTTTGTACTTCGAATCCCAGACTTGGCTCCTGAACCGTTCATGTATTAGCAGTTTTCTCATCACCACAGAGGTAACATAGTTTCCTTTACATTTATCTCATTCTTGAGAGGAACTTCATAAAATAAACCAAATAGCAAACAAGAGTTCTCTGACATCATGCCTTGTTATTAATAATGAAGAAGATGAACAAATTTTTTTAGTTATTTTTTTTTTTTAAATCAATTTATAGTATACTAAATGCATGGATATGTTTACACTTAAAACTATCTTGTGCCGCCACGTGCATAGCTCAATGTTACTATTATTACTACTACTATTATTACTATTACTATTATTATTATTACTATTATTATTATTATTATTATTATTATTATTATTATTATTATTATTATTTTCGAATTGGAATCCATGCTGCACTAAAGAAATTGCATGACACGTTTTGTGAAAGATCGATATTTTATACTTCTGTATTATTTCACTATTTTACACATCATAATTGGAAGTAAGGGTTGGTAAAATAATATATATATGTAAACGCATATTCTTAGATAATATAGACACATCTTTAGCCATTCCGATGTATATTATCATGTCGTGTAAGACGCCATCACACATACTTATTTTCTGAACGTTTAAATTAGTCTACATTTTGACGTCAGTTTTGTTTGGAAACAAATATGGTCAAATACAATACATTTTTATTCAACACTATGAAACATTATTACTCTAAGTTTCAATATAAACTTACTTCGGAAACAAGTCAGGTTGATCGTAATCTATAATGTACCACGTCGCGTATGGCGCCGCCGCAACACGCGACATGTAAAAAAAAACCTAGTTAGTATTATATAATGAATAAATTATAATTTTTTTTATAAATTTCATAGAATGCCTTAGACTTTAGGTCATTCAAATTTCTATACCTTTATACTATTCATATAGGTTGAATTCATTGGAGTCCCATTTTACATTGCTCGCTTCATTAGCATATTCATTTTGCTTGCTAGAGGTGAGTATATCTTTTTCCCTTTTTACTGTTTTACTATTTTGGGGTGATTCATGTACTAATATCAAGTTTCAATTTCTTATACTTAATGCAATTCTCATGTGTGTTTGCTTTATGTTAATTGGTGTGTCTATGGCTTGTCAAAATCATTAACCGCTGGGCGGCCTAGCTTTTCAATGAATAGTACTATGGTATACCCCCTTGAGACTCTGTTGAGAGAATCTTGGTCATTGTCTTGTTAATTCATTATTCAGTTGGTTAGTCATGTGTTAGTCATTATTCTTAGGTTTGGTTTTGAACGGATATTGCTTATTACATAATTGCAAATGGTACCGCACATGAATTGCTAAACACTTTTCCTACTATATTTATTCAAACAGGGTATGCTCACCAATACATTTTGTATTGACCAAATCATTTTCGTACATGTTTCAGGTTGTTTTGAGACGCTTCTTTTAGGCTTTTGGATTTTATATTTCAGTCTTGACTACATTGTATTTTAGCTAGACTTGTCACTTTAGAATTATTGTATCCTGTAATTTCATTTCAATGTAATAAATTATTTAATCAATGTATTCAAATTTACATTTTAGTACCATGAGCTATTGAACAATCGTCACTACGTGACACCTCGATGTTTCCGCCATCGGTTGGGGTGTTACAGTTAAAACCAAACCAAACATCAAATTCGTTGTTCGGATTGGTTTTTTCGGTTACGGTTACGGTTCGATTTTCGGTTTTTATTTGGTTTGCGGTTTTTCTGAACACCCCTACTATGAACATGCAATGATTGAGAGATTTTGTGATTAGTTAACTTGAGCCATTTGCAATAGGTTATCACGTAAAATTAGATTTTTTAACCCCGGATTCTCCCGGGGTAATCAACTAGTAATTATATATTGCATAACATGTACACTCATGATGTTTCTAACCTGGATCGCACCATGGTTCACATTAATTCACCTACTTTATTTAAGCATTAAAAGGTTGGCTGCTTTGTTTCTCTATTTAAAAAAATCTTTTTCGCCCTTTATCCCTTAAGTGAAATCAGAGTTACTTTACAAAAAAAAAAGTGAAATCAGAGTTATACATAAACTATTGATTGCTAATGAATTTGTTATACTTTTGTTAAGGAGCATTGTTTGCTAGACATGAATTTTGAATTAAACAGTTAGGCACAACATTAATGAATAGATAGTTTATGCTAACATCTATACAAATGTAATAATTGTTGATGTGCCTCCATATGGTCAATATTTTAAATATCTTATAAATCGTAAACTATTTTGCTTAATATACATTTTAAGTCAAAGTTTGTTTAATATACTCATTTCCTCAACCTCTTACTACAAAAATTAAGCTTTATTAATTGTTGACATCATGTTTATAAAGTATGCTTATATATCGGTGCCATGCCTTGTAGGTTGATGATCCTTTTCAGAAGGCAGTAATACATGGGATAGAGTGGACTTGTAGATCTGATGAGAAGACCATGTTTAAGAAGTAACGCATTCATCATTCCGTTTTCATAATGTATCGTTTCTTTTTCTAGAAATTTAATGGAACACGTAAACCATATTTTTTGGCTCCGGTTATTTGCACAACTAGGGTTTTTATTTGCACAACCCCTCCACGGGTCGTCGAGGCCTGGACGGCCCGTGGAGGGCCAAAAAGGCAAAAGGACGGGTCGTCCAGGCCCAGACGGCCCGTATAAAGGCAAAAGGACGGGTCGTCCAGGCCCAGACGGCCCGTCTAAAGGTTTAAATCCAATCCAATCATTGGTAATCATTGGCAATGATTAGGTGATGATTATTTGGTTTTTTTATAAGTGTAGTGTGGATGTTTAAAATGGGTTTGAATGTTTGGTTTTTATAGATGTTTGGTTTTTTATAAATGTTTGGTTTTTTATAAATGTTTTTTTTTTTATTTGTATAATATGATCTTTTTTATATAATTGTGTATATGAATATGAACGAATGTCGTTTATGTTGCCGAACTAAACAAAACCAAGATACGAACAATAAAGCATAAATAAGCATAATATTCCAAAAATTTACATAAACTAAGAGTTCAAATGTACAACCAAGAATATAACCCACCCGTCTAACCCGACCCACCCGGCTGATCCGACCCACCCGGCTGACTGGTGGACGCCCCACCATGCTGACTGCTGGACGCCCAATCCGGAAGTGGACGCGGCTCCAAACCAGCTTCCCGTCGTCTCTCATTCTCGCTCTCTAACAGCCATCGCATGTCACCCCGCAACGACCCCAACTGATCCAGGATCTGCTGAAGTACCTGGGTCGTGCTATCATGCAACCTGACAGCATGATAAACGCGGCCAGGACGCTGTAGCTCATCAACGGGGGGGGGGGGGGGGGTCTGGCATCTCTACATCCACCGGTGGGTCGCCGTCGGCAACGTGTGGCATCTGGACCTCAGGGGCATTCGGCCCATCGAGATGTCTGAGCGGCTCTGGCACAAAATGCTCGCCACGGTCGCCAGCATGTCAAACTCGGGATTCTCAGCTACTTCTGGCAAGTCGTGTCCAGAAGACGTCGATATCAGCCAGTGACACTCGTGTATCTGATATATATATTCAATCACAACACCAACAAATCAATAATTTTATAAAAATTTGGCAGAGTTTCCTCTGTTTTTGTACGAACCAGACAACACAAGTTGTCTACAAAACGCTTCAAACATTTATAAATTTGACTATTATATCCTAAAAAAAATAATAAGTCTAAAAAATGATGTTACCTTTCGTATCATACAATTGCAATTGACAGGAACATGGCAATCCATAAGTCTTCTTGAGTCGGTGTTCACAAGACCTCTTTTGTTCCATATAATAATTTATCTTGTTGACCCCTCCGAGCATCAAATTAAGCGCTAGATGGGAAACCCTACCGATTACATCTTGAAACAACGGTAGATCATGTTTCCACATTCTTGTTGATCGGCTGTGTTCGAAGGAGTGCTTTATCGCTACGCGCCGTGATTCCATAACTTTGTCTATTTCCATCACAAGCGCGTGGAGCGAGCTGTTCGGGCCTTTTATGTACCTCTTAATCAGAGCATGCTGACTCTCGACCCTGTTGGTCGTAGTCTGACCGAACGTAAGGTTTTCATTTGCCCATGCTTCCACAAACATTTCTTTATAATCTCGGAGCCAAACTGACTCCATGTAGTCATAAACCTCTGTAAAAAACAGAATAGTGATGTCAATACAGAAAATATGTACGCTTGTAAAGCAAAATAAAAAATAAAATATATACCCGTTCGATCCTGCCCCCAAAGTCGTCTGTAGAGCGCTTCAAGATTGAATTCGTAAGCCTCTTTGTCAGGAGATTTACACAGTCGACCAAAATACTGCAAAAATATTTCCCATTCTTCTTTTGGAAATCCTGCTTTATGATATTTTGCAATATTTCGTTGAATATGATACCTGCAAAACAACAACAATAATATTAATAATAATAATAATAATAATAATAATAATAATAATAATAATAATAATAATAATATTTCGTTGAATATGACACCTGCAAAGCAATTTCGTAGCATCCGGGAAAACTGTAGCACATGCACTCATCAGAGCCAGATCTCTATCTGTAACAATTACACGTGGCTCCATACTCTCCTCCAGCAAATCTTTGAGCCTCTCAAGCACCCATATGTAGTTACTCGTTTTCTCTTTAACGATAAATGCATGGGCGATACAAAACGACTGGTTTGTCGACGTCATACCCACAATTTGAACAAACGGGATTCTGTACTCGTTCGTTTTGTAGGTGGCGTCGATCAGCATCACATGTGGGAAGGCACGCCAGAGATTGTACGAGACCCGGTGTGAAAAGAAAATATTCTCAACAGCATCTGTCTCTGGATTCTGCTTGGTGAAATAAGTAAATTTCTTTTCAACCAGGATACTCTCGAGTATCTGCATAACAATAATAATAACAATATTTAATATTTAACAACAACAAAATTAATAATAGTCTATGACAATAATAGTAATTAATAATAATACCTGCATTGGGGTTTTATCGCCGTAAATTCTATGTTTAATCTTGCTCACTGTATTGTGTATGTCTCTTAGAATACATATATTATTCGGGTTTTGTGCTCTGATGGCCAAATGTATGTTTGCCGGTTCCAGGCCTTGAAAATAAAGCGTTTCCACCATTTCTTCTTCTTGTGGTGTCAGCCGCCTAGCAAAAGCGTGACCCTCAACATGTATAAAAGGGTCGTGGTTATGATTCGCGTGTTTATCCTCCAACTTCCAACCCTCTTTGCGTAGCCTCCCTATTAACATAAATGGACAGTTAATCTTTTTGCTACCCGTAGACCTTACTGTGGCTGTAGTATGGTATTCGCTAGCACGGTCGCATCTCAGGTCTATCCTAATTTTTCTTGCATTATTTCCACTGCCTTTTGAAACAGAACATCCTGTCACTAGGACGTAACCGCTAGCAAGGGCTCTATCGTAAGCCCATTGTTTCATCTCTTCAACAGACCCGAATACCTGAAAATTTATACAAGAGTCTAGTCTAAATTCATACTACTCTAAATTATATACTACTGTAAAGATATACTAGTGTAAATAAATAAACGCACCTGCTCGGTTTCATACAAAACATCCGGGTTAGGTTCAACTTTTATGTTAGCATCTTCCTGGTTGTCATCATTAGCACGATTCCCGAGCGAATGGTAACTCCCGTATGTGTACTGCGGGTAGCTTGGTGGCACGAAAAATGACTCCTGTTCCTCTACATATTCCTCGTTGAGATCGGGCAGCATGTTCCCGTCATTACCACGAACCCCGGATTTAACCTCCTCTTCACCAACTTGAACCTCGGGTTCATACCCTACACTTTCAGAGACGTAAGACTCGTTCTCAGACAGGTCAACGGTTGAAAAGCTTTGTAAATATGTCATCGTGAGACCGGGAAGTCGAAATGGGTCGAGGGTTTTGGTGGTGGTGATGTTTTAAGGTTTGGTTCAAATGGGGAAGAAGCTGATCGTGTAATGGTTAAATCTGGAAATCTCAACGGGCCGTCGAGGCCTAGATGGGCCGTCTAGGGATTAAATGCCCTAACCTAACACATTTCTACGGGCCGTCGGGGCCTGGACGGCCCGTCCTAATGCACCTTTTTCAGACTTTTCAGTCTGAACTGCCTGCTTTTGCAGGAGTTCAGACTGATCACCTCGTACATCGTACTTCTACGGGCCGTCTGGGCCTCGACGGCCCGTGGTTTTTGTCTTTTCTGTAAACAAACGGCCCATCAAGGCCTGGACGACCCGTCCTGAAACCCTAATTTTTCTTAACAGCCCATCTAGGCCTCGACGACCCGTCCTAGGGTTGTTTAGGGTTTTTTGTTGGTTGTGTAGATAGTATCACCCTATTTTTTTCCTCTGCTGTTTTTAGGGGAAGTGGCAGTACTCTCCAAATTCTTTAATTCTTTAGACAACACTTTCCATTTATATAACTGTTTACTCATTTTCTTCAAACATCACTATATATATTTTTACGTTGACCTTGTTGCAATGCGTGGGTCCCATACTTGTATATATTAAAACTGTAAGCGACTGTTTTAATGAACTTTTATTAAATAATTAACTGTACCATGTTTTTATATATTGTAAGCACTATTTCACTGTAATCCTATTATCACCAATTTTGTTATTCTATTTGAAAATATCAGGGGACAGGGCGCTATCAGAATTGGGAACGAGTACCTCATTACCAGCACGGTAACACCACCGCCACCCGTGCTGGTAGGGGTCTTGTGGACCGTTTTCTGGTTCTATCTAACGGGCTGGTAACCATGTATTTGCTGATTTTTTATTTACTTTAATTCCTTTTTTAATTATTTATAACCGTTTGGAAGCAACATTTTTTTTAATTCTTTTTACGTAAACCGTTTAGAGTTAAAATAAATTCAACCAAAAATAAATAAAAAACATAAAACAATATTTATTAATATTAAACATAAATAAAATACATAAAAACATATTAGATAACTAGAGTTCACGCATGAATTGCCAGGCTTGGAGATGCTCAAAGTTGCCGTTGTAACGAGCCGCATACTACGCCTGGGTCAACTTCACAACCAACCCCGACACAATGCCTGGGTGCCGGGTCATGGTTTGCTCATAGCAGGTGGTCCACCGATCACATTTGTTTTTTAGATCGGTCCATTTCCTCTGTAGGCTCTCAATTGTGCGGTCGTTCTCGCAGACTTGGGCTTTGAAGTCACCCAAGACACGGTCCTAGAAGCGTGTGTTCCTGCTCCCGGAGCCTTGGCGGCGTTGTCGTTGCAAAGATGGGTCGTTTTGTGCGTCTCTAACGCACACGACCAGAGCAATTTCTTCAGTTTCGGTCCAGCGAGTCATTTTTGTGGGTTTTGTTGATGTTGAATTGTGTTTTCACCACCATCGTTTATATAAAAAATTCTCAACCGTATTGCATGTACAAATTCAATTTTCCTGACGGTTAGATAAGACCGACTTAAATGAAAATAAATTTTTTTGACCGTGTTGGGTGGAGTTGATTACGGACTAGCGGTTTGGTAGAGCAATAAACCGTGTGTATTTAAAAAAAAAGATTTGGATTTGTATTTAAATGAAAAAGAAAAAAAGAAAAACAAGAATCAGTGGAGTGCCGCCTACAAAAAAATGAATCAGTGAAGTAAATCAGTTAAGTGATGTAGCAGTGCATAATTGGTTAAAATCAGTGAAAGAAAAGTTGAATTCTAGTAGCACCCCTAACGCCCTCATGTTATAGGTTGAATTATGAAAAGGAGCCACCTTCTTTTGTTTGTGCCATAATGAGTGCGGTATTGTACCGAACCGAAGTAATATCAACCGAATTCATGTTGCGTATGTATAATGTAACGACCCGATTTTAACCGAGTCATTACGGATTGGTAGTTAGTTTCCTAACTAGTTTTTATGGTTTAACTTCTTTCTTTTAAAACCGATTTTTCATATATATCAATAACAACACTCTTTAACTTAAAAACATATTTATATTATACATCAAACCAACACTTTTCAAACCATTGTTCGGCCGAAGCCCTTACAACCTTTATTTTCGAAAACGTCACACTACAACATGATTCAACTTTATTTATAAACATCAAACTTCACTCGATAAGTTCACTAACACCACAACTGAGCTCGGGTTCCATGATAATCTCCTGAAATGTATGTTTAAGTACGTTAGTCGAAACTAGTGAGTGATGCCAAGACTTTAACAATCTTTTTAGACACATGCATGTAATCGTCCGGTCAATCTATTTTCGAGTATAGATCGATTATGCATGGTCCCGTAGCCTCTAATCGGCCCGGGTCTATACTCTTTGATACCGAATGGATCCACTCTACGTAGTTTCTATCCGACCGGTTTCTATTACTTCTATTGGATCATGATCAATCAATGATTTTCAAAGACAAACAAACATACATCTACCCCGAAACATTTAAAAGCTATTATGGGGTACAAACACTCACGTGTTGTTCTTCCACTTGATTTCTAAGGTTGACGATGTAACATTTCGCATTTAAATACATGTACGTTACGGATTAAAACGACAAGCCTTATTATTATTTTTGGTGATATTTGAACCCCAATACAATGATAATTATTCATACATATATTTATAATAATATTAATAATAATAATAATAATAATAATAAAAATAATAATAATAGTAATAATTAATAAACAATCTAGAGCTAATTGATTTATTTATTTTGATAACCCAACCCAAGATCAGGCCCAAACTGTTACCCATCCCATTTTCCTGACCTTCACCTTCACCCAGCCCAGTTAGACCCCGGCCCAAGTACCCAAACCCTTTCAGATTTCTGTTAAAAAAAAAAAAAAGGAAAACTGCCTCTCCCTAGACTCGAACCGGGCAGCGAGCTCAACACACCCACACACTAACACCACTAGGCCACAACTTATTATTGTTATAATTATAACTCTAATTATATATAAGCACAGCTTACATCTAACCACCCCTCCTTGTACCCTTCTGTTCGAACGAGACAGCAGATATGAATACGAAATTTATATTTTGACAACCAAATCCCCACATTAACTCGTAATTTCTTTTAAAATGGAATGGGACCATGATTACCGGCCTAATGTTCATCAATTACACGATCAATTGCAATCAATTTGACCAAATTGATTGACTAACGCGTCCCACATTCAATTGTGGTCAATACTTGCCAAATCGAACACCTAGGCTTAAACACTATAAATTGAACCTCTGTGAACCTCCTCACCTCGCCGAATATTCACCCTCTACCTCCAATTCTTCTTAATCATCCTCTGTGCGTGAGATACGATCAAGTTTTTGACTTTTCACGTTGACTCACCAATCGAGCTTGTTTCTGTATTGTAAGTTTCAATTTTTTGTTAGGGTATGTTCATCGGCCCTCAACAAACAATAACCCTATAGTTAATCGGGTTATTATTTGTTAGAAATGATTATTACTAACCTAGGGCTCGAATGGGTTTCATTTGGGGAAGAACAAGCCTGCAACCTTACGTATATAATTAATTCAGAGACGAAATAATCACCAACTGATCCATAGACCAGTTGGTGTGCAACTCGTGTTTAAGAATCAGAACCGGCCTGAGGGCCAGGGTTCGATTCCTGCTGGGCGTCTTTTTTTTTCCACTCCTTTTAATTTCCTTATTTTTGAAACCAAATTATAGTTATATATTACATTTAAATTTATAAATTCATTTTTAATTATTAAAACTTTCTTATAAATTCTAAAAAAATTATATTTATTAAATCTGAGTTAAAAGTTTTATTTACAATTTTTATTTTTCAAAAATTCATTTATTTAATATTTATAATAATTAAATCAAGTTTATTCTAATTTATTTTTAAAAATCTATAAAAATATCAAAACGATCTTATTAATTTCCACAAAAATTATCCTGAGTTTTTATAACAATAAACTTTTCTGAAATAATTTTTATTTCAGAAAAATCTTTTATTTAATATTTTTAACCCATTTTTGTTAGTTTTAATCATAATTAAATCATAATAAATCCAATTTTTGGTATTTTTGCACCAAAATTTTATACAATTTATTTCTGAACACTTAGAACAGAAATATAATTTTTAAACTAATAATTCTTTAATTTTAGTATTTTTAAATATTAAAGTTAAAGTTTGACAATTTGTAATAAATAGATTTAATAATCTATTTTAAAGAAAATAATTTTATAAAAATTATTTTTATACTTTAAACACATTCTTGTAACCATCTTAAGTTTACATTTCATAAAAAGATTTTTGGTTATTTATTTACTAAATTTCTCTCAATTGGCGAATATTTTTAATATTAATCAAACGAGCAATTATCCCCAATTCGAAGCCCTAGAAACTTATACATTTGTAGACTTGATAGACTTAGACATATTTATTACCTCATTATAGGGTGATACTTGATATATTTGGGCAACACAATTATCCAAATTTCTCAACAGATATAACATTTTACCAAGGTGAGTTTTACATAGCCCCTTTTCTATTTATCACCATTTTTGGGGTGAAACATGTTACAACATCATTTATGCAATTCAATCATCAATGTGTCTATGTGTTTTCTATGTTGCATTATGTCTTGAGCATGATTAGAGTAAGCTCCATTCTAGCATAATCATTAACTCCGTACAAGCCGGCGGTAAACATTGATAGATCTATTGGACTGACAATCCCACCCGGATACGTGCCTCCTACAAAGGTAGCGTGGGTGTTTGTTATCGTATAACATATTCAAGTGGACCATGAGCGTATGGTATGTATCATATTATAACAGTCATCAGGGTTGATTATGCACTCGATTTACTTCTAGTATGTTCTCACATATGGACTAGATTGACATGACACATGAATTGCACAACATTTTTATTCTATTATCAAAAAACCTATGTAATTCTCACCAACTTTTGTTGACCCAAAATATTTTCAACTTAACATGTTTCAGGTTCTATTTGCTTGAGGATATGAATTGATGCTTGAAGATATGTGTATAGTTTTATTCAATTTGATGTACAAATTCTAGAACAATTGTATGTATTCATTTAAATCATTTAATGGAATTTATTATTCACCATGAGCTACTGAACAATCATCAATACGTGGCACCCCGATGTTTCCACCATCGGTTGGGGTGTTACAGATTGGTATCAGAGCCATGGTTATAGGGAATTAGGTTATTAGAAAAATAATCTAGTCTATAACCATAGGATTTAACAAGTACTTGCTTCTTTTACTTGCTATTCTCTATCTCCCTCCTACTTCTTATCCCTACTTTCATCCCTACAAGAAGGTTGCTCTCCGTCAGTGGATCTACTCTTAGATTAATAGGACAAATTCCTCAAGTTTAACCTGAACCCCCTTGAGATCTCGTCGAAGTTCTAGATCTTAATAACGAACACGTGCAATCTGGAAGGGTGAACGCCTGTATTCTGAGTCTTCTGTCTAGGCTGGCATTGCGCATATATCCCAATCAGACGAGGGACCCGGATGCCTACCTGGGAATTCTCGGGATGAGTGTTCACTTATAGGCTAAAGCATGTCTTCATATGTTATTAGAATCTAGAATCTTTTGATAAGTCAACGTTTTCGTTTATTCGTTTTAATTAATGAATAAATGATTACACCCCTTATATAACCTCATTCATTTCATTGTGTCTGCTACAGATCATGTCTCCACGTCACAACACTCGCATTAACAGTAATGACAATCATAAGGAAGGGAACAACAACCACAACCCCGACCACAACACTAACCACAACAATGAGAGTGATGCTCAACTAGCTGCGATTATTTCCCAACAATTGGCGCAACAAATCACAACTCTGATTTCTAACTTGTTGACTCAAGACACCCAAATAAATGGGAATGGCAATAGAAATAACGTTGGAAATCACGAAAGGAACAGGACCTTAGTTCGGAAAGGCAAGAAAACAAGTATTGTGGCCGCATTAACTACCAAGAACCAGAAGCGTAAGACCAGGAATCCTAATGTAAACCTCACTACACAAGCCTCTAACAAGAAGCCTTATACAAGAAACTTTCCATTGTGTAACATATGCAATCGACATCATCCCATTGTTTCAGCGTGTCGCTTGTGCACCAATTGTGGTAGGTATGGCCATCTGGTTAACACATGTCGCGAGACTACAAACCCTAATCAACCCACCAACCCTGCTACTTTGGAGGAAGCAAAGCGATTGGCTGCCATCTTAACAAATAACCATGTAAAGGCAGGAGCCCTGACCCGGAAAGGGGAGAAGAAAACTGTTGCAAAAGAAACTCCCCAACCTGCCGTTAAAATCAAAACTGAGACCTCAACCAACGGAAAGCGCAAGGCCAGGAATTTTGCAAAAAACACCACTACCCCACCCAACAAGAAACAATACCGCGGGAAGCTACCTAAGTGTGACACCTGCTAGTATCACCATCCAACCCAAGTGCCCTGCCGTCAGTGTACCAATTGTCAAAGGTATGGACATCTTGCGGACGCTTGCCGAATTCCTGCTACAAACACCCTTGCTGCTCCAAATAACTCACTTGAGACCCTCCAACTACTTAACAACAAACTCTACCATCTGAATGATGTCTACTTTTCTCTTTAATTCCATGTATTGACAATTTATTTTCAAGTAATAAAAATCAAGTATTATCATAACATTTGTGTGCATGCTTGTTTGAATGTGAACTGATTGCTATATCTATGATCATACGTGCTTACTTGTACAACAAATAGTCGACTACCAAACAATCTACTTAACGATTGGTAGAGGTCATCATGTCTTTCCAACAGTCGGGAGAGGCCCTACCACCTGCTCAACGACTGGTGGAGACTATCAGACCTGCTCAACAATCGGTAGAGTCATAGAAGGACACAAAACCTTAATGTAAGGTAAATTGGTGATTGCGGTCCGGAACGTAATCATGAATTTACAGGTACGTTAAGGTGGTGTGAAATGCTATCAAGATTTTCGGTAGTTAACCAAATGTAAACTCTAGATATCTAGTAGTTCATCAACTCACACGTAACACGCCTCATATCCACGCTATTCGAGACTAGTTACTCTATTCATTGTCGTGCCCTAACATAAAACTCGTCAGGTCACACTTGTCCTAATTTCTACCCAACCCCCTTTCAAAACCGTGTTTTCAATAAACTTCGGGACGAAGTTTCCAAAAGTAGGGGAGACTGTAACATTTCGCATTTAAATACATGTACGTTACGGATTAAAACGACAAGCCTTATTATTATTTTTGGTGATATTTGAACCCCAATACAATGATAATTATTCATACATATATTTATATTTATATATATAGATTTATAATAATATTAATAATAATAATAATAAAAATAATAATAATAGTAAGAATTAATAAACAATCTAGAGCTAATTGATTTATTTATTTTGATAACCCAACCCAAGATCAGGCCCAAACTGTTACCCAGCCCATTTTCCTGACCTTCACCTTCACCCAGCCCAGTTAGACCCCGGCCCAAGTACCCAAACCCTTTCAGATTTCTGTTAAAAAAAAAAAAAAGGAAAACTGCCTCTCCCTAGACTCGAACCGGGCAGCGAGCTCAACACACCCACACACTAACACCATTAGGCCACAACTTATTATTGTTATAATTATAACTCTAATTATATATATACGCAGCTTACATCTAACCACCCCTCCTTGTACCCTTCTGTTCGAACGAGACAGCAGATATGAATACGAAATTTATATTTTGACAACCAAATCCCCACATTAACTCGTAATTTCTTTTAAAATGGAATGGGACCATGATTGCCGGCCTAATGTTCATCAATTACACGATCAATTGCAATCAATTTGACCAAATTGATTGACTAACGCGTCCCATATTCAATTGTGGTCAATACTTGCCAAATCGAACACCTAGGCTTAAACACTATAAATTGAACCTCTGTGAACCTCCTCACCTCGCCGAATATTCACCCTCTACCTCCAATTCTTCTTAATCATCCTCTGTGCGTGAGATACGATCAAGTTTTTGACTTTTCACGTTGACTCACCAATCGAGCTTGTTTCTGTATTGTAAGTTTCAATTTTTTGTTAGGGTATGTTCATCGGCCCTCAACAAACAATAACCCTATAGTTAATCGGGTTATTGTTTGTTAGAAATGATTATTACTAACCTAGGGCTCGAATGGGTTTCATTTGGGGAAGAACAAGCCTGCAACCTTACGTATATAATTAATTCAGAGACGAAATAATCACCAACTGATCCATAGACCAGTTGGTGTGCAACTCGTGTTTAAGAATCAGAACCGGCATGAGGGCCAGGGTTCGATTCCTGCTGGGCGTCTTTTTTTTTTCCACTCCTTTTAATTTCCTTATTTTTGAAACCAAATTATAGTTATATATTACATTTAAATTTATAAATTCATTTTTAATTATTAAACTTTCTTATAAATTCTAAAAAAATTATATTTATTAAATCTGAGTTAAAAGTTTTATTTACAATTTTTATTTTTCAAAAATTCATTTATTTAATATTTATAATAATTAAATCAAGTTTATTCTAATTTATTTTTAAAAATCTATAAAAATATCAAAACGATCTTATTAATTTCCACAAAAATTATCCTGAGTTTTTATAACAATAAACTTTTCTGAAATAATTTTTATTTCAGAAAAATCTTTTATTTAATATTTTTAACCAATTTTTGTTAGTTTTAATCATAATTAAATCATAATAAATCCAATTTTTGGTATTTTTGCACCAAAATTTTATACAATTTATTTCTGAACACTTAGAACAGAAATATAATTTTTAAACTAATAATTCTTTAAATTTAGTATTTTTAAATATTAAAGTTAAAGTTTGACAATTTGTAATAAATAGATTTAATAATCTATTTTAAAGAAAATAATTTTATAAAAATTATTTTTATACTTTAAACACATTCTTGTAACCATCTTAAGTTTACATTTCATAAAAAGATTTTTGGTTATTTATTTACTAAATTTCTCTCAATTGGCGAATATTTTTAATATTAATCAAACGAGCAATTATCCCCAATTCGAAGCCCTATAAACTTATACATTTGTAGACTTGATAGACTTAGACATATTTATTACCTCATTATAGGGTGATACTTGATATATTTGGGCAACACAATTATCCAAATTTCTCAACAGATATAACATTTTACCAAGGTGAGTTTTACATATCCCCTTTTCTATTTATCACCATTTTTGGGGTGAAACATGTTACAACATCATTTATGCAATTCAATCATCAATGTGTCTATGTGTTTTCTATGTTGCATTATGTCTTGAGCATGATTAGAGTAAGCTCCATTCTAGCATAATCATTAACTCCGTACAAGCCGGCGGTAAACATTGATAGATCTATTGGACTGACAATCCCACCCGGATACGTGCCTCCTACAAAGGTAGCGTGGGTGTTTGTTATCGTATAACATATTCAAGTGGACCATGAGCGTATGGTATGTATCATATTATAACAGTCATCAGGGTTGATTATGCACTCGATTTACTTCTAGTATGTTCTCACATATGGACTAGATTGACATGACACATGAA
Organism: Ambrosia trifida; assembly: GCA_028751855.1. Lineage (NCBI taxonomy): Eukaryota > Viridiplantae > Streptophyta > Magnoliopsida > Asterales > Asteraceae > Ambrosia > Ambrosia trifida. The sequence continues at coordinate 59,000,967 of CM054128.1, read as the reverse complement.
TTGCACAACATTTTTATTCTATTATCAAAAAACCTATGTAATTCTCACCAACTTTTGTTGACCCAAAATATTTTCAACTTAACATGTTTCAGGTTCTATTTGCTTGAGGATATGAATTGATGCTTGAAGATATGTGTATAGTTTTATTCAATTTGATGTACAAATTCTAGAACAATTGTATGTATTCATTTAAATCATTTAATGGAATTTATTATTCACCATGAGCTACTGAACAATCATCAATACGTGGCACCCCGATGTTTCCGCCATCGGTTGGCGTGTTACAGACGAGTTGCTCAGAAACTATTCAGACCACCTGTTAACACATAATCACGATTACAAACACACATATATATTATAGTTAGCTGACCATTACCGCTTAGGTATATAGATACGTATGTAAGCTGGCCATTACAGCTTGGCGCTCGTATTTCCTACAAGTCAAAGATTAGAAGCTTACCCGGATGAATCTTATCAGTCGGCCGGTTTATCACCGTAGCCGTATCTTATTCTTAAAAGGATAGATATGTTTTAATATGATAGAAGGTTGGAAAAGGAGGGTGATTATTAGTTGATAGGGTTTCCGATTGATATGGATAGGAGATGAATGATGGTTTGCATGTTGGAAGGGGAATAATGGATGGTTTTGAGGTGGTTTTCGAAATGAGCAGATGGTTTAGAGGTTAGGTTTATACTTGTTCATGCATGCAATGATGCTTCCTAGATTGTAGGGTGTATAGGTGTTGGCTTGTGGAAGGGTTGGAGTGCATAGGTGGAGCTTTAATGAAGAGTGGCGGCATCCTTTCATCTTCCTAATGGGCCGGTTGCTTCATAACTAAGGATTGGTCTTGATGTTTTAATTTAAAGGTTGTGGGCTCAATGGTGATCATAGGTTAACTCCTCTATATCGGCCCAATGTTAAAGATAATCGGACCTCATACTCGGCCCATGTAAGATTGTATTTATCGGCCCTTATTTGTGTTTTATTTAGAGCCCAAAACTTGGCCCATTCTATCGGGTCCAATGACCCATTTAATTGGACCGAATACTTATTGGGCTTTATATAACTTATTTGGGCCGGACGGGTCTAAGTCTTATATCCGGGTAAGGATATTGGGCTACACCTTAAGGTGGCCCAATACTATTCTATTAATTTTTATTTCGTTTAGTCGTTACATTCTCCCCCCCTTAGAAAATTTCGTCTCCGAAATTGTTTTTATATAGTACCTGATTTATAAATAGATGGGGGTATTTTGCTCTCATCATATCCTCACGTTCAAATGTGAATTCCGGACCTCGTCTAGCATTCCACTTAACATGTACTATTGGTATTTTTCCCCTTCTTAGTCTTCTTTCTTGTTGTGACATAATTTCTATAGGTTCCTCTGTGAATCGTAATTGGGGATTTACTTGAATATCATCTAAAGGAATGATAGCTTGTGTATCCACTACACATTTTCGGAGGTTGGAGATATGAAAAACATCATGGATCCCGTCTAATTCTGGAGGTAATTCTAGACGATAGGCTACCGGTCCAATTCTCTCCTTTACTTGATACGGTCCTATGTAGCGTGGGTTAAGTATTCCCCGTTTTTGGAATCGTATAACACCTTTCCATGGGGATACTTTTAATAGGACGTAATCTCTTATCTGGAATTCTAGCGGTCTCCTCCGATTATCTGCATAGCTTTTCTGTCGACTCCTGGCTTCCTCCAGTTTCTTCTTGATTTGAACTATCTTGTCTGTGGTTTCTTGAATAATTTGTGGGCCGGTAAGTTGGTTTTCTCCAATTTCATTCCAGCATATTGGAGATCTACACTTTCTACCATATAATGCTTCGAAGGGCGCAGCTTGAATAGAAGCGTGATAACTATTATTGTATGAGAATTCTATTAATGGTAGATGAGTGTCCCAACTTCCCCTAAATTCCAAAACACAAGCTCGTAACATATCTTCTAGCGTTTGAATAGTTCTTTCACTTTGTCCGTCTGTTTGCGGGTGATATGCAGTGCTAAGCTTGATTTGAGATCCTAAGGCATCTTGGAATTTTCCCCAAAATCTAGAAGTGAAACGGCCATCACGATCTGAGATAATAGAGAGGGGAATTCCATGCCTTGTTACTATCTCCCGTATATATATCTTTGCTAACTTTTCTACTCCATAATTTTCTTGTATGGGTAGAAAGAGGGCTGATTTGGTTAGTCTATCTACTATCACCCAAATGGCATCATTACCTTTTGTAGATCTTGGTAACTTGGTTACAAGATCCATGGTAAGTTGATCCCATTTCCAAACGGGAATTTCGGGTTGTATCAATAACCCACTAGGTTTTTGGTGTTCTGCTTTTACTTTGGTACATGTTATACATTTTGCAACAAACTCTCCAATACTTCTTTTCATACTTGGCCACCAAAAATTCTTTCTAAGATCTTTATACATCTTTTGACTACCAGGATGAATGGAATATTTCGAATGATGAATTTCCTTTAAAATAACTTCTCTTTGGTCACCATATCGAGGTATTCATATTCTTGCATCGTGCCTTAAAATTCCGTCTGCACCTTCTATTAATCTTTCTTCTTCTTTATTAAGATCTTCCTGTTCTATTAAAGTAGGTTCTAAAGCTCTTCTTTGATGGTTTCTCAAATGACTTAAGAATTCATTTACTAAAGTAATCATAAGAGCTTTAGTTCCTAAAAGCTTTTCTTTTCGACTTAGTGCATCTGCTACAATATTTTCTTTTCCTGGATGATATCTTATGTCACACTCATAATCACTTAAGATTTCTATCCATCTTCTTTGCCGCATATTTAAAAGTTTTTGGTCGAAGATGTGTTGAAGGCCCTTATGATCAGTGTAGATGGTACACTTTGTTCCATATAAGTAATGCCTCCATATTTTTAAAGCAAATATTGTGGCTCCAAGTTCTAGATCATGCGTAACATAATTCTGTTCATGTTTCTTCAATTGTCTTGAGGCATAAGCTATTACCCGATGCTCTTGCATTAAAACGCACACTAAGCCCTGTTGAGAGGCGTCACAATATACTATGAATGTTTTTCCTTCTTCTGGTAGGGTTAATACCGGGGCTTCACACAACTTATTCTTTAAATTCTGAAAGGCTTGTTCTTGTTTCTCCTTCCATTAAAACTTAGAAGTTTTCTTAGTTAGAGTGGTAAGGGGTAGGGCTAATTTAGCAAAGTTTCCAATAAATCTTCTATAATATCCTGCTAGCCCTAAAAATTGTCTAACTTCAGTAGGACTCTTAGGTGGTTCCCATTTCTGAATGGCTTCTATTTTGGTAGGATCTACTTGTATTCCTTCTTCATTGATCACATGTCCTAAGAATTTAATTTCTTTCACCCAGAATTCACACTTGGTAAATTTTGCATATAGCTTTTCCTTTCTAAGAGTTTCCAGAATTTCTCTTAAATGTTGCTGATGATCTTTTTCATTCTTAGAATAAATTAAAATGTCGTCTAAAAAGACGATCACAAACTTATCTAAGTAAGGTCTACAAATTCTATTCATCAGATCCATAAATACTGCAGGGGCATTTGTTAGTCCAAATGGCATGACTAAAAATTCATAGTGGCCATATCTGGTTCGAAAAGCTGTTTTTAAAACATCTTCGTCTCTTATTCTTAACTGATGGTAACCTGACCTAAGATCAATTTTTGAGAAATATTTGGCACCGTGTAATTGGTCAAAAAGATCATCGATCCTAGGTAATGGGTATTTGTTCTTGATGGTTAGCTTATTAAGCTCCCTATAATCAATACACATTCTCATGGTTCCATCCTTTTTCTTAACAAAAAGTGCCGGTGCTCCCCAAGGGGAGGTGCTTGGCCTAATGAATCCTCGATTTATGAGTTCTTCTAATTGTTTCGTAAGTTCTCTCATTTCGTTTGCAGCTAACCTATATGGAGCTCTAGCAACTGGTGCGGCTCCAGGAATTAGGTCAATTGAAAATTCTACCTGACGAGGTGGGGGTAGTCCAGGTAATTCACTTGGAAAAACGTCTTTGAATTCAGATACTATCTTAATTGTATCTATTTCTTCTTTGCTTTCTTTCTCTGAATTCAGATGTATCAAAAAGAGTTGGTGTCCCTTCCTCCAGTATTTCATCATTTTTAGACTGGAAACTAAATTTAGGGTTCCTTTTGGTTTTTCCCCATATACGATTAAAGTCTCTTGTGTTAACAAAGGTATTTTTATTATCTTTTCTTTGCAAACTATTTCAACCTGGTTTGATGCTAACCAATCCATTCCTACAATAACGTCGAATTCTCCTAAGCTCATAGGAATGAGATTTATTAGGAATTCTTGATTTTCGATGGCTAATGTCAAATTTTTAAAAACTTCGGTAGCTTTTAAAATTTTTCCATCAGCTATCTCGATTTCGTATGTTTTATTCATGGGTTCTGGGAGTATATTTATCTTTTCTATAAAGGTTTTTGAAATGAAGCTAAGATTAGCTCCAGTATCAAATAAGACATAAGCGGGTAATTGATTGATATAGAACATACCCGTAACTAAATCGGGTTCATCCCGGGCTTCTTCCGCATTGATCACGAATGCCCTTCCTCTTCCTTGTTCTCCTTTGGATGAGTTTCTCAGCTTAGGACAGTCAGCTTTGTAGTGACCCGGTTCTTTGCATTCGTAACATGTTCTGGGACGGTCCGGGTCAAATCTGCAATCTTTTGCTACATGTCCTACTTTCTTACAATTCTGGCAATGGGGTCCCATGCAATTGCCGAGATGAAATCGGCCGCATCGATCACACCTTCTTCGACATTCACCTGTGTGGTAATATATGCATTTTGAACAGAAAGGGCTATTTCCGCGGTAGGGTCGCTTTTCAGGGTTTCCTTGATCTCCTGGATTTTCTTGACTTTTACCAGAAGTGTTGAAATTTATGGTTCTAAAGGTTTCATTCCACCCTCTTTTGCTACCTACTGATATTCTCTCCCGTTCTTTATGCCTTATTATGTCATCGGTTAAACTTAAGGCTAATTCACAGGCAGTATCGAATTTTGCTGGTTTTGCCCCTCTTACTATTCCCTGGATTTGGGGGTTTAATCCCCAGATAAACCTTCTAATTCTTTTAGGTTTAGGGTTTACTTGGTGGGGCACTAAACGGGCAAGTTGATTGAATCAGTTTATATAGCCTATACAGTCTAGGCCCTTCATTTCCATTCCTTGGAATTCCATTTCTATCTTTTCAATCTCATTCATGGGGCAGTATTTCTCGGTGATACGTGTTCGAAATTCTAACCATGTCATGGTAGCTACCACATCCCTACCTCTTACCTGTCTTATCATGTTCCACCAGTTCAAAGCTTCTGCTTTTAACGAGTGGGTTACAAATTTTACCTGATCACTAGGAGCACAATTACTTATTTCCAATATAGATTCCATCTCTTCTAACCAACGGGTAGCCCCAGCTGCACCCGTACTACCATCGAAAGATTCAGGTCTACAGGCCATAAAGGTTTTGTAGTCACAGTATCGGGATCTTATAGTGTTATCTTCTAAGTTAACTATGACCTCGTCTTGATTTTTCTCTACATTTTTGGAACCTAATGGTTTTTCTAACATCGTCATGATAGTTGGAATCGAGTCTTGGAGACTATCTAAAACTAATTTCCTCATTTTCTCTTCTAGTTCGCTAATATCATTTGTTACAGGGATGTCTTCTTCTACGGGGGTTTCTTCATTCATAGGTTCTTCAACTGTTTCTGTTGGTTTCGAGGAAGAGGCTTTATTTTTCTTGGTTTGTTCTATTTCTGGTTCTTTTCCCGTATTTCTTTCAGATCGTCTCGGCATTTTGTATATTAAAAATTTTCATTTTGGTTAGTAATGATTTATTTCATAACTTTTTACTTTAGTCTATTTAATTAATAAAACATCTAGATATATATATATATATATATATATATATCATAAGAAAATTTCTAGATGTTTAGTACATAAGTTACTACTACCCACATCATTTAACACAAAACTACATACTACCACATAATTTTTACAACACATAACATTTTGGTTACTACTTCACCACCTTTTTATTTAATATTAACCTTCTTCCTTCACTCCAACCTTCCTACCATCTTCACCTCCATGCACCACCACCCTACAACATTAGAGGATACTTGGACTCCTCGAGGACTTGTCTTGATTGGTACGCAAACCTCCTCACCAACTTCCTTAACTCGTCCACCATGTTGCGAGCTTGATCACGTTGGGATTTCATTTGATAATAACTTTCTACCAATTCCAAGTATTCCTTACGGCTCACATACTCCGATTGTGGTAAGGCTTCATTTGCTCGGTTAATCAAGGTAGCTTCAAGATATGGATCAATTGCCGGGGTCATGGGTGGTATGGTTGGAGGGATCGGATAAGCCGTGGTATACGGGTTATAGCTAGATTCTTCTATTGAAATATTGCTAGAGGTACCAAAACATTCACTCGGGGATGGGTTCGGATAATAGTAGTGGGGTATTGGATCAACTTGAGGGTATGGATGGATTGGTTCGGATGGTGTAAATACGGGCTCGGGCAAAGGGCCGACTACCCCTAAATTTTCCAAGTTAAAATCCACCCGTTATTAGTCCACCTCAAACCCGGAATCTCGGCTAGTAAGTCTTGAGTACTTGGAAATTCTTGTTATCGTTGTCCATCACCTTCTCTTGGTTGGGTATCTCTCCTTCTTCAATTTCCATTGAAACTTCGGCTTGCTCTCCGGTGCTCGACATTCTATTACACGTAATCATATCAATCAAATTTCAAGTTAGTTCTATAAAAATTCAACTTACTTCCGAACCCGAGCTCTGATACCAACCTGTAACGACCCGATTTTAACCGAGTCATTACCGATTGGTAGTTAGTTTCCTAACTAGTTTTTATGATTTAACTTCTTTCTTTTAAAACCGATTTTTCATATATATCAATAACAACACTCTTTAACTTAAAAACATATTTATATTATACATCAAACCAACACTTTTCAAACCATTGTTCGGCCGAAGCCCTTACAACCTTTATTTTCGAAAACGTCACACTACAACATGATTCAACTTTATTTATAAACATCAAACTTCACTCGATAAGTTCACTAACACCACAACTGAGCTCGGGTTCCATGATAATCTCCTGAAATGTATGTTTAAGATACGTTAGTCGAAACTAGTGAGTGATGCCAAGACTTTAACAATCTTTTTAGACACATGCATGTAATCGTCCGGTCATTCTATTTTCGAGTATAGATCGATTATGCATGGTCCCGTAGCCTCTAATCGGCCCGGGTCTATACTCTTTGATAGCGAATGGATCCACTCTACGTAGTTTCTATCCGACCGGTTTCTATTACTTCTATTGGATCATGATCAATCAATAAAAATAAGATGTTCCATTCATAAATAAGGATGACAATGAGGTCAGGTATGGTTAATCCTATTCTCATACCACATTATAAAATTAATTTATCTAATGCACAACATATTACCTATCGGGTATTTATCGAGTATTTACTCATTAGGTATTGATTACACCCGCGAGTGTGTTAGGTATACCCGTTGGAATATTCATGTGTATATATTTTTTACTTTCCTTCGTAATTTTATAGTATTAAAATCTATACAATCAATTAAACTATGATAAATAACGTAAATATTATCATCATTATCATAAAAATCCTCAAACTACTTAAAAATGTAAATATATTATAATACAAGTTTATCCCCTCGGGAACTTCCTGGGATAGAAAAATTTAATAATCGACATATTATTTTAGCTCATTGGAAATCAAATCATTTTCCTTATGATCCTCTCAAATAGAAATATAGAACGAAGTAACTAGAAAGATTTTTAGAATCGCCTTTTTCTAGTGACAAAATGTGTGTACCATAAAACAAATAGGTTGTTTCTTTCGGAAGAAAAAAGAAATTTGTAAAGGATCAATACTCAATAACTAATAAAATATACTTCTAATTCTAAGTGTGCATCTGTTGCTCTACGTGTGTATCTCTTGCTCGAGTGAAGTCTCTGTACAACTTTATCACTTCCTCAAGACACTCTAAAGTTGCGATGTGAAACTAGGAAACCAAATTGATATCAAATGATATGTCATGATGATGATAGGCGATTCTGATGGTGAGTATATGTGAAAGAAAGACATACTTGTTCAATCTTTATTATGGATATACAATCGATCACATTGGGTGATACCAAATCAAAGAATCAATAGGTAAGCAGTGAAGATCCATTTTGAATATATATAAAAATGATATAACTGTTATTGTTTAAAAAGATTGTAGGATGGTAACTTTTCTTATCTTCTGACTATTTTCTCTACTCATACATAATTTAAGTATCTAATTCAATAATCACCACATGTCAGAAGATTTCAAAGTACATATATTAAAAACGATCTAAAATGCATGCTTGGTTGGGTGATTAACAATCGCCTATTTGCTAGAGATTTACCTGGTGTCTAAGAATTATAGTTTACATCTAACCGGCTTAGCAACCTTTGTTATTAATGTTCTTAACAACACCAATCAAAATACAAAAAAAAAAATAGATTCTTATCAAACTGACTAAATATGTGAATATATATATATATATATATATATATAGGTTTAGGATCCTGTACAAAGTACATTTTTCATGAGAAGTGTGAGAAGGACTAAGAATTGACATGTAGACATCATGTTTTGGATTTAGGAATGATTTTTTAGGTTGTTTTAACTTGAAAAACACCAAACACAACAATCTAAAACACAATACAATGTATTATAGTCATTAAATTTTAAAAACAGCTAAAACACACTACTTAACGCTTAAAACACACTGCTAATGTTCTTAGCATGGTGTTTTAAGTTTTAAGACTAAAATACATTGTTTTCGGGTTTTAATTGTTATGTTTGGTGTTTTTATAGGCAAAACAATTCAAAACATCACGACTAAGTTCAAAAAATGATGCCCAAGTATCAATTTTTAATTCTTCTCACACTTCTCACAAAAAAATCACTTTGTACATGATCTCGACCCTATATATATATATATATATATATATATATATATATATATATATGGTTAGGATAAACCACATTTGATGACTTTCTCTCTCCACATGCAATGCACATGTCAATTCCCCCATCATTTTAAAACGTCTATAACTTTTTCATACGACATTTTTTTTTTCAAAAAATTTCACCATATTAACGAGCGTTTTTTATCTTTAATATGAGTACCACATTGCTACATTAAAATTGAAAAAAAAATCGTGCTAAATGGGTTTTTTTCTCCGTTGTGTCTTCTGCACGTTCATTGTATTATAGTATGCATGTGTGCTTTATAAATATGTTATTTATGTTTTTTTAGTCTACACATGATTTAACTTTGTCCATTGTGTTTTTAGTATGCTTTTAATTGTGTTTTACGCAAATGAGTTTTGTATTTAGGCGTACATTGTGTTTTATTATGTTGTTCATTGTGTTTAAGTCTATTATTCATTGTGTTTTAGTATTCTGTTCATTGTGTCTTTTATATGTCGTCAATTGTGTTTTATTAGACTGCTCATTGTGTTTTATACCATATTGTTCATTGCATATTTAATTGGTACTCATTGTGTTTTACGTTATCTCCATTGTGTCTTACGCAACTGGGTTTTCAACTTTTTTTTTTCCAAAAGTATTCATTGTGTTTTAATCTTCTGTTCATTGTGTCTTTATTATGTCGTCCATTGTGTTTTACACAATTGGGTTTTTAACTTTTTTTTTTCAAAAGTATTCATTGTATTTTAGTCTTTTGTTCATTGTGTCTTTCGTATGTCATCCATTGTGTCTTACGTAACTGGGTTTTCAACTTTTTTTTTTCAAAAGTATTCATTGTGTTTTAGTCTTCTATTCATTGTATCTTTAGTATGTCGTCCATTATGTTTTACTAGACTCTTGATTATGTTTTATACCCTATATTTAATTGGTGTTCATTGTGTTTTACATTCCATTGTGTCTTATGCAAGTGGGTTTTGAATTTTTTTTTCAAAAGTATAGCAATATGGTACTCATATTAAATATAAAACGACGCTCAATTTTATGGTATAATTTTTTTTTAAAAAACGGATGACGTATAAAAAAGTTACGAGCATTTAAAAATGAAGGTGGAAATGGCATGTGACTTGCATGCGCATATGTTTTTGACAAAATTACCCTTCCCACTTGTTAATCCTTTGGACACATGTCATTTTCTAGTGGCTTCTCACCCTTCTCATTTTTTATAACCTTTGTAGAATAACCCAACCCTATATATATATATATATATATATAGTCAACAAGTTCTTATATGTAATACTAGGTTCAAAAACATATATACTATTTTTACATGATTAGTAACTTGCCTAGATATCATTAATGAATTATCTTAACACATTGTGTTTTTTTTCGTGTTTTGTATACCACAATGGTACTCATTTGAAATAAATAAAACACTCGTTAATTCATGTAGGTTTTTTTTAAATGTCATATATAAAAGTTATTAACGTTTAAAAATCATGGGGGAAAGTGCACGTTCTATGCACATGAGAGAGAAAAATACATTCAAAGGGAAATCAAGGGGGATATGGTCTCATCAAGTACCATGTGTCATACCCCTTTTCTTTTAATATATACTAGGTGAGATCCCGTGTGGAAACACACGGGAGGATCAAAACCTGCTTTAAGCCCAACCAATAGACTGCCTGCACTTTAACCAATCACGCGTCGGCAGACTAAACCTCTGTTTCGAAACGTCGGTTTATATTGACACATTAACAGACCAAAGCATTAGTTAATAATAACACTGAGGCAACAGATCGTTTGTAATTCAACTGCTTGTAATTGAACGTCTGATTCAAACAGCTGTTAGTTTAACGGTTTCTTTCAAAACAGTTGTTCCATCAAACAGATCTTACAAACAATGACTTCACATACATTTTTAACAATTATTCTAATCGATATTTTCATCATATAAGAATAAAAAATTAAATATAAAAGACATAATATATAAAATAAAATTTTCATTATAATTATAGACGTAAAAATATAAAATACATTTAAATAACTATTCTGTGGTACTCAACACTACATTCAATCTCTTATTCTTATCTTTAACAAAGTTTCTGTAGGACACACATATTTTTTGTATGTCCTCACTGAACTTTTCATTCGACCTTATGTTTTCCAAGAGAAATGAAGAGACATTCCATCTTTCCCTTAATACACATCCGTAGCAATGACTTGATTCCATTTCAGTTTAGTCTTCCATATGTGATGTTCCAACAGCCGTGTAGCACCTTCAATAACTTGAAGAATCTCAAATTCTTCATCTTCTTTAAAACAGTCTAAAACGATTTTTTTGAACATCTAACATTTTAGACCACTGGCTGCTGCTGCTGGAATCCATGTTGCTGGTATTTTTAGAAGACTGATAAACCTATGCAGATGTATAAAATATGTTTGAATAGTGTGCTATACAAACAAAATGAAAACCGAGTTTTATAGTAAAAAATATACATTAACTATAACGAATCTATTAATTGCAGTGAATTAACTATAATGAATTTATTAATTACAATAAACTTTTATTAATCTTGGATACACGCGGTATTAACTCGTTTATTTTCCCACTAAGAAAACTTTTCAAATTCTTTTTTTCTATTTTTTAAATAGAAATTTCAAGATAAAAACAAATACGTAGAACTATTTAACAATATATGTAGAAATATGAAATGAGATATTTAGGTCCTTTATATTATAAATCATGGTTAAATACGTAGTACTGTCAATACAAAATATATTAATCTTAATTTGATTAAAAACTTCTCCTCTTTTATAGGATGTGTGTATGTGAATGAAAGAATACACTAACTATTCCTAAATTTGGTTTTCAACTTTATCAGTTAGATTTAAAGGAAATATAAAGTTGCAAGTTACTTTCTGTACTTTTTATATATTTTTAATAGAAATAAAGACAATTGCAACAAACAATAATAATAAAATAATATTATTAATAAAGTAACTTCAAAAGCGTAATCATTATTTTTGGGGCTTTTTATAAAATCTGTTGAGTTTACAACCTTTGTCATTAAAGTATCACTATAAAGTTAAATTTCAGAAATCTTTTCAAGTCGATAAATTAAATCTTGATTATTATGTGTAATATATGATGAAACAAAACAGGAAATGCATTGTTAATTAGTCCTTAGAAGTTTTATAGATAATAAATATCAAGTTTAATATTAATATACTGCTCACTATGAGAAATCATAAATATAATAATTAAACTAAGTAAATTACAATAATATTCATATTTGAAATTGCAAACATATAAAAATCTTTAAACTTGATCATCTTCAACAGTTTAGCTACAATAAGAGATTGATTCTTCGATAACTTGTTCCACCTTCTCCTTCAAATACACTATCATTGCTCTTATCATTTGTTCCAGATTTACATGAAATGTATTCCGATTAATGTTGCTCATTGTTTTCTGGGCAAGCTCTTCAAGAAAACGCAAATTATTGGAATACTCGATCTTCCCTCGGAGAAATAATTTTTCAAAACCATGTTCAAAGTTAACTATAACTATATCAAATTCATGAGAGTAAAACCAACTTACAACATGAAGTGACTTAAAAAAAAATTCATCACCGACAGTTTGACTCAAAATTTCCATTAAAAATATTTCATCTGAATAACGAAATTCATTGTTCTTGAAAGCTTTATACTTCTCTGAATACAAATCTAAATCCATTTGGACTATTATTTGAATTCAAGATTACTACTAATATCATACATTATTTAAATACAATATATATATATATATATATATATATATATATATATATATATATATATAGGGGGTGGATATATAGGAAACCTCATCTTCATGAAAAACCTTATAAACTCTATTGTGACCATTGATCAAGTTTGATCAATGGTCCATGATTAATTTCTATTTAATAATCAAAAGTAAGTGGGCCACTATAATATAAAATTGGATAAAGGGCAATATGGTAATCTTACTAAAGCAAGTGGGCCACTTTAATTTTCTGAATCCTAGGTTTAAAAAGGTTGATTTGACACTTGTCAAGTCATCTCTCTCCTACTTTATGGCACTTTCTCCAGCACGAAAATTTAACATACGTTAGTGTTGTGATGCAAAATTCTGACCTCGTGTGAGACATCGGTAACATGTGTTACCAGGCATATACTAAAAGAACATAATAAAAGATCACATAAAATGTGTATTTATTTAATAAATGATAAAAACGATCATTACAATCAATACTAAAAATGTATCAAAAAAGTTTTCATACATACATAATTATTTGTGAATGATAAAAAACTATCATAACAACATAAAAAAGATCTAGCTATGCTTCGTTCTTGATACCCATCTTCATCTTTAACACAAAACATCTCTTCACCTACAAAAAAAGATAACACGTGTTAGTTGTGCTCTCCGAAACATATAATGAGACATCACTAACATGTGTAGTTTATTCTAAAAATATATGTTTTACTGAAATAACGTATGTCATATGAATCCTAACACACGTTAGTTGGGCATATACTACATATGTCATATGAACCCTAACACCTGTTAGTTAGGTATATACTAGCATGTGTTAGCATCACTAACATGTGTATAAACAATACAAAATCTGCAATGCCATGTGTATCGTACTTAATTTGAAGTGCCAAGTGTATAATACTCAAACATGTGTATAAACAACACTAAACGTGATTTTTACAACTATGTTAATACAACTACTCAAATACGATTAATATGGTTTGAAATCCAACAATACATCAGTAGCATGTGTTAGCATATTCTAAAACATATGTTTTAATGAAACTAATGTATGTCATATGGACCCTAACACCTGTTAGTTGGACATATACTAGCATGTGTTAGCATCACTAACGTGTGTACAAGACTCGGACTGCAAAAAATAGACACAATTCTAAGTGGTTCCTACTCGACACAAAAATCACATGGCTTTTAAATAATAATAATATATTAATGATAATACGATTAATATGAACCCTAACACCTGTTAGTTAGGCATATACTACGTATGTCATATGAACCCTAACACCTGTTAGTTAGGTATATACATGTGTTAGCATCACTAACATGTGTATAAACAAATACCAAATCTGCAATTTCATGTGTATCGTACTCAATTTGAAGTGCCAAGTGTATAATACTCAAACATGTGTATGAACAACACTAAACGCGATTTTTACAACTATGTTAATTCTAAAACATATGTTTTATTGAATTAACATATGTCATATGAACCCCTAACACACGTTAGTTGGGCATATACTACGTATGTCATATGAACTCTAACATCTGTTAGTTAGGTATATACTAGCATGTGTTAGCATCAGTAACATGTGTATAAAACAACACCAAATATGCAGTGCCAATTATATCATACTCAATTTTACAACTATGTTAATACAACTACTCAAATACGATTAATAGCATGTGTTAGCATATTCTAAAATCAAAACACTAGCACACGAAATATATAATATAATAAAAGACATCAGTAGCATGTGTTAGCATATTCTAAAATACATGTCTTACTAAAAATAACGTATGTCATATGGGTCCTAGCACCTGTTAGTTGGGCATATACTAGCATGTGTTAGCATCACTAACGTGTGTGAGCATACAAGACTCGGATCGTAAAAAATAGACATGTACCCTATACGAGTTCATAACAATTTCACTTGCCAAAAATTTATTAAACATAATACAAAAATTATTTAAACACCCTATTCACCAAAAGATTAAACATTTATAATCTTTATAAAAAACATCACTTACCACAGCCACATCACCAACGCCTCCTTCTTCCAATAGCCTACTCATGAAAACCAACACTGGAACAGATAACATGTGTTAGCATATACTAACATAAAAAAAACTACAAAATTATTCATCAATCACATGTGATTTGTCAACCTCATGTCCTCAATCTAATAAAAATCTAACATAAACAAAATAATAATAATAAAAAAAATAAAAAAAAACGTTAACATAAGTTTTTTTTTCCATTCAAGCATTTGATCGAACACTTGGTATGCGAACAAAAACTATCCCCAAAACTACTATTATTATTATTCTAACAAAACCCAAACCTAACTACAAACAAATATTTCAAAACTCACCAAGATTCAAGTTTGATTAACACCAAAATATCCAGATCCAGATCTAGCTTATTATAATAATAATAATAATAAAATACAAAGGAATGATTAAAAGTGAAAATGTTTATAATCAGTGGCATAATTAATTAACAAAAAAAAAAAGAAAAAAAAGAATAATAACGATAGATCGGGCTCAGTAGACTTTTAAAATCAAACGTACATGTAATTAAATGAGAAATATATGGATGTTAAATTCAAAAACCAACCTTCATCTTCCCCTCTGTAGTGGAAGATTCGTGCTCAGTAGAAGGAAGCAAAGGTACGGTTAGATCTTCCTTTATGGTCTGTGCTTTGTTGCTATCAGAACCTTAATTGTCAACATCTATCGGCGACTGGAATTCTTATGGGCCACGTATTCCATAAATGCAGCTCACAGATTAAGATTTCAACTTCCTCATTACATCCTAATGTTTCTTCTATTTACGTTCAGGCCCATAACTTTTGTTGCTATCAGAATCTTCGGAGAAAGACAGAGAAGGGGAGGGTAGAGAGAGAGGGCGTTGGTTGTTGTGGTGGTGGCGGTGGCGTGGCGTTGGTTGTTGTGGCGGTGGCGTGCTCAGACACCCCAATAAATTAGAGTTGGTTGGTTTATTAGTTTTAGATGGTGGCAGTGGCGTTGGTTGTTGTGGTGGTGGTGGTGGTGGTGCTTCTAGAGAGAGACAGAGAAGGGGAGGGTAGAGAGAGAGAGGGCATATTCAATAAATTGAATTTGAAAAAAATGAAGAGAGAGAGGGGGGGAAAACAATTTATATAGTGAGAGAGAGAAGGGGGTGATGGAAAATGACCAAACTAACCCTCATAATATAATAGAGATTAATGGTTGATGGAATGATGTGGAAGAATGTGGACCAAGTAATGGGTTTACTATGGTTTTTCATCTAATATGGGTTTTTTCCATATACTTCCCCTATATATATATATATATATATATATATATATATATATATATATATATATATATATATATATATATATATATATATATATATATATATATATATATATATATAACCTTATAATTAAAGCTTCGAGGGAAATTGTCAACTATAGTACTCATAGTTTTATTTATATTCAAATTGTCTCGGTTAACGTGGGCTTTAACATAAAAGAAGTCAAATAGTAATAACTTTGACTCATCTATAATACTCATCTATCTATATAATAAAAGGGATACATCTCGGGTCGAATGGAGACCTTAGAGAGGGCCTCTAGGATCCAGATTTGTATATGGAGCTCCATCTACTTACCTATAAAAGCCTTTTTTTTCCTTCATTCTACATCAATCTTCATTCTTCCTTTAGAAGTCTTCAACTTTCATTCTCCATTCTTCCATCCGATTAATTTCAAGGTAATATTGCATCATTTTTTTTCTCAATCTTCAATTTTTCTTTTGATTTTCATTTTGGTTTCAAAGATTCTACTCCTGAATATTTTGATCATAAGGATCAGAAAGAAACAACCAATGTTCTTTATTTTGTTTTCAAAACTATGTATCTGTCGTTATACTTACAATGGGTCTGAATCAAACAATCTTCAGTTTATGTTCATAAACTTCAAACAATCTTCAGTTTTTTTTATATAGATAGATTCTTGTTATATTCATTCTTAAAGATTTCGTTATTCATTCTTATAGGTAGATATTATCGATTCCTGGTATATTAAATTTTGAAAACATTTCTGATTTCGATTCATTGTTTTATGTTCAAACAATCAAATAATCTTCAGTTTTTTTTATATAGATAGATTCTTGGTATATTCATTCTTAAAGATTTCGTTATACATTCTTATAGGTAGATATTATCGATTCCTGGTATATTAATTTTTGAAAACATTTCTGATTTCGATTCATGGTGTATGCAGATATCATCGATTGTAGTATAATTGTTTTTGTCTTCATTCGTATTCAATCCGTAATTCATTCTTATATGTAGATATCATCGATTATGGTAACTTTGTTTTTGTCTTCAAGATTTTTTTTAATAATATATGTTTCTCTATCTATTATACCATAGGATTTGATCTGAACACGCAAAGGCTATTATGTCTTATCATAATGGTTCTAAGTTCTTCAAGATACTGCATGACCCTTCGGCAACAGTTTTGGTATTTTTGTTATTTTGCATTTGTACAATTATTTATTTTCCAGGTGCTACCTCATTCCTTTGTTGCTAATCAGTTTCCCGATGTTACTAAGATTGCACAACAAGAAGTCATTGATTTTCAAGTTTGATATAGCCTTCGTCAATGTTTTTAATTTAAGTTATTTTAATTTTTGTATTTCGAATTTATGTTTAATGTTATTGAAATACTTTGATGTTTTTTGAAATTTTGATTAATGTCATTAAATTTTTTTTGACCAAATTTATTGTCATTAATTCAGAATTAATGTTATTTATTTACAATAATAAGTGTTGACTGATGTTAATTTTATCTAATCTAAAATTTGAATATTAATCATTGTTATTTATTTAGATTAATTTATTTGTTGATCGGATTTAATGACATTTATTCTTTTAACAATTTACCGAATTTAAATTAGCATCATCATAATTGTTATTTAATGTTATTTTGATTGAATACATAATGTTCAATCAAAAATGTTTATTTTTCATACTAAATTAAAACTTGAAAGTCAACATATTTATTGTTCCTACAAAATTATATATTTAATGTCAATTTACCAAATAATTTTATTTAAATACAGAAAAAATTGACATTAAATAACGTCATTGATTATTATACAAAGTAAATATTTACATTAATGACTATGTTGAACGCAATAATGACATTTATTATTTTCTTTACCGAATTTATATTAACATTATGATGATTGTTGTAAGAATTTTGCAAGGACGATTGTTGTTGAAATCTCACAATGAGATATATACTGTCACACCCTCAAATTTCCACTGCGGGGTTTATACCGCGAGGCGCATGACAAACCAGGATCCCATAGCCATAAGTCACAGGAACGAACTCTAAATGCCCAAACCATTTAGTTCGTTTTCAAAAACCAAGTTTAGTTAAGCTGCGGAAGCGTAAACCAAATTTAAACCTTTTTAAAAACTATGCACAAAACAATGCGCCCAAATTAAAACCATACGAAAGCATAATATATAATTTATGTGTATGCCCGAGAGCCCAAATGCAGTGAAGTGTACAGTGCTTTCTAATCCTGGCACCGGAAGCTAACTACCTGCAAAAGCATGTAAATCGTGTGTCAACATAAAACTGGTGAGTTCACAGAGTAAAGTAATTTAATATGCAAAAGCGCTGGTTTCCAAAACCACGTAAGTAAGTAAGTTGTGTTGGTGCCCCGCACCGTGTAACCACTAGTTCATCGCATGTCAAGGGTAGCTAACCCATTCATGATAACTAACCGAATATACCGAACTGCTATGTACTTGTAGCCACATAAGTGTGCCGCATGCCTGACATCATTGTCTATCCACAATGATAAAGTTTCGTTAAGTTATAGTTCACCCCCGCGCTCCTCGAGCCGGTGTGAGGTTTGTAAGACCTAATAGCGCTATCAACTAATAACCCGCTTGCCAACCCTGGCAACTCATTCGGTACGTGAGGACTTACAGATGATAGAAATGGTTTAGTTTATCAAGGACACAATTGCGAACTAGCAAAGTAACCGACCCTCATAAGGATCCATGGCATCCCAACCCGGGATGTGTAAGTAGTCTCAAACCGGACTAGAAAATGCTAAGTAAAGTGTCTCATACCTGAGACGCATGCTTTTGAGAAAAAGAGTAGTGAAACTCACCTTAGGTCGCAAGTGAAAATCCAAATTCCACGAATAGTAACGTGCTACCGACTCCCTATTACAAATGTCACTAGGTGAGTATACGTGCGTAACCAACACACCATGTAACTCGTTTATCCAAGACTTTTAAAAGTTCAAAACCGTGTAGTGACACCTAATGACTCTACATGCTCAAGTATGTCCTACGTATCCCGTTGGTGATTATAGTGATTATTATCAGTGTAATACATCAAATACATCTCATACAAGTTTTCACACAAGTACATGTCAATTACATACCACATAGAACTCTAAATAGTCACCTAAAGACCCCGTACACAATCTGCGTTTTTAGGACAGATTGTGCGCTGTGAAAAACAATTTATTTAAAATACTTAACGAATGAATTAGATTCCCAAAGTTTTACTGAATTTTATTTGGGATTCACTCGACAATACCTATTTTTGTTTTGTCTTAATTCCAAACACAAAAATTATGAAAATTCGTACAACACAGCTATGTCCAGAAAGTTTCCTCAACAGGTCAGTTTAGTAGGAAAATTCTTAAAAATTGTGTATTCATCCAAACGAGATGGATACACTTGGAAAAGCTCTATTTTTCCAGTATTGACCTACTGTAAAAATTTCATAACCTAACTCCTTGTAAATCTCATGTTATGACCAATTAAAGTTAGCCCAATTTACAAATCCGAAAATCTGATATGACCCCTATTCAATTAAAATTCCAAAAATGACTCAAACGATGTCCAAATTCGATGGTTTTGCCCATTATGAGAAGCTAAGACCTTGTACATTACAATCATGTAAAGAAATCATCAAAACAATCAATTTACCAACCCATTACAGCCCCTACAAAACGTTCAACCGAATCTGCCAGAATCTTAAACTTGCATCCCAAGTAATCTACAAACCCTAATTTTTCATGAACATCCCTAATACATGTATAACACCTATAGTACTGATTAAACACCATATTAATCATAGCAAAACACATATGTTATCATGTGAAACCCCTAAGCATGGTTACTAATAACAATCATCATCAAATCATCATCAAATCATCAAGAACGTTCAAGAATCCCTATACATACATGCATGCGATTCTATATCCATTATTATTAGGGTTTTTAACGTTTTTCAATCATTATAATTCATCAAAAATCATAAGAATGTATACCTTGCGAAGGATTAAACTCCCTAGGGCCTTGAAATCAAACCCGAACTAGCTTGATTAGGTGAAGGATTACTTGATTGCTTGAAAAACCAAGAGGGGATGGGGGTGGGGGTTCGCATGGCGCAAAGAGGGGCAAGGAGGTAGGGTTTTTATCTTTTCCTTGCCTCCTAATTATAAGAGGGCTTTGCTTGTTCCCCAAGCAATTGGTATTAGGGCCCTTCTAGTCCATTAACTTGACCCGTTAACCATGTTCTAGCCCAATACCGAACCCAATATTATTAACCATTCTAAATTGTATAAAAACCATTGTTTTTATTATTACATGGCATATTACTCATGTTGTGCACGTAATTTGCATAATCTACGCATTACCTTTCAGTTAGGCGATCATTCACAAAAACATGTAATTCACATAAGCACGTACTTCATGTTCACCATAATTCACCAACGTTTGGGATACAGGACTCATGTGTGTGTTTAACAAGGATTTTCCTACTTATAACATATGTTAACATCATCTAACATATGTTAAACCTACTTAACTAACCCTAGTTAAGTATCTAGCCATGTATGAACATGTAAGTTAACTAGAGTTCAGTAAGAGTATTTAACCTGAAAATGCGGGGTGTCACATCATCCCCGAGTTGAAAAGAATTTCGTCCCGAAATTCAGCAAGTAAACAATAAAGCCAGCTATAAAAATGTGTGCTTGGTTCCCGGATGTCACATCATCCCCAAGTTGAAAGGAATTTCGCCCCGAAATTCACTTTGAAAGAGCTGCTTTATGTTCCGCGTTTGATCTATGTACGATTTCAGGTTCAGTAAAGAGGTGTGGGTAT
The DNA here is from genome assembly GCA_028751855.1 of Ambrosia trifida. Classification (NCBI taxonomy): domain Eukaryota; kingdom Viridiplantae; phylum Streptophyta; class Magnoliopsida; order Asterales; family Asteraceae; genus Ambrosia; species Ambrosia trifida. The sequence goes on along the minus strand of CM054128.1, from coordinate 58,979,906 downwards.
TTGAGCCGTATCTGATCTTTGCGCTCCCACGTGTATTCCGGTCCTAGACGGGAATTCCACCGTACCTTAACAATAGGTATAGTACTTTGTCTGAGTTTCTTGACGCCCTGCTCAAGAATCTCCACTGGTTCTTCCACGAACCGCAGCTGATCGTCCACCTGGATCTCCTCCAGTGGCACTACCAGTGTCGTATCAGATAAGCATTTCTTCAAGTTTGAGACGTGGAATACATTATGTACTCCACTGAGTTCATCTGGTAGATTTAGCTGGTAAGATACTGGACCAATCCTTTTAACGATCTCGAAAGGTCCGACGTATCTGGGATTTAACTTCCCTCGTTTCCCAAAGCGTATCACTCCTTTCCATGGTGACACCTTTAACAAAACCTTGTCCCCAACCTGGAACTCCAAAGGTTTTCGACGTTTGTCAGCATAACTTTTCTGTCGGTCCCGAGCAGCAGCCATCCGGTTTCTAATTTGCACTATCTTCTCAGAAGTTTCGTGCACGAGTTCGGGACCTATTAGTTGGCTATCCCCAACCTCAGTCCAACAGATAGGAGACCTACACTTGCGCCCGTAAAGTGCCTCGAAAGGCGCACACTGTATCGAAGTGTGGTAACTGTTGTTGTAAGAGAATTCGATTAAGGGCAAGTGCTTATCCCAGTTATTACCAAAGTCCACTACGCATGCTCATAGCAGATCCTCTAATGTTTGGATGGTACGTTCACTTTGTCCATCCGTCTGTGGGTGATAGGCTGTGCTCATATAAAGACGAGTTCCTAAAGCATCTTGGAGAGTAGTCTAGAAACGAGAAGTGAATCGCCCATCGCGATCAGATATAATGGAAGTAGGCACCCCATTCCTAGAGACTATCTCCTTGATGTATAGGTTCGCCAGCTTTTCTAACGAATCCATTTCTTTTATTGCCAGGAAGTGGGCCGATTTGGTTAAACGGTCCACGATAACCCAAATCATGTTATGGCCCGTTGGCGTTCTAGGAAGCTTTGTAATGAAGTCCATGGAAATTCCATCCCATTTCCACATTGGAATCTCTGGTTGTTGGAGTAGGCCTGAAGGTTTTTGGTATTCAATCTTAACCTTCGCACAAGTCAAGCACTTACTAACATAAGTGGCTATCTCGGCTTTCATGTTTGGCCACCAGTATAGAGTCTTAAGATCTTGATACATCTTGTCCGAACCAGGATGTACCGAATAGCGAGAGGTATGTGCTTCATCGAGCACCAGTTGTCTGAGATCCCCCAAATCGTGGTATCCAGACTCGATTCATGAAGTACTGCAGACCGTCTGTTCTCAGTTCCAAGTGCTTATCTGCACCATGTAGGGTCTCAAGCCCGATGTTTTCTTCCTTTAATGCCTCACCCTGGGCTTCACGTATCTTATCAGGAAGGTTAGAGTGAATGGTGAGTTGTAAGGCTCGCACTCTTTTGGGTTTCGTTTCCTTTCGACTGAGGGCATCAGCTACTACGTTAGCTTTCCCTGGATGATACTTGATGGCACAGTCATAATCGTTCAAAAGTTCAACCCAGCGACGTTGTTGTATGTTCAGCACCTTCTGATCAAATATATGCTGAAGACTCTTGTGATCAGTGAAACTTGTGCACTTTGTTCCATAGAGGTAGTGCCTCCAGATTTTGAGAGCCAAAACCACCGCTCCCAGCTCCAAGTCGTGAGTGGGGTAATTCTTCTCATGGACCTTCAATTGTCGTGATGCATATGTGATTACCTTATCACGTTGCATCAGTACGCACCCTAAGCCTTGGATAGACGCATCACAGTACACTACAAAGTCCTCTGTACCCTCAGGCAATGATAGTATCGGTGCACTGCAAAGTTTTGACTTTAGTAGCTGAAAGGCAGATTCTTGGGCATCTCCCCGCTTATAAGTAATACCTTTCTGTGTTAGGGCGGTGAGAGGTTGAGCGATCTTAGAAAATCCCTCAATAAACCTGCGATAATATCCCGCGAGACCAAGAAATTGGCGCACTTCGGTAGGGGTCCTAGGAGCCTCCCACTTTTTGATAGCGTCAATCTTGGCTGGGTCCACATGTATTCCTGCCTCGTTGACCACATGCCCAAGGAATTGGACCTCTCGAATCCAAAAATCACATTTAGAAAACTTTGCATACAGCTGCTCATTCCTCAGTAGTTCCAAGATTAACCGCAGGTGCTGCTCGTGCTCCTCCCTGCTCTTGGAATAGATCAATATGTCATCTATGAACACTATGACGAATTTGTCCAAGTAAAGCTTGCACACACGGTTCATTAGATCCATGAACACCGCAGGTGCATTAGTTAGCCCAAATGGCATAACCAAAAACTCATAATGTCCATAACGGGTTTGAAACGCCGTTTTCGCCACATCCTCTTCTCGGACTCTCAGCTGATGGTACCCCGACCTCAAATCAATCTTAGAGTAGAAGCTCGACCCTTGCAGTTGGTCGAACAAATCATCAATACGAGGAAAAGGATATCGGTTCTTAATCGTTACCTTGTTCAACTCCCGATAATCTATGCACATACGGAAGCTCCCATCTTTCTTATTAACAAACAGAACTGGAGCTCCCCATGGCGAAGAACTGGGTCTAATGAAACCCCTATCTAATAGCTCTTGGAGTTGGGTAGACAGTTCTTGAAGCTCCCCTGGTGCTAAACGGTACGGTGCGCGCGCAACTGGCGCTGCTCCAGGTGCAAGGTCAATCTGAAACTCCACTTGACGAACGGGTGGAAGTCCAGGTAATTCCTCTGGGAATACATCTTGGAAGTCTCGGACCACTGGGATGTCCTCAATTCTAGTTTCAGTTTCAGCCCGAGTGTCAGATATGTTAGCCAAAATGGCCGGACAGCCCTTGCGAATACACTTCTGGGCCTTCAGATAGGAGATGATGCCCACCATGGCACCACCTCGATCACCCTGTATAGATAAGAGTTCTCCACTTGGGAGAGGAATGCGAACAATTTTCTCCTGACAGAGAATTTCCGCGCGTTGCTTGGACAACCAGTCCATGCCAACCACGAGATCAAAGCTACCTAGGGTGATAGGTAAGAGGTTGATGGCAAACAATTGCCCGTTCAACTCGAGCTTACAGTCACGATGTATATGGGTTACCTCGACAGGCTTCCCATCAGCCAGTTCAATAGAGTATGGGGTATCAAGAAGAGTAGGAACCATCCCTAATTGTTTGTTAAGTTTTGATGACACAAAACTATAGTCCGCACCAGTATCATATAAAATAGAGGCAAGAGTGTCGTATCCGTCACGACCTTGTTATCAGTCCTAGCTTCCCCAATGCCAATCACGAATGCTTTCCCACGAACCCCATTGTTGTTGTTCCCGTTGTGGTAGTTGTTGTTGCAGGACTTATACCTCACACTATCCCACGTTCTCTTGCTATCACCAACAGTAGAAAATGAAGTACCATGCTTCAGAAAGGTACCATGATCAGCAGTCTCATCTGTGAGTTTGCGAGTCAAGTGAAAGATTTGTAGGTGAGTTGCAGTGGCCAAGCCACGAATCTGAGGGGCCCACCCTTTCGGTATAAAGTTCGATCCATTTGTAAGGTAGGTTAAATAGATTTGAGCCTATAGTGGTTATCTCCTGTAGCCTGGTAGTGTAGGCGTCGATCTCAGACCCATCCGTCTTTTTATAACAAAATTTCTAGATTTCATCATAGGGTGTTACGTTCTCCATCCAAGTATTTGTAACTCATCGAGTGTGCATGTAGCATACATTACCCCATCCTGCCTGGGGCAAATGCACATGGCAGAGACTTATACTATCGAAGCAATCAGACGGTCTCCTTCAGTTCCGTTGGAGTTATCGAGGTTTACAACCAATAAAAGGCTTGAAAATACGATGTGCGTTCAAGGTATAAGAAAGTTCAAATGTGGAAGTCAGGGGAAAAGAATGATTTAGCAAAATAGATCTTTACTAGCTTGGAAAGATGCGAGGGCCTCAACCACCCTATCGTTGATCATAAGAACTCAGTCTTATCTAAGTTAGCAAAGGGAAATGAAAGAAAAGATAGGTAAGAAAAGGTAAGAGCCAATCGTCGCCATGCTCTGTCTAGATAGTAGAGCCTTCATCCTCACTTTCCATGTGCTCGTCCTGCTCAGATTCCCCTTCCATCTCTTATCCTTCCTCTTTTGCGATGTCAGTGTTATATGGTTCTCATCACGTACAATCTCCTTCTCTAGTCCTATGTGAACCAGTTTAGTGGTAAGCTGTACCACTCGTTCCTCCAATCGTGGCTATCAGCCATTAGTAGGTTTCATCCTCCCTTGTGATGTTGCATTACATCGCAGGCCTTACGTAACTCCCCAAGAGTGTGTGTAACAAGTCCCGATCTAATGTGTTCCCATGAATCTACCATATACCTATGAGTGACAGGGATATGCAGTCATACGTCCGCCCGCTCATACTAGGCGTAAGGTACTAAAGTAAGAAATAAGTTCTATATGCGTAACCTAGTCCCGTCTGAGTTTCGAATGGGAGTAAGAAAGATCAAGTAACAAGGAACGGAAACTAATTGTCTCCTTGCTAAGTGAAATAGGATAAGTCTCAGTATTCGAATTCCTTCATAGTTGATTTAATGGTACCACGTCATGCGCATCGTGCAGCTTCCTGTGTACGTGCGCAACAACGCTCGCAAGGGCTCCCTCCCTTGTACTATTGTTGTCTCCTCATCCATGAGGTTTGTTAGGATATTACTCCCAGTAATGCGCCACCTGGTGTAACCCTGGGTTCCCACCATTGACGTGTCCAGAATTAAGTCTAGAACTAGAAGATAACATATCTCCCGAAAATATATGTAGCTAAAAGCTAGTTGTGCACTTAAGTTGTGAGTGTACTTATGCTATGATGATTATAGACTAGACTCAACATGCAGTCCTAGTTCACTATAACCAATGGCTCTGATACCAATCTGTCACACCCTCAAATTTCCACTGCGGGGTTTATACCGCGAGGCGCATGACAAACCAGGATCCCATAGCCATAAGTCACAGGAACGAACTCTAAATGCCCAAACCATTTAGTTCGTTTTCAAAAACCAAGTTTAGTTAAGCTGCGGAAGCGTAAACCAAATTTAAACCTTTTTAAAAACTATGCATAAAACATGCGCCCAAATTAAAACCATACGAAAGCATAATATATAATTTATGTGTATGCCCGAGAGCCCAAATGCAGTGAAGTGTACAGTGCTTTCTTATCCTGGCACCGGAAGCTAACTACCTGCAAAAGCATGTAAATCGTGTGTCAACATAAAGCTGGTGAGTTCACAAAGTAATGTAATTTAATATGCAAAAGCGCTGGTTTCCAAAACCACGTAAGTAAGTAAGTTGTGTTGGTGCCCCGCACCGTGTAACCACTAGTTCATCGCATGTCAAGGGTAGCTAACCCATTCATGATAACTAACCGAATATACCGAACTGCTATGTACTTGTAGCCACATAAGTGTGCCGCATGCCTGACATCATTGTCTATCCACAATGATAAAGTTTCGTTAAGTTATAGTTCACCCCCGCGCTCCCCGAGCCGGTGTGAGGTTTGTAAGACCTAATAGCGCTATCAACTAATAACCCGCTTGCCAACCCTGGCAACTCATTCGGTACGTGAGGACTTACAGATGATAGAAATGGTTTAGTTTATCAAGGACACAATTGCAAACTAGCAAAGTAACCGACCCTCATAAGGATCCATGGCATCCCAACCCGGGATGTGTAAGTAGTCTCAAACCGGACTAGAAAATGCTAAGTAAAGTGTCTCATACCTGAGACGCATGCTTTTGAGAAAAAGAGTAGTGAAACTCACCTTAGGTCGCAAGTGAAAATCCAAATTCCACGAATAGTAACGTGCTACCGACTCCCTATTACAAATGTCACTAGGTGAGTATACGTGCGTAACCAACACACCATGTAACTCGTTTATCCAAGACTTTTAAAAGTTCAAAACCGTGTAGTGACACCTAATGACTCTACATGCTCAAGTATGTCCTACGTATCCCGTTGGTGATTATAGTGATTATTATCAGTGTAATACATCAAATACATCTCATACAAGTTTTCACACAAGTACATGTCAATTACATACCACATAGAACTCTAAATAGTTACCTAAAGACCCCGTACACAATCTGTGTTTTTAGGACAGATTGTGCGCTGTGAAAAACGATTTATTTAAAATACTTAACGAATGAATTAGAGTCCCAATGGTTTACTGAATTTTATTTGGGATTCACTCGACAATACCTAGTTTTGTTTTGTCTTAATTCCAAACAAAAAAATTATGAAAATTCGTACAACACAGCTATGTCCAGAAAGTTTCCTCAACAGGTCAGTTTAGTAGGAAAATTCTCAAAAATTGTGTATTCATCCAAACGAGATGGATCCACTTGGAAAAGCTCTATTTTTCCAGTATTGACCTACTGTAAAAATTTCATAACCTAACTCCTTGTAAATCTCAAGTTATGACCAGTTAAAGTTAGCCCAATTTACAAATCCGAAAATCTGATATGACCCCTAATCAATTAAAATTCCAAAAACGACTCAAACGATGTCCAAATTCGATGGTTTTTCCCATTATGAGAATCTAAGACCTTGTACATTACAATCATGCAAAGAAATCATCAAAACAATCAATTTACCAACCCATTACAGCCCCTACAAAACGTTCAACCGAATCTGCCAGAATCTTAAACTTGCATCCCAAGTAATCTACAAACCCTAATTTTTCATGAACATCCCTAATACATGTATAACACCTATAGTACTGATTAAACACCATATTAATCATAGAAAAACACATATGTTATCATGTGAAAACCCTAAGCATGGTTACTAATAACAATCATCATCAAATCATCATCAAATCATCAAGAACGTTCAAGAATCCCTATACATACATGCATGCGATTCTATATCCATTATTTTTAGGGTTTTTAAAGTTTTTCAATCATTATAATTCATCAAAAATCATAAGAATGTATACCTTGCGAAGGATTAAACTCCCTAGGGCCTTGAAATCAAACCCGAACTAGCTTGATTAGGTGAAGGATTACTTGATTGCTTGAAAAACCAAGGGGGATGGGGGTGGGGGTTCGCACGGCGCAAAGAGGGGCAAGGAGGTAGGGTTTTTATCTTTTCCTTGCCTCCTAATTATAAGAGGGCTTTGCTTGTTCCCCAAGCAATTGGTATTAGGGCCCTTCTAGTCCATTAACTTGACCCATTAACCATGTTCTAGCCCAATACCGGACCCAATATTATTAACCATTCTAAATTGTATAAAAACCATTGTTTTTATTATTACATAGCATATTACTCATGTTGTGCACGTAATTTGTATAATCTACGCATTACCTTTCAGTTAGGCGATCATTCACAAAAACATGTAATTCACATAAGCACGTACTTCATGTTCACCATAATTCACCAACGTTTGGGATACAGGACTCATGTGTGTGTTTAACAAGGATTTTCCTACTTATAACATATGTTAACCTCATCTAACATATGTTAAACCTACTTAACTAACCCTAGTTAAGTATCTAGCCATGTATGAACATGTAAGTTAACTAGAGTTCAGTAAGAGTATTTAACCTGAAAATGCGGGGTGTCACATATACCCATATAACATAACTCAATAATCACAATTACCATCTTAACGGATTAGTTTGGCAAAAAAAACTTAAAATAACGAAATGTGTGTTGCTTTTCCTGAGATTTACCTATTCATTGTGATAAATGTTGACCATAGATATGTGATAAATGATAGTTACTACATAACAAACTTTAAATACGAAAAAGAATGATATAAACTTATCATTATTTAATAATTAGAAAAAGAAACGCATATATATCTATATATACATACATAATTATGTCTTTATTGTGCTACTAATACAAAATGCTACATGTATCCAGAGACAAACGATGATACTTGTATCCTTAAATTTAGCTATAATTCCGAGATATAAATGTTGACCATTCCGAAATTTAGCTATACATTGTGAAATGTGTGTTATGTTCTATAAATTAAGCTATAATTACGAGATATAATTGTTGACCATTTAGCTATGCAAATACTGAAATAAAAAAATTTCGCTTCCTTAAATTTATCTATACATTTTGAAAATTGTTGACCATTTAGCATAGATTTAGCTATTCATTGGGAAAATTGTTATACTATAATATAGGTAGATTATATCTCTAGTTTTCATTATTTAGATAAGATTTAGCTATTCATTGCCAAAATTGTTGACCATTTACCATAAATTTAAGTCTGATATCATGTTTTCTATTTTTATAGTTATCTATTTAATTGCATGGTATCTCATTACTCAAACTTGCTATACACACCATTAACATAAGGTGCAACAATTCGCAAAATGCAGGATAAACCTTAGAAAATTTTATATGATTTTGTTATTTGTTGATTATTTTTGTTATAATATTTTAACTTTTATTTCATTCCTAATTTTAGTCCTAACTTTTTTTATTACACGAAGAGAACAATGGCTGCTGCAGAAGCACAAGAGTTTACCATGGTTAACCAAATTGATGTGAATCAAAATGATGTTGCTATGAAGCTAAAGATCATTCGGCTGTGGCGGCAAGATGATCGTCGCAATCCTAAAGATGTTTACTCAATTGAGATGATACTCATTGACGAGAATGTAATTCCAATATCCGTATTTTGTATTACATTTATTTTTTTAGTATATTAGTTTATTAGCACCACATGTTTATATAGGTAGATATCTATATACATATTCTGAAAATATACAATTATTCTTTTACTCATCGATACAAATATTACAGGGTGACAAAATTCAGGCAAATGTGTTGAAGCGTTTGTTCCTTTGATAAGGCTGAAAAGTAGTTTCCTATGAAGATGGTCTATGAGTTATATTGGTTTTTGTTTCTTTTTTAAGTATTTAGGAACATTGTCCCTTTGATATTTCAGATTTGGTTGTTTTGCATTGTGTGCTACTATTTCTCATATTTAATAAGTTATTTGATTATTTGTATTTATTTAGTCGTACACGATGTTTTTTCTAGATATTTTGCAATTAACCAAAATTAGAAAGACAAATAGTTTGGTTGAACAAACAGTTTGGTTGAAGAATTTGATACTCGGTTTGCTTCTTTAACAGATAAACAGAAAAAAATTTATAACCTTGTAATGAAATCTGTTGAGGAGAAGAAATGAGTAGTTTTTTTATGGTTACGGTGGTACGGGTAAAACTTTCCTATGGAAGACACTTTCTTCATCCATAAGATCTAAAAGAAAAATTGTTTTGAATGTTGCTTCGAGTGGTATTGCATCTTTGCTATTGACAGGTGGTAGGACAACACATTCCAGGTTTCGTATTCCTATAAACCTAACTGGAGATTCTATGTGTTACATGCAACCAAATAGTGATGTTGCCCAACTGCTTAAAAACATATTTGATTATCTGGGATGAAGCACCCATGGTTCATAAACATGCTTTCGAAACACTAGATCGAAGTTTAAAAGATGTATTTGGTGTTCATGATGTTGACTCTTCTGATTTGGTATTCGGTGTAAAGGTCGTTGTGTTTGGGGGTGACTTTAGACAAATTCTACCAGTTGTATCAAATGGACCTAGGCATGAAATTGTTAATGCCTCTTTAAGTTCATCATACATTTGGCACAAATGCGTTGTTTTAAAATTAACAAAAAATATGAGGTTGCTTTCAGGAAGTTGCAAGTCTGATATCGAGGAAACTAAAAAGTTTGCAGATTGGCTTTTGGATATAGGAGAAGGAAAGGTGGATACATTAAGTGATGTTCAGGATGTTATTGAGATACCTGAGGACTTACTTATTTCTCAATATTCGGATCATGTTTCTGATTTGATATCCTTTGTGTATCCGTCACTTTTGGATAACATCCACATTCCTCATTATTTTCAAGATCGAGCTATATTGGCACCGAAGAATGAAGTTATTTAAGAAATTAATGATAGATTACTTTCAATGTTTCCTGGTGAGGAAATTGAGTATCTAAGTTCAGATAGTGTTTGTCAGTCCGAAGATGTTAACGAAAAGGTTGATGAAAGCTTAATTTCTCCTGATATTTTGAATGGTCTTAAGTTATCTGGAATATCAAATCACCGTTTGTTTAACAAAATTTGGTGTCCCGGTAATGTTACTTAGAAACATTGATCAGAAAAGTGGTTTGTGTAATGGAACAAGGTTACAGGTTGTTAAAATGAGAAAACGTGTAATAGAAGGGAGAATCATTTCAGGAAGTAATATTGGAATGCGAACGTTTATCCCAAGAATTACTTTCTCACCTTCTGATAAGAGATTTCCTTTTAAATTTAACAAGACAATTCCCACTTGCTATTTCTTTCGCAATGACAATAAACAAGAGTCAAGGACAATCGTTATCCAGAGTTGGGTTTTATTTGAAGGATCCTGTTTTTTTCACAAGGGCAGTTGTATGTTGCGCTATCAAGGGTCAAAAGTCGAGATGGACTAAAGATAGTTATACTAGATGAAGATGGCAAACTGACGAACAAAACATCAAACGTTATGTACAAAGAAGTATTTCAAGCTTTATGAATAATTTTATAACATTTTGATGCATTTTTTTAACTTATCTTTATTGAAGTCATGTACACACAACTTCAATAATACAAATATTATTTTCATATTTTTATATTTTTCTTTGGTATGCACCGTGGGTACCCACGGGTCTCTAACCTAGTATAGTCATTAATCTCTTCAAATTGTCTCTGGTTTATATATTCAAATTCTTGAGACTATGTTTAATTTATTCTAAATACTGTTTACCACGTGTCCTTACTTATTAACAAATCTGTGAAAGAGTTTTATATCATTCGAACTTATTATTGCAGTAATATAATTTCATTAAAATATTAACTTAAAAACTAAATAGAGAATAGAAATCTTTTAAAACAACAAATCTAAATAACTAAAAAAAACTGCATTAATATCAAATACGAAATTAACAATATTCGAATATAATAGCTCATATTAAAAAAAAGTTTTCTAACAAAACACAAAACAAACAAAAATTAGAGAATTCAACATCTATCACGCTTGAATTATATATAGATCAAAACATATGGTTTTGCTATATATATGTCTTCTATCTCTATAACAAACACATGGATGTACCAACATTGCTTGTAAAAATTTAAGAAAAATACCAAAACCAACATCTTTACAACAAAATAGTTGGTAAACGTTATTTTTCTTTGTCTCTAACAATCTTTAACAACAACTTAAACTGACAATGTTTCAACAAAAATAAAGTTAAAAACATTTTTTCAAATTGCCTCATCTTAAATAAAGATTCTACAACAACTTTAAGATTTCATAATTTTATATAGAGTGAAACAAAATAGGAACACAAAAATAATAAAATAAGATTCTAAAAACAGTTGTTTTCACAAAAAGTGTGTAAGGGCTATTTTGTAATCTCAGACGAATTTATATACTGTTTTACAACATCTGTTAAATCCTAAACAACTGTTCTAAAATAACTGCCATGAATTAAAAAAATTCAAACAATATTTGACCATATGAAACAGATATTTAAAACAGCTGTTGACTTATGAATATATGTTCACAACAACTTTTTGGACACGTCAGCATCACTTTTAATACGTCACCGAAAATTTTTCATACCGAAAAACCCTCTTACATCCAACCAGATATTCCACTCTTATCATATTCAAAAAGCAGCAAAGCACTTCAATATCAATTACGACCTAAATACATTCCAGTAGGAAATTTTAAATTCCCGGTCTTATTAGATCCCTAATTTTAATTCAATTGGTTTGTTTGAATCATTAGAATGGATCTCCAATTAAAACTCCGTCATAACTATCTACCATGTCTGGTTAAAACCAAAAATAACCATCAATTTCACTCTATAATCGATTTGCTCTGCAAATCGAAATACCTACCAATCCTAACCGCCGATGCACCAATATATGAGGATACTCTGAAAGAGTTCTGGAACAAAGCCGAGTGTCGGGAGAAGAATAAAAAGCCTTATGCGGTTGTCTCGAAGATTGGAAATACAGATATCGAGATAACACCAGAATTCATCTGCAACACGTTCTCATGAAATGATTTGCAAGGTAATAATTCTTTTGAAAAAAATGAAGTTCAGACAGGGTTAATTAAGAGAGGGTATGAAGGTCAATTGACTGCATCAACAATGTTTAAACCAAATTTCCCCCCACCAATGAACTTTTTTTTTCATACCCTTCTTATATGTCTGTCTGCAAAAACAACATCATTTAATGAGATACCATTGAAAACACAGTATCTTGCTTATGCAATATTAACTAAGAGTGATTTCAACTTATCTCAGACAGTATTTACTGATTTAGCATCTAATGTAAAGGCTATAAAATCTGGATCTCGTAATGGTTTTTTACTATATCCAAGATTGTTGAGTGTTTGCTTACAAAAACTGTTGCCTGATAAGGATTTTAAGAAAGGATTAGCTATTAAAATTAATAGCTTATCGAATGAAACTTTTACAAAAATGTTGGACGTTAAAAGTACAGAAAAAGTAATTAAAGGCAAAAGTACTAAAAAACAAACAAACATTGATGTTTCAACATCTGTTGTTCTAACGTGTGCTTCGGAGACAACTGCTTCTGCTGAAAATGAAACAACAAACACTTCTGTGGAAATCATGCCACTGATTTCAACAAAGAAACCATCAACACAAAAGAAAATGAAAAAGAGGAGAAAGATTGTACCTCTGGATGTTCAGAAGCCAAAGGAAACTACTACAGCTACACAAGAGCACCAAACAACAGCTGTTGATGCTTCCGCTGAGCCAGTGCAAATATCAGCAATGACACAAATTGTCAATGTATCCTCTCAACCGGACGATCCTGTAAATGATGAACACATGCAACATGTAGATACACGTTTTGCGACTAGTGCTATTCAATTGCACATTCTATTCTGATTTGCTGAGATCGTGAGGTCAAAGGTGGATATAAAGGGTCGAAGGTGATTAGAAATGGTCGAAGGTAGAAGACTTGGGTTGAAGGGAAGATTTTGTAGAGCATTGTGTTGATTCGCCCAAACGAAGGGTCGAACCTGCACATTCGACCTTACGAAGGGGAATGTGCAGGTCTATAAATAGGCTGATTTCATTTTAAAGTTAAGTTTTGGTCATTTTGTTTCCCTCCTTCGATCTAGTTTTCTCCCTAGGGTTTTGTTAAGTCTGATTTGAGTCTTTATCATTATAAACAAGGTTTTGTAAAGATTATCATGAGTCTTTATGAATGAAAAGCAATGTTTAAAGTGATTTGTGTGTTTTGCTGATATTATTATCATTTCGTAATTGATTCAGGGATTCCGCACCTGAATTGATATACTTGTTTGATCAATATCTTTGTTTTTAACAATCCGATCCTCATACAAAGTGGTATCAGAGCCATAAGGATCAAACAACTACGAATTGATAATATTTGAGCTGATTTGGACCTATTTTTGATCAAAATTTTTCTGTTTTCATAGAACAATTGTTTTTGATGAACATTGATTGATTCAGACTAGTTTTCATGGATAAAATCTAGAATTCTCTTCGTTAAACTTGTTCCAAATCAATTCCGAAGCAAAACCTGCAAAACATCATCAAAGTTAATTAACTTTTGAAAAAATGAGGTCAAATTAACTGATTTTCAAAGAATAACCGTTTTTCAAAATGAAAGGGTCGAACCTAGGGGAGAACGGTCAAAAGTTTGAGTTTTAGGTCGAATCTGAGAACTTTAGGTCGAACGTGGTCATTATTAAGGTCGAACCTAGAACTTTTAAGTGTGTTGTTGTACATTCGACCAGTTGTGTGTCACACCCCAACCCGGACATGTTGAAATGTCACTATTACAGATATCAAAACCAAACACAATCCATTGAAAGAACAAAAGAATCCAAAAGTTAATTGAGAGTTTTAAATCAAACCGAACAAAATCCTTAGTCTTAATTTATTTAAAACTGAAATAAACGTGAGAGTTTAATTATTCTTGAACTTCATTACTCTCTCACTCATCCCTGATTCCCCAGATTACCTGCGAACACATAAGACAAACAAAACAAAGAAAATACGACTGAGCCAAAGGTTGCTCAGTAACGGAGAGATCAACAGTACAAGTAAAGCCAGACAGACAATAATACGAAAGGTACCGAAGCTGAACCAAAATAAAAGTTGAAACTGAAAACAGATACTGATACGAATCGAATATCAAAACTTATATCAGATACATACAAAACAAATCAGATATATATCAACTCAAAACATATCATATACTAAAATACGTGACTATACATGTCAATAAATAAGTCACGTAATTGTAGAAGCACCCACGAGCCTAAACAGAGGGGTACATAGATAGCTAGTCCATGCACCTATGAGATGGTGCGTGTGGCGTACACACATTCATCTCCAGAAAATAGAAACATATATCAGAAGTCAGAATCAGATCTAGGATATATCCATACGCCTCTAAGGGACCATGTTAAAGACGCCGTGATTTTGATTACGCACTGTCACGGAAAGTGTTCATGTCGCTGACGCCCCAACGACAAGTCAAAAACAGAGTGCTCGGGTGACAGAGTACAAAAGCCATATCATATTTAAAAAGAAAAAAACTAGCACAAGTCTAAATGGAACATGCAACAATGATCTCAAATTTTAGGTATATTGCATGCTATCTAAAAATCAAATGGAACGTATGAATTCAACAAAATCCGTACTACAAAGTGACGGACCGAATATTAAAAAATAAAAATAATACTATAAAGAGAAGGAAACGGAATCCGTACCTTAATTAGCGAGCAACAAAATCCACCAAATCAAAATGTTCTGAACTATTATGCAAACCTAAATCCCATGAGTAGAAACAATTTTTTTTTATTAATTATATATCCATTTAAATTTCCAATTTTGTTCCGCGTTTTTCCTTTTTCTACCGGCGACCTTGACCGACATACAGTCTTACAAGACAACTTAATTCTTACTAAAATACACGTACGCACTTTCATATATATTTCACGTATACATTTGTAATATTACTAATTTTGTTTTTTAGAAACAATACGTATAATCATTTAAGTTCATTCAAATTGACTATAGCTTTACTAATTATTTACATCACATGATCACATATATATTATATATCAACATATGCACATGCATATATAATATAAATATCTATTATATAAACAAACATCACACACACAACATATCCATTGCATGCACATTCAAACAACCACTACACATGCATATTTGATAAAGAAGCTCTATTCACAAGCAACACCAACAATAACACACACACTTACGCACATATATATATATACTGATTGTCTCTCACACACATTTACACATTTTTGCCTCTTGTTTTAGTTTCAAAATGATGAATTTCAATAGAAGTGTGTATAGTTTTATGCAATCCTAGTGATAAAATAAGGAAATCTATTAACTTCTAAATTTTATCATAAAAGCTTATTTCTTTTTTTAAGACGTCCAGTTGTCGGTTATAAAATCTTTAGTCGCCGGGATGGATCGGAACAAACATGGACTATATAATATGAAAGGGTTATGTCGATACCTTATTTGCGAACCGAAAGAAGACTGCAGGACAAAGATTTGTCACGGATTCGGTTATAATTGAAACGGGTGGAATGACACCAATGGAACAACACCGTCACTCAAAACGAACCGGGGACAACCGTGGTCCACGAATGTGCTGATCGTAGGCCCAAACAAAAGACGGATTTGCGGTTGATGGAAACAAAGTAGCGGTGGGTTGTAGGGTGTTGTTATGACGGCATCTCAAACCTAAAATTGTAAAGGGTTTTTGAGAGGTGTGAATGAGACTTGGATGGTATAAAATATTAATGCAATCGTTGGCGAAACATGGGGTTTCATCCCAATCCTCTTGGAAGTTTGTTGATGGGATTTCAAACATAAAATTTGAAAAAAAAAAACAACTATGAATGTTTGACCATATAATGTTATCCATTCTCTTAAAGTATTTTCTTTTTGTACATTATATATTAGTCAGCATAATAATTAATTAGTTTTATTCCTTTATTTATTTTTCGAGTATTACATTGTGTACCTTCGGCCTTACGCGAGGTCGAAAGTGGGTTTACATTGGTCGAAAGTGAGATAGTTTGTTATATTCTACCTTCGAGTCATCAGAAAGGGTCGAACCTGGAATTTTTTCCACCTTCGAACACACGATTATTGAGAAAAGATCGAACGTAGAATCTGATCAAAAAATTTTCTAAGTGTTTCGTGTTTCAGGTTTCGTAAACGATATGTGGAACTTTCCAACAACACCGAGGCCTAATACTACACAACAACAACAAGTGACGATGGATCCTTGGACTGTAGCAGCACAGAAGACAACTAGTCAACCATCTCAGCCGATCAACTACTTAGCAATGACTAGTTCGATGCCACAAATAGTTGCTCAACCACCACAACAACCCATGACTGATTATTGGGGAGTTGCAGCAGCCGCGATACACTCTCAAACTACCAATGCTATTTCTACTCTAATTCATGATTTATCTTCAGGTAGCAGGAGTCGTCCACCAAAGCTGATGGAGATGGTGGATTATAATCAATGGAAGACCAAGTTCAAGATTCATTTAGAGGGAATGGGAATGGAAGGTACTGAGGCATGGAAAATGATAGCTAAGGGTTATGTAGCACCGGTTTTGGAGAACACTGGTGAACCGATTCCATTGGAAAGCTTAGCTGAGGATGAGAAGAAAAAGTTTGCAGTGGAGAAGAAGGCGTTCTCACAACTATCTCAGGCTATCAACACTGATCTTCTACATTAGTTTGGGTCTTGCACAACTTCGAAGCAATTGTGGGATATGTTGAGGAATCGTCATGATGGGAACGAGAAGACTAGGAAGTTAAGGATGGAAGAGTTGAGAAAAGAGTTTGAGAATTTTAGTTACATAGGAAATGAGACGTTGAAGGAGTTGATTCCTGGGTATTGCCATTTGTTGACTGAATTGTCAACCTATGAGATTAATATACCTATTTCTGAATTGGTGGATAAGTTCGCTGATGCATTACCACCATACTGGAATCAACACATTGAGGTCCTAAAGGAGAAAGATGCCTATCGATATTGGACCATCAATGAATTTATTCAGAACTTGGAGAACAAAGAAATGGAAGAGAAGAGGAAAGTAAAAAGAGCACAAGTTCCTCAAAATCTAGAGTTGTATCATGGTGGTACATCTTCTACTTTGACTAGTTCAAGTACTAGTAGTTATGTTGCTCCTCACATTGCTTGTGTTTCAAGCGTTATTGAACCAACCAAAACCCCAATAAACTATCTAGCTCAAACCTCATCTTATACACCACCATCATACCCTACCACTTACATTCCACATTTCCCACCAATGCAACAAGCTGCATGCTATTCAGCTAACATGAACCAACCTCAACAACAACAATACATTCCTCAAATGAACCAAAGTCAACCAAATCAAAGCCCAGTTGTGTTGGAGACATCTAACTTGAACAATGTCACTGTGGAAGTTGCTCAGCAACATATAGCTTTGGTTTCTGCTATGGTAGCTTCGTATAATGGTTTGGTAGCTAGTCAAATTGGTAACAACAATCTAACCAAGGAAGACTATGCTCAAATTGATAAGGAGGAGATGGAGCTCATTGACATACAGTGGGCATTTGCTAGTGTCATGAGACGAGCAACCGAGTTTATAGAGAAAACTGGTAGAACTGATCTTTCTACATCTCCCAACACCACATATGGCTTCAACAAAGCCAAAGTCACATGTTTTAAATGTGGTGGGAAAGGTCATTTCAAGAGAGAATGCACACAGCCAGCTCAACAAGGAAACAGGAATCCATTTAACACTAATTACCAGAACCGTCAATCTCAAAATCTGGTATCTTATCAAAGCCAAAACAACACCAACTACTAACCACAAAATAATTACCAAAACCGACAAAACACCTCACCAAACAATTCTGTTAGACAAACCACTACATCAAACAAGAACCAAATCAAACACCACATAATCCAACCAGAACCATCATTCCAATTTCCACACCAAATAGCCAAACACAAACAGATAACCAAAACCAGGCTTTGGTAATTCAAAAGGATAAGGGATTTGACTGGACTGGGATGCAACTAGGTATTGAAGAGATTACAGCTGGTAATGTGGCGTGTGTTGCACAGAAGATTGATTTGGAGGAGCCGGTGGTAGTTGAAGAAATTTTGGAGGTTGAGAAGAGATTTGAAGTAAAGATTGAGGAAATGGTGGAAGAAGTTGATGTTCCTGTTGAGAAGACTCCAGGATTGATTCTTGATTTAGTCACTGATATTTCTGAAGAGCGTGACTCAGTTTATTCTGATTCGGAGAGCGAGCCTGATTCTGAAACTAGTGTTAACTCACTAGATGGTGACATTGATCAACTTCTAGCCGAAGCTGATTTTCTTATGACCCACAAGTCTTGGATAGTGGATGATGCTTTTACCAGAGTTGATTATTCCAAATTATTTGCTGGAAAGGAAGCACACTTTGCTTTGATGGCGATGACAGAGCCTCCGAAACAGGTAAGTTCTGATTCCACCATAGACATGAATAGTGACAAATATTGTGGTACATGTGATAGATTGATAGAAGAGAATAAGCAACTCAGGGTACAACTTGAGATTGCTAGACATAATTGTCAATCTTATCGCAAAGAAGCACATGAATTCAATAAAGTGCTTGATGGTTACAAAAAGGATATTCTGATTTGAAGAAAACACTTTCTTTAAAACAATTGGCCATTAACAGTTATATCAATGAATTGGAAGAAACTAAACTTGAAATGGCAACCATCAAGTGCTTTGCTGAAAAGGTCAACAAGAAGCTAGAAAGTTACAAATATATTGCTTACGTTGTTGATCATATTATTGAAGAACCCTCACAACTGAGTAGTGCAAACTACAAGGCGGTTACATCTCCTGTGTTATTTGAAAATCACACTTTACATTCAATAACACCAGAAAGTTCAATCAAATCTGACTCTACATCGGATGATGAATCCAATACTTCTAGTGTTGGGGATCCAAATTCCGATGTTAGACCGATTTTGGGAATGAACAGTGAGGGGGTAACTGCCGTAACTGATGATTCTGATTCGGATGATGAGATAATTGAGAAAGTGAGTGATATTCCCATTGAAAATCACATTATCACCAATGAACCGGTATCACCTTCTCAGATTATTCATCCAATGGCTAACGCTCATCGAGTGAATCAGTCAGTTAAGCAAATTGAATAGAATGAACCGAGTGACAAACCCGTCAAAGTATTTTATCGGATGGAAGGATCCGATAAGATTATTTCTGACGAGGAATATCCAATTAAGTTTGCCAATTACTCCAAGATAGAGAAAATTTGGCAGGAGAGTACTATCTGGTTCCCAAAACACGAGAGAACCAATGATGTACCTCCAGAGATCTTAAAGAAAATTTATTTGGATGTTCCTAAAGAACCTAAGGTTCATGTCACCGAGTTTATCAAGCCAAAGGAAAAGGCGAACAATTTTCTTGAGCCGACTTACTCAAAGGACCCAACTCCTGAGAGTTTAAGACGAAGGTGTGTGGATGACCAATATCCTATCACTACTTATGCAAAGTCGAATGGCAAGAACGTGTTTGAAGAATACCGTGCTTGCTTTAAGTGCGGGGAGAGGGGGCATTTACTTGCTCACTGCCCGTACGTAAGGCACAAGAGGCACGAGGTTGAAGTGAAGCAGAAATATCAAAGTCCAGTCGACAATCACTGTTATCCACAACGACGTTTTGTCCCTCAACCAGCACCATTTTATAATCAAAGCCGATATTTTCAAAAGAGGGATAATCGTTAGATGGCATATGATCATTGTAATCGGTTAGCCATGGAAAAACCTTTAAAGAAACCAGTGGTGAACACAACTGTAGATAAACAGAAGGTTCCACTAAAACCTACTGTTAAATCAATGGTTGGACCTGTCTCTGTTAAATCAGAGAAGGTAACTAAGAAAGTTTCCTTTAAGAATGAAGTAAAGAAACAGACTGAGACTCCAAAATCTCAGATCCGGATCTTGAAACGTTCGGAACAATTCTGGTCATCGGTGGGTTCTCAAGGTGCTTCAACTTCAAAAGCACATGAAAAATCTAAGAGTGAAAAGAATTTGATTGATTAGAAAAAGGTCAATTTAAATTCAATTGTTAATGACAAAGAATCTTTGAAACAAAATGTTCAAAGACCCAAGACCAAGCAGGCTTGGGTCCCCCGAAAGAACTAATCTCTTTACTTGATTTGTGCAGGGAGCTTCAGCTGGCCCTGTTAGCAGTCTCTGGATTGTTGACAGTGGAGCTTCTGGTCACATGACAGGGGATTTATCGCTGCTGTTCGACATTAGAAACATCAATGGCGGATATGTAGCATTTGCTGGGAACAAAGGAGGTTACATTACTATGGAGGGTAGTGTGAGTAATGGTATTGTGAGTTTTGAGAAGATCTCATATGTGAAACAGATTGACTATAATCTACTTAGTGTCAGCCAAATCTGTGATACACAGTTTTCTGTATTCTTTGATGACAAATCTTGCTACATACTCAAACCGGGTTTTGTGCTTCCAAAAGAGTGGATAATGCTGAAAGCACCGAGAGTGAATAATCTGTACATTCTCGACATGTCAAAGGAGTTGACAACACAAGGCCAAGTAACGTGTTTCCTCTCTAAGGCTACTGAAAAAGAATCCATTATGTGGCATAGGAGGATGGGACACATTCACCTCAGAAAAATGAATCATCTGGTGAAGAATGGACTTGTCGAAGGCGTTAATGTGAAACATTTCCATGTAAATGAAAAGTGTGTGAGTTGCAAGAAGGGAAAGCAGCACAAACAATCCCACAAACCAAAGAAAGTAAACTCTGTGGAATTGCCACTTGAGCGTTTGCACATGGACCTATTCAGACCGGTCAATCGTAAAAGTCATGCTGGAGAGTTATATTGTCTTGTGGTTACTGACGACTATTCCAGATTCTCATGGGTTATGTGCTTGCATCATAAGAGCGACACGTTTTACAATCTGAAGGTTCTGTTCACTCGATTAGAGAATGTTTATGGTCTGAAGATCAAAAGAATTAGGAGTGATAATGGGACGGAGTTCAAAAATGCACAGATGGATGCCCTTTGTGAAGATAAAGGAATTCATCATGAATACAGTGCTCCGTATACCCCTCAATAGAACGGTGTCGCAGAAAGGAAAAACAGGACTCTAATAGAGGCGGCGAGAACAATGCTTGCAGATTTTAATCTTCCAGTAATGTTCTGGAAAGAAGCCATATACGCAGCATGTTATACACTGAATCGTGTGTTAACAGTGAAGAAGTTTAGTAAAACTTCTTATGAACTGTTGAACAGACGAAATCCGAACCTGGAGTATCTAGAACCATTTGGAGCACCGTGTACTATGCTTAATCCATTTGAGAAGTTTGCACCTAAAGCTGAAGAAGGATTCTTTGTTGGATATGAAACCCCGCTCAAACGGGTATTCAACAAACGAACTCATCAGGTAGAGGAGTGGGCTAACGTTGAAGTTCAACGATATACTCAGAACATACAGGGTAGCGGTCCAGATTGGATGTTTGATTACAAAGATTTCTTTGAATCATTCAATCTAGATGACTTGGTTGAAGAGGCTGTATTAAGATTTTATTATGAGTCTGAGAACGCAGTGACATCACCGTTGGTGCGTCCGATCACCGTAACTACTACAGGTGTTTCTAATGATGCCAATGTTCCTGCAATAGAAGAAGTGTTCCAAGAAGCTTCCACAACTCTTAATTCATCAGAATCGGAAGATGATGATGATGTCACAAGTGAAGCTATTCTAGACTTTGCTACAGAGACGCCTCCAGCGAACCCAAATCCAAATGGTGCTTCATCATCTAACTTGGGTAATGATCTGGATTCGACATAGAATTTAACTACTCAAACGGGAGTGCAAGTACCTGCTTTGGAATACAAACTCACCAGAAAATCTTGGCGCTCTAGCTTTATATGTTAAAATTCAGAAATTAGGTTGTCAGAATGACTGGCATTTTGCTTGTTATGTTTCGCAGGTTGAGCCACGAACATACAAGGATGCTCTTTTGGATGATGCTTGGGTAGAGGCAATGCAAGATGAGTTATTGCAGTTTCAGAAACTGGGAGTGTGGACACTAACAGATTTACCTCCAGGCAGGAAAAAGATTGGAACCAAATGGGTGTTTGAGTGCAAAAATGATGACAGAGGCGTAATCGTAAGAAATAAAGCTCGATTGGTTGTACAAGGCTTTCATCAAGTAGAAGGAATAGACTACAACAAGATTTATGCACCTGTGGCACGTTTAGAAGCAATTCGCATGTTTCTGGCGTTTGCCTCATATAAGAAATTCAAGGTGTATCAAATGGATGTTAAGAGTGTGTTTCTTTATGGTGTGGTCAAGGAGGAAGTTTACGTAGGTCAACCACCAAGCTTTGAAGATCCAATCCACCGGGATAAGGTCTATGTTCTGAACAAAGCATTATACGGGTTGCACCAAGCTCCACGTCAATGGTCTGAGGAGCTGAGCACATATCTTCTATCCAAAGGATTCAAACGAGGTTTGGTAGACTGCACTTTGTTCACCAAACGAACAGGGGATGACTTGCTTCTAGTCCAGATTTATGTTGATGACATTATTTTTGGATCTACTAATGAACTTTTGTGCAGAAAATTCGAAAAAGTGATGCAGGAAAAGTTCAAAATGAATGCGATGGGAGAGATGCAGTTTTTCCTCGGCCTACAGGTGGAAGAAAGACCAACGGGGATCTTTATTCACCAGACAAAATACGTTTCTGAAGTCTTGAGCCGATTCCAGATGGAAGATTCGAAGCCGATGGATACCCCTATCCAACCTAATCACGGGATTGGAGTTGACGCTAAGGGGGAGTTGACTGATCCTTTTAAATACAGAGAAATCGTAGGATCTCTGATGTATCTCATCGCATCCAGACCATATATAATGTTTGCCACATGTCTCTGCGCACGATATCAGTCGAAGCCAAAACAGAGTCATCTTGCAGCTGTCAAACGGATCCTACGATATCTGAAGGGTTGTCCGTCAAGAGGACTATGGTACCCTAATGATGATAATTTTGACCTAATTGCTTTTAGTGATGCAGATTGGGGTGGTTGTGACAAAGACAACAAATCCACAACGGCTGGATGTCAATTTTTGGGGAGCAGGCTCGTGACCTGGCAATGCAAGAAGCAGACGAAAGTCGCACTATCTACATGTGAAGCAGAATATGTGTCCGCTTCAAGTTGCTGCTCACAGATTCTGTGGATTCAACAACAGATGGTCGATTACGGTTTGCAATTTCTTAAAACCCCTATACACTGTGACAATGAGGCCGCAATTGCATTAACTAAAGACACGGTCAATCACTCAAAAGCTAAACATATCTGGATTAAGTATCACTTTATCCATGATTGTTATGCCAAAGAGTTGATTGACATGGTCAAAATCCACACTGATTACAAACGTGCAGATCTTTTTACCAAAGCTTTTGATAGATCTCGATTCGAGTTTTTGTTAAAAGCTAACGGTATAAAAGAAAAACAAGACTGATCATCACCTCTGTTTATCATTTTTTAGTTTTTAGGATTACTGTTTTCAAAAATTTAAAAACCCAAAAATATGTTTTACATTTTAGGGGGAGTTGTTAGATTTTCAGAAAAACCCAAAAACATTAAAAAATCCAAAAAGCCATAAAACTTAAAAAAATCCAAAATGATTTTCAGGAGAAAAAGAGGAAATGATAGTACATCAGTGGGGATCTGACACATGCTAAAGATTTGAAATGTTATATAAGCCGTGTGTTGAGTCTATGTGATGTGCTTGTAGGCTTCGTAGACCCATTACTGCGTGTTAGATACATACATATCAAACGAATTGTAATGTAGATGAACTCCTCATTGGCATATGGTCTTAGTACCGTAATTTCGTTTGATAGGGTAATTGTACAAAACACGGAGGTTTCGGGTCGTTATGTTATTAGTTATCTCGGGATAGCCTTTCTGATCTTTTGTCGTAAGTTCTTACGGACCTAGATCAGACAGGGTATCTTTATAAAAGAGCTTTAATGCCAAATCCTAAAGTTACCGAATTGAGGAACTTTCAATGTATGACGATAATCAAAGATTATCTAATGCATCGTATCCAATCATTGATGCAAATCATGATTGATATCAACCTTCAACCAGGTACAGTGCATATGTTACTCTGCATCATTGATTTGCTGACCTGTATACCTCTGTGCCTCAATACCTTGTAATATTACACATAACAAAAGAATAATCACGTGTTACAATGAGTCTTTGTGCAAATTATTCCTTGATACGGGAGTATGTCGTGTGTGTGGGAACCACAGACAATTTTGTTTATACTATAGATAATCGTATCAAACACTGCATAAAAGTCTACATGAGAGCTTATGTGGATAACAATATCAGCAATTGTTGGATCACACATTTACTTTAATGATAATAAACACTAAAGATCAACAGTGTGATCAGATTTCTCAAAAATTGATATGATCGTCTTACCGGATATCACAAAACATTTGCTGCTTTATGTTTACATTCATGCATGTTACATTTTATTGTCAAAATATCAAAAACTCAAAAAGATTTTAGGTGTGTTTTAGCATAAATTTTAGAAAAACCAAAAAGATTTTACATTTCCATATTCTTTTTGATAACGGATGGTGATTGATGGTCGTTTTCTGAAATTTGATGAACCATTTGAGTTTTGTGATCTTTAAATGAGAAATGATGAATTTCGGATGCTTAAAAGTTGAGAAAAATATTGAATGGGATTCGATTTTGAGATTTGGTAAAAAGTTCAAAAATTCCAGTCTCCATTCGCCCCTTCGATGGGTCGAATGTGGAATTTTCCTTTACATTCGAGCTTTTTAAACGGTCGAATGTGAGTGTTCATGTGTACTTTGCACATTCGAACCCTATTTCTTCTTTCGAACTTTTCATTAGGGTCGAATGTGGAAATAGTTTCACATTCGCCCAAGTAAAACGGTCGAATGTGGAGCCTATATATACATCTCTGCACATTCGAACCCTCATTCAAAATTTTTCAAATTTCTGTGATAACACCACCTTGTTGCTCTATTTTTGTACACCTTATAACTTTGATCCTGAGTATTTTCTGACCATTTCATACCAAACTTGCTGGTAATCATCAAGTATTGAAGGCAGAATTGTGATTTTTAAGACCGAACCCTAAGACTGAATCGTTTGTTGTCTTAGAGACTGTTTTAGTTACAATTTTTATTAGGATTCCGTCATTATGTGTTTTAGGAGGAGAGTATAACAAAATCAAGGGTTAAAACACATCAGATTGTTTAATTGATTGTTCGAACCTGTCAAACCCTAGATTTTGGGGAAAAACACATAATAACTGAACAATTGTCACAATTGAAGGTTGATAAAGCTTAATCGGTAATGTTAGTAGCCAAAGAAATGAAAATGACATGTTTAAATGGTCAAAAATAAAATCTGAAAATTTGGCATATGAACAGTCTGATTCGACCGTTCAAAAAGGGTCGAAAGTGACTTTTTGGTCGAAGGAGATTTGTTCATAGGGTTGAAGGAGGAATAAAGGTCGAATGAACATTTTTAAACAAATTTTTCCACATTCGAACCTTATTTCCACATTCGAACCTTGGTGTTGGGCCAGATTTTGGAAGGTTTGCGTTGTCTTGGATAATATTAGTGTAGTATGTGGGTTTTCGGCCTTTGTGGCCCATGTATGGTGACCGCCCTATACAAGTATAAATAGGGGGTTCCTTTGTTATTTTGGGGTTGGCTAGTATTATTTTATTATCGGCTTTGGTGTACCAGACGTCTCCTTGAAGACGTGTGCACTCAATCAATAAAATCATTCTCTTTCAAGTTTCTTCTTTGTTCTTTACATTCAATCTTGTTTTCCGCACTCGATTGTTTGTTTTGATACCCGGTAGAGAGGATTCTGGACTTACAATTGGTATCAGAGCCTAAGAAGTCTTTCGAAGGCTCGGTTTGGTATCATTCGAAGAACAAAAAGGAGTTTTTGCTGCTGCGTTTTGTCGGATCTAACAGGTTTAACTCACATCTCATTTTTAATTTTGTTTGTCTAATCATTTGTGGTGTTTTACAATTTTTAGCAGATTTATTGTTGGTCAAAGATTTGATGAACATGAAGAACACAAAGAAGAGTAGGGTTGTTTGATCTAACTTCTTGGAGCTTTCAAGGGTGTTTCCTGTATTTAAGGGGTTTTGATTTCTTAGAGATTTAAAATAATAATAATAAAATAAATTAAATCTCTTGGAAATCAGAAAAAGTAAAACTTTCTTGATTTTCGGGATTTAGTTTTTAAAATATTAAAGTGACAGCTTACACTTCTCAATCATATTCAAAGGTAGGTGGGGGTTTATCACAAAAGTCAACAATTGGGAACCACCACAACAACAATTCAGTTCGGAAATATAACACCTTTTCACCTCGGACACACATCTCACATCGGACACAAGCCAAGCCACTCGGACACTCTATCACACCTCGGACACACCTCCTTCCACTCGGACACTGCTTCTGCTCGGACACAGTACAAGCCACTCGAACCCCCACCTGAGCTCGGACACAGATCTACACCTCGGACACACCATCCACCTCGGACACAGGCTCATCATCGGACACACCACAACTCGGACACAAGCCAGTCACTCGGACACAAGCCAACCACTCGGACACCCAACCCCCTGCTCTATTGACCAACCCAGACCCCCCAACCCCTAACCGGAAACCAACTCATTGGAAACACTTCAACCGGAAACCTTGGACCTGGAAATCTTAATCTGGTTTGGGAACAGAGTGTTGTTGGGATTGCGATAACCCAGGTTCAGATCCTGAATTTGTAGCTCAAAATCGATGGTTATTGTGGAATTTGGTCATTTCGCTGCATGTGCTTTCATTACCTACGGTTATTTTGATTTGGATGGTTTAAGGGATCGGGTTAGTGAAAGGGTTTTGGGCTTTTGAGAGATTTGTTTATAAGAAAGTGAACAGAGAAGAAAGAAGTTGGTTGTTTGTCATTGTTTGTTAGTGATAAAGGGATGAACTAGTTTTGTGGTGGGTTTTGATTTAGAGACAGACGAGAGGTTATATTGTGTGTGTATTATTGAAGAGGATAGATTTGTTGAAGAAGAAAGCAAATCAGGGAGAAGGAGATTGAAATTGGTTTCTTCAAGGTTAGAGAGAAAAAGATAGAGTTGAGTTTAGAGAAAAGTAAAGTTGTTCTTGTGTTTGGTGAAGTTCAAGAGTGAACGGACATTATCACGTGGGGACTTTTGATTTCTAACATAATAATAATAATAATAATAATAATAATAATAATAATAATAATAGTGGTAGTATTATTATTTGGAGTGTAGAAGCTCAATTTGGGGGGATCGACCTTACGGCATACGGTTGGATTCGGTTGACTACGGTGGACTAGACAGTGTACTATTTTTTACGGTTGACTACGTTTGCACATCCTGTGCTCGACGCTCGTCTAAAAAATATTTCGTGGAACGTCTAGATTTTTGGGGGATCACTATTCAAAATTAAAATGTCTTCTCAAAGTGAGGTGTTTGAGCAGAGACTTGAAGGTTTTAGTTACATTCCTGGTGAAACTGTATATGCACTGCTTGACAGATTTACCGAACTGCTGTCAGAAATGAAGAATGCAGAGATTGTGATAGCAAATCGTTGGGTCAAAAAGAGTCTTCTTGACGCTTTAAAAAGAATACCATATCAGCCGACATGCAACTGGTTGAAGTATGTCAGTTGGATCATTACAGAAACACGTTGGTCCAAAATGACGTCAGATGAGTTAATCTTACTCGTCAAAGAACATGCTAAGTGTACAAATCTGAAGACTCAAAACAACACCTCTGCTACAACATGCCCATCCGCCTCTGACACTTCATCTTCGAATTCAAAATCTGACTGCTCACCCGCTCTCGCTGCTCCTGCCGCTCCCGCTGCTCAAGCTTTCATGGCACAACAGAATGACCATGTGCCATCCGCATCTGAGGTACACGCTGACATTTTAGCTGAATCATGTTGCACTGAACGATGCAGGTTAAAAATTAAAGGTTTTAGAGAAGAAACTCTCTCTGCATACAAGCAGCTTGAATACGAGAAAATGGCCACTTGGGATATTAAAAAGAAATTTAATTCTTATAAAGAAATGGTCGAACAACAAAAACTCGATATCAAGCGCTTGCATCAGGAGGTGAGTGATCACAAGTGTCGATATTTACACTTCAAACGACTGTCTGATACTTTAACTACGGAATTGATCGACTTAAAATCTAAATTTGAAAATGCCGATTTTCATTTTAAAAAATTCGATTGTTCCAGTCCCAAAGTTGAAAAAATGATCAATACCCAGTTAAGGTACAGACCAAAGGACGTGAGGAATAAGGGAATTGGGTTTGTGGAAATTCCACCACCTTTTAATGAAAACTATTCCTCAATTCCCATGTCGGATGAAGAATTGTTGGCTCTGCCTGTTAAAGGATACGGTCCTCCAATAGAAGAGCCAACCAGTCGACCATCGAGGGATCAAGTTAAAATCTCCAAACCTGAATCGGTCCCTGTAAAAATCTCTAAACCAAAGAACAAACAACATAAGCACGAGCAGGCCCCATCAAAAACATTTGTCAAGTCTCAAGATGTTTCAAAGCAGACTGAGACATTAAATTTTGAGAAAAACAAAGAAATTGACAGAGTTTTTGATGTGAAGAGAGATGAAGTTCCAGTTTCAAATGATACAACTAAATTGAATGATGTTTTAAAAGAAACCGTTTTTGAAACTGAACCGAAAATTGAGCAAACTGAACCGACTGGCCATTCAGACTCAAATGTGCCCTTTGAGTTTGATTTCATGAAAACATTCAAGAAGATTTTTGAAGAGTACATGGCACCACAGACCGTTGAACCAGCTGCCCCATCAACTTCTGAAAGTGACTCCAAATGTGAATCACCCGAAACAACCGAATCTGAGAAATCAGTATCAGTTGAATCGAGTGAATCCAGCTGTGAGTCCTCAAGAGCAGCTGAATCAACGGGGGATTCAGTAGAGCCACCACAAGTCTCTGAATCAAGTGACTCATCTGAATTAAACGTCACACTCTCGACTGAGCCAGAATCTGATAAATCTGTGTGCTCAAGGCCAGTTGATATTGAAAAAGACTGTGAGGATCCCTCATCCAAGACTATTGGCACAGGTGTGGTAAAGCCAATAGTCCCTGAATTTAAATGTGTGAATGTTACTGATGCTTCTACTTCATGTGCAGATTTAGTAAAAGTAGAGGTTAAGGTTGAGGGGGATGATATTGTTTGCTCTGAAACTGCTGATGTTTGTTCGAAAACATCAAAATTATCTGCTAATGCTGTACCATACGTACAAAAGGCTGTTTCTGAGCCATCTGTTATTGGCACGACCGATAAATACGTGCCACCACATAGAAAAACTACCTGTGCTAACTCTCATGTACAGGTTCCTGAAGTTAGACAGAAAGCTCAAGGACAGTCATCATCACACGCACATTCTTGTTCACACGGGTGTTCAAGATGTTCTAAGCAGAGCAGGAAGACTGGGAAGCCTGCAAACAAATCATCCAACAGATCCCATCACTCACATTCATCAGTGGGATCTAACAGACTGGGATCTGCTCCGTATGCAAAGAAACAGACATGCTACAACTGTGGAAGACCCGGTCATATTGCACGAAACTGCACAGGTCGTCCTTATGTGCCCTATTATAGACAGAATCAGAGGGTTACACCAAGGGATACCTACTACTCCAAGCCAATGAAGGTGGAAAAACCTAAGGCAAGGAAGAATGCTAATCCCAAAGGTAAACCATCTGATGGAGACTGGAATGCTGCCAAGAACAAGCGAAAGGTTGTTCCTCCATAGAAATCAAAACAACCTGGGAAATCAAAAACTGCTACTCCGAAAGTAGCAAAACCAGTTCTTAAGCCTAAGCAAGTCTGGAAAGCAAAGGCGGCAGCAACACCAGTCCCAGATGAGAAAAAGGACATGTGCTTGAGAGAAGTGTCTTTCATAGATGCTTCAGGAGTGCCTAGGACCGCGATGGCCTGGGTACCAATGTTTAACTAATCTCCTTTCTTAGTGCAGGGACATCCAAGGAGGATTGTCGACGACCATTGGTATGTTAATAAGGTTGTTCCACGCACGTGACAGGTGACATCTCTCTGTTATACGTTTATTTTAAATTCTTAAACAGTGAGTATGTTTCCTTTGAAGGAGATAATGGAGGTTAAATCAGATAAAGAGGTACACTCAAAACCCGATGCATTGAATTTTGAATGTAATTGGTCTTTAATTCGAGAATGGTTTTTAGAAAAACACAAAAAAAAAATTTCTTAGTTTTAGGATGTAAATTTGTTCTTTAAATTTTCAATTTTAAGCACAAATTTAGGGGGATATACCCTCAGAAAAATACAAAAACATAGAAAATTCAGAAAATGAGATTTCATGGTGCGAAAAAGAAGAAATGATAGTACATCAGCTGTTGAGTTGTCACACTTTAAAATCGAAAAGAAAATTAAATCAAGTGTGATTGCAACTCCATCATACGATGTACTGGCAGGCAGACTGCACAACGAAATTAGTCCAAAACATGGTAAAGATAAAGGGCTGTGTAGCTTGTGGGGAACACATCATTGGCGTATGATTTTATGGTCTTAAATCTTGCGTTGATAGATTGCCAAAATCTGAGATTTCAGGTCTTTAAATTGTTGATACATCTGGGGATGTCCTGGCTGTCCTTCTGCTGCATCCAGATATATGCTGACCTAGGCACAGTCAGGACGTCCTAAAAGAGCAATAAGGAAATGCCAAAACCCAAAATTCTCAAAGAGAATTCAAGCTAAAGGCACAAATCAAAAGCCTAAAGCAATGATCATACCGAAACATTTGGTATTTGCCCTAACCCTGGTCGAGAATCCATCGGTCTCTCTGTTGCATCCAGATATATGTAGACCTGATCACCGATGATCTTGATCTTGTAAAACATACAGATGTCAGCAATTTACTCACCTGTTATGAAGAAGCTTTGTGCATACCTTGATCGCGGGGGTATGTCATGATGTGGGACACACGGTTATTTCGGTCTAACACACGTTAAGAAAATAAGAAAAATATCAGACTTGAGGACGTGTGTGTATGTTTGTTTAAGTGGATAAACGATGCTGGTAATCGTCTTGGACTGTTTTCTGGCACTTTAATAAGTGTACCAAAACAAATATACTAACGGTGTGTTACAGTTTGACAAAGCTGATATGATCTTCTTGCACATGATTCTCACCAAAAAGATGCATTGTATTTAGTTTGAATTTTCATTTTAATTTGTTTATCTGTTATGAAAAATTGACCATTCTTGAGGATTTGACCGATTCTCGAAGGAAATTCAGGTTTTTGAGATTTTAAATTGTAGTACACTAATGTACTTGGTGTTCTTGTGTATACTGGACCCTCTGTTATATTTATTATTTGCTTACAAAATTCTGAGAATTTGCAGAGTTTATACAAATCAAGAAACAGGGGTTGATGAAGAATGAAAGAGTTCCAGTTGCTGACAAGCATGAATCACCACACTGAGAAGATGTACCTGAGTCAGAAGAACCTGAAGTGAATCATCTTTTGACAATGAAAGTACAACTGAAGAAGTACCTGAAAAGTTGCTTGAAAGAGAAGATTGAAAAAGAAAAGAGCTTCTGAGAATCCTCCTCTCACGTTCTCTTTTAGCAATATGTTCAAGCAAAAGCTGATGATGATTAAAGATGTGAAGCTACCTCCAAGAGAACAAGAAAGAACCCAAGATTGGAAGATCAAGATCTGAAGATTCTTCCTACTTAGCCATGATAAAGACAGCATAAACCTAGGGGGATATTGTTGGGCTATATTTAAGTAGGTTTACGCTTGTCATTATTAAGCCTGTTTGTATTAGTTGGGCTTAGTTTAGTTAATGGACTTGGGTTAGGCCATGTGGGCCAAGGCTTTAGTGGACCCTAGATAATGTTTTGTTTGATTCATTGTTAGGGTTAGACTTTTGTAGACATTCATTAGACTTTCATAATCCTCTCATTTTGTAATTCTCTGGCCACCACTTTGTACTAGACAATCCTAGAGATTGTGTGCAAGGTGAATCAACAGTTCTATTGATTTCATCGGTTTTAATCTTTTGTTCTTCACATTCAATCTTGTTTTCCGCACTCGATTGTTTGTTTGATACCCGGTAGAGAAGATCTTGGACTTACACTTGGTTCTTCCACATTCGAACCCACGTTTGGTCGAAGGTGGACTTCCAAAAACCAAAATTTCAATTTTGCGTATTTTGTCCGTTTTTTAATGAATTTTCATGTTTTGTTTTTGCAGATTTTCAAATGGCCGAACCTCAAAATACTGATATTCTAGCAGGATCGTCTGATAAGGCTGCCGGAAAGAAGCCTGAGGAAGAATTACCATTCGAAGAAGCTCACAACTGCTGTGCGTTTCTTGGCGATGTCAAGAAGCATACAGAATTCACTGGGATTATTGATTTCGTGAAGCGTAGCAGAGTTGTAGATGCTATTGCCACACCTGCCATTATTTACAAAGACCATCAGAAGGAATTTTGGAAGAATGCTAGGATGGACTTTTGGGATAATCAAACGGCAATTATTAGTAACATTCAGGGGGAGATGGCAATTGTGACTGAGAGTGATATTCGTAAAGCTTTGAGATTGAAAGACAAACCAACTGATCCAAGATGTTTATCATGGATAGAACAAAGGAAATGCTTTCTGAGAATGAAATACAACAGACCAATCACAGATGGAGCCTTACACAAAGGTAAACTGTGTCCATAGTTTAAATACCTGGCTCATGTGATGTTGCATGTTTTCGGTTCCGTTAGTGGTGGCTACGATGTTATGAGGAAGAGTATTAGCTCATTGATGGTAGCACTTATTCTGAACAAGTCGTTTAATGTATCTGGGATGATATTGGATCACATGTTAGAACCTTTAAAAGGTCTGAAGAACAAGAAGTTTCTACTTTATCCCAGATTTCTGCAGATGATTTTTGATCAGAAGTATAAGAAGTTGAGGAAAGATCCAACACAGATTGTCATTCAAGATCATATAAGTTTGAGTACGTTGGTGAGAATGAAGGGTTATAAAGGGGTTCCTGAAAATGAAAGACCACCTTTGAAGAATCTATTCGGACACTTGATTAATCCTGATTATCAAGATCCAGGTGTTGATAAGGCTAGGAATGCGAATAGTGAATCTGACAATGATGATCCTTTATTCCATGTGAATCCTGAAGCAAAAAGAAAGCCACAAGTGGTGAATGTGGGTGCTAAGTCTGGGAAGGGAAAAGCTCAAGTTGTTGAAGAAACAGCACCATCTGCACCTAAGAGACATAAGACCATGGCTAGGAAGAAAAAGTCTGGTAAAACCAAGACATTGGTGGTTGATGAAGAGTCGATTGATTCTAAAGAGACTCAGGAAGACGAGAGGTGGGATTCTGCTGATGAGACTATGAAGAAAACCAAGCCCAAGGCCACCGTGGCTGGTGAATCTCAAAGTCTCAACAAGACTTTAGAATAACAGAGTTTGAAGAGTCCCATTGTGATGGATGATATCGATATAAGTCTTGGCATGGGTACAAAATATTTTGGAGGATCACCGATGACTGGTGAAAAGCAAAAGAATCCCATGTACAAGAAGAAAGCAAAGGCTGATGAGATTGAAAAGCCAATGAAGAGGAGAGAAAAAGAAGTTGAAATTCTGATTGCAGGAAAGAAAGTTCCTGAGATGTCTAGCTCTAAATCTACTCCCGTAACATCCCCAGCAGCAATGAAACAGAAGTCATTTGCTGCTTAGAAAACTGATATTCCAACTGATGATTTCAATGCTGTTTTGGATAGAGTCTTAAACAAGTTTAAGAAAAAGACTCCAGTTGCTGAGGCTTCAACTCCACAGGTTACTGTATTGAGTGTTGTGATGAATGCAGTTAACCAGAAGCTGACAGAGATGATGAAAATTATTAACCAGCAACAAGAAGAGATTGATCAGTTGAGAAAGAATGATAGGAAAATGTTGGATGTTGTTGAATCTTCACAGGAGAGTCAGGAAGAGTTAGCAGCAAAGATTAAACTACTCCAGAATGAGAATCAGAAGTTGTTGAAGCATGAACAAGGAAATACTAGAAGATTCATTGCTTTGAAACTTGAAAACAAACAAGTGAAGAAAGATAATAAAGGGCTTAGAAAGCTGATTGATGATTTGTATGAAAGAGCTCCTCAATTGAAAGAAGGAGAGGAAGACAAAGAACGTGATGAAGAGCTTGTTGATTTTGAATCATCTGAGTCAGAGCAAGATGAAGAAGATGATGAGGATTTAGAACAGGATGCCGGTGATGCTCCTAAGAAGAAAAAGAAGGATGGTGATGATAAAGATGGTTCGGGTAATGATTCTGGAGATAATAGTTCTACTAGTGATGATGATGATGACGATGATGATGACACTGACAAGTTTAAGTGTGAGAAGAGAGATACAGGAAAAGATACAGGAGAATCTAGTTCGAAGGCTCCAGGTGGTAACACTGATGATGATGATATTTTCTGGAACGAAAAGATTAGATCTTTATCTGATGAGGACAAAAAGTTATATCGCCAAATGTTGACAAAGAAAGTCTGGACGATTGAGCTGACAGGAAAGTTTCCTGAAATATTTGAATCAAATGATATGAGATTCGAACTTGAGCATAGTGATCCTGATCTTGAAGACGGTGAAGTTTCAGCAGCAATTTCAAAAGAAATACTTGAAGGATTGGCTAAACAAGTTGGGAAATCTCTTGAAGAGTTAATGAGTGAGAATCAGATTCCAAATATTCCATAGAAAGAAGCAGGAAATCACTCTCATGATAGAGATACTCCAGTGTTTGAAGATGTTGAGATAGAGGATATTACTAGTGAGGAATATCCAGAGTACTTTAAAGACAATTAGGATTCTGCTTTTCCTGAATTTTCTGAAGAGTTGTTAAGCCAAGCTGAGAAACTTGCACGTGAAAAGAGTAAGAAGTTCGTTGATGAAGTCTTCAAAAATTCAGAAAGTCAAAAACCAACTGTTGAACAATCTGACGATCTGAAAAGTTTGTTGAGGAAGCTAAAAGAGAAAGAAGCCAACCAACCGAAGACTGAGATTCAGGGAGGTTTCTATAAGTTCCATAATGAACTGTTTAAAGATCAGATAACGGGGATGAACAAGGTTACTTTGAAGTACAAACCACCGACCATGTTAAAACATATACCTTTGATGCCTATTCCACAACATTTTGCAAAAGATTTTATGTGGTGGTACTATGACTGGAAGACAGCAGAAGCTATTATCTTGTTGAAGGATGGAAAGAATGACTTCAAGAAGATACACATTTTTGATCCGATGTGGTTGATAAATTGCTCTTATGAAGATATTATCATGCTATATTACAACCCAATCTACTGTGAAGACAAGGATAGTGAACAGGCATTTAAGTGCCAACGTGTGGTATATTTGTGTTTCGCTTGGGATGTTAATGCGGGATGCGATTATGACAAGAAACTGGGGAAGTTTGTCCAAGTTCAGAAAGAAAAGAAGAAACAAAAACAGACGTTTGAACCAGTGATGACTAAAGAGCAGAAGAAGTTTTTGCGTATCAAGTTGATGAATAAACAGATGGACGAAGAGCGAAGGCTAAAGCAATCCAAACAATAGTCGAGGGGGAGTTTGTAGATACACGTTTTGCGACTAGTGCTATTGGATTGCACATTCTATTCTGATTTGCTGAAATCGTGAGGTCGAAGGTGGATATAAAAGGTCGAAGGTGATTAGAAATGGTCGAAGGTAGAAGACTTGGGTCGAAGGGAAGATTTTGTAGAGCATTGTGTTGATTCGCCCAAACGAAGGGTCGAACCTGCACATTCGACCTTACGAAGGGGCGAATGTGCAGGTCTATAAATAGGCTGATTTCATTTTAAAGTTAAGTTTTGGTCATTTTGTTTCCCTCATTCGATCTAGTTTTCTCCCTAGGGTTTTGTTAAGTCTGATTTGAGTCTTTATCATTATAAACAAGGTTTTGTAAAGATTATCATGAATGTTTATGAATGAAAAGCAATGTTTAAAGTGATTTGTGTGTTTTGCTGATCTTATTATCATATCGTAATTGATTCAGGGATTCCGCACTTGAATTGATATACTTGTTTGATCAATATCTTTGTTTTTGACAATCCGATCCTCATACACAACATCAGCTAGACGATTCGGTTGTACATTTGTTTAAAAGTCCTTTTCCTGGAGCTGGATCTCTTTTAACTCCACCACAGTCCCCATCACAAGCATCAACAAAAATTCCACCTACCTTTAATCCATTGTTTGAAGCAATTGATAAAACTCAAACTGAAAACAGTCCATCTAAATCACCCATAACTGAGAATACACAGCAAGAACAGAGCGTTCATGAAAAAAATCAATCATCTAGCCCACAAGCAGAGATGACCACAATCTCCAAATTTGAAGTCAATCCTGTTGGTACTTCAAATAAGACTGCAACTACAAAAGCTGAGACAACTGTTTCTGAGTTGCAAATTGATAAGGCAAATAAGACACCCTTGGAGCAAAAAACACCTGATCTTACAATTGTAACTTATGCTACAGTTGAAATTGATAACAACTCACGAAAATTTCCAGTTGCTGAAAACATTGAAAAAAATACAATAATTGTTGAAAAGGAAATTGATCCTGTTAATTTAAAGAATGCTTCAAAAAATCAAAATTTGGTGGAAAGGGTAACTAAACTTGAAGCCTTATTTAGTGTATTTGAAGAAATGAAAGAAAAGTTCATAGAGAAAATCAGTGAGGTTACCAATGAACTCTGGAAGTCTGTTGACCAAATAACACAGGGTCAACAAAAATTAGCAGAGATCAAACACAATTCTGAGATGGAATCGTTAAACATGAAAGTGGATGCTTTGTACAAGGATACTAAAACTGATATGAAAGCAATTAAAGATCATCTGTTAAGCACAACTGGGTCCGCTCCAAGATTTGTTTTTTAAACAGAGGTTGATGTTGATACAACCAAAAAGGGTACCAAAGATCAAATAACTGATATGCAATCATCTGATAAACCAGTTTCTACTATAGTTTCAACCACTGTTGAGGCTGAAGCAAAATAACCCTCTCCTGTTTCTTCTCCCAAAACCACTGAAACCACAAAATCTGTTGGCGCGACTATCAGAAAACAAACTGCAAAAGTTTGTAAACTGCCCAATGAATATTCAACAACATCAGTCATCACCACTACAAATCCCTCTACAAAAACCACAACATTGCCAAATCAATCACCAAATCAAAGAACATCTGCTGGTTCTTTTCACACAGAATTGAATGTTCCAATAACAACTGCCATTATACCCTATGAAGGACAAACAGATGTTACACCACATTATTTAGAACCATTGGCTGCTAAATA
Source organism: Ambrosia trifida (assembly GCA_028751855.1). NCBI lineage: Eukaryota > Viridiplantae > Streptophyta > Magnoliopsida > Asterales > Asteraceae > Ambrosia > Ambrosia trifida. The sequence continues at coordinate 58,942,166 of CM054128.1, read as the reverse complement.
TCCTCTTGAGATATTAATAATCAAACATGAGATAGAATCTTTCTACTTAACAGAGGATCCTTCATCATTAAGCTTCTCATCTATTGAAGGTTTTGAGAAACCTATGACAGTCGATCAGTATTTGGATATAAAACGGCAACAAACTGAAAACAGTATCAGAGATCATTGCAAAGACAAAGATAACATGACTGCTCATGGAATCCAGCAAACAGAACTTCAAAAGCTTATCAAAATACAAGAATTTGCAAGAGAATTACATGAAAGAATGACGACTTCTGAAATAGAGAGAAATTTAAGAAAAGAATTCCTAGATCATCTTTTAAATCTCAAGTTTTACAACGTCACTTAAAGACAATTTGCTGGTTGGTCTTCTGAAGAAATCAGGGCTCAAATATACAAACTTGATGACTTGCTTAAAGACGATAAGAATCAAAAAAAAAAATCCAGCTGACTCAAAGAAAGACAAAGAAAGTGAATCAAAACGAGCTTTAAAATTCAAGAGAATGAGACAAGAGTTAGTTGCGGCAAAATACGGTGAAATGAAATATGTTGCCAGATGGTCTGAGTTAGTTTTGGTAGAAACCTACAAACTCCTGGAGATAAACAGACAAAAGGATCCAACTCTGCCGAACACTATTGATGAGAGTTTGTAAACTAACATAGAGGTAAACAATAAAAATAGAGTTTCAAAACTCTCCTTATTTGCCAACAAATGTTGTTAAAACAACATTCATCAAAATAGATTTTCAATTACAATTTGCAATATGTCACGTAAATGAATTAATTAATTAATTAATAATAACAATATCAATATTTGCTTACACAACTCTTATTATTTGCAATTTCACCCTATTAATGTTAAAATTCTTAAACATGCTTCGCTATGTGATTTAAAACTTTCCCTCCTAAAAATTCAAAACTTAGGGCTTATTTAATAAAGATAGTTTTAAAATAATTTTAATAATTATTTAATTATCAAAATGAAATGACGCTAATACAAAATTTTTAGAAAATAACCAGCCGGTTTGAATATTATTGAACAATACAACAATCTATATACATAATGATACAATGTTTTATCTTATATAAATCAATTAATTATTTAATTAATAAAATATAATAATAAAAATATTTCGTCTCAAAAAACTTATTATTTGGCACTCAACACAGCTAATGTTCGGAATCGTAGATAAACTTCCCTATCGTAATTTAAAAAGTTCTTCTTGAATATTTAAAACTTTGGTTTAAATGTAATATTTATTATTATAATTGCAAGATCTGTTTTACAACAACTGTTAATAATAACAACAGATGTTGTTAAAACAGCTGCCTTCAAATAGAATTTCACTTGCAATGTTATATCTTATAAGATAACTATTATTACAACATTTCTTATTATTTGCAACTCGACCCTGTTAATGTTAAAATTCCTAAACACGCTTCCCTATGTGATTTAAAACTTTCCCTCCTAAAATTCAAAACTTAGGACTTAAAAGTTTCCTCTTCAATATTCAAAACTTGGGCTTAAATATATTATTTATTATTATAATTGGAAGATCTGTTTTACAACAACTGTAAACTTGTCAACAGATGTTGTTAAATCAACTGTCATCAAATAGAATTTCATTTAAAGCTTACAATGTTATATCTTATATAAATCAATTAATTAATTAATTAATAATAACGCTACAAACACTATTGATGAGAGTTTGTAAAATAATATAGAGGTAAACAATAAAAATAGAGTTTCAAAACTATATTTATTTGCCAACATTTATTAAAACACCTTTCATCAAAATAGATTTTCAATTACAATTTGCTATATGTCACGTACATGAATTAATTAATTAATTAATTAATAATAACAATATCAATATTTGCTCACACAACTCTTATTATTTGCAATTTCACCCTGTTAATTGTTAATAATAACAACAGATGTTGTTAAAACAGTTGCCTTCAAATAGAATTTCACTTGCATTGTTATATCTTATACAACAACTCTTATTATTTGCAACTCGACCCTGTTAATGTTAAAATTCCTAAACATGCTTCCCTATGTGGTTTAAAACTTTCCCTCCTAAAGATTCAAAACTTAGGACTTAAAAGTTTCCTCTTCAATATTCAAAACTTAGGATTAAATATATTATTTATTATTATAATTAGAAGATCTTTTTACAACAACTGTAAACTTGTCAACAGATTTTGTTAAAACAGCTGTCATCAAATAGAATTTCACTTAAAGCTTACAATGTTATATCTTATATAAATTAATTAATTAATTAATTAATAATGCTACAAACACTATTGATGAGATTTTGTGAACTAACATAGAGGTAAACAATAAAAATAGAGTTTCAAAACTGTCCTTATTTGCCAACAAATGTTGTTAAAAGAGCTTTCATCAAAATAGATTTTCAATTACAATTTGCACTATGTCACGTACATGAATTAACTAATTAATAATAATAACAATATCGATATTTGCTCTCCCAACTCTTATTATTTCCAATTTCACCCTGTTAATGTTCAAATTCCTAAACACACTTTCCTATGTGATTTAAAACTTTCCCTCCTAAAAATTCAAAACTTAGGGCTTACTTATCAAAGATAGTTTTAAAATAATTTTTATAATTATTTAATTAACAAAATGAAATGACGCTAATACAAAATTTTTACAAAATAACCAGCCGGTTTGAAAAATGTTTTTTATAAAATATAACCTATCAACTGGAATATTGTTGAACAATACAACAAACTATATACATAATGATACATTGTTTTATCTTATTTAAATCAATTAATTACATAATTAATAAAATATAATAATAATCATATCTCGTCTCAAAAAACTTATTATTTGAACTCAACACAGCTAATATTCAGAATCGTAAATACACTTCCCTATCGTAATTTAAAAAGTTCTTCTTGAATATTCAAAACTTGGGCTTAAATGTAATATTTATTATTATTATTGCAAGATCTGTTTTACAACAATTGTTCATAATAATAACAGATGTTGTTAAAACAGCCGCCTTCAAATATAATATCACTTGCAATGTTATATCTTATACAACAACTCTTATTACAACAACTCTTATTATTTGCAACTCGACCCTGCTAATGTTAAAATTCCTAAACACGCTTCCCTATGTGGTTTAAAACTTTCCATCCTAAAGATTCAAAACCTAAGACTTAAAAGTTCCCTCTTCAGTATTCAAAACTTGGGCTTAAATATATTATTTATTATTATAATTGGAAGATCTGTTTTACAACAACTGTAAACTTTTCAACAGATGTTGTTAAAACGGCTGTCATCAAATAGAATTTCACTTAAAGCTTAGAATGTTATATCTTATATAAATCAATTGATTAATCAATTAATTAATAATAATGCTACAAACACTATTGATGAGAGTTTGTAAATTAACATAGAGGTAAACAATAAAAATAGAGTTTCAAAACTGACCTTATTTGCCAACAAATGTTGTTAAAACAGCTTTCATAAAAATGGATTTTCAATTACAATTTGCAATATGTCACGTACATGAATTAATTAATTAATTAATAATAATATCAATATCAATATTTACTCACACAACTCTTATTATTTGCAATTTCACCCTGTTAATGTTAAAATTCTTAAACACGTTTCCCTGTGTGATTTAAAACTTTCCCTCCTAAAAATTCAAAACTTAGGGCTTACTTATTAAAGATAGTTTTAAAATAATTTTTATAATTATTTAATTATCAAAATGAAATGACGCTAATACAAAATTTTTAGAAAATAACCAGCCCGTTTGAAAAATGTTTTTTTATAAAATATAACTATCAACTTGAATATTATTGAACAATACAACAAACTATATACATAATGATACAATGTTTTATCTTATATAAATCAATTAATTATTTAATTAATAAAATATAATAATAAAAATATTTCGTCTCAAAAAACTTATTATTTGGCACTCAACACAGCTAATGTTCAGAATCGTAAATACACTTCCCTATTGTAATTTAAAAAGTTCTTCTTGAATATTCAAAACTTGGGCTTAAATGTAATATTTAATATTACAATTGCAAGATCTATTTTACAACAACTGTTAATAATAACAACAGATGTTGTTAAAACAGTTGCCTTCAAATAGAATTTCACTTGCAATGTTATATCTTATTCAACAACTCTTATTACAACAACTCTTATTATTTGCAACTCGACCCTGTTAATGTTAAAATTCCTAAACACGCTTCAAAACTTTGGACTTAAAAGTTCCCTCTTCAATATTCAAAATTGGGCTTAAATATATTATTTATTATAATTGAAAGATCTGTTTTACAACAACTGTAAACTTGTCAACCGATGTTGTTAAAACGGCTGTCATCAAATAGAATTTCACTTAAAGCTTACAATGTTATATCTTATATAAATCAATTGCTTAATTAATTAATAATAATGCTACAAACACTATTGATGAGATTTTGTAAACTAACATAGAGGTAAACAATAAAAATAGAGTTTTAAAAATCTCCTTATTTGCCAACAAATGTTGTTAAACCGGCTTTCATCAAGGTAGATTTTCAATTACAATTTGCAATATGTCACGTAAATGAATGAATTAATTAATTAATAATAATAACAATATCAATATTTGCTCACACAACTCTTATTATTTCCAATTTCACCCTGTTAATGTTAAAATTCCTAAACACGCTTCCCTGTGTGATTTAAAACTTTCCCTCCTAAAAATTCAAAACTTAGGGCTTACTTATTTCCAATTTCACCCTGTTAATGCTCACACAACTATTCAATATTCAAAACATGGGCTTAGAATTTCACTTAGAGCTTGCAATGTTATATCTTATATAAATCAATTAATTAATTAATTAATAATAATGCTACAAACACTATTGATGAGAGTTTGTAAACTATACATCTTCACAAAACAACTGCCAACGAATATAACTTCAATTTATACGATAGATGATTTACAAACATGCTTTGACCATAAGTGTAATCCAATGTTCCGAAAACTTAAACAACAGTTCACAAAACATTTGTCATCGAATACAACTTGAATTTATACCATAGGGTATTTACAAACATGTCTTGAGCGTAAACACATATTACAAACAACCACTAAAAAAATCTAATATATCTTTTAATACTCTTCAGAAACCACAAACTAATGTTGCTAATACATAAAAATCAACTTTGATTATAACATGTCTTTATACACCCATGAGCCTTCAACACATATGTTTGTTTCTTGGCAGGACGAGTTCAAGGTGTGTGTTGTATGTATAGAAGCATTATTAATATCCAAAAGATTAACCTTGAATACTCAACATACTCAAGGTGCTTCCTTACATACTCTGCTTGCTACCAGAACAGAAAAAAAAGATTCAAAGTTAGATTTCGACTACAGGCCTTCATACCAAATTAAAGATATAACATATTTAACAAACATACCTGTTGACAAGCACAACAGCGGGAACCACAAAAACGGAAGTAGACGCAGACGACTTCCTCAAAAGAGAAGCATAGTGGCGTAAAAGCATTATCGCAATCAATGTCTTTCCTAATGCCATCCGGAAAAACACTTCATTGCTTGAGCTAACGTCTCTATCTGTTAACGGAGAAACACAAAAGGTTGATCAGAAAACAAAATGAACACGTATTAAACACTCGAATAAATAAATTTAAAAACGGAAAGACATACCCTCTTGAGTTTGAGCCTGCCAATCTACAACCGTTCGTAATGGCAAGACTGATATTTTCGTTTGATTGTAAGAATCTTCAAAAGTCGAAAACTTTTTTGACGTAAATGCTCTGGTTGCTAATGGAGGAGACAAAATATTGAGGTTATTGAAGAACAAAATGGATAAATTTTAATCTTATTGATAACATATATTAGAATTATTTTACCTGATGCTCGAGTGCTTCGACCTAAACGTAAATATGAGAGAACCATCTGTTACGATTTAAAAATTATTTGAGATATTTATAAATTATTTGGGAAAAAGAAATGCACACGATACCTTTATATAGTTGTGTAATGGGGTATCGAATTTGAAATTTGAATTTGAATTTGGAGCTCAAATTAAAAACTTGAAGCTCAAATTTAAAACCAACAGTCATACAAAAGTCTGTTGACTCAACTGATAGTATTTTAACTAATTTATTAACAACCACTGTCAGCCAAGTAGCATTATTACCACTGTTCAGGCAAGTGGGATTTTATTATTATTTAATGTGACATCAGTTTTTGCATCATACATGCATTGGTGGCCACTCTCTCCGGCTGACACATCAGCTTTCTGACGTCACTCACGCTTCTCCTATTATGTAATGTGTATATATATATATATATATATATATATATAGACTAATCTCAAAAAATAATTTCGTATCCCAAAAATATATAAATATAAACAATGTTATGCATATAAATATTCCAAAAGGAAAAGTTTGTTTTTCAAGTAATGAGCAAATAGAATAAAACATTACTAAACAATAGTTAATAGAAAATAGAAATTAAAGTTAAAATTTTTCGGGAATATATGTTTCGGGTAATCGGGTTGGGTACCACCAAATCCTATGCCCCTTCATACCCCCAAAATATATTTTTTTTTATTTTCAATCTCATACTAATCGAATATCGGGTATACCTTTTCATATGCTTTAGATTTTTGGTATACCCGTCGAGCTCGGGCTTTTTGTGAACCCAATCATAAACCCCGTTCGATGTAGTAATACCCTGATGGGGGGAGGGGATCAAATGAGAAGAAACTTAATGTGAGAATAAAAAGAACAAATGACATAATGATAAACATTAAATACTTTAACTCTTCTTACATTAATTTTTATCTCTTTAATTAATTAGTAATTAATATATTATCTTACACATTATCAAAGTTTGTCCTACACATATAAAAATTCATTGATGTTGTACAAAAGTGTCACTGGTGATAAACAAAGGAAGCAGATCATTCACGGTATCATTTTGGTGACATGTTGGGTGATATGGAAGGCGAGGAATGACAAGCGGTTTAATGGAAAAGACACAAGAGCTATAGAGGTGGTGGGTAACGTGAAGTCCTTAGCATTTCTGTGGTTGAAAAATAGGGCGAACTTTAAGAACTTAGTGTAGAATGATTGGTACGAGAATCCTTTGTATATGTTGTAATTGTTTGCGGCCTCCTCGGCTTGAGAGGGTTAGCGTTTGTTAATGAATTTAAGTTTAAAAAAAATGCATCCTACATTTATCGAAAATGTATCATATATTTATCCTACACATATCGAGATTATCATACGCTTATCCTACAGATATAAAAGTTCATCCCACGCACATTTACACATATCGAAATTCTCCTTCATTTTAATTGGGTTTGCTTTAAAAGTATATAACTTAAAAATTAATTATGAGTTTCATTCTTGAACGAGTTTAGAGGAGTTACAAAAAATAAATAATTTAATTAACATTAAAATACAATTAATATATTTCTTTTGGTTAATATTTGTTATTTTTCTTCTTACGAACTTTCCACTACCCGGATAAATCTTTTCCCATGAAACTGCATTGGTGAATATACATTGATTATTTTTAACTGCCATAATAATCATTTAACATGCTTAATAGTAATTGTGAAAAAATATAGAGTAATTAACATGCAAAAGTCCAACCTATCTGATGCAATAAATTGAAATATTATTAGTTGAGTATGAAGTAGCAACCTCTATATATTACAAAAGAATGTAACCAAAATCTAAAATTAGTTGAGTGTTGTGATGGAAAAAGTAGGCAATATCTCTTCTCATCATAGTTATAGCATTTAACCTTGTTTATGCAGATATAGATGTTGTTCACAGAGAGCGAACATCTACGCCTGAGAAAGTATGCATGAAACCCTTCACCATTCACATCAAAAGTAACCTAAACAATCTTCGGTTGCATTGCAAGTCGAAAGATGATGATCTTGGCGTCGTGACTCGAAATGCTGGAGAGGAATTCGTCATACATTTTTGCTTAAATTTTTGGAGAACGACGCTCTACTTTTGTCACTTTTATTGGGAATCCAAGCAGAAGGTGTATGATGTTTTTTCCATAAAGGGGAAGGATGATCCGGATTATTGTTTTACTGGTGGTCGAAATTTTGAAACCGATTGCTATTGGTTGGTAAAGGAAGATGGATTTTATGCTGGTACGATTATGAATCCTGGACCCAACTATTGGGTCAAACGGTTTGATTGGGAATAACATTGTTCGTTATTATCAGTTATCATAATATCTTTAATAGTTTCAACTCAATTTTGGTTGTGTCACCTTTAATAATCTCGTGAATATGAACTATAGAAACTATATAAAAAAAAAAAAAAATGCAACTTTCATTAATTCGATTAAATGAGGAGAAAGAACATAATACTATAAACAACATAGCATAACAATAAGATTTATATTTTTAGAGGAGAATAATGGTTTTAATTAGTGAACGAAACCCACTTGCTACAGGGTGGTGTTAATTTTAACGCTCAATTTTAACGATTAGTACATTGATACTAACCTTGCGAATTTTTTTTATATAGAAACATTAGGTTATGTACCCGTGTGATACACGGGTTGAACAATTTAAATTATATATATTATATATAAATTTAAAATATTATTAAGAAAAATTAGATTACATATTTTATTTAAACTAAAAAAATTGCCTTTACAGTCAAAAAAATATTAAATATTCATCAGCCCCTAAATGATTTCTTTAAAAAAAACATTTTTATTCACATAAAACTTTTTTAAACATTCCAAAATATATCTTCCATACCGTGGCTATTACCTTGTAGACTGCAGGTACAAAAAAAAAGTAATAAAGGTAATCTGTTTAGGCTAAAATATAATAAATTAAATTAATTTAAAAGTATCTCCTCATCCATTAAACCATCCCAATCGAGTATTGTTCATTTTGAAATTTGACATCAAGTTTCCTCCTAAGCCAAAGTATTTCTAACCTTGAGTGTATAATCATTTTTTTTCTAGCATCAATGTCCTTAAAATAATGACATTTAATGGTTCAATTTGATTGTATTATAAAAAAAGATTGTGTGAATTAATAGCATGAAAATAAAGATTGAAACGAATTGGTAATGAAAAGACGGTTTAGATATTGCATTTCTCTATTGAAATAACTTAAAAAAACAAAGTCAATGAAGATTTCAATTAATGATTTTTCATATATAAAATGTATTTTATATATCAAGCTATTATAATACGAAAATAGCCAAACATATTTAGTTTTGTATTAAATCAAATATTTAAATAATGTGGATTGATTTGTTTTATTTTGTTTGTTCACAACATTGTAAGAAATATAGTTTTAAACTTAGAGTGAAAGACTACATATTAAAAACATGTTTTTTAAAACATGTTTTTTAAGGTACACGATTTAAATTTAATAACATATAAATACGTTATCTTAAAAAATAAATAATTTTTAATAAAAATAATTTTGTTAGCTCATAAACATTTTCAAATTAATTAATAATTTATTTCTAATTTCGATTTAAATATAATTATATTAATTGATTTACAAAAACATAGAATATATATATATATATATATATATATATAGGATTAGGTTCAAATGAAAACCACACTTTCGTGCAAGAACCGCGAGAACACCGACGTAAAATGTGAATTTAAAAAAAAAAAAATTTCCACCGGTGTAAAAACGGGTAATCTCAATGTAAAAAAAAATTTAATTTTACAGCAGTGTAACGACCATGGCCCACCCTATTTTGTCTTATTAGGCAAGGGAATATTCCAATTTATTTTTTATTCTACTTTACTTGTGAATCACAAATTCTTTTTGGATTAAAATAAGTTTGTGGTGGAAAAGTGTGTTTCGTAATTCTTGCATGAAGATGTGGTTTTCATTTTACCCTTTCCCTATATATATATATAAAACTAAATCCCAGTAATTATATTAATAATTATAGTTGTAACAAATAAAAACTAAATAAGTAATAATTATTAAATAAAAAAACAAATTAAAATAAATGTATTGCTTGAAATAAAAAAAATTGGAGGTTTTATGTTGGAGTTCTATGTACTCCATGTGCTGTCTTTTATTACTATAGATAAAATCGATTAATGTTGATTGACTTATTTTATTTATTTGTTTTGAACAATATAAAAGTCTCACAAAAAAGCTTGACTAATTGCATTGCGTTATTATTAATTTGTTTATTTGACTTTTGAACTATTAAGCATTTAAAATTAATATGTATTTGCTGAACATAGTTTAACATCTAAAACAATGACCAGAATAATAAAACCTAAGAATCATTTGTCAAATATTGTAACAAAATTAATTTTAAAATTAGAATAACAGATCATTTTTTTTAAAATTGGTTAATTTAAAGTACATAATTTAAATTCAAAGTTAATAATACATAAATATAAATATGTTATATAAAAAAGAATTGTTTTCTTTTATTAATGATTTCAGTTACAACTATGACTATCAATATAATTTCTAAAATTCAATTTAATAAACTAATATTATGCTTTTGCAGATCAATGATTATAATTGAATTAGAATTTATTGTATTAAATAATAAAATGGGAGAATTGATGAGAGAGTGCCGTGTGTCCCTCATGTGTTTTCTTTTATTAGTGTAGGTAGAGGTAGATTGATAAAATAAGAACACCGCAGTGACCTACCTGAAATTTTATAAAGCATAATATTTTAAAGAGGAAATTGTAATTTTCGTCCCTGTGGTTTGCCTAAACTAACAGGTTCAGCCCACGCTTAACACCCTGAGTACCTGAGGTTTGTTTTTCTAAGACTATCCGTTGTGGGTAGAGGTGAGTGGAGGATTTATCGAATAATATTTTGCCATGTAGGCGTCGATGTGGCACTGGCTCGCGACCGTGGGCTGATAGCTTAAGCCCATTGTGGCTAGAGGTGAGCGAGTATTTTTTGGAAATAATAGAAAAATTAGAAAGACACAAATAATTCCCCGCTACCACACGCGAGTGTGGTAGCTTGGGCTCGCTCGCGGGATCTTTCGAGTGGGGTGTTGTGGTACCGGCGATCCATGTGGCTGGCGAGCTCGTTCGCGCAGATCCGGTCGCGCACCACAACGGACGGCCTAACACTTTACGACCTTCCTCCTAACATATGTCATGTTTTCCGTTAGTTTGTGATGAAATGACTATTATACCCTTAAGTTTTTGGGTGAAATGTCACACCCTCAAATTTTCACTTGCGGAGTTTTACCGCGAGGCACGTGACACACCAGGATCCAAGTCAACGGTCACAACGAACGACAACTATATGTGAAAAGATACGTAAACCAAACCATGCAATAGTTTCAAAGACTATGATTCAAAACACAGCGGAAGCAAATTTAGTTTTACAAAACTGAATAACGATGAGACATAAGTTTAAAGTTTAACAATCCAAAACATGAGACATGATCCTAGACGTAAGTGCGACTCCGTGCGCCTAAACTCAATTCTGCTACCTTAGCGACCTGAGAAAACATGCCAAAAAGATGTCAACATATAATGTTGGTGAGTTCACAGGTTTTAAGTTCACGAAACGTTTCAAGCGTAAAGAGTTTCATCTCAAAAGTACCAAGTGTGTAAAACCTTTAAGTAAATAACAAACGTTCCCTTACTACTACGATTGTGTTGCTGAAACCATTACTGACAAGCGTTGCTGAAAGTGCTGCCCATGTTTAAGTGCCAAGTGCCAAGTGTCAAGTAGAGACAATATGCACCCGCCCGGCTCCCAGCCGTCGAGTGGGGTTCGTCACGCCCAATAGATCTATCCATATTTCCCCCGTTATGCCCCGCACATTCATGGTTTCAATAGGGACTTTGGGTTGCATCGTATAGTACATAAGTGCCAAATGCCAAGTGCCAATGTTTAAAAATGCCAAGTGTCAAAAGTGTCACATTTCTCAAAAGAGTTACATTCCCAAAGAGCGTCATGTTTCTAAAAGTGTTATGTTTCCAAAAGTGTTACGTTCCACAAGAGTTACGTTTTCAAAACATAATCTTTGCATTGTTAAAACGTGTGGCATGTTTCTCCCCCGAGAGAAAAGAGTATAAAAGAGGGGCCGTGAAACTCACCTTGGAATGCGCCTTCAGATACTTAGAATTCCAACACGTGTATGATGACCCAACTTAGTGACAACCTATCAATGAGTTTGAATAAGTGTATTGACTACTAACCCGAAGGATAAATAGTCCCCGATAGTCCAGATCTTGACTACGTGTATTAAAAAGTGCGTTTAAACGTTAACCGGACATACTAGACAGACCCGACATCCCGTTGGTGACCCATTACATCAATTAGTCATGCACATAAGGTTAATACATAAGTTTCAAGCATAAAACACTTAGTTTGCATCAAAAATCGCATATACGAAGTTGTAAGGTTGAATCGGGAGTTTCTTGTGTTTGGTTCGCCCCCAAGGGCTTCTGGTTCGACCCATGGACCCTTGGTTCAACCCTCATGATGTTCATTCAACCTATTCACAAGTTCACTTGACCTAACACATGTTTATTTGACCCAAACATATGTTTATTCGACTTAACGTATGTTAATTCGACCCTAACACGTGTTAATTCACCCCTGGGCACCCAAATTCGACCCCAGGGACCCACATTCGACCCCAGACACCCACATTCGACCCTATGGTGCTACATTCGACCCATTTTAGCCACTTTTGACCCATTTGAGCCACATTCTACCCTTTTGAGCCACATTCGACCCTTTTGAGCCACATTCGACCCATTTGAGTCACATTCGACCCATTTGAGCCACATTCGCCCCTTTTGAGCCACATTCGACCCTTGAGTTCCACGTTCGACCCTTTGCTGCAAAACTTCATAAAACGCACCAAAACGCATATAAACGGTCCGAAAACATCACGAAACATCACCAATCACAGCAGTCAACTATCATTAACATATTCCTACAAAACCCTACCAATTTTATCCCGAAATCCGTCCATTTTACAAGTTACCCGAAATGGCAAATTATAGAGATGTCACATCAAACGCATGCAATCTTTACCCAATTAGGAAACTTTCTGAAATCAATCAATAATCAACTTAATATACTCATATTATCATGAACAAGAAACCCCCAATCATATCCCTATCACTATCATCATGAACAAGCCCTAGATCTAACCCAAAATCCCCAAAATGAGAAAAACATCATCAATAATCAATTGTAACCTATCTCAATCATAAATCATCATCAATAATAGTCCTAGATCATTGTTATAACATCTATACAACAATTAATCATCAAACAATACATAACACCACATAAAACACAATTAACATATGTTAATTTGTATGAAAACTCATTTTTTATGAATAGGTTTTGTTTAGAAAGATGTTAGGAAGGTTTTTATCCATGAAAACATGTTTGAATCAGATTTGGACTCTTGGGGTTTAATGAAAACGAATCAAAATGCTTTAAAAAGGATTTAGGATGAAGAACACACCTTAGATCTTTGTTTAGAAGATGTTTGTGGGTTAGATTATGGAAAACAAGAGCAAAAACTCCTTCCTTAATGATTAAAGTTGCTAGAGAGTGTTTAGAGGCGTTTGGGGTTTGTGAAATGGTGAAAAATGACAAAGTGTGGTATTTATACTGGTCCACGTTCGCCCCTTGTACAAGGTCGATGGTACCCACGTTCGCCCCCTGGACAAGGTCGAATGAACCTTTATGTTGTTCTCCCCTTCCAGGTTCGCCCCCACGCTGGGTTAAACCAAGGCCCATGCCAGGTTCGCCCCCACGCTATTGGTCGAACCAAGGCTTATGTTTTCCAAATTTTCCAGTTTGTCGTGTTTAACGCATTTTAACACATCCTAACACATGAACATGTAATCCTAATCTATGTTTAACATATATAAGCATGGATAATCATCTAAACATCGTTTAAAGACGTATTTGCATATAATCCACCACATAAGAATCAATCTACGCATAACACTTAATTTAGTTTATGTAATTCACCAACAACGGGACTCGTAACGTGTGCGTATGTGATTAACCCAATGATCCTCCAAATCATTGAACCCTGGACAATACGGACTGTGTTCCGACTCTACTGACCCCGTCAAGTATGTTTAATAAACGTTTCTCGCTAAGGTAGACTTTATGTGTTTATAAAATGTTGACCTGAACATGTCGGGTGTCACATGAAATGACTCTTAGAGTGGGTGGGGTGGTCCGCGATAGCCTCGCCGTGATGGCGTGATGGTCGCGAAACACCGCCCCACCCTAATTAATCACGGCCGTGACATGAATTTTCGTGATGGCCATCACGCTACTTTGGCTCAATATTTGACCGTTGGCCAACGGTTATTTCACCGTTTAGATATTTAAAAAAAATAATTTTCAACCTAAATCTATATATATATATATATATATCATTTTCAACCAAAATCAATATCACCAACAATCAAAACTTACATTCCACAATCAAAGAAGCAAATATATATATATATATATATATATATATATATATATATCAAATGGAAGGCCCCTCGTGTCCACTCGACTCGTCGGGTTCTTCGATGGAATTTTTTGCAATGGTTTGTGAGGCGGCGCAACATCAAAAATACGGAACGTCTAAAGAAAAGAATTGTGCAGCGTGATCGGTGGGGGGCAAGTGACGTTTTGATGAACGGTTACTTTGTAGAAAACCCAAAGTACAACGACGAGGTGTTTAAAATCGATTTCGTTTATCAAAAGAATTATTTTTAAAGATTTTCGGGGACATCGAAGGTAAGTTCGAATGGTTTCAAGTAGGGTATGATGCTAGAGGGAAAAGGAGCTTTACGGCGATACAAAAATGCACATCTGCGATTCGTCAACTTGCTACCGGTAACATTCCTGACGAATATGATGAGTTTTTCAACATGTCTAGTAGAATTTCAAGTGAGTCTCTTCACTATTTTTGTAATGCAATTATTGATTTATATGGTAAAGAGTATCTCCGAAGGCCGACTAGACACGATATTACACGTTTGTTTGCCGCGCATGAAGCTAGATGGCATTTTCCCGGTATGATCAGTAGCATCGACTGTACCCACATTGTGTGGAGAAGTAAATCACCACTATATAAGTAGTGTTGTGTACGGTGAGTTAGCCGTTGGCTAACGGTCAAATGACCGTTCAAGATAAAAAAAAATTTACTAAATCACCACTATATATACATTTCTATTTCAACTCAAAATACACACAATCAAACCGACATACAATCAAACTCTACAATAAAAAAATGGAAGGATCAAGCAAGAAACAAATGGCTGCGAAACGAAAGTTTAGACCAAGGGTTCAGCCTACTTAGGTGAACCGGCTCGATTTTTTGAAGACGCACCAATAACCCCACAACCTACACATCAATCCTATCAAAACCAAGGTTTTCAAAACCTTATGTTTCAAACCCAACAATTCTTGCTTCCAAACCAATATCCACTCAACTACCCACAACCCAACATGCCAACCCAAATCGCATCCGGAGTGTTTCAAGCACCTCCTGATCCGATTGATCTACCTATGTTGGACCGTTATGGGGTTCGCGATCCACATAACTATACGGTCCAAGATTCTGAGGAAGAAGATGATGATGAATATGAAGAAGAGGTTGAGGAAGAGGAAGAGGAAGAGGAAGAAGAAGAAGAGATATCGGTGCAAGTAGGAAGAGGAAGAGGAAGAGAAAGAAGAGGAGGAGATACCGGGCCAAAAGAAAGAACTCCCTGGTCGCAAGAAGAAGAAGTAGCGTTGACCAAGTCGTTTTTACATATTTCCGAGGATAAACGCGTCGAAAATCAACAACCAGCCGAAACCTTTTGGCTGCGAGTGAAGGCTCACTTTGAACAACTTACTGGTATGACGAGAAGGCGGATGGATCAAATAACCGGTAAATGGACCGATTTACAGAAAAAATTGAGTAGATTCAACTCCCTCTACGTCATACAGGTATATGATGTTAATTTTTATAAATCGTTTACTTTATATTTTTTTTAAATTTGTTAACTATATATTTATTTTATAAATTATAGAAATGTCTTTAGCCAAGTGGATCGTCGGATGTGGACGTCATATGTGCGGCCCTCAACGATTATCAGCGGGTGTACGTTAAGAATGGTTTTGCTTCGTTGGACTCTTGGGAAGTTGCAAGAGTTCATTCGAAGTGGGTTCCCTTTGATATTTCGGAGTTAACTCCACTTGGGCCGACCGGCCCTCGTGGAGGAAGGGGACGGGGAAGGAGAAGGAGTGGTCGTTCTCAAAAACGATCTAAAACCTCCGACTCCGGAAATTGTACACCTTCAATGTACGGGTTGTCTACCAACATGCCCGAGCTTAATTTGAATGATGAATTTACCGACTCCGAAGACGACACTACCCCCACAAGAACCACGGCTCGAAGGAAGAGTGTGGAGTTGTCAAGTGGCAGAGGCAAAGAGCCTTGGGTGGAGGCGATGACCGAATACAAGTCGGCAAAGATGGTGGAAATTGATGAGAATCGGGAAAGGCGTAAACATTTGGCGGACTTGAAAATACACAGAGAGAACACCTACATGAAACACTTGTCTGAAATAGAAAAAAATAAAGATTTGAAGGTGTTGAGGGAATCACACGAGGACGCCGAAGAACCATACAGATCGATTCTCATTGAACGAAAACTAGAAATTTGCCACAAGTGGGGGTGGCCTTATAACTTTTAGATTTATTTATTTTTTGATTTTTTAGGTTTTTAATGTTTATTTTTCTGTTTTTTTTATGTTTTTAGGTTATTTTTATTTTAATTTAATGTTTTTTTAGTTTAATTTAATGTTTTTTAATGTAATGTTTTTTTTAATTTAAATGTAATGTTTTTAGATTATTTTTAAAAAAAGTTAGTGATGAAATGTGATGAAAAGTGTACACCACCCCTAGTGGTTAGTGATGAAATGAGATAGAATGTGATAGAATGAGGTGGCAGAATCTGATTAGGTGTGATAGTGTGATGAATGTGATGAGTTTTGCACCACCCCTTGTGGCTGTTGGGTCTGCTGACCTGGAGAAGAACAGATGATTGAAAATCCAAAATATACTAACAGTTGATCCATATTTATAAACAGCATTTACAACATACTCCTCCCAAAAGACTGTTGACCCTAATAACTGTTCTACCCAAACAACTGCTGTGACAACTGCTGCTACAAAGGACTGTTGGATAACAACTGATAGAGAACAACTGCTGACTAAAGGTCTGATAGAGAACAACTGCTGATCAAGTGCTGAAGACTAAAGGTCTGTTGGAGCCAACATCACTTAGGCTCCAACAGATGATACAAGACCATCAAAGTTTTCCTCAACAGTAGTTTACCTTACAGTGTTTTGCAATGTAACAGTAGTTTGTAAATAGAAGATGTTTTATGTTGTTATTCTGTTAGAGGTCACTATCTTAGGTGACGTCAGCTTAGATCATCAGTGGTTTAGATTTGTCTATAAATAGAACAGTGCCTGTACTGTTCTATTCATCACTCACAACATTCTCTCAGACAAACAATCATAGAGTGATCAGGCTGAGGAGGAGTACTTGTAATTGATTGTAATCATTCAATATTATGAAAGCATTCGATTAGAAAACATTTACTCTCTTGTTTTGATTATAGTTTATTATTCCGTTGCACTTTCCATTTATATTTACTTCATACTTATCATCTATACTTAAACAAATCAAAACAATCAAACTCAGATCCTAACAATTGGTATCAGAGCATGGTCAATTAAATTCGATCTAACCAATCAATTTAATATAAACAGATCAGCTCACAATTATTGATATCATTTGTTTGTCGGATTGAAAACAGAGTAATAGTTTACTTTCGATTCAACCGTTTTTAAACAGACTTTGTTCTAGCTCAACAGAACACTGGCACGAACAACAAGCCACCGATGCTTGTCATATCTGAATACAATATTTGGCAACGTCGGATGAGCCATGTTCTAACTCAACAGAAAACTGGGTGTCGGAAGTCGGCTATCTTCGGACCACATGTTCCGATGGTGCCAAGTACTGAAGATCCCAAGGTTCAGGAGCCTAAGAAACTTGAAAACTACTCCGACCAGGATTTTCAGAAAATTGAGTTAGATGCTAAGGCCTTCAGTATTGTGGACATGGCTCTACCCAATGATATATATGCTAGGCTGTTACACTGTAACAGTGCAAAGGAGTTGTGGGATGCACTAAAAGAACAATTTGGTGGGACTGAAGAGGTTATTGAAAACAACCGTGAAATACTTAACCAACAATATGAAACATTCAGTCACTTTAAGGGAGAGTCACTAACTCAACAATTTGAGAGGTTTAACTGTCTCATTAGTGAACTAAAACTGGTTAGTCTAACTTACCCTCATTCAACTTTGAACCATAGGTTTTTAAGATCATTACCAGATAAATGGGACACTATTGCTATAGTTATGAGAAACTCAATTGGATTCAAGGGCCTATCACTGACCCAGCTTCATGGTAAGCTCTTAACCTATGAGAGAGAGCTTAACCAGAAAAAGAAGCTCCAGGACTCTGGAAAAGTGTCTGATGACTATGTATTTGGTAATACAGCACTTCTGGGTCATGATGAGGTGCCTGGTAATAGTAAGGATCAGAGTTATGATCATTTCATTGACATAACTTCAGGTTTTAACTCAGGTTTTAACTCTGATTCTTATTCACCAAACTATGTTTTTACAGCAAGTGGTGGTGATATCCAGGCATCTGATAACATATCCTGTGAGTATGATGACCTAAAATATTTTGACCCTGATGATTTGGAAGAAATGGACATTATGCACCAATTGGCCCTTCTCAGTGTAAGAACTAACAATTTTTACAAGAAAACTGGGAGAAGGTTTCCAGGGTTAACTGGCAGGTCAAAGGTGGGGTTGGATAAATCAAAGATAAAGTGTTATAAATGTCATAGACTTGGTCATTTTGCTAGGGAATGTAGGAGTCAACATGGTACACCTATGATTACCTATCCAAATCAAAGGCCACAGACCAACACTTATCAAAATTCCTATAATACCCCTGGACCAAATGTGCAAAACACTGCTCATTTTGCATAGTCCTCAAACACTGTTCCTGTCCAGTTTGTCCAAACCATTGTTCCTCAGATCCATTATGTGCAAACCCCTGTTGCTCAGGCACCTGTGCCAATGACTGCTGCTCCACCCTCCGCTCCTGCAGAGACCAGTCAACAGAGTTTCTTCACACAAGGCTTTGTTCATTCGAGCAGTCTACCAGATGAGTTGACAGATGAAAATCTTGCACTAGTTGCCAAAGCTGAAAATGAACCAGAAAATTTTTGTTTCATGGCTATGGTAGAAGAAGTTGAATCTGAGGAGGTGGTGACTAAATCTGTAGTTGTGACTGATGATGTTGTTGATGAGGTAGTTGCAGGTGAAAAATCTGAAGAAGAGGTTGTGAATCTCTTAGATCCTTGGGGTGCATCTGATGATTGTGAATGCAAGTGTAATTGTGCATTGATGGCTGCTGCTAAGGTATCTCCTCAAATCCTTAAAGATTTGTGTTCTAACAAATGTGTAATAGCATTTGCTAACATCAAAGAGGTGAATGAAAACCTTAGAAAGAAAATTTTAGATGATGAAGTTAAATTTGAGAAACTTTCAAAAGAGTTAAAAACAAATTTGACTGAAAAAGAATCTGAAATAAGCAGCTTAAAACATGAAGCAACTATAACCAAAGACCAGCTCCAAACTATGATAACTAAATATCATAGTTGCAAAAGTGAGCTTGAGTCCACCCAAGTTGAATGTCATAAATGGGTGGAATCATGTAAAGGTTTTGAGATGCTACTCAACAAACAAACCAAAAGTCATGTGAAGTTTGGTTTTGGTTTTGAAACCACTGCTCCAGCTTTTGAAAACACTGACAAAAGGGATCAAAAGTTAGTTGAGGTAGTACCAACTAATTTGAAGGGTCAAGAGATTAAAATCACTGAACCTAATGGCAAGAAAATTTTTCTTGAAAAACCAGAAGGTTCCTCATCATTCACTGAACTTGAAAAATATGAATTTAAACCTACTTGGTCTGATGAGTGTGGTACTCTTGAGAACTTCAAACCAGTTGGTTTCAAAACTCCTGATGGGAAGACAGCACCACAGGCAAAGGTCATTCCCTTGGAAAACCTTCCAGCAGATGCTCAAAGATCTGTTGAGAAGAAGGTTGAAAAAGGGAAAAAGAAAGAAAAGTCTATCCACTTGTCTGTGATTTCTGTGAAAAGAAGAATCATGTTACTAAAAACTGTTTTCTTCTAAAAGTATATGATATCAACAAAGGAACAAGTGTATGTGATTCCAAGGCCACATGCTCAATATGTCGTAAAAAGAATCACAAAACCAAAGAGTGTCTGTATCTCAAAAATTTTGATGTCAAAATACAAGAGTACAAGGCTAAAACTCTTGCAAGTCAAGTGGTGAGTACTTCAAAAAGAAAGCCCAAACAGACTTTTACACCAGTCCAAACATCTGTTACCAAAAGTCTTGAAACATCTGCTCCTAGGGATGTCCAAGTAACAGATGCTCCACCCACAAACAAGTACCCAAGAGGATATGGACAACCACCATGTCATAGTCTGTCACATGTTTATGAAGAACCAAAAAGACCTTCTAAGCCAAGAGTGAACAGAAATCCCTATGGGTATTATCATCTATCTGGAAGTTATCAAACAACTGTTGCCCCAAGTGTGGACATTCAAGCACTGGCAAATGGTCAGCAACAGTT
This sequence comes from Ambrosia trifida, assembly GCA_028751855.1. NCBI lineage: Eukaryota > Viridiplantae > Streptophyta > Magnoliopsida > Asterales > Asteraceae > Ambrosia > Ambrosia trifida. The sequence goes on along the minus strand of CM054128.1, from coordinate 58,921,333 downwards.
GTTGAACTTGATTCAAAAACTAGTTCAAACCACTGATCACCTTCCCAAGCTTGAGGCTGAAAAGTCTGAGGACCCATCCAAAGCCAACTTGGCTTTGGACACTCACCAAAACTAATTCATTACTGCTGTGCAGGGAGCTTCTGCTTGTTTAGATAGTCTTTGGTATGTAGATAGTGGAGGCTCCAGGCACATGACAGGATGTAGAGCCCTTCTTCTGGACATCTTAGCTCATGGAGGGGGTGATATATCCTTTGGTAATGATTCAAAAGGTAAGGTGTTGGGTTCAGGGACTGTTCAGGCTGGGAAACTCAAGTTTGAAAATGTTAATCTTATTGATAATCTTAAATTTAATCTTCTTAGTGTTTCACAAATGAGTGACAAAGGTTATGGCGCTCATTCTTCACTAAGAAAACTTGTAAGATTATTGGGCCAGAAGTGGTGAAAAAGATTGACACCATCATTGCTGAGAGCAAAGCACAACTTGTTGCTCATAGGAGTGGCAATGTGTATGTAGTTGATATGTTGAAGGACAATCCTATGGCAAATGTCTGTTTGTTTTCTGCTGCCTCCACAAAGGAGACAGAATTGTGGCATAGGAGACTGGGTCATACCAACCTTCAAACTATCAACTCACTCTCCAAACAAAGCCTTGTCGGTTTACCATCAAAAGAATTCAAATGTGATGAGCATTGTGTTTCCTGCTTAAAAGGAAAACAACATAAAAGCTCTTACAAATCCATTGATGAGTCCAAAACAAGTCAATGTCTACAATTGTTGCACATGGACTTGTTTGGCCTAGTTAAAATCATGAGTCTAAGAAGAAAAAGATTTTGTCTTGTCATAGTTGATGATTTTTCTAGGTTTACATAGACTTGCTTTTTACACTCTAAGGATGAGACTGCAGGTATCTTGAAGGACTTTGTCACCAAAGTTGAAAAGCAATATGACTTGCTAGTAAAAAATTTTAGAAGTGACAATGGAACAGAGTTTAAAAATAAGGAGTTGGATGACTTCTATGTGTCAAAAGGGATTGTGAGGCAGTACAGCATCCCAAGAACACCAGAGCAAAATGGGGTGGTTGAGAGGAAAAATAGAACTCTTATTGAAGCTGCAAGAACCATGCTAGCAGATTCTGGTTTGCCACTGTCCTTCTGGGCAGAAGCTGTAAACACTGCTTGCTGTGTTCAAAACAGAGTTTTGATGAACCCAAGACATCAAAAGACTGCTTATGAAATTCTGTTCAAAATCAAACCATTAATCTCATTTTTCAAAATCTTTGGCTGCCCATGTTTCATTCTAAATCTTAAAGATTCCATTTCAAAATTTGCAGCCAAAGTAGATTGTGGATATTTTCTGGGATATTCTTCTACTGCCAAGGCCTATGAAGTGTTTAACACAAGGACAAGGACAATAGAAGAAACTCTGAATGTAAAGTTCAATGAACTTTCATCCCTAAAAATCCCAGCAAATCCCGCTGAGTTGTTTGATTTAGATAAATTCAAATTTGAAGATATTACTGTCAAAACTAACAATGCAGGTACTCCACAATCTCCACAACAAGATTACAGAAAAGATGTTGTGATTCCAAGTCACTATAAAGTCTATTCTGCATCAAAGGAAGCAGCTGTTCAAAACAACTGTCAAAACTCTGTCACAGCTGAGTCAGCCACTGTTGGCCAATCTTACCCTCAAACCACTGCTTCACCCTTTACATCCACTGCTCAATCATCTGTTGACAAAAGTCAAACATCTGTTGACAAAAGTCAGTCCAGTTTTACACCACTTGGACCCATTCCCCCACCTCCATTTCAAACATCTGTTGGCACTACAGAAGTGCAAACAAATGTTACATCAACAGAGTCACCAAACCTCTGTCCTTCACCTCAAAATGCCATCATACCATATCAGGGAGATCTAATCTACCTAAGAGCTCATCCACCAGATCAAATCATTGGCAACATCAGAGAGGGTGTGCTAACAAGAAGCCAATCCTCAAATATCTGTCTTTTTGCAGGTTTTCTATCTCTCACACAACCTGTCAAGTACCAAGAGGCACTAAAAGACAACAGTTGGGTAGAAGCTATGCAGGAATAGCTCCTTCAGTTTAAAAGACAACAAGTATGGAAACTTGTACCACTGCCTAAGGATGTTTGTCTAATAGGCACAAAGTGGGTCTTCAAAAACAAAACTGATGAAAGGGGTATAGTTGTCAAGAATAAAGCCAGGCTTGTGGTTTAAGGCTTCAGACAAGAATAAGGGATAGACTATGATGAAACTTTTGCTCCTGTAGCAAGGTTAGAAGCTATCAGACTCTTTCTAGCCTTTGTTGTCAACCACAACATCAAGGTGTATCATATGGACATCAAATGTGCATTCCTATATGGCAAAATTCAGGAGGAGGTATATGTATGTCAACCACCTAGTTTTGAAGACACATTCCATCCTGATCATGTCTACAAGCTTAACAAAGCTTTGTATGGACTCAAGCAAGCACCTTGGGCCTGGTATGAAACTCTTTCCACCTTTCTCTAATCCATTGGCTTCACAAGAGGTAAAATTGATAAAACCTTATTTTTGAAATGGAGAGGGAAAGATTTAATGATTGTTCAAATATATGTGGATGACATCATTTTTGGATCCACATGTAACAAAATGTGTGAAGAGTTTAGGGAACTCATGAAAGCAGAGTTTGAAGTGAGTGCTATGGGTGAACTTCAGTGTTTCCTTGGTCTCCAAGTGAAGCAGCTGCAAAATGGCACATTCATTCATCAAAACAAATATGTGAAAAATTTGTTAACTAGATTTGAGATGAATGACTGTAATCCATGTAGTACACCCATGAGTACAGTCAAGCTACTCACTATTGATGACAAGGATGAACTGGTTGACCAAACACGTTACAGATGCATGATTGGATCTTTATTGTACTTAACTGCATCTAGGCCAGACATTATGTTTGCCACTTGTGTTTGTGCAAGATCCCAGGCTTCACCCAGAAAGTCAAACCTTATTGTCGTGAAAAGGATATTCAGATACCTAAAAGGTGCTCCCACACTTGGTATCTGGTATCCTGCTAATGGAAACATTGAGCTTTCAGGTTATTCAGATAGTGATTTTGCTGGCTGCCACACCACAAGGAAGTCTACATCAGGAGGGTGCCAGTTTCTAGGGAATGCCTTAGTCTCTTGGCAAAGCAAAAAGCAAGCAGCTGTTTCAACTTCAACAGCTGAGGCTGAATACATTGCTGCTGCAAGCTGTACAGCCTAACTCATGTGGCTTCAAAATCAATTGCTGGATTTTGGGATAACTGCACTAAAGACTCCACTCATATTTGTCACACCCTCAAATTCCACGTGCGGGGTTTTACCGCGAGGCGCGTGACACACCAGGATCTCAGTCAACGATCACAATAAACATACAACAAACATGCATTCAAAAATATATTTAAAACCAAAATATCATGCTTTGAGCCGTAAACCAGCAGCGGAAGCATTTCTTGTTTACAACCAAAAGACATATCATTGTTTACAAAACATTGTTTAATATGCTTCAAAATATTAGACGCTGTGCATGACTCCGTGCGCCTAGTCCATTGACTGCTACCTTAGCGACCTGAGAAAACATGCCAAAAATGTCAACATATAATGCTGGTGAGTTCACAGGTTTTCTTTTATAAAAGTGTTGTCACAAGTTCACAAAGATCATTCCCGTTAATACTATGTCATAAGAACGTTAGCTAGACGTTAAGTGTTTTTACTACTACGGTTGGGAACCCATTACTAAACATGAACCAAAAGATGATACCAGCCCAGATGACTGGGCTACCGATGCCTCGGTAACCCGATGGGTAGAGACAATATGCACCTGCCCGGCCCCGCCGTCGAGTGGGGCTTGTGAGGCCCAATAGATCTATCCACATTTCCCTCGTTGTGCGTTCCAGCACATTCATGGTTTCCCCCTGGGACTTTCCATAAAAGCCGTATAGTAACATAAAGTACCCATAGTATAACATGACCTTTAAACAGTTTGTACGAAGCATGTTTCTCCCCCGAAAGCAAAACAGTAAAAGTGGGGCTGTGAAACTCACCTCGGTTTGCGTTACTTGAAAACAGTTAAGTAATTATGCTATGATAGCCCCAAATAGCGGCGACCTATCATAAGATGTGTATAAGTATCCGGACTAATAACCCGTGGGTTAACTAGTCCCCGAATGTCCTGTAACACCCCAACCGATGGCGGAAACATCGGGATGTCACGTTGTGATGATTGTTCAGTAGCTCATGGTGAATAATAATTTCATTAAATGATTTAAATAATTTACATACAATGATTCTAGAATTTGTACATCAAATTGAATAAAACTATGCACATATCTTCCAGCATCAATTCAAATCTTCAAGCAAATAGAACCTGAAACATGTTAAGTTGAAAATGTTTTGGGTCAACAAAAGTTGGTGAGAATTACATAGGTTTTTGATAATTGAGTAAGAATGATGTGCAATTCATGTGTCATGTTAATCTAGTCCATATGTGAGAACATACTAGAAATAAATCGAGTGCATAATCAACCCTGATGACTGTTATAATGTGATACATACCATACGCTCATGGTCCAATTGAATATGTTATACGATAACAAACACCCACGTAACCTTTGTAGGAGGCACGTATCCGGGTGGGATTGTCAGTCCAATAGATCTATCAATGTATACCGCCGGCTTGTACGGAGTTAATGATTATGCTAGAATGGTGCTTACTCTAATCATGCTCAAGACATAATGCAACATAGAAAACACATAGACACATTGATGATTGAATTGCATAAATGATGTTATAACATGTTTCACCCCAAAAATGGTGATAAATAGAAAAGGGGCTATGTAAAACTCACCTTAGCAAATGTTAACTTGTTGAAAAGATGTAATAATTGTGTTGCCCAAAATGATTCCAAATATCACCCTATAATAAGGTAATATGTAATAAGTCTAAGTCTAATTAACTTACAAGTGTATCCTAGGGTTTCGATTTGGGGATAATCAATTGTTGAATTTAAATTTAATAAAGGAAAATTTGATAATTAGTAAAAGAAAGTCTTTTTATAAAATTTGAATTTTGAATGTACACATTAAAGTGTTTGAAGCATAAAAATAATTTTTATAAAATTATTTTATTTAAAATAGATTTTTAAATCTATTTATTTATAATTAGCCAATAATTAACTTTAATATTCAAAAATACTAAAATTAAAGAATTCTTATTTTAAAAATCATATTTCTGTTCTAAATGATTAAAAATAATTTGTATAAAATTTTGGTGCAAAAATGATGAAAATTGGATTTATTATGATTTAATTATGATTAAATCTAACAAAAATTGATTAAAAATATGAAATAAATGATTTTACTGAATTAAAAATTATTTCAGTAAAGTTTATCTTTATAAAAAGTTAGGATAATTTTTGAAGAATTTAATAAAATTGTTTTGATATATAAATGGATTTTTATAAATATAATAGTATAAAAATGATTTAATTATTATAAATATTAAATAAATGAATTTCTGAAAAATAAAAATTGTAATTAAAACTTTTATCTCAGATTAAACAAATATAATTTTTTTAGAATTTATAAAATAGTTTTGCTATTTTAAAATGAATTTAAAAGATTAAAAGGTTTAATATATATATATATATATATAATTGTTGTTTAAAAAGAAAAGAAAAGAAAAGAACAAAAAGGGGTCTGTGCCGGGACTCGAACCCGGTTCCCCTCTGAATCAAACCCAGGTCACAACCACTTGGCCTAGGCCGGTGGTTGTGATATTTCCTGTTTAAAAATAATTAAATACACACGCGAAATCCAGTTTATCCCCAATTTCATATGACGAACCCTAGAATTTGCAATCAAACGATTTAGTCAACTTGAGCCCGATTAAAGATGGGGCTTTTGTTGTTTGATTGCCGACCAACAAAACCCATAAAAAAAATGGAACTCACAGTGTTGAATTGAGTATTATCTCCGGGTCAAAGCAAAAGTCAACAACGAACAAGATAATGATAATCAGTGTGAATCAGAGAGAATTGGAGGTTGAGAGAGAGTTGTGAGCGAGTATACAAGGTTCGCAGAAGGTCTAATTATATAGAGGATCAAAGGGTTGGGTAAAATGGAAGGTTTGACCCCGTTTAATATCATACGCGTAATAATAACAGAATTGGTCAATGATTAGGTGTAATTGACGTGTAATTGAATCATATAGGACCGATAATCATGTAAATTTACCATGTATGTGTTTTTGATTGTGAATCAAAAGGTTTAAAAAGAAAAAAAAAATAATGTCTACTGCTGCTGCTGAAACGCGAACCAGGGAAAGAAGAAGGGCCAGATTTAAAAAGGGGTTAAATATAAATTAGGTTGGGATTAATCCAACTAAAGGGTTGTGGCCCAGCTGGTTCGTGCGTCTGCTTGTGTGTGTGGTGACTCGGGTTCGAGACCCGGGTGGAACAAAACATATTTTTTTTTTTTTATACTGATTGAGAGGGCAGTGGGCCGGATCAGGGATGGGCCTAAGGTGGTTTGGGCTTCGGCTGGGTGGGCTCAAGAGGTAGAAGGTTAGTGGGTTTGGCTTGGTTTTGTTGGTTGGGTTAATGTTTAACCAACTAGTTTTATTTTTTTTATAAAAAAAAAATCTGAAATTTATTTTTAATATTATTATTATTATTATTATTATTATTATCATATATATATGTATGTATATATATATATATAAGTTGTGTAGTCGTGAAATAAAACTTAGGCACGTTATGTAAATAATATACGTTTTTGAAATTTGTTTGGCGATGTTACAGTCTCCCCTACTTTTAGGAACTTCGTCCCGAAGTTAAGAGAAACACTAGTCCTACAATTGGTTAACTATTGAAAACCTTGATAAGATTTCACACTACCTTAATGTACCTGTAAATACATGATTACGTTCCGGACCGTAATTATTAATTTACCTTACATTAGGGTTTTGCGTCCTTTTATGACTTTACCGATTGTTGAGCAGGCCTGATAGTCCCCACCAGTCGTTGAGCAGGTGGTAGGGCCTCTCCCGACTGTTGGAAAGACATGATGACCTCTACCAATCGTTTGGTAGGTTGTTTGATAGTCAACTAATTGTTGTACAAGTAAGCAAGTATGATTATAGATATAGCAATTAGTTCACGTTCAAACAAGCATGCACTCAGATGTTATGATAATACTTGATTTTATTATTTGATTCAAAAAGTGGCAATACATGAAATTAAAGAGAAAATAGATATTATTCAAATGGTAGGGTTTGCTGTTAAGTAGTTGGAGGGTCTCAAGCGGGGTTGTTTGGAGCATCCAGAGCGTTTGTAGCAGGGATTCGACAAGCTTCCGCAAGATGCCCATACCTCTGACAATTGGTGCACTGTCGACAGGGTACTTGAGTTGGGTGGTGATACTGGCAGGTGTCACACTTAGGTAGCATCCCATTGTATTGTTTCTTGGTGGGTGGAGCAGTAGTGTCTATTGCAAAATTCCTGACCTTGTTCTTCCCGTTGGTTGAGGCCTCGGTTTTGATATCAACGGCAGGTTGGGGAGTATCCTTTTTCTTTTCCCCTTTACGAGTCAGGGTTCCTGCCTTCACATGGTTATCTGTTAGGGTGGCAGCCAACCGCTTTGCTTCCTCCAAGGTAGCAGGGTTCCTTCCCCACACTGTGTCCTGAATCTGCATCGGTAAACCACCAATGTATTTTTCGATAGCAATGGGCAAAGGGGTGACTTTGTGGGGTAGTAATAAGCTAAGTTCGTGAAAACGTGTGTTGTAAGCAAGGTTTTCCCCACTGTCTTGAGCAAGATCATGAAATTCATCTTCCAACTTCTTAATTTCATTACGAGGGCAGAACTCTGCCTTCATAATGTCTTTAGCTTGATCCCAAGTTAAGGCTAGTGCCGCTTCAGCTCCGCGAGTGCGCTTTTCCTCATTCCACCAAGTGAGTGCTCGTTTGTGAAGAACACTCATGGCGTAACGAACCTTGAAGTTGTTGGGGCATTCACTGTTGATGAAGGTATTCTCAATACCCTCAAACCATTGGAGGAGTCCAGTAGCTCCTTCTTCACCACTAAACTTTGGAGGGTTACAAGAGTTGAAATGCTTAAGGGTGCAGGCTTGGGGTCCATTCCCATTACCATTCCCATTTCCGTTCCCGTGACCATTCCCGTTGCCGTTCAATTGGATGACCTGAGCGAGTAAATTGGGAACCAGAGTTGCGATTTGCTGCGCCATTTGTTGAGAAATGATTGCAGCCAGTTGAGCATCAACCCCATTGTTGTTGTGGTTAGGAACTTGGTCATGGTTGTGGTTGTCACCACCTTCTTCGTGGTTCTCACCATTGCTGTTGCGAGTGCTGCGACGAGGAGGCATGATCTGTAATAGTCACAATGAAATGAATGAGAGTTTATATAAGGGATGTAATCATTTATTCATTAATTAAAACGAATAAACGAAAACGTTGACTTATCAAAGATTCCAGATTCTAATAACATATGAAGACATGCTTTAGCCTATAAGTGAACACTCATCCCGAGAATTCCCAGGTAGGCATCCGGGTCCCTCGTCTGATTGGGATATATGCGCAATGCCAGCCTAGACAGAAGACTCAGAATACAGGCGTTCACCCTTCCAGATTGCACGTGTTCGTTATTAAGATCTAGAACTTCGACGAGATCTCAAGGTGGTTCAGGCTAAACCTGAGGATTTTGCCTTACTAGTCTAAGAGTGGATCCAGTGATGGAGAGCAACCTTCTTGTAGGGATGAAAGTAGGGATATGAAGTTGGAGGGAGATAGAGTGTAGCAAGTAAAAGGAACAAGTACTGGTTATATCCTATGGTTATAGACTAGATTATTTTTCTAATAACCTAATTCCCTATAACCATGGCTCTGATACCAATCTGTAACACCCCAACCGATGGCGGAAACATCGGGATGTCACGTTGTGATGATTGTTCAGTAGCTCATGGTGAATAATAATTTCATTAAATGATTTAAATAATTTACATACAATGATTCTAGAATTTGTACATCAAATTGAATAAAACTATGCACATATCTTCCAGCATCAATTCAAATCTTCAAGCAAATAGAACCTGAAACATGTTAAGTTGAAAATGTTTTGGGTCAACAAAAGTTGGTGAGAATTACATAGGTTTTTGATAATTGAGTAAGAATGATGTGCAATTCATGTGTCATGTTAATCTAGTCCATATGTGAGAACATACTAGAAATAAATCGAGTGCATAATCAACCCTGATGACTGTTATAATGTGATACATACCATACGCTCATGGTCCAATTGAATATGTTATACGATAACAAACACCCACGTAACCTTTGTAGGAGGCACGTATCCGGGTGGGATTGTCAGTCCAATAGATCTATCAATGTATACCGCCGGCTTGTACGGAGTTAATGATTATGCTAGAATGGTGCTTACTCTAATCATGCTCAAGACATAATGCAACATAGAAAACACATAGACACATTGATAATTGAATTGCATAAATGATGTTATAACATGTTTCACCCCAAAAATGGTGATAAATAGAAAAGGGGCTATGTAAAACACACCTTAGCAAATGTTAACTTGTTGAAAAGATGTAATAATTGTGTTGCCCAAAATGATTCCAAATATCACCCTATAATAAGGTAATATGTAATAAGTCTAAGTCTAATTAACTTACAAGTGTATCCTAGGGTTTCGATTTGGGGATAATCAATTGTTGAATTTAAATTTAATAAAGGAAAATTTGATAATTAGTAAAAGAAAGTCTTTTTATAAAATTTGAATTTTGAATGTACACATTAAAGTGTTTGAAGCATAAAAATAATTTTTATAAAATTATTTTATTTAAAATAGATTTTTAAATCTATTTATTTATAATTAGCCAATAATTAACTTTAATATTCAAAAATACTAAAATTAAAGAATTCTTATTTTAAAAATCATATTTCTGTTCTAAATGATTAAAAATAATTTGTATAAAATTTTGGTGCAAAAATGATGAAAATTGGATTTATTATGATTTAATTATGATTAAATCTAACAAAAATTGATTAAAAATATGAAATAAATGATTTTACTGAATTAAAAATTATTTCACTAAAGTTTATCTTTATAAAAAGTTAGGATAATTTTTGAAGAATTTAATAAAATTGTTTTGATATATAAATGGATTTTTATAAATATAATAGTATAAAAATGATTTAATTATTATAAATATTAAATAAATGAATTTCTGAAAAATAAAAATTGTAATTAAAACTTTTATCTCAGATTAAACAAATATAATTTTTTTAGAATTTATAAAATAGTTTTGATATTTTAAAATGAATTTAAAAGATTAAAAGGTTTAATGTATATATATATATATATATATATATATATATAATTGTTGTTTAAAAAGAAAAGAAAAGAAAAGAAAAGAACAAAAAGGGGTCTGTGCCGGGACTCGAACCCGGTTCCCCTCTGAATCAAACCCAGGTCACAACCACTTGGCCTAGGCCGGTGGTTGTGATATTTCCTGTTTAAAAATAATTAAATACACACGCGAAATCCAGTTTATCCCCAATTTCATATGACGAACCCTAGAATTTGCAATCAAACGATTTAGTCAACTTGAGCCCGATTAAAGATGGGGCTTTTGTTGTTTGATTGCCGACCAACAAAACCCATAAAAAAATGGAACTCACAGTGTTGAATTGAGTATTATCTCCGGGTCAAAGCAAAAGTCAACAACGAACAAGATAATGATAATCAGTGTGAATCAGAGAGAATTGGAGGTTGAGAGAGAGTTGTGAGCGAGTATACAAGGTTCGCAGAAGGTCTAATTATATAGAGGATCAAAGGGTTGGGTAAAATGGAAGGTTTGACCCCGTTTAATATCATACGCGTAATAATAACAGAATTGGTCAATGATTAGGTGTAATTGACGTGTAATTGAATCATATAGGACCGATAATCATGTAAATTTACCATGTATGTGTTTTTGATTGTGAATCAAAAGGTTTAAAAAGAAAAAAAAAATAATGTCTACTGCTGCTGCTGAAACGCGAACCAGGGAAAGAAGAAGGGCCAGATTTAAAAAGGGGTTAAATATAAATTAGGTTGGGATTAATCCAACTAAAGGGTTGTGGCCCAGCTGGTTCGTGCGTCTGCTTGTGTGTGTGGTGACTCGGGTTCGAGACCCGGGTGGAACAAAACATATATTTTTTTTTTATAACTGATTGAGAGGGCAGTGGGCCGGATCAGGGATGGGCCTAAGGTGGTTTGGGCTTCGGCTGGGTGGGCTCAAGAGGTAGAAGGTTAGTGGGTTTGGCTTGGTTTTGTTGGTTGGGTTAATGTTTAACCAACTAGTTTTATTTTTTTTATAAAAAAAAATCTGAAATTTATTTTTAATATTATTATTATTATTATTATCATATATATATATGTATGTATATATATATATATATATATAAGTTGTGTAGTAGTGAAATAAAACTTAGGCACGTTATGTAAATAATATACGTTTTTGAAATTTTTTTGGCGATGTTACATGTCCAGACCGTGACCATAAACGTTTGAAAACATCTTTAACTGTTAAACCGACCGTGCCAGACAAGACCCGACATCCCATTGGTGACCCGACATCCCACGTGTTAGGTAAATACAAGACATCATGCAACATATGCAATTAAACACTTAATACGCGCAATAGTTCACCTAGTCTAGCATAATGTCCGATTAACGCATAATCAGGTCCGAACACGTGTTACTAAGTCATTGGGTGCATCCCGGGGTTCCTATCATGTTCTTAGGCGTCAAATCATGTTCCGGGATGTTAAAATATACATTCAGCAGCATTATACGTGATTAGGAATCAAACTAGCATTTTGGATTGTAATCACTCGTCAAAGTAGCATTTAGGATTGTAATCACTAGTCAAAGTAGCATTTAGGATTGTAATCACTAGTAAAAGTAGCATTTAGGAATCAAACTAGCATTTAGGATTGTAATCACTAGTAAAAGTAGCATTTAGGAATCAAACTAGCATTTAGGATTGTATTTGCTAGTTGTTGAGGTGAATAGGGCTCTATTCGCCTATATATAGGCGATTAGGATTGTATTTGCCTGAATATTAGGCGATTAGGGGCCTACTCGCATGAAGCCTCATGCGAGTAGGATCCTACTTGCCTCTGCAGTTCTGTAGTGCATTTTCGCGCGCCGAACACTCCAAATCAGATCCGAAACATGTAAAAACACCCAATATCAAAACTAAACTATTAACCAACCCTTTCTAAGCAAAAACCCCCAATTTATCTCTGCTCTAACGGGCTCGGTGCGATTATTTCCAAAAATGGCAAATACTAGGTTTCATTAACTAACCTTATCTTTCCATATATGGAAACAATCAGATTTCATCTCCTACAAGTTGCAATTCATCATCTCTATGTTATATCATCATCCTAGCATGATTTCTAACCATAAACAAGCAATGAATCACATCATAACATCCTATTCTTCAAGGATTACCCAAATGGGTCAAAATGCATACTTGCACCTAAACATCATAACAAGGGCTTAAACTCATAGATAATCATCCTAACAACACCTACACATCAGAAGTACAACAAATTCATGGAAACATTCATGTTATAATCACCAACAATCATCATATGCACAAATACTTCACATATAGCAAGTATTATGGTGTAGACTTGTTTTAGAACTCTTTTCAAAGGGTTTTAAAGACACAAACTTAGCAAAACAAGGTCTGGACTTTTGGGGAACCAAAACAATAACATTACAAAGGTGTAGGATGAAGAACACACCTTGGATTCTATCAAAGAAGGGTGTATAAGCTAGGTGATGGTGTGTTTTGAGGCAAAGCAAGTTCCAGAGGTGTTTCAAGGTGTGTGGGAGGCTTAGGATCAGTTAGGATTGCACAAATGGTGTTTGGGGAGTCAAGGGTTCTATTTATAGGTGTTTTGACCCGTGTTCAGCAGTATAGGCGAGTAGCAGACCCATTTAGGCGATTGGGGCTCCTACTCGCCTCTATTCAGGCGAGTAGGGCCCCTACTCGCCCCAATCTCAGCCTACTCGCCTAAGCTATAGGCGATTAGGGGTCTCCCCAGCTCCTAATCGCCCCTGTGGTGCTGGAACGGGTTTTTGGCGCGTTAAACGCTATTTTAACATATATAAACACGTATTCACATACCGATAAGTCACATAATGATTTCAAACATATAATGCACGATAACTAACATGTTTACATCCGTTCACCAATTCCCGGGACTCGAGACTCGTGTGTGCGTTAAACTCGGCGATTCCACGAATCACCAATCCTTGTACACATGGTTATGGACCGACTCCCGATGATTCCCAGAATCATCGTACCGACTCGACTGACTCTGTTAAGTACGTAATATGCATGACTCGCTAAGGTAGACTTACTAGTTTGGTCAACGTTACTAACCTGAGTTTGCCGGGTGTCACATCATCCCCCTGTTGAAAGAATTTTCGTCCCGAAAATTGCCCAAGGCCAAAAGGAAGAGACGAAAGAGAAGAAAAATTTTCCGGTTGCCACATCATCCCCCTTTTGAAGGGAATCTCGACCCGAGATTCATTCAGCTTCAGCAGAGACATGCCTTGATTCGAACGCGCGTTTAGGAAATAAATGGGGATACTTAGCCTTCATTTGATCTTCCCGTTCCCACGTGAACTCCGGTCCACGATTTGAGTTCCAACGGACTTTAACAATGCGGATTTTACTCCGGCGAAGGCTACGGATTTTATAGTCAAGAATTTCAACCGGTTCCTCCACAATACGCAGACGATCATCCACCTTGATCTCTTCGAGAGGAACAACCAAATATTCATCCGCCAAACACTTCTTCAGATTAGAGACATGGAAGACATTATGAACATTACTGAGTTCAGCTGGCAGATCAAGCCTGTATGCTACCGGTCCAATCCGTTCCAGAATTGCGAACGGTCCCACATACCGAGGATTCAATTTTCCCCGCTTCCCAAAACGTATAACGCCCTTCCACGGAGATACCTTCAACAAAACCCTGTCGCCAACCTCAAACTCTAAAGGTTTGCGACGACGATCGGCATAGCTCTTTTGACGATCCCGGGCTGCTGCCATGCGGTTACGGATTTGTACGATCTTCTCGGAAGTCTCGTACACAAGTTCCGGGCCGGTGAGTTGACTCTCACCCACCTCGGCCCAACAAAGAGGAGACCGGCATTTCCGCCCGTAAAGAGCCTCGAACGGAGCTGCCTTGATGCTAGAATGGTAACTATTGTTGTAGGAGAATTCCACCAACGGTAGATGACTCTCTCACCCCTTGCCAAAATCGATCACACATGCCCGGAGCATGTCTTCTAGTGTTTGGATTGTCCGCTCACTTTGACCGTCAGTTTGCGGATGATAGGCTGTGCTCATGTCTAACTGAGTACCCAGAGCCTTATGCAAGGACTTCCAGAAGTTAGAGGCGAACCGAGAATCACGATCAGAAATAATAGAGACAGGCACCCCGTGCCGAGAGACCACTTCCTTGAGATATAACCGTGCCAGACGCTCGAGGCCATCGGTTTCTTTGATAGCGAGGAAGTGTGCAGACTTTGTCAACCTATCAACAATCACCCAGATCATGTCACAACCACTGGGCGATTTTGGGAGTTTGGTTACAAAGTCCATCGTAATCCTCTCCCACTTCCACTCGGGAATTTCAGGCTGTTGCAGAAGGCCGGATGGCTTTTGATATTCGATCTTGACCTTGGCACTGGTCAAGCACTTGCTCACGTACGAAGCCACGTCCGCCTTCATGTTCGGCCACCAATAAAGTATCTTTAGGTCTTGATACATCTTATCGGAGCCAGGGTGAATAGAGTACCGGGACTTGTGAGCTTCATCAAGAACGAGCTCCCGCAAGCCCCCAAATAAAGGGACCCAAATACGTTCAGCGAAATAATGTAGGCCATCGGACCTGAGTTCAAGGTGGCTATCAGCACCATGCATGGTTTCAGCTTTAAGGTTTTCCTCCTTCAAAGCTTCTTGCTGCGCCGAACGGATTCGATCAGGTAAGCCGAAATGGATGGTGAGCTGAAGAGCTCGAACACGACGAGGTTTAGCCGTTTCCTTCCTGCTCAAGGCGTCTGCGACTACATTCGCCTTGCCAGGATGGTATTTAATAGCGCACTCGTAATCATTAAGAAGCTCGACCCAGCGACGCTGTCTTATATTCAACACCTTTTGATCAAAGATATGCTGGAGGCTCTTGTGATCGGTGTAGATAGTGCACTTGGTACCGTACAAGTAATGCCTCCAAATCTTTAAAGCAAAGACTACAGCACCCAATTCCAGATCATGGGTGGGGTAGTTTTTCTCATGAACTTTGAGCTGACGAGAAGCATAGGCGATGACCTTCTCGCGCTGCATCAGTACACAACCGAGACCCCGGATAGAAGCGTCACAATAAACCACAAAATCGTCCGTGCCCTCAGGCAAGGACAAGATAGGAGCAGAACAGAGTTTAGCCTTTAACATCTGGAAGGCCGACTCCTGCGAATCACCCCAGTCGAACTTCTTGTCCTTCTGGGTAAGCGAGGTGAGGGGTTGAGCGATCTTCGAAAATCCCTCGATAAAACGACGATAATAACCTGCAAGGCCTAGGAATTGCCGCACCTCAGATGGCGTCTTTGGTGCTTCCCAGTCTTTAATGGCCTCAATCTTAGCTGGGTCAACGTGAATTCCTTTCTCATTAACTACATGACCAAGGAACTGGACTTCACGCAACCAGAAGCTACACTTAGAAAATTTGGCGTACAACTGTTCCCGCCTTAGGAGTTCCAAAACAAGATGCAAGTGTTCCTGGTGGTCCACCTCGTTCTTGGAATAGACTAGAATATCATCAATGAAGACAATCACGAACTTATCGAGATAAGGCTTACAAACACGGTTCATCAAATCCATAAAAATGGCCGGTGCATTGGTGAGACCAAAAGGCATGACCAAGAATTCAAAATGGCCATAGCGAGTTCGAAAGGCGGTCTTCGGAATGTCAGCTTCTTGAACCCTCAACTGATGGTACCCCGACCTCAAATCGATCTTCGAATAGAAACTAGAACCCTGAAGTTGGTCGAATAAGTCATCGATGCGAGGAAGAGGATAACGATTCTTGATGGTAACCTTGTTCAATTCCCGGTAGTCGATACACATCCGTAGGCTTCCGTCCTTCTTCTTGACAAACAAAATAAGGGCTCCCCACGGGGACGAACTAGGTCGAATGAAACCCTTCTCTAACAGCTCCTGCAACTGGTTGGACAACTCCTGCATCTCGGGAGGTGCAAGACGATATGGGGCTCGGGCAATAGGGGCCGCACCTGGAGCAAGTTCAATACCGAATTCGACCTGACGATAAGGCGGAAGACCAGGTAAGTCTTCAGGAAATACATCGGGAAAATCACGGACAACAGGAATATCTTCAATCTTCTTCTCTTCCTCAAAAGAAACCGAAACAAGTGCCAGAATGGCAGAATACCCCTTCCGAAGATACTTATAGGCTTTCATACACGAAATGATACTCAAAGGGACCCCGCTCTTATCACCGTGCACCAACAGAATTTCTCCATCAGGGAGAGGAAGTCGAATGACTTTATCAAAACAAACGATCTCAGCATGATACAAAGACAACCAATCCATACCCACGACAACATCGAAACTACCCAAGGACACCGGCATAAGATCAATGGGAAAGGAATAACCCGACAACTCGAGGCGACACTCCCTAAGGACGTGCGTCGCTTCGACTTTCTTACCATCAGCCAATTCTATCAAGTACTTAGCCTCTAAAGGTGTAGGTACCCTATCAAGCAATTGACTAAACCCAAGAGATATAAAACTCTTATCGGCACCAGAATCGAATAAAACCGTAGCATAGCGATTATCGAGAAGAAACGTACCAGTAACAGTGTTAGGATCATGTCGAGCCCCGCTCGAACCAATCACGAAGGCGCGAGCATTCCTGCCTCCGCCCCCATTGTTTCCATTACCCGACCCGTTCTTCCCAGCCTCGCCCTGCTTCAACTTGGGGCATTCGCTCTTGTAGTGACCAAGCTCACCACAATTAAAGCACCCCTGTTTTCCCTGGTTTCCCTGGGGAGCAGCAACATGAGGAGCCAGAGTAGGTGTAGCAGGTGGGTTCCGGTTACCCTGAAGATTAACCCTGCAATCCTTTGCCTGGTGCCCAAGCTTATGGCACCTGTGGCAGCGGTTCCGGTCCTCGCAACGACCGTTGTGGTGAAATCCACACCGGTCACATTTCGGCAGTTTCCCAGTATAACCCCCCGGTTTCTGTTCAGTCGACGATCCCCAAACATCAGACTTCCTCACCTGCTGAGGCTGAGTCGAACTCGAGCCTTTCCCCACAGCTTCCCACTTCCGCTTGTTATTCTCAGGGGCCTTCACAGTAGCGCCTCGAGGAGCCAAGACCCCTTCAGCCACCTTCATATTGGTCAGCCTGTGAGCCGACCGAACCACCTCAGAACAAACAGTGAGATTACCCGCAGCAACCAACCCCGCAATCTCCGGTACCAATCCAGCAACATAGTGTTCAATCCTCCGGTATTCGGGTGCGTGCAGATCAGGGCACAACACCGCCAACTCATTGTGCCTAGCAGTGTAAGCTTCAATCTCGGACCCCACCATCTTATGATTCCAGACTTCGTGCTCAAGTTTCTGGATCTCATCCCTCGGACAGTACTCGTTTTTCAGCAACTGAATGAACTCTGTCCAGGGCATAGCGTGGGCTTCCCCAATACCCATAGTCTGGGTGGTGGAGTTCCACCAAGTCAAAGCTTGACCCTCCAGGGTCGCGGAAGCATATTTCACCCGGTCGCCTTCTGGGCAGCTGCACATCGAGAAAACCGATTCAATTTTCTCCAACCAGCGGAGCAGTCCCACTGCCCCTTCAGTGCCACTAAAGTTGTGGGGCTTGCAATCCATAAACTTTTTGTAGGAGCACTGGGGTGGAGGGGGATTGACAGCACCACCTGGAACAGACACACAGGTGAGAATCAAGAAAAGGTACAGTACCCCAGAACAAGATAGAATAGGTGAGAATCGACGTACCACCCATAGCATTATGAGCGGCTTGGAATACAGCCAAAGCAATATTCACATGCTGCTGCATCAGGTTATCCAACTCCGCTTGGGTCATATTAATGTTCCCGCGGCCACCGCCGCCACCACGGCCGCCAGCACGGCCTCCTCTGCGACCTCCACGAGCTCCCGACATCTTCTGTCACAACATGAAACAAAAGATTTAGGCTCGCCCGTGGTATAACCCATTATGAATTTTAAGGAATGTGAGCGAAAGATTTTGACTAAAACAGGATTAATTGATCATACAAGTTACAAAACCAGGTGCGGAAACCCTAGCTTTGAACAAACTGATAAAAACTCAAATCAAAACACAATCAATATCATTTTCAAAGCTTTTCATAGATTAACTTGTTCATAAACTTGATTACAATGACACATTGGTTAATCTAGATCAATTACAGACACTCTCAAACAAACCTGGAACCTGACCTCAAAACACACACAACTAATAACTCTCTATCATTCACAAATACACAAAATCTATTTATAGTGTCTGCAAGTTCGCCCCTTTTCATGGTGCGAATGTGGACACTTTCCACATTCGCCCAGTATAGATGGTCGAATGTGGACTTTTTCCACATTCGCCCAGTTTGATTCTACATTCGCCCACTTTTTCCACTTTCAACCCATCAGCAAAACTTTTAACACATGTTAACTTTGTAGATCCAATCACTAGTCGCAATACGTGCATCTACAAACTCCCCCTCGACTATTGATTGGATTGTCTTCGTGTTTAAGTCTTGGTCGTTCTCTGATTATCTGAACCTTCGACATTCTATACCGGATCACTAGCTAGGGACATACATGAATAATGCACTTACAATCTCCCCCTTGGACCTAGCTAGTGATGTACCAAAGCAGAAAGTTATCAATTCTTCAAGTCTTGATTGAAAACTTTCCATCTTCATGCACGTTTGTGTCGAAGTTCCTATCTATCTCTCCAATAAGCTTTGAAATCTCAGACAGACTCAAGAAATCTTGGCTTTGTCATTTGTTAATTCAGAGATGAAAATAGACGATACTCTTGAATTTCTTCAATCTTCAGTCATTGCTTTAATAACCTCTTACTAGCTTCTGTTGTTCTGGTGATCTTGATGTTCAGGTTTGGGTCTTGTTCAGTTACACAATTTGTCGATGAGTCATGAGTAGTGCACCTGTTATATTTGATTCTGCAGAAAAATTTACTAAAAACTGCACAAACTACAACCGGCGTTAAACACGACAAAAATCTCGGAAGTACTCTTCACAACATTTTCACCCTCAATAGTTCTCCCCCTGAACTATACAACATTTTCAATATGTACCAGAAACTTGAAAATTTGAAATCTTTTTCAACTTTTAAGTATCTGAGCATTCTCATTCAGTATCCCAACATCGGTTATCGAAAATAAAGTTGAAACAAAACTTTTTGATTTTTCAAAGTTTAAGCTAAAACACACCAAAAATCTTTTTGAATTTTCAAATGGAATTGCATAAAAGTAAACTGAACATATTTTTGCGAATTTTCCGGTAAGAGGATCATATCAGTATTTGAACAGTCAGTCAAAACTCTTTTTGATCAATTTTCTGTTTTTGACATTGAGCATCCTACAATCATTACCAGTATGTTTGTCCACTTAAACTCAAAATCATTATTCATTGTTCAGCACTTCAGATACATTATGGTAATATTAGATACTGAAAAATCTATGGTCCCCGCACACGTGACACATTCCCGTATCAAGAATTGCACAAAGTTTCATCGTAACGTGTGATTATATTGTAGTTATCCGTTAGTTACAAGGTATGAGGCACAGCGGTGACAGGTCAGCAAATTAATGCTTCAAAGCGACTTATGCACTCAACCAGGGTGAGGACTAATATCATACATGATTTTCATCATAGTACTGATACGATGTATTAGATAATCTTTGATTATCATCACACATGTTAAGTTCCTCATTCGGTAACTTATGGTTTTGTCATTAAAGATCTTTTATTAAGATACCCTAACTGATCTAGGTCCGTAAATCAATACGACAGAAGATCAGTTAGGCTATCCCCAGATAACTTTCAATATAACGACCCGAAACCTCCGATTTTGGCAATCTATCAAACGAAATTTCGGTACTAAGACCATATGCCAACGATACGTTGATCCACATGATTATCAGTTATTGATTTTCAGTTTATATCACCATGCTGAACTTTAAACTTTGATTTCAAGCCTACCAATATATAATTGTAGTGGCTACTCAATGTTTATCAAAAATTATTTTTGTTTTTAGAGTAGTCTAACAGTCCACTGATGTACTATCATCTCCTCTTTTTCTCCAGGAAAAACTCATTTTTGATTTTTTTTATTTTGTTATTTCTGAAATTCTCCCCCTAAAAATCTAAAAATAAGCATATTTTTGAATTTTTAAACTTTTGAAGAAAAACAAAATAAAATGATATCCGATGCGGTTTACCCACTGAGTTTTAAAAACCATTTTCCACTCAGATTACTAGACTCATTAAGATTTTTCAATTAGCAAACCATTTTGTCGTATCTGTTATTGAAATCCAACACCTGAGAGCAATTGCAAGAGATTGCAACTTTTTCCGGCTTCACAGGTTGGAGACAGACTACAAACACTCTCCTCTCTGTTGAAATCATGTTTTCCTTCTTCAATAACCCTTCCTTGACCTTCACCTCTCCAATAAATAGTGTGTATACAGATGCTCCACTATCAACTATCAAAGAATAGCTAATAGGTCTGTCTGGAACAATCTGCACACTTATTAAACAATTAGCATGAGAGAGGCACCCATCCCTTCACAATGATGGGTCGTCCAAGGTCATCAATCCTCGGAACATCAATCCATTCTCCTTTTGAAAAATCAATTGATTTTTCAATGGATTGATTTGAAGTAGAAATTGCTATTGATTTAGAAAGTGCTTTGGGTTTCCAAACACGTTCAAAGTTTGTTTTAGATTTTGTTGAAATTGTTTTGATTTTTGACTTTTCAGATTTCTTATTTGAAACCTGCTTCTGAACTTTGTTTGGAATCTTCTCAGACTTAACTGATGAAGACCTAGGTTTAGAGTTATTCTTAGGCTTAGCCTTCGAACTCCCAATTACCTCAGCAACCCGTCCACAATCTCCATTTTTATTCAAGGCAATTTTGTTACGATTGTCATACACAACCTGTTTCCCCTTTTGCTTCTTGATTGGTTTTGGGGATACAGGCTTTCTGACATTGCCTGAATTTCTAGCAAATTTCACTTCGGTCTTTTTCTGTTTAACATGCGGACAGTAAGCAACTAAATGCCCACACTCTCCGCAGTTATAACAAGACCTATACTCTTCAAAATCACATGCATACCCGTCATCCCAATACCAATAGGGACAATGAGCTGCAATATGACCAACTTCACCACATTCAAAACAGCTTCTCCGTTCAACATAACCATGATAATACTGTGGTAAGTTGTTTCCCCAATAACCATCAAATTGAGAGTTATATGAATAATCATAATAGTCATATGATCTAGATGAAAAATTTCTTGAATTCTTTTGATAAGAATTTTTTATCTGATCATTTCCTTTCGATTTGTTTGGTTTTGGTCCCTTTACTTTAGGACCATTCTTATTTTCAACATTTTTCTTTTGATCCTCTTTATTCTCATGTTGGTTAGGACTGAGTTCAAAATGAAGATGATCAAATTGATTTCTAAATTGATTTAACAAATCAATATTATCAACAAAAATACATTTAAGTAGAGATTGTTCGATATTCTCAATTAGAAAATCTTTGTTGAAAATCAATTTGTCATGTCCTTCCAACATGTAGGATCCTTCAACTCCTTCAGGAAAACTGAATATGGGTTTTTCTTCAGATTCAAATTCTGAAGTTGTTTCAACATTTTCAGTTTTCTGTTCAAACATTTGTTTCACTTCAGAATCAGAATTAACAACGCAAGGTGTTGTGATTTCCAACTCTGATGTGGAAGTATTCTTTGAAACACTTTTATTCATTTCTAACATTTCTTTCTTTAAAGATTCAATTTTATTTAACAAATCTTTTTCATTCTTTTCAAAAACTTTAATTTGGTTTTTACAATTTTCTAGTTCATTTGCTAGTTTCTGTTTGTCCTCAATAAGTGTCATCAATTCACAATTCAACTTGACACATTTAGAACAACTATCACTTACCTCATCATCTGATTTATTACCATTATCAGATTTTGCATCACCATTTGAAATATCACTCTGTTCTGATTTACTTTGTTCTGAACTCGTATCAGAACTCAAATCACTCTTTGACAATTCACTGGAATCATCATGTTTCATTTGTTTGACTAAACATACAACATTCCTATGAACACCTTCTCTGTTAACACACTTGTTAACATGTACCATTTCATCAGTTGGTTTCGGTGTCATTGGAAATCCCCAAATGTTGTCAACTTGAGAATTTTGTCTCTGTAATTGTTGTCGCTTTCTTTCAGCTTCTACTAGAGCTTTGATCTCCTCATCCGTTCTACATACGGCCATGTAATTAATCATTTTTCCAACAAAAATATC
Organism: Ambrosia trifida; assembly: GCA_028751855.1. Taxonomy (NCBI): domain Eukaryota; kingdom Viridiplantae; phylum Streptophyta; class Magnoliopsida; order Asterales; family Asteraceae; genus Ambrosia; species Ambrosia trifida. The sequence goes on along the minus strand of CM054128.1, from coordinate 58,898,570 downwards.
TCAAAAATTTTCTAAAATCAGGTCGAAATTTTTTTTTTAGGCACTAAATTCTACGTTCGCCCCTGGTAATTCTACTTTCGCCCCTTTTGATTCCACGTTCGTCCAAAAGTATCAGCCGAATGTAGAATAAACACCAGAATGTAGAATATCAAAACTCAAGTTCCACGTTCGCCCAAAAATGTCTACGTTCGAACACTTCTAATTCAGGTTCGCCCAAACAGTATTCACCCGAATGTAAAACTTCACCAGAATGTAAAACACCCTAACACTTTTCCACTTTCACCCAGAATATTCTAGGTTCGACCAGTAATTTTCCACGTTCGCCCGCCCGATCAATCGAATGTGAAAAATTATACCCGAAAGTGAAAAATTCAAACAAAACTTTCCAGGTTCGCCCAGAAATGACTCAGGTTCGACCAAAAACAACTCACGTTCGCCCAAAACAAGTCAGGTTCGCCCACTATGTTCCAGGTTCGCCCATTTCAGGTTTGAAAAATGGTTACACTTTGAAAAACGGTTATTTTGATCTCTGATTTTCAAAAGTTTGTGGATTTGAATGATCTTAATCAGGTTATGATTCGGAATTGATTTGGAACAGCTTTAATTCTTGGAATTTTGAATTTTAACCACAAAATCAACTTCAAATCAATCAAAAACACTCAAAAACCATTTTCATTCAAAAACAGATGTATTTTGATCAAAATTAGGTCCAAATCAGCTCTGAGTTTATCAAATTTGTTGTTGTATGATCCGTATTGCTCTGATACCACTTTGTGAGCGAAAGATTTTGACTAAAACAGGATTAATTGATCATACAAGTTACAAAACCAGGTGCGGAAACCCTAGCTTTGAACAAACTGATAAAAACTCAAATCAAAACACAATCAATATCATTTTCAAAGCTTTTCATAGATTAACTTGTTCATAAACTTGATTACAATGACACTTTGGTTAATCTAGATCAATTACAGACACTCTCAAACAAACCTGGAACCTGACCTCAAAACACACATAACTAATAACTCTCTATCATTCACAAATACACAAAATCTATTTATAGTGTCTGCAAGTTCGCCCCTTTTCATGGTGCGAATGTGGACACTTTCCACGTTCGCCCAGTATAGATGGTCGAATGTGGACTTTTTCCACATTCGCCCAGTTTGATTCTACATTCGCCCACTTTTTCCACTTTCAACCCATCAGCAAAACTTTTAACACATGTTAACTTTGTAGATCCAATCACTAGTCGCAATACGTGCATCTACAAACTCCCCCTCGACTATTGATTGGATTGTCTTCGTGTTTAAGTCTTGGTCGTTCTCTGATTATCTGAACCTTCGACATTCTATACCGGATCACTAGCTAGGGACATACATGAATAATGCACTTACAAGGAACTAGACCGAGCCTAGTTCGGGTCCATCCGTTCAAGCCCAAAGTCTGCCAGGGATCCCATGCGTCACAGTTTATATTCTCGTGTGCACCCGACATGATAAACTGTTCTACATGGTCCTCCAGGCGTGCTTTAAGTTTGAAGTTCAAGTCACCGAACACTAGCGCCCAATCATGGTATTGTCATAAGTATAAGTACAAGATAGTATGCATAAGAACGAGCGTGTCCATTAGGGCATAGAAGGGAGATGTCCAAATCCCTGGACAGATCTCAAGAGTACGCCGAAGCTATCCCAATGTACACCGCCGCCAAGAAATTTCAATAGTATATCGTTCGCCATCGAATCATAGTAAGGATGAGTCAAGAAATGGGATGATAAAGAGTGAACAGATGATGCAGCGTAGAAGATGATGACACCGACACCCCCAACAAGTCATGTTGTTACCCACTTGTTAAGACTCGACTATCTGTGACCGTCTAGTGTGTGCGACTCAGTTATAGACTAGACTCTACATGCAGTCCTAGTTCACTATAACCGTTGGCTCTGATACCAATCTGTCACACCCTCAAATTCCACGTGCGGGGTTTTACCGCGAGGCGCGTGACACACCAGGATCTCAGTCAACGATCGCAATAAACATACAACAAACATGCATTCAAAAATATATTTAAAACCAAAATATCATGCTTTGAGCCGTAAACCAGCAGCGGAAGCATTTCTTGTTTACAACCAAAAGACATATCATTGTTTACAAAACATTGTTTAATATGCTTCAAAATATTAGACGCTGTGCATGACTCCGTGCGCCTAGTCCATTGACTGCTACCTTAGCGACCTGAGAAAACATGCCAAAAATGTCAACATATAATGCTGGTGAGTTCACAGGTTTTCTTTTATAAAAGTGTTGTCATAAGTTCACAAAGATCATTCCCGTTAATACTATGTCATAAGAACGTTAGCTAGACGTTAAGTGTTTTTACTACTACGGTTGGGAACCCATTACTAAACATGAACCAAAAGATGATACCAGCCCAGATGACTGGGCTACCGATGCCTCGGTAACCCGATGGGTAGAGACAATATGCACCCGCCCGGCCCCGCCGTCGAGTGGGGCTTGTGAGGCCCAATAGATCTATCCACATTTCCCTCGTTGTGCGTTCCAGCACATTCATGGTTTCCCCCTGGGACTTTCCATAAAAGCCGTATAGTAACATAAAGTACCCATAGTATAACATGACCTTTAAACAGTTTGTACGAAGCATGTTTCTCCCCCGAAAGCAAAACAGTAAAAGTGGGGCTGTGAAACTCACCTCGGTTTGCGTTACTTGAAAACAGTTAAGTAATTATGCTATGATAGCCCCAAATAGCGGCGACCTATCATAAGATGTGTATAAGTATCCGGACTAATAACCCGTGGGTTAACTAGTCCCCGAATGTCCAGACCGTGACCATAAACGTTTGAAAACATCTTTAACTGTTAAACCGACCGTGCCAGACAAGACCCGACATCCCATTGGTGACCCGACATCCCACGTGTTAGGTAAATACAAGACATCATGCAACATATGCAATTAAACACTTAATACGCGCAATAGTTCACCTAGTCTAGCATAATGTCCGATTAACGCATAATCAGGTCCGAACACGTGTTACTAAGTCATTGGGTGCATCCCGGGGTTCCTATCATGTTCTTAGGCGTCAAATCATGTTCCGGGATGTTAAAATATACATTCAGCAGCATTATACGTGATTAGGAATCAAACTAGCATTTAGGATTGTAATCACTAGTCAAAGTAGCATTTAGGATTGTAATCACTAGTCAAAGTAGCATTTAGGATTGTAATCACTAGTAAAAGTAGCATTTAGGAATCAAACTAGCATTTAGGATTGTAATCACTAGTAAAAGTAGCATTTAGGAATCAAACTAGCATTTAGGATTGTATTTGCTAGTTGTTGAGGTGAATAGGGCTCTATTCGCCTATATATAGGCGATTAGGATTGTATTTGCCTGAATATTAGGCGATTAGGGGCCTACTCGCATGAAGCCTCATGCGAGTAGGATCCTACTTGCCTCTGCAGTTCTGTAGTGCATTTTCGCGCGCCAAACACTCCAAATCAGATCCGAAACATGTAAAAACACCCAATATCAAAACTAAACTATTAACCAACCCTTTCCAAGCAAAAACCCCCAATTTATCTCTGCTCTAACGGGCTCGGTGCGATTATTTCCAAAAATGGCAAATACTAGGTTTCATTAACTAACCTTATCTTTCCATATATGGAAACAATCAGATTTCATCTCCTACAAGTTGCAATTCATCATCTCTATGTTATATCATCATCCTAGCATGATTTCTAACCATAAACAAGCAATGAATCACATCATAACATCCTATTCTTCAAGGATTACCCAAATGGGTCAAAATGCATACTTGCACCTAAACATCATAACAAGGGCTTAAACTCATAGATAATCATCCTAACAACACCTACACATCAGAAGTACAACAAATTCATGGAAACATTCATGTTATAATCACCAACAATCATCATATGCACAAATACTTCACATATAGCAAGTATTATGGTGTAGACTTGTTTTAGAACTCTTTTCAAAGGGTTTTAAAGACACAAACTTAGCAAAACAAGGTCTGGACTTTTGGGGAACCAAAACAATAACATTACAAATGTGTAGGATGAAGAACATACCTTGGATTCTATCAAAGAAGGGTGTATAAGCTTGGTGATGGTGTGTTTTGAGGCAAAGCAAGTTCCAGAGGTGTTTCAAGGTGTGTGGGAGGCTTAGGATCAGTTAGGGTTGCACAAATGGTGTTTGGGGAGTCAAGGGTTCTATTTATAGGTGTTTTGACCCGTGTTCAGCAGTATAGGCGAGTAGCAGACCCATTTAGGCGATTGGGGCTCCTACTCGCCTCTATTCAGGCGAGTAGGGCCCCTACTCGCCCCAATCTCAGCCTACTCGCCTAAGCTATAGGCGATTAGGGGTCTCCCCAGCTCCTAATCGCCCCTGTGGTGCTGGAACCGGTTTTTGGCGCGTTAAACACTATTTTAACATATATAAACACGTATTCACATACCGATAAGTCACATAATGATTTCAAACATATATTGCACGATAACTAACACGTTTACATCCGTTCACCAATTCCCGGGACTCGAGACTCGTGTGTGCGTTAAACCCGGCGATTCCACGAATCACCAATCCTTGTACACATGGTTATGGACCGACTCCCGATGATTCCCAGAATCATCGTACCGACTCGACTGACTCTGCTAAGTACGTAATATGCATGACTCGCTAAGGTAGACTTACTAGTTTGGTCAACGTTACTAACCTGAGTTTGCCGGGTGTCACAATATTGGACAGTCAAGCTGCTGAAAATATCATCAAGAATCCAGTTTCTCACTCAACCACAAAGCACATAGACATCAGACATCATTTTGTCAGAGATAGCTATGAAAAAGGTTTGATTTCTCTGCACCATGTTCCAACAAAGGATCAGTTGGCAGATGTGTTAACAAAAGCTTTAGACACATCTACCTTCACAAATCTGATTTCTAGAATTGGTATGCTAAACAAGGACTAAAACAACAAAAATGTTTTAAATAAAAACATTAAAATGTTTCAGAAAATCAAAATCCATCCTTAAAAATAGCTTTTTGGTTGAAAAATCTGTTAAAGATAAAACAACCACTGTTTCATCCACTCTATCCACTGATAAGTTGAAAAATCTGTTTCAAACCTCTGATCAGATAAAACAACTGTTTCATTATCTATATATATATATATACATACATCTATCTATATAATATATAAAAAAAATTAAAAAAAATATCAAGTGTTGTTAGCATCAGCACTTTGGTAAAACAACAGTTGTTTGCATCAAATCTTTGGCAACAGCTGTATACCACCAGATGTTTGGCCATCAGATGTTTGCCACGTCTGCTCCCAAAAGCAGAGTTTTGGCCACATCAACGGTTTCACCAGAGCCTATAAAAACCCTGTTTTACCACAACAGTCGTTACACTGTCTCATTGTATTCAAAATACTGAAACCGCCTTCTTCATCCTCAAACCCTTACTCCAATTCCACTCACTCTCACACTCGGAATCCATTACAATGGATCTTCAAGCAAAAGCCACCCATAATTATCTCCCATATCTGGTTAAAACAGATGAAAACGTTCCATTCCATGCCACCATCGACATCATCTTAAAGTGCAAATACCTGACAATCCTAACCGCTGATGCTCCTATTTATCTTGATACCCTCCAATAATTTTGGTTGAATGCTGAGTTTCTTCTTCAAGACAAAAAGCCTACATCCATTATCTCAAAAATTGGAGAGACAAGTATCGTCATTACCCCTGAACTAATATCCACAACCTTCTCACTCAATGACCTGCCAGGTAAAGACTCTTTCCCTAAGGCAGAGCTTCACACAGAGAGTTTCAGGAAAGAGGTTATGATGCACAAATGACTGGGTCAACCCTTTTCAAAAAAAATTCCCACCAGTCATGAAATTTTTCTTTCATACCCTCCTTCTCTGTATCTCTGCTAAGTCCACTTCCTTTAATGAAATCCCATTGAGGATTCAGTACTTGGGCTATGCTATGTTGTCAGATTCTGACTTCAATATATCCCGGGGACTGTTTATGGACTTAGTATCAAATGTGAAAGCTATAAAGTCTGGGTCTAATAATGCTTTTCTGATTTACCCAAGAATTTTGAGTGTAATCCTTCAAAAGGTTTTACCTGAAAAAGATTTTAAAAAGGGTGAGTCTGTTCAAATGAAGAGTCTAACTGATGAAACTTTCACAAGAATGCTGGGTTCAACTACCCAAGAAAAAGTATTAAAAGTGTCAAAAGTTTTCAAAACACAAACAAAGAGGACTAAGACAACAACTGTTGTCCAAACCTCTGTTGTTGAGCCCACTACTCCTGGTGATCATGGCACTACATCCAGTGCTGTGAAACCCATACCAGCCACCTCCAAAAGAAAACGTCCATCCACAAAAACCACCACTAAACCAAAAGGGGGGACTTCTAAAAGATGAGATACCAGAAGAAAACCCTGTTGCAACATAAAAGCAACAAGAAACCACTGTTGTTACTTCCTCACAACAGTTGGATATATCTCAACCTGACCAAACTCCTCATGAATCCTCACAAAAGGATCATATTGTAAGCCAAAGGGAAACACATCATGATACATATGAGTCACTTGGCCATATGTTCACAAGCCCCTTTCCCAGGGCTAATTCTCTTTTCACTCCTCCACCTTCACCAAAACATGTTCCCCAAACCATGCAACCTCTGTTTGAGGCTATTGACAAAACTCAGGAAAATCCCAGTTCCACTCCTTCACCCATCAATGAGAGTATACCTCCACAAGTGACTGGGACTGAGGAAAATCAATCAGCCATCCCACAAACAGATGAGGAGGCTACACCCCTAGAGTTCAATGAAACTCTAGGTGAGTTTTCAAGTGAAGCAGCCACTACTGATGTATAGACCATTGTCTCACAACAGGACAGTGGTTACATAGCTAAGACTTCCGTGAAGGCAACAACTGATGAGGCCACTATAGTGTCCCCAAAATCAGTTGGAAGTCCCCAGAACCAAGAAAAAGGGGCATCCGATTCTCATCCTTTGGACTCACCTCCTAGGACTAAACCAGTTACAACTACCACTGGTAGGAATTCAGATGATCCTATTAACTTAGGTGATGGGTTAAAATACCAAGAATTGATGGCCAGAGTACAGTCCATTGAAACCTCTGTTGCTGATATCAAATCAGATATCAAGACAATATTGGGATCCTTGGCTACTCTCACCAAGAGTCAACCATCCACAGCTGATATTGCTAGTGAGCTATGGAAATCTGTTTCTCCCATCATCATAGCTCACAGAAAACTAGCAGATCAGACTCATGAAACCTATATGGCTGAAATCGGAAATATGGTAGATGCTAGGTACAAAGATACCCATGCTGACATTCAAGCCATTAAAGACCATTTGCTGAAGACCACTGGCTCTGCCCCTACCACAATTCTCAGAGATGAAGATGATGATGACGACTTCACAGCTGATGATGCCAAAAAGGGGGAGAGTGGCAGAGATAGATTGCCAAAGCTAGATCCTCTTGGTTGTCCTCCCTCACAAAAGGGAAAATCAAAGTCTGCCAACAAACCAGGGTCTACCCACACAGCACCACAACAACAACAACAACAACAACCAAATGTTCAAACCTCTGTTGATACTGAACCTGCCAAAATCAGCAAAGCAAAGGAAGTTGATACCTCTGCTAATGAAGAAGCTGAAAAAGTTGCTGAAGAAAAGCAAAAGAGGGCTGACACTTTGAAAGTCAAGGCAGAGGCTTTGGTACAAAAGAAAAAGGAACAACATCAGGAAGTTGAAGATGTGGGCTCCTCTAAAAGGAAGAAGATGTCTGCCAAACATGTCAGAAAACCACCATCCAAACTTGCTGCTAAAACCACTGCTACCAAAACCACTGCTGCCACCAAAACCACTGATACCACCACAACCACTGAACCTATCACCACAACCATCAAACCAACCACTGAACCTACTACCACAACCACCAATACATCACCTACAACCACTCCACCACCTAAATCCTAAACATCTGCTAGTTCTACAAAAGTGCCAACAGATGTTAACACAACCACTGCCTCTAAACCACCATCACCAAAAATCTTGTACAGAAGGAAGAGAAAATCTACCTTTGTTGTACAGGATGAAAACATTCACACATCACCACCTACTACTTCAACCACAAAATCTACACCCATATCTGCCATTCCACTTTCATCATTCACACCTCACACCTCACAATTTACATCCCATAGACCACTACCAACCATCACACCATTGGCTGTTCAGTATCCCCTTGAACTTGATCTACTCAAGGGGGAAATGCAATCCTTCTATAATGCTGAACAACCATCTGAAAGATCTTTCCTATCTCTTCCACATTTTCCTGTTCCCCTAAACATAGACAAATATCTAAAATTCAAGGCTGAACAGGCAGATGCCATCATAAAAGAGAAATGCAAAGGGAAAGATGACAGGAGTGCTCAGGGCATCCATTCAGCAGAGCTTAGCAAACTGAGAAGGATTGAAGATTTTGCTAAGACCCTGAGCAACACTATGTCTACCATGCCTCTCAGCAGTGACATGGAAAGGGAGGTTAGGGAATCTCTTCTTGAACAGATCTTGGCAACCATGCCTTATAAAGCAAACAAGAAACAGTTTGCAGGCTGGACCACCGATGCTCTTAGAGAAGAACTCATAAGAATTGAGGACATGGCCAAGAATCCCCCAGCCAAGGTCTCTGCCCCTGATTTCAGTAAAGGCAGAGATCCAGCCAGAGCCTTGAAATTCAAAAGAATGAGACAAGAAATTGTGGTTGCTGACTATGGGGAGATGAAGTCTGTTGCAAGATGGTCAGAGCTGAGGTTGGTTGAAACATACAAGAAACTGGAAGAAAACAGGAAGAAAGACCCTAATTTGCCTAGAAAACCTGTTTACTCTGATGAACCCTTGATGAAGAGACCTCAACAGGCTTTTGCATTAGACAGCCTACTTGATACTTCTGATCTATCAGCTGCTGCAGGAAGACAATTCAAAAAGAAGAAAGAAATGTCTGAAGAGGATCAGAAGAAGTTTGCTGATACTTTTATAAAGGAGGGCCTCTACAATCAAATACACTTTTTCTCAGATCCCACTACTGAAAAACTCAGAGAACTCATTGGGAGACCTCCATCACCAAACTCATCCAGAATAAAAATGCATCTCAGCAAATCCTCTGATTCAAAAATTCTAAAATGGAAGGTCAACAAAGACACCCATGAATTGACTTTTCTCATATCAGATGGAGAAGCTCAAAAGCTAAGCATGGATGATGCATATAGCCTGTGTGCAGATGACCTCCAAACACTACTAAACCTTGAGCTTGAAAGAGATGCGGAAGACCTCTACTCTTTGAACTTTGAGTTACAATTCAAAGGTCAAATCAGAGAAAGTCTGATGAGGAATAAAGATCAAGAATAAAGTCTAGTTTTGGCATCATCTGTTCTAAGGGGAGATTGTTGGGTCTGCTGACCTGGAGAAGAACAGATGATTGAAAAGCCAAAATATACTAACAGTTGATCCATATTTATAAACAGCATTTACAACATACTCCTCCCAAAAGACTGTTGACCCTAACAACTGTTCTACCCAAACAACTGCTGTGACAACTGCTGCTACAAAGGACTGCTGGATAACAACTTATAGAGAACAACTGCTGACTAAAGGTCTGATAGAGAACAACTGCTGATCAAGTGCTGAAGACTAAAGGTCTGTTGGAGCCAACAGCACTTAGGCTCCAACAGATGATACAAGACCATCAGAGTTTTCCTCAACAGTAGTTTACCTTACAGTGTTTTGCAATGTAACAGTAGTTTATAAATAGCAGATGTTTTATGTTGTTATTCTGTTAGAGGTCACTGTCTTAGGTGACGTCAGCTTAGATCATCAGTGGTTTAGATTTGTCTATAAATAGAACAGTGCCTATACTGTTCTATTCATCACTCACAACATTCTCTCAGACAAACAATCACAGAGTGATCAGGCTGAAGGGGAGTACTTGTAATTTATTGTAATCATTCAATATTATGAAAGCATTCGATTAGAAAACATTTACTCTCTTGTTTTGATTATAGTTTATTATTCTGCTGCACTTTTCATTTATATTTACTTCATACTTATCATCTTTACTTAAACAAATCAAAACAATCAAACTCATATCCTAAGAGTGGCCTTATAAGAAAGTAGTGTGGATGATCATTTTGTCAAAAACAAGTAGTTTGATCAAACAAGTCTACCAATTTAGGTGCGGAATCCCTAAATCAGTTACGAAATGATAATAATATAAACAAAACACACAAATCACCTTTTAATCTCCATTTCATTCATAAACACAATTGATTAATGTTACAAAACCTTGTTTATAATGAAATAATAACAATTCAGACTCAACTAGAACCCTAGAGAGAAACACAGGTCGAAAGAGGGAAACAAATGACAAAAGTTAATGTTAAAATCTAATTTTCAGCTTATATAGGCCTGCACATTCACCCCCCGTAAGGGTCGAATGTGCAGGTTCGCCCCTTTTTATGGGCGAATCAGCACATAGCCCTACAAAATTCTTCCTTCGACCTGTATACTCCACCTTCGACCAGTTTCAGTCACCTTCGACCCTTCAAGTTCCACTTTCAACCCTACGATTTCAGCAAAACAGAATTGTATATGCAATCCAATAGCACTAGTCGCAAAACGTGTAACAACAAACTCCCCCTCGACTATTTCTTGGATTGCCTTCGCTCTTCGTCCATCCATTTATTCATCAGCTTGATGCGCAATAAGGTCTTCTGCTCTTTTGTCATGACTGGTTCCAAAGTTTGTTTCGGTTTCTTCTTTTCTTTCGTAATCTTCACAAACTTTCCCAGTTTCTTGTCATAGTCGCATCCCGCATTAACATCCCAAGCGAAACACAAGCATACCACCCGTTGGTATTTCAGAGCTTGTTCGCTATCCTTCTCTTCACAGTATATTGGGTTGTAATACAGCATAATGATATCTTCGTGTGAGCAGTTTATCAACCACATAGGATCAAATATATGTATCTTCTTGAAATCATATCTCCCATCCTTCAATAAGATAACAGCTTCTGCGGTCTTCCAGTCATAGTACCACCACATGAAATCTTTTGAAAAATGTTGTGGAGTAGGCATCAAAGGAATGTGTTTCAGTACGGTCGGTGGTTTATACTTCAAAGTCACCTTGTTCAACCCAGTAATCTGATCTTTGATCTTCTTATGAACAATCCTTTTAGGATACTGTGGGGTGAACACGTCCCATTTCATTCTGCTCTCTCTAACCATGCGATCTGCAAAGTAGCCAACTGCATCATTATTTACAGTTGCACCTGACAAGGTATGTCGGCAGACGTCGCGTACAGCCCAATAAGGTAGTGTTTTGATGTCATGGAATCTGTTGAAATACAGAATTCCTTTCTCCCACTTCACTGCAACACACCTTAGTTGTCTTAGGTATTTCCAACCTAGAGCCTTTCCCTTGAACAGTTCGTTGTGAAATTTATAAAAGCCTCCCGGAATTTCAGTCTTCGGTCGGTTGGCTTCTTTTTCTTTCAATTTTCTCAACAAGCTTTTCAGATCGTCAGATTGTTCACTATTTGGTTTTTGACTTTCTGAGTTCTTAAAGACTTCATCAACGAATGTCTTGCTCTTTTCACGTGCAAGTTTCTCAGCTTGGCTTGACATTTCATCAGAAAATTCAGGAAATGCAGAATCCTGTTTGTCTTTGAAATACTCGGGATATTCCTCACTAGTAATATCCTCCATCTCAACATCTTCAAACACTGGTGTATCTCTATCATCAGAGTGATTTCCTACATCTTTCTCAGGAATGTTAGGAATCTGATTCTCACTCATCAACTCTTCAAGAGATTTCTTGACTTGTTTAGCCAATCCTTCAAGTATTTCTTTAGAAATAGCTGCAGAAACTTCACCGTCTTCAAGATCAGGATCATTATACTCAAGCTCAAATCTCATGTCATCTGACTCAAATATTTTTGGAAACTTTCCTGTCAGCTCAATCGTCCAGACTTTCTTTGTCAACATCTGATGATATAACTTTTTGTCCTCATAAGATAAAGATCTGATCTTTTCATTCCAGAAAATATCATCATCATCATCAGTGTTACCACCAGGAGCTTTCGAACTTGATTCTCCTGCATCTTTACTAGCATCTCTCTTTTCACACTTATACTTATCAGTATCATCGTCATCGTCATCATCATCATCATTAGCAGAACTGTTATCAAAATCATCTCTAGAACCATCTTTGTCATCATCATCCTTCTTCTTAGGAGTATCATCGGCATCCTGTTTTAACTCTTCTTCTTCTTCTTCTTCCTCTGATTCAGATGGTTCAAAGTCAACAAGCTCTTCTTCACGCTCTTTATCTTCCTCTCCTTCTTTCAACTGAGAGCTTTCTCATAAAGATCGTCAATTAGCTTCCTTAAGCTCTTATTGTCTTTCTTCACTTGTTTATTCTCGAGTCTCAAAGAAATGTATCTTCTCGTATTTCTCTGTTCATGATTTAACAACTTCTGATTTTCATCCTGAAGTTGTTTAATCTTTGCTTCCAACTCTTCTTGACTCTCCTGTGAAGACTCAACAATATCCAACATCTTCTCATCATTATTTCTCAACTGCTCAATCTCTTGCTGTTGCTGGTTAATGATCTTCATCATATCTGCAAGATTCTGGTTCACTGCATTCATCACATCACTTGATACAGTAAACTTTGGTGTTGAAGCCTCAGCAACAGGAGTCTTTTTCTTGAATTTGTTCAAGACTCTTTCCATAGCCTCATTAAAGTCTTCAGTTGGATCAGCAGTTTTCTCAGCAGCAGATTTCTTCTGTTTCTTTGCTGCTGGGGATGTTACAGGGGTAGCAGATTTAGAGCTAGATACATCAGGAATTTTCTTTCCTGCAATCAAGATTTCAACTTCTTTTGATCTCTTCTTCTTTTGTTTTTCTATCTCATCTGCCTTTGATGTCTTCTTGTACATAGGCTTCTTTCGCTTTTCACCAACCATCGGTGATCCACTAAAATCTTCAGCACCCATTCCAAGACTCAGATCTATATCGTCCATAACAATCCGACTCTTCAATCTCTGTTCTTCTAAAGTCTTGTTGAGACTTTCTGACTCACCAACCACAGTGGCCTTGGGCTTGGTTTGTTTTACGGTCTCATTAGCAGAATCCCATCTTTCATCTTCTTGAGTCTCCTCAGAATTGGTAGACTCTTCATCAACTAACCTTGTACCTTTCTTTGCCATACTCTTATGTCTTCTTGATGTTTTCTTTGGAGGTACAGCCTCATCCTCCTTTTCCTTACCCTTTCCTTTCCCACTCTTAGCACCAACATTCACCACTTGTCGCTTTCTCTTTTCTTCAGGATTAACATGAAACAAAGGATCATCATTGTCAGATTAACTGTTCGCATTTCTAGCCTTATCAACACCTGGATCCTTATAACCAGGATTAATCAAGTGCCCGAACAGATTCTTCAGGGGTGGTCTTTCATTTTCAGGAACCTCTTTATAACCCTACATCCTGATCAATGTGTTCAAACTCGTATGATCTTGAACTAAAATCTGTGTCGGATCTTTTCTCAGCTTCTTGTACTTCTGATCAAATATCATTTGTAGGAATCTGGGATATAGCAAAAAACCTCTTGTGCTTCAAACCTTTCAATGGTTCAAGCATATGATCTAAAATCATCCCAGATACATTGAACGGCTTGTTCAATATAAGAGCTACCATCAATGAACTAATGCTCTTCCTCATTACATCATATCCACCACTAACGGAACCAAAGACATGCAACATCACATGAGCTAGGTATTTGAACTGTGGGCACAGTTTACCTTTGTGCAAAGCTCCATCTGTGATTGGTCCATTGTACTTCATTCGTAGAAAGCACTTCCTCTGTTCAATCCATGATAAACACCTAGGATCAGTCGTCTCATCATTCAATCTTAAGGCTTTGCGGATATCACTCTCTGTAACTATTTCCAGCTGCCCTTGAATGTTGCTAACAATAGCAGTTTGATTATCCGAAAAATCAATCCTCGCGTTCTTCCAGAAATCTAATTGGTGATATTTGTAGATTATGGCAGGTGTGGCTATCGCATCAACAACTCTGCTACGCTTCAAAAACTCTACAATTCCAGTGAATTTTGTATGCTTCTTGACATCGCCAAGAAACGCAGAGCAGTTATGAGCCTCTTCAAACGGTAAATCTTCTTCGGGTTTCTTTCTAGCAGCTTTATCAGATGATCCGGCTGGAATATCTGTCTTTTGAGGTTCTGCCATTTGAAATCCTGCAAAAATGAAACATGAAAATTCATTAAAAACGGACAAAATTCGCAAAATTGAAATTTAGTTTTTGAAATTCCTCATTCAACCCTTCGGTGGTTCGAATGTGGAAAATCTAAGGTTCGAAAGTGGAAAACAAGGTTCGAATGTGAAAATATGTTTAAAAATTATACATTCGACCCTATGAACAAGTCACCTTCGACCGGAAAAGCCACATTCGACCTTTCTAATATGGTCGAACCTGACTGTTCATATGACCAATTTTACAGAAATCAAATTTGACCATCTAAACATGTAATTTTCATTTGTTTACCTACTAACATGTCCGACTAAGTTTATTAATCAATGCAGATAACAACCAAGGGCATTGGGCTTTTATTCCCTATTGCAAGAAGATTAAAAATCATAAAGAAATTACCAATAAAACGAATTAATCGAATGATAATTGAGGCTTGTAGATGCTCGTTGATTTGTAACCCAAAATCGACCACTACTCCTTGTTTAGCTTTAATTGGTTTGTGTAAAACATGTAGAAGGGGACGAAATACTATGTAAGGTTGGATATAATACTAAGTGAAGCAAATATTGTTGATTCAAAGGTGATTGGATCTTGACTTGGATGGTTAAATGGTGAATTTTAAACATGGATATGATTGACCACGAATTCAGATATAATTACGCGTTAATCCATATTAGGAAGGTGGTAATGGTTGATTTTGCTACACATGAAAGATTGCTTGAAAAACATAGCGAGATTAGTGGCTAAAAATACGCGGTTGAAGCTTTGGGTCATGAACAAGGTCGGGTCGGACCTGGGTGATCTGATTGAGGGAAGGGAGATGGGGAATAGGAGTTGGGATGGTGTATTGGGCCGAATCTTTGGGCTTTGGGTATGTTTGGGTTAATGGTTTATGAGTTGGGTTAACTTGATAATGGGTTTAATGCAAATGGGTTTAGGATGTATGGTTTTCTTTATAAGTTTAAGTTTTAAAATCTTTTTTTTTTTTTTTTTTTTTTGAAAATACAAAGGATAAAATGGAAATACTTGAATATTAAGGGGACTAAATTTGTAAAACGTTAAGTGTGAAAGGGGACGGATGTCACAGTCTCACATATATTTAGATCGAGGAAGATTGAGAGAGTGGATAGTTTTTCTATTAGGGCTTGTGAGGATAAATATGAAAGAAACAAAAAATAGCGTACAAAAGAAGAAAGACAAATGAGCGCGAAAAAAAACCCAAGAAGCCCTTAAAATGTCATGTATCTCCCAAATGGTTTTATTTATCTATATCTATATCTATATCTATACTACGTTATAAAGGGGGAGACATGGGCAAATATGTCTAAAATGTCAAAGTTAGATGACATATGAAAAGACACAAGTATAAATCACTAAATTTTACTCACTTTCTTCCCTTTATACCCCTACTCACAAACTCCAAAGCCAATTGTATAAGTCATTAATGCACCATAGAAAGATTAACCAAGCCATTATCTATATCTATATTCTACACTTACATGTATTTTTTATAATAAATACACATAAGGGTACACAATGATAGCTATGTATGTCGTTGCAACGCGCAGGTAAACCCACTAGTATATTATAATAGATTGCTTTATCAAATTCCATATTTACTGTTCTTGCATTCTTATTTTTATTCGATAAAATGTTTTTTTGTTCTTCACATGACAATCCGAGCCAAACCGATACCGTATGGTATTCATTTTTATGGTTTTTGATCGATGTAAATTCATGTCGATACGCATCTCTTTTGGTTTTCGATCGATGTAAATTACATGACGATATCATCATGGGGTCAGACGAGATTTGAACGTATACATGCCACTAGAAAAATTCACAATGTGTGGCGAACCTAGTATCATGTTTGCATTGGGTTGTAACCCTAAGCTCTAAAACTTTTTCTCACCTGGTTATAGCCGAAAATAAATAAGTCATACTCAAAACTAGATTTGGCTAAATGGTTTTTTTTTCGGTTTCAGTTCCAAACCGGTTTGGGGACAAACCTATTTCAGTTCCACATCGGTTTGACCAGTTTGAGAGTCGGTTTTTTTTACCCAGTTTCAGATTGGTTTCTATTTCGGTTCGGTTCCAATCTGGTGCATGTACGCACCTTTTAAAATTATATAAACCACATACAATTTAGCTTTCATTATCTTTTAATTTTTTTAAACAAGAATTAGAAAACATAATTTTCTGGCCAAAATCAGTTTGAGAAAGTATATGATATAAAGTGTGTTAACATGAGAAGCAATAAGAAGCCACCAGGGGATGACAAGTGTCCTATTAACCAAACCCCATTTAACCTAACCAAACTATAATTACTTTTAACATCAGTTTAACACAAGGGCATTACAGACTTTAACCACACGTAAATGATTACGTGATTTAAGGCAGTTATTTTTGTAAACGATATTTTCAAATCATAATTTTAAATTCGCAAAACACAGACGATCTCACACACGTTTTAATCCAATTACGATTCAAACTCTATTTGATTAGCACGATTACAGTTTAATCGATCAATTCATCATGTTCGATACGTGTTTTCGTAGTTAATTAATCCATTGTTCAATAGTTTTTTGTTTAATTTTTGTTTCTGGTTAGCAGATTTAAACTTATCTGTTGAAGAGCAGAGAGTTGCTACTGAGAATTCAAATCAATTGCCTGATTATAATGCTTTTAATGGTATGATCAGCATCCTCTGTTTTTAGTCAAAAAACAGAGATATGTGTTTAGATAGATTTGTTAACATGAATGTTTTTATGTGTCTTCAGATTTGATCGAAAACACTAACCAGGATGTTGATTTTCATAGTTTGAATCTCATCAATGAATTCAGAGTTCAAGGTATGTTATAGTTTTAACCTGTTACCTTATATTAGTGCGTTTGATGTTATATACGAGTGTGTCTGTTTTTAAATTGTAGTTGATTATTGCTGGTACTGATAGTATATTAGTGCGTCTATTTTTATCATAGAGTGCGTTTGGATTTTTCAAACCTTTATTTTACTAAGTGTGTTTGAATAGTCAATAAGTGCGTTTGTTTGTTATTTTTTTAAAGGTGTTGCAACTGATGTTCCTGTTGATGACCAAGCTAGTAACACATACATCCCTGATGTACCTGATTCTCTCAAACCTGCAAAGGACATAGAGTTCCCTAGTATTGACCATGCACAAGAGTTTTATGCAAAATATGCAAAGGCTAGTGGTTTTTCTATTCGAAAGGGCACGTCAGATGTGCGAAAAGGTGTTCTAAGACTTAGATACTTTGTATGCTATAAGGAGGGTTTTAAGCCAGTCAAGGCAGGTGAAGAGAGTTCTAACAAAGATTTTAAGTCAAGGAAAAGGCCTTCCATCCGGACTGGATGTCCTGCATTTATTAGGCTAACCTCCGAGGATGGAAAAAAATTCAAGGTTTATGGCTTTAATGAAGGTCATAATCTTCCTTTTGTTCATAAGAGTGACATTCATTTTCTAGCAGCAAATAGGAAGCTGACACATACTCAAGAAGAGATGATATGTGAGATGTCTTCATTGAACATGGGTCATGTCAAAGCTTTTAACATCATAAAGACTAAGTATGGAGGTTTTGAGCATGTTGGTGCAACTGCAACTGATTGTAAGAACTTTAAAGGTGGATTAAACACCTTTATTGGTGAGTATGATGCAGATATGATTGTGACTAGGCTTAGGGATAAGGAGAAGTTCCTTCCAGATTTTTCATTTGAGTATTCTGTGGACCAAAAGAATGCATTAACTGGATTATTTTGGGCTGATGCTTTATGCAAGAGGAATTATATGGAATTTGGAGATGTGATCTCGTTTGATGTAACATTTAACACTAACAAGTATGTTTTTAATTTTTACAGGCTTTTTGAAATTCAACTTTTACATGTTTATAGCTTTTTTAATTTTTTAATTTTTTTACAGGTACAAGATGGTGTTTGTACCATTTACCGGAATTGATAACCATTGTCGGAATGTCACACTTGGTGCAGGATTGTTGTCATTCGAGACAACTGAATCATACACATGGCTGTTACAATCATTTTCCAAATGTTTTGGGAAGCACCCCAAATTGGTTGTAACTGATCAAGATGGTGCTATGAAAAATGCAATACAGTTGGTTTTTCAAAATAGCATACATAGATTGTGTATGTGGCATATCATGAAGAAGGTTTCTGATAAGGTCAGCGTGAATTTTTATTTTAATTACATTAGTGCGTCTGTTTAACATTAGTGCGTTTAAATACTCTGTTGTTTTGGATACAATATTTTTTTAATGCGTCCAAACTTACCTGTTAGTGCGTTTGTTTCCATATTGTTTTTTTATAGGTTGGTAGTGCATTATGCAGTGATGATGAGTTTAAAAGGAGAATCTGTGCAATTGTTTGGACAGACTCCATTAGTCCGGAGACATTTGATTTTCAGTGGGGGTGTACTTATTGTCGATTACAAGCTAAAGGAGAACGATTGGTTGACGGAAATGTTTAATATGAGGTCAATGTGGATTCCTGCCTTTTACCGGGATAAACCTATGTCTGGGCTAATGAGGACAACATCAAGATCCGAGAGTGAGAATCATTTTTTTTGCCAAGTGGCAAATTCTCAGTTGACTCTTGTTGAGTTCTTCAACCATTTTGAAACGTCCCTTGAAGGTCAGAGATTCAATCACAGGAAGAATGACCATGATTTCAGACATACGGTTCCTGACCTTTGGACTAAGGATCCTATCGAGGAAGAGCCGTCTAAAATGTTTACACGAACTATCTTCTTTGATATTCAGGAAGAAATATATCCACTTATGAAGGTTTAATAAGTATTCATATGCAGAGGGCTGATGAAGAAGGTTTTTTGAAGATTTTTGTTGATGATCCACAAGCATATGGTAAAGGCTTTATTGAGGTAATGTTATTTTGGTTTTTTATTATTAGTGCGTTTAAATTAGTTATGAGTGTTGGATTTATATGTACGGTCTTGATAACTTAACGCTACTGACTGAGCTGTGACCCGTAAGAGTTACACCTTGGGCAACGAATATTAAATCCACTTAACTTGATTAACTGGTAATCACGAACAACTAACGAAAGAAAAAAAAAAGGTTTTATTATTTATACTAATTATAAATAATATCACGTTTATTGGTTGTGGGCTTTATATCGCATCTTAGACTTGGTCTAGATGTTCTAGGCTTGGAGCCCGGTGGGTGATTGACATATCATTATCATTATATTAAATAGTGATAATAATTATCAATTTATTTTTAGTATTGAAACAATCACTACTAAAATTCTGCCGCAAGTTTCAAAGAAAGTCAAAAGTCCCTATATATATTATTATTCATATATGCATCTCTTGATGGAGAATAATATATATATAGAGTAGAACCACAACCAAAATTCAGCCATTAAACCCATCGAAATAGGAGCCATTATTTGGTTTTTGTCCTTTTATGCAAAAGGAACAAGCTGTTGTGTTTTTCGGCTGATTAGTCACCACCGTGATTTGATATTGTCTCGTGTTCGCTTTTCTAGCATTCGTTCGTTGTACCTCGGTGTCTCAAACGGTTAATTATTAACCACTCAGGTATATCTATCTCATTGGTAGGTTAATAATATTTAGTACCGTGTTTGTATGTTTTTGTAACCAGATCCTGTTCGGTTAGTTTTGGTGTTGAAATTTTATAAACATTCCGCTGCGTTTATTAATTATATATTTAATTAATAACAATTATATCAAACACGTTTTTGATAAAAAGTAAAGTTGACACCACTGAAACCCAACAGTGGTATCAGAGCCTCGGTTACAACATACAAATCGGATCCGGTCTTGTAACCGGTTATAGATCTCAAACTTTATATTATTTAAAGTTTCAGATCTAAATAATTTTTTGGGCAACAAAATATTTTGG
Source organism: Ambrosia trifida (assembly GCA_028751855.1). NCBI lineage: Eukaryota > Viridiplantae > Streptophyta > Magnoliopsida > Asterales > Asteraceae > Ambrosia > Ambrosia trifida. The sequence continues at coordinate 58,878,246 of CM054128.1, read as the reverse complement.
TCAAAGTTTTATTTATTTTATTTGACCAAAAGATTACCCAATTTTTGTTGATTGTGTGAAATATGTAAATCTGGCCCGACCTTGTTGTTGAATATTTTATATTTATTTCAGTTTTGGTTTTATGGTTTTGGCCCACTTTGTTGGCTCAAAGTTGTAATAGATTAGGTTTTTTTTATTTTTATATATTTTTGTAAATATTAAATCTTGAAGACCCGAAGTCAAAACTGAAGACCAAGACAGGAGTCATGAAGTCAGTGGGAGTCTCTCAAGACAAGAAGATGCACTCAAGTCTAAGTCCATCCTTGTGGTTGTTTATGAGTTGTGACCCCATGACCCCGTTTGGTCTTGCTAAAAGGCTCTAGCAAGATCAAACAATTTTTGGCCATATGATTTACATATTTATTTGTTATTGTGGTTGCTTTATTTTATAAATTGTTATAACATACCAACCTAATACCAAACCTTTTAAAAAGGAAGTTTTTAAAATATTGACACAATCAAATAAAACAAGTTCTAAACTTATTTTTACAACTTGTGAAAAATTTATCATAAAACAAATAGTTTGTTTTTTAAAATAAATAATAACCACTAGAGTTTTTGAAATTTAAACAAAATTTTAACTTTTTAAAAACTCACAACTTAATAGTTTTAACTATTAACTTTAATTGGTTATTCAAGTCGTGACAAACTTTGTTTTAATAGGTTATTTAAAATTAAGTGTCTCGAGTGATGAAAGGGTTAATTATACTGTCACGTACATTATATAGTAAAACTGGCTTTTACGACCCTATTCGGTAAACTCTAAAATGAAATCCCATATTTAAAATCAATAGTCTATGCCATCCTATTATAAGGAACACTTGGAGCATAATGCGAACCATCAGTGTTGGGAGCCACAGCACCACACTTGATGTCTAGTTTATCCTCCAAGGTGCAAGGGTTTCGTAGACACATCCGGCCCTTCCACACGTACCTATTTTAGGGCGACTATTACTTTTCCCTCTTGGCATGCCACAGCGGCCTGGAGAGTGAAAGTGGGCATAGATGAGGCTAAACGTATCAATGCTTAGACAAGAGTTGTCATAGTAGGCCTCATACTCGAGAGTTGTGCATTTCTCACAATTGACACTCATTGTCTGTCTGCCTAACCACTTACTAATATTGCATGCCACAGCTGCCTTTAGTAACTGATATAGTTAGATTCTCATTCCCTATAATTATTGTAAATGGGTCATTAATTAATAAGGAAATTAAACATCGATAATACTAATTAAAAATTATTTTGCTTATTAACAGATGGCTAATGAAAACAACTCCACTTTTGCTCTCAAGTCAATACTTGAGAAAGAAAAACTAAATGACACTAACTTTCTCGAATGGCACCGCAATCTAAGAATTGTTCTCAAGATGGCAAAGAAGCTCTACATTCTAGATGGCCCAGTCCCCAACGAGCCTGAAAATAACACTGTTGCTGCTCGTAAGGCACTGGAAAAACATAACGAGGATGCCGTTGAGGTAGCCTGCCTTATGCAAGCCACTATGTCTCCTGATCTCCAGAAGAACATGGAAGACAAGAATGCATTTGACATGATCGAGCAACTTAAGGACATGTTCCAGAAACAAGCCCGACAAGAACGCTACGACACCTTGAAACAGCTCATAAGCTGTAAAATGCAAGAGGGCTCATCTGTTAGTGCTCATGTGCTTAAGATGAAAGGGTACATTGACCAACTCAATAAACTTGGTTATCCCCTGCAAAATGAAATGGCAGCGGATTTCATCTTGAACTCTCTCCCCAGCTCTTACGACCAGTTCGTAATGAATTTCAATATGAATGCCTGGGAAAAGACAGTGACTGAGCTTCATGGAATGCTCAAAACAGCTGAGATGAATATACCTAAGAAAACTAATCAAGTTTTGATGGTCAAATCTGCTGGTGTCAAAAAGCCCAACATCAAGAAAAGGGGTTATAACGGCAAAGGCAAAAAAAAAAGTTAATGTTGCTGCCAAACCTGCCACCAACAATAATAAGCAAGTTGCAAAAGCACCACCTCCTGAAGAGCGTCAGTGTTATGAATGCAACAAGGTGGGGCACTGGAAACGCAACTGCCCTGAATATCTGGCTAAGCTGAAATTGAACAAGGCCAACGGTGTTGGCACTTCTTCAGGTATTCTTATTTATGTTATTGAACTTTTCACTATTTCCGGCAACACATGGGTTTTTGATACCGGATGTGGTTACCACATCATTAATGTCTTGCAGGAGCCTGAAAAGTGGAAGAAGCTGAAACAAGGCGACATGGAGCTCATCGTTGGTGATGGGAAGAGAGTACCGGTTCTTGCAACTGGAACGTATCATCTTTCATGTCCTTCTGGCCTTGTAGTTACTTTAAATAATTGTTTGTTTGCACCTGGTTTAACCAGAAACATTATTTCAGTTTCTTTATTGTTTGAACAAGGTTTCAAGTACGTTTTTAATGGTATTGCTATTTCTACTTACTTGAATGATGTCTTTTATTTTGAGGCTAAACCTCAAAACGGTATTTATGAGATAGATCTTCAAACAGACAATAACATATATAATCTTTCTAAACGTAACAAAGCTGGCAGTAGTGAAACATTTCTATGGCATTGTAGAATTGGCCACATAAGCAAGGCACGCATAAAATGGCTCCAATCCGAGGGGATCCTTGAATCCACTGGACAGGACTCCTTTAATGATTGCGAGTCTTGCTTAGCTGGAAAACTCACCAAAGATCCTTTCACCTATGTTGGTGAACGAGCAAATGGTTTATTAGGACTCATACATACTGATGTATGTGGCCCTTTTAAAACCATGAAAAGAAATCATGAAAGATACTTCGTCACATTTATCGACGATTATAGTCGATATGCTTATGTCTATCTCATGAAGCATAAGCATTAAACTTTTGACAAGTTCAAAGAGTTTCAAAACGAAGTTGAAAACCAGCTCAGTAGAACAATAAAGTTACTTAGATCAGATAGAGGTGGAGAATACCTAAACTCAGAATTCCTCAATCATCTGAAAGAGCGTGGAATAATTTCACAGCCCACTCCTCCTGGCACACCCCAGCTTAATGGCGTGAGTGAGAGGAGAAATCAAACCCTACTTAATATGGTTCGATCGATGATGTGTAGGACTAACTTGCCTCACTCCTTTTAGGGTCATGCTCTTATGACCGCTGCCCGCCTAGTCAATCTGGCTCCGACTAAAAAGGTAAACAAAACCCCATATGAGATATGGCATGGGCGTAAACCCAATTTGGAATACCTAAGAGTATGGGGATCTAATGCTTATATCACCAGCGATTCTGATGATAAGATCAATCCTCGAGGCGAAAAGGTTATTTTCGTCGGATACTATAACAAAAGCGGATATCTTTTCTACCATCCTGATGCAAAAACTATTTCCATCAAAAGGAATGGAAAGTTTCTCGAGGAAGAACTTCTTAATCGAGGAACTGGAAATAATATTGTGGATCTTGAAGAAATTCGAGAACCACAAACAACCGCTGATGAAGTCGGAGCGTCTGATCAACAAGAAATTGTTGTTAATGAATCAGAGATAAACACAAGTGTTCGCAGAAGTAGCAGGACTCGAAAAGAGCCTGACAGATATCTTTGGAATCTTGATGGTTCTAAAGTCCTGGTAGTAGCTGAGTCAAACGACGAACCTGCTAACTACAAATCTGCTATCTCAGATCCTGAATCTGCGAAATGGCTGGAAGCCATGAATGCTGAGATGCAATCTATGCGTGACAATCAAGTCTGGGACTTAGTTGAGCTACCCCCCGAATCTCGGGCAGTAGGGAGCAAATGGGTTTTCAAGAAGAAAACCGACATGCATGGAAATATACACACTTATAAAGCACGGTTAGTTGCGAAAGGTTTCACTCAAACTCAGGGTATTGACTATGATGAGACCTTCTCGCCCGTTGCTATGATCAAATCGATCAGGATATTGCTTGCCATAGCCGCGTACTATGACTACGAGATATGGCAAATGGATGTCAAAACTGCTTTTCTTAATGGACATCTCTTTGAAGATGTTTATATGGTTTAGCCTAACGGTTTTGTTGATCCAAAATATCCTAATAGGGTGTGCAAACTAAATAAGTCCATTTATGGACTTAAACAGGCATCTCGTAGCTGGAATCTTCATTTTGACCAAAAGATCAAAGAATTTGGTTTTCTCAAAAATGAAGATGAGCCTTGTGTTTACAGAAAGGCTAGTGGGAGCACTATATCATTCCTCATCCTGTATGTGGATGATATACTGATAATTGGAAACAACATCCCTATGCTTAACGAAGTTAAACACTATTTGGGAACTTGTTTCGCAATGAAAGATCTTGGAGAAGCAGCTTACATTCTAGGAATCAAGATCTATAGGGATAGATCTAAGCGGCTTCTAGGGCTATGTCAAAGTACATACATAGAAAAAATGATGACACGATTTAAGATGGAAAACTCCAAGAAAGGAGGTGTTCCTATGACTAAAGGTACTATCTTGAACAAATCGCAATCTCCTTCAACGGACATTGATATTAAGCGAATGGAAGCAATTCCATATGCTTCTGCGATTGGTTCTATCATGTATGCTATGTTATGCACTAGACCTGACGTCTCGTATGCTTTAAGCATGACTAGCCGTTATCAGCAAAGTCCTGGCATAGCCCATTGGACTGCAGTCAAGAACATTCTAAAGTATCTGAGAAGAACTAAAGATATGTTCTTAGTATTTGGAGGAGTGGAAGAAGAGCTCACTGTAAGATGTTACACTGATGCCAGTTTTCAAAGTGACCGAGATGATTCTCGCTCACAATCAGGTTTGTATTCACTCTGAATGGAGGAGCTATCTCATGGAAAAGCTCCAAACAGAGTGTTGTGGCGGATTCAACCACCGAATCTGAGTATATAGCCGCATCAGATGCTGCAAAGGAAGCTGCTTGGATGAAGAAATTCGTAGCCGACCTTGATGTGGTTCCAAGCATTCGGAAACCCATCGAGATCTTTTGTGATAACACAGGTGCTATAGCTCAAGCCAAAGAGCCCAGATCTCATCACCAGGTCAAGCACGTTCTAAGAAAATTCCACTATATACGGGAAATTGTGGAACGTGGAGACATCATGATAAGCAAAGTAAACACAGATCAAAACCTAGCAGACCCGTTTACTAAGCCCATGACTCAGGACAAGCATGATCAGCATAGGGATGCTATAGGGCTTAGATTAGCTAGCCATATGTTTTGATTTAGTATTTGGATGTACGAACATTTAAACAGATATACTTTTGAATTCGTTTTTATTTACTAGTTAAATATAATTTTGAATCTTATAATTGTGTTCGATTTTAATACGTTTAATCCATGAATATTATATTCTAAATTATCCGTAGTCGATCAGACTCGTGGGAACGACTCTGAATTAAGACTATTCTGAATTTGGACTCAAGTAGTTAACTCCAAGTTCACAGACCTCATTATGAATGACGTTGGATGTAACTCGCTTCAAATCATCTTCATGGATCTTAGTCATAAGATGTTTTGACATTGGTATACTCATTTAGTATCCTCTGACCTGAGATGCATATTAGAACTTCCGTTTACCAAGGATTATTCTTTGATTACTGTCAACCGCTGTCGCGTAACTGCTAGTCATAAAGGCTTTAATTGGGAATAGTTCTGAAGTTCAGTGGGAGTTGTATGTAATCGATAAGGGATTCGGTACTCTTACATGATACGTAACAGTTAGACATCGTGGCGCCCTCGTTGATTCAAACTGGTGAAGTGTAAGGCCTTACCCAAACTAACTGTGTGTTTGATTGGACCACTATGAATCTTGATCGAGAACAATAATAATTGAACACCATATGAGAATGAACTTAATCCATGTCTCATTGATTCAATTGATGTCTTTTACGGAAAGGATGAATGACAACTATGGCCATAAGTCTATTGTCTTGTCTAAAACAAGATGTTTTGGTTAATGACTTTAAAGTGTCATACCTTGTTAGGGGCAGCCATGTGCAGCTAGAGCACCGCTGACTGTCTGTGTTAAGGATTTTATCGAATACCGTCCAAGTGGGAGATTGTTGGATTTATATGTACGGTCTCGATAACTTAACGCTACTGACTGAGCTGTGACCCGTAAGAGTTACACCTTAGGCAACGAACATTAAATCCACTTAACTTGATTAACTGGTAATCACGAACAACTAACGAAAGAAAAAAAAGGTTTTATTATTTATACTAATTATAAATAATATCACGTTTATTGGTTGTGGGCTTTATATTGCATCTTAGACTTGGTCTAGATGTTCTAGGCTTGGAGCCCGGTGGGTGATTGACATATCATTATCATTATATTAAATAGTGATAATAATTATCAATTTATTTTTAGTAATAAAACAATCACTACTAAAATTCTGCCGCAAGTTTCAAAGAAAGTCAAAAGTCCTTATATATATTATTATTCATATATGCATCTCTTGATGGAGAATAATATATATATAGAGTAGAACCACAACCAAAATTCAGCCATTAAACCCATCGAAATAGGAGCCATTATTTGGTTTTTGTCCTTTTATGCAAAAGGAACAAGCTGTTGTGTTTTTCGGCTGATTAGTCACCACCATGATTTGATATTGTCTCGTGTTCGCTTTTCTAGCATTCGTTCGTTGTACCTCGGTGTCTCAAACGGTTAATTATTAACCACTCAGGTATATCTATCTCCTTGGTAGGTTAATAATATTTAGTACCGTGTTTGTATGTTTTTGTAACCAGATCCTGTTCGGTTAGTTTTGGTGTTGAAATTTTATAAACATTCCGCTGCGTTTATTAATTATATATTTAATTAATAACAATTATATCAAACACGTTTTTGATAAAAAGTAAAGTTGACACCACTGAAACCCAACAATGAGTGCGTTCAAAAGTATTACTAATACAAATTTTGGTTTTTAAATTATTTAAGGCGTCTGAACCTACTTATGAGTGCGTCTGAAGTCAACATTATAATTTTTTATCTTTTTTACAGGTTCTGTTCAAAAAGGAAGTTGTTGATGGTGTTGAGGATGTGACTACATTATGTACATGCAGGAGGTTCGAGCAGTACGGGTTGCTGTGTAGGCATATTTTTTATATATTAAGGTTGATGAAGGTTTATAGATTCCCGAAAAGATACATTTTGAGGAGGTGGATAAAAGATGTTGTACCAAATGAAATCAAGTATTCATTTGAAACAGGAGATTTTGGTGATGACAAGACGAAAGAAGCCAGACGTATTGCACGAGAGATAGTTTTGGGCGGTGAATATCTTGCAAACACACTAATTGCAGATTTATCCGAGTTGACTTTGGTTAATGATAAAATCAAAGAGTTGGTTAAGAAGGTTGATGAGGGAAGGTTTAAGAGACCTAGTCATCAGAATAAGCATGATAGGTATGCTTCTCGTCTTGGTTATGAGAAACCATCAAATGCGGAACCCACCATTCGACTTCTGAATGGTATCAAGAACAAAGGTCGTGGCAAGCAGAAGCGCATAAAGTCCAGCAAGGAAAAGCAGGTTAGTCGATCCGGCAAAAGGAAGGGGAAATGTGCAATATGCGGGGAGGGTGGACATGATAGACGAAAACACGCGAAGGAGGGTGTTTCAACCGAGCCGCAAGGTGAACAAAATGATCATATTGTGGAAGAAGACATTGATGATAATGAAGACATTGATCTAGAAGTTCCTGATGATGATCAGGGGTTTTCTTAGATGTCTTTTTTTTTAGTTTTATGATGTTTTGACTTGCAAATCTTACTGTTTTAATGAGTGCGTTTGAATGTACACAGGGTGCGTCTGAACATTATACAAGTAAACAAGAGTGCGTCTGTTTTAAACATTAGTACGTTTGTTTTAAACATTAGTGCGTTTGTTTTAAACATTAGTGCTTTTAAATAAAAGAACAAGTGCGTTCATAACACAACTATTAGTGCATCTATTTCATTAATACTAAAAACATGAAAAACAGTTACATAAACACCATCACCATTACCATTACCACCACCAATACCACTACCACCTTTACACCACTACCAACCTAACAACCACATAAACTATTAAAAGATCTACAAAAAACCACCACCCCAAAACAACCATTATAAAAACATCAACATCACTAGGAACCCAAGATTGCATCCCTTACCTTTTGCTTGGATTCCATGTTCTTCATGATGCATGCTTGTGTGTTGCTAAGTGACTCACAGATGAGGTTGTCAAAAGATGCTTGAGTATGTAGGTGCTTAATAGCTTCATCTGTGAATGGTGTTTTCTCTTCCTCCAACAGCTTTTCTATGAGATCCAAGTTCTTCATGTATTGCGTCTGAACCTCAGTTTGTGCAGACAAGATGAGTTTAGGTCATCCTGCACCTCTAAAATGCCGTCAACCAGAACTACAATTTACACTTGCATGTTGCTTATTGCATTATCTATGTCGTTTGCAGCCATTTTTTCTTCTTTTTTTTTGTGTTTTTAGATGAATCAGTATGCTTCTTTCTCTAGTGTTTATATAGGCTAAAATTGAAATTTAATTAGTGGTAGTTGAATATTTAAGTTAAAGATTTTATTTAAATTTATTATTAGTCAAATCATATTTATCATATAGTTAGATTTTTTTAGTTTTTTATTATTAAAATAAGCATGTAATATTTTTTTGTCAGATTATCTTTGTATAATTAATAAGATATGCAAGTTGCAGAAGTTAATCATTACGTTTGTAAGATTTTATAAAAGTGAACATAACCTGTTTTCCATTTTTTGTGTTTATAAGTGCGTCCAAAACATGATATTTAAGGCGTCTGAATTTTCAAAAGTGCGTCTGATTTTACATGAGTGCGTCTGTTTATATAATTTTTACCCAGTATTCAATGCCTTGTTTATACGCACATTATTTTACATGAGTGCGTCTGTGTTACGTACTCAAGTGTTTCTTAATCTGAATCTTTTTTAAATCCATTTTTTTCTTTAATTGTAATTATATTTATCAAAATCGTATGTTTTTGTGAATATTATATGCGTTTGATTGTTTTTTAATTACGTTTAATGTGATTTTAAGCGATTGAATGCAATGCTCTGTTTTTTTTTCTGCAAATCAGTAATTCTTTTTTATTCAAATCAATGTGTTTTGATTGTTTAATGATTTGGAACAGTTAATCGGTTTCAATTATTTGTTTAATTGTTGAAATAATTTTGTTTTGATGTTACGTTTCGATCAATTGTGAATCCCTGTTCTTACGATTTTCTGGAAATTAAAACGCATTTTCCCTAAATTACCCCTGGTTAGCTTAACTAAAGTATGATTAAGATTGTTAATTACCATCTTGCCACCGCCTAAATCCAATGGCTCTCGATGCTTCTTATGCTTCGTATGTTTAGACGCTTTATACGTTAGCGCTGCCCAATCAGTTTTTCCCTAAAACGATTTCGGCTCTTTTTTTTTAGTTCCAACCAATTTTTAGCGCTACCTGATTTTGGTTCGTTCTTATATTTTTGGTACCGATTTCGGTTCTTTTTTTCCCCTCTCTATCCGGAACCCAAACCGAACCGAACCAATGACTTCTCCATCCAAAACCAGTTCCATTCCATACTAGGTTCCACTAAACCCACGTCGGCACACATAAATCGTTGTTTATAACTTATAAGATCTCTGTTTGCGGAGGATTGCTTGTTTGGTCGCTATAACCCACATATATCCACATTAAGGTTCATAATCACTCTCCTAATTTATTTATTTCTTTTTTTTTTTCGGTAGGAGTTTTTGATCTTTTGTTTAATTATTTAATCTGGGTTAAGTTATTGGTACCCGAATTAGTGAGTTTTTGGTTTATCCTCTGCAAATTGTACCTGTTACTGCTTATTTACAGTGTTATGTGGGTGTTTATGATGCAAGTATTAAACTTTATTTGCACAGTTTATGAATGTTTGTATGACCTTGTTGGATGGACATAGTTGTGGCTGTTTTTTCTAGTTTTTTTAGGATCTTTATTTTAGGGGCATTTGTTATAAGATATTTGTTGTTGTTTTTTCTTGTCAAATAGCTTAGCCCGTAAATTGTTTTGTTCTTGGAGTGTGTAGACTATAGATAATTGTCTTCCATTTCTGATTTGACCTTAGATCCAGCACCCATGCCCTCAAATTGTTTTTTTTCACCAAATTCTGAACCACCTGAACAACCTAGGCGATGCCCCCTTTTTGCTAGTTATCAACCTCAGTGTTTTCGTTGTCGAGTAACAACTAAGGTTGAATGGTCCTATGAGGACACTAATATTGAGGTCCGAGTGTACGAAAATGAGGCTTAGGTTGAGGCTGGTGAGGCAATGAGCATATTACAGAGAACAATTGCTGCATTGTGGCGTAGGGTGATATCAAGCGATAACAAGCGATAGACGACTATTAACATAAAGAAGTCAAGGCTGTCACGTTGAGACTTACGCTTTTACTATTAAACTTAGTGTTAAATTTTTATTGGATAAAGCGGGCTAGTATATTTTATCTACATATATTGGGCCAAATGTTAGGTATAAAGCTATAAATATTACTATGATTTGTAGGCATATATATAATCAGTGTTGCAAAAGGCGCTAGGCGCTAGGCAGGCGGTGAGGTCCAGCCTAGGGACTAGTCGGGACTAGGCGAAAATTAGGCGGAATTAGGCGTTTTGGTATTTTATAGGTATTATATATATATATACACACAAAATTAGGGTTTTTTTTAAAATATGTTAAGATATATACACATAATACTTAGAAATACTTAGATATATACACATAATACTAAGAAATACTTAGAAATACCTAGAAATTTAAAAAAAAATTAAAAAAAAAAAAACCACCGCCTAGGACCGCCTAATAGCCAAACGCCTAGGAAGCCGCCTAGGTCAAAAATAGGCTAAATGTGTCCGCCTAGCGCCTAGGCCGCTTTTTACAACACTGTATATAATAGATAAATAATAATTTATTAGAGCCGAACTGAGCCGAGCGGACCTTTGCTCATGCTTGGCTCATTTTTAAACCGAACCGAGCTGATCGGCTCATTTACAACCGAGCGGACGATCGAGTCGAGCTAGCATTTTTTGAACGAGCTGCAAGCGAGCCACAAGCGGCAAGCGATTTGAACAGCCCTACTGTAAACTGGTTTTGTTCTTGGGTATAGACTGATAGATAATGGACTTCCATTTCTGATTTAACCTTAGATCCAACACCCACGCCCTCAATTTTTTTTTTTTTTTGCCCAAATTCTAAAGCATCTTGCACATATGTGGCTTGGAAGAAGCACCTAAACAACCCAGGCGATGCCCCTTTTTTGCTAGTTATCGACCTCGTCTGTTCTTAGGAAGAACTCATTTAGAACCTGGCCTGTCTTGGAACTCAGATAATAATTGATGTAAATATGTTTTTATAAGGTTGCATCAAATATTGTTTGTTAATGGGATTCAGAAAGAAAAATAATTAATAGGTCTATATAGCCCATGACTCGTTTTGACCCAAACCCTCGTTCATTTGCCAAAACTACAATTTATATATAGCTAAATAAAATGTAGTCGCTGGCATGCCGTAAGTATATAGCAACTGAGATTGATAGTCATGACATTTTTAAGAATTGTTTGTGGATTGTATATGTTTGTCTTCCTGTATGTTTGTGTATAGGTTGTTTATGGTGGTATAGTGTCTATTCTTTCGATGCATTGCTTTCATTTTTTTTTTTTTTTTTTGGGTGTGTATGTTTTTCGTTGTGTGTTTGAGCAGAGGGTCTCCCTGGAAGCGGTCTCTCTATTCTTAGGGGGTAGAGGTAAGGCTGGCCTACATCCCACCCTCCCCAGACCCTGCTAATAGCTTTGCTATTTGTGGGATTTTACTGGGCTTGGTTGTTGTTGTTGTTGTTTTGGTTAATCAGTTTTCTTTCAGTCTGATGCTATGAATCTCATTTAATTAATTATAGTTCCTATAATTGCGTTTAATAATTTGGATCTTGAAATTAAAAACTGTGTGGGCCAAACATACCAATCTGACCCACTCATTTAGTCCGTTACCGATATGTCTAACCTGCCAATTTTGCCATCACCAAGTAAATTCACCTACTAGCATAACGTAGAATTGGCAAAATAAGATTTGGGTGTCCTTCACGGGTAGCTCAGTTGGTGAATGGACCAGGGATCTCTCTTGGAGGTCTCGGGTTCGATTCCCACGAAGGACATAATGAGAAATGATGGATGACTCATGGCCTATGGTCATGAGTTCGAGTCCTGATCTCGCCAGGTTTTACCGGTTCACTACTGTCGTGCCTTCGGGCGGGTATGTGGGTCGGGTTTTCCCTGGAAGCGGGCTGTCGGGCGGGCTAGGGGCTTCGTGCGTCCGGGATGGGCCGGGCTGTGCCCCTGTCTTTGCCACTGGGGGGCCGCGTAAGAAGTACCCGGCGTTGTTTAGTTGGCCGTTCAAAAAAAAAAAAAAAAAGATTTGGGTTATTTTGGGTATGTATGTATTATGATGTGCTGAGTTATTTTGGACCATAAGTACTTTTTAATGGGATACACAAAATAGATCTCAATCTTTAACGTTGTGTTCCCGAGTTTAATAAAAGAAGGAAAAGAAGAGAAAGGGAATTAAAGAGAGAAAAGAGAGGGAGTGGAAATGAAAGATTTAATTAACTAGTCTGTTTCTGAATTCGAAGAAAATAAAAAGAAAAGTAAGTGTTTTATATTTAAAAAAGTTTTTCCTTCCAAATTTTGGAAGGATGAGAAATGAAGGAAAAAAGCAAAATTTTCCTTCCGTTTCTTTTTCTTAAAAAAGGGTGGAACACGCTTTTTTCTTGACATCCTTCCAAATCTCTTCTTTTCCTTCGTTAAATGAAACTTGGGAACACAGCATAAATGGGCAGTTAAAAAAGGTAAGTCTTTCACAAACTACAGCGTGTTCTTGGATGCTTGTTTTTCATCTTAATCTGACGGACACAAGTCAATACCATCAATTTTTCACCTGAATTAATAAGTAGTGCTATTATTAATTTTTCCCAGCCACCACCCTTGAAATTGGATTTTTTCCGTAGTAATTCGATCCCAATACCCCCTGAAATCTGCATGCATTCATGTATCAACTTTTGCGTTTGTGTTTTTATACTCATATTCTTGAGTCTGGTAAATCTACCAACTTGGTTTTCTCCGAACTTAATTATCAAATTTTGTGTCTTCATATAATTGAATGTATAGGAACAGAACACTGATTTTATGAAAAGAAAGGTAAAACAAATAGCACCAATATCAAAAGGGGAAGGCAAATCAAAATGATCTTATAATGAGAATAAAAGTTGGTTCAAATCATTTACAGCCCGGAAACATAATGCTGCTTCATTGAATTAAGAGCTTTCTTAGATCATCCTTGTTACATTTTGATTATTTCACTCCCAATCCTCCTAATCAGTTGCAGAACAACGAATTAGGGGAAACCATCCAAATCAAATTGTTTGGTCCTATTTCTTTATGTGTGTTGAAATTTGTACCGGTTTTGGAGCTCAAGTCAAACTGCAGTAGTTCTTTTCTGTTTTAAATTTGTATTTTTTAAACTCCCATATTGTTTTGCCAGCATGAGAAGTCAAAAATAAAGAAGCTTGCATTATTAAATTTGATATGTAGTAAGTTTTTTGTTTTCTTAACTGGAAAATAATGGATAGGTGATTATGTGAAGGAATTATTTTGTGAAACACTTTTAATTTTTTATTAAGTCTAAAGACTTTGAAATTGGTAGAACTTAATTTTGTTGTCAAAATGAATGAGTAAATATGCTTACCTTTTTCTTTTTTCTTTTAAGTTATGGTGCATTTGTTATTTCGTTTCTTGTTCTTGTTGCTATATCTTGCCAATGTAAAGTGACTGTTTTGAATGTTTAGTTTGTGCAGTTTTCTCTGTTTTGATTGTAAGACGTGGAAATGCATCCTCCATTGACGTTACACAGACACCCAATGTGTGCTGAAGTAAGTTAAAAGGCTCGTTTGCTCTTTTCGTCTATAATAAACATCAACACTGCTTTGAGACACGTGTTTGGTGTAAAAATCTGTGTTGTTTTGTTGATATTGAATGAAACTGATGTTGCGGTCATGTTCGGTGTAGATAATAGAACTGTTTCAGAAGTGCCATAATGAGCATCCTTACGGAAAATTCTTTGGTGAGTGTACAGATCTCAAGATAAAGCTCGATAAATGTTTCCGCCAAGAAGTAAGCCTTGTTCAGCAACCATTTTATCTTTATTAATTTCTGATGTATTATTTAGAATATATGAATTATAAAATGGCAGAAAGCAGTAAAGAGGAAGGCAAATTTTGAAGAGAGTAAGAAATTGAAAGAGAGACTGCAAGCATATAGGAAAGAAGCTGCAGCTGAAACTGAGAATGTCATGTGAAACATCTTATTTGTGATGGAAATGAGAGCATATATTCAATAACCAAACAAGCTACATTGTGGCAGTTGAAAGGCTAAAGTTTTACAGAATCTTCTTATGACTTTCTTCCATCTTATAAATTAGTCTGTCACTTGTTTTAGGTCATTAGACTCGTCTTTGTGTCCTCTAAACATGCTAGTGATCTTGAAAGCTTTGCTTTATAATTGACTAAACAGTCTGTGTTCTAAAGTTAGTTTGAATGTATCTAATGAGAAGAGCTAAAATACTTTAAGTTGAAAAATGAACAGTTCAAAACTAGTTAAATATGTAAAATGCTCAAAACCTTAAAAAGTTATAAGCGTGTTAATTGTGTCAGGTTGGCAGGTTGAATCGTTGATGTGAACAAGACTCATTAGCTTATTATTTTCTTAAACATGTCAATTCTAATCCAGACTTCCAAAGTTGTAAAACTCGACTCAAGTCATCTAACCTATTTATCGGTGGTATTTAAATGTTGTGTATAATAAACAGGTTTATATAGTTGTAAATGAATTATCAATGACCTGTTTATTAGAGTAGATGGTTCAAAGTTTTATTAAAATCAGTTGATGGTTCAAACGCAAACCGTTCAATTAAACTGGAATATGCTAACTTGAACACAATCTATCTATCTATATATATAAAAGAAAACATATATGTTGATGTGGCGTGCAATGAAGGCCTCAACCCCTCTTTTATTGTGCCACGTGTGAAAAAGTTTGGTTTTTTAATTTTTTCGTTTTTATTATTAAAACTAGCTGATTACCCCGGGAGGGTCCCGGGGTTGAAAAATCTAATTTTACGTGATAACCTATTACAAATGGCTCAAGTTAACTAACCACAAAATCTCTCAATCATTGCATGTTCATAGTATTCTAATCAGTAATAACTCATATTCCCTAATCTAAAACCTAATCAGTAATCATCTAAAGAATCACTTATGTAAGCTGCAACTATTAAAAAACTTATCACATCTCTCTAGTTTCTCACATTCTAATGGCTCTTATAATTCCTAACCTAATCAACTAAACAAACACTTAAGTTGGAAGTTGTAATCATTGCATCTCATTATGCCACGTGGCATAATCAAGAGATGGTTGAGGCCACCATTGAACGCCACGTCAGCAACTATCAATTCTTTCCGGGAGCGTCCCGGGGTTAAAAAATATAACCGTTCTAATAATACTAATACTAATAGTAATAATTATTACTCTTGTAATTAAATAAATAAAAATATAACCTTGCTATAAGGTGACACCATGTGTTGCAGTTTTGCGCGATTCTTTCTCCTAACTTCTCTTGATGAAGTATACCTAGTAAAATTTCAATGATAGCATGGCGATTGGGCTGATTTTCAACATCGTAGATAAGAATCTGGTTTAAAAGAAAAAAACATGATTAATGAATAACATGAACACTTTGTGTGTTTTTTTCCTGTATGAACGAAAACCCACAAAAAATAGCCGATTTTTCTCCGTTTTTTATATAGGACTATGGTACTCGTTGGAAAGATAATAAAACGCTCGTTAATTTGGTGTAATTTTTTTTCTTTAAAAAATCTCGTATATAAAAGATATAAACGTTTAAAAAATATGGGAGGAAACATGAAAGAAAAAATTTTAAATTTATTTTTAAATTCTTTTTTTCCTAAAATAACTCAATTTAATTTAGTATTTTATGTTTATCTTTTTTAATTAAAAAAGGAAATAGTTCAAAAACACTAAAATCTTTCAATTATGATGCCACGTGGCACTCTCAAGGGGAGGTTGAGGCCTCCATTACACGCCACATCAGCATATACATTTTCTTTTATATATATAGATAGATAGATTTAAAAAAACTCTATTCTTATCACATAACTCCCGTCTCATTGTTTTCTCCTCTCCAAACCCTAAAAAGTAGGGCTGGCAATAGGTAACCTGTATAAGACACGATTAGACCTGTTAACTAAAAAGTACACTATGTGAAATTTTACTTTTTTAAAAATAAATAGAATTAGGATGATATGATTCATCATATCTCTTTATTGGTACATAAAACATATAACTGTGTTATAAACATGCAATATAAAGTAGTTAAAAAAATTGTATTCAAGTTTAGAACTTGTATTGTTCGCGTCGTCAGTGACCTGCTAAACCTGTTAAGACACGATTTGCCAGCCCTACTAAAAAGCAACCCTCACCTCATCACCTCTTTGCCTCTCTCTGCAAGAAGCTTCCAGATACCATGTGAGAAGCCAACGAAACCTAATTCAAAACACCTCTCTTTTCACCATTACAGTCACACAAAATTCACGGTGCTCAAGATAAAACCTGATCATCTTCTTATTCCTCTTTTCCTCAGTGTTCGCAAGAGATCGCCGCCTCCGCCTCAGCCGAGGCTTTTTGGCTCCAAGTTAACGACGATCGGTAAATAATCTCCTGTTTGTTCTCTGTCAATCGATCTACACCTACATAGACATATACTAAGTAATATATTTATTGTTATGGAAAATAATATGCAAAGGTTTTGTGTTTCGGTTTGTGACGTCTTTATGTTTGGTTTTTTCTATTTTTGTCATAATGGGTAGTGTTTATTTTATCAAGAAGTTTAAGAAGACAGAAACTGTTGGCACCATATTTCTTATTATACTAAGAAGTAATTATAGAAACTATGATATTTTTCCTGTTCTCTGCATCAACTCAACAGTTTATATGTTTTGTTTAAATTTCAAATGATTTCAAATGTGGTTAAATAAATAGTATAAGAAACAAAAAGACGAAAAGTGTTTGCACACATCAATCAAGGCTTCTGAAACATAATTTGAGAGTGGAACTCACAACAGCCCAACCAAAGATAAAAAGGACAGGGGCAGCAATGGTGGACGGTAACTCGATTGATAGTGGCTACGGTTATGTGGCGGCTGAATTGGGTGGTGATGGATGCCTAATCCACAACGATGAACGGCGACATATAGCTGCCAAAGAAGAGCAGCGAACATGGCGACAATGACATGCAACCGGGTGCCGTTTTGGGATCAATTAGGAGGCTGAATTGTGACGTACAGAGTAACAGCTAATCGGAATCTTTAATACCTATGTAGGAGGAGTTTTGGGGCTGCAAAAGCTATCTAAACAACTATAGTAACGACGGTAACGGCTGCCAAAACAGGTCATGACTGGGATGTCATGCTCGAGTAGTTCGGGATCGGTTTTAGGGCCGAATCATCATGTTAAAATAGTGAGTTCGTATGGTATTCTTAGGAAATGTTAAAGATGAGTTTCATACGCCCCCGTTTTGATATTTTAATGGTTTTAATGAGTTTTTGGGGTTGATCACATACTCTATGATAAATGGTTTTACAAAAGTGATGTTATTACACTTTTGATAATCGTCTTAAACTAAAACAGATTTTGTTTTTAAATAAAGTTTGGGGCTTCTTTGGTTTAAATATTTTAGAAACAAGTTTAGTTGTTTAATTGTAAATTTATAAAAGTTTGGAAATATTTAAAATTAGGTGATTGATGTGTGTGGGGATTAGTTGAAGTGAGTGATAAATTTGAAAAACCACCACCTCTAACGAATGGATTGTGATGACGATTGATTGAATATTGTTAAAGATTTGTTATTAGAGATTGTTAAAGTTTTAGTCTTTTTGGAAATTAATATTATTTGATGATGTTCTTGCAGAAGGTTGATCAAGATTAGTTAATTTCAAAGAGGGGTTTTCAAGTTGTTGAATAAATGCAGAACTTTAATAAGTCAAGAAGTCAGCGTAGGCCTTCCATGTTATGCTTTAGGAGGTATGCTTAATTGGTTATAATATTATTTAATTATTTCATTGAAGATATTTGTGTTTGTTAAAATGTTGTTGATTTGTTATAGATTGGTAGAAGAGTTGTTATCGCTTTAGATGTTTAGACTTTATTTTTGTCTTTTTGTTTGTTCATATGATATGTGTATTACTTATAGAGTAATAGGCTGAAGTTGTAGTAGTTGAATACAGGATGACATGAGTCATGCTTCTAATTTAGTGAATTTCAGATATACCGATCTCAAATGCAGTTATGTTTCTTAATTTGTGTTGAATTTTGTCAATTTAGTGAAGTATGTGGTTGTTAATTGAAATGTGAATTTGTTATCAATTTAGTGAATTTTAGGTATACAGACAGGTGTTTTGTGCAGTGAATGCGGAAGGTGCGTGAAGTATAGGTGCAGTGTATATATTATGTGTGTGATCACTAAACTTCATAGGAAGTTATTTAATAATAATATTTAATGTAAAGTATTGATTTATGATTTGGGACTACTTTGTTTGAGTCACAACAAGTAGAAAAGGATAGAAGAAAGAGAAGTGGTGGTCCAAAAGTTTAGCTTTGTTTTTGTTTTTGTTTTTGTTTTTTTTTTTTTTTTTTTTTGATAAAAGAAATACAGAAGGTGTAATTTGTAGCGTATTTGGCAGTTAGGCATTATGGTAACAGTCGAAATGGTTTATATTTCTTTACTCAGATTTTAGATCATTGATTTATAGTTGTGATGACAATGCGTGATTTGAGTTTTGTTTTAAATTTAAGTTTATGTCCTTACTTTAGTTTAGTTTATGTAGTGGTATTCTATTGTAATTATTAGTGACTAATATAGGATTCAAATCCATAGGGGACCAATATAATTGAGATGGTAGCATCTTAGGCGGTTAGGGGATACGGTAAAAGTTGAATGGTTTATATTTCTTTGTTCTGATTGTAGATAATTGATGTTATAGTTGTGATGACAATTCATGATTTGAGTTTTCTTCTTTTATCATTTTTTTATCAAGTTATATTAAAATTTTCAACCCCGGGACCTTAATAAAAAATATACATTATTAGTCATATTAGATTTTTTATTAAGTCGTATTAGTTTTCTTCTTTTGATTTCTGATTCCGCTCAGGTTAGTCGGTCCGGATGGTTTTGATTGTTGTATGGTTTATTTTTATTAAGTTATATTAAAATTTTCAACCCCGGGACCTTAATAAAAAAATATACATTATTAGTCGTATTAGTTTTCTTCTTTTGATTTCTGATTCCGCTCAGGTTAGTCGGTCCGGACGGTTTTGAATGTTGTATGGTTTATAAATATACATTTGTTTACTTTTAACATGTAGTAGAATTAACCGTAATGCCCTTTTGTGTTGCAGGCTGATAACTATGAGAAAATCTTTTCACACATGAAGCTAAACAGCATACTTGGACTTTCACACGGGTTCCTTCTTGGTCATCAGCAATCGGCCCAAGAAACGGAGAGCTTGAGACTGCGCGATTGGAGAACGGCAAAGATTTTGCGACAAGAAAGAGGGAGAGCTTGAGACTGCACGATTGGAGAACTAGAGGTTGATGTTAGAGAATGAGCATATGGCATTACAGTTAAAGCATAGGAATCAGGTTGTTGACTCTGATTAGCTCTTGGATCTTTGATGTTGACTTATGCTCATATAAAATATGATATGCCTAAAGTGTGCATCTTTTTTGTTATAAAATGCCTAAAGTTTTATCTTTTTTGTTATTCCCTTAACTACATATGATATCAAATACTCTTGAAGCAACCAATTTTGTATGATATATTTCATTCATGTATTGTTCTGGGTTGTTTCATGGCTGGAAGGTGGTCCAATTAGGGATAGATACCCGTCCATTTATCGCCTAGCCTATGTAGTTAATGCGGAAAAATATCGGATATCGGTCAAGGACCGATATTTGGGATATCGGTTTTCACAGTGAGATATCGGTGGGATATCGGTAATTGCAAAACATATATATATATATTTATAGTTAAGTTTATATTTTTTTATATACATTTACAAGTTTGGGAACCATATGTAAACTACTGAAAGATGGAGGGGGTTAAATGTAAAAATACCCATACTTAATTAATAAACCCTAATCCTTACCCAGGTTCATTATGTGCATCCCTCTTTTATCTTCTTCATCAGACACTTGCAAACACACAAACCCTAGCTCCAAATTCACTTCATCTATCGATTGATTCTTAAGTGGGGTTTAATTTCGTCTTTGAAGGCTGGTGCAGGTCCGATTTTGGTTTGATTAGGGGTAATAATTGATTCTACTTTACTGATTTGGTCAAATTTTAACCTAACTTTGACTGATTTAGGGCCAAACCGATATATCAGTGAGATGGCCGATACAAAAAAGGTCAAATATCGGCGATATATCGGTAAATATCACCGATATTATCGGAACCGATATTTACCACCGATATTTCAACCGATATTTGTTTCAACCACCGATAACCGAGATCCCACCGAGATCTCGGCCGCATTAACTACATAGCGCCTAGCAAAATAGAAAATAGATTTAGGGGTTGTTTCGCAACTTCTGAATGAGCAAGTGCTTAACCAATAACGAGTAAGAGGTCTGAACCATTCAGACTCGGTATAATGTTGCGAGAATACGCAAAACATAATGAATTTCATTTTTTTAATACGTTTGGTATGTTTTCTTTTTATCATTGTTTATTAATTCATATTAGATTTTTTAACCCCGGGACCTTCCCGGGGTACTTAGCTAGTTCCTTTATAAACAAATTAGCTAAGACAACCAAGAAATATGGTAGCTTTTTTCATGTCATGTTAGCAACCACCACTAAACTTAAAAATCACTGGTTTTATTTTTACATAAAAACATGTTATTTATCTAAAAGAAAAAAAAAAAAAAAAACAAAATGAATACCCAAAAATGTGGGTCGGAAAAAGTACTCGTTTTGGCCCGTGCTAAAAGTTACTCAAACTTGCTAGGTTTGTCATATATATTATAGTATACAAGTGCTGTAAGAACATCAAGAAGCAAAGCTCAGGATCTAAATAGCAAAACAGCGTCATTTAAGCGCGCAAACCACTAAAATAAGCAAGAGTTCAAACATAATGAGGCCAGTCTAGTCTAGTCTAACCTGTCCTTAGACTATAAACAACATGTTTCCAAAACCTCTGGTCCCTTGCATAATATTATTATTATACCACCACTAAAAATAGACTTATCAACTCTGCACACACTAGTTTGACTGTAGCAAAGTCAACACATAAGTTTCATAAGAAGCCCTGAAATCATTTTCTATTAAATGCAAGATTAAGCACAGCAGTCAGTGGCTTGGCCTGTTCTTTGGTTTCATTTGTCTTATAAATCATGGATTTTGATGCAGCTTGGGATTGGCTCCAGTTCTTGAGCACCGACAACGATACAGGCCCTACCCTGTCACCGCTCAGGCTTGTAACAAACCATTGAGAGCTTTCAGTGTCTTCAACATCCTCCTTGCTTATATCATCCATGCTTGACTTTTCTTTACTAAACTCAAACAATTGATTTGAACTTTTCACCACAGATGGTTTTCTTGACTTCTCTTGCTTCTCCAGGGAACCGAAAAAATTCTCCAGTTTCATCGCCATTTCATATTTTTCAGATGCAGGCACTTCTTCTTTGATTGCTTTTGCACAATTAAGTTGTAAATTTATAATGACTTGATTTATACAACAAAATAGAAACAGTGTGCTTCTTTATTTTAATTACAAAAAAATAAAAATAAATCACGAAAGTAGCCATTTTTTTTAATCTATATGGTCATGTGAAAACAGTTACATGTATATTATAGCCATTAGATACATGAATCTTTGGTAGCGTATCTTCTTTAACTCAAGTATATGCTTTTGCTTGCCTATACCCTAAATATTTTATATTTAGGGTATCTATGTGCAAATCTATACACAATATGTGTCACGTATCACATTAGTTTTGACTCATTTATTATGGGAAAAAGATTGATATGCTACTAAAAATATGAGTGATTAGTTTTTTATATAACTATATATAGGTATTAAATTCCCAAAAAAATGATTATTTTGGTGATTTTATCATACCTGAATTGATCCCGAAAGTAGCCGATGATGAATGTGTTAGAATAGATTTTGGTGAATCTTTGTTGTCATCTTCTGCATCTGGAACCACACTTGGAGCCGTTTCTAGTAATTTTTGCTTGTTTTTTTCATCTAGCAAGAGTTCCCTTTTTCTCAAGTACTCAAAGAGCGTAAAACACATAGGTTAAGGATCACATGAACATTTTATTAGTAACTGCTTGCTTCTGCAAAGGTGTTAGTTCATAAACCGTTGAGACCAATCGAACCAAAGCAAATCGACCGGTTTGAGATTTTGAAGGTTTGGTCCTCAAGTTCACAGTTTGGAAAACCAAGGCTTTAACAGTTCAGCTCAAGGTTTGAAATTTAGAACTGGTCACATAAACAGAACCAGCCGTTTACCATCATTGATAGTTTTCATCTTTGGAATAGATACATAACAAATTTGAAAAGTATGTAGTTATTTATATGTCTAAAGGATTGGTTGGTCCAGGAGACCCAGCCAACCGGCCGATATGTTTGAAAACTTTAAAAACCCTACTTAGCGGTTCTGTCCTGAAATTTTGTCAAAACTGGCCGAACCTGACTGAATACCCCTAGATTTAAATCTGTACATCAAGTGCTAAAAAAGGATATTCTTTTCTCCATCCTTTCTCATTTGCTTGATCGATACGATGTTTCAATATGCCAAGCTCTCGAGGAATCCACTAATTAACAAAAACAAAATGATTATAAAAAGTAGCAATTGCATTAACCAACTAATATACTTAAAAGAGGTAATAACATTAATGAGAAACAATATTAATGGTTGATTGTACATACATGCGTCACAATGTCCCTGTGAAGACTCATAGCCTTTTCTTCAAGAACTGTCTGTAATACACATCAGCATGGTTGGTTTTGTATATAGCATTTGAAAAATACAAATATAAATATATGACTTTTAGGCTTACCAATTCAAGTTTTGGAAGTATTCCAGATTTCACTTTCTTTTTTAAATCTTGACATTCTTCCTGAAATTAACAGTTGATGGTTTCACCAAAAATAAAACCGGAAAAAATTCATATACATCACCATCTAAAGCAACATTTTCAACAAGCAAAAGCTACCAGTTTGATCTAGGGGTGTTCGTAAACCGTTCAACCAACCCAACCGCCCAAACCAAAGCAAGTCGGCCAATTTGAGATTTATGTGTTTCAAGTTTTGCGATTAACTGGTGGTCCGGCCGACGATTTGGAACTTGAAACCAGCAGTTCAGCCTTTTTATTTTCTTTAATTTTGTATATTAAAGAAATTGGGTTGAACTGCCAAAACAGCTAAAACCAGCCGGTTTGGTTTGTCGTTTTCCACAACTGTAATAAGAGCTTTGGCCCACATCTTTGTCAAAGTGCCCAAAGTCCCAAACAGTACGGTAAACAACCCTAGTTTGATCAATAGAGAGTAAGTTGATAAGTTTTCCTTTTTTTTCCTGATATAAAGAATGAGATGTTTGCCTTTAAGCTTTATATTTAGAGATGAAAAGATAAACGGCGCACACACTTAGCTTTACTATAAGATTTAATGGCAGTTCACCTCAGAGAAGTCATCATCTGACAGCGAAGTGATGCAGATATCTCTATCTGATGCTTGCAGAATAAAGTCATTTTCATCAACCAAACATTTCTTTACACCTGAAAAAATAATTTATGAAAAAAAACAAATAACTTCAAATATATCAGCTTTTTAAACAATCAGAATTTGTCAAACACTCAAACAACTAATCACACGATTATTATAACAAAAGCACATCCAAACACTATTTGTATCAATTTCTAAAACTAATCATTTAAAATGAGAAGATACCTGTTATTTGGATAAGCTGATAAGAACCCCTTGTAAAGCAACCATTTGTATCTTCTTTAACTCTCACAAAACTTCCTATTACTTTACTCTTGAAGCTCTCCCGTTCTTTAGCAAACTTCTGCACTAAACTCCTTCTCAAATACACAAGCTTAATGTTTTCAGGCACAATTGCAGCAAAATGGTAATGCGAAACATCGGTCACGGTCAGATCCTCTTTCTTCTCTACTACCTTACTGTCATTGTCCTTTTTCTTCCGTTTATTGACCACCACCTCCTTATCTTCATGATCAATTTCCTCTGATTCATACACTAAATCATCATCTTCGTCTTCGTCTTCATCTGATGACACCTGATTTTCAGCCAAATGGGTCTCCAAAGAATCATAAATTCTATTCATCCTTATTGTTTTTCTCTTGAAAATAGACCTTAACCATTCGTCACACTCAACTATCTTGTTCTTTTGGATTAGATTATTTTCCGTACTGTATCTCTTAACGATGTTCTCTAGCTCACGTTGAGATAATGCAATAGATGTATCTTTTCCTAGGTATGTAAGAAACTCGATGACACGCGTTGATCCCCATCCCATGAACTCTTCCTTGTTTGACTTTCCTTTGACTTCCTTTTTGACTTTTGTTTTGACTTTTTTCGCTAATGGTTCAGGCTTTGATCTTTTCAATTTCTTTCTAGAACCATGTGGTTTCATTTCTTCATTTTCTTCAGAATCCGAACATTGGTACTCATCACTCTCATCATGTTTGTCTGAATCATAATTCTTTCCAGATTTCAGCTTTGCTTTGGCTGATAATAGATCCTCAAGAGTCAACTTTTCAGTTTCATTAATAATCTCCCAATATTCCTTATACAGAGTCTCGTACGTTTCCCGATTGTTAAAGTCTACTACAGTTTCCTGTAAAACCACATTCCATGTTAACAAATCTTTCACAAACTATTATGTCAAATTCAGTGGTTAATGAAGTCGAGTTAGCGTTCGAGGTATCAATCTTGTATTTTTTTAATATATCAAACTTAAAATTGTGAAGAATATTCAATGTTCAGATTTATATTGATCCGTATCATTTAACACTTTCTAGTTTTAAATATAGTTTCTATCAATTCAAAACAATTATCAAACAGTCATATTTTGTTAAAGGGGGTTGCTAAACGTACCCCCCTCTTATTTATTTTTACTAAACATACCCCCTCCCTTAAGTTTCACTTTAATACAATTCAAACTTTTTTTATTTTTATATTGTCAATTTTTAATATTTTGGTATCAACTTTAAAAAAAAGCTTTTTTATGTTTTATTGATATTTTTAATGATTTTTAAAACAATATTTTATTGTTTTAAAAAAAAATTCTTTTAATTTTCCTAAGTATGTTTTTTTTCTTATTTTGATAGTTTTTTTAAAACAGCTTAAATGTTTTTTAAACTTTTTCTTTTAATTTTCCTAAGTACGTTTTTTTTTTCTTATTTCTAACAAGGAAAACACTTTTTTTCTAAACATTGATTTAAATTATATTAGAAAGCTTTCGCAAATGATTTTTGGTAAAAGTTTTTTACATTTCTTTTTTTATAAAAGATCTTATCTTTTATTAATTTAATGAAGTATAATGGTTAGCAAACATTTAGTTTGATCAACACATTTCATTATTTTCTCAAGTGACCTAAAATGGTGCTACTAAACCAAATAAAAAACTTAGTATATACCAAGTAAAAGAGGTTGAATCCTTATAGTTTAATGATTTCAAAATAGTTGTATGATTAAAATGAACAGGTTGACATTGAAAATGATATAAAACCAATAATTATTAGGTTCTATAACTAGGGATTTATGAAGTTTTAGTATTAGTCTCACAAATCCTAACTTTTAAATGTATTAGAAAAAGAGGGTTTTTAAAGGGGTGAAATTT
The DNA here is from genome assembly GCA_028751855.1 of Ambrosia trifida. NCBI lineage: Eukaryota > Viridiplantae > Streptophyta > Magnoliopsida > Asterales > Asteraceae > Ambrosia > Ambrosia trifida. The sequence goes on along the minus strand of CM054128.1, from coordinate 58,852,141 downwards.
GATAAATTTAAAGTGGTATTTTAGAAAAGGGGGTATATTACAGTAAGAAGAGGGGGTACATTTAGGCCACCCCTTGTTAAACTCTAAAACATAAACAAGGTAATTTCCACTAATACCTCATCGGAATCAACATCTTTCTTTTGTTCCACAAGCAATGAAAGCTTCAAGCAGTGATCACAGAATCCTTTCTTCCCTCTAACATGAACAAAATCAGCAGATTTGATACAACGTCCGCAAACACTCTTTGGACAGCCATAGCATTGGAAATCTGAAGCCCTTCTACAAATGTCACATTTATGCCAATCTGGAAACAGAAAAAACAATCAGCTTATTTCATAACACCATAAAAAATATTTACATTGGCAATAAATTTCATAATGTTAATAAAACTTTTAGTAATCAAGTTGGTCTTTTATGCCTGCAATGGCAACTTACTACATATAAACCGGCTTTTAGATTTCCCAGAGGACTCGTCAAATTCTACACATATAGTAGGATGGTATGATTTCAAGCAATCCCTGAAATAACACACACACAAAAAAAAGTTAATATATAATAAAGATCCAAAATAATATATAATCAAAAATAAAAGTAAAAATGTTTCTGCCAGGTGATGATGTATTCCCGATCAGGCTCAACCGAATCATGATAGGCCCATTGGGCCTAGTCGAGCCCACATCCCTCTTCCAATATGTACAGTATATTCCTCTCTATTCGACTCTCCTCCTAGGAGATCATTACCCTCACTTCTCTATTATACACTCTCTTTATACATATATATTGGCAATTGCATTTTGCATAGTTTATATATATTCGGTTATACCCAGACACTGACTTGGTCGTTGGAGGGTGGTCCCAACGAAAAAGGCTAGATCCGGTCCATATGACCCGACCACTACAATAGATAATTTAACATGTGGCACAATGCATAGCAAATGGTCAGTTCATCAAAGAAATCATCAAAAAGGAAAGCTAAGAGTGGTTTTTTTCAGTAAATTAAGGATCTTCCATAAAACTGATTTGGGAGCTTCAAGAACTCAAATCTTTAACAAACTCAAAAGACCAAAATACCCTTGAGTCCACCAAACATGTATCATACAACGTTTTTTTCCAATAAATTTAGTGATCCTCCATATCCACTGATTTGGGGGTTTCATGAACTCAAATCTTTAATCAAGTCAAAAGACCAAAATACCCTTGACTCTATACCAAACACACATTCAAACCAGGATTTTTTTCAACAAATTAAGCAATGTTTTTCATTGTCAAAATCCTCCATAACAACTGATTTAGGGGTTTCATGAACTCAAATCTCTAAGCAAAAAAGACCAAAATACCCTTTACTCTACAAAACATGCACTCAAACAACAGCAAAATTATTGTACAAACAAATATAAAACATTAACCAAAAACAATCTTTAAAAAGTACTCACTTATGCTCACAAATGATCAAATCTCCACCATCCTTGCAGACAAAGCACCACTCTTCACAATCATCCTCATTCTTCTCAACCTTTTTAGCTTTCTTCTTCATCTCTGCAAGCACAATGTGTGTTCTTGGTTGATCACTGCAAAACCCTTTTGTTTTTTCACCTAAAGACACGATTTTGAGCACAATAAGAGGGAAAAAATGATCATTCCATTTGAGGAAAATGGTGAAGAATCGTTCTGAGGAAGATGAAATGTGAGTGGGTGTCTTTAGTGATGATTGATGAGAGCACTGATGGTATCTGTTGAAAGCAGAGAGCAGGAGAGAGAAGGAAAGGACAGATACTTTTTAAAGAAAAGGGGTTTGGTTGGTTGGTGGGTTTTCGGTGTAGGAGGTGGCTGAAAAACTGAAATATTTTGATCCAAAGCGAGATGTTTTGTATTAAAGTTTTAATTTGGGGTATTTTTTTTAGTTTGAATTGCTTTTTTAATTCTTTTAGTTTTTTAATATAATTATTTAAAATAGTTAAAAAAAACTTGAAATCATCAACCACATATAGTTTTTGTTATCTTTGATAAACAATAGATTTAGTATTTCTGGGAAAAATACAACATTAATCTTCGTTATCCTTTATCATCTCTAATCATGAAGACCTTGATCTGCAATATTTGAAAATTATCATTTCTTAACATGCTTGGTAACAGAGAAGAACACTTTCTTCTTTTGTTCTACAATTTTTTTTTTGTTAGTTGTTAATGTTGTTATAGTTTTTTTCTACTTTTAGAAAAAATAAAAAACCAATTTGAATGCGGTATGCGCGTTAAATTTCATTAAATAAGTGAAAAACGTGAATTGATCAAACTTTCTAGAGGCCTATGTTCTACGGAAGGTGAGTTGGCAATCAAAGGATCCGCTTGGAGTCTAAAGCTTCGCGTGTCATCTCTAAGTATTCAATTCCGATAATCCACACCTTTCTCCTGAAGCAAAACCTCTCTAGGTTTACCGTCACTAAACGGATTCACCTTAGGCCTCGGTTTGTCCACTCCAATTCCTAACATTAGTTTCAATTCCAATTCCACCGGTGCAATCAGAATCTGAATAGAAGTTATTAGCATCATCATCCACAATGTTCTTACCTAGAGCTACCAACCATCCGGTTGAAGAAGAAGAAGATGACACATATCACTAACATAACTTGCACCGGCTTGAGATATGAGTTTGATTAGCTTAAATCTCTCTGATCCATGGTATCCACTTTCACCTGAAGCTTTACTTTCCTAGGAAGAAGATCAGAGCTCCAAAAGCAAGTGTGAAGATCAAGGGGATGCAAGTTGAAGAAGAAGATGACAGATAGAAGGTGGGGGGTTTAATTGGTAAAATTCAGTTGTTGTCCGAGAGATATCTGTCAACGATGTAGGCAAACATACTTGAAATCAATGGGAAGGTAAACAATTCCAGCACCTGGATATCAGCCAGACGTTTGCCAAAAGAATTTTATACTATGCATTCTCACATGAATATCCTTGATCTACGCATAAGTGTGAGAGTAGATTTCCCTATGAGGGTGACTAACAAATAGATGGTCTTTGTTGTATGGTATTAGGGGTTGGAAACTCTAAAGACCAATGACCCTCTGGCAAACCTTCGTAAAGGTATGAAGGCAACATATCTTGCTACAAAAGAAACTAATCACACCTTATCATTCTCTGCCACATTATATAACATTCTCTTCTTCTTCCCTTACAATCACTTTGCCATTAATACCAATGGACTACCCTCACGTCAGTATGGCCATCACCTAGTTCCAGGTTGCCTTCATCGTTGACAGATATCTCTCCGAACACAACTTCATCGTTGAATAGTGAGTTTTTAATCTTTCAATGGGAAGGTAAACAATTCCTGCTCATTATGAGGAATATCTAGGTCATTATTTAATGTTGTTTATAATTAAAAGGAACTAGGTTGCAAAGGAACATCAGGTCAGCCAAACGTTTGTCAAAAGAACTTTGTACTATGCATTCTCACATGAACATCCAACAACAATGGTATATATTTTGACCGCTTTCAGGCAAGCAAGTAAAATTCAGTTGTTTGTCCGAGAGATATCTGTCAACGATGAAGGCACCATACTTGAAATCAGTGGGAAGGTAAACAATCCTCATCCATAATGTTCTTACCTAGAGCTACCAATCATCCGGTTGTTTTCAGGTTGCCTTCATCGTTGACAGATAATGAGATTTGGTGTTGGATCATAAGCAAAAAGGTAGACCACACCACTGTGAGTAGATAAATTTCCTAGTGGTTGTAAACTCTGATGAATAGTGACCATTTGGCAATTGGTTAGTTAATGTTCTTTATATATGAATAATGACCCTCTGCAAAAGGTCTTGATGAATATCTTCATGTGAGAGTAGCTATGTGGCAAACGTTTTGCAACATATTTGCATGCCATTTCATATTTTGCAAAAAGTGTCTTTGGCTTAAATGTCCCGTTGAGTTGAGTTGGAGCAATGATTAGCTATGTTGGAGCAATGTCGATAAAAGTTGGTGGTTATTATTTTGTTTTTAAATTTTTATAATCTTTTTACAATAATTATATTAAAAAAATTTAAAAAAATAAAAAACCAATTCAAAACACAAAAAAATACATTTGCAACAACTAAATTTGACTTGCTTACATTGGAATCTTGTACGAAATCATCTCATTGCATATTCTCCATATCCATACCTTGTTTCAAGTATCTTGTAAAATTCATTTGGTCTTCAAGACTTCTAGGAGTCAACAAAGCTTGACTTCTTTGAGCATTAACCATGACTATATTACATTATTATTATTATTTAAATTATTATTATATTTGCAACCTAGTTCCTTTGTTTTATTATTATAATAATTTATTATTATTATTTTATTTTCTGTTTTGAGGGTGTAATGATGATGATGGTTATGATTTGACAAACGATTTATGAAAGTATCAAGAATCAGAAATTAGTAAAACGATTTATAATTCTTTAAAGGCTGAACACGAGTATACTCAAATAAGGGTTCCGCGTTTCGGTATGTTTTTAATTGATCGGATGTGACTTCTGAAACCACAAACGATCAATTAAACATTACGAAACGCGTCAAACAAAGACCGGAAGTCCAGCATGCCGATTAGACATGCAAAAATCGTGTTTTGAAAAAAATATGGGTATCGATTGTATAGTCGGAGCACCACGTACAATGATTCATGAAAGTTGAACAAACTCGGATGTTTCAACCAAAACACACAAACGAGCAATAAACGACCCGTAACGCCTCAAACGAATTTTGTTGTATTGGGAACAACTAAAAACATTTTAAAATGAATTAAAATTAATTTTTAATCAATAACAAGTATTTAAAATGAATTAAAACAAATAAATTTTATTTTAAAAAAAGGCCAAAGCGCCTAGCTTTGGCCAAAGCTAGGTGTAACACCCCAACCGATGGCGGAAACATTGAGGTGCCACGTAGTGATGATTGTTCAATAGCTCATGTTACTAAATAAAAGTTGAATAATATTATACAATTTACAATTCATCTTACAAGTAAAGATTACAAAAGTTGATTAATATAAACTAGGTCCAAAGCTCCTATGTGTTCCAAGACTTGTATAATTTCCAATAGCAAATAAAAACCTGAAACATGTTGAGTTGGAAAGATGGGGGGGGTCAACTATAAATAGTTGGTGAGAATACATAGGTTTTGCATATAGTTGAAAACAATATGTTGTATAGCAATCATAGTTGAAGTATAATAATGAGTAATGATAGAATATGAGTCTAACATGTAACAATGCATCTTTTGTACAATCAAACCTTGTGTCGACTGAGACCTAACTCGCAAGTTAGTAAAAGTGTAACTGTTATCGATCATCCCTGAATTTATGCGGGAGGATGGGTTTGTCAGACCTATAGCGCTATAATCTAAACAGGCGGCTTGATCAATGTTAATGATTGTACTGTGTCTTTTTGTTACAGTCAAATGATAGAATGAGTAAATGATAGTGTAATTGAATCACAAGTTTCAACAATGTAAGAATGAGTAAATGATAGTGTATAAAATGTTTTAACATGTTTCACCCCAAAATGTAAAACAGAAAAAGGGGATATGTAAACTCACCTTAATGGCAATGATGAATGTGTAAAGAGTTAACGTAACCCGCTAATCATGCGTCGCGAATTCCTAAAATATTATGACAACTTTAATTTAATTCAACTTCCCCCAATTTCTCAAACTAGTGTTGATTGACATCTTTGTATTCATTTCGCAAAAAAAAAAAAAATTATATTAATTGACGATAAATGTTTATAAAAAATAAAACAAAACCATTTACCTTCTTAAGAAATAATACAATAATCATTTTAGTCTAAGTTTTTTGCTTCATACGTAGATTTTATAAAACTAAATTTTCTAACTCATTTGGACCACAATATTCATTATGGAATTTATGATATAGATTTATGTCTACAAAACAAGTAAATAAAATAATTAGTTCAAAAACCAAACGAAAATACCAAACAATTAATACACTTATTTTAAGAAAATATGTATGCTAAACAATGAGTTCATGTATAAAAAGGTTAGAGGTTGATATATGGAGAATGATACTAAAATAATAATAACACTTTGTCGTTTTTGAACCTTTGCCATTTTATTGTTATTTTCTAATTTTACTTCCCTTTTTTTTTAAACAAAAAGAGTACTATTAATCCATTATTTTATGTATGAACTTTTATGAACACAAATTAAACAATCAACAGTATATTGTTTTGTGACACCCGGTATATTCAGGATAATACTTTTCATACCTTACATACATACGTTTCATACTTTGCATACATACGAGTCTACCTCAACGAAAACATTGAAAACAACTACTTAATATCATACTTGACCGGGTCGGTTGAGTCGTGTCGATGATTCGGGAATCATCGGGAGTCGTTACAATGGTCCGAGGGATCATTGGGTGTCGGTCCATAACCATGTGTACAAGGATTGGCGATTCGTAGAATCGTCGGGTTATCGCACACACGTAAATCTCGAGTCCCGAGATTTGGTGAACGGATGGGAACGTGTTAGTTATCATGCATTATGTGCTTACAATCATTATATGACTTGCCGGTATGTGAATACGTGTTTATATGTGTTAAAATAGTGATTACGCGTAATTGCATGACATTATAGGTGATTACGCGTGATTGCATGTAAATAGGGGGTGATTGGCGTAATTGCATGTAAATAGGGGGTGATTGGCGTAATTGCATGTAAATAGGGGGTGATTGGCCTAATTGCACGCTGATAGGGGGTGATTGGCCCAATTGCATGCTGATAGGAGGTGATTGGCCTAATCGCCAGTAAGATAGGCGATTGGGGAAGGATTTATAGGCGATTGGGCTAATCACCAGTAGTTACACGCGATTAGACACCCTAATCGCCTGTAACTGCTGCGCAATCGCCTGACGCGTACTAAACGACTAGAAACGCCTATAAATACCACCCTTATGTTGTAAAACATTATTTGTGAAACCCTAATACACCCCAAAGCCACCCCACACCTTATTCAACCTCTGAAACACGTTTTTGATCAAGAAATCACATTTCTAAGCTTTACACCTTATAATCTTGCAATTTCAAGGTGTGTTCTTCATCCCAAACCTTTGTAATGATATTGTTTTGATCCCTAAAGGTCCAGACCTGGTTTTTAAACATTTGTGTCTTTGAAAACTCATTAAAATCAGTGTCTAAACAAACCCAAACCTCTATGCTTGTTATATGTGATGTATTCATGCAAGATAGGATTTTTATCATTTAAACATGGTTGTTCTTGCATTATTGATATGTTTCTAATCTAAATGAGTTGATATGATGTTAACCTAGGAGTTTGAAGGTCCATAGATGTGTATTATTGATATTAGGCGTTTTGACCCGTTTGAATGATTATGAAGGATTGATGATGATATGTTGGATATTTGCTATTTAGGGTAAGTTTTGCATGTTGATGTGATGTTTACATGCTAGTTATGCTATTTTGGGAAAACGCCTGCATTCGGGACGGCTAGGATGATGATAAATTAGGGGTTTTTGCTTGAAATAGTTGGATTAATGTTTTGGGTTTGATATTGGGTGTTTACACATGTTTCGGATCTGATTTGGAGGGTTAAACGCGCAAAAAGACGACACAGTGCAGCAGGGGCGATTAGGGAACCCTAATCGCCTATAGTAGAGGCGATTGGCCCCAATCGCGTGTAACAGGAGGCGATTGGGAGCCCAATCGCTAGTTTGTCTGGTGATTGCAATCCTAATCGCCAGTTGACCCTCCTAATCACCAGTTGACTTTTCCTAATTGCATGTTTGATTCCTAATCGCGTGTACTGTTGTCATATGTGTATTTTAACATCCCGGAACACGGTTTGACACCTAGGAACATGTTAGGAACCCCGTGACATGTCCAATAACTTAGTTATACGTGTTTGGACCTGTTTATACGTTAATTAGGCTTCATGCTAGATATAGTAAACTGTGATGTATACTAAGTGTTTGAGTGCATATGATTGCATAATATCTTGCATTCGGCTAACACGTGGGATGTCGGGTCACCAATGGGATGTCGGGTCTTGCCTGGTGTGGTCGGTTAAACGTTTTAACATCATTTCAAATGTACACGGTTATGGTCTGGACTATTGGGGACTAACCAACCTACGGGTTGTTAGTCTAACATCTTATCCGCTCGTCATGATAGGTCACCGGTAGTTGGTGCCGTCTATTGAGCGGGTTTACTTATCTTAGAGGGGAAGCAATATCTAGTGAGTTTCACGGCCCCACTCTTTTACTGGTTTTACATTTTCGGGGGAGACACATGCTTTATACTTATTTAATAAATTATCATGTTATACTAGTGTTAATTCATTGACATACTATACGATACGTAAAGTCCCGAGGGAAACCATGAATGTGCGAGACACAACGGGGGAAATGTGGATAGATCTATTGGGACTGACAGACCCCACTCGTCGGCTGGGAGCCGGGCGGGTGCATATTGTCTCGGTCATAACGCTACCGTGGGACGGTAGTGCATATCGTTTCGGGCAAAATCATATATTGTTGTCTGTAATGGTTTCCAGGTCGTAGTAACATGATGGGTTTCATTACTTAAACGTTTAACATAAAACCTGTGAACTCACAGGCATTATTTGCTGACGTTTTTAGCATGTTTGTCTCTGGTCGTTGAGGTAGCAGCATTTTATAGGCGCACGGAGTCTCGCGGCGTCTAGGATTCATATGCATCTTATTTAGCATTTTCAGACTTTTGTGCTTTTACTTTCGTGTTGTAATAAAGTTTTACGCTTCCTCAGCGATGGATCGTTTATGAAAACTTAATGGTTTACTTATGTCATTTTTACGTATCATATAGTGTCGTTTATTGTGACCGTTGACTTAGATCCTGGTTTGTCACGCGCCTCGCGGTAAAACCCCGCACGTGGAATTTGAGGGTGTGACATGTTTGTATCCCCATCTCTTACATTCAAGAACACACACAAAAAAAAATTTAGAGGTTTCATTATTACCTCAGAAGATGTGATGGTTGATGCTCAGTGACGGAACCGTTCAAAGAGAAACTATACGGTGCTGACCGGCGTTGACCGGGACAGTGAGGGAGATGGAGGTCGATGGCAGTGGCTGTTGGGTTGTTGTGGAGGTGTCTGGTGCGTTGGTGGCTCGTCAGATTTGTGCTTGATGCCTTGACGGGTAAGAAAAATATGTGAGGTTTAAACTAAAAAGGGTGGTCGGAGTTGCAGGTTCCGATAGGTCAAATCTCGGTTCATGTTGGTCGTATTCGTGGGATATAGATGCAGTGGGAGTTCCGAAGTGGGTGTGTGTTGCGGCTCGATCATATCGAGTAGAATGTCGTCTATATATATTGGGTTATGAGGTGGGTTCGCGACATAGAGGTTCGAGAGATACGCAATGGTGATGGTTGTAGGAAGCGAGTAAGTGTGTCACTATAAATAGATTTGAGGCGCCAGTTCGGATTTAAGGACATCCCCAAGATTTCCGGTGTTTCGGTTGCGAAGAAGGAAAGAATCACAGATCAAGACCCGAGAATTTGGGTCGCTTGACTTTTCGGTCTTGATTAATTAAGGTTTAAATAGGAAGGTTTTAAAGATTAAGATGCGAAATATGGAGTGCTTGATTTACGGGTCTTGATCGTTGGTCGAAATGGTAACTTTGGTTGATGAACCTAAAAGCGCCGGTTAGAATATTGATTGTACTTCTTAGGCGGTTCTTCCTCATCGTTTTACACTTAAGTAAATGTGGAGATGGTAGTGTTTGAATGGTTAGGGTATGTTTGGCAAAACTAGCTGGAGCTTTTAATAAAATGTATAAAATGACCAAAATGGTCATAATTAAAAAGTAGTAAGGAAGGTTTTTATTTTGTTTTTAAAATTGAATGGGTATTTGTGTCATTTACTAATTAAAAGGTTGTAGCTAGTAGAGCTTTTTTCTTAAAAGCTAGTAGTAGTAGCTTTTCACTATAGAGCTTTTTCTCGTAACCTAAAAGCTTCCAGCCCTTCAACCAAACAAAGCTTTTTATTGAGTAGGGGTTTTTTCTTAAAAGTTTGTAGCTTGAAGCTCCTAAAAGCTCCTTGCCAAACATACTCTTAATGTATACTAACCTTCATATCTCTTGGATAACATACAACGCATGCTTGCTAATATTTACATTTTTTTTTTGGACTTGCAGGTAGGTAGTGAGTAAAGAACATGAAATATGGAATTTTTTTTCTTTCTTATATGGTTGCATTACTTTATTGTTATTACTAGGTTATTTACCCGTGTAATACACGGGTATAATAAATAAAATTTATATAAAATTTAAATATATAGTAACTAAGATTACGTAAATTATTGAAAAATTTTAATATATAATATAATTCCTAAAAAAAAATCGCAAATCTCTAAATATCTTTTTGTATACAACATTGGTTGTTTTATTTGTTAACATTGCTATATCTATCTAATATTAATAATTTAACACTGACTTTGCATTTTACTCTTTATAACGTGATGCACAATTGGCCATAAGCGAAAAAATGGCATTTCAAATACAAAGCAATTCTAGATAGCGATTGTCTTTGTCTTTTGCTTATCGTCATCGTGAGTCATACATATAAAGGTTTTTTTTTTTTTTTTTTTTTTTTTTTTTTTTGAAATTGGAACATAATTTTCTTATTAAAGTTAAACAAAAAATAAGACATTCAGTTAAAAAATTATAGTTTTCGAAAGTGATAATAAAATGCGGTAAATAACCAAACATACATAATTGTTTGAAAATTATAACATAACTAAGAAATAAGTCAAATATGAAAACATTTTATTATTGTGTCAGTGATCAACAAAGAAGTAAATTGTTACAAACTAAACCTCTGTAACACATATAACAACATAAAAATATTGTAACTTAAAGTTGAGTTTAGTATTCTGAAATTTAAAAACAATAACTTTTAATTCACAAGAATGTTAAGAATGAATCAATCTAATTAAGAGCATGTTTGGCTCTCCATTTTCTTTTCTCCTTTCTCCTTCTTCTACCTCATTTTCTCCTTAATCCCAAAAGTAACAATTTCTATCTTATGACTTTTTTCGTCTTTTCTCATTTTCAAAGTACAAAATCTTCCGAAAGCTCATTTTCAAACAATTACCCAAATACTTTTTTTTAACTTTTGACTTCTTGAAGAAGTTATAAGTCAAAAGGAGGCGAGGAAATGGAGAGTCAAACATGCTCTAAGTATTCAACTATGTACAAATTAAATTTATATTTTTAAATTGTTATCCCAAAGTTCTGATTTATTTCGCAGTAAAACTTATTTAACTTTGAACAATCATATTTTGATTAGATGAACTGATGGAGGTAATTTGGACTATTTAAATTTGGTTTGGCTTTAAACTTTGAAAATTTAATTTTGTAATTTTAAAGTACGATGAATATTTTTTTGTTTATAATTATAAATAGTTTTTAGAAATGATTAACTATATTTGATGGGATTGAATATGTAAAAATGTTTGTCTTCTAATATTTTTATATTGATTAATAAAAAAAATCATGAAAATAATTCAAATACTAATTGAATGACATTTGTTGTTTTAAATAATTAATGTAAGACTTCATTGAGGGAGTGACATGTGTCCCTCATGTTTTCTTTTATTAGATAGTGTAGATGTAGATGTAGATGTAGATGTAGATTATTATTACAATTATTATTATATATAAAGAGGTCAAAATATATCATTTATTGGGAAAATTTTGTATTTAAAATAAAATTATAACCTTGACATGATTAAAGATTAAAATTTTAGGAATGACGAGTAATTATTATATATGGTTATAAAATACATAAGAATGTGACATAATGAGTACAAACGGGAATTCTTATTAGTTTAAATTTTTTTTGGGAAATTTTCATAAGGTTACACTAGGCGCCTGTGGTCTAATCAAGCAAACCAGACGCCTAGCTTTGGCCTTTTTTTTTAAAAAAATTTAATTTGTTTTAATTCATTTTAAATACTTGTTATTGATTAAAAATTAATTTTAATTCATTTTTAAATATTTTTATTTGTTCCAAATACAACAAAATTCGTTTGAGGCGTTACGGGTCGTTTATTGCTCGTTTGTGTGTTTTGGTTGAAACATCCGAGTTTGTTCAACTTTCATTAATCATTGTACGTGGTGCTCCGACTATACAATCGATACCCATATTTTTTCAAAACCCGATTTTTGCATGTCTAATCGGCATGCTGGACTTCCGGTCTCTGTTTAACGCGTTTCGTAATGTTTAATTGATCGTTTGTGGTTTTCAGAAGTCACATCCGATCAATTAAAAACGTACCAAAACTCGGAACCCTTGTTTGAGTATACTCGTGTTCAACCTTTAAAGAATTATAAATCGTTTTACTAATTTCCGATTCTTGATACTTTCATAAATCGTTTGTCAAGTCATAACCATCATCATCATTACACCCTCAAAACAGAAAATAAAATAACAATAAATAACATAATAATAATAATAAATAATTATAATAATAAAACAAAGGAACTAGGTTGCAAATATAATAATAATTTAAATAATAATAATGTAATATAGTCATGGTTAATGCTCAAAGAAGTCAGCCTTTAAATACGTATCGAAACGTGAAACCCTTGTTTGATTTATTTTAGGAATTGTTTGAGAATATATTTTCTGATCAAAGGATCCATAACTGAACAGTTATTTGGAATGTTCCTGATCATTATAGTAACGATCGCTTTACAACGCCGAAAACGACTATCATCACTCGATTTCAATCTGTACAGCTGAAATATTATATTACAATAATATTACCTTGAGCAAAAAGTTGTGTTTGAAGCCTTGTTCTTTTAGTTTACATTTTGTTAGGACTTTAAACAGAGAAGATGAAGGGTTAGTTATCACACTGCACTTCAAGTAGAAGAAAATGAAAGAAATAAATGAAGTCTATTAATAGAGGTTAGTAGGTTACTCTGAAGACCAACGACCCTCTCACAATTTACATTTTCCAAAGGTCTTGATGAATATCTTCATCAATCTCCTTGATCTATGCATAAGTGTGAGAGTAGATTTCCCTATGAGGGTGACTAACAAATAGATGGTCTTTTTGATGAATGTATTATTCACAAATACATTTGTTTAACTTAAAATCGTGATGTGATGGATTTTATACTTTTAAATTATTATAATTATTTAAATTATTATTTTATTTGCAACCTAGTTCCTTTTTACCAGGTTGCAAAGGAATTTCAGGTCAGCCAGACGTTTGTCAAAAGCAAGTGTGAAGATCAAGATCAAGAAGAACAGTGCTCCAACATAACTTGCACCGGCTTGAGACGGTTAGTGGATGCCATGGATCAGAGAGACTCAAGCTAATCAAACTCATATCTCAAGCCGGTGCAAGTTATGTTGGAGCAATGGTTGTGAAAAGAAATCGACAGTAGGATCGGCGCTAACAAGCAATCCATAGAGAGTGATGATGGTCGTTTTCGACATTGTAAAGCGATCGTTACGGTAAAGATCAGGAACATTCCAAATAACTGTTCAGTTGTGGATCCTTTGATTAGAAAATATATTCTCAAACAATTCCTAAAATAAATCTTTCGATAATCGCTACGGTGTAACACCCCAACCAATGGCGGAAACATCGAGTTGTCATGCATGAATGATTGTTTAATAGCTCATGGTACTAAATGAAAATTTAATATTATTAATCAATTTACAATTCATCTTACAAGTAAAGATTACAAAAGTTAATTAATATAAACTAGGTCCAAAGCTCCTATGTGTTCCAAGACTTGTACAACTTCCAATAGTAAATAAACCTGAAACATGTTAAGTTAGAAAGATGGGGGGGGGGGGGGTCAACTATAAATAGTTGGTGAGAATACATAGGTTTTGCATATAGTTGAAAACAATATGTTGTATAGAAATCATAGTTGAAGTATAATAATGAGTAATGATAGAATATAAGTCCGACGTGTAACAATGCGTCTTTTGTACAATCAAACCTTGTGTCGAATGAGACCTAACTCGCAAGTTAGTAAAAGTGTAACTGTTATCGATCATCCCTGAATTTATGCGGGGGGATGGGTTTGTCAGACCTATAGCGCTATAATCTAAACAGGCGGCTTGATCAAGGTTAATGATTGTACTGTGTCTTTTTGTTACAGTCAAATGATAGAATGAGTAAATGATAGTGTAATTGAATCACAAGTTTCAACAATGTAAGAATAAGTAATTGATAGTGTATAAAATGTTTAAACATGTTTCACCCCAAAATGTAAAACTATATAAAAGGGGCTATGTAAACTCACCTTAATGATAATATTGAATCCCTTGATATAGAATAAAGGTGGCACAACGATTCCAAGTATACCCTAAGTTCAAGACAATAAAATAAGTCTAAGTTTTCTAGTCTAACGGTATTCTAGGGTTTCTGATTTGGGGATTGACAATTGTTTTATAATTAATTTAGAATAATAGTTAATTAATAAATAAAGAAATTTAGAAAATAATTAAATAGAAAGAAGTTTTGTAAGAACTTGATTAAAGGTAGTTGTATTAAAATATAGTAAATGTGAAAATAATTTTTGTAAAATTATTTTCTTAATTAATGAGTATATAATATATTAATATTTTATTTGTCAAAACATAATATTAATATCTAAAAATGTTAAAATTATTAAAGTTTCAAATTAAAATTTATATTTCTGTTCTAAATGAATAAAATTAATTTATGTAAAATTTTGGTATAATAATAGTGAAAAATGAATTTATTATGAATTTAATACTATTAAAATAGATTAAATTGCTTAAAAATAAATAAATTAATATTTTTTGAAAATAAAATTTAGTTTTATAAAGTTCATCAGTTTATAAGTCTAGAATAGTTTTTGTGAACTTTTATAAATCTGTTTGGATATTTTTATAGAATTTTAAAATTATAATTGAATAAATTTGTAACATTTATAATATATATTAAATAAATAATTTTTGGAAATCTAAAAATTGTATAGTAAACTTTATCATCAGATTAGCATAAGATAATTTTTATAGAATTTATAAAGCACTTTTAGTATTTTAAAACAATTTTTTAAAGAATATACAAAAATATAAGTATAAAAGGAAACTAAAAAAAATGGTTGTGGGTGCCAGGACTCGAACTCGAGTCCTTGGCCGAGTCAGGATCTTAAATCACAAGTCCAGACCAACTGGTCTGGACCCTGAGAATGAAATCTTTTGGTTTCAATTGTATGTATATGCTTCTTGAAATATATCATAATTATCAGAAGTAAAAAAAAAGGATGTTCATGTGTGGACTCGAACCCAGATAGAAGCCCGGTCCAAACAGCTAACACAAGACCCACCACCATCTGATCTATGGATTAGTTGGTGTTTTGTTTGGCTCAGAAATGATTAAATGTAATTATAAGACATGGTCATCTTCCCCAAACTAAACCCTAGATAATAACCCGATCAATTAACCCGTTACAGGCATTAATAATCCAATTAATCAGAGGGCTTTTAACCCTTAAACAATTACGCATCAACTGGCATTAAAAAAACTTACGAATTGCAACGGAATTGGAGAGGAATATAGTGGCCGGAATAACTCGGCTCCGGCGAGCTTCACTACTCGAACAACAGATTGTTTTAGGTGGTTTTAGAGTGTAAATAGGTTTTTTTGCGGCGTTTCATAGCCGAAAGTTTTACCTATTTATACTCGAAATCTCTGTACGCAGGTTTTGATATTTTTGGTGTTGCCGGAAAACGCGGAAAGCACCATTAAAACGATTTAATACGTGTTTGACGAGTAAAAATAGAATTAAGGGTGTCGGTTACAGCCTGGAAGCACGCGGGAATCGTTAAATGTGATTGAGATCACTTTTGGAAACTCGCCGGTTTCCTGTTTTGGCCGGTCGGAGAAAAGGAAAAAGAAGACAGGCGGGTATCAGGGATGGAGTTTTTTTGAAATGTTGGGCTGGGTCTGCTGATGGGCCTAGCTGGGCTCCGAAAAAAATTTAGGTGGTAGGATGTTGGGTTGGGTTAGAGGTTATGGATATTGTTGTTATGGTTAGAAGAAATGGTTATGGTTTGTAGTGTTTAAATTTTTATAACTTTAAAGAAAGAAAATGTTACAAATCTGAATTATTATTGTTATTTATATTATTTTTATAAATATTATTATTATTATTATTATTATCATTATTAAAAAAAAAAGATTTAGATATGGTTAGTCTTGTACGAAAGAATTTAATATAAGTAAAGTGGTGATTTTACCAATACAAAAATTGGGGAAAAATTCTCGATGTTACAGTCTCCCCTACTTTTGGAAACTTCGTCCCGAAGTTAAAAAAAAAAAACACACGGTTGAGGGTGATTGGGTAGAAATG
The DNA here is from genome assembly GCA_028751855.1 of Ambrosia trifida. Lineage (NCBI taxonomy): Eukaryota > Viridiplantae > Streptophyta > Magnoliopsida > Asterales > Asteraceae > Ambrosia > Ambrosia trifida. The sequence goes on along the minus strand of CM054128.1, from coordinate 58,835,728 downwards.
AAAACATCTGTGGTTTGGAAAATTTGAGTTATAGCATGACATGAATAGAATAAACCGTTTCGAATAATTTGGATAAGAGGTTTGTTATCTGTGAGTTTTAAGGGTAGGATTAGGTGTGTCTTGAAATCGCAAGGAGAATAAGAATCTGGCAAAACACTAAACTTAAGTCTTAGGAATCCTAAAAGAAATGCATGAGTTGATGGACTATAGAAAGACTAAATGAACTACCAGGTAACTAGAGTTTATAATTGGTTATTTACCGAAAACCTTGATAGAATTTCACACTAACTTAACGTACCTGTAAATTCGTGATTACGTTCCGGACCGTAATCACCAATTTACCTTACATTAAGGTTTTGTGTCCTTCTATGACTCTAAACACACATGTAAGTAATGCAAAATAACCTTGTGATTGAATCGTATACAATGAATCCAAAAATGAGTCCAACTGTTGAGCCGGAAAAAGACTTCTACCAGTCAGTGAGTAAGAACCTCTACCGATTGTTGAGCAGGTGTGATAGCCTCTACCAGTCGTTGAGCAGGTTGTAGGGCCTCTACCGACTGTTGAGTAGGCATGATGACCTCTACCAATCGTTGAGTAGGTTATTTGGTACCCTACTAACTGTTGAGCAAGTACTTCGTCCTCTACCAGTTGTTGATTAAATGTAACAATTATTCCACACATAAATTGCAAATTGATAATATATACATGTAAGCATCAAATGTCAAGTATAGTATGTGAGTTGTGATTATATTATCGTAGACAAGGTCAATGGGTCTAGGTATGAATTAGTTCATATTCATCTAGATACGTTTCCAAGTGTCATGAATAATCGTATGTCCAAATATTCAATACTAAGAGACAAAAATATTCAATACTAAAATTTATTACTCGAATCAAACGAGTCATTACATGGAATTCAAAAGTAAATAACATTCCAAGAGTAGGGGTTTGTCATTAGGTAGCTGGAGGGTCTTGATCTCGGTTTAAGTTAGGGCATCGGTTTCGGAAATGGCTTGGGTCTCCACATTCATAGCACTGACCATAGTTGTATTTGCCAGGACGATTAGGATTTGCAGCCGGGGCAGGGTTGGTTTGTTGGTTGGTGTTGGGGTTTGGGGCTTCACGACATGTGTTGACTAGATAGCCATACTTACCACAATTGGTGCACAAGCGACACGGTGAAGCAGTGGGATGATGACGTTTGCATGTGTTACATAATGGAAAGTTTCCCGTGTAAGGTTTCTTGTTAGGAGCTTGTGTAGTGAGGTTTGTATCAGGATCCCTGGTCTTGCGCTTCTGGTTCTCAGTAGTTACTGCGGCTACAATACTTGCTTTCTCGCCTTTCCGAAATAAGGTCCCGTTCTTTACGTGATTGTCAGTTAGGGTAGCTGCTAGACGCTTGGCCTCCTCAAGGGTAGCAGGGTTCCTTCCCCACACCGTGTCCTGAATCTGCATCGGTAAGCCACTAATATATTTTTCGATAGCAAAGGTAGGGGTGTGACCTTATGTGGTAACAATAGGCTAAGTTCGTGGAAACGAGTGTTGTAGGCTAGGTTTTCTCCACTGTCTTGGGCAAGATCGTGAAACTCATCTTCCAATTTCTTGATTTCATTACGAGGGCAGAATTCCGCCTTCATGATGTCTTTAGCTTGTTCCCAAGTCAAAGACAGTGTGACTTCAGCTCCGCGAGTCCGTTTCTCTTCGTTCCACCATGTGAGTGCCCGCTTGTGAAGGACACTCATAGCATAGCGAACCTTGAGATTGTTAGGGCACTCTCTATTAATGAAAGTATTTTCGATACCTTCGAACCACTGAAGGAGACCAGTGGCTCCTTCGTCCCCGCTAAACTTAGGAGGGTTGCAAGCATTGAAGTGTTTGAGGGTGCAAACAGGGTGAGCATTCCCGTTTCCATTTCTGTGACACCCGGCATGTTCGGCTTAAACATAATAGTAACATCTAAGTCTGCCTTAGCGAGAAACGTTTATAAACAAACTTAACTGGGTTAGTTGAGTCGGGTCAGATTAGGATTGTCCAGGGTTCAATGATCTGGAGGATCATTGGGAGTCATTTTGGGGAATACACTAGTACCGGGTTCCGTTGTTGGTGACATTACATAAACTAATTAAGTATATGTGTAGATTATGGGTCATGTGGTGGATTGTATACTTATACTTGCTTAAACGATGTACAAATGATTATACGTGCTTAAATATGCTAAGTATAGACTATTGGATGCATGCTTATGTGTTAAAATGTGTTAGAATGCGTTAAACACGACAAACTGGAAATCTGGAAAAAGTTAACATGTGTTAAAAAGTGCTGTTAACATGTGTTAAAAAGTGCTGATGACCTGAAAGTGGAAAGTGGGCGAATGTGGAAATGGAACTTGAGAAAGTGGGCGAATGTAGAAACAAAGTGGGCGAATGTGGAAAGATTCCACATTCGACCATTAAAAAGGGGCGAATGTGGAAAAGTTCCACATTCGACCATATAAAAGGGGCGAACCTGGACCTGGTATAAATACCATCCTTAGCCATTTTTCACCATTTCACAAACCCTAAACGCCTCCAAACACTCTCTATCAGCTATTATCATTGGGGAAGGAGTTTTTGAGCTTGTTTTTCATAACCTAACTCTCTAAATCATTACAAGTGAAAATCTAAGGTGTGTTCTTCATTTCAAATCCTTTTTAAACAATTTTAACTTGTTTTCATCTAAACCCCAAGAGTCCAGATCTGATATCAACATGTTTTATGGGTAAAAACCTTCCTAATATCTTTCTAAATAAAACCTATTCATAAACAATGAGTTTTCATACAATTTAACATGTGTTTATGTGGTATTAAGCATTGTTTGATGATTACTTGCTATGTAGATAACATGACAACAACCTAGGACTGTTATTAATGGAGAGTTATGATTGAGACATGTTACAATTGATTGTTGATGATGTTTTGTCGATTAAAGGAATTTTTAGTTAGATTTAGGACTTGTTTTTGGATGGTAATGATAGAGTTATGATAGGGGTTTCTTGTTCATGATGATTTAAGTATGATGAGCTGATGGTTGATTAAATTCAGAAAGTTTCCTAATTGGGTAATAATTTCATGCATGATGATGTGACATCTCCATAATTTACTATTTTAGGAAACTTGTAAAAACGGATAGATTTTGGGGTAAAATCGGTAGGGTTTCGTAGGAATATGTTAATGATGCTTGACTGCTGTAACTCATGATGTTTCGTGATGTTTTCGGATGTTTTCGACGCGTTTTTGGGAAAATCTAACAGCAGGGGCGAACCTGGAATACCTTCGACCAGTCTAACGGTCGAAGGTGGATCTCCAAGGGTCGAACCTGGAACTGAGGGGGCGAAGGTGGAAGAAAAGGGGCGAAGGTGGAAGAAAAGGGGCGAAGGTAGGAGTTTAAAGCCACCTTCGACCACTCAAAGCCACGTTCGGCCCTACGATAACAAAAATGAGATTTTTGATACGAACTAAGTATTTTATGCTTGAACCTTGCGTGTAATCTGTGTGTACTTGATTAGTTAGGGTAATGGGTCACCAACGGGATGTCGGGTCGGTCTAGTGTGTCGGTTAAACATTTAAACACGTTTTAAAAACATACTTGGTTATGATCTGGACAATCGGGGACTAGATAATCTCATGGTTATTAGTCGGAACACTTATGTGAACATTTTGATAGATCTCCGGTAGAGGGATTATCAAGGGCTAAACATCTTTACTTATAATTGAAGAACGCAATCTAAGGTGAGTTCACGGCCCCACTTTTACTGCTTTAACTTTTGGGGGAGAAAACATGCGCTAAACAGTTTCGGTAACATATGTCATACTATGGTTTTAACTTTATATTGCTATACGATCTTTTGGAAAGTCCCGGGGAAACCATGAATGTGCGGGTTTGCACAACGGGGGAAATGTGGATAGATCTATTAGGCGTGACCTGCCCCACTCGTCGGCTTGGAGGGCCGGGCGGGTGCATATTGTCTCGAACAGGAACATTATCGTGCTGAACATTAGGGGCTGCTAAACATGCTAAACATTGCTAAACGTGTCCAGTAATGGTTTCCAATCGTAGTAGTAATAAAACATACGCCTAGCTAGCGTACTTGGTAGCATTGATACAGTATGGACATGGTAACACTTGGATAACATTTTTGAACAAACCTGTGAACTCACCAGCATTATATGTTGACGTCTTTTTGGCATGTTTTTCTCAGGTCGCTAAGGTAGCAACAACTGGATCTAGGCGCACGAGTCGGCACGGGCTTCTAGGGTTTAGAGCATGGTCTTCATTAAACATTTGAACTATGTCTTTTGGGTTGTAAACATTTAAAGCTTCCGCTACAGTTTATGTTTTTATAACTATATCTTTTGAGTTTTGTGTTATGCATATAGTGTTGTTTATTATGACCGTTGACTTGAATCCTGGTTTGTCATGCGCCTCGCGGTAAAACCCCGCAAGTGGAATTTGAGGGTGTGACAGATTGGTATCAGAGCCACTCCTGTGCCGTTCGGGATGGTGGGTGCACACCTCATCAGGGATGATGAGATTCTAACAGGGGGTGAATGTGACACCCCAGGAACACACCTCATCAGGGACGATGAGACTCTAACAGGGGGTGAATGTGACACCCCAGGAAAATCCCACATCGGCCGTGGCCAGGAGAGATCCTTGGTTCATAAGTAATGTCTTGCCTCTTAAATCACCAACGCGTTTTGGGGCTTAATGTTAGTGGATGAGAGGAGAACTCCACAGTTAAGCGTGCTCAGGTGGGAGAAATTTCAGGATGGGTGACCTCCTGGGAAGTCTTCACTTGGGCAACCAAAAACAAATCCGTGAGCTCTGGATGGGCAAAGCGGACAATATTGGTGATGAGAGGGGCGGGGTGTTACAATTTCCATTCCCGTTATGATTCCCATTCCCATTGCCATTTCCATTGCCGTTTCCATTCATTTGGATGACTTGAGCCACCAAGTTGGGAACCAAAGTTGCTATCAATGCCATTGTTGTTGTTGTTATTGTTTTTGCTCCCACCATCATGTTCGTTATCATTGCTAAGATGAGTGCTGCAACGAGGAGGCATGTTCTGTAAGAGTCACAATGAAGGATTCAATGAGACATAAGATGAATCAAGGATAACGAGATAATATAAGGAATGTAATCATTTATTCATTAATTAAAACGAATAAACGAAAACGTTGACTTATCAAAGCTTCTAGATTCTAATAACATAGTGAAGACATGCTTTAGCCTATAAGTGAACACTCATCCCGAGAATTCCCAGGTAGGCATCCGGGTCCCTCGTCTGATTGGGATTTATGCGCAATGCCAGTCCTAGACAGAAAACTCAGAATAAAGGCGTTCACCCTTCCAGATTGCACGTGTTCGTTATTAAAATCTAGAACTTCGACGGGATCTTCAAGGCAGTTCAGGTTAAGACTTGAGAATCTTGTCCTATTAGTCTAAGGGTAGATCCGGTGATGGAGAACAATCTTCTTGTAGGGACTAAAGTAAGGATAAGAAGTAGGGGGGAGGTAGAGATAGAAATAAGTAGGGTCGCAAGTAAAAGAAGCAAGTACTGGTTAAAATCCTATGGTTATAGACTAGATTTTTTTTTTTCTAATAACCTAATTCCCTATAACCATGGCTCTCATACCAATCTGTAACACCCCAACTAATGGCGGAAACATCGAGGTGTCACGTATGAATGATTGTTCAATAGCTCATGATACTAAATGAAAATTTAATATTATTAATCAATTTACAATTCATCTTACAAGTAAAGATTACAAAAGTTAATTAATATAAACTAGGTCCAAAGCTCCTATGTGTTCCAAGACTTGTACAACTTCCAATAGTAAATAAACCTGAAACATGTTAATTTGGAAAGATGGGGGGGTCAACTATAAATAGTTGGTGAGAATACATAGGTTTTGCATATAGTTGAAAACAATATGTTGTATAGAAATCATAGTTGAAGTATAATAATGAGTAATGATAGAATATGAGTCCGACATGTAACAATGCGTCTTTTGTACAATCAAACCTTGTGTCGACTGAGACCTAACTCGCAAGTTAGTAAAAGTGTAACTGTTATCGATCATCCCTGAATTTATGCGGGGGGATGAGTTTGTCAGACCTATAGCGCTATAATCTAAACAGGCGGCTTGAGCAATGTTAATGATTGTACTGTGTCTTTTTGTTACAGTCAAATGATAGAATGAGTAAATGATAGTGTAATTGAATCACAAGTTTCAACAATGTAAGAATGAGTAATTGATAGTGTATAAAATGTTTAAACATGTTTCACCCCAAAATGTAAAACTATAAAAAAAAGGGGCTATGTAAACTCACCTTAATGATAGTATTGAATCCCTTGATATAGAATAAAGGTGGCACAACGATTCCAAGTATACCCTAAGTTCAAGACAATAAAATAAGTCTAAGTTTTCTAGTCTAATGGTATTCTAGGGTTTCTGATTTGGGGATTGACAATTGTTTAATAATTAATTTAGAATAATAGTTAATTAATAAATAAAGAAATTTAGAAAATAATTAAATAGAAACAATTTTTGTAAGAACTTGATTAAAGGTAGTTGTATTAAAATATAGTAAATGTGAAAATAATTTTTATAAAATTATTTTCTTAATTAATGAGTATATAATATATTAATATTTTATTTGTCAAAACATAATATTAATATCTAAAAATGTTAAAATTATTAAAGTTTCAAATTAAAATTTATATTTCTGTTCTAAATGAATAAAATTAATTTAAGTAAAATTTTGGTATAATAATAGTGAAAAATGAATTTATTATGAATTTAATACGATTAAAATAGATTAAATTGCTTAAAAATAAATAAATTAATATTTTTCGAAAATAAAATTTAGTTTTATAAAGTTCATCAGTTTATAAGTCTAGAATAGTTTTTGTGAAATTTTATAAATCTGGTTGGATATTTTTATAGAATTTTAAAATTATAATTGAATAAATTTGTAATATTTATAATATATATTAAATAAATAATTTTTGGAAATCTAAAAATTGTATAGTAAACTTTATCATCAGATTAGCATATGATAATTTTTATAGAATTTATAATGCACTTTTAGTATTTTAAAACTATTTTTAAAAGAATATACAAAAATATAAGTATAGAAGGAAACTAAAAAAAATGGTTGTGGGTGCCAGGACTCGAACCCGAGTCCTTGGCCGAGTCAGGATCTTAAATCACAAGTCCAGACCATCTGGTCTGGACCCTGAGAATGAAATCTTTTGGTTTCAATTGTATGTATATGCTTCTTGAAATATATCATAATTATAAGAAGTAAAAAAAATGATGTTCATGTGTGGACTCGAACCCAGACAGAAGCCCGGTCCAAACAGCTAACACAAGACCCACCACCATCTGATCTATGGATCAGTTAGTGTTTTGTTTGGCTCAGAAATGATTAAATGTAATTATAAGACATAGTCATCTTCCCCAAACTAAACCCTAGATAATAACCCGATCAATTAACCCGTTACAGGCTTTAATAATCCAAATAATCAGAGGGCTTTTAACCCTTAAACAATTACGCATCAACTGGCATTAAAAAAACTTACGAATTGCAACGGAATTGGAGGGCAATATAGTGGCTGGAATAACTCGGCTCTGGCGAGCTTCACTACACGAACATCAGATTGTTTTAGGTGGTTTTAGAGTGTAAATAGGTTTTTTGCGGTGTTTCATAGCCGAAAGTTTTACCTATTTATACTCGAAATCTCTGTACGCAGGTTTTGATATTTTTGGTGTTGCCGGAAAACGCGGAAAGCACCATTAAAACGATTTAATACGTGTTTGCTGAGTAAAAATAGAATTAAGGGTGTCGGTTACAGCATGGAAGCACGCAGGAATAGTTAAATGTGATTGAGATCACTTTTGGAAACTCGTCGGTTTCCTGTTTTGGCCGGTCCGAGAAAAGGAAAAAGAAGACAGGCGGGTATCAGGGATGGAGTGTTTTTTGAAATGTTGGGCTGGGTCTGCTGATGGGCCTAGTTGGGCTCCGAAAAAAATTTACGTGGTAGGATGTTGGGTTGGGTTAGAGGTTATGGATATTGTTGTTATGGTTAGAAGAAATGGTTATGGTTTGTGGTGTTTAAATTTTTATAACTTTAAAGAAAGCAAATGTTACAAATCTGAATTATTATTGTTATTTATATTATTTTTATAAATATTATTATTATTATCATTATTAAAAAAAAAAGATTTAGATATGGTTAGTCTTGTACGAAAGAAGTTTAATATAAGTAAAGTGGTGATTTTACCAATACAAAAATTGGGGAAAAATTCGTGATGTTACATACGGTTAGTGGATACCATGGATCAGAGAGATTCAAGCTAATCAAACTCATATAAAGTGTTCGATGTCACTGTGAGTACACATTGTGCATGACATTACATTTTGCATGTGTCATTTCAATTAGGCCATACAGGGTGCCAGTCCTATAGCAAACCGGCTTGAGATATGAGTTTGATTAGCTTAAATCTCTCTGATCAATGGGAGGGTAAACAAAATCGCCGATCCGACTGAAATCAATGGGAAGGTAAACATTTTCAGGCAAGCAAGTAAAATTCAGTTGTTGTCTGAGAGATATTTGTCAACGATGAAAAAACTTCAGGTCAGCTAGACGTTTGTCAAAAGAATTTTGTACTATGCATTTTTACATGAATATCCTTGATCTACGCATAAGTGTGAGAGTAGATTTCCCTATGAGGGTGACTAACAAAGAGATGGTCTTTTTTGATGAATGTATTATTCACAAATGCATTTGTTTAACTATTTTAGCAACGTCCATAAGAACTCTCCGTTTTTCAAACACGGTCATTTGTATGGTATTAGGGGTTGGAAACTCTGAAGACCAATGACCCTCTGGCAATTTGATCGATAACATCCATCGCTATTTTCAAAATGTTCAGGCAAGCAAGTAAAATTTAGTTGTTGTCAGAGAGATATCTGTCAACGATGAAGGCAAACATACTTCAAATCAATGGGAAGGTAAACAATTACCAGGTTGGAAGGTAAAATTCTGCCACCTCATATGATTTGACCCGAAACACCTAGCTTTAAATAGAAGGTGGGGGGTTTAATTGGTAAAATTCAGTTGTTGTCCGAGAGATATCCATCAACGATGAAGGCAAACATACTTGAAATCAACGGGAAGGTAAACAATTCTAGCACCTGGATATCAGCCAAACGTTTGTCAAAAGAATTTTGTACTATGCATTCTCACATGAATATCCTTGATCTACACATAAGTGTGAGAGTAGATTTCCCTATGAGGGTGACTAACAAAGAGATGGTCTTTGTTGTATGGTATTAGGGGTTGGAAACTCTGAATATCAATGACCCTCTGGAGCAATGATTAGCTATGTTGGAGCAATGTCGATAAAAGTTGGTGGTTATTATTTTGTTTTTTAATTTTTATAATTTTTTACAATAATTATATTAAAAAATAAAAAATAAATAAAAATCAATTCAAAACACAAAAAATACAACAAAAATAAAAGCTGGATTCCAAGCGCCTCGCTTAGGCCAAAGCGAGGCGCCTGGGGTCAAATCAGAATAACTTACCTCAGACCGAGGTAGTTAAAAAAGTAACCAAAGCGCCTCACTTAGGCCAAAGCGAGGCGCTATGGTGGGGGGTGGGGTCGGGGGGTGGGGTGGGGTGGGAATAGAAGTAGGGGGTGTTAATATAACCACCCTTTTAATTTGGGTGCGTATGATTCTATTTTCACTCGGTGTCTCGCTATAGCCATAGCAAGGTGTTTGGGTTAATTTTTTAACGACGTGAGTACAAGGTGCAGAAAAAGATGAAAAATAAGATCCAAAGCGCCTCGCTATGGCCAAAGCGAGACACTTTGGATCAAGGGGTGAGTTTGGTTTTTTTTTTTTTTTTTTTTTTTTTTTTTTTGGTGTTTTGAAGTGTTTTTTTTTAATTTTTTTTAATATAATTATTGTAAAAAAAATTTAAAAAACAAAGTAATAACCCTAATTAAACTATCATTAATAACCCTAAAAGTGTTTTTTTATGTTTTATTTAAAAAAAAATAATAACCCTAATCAAACTATCATTAACCAAAATGAAAATTATACCTTTCTAGATTCTACCATAAATGAAAATTCAGTATTTTCGTGAAAGGTACAACATTCATCTTCGTTATCCTTTGATCGGATGTGTCTTATGAAAACCACCAACTTGCATCGGCTTGAGATATGAGTTTTATTAGCTTAAATCTCTCTGATCTATGGTATCCATTAACCTTAGCGACAACGAGATACATAATTCGAACAAGGAGCGAAACGTTCTTCCATTACTGTTTTCATAAAAATGGAACAAGCGGCGCCTACCTACTATCACCACCACTAAAGCTGTTGAACACCACATTCATCTTCGTTTCCAGATGAATCTGGAGCTATTATCTCTGTTGTTCAGTACTTCCAGGAAAGATACAATATTCATCCTCGTTATCCCTTGCTTTTTGTAATACATTTCGAGAGATTATTCCTCTTTATCCAGATGATCGTTCCACTTCTGTAATGATCAGGAACATTCCAAATAACTATTCAGTTATGGATCATTTGATCAGAAAATATATTATCAAACAATTCCTAAAATCAATCTTTCGATAATCCACACCTTTCTCCTGAAGCAAAGCCTCTCTAGGTTTAGCATCACCAAACGGATTCACCTTAGGCCTCGGTTTGTCCACTCCCTACAACGCACTCGACACCTCAACCAAACTACCAGACTGCGCACTCCCGGCCTACTATTCGAATGCGAACTCGTCGGTCGACTACTCATTCTCTTCGCTTCAAGCTCCAAATCCTCTTTCTTCCAATCCAAGCCTTTCCCCACCAATATTTCCTCCCTTGGCCTTGCATTCCCAAACGGATTCGGCCTATTCCCTTTAGTAGCGCGGAAAGCTTAAAACATTTCCCTCCATAAAACCAGAACTAAAACAATCTTTCTCTCCTTCCCTCCCTTATTACTAACTTCATTCCGATTCCAATTTAATAGGATGGAAAAATGGGAAGGAAAACAAAATCGTACGCAGACACAACACCACAGTTGTTCATTTTCTTCTTATCAACTTTACAATGGCTATCAAGAGTAAGAATCAATAAATTTCAGCTGCAAGTAATAAAGAAAGAAAGAAACTTTTATTTAATGCAATTTAATGTGCATACCGCATTCAAAGATCCTTACATTGGACACAAACCCATATAATGTATAGATGATTAACCATGTGGAAGAATGTATACATCCATAACTGAACAGTTGTTAGGAACTGAAGTGTAATAAAAATAGTGAATTAGTTAAAATGAAGAGGTACCTTGAAGACTAGATTCGGTGCAATCAGAATATGAAGAGAAGTTATCATCATTATCATCCACAATGTTCTTACCTAAAATCAAGTTTTAGTTAGAAAAAAGAAACAACAACAAATTGTCATTAAGGAAAATTTTCAATCTTTTGATTAGCATAAATCTCTCTAATCCATGGTTGGATACTCTGATGACAAAGCTTGTGTTGAGGGAATGTGTGGATGTAACGATTTCTGTACGTTGCCTAAGTTCTATAACTTTGTTAAACATGCTTTGTCTGGCCGAAATAATAAAATTGAAGTGTCTTCTGTCGAGCTCGCATTTCGTGGAAAGGCCAGTCAGGCGTTTGTGAAAAGAATTTTGTACTATGCATCCTCACACAATGTCCAACAACTGAATTTTACTTTCTTGCATGAACAGTTGTTTAACTATTATAGCAACTTCCATAGTAATTCTCCATGAAGGAATCTTTTCATTCTTTTGATTAGCTTAAATCTCTTTGATCCATGGTTCGATACTCTGATGATAAAGCTTGTGTTGAAGGAATGTGTGGATGTAACAATTTTCTTACGTTGCCCAAGTTTTACGACTTTGTTAAACATGTTTTATCTGGCCAAAATAATCAAATTGAAGGGTCTTCTGTCGAGCTCGCATTTCGTGGAAAGGTCAGTCAGGCATTTGTGAAAAGAAATTTGTACTGTGCATCCTCACACAATGTCCAACAACTGAATTTTACTTGCTTGCATGAACAGTTGTTTAACTATTGTAGCAACTTCTCATTCTTTGTGAAAAGAATTTTGTACTATGCATTCTCACACAATGTCCAACAACTGAATTTTACTTGCTTGCATGAACAGCTATTTGGAATTGTTTCAAAATATATTTTCTTATCAAAAAATCCACAACTGAACAGTGGTCTAGTGGTGTGGTCTACCTTTTGCTTATGATGTCATCATGCGATATATAAAGCAAAAACAGATAGGTTTTATATATTGTTTCAGGTTTCCTTCATCGTTGACAGATATCTCTCCGACAATAACTTCCTCCGTACCAGATCCACTTTTCGGGTGAAAAGAATTTTGTACTATGCATTCTTACACAATGTCCAACAACTGAATTTTACTTGCTTGCATGAACAATTGTTTGGAATTGTTTAAGAATATATTTTCTTATCGAAAAATCCATAACTGAACAGTGGTCTAGTGGTGTGATCTACCTTTTGCTTATGATGTCATCATGCAATATATAAAGCAAAAACAGACAGGTTTTATATGTTGTTTCAGGATGCCTTCATCGTTGACAGATATCTCTCCGACAACAACTTCCTCCATACGTACCCGATCCACTTTTCAAACCAAACGTTACCAAAATAACTGTTTAGTCTTCCCGCTAAGATCTGCGCCACCAACATTGGAGTGTTTTTGTTATCGGAATCTTGTACGAAATCATCTCATTCCATGTTCTCCATATCCATACCTTGTTTCAAGTATCTTGCAAAAGATATTTGGTCTTCAAGACTTCTAAGAGTCAGAAAATGTTGACTTCTTTGAGCATTAACCAGATTTTGAATTTGATTTAAAGCTAATCAAACTCATATCTCAAGCCGGTGCTCATTGCTGGTTTTCAGAAGATACATCCGATCAATTAAACGTATTGAAACGCGTCAAATAGAGTCTGAAAGTCCAGGATATCGATTATACATGCAAAATTTGTATTTTGAAAAAAAGGGTATCGATTGTATAGTCTGCGTATCACGTACAATGATTTATGAAACTATCAAGAATCGGAAATTAGTAAACTTTATTCAATCAATCCATGACAAGATTTAATTTACTATGCATTCTTACACAATGTCCAACAACTGAATTTTACTTGCTTGCATGAACAATTGTTTGGAATTGTTTAAGAATATATTTTCTTATCGAAAAATCCATAACTGAACAGTGGTCTAGTGGTGTGATCTACCTTTTGCTTATGATGTCATCATGCAATATATAAAGCAAAAACAGACAGGTTTTATATGTTGTTTCAGGATGCCTTCATCGTTGACAGATATCTCTCCGACAACAACTTCCTCCATACGTACCCGATCCACTTTTCAAACCAAACGTTACCAAAATAACTGTTTAGTCTTCCCGCTAAGATCTGCGCCACCAACATTGGAGTGTTTTTGTTATCGGAATCTTGTACGAAATCATCTCATTCCATGTTCTCCATATCCATACCTTGTTTCAAGTATCTTGCAAAAGATATTTGGTCTTCAAGACTTCTAAGAGTCAGAAAATGTTGACTTCTTTGAGCATTAACCAGATTTTGAATTTGATTTAAAGCTAATCAAACTCATATCTCAAGCCGGTGCTCATTGCTGGTTTTCAGAAGATACATCCGATCAATTAAACGTATTGAAACGCGTCAAACAGAGTCCGAAAGTCCAGGATATCGATTATACATGCAAAATTTGTATTTTGAAAAAAGGGTATCGATTGTATAGTCTGCGTATCACGTACAATGATTTATGAAACTATCAAGAATCGGAAATTAGTAAACTTTATTCAATCAATCCATGACAAGATTTAATTTACTTCCAAAAAATTAATAAAAAAACAATAATAAAATCAAATGCAGTATCAAACAATGAAAGCCCCAAAAACACATATTACACAGACTACCGAAAAACACAAACGAGCAATAAACAAACCGAAATGCCTCAAATGATCGGATATGTCTTCTGAAAACGTTTCGGTACGTTTAATTGATTGGATGTGTCTTCTGAAAACCAACAACAATCAATTAAAGATCCCGAAACGCGTCAAACAGAGTCCGGACGTCCAGGATATCGATTAGACATACAAAATTTGTATTTTGAAAAAAAAATGGGTATCGATTGTATAGTCTGCGTACCACATACACTGATTTATGAAAGTTGTACCGAAAACCAAAAACGAGCAATAAACGAACCGAAACGCCTCAAACGATTTTTTTTTGGATTGGAAACAACTTAAAACACTTATAAATGAATTAAAAATAATTTTTAATCAATAACAAATATTTAAAATGAATTAAAACAAAATATTTAAAAAAAAGCCTAAAGCGTCAGGCAATGGCCAAAGCTAGGCGCTTCACGGGCCTGATTTTACCCGAAGCGCCTCGCTATGGCAATATTGAGGCTCTTTAGGCTTTTTTTTTAAAAATAATAATTTGTTTTAATTTATTTTAAATATTTGTTATTGGTTAAAAATTGTTTTTAATTCATTTTTAAGTGTTTTAAGTTGTTTCCAATCCAAAAAAATTCGTTTGAGGTGTTTCGGTTCGTTTATTGTTCGTTTGTGGTTTTCGGTAGAAACATCTGAGTTTGAACAACTTTCACAAATCATTGTATGTGGTACTCGGACTATACAGTCGATACCCATTTGTTTTTTCAAAATACAAATTTTGCATGTCTATTCGATATCCTGGACTTCCGGATTCTATTTGACGCGTTTCAGAATCTTTAATTGATTGTTATTGGTTTTCAGAAGATAAATTCGATCAATTAAATGTACCAAAACGCGTCAAACAGAGTTCGCAAGTCCAGGATATCGATTAGACATGCAAAATTTGTATTTTGAAAAAAAAAATGGGTATTGACTGTATAGTCCGCGTACCACGTACAATGATTTATGAAAGTTGTTCAAACTCGGTTGTTTATACCGAAAACCACAAATGAGCAATAAACGAACAGAGACGCCTCAAACGTTTTTTTTTTTGGATTGGAAACAACTTAAAACTGAATTAAAAATAATTTTTAATAAATAACAAATATTTAAAATGAATTAAAACAAATTAATTAAAAAAATTCCTAAAGCGTCTGGCAATGGCCAAGGCGAGGCGCTTTAGGCTTTTAAAAAATATTTTGTTTTAAAGAATTATAAAGAACGTTAAAGAATGACTTGTGCTATTTCTTTTCAATTATAGTGACTGGAAACTTCATGGCATATTTCAACAACACACTACAATCATTCACCATTCTATACATACAACTCACACCTTCAACCCATTCCTCGTTTAAAATGTTGATTAAAAATTAACATACTTTCAAACAAGAAGCTTAAACCAAGAACAATTTTGTTTTTTTTGAAGGGTTACCTTGCTCAATGGTTAAGATGGTTAACGATAAGAACTTTAACGAGCGTTTTATTACAAACGATCGATCACCATTTCATTAGCATAGACTCAATAAAAAATGGTACCTTTTTTTTCCTCTAATATTTTTTTTACAATAGATGGATGTAGTAGAAGAACAGGAACTCTTGTTTGATTATAATCGTGTGCAGCCTTTAAACTTCGTTTGCCTTGGGTTTCAAAACTAATTGTAAAGAGACTATTCACACTATCGTCTGTCAAATCATCATCATCATCATCATCATCATCATCAGCATCATCATCATCATCATCATCATCATCATCATTACACCCTCAAAACAGATACAACATTCATCACAACAAGTTTGGTGATGATTGTGTTGCATGAATCACATAAAGAAAATACAACAAAGCACCTCACCATGGCCATAGCGAGGCGCTTCGAATCATTGCCCCAACATAACTTGCACCGGCTTGAGATATGAGTTTGATTAGCTTAAATCTCTATGATCCATGGTATCCACTAACCGTAGCGACAACGAGATCCATAATTCAAACAATGAGTTAAACGATATCCTAATATTAGACGTTAGTGTTTGATAAACACAAAACTTATTATTAAAAAGCAAAATAAAACCAAATTGGAACCCTAATTCGTACCGTGATATAAAGAGAGGCCTCTTAGGAGTGCCGTGGAGGAAGATCGTCGGTTTGCTATAGTCGATGATGGTGCAAAGGTTAGCGGTAAGTTGAAATTTTGAATGATGTTCGTCGGCTTGCTCTATGTATACTAATTCAAAACAGAGGTAGGAAAAGTAAAGCTTGAGGTGAAAATGGATACTATGGATCAGAGAGATTTAAGCTAATAAAACTCATATCTCAAGCCGGTGAAAGTTATGTTGGAGCCCTGTTCATCATCTTCTTCTACTTTCTTTCTCTTGATCTTCAAACGTGCTTTTAGAGCTCTGATCTTCTTCCTATTGTCTTATTTATTTAATGAAATTTATCGTGCATACCGCATTCGAAGATCAAGGTCTTCACATTTTAGTAACATTTCACACTAACTAAGATTCGAGAACTACCACCTTCTCTCTCAAACCTTTCTAAAAGTAGAAAAAACTAGAACATTAACAGCTAACAAAAATTGTAGAACAAAGGAAGAAAGTGTTCCTCTTTGTTACCAAACATGTCAAAAAATGATAATTTTCAAATATTGTAGATCAAGGTTTTCATTAATGTACTGCAGATCAAGGTCTTCATTAATTTCGTTTTGGTTAATGATAGTTTGATTAGGTTATTACTTTGTTTTGTTAAAAAAAATAAAATATTATAACAATTAAATAAAAGATCCATAACTGAACAGTTGTTAGGAATTGTTTTGAGAATATATTACTTTGTTTTTTATTTATTTTATTTTTTTTACAATAATTAAATTAAAAAAAACCACTTCAAAACATAAAAAAACCCCAAACTCACCCCCTGACCCAAAGCGTCTCGCTTTGACCATAGTGAGTCATTTTGGGTCTTACTTTTCAGCTTTTCCCGCAACCTTGTACTGATGTCGTATGAGGTGACCAAAGCGCCTTGCTTTGGCCATAGCGAGGCGCTTTGAGGGGGTGAAAATAGCTGGAGCCTTTTAATTAATAGATTATTAGGGCATGTGTAGTGGCAGTCATGAAAGAGTGTTAAAGGGGCATTTGGCGCCCTTATTCGCGCCCAAACACCACCTCCTAGGGTGCTAAATATCAATTTTTGGTTGTGAAGCGAAAAATTTAGCGGCGTGAAATTTTCTCTTTTTAGATGAGCTAATGAAATCACTGGAAAGTAAAGGTGGGGCATGAAATTGGGCTAACCACTACACTTGTTCTTATTGTTAATGTTGAAAAATACTCAAATTCGTATATGTTTAGATGAACAATGTTTAATGACCATCCAAATTTAGAAAATAATGTGTATGTTTAAAAATGTTTTTTATATAATAATATTAATAAATATGAGCATTTGATATTCTAGAGATACAAAAATTTCTCCCTTTTAATTAGTTGTGATAATATTGCTGTGTTTTAGTATTTATGACTTGTAGACGGTGTTTTAAAATACGGCCTAAAATGTTGTAATTTTGACCTAGGCGGGGGATTAGGCGTACCTAGGTGGAGGGCTTTCTTTTTTATGATTTCAAGCCTATAAAATCATTTACCAGCTCTAATTCCATTAAATAAGCCTTCTGGTTAAAAAAAAATATGTGAATTTCTAAGTATTTTTTTTCATATAAATCTATGTATATATATATAAAAAAATACGTATAAAAATGAAAAACGGTTAATTCGTCTAATCCCGCCAAGTCCTTAGACTAGAGCACACCGCCTGCTTAGCTGTTAGCACTTTGTACAACCTTGCCTGTAGATAAAAAATGTGTCATGTAGACAGTATAGATTTTCACATTTCTCATTCATTATGGTGTGTTGTGCAAATATTTAGAAAAAATAAAATTGTATTTTTAACGGTTGTAAAAACAGTTGTGTTTTTTTATGTTTTTGGGATTGCTTTTTAAGAGTACTTATTGACTTATTAGCTTCTTCACAAAGCTAATAAGTCAATAAGCTGTTTGTCTAACACAGAAGCACTTTTGGTTTTGCTTTTTTAATATGGGTTGAAAAGTTATTGTCAGGAAGTCAGAAATCCTGGTTTTGGCTTTTAACTTTTGACTGTTGGTCATTTTACACTAAAAAGCTAATCCAAACACTTTTTGAAAAACAAATTAATGACTTATTAGCTTTTCTCGCTACAAAAGTTAATCCAAACATTTTTTAAAAACTGTTTTTTTTAATAGCTATAAATCAATAAGTACTTTTTACAAAGCATACAGAGAAATCCATGATAAACATCAATTAACATCCTAAATTATTTTCTTCATATCATTTAATAATTGATTGATTATTAATGATTAAGATGTTTATCATGGATTTCTCTGTGTTTGATTGATCTATTATCATATTGCATACGATTCAAGGATTCCGCACCTGAATTGTTCCACTCGTGTGATATATTGTTTGATTTCTATAAAAAAGATACTTTACAAAGTGGTATAAGAGCTTTGCTCAATCACACGATTGCAATTTGATAGTTTTTCACCAGATTATTACTCAAAAACATCAAAAATTTATCTGTTTTGCATGAGTTTTGGATGATCATGGAGATTGATTGATTTCGAGGTGTTTTTACGTATAAAAAAAAAATTCTTTCACGAAAGTTAATCTCCTACAAATCCGAAGCAAAACCTGCTAAATATTATTGAAATCCATCAACATTTGATAAAATTTGATCAAAATTAACCGATTTTTGAAAAAATAACCGTTTTTAAATGGGTCAGGTTGAACCAGTGATGTTTAGGTCGAAGGAATGTGGATTTTAGGTCGAATCTGTTGATTTTAGGTCGAACCAAGTGATTTTTAGGGTCGAACATGTGTTTGTTCATCATTTAGATTTTGTTGGTGTTCATTCGAACCACATTTTTCTCATTCGACCGCACGGGAGGGCGAATTAGTCTATATTTGGGGTCGAACCTGACTCTAGTGTGTTACTTCTTTATCTAATCTTGTGTTATAGGTCGAACGAGTCACATTTACTTCATTCGAACCCCCGGTTCTACAAGTTAGGTCGAACCTGAAGTCAGATAGCATATTTTTCTAAGTGTTGTCATTCTATTTGTCATGGATAACATTTGGAGATTTTCTACTACACCGAGACCTGCTGTGACACAACAACAACACATTCCAATGAATCCGTGGGCAGTTACAGCAACGGAGAGAGCTAACACACAACCGACACAACCGAGGAATATCTGGGCCGTTTCTACACCACCCCAATAAGTTGCTAAACCTCTTCCATAACCAATGCCAGATTTTTGGGGAGTAGCAGCAGCAGCCGCCGTCCAAAGTCAGACTATCAATGCCATTACTCCTTTGGTGAATGATCTATCTTCGGGAAATGGAACAAGACCACCAAAGTTACTTGATATGAATGAATATTATTCGTGGCAAAGGAAGTTCAGGATACATTTGGAAGGCATGGGACTAGATGGTGGGGAAGTATGGCAAATGATAGAGAAAGGATATGTGGCACCAACAATTGAGAACTCTACAAATCCAATTGCACTTAGTGACCTTTCTGATGATGAGAAGAAAAAGTTTGCAGCAGAGAAGAAAACATTCTCACAGCTTTCTCAAGCATTGAACACAGACTTGCTACATCAGTTCGGGACATGTACTACTTCTAAGCAATTGTGGGATGTGTTAAAGAGTAGACATGATGGGAATGAAATACTCGAAAGTTGAGAACTGAGGAATTGAAGAAGGAGTTTGAAAACTCCAGTTACATTGGGAATGAAATTTTGAAAGAAATTACTCCAAGATTCTTTCATCTATTGACAGAGTTATCAAACTACCAAGTTTCCTATCCAATGACAGAGCTCGTGGAGAAGTTCACAGATGCACTACCACCGTACTGGAATTAGCATGTTCAAGTCTTAAAAGAAAAAGATGCTTATCAGTATTGGACAATTAGTGAGTTCATCCAGAAGTTAGAGAACAAAGCGATAGAAGCAAAAAGGAAGGAAAAGAGAGCTATGATTCTACAACCCGGAATTATATTTTGCTACTACTTCTACAACATCTTCCATTCCAAGCGGAGGCATGGGTGTTGCACCAGCACCACAGACGTCTTTTGTTTCAAAAGTCGAACCACCTAACTATTTTGCAACACTATCCTACACACCTCCTCCATCTAACTTTCAAGTTCCAAATTACTTTGGAACATCATCTGTGACTATGCCACAACCTCAATCACAAAACCAGATTATCAGTCAAGCAACCACAAGTTCGGGACCAATTGTTTTAGAGACATCAAATATGAACAATGTAACAGTTGAAGTTGCACAACAACATGTTGCATTGGTTCCAGCTTTAGTAGCTTCATACAATGGTTTGGTTACGAGTCAAATTGGGAGTAATAATCTTACTAATGAAGATGATGCCCAAATTGATAAAGAAGAAATGGAGTTGATTGATATTAATGGGCATTTGCAAGTGTTATGAGAAGAGCAACGGAGTTCATTGAGAAGACTGGGAGAAGAAATCTTGCTACCACACCCAACGCAACCTATGGTTTCAATAAAGCAAAGGTTACATGCTTTAATTGTGGAACTAGAGGTCATTTTTCCAGAGAGTGTACACAACCAAAACAACAAGGTAACCGAAACCCATTCAACTAAAACTATCAAAACCGTCCACCACAAAACCAAGGCACTTTCCAAAACCAACACAATAACTATCAAAACCAAAACCGACAAAACAACTCACAAAATACCAACCAGAGGCAAACAACTTTCACAACCAACCAAAACCAAAATCAAACAACACCAAACCAAGTTAGAACCATTGTTCTAGTCACTACACCGAACACTCAACAACAAAATGATAACCAGGCATTGGTGATTCAAAAAGATGAAGGATTTGATTGGAACACAGTGCAATTGGGTGTTGAGGAAGTTACAAGTGGAAATGTTGCTTGTTTGGCTCAGCAAATGGCAAGTGAGAAGCCGGGGATAGTTGAGAAAGATCTGATTGATGAGAAAGATGTTGAGATTACTTCTAAGAAGGTAGAGGAACCGATAATTGAAGAAGTTATTTCTGAGTCACCTAATGATCATGATTGTTCAGACATTGAGAGTGATTCTGAATCAAGTGTTAATTCACTTGATGATAATATTGAGCAACTTCTGGCAGAAGCTGAATTTCTGTTGACCAAGAAATCATGCATGGTGGATGAATCTTTCCACAAAGTTGATTACTCCAAGTTCTATGCAGGAGAGGAAGCTTACTTTTCATTGATGGCTATGACAGAAGCTCCAAAACTGGTAAGTTCTAAATCTCCATCTGCTAATCATGATAATTATCATGGTACATGTGATAAACTTGAAGAAGAGGTTAAGGACTTAAAGTATCAACTTGAAAGTGCTAGAAACTCTATTCAGTCTTATCACAAAAATGAAAAAAAGATGTTAACAAGCTACTAGATAACTACAAGAAAGACATTTCAGATTTAACTAAAACTTTTATCACAGAAACAAACTGCCATTAATAACTATATTAATGAAATTGAAGAAACAAAGTTGGAAATGGCTAAAATGAAATGTTTTTCAGAAAAGATAAACAAAAAGCTGGAGAGTTATCTGAATATAGCTTATGTTGTGGACCACATAATTAAGAAACCAAGCCCTACTGTGAGTTACAAATCAGTACCATCTCCGGTGTTATTTAAGAATCACAATTATAACATTGTGACACCGGAAAGTTCTGATATATCTGGATCTACATCAGAAAATGAATCTAACACTTCTAGTATTGGTGATCCAAATTCTGATGTAAAACCGATTTTGGGAATAAACAATGAGGGCGTTGTAGTAGTAACTGATGATTCTGATTGTGAGGATGATGTACCTAAAAAGAATGCTGATATTCCTTTGGAAAATCACATTCGGACTAATGAGTGTTACTCAAAGGTACAATATTCTCCAAAAGTTAAATCAAATCAGAATCAATCGGTGAAGAAAATTGAGAAAAGTGATGACAAACCGGTGAAAGTATTTTATCAAATGGAAGGATCCGATAAAATAATTTCTGATGAAGAATATCCAATACAGTTCACTAATTACTCTAAAATTGATAAAATTTGGCAAGAAAGCACAATCTGGTTTCCAAAATTTGAAAGAACAACTGGTATGCCACCCGAATTACTCAAGAGACTGTATGGTGATGATTCTAAACCATCAAAGGTTCATGTCACACAATTTGTGAGACCAAAAGATAAAGTAAATGGTTTTGTTGAACCGACTTATTAGAGCCCGCTCTTGAGAGTTTGAGGCAAAAGAGTTATAAGAATCAGTATCCGGCCAACACATTTGCTAGATCTGATGATGAAAATTGTTTTGAAGTGTATAGAGCCTGTTTCAAGTATGGAGAGAGAGGGCATTTAATTGCTCACTATCCATACGTGAGACGAAAAGGCAAGAAGTTGAAAATAGGCAAATTCATAGAAATTCGAATGTTGGAGTTCCTCAAAGAAACTTTTATCATCTCAACCTATTTCAAGATCGAAACAGTTTTTACCAAAGAGGAAACCGATCGGTCATCTATGATAACCGAAATCGAATTGCTATGAATAATGGTGTGAGAAGACCTGTGATGAACCAAACTTTTGAGAAACAAAGGGTTTATTCTAAACCTTATGTCAATCAAAATGTTAGACCTTCGGTAGTTAAATCAATCAAGGTTTCTAAGACTGTTCCATCAAAGATTGTTTCCAAGAATACTAACTTTGAACAACCAAAATTTCAAACTCAAGTTAGAATTCTAAAACGATTGAAACAATCTTTGTGACACCCGGCAAACTCAGGTTAGTAACGTTGACTAAACTAGTAAGTCTACCTTAGCGAGTCATGCATATTACGTCCTTAACGAGGTCAGTCGAGTCAGTACGATGATTCGGGGGAATTATCGGGAGCCGTTATGATGATCCGCGGGGTCATCGGGAGTCGGTCCACAACTATGGGTACAAGGATCGGCGATTCGTGGAATCGCCGGGTCTAACGCACACACGAGTCTCGAGTCCCGGGAATTGGTGAACGGATGTAAACGTGTTGGATATCATGCATTATATGTTTGGAATCATTATGTGACTTATCGGTATGTGAATACGTGTTTAAATATGTTAAAATAGTGTTTAACGCGCCAAAAACCCATTCCAGACCTTTATGGGCGATTAGGAGCTGGGGAGGACTCCTAATCGCATGCACAAGGGGCGAGTAGGAGAAGTTATAGGCGATTGGGACCTAATCGCCTGATGTTACACGCGATTAGGCCCCCAATCGCGTATAAGGGTCTGCTAATCGCCTATACTGCAGGGTCCGGGTCAAAACACCTATAAATAGAACCCTTAACTCCCCAAACACCTCTAGAACAACCCTAGCTGCTCCCAAACCACCCACACACCTTGAAACACCTCTGGAACTCTTTTTGCTACAAAAATCACCATCCTCAAGCTTATACACCTTTCTTTAGCAAAATCCAAGGTGTGTTCTTCATCCCTAACCTTTGTAAAGTTGTTATTTTGAGTTCCCCTAAAGTTCCAGACCTTGTTTTACCAAATGTGTCTTTAAAAACCTTTCAAGAGAGTCTTAAACCAAGTATACACCTTAATGCTTGTTATATGTGAAGTTTATATGCAAATGTTGGTCTTATTGGTGATTTTAACATGAATGTTTCTAAGATATGAGTGTACTTCTGTTATGTAGAGGCCATTAGGAAGGTTGTCTTAGAATCTTAGCCATTATTATGGTGTTTTGAAGAAAATGCATATTTTGACCCATTTGTATGTTCTTGAGGATTTAGGATGATTGTGGTGTGATTGTTGATGCAATGTTGTTAGAATTCACACTAGGAAGATGTTAGATCAGAGATTTTATGAGTTACATGTTGTAGAGCTTGAAATCTGATTATTTCCATTTAAGGAAAGATAAGGTTGGTAGAAGAAACCTAGTACTTTGCCATTTTAGGAAATAATTGCATAGAACATGCTAGATCAGTGATATGTTGGGGGTTTTTGCTTGAAAAGGGTTGGTAAATGATTTAGGTTTGATATTGGGTGTTGTTGCATGTTTCGGATCTGATTTGGAGGGTTTAACGCGCGAAAACCCGTTGTACAGCAGCTGCAGGCGATTAGGCATCCTAATCGCCTGAGCTATAGGCGATTATGCAGACATTGGGGCGATTAGGACCCTAATCGCCCATACTTCATGCGATTAGGCCCCCTAATCGCCTATAGACTATTGCCTACTCGCGTGTAACCTTCCTAATCGCATGTACTGCTGTCGTGAACGCGTTTTGACATCCCGGAACACGATTTGACACCTAGGAACATGTTAGGAACCCCGGGATACACCCAATGACTTAGTAAGACGTATCCGGACCTGTTTATGCGTTAATTGGACATTATGCTAGACTAGGTGAATTGTTGCGCGTGCTAAGTGTTTAATTGCATATGTTGCATGATGTCTTGCATTTATCTAACACGTGGGACGTCGGGTCACCAATGGGATGTCGGGTCTTGTCGGGCACGGTCGGTTTAACAGTTAAAGGTGTTTTCAAACGTTAAAGGTCATGGTCTGGACATTCGGGGACTAGTTAGCCTGCGGGTTATTAGTCCAATACTTATACGCATCTTATGATAGGTCGCCGCTATCTGGGGCTATCATAACATAATCATTTAACTATTTTCAAGTAACGCAAACCGAGGTGAGTTTCACAGCCCCACTTTTACCGTTTTACTTACGGGGGAGAAACATGCTACTTACTTACTTACTAAAGGTCATGTTATACTATGGTTACTTTACATATACTATGCGGCTTTTACGGAAAGTCCCAGGGGGGAAACCATGAATGTGCGGGGATGCACAACGGGGGAAATGTGGATAGATCTATTGGGCCTCACAAACCCCACTCGACGGCTGGGCCGGGCGGGTGCATATTGTCTCTTATTACTGACTCGCCGAGGCATCGGTTATAGTCAAAACTGCTGGGCAAGTCTTAACAACTTATAAACGTATAGTAATGGATTCCCAACCGCAGTAGTAAACAAACACTTAACGTCTAGCTAACGTTCTTATAACCTGGTAGTAACAGATATGATCTTTACAACTTACAGAAAAACGCTTATAAAAGAAAACCTGTGAACTCACCAGCATTATATGTTGACATTTTCGGCATGTTTTCTCAGGTCGCTGAGGTAGCGGTTATCGGACTAGGCGCACAGAGTCACGCACGGCGTCTATTATTTTGAAACATATTAAACAATGTCTTGTAAACAATGATATGTCTTTTGGTTGTAAACAAGAATGCTTCCGCTGCTGGTTTACAGCTCAAAGCATTATATTTTGGTTTTAAATATAATCTTGAATGCATGTTTGTTGTATGTTTATTGTGATCGTTGACTGAGATCCTGGTGTGTCACGCGCCTCGCGGTAAAACCCCGCACGTGGAATTTGAGGGTGTGACAATCTTGGACATCAAAAGGATCTCCAGGAGCCTCAAGTTCATCTTCTAAACCGGCAAAAGATTTTTCTAAGACAAATGTTTTGGAAAAACCGGTCAATGATAAAGAAAATGTTATTGAAAAGAAAAAGAAATCTTTGAATGTCTCATTTACTGATACTCAAAGACTCAAGACCAACATGGCTTAGGTCCCCCGAAAGAACTAATCATGTTTGTGATTGGTGTATGGAGTTCCAGTTGGCCTTGTGAGCAGTCTCTGGATTGTTGACAGTGGAGTTTCCGGGTACATGATAGGAGATATGTCACTCCTTTTCAACATCAAGAACATCAATGGAGGGTATGTTGCATTTGCGGGAAATAAAGGAGGTTATATCACTATGGAGGGTAGTGTGAGTAATGGGATAGTGAGTTTTGAGAAGATTTCGTATGTCAAGCATATTGATTACAATTTACTCAGCGTATTGTTAGGATCTGAGTTTGATTGTTTTGATATGGAAAGTGCAGCGGAATAATAAACTATAAAGATGAGAAGAATGAAGTGAATATAAATGGAAGAATGAAGTGAATATAAATGGAAAGTGCAGCGGAATAATAAACTATAATCAAAACAAGAGAGTAAATGTTTTCTAATCGAATGCTTTCATAATATTGAATGATTACAGTCAATTGTACAAGTACTCCCCCTCAGCCTGATCACTCTGTGATTGTTTGCCTGAGAGAATGTTGTGAGTAATGAATAGAACAGTACAAGCACTGTTCTATTTATAGACAAATCTAAACCACTGATGATCTAAGCTGACGTCACCTAAGATAGTGACCTTTAACAGAATAAAAACATAAAACATCTGCTATATACAAACTACTGTTACATTGTAAAACACTGTAAGGCAAACTACCGTTGAGGAAACCTCTGATGGTCTTGTATTATCTGTTGGAGCCTAAGTGCTGTTGGCTCCAACAGACTTTTAGTCTTCAGCACTTGATCAGCAGCTGTTCTTCATCAGACCTTTAGTCAGTAGTTGATCTCTATCAGTTGTTATCCACCAGTCCTTTGTAGCAGCAATTGTCACAATAGTTGTTTGGGTAGAACAGTTGTTAGGGTCAACAGTCTTTTGGGAGGAGTATGTTGTAAATGCTGTTTATTAATATGGATCAACTGTTAGTATATTTTGGCTTTTCAATCATCTGTTCTTATCCAGGTCAGCAGACCCAACAATCTCCCCCTAGAACAGATGATGCCAAAACTAGACTTTATTCTTGATCTTTATTCCTCATCAGACTTTCTCTGATTTGACCTTTGAATTGTAACTCAAAGTTCAAAGAGTAGAGGTCTTCTGCTCTCTTTCAAGCTCAAGGTTCAGCAATGTTTGGAGGTCATCCGCACACAGGCTATATGCATCATCCATGCTTAGCTTTTGAGCCTCTCCATCTGATCTGAGCAAAGTCAATTCATGGGTGTCTTTCTGGACCTTCCATTTCAGAATTTTTGAATTAGTGGATTTGCTGAGATGCATTTTTATTCTGGATGAGTTTGGTGAAGGAGGTCTCCCAATGAGTTCTCTGAGTTTTTCAATAGTGGAATCAGAGAAAAAGTGTATTTGATTGTAGAGGCCCTCCTTTATAAAAGTATCAGCAAACTTCTTCTGATCATCTTCAGACATTTCTTTCTTCTTTTTGAATTGTCTTCTTGCAGCAGCAGATAGATTAGAAGTATCAAGTAGGCTGTCTAATGTAAAAGCCTGTTGAGGTCTCTTCATCAAGGGTTCATCAGGGTAGATAGGTTTTCTGGGCAAGTTAGGGTCTTTCTTCCTGTTTTCTTCCAGCTTCTTGTAGGTTTCAACCAACCTTAGCTCTGA
The DNA here is from genome assembly GCA_028751855.1 of Ambrosia trifida. Lineage (NCBI taxonomy): Eukaryota > Viridiplantae > Streptophyta > Magnoliopsida > Asterales > Asteraceae > Ambrosia > Ambrosia trifida. Next base: position 58,808,246 of record CM054128.1, on the reverse strand, counting down.
CCATCTTGCAACAGACTTCATCTCCCCATAGTCTGCAGCCACAATCTCTTGCCTCATTCTTTTGAATTTCAAGGCTCTGGCTGGATCTATGCCTTTACTGAAATAAGGGGCAGAGACCTTGGCTGGGGAATTCTTGGCCATGTCCTCAATTCTTATGAGTTCTTTTCTGAGAGCATGAGTGGTCCAGCCTGCATACTGTTTCTTGTTTGCTTTATAAGGCATGGTTGCCAAGATCTGTTCAAGAAGAGATTCCCTAACCTCCCTTTCCATGTCACTGCTGAGAGGCATGGTAGACATAGAGTTGCTCAGGGTCTTAGCAAAATCTTCAATCCTTCCCAGTTTGCTAAGCTCTGCTGAATGAATGCCCTGAACACTCCTGTCATCTTTCCCTTTGAATTTCTCTTTTATGATGGCATCTGCCTGTTCAGCCTTGAATTTTAGATATTGGTCTATGTTTAGGGGAACAGGAAAATGTGGAAGAGATGGGAAAGATCTTTCAGATGGTTATTCAGTATTGTAGAAGGATTGCATTCCCCCCTTGAGTAGATCAAGTTCAAGGGGACACTGAACAACCAATGGTGTGATGGTTGGTGGTGGTCTATGGGATGTAAATTGTGAGGTGTGTGGTGAGAATGATGAAAGTGGAATGGCAGATATGGGTGTAGATTGTGTGGTTGAAGTAGTAGGTGGTGACGTGTGAATGTTTTCATCCTTTACAACAAAGGTAGATTTTCTCTTCCTTCTGTACAAGATTTTTGGTGATGGTGGTGTAGAGGCAGTGGTTGTGTTAACATCTGTTGGCACTTTTGTAGAACCAACAGATGTTTAGGATTTAGGTGGTGGAGTGGTTGTAGGTGGTGTATTGGTGGTTGTGGTAGTAGGTTCAGTGGTTGTGGTGATAGGTTCAGATGTTGTGGTGGTATCAGTGGTTTTGGTGGCAGCAGTGGTTTTGGTAGCAGTGGTTTTAGCAGCAAGTTTGGATGGTGGTTTTCTGAAATGTTTGGCAGGCTTTTTCTTCCTTTTAGAGGAGCCCACATCTTCAACTTCCTGCTGTGTTTCCCTTTTCTTTTGTACCAAGCCTCTGCCTTAACTTCCAAGGTGTCAGCCCTCTTTTGCTTTTCCTCAGCAGCCATTTCAGCTTCTTCATTTGCAGAGGTATCAACTTCCTTTGCTTTGCTGGTTTTGGCAGTTTCAGTAGCAGCAGAGGTTTGAACATTTGGTTGTTGTTGTTGTGGTGCTGTGTGGGTAGACCCTGGTTTGTTGGCAGACTTTGATTTTCCCTTTTGTGAGGGTGGACAACCAAAGGGATCTAGCTTTGGCAATCTATCTCTGCCACTCTCCCCTTTTTTGGCATCATCGATAGTGAAGTCATCATCATCTTCATCTCTGAGAATTGTGGTAGGGGCAGAGCCAGTGGTCTTCAGCAGATGGTCTTTAATGGCTTGAATGTCCGCATGGGTATCTTTGTATCTAGCATCTACCATATTTCTGATTTCAGCCATGTAAGTTTCATGAGTCTGATCTGCTAGTTTTCTGTGAGCTATGATGATGGGAGAAACAGATTTCCATAGCTCACTAGCAATATCAGCTGTGGATGGTTGACTCTTGGTGAGAGTAGCCAAGGATCCCAATATTGTCTTGATATCTGATTTGATATCAGCAACAGAGGTTTCAATGGACTGTACTCTGGCCGTCAATTCTTGGTATTTTAACACATCACCTAAGTTAATAGGATCATCTGGATTCTTACTAGTGGTAGTTGTAACTGGTTCAGTCCTAGGCGGTGAGTCCAAAGGATGAGAACCAGATGCCCCTTTTTCTTGGTTCTGGGGACTTCCAACTGATTTTGGGGACACTATAGTGGCCTCATCAGTTGTTTCCTTCAAGGAAGTCTTAGCTATGTAACCACTGTCCTTTCGTGAGACAATGGTCTATACATCAGTAGTGGCTGCTTCACTTGAAAACTCACCTCGAGTTTCATTTAACTCTAGGGGTGTAACCTCCTCTTCTATTTGTGGGATGGCTGATTGATTTTCCTCAGTCCTAGTCACTTGTGGAGATATACTCTCATTGATGGGTGAAGGAGAGGAACTGGGATTTTCCTGAGTTTTATCAATAGCCTCAAACAGAGGTTGCATGGTTTGAGGAACATGTTTTGGTGAAGGTGGAGGAGTGAAAAGAGAATTAGCCTTGGGAGAGGGGCTTGTAAACATATGGCCAAGTGACTCATATGTATCATGATGTGTTTCCCTTTGGCTTACAACATGATCCTTTTGTGAGGATTCATGAGGAGTTTGGTTAGGTTGAGATATATCCAACTATTGTGAGGAAGTAACAACAGTGGTTTCTTGTTGCTTTTGTGTTGCAACAGGGTTTTCTTCTGGTATCTTATCCTCCAGAAGTCCCCTTTTGGGTTTAGTGGAGGTTTTTGTGGATGGACGTTTTCTTTTGGAGGTGTGGGCTTCGCAGCACTGGATGTAGTGCCATGATCACCAGGAGCAGTGGGCTCAACAACAGAGGTTTGGACAACAGTTGTTGTCTCACCCTTTTTAAAATCTTTTTGTGGTAAAACCTTTTGAAAGATTACACTCAAAATTCTTGGGTAAATCAGAAAAGCATTGTTAGACCCAGACTTTATAGCTTTCACATTTGATACTAAGTCCATAAACAGTCCCTGGGATAGATTGAAGTCAGAATCTTACAACATAGCATAGCCCAAGTACTGAATCCTCAATGGGATTTCATTAAAGGAAGTGGACTTAGCAAAGACACAGAGAAGGAGGGTATGAAAGAAAAATTTCATGACTGGTGGGAAAAACTTTTTGAAAAAGGTTGACCCAGTCATTTGTGCATCATAACCTCTTTCCTGAAACTCTGTGTGAAGCTCTGCCTTAGGGAAAGAGTCTTTACCTGACAGGTCATTGAGTGAGAAGGTTGTGGATATTAGTTCAGGGGTAATGGCGATACTAGTCTCTCCAATTTTTGAGATTATAGATGTAGGCTTTTTGCCTTGAAGAAGAAACTCAGCATCCAACCAAAATTCTTGGAGGGTATCAAGATAAATAGGAGCATCAGCGGTTAGGATTGTCAGGTATTTGGAGTTTAAGATGATGTCAATGGTGGAATGGAATGGAACGTTTTCATCTGTTTTTACCAGATATGGGAGATAATTGTGGGTGGCTTTTGCTTGATGTAAGTCCAAGATCTTCTCTACCGGGTATCAAACAAACAATCGAGTGTGGAAAACAAGATTGAATGTGAAGAACAAAAGATTAAAACGATGAAAATGATTATATTGCTGCTTCACCTTGCACACAATCTCTAAGATTGTCTGGTACAAGGTGGTGGCTCTAGAGTTACAAAATCAGATTGTTATGAAAGTCTAATGAATGTCTAACCCTAAAATGAACTTAAACAAAACATTATATATGGTCCACTAAAGCCTTGGCCCACATGGCCTAATCCAAGCCCATTAACTTAAACTAAGCCCAATTAACACAAACAGGCTTAATAAAGACAAGCGTAAACCTACTTAAATCTAGCCCAACAATATCCCCCTAGGTTTATGCTGTCTTTATCATGGCTTAGTAGGAAGAATCTTCAGATCTTGATCTTCCAATCTTGGGTTCTTTCTTCTGCTCTCGGAAGCTCTTTTCTTTGTCAATCTTCTCTTTCAAGCAACTTCACTGGCACTTCTTCAGTTGTACTTTCATTGTCAAAAGATGATTCACTTCAGGTTCTTCTGACTCAGGTACATCTTCTCATTGAGGTGATTCATGCATGTCAGCAACTGGAACTCTTTCATTCTTCATCAACCCCTGTTTCTTGATTTGTATAAACTCTGCAAGTTCTCAGAATTTTTTAAGCAAATAATAGATATAACAGAGGGTCCAGTATACACATGAACGCCATTTACATCAGTGTACTTCAATTTTAAAATCTCAAAAACCTGAATTTTGTTTGAGAATCGGTCAAATCTTCAAGAATGGTTAATTTTTATAAAAGAAAACAAATAAAAATAAAAATTCAAACTAATTACAATGCATCTTTTTGGTGAGAATCATGTGCAAGAAGATCATATCAGCTTTGTCAAAATGCAACACACCGTTAGTATATATGTTCTGATAAACTTATTAAAGTGCCAGAAAGCAGTCCAATACGATTACCAACATTGTTTATCCACTTAAACAAACATACACACACGTCCTCAAGTCCTTTATTTTTCTTATTTTCGTAACGTGTGTTAGACCGAAATAACTGTGTGTCCCACATCATGACATACCCCCGCGATCAAGGTATGCACAAAGCTTCTTCATAACAGGTGAGTAAATTGCTGACATCTGTATGTTTTACAAGGTCAAGATCATCGGTGATCAGGTCTGCATATATCTGGATGCAACAAAGAGACCGATAGATTCTCGACCAGGGTGAGGACAAATACCAAATGTTTCAGTATGATCATCGCTTTAGGCTTTTGATTTGTGCCTTTAGCTTGAATTCTCTTTGAGAATATGGGTTTTGGCATTTCCTAATTGCTCTTTTAAGACGTCCTGACTGTGCCTAGGTCAGCATATATCTGGATGCAGCAGAAGGGCAGTCAGGACATCCCTAGATGTATCAACAACTTAAAGACTTGAAATCTCAGATTTTGGCAATCTATCAACACAAGATTTAAGACCGTAAAATCATACGCCAATGATGTGTTCCCCACAAGCTACACAGTCCTTTATCTTTAGCATGTTTTGGACTGATTTCGTTGTGCAGTTTGCCTGCCAATACATCATATAATGGAGCTGCAATCACACTTGATTTAATTTTCTTTTCGATTTTAAGGTGTGACATGTCAACAGCTGATGTACTATCATTTCTTCTTTTTCGCACGATGAAATTCTCATTTTCGGAATTTTCTATTGTTTTTGTATTTTTCTAAGGATGTATCTAAGGGTGTATATCCCCCTAAATTTGTGCTTAAAATTGACAATTTAAAGAACAAATTTACAACCTAAAACTAAGAAAAATCTTTTTGTGTTTTTATAAAACCGTTCCCGAATTAAAGACCAAATATGTTCAGAATAAAGAGCATCAGGTTTTGAACGTACCTCTTTCGCTGATTTTACCTCCATTATCTCCTTCAAAGAGACATACTCACTGTTTAAAAATTTAAAAATAAATGTATAACAGAGAGATGTCACCTGTCATGTGCGTGGAACAACCATTATCAACATACCAGTAATTGTCGACAATCTTCCTTGGATGTCCTTGCTCTAAGAAAGGAGATTAATTAGACATTGGTACCTAGGCCATCGTGGTCCTGGGCACTCCTAAAGCGTCAATGTAAGACACTTCTCTCAAGCACATGTCCTTCTTCTCATTTAGACATGGTGTTGCTGCCGCCTTAGCTTTCCAGACTTGCTTAGGCTTAAGAACTGGTTTTACTACTTTCGTAGTAGCATCTTTCGGTTTCTCAGGTTGTTTTGATTTATGTGGAGGAACAACCTTTCGCTTGTTCTTGGCAGTATTCTAGTCACCATCAGATGGTTTAACTTTAGGATTCGTATTCTTCCTCGCCTTAGGCTTCTCAACCTTCATTGGCTTGAAGTAGTAGTTATTCTTAGGCACAACCTTCTGATGTTGTCTGTAGTAGGGCACATAAGGACGACTTGTGCAGTTCCTTGCAATGTGACCGGGTCTTCCACAGTTGTAGCATGTCTGCTTCTTTACATATGAAGCATATCCCGGTCTGTTTGATCCCACTGATGAATGTGAGTGATGGGATCTGTTGGATGATTTGTTTGCAGGCTTCTTAAATTTTCTGCTCTGCTTAGAACATCTTGAACACCCGTGTGAACAAGATTGTGCTTGTGATGATGACTGTCCTTGAGCTTTCTGTTTAGCTTCAGGAACCTGTACATGAGAGTTAGCACAGCCAGTTTTTCTATGTGGTGGCACGTATTTATCGGTCGTGCCAATAACAGATAGCTCAGAAACAGCCCTTTTCACATATGGTATAGCATCTACAGACAAATTAGACCGTGTCATACAAACACCTGCATTGTTAGTGCAAACAATATCATCCCCCTCAACCTTAACCTCTACCTTAACTTCATCTGCACATGAGGTAGAGACATTAGTAACATTCACACATTTAAGATCATCGACCGTTGGCGTTATCACGCCTGTGTCAACAGTATTGGAAGAGGGATCGTCACATTCTTGTTTAATCTCGACTGGCTTTGAGCACACAGATTCTTTAGATTTTGGCTCGGTCGAGGATGTAACATTTGATTCAGACGAGCCACTTGATTCAGAAACATGTTCTGGCTCTGCTGAATCCCCCGTTGACCCAGTTGCTCTAGAGGACTCACAGCTGGATTCACTCGATTCAACTGATACTGATTTATCAGATTTGGTTGTTTCGGGTGATTCACATTTGGAGTCACTTTCAGAAGTCGGTGGGGCAGCTAGTTCAACAGTCTGTGGTGCCCTGTACTCTTCATAATTTTTTTTAATGTTTTCATGAAATCAAACTCATAGGGCACATTTGAGTCTGATTGGCCGGTCGGTTCAGTTTGCTCAATTTTTGGTTCAGTTTCAAAAACGGTTTCTTTTAAGACATCATTCAATTCAGTTGTGTCATTTGAATCTGGAACTTCATCTCTCTTCACATCAAAAACTCTGTCAATTTCTTTATTTTTCTCCAAATTTAATGTCCCGGTCTGCTTTGAAGCATCTTGAGACTTGACAAAAATATTTGATAGGGCCTGCTCGTGCTTATGTTGCTTGTTCTTTGGTTTAGAGATTTTTACAGGGACCGATTCAGGTTTGGAAATTTTAACTTGATCCCTCGATGGTCGACTGATTGGCTCTTCTATTGGAGGACCGTATCCTTTAACAGGCAGAGCCAACAATTCTTCATCTGACATGGGAATTGAGGAATAATTTTCATTAAAGGGTGGTGGAATTTCCACAAACCCCAGACCTTTATTCCTCACTTCCTTTGGTCTGAACTTTAACTGGGTATTGATTATTTTTTCAACTTTGGGACTAGAACAATCGAACCTTTTAAAATGAAAATCAGCATTTTCAAATTTAGATTTTAAGTCGATCAATTCCGCGGTTAAAGTATCAGACAGTTGTTTGAAGTGTAAATATCGACACTTGTGATCACTCACCTCCTGATGCAAGCGCTTGATATCGAGTTTTTGTTGTTCGATCATTTCTTTATAAGAATTAAATTTCTTTTTAATGTCCCAAGTGGCCATTTTCTCGTATTCAAGCTGCTTGTATGCAGAGAGAGTTTCTTCTCTAAAACCCTTAATTTTTAACCTGCATCGTTCAGTACAACATGATTCTGCTAAAATTTCGGCGTGTACCTCAGATGCGGATGGCACGTGGTCATTCAGTTGTGCCATGAAAGCTTGAGCAGCGTGAGCGGCAGGAGCAGCAGGTGTGACAGAAGCAGCAGGAGCGGCAGAAGTGGCGGGAGCCGTAGGAGCAGAAGATATGATAGGAGCAGCAGGAACAGATGAGCATGTTGTGCCATAGATACAACTTTGAGAGGGCATTTTTGATTTCTTAACTGTGATTCCCCAAGACATCTTGAATTTTTCCTTGAAATTGTGATCCCCAAAAATGTAGACATTCCCCAAAAAATTTTAGAACGAGCACTGGACGTCCAACCGTAGTCAAACCGTATCAAGCCGTATACAGTAAAGTCGATCCCCCAAATTAAACTTGTACACCCCAAATACTACAACCACTATTATTATTATTATTATTATTATTATTATTATTATTATCAATATTATTAACGCCTCCCAAGACTAGTACTTGACACTCCTTTTCTTTATTGCCTTCTAATTCACCTTATCCTTTTCTCTTCAACTTCTCAGCTTTTCCTTTGCTTTTCTCGAGAGTCTCTCTCTCTCATAAACACATATATCATTTTCTCTTTTTCTTGTCTTCAATGTTCACAACAAAGAACACAACTCCTCTCTTTAATTTTGAAGAACACAACAAAAAAGTGTCAGCTCTCTCTCTCTCTTAAACAAAAACAAATCCTTCACCTTCTTCCGTTATATATTCCATCAACCAACAAACACTTTCTCGATCAAATCTGACCTGATTTGTATCTTCAACTCAATCTCTCAAAAATCACAATGTTTCTCTCTCTCTCTCTCTCTCTCTCTCTCTCTCTCTCTCTCTCTCTCTTCTTAAACCCAAGAACAATCTGATCGTGTATCCAGTGAAAAAACTCAAGAACAATTACGGGGATAACCTGTTTCTCGCTGGTTTTGAGGTGGGTACCGGTGGTCGGGTGAGTCAATGGAGCAGGGGGTTCGAGTGAATGATTGACCGGGTGATGGTGGGTGTCCGGTTTGGGTTGTTCTCGGATAAAAGGGTACTCAGATGGGGGTTTAACGAGCAACTGCGTTTACAGTTCCGGGTGAAGAAAGGGTGGTCGTCCGGTTATTTTTGGGTGTCAGTAAGTTTGGTTGCTTCTGGATCGGGTTCTTTGGTTTCCGATGACAGCAGTGTTTCAGGGTTGGGTTGGGTTTTTGGTTTTTCAGGTGAGATCAAGTGTCTGATAACAGTACCAAGTGAAGGTTTTCGGATGTGTTGAGTGGCCGGGACAGTGCTTCGGGTGTGGTGGGTTCTGTTCTCGAGGTGCGGGTGTTGATGTTTGGGTGTCCGAGTGAAGTGTCCGACCTAGTGGTGGGTGTCCGAGTTGGTGGCGGGTGTCCGAGTGGATGGCTGTGTCCGAGGTGGGTTTGAAGGTGTGTCCGAGTGAAGAAGTGTCTGAGGAGTTGGGGTGTCTGATATGGTTTGGAGTGTCCGGGTGAAGACTGTGTCCGATGTGCTGGTGTGTGTCCGAGGCATGGGTGTATCCGATGTGCAGGTGAGTGTCCGAGCTGGGTTTTCTAATGGAGTTGCTGATCTTTGAAGTTTTCAAGAGAATCAAAATCTTTGGTGGTCCCCCTCCTTCCACTCACTTGATTAGTTCCAAAAATTAAGTGTTTCCTTATTTTGAAAATATCTTGTAGTATGTTCCCAAAAACAGAATTTACGAAAAACTTGGAAACACTTTTATTAACCACCACAATAGATCAAATACCCTCTTTTTCAACTGTTCTTGAAATGTGCTTGATGTTCTTCAATATTTTGAATAAAAACAAATCTGCAAAAAATTCTAAAACACAAAAACTGATTAAAATAAATAAAAGTAAAGATAGATGCGAGTTAAACCTGTTGAACTGACAAAAACGCAGCAGCAAAAATTTCCTCTTTTGATCTTCTTTTGATACCGAAACCGAGCTTTCGAAAGACTACATAGGCTCTGATACCAATTGTAAGTCCAAGATCTTCTCTACCGGGTATCAAACGAACAATCGAGTGCGGAAAACAAGATTGAATGTGAAGAACAAAAGATTAAAACAATGAAAATGATTATATTGCTGCTTCACCTTGCACACAATCTCTAAGATTGTCTGGTACAAGGTGGTGGCTCTAGGGTTACAAAATGAGATTGTTATGAAAGTCTAATGAATGTCTAACCCTAAAATGAACTTAAACAAAACATTATATATGGTCCACTAAAGCCTTGGTCCACATGGCCTAACCCAAGCCCATTAACTTAAACTAAGCCCAATTCACACAAACAGGGTTAATAAAGACAAGCGTAAACCTACTTAAATCTAGCCCAATACTTGAAGATCCATTGTAATGGATTCCGAGTGTGAGAGTGAGTGGAATTGGAGTAAGGGTTTGAGGATGAAGAAGGCGGTTTCAGTATTTTGAATACAATGAGACAGTGTAACGACTGTTGTGGTAAAATAGGGTTTTTATAGGCTCTGGTGAAACCGCTGATGTGGCCAAAACTCTGCTTTTGGGAGCAGACGTGGCAAATATCTGATGGCCAAACATCTGGTGGTATACAACTGTTGCCAAAGATTTTATGTGAACAGATGTTGTTTTACCAAAGTGCTGATGCTAACAGCACTTGATTTTTTTAATTATATAGATAGATATATGTATATATGTATATATAATGAAACAGTTGTTTTATCTGATCAGAGATTTAAAACAGATTTTTCAACCAAACAGTGGTTGTTTTATCTGATCAGATGTTTGAAACAGATTTTTCAACTTAATAGTGGATAGAGTGGATGAAACAGTGGTTGTTTTATCCTTAACAGATTTTTCAACCAAAAAGCTATTTTTAAGGATGGATTTTGATTTTCTGAAACATTTTAATGTTTTTATTTAAAACATTTTTGTTGTTTTAGTCCATGTTTAGCATACCAATTCTAGAAATCAGATTTGTGAAGGTAGATGTGTCTAAAGCTTTTGTTAACACATTTGCCAAATGATCCTCTGTTGGAACATGGTGCAGAGAAATCAAACCTTTTTCATAGCTATCTCTGACAAAATGATGTCTGATGTCTATGTGCTTTGTGGTTGAGTGAGAAACTGGATTCTTGATGATATTTTCAGCAGCTTGACTGTCCAACATGAGTGGAGTCTTTAGTGCAGTTATCCCAAAATCCAGCAGTTGATTTTGAAGCCACATGAGTTAGGCTGTACAGCTTGCAGCAGCAATGTATTCAGCCTCAGCTGTTGAAGTTGAAACAGCTGCTTGCTTTTTTCTTTGCCAAGAGACTAAGGCATTCCCTAGAAACTGGCACCCTCCTGATGTAGACTTCCTTGTGGTGTGGCAGCCAGCAAAATCACTATCTGAATAACCTGAAAGCTCAATGTTTCCATTAGCAGGATACCAGATACCAAGTGTGGGAGCACCTTTTAGGTATCTGAATATCCTTTTCACAACAATAAGGTTTGACTTTCTGGGTGAAGCCTGGGATCTTGCACAAACACAAGTGGCAAACATAATGTCTGGCCTAGATGTAGTTAAGTACAATAAAGACCTAATCATGCATCTGTAATGTGTTTGATCAACCAGTTCATCCTTGTCATCAATAGTGAGTAGCTTGACTGTACTCATGGGTGTACTACATGGCTTATAGTCATTCATCTCAAATCTAGTTAATAAGTTTTTCACATATTTGTTTTGATGAATGAATGTGCTATTTTGTAGCTGCTTTACTTTGAGACCAAGGAAACACTGAAGTTCACCCATAGCACTCATTTCAAACTCTGCTGTCATGAGTTCCCTAAACTCTTCACACATTTTGTTACATGTGGATCCAAAAATGATGTCATCCACATATATTTGAACAATCATTAAATCTTTCCCTCTCCATTTCAAAAATAAGGTTTTATCAATTTTACCTCTTGTGAAACCAATGGATAATAGAAAGGTGGAAAGAGTTTCATACCAGGCCCTAGGTGCTTGCTTGAGTCCATACAAAGATTTGTTAAGCTTGTAGACATGATCAGGATGGAATGTGTCTTCAAAACCAGGTGGTTGACATACATATACCTCCTCCTGAATTTTGCCATATAGGAATGCACATTTGATGTCCATCTGATACACCTTGATGTTGTGGTTGACAGCAAAGGCTAGAAAAAGTCTGATAGCTTCTAACCTTGCTACAGGAGCAAAGGTTTCATCATAGTCCATCCCTTCTTCTTGTCTGAAGCCTTGAACCACAAGCCTGACTTTATTCTTGACAACAATACCACTTTCATCAGTTTTGTTTTTGAAGGCCCACTTTGTGCCAATTGGACAAACATCCTTAGGCAGTGGTACAAGTTTCCATACTTGTTGTCTTTTAAACTAAAGGAGCTCTTCCTGCATAGCTTCTACCCAACTGTTGCCTTTTAGTGCCTCTTGGTACTTGATAGGTTGTGTGAGAGATAGAAAGCCTGCAAAAAGACAGATATGTGAGGATTGGCTTCTTGTTAGCACACCCTCTCTGATGTTGCCAATGATTTAATCTGGTGGATGAGCTCTTAGGTAGATTAGATCTCCCTGATATGTTATGATGGCATTTTGAGGTGAAGGACAGAGGTTTGGTGACTCTGTTGATGTAACATCTGTTTGCATTTCTGTAGTGCCAACAGATGTTTGAAATGGAGGTGGGGGAATGGGTCCAAGTGGTGTAAAACTGGACTAACTTTTGTCAACAGATGTTTGACTTTTGTCAACAGATGATTGAGTAGTGGATGTAAAGGGTGAAGCAGTGGTTTGAGGATAAGACTGGCCAACAGTGGCTGACTCAGATGTGACAGAGTTTTGACAGGTGTTTTGAACAACTGCTTCCTCTGATGCAGAATAGACTTTATAGTGACTTAGGATCACAACATTTGTTCTGTAATCTTGTTGTGGAGATTGTGGAATACCTGCACTGTTAGTTTTGACAGTAATATCTTCAAATTTGAATTTATCTAAATCAAACAACTCAGCAGGATTTGCTGGGATTTTTAGGGATGAAAGTTCAGTGAACTTTACATTCAGAGTTTCTTCTATTGTCCTGGTCCTTGTGTTAAACACTTTATAGTCCTTGGCAGTAGAAGAATATCCCAGAAAATATCCACAATCTACTTTAGCTGCAAATTTTGAAATGGAATCTTTAAGATTTAAAATGAAACATGGGCAGCCAAAAATTTTGAAAAATGAGATTAATGGTTTGATTTTGAACAGAATTTCATAAGCAGTCTTTTGATGTCTTGGGTTGATCAAAACTCTGTTTTGAACATAGCAAGCAGTGTTTACAGCTTCTGCCCAGAAGGACAGTGGCAAACCAGAATCTGCTAGCATGGTTCTTGCAGCTTCATTGGGATGCTGTCCTGCCTCACAATCCCTTTTGACACACAGAAGTCATCCAACTCCTTATTTTTAAACTTTGTTCCATTGTCACTTCTAAAGACTTTTACTGGCAAGTCATATTGTTTTTCAACTTTGGTGACAAAGTCCTTCAAGATACCTGCAGTCTCATCCTTAGAGTGTAAAAAGTAAGTCCATGTAAACCTAGAAAAATCATCAACTATGACAAGACAAAATCTCTTTCTTCTTAGACTCATGATTTTAACTGGGCCAAACAGGTCCATGTGCAACAATTGTAAACATTGACTTATTTTGGACTCATTAATGGATTTGTAAGAGCTTTTATGTTGTTTTCCTTTTAAGCAGGAAACACAATGCTCATCACATTTGAATTCTTTTGATGGTAAACCTTTGACAATTCTGTCTCCTTTGTGGAGGCAGCAGAAAATAGACAGACATTTGCCATAGGATTGTCCTTCAACATATCAACTACATACACATTGTCACTCCTATGAGCAACAAGTTGTGATTTGCTATCAGCAATGATGGTGTCAATCTTTTTCACCACTTCTGGCCCAATAATCTTTCAAGTTTTCTTAGTGAAGAATGAGCCATAACCTTTGTCACTCATTTGTGAAACACTAAGAAGATTAAATTTAAGATTATCAATAAGATTGACATTTTCAAACTTGAGTTTCCCACCCTGAACAGATCCTGAATCCAACACCTTACGTTTTGAATCATTACCAAAGGATATATCACCCCCTCCATGAGTTAAGAAGTCCAGAAGAAAGGCTCTACATCCTGTCATGCGCCTGGAGCCTCCTCTATCTACATACCAAAGACTATCTAAACAAGCAGAAGCTACCTGCACAGCAGTAATGAATTAGTTCTGGTGAGTTTCCAAAGCTAAGTTGGCTTTGGATGGGTCCACATACTTTTCAGCCTCAAGCTTGGGAAGGTGATCAGTGGTTTGAACTAGTTTTTGAATCAAGTTCAACAACTGTTGCTGACCATTTGCCAGTGCTTGAATGTCAACACTTGGGGCAACAGTTGTTTGATCACTTCCAGACAGATGATAGTACCAATAGGGATTTCCGTTCACTCTTGGCTTAGAAGGCCTTTTTGGTTCTTCATAAACATGTGACAGACTATGACATGGTGGTTGTCCATATCCTCTTGGGTACTTGCTTGTGGGTGGAGCATCTGTTACTTGGACATCCCTAGGAGCAGATGTTTCAAGACTTTTGGTAACAGATGTTTGGACTGGTGCAAAAGTCTATTTGGGCTTTCCTTTTGAAGTACTCACCACTTGACTTGCAAGAGTTTTAGCCTTGTACTCTTGTATTTTGACATCAAAATTTTTGAGATACAGACACTCTTTGGTTTTGTGATTCTTTTTACCACATATTGAGCATGTGGCCTTGGAATCACATACACCTGTTCCTTTGTTGATATCATATGCTTTTAGAAGAAAACAGTTTTTAGTAACATGATTCTTCTTTTCACAGAAATCACAGAACAAGTGGACAGACTTTTTTTTCTTTTTCCCTTTTTCAACCTTCTTCTCAACAGATGTTTGAGCATCTGCTGGAAGGTTTTTCAAGGGAATGACCTTTGCCTGTGGTGCTGTATTCCCATCAGGAGTTTTGAAATTAGCTGGTTTGAAGTTCTCAAGAGTATCACACTCATCAGACCAAGTAGGTTTAAATTCATATTTTTCAAGTTCAGTGAATGATGAGGAACCTTCTGGTTTTTCAATAATAATTTTCTTGCCATTAGGTTCTGTGATTTTAATTTCTTGACCCTTTAAATTAGTTGGTACTACCTCAACTAACTTTTGATCCCTTTTGTTAGTGTTTTCAAAAGCTGGAGCAATGGTTTCAAACCCAAACCCAAACTTCACATGACTTTTGGTTTGTTTGTTGAGTAGCATCTCAAAACCTTTACATGATTCCACCCTTTTCTGACATTCAACTTGGGTGGACTCAAGCTCACTTTTGCAACTATGATATTTAGTTATCATAGTTTGGAGCTGGTCTTTGGTTATAGTTGCTTCATGTTTTAATCTACTTATTTCAGATTCTTTTTCAGTCAAATTTGTTTTTAACTCTTTTGAAAGTTTCTCAAATTTAACTTCATCATCTAAAATTTTCTTCCTAAGGTTTTCATTCACCTCTTTAATGTTAGCAAATGCTATTACACATTTGTCAGAACACAAATCTTTAAGGATTTGAGGAGATACCTTAGCAGCAGCCACCAATGCACAATCACACTTACACTCATAATCATCAGATGCACCCCAGGGATCTGAGAGATTCACAACCTCTTCTTCAGATTCAGTCACCACCTCCTCAGATTCAACTTCTTCTACCATAGCCATGAAATAAAAATTTTCTGGTTCATATTCAGCTTTGGCAACTAGTGCAAAATTTTCATCTGTCAACTCATCTGGTAGACTGCTTCAATCAACAAAGCCTTGTGTGAAGAAGCTCAATTGACTGGTCTCTGCAGGAGCAGAGGGTGGATCAGCAGTCATTGGCATAGGCGCCTGAGCAACAGGGGTTTGCATATAGTGAATCTGAGGAACAGTGGTTTGGACAAACTGGACAGAACAGTGTTTGAGGACTGTGCAAAATGAGCAGTGTATTGCACATTTGGTCCAGGGGTATTGTAGGAACTTTGATAAGTGTTGGTCTGTGGCCTTTGATTTGGATAGGTAATCATAGGTGTACCATGTTGACTCCTACATTACCTAGCAAAATGACTATGTCTATGACATTTATAACACTTTATCTTTGATTTATCCAACCCCACTTTTGACCTGCCAGTTAACCCTGGAAACCTTCTCCCAGTTTTCTTGTAAAAATTGTTAGTTCTTACACTGAGAAGGGCCAATTGGTGCATAATGTCCATTTCTTCCAAATCATCAGGGTCAAATTATTTTAGGTCATCATACTCAAAGGATATGTTATCAGATGCCTGGATATCACCACCACTTGCTGTAAAAGCATAGTTTGGTGAATAAGAATCAGAGTTAAAACCTGAAGTTATGTCAATGAAATGATCATAACTCTGATCCTTACTATTACCAGGCACCTCATCATGACCCAGAAGTGCTGTATTACCAAATATATAGTCATCAGACACTTTTCCAGAGTCCTGGAGCTTCTTTTTCTGGTTAAGCTCTCTCTCATAGGTCAAGAGCTTACCATGAAGCTGGGTCAGTGATAGGTCCTTGAATCCAATTGAGTTTCTCATAACTATAGCAATAGTGTCCCATTTATCTGGTAATGATCTTAAAAACCTATGGTTCAAAGTTGAATGAGGGTAAGTTAGACCAACTAGTTTTAGTTCACTAATGAGACAGTTAAACCTCTCAAATTGTTGAGTTAATGACTCTCCCTTAACGTGACTGAATGTTTCATATTGTTGGTTAAGTATTTCACGGTTGTTTTCAATAACCTCTTCAGTCCCACCAATTTTTTTTTTCAGTGCATCCCACAACTCCTTTGCACTGTTACAGTGTAACAGGCCAGCATATATATATCAATGGGTAGAGCCATGGCCACAATACTGAAGGCCTTAGCATCTAACTCGATTTTCTGAAAATCCTAGTCGGAGTAGTTGTCAACTTTCTTAGGCTCCTGAACCTTGGGATCTTCGGTACTCGGCACCATCGGAACATGTGGTCCGAAGATAACCAACTTCCAACACCCAGTGTTCTGTTGAGCTAGAACATGGCTCACCCAATGTTGCCAGATAGTTTATTCATATCTGACAAGCATCGGTGGCTTGTTGTTCGTGCCAGTGTTCTGTGGATCGTGATTGATTGAAGCCATTCTCTGATTTTTTTCGAAAACAAAGTCTGTTTAAAAACGGTTGAATCTAAGATAAACTATTACTCTGTTTTCAATCCGACAAACAAACGATATCAATAATTGTGAGTTGATTTGTTTATATTAAATTGATTGGTTAGATCGAATTTAATTGACCAAGCTCTGATACCAATTGTTAGGATCTGAGTTTGATTGTTTTGACATGTTTAAGTAAAGATGAGAAGAATGAATTGAATATAAATGGAAAGTGTAGCGGAATAATAAACTATAATTAAAACAAGAGAGTAAATGTTTTCTAATCGAATGCTTTCATAATATTGAATGATTACAGTCAATTGTACAAGTACTCCCCCTCAGCCTGATCACTCTGTGATTGTTTGTCTGAGAGAATGTTGTGACTGATGAATAGAACAATACAAGCACTGTTCTATTTATAGACAAATCTAAACCACTGATGATCTAAGCTGACGTCACCTAAGATAGTGACCTCTAACAGATTAACAACATAAAACATCTGCTATATACAAACTACTGTTACATTGTAAAACACTGTAAGGTAAACTACTGTTGAGGAAACCTCTGATGGTCTTGTATTATCTGTTGGAGCCTAAGTGCTATTGGCTCCAACATGCCTTTAGTCTTCAGCACTTGATCAACAGTTGTTCTTCATCAGACGTTTAGACAGCATTTGTTCTTTATCAGTTGTTATCCAGCAGTCCTTTGCAGCAGCAGTTGTCACAGCAGTTGTTTGGGTAGAACAGTTGTTAGGGTCAACAGTCTTTTGGGAGGAGTATGTTGTAAATGCTGTTTATTAATATGGATCAACTGTTAGTATATTTTGGCTTTTCAATCATCTGTTCTTAACCAGGTCAGCAGACCCAACACGTATCTGTAGATGCACGTATTGCGACTAGTTGCCTTGGATTATCAATAAAAGTGTTTTAATTGATTTCAAGAGGTCGAAGGTATATATATGGGTCGAAGGAAGATCTAAATGGTCGAAGGGAGAAGATTGAAGACTTATGTTTTGATTCAAGCTATGATGTAAGTCGAAGGAACACATTTGACCTTATTGATAGGTCGAATGTGCAGGCTATATAAGTTGGAAATTTTGTTTAGTTATTAACTTTTGCCATTTCAGTGAGTGTGTTGAGTCTAGGTTTTCTCTCTGTGTCTAGAAAGGTCTGAAGTTGATTTATTTCATTGTAAACTTAATTTGTAAACAAAATTAACAAGTTTATTAATGAAATGGAGATTGAAAAGGTGATTGATTGTGTCTGATTCGATTCATATCATTTTGTAAACAATCTAGGGTTTCCGCACCGGGATTGTTAGACTTGTATGATCATATAACTGTTTTTATCAAAACCGATCCTCTACAAAGTGGTATCAGAGCCAATCGGGATCATACAACTACAAATTGATATGTTTTAAACAGATTTTGATCCAAAATTGCCCAAAATTTTTCTGCTTTGAATGAACATTGAGTTTTAATAGAGATTGATTGATTTGGACTAGATTTGACGGATAAAATCAAAATTTTCATTCATTAAAGTTGATCTCCATCAAATCCGATGAAAAACCTGATAAAGATCATCAAAATTCTTAAACTTATGAAAAATTTGGATCAAAACAACTGATTTTTGAAGAATAACCGCTTTTCAAATGGGCCAGGCCGAACCAGAGAGAATAGGGTTGAACGTGTGAGTTTTTGGGTCGAACCAAAACTTTTCTTGTGTGTTGTTTGTTCATTCGACCATTCATTGTTCATTCGACCTACCGGGAGATCGAAGGAGAGTTTAATTGTGGTCGAAGGAGTCTTGTGTGTTACATTTCTACATTCGAGTCTGATTAAAGGGGTCGAACCAAGAGTTGTTTTACATTTGAACACACGTCTGCTTATCAGAGGTCGAACCTAGTTTGATTTTGGGAAATTCTTGTAAGTGTTTACATTTCGAACATCATGGACAACATGTGGGGATTTCCTATGACACCTAGGCCTACAACAACACAGCAGCAACACGTTCCGATGAATCCATGGGCTGTTGCATCTCAGAAGATGAACACTCAGTAATCTCAACCGATTAATTACCTTTCCATGAGTAGTTCGATGCCACAATTTGTTACTCAACCTCCACAGCAACCAGTGACTGATTATTGAGGCGTTGCAGCAGCAGCGCTACATTCTCAAACTACTAATGCTATTGAGAATCCGGTTAAAAACCGAATTCATGGATCGAATAAACGAAAACAACTCGGTTTCAGACGGTAGATTCGAGACGAGACAAAAATATACGATAACACAGTCATCACAGATTCGTATTAATTCAGAAACGGCTACAGACACTGTCATCAGTAAGATAAACATCTATCTCGGGGCCGGGGGAGGTCGGGCATGACCTCCCCCTTTGAGAGCGTTCAAAGCACAAACTCAAAATCTACAATGAAAACCAAAACATGAGATTGCTATTTATAGTCCAAAATCATAAGCCACCTTCGCCCATTTAAGGAGGTCGAACCTGCAGATTCTGCAGGTTCGCCCCTTGCCAATGGTCGAACCTAGACTTAGTTTCCATTTTGTATGTAGTTTTGTTAACTCAGAAATTTCATTGAAATTATGTAATTGTAATAATACATTTGAATCTTATAATATCTGTTTGACAAATTTGTTGGCAAGTCAACAGATATTCGTAAACAGAGTAATGAAATCTCAGTTGGATATTAAGAAATTTCATTGAAATTATGTTTTGGTCTATATTCACAAATGCATCAGATCCATAAAATGCCCTTATGGATCACCACAATCTCATGTAATACAATACAAGACTCAACCCTAGTCTATTCGACAGTGACGTCCACATAATAGTGCATCAACAATCTCCCCCTTGGACGTTGCTGGCGAATCCACAAATCTCTTGCACATCAACAGTCAAAATCACAGGTCTCCCCCTCAATACATGCACTATTGCATTGAGTTAGAAATACAATATCCTTCGTGAACCGACCAAGTAATGCACTACGGATCCTCAGCATCAATACGCAGGAAGTCAGCTAGACCACGTATATCATTTGCGAAATCAGCGAGCCGCTAAATTACAACCAGATCACCTAGTTACGCCAATGTGAAGTTGAAAATGTAATGCACTGCGGTCTCGTAGCATCAGTACCCAGGAATGTCATCTTGACCAAGTACATCACGCGCAATCCAAATAGCCTGATAAGACCCCTGCTAGAAGGATTCCATACTGACCGATTAGATATTCAACGTAACACGTAGGTACTACCACTAATTCACATCTTATATCTGCACTTAACCTTTGCATCACCCTTCACACCAACTAGAGAAGTCTAACTATCAGTACCCAATTAAACATCTCAAATGTGACTAGGTGCAAAACAATCCACTCGGACACTTGTACTTCTATGAAATTCTTCATCTGTGCTGAATGTGATTGCATTAACACATTCTTCTCTTTAAATGTTCTTGAGTAACTTCATCTGTTTGACAGAATACTAGCCGTAGACGAGTGAATCAAGCAATCAGAAGTTTTCAGCAGGAACTACCGGTACAATTATGGACTTGAAATGCTTCAGAAACTGAAGTTTTCTATAGGGCTAACAATAACCACCAACAGCTCTTGAAATTCTTCAGGACTGTAACCTTGAAACATTTGTTGAATCTACGTGCCACATGACTCCTACTAGGATCCCTCATTACTTTTGGAACATTGAGATCTCATTCTTGATATAACAACTTTGTTTGAACAAGTTCCTACAATCTCACTGGAACTGGGTTGACTGTTCTTCATCTTGCGGAATAAAATCTGTCTATTTTCTGGCCCATAATAGCCATTTGAATCTGATTATCATACTGTTGATTCTCATGACTACCCCACAATAAAACGTTTCATCATCATCATTTCTTCAACAATTTATGTAGACATCATCACCATTCTCCCAAAAATCTTCAAAAATTGCCATATTCGAAATTTTTTTACCCCTTAAAATACCAATTTTTCATTCTCTATGTCGAAGGGGCGAAAGTGGAAATAAAACTACATTCGACCCCTGTGTATGGTCGAATGTACCATGATCGGGTCGAATGAAGTTTATTTAAACATGATAAAAACTAAAAATCCACATTCGACCTCTGAGATTCCACGTTCGACCTGTCGTGTGGTCGAATGTGGAAAATTTCCAGGTTCGACCTCTATTATCAACACAAATTAGCAGATTCGACTCCAAATCCTACATTCGACCGTTTACAACTCACATTCGACCATTCGTAAGGTCAAAACTTCTGCACATTCGACCACTTGCAGAAAAACGTGTTCTTCTTCAATATTTTCTGCAAATCAGTCCATAATCACTCTGATTGTTCGAATTTGATAATGAAACTTGTACAGAAAGGTGCGGAAATGAAAACCTAACCCTCGAATTTACAAAAACATGGTGAAATCACATGATTTTGGGTTCAATTAAAAATCTAGGGTTTCTAGGGTTTCAACCTTTCAATCAAGAACTGAATTTTAACGTCTGAAATCATGAAAATGAGCTGTGATTGATTCAAACGACTGTTAGATTGTTCAAATCGGTACCATAGCTCTGATACCAGTTGAGAATCCGGTTAAAAATCGAATTCATGGATCGAATAAACGAAAACAACTCGGTTTTAGACGGTAGATTCGAGACGAGACAAAAATATACGATAACATAGTCATCACAGATTCGTATTAATTCAGAAACGGTTACAGACACTGTCATCAGTAGGATAAACATCTATCTCGAGGCCGGGGGAGGCCGGGCATGACCTCCCCCTTTGAGAGCATTCAAAGCACAAACTCAAAATCTACAATGAAAACCAAAACATGAGATTTCTATTTATAGTCCAAAATCATAAGCCACCTTCGCCCATTTAAGGAGGTCGAACCTGCAGATTCTGCAGGTTCGCCCCTTGCCAATGGTCGAACCTAGACTTAAGTTTTGGTCTATATTCACAAATGCATCAGATCCATAAAATGCCCTTATGGATCACCACAATCTCATGTAATACAATACAAGACTCAACCCTAGTCTATTCGACAGTGACGTCCACATAATAGTGCATCAACAGCTATTTCCACACTAATCAATGATTTGGCCTCAGGTAGTGGAAATCGCCCTCCAAAGTTGATGGACATGCAGAGTACAACCAATGGCAAAAGAAGTTCAAGATACATCTTAAGGGCATGGGTTTGGAAGGAACTGAAGCTTGGCAGATGATTGCGAAAGGGTATGTTGCTCCGTGTCTAGAGAATTCAGGTGAACCTATTCCACTTGATGGTTTATCTGAAGATGAGAAGAAAAAGTTCGCAGTCGAGAAGAAAGCTTCTTCACAACTATCTCAAGCCTTGACTACCAATCTACTACATCAGTTTAGATCGTGTACTACATCTAAACAGCTTTGGGATATGTTGAAGAACAGACATGATGGGAATGATAAGACAAGAAGATTGAAGGTGGAAGAGCTAAAGAAAGAGTTCGAAAACTTTAGCTATGTCGGGAATGAAACTTTAAAGGAGCTTATTCCGAGATATTGTCATCTGTTAACCGAATTGTCAAACTATGATATCAAGATTCCTATGCCAGAGTTGGTAGATAAGTTTGTTGATTCATTACCACCATTTTGGAATCAACACATTGAAGTCTTGAAAGAGAAAGATGCGTATCAGTACTGGACAATCAATGAGTTGATTCAGAAGTTGGAAAACAAGGAGTTAGAGGAGAAGAGAATAGCAAGACGATCACAATTTGTTAGGATCTGAGTTTGATTATTTTGATTATGTTTAACTAAGAATGATAAGAGTGATATGAATATAGATGGAAAGTGCAGCGGAATGATAAACTATTAATCAAAACATGAGAGTAATTGTTTTCTGATCGAATGCTTTCATTTATCTAAAAGATTACAATCATACAAGTACTCCCCCTCAGCCTGATCACACAGTGATTGTTTGTCTGAGAGAATGTTTGTGTGTGTGATGCTATAGAACAGTACAAGCACTGTTCTATTTATAGACAGACCTAAACCACTGATGACCTAGGCTGACGTCACCTTAAGACAGTGACCTCTAACAGAATAACAAACATAAAACATCTGCCTATTACAAACTACTGTTACATTGAAAACACTGAAGGTAAACTACTGTTGTAGGAAAACTCTGATAGTCTTGTATCCTCTGCTGGAGCCTAAGTGCTGTTGGCTCCAGCAGTGCTTTAGTCTTCAGTACTTGGATCAGCAGTTGTTCTTCATCAGACCTTTGGTCAGCAGTTGTTCTTCATCAGTGTTTATTCAGCAGTCCTTTGTATCAGCAGTTGTCATAGCAGTTGTTTGGTTGGAGCAGTTGTTAGAGTCAGCAGTCTTTTGGGAGAAGTATGTTGTAAGGACTGTTTATTGTGTGGATCAACTGTTAGCATGTTTTGGCTTTTCAATCATCTGTTCTTCTCCAGGTCAGCAGACCCAACAATCTCCCCCTAGAACAGATGATGCCAAAACTCAGCTTTATTTACTGATCTTTATTCCTCATCAGACTTTCTCTGATTTGACATTTGAATTGTAGTTCAAAGTTCATAGCAAATAAGTCTTCTTCATCTCTTTCAAGCTCTAGATTTAGCAATGTTTGAAGATCACTTGCACATAGGCTGTATGCATCATCGATGCTAATTTTCTGAACTCTTCCATCTGACCTGAGCAGAGTCAATTCATGGTTGTCTTTGTTGACTTTCCATTTTAGAATTTTTGAGTCAGTGGATTTGCTGAGATGAACTTTTATTCTGGATGAGTTAGGTGATGGAGGTCTCCCAATGAGTTCCCTGAGTTTCTCTGTTGTGGGATCAGAGAAGAAATGTATCTGATTGAAGAGCCCTTCTTTGATAAATGTATCAGCAAACTTCTTCTGATCTTCTTCTGACATTTCTTTCTTTTTCTTGAATTGTCTTCTTGTAGCAGCTGATAGATCAGAAGTTTCAAGTAAGCTGTCTAAGGTAAAAGTCTGCTGGGGTCTCTTTATCAGTGGCTCATCAGGATAGACAGGTTTTCTAGGTAGGTTGGGATCCTTCTTTCTGTTTTCTTCAAGACTCTTGTATGTCTCAACCAGCCTCAGCTCAGACCATTTAGCAACAGACCTCATTTCCCCATAATTTGCAGCTACTATCTCTTGTCTCATTCTTTTAAACTTTAAGGCTCTGACTGGGTCTTTGCCTTTGCCAAAATTAGGAGCAGAGACTTTAGCTTTGGGGTCTTTGGCCAACTCTTCTATTCTGAGAAGTTCTTCTCTTAGTGCATGAGTGGTCCAGCCAGCAAACTGCTTTTTGGTTGCTTTATATGGCTTGGTTTCCAAGATCTGTTCCAGAAGAGAATCCCTAACCTCCTTTTCCAAGTCAACACTGAGAGGCATGGAAGACATGGAGTTGCTCAGGGTCTTAACAAAGTCCTCAATCCTTCTGAGTTTGCTAAGCTCTGCTGAATGGATGCCCTGAGCAGTCCTGTCATCCTTCCCTTTGCATCTCTCCTTAATGATGGCATCTACCTGTTCACCCTTGTATTTAAGATATGTATCAATGTTTAGGGGAATAGGGAAATTTGGGAGAGAAGGGAAAGATCTGTCCGATGGTTGTTCAGTATTGTAGAAGGATTGTAATTCCCCCTTGAGTAGATCAAGTTCTAGGGGATACTGAACAACCAATGGTGTAATGGTTGGTGGTGGTCTATGGGAACTGAATCTAGATGTGTGTGGTGAGAATGATGAGAGTGGAATAGCTGTAATAGGGGTGGATTGTGTAGTTGAGGTGGTATTTGGTGATGTGTGTATGTTTTCATCCTGTACAACAAAGGTTGATTTTCTCTTCCTTGTGTACAAGATTTTAGGGGATGGTGATGTGGAAGCAGTGGTTGGACTAACATCTGTTGACCTTTTAGTAGGACCAGCAGATGTTTGGGATTTGGTTGGCGATGTAGGTTTGGGTGTAGGTTTGGTGGTTGTATGTTCAGATGTGTTGGTAGGTTTAGGTGCAGTGGTTTGGGGAGCAGTGTTTTGGGTGGTTTCAGTGTTTTGGGTGGTTTCAGTGTTTTAGGTGGCAGTGGTTGTAGCAGCAGTGGTTTTGTCAACAGAGGTTTTTAGCTTAGATGGTGGTTTTCTAACATGTCTAGCAGGCATTTTCATCCTTTTTGAGGATCCCACATCTTCAACTTCCTGCTGTTGTTCCTTCTTGAGGTTCACCAACAACTCTGCTTTAGCTTCCAAGGTGTCAGCCCTTTTTTGTTTGGCCTGAGCAGCCTTTTCAGCTTCTTTGTTTGCAGAGTTGTCTACTGCTTTGCTTCTATCAGTGGTTTGTTGTGGTGCTGATGGTGTTGCTTGTTGTTGTTGTTGTGGTGCTGTTTGACTAGCCTATGGTTTGTTGGCAGATTTGGCTTTACCCTTTTTAGAAGGTGGACAACCAATGGGATCTAGCTTTGGTAGCCTATCTCTGCCACTCTCCCCCTTTTTGGCATCATCAGCCGTGAAGTCATCATCATCTTCATCCCTGAGAATGGTGGTAGGGGCAGAGCCAGTGGTCTTCAGCAGGTGATCTTTGATGGCTTGAATGTCTGCATGTGTATCTTTGTACCTTTCATCCACCATGTTTCTGATTTCAGCCATATATGTTTCATGGTTCTGATCAGCTAGTTTTCTGTGAGCTATGATGATGGGGGAAACGGATTTCCATAGCTCACTAGCTATATCAGCTGTTGATGGTTGACTTTTGGAAAGATCTTCTATGGAACCCAGTATAAGCTTGACATCAGATTTGATGTCAGCTACAGAGGTTTCAATTGCTTGAACTCTGTCCGTCAATTCTTGGTATTTTGACCCATCTCCTAAGTTAATAGGATCATCTGAGTCCCTACCAGTGGTAGTTTTACCTGATTCAGTCCTAAGAGGTGAATCAGATGCCCCTTTTTCTTGGTACTGGGGACTTCCAACTAATTTTGGGGACACTATAGTGGCCTCATCAGTTGTTGCCTTCAAAGAAGTCTTAGTGATGTAACCACTGTCCTGAGGTGAAACAATGGTCTCTACTTCAGTAGTGGCTGCTTCATTTGAAAACTCACATAGAGTTGCATTGAACTCAGGTGGTGTAACCTCCTCTACTGTTTGTGGGATGGCAGATTGAATGTTCTCAGGACCAGTTACTTGTGGGGGTATGCTCTCAGTGATAGGTGGAAGAGAGGAACTGGGATTTTCCTGAGATTTCTCAATTGCCTCAAACAGAGGTTGAAAGGTTTGTGGAACATGATGTGATGGTGAGGGTGGAGGAGTAACAAGAGAATTAGCCCTGGGAGAGGGGCTTGTGATCATATGGTCAAATGACTCATATGTATCATGATGTGGTTCCCCTTGGCTTACAACATGATCCTTTTGTGAGGATTCATGAGGAGTTTGGTCAGGTTGAGGTATGTCCAACTGTTGTGAGGAAGTAACAACAGTGGTTTCTGGTTGCTTTAGTGTTGCAACAGAGTTATCTTCTGGTACCTCATCATCCAGAAGTCTCATTTGTGGTTGAGTGGTGGTTTTTGTGGATGGACGTTTTCTTTTGGAAGTGGCTGGTGTGGGTTTCACAGCACTGGATGTAGTGCCATGATCACCAGGAGCAGTGGGCTCAACAACAGAGGTTTTGACAACAGTTGTTGTCTTTGTCCTCTTTGTTTGTGTTTTTGAAACTTTGGACACTTTTGACACTTTTTCTTGGGTGCTTCCACCCAGCATTCTAGTGAAAGTTTCATCAGTTAAGCTTTTCATTTGCATTGCCTCACCCTTTTTGAAAACTTTTTCTGGTAAGGCCTTTTGTAGGATTACACTAAGAATTCTTGGGTAAATTAGAAAAGCATTGTTTGACCCAGACTTAATTGCTTTCACATTTGACACTAGGTCCATGAACAATCCTTGGGAAAGATTGAAGTCAGAGTTTGACAACATGGCATAACCCAGATATTGCATCCTTAATGGGATTTCATTGAAGGATGTGGACTTAGCGGAGACACATAGAAGAAGGGTATGGAAGAAAAATTTCATGACTGGTGGGAAAAACTTTTTGAAAAGTGTTGACCCAGTCATCTGACCATCATACCCTCGTTCTTGAAACTCAGTGTGAAGCTCTGTTTTTGTGAAGGAGTCCTTACCAGCCAGGTCATTTAGTGAGAAGGCTGTGGATATGATTTCAGGGGTAATGACGACACTTGTTTCTCCAATTTTGGAAATAATGGAAGTAGGCTTTTTGTCTTGTAATAAGAACTCAGCATTCAACCAGAACTCTTGCAGAGTATCAATGTAGATGGGAGCGTCAGCGGTTAAGATGGGTAGATATTTGGAATTTAGAAGAATGTCAATGGTGGAATGGAATGATGTGTTATCATCTGTTTTAACCAGACATGGGAGACAATTGTGGGTGGCTTTGGCTTGAAGATCCATTTTAATGGATTCCGAAGGTGAAAATGAATGAAATCTGATTGAGGGTTTGAGAATGGAGAAGGCGGTTTCAGTATTTTGAATACAATGAGACAGTGTAACATCTGTTGTGGTAAAACAGGGTTTTTATAGGCTCAGGGGAAACCGCTGATGTGGCCAAAACTCTGCTTGTAAGAGCAGACGTGGCAAACATCTGATGGATAAAGCATCTGGTGGGGAACAACTGTTTTTGGCAAACAACTGATGCAAACAACATTTTTTTATCATTATTGTAAATACATATATATATATATATATATATTATAGATATGAATAATAAAACAGTTGTTTTATCTGATCAGAGGTTTGAAACAGATTTTTCAACCAACAGTGGATATGAATGAAACAGTGGTTGTTTTATCTGATCAGATGTTTGAAACAGATTTTTCAACCTAAAAGCTATTTTTAAGGAGAAATTTTGATTTTCTGAAACATTTTAATGCTTAAAAAAAAACATTTTTGTTTGGTTAATCCATGTTTAACATACCAATTCTAGAAATCAGATTTGTAAAGGTAGATGTGTCTAAAGCTTTTGTCAACACATCTGCCAACTGATCCTCTGTTGGAACATGGTGCAGAGAAATCAAACCTTTTTCATAGCTATCTCTGACAAAATGATGTCTGATGTCAATGTGTTTGGTAGTGGAATGAGAGACTGGATTCTTGATGATATTTTCAGCAGCTTGACTATCCAACATAAGTGGAGTCTGTAGTGCAGTTATCCCAAAATCCAGTAATTGATTTTGAAGCCACATGAGTTGGGCTGTACAGCTTGCAGCAGCAATGTATTCAGCTTCAGCTGTTGAGGTTGAAACAGCTGCCTGCTTGTTGCTTTGCCAGGAGACTAAGGCATTCCCTAGAAATTGGCACCCTCCTGATGTGGACTTTCTTGTGGTGTGACAGCCAGCAAAATCACTATCTGAATAACCTGAAAGCTCAATGTTTCCATTAGCAGGATACCAGATACCAAGTGTGGGAGCACCTTTGAGGTATCTGAATATCCTTTTCACAGCAATAAGGTTTGACTTTCTGGGTGAAGCCTGGGATCTTGCACAGACACAGGTAGCAAACATAATGTCTGGCCTAGATGCAGTTAAGTACAGTAAAGACCCAATCATGCATCTATAATGTGTTTGATCAACCAGTTCATCCTTGTCATCTATAGTGAGTAGCTTGACTGTACTCATGGGTGTACTACATGGCTTACAATCATTCATCTCAAATCTGGTTAATAAATTCTTTACATATTTGTTTTGGTGAATGAATGTGCCATTTTGCAGTTGTTTCACTTGAAGACCAAGGAAACACTGAAGTTCACCCATGGCACTCATCTCAAACTCTGCTGTCATGAGTTTTCTGAACTCTTCACACATTTGGTTACATGTGGATTCAAAAATGATGTCATCCACATATATTTGAACAATCATTAACTTTTTCCCTTTCCATTTTAGAAATAAAGTTTTGTCAATTTTACCTCTTGTGAAGCCAATGGATAAGAGAATTGTGGAAAGAATTTCATACCAGGCCCTTGGTGCTTGTTTGAGTCCATACAGAGCTTTTTTGAGCTTGTAGACATAGTCAGGATGGAATGTGTCTTCAAAACCAGGTGGTTGACATACATAGACTTCCTCCTGAATTTTGCCATAAAGGAAAGCACATTTGATGTCCATCTGATACACCTTTATGTTGTGGTTGACAGCAAAGGCTAAGAATAGTCTGATGGCTTCTAGTCTTGCTACAGGAGCAAAAGTTTCATCATAATCTATTCCTTCTTCTTGTCAGAAGCCTTGAACCACAAGCCTGGCCTTATTCTTGACAACAATACCCCTTTCATTAGTTTTGTTTTGAAGACCCACTTTGTTCCTATAGGACAAACATCCTTAGGTAATGGTACAAGCTCCCATACTTGTTGTCTTTTAAACTGAAGGAGTTCTTCTTGCATAGCTTCTACCCAACTGTTGTCTTTCAGTGCCTCTTGGTACTTGACAGGTTGTGTGAGAGATAGGAAACCTGCAAAAAGACAGATATTGGAGGATTGGCTTCTTGTGAGCACACCCTCTCTGATGTTGCCAATGATCTGGTCTGGTGGATGAGCTCTTAAGTAGATAAGATCTCCCTGATATGGTATGATGGCATTTTGAGGTGAAGGACAGAGGTTTGGTGACTCTGTTGATGTAATATCTGTTTGCACTTCTGTAGTGCCATCAGATGTTTAGAATGGAAGTGGGGGAATGGGTCCAAGTGGTGTAAAACTGGACTGACTTTTGTCAACAGATGATTGACTTTTGTCAACAGATGATTGAGATAGGTGAAACAGTGGTTTTAGGGTAGGACTGGCCAACAATGGTTGACTCAGCTGTGGCAGAGTTTTGACAATTGTTTTGAACAGCTGCTCCCTCTGAAGCAGAATAGATTTTGTAGTGACTGGGGATCACAACATCTGTTCTGTAGTCTTGTTGTGGAGACTGTGGAATACCTGCATTGTTAGTTTTAACAGTGATATCTTCAAATTTGAATTTATCTAAATCAAATAGTTCAGCGGGATTTGCTGGGATTTTTAGAGATGAAAGTTCATTGAACTTTACATTCAGAGTTTCTTCTATTGTCTTGGTCTTTGTGTTAAACACTTTATAAGCCTTGGCAGTAGAAGAATATCCCAGAAAATAACCACAATCTACTTTGGCTGCAAATTTTGAAATGGAATCTTTGAGATTTAAAATGAAACATGGGCAGCCAAAGATTTTGAAAAATGAAATTAATGGTTTGATTTTGAACAAAATTGCATAAGCAGTTTTTTGATGTCTAGGGTTGATCAAAACTCTGTTTTGAACATAGCAAGCAGTGTTTACAGCTTCTGCCCAGAAGGACAATGGCAAACCAGAATCTGCTAGCATGGTTCTTGCAGCTTCTATAAGAGTTCTATTTTTCCTTTCAACCACCCCATTTTTTTCTGGTGTTCTTGGGATGCTGTACTGCCTCACAATCCCTTTTGACACACAGAAATCATCCAACTCCTTATTTTTAAACTCTGTTCCATTGTCACTCCTGAAGACTTTTACTGGCAAGTCATATTGTTTTTCAACTTTGGTGACAAAGTCCTTCAATATACCTGCAGTCTCATCCTTAGAATGTAAAAAGTAAGTCCATGTAAACCTAGAAAAATCATCAACTATGACAAGACAAAATCTTTTTCTTCTTAGACTCATGATTTTAACAGGGCCAAACAAGTCCATGTGCAACAATTGTAGACATTGACTGGTTTTGGACTCATCAATGGATTTGTAAGAGCTTTTATGTTGTTTCCCTTTTAAACAAGAAACACAATACTCATCACATTTGAATTCTTTTGATGGTAAACCTCTGACAAGGCTTTGTTTGGAGAGTGTGTTGATAGTGTTAAGGTTGGTGTGACCCAATCTCCTATGCCACAATTCTGTCTCCTTTGTGGAGGCAGCAGAAAATAGACAGACATTTGCCATAGGATTGTCCTTTAACATATCAACAACATACACATTGCCACTTCTATGAGCAACAAGTTGTGCTTTGCTCTCAGCAATGATGGTATCAATCTTTTTCACCACTTCTGGCCCAATAATCTTGCAAGTTTTCTTTGTGAAGAATGAGCCATAACCTTTGTCACTCATTTGTGAAACACTCAGAAGATTAAACTTGAGATTATCAATAAGATTGACATTTTCAAACTTGAGTTTCCCAGCTTGCACAGTCCCTGACCCCAACACCTTACCTTTTGAATCATTACCAAAGGATATATCACCCCCTCCATGAGCCAAGAAATCCAGAAGAAGGGCTCTACATCTTGTCATGTGCCTGGAGCCTCCACTATCTACATACCAAAGACTATCTAAACAAGCAGAAGCTCCCTGCACATCAGTAATGGATTAGTTTTTGTGAGTGTCCAAAGCCAAGTTGGCTTTGGATGGGTCCTCAGACTTGTCAGACTCAAGCTTTGGAAGATGATTAGTGGTTTGAACTAATTTTTGAATCAAGTTCAACAACTGCTGCTGACCATTTGCCAGTGCTTGAATGTCAACACTTGGGGCAACAGTTGTTTGATCACTTCCAGACAGATGATAATACCCATAGGGATTTCTGTTCACTCTTGGTTTAGAGGGTCTTTTTGGCTCCTCATAAACATGTGGCAGACTATGACATGGTGGTTGTCCATATCCTCTTGGGTATTTGCTTGTGGGTGGAGCATCTGTTACTTGGACATCCCTAGGAGCAGATGTTTCAAGACTTTTAGTAACAGATGTTTGGACAGGGGTGAAAGTCTGTTTGGGCTTTCCTTTTGAAGTACTTACCCCAGGATTTGCAAGAGTTTTAGCTTTGTATTCTTGTATTTTCACATCAAAATGTTTGAGATACAAGCACTCTTTGGTCTTGTGTTTCTTTTTCCCACATATTGAACATGTGGCTTTGGAATCACATACACTTGTTCCTTTGTTAATGTCATATGATTTTAGAAGAAAACAGTTTTTAGTGACATGATTCTTCTTTTCACAGAAATCACAGAACAAGTGGACAGTCTTTTCTTTCTTCTTCCCTTTTTCAGCCTTCTTTTCAGCAGATGTTTGAGCATCTGCTGGAAGGTTTTTCAAGGGAATGACTTTTGCCTGAGGAGCTGTCTTTCCTTCAGGTGTTTTAAAATCAACAGGTTTAAAATTCTCAAGAGTATCACACTCATCAGACCAGGTAGGTTTAAATTCATACTTTTCAAGTTCAGTGAATGATGAGGAACCTTCTGGTTTTTCAAGAACAATTTTCTTACCATTTGGTTCAGTGATTTTAATCTCTTGACCCTGCAGGTTTGTTGGAACTATCTCAACAGACTTTTGACCCCTTTTGTCAGTGTTTTCAAAAGCTGGAGCAGTGGTTTCAAAACCAAAACCAAACTTCACATGACTTTTGGTTTGTTTGTTGAGTAGCATCTCAAATCCTCTACATGATTCCACCCATTTCTAATATTCAACTTGGGTGGACTCAAGCTCACTTTTACAACTCTGATATTTTGCTATCATAGTTTGGAGCTGGTCTTTGGTTATGGTTGCTTCATGTTTTAAGCTGCTTATTTCAGATTCCTTTTCAGTTAAACTTGTTTTTAAATCTTTTGAAAGTTTCTCAAATTTAACTTCATCATCTAAAATTTTCTTTCTAAGGTTTTCATTCACCTCTTTGATGTTAGCAAATGCTATTACACATCTGTCAGAACATAAATCCTTAAGAATTTGAGGAGATACCTTAGCAGCAGCCATCAATGCACAATCACACTTGCACTCACAATCATCAGATGCACCCCAGGGATCTGAGAGATTCACAACCTCTTCTTCAGGTTTTTCACCTGTAACAACTTCATCAACAACATCATTAGTCACAACATTAGATTCAGTCACCACTTCCTCAGATTCAACCTCATCTACCATAGCCATGAAACAAAAGTTTTCTGGTTCATTTTCAGCTTTGGAAACTAATGCAAAATTTTCATCTATTAACTCATCTGGTAGACTGCTCCAATCAACAAAGCCTTGTGTAAAGAAGCTCTGTTGACTGGTCTCTGCAGGAGCAGAGGATGAAGCAACAGTCGTTTGCACAGGTGCTTGAGCAACAGGTGTTTGCACATAGTGGATCTGAGGAACAGTGGTTTGGACATACTGGACAGGAACAGTGTTTGAGGATTGTGCAAAATGAGCAGTGTTTTGTACATTTGGTCCAGGGGTATTATAGGAATTTTGATAAGTGTTGGTCTGAGGTCTTTGATTTGGATAGGTGATTATAGGTGTACCATGTTGACTCCTACATTCCCTAGAAAAATGACCAAGTCTATGACATTTGTAACACTTTATCTTTGTTTTATCCAACCCAACCTTTGATCTGCCAGTTAACCCTAGAAACCTTCTCCCAGTTTTCTTGTAAAAATTGTTAGTTCTTACACTGAGCAGGGCCAATTGGTGCATAATGTCCATTTCTTCCAAATCATCAGGGTCAAAGTATTTCAGGTCATCATACTCAAAGGATATGTTATCAGATGCCTGGATATCACCACCACTTGCTGTGAAAGCATAGTTTGGTGAATAAGAATCAGAGTTAAAACCTGAGTTAAAACCTGAAGTTATGTCAATGAAATGATCATAACTCTGATCCTTATTATTTCCAGGCACCTCATCATGACCCAAAAGTGTTGTATTCCCAAATACATAATCATCAGACACTTTTCCAGAGTCCTGGAGCTTCTTTTTCTGGTTAAGCTCTCTCTCATAGGTCAAGAGCTTACCATGAAGCTGGGTCAGTGATAGGTCCTTAAATCCAATCGAGTTTCTCATAACAATAGCAATAGTGTCCCATTTGTCTGGTAATGATCTTAAAAACCTATGGTTCAAGGTTGAATGAGGGTAAGTAAGACCAACCAATTTTAGTTCACTAATGAGACAGTTAAACCTCTCAAATTGTTGAGTTAATGACTCTCCTTTGACATGACTGAATGTTTCATATTGTTGGTTAAGTATTTCACGATTGTTTTCAATAACCTCCTCAGTCCCACCAAATTGTTCTTTCAGTGCATCCCACAACTCCTTTGCACTGTTACAGTGTAACAGCCCAGCATATATATCATTTGGTAGAGCCATGGCCACAATACTGAAGGCCTTAGCATCTAACTCAATTTTCTGAAAATCCAGGTCGGAGTAGTTTTCAAGTTTCTTTGGCTCCTGAACCTTGGGATCTTCAGTACTCGGCACCATCGGAACATGTGGTCCGAAGATAACCAACTTCCAACACCCAGTGTTCTGTTGAGCTAGAACATGGCTCATCCGACGTTGCCAGATATTGTATTCAGATCTGACAAGCATCGGTGGCTTGTTGTTCGTGACAGTGTTATGTGGATCGTGATTGATTGAAGCCATTCCCTAATTTTTCAAAAAACAAAGTCTGTTTAAAAACGGTTGAAACGAAATTAAACTATTACTCTGTTTTCAATCCAACAGACAAACGATATCAATAATTGTGAGCTGATCTGTTTATATTAAATTGATTTGTTAGATCGAATTTAATTGACCAAGCTCTGATACCAATTGTTAGGATCTGAGTTTGATTGTTTTGATTATGTTTAACTATGAATGATAAGAGTGATATGAATATAGATGGAAAGTGAAGCGGAATGATAAACTATTAATCAAAACATGAGAGTAATTGTTTTCTGATCGAATGCTTTCATTTATCTAAAAGATTACAATCATACAAGTACTCCCCCTCAGCCTGATCACACAGTGATTGTTTGTCTGAGAGAATGTTTGTGTGTGTGATGCTATAGAACAGTACAAGCACTGTTCTATTTATAGACAGACCTAAACCACTGATGACCTAGGCTGACGTCACCTTAAGACAGTGACCTCTAACAGAATAACAAACATAAAACATCTGCCTATTACAAACTACTGTTACATTGAAAACACTGAAGGTAAACTACTGTTGTAGGAAAACTCTGATGGTCTTGTATCCTCTGCTGGAGCCTAAGTGCTGTTGGCTCCAGCAGTGCTTTAGTCTTCAGTACTTGGATCAACAGTTGTTCTTCATCAGACCTTTGGTCAGCAGTTGTTCTTCATCAGTGTTTATTCAGCAGTCCTTTGTATCAGCAGTTGTCATAGCAGTTGTTTGGTTGGAGCAGTTGTTAGAGTCAGCAGTCTTTTGGGAGAAGTATGTTGTAAGGACTGTTTATTGTGTGGATCAACTGTTAGCATGTTTTGGCTTTTCAATCATTTGTTCTTCTCCAGGTCAGCAGACCCAACACAATTCCCACAAAATCCGGAATTGTATCATGCTTCCTCATCCACTTCTATGTCCAGTTCAAATGTTTGTGGAAATGTGGCACCACATATAGCTTGTGTTTCTAGTGTTGTTGAACCACTAAGAAACCCAATTAACTATCTTGCCCATACATCAACCTATCCATCAAACTACACAACAAATTCCTACATTCCACCACAACCTCAAGTGTATGCAGCATGTTACAAATCAAACATGAACACTCCTCAACAACAATCATATGTTCCACCAATGACACAAGCTTCATCAAGCCAAAATCTGGTCGTGTTTGAAACTTCCAACATGAACAATGTTACAGTTGAAGTAGCTCAACAACACATTGCTTTGGTTTCAGCAATGGTTTATTCTTACAACGGACTTGTGGCGAGTCAGATTGGGAATAATAATCTGACCAATGAAGATTATGCCCAAATTGATAAGGAAGAGATGGAATTGATATATATTCAATGGGCTTTTGCAAGCGTGATAAGAAGGGCTACATAATTTATTGAGAAAACAGGCAGAACTGATCTTGCTACCTCACCAAATACCACTTATGGCTTCAACAAAGCCAAGGTTACATGTTTCAATTGTGGTACTCGAGGTCACTTCAAAAGAAAGTGTACTCAACCGATGCAGCAAGGTAACAGAAATCCTTTTAATTCTAACTATCAAAACCGTCAGACACAAAACCAGGTTACATATCAAAGCCAAAACACCAACACCTATCCACAACAAAACAATTTCCCAAACCGACAAAACACCTGTCACACCCTCAAATTTCCACTACGGGGTTTACACCATGAGGCGTGTGACGTTCCAGGATCTCCATAGCCATAAGTCACATGAACGACTCTAAATGCCCAAACCATTTAGTTCATTATTGTAAAACAAGTTTCATAGATAATCAAATATTTTCAATAGTTGCGGAAGCGAATTTTAAAGACATTAGTTATTTAAATAGTCAGAGTAAACAACATGTCTGAGATCATAATAGATAATTAAACACTTGAAAATAGATAATTATTCATATCCCCATGATGCCATATGATGCATGCCCTACTCGTGCTTCGAACTAGTGTCCTGCAAAAAGGTATAATAATCGTGGGTCAACATAAAGTTAGTGAGTTCACAAAGTTTGGTAAATACGTAGGTCCTCCAGACCATGTTTTAGTAAATGTTAATTCACATGCCAGGGGTAGCTAGCCCACTCATGATAACTAAAACCAGTAATACCGAACTGCTAAACAACGAGATCCCACAATAGTGAGCAAAGTGCCTTGCATCATTGTCTATCAACAATGATAATATGTTGAGTTATAGTTCACACCCATGCTCTCCAGCACACGATGTGAGGTTTGTGAGACCTAATAGCGCTATCAACTAGTAACCCGCTTGCCATCCGGCAACTCATTCGGTATTTAGAAGGACTTCAATGATAGAGTTGGTTTAGTTCATCAAGGACATAAAGCATGAATTAGTGAAAGTAGATTCACCTAGTGAATCATAACACCCCAAACCCGGGATGTGTAAAAGTAGTCCCAAACCGGACTATTAAAAAGTTTAGAAAGTTGTCTCCTTTCGAGACGTATGCTTTTGAGAAAAAGAGTAGTGAAACTCACTTGGTGTTTGTGCGAGAGATCTAGCAAAGAAAGTTAATATCGTTCCAACAAGGATCTCCCTATGAACATTTAAGACATATTAAACTATGTTCTTGTTTATCTCACAAGCCCGGCACCTACTTTTATGAACCATATCAGTTGGTGTAGATCATGTTTCATGTATAAGATGTTTAAAAATGTTTCATGAATCCATGTGTAAACAATTTCTTCTAACACTAGATGACATAATCGATTTACATAGGTGAAACAATGTGTACATAATAGAAGCTTGATTACTAATCGCATAATAATCAACCTATCATGTTTAGTTGGGGTAGATCCTAGTGACCAAAGAGTATAAGCTTGGGTTCACAATAAGGGCCGATGGAACTTAAGAAAGCAAGCGATTAGAACTTACCCGGATACTAGTTAGTAAGAAAGGGGAAAACTTGTAGACTTGGAGCTTCCTAGTGCTCGCTAATCCACCCAAATGGTGGTCTTCGGCCGACTATTTTTAGAGAGGGAGAGTGGGAGGTGATTGTGAGAGATGTGATGCAAGAAATGAAGGAGTTGTGGTCTCTATTTATAGCCGAAGGGTGAGGACAAATGGGTCACAAATTTGGCAAGTGTTTTAGTCTAGGATGGTGGTATGTTAAAGGGGTTAATCATGCATTGGTGTAAGATAGGTGTAAGCTATAATTAAACAAGATAGGGGGCGGCTTGCATGCTTGTGTGCCGAAATACATGCTCCCACAAAAGAGGGTGGTTTGACTTGGATCATCCTATTCTCATAGCTTTGTTTTGTTACTCTAAAGGTGTAAGTGATTACCTCATTAGTTTCTAGATTGCTTACCTCACTTAGGTGGATGAGTTGGAAGCCTACCTTATCATTCTTTTCTTGGCAAAGATTAATCATGGTTAAGTCTTAGAGGTAAGGGTGAACTCTTTTTGGTGAATGTTGACAACCAAGCATGAGTTTTCTTCTTCCATGTTTCGGCCGCAATGTGTGGGGAGTAGGGAATTGATAGTTGTATGTGCGTGAAAGGATCGATAACAAACAAAGATTGATCAAACAAGTTAGTTTTAGGTGCGGAAAGCCTAAAACTATCACAAAATAATAATCAAACAGATTCAAACACACAGATCATCATTTTCAAGCGTTTTCATTAATAAAACACTTGTTTACACGTTGAAATATAGATACAATCAAGGTATGAACGATAAACAAGTTTAACAAAACACTAGAGAGAGTTTCTGAAAGTGGAGGGATTGATAATGATCAAAGGTTACATTCAAAAATCAAACTTGTCTATTTATAGACTGCACATTCGCCCAAACTGTTTGTGCGAATGTGCAGGTTCGCCCAAATCATAAGGTCGAACCAAGTTCTACTATAATCTAAATCTTCATTCGTCCAGATTGTCTTCCTTCGCACCTTTCATGCTTCCTTCGCACCATCTAAATCTCTCCTTCGCACCTTCGATATTACCAAAACATATTGTGTTATACAATCCAAAGCTTTAGTCGCACTTTTGCATCTACAAACTCCCCCTCGACTATTGCTTGGATTGTGTTCGTCGTTGTTCGTCCATCCTTATGTTCATCAGTCTGATGTGTCTTTGAATCTGCTGTTCTCTTATCAACACTGGTTCATGAAATTGTTTTTGCTTCTTCGTTTTCAGCTCTGGCACCTTTTGCTTTTCCACATACTTTCCCAACATCTCATAATAATCACATCCAGCATTGATATCATACGCAAAGCATAGAAATACCACACGTTGGTACTTTCCTGCTTGCTCAGCATCTTTTGCATCTGAATAGATCGGATTGTAGAACAGCATGATAATATCCTCATGTGAACAGTTTATCAACCACATGGGATCAAAAATATGCACTTTCTTGTAATTCGTCTCTCCGTCTTTCAACACAATCACGGCCTCTGCAATCTTCCAATCATAATACCACCAGATGAAGTCTTTGGCGAAGTGTTGTGGGATAGGCATCAAAGGAATCTTTTTCAACACTCGCGGTGGTTTGTATTTTAACGTCACCTTGGGCAGACCAGTTATCAAATCAATATCCTTCTTATGAACAATTCGCTTTGGATATTGTGGTGTAAACAAGTCCCACTTGGTTCGGCTTTCTCTAGTCATCTTCTCAGCAAAATAAGTAATCTGACTATTTGACGCTCCCGTTAAACGGTGACGACAAATATCACGGATTGCCCAGTAAGGAAGGGTCTTCAAGTGATGAAACTTGTCAAAATACAAATTCCCCTTCTCCCACTTTACTGCGAAGCATCTCAACTCTTTAACAAACTTCCAGGCCAATGCACGACCTTTGAAAATATTATTGTGAAGTTTGTAAAAGCTTCCTTGAATATCAGGTTTAGGACGATTGTTTTCCTTTTCTTTCAACTTCTTCAAAAACTCTTTCAAACTTTCTGACTGCTCGAACCGTGGCTTGTCATGCCCTTTGAAGATTTCATCTTCAAACGCTTTGCTCTTTTCTTTCGCTAGTCTCTCGGCATGGTTTAGCAATTCATCTGAGAAAGATAATCCACAATCTTGATTTGTCTTGAAATATTGTGGATACTCCTCGCTCGTAATGTCTTCCATTTCAACTTCTTCGAATGCAGGAACGTCACGGTCATCAGAATGATTCCCGGCTTCCTTCTCAGGTATCTTAGGAATGAAGTTGTCTGCAAGTAATTCTTCCAACGTCTTGCCTACTTGCTTTGCAGAAACTTCCCCATCCTCAAGATCAGGGTCATCAAACTCTAACTCAAATAGTTTATTGTTCGATTCAAATATTTCTGGAAACCTGCTAGTCATGTCGATCGTCCAGACTCGATCAGTGAGCATCTGGCGATACTTGTTCTTATCATCTTCAGACAGTGACTGCAATTTCTCGTTCCAGAAGATATCTTCATCAACATTCTCACCAGGAGCCTTAGAGCTCGATTCACCACCCTTATCTGAGTCACGCTTCTCATATGTAAATTTGTCAGCGTCATCATCATCATCACTACTATCATCAAATGCAGAGCCGTTACCATCACTCGAACCATCATCCGATCCTCCATCATCCTTATCATCCTTCTTCTTCTTCTTTGTATCATTTCCAGCATCTTCATCAAGTTCATCATCTTCTTCTTCATCAGACAGTTCGTAATCAACTTGTTCTTCTTCTCTTTTTTTGTCTACTTCACCAGCTTGAAGTTGAGGAGCTTGAGAGTACAAGTTCTTGATCAGATCTTCCATATGCTTGTTACTTTTCTTTAACTGCTTGTTCTCCTCCTTCAAGACTATGATCCTCCTGGTGTTTCGTTGCTCATGCTTCAGCAACTTCTTATTTTCTCTCTTCAATCTCTTGATTGTCTTCTTCAGGGTTTCATTATCATCTGCTGATGTGACTACAACCTCTAACATCTTCTTATCATTAGACTTTAACTGCTCAATCTCCGTTTGTTGTTTGTTAATCAGATTCATCATTTCAGACAGTCTCTGATTCACAGCAGTCATAATATCACTGTCCACCGATACTTTTGTCTTCTTTGGTGGTTCAACAGCATCAGGCAGTTTACCTTTTCTGATCTTCTTGAGCACATTATCCAATGCCTCATTAACATCATCCATAGGTATTTCTTCAGTTTGTGGTATGCTTGATGTTGTTGCAGTCTTCTGCTTCTTTTGAGCTGGTGCAATAACTGGTGATTTAGAACTTGTAGCTGGTGGCAGTTTCTTACCAGCTATCAAAGATTCTATCTCTTTCTTTCTCTTTATACTCGGCTTCTCCTGTTTCTTCTTTTCTTTTCTAGCAGCTTGCACAGGAGAACCAACAAACGTCTCATCCACATTCAAACCCAGCTCTTCTTCATCAACGGGAATAGGACTTTTGTTCCCTTGATCCTCAACATTCTGGCTAGCAGACGCACCAGCCTCAGTGGCCTTGGGCATGGTCGTCTCTACCGTTTCAGCATCTGAATTCCATTGTTCAACCTCTACCGTCTCTTCTGAATCAATAGACGCTTCATCAACTAAATTCAATCCTTTTTTCGCCATCCTCTTATTTCTTCTCTGAGTACTTTTCTTCTTCTCTGGTTCAGAAACCTCTATCCTTATCTCTGGTTTCTTTGTCTTCCCACTCTTTGCGCCTACATTCACAACTTGTCTTTTGCGCTTAGCGTCAGGATCAACATGATGTAAAGGATTATCCTGATCAGAATCACTGTTTACATTCCTCACCAGCCCTTCACCCGGATCTTTATAATCCACTCTAGCTAGGTGTCCAAATAAACGTCTTACAGGAGGACGTTCATCATCAGACAAACCTTTATATGCTTTCATCCTTGCGAGTGTATTCAGCGACATGTGTTCCTGAACAACAATGTGTTTAGGATCTCTTTTTAGCTCTTTGTACTTGTGATCAAATATCATTTGGAGGAAACGAGGATAAAGTAGAAACTTGAGATTCCTCGTGCCGTTTACAGGCTCCAGTAAATGAGACATCAGCATGCCAGAGACATTGAACGGTTTGTTCAATACTAAAGCAACCATCATAGAACTGATGCTCTTCCTCATCAAATCATAACCTCCTGCTGCAGATCCAAAAACGTGAATCAAAACGTGTGCCAGATACTTGAATTGTGGGCACAGTTTTCCTTTATGCAATGAACCGTCAGTGATTGGTCCATTGTACTTCATCCTGAGGAAGCACTTTCGCTGATCCATGAATGTAAACTCCTTTGGATCTTTCGGATCATCATTCAGATTCAATGCTTCCCTCAAATCCTCTTCGCAAACAATTACTCGTTGTCCTTGAATCTTGCTCGTCAAACAAGATTCGCACTTCCAGATATCAAGTTTAGCATTAG
The DNA here is from genome assembly GCA_028751855.1 of Ambrosia trifida. Classification (NCBI taxonomy): domain Eukaryota; kingdom Viridiplantae; phylum Streptophyta; class Magnoliopsida; order Asterales; family Asteraceae; genus Ambrosia; species Ambrosia trifida. The sequence goes on along the minus strand of CM054128.1, from coordinate 58,766,865 downwards.
ACCAGAATTCCTGAATCATATCTCGGTAAATAAGTGTTGGCGTAGCAATGGCATCTATCACTCTGCTTCTCTTCAGAAAATCAATGATGCCGACGAATTCTGTGTGCTTCTTCACATCTCCAAGATACGCACAGCAGTTGTGCGCGTTTTCAAAATCTAGCTGTTTAGCAGGCTGTGATGAGGATCCTGCTTGTTCCGTAGTCTTCTGTTGTTCAGACATTGTTAAATCTGCAAAACAAACAAAAACACACGTTAAAAATCGACAAAATATCAAAATGAAAATTTTTGGTCATAAACCTCCTCTTTCGCCCAAACGGGGGTACGAAGGTGGTTTTGTAAAGGTACGAATGAGAAATAATAGGTACGAAAGTATTGATTTTGATAAAATGTTTCATTCGCCCAACTAATCCTCATTCGACCATATGATTTTCTTCCTTCGCCCATTCGATCTGGTCGAAGGAAACAGTTCATATTTTTGAAATTACAATTTTGAAATTGAATGATTCTAAACATGTCCATTTGATTGAAATCAGGCCTAATAATGCCGATAAACATTCCTAAACCAACAGTTTCAACAATTTTGTATTGTGTTTGTGTTTTCACCCAAAAACTAGGGTTTAAACAATGATTGATCAATCTGACTAGTTTTAAACCATGTTTTTGGTTATTTTTGGTTATTTCTCCCCCTAAAACACACACACAATAAACCCTATACATCAATTGGTATTATTATGTTGTTTTTAAACGATTTTGGACAGTTAGGGTTCGTAATATAAAACAGGGATTAGATCTTGAAATCCATGTTGATAACCTGTAAAATTGATGGGAAAATGATCAGTGTGAATGCACGAACACAATGGAATGATTTTAAACGAACGAGAAATAAGGTGAGTTTAGGATTAAAAATATGGAAAAATTATGAATGGGGTTCGAATGAGGAGATGGATATATATAGGCATGCCCCTTCGCCCGTTTTAGTCATACGAAGGAGAAACTTTTGTCTCCTTCGACCCTATTGAAAGGGTACAAATGAGGCTAAAAGGGTTCGAATGAGAAAAGTAAATGAACACTCTCCTTCGCCCAACAAAACATACGAATGAACATGTGAAATCCCACATTCGACCAACTGAATGGGCGAATGAGAATTGGGATTTTTGAAAATTTTCCAAATCTCAAAAACGAGTCCCGGTCCAATTATTTTCCAACTTTTAAGCATCCAACATTCATGTTTTCACTTTTTAAAAGTTACAAAGCTCAAATGGTGTATCAAGGTTTAGAAAATCGACATCAACCACCATCAGTTATCAAAAATAAGATGAAAAAGAAAAATCTTTTTGGATTTTCTAAAGTTTATGCTAAAACACACCTAAAATCTTTTTGAGTTTTGTAATTTTTGGCGATAAAATAAAATGCAGAAATGTAAATGAAAAACTCTCTGATACCACTTTGTATGTGCGTGAAAGGATCGATAACAAACAAAGATTGATCAAACAAGTTAGTTTTAGGTGCGGAAAGCCTAAAACTATCACAAAATAATAATCAAACAGATTCAAACACACAGATCATCATTTTCAAACGTTTTCATTAATAAAACACTTGTTTACACGTTGAAATATAGATACAATCAAGGTATGAACGATAAACAAGTTTAACAAAACACTAGAGAGAGTTTCTGAAAGTGGAGGGAATGATAATGATCAAAGGTTACATTCAAAAATCAAACTTGTCTATTTATAGACTGCACATTCGCCCAAACTGTTTGTGCGAATGTGCAGGTTCGCCCAAATCATAAGGTCGAACCAAGTTCTACTATAATCTAAATCTTCATTCGTCCAGATTGTCTTCCTTCGCACCTTTCATGCTTCCTTCGCACCATCTAAATCTCTCCTTCGCACCTTCGATATTACCAAAACATATTGTGTTATACAATCCAAAGCTTTAGTCGCACTTTTGCATCTACAATAGTGACTTCTCCATGGCATGCCTTTGTATTCATATGATAGCTCCTATCCCTCTAGTAGTTAGCTTGGAAGCTTCTTGGGATGTCTTTGGGAGCCTACGGCCGCAAAACAAGAGAAGAAGAGGACAAGGATTTCTAGATGATAGTGATGGTTCCTCTCATGTATTCCTATTGGTTGCTTGTTCCCAAGGTGACATCCTAGAATGTTTGTTGAAAGTGACAAGTCCTTGGACTTGTTCCATGTGGTTTTCGGCTAAGAGGAGACAAAGAGATCAAGTGTGTAGGGTGATGAGTTTAGCTCTTTGATAGTGACATTTCCTAGTTCCAAGATTGTCTCTAAGAAATCTTGTGTTGTCCCTTTCGGCCGCACACCTAGGATAGTCTAGGAATGTTTGTTTCTCACCTAGGTGTAAGCTAGAGATGGCTACTAAAGACAAAATAAAGCTTCCAAGTATTTATATGTGTGCATGCATGTGTTTATATATATACGTATGTATGTGTGCTAGCTTCTAGAAGGTATTTAATTAAATATAGTTTTCTTATCAAGCCTAGTGTATGTACAACGCCTAGTGTATATGCACATATATACACAAGCACATTTAGAAGTATAAAAGATTCATGCACACATTTAGATTAATATTTATAAACTCTCATGAGTTTAATCATATGTTTGTCAATCTATGATAACTTATAGATACATTCATAGCTAGTGTGCGCATGTGTAACTTATCTAGTTAACTCTAGTCATGTAGAATGCAAGAAATCTAGGTGCAAGTAACTAGAGTTTAGTAAATTTAGGAACCTGAAATTGTGGGGTATCACATCATCCCCAAGTTGAAAAGAATTTCGTCTCAAAATTCAGCAAGTAAATAATAAAGCTAGCAAGAAAAATGTATGCTTGGTTCCCGGATGTCACAAGACCTCTCAAAATACCTCTACTAGACAAACACCTACACCCAACCAAACTCAAACTCCAAATAACCCAACCAGAACCATTATTCCTATTTCTACGCCAAACAGCCAATCTCAAACCGAAAACCAGATTCAGGCATTGGTGATTCAGAAGGATGAGGGTTATAATTCGACAGCTATGCAATTGGGAGTTGAGGAGATTACTAGTTGGAATGTGGCATGTTTTGCTAAGGAGATGGATATAGAGGAGTCGGTGATAGCTGAAGATGTTTTGGAATCTGAGAAAGTATCTGAGGTGGTGATTAAGGAGATAATTGATGACTCTCAGGTTTCTGTTGCTGAGCAAGTTGAAGACATTACTGATGAGAAGGTTTCTGGAACAATCATTGATTCTGTTACTGAAGTTCCTGATGAGCCTGAATCTGTCTATTCTGATTCGGAAAGTGAAGCTCGGAAGCGAGCATTAATTCGTTGGATGATGAGATTGATAAGTTATTAGCTGAAGCAGACTTTCTGATGACGAGGAAATCGTGCATTGTGGATGACGCCTTCACAAAGATTAATTATTCAAAGTTCTTTGCTGGGAAGGAGGCTCATTTCGCACTGATGGCTATGACAGATCCACCCAAATTGGTAAGTCATGATTCTACAACTGACATGAATAGTGATAAATACTGTGATACTTGTGATAGATTAACTGAGGAAAATAAGCAACTCAGGGTTAACCTTGAGAGTGCTAAAATCAACATTCAATCTTATTGTAAGGATGCACATGAATTCAATAAAACACTTGAAGGGTACAAAAAGGACAATTTAGAGTTAAAGAAAACCCTTTCATTAAATCAAATTGCCATTAACAATTACATTAATGAGCTTGAAAATACAAAATTGGAAATGGCCACTATCAAGTGTTTTGCTGAAAAAGTCAATAAAAAGTTGGAAAGCTATAAACAGATAGCTTATGTTGTTGACCACATAATTGAAGAACCATCACTATCAGGTAGTGTAAACTAAAAATATGTTCCTTCCCCAGTGTTATTTGAGAATCACAATTTCAACACGGTAACACCGGAGAGTTTAGTAAAATCGGACTCTGCATCAGATAATGAATCTAATACTTCAAGTATTGGAGATCCACATGCTGATGTTAGACCAATACTCGGATTGAATGATGAAGGGGTGGTTGCAGTGACTGATGATTCAGACACTGAAGATGCGAAATCTAAGGAAGGTAGTGATATTCCTTTGGAAAATCACAAAATTACAAATGAACCAGTGTCACCTTCTCAGTTTTCTCTTCCTGAGGCAAATGCACATAGAGTAAATCAATCAGTAAACAAGAATGTGAAAAATGATTCAATTGACAAACCTGTCAAGGTTTTCTATTGGATGGAAGGATCCGATAAGATAATCTCTGACGAGGAGTATCCAATTAAATTTTGCGAACTATTCAAAGATTGATAAAATCTGGCAGGAGAGTACTATCTGATTTCCTAAACATGAAAGGACCAATGATTTTCCTCCGGAACTGTAACGTTTCGCATTTTAATATATATGTAATAAAAATTAATTAACAAAATCCCTCGAAATCTTGACGTTTCAGTATATTTTAAATATTCGTGGCACTAATTATCGCATTTTATTCAATATATGGTAAGATAAACATTGGACCTTTATAAAAAAAATTGCTAAAAAAAGAATGTTGGTACCAGGACTCGAACGTGAGTCCAACACGACCAATGCTCTAACTCTAAACCTACAACCAACTGAGCTACAACCATATTTTGTTATTAGAATCCAATATAAATAAACATAACCTCTTCTTTATTTGGACAAGTCAACGAACAAAAGTCAAACTGATCGAACCCATTCAATTTAGTTTGAATCCACATTTGTTTGTGTTTGATTATGTAAGGAAAGTGTTTGACCGGCTTCACAGCGTTTTCCCCACGCAAGAATTCCATCAAAACTTACCAAAAAAATTGTTAATCACGCGTTTATAATTAAACTGGAGTCAAAATTTCCAAAATCATCCAATTTGTGTGTTACACTATAAATTGAATCCTCATTCTTAACGTACAAGTGCCAAAGATAAAACCCTCATCCTCATATTCTCCTGAAAACGCGTCCAAATCTGTTAATCACTCGCTCGTTGACTATTGGGTTGACCGGCCTATCATACTCTTAAAACCGTTGTAAGTACCAATTAAATTGTTGTTTCCATTCCTTGATATCGACCGATCAATAGCCCTATGGATTATGTGGCTATTGATCGTTCGTTTGGTTGATTGACTAGGCTAGGGTTCGATGTAAATTGGGGAAGACGATCACGAACTGTATTGCTTTTATTTAGAATAGGAAGGAAATCAACACCAACTGATCCACAGATCAGTTGGTAAAACAGTGATACAAAAGGGATTCGGGCCGACTGAGGCTTGAGTTTGATCCCTGGCTTCATCATTCTTTTGTTTTGATTATTAATGATAAAACCTAACTAGTCCTTATAATTAATTGAATTGAAATAAAAACGTTCTTAGGGTCCAGCCCAGTTAGTGCTGGGCGCTGAACTGGCCAAGGATCCGGGTTCGATCCTTGGTGGAAGCAATAATTTTTTTACAACTTTTATTCTTATATGTAACTTAATTATCTTTTAAAATAGTTTTTAAATACTAAAAGTGGGTTATAAATTCTATAAAAAAATAATTTTTGTTAATCTGATGACAAAGTTTATTATAAAATTTTTAGTTTTTCAAAAATCTTTTATTTAGTATATAGAAAATATATTACAAGTTTATTCAATTATAAATTGAAAATTCTATAAAAAATATCTAAACAATTTCATAAAATTCCACAAAAATTATTTTGAACTTATGAACCAATAAATGTTCCAGAAATAAATTTTAAATTCAGATTAAAAGTTTATTTAATATTTTTAATCAATTTTTACTCTTTTAATCATAAATAGTTCATAATAAATTCATTTTTCACTATTTTTACATCAAAAGTTTACATAAATTATTTTTGTTCATTTAGAACAGAAATATAAAATTTAATTTGAAACTTTATTAGCTTTAATATTTTTAGACATTAAAACTATATTTTGACAAATAAATATAAATATACTATATATTTAATTATTAAGAAAATAATTTTATAAAAATTATTTTCATATCTACAACATTATAATACAACCATCTTTAATCAAAATTTTACTAAAAGTCTTTTATTTATTTATTTTTCTAATTTCTTTTATTTATTAGATCATTAACAATTTATCTAATTAACAATTAAACAATTGCCTATCCCCAAATTAGGAACCCTATAAATACTTGTAGACTAGAAAAACTTAGACTAATTTATTGCCTTAAACATAGGGTAGTTAATACTTGGCAACGTTTGGACCACATCTATTCTATTCCAAAGGACTTGATACTTTGCTAAGGTGAGTTTACATAGCCTCTTTTTACTGTTTTACATTTTTGGGGTGAAACATGTTTAAACATTTTTGATACAATAGCAATTACTCATTCTCATTGTGTTGAAACTTGTGGATTTATTTTGACTGTAACAAAAAGACACAGTACAATCATTAACATTGATCAAGCCGCCTGTTTAGATTATAGCACTATAGGTCTGACAAACCCATCCCCCCACATAAATTCAGGGATGATCGATAACAGTTACACTATTACTAACTTGCGAGTTAGGTCTCAGTTGACACAAGGTTTGATTGTACAAAAGACGCATTGTTACATGTTGGACTCATACTCTTACATTATACAACTGTGATTGTTGTACAAACTATTATTATCTATCATATTCAAAAACCTATGTATTCTCACCAACTATTTATAATTGACCCCCCCATCTTTCCAACTCAACATGTTTCAGGTTTTACTTGCTATTGGAAGTTGTGCAAGTCTTGGATCACATAGGAGCTTTGGACCTAGTTTATGTAAATCAAGTCTATGTATTTATTAAATTGTATGACAAATTGTAATTGTTTAGTAACATTTAACTTCCATTTAGTACCATGAGCTATTGAACAATCATCACTACGTGACACCTCGATGTTTCCGCAATCGGTTGGGGTGTTACAGATTGGTATAAGAGCCATAGGTTATTAGAAGAATAATATAGTCTATAACCTTAGGACTTTAACCAGTACTTGCTCCTCTTACTACTTGTTTCAATCTCCCTCCTACTTCTATTCCCTACCTAACCTCTACAAGATGATTACTCTCCATCACTGGATTTACCTTTAGACTAATAGGACAAATTGTCAAGTCCTAACCTAAACTACTTTGATAATCTCGTCGAAGCTCTATATTCTAATAACGAACACGTGCAATCTGGAAGGGTGAACGCCTGTATTCCGAGTTTTCTGTCTAGGACTGGCATTGCTGTGACAACAGTGAACGTAACAGGTCAACGACCGTACATGTTTCATTTATTAAGTCATTATATGTGCATTTTTAGGCAATTTGCATACACTATACCCCCCAGGCTAGTAAAGCATGAGTTAATCAGAAAGCTCAACATAGTACACTAGTTTAGTCATACAACACCCGGACACACCATCTAAACAAGCATTACAAGAGGTTATGCCCTCTAACACATGCTAATGCATCTCTAACACACGATTGTGAACACAAATTCAAATGAAGCAAGAAGATGAGGAGAAGACGACCTTCCACACCGATAGGGGGATCTTTTGTTACAAAAAGATGCCCTTTGGTTTAAAAAATGCAGGGGCTACCTACCAGCGGTTAGTGGATCAAGCTTTCTCGAAGCAAATAGGAAGGAATATGGAAGCTTATGTAGATGACCTTGTCATCAAAAGCAAGTCTGGGGAGGCAATGATCCAGGACATCCGAGAAACATTCGACAACCTTCGAAGAATAAACATGAAGCTCAATCCTGTCAAGTGCTCCTTTGGGTTCGAGGAAGGGAAGTTTCTGGGCCATATTGTTGGAAAGCAAAGCATCAAGGCAAACCCAAGCAAGGTCCAAGCCGTCCTTGATATGAAGTCTCCTACCACAAAGAAGGAAGTGCAAAGCCTCAACGGTAAAATTGCTGCCTTAAAACGTTTCTTGCCTAAGTCCGCGGAAAAGTCCTTACCTTTCTTCAGAACACTCAAAAATTGTGTTGACAAGAAGGATTTTCGCTGGACAACCGAGGCAGAGGCTGCCTTCCTGGAACTCAAGAAACACATAGCTTCCCTGCTCGAAGTGGCAGCTCCTGAGGAAGGGGAAGTAATAACAGTTTATTTGTCTGCAGGAATGGAAGCAGTAAGCTCAGTCCTCTTGGTTGACCGAGGTAAAGAACAAGTTCCCGTCTACTTCGTCAGCAGAGCCCTCAAAGATGCTGAAGTTAACTACACTCCAATAGAGAAGCTTGTGTTAGCACTTGTGCACACTGCCAAGAGAGTAAGACGGTACTTCCAAGCTCACCCAGTAAAGGTCATCACAGATCAACCCATACGATCCATCTTAGAAAGACCAGAAGATTCGGGGAGATTGGCAAAGTGGGCCATTGGCCTAGGGGAGCACAAGATAGAGTACCTGCCAAGAAGAGCTTACAAGGGACAAGTGTTTGCTGACTTTCTTGCTGAGTTGCCCACCCTGCAGGCAGAAGAAGAAATGAATGAGGTCGAGGAACAGCCTGGCCACAAGGGGAAATGGTGTCTTTTTACTGATGGAGCCTCAAGTGTAGAAGGTTCCGGGGCTGGTCTTGTCATCAAGGACCCCCACGGAACCGAGTACACTTATGCCCTCCATCTGGACTTCCCCTGCACTAACAACGTTGCTGAATATGAGGCCCTCCTGGCCGGGTTAAGATTGGCAAAAAGAATGAAGGTGCAAGAGCTAAAAGTCTTTGTTGATTCGAATCTAGTGGTCAAACAAGTAAATGGAGGATACATAGCCAAAGAGCCCTCAATGATTAGGTATAAAGACAAGGTCAAAGAGTTCATCAAGGAATTCAAAGTCTTCACACTAGAGCAGGTGTTAAGAACCAAGAATAAGCAGGCGGATGCCCTCAACAAGCTGGCCTCCTTGACGTTTGCTCACCTAACCAAGAAGGTCCTAGTCGAGAAACTGAAAGAACCATCCATTGATGACAAGGAAGTACAAGATGTTGTCACTGAAACACAATCCACATGGATGACACCCATTATGTCCTACTTGAAGGAAGGGAAACTGCCAGAAAACGAACAAGAAGCTAAGCGGTTGGTTATAAAGGCAAGGCAATATGTAATCGAAGACGACAAGCTCTACAAGAAGGGATACTTGGCACCCCTACTGAGATGTGTGGGCCCCAATCAGAGTAATTACCTCATCAGGGAGTTACACGAGGGTATATGTGGCATGCACGCCGGACCTCGCTCCGTGGTATCAAAACTCATGAACTTGGGCTATTATTGGCCCACCATGCACAAGGATGCCTTTGAGACAATCCGAAGATGTGAAGCTTGTCAGCTGCAAACACCAGTGAAGACCAACCCCAAGCATGACCTTGTTCCCATCATCTCGGCATGGCCCTTCTACAAATGGGGAATGGACATTGTGGGTCCCTTCCCACAAGCTCCAGGAAAGTTGAAGTTCCTCCTTGTAGTTGTCGACTATTTCACCATGTGGCCAGAGGTCAGGCCATTGGCTACCATCTCAGGGAAACATGTGATAACTTTCGTATGGGAACAAATAGTCTGTAGATATGGGCTACCAGGGGAGATGGTGACAGACAATGGGAAGCAGTTTGCCAACAAACCCTTCAGCAGCTGGTGCTCCGAGCTAGGAATCAAGCAAGTCTTCAGCTCAGTAGCCTACCCCCAGTCCAATGGACAAGTCGAGCGCATGAACGGAAGCATTGTCGAAGGTATTAAAGCAAGGCTAGGAAGATGTGGCAAGAAATGGGTTGATGAGCTCCCGAGCGTCCTTTGGGCTATAAGAACCATGGAAAAGACAAGCCACCAAAGGACACCGTATAGCCTTGTCTTCGGAAGCGAAGCTGTCATACCAGCCGAGATAGGGGTAAGCTCAGGAAGGATTGCCCGTCAAGACGCTCAACACAACCAAAAGGAGGTCCTGCTCAACCTAGACCTCCTCGAAGAATCAAGGGACTAAGCCTCTATCAGGGAGGCCAGATACAAAAAGAAGCTTGAAGCCTACTACAACACAAGGGTGCGAAAAGAGGCCTTCAGGCCAGGAGACCTCGTGTTAAGGTGTAATGAAGCTAGCAGGCAGCAAGACGTAGGCAAGCTAGGTCCCCGGTGGGAGGGTCCTTATGTTGTCAAGGAAGCCCACAAAGGGGGATCCTACAAGCTAGCTGACCCTAACGGCAAAATGATCCCAAGGCATTGGAGTGATAAACACTTGAAACGTTTCTATGTTTAATGGTTGTAACGTCTCTTTGTATTTCAAGAATCATGATTAATGAATGAACTATGATTCAAATTATAAACTTGTCGCTTATCTTATCAAAGGGTGAGCCCCTCCTAACTAGGCTCCATGGGATCCGGCGCTATACCTACCCATGAAACGGGGATGAGCTCCCAGGCCACAACTGCTCAACAGGTAACAAGGCTAAGTAACCTTCCTGTATACAGGGTGAGTCCCTAATACAATCCACGACTCCATGGGACAAGTCCTTGGAAGGAATACCTAAACCCATGAAAGAGGGTGAGCTCCTCACACCAAGACAGCTCCCACATGTTCACAATACACGAAAACGAACATATCACTGAAAAACCATTTAAAAAAGGTTTACACATAAACAAACAAGCTGATAGGGTAAGCATTGCATCGGTTCCTTAGCTAAGTATCCTAAGTTGGGTGACTGCAGCATCCACCTCAAGGAGAAATGTTAAAGACATTGCAAACACTACAAACGACAAGTAACAGAGTCAGGACAACAAAACATTAAACATAACTAAGGCATCACCCCTAGAGGGGGAGCATTCCATTAAAAACCAACATAAAACGCCCTAAGGGCTAAGTACAATAGAGTCTGATTACAAAAGACATCCTAAAAACATAAAAAGTCTAAAACAAGGCTGGATCATGGAGTAGCAGAGTCTTCGGCTTCATTGGTGTCATCACCCTCACCGGTGGAAGCCAAGGCTTGGTTACCAACATCATCGTAAAGGCCATTAGTGTCAAGACCTGCAAATGGATCATCTTCGCTGGAAGGAGTGATAGACTCAACCTCCAGAGCTTGAAGGGGGGAAGGACTCTCAAATACCTTCTCCAGATTAGGAACCTTTGAAGAATCAACAGGTTTTGCACATTTAGAACTACCCTCCCCACCATCAGCTCCCTCCAACATGCTCATGAGAGGCCTCTTTGACACATAGGAGCTAAACACTTGATTGGCCACATCCTTTTTCAAACCCTCCGGCTCCAAATCTTGCAGGAAGGAGAGAGGCTGCTCAGAAGCCTTGGCAATGGCAGAGATATAAGGATAGGTGGCAAGCTCCATTGCCTTCACGACATTCACAAACTCTTCACCAGATGAAGGCTTAAAGGACGACAGTTCCTCAAGTCCCTGACCCTCCTGAGCCGCTTTGAAACCAGCCTGAATCCCTCCATGGCGACCAAAAGATATGGCTTTTGCGTAAATATCCGCCAGAGGAGCATTAAACTCTTGAGAGTGCAGGAGGTTGGTAACAAAACGGGCTACGCCCTTGGAGATTAGCCACTCCCTTTCTTCAGTTAAACGGTCCACCTGGACCCGGAGCTCCATCCCCACCTTCTCCACCGCAACCTGCTCCTGTTTAACTGCCTCCCGTGCCAGAGCCAACCCTTCCCTTTCCTCAGCAAGTTTCGCCTTCTCATCGTTCAGGCCTTTGAACATCTTCTCAAACTTCTCCTTCTCCAAGCCAAGTTGGGTCCTAGACACAGCCAATTCATGGACCAAATCTTTCTCCTGAGCAGCAAACCTTGTCAGTTCCTCCTTCTCCTTCACCAACTCAGCCTCATGCTCTTCATAAAATTCCTCCACTTGTTTTCTTCTCGCCATCAATTCTCCCCACCTTGCCATACCATCGGGGAACAAAGACAGAAACTGCCCGAAGTGATAATACATTTTCTTCATAGCATCCTTGTCCATCCATTCTTTGTGAAGCTCCCTTTCGGCCTCAGGGATACAATGGTCGATCAGATCACGACAAACAGAAGCCTTCTTCAACAGATCAGTAGCTTTAATATCCCAGTCCGGCACAAACACTCCTTCACAAGGCTCCCTCTGGGCAGGAACGACGGAAACATCATCAACAACAGCTTTAGAACTCTCACCCCCTTCGGCTCGCAACAATTTCGGACTAGCACCCTTGACAACAACATCCTTTGGTTTCTTGAAGACAACGTCGTCTTTCTTTGGGGAGGACAATTTGAGCTTGCCTTTCCCTAGGGCAGGAGTATACCCCAAAGCAGTAGATATCAAAGAAGAATCCTCGTCTTCATCTCCAAAGACCAATGGAACAGCAGAAGAGCTCTCCTGACCCGAGGAAGCAGTCTGAAGTCGCTTACTGGAGTGACGAACGGTAACAGACTTCTCCCCTGATGGTTCCACAGAAGTAACAGATGATGTAACCACACTTGTATACTCCCCCTTGAAACGGACATACTCAGTTTTCACTACCACATTCTTACCCTCAACAACATTCCGAACCTTGAACTTCACATCAGCAATGTCATCTAGAGCCACGAAGTCCAGAGTACTCATCTCTGCAAAAAGAAAAATGGTTAGATAACACAAAAATGAGAAGGATGCCAAGGAGGAAACAGGGAGACACATACCCTTCTCACCATGATATATCACCGGGTCAGTCCCAGGATCATCCCAGTTAACACTCAGGCCTACCATCACCAGGAAGTCCTCAGGAAAGGTACGGAGACGAGTAGGAAAACTACGGAGCTTCTCCAACAATACTTGGTCAAGAGTGTCAGGATCAGGTTCCTTCTCGTTTAAAGGAGCATCCGAAGACCTCCGAGGAGTTTTAAAGGGTAGAAAATCAGAGTTTAAGAAAAAGAACTTGTCCTTCCAAGAAGAAACAAGCCCAATAACACTAGAAATGAGGGCTGGTTCACATTGAGTCTTCTCAATAGTAAACCAATTCCCATTTTTAGCCAACCTAAAAAACCGCCGGTACATAGCCAAGGAAGGCTTATGACCATGGCAACGACATACTATTTCAAAATGCAAGACCCTAGCAACTCCGGAGGGACATAGTTGATCAAGAGAAAGTTGGTGATACTCTAAAACATTCAGAAAAAATGTAGAAAAAGGATACCTAAGGTTACCCTAGTCAAACTGACGTGTATACACGGCCACCTTGCCAGGGGGAACAGAGGTCACAGGGGTTTTCCCCTTCGGAACAGAAGGATCAAAAGACAATGGAATTCCGATCTCGGTACAGAACCGTTCAGCATCAGATTTGGATAGACGAGTGAACTGGGATGCAAGATCAGTTTTCGACATAATGAAAAACAAGTGTGAAAAGAGAGAAGGTTGCTTACCAGGATTTATAAGAGAAAGTAGGGTTCGCCGGTTAAGGAGGAATCGTGGGAGAGAGAAGGCGGTTTTCCAAATGAGGAAGGAAATGAAGAATAAAAGGGGGGTTACCCCCTTTTTAAAAGAATTTAAAATTTGAATTAATGGGCATTGGGCGGTTACCAAGGAGAACCGTCGCTCAGCTGTCCCATAGGGTGACGTCAGCCTAACCCCTTGTCAAATCAATAGTCATCTCGGGCGGCTGATGGGACAGGCGTCTGCTCCCAAGGAAGTAATGATAGCCGATAATATTATTTAAAAACAAGGTTATCATGACAAATGCAAGGCCAGAAGCTTGCACGAAATTTGATGAAGGAAGAAATATGGAACCAACGCTCCCATGAGGGAGCTCGAGGTCTAACAAATTACCCGGTACCAACATAAGCCTGAGCAGCGTTGCCACCGAGGAAAAAGACAATTTACAAGTCACAAGCACTTCTAACTTCTTTACAAATGCTTATGACTGGGGGCTGATGACGTGGGTTCTAAAACGACAACGTTTAGACCCCTCGTCGAAAAGTTAAGCAAAATAAAATTGATTAAGAGGTTGCCTGACTTAGTGAAGCTGATATAAGGCAGCTTACATGCCATACGGAAGCCTCAGGGCAGAAAGTAAACAGTAAAAAACCTTGGAAATGCAAAAAGGGGATTTTGGCTTATTATCATAGCAAAGGACAAAACACCACACAGCTCCAAGCTTTGCATTGGAAATGATAAAAGCTGAAAACATCCTAAAAGGGTAAAGTCTCACTGCAGGGAACTAAAAGAGGGTCAAACACAACCAGGTATGATAAGGTAGCTACCCTAAGGGAGCTCTTGGGCAGAATTCCACTGCCTATATAAGGAGGCCCTTGGGTAGACATGACACACACTTCTCACTTATTCTCTCTACTCTAATACTCTCTACTTCATTATTTCCCAACTCCAAATGAATACATACTTATTCTCACGCTGGAGTCCAAACGCAGGAGACTCCCTCCTGCGTTAAGGCTAACGGTGTCTGCTACCTTTGTGCAGGTCCTTCCAGGAGCTTGAAGACCCCTGATCCCATAACTAAATCTGAACCTAAATTTAAAACCTAAATCTCAACATAATATACCTTTAACCTATAATCCTAAGCATCTCCTAACCTAATACCGGTCATTTTCCTTGTTATAGCAACAAAACACAAATCGTAGTAGAGGTTTGTAATATAAAAGAAAAAAAAAAGCACAATTTAAGGTCTCTATCAAATCAAAGTCTTTGAAATGGAATGTAATTATAAAGATTAAAGTTTTAATTGGTCGTGATTTTCGGTTAAGGCCGAAACTCGTACGTTTAAGCGACTATTCGCGTGTTTTTGGGTTAGGGTCTTACAATGTCTATATACTTCCTTGGAACCCCTCTACTCTCCAAAGTATCCCAAATTAGTGTACGGGGCACACTATCATAAGCTTTTTCAAGCTCAATGAATACCATATGAAGATCTCACTTCTTCTCCCTATACTTTTCTATCAATCTCCTTAGAATATGTATTGCTTCCGTGGTTGACCTTCCAGGCATAAAACCAAATTGGTTTACTGTTACCTGAGTTTCTCTTCTAATTCTAGCATCAATGACCCTCTCCCATAGTTTCATAGCATGACTAAGAAGCTTAATCCCTCTATAATTCTCAAAGCATTGGGCGTCTCCTTTTTTTTATATAGAGGCACTACAACACTACGTTCTCATTTAACTTTTCACAACCCCCCCCCCCCCCCCCCGGATCAAGTCAAGAGGAGAGCCGAACACACCCGATCACTATTACGCTTCCGCATTAATTGCCGTTTAAAACACAAATCGTAGTATAGGTTTGTAATATAAAAGAAAAAAATGCACAATTTAAGATCTCTATCAAATCAAAGTCTTTAAAAGGGAATGTAGTTATAAAGATTAAAGTTTTAATTGGTCGTGATTTTTGGTTAAGGCCGAAACTCGTAAGTTTAAGCGACTATTCACGTGTTTTTGGGTTAGGGTCTTACAATGTCTATATACTTCCTTGGAACCCCTCTACTCTCCAATGTATCTCAAATTAGTGTACGGGGCACACTATCATAAGCTTTTTCAAGGTCAATGAATACCATATGAAGATCTCGCTTCTTCTCCCTATACTTTTCTATCAATCTCCTTAGAATATGTATTGCTTCTGTGGTTGACCTTCCAGACATAAAACCAAATTGGTTTACTGTTACCTGAGTTTCTCTTCTAATTCTAGAATCAATGACCCTCTCCCATAGTTTCATAACATGACTAAGAAGCTTAATCCCTCTATAATTCTCAAAGCATTGGGCGTCTCCTTTATTTTTATATAGAGGCACTACAACACTACATTCTCATTTAACTTTTCACAACCCCCCCCCCCCCCCCACACACACACACACACCCCCACCACCACATAAATGGATTTATCAAAGTATACTTAGAGGCAAGGGTCATGTTCAAATACCATGGAATGGTATACTATAAACTGTTGAGTTGGTATATTAGAGCACTCACATCCTATCCACTAAATGTATGTGAGTGTCCACCAAATTATATGGGGTGAGTGTAAGTGGTTGTGAGTGGAGGAGAGAGAAAATATTTGGTGAAAGCACTGTTCCACCCTAAATATGAAAAGCTATCGTTCATCCCTATATATATTTTAATATTTTTGTAAGTAGTTGTGAGTGATGAGAGAGAAAAAGTAATGATAAAAGTATGAAAAAGTATTATTATTTTAATTAGAAGAAAGAAGATTTAGGGGTGAAGTAGTGATTTTTAGTGTAATTTGATAGATGTGATTTGGTGAAGGGGATGTGAATGCTCTTATATACCGACAATGAAGAAAAATGTCTCGAGTCTCAAGCAACATGCATACCAAGGATTCAAAGTAACGTTGTGGGAACCGTATGATATGTAGCAAAGGCTTTTGAAGACATCTTTGTGTCAAACAGTAAAGGAAGACAAAACAGCAAAAGAAGTTTACTTGAATGAAGAAGCAAACTCCAAAATCAAGTGGAATGATGTTAATCGGCAGGAAGAAACTCAAATCATGTGGAACAACTCTTGACAATGAAGCAAAGAAGAGAAATACGAACCAATTAGACAACGGAAACATTGCATCCTCATTGATTAATTGTATGACCTATTTTGGATCTGGTGAATGTAGCAATGAAAGTTGGAAAGTATAAAGACAAATTTGAAGAAGAATTCGAAGACATGATTATTTGGTTCATGAATGACTTCATGCAAACAAAGTTGAACTGTTGCCCGCCTACTGATTTGAATGACTGAATTACTGAAAGATAAGTCTTTTCAATCTATACATGGTGGTTCAAAGATTTGGAGGCTTTTACAATTATTACCTACTAATGTGGGTTCAACTCCACATCATTACTTTTTGATACAAGCTTCTTCACTAAACGAGCCGAGTCCAATGAAGCTCGCTCAAACAGAGCTTGAATTTTAAACGTAGCCGGCTCGAATTTTAAACTGAACTTGAGCTAAATTATGTTCATTGTCCCTATGTAGTATAACACTTTTTTAACTTGACTAAATTACACAAATAGCCCTATAGCGAATAAAATTTTCAATTTTCCTGATAACCTTTCAGAAATTACTAATTTGATCCCTAACTTTAGAGGCCCAAGGCGCTTGCCTAGTTTTACAAAACATTAGGGCGGGCCAGCCCTCCTTGTATACCCTTAAGATCAAAAATTAAAATAGACCAAAAAGATAAAGATAACAATAACAATTATAATAAAATTCAAACACAATAAGTGATTAAGTGATTACTTTCTTCCTCATCTTCATCTGATTGCTCTACAACCACCCGACCCAGAACTGCTGGTAGGGGTGAGCATTTCATGGTTCGGACCCACAGGAACCTTGGACCCGACCCATGAGAACCTTGGACCCGAACCTTTTTAAATATATGGGTCGGTTTCGGGTTCTAGATTTATATGAATTATCGGTTCCGGGTCGGGTCGGTTCCAAACCCACGGTTCTAATATAAGAACCACAAGAACCGATTGTATTTTAATTAAAAAAATAAAAAATAATCTTTTTTAGTCTTTTCACTATTCGTTTTTACGTTTTATTGTAATCGATTTCATGTAATGTTAATAGAATATTAAAAATATTATTTATAATAATAACAATGTATTTTTCTTGAAATATTTTTCGGCTTAATAGATATGCATAGATGTGATATATTATGTAATATATGTTATATCCAAATTTGAAGTAAATATTTATATATATATCACTCTGATGTGTGTGTGTGTGCGTATATATGATGTATACATAACAGATTCACATAATGTTTCTATCGATGAGAATGACAAAATTGTTACGAAAACATAACTTGAGAAACGAAAAATGACTTAAAAAAACTCATGGGCTATTGTTAGACTGTCCGTTGTGGAAGTGCGAGTAGCACGATGCGAACGAGGTTTCAGCACCCGTGCTCACCCCCAACCACAACAGCCCCACGCGAACAGTTCCGGCGCGAGCACAAGCGATGGTGGTCGCGTGGGTTAACGGGAAAAAGTTGCATTTGGTCACGCCTTTGCTCACCTCGAGCCACAACGGGGTCAAGTGACCGGATTACTTGATAGTCACGTCGGTTGCTTGCGCACGTTCGCTCACGCGTCCACAACGGACGACCTTAGAACCATATGGAGGAATTCTTTTACGAGCATTGTAAAAGAATAGGAATATGTAAATCCTCTAAAAGTGGCTATTGCATTAAAGGGTTCTAGAGGGTCAGACCCTTTTACCCGACCCATCAGAACCTTTAGGACCCGGAACCACATAGCCTTTTAAGGTTCGGTTCGTGGTTCCTAATTCCAACAATAAAAGGGTATACGGTTCTGGTGGGTCCGGGTCGGGTCGGGTCGGTTCCGGACCCTTTGCACAGCCCTAACTGCTGGCGACAATCCCCATTGAAAGCCGCCAGTACAAACATACAAAGAATAGCAGATTCAGTACAAAGCAAGAATCCATGGCCGTTCATCAGTTGGTAAGAAAGATGTACACAATAAAACTTGCTAATTAAGCCACATCCACAAGAGATAAATGTATTTCTTTCATAAGCTCATACAAAAAAAAAAGAGAGAAATTTAAGTCAAACTGCATAAATTGTACACTTATTATGTTTTCAACGCACACAGAACCGACCCTTAGACCGAACTTAAGCACCTACACCACTTAATTGTGTACAGAAACAACAGTCGAAAGTTGGTGGTCAGTAAAGCCAATCTATTAAAAACAAACACCAGATCTCTATTGAGCACACTTACATTTCAATGGGATGTCGAGCCGCTAGCTTCATTCTCCAAGAAACGAACAACCACTACCGTAATGTTATCAGCACTACCTCTCTCAGATGCTTCCTGCACCAGCCTTTTTGCTGCATCTTCTGGGCTCTCAATCGGTTTCACCATCGCAACAGCTTCATCATTCGTCACAACATCCCACAGACCGTCACTAGCAAGGATCAAAAACTCGAGTGAGTTATCAACTTTCTCCTCTTGAATCTCTGGATCAGCCACAACATATTGCTTCAACAACTTATCACCAAACGCGCGAGAAACAGCAAGAACACCACCAACTCTCCACGTTCCGGCCCACATGACAAAACCACCAGCATCCTCAATCCTTTGTCGTTCATCACTTTGATCTGGCTTATGGTCACGAGAAACAGCAAACGCTTTACCACCCCTGGAGATAACAGCACGTGAGTCGCCAACGTTTGCCACCAACAAACGGTCGCCAACTAAAATAGCGGTTGAAGCAGTTGATCCAGCATCTCTGTTCTGATTGTTCTCTGATTTCAAAAACTCCGTATCGGTATGACTGTACGCATCAGATATAGCTGCTTTCGTATCGGTTATAAACTTTGGATGCTTAAGAAGAGTGTTGAAAAGATGATGCTTCACATATTCTGCAGCTCGAGCACCACCATGACCATCAAAAACCCCAAACAGACCAATCATTTCACCATCTACACAATCAATCCTGGCTTCGTAAAAATCCTCCATCGAAGATCTCTTTCCAGTAGTACTTGCAAACCCATAGCTAAACTTTGAATCTTCACTCACACCACCACCACTATCCGGCGAATCACCATTGGAATGACCCGGAATCGCGGAAGATAAAGAATCCATATAGCCCATATTCAACAAAACTGAACCAAACTTCCTATAAAAACAAGAATCAATCTTAAAAACATTATAAAATATAGCCAAACAAACCTCACAAAATTTCAAATTCCTGATTAATAATAATATCATTAATACCCAAACAAAATACCAATGTTTTGAAACCCGGACTAGACCAGTCAGTCAGACTGGGACAGGGACAGGGCCTTAACTGTCCGGATTAGGGTGTTGAACCGGATTGAAGCGAACTCCTGGTCAGACAGAAAACCGGCCGATTGAAACGGATTTTGGTTAAACTGTTCAAATTTTACCCTATTTACTTTTATACTATTTATGACGCCATCCGGTTCTTACATATTTTAAATCAGGCCACTGGATGGACCGGTAAGGAGACCGGTTCGACTTCTGGTCCGGTTCAGAAAACATTGCAAAAAACTACCAAAAGCTGATCAAACAAATTCCATATTCAGCTATTTATTTCTTGAAACAAAAAAATTGACAAGATCAAACTTAATATTATCTTTGCAAATTTGCATTTGAGACAAGTCAAACAATAGCAAAAATGAATCTATATATTAATTTACAAAACAAACATAATATTAATAGATCAAAATCAGATATAAATATATATCAACAAAATCAAAACAACAAAGATTTACTTTCAACCAACAGGTATCAAAGAAATTTATTAATAGAAAACGAAAATACCTGTTTTGAGATGAATTTGAAATTTGTTGGTCGGTCAATCGGTGTGAATCTGAAAAGGGGATCGGAAATTGATAAGAAGAAAAGCCAAAATAATTATGTAAATAATAATATTGATATATGTAGGGATTGAAATTTCTTACATGATTGAGGCTATCGTTGTTGAGATCTGATCCCAACAATCGGAGAGAATATTATTGATTGGAATCAAGGAGATTGAAGAAATAATATCTGGGGAGGTAGGTCAAAAGGTTGACATTTTGACTTTTTTATTTTCTCGTCTTCTCTCCAATAAAACGGCAACCATCCAATTATCCTTAGATTTTTTTTTTTTTTTGAAAAGGAAAACTTCATTATCAAAAATCGCTAGTCCTTAAAGCAAGGACTAAGCGAAGAGACAATACATCAATCCAAAGGGAATTTACACCAAGTTTTCCAATCCTTAAATTTCCAACGGGATCTATTACGGATCCAGAAATAAGACGTCGCTTTGATGTTCTTCACTAGCTGAACTGGATTCCTCTTCTTATCGTTAAAAACGCGTTCATTTCTTTCATTCCAAATCATCCAAATGGTCGTGTATGCAATACCCCTAAGAATGTGTTTCGCGTCTTTGGACGTGGTTTGGGACTCCGGCATATCCAAAAGGTCCGGGATGTCAAAAAGAAAGGAGTGGCTTAGGTTGCACCAATTTTCAATACGAAACCATACCTCATTCGAATAACGGCACCCGGTAAAAAGATGCGAAGTAGTTTCCACGTCTTCTTGGCAAAATCTGCAATCGGCGTGTTGAATAGGGACTCCCCGTTTGATGAGTTCAGTCGTTGTAGGAATGTGATTTCTGGCGATCCTCCAAACTAAGATTTTGCACTTCAACGGTACCCAACCTTTCCACTTAATCCCACGATTGTCGTCACCCACATGATGACTGGCAAGCAACTTCTTGGCCGACGAAACAGAGAACAGCCCGTCGTTAGTTAATGGTTTAATTTTTTTTTTATTGCAAGTTATAATTGTTTGTAGTATTTTTTTTTGTGTGAATTTGAACATATGTGTAAGTTTTTATATATTTTACAGTATTCGTTTAAAGTATCTGACTGCTATTTATAAAAGTTACTTAGATGTTACGACGAACTTGAGTTTGGACTACCGTTGAAGAAGGTGTTTTCATAATTTGATGTTGGTTGTATGATTGTATGTCTATGATATGGAGATTTGGCTCGTTTTTTTATAGTATAAACGTGTTTGAGTTCTGATAATGAAATTTATTACAGTCGTTTAAAGTATTTGACTGGTATTTACAAAGGTTGTTAGATGTTACAGGGAAGTTCAGTTCGAGTTGATGGTAGAACAAGGTGTTTCATAAATTGATGTCGGTTGTGTGATCGTGTGTCTATGACATGAAGATCTAGCTCGTCTTTTTATAGTATAAACGTGTTAGAGAATTGACAAATTAAATAGATGACATGTATTTAAATATTTTATGGATTTAGTAAGAAAAACTTAATGTTATACGTATATGCTACTTATGTCAAGTTTTTCATAACTTAATTGTCTTCTAAGTAGAGCTGCAAACGAACCGAACTTTCAGCGAACAGTTCATGAACTGTTCGGCGGGACGTTCGTTTGTGTTCGTTCGTTTATTTAAATGAACGAACACGAACAGTGGCCGCGTTCGTTCGTTTATGTTCGTGAACGTTCGGTAACGTGTTCGTTTGTGTTCAATAGTTTAATAGGGTTTTTAATTTTTATAATTTTTTATATTCTTTTATTTTTATTTATTTTACCTAAATAAATAAATAAACAAATAATTTATGCTGGTAAATATATGACAATATGAGATCAATAACCCTACTTTTAGTCTTCACGCTGACTGCTAAGTATATGTTTTGTTCTTATCGAAAGTTAATATAGATTTGTTTATGTTTGTTTCCGTTCATGAACACTTCTTTGTGTTCGTTTGTGTTTATAAACACTTGTTTGTGTTCATTAACGTTCGTGTGCGTTCGTGAACAAACTTAACAAACGAACACGAACACGAGTGTTCTCTTAACAAACGAACACGGACAAAAAAACTCGTTCGGTAAGTGTTCATGAACTGTTCGTGAACACACAATTTCCTTAACAAACGAACACGAACAAGGCCTTATTCGTGTTCGTTCGGTTCGTTTGCAGCCCTACTTCTAAGCCTTGGAGGGAGTTCGAGAGTTACTTGATTAACTAAAATGCATATGTTAGAGAAACAATAATTCTTTTTATTTCCTATAAAATCGTTGTTATACATTAAAGCTTATATTCCTCTCCCAAAAATGAAAAACCTAATTAATAGAATTAGTTTAAAATGCACATTCCAAAGAAAAGCACTAAAAAAACTATCAATGGTCGAAGTAAGACAAAACAGGGGAAGTATCATGAATGGCGTGTTTGGTAGCCTCTTAACGAGGCTCTGAACTATTCGGCTCTGAATGGTTTAGCATTCAAACTGTTTGTTTCAACATAAAAAAAATGCTCTGAATGGGATGATTAAGAGCTGAATCATTCAGACTTGGTGCATAGCTGAATTATTCAGCACTCAATCATTCAGAGTCTCTTAACGATTCAGACATCTTAATGATTCAACATTTAATCAACCAAACAGCCCCGAAGTTAGATTCAAGATTCTTTCGCGTCTTTAGTAAAATGAACCAATATGATCAAAATATGTTAGCCTTGAGGTTTAAAACCTGCCTAACCTTCTAAACAATTCATTCCATTCTTGCGCCGATTCCGAGTATGAGATTTACGATCTTCTATTATTACTCTTCACTTGCAAACTAAGCCTAGGAAAAAAAAAAAAAAAAAAAACCCCTCTAACATGGGTGGTTTGGACATATCTTGGCTAATATTAACAAAAAAAGAACAAGTAAAGAAATATTGCAACTCATACAAAGTAATTACTCACACGGCCACACCATTCCGCTATACTTTACTAGAATATATCATAGACAAGTTTTCAACCACTTAAACTCTTCAAATCTTGGATTTGTATATATACAAAAGGCAACCATAGGGCAATCACATGATGTGGCATTTTAATATTTGGTGATTTGTCGTGTAAAATATTCTTTAGCGTGATGGTTTTGTTTGTATAACGTGAAGAAAATTATTGTGAGTTATTTAAGTATTAGATCCAAGAGATTAGTTTTTTGTTTATAAAAATAATTGTGTATAATATAATTTACTGATATTTATTTCTTTTAATTTTTATAGAGCAACGTAATAATATACTTTATCATTCTTCTCATTTAGAAAACACAAGATCAAATTTGATAGGCGGCCTAATAGTGATATTCACTAAACAAATCAAATATATAATCAAACTAGTTGATTATCCCATGAGAGTTCTGGGTTGAAAAATCTAATTTAACCTGATAACCTATTTCAAATGGCTTAAGTTAACTAACAACAAAATCTCTCAATCATTGCATGTCCATAGTATTCTAATCAGTAATAATTCATATTACCTAACCTAAAACCTAATTGGTAATCATATAAAGAATCACTTATATAAGCTGCAACTATTCAAAAACTCATCACATCTCTCTAGTCTCTCATTAGAGTCAAAAACTCATCACATCTCTCTAATCTCTCACATTCTAATAACTCCTATAATTCCTAATCTAATCAACTAAACAATCACTTAAGTTGAAAGTTGTAACCATTAAAAAACTTATCACATCTATGTACCAAGTCTCACAATATTAATATTGATACATAACCTAAAAGAATGTATAACTCTAATATTAACACATATTATAAATGCTAAAAAATGCATAACTCTGATATCAATATTCAATACATAACCTAAAACAATGTATAACTCTAATATTAATACATGTCATAAAGGGTAAAAAAAAAAATACATAACTCTAATATTAATATTCAACCTAACCTAAAACAATCTATAAATCCAATGCTAACATCATAATCCTAATATTGTTTTACTTAACAGTAAACATAAACGGAATGGAGAGAAGTTATGGGACTTACCACCATAATCAGGTCCTAATCGGAATTATAAACGGAATCCAGATCCCTTAACTACTGTAACCGCCACTGTATGAAGAATATGGTAGTATTGCTCCGCAAATGCATTGCCAACAACTTAAGCACTAGGAAGAACAGTAGCAGGACTCTCCGCCTACGATGCCATCTGTACAACACATTCGACATTGGGATTCATATAATTTTTCTATAAAAGCATGTATAATAACACTATTAAACAATGAACACTAACATATCCAACCCCATAAATAAAATATCACATATATCTTTAAAAAAAACACACAAACAACCACATACATCTAAAATCATATCCAGCCAAACACAACCTAGTAACAAAGAAAGAATCAAAGACTAAGCAAGATAAAATTTTGAAATAAACCGTAATCAGCAAAATCAAACTATAAATAATCATTCGACTTACAAACGTAATCTAGATAACCTCAAATTAAACTACTTTAGTTAAAAAATAACTATTTTGCATTAAAATAACATGTTTAGCTAATGGACTGTCATCCAGGTGAAGAGGAAACATAGTAGAACCGATTCGACTCGGATATGAGGTGAGGTTTTACCGCTTATTTTACTATCGTGTTTTTGAACAGGTGGACCCTATAGGTTTACGGTTAGCGTTGAAGTGCAATTATAGCCTTTCATGAACGACCATCCAGTTATGAAATCCACTGATCTCAATTCTCAAAAATGTCATTTGAATATTGAAAATAATATGTTTTTTTTTTTTTTTGCCAAGGAAGGTGAATCATGATATTCGTTCATATATGACGTGGATTAATTGTTTGATATTTTCGTTCTATTATGTTGGTGGAGGACTTACCTACATGTAGACTGCAGGGTGTTTCAAGTTCTAGATTGTTCATTATGTTTAGAGAGAATTACAAAGATTGTCCTTTAGTTATTATAAAAATTTCACCTTCTGTTCGTTACGTTAATTTTTTACTCATTCTATCATTTATTTTCTCAATCTGCTTCACCCTCTATCCTTTAGCCTAACTTAATTTAAAAAAAAAGTTGGTTAACTTTATTTTCTAACTTTACACTTTTAGCCCTTATAGTTTCCCTAAGCCTTAACCCCAAATTAAACGACGAAACTAAGGCACAACATGAAACGAAATCATAGGGCTTTTAAACTACATCAAATTCCGATCAAAACCATAATTTTAAAGTAAAACGATTGATGAAAAACATATTTTGTTTCTATAAAAACTCATTTTATATATAAACATACACATGTATGTAATCGAAGTTATGCGAATGCACGTCAAACATAACCCGACAAACATGAAGCCTGACCGAAACTTGTTAAAAACTTATATCGAATCCAACTGATACGGGTCAAAAACCCGAACCGAACATGACCCGCGTTAACAAAAACGAATCTTACACCTCCAAATCATACCCAAACTTAAATATGGACCTACCCACGTGTTTACAACTCTAAATTGCACCATACATTCCAATATTAAATGTTAAAGGTTTTAGATCGCTATCCAATTGACCAATTCTTAAACGTTTAAAAACTTACTTGCAAACCGAGCCTCAATACCATAAATTGTAACCTATTATAACATCTTATGCCTTAGTCAACCGTTTCTGTACAAAAATATACCATAAAACACCCACCAAACTTGTTCGCAATTTGAAGAACAAGATCAACCAGTCGTAATTTTAATTGTTCGATTAGCCTAAAAAACGAGCAGGTCAGTACGATTATTATACATGGTTTTGATCGGAATTTTATGTTCTATAATAGTGTCACACCCCGCCAAGGCGGAAACACGGGAATGCGACCTCGAAAGGTTTTCAAGCACAAGGTATAAGCAACACACATAATTTATTTAAAAGATATCACCATAGGATGATTATTATTATTATTATAAAACTTAATAAAAGTTTAGAAACATTGTCTGGAGACTAGTGCATAGTTTGATTAACCATAAACCACAAAGACTATGGAATAGTAAAAATCCAACCCATGATGATACCACCCAGTGCCTGCTTGGACCCCTTTCTCAAATCCCTGCTGCCCTCCATTAGTTACCTGAAAAACATGCATAAAAGATTTGTCAACAATTATGTTGGTGAGTTCATAGGTTTAAATGTAACAAGTAAAACAAACGTGTAATCCGTGTATGACCAATCATAGGCTAGCTAAGCGAATGACTTCTGTGCGAACCATGAGTCCCGTAACCAAACCTCTTTGTTGTGGTGCCTCGCGCATTGTACATTAAAGACAATGTATGTATAGTAGAATACTAACACTCTTTTGTATGTAACTGGTTATGAGCGACTAACCAAGAGTGGGGGTGCCAACCCAATAGATCTACTAAAGTGTTCCATGGCTTTTGATAGCTAATGGTTACATTAAACGTTGTATTAGGACTAATGAGCTCATGAACCAATAGGTCTCATGTTCCACATGGCAGTCACGATAGAATGTACACACACCTGTAAATGACACTAGTATTGAAGCATGTTTATCCCCCGAAATGAAAAGTAGTAAAATGAGGCCGTGAGAACTCACCTGATAATGTCATGTGTGGTCTAGTGAAGCTGTGGCTGTCGTCCCGACACTGTTTGTCCTATGAGTTATTAGGAGCTTGGTAAATCCACAAGTTCTCATTATTTATCATACAAATTGTTCACCCGACAATTGTGGACCTGATTATTATGCATGTGGGCCATGTTTTTGTACATGTGATGACCCTTAGTGTGCTAGTAAAGTGTTTGGAAACATTGATAGTGATCATAGTCGAAATAGACCTTTTTAAGTAATTCCCATTCCATTGTGTGTGGTTGATAAGTACTTTAACATGTGTTTAGTCCATTATATCATTCAAGCCAATGCTAACACATGTCCTCGCTTCGCTTAACATATGTTAGTATGTGGTAGCTGATTAAAACACACTTCATAAGCCTTGAAGCCAATTGTTAAATGTAACATCACAAAATTTTTCCCCAAATTTTAATACGTAAAAGCCTTACTTTATATCCGTATCATTAATTTTATAATAACGTGCCTAAGTTTTTATTTTCCTACCACACAACTTATAATAATAATAATAATAATAATAATAATAATGATAATAATAATAATAATAATAATAATAATAATAAGTTAGTCTTTTTCTTACAAACAAATACAAGACCCAAAAACCCAACCATTTCTTCTTCTTTTGTGTGTTTTACTGAAGCCCAAGTGCTGAGCCCATCAAACCGACCCAGGCTTTATACCCCAGCCCATCCAGAAGCCCAAACCAGCCAAACCTCTTAACCCGGCCCACCTTCTATTCCCCTCTTTTTTTTAAAGAAAAAAACTTTATATAAACGCAGACCAGGGGACTCGAACCCGGGTCTGTCTCCAAACAATCATGTGCTACAACCATCTGAGCCAAGGTTCTATTTGTGATTATATGCAACACCTTTAAACTTAATACCTTCCCAAAACATAACAAGTCAAACACAAAGTCAACCCACACAATCCTCGCCTAATTGAGCTCAAATTGGAAACGATTTTGATTGATATGTAATCAAAACATCATTCTCGGCCAAATCCAACTCACAATTACGCGTTTTCAATCAATAATTAGCAAAAAGTCAAGCACATTCATTGCCTTTGATAAACATTCCAAACCCGACTTTAATCACCTTTAATTCACCAATTATTGTTCCAATTGATATAAAATCCCAACTTCTAATGTAATTTCGTCCATCTCTGTACAAGAAACAGACGAAAATTATTACTAGTTAACCTTCGGGATCGAGTTTTTTTTGTGGCCAACCCATCGACACCCAACCATATCAATTCACCCTTAATCTATAGTCGTTTCAGGTAATTATTTACGTATTTTGGGTCGATTATATGTGTAGAATAATAGCCCTAACATTAATTCTGTAAACAGCTTCGTTTTCTTGATTAATTGAAAGGATTAGCGTTTTAGGGTTCATACTAAGAAATTGGGGATTTGCAGGTTAAATGGATTTAAACGTTTAATCAGGTTTTTAATAACAAAGGCCACCCGTGGTCCAGTGGGTGAGCCGCTAGTGTTACATGGTGGTGGTTCTGGGTTCGACCCCCACCATCAACAACCATTTTCATTTTTTTTCAAATTCCTTATAATTATGTATGTATATTTGATAATTAACTCTTAAATTAGTTTTAAAATATCAAAGTTGATTTTTAAATTCTATAAAAATTATATTCTGATATAGAAACTATAAATTTATTCTTACAATTTTTATTTTCAGAAAATATATTTATTTTACATATATAATAAATAATACAAGTTTATTCAATTATAATTATAAAATTCTATAAAAATATCAAAACGATTTTTTTAAATTCCACAAAAATTATCCTAAACTTATAAAACAATAAACATTCCAGAAATGATTTTTATTTCTGAAAAATCATTTATTTAATATTTTTAATTGATTTTTGTTATTTTAATCATAAATAAATCATAATAAATTCATTTTTTATTATTTTTGCATCAAAATTTCACATAAATTATTATTAATCATTTAGATCCGAAATATAAATTTTTGATTCGAAATTTATAATTTTTAATATTTTTAAATATTAAGTCTATATTTTGTCAAATAAATATTTATATAAAATATTCATTAATTAAGAAAATAATTTTATAAAAATTATTTCACATTTATTACATTATAATTCAACTACTTTTGGATAATATTGGTCAGAAAACATTTTCATTAATTATTTCTTTATTTATTTTAATTATTCAAATTTAATCATAAATCAATTGTTAATCCCCAAATTAGGAACCCTAGCATATTTTAGACTAGAAAACTTAGACTTAATAAGTTTTCCCCAACACTTATTTATTACCTTGAAATAGGGTGATATTTGGATACACACGAGCCACATTTGTTTATATATCAAGGGCCTCCATTCTAACACTAAGGTGAGTTTACATAGCCCCCTTTTTTTTCTGTTTTACATTTTTTGGTGAAACATGTTTAAACATTTTATACACTATCATTTACTCATTCTTACATTGTTGAAACTTATGATTCAATTATAAACCTTTTATACACTATCATTTACTCATTCTATAATTTGACTGTAACAAAAAGACACAGTACAATCATTAACATTGATCAAGCCGCCTGTTTAGATTATAGCGCTATAGGTCTGACAAACCCACCCCCCCGCATAAATTCAGGGATGATCGATAACAGTAACAACATTTAACTAACTTGCGAGTTAGTCCTCAGTCGACACAAGGTTTGATTGTACAAAGACGCATTGTTACATGTCGGACTCATACTCTATCATTATACAACTGTGATTGTTGTACAAACTATCGTTATCAATTATATTCAAAAACCTATGTATTCTCACCAACTTTTGTTGACCCAAAATACTTTCAAACTTAACATGTTTCAGGTTATACTTGCTTGAAGATTGAGTTAATGCTTGAAGATGTGTGCATAGTATTATTCATTTTGATGTACGAATTCTTGTAGAACAATTGTATGTAATTTATTTAAATCATTTAATGAAATTTATTATTCACCATGAGCTACTGAACATTCATCAATACGTGACATCCCGATGTTTCCGACATCGGTTGGGGTGTTACATTAAATGGACTAAACTTGCACTACAAGATATTTGGGCATTTACCCACACATAGTATGTGTAGGAAAAACCTTATAATGTGTTAGTAGTTATATTTCCCAACACATAAATTAAGTGTCATGATGTGTAGACTCAGCACTGTGGATATAGATCATTACCTACACATTTATTATGTGTAGGTATATAGCAAGCTATAACTACGCATATATGTGTGGCTAAAACTAATATATATGTGTTGGTAGAAATATAACAACTTGTAAAAATGGTGTATGACATGGCATCTTTTTTTTTTTTGAAAGGAGAATTTCTTGCTCCTTGTGAGACTTGAACTCAAGACCTCACACTTAGGGGTGTAAATGACACGTAGCGGCTCCAGAGCTACCCGGGATCGGCTCGGTAAAAAGCCCGAACGAGCCGAGCCTTAACGAGCCCGAGCCTGAAATATGGCTCGTTTAGTTTTCGAGCCCGAGCTCGAGCCCTAGATATAAAGCTCGATTGGGCTCGCGAGCCTAAACGAGCCCAAACATAATTATAAGTTTTTTTTATAAATCTCTTATAATTTATAGCCCACATCTCCAAAGCCCAAGTCCTTATTTCGTAGGCCCATTTAATAACACTCGCGAGCCGAGCTTTTGTGATCTCGAGCCGAGCTTTGAGTTCGTTTGAGATTGTTCTCAAATCACCTCGAGCCGAGCCAAGCCGAGCTCGAGCTTTTGATTTTGCTAGCGAGCCGAGCTCGAGCTCAAGATTGTAGGCTCGAACCAAGCCGAGCTCGAGCTCGAGCTTCATAAAACCATAACGAGCCGAGCCCGAGCCAAATCAGGCTCGGGCTCAGCTCGGCTCGTTTACACCCCTACTCACACTTTTAAGTGTATTAAAAGGCTTTTCCTTTCCATTGGAACACGTGGCGTCTAACGTGACAACTAATTATGTGTAGGTTAATATAAAAGATGTGCATGTATTGATCTTAACATGTGTAGGCATTGATCTTAACATGTGTAGAAATAATATATATTGATGGGTTGGTAAAAATATTTAAATGTGTAGATAATAAACACAATTTATTTAAATAATAATTTTTAAATATATACAAATAAATACAAAAACAGTCATAGTAACATACGCGGCCAAATTAACATTCTTAATCAAAACATAAGTGTTCAAACAGCCAAACAAACAAAGCAAATATTGACCATAAGTTACTAATGGGTTATACAAAATTAGTAAACGACATCACTTATCGATACTTTCATCACCCTCCAGAGTATCAGCTTGAGATTGTCCTGATGTGCATGATGAAAGAGGGATGATATTATTCTCAATCAGTGTTTGTTCCATAATTGCACATTTACTTGTCACTGTTTGAAGTGCATGGACAGCTCATCATAAGTAGGACACTTTGCTTTTTTAGTTGTACCTATTGTGTTATCAACAATAAGTGGATCACATCCACACCCATGCAAACAAATAGAGTTTCGTCTAAATACATTCTCAATAATCGACTTGACGCTCAATGATTCCAGAGTATGCTAGCTTCTCAACTTCATCATTTCTTTCTTTTAGGAAAAAAAGAAAACAAATACAATAAATTAACTGTCTACCAAATAATGAATACTTTGCGGTATAAAAGAAAAGGTAAACTTACATACATACATACATACATATATATATATATATATATATATATATATATATATATATTGCAGCCGTATTTTTAGATATCCAACCTATTCCGCATCCCAATGTGTAAGGCGCCAAGTCTCAAGTTGACCGGTTTGAGAATGATGCAGACAATACCACCAAATACATAAGCAAAGTTGTCGCTCCACACGTTCAGAAAGCTCTGTAGTATTTTCCTGCACAAATTGCATATATGATAGTTTTTGGATTATTTATAAAACTAAGGAGGTGATTAGATAGATGGTGTAGTTTTATGATAAACGCGGTGTCGTGCCAATAAAAGTGAATCAAAGTCCATCAATGATGCAAAGAAATTTGTATCGCCATCATTTTGTAGCTTGAACCAAAGAGGATGAATTTACCCTCTCATAATTTTTAGTCGGTTAAAGTATCGTGCTGCATAAAAGAATTTATATGAGCACACTTTCAAAATATTTATAATATAGCCACAAAAATAGTAAAAGGTTCAACCAGAATATACATCTTTGGAATTGGTAAATCAATTCTAGCTTATAGCATGAAGATTTCGCACAAAAGATTGATAAAAGTGAAAATAATAGCAAATTAACTTGAAGATGAAAATAAGAGACAAGAGATCTTAACAAATAATATTGTAACTTTAATTTTTGTTTTAAAAATAACTTATTCGGTTGCTAAAAAAAGACAATGAGGTTTATATAAGTGGTTACCTGGAAGATAGCAGAAGTTTGCTAGTGCATGGTACAATAACGCCAAACCTAGATGAAGGGATAACAAATAAGTACATTCATGTACAACGTTGCTATTTATAACTAATATAAATTCAAATTTAACCTCATTTCTTACTTGTTAGTATCATGTTAATCGTTGATGATGTTTGCAATGCTGGCACTCCCAGCCAAAAGACTAAGAATCATAGGATGAGATAGCCAGAAGACTAAGAATCTTCTGATCTAAATGTGCCTTAAGAAGGAAGTATCACGAGCGTTTCCCAGTCAAGTAGAGAGAAACTGAATTTGACCTATTTGAGGCAAAATGTAGACAAAGTCCACGTGTTAACTCATGAATGAGTCAAAATAGTGAACCTTAAATTGAATTAAAACTTACGTAAAATATTCTTTAGGTGACCTTCAACCCATTTGATTCATTTCCATTTACTAAAACTTTAAATTTACGTACCTAAAAAAGAACTTTATTTCAATTATCATGTATACACATATACACATACACATATATACAAATAGATACAAAATTGATGTTATGTGGCAGTGATATCTTTAATGATTTACTCAAATAGCAACACCATAGCATCCGATTTAGTTCTTATCATCATTGTGGCTAGCGTCTGTGGGGAAGAAGCCAAAAGACTAAAGTGTGGTTTGAAGTCACTAATCAGATGGCGAGCAACTGAAACAGACTGCCTCCTTCTACAAAAAAAAACGACATTTTTCTTAAATAATAAAGCAAAAACAGTGAGCAAACACACATCATTTCACTAACAAGTAGCATATATTCAAATCCACACCACCTCCACCGGCAACAACCAAATAAGCACCATTCTGACTCCTCAAAACGGACCTCGAACGCCGCTGAGACTTTGGCGTTATCTCGCACCTCACAGCTATTGAGAATTCGTAGAACAGTTAGAATTGTCTAACTAACAATTACAACTCATGTGGATAACCCTAGGCAATTAGCCATAATTAGCTCCTAACACCCACTCTGCAACCTAACCCGCATTCATACATGAAAGACATTCACAAAAACGCAAGTGGAGTTTATAAATATTAATTTAAACAAAACTAAATACGCATACACACCAAATCAAAAAAATACTAAGTCTTCACTTTAAAATATATCCACAACCAAAATTTCCAAAACCAAAAGAAAATAAATCATTCAAGTGCAATCTTTTCTAACCTAGGTAGTGTTAATAATCTAGCCAACAAGTGTCATAGAAATATAACCAAAATCCAATAATAATTTAGCAAACATAGTTTTAAATAATAAAGAAATGAACAAACCATGTTGATAAAACCCAAAGAACCGTCGATGCTCCACTTCCTTCCCCCAAAGTTGTTGCTGTCCTCGTCCTCTTTAAAACTTGCGGTTATTCTTTTTCAATTTTCGTAATGATATTGTGCAACTCCTCCAAAAATAATAATAATAATAATCCTTCCAACTCCAAATTAATATGCCGTTGGTATTCTTCTTTTTATAATATTTCACCGCCGCCGCTTGTTCCCTACGAGTGTTATATGATACCCTATGACTGCTATATGATACCCTTAAAAAATTGTGGCCTCCTTCCTCCATAACATTCCTGTTGCTTTCTTAAAATATAATAGTATTCCCTAAAAAAAGTTGGGCCATTGGGCCATGACTTTTTGTGTCACGACATTCTTTTCTTTTTTATTATTATTATTATTATTAATTTATTATCATATCAAATATACTATTATTTATATTATATATATATATATAATATTATAACTTTGTGCTCTCGTATTGGGTGTTTGGGTCATGACCAAAGTTACTCGTTTACACTCAAAGTTCCATTAATGAACATATTTGATCAGAAATAAACTAATTGACCATAAAACGATCCTAGCTGACACTATTGACCATCATTTATCCTATTTAACCAATAATAACCATGGCTAACTATAATTTTCCTATAATAACCCTCATAATTTAGTCCCTAACGTACTTTTCTTATACTGTGTGTATCCAATGTCTATATTGTACATTTTAATACATGTAGTTTTTTTTTTTCAATCCATGTTAAGAAAATAAAATAATAATTTAATTATTCAATTTATATGTATACAATATCTACATATACTTTTTTAGATACGCATAGATATTTTTTATACCACGAACATTTTTTTCAACCCCTTTAAAACCCCGTTTAACCAGTCTAGTTCCCGGTCCGACCACCCGTTTACCGGTTCGATGCACCCCCGGTTTAGTACATCGACCCGGACCAGTTCGACCCCCAGTTCCCGGTCCAACAGGTCCGATCGGCCGAACCCGTCCGGGTTTCAAAACAATGGCCATGACATTTACTAAGTACATTTATAAAAAAAGTTTATGTATTTATTTGACACGTCATTTAAAATAAAATTATTATTTTTATATTTAACCAATATCTACATATATTGTACATTTTAAGCATGTGTAGGTATTTATTTTGCCATGTCATTATCCAAAACTAAAATAAAAATTTATACAATTGATTTATCTACATATTTGTTTAAATATATTATGTGTTGGTAAACATAATCATTTACCTACACATGTATTAGTTATTTACATATTTGTAGATAATTTACCTACACATAACAAAATTTTACCATATGTGTAGGTAGTTTAATATTTAATTGATGTCAATTTTGGGGGGAAATTTTCCCACCAACTCCAATGTGTAGGTAAAACATATTACCAACATATATTAAGTGGTAATTGTTATTTAACATAAATCATCAACAATTACCCACACATGTACAAAAATGTGTATATATTTACCCACACATTTACATGTGTAGGTAAGTTATGTGTGGTAAACACCCCAAATTCTTGTAGTGTTGGTGGATTTGTGGTTGATAAGGCCTCGTAAGGTCACCATATAAGGTGTTAATGGGTTTTGAAAAATCGAGTATGATTACCATGTTTGCTAGTCTTAGCTTTAAATATAAGCCAAGTGAGTTTTTTATTATGAAAACCGGTTTATACTTGATGATTAAAGTCTCACTTTGATTCTAAATGCATGACTCGATCTCTCTTGGTTATCATAAGAGTCGATCGTTGTTGTGTTTGAACAATGTGATCATTAGTGGGTTAAAACAATCATAAACTATGACAATGTGTGCAATGTGTGTGATCATGCGATTGTCTTGAACCAAAGGTTGAACAAGGTCGGGTGGGATGGACTAAATCAAGGTTTAGAGGCATAGGTATCTTACCAAAAGATGGTTGGTGTTGGATAGCTTCCTAATCTTCTCCAAGAGTTTGAAAAGCTTCGGCTAAGAGGAGGTAGTGTCCGAAAGTTTGTGAGAGGTTTGTAGAGTTTTGGTGTGGCAATTGTGAGTGATTCCTAACCTCATTTTATAGTGGATTGAGTAGGAAATGAACAAGAACAAAGATGGCAATTGAATCTCCTAGTTGTGGATCGATCAAGAGCATAGGTGTTCAAGTGAATGTTAATGTTGACAACACATGTATCCCTTGTCCATTTCCTTATCTTCGGCCGCTAGCTTGAAGTCACAAAGGGGTATGCTTTCTTCCTTGGAAGTGGAGAATCATTCTTGTCCTATATCTAATTCCATACAAGTGAGTGTCATGCCTTCTGTAACACCCCAACCGATGGCGGAAACATCGGGATGTCACGTATTGATGATTGTTCAGTAGCTCATGGTGAATAATAAATTTCATTAAATGATTTAAATAAATTACATACAATTGTTCTACAAGAATTCGTACATCAAAATGAATAATACTATGCACACATCTTCAAGCATTAACTCAAATCTTCAAGCAAGTAGAACCTGAAACATGTTAAGTTTGAAAATATTTTGGGTCAACAAAAGTTGGTGAGAATACATAGGTTTTTGAATATAATTGATAACAATAGTTTGTACAACAATCACAGTTGTATGATGATAGAGTATGAGTCCGATATGTAACAATGCGTCTTTGTACAATCAAACCTTGTGTCGACTGAGGACTAACTCGCAAGTTAGTTAAATGTTGTTACTGTTATCGATCATCCCTGAATTTATGCGGGGGGTTGGGTTTGTCAGACCTATAGCGCTATAATCTAAACAGACGGCTTGATCAATGTTAATGATTGTACTGTGTCTTTTTGTTACAGTCAAATGATAGAATGAGTAAATGATAGTGTAATTGAATCACAAGTAAGAATGAGTAAAAAATGTTTAAACATGTTTCACCCCAAAATGTAAAAGAGAAAAAAAAGGGGCTATGTAAACTCACCTTAGCAAAATGTTAAGTCTCGTGAAATAGAATATGTGTTGCCCAACGATGCCAAGTATTACCCGATCTTGAAGCTCGTGTTTAGACGGGTCAACCGAATGGCCAAGGATCGTCGAATATGCGAACTAGAGAGAAAGATAGAGAGTTTCTAGTGATTGTGTGTGATAGTCGGCCACTTCAGATCACACAGAAAGGCTTAATTTATACAGAGGTTGTATGAATGGAAGGTTTGAAATCGTTGACTTGTAATGGTAAAAAACGAGTCATTCATGCTCGAAATGAGCTGTATCCGCACGATTATGCTTGGAGATGACGCGTATAGACCCTTAGATCTTGCTTACAGCAATTAATTTGATAATGGTTTCCAAATCCATGCTCAAAATGCGGTCAAAGTTTGCATTGATGTCGGTCAACTCTTGTGTCTGCACATCGAGCAAAGAAAGGAAAGAAGAGAGGGTCTTTTGGGCTTTTATATAATTCGAGTTGGGATAAAATCAGAAACGAGCCATAGCTCAGTTGGTGTTGGTGTGTGTGTTGTGTTTGACTCGGCTCCTGGTTCCGGTTCGAACCACGGCAGGAACACACATTTTTTTTTTAAACAGAAAGGGGGGAGGGGACTAGTGGGCCGGGTGGTTTGGGCTGAATTTGCTTGGGCCGCGTCTGGTGGGCTCAGGAGAGTGTTGGGTTGGGGTTAGTTGTTGGGCTCAGAATTTACAATGGTTGGGGTTGGGCTTTGGGTTATGTATGATTTAGTTATAGTGTTTATTATTATTATTATTATTATAATCATTATTATTATTATTATTATTATTATTATTATAAAGTGGTTAAAAATAAAAGAAATATATATATATATATATATATATATTGTTTTCAAAATCATATAAGGAGTACATGGTGGGTAAAGTGGTGATTTTATTAACTCAAACATTTGAAAGAAAAATACGTGATGTTATAGTCTCCTCTACTTTTGAAAACTTCGTCCCGAAGTTTATTGAAAACACAGGGTTGAAGGTGATTGGGTAGAAATTAGGATAAGTGTGGTCTGGAGATTTTGTGTTATGACATGAATAGAATAATCTTGTTTCAAATAATTTGGATAAGAGAGTAGGATTAGGTGTGTCTTGAAATAGCAAGGAGCATAAGAATTTTTGAGTTTTAGGAATCCTATAAAAATTCATGAGTTAATGGACTATAGAAAGACTAAATAAACTACCAGGTAACTAGAGTTTATATACTTGATAGAATTTCACACTACCTTAATGTACCTGTAAATTCATGATTACGTTCCGGACCGCAATCACCAATTTACCTTACATTAAAGTTTTGCGTCCTTCTATGACTCCACCGATTGTTGAGCAGGTTCGATAGCCTCCACCAGTCGTGGAGCAGGTTGTAGGCCTCTCCCGACTGTTAAAAAGGCATAAGAATTTCACACTACCTTAATGTACCTGTAAATTCATGATTACGTTCCGGACCGCAATCACCAATTTACCTTACATTAAAGTTTTGCGTCCTTCTATGACTCCACCGATTGTTGAGCAGGTTCGATAGCCTCCACCAGTCGTGGAGCAGGTTGTAGGCCTCTCCCGACTGTTAAAAAGGCATAATGACCTCTACCAATCGTTGAGTAGGTTCGATAGCCTCCACCAGTCGTGGAGCAGGTTGTAGGGCCTCTCCCGACTGTTGAAAAGGCATGATGACCTCTATTAAGTGCAGCAATTATTATACACATAGATTGCAAATTGATAGCATGTTTTTGCAAGCAAGTTTATAAGTATATCAAGCACAGTATATGAGTTGTAGTTGTATAGATTTAGATAATTAGTTCACATTCAAACAAGCATGCATTCAAGTGTTATGATTATACCATGTAAATAACCCTCAAACAAAATTTCAATACTAGAATTTATTACTTGAATCAAATAGCGTCAATACATAGAATAAAAGCAACCAATAGTCAAATGGTGAGACTTGCTGTTAGGTAGCTGGAGGGTCTTGATCTCTGTTTAGTTTAGGGCATCGGTTACGGAAGTGATTTGGATCTCCACATTCATAGCACTGACCATAGTTGTATCGATTAGGATTAGCAGCCTGAGTAGGGTTGGTGGGTTGGTTGACATTAGGATTTGGGGTCTCGCGACATGTGTTGACTAGATGTCCATACTTACCACATTTGGTGCACAAGCGACACGCTGAAGCAGTGGGATGATGTCGTTTGCATGTGTTACACAATGGATAGTTTCCTATATAGGGTTTCTTGTTAGAAGCTTGTGTAGTGAGGTTGGCATCAGGATCCCTGGCCTTACGCTTCTGGTTCTCAGTAGTTACCGCGGCTACAATGTTTGCTTTCTCGCTTTTCCGAACTAAGGTACCGTTCTTTACGTGATTGTCAGTTAAGGTAGCTGCTAGACGTTTGGCCTCTTCGAGGGTAGCAGGGTTCCTTCCCCATACCGTGTCCTGAATTTGCATGGGTAAACCATCGATATATTTCTCAATGGCCACAGGTAGCGGGGTGACCTTATGGGGCAACAACAGACTGAGCTCATGGAAGCGGGTATTATAAGTAAGGTTTTCCCCACTATCCTGAGCAAGGGTGTGGAACTCGTCCTCTAATTTCTTGACCTCGTTACGTGGGCAAAATTCATCTCTCATTATTTCCTTGACTTGATCCCAGGTCATAGTAAGTGCAACTTCAGCTCCTCGGGTGCGCTTTTCCTCATTCCACCAAGTGAGTGCTCGTTTGTGAAGAACACTCATAGCATAACGGACCTTAAAGTTATCGGGACACTCACTGTTAATGAAGCTATTCTCAATACCCTTGAACCATTGTAGAAGACCAGTAGCTCCTTCATCTCCACTGAACTTAGGAGGATTACAGGTATTAAAGTATTTGAGAGTGCAGGCTGGGAGACCGTTCCCGTTTCCATTCCTGTTCCCATTGTGATTTCCATTGCCGTTTCCATTTCCATTGCCGTTTCCATTCATCTGGATGACTTGAGCCAGTAAGTTAGGAACCAGAGTCGCAATCTGTTGCGCCATTTGTTGAGAAATGATCGCAGCTAGTTGGGCATCAACGCCATTGTTGTTGTTGTTGTTGTTGTTAGTGTCATGGTTATGGTTGTGATTGCTACTCCCTTCATCATGATTGTCACCACTGTTAAGACGAGCGCTGCGACGTGGAGGCATGATCTGTAAGAGACACAATGAAGGTTCAATGAGACATGAATGAGGTAATATAATGAATGTAATCATTTATCCATTTATTCAAACGAATAAACGAAAACGTTGACTTATCAAAGATTCTAGATTCTAATAACATAGTGAAGACATGCTTTAGCCTATAAGTGAACACTCATCCCGAGAATTCCCAGGTAGGCATCCGGGTCCCTCGTCTGATTGGGATATATGCGCAATGCCAGCCTAGACAGAAGACTCAGAATACAGGCGTTCACCCTTCCAGATTGAACGTGTTTGTTATTAAAATCTAGAACTTCGACGAGATCTCAAGGTGGTTCAGGCTAAACCTGGGGGAATTTGTCCTATTAGTCTAAGAGTATATATTGTTTTCAAAATCATATAAGGAGTACATGGTGGGTAAAGTGGTGATTTTATTAACTCAAACATTTAAAAGAAAAATACGTGATGTTACACCTTCCATTCTTGTTCTTGGCCGAGAAGGTGTAAGAGGTTTCAAGGGGTAGAGGTTGACTTAGCAAGGTGGATTAGGAAGGTTTGTCTTATTGCTATATTGGTGTAAGTTTCCAACTATCATGAGCTTCGCTCATGACACTAATCGGTCAAGTATAGGACTAGAGAATGTGACAAAAATATCTAGATGATGGTGATGCGTAGTAGGCTTCCTCTCTTGTCCCTTTCATAGAAGGTATTGGCCGATTATTCCCCATCCAAATGTGGAAGCTTGCCATGATAAACTATAGGATTAGGAGTTCTTGTCTTATACCTATTCTAGTGTAAAAGGGTGGTGTTATACATGAGGAGTTTTGTTTGTCCCTTTTGGCTGCCAATTGTAGAAGGTGTCTTGGCATTTTTGGCAAGTGATCATGGGTGAAAAAAAGTGGTGGTGATGGTTAAGACCTTTGTTGATATAATAGGCTTTGTTGTCAAGTGATGGTGACTTATGAGGGGTGTTTAGCTTCGGCCGATTGTGATCAATGGGTGAATGGTTTGCAAGTTGTCTTGAGGCGCTTCTATGTTGAGTCCCAATCAAATGATGTTAGCCGTGACATCTAGGGATGACATCCATGGAGAAGGGTAATGATTAAGGGGTAGGTAATGGTTCCATTTGTTTAGTTGAAACAACTAAGGCTTGTGGACATGTGTGTGTGAATTGCCGTGTGTATATGCTCGCATATATGATGATATTGTTGTGAATTTGTTAGGACATCATTGTGATAGATCTTGGTGGAACTAGTGAGCATCTTAGTCGAGTGTTTATGGTTTTAGGTGGTTCCATGAAGTGTGATCGGCCTCTTAGTACAAACGAGTTAGGTTTATTGTTCCATAACTCAAGTTATTATGAACTTAGTCGACCAAAATCTTACTTAAATCTTGTTAAGGGTGAAATAATAATATCAACATGTATTTATTTCATAGATATCGGGTTTGGAAACACATGTTTATTAGATAATAATCCATGGTGGTCCTTGTAATTACTTACATGTCTTAGAGGTGAATACCATGTGTTAGGGTGTAGTAACCTCATGAAATGCTTGTTTGGTGATTTGTCCGGGTGTTGTATGACTAAACAGGTGTTCCATGTTGAGTTTTCTGATTAACTCCCATGTAAATTCAGGACCACGCTTTGCATTCCATCTGACTTTCACAAGTTTAGTGCGGCTCCTTCTCAATTTCTGGACTTTCCAATCAGTCACCTCGATTGGCTCCTCAACGAAATGGAGCTGATCATCGATGTGAATTCCCTCGGGATGAATGATCAGAGACTCGTCGGATAAACACTTCTTCAGATTGGATACGTGGAAAGGGTCATGAACACCACTAAGCTCCTCTGGTAGCTTGAGCTTGTATGCCACGGGACCAACCCTAGAAAGTATTTAAAATAGACCTATGTATTGGGGATTAAGTTTTCCACGTTTGCCAAACCGTGGTACACCCTTCCAGGGTGAGACTTTTTAGAGTACCTTATCGCCAACCTGAAATTCAAGTGGTTTGCGACGGCGATCAGCGTAGCTCTTTTGACGATCTTGAGCAGCTTTCAAGCGATCATGGATCTGAAAGATCTTATCGGTTGTTTCTTGAATGAGCTCGGGGCCAGTCAAATATTTGTCTCCAACTTCTGCCCAACACAAAGGAGATCTACACTTACGTCCATATAAAGCTTCAAATGGGGCAGCCTTGATACTGGTATGGTAACCGTTATTGTAAAAGAACTCAACCAATGGTAAATGAGAATCCCAGTTTCCACCGAAATCGATTACACATGCCTGAAGCATGTCTTCCAATGTCTGGATCGTACGTTCGCTCTGGCCATCGGTTTGTGGATGATAGGCGGTGCTCATGTCTAAGCGAGAGCCTAATGCGTCCATCAATGTCTTCCATAATCGGGAAGTAAATCGGCTGTCTCGGTCGGAAATGATTGAAACAGGCACGCCATGCCTAGTTACAGTCTCTTTGATGTACAGGTTGGCGAGTTTCTCTAGTTTGTCGGTTTCCTTGATCGGCAAGAAATGCGCGGATTTAGTCAACCTGTCAACAATTACGCAAATCGTGTCGTGACCACTGGACGTCTTAGGTAGTTTGGTTATGAAATCCATGGAGATATGTTCCATTTCCAAACGAGGATCTCTGGTTGTTGCAACAGACCGGACGACTTTTGATACTCAGCTTTAACCTTTGAACATGTAAGGCATCGGCTGACGTATGTTGCAATTTCACCTTTAAGGTTGGGCCACCAGTAGAATTCCTTCACGTCCTTGTAAATTTTTTTATATGTGTTGTGTGTTTATATAATGTTTAAAATAATTTAAAAAGTTTTTTTTTATTTTAATTTTTATTATTATATTGTAACAGTCACATGACCGTTTGAGAAGCTTCAAGCCAATTCGGCTAGGGATGGCAATGGGTTGGGTTGGGTTTGGGATGGGTTTAGGAAATCCCAACCCCATACCCGATTAGGTATGCTTGTCCCAAACCCGTCCCAAAACCCGTCGGGTTTGTATCGGGTAATTACCCGTCGGGTATCGGGTATACCCGCGGGTTTCGGGTAAACCCGTTAATTTTAAAAACTTATCCATTTGGTATATCTGACTAAAAACATGTCGGGTATCTATTGCGTGACTACTAATCAATACATTTAGCATTATCAAATACGTATGTAAATAATTACAATGTATAAATATAAAATAGTTAAATCATATAAAAACACTAAAAGACATAGATAACTGATGTGTGCAAATAGGTATATAAATAAATTAATCAAGTTAAATCCTAGACTCTTCTAAAACCACACACTATCGGCAAGTGTACCGATCGTAAGTAGCGAGTAGGCAAGACCAGGTATCGAACCTAAGGACTTTATCTAACACTTTTGAAATTACTCCTAATGAATTACCTGATAAAATATTATTATTATTATTAAATTGATTTATTAATTGGGGGTTTAAACTGAAATTAAAATAAATATTTAAACTAATTAAAACTAAATTACTAATTAAACTAAGAAACTAAAAATAGACGTAAGCTAACGAATTGGATTGGAACTCTAGTGAGGAGAAAACTGGTAACCTGGGTAGAATCCCTAGACTTTGGTTATAAA
The DNA here is from genome assembly GCA_028751855.1 of Ambrosia trifida. Taxonomy (NCBI): domain Eukaryota; kingdom Viridiplantae; phylum Streptophyta; class Magnoliopsida; order Asterales; family Asteraceae; genus Ambrosia; species Ambrosia trifida. The sequence continues at coordinate 58,723,456 of CM054128.1, read as the reverse complement.
AGCTGACTTATGTAATCCGATTGGAGACCCTGTTCTCACCTAATAAACCTCCTGTCAAGGATAGTCGACTAGACTCAAGGCGGGACAAGTATTGAGATGCTAAAATGAAAGTGGATCGCCCCAGCGAAACCAAATCCCACAGTAATCCTTTAATCAACCACTCTTGGATTGAAAACTCCCAAACTGTGAAGCAGACTTAACTAATACGAATGAAATCCTAGGAAAACTCTAAACACGAATAAGTAACCGGTCTCGCCCCAGCGATAACCAAACTACCAAACAATGCCTAGTTAGTTAACCTAGCAATCCCGAATTATATTCCTAACCTTCGGGAAGGGATTGCACACCTTAGCTAATTGACTTTAAAAACCTGTTAAACTTGCGCTATTCCTAACTGCAAGAACTAGCTCGACAACAAAAGTTAATCAAACTAGAATGATTTCTAGATCTAGGGGATATTCCTATATGCCTAGAACATCAAAACCAACAAACAGGTAATCAAATCAAAAAGCGCCAGTACACAAATATTCAAAATCAAACATAAAAATTAAATCATGTAACCCAACACATCCAAAACGGAAAACATAAGTCTTTAATTAAAAACCATAATCTAGTTCATCATCCCAAGTCACCAATAAAAGGTCTAGCCAATAATATTTAAAAACATCTCAACAAAATAAATAAATATAGCTTTAACCATGTCTATAGAAAAAATAAATAAAAACTAAACCTAACCTAACCCAAGGCTCGTTGGCTCTTGATCTTTAACGTGCCCGTGGCCTTTTCTCCTTCCGTGCCCTTTCGCTCGTCACCGTAGTTTGGTCGGTCACCAAAAGCTGGGCGATTCCAATCTTGCTACTGTCAAAAATAATGATTCTTCCTCTCTTCAATAATGCCGTCACACATATTATATATCCATCCTAATATTTGACCGACTTTATTTTAGATTTTGGCTTGGGCTTCGGCCCAAGCTTACACTTTTTTTTTAATTATTATTATTATTTATAGTATTATAACTTCATGTTTCTGGCTCGGTTGTTTTTGGCTCGATCAAAATTTCTCGTTTACGCTCCGACGTCCATGAACATATGCCCTCAAGTGTCCGTCTCTCGATTAAAATTCTTTCGTTTTGAGCCAATTTCCCACGAACACCTATAAAATAATAAAATAAATAAAAACCTAATAAAAATGACACGAAACGAATACAAACTTGACCAAATAGAATACAAAATACATAGGAAACTAGATGTGTTTTACGACACATCAATAACACATATTATACACAAATAATTGGCGTTTTTTTGAAGAAGATGGCAATCTAGATGGACAATTAAATATATTATGAATACATATTTAAAAAGATACATAGGAAATTACATCGGGTATCTAATCGGGTATACTTTATCGAGTAAATGGGTCGGGTAAATGGGTATATCATCAAATCCCAAGCCTGTCCCAAACCCGCGAAAAAAATAAAAACTAATCCCATACCCGGACCCATACCCGATTATCCGACCCCAAACCCATCCCAAATGTGTCGGGTTTCGGGTTTACCCATCAGGTTCGGGTTTGCTTGCCATCCCTAAATTCGGGACAAGACATAATGACATTTGTTATGCATCTCACTATACAACATGATAACACTGCTACATACCATGTTGAATATTTGAAGGAATAGGTCTTGTCTTAATGACAGCTGTAACATTTCGCAATTATTAATTATACGTTACGGATTTAAAACAAGCCTAATTATTTTTGATAATATTTAGGACTCCAATACAATGATAATTACTCATACATATATATATATATATAGATTTATAATAATAATAATAATAATAATAATAATAACATTACTCTAGATGCAAATTGTTTAAACTCAAACCCAAGGTCTCCTTAAACCCTTTACAATTCCTGGAGCCCAACCCAAAGGCCCAAGACCAGAGCCCACCAGACCTTGGCCCAACCCCACCTCCCTTCATCCCGTTTTAATCAAAAAAAAAAGAATAAAAGGGTCCAGCCGGGTTTCGAACCGGTGACCTTCCAGTCAAACACGCGCGCACTACCCACTGCTCCACACCCTTATTATGATTCAAGTCCAGCAAATAAATTATTTAACTCCACATTCGCTTCTTCTTCCTTCCCATGTCTGTACGCGCTGCAGCTGATATGAATAAGGAATTCATAATTTGACCAACATTAACTCGTAATTGTTTCCAAAATGGAATGTTTTCATGATTTTCGGCCTTGTTTAACCATGTTGCACAATTAACATCAATCAATTACTACCCAATTAAATCAAATACGCGTATGACATTAATCGTGGTCAAACCTTCCAATTAACCAAACCCTTTGATCCTCTGTATAAATAGACCCTCTACGAACCTTGGATACTCGCTCACAACTCTCTCAACCTCCAATTATCTCTGAAACACTCTGATTTTAATCATCTTGCTCGTTGTTTGCATTTGGCTTTGACCCGACAATTTTACTCGAAACTACACTGTGAGTTTGATTATTTATATGGGTTATGTTCATCGGCCATCACACATCAATAGCCCTATGGTTAATCAGGCTATTGATGTGTGATTTGTCTAATTGCAATTTCTAGGGCTCGTTACATTGATTTGGGGATAAACTCTGATCGCGTATTGTATTTATTTAATTTTAAACAACAAACATCACAACCACTGGCCTAGGCCAAGTGGTTGTGACCTGGGTTTGATACAGAAGGGAACCGGGTTCGAGTCCCGGCTACTACCCCTTTTTTTTGTTCCTTTTATTTTTTTAAAACAAAACTATTATATATATATATATATTAAACCTTTTAATCTTTTAAATTCATTTTAAAATATCAAAACTATTTTATAAATTCTAAAAAAATTATATTTGTTTAATCTGAGATAAAGGTGTTATTCACAATTTTTATTTTTCAAAAATTCATTTATTTAGTATTTATAATAATTAAATCATTTTTATACCATTATATTTATAAAAATCCATTTATATATCAAAACAATTTTATTAAATTCTCCAAAAATTATCCTGACTTTTTATAAAGTTAAACTTTACTGAAATAATTTTTAATTCAGTAAAATCATTTATTCTATATTTTTAATCAATTTTTGTTAGATTTAATCATAATTAAATCATAATAAATCCAATTTTCATCATTTTTGCACCAAAATTTTATACAATTTATTTTTAATCATTTAGAACAGAAATATGATTTTTAAAATAGAAATTCTTTAATTTTAGTATTTTTGAATATTAAAGTTAAATATTGGCTATTTATAATAAATAGATTTAAAAATCTATTTTAAATGAAATAATTTTATAAAAATTATTTTTATACTTTAAACACATTCTTGTGACCATCCTAGATTTAACATTTATAAAAAGATTTTTAGTTATTTATTTACTAAATTTCTCTCAATTGGCGAATATTTTTGATATTAATCAAACAAGCAATTATCCCCAATTCGAAGCCCTAGAAACTTATAGATTTGTAGACTTGATAGACTTAGTCATATTTATTACTTTATTATAGGGTGATACTTGATACCTTTGGTCAACACAATTATTTCATCTTTTCAACAAGTTTAACATTTGCTAAGGTGAGTTTTACATAGCCCCTTTTTCTATTTATCACCATTTTTGGGGTGAAACATGTTACAACATCATTTTATGCAATTCAATCATCAATGTGTCTATGTGTTTTCTATGTTGCATTATGTCTTGAGCATGATTAGAGTAAGCACCATTCTAGCATAATCATTAACTCCGTACAAGCCGACGGTATACATTGATAGATCTATTGGACTGACAATCCCACCCGGATACGTGCCTCCTACAAAGGTTACGTGGGTGTTTGTTATCGCATAACATATTCAATTGGACCATGAGCGTATGGTATGTATCACATTATAACAGTCACAAGGGTTGATTATGCACTCGATTTATTTCTAGTATGTTCTCACATATGGACTAGATTGACATGACACATGAATTGCACATCATTTTTACTCAATTATCAAAAACCTATGTAATTCTCACCAACTTTTGTTGACCCAAAACATTTTCAACTTAACATGTTTCAGGTTCTATTTGCTTGAAGATTTGAATTGATGCTTGAAGATATGTGTATAGTTTATTCAATTTGATGTACAAATTCTAGAATAATTGTATGTAATTCAATTAAATTATTTAATGAAATTTATTATTTACCATGAGCTACTGAACAATCATTCAATACGTGACATCCCGATGTTTCCGCCATCGGTTGGGGTGTTACAGATTGGTATCAGAGCCATGGTTATAGGGAATTAGGTTATTAGAAAAATAATCTAGTCTATAACCATAGGATTTAACAAGTACTTGCTTCTTTTACTTGCTATTCTCTATCTCCTTCCTACTTCTTATCCCTACTTTCATTCCTACAAGAAGGCTGCTCTCCAACAGTGGATCTACTCTTAGACTAATAGGATAAAATCCTCAGGTTTAACCTGAACCCCCTTGAGATCTCGTCGAAGTTCTAGATTTTAATAACGAACACGTGCAATCTGGAAGGGTGAACGCCTGTATTCTGAGTCTTCTGTCTAGGCTGGCATTGCGCATATATCCCAATCAGACGAGGGACCCGGATGCCTACCTGGGAATTCTCGGGATGAGTGTTCACTTATAGGCTAAAGCACGTCTTCATATGTTATTAGAATTTAGAATCTTTGATAAGTCAACGTCTTCGTTTATTCGTTTTAATTAATGAATAAATGATTACATTCCTTATATAATCTCACCCATTTCACTGTGTCTCTTACAGATCATGCCTCCACGTCGCAGCACTCGCAACAGCAATGGTGAGAACCACGAAGAAGGTGGTGATAACCATAACCATGACCAAGTTCCTAACCACAACAACAATGGTGTTGATGCCCAATTGGCTGCAATCATCTCTCAACAAATGGCGCAGCAAATCGCAACTCTGGTTCCCAATTTACTCGCTCAAGTCATCCAATTGAACGGCAACGGGAATGGTCACAACAACGGGAACGGCAATGGCAACGGAAATGGACCCCAAGCCTGCACCCTTAAGCATTTCAACTCTTGTAACCCTCCAAAGTTTAGTGGTGAAGAAGGAGCTACTGGACTCCTCCAATGGTTTGAGGGTATTGAGAATACCTTCATCAACAGTGAGTGCCCCAACAACTTCAAAGTCCGTTATGCCATGAGTGTTCTTCACAAACGAGCACTCACTTGGTGGAATGAAGAAAAACGCACTCGCGGAGCTGAAGCTGCACTAGCCCTAACTTGGGATCAAGCTAAAGACATTATGAAGGCAGAGTTCTGTCCTCGTAATGAAATTAAGAAGCTGGAAGATGAATTTCATGATCTTGCTCAAGACAGTGGGGAAAACCTTGCTTACAACACTCGTTTTCACGAACTTAGCTTACTGCTACCCCACAAGGTCACTCCCTTACCTATTGCAATCGAAAAATACATTGGTGGTTTACCAATGCAAATTCAAGACACAGTGTGGGGAAGGAACCCTGCTACTTTGGAAGAAGCAAAGCGTTTGGCTGCCACCCTAACAGATAACCATGTGAAAGCAGGAACCCTAACTCGTAAAGGGGAAAAGAAAAAGGATACTCCCCAACCTGCCGTTGAAATCAAAACCGAGGCCTCAACCAACGGGAAAAACAAGGTCAGGAATTTTGCAATAGACACCACTGCCCCACCCACCAAGAAACAATACAATGGGAACCTACCTAAGTGTGACACCTGCTAGTATCACCATCCAACTCAAGTACCCTGTCGACAGTGCACCAATTGTCGAAGGTATGGGCATCTTGTGGAAGCTTGTCGAATCCCTGCTACAAACGCTCTTGATGCTCCAAACAACCCCGCTTGAGACCCTTCAGCTACATGACAGCAAGCCCTACCATTTGAATAATGTCTACTTTCTTTTTAATTTCATGTATTGCACTTTTGATTCAAATAATAAACTAAGAATTATCATAACAATTGTGTGCATGCTTGTTTGAATGTGAACTAATTGCTATATCTATAATCATACGTGTTTACTTGTAAAACAATTAGTTGACTACCAAACAATCTACTCAACGATTGGTAGAGGTTATCATGTCATCCAACAGTCGGGAGAGGCCCTACCACCTGCTCAACGACTGGTGGAGACTATCAAACCTGCTCAACAATCGGTAGAGTCATAAAAGGACGCAAAACCCTAATGTAAGGTAAATTGGTAATTACGGTCCGGAACGTAATCATAAATTTACAGGTACGTTAAGGTGGTGTGAAATTTTATCAAGGTTTCCGGTGGTTGACCAATTGTAAACCTAGTGTTTCTCTTAACTTCGGGACGAAGTTCCTAAAAGTAGGGGAGACTGTAACATTTCGCAATTATTAATTATACGTTACGGATTTAAAACAAGCCTAATTATTTTTGATAATATTTAGGACTCCAATACAATGATAATTACTCATACACATATATATATATATATAGATTTATAATAATAATAATAATAATAATAATAATAATAATAATAATAATAATAATAATAATAATAACATTACTCTAGATGCAAATTGTTTAAACTCAAACCCAAGGTCTCCTTAAACCCTTTACAATTCCTGGAGCCCAACCCAAAGGCCTAAGACCAGAGCCCACCAGACCTTGGCCCAACCCCACCTCCCTTCATCCCGTTTTAATAAAAAAAAAAGAATAAAAGGGTCCAGCCGGGTTTCGAACCGGTGACCTTCCAGTCAAACACGCGCGCACTACCCACTGCTCCACACCCTTATTATGATTCAAGTCCAGCAAATAAATTATTTAACTCCACATTCGCTTCTTCTTCCTTCCCATGTCGGTACGCGCTGCAGCTGATATGAATAAGGAATTCATAATTTGACCAACATTAACTCGTAATTGTTTCCAAAATGGAATGTTTTCATGATTTTCGGCCTTGTTTAACCATGTTGCACAATTAACATCAATCAATTACTACCCAATTAAATCAAATACGCGTATGACATTAATCGTGGTCAAACCTTCCAATTAACCAAACCCTTTGATCCTCTGTATAAATAGACCCTCTACGAACCTTGGATACTCGCTCACAACTCTCTCTCAACCTCCAATTATCTCTGAAACACTCTGATTTTAATCATCTTGCTCGTTGTTTGACTTTGGCTTTGACCCGACAATTTTACTCGAAACTACACTGTGAGTTTGATTATTTATATGGGTTATGTTCATCGGCCATCACACATCAATAGCCCTATGGTTAATCAGGCTATTGATGTGTGATTTGTCTAATTGCAATTTCTAGGGCTCGTTACATTGATTTGGGGATAAACTCTGATCGCGTATTGTATTTATTTAATTTTAAACAACAAACATCACAACCACTGGCCTAGGCCAAGTGGTTGTGACCTGGGTTTGATACAGAAGGGAACCGGGTTCGAGTCCCGGCTACTACCCCTTTTTTTGTTCCTTTTATTTTTTTAAAACAAAACTATTATATATATATATATATATATATATTAAACCTTTTAATCTTTTAAATTCATTTTAAAATATCAAAACTATTTTATAAATTCTAAAAAAATTATATTTGTTTAATCTGAGATAAAAGTGTTATTCACAATTTTTATTTTTCAAAAATTCATTTATTTAGTATTTATAATAATTAAATCATTTTTATACCATTATATTTATAAAAATCCATTTATATATCAAAACAATTTTATTAAATTCTCCAAAAATTATCCTGACTTTTTATAAAGTTAAACTTTACTGAAATAATTTTTAATTCAGTAAAATCATTTATTCTATATTTTTAATCAATTTTTGTTAGATTTAATCATAATTAAATCATAATAAATCCAATTTTCATCATTTTTGCACCAAAATTTTATACAATTTATTTTTAATCATTTAGAACAGAAATATGATTTTTAAAATAGAAATTCTTTAATTTTAGTATTTTTGAATATTAAAGTTAAATATTGGCTATTTATAATAAATAGATTTAAAAATCTATTTTAAATGAAATAATTTTATAAAAATTATTTTTATACTTTAAACACATTCTTGTGACCATCCTAGATTTAACATTTATAAAAAGATTTTTAGTTATTTATTTACTAAATTTCTCTCAATTGGCGAATATTTTTGATATTAATCAAACAAGCAATTATCCCCAATTCGAAGCCCTAGAAACTTATAGATTTGTAGACTTGATAGACTTAGTCATATTTATTACTTTATTATAGGGTGATACTTGATACCTTTGGTCAACACAATTATTTCATCTTTTCAACAAGTTTAACATTTGCTAAGGTGAGTTTTACATAGCCCCTTTTTCTATTTATCACCATTTTTGGGGTGAAACATGTTACAACATCATTTTATGCAATTCAATCATCAATGTGTCTATGTGTTTTCTATGTTGCATTATGTCTTGAGCATGATTAGAGTAAGCACCATTCTAGCATAATCATTAACTCCGTACAAGCCGACGGTATACATTGATAGATCTATTGGACTGACAATCCCACCCGGATACGTGCCTCCTACAAAGGTTACGTGGGTGTTTGTTATCGCATAACATATTCAATTGGACCATGAGCGTATGGTATGTATCACATTATAACAGTCACAAGGGTTGATTATGCACTCGATTTATTTCTAGTATGTTCTCACATATGGACTAGATTGACATGACACATGAATTGCACATCATTTTTACTCAATTATCAAAAACCTATGTAATTCTCACCAACTTTTGTTGACCCAAAACATTTTCAACTTAACATGTTTCAGGTTCTATTTGCTTGAAGATTTGAATTGATGCTTGAAGATATGTGTATAGTTTATTCAATTAAATCATTTAATGAAATTTATTATTTACCATGAGCTACTGAACAATCATTCAATACGTGACATCCCGATGTTTCCGCCATCGGTTGGGGTGTTACAACAGCTGACTTGGATCAGATAAATATCAAATAATAGGGTACATAAACCCTCATGAATATTCCACTTTAGGTACTGATAGCCCTGCAACCTCGTGAAGCCGTTCTGAGTCACGAAACGACACTAAAACCGCTTCTTCACACTTGAATGATGATATCCCATAAATACATTTCCGTTTCAGGAACATCGAGTGTAATACTAAAAAGACCACTTTTTCCTTCATACCCAAATTCGGTTTCTTTTGAATCAATTATTACTCGACTTGGTTTTCTAGTTGAATATGCGCGAAACACACCACACCCTCTAACTTTCAATTCCACAGTTCCTTCTTTATCCTTCTCATAGTGTAATTCTGATATTGCCCCTCCAGAGTTGAACATTTCTGTCAAAAAACATAAAGAATCAAAATCTAATCATGTTGATTGCCATATATCAATAGAGAAATAATTAAAACATGTACAGATCTGCTTTTGTATGGAGGGAAAACAAAACAATTAAGAAATTATAAAATTGCAATAAAAAAGAATCCATATATCAATTGAGAAATAATTAAAACATGACATTATGGATTCGGAATGAAACCATGTTCCTAAACGATGGAGAAGGGGATGGAATTAGTGTAAGTGGCAACAACCGCCACCATCCGCTAAAAGAAAAACACAACCAAGGAGGCGGAAACGCCACTTATAAGGCTCCCCTTCTAAAAAAACTTGTTGTCTGGTTATTTGCAGATAAGTAATCATTCTTCAAAATCCAGTTGCATTTTCTAAATATATGATAAAATACATGTGTGATTAAACATTAATTTTTATGGTGCAACCTCCACTAAGTATAAACGAAGTTTATATCTATTGCCCCCTTTTACAACCAATACGTGCCATTGCAATGGGTTAGGCATACTACTATATTGTGCATGTATCAAAACTAATTACAACCCTGAAACAAACAGATGTGTATATCTAAAACCAGTCTTAATCACAAAATATATATATAGAAGAATGAAAAAAATATATAAACTGGCTAAATAACCAATATCTCTCGACTCTTATTTAAATAATCGACATGCAAAGCAACTTTTTTAACTCACCAAGACTCATTTTGGGCACAACTTGTCACATATTGTATATTTCAGATGTCAAGTTTAAACCAGAAACAGAGTTTAGATCAAATAACAGTCCAACTAACCTCAGCGACAACAATGGCAGATGCTTTTTTGAATATTTCTTCAATAAACTGTTCAGGATCAGCAAAAGAGGTTGAAGAGTTTGCAGTATTGGACAGTTTCTCCTTCTGTTGACCACTGGAAGCCTTTAATGCTTTGGCTACATAAAGTTACAAATTATTATAAAAGGATTATATGTGTAAATTACAATTAGAGTATATTGAATAAGATGCAGAAACTTCAGAGATGCTCACCCAATAGAAATCGAGGATTATGTTTCCTGAAGAACCAGAATCAGTGGAAGAAGGTGCCAGATGACCCTGTACATCACGCAAGTCTGTTCATTCGAATCGTCATACGTTAGCGTATATTTTTATTATTATCTAGTCGTAACCAAACAAAACATACTGCCAAGCTACTGGCCAAACACAATCAAGAATGTATACACATTCAAAACAGATTCAAACAATTGATTGCAAATCAACACCCTAAACAATTTAATAACAATCCGTGTAACTAATAAATTTTAACCATAATCTTTACTCAATACCATAATCTAATAGTAGCCGAAGGACTAACCTGCATAGTGATACTGCTGTTAACATCAGTCGTTATCACCATCGCTGTCGCCGCTGAGAACAGAAGGTCGGCCGCTCAAGACCATGGCCGGTTTCTTCCTCTTCTTCCTTCGATTCTCTCTGCCTCCTCCTTTGCGTCTCTTTCTCTCTCTCGATACTTCACAGATTACACCTAGGGGCACATTTTCAAAATAAAATCTTTGTACTAAATAAGAAGAAAAATATAGATATATTATTTCAATACCTCTATTATCAAAAACAAACTAAATACCCACAACCCTAGTATTAATTCAACCATGATTATTATAAAATGAAAATTAAATCACTTACTTGTAGGGTTAACAATCCTTGGTGTAGATGAAGACATGATTTCACTGTCACCAGAACCTCATTGAAGCCGCCATAAATCAGAGGTGTAAAGGCACCTGTAACACTTTCATATGCCTAGCATGTAAGAATTGGGGGAAAAAACCCGAAAAGAAATTCCTTTCCTGTTACCAACAACCATCGTCGTTGTAATCAGCCCATAGCTTATCCAAACCCCATATCCGACCCAAAAACAGTACATGCAATCCAGAATCGAAACCCTAAGCTAGTGAAATGCACCTTAGTCATTGGACTCACTTGGCCCTCTTGGATCTAACATAAGTCGTTGCTCTCCATCACAAACCATGTTTACTGCCACCAATAAAAAAACCCACCATGTTCGCCGACCAGAATCTCGTTTTGGGGGGGGGGGGGGGGGGTTCTATTGGTTGTAGGGGCATGTAAGCTGATGGCGGTGGTATGCAATATTAGAAAGGTTGGTGATGCGGGCGGCGATTACTAATGGTCGTAATTCAAGAGTTTTTTTTAGGTGAGATGGTTTTGAGAGGAGATTTGAGTCTGTCAGAGAGAGGGGAATAAGAAGAGGGGTAAAAGAAATAAAAGGGATTGTGAGATAGTGGAACAATGACTAACCAAAAAACTATGTTGGCCACCACGAAAAAAAAGGTGGAAGAAAATGAGACAGCCAGGTTTCGAACCCGGGTCAATTTTGTACAACACAAACCATATCACCACCACACCACCAGCATCAGATGTTATTGCTACCAAAACAAAACATATTTATGAGCAACAAAATAAGGACAAAATCAAAATCACTATTCATTAGCTTCATCTATTAATATAGTATAATATAATTATATCTTTTTTAGTTAATGTACTTGCATTTTTCCACGTTTGAAATCAAATTCAAGGCATTTCGTGGTAAAATGAAAATAAAATAAACTCTTTTATCTTCAACCAATATATTTTTTTTATAACATAGTAGATTATCACATGTTTCTTACTGGGATAGACAAATCTAATATGAAATGATAAAATATGTGTACCGTAAAAGGAATATGTCATTTTTTTCAGGAATGTTTTTTAAAGGATCAACACTCGATAACTCATAAAACCTACTTCTAATTCTACATGTGCACATATTGCTCGAGTGAAGTCTCTGTACAACTTTATCACTTTCTCAGAACATTCTAAAGCTATGATGTGAACCTGGAAAAACAACAACCAAATAGGTATCAAATTATATGTCATGATGATTGATTTAAGAAGCGTGCATGGTGGAGTAATTAAATATCATTTATCAGATAGAGATTTGCCTATGTCTACGAATCATAAGATACATATAACCGGTTTAGCAACATTTGTAATCAATGTTCTTAACAATACAATCAAAATACAAAAAAAAAAAAAAAAAAAAAAATAGATTCTTATCAAACTGACTACATCTATAAATATATATGTAGTTAGCAGAGTTCTTGTATGTAATAGTAGGTTCAAAAAAAAATAGACATGGTTAATGAATTATCTAAACACATTGTTTTTTTTTTTTCTGCATGAACAAAAACACACTAAAAAACCATTTTGTTTTTCGGTTTTTTGTATAACACTATGGTGCTCGTTAGAAAGATAATAAAACGCTCATTAAATTGGTAAATTTTTTTTTAATGTCGTATATAAAATTTACTAATGTTTAAAAATTGTGGAGGAAAGATAAGGAAGGGATAAAAATAAAAATATTAATTAACTATTTGAACTTTTAAAATAATAATTAATAGTTATTTTTAAAACATAATTAAAATTTTTTTGGAGGTCACCTAGTGCAATGTGTTACATCCCTTTTTCGTTTATTATATATATATATATAGATAATAAACGAAACTATGGTGTGACACATGCATTAGATTAGGCCCTCACACTTCTTAAATGACTAGTGGGGTGCCCGCACGATGCAGCAGGAAAGACCACACTTAAGCACAACACTTATGTTGGTGATTTAGGGGTGCATAGGATGATTCGGTTTGAACTTGAGCTATAACTTTACACTTTGATGCAGTTGTGCCTCTTTTAAAATGAATATTGTTATTTCATAGTAAGACAAGAGTCAAGTTGCATCAAAGGAATAACGTTAAACCATTTAGTTTACCAATACACCAGTCTACTACAAATTGTGCCATATTTTCATTGTACGTATATAGCTACAAAAGAGAAAAAGAGAAAGATCTTGTTCTTTACAAAGTATGCCATATCTACCTTTCAATGTGATAATACAAAAGGAAAGCAGTAGTTTTTTGTTGATGATGTTTATCGAAATACTACGGTTAGTTAGTCAGCCTATTATTTATGGTAAAAGAGGTTGTGGTTTTGCTCTAGCTAGAACAATTTTCAAGGCTTGTGCACATGGTTACGCTTCTTTTTATGTGGATAATATATATGAACATAGTCATACTTGTAAATCATGTATCAATGTCATGCAACGAATTCGGGTTAAATATGTAGTGAATTAGTTTTGAATAATAAAAAGCCAAAATTATGGAACTGCAACGAACAATAAAAAAGAGAAAAGTATTATGAATATAACTTCAAAATATGTGTTAAATATATCAACAATAAGCCATATTTTGGATTTAATGATAAAAACAATGAGTAGTGTGCCTATTGACCTCAAATAAAATAAAAGTAAGAGGACGTACTTGATATAACTTACAAAAAAAGAACTCCCATATATAAAAATTTTGTAACTACGACAATGATTATTTAATAAAGGATTATTGAAAAGAAACCAAGACTTAGAATTTCAAAAGCACTTGATGAATATAGGGAAAAATACATTCAGTCCATCAATTTAAAATTACCTGGCAATAGCGTAATCGACTAAGTAGAAAACCTTAAAAGATAATCAGCTCATAATCGCCTGAATAAAACCAACATTTAAAACCCTAATCAAACCACTCAATCTAACAATCAAAATAAGTTAAACCAACATAAGAATTCTTCTCAAAACTCACCTAAAATGGAGATGCAATCCTTTCCACTTCTAACTTGCACAACAACATATGAAAGAATTGATGTTGAGTGAAATGGTGAATTACATTTACTAATATAGTAATGAGAGGAGCTTCAATTTTAATCAATTGGATTTATGGCATATTGATTGAAATAAGACATTTGGTGTGCTTTAGTGGTTTTATGTGTTAAGTACCTTAAAATTAAGTTGATAATTGGATCAATTTAATAATAGTTAGATACATTACTATTTTATCCTTTAATAATTTCATTAGGGGTATTGTACCATATGCATTATATGTTGTAATTTATTAAATTTTGTTGGAATCCTTCTCTCATGCTTTATAATATAGTATATATAAATGATATATGGTGTTAAGTTAGACCCTCACACTTTTGAGTAACACATGACACTAGGTGAGGTATTCCTCCACCCCCTTATTTCCCTTAAAAAAATATTTTTTTCTCTCATGTTTCCTTCAAAAATTTTAAATGTTAACAACTTTTATATACGATATTTAAAAAAGTTACACCAAATTAACGAACGTTTTATTATCTTTCTAACGAGTACCATAGTGCTATATAAAAAAAATAAACAACGTTTTAGTAGGTTTTTATTCATACACTAAAGAATAATCCAAATTAAACCAACATTTTTTACTTTATAATTTTAATCTTTATTTCTATTTATATTATTTATTTACTATAAAATAAATAAAAATCTTATGATTATTTCAATTCTCTCCCATATGAAATAATATTATTAAATCATAGTTTCACGTTTATTTCTGATTTATTTAATATTTATTATCTTAACTAATTTTTTTATACTACTGCCTATTAAAAACTATTTAATATTTTATTGATCCTACTTCATGTAATATTAAATTTTCTAACATAATAATATATAAAACACCAAAAAATTGTTATAACGCATGTGATACACAATTTTTAATGAATTATTTACACTAAATGAAAATATAAATGGGATTTTTGTTTTCATTTAGGGTAAAATAGGTTAAAATCAGTCGTTTCTAAAAAACTATATCGCGCTCTGCAATGGTTGTTGTTGCTCATCCAAACATACATTCTTTCTTTAATATATATTTTTATTGTTATTTACATGATTAAAATTGTTGTTTTATCATATTGTAATACATTAATTTCAATCATATATCTTAACACACATTTTGTTATTTAATATAATTTTTCTATCCCGACAAGCCATCTAGATATAATCTAGTTATACTAGAAATCTAACACTTTTTTTAAAGCCAATTTAAATCATAACTAACAGCAAACATCCTTTTGTGGTAGAGTGGCATGAGAAATGATAGGTAGAGGGGTTGGGTTTTCCTCGAAACTTGTAGCTTGGTGGGTTCTGGCTACCTAACGCTACCTGTAGGCGGATATCTAAGACATGTCTTTACCTAGAAACGTATGTGATGCTTTTGTAACCAATTAGTAAGTATCCCTAATAGTCGAAACATGTGTTTGTTGGCCGTTAAAAAAATCAATAACTATCGAGAGTTGTTGGGCTACGCGTTTTGTTGACTTTGACTTGGTTAAAGTTGTTAAAAGCCACATCATGAATGCGTGTCCTTCGTGTTTTATCATTTAATGCTAAATATAATATTATACTGTATATATTTTAGTGAACACCATTTTTTTAGATTTTGTATGATAAAATATATTTGTTAAAGGGTGGTTATATTTAAACCCCCCACCTTCTATTTTAACCTTCTCAAAGCGCCTTTGGAGCTGAATTCGAGGAGGTCAGTACGAGGGGCAGAAAAAACTGTTTTTTTAAATTCGAAGCGCCTCGCTTAGGCCTAAGCGAGGCGCTTCGAGGGGGTAATTTATTTTGGTAGTTGTTTTGATGTTTTGAGATGTTTTTTTTTAATTTAATAATTATAAAAAGTTAAAAAAAATTAAAAAACAAAGTAATAACCCTCAACATTGTCAATGACTTAAACTTGACATCATCAACCACGTAAAGTTCAATGAATGCGGTATGCGCGTTAAATTTCGTTAAATGCGGCAACACAGGCAAGTCCTCGTCTGATAACAACTGAAAAGTAGCCGGTGCAAGTTATGTTGTAGCTTCCAAAACACGACGTCGTTGTAGCTCATATGTTATTATCTCTTCTCTTATTCTCTCTTTCTCAAGTTCTCGATGGATTATTGCTCTCATATCATGGATCAGAGAGATTTAAGCTAATTAAACTCTTATCTCAAGCCGGTGCAAGTTATGTTGTAGCATCCTTGATCATCTTCTTGTAATTACTTTTCAGTTGTTATCCGAGAGATAGCGGTCAACGATGAAGACAACGTGAAAATGGATACCATGGATCAGAGAGATTTAAGCTAATTAAACTCATATCTCAAGCCGGCGCAAGTTATGTTGTAGCATCCTTGATCATCTTCTTGTTCAACACACACCAGCTTTTTCATCACAGTTTCCAACCACTAATACCAGATTGATGATACTCAATTTCGGTTGATATAAAGTATATCAGAGAAAAATTTAGTTGAAAGTGGATACAATGGATCAGAGAGATTTAAGCTAATTAAACTCATATCTCAAGCCGGTGCAAGTTATGTTGTAGCTCATATGTTATTATCTCTTCTCTTATTCTCTCTTTCTCAAGTTCTCGATGGATTATTGCTCTCATATCATGGATCAGAGAGATTTAAGCTAATTAAACTCATATCTCAAGCCGGTGCAAGTTATGTTGTAGCAGTCAAGGTAGATCATGGAAATCAATTACAGTTATTTGGAATGTTTCTGATCATTACAGTAACGAAATCATTCTCACATGAATATCCTTTGAAATCAATGTACAATGGTTTTATTTATATATAAAGAACATTAATCGGTTTTATTTAGCGTAAAAAGTTCATTGTACATATACCTCCTTATCTAAAACAAATCACATCATTGTAGAGGTTACTAGGTTACTCATTACCGTTGGACGTTGAAGGTAAACATGGACAGTGAGAAGTGAGATTGATAACTTCTCTATAGAAGTTGCTAAAATAGTTAAACAAAAGCTGAAATTGAACAGTTATTTGGAATGTTCCTGATCATTACAGTAATACTTGGATCCGGTTCGAGTCTAAAGCTTCGTGTGTCATCTTGGTCGAACTCATGTTGCAACATTCGTCTTGTGTGGCAACATACTTGAAATCAATGGGAAGATAAACAATCCTCATCCACAATGTTCTTACCTATGAGTTTAATTAGCTTGAATCTCTCTGATCCATGGTATCCACTTTCAGAATCTGAAGAGAAGCTATCATCTCAGAGAGATATCTGTCGGATAACAACTGAAAAGTTGTTTTATTAATCTATAAATAAATCCTTACAAAATATTTTTAAATTAAATCTTTGAGCATACCACACCCATGGCTGATCCACCAAATCATTTCTTCATGTTTTTTTTCACCAAACTCCAAGTTTAACCTCGTAAGTTTTTCTATGCATCGCATACTTAGAGGGTCACTATTCATACATAAAGAGTATAATCGTGATGTGATGGATTTTTATATCTGCAACTTAGTTCCTTTTTACCTGGTTGCAAAGGAACTTCAGGTCAGCCAGACCTTTTGTCAAAAGCAAGTGTGAAGATTAAGATCAAGAAGAACAGTACGGTCAACGATGAAGGTGTGTTGTATGTATAAAATAGTGAATAATTGTAGTGTGTTCGGTGCAGTCGACGAACATCATTCAAAATTTCAACTTCCCGTTCAAGTGCTTAAGTCCACCTTGAAGACTGGATACCATGGATCAAAGAGATTCAAGCTAATCAAACTCATATCTCAAGTTGGTCTAACAACTGAATTTGACTTGCTTGCATAGGAATCTTGTACGAAATTATACAGTTATTTGGAATGTTCCTGATCATTACAGTGAGATTGATAACTTCTCTATGGAAGCAACAAATTCAAAACAGAGGTAGGTTTGCCAGAGGGTCACTATTCATACATAAAAGATCAAGAAGAACAGTACGGTCAACGATGAAGGTGTGTTGTATGTATAAAATTGTGAATAATTGTGAGAGTCGATATGAGAGCAATAATCCATCGAGAACTAGAGAAACAGAGAATAAGAGAAGAGATAATAACATATGAGCTACAACGACGTCGTATTTTGGAAGCTGAAGTTCGGAGAGAACTAAATATTCGGTTGTTGATTTTCTTCTCTATACAGAGTGACGATAGGCGTTTTCGATTTCCAAATGAATCAACGACTTAAACTTGACATCATCAACCACGTATAGTCAAATATTTATTCTCCATATCCATACCTTGTTTCAAGTATCTTGTAAAATTCATTTCGTCTTCAAGACTCCTATGAGTCAACAAAGGTTGACTTTTTTGAGCATTAACAATGACTATATTACATTATTATTATTATTTATTATATTTGTAATTTAGTTCCTTTGTTTTATTATTATAATAATTTATTATTATCAAGAATCGGAAATTAGTAAAACGATTTATGAAAGTATCAAGAATCGGAAATTAGTAAAACGATTTATGAAAGTATCAAGAATCGGAAATTAGTAAAACGATTTAATAAATCATTGCTCAGACGTTAGGGTTTGATAAACACAAAACTTATTATTTATAAAGAAACATAAACACAAATCGTACCGTGAAATAAAGAGAGGCCCATTAGGAATGCCGTGGAGGAAGATCGTCGGTTTGCTGTAGTCGATGATGGCACAGAGGTTAGCGGTAACTTTAAATTTTGAATGATCGTCGGTTTGCTCTCTATATACCAATGAGTTTGATTAGCTTGAAATCAATCTCTCTGATCCATGGTATCCACTATCAGGTTGTCTTCATCGTTGACCGCTATCTCTCGGATAACAACTGAAAAGTTGTCTTCAATGATTCTAAAAAACTTGAAAGTAATTACACCGGCTTGAGATATGAGTTTGATTATTATCGTATTTGCAACTTAGTTCCTTTCTCTAGAAAAACAATCCGATTGTTAAAAGTATCAAGACTATGAAATTAGTAAAACAACTAAATTTTACCTGCTTTGCATGAAAAGTTATTTTTAAATGTTTGTTAATATATTTTTAAATGTTTGATCTGCAATATTTGAAAATTATCATCTTGACATGCTTGGTAACACCTTGATCTGTAATATCTGAAAATTATCATTTCTCAAAAAGTAATTAAAAACACTTAAAAATGAATTAAAAACAATTGTTGCGAGTTAGGTTTAGTCGGAGGACCACGTACAATGATTTATCAAAGTTGTACAAAGTTGGATGTTTTTACTGGAAAACCAAAACGAGCAATTAACGAAGCGAAACAGAGAGATATAATTTTCTTGGCTTGGAAACAACTTAAAAGAACCAAAAATGAATTAAAATTATTTTTTGGTGATTAACAGATAATTTTAAAGAATTAAAAGAAATTCAATTTTTTTTAAAAAAAGGCCAAAGCACCTCGCTTTGGTCAAAGCGAGGTGCTTTGGTGGTTTGATTAGGCCACAGGCGCCTCGCTTTGACCAAAGCGAGGTGCTTTGGCCTTTTTTTAAAAAAATTTGAATTTCTTTTAATTCTTTAAAATTATCTGTTAATCACCAAAAAATAATTTTAATTCATTTTTGGTTCTTTTAAGTTGTTTCCAAGCCAAGAAAATTATATCTCTCCGTTTCGCTTCGTTAATTGCTCGTTTTTGGTTTTGCAGTAAAAACATCCAGCTTTGTACAACTTTGATGAATCATTGTATGTGGTCCTCTGACTAAACCTAACTCGCAACAAATGTTTTTAATTCATTTTTAAGTGTTTTTAATTACTTTTCGAGAAATGATAATTTTCAAATATTACAAATCAAGGTGTCACCAAGCATGTCAAGAAATGATAATTTTCAAATATTGCAGATCAAGGTGTTACCAAGCATGTCAAGAAATGATAATTTTCAAATATTGCAAGTCCAAACATTTAAAAATAACTTTTCATGCAAGCAAGTAAAATTCAGTTGTTTTACTAATTTCATAGTCTTGATACTTTTAACAATCGGATTGGCGCTAAACAATAGAAAGTAATTACAAAATATTGCTAGAGGGTCACTATTCATATATAAAGAACATTAATCGGTTTCATCTTTGTTTTCTTGAGTTCAACTTTCCATGATCTACCTTTATCATCTCAGAGAGATATCTGTCAACGATGGAAGGGAACCCGAAACAATAGAAAGTAATTAGAAAGAAGATGATCAAAGATGCTACAACATAACTTGCACCGGCTTGAGATATGAGTTTAATTAGCTTGAATCTCTCTGATCCATGGTATCCACTTTCAGGTTGTCTTCATCGTTGACCGCTATCTCTCGGATAACAACTGAAAAGTTGTCTCATTAATTCCAATTCCAATTCCACCGGTGCAATAAGAATCTGAAGAGAAGCTATCATCTCAGAGAGATATCTGTCAACGATGGAAGGGAACCCGAAACAATAGAAAGTAATTACAAGAAGATGATCAAAGATGCTACAACATAACTTGCACCAGCTTGAGATATGAGTTTAATTAGCTTGAATCTCTCTGATCCATGGTATCCACTTTCAGGTTGTCTTCATCGTTGACCGCTATCTCTCGGATAACAACTGAAAAGCTGTCTCATTAATTCCAAAACCTAAAGAGAAGATATCATCTCAGAGAGATATCTGTCAACGATGGAAGGGAACCCGAAACCATAGAAGTCTTGAAGACTAAAATGTCTTTTTCAAAAAGGTAGACTACTAGAGCAAAAAGTTGTGTGTAAGTTTTATTTTGCGTAAAGACATCATTGTACATATACCTCCTTATCTAAAAAGAAACCACATCATTGTACATATCGGTGGAAATGGGAGCTGGCCATGCCCGTAGTGTTTGAAGCCTAGTTCTTTTGGCCACAGGTACAGAAAGGTTATAAATGATTTGGTGGATCTATCATGAGTTAAACAAAAGCTGAAATTGAACAGTTATTTGGAATGTTTCTGATCATTACAATTATGCCTTTTTTTGGTGAAATGAACTTGAAGAAATGATTTGGTGGATCTATCATGAGTTAAACAAAAGCTGAAATTGGACGGTTATTTGGAATGTTCCTGATCATTACTTTTCATTCAAGCAAGTAAAATTCAGTTGTTGGACAGTGAGATTGATAACTGGACAGGTTAGCCAAACTATACGAGGGTGGCAGGAAAAAGTTGACATTTTGATCCAAAGGAACTTCAGGTTAGCCAGACGTTTGTCAAAAGAACATTTTTTATAATAATTATATTAAAAAAAACAAAAAACTAACTCAAAAGACCAAAAAAAAAAAAATTTTTTTTTTGATCCGAAGCGCCTCGCTTAGACCCCCTCAGCTTTTTCTGCCCCCTCGTACTGACCTCCTCGGAATGAGTTCAAAGCGCCTCGCTTAGACCTAAGCGAGGCGCTTTGAGGGGGTCAAAATAGAAGGTGGGGGGTGCCAATAGACGGAGCCTTGTTAAATTCCCAACCAGAATTTTACACTACTTACATATTAGAGGGGAGGGGCAGTATCCCTAAACATTTTCAACTTTACTGATTTCTATCAATTCTGTACTGTCACATCATTTCATTGAAACCGTTTTTTAAAGGCAACACTCCACTGACTCTTTACCCAATAATAATAATAATATAATAATAATTGTTATTAAATAAAAATAGAATAATTAATAAAAACTTGAAACTAATAAAATATTACACCGTAAGAGGGTGAAAAAAAACTGAAAGTACATTAAATAATAAATATTAATTTTTAATTGTTGTTTTTTTCTTCTACACTCCTGTTCTTTTCTTTCATTCAATTCTTTTATCTTCCCTGTTCTTTTTTTCTTTCCTTCTTTTTTCTAATCCGACCATCTAACAAGGATGAAGAGAAATGTTTGATAATATATACTTGATATATATTATTAATGAAGATGAAGAGAAAATATGAGAGAGAGAGAGAGAGAGAGATCACAGTTACCAGCACGGTAACTAGAACCAAAATTTGGTTCACATGACACCTACCAGCATGGGTGGCGGCGGTGTTACCGTGCTGGTAGTGGGGTACCCGTGACCAAATCTGGTAGCGCCCCATCCCCCTTAGTTACAGGCTTTTAGTAACCTCTGAGTCACTGTGTGTTAAGTTATTAAAAGATTCGATTAGATAAGAGACTTTGAATTATTAAAAGGTTCGATTTGTCTTTGTCTGACTAGTTGGTGATGGATGAGGTTGTGGTGGGTTGAGAAAGTGGTGCTTGAATGGTCGGCTAAAGGTCGTGAACACAGGTGAATGCATAAGTGGGTAAAATTTCCAATCAATATCATTCCTATTCTGCCTGGATTCGGTATCATAAGTCATATCGTTTCTACTTTTTCGGGAAAACCGGTCTTCGGGTATCTAGGCATGGCATTGAAACTTAATAGTTAAAAGACAAACTGACTGATTTAGAGGTATCATATCAGTAAACCAAATACATTTAATGTTCATTCAGGGGTACCCACTTAATGGAATTATTAAAAGGCTACCAAACAACCATTTAGTACTTACCAATCAAGATTGATGTTTTAAACAAGTTATTGATAACGTGTTTAATAGTGAGTATTAGTGTAACAAGTATATAATATGGCGTGTCAATAATCTATTCTATCTATATTAATAAAAGAAAACACACGAGGGACACATGACACTCCCTTATGAATTCTCCCGTTTTATTTCTTCATACAATAAATTTAAATATAATTATATAAATTGATTTTCGGAAAATAATATAGTTATACCAAATTGAATTTTAGTAATTATATTAATAATTATAATCAAAGTTGTAACATATTTCAATAAAACCCAATTCAATGATTTTTGTTAATAATATACATAAATCCGTTTCTAATGATTTCTGTTACAACTACAATTATTAATACAATTAGTAAATTCAGTATAATATATATATATATATATATATATATTATTTGAAAGGTTAATTTCATTCAAAAACGCCACAAAAGGTCCTCAAAGTGAGGACCCAAGGGCAACACAAAAGACATTACATCACGAACAACGGAAAATTACACCAAACATTCCAACCGATATGTTTAAATCTAGATCTATTCCGAATCCAAAAGTACGAGGTTGTCTTTATGATTTCCACGATTTCAATCGCTCTTCGTCTCTTAGCTTTGAATATTCTACTATTTCTTTCATTCCAAAGCGCCCACATGGTGGTTATGATGATCCCCCTTAAAATATATCTACCTTCCTTCGCGTCAGTTTGTAAATACGCCGTCTTTAAGAGATCAGAAACATCGAAAGCGAAAATAGGGGCTAACCGACACCAATTTTGAATTCTGGACCAAATTTCAGCCGTAAAGAAGCATCCTGTGAAGATGTGGAGGGTTGTCTCATCATCTGAATCGCATAATGGACATAAAATAGAAGGCAATACCACCCCACGTTTGAGCAATTCAGTCTTCGTCGGAAGGCGATCCATACAAGCTCCCCAAGCCATAATTTTGCACTTCAGAGGAACCCAACCTTTCCAATTCATGCTCCAATCGGTAGTCTCATACTTGTCTCTCATCATTAATCTTTTAAATCCTTTCACCGAGAAAGTTCCTGAGTTGTCAGCGGTCCATTTCCAGCTATCCGAACCTCCTTTCCATTCAAAATCATGAATAACGGACAATAAACTGAAGAGCTCGTTAATCTGCTGTGGAGAAGTGGGAGCCGTATTCCAATTCCATATATAATATATATTTATCTTATGCTTTTGAAAATCAATTAATAATTCACGTAATCTTTTTTATATATAATTACAGTCAAATTGAACTAATAAGTGTTATTATGTTTAACGACCTTGATGTTAGAAAAAATGATTATACACTCAATGTTATAAATACTTTGGTTTTGGAAGAAATTTGATGTCAAATTCTAATATGAACGATGCTCGATTAAGATGGTTTAACGGATGAGGAGTTACTTTTAAATTAATTTCACATTTTTATAACTTATCCTTAGTAGATTTTTTCTTATTTCTTTTTGATTTTTTTGTTTTGTTGTACCTGCAGTCTACAAGTTAACAACCACGATATGGAAGATATATTTTGGAAAGTTTGAAAATAGTTTTATGTGAATATGAATGTTTTTTACAAGAAATTATTATGAGGATGAAAAATGGTCTATTGAAGCTCAACAGTACTTAGGCTTCAACGGATGATGAAGCAACAAAGTTTTATTCAACAGAGCTTGTTCAATAGAGTTTATCAATGTAACAGTATTAGTATTTGTAATAGGACAAATGTTATATTTGTTAGAGTTTGTTAGATGCCAATGTCTAAGGTGACGCCAGTCTAAGTCATCAGATGTTTGGTTCGTCTATAAATAGAATAGTTCTTGTACTGTTCAATTCAATTCATCATTCTTCACCCAACATTCTCTGCACGAACAAACACTAAGTGATCAGGCTGAGGGGGAGTTGTTATTCTTGTACTATTAATATGTGTTGATTGAATGAAAAGTACTTGATGAAAACAATGTCCTGTTTGTTATGATCTACAGTTTATTCCGCTGCACTTTCCAATTATAGTTTATCTTCATTCACTGTTTCATTCATTAATCATCATAACAATCAAACTCAGATTCTATCAGGGTTAATGGGTCAATTCGTTTTTACACGTGTCAACCTGAACCCGACCTATTTTAGTACAGGTCGACCCGAACCAGTTTTAGACGGTTCGGGTCGGGCTTCAGATTGTGTCAAGAATTGTCGCACCTAGTTATATTCATATTTAATAATCATGGTTGTAATTGTAGTAGTGAGTCAAGTGTGTAGTTATAGGAAAACAAAACTTCTTTGTAACTTCTTTTATATAAGAGAATGAAATGAGAAAAGGACAGGACATTGAGTTTTGAGTTCGAAATTTCCTTTGATTAATTTTCTCTCAATGGAGTTTTAAGTAAATTTACGAAGGGCCTGATATGTCAAACTCTTTCACAAAGGTAAGATAACAGAATCCCATATCAACTACATATACAATTCCACACTGAGCTTCATATCATCCATAGTCACTTTCCTTATTGCTTCCAGTTACGAACAAGCGTTAAACGAACGTCAAAAGACCATCATCGGTAAACATGAGTTTACATGTATCTCAGGTCGGAGGATACAAAGACAACAAACTTTTTAAGAACTACTTATGACTTTGATTCATGAAATATTCTTGAGGCAGGTTAGATCCAATAATAATTCCCTAATGATTATCTATAAACGTGACCTTCAACTCTTTGAAATTTAATTCATTGATGACGACCTTATCCGATGAGACAACAAACACTTCACAAATAGTCTTCTTACAGATTTCATTCCCATAAATTCTGGTCGACTACAGACATTTTAGAATAATTGCTTATTTATGGATATTTAAACGTATTAAAACTCAAACTCAGTAATTATTACCAATTCGAACGTTAACCCTTTTACTTCATTTATTATCATATTTAAGCGGTAGTAGTTATATGAGAAATGGGAACCACTACCGCTAGTTGGGACGCCCACTTACTGCTAGTTGAATTCAATAATAGTTATCATTCAAGTATCGGGATGCCTACGTATGAACAACTATATTGAAGAAAATGTTAAACTCCAATATGTTGGGATGGAGCGGGTCCTCGCGAAATTGCACCCAGGGACGTCCTTAGTGCAACAAACAAGAAGATTGAAATCTTTCGAGCCCATCTGAAAGCGATGAAAGATAGACAAAAGCATTATGCGGACAAAAAGCAGAGATTCATAGAATTCCAAGGGGGGGGGGGAAAGTTATGTTGAAGGTGTCTCCTTAAAGGGGATATTTCATTTTAAAAAAAGGGACAAGCTAAGCCCTAGGTTTATAGGGCTATTCAAGGTGATGGAGCAGGTAGGTTAAGTTTCCTAGTGAATTAAATGGCATTCATAACACCTTTCATGTCATGCATCTTCGAAAGTGTTTATCCAAAGAAACAGTTTTTGAGCTGCCAAATGATTTGGAGATCGATACCAAACTAAATTTGACGCCAAGACCAACGGAAATCCTTGACTGAAAAGTTAAGAACCTTAGAAACAAGACTGTAGATCAAGTTAAGGTCAAATGGGAACACTGAAAAGGGGCGAATACCACATGGCAGTCTGAAAAAGAAATGAATAGACTCTATCCATTGCTATTAGGTACGTTTTAGTTTCACGGATGGAACCACTGTTAGGACAAAAAGGATTGGTGAAACCACTTTTGCAAACATTAGTCTAATTCACTTCTGTCAAATTATTCTAAGTATAGAACTACTGAAGAAAGAAGACTAAACTGCTGAAGAAGGATTCTACAAGTACTGAAGAAGAAATGCATCAGAAGTTCTGAAGTCCAAACCAGACAGTTCACTGAAGAACTACTGAAGACAAACTACTCATCAGTAGTTTGTCATTCATCAGCACTTGTTCAAGAATCTTTCCACCGCCTTATGTTTCAGTAGTTTTTTAGTTTAGTATTACTTTAACTTTTTGTACAAGTTCCAAGATTGCAACTTATTGCAACTTGTCTCTGAACTTGCTTTTTGGCAAGGTTCATGTATTTGTAAAGTCTATAAATTGATGGGTTCATCCCTCTGTTTTAGACATTGATTTTTAATACAGAAATCCTTCAAAGCTTATCATTGTTATTTCCATTTCATTTACTTAGAATCTGTTTAAGTGTTCATTCTTATTCAATGCTTAGATTCTCATTAAATACTTGTCTTTAGTTTTATCAAACATCCAGGGGTAGTAATAACTCCTGTTGATAAGTGTAGCTTCAACTTATATCATTCCGTTGTGCTATTACTGATAAAGAACTTGCTAGACACTTAAGTGTTCACTAGCAAGTTCATACAAAGAGCAATACTGATCCAACAATTGGTATCAGAGCACTGGTTTATCTGATCACATATCAATCTAACACATTGAGAATCAGACACAGGCTCTTATTGATATTCAATAAAGGATTAAAAGTTCACTTTTATCAACATCCATCACTTTAAGAGATATTTGACAAATCAATACTCTTTAAAATGGATCCTCATAATACTGGTTCTGCCAATAAACCTGCTATGCTAGTAAGAAATGAATATAATATCTGGCAAAGGAGAATGGCACATACCTTATCACAGACCAACACGGGTTGCTGGAAATCTGTGATATATGGTCCTCATAAACTAGTAAATATCAATCTTGAAACTAAAGAAGAAATTCCAAAAGACCCAAAAGACTATACAGATGATGATTTCCTAAAACTTGAGCTTGATGCTAAAGCTCTCTCTATGTTGGCAATGGCACTCCCAAATGAAATCTACTCTGGTCTATTACATTGTGATAGTGCCAATGAGCTTTGGGACTGCCTCAAAGAACAGTTTGGAGGAACTGAAGAGGTGATTACCAACACCAGAGAAATCTTGGCTCAACAATATGAAACTTTTGCTCACATTAATGGGGAAACTTTAACACAACAATTTGAAAGATTCTCCTCATTAATATCTGAGCTAAAATTAAATGGTCAGACCTACACAACTGTATCTATGCTTCATAGATTTTTAAGGTCTTTACCTGAAAAATGGGAAACATACTCTATAGTCTTAAGATCTTCATCAGACTTTAGCTCCCTCACTCTTACAAAACTTATTGGGAGATTACTTACTTTTGAAAGAGAAATTGATCAAAAGAAAAAGTTACAAAGTTCTGGTAAAACTACTTATGACTATCTACCAGGTAGTACAACACTATTGGGACAAGACTCACCAACTTGTTCAAATAGTTTTGGATCTTTTGACCATATTGACATAACTGTTGGGATCTCATCTGAAAGATCATTCCCAGGTTATGACAATAAGATTTTAGTCAAACTGCTGATAACATGTGTTTTTATCATGGATGATTTAAAAAATTTCAGCAGTGATGACTTGGAAGAAATGGATATTCTACACCAACTGGCCATGTTAAGTTTAAAAACAAACAAATTTTACAAAAGGTCAGGAAGGAAGTTTCCAGGACTCAACAGCTCAACAAAAATTGGTTTTGACAAATCTAAACTTAGATGTCACAAGTGTCAAAAGTTGGGACACTTTGCTAGAGAGTGTAGAAGCTCTAGCTTTAACCAATCTCAGTCTGGAAATAATTTTAACCCCAATTATAACAGGAATAATGGAACACAAGGGAGTGCACATTTTGTACAGGAACAAGCTCCACAACACCAATATGTGCCACAAGTACAATATGTACAGATGCCTGCTCAACAGATGCAGAGCCAACAATCAATCCCTCCCTTTCCAGCTGCTCAACCACCTCCACAGACTCAGCAACCCTCACAACAAAGTTTATTTACTTCAGGGTATGTTGACTGGAGCAGTCTTCCTTTTGACACTACTGAGTGTAACCCTGATGCAGACAACAAGATGTTTGACATCAACTGGGGAGAGCCTGACAATGGCAGAAAGAACTTTGCCTTGATGGCATTTCAGGGATGCACCTCAAAATATGCCTTGTCACAGGTATCAAAAGAATCATTGACAAAACTTTGTTCAACTTCTTGTAAAAGAATCTTTTGCTCTCATAAGAGAGACTAATGTGCACTTACAAGGTAAAGCAAACGACTCTGAGAGAAAATTCACTCAGTTGAAATGTGATTTAGAAAGAAAACTTTCTGCAAAAACAAAAGAAGTTTCTAAATTAACTAACACTGCTATTGAAACCCTAGCACAAATTAAAATCATGATAAATGACCTAGGAAATGTCAGACAAGAGCTTGCTGACACCAAGGTCACATGTGAAAAATGGGTTGAATCTTGTAAAGGGTACCAACTATTGCTAAACAAACAAAGTGCTTCAAATGTTAGGTTTGGCATAGGGTACAATCACACTAAAACACCAACAGATTTTTCCCCCAAAACAACTGAAGATGGGAGAAAAATTGTTTCAGGTGAAACTTCTGAAGAGAAAGAATGCACATCTTTCCATGAAAACTTTCTAAAAACTCACAAAGAATGTTCTTCAGAAGTACTGATAAAATCTGACATTAAGCCATCAGTAGTTTCAACTACATCAGAAGTTGAGAACCTAAAAACTACTGATGACCTAAAACCAATCAATACAGTCAGAAACTTGTCTTTGAAAGAAAAGACAAAAGAATGTGAAATCTGTGGTCTGTTCAACCACAAGACAAAATTTTGCAGATACAGAAAAGGTATTCAGTACAACAAGAAAATTCATCAACTGGTTGTGGGAAAACAAATCAGAAATGATTTTGTAGAAACTTTTTCTCCCAGGAAACAACAACCAGTAAACACCTTTTCTCAGAAAAAGACAAAATCTCAACAAAAATCTTTTTCTCAAAATTCTCTTTCAGTAGTTAGACCTAAATCATCAGCAGTTTCACAAACTGCTGAGATTAAAGATCTCATGAACATGGTACAACTACTGATGACCAAAGTTGATGGTGGTCCTCAAAAGGATACCACCATTGCTCTTAATGAAAAATCCATTGCCAAAAAGACATGGATTCCTCAACTTGGTCAAGAACAAACTGTAAATGTTCTCAAGAGCAAACCCAAAGCCAAACTGGCTTGGGTTCCCAAATCTAACTAATTTGCTATCTTGTGCAGAGAGTTTCCAGAGGCTTAAATAGCATTTGGTATGTTGACAGTGGAGGCTCAATGAACATGACAAGATGCAGATACCTGATAAACAATTTTATCAGTCAAAGAGAAGGATCTGTATCCTTTGGGAACAATGATAAGGGATATGTGCTAGGACATGGCAATGTCTCCTCTGGCAAAATACAGTTTAACAAGGTCAATCTGGTTGAAAACCTTGAGTACAACTTGCTGAGTGTGTCACAAATGTGTGATAAAGGATATTCTTCCTTTTTCACAAAGACAGCATGCAAGATCATATCGCCAGAAGGCCAGAAGTTGATAGAGAAGATCATTGAAGATCATACTTTGTTGATAGCCAAAAGATGTGGCAATGTCTATGCAGTGGACATTGAAAAGGACAAAGTACTGAACAACACTGCCTGTTTCTTCTCAAAGGCATCAACTTCAGAGACTGATCTATGGCACAGGAGACTTAGCCATGTGAACTTTAAAACCATAAATAAAGTCACAAAAATGGGCTTGGTCAGAGGTCTACCTTTAAAGGTATACCAGTGTCAAGAGCACTGTGTATCCTGTTTAAAGGGAAAACAGCATAAGTCCTCCTATAAGTCTATTGAAGAATCAAAAACAACTGCATGTCTTCAACTACTCCATATGGACTTATTTGGGCCTGTAAAAATCATGAGCCTTGGTAAGAAGAAGTACTGCTTGGTCATCATTGATGACTATTCAAGATTTACATGGGTATTCTTCTTATTTTCCAAGGATGAGGCTGCTGAAATCATCAAGTTCTTCATTCTACAAGTAGAGAATCAATATTCTCTATCTGTCAAAGCCATTAGAAGTGACAATGGGACAGAGTTCAGGAACAAAACTCTAGATGAATTCTGCTTGTCTAAAGGGATTATTAGACAATACAGTGTTCCCAGAACTCCTGAACAAAATGGTGTAGTAGAAAGGAAGAACAAAACCTTAATTGAAGGAGCAAGACCAATGTTAGCTGATTCAGGCCTACCATTGTATTTCTGGGCTGAAGCAGTTAACACTGCATGCTATGTTCAAAATAGAGTCCTTGTCAACAAGAGACACTCCAAGACTGCCTATGAAGTTCTTCATGGCATAAAGCCCCTTATCTCCTTTTTCAGGGCTTTTGGATGTCAATTTATCATTCTAAACATCAAAGACCCTATTTCAAAGTTTGCTGCCAAAGTTGATCCAGGTTACTTTCTTGGTTACTCTTCCACTAAAAAAGCCTACAAGGTTTTTAACTCAAGAACCAGGATAGTAGAAGAAACACTGAATGTCAAGTTCAATGAGTCAAAACACACTCTTATTCCAGCACATCCTGCTGAACTTTTTGACCTTGACAGCTTCCATTTTGGACCTGAAAAGACTGTTACTTTATCTAAACCTACTTATTATGGTGATCAAAGGTTTGATGATGAGGATCCAGCACCATGGACTCCTCAAACAGTCATTAAGTCAACTTCCAAACCATCAGAAGTTTCACAAACTTCTGATTCAAGAACTGCTGATGTACAAACTCAAACATCTGCTTCAGCACTTAAAACTACTAAAGACACTGAAACTGCTGAACCAAACATTATAAACCTTAGTGGTTTGTTTGATGAAGTACAAGAGCCACCTACACCTGTCAGTGGTTTACAACAACTGATTGAACACAAAGATCATCCACTTGAACAAATCATGGGTGATATTGCATCAGGTGTTCTTACAAGAAACCAGCTTTCCAACTTTTGCTTCTTCTCAGCATTTATTTCTTAGTTGGAACCTAAAAAGTACCAAGAAGCCCTCAAAGAAAACAACTGGATACCAGCCATGCAATATGAGTTGCTTCAATTCAAAAAGCAACAGGTTTGGGAAATCTGTCCCTTACCACCAAACAAGCAACGAATTGGCACAAGATGGGTTTTTAGGAACAAACAAGATGAGGCTGGTATGATTATAAAGAACAAGGCAAGACTGGTAGTACAAGGTTACTCTCAAGAAGAAGGAATTGATTATGATGAAACCTTTGCTCCAGTTGCAAGGCTTGAAGCCATCAGGTTATTTCTGGCCTATGCCATTTCCAACAAAATCAAAGTTTTTCAAATGGATGTTAAAAGTGCATTTTTGTATGGGAAAATAAAAGAAGAAGTGTATGTCTGTCAGCCACCTGGGTTTGAGGATCCTTCTCATCCTGAGTGGGTGTACAAACTAGACAAAGCTCTTTATGGGCTCAAACAGGCTCCAAGAGCCTGGTATGAAACACTTTCTAACTTTCTACTCAAAAATAACTTCACAAGAGGCTCCATTGATAAAACTCTTTTCATAAAACATGTTGGAAATCATATCTTACTTGTTCAAATATATGTTGATGATATCATATTTGGTTCAACAAACACAAAACTGTGTGATGAATTTAAGAAACTCATGCAATCAAAATTTGAGATGAGTACAATGGGAGAACTACAGTACTTTCTGGGACTGCAGATTAAACAACAAACAAATGGAACTTTTATACATCAATCAAAATATGTTAAAGAATTATTAAACAAAATTTCTTTACAAGACTGTAAATCATGTTCCACTCCCATGACACCAACCACACAAGTTGAACCAGATGATCAAGGAAAACAGGTTGATCAAACCATGTATAGATGTATGATAGGTTCCCTTTTATATCTAACTGCTTCTAGACCAGATATTATGTTTTCAACATGTGTCTGTGCTAGATATCAATCAGCTCCTAGGGAATCACACCTCATTGCAGTCAAAAGAATGTTCAGATATCTGAAAGGAACTCCAACACTTGGAATTTGGTATCCTACTTCAAGCAATACCAAGTTATCAGCTTTTTCAGATAGTGACTATGCAGGGTGTAAAATGTCAAGAAAATCAACATCTGGTGGTTGTCAATTTTTGGGAAACTGTCTAGTGTCCTGGCAATCAAAGAAACAAACATCTGTTGCAACTTCAACTGCTGAAGCTGAATATATTGCAGCTGCAAGTTGTACATCACAGATACAATGGCTCCAGTATCAACTTCTTGATTATGGAATCAACGAGACCAAGACACCATTGATTGTAGACAACAAATCTGCCATTAGCGTCATTCAAAATCCTATTCAGTTTTCAAAGACCAAACATATTGAAATCAGGTATTATTTCATAAGAGATTGCTATGAAAAAGGCAAGATTGAGGTGAAACATGTAGCAACAGCTAATAAAATAGCTGACCTATTCACTAAACCCCTTGACACATCAACATTTCAGAAGTTAGTATCCATGCTTGGGATGCTAAATTTGTAAGTGTTTCTTTTTATTTTTCTGCACATATTTTCATTTTTCACTTACATTTGTTTTTAAAACTTCTGAAAAACAAACAAGAGAGAAAATACTGATGAACAAAACATCAATATGGGAATATTTTCTGAAAAATGATTAACTTCTGATAAAACAACCTTCAGAAGTTATGAATAAAGTATTTATAAAGCATTCTCATCAGTTGTTCAAAACTACTGAAGAGAAAGTGGGAACTACTGATGATATCTGTTCTTCATCAGCAGTTTGGTCAAAAAGGGTAAATCAGACTTTTCCCATATCAGAAGTTTGACCTAGGCGGTTAAAAACTTCTGATAAATACCTTTTTCCAACACTTATCCTTTCAAAAAGCAAAAATTCCCTCCTTCTCTCTCACAAAACACTCTCAAGACCTAAACCTGCAAAAACACTGTTCGATCCACACACACACAAACCACATGGCTCTAGTACTGAAATAGGGACACAATCAAAGAGGCTACTTCGAAAAACAAGAAGCCTGGTCCCAATACGACGAAATCATTTATTTGGTCGTCAAATCCCAATACTTCACCGCCCTCACCATCGACCCTCCAATCCACACTGAAACTCTAAATGAGTTTTGGGCAAACGCAGAGACGGTGACGGTGAACAACAAAGTGATATCCCTCAATTCAACCATCCAAGGGAGAAGAATGGCAATCACACCGGCTATTTTGGCAATTAGGCTAGGTTTGGATGATGTAAATGCCCCAGACCAATTTCCAAACTCTCAGATTCATTTAACCATGAAAGAGTGTGGTTACCAAGGTACTCTCTCACATGCTACAAGTTTTAAGAAATATTTTGAACCAAAGTATAAACTACTGTTTCATTATATTATTATGTGTTTGAGTCCAAAAACGGGATCTTATGATCAGATGCCCTCAACTTTTCAACCTATTTTTCATTCCATAGTGAATGAAACAAAATTCAGGGCATCATCACTTTTCTTTAATGAGTTGGTGTTACATCATCTCAATGCTAAAAAGAAGTTTTTGTTGTACCCAAGATTTATTATGCATTGCATAATAAAAGAACTTGGAGAAGAGGTGCTTGTGGGTAAAACTACAATTTTAAACCCTTTGTCCTCACAAGCATATTCAAGGCACAACAAACCGGCTGCCTGGCCAGAAGATGACCAAGGGGAACCAGAAACAGTCCCCATGGAACCCTAATCTTCCAAACCTACACACCCAAAGGCCAAGAAACCCAAGCAACAAAAACAAAAACCCACCAACCCAAAAAGAAAGGCAGTTCAGGAGATTGAGATGCCTGAACTAGCTAATGTGCAATCTGCACTTGATAAAGATGTGACTGAAACATCCTCTCAGTCTCATCCATCTCAAACCCCACAAAGAGCACCAATCACCATACTTTTCAAAAGAAAAAGACTAAAGAAAACTATTCCTATTGACTCCTCTTTTGAAACTGCTGAACCCATTGCCCAAACTACTGAACCAGCACCCCAAATTTCTGAACCTGATATGGAAATAGCCAAACTTCTCTCTGGGCTAAAAGAGATAGTCCCATCTGAAAATGTCAGTCCCCAACAACCACATCAAACATGGGACATAGCCTCAGATTCTGACATGGATATGGACACTCACAGCCCTGACCAAAGAGATGAGGATGAACCAGGGTCTCTAAGCCCAAACTTAGAAACTCTTGGTACTTTTGAGGCTGCTACTACTCATTTACCACCCATTGGTGGATCTGAGGAAAGAAGCAACATAGCTAAGACCTCAAATGTGGCAACTACTGATGAAGGCTTAATGCCTGAGGTAGGAAATCCTCTGAACCAAGACAAAGAGGTACATGAGACAACTGAGTTGGGCTCAGCTCATGCTATAACTGATACAGTCCTCATTGAGGATGTAATAAGGGATTCAGATGATTCCATTGACTTGGATGATGATTCACAACACAAAACTACTGAATTGACGGCTACAAGTGAAGGTCCTGCACCTGGTGTATCTATGCTCAAGAAGCTAGTCACACCAGATCAGGTTAAAGTCCACTTAATCCCTGATTCCCCAAAAGTGGCATCTTCTGTACAACAAGAAGATCTCCCAAAAACACACCCTCACTGCAAATGCCTACCCAATTCCCTGGGCCATCTAGCATAGACATGAACCAGCTATGCAGCCCAGATGGTCCCTTATATCACATGATAAACACCCTCATCATAAATCACTTCCAAACCTACACAGCTGACTTGGAACTGTCCATCAAAAACCAATTTGGAGTGATACAGACTAAGATGAACGATCTGTCCAACAAGATTGACTTCAACTCCAAACAGATTGCTACTCTTGCAGGTCATTTTTCTAAACCCTCAAAGAAAAAGCTTGATGAATCCAAAAAGGGGGAGAAAACTAAGGAACCTAGGGAGTCATTCGAAGCCAGGATAAGGGCAAGAGTGGCAATCCAAGAAAGAGAGCAGAGAGACCAAGCCAGAAGAGAAAAACTGGCCCAACAGTTTGGTGTCTCTATACAAGAAATAGAAGATGCTGAAAAGCCTGATGAATCCCAAGGCCACAATGAAGAAACTTCTGATGGTGAAAGTTCTGATGAAGACTCAGAAAATACTGAAGACAATCCTTCAGTAGTTGACAGACCTTCAGTAGTTGTCAACCCATCAGAAGTCAACACTTCCAACACTGAAACTGCTGAACAGCCTTCTAGATCAACTGAACCTACTCAACCAACTCCTATTCCTCCAAAGCCTACTACAACTACAACAATGACTGTGCTGAACCCTTCTCCTCTATCAATGTCCAAAGAACTACTTGAGAAGAGTTTAATTGCAGCCAAAAGAAAGGCTAAGGAAGATAAGATCTGGAGTGCTTTGGAAGCAAGGGATGACTTAAGCCTCAATGAAAAGTTACAGGCTTATGAAGCAGAACCTCAAAGGCAGGCTAACCTGGAAAGAATTGCTGAGGAAGACAAAAGACAACAACTGATGTCTTACATCACCAAGAACAGCAAGACCAAAACCTATACATTGAAGGGACTCTCCATGGAAGAGCTAACAAGAAGAGCTCAACTTGTTGCAGACAAACTTGCAACAAGTAAAGATGGAAAAGCCAAGAGAGCCCCGATGATTGAAGAATTAGTAGCAAATGGTTATGGTTCAAAAGCCTCTGTGTTCAAATGGAAAGAAGAAAGAATGGTGGACACTTATAGAAAATACAAGGCTGCAAGGGCTGCAAATCCAGAGAAGTTTGAAACTGCTGAAGTGTCAACTTCAGTAGTTAGAACTTCTGGTGTTTCAAGAAAACCTGCTACAAAGAAAAAGACAGAGGAGAATGTGAAGACTGATTTCAGGATGGTACTACTAGAAGGAAGTACAGTAGTCCATTCTGACTTCGACATTGAAGAGAAACCTCTGCTCACCCAATTCAGGGATCCTTCCACCTTTGCCTATCAAATTCAAAAGACCATTAAAGACAAACTGCACACTAAGGTAGTTACTGAGCATCACTTGCCAACCTTTCAACTACCTAATGTGATGCAACAAGAACAAGGAAGAGAATCCCACCTGAGAGTCACTGAAATCGAAGACATCCAACACTCAGGAGCATCCGAGGGTACCAGCACGGTTCCCTATACTTTAGACTTTGACAAGTCTAAAGTGCCTATCATCAGATGGTCCTTTACTGATGACAACTCAGTACAAGTGACAAGAAGAGACCTCACAAGCAGAGCCTATAAGTCAATGAATGATCTAAAGAAGCTATCAACTCAAGACCTGCTTACAATCCAACGTCTAGAACCACAAAAAGGATCTCTCACTGATGAACAGCTAAACCAGTTGAAGAATTCCATGTTCAAAGGGATATGGAAGATTGTGAATGACAGAAGAAAACAATAAGGAATTAGAAAGGTTTTGGCTTCATCAATCCAGGGGGAGATTGTTAGGACAAAAAGGATTGGTGAAACTACTTTTGCAAACCTTAGTCTAATTCACTTCTGTCAAATTATTCTAAGTATAGAACTACTGAAGAAAGAAGACTAAACTGCTGAAGAAGGATTCTACAAGTACTGAAGAAGAAATGCATCAGAAGTTCTGAAGTCCAAACCAGACAGTTCACTGAAGAACTACTAAAGACAAACTACTCATTAGTAGTTTGTCATTCATCAGCACTTGTTCAAGAATCTTTCCACCGCCTTATGTTTCAGTAGTTTATTAGTTTAGTATTACTTTAACTTTTTGTACAAGTTCCAAGATTGCAACTTGTTGCAACTTGTCTCTGAACTTGCTTTTTGGCAAGGTTCATGTATTTGTAAAGTCTATAAATAGATGGGTTCATCCCTCTGTTTTAGACATTGATTTTTAATCCAGAAATCCTTCAAAGCTTATCATTGTTATTTCCATTTCATTTACTGAGAATCTGTTTAAGTTTTCATTCTTATTCAATGCTTAGATTCTCATTAAATACTTGTCTTTAGTTTTATCAAACATCCAGGGGGAGTAATAACTCCTGTTGATAAGTGTAGCTTCAACTTATATCATTTCGCTGTGCTATTACTGATAAAGAACTTGCTAGACACTTAAGTGTTCACTAGCAAGTTCATACAAAGAGCAATACTGATCCAACAACCACTTTAAGAGGGTGAGAGTTTTCACATCCCAATTTCTATATTAAGCATTTTCATTTGCCATATGACATTTAAATGAGCCTATTAAATGATTTAATTAAAATGGGAGTCAGAAAATTCATAAGCATGGCTAACCCCATGAATGAAGTTAAAAGATTTGTTATTGGTAAAACACTAAAAGCTTAACAAGGAATGTGGGGGGATCATAAACTTAACATAACAGACGCAACGGTGCAAGCGTTGTTCGGTATCCCAATGGGTAAAATATCCGTAACAGAGAAGCATAGGCCTAGGAAAGGCTCTGCTAAAACATTTGATGAATTCAAGAATCAATTCATGTCGAGCAAAGTAACTATTACGAACATCCTGAATATGATAAAAGGCAATCAAAACGGTGGCCGCTTATTTAAACTAATTTTTTTTGTGCTCTAGAACACAGTTTTTGGAGAAATAACAAAGTCAACTACCATAAACCAAAGATTCTTGGAGTGGATTGAGAATGGGGATGAAATTGCGAATATGAATTGGTGCGCATACATGGTTGAATGTTTAAAGAGGACTACATCTGCATGGAGTGGGTATAAGGAGCTGTATAATGGTCATATAGCTTTGCTAACAATAAGTAACTTTGAAAAACCATCTAAGTTAAAACTTTATAAAATTCTAAAGCAAGTTAATGTTATGTTACATGTCACAGATTCTATACACACATGAGTTCCGCAAATACCAAAATTTAGAGGCTGTATTAAGAAGACCGGCCATCAGTTACATAACATCATCCATAGTGGCTAAAATGGAAAATATGTACACAACAATGGTCCTTTTGCACGTCATGATAATGTAGCTGCTGCGAAAAAAGATGTTGTGAATGAAGTTAGCCCGAGTATTGTGAATGAAGTTGTCAATGCATTGTTTTTAATATCAACACAAGATATGCAACAAAATCAGAACTTGGATGACGATTACACATTAGCACCGGCCAAATCTATAGTAAGGAAAAGTTATTACGAATGCGATGACGAATTTGAAGTTTCTGATGATGAAAATGAAGAATATGAACCATGGAATAAGATGGATTTGGGAAAGGAAGGTGAAGAAGATGAGCAAACAAAGTAATCCAGACAGGTAAAAACACGAGCATAAAAAAATAAAACGAAAGTTATAGTTTACCATTTCATATATGATATGTGTTTTTGTTGTAAAACGCAAGCATAAAAATATATAAACGCAAGTTATATTTTATCATTAAAATATGATATGGGATTTTAGCTCTAAAATGCAAGCATAAAAATATAAAACGCAAATGTTTTTTTAACATTATTTTTTACAGGAATGAATATCTATGATGGATAGGAATATTGAAAGATACCAAGAAATTGAGAAAGAGATGAATGAAATGGTTCAAAGAATAAGGAGTAACAATTATTGTATTCTAGATTTGTTGGAGAGGTGTGACAAATGGGATGTTGTTTGTAAGAAGGAGGCAACTACAACAGACATCAATGAAGAAAATGAAAAAAATAAATCTGGAGTGGACGTGGAATATTTTAATGAAAACATGCTAATTGAGATTGATGATCCAATAGATGATAATGCTAGTGGTGATAAGGGTGATAGGGATAAAGTTGATAATAACAGTTGGGAGAAAAATGATGTGTAGGATGACCATGTCAGTGAGGAGATAGTTGAGAAAACTGGTGAGAAGGATGATGATGGGCATAAGGATGACAACACAATTAGTCGATTGGTGGTTGGAGAAAAAGATGATATCGAAGGGGAGAAAATTGATGGGAAGAAGGATTAGAATGTCGGTGAGGATATAGTTACTGAGAAGAATGATGATGGGCAAAATGATGATGATCCAAGTGGGGGATTTGTGGTTGGATTAGATGATGATATAGAAGGGGAGAAAATTGATGAGCATGTTGAAGGTAAAAGAGTTGATTCGCAAGATAAAGATGAAGATGAAAATGCAACAGGAAACAATGAAGAAGTTGTGGAGGATACAAACGATGAGTTGGGGCATATTGATACCGATGTTGAGCATGTTATAACAAAAACTCCATTTTGTCAAGCTGATGTAGAACAAAATTTGGAGACACCAAAGGCTCAACCAATCCCTAAATCTACATCCCCTACAAGTCAGAAAAATGAAGCAAAGGGTAAAGAAGTGGATTAGCAGGGGATCAGAAAAAGAGAGAAATACCCTGCACCAGCGTTGAAGTCGCCGTACCTTAACCACGGAAGATTGTAAGTTGTATTATAGTTTGAAAATATTTTGTTACATCTTACGTATTCTTATTTGACTATTTATTTTATAAAATGCAGCTAACTAGTATACCATTCAGTGTGGTTTGAAGCACCAAATGTAGTGTTTGAAAGTTTGTTTGATGGAATCTGGCTACATAATGGTGTAGTTGACACATGGACTGAGCTGTTGAATTATGAAGAAAAGAATAAGAGTGAGGGCTTAGGTTATAGGTTGTTCTGCACAACACAAACCCTGGTAAGTTTATTTATTATTAAACGCAAGTGTTGGGTTACTATTAAATGCAGGTTCAAAAAGGTATGCCGAGTATAAACACAAATAGTATTAATCATCAAACGCAAGTATTATATGTTTGCTGATTATTGAAAGCAATTAGGCTACTTAAACGCAATCTTTTGACTTTGTATAAGTGTAGCCTGATAAGTATTATTTCAAAGGGTATTCAATGGATGAAATAATGAAGATCTTTTCAGATAATATGGTAATTCTGATGGATAGATTGAATGTCAAAAAGGCAGATGAATTTGACATAATCGTATGCCCCTTACTGATAAACAAACATTTCTACATGGTGTGCTTCCATCTAAAAAATTCAACCATTGAGCTAGTTGATAACTCAAAATATGGAGAAAATTTCAAGAAAAGATACAAAGTAGTCCCTATAAAAACGGTAAATGTAAACTATAAATTTAAACGCAACCATGTTTATTACGTTATCTAACTTATAAATTATTCAAAATGATTGAAGCAAAAAATATTATGCATCTTCTTAAAGGTGATATGCAAAAAAAAAAAAAAAAAAAAAAAAGCAATTTGTAAACTGGAAAAAACGAAAATACAACGAAAAGAAATGGATTAGAGAACATTGAACAACCAGGTCGACTGCGGTGTATTTGTATTGCGACACATGGGAATGTACAAAGCAGTAAAGAATTGGTCGTGTGGCTTCCATAACGAAGGAGTTGAACAAGATAAGCAGATAAGAGGATTACAACGAAAATACTGCGCAAATATAACACTTAATGAATACAACATGGTAAGGGATGGAATTATTGAACTTGCAGAAAATTTTGATAAATATGATTAAAAGAGTAGGGTGCTGAGGAATGTAAAACAAAAACTTCAGAGAAGGCAAGATGATCTTATTGAAAAAGACTGAAAAATGTAAAACCAAAACATTTTATTTGGTTGACAAAAACATCTTATTTCTTTATTATCAGTTTGAATGATGAATGATTGTTATAGACATTGTGTATTTTTGGTAATAAAATATAATTAGGTAGAACAAAAGTTTTTTTTTTTATTAAAACGCAATTAATAAAAAATGATTGTTATAGACATTGTGTATTTTTGGGATTGTGACATCCATATTCACATATTTTTTTTTTGCTTTATAAGTTAAATGTTTTGGTAGTGATTCAATGCATGCACACAAAGTATATATAGGAACGTATATTGTAATTTGTAAGTAAGTTAAAATGCAAATGATGTTCATATATGGTTTTTTTTAATATATACAACTTGCATTTTGTATGAAGTAAACTTGCATTTGTTTGTGCTTACATAGATAACATGTGTTTGGTATTAAAATGAACTTGAATGTCTTGTATTGTTAAAAGTTGCGTTTGAATTATGTATAACTTACGTTTAATATTTTCCTGTTAAACAATAGATGTTTCGAAGTATACTATTGTTCCGTTTGTACAAGTTGATAAATTTGAGCAACCTATAAGTATATTGATTAAAAAAACAAGTTTAGAGGAAAAGGAAACAAGTTGTTGAAACATCATCATCTGATGATGTTGTGGAGATAAGGAAGAAGCAGAATAAACAACACAAACAAAAGCATGTGGTTATTGATTAATCTTCATCCGAAGATGTTGATGTGCAAAAGAAAAAGGGAAAAAAGTGAAAAAAATGCAAAAAAAGAAAAAGCTTCCAAAAAAGCATGTGGTTTTGACTATTGAGTATGATTTAACTGCAACAGGTTTGGGATACTGGTTGCTCATGAACTTTGATGATGAAACATGCCAGCTGAATGTGGGGGATCATAAACTTAACATAACAGACGCAACGATGCATGCGCTGTTCGGTAT
The DNA here is from genome assembly GCA_028751855.1 of Ambrosia trifida. Classification (NCBI taxonomy): domain Eukaryota; kingdom Viridiplantae; phylum Streptophyta; class Magnoliopsida; order Asterales; family Asteraceae; genus Ambrosia; species Ambrosia trifida. The sequence goes on along the minus strand of CM054128.1, from coordinate 58,681,419 downwards.
CCCAATGGGTAAAATATCAGTAAAAGAGAAGCATAGGCCTAGGAAAGGCTCTGCTAAAACATTTGATGAATTCAAGAATCAATTCCTGTCGAGCAAAGTAACTATTACGAACATCCTGAATATGATAAAAGGCAATCAAAACGGTGGCCGCTTATTTAAACTAATTTTTTTGTGCTCTGGAACACTGTTTTTGGAGAAATAACAAAGTCAACTACCATAAACCAAATATTCTTGGAGGGGATTGAGAATGAGGATGAAATTGCGAATATGAATTGGTGCGCATACATGGTTGAATGTTTAAAGATGACCAAATCTGCATGGAGTGGGTATAAGAAGCTGTATAATGGTCATATAGCTTTGCTAACAATAAGTAACTTTGAAAAACCATCTAAGTTAAAACTTTATAAACATTCTAAAGACTGAAAAAGACTGAAAAATGTAAAACAAAACATTTTATTTGGTTGACAAAAACATCTTATTTCTTTATTATTAGTTTGAATGATGAATGATTGTTATAGACATTGTGTATTTTTGGTGATAAAATATAATTAGGTAGAACACAAGTTTTTTTATTTATTAAAACGCAATTAATAAAAAATGATTCAAACAAATACTGATATTGAAAAAGAAGGTTATTATAGTCAAACTCAATTTATTTTTTAAAAACGCAAGTTATAAAATATGAACACTATCAAATAAGATGAATTTTTAATCACACACAATTAATAAAAAAAATGATTCAAACAAAGACTGAAATTGAAAAAAGAAATATATTAAAATAAAATGCAAGTTGTTTTTAAAAATGCAATTTATAAAATATGAACACTCTCAAATAACATGAAGTTGTTAGCAAAAAATAACAGCTTATACAATTTAATTTTTTACTAAAACGCAAAAAAAAAAATGTTAATATGAATTTGTTAAAAAAAGTTGTATACATGTATAAAATTCAAAGTGACGGTTTAAAAGGACAATTCACAGAGATGTCATTTCAAACTGATTAGAAAAGGAAATATAGACCGTCATGATGAAACTGAACATTATTCAAATTAGAAAATAAATTTTTAGAAATGTGAACAGTCTTGTATTAACTATACGAACTCAACTCTATATAATCAGATGATCTAAATACATATAGGGCAACCTCTCCACTTTCATCCTTTTCCATAATCCTCTCTTACTACAAAAAAAAAATATCCGATCAAAAAACCTCAAAAATGGCTGACAACATAACTCTTAGAACCTGGTGGTTTGCCAACAAAAGTTTTACCTTATGATGAATGATAACCGTAAAAGGATATACAGATGTGCAGAGAGTGTGCTGAGAAACACTTCAAAGCCAGTATTGGAAAAAAATGCTTGCACTGGTGTTCCTCGTCTCAGCCAATCAACTGGGGTTGATAAGCTATTTGATAAATTAAAGAAGATGTTAAAAAATTGTGAGCTAAGGGAGGTGCAGACGTGGAAATTTGATGAAGAACACTTTAAGGTGGTTGTGAAGGTTGAGGATGGAGAGACAAAATTCTTCAATCCTAAAGAAATATGTTTCTCAAGGGATTTAGATTTTTTGAAAAGTTTGTCTGAAAAACCCATTATAAACCGAATTGGAGCCGAGTTTGGTTTAGAAGTTGTGGTGATGGTGATGGCTTAGGTTGATCTGTGGTCTGGAGTGGATGCAACTACAGACTCGGAGAAAGATGGGTAAGATAAAGAAGAGATGGATCATGAAGACATAGAAGTTGAGTTTAAGGGTGAAACTAACGTCACAATTTCTCCCCCTATAGGCTAATTTCTACATGGATGTTGGTGGGGTGATATGTTGGTGCTGGTTTTAGTTATCTTGTTTTAAATGTTTTCTTTTGATGTTTTGTTATAATGAAATGTTTAATGTAATGAACTGCTATAGTATTTTGACTAATTTTGACTTCTTATTTATTATTTTGTATAATTAATCAAACGCAAGTTGGAAATAACAAACAAGAAAGATCATCAGTGTGATAGAACATAAACGCAACTAGTATTTATACTATATTATAAAGCATGTGGGAAGGATGACTACAAAATTTAGGTAATTACAATATCTTATGCTTATAGTACAATACTTAAGTAGCTTAGTAAAAGGGTAAAATTGTCTTTCTTCATGATGGTAATGCTTATGCTACAATACTCAAGTAGCTTAGTAAAAGGGTAAAATTGTCTTTCTTCATGATGTCAATTGTCTTTCAAATCTAATAATTAGATTTCTTAAATTTCACTAAAACAAAATAGCTTTTATTTAAATTTCAATAAGTGTAACAATAATAAAAATTAATTCATGACTTTTGGTTAGTAAAAAGTAGTTAAAATATATTAAACCTAATAATATTTACATAAAACATTTGTTTAGCAAGTATATTGTTCTTTAATGACATAAAAACCAAAACTTTTGTTCACCAAGTCTAATAATCAAATTAAAAAATAAAATTAAATATCATCATCATCATCATCATCATCATCATCAACATCATCATCATACTCAGTTAATCTCACCTTTAGCAAAGCTAAGGTAGGGTCTGAGGAGGGTAAGATGTAGACAACATTACCTCTACCCCTAAGAATAGAGAGGCTGCTTCTAGTGAGACCCCCGACACGATGTGGTTTGATATCAAAACTTGGACATAAGGCACAAAACACTTAGAAATCGGGAGAAACCTGATCGGTGCATGTACCTTTTGTCTTTTGGCTATCCACGCCACCACATGATGCATGATTAACCGTCCGTCGTTTTTAATGCTATTTTCATGAAATTAGTAAAATTAAGTATATATGATATAAAACATTTGATTAATTGATCTTTATACAAATTGTGATTGTTATTTAAAACTGAGCCATAAAAATATCAAGACATATAAAAATGAATATTAGCTAAAAACAAAAATAAAAGCTCTCTTTTTGTTTATACATCATGTTTAAATTGTCTTTAATTTTATTTAAATTTTAATAAGTGTAACAGTAATGAAAGGTTAATTCATGACTTTTGGTTAGTAAAAAGTTGTTACAAATCCATGTTAAATGTTAAGACAAAGAAAATATAATCGGCTAAATAACTAGCTTTTCAATGCCATTACTAATGCAAGTTACTAGTTTTAATAACTTCAAAATATATACCATCTTAACCTAACCCTCCAGTAGTCATATATCTCTCTTACATCTCTCAATCAGCACACATATTAATTCGTTAATACAGAACATGTTTCCTCGATTGCATTTCTGCTTAGAAGTTGTTTGTTAAACATCAAGAACTTATAAATAGTCGCCCACCGATTCCTGCTCAACGACCCATATCTCAAATCTCTTATCAAATAGAAGCATCAGGTGATAAGTTTCGTACGTTACTGCAATATATACATACTAAATACATATAAATGGATAAAATTTATGAGAAAATTATCTACATTGATTTACATCAGAAAGCTTTCATTTCCTAAAAAAATAATATTTTTGGATCATGTATGTCACACCCTCAAATTCCACATGCGGGGTTTTACCGCGAGGCGCGTGACACACCAGGATCCAAGTCAACGGTCACAATAAACGACATCTATATGATATGAAAACAACGTAAATTGCCCATTAAGTTTCAAAAATCCAACCATCGCTTGCGGAAGCGTAAAACTTTATTACAACTCAAAAGTAAAACATGAAAGTCTGATAATACTCAAAATGAAATGCAAATGGATCCTAGACGCCGTGAGACTCCGTGCGCCTAAACTCAATGCTTCTACCTTAGCGACCTGAGAAGACATGCCAAAAAGACGTCAACATATAATGCTGGTGAGTTCACAGGTTTTAAGTTCACAAAGCATTTCTAGCATAAAGAGTTTCATCAAAAGTACCAAGTATGCAAACCTTTAATTAAATAACAAACGTTTCCTTACTACTACGACTGTGTTGCCGAAACCATTACTAACAAGCGTTGCATGTGTTGCTGCCCGTGTTTGAGTTGCCAAGAATAGAGACAATATGCACCCGCCCGGCTCCCAGCCGTCGGGTGGGGTACGTCAAGCCCAATAGATCTATCCACATTTCCTCCGTTGTGCCTCACACATTCATGATTTCCCCAGGGACTTAGCGTTGCGTTGCGTCGTATAGTAATTTAAAACAAGCGTTGCATTACCAAAAGCGTTGCGTTTCCAATAGCGTTGTGTTTCAAAAGCGTTGTGTTTCAAAAGCGTTGTGTTTCAAAAGCGCTGTGTTTCAAAAGCGTTGTGTTTCTAAAGCGTTGTGTTTCAAAAGCGTTGTGTTTCAAAAGCTTTGCGTTTCATAAGCGTTGCGTTTCCAAAAGCATTGTGTTTCAAAAGCGTTGCGTTTCAAAAGCGTTGCGTTTCAAAAGCATTGTGTTAAAACGTGTGGCATGCTTCTCCCCCAAGAGAAAAGTGTATAAAAGAGGGGCCGTGAAACTCACCTTAGTGTGCGTCCTCAGTAGAATAGAAATACGATACGTGTGTAATAGTTCCTACTAGTGGCGACCTATCAATGAGTTTACATAAGTGTGATGACTGCTAACCCGAAGCCTAATCAGTCTCCAAATCGTCCAGACCGTGACTGTGTATGTTGAAAACATGTTTGAACCTTAAACCGACCCGACCGGACAAGACCCGACATCCCATTGGTGACCCGACATTCCACGTGTTAGCCACATACAAGATATCATGCAACATATGCAATTAAACACTTAGCATGCGCAAAATTTCACCCTATCTAGCATAAACAAGTCCGAACACGTATTACCAAGGTGTCAAATGCCTAATTAACGCATAAACAAGTCCGAACACGTATTACCAAGTTATTAGATGTTGGGTCTGCTGACCTGGAGAAGAATAGATGATTAGAAAGCCAAAACATGCTATCAGTTTGATCCTTGAATAAACAGTCTTTACAACTTACTTCTCCCAAAAGACTGCTGACCCTAACTACTGTTCTATCCAAACAACTGCTCAACAACTACTGATACAAAGAACTGCTGAGTAAACAACTGATGAAGAACAACTGCTGATACAAGTACTGAAGACCAAAGCACTGCTGGAACCAACAGCACTTAGGCTCCAGCAGTGGATACAAGACCATCAGAGTTTATCTACAACAGCTGTTTAATATCAGTGCTTTCAATGTAACAGTAGTGTGTAATAGGCAGATGTTTATGTTTGTTATTCTGTTAGAGGTCACTGTCTTAGGTGACGTCAGCCTAGGTCATTAGTGGTTTGAGTCTGTCTATAAATAGAACAGTGCTTGTACTGTTCTATTGTATCACACACACAAACATTCTCTCAGACAAACACTGTGTGATCAGGCTGAGGGGGAGTAATTGTACGATTGTAATCTTTTGGATTAATGAAAGCTTTCGATCTGAAAACATTTACTCTCTTGTTTTGATTAACAGTTTATTATTCCGCTGCACTTTCATTCTATTTTCAATTCAGTATTACCATATTTAGTTAAACAATCAAAAAAACAAACTCAGATCCTAACAATTGGTATCAGAGCTTGGTCAATTAAATTCGATCTAACAAATCAATTTAATAATCAGCTCACAATTATTGATATCGTTTGTCTGTTAGATTGAAAACAGAGTAATAGTTTAATTTCGTTTCAACCGTTTTTAAACAGACTTTGTTTTTTGAAAAATCAGAGAATGGCTTCTATCAATCACGATCCACATAACACTGGCACGAACAACAAGCCACCGATGCTTGTCAGATCTGAATACAATATCTGGCAACGTCGGATGAGCCATGTTCTAGCTCAACAAAACACTGGGTGTTGGAAGTCGGTTATCTTCGGACCACATGTTCCGACTGTGCCGAGTACTGAAGATCCCAAAGTGTTTGAGCCAAAGAAACTTGAAAACTACTCCGACCAGGATTTTCAGAAAATTGAGCTAGATGCTAAGGCCTTCAGTATTGTGGCCATGGCTCTACCCAATGATATATATGCTGGGTTGTTACACTGTAACAGTGTAAAGGAGTTGTGGGATGCACTGAAAGAACAGTTTGGTGGGACTGAGGAGGTTATTGAAAACAATCGTGAAATACTTAACCAACAATATGAAACATTCAGTCATGTCAAAGGAGAGTCATTAACTCAACAGTTTGAGAGATTTAATTACTTAATTAGTGAACTAAAATTGGTTGGTCTTACTTACCCTCATTCAACCTTGAACCATAGGTTTTTGAGATCATTACCAGACAAATGGGACACTATTGCTATTGTGATGAGAAACTCAATAGGATTTAAAGACCTATCACTGACCCAGCTTCATGGTAAGCTCTTGACCTATGAGAGAGAGCTTAACCAGAAAAAGAAGCTCCAGGACTCTGGAAAAGTGTCTGATGACTATGTGTTTGGGAATACAACACTTTTGGGTCATGATGAGGTGCCTGGAAACACAAAGGATCAGAGTTATGATCATTTTATTGACATAACTTCAGGTTTTAACTCAGGTTTTAACTCTGATTCTTATTCACCAAACTATGCTTTCACAGCAAGTGGTGGTGATATACAGGCATCTGACAATATATCCTTTGAGTATGATGACCTGAAATACTTTGACCCTGATGATTTGGAAGAAATGGACAGTATGCACCAATTGGCCCTTCTCAGTGTAAGAACTAATAATTTTTACAAGAAAACTGGTAGAAGGTTTCCAGGGTTGACTGGCAGATCTAAGGTTGGGTTGGATAAATCAAAGATCAAGTGTTATAAATGTCATAGGTTTGGTCATTTTGCTAGGGAATGTAGGGGTCAACATGGTACACCTATGATAACCTATCCAAATCAAAGACCACAGACCAACACTTATCAGAATTCCTATAATGCCCCTGGACCAAATGTGCAAAACACTGCTCATTTTGCACAGTCCTCAAACACTGTTCCAGTCCAGTATGTCCAAACCACTGTTCCTCAGATCCACTATGTGCAAACACCTGTTGCTCAAACACCTGTGCAAACGACTGTTGCTCCATCCTCTGCTCCTGCAGAGACCAGTCAACAGAGCTTCTTTACACAAGGCTTTGTTGATTGGAGCAGTCTACCTGATGAGCTAACAGATGAGAATTTTGCGCTAGTTGCCAAAGCTGAAAATGAACCAGAAAATTTTTGTTTCATGGCTATGGTGGATGAGATTGAATCTGAGGAGGTGGTAACTGAATCTGATGTTGTGACTGATGATGTTGTTAGTGAAGTTGTTACAGGTGAAAAACCTGAAGAAGAGGTTGTGAATCTCACAGATCCCTGGGGTGCATCTGATGACTGTGAGTGCAAGTGTGATTGTGCATTGATGGCTGCTGCTAAGGTATCTCCTCAAATTCTTAAAGAATTGTGTTCTGACAAATGTGTGATAGCATTTGCTAACATTAAAGAGGTGAATGAAAACCTTAGAAAGAAAATTTTGGACGATGAAGTTAAATTTGAAAAACATACAAAAGATTTGAAAACAAGTTTAACTGCAAAAGAGTCTGAAATAAGCAGCTTAAAACATGAAGCAACTATAACCAAAGACCAGCTCCAAACTATGATAGCAAAATATCAAAGTTGCAAAAGTGAGCTAGAGTCCACCCAAGTTGAATGTGAGAAATGGGTGGAATCATGTAGAGGCTTTGAAATGTTACTCAACAAACAAACTAAAAGTCATGTGAAGTTTGGCTTTGGTTTTGAAACCACTGCTCCTGCTTTTGAAAACACTGACAAAAAGAGTCAAAAGTCTGTTGAGGTAATACCAACAAACCTGCAGGGTCAAGAGATTAAAATCACTGAACCAAATGGTAAGAAAATTGTTCTTGAAAAACCAGAAGGTTCCTCATCTTTTGCTGAACTTGAAAAGTATGAATTTAAACCTACTTGGTCTGATGAGTGTGATACTCTTGAGAATTTCAAACCTGTTGATTTTAAAACACCTGAGGGAAAGACAGCACCTCAGGCAAAGGTCATTCCATTGGCTAAAGTCATTCCCCTAAAAAATCTTCCAGCAGATGCTCAAACATCTACTGAAAAGAAGGCTGAAAAGGGGAAGAAGAAAGAAAAGACTGTCAACTTGTTCTGTGATTTCTATGAAAAGAAGAATCATGTCACCAAAAACTGTTTTCTTCTAAAAGCATATGACATTAACAAAGGAACAAGTGAATGTGATTCCAAAGCCACATGTTCAATATGTGGGAAAAAGAATCACAAGACCAAAGAGTGCTTGTATCTCAAAAATTTTGATGTAAAAATACAAGAATACAAAGCTAAAACTCTTGCAAACCCTGTGGTTAGTACTCCAAAAGGAAAGCCCAAACAGACCTTCACCCCTGTCCAAACATCTGTTACAAAAAGGCTTGAAACATCTGCTTCTAGAGATGTCCAAGTAACAGATGCTCCACCCACAAGCAAATACCCAAGAGGTTATGGTCAACCTCCATGTCACAGTCTGCCACATGTTTATGAGGAGCCAAAGAGACCCTCTAAACCAAGAGTGAACAGAAATCCATATGGGTATTATCATCTGTCAGGAAGTGATCAAACAACTGCTGCCCCAAGTGTTGACATCCAAGCACTGGCAAATGGTCAGCAGCAGTTGTTGACCTTAATTCAGAAATTGGTCCAAACCACTGATCACCTTCCAAAGCTTGAGTCTGAAAGGTCTGAGGACCCATCCAAAGCCAACTTGGCTTTGGACACTCACCAAAACTAATCATTTACTGATGTGCAGGGAGCTTCTGCTTGTTTAGATAGTCTTTGGCATGTAGATAGTGGAGGTTCCAGGCACATGACAGGATGTAGAGCCCTGCTTCTGGACTTCTTGGCTCATGGAGGGGGTGATATATCCTTTGGTAATGATTCTAAAGGTAAGGTGTTGGGTTCAGGGACTGTACAGGCTGGAAAACTCAAGTTTGAAAATGTCAATCTTATTGATAATCTCAAGTTTAATCTTCTGAGTGTTTCACAAATGAGTGACAAAGGTTATGGCTCATTTTTCACAAAGAAAACTTGTAAGATTATTGGGCCAGAAGTGGTGAAAAAGATTGATACCATTATTGCTGAGAGCAAAGCACAACTTGTTGCTCATAGAAGTGGCAATGTGTATGTTGTTGATATGTTAAAGGACAATCCTATGGCAAATGTCTGTCTGTTTTCTGCTGCCTCCACTAAGGAGACAGAATTGTGGCATAGGAGATTGGGTCACACCAACCTTAATACTATCAACACACTCTCCAAACAAAGCCTTGTCAGAGGCTTACCATCAAAAGAATTTAAATGTGATGAGCATTGTGTTTCTTGCTTAAAAGGGAAACAACATAAAAGCTCTTACAAATCCATTGATGAGTCCAAAACTAGTCAGTGTCTACAACTGTTGCACATGGACTTGTTTGGCCCTGTTAAAATCATGAGTCTAAGAAGAAAGAGATTTTGTCTTGTTATAGTTGATGATTTTTCTAGGTTTACATGGACTTACTTTTTACATTCTAAGGATGAGACTGCAGGTATATTGAAGGACTTTGTCACCAAAGTTGAAAAGCAATATGACTTGCCAGTAAAAGTCTTCAGGAGTGACAATGGAACAGAGTTTAAAAATAAGGAGTTGGATGACTTCTGTGTGACAAAAGGGATTGTGAGGCAGTTCAGTATCCCAAGAACACCAGAACAAAATGGGGTGGTTGAGAGGAAAAATAGAACTCTTATAGAAGCTGCAAGAACCATGCTAGCAGATTCTGGTTTGCCACTGTCCTTTTGGGCAGAAGTTGTAAACACTGCTTGCTATGTTCAAAACAGAGTTTTGATCAACCCCAGACATCAAAAAACTGCTTATGAAATTCTGTTCAAAATCAAACCATTAATCTCATTTTTAAAAATCTTTGGCTGCCCATGTTTCATTTTAAATCTCAAAGATTCCATTTCAAAATTTGCAGCCAAAGTAGACTGTGGTTATTTTCTGGGATATTCTTCTACTGCTAAGGCCTACAAAGTGTTTAACACAAGGACTAAGACAATAGAAAAAACTCTGAATGTAAAGTTCAATGAACTTTCATCTTTAAAAATCCCTGCAAACCCTGCTGAACTATTTGATTTAGATAAATTCAAATTTGAAGATATCACTGTTAAAGCTAACAATGCAGGTATTCCACAGTCTCCACAACAAGATTACAGAACAGATGTTGTGATCCCCAGTCACTACAAAGTCTATTCTGCCTCAGAGGAAGCAGTTGTTCAAAACAATTGTCAAAACTCTGCCACAGCTGTGTCAATCACTGTTGGCCAGTCTTATCCTCAAACCACTGCTTCACCCCTCACAACCACTGACCTATCATCTGTTGACAAAAGTCAATCATCTGTTGACAAAAGTCAGTCAAGTTTCACACCACTTGGACCCATTCCTCCATTACCTTTCCAAACATCTGATGGCACTACAGAAGTACCAACAGATGTTACACCAACATAGTCACCAAACCTTTGTCCATCACCTCAAAATGCCATTGTTCCATATCAAGGAGATCTTATTTACTTAAGAGCTCATCCACCAGACCAGATCATTGGCAACATCAGAGAGGGTGTGCTCACAAGAAGCCAATCCTCAAATATCTGTCTTTTTGCAGGTTTCTTATCCCTCACACAACCTGTCAAGTACCAAGAGGCACTGAAAGACAACAGTTGGGTAGAGGCCATGCAGGAAGAACTCCTTCAATTCAAAAGACAACAAGTATGGGAGCTTGTACCACTTCCTAAGGATGTTTGTCCTATAGGAACAAAGTGGGTCTTCAAAAACAAGACTGATGAAAGGGGTATTGTTGTCAAGAATAAAGCCAGGCTTGTGGTTCAAGGCTTCAGACAAGAAGAAGGAATAGATTATGATGAGACTTTTGCTCCTGTAGCAAGACTAGAAGCCATCAGACTCTTTTTAGCCTTTGCTGTCAACCACAACATAAAGGTGTATCAGATGGACATCAAATGTGCTTTCCTTTATGGCAAAATTCAAGAGGAGGTCTATGTATGTCAGCCACCTGGTTTTGAAGACACATTCCATCCTGACTATGTCTACAAGCTCAACAAAGCCTTGTATGGACTTAAACAAGCACCAAGGGCCTGGTATGAAACTCTCTCCACATTTCTCTTATCCATTGGCTTCACAAGAGGTAAAATTGACAAAACTTTATTTCTTAAATGGAAAGGGAAACACTTAATGATTGTTCAAATATATGTGGATGACATCATTTTTGGATCCATATGTAACCAAATGTGTGAAGAGTTCAGAAAACTCATGACAGCAGAGTTTGAGATGAGTGCCATGGGTGAGCTTCAGTGTTTCCTTGGTCTTCAAGTGAAACAACTGCAAAATGGCACATTCATTCACCAAAACAAATATGTAAAGAACTTATTAACCAGATTTGAGATGAATGATTGTAAGCCATGTAGCACACCCATGAGTACAGTCAAGCTGCTCACTATTGATGACAAGGATGAACTGGTTGATCAAACACATTATAGATGTATGATTGGGTCCTTATTCTACCTAACTGCATCTAGGCCAGACATTATGTTTGCTACCTGTGTCTGTGCCAGATCCCAGGCTTCACCCAGAAAGTCAAACCTTATTGCTGTGAAAAGGATATTCAGATACCTCAAAGGTGCTCCCACACTTGGTATCTGGTATCCTGCTAATGGAAACATTGAGTTTCAGGTTATTCAGATAGTGACTTTGCTGGCTGTCACACCACATGAAAATCCACTTCAGGAGGGTGCCAATTTCTAGGGAATGCCTTAGTTTCATGGCAAAGCAAAAAGCAGGCAGCTGTTTCAACTTCAACAGCTGAAGCTGGATACATTGCTGCTGCAAGCTGTACAGCCCAACTCATGTGGCTTCAAAATCAACTACTGGATTTTGGGATAACTGCACTTAGGACTCCACTCATGTTGGACAGTCAAGCTGCTGAAAATATCATCAAGAATCCAGTCTCTCATCCCACTACCAAACACATTGACATAAGACATCATTTTGTCAGAGACAGCTATGAAAAAGGTTTGATTTCTTTACACCATGTTCCAACAGAGGATCAGTTGGCAGATGTGTTAACAAAAGCTTTAAACACATCTACCTTTACAAATCTGATTTCCAGAATTGGTATGTTAAACATGGATTAAACAAATAAAGTTTCAATAAATCTTAATAAAATGTTTCAGCAAATCAAATTTTTAAATAGCTGTTTGGTTGAAAAATCTGTTTATAACATCTGATCAGATAAACAACCACTGTTTCATTCATATCCACTGTTGGTTGAAAAGTCTGTTTCAAAACATCTGATCAGATAAAACAACTGTTAGTTGAAAAATCTGTTTCAGAACATCTGTTCAGATAAAACAACTGTCCGCTTATATATATATATATATTATATCTATAAAAAAAACAACAGTTGGATCCATCAGCTGTTTGTATCAGTTGTTTGCCAAAAACAGCTGTTATCCACTAGATGTTTCATCCATCAGATGATTGCCACGTCTGCTCGTATAAGCAGAGGTTTGGCCACATCAGCGGTTTCATTGAGCCTATAAAAACCCTGTTTTACCACAACAGACGTTACACTGTCTCATTGTATTCAAATACTGAAAACCGCCTTCTTCATTCTCAAACCCTTCATCAATATCCAATCATCTTCACCTTCGAAATCCATTACAATGGATCTTCAAGCCAAAGCTACACACAATTGTCTCCCCTATCTGATTAAAACAGATGACAACACTCCATTTCATTCCACAATCGACATTTTCCTAAACTCCAAATACTTACCTATCCTAACCGCTAACGCCCCCATTTATCTTGATACACTCCAAGAATTTTGGTTGAATGCTGAGTTTCTACTACAAGACAAAAAGCCTACTTCCATTATTTCCAAAATTGGAGAAACCAGTATCGTCATTACCCCTGAAACCATATCCACAACCTTCACACTGAATGACTTGGCAGGTAAGGATTCCTTTACTAAAACAGAGCTTCACACTGAGTTCCAAGAAAGAGGGTATGATGGTCAGATGACTGGATCAACTCTTTTCAAAAAGTTTTTCCCTCCAGTCATGAAATTTTTCTTCCATACTCTTCTTCTTTGTGTTTCTGCTAAATCCACATCCTTTAATGAAATTCCATTGAGGATGCAATATCTGGGTTATGCTATGTTGTCAAACTCTGACTTCAATCTCTCCCAGGGATTGTTCATGGACTTGGTATCAAATGTGAAAGCAGTCAAGTCTGGGTCAAACAATGCTTTTCTTATTTACCCAAGAATTCTTAGTGTAATCTTACAAAAAGTCTTACCAGAAAAAGTTTTCAAAAAGGGTGAGGCTATGCAAATGAAAAGCTTAACTGATGAAACTTTCACAAGAATGCTGGGTGGAAGCACCCAAGAAAAAGTGTCTAAAGTGTCAAAAGTTTCTAAAACACAAACAAAGAGGACAAAGGCAACAACTGTTGTCAAAACCTCTGTTGTTGAGCCCACTGCTCCTGGTGATCATGGCACTACATCCAGTGCTGTGAAACCCACACCAGCTACTTCCAAAAAGAAACATCCATCCACAAAAACCACCACTCAACCACAAATGAGGCTTCTGGATGTTGAGGTACCAGAAGAAACCACTGTTGCACAACAAATGCAACCTGAAACCACTGTTGTTACTTCCTCACAACAGTTGGACATACCTCCACCTGACCAAACTCCTCATGAATCCTCTCAAAAGGATCATGTTGTAAGCCAAGGGGACACACATCATGATACATTTGAGTCACTTGACCAAATGTTCACAAGCCCCTCTCCCAGGGCTAATTCTCTTGTTACTCCTCCACCCTCACCATCACATCATGTCCCACAAACAATGCAACCTTTGTTTGAAGCAATTGACAAATCTCAGGAAGATCCCAGTTCCTCTCTTCCACCTGTCACTGAGAGTATACTCCAACAAGTGACTGGTCCTGAGAATATACAATCTGCTATCCCACAAACAGAAGAGGAGGTTACACCACCTGAGTTCAATGAAACTCTAGGTGAGTTTTCAAGTGGAGCAGCCACTACTGATGTAGAGACCACTGTCTCACATCAGGACAGTGATTACATAGCTAAGACTCCCTTGAAGGCAACAACTGTTGAAGCCACTATAGTGTCTCCAAAAACAGTTGGAAGTCCCCAGTACCAAGACAAAGGGGCATCTGATTCACCTATTAGGACTGAATCAGGTAGAACTACCACTGGTAGGGACTCAGATGATCCTATTAATTTAGGAGATGGGTCAAAATACCAAGAATTAACGGACAGAGTTTCTGTCATTGAAACCTCTGTTGCTGACATCAAATCTGATGTCAAGCTTATACTGAGCTCAATTGCAGACCTTTCCAAGAGTCAACCATCCACAGCTGATATAGCCAGTGAGTTATGGAAATCAGTTTCCCCCATCATCATAGTTCACAGAAAACTGGCTGATCAGACACATGAAACTTACATGGCTGAGATCAGGAATATGGTAGATGCAAGGTACAAAGATACCCATGCTGATATCAAAGCCATCAAGGACCACCTGCTGAAGACTACTGGCTCTGCCCCTACCACCATCCTCAGGGATGAAAATGATGATGCTTTCACGGCTGATGATGCCAAAAAGGGGGAGAGTGGCAGAGATAGGCTACCAAACTAGATCCTTTTGGTTGTCCTCCTTCTCAAAAAGGCCAAGCCAAGTCTGCCAAGAAACCAGAGTCTACCAAATCAGCTCCACAACAACAAGCTCCACAACAACAACAAGCAACAACAGCACCACCACAACAAACCACTGAGAAGAATAAAGCAGTAGATGACTCTGCAAACATAGAAGCTGAAAAGGCTGCTCAAGAGAAATAGAAAAGAGCTGACACTTTGGAAGTTAAAGCAGAGTCATTAATTGAACTCAAAAAGAAACAACAAAGGGAAACTGAAGATGTGGGATCCTCTAAAAGGATGAAAAGACCTGCTAAGCATGTTAGAAAACCACCATCTAAGTTGAACACCTCTGTTGATAAAACCACTGCTACTGAAACCACTGCCACCCAAAACACTGAAACTACTCAAAAACCTGCTACCCAAACCACTGCACCCAAACCAACAAACACACCTGAACATACAACCACCAAACATACATCACCAGCTAAATCCCAAACATCTGCTGGACCTACTAAAAGGCCTACAGATGTTAATCCAACCACTGCTACCAAATCACCATCACCAAAAATCATGTACACAAGGAAGAGAAAATCAACCTTTGTTGTACATGATGAAAACATACACACATCACCAACCACCATTTCAACTGCCCAATCCACTCCTCCCATCACAGCTATTCCAATCACATCATTCTCACCACACACATCCAAGTTCAGATCCCATAGACCACCACCAACTATTACACCATTGGTTGTTCAGTATCCCCTTGAACTTGATCTACTCAAGGGGGAAATACAATCCTTCTACAATACTGAACAGCCATCAGAAAGATCCTTCCCATCTCTCCCAAACTTCCCTGTTCCCCTCAACCTTGACAAATATCTGAAATACAAGGGTGAACAGGTGGATGCCATTATTAAGGAGAAATGCAAAGGGAAGGATGACAGGACTGCTCAGGGCATCCATTCAGCAGAACTTAGCAAACTCAGAAGGATTGATGATTTTGCTAAGACCCTGAGCAATTCCATGTCCTCCATGCCTCTCAGTGTAGATTTGGAAAAGGAGGTAAGGGAATCTCTTCTTGAACAGATAATGGCAACCAAGCCTTACAAAGCAAACAAAAAGCAGTTCAATGGTTGGACTACTCATGCTTTGAGAGAAGAACTACTCAGGATTGAAGAAATGGCCAAAGACCCCAAGGCTAAAGTCTCTACTCCTAACTTTGGCAAAGGCAGAGACCCAGTCAGAGCCTTGAAGTTCAAAAGGATGAGGCAGGAGATTGTAGCTGCCAACTATGGGGAGATGAGGTCAGTTTCCAGATGGTCATAGTTAAGGCTAGTTGAAACTTACAAAAGTCTGGAAGAAAATAGGAAGAAGGATCCCAGCCTACCAAGGAAACCAATTTACACTGATGAACCAATGATGAAGAGACCCCAACAGACCTTTAACTTGGACAGCTTACTTGAAACCTCTGATCTAACAACTGCTGCAAGAGGACAGTTCAAAAAGTAGAAGGAGATGTCAGAGGAAGATCAAAGAATGTTTGCTGATACATTCATCAAGGAAGGGCTCTTCAATCAAATACACTATTTCTCTGATCCTACAACAGAGAAGCTCAGAGAACTCATTGGAAGACCTCCTTCACCCAACTCATCAAGAATAAAAGTTCATCTCAACAAATCCACTGACTCAAAAATTCTAAAGTGGAAAGTCAACAAATACAACCACGAATTGACATTGCTCAGGTCAGATGGAAGGGTTCAGAAGATCAGCATGGATGATGCTTACAGCCTATGTGCAGAAGATCACCAAACACTGCTAAATCTGGACCTAGAAAGAGATGAAGAAGACTTATTTGCTCTGAACTTTGAATTACAATTCAAAGGTCAAATCAGAGAAAGTCTGATGAGGAATAAAGATCAATAAATAAAGCTGAGTTTTGGCATCATCTGTTCTAGGGGGAGATTGTTGGGTCTGCTGACCTGGAGAAGAACAGATGATTAGAAAGCCAAAACATGCTATCAGTTTGATCCTTGAATAAACAGTCTTTACAACTTACTTCTCCCAAAAGACTGCTGACCCTAACTACTGTTCTATCCAAACAACTGCTCAACAACTGCTGATACAAAGAACTGCTGAGTAAACAACTGATGAAGAACAACTGCTGATACAAGTACTGAAGACCAAAGCACTGCTGGAACCAACAACACTTAGGCTCCAGCAGTGGATACAAGACCATCAGAGTTTATCTACAACAGCTGTTTAATATCAGTGCTTTCAATGTAACAGTAGTGTGTAATAGGCAGATGTTTATGTTTGTTATTCTTTTAGAGGTCACTGTCTTAGGTGACGTCAGCCTAGGTCATCAGTGGTTTGAGTCTGTCTATAAATAGAACAGTGCTTGTACTGTTCTATTGTATCACACACACAAACATTCTCTCAGACAAACACTGTGTGATCAGGCTGAGGGGGAGTAATTGTACGATTGTAATCTTTTGGATTAATGAAAGCTTTCGATCTGAAAGCATTTACTCTCTTGTTTTGATTAACAGTTTATTATTCCGCTGCACTTTCATTCTATTTTCAATTCAGTATTACCATATTTAGTTAAACAATCAAAACAAACAAACTCAGATCCTAACATTAGACATGTCACGGGGTTCCTAACATGTTCCTAGGTGTCAAACCGTGTTCCGAGATGTTAAAATACACATATTACAGCAGTACACGCGATTAGGAATCAAACATGCAATTAGGAAAAGTCAACTGGTGATTAGGATTGTAATCACATGAGCATACTAGCGACTATGCTCCCAATCGCCTCATGTAACATGCGATTGGGGCCAATCGCCCCTATTATAGGCGATTAGGGATCCCCTAATCGCTCATGCTGCACCATTTCGCCTTATTGCGCGTTTAGCCCTCCAAATCAGATCCGAAACATGTGGAAACACCCAATATTAAACCCAGAACATTTATCAAAATATTTCAAGCAAAAACCCCTAATTTATTATCATCCTAACCGTCCCGAATGCAAGCGTTTTCCCAAAATAGCATAACTAGCATGTAAACATCACATCAACATGCAAAACATACCCTAAATAGCAAATATCCAGATTTCATCACATAACGACATTGTCCGACATTATCCTACTGTTTTAGCATCATCCTAGTGTAAACCCTAACCTTAAACAATCAACAAAACACAACATATCATCATCAATCCTTCATAATCATTCAAACGGGTCAAAACGCCTATTATCAATAATACACATCTATGAACCTTCAAACTCCTAGGATAACATCATAATAACTCATTTAGATCAGAAACATATCATTAACACAAGAATAATCATGTTTAAACAATAAAAATCCTATCTTGCATGAATACATCACATATAACAAGCATAGAGGTTTGGGTTTGTTTAGAAACTGATTTTAATGAGTTTTCAAAGACACAAATGTTTAGAAACCAGACATTTAGGGAACAAAACAATATCATTACAAAGGTTTGGGATGAAGAACACACCTTGAAATTGCAAGATTATGAGGTGTAAGGCTTGGAAAGGTGATTTCTTGAGCAAAAACGTGTTCCAGAGGTTGGATAAGGTGTGGGATGGCTTTGGGGTGTGTTAGGGTTTCACAAATGATGTTTTACAACATAAGGGTGGTATTTATAGGCGTTTCTAGTCGTTAGACATGCGTCAGGCGATTACACAGCAGTACAGGCGATTAGGATTCCTAATCGCATGTACTACTAGCGATTGGAGCTCTAATCGCCTATAAATATCCCCCAATCGCATGACTTACTGGCGATTAGGCCAATCACCCCCTATTTACATGAAATTACGCGTAATCACCTATAATGTCATGCAATTACGCGTAATCACCTATAATGTCATGCAATTACGCGTAATCACCTATAATGTCATGCAATTGCGCGTAATCACTATTTTAACACATATAAACACGTATTCACATACCAGCAAGTCATATAATGATTGGAAGCACATAATGCATGATAACTAACACGTTCCCATCCGTTCACCAATTCCCGGGACTCGAGATTTACGTGTGTGCGTTAAACCCGGCGATTCTACAAATCACCCATCCGTGTTCACATGGTTATGGACCGACTCCCAATGATCCCGTAGATCATTGTAACGACTCCCGATAATTCCCGAAGCCATCATAACGACTCAACTGACCTAGTTAAGTATGTTTGAAAACGTTTTTCGCTAAGGTAGACTTATGTGTTTTATAAAATGTTAACCTAAACGTGCCGGGTGTCACAATGTATTGTATTTTTAGTCTTATTTATGTTTAATTAGGAAAATTAATCAATTCTTTATTTATGCTATTTAACATCTATTTTATAAATACTTTTCTTATAAAATAGAAATGTTCTCATGTTTGAAAATCTAAATTCTCATTTGTTTGGATCATTGTGTAACTCATAATTGTTTATTTACACATTTATGATTATTGTATTTATTTACAATAATTTAGTTAAAGTAAATAACTAAATTATTTTGTCTAAATTATTCAAACATATTTTTATCTAAATATTCAATTGGTAATAATTATATTACCTAAACCACATTTACAAACTTCGATATATTATTTTTGATATACAACTTTTACACTAATTCTGTTTGTTATAAAACTTTAATTCCCCAAATCGACATAGCAAACCCTAATGCCTTAGAACCCTAGATACCTTAGATTCTTTAGACATTTCCTTATTAGTACTCTTATACATTATAGGTTGAATTCCTCGGAATTCCCATTACTTAACTCACGACCGCTTAAGGTTGATTTTGATCGCTTTCGCAAACTGTGAGCATATCTTTCCCCCTTTTCATTTTTCTTTTGGGGCTACTCATGTACCTTATATCAAGTTTCTATTTCTTTTTACTGAAAAGAAATTCTTATGTGTGTTTGCTTGTGTTATTTCGTGTATCTATGACTTGTCAAATCATTAACCGTTGCGTCCTAGCATTTCAATGAATAGTACTATGGTATATACCCCTTGCGACTCTGTTGAGAGACCTTGGTCATTGCTATGTGTTTCATTACTACTGTTACTAGCGCATACTATACATAAATTTCATTTCATTTTCTTAGGGTTGATTTGACCTGAATACCACTTATTAGATATTTGCAAACACTATATAACACATGAATTGCTAACTTTTCTTTACTATATGTATCAAATAGGTATGCTCACCAATACATTTTGTATTGACCAAATTATTTTCGTACATGTTTCAGGTTGTTATGAGATTACTGTTAAGCTTTTGGGAACTTAGACTTAGACTTGGGATTTAGTATATTTCATTTTAGATTGTTAGTTCTTAAACGTTGTATTCTTGTAATTTCTTTCAATGTAATAAATTATTCCATGAAACATATTCAAAATTTACACTTTAGTACCATGAGCTATTGAGCAATCGTCACACGTGACACCTCGATGTTTCCGCCATCGGTTGGGGTGTTACAGATTGGTATCAGAGCCATGGCTATAGGGAATTAGGTTATTAGAATGCCTTTTAGCCTAGTCTATAACTAATCTTACTTTCACGAGTCCTCTCGTGTATATTTCTCTTATTCTTATATTTTCTTTCAAGATATTTTTGCTATGATTGTTTCTCGTTGTTCTTTTGGTATTTTGCTTGGAGAAGTAGACACTCGTATTTCACAAACGGAACGATATCACCAAGTTAGGAGTGACACCCATATTTTGGTGATTAGTTTCACTCCTCTACATGTTATTTATCTTAGGAATATATATTTGAGATAGGAGTGACATCCACACCTCAAAGAGCATTTCCTTCAAAAAGAAACTTAACCACTAAGCTGGGAGTGATATCCTTAACTTAGTGATTGGTTTCATTCCACAATAGTTTTCAATTTTGAAATACATCTTTGAGTTAGGAGTGAAATCCACATTTCACGGATCTATTTTTGCATCTCGTTTTTAATCTTGCTAAAGTTTTGGGATTCACTAGTGATGGGGCACGTGCAATCTGGAAGGGTGAGCGCATGTATCCTGAGTTTTCTTTCTAGGCCTGGTATTTCGTATAAATCTAAATCAGACAAGGGACCTGTATACCTACCTGGGAACTCTTGGGATGAGCATTCACTTATAGGCTAAAGTACGCTCCCACAAGTTACTAGGAAATTTCAAATACTTGAGTTCGTCAAAGTTTCCTATGGAAACAATTCCAATGTTTTATATCATTGATATTTATGTTTGTTTATCATTTGAAGACTCAATTTAATCACTTGTTGTTTCATATGTCATTATTCATTGATCATTCGCTTTTGTATTCCTTATCATCATTATTAAAACTTTTTGTTTGTTATATTATCGCATTAAAACTTACACTATTTCACTTATGCTTTGAGACTTTTACACTATAAGGTATTACTCTCTTTGCGTTAAAACATTTTTACCCACGACTTATGTTTTAAACTCTGTGTTTAACTTTGACCACATCCTGATTTTAGAAATGTTGTGTCATCATACAGTTAAAAATGAACATGGTTTTCCAAACTTATTATTCAACCTGTTTTATATCTTCATGTTTACAAACTTACTGGATCGAAGTCACAATATATCCCTAAATTATGACTTTTCTATCCGCTTATGCATCCACAAATACTAATATAGCTACACCCAGTCGCCTAAGCCATAGTCAACTACCATTAGTTAGCACTTCTTAGTTAGAATAAACTTATACATAAATGCCTACCTATACGATACGCACTAGTATACTACTCTCTAAAACGAATAACTTGGCAACTCATCCTGTATGTCTTTTCACAAAGCCTATCCGCCAGATTAGTGCACACTTTTATTACACCTGGTGCCTTGAAATAAGTAGCCGCTATGAGCCCAAAGAGATGCCTTAACGATCCTTACAAACAAATGATCTTTCAATGTATAAATTTCGTAAGAGTTTGACAATTAAAAGGTTTTAAGTTTACCCAGTCCTAATGGGTAACACTTAGATTTCCTTAATATTTCATAACAATTAAAAATTTTCTACTTTTCAACCCACAAGTTGAAGAAATGTTTAAATACAGAAAAATCTATTTTCCAAAATTTGTCAAGGCATCTGGGATCATTCACAACCTTCACGCCATTTTAAATCTTGGTCTTTTGAAACACATTAGATTTACACATACTGTTGATGCACGTTTTGCGACTAATGCTATTGGATTGTACATGAAAAGTTGTTGTTTTGTCAAAGTCGTGGGGTCGAAGGTGGAAAATAGAAGGTCGAAGGTGGATTACATGGGTCGAAGGTGAAGAATACAGGACGAACATGGAAGACTAAAGATCAGTGTGCTGATTCGACCATTTGAAGGGTCGAACCTGCACATTCGACCCTTACGGGGGGGGGGGGGGGGGGAGATGTGCAGGCCTATCTGATTTCATTTTTCAAGTTAACTTTTTGTCATTTTCGTGTCTGGTTCGAACTATTATTCTCTCTAGTGTTTTAGAAACTTCTGAAACTAAGATATTTCATTGTAAACATCATTGTAAAGCTTTTATCAACTTGTTTATTAATGAAATTGATGTTAAAAGGTGAATTGCGTGTTTTGGCTAGATTATTATCATTTCGTAACTGATTTAGGGATTCCGCACCTAAATTAGTAAACTTGTATGATCAATTAACTTGTTTTTGTCAAAACGATCCATCACAAAGTGGTATCAGAGCCTATACGGATCAAACAACTACGAATTGATAGCTTTTGAACTGATTTGGACCCAAATTTGATCAAAAATTTTCTGTTTTGAATGAACAATGGTTTTTGATGAAAATTGATTGATTCGAATTAGATTTCACAGATAAAATCAAGAATTCTCTTCATTAAACTTGTTCCAAATCAATTCCGAAGCAAAACCTACAAAACATCATCAAACCTAGGAAAGAAAGGTCGAACGTGTTGTGCTTTGGGTCGAACCTGAGATTTTTAGGTCGAAAGTGAATCATTTTAGGTCGAACCTAGAGGTTGTGAGTGTTGTTTTGTACATTCGACCAGTATTTGGTACATTCGACCCTACATGAGGTCTAAAGTGGGATTTTTGTGGTCGAATGTGAGACAGAGTTTATACATTCTACATTCGAGTCAGTTTTAAGGGTCGAACCAGGAATATTTCCACATTCGAACCCACGTCAGTTGAAAAGGGTTGAACGTAGAAGTTGTTTGAAATTTGTTTTAAGTGTTTCACATTTCAGACTTCGTAGATGATATCTGGAGCTTTCCAGCAACACCTAAGCCTAATACTACACAACAACAACACGTTACTATGGATCCTTGGACTGTAGCTGCACAGAAGACGAACAGTTAACCATCTCAGCCGATCAATTACCTCGCGATGACTAGTTCGATGCCACAGACTGTTGTTCAACCTCCACAACAACCCATGAATGATTATTGGGGAGTTGCAGCGGCCGCGGTACACTCTCAAACTTCTAATGCTATATCTAATCTAATAAATGATTTGTCTTCAGGTAGTGGAAACCGTCCACCGAAGTTGATGGAGATGGTGGATTACAATCAATGGCACAAAAAGTTCAAGATTCACTTGGAGGGAATGGGATTGGAAGGCACCGAGGCATGGCAGATGATTTCTAAGGGATATGTTGCACTGGTTTTGGAGAACACAGGTGAACCAGTTCCGCTGGAGAGTTTAGCTGAGGATGAAAAGAAAAAGTTTGCAGTGGAGAAGAAGGCGTTCTCCCAACTATCTCAAGCTATCAACACTGATCTTCTACATCAGTTTGGATCTTGCACAACTTCCAAGCAGCTTTGGGATATGTTGAAGAATCGTAATGATGGTAACGAGAAAACCAGAAAGTTAAGAATGGAGGAATTAAGAAAAGAATTTGAGAACTTCAGTTATGTGGGAAACAAGACTTTGAAGGAATTGATTCCTCGATATAGCTTGTGTGTCAAGTGTTATGGAATCACCCAGACAACCCATTAACTATCTTGCAC
This sequence comes from Ambrosia trifida, assembly GCA_028751855.1. NCBI lineage: Eukaryota > Viridiplantae > Streptophyta > Magnoliopsida > Asterales > Asteraceae > Ambrosia > Ambrosia trifida. Next base: position 58,657,723 of record CM054128.1, on the reverse strand, counting down.
AAGCATCAACTTATCCACCAAACTACACTAGACATTCTTACATTCCACCACAACCTCAACCTCAAATATCCACCGTATGTTATTCATCCAACACATCTCAACAACAACCTTTTGTACCTAACACTGCTCAAGCTTCTTCTAGCCAAAGTCCCATCGTGTTCGAAACCTCCAACATGGATAATGTAACTGTTGAAGTTGCTCAGCAACATATTGCGTTAGTTTCAGCAATGGTTGCATCTTATAATGGACTGGTCGCGAGTCAGAGTGGAAACTATTGTCTCACTAATGAAGATTATGCACATATCGATAAGGAGGAGATGGAGCGTTTTGATATTCAGTGGGCGTTTGCTAGTGTTATGAGAAGGGAGACCGATTTTATTGAGAAGACCGGTAGGACTGATCTGGCAACATCACCTAGCACCACTTATGGCTTCAACAAAGCCAAAGTTACTTGTTGTAATAATGGTGGTAAAGGTCATTTTAAGAGGGAGGGCTCCCAACCAGCTCAACAAGGTAATAGAAATCCTTTCAATTCTAATTACCAAAACCGTCAATCTCAGAACCAAGTAACCTATCAAAACCAAAACAACAACAACTATCAATCACAAAACAATTACCAAAACCGACAGAACACCTCATCAAACAACTCTGCTAGACAAACAACTACACCAAACCAGACTTAAACTCAACCACCACATAACCCAACCAAAACCATTATTCCAATTTCCACACCAAATAGCCAAACACAAACCGATAACCAAAATCAGGCTTTGGTGATCCAAAAAGATGAAGGTTTTAACTGGACTGGGATGCAACTGGGTGTTGAAGAAATTACTACTGGGAATGTTGCTTGTGTTGCTCAAAAGATTGATTTAGAGGAGCTGGTAATAGTTTGAGATGTTTTGGAGACAGAGAAGGCTTCTAAAGTGAAGATTGAGGAGATGGTAGATGAAATTGATATGTCTGTTGAAGAATCGCAGGTTGAGAAGACTTCAGGAATGATTCTTGATTCAGTCACTGATATTCCTGATGAGCGTGATTCGATATATTTTGATTCGGAGAGTGAGCCAGATTCGAAAGCTAGTGTCAATTCACTAGATGATGAATTGATCAACTACTGGCCGAAGCTGATTTTCTTATGACTCGAAAGTCATGCATAGTTGATGACGCTTTCACAAGGATTGACTACTCCAAGTTCTTTGCTGGAAAGGAAGCGCATTTTGCTTTGATGGCGATGACTGATCCTCCGAAACAGGTAAGTTCTGAATCCACTATAGATATGAACAGTGATAAATATTGTGGAACCTGTGATAGATTGACAGAGGAAAACAAGCAACTCAAGGTTCAACTTAAGAGTGCTAGAATCAACTGTCAATCTTATCACAAAGAAGCACATGAGTTCAATAAAGTGCTTGATGGTTATAAAAAGGACAATTCTGATCTTAAGAAAACTTTTTCTTTAAAACAACTAGCCATAAAGAGTTATATCAATGAACTTGAAGAAACTAAACTAGAAATGGCAACCATCAAATGCTTTGCTGAAAAGGTCAACAAAAAGCTTGAAAGTTATAAACACATTGCTTATGTGGTTGACCATATCATTGAAGAACCCTCACAACCTAGTAGTGCAAACTACAAGGGTGTTCCATCCCCAGTGTTATTTGAGAACCACACTTTACATTCAGTTACACCGGAGAGTTCAATCAAATCCGATTCTACATCGGATGATGAATCTAACACTTCTAGTGTTGGAGATCCACATTCCGATGTTAGACCGATTTTGGGATTGAATAAGGAGGGAGTGATTGATGTGATTGATGATTCTGACTCAGATAATGAGGAACCTGAGAAAGTGAGTGATATTCCTATGGAAAATCACATTATCACAAATGAACCTGTATCACCTTCTCAGATTTTACATCCGATGGCAAATGCTCATCGAGTGAATCAGTCAGTAAAGAAAGTTGAGAAAAATGAACCAGTTGACAAACCTGTCAAAGTATTTTATCGAATGGAAGGATCCGATAAGATTATCTCTGTCGAGGAATATCCGATAAAATTTGCAAATTACTCAAAGATCGAGAAAATCTGGCAGGAGAGTACTATTTGGTTTCCTGAACATGAGAGGACCAATGATGTACCTCCGGAAATTTTAAAGAAAATATATATGGATATTCCAAAAGAACCAAAGGATCATGTCACTGAATTCATCAAGCCGAAAGAAAAGGCTAACAGTTTTCTTGAGCCGACTTACTCAAAGGATCCAGCTCCTGAGAGTTTGAGACGAAGGTGTGTGGATGACCAATATCCTATCACTTCTTATGCTAAGTCGAATGCCAAGAATGTTTTTGAGGAATACCATGTATGTTACAAGTGCGGGGAGAGAGGGCATTAACTTGCTCACTGCCCGTACGTGAGACATAAGAGGCACGAAGTTGAGATGAAGCGGACATATAAAAGTCCAGTCGACAATCATTGTTATCCACAAAGACGTTTTGTCCCTCAACCAGCACCGTTTTACAATCAAAGTCGTTATTTTCAAAGGAGGGATAATCGTCAAATTACATATGATCGTCGTAACCGGATTACTATGGAAAAACCTTTAAAGAAACCAGTGGTGAACTCAATTGTTGATAAACAGAAGGTTCCACCAAAACCTGCTGTTAAATCATCAGTTGGACCTGTCTCTGTTAAATCAGAGAAGGTAACTAAGAAGGTTTCATTTAAGAACGATAAAGAGAAACCGACTGAGACCCCAAAATCTCAGATCAGGATTCTGAAACGTTCGGAACAATCTTGGTCACCGATGGGTTCTCCAGGTGCTTCTACTTCAAAAGTCAATGAAAAATCTCAAAGTGAGAAAAATTAGATTGATTAGAAAAAGATCGATTTAAATTCAAATGTTTCTGTTAATGAATCTATGAAATCAAATGTTCAAAGACCCAAGACCAAACAGGCTTGGGTCCCCCGAAAGAATTAATGATTTTCTTGATATGTGCAGGGAGCTCCAGCTGGCCCTGTTAGCAGTCTTTGGATTGTCGATAGTGGTGCTTCTGGTCACATGACAGGGGATTTGTCGCTTCTATTCGATATCAGAAACATCAATGGAGGATTTGTAGCATTTGCTGGAAATAAAGGAGGTTACATCACAATGGAGGGAAGTGTGAGTAACGGGATTGTTAGTTTTGAGAAGATTTCGTATGTGAAATAGATAGACTATAATCTGTTGAGTGTGAGCCAAATCTGTGACAAACAGTTTTCTGTACACTTCGATGACAAATCTTGCTATATCCTCAAACCCGGCTTTGTTATTCTAAAAGAGTGGATCATGCTGAAAGCACCAAGAGTGAATAATCTTTACAGAGAATCTCAATGACAAGTGTGTGAGTTGCAAGAAGGGGAAGCAGCACAAACAGTCCCACAAACCAAAGAAAGTGAATTCTATTGAAATGCCACTTGAGCGTTTGCACATGGACCTATTCGGACCTGTCAGGAGTAAGAGTCATTGCGGAGAGCTTTACTGTCTTGTGGTTACTGACGATTATTCTAGATTTTCGTGGGTAATGTGCTTGCAATATAAAAGCGACACGTTTAACAACTTGAAAGTTCTGTACACTCGTTTAGAGAATGTCTATGGTTTGAAAATCAAAAGAATTCGGAGTAATAATTGGACGGAGTTCAAAAATGCATAGATGGATGCTCTTTGTGAAGATAAAGGAATTCATCATGAATACAGTGCTCCGTATACCCCTCAACAGAACGGTGTCATAGAAAGGAAAAACATGACTCTAATATGGGTTGTTTCATCTTCTAATATGGGTAATGATCTGGATTCGACAGAAAATTTGACTACTCAAACTGGAGTTCAAGTACCTGATCATACAGAATCTCGGATTCATCGTATTCACCCGCTCGAGCAAATTATTGGTGATCCTGGAAGCACTGTTATGACTAGAGGACAACTTTGTAGGGCAAACTCACCTGAAAATCTTGGCGCTTTAGCTTTATATGCAAAAATTCAAAAATCTGGTTGTCAGAATGACTGGTCTTTTTGTAAGTCCCGAAATAACACGATATCAACTAACACAACGGATTGGCAGAATCAAAACGTTGTTTGATTCAAGAAACAAGATGAAACTATTATTAAACTTCTCTATTGCATACGATTATGATAAATCGTCTAATACAAAGAGAGTGTCCTTGATGAACCAAAACCGCTAACCTAATAATGATGATGAACATAACATTATATAGGTCCTATACTAGATTTGGCCCACATGGCCTATCCCAAAGCCCAAGCCCAAGCCCAAGCCCAAGCCCAAGTCCAACCAAGAACTAACTAGTTCTTGGCCCAAACACCTTAAATAACCGAGAACCCAATTGTTCTCGTTCCTAAATAGTAAAACATAAATATAGATCACTAATATTTATTTGATAGCGTCAGTCTCAATATTCTAGACCCAACAATCTCCCCCTAGACAGATGCTATCAAATGGTCTTCATAATTTGAATGTAGCATTGTGATCTCCCCCTATATTGTTGCTGGGGTGTTGGTGTTGTTTTTGTTGAAAGTCTTATTTTCTGCACTCTCAAACTCGGGCCACTTCTTCATTTCTGGGAGTAAGATCCACACTTGGATCAACATCAGGGTTCAGTTGACCATTTTCTAAAAGAAGATGTGAGAGGAAGATTCTGATAACTCTTTTCTTTTTCAACCTTTGTCTTTCAAGCAGCTTCACAGGTACTTCTACATGTGTACTTTCATTATCAGAATATACAATTAAATCAAGTTCTTCTGACTCAGGTACATCATCTCATCATGGTGCTTCATGGTTGTCAGCAACTGGAAATCATTCTTCACCAACCTCTGTTTCTTGATTCAAATCAAATTCTGCACATTCTTAGAACTTTGTAAGCAAACATTTAAATATAACAAAGGATCTAGTATCATGAACACCTAGTACTTCCGACTACTTTCACACGATTTCTTTTTAAATTTAGATTGCTTTCACTGTGGATGATTGGTCAAATCTTGAAGAATGGTTGGTTTTAATAAAAACAAAACTAAAATAAAATAAAACTTAAAAGCAAACCAACAAGAATCAAAATAAATGAAAAAGAAATTGAAATAAAAATAACTACACATTTTTTTTTTCGGGGGATTGAATCACTGTGATTTAGACTCAGGGACACTTATCAACACAGATTTACTCTAGTTGGTCCGAGCAATTGCCAGTATATTTGTCCACATAAACTTATTTCCTTAGACCTTCTTATTTGACTGTCCGTGATTAATTTATCATGTTTTGGTGTATTAATTATGGACACTCAAGCAAGTCACAATCAAATCCTAGAATTATATGCGGTACACTCTATCATGCAAGCAGTTTCCCTACCACATATTTTCACGGTGTCTGTTCTAGAATTCTGAAACCTTAACTGGGACTTGGTTGAGAAGAGAAAAGAATAGATCATTAAGAAGTAGAGTGGTATAATATACAAATCAATTTGATTTCTCAAATGATATAGATTTTGGTGTTTTGGGCTCTAGAGGGCCTCTTTTGTTGTGCACATTGGAATCTTTTTGGGCTCATTGGCCTCTTTTGGCGTTTTTGATCTACAGCTCGACAATGTACAGCTAGGTCAACATATATCTGGATGTAGTAGAAGCTGATATTGCCTAGCATCCCTAGGTCTTTGCTTACACAAAACAAAGGAGATACACGAGTTTTTCAGGAAAACAATTCAGACCTAGAACACAGTGTGTATCAGCACGTAACACAAGCATTCAAATAAAAAATGTACCAATTCCAAGTGACGTTTCTTACTGAGGCCATATGATATCTTTAATTGTGTCACTAGATCAGCCAATTTTCCAGTCGTCAGGACCATGCCTACCGACACATCACCCTAGAGCCTAACCATTTCAATACTGGTCTTACGCGTGTCAGCCTTTTTCACAAGTGATACAACAAAAACTCTTTTTGTAGTTTTCTCTTTTTCACATGTTTTTGCATTTTTCTCATTTTCTCTCCTATCTCCCCCTAAATTTTGTACATAAATAAAATAAAACACTATTTTTGTATTTTCCTTGAATATCTCCCTTCTCCCCCTAAATTTTGTGCATAAATAAAGGGAAAAGACAAATTTATGTATAAAATTTACCTAAAAATAAGAAAATATTTTTGTTCTTTTCTATAACTATTCTCAAATAACGACCAATCAATCTTTTTCAAAGTTTGTGCATCAAATTTAAATGTACCTACCATGATGACCTTACCTCCCTTATCTTCTTTGAAGGAAACATACTCTGTGTTAATAGATGTAGAGGTATGTAACAGAGAGATGTCACCTAACATATACTTGGAACAACCACTACCAACACACCAGTGGTTATTGATAATCCTCCTTGGCTGTCCCTGCATGAATAAGGAGATTAGTTAAAACTTGGTACCCAGGCCATCGCGGTCTTGGGCAATCCTGAAGAATCTATGTAAGACACTTCCCTCAAGCACATGTCCTTATTCTCATTTGGATCAGTTGCTGCTACCGCCTTTGCTTTCCAAACTTGCTTAGGCTTAAGAACCGGTTTTGCTACTTTGGAGTAGCAGCTTTCAGTTTCTTAGGTTTTTTAGACTTCTGTGGTTGAACAACCTTCCGTTTGCTCTTGGCAGCATTCCAGTCTCCATCAGACAGTTTGACTATGGGATTTGCATTCTTCCTTGCCTTAGGTTTTTCAACCTTCATTGGCTTGGAGTAGAAGTTTCCCCTAGACATAACCTTCTGATATTGTCTGTAATAGGGCACATAAGGACGATGTGCGCAGTTTCTTGCAATGTGACCGGGTCTTCCACAGTTATAGCATGTCTGCTTTTTTGCATAAGGAGCAAGTCCCGTTCTGTTAGATCCCACTGAAGAATGTGAGTGATGAGATCCGTTTGATGACTTGTTTGCAGGCTTCTTACTTTTTCTGCTCTGCTTAGAAGATCTTGAACACCCGTGTGAACAAGATTGTCTTTGCGATGTTGACTGTCTTTGAGCTTTCTGTTTGACTTCAGGAACCTGTTAGTTAGCACAGGTAGTTTTTCTATGTGGTGGCACGTATTTATCAGTCGTGCCATTAACAGATAGCTCAGAAACAATCTTTTTCACATATGGTTCAACATCTGCAGATAAATTAGATTGTTTCACACAAACATCTGCATTATTAGAGCAAACAACATCATCCCCTTCAACCTTAACCTCTACCTTAACTTTATCTGCACACGAGGTAGAATCATCAAAACTATTCACACATTTAAATTCAGTAGTTACTTCCTTTACTGTTCCTGCCCCGAAAATTTTTGAATCAAACATGTTTTCTGAGTCAGATCCATCTGATGTTTCAGACTCAGTTGACAAACTTGAAGAGCTTTCAGAGTTTATAGATTTGGCAATGCTTTTAAACAACATAGATTCAATTGATCCTAATGAGGAATTTGATTTTGTTGAAGCTTTGTCAGCATCGACAATGTCAGAGTTGTTATTTTCAGATTTAACATGGTTGGTCATTTCATCGCTTTCTGATTTAACAAACTTAGCAATAGGAACATCACTAAGTGGATCAACATACTTAGATTGTTTCATGTGCCCTTCTGGTTCAGCAATCTTAATTGGCACAGATTTAACCGGCTCTACCACTAACCCTTTTGGCTCTGTTATCTTTATGGGAACACTCTTTGCGGGTTCCACCACCAACCCCTTCCCATATTCCATATTTTTCTCATTTTCTATTTCCTCATCCGAAAGAGGCAATCCGATGTAGTTGTGATTGTGAAGAGGTGCAATTTCTACAAAACCTATACCAGCTCCTTTGGTTTCCCTAAACCCGAGTTTTGAACTTATCATTTTCTCAACATGCTCACTAGAACAATCAAATTTGCTAAAATGGAAATTGGCATTTTCAAATTTTGATTTCAAAGAATCTAGCTCAGCACTAAGTTCATCAATAACTTTCTTCTGATGCATGACAAGACAAGTTTTATTGCTTAAATCATTATTGTATTGAACGACATCCTTTTCTAAGGCTTCTACTCTAAGTTTGTAAGATGAAGTTCGGCTATTAAGACAAGAAATCTTTCCTTTTAGCTCATCGTTTTCTCTTACTAACTCAGAGTTATATCCTACGTAATATTTAGCCTTTTCAGCACAAGCATTAGAGCATAGATCAGAAAATACCTCATGTGAAGCATGTTTGATATATCGTACCAGCACAGGAACCTGATACTCAATAGGTACTGGAACAACAGGAGCGGATGTCGAAACTGTAGCAGGTGTGCAACGTGGCTGAGCTGCAGCATTAAGATTTTGCACCTTTTGCTTGTCATCCGAATCACAAGCTTTGATGATGGAGATGATTCCTGACAGAGACAAATGTTGAAGATCCTCCATCTTCTTGATCACGGCAACATTCGTATCCCAATTCTTTGGAAGAGCATTTAACAGTTTCTTATTTACCTCAGAATTGTTTAAAGTTATGTTTGTGGCCTTCATTTCAGTTACTAGAGATACGAATCTCGCAATTTGATTTTCAATGGTTTCACCAAGAATGCAACTGAATTGATTGAACTTATGCCACAGCATGTCCCTTCGACTTTGCTTCATGTCATCATTGCATTCATAAAATTCAATCAGAGAATCCCACAATGCTTTGGCAGATTTAGTCTCTATATTTTGAGATGATCTATGGTGCTAAACCCATAGTCAATGTGTTAAGAGCCTTTTCATCAAGCTTGACTTGGTCCCAATCTTCATTTGTATATTCGAATTCAGCTTTAAGTAGTGTAATACCCTTCTCTTCGTAAGTAATTGGGGTAGGACCTCTGCAAATAGCTCTCCAAACTTTAGCATCCTTTTCTTTAACATGTTGAATGAACCTAAATTTCCATTCAGCAAAAGACTCCCCTAACATTAACATGGGAACCCGAGCACTTGTTGCATTCATGACTAGGATCAAAACCGATAATTATCTTCAAGTTCGAGAACCAAAAGATAAATCAAGAACCAACAGACTCCTGAGAACAAACTTCCAATCGAGAATCAATGAAAATCCGAGAAATAGTAAGAAGTCCGCGAACCGTGTGAAATCCCAACAAAATTCCGAGAACAGAAACAAATCTCTGGGATCCAAGCTAAATCCGTGAACCGAAGCAAAAACTCGAGAACCACTTGTAAAGCCGAGAACAAGTCTTGAAACCCGAGAACACTTAAAAGCCAAATACCAAAAATTCAAGAACAACTTTAAGGACCGAGAACGATTATGATCCCCAAAACTAATAAAAAATCTGAGAACTAAATGTGAACCCGAGAACTAATCTTGAAAACTGAGAACTTGAATAGCAAATTCGAGAACTTATAACCGAGAATTTTCACCCGAGAACCATTGTCCCTTGATCAGAACCGCAGCCGAATTGTAGATGATGTAAGCTTAATTAAATCACCAGTGTGCCTGCTTGGTTAAATTTATTCACCAGGTTGCTAGCTTGCTTAACTAATTCACGAGACTTTTGAGTTGCCAAAATGCTTGCTTTCTTTTTCAGAACTCCTTTGATATTTTGACATGGAAACTAGCTTGTATGCTTCAATTAATATTCACGTGTGTGAGTGCTTGTTTATTTTTATAAATTTGCCGAGAACTCTAATTAGTTTCGAGAACCCTCTGTTCGAAATTTAAAGCAACTAAAAACTTGGAAAATCTCTTGGTACATTTAATTTGTATATGACTTAATCAAGAACCCTCTCACAAGTTTGGAAAGAAAACTTTTAAAAATATAAAATGATTTATCGAGAACCCACACTATTTAGAAAATTATTTCCTTTTTTTTATTTAAATGAAAAGCAAATTAGGAAAACAAGACTAAAAAAACTTAGATCGAGATAACAAATTAAAACAATTCTCCCCGAAAACAATAATTGATTCGAGAACCAACTTTTTTTTTTTTTTAACTAGAACCAATAATTTCTGTGACCCAAAGAAAAGAGTTCATGAACCTATGCAACTATATGTGAAAAATTATCTCTTCTCACTTTAATGAAATCTTTTTCCAACTAGATCCTCCATAAAATATGTAAACATCCTAAAATATCTCAAAAACAAATCAAACTTCACTTTTATGCGGATCTAAAATTGATTCTTCTTGTTCTTCGTGTTCTTGGCAATTCCAACCATCAATAAATATGTCAAGACTCAAAATAACCAATTAATCCCTAAAATCAAAATAAAGAAAACCAAACAAATCGAGATCTTTTTCCGAGTAAGTATCTTGAATCTTTGATATCGAACCGAGCCTTGAAAAGAATCAATGGCTCTGATACCAATTGTAAGTCCCGAAATAACACGATATCAACTAACACAACGGATTGGCGGAATCAAAACGTTGTGTGATTCAAGAAACAAGATGAAACAATTATTAAACTTCTCTATTGCATACGATTATGATAAATCGTCTGATACAAAGAGAGTGTTCTTGATGAACCAAAACCGCTAACCTAATAATGATAATGAATATAACATTATATAGTTCCTATACTAGATTTGGCCCACATGGCCTATCCCAAAGCCCAAGCCCAAGCCCAAGTCCAACCAAAAACTAACTAGTTCTTGGCCCAAACACCTTAAATAACCGAGAACCCAATTGTTCTCGGTCCTAAATAGTAAACCAGCAACAGCAAGAGATTGAGCAATTGAAAGAGAATGATAAAAAGATGTTGGATATTGTTGAATCTACACAGGAGAGTCAAGAAGAATTAGAAGTGAAGATCAAACTACTTCAGGATGAAAATCAGAAGTTGTTAACTCATGAACAGAGAAATACAAGAAGATACATCGTTTTGAGACTCGAGAACAAAAAGGTGAAGAAAGACAATAAGAGTTTAAGGAAGCTTATTGACAATCTTTATGAAAAAGCTCCTCAGTTGAAAGAAGGAGAGGAAGATAAAGAACGTGAAGAAGAACTTGTTGACTTTGAACCATCTGAATCTGAAGAAGAAGAAGATGATGAGGAATTAGAACAGGATGCCGGTGATGTTCCTGAGAAGAAAGATGATGATGATAAAGATGGTTCTGGAGATAACAGTTCCGTAGATGATGATGATGATGATGATGATGATGATGACGATGATGATACAGATAAGTATAAGTGTGAAAAGAGAGATTCTAGTAAAGATGCAGGAGAATCAAGCTCGAAAGCTCTTGGTGGTAACACTGATGATGATAATATTTTCTGGAATGAAAAGATTAGATCTTTATTAGATGAAGACAAGAAGTTATATCGTCAGATGTTGACTAAGAAAGTCTGGACAATTGAGTTAACAGGAAAGTTTCCAGAAATATTTGAGTCGGACGATTTGAGATTTGAGCTTGAGTATAATGATCCTGATCTTGAAGATGGTGAAGTTTCTGCAGCTATATCAAAAGAGATACTTGAAGGATTGGCGAGACAAGTCGTTAAATCTCTTGAAGAGTTGATGAGTGAAAATCAGATTCCTAAGATTCCTGAGAAAGAAGCAGGAAATCATTTTGATGATAGAGATGCCCCAGTATTTGACGATGTTGAGATTGAGGATATTACCAGTGAGGAATATCCAGAGTACTTTAAAGACAAACAAGATGATGCTTTTCCTGAATTTTCTGAAGAAGTGTTGAATCAAGCTGAGAAACTTGCACGAGAAAAGAGTAAGACATTCGTTGTTGAAGTATTCAAGAATTCAGAAAATCAGAAACCAAATGTTGAATAGTCTGATGATCTGAAAGGTTTGTTGAGAAAATTGAAAGAAAAAGAGGCCAACCGACCAAAGACTGAGATTCAGGGAGGTTTCTGCAAATTTCACAATGAATTATTCAAAGGAAGAGCTCTCGGTTGGAAGTACCTGAGACAGCTAAGGCGTGTTACTGTAAAATGGAAGAAGGGAATTCTGTATTTCAATAGATTCCATGATATCAAAACACTACCTTACTGGGCTGTACGTGACGTCTGTCGACATACTTTATCAAGTGCAACTGTAAACAATGATGCAATTGGCTATTTCGCAGATCGCATGGCAAGAGAGAGCAGAACGAAATGGGATGTGCTCACTCCACAGTATCCTAAAAGGATTGTTCACAAAAAGAAGAAAGATCCGATTACTGGGATGCACAAGGTGACTCTGAAGCATAAACCACCGACCGTACTGAAACATATTCCTTTGATGCCGATTCCACAACACTTTTCGAAAGAATTCATGTGGTGGTACTATGATTGGAATACCACAGAAGCTGTTATCTTGCTGAAGGATGGGAAAGATGAGTTCAAGAAGATTCATATTTTTGATCCAATGTGGTTGATCAATTGCTCACATGAAGATATCATTATGCTGTATTACAACCCAATTTACTGTGAAGAGAAGGATAGCGAACAAGCTCTGAAATACCAACGTGTGGTATGCTTGTGTTTCGCTTGGGATGTTAACGTGGGATGTGACTACGAAAAGAAGTTGGGAAAGTTTGTGAAGATTCCAATTGAAAAGAAGAAATCTAAACCAACTTTCGAACCAGTTATGACTAAAGAGCAGAAGACGAACTTGCGTATCAAGTTGATGAACAAGTCGCTCGATTACCAACGACAACAATCCAAGCAATAGTCGAGGGGGAGTTTGTTGATGCACGTTTTGCGACTAATGCTATTGGATTGTACATGAAAAGTTGTTTTGTCAAAGTCGTGGGGTCGAAGGTGGAAAATAGAAGGTCGAAGGTGGATTACATGGGTCGAAGGTGAAGAATACAGGACGAACATGGAAGACTGAAGATCAGTGTGCTAATTCGACCATTTGTAGGGTCGAACCTGCACATTCCACCCTTACGGGGGGGGGGGGGGGGGGCGAATGTGCAGGCCTATATATATTCTGATTTCATTTTTCAAGTTAACTTTTTGTCATTTTCGTGTCTGGTTCGACCTGTTATTCTCTCTAGTGTTTTAGAAACTTCTGAAACTAAGATATTTCATTGTAAACATCATTGTAAAGCTTTTATCAACTTGTTTATTAATGTAATGGATGTTAAAAGATGAATTGCGTGTTTTGACTCGATTATTATCATTTTGTAACTGATTTAGGGATTCCGTACCTAAATTGGTAAACTTGTATGATCAACTAACTTGTTTTTGTCAAAACGATCCATCACACATACTTCATGAAATGGTTTCATCTTGCATTTTATAAACTTGTATTGCATATTTTACAAGTCAATTGTAAATCTGCATGCTTTCATATAACAGATCCAATATATGTTTCGGGAAAAGAAACTTGCGACTGATAATAAACCTTAAAACAATTTTCAACACGATTTCTCGTAAACACATGAAAGTGTGAACTTACGAAATCTTTTCAAATGAACCTGTTTTGAACTTAAAACATTCTTCGGTTTCTAAAAAGTTATCCTCATACCAGTAGACTATACATCTGTTCTGCGCACTTTCATTTACAATAAATTTCATTATTTTATTCTTACACCATTTTATTTTTAGGGTTAGCTAGATAGGACACACGTTGCACAGTTGTAGGTTAATAACTGCATGAAGTGGTAATTCGGGGAATTACCAAACTGTATACCTGAGTGGTGAACATCGGACGTTGGTGAACGATGAAATTAAATAATTGTGAGTTAATTGATTAAGATTGATTGAAATTATGTGCTACAATGAAACTCTGTGAAACTTTGTGTAAACTGTACGTGATTACGTGAACTTAAACCGAATACGTTAATAAAATGGTAATAGGTGGACCAGTAGGATGGTTGGAGTCTTAACACATGGGGTTAAACTTATTATGGTCCAAAATAGCGCAAACATCGATTAAAACACGTTGTACGACGAAGCAGGCCACCTGACGAGGGCCGAAGAGCTGTGAGCGGCCGCTCACAGCCTTCAAGCGGCGGCGCGCGGGTGCCAGAATCCACCAAACCGACTTAAACTAGTATTTAGGCAACCTTAAGCCTCTTGTATCCCCTAAACTCAAACCTTAATCGCCCCTACTGCCCTTTTACAAAATTATCAACCCCTAACACCTGCTAAGGCGCAAGAATATTGACCGGGAAGCTTCAAGAGCATCCGGTTGATTGTTTTGAAGAGCTTGCGGTATAAACTTCAATCTCTTGTGTTTTAATCTTCCTTAATATGTTATAAAACCCTATAACTAAGTTTTTCCAGGTCTGAAACGTTTTCATAAAGATTAAAACTTGAGGTTTATAAAGATTAAATGGGATAAACATAATCTTATGCGATTAGAAATTGATAGGTTGCATGTTGTGCATGTTTATGATGTTTATGATCTTTAGGGTTTATGGTTTTGCATGTGTTATGATAGGTTCTGATTTTGTTAGGTCTTATGAATTTTTTATGATGATTTTGATTATTGTTAATCGATTATACGCATACGTGAGTAGTTTAAATAAGAGTTTATGCATGATTAAAATCTGGACAGAATGTTTAGGTCAACTTGTAGGGTCTGTTACATGACTTAAACATGAAGGTTTTGATGATTTCTTTGCATGGTTATATTATACATGGTATTACTTTTCATAATGGGTAAAATCGTCTGATTTGGATGTAGTTTGAATAGTTTTTGGAATTTTCTTTGATTAAAGGTTATATCAGATTTTCAGATTAACAAACTGAGTCAACTTTAAACAATCATAACTCGAGTTTTACAAGGAATTAGGTTATGAAATTTGGATAGTAGGTTAACATTCGAATAACTTGCTTTCCAAGTGGATTCATCCCGTTTGGATGAATACACAATTTTTGGGAATTTTTCTACTAAACTGATCCGTTATGTGTATTTTCTGAACGTAGCTGTGTTCCATGAATTTTTATAATTTTTGTACAAGGTTTTATCATAAACTAAAAATATGGATTTGTCCAGTAGACCCCCTAGAATATTTAGTAACATTTTGGGTGTCTAACTCACTGGATAATTATTTTTAATAAATTAGTTTTCTTGGCGCATAATCTGTCCTAAAAACGTAGATCGTGTATTGTGAGTTTATGTGACTAATTGGAGTCCTATGTGGTATGTATTTGACATGTACTTGAATGGGCACTTATATGAGATGCATATGAAGTGTAAAACTTATGATAACCAACATATTCACCAACGGGTCCGTAGGGTTTACTTATGCATGTAGAATCGCTAGGTGTCACTTACACAGTTTTGAACATTTAAACGTCTTGGACAAACGGGTTATATGGTGTAATGATATTACACATATAATCACTTAGTGACACATGTATTAGGGAGTCAGTAGCACACCCTACTTTGGAATTGGATTTACTTGCTTGCATATGTTATCTTCTAGTTCTAAACCTAATTCTGAACACGTCACTGGTGGGAACCCAGGGTTACACCAGGTGGCGCATTATTGGGATTAGTATCCTAACAAACCTCATGGATAAGGAAACAACAATAGTATAGGGGAGAGAGCCCTTGCGAGCTTTGTGGCACGCGTAAACAGGAAGCTGCACGATGCGCATGACATGGTACCATTAAACCGAATCAAATCCGAAGAAAGTCAAATACTGAGACTTATCCTGTTTCACTAAGCAAGGAGACAATTAGTTTCTGTTCCTTGTTATCTAACCTTTCTTACTCTAATTCGAAACTCATACGAGACTGGGTTACTCATATAGAAGTTATGTTTACTCTAGTACATTTACGCCCTGTACGAGCAAGCGATAAATGATATACATGTCACTGTTTCTTGTGAGTATATAGTAAATTCATGGGAACACATCAGATCGGGGCTTGTTACACACACTCTTGGGGAGTTATGTAAAGCCAACGACGTAGTGCAACATCTCAAGGGAAAACGAAACCTACTAATGGCTGACAACCACGATTGGAGAAACGAGTGGTGCAACTTACCACTAAACTGGCTTACATAGGACTAGAGAAGGAGACTGTACATGATGAGATCCATATATCACTGACCCCGCGAAAGAGGAAGAAGAAGGGATGGAAGGGGAACCTGAGCAGGACGAGCACATGGAAAGTGAGGATGAAGGCTCTACTATCTAGACAGAGTGTGGCGACGATTGGCTCCTACCTTTTTCTTACCTGTCTTTTCTTTTCTTTTCCTTTGTTAACTTAGATAAGACCGGATTCATATGATCAACGATAGGGTGGTTGATGCCCTCACATCTTTCCAAGCTAGTAAAGACCTATTTTGTTAAATCATTCTTTTCCCCTGACTTCCACGTTTGAACATTCTTATTCCTTGAACGCACATGCCATAACAACAACCTGCCATCGTATTTTCAAGGCTCCTATTGGTTGTAAACTTCAATAACTCCAACGGGACTGCAGGAGACCATCTGATTGCTTCAATAATATAAGTCTTTGCCATGTGCATTTGCCCCAGGCAGGATAGGTAGTGTAAGCTACATGCACACTCGATGAGTTACAGATACTTGGGTGGAGAATGTAAACCCCCGTGACGAAATTTAGAAATTTGTTATCTGAAGACGGTTGGGTCTGAGATCAACGCCTACACTACCAAGTTACAGGAGATAGCTACTATATGCTCAAATCTATTTAACCTACCTTACAAACGGATCGAGCTTCATACCAAAAGGGTGGGTCCCTCAGATTCGTGGCTTGGCCACTGCAGCTCACCTACCCAGAATCTAACAAATCTTTCACCTGGCTCGCAAACTCACAGATGAGGCTGTTGAGCATGGTACTTTTTTGAAGCATGGTGCTTCATCTTCTACTTTTGGTGATAGCAAGAAAACGTGGGATAGTGTGAGGTATAAGTCCTTCAACAACAACAACGGAAACAACAACAATGAGGCTCGTGGAAGAGCATTAGTGATTGGCTCTGGGGAAGCTAGGACCGATAACAATGACGTGTCGGGTACTCTTCTTGATACCCCGTACACTATAGAGTTAGCTAATGCGAAGCTTGTTGAGGTAACCCATATTTATCGTGACTATAAGCTCGAGTTAGATGGGCAATTGTTTGC
The DNA here is from genome assembly GCA_028751855.1 of Ambrosia trifida. NCBI lineage: Eukaryota > Viridiplantae > Streptophyta > Magnoliopsida > Asterales > Asteraceae > Ambrosia > Ambrosia trifida. Next base: position 58,640,690 of record CM054128.1, on the reverse strand, counting down.
CATCAACCTTCTACCTATCACCCTAGGAAGCTTTTATCTTGTGGTTGGCATGGACTGGCTGTCCAAGAAACATGCTGAAATTCTCTGTCAGAAGAAGATTGTTCGTGTCCCCATCCCAAGTGGAGAACTTTTATCTATACAGAGTGATCGTGTTAGTGCCATGGTGGGCATCATCTCCTTCTTGAAAGCCTAAAAGTGTATTCGGAAGGGCTGTCCAGCCATCTTGGCTAACATATCTGACACTCGACTTGAAACTGAAACTAAGATTGAGGACATCCTAGTAGTCCGAGATTTCCCAGATGTTTTCCCAGAGGAACTACTTAGACTACCACCTGTTCTTCAAGTGGAGTTTCAAATTGATCTTGCGCCTGGAGCAGCTCCGGTTGCACGTGCACCATACCGCTTAGCACCAGGCGAACTTCAAGAACTAGTTACCCAACTCCAAGAGTTATTGGATAGGGGCTTCATTAGACCTACTTCTTCACCATGCGGAGCCCCAGTTCTGTTTGTTAAGAAGAAGGACTGGAGTTTCCGCATGTGTATTGATTATCGGGAGTTAACCAAGTTGACGGTTAAGAACCGCTACCCTTTGCCTCGTATTGATGACTTGTTCGACCAGCAACAAGGGTTAAATTCCTATTTTAAGATTGACATAAGGTCAGGATACCATCAACTAAGAGTCCGAGAGGAGGATGTGGTGAAGACAGCCTTTCGAACTCGTTATGGACATTATAAGTTTTTGGTAATGCCATTTGGGCTAACCAATGCACCGGATGTGTTCATGGATCTTATGAACCGCGTGTGTAAGCCTTATTTGGACAAATTCGTCATAGTGTTCATAGATGACATACTAATTTATTCCAAGAGCAGGGAAGAGAATGAGCAACACCTGCAGCTGATCTTGGAACTCTTGAGAAATGAGCAGCTGTACGCGAAATTCTCTAAATGTGACTTTTGGATTCGAGAAGTCCTATTTCTAGGACATGTGGTTAACGAGGTAGGGATACATGTCGATCCCGCCAAGATTGATGCAATCAAAAAGTGGGAGGCTCCTAAGACTCCTATAGAGGTGTGCCAGTTTCTTGGTCTTGCGGGATACTATCACAGATTCATTGAGCGATTCTCTAAGATTGCTCAACCCCTCACTGCTTTGACACAGAAGGGGATTACTTACAAGTGGGGAGATGCCCAAGAATCTGCTTTTCAATTGTTGAAGACAAGGCTTTGCAGTGCACCTATACTATCACTACCTGAGGGTACAGAGGACTTTATGGTGTACTGTGATCCGTCTATCCAAGGGTTAGGGTGTCTGCTGATGCAGCGTGATAAGGTGATCGCGTATGCTTCACGTCAACTAAAGGTTCATGAGAAGAATTACACCACCCATGACTTGGAACTGGGAGCAGTGGTTTTTTCTCTAAAGATCTGGAGGCATTATCTCTATGGGACGAAGTGTACGATCTTCACTGACCACAAGAGCCTCGAACACATATTCAATCAGAAGGAGCTAAACATGCGACAGCGTCGATGGGTCGAGCTTCTGAATGATTATGACTGTGCCATCAAATATCATCCAAGGAATGCTAATTTAGTATCTGATGCCCTTGGTCATAAGGAAACGAAACCCAAACGGGTGCGAGCTTTACAACTCACTATACATTTTAATCTTCTTGATAAGATACGTGAAGCCCAGGGCGAGGCTTTGAAAGAAGAAAACATCAGGCTTGAAACTCCACATGGTGCTGATAAGCATCTGGAACTAAAGATAGATGGTCTTCAATACTTCATGAATCGAGTCTGGATACCACGTTTTGGGGATCTCAGACAACTGGTGCTCGATTAAGCTCACACCTCTCGATATTCGGTACATCCTTGTTCAGACAAGATGTACCCAGATCTCAAAACTCTTTACTGGTGGCCAAACATGAAAGCTGAGATAGCCACTTATGTTAGTAAGTGCTTGACTTGTGCGAAGGTTAAGATTGAATATCAGAAACCTTCAGGCTTACTCCAGTAACCAGAAATCCCCATGTGGAAATGGGACGAAATTTTTATGGATTTTATCACAAAGCTCCCTAGAACGCCAACTTGCCATAGCATGATTTGGGTTATTGTGGATCGTTTAACCAAATCGGCACATTTTCTGTCAATAAAGGAAATCGACTCGCTGGAGAAATTGGCCAATCTCTACATCAAGGAGGTAGTCTCTAGGCATGGGGTGCCTACTTCTATCATATCTGATCACGATGCACGATTCACTTCTCATTTTGGACTACTCTTCAAAACGCTTTGGGGACTCGCTTAGATATGAGCACAGCCCATCACCCACAGACGGATGGACAAAGTGAACATACCACCCCAAACATTGGAAGATCTGCTACTAGCGTGCTGGGTGGATTTTGGCAACAGTTGGGATAAGCACTTGCCTTTGATTGAATTATCGTATAACAACAGCTACCACACTTCAATTCAGTGTGCGCCTTTTGAAGCACTTTATGGGCACAAGTGTAGGTCTCCCATCTGCTGGACTGAAGTTGGGGATAGCCAACTAACAGCCAGCTAACAGGTCCCGAACTCGTACAAGAAACTTCTTAGAAGATAGTGCAAATCAGAAACCGGATGGCTGCTGCTCGTGATCGACAGAAAAGCTACGCTGATAAGCGTAGGAAACCTTTGGAGTTCCAGGTTGGGACAAGCTTCTATTGAAGGTGTCACCTTGGAAAGGGGTGATACACTTTGGAAAACGGGGAAAGTTGAACCCACGATACGTTGGACCATTGAGATTGTCGAAAGGATTGGTCCGGTATCCTACAAGTTAAATCTGCCTGATGAACTTAGTGGAGTGCACAACGTATTCCACGTATCAAAACTAAAGAAATGTCTATCGGATATGACACTAGTAGTGCCACTGTAGGAGATCCAGGTGGACGACCAGCTACGATTCATGGAAGAACCAGTGGAGATTCTTGAGTAGGGCGTCAAGAAACTCAGACAAAGCACTATACCTACTGTCAAGGTACGATTGAATTCTCGTCTAGGACCGGAATATACGTGGGAGCACAGAGATCAGATGTAGCTCAAATATCCACACCACTTTACTAAACCTGAACCTGTGCATAGATCAAACGCCGAACATAAAGCAGCTCGCTCAAAGTAAATTTCGGGGCGAAATTCCTTTCAACTTGGGGATGATGTGACATTCAGGAACCAAGCACACATTACTAAGACATTACTAAACTGGCTTTACTATTTACTTACTAAATTTCGGGACGAAATTCTTTTCAACTTAGGGATGATGTGATACCCCGCAATTTCAGGTTCTCACTTTAACTAAACTTTAGTTACATTCCTTGCATCCTACTTAACTAGGGTTAGCTAGATAGGACACACGTTGCACAGTTATAGGTTAATAACTGCATGAAGTGGTAATTCGGGGAATTACCAGACTGTATACATGAGTGGTGAATCTCAGACGTTGGTGAACGATGAAATTAAATAATTGTGAGTTAATTGATTGAGATTGATTGCAATTATGTGATGCTATGAAACTCTATGAAACTATGTGCAAACTGTACGTGATTACATGAACTTAAACCGAATACGTTAATAAAAATCGTAATAGGTGGACCGGTAGGATGGTTGGGGTCTTAGCTCAAGGAGTTACACTTATTATGGCCCAAAATAGCGAAAACATCGATAAAAACACGTTGTACGAAGAAGCAGGCCACCCGACGCAGGCCGAAGAGCTGTGAGCGGCCGCTCACAGCCTTCGAGCGGCCGCGCACGGGTGTTAGAATCCACCAAACCAACTTAAACTATTATTTAAGCAACCTTAAGCCTCTTGTATCCCCTAAACTCAAACCCTTATCTCCCCCTACTGCCCTTTTACAAAATTATCAACCCCTAACACCTACTAAGGCGCAAAAAACATCGATCAGGAAGCTTCAACAGCATTCGGTTGATTGTTTTGAAGAGCTTGCGGTATAACCTTCAATCTCTTGTGTTTTAATCTTCCTTAATATGTTATAAAACCCTATAACTAAGTTTGTCTAGGTCTAAAATGTTTTCATAAAGATTAAAACTTGAGGTTTATAAAGATTGAATGGGTTAAACATAATCTTATGTGATTAGAAATTGATAGGTTGCATGTTGCGCATGTTTATGATGTTTATGATCTTTAGGGTTTATGGTTTTGCATGTGTTATGATAGGTTCTGATCATGTTAGGTCTTATGAATGTTTTATGATGATTTTTGATTGTTGTTGATTGATTATACGCATACGTGAGTAGTTTAAATAAGAGTTTATGCATGATTAAAATCTAGACAAAATGTTTGGGTCAACTTGTAGGGTCTGTTACGTGACTTAAACATGAGGACTTTGATTATTACTTTGCATAGTTGTATTATACATGGTCTTCACTTTTCATAATGGGCAAAATCGTCTGATTTGGATGTCGTTTGAATAGTTTTTGGAATTTTCTTTGATTAAAGGTCATATCAGATTTTCGGATTAACAAACTGAGTCAACTTTAAACAATCATAACTCGAGTTTTACAAGAAAAAAGTTATGAAATTTGGAAAGTAGGTTAACATTGGAATAACTTGGCTTTTCCAAGTGGATTCATCCCGTTTGGATGAATACACGATTTTTGGGAATTTTCCTACTAAACTGATCTGTTGTGTTTATTTTCTGAACGTAGCTGTGTTCCGTAAATTTTTTTAATTTTTGTACAAGGTTTTATCACAAACTAAAAATATCTATTTGTCTAGTAGACCTCTTAGAATATTTAGTAAAAGTTTGGGAGTCTAACTCACTGGATAAGTATTTTTAGTAAATTAGTTTTCATGGCGCATAATCTGTCCTAAAAACGCAGATCGTGTATTGTGAGTTTATGTGACTAATTGGAGTCCTATATGGTATGTATTTGACATGTACTTGAATGGGCACTTATATGAGATGCATATGAAGTGTAAAACTAATGATAACCAACATATTCACCAACAGGTCCGTAGGGTTTACTTATGCATGTAGAATCGCTATGTGTCACTTACACAGTTTTGAACATTTAAATGTCTTGGACAAACAGGTTATATGGTGTAATGATATTACACATATACTCACTTAGTGACATATGTATTAGGGAGTCGGTAGCACACCCTACTTTGGAATTGGATTTACTTGCTTGCATACTAAGGTGAGTTTCACTACTTTTTCTCAAAAGCATGTGTCTCAGGTTGAGACAACTTTGGTAAACGTTTTCTAGTCCGGTTCGGGACTAATTAGGCATTGACTCTTTGGGAGTGTCTAATACGAATCCTTGTGTGATTGAGCTTTAATTAGTTTAAAACTTATTGGTCCTTTGTGAACTAAACACTCTATCACTGAAAAGTCCTTAATATTATTGGGTTAATCGCTGGAGGCAAACGAGGTATTAGTTGATAGCGCTATTAGGTTGTGCAGCAACCTCATGTTTGCGATCCTAGAGGCATGGGCATGAACTTCTGACCACATCTGTTATGCTAGTGGTCATAGAAACTAGTTCCTAAGGAAGTTTAATGTATGTTAACACATTTGGGGTCTTAGAGACCTACGCTTGAAATTTTGGGGTCTTAGGGACCTACGCTCTTGGTTACGTGGTTTTTGAAACCAGCGCATTTACTTACCCACCTTCTTTACTTTGTGAACTCACCAACATTGTTTGTTGACCCACGATATACATGCTTTTGCAGGTAGTTAGCTTCCGGTGTCACGATTAGAAAGCAATGCACACTTCACTGCATTTGAGTCTTGGGCATACACCTAAATTACATATCATGCTTTTACGTTTTCTTTCACATGGTTTTAATTTGGGCGCGTTGTTTTACGCACGGTTTTAAAAGGTTTAAATTTGGTTTATGCCTCCGCAGCTTAACTAAACTTGGTTTTTGAAAACGAACTAAATGGCTTGGGCATTTAGAGTTCGTTCAAATGACTTATGGCTATGGGATCCTGGTATGTCATGCGCCTCGCGGTATAAACTCCGTAGTGGAAATTTGAGGGTGTGACACACGAGCTTCTATTCGACTACATAGAGTCTTTCTCTTGACCACCCACACAGAAAACACAAACCTTGTATACTCTTACACTCTCGATTAATTGGATTCTTGTTGCATACTCTAATAACGTTCAGTCTGAAACTGATGTGTCGTAAAACACATCTATTCTCCTATGTATTTTGAGTTATAATTGAGTCTTTTGTATATAGTTTTTAGTAGTTTTAGGCGTGTATTAGTTTGTTTGTCTCTTTTTATCATTGTATAGTTTTTATTAGTTTTTGGTACTCTTAGTACTCGTTTTTATTATTTTATAGGTGTTCGTGAAAAATGAGCTCAAAACAAAAGAATTCTAATTGAGACACGAACACTTGAGAGCATGTGTTCATGGACGTCAGAGCGTAAACGAGTAATTTTGGTCAAGTCAAGAACACCCGAGTCAAGAGCACGGAGCTATAATAATAATAATAATAATAATAATAATAATAATAATAATAATAATAATAATAATAATAAAGAAATCTAAGTATGAGACGTAAAGTCTCATTATTTGAAAAGGAATTAAAAGGCCTAGGCCTTGTTACTACTTGTGGATGCATTTTGCGACTAAGGATTGGATATACTATAATTAACATGTGTTAGTAGATAGCCGAAGGTACATCAGGATGGGCGAATGAAGATTATCTGGGCGAAGGTGAATCAGAAATGGGCGAAGGTAGAACTGAAGTGGACGAAGGTAGAATGGACAAGAACTGAAGAACACATTCGACCACTTGCAGTGGGCGAATGTGGAAAATGCCCACATTCGACCATCTGTAAGGGGCGAATGTGCAGAGGCTATATATAGTTTTTGAGTTTTTGAATATGTAAGAGAGTTATCATTTGTGTCCAGGTTCAGTTCAGGTTTAGGAGTGTTTTTGAGAGTTTGTCTTTGTGATTTTAGATTAACATAAACAGTTGTAAATGCTTATTGATTGAAGTTAATCTATGAAAATGATATTGAAAATGATCTTGATTGTGTCGTGATTAGCATCTTATCAATTTGTTCAGATCTAGGGTTTCCGCACCTAGATTTGTGACTTGTATGATCATATAATCCTGTTTTAGCTAAAATCCAACGCTCACAAAGTGGTATCAGAGCATAGAGGATCATACAACAACAAATTCGACAAGATCAGAGTTGATTTGGACATGTTTTAGACAAATTATCATCTGTTTTTACAAAAACTCTTAAAAACATAGTTTTTGATCGATTTAAAGGTGAAATTGTGGTCGAATTCAAGTTTTCCAAGACTTAAAGTTGTTCCAAATCAAATCCGAAACATAACCTGATTAAGATCATTCAAATCCATGAACTTTTGAAAATCTGAGATCAAAATAACCGTTTTTCAAACAATAACCGTTTTTCAAAAATGAGATTTGCTGATATGGGGCGAACCTGGAACCTGGACTGAGTGTTGTGGGCGAATCTGACTAAAAGTGGGCGAACCTGAAGAAAAAGTGGTCGAATCTGAAAATTTTTCTAGAAACTTTTCACATTCGGGTATAAAGTTCCACATTCGACCGTTTCATTTAGGGCGAAAGTGGAAAGTGTGATAGTGTGATTTACATTCTGGTCATTTCCACCTTCGGTTGACACTGTTTGGACGAAAGTGAGATAGAAGGGACGAGAGTGAGATCATTTTGGACGAGAGTGTGACAGTTTGGACGAACCAAGGAAAATTTGGACGAACGTATTAGTTTTTGGGCGAATCTAAGGATTTTTTGCTGAAAATTTTTCTAAGTGTTGAGATTTTCAGATTGTGATCATGTGGCGTTTTCAAACTACTTCGGGATCAGCACCAACACAACCACAACAGCAGACAATGGACCCATGGACTGTGGCAGCTCAAAAGACGAACACGCAATCCTCACAACCACATAACTACATGACAACAACAAGCATGATGCCTCAGAATGTAGCACATCCGGCACTACAATCAGAATATTGGGGAGTAGCTGCAGCGGCGGTAAATACTCAAACCACTAACGCTATCTCTACCTTGATTAAGGATTTGTCTACAGGTAGTGGGACTCGGCCACCGAAGCTCATGGATATGCAAGAGTACAACCAGTGGCACACCATGATCAAGATCCATCTGGAAGGCATGGGAGTTGAAGAAGCTGAGGCATGGAGCATGATCGTCAAAGGATACACAGCACCGATTCTGGAGAATACCGGTGAGTTGATTCCTCTGGAGAGCTTGACTGAGGATGAAAAGAAGAAATACGTGGTGGAGAAGAAGGCGTTCTCTCAACTGACACAGGCGATCACAAGTGACCTGTTGCATCAGTTTGGGACATGTACAACGTCAAAGCAGCTTTGGGATAAGCTGAAAAGGAAGCATGATGGAAATGAGAAGACCAGGAGTTTGAGAATGGAGGAATTGGTTAAAGAGTTTGATAATTTTTCTTTCATTAATAATGAAACTTTGAAAGAACTAACTCCGAGATATATGCATTTATTGTCTGAATTGTCTAGCTATGGTGTACAGATTCCCATGACTAAGCAGGTGGATAAGTTTGCAGATGCTTTGCCACCACAATGGGATCAGCATGTGGAGGTACTCAGAGAGAAGGATGCTTATCAATTCTGGACCATTTCAGAGTTTATTGAGAAGTTGGAGAACAAAGAGCTGGAGGATAGAAGGAAAGCTAGGAGGTCACAGATTCCTCAGAATCCAAGTCTGTATTTTGGAGGAACTTCAGTTTCAGCTGGAAACTCAAGCTCTGGAAGCGTTGCACCACATGTTGCATGTATTTCCAATGTCATGGATTCATCAAAACCAACCACCAACTACACAGCACCACAATACAATTCCTACACACAACCATCATACACACCACCACAATATACTTCCTACATTTCACCAGTCTCTCCAATGCAACAAGCTAGTTTTTACACTGCTAACCAATCACAACAACCATCAAACCAAATTACTCAACATAAACAACCGGTGGTTTTGGATACATCCAACTTAGGAAATGTGACTGTGGAGGTTGCTCAGCAACACATTGCATTAGTCTCAGCAATGGTTTCATCCTACAATGGATTGGTTGCTAGTCAGATTGGGAACAACAACTTGACCAACGAAGACTACGCACAGATCGATAAAGAAGAGATGGAACTCATTGACATTCAATGGGCTTTTGCGAGTATAATGAGGAGAGCAACAGAGTTCATAGAGAAAACTGGAAGGACTGACTTGGCAACTTCTCCCAACACAACCTATGGTTTTAACAAGGAGAAGGTTACATGTTTTAATTGTGGAGAGAAAGGACACTTTAAAAGGGAATGCACCCAGCCACCTAAACAAGGTAATCGAAACCCTTTCAATGCAAATTACCAGAACCGTCAACAGAACCAAGTTTCTTATCAAAACAACAACAACTACCAGAACCGAAACTTTAACAACCAAAACAGACAACCAAACACTCAACACCAGATTCAAAACCAATCTCCTAATCACCCAAACCGAACAGTTGTACCTATCACTACACCTACTGAGACTCAACAGAATGCGAGTCAGAACCAAGCTTTGGTGACTCAACAGGATGAGAGGTTTGACTGGTCGGGTATGCAAATAGGAGTTGAAGAAGTAACTACTGGTGGGAATGTGGCTTGTGTTGCTTATCAGGTTGATTTGGAAGAGTCGGTGGTAGTTGATGAGAAGAAAGAAAATGAGGAGAGTGAGAGTGATGATTCTGAGACTGAGATGGAAGTGGAGAGTGAACCTGTTGAGGTTAAAGCTGAGGAGAAGAGATCTGGGATGGTGATTGATTCAGTTTCTGATGTTCCCGAGGAGTGTAAATCAGTCTATTCAGATTGTGAGAGCGAATCAGACACAGAGGGAAGTGTTGATTCTTTGGATGATGATATTGACCAGTTGCTGGCAGAAGCTAATTTTTTGATGACGAGGAAGTCGTGCATAGCTGATGATGCTTTCACCAAGATCGACTACTCAAAGTTTTTCACTGGAAAGGAAGCTCATTTTGCTTTGATGGCCATGACCGAACCGCCAAAACCTGTAAGTTCTGAATCTAGCACTGATGTCATGAGTGATAAATACTGTGGAACTTGTGATAGGTTGACAGAGGAGAATAAACAACTCCGAATTTCACGTGATAGTGCTATTCAAAACTGTCAATCTACTCGCAAAGAGTTAAATGCTTTTAACAAAGTATTAGATGGCTATAAAAAGGACATTTCTGACTTGAAAAACACTTTGTCATTGAAACAATTGGCCATAAATAACTACATCAATGAAATTGAAAACACCAAGTTAGAAATGGCTGCCATTAAATGCTTTGCTGAAAAGGTTAACAAGAAGTTAGAAAGTTATAAGAATGTTGCTTATGTCGTGGATCATATCATTGATGATAACACCACCAACTACAAGTCTGTACCATCTCCGGTTCTTTTTGAGAACCATAACTATCATCAAGTTATACCGGAGAGTTCGGTGAAATCAGACTCATCATCAGATATGGAATCTAATACCTCGAGTATTGGTGATCCATATCCTGAAGATGTGAGACCGATTTTGGGCTTGAATAATGAGGGTGTTTATGCTGAGAGTGATAGTTCAGACTCAGATAATGATGATACTGGTAGTGATAAATCTGTTAATGAATGTGAGATTCCAAAAGAAAATCACATCATTACTACTGAACCAGTATCACCATCTGATCATATTCATCCGATGGCCAAAGCTATTCGTGATAAGAAGTCTGAAAAGATTGATGTTAAGAAAAAGAATGATGTTAAGAATGTGATTGAAAAGAATGAGCTGAATGAACCAAGTGACAAACCTGTAAAGGTGTTTTATCGGATGGAAGGATCCGATAAGATCATTGCTGATGAGGAATTTCCGATTAAAAACGTTAACTATTCTAAACTTGATAAAATCTGGCAAGAAAGCACAATATGGTTTCCAAAACATGAAAGAACCAATGAAATTCCACCAGAAATCTTAAAGAAATTGTTTTCAGAAGTTCCTCAAGAGCCAAAAATCCATGTCACTGAGTTCATTCGACCTGATGATAAAGCAAATGGTTTTCATGAACCTTCTTACTCGAAAGGACCACTTCCTGAGAGTTTAAGAAATCAACAATATAATGATCAATTTGCTGTAAAATCATTTGCTTCACCAAATGCTCATTATGTGTTTGAGGAATATAGAAAATGCTTTAAATGTGGAGAACGCGGGCATTTACTTGCTCAGTGTCCATATGTAAGGCACAAGAGACATGAAGTTGAGGTTAAGAATTCCATGAAAAAGCCGATCGATCATTATGTTCCACCGCATAGACGGACTGTTCCTGAACAACAACATTTTCATAATCAAAACAATTTTCAAATGAGGAACAACCGTCCATTTCATTATGATCGGAGGAATCGGATTGCAATGGAACAATCTTGGAGAAAACCAGTGGTGAACACAACAGCTGATAGACAAAAGGTTCCACAAAAACTAATTGTCAAGTCAAATGTTGGACCTAAGTCTGTTAATTCAGATAAGGTTGCTAAGAAAGTTACTTTCAGTAACAATGTTCAGAAACCTATTGAGAAACCAAAATCTCAAATTCGTATTCTCAAAAGGTCTGAACAATCTTGGACACCTAATGGTTCTCCAGGAGCCTCTACGTCAAAGGTGAGTGATAAAAATGAAACTGTTTTGAAAAATCAGAAAACGATTGATTCAAAACAGAAAGTTGTTGAGAAAGTCATTGAGAATGATTCTTTGAAAGCCAAAGTTCAAAGGCCCAAGACTCAGGCTTGGGTCCCCCGAAAGAACTAATTGTTTACTTTTTGTGTGCAGGGAGCTTCAGTTGGCCCTATTAGCAGTCTCTGGATTGTTGATAGTGGAGCTTCAGGCCACATGACGGGGGATTTGGCGTTGCTGTTCGATGTGAAGAATATTAATGGAGGATATGTTGCGTTCGCGGGTAATAAAGGAGGTTACATCACGATGGAAGGAAGCGTGAGTAACGGGATTGTGACTTTCGAGCGGATATCTTATGTCAAGCAGATAGACTATAATCTGTTGAGCGTCAGTCAAATATGCGATAAACAATTTTCTGTGCATTTTGATGACAAATCCTGCTATATACTTAAACCGGGCTTCAAGATTCCAAAGGAGTGGGTTATGTTGATGGCACCTCGAGTCAACAATCTTTACATTCTTGATATGTCCAAGGCAATGACACCACAGGGACAGATAACATGCTTTCTATCCAAGGCGACTGAAAAAGAATCAATAATGTGGCACCGCAGAATGGGGCACATTCATCTGAGGAAAATGAATCAGTTAGTGAGAAATGGACTTGTCGATGGAGTTAACGTGAAACATTTCCATCTGAACGACAAGTGTGTGAGCTGCATGAAAGGCAAACAACACAGACAATCCCATAAAGTGAAGAAGGTTAACTCTGTTGAGATGCCGCTTGAGCGATTGCACATGGACCTGTTTGGACCGGTCAAGCGCAAAAGTCATCTTGGAGAGCTTTATTGTTTAGTCGTCACTGATGACTATTCACGATTTTCATGGGTGATGTGTTTGAAGAATAAAAGCGACACTTTTACCAACTTACAAGTTCTGTTCACTCGGCTGGAGAATATCTACAACTTGAAGATAAAAAGAATCAGGAGTGACAACGGGACGGAGTTTAAAAATGCAAAGATGGATGAACTTTGTGAAAGCAAAGGGATACATCATGAATATTCAGCTCCGTATACCCCGCAACAGAATGGTGTTGCTGAAAGAAAGAATAGGACTCTGATTGAGGCTGCAAGAACAATGCTCCCTGATTCACATCTTCCAGTAATGTTCTGGAATGAGGCGATTTATGCAGCAAACTACACTTTAAATCGGGTTTTGACAGTGAAGAAGTTTGGAAAAACATCTTATGAGCTGTTACACCGACGAAAGCCCAATTTAGAGTATCTAGAACCATTTGGGGCGCCATGTACGATGTTGAATCCAAGCGAGAAGTTTAGTCCTAAAGCTGAAGAGGGATATTTTGTTGGATATGCAACCCCGCTCAAACGGGTATTCAACAAACGAACTCGTCAAGTGGAGGATTGGGCAAACGTGGAGGTTCAACGATACACACAAAATTTGCAAGGCACGGGCCCTGATTGGATGTTTGATTACAAAGATTTCTTTGAATCATTCAACCTAGATAGCCTGGTTGAAGAAGCTGTGATCAGATTACTTTACGAATGTGAAAACGCGGCAACTTCACCATTGATGCGTCCAATTACCGTAAACCCCCCACCAGCTTCTAGTGATACCAGTGCTCCTACACAAGAAGAAGAGTTGTTTCAAGAAGCTTCAACTTCATTAGACACTTCAGAATCTGAAGATGAACAATTTGAAGAAGCTGTTCTTGAAAATGCAGAAGACTTAGAAGAGCAAACTGTGAACCCAACCCCAAATACAGATGTTGCTTCATCATCTAACACGGGTAATGATCAGGATGCTGTAGAGAACTTGACTGCTCAGACGGGAGTGATTGTACCTGTTAATCCGGAATCTCGGATTCATCGTATTCACCCGCTGGAGCAAGTAATCGGTGATCCTGGTAGTGGAGTGATGACCAGAGGGCAGCTTAAAAGCGTTAATTCGCCAGAGAGTTTTGGTGCTTTAGCATTGTATGCCAAAATTCAGAAATCTGGTGACCAAAATGATTGGTCGTTTGCATGTTATGTGTCGCAGGTAGAGCCAAGGACATACAAAGACGCTTTGCAAGAAGATGCCTGGGTTGAGGCAATGCAGGAAGAGTTATTGCAATTCCAGAAATTGGGAGTCTGGACGCTCACAGATTTGCCGCAGGGACGAAAGAAAATAGGCACTAAGTGGGTGTTTAAGTGCAAGAAGGATGATCGTGGAGTTATTGTAAGGAACAAAGCCAGATTGGTTGTGCAGGGTTTCCATCAAATCGAAGGAATTGATTACAACGAAATCTATGCACCAGTAGCACGAATGGAAGCTATTCGGATGTTCCTTGCGTTTGCTTCATATAAGAAATTCAAAGTCTATCAAATGGACGTCAAGAGCGCATTTTTGTACGGTAAAGTCAAGGAGGAGGTTTATGTCGGGCAGCCACCGGGCTTTGAGGACCCAATCCACCGGGACAAGGTCTATGTGCTGAACAAAGCTTTATATGGTTTGCACCAGGCTCCAAGACAGTGGTACGAGGAGCTAAGTACATACCTCATCTCCAAAGGATTCAAGCGCGGCCTCGTCGATAGCACCTTCTTTACGAAGAAGACGGGAGATGACTTGCTTCTAGTACAGATTTACGTTGATGATATTATATTTGGTTCAACTAACGAACTCTTGTGCAGGGAATTTGAAACTGTTATGCAAGAGAAGTTCGAAATGAGTGCTATGGGAGAAATGCAGTTTTTCCTCGGCTTACAGGTGGATCAAAGATCAGACGGGATCTTCATTCACCAGACGAAATATGTTGCCGACATCTTGAGCCAATTCCAGATGGAGGACTCTAAGCCGATGGATACCCCGATACAACCCAATCACGGGATTGGAGTTGACGCTAAGGGGGAGCTGACAGACCCATTTACATACAGAGCAATCATCGGATCTCTGATGTATTTGACAGCGTCTCGACCAGATATTATGTATGCAACGTGTCTCTGTGCGCGTTATCAATCGAAGCCGAAACAAAGTCATCTGACGGCGGTCAAGCGTATCCTTCGATATCTGAAGGGTTGTCCATCAAAAGGACTTTGGTACCCTAATGATGATGATTTTGATTTTATTGCTTTTAGTGATGCAGATTGGGGCGGCTGTGACAAAGACAGCAAATCAACAACAGCCGGTTGCCAGTTTTTAGGGAGCAGGTTAATTACCTGGCAATGCAAGAAACAGACTTCCGTCGCTCTGTCTACATGTGAAGCCGAGTACATTTCAGCCTCAAGTTGCTGTTCGCAAGTGCTCTGGATCCAACAACAGATGGTCGATTACGGTTTGCAGTTTCTTAAAACCCCTATACGCTGTGACAACGAAGCCGCAATTGCATTAACTAAAAATACTGAAAATCATTCTAAAGCTAAACATATCCGGATTAAATATCATTTTATCCGTGACTGTTATGCTAAGGAATTGATTGACATGGTCAAAATCCATACTGACTACCAACGTGCAGATTTATTTACAAAAGCTTTTGACAGATCCCGCTTTGAATATCTTTTGAAAGTAAACAATATAAAGGAAAAACAGGACTAATCGGCTCCTCGGTATATCATTTTTCGTTTTTAGTTTTAGTTTTAAATTTTTGCTAATTGGGAATTTCTCTTTGCTAATTGGGAATTTCTCTTTACTATCATAATCCTCAAAGAAGTTGATGCTTTCGAGGGGGTTGTTTAATCCTCAAAGAAGTTGATGCTTTCAAGTGGATTGTTTCTTTCAAATTTTTGTTTTCGTTTTTCAGAAAAATTAAAAACCCAAAAATATGTTCTTTATTTTAGGGGGAGTCATTTTATCAGAAAAACCAAAAACATTGAAAAATTTTCAAAATACCTAAAAAATTAGAAAAACCCAAAATGATTTCCTGGATAAAAAGAGGAAATGATAGTACATCAGTGGGGATCTGACACAGGCTAAAGAATTGTATAGTTTTAATGAGCCGTATGTTGATTACGTGTAATATGCTGATAGGCTTCGTAGACTTTATATTGCGTGCATTAGTGATACAAACATAACAAACTACGCGTTTGTGGATGAACACCTCATGGGCATATGGTCTTAGTACCGTAATTTCGTTTGATAGGGTGTTTGTACAAAACTCGGAGGTTTAGGGTCGTTATGTTATTAGTTGTCTGGGGATAGCCTTTCTGATCTTCTGCTGTAAGTCATTACGGACCTAGATCAGACAGGATGTCTTTATAAAAGAGCTTTATGCCAAAACCTAAAGTTACCGAATTGAGGAACTTTCTATGTTATATGATGATCAAAGATTATCTATAATATCGTATTGATCATTGATGCAAATCATGATTAATATCCGTCCTCAACCTGGTATGGTGCATATGTTACTTTGCTGCATTAATTTGCTGACCTGTATACCTCTATGCATTATATCTTGTACAATTACAGACGACGAAAGCATAATCACGCTTTACAATGAGTCTTTGTGCAGATTACTTCTTGATACGGGAGTATGTCGTGTGTGTGGGAACCACAATGTGTTAGTCTAATACATCTAATTCGTATCATTTTAAAGCATTGCGTAATTGTCTGCATGTGAGCTTATGTGGACAACAATATCAGCAATTGCCATGTCACATATTGTTTCTAATGATAATATTGAAACAAGATCAACGCTGTGTTCAGATTTCTCAGAAAACTGATATGATCCTCTTACCGGAAATCACAAAATGTTTACTGTTTTCATTTACTTTAATGCATTTTACTTTGTTGCATTTTACTTTTATTGTCAAAAAGTTACAAAATCCAAAAAGATTTTAGGTGTGTTTTGATATAAATTTCAGAAAATCCAAAAGATTTGCATTTCTGCTTTATTTTTGATATCCGGGGATGCTTGATGGTCAATTTCTGAGATTTGATAACACCATCTGGTCTTTGTAACATTCATAATGTGAAAATTTGAGTTTTGGAAGTTTAACGGATTGAAAAATGTTGAACGGGATTCGAATTCGTGATTTGGCGAAATTTTCAGATTTTTCCATTTCACATTCGCCCCTTAAATGGGTCGAATGTGGAAAAATCTTCAAGTTCGACCGTTTTTGTTTTGAGCGAAGGTGGTTATTTTCACTTCCGGGTGACATTTCCACTTCCGGGTATCACATTCCACCTTCGGGTCTTTAATTAGGGGCGAAGGTGGACAATATTCACACTCGTGCCATTAACTTGGGGCGAATGTGGTTTTTACCCACATTCGTCCATTTCATTCGGGCGAACGTGAACCTTTATAAATAGACCTGTCACATTCGAACCCTTCATTCTGAAATTTTTCAAAAATTCTGTCATACCAAGACCTTGTTGATTTTGTTTTTATTAACTCACTGATTTGTTCCCTGATCACTACTCATCATTTTAAGACTCATCTTGCAGGTAATGGACATCAAATCAGACCAGAACTGATTGTTTTAAGAACACGACCTAGGGTTTCCAGTTTTGGGATTTTTGATGATGTTTGATACTTGTTTTTGATAGCCGATCAATTTTCATCGGTTTTAGGGGGAGAGTATTGAAGGAATTAGGATTATAACGTGTTTAGATGGCAGATTTGATCGATTGAACATAGTCGAACCCTAATTCCATTTAAAAACCAATGAAAACTGATGTTTTGATAAAATTGGAAATAGACGATTGTTAGTCGGACATGTTAGTATGTTTTAGGATCAAAATTACAGGTTAAATCTAAAAATGGCAAAATTTTAAATTTTGGGGATAAACATTTCACCTTCGGTTGTTTCTAAAACGGGCGAAAGTGGATTGATTTGGACGAATGTATAATAAAACGGACGAATGTGACTTTTTATCAAGATCATATTCACTTTCGTCCATATATGTTCACATTCGAACAGTTATTCCCACATTCGGCCAGTGTCAAAATGGGCGAATGTGCAGATGTTTTGACCAAAATTTTTATATTTTTGTCGTTTTTGTGTTTTGACGCGTTTTATTGATTTTCATGTGCAGATGGCTGAACAACCAGAGAATATTGAAGCTCCAGCAGTGAATGTTGAGACTCCAGCAGAGATAGCTGTTCAAGATCCAGTCCCCGTAGCTGAAACATCTACACCGAGCAGTTGGCCTTTCGAACGATCACACAACTGTTGCGCGTATCTAGGAGACGTGGAGAAGAACACGGAGTTTACAGGGATTATTGATTTTCTGAAAAGGAGCAGGATTGTACATGCTCTAGCCACACCAACCATCATTTATAAAGACATAATTGAAGATTTCTACCAGAACGCTAAGTATGACTACTGGGAGAATCAGACGATTATCAAGAGCAAAATTCAGGAGATGGAGATGTTCTTGACTGAAGCTGACATTCGAGAGGCGTTACAGATTAAGTTCGAAGACAGTGAGGATCCCAGGGAGTTATCCTGGACAGAACAGAAGGCGTGCTTCTTAAGGATGAAATACAAAGGTCCAATCACTGACGGATCGATGTATAAGGGGAAGTTGGGAGTGCAGTACAAGTACTTTGCACATGTTCTGATTCATGTCTTTGGATGTGTTAGTGGTGGTTATGACGTGATGAGAAAGAGTTTGAGTTCATTAATGGTTGCGTTAACACTAAACAAACCATTTAATGTTTCTGGGATGATCCTTGACCACATGCTAGAGATGCTGAAGGGTATAAAGTTTAAGAAGTTTATGTTGTATCCAAGGTTTCTAATGATGATCTTTGATTACAAGTATCCAATGCTGAAGAAGGATCCGACAATGATTCTAGGTCAAGATCACATGAATATTAGAACCTTGATGAGGATGAAAGGTTATAAGGGTGTAGCTGATAATGAGAAACCACCTAACAGGAGATTGTTTGGCGCTTTGGCTCGTCCGGATTACACTGATCCAGGCAAGAACAAAGCAAGACATGATGATAGTGACTCAGACGATGATGATCCCTTAGTGTATGCTGATTCAAGCACTAAGCGGAAGCGTCAAGTAGTCAATCCTGGAGCCAAAGGGAAGGGCAAGGGAAAGGCTATTGATCAGGGAAGCACAAAGCAACAGGCTGCTAGAAAGAAATCGACGGCGAAGAAAGGATCGGGTTTGGTGGATGAAGAGTCTGTAGATTCGGAAGAAACTGAAGTTGATGAACAGTGGGATTCTGATGACGAGAACGTAAGGACCACCAAACGTAAGGCCACTATGGTTGGTGAGTCTGAATTATTGAATCAGTCGATTGAAGAGTCTGAGAGAAGAAGGAAATCAGTTGAAGATGAAGGTTTGGGAGTTGATCTAGCTGAATTGAGTGTTGGAGATACAGTAGTTGTGAATTTGCCAAAGAAGACAAAGAAACAAAAGACTATGGCAAAGAAGTCTAGTGTGAAAGAACTGAGAGAGAAGGAGTTGGCTCAGTTGCTGAAGGGAAAAAGATTACCTGATGCTGGAACACCTTCCAAGCTATCTTCACCAGTTGCCAAGAAACAGAAGAAAGCGAAAGAGGCAGAGACTTTACCAATCGATCAGTTCAATATCGATATGGATAAAGTGCTCGATATGTTTAGGAAGCCTCAAAAGGAGAAAGCTGTTGAAGTTGAGCCCTCCAGATCAAAGTCAAAGAAAGTGACTGTTGATGATGATGTTATGAAACAAGTCAATAAGAAGATGGAGGACATGATGAAGATGTTGGTTGCTCAACAAGCTGAGATTACTAAGTTCAAGCAGAATGAGGAGAAGATGCTCCAAATTGTAGTTGCTTCGAAATCGAATCAGGATGACATTAATGATAAGATTAAACTGATTGAAGCAAAGAATGAGAAGCTTGAGAGGAGATGTGATAGAAACAAGAACAAGATCAAACTGATCAAAGCTGATAACAAAGAATTGAAGAAGGAAAACAAACGCTTGTGTGGTTTGATTGAAGAGTTGTATAGCAGAGCACCCCAGTTGAAAGAGGGTGAAGAAGATGAAGAAGAAGATGAGCAGAAAGTTGATTATGAGTATTCTGAATCAGAGAAAGAAGATGATGATGAAGAGGATGATGATGGATCGGATAAAAGTGATGATGACAACAATGATGATGATGATGACAATGATGATGATGATGATGGTGCTGAGGGTACAGGGAAGAAGAAAGGTGATGAGTTTAGCAGTGGAAGTGATCATGAAGGAGGAGATGATACTTCTAAGTATAGTTATGAGAAGAGAACACCACAGAAGAAGAAAGATACTGGAGAATCTAGTTCCAAGAAGAAAGGTGGGAATGTAGACTCGGATGAAAGTATCTTTTGGAACGAAAAGGTGAGATCTCTGTCTGATGATGCTAAACAGATATACAAGAATATGTTGGAGAAGAGGGAGTGGACCATTGAGTTCACTGGATGCTTCGCTGAAATATTCCAGACTGATGATCTGAGATATGAGCTGGAATATGAAGATCCAGATCTTGAAGAAGGGGAACTACCTGCATCTGTGGCGAAAGAAATTTTAGATGGTCTCGCACAGAGGGTAGGAAAGACGTTTGAGGAGTTTATGATGGATGAATCGATTCCTGATATTCCTGAAAAGGATATGGGAAGTCATTCAGATGATGTGCATACTCCAGAAAACAATGAAGTTGAGATTGAAGATATTACTCATGAAGAGTTTCCCCAGTATTTCAGAAAAGAAGATGAGAATGAAGTATTTCCTGACTTCACAGAGATACCAAATAAGTCAGCGAAACAAAAGGCAAAGAAAAGAAGCGAAGAGTTTGTTGAGAAGGTGTTTGGTAATGAAAAGAAAGATTCTTCTAACCAGTCTGATGAGTTGAAGAATTATCTGAAGAAGTTGAAGGAGATGGATGAGAACCGACCTAAGCCTGAAGCTCAAGGTAATTTCTATCGATTTCATAATGCCAAGTTCAAAGGCAGAGCTCTCGGGTGGACTTATCTGGGCAGACTGAAGTGTATTGCTGCGAAATGGGAAACCGGAATTCTGTATTTCAACAGATTCTGTGATTTGCTTACTCTACCGTACTGGGCGGTGAGAGATTTATGCAGATTCCCAATGTCAGGTGCCGAGGTAAATGGATCGCATGTCGGTTGGTGCGCAGACAAATTGGTTTGGGAGAGTCGCACAAGATGGAACAGGTTCAAGCCTCAATATCCCCGTAGAAAAGAGCATAGGGATATTGATCCTCAAACCAATATGAAGCGTGTGACGTTGATATATAAAGCACCTAATGTGATGAGGAAGATACCATTGATGCCAATGCCACATCATTTCAGTGCTGATTTCATATTCTGGTATTACGATTGGAGGAAGGCAGAAGCAGTGATTGTGTTGAGGGATGGAAAGGACAAATACAAGCATGTTCATGTATTTGATCCTATGTGGCTGATAAACTGCACATTCGAAGACATCATCATGTTGTTCTTTAATCCGATCTATTATGAACCCAATGATTTTGCTCAGGCAAGGAAGTACACTCAAGTTGTGGGAGTTTGTTTTGCATATGACATAAATGCAGGAAGCAACTTGGAGGGTAAACTTGGCAAGACTGTGAAGATCGCCAATGTGTCAAAGCCTGTGAAGAAAACATTCGAGCCGCCAATGACTTCTGAGCAGAAGAAGCAGCTCAGAATAAAGCTGATGAACAAGACGATGGACTATCAGAGAAAACTATCCAATCAATAGTCGAGGGGGAGTTTGTTGATGCATTTTGCGACTAAGGATTGGATATACTATAATTAACATGTGTTAGTAGATAGCCGAAGGTACATCAGGATGGGCGAATGAAGATTATCTGGGCGAAGGTGAATCAGAAATGGGCGAAGGTAGAACTGAAGTGGACGAAGGTAGAATGGACAAGAACTGAAGAACACATTCGACCACTTGCAGTGGGCGAATGTGGAAAATTCCCACATTCGACCATCTGTAAGGGGCGAATGTGCAGAGGCTATATATAGTTTTTGAGTTTTTGAATATGTAAGAGAGTTATCATTTGTGTCCAGGTTCAGTTCAGGTTTAGGAGTGTTTTTGAGAGTTTGTCTTTGTGATTTTAGATTAACATAAACAGTTGTAAATGCTTATTGATTGAAGTTAATCTATGAAAATGATATTGAAAATGATCTTGATTGTGTCGTGATTAGCATCTTATCAATTTGTTCAGATCTAGGGTTTCCGCACCTAGATTTGTGACTTGTATGATCATATAATCCTGTTTTAGCTAAAATCCAACGCTCACACTACTAACTTCCAACGGCCCAAAATAATAGAATTAAAAAACCCTACGGTGGACAATTTATAGGGGGAGAATTATAAATCATTCAACACACATAATAATCGACGAGGAAGCTGCCAAGGGGATCGAACAAAAGGAGCTTAAGGATTAATTGAAGTAGAAGAAGGTCTCGGGTGCACTAAAGATATATTATTCGAAGACCCGGTGGATTGTTTTATCATTTTTATTTATTTAGAGACATGTTTATCATTGTTTTTTGAAACTTTATGACTATGTTTCTGATTATAATTATGAACTAAATATTTCCATGGTTGCTTAGGTTTATGAACTAGACACGTAATTTGCAGTATTTAATGATTTTTGGTTTTTAATTTTAATGTGTAGAATTACATGATTTTAACTTTTATTGTTGAATTTGATATATGTGTGTTGGTGTTGATTTTATTTGAAGTTTGTTTATTGGTTTTGTGGAACTAGGCTTGTAGAGATACCCCCTAGGTCTAGAAATCAATCTAATTCGTCAACTTAGGTTAGCGTGCTAGTATTTGGAGTTGGAGTACGACACAGGTATAACAAACTAATATAATAAATTAACTAAAACGTGCAGTCCATTCTTGAGGGTGAGAAATCTAACTCGAGATTGCTAGGTAACTAACTAGGCATTGTTCGGTAGTTGACAAGTGCTAGGGCAGGAGTCGCTACTTGTCCGTGTTTAGAGTTTTCCTAGGTTTTCTTTAGTAGAGTTTAAGTCTGCTTCATACTTTGAGGGTTTTAATCCATGAGAGGTTTTAATCTGATTTCTGTGGGATTTTGGTGCGCTAGGGCGATCCAGATTCATTTTAGCATTTCTTCACTTGTCCCGCCTTAAGTCTAGTGAGCCATCCTTGACAGGAGGTTTATTAGATAAGAATAGGGTCTCAAGTTAATTACTTGATTTAGGATTTATTGCTAGTGTTAAGGGATTTTACCTAAGTAACCAGCCTTCTTCCTATCTGATTTCTCCAGTTCTTTAAGTTCGTATTAGTTGTCGAGTTAAGTTAAGTTTAATCTATTTAGTTTAATTAAGTTTATAATTAGTAGTTTAAAATACCCCCCATTTAAGTATATATTTATTTAGGCTAGTATTCGGTAGAGGTTGTGATCTAGAGTTGTATTCACGTCTTTGGGTTCGATACTCGGTCTTATCTGTTTATTGCTTTGCGACCGGTACACTTGCCGTGCGTGTGTAGTTTTTAGGTGAGTCATTTTAATTAAAGCTTGTGTTATTTATATATATACATTTACACACATCAGAAACCTTTCTAAAGTTGGGGAGACTGCTTCATTAGTGCCTATGCGCTCACGAGTTACACATTCCCAAAACCATTCACATTTAAACTCTCCATTTCTTATTCCCGGGTCAACTGTCAAAGATTTTGAAACTTTTACCTTGGGTATTAGAAACAACTACTTTAAATTTTGTCAAATCAAGGAAGATGAATTTTTTTTAAACCTACTTGGCTTTTACAACGCTTTTTGTTTCATAGAAACCTCCACTTGAAAGAAAATTTGAGACAAAATTTTCAAAAGTAGGGGAGACTGTGACATCCGTCACCCTCGTCTTTCATCTGATTGACAATAATAGCCCTTCAAATATTTCCATTATAGTCCCTGTAAGTTCGTCGTTTTCAAATTTAATTTTAGAGCGAACTAAAATTTTATCATTTATATTTATTATGGATCAGGTATAAGTTTTAATCAAATGCGTATGTTGAAACACATTCGTAAAAGATTCTATAAAAAAATTCAAGTTTTAGTAAAGTTTTAAAAACATTTTAAGTTAAGTTGGTTAGCTTGGTTAGTTTTTATAAAGGAAAAACTAACTAATTTATTATATAACTAACAAAGTTTAAGTTGAGTGTTGAGGACCGGTTTTGATAAAAACAATTATATGATCATACAAGTCTAACAAATCAAGGTGCGAAAACCCTAGATTGTTTATAAAATGATATGAATCGAATCAAACACAATCAATCACCTTTTCAACATCCATTTCATTAATAAACTTGTTAAACTTGCTTACAAATTACGTTTACAATGAAATAAATCACTTTCAGAAAGTTCTAGACCCATAGAGAAAACCTGGACTCAATACACACTCTGAAATGACAAAAGTTATAATCTAAACAAAATTTCCAACTTATATAGTACTACACATTCGACCCATCGACATGGTCAAATGTGTACCTTCGACCTGCATCACAGCTCGAACCAATCTTCAGTCTTTAGTCTTCTCCCTTCGACCTCTATATCTTCCTTCAACCCATCTAAAACCTACCTTTGACCTCTCGTAATTACACAAAACACTTTTTTTGTTAATCCAAAGCAACTAGTCGCAAAACGTGCATCTACAAACTCCCCCTCGACTATTTCTTGGATTGTTGACGTTGATAATCAAGTGTTTTGTTCATCAACTTGATACGGAGAATCTTTTTCTGCTCTTTAGTCATCACCGGCTCAGGTTTTGGTTTAGATATTTTCTTCATCTCATTAACCTTCACGTACTTTCCCAACTTCTTATCATAGTCACAACCTGCATTCACATCCCAAGCGAAACACAAACACACAACACGATGTTATTTCATCGCTTGTTCACCATCCTTCTCCTCACAGTAGATCGGATTATAATACAGCAAGATTATGTATTTATAAGAACAGTTAATCAACCACATGGGATCAAATATGTGAATCTTCTTCTACTCTCCTCTTTTATCATTCAGTAAGATGACGGCTTCAGCAGTTCTCCAGTCATAATACCACATCACGAAATCTTTGCTAAAGTGTTGTTGGATAGGCATCAAAGGAATGTTCTTCAACACTGTTGGTGGTTTATACTTCAAGGTAACCTTGTTCAGCCTAGTAATCGGATCAATTTCTTTATAAACTTTCCTGATTGGATACTGCGGCATGAACACATCCCATCTCGTTCTGCTCTCTCTAGCCATTTGATCAGCAAAGTATCCAACTTCATCATTATTAACAGTTGCACCAGTCATAGTATGTCTGCAAATATCACACACAGCCCAGTACGGTAACCTCTTGATATCATGGAATCTGTGAAAATACAGAATTCCTTTCTTCCACTTCACAGCAAGCACCGTAACTGTCCATGATATTTCCAACCAAGAGCTCTACCTTTGAACAACTCATTGCGATATTTATAGAAACCACCCTGAACTTCAGTTTTAGGTTGGTTAGCCTCTTTCTCTTTAAGCCTCTTCAACAAACTTTTCAAGTCATCAGATTGTTCAACATTCGGCATCTGATTATCAACATTCTTGAAAACTTCATCAACCAATGTCTTACTCTTCTTCTCTGCAACTTTCTCAGCCTGTTCAAGAACTTCTTCAATAAATTCAGGAATCACATCTTCCTGTTTGTCTCTAAAGTACTCAGGATATTCTTCGCTTGTAATATCCTTAATCTCAATATCCTCAAACACATGCGTATCTCTATCATCAGAATGATTTCCAGCTTCTTTTTTAGGAACATTTGGAATCTCATTATCATTCATCAAATCTACAAGAGATTTTCCAACCTGTTTTGCCAATCCTTCCGGAATCTCTTTAGCAGCAGCTGCAGAAACTTCTCCATCCTCTAAATCAGGATCGTTATACTCCAATTCATATTTCAAATCATCAGACTCAAAGATTTCTGGAAACTTTCTAGTCAATTTAATCGTCCAAACCTTCTGAGTCAACATCTGATGATATAAATTCTTGTCTTCATCTGATAAGGCTCTTATCTTCTCAGTCCAGAAAATAGTATCATCATCATTATTTCCACCAGGTGCTTTTTTAGAACTTGATTCACCTGTATCCTTTTTATCAGACTCCCTTTTCTCATATCTGTACTTGTCTTTATCATCGTCATCACCATCATCATCATCAGAACTACCATCATCATTACCTTTATCAGAACCGCCATCATCATCATCTTTCTTCTCCTTTGGATTCTCATCACCAGCATCATCTGATAAATCATCATCTTCTTCATCCTCTTCTTTTTCAGAAACAGATGGTTCGAAATCAACCTGCTCCTCTTCTGGTTCTTTATCTTCTTCACTAGCTTTCAATTGTGGAGCTTTTCCATACAGATCATCAATCATCTTTCTCAGATTCTTGTTGGTTGATTTAATATTTTTGTTTTCTTGTAGAAGACACTTGATTTCACTTGTATTTCTCTGTTCATGACCTAACAATTTCTTGATTTCTTCTTGAAGCTGATTAATCTTAGCTTCCAGCTCTTCTTAACTTTCTTGTGAAGATACAACAATCTTCAACATAGTCTCTTCATTCTTCTTCAGTTTTTCTATCTCCTGCTGTTGCTCGTTGAAAGCCTTCATCATGTCAGCAATTTTCTTGTTAACCGCTTCCATCACATCATCAGAAACAGTAACCTGAGGTGTAGATGCCTCAGCAACAGGATATTTCTTCTTCTGAAACTTTTTCAACACATTCTCTAAAGTAGATTCAAAATGTGTAGGAGGATTCCCTAAAGTTTCTTCAACATATTTCTTTGTTACTTTTGAGCTTCCAATATCAGGAACTTTTTCCCAGCAACAAGTATTTCAATCTCTCTATCTCTTTTCTTCTTCGGGTTTATCTTCTTAGCCATGGTTTTGAACTTTGGCTTCTTTATCTTATCAACAACAACAGGAGATCCAGTAAAGTCTTGATCTTCAAGTCCAAGATCAAGTTCACCTTCTTCTACAACAATTGGACTTTTTTGCCGTTCTTCTTCTATTGTTATGTACAAGCTTTTAATCTCACCAGCCTCAGTGGCCTTGGACTTAGTGATCTTGACAGTTTCGTTACCCGAATCCCATTCCTCATTATCTTGAGTCTCTTCTGAATCAATCGACTCTTCATCAATAAGCAAAGTCTTGCTTTTTCCAGACTTCTTCTTAGCAACACTTTTCTGTCTTTTAGGTGCAGCTTCAACAACTTTAGCTTTACCTTTTCCAGATTTCGCACCTTTTTTAATTACTTGTCTTTTCCTCTTTACTTCAGGATTAACTGGTTGTAAAGGATCATCACTATCAGAATCACTACCAACATTTCTTGCTTTGTTTTCACCTGGATTCTTGTAACCTGGATTAATCAGGTGACCTTTCATTCTCTGGAACACCCTTATACGCTTTCATCCTGCTCAGCGTACTTAGATTCATATGATGCTGAACTAATATCTGCTTCGGATCTTTCTTCAGATTTGGATACTTTTTATCAAAAATCATCTGTAAGAATCTTGGGTACATCAAAAACTTGTCAACCTTCAATTATTTCAGCACTTCTAGCATGTGATCAAATATCATCCCAGATACATTAAATGGCATGTTTAGAATCAACGCAACCATCAAAGAACTAATACTACTTCTCATCACATCATAACTGCTACGAACAGGTCTAAAGACATGCAGAATCATATGTGCCAGATATTTAAACTGTGGACACAGTTTAGGTTTATGCAATAACCCGTCTGTGATAGGACCATTGTACTTCATTCTCAGAAAACACAACCTTTGATCAATCCATGAAAGTACTCTGGGCTGAGTAGAAGAATCTTCCAAAAACAATGCTTCACGAATATCCTCCTCAGTAACAAGCACAAGTTCTCCATGAATCTTGCTTCGAATGGCAGTCTTGTTATCCCAAAAGTCTATAACTGCATTCTTCCAGAAAATCTACTTGTTGATCTTTGTAGATAGATGTTGGAGTAGCAATAGCATAGATCACCCTGCTTCTTCTCAGAAATTCAACAATCCCATCAAATCCTTCATGTTGCTTTACCTCTCTGATAAAGGCACAACAATTGTGATCTACTTCAAATAATAACTCCTTTTCTTTTGGTTTCTCCTGTTCAGCAACCTGTTTCTCCGGATTTTGTTGTCCAGCCATTGAAAATCTGCAAAACAATAAACATGAAATTTGTCAGAAACGGACAAAATTTGAATTTTGGTCAAAATTCCTACCTTCGACCCCTTCGTGAGTTCGAATGTGGAATTTAGTTGGTTCGAATGTAAAAATCGGGTTCGAATGTGAAAATTATATGATCAAAAAGTACATTCGACCTAAATCTTCACCTTCGACCGTTTCAAACTACATTCGACCTGTTTCAGATGGTCGAATGTGTCAGTTTTTGATTAAAATTTC
Organism: Ambrosia trifida; assembly: GCA_028751855.1. Taxonomy (NCBI): domain Eukaryota; kingdom Viridiplantae; phylum Streptophyta; class Magnoliopsida; order Asterales; family Asteraceae; genus Ambrosia; species Ambrosia trifida. The sequence goes on along the minus strand of CM054128.1, from coordinate 58,612,526 downwards.
CAAAACTTAATCAGACCATGATTAACATCAAATTTTTGTTTGTTTTGTCCTAACATGGCCGATAAACAGCGCTTAACCATCAATTTCATCAATCAGTCTGTTTTAGATAGTTTTTATGTAAAATCTACGGTTTAAAGGGTTTGAATCATCAATCCAGTCTAATATTATGTTATAAACCTAGATTTTAGGATATTCTCCCCCTAAAACTATCGAAAACAGATTATCAATCATCAATTTATCCAAAACAAGTCATTATGATGTGCAATTTGGTGTCCAAGGGTTCCAGAACAAAATCAAGGATTCTGAACTTGATATCCAGTCAATATCTGTGATATTGGTATGAAAATGATCAGTGAATGGTAAGGAACACAATGATATAATCTGAATTTCAAAAACAAAATGGTCTCCCAATCTCGGAATTTTTTTTTATGAGGGATCGAATGAGGAAACTGAGTATATATAGGACTCCACATTCGACCCTTGTTGGGGTTCGAATGAAGAAAATTCATTAAAACACTCTCATTCGACCACATTTATAGGTTCGAATGTAGACTCAAATGCACCTTCGGCCCATCGAAGGGGCGAATGAGTATTTGGATTTGTGAAAATTTTTCCAAATCTCAAAATTGAATCCCGTTTAATTATTTTCAAACATTTTGACTTTCAAACAATCATCATTTTTCATTTAAATGTCACAAAACCCAAATTGGTCTATCAAACTTCAGAAAATCATTATCAATCACCATCAGTTATCCAAAATAAAGCAGAAATGTAAAATCTTTTGGATTTTCTGAAATTTTTGTTAAAACACACCAAAAATCTTTTTGAGTTTTTGTATTTTTGAACTAAATCAACAGAAAGCAATAAACTTTTTGTGATTTTCCGGTAAGAGGATCATATCAGTTTTTGAGAAATCTGATCACACCGTTGATCTTTATCATTTATTATCATTAAAGACAGTGTGTGATCTGGCAATTGCTGATATTGTTATCCACATAAACTCACATGCAGACTGTTATGCAGTGCCTTAAACTGATATGGCTATGTATATTATAAACTAATTCATCTATGTTTCCCACACACACGACATACTCCCGTATCAAGGAATTTTGCACAAATATCCATTGTAACGCGTGATTATGCTTTCGTTATCTGTAATTACAAGGTATGAGGCACAGAGGTGTACAGGTCAGCAACTCAATGCTTCAGAGTAACATGTGCACTCTTACTAGGTTGAGGTCTTATATCAATCATGATTTGCATCAATGATTAGATACGATGCATTAGTTAATCTTTGATTATCGTCATACATTTAAAGTTCCTCAATTCGGTAACTTTAGGTTTTGGCAATAAAGCCCTTTTATAAAGATACCGTGTCTGATCTAGGTCCGTAAAACATTACGACTAAAAATCAGATAGGCTATCCCCAGATAACTAATAGCATAATGACCCGAAACCTCCGAATTTTGTACAAACCCTATCAAACGAAATTACGCTACCAAGACCATATGCCCATGAGGTGTTCATCCACATAATAAACAGTTTATTTGTATGTATCAGGCACGCAGTAATAAGTCTACGAAGCCTACCAGCACATCACACAGACTCAACACACGCCTTATATAGTATTTCAAATCTTTAGCATGTGTCAAACGCCCACTGATGTACTATCATTTCCACTTTTTATCCTGGAAAATAATTTTGGATTTTTTTTATTTTTATGGCTTTTTGGCTTTTCAATGTTTTTGGTTTTTCTGAAAAATGTAAAACATATTTTTAGATTTTTTATTTTTCTGAAAAACAGTAAAAACTAAAAACAAAGAGATAAACCGAGGTGACGACACTACTAGAAAATAGGCCTAATGCAACTCTTTAGAAGCAACCCTTTTAAAAAGGTTGCATTATCTAAAAAAAGGTTGCATTAGCTAAAAAAAGGTTGCATTATCTAAAAAAAAGGTTGCATTAGGTCTAATGCAACTTCACCTAATGCAGCTGTAGATAAAAGGTTGCATTAGGCCTAATGCAACCTTTTCAAGGCCTAATGCAACCTTTTAGCGAGGTTGCATTAGCTTCATTTTGTTGTAGTGCGACCAGTCTTGCTTTTCTTTTATACCATTAGCTTTTATCAAGAATTCGAATCTCGATCTGTCAAAAACTTTGGTAAAAAGATCAGCCCTCTGATAACCAGTGTGGATTTTGACCATGTCAATCAACCGTTTAGCATAACAATCACGGATAAAGTGATACTTAATCCGGATATGCTTAGCCTTAGAGTGATTGTTCATATCTTTCATGAGTGCTATGGCAGCTTCATTGCCCAATTTTTATTGCCATTTTGATCTTTTGTCTGTCATCTTCGAAAGCCCTAAGGTCTCATGGCTTAATTGTGCTTGAATCAGGTTATTAGAATTGGTTAGGGTTAGGGTTTTGGCTAGAGTTATTTGGGGAAGATGACACCCTAGCATTTTTGGTTAAAATCTTATCTTTTCAAACATATAACAAAGTAATAGGTTGGAGCAGTGGTTATGTGTAGGGGTTGATACATGGATGACTTGGGTTCGAGTCCCTATAGCAGAAAGTTTGCGTTTTTTTGTCCAGATTATATGTATTTTTCCTTCTTTCTTATTTAATTATTTATATAAATACATTTATATCTTAAAATATTCATAATAAATTCATTTTTGGCTCAAAAATTATGAAAATTTAGGTGTAGCATATTGACACCCTAAAGAAAATTACCACACTTTTATTTTCTAGAAAAAGTCTTATTTTTATATTTTTATTGATTTAATTTGTTTTAATCATATTTAATTGATTAAAAATTCATTTTTAATGATTTTTATCTCAAAATTTTAGGATAATTATATCTAACCATCATGAACTGAAATAAAAAATTATTGGTTCAGAAAAAAATTATTTTTATGGATTTTCCTACTTTTAATCATTTAAACATCATTTAAATTCATTAAATCAGTTTTAAATACAAATAAATGGAGAAAATTTATGAGAAAATTATCTACATTGATTTACATCAGAAAGCTTTCATTTCCTATAAAAATAATAGTTTTGGATCATGTATTGTATTTTTAGTGTTATTTATGTTTAATTAGGCATAATTAATCAATTATTTATTTATGCTATTTAACATCTATTTTATATATAATTTTCTTATAAAATATAAATGATCTCATGTTTGAAAATATAAATTCTCATTTGTTTGGATCATTGTGTAACTTATAATTATTTATTTACACATTTATGATTATTGTATTTATTTACAATAATTTAGTTAAGGTAATTAACTAAATTATTTTGTCTAAATTATTCAAACATATTTTTATGTAAGTATTCAATTGGTATAATTATATTACCTAAACCACATTTACAAACTTCAATATATTATTTTTGATATACAACTTTTACAATAATTCGGTTTGTCATAAAACACTAATTCCCCAAATCGACATAGCAAACCCTAATGCCTTAGAACCCTAGATACCTTAGACTCTTTAGACATTTCCTTAGAGCTCTCTGATAACCAGTGTGGATTTTGACCATGTCAATCAACCCTTTAGCATAACAATCACGGATAAAGTGATACTTAATCCGGATATGCTTAGCCTTAGAGTGATTGTTCATATCTTTCATGAGTGCTATGGCAGCTTCATTGCCCAATTTTTATTGCCATTTTGATCTTTTGTCTGTCATCTTCGAAAGCCCTAAGGTCTCATGGCTTAATTGTGCTTGAATCAGGTTATTAGAATTGGTTAGGGTTAGGGTTTTGGCTAGAGTTATTTGGGGAAGATGACACCCTAGCATTTTTGGTTAAAATCTTATCTTTTCAAACATATAACAAAGTAATAGGTTGGAGCAGTGGTTATGTGTAGGGGTTGATACATGGATGACTTGGGTTCGAGTCCCTATAGCAGAAAGTTTGCGTTTTTTTGTCCAGATTATATGTATTTTTCCTTCTTTCTTATTTAATTATTTATATAAATACATTTATATCTTAAAATATTCATAATAAATTCATTTTTGGCTCAAAAATTATGAAAATTTAGGTGTAGCATATTGACACCCTAAAGAAAATTACCACACTTTTATTTTCTAGAAAAAGTCTTATTTTTATATTTTTATTGATTTAATTTGTTTTAATCATATTTAATTGATTAAAAATTCATTTTTAATGATTTTTATCTCAAAATTTTAGGATAATTATATCTAACCATCATGAACTGAAATAAAAAATTATTGGTTCAGAAAAAAATTATTTTTATGGATTTTCCTACTTTAAATCATTTAAACATCATTTAAATTCATTAAATCAGTTTTAAATACAAATAAATGGAGAAAATTTATGAGAAAATTATCTACATTGATTTACATCAGAAAGCTTTCATTTCCTATAAAAATAATAGTTTTGGATCATGTATTGTATTTTTAGTGTTATTTATGTTTAATTCGGCATAATTAATCAATTATTTATTTATGCTATTTAACATCTATTTTATATATAATTTTCTTATAAAATATAAATGATCTCATGTTTGAAAATATAAATTCTCATTTGTTTGGATCATTGTGTAACTTATAATTATTTATTTACACATTTATGATTATTGTATTTATTTACAATAATTTAGTTAAAGTAATTAACTAAATTATTTTGTCTAAATTATTCAAACATATTTTTATGTAAGTATTCAATTGGTATAATTATATTACCTAAACCACATTTACAAACTTCAATATATTATTTTTGATATACAACTTTTACAATAATTCGGTTTGTCATAAAACACTAATTCCCCAAATCGACATAGCAAACCCTAATGCCTTAGAACCCTAGATACCTTAGACTCTTTAGACATTTCCTTAGAGCTCTCTGATAACCAGTGTGGATTTTGACCATGTCAATCAACCCTTTAGCATAACAATCACGGATAAAGTGATACTTAATCCGGATATGCTTAGCCTTAGAGTGATTGTTCATATCTTTCATGAGTGCTATGGCAGCTTCATTGCCCAATTTTTATTGCCATTTTGATCTTTTGTCTGTCATCTTCGAAAGCCCTAAGGTCTCATGGCTTAATTGTGCTTGAATCAGGTTATTAGAATTGGTTAGGGTTAGGGTTTTGGCTAGAGTTATTTGGGGAAGATGACACCCTAGCATTTTTGGTTAAAATCTTATCTTTTCAAACATATAACAAAGTAATAGGTTGGAGCAATGGTTATGTGTAGGGGTTGATACATGGATGACTTGGGTTCGAGTCCCTATAGCAGAAAGTTTGCGTTTTTTTGTCCAGATTATATGTATTTTTCCTTCTTTCTTATTTAATTATTTATATAAATACATTTATATCTTAAAATATTCATAATAAATTCATTTTTGGCTCAAAAATTATGAAAATTTAGATGTAGCATATTGACACCCTAAAGAAAATTACCACACTTTTATTTTCTAGAAAAAGTCTTATTTTTATATTTTTATTGATTTAATTTGTTTTAATCATATTTAATTGATTAAAAATTCATTTTTAATGATTTTTATCTCAAAATTTTAGGATAATTATATCTAACCATCATGAACTGAAATAAAAAATTATTGGTTCAGAAAAAAATTATTTTTATGGATTTTCCTACTTTTAATCATTTAAACATCATTTAAATTCATTAAATCAGTTTTAAATACAAATAAATGGAGAAAATTTATGAGAAAATTATCTACATTGATTTACATCAGAAAGCTTTCATTTCCTATAAAAATAATAGTTTTGGATCATGTATTGTATTTTTAGTGTTATTTATGTTTAATTAGGCATAATTAATCAATTATTTATTTATGCTATTTAACATCTATTTTATATATAATTTTCTTATAAAATATAAATGATCTCATGTTTGAAAATATAAATTCTCATTTGTTTGGATCATTGTGTAACTTATAATTATTTATTTACACATTTATGATTATTGTATTTATTTACAATAATTTAGTTAAAGTAATTAACTAAATTATTTTGTCTAAATTATTCAAACATATTTTTATGTAAGTATTCAATTGGTATAATTATATTACCTAAACCACATTTACAAACTTCAATATATTATTTTTGATATACAACTTTTACAATAATTCGGTTTGTCATAAAACACTAATTCCCCAAATCGACATAGCAAACCCTAATGCCTTAGAACCCTAGATACCTTAGACTCTTTAGACATTTCCTTAGAGCTCTCTGATAACCAGTGTGGATTTTGACCATGTCAATCAACCCTTTAGCATAACAATCACGGATAAAGTGATACTTAATCCGGATATGCTTAGCCTTAGAGTGATTGTTCATATCTTTCATGAGTGCTATGGCAGCTTCATTGCCCAATTTTTATTGCCATTTTGATCTTTTGTCTGTCATCTTCGAAAGCCCTAAGGTCTCATGGCTTAATTGTGCTTGAATCAGGTTATTAGAATTGGTTAGGGTTAGGGTTTTGGCTAGAGTTATTTGGGGAAGATGACACCCTAGCATTTTTGGTTAAAATCTTATCTTTTCAAACATATAACAAAGTAATAGGTTGGAGCAGTGGTTATGTGTAGGGGTTGATACATGGATGACTTGGGTTCGAGTCCCTATAGCAGAAAGTTTGCGTTTTTTTGTCCAGATTATATGTATTTTTCCTTCTTTCTTATTTAATTATTTATATAAATACATTTATATCTTAAAATATTCATAATAAATTCATTTTTGGCTCAAAAATTATGAAAATTTAGGTGTAGCATATTGACACCCTAAAGAAAATTACCACACTTTTATTTTCTAGAAAAAGTCTTATTTTTATATTTTTATTGATTTAATTTGTTTTAATCATATTTAATTGATTAAAAATTCATTTTTAATGATTTTTATCTCAAAATTTTAGGATAATTATATCTAACCATCATGAACTGAAATAAAAAATTATTGGTTCAGAAAAAAATTATTTTTATGGATTTTCCTACTTTTAATCATTTAAACATCATTTAAATTCATTAAATCAGTTTTAAATACAAATAAATGGAGAAAATTTATGAGAAAATTATCTACATTGATTTACATCAGAAAGCTTTCATTTCCTATAAAAATAATAGTTTTGGATCATGTATTGTATTTTTAGTGTTATTTATGTTTAATTAGGCATAATTAATCAATTATTTATTTATGCTATTTAACATCTATTTTATATATAATTTTCTTATAAAATATAAATGATCTCATGTTTGAAAATATAAATTCTCATTTGTTTGGATCATTGTGTAACTTATAATTATTTATTTACACATTTATGATTATTGTATTTATTTACAATAATTTAGTTAAAGTAATTAACTAAATTATTTTGTCTAAATTATTCAAACATATTTTTATGTAAGTATTCAATTGGTATAATTATATTACCTAAACCACATTTACAAACTTCAATATATTATTTTTGATATACAACTTTTACAATAATTCGGTTTGTCATAAAACACTAATTCCCCAAATCGACATAGCAAACCCTAATGCCTTAGAACCCTAGATACCTTAGACTCTTTAGACATTTCCTTAGAGCTCTCTGATAACCAGTGTGGATTTTGACCATGTCAATCAACCCTTTAGCATAACAATCACGGATAAAGTGATACTTAATCCGGATATGCTTAGCCTTAGAGTGATTGTTCATATCTTTCATGAGTGCTATGGCAGCTTCATTGCCCAATTTTTATTGCCATTTTGATCTTTTGTCTGTCATCTTCGAAAGCCCTAAGGTCTCATGGCTTAATTGTGCTTGAATCAGGTTATTAGAATTGGTTAGGGTTAGGGTTTTGGCTAGAGTTATTTGGGGAAGATGACACCCTAGCATTTTTGGTTAAAATCTTATCTTTTCAAACATATAACAAAGTAATAGGTTGGAGCAGTGGTTATGTGTAGGGGTTGATACATGGATGACTTGGGTTCGAGTCCCTATAGCAGAAAGTTTGCGTTTTTTTGTCCAGATTATATGTATTTTTCCTTCTTTCTTATTTAATTATTTATATAAATACATTTATATCTTAAAATATTCATAATAAATTCATTTTTGGCTCAAAAATTATGAAAATTTAGGTGTAGCATATTGACACCCTAAAGAAAATTACCACACTTTTATTTTCTAGAAAAAGTCTTATTTTTATATTTTTATTGATTTAATTTGTTTTAATCATATTTAATTGATTAAAAATTCATTTTTAATGATTTTTATCTCAAAATTTTAGGATAATTATATCTAACCATCATGAACTGAAATAAAAAATTATTGGTTCAGAAAAAAATTATTTTTATGGATTTTCCTACTTTAAATCATTTAAACATCATTTAAATTCATTAAATCAGTTTTAAATACAAATAAATGGAGAAAATTTATGAGAAAATTATCTACATTGATTTACATCAGAAAGCTTTCATTTCCTATAAAAATAATAGTTTTGGATCATGTATTGTATTTTTAGTGTTATTTATGTTTAATTAGGCATAATTAATCAATTATTTATTTATGCTATTTAACATCTATTTTATATATAATTTTCTTATAAAATATAAATGATCTCATGTTTGAAAATATAAATTCTCATTTGTTTGGATCATTGTGTAACTTATAATTATTTATTTACACATTTATGATTATTGTATTTATTTACAATAATTTAGTTAAAGTAATTAACTAAATTATTTTGTCTAAATTATTCAAACATATTTTTATGTAAGTATTCAATTGGTATAATTATATTACCTAAACCACATTTACAAACTTCAATATATTATTTTTGATATACAACTTTTACAATAATTCGGTTTGTCATAAAACACTAATTCCCCAAATCGACATAGCAAACCCTAATGCCTTAGAACCCTAGATACCTTAGACTCTTTAGACATTTCCTTAGAGCTCTCTGATAACCAGTGTGGATTTTGACCATGTCAATCAACCCTTTAGCATAACAATCACGGATAAAGTGATACTTAATCCGGATATGCTTAGCCTTAGAGTGATTGTTCATATCTTTCATGAGTGCTATGGCAGCTTCATTGCCCAATTTTTATTGCCATTTTGATCTTTTGTCTGTCATCTTCGAAAGCCCTAAGGTCTCATGGCTTAATTGTGCTTGAATCAGGTTATTAGAATTGGTTAGGGTTAGGGTTTTGGCTAGAGTTATTTGGGGAAGATGACACCCTAGCATTTTTGGTTAAAATCTTATCTTTTCAAACATATAACAAAGTAATAGGTTGGAGCAGTGGTTATGTGTAGGGGTTGATACATGGATGACTTGGGTTCGAGTCCCTATAGCAGAAAGTTTGCGTTTTTTTGTCCAGATTATATGTATTTTTCCTTCTTTCTTATTTAATTATTTATATAAATACATTTATATCTTAAAATATTCATAATAAATTCATTTTTGGCTCAAAAATTATGAAAATTTAGGTGTAGCATATTGACACCCTAAAGAAAATTACCACACTTTTATTTTCTAGAAAAAGTCTTATTTTTATATTTTTATTGATTTAATTTGTTTTAATCATATTTAATTGATTAAAAATTCATTTTTAATGATTTTTATCTCAAAATTTTAGGATAATTATATCTAACCATCATGAACTGAAATAAAAAATTATTGGTTCAGAAAAAAATTATTTTTATGGATTTTCCTACTTTTAATCATTTAAACATCATTTAAATTCATTAAATCAGTTTTAAATACAAATAAATGGAGAAAATTTATGAGAAAATTATCTACATTGATTTACATCAGAAAGCTTTCATTTCCTATAAAAATAATAGTTTTGGATCATGTATTGTATTTTTAGTGTTATTTATGTTTAATTAGGCATAATTAATCAATTATTTATTTATGCTATTTAACATCTATTTTATATATAATTTTCTTATAAAATATAAATGATCTCATGTTTGAAAATATAAATTCTCATTTGTTTGGATCATTGTGTAACTTATAATTATTTATTTACACATTTATGATTATTGTATTTATTTACAATAATTTAGTTAAAGTAATTAACTAAATTATTTTGTCTAAATTATTCAAACATATTTTTATGTAAGTATTCAATTGGTATAATTATATTACCTAAACCACATTTACAAACTTCAATATATTATTTTTGATATACAACTTTTACAATAATTCGGTTTGTCATAAAACACTAATTCCCCAAATCGACATAGCAAACCCTAATGCCTTAGAACCCTAGATACCTTAGACTCTTTAGACATTTCCTTAGAGCTCTCTGATAACCAGTGTGGATTTTGACCATGTCAATCAACCCTTTAGCATAACAATCACGGATAAAGTGATACTTAATCCGGATATGCTTAGCCTTAGAGTGATTGTTCATATCTTTCATGAGTGCTATGGCAGCTTCATTGCCCAATTTTTATTGCCATTTTGATCTTTTGTCTGTCATCTTCGAAAGCCCTAAGGTCTCATGGCTTAATTGTGCTTGAATCAGGTTATTAGAATTGGTTAGGGTTAGGGTTTTGGCTAGAGTTATTTGGGGAAGATGACACCCTAGCATTTTTGGTTAAAATCTTATCTTTTCAAACATATAACAAAGTAATAGGTTGGAGCAGTGGTTATGTGTAGGGGTTGATACATGGATGACTTGGGTTCGAGTCCCTATAGCAGAAAGTTTGCGTTTTTTTGTCCAGATTATATGTATTTTTCCTTCTTTCTTATTTAATTATTTATATAAATACATTTATATCTTAAAATATTCCTAATAAATTCATTTTTGGCTCAAAAATTATGAAAATTTAGGTGTAGCATATTGACACCCTAAAGAAAATTACCACACTTTTATTTTCTAGAAAAAGTCTTATTTTTATATTTTTATTGATTTAATTTGTTTTAATCATATTTAATAGATTAAAAATTCATTTTTAATGATTTTTATCTCAAAATTTTAGGATAATTATATCTAACCATCATGAACTGAAATAAAAAATTATTGGTTCAGAAAAAAATTATTTTTATGGATTTTCCTACTTTTAATCATTTAAACATCATTTAAATTCATTAAATCAGTTTTAAATACAAATAAATGGAGAAAATTTATGAGAAAATTATCTACATTGATTTACATCAGAAAGCTTTCATTTCCTATAAAAATAATAGTTTTGGATCATGTATTGTATTTTCAGTGTTATTTATGTTTAATTAGGCATAATTAATCAATTATTTATTTATGCTATTTAACATCTATTTTATATATAATTTTCTTATAAAATATAAATGATCTCATGTTTGAAAATATAAATTCTCATTTGTTTGGATCATTGTGTAACTTATAATTATTTATTTACACATTTATGATTATTGTATTTATTTACAATAATTTAGTTAAAGTAATTAACTAAATTATTTTGTCTAAATTATTCAAACATATTTTTATGTAAGTATTCAATTGGTATAATTATATTACCTAAACCACATTTACAAACTTCGATATATTATTTTTGATATACAACTTTTACAATAATTCGGTTTGTCATAAAACACTAATTCCCCAAATCGACATAGCAAACCCTAATGCCTTAGAACCCTAGATACCTTAGACTCTTTAGACATTTCCTTAGAGCTCTCTGATAACCAGTGTGGATTTTGACCATGTCAATCAACCCATTAGCATAACAATCACGGATAAAGTGATACTTAATCCGGATATGCTTAGCCTTATAGTGATTGTTCATATCTTTCATGAGTGCTATGGCAGCTTCATTGCCCAACTTTTATTGCCATTTTGATCTTTTGTCTGTCATCTTCGAAAGCCCTAAGGTCTCATGGCTTAATTGTGCTTGAATCAGGTTATTAGAATTGGTTAGGGTTAGGGTTTTGGCTAGAGTTATTTGGGGAAGATGACACCCTAGCATTTTTGGTTAAAATCTTATCTTTTCAAACATATAACAAAGTAACAGGTTGGAGCAGTGGTTATGTGTAGGGGTTGATACATGGATGACTTGGGTTCGAGTCCCTATAGCAGAAAGTTTGCGTTTTTTTGTCCAGATTATATGTATTTTTCCTTCTTTCTTATTTAATTATTTATATAAATACATTTATATCTTAAAATATTCATAATAAATTCATTTTTGGCTCAAAAATTATGAAAATTTAGGTGTAGCATATTGACACCCTAAAGAAAATTACCACACTTTTATTTTCTAGAAAAAGTCTTATTTTTATATTTTTATTGATTTAATTTGTTTTAATCATATTTAATTGATTAAAAATTCATTTTTAATGATTTTTATCTCAAAATTTTAGGATAATTATATCTAACCATCATGAACTGAAATAAAAAATTATTGGTTCAGAAAAAAATTATTTTTATGGATTTTCCTACTTTTAATCATTTAAACATCATTTAAATTCATTAAATCAGTTTTAAATACAAATAAATGGAGAAAATTTATGAGAAAATTATCTACATTGATTTACATCAGAAAGCTTTCATTTCCTATAAAAATAATAGTTTTGGATCATGTATTGTATTTTTAGTGTTATTTATGTTTAATTAGGCATAATTAATCAATTATTTATTTATGCTATTTAACATCTATTTTATATATAATTTTCTTATAAAATATAAATGATCTCATGTTTGAAAATATATATTCTCATTTGTTTGGATCATTGTGTAACTTATAATTATTTATTTACACATTTATGATTATTGTATTTATTTACAATAATTTAGTTAAAGTAATTAACTAAATTATTTTGTCTAAATTATTCAAACATATTTTTATGTAAGTATTCAATTGGTATAATTATATTACCTAAACCACATTTACAAACTTCGATATATTATTTTTGATATACAACTTTTACAATAATTCGGTTTGTCATAAAACACTAATTCCCCAAATCGACATAGCAAACCCTAATGCCTTAGAACCCTAGATACCTTAGACTCTTTAGACATTTCCTTATTAGTACTCTTATACATTATAGGTTGAATTCCTTAGAATTCCCATTACTTAACTCACGACCACTTAAGTTGGATTTTGATCGCTTTCGCAAACTATAAGTATATCTTTCCCCCTTTTCATTTTACTTTTGGGGCTACTCATGTACCTTATATCAAGTTTCTATTTCTTTTTACTTAAAAGAAATTCTTATGTGTGTTTGGTTGTGTTATTTCGTGTATCTATGACTTGTCAAATCATTAACCGTTGCGGCCTAGCATTTCAATGAATAGTACTATGGTATATACCCCTTGTGACTCTGTTGAGAGACCTTGGTCATTGCTATGTTTTTCATTAATACTGTTACTAGCGCATACTATACATACATTTCATTTCATTTTCTTAGGGTTGATTTGACCCGGATACCACTTATTACATATTTGCAAACACTATATAACACATGAATTGCTAACTTTTCTTTACTATATGTATCAAAAGGGTATGCTCACCAATACATTTTGTATTGACCAAATTATTTTCGTACATGTTTCAGGTTGTTATGAGATTATTGTTAAGCTTTCGGGAACTTAGACTTAGACTTGGGATTTACTATATTTCATTTTAGATTGTTAGTTCTTAAATGTTGTATTCTTGTAATTTCTTTCAATGTAATAAATTATTCCATTGAATATATTCAAAATTTTACACTTTAGTACCATGAGCTATTGAGCAATCGTCACTACGTGACACCTCGATGTTGCCGCCATCGGTTGGGGTGTTACAATTTTCATGACCATGATATGCTAAAAAAGGTGTTGTATGCTGCTTGTTAACTATTCATAGGATTTCAGAAGATAACATCAACTCAGGTAACTATTCATCAAAATTATGCATTCATCATAATACCCTTTAATTAGATCTATTGCATATTAAGGACGTTTTCTATTTAAATTTTGTGTCAATTTATATTTTTTTGGATATATATGTTGCCTTGAATGATTTTATTCTTTTTAATTCATGGGAATGGCATTCACATATTTTACCAAACATATATTTGTAATGATTTTTAAGAACTGTCATCTTGTTGTTGTTTACTTACCACTTATCGTATAAAATAAAATATTGGCCAAAATTAAAGTTTTAACACAATTGAGTTAGGATTTAATACAATCTAAAATTCGAAGGCTTTTAAGGGATTCATTGAGTCAACAATATATAATAATAATTATATATAACGAATAAAAACATGATTATTAGTTTAATTTTTACAAAGTGGTAATTCATCATTTAGAATTTATTGTTCTCGTAATGGATACATTTTTGGTCATTTATGTTACTTTATTTTTCAGTTCATGACGATTTTCTTAGATATTTTAATTATACCTATAGTTATTTTTAAGTAAACCTCAAAATCAAATGATCATACATACACATCCATATACTCACTCATCTTACAGACACACACAATACATTACACACATAATTTTTATTAAATGAATTAAATGACTCATAGTTTCTACAAATTAGTACACCAAGATAGATCAACTAAACGCATAATCTCTAGATTAACATACTTAAAAATACCATAAACTTTTTTGTGACGTTTAAGCGGAGACAACTTATCGTTAGATATACGACTCGCCATTAAGGTATGAATTCTAGAGTTATCTATTTATAGTGTAATGTTATATTTACTATTGTCATAGTTTATGCATTTTGAATCTAATTTTTTTGGGTGATGTTTCAAAATGTTTTTTTTTATAAATATTTGGGTAAATTGCTAAAATCGTCCCTATGGTTTGGTGAAAGTTGCCACTTACGTACAAACTTGAGATTTTTTGTTATAATCGTACCCTGGTCTTAATTGTTTGTCATAATCGTACCTTGGTTTTAAGATATTTGTCTAAATCATCCCTTGACTTAATTGGATGAAGTTAGTGCCAGGGATGATTTAGACAAACAAATTAAACTAGGGTACGATTATGATCTATGACAAAAAATCTCATGTTTGTACGTAAGTGGCAACTTTCAACAAACCATAGGGACGATTTTAGCAATTTACCCTAAATATTTTCAAAATATTTGATTTAGATTAATTATATCTCACGCATCCTGTCGAATTATCAACTACACAATTATACTTGTAGACTATTCACCCCGCCGCATCGCGCAGGCTCTCCACTAGTTCTAAATAAACGCAGGTACAATTCTAATCAAAATGCAACTTCTATTTACATATACAACCAATGAATATACAAACACAAGTATTAACTAATAAAATATAACTTCACTTAACAATTAGAATAATGTTAAAAGGACCCAAAATATAAGTTGGATATAACATATTCAGAAACGCAAGTACAAAATCTACTTAAACGCAAATTCATTTTAAATATAAATTCAATACAACAGTTTAATAATAACATATAACTACGATGCAAGTTTAATTAACAATAAGATTAATGTTAAAATGCCTCAAACTAAAAGTAGTATACAAAATATTAATAAACGCAAGTACAAATTCAACTTAAACGTAAGAACACGTGTAAATATAATTTCAATGCACAATTTGATAACAACAAAAATAACAGACCATAGTATAATATAAAGGACACATGTATTATTATAATAAAACGCAATTACAATAAAAAAAATCATAGAGTACGATCCTAACCCCTTAACACTATAATAATCTTCAAACATCACTTCACCCCACACAATTTTGAATCCTGAAAAAAGAGAGACAATTAAAACATCTGGATACAAAAACAAATCAAAGAACGGATGAAAACGATAAAGTTTAATATTTACGACTAGAACGCTATGATTCACAAATATCTTCGAAAACATATCCAATTGATGGATCGTTTTACCTGTATAATTTTCTTTGTTTGCTCATCTTCATCGCCTTCATCATCATCAGAAAATACAGAAATGAAATTTAATTTAATTTGAAATTTTAACGCAATATTAGGATTTTGTATTTTGTAATTTTTGAATTTCAAATACGAATAAAACGAATGGAATATAGTTAGAAAAAGGCGGAAAGGTCCATTCTACCCCTATGGATATTGTTCCTTCTTACAATTTGTATGTTAAACCGTAAACTCTCTGTATAAAATATAATGTTTTATTTCAATCCTGCAATAATTCATCATGACCTGATAAAAAACTCGGTCAACTCATGCTAAGTCTTGGTCGTCTTTACCAAATTAATCACTGTCCTCTGATCCAACGCCTGAATATTCCTATGGTTTGACAAATTCGATTTTAGCATGACTATTTAGTTAGCCACTCAGGTTAGTAATTCAAGATCATCATCATATCTCTTCAAATCCCCAATTATGGCTAGATTTTGTATTACAAGGAGTTGATCGATATATAAATTTAAGTGTGGAAATATTAGTTTAGTTCAGTAACGATTAGTCACTTATATATTATTTTCTATTTACTTTATTGTATTTACCATCTTTTGATATGATCGAGATGACATGTTTTCTACGAAATTACTATAAATGAAGTTGGTATCTGTAGTTAATATTAGATTCTAGATTGATCTAATGTTTGAACTCTGATTGTTGTGTGTTATGAATATAGAAGACTAAATCGGCATCCCTTTTAAAATTTTGGCTGTTCCTAGTTCTTCTAGAAGTTATGCTTTTTCATAACAATAACTTAAAAAGTCATTAGTTTTTTTGTAAGAAAAAAAAATAAATATAAGTTATCGACACTATCCATCCATACATAGTGGTGGAGTAGCTTTTGTTTCACCTATGTGATCAAAGGTTTGATCCCCACTTCCATCATTTATGGTTTGGTATCCGGGTGAAGATCGGATACGGGTGGTGCCGGTTCGAATCTGACGGGCGGTGAGGTTTTACCGAGTTCTATAACACTGTCGTGCCTTCGGGCGGGTGGGGCTCAGGTTTCCGCGCATCGGGAGAAGGCGGGGGCTGCTGGAGGTCGAGTAGTCGATTCTTAGGCACGGCGCCCCGCAATGGTGGTTGCCACACAGTTGTTCGCCGATAAAAAAAAGTTATCGACACTGATTCTCTCCAAGCCTTTTTTTTATGTTAAAATAGTTCTATATATTTAAAGTTTTTTTATATGTATATTATTTAAAAATTATATTACAGGGGTCACTTTTTCTACTCGTCCCGGACCCATGAATTTTCAGGGATTCCTGGGACGGCCCTGCTTGTACAAATTACAATGTACAATAATAATCTGAACCCCAGCTTCACTGGGTCCACTTCAAGGAATTCCTATTTCTCAACACTTATTAGAGTATTCACATTAGCTCCTTCATAATGGTGTGAGTGTGATCTGTATATTATATAGAGTGAGTATAAGTGGTTGTGATTGAGAAGAGAAAAAATATTTGAAGGAGACACTGTTCACCTCCATATTTTTTTAATATTTTTAAAAGTGGTTGTGAGTAAAGGAGAGAGAAAAGGTAATGATAAAAGTATAGAATAAGTATTATTAAATAGAAAAGAAAAGACAAAGGGAGCGCTTTTTAGTGTAATTATTGAGACGGAGATAGAGCACCTACTATGAATGCTCTTAAATGGTTAGCATAAATTTTTTTAAAAAGAATTTGTTTTATTTATTTGGAGAGGGAGAGATACTTTAATTATATCTCCTGCATGTGCTACATTATATTGGAGTTTATTTAAAAAACATGGCATGTGCTGCATAAGTTGGATTTGATGGTTTCTAAACACTGATCTTTAACATTATAGAAAACCAGATGAGAAATTGATTGTGTCGTATTGTAACGTGACTGACCAAAACTATGTACAATACAAGGCCTCCTTATTTAGTTGTAGGTGCCTAAATAACTAATCAACAATATAACAGAAATGTATAACTACCTATTCTCACTGTCTAGTACACTTATTTGATTATTCATGTTGAATATTATAGGTTTATAGTGTCTTGATGGCCGAGGAAGTTGTAACAGCAGTACTTCCTAAAGCAGCTGAAACAGCATGGGATTCGATCCAACGAATCACCGGGGCGTCAATTTGTATGAATGATAACCATTCACGCTTCGAGGCAAAAATGAGGACCTTGTGTGCAGTAAGGGATGATCTGAAAGATAGAACCTTAAAATACAAGTCAACAAAGAACCGAACCATGGAAGACTGGTTTCACCGGGTGATGGCAGTTGAAAAAGTTGTGGAAGAACTTCAGAGCAAGTTCACAGAGAAACAAGAAACCTCAACGTGGATTCATGCTCTTCCGCGGTCAAAGTTGAGCAAACAATTGGCAAGCATGTGCGTGGAAATTGGCGAGCTTGTGTTGGAAGGAAATCAGTTAGGGGATACTTTGGTCCACAAAGTTGCTGAGCGTGTAGTGAAGATGACAGCCCCAGATATATCGTATATTCCAACGCTCCAAGGTGTTTTGGATAAAATACTGCTATATCTATCAAACGAAGATCTTAAAGCAGTAAGAGTGATAGGAATGTTGGGCGCAGGGAAAACAACGATATTGCAGAACTTGAATAACCATGAAAAAGTTGCTAGTATGTATGATAGAGTAATCTGGCTGACAGTTTCAGGTGAGGAAAATAACAAGGAGAATTTGAGCATAGAGATGCTGCAACATGTGATTGTTGAAAGACTAATTGTGGACACAGAAGATGCTACAGATGTTTACAAAGTTGCCGGAAGAATAAATAAAGAACTAACAGGTTTAAAGTACCTTCTACTACTTGATGATGTCAAGGCAGAACTTGATTTAGAACTGATAGGTATTCCAGAAGGTGCAAAAGGCAGCAAAGTTGTCATGACAACAAAATATCGGCATGTTCGGCTTCCATCATGTTCCAGTATCGAGGTGAAGAAGTTATCTCAAAGTGAGTCATGGAACATGTTCCATAGGCTATTGTCTCTCCCCAGTGGTGTTAAAAATAACCCGCAACTAGATCGGATGGCTCACAAAGCTGTTTCCTTGTGTGGTGGTCATCCATTGATGATAAAAATGGCAGCACGTATCTTCAAATCAATAGAAAACCATGAACTTAGCGAGATAAGTTGGAGTGACGGGTTACAAACGTTAAGAAGGTGGCCAGAAAAAGGAAATAATGAGCCCATGAAAGACTTGCTTAAGTTCTGTTGTGATCACTTGGATCAAGAACATAAGCCGTGTTTTCTTTACAGTGCATTGTATCCAGAAGATACTGAAATTTCAACAGAGGGCTTATTGGAATGTTGGGAAGCTGAAAGTTTGCTTAAGGGTAGTGAGGATGCAAAAATTGGTGGGCGAAATATATTGCGTCGCCTCCAAAATTTAATTTTACTTGAGGAAGGTGCGACTGGGCAATACGTAAGGATGCATAAGTTGATACGCGCAGCAGCATTAACTCTTTTGTCTGAAGACAGGAAAGATAGGTATTTGGTGAAAACAAGTGAATCCCTACCAAAACTCAATGGTTCTATTCCGAAGCGTCAATGTGTGGATTTGTGGACAGGTAAGGAATGGATCTCTCTGGCCAACAACTCACTTGATAACTTGCCTGATGCGCCACGTTCAACTCAGCTTTCCACACTTTTTGTCCAGAAATATTCGAAACATAAGAAGCTTCCTGATTCATTCTTTCAACACATGCCTAGCCTTTTGGTGTTAGATCTTTACATGACAGAGATCATGACACTGCCATCATCGATAAAGAGGTTATCAAGTCTTAAAGTTCTCTATCTGAATAGTTGTATTGTGTTAAAAGAGCTTCCTGGTTTTATAGGACAACTTAAGTCTCTTGAAGTGCTAGATATCCGTGGCAGTGGAGTTGGTAAATTGCCAAATCAGATTTTAGGCCTAACACGAATGAGGCGTTTGTTAGTATCCTTTACCATGTCAACACAAGACAACTATGATGTGCTTTTTAAATTATCCGGACTTGAAGAGTTAATCATTAATGTGGATTCAGAAATGGAAGAATGGTGTAATACTTTGATTGAAGAAGTAGTTGAAAAAGTCAGCACACTACCAAAGCTGATTTCTTTCCAGTTTCGTCTAAACAACATGGTTATAGATGTGATACAGGTTGTTGATGACACTGTGAAGATCTATGTACCCAATGAAAGACATCTTAGTAGCTTTCTTGAACGAAGTAAGGATTTTGAAACACGTTCATTTCAGGTATACATCGGCTGCTTCATGTCTTGTGGACCTGAGATCCCCGAATTCTACCGTTATGATAGGTACCTAAAATATTATTGTGGGAGGGGAGAAAATGATGCCATCAATTTACTACTTAGCAAAGTAGATGCATTTGAGTTGATCAACCACAATGACGTTGGATACCTATCTAGCAATGTCATTGAATGCATGGATTATGTCCAAGGTTGTCTAATTCAAAGTTGCAACGACATGGCAACAATATTTGTTGGTGCTTATAGCACACAAAACAAATCACTATTTCCGAATTTGGAAAGGTTGGATGTCAAGAACATGCCGAAACTGGAAAGAATATGGGAAGGCCGTATGCAACCGGGAAGCCTATCCAAACTGAAGACTTTGGTTCTAATTGAATGTCCAATGATGACTATGGTATTTTGCAATGTTATAGTTCAGCTACTTCACGAGCTCCAATACCTAGAAGTTCAGGACTGTTGTAAGGTTGAAGAGATTGTTATGTGCTCTCAGGATGTTAGTCCACATGTTATCCCCAAATTAAGGACATTGATTCTTTGTAATATGCCGAGTTTAAGAAAGATAAGCTCTATACTAGCTTGGACTTCATTAGAAAGCTTAAAGATACAAGATTGTCCCACACTGAAAGAATTGCCTTTTGATATAAGCAGTGCAATGGGGCTTCAGATCATTGAGGTGGATAAACATTGGTGGGAGACACTACAATGGTCAAATTCTGTTGTCGAAGAACGTCTTGTTCGGTGCTGCTTTTTCAGGTATATTTCTTCTTGGCAACCTAAACACTATATTATTTTACATCAGTTTTTCGTTCGTGTACCCCAAAAGTCCTCATTGTTTTGATTTATCTTGAAAAGTATTATATTGTCACAAAATTTACAGTAAAATGCTTCATAAAACCTGTGTATGCATCAAAGTTTTTATGTGCTCATGTATGTATGTATGCAATGCTCATTTCAGGCAGCCGGCTTAGCAATTTTACCACCAACTATGTCAACAAGAGCTTTTCTTTTCAATGGTTACTAGTATTCATTAAACTGACTGGCTATTGCTATGTTTGGACCGGAAACAATATTGCGTCATAAATTCATTAAATGTATTACAATGATTAAAACATCTTGTACGTGTGGACTTCGAAATTCGAATAAAGAAGTAACAGCTTTATCTGATTAGAAATGTCATTAAAAGTTGTTGTGTGTGTTTCCTGGGAGTTCCATATATTGCACATTTTCGTAAATGTGCCAAGCTGTTACTTGGCTTATTAATGTTAGCTGGTGAATTATGTGCTAAATTAATAGTGGAAATTTTAAACATTTGTGTGTTTATGGTGCATCATGTCAGAAACATAATTTTACAAATGGTAGTCCCGCAATTGGAGATTGCAGTTGTTGGTGATGTGGCATGATGACTCACCCGGAGCTGCTGACGAGGAACGACAACTCAACAATGCTGCACGATTGGTTGCTGACTAAGAAAGAGAGACTGAAGAACTGCAATCTGAGATTGCGGGTGTTAATAAAAATTAGTAGAGTGCCGCAATCTCCAATTGCGGTTGTCTGACATCAACTTTGTTGTTAATGGCGCAGCACCTAGTAGCAGTGATGGCCCAAATTATAATGATATTGCCAAGGTGTTATCACAATTAGTCATCAAAACCGTCGGACTGATCTAGATCTTTACATTTTTGTTTTTATGTGTACAGTAGTTATAGATGAGTCATCAGAATATGTAAATCTGATCACTGTCCGACGTTAATGGCTGTCAAAGCAGCTTCTATACAGAGTCTAGTTCAGTTCATTTATTATTTTTCCATTGATATACTTAGGAAGTAAACACCCGCAATCTCAGATTGCGGGTCTTTTTTCTTTTTTCCTAGTCAGCAGCCCAAGCTATCCTCGTCGTCCCTCGTCAGCAGCTCGAGTGAGTCAGCAGCCACATCACCAACAACCGCAATTAATCTCCAATTGCAGGACTACCATTTGTAAAAATATGTTTCTGACATGCACAATAAACATAAAAATGTTTAAAATTTACACTATTTCAGCAAAAAAATCCGTCGAATTATGTGATTTTCGCATGCAGTTAGCCTTTAGTTTGTTTGTTACACTTACAATATTTGATAGAAGTTTATTATTATTTATTGTTGTGTTCTGTTGTATAATCTCTTTTATATAGAGATGAATGCTTAGGGCTGTTTGGTAGCCTCTTAATCAGCCTTTTAGCCATTCAGGTCTGAATCATTCAGCATTCAGACTGTTTGTTTCAACATCTGAATGAAATGATTAAGTGCTGAACCATTAAGCTAATAAGGGATGCTGAATGATTCAACTCTTAACCATTCAGAGCCTCTTAACCATTCAGACAATTTTAATGATTCAGCACTTAATCAACCAAACAGCCCCTTAGCCACATTCAAAGCAAAATACACATCCAAAATTCAAAGTATTTTTTCCGTTTAGTTCATCATGGTATTAGAGCTTAAAATCTGTCAATTGCAATGTCTACTTAAGTATTACACTACTACTACCAAGCCAACAAACAATACAACGGCTACACGGAAAAAAAAACAACTTTCCATTGATTGTAGAGAGAATCAATGTTAATTAATTTGGTTATGTTTGTGATGGGATTTGGTACCAAACCACTTGGATCAAACCAATCAGAGTCCTAACTAGCGCGGACAAGGGATGTTGCGCAATCATCACCCAGCTGCGCAGGCAGCATGATGTCATCCACTCTCCTACAATCACGGACCAACTCATGGGCAGGACGGTAAAAGCGGTATCTGTTCCATGATTTCCACAATTATCGCCCAATTAACCGCTTTACTAATATAATCTAGGGTAGTGGAGACAACCCTAATCCGGCCTTGGCCCATCATGTTAGGGTTTTGGGTGATGGTGACATATGTCATTCTCTATATAAGGGAGAACATCCCTTATGGAGAGGACACATTTTGCTGACCCGAAAAACTATCATTGATAGTATACCCATTCACCCCATTTTTTGTTATAAATAGCTACATACGTAGTCGTCGTCCTACCTGAAAGTATTATCTTATTTGCATGAATTCCAGTACCATAAAGCCATCAGTGAACGATCATTCTTACAGAATCATAGTCAGATCATCCTAACTAGGAGGTGAGACTATTTGTTTCTTCAGCTTCCGTTGCTCACTTCAGTCAACAAGCATAAAAAGAGCATTTTTTATGGGTTAAAACATAATACTATGTTGTTAAAATAATGTTATGTCATTATATGCTGGGGTAAATGTTACAAACTCTTACTTTAAGAAAAAAAAAACCCTACTCTCATACTAATACGTTGTACCTTAAAAGGTTTTAACCCGGGTGATGCTCTCTAGACATCCTCTCCAAAACCCTAGACACCCCCCCCCCCCCAGAAGGGCCGTGGAGGCCTCCACTGGCCGTGGAGAGCAAAAAACCATAAAACCACGGCCCGTGGAGGTCTCCACTAGCCGTGGTAGCTCCTGCAATGATTAGTAATCATTGGCAATGATTTGTTATTTATATAAAAGGTTTTTTTGTGGATGTAACATTTCCACTGGCCGTGGAGGTCTCCATTGGCCGTGGAGACCCATTGTGCCACATTTCCACTGGCTGTGGAGACCCATTTTTTTATTTTTTTAAGTGTGTTTTATGTATTTTAACCATGATATTTGTGTTTTTTTTTATAAAAAAAGATTTATTTCTTATTATAAATATAAATTAGCGTACACAACAATTTTTTTCCACTTAGTAATTCGGTATACATGATAAAACAGATATATACGATAAGGTATAACAAGTCAATATAGGTTAAAATAGATATATACGATGAGAACATTCCAAATAACTCTTTATACCTCTTTGCCTAAAGCTTCCAAGAGACAAGAATCCAATGTTCATGTATCACAAGGAATGACTAATCTCAAGCAAGCATTACCTGAGAACCTATATTGACTTGTTATAGCTTATCGTATATATCTGTTTTATCATGTATACCGAATACTAAGCGGAAAAAATTGTTTTGTACGCTAATTTATATTTATAATAAGAAATGAATCTTTTTTTTTTTTTTATAAAAACACAAATATCATTGTTAAAATACACAAAACACACTTAAAAAAAGGGTCTCCACGGCCAGTGGAAATGTGGCAGAATGAGTCTCCACGGCCAGAGGAAATGCTTCCTCCAAAAAAACATTTTATATAAAAAAACAAATCATTGCCAATGATTACTAATCATTGTCAATGATTACTAATCATCGCAAGGGCTACCACGACCTGTGGTTTTATGTTTTTTGCTCTCCACGGCCAGTGGAGGCATCCATGACCCATTGAGGGGATGTCTAAATAAAAAACCCAAGTAACTGAATATCCAAAGCCTTTAACCCTCCATCTTTTGGTAAGAGGGAAAACACCTTTCAAGCTTGGGGACTACAAACTGTAACTTGGCAAAGTAACCTTTCGAATTTGCCTTGTTTCGATTGAAAATTCAAGTGCGTTGTCAATAATATATATAATTCCTATCTATTATCTATTATCTATTATCTATTAATCTATTAATATATATAAAAGAATTGAACATTGCTGACATGACGTGTAATGGTGCCTTCAACCTCTTAATGAAACTGCGTGACATCATAATTGAAAGATTTTGGTGTTTTTGAATTATTATTTTTTTAATTAAAAAAAAGATAAACATAAAACCCTAAATTTATCTCGTCGTCTATCTCTCAATTCTCAATTACTAAAATTAAATTGAGTTATTTTAGGAAAAAAGAATTTAAAAACAAATTTAAATTTTTCTCTCTTATGTTTCCTCCTATAATTTTTAAATGTTAATATCTTTTATATACGAGATTTTTTAAATAAAAAAATTACACCAAATTAACGAGCGTTTTATTATCTTTCCAACGAGTACCATAGTGCTATATAAAAAACGGAGAACTATTTTTGTGGGATTTCGTTCATACAGGAAAAAAACACAAAGTGTTTAGATTATTTCATTAATCATGTTTTTTTCTTTTAAACCAGGTTCTTATCTATGATGTTGAAATTCAGCTCAATCGCCATGCTATCATTGGAATTTTACTCTTCTAAAGATAGATAGGTGTACTTTATCAAGAGAAGCTAGGAGAAAGAATCGCGCAACACTGCAATACATGGTGTCACCTTATAGCAAGGTTATTTATTTATTTAATTACAAGAGTAATAATTATTACTATTACTATTACTATTATTAGAATGGTTATATTTTTCAACCTCGAGACGCTCCCGGGATAAAAGCTAGTTTATAAATATAGAAGTTTATTGTAGAATAACGGGTTGCTTTTATCTATTCATCATATAATTATACTAGATTTATATCCTGGGAGTGTTTCGCGGTTGAGAAATCGAATATGAAATATCAATTTTAACAATTATCTCCAATGTTAACGTCTAACCTTAAAATGTATAACTCTAATATTAAAATTTAACCTAAAACAATGTACAACTTCAATGCTAACACCTGTTGTAAATAGAATTCATATTTATTGGGTTGAACATAATTAATGATTTGCCTATAAATGATTAATGAATAACCTGGACACTTTGTGTTTTTTTTCTTGTATGAACAAAACCCCACAAAAAATAGTCGTTTTTTTATATAGCACTATGGTACTTGTTGGAAACATAATAAAACGCTCGTTAATTTGGTGTAATTTTTTTCTTTAAAAATCTCGTATATAAAAGATATTAACGTTTAAAAATTATAGGAGGAAACATGAGAGAGAAAAATCCAATTTTGTTTTTAAATTCTTTTTTTCCTAAAATATCTCAATTCCACATGGCATCCTTTTTCTTTTTATTAATAAATAAAAAGACATAATTCAAAAATAATAAAGTCTTCACCTCATTATGTCACGTGACACATTTAAAGGGAGTTGAGGCCACCATTTAACGCCACGTCACCGACTATTAATTCTTTTATATATACTAGGCGAGATCCCGCGTAGAAACACACGAGAGGACTAAGCCAACCCTTATCCGCTGTACGGTAACCACCAATGTGTCAACAGACCAAACGTCTGTTTCACAACGTCTGTTTATATTGACACATCAACAGACCAAACCTTTAAAACACTCAATCTATTGTTAAAAGAAAAACTGTATCTCCTAATGTTTGTTGCTTTCACAACATCGGTTAATAATACTGAGGCAATAGATCGTTTGTAATTCATCTATTTGTAATTCAACGTCTGTTCCTTTCGCAACTCTGTTCATTACATAAATTAAGCACGTTTTTTAAAACACCTGTTTAGCAAACGGTTTAGCAACGTCTGCTGCGAAGAACCACTGTTTAGCAACGTTCGTTGATATCTTTTATAATAATTATTATTTTATTATATACATAATGTAGCAGACCCACTGTTAACTGCTGTTGCTTCCACGATAACAGTTAATAACAAGGATTAAAAAGTTGTAGACAATAAACCATATATAATCAACGTTAAACAAAACAACCATAATCAATTTTAATATATACATAGCTAGTTAAATGAATTAGATCGGGTTTTCTAGAACACAAACTCATTTGGCTTAAGTTTAAAGCTAAGGCTAATAACATAATGATCAAGCTCGAATTTCTTACAAAAACTCCTGAATGTGTTATAGGATAACTCTACAAGGCTTTGTCAAGCTTAAAACAATCAAGTTTGACTCACTAACTAATCGGCATTATCCTTTATACAATGGAAACCAATCGACTACATTTAACTAACATATGTTAATAAGAGCCAAAACATGTGTTGACTATAAAAGGGTTCCACACATATGTTAAGCAATGTTTTTCTCAAAAACCAACTACACATGGTGAATGGGTGCTAATATGCGGCCCAATTACCCCATGGGAGGCCTATTATAGTTCACCATTGTTACTACATTTCGAAACAACAAAGTTTTGGAACTATATGCTTTGTTAGAACATTATCAAATATCAAGAACAAAGAAACACACTAAACACAAAGGTCCACAAGTATCGGGTGAACAAATTGTATGATAAACAACCTCCAGGTAACTTACCGTGTCCATAATGATCAAAGGGTATCATTTGTCAGGACGGTGATCATTTACTAGCTCACTAGACCACACACGACTCAAACAGGTGAGTTTTCTATGGCCCCATTTTACTATTTTTACATTTTGGGGGAAATACATGCATCAATACTTGTGTCAATTTCAAGTGTGTGTACATTCTAGCATGACTACCATGTGGATCATGAGACATTTGGTTCATGAGCTCACTAGTCCTCGTACATCGTTCACTGTAACCATTAGCTAGACATTTAGCCATGGAACACTTTAATAGATCTATTGGGTTGACACCCCCACTCTTGGTTAGTCGCTCTAACCGTCCACATGCAAAAGAGTGTTAGTATTCTACTATACATACATTGTCTTTAGTGTACAATGCACGAGGCACCACAGTCACGAGGTTTGGGCACAGGACTCATGGTTCTCACAGCAATCATTTTCTTAGCTAGCTCATGATTGGTCAAACACGGATGACATGTTCATTTCACTAGACATTCAAAACCCATAGACTCACCAACATTATTGTTGACAAAACCCTTTATGCATGTGTTTCAGGTAACTAATGGAGGGCCACCGAGGATTGAGGGAAGGGTTTGAGCATGCACACCGTGGTATCACTTTGATGGCTTTTGTCAGCTTCAAAAGGCTATGTTGGCAATTTCCATAAAACAATGTTTATGCACTATCACTATGGATAATATTTAAATATTTTCATGACAAATTCCATCTTCTATGGTGGTACTATTTTGAGTAAACGTGTATTGCTTGAACCTTGTGCTTAAAAACTTTTCGATCGTTGCATTCTTGTGTTTCCGCCTAGGCCGGGTGTGACAGATTGGTATCAGATCACGAGGTTATAGCGAACTAGGATTCCTTGGAGTCAACTATAACTTAAAATATTTTTTCCGAAACGTTTTCACAAAATGCCACGAAGCCTCGCCATGCACCCTCAAACCTCAAGCCGCTCCACAAAGACATACGGGTACCATAATTTATTTATTTATGCAAATGATTATTTACATATATGTGCATGTTGTGACAGGAAACATGGCCATTACTATCGATCTTGTTTCTTCACCCGAGTCAGAGCCAGATTATTTAGTAGATGATCCCCAGGGAGATGACTTACCTCTCACCCAGCCAGCCCCCGAGTGCCATCATAATCGATGGATATCCGAGTCCGAGTCTGAGATGGACATTGACTCACCTCCTGTTCAGAGACGTACTTCCGACAACGAGGCGGACGATGACACTCCACCCCTAACTGTATCTGACCCCTATCCTTCTATCACCCCTTCTGTCTCATCCTCACCGGCTAGCCTAAACCCTAATTTTCGCTTAGACACTTCGAGACGTTTAGTCACTAAGTGTACTCCTCGCAAGAGGATTCAACCGGCCTTAGTGATAGCTATACCTGCTAGGACCCCCATTATCCCTGCTGACCCTATTCCTGCTTTTGAGCCCATCCAGCCGGCCATTCCTGAGCCTATACCCCTATCCATCGAGGTAGGTGAGCCATCGAAGAGGCTCAAGAGACGTTCACAGGCCCGCAAACGGCCTTACCTACCTAGTCTTACCAGCGATCTTGCGCATCGAGACGAGGAGGATGACCTCGAGACCATGAGCTTGGGAGGCTCATTGGGGAGACCCCTCCGCTCCGAGGGCAGCATTATTATCTCTCACGACGTCCAGTTGGTGGCTTTGGAGGGCCGAGTTCGGGAGCTCGAGGATCGTTTAGCAGAGGCCGAGCAGGGGAGACTAGCGGCTGTAGTAGAGCGATCGTAGATGGATAGACGAGTAGAGATGTTGGAGCGTAGGGCGAGGGGGACAAAGAGGCGTATGAGGGAGGCTATTATATCTCTTGCTGCTGCCTTCCCACCCCCTTCTTAGATTATGGTTTATGATGATTATGCATGTGTTTTATTTATGATATTGGATGTTATGATCTAAAAACTAATTGCGGTTTACCCGCCTATTTTGTATTAAAAACTAACTGCTTTTGAGAAACTATGAAATGATGTGATGACATGATGTATGGTTTGATTTATATGACTATGTTGGTTATGGTATGTTTGTATATTATACTCATGTTTGTTGTGTTCCATCTTTTAGTTACGCAGACCCGACATTCCACACGAACGACCGAAGGTGAGCCACTACCATCCATGCCCGCCGAGTTGGCCAGGGTAATTGCCGAGGCAATTGCTCGACACGATGCAGCCCGGGCCGACTCAAGCGGAGGATCTGGTGGTACCGGGCGTCGCCAAAGCGAAACGGACAACGAGATTGAAAACTCTAGTCACGACTGTTCATACAAAACCTTCATGGCATGCAAACCATGGAACTTTCGTGGTAATGAAGGCACTGTAGGAATTGTCCGGTGGATAGAGAAAACCGAATCGGTCCTTGACATTAGTGGTTGCTCTGAGGACCAAAAGGTAAAATACTCCACCTGTACCTTCCAGGATGAAGCCCTCACTTGGTGGAATCTGCAAGTACAAACCCTGGGTAGAGAAACGACATACAGTCTTGCCTGGGCCGATCTCAAAACAATGCTCATGGACAAGTACTGTCCTCGAAGCGAACTACAAAAGCTGGAAACCGAGTTCTGGAACCTTGCAATGGTGGATGCCAATGTGACTACATATACCACTCGTTTTCACGAACTCTCTCAACTGGTCCCACACATGGTCACACCTGAGTACAAGAGAGTCGAGAGGTATATCTGGGGTCTGTCCCGAAAGATTCGCAGTATGGTCACTGCATCGGCACCCTCCACCATCCAGGCTGCGGTTACCCTAGCTCAGAGTCTGACCGATGACACGGTACGCATGGGATTGCTGACTCAGAAGGTAACATATATCAGTGAGAGTTCAGGGAACAAGCGCAAATTTTCCAACAACCGGAAGAGCAAGCACTCCTCTCACCGACTGCAGGACGCTGTGAAAGTTTTTGCTGCCACCGCTACTGAGGAACCCAAACGCAAGTACAGTGGACCTCATCCTCACTGCAGCAAATGCAACTACCATCACATAGGTACTTGCGA
Organism: Ambrosia trifida; assembly: GCA_028751855.1. Lineage (NCBI taxonomy): Eukaryota > Viridiplantae > Streptophyta > Magnoliopsida > Asterales > Asteraceae > Ambrosia > Ambrosia trifida. The sequence goes on along the minus strand of CM054128.1, from coordinate 58,582,263 downwards.
CAACATTCTGTGCAAGAACTGTAACCTTCGTGGTCATTCCATCGCTAACTGTAGGGCCAAAACCACCAACACTCCTCCTGCTAGAAACGATTGTTTCGAGTGTGGTGCGACGGGACATTTCCGAAAGGACTGTCCCAAGGCCAAGGATCAAGCCCGTGGCACAGCGTTTGTGTTAGGAGCCAACGAAGCACGAGATGATCCTAATGTAGTTACGGGTACGTTTCTCCTTAACAATCATTTCGCTTCAATACTCTTCGATTCCGGCACAGATTTTAGCTTTGTGTCCACCAACTTTAGGAAATACCGAGGATTAGAATCTAGTAGTTTGGACACACCATTTACCATAGAACTAGCTAATGGTAAATTAATCTCGTCCAATGAGATCGTTAAGGACTGTATTCTGGTACTCGACAACCAGAAATTCTGTATCGACTTACTGCCTATCCAATTAGGATGTTTCGATATCGTCATTGGCATGGATTAGTTGTCCAAACATCGTGCAGAGATCGTCTGTCACGAGAAGTTGGTATGAATCCCCCTGTCAAATGGTGAAACCTTAATGATTCGAGGAAGTCAGGGTTTACCCGCTCTTCGTATCATCTCCTGCATTAAGGCCCAAAAGTTTTTAAGGAAAGGTCGTGTCGTGTTCCTGGCACACGCCATTGAACAAAAAGCTAAAGATCGGAAACTAGTGGACATCCCAGTGTTGCGAGATTATCCCGAAGTCTTTCCAGAAGACTTTCCAGGAGTTCTTCCACCACGACAAGTCTAGTTTGGCATCGATCTTATTCCGGGAGCTGCCCTAGTAGCCCGCACTCTGTATCGCTTAGCACCATCCGAGATGCAGGAACTGTCCAATCAACTTCAGGAGTTACTAGACAAAGGTTTCATTCGTCCGAGTTCTTCCCCGTGGGGAGCACCTATCCTGTTCGTGAAGAAGAAAGACGGGAGTTTCCGTATTTGCATCGACTATCAAGAGTTGAACAAACTGACGATCAAGAACAAGTATCCGTTACCAAGGATCGACGACCTGCAGGGATCCAGCTACTACTCAAAGATCGATCTACGGTCAGGATATCATCAGCTACGAATCTAGGAAGACGATATCCCGAAAACTGCATTCCAAACTCGTTATGGGCATTACGAATTCCTAGTTATGCCATTCGGATTAACGAATGCTCCGGCAGTTTTCATGGACCTCATGAATCGTGTCTGCAAACCCTACTTGGACAAATTCGTCATTGTCTTCATCGACAACATCTTGATCTATTCACGAACTCAAGAGGAGCACGAGCAACATCTACGACTGGAGTTGGAATTGCTCAAAAGCGAGAAACTATATGCCAAATTCTCGAAATGCGAGTTCTGGATTCGAGAAGTCCATTTCCTCGGTCACATTATGAACGAGAAGGGTATACAAGTTGATCCTGCAAAAATTGTAGCGATCAGGGATTGGCCGTGCCCAAGACACCAACTGAAGTGCGAGAATTTTTAGGATTAGCCGGCTATTACCGACGATTCTTTGAAAATTTCTCTAAGATTGCCCAACCATTGACTCTCTTGACGTAAAAAGACAAGAAGTTCGATTGGGGAATCCGACAAGAGAATGCGTTCCAATTATTGAAGGACTGCCTGTGTAGTGCACCAATTCTTTCCCTTCCCGAAGGCACAGATGACTTCGTAGTTTACTGCGATGCTTCGCATCAAGGTCTTGGATGCGTACTCATGCAAAGGAATAAGGTCATTGCCTATGCATCCCGGCAACTCAAAATTCATGAAAAGAATTACACTACACATGACCTAGAGTTGGGTGCAGTAATCTTTGCACTTAAGATTTGGAGGCACTACCTTTACGGTACCAAGTGCACCATTTTCACTGATCATAAGAGCTTACAGCACATCTTCACCCAGAAGGAGTTGAACATGCGGCAACGCAGATTGATCGAACTGTTGAACGATTACGATTGTGAGATTAAATACCATCCGGGCAAAGCCAACGTTGTGGCTGGTGCGTTAAGCCGGAAGGAACGAGTTAAGACCCTACGTGTGCGTGCACTAGGTCTAACCATCCATACAAATCTCACGACCCGCATTCGCGACGCTCAACAAGAAGCTCTGAAAAGTGGAAATCTTAAGAACGAGTCGCTATTTAAGATGGTTAATCTATTGGAACCAAAATCTGATGGCACAGTGTATTTCGTCAATAGGATTTGGGTGCCACGTTTCGGTGACTTACGTAATCTAATCTTGGAGGAAGTTCACAGGTCTAGATACTCCGTACATCCTGGTGCTGACAGGATGTACAAAGACGTAAAGGAACTTTACTGGTGGCCCAATCTAAAAGGTGAAATCGCCACATACGTCAGCAGATGCCTTACCTATTCAAAGGTCAAAGCAGAGTATCAAAAACCATCTGGTCTGCTCTAGCAACCAGACATTCCGGTGTGGAAATGGGAGCAGATTTCCATGGATTTCATCACCAAGCTACCTAAGACGTCCAGTGGTCACGATACATTTTGGGTCATTGTTGACCGGTTGACTAAATCCGCGCATTTCTTGCCGATTAAGGAAACGACAAGTTGGAGAAACTTGCCAAGTTGTACATCAAGGAAATTGTAACTAGGCATGGCGTGCCTGTTTCAATCATTTCCGACCGAGACAGTCGATTTACATCCCGATTCTGGCAAAAACTGATGGACGCACTAGGCTCTCGATTAGACATGAGCACAGCCTACCATCTGCAAACAGATGGCCAAAGTGAACGTACAATCCAGACATTGGAGGACATACTCCAGGCATGTGCAATTGATTTCGGTGGAAATTGGGATTCACACCTACCATTGGTTGAATTTTCCTACAATAACAGTTACCACACCAGTATCAAGGCTGCCTCCTTCGAAGCTTTGTATGGACGCAAGTGTAGATCTCCTCTGTGTTGGGCAGAAGTTGGAGACAAATATTTGACTGGCCCCGAGCTTATTCAGGAGACCACCGATAAGATCTTCCAGATCCGTGATCGCTTGAAACCAGCTCGAAGATCGCCGTCGTAAACCACTCGACTTTCAAGTGGGCGATAAAGTACTCTTAAAAGTCTCACCCTGGAAAGGTGTACCACGGTTTGGCAAACGTGGGAAACTCAACCCCCGATACATTGGTCCATTCGAGATACTTTCTAGAGTTGGTCCTGTGGCATACAAACTCAAGCTACCCGAGGAGCTGAGTAGTGTTGATAACACTTTCCACGTATCCAACCTAAAGAAATGTCTATCCGACGAATCCTTGATCATTCCTCCCGAAGAGATTCACATCGATTATCAGCTCCACTTCGTCGAGAAGCCAATCGAGGTGACTGATTGGAAAGTCCAAAAATTGAGAAGGAGCCGCACTAAACTTGTGAGAGTCAGATGGAATGCAAAGCGTGGTCCCGAATTTACATGGGAACATGAAGACCAAATGAAACACAAGTACCCAGCTCTTTTCCCTGAAACTACTAGGGAAACTCGATTTCGCGGACGAAATTCCCAATACAAGGGGAGAATGTGACAACAGTCAACGTAACAGGTCAATGATCGTACATGTTTCATTTATTAAGTCATTATATGTGCATTTTTAGACAATTTGCATACACTATACCCCTAGGCTAGTAGAGCATGAGTTAAACAGAAAACTTAACATAATTCACTTGTTTAGTCATACAACACCCGAACACACCATCAAAACAAGTATTACACTAACACATGCTAATGCACCTCTAACACATGATTGTGAACACACAGATCATCATAGGAAATCATTCAACAAACCCATGACACATGTGAAACAAAATACATGTTAATATCGTCATCAAGAGGCATGGAATTTAACAACCTCCTACTCTTATGAAACCGGATGATATTCCTATATCAAAGGTGTACTAGAGACTATACAACGAACAATCACAGCACTATTAACATGAATAGGCCGATTTATTTAACATAACATGTTAAATATTGGATCATAGCTAAGAATATTGTCTTAGAGACTATACAAGCTATGCCCACATGTGTATATACACACATACACACTGCATTACACATATACACACACGTATGCACACATACTCACAAACATAGATTAGTTATCACACTATACACAAACATAGAGTCTTACATCTTCTATTAACCTATGGAAGTCTTACTCTTTTTGATTAAACTAATACTAATTAGACAACTCCTTTTTCCTCTACGTCTACCTACGGCCGAAGGCTAGGACACAAGAAAACAAAGAGTTACAAACATGAAACTTGCTTTCAAACACATGCCTATAAACACCTAAACTTCTACACATTTTCGGCTACCTACACTAACTAACAAGGAACATTGATGGAACTAGGATGTTACACTAAAATAGATACAAAAAACTAATCATTAGAGGATAGATCACACAAGACAAGAATCTCTGAAACACAAAGTTCAAAGACCCAAGACCAAGCAGGCTTGGGTCCCCTGAAAAATCTAATCTTTTTACTTGATATGTGCAGGGAGCTTCAGCTGGCCCTGTGAGCAGTCTTTGGATTGTTGACAGTGGAGCTTCTGGTCACATGACAGGGGATCTATCGCTACTGTTGGATATCAGAAATATTAATGGAGGTTATGTTAGGACAAAGAGGATTGGTGAAACCACTTTTGGAAACCTAAGTCTAATTCACTTCTGTCTGAAATATTCTAAGTATAGAACTACTGAAGAAAGAAGACTAAAGTACTGAAGAAGGATTCTACAAGTACTGAAGAAGAAATGCATCAGAAGTTCTGAAGTCCAAACCAGACAGTTCACTGAAGAACTACTGAAGACAAACTACTCATCAGTAGTTTGTCATTCATCAGCACTTGTTCAAGAATCTTTCCACCGCCTTATGTTTCAGTAGTTTATTAGTTTAGTATTACTTTAACTTTTTGTACAAGTTCCAAGATTGCAACTTGTTGCAACTTGTCTCTGAACTTGCTTTTTGGCAAGGTTCATGTATTTGTAAAGTCTATAAATAGATGGGTTCATCCCTTTGTTTTAGACATTAATTTTTAATACATAAATCCTTCAAAGCTTATCATTGTTATTTTCCATTTCATTTATTGAGAATCTGTTTAAGTATTCATTCTCATTCAATGCTTAGATTCTCATTAAATACTTGTCTTTAGTTTTATCAAACATCCAGGGGGAGTAATAATTCCTGTTGATAAGTGTAGCTTTAACTTATATCATTCCGCTATGCTATTACTGATAAAGAACTTGCTAGACACTTAAGTGTTCAATAGCAAGTTCATACAAAGAGTAATATTGATCCAACAATTGGTATCAGAGCACTGGTTTATCTGATCACATATCAATCTAACACATTGAGAATCAGACACAGGCTCTTATTGATATTCAATAAAGGATTAAAAGTTCACTTTTATCAACATCCATCACTTTAAGAGATATTTGACAAATCAATACTCTTTAAAATGGATCCTCATAATACTGGTTTTGCCAATAAACCTGCTATGCTAGTAAGAAATGAATATAATATCTGGCAAAGGAGAATGGCACATACCTTATCACAGACCAACACAGGTTGCTGGAAATCTGTGATATATGGTCCTCATTAACCAGTAAATATCAATCTTGAAACTAAAGAAGAAATACCAAAAGACCCTAAAGACTATACAGATGATGATTTCCTAAAACTTGAGCTTGATGCTAAAGCTTTCTCTATGTTGGCAATGGCACTTCCAAATGAAATCTACTCTGGCCTATTACATTGTCATAGTGCCAAAGAGCTTTGGGACTGCCTCAAAGTACAGTTTGGAGGAACTGAAGAGGTGATTGCCAACACCAGAGAAATCCTTGCTCAACAATATGAAACTTTTGCTCACATTAATGGGGAAACTTTAACACAACAATTTGAAAGATTCTCCTCATTAATATCTGAGCTAAAATTAAATGGTCAGACCTACACAACTGTATCTATGCTTCATAGATTTTTAAGGTCTTTACCTGAAAAATGGGAAACACACTCTATAGTCTTAAGATCTTCACCAGACTTTAGCTCCCTCACTCTTACAAAACTCCATGGGAGATTACTTACTTTTGAAAGAGAAATTGATCAAAAGAAAAAGTTACAAAGTTCTGGTAAAACAGCTGATGACTATCTACCAGGTAGTACAGCACTATCGGGACAAGACTCACCAACTTGTTCAAATAGTTTTGGATCTTTTGACCATATTGACATAACTGCTGGGATCTCATCTGAAAGATCATTCCCAGGTTATGACAATAATGATTTTAGTCAAACTGCTGAAAACATGTGTTTTATCATGGATGATTTAAAAAATTTCAGCAGTGATGACTTGGAAGAAATGGATATTTTACACCAACTGGCCATGTTAAGTTTAAAAAACAAACAAATTTTACAAAAGGTCAGAAAGGAAGTTTCCAGGACTCAACAACTCAACAAAAATTGGTTTTGACATATCTAAACTTAGATGTCACAAGTGTCAAAAGTTGGGACACTTTGCTAGAGAGTGTAGAAGCTCTAGCTTTAACCAATCTCAGTCTGGAAATAATTTTAACCCCGGTTATAAAAGGAATAATGGAACACAAGGGAGTGCACATTTTGTACAGGCACAAGCTCCACAACACCAATATGTGCCACAAGTACAATATGTACAGATGCCTGCTCAACAGATGCAGAGCCAACAATCAATCCCTCCCTTTCCAGCTGCTCAACCACCTCCACAGACTCAACAACCCTCACAACAAAGTTTATTTACTTCAGGGTATGTTGATGGAGCAGTCTTCCTTTTGACACTACTGAGTGAAACCCTGATGCAGACAACAAGATGGTTGACATCAACTGGGGAGAGCCTCACAATGGCCGAAAGAACTTTGCCTTGATGGCATTTGAGGGATGCACCTCAAAATCTGCCTTGTCACAGGTATCAAAAGAATCTTTGACAAAACTTTGTTCAACTTCTTGTAAAGAATATTTTGCTCTCATAAGAGAGACTAATGTGCACTTACAAGGTAAAGCAAATGACTCTGAGAGAAAATTCACTCAGATGAAATGTGATTTAGAAAGAAAACTTTCTGCAAAAACAAAAGAAGTTTCTAAATTAACTAACACTGCTATTGAAACCCAAGCACAAATTAAAATCATGATAAATGACCTAGGAAATGTCAGACAAGAGCATGCTGACACCAAGGTCACTTGTGAAAAATGGGTTGAATCTTGTAAGGGGTACCAACTATTTCTAAACAAACAAAGTGCTTCAAATGTTAGGTTTGGCATAGGGTACAATCACACTGAAACACGAACTGATTTTTCCCCCAAAACTACTGAAGATGGGAGAAAAATTGTTTCAGGTGAAACTTCTGAAGAGAAAGAATGCACATCTTTCCATGAAAACTTTCTAAAAAATCACAAAGAAAGTTCTTCAGAAGTACTGATAAAATCTGACATTAAGCCATCAGTAGTTTCTTCAGAAGTACCTAAAACCTATCAATACAGTCAGAAACTTGTCTTTAAAAGAAAAGACAAAAGAATGTGAAATCTGTGGTCTGTTCAACCACAAGACAGAATTTTGCAGATACAGAAGAGGTATTCAGTACAACAAGAAAATTCAACAACTGGTTGTGGGAAAACAAATCAGAAATGATTTTGTAGAAACTTTTTCTCTCAGGAAACAACAACCAGTAAACACCTTTTCTCAGAAAAAGACAAAATCTCAACAAAAATCTTTTTCTCAAAATTCTCTTTCAGTAGTTAGACCTAAATCATCAGCAGTTTCACAAACTGCTGAGATTAAAGATCTCATAAACATGGTACAACTACTGATGACCAAAGTTGATGGTGGTCCTGAAAAGGATACCACCATTGTTCTAAATGAAAAATCCATTGCTAAAAAGACATGGATTCCTCAACTTGGTCAAGAACAAACTGTAAATGTTCTCAAGAGCAAACCCAAAGCCAAACTGGCTTGGGTTCCCAAATCTTTTGCAGAGAGTTTCCAGAGGCTTAAATAGCATTTGGTATGTTGACAGTGGAGGCTCAATGCACATGAATGGATGCAGATACCTGATAAACAATTTTATCAGTTAAAGAGAAGGATCTGTATCCTTTGGGAACAATGCTAAGGGATATGTGCGAGGACATGGCAATGTCTCCTCTGGCAAAATACAGTTTGACAAGGTCAATCTGGTTGAGAACCTCGAGTACAACTTGCTGAGTGTGTCACAAATGTGTGATAAAGGATATTCTTCCTTTTTCACAAAGACAGCATGCAAGATCATATCACCAGAAGTCCAGAAGTTGATAGAGAAGATAATTGAAGATCATACTTTGTTTATAGCCAAAAGATGTGGCAATGTCTATGCAGTGGACATTGAAAAGGACAAAGTACTGAACAACACTGCCTGTTTCTTCTCAAAGGCATCAACTTCAGAGACTGATCTCTGGCACATGAGACTTGGCCATGTGAACTTTAAAACCATAAATAAAGTTACAAAAATGGGCTTGGTCAGAGGTATACCTTTAAAGGTATACCAGTGTCAAGAACACTGTGTATCCTGTTTGAAGGGAAAACATCATAAGTCCTCCTATAAGTCTATTGAAGAATCAAAAACAACTATATGTCTTCAACTACTCCATATGGACTTATTTGGGCCTGTAAAAATCATGAGCCTTGGTAAGAAGAAGTACTGCTTGGTCATCATTGATGACTATTCAAGATTTACATGGGTATTCTTCTTATTTTCCAAGGATGAGGCTGCTGAAATCATCAATTTCTTCATTCTACAAGTAGAGAAACAATATTCTCTATCTGTCAAAGCCATTAGAAGTGACAATGGGACGGAGTTCAGGAACAAAACTCTGGATGAATTCTGCTTGTCTAAGGGGATTATTAGACAATACAGTGTTCCCAGAACTCCTGAACAAAATGGTGTAGTAGAAAGGAAGAACAGAACCTTAATTGAAGGAGCAAGAACAATGTTAGCTGATTCAGGCCAACCATTGTATTTCTGGGCTGAAGCAGTTAACACTGCATGTTATGTTCAAAATAGAGTCCTTGTCAACAAGAGACACTCCAAGATTGCCTATGAAGTTCTTCATGGCATAAAGCCCCTTATCTCCTTTTTTAGGGCTTTTGGATGTCAATGTTTCATTCTAAACATCAAAGACTCTATTTCAAAGTTTCCTGCCAAAGTTGATTCAGGTTACTTTCTTGGTTACTCTTCCACTAGAAAAGCCTACAAGGTTTTTAACTCAAGAACCAGGATAGTAGAAGAAACACTGAATGTCAAGTTCAATGAGTCAAAACACACTCTTATTCCAGCACATCCTGCTGAACTTTTTGACCTTGACAGCTTTCATTTTGGACCTGAAAAGACTGTTACTTCATCTAAACCTACTTATTATGGTGATCAAAGATTTGATGATGAGGATCCAGCACCATGGACTCCTCAAACATTCATTAAGTCAACTTCCAAACCATCAGAAGTTTCACAAACTTCTGATTCAAGAACTGCTGATGTACAAACTCAAACATCTGCTTCAGCACCTAAAACTAATGAAGACACTGAAACTGCTGAAGCAGACATTATTAACCTCAGTGGTTTGTTTGATGAAGTACAAGAGCCACCTACACCTATCAGTGGTTTACAACAACTGATTGAACACAAAGATCATCCACTTGAACAAATCATTGGTGATATTGCATCAGGTGTTCTTACAAGAAACCAGCTTTCCAACTTTTGCTTCTTCTCAGCATTTATTTCTCAGTTGGAACCTAAAAAGTACCAAGAAGCCCTCAAAGACAACAACTGGGTACAAGCCATGCAAGATGAGTTGCTTCAATTCAAAAAACAACAGGTTTGGGAAATCTGTCCCTTACCACCAAACAAGCAACCAATTGGCACAAGATGGGTTTTTAGGAACAAACAAGATGAGGCTGGTATGATTATAAAGAACAAGGCAAGACTGGTAGTACAAGGTTACTGTCAAGAAGAAGGAATTGATTATGATGAAACCTTTGCTCCAGTTGCAAGGCTTGAAGCCATCAGGTTATTTCTGGCCTATGCCATTTCCAACAAAATAAAAGTTTATCAAATGTATGTTAAGAGTCCATTTTTGTATGGAAAAATAAAAGAGGTTTTGTGTGTCTGCCAGCCACCTGGGTTTAAGGATCCTTCTCATCCTGAGTGGGTGTACAAACTAGACAAAGCTCTTTATGGGCTCAAACAGGCTCCAAGAGCCTGGTATGAAACACTTTCTAACTTTCTACTCAAAAATAACATCACAAGAGGCTCCATTGATAAAACTCTTTTCATAAAACATGTTGGAAATCATATCTTACTTGGTCAAATATATGTTGATGATATCATATTTGGTTCAACAAACACAAAACTGTGTGATGAATTTAAGAAACTCATGCAATCAAAATTTGAGATGAGTACAATGGGAGAACTGCAGTACTTTCTGGGACTGCAGATTAAACAACAAACAAATGGAACTTTTATACATCAATCAAAATATGTTAATGAATTATTAAACAAATTTTCTTTGCAAGACTGTAAATCATGTTCCACTCCCATGACACCAACCACACAAGTTGAACCAGATGATCAAGGAAAACCGGTTGATCAAACCATGTATAGATGTAGGATAGGTTCCCTTTTATATCTAACTGCTTCTAGACCAGATATTATGTTTTCAACATGTGTCTGTGCTAGATATCAATCAGCTGCTAGGGAATCACACCTCATTGTAGTCAAAAGAATCTTCAGATATCTGAAAGGAACTCCAACACTTGGAATTTGGTATCCTGCTTCAAGCAATACCAAGTTATCAGCTTTTTCAGATAGTGACTATGCAGGGTGTAAAATGTCAAGAAAATCAACATCTGGTGGTTGTCAATTCTTGGGAAACTGTCTAGTGTCCTGGCAATCAAAGAAACAAACATCTGTTGCAACTTCAACTGCTGAAGCTGAATACATTGCAGCTACAAGTTGTACATCACAGATACAATGGCTCCAGTATCAACTTCTTGATTATGGAATCAAAGAGACCAAGACACCATTGCTTGTAGACAGCAAATCTGCCATTAGCATCATTCAAAATCCTGTTCAGTTTTCAAAAACCAAACATATTGAAATCAGGTATCATTTCATAAGAGATTGCTATGAAAAAGGCAAGATTGAAGTGAAACATGTAGCAACAGCTAATCAAATAGCTGACATATTCACTAAACCCTTGACACATCAACATTTCAGAAGTTAGTATCCATGCTTGGGATGCTAAATTTGTAAGTGTTTCTTTTTACTTTTCTGCACATAATTTCATTTTTCACTTACATCTGTTTTTAAGTCTGAAAACATCTGAAAAACAAACAAGAAAGAAACTACTGATGAACAAAACATCAGTATGGGAATATTTTTCTGAAAAATGATTAACTTCTGATAAAATAAACTTCAGAAGTTATGAATAAAGTATTTATAAAACATTCTCATTAGTTGTTCACAACTACTGAAGAGAAAGTGGGAACTACTGATGATATTTTTTCTTCATCAGCAGTTTGGTCAAAAAGGGTAAATCAGACTTTTCCCACATCAGAAGTTTGACCTAGGCGGTTAAAAACTTCTGATAAATATCTTTTCCCACATCAGAAGTTTGTAGGCGGTTATAAACTTCTGATAAATACCTTTTCCAACACTTATCCTTTCAAAAAGCAAAAATTCCCTCCTTCTCTCTCACAAAACACTCTCAAGACCTAAACCTGCAAAAACACTGTTCGATCCACACACACACAAACCACATGGCTCTAGTACTGAAATAGGGACACAATCAAAGAGGCTACTTCGAAAAACAAGAAGCCTGGTCCCAATACGACGAAATCATTGATTTGGTCGTCAAATCCCAATACTTCACCGCCCTCACCATCGACCCTCCAATCCACACTGAAACTCTAAATGAGTTTTGGGCAAACGCAGAGACGGTGACAGTGAACAACAAAGTGATGTCCCTCAATTCAACCATCCAAGGGAGAAGAATGGCAATCACACCGGCTACTTTGGCAATTAGGCAGGGTTTGGATGATGTAAACTCCCCAGACCAATTTCCAAACTCTCAAATTCACTTAACCATGACAGAGTGTGGTTACCAAGGTACTCTCCCACATGTTACAATTTTTAAGAAATATTTTGAACCAAAGTATAAACTGCTTTTTCATTATATTATTATGTGTTTGAGTCCAAAAACTGGATCTTATGATCAGATACCCTCAACTTTTCAACCTACTTTTCATTCCATAGTGAATGAAACAAAATTCAGGGCATCATCACTTTTCTTTAATGAGTTGGTGTTACATCATCTCAATACTAAAAAGAAGTTTTTGTTGTACCCAAGATTTATTATGCATTGCATAATAAAGGAACTTGGAGAAGAGGTGCTTGTGGGTAAAACTACAATTTTAAACCCTTTGTCCTCACAAGCATACTCAAGGCACAACAAACCGGCTGCCTGGCCAGAAGATGACCAAGGGGAACCAGAAACAGTCCCCCATGGAACCCTCATCTTCCAAACCTACACCCCCAAAGGCCAATAAACCCAAGCAACAAAAACAAAAACCCACCAACCCAAAAAGAAAGGCAGTTCAGGAGGTTGAGATGCCTGAACTAGCTAATGTGCAATCTGCACTTGATAAAGATGTGACTGAAACATCCTCTCAGTCTCATCCATCTCAAACCCCACCAAGAGCACCTATAACAATCCTTTTCAAAAGAAAGAAATTCAAGAAAACAATCCCAATAAACCCTTCTTTTTGAAACTGCTAAACCCATAGACCAAACTACTGAACCAGCACCCCAAACTTCTGAACCAGAAATTGAAATTGCCAAGCTTCTCTCTGGGCTAAAAGAGAAAATCCCATCCGAACATGTCTGTCCCCAACAACCACATCAAACAGGGGACATAGCCTCAGAACTTGACATGGATGTGGACACTCAAAGCCCTAACCAAAGAGATGAGGATGAACCAGGGTCTCTAAGCCCAAACTTAGATACTCTAGGTACATTTGAGGCTGCTACTACTCACATACCACCCTGTGGTGGATCTGAGGAAAGAAGTAACATTTCTAAGACCTCATTTGTGGCAACTACTGATGAAGGCTTAATGCCTGAGGTAGGAAATCCTCTGAACCAAGAAAAAGAGGTACATGAGACAATTGAGTTGGGCTCAGCTCATGATGTAACTGATATTGTCCTCATTGAGGATGTAATCAGGGATTCAGATGATTCCATTGATTTGGATGATGTTTCACAACCAAACATTGAATTGACGGCTGCTAGTGAAGGTCCTGCACCTGGTGTATCTAAGCTCAAAGAGCTGGTCACACCAGATCAGGTTAAAGTCCACTTGATCCCTGATTCCCCTAAAGTGGCATCTTCTGTACAACAAGAAGATCAACCCAAAACACACCCCTCACTACAAATGCCTACCCAATTCCCTGGGTCAACAAGCATAGACTTGAACCAACTATGCAGCCCAGATGGTCCCTTATACCATATGATGAACACACTCATCACCAATCACTTAAGAACCTACACAGCTGCTTTGGAGCTGTCGGTCAAGAACCAACTTGAAGTGATCAAAACAAAAGTAAATGATCTGTCAAACAAAATTGACCACAACTCAAAACAGATCAACATTCTAACTGGTACTTTCTCCAAACCTTCCAAACTTGATGAATCCAAAAAGGGGGAGAAAATTAGGGAACCAAAGGAGTCATTCAAAGCTAGAGTAAAAGCAAGAGTGGCTCTCCAAGAAAGAGAACTCAAAGACAAAGCCAGAAGACAAAAACTGGCTCAACAATTTGGTGTCTCTGAGAAAGAAATAGAAGAAGCTGAAACATCCCAAGGCCATAATGAAGAAACTTCTGATGATGAAAGTTTTGATGATGATTCAAAAAGTACTGAAGATAATCCTTCAGTAGTTGACAAACCTTCAGCAGTTGTCAACACATCAGAAGTTAACACTTCCAACATTCAACCAACTGAAGAGCCTTCCAAGACAACTGAACAACAACCAACTCCTATTCCAAAGCCTACTACAACTACAACAATGACTGTGCTGAACCCTTCTCCTCTATCAATGTCCAAATAACTACTTGAGAAGAGTTTGATTGCAGCCGAAATAAAGGCTAAGGAAGATGAGATCTAGAATGCTTTGGAAGCAAGGGATGACTTAAGCTACAATGAAAAATTACAAGCTTATGGAGCTGAGTTACAAAGGTAGGCTAACCTTGAAGAAGTTGCTGAAGAAGACAAAAGACAACAACTGATGTCTTACATTACAAAGAACATCAAGACTAAAGCCTCTTCACTGAAAGGACTCTCCATGGATGAGCTAACAAGAAGAGCTCAAATTGTTGCAGACAAACTTGCAACAAATAAAGATGGAAAAGCCAAGAGAGCTGAGATGATTGAAGAATTGGTGGCAAACAACTATGGTTCAAAAGCTTCTGTGTCAAGATGGAAAGAAGAAAGATTACTAAACACATACAAGAAGTACAAAGCTGCAAAGGCTGCTAATCCAAAGAAGTTCAAAACTTCTGAAGTATCAACTTCAGTAGTTAGAACTTCTGGTGTTACAAGAACTGCTACCAAGAAGAAGAAGACAGAGGACAATACAAAGACTGACTTCAAGATGGTACTACTAGAAGGAAACACAGTAGTCCATTCAGACTTTGATATTGAAGAAAAGCCTCTGATAACACAGTTCAGGGATCCTTCTACATTTGCCTACCAAATCTAGAAGACCATCAAAGACAAACTGCACACTAAGGTAGTTACTGAACATCACTTGCCAACTTTCAAACTACCTGATGTGATGCAACAAGAAGAAAGAAGTGAATCCCACCTGAGAGTCACTGAAATTGAAAATATTCAACACTTAGGAACTTCCCAAGGGACCAGCATGGTTCCCTATACTTTAGACTTTGACAAGTCTAAAGTGCTGATCATCAAATGGTCCTTTACTAATGACAACTCAGTATTAGTGACAAGGAGAGATCTTACAAGTAAGACCTACAAGTCCTTAAATGAACTAAAGAAATTATCAACTCAGGACTTGCTTACAATTCAACATCGGGAACCTCAAAGGGGATCTCTTACTGATGAGCAGCTTAATCAATTAAAGAATTCCATGTTCAAAGGGATATGGAAGATTGTGAATGACAGAAGAAAACAATAAGGAATTAGAAAGGTTTTGGCTTCATCAATCCAGGGGGAGATTGTTAGGACAAAGATGATTGGTGAAACCACTTTTGGAAACCTAAGTCTAATTCACTTCTGTCTGAAATATTCTAAGTATAGAACTACTGAAGAAAGAAGACTAAAGTACTGAAGAAGGATTCTACAAGTACTGAAGAAGAAATGCATCAGAAGTTCTGAAGTCCAAACCAGACAGTTCACTGAAGAACTACTGAAGACAAACTACTCATCAGTAGTTTGTCATTCATCAGCACTTGTTCAAGAATCTTTCCACCGCCTTATGTTTCAGTAGTTTATTAGTTTAGTATTACTTTAACTTTTTGTACAAGTTCCAAGATTGCAACTTGTTGCAACTTGTCTCTGAACTTGCTTTTTGGCAAGGTTCATGTATTTGTAAAGTCTATAAATAGATGGGTTCATCCCTCTGTTTTAGACATTGATTTTTAATACAGAAATCCTTCAAAGCTTATCATTGTTATTTTCCATTTCATTTATTGAGAATCTGTTTAAGTATTCATTCTCATTCAATGCTTAGATTCTCATTAAATACTTGTCTTTAGTTTTATCAAACATCTAGGGGGAGTAATAACTCCTGTTGATAAGTGTAGCTTTAACTTATATCATTCCGCTGTGCTATTACTGATAAAGAACTTGCTAGACACTTAAGTGTTCACTAGCAAGTTCATACAAAAAGCAATACTAATCCAATAGGTTATGTAGCGTTTGCTGGAAACAAGGGTGGATACATTACCATGGAGGGTAGTGTCAGTAATGGAATAGTGAGTTTTGAGAAAATTTCTTACGTGAAGCAAATCGATTATAATCTGCTTAGTGTTAGTCAGATTTGTGATAAGCAGTTTTCTGTTTACTTTGATGACAAATCTTGCTATATACTCAAGCCGGGATTCGTTTTACCAAATGAGTGGGTGATGTTAAAGGCGCCGAGAGTGAACAATTTGTACATTCTTGATATGTCAAAAGCAATGACTACACAAGGCCAAGTCACATGTTTCCTCTCCAAGGCTACTAAAAAAGAATCAATCATGTGGCATAGGAGGATGGGACATATTCACCTTCGGAAGATGAATCAATTGGTGAAGAATGAACTTGTCACAGGCGTGAACGTTAAACATTTTCATTTAAATGACAAGTGTGTGAGTTGCAAGAAGGGTAAGTAGCACAAGCAATCTCATAAGCCAAAGAAAGTCAATTCCGTTGAACTGCTACTTGAACGTTTGCACATGAATCTGTTCAGACCGATCAAACGTAAAAGTCATGTTGGTGAATTGTACTGTCTTGTGGTTACCGATGACTTTTCCAGATTTTCATGGGTTATGTGCTTGCACCATAAGAGCGACACGTTTGATAATCTGAAAGTTCTATTCACTCGATTGGAAAATATCTATGGTCTTAAGATCAAGAGAATTAGGAGTGATAATGGGACGGAGTTTAAGAATGCACAGATGGACGATCTTTGTGAAAACAAAGGTATTCATCATGAATACAGTGCTCTGTATACCCCACAATAGAACGGTGTCACTGAACGCAAAAACAGGACTCTAATTGAAACGGCAAGAACAATGCTCGCGGACTCAAATCTTCCAGTAATTTTCTGGAACAAAGCAATTTACGCAGCTTGTTATACTCTTAATCGTGTTTTAACGGTGAAGAAGTTTGGCAAAACTTCTTATGAGCTGTTGAATCGATGAAAGCCGAACTTAGAGTATCTAGAACCGTTTGGAGCCCCATGTACAATGCTTAATCCATCTGAGAAGTTCGCTCCGAAGGCTGAAGAAGGATTCTTTATTTGATATGCAACCCCACTCAAACGGGTTTTTAACAAACAAACTCGTCAGGTCGAGGAGTGGGCTAATGTCGAAGTACAAAGATATACTCAGAATGTACAGGGAAGCGGTCCTGACTGGATGTTTGATTACAAGGATTTCTTTGAATCATTCAATCTAGATCGCTTGGTTGAAGAAGCTATATTACGATTATATTACGAGGTCGAAAACGCAGTGACATCACCGTTGGTGCGTCCGATCACTGTAAACCCCCAATCAGCTTCTATTGATATCAATGTTCCTGTCGCTGAAGAAGAGGTATTTCAGGAAGCTTCCACAACTCTTAATTCATCAGAATCTGAAGATGACGATGTTGTAACAAGTGAAGCTGTTCTAGATATTGCTACAGAGACACCACCAGTGAACCCAAATTCACATGGTGCTTCATCATCGAATGAGGGTAATGATCTGGATTCCACAGAGAACTTAACTACTCAGACGGGAGTTTAAGTACCTGATTATCCGGAATCTTGGATACATCGGATTCACCCAATCGAGCAGGTTATTGGTGATCCTGGTAGCAGTGTGATGACGAGAGGTCAACTGAGGAATGCAAACTCACCAGAAAACCTTGGCGCTCTTGCTTTATATGCCAAAATTCAGAAATCAGGTTATCAAAATGACTGGTCTTTTGCTTGTTATGTTTCGCAGGTTGAGCCGTGGACATACAAGGACGCTCTTTTGGATGACACTTGGGTAGAGGCTATGCAAGAGGAGTAATTACAGTTTCAGAAACTCGGAGCGTGGACACTGACAGATTTACCCCCAGGACGGAAAAAGATAGGAACGAAATGGATGTTCAAGTGTAAGAAAGATGATAGAGGAGTGATTGTCAGGAACAATGCTCGTTTGGTCGTACAAGGCTTTCATCAAGTTGAAGGAATTGATTACAACGAGATTTATGCACCGGTTGCACGTTTAGAAGCTATACGAATGTTTCTGGCGTTTGCATCATATAAGAAGTTTAAGGTGTATCAAATGGACGTCAAAAGCACGTTTCTTTATGGTGTGGTCAAGGAGGAAGTTTACGTAGGTCAACCACCTGGCTTTTAAGATCCTATTCACCGAGATAAGGTCTACGTTCTAAACAAAGCTCTTTACGGGTTGGACCAGGCTCCAAGGCAATGGTATGAGGAGCTGAGCACGTATCTTCTGTCCAAAGGATTTAAACGAGGTTTGGTAAATTGCACACTGTTCACAAAACGAACAGGGGATGACTTGCTTCTAGTGCAAATTTATGTTGATGACATTATTTTTGGTTCTACTAACGAACTTCTGTGCAAAGAATTTGAACGTGTTATGCAGGAAAAGTTCGAAATGCGTGCGATGGGAGAGATACAGTTTTTCCTAGGCTTGCAGGTGGACCAAAGACCAACAGGGATGTTTGTTCACCAGACGAAATATGTTTCTGAAGTCTTGAGCCGATTCCAGATGGATGATTCTAAGCCGATGGATACCCCGATACAACCTAATCACGGGATTGGTGTTGACGCTAAGGGGGAGCTAACTGATCCTTTTACATACAGAGCAATCATCGGATCTCTGATGTACCTCACCGCCTCCAAACCAGATATAATGTTTGCCACTTGTCTCTTTGCACGTTATCAGTCGAAGCCGAAACAGAGTCATCTTGCAGCTGTCAAACGTATCCTTAGATATCTGAAGGGTTGTCTGTCGAGAGGACTATGGTACCCCAATGATGATAATTTTGATCTTATCGCTTTTAGTGATGCAGATTGGGGTGGCTGTGACAAAGACAGAAAATCCACAACGACTGGATGCCAGTTTATGGGGAGCAGGCTCGTGACTTGGCAATGCAAGAAACAGACCGCAGTTGCATTATCCAAATGTGAAGCAGAATACGTCTCAGCATCAAGCTGCTGCTCACAGGTTCTTTGGATACAACAATAGATGGTGGACTACGGTTTGCAATTTCTTAAAACCCCTATTTAATGTGATAATGAAGCCGCAATTGCATTAACAAAAGACTTAGTAAATCACTCGAAAGCTAAACATATCCGGATCATCATCATCATCATCATCATCATCATCATACTCAGTTAATCCCACCAATAGCAAAAGCTAAGGTAGGGTCTGAGGAGGGTAAGATGTAGACAGCCTTACCTCTACCCCGTGGGAATAGAGATGCTGCTTCCAATGAGACCCCCGGCTCGAGAGTGGTTTTGTATCAAGCCTTGGACATAAGGCACATAACACTTGGCAACCGGGACAAACCCGATTGGTGCATGTACCCCCTTGTCTTTTGGCTATCAACGCCACCACCTGATGCATGATTAACCGTCCGTCATTTTTAACGTTATTTTCACGCAAAAGAGTGATCGATATGGTCAAAATCCACACTGACTATCAACGTGCAGATCTTTTTACCAAAGCTTTTGATAAATCAAGATTTGAATATCTTTCAAAAGCAAATGGTATTAAAGAAAAACAGGACTGATCACCACCTCAGTTTATCACTTTTTAGTATAGTTTTTATTGCTTTTCAGATAAATACAAAAATCCAAAAATATATTTTACATTTCTTAGATAGAACTTATTTTTAGAAAAACCAAAAACATTGAAAAATTCAAAAACCCATAAAAATTAGAAAAACCCAAAATGATTTCCTGGAGAAAAAGAGGAAATGATAGTACATAAGTGGGGATCTGACACATTCTAAAGAAATCAAATGCAATATAAGGCTTGTGTCTGAATCTGTGTGATGTGTTGATAGGCTTCGTAGACCTATTACTGCGTGCCTGATACATCCATATCAAACAAATTGTTGTGTGGATGAACTCCTCATGGGCATATGGTCTTAGTACCGTAATTTCGTTTGATAGAGTATTTGTACAAAACTCGGAGGTTTCGGGTCGTTATGTTATTAGTTGTCTGGGGATAGCCTTTCTGATCTTCTGTTGTAAGTAATTACGGACCTAGATCAGACAATGTGTCTTTATAAAAGAGCTATAAAGCCAAATCCTAAAGTTACCGAATTGAGGAACTTTCAATGTATGACGATAATCAAAGATTATCTATTACATCGTATCCAATCATTGATGCAGATCATGATTGATATTAGCCCTCAACCTGGTAGAGTGCACATGTTGCTTTGTTGCATTGATTTGCTGACATGTATAACTCTGTGCCTCATACCTTGTAAATTATAGATGACGAAAGCATAATCACGCGTTACAATGAGTCTTTGTGCATTTACTTCTTGATACGGGAGTATGTCGTGTGCGTGGGAACCACCGACAATTGAGTTTATACTATAAATAAAAGAATCAGTATAAAGCACTGCACAACAGTCTGCATGTGAGTTTATGTAGATCACAATATCAGTAGTTGCCAGATCACACATTGTCTTTAATAATAATAAATCAAGAGATCAACGGTGTGATCAGATTTTTCAATAACTGATATGATCCCTTTACCGGAAATCACAAAACATTTACTGTTTTATCTGTACATTTCTCGTCAAAAAAATACAAAACTTAAAAAGATTTTAGGTGTGTTTTAACAAAAAGTGTAGAAAATTCAAAAAGATTTTACAGTTCTATCTTATTTTTGATAGCTGATGGTGGTTGATGATGATTTTCTAAAACTTGATGGACCATTTGAGTTTTGTTATCTTTAAATGAGAAATAATGAATGTCGGATGCTTAAAAGTTGAAAAATATTTTGAACGGGACTCGATTTTGAGATTTGGTAAAATTTTCAAAAATTCCAATTTTTATTCGCCTCTTCATTGGGTCGAAGGGGGAATTTTGTCTGCTCATTCGTACCTTTTAAATGGTTGAATGTGAGTGTTCATGTGATATTTTCACATTAGAACCCTTTTTCTACATTCGAACCTTTTAGTAGGGTCGAAGGTGGAAAAAGTTTCACATTCGCCCTAGTCAAACGGTCGAATGTGGAGCCTATATATACCATATCTGCACATTCGACCCTCACTTTCAAAATTTTCAAAATTCTGAGATTAAGTGATCTTGTTGCCCGTGTTTTAATTTTCATATCATTGTGTTCGTCTTGAATCCCTGATCATTTTGCCATATCATTTGCAGGTTAATATCAACTGAATCGTTCTGAATCATTGATTTTGTGCCTAAGACCTAACTGACTTCAAACTTGCATTTTAAACTGATAATTGTTGTCATTTTTGTTGAGGATTCATTGATTATGTCTTTTAGGGGGAGAATAAACAAAAACTAGAGTTTATAACAAACCAGATTAACCAATTGATGTTTAAAAACATTCGAACCCTAGTTTTTAGTGGAAAACACATAATCAATGGTTGAAAATTGAAATTGATTAATCGGTCATGTTAGAAAGTATTTGAATCAAAATGGCATGTTAAAATGGACCAAATTAGAACTTGATGTTCAAGGAGATGAACAGTCCCCTTCGCCCAATTCAAACGGTCGAATGTGAATGTTTGGGCGAAGGTAGATGTTCAATCGGTCGAACCAGGAAACAAACGGTCGAATGTAAACTTTTACAAAATAATTTTCACATTCGAACCCTTGTTTTCACATTTGAACCAACAACTGGTCGAATGTAGAATCTGAAACCAAAAATTTTCAAGTTTTGTTATTTTTGTCCATTTTTAATATGTTATGCTTGATTTGTTTTGCAGTTTTATAATGTCTGAACAGGGTAGTGCTGATATTCCCGCTGGATCTTCTGAGAAGGCTACTAGAAAGGAACAAATGGAAGATTTACCATTTGAACCGGCACACAATTGCTGTGCGTTCATGGGTGATCTGAAGAAACATCAAGAGTTCACCGGCATCGTAGATTGCCTGAAAAGAAGTCGTGTGATTGTTGCACTTGCTACCCCAGCTATCATTTATAAGGATCTTCTACAGGAGTTCCGGAAGAATGCAAAAATGGACTTCTAGAATAACGAATCTGCAGTGGTTAGCACGATTTAGGGGGAGCTTGTGATTATCTCTGAAGATGATATCCGTGAGGCATTAAAGTTGCATGATGAGAAGAAGACAGATCCTAGAGAACTTTCATGGATAGAACACAGGAAGTGCTTCTTATGAATGAAGTACAACGGACCGATAACTGATGGTTCGTTACATAAAGGGAAGTTATGCCCTCAGTTTAAATATCTCACTCACGTAATGTTGCACGTATTTGGATCAGTGGGTGGAGGGTATGATGTGATGAGGAAAAGCATTAGTTCTCTAATGGTGGCCCTTATATTGAACAAACCGTTCAATGTATCTGGTATGATATTGGAACACATGTTTGAACCACTTAGAGGCCTGAAGAACAAGAAGTTTTTGCTTTATCCGAGGTTTATACAGATGATACTTGACAAGAAGCATAAAAAGCTGATAAGAGATCCTACCCAGATTGTTGTTCAGGATCACATGAACCTGAATACTCTTGTCAGAATGAACGGTTATAAGGGTGTGCCGTTGAATGAAAGACCACCTAACAAGAATCTGTTTGGTCATTTGATTAACCCAGGGTATGAAGATCCAGGCAAGGATAAGGTAAGACATGATAACAGTGATTCAGATCCAGATAATCCTCTTTGTCCAGTTGATCCTGATGCAAAGAGAAAGCATCAAGTCGTAAACGTTAGGGCAAAGACAGGAAAAGGTAAAGAAAAACTAGATGATGTTGAACCTGCTCAAAAGAAGGTTTCAAGGAGAAAGAAGAGTGTAGCTAAGAAGGGTTTACACTTAGTTGACCAAGTGTCTGTCGATTCTGAAGAGACACAAGAAGACGAGAGATGGGATTCTGATAGTGAGACTGTAAAGAGCACCACGCCCAAGGCCACTGTGGCTGGTGAGTCTGAGAGTCTAAATAAATCTATGGAGGAGCAAAGGACAAAAAGTCATGTTGCGTTGGATGAAACAGATGAAGGTTTAGGTTTGGGATCCAAAGACTTTGTGGGATCGCCAAAGACAGGTGAAAAACAGAAGAAGCCACAGTACAAGAAGAAAGAGAAAGTATTGAAGCAAATGGAGAAAAGGGCTAGAGACATTGAATTTTTGGTTGCTGGAAAGAAACTGCCTCCAGCATCTAGCTCCAAATCACCAATTACATCTCCAGCAGCGAAGAAGCAAAAGACATCATCTGCTGCTGAACAGACTGCGTTACCAACCGATGAGTTCAATAGTGCACTAGATAGAGTGTTAAAGAAATTGAAGAAAGGAAAGTTTTCTGCTGCTGAAGCTTCAACACCACTGAAGGTTACTGTAGACAGTGATGTTATGACTGCAGTGAACCAAAAGCTTGCTGACATGATGAAGATTATTAATCAGCAACAAGCATAAATAGAATAGTTGAGAAACAACGATAAGAAGATGTTAGATGTTGTTGAGACATCACATGAGAATCAAGAGGCTCTAGAAGCTAAGATTAAACAACTTCAGAAAGAAAACAAGAAGTTGTTGAAGCATGAACAGAGAAACACCAGGAGATACATTGCTATCAAAGAGGAGAACAAGAAGCTGAAAGCAAGTAACAAGAGTATGGATAATCTGATCAAAGACTTGTACTCTAAAGCTCCTCAGTTACAAGCTAGTGAAGAAGATAAGGAGCGTGATGAAGAAGAAGTTGATTATGAACCATCTGATCAAGAAGAAGAAGATGATGAGTTAGATGAGGATGCTGGTAAAGATCCTAAGAAGAAGAAAGATGGTGATGATGATGGTTCGGGAGATGATTCAGGAGAAGGTAATAGCTCTGCAAGTTTTGACAGTGATGATGATGATGACATTGATAAATACAAGTATGAGAAGAGAGGATCAGGAAAAGATACAGGAGGTTCTAGTTCGAAAGCTCCTGGTGGTACAGTTGACGATGATAGTATCTTTTGGAATGAAAAGATCAGATCTTTATCTGATGATGACAAGAATATGTATCGCCAGATGTTGACTGACAGAGTCTGGACGATAGAGATGACTGGTAGATTTCCTGAGATATTTGAGTCTAATGATATGAGATTTGAGTTGGAGTACAATGATCCTGACTTAGAAGATGGAGAAGTTTCTGCAGCCATGTCAAAGGAGATTTTGGAAGGATTGGCAAAATAGGTCGGTAAAACTCTAGAGGAGTTGTTGATTGATAATTAAATACCTAACATACCTGAGAAAGAAGCAGGTAATCACTCCGATGACAGAGATGTACCAGTATTCGATGAAGTAGAGATTGAAGATATCACGAGTGAGGAATATCAAGAATACTACAAGAAGAACAAAGATACTGGATTTCCTGAGTTCACTGATGAGCTGCTTCGCCAGGCTGAGAAACTTGCTCATGAAAAGAGTAAGAGATTTGTTGAAGAAGTGTTTTCAGATTGTAATAAGCCAAACATTGAACAATCTGACGCTTTGAAAGAGCTGTTGAGAAAGCTTAAAGAGAAAGAGGCGAACCGTCCAAAGAAAGAAGTTCAAGGTAGCTTTTACAAGTTTCACAATGACTTGTTTAAAGGAAAAGCTCTTGGATGGAAGTTCGTGAAACAGTTGAAGTGTGTAGCTGTTAAATGGGAAAAAGGAATTCTGTATTTTGACAGATTCCATGATTTGAAGACATTACCATATTGGGCTATTCGTGACATTTGTAGACATGAGTTAACAGGTTCTGTAAACGATCATATTGCTTACTTTGCAGATCGTATGTCGAGAGAAAGCAGAACTAAATGGTACCTGTTTACTCCCTAGTACCTAAAAAGAATTGTTCATAAGAAGGAGATTGATGATATTACTGGGATGCCTAAGGTGACGTTGAAGTATAAACCACCTAAAGTGTTGAAACATATTCCGTTGATGCAGATCCCACAACACTTTTCTAAAGACTTTATGTGGTGGTACTATGATTGGAAGACTGCAGAGGCTATTATAGTGTTGAAGGATGGTGCAAAGGATTTCAAGAAGATTCACATCTTTGATCTTATGTGGTTGATCAACTATTCGCATGAGGATATTATAATGCTCTATTATAATCCGATTTACTGCGAAGCTAAGGATAGTGAACAGGCAAGCAAATACCAACGTGTGGTATTCTTATGCTTTGCATGGGACGTGAATGCTGGATGTGATTTTGACAAGAAACTGGGAAAGTTTGTGAAAGTTCAGGAAGTTAAAAACAAAGGCCAAAACAAATTTTTGAACCAGTGATGACCAAGGAATAGAAGACGTTACTGCGTATCAAGCTTATGAACAAGACGATGGATCAAGAACGTAAACAATCCAAGCAATAGTCGAGGGGGAGTTTGTAGATGCACATTATGCGACTAATGCTTTTGGATTACAAATACCACAAGTTTTGTTCAACTTCGAATGGTCGAAGGTGGTTTTTACATGGTCGAA
Source organism: Ambrosia trifida (assembly GCA_028751855.1). Lineage (NCBI taxonomy): Eukaryota > Viridiplantae > Streptophyta > Magnoliopsida > Asterales > Asteraceae > Ambrosia > Ambrosia trifida. The sequence continues at coordinate 58,556,801 of CM054128.1, read as the reverse complement.
TGTGGTTTCTGTCTGGTCGAAGGAAGAAGTAAAGGGTCGAAGGTACACAGGGAGGTCGAAGATAGAAAATAGATTTATGTGTGACTTGGTTCGACCATGTCAAATGGTCGAACCTGCACATTCGACCAACACAAATGGGCGAATGTGCAGGCCTATATAAGGTCAAGTTGATTTTTTGAATTAGAACTTTTGACATTTTGTTTTCCCTCCCTGTGTGTGTTTTCCCTAGGTTTATTGTTGAGTCTGTAAAGGTCTTTTAATCATTATAAACCATGATTTCAAGTGTAATCGTTTATGAAAGTGAATGAATTAAAGATGTTTATGATGATTTCTGTATTTTGCTAGTTTTATTATCATTTTGTGATCAATTCAGGGATTCCGCACCTGAATTGAACTTGTTTGATTAATATCTTTGTTGTTTAGACGATCCTAGGCGCATACAGCCACTTGCAGTTTTAATCATTAGTTGTACGAATAAATAAACATAATTTATATTTTTTCATACAAGTGCGTCCATACATTACAGTGTGTGCGTCTGACTTTATAATAGTGCGTCCAAACATTACATTGGGTGCGTCTGTTTTCTATCTTTGATAATTAGTTACTAGTTATTTTAAATGCACCTTATAATCTGATACAATTATAAGATGCATTTAAACATACAGAGTTTTGTGATTGTTCAAAATCTTAAACTTTTTCAAAACCAATTTTTTTCTTTAATTCTAATTATATTTATTATAATAGTATGTTTTACATGAGTATTATGCATTGATTGTGTATTTTTTAGAGGATTATAATGATTTTAACAATTCTATTGTAATGCTCTGTTTTTTCATTTTGCTGCAAATATGTTCTGTCATTTGATTCAATTCAATGTTTTTGATTTGTGTGATGATTTTGAACATTTAATCGGTTTGAAATAATGTTTGATCGTTGAAATTTTTTTGTTTGATTTTACGTTTCGATCGATATTTTTTGAAGCTCTGTTGTTACGATCTCTCAATATTAAAACGCTTTTTCCCATAATTACCCCTGGTTAGATTAACTGGAGTATGATTAGGTTTGTTAATTACAATCTTGCCACCGCCTAAATCCAATGGCTCAGAAAGCTTCTTACGCTTCTTACGTTAAGAAGCTTTGTACATTATCTCTTCCCTTGATTTTATCATCCTTGAAACCATTGTTTTCCCGGTCGTCGCATGAATAGGTACCTAGATTTGTTGATTTGGCATATCTTCTCTCGGTCAATCAACTTTTGTGGACTTTCTATTAAATTAAACTAGTTTGGTTGAAAATACATGTAAATCATTCACTTGATAATGTAAAATATAGTTTGTAAATCATTCACTTGATAATGTAAAATATAGTTTTTTTATCTGGAAATAAAATTAGGAAGAATTTTGCTTTATAAAAAGCAATATAAATTATTGTTACCATCATCTAACAAAAAAAATTGAATATTAGAAACTTTTGAATAGGTGGTAAAGTATTAATTTGTTGAAACTTTTTTATTAAAAAATAGTATGTGTTTTTCCTTAGTATTTATGCTAAAAGTTATAATAACTTTTAGTGATTCTATTTATCAGGACTTCAAAAAAATTAAAACATAATAAACACGACACGAGTATATTACTATATTACTAGTAGGGAGCCCGCGCGATGCAGCGGGGAACACAGACACCTTTAAAGGTGTACATGGTTCGATTCAGTGCGATATTAGCCTCAATCAAAACTAAAACCAAAGTCATCAGTTAATCGATCTTATTAAACCATTGATTATTTGGTTCGATTTATATGGTTAGATTATCGGTTTTTAGCCTGGTTAACAACAAAACCAAACTTTGGTTAAATATTTTTACCTATATTTATATCATTTATACATCCATTTCATGTATTTTCATATCTCCATTTCATGTACTTCTAGGCAAAAAATTTAATCAAATTGACTAAACCAATTAATCGGTTGGTTAATAAGATCGATAAACCGATAAGGTTGATTTTTGTTTTGGTTTAGGCTAATAACCTGTGACACCCGGCATGTTTGGCTTAAACATATTAGTAACATCTAAGTCTACCTTAGCGAGAAACGTTTATAAACGAACTTAACTGGGTTAGTTGAGTCGGGTCAAGTTAGGATTGTCCAGGGTACAATGATCTGGAGGATCATTGGGAGTCGTTTTGGTAATACACTAGTACCGGGTTCCGTTGTTGGTGACATTACATGAACTAATTAAGTATATGTGTAGATTATGGGTCGTGTGGTGGATTATATACATAGATGTGTTTAAATGATGTGTAAATGATTATACGTGCCTAAATATGCTAAACATAGACTAAGGTTGCATGCTTGTATGTTAAGATGTGTTAGAATGAGTTAAACACGACAAACTCGAAAAACTAGCTAAACAAAGAACTTTGGTTCGACCACTTCGAATGGTCGAAGGAGATAAATCGCCTTGGTTCGACCCTTGTAAAGGGGCGAACCTGGGAACTGGGATGGGAAGAATTTCCTTCGACCACAGAAGGACTCATTCGACCCTGAGAAGGGTCGAAGGAGGGCTCATTCGCCCATCAAAAAGGGGCGAATGTGGGACAGTATAAATACCAACCTTTGACATTTTTTCACCATTTCACAAACCCTAGCCGTTCCAAAACGCTCTCAAACGATCTAAAACACTAAGGAAGGAGTTTTTGCTCTTCTTTTTCATAATCTAACCTATCCACAACATCTAAACAAGAATCCAATGTGTGTTCTTAATCCTAAATCTTTTTAAAAGCATTTTAATTCGTTTTCATCTAACCCTAATTGTCCGGATCTGTTCTAAGGGTGTTTTTATGATTAAAAACCTTTTAAACATCTTTCTAAATCAAAAACATTATCATTTAACATAGGTTTTCATGGTGAATAACATATGTAAATTGTGTAATATGTGGTGTTATGTGTTGTTCAATGATTTGCTGCTATATCTATGATAGAAACATGATGTAGGATTGTTATTGATGTTAGAATATTGTTATTTAGGGTTAGGATTGGATATGATGATATTATGGGTATTTGGGGGTTTTAATGGATCTAGACTTGATGCATGATATTTATGATCAATAGAATTGATAAGAAAAGATCGAACACTCGACAAACTGAGCATTTCAAGTTGAATATGAATCGATTTCAAAAGTTTCCAAATTGGGTAAATTATTCATGCATGAAAGTGATGTTTCCATAATCTTTACCATTTTGGGAAAGGGCTGGAACGGACGTATTATCGGGGGAAATCGGTGGGGTTTTGTAGGGATAAGTTATCCGTGCTTGACTGCTGTGTTTGATGATGTTTCGAGTTGTTTTGAATGTGTTTGAAGCGTTTTTAGGAAAATATACACAACAGGGGCGAACCTGGCCTCCTTCGACCGATCGAAGGTGCGAAGGAGGAAATCCAGGGTCGAACCTGGGTTTTTGTTGGGCGAAGGTGATAAAACGGGCGAAGGAAACATCAAACGGTCGAACGAAATACAAAACGGGCGAAGGAGATGAAAAACGGGCGAAGGAGACTTAACCTGACTTGTTCGACCGTTCTGATGCAGAAATGAGATTTTTGATACAAACTAAGTGTTTTATGCTTGAACCTTGTGTGTAATCTATGTGTACTTGATTAGTTAGGGTAATGGGTCACCAACAGGATGTCGGGTCGGTCTAGTGTGTCGGTTAAACATTTAAACACGTTTTAAAACATACTTGGTTACGATCTGGACAATCGGGGACTAGATAACCTTATGGTTATTAGTCGGATCACTTATGTGAACATTTTGATAGATCTCCGGTAGAGGGATTATCAAGGGCTTAACATCTTTACTTGTAATCGAAGAACTCTATTTAAGGTGAGTTCACGACCCCACTTTTACTGCTTTAACTTTTGGGGGAGAAAACATGCACTAAACTATTTTGGTAACATATGTCATACTATGGTTTTAAACTTGTGTACTATATGATCTTTTAAAGTCCCGGGGGAAACCATGAATGTGCGGGGATGCACAACGGGGGAAATGTGGATAGATCTATTGGGTTTGAGAAACCCCACTCGACGGCTTGGAGGGCCGGGCGGGTGCATATTGTCTCGAACTAGTAACACTCGTAGCGTGGCTACAACACATCGGGCTGAACACATGGTAACAGTCTAGTAATGGTTTTCCAATCGTAGTAGTAACAAAACATACGCCTAGCTAGCGTACTTGGTAACATGGATATAGTATGGACATGGTAACATTCTGGTAACATCTTGATAACATTTTGAATAAACCTGTGGACTCACCAGCATTATATGTTGACATCTTTTTCGCATGTTTTTCTCAGGTCGCTAAGGTAGCAACAAATGGAACTAGGCGCACGGGTCTGCATTGGCGTCTAGGCATAGTTGCACGTTTTGTAATAAAAAGTGTTTTGAATAACTTTTTGGATGATAGCATAGTTGATTAAATGCTACTTAAACGCTTCCGCTTATAAAATCGTTGGTTATGTTTCTTTACGTTTTCATATAGAGTTGTTTATTTTGATTGTTGACTTGGATCCTGGTTTGTCATGCGCCTCGCGGTAAAACCCCGCAAGTGGAAATTTGAGGGTGTGACATAACCGAACTGAACCTAACACAACCATGCACCATCAGAAGTGTATATGCTCCCTACTACATCGCACTTGCACGCTGTTATGAGTATATGAATGATTCTGTTTCAGTTTGCCTGGTTTCGGTTAACTAAGAGTACAAAAAAACGATAACCAGTTTTAAGTTAAATCAGATGTTGATTAATTCAGTTTTCAATTGATTTAGGTTCAGTTTTGTCTCTTTTTTTTTTGTTTAGCTTTTGTGAACGGTTTAGTTGTTGTTCACTCACAGATATTGTTAATCACGTAGTACATAAAATATTTTAAATTAAAAAAAATTAACAATACTATATTCAAATTAAAGATAATAAAATACTCATTATTATATATGATATATATATATAGAGTAAAGATCAAATACAAAGTATTTTTTCGGTAAGAACTGTGAGAATCAAAGGGGGTAAAAAAAATTTATTTTATTTTTTAAATTTTTTTCCCATGTGCTTAAACATACTTTCTAAATGAATAATACAAATTTTTTTTTTAGTGTAATTACGTCATTAAAGTAAATACATTAGTTTACACTAGAGTAATTATGTAATTACTCTACACGTAATTACCCTACACCAAATTTTTATTTTTTTTAGTTTTCAATAATATTATACATGTTTAACAATATGGGAAAAAAATTTTGAGAAAAAAAAAATAAAAAAAAATACCCTCCTTTGATTCTCATAGTTTTTACTAAAAAACACTTTGTACAGGATCCTTCTCCTATATATATATATATATATATATATTTGTAAAAGTATTAACCTAAGAAAAAATATGACTATTTAAAAATCAAGGGGGATAGTTTGCTTAAAAGAAGGAAAAAAAAGTTTTAAGTGTAATTTAAATAAGCAAAGTTAAGTAAAGTTTAAGAGATTAAAGTGTAACTAAGATAAGGTATTAAAGTGTAAAAGTGTTTGAATGACTATTTAACCCTCATTTTAGGGTTGTTTATAAAAATAAAGTTCTTAACCTCATACATTATATTATAGTATAGGTATGAACTAGGTTAGAGGCCCGTGTTAACGCACGGTACATCTCCAAGTTAAATGAACAAATTTTATAAAGATTGTAGTATATATACAAGTTATTGTGTACTTATTGAATGTTAGATAATCCAATTGGTATGGATTTTCGTTCAATGCAAAATATCACATAAGACTTTTAATGTAACGCAATAATAAATATATAAAGTCGGGATATATTTGGCTGGTCAGGTTAGGATTTCGGTTTAAATGTTCGGGTATATTGAGATTTGGGTTGTAGGAGATCATAATGGACTACTAATATTGGGCCATGGGCATATAGTATTACATCCTAACACAAGTTTGAAATACTTTATGCAAGAGACAATAGACAGAGAACACATTAAGCAAATTAAATTAAATAAATAAATAAATAGCCATAAACGTATAGTGTGAATAAACTTATTTACTATAATATTATATTAAATCAATTTACATAGTAACATAAAAAGTGCAGGAAAATTGTATTGGAGATGATAGGACATAACGTAAGATATGGAAATTTGAAAATGATATTTTTTTTGAACAGCAAAACGCTTTATTTATATATATATATATATATATATATATATATATATATATATATATATATATATATATATATAAAGAGACAGCAGGGGCTGGAAACCACGTATAACAAAACCGAAACAAACATACAAACCTCCAATCAAACAAGAACAAACCGGACAAATAGATTACAAACAATCAGAGACATCGAACTCAACCCACTTATCCCACGAAGGTTTACGGATATTGGAGCGCGTCGTAAGCCAAAGAAAAGCATCCTCCTGAATACGGTCCACTGTCACCCTCGGCGGAGTGAACCTCCCCTCAAACACCTTAGCATTCCGCGCGAGCCAAATTCTCCAAGTAGTGGCGTTAATCATCGTAGAGACGATCTTCTTCCACACACTAGAACTGGGGCACTGGGTAATGTTACCAAGCAGATCATTAAAGCTTCTTGCATTTATCGGATAGGGAATCTTTATCCACACAAGCACATGCCACCAAGCGATTTTAGCAAGGAGTCAGTTGACGAAAACATGATCCGAGTCTTCATCCGCAAGCCCACAGCAAACACATGAACAATTCGGCAGCACCATACCCCTATTTGCTAGTTGGACCATGGTTGGAACCTTACCGAGTGAATAGCCATTTATAACCTCACCATTGATGCCACTAATTTTGATACCATCATTAACACAATCCTTATAATGTGTAGCAACGATATCACATCCGAAATCTCAGCACCAATACTGGAGTAGTTTGGCCCCTAATTAAAAAAAATAATGAACATGATGTTTAGCTAGCTAAATATTAACCAATTCATGTTCATTTTTTTTTAGCAAGAACACAACAAGATTGTTCATTGTGCACCAGGGAAACCACCTTGATGCTAAACCAATGGCTAGTTAGCATCCTCCTTATTCTTGCCCATTTCCATACCTATTAGCAGTGTCAAATTACTTGAATTTTTCATCAGAGTTTCTTGAAATTAAGATAAGAGATTTAAGGGCAAATGGGCAATTCCATGGAACCTTCTTCTCGACTTGAGGTTACTAAAGATCTTAGAAGCAACACATCTTTTATTAGTCAGGCTTGGCTCACCGCATGAGTGTAAGGAATAACATCACCTAAAATGTAAAAATTTAAAGTTGTAATCTTTAAGCAAATCATACTAAATATTAAATCCCAAAACTATGATTCAGGATTCTTGAAAATGTACCAGGATAAGGTTGTCCCTTCTAATTGGATCCTTAAGATGGCATGAGGGCTATTTCATTCATCAACAACACAATCTTAAAACATAATTAAATAAATATATCTGCTGGTCTGCCACCTGATTCGTTGACGCCTCAAACATAGCTAGCTAAAAACTTATAGATGTGAAACATATATATTTCATAACCAGATAGAGTTGCAAAAGTAAAATAACGTGCACATTAATGTAAGAAATGCATACGTCATCCGAATCTCCAAACATCGAATCATCGTCATCAGAGTCAGAATCATCCTTTTCGGGTTTGACAATCTTTACCTTCTGCTTATTATCTTTCTTGTTAGCCGCCATCGGGTTTTCTTAGCAGTTAGCAGCCTGCTTGCAAACAAGCCAACATAAATTTTATAATTAAGGTACAACCAATAATGTATATTCTTTTAGATCTTTTGTAAACCATAACTTAAACAAATTTATAATATATCATATTTATACCATTAGGCACCGGAAATCTAAACAAAAAAAAAGTGATCACACGTCACAAAAATCAATCAAGGAGTCAAACAACATCCAACTTCTATATTAACATAATTCAAAACAAAACGCAATAAAATATTAAAACATAATGCGGGAAGGATATGATGCTTCACCAACCTAGGTGAAAATTTAAGATGAAAATGGGATTTGTGCATACATATCGGCGAGTGTTTACGGTTGGAGATCAATAGAAAGTTTACTTATTGTGCTCATAAAAAATAATATTGTATGCAAATCTTCAATTCTTCATTCATGAAATCAGCATAGCAAATCTATATTTCTTACAAAGATTGAGCTGTATGCTTATGTGTAACAACCCGGACCTAGGGTCCAAAATTTTTCGCGACTAAGAATTAGAATGACGAAGAAATAATAAATACTAATGTTAAGATATAAGAATAATTATTATACGCGAGTACTGGTTACGAACTTGAACCTGAATAATTGTATACGTATACGAAAATACGTTACGAGACCAGACCGACACCCGATAATGAAACCGCCCGCTACCCAAGTGATTAGTCACAAGAAGGGACATGTGTCCTTGCCTTCTTGTGACAACTCACTAACAAAACCACAAATGGTTTTGTTTAAACCATTAACAAGACCCTTGTATAAAAACCCAAACCACTCACCCTTATTTCCATTTACTGAACTCACACACACACACACTACAGGATCCAGGAAGAAGAAAGAGGGCGGAGCAAGGGTGGAGCTCCGGCCATCGTCTCCGGCCGACGACGGCGGCAACCACCTCCACTTTCCTGATTATTGTTATATAGAGAGAGAGAGGGACCGGTGGAGAAGGATCCAAGACCACCACCATCTACGGTGGTTTCCATCAACACCCGATGCAACAACTATCAACCACAACCATCTGACCTGTTCAGAGAGAGAGAGAGTAACGAGGAAGAGAGCAGCATAGAGAGAGACAGACGGAAAAGAAGAAGTGACGACGGTAACGGCGGTGACTACTGTTCAGGTTAGGGTTCCAATTAGAGTGATGGTGAATAGGGTTTCGATTAGGGCTTCTGTCAAAGTCTAGGTTAACTGTTGAGAAGGAAATGAAGGATGGTGGCTCCTGTACAGGTTAATGAACAAAAATATGGTTCGATCAGAAGAGGAAATAGGCGGAGAGAAGGAGGGACGCTGATGGCGACGGTGGTTCAAGGAACCTGTCCGATCTTTTGGTGAGTATTGATAATCTTTTTACACTCCCATTATTATTACCGATTGTTCCTGATCGATGTATTACTGTGGTGGGTTCTGTTGTGGTTAGTAGCAGTGGCTGAGGGTTGATAAAGGTGTTAGGCGGCGGCGGTTAATGGTAACGATAGGTGGAATCGAGTGACTGTTAGGTGGTCTTGAGTTGTAGTAGAAAGGAAACAGAGAAGGGAAGGAAAGAAGGGACGGGTCAAGACCCGAGTTAACTAAGTTGACTCGGTCGACAGATGTCAAAAGGCCAGAGACTCGGTCAACAGAAGAAGACCCGAGAGGTATAAGCGAGAACTCGAACCATTTTAGTATTTTAGGATACTATTTGAGATGGTTATCACGTGTGGGACCTCGACTCGTATTTCGGATCAACTTAGCTATATAATACTAACTAATAAACTTAAGATGTATATGTATTGCATAAAACAAACATATTATACATATTAGACAATGACGTATATGTTCGGATAATACGGAAACAATGATAGTTTGGACATTAGACGATAAGAGATGTTGGACATACATTGAACACTAAACGAACTAGCGGATATAAGACTTGGACCCATGGGACCTATTATTAAGTTATAAATGACAATGTAGGGAACGTTTGATTATGGGATATTTGGACATAGATAGAATAAAGACGATAAGGATTGTTATGATATTCATACGAATAGTAATGAGACACGAGATGAAGGATGATAAGACGAAACGATAACATAATATAACTTAGTCATTATATAATTGGAACACTGTATAATAGGCAACATTAATAAAAGAACATATGAGATGATGGGTCTTTAGACAACCATACATATTATGTTATCGTTTCGTCTAGGACTGGCATAATATAACTTAGTCATTATATAATTGGAACACTGGATAATAGGCAAAATTCTCAGATCCTAACCTGAAATACCTTATAAATCTCATCGAAGCTCTATATTCTAATAACGAACACGTGCAATCTGGAAGGGTGAACGCCTGTATTTTGAGTTTTCTGTCTAGGACTGGCATTGCGCATAAATCCCAATCAGACGAGGGACTCGGATGCCTTGCTTGAAGATTAGAGTTAATGCTTGAAGATTTGTATTTAGTATTTCTCAATTGATGTACAAATTCTCGGGATGAGTGTTCACTTATAGGCTAAAGCATGTCTTCACTATTTTATTAGAATCTAGAAGCTTTGATAAGTCAACGTTTTCGTTTATTCGTTTTAATTAATGAATAAATGATTACACTCACTTTCCTTAAAACTAAGCTCTAAAATCTCAAAATTTTACACCTTAAATCAATCCCATTTCCTAATCATATATGGATTTCACAATCACATTTCATCTTACCATCTTAGCCACATGTTTGATTATTTTCAACACCCTCCCCAAATCATATTTATTCATTTTTCAACATGTTACATATTTCTAAACTGTAACCTCATAACCTGGGTAGACCCTAGCCCAACACTAAAGATTTAATAATATTATCAAAATTTTCATCACCTATAAACCATGGAAAATACATATTTTTGTTATAAGATATCCTTAAACTTAATTTCTAAATCCAAATGTTTATTCATTAGCATAACAAAGGATTTTTGATATAATGTCACCTTGATCTATAAAACCTAACGTCGTGTTTAAAATCTTCGACTAAACTAAAATATTATGATCTAAAGCCACTTAGTTTGTACTATTTAGCAACTTTTGTTTTATATAAGAAACCGGTTTTAAAAAGAAAAATGATAAGATCTTTCCATCATCATGAACAAAATTTAATCTCCATTGCCACCAAATTATTTTCAACTTGTTCGAACTTTTACAATTTTTGGTATTTATCACAATCATGTTTTTCTCATACGCTAGATTCTAACCTTTGATCCAAACCCCACGATTTACACTGCTACATAATCTCCTTGCTATAAAATAAATCATTTATTAACTATTTTCACGTTCACTATCTTTCATAACCTTGATGATGCTTTGAGTTCTTCATCATCCTCTCAAAAACTAAATTCATATTCTTCACCTTCTGGAACATGAACTTGATCCCTATGATAATCAGACTATTGAAAACTTGATTGTTCGTTGCATCAAACTTGATTCTTAGATATACATGAGGATTTGTTTATCTACTTGAACATTTGATTATTCATGATACTTGAAAGCAAGGAATATAAACTATTTGCTATAAACACACCTAGAGTCATTAATCTTGTCTAGGACAACTCTATTACAACTCGCATGCTATACTTGATGCATTTACAAACTTACTTACATGTATATATTACGAACTTGGAACTTATGTGTTAAATAAAAAACAATTGTTACGCTTAATCAAACAACTGGTAGAGGATGAAGTACTTGCTCAACAGTTAGTAGAGTACCTAACAACCTGCTCAACGATTGGTAGAGGTCATCATGCCTACTCAATAGTCCGTAGAGGTTCTAATAACCTGCTCAACGACTGGTAGAGGCTATCGCACCTGCTCAACAATCGGTAGAGGTTCCTACTCAGTGACTGGTAGAGGTCTTTTCCTGCTCAACAGTTGGACTCATTTTTGGATACATTATACATGTAATTTGATACAAAGATTTATTAGACTCATTGATACAAAGATTCAATCACAAGGTTATTTTGCATTACTTACATATCATAGAAGGACACAAAACCCTAATGTAAGGTAAATTGGTGATTGCGGTCCGGAACGTAATCATGAATTTACAGGTACGATAAGGTAGTGTGGAATTCTATCAAGGTTTTCGGTAGATAATCAATTATAAACTCTAGTTACCTGGTAGTTCATTTAGTCTTTCTATAGTCAATCAACTCATGCATTTCTTTCCTAACACTTAAGTTTAGTGTTTTGCTAGATTCTTATTCTCCTTGCTATTTCAGACGAACCTAATCCAACCCTTAAAACTCACACATATCAAAACTCTTACCCAAATTATTCGAAACATATTATTCTATTACTTATAAATTCATGTTGTGCCTTAACCCAAATTTTTCCAAACCACAGTTGTCTTAATTTCTACCCAATCACACTCAACCCTGTGTTTTTAATAAACTTCGAGACAAAGTTCCTAAAAGTAGGGGAGACTGTAACATCACACAATTTATATATATATATATAACTCCCTCGTTTATTCATCTGATTCATGTTTACATTATCTTTCCCATCCATTTTATTAATTTTTTTGTTTAAATAATGACTTATAATCAATATTAAATTTGATTTTATTAAAAATTCTGATTTAAAAACGTTAAAAAAATGTTTGCCTGAGCCAGGATTCGAACCCGAGTCCCTGGCGGGCTAAACCTTAACCACACCACACAAACCACTACACCATTTGGTGTTTTCTGATGTTAATTAAAACCAATTAAACTTAAACCCTTTCAAGGTCCCTTAGTCAAACCTAAAAAGTCAGACGTAGTCTCTTAGTCAAGTCAAGTCAAAGTGTTAGTAAATATGGTCTCCTAGTAAAGTCAAAGTGTTAGTAAATATGGTCTTCTAGTCAAATCAAAGTTGTTCCTAAATTCTAGCCTAGTCAAAGTAGTCCCTAATTACAACTCCAATTTCGACACTATAAATACAATAGCCTACCATTCAACTCTTTATAACATTCAATAAAAAAAACATTATTATCCCATCTCCCACATACTAAAGTTTTCTTCCATCATTATCTCCTCTAGCTAGTTTTGAGTTTTCCACGGCATTATTACTAAGTGTTTGCACGCTCAAGAAAACTCACGAACTCATTAAGCACCTAAGGTGAGTTTACATAGCCCCTTTTTACCATTTCACTATTTTGGGGTGAAACATGTTACAACATCAATTTACAATTCAACATAAGTGTCTATGTGTTATTCTATGTTGCATTATGTCTTAAACATTACTATAGTAAGCACAATTATTCTAGCATAATCATTAACTCCGTACAAGCCAACGATACACAATGATAGATCTATTGGACTGACAACCCCACCCGGATACGTGTACCTCCTACATAGGTAGCGTGGGTGATTGTTATCGCAACAAAAACGAGTGAACCATATGCGTATGGGATGGACCACAATATTCTAGTCACAAGGTTTGATTATGCACACGATTTACCGGGTAGTATTGTTTTCACATATGGACTAGACTTGCCATGGCACTCGAATTGTACAAATTTTATTCAACATTCAAACCTATGTAATTCTCACCAACTTTTGTTTACCCAAAATATTTTCAAACTTAACATGTTTCAGGTTATAGTTTTGCTTGAATATTAGAGTTAATGCTTGAAGATTTGTATTTAGTATTTCTCAATTGATGTACAAATTCTTTTAGAACAACGTATGTAATTTATTTAATTAATTATTGAAACTTATTATTTACCATGAGCTACTGAACAATCATCAATACGTGACATCCCGATGTTTCCGCCATCGGTTTGGGTGTTACACAAGTTGTCTGAGATCTCCAAAACGTGGAATCCCAACTCGATTCATAAAGTACTGAAGACCATCTGTCCTCAGTTCCAGGTGCTTATCAGCACCATGCAACGTCTCAAGCCCGAAGTTTTCTTCTTTTAAAGACTCACCTTGGCTTCACGTACCTTATCAGGAAGATTAGAATGAATAGTGAGTTATAAAGCTCGCACCCATTTGGGTTTCGTTTCCTTATGACTAAGGGCACCCGCTACTACATTAACTTTCCTTGGATGATATTTGATGGCACAGTCATAATCATTCAGAAGCTCGACCCATCGACGCTGTTGCATGTTCATCTCCTTCTGATCGAATATGTATTGGAGGCTCTTGTGATCAGTAAAGATTGTACACTTCGTTCCATTTAGATAATGCCTCAAAATTTTTAGAGCAAAAATCACTGCTCCTAGTTCCAAGTCATGGGTGGTGTAGTTTTTCTCATGAAACTTCAATTGGCGTGAAGCATATGCGATCACCTTATCATGCTACATCAACACACACCCTAAACCTTGGATAGACGCATCACAGTAAACCACAAAGTCCTATGTACCCTCAGGTAGTGATAGTATGGGTGCACAGCAAAGCTTTGCCTTTAACAATTGAAAAACATATTCTTGGGCATCTCCCCACTTGTAAGTAATACCCTTCTGCGTCAAAGCAGTGAGGGGTTGAGTGATCTTAGAGAATCCCTCAATGAATCTGTGATAATTTCCCGCAAGACCAAGGAATTGGCGTACCTCTGTAGGAGTCTTAGGAGCCTTTAACTTTTTAATAGCATCAATATTGGTAGGATAGACATGTATTCCTGCCTCGTTAACCACATGTCCTAGAAATTGGACCTCACAAATCCATAAGTCATACTTGGAGAATTTCGCATACAGCTGCTCATTTCTCAAGAGTTCTAAGATCAGCTGCAGGTGTTGCTCATGCTCTTCCCTGCTCTTAGAATAAATCAATATGTCATCTATGAACACTATGACGAATTTGTCTAAGTAAGGCTTACACACGCGGTTCATAAGATCCATGAACACAGCCGGTGCATTGGTTAGCCCAAATGCCATCACCAAAAACTCATAATGTCCATAACGAGTTTGAAAAGTTGTCTTTGCCACATCCTCCTCTCAGACTCTCAGCTGATGATACCCTGATCTCAAGTCAATCTTAGAATAGACGCTCGACCCTTGAAGGTGGTCGAACAAGTTATCAACACGAGGCAAAGGGTAGCGGTTCTTAACCGTCACCTTGTTCAACTCCCGATAATCAATGCACATGCGGAAGCTTCCATCCTTCTTCTTAACAAACAGGACTAGGGCTCCCCATGGTGAAGAACTAGGCCTGATGAAACCCCTATCTAACAACTCTTGGAGTTGGGTAGACAGTACTTGAAGTTCGCCTGGTGTTAAGCGATATGGTGCGCATGCAACTGGGGCCGCCCCAGGTGGAAGATCAATTTGAAACTCCACTTGAAGAACAGGTGGGAGTCCAGGTAGTTCCTCTGAGAATACATCTGGGAAGTCTCAAACTACTAGGATGTCCCCAATCCTTGTTACAGTTTCTGCTCGAGTATTAGAAATGTTAGCCAGAATGGCTGGATAGCCCTTTCGAATACACTTCTGGGCTTTCAAGAAGGAGATGATGGCCACCATAGCACCACCATGATCACTCTGAATAGATAATAGTTCTCCACTAGGGATAGGGATACGAACAATCTTCTCCTGATAGAGAATTTTAGCGTGTTGCTTGGACAACCAGTCCATGCCAACCACAAGATCAAAGCTTCCTAGGGTGATAGGCAGAAGATCGATGGACAATAATTGCCCATCTAGCTCGAGCTTACAGTCATGATGAATGTGGGTTACCTCAACAGGTTTCCTATTAGCATAATTCTATAGAATGCGGATTATCAAGAAGAGTAGGGTCTAACCCTAGAAGGAAGCCATTGCTTCTAGGAATATCCCCTCCCAGCACATCGTTGTTGTTGCTATACTAGTTGTTGCTTTTGAAGAACTTATATCTCACACCATCCAATGTTCTCTTTCTATCACCAAAGAAGAAGATGAAGCACTATCCTTTGGAAAAGTGTCATGCTTAACAGCCTCGTCAGTGAGTTTGTAGGCGAGGTGAAAGAGTTGTTAGATTCTCGGTAGTTGAGCTGTAGTAGCCATGCCACGAATCTGTGGGACCAACCCTTTTGGTATGAAGCTCGATCCGTTTTTAAGGTAGGCTAAATAGATTTGAGCATATAGTAGCTAACTCCTGTAGCTTGGTAGTGTAGGCGTCGATCTCAGACCCAACCGTCTTTAGATAACAAATTTCTAGATTTCGTCAGAGGTTTTTACGTTCTCCACCTGAGTATCTGTAACTCATCGAGTGTGCATGTAGCATACATTACCCATCCTGCCTGGGGCAAATGCACATGGCAAATGCTTATACTAACGAAGTAATCAAACAGTCTCCTTCAGTCCCGTTGGAGTTATTGAGGTTTACAACCCATAAAAACCTTGAAAATACGCTAGCGGGTTGTTGTTTTGGCATGTGCGTTCAAGGAATAAGAAAGTTAAAATGCGAAAGTCAAGGGAAAAGAATGATTTCGCAGAATAGATCTTTTCTAGCTTGGAAAGATGCGAGGGCTTCAACTACCCTATTGTTGATCATAAGAACTCAGTCTTACCTAAATTCACAAAAGAAAAGAAATGAAAGAAAAGAGAAGTAAGGAAAGGTACGAGGAAATCGCCACCATACTCTGTCGAGATAGTAGAGCCTTCATCCTCACTTTCTATGTGTTTGTCCTGCTCAGGTTTTCCTTCCATCCCTTCTTCTTCCTTCTTTGCGGGTATCAGTGTTATATGGATCTCTTCGCGTATAGTCTCCAACTCCGGTCCTGTGTACGCCAGTTTAGTGGTCAGCTGCACCATTCGTTCCTCCAATTGTGGCTATCAGTCATTGGTAGGTTTCGTCTTCTCTTGAGATGTTGCACTGTGTTGTAGGCTTTAGATAACTCCCCAAGAGTGTTTGTAACAAGCCCCGATCTGATGTGTTCCCATGAATCTACCATATACTCACGAGGAACAGGGATATGCATGTCATACAATCTCTCGCTCGTACTGGGCGTAAATGTACTAGAGTAAGAATAAAATTCTATATAAGTAACCTAGTCTCGTCTTAGTCTCGAATGGAAATAAGAAAGATCAAGCGACAAGGAACATGAAATAATTGTCTCCTTGCTCAGTGAGGAAAAGGATAACTCTCAGTATTTGATTCCTTCGAGTTCGATTCGGTTTAGTGGTACCGTGTCATAGGTATCGTGTAACTTTCCGTGTACGTGCACCACAACACTTGCAAGGGCTCTCTCCCATGTACTATTGTTGCTTCCTCATCCATGAGGATTGTTAGGATACTAATCCCAGTAATGCGCCACCTCGTGTAACCCTGGGTTCCTACCAGTGACGTGTTCAGAATCAGGTTTAGAACTAGAAGATAACACATCTCCTGAAACCATGTGTTGTAGATATATGTAGCTAAATGCTAGTTGTGCACTTAAGCTGTGAGTGTACTAATACTTATGCTATGATGATTATAGACTAGACTCAACATACAGTCTGTCACACCCTCAAATTCCCACTACGGGGTTTATACCGCGAGGCGCATAACATACCAGGATCCCATAACCATAAGTCATATGAATGAACTCTAAATTCCCAAACCCTTTAGTTTGTTTTCAAAAATCAAGTTTAGTGTTTACCAAAAAGTTTAGTTAACTTGAAGAAGTGTAAACCAAACATAGACATTTTAAAACCATGCGCAAAACAACGCGCCCAAGATAAAACCATATGAAAGAAAACGTAAAAGCATAGAATGAAATTTAGATGTATTCCTAGACCCAAATGCAGTGAACTGTGCAGTGCTTTCTAATCGTGGCACCGGAAGCTAAGTACCTGCAAAAGCATGTATATCTTGTGTCAACATAAAGTTGGTGAGCTCAGAAAGAAAAGAAGGTGAGTAAGTAAACGCGCGGGTTTCCAAAACCACGTAACCAAGTAATAGTTCATCTTGCATTGCTTCAACCCAACTGTTGTCTTTAAGGGCTTCCTGATACTTCTTAGGTTTCAACTGAGAGATAAATGTTGAGAATAAGCAGAAGTGGGAAAGCTGGTTTCTTGTAAGTACCCCTGATGTAATATCACCCATGATTTGATCCAATAGATGATCTTTATGTTCAATCAGTTGTTGTAAACCACTAATAGGTGTAGGCTCTTGTACTTCTTCAAACAAACAACTGAGGTTGATAATATTTGGTTCCGCTGTTTGAACATCTTCAGTAGTTGCAGGAGCTTAATCAGATGTTTGAATTTGTACATCAGCAGTTCTTGAATCAGAAGTTTGAGGAACTTCTGATGATTTTAAAGTTGATTTAATGATTGTATTTAGTGTCCATGATGAAGGACCATCATCAAACCCTTGATCACCATAATAAGTGTGTTTAGATGAATCAACAGTCTTTTGAGGTCCGAAATTAAAACTATCAAGGTTAAAGAGTTCAGCAGGATGTGCTGGTATAAATGCATGTTTTAACTCATTGAACTTGACATTCAGTGTTTCTTCTATAATCTTGGTTCTATAATTGAATACCTTGTAGGCTTTTCTACTTGAAGAATAACCAAGAAAATAATCTGAATCAACTTTTGCAGCAAACTTTGAAATAGAGTCTTTGATGTTGAGGATAAAACATTGACATCCAAAAGCCCTGAAAAAGGAGATGAGGGGTTTAATGCTATGAAGAATTTCATATGCAATCTTGGAATGTCTCTTGGTGATAAGAACTCTATTCTGAACATAACAAGCTGCGTTGACTACTTCAGCCCAAAAATAAAGAGGTAGGCCTGAATCAGCTAAGATTTTTCTTGCTGCTTTAATCAATGTTCTGTTCTTCCTTTCTACCACCCCATTTTGTTTAGGAGTTCCGGGAATGTAGAATGAAGAACTTGATAATTTTAGCTGCCTCATTCTTGGAAAATAAGAAGAAGACCCATGTGAATCTTGAGTAGTCATCAATGATGACTAAGAAGTACTTCTTCTTACCAATGCTCATAATTTTTACTGGGCCAAATAAGTCCATATGGAGTAGTTAAAGACATGTAGTTGTTTTTTATTCTTCAATAGACTTATAGGAGGACGTATGTTGTTTTCCCTTAAGACTGGATACACAGTGATCTTGACACTGGTATACTTTCAAGGGTAGACCTCTGACCAAGCCCATTTCTATGACTTTATTTATGGTTTTAAAGTTCACATGGCCAAGTCTCCTATGCCAAAGGTCTGTCTCTAAAGTTGATGCCTTTGAGAAGAAACATGCAGTGTTGTTCAGTACTTTGTCCTTTTCAATGTCCACTGCATAGATATTGCCCCATCGTTTGGCTATCAACAAAGTATGATCTTCAATGATCTTCTCTATGAACTTCTGGCCTTCTGGTGATATGATCTTGCATGATGTTTTGGTGAAAAAGGAAGATTATCCTTTATCACACATCTGTGAAACACTCAGCAAGTTGTACTCAAGGTTTTTAACCAAATTGACCTTGTCAAACTGCATTTTGCCTGAGGATACATTGCCATATCCTAGCACATATCCCTTTGCATTATCCCCAAAGGACACACAGATCCTTCTCTTTGACTTATGAAAATGTTGATCAGGTACCTGCATCCAGTCATGTACATTGAGCCTCCACTATCAACATACCAAGTGCTATTTAGACCTCTGGAGACTCTCTGCGCAAAGAGTAAATTAGTTAGATTTAGGAACCCAAGCCAATTTGGCTTTGGGTGTAATCTTTGGAATAGTAGCAATTTGTTGTTGACCAGTTTTAGAAATCCATTTCTTTTTGGCAATGGATTTATTGTTGAGAACAATGGTGGGACCTTTCTGAGGTTCACCATCAACTTTGATCATCAAAAGTTTAACCAAATCTTTTACCTCAGCAGTTTGTGAAATTGCTGATGGCTTAGGTCTAACTTCTGAAAGAGATTTTTGAGAGGAAGACTGTGGTTGAGATTTAGTCTTTCTCTGAGAAAAGGTGTTAATAGGTCGCTGCTTGATGGGAAAGAAAGTATTTTCATAATCTTGTTTGATTTGTTTTCCCACAACCATTTGTAAAACTTTCTAGTTGTACTGATTTCCCTTTTTATATCTGCAAAATTCTATTTTGTGGTTAAACATGCCACAAATTTCACAAGATTTTGCCATTCCTTTTAGATCTTCAAGAGTTTTGGAAGGTAAAGTACTGATAGTTGATAAATTAGGAATTCGGTTATCAGTACTTTTCAGAGTCTCAACTCCTGATGTAGATGAAACTACTGGTGAATCAATGTCAGTCATTTCTACTTCTGAAGAACTTTCTTTTTCATTTCTAAGAAAGTTCTGATGAAAAGATGTGCATTTTTTCATGTCAGAAGTTTGTTTTTTGAACTATTCTACTGCCATCATCAGTAGTTTTGGGAGTAAAATCAGTTGGTGTTTCTGTATGATTGTACCCTATGCCAAACATAACATTTGATGCAGTTTGTTTGTTAAGCAGCATTTGGTAACCTCTACATGACTCTACCCAATTTTCACAATCAACCTTGGTGTCATCAAGCTCTTTTCTGACTTTTCTTAGGTTTTCTATCATGCTTTTTATTTGTGCTTGGGTTTCAATAGCATTTTTAGTCAATTTAGAAATTTCTTTTGTCTTTGAAGCAAGTTTTCTTTCTAAATCACATTTCATTTGAGTGAATTTTCTTTCAGAGTCATTGGCTTTGCCTTGTAGATGCACATTGGTCTCTTTTATTAAAGCAAATGATTCTTTGCATGATTTTGAGCAAAGTTTTAAAAGAGACTCTTTAGATATCTGAGATAAGGCAGCATTAGAGGAGCATCACTCAAAAGCCATTAAGGCAAAATTCTTTCTGCCATTATCAGGTTCACCCCAATTGATGTCAAACATTTTGTTGTCTGCATCTGGACTGCATTCAGTTGTATCAAAAGGAAGACTGCTCCAGTCAACATACCCATTTATGAAAAGACTTTGTTGTGTGGGTTGTGGAACTGATGGAGGTTGTTGAGCAGCAGGAATGGAAGTCATCTGTTGTTGGCTCTGCTGTTGATGAGCAGGCATCTGAACATATTGTACTTGTGGCACATATTGGATCTGTGGAGCTTGTGCCTGTGCATAATGTGCACTTCCCGGTGTTCCAAAGTTCCTATTGTAACTAGGGTTTGATTAGTTTCCAAACTGTGATTGGTTAAAGCTAGAGCTTCTACACTCTCTAGCAAATTTGTCAAAACCAATTTTTGTAGAACTGTTCAGTCCTGGAAATTTCCTTCCTGACCTTTTATAAAATTTGTTAGTTTTTATGCTTAACATGGCGAGTTGGTGTAGTATATCCATTTCCTCTAGGTCATCACTACTGAATTTTTTAAGTCATTCATCATTGTCATAAGCTGGATGTGATCTCTCTGATGAGATCCCAGCAGTTACGTCAATGTAATCACAAGACCCAAAATCATTAGAACAAGAAGGTGAGTCTTGTCCTAAGAGTGTTGTGCAACCTGGAATATAGTCATCAACAGTTTTTCTAGAGTTTTGTAACTTTTTCTTTTGATTGATTTCTCATTCAAAACTAAGTAATCTCCCATGTAATTTTGTGAGTTAGAGAGAATCAAAATATGGTCCTGACCTAAGAACTATAGAATAAGTTTCCCATTTTTCTGGTAAAGACCTTAAAAATCTATGAAGCATAGATGAGTTTGTGTAGGTCTGACCATTTAATTTTAACTTTGATATTAATGAAGAGAATCTTTCAAATTGTTATGTCAAAGTCTCTCCATTAACATGAGTAAAAGTTTCATACTGTTGAGCAAGGATTTCTTTAGTATTGGCTATCACCTCATTAGTTCATCCACACTCTTCTTTAAGGCAATCCCATAGCTCTTTGGCACTTTCACAGTGTAAAAGCCCAACATAAATTTCATTTGGGAGAGCCATAGCCAACATAGAGAATGCCTTAGCATCCCGCTCATGTTTTAGGAAATCTTCTTCAGTGTAGTCTTTTGGATCTTTAGGTCTTTCTACTTGAGTTTCTGGATCTGTTAATACTGGTTTATGAGGTCTAAACATAACAGACTTCCAAAATCTAGTATTTTATTGAGATAAAGTATGTGCCAATCTCCTTTGCCGGATATTATATTCATTTCTGACTAGCATAGGAGGTTTATTAGCAGATCCAGTGTTATGAGGGTCTATTTTTAAGAAATAAAATTGATCAAAGATTTCTTAAAGTGATGGATTGTTTAAAAAGTGAACTGCAATCTTATATTGAATATCAATAAGAGCCTGTGTCTGATTCTCACTTTGTTAGATTGATATTTGATCAGATGAACCAGTGCTCTGATACCAATTGTTGGATCAGTTTCTTGTTTTAACAGGTTCTTATCATGAAAACCTACATATTTAAACTATCAAAGTAATTAGCACAACGGATTATAAGTTAAGTGTTCAAGTTAAAGATGTACTTTTAAACAGTAATAAATACTCCCCCTTGAGTTATGAAACTAAAGCAGTAAGTAAGAATCCAAAGACAGTTAATGAATAAAACAATAAATGCTTCAATGATTCTAAATTTGATGGAAATAATAACTAAAAAAGGAATGTCTAAAATAGTGGGATGAACCCATCTATTTATAGACTAAAAGTAAACGCACAAGAGAAGTATTGAAGCAATATAATAAGTTGAAATACTACAATAGGCTGTAGCATTGGTACTTGTACAAAAGATCTAAGAATACTAATATTAAACTAAACTACTGAAGTTAAAAGGCGGTGGGAAGCTTCTATCAAAACAACTGATGAGTAGTTTGTCTTCAGCAGTTCTTCAGTTGACTTGTCTGGTTTCACTTTAGAACTTCTGATCATTACTCTTCAGTACTTGATGTCTTCTTCTTCAGTACTTTGAATCTTGTTCTTCAGCAGTTTCCATACTTAGCATTTCTAGTAGAAATAGAAATTAGACTAAGGCTTGCAAAAGTGGTTTCTTCAATCCTTTTTGTCCTTATAGGTTATATTTACAAAAAGTAGTGACTTGTTCCTTTTAATAATTACCATATACTTCTACTAATAATAATAATAACAACAATAACAACAACAACAACAACAATAATAATAATAATAATAATAATAATAATAATAATAATAATAATAATAATAATAATAATAATGTAGTAAGGAGCTTTGTGGGGTTTCGTTTAGAGGGTGGGCAACCTATGGTTGCTACCCCCACTCATCTCAACTTCGTTTGCCCCCCAACTCATCTCGAGTCCCATTTTGCTTGCTGGTTCCTTTGCCCCCAACTCATCTCGAGTTCGGCTGTTAGCATTCGCACATGGCTCCTGCTAGGAAGGCCCATAATGTCAAGTTAGGAGGTTCTGCGAAGGGCTCCGATAGTGGTTTAAGGTTCTGCCCTTTCAAACATTTTCACGATTCTAAAGATGCAAAGCACTCACCTCAAGATAGAAAACCGAAGGCTATCTATAAAGGTGGCTATCTCGAAGGATTGGGACCTTTTTTGTTTGGATGTTGGGGAAGTTCTTAGGGCAGGTTATAAATGGTTATGTGGGAGGTGCATGGTGATGCATGATCTGAGTAGGGAATGCAAGCATGACGATGAGGTTGTATGGTTTGCCATGGTCTCAGGAGATGTCAAAGATTTCATTGTTGGGATACGGAAACCATGTCAAGCGGTAGACGACGCAAACCCACGTCACCCAACTGGGATGGTTGGGGAAGTTGCCCTCGTCGAGCGTGTTTTTTCCCTCCCTATTCAAACTGTTAAAAGCATTCCCCCTCAGTTGTCGTCTGATGTTTGCTCAAGTGTTAACAGGTGCGTTGCGCAAAGTGGTGGCGTCGCCAGGCTCGGTTGACAATTGGGTCCAATTCCAATTGCTTCAGCGGTTAACCCTGAGGGTGGTCAGACCGTCTTCCAGGCAACAGCGAAGATCCGGGAACAAGAAATCTTTGCAGTGTAGTAGCATCATGCAAGCGCTTGCAGTTTGGAAAGTTGGTTCTGGGTTTGTGGTCTTCGTCTCTTCCCTTTTGGATAGCGTGGGGGAGGTTGTGGTACCTATGGGAGAAGTCAGAAGAGAAGAGGACAATGAAAGGGAACTTATTATAAAGCAATGTCTTTGAAAAGTCAGGGATGGGCATTTCATGGTGGAGCTTAAGGTTTTGTGCTCCGATGGATTTGCCCCTCTATGTGAATCGACCATGAAAGCCCTCATTGATAAGAACCCAGTGGTTCCGCCTCCATCCTTTCCTTCTAGCCCTATCACCCAACCCTCTCTATCTGTAGATAGGGATTGTGTGCTCACATGTATCCGATCTTTCCCTAAAGGGACGTCTTGCGGCAGGGACGGGATACGGGCCCAACACCTGTTGGATGCTATTGGTGGCAAAGGCTCGGTTAATTCCTCAGGTTTGCTCGCAGCCATTAATGAAGTCGTCAACTTATGGCTTGAAGGGCCTTCCCTAAGACACTTGCCGAGTTTGTTGCCTTGGCCCCCCTCACCCCCTTATTGAAGCCTGATAATGGAATTTGGCCCATTGTTTTAGGGGGAATTTGGCAAAGGTTGGTTTCTAAGGTGGCAATGAAGAAGGTTGGGATAGACATTTCCCAATACCTGGGGGACTTTTAATTTGGAGTTGGGGTACCAAATGGGGCAAATGAGGTGCTTCACAGCGCCAACAGGTTCCTCAACTCTTTTCATGCAGATGGGTCCTTGGCTTTGCTTACAGTAGACTTCTCCAATGCCTTCAACATGGTTGACCACACAACCTTTCTCCAAGAGGTTCACCAGCGGTGCCCGTCTATCTATCCGTGGGTCCGATTCCTTTATGCCCAGCCTGCTAGGATGTATGTGGGAAATGATTGTATTGGGGCTACCACCGGAGTGCAACAAGGAGGTCGGTTGGGCTCATTCTCTTTGCTCTTGCCTTACACCCCCTTATCATGCGGGTTCAGGAACACTGTAACCTCCCATTTCATGCGGGTTTAGGAACACTGTAACCCCTCATTTCATGCTTGGTATTTGGATGATGGGACGGTTATAGGAAATGTAACTGAGGATGCTAAGGCTTTAGACATTATCAACGTGCATGGGCCATCTCTGGGGCTTCATCTCAATATTAAGAAAACAGAGGACTCTTGGCAGACGTGTGACGGGCTGAAAGTTCAAGACGGGTTTTTCCTGAGAGTGATTGGTAGACCAGAGAAGGGGGTTAAGCTCTTTGGTGGGGCTGTTAGTCGAGATCCTATCTTTATTGGGGAGTTGGCAGGGCGGCGGGCTACGGTTGCGGTTGACCTTATGAAACTCCTGCCCTACCTTAGGACTCCCCAAAGTGAACTCTTGCTACTCAAGTCAAGCATGGAGCTCGCTAAGTTACTTTTCGGGTTGCGAACTTGTTAACCCCACTTGATGGTTGATGTCGTATCCCTTTTCGATGATGGCCTCCTGGAGGCAATTGAAGATATAGTTGTGGGTGGTGGCCCCTTCTTCGGGGATCTCTAGTGACGCTTGGCATCCTTGCGGATGCGTTTAGGAGGTTTGGGCCTCCTTTCAGCTCGAGATGTTGGGGTTTATGCCTTTGTGGCGTTTAGAGCTCTGCCTTGGGAACTTCAGGATCATATCCTTTGAAACAATGGGGTCATCGTGCTGGACCCGGACTATCAACAGGTGCTCGAATGCTTAAATATCCATCTCCCGGAGTTTGATATTGGTAGTTTTTCTAATAAGGACCCCGCCCCCTCAAAGACACAAAAAACTTTGGCGAATCCTCTGTTTAGCAAAACTGCTCATAGTCTGTGAGAAGTTTTTGAGTTGTCCTCCTGCCAGAAGGAGGTGATTGAATGCCTAAAGGGTCCTCATGCTCAGGATTTTTTGACCGTTATCCCGGTTGATGATCCCTATGTATCTAGAAGATGAAACATGCCCCATCTGCCGTAAAGCTTGCATGGATAAATATGGGGAGCACACAATTCATTGCAAAGAGCTCACTGGGTTCAAATACTGACATGACTGGGTGAGGGACGTCTTGTGGGACATCCTGAGAAGAGCTGGGATTTCTGCCAAAAAGGAGGCCCCTAAATCGGCTTGTCTTTGGTTGGGAAAGGGGGAAACATGCTTGTGTGGACCTTACAGGGGTATCTCCTTTGGTTGAGTTAAGAGAAACAGGGTTTGTAGCTGGGCAAGCATAGAGAAAGGTGGAATCGAAGAAAGTAGATAAGCATGCTAAAGCCTGTGCAGAGAACCAACATGTCTTTATCCCTTTTGTCTTTGATACCTTTGGCTCCCTAGCGCCAGAAGCTATTCATTTCTTGACAAGGGTCCAATGGGTCATCAACGGGTTGTCCACAGAAATAGTTCATCTCCAGGGGGCAATGATTTGTCTTTGGTAGACTAGGGTTCGCAATTCAGAAAGGGGTGGCGGCGCAATTTGTTGCTCGTCTACCTTCTATCGTGATGTAAATTTCGTATTTTATTTTAATGAATGACTATGGGTTTGATCGAAAAGAAAAAAAATTACCATAACTATTGATTTACTATCGAGCACAAAAGTGTAAAATTCAGTATACAAAGTGATAAAATATATAAAACCCAGTTGGCAATCACGAGCCATGAGGTATAAGTTCTGTAAAGAGCTAAAGAGCTAACTGCATATTAAGGTAAAAAAAAAGTATTGAAATTAACCTTTAGTAAAGATCTAAGGCATTGCACTCTTTGGAGTATAGTAGCACATGAAACGGAAACATATTAGCACACTTAAAGGGTAACAAAACTATATTAGGCTATAAAAAACCATCATAGAAACCATCCATGCAAAAATAAAACCCATTGTAAACAACATTTTGTACATCTGTTTTTAATTGAATATTGTTAATCCTACAAACCCTAAACCATAATTCTCCCTTCCAAAGAAGTAAAAATCTTATTTGTAACTAAATATTATTAATCCAACCAACCCTACCCACAATTCCCCTTTCGAATGAGTAAAAACCCACAAATTTTTCAATAAAAGCACGAAATTAAGAGTGTTTCTTATTGAAATCTTGGAGTTAGAAAATCGATTAAACCTGACTTCTAATTCTGTTTTTCAACTTGACAATTAACGATGTGCTGGTAATTTAACATGTTTAACATATATAATTACCTTTCTTTCTGTACATTTATCATGCTTTTATCTTTATAAAATATATCTAAATCGTTCCTATGAGATAACTGCAGGTTTTTGGAAGCAAAAAGGAAAAGAAAAGGCACGTTTTGAGTGAAGAACAAGCTTCCAGGGGACAAAAGGGCATATGGTACAACAACCTAGTCTCCCACATGCAAGTTTTGGAGCCCAGGAAGGAAAATGATACAAATGATAAGGAATTGAGGACTTTTGAAACTACTTCAGATACATCATGGTCACGCTCTGACCATGTACGACCGTGCATCTGTTCTGGGTCAACAAGTCAACATTTCCAAATCAACAGAGGCCAAATTCAGAGTCTGAAGATGTGTATGGGCATGCCTCACTCATTGGCATGGGCATGCTTTACTGAAACGTGTTCCCCAAGGATTAAACCGACCAAAACTGACAAGACTGTTAATTATACCAGCAAGCACGGCCGTGCCCATGACCTTGGCACGGGCGTGCCAGACACATCAGGGGACATTTTTGCGTGAAGGAATCTACAGCAATACGCGTTGTCGAGCATGGGCATGCCAGAACGTTGTCGAGGGCGTGATTCCCCTGATTTACCTATAAATAGAGGCCTCGACCCCTCATTTTGAACCATCCCTTCATCCATCCAAACCATCACTTCTCCAGGAAGTTTCAGCCATCTCAGGGGTCTTGCAAGTCACCTTTAGAGCTTCGGATCACTCCATAGAGACTTGGAGATTGAGAGTAGAGAGAGAGAGATCACTAAAACTCATCCAAACCACCCTCTTTATTCCATATCACACTCACCACGAGGTATTCCTCATCCACCATCGATTGTGTGATAGTTGTAGAGCCGATGTTGGGATAGATTAATTGAGTGTTTATAGGGTGAAGACCTATCTTGGTATGAATTATATAGTTTTTATTTGATTAGTGGTGTTGTGTTCTTGTTAAATTATTTTACTCAAAGTCTTGTTTGATTAACTAAATAACTAATTAACTGGTCTTTGGTCTTGTGGGTATCTTTATAGGAAATGGGAAGGACTCATGAGTGTGCCCATGGTGTGTAAAAGCCCATGCACTTGTGTACTTAAACCCATGAGTAGTGATTAGTCCATTTGTGGGTAGAAATACACACACTTTGAGACTTAATCCTCTACTATCAAGATCTCATTTAGGGTCGGTACGGTCTTTATATTCAGTCCTCGTGATAAGTCAAGTCTTAGTTGTGCGACTTAACTTAGTTGTCTATGTGAAAGCTTTGGCGCAAGCTAAGGTTTGATGAACCCGCGTTGAGAGAGAGCGGTGTTTATTTTCTCTCATCTTTATACTGCCGCACAGTTATTGATAGACCACTCACTTCTTAAAATAGTTATTTGGGTCAAGTAAAGGATGCACGTATGCCGGTAGGTCACGACTCCTTTATGATATCAAGTGGCTTCTTGTTCGGTCATGCTCCGGCCACCGACAATTTCTCTATAGAGGTTTTAAGTATTTAAATGTCTTTATTGCAATACTGGGAGGTGGATTCTTTGGGGTTGGATGCATACAGTCTTGAGTAGTCCGTCTATCATTGGTGAGAGGTGATCTTACCAGGTCGGGAGACCCTCATTTTAAAATAAGAACACAGCTCGTATTGCGAAAACAGTCACCACTGGAGAATGTTGTAGCAACTCCAAGTTTAGCAAAAGTGCGCACTTGTTCACACCACTTAATTAAATAACTACTATTAATCCGTCCCAAGGTAAAGTTGGATCCCGAAGTAGCACTTTGTTTGGAATTGAGTTTTATTCTGTTTGCCTTTGCTTTCATTCTTTATTGTATCTTTATTTATATTAAAGCAACTTAGGGCTGAGTAGGGGAAGTTGTGTCTTTGGGTTCGATACTCGCTACTGTAACTTCACGAATTTTCTCATTTATTTTGCATTAAAGTATTTCCCGATCCATGATATAAAGTCTAATTTATTTCTAAGTATTCTTATCTTTATCCGTGCACTCTATTTTTCTAAGTTCCTTTTATCATTGTACTTAAAAAAAAAATCTTCAATCATGACATATGTCCTATCCTAATTCTCTTTATAAAATCATCATTTTATAAGACGGTGTTTTTTTATTTTCTAATTCAAACTAATGATTTTTTTTTATTTCTTAAATAAAGCCTTGAGTCAAATAGTCAAAGTCCTGGTCAAAGTCCTATTCAAAGTCTTAGTCAAATAGTCAATTCATCATAAAACCTTACTTTATGGTGTTGACCAATTTTAATGGCTAATTGAATCCAAAACTAGTATAAAAACCCACCTATGAACCATTACACTTGCCACCTCTAAATCGATTGTTTCAATCCGATTAAACTTTCCCTCATACTTTTCTTCTATAGTCTATTACTTCTACAATTGAAGCTTTGATTATAAGCTCTTGTAATTGGCAACTTTGGGGCTACACATATTCTATTTCTCGAGACTTAATACTTTGCTAAGGTGAGTTTACGTAACCATGTTTATGCAATTCTTTATACTTGCAACATTATACTTAAGCAATTCTACATGTCTAGTTGTAAACTTTAATGCCTCATGATTTAGACTACAACAACAGTTTCAACGAGTTTCAACATTACATAATCATTAGCTATGGCCAAGCCGGCGATACTCAATAATAGATCTATTGGATTGACAATCCCACCCGGATACGTGTACTTCCTACATAGGTAGCGTGGGTGATTGTTATCGTTCCAACATATTATTAAGGTGAACCGTGGATGACGGGATGGACCTAAACTAGTCGGAGGTTTGATTATGTCGATTCAACATATCATGTTTATTCATGTAGACTTAAACTTACGATAGACATATGAATTGCTAAACTTTTATTCTTAAACTTAATTGCTTGACATGGCTTATGTATTCTCACCAACTTCTAGTTGACCCCCCCATTTTTCCAAACTCAACAGGAAATATTGATGCTTGAAGTCTAAAGCTAGCATGAGGAGTTATTTGAAGTTTTAAGTTTCATTTGTTTGTTTGATGTATTAGACCTTTATGTAATTCAATATTGTAATGTAATAAAGGATTATTTAAACATATGTATTACCATGAGCTACTGAACAATCATCAATACGTGACATCCCGATGTTTCCGCCATCGGTTGGGGTGTTACAGCTACTTGCTGGAAATCTATACTACGCTCGACAGGTACATTTGCCTATCGTGTGGGTTTTAGAATAATTTGCAAATACTTTTTTATTTTATAAATTTAAAACTTGACAAAGTGTCTTAACTTAAACGTTTTGACTTAAAGATCTTTTTGAGCAAGTATTTGGCGCATTCACCGGGGACTTGTTTACTTTAAAATAAAAGTTAATTTAAGTCACAAAAAACATTTAATCCACACGACATCAAGTTTTTGGCTCCGTTGCCGTGGACACGACGTATTCCATAGAAAGGTTTTAAGTTGCTTGTTACTAATTGTTTTGTAGTTGTTTTGATAGCTTTGCAGGATGGATTACCGAGTTGTAGAAGGTGGTTGCTTCGTTGAACAAGGATGCGACTATTGTGGCGGACCTCCTTTTCCCAACACCTGTGAAGATTATTTATTTTGTATTCTCCCGTGTAGCTATTGTGGTGCACCTTCTTACCCCCATAAATGCGAGGAATACATCTCTTCGAGTCTTCCCACTTTAGAGTCTTACCCTTGTGAACCTTCACCATATTCACCCCCACCTGAACCTCCACCACCTTTACGTTCCTACGAACCACCTCCAGATAACCCGTCACCATTTCCATACTCTCATACAACCCCACTTTTTGATTCTTCAACTTTCTTACCTTACCCTTTCGAAGAAAAATACCCCCCCTCCCTAAAAATTCACCACCATTTTTGCACCGGATCCATTCTCCAAGTCTGAATTCGAGCCTATCATTGACTTGGAGGAGTTTTTGAAAAATCTCGAGATAGTAAAAAACTATCTCTTGACAAAATTCGCAATGGAAGAAGAAGCAAGACCAAGGTTATTGGAAGCACAACGAGAGGAAGCGGGTGCAGAAAAGATTGAAGAAAACATGGACGAAAGTGGAGTGATGGACAAAGAGGTGCAATGTGACACCCCAAGAAAATCCGACAACGGCCGTGGCCAGGATAGATCCTTGGTTCATAAGTAATGTCTTGCCTCTTAAATTACCAATGCGTTTTGGGGCTTAATGTTAGTGGATGAGAGGAGAACTCCACAGTTAAGCGTGTTCAGGTGCGAGCAGTTTCAGGATGGGTGACCTCCTAGGAAGTTTTCACCGGGGCACCCAAAAACAAATCCGTAAGATCTGGGTGGGCAAAGCGGACAATATTGGTGGTGAGATGGGCCGGATGTTAGAGATGGTTTCAGAGCCAGGTTCCCAATCTGTCACAGCCTCAAATTTCCACTGCGGGGTTTATACCGCAAGCCGCATGACATACCAGGATCCCATAGCCATAAGTCATATGAACGAACTCTAAATGCCCAAACCATTTAGTTTGTTTTAAAAAATCAAGTTTAGTTAAGCTGCGGAAGCGTAAACCAAATTTAAACCTTTTCAAACCATGCGCAAAACAACGCGCCCAAATTAAAACCATATGAAAGAAAACTTAAAAGCATGATATGTAATTTAGGTGTATTCCCCAAACCCCAAATGCAGTGAAATGTGTTGTGCTTCCTAATCGTGACACCGGAAGCTAACTACGTGCAAAAGCAAGTATATCGTGTGTCAACATAAAGTTGGTGAGTTCACAAAGTAAGGTAAGTAAAAGTGTAGGTTTCCCAAACCAAGAACAACAGTTAGGTTTCCCAAACCCAAAACAGTAGTCAATAACCGAAACCAAGAACCACTAGTTCAGCGTATGCCAAGGGTAGCTAAGCCAAATTCAAAGTGTCTAAATGGCGATACAACATTTCTACCTAGTCCTTGCCAAAGTCTCTTAGTCGTTACTTGGGTCGTGACATCTAACCCCAAATCGACCCGTTTGGCTAATGTTTCGTATATTTTCAAGAGCCTAGCTTATGTTCAACTAGGCTATATTCTAAATAGGATTTCTACGTCCAACAAGTGCCTCACACACGTTTTGATCTTTCCATTAGTTATTTCTGACTAACTTGAGTTCCTTCAAGGACCCGGATAAGGACTTACCGGAACCTCAATGTTGTTGTTCGCCTTTTCAAGGAGTAAGAGAAAGCTATATACATTAACATAGGAATGCCTTGGGGTCTACTATCCACTTTAGGAATCATCTATCCTTCAGTCTTACATGCCTATTGCTCGATTGAGCGTGTATTCTCCATTTTGGCCCATTACAACATCAAAATGATCGACACTATTCCCATGACCATGTTTTACTAGTTTCTCCGTGGCGCATAGCCTTAGCATGAATTTTTTTAATGATATTCCCGCCCTTGCAACCGTTAGATCTACTTAGGCAATTCATTTCATAGTTTCGTTTACGCATGATTACTCATAGCCTTATAAGTTTCCACTATAGCTTCTAGTCCTTGTTGTATAATCAAGTTCTTCCCATCACAATAATTCAATGATAAGAACATGTGTAAACTATGAAATCAATTCATATGTACAACGTACTTCAAAGCTTTCCTTTTTGGCGAGTATTCGGCTCGCTCTTGATTCCTTGTGTCCCACTTGATTCGCCTAATCAAGAAAGATCATGTTTTTCACTAGCAAACCAATATTTCATTATATCAACCATATAGTTCAAACCCACAATCAACATATCATGTTATTCATTTAGTGACTTCATGGGTTATGGTCACTTTTCAGTTTCACTTAGGCAATTCATCATACATTTGGTGGGCCTAAGCTTTCTAGCATCATAATAGTTTATATTACAAATTTACAATTTCATCATTAAAATTCTATCATTTCCAAATTAGATTGTAAGCCATAATTGGTAATTAAAATTCATCAATCATGCATATTGGTTAATTAAACACAATTTCCTTTGGGGAATTCCACCCTAGGGTCGAACCCATCCTCCTCATCATCGCATTTTTATGAAATCTAGCTATTTTTATGCATATACAAGGAATTCAACTTATTTCTTTGAGATTTGTTATTTTTATGCATATACAATCTAATTTGCTTCTTTAATTATTGAGTCCCTTTAAGATGTTAATTTGCATCAAGAACCCTAATTCATGAATTCTCATCAATACAACAAATTCGACATACCATATGTTTAGATTTCTGTATGTAATCGTTTTCTATAAACATGCATCAATTTGGTCTTGATTCTCACCCTTGATTTGAAGAGTTCAAGCTCAGGAGGATGAGTTTAGTGTGTGTATGTGTGTGTGCTCTGATGGTGTGTTGGGCTAGACTTTAGAAGGTTTGCGTTGTCTTGGATTATGTTAGTATTGCTTGTGGGTTTCGGCCTTTACGGCCCATGTAAAGTGACCGCCCTATGCACTTATAAATAGGGGGTTTCTTAGTTATTTTTCGGCTGCTAGTCTTTTGTTTTGTTGAACTCACGTGTACCAGACGGTTCATAGAAACCGTATGCACTTTGATAATCAAATCATTCTATTTCAAGTTTCTTCTTTGTTCTTTACATACAATCATTGTTTCCGCCTTTGGTTGTGTGCGTGTTTGATACCCGGGAAGGATCTTGGACTTACAATTAGTATCAGAGCCTAAGAAGTCTTTCGAAGGCTCGGTTGTGGTATCAAAAAGGAGAAGATCAAAGGAAGATATCATTGTGAGAAAGAAATGGATCAAATGGTTAACCAAACAAATTTGAATGGACTTAATACTGATCAATTACTTGTAGCTGCTCAAGTGGACAAAGCCATGGAATCTGTAATTGGCACACATCAAAAGATACTAGTTCTACAACTTGGAATGTCCTATTCTGAGTGGAAGTTCATATTTATTCAAGTCATGAAAATTAAAGATGCAAAGGCTCTGAGATCTATCCTGAACGGACCCTGTGTGATCACTTATGTGGTTAATGAAATAACTGGAGACACTGCTATAAAACCAAAGAGTATGTATACGGATGAAGATCATGAAAAGACTGATATTGATGAAAGGGAAATTGCTTATCTTCATCAAGGACTTTCACCTGAAGTATCAATTGGAGTTCGTGATAATGCCACTGCCAAAGAACTTTGGGAAGCTCTTGAAAATATGTACGAGGGAAATGAAGAAATGAAAGAAAGCAGAAGGGAAATGCTGAGTCAGAAGTTTAATGCTTTCAATCACATTCCTGGAGAATCACTTGAAAGTCAGATCCAGCGTTTTATGGCATTAGTGAGTGAAATGAAGTCAAATGATATGGTGGTAGACAACTTCATCATGAACAAAAAGCTGCTTAATACTCTTCCAAGGAGTTGGGACTCAAATGTAACCCTTATCAAGAGAACCAAAGATCTAGCAAGACTCACCCTTTCTGAGACCATATCTTTGATCAAGTCCTATGACTTTGATGACAGGCAACGCTACATGACTCAGACTGCAAGTTATAACAATGCAATCATTGCAACTCCCAGTAATGCTTTAATGTCTCAGCAAGTACCTCAGCGTCCATCTTTGTACTCTTATCCAGCAAGTGGATCTTCGTATCCACCTATGTTTGCACACAGTGCTTCAAAAGGGTCAGCTATGCCTGTTTCCTCTGTAGCCACCACTGCTGGACCTTCGTCGTCTGCTTCACTTTCTTCAGCTGCACCTTTGTCAGCAGTCAAAATTCCAAAGGAGCTTGAAAGCAATTTAGGTTTATTTGCTGGATTCATGAATTGCTATAACGCGTTTCTGACATGTCAACTTACTGAAAAAGATGTTGGAGCATGTGACTTAAATGACGTCAATCATGATGATATTGAAGAGATGGACTTGACTTGGCAGATAGCTATGGTGGTGCATAGAGCAAATAAGTTTGTGAAGAAGACTGGTAGAAATGTGTGGGAAAACCCAACAAAGAAACTGGGTTGGTACAAGATGAAGATACGTTGTTACAACTGTGATGAACTTGGACATTTTGCTCGTGAATGCACCAAGCCAAAGAAAGAAGGAGACAATTCTACTCCTGCAGCCGCTTCTCCCAATGCTACTCCAGGAAGTCAATCATCTACCACTCACACTGGATCTGAGTCCTCTAACTCCAACAAAGCCATGGTCGGTCAATCAGGAGGTGGATGGGATTGGTCTTCTCAGATGGAAGATCTGAAGATTGTTGAAGATACTGTGTACAAGGCTCTTATGGCACAGATGGATGACGACTATGTTCCGTCAGCGGCTGAGGTACATTCTGAAACTTTAGCTGAATCATGTTGCACTGAAAGGTGTAAACTCAAAATTAAAGGTTTTAGGGAAGAAACTCTCTCCGCATACTAACAGCTTGAATACGAAAAAATGGCCTCTGGGGACATTAAAAAGAAATTTAACTCCAATAAAGAAATGGTCGAAAAACAAAAACTTGATATCAAGCGTTTGCATCAGGAGATGAGTGATCATAAATGTCGATATTTACACTTCAAACGACTGTTTGACACTTTGACCACATAATTGATCGACTTAAAATCAAAATTTGAAAATGCAGATTTTCATTTTAAAAAATTTGATTGTTCTAGTCCTAAAGTTGAAAAAATGATCAATACCCAGTTAAAGTACAGACCAAAGGAAGTGAGGAATAAGGGAATTGGCTTGGTGGAAATTCCTCCACCTTTCAATCAAAATTATTCCTCAATTCCTATGTCGGATGAAGAACTGTTGGCTCTTCCTTTGAAAGGATACGGTCCACCCATAGAAGAGCCAACCAGTCAACCCTCGCGGGATCAAGTTGAAATCACTAAACCTACATCGATCCCAATTAGAATCTCTAAACCTAAACAAAAACAATCTAAGCAAGAGCAGGCTCCCTCAAAAACATTTGTTAAGTCTCAAGATGTTTCAAAGCAAACTGAGACATTAAACTATGAGAAAAATAAAGAGGTTGATAGAGTTTTTGAGGTTAGCAAAGATGAGGTTCCCTCCTCATCTGCATCAGATGAATCATTAGGTGTGTCTAAAGAGTCTAAACCTGAAGACATACAAGTTAATGAACCAATTCCTACTTCGACCACCCAACAAAACTCAAGTGTGAACTATGAGTTTGATTTTATGAAGCAAATTAGGGAGCTTTGTCTAAAGCAAAGAGCAGACAGTAAAAATCATCTGACCGATTCTAAGTCTCACTCAGATGATTCGTCAGTAACTGAACCTGAGTCTGACTCTGATCCAGACTCAGAATCATCTGAAGACATGACCAAAGTTAATGAATATGTTTCTGTGTCTACTTCAAACTCATGTGATTCAGAACAAACATGCTCAATATGTTTTGAATCTCCTACTTCTTCTGTGGATGAAAACATCTACACAGAAAATTGCTTGAATGTTTCTGATAATGTGAATGTTACTAATTTGGTTGATTCTTGTGCAGAAAATGTGATTGTTGAGGATTGGGTAGATGATAGGGATGAAGTCGATGACACTGATTCACTTGCATTGAATAATAAAAATCAGAAAAACAATTTCTGAATTTCTGATAAAGACAACAATATTTGTGTGGGCTCGTTTGTTTTGAGCATAAAACCTTGTGACTTTTCATCTGACTCTTTGTTTGTTCATTCAAATTCTGTTATTTTGCCACATGCTTGTGATAAAACGAAAAATCTTTTGGTTACACAATCTAGTAAGGACCGGACAGAGAAATATGTCCCACCAAAACAGGTTTTACCAAAATATGAAAAACAGAATTTTTCAAAACAAAGGACACAGTATTCCAAAACAGCATCACACAGGTATAAAGATGTCTCCAAGCTCTTTGAGCCTGGAAAGTATGCAAGATCTCAGGGGGATCCACATGTAAAACGTCAGACATGTTACACATGTGGAATCCCAGGACATATTGCCAGAAATTGTAAAACTAATCAACAAAATCTTGCAAGCTGGAAACATCAGAAGGCTCCAAACGGGAAGCATAATCATACCAAGCCAATGAAGGTTGAGAAGCCTAAGGCAATGCGGAATGAGAAATTCAAGGTGAAGCCTTCTGATGGTGATTGGAATAGAAATAAAATGTCCAATCAGTCTGATAAAAGATTAAATTCTCAGATTCTGACCAACATGGCAGCATCTAGTTCGAACAAAAGATTGTTTTCTTACAACAAATCTTACTGGAAGCCAAAATGCTCTATTCCAATCTCTTCCTCGTCTGTAGGTTCTTCATGCTCTGTGAATGATATATCTAATTACTGTGCTAATGTTTCAACTGTTGACATGCAATGGATAAAAGTCCAATATACGGATACCAACGGTGTACTCAAAACAACTATGGCCTGGGTACCTATGATTAACTAATCCTGCATCATGTGCAGGAATGGTTGTGGAGGACTATCATTCGTCTCTGGTACATTGATAGTGGCTGTTCAAGGCACATGATAGGAGACTTATCCCAGCTCACAGATGTTGAATTTTTCAATGGTAGATTTGTCTCCTTCGCAGGAGGTGAAAAGGGTCAGATAACACAAAGAGGAACGGTAAGAAATGATGCTCTTCAGTTTAATAAGGTAAATTACGTTCCTGAATTAAAGCATAGCTTGATAAGTGTGTCCCAAATCTGTGACAATGGCTACTCAACTCATTTCACTGACAAAGGTTGTTTAATATTGAAACCTGGAGTAGTCATTCTAGATGAGTGGGTATTACTGAAGTCGGATCGTCGAGGTGACGCTTATGTCATTGACATGAACAAACCTCCCTCCGATAACGTCACCTGTCTTTTCTCAAAAGTCTCTCAAAATACTGCCATTCTATGGCATCGTCGTCTTGGATATGCAAATGCTAAAAACTTGAACCAAGTGGCTAAACTGGGATTGGTAAGAGATTTGCCGGTACGTGATTTTATAACAATTGAAAAATGTGTTGCATGTGCCAGGGGAAAGCATCATAGAAAACCCCATCACTCCAAGTTGGTAAACACTATTGATTCTCTGCTGCGGTTACTCCACATGGACCTATTTGGCCCAGTGAATGTACTTAGCATTTCTCGTAAATCGTATTGTTTAGTAATAACTGACGACTACTCACGTTTTACTTGGGTTTTCTTTTTGGCTAACAAGAGTGAGACTGCAGAAATAGTTAAACAGATTATCATATTGATGGAGAATCAGACCAACTTGAAAGTAAAAGGCATTCGATGTGACAATGGAACTGAATTCAAGAATGCAGAGTTAAACTATTACTGTGCTCAGAAAGGGATTGCGCGTCAATTCAGCTTAGCAAGGACACCTCAACAAAATGGAGTTGCTGAAAGAAGAAATCGAACCTTAATTGAAGCTGCCCACACAATGTTGTGTGACTCACAGCTTCCGACATTCTTCTGGGCAGAGGCTATCAACACAGCCTACTATGTGCAGAACCGAGTTCAAGTCAACAAAGCTCGAATGAAAACACCCTACGAAGTGCTGTTTGGTACTAAACACTCTGTCAAGCATTTTCGTGCTTTTGGTTGTCCGTGTACACTATTGCATCTGGATGCTATACCAAAGTTTGATGCGAAAGCTGACGATTGTTATTTTGTCGGTTATGCTGGCAAGACTGCGGCATATAGGGTCTACAACAAACAAACCAGGCAAATTGTAGAGTCGTTTGACGTGCGTTGGCTTGAAGAAAATACAACAAATGCTAGAGTGGGTCCAGACTGGTTATTTGACTATGAGGCTCTCTTTCGATCTTTTCGTATTTTTTACGATGTTTCTAGTGGTGTGAATACAGGTTTTACAGATTCCTCAACTTCCACTGCTAGAACCTCATCCTCCATGACTGATAATGCAACGAATGAGGGGGATATTGCACCCACATCTCCATTACCACAGCCACTCTCAGTTCCTGCCGAACCATTCATTCCCTCTACGGATCCTGTGCGACAAGCCGATGATGAAAATGTGTTTGATAATTCTTCAATTCCTACATTCCATGATCCCATTCCTACTAACTGCATGGTGGAGCATAGTGACGCAGTCGAAGTTGATCATGATACTGTGGAAGAGACTGCAACAGGCGGTGTTACAATCCTACCTGGAGACTCTTCAGTTCCAGACATAGTCATTCCTACTAGCATTCAACGAGATCACCCACTGGAAAACATCATTGGTCCAGTAGACGCAGGTGTTCTCACAAGGAGTCAAACTGGTGACATCAATAGATGCTTGTATTCGTGTTTCATTTCTCAAATTGAGCCAAAGTCTACTGCTATGGCCATGCGAGAACCAAGTTGGGTTGATGCGATGCAAGATGAACTAAACCAGTTTGAGAAACTGAAGGTTTGGAAGCTAGTTGAATTGCCCCCAGGAAAACGACCACTTGACACAAGGTGGGTCTACCGAAACAAAAGAGATGATAGCAGGGTCATTGTAAGAAACAAAGCTAGGTTGGTTGTGCAAGGGTTCAGACAGATTGAGGGACTCGATTATGATGAGGTATAGGCACCGGTTGCGAGATTGGAAGCAATTAGAATTTTCCTTGCATACGCATCGTTTAAGGGATTTACTGTCTATCAGATGGATGTCAAAACTGCGTTTTTGTATGGAACTGTGAAAGAGGAAATCTATGTTGGTCAACCACCAGGTTTCACAAACCCAAAATATCCAGAGCATGTGTACAAACTCGACAAAGCGTTGTATGGGTTACATCAGGCACCTCGTGCTTGGTATGCTACCTTGACTGAACACCTGCTTGCTAATGGATACACTCGTGGTGTTATTGATCAGACTCTGTTCGTCAAGACAGTAAATGATGATCGTATTCTAGTGCAAATTTATGTGGACGATATCATCTTTGGTTCCACCAATGATGCTCTGTGCAAGGAGTTTGAAGAGGTGATGAAGAAGCAGTTTGAGATGAGTGCTCTTGGTAAAATGACCTTTTTCTTAGGTCTGCAAGTTCGTCAAAACTCTAAGGTATCCTGATTCATCAAGGAAAATACGTGGATGACATTCTTGCAAAATTCAGCTTCAATGATGTAAAGCCAGCCGACACACCAATGTCTGAGAGTCCAGGTCTCACTCAAGATTTGGAAGGGGAAGCCGTAGAAGAAACATTTTATCGTTCAATGATTGGTTCGCTAATGTACATGACTGCTAGCAGACTAGACATCATGTTCGCAGTGTGTCAATGCGCATGTTATCAGGCTAATCCTAAAACTTCTCATTTACATGCTGTCAAGAGAATCCTTAGATACCTTAACGGGAAACCCAGATTTGGTCTTTGGTATCCTAAGGATTCTCCTTTTGATTTACATGCTTTTTCTGACAGCGATTTTGGAGGTTGTGACATTGACAGGAAATCTACTTCTGCGGGGTGTCAATTCTTAGGCGATCGGCTTATTGCATGGCAATGTAAATACAACAAACAGTATCCGTTTCAACAACGGAAGCTGAATATGTGGCTGCCTCCGCATGCTGTTCTCAGGTTATCTGGATTCAACATCAGTTGGTAGATTACGGTTCGGATTTCTCTCTTACTCCTATTTACTGTGATAATGATGCTGCTATCCAAATTGTGAAAAATCCAGTTCAATTTTCAAAAGTAAAACACATTGCCATAAAAGAACATTTCATCCGCGACTCTTTTAACCAAGGTTTGATTGTGCCTACACACATTCACACTGACGACAATGTCACATACCTTTTTACAAAATCTGTTAATCGAAGTCGTTTTGAAGCTCTCTCTGCACTGCTCAAAATGGTCCATTTTGAGGACTGAACTGGTCTTTAAAATAAAATAAAATAAAATAAGGGGTCTTTTTGGTTTTTCTTAGTCTTAGGTTTGTAAATTTGTTCTTTAAATTTCTATTTTAAGCACAAATTTAGGGGGATGTGTCCTAAGAAAAGTTCAACACATTTTTAGTGTCAAAAACGAGAGATGAAATGAACTTTCACAAATTGGATTAAGGCTGACTCACGTAAATCGAAACAGTTTAGCTCTAGTGTGATATGTTGGTAGGCTTGGTCCTGACGGCTGAAATGTTAATGATCTTGTGAAGCACTTAAAGATAAAGACACGACCTCAGTTAGGAACATCACTTGGAATCAGGTACAATCTCTATTTGAATGCTTGTGTGATGTCCCGAAGCATAACACTGTGGTCTAGGTCTGAAACCTTTTCTGAAAAACTCGTGTATCTCCTCTGTTTTGTGTAAGCAAAGACCTAGAGATGCTAGGCAACGAAAGCTTCTGCTGCTTCCAGATATATGCTGACCTAGTTTTTCGTTGTCGTGCTATAGATCATCCTTCACTTAAAAGAGACCTCAGTGTCTAAAGATGTCCTGGCTGCTCCTCTGCTGCATCCAGATATATGCTGACCTGGACACAATCAGGATATCATAAAAGAGACCCTCTAGAGTCCAAAACCCAAAGCCCTTGTCATTTGAGAGATAATCTGACTTGTATTTTACTCTAAATCTCTTATTGATCTATTCTTCTCTTCTCTCAATCCATTCCCAGTTAAGGTTTCAGAATTCTAGAACAGATACTGTGAAAAATATGCGGTAGGGAAACTGCTTGCATGATAGAGTGTGCCACTTGATATTCTAGGATTTGATTGTGACTTGCTTGAGTGTTCATATTAAATACAACAAAACATGATAAATAATATCACAGATCACCGTACGAGAAGGCCTAAGGAAATAAGTTTAAGCGGACAAATATACTGACAATTGCTAAGACCAACTAAAGTAGATTAGAGTTGATAAGTGTAGCTCGGCCTGAAACACAGTGATTTGATCTCGTTGACAAAATATCTTTAAGTATTACTATTGATGTCTCTGTTTCTGCTGATGAGACTATTTCTGCTGCTGCTACTGACACTGTCATGACTGATGTTGGTGTTTCACCTGATATTCCCATTAGTACTGTTAGCTCCACTATTGTACCTGTGATTGCATCTGAAGCTTTTTCTCAATTCATGAGCAAGGTGTGGATGTTGAATTCCCGACGACAGAAGAAAGAGAGAGGCAAATCAAGAAGAGATTGAAAGTGATGAAGATGTTTTTGCTGAAGTGGATTTTCACATGTTACAAGCTAGAGTGCTAAAATTGGAGACTGAGAATGTATGGCTAA
This sequence comes from Ambrosia trifida, assembly GCA_028751855.1. Lineage (NCBI taxonomy): Eukaryota > Viridiplantae > Streptophyta > Magnoliopsida > Asterales > Asteraceae > Ambrosia > Ambrosia trifida. The sequence continues at coordinate 58,514,830 of CM054128.1, read as the reverse complement.
CTGCTCAGGTGCAGAGTTTGATGGAGACGGTTACTGAAAAGGAGCAGAAGATTACTGAATTGGAGACTGGATTGGGTGATGTTTCAGCCAGATTACTCAACTTGACTCAGAAACTCGAGAACAAGTTTGGAAAGGAGTTTTCAGAGACATCATCCTTCGTTGACAAAGTATTGACTCCTACTGAACGTGAAAGATCAGAGAAAGAACATGAAGAGCATATGGTGAAATATTTCGAAGATCAGGTTCCCAGAGTTAGAGTTCGTCGACCTGGAAGTGCCTATGTTCCCAAGAATCTAGCTGAGCCATCAATTGACCCAATGGAGGAGCATCCAGAAAGATATGTGACAATTACCAGTGATAGGTATGACACTTATGGTAATCGAACTGGGATAGAGTGTTGGAGGTATAATGATGATAAGGGAGTGTTCGTAGTTCATAGAGGAAATGGAGCAGTTGAGTACTATGCTTCTACTTCGGCCTTCAACTCCTGGACCAAGATTGATTTGACAGAACTTTGCAGAGCTCCTTTCATAAACCAGACAAGAAATCCAAGAAATAAGATTGGTCTCATGTTTCATAAGAAGATTCAGGAGCAGGCAAAAGTGAACTTCGGGGATATGAAGACTGCTAGCTCAATGTTGGTGGAATATAAGGGTGTACGAGGTGCTGATGGAAAGCCTTTCAAGACAGTTCAGTGGCCACCTACTGAAAAATTGAAGACCATTCCCTTGACCAAGCCAATGGATAGAGGTTGCTTGAAGGATATGAGGTTCTGGGTCTATGATCCTACTTCTGCATCTGTAGTGATTGTATGTGATACAGATGAGTTTAGGATATCCGACGCTAGAGATCTGATGAGTTTGCATTCTGAAGATGTTCAAGTTCTAGCTAGACATCATATTCAATGTGACCCCACTTATGAAGTTTGTGCAAAATCATTCACCAGTGCTGTAGCTCAAGTTGATAGACTGGGGTTGGCGTCTGATAAAAGGGGACGAGTGGAGACGGAACTGTTTGGTCTGTATGTTGGCAAGTCACCTGAGGAATGGAAGAGAGCAATGGAGGAAAGAAAGAAAAGTTCTAAGAAGCGCAACAAGAAGCAGTAGAGACACCACAAGTCAACACAAACCTAGGGGGATGTTGTTGGGCTAGACTTTAGAAGGTTTGCGTTGTCTTGGATTATGTTAGTATTGCTTGTAGGTTTCGGCCTTTACGGCCCATGTAAAGTGACCGCCCTATGCACTTATAAATAGGGGGTTTCTTAGTTATTTTTCGGCTGCTAGTCCTTTGTTTTGTTGAACTCACGTGTACCAAACAGTTCATAGAAACCGTATGCACTTTGATAATCAAATCATTCTATTTCAAGTTTCTTCTTTGTTCTTTACATACAATCATTTTTTTCGCCTTTGGTTGTGTGCGTGTTTGATACCCGGGAAGGATCTTGGACTTACATGGTGTGTAGGTTGATCAGCATTTTGATCCCCTCCTACTGTGTTTTGTTTTATTAAACTTAACCATAGTGTTGCACCCATGACACTATTTGCCCTTAATGTTTGCTAAATGTGAATTTGGCCACAATTTTGTTCTAAATAAGTCTTTGTGATTATCATATATGCCAATTTAACCCATGTTCTTAATGGATTAATATTATTAACTCCACCCCCTTAAAGGGGTTTCTTTCGCGAAACTTAGAACGTACCGAATAGGAAAGGGTAGAGTTGCCTCATTTCTTCTTTGGATTCCCATGTGATGGGTGATCCCTTCCGCGATTCCGTTCTTACTTTAACTTGAACCAGTGCCTTGGTCTGGAGATTTCTGACCTTTTGGTCCAACAACTCTACTAATCTTGGTGCTAGAATCCTTGTTGTATCAATCCTAAGATCATCAGGCCGTTGACACACCGCTTCTTCGGCCAAGCATTTAAGTAAATGAGAGATGTGAAAAGTGTTATGGATAGCACTTAGCTCGTCCGGAAAATCCAAGGCATAAGCTACTTGCCCTACCCATTCTAAGACCGAGAATGGTCCAATGAACCTAGGGCTTAACTTCCCCTCCTTGAAGCGAATTTTCCACTTCCAAGGTGATACTTTTGGCATGACTTTGTACCCAGGTTGAAATTCGATGGATCTATATTTCTTGTCCGCATAATGCTTTTGTCGATCTAAGGCTGCCTTTAAATGAGCGCATATGGCATCAATCTTCTCACGAGGTCCAACCTCGTCCCAACATACCGGATTTCGGCATCTCCTCCCATACAACATCTTGTACGATGGCATATCAATGTTCATGTGACAGCTATTGTTGTAAGAAAATTCGACAAGCGGTAGATGGGTATCCTAACTGCCCCCGAAGTCAATGACACAAGCCCTGAGCATATCAGTTAGTGTTTGTTTTATCCTTTCGCATTGGCTGTCCATTTGAGGATGGTAAGCGGTGCTAATTAGTAATTTCGTACCCATCTGACCTTGGAAATCCCGCCAAAATTGTGATGTGAAATGTGTCCCCTTGTCAGAGACAATCGACACCGGCACACCATGACGTGACACTATTTCATTGATATACACGTTTGCCATTTTCTTAAATGTATATGTTTATTTGATAGGAAGGAAATGGGCACTTTTCGTCAACCGGTCTACCACCACCCAGATAGCATCGAAGACTCGGGCGGTTCTTAGAAATTTTGTGAGTAAGTCCATTGTAATGTTTTCCTATTTTCAGGAGGGTATCTCTAACGATTGTAACTTGCCATAAGGCTTTTGATGCTCGGCTTTGAATTGATGTCAAGTCAATCATCTTTCCACATATTTCACCACATATCGTTTCATCCCTGGCCACCAATAATTGTGTATCAAATCTCTATACATCTTTGTGGCGCCCGGGTAAATCGAGTAGCGGGATTCGTGGGCCTTATTAACTAGAAGCTCTTTAACGACATAGGTGTTCGACACCCAAATCCTACCGAAACGGGCCTTTATCCCTTCATTGCCATCAATTATATCCTTTGCTTGGCCCACAGTTCTATCTTTTCTCCAATTCTCCTCCTTAATAGCTTTAGATTGGCCACACAAATTTGGTCAAGTAGCCCCGAGGTCACTACTAACTGCATGGATTTCACGCGTATAGGCTTGTAATCCCCTTTTTGGCTTAACACGTCAGCCACTACATTAGCCTTCCCAGGGTGATAATGGATCTCGCAGTTATAGTCCTTAATTGTCTTGAGCCATCTTCATTGTCTCATATTGAGATCTTTTTGGTCGAAGAAATATTTCAAGCTCTTGTGGTCGGTGTATAGGGTGCATTTCAACCTATAGAGGTATTGCCTTCATATCAATAATACGATGACCACTCCCGCCAACTCGAGATCGTGAGTCAGGTATTTTGTTTCTTGTATCTTTAATTGTCTTGAGGCCTATCCAATAACCTTTCCTCTTTGCATGAGCACACACCCAAGACCTTGATGCGATGCATCGGAATACACAACTAATCATCGGAACCGTCTGCAAGTGTTAGAATAGGTGCTTGGGTGAGTTTATCCTTAAGGGTTTGGAACGCCTTTTATTGATCGCCTCCCCAATTAAAGGCCATTTTCGGCACGTCTTCATCTCTGCCTATCAGTTGGTGGTACCCCGATCTCAATTCTATTATAGAAAACCAACTTGCGCCATGCAATTGGTCAAATAGATCATTGATTCTGGGAAAGGAGTACCTACTTTTCACAGTCAATTTGTTTAGTTCCCGTTGTCTATGCACATGCGCATGCTACCGTCCTTTTTCTTTACGAAGAAGACCAGTGCCCCCAGGGGGAGAAACATGGCCGAATAAACCCCTTGTGTAGAAGTTTTTGTAATTAATAAAACAAATCCCGGAGTTTAGATGGTGCTAGTCGATAGGAAGCCTTAGCAACCGGTTAAGCCCTCGGCACTAATTCGATGCAAAATTTCACTTCCCTTTCCAGTGTTACTCCTGACAATTCTTCTGGAAATATGTCTTCAAAGTCTTTTACCACATGCAACTCTTCAAGCGTTGGAAAAGGTATGGTGCAGTCCACCACATGGGTTAAATACGCCTTGCACCCATGTTGGATTAATCTATTCGGTTCAAGGTATGAACACAACATGGGGTGTGACTTCTTTTCTCCATGTATACTAACAAGTTTCCCACTAGGCGATGTTTGCTCAATCACCTTGCAGTGGCATTGAATGTTGGCATGATAACGGGATATCCAATCCATTCCCACTACTATATGGAATTCCCTCATAGCCATTGGAATTAATTTGATGGGAAATTCTTCGCCTGCAATGAGGATGTGACACCCTTGACACATGTGACAAACAAGAAAAATTTTGTTATCTCCTACCTCTACCTCTATGGGTATGGTCAGTTTTGTTAAATGAAATGATGGGTGTTTAATAAACTAATGTGTAATAAAAGATTTATTAGCACCCGTATCAAACAATACATGATTAGGTACATAACTGACTAAGAATATACATGCCACCACATCGGGTTCAACTTTAGCCTCTTCGGCTGTTAGGAAGAAGGACCTAGCTCGAGCTTTAGGAGCTTCCTTTTTCAAAACTTTGGCTTCATTAACATTCAATAATTCCAGGCACGCGGCTTTAAAATGTCTTGGCTTGTAGCAGACACTCACCTTAGAGGAACGGTCCCTAAGCATATGCCCGGTCTTACCACAATTTGGGCATGGTTTGTTCTTGAAGTAGCATTCTCCCTTGTGATTTCGGTGTCAAATCCTGCAACTAGGGGATCCTTGTCCTTGCTTAGGGTTGCCCTTAGCCGGGGACTCATTTTTCTTTTGCTTTTTGGAGGGGCTTGGGTTTGGGTCCGTTGCCCTCCTCTCTCCCCACTCAGTTTGTCTATTCAACTCAATCTCCCGATTCCGGACAACATCCACAATGTCCGTTAGAGTTCCATAATTTGAAGGCTCTAAGAACTCCCGATATTCCCCATCAAGCATGTTATGGTGATGGTAAATTTTTTTTCTTCGGTTTGCACCAACTCGGTACAAAACTTCAGCTTATGAAGGAATACCCCTATGATCTTGTCAATGGTCTCCCATTTGTGCCTTAAATTCATAAATTCCTCTTTCATTTTGTTCACCACCGCCTTAAGGATATGGTGTTTGAAGAATGGCACCTTGAACTCCTCCAAAGTCATATTTCAGATGTTTTTCATACCTTTCTCAGCCTTGACTACATCCCATCAAGTTTTGGCATAATCACGGAGTTGACCCATGGCATAAGCCACTTAATTAATGGGGTCATAGTGACTCTTTTCAAACACCCCTTTGACATCATCTATCCATTTCTAGTATGTTATGGGGTCCATCTGACCCTTATAGAGGGGTGGCTTGCATGTCATGAACCTATCATATGTGCACCCCTTTGTTTCTCTAGTCCTCTCCTGGTCGTGGGCAAGGCTCTCTTTCAATTCGTTGATTTTGTCATCCATGGCGGCTAGAATAGCCCCTTGGATGTCTTGAGTCAATTTCTTCAAGCCGTTTTCTAGATCCTTCCCAACCTCTTCTAAGATTCTTTCATTTACTTCCTCTCGAGTAAGAGGATTGATTTCCTCACCAACATCCATTCACATTTTTTTTTATTGAAATGTTCACAAGAATTTTGTTTACATTTCAATATTTCTCATAGTTTTATGATACATGAAGTTTAACATCTTATGTACCACGATAACAAGATATAATGTTTCTCCTGGTTGGAGCTTTTACCTACTCCAACCAATTGAAATAGTTCCGAATACTACCTCTTATGTTATTGTTTACTAGGTTGAAGTGTTTCTTATCAGAGATTCCTAATAAGGCTTCAACCGAACAAACAACCTTTGGCTGCCACTTGTAAGACCTTTACCCAAATATCGGTTTTTATTAACAAAGTTACTAGATTGACATAGGGAAAAATTATTCTTTTAAGTTTTTAAGATTTTACTTAACCAAATCAAAGTTATACAACATAGGTGTTAATCATAAAATGAGGAACATGTTCATACTCCCAAAATATTAATTAAATGTTTGATAACACAGTGGAAGTCTTAAAAGTCTAGATACTACAACTAGCAAGTTCATGGACTCGCCCAGAATCCAATAAAAAGCCAAAACATAATAGAAGCGTTTGTTCGGTTGCTTGATCAATTCCCGAAAGCCCCTCATTGCACCTCAACCTAAGATGGTAACAAAACACAAGAAGGTTAGCATGAGAACGTGTTAAAACAAAGTTTCACAACAAAACAGAAGCCGGGAACATGCCCACCGTAGGATATGGCATATTGGTCGTAGCCTACGGCCAACATGTTCTGGCCTGTTGTGTCTTCGCCATAGGTTACGGCTTGCTGGCCGTAGCCAATGGCCAGCAACTTCTGGTCGATCTTGTCATTTTAGTCATAGCTTACAACCAATAACCGTAGGCTACAGCCATCAACTTCTGATTTGCAGCCTAAACCATTGCCTTAGCCATATTTCACCATCCTACAATGTGGTTTTGATGTATTATCACCTAGTGAGTCGATTTTGTCCATTTAACTGAATATTCAAAGTGTCTAAATGGCGATTCATCATTCCTACCAAGTCCTTGCCACATTCTATGAGTCGTTTCTCGTGTTGAGGCATCAAACCCAAGGACCCGGACAAGGACTTGCCGGAATCCTCAATGTTGGTGTTTGGCCGTTCAAGGCGTTTGTGAAAGTTATATACATTGTTCAAGACTTACTCAAGATCGATTCTAACATAGGAATGCCTCGGGCTCTACTATTATGGTGGTCAAAGGTTTGATGATGAGGACCATGCACTCCTCAAACAGTCATTAAGTCAACTTCCAAACCATCAGAAGTTTCACAAACTTCTGATTCAAGAACTGCTGATGTACAAACTCAAACATCTGCTTCAGCACCTAAAACTCCTGAAGACACTGAAATTGCTGAACCAGACATTATTAACCTCAGTGGTTTGTTTGATGAAGTACAAGAGCCACCTACACCTGTCAGTGGTTTACAACAACTGATTTAACACAAAGATCATCCACTTGAACAAAACATTGGTGATATTGCATCAGGTGTTCTTACAAGAAACCAGCTTTCCAACTTTTGCTTCTTCTCAACATTTATTTCTCAGTTGGAACCTAAGAAGTACCAAGAAGCCCTCAAAGACAACAACTGGGTGCAAGCCATGCAAGATGAGTTGCTTCAATTCAAAAAGCAACAGGTTTGGGAAATCTGTCGCTTACCACCAAACAAGCAACCAATTGGCATAAGATTCGTTTTTAGGAACAAACAAGATGAGGCTAGTATGATTATAAAGAACAAGGCAAGACTGGTAGTACAAGGTTACTCTCAAGAAGAAGGAATTGATTATGATGAAACCTTTGCTCCAGTTGCAAGGCTTGAAGCCATCAGGTTATTTCTGGCCTATGCCATTTCCAACAAAATCAAAGTTTTTCAAATGGATGTTAAAAGTGCATTTTTGTATGGAAAAATAAAAGAGGAAGTGTATGTCTGTCAGCCACCTGGGTTTGAGGATCCTTCTCATCCTAAGTGGGTGTACAAACTAGACAAAGCTCTTTATGGGCTCAAACAGGCTTCAAGAGCCTGGTATGAAACACTTTCTAACTTTCTACTCAAAAATAACTTCACAAGAGGCTCCATTGATAAAACTCTTTTCATAAAACATGTTGGAAATCATATCTTACTTGTTCAAATATATGTTGATGATATCATATTTGGTTCAACAAACACAAAACTATGTGATGAATTTAAGAAACTAATGCAATCAAAATTTGAGATGAGTACAATGGGAAAACTGCAGTACTTTCTGGGATTGCAGATTAAACAACAAACAAATGGAACTTTTATACATCAATCAAAATATGTTAAAGAATTATTAAACAAATTTTCTTTACAAGACTGTAAATCATATTCCACTCCCATGACACCAACCACACAAGTTGAACCAGATGATCAAGGAAAACAGGTTGATCAAACCATGTATAGATGTATGATAGGTTCCCTTTTATATCTAACTGCTTCTAGACCAGATATTATGTTTTCAACATGTGTCTGTGCTAGATATCAATAAGCTCCTAGGGAATCACACCTCATTGCAGTCAAAAGAATCTTCAGATATCTGAAAGGAACTCCAACACTTGGAATTTGGTATCCTGCTTCAAGCAATACCAAGTTATCAGCTTTTTCAGATAGTTACTATGTAGGGTGTAAAATGTCAAGAAAATCAACATCTGGTGGTTGTCAATTCTTGGGAAACTGTCTATTGTCCTGGAAATCAAAGAAACAAACATCTGTTGCAACTTCAACTGCTGAAGCTAAATACATTGCAGCTGCAAGTTGTACATCACAGATACAATGGCTCCAGTATCAACTTCTTGATTATGGAATCAAATAGACCAAGACACCATTGCTTGTAGACAGTAAATCTGCCATTAGCATCATTCAAAATCCTGTTCAGTTTTCAAAAACCAAACATATTGAAATCAGGTATCATTTCATAAGAGATTGCTATGAAAAAGGCAAGATTGAAGTGAAACATGTAGCAACAGCTAATCAAATAGCTGACATATTCACTAAACCCCTTGACACATCAACATTTCAGAAGTTAGTATCCATGCTTGGGATGCTAAATTTGTAAGTGTTTCTTTTTACCTTTCTTCACATATTTTCATTTTTCACTTACATCTGTTTTTAAGTCTGAAAACTTCTGAAACACAAACAAGAGAGAAACTACTGATGAACAAAACATCAGTATGAGAATATTTTTTCTGAAAAATGATTAACTTCTGATAAAATAAACTTCAGAAGTTATGAATAATGTATTTATAAAGCATTCTCATCAGTTGTTCAAAACTACTGAAGAGAAAGTGGGAAATACTGATGATATTTGTTCTTCATCAGCAGTTTGGTCAAAAAGGGTAAATCAGACTTTTCCCACATCAGAAGTTTGACCTAGGCGGTTAAAAACTTCTGATGAATACATTTTCCCACATCAGAAGTTTGTAGGCGGTTATAAACTTCTGATAAATACCTTTTCCAACACTTATCCTTTCAAAAAGCAAAAATTCCCTCCTTTTCTCTCACAAAACACTCTCAAGACCTAAACCTGCAAAAACACTGTTCGATCCACACACACACAAACCACATGGCTCTATTACTGAAACAGGGACACAATCAAAGAGGCTACTTCGAAAAACAAGAAGCCTGGTCCCAATACGACGAAATCATTGATTTGGTCGTCAAATCCCAATACTTCACCGCCCTCACCATCGACCCTCCAATCCACACTGAAACTCTAAATGAGTTTTGGGCAAACGCAGAGACGGCGACGGTGAACAACAAAGTGATCTCCCTCAATTCAACCATCCAAGGGAGAAGAATGGCAATCACACCGGCTACTTTGGCAATTAGGCAGAGTTTGGATGATGTAAACGCCCCAAACCAATTTCCAAACTCTCAGATTCACTTAACCATGACAGAGTGTGGTTACCAAGGTACTCTCTCACATGCTACAATTTTTAAGAAATATTTTGAACCAAAGTATAAACAGCTTTTTCATTATATTATTATGTGTTTGAGTCCAAAAACTGGATCTTATGATCAGATGCCCTCAACTTTTCAACCTATTTTTCATTCCATAGTGAATGAAACAAAATTCAGGGCATCATCACTTTTCTTTAATGAGTTGGTGTTACATCATCTCAATACTAAAAAGAAGTTTTTGTTGTACCCAAGATTTATTATGCATTGCATAATAAAGGAACTTGGAGAAGAGGTACTTGTGGGTAAAACTACAATTTTAAACCCTTTGTCCTCACAAGCATACTCAAGGCACAACAAACCGGCTGCCTGGCCAGAAGATGACCAAGGGGAACCAGAAACAGTCCCCATGGAACCCTCATCTTCCAAACCTACACCCCCGAAGGCCAAGAAACCCAAGCAACAAAAACAAAAACTCACCAACCCAAAAAGAAAGGCAGTTCAGGAGTTTGAGATGCCTGAACTAGCTAATGTGCAATCTGCACTTGATAAAGATGTGACTGAAACATCCTCTCAGTCTCATCCATCTCAAACCCCACCAAGAGCACCTATAACAATCCTTTTCAAAAGAAAGAAATTCAATAAAACAATCCCAATAGACCCTTCTTTTGAAACTGCTGAACCCATAGACCAAACTACTGAACCAGCACCCCAAACTTCTGAACCAGAAATTGAAATTGCCAAGCTTCTCTCTGGGCTAAAAGAGAAAATCCCATCCGAACATGTCAGTCCCCAACAACCACATCAAACAGGGGACATAGCCTCGGAACTTGACATGGATGTGGACACTCAAAGCCCTAACCAAAGAGATGAGGATGAACCAGGGTCTCTAAGCCCAAACATAGATACTCTAGGTACATTTGAGGCTGCTACTACTCACATACCACCTTGTGGTGGATCTGAGGAAAGAAGTCACATTGCTAAGACCTCATTTGTGGCAACTACTGATGAAGTCTTAATGCCTAAGGTAGGAAATCCTCTGAACCAAGAAAAAGAGGTACATGAGACAACTGAGTTGGGCTCAGCTCATGATGTAACTGATACTGTCCTCATTGAGGATGTAATCAGGGATTCAGATGATTCCATTGATTTGGATGATGTTTCACAACCAAACATTGAATTGACGGCTGCTAGTGAAGGTCCTGCACCTGGTGTATCTAAGCTCAAAGAGCTGGTCACACCAGATCAGGTTAAAGTCCACTTGATCCCTGATTCCCCTAAAGTGGCATCTTCTGTACAACAAGAAGATCAACCCAAAGCACACCCCTCACTACAAATGCCTACCCAATTCCCTGGGTCAACAAGCATAGACTTGAACCAACTATGCAGCCCAGATGGTCCCTTATACCATATGATGAACACACTCATAACCAATCACTTCAGAACCTACACAGCTACTTTGGAGCTGTCAGTCAAGAACCAACTTGAAGTGATCAAAACAAAAGTAAATGATCTGTCAAACAAATTTGACCACAACTCAAAACAGATCAACATTCTAACTGGTACTTTCTCCAAACCTTCCAAACTTGATGAATCCAAAAAGGGGGAGAAAATTAGGGAACCAAAGGAGTCACTCAAAGCTAGAGTAAAAGCAAGAGTGGCTCTCCAAGAAAGAGAACTCAAAGACAAAGCCAGAAGACAAAAACTGGCTCAACAATTTGGTGTCTCTGAGAAAGAAATAGAAGAAGCTGAAACATCCCAAGGCCAAAATGAAGAAACTTCTGATGATGAATGTTCTGATGATGATTCAGAAAGTACTGAAGACAATCCTTCAGTAGTTGACAAACCTTCAGCAGTTGTCAACACATCAGAAGTTAACACTTCCAACATACAACCAACTGATGAGCCTTCCAAGACAACTGAACAAGAACCAACTCCTATTCCAAAGCCTACTACAACTACAACAATGACTGTGCTGAACCCTTCTCCTCTATCAATGAACAAATAACTACTTGAGAAGAGTTTGATTGCAGCCGAAAGAAAGGCTAAGGAAGATGAGATCTGGAATGCTTTGGAAGCAAGGGATGACTTAAGCTACAATGAAAAACTACAAGCTTATGGAGCTGAGTTATAAAGGCAGGCTAACCTTGAAGAAGTTGCTGAAGAAGACAAAAGACAACAACTGATGTCTTACATTACAAAGAACAGCAAGACTAAAGCCTCTTCACTGAAAGGACTCTCCATGGATGAGCTAACAAGAAGAGCTCAAATTGTTGCAGACAAACTTACAACAAATAAAGATGGAAAAGCCAAGAGAGCTGAGATGATTGAAGAATTGGTGGCAAACAACTATGGTTCAAAAGCTTCTGTGTCAAGATGGAAAGAAGAAAAATTACTAGACACATACAAGAAGTACAAAGCTGCAAAGGCTGCTAATCCAGAGAAGTTCAAAACTTCTGAAGTATCAACTTCAGTAGTTAGAACTTCTGGTGTTACAAGAACTGCTACCAAAAGAAGAAGACAGAGAACAATACAAAGACTGACTTCAAGATGGTACTACTAGAAGGAAACACAGTAGTCCATTCAGACTTTGATATTGAAGAAAAGCCTCTGATAACACAGTTCAGGGATCCTTCTACATTTGCCTACCAAATCCAGAAGACCATCAAAGACAAACTGCACACTAAGGTAGTTACTGAACATCACTTGCCAACTTTCAAACTACCTGATGTGATGCAACAAGAAGAAAGAAGTGAATCCCACCTGATAGTCACTGAAATTGAAAATATTCAACACTCAGGAACTTCCCAAGGGACCAGGATGGTTCCCTATACTTCAGACTTTGACAAGTCTAAAGTGCTGATCATCAGATGGTCCTTTACTGATGACAACTCAGTATTAGTGACAAGGAGAGATCTTACAAGCAAGACCTACAAGTCCATAAATGAACTGAAGAAATTATCAACTCGGGACTTGCTTACAATTCAACATCTGGAACCTCAAAGGGGATCTCTTACTGATGAGCAGCTTAATCAATTAAAGAATTCCATGTTCAAAGGGATATGGAAGATTGTGAATGACAGAAGAAAATAATAAGGAATTAGAAAGGTTTTGGCTTCATCAATCCAGGGGGAGATTGTTAGGACAAAGAGGATTGGTGAAACCACTTTTGGAAACCCAAGTCTAATTCACTTATGTCTGAAATATTCTAAGTATAGAACTACTGAAAAAAGAAGACTAAAGTACTGAAGAAGGATTCTACAAGTACTGAAGAAGAAATGCATCAGAAGTTCTGAAGTCCAAACCAGACAGTTCACTGAAGAACTACTGAAGACAAACTACTCATCAGTAGTTTGTCATTCATCAGCACTTGTTCAAGAATCTTTCCATAGCCTTATGTTTCAGTAGTTTATTAGTTTAGTATTACTTTAACTTTTTGTACAATTTCCAAGATTGCAACTTATTGCAACTTGTCTCTGAACTTGCTTTTTGGCAAGGTTCATGTATTTGTAAAGTCTATAAATAGATGGGTTCATCCCTCTGTTTTAGACAATTGATTTTTAATACAGAAATCCTTCAAAGCTTATCATTGTTATTTTCCATTTCATTTATTGAGAATCTGTTTAAGTATTCATTCTCATTCAATGCTTAGATTCTCATTAAATACTTGTCTTTAGTTTTATCAAACATCCAGGGGGAGTAATAACTCCTGTTGATAAGTGTAGCTTTAACTTAAATCATTCCGCTGTGCTATTACTGATAAAGAACTTGCTAGACACTTAAGTGTTCACCAGCAAGTTCATACAATGAGAAATACTAATCCAACACGTAATCGTGAGAAACAAAGCTCGACTGGTTATACAAGGTTTTCATCAAGTGGAAGGAATCGACTACAACGAGATTTATGCACCTGTGGCACGTTTAGAAGCAATTCGCATGTTTCTAGCGTTTGTCTCAAATAAGAAATTCAAGGTGTATCAAATGGACGTTAAGAGCGCGTTTCTTTATGGTGTGGTCAAGGAGGAAGTTTACGTAGGTCAACCACCAGGCTTTGAGGATCCTATCCACCGGGATAAGGTCTATGATCTGAACAAAGCGTTATACGGGGTGCACCAAGCTCTACGCCAATGGTATGAGGAGCTGAGCACGTATCTTCTATCTGTAGGATTCAAGCGCGGTTTGGTAGACTGCATTCTATTCACCAAACAAACAGGAGATGACTTGCTTCTGGTCTAAATGATCTACTAATGAACTTTTGTGTAGAGAATTCAAAAAAGTGATGCAGGAAAAGTTCGAAATGAGTGCGATGGGAGAGATGCAGTTTTTCCTCGGCCTGCAGGTGGAACAAAGACCAACGAGGATCTTTATTCACCAGACAAAATACGTTTCTGAAGTTTTGAGCCGATTCCAAATGGAAGATTCGAAGCCGATGGATACCCCTATCCAACCTAATCACGAAATTGGAGTGGACGCTAAGGGGGAGCTAACTAATCCTTTTACATACAGAGCAATCGCCGATCTCTGATGTATCTCACCGCCTCCAGACCAGATATAATGTTTGCCACATGTCTCTACTCACGATATCAGTCGAAGCCGAAATAGAGTCATCTCGCAGCTGTCAAACGGATCCTACGATATCTGAAGGGTTGTCCGTCGATAGGACTATGCTACCCTAATGATGATAATTTTGACCTAATTGCTTTTAGTGATGCAGATTGGGGCGGTTGTTACAAAGACAGCAAATCCACAAAGGCTGGATATCAATTTTTGGGGATCAGGCTCGTGACTTGGCAATGCAAAAAGCAGATGGCAATAGCTCTATCCACATGTGAAGCAGAATATGTGTCAGCTTCAAGTTGCTGCTCACAGGTTCTGTGGATTCAACAACAGATGGTCGATTATGGTTTGCAATTTCTTAAAACCCCTATTCACTGTGACAATGAAGCCGCAATTGCATTAACTAAAGACATGGTCAATGCTCACAGGTTCTGTGGATTCAACAACAGATAGTCGATTATGGTTTGCAATTTCTTAAAACCCCTATTCACTGTGACAATGAAGCCGCAATTGCATTAACTAAAGACACGGTCAATCAATCAAAAGCTAAACATATCCGGATTAAGTATCACTTTATCCGAGATTGCTAAGCCAAATAGTTGATTGACATGGTCAAAATCCACACTGATTACCAACGTGCAGATCTTTTTACCAAAGCTTTCGATAGATCTCGATTCGACTTTTTGTTAAAAGCTAACAGTATAAAAGAAAAACAAGACTGATCATCAACTCTGTTTATCATTTTTCCGTTTTTAGTTTTTATTGTTTTTCAAAAATTCAAAAATCCAAATATATGTTTTACATTTTAGGGGAGATTTAGATTTTCAGAAAAATCCAAAAACATTGAAAAATCCAAAAATCCATAAAAGCTAGAATAAAAACCAAAATGATTTTCAGGAGATCTGACACATGCTAAAGATTTAAAATGTTCTATAAGCCGTGTGTTGAATCTATGTGATGTGCTGGTAAGCTTCGTAGACTTATTACCGCGTGTTAGATACATACATATCAAACGAATTGAAATGTGGATGAACTCCTCATTGGCATATGGTCTTAGTACCGTAATTTCGTTTGATAGGGTATTTGTACAAAACTCAGAGGTTTCGGGTCGTTATGTTATTAGTTATCTGGGGAAAGCCTTTCTGTTCTTCTGTCGTAAGTTCTTACGGACCTAGATCAGACAGGGTATCTTTATAAAAGAGCTTTAAGTCCAAATCCTAAAGTTACCGAATTGAGGAACTTTCCATGTATGACAATAATCAAAGATTATCTAATGCATCGTATCCAATCATTGATGCAAATCATGATTGATATTAACCCTCAACCTGGTAGATTGCATCTGTTACTCTGCAGCATTGATTTGCTGACCTGTAGACCTCTGTGCCTCAATACCTTGTAATATTACAAATAACGAAAGCATAATCACGTGTTACAATGAGTCTTTGTGCAAATTATTCCTTGATACGGGAGTATGTCATGTGCGTGGGAACCACAGACAATTTTGTTTATATGAACTATCCATATTATTTTCGAGGATTGTGGTAACCGAATGTAAAATCCTGAAAATCTCAAGTTTGTTTGTTTGGTAATATGAACTATCCATATTATTTTCAAATGGATCGGTAAGCGGGTTTCGCCACGTACAGCTTTATTTAATGAGCCGATTGACAAGCTTGACACCTATATCTTGGCATGAAATGCTGAGGGACCCAAATGTTTTGTTTGAAAGGTTCTAGTAACAAATTTTGGAGCAAGTGATCGGAAGCTAGAGTATGGGAACTAGTGTGTAAATATGATGGTTTATCAGGTGAGACTTACTGTGCAACTTTGATATAAGTTAAGGGGCATTTGTGCATATTCTAATTTCTTTTTTTCTCTACGTAAACCAAATAGCCTAGTACCACCTGATTTGATGGTATTCATTCATATGAAACCCTAAAGTCGCGTCAACGTTTTCAAACCTCTATGCTCGATAAACTAAGGAAAATGATTCTATTTTTCTTCACGATCATCCATCTAGACCAGAAAACCATCAGTCAACCTGGTTTCCTTGGGTTTTCGCCCATCCTAAAATGAACCGAGGAGTTCATGGCCTCCAAGCTTTATACTTTGGTTCTTTGGGTTGGATGTTGTACCATTGTTGTTGGTCATATGTTTTCCTCCTTTTGGTTGTTCACAACAATATGCTAGGCAGTTCTGGTATGTCTCGTATTCTTGTACATTTGAGATTCGTTATGTACTCATAGAAACGTCTAACCTCAGAACTCGGCGTAATATAGATTTGGTCTTCAACTTACACGTATGGTTATCATAGGTTTAGGAGCATCCGGTGGTCATGGGTTATAGTGTATCTCGTGTATATATATATGGTCACGACTTAATTGGATGGTTTCATTATGTTGTGTTTTTTGTGTCCGTGAAGGTAAACGAACGTGACAGAGAGAGAGATCTGGAAGGAAGAGGTCGGCATAGTTGGTGGTTCGGGTGGTTTATGGACTCTTGTAGGGTGGTGGTTGTGAGGAACAATAATAGCGGCAAGGGAGATGACAACGATGTTCCCCGTGACGAGGATGGTGGTTGACGGAGATGTTGGTATTCGAGTTGACCGGTTTGATAGATGGTATAGTAGACGGGGGGGATTCAATTATGTTGGTACTCGGCTTGGTGTTCGTTTTGTTTGACAGAGATGTGTTGAGTTCGACGTATTGATGTACCGTGATGATGGTGGCGCAAAGTGGTGATGTTGTGGAACGTTGAAGTAGAAGACGGTACGCTGCTTGGGGTACTGGAAGATGTTCATGGTGGCACAAAGTAGCTCATGTGTGTTGTATGAGGTGTAACATCATGTATTTTTTTTTTTTGAACTTTGAATTAATAAAATCACCACGTTACCCACCTTATATTTTAACATTCTTATGTATTTTAAATATTTTAAAGTCGGTATAAATTCAAACAAATGTATAACTTTTTCCAATTAACAACATATTCTAACCTCTTTATACTTCTTTCTATATAATAATAATTACAAAAAAATAATAAAAAT
Organism: Ambrosia trifida; assembly: GCA_028751855.1. Lineage (NCBI taxonomy): Eukaryota > Viridiplantae > Streptophyta > Magnoliopsida > Asterales > Asteraceae > Ambrosia > Ambrosia trifida. The sequence goes on along the minus strand of CM054128.1, from coordinate 58,497,723 downwards.
ACAATATGTTTCTGAATTTATAAAAAAATCATTTACGATTTAGTTTTTTTAAAAAAACAAAAACAAAACAAAACAAACATATGTTTTAAATTACAAGAATAAGCCCACCTCTAACCATAACCAATTTAACCCAATCCAAAGTCCCAGCCCAACAACACCCTACCCGGCCCAAACCATAAACCTTACTTCCCCTCTTCTGATCTTCGACACACCAGACCAAGGTTTGAACACCAACACCACTTTGACCACATCATTAAGACTAGTTTGGAAGCCATTTTGTAATTGATGTGTGTTAATTGACCGACACATTATTCTCAGCCATAAACAACCCATAGTTAACTTAGTTATAGGTGTGTACAGCTAATTCGAAGGCTGATTGGCTTGGTTTTGACCAAATCGTGGTCAAAGATTAAAACCTTCTAATTATACAACTACATTATAAATTGAACCACGTTTCATGATTAGAACCACCCGAAACCCAAAACCCTATATTCATGTTTCACCCTTGATCACTACAATGAGCACATTATCAAATTGTTGACTTTTTCTTTGAATCGCAATTAGGAGTTATTGTTCTAGGTATGATTCTAATTCGTGTTTTCTATTGATCTTCGACACACCAGACCAAGTTAAATGCTTCGGCCTCTTGGAGTGGCACGGTTAGAAGGATTCGGTCGCTTGCTTTTCAGCTATACCATGTAGCACAAATGAATGATTAAGTGATTAACCTTAATCAACACAATCGATAAACCTCTATGATGTACTTGGCGCGGGTAGTTTTTCCCATAACCAACCATATAACTTGTTGCTATTGGGTTGTCTCCAAGAATATAGTCCACCTACAAAACATTCATAAACACTACAAAAGCATAGATGTTGATTATTACATTAATGTTTTCAAATAGCCTAAGCCCATGTTTTGGGTCCCCATGTATCGACTGCCCCGAAATCATCGCATTCCAACACACTGAATTCCTAACCGACATTCTATCAAAAATAACCTGATCAATATCCGGTCTCCCACACTTACAATACATATGGATTAAAGTCGTGCCAATAATCAAGCTCACATTCACTGATATCCGAATCATCGCTCCATGAACAGACCTCCCCTCTTTCAACCTACACGACCTCCCACAAGCCGTAACCACACAACCGTCATATCATTCCACTCACCACCCATCCCAACCACCCCCCTAGACCACTTCGACACATTCCCGGGACTCTTCCCATCCAAATATCCCTTCATCAACACATTCCACGACACCACATTCCTCTCACTTATCTTATCAAACAACCCATGAACCAACCCCATGTCACCAACCTTCATATACCCATCAACCATCGAGTTCCACAACACCAAATCTCTCAGTTTGGTTTAAGCTTTCCATCAAGCAACTAGTGTGCATTTATCAAACCTTAAGCTTTTAAACACTATAACATAGAAATTATATTTATACACCAACATGATGCACAAAACCTTGTAAAACAACCTAACATATAGCATTTAAAGATGAAGATATAAAGGAGTTCCAGAGCAATTAAAATTAACTAACATCATCAAAAATCAAACAAAATGGATACCAAATTAGAGGGAGGAAGAAGGGGACCTGATATCTTCATCCAATCGATTCTTGAGGTTGTTCAATACTTAAAAGTTGAGTCTATATATAAAGAACATACTGTTCAAATAAAAGAAACCATCAACGTAACCGACAGTGCTTGATTTGTTAAATTAATCACCTCTAATTGCCCATTAAATCAGGAATTAAAGCTTTCAGAGCTCTAACCAAAAACTGGCGTCTTAAAGAATCTCTAAAGACGCGTCTTAAGCCTGTTGGAGGGAGGATGGAGTATGTGCTTGTGAACTTAGGTTGGTGATACCAACTTATTGATTGTTATTTGTTTTAAGAAAACTTGTATCTTAAATATGTTAAAAAAAAATTTTAAGGTTAATTTATTTTAAATCCTATGGTCTATGGGACTTGAACCCAAGACCTTCCACAACTTAGGTGTTTTAAAGGCTTTGCCTTTGCCAATGGACCACCACCCCATTGGTAAATATGTTAAATTCTAATACTCACTAATTTTAACTAATTAATTTACCTCTTTTTACTTGTATGAATGGGAAGTGATTTAAACATTATCAAAATTATTTTACACTCGTCATATCGATAATCTATTAACATCATATAATAATTAAAACAACACACAGTGATGGTATATAATAATTAAAACAACACACGTTGATGGTATCACGTACACAACATTTTTGTTTCTTTTTGTGAAAACTAAAACATAAATAAACAAAATATTATAGCTTGTAACATATATACCGATACATTAAAACATAACTGAAGTTATGAATAGAAATTGATTAATTATGATTTGATATAAATTTGTCTCAAGTTTCGTAAAAGGACAAGCTAGTGGGTTTTAAATTGTGGTTTAATGAAATTTATGAAAGAGGTTGCATGTGGGAGAATAAAAAGTGTGTAGTACACATATACAATGGACATTACATATTGTTAGTGGGTGATCGGGTAAGAAACCGATCATAGTACCTTGATTATGGGCTTTTATCTCAAAACATGAACTAAACAAGTTTTTATAAAAAAATGATTCAAATCCGATTAATCATGTGAGGTTTTTTGATCCGAAAATGTTCCTAGATGCATGGCCAATGGTTTAACAAAAACATTTCCTTTACAAAGTGACCGATCGTGTATAATAATAGAACAATATGTGCATTGTCCTTCTAAGTTTAAACTTGTGATTAACTTGTGCATGCTAACCGATTACTTAGTGCTATATGGGCTGATTAATAATGATCAAAATGCTTGGGTTTTAGGTTCACAATATGGCCGAAGACTAGAGATTAGAGGTGGGGTTAGAGCTTACCTTGAGGTTTGGTGGTTATAAGCGAACCTTGGGACCCTTGTAAGCTTCCTAGTGCTTCAGTTATCAAAGGAAAAGGGAGTGTGGTTTCATCCGAGAGATATTGAGAGAGAGTAGAAGTGTCGGTGTGAAGAAAAATGAATAGTTTGCTCCTATTTATATAGTGGTAATTTTGGTCATCAAAGCTCCCTAGGATTGATGATTTTGGATGAGGTATACTAGTTTAGTGCAAGTATTTGAGGTGATGAGTCGTCAATGGTTGTCTTTAGTCGATGTCTTCTTCTTGTTCCCAATAGGCTTCGGCCGACTAGTATTTATAATGGGAGAGGCAAGTTATTTTGTTTAGGGATCATAACTAGAGGAGTACATTTCCTAATTGAGGTATGATAGTGACAATACAAAGTGCCAAAGATTGTTGGATTGATAGTGATGGTTCCATGGTTCATTTGGCCGATTATGGTGTAGGTAGTATATATATATAGGTAGTCGACTAGTATAAGAAAAGGGTTAACATTGGCCTTATGTAAAATTAGGTGTAAGTCATGACATCACTTGGGTTCTAGATTGACTATGTCATGAGTTTTGCTTGTCTTATGTCTTGCACATAATGGCCGATTGGTTGTAAAAAGAAAGGATTGATAGTGACATTCCTATGACAAGCATTGTCACTATCTTCTTGGATGTTGATAGTTCATAGTATTAGTTGTAGATCTTTGAAGTTTCCATGGGGCAGTGGTTGATTAGCAAGGGACATGTAAGGTGTTTTGTCTATTTGCCATATTAGTGTAAGTTGCCAACTATCATGAGTTTCACTCATGACACTCATCGGCTAGTATAAGACAAAAGAATGAGAGAAAAAAATATCTAGATGATAGTGATAGTTCATGGGTTTCATGAGTTGGCAATCCTTGTCTCTTGTGTGTAAGATTTTGTCTTATCTATAATACACACATGTTTATATATATCTATATATATACGCATACATATGTGTGTGTATACAAGTCCATTGTCTTGTTCCCATCAACAATATATAATCACATGGTAATATATATATATATATATATATATATATATATTGTATTTAGCCTATCATACATGTGTGTGAAATGTGTATATGTATAATATTGAACTAAATATTTATTCTACGCATGTGTATCTACTAGAAAAAAATATATAGTTTTAGTCTTTTAAAATCCATACGTTTTGTTGATCCTTATGATGGTCATGGTGTTATGGTAGAGTTTATTTTCGCATAATCGTTCAAATAATTCGGCACACTGACATACATATTCTAAGCGCATTGTAAAACAAACAAGTTAATTGTACGGACTCGACTAGTGAATTTGGCGGGTGTCACACCAACCATCACTAGTTAACTCCTTTTGGCCCGACTTAACTCATACATAAAAGCATATATTCCCGATAAACACCTTATACACACCTTGTACCATGAAACAAATAGCACACTATGAGTCCGAAGAGATGCTTTAACGACCTTTATAAACAAACGGTCTTTCAATGAATAAATTTTGTAAAATTTTTCCAAGGTTTCAAGCTTACCCAATCCTAACGGGTAACATTTGACTTTTTCAAAAACAAAAATTTTCAACCTTAATGAAATTTTAACTTAGAAATTAAAGAAATGTTTAAATATAGAAAATCCTATTTTCCAAAATTCGTCGAGGCATTCGGGATCATATTCAACCTCATACGTATCCTACCCAGACTTCCCAAATATTTTCAAGGAGAATCAACCCAAACCAAACCAGATTCCCCATTGTCTTCAAAACAACTCATATACTTCTACTAAGTTACCAGCTATAGTGGAGACTATAAACTTATACGTTGTTCACAACCCTTATCATTTTCCTTGCTGTGAATCGATCTTCTTTTCAAAGCTTGAAATCTGTTTTCAGAAATGTTATGTTATTATAAGCTTTTCATGTCATACACGTTGGTTTTTATCACTCACACCATTTTGAATCTTGGTCTTTTGAAAGACATTCGATTTATATGGTTTCCTCTTACATTTTATAATCTTGTTTCGCATATTTTCAAGTCAAATGTAAACATTCTTGTTTTTATATGAATGATCCAATATATGTTTCGGAAAAAGAAACATGCGACTGATAAGATGCATTACAACAATTTTCAACTCGACTTCTCGTAAACACATGAACGTGTGTACTTACGAAGTCTTTTCATGTGAACCTATTTTGAATGTAAAACATTCTTCGATTTCTAAAAAGTTATTCTCATGCATTACTACTATTCTTTTAACTATATCACAAAGTTCGAGAAATCTATGTCTTATAAACGAAAACTTATCCTTTTACACTTGTATTTTTTTTATAAAAAAATCACAAAAATTTTGGGTTTAACAAAATAGTTGGGCATATCTGCATTGGAGTGTTGCTAAATGCCTGCTACCATTTAGTGCAAAATTTCGAAACTTTAACTCGCATGCTGTTAGACTATACGTCTGTTCTGCATACCATTATTTGCAGTAAATTTCATTATTTTATTTTTGAACCATTTTTATCTATAGTGATTCTTACATATTATCTTAATGGTGGTCGTTTTCGCATTATTCTATTGGCAGTTATTCTCACATACTATTTCTGGTTATTCTCGCATTTTTTAGCGGATATCCTGATGCGTTTGTTGTGATTATTTTTTTTACTAATTATTAGCAGTCATTCTTGCATCACTGGTGTTGAGCATTAGTTCAATTTATTTACTCTTATTCTGTGCATTTGCGCGATTTACACGATTTATTGCACTTTCGAATCGAAATTTCATGCTATACTTATATACTTTTTGTGAACGCGTATTTTGTATGCATATTTTTTTTTCTGTTTTGAGCAAAACCCTGTTATACTTTTTCATTATTTTGTTCACCACCATGGTCAATAAACATACAAATTGATAGCTCGTATGAGATCTAAGCCAGTTCCCACGTACGACTCGGTTTAGAGTATTCCTCTAACCCGAGGGTAATAGTGTAATTCTCAGAGTTTATCAATATGGTTGTTTAGAGTCCAATGGTGTGAACAGAAATTTACCGTTTAAGGGTGAACCCGAAAGGTGAAGGACCTCTAACCATGTCTTATACTTATACATTATTTTCGTTACGGTTAAAGGGTGAACCTGAAAGGGAAAGACCTCTAACCATGTCATGCTTGACTATTATTTCATTGCAGTATCTATTTTCTAACACATTTTGGTTGCACACATTGCTTCTCGTATAATTTATGTTAGTGTTATGGAAAAGCATAAAACCCTAGTGTAAGGTAAATCGATGATTACGGTTTGGAACGCAATCATGGGTTTACAGGTACATGGGGGTGGTGTGTGATTCTAGTTAGGCTATTGCTAGACAACCAGTACGACTCCAAAGTATCAGTAGTGTGGTGGGTTAGCTGCGTTACACCCTATATATAATGTCACACCCTCAAATTTCCACCTGCGGAGTTCTACCGCGAGGCGTGTGACACACCAGGATCCAAGTCAACGGTCACAATAAACGACGTCTAAATGTAAAAACATACGTAAACAAAAACCATGCATAAGTTTAAAACCAACATTCAAACAGTGCGGAAGCATTTAAAGTTTACAAACGTCATGCAGAAACAAAACATAAGTTTAAAAGTTCATAAATCCAAACATGCAGATGAGACCCTAGACGCGAGACGACTCCAGTGCGACCTCGTGCGCCTATCCGACAGCTGCTACCTTAGCGACCTGAGAAAAACATGCTAAAAGAGTCAACATATAATGCTGGTGAGTTCACAGGTTTTAATTAAACGTTTAAAGTGATCCTTCGAAAACCGTTACCATCACAGTTACTACTATGCTTATGAGAACGCTAGCTAGGCGCAGAATGAGATACTCATACGGGTGAAACCATTACTGACTGAGCCGTGTGTTACCCTTTGTTTCCTATGGGCTACCGTCATCGCCGGTAGACCTTGTTTTGTTAGAGACAATATGCACCCGCCCGGCCTCCAGCCGTCGAGTGGGGTTTGTCAGTCCCCAATAGCGCTATCCATATTTCCCCGCCATATACCCATGTTAGTGGTTTCAAGGGATTTTCGATGAACCGTATAGTAAGATAAGTAAGCCATAGTATAACGTGATAAAGAGTCATGAGCCATAAGAGTTTAACAAGTCATAAGTCATAAAAGAGTTTGTAAGCATGTTTCTCACCCCGAAAGCAAAAACTGTAAAATGTGGGGCCGTGAACTCACCTTAGATAGCGTTCCTCAAATATGTGTAAAGATGTTTAGCCCTTGACAATCCCTCTACCGGAGATCTATCCAAATGTTCACATAAGTGTTCCGACTAATAACCATAAGGTTATCTAGTCCCCGATTGTCCAGATCATAACCAAGTATGTTTTAAAACGTGTTTAAATGTCCAACCGACACACTAGACCGACCCGACATCCCGTTGGTGACCCATTACCCTAACTAATCAAGTACACATAGATTACATGCAAGGTTCAAGCATAAAACACTTAGTTTGTATCAAAAATCTCATTTCTGTTAACATAGGGTCGAATGTAGTGGTAAGTGGTCGAAGGTGACTTGGATTGGTCGAATGTGGGTTCAAACTTCCACCTTCGCCCCTTTTTCTTCCACCTTCGCCCACTTGTGGTTCATTCGCCCCTCAAGTTTCCAGGTTCGACCCCTGGAACCCACCTTCGCCCATTCGACTGGCCGAAGGTGTTCCAGGTTCGACCCTGCTGTGTTGTTTACTCAAAAACGCGTCCAAAAACATCCGAAAACATCACGAAACATCATGAGTTACAGCAGTCAAGCATCATTAATATATTCCTACGAAACCCTACCAATTTTACCCCAAAATCTATCCGTTTTTACAAGTTTCCTAAAATAGTAAATTATGGAGATGTCACATCATCATGCATGAAAATATTACCCAATTAGGAAACTTCTGAAATCAATCAATAATTAGCTCATCATCATCAAATCATCATGAACAAGAAACCCTTATCCTAACTCTATCATTATTATCCAAAAACAAGCCCTAAATCTAACAAAGATTCCTTTAATCGACAAAACACCATCAACAATCAATTGTAACATGTTTCAATCAGAACCCATCATTAATAACAGCCCTAGGTTGTTGCCATATCCTCTATACAACAAGAAATCATCAAACAATGCATAATATCACATTAACACATGTTAATTTGCATAAAAACTCATTGTTTATGAATAGGTTTTGGTTAGGAATGGTTTTTATTCATAAAATAGGTTGATATCAGATCTGGACCCTTGGGGTTTAGATTAAAACAAGTCAAAATTGTTTAAAAAGGACTTAAAATGAAGAACACACCTTAGATCTTCACTTGTAATGATTTAGAGAGTTAGGTTATGAAAAAAAAGCTCAAAAACTCCTTCCCCAATGATAATAGCTGATAGAGAGTGTTTGGAGGCGTTTAGGGTTTGTGAAATGGTGAAAAATGGCTAAAGATGGTATTTATACCCAGTCCAGGTTCGCCCCTTTTATGTGGTCGAATGTGGAACTTTTCCACATTCGCCCATTTGTAATGGTCGAATGTGGAACTTTTCCACATTCGCCCACTTTGTTTCTACGTTCGCCCATTTTTCAAGTTCCATTTCCACGTTCGCCCACTATTTCCACATTCAGGTCATCAGCACTTTTTAACACATGTTAACAGCACTTTTTAACACATGTTAACCTTTTCCCAGTTTGTCGTGTTTAACGCATTCTAACACATCTTAACACATAAGCATGCACCCATAGTCTATGTTTAGCATATTTAGGCACGTATAATCATTTGTACATCGTTTAAGCAAGTATAAGCATACAATCCACCGCACGACCCATAATCTACACATATACTTAATTAGTTCATGTAATGTCACCAACAACGGAACCCGGTACTAATGTATTCCTAAAACGACTCCCAATGATCCTCCAGATCATTGAACCCTGGACAATCCTAATCTGACCCGACTCAACTAACCCAGTTAAGTTTGTTTATAAACGTTTCTCGCTAAGGTAGACTTAGATGTTACTATTATGTTTAAGCCGAACATGCCGGGTGTCACATCATCCCCACGTTGAAAGAATTTTCGTCCCGAAAATTTCCCGAAGTCGAGGAGGGAAAACAAATAAGAAGAAAAATTTTCCGGGTCGTCACATCATCCCCCTGTTGAAAGGAATCTCGTCCCGAGATTCTTTCGGTTTCAACAGTAATGAGTGTCGACCTCTGTGCCCACGTAACGTTTCCCCAAAATACAACAAGTGAAGGTCATGAATCAAACGTGCCAGTAACAACCGGGAAACCACTTTCCCCAAATGCGAGTATGAGACAAGAGACCCCCGATGAAAGCCTACTGGAGACTACTATGATCGGTATAACTAACCCACCGGTACCGTCCAAGTAGCATCCCCAAAGGACCCTCATCGACCCAAAGAATGAGAAACAGTGACCAAACCACAAAGAAAACACCCGAAAGCACGAACACACAACAATGCGGATAAAAGTGTAACCAAAGCGTAACAAGAGATAAGAGAGAATACGTACGGGTAACAGTGTCTGGGTCCACCTGGTTCTCCCTAGCACCGATCACATAAGCATGAGCACGAGTAAGCCGGCCACCGCCTTCATTGTCTCCATCCTTCCCTGCAGTCCCTGTGCCCCCTTGATTCAATTTGGGACAGCTTCGCTTGAAGTGCCCCGCTTCTCCACAATGATAGCAACCCCGATTCCCCTGTGGAGCAGGGGTAGTAATAGCAGTAGTCTGAGTCGTCCTGGAAAGGTTGACCCTGCAATCCTTGGCATGATGCCCCGGTTTCTGACAACGCTCACAGCGAAAACTCTCACAAGTACCATAGTGATGAAACCCACAACGTCCACACTTAGGGCTTTTCCCAGCATAGCCCCCCTGTTTCTGGTCCGATGCTGACCCAGAAGCTTCAGTCTTCTTCGCTGCCGGTTGTCGCTGAGTCCCCGATGAACCCTTATCCACGCTTTCCCACTTCCTCTTGTTCTCAGCCGGCGCCTTCACAGAAGAGCCCCTAGGAGGCAAGACACCCTCAGAAATCTTCAAGTTGGTCATCTTAGTAGCTGACCGCACAGCCTCTGACATAGTAGTAGGATCCCTAGCAGACACCAATCCCGCAATCTCTGGCACCAAACCCGCATGATACTGCTCTATCCTCCTATACTCTGGTGTAGACAAACCTGGACACATCACTGCTAGCTCGTTGTGCCTGATCGTGTACTCCTCGACCTCAGAACCAATCATCTTAAGATTCCCATATTCCTGTTCCAACCTCTTAATCTCCCCACGCGGGCAATACTCATCCTTCAACCTACGCACAAAATCCGCCCAAGGCATGGCGTTGGCCTCCCCAAGACCAAGTGTCTGTGTGACGCAGTTCCACCACGTCAAGGCGGCTCCTACAAAAGTCCCCGAAGCAAACTTCACCCAATCCACCGCTGGAGTCTCACATAAAGCGAACACCGACTCCGTCTTCTCCAACCACCGAAGTAACTCCACAGCCCCCTCTGTACCCTGGAAGCTGAGAGGCTGACAATCCTTAAACCGCTTGTAGGCGACACCTGCCTGAACCGGAGGAGCAGCAGCACCCATGAAAGTCTGCTGGGCCGCCTGAAAAGCAGCTAGTGCAACGCCCAACTGTAGCTGCATCATCTCATTGAGCTCCTCGTGCGTCATAGTGATGTTACCACCACCTCTACCCCCACCACGGCGTCCACCTCCGCCACCACGGCGTCCACCTGCACGTCCACCAGCGCGACCAGACATGTTCTGCCAGAACATGAGACGAGACACTCAGTACCACTGACAAACCAAGCTACAAGTGACCAAACGAACTCAGGATGCGGTTCCAGCATGACCATTAGTCCGAACACAAAGTCCACCAAGATTTTCATGCATTTCGATTTATGATTTCGTGTGCACCCGAAATAACAAATCGCTCTACATGGTCCCCTAGGCGTGCTCCGAGCTAGAACTTCAAGTCACCCGATAACCACATCTCAGAATGATACAACTAACTCAAAAGGGTCAATAAATAGGTCCCCTCGGCTGTAACCCGAAGAAGAAAATAAAGTGAAGCTAGAAATAACCAAGGATAAGGTAGGTAATGTAACACTGTGTGGTAAGGAGACCGACACCCCGACAAGGTTAGTATGTTTGCCCAAAAGACACGACTCAAATGTATGTGACCGTCTAGTGTGTGTGACTCGGCTATAGTCTAGACTCTACATGCAGTCCTAGTTCACTATAACCATTGGCTCTGATACCAATCTGTCACACCCTCAAATTTCCACCTGCGGAGTTCTACCGCGAGGCGTGTGACACACCAGGATCCAAGTCAACGGTCACAATAAACGACGTCTAAATGTAAAAACATACGTAAAAAAAAACCATGCATAAGTTTAAAACCAACATTCAAACAGTGCGGAAGCATTTAAAGTTTACAAACGTCATGCAGAAACAAAACATAAGTTTAAAAGTTCATAAATCCAAACATGCAGATGAGACCCTAGACGCGAGACGACTCCAGTGCGACCTCGTGCGCCTATCCGACAGCTGCTACCTTAGCGACCTGAGAAAAACATGCTAAAAGAGTCAACATATAATGCTGGTGAGTTCACAAGTTTTAATTAAACGTTTAAAGTGATCCTTCGAAAACCGTTACCATCACAGTTACTACTATGCTTATGAGAACGCTAGCTAGGCGCAGAATGAGATACTCATACGGGTGAAACCATTACTGACTGAGCCGTGTGTTACCCTTTGTTTCCTATGGGCTACCGTCATCGCCGGTAGACCTTGTTTTGTTAGAGACAATATGCACCCGCCCGGCCTCCAGCCGTCGAGTGGGGTTTGTCAGTCCCCAATAGCGCTATCCATATTTCCCCGCCATATACCCATGTTAGTGGTTTCAAGGGATTTTCGATGAACCGTATAGTAAGATAAGTAAGCCATAGTATAACGTGATAAAGAGTCATGAGCCATAAGAGTTTAACAAGTCATAAGTCATAAAAGAGTTTGTAAGCATGTTTCTCACCCCGAAAGCAAAAACTGTAAAATGTGGGGCCGTGAACTCACCTTAGATAGCGTTCCTCAAATATGTGTAAAGATGTTTAGCCCTTGACAATCCCTCTACCGGAGATCTATCCAAATGTTCACATAAGTGTTCCGACTAATAACCATAAGGTTATCTAGTCCCCGATTGTCCAGATCATAACCAAGTATGTTTTAAAACGTGTTTAAATGTTCAACCGACACACTAGACCGACCCTACATCCCGTTGGTGACCCATTACCCTAACTAATCAAGTACACATAGATTACATGCAAGGTTCAAGCATAAAACACTTAGTTTGTATCAAAAATCTCATTTCTGTTAACATAGGGTCGAATGTAGTGGTAAGTGGTCGAAGGTGACTTGGATTGGTCGAATGTAGGTTCAAACTTCCACCTTCGCCCCTTTTTCTTCCACCTTCGCCCACTTGTGGTTCATTCGCCCCCCAAGTTTCCAGGTTCGACCCCTGGAACCCACCTTCGCCCATTCGACTGGCCGAAGGTGTTCCAGGTTCGACCCTGCTGTGTTGTTTACTCAAAAACGCGTCCAAAAACATCCGAAAACATCACGAAACATCATGAGTTACAGCAGTCAAGCATCATTAATATATTCCTACGAAACCCTACCAATTTTACCCCAAAATCTATCCGTTTTTACAAGTTTCCTAAAATAGTAAATTATGGAGATGTCACATCATCATGCATGAAAATATTACCCAATTAGGAAACTTCTGAAATCAATCAATAATCAGCTCATCATCATCAAATCATCATGAACAAGAAACCCTTATCCTAACTCTATCATTATTATCCAAAAACAAGCCCTAAATCTAACAAAGATTACTTTAATCGACAAAACACCATCAACAATCAATTGTAACATGTTTCAATCAGAACCCATCATTAATAACAGCCCTAGGTTGTTGCCATATCCTCTATACAACAAGAAATCATCAAACAATGCATAATATCACATTAACACATGTTAATTTGCATAAAAACTCATTGTTTATGAATAGGTTTTGGTTAGGAAAGGTTTTTATTCATAAAATAGGTTGATATCAGATCTGGACCCTTGGGGTTTAGATTAAAACAAGTCAAAATTGTTTAAAAAGGACTTGAAATGAAGAACACACCTTAGATCTTCACTTGTAATGATTTAGAGAGTTAGGTTATGAAAAACAAGCTCAAAAACTCCTTCCCCAATGATAATAGCTGATAGAGAGTGTTTGGAGGCGTTTAGGGTTTGTGAAATGGTGAAAAATGGCTAAAGATGGTATTTATACCCAGTCCAGGTTCGCCCCTTTTATGTGGTCGAATGTGGAACTTTTCCACATTCGCCCACTTTGTTTCTACGTTCGCTCATTTTTCAAGTTCCATTTCCACGTTCGCCCACTATTTCCACATTCAGGTCATCAGCACTTTTTAACACATGTTAACAGCACTTTTTAACACATGTTAACCTTTTCCCAGTTTGTCGTGTTTAACGCATTCTAACACATCTTAACACATAAGCATGCACCCATAGTCTATGTTTAGCATATTTAGGCACGTATAATCATTTGTACATCGTTTAAGCAAGTATAAGCATACAATCCACCGCACGACCCATAATCTACACATATACTTAATTAGTTCATGTAATGTCACCAACAACGGAACCCGGTACTAATGTATTCCCAAAACGACTCCCAATGATCCTCCAGATCATTGAACCCTGGACAATCCTAATCTGACCCGACTCAACTAACCCAGTTAAGTTTGTTTATAAACGTTTCTCGCTAAGGTAGACTCAGATGTTACTATTATGTTTAAGCCGAACATGTCGGGTGTCACATATAAGCACGAGCGATACTGCGGGGACGGACTAGGAGTCTGACCAAGAACCAACCCCATTATTTTCTATTGCATTTTGGACTATTTAATAGCGTTGGATCCGACCCCTTTAATAGGTCGTTGACCAACGGCTATCATTCTTATTAAGAACGTTTTTACACAAGCTTCAATTTGTCTTTTTGGAGTTTTTGTTTTGACCACCCACACAAAAAAACTCAAACCTTGTGTACTCTTATACAATCGGTTATTTGGATTCTTGTTGCCTACCCTAATAAAGTTTGGTCAGAAACCTTTCTAATGTAGGGGAGTGACTTAAAAGTCTAAGGTATCTAAGGTAAATCCAATCCAATAAGGTTCGTCATAAAAGGCTTCGGAATTCCAAAGAACTCAACCTATATGTATAAGAATACTAATGAGTGGAGTGACTTAAAAGTCTAAGGTATCTAGGGTCTAAGGCATTAGGGTTTGCTCAGTTGATTTAGGGAATCAACGTTTTTCCGAAGAATTGAAATAATATCAAATTTGTATCTCAAAGTTACATGATAAAAATCTATGCATAAAATATCATTTATCTAAATACCACCAATTAGATAAAAATATGTTTCAAATCATAAAAAAACGAACGATATAGTAAATTACTTACTACAATTGTAAATAATTAAAGTAATTATAAAAAATTGAATCAATAATTATAATTTACACAAATGAACCAAACAAATGGAAATTATGACCTTCAATTATAAATAATATTTCTTGTTTATTAATCATTACAGTTATAAAACAAATTTAAGTATTATGAATTAATAAATGATTTATGTATTTAAATAAGCATAATTATAACTAAAATACAAGATGTGGCTCAAAAATGATATTTTTGTGAAAAATAAATAAATTCTAATGAACAATGATCAAAATAAATTTTTTCACAATTTTTCTCAATTTATTTGCATTTAAACCAAATTTAATGAAATAAAATAATGTTTTAATGATTAAATATGGTAAAAATAGTAAAAATAATTTTCCATAAAATTTGAGATTAAAATCATTAAAACGAATTTTTAATCAATTAATTATGATAAAAAAATTTAATCAATAAAAATATGAAAATAATATATTTTTTCAGAAAAAAAATATGATAAATTTCTATGAAGTGTCAAGATACTACACCTAAATTTTCAGTTTTTTTTTTTTTAATAAAAATAAATTTATTATGAATGTTATAAGTTTTGGATGTATTTTATATCAATATAATATCAAAATATAAAATAAAAAAAATTTGAAAGTATCGTGAGCTTTGGAGGATTCGAACCCAAGCCATTGGTGTGACAACATCCCTCACAAACCACTCCACCATAACCCACTTTTGTTGAATATATTGAAATAATATTCTATTTATCCTATATATAAAAGTTCATCTTCTTCCCCAATCTAACCTACACATAAACCCTAACCCTAGAAATTTCAATAACCCGAATTCGACATGTTTAAACCACACATCCATGGGGCTTTCAAAGAATATCATACGAAGATCAAAACGGCATAAAAACATACTTACAATCTGCTTTGGGGTTGGAAAATGCTATATGCAGGTCCGAAACTTGAAGTCTAGAAACGAACGATTTCTCATCACGATTAAAGATTTATTGTCGTGGGTTTATCATGCTAAAAGGGTGGTGAAAGAATTGGAATGACAATTTTATAAATTTAAATGAGAAAACTTAATGTTTGGTCTTGATAATTAATCCGGCCGTTACATACATTAAACCCGGTTAAAGCTTCATAAAAACATGTTAATACTCGATATAATTATGAAAAACAACGAGGAACAGTGGAGAAACGCTCAAACTTCATTAAAATGGGATAATGGTGTAATCAGAATCAGTTTGGGTACATGCCAGAGATCGACCGGAATCCGGCCGGAAAAGGTGGCCGGAAAAACGAGTTGGCAGGAGAGAGGGAAAGGTTTATTTGAATGTTTGATGTTTTGGCAGAAATAGTCCCTCTTCTTAACTAGGTTGATATTATGAATAACTTGGTTGGTAATTTCTTTTATAAACTTAACAAACTAACCAAGGTTTTTAACTCAAAAATAATATAATAAATTTGTATTTCTACAACTTAAAAAAAATACTAGTATGAAATTGATCATTTTAATATTTTCAAAAACGATAAAAAAAACAACATGGCCTGAAATTGGAACATTCAAACATGAAGGACTACATTTGACAACTTGAAGAGAAACGAGGGTGACAGTTGTCACAGATGGTGCGAATGGGATGTAAAATCTCCCATTCGCTTGGTAAAAGGTGTGAATCATTTGCATATTAAAAGGTGAGAATTAGGGAATTGAAAACCCATTCACACCAATGAAGGTGCGAATGAATGCAACCAATATAAGCATCTCTTTGCCTCATTTTTACCATTTCACAACCCAAACTTGCCTCCAAGTGCTCTCTCTCAAACCCTAACCTATAGAAACAAGTTTTTACTCTTCTTTCTTAGATCCTTAAGCCAAAACAAGTTTATATACAATATCAAGTGAAGATTCAAGGTGTGTTAATCTTCTAAACACTTTTCATTACATTATCATGTGTTTTTTATGAAACCTAAATGTCCACATCTGGTTTCTATGTATTTTCCTACATACAAACATTTCTAAACTTGATCTAAACCTAGACAATGACTTTTCTTATAAAAACACAAGTTTGGATGATGTTTGTGACCATATACTTGGATCTTTTTTGTTCTATGTTGATAGAATGATAATATGATGATGATTAAATGATTTGGGATTGCTTAAAAGCATGATTAGGTGTTGTATGTGGACTTTGACCCATTTTGGTGGTTTATGTTAAAGATCTAGGGTTTGTAACATGAGCAGGATGATAATAACATGATTAGGAATTCATTAGGATGAGTTAATCTATCTTTGATGATCTGGAAATGTTGTTGTTTCAATACTTTCTATTTTTGGTAAATTTCTCATGCAATTATGTGACATCATCATAATTTGCCATTTTGAGTAATATATGATTTGGTACGTAAAATAGAAAAATTGATGATTGAATCAGGTGTAGTAACATGCTATTAGGATAAATAGATTTTACTGAAGTGTTTGGTAGTGATTCGTTGGGTTTTTGATTGGGTTTGAAGGGTCTTTGTTCGTCAAAAAAACTTAACAGTTGAACAGGTATGAATGGGTCAGCATTCGCACGATCGAAGGTGCGAATGAGAGGGAAGTTCCGACATTCGCACGATCGATGGTGTGAATGAGAGGAATCTTTTCCTATTCGCACCAAGTTGGACCAATCTGTTGTAGCGAATGACTAAACCTCTACTCTCTTTCGCATAGAAATAGGTACGAATGATACTGGAAATAGTCGCATTCATACCAACATGGATATTTGTGAATCTTTGGTATAAACATAGTTTTTATGTGCTTTACTTGTATACGATCTATATGTACTTGTTTAAACTCATCAAATGGGTGATCAACGGGATATCGAGTCTTGTGTGGTTGTGTGAAATGTCAAACATGTTTACAAACATACAAAGTCAATGTCTTGGGCAACTAAGGGTTATTAGACAAAAGTATCATCGGTTAAACACTTATAGGCAATCTACGGTAGGTTTCCAATATCCAGGACGACTATAACACGTCTGGTTTATCACTTACTTGAGGACGCAACCTAAGGTGAGTTCCACGACCCCCTTTTTACTGTGTTTTCCTTTATGGGAGAACCATGCAATGGTTTACTAACTTACAAGGATTGAATTGTACTATTAGACTAATTGCATATGAACAAACTATTTGATACAAACATGGTGCGAACAGTAAAACGAACAGTGAGTCGAATTGTAGTGTGAACAGCGATACAAACATTAGTGTAAGTTGCTAATAGTGTATTTCTGGACCTTTTAGTATAATGAGTATTGAATGCGTATCCGTTTTTCTCTAACTACTTTTGATACAAAACCTGTGGTCTCACCAACATTATATATTGACCGGTTTTAGCATATGTTCTCAGGTTGCTAAGGTAGCGGTCAAGGAATAGGATGCACGAAGTCGCACTGCATTCTATTGTTACCTTTTCCGCTGTTCAAACATTGTTCCACATTATTTTTCAAACATTATTCTGTGTTGCTTTTGAATTGTAACTTCTAAACTAATTTTGGTTTGTAAACTTATTATGCTTCTACTAAATTTTTAAACATGGTGGTTGTTTTTTAAACGTAATATTTTCTCTTACAGTTGTCATCCATTTTATTGTTGACTTAAATCCTGGTGTATCATGCGCCTCGCAGTAAAACCACGCACGTGGAGTTTGAGGTTGTGACAAATATATGCCTCGTGTAGGCCTATGGGTATAGCACATGTCCTGTGTTGGCCTACATGAATAGTATGGGTTCCGCTTAGATGTTATATAGGCATATGAGTGTAGTATAGGTTTCGTATAGGCCTATGGGTGTTGGATAGGTCACATATAGGCCTCATATTGGCCTATGAGTATGGTATAGGTCCCGTATAGGCCGTCAGGTGTAGGATACATCCTGTTTAGGCCTTATATAGACCAATGAGTGTAATATAGGTCATGTATAGACCTATGAGTGTTGTATAGGTCATGTATAGGCCAACAAGAGTAGTGTCGGTTCCATGTAGACTACATATAGGCCAATGTATGTAGTATGGATCCAATATAGGCATATAGATTTACTATTGGTGTTGATAGTATACTATATGTGTATGAATGGTCCCGTATTGGCCTATGAGTTTGGTATAGGTCCGTATAGAGTTTTGGGCGAGATAGGTCTTGTGTAGGCCTCATATAGGCATATGAGTGTAATAAAAAAAATGTTTCCAACAAATATTGACCGATGCGCTTTATATATGCCTATACTCATATAGATATTGTATGAAAAATTTAGCCTATATGATCCGTATAGAATCTATATGATCTGTATAGATATTGTTTAAAAATAAAAAAATAAAACTAGACTTGTATGCCCAATATAGATATTGTATAAAATTGTCTAAAAATAGACCTATATGCCCCATATAGAAATTGTGTAAAAATGTTAGTACAAAACAAAGACTAGACCTATACGCTCGCATATAGATATTTTTATAAACGTGTTTGAGAAAAAAAATTAGACCTATACACCCCATATAGATTTGTGTAATATTTTTTTTTTGTTATAAAAGCTAGATCTATACACCACTTATAAGTCTATATGCCTTACATATATATTATATAAAAATGCTTGTAATAAAAAAAAATAAACGCCCCTCGTATAGACTTATATATTTGGCATATAGGTCATACTGCGAGATAAAACTGACAAAATATTCCACTGACATTAATGATTGGACTCTATACGTCCTCTATAGTCTTATACATTGACATATAGGAAAAATGGGTGCATAAATATCTTAGGGATGTGTGAATAATCAATCTTTATTATATTGGTTTAGATATGAGAAATGCATGATTTAAATAAAGATCTTTCTAAGCTTTTTCTATACAAAATAAGAAATTAAGATAAAAAGTGTGTTCCTAAACTAGTTTTAGTTTACTCAATCTATCTGCAACGATTGTTCGTAATTTTTCAAGAAAATATTGAGTAAATTTTAAGAAAAGTTGTTAAACTGTGGTGACACGGTGCCATCAGTTGGGGCACCATGCTAACGATTGCAAGGTGGCACTCACCCCAACTCAGACTCCTGCGGCTACTCCTGCTCCTGCTGCTCAGGGGACTCATGGGAGGCAGGGGTGTTATAACTGTGGTGACACGGGACATTTCAAGCGTGACTGTCCCAAACTGAAGCAGGGCGATAATGGGAGGGGCTGGAACGGTAACGGGAACAACGGCGGCAGAGGCAGGACTGCACGTGCTTTCGTCATTGGATCTGCGGAGGCTAGGCAGGATCCAGACACAGTTACCGGTAAGATCCTTCTTAATGATCGCTATGTTTCTGTCTTGTTTGATTCTGGTGCCGATAAGAGTTTCGTATCTTTGGATATTAGTCGATTGCTAGATATAGTACCCACACCTTTAGAGGCTAAGTACTTAATAGAATTGGCTGATGGTAAGAAAATCGAAGCGACACACACCCTTAGGGAATGTCACTTGGAACTGTCGGGTTTGTCTTTCCCCATTGACCTTATGCCGGTACCCCTGGGTAGTTTTGATGTCGTGGTTGGCATGGATTGGTTATCGTTGTATCGCGCGGAGATCGTTTGTTTTGACAAGGTTATTCGGATCCCTCTCCCTGATGGAGAGATTCTTTCGGTTCGTGGCGAGAAAAGCGGTGCTCCGCTGAGTATCATTTCTAGCATGAAAGCCCGTAAGTATCTTCGGAAGGGCTGTTCGGCCATTCTGGCACTTGTTAACGTTTCTACTGATGATGAGAAGAAGATCGAGGATATTCCGGTGGTTCGTGACTTTTCTGATGTGTTTCCTGATGATCTACCTGGTCTTCCTCCCCATCTTCAGGTTGAGTTTGGTATCGATCTTACTCTGGGCGCTGCTCCTATTGCCCGAGCCCCGTATCGTCTAGCACCTCCCGAGATGCAAGAGTTGTCCAGCCAGTTACAGGAACTCTTGGAAAAGGGTTTCATTCGACCGAGTTCTTCCCTGTGGGGAGCTCCTATTTTGTTTGTGAAGAAGAAGGACGGAAGTCTTCGCATGTGTATTGATTATCGTGAGCTGAACAAAGTGACCATCAAGAATCGTTATCCTCTTCCTCGCATTGATGATCTCTTTGACCAGCTTCAGGGCTCTAGCTACTATTTGAAGATTGATTTGCGGTCCGGTTATCACCAGTTGCGTGTCAGGGAAGCTGACATTCAGAAGACTGCTTTTCGCACTCGTTATGGCCATTTTGAGTTCTTGGTCATGCCTTTCGGTCTCACTAATGCACCGGCGGTGTTCATGGATTTAATGAACCGCGTTTGTAAACCTTACCTTGATAAGTTCGTCATCGTGTTCATTGACGACATTCTGATTTATTCCAAGAACAAGGCGGATCATGAGGAACATCTGCGGTTGGTCTTGGAACTTTTGAGACAGGAGCAATTGTATGCTATGTTCTCAAAGTGTGATTTCTTGTTACGTGAAGTTCAATTCCTAGGACATGTGGTGAATGAACTGGGAATTCATGTCGATCCGGCTAAGATTGAAGCTATTAAAGACTGGGAAGCACCAAAGACGCCATCTGAGGTGCGGCAATTCCTAGGTCTTGCGGGCTATTATCGTCGTTTCATCGAGGGATTTTCGAAGATCGCTCAGCCCCTCACTGCTCTTACCCAGAAGGACTGAAAGTTCGACTGGGATGAACCACAAGAATCAGCATTTCAGATGCTGAAGCTTAAACTTTGTTCTGCACCTATCTTGTCCTTACCAGAGGGTACGGATGACATCGTTGTGTACTGTGATGATTCTATTCGTGGTCTCGGTTGCGTGTTGATGCAGCGCGGGAAGGTTATTGCTTATGCTTCTCGTCAACTCAAAGTTCATGAGAAGAACTACACTACTCATGACTTGGAACTGGGTGCGGTAGTCTTTGCGTTGAAAATCTGGAGACATTACTTGTACGGTACCAAGTGTGAAGTATATACCGATCACAAGAGTCTTCAGCATATTTTCGACCAGAAGGTGTTGAACATGCGGCAGCGTCGCTAGGTTGAACTCCTGAACGATTATGACTGTGCCATCAAATACCATCCTGGCAAGGCAAACGTTGTGGCAGATGCCTTGAGCAGGAAGCAGTCTGCGAACCCTCGTCGTGTTCGAACCTTACAGCTCACCATTCATTCGTCGTTGCCTGACCGAATCCGTTCTGCACAGTTGGAAGCCTTGAAGGAGGAAAACCTTAAGGCTGAAACTATGCACAGTGCTGACAAGCATCTTGAGCTCTGGACCGATGGCTTACACTATTTTGCGGGACGTGTTTGGGTCCCATTGTTCGGGGGATTGCGCGAGCTTGTTTTGGACGAAGCTCACAAATCCCGGTATTCTATTCACCCTGGCTCCGATAAGATGTATCAGGATTTGAAGATACTTTATTGGTGGCCGAACATGAAAGCTGACATAGCTTCTTACGTCAGCAAATGTTTGACTTGTGCTAAAGTCAAGGTGGAGTATCAGAGGCCGTCTGGTCTCCTGCAACAACCAGAGGTTCCGGAATGGAAGTGGGAACGAATCACGATGGATTTTGTCACCAAGCTGCCAAGGTCGCCTAGTGGTTACGATATGATCTAGGTGATTGTTGACCGGCTGACAAAATCGGTGCGTTTTATACCTATTAAGGAAACCGATGGACTCGAGCGGTTAGCTCGACTCTACCTTAAGGAGGTGGTTGCTCGGCACGGGGTGCCTGTTTCTATTATCTCTGATCGTGATTCTCGTTTCGCTTCGCGTTTCTGGAAGGCCCTGCACAAGGCTTTGGGTACTCAGTTGGATATGAGTACGGCTTATCATCCGCAAACTGATGGACAGAGTGAGCGGACGATTCAAACCTTGGAAGACATGCTTCGGGCATGTGTTATCGATTTTGGCAAATGTTGGGAGATCCACCTGCCGTTAGTGGAGTTCTCCAACAACAACAGCTATCACTCTAGCATCAAGGCAGCTCCGTTCGAGGCCCTTTACGGACGGAAATGCCGATCACCACTTTGTTCGGCCGAGGTGGGCGAGAGCCAGCTCACTGGTCCGGAACTCGTGTACGAAACTTCGGAGAAAATCGTACAGATCCGTCAACGTTTGGCTGCTGCACGGGATCGTCAGAAGAGCTATGCCGATCGCCGTCGAAAACCTTTAGAGTTCCAGGTTGGGGACAAGGTACTTCTGAAAGTTTCACCATGGAAGGGCGTCATACGCTTTGGAAAGCGTGGCAAGCTTAACCCTCGTTATGTCGGACCATTCGCAATCCTGGATCGGATTGGACCGGTGGCATACAGACTAGACTTACCGGCGGAGCTCGGTAGTGTGCACAACGTCTTCCATGTGTCTAACTTGAAGAAGTGTTTGGCTGATGAATCTCTCATTGTACCACTGGAAGAGATCAAGGTTGATGATCGTCTTCGCATTGTGGAGGAACCTATCGAGATCCTCGACTACAAGATTCGTAGCCTTCGTCGGAGTAAAATCCGTATCGTTAAAGTCTGTTGGAACTCGAACCGTGGACCGGAGTTCACATGGGAACGGGAGGATTAGATGAAAGCTAAGTATCCTCATCTTTTTCCGAAGCGCGCGTTTGAATCGAGGCATGTTACTACTGAAGCGGAATGAATCTCGGGTCGAGATTCCTTTCAACGTGGGGATGATGTGACATCCGGTAATTTTCCTTTCGTTCTGTTCTTTTCGTTTCTTTCTTTTTGGGCTTTGCGCAATTTTCGGGACGAAAATTCTTTCAACGTGGGGATGATGTGACACCCGGCATGTTCGGCTTAAACATATTAGTAACATCTAAGTCTACCTTAGCGAGAAACGTTTATAAACAAACTTAACTGGGTTAGTTGAGTCGGGTCAAGTTAGGATTGTCCAGGGTACAATGATCTGGAGGATCATTGGGAGTCGTTTTGGTAATACACTAGTACCGGGTTCCGTTGTTGGTGACATTACATGAACTAATTAAGTATATGTGTGGATTATGGGTCGTGTGGTGGATTATATACATAGATGTGTTTTAATGATGTGTAAATGATTATCTGTGCTTAAATGTGTTAAATATAGACTAAGGATGCATGCTTATGTGTTAAGATGTGTTAGAATGCGTTAAACACGACAAACTGGAAAACTAGTTAAAAAGGGGTCTTGGTTCGACCACTTCGAGTGGTCGAAGGAGAAGAAATTGTCTGGTTCGACCCTTGTAAATGGGCGAACCAGGGAAGTGGAATTTGAGGAATTCCCTTCGACCAGACAGGGCTCATTCGACCCTGTGAAAGGGTCGAAGGAGACCACCTTCGACCAATGAATTGGGGCGAAGGAGGATTAGTATAAATACCAACCTTTGTCATTTTTCATCATTTCACAAACCCTAACCGTTCCAAAACGCTCTCAAACGATCTAAAACACTAAGGAAGGAGTTTTTGCTCTTCTTTTTCATAATCTAACCTATCTACAACATCTAAACAAGAATCCAATGTGTGTTCATAATCCTAAACCTTTTTAAAAGCATTTTAATTCGTTTTCATCTAACCCTAATTGTCCGGATCTGTTCTAAGGGTGTTTTTATGATTAAAAACCTTTTAAACATCTTTCTAAATCAAAACATGATCATTTAACATAGGTTTTCATGATGAATAACATATGTAAATTGTGTATTATGTGGTGTTATGTGTTGTTCAATGATTTGCTGCTATATCTATGATAGAAACATGATATAGGATTGTTATTAATGTTGGAATATTGTTGTCTAGGGTTAGGATTGGATATGATGATATTTGGGGGTTTTATTGGATTAAAACTTGATGTATGAATATTTATGATCAATAGAATGGATAAGAAAGATCGGATAATCGACTAACTGAGTATTTTAAGCTAAGCATGAATCGATTTCAAAAGTTTCCAAATTGGGTAAATTATTCATGCATGAAAGTGATGTTTCCATAATCTTTACCATTTTGGGAAAGGGCCGAAACGGACGTATTATCGGGGGAAATCGGTGGGGTTTTGTAGGAATAAGTTATCCATGCTTGACTGCTGTGATTGATGATGTTTCGAGTCGTTTTGAGTGTGTTTGAAGCGTTTTTAGAAAAAATTATACAACAGGGGCGAACCTGGCCTCCTTCGACCAATCGAAGGTGCGAAGGAGGGATCCAGGGTCGAACCTGGGTTTATATTGGACGAATGTGATAAAACGGGCGAAGGAAGCATCAAACGGTCGAACGAGAGGTAAAACGGGCGAAGGAGACTAAAAGGTGCGAAGGAGACTTAAAACTGACTGGTTCGACCGTTCTGATGCAGAAATGAGATTTTTGATACAAACTAAGTGTTTTATGCTTGAACCTTGTGTGTAATCTATGTGTACTTGATTAGTTAGGGTAATGGGTCACCAACGGGAGGTCGGGTCGGCCTAGTGTGTCGGTTAAACATTTAAACACGTTTTAAAACATACTTGGTTACGATCTGGACAATCGGGGACTAAATAACCTTATGGTTATTAGTCAGAACACTTATGTGAACATTTTGATAGATCTCCGGTAGAGGGATTATCAAGGGCTAAACATCTTTACTTGTAATTGAAGAACGCTATCTAAGGTGAGTTCACGGCCCCACTTTTACTGCTTTAACTTTTGGGGGAGAAAACATGCGCTAAACGGTTTTGGTAACATATGTCATACTATGGTTTTAACTTTATATTGCTATACGATCTTTTGGAAAGTCCCGGGGGAAACCATGAATGTGCGGGGATGCACAACGGGGGAAATGTGGATAGATCTATTGGGCGTGACCTGCCCCACTCGTCGGCTTGGAGGGCCGGGCGGGTGCATATTGTCTCGAACAGGAACATTATCGTGCTGAACATACGGGCTGCTTAAACATGCTGAACATTGCTAAACGTGTCTAGTAATGGTTTCCAATCGTAGTAGTAACGAAACATACACCTAGCTAGCGTACTTGGTAACATTGATATAGTATGGACATGGTAACGTTTTGGTAACATTTTGAACAAACCTGTGAACTCACCAGCATTTTATGTTGACATCTTTTTGGCATGTTTTTCTCAGGTCGGTAAGGTAGCAATGATCGGAACTAGGCGCACGGGTCTGCATTGGCGTCTAGACATAGTTGCACGTTTTGTAATAAAAGTATTTTGAACAACTTTTGAGATGATAGCATAGTTGATCAAATGCTACTTAACGCTTCCGCTTATTAGATTAATGGTTATGTCTATTTACGTTTTTCATATAGAGTTGTTTATTGTGATCGTTGACTTGGATCCTGGTTTGTCATGCGCCTCACGGTAAAACCCCGCATGTGGTAATTTGAGGGTGTGACAGTTTTCTACTTTCCTCTCTCCTTTGGTGATCTAATTAAGTTATTCTAACACCAATTTTACAAGAAAATATTCAGTAAAGTTTAAGAAAATATTCATAGTGTTGCATGGTGTAGGTACCTTTAGAGAAACCATTCATTTTTTACCACTTCGTGATAAAGCAACCACTTCTAAAACTCTATGGCTTTTTTCTATCGGTTCCTTTTTTCTATAGTGATAAAGCAACCACTTCTAGCTAGTCACCCACATACTAAACTTGTCAAGAGCAACACCAAATTTTGATGTTAGAAAAACCTCAATGAATTACTTATTTGGTTACAAAACCTCAATTACTCGCTTATTGTTTGTTCATTCGGTTTTCTTAAAATCATAATTTTTCTAACGAAAAATCAGGTTAAGCATTTTTGTTAATATACCAAACCTTCGCTTGATATAGCTAACAAAGTTAATAATCTTGTTAAATGAGTATAGGAAAATGAAACAACAGGGAAAGTATTGATGGAAAAAAAAATTCAAACTTTTAAGTTTAAGAAGGATGAGCAAGATTTTAGTGAATGGATTTTACATTTAAAGGGATGAGGAAGATATTCCTAAAACGGCCTTTCTCGCACTCGACTTTCACATTACTAGAAAATACACCTTTCTTAACACATGAAGAATGACACACGTTCTATACTAGCATGAACCCATGCGTTGCGGCGGCTGTACAGTGTCTGGTTGTTACGTTTGGTCAAATTATTTTTTTCGACCCGATTCAACCTGAAAATTAAATTGAATTTCTTTTATAAAAAGTACACATGCACATAATTCCTGAACTATTATGGGCTTTGCTAGACTCGGGGTGACACATTTATCGTAATAAAATGTGTAATGCATAACTGAAAATGGACAAAATGGTGAGAGTATCTACGGATAATGACTTGTGAATCTGGAGGGTGTCACATATGGTGCCAACCAAAGATTGTAGGATCGAAACTCGGTAACCGGTCAAATGAAAACGACTCATGAGGAACAAAGGGGGTGCTAGTAGGTTTGGCATCATACAAGTCGACGGGATGAAGAATATCTTGATCAAATATATTAATGGAGTATGGAACAAACCCATGTCAGTGTTGGCTACCTCAAGGACTAAGAAGTAGTTAAGATAAACCCATGAATGAGATGTTCATTATTTCCTGTAAGAATGAAATCACCAAGGTATACGAACAAGTACATAATTCAAGAACCTTTCTTGAAGACAAACAAAAAGGTGTCGGCGTACTACAAGTGAACTCATAGGAAAAAAGAAAAGTACTTAATTGTTGAAACCATGCATGCAGAGCCTGTTTAAGACCATATAATGCTATGTTGAGTTTGCAAACATGGTTGGGAAACCGAGAATCCGTGACTCTGGTGGTTGCTTTGTAAACACAATCTCAGTAAGATTACCATTTAAGAAGGCATTTTTAACATCGAACTAGTGTAGTTTCAAATGATTCAAAATTGCAATAGATAAAACATTACGAACAACTGGACTGAAAGAATGAGAATAATCAAGACCAGGTATATGAGTGTAGCCTCGTACAACTAATTGAGCCATATATAGTCAACCAATTTAGAACCAACAACATTAGTTGAGGATGGTCGAGGGACCAGAGTCCATGTACGGTTTTGGTGGAGCACATCAAGCTCTTCATGCACTGCAGCAAGCCATTTAGGATCTTTAGGAACATTTTTGAAACCACGTGGTTCACAGGCCGAAACAAGTGTTACATGCAGGGAATGAGTAGTAAGAGAAGCAACACCAGTCCGATGTTTTGGTTTGTATGACACCCACCTAAATTCACTAGTGGAGTCCATACATTTAACTGGTTTCACTTCACTACGTGTTTAGAATAAGTATGTCGGTGTGCCTCATTATTTGAATGATCATGTGGAAATAAACCCTACCCGAACACCATGACCATTATATGGATCGAAAAAATCAAACGTATGTATGGATCTTCACATAGTATTTTATGAGACAAAAAACTACATTTTTATTGTTTAGATACATATGTGTAGAATCAAAACTTAAAAACAATGTTATACATACACCCATGATTAGTGAATCAACCTATAAATCTAAATATGTGCATATATAATCAATAAAAGTGACATAACATGAACGAGTGACAAAGCTCAACTCTCACACACATGCATGCCGAGGATATATATATATATATATGTGTGTGTGTGTGTGTGTGTGTGCGTGTGTGTGTGCGCGCATGTATGTGTTATAGACGAGACAAAACCAACATTCATCTTTGAAATGGACTTAACACAATGACAACTAATGACACATGATGATATAACGTAGATGAACTAGGTGGATCTCCATTCTTTAGACACCTATCGGCCAAAGACACCACAATCCTCACCATATCTTGATTAACATTACTTAGTATTAATATCATTTGCCATTCATGACAACAAAAAGACAAACTACAACCCTTACAATCACTTGATCACTTGTCATTATCACAAAGTACACATCCTATGACATGAGAACCTTCCTAATAGTATTGTTGGTGGTGAAATCCTCAGGATGGATTTACCTTGAATATTTTGTGTGACATCCTCAAGATGATGAAGGACTAAGCAGACTTCAGGAAATAACAGCATTCTGACAAATCTGCATCCTGAGAATAGACTGACGAATTACGTTTTCTTGATATTTTTGCAGGTACAATCAATGAATGAGTAAGACTTGTAACTCCTTTCCAACGGCTACAAAGTGTTACCAAGTCAATGAATTCAAAGATGCAAGAATAATACGCGTATAGACTTAAAAGCGAGTCAAAGTGTAACCGCCAAGGCAATGAATGAATGGCAAGAAAGATGGAAATCGATGTCCAACATCTATTTCTGCTGAAACATCCTCAGCAACTACTTGAAACAACCCAGAGGATCATTGATGACAACGAATATTATAGGATCTTCTAATTATTGTCATGTAAACTATAAATAGGGGTTTAATGAACAAACATAAGACACTGAGACACTTTGGAACACACTCATATGTTATCAAGCACCTGATATACTCCCTATACACACACTACACAATCATTGTACTCATAGATTGTTCATCATACTTCCAAAGTTGTACGCATTTTTACCATTTTAATATTAACAAACAAGGCAGGGGCCTAGACTCCTCCCGAGATTTTGTGCCGGTGATCATCAAGTGATCAAGGGCTTTCCTCATACAACGAGTGTTGTTCTTTGTGGTTTAATACTCATACTCATCTATATTTTCTTGTCCTACCATTCTGCATAACAGTTACATCATCAGGATATAACTGTCCATCCTAAACCCATTCTTCGCCATCTTAAGCATAGTTGTCATATTATTATCAATATATCATTACAAACCTTCATCTTGAAAATAACACAAAGTATTTACTATATTTCACACATTTAGCAACCTACCTCACATTTACTAATTTGGAAAACAAAATTATTTCTAGTAGGTAATTTTTGACCAAAACAATTTGGCGCCCACCGTGGGGCAAGTGGTGCTATTTTTAACAAAAACTTGTTAAAACTATTTACCAATCAATTCATTTCAAAAATCTTGACAACTATGGCCTCAAACCCAAAATTTATGTCGTCTTCCACACCATCCACAACCTTTGCCAGAAATGTGACTCTACCACGTCCTCCTACCTTTCCCAAGAGTTCTACACAAATTACTAGGAGTGTTGCTCATAATACTACTAGATCTGGGTTGGCAACATCTGGATCCACTCCTCCTGTTTTCGTGTCAAATGATGAGCTCCTTTCCATGTTTGCAATGGTAAAGGATCAAATAAACAACAATAGGATACCAACCAAATGCTAATGAGAGAAATTCAATCTCTAAAAACATCCTCAAATAGACCGGCTGAAGACATGGAGACACCATTGCAGCCTAGAGTGTTGGATTTCAATTCTAGCATCTCTGGGTGTTGATGCACTTTCTGTGGACGTCACTGTCTAATAGACTAGGCTTGAGTCTTGTATCGTATTGTATTACATGAGATTGTGGTGATCCATAAGGGCATTTTTTTGGATCTGATGCATTTGTTAATATAGACCAAAACATAAAGTCTTGGTTCGACCTCCTTCAAGGGGCGAACCTGTAGGTTCGACCTCCTCATAGGGGCGAATGTGACTTATGTTGTTGGACTATAAATAGCAATCTCATGTGTTGGTTTTCATTTTTAAGATTTGAGTTTTGTGCTTTGAATGATCTCAAGGGGGAGGTCATGCCCGACCTCCCCGCGGCCCCGAGATAGATGTTTATCCTACTGATGACAGTGTCTGTAACCATTTCTGATGTAATACGAATCTGTGATGACTTTGTTATCGTATATTTCTGTCTCGTCTCGAATCTTTCGTCTGAAACCGAGTTGTTTTCTCTTAATCGATCCGTGAATTCGGTTTCTAACCGGATTCTCAACTGGGGGCATCCATCTAGGAGATTTCATCTCCATGAGCACAGGATTCTCTGCACCATAAACTATTTCAGTACCCAGGATGGCAACAATTAGGGATGCAGGATACACTGTCGAGCCATCTCGAGGATATGTTGTAGAACCATCTCAAGGATATGCCACTGAACCATCCCGAGGATACAACAACGGATGTTGACATTTTCTTGGAAACACGAAGATATGACTGGTATCTCCAAAGATATCATCTCTCACAAGCTTGGAATCGATAAGAGCTTCAAGCCCATCTAGCAAAAGCGAAGGAAGTTTGCACCCAAAAGAAATGCCATTATACAGGAAGAAGTGGATAGATTGCTGAAATCCAAGATGATAAGGGAAGTCAAATTCCCAAGGTGGATAGCCAATTTAGTCGTGGTACAAAAGAAGAATGGAAAATGGAGAGTATGTGTAGATTACACATGTCTCAACAAGGCTTGCCCTAAGGATCCATTTCCACTTCCACACATCGACTCAATGGTGGATGCCACAGCTGGCCATGAAATGCTAACTTTTAAGGATGCATCTTCAGGATTTTAACAAATCCAGATGGAACCGGACGACCAAGAGGACACTGCATTCATGACCCCTTCAGGTTTTTATTGTTATGTTCCTATGCCTTTAGGACTAAGGAATGCAGGTTCAACATACCAAAGGCTGGTCAACATGATGTTCAAAGAAAAGATTGAGGACACAATGGAAGTATACATTGATGATATGGTGGTAAAGTCCAAGAAAGCTGAAGACCAACTTCAGGATCTCAAAGGAGCCTTTGACATCCTAGATGCTTTTAATATGAAGTTGAATCCTGCTAAATGCAACTTTGGGGTTGGTGCTTGCAAGTTTCTTGGATACTTAGTAAACAAAAGAGGAATTGAAGCCAGCCCATAACAAATTAAAGCCATCCTTGACCTCAAATCTCCAACAAATGTCAAGGATGTACAAAAGTTGACTGGCAGGATAGCAGCTCTGAACAGATTCATCTCAAAGTCATCAGAAAAATGCAAGGAGTTCTATGAAATCCTGTAAAAGAACAACAAGTTCGAATGGGGACAAAAGCATGAGGATGCATTGAAAAAATTGAAGGAATATCTCGCAGCAGCTCCACTCCTAATGAGACCTGAGGATGGCGAACCTCTCAAGTTATACCTCGTAGTTTCTGGAAATGCAATAAGTGCAGTTATAGTAAAAGACATCGAAGGTCAATAGCATCCTGTCTTTTATCTAAGTAAAACTCTATTGGATGCTGAAACCAGGTATTCTCATCTTGAAAAACTGATTTTTGCTCTAATCATGGCATCTACCAAGTTAAGGCACTATTTTGAAACATATAGGATACATGTTCAAACTAACTACCCTATTAAAAATGTACTTAGAAAACCAGAAATGTCAGGTAGAATGGCAAAATAGTCAGTGAAATTAAGTGCTTTTTACTTGGCATATGAACCTAGAAATACAATCAAATCACAAGCACTAGCTAATTTTATGGCTGATTTCAGTAGTGACATCCTAAGTGAAGTAGGAAAGGAAGTTCAACAACTAAATGAAAAGTTGGGTAAATGGATTTTGTATACTGATGGTGCTTCGAATATGAGGGGCACTGGATTAGGACTACTACTAAAATTGCCACAAGGGGACATGATACCCTATGCGATTAGATGTGCATTTCAAGCAACCAATAATGAAGCTGAATATGAAGCCCTCATTGTTTCCTTTACAACTTGCAAAGGATATGCCTGTGTCGAATCTAGAAGTATTTGTTGATTCCTTATTAATTACTAACCATTTCAATGGATCTTATGATTTGATTGCATTTCTAAAAGGTAAAAAATCAGCTGAATATCTTGAAATAGTCAAGAAATTAGCATCTTGTTTTGCAGAATTTACACTAGCATAGGTACCTAGGGAAGAAAATGTTGAAGCTGAGCCTTAGAAAACTTAGGATCCTCTTTGAATTTACCAGAAGGATCCAAAATCCCTATCATCCATATCTTGGAGCCAACAACTATAGAGGTGCATCCTAAGGATAATACTGCACATCCCAAAGATGGCACTGTCCTTGCTACCCGAGATCAAGATGATACATCCTGGATGACTCCTATCATAAACTATCTTGAGGATGGCAACATCCCCGATGGAGAACATGTAAGAACTTTCCGGATGAAGGTATCTAAATTTGTTATTATAGACAATATATTGTATAGAAAATCTCTTGCAGGTCCATATTTAAGATGTCATAACAAGGAAGAAGCAAAGGAAGTTCTCAAAGATATCAATGAAGGAGATTGGGGAAATCACACAGGAGGAAGAGCTCTACATTCAAAGATTCTAAGGACAGGATACTACTGGCCAACCATGAAGAAGGATGCCATACAATATTCTCAAAAGTGTGATGCATGCCAAAGACACAACAACATCCTACACCAACCTGCCGAAGTATTGCGTCCCATCATCTCACCATGGCCCTTCATGAAATGGGGAATGGACATAGTGGGAAAATTGCCCAAAGCTCCTGGTGGAAAGGTGTTCATGCTAGTTATGACTGATTATTTTTCAAAATGGATTGAGGCCGAAGCATTTGTACAAGTCAGAGACAAAGAAGTAGTGTCCTTTATCAAAAGAAACATCCTTACAAGATTTGGAGTACCAGCCCAGATCATATGTGACAATAGGTCTTAATTCATTAGCAACAGAACAACTAGCTTTTGTGAAAGTTGGGGAATCAAGATGATAACCTCAACACCGGTCCATCCTCAAGCTAATGGACAAGCAAAATCCTCCAACAAGATCATCGTCAACAACTTGAAGAAAAAGCTTGGAGAAAAGAAGGGAAAATGGGCAAAAGAGCTTCCATTTATACTTTGGGCAAATAGGACAAAATCCAAAAATGAAACTAGACAGACACCTTTTTTCCTTGGTATTTGGAACAGAAGCAATGCTTCCAACAGAGATGTAATGCCTACCGCAAGAAGACACCTCCATGATGCAACAACGAATTCAGAAGTATTGCTTTAGGATCTTGAAATAGTGGATGGGCTTAGGGATGCAGCTAAGATAAGGATGGCAGCTTATCAACAAAGGATAGGTAAAGCTTACAAAAAGAATTTAAGGATAAGAAGATTCCAAGTGGAAGATATGGTTCTAAGAAAAGCTTTCCAAAACACTACAAAGCCAAGTGATAGTAAATTAGCTCCCAAGTGGTAAGGACCCTATTTGATCGATTCCGAAGCTGGAAAAGGAGCATATTGGCTCTCGACAATGGCAGGAGAAATACTACCAAGACCTTAGAATGCAATTCACTTAAAATACTATCATATGTGAAGACTCATGAGACTGATCTCTCTCGAAGAGAAACCATGGTTCGTATTACTGGTGAGATGAAGGTGAAGGCTGACAGAAATGAAGCATCTGCATATGCAGGTATCTCTCTTTAATTCTAATTATTTCATCAATATTATAACTAAAAATGATCTAGAAATAGTCCATCCTGAGAATTTTTTATGTCTATCCTAAGGATGCAACTTCGAAGACTAGAGGTTTGGCCACCCTGTCCTACGTTAAGGTGTCTGACACCTTCCTAAGGTTTAAAGGTTTTCACCTTTCATATTAGGTTAGCAACCCTGCCTGGAGCGCACGTATTCATGTGTATCTTCAGGATGGTGGGACCAGTTCATGTAAAAGTGGCTGACAATTTCATCATTTTTGGAATATACATTGAATGCCTAAGGTTTAGACATTTTTCAATGTCTCTTTCTCATATTGGCCTAGTCACCAGTGACCTAGACGCCAATTATATTTGGCCTTGACGCAGAATGCAAATTAGATACAAATTCAATTGGCTATCAAGTCGTAGAAGAAACGGACTGGGATAGAGTTTGGTACGATGTAGGCAGTCGTGGCTCATTATTTGACATGCCAGGAGATTACTCATTATTAGATAGGATAGAAGACTGTTGGGCCGACTGATAATTGGGCGTTAAACATTGATGGGGGCAAAAAAGGGCTCGAAAAAAGGAAACGGGAATGGGTCGGTAGTGACAGTAAGCATTAAAGACGAGTCACTAGATACGCATAATAGCAAAATTAAAAGGGGGTGATTTTGTTAGTAAAACTAGTGACAATCAATGATGAGATATCGGTATGATGTGACGAACCGGAAAATGGAAAAACCGATTCATTGAAACATGCATGACGAGAAATAAAAATTCTAAAAATAGATGCATTATGAAAACGATACCCCTTATGTTGTGTTTAGTATAATCACGGAGATATGGAAATACCCGATAACCAGGTTACGAAACTTAGAATATTGCGAATGCTGCTAGAATAATAACTTATAAGGAGACTTGTTATCCACCCAATAATTATATGTATGTTGTAGATGTAAACGCATCCACCCAATAAGTAGCTTGAATAGTAGCATTAATAACATTGCTAACCCAGTTCCAACAATGTGTTGACATTTTCTTTCAGCACGCCCGTTTTGTTGAGGCATATAAGTGCACGAAAACCAATGAAAAGTACCATTTTCTTAAAAAAATTTTCCAAACTATGTGATTTACAAACTCAGTACCTCTGTAACTCTCGAAGACTTTAAACTTTCGTGAGCATTGTGTCTAGACAAGATTGAGAAAAATATGTAATACAAAATAAAAGCCTTTTTTTAGAGGATATATCCATGTAAACCAGGAGAAGGCATCCATAGAGGCAACAAAATAATGAAAACTATCTTTTGAACAAATAGGTGCAGGACCCTATAAATCACATTGTACTAAATCCAAAAGTGAAGAAGTATGTTTCAAATTAATATCAAATGATAATCGTTGTCCTTTTACAAGTTGAGATGGTGTGCAAATAGTAGGTTTCGGTAACAATGAAGTAACAGACAAAAGAACTAACTTATTAACCAAAGAAATAATATTAAAAGCAATGTGGCCTAGACGAGCATGCCATAATTATATTAAGTGTTATATGACAATCCAATAGATGCGGCAAAAGCTTGTGGAGAGTCCTTGGTCACATACAAGCCATCTTCATATGTCCCTTTAGCGAGTACCTGCTTGCTTAGCCGATCCTGAATATGACAATAAGAATCGAAAAACAAAACATGAACATGATGATCTTTAGTTAATTTGCTTATAGACAACTGATTCTTCTAAGATCAGGAACCACAAGAACATGAAGTAGAGTAATATTACGTGTTATCGTAGATGGCCCAGTATGAGAGATAGGAAATGTCTTGTGATTACCAAAAATGACATGATTGTTACCATTGCAAGGAGTCGAATGATGAATCAAATCAGAAGGTGGGACTATCTGGTCAGTAGCGCCTGAGTCTGCACTCCAATTAGGAGAATCGTTCATATCGTCACACTGAGCATGAAAGGCCTTGGCTAAGGACTCATCCAAAGAAGCTTGAGAGGCAAAGGTATGAAGTTCAAAACAAACATCCACATAATGGCCATTGGTACGACAGAGTTGAAAATGAGGAGCATGTCGACTCTACCCATGACCACTATAGTAGCCGCGAGAAGCATTACCACGGCCTGAAGTAAATTGGTAACTATGGTCCCAACCATTAGTCGAATGAGATTGATGAACATTAAAAGAAACCAAGGGTGTTTCACCTCCATGCATATGGATTTAAGAAATAACTCTTGACTTTCAGTTTGAGCAACAAGATCCCCAAAAGAGGGACTCATTATGGCCGTAAGAATAGTAGTGGAATAAACTTCATAAGACAAACCAAGGGCACAAAGATACCAATTTAACCAATCCATCTCATCAACATGATGACCAATATCAGCAAGTTGGTCACAGAGATGTAAAGCAGCCTGTAGATGCACAGTTGTGACTATCGCTTTGGAATTACAATAATAGCGTTTTTGTATAAAGATGTTGATTTGAAGAAGCCCCAGTCGACCATTACGGGAGGTCGAATGGACTTTATGTGAAGGTCGAATGAAGTAACAGAGGGACGAATGAAGACTTTGAATGTTCTACATTTTGGTTCGAGCCCACGACAGGGTCAAATGAGTGGTTCGACCCACACACAAGGTCGAACCAAATGGTCTATATATAGTTTTGATTTTATTTGAATGTTAACTTTTGGTCATTTGTCTAGGCTTTTCGTGTGTGTTCTCTTTGAGTTCTAGAAATTTCTGATTAAGTCTTTTTCATTGTAAACCTAATCTAAACAAGTTGTAATCAAGTGTTTATGAATAAAAATGTTTATTGAAATGAAAATTATCATGTATTGATTCGTTTTCTATCATTTTGCATGTGATTAAGGGATTCCGCACCCGAATTACTTCATTTGTATGATTACGTAGTTGATTGCTTACAATCCGATCCTCTACACAGCTAGAATAGCCGGTAACCGAAAACATACTCTTTTAAGTAAACAAAGACAAAACCACATCGAGTGTACGCGTTCAACAAACGCATTGCTATAGTCCTGTTCAAGTGCAGTACATATGTCATGAACACCTTAGAGACCAATAACCTAAACAATAATTTCTTCTCTGAGAGAAGATTTGATAAGGAGAACCGCTTTTTGATCTTTATCGGACCAAGAAACAACATCGGGGTTGGGGCTATTTTTCCATCGACAGTAACGGTGGCCGGAGGAGGTGAAGAATCGTTGTTAAATAAGGAGATAGCTTGTGAAACTCCAAAACTAAGAGCATTTTTTCTCTTCAGTTAAGGTAATTAGAGGAAGAGAGCTTCATGTGCATCATGTGAGAAAAAAAGCAGTAATGGAGAATAAGATTTCGGAAGAGGCTGACGGAGACGACGCCATGAGAGAGATATCCTAGTAATGATAAAAAAAAAAGAAGAGGGGGTAAGAGGTGGGCGACGAATGATATAGAGGAGTTAGGGTTTAGGAGATGAAGAGAGTGGGAGTAGGGATGATACCATGTAAGGATTATTTTGTTCAACCTAATCAATTGGATGAGGGGAATGATGTATATATAGATAATGGGTACAACTATAACTCTTATAATTAGTGAGACTAACATAAATATAAAACATACACAAAATATAATACAATGATTAGGGCTTAGTATATAAGGGACAGTTGGTCATTTTGAGGCTCATTTTCAAATCCACAACAACTGTTCATTGTCTGTCTCTCTAGAACGAATACAAGACACCCTTTTGCTCTTGTTTTTCTGATCGTTGGATATTGTAGAGGACCATATTGGTATACTTTATCCAAAAAATCAGACTCTAACATCATCGTTTGAACCTAGAAATCGATTAATTAATAAACAAACCCTAACCGTCTATAATCTTATTATTAAACATATTAAACATGTTTTTTAACCTAAAAATAAGATGGGGGTTTGTTATTCAGTGGTGTTAGAACACATGGCAACCACAATTATTATCAAAATCGACCAAATGAAGATTTGACCCATTTGAATGTACAAGGTTACTATTCAGGCGACTACGTTTGCTAGTTGTGTGAACAGTGACCCGACTAGGCTCCCAGTCGTGCCTTTTTTTAGGCGACTAGCATGCTAGTTGTGTAAAAAAGATGAGACTAGCCTAAGTTGGTTGCCTGTTGCAGGCTACAAGCCAAACTTGTATCGTTTTGTTCGATTTTGTGTAATTTTTGCATTTCTAATATTTCCTTTGAATTTTAGCAAGATGAATTCGGAAAGTTTAAACAGGAACATCGTGTGTGAGTTTCTCGGACCCATCAAGAAGGACAAGAACCAAGTATTTTCCGAGAGGTTAGAGTTCCTTCACCGTTCAAGGATCATCTAAGTAGTGACAAAGCAACATGCTACCTACAGAGACATCTTACGAGAGTTCTATCATCAAGTAGCTATTGATTATATAGTGGTGCCGGCAGTTATTCATAGCAAAGTTCAGGGCAAAGAGAGAGTCGTGTTCAAACAACTATTTCGTTAGAGCTTCGCTTCATTGACTCAGCTAATGATCCTATAACTTTTGACTCAATTCAAATTCGAGGATGCTTTTTGAAGATTAAATAGAACGGTTCTGTGACAAAAGAGAAGATGATGCACAAGGCGCACGTGTTTCCTCCGTTTAATATAAAAAATACGTCGTCTTGCAATGCTTGGGTCCTAGAAAGACGGCTTTTGATGACATCAGAGATACACATGCATCATCCATAGTAGAATTGATTTTGAACAAAGATAAGTGCACCACTTGAAGGAAGTGATCACCGTAGAGATAAGTGATATTCCATTTCTGGTATATCCTCACTTCTCGCAAATGGTGATTGATCTTCAACTACCTGATCTAGAGAAGAATGAATTGGAAAGCTTCAACCTGGATCATATAAACGAGGATGTAATGGAAAGGGTGATCTTGTTTCGTGATCAAGCGAATGATAAATGGCCCAAGAACAGAAGATTATTCGGACATTTAAGCAATCCTGGCTACAAATGCAGAAATGACAATAGTGATTCAGAAGACGATTTCGAAATTCAAAGGAGAACGTTTAGAGATGGTGATGATGTGGGTCGTGATACAGTGGAGCTGGGAAAGAATCCTAGCAGCAGTTCTACAACTGCCACACCTAATAACTTATTAGATATAAGTTGTCATGATTCCGAGGATCCTCTGACAGCAACTGGAAATCAGGGATCATCACAGGGTGATAAAGGTAAATTCGCTGCTGTAGAAGGTGATGAAGACTATGTGAGTCTTGTTGAAGCCTCAGATGAATAAAAATCTGATGATTCCCTTGATACTAAGGCTGCCAAAGTAGAAAAGAGAAAGGAAAATGGATGGAGGCAAAGCGTCGTGCAGCAGATCTTGACTTTACAGTTGATCCTGATGAACAGATCGCGGATTTGAATGTTGAGTTAGCCACTTCTCCATCTAAGAAAGAAAAGGTGGACGGTTCAGGAGAAAATCCCAAGGGACAACCGAAAAGCTAAAGAAGAGATCTAGATTTGGGAGCCTGTCTGACACTGTCAACATCACCTCACCTATGAAGACAACAACTTCAACAAAAACAACAGCTACAGCCATAACAACACCTGGTGCAGCCATGTCTGCAGGTGTAACACAGTTAATGCCTGCATCGGTAATCTTCATTAAGTCTGTCTTAGTTACCAGTGCAACGACCTCATCTCAGCTAGTTTCAAATCTAGTGGGTGATATGATAAAGAATCTTCAAGAACAATCGCACCCATCAGCCTCAACTTCTCAATCCACATCAACATCAACTCCTACTGGTTCTAAGGATCAACTTCAGTGCCAGGTAAATAAGCTGACTACCATGGTGAGTGCTCAGGCACATGAAAATGCAGAGTTGAGAGGTAAGATTGCTATTGTAAAAGAGAATGAGAAAGTTATGCTGGAACTATTGGTTGAAACCATTCGCATCAGCAAGGAACTGCAAACGTCAAATAGGATGCTACTACTGTCAAATCAGCAGCTTGTTGAGTCTAATCTGCAGCTTATGCAATCAAATGAAGATACTGTGAAAAGCCTGATTAATGGGGAGTCTCAGTACAATCAGCTGCAGCTCGCGAATACAAGTCTGAACACCAGAAACTAAAAGAATAGGTTGACAAACTGTTTGAAGACCGTCCAAGAATCACATGTGCTTCTAGTTCTGGTAATGATGAAGAAGAAGAAGAAGAAGAAGATAAGGATTATGTGGAAGATGAGGAGGATAATGATAATGATGATTGAAATGATGACGATGATGATACTGATGGAAAGGA
This sequence comes from Ambrosia trifida, assembly GCA_028751855.1. Taxonomy (NCBI): domain Eukaryota; kingdom Viridiplantae; phylum Streptophyta; class Magnoliopsida; order Asterales; family Asteraceae; genus Ambrosia; species Ambrosia trifida. The sequence continues at coordinate 58,457,670 of CM054128.1, read as the reverse complement.
TGGTGGTGATGATCTGGGGAATGCAGGTGCAGGTTCGCCGTCTGGTGTGGAAGCACGTTGTGCCAAGAGAGAACTTGACACCCAGGGCAAGGATCCCAAAGGTAGTTCATCTACTTAGGGGGAATCCAATGCTGATATGATTACAATATTGGAGGATTTCATTCTGACTAGATTAGTTCCTCTGGATATAGCAGAATATTTGAGGAATTTATTTCTGATTGATGATTTCGGGAATCCACTGTAGATTCCTCAGCTTGAAAATCTGGAGGAGGTAGAGATTCCACCGGAACTCTCTAGGGATGATATTGTACATATTTATGGTATAACAGTTGGTGAATCTTCCAGTGTCAACCATGAAGTCTATCCAAAATACTGCTTCAATGATGATTGCATCGGGATTCCAGATATTGACGATGAGATGATGAACCAAGATGAGGATAAGCTTCATTTTGAGCCAACTGCTATTCTTGATGAGGTATTATTCAGAACTAAACGAATCATGAGACTGTGCTCTCAATGGTATCCATCAATAGTAGAAAGAACATCGACGAAAGGGCCAGAACAAGCTTTAGTGTTCAGGAAGAGATTGTCTAAGATAAATGGAAATGTGATTGGCAAGGCGTACATTAAACATGCTAAGGTTTTCAGCATTAAGTGGAATGAAGGGTTACTGTACTTCAACTGGTATAACAAGGTCAAGAGCCTTCTTTTCTGGTATGTTCTAGATCTGGTACGTCTGCATCCACTATATTATGAGAAATGTTCAGGTTTAGAATCTTTTGTCAACATTCTGTAGAGGGAGAGTCGAGATCAATGGAAGACGTTTAGCCCTCAGTATCCGAAGTCTTACAAGACCAAGGAACTGCACCCTATCACTAAGCATCCCATCTTGCAACATAAGATCAAGCCCCCAGCCTATATGTCTAGGATTCCAATCGCACTAAAGGAACAGAACTTTCACCCAAAGTTCTGGTTCAGGCATTATGACTCCAAGGATAAGCAGTGATTGTTCTTGACAATGCACCAAGGATAAGCGGAAAAATTAGAGTATGTGATCCTATGTGGCTGATAAATCTTTCAGAAGGCGATATTACCACCTTATGTCACTATCTGATTCAGCATCTCCAATCAAAAGCCGATCAAGCCCTCAAGTTTCAACGGGTGATTCGTTTATGCTATGCGTTCAAGATTCATGCTGGCTATGACTGGACAAAGTTGAGCAGGATTCAGACTGTAAAGCCTTAGAAGATCAAGTGCTGCTGCTTGAGATTTTGAAGTTTTGAAGAGATACTAGCTTGGTACAAGGGGGAGTCTGTTAGTACATGTATGTTGGATGTCCCTAGCATAGTATAGGTGTTTATTTAACGTTTTTACGTGTTTGGATGTGTTTAGAATGATAAAGGGCAGTTTTGTAATATCACACACGACTAGGTCCGAAAGGCACGACTAGCTTTGCTAGTCATGTGGGTAACAAGACGACTAGCTTGCTAGTCGCCCCACCTAGTCATGTGGGTGAAAGCTAGTCGCCCCGAGGGCCCTGGACGACTAGTAGTAGGTATAAATACATGAAGGCCCTAATCATTTCAGTTGTTATTTTTCACATTCCAAAGTCAGGTGTCATAGGTTTTTCGCTCTAGGATTGTATTATACACTCGTGCTCTGTTATTAATACGATTACAACCTTTAAACCATCTTGTGTGTGTTTTTTTGAAACTCGTTTTTGTGTTTGTTGGCGTTTTTGTTATCCAAACGTCGTCTAGAGGATTCCACACTCTAGACGAACCAACTGGTGATAGTCGGGTTGTCCGAAAACGATCCTACACAGAATTATACTACTTGAGGATTATATATAATCAATGATGGAGATCAAATCGACTAGTGAACTTCACATCCAAGAAAACATCGACGAGTGCCTCGATTCGGCGTTGCGATAGTTTTAGTTTTACTATTTAGTATTTATCAATTAAGTTGCATTATATTATTTATGAACTAAAAATTGTATAAACATTTACTCTTAGCCAACTGTTACTTCCGTTGTACAAGTTTGATATCAATCTATTATTTCGTCAAGATCATTCAAGGTCGGGGTATGATAGTTTATTATATTTATTATGACTTGGTTCAGTAAAGTCCCGGTAATTGGGTGTGGGCTCATATTTCGAAGGTTGCTTACCAGCTTTCTACATATGACATGTTCCCTCTTTCATCATTGAAAAAAAAAAAAAAAAACAAGAAATGGTAATTCTGTATCATTTTAGGTGGGTCTCAACGTATTAGGTAGAACAAGTATGTTCATATAAAGCTGAATGAATATTCATATCTGGAGGTGTTACTGGTTTGGCTTCCAACTATAATTGATCTAAGCAAAAGAGGGTTTGAAATTAAGCAAACTAATTGTCCTATGTGTTCGTCTTCTTTGCATATTTCCAAGCATGTGTATGGCTCACACATCATAACATCTAAGATCTGGAATGCTGTATCTCGGTGGCTTAATGTTTTGTTTCTGACGATTAAAAATCCATGTTTGACGATTCCCTACCTGGATTCTGATTCTGACACGGGGTCGAAAGAGAATAAATAAGTTGTTGAGCTGATCAATTTGTGACTTGATGATTCTTTTGGCACGCTAGAAATAAAAAGTTTTTGGGACTAGGAGGAAAATTAACTTTAGAGTCTTTTTATATAACATTGTGCTGTTTTATTTTATGTGGTTTTCTACTAGTGTAAAAATTGTAAGTGGGGTTGGATGGACCGGGTTAAAAGCCCTTCCAAGTCATGAAATTTCTTGTTTAATCTCCGGTTCGTTGATGTTTGTTAATCGGTAATTTACATAAATTTCCCTTTTGACAAAAAATACAATCAAATGATTATGTTTTATATGGAGTTTAATTTAATAAACATGAAACTTTTGATTATTTTCCCTGAAGAAAATGTAGTTACGTATGTTTGCAACTTTGCATGGTAAATAAGAGGAAATACTCCGGAAACTATCGTGAAAATTGAGCATGCTTGGTAAAGTATATATACCCATTCAAATTGATGAAAATTAATAAACAATCAATATTCAGGAAATACTCCGGTGGATAAAATGGATCAGAAGCTTGTTGCTGTTGTATGTTTCATGTTGTTGATTTCAACTGTTTCAGCAAATGTGACCCAACAGTCTGCACGGAGAGCATTAAGTACCCATCCCGGTTTGTATTGCTATATCTTTGCACGCTTAATTATCCATGCGTGACTTGGTTCACTCAACCAAATTTTCTCTGAACTGCATGATCCAGGTATAAAACCGCAGGATCAAGGACATTCACCTAAAAAACCTGGAGCTTCGTCCCCTGGACATGAAGATGGAGACCCAACAATACATGTTAAATAAAATAAAATAATATCAAATCTGTCAATGTGTATTTTTTTAGTCTTTATGTTTAGTTGGGTGTTTTCGGTTTAAGTGGTGTTTCTCTGTTTCATAGCAAATCATATTTCAAACGGTATTCTGTTTTCAGTTTTAGTGTTGTAAATAATCATTAAAGGGGCGTTGGCTAATCGGTAATGAGTTGTCTAACATCTTGCCCCTCTCCATGTGGTCGAGGGTTCGAGTTCCGTGAGACACAGTCGTGTGAATATTAGAAAGTAAGTTTATTATGGGAATGTTAATATTGTTATTTTAAACGACGACGCATCACTTTCTATACATCCTTCCAATTACCCACAATTCCTTTCTTGTTATTTCTTGTATTTCTACCACCGACCAAAAGTTTCAGCAAGTCCAAGCGGTGAAATTAATTTTTGTGATTAACGTACAGTATAAACTTTGATCAATCTAAAGACTTTATATATGTATCAGACATTTTATGAATTCTATATGTAATTCATTTGAACTTTTATAACATGATACAAATCTAACATCAAATTCACCGATTTAAGAATAGTTTAAACGGGTTCGGATTAGTTTAGTCGAAGCTCCTATATATGATGTTTAGCTAAAAAGATTGGTTTGGGTAGCATAACAGCTTCGTGGATCGGTCCATGTTTGTTTTTTAAATTATTGGGTGTTTGATAACCATACTTAAGTGATAAGTTGAAACTAATTAAGAAAATGAGTAAAAACCTAGAAAATGATTAAGAAATTTCCTGTTTAACATTTACAACCGTAGAGGGTCGGAAATTACATTGGTAATTTTCTCTCCTTATAAATGTTTCTTTCTAAAACAAAAAACAAGAACAACTCTTAAGTTTTAGGTAGCAAACATTTAAGGCAATGTGAATGTTGGTTTGTATTCATGTGGTACCGCCAATAATGCTACCCGAGTCAACTTAGGCTTTGGGGTGTGGTAATCTAGGAGGGGAGTGGTGGGTGTCAGGTGGTACTTCCCCGACGGGAACACCTCCCCCCTCGATGGTTCTTTGGTGCCGAGGGGTAATTATTCTCCACGTCCCTCTTCCCCATTCAAATTTTGACCGTTGGCCCAATATGAACGTTGGGTTGTGAACGTTAGAAAAAAAAAACCTACTTTTCTTTATATTTATAAAAACTTTCAATATCAAACCATAAACCAGAACCAACATCACAACCTTAAACTCTATATTTTATAAAACTTAAGCTTTATATTTTATAAAACCACACAATGTTTTTATCATTTCCACCTCTACATTTTTATACAATCATGAATTCATCTTCTTATGAGGAAAATGCAGTCAATTTTTTCGTGGGAACGATGGTGGAGTCGGCAAAATTTCTCTTGGAGTTTGTAGAACACAGTAACGACGAAGAAACTTCGGTACCAAGAACAAGAAGCGCCGCACTAAGTAGAGATCGTGAGGGTATATTATTATTGTTTTTTATTTTATAATTCAAAATTTGTTAATGCTATTATATTTTATTTCTCATACTTTTTATTTTAATTTAAGGTGCAAATGATCGTTTAGTGCCGGACTACTTTGCTGACGACTGTGTATACATTGATGAATTATTTAATCGTAGCTTTCGAATTAGTCGCCGATTGTTTCAACGAATTTCCAATGACTTGGCTAATTATGATGAGTTTTTCACACTACGATATGATGCTAGAGGAAAAAGAGGTTTTACGACGCTACAAAAATGCAATTCTGCAATTCTTAATTGGCGTACGGGACTTGTAGTGATTCATGGGGTGAATATTTAAGGATGTGTGCAAGAATGAGTCCAGAGTGTTTGTATCAATTTTGCGAATATATCGTGAAGTTATATGGATAAGTTTACTTGCGGAGGCCAAGGATGAAGAACATCGAAAATATCTATTCAGTTCATGCAGAGGGACACGACTTTCCTAGCATGCTTGGAACATCGATTATATTTATTGGCCATGGCGTAATTGCCCAACTGCATGGAAATGGCAACTTATGCGGGGTAACGCGGAATACCCCTCAATTATTATAGGAGCCGTTTGCTCACAAGATCTATGGATTTAACATGCATTTTTTGGGGTTGCTGGTTCAGGTAACGATTTAAATGTTCTAGCAAGATCTATGGTTTTCGACAACATCATTAGAGTTACCGGTCCTGATGTTTCTTTTGTGCTCAACGGGGTGGAATATAAGCACAGGTATTATCTAGCAGACGGTATATACCCAAGCTATGCATCTATTGTGAAAACGATACAAATTCCCACCGATGAGAAAAGGAAAATATTTGTGAATTGCCAAGAATCGGCGAGAAAAGACGTCGAGCGATTATTTGGTGTGTTAAAGGCGAAATGGCATGCAATTCACCACCCCGCACGTGCATGGCATCAAGAAAGATTGAGATATATTATGTACACTTGTACAATACTACATACTATGATAGTCGAAGCTGAAGGCCGCGCGCTGTGCGAGTATGTTTTGAATGACACTGAAGAGAATGTGGAGTCGGTTGACGAGGCACAACAAGAATCGAACACGTGGGCGTTACACGATAGTACGGTGCATGCCCACCTTTGCTCGGATTTAATCGATTATATTTGGAACAATTTCCGTGTAGATGATGTTGCCGACGAGGAGTTTGTATATTTTTTAGTTTGTTTAGGTTTGTAATTTTTTAAGGTTCGTCTTTTTATGAATTTTTTGGCTTTTTTTTAATTTCTATGTATTTTCTTTTTTAATTTTAATGAAAAAAATATTAATGAATTATAAACTGTATAAATAAATAAAATTGAAAAATAAAAAAAAAACAAAGGAAGGGGGAACCATTTCCCTTATTTGGGGAGTGTTACATGTTAGAATAGTGTAAGGATCGATTTGTAATATAATAATAATAGAGGGACCAATGTTATAACTTTAGATAATATTCGGTTATAAAGATAACTAGCCCAAGCTAATAGAATTATACTTGATTTGGTTATTTTCCCTCCCTTTCTCTGTTTCTTCTCAATTCAAGCTATCAAATGGTATCAGAGCCACCATTCTCACAGGAGCTCAGAGCTCATAGATTCCGACCACCACCATCATTCCGATCGTCTTCTCCAGCGAGTTCTTAGTCGATTCCGGCCAAATTATTCCATTTTTCATTAATATTCTTTCATCAATCCTACAATTCATTCTAATTCTGTTTCAAGGAATGATCAATTCGTGATCAAACCTTTTTGTCAAACAATCAATTTTGTTTGATTACCTGGTCAATTCTTTCAAAAACCATACTTTCTTTTTCATTTATTTCTTGGAGTGATCAATTGGTTGATCATTCTATTCTGTATCAACAATCAGTTGTCTGATTCTTGATTCCTTTATTCAATCGTGATTCTTTCATTCATTTCTGTAATTTTTTTTCTCAGTTCATGCGATGACTACTAGAAATCAAGAGGTTGATCGTCTTGCAAAAGATATCAATCGATTGGATGAGTTTTCAACACAAACTAAAGAAACCATGTTGACCCTGAAAGCAGATGTTGAGCAAATGCAAGCCACGTTTTCAAAATTTGAAAAACATGGAACCATGGTTCCAAGAAATGTCTTGGATCAGTTTCTCTATTTAACAGTTCTTATTCATGAACACTTATGCGTTGTAAGTTTATCAAAGCAGTTTGCACAACGGAATAAGTAAAGTGTTCAAGTTAAAGTATCACTTTATAACCGAAGTTATTACTCCCCCTCAATCAATGAACTAAGTAGCATTGAAGAGAATCAATAACAGTAAATGAATACAAAAGTAAATGCAGAATGATTCTCGGATATTTATTGAAATGGTTAACTACAAAGTAATTTGAAGGAAGTGTTCAAGTCTTGGATGAATGTCTAAAATAGTGGGTCTAACCTAGACGGACGATTACATAGAAACTAAGTTACCAAAAGATTATAATAATATAAGATAATACTATAACAGGCTGTAGTATTGAAACTTGAACAAAGACTTTAAGTAAACTAATATAATACTAAACTGATGAGATTAAAGGCCGTTTAAAATATCTTATCAAAGTGTTGACGAGTGACAAACTTCTGATGAGTGATTATCAGGAGTTTGTCTTCAGGAGTTGCTCTTCAGATGTTTGTCTGGTTTATCTTCAGAACTTCTGATTCTTTTACTCTTCAGTACTTTGGTAATCATTTACTTCAACAGTTTCACAAAATGTAATAAGGATATAAGACTAAGGTTTATACTGGCTTGTCAATCCTCTTTGACCCTACAATTTTCCCCCGGATTGGTGAAGCCAGAACCTTTGTCTATCTTTATTTATAAGATCCTCTCTTCCTTGAGTCAAGAACCCTCCAAATTTCTTTGATCATTTGATATTTGAGCTCTCTGACCTCTGGATCTGAAAGTAGTCCGCATCCTAGTAATATATTCTGAATGGTTAGAAGATCTTCATCAGATAATTTTTCCAATTCAGCTTTGTCATGAAGAAAATTCATTGAGCACTCTTTTCTTTCTAGAGCCACGGAACTGGACTTGTGGGTGAAGTACCATTTGATAATTGGAGATTTGGAATTGAAGAATTTGTCTTTGTATGGTACAATTTGTCGGTTTGAAAATAGATCTGATGTTGGTGGTTTTTCTTTTTTAGTATTGATCAGATTGGATCTCCTTCTTCTTTCAACTAGTACAGTACCAGGAGTATCACTAGAAATAGGCATGTGATGTCCAGTGACTACCTTGGTTTGTTTTTGTTCTTTAATGGCCTGTTTCAGTTGATATGAAAATGTTGCAGGATCTCTATCTTGTGTTATCAGAGGCTTTTCATCAACAGAGAAATAATTTTCAACAATGGTGTTCTTCTCAATCAGAAACATCTTAAAGTCTATTTTTTTGTGTGTTCATCCGACTTTTTATTGTTAGCAGGCTGTATTGGTTTGAATTTCTCCGGATTTGCAAGTCTTGCAGGCTTGAACTTTTTGTAAGTGTCATAAAGTACATCTTCTTTCCACTTGCACACTTGTTGTTTTGAACCATAATTGTTCTCTACCAACTCTTGAATGATTTCGGCTCTTTTCAACATTCATTCTTTTTCTTTGGCTAGCCTGTTTGATACAAGTTGTGCCTGATTTGTGAGTTCTTCAGTTGAGAGTCCCTTAAGTGAGTATTTCCTTGTCTTGCTTTTTTTGCTGATATAGTTCATCAGATGTTGTCTTTTATCTTCTTCTGCACAAGGAGTTTTTGCTCAGCAAGTCTTTGTTGTTCTTCTAACTCACTTAACTTTTTTTCATAGGTTTTTAACTTATCTTCAAGGCTTAAGTCATCCCTTTCTTTTAAGCTGTTCCATATCTCATTTTCCATTTCCTTTCTCTTTGCCTTTCTTAAGTTTTCTTCTGTTTGTTCTTCTATTACTGGTATAGGAGAAGTGGGAACAGGCTTTGGAATTTCAACTGGATTTGTTTCTGTTGCTTCAGAAGACTGTTTTGGTCCAGTGCAGGAAATGTCAACTACTGAAGAGTTGCATTGAGCATCAACTACTGAAGGATTGTCTTCAATACTTTTGGTCTTGTCTTCAGCAGCTTCTTCACTAATGCCTTGGGTAGACTTTTCAGCTTTTTCCCTAAGGATTCTCTCTTGTTTCTCATACCATTCTTCTCTTTCTTTCAATGCTTTTTCTTGTCTTGTCATGGAAGTTAGATTTTGAGATTCCTTGAGATTTTGTTATTCTCTAGCTCTTTTTGAAGCTTCAAGAGACATAGTTTCAGGTTCCTTTGACATCTCCCCCTTTTTGGCTTCATCCACTTCTGAAAACTAAGGAGGTGGAGGTGTTACACCAGATAGATGGGCTAATTGTCTTCTTTTGTCTTCCATCTTTCATAACAATTCACCAAGCTTGTGATCAATAGCATTGTTTATCATCTCCAATTGAGTTTTATTCTTTAACTCCATAGCAGTTATAAAGATTTGGAGGTGGGTAGAAATAAGCTGGTGTACCATCTAGTATAGGGGACCATCTGGGCTGCATAGTTGATTCAATTCTATGCTTGAGGACCGAGTGAATTGGGTAGGCTTTTGTGATTGTGGAGGGTGTGTTTTGTGATGATCCTCAGTATGAACTAGGGATGCCACATTTGGGGAATTAGGGTTTAAGTGGTCTTTAACCTGTTCTTCTATGACTGTCTCCTTGAGTACAGATACATTACAATCAGGACCTTCACAGTCAGCCGTCAATTCATTTTGTGGAGATTTTGATCCATCATCCAAATTAATGGAATCATCTGAATCACTGACACAGTCCTCAATGAGAACTTTATCAGTTGTATCATGAGCTAGGCCCAACCTAGTTGTCTCATGAACTTCTTTTTCTTGATATTGAGGTTTTCCTACTTCAGGCACATAGCCCTCATCAGTAGTTGCCACATTTGAGGTCTTAGCTATGGTACTACTGTCCTCAAATCCATCATTGGATGGTACAGGAGGAGTAGCAGCCTCAAATATACCAAAGGATTCTATGTTTGGGCTTAGAGTCCTTGGTTCCTCCTCATCTCTTTGGTTAGAGCTGATCACATTCACATCAATGTCCATTTCTGTGTTTTCATCCCCTGTATTATGTGGTGATTGGGGATTGACATTATCAGATGGAGTGTGTTGTTACAGCTCAGAGAGAATATTAGCTATTTCAACTGCTAGTGATGTTTCTTGTTCAGTAGTTATGGGATCGGTAGTTGAGGTTTGTTCAGTTGGATCAGTTGTTTTGAAAGAAGGGTCAATAGATTTTTCTTTTTGAGTTTCTTTCTAGAAAATAGAATGGAAATTGGTTCTCTAGGAGATTTTTGAGATGGATAAGACTAAGAGGAAGTTTCAGTCACATCTTTTAAAAGTGAAGATTGCACATTAGCAACTTCAGGCATCTCAGCTTCCTAAATTGCTTTTCTTTTTGGGTTAGAGGGTTTGGATTTTTGTTGTTTAGAGAGTTTAGGCTTTTTGAGAATGGATTTTGAGGATGTTGTTTCCTTAGGGACTGTGACATGTTCCCCTTGGTCATCCTCTGGCAGAAGTGCCGGTTTGTTATGCCTAGAGTATGCTTGTGAGGGTAAGGCATTTAAAATTGTTGTTTTACCCACAAGCACCTCTTGTCCAAGTTCTTTAATAATACATTGCATGACGAACCTTGGATATAACAAAAATTTCTTTTTATCATTTTGGTAATGCAACACCAACTCATTGAAAAAGTATGAAGATGCCCTATATTTAGTTTCATTAACAATGGAATGAAAAATTGGTTGTAGGGTTGAGGACATCTGATCAGACGATCCAGTCTTTGTACTTAAACACATGATAATGTAATGGAACAAAAGTTTATAGTTTGCATCAAAATATTTCTTATAAATGGTAGCATGTGATAATGTACCGTGGTAACCACATTCTATTATGGTTGATTGGATTGTTCCACTAGGAATTTAAGCAGGCACTTCAGCATCATCAAGACCTAGTCTGTTTCCCAGGGTTGCCAGTGTGATTGCCATTTCTTTCCCTTTGATCTTCGACTTCAAGGAAATGGCTTTACCATCTTCGGTAACAGTCTTAGCATTTGCCCAAAACTCATTGAGAGTGTCAGTATGGATTGGTGGGTCAATGGTGAACGTCGTGTAATATTGAGGTTTTATGATCAAATCAATGATTTCATCGTATTGGTGAACGCCATTGTTTGTTGATTAAACAGTTGAAGGTTTCAGAGAGGATTTTGAGAGAAGGATGTTTTGTTTTTGAAACGATGATAATGAAAAGAGGGGTTTAAGAAGTTTAATAGCCATTTTAGGTCAAACTTCTGAAAAATAGGAAAAGACTGATTTGTCCTTTTTTCTAAAACCTCTGATGAATAATTGTTCATTAGGAGTTTCCTGGTTTGTTCTTCAGTAGTTTTAACTACTGAGAAGATTTTCTTGAAAAATACCCCCAAAATCAATATTTGATGATTTTATTATCATCAGCAGATTTTTTTTTTAGAAATTTTCCCATACAAATGTGCTTTTGTACATCAATAGTTTTTCTCTCTTTTTGTTGATTAACAGAAGTTTGAGACATAATTAGTAAACAGGTAAGTGAAAGTAAAATATGTATAGAAAAAATGAAAACACTTACAGAGTTTTACTCAAAATTTAGCATTCCAAGCATGGATGCTAACCTCTGAAATGTTGTGGTGTCTAGAGGCTTTGTAACAATATCAGCAATTTGATTAGTTGTTGTCACATATTTTACCTCAATTTTGCCTTTTTCATACCAATCTCTGATCAAATGATACCTGATTTCTATATGTTTTGTCTTTGAAAATTGAACAGGGTTTTAAATGAAGCTAATGGCAGATTTACTGTCTACTAAGAGTGGAGTCTTGGTCTCTTGGATTTCATAATCAGGAAGTTGATATTGGAGCCATTGAATCTGTGATGTACAGCTTGCAGCAACAATGTATTCAGCTTCAGATGTTAAAGTTGCCACAGATGTTTGTTTCTTTGATTGCCAGGACACCAGACAGTTTCCTAGGAATTGACAAACCCCAGATGTTGATTTTTTTGACATTTTGCACCCTACATAGTCACTATCTGAAAAAGCTATTAACTTGGTATTGCTTGAAGCAGGATACCAAATTCCTAATGTAGGAGTTCCTTTCAGATATCTGAAAATTCTTTTGACAGCAGTTAGGTGTGATTCCCTTGGTGCAGATTGATATCTAGCATAGACATAAGTTGAAAACATAATATATGGTCTAGGAGTATTTAGATACAAAAGGGAACCTATCATACATCTATATATAATTTGATCAACCTGTTTTCCTTCGTCATCTGGTTCAACTTGTGTGGTTGGTGTCATGGGAGTGGAACATGATTTACTATCTTGTAAAGAACATTTATTCAATAATTCTTTAACATATTTTGACTGATGTATAAAAGTTCCATTTGATTGTTTCTTGATCTGCAGTCCTAAAAAGTACTGCAGTTCTCCCATTATACTCATCTCAAATTTTGATTGCATGAGTTTCTTAAATTCATCACACAATTTAGTGTTGGTTGAACCAAAAATGATGTCATCAACATAAATTTGAACAAGTAAGATATGATTTCCAACATGCTTTATAAACAGTGTTTTATCAATGGAGCCTCTTGTGAAGTGATTTATAGTAAAAAGGTGGACAGTGTTACATACCAAGCTCTTGGAGCTTGTTTAACCCTATAAAGAGCCTTGTCAAGTTTGTATACCCAATCAGGATGAGTAGGATCCTCAAAGCTAAGTGGCTGACAAGCATCATTTCCTCTTTTATTTTTCTATATAAAAATTCACTTTTGACATCCATTTGAAAAACTTTAATTTTGTTGGAAATTGCATAAGCCAAAAATAAGCTGATGACTTCAAGTCTTGCAACTGGAGCAAAGGTTTCATCATAATCAATTCTTTCTTCTTGTGAATAACCTTGTACTATTAGTCTTGCCTTGTTCTTGATAATCATACCAGCTTTATCTTGTTTATTTCTAAAAACCCATCTTGTGCCAATTGGTAGTTTGTTTGGTGGTAAGGGACAGATTTCCCAGACCTGTTGCTTCTTGAATTGGAGCAACTCTTCTTGCATAGATTGAACCCAATTGTTATCTTTGGGGGCTTCTTGGTATTTCTTTTGTTCCAACTGAGAAATAAATGCTGAGAAGAAGCAAAAGTTGGAGAGCTGGTTTCTTGTGAGTACTCCTGATGCAATGTCACCCATGATTTGATCCAATGGATGATCCTTGTGTTCAATTAGTTGTTGTAACCCTATGACTGGAGATGGCTTTTGAACTTCTTCAAATAAACCACTGAGGTTGATAATATATGGTTCAGCTGTATGTTGCGATTTCGGAGTATGTGGAGCTAAGTCAATAGTTTGAATTTGTTCATCAGCAGTTGTTGAAGTAGAAGTTAGTGAAACTTCTAATGGTTTAAAAGTTGATTTACTAACTGTATTTGGAGTCCATGATGGAGGACCATCATCATAAAACCCTTGATCACCATAATAGGTGGTTTTAGATGAAGTAACAGTCTTTTCAAGTCTCAAATGAAAATTGTCAAGGTCAAAGAGTTTAGCAGAATGTGCTGGAATGAGAGTGTGTTTTGACTCATTAAACTTGACATTGATTGTTTCTTGAACTATCTTGGTTCTGGAGTTAAATACCTTGTAGGCTTTTCTAGTGGAAGAGTAACCAAGGAATTAACCTGAATCAACTTTTGCAGCAAACTTTGAAATAGAGTATTTGATGTTTAGAATGAAACATTGAGATCCAAAAGCCCTGAAAAAGGAGATAAGGGGCTTGATGCCATGAAGAACTTCGTAGGCAGTTTTGGAATGTCTTTTATTCACAAGGACCCTATTTTGAACATAGCAGGCAGTGTTCACTGCTTCATCCCAAAAATACAATGGTAGGCCTGAATCAGCTAACATAGTTCTTGCTGCTTCAATTAATGTTCTATTCTTCCTTTCTACCACACTATTTTGTTCAGGAGTTTTGGGAATGCTGAACTGTCTAACAATCCCTTTAGACAAACAAAATGTTGGATCAGTTTGCTCTTTTTGGTAAGTAAGAACTTGCTATCTTGACACTTAAGTGTTTAGCAAGTCCTTGTAAATCAGATTATAAGCACAGCGGAATATATAAGTGAAAGCAACACTTTTTATACTAAGGCAGAGTTATTACTCCCCCTTGATGTTTGAAACTAATAAATGACAAGTATTTATTATGAATCTATGCAGTAAATGAGAATTAGATACTTAGACAGATTCACAATAAATACAGAAATGGAATAGAACAATGATAGTGTTTGAAGGATTTTTCTATTAAAATCAATGTCTAAAATAGAAGGTTGAAGCCTCCTATTTATAGACGTTTACATGCATGTATCTTGCCCAAAAAGCAAGTACAGAAACAACAGAAACAAGTTGCACAAGTTGCAACATTGAAACAAACAAATACAGCTAAAAGTAATAATAAACAATAACTACTGATGCAAAAGGCGGTGGGAAATATCTGATGCTAAGTGCTGATGAAGGACAAACTACTGATGAGTAGTTTTGTCTTCAGTACTTCTGAAGTGAACTTGTCTGGTTTGGACTTCAGAACTTCTGATGAAGTTTCTTCTTCAGCACTTCTCATATCTTCTAATCAGCAGTTTCTTGTCTTCTCTTCAGTTCTTCTATACTTAGCCAAAATGACAGAAGTGAATTAGACTAAGGTTTACAAAAGTGGTTTTACCAATCCTCTTTGTCCTAACAATCTCCCCCTGGATTGATGAAGCCAAAACCTTACTAATTCCTTATGTTTTTCTTCTGTCTTGAACAATCTTCCATATCTCTTTGTACATGGTGTTCTTGAGCTGGTTTAACTGACCATCAGATAGAGATCCTCTCTGTGGTTCTAGATGTTGAATTGTGAGCAGGTCTTGTGTTGACAGTTTCTTCAGATCACTGATCTTCTTGTAAGCCCTGCTTGAGAGGTCTCTTCTTGTCAATAATACTGAGTTGTTATCAGTAAGTGACCATCTGATGATAGGGATCTTTGACTTGTTAAAGTCAGAAGAATAGGGAACCAGACTTGTCCCTTGGGTTGATGGTCCTGAGTGCTGGATGTTTTCAGTTTCAGATAGCCTCAGGTGGGATTCTCTTCCTTGTTGTTGTTGCATATCAGGTATCTGAACAGTTGGGAGATGGTGTTCAGTCACTACTCTGGTATGCAGCTTTTCTTTGATGGTCTTTTGTATTTGATAAGCAAAAGTGGAAGGATCCCTGAATTGTGTTAACAGAGGTTTCTCCTCAATGTCAAAATCTGAATGGACTATTGAACTTCCTTCAAGTAGTACCATTTTGAAGTCAGTTTTGACATTGTCCTCTGCCTTCTTCTTCTGAGTAGCAGTTCTTCTAGATACACCAGAAGTTCTAACTACTGATCTTGAAGGATCAGCAGTTTGAAATTTCTCTGGATTTGCAGCCTTGGCAGCTAAGTATTTTCTGTAAGTATCCATCAGTCTTTCTTCTTTCCATCTGGATACTGAGGCTTTTGAACCATATCCTTCTGCTACTAACTCTTCTATTATCTGGGCTCTCTTGGCCTTTCCATCTTTGCTTGTGGCCACTTTGTCTGCAAGCAGTTGTGCTCTTCTTGTCAGTTCTTGCATAGAGAGTCCTTTAAGTGTAAAGGCTTTAGTCTTGCTGTTCTTGGTAATGTAAGACACCAGTTGTTGTCTTTTATCTTGTTCAGCAATCTCATCAAGGCTAGCCTGCCTTTGTAGTTCAGCTTCATAAGCCTGAAGTTTTTCTTCATGGCTTAAATCCAAATCATCCCTTTCTTCCAGAGATTTCCAGAT
This sequence comes from Ambrosia trifida, assembly GCA_028751855.1. Classification (NCBI taxonomy): domain Eukaryota; kingdom Viridiplantae; phylum Streptophyta; class Magnoliopsida; order Asterales; family Asteraceae; genus Ambrosia; species Ambrosia trifida. The sequence goes on along the minus strand of CM054128.1, from coordinate 58,441,925 downwards.
CTGATCTTCTCTGGCCTTCTTGTCGGCTGCAATTAAGCTCTTCTCTAATAGTTCAGCTGATTGAGAGATAGGAGAAGGGTTTAGTACAGTCATTGTTGTAACAGTTGTAGGCCTGATAGGATCAGATGTTGGTTGAATGGGAGCAGTGGTTCTGGAAGGTTCAGTTGTTTGAGGTTTGGAAGTGTTATCCTCTGATGTGTTGACAACTGCTGATGGTTTGTCAACTACTGAAGGATTGTCTTCAGTACTTTCTGATTCTTCATCAGAAGTTTGGTCATCAGAAGTTTCTTCATTGTGCCTTAGGGATTCTTCAGATGTTTGGGTCTCATCTTCTTTCTCTGCTGCTTCAATTTCTTCTATTGAGACACCAAACTGTTTGGCCAATTTTTCTTTCCTGGCCTGATCTTTTTGATCTCTTTCAAGGATGGCCACTCTTGCCCTTATCCTGGCTTGGAATGACTCCTTAGGTTCCCTGATCTTCTCCCCCTTTTTGGATTCATCAATTTTAACCCTTGAAGCAGAGAGTTGGGAGAATTGTCCTTGAAGATGAGCAATCTGTTTGCTGTTGAAGTCTATTTTGTTGGACAGATCGTTCATCTTGGTCTTGATCACTCCAAATTGATTCTTGATGGACAGCTCCAAGTCAGCTGTATATGTTTGGAAGTGATTTCTGATGAGTGTATTCATCATGTGGTACAGGGGACCTTCTGGGCTGCATAGCTGGTTCAGGTCTATGCTTGTTTGCCCAGGGAATTGGGTAGGCATTTGTTGTGAAGTGGGTATTTTTGGGAGATCCTCATGTTGTACAGAGGATGCCACTCTAGGGGTTTTAGGGATTGAGTGGGCTTTCAACTGTGCAGAGGTGACTGGCTTCTTGAGCCTGGATACCCCTGAAACAGGACCTTCAGAAAGTGCCGTCAATTCAGTAGTTTGAGTGTGTGAAACATCATCCAAATTAATGGAATCATCTGAATCCCTGATGTTGCCCTCAATGAGGACTGTCTCAGTTAAATCATGAGCTGAGCCCAACTCAGTTCTCTCATGAACCTCTTGTTCTTGGTACTGAGGATTTTCTACTTCAGGCATTAAGCCTTCATCAGTAGTTGCAGCCTCAGATGCCCCAAGAGTCTCTAAAATTGGGCTTAAAGACTCTGGTCCACCCTCATCTCTTGGGATAGGGCTAGAGATGTCCACATCCATGTCTGATGTAGTAGTTATGTCCCCTGTTTGTTGTGGTTGTAGGGGACTGACATGATCAGATGGGACCTTCTCTTTTAGCCCAGAGAGAAGTTTGGCAATTTCTATTGCCTCTTGTTCAGAAATTTGTGGGGTTGGTTCAGTAGTTTGGGCAATAGGTGGTGAAAGTTGTTGTTCAGCAGTTTCAAAAGAAGAGTGTGTTTCATATGTTTTTCTAAGTCTTTTTCTTTTGAATAAAATGGTTATGGGTGCTCTTGGTGGGGTTTGAGATGGATGAGACTGAGAGGGTGTTTCAGTCTCACCTATTTGAAGAGCAGAATGCTCATGAGCATGTTCAGGCATCTCAACCTCCTGAACAGCTTTTCTTTTGGGTTGGTGGGGTGCAGTTTTTGTTGGCTTGGGCTTTTTGGCTTTTGGTGGGGTGAGTTTGGAAGATGTGGGCTTCAGGGGGACTTGTTGTTGTTCTCCCTGATCATCTTCTGGCCAGGCAGCCGGTTTGTTATGCCTTGAGTATGCTTGTGATGTTAAAGGATTTAAAGTTGAAATTTTTCCCACAAGCACCTCATTACCCAGTTCCCCTATTATGCATTGCATAATGAACCTTGGGTATAACAAAAACTTTTTCTTGGTATTATTGTGATGTAACACCAACTCATTGAAAAATAGTTTTGATGCCCTGAATTTAGTTTCATTCACAATGGAATGAAATATTGGTTGAAAAGTGGAGGGCATCTGGTCATAAGACCCTGTTTTTGGACTCAAACACATAATAATATAATGAAACAAAAGCTTGTATTTTGGTTCAAAATATTTTTTAAAGATTGTAGCATGGGAGAGAGTACCTTGATAACCACACTCAGTCATGGTTAGATGAATATCAGTATTAGCAACATGGTCAGGGGCAGTTACATCATCCAGACCCAGTCTTGTTGCCAGTGTGGCCGGTGTGATGGTCAGTTGTTTCCCTTTTATTCTTGAGTTGAGGGAAATGACCTCATCATCCATTGTCACCGTCTCAGCATTTGCCCAGAACTCATTCAGAGTTTCAGTGTGAATTGGTGGGTTTATTGTGAGAGCAGTAAAATATTGGGATTTTACGACAAGATCAATGATCTCATCGTATTGGGACCAGCCTTCTTGTTTTTCAAGAAAGGCCCTTTGATTGTGTCCCTGTTTTAGAACTAGAGCCATGTGGTTTGGGTTTTGATCGAACAGTGGATTTGCAGGTATAGGTTATTGTGAGAGTTTTTGAGAGAGAAGGGGGGATATTTTGAGTTTGAAAGGATAAGTGTGTAGAAAAGGTATTTATTAGAAGTTTTAACCGCTTGAATCTTCTTTATTAGAAGTTTTTAAACCGCCTTTGGTTAAAAATCCTTTTATCAGAGGTTTTAAACTGATTAGGTCAAACCACTGATGATGGGAAAAGTCAGATTTGCCCTTTTGACTTAAACTGCTGATGAAGGATTACTTCATCAGTAGTTCCCATTTTCTCTTCAGTAGTTTGAACAGCTGATGAGAAATGTTTTAATAAATACTTTTATTCATAACTTTTGAAGGTTATTTTATCAGAAGTTACACACTTTTCAGAAATTATCCCCATACTGATGTTTGTTCATCAGTAGTTTCTCTCATACTGATTTTTGTTAATCAGTAGTTCTCTTTTTGTTTTTCAGAAGTTTTGTTTCAGACTTTTGTCTTTTGTAAGTGAAAACCAGAAAAAAGGAAAAGGTAAACAGGATGGAATCAAGAATGGAAAAAGGAAAAAAAATTTTTTTGATGTTTTATGCATAACAGTAGTGATTGATGTAGAAGTTTGATGTAGAGTTGGGTAGAATCAAGTGTTAACTTGGATTCTAACTGATATGCATATATGTTTAAAAAAAAAAAAAGTAAACACTTACAAATTTAGCATTCCAAGCATGGATACTAACTTCTGAAATGTTGATGTGTCAAGGGGCTTAGTGAAGATGTCAGCTATTTGATTAGCTGTGGCTACATGCTTCACCTCAATCTTGCCTTTTTCATAGCAATCTCTTATGAAATGGTACCTGATCTCAATATGTTTGGTTTTTGAGAACTGTACCGGATTTTGAATGATGCTAATGGCAGATTTGCTGTCTACAAACAAAGGTGTCTTGGTCTCTTTGATTCCATAATCAAGAAGTTGATATTGGAGCCATTGTATCTGTGATGTACAACTTGCAGCTGCAATGTATTCAGCTTCAGCAGTTGAAGTTGCAACAGATGTTTGCTTCTTTGATTGCCATGACACTAGACAGTTACCCAGGAATTGACAACCACCAGATGTTGACTTTCTTGTCATCTTACACCCTGCATAGTCACTATCTGAAAAGGCTGATAACTTGGTATTGCTTGAGGCAGGATACCAAATTCCCAGTGTTGGTGTTCCTTTCAGATATCTGAAAATTCTTTTGACTGCTATAAGGTGTGATTCCCTTGGTGCTGATTGATATCTAGCACAGACACATGTTGAAAACATAATATCTAGTCTAGAAGCAGTTAAGTATAAAAGGGAACCTATCATGCATCTGTACATGGTTTGATCAACCTGTTTTCCTTGATCATCAGGTTCAACTTGTGTGATTGGTGTCATGGGAGTGGAACATGATTTACAGTCATTTAAAGAAAATTTGTTCAATAATTCTTTAACATATTTTGATTGATGTATAAAAGTTCCATTTGTTTATTGCTTGATCTGCAGTCTTAGAAAGTACTGCAGTTCTCCCATGGTACTCATCTCAAATTTTGATTGCATGAGTTTCTTAAAATCATCACACAGTTTTGTGTTTGTTGAACCAAAAATGATATCATCAACATAAATTTGAACAAGTAAGACATGATTTCCAACATGTTTAATGAAAAGAGTTTTATCAATGGCACCTCTTGTAAAGTTATTTTTGAGTAAAAAGGTGGAGAGTGTATCATACCAGGCTCTTGGAGCCTGTTTGAGCCCATAAAGAGCTTTGTCCAGTCTGTACACCCACTCAGGATGAGAAGGATCCTCAAACCCAGGTGGCTGACAGACATACACCTCCTCTTTGATTTTTCCATACAAAAATGCACTTTTCACATCCATTTGATAAACTTTAATTTTGTTGGAAATGGCATAGGCCAGAAATAACCTGATGGCCTCAAGCCTTGCAACTGGAGCAAAGGTTTCATCATAGTCAATTCCCTCTTCTTGAGAGTACCCTTGAACTACCAGTCTTGCCTTGTTCTTGATTATCATACCAGCTTCATCTTGTTTGTTCCTGAAAACCCATCTTGTACCAATTGGTTGCTTGTTTTGAGGTAAGGGACAGATTTCCCAGACCTGTTGCTTGTTGAACTGAAGCAGTTCATCTTGCATAGCTTGCACCCAATTATTGTCTTTGAGGGCTTCCTGGTACTTCTTTGGTTCCAACTGTGAAATAAAGGCTGAAAATAGGTAAAAGTTGGAGAGCTGGTTTCTGGTAAGAACACCTGAAGCTATATCACCCATGATTTGATCAAGTGGATGATCTCTGTGTTCAATCAGTTGTTGTTAACCACTGACAGGTGTAGGTGGCTCTTGTTCTTCAAACAAACTACTGAGGTCTATAGTATCTGGTTCAGCAGTTTTAGCTTCTTCAGTAGTTGCAGGTGCTGAAGCAGATGTTTGAGTTTGGCCTTCAGTATTTGTTTGATCAGAAGTTTGAGAAACTTCTGATGGTGTTGTAGTTGACTTAATGACTGTTTGAGGAGTCCATGGTGTAGGATCCTCATCTTCAAACCTTTGATCACCATAATAAGTAGGTTTGGAAGAAGTAACAGTCTTTTCAGGTCCAAAGTGAAAGTTGTCAAGGTCAAAGAGTTCAGCAGGATGTGCTGGAATAAGAGTGTGTTTTGACTCATTGAACTTGACATTCAATGTTTCTTCTACTATCCTGGTGTGAGAATTAAAAACCTTGTAGGCTTTTCTAGTTGAAGAGTAACCAAGAAAGTAACCTGAGTCAACTTTGGCAGCAAACTTTGAAATAGATTCCTTGATGTTCAAGATGAAACATTGACACCCAAAAGCCCTGAAAAAGGAGATAAGGGGCTTCATGCCATGAAGAACTTCATAGGCAGTCTTGGAATGTCTCTTGACCACAAGAACTCTATTCTGAACATAACATGATGTGTTAACTGCTTCTACCCAAAAGTACAATGGCAGTCCAGAATCAGCTAACAATGTTCTTGCTCCTTCTATCAATGTTCTGTTCTTCCTTTCTACTACACCATTTTGTTCAGGAGTTCTGGGAACACTGTATTGTCTAATAATCCCTTTAGACAAACAAAATTCATCCAGAGTTTTGTTCCTGAACTCTGTCCCATTGTCACTTCTAATGGTTTTGACAGATAGAGAATATTGTTTCTCTACTTGTAGAATGAAGAACTTGATGATTTCAGCAGCCTCATCCTTGGAAAATAAGAATAATACCCATGTGAATCTTGAGTAGTCATCAATGATGACTAAGCAGTACTTCTTTTTACCAAGGCTCATAATCTTGACAGGTCCAAATAAGTCCATATGGAGTAGTTGAAGACATGCAGTTGTTTTTGATTCTTCAATAGACTTATAGGAGGACTTATGCTGTTTTCCCTTTAAACAGGATACACAGTGTTCTTGACACTGGTATACTTTCAAAGGTAGACCTCTGACCAAGCCCATTTTTGTGACTTTATTTATGGTTTTAAAGTTCACATGGCCAAGTCTCCTGTGCCAGAGATCTGTTTCTGAAGTTGATGCCTTTGAGAAGAAACAGGCAGTGTTGTTCAATACTTTGTCTTTCTCAATGTCCACTGCATAGACATTGCCACATCTTTTGGCAATCAGCAAAGTATGATCTTCTATAATCTTCTCTATCAACTTCTGGCCTTCTGGTGAGATGATCTTGCATGCTGTCTTTGTGAAAAAGGAAGAATATCCTTTATCACACATTTGTGACACACTCAGCAAGTTGTATTCAAGATTTTCCACCAGATTGACCTTGTCAAACTGTATTTTGCCAGAGGAGACATTGCCATGTCCTAGCACATATCCCTTAGCATTGTTCCCAAAGGATACATGTTGATGCATTTTGCGACTAAGGATTGGATAAACTATAATTAACATGTGTTAGTAGATAGCCGAAGGTGTATTGATATGGGGCGAATGTAGATAATATGGGCGAAGGTGAACAGAAATGGGCGAAGGTAGATGTTGACTGGGCGAATGAAGAATGGACATAGACTGAAGAACACATTCGACCACTTGCAGTGGGCGAATGTGGAAAAACCTCACATTCGACCATCTGTAAGGGGCGAATGTGCAGTGCCTATATATAGTTTTTGAGTTTTTGATAATGTAAGAGTGTTGTCATTTGTGTCCAGGTTCAGATCAGGTTTAGGAGTGTTTTTGAGAGATTATCTGTGTGATTCTAGATTAACATAAACAGTTGTAAATGCTTATTGATTGAAGTTAATCTATGAAAATGATATTGAAAATGATCTTGATTGTGTCGTGATTTGTATCTTATCAATTTGTTCAGATCTAGGGTTTCCGCACCTAGATTTGTGACTTGTATGATCATATAATCCTGTTTTAGATAAAATCCAACGCTCACAAAGTGGTATCAGAGCATAGAAGATAATACAACAACAAATTCGATGAGATCAGAGCTGATTTGGACATGTTTTTGACATAAAATCATCTGTTTTTACAAAAACTTTTAAAAACATAGTTTTTGATCGATTTAAAGGTGAATTTGTGGTCGAATTCAAGTTTTCCAAGACTTAAAGTTGTTCCAAATCAATTCCGAAACATAACCTGATTGAGATCATTCAAATCCATGAACTTTTGAAAATCTGAGATCAAAATAACCGTTTTTCAAACAATAACCGTTTTTCAAAAATGAGATCTGACTGTTTTGGACGAACCTGGAACCTGGACTGAGTGTTGTGGGCGAACCTGACAAAAAGTGGACGAACCTGAAAATTTGTTTAGAATTTTTCACATTCGGGTATAACATTCTACATTCGACCGTTTTGGTTCGGGCGAAAGTGGAAAGTGTGTTGGTTTGATTTACATTCTGGTCATTTCCACCTTCGGTTGATACTGTTTGGACGAAAGTGAGATCATTTTGGATGAGAGTGAGAAATAGTGGACGAACCAAGGATAGTTTGGACGAAAGTACTATTTTTGGGCAAACCTAAGGATTTTTGCTGAAAATTTTTCTAAGTGTTGAGATTTTCAGATTGTGATCATGTGGCGTTTTCAAACTACTTCGGGATCAGCACCAACACAACCACAACAGCAGACAATGGACCCATGGACAGTGGCAGCGCAAAAGACGAACACGCAATCCTCACAACCACTTAACTACATGACAACAACAAGCACGATGCCTCAGAATGTAGCACATCCGGCACTACAATCAGATTATTGGGGAGTAGCTGCAGCGGCGGTAAATACTCAAACCACTAATGCTATCTCTACCTTGATTAAGGATTTGTCTACAGGTAGTGGAACTCGGCCACCTAAGCTCATGGATATGCAAGAGTATAACCAGTGGCACACCATGTTCAAGATCCATCTGGAAGGCATGGGAGTTGAAGGAGCTGAGGCATGGAGCATGATTGTGAAAGGATACACAGCACCGATTCTGGAGAATACCGGTGAGTTGATTCCTCTGGAGAGCTTGACTGAGGATGAAAAGAAGAAATACGTGGTGGAGAAGAAGGCGTTCTCTCAATTGACACAGGCAATCACAAGTGACCTGTTGCATCAGTTTGGGACATGTACTACGTCAAAGCAGCTTTGGGATAGGCTGAAGAGGAAGCATGATGCTAACGAGAAGACCAGGAGTCTGAGAATGGAGGAATTAGTCAAAGAGTTTGATAATTTTTCTTTTATTAATAATGAAACTTTGAAAGAACTAACTCCGAGATATATGCACTTATTGTCTGAATTGTCTAGCTATGGTGTACAGATTCCAATGACTAAGCAGGTGGATAAGTTTGCAGATGCTTTACCACCACAGTGGGATCAGCATGTGGAGGTACTTAGAGAGAAGGATGCTTATCAATTCTGGACCATTTCAGAGTTTATTGAGAAGCTAGAGAACAAAGAGTTGGAGGACAGGAGGAAAGCTAGGAGGTCACAGATTCCTCAGAATCCAAGTCTGTATTTTGGAGGTACTTCAGTTTCAGCTGGAAACTCGAGCTCTGGAAGCGTTGCACCACATGTTGCATGTATTTCTAATGTCATGGATTCATCAAAACCAACCACCAACTACACACCACCACAATACAATTCCTACTCACAACCATCATATACACCACCACAATATAGTTCCTACATTTCACCAATCTCTCCAATGCAACAAGCTAGTTTTTACACCGCTAACCAAACACAACAACCAGCAAACCAAGTTACTCAACATAAACAACCAGTGGTTTTGGATACATCCAACTTGGGAAATGTGACTGTGGAGGTTGCTCAGCAACACATTGCATTAGTCTCAGCAATGGTTTCATCCTACAATGGGTTGGTTGCTAGTCAGATTGGGAACAACAACTTAACCAACGAAGATTACGCACAGATAGACAAAGAAGAGATGGAACTCATTGACATTCAATGGGCTTTTGCGAGTATAATGAGGAGAGCAACAGAGTTCATAGAGAAAACTGGAAGGACTGACTTGGCAACTTCTCCCAACACAACCTATGGTTTCAATAAGGAGAAGGTTACATGTTTTAATTGTGGAGAGAAAGGACACTTCAAAAGGGAATGCACCCAGCCACCTAAACAAGGTAATCGAAACCCTTTCAATGCAAATTACCAGAACCGTCAACAGAACCAAGTTTCTTACCAAAACAACAACAACTACCAGAACCGAACCTTTAACAACCAAAACAGACAACCAAACACTCAACACCAGATTCAAAACCAATCTCCTAATCACCCAAACCGAACAGTTGTACCTATCACTACACCTACTGAGACTCAACAGAATGCGAGTCAGAACCAAGCTTTGGTGACTCAACAGGATGATATGGAAGAGTCGGTGACAGTTGATAAGAAGAAAGAAACTGAGGATAGTGAAAGTGATGATTCTGAGACTGAGATGGAAGTGGAGAGTGAACCTGTTGAGGTTAAGGCTGAGGAGAAGAGTTCTGGGATGGTGATTGATTCAGTTTCTGATGTTCCCGAGGAGTGTAAATCAGTCTATTCAGATTGTGAGAGCGAATCAGACACAGAAGGAAGTGTTGATTCTTTGGATGATGATATTGACCAGTTGCTGGCAGAAGCTGACTTTTTGATGACGAGGAAGTCGTGCATAGCTGATGATGCTTTCACCAAGATCGACTACTCAAAGTTTTTCACTGGAAAGGAAGCTCATTTTGCTTTGATGGCCATGACCGAACTGCCAAAACCTGTAAGTTCTGAATCTAGCACTGATGTTATGAGTGATAAATACTGTGGAACTTGTGATAGATTGACAGAGGAGAATAAACAACTCCGAATTTCACGTGATAGTGCTATTCAAAACTGTCAATCTACTCGCAAAGAGTTAAATGCTTTTAACAAAGTATTAGATGGCTATAAAAAGGACATTTCCGACTTGAAAAACACTTTGTCATTGAAACAATTGGCCATAAATAACTATATCAATGAAATTGAAAACACCAAGTTGGAAATGGCTGCCATTAAATGCTTTGCTGAAAAAGTTAACAAGAAACTGGAAAGTTATAAGAATGTTGCTTATGTCGTGGATCATATCATTGATGATAACACCACCAACTACAAGTCTGTACCATCTCCGGTTCTTTTTGAAAACCATAACTATCACCAAGTGATACCGGAGAGTTCGGTAATATCAGACTCATCGTCAGAAATGGAATCTAATACTTCAAGTATTGGTGATCCATATTCCGATGTGAGACCGATTTTGGGCTTGAACAATGAGGGTGTTTATGCTGAGAGTGATAGTTCAGACTCAGAAAATGATGATACTGGTAGTGATAAATCTGTTAATGAATGTGAGATTCCAAAAGAAAATCACATCATTACTACTGAACCAGTGTCACCATCTGATCATGTTCATCCAATGGCAAAGGCTATTCATGATAAAAAGTCTGAAAAGGTTGATGTTAAGAAAACTAATGTTGTTAAGAATGTGATTGAAAAGAATGAGCTGAATGAACCAAGTGACAAACCTGTAAAGGTGTTTTATCGGATGGAAGGATCCGATAAAATCATTGCTGATGAGGAATTTCCGATTAAAAACGTTAACTATTCTAAACTTGATAAAATCTGGCAAGAAAGCACAATATGGTTTCCAAAACATGAGAGAACCAATGAAATTCCACCAGAAATCTTAAAGAAACTGTTTTCAGAAGTTCCTCAAGAGCCAAAAATTCATGTCACTGAGTTCATTCGACCAGATGATAAAGCAAATGGTTTTCATGAACCTTCTTACTCGAAAGGACCACTTCCTGAGAGTTTAAGAAATGAACAATATAATGATCAATTTCCTGTAAGATCATTTGCTTCACCAAATGCTCATTATGTGTTTGAGGAATATAGAAAATGCTTTAAATGTGGAGAACGCGGGCATTTACTTGCTCAGTGTCCATACGTAAGGCACAAAAGACATGAAGTTGAGGTTAAGAATTCCATGAAAAAGCCGATTGATCATTATGTCCCACCGCATAGACGGACTGTTCCTCAACAACAACATTTTCATAATCAAAACAATTTTCAAATGAGGAACAACCGTCCATTTCATTATGATCGAAGGAATCGGATTGCAATGGAACAATCTTGGAGAAAACCAGTGGTGAACACAACAGCTGATAGACAAAAGGTTCCACAAAAACCAATTGTTAAGTCAACTGTTGGACCTAAGTCTGTTTATTCAGATAAGGTTGCTAAGAAAGTTACTTTTAGTAACAATGTTCAGAAACCTATTGAGAAATCAAAATCTCAAATTCGTATTCTCAAAAGATCTGAACAATCTTGGACACCTAATGGTTCTCCAGGAGCCTCTACGTCAAAGGTGAGTGAGAAAAGTGAAACTGTTTTGAAAAATCAGAAAACGGTTGATTCAAAACAAAAAGTTGTTGAAAAAGTCAATGAGAATGATTCTTTGAAAGCCAAAGTTCAAAGGCCCAAGACTCAGGCTTGGGTCCCCCGAAAGAACTAAATGTTTATTTTTTGTGTGCAGGGAGCTTCAGCTGGCCCTATTAGCAGTCTCTGGATTGTTGATAGTGGAGCTTCAGGCCACATGACGGGGGATTTGGCATTGCTGTTCGATGTGAAGAATATTAATGGAGGATATGTTGCGTTCGCGGGAAATAAAGGAGGTTATATCACGATGGAAGGAAGCGTGAGTAACGGGATTGTGACTTTCGAGCGGATTTCTTATGTCAAACAGATAGACTATAATCTGTTGAGCGTCAGTCAAATATGCGATAAACAATTTTCTGTGCATTTTGATGACAAATCCTGCTATATTCTTAAACCGGGCTTCAAGATTCCAAAGGAGTGGGTTATGTTGATGGCACCTCGAGTCAACGATCTTTACATTCTTGATATGTCCAAGGCGATGACACCACAGGGACAGATAACATGCTTTCTATCCAAGGCGACCGAAAAAGAATCGATAATGTGGCACCGAAGAATGGGGCACATTCATCTGAGGAAAATGAATCAGTTAGTGAGAAATGGACTTGTCGATGGAGTAAACGTGAAACATTTCCATCTGAACGACAAGTGTGTGAGCTGCATGAAAGGAAAACAACACAGACAATCCCATAAAGTGAAGAAAGTTAACTCTGTTGAGATGCCGCTTGAGCGATTGCACATGGACCTTTTTGGACCGGTCAAGCGCAAAAGTCATCTTGGAGAGCTTTATTGTTTAGTCGTCACTGATGACTATTCACGATTTTCATGGGTGATGTGTTTGAAGAACAAAAGCGACACCTTTACCAACTTACAAGTTCTGTTCACTCGGCTGGAGAATATCTACAATTTGAAGATCAAAAGGATCAGGAGTGACAACGGGACGGAGTTTAAAAATGCAAAGATGGATGAACTTTGTGAAAGCAAAGGAATTCATCATGAATATTCAGCTCCGTATACCCCGCAACAGAACGGTGTTGCTGAAAGAAAGAATAGGACTCTGATTGAGGCTGCAAGAACAATGCTCGCTGACTCAAGTCTTCCAGTAATGTTCTGGAACGAGGCGATTTATGCAGCAAACTACACTTTAAATCGGGTTTTGACAGTGAAGAAGTTTGGAAAAACATCTTATGAGCTGTTACACCGACGAAAGCCCAATTTAGAGTATCTAGAACCATTTGGGGCGCCATGTACGATGTTGAATCCAAGCGAGAAGTTTAGTCCTAAAGCTGAGGAGGGATATTTTGTTGGATATGCAACCCCGCTCAAACGGGTATTCAACAAGAGAACTCGTCAAGTGGAGGATTGGGCTAATGTGGAAGTTCAACATTACACTCAAAATTTGCAAGGCACGGGCCCTGATTGGATGTTTGATTACAAAGATTTCTTTGAATCATTCAATCTAGATAGCTTGGTTGAAGAAGCTGTGATCAGATTACTTTACGAGTGTGAAAACGCGGCAGCTTCACCATTGATGCGTCCAATCACCGTAAACCCCCCACCAGCTTCTAGTGATACCAGTGTTCCTACACAAGAAGAAGAGTTATTTCAAGAAGCTTCAACTTCTTTAGACACTTCAGAATCTGAAGATGAACAATTTGAAGAAGCTGTTCTTGAAAATGCAGAAGACTTAGAAGAGCAAACTGTGAACCCAACTCCAAATCCAGATGTTGCTTCATCATCTAACACGGGTCATGATCAGGATGCTGTAGAGAACTTGACTGCTCAGACGGGAGTGATTGTACCTGTTAATCCGGAATTTCGGATTCATCGTATTCACCCGCTGGAGCAAGTAATCGGTGATCCTGGTAGTGGAGTGATGACTAGAGGGCAGCTTAAAAGCGTTAATTCGCCAGAGAGTTTTGGTGCTTTAGCATTGTATGCCAAAATTCAGAAATCTGGTAGCCAAAATGATTGGTCGTTTGCATGTTATGTGTCGCAGGTAGAGCCAAGGACATACAAAGACGCTTTGAATGAAGATGCCTGGGTTGAGGCAATGCAGGAGGAGTTATTGCAATTCCAGAAATTGGGAGTCTGGACGCTCACAGATTTGCCGCCGGGAAGAAAGAAAATAGGCACTAAGTGGGTGTTTAAGTGCAAAAAGGATGATCGTGGAGTTATTGTAAGGAACAAAGCCAGATTGGTTGTGCAGGGTTTCCATCAAATCGAAGGAATTGATTACAACGAAATCTATGCACCAGTAGCACGAATCGAAGCTATTCGGATGTTCCTTGCGTTTGCTTCGTATAAGAAATTCAAAGTCTATCAAATGGACGTCAAGAGCGCATTTTTGTACGGTAAAGTCAAGGAGGAGGTTTATGTCGGGCAGCCACCAGGCTTTGAGGACCCAATCCACCGGGACAAGGTCTACGTGCTGAACAAAGCTTTATATGGTTTGCACCAGGCTCCAAGACAGTGGTACGAGGAGCTAAGTACATACCTCATCTCCAAAGGATTCAAGCGCGGCCTCGTCGATTGTACCCTTTTTACGAAGAAGACGGGAGATGACTTGCTTCTAGTACAGATTTACGTTGATGATATTATATTTGGTTCAACTAACGAACTCTTGTGCAGGGAATTTGAAATTGTTATGCAGGAGAAGTTCGAAATGAGCGCTATGGGAGAAATGCAGTTTTTCCTCGGCTTACAGGTGGATCAAAGACCCGACGGGATCTTCATTCACCAGACGAAATATGTAGCCGACATCTTGAGCCGATTCCAGATGGAGGACTCTAAGCCGATGGATACCCCGATTCAACCCAATCACGGGATTGGAGTCGACGCTAAGAGGGAGCTGACAGACCCATTTACATACAGAGCAATCATCGGATCTCTGATGTATTTGACAGCGTCTCGACCAGATATTATGTATGCTACGTGTCTCTGTGCGCGTTATCAATCGAAGCCGAAACAATGTCATCTGACGGCGGTCAAGCGTATCCTTCGATATCTGAAGGGTTGTCCATCAAAAGGACTTTGGTACCCTAATGATGATGATTTTGATTTTATTGCTTTTAGTGATGCAGATTGGGGCGGCTGTGACAAAGACAGCAAATCAACAACAGCCGGTTGCCAGTTTTTAGGGAGCAGGTTAATTACCTGGCAATGCAAGAAACAGACTTCAGTCGCACTGTCTACATGTGAAGCCGAGTACATTTCAGCCTCGAGTTGCTGTTCGCAAGTGCTCTGGATCCAACAACAGATGGTCGATTACGGTTTGCAGTTTCTTAAAACCCCTATACACTGTGACAACGAAGCCGCAATTGCATTAACTAAAAATACTGAAAATCATTCTAAAGCAAAACATATCCGGATTAAATATCATTTTATCCGTGATTGTTACACTAAGGAATTGATTGACATGGTCAAAATCCATACTGACTACCAACGTGCAGATTTGTTTACAAAAGCTTTTGACAGATCCCGCTTTGAATATCTTTTGAAAGTAAACAATATAAAGGAAAAACAGGACTAATCGGCTCCTCGGTTTATCATTTTTCGTTTTTAGTTTTAGTTTTCAATCTTTGCTAATTGGGAATTTCTCTTTACTATCATAATCCTCAAAGAAGTTGATGCTTTCGAGGGGGTTGTTTAATCCTCAAAGAAGTTGATGCTTTCAAGTGGATTGTTTCTTTCAAATTTTGTTTTGTTTTGTTTTTCAGAAAAATTAAAAACCCAAAAATATGTTCTTTATTTTAGGGGGAGTCTTTTTATCAGAAAAACCAAAAACATTGAAAAATTTTCAAAATACCTAAAAATTAGAAAAACCCAAAATGATTTCCTGGATAAAAAGAGGAAATGATAGTACATCAGTGGGGATCTGACACAGGCTAAAGAATTGTATAGTTTTAATGAGATGTATGTTGATTACGTGTGATATGCTGATAGGCTTCGTAGACTATATATTGCGTGCATTAGTGATACAAACATAACAAACTACGCGTTTGTGGATGAACACCTCATGGGCATATGGTCTTAGTACCGTAATTTCGTTTGATAGGGTGTTTGTACAAAACTCGGAGGTTTAGGGTCGTTATGTTATTAGTTGTCTGGGGATAGCCTATCTGATCTTCTGCTGTAAGTCATTACGGACCTAGATCAGACAGGATGTCTTTATAAAAGAGCTTTATGCCAAAACCTAACGTTACCGAATTGAGGAACTTTCCATGTTATATGATGATCAAAGATTATCTATAATATCGTATTGATCATTGATGCAAATCATGATTAATATCAGTCCTCAACCTGGTATGGTGCATATGTTACTTTGCTGCATTAATTTGCTGACCTGTATACCTCTATGCATTATATCTTGTACAATTACAGACGACGAAAGCATAATCACGCTTTACAATGAGTCTTTGTGCAGATTACTTCTTGATACGGGAGTATGTCGTGTGTGTGGGAACCACAATGTGTTAGTATAATACATCTAATTCGTATCATTTTAACGCATTGCGTAATTGTCTGCATGTGAGCTTATGTGGACAACAATATCAGCAATTGCCATGTCACATATTGTTTCTAATGATAATATTGAACCAGATCAACGCTGTGTTCAGATTTCTCAGAAAACTGATATGATCCTCTTACCGGAAATCACAAAATATTTACTGCTTTCATTTAATTTGATGAATTTTACTTTGTCGCATTTTACTTTTATTGTCAAAAAGTTACAAAATCCAAAAAGATTTTAGGTGTGTTTTAATATAAATTTCAGAAAATACAAAAGATTTGCATTTCTGCTTTATTTTTGATATCCGGGGATGCTTGATGGTCAATTTCTGAGATTTGATAACACCATCTGGTTTTTGTAACATTCAAAATGTGAAAATTTGAGTTTTGAAAGTTTAACGGATTGAAAAATGTTGAACGGGATTCGAATTCGTGATTTGGCGAAATTTTCAGATTTTTCCATTTCACATTCGCCCCTTAAATGGGTCGAATGTGGAAAAATCATCACCTTCGACCGTATTGAAAAAGGGCGAATGTGGTTATTTTCACTTCCGGGTGAAATTTCCACTTCCGGGTACTCAGTTTCACCTTCGGGTCTTTAATTAGGGGCGAAGGTGGACATTTTTCACTCTCGTGCCATTAAATTGGGGCGAATGTGATCATTACCCACATTCGTCCATCTGAACCGGTCGAACGTGGCACTCTATATAAACCTCTTTCACCTTCGAGTTCCTCATTCAATTATTTTTCAAACTTTCTGTCATAACAAGACCTTGTTGCTTGTGTTTTCTACGATTCATTGTTTTGATCCCTTGATATTTTTGATCATTTTAAGCCTACTGTTGCAGGTAATGGACATCAAAACAGATCAGTATTGATCGTTTTCTGACAACGACTTAGGGTTACCAGTTTTGGGATTTTTAATGATGAATGTTGATTGTTTTTGATTGCCGATCATTTTTCATAGGTTTTAGGGGGAGAGTATGGAAGGAATTAGGTTAATAACAAACATGAATATGTTTTTGATCGATTAAACTAACACGAACCCTAATTCCATTTAAAAACCAATGAAAACTGATGTTTTGACAAAATTGGAAATAGACGAGTGTTAGTCGGCCTTTTTAGTACACATTAGAATCAAAATTGCACATTAAAACTAACAATGGCAAAATTTTAAATTTTGGGGGTAAATTTTTCACCTTCGGTTGTTTCTAAACGGGCGAAAGTGGAATGGTTTGGACGAATGTATAACAAAACGGACGAGTGTGACTTTTTATCAAGATCATATTCACTTTCGTCCATACAATTTCACATTCGACCAGTTATTCCCACATTCGGCCATTTCATAATGGGCGAATGTGCAGATCAGTTTTGACCAGAATTTTATATTTTTGTCGTTTTTATGTTTTGACGCGTTTTATTGATTTTCATGTGCAGATGGCTGAATAACCCGAGAATATTGAATCACCAGCAGTAAATGTTGAGACTCCAGTAGAGATCACAGTTCAAGATCCAGTCCCCGTAGCTGAAACATCTACTCCGAGCAGTTGGCCTTTCGAACGATCGCACAACTGTTGCGCGTATCTAGGAGACGTTGAGAAGAACACGGAGTTTACAGGGATTATTGATTTTCTGAAGAGGAGCAGGATTGTACATGCTCTAGCTACACCAACCATTATTTACAAAGACATAATTGAAGATTTTTACCAGAACGCTAAGTATGACTACTGGGAGAATCAGACGATCATCAAGAGCAAGATTCAGGAGATGGAGATGTTCTTGACTGAAGCTGACATTAGGGAGGCATTACAGATTAAGTTCGAAGACAGTGAGGATCCCAGGGAGTTATCTTGGACAGAACAGAAGGCGTGCTTCTTAAGGATGAAATACAAAGGTCCAATCACTGACGGATCAATGTATAAAGGGAAGCTGGGAGTGCAGTACAAGTACTTTGCACATGTTCTGATTCATGTCTTTGGATGCGTGAGTGGTGGTTATGACGTGATGAGAAGGAGTTTAAGTTCATTAATGGTTGCGTTGACACTCAACAAACCATTTAATGTTTCCGGGATGATTCTTGACCACATGCTGGAGATGCTGAAGGGAATAAAGTTTAAGAAGTTTATGTTGTATCCGAGGTTTCTAATGATGATCTTTGATCACAAGTATCCAATGTTGAAAAAGGATCCGACTATGATCCTAGGTCAAGATCACATGAATATTAGAACCTTGATGAGGATGAAAGGTTACAAAGGTGTAGCTGACAGTGAGAAGCCACCTAACAGGAGATTGTTTGGCGCTTTGGCTCGTCCGGATTACACTGATCCTGGCAAGAACAAAGCAAGACATGATGAGAGTGACTCAGACAATGATGATCCCTTAGTGTATGCTGATTCAAGCACTAAGCGGAAACGTCAAGTAGTCAATCCTGGAGCCAAAGGGAAGGGCAAGGGAAAGGCTATTGATCAGGGAAGCACTAAGCAACAGGTTGCTAGAAAGAAATCGACGGCGAAGAAAGGATCGGGTTTGGTGGATGAAGAGTCTGTAGATTCAGAAGAGACTGAGGTTGATGAACAGTGGGATTCTGATGACGAGAACGTGAGGACCACCAAACGTAAGGCCACTATGGTTGGTGAGTCTGAATCCTTGAATCAGTCGATTGAAGAGTCTGAGAGGAGAAAGAAATCAGTTGAAGATGAAGGTTTGGGAGTTGATCTAGCTGAACTGAGTGTTGGAGATACTGTAGTTGTGAATTTGCCAAAGAAGACAAAGAAACAAAAGACTATGGCAAAGAAATCAAGTGTGAAAGAACTGAGAGAGAAAGAGTTGGCTCAGTTATTGAAGGGAAAGAGATTACCTGATGCTGGAACACCTTCTAAGCTATCTTCACCAGTTGCCAAGAAACAGAAGAAAGCGAAAGAGGCAGAGACTTTACCAATCGATCAGTTCAATATCGATATGGATAAAGTGCTCGATATGTTTAGGAAGCCTCAAAAGGAGAAAGCTGTTGAAGTTGAGCCCTCCAGATCAAAGTCAAAGAAAGTGACTGTAGATGATGATGTTATGAAACAGGTTAATAAGAAGATGGAGGACATGATGAAGATGTTGGTTGCTCAACAAGCTGAGATTACTAAATTCATGCAGAATGAGGAGAAGATGCTCCAAATTGTAGTTGCTTCGAAATCGAATCAGGATGATATTAATGATAAGATTAAACTGATTGAAGCAAAGAATGAGAAGCTTGAGAGAAGATGTGATAGAAACAAGAACAAGATCAAACTGATCAAGGCTGATAACAAAGAGTTAAAGAAGGAAAACAAACGCCTTTGTGGTTTGATTGAAGAGCTGTATAGCAGAGCACCCCAGTTGAAAGAGGGTGAAGAAGATGAAGAAGAAGATGAGCAAAAAGTTGATTATGAGTATTCTGATTCTGAGAAAGAAGATGATGATGATGAGGATGATGATGGATCGGATAAAAGTGATGATGACAATGATGATGATGATGACAACAATGATGATGATGATGATGCTGAAGGTACGGGGAAAAAGAAAGGTGATGAGTTTAGCAGTGGAAGTGATCATGAAGGAGGAGATGATACTTCTAAATATAGTTATGAGAAGAGAACACCGCAGAAGAAGAAAGATACTGGAGAATCGAGTTCCAAGAAGAAAGGTGGGAATGTAGATTCGGATGAAAGTATCTTCTGGAACGAAAAGGTGAGATCTCTGTCTGATGATGCTAAACAGATATACAAGAATATGTTGGAGAAGAGAGAGTGGACCATTGAGTTCACAGGATGCTTCGCTGAAATATTCCAGACTGATGATTTGAGATATGAGCTGGAATATGAAGATCCAGATCTTGAAGAAGGGGAACTACCTGCATCTGTGGCGAAAGAAATACTAGATGGTCTCGCACAGAGGGTGGGTAAGACGTTTGAGGAGTTTATGATGGATGAATCGATTCCTGATATTCCTGAAAAGGATATGGGAAGTCATTCAGATGATGTGCAGACTCCAGAGAATAATGAGGTTGAAATAGAAGATATTACTCATGAAGAGTTTCCCCAGTATTTCAGAAAAGAAGATGAGAATGAAGTATTTCCTGACTTCACAGAGATACCAAATAAGTCAGCAAAACAAAAAGCAAAGAAAAGAAGCGAAGAGTTTGTTGAGAAGGTGTTTAGTAATGAAAAGAAAGATTCTTCTAAACAGTCTGATGAGTTGAAGAATTATCTGAAGAAGTTGAAGGAGATGGATGAGAACCGACCTAAACCTGAAGCTCAAGGTAACTTCTATCGATTTCATAATGCCAAGTTCAACGGCAGAGCTCTCGGGTGGACTTATCTAGGCAGACTGAAGTGTATTGCTGCGAAATGGGAAACCGGAATTCTGTATTTCAACAGATTCTGTGACTTGCTTACTCTACCGTACTGGGCGGTGAGAGTCTTATGCAGATTCCCAATGTCAGGTGCCGAGGTAAATGGATCGCATGTCGGTTGGTGCGCAGACAAATTGGTTTGGGAAAGTCGCACGAAATGGAACAGGTTCAAGCCTCAATATCCCCGTAGAAAAGTTCATAGGGATATTGATCCTCAAACCAATATGAAGCGTGTGACGTTGATATATAAAGCACCTAATGTGATGAGAAAGATACCGTTGATGCCAATGCCACAGCATTTCAGTGCTGATTTCATATTCTGGTATTACGATTGGAGGAAGGCAGAAGCAGTGATTGTGTTGAGGGATGGAAAGGATAAATACAAGCATGTGCATGTATTTGATCCTATGTGGCTGATTAATTGCACATTCGAAGACATCATCATGTTGTTCTTTAATCCGATCTACTATGAACCTAACGACTTTGCTCAAGCGAGAAAGTATACTCAAGTTGTGGGAGTTTGTTTTGCATACGATATAAATGCAGGAAGCAACTTGGAGGGAAAACTTGGCAAGACTGTGAAGATTGCTAATGTGTCAAAGCCTGTGAAGAAAACATTCGAGCCGCCAATGACTTCTGAGCAGAAGAAGCAGCTCAGAATAAAGCTGATGAACAAGACGATGGACTATCAGAGAAAACTATCCAATCAATAGTCGAGGGGGAGTTTGTTGATGCATTTTGCGACTAAGGATTGGATAAACTATAATTAACATGTGTTAGTAGATAGCCGAAGGTGTATTGATATGGGGCGAATGTAGATAATATGGGCGAAGGTGAACAGAAATGGGCGAAGGTAGATGTTGACTGGGCGAATGAAGAATGGACATAGACTGAAGAACACATTCGACCACTTGTAGTGGGCGAATGTGGAAAAACCTCACATTCGACCATCTGTAAGGGGCGAATGTGCAGTGCCTATATATAGTTTTTGAGTTTTTGATAATGTAAGAGTGTTGTCATTTGTGTCCAGGTTCAGATCAGGTTTAGGAGTGTTTTTGAGAGATTATCTGTGTGATTCTAGATTAACATAAACAGTTGTAAATGCTTATTGATTGAAGTTAATCTATGAAAATGATATTGAAAATGATCTTGATTGTGTCGTGATTTGTATCTTATCAATTTGTTCAGATCTAGGGTTTCCGCACCTAGATTTGTGACTTGTATGATCATATAATCCTGTTTTAGATAAAATCCAACGCTCACAATACAGATCCTTCTCTTTGGCTGATAAAGTTGTTTATCAGGTATCTGCATCCAGTCATGTGCATAGAGCCTCCACAATCAACATACCATATGCTGTTTAAGCCCCTGGAAACTCTCTGCACATAAAAGCAAATTAGTTAGATTTAGGAACCCAAGCCTGTTTGGCTTTGGGTTTGCTCTTGAGAACAGTTACAGTTTGTTCTTGACCAGGTTGAGAAATCCATGTCTTTTTGGCAATGGATTTTTCATTAAGAACCATGGTGGTATCCTTTTTAGGACCACCATCAACCTTGGTCATCAGTAGTTCTACCATGTTCATTAGATTTTGAATCTCAGCAGTTTGTGAAACTGCTGATGATTCTGGTCTAACTACTGACAAGGAATTTTGAGAAAAAGATTTTGGTTGACATTTTATCTTTTTCTGAGAAAAGGTGTTTTTAGGTTGTTGTTTCTTGGGTTTAAAGATTATTTCATAATCATTTCTGATTTGATTTCCCACAACATGTTGTTTAAATTTTTGATTGAACTGAATTCCTTTTCTGTATCTACAAAATTCGGTTTTGTGGTTGAACAGGCCACAAATTTCACATTCTTTTGCCTTTTGTTTTTGATCTAAAGGAAAATTTCTGACATTTGTGAAGAGATTTTGCTCATCAGTAGTTTTCAGGGTCTCAACTCCTGATGTAGATGAAACTACTGATGGCTTGTTGTCAGATTTTGTTAATACTTCTGAAGTACTTTCTTTAAAAATGCCAGGATTTCTGTTTAGAAAGTTTTCATGGAAAGATGTGCATTCTTTCCCTTCAGAAGTTTCATTTGAAACAATTCTTCTCCCATCTTCAGTAGTTTTGGGAGAAAAATCTGTTGGTGTTTCAACATGATGGTATCCTATGCCAAACTTAACATTTGAAGCACTTTGTTTGTTTAGCAATAATTGATACCCCTTACAAGATTCCACCCATTTTTCACAAGTGATCCTGGTGTCAGCAAGCTCTTGTCTGACATCTCCCAGGTCATTTAGCATGATTTTGATTTGTGCTTGGGTTTCAATAGCAGAGTCAGTTAATTTAGAAACTTCTTTTGTTTTAGCACACAGTTTTCTTTCTAAATCACATTTTATCTGTGTGTATTTTCTTTCTAAATCATTGGCTTTGCCTTGTAAGTGCAGATTTGTCTCTCTTATGAGAGCAAAAGTTTCTTTGCAAGAATTTGAGCAAAGTTTTGTCAAAGATTCTTTTGATACCTGTGACAATGCAGATTTTGAAGTACAGCCTTCAAATGCCATTAAGGCAAAGTTCTTTCTGCCATTGTCTGGTTCTCCCCAGTTGATGTCAAACACTTTGTTGTCTGCATCAGGATTGCACTCTGTGGTGTCAAAAGGGAGACTGCTCCAGTCAACATACCCTGAGGTAAAGAGACTTTGTTGAGAGGGTTGTTGAGGCTGTGGAGGAAGTTGAGCAGCTGGAAAGGGAGGGATTGATTGTTGGCTCTGCATCTGTTGAGCAGGCACTTGAACATATTGTACTTGTGGCATATATTGCTGTTGAGGAGCTTGTGCCTGTACAAAATGAGCACTCCCTTGAGTTCCATTATTCCTGTTATAATTGGGGTTATAGTTATTTCCAGATTGTGATTGGTTAAAGCTAGAGCTTCTACACTCTCTAGCAAAGTGTCCCAACTTCTGACACTTGTGACATCTCAGTTTAGATTTGTCAAAACCAATTTTTGTATTACTGGTCAATCCTGGAAATTTCCTTCCTGACCTTTTATAAAACTTGTTAGTTTTAATGCTTAGCATGGCCAGTTGGTGTAATATGTCCATTTCTTCTAAGTCATCACTGCTAAAATTTTTCAAATCATCCATGATAAAACATAGATTATCAGTTGTTTGACTTTGGTCATTATTGTCATAACCTGGGAAAGATCTTTCTGATGAGATCCCAGTGGTTATGTCAATATTGTCATAAGATCCATAGGAACAAGTTGGTGAATCTTGTCCCAAAAGTGTTGTACTACCTGGTAGGTAGTCATCAGCAGTTTTACCAGATGATTGTAATTTCTTCTTTTGATCAATTTCTCTCTCAAAAGTAAGTAATCTCCCATGGAGTTTTGTAAGAGTGAGGGAGCTAAATTCTGGTGAGGATCTTAAAACAATGGAGTATGTTTCCCATTTGTCAGGTAAAGACCTTAAAAATCTATGTAGCATAGACACTGTTGTATAGGTCTGACCATTTAACTTTAGCTCAGATATTAATGAGGAGAATCTTTCAAATTGTTGAGTCAAAGTTTCCCCATTAATATAAGCAAATGTTTCATATTGTTGAGCTAAAATCTCTCTGGTGTTGGCAATCACCTCTTCAGTTCCTCCAAACTGTTCTTTAAGACAGTCCCAAAGTTCTTTGGCACTTTCACAATGTAAAAGGCCAGAGTATATCTCATTTGGGAGAGCCATTGCCAACATAGAGAATGCTTTTGCATCTAGCTCAAGTTTTAGGAAATCATCATCTATATATTATTTAGGGTCCTTAGGGACCTTAACATTAGTTTCAAGATTAACATTTACTGGTTTGTGAGGACCATATATCACAGATCTCCAACAACCTGTGTTGGTTTGTGACAAGGTATGTGCCATTCTCTTTTGCCATATGTTGTACTCATTTCTCACAAACATGGCAGGTTTAGTGGCAGAACCAGTATTATGTGGATCCATTTTAAAGAGTATAGATTTGTCAGATGACTCTTTTAAGTGATGGATATTGATAAAAAGTGAACTTTTGATCTTTTTATTGAATATCAATAAGAGCTTTGTGTCTGATTCTCAATTTGTTAGATTGATATGTGATCAGATAAACCAATGCTCTGATACCAATTGTTGGATCAGTTTGCTTTTTTTGGTAAGTAAGAACTTGCTATCTTGACACTTAAGTGTTTAGCAAGTCCTTGTAAATCAGATTATAAGCACAGCGGAATGTATAAGTGAAAGCAACACTTTTTATACTAAGGCAGAGTTATTACTCCCCCTTGATGTTTGAAACTAATAAATGACAAGTATTTATTATGAATCTAAGCAGTAAATAAGAATTAGATACTTAGACAGATTCACAATAAATACAGAAATGGAATAGAACAATGATAGTGTTTGAAGGATTTTTCTATTAAACCAATGTCTAAAATAGAAGGTGGAAGCCTCCTATTTATAGACGTTTACATGCATGTATCTTGCCCAAAAAGCAAGTACAGAAACAACGGAAACAAGTTGCACAAGTTGCAACATTGAAACAAACAAATACAGCTAAAAGTAATAATAAACAATAAACTACTGATGCAAAAGGCGGTGGGAAATATCTGATGCTAAGTGCTGATGAAGGACAAACTACTGATGAGTAGTTTTGTCTTCAGTACTTCTGAAGTGAACTTGTCTGGTTTGGACTTCAGAACTTCTGATGAAGTTTCTTCTTCAGCACTTCTCATATCTTCTAATCAGCAGTTTCTTGTCTTCTCTTCAGTTCTTCTATACTTAGCCAAAATGACAGAAGTGAATTAGACTAAGGTTTACAAAAGTGGTTTTACCAATCCTCTCATCCAGACTTTTGTTCCTGAACTCTGTCCCATTGTCACTCTTGATGAATTTGACAGAGAGATAGAGAGTGTTGTTTCTCTAATTGTAGAATGAAGAACTTAATGATGTCAGCTACCTCATCCTTTGAATATAAGAAGAAAACCCATGTGAATCTTGAGTAGTCATCAATGATGACCAAGCAGTATTTTTTCTTACCAGGCTCATGATTTTGACTGGTCCAAATAAGTCCATATGGATTAGTTGAAGACATGCAGTTGTTTTTTATTCTTCAATAGACTTATAAGAGGACTTATGTTGCTTACCTTTAAGACAGTAAACACAGTGTTCTTTACACTGGTATTCCTTTAAAGGCAGACCTCTGACCAAGCCCATTTTAGTGACTTTATTTATGATTTAAATGTTCACATGGCCAAGTCTCCTGTGCCAGAGATCAATTTCAGAAGCTGATGCTCTTGAGAAGAAGCAGGCAGTGCTGTTCAGTACTTAGTCTTTCTCAATATCCACTTCATAAACATTTCCACATCTTTTGGCTATCAGCAAATTATGATCTTCAATAATCTTCTCTATCAACTTTTAGCCTTCTAATGATATGATGTTACATGTTGTTTTGGTGAAAAAGGAAAAATATCCCTTGTCAAACATTTGAGAGACACTCAGCAAGTTGTATTCCAAGTTTTCAACCAGATTGACCTTGTCAAACTGTATTTTATCAGAGGATGCATTGCAATGTCCTAGAACATATCCCTTGCCATTGTTCCCAAAGGACACAAATCCTTCTCCTTGACTGATAAAATTGCTTATCAGGCATCTGCATCCTGTCATGTGCATTAAGCCTCCACTATCAACATACCAAATGCAATTCAGACCTCTGGAGACCCTCTGCACCACATAGCAAAATAGTTAGATTTAGGAACCCTAGCCAATTTGGCTTTGGGTTTGCTCTTGAGAACATGAACAGTTTGTTTTGGACCATTTTTAGAAATCCATGAAACATCATCAACAACATTATTGATTACAAGGCCATATGGAGCATAGCGAATCGATATTTTACTAGTGTCATTGTCATTTGTCCTTCGCCTACCATTTCCGCCAGATCCACCACTAGAGTCTGTGTGGTTAGCGTTGTGCTGCGCAATGGCTTGCGCTATCACGCGGGCTAGCTCTTCGGACGTGGTTGGGAATGTGTTGTCCTCGGTATTGCGGGTGTTCTTTCAGGGCGGCATGACCTCTTTCTATTGCATCAGAAATAAAAAGAATGAGACACATATTATCGAAAATATTTTCAGTCATGTGGGCTCGAATGAACAACCATGAACATCGCAATACATGTGACAAGCGTTTTCACACAACCGGTGAATATAAGAGCGGCAATGCACACACATATAATCGTATATCAAGAATAACTAACTAAACCATGGCATAAACAGATAATAATAAAGAGACATAAATAAAGCATAACATCGTCATTTCATTAATTCATTTCGTTTGTAGTACATCGATTTGTGATAATGATACAAAATATGTGGAATACTACAACCCAAACCATACAATGAAATGACCCAAAAGATACTACCATTGGGTAGGTTAGATAATAAAGCTACAACTACAACAGCTAAAACCTAACTACTGAGGAAGTGGAGGGAAAATAACAACTAGGGCAGCTATAGCAGCTCGCATCCCATGGTCCAACTCACCCATCCTCTGATTGAGGATGTCCAAACGTCTTCATGCATCCGCACGCCCACGCTCAGCCTCCGCACGTCCGCGCTTGGCCTCCTCCAATCGAGCTCGAAGAGTAGTGAGATGCTCGATGATAACGGCCCTCGTAGAACCCTCAGCTTGTGCATCGGTCTCCAACGCATCCGTACGATCCCAAAGTTCGTAGATCAGGTCATCGTGGGTACCTATCATGCCACGCACCGAGTGGAGGGTGCGATGCATAGGTGTGGTACCTAGAGGACCGTGGACAGGAGGGTCAGCCAAGGGCCATGAGCTGTAATTAAGATGTCGTCGTCCGAATCCTCGTCGCTATGGGCCAAGTAGCCTGATACAGTAGGTAGGAAGGTCCGCTTGCAGGCCAGGGACCTCCTAAGCAGCTTCTTCCGAAGGGGTTTGGTAGACTCAGCAGCATGGCTAGGCTGGGCTGGTGCCACAGGCTCCATGGGCTGGGGCATGCGCACACACTTCCTGGCGGTGCATACAGTGCGCATACGACCATGAAACGGACGACGAGAGCGGGAAGACTCCGGCACATCGACGGGCTGCTCCACTACACGTGGGAGCACAGATGGCGGCTCCGCAGCCACAGGGGCTAGGACAACGGTATCCTCAGCGTCACCCTGAGCCTACTGTCAGGAACGTGAGGTTCATCATCCGATACGACGGGATCTAGCGGCACACTATCTCTTACAATGTCTACATCCTCATGCTCCTCAGGCTCCGTATCGGCTAAGTAACCATCAATGTCGCTATCACTAGAAGTCTCCGGGACCACAGAGGAATCATCCTCTGAATCTGAAATAACAATCACATAGGTAGGGGTAGCCATGATCCTGTCAAAATCCAAAGTACACATATATACATCGATAAGCGTTAAGAACACATGTGCTATACTCGCGTGAATGCAATGTAGAAAAAGGACATGGAACATGGGTAATGCATCGTGATGAAAACATTTTTCATGCAAGGAAAACTTTTCGTTCAAAAATCGTTAGAGTTATAGTTTAGTTTTTAGAGAAAACTAGTTTGCTATAACCTTGAGCTCTGATACCATCTGTCACACCCCGCCTAGGTGGAAACACGGGGTGTAACCACGAAAGGTTTTCAAGCACAAGATATGAGCAAACATTCATATTTATTTATTTATAAAATACCAAACGTGTTCGATAACAAAAAGTTTCACAAGATACAGTTTAAAACCCTTAGTGAGGTCAAAAGTTTTAATGACACGATACGTGGTGGTTGTGAATGATTGCCCAATCGTAACCCAAGTTCCATCCATGCTTTACTTACCTGAAAAACATGCATAAAACTTTGTCAACAAAATGTTGGTGAGTTTACGGGTTTTGTAAACCAAATGAAAAGTTTAATGAAATTTATTGAATGACCCATCATTGTCTGATCAAGAACAATGATGATAAACCGTCATGAGTCCATAACCAAACCTCGAAGAGTGGTGCCTCGCACATTGCACACAAGGCAATGAATCTTCATAAAAGTAATGCAAGCACTATCATATCGTATAGACCGGTTAGAGCGACTAACCAAGAGTGGGGGTGTCAACCCAATAGATCTATTCAAGCGTTTCTAGTCTATATCCATAGCTAATGGTTATGATAAACTATGAACGTGGGCTTTGATGAGTACTCTAAAGATATCGTCTCATGTATACTGTTCGGCTAGGAATTCATTATAAAACTAGTAAACAATGCATGCCTTCCCCCAAATAGAAAACAGTAAAAAGGGGCTGTGAGAACTCACCTCAAGTCTGTGTGTAGTCTAGAAAAAGCGTATGTCCGACAACTAGGTATCTCGTGCTATATACATACATGGGTACCTTAGATTTATACAAATGGGTAATCCAAGGTACTCATGGTTCACCAAATCCTTAGTGGTATGTTGGTTTAGTTTTCCTTGGTGACATCTATATATTACTTGAAAATAATAGTTTGGATAGGAAAAATAGATCTTATTTCCTAACATATGATACTTTCCATAAAGTATATGCTCCTTTTGAAAAGATTTGTTTAGTTCACAAATACACTTAGTCTTTTCTATACACAAGTATCATATACACATGTATTCACATCTACATATGCGTGCATCTATAATTATATCTATATATGTGTATTTCGACACATAACCATAGGTAGGGATGTCTATGGGATCTATACTTGTACATACATACCCATATACGTATGCATCTTGGTAGTCCATACACATTACTATCTATACTTATGAGTTTGTTTTACACATACATATACACTAGTTATATACACGCATGCATATGTATGTCTGTACACACATGGGCTTTTTTTTCACTACTAAGGTAAGGTAACATGATAACTTAGGGTACTTCATGTCTAAACACCTACACATACACACATGCATATGTATATACATGTCATACATATACATATACATATAGATATACATGTGTATGTATATTTATGCACACATACATACATCTCACGCACGCATACATACGTTCATAACTACCTATAGTGATGTTTTATTATGAATGATAAACTATGAAATAAGGTGAACCATGTGAACAAGGTAAAGAAGTAAATGTGTTAAGCTTTATACCTCCTAGTGGATCCAAGATAAAAGGCAAGATGCTATAACTCCTTGGTTGCTCCTAGAGCTTGTGGGATGTGTGTGTGTGTATTTCGAATAGAGGGAGGAAGCAAGAGAGGTTTGTGGTGTGGTGAAATGCTTACCCAATTCCTCCTTATATAGTGGTGGAGATAAGAAGCTGTTAGGAAGGTGCTTAACACTTTGGGTAAGTCAACTTCTATGGATTATGGTGATTAAGAGAATCCTTCCTTATTTGGTTAGTAATCTACTTTGTCTCATATCTTAATAACATATCCAAGGTCTAAATCATGTCATGGACAGAGACTAATCTTATGATCGTGTTGGATGGATTCTAAGCATGAATGACACTACATAATATCTTCTTGGATTACTAATTCACACATGTGTAATTATGAGTGGACATTTATTAAAGAGAAGAATTAGTAAGGTATAGAGGGCGACAGTTTGGGACCTTCAAGGAAAGGGGTCACCAAGTATTGTTTAGGCAAGTATCTAAGCATAGGTTTAAGGTGTATGAGAAGATCTATCTATATTAGTTGTAAGGTTAAATCACCTTAGGCTTTCTTATCAAAGAATCTCCTTTCTTAACCAAGTCATAAGATGATGACATTTCATAAGATTATGTTGGCTCAAGATCTTGTAATGTGACAAATCTAGGGGTTTAAAGTTCTACATCCCTCCATAATGTGATAACACTTATGTGTGTAGGTGATTAGATGTGTTGTGATGTTTAGAAAAAAGATTTGGGAAGGGTGTAAGGGGGCGACGGCTAGGAAGGCTCCAAGAAGTCATATGTTAGCTACTTTGGGCTAATGATCTTCTATGGTTCTATGTGATTAAGGGATCTTTCCATATATAGGTAAAGCCTTAAAGTTGACTAAGAGTGTATGGAAATCAAGGAACATAATCATGTCTTAAGATCTCTATAGTTAGTCATGTTAACTACTCAAATGAAGTGATCACTCATAGATTATGTTGGAACATAATCTTCCAAACCTTGACCGCTCATAAGATCACTCTAGACCTTAAATCAGCATGTGCTTAATCATAGTTGACTTGAAAAAATAAATAAATATATATACATATGGTGGTGGGGTTGCGGCCGAAAACAAAGGAAAAGGGGAGGAAAAAGAAGCTTTAACAATAGTGGTAATCCAACATCCTTGATCCTAGGTGTTTAAGGAATATTGCTAATTATACTTAAGTCATCAAATCTTTAAGAATATTAAGATGCGACACTTCATTTATAATGGAACAAAATGGATGTAAAGACGTATATTAATTGTGTCTTATGTTCCATAGCAAATGTGATATTCATGCATATAGGCATGTGTGTCGTGTACATATATACATGTACATGTGATTTCGTATGTTAGAAAAATACTAGTTTTTATACACAAATTCCATAGTGCTTCCCATTGTATTACTAAATAAATGTTAATTATAAATGTTTTTGGGAAATAGCTCGAAATCGTTTCAGTTCATGTCACCAAGATTCGTTGATATGGGTGAAATTATACTCGTTCAGACATTGCTAGACTATCTCAAGGGACTTATGCATATAAAATGATATAAATAATGCATGGGAAATTAAACGTTGACTACAAAGTGTACGGATTTTGACCTAGCTAAGTGGCGGGTGTCACATGCTAGGTTTGGGATGGCAACATCTGGATCCACTCCTCCTGTTTTCGTGTCAAATGATGAGCTCTTTTCCATGTTTGCAATGGTGAAGGATCAAATAAAGCAACAGCAGGATACCAACCAGATGCTGATGAGAGAGATTCAATCTCTCAAAATTTCCTCAAAGAGACAGGCTGAGGACATGGGGACACCATTGCAGCCTAGAATGTTGGATTTCAATTCTGGCATCTCTGGGGGCATTCATCACGGAGATTTCATCCCCATGAGCACTGGATTCTGTGCACCAGAAACTGTTTCAGCACCCAGGATGGTGACAACTAGAGATGCAGGACATACTGCAGAGCCATCTCGAGGATATAGTGTAGAGCAATCTCGAGGATACGCTACCGAACCATCCCGAGGATACAACAACGCTAACAATTTAAGTTCAAGTACTTATGCTACTAACAATATTGCTTCTTTGCAGGATACAGGCATAAGTCCACAATTGGCGAGAGAGCTTCAAAAAATCAAGGATATGGTGTCTAGTGTACCAGGGATTATACAGCCCATCCTTGAGGTATCCTTAGCATGTCACAGGGTGTCTCATTTTGCACCTCCAATATGTGATGCCGATATTCCAAAGAGATTCTAGACTCCAAGCATGAAGCTTTATGATGGATCTACTGATCTTGAAGAGCATGTAGCACAATATAGGGAAAGGATGGAAATAAACCCCATTCCAGCAAACTTAAAGGAAGCGTGTCTATGCAAAGGATTTGGTTCTACCCTCACTGGTCCAGCCTTAAAATGGATGCTAAGTGTTCCTCCCTATTCTATTACTTCTTTTGCTCATTTGATTAACTTGTTTAATAATCAGTTTTCTTATAGTCGAACATTTGAATGTTTGACAAGTGATTTCTATGGGGCGACACAACCACAGGGAGAATCATTAAGGGAGTATATCACAAGGTTTGGGAAGGAAGCACTTGATATCCCAAACCTGGATTTCACAATGGCAGTGCAAGCCTTCAAGATGGGACAACAAAAGGATTCACCTTTCTATAAAGAATTGGTGATGAACCCTTGTAGGAATCTTGATGAAGTTCAAAATAGAGCATTAAGATTCATCCATCTTGAAGATGACAAGAAGATACAAGAGAGGATAGAGACATACTCAAGATACAACAATCATGTCGAAAATCCACTCCCACATGCGAACCTTACCAACATAAACCATATGCTAGACCTAATAATAAAAAGGTCAATGTGGTTGAGGATGACCATGAAGAGGATTGTCCTAAACTTTCGGACTATTGTTTTTCTATGGATGTAGCAGGTTTAATGTATGCTATGAACGATCTTGGAGACAAAGCGAGATGGCTGAGGAAAGATAACAAGTCGTGATGGAAGGACAACTCCAAATGGTGTGCCTTCCATGAAGATTTTGGCCACATCACCGAAGATTGCATTGCCTTGAGAAAGGAAATAGCATATCTTCTAAGCAAGGGCCATCTCAAGGATTTGCTAGGAAGAAAAAAGTCAAAGATCTAAGATAGCACTGGCATCCCCGAAAGGGCAGCATCTCCACCCAAAGATGCTGGCATTGTTAATTTCATTTCAGGAGGTTCATATATTTGTGGGGCATCCTACTCAACAGCCAAAAGACATGCAAAGGAAATGAAATCAGAAAAAGGAGAAAGACCCACAAAGACTACCATCCTGGCGAATGCAAAAGTGATTAGCTTCGAAGAAGAGGATCGAAAAAATGTTCTAGATGCTCACCATGATGGTTTGGTCATTATTTTATATATTTCTAACCAATTTGTTCGTAGGATACTAATAGATGGAGGGAGTTCAGTCAACATAATACAACTGAAGCCCTCAAAAGGATGAACATCCCTAAGACCGACATAGTGGCTAGATCATCTGTCTTGGTTGGCTTCAGTGGAGAAACCAAGAGCACAGTTGGTGATATAAAACTGCCCGTATATGTCGAAGGAGTGAACTCTATCCAAAGATTCTGTGTGATAGATTCATTATCCAGTTACAATGTTATCCTAGGGATAACTTGGTTTTTCAAGAACAATTTTCTTGCCATTAGGTTCAGTGATTTTAATCTCATGACCCTTCAAATTAGTTGGTACTACCTCAACTAACTTTTGATCCCTTTTTTCAGTGTTTTCAAAAGCTGGAGCAGTGGTTTCAAAGCCAAACCCAAACTTCACATGACTTTTGGTTTGTTTGTTGAGGAGCATCTCAAAACCTTTACATGATTCCACCCATTTTTCACATTCAACTTGGGTGGCCTCAAGCTCACTTTTGCAACTATGATATTTAGTTATCATAGTTTGGAGCTGGTCTTTGGTTATAGTTGCTTCATATTTTAAGCTGCTTATTTTAGATTCTTTTTCAGTCAAATTTGATTTTAAATCTTTTGAAATTTTCTCAAATTTAACTTCATCATCTAAAATTTTCTTTCTAAGGTTTTCATTTACCTCTTTAATGTTGGAAAATGCTATTACACATTTGTCAGAACATAAATCTTTAAGGATTTGAGGAGATACCTTAGCAGCAGCCATCAAAGCACAATCATACTTGTACTCACAGTCATCAGATGCACCCTAGGGATCTGAGAGACTCACAACCTCTTCTTCAGATTTTTCACCTGCAACTACCTGATCAACAATATCATCAGTCATAACAACAGATTCAGTTACCACTTCCTTAGAATCAACCTCTTCTACCATAGCCATGAAACATAAATTTTCTGGCTCATTTTCAGCTTTGGCAACTAGTGCAAAATTTTCATCTGTCAACTCATCTGGTAGACTGCTCCAATCAACAAAGCCTTATGTGAAGAAACTCTGTTGATTGGTCTCTGCAGGAGCAGAGGGTGGACCAGCAGTCATTGGCACAGGTGACTGAGCAACAGGGGTTTGCACATAGTGGATCTGAGGAACAGTGTTTGAGGACTGTGCAAAATGAGCAGTGTTTTGCACATTTGGTCCAGGGGTATTATAGGAATTTTGATAAGTGTTGGTCTGTGGCCTTTGATTTGGATAGGTAATCATAGGTGTACCATGTTGACTCCTACATTCCCTAGCAAAATGACCAAGTCTATGACATTTATAACACTTTATCTTTGATTTATCCAACCCCACTTTTGACCTGGCAGTTAACCCTGGAAACCTTCTCCTAGTTTTCTTGTAAAAATTGTTAGTTCTTACACTGAGAAGGGCCGATTGGTGCATAATGTCCATATCTTCCAAATCATCAGGATCAAAGTATTTTAAGTCATCATACTTAAAGGATATGTTATCAGATGCCTGGATATCACCACCACTTGCTGTAAAATCATAGTTTGGTGAATAAGAATCAGAGTTAAAACCTGAAGTTATGTCAATGAAATGATCATAACTCGGATCCTTACTATTACCAAGCACCTCAGCATGACCCAGAAGTGTTGTATTACCAAATACATAGTCATCAGACACTTTTCCAGAGTCGTGGAGCTTTTTTTTCTGGTTAAGCTCTATCTCATAGGTCAAGAGCTTACCATGAAGCTGGGTCAGTGATAGGTCCTTGAATCCAATTGAGTTTCACATAACTATAGCAATAGTGTCCCATTTATCTGGTAATGATCTTAAAAACCTATGGTTCAAAGTTGAATGAGGGTAAGTTAGACCAACTAGTTTTAGTTCACTAATGAGACAGTTAAACCTCTCAAATTGTTGAGTTAATGACTCTCCCTTAACATGACTAAATGTTTCATATTGTTGGTTAAGTATTTCACAGTTTTTTTCAACAACCTCTTCAGTCCCACCAAATTGTTCTTTCAGTGCATCCCACAACTCCTTTGCACTGTTACAGTGTAACAGCCCAGCATATATATCATTGGGTAGAGCCATGGCCACAATAATAAAGGCCTTAGCATCTAACTCAATTTTCTAAAAATCCTGGTCGGAGTAGTTTTTAAGTTTCTTAGGCTCCTGAACCTTGGGATCTTCGGTACTCGGCACCATTGGAACATGTGGTCCGAAGATAACCGACTTCCAACACCCAGTGTTCTGTTGAGCTAGAACATGGCTCATCCGACGTTGCCAGATATTGTATTCGGATCTTACAAGCATCGGTGGCTTGTTGTTCGTGCTAGTGTTGTGTACATCGTGATTGATTGAAGCCATTCTCTGATTTTTCGAAAACAAGGTCTGTTTAAAAACGGTTGAATCGAATATAAACTATTACTCTGTTTTCAATCCGACAAACAAACGATATCAATAATTGTGAGCTGATCTGTTTATATTAAATTGATTGGTTAGATCGAATTTAATTGACCAAGCTCTGATACCAATTGTTAGGATCTGAGTTTGATTGTTTTGATTTGTTTAAGTAAAGATGAGAAGAATGAAATGAATATAAATGGAAAGTGTAGCGGAATAATAAACTATAATCAAAACAAGAGAGTAGATGTTTTCAAATTGAATGCTTTCATAATATTGAATGATTAAAATCAATTTTACAAGTACTTCCCCTCAGCCTGATCACTCTGTGATTGTTTGTCTAAGAGAATGTTGTGAGTGATGAATAGAACAGTACAAGCACTGTTCTATTTATAGACAAATCTAAACCACTGATGATCTAAGCAGATGTCACCTAAGACAATGTCCTCTAACAGAATAACAACATAAAACATCTGCTATATACAAACTACTGTTACATTGTAAAACACTGTAAGGTAAACTGCTATTGAGGAAAACTCTGATGGTCTTGTATCATCTGTTGGAGCCTAAGTGTTGTTGGCTCAAACAGACCTTTAGCCTTCAGCACTTGATCAGCAGATGTTCTTCATCAGACCTTTAGTCAGCAGTTGTTCTCTATCAGTTGTTATCCTGCAGTCCTTTGTAGCAGCAGTTGTCACAGCAGTTGTTTGGGTAGAACAGTTGTTAGGGTCAACAGTCTTTTGGGAGGATTATGTTGTAAATGCTGTTTATTAATATGATCAACTGAGTAGTATATTTTTGGCTTTCCAACCATCTGTTCTTCTCCAGGTCAGCAGACCTAATAGTATGTTTTGCAACGATGTTAATGTAGAGGCATTAAAAAAGATATGCTTTCCTTATGTTCAACATTCTTGGATTCCTCAAGTCGTACTGTAAGTATTAAGGATAACTGCATATGCCAGTTACTAAAGGGTTCCCCAACTTCTCTATTGATCTCTAGAAGTCAGATGCCGAAATTTGGACCAAGATATTATCTTTTCCACATGTTCGTCAAGTTCCATTTCATCAATTGTGAGATATTACACATGTGATGACAGAAGCTACATGGATATGGAATAGTGCTTGGCAGCAAGATATTGAAGTATATATGGATAGCATCCACTTTGACTACCTTTATCATGCGGACAGCTTTCTTGAAATAAGAGGAGTTTTGTTTACCGAATCTTGTATTTCACCTTCTACTTAGTTTACCTTGATGTATTTTATCCATTTAGAAACGTCATCTTGATGTTATTCGTCCTTATTTTTACACAAGACAGTCTACATCATGGATAACTATACCTTTCTTAACTGAATCGAAGTACAAAACAAGTGATTATGCTTGGTTTATTGGTATATTTTGCAACGATAAATTGTTTTTTACAGTGTCTAGGTATTGGTCAGGTTTTAAAAGCATTGTAGTTACATACGATGTTAATGTAGAGGCATTAAAAAAGATATGCTTTCCCTATGTTCAACATTCTTGGATTCCTCAAGGTCGTACTGTAAGTATTAAGGATAAATTGCATATGTCTGTTACTAAAGGGTTCCCCGACTTCTCTATTGATCTCCAGAAGTTAGATGCTGAAATTTGGACCAATGTATTATCTTTTCCACATTTCGTCAAGTTTCATTTCATCAATTGTGCGATATTACACATGTGATGAGTGAGGCTACATGGATATGGAATGGTTCTTGGCAACAAGATATTGAAGTATATATGGATAGCGTCCACTTTGACTACCTTTATCATGCGGACAACTTTCGTGAAATAAGAGGAGTTTTGCTTAACGAATCTTGTATTTCACCTTCTACTTAGTTTACCTTCATGTATTTTATCTTTTATTCACTTTGAATTGTTTTCTTTCCAAGTTTTCAGTCAATATAATTTCGGCTTTGTTTGATGATATGTTACTTTGGATTTGGAATACTTTTGTTCAGTTAACTTTATATTGATATCATAGTTAGTTTTTGTGATGTTTATTACAATGTATTATGAAATGTTCATATTAGTTTAATGTATTAGATTTGAATCTTAAGATGTATTGTAAATACTAAACATTTTTGATACATTGTTGTAAAATGTAATTAAAACTTGATGCTCCGTATAATAAACGAACAACACAGTATACCATGATGAGTACATTATATTATACTTGGGTAGATATAGTTGAGCAGATGGTCATTTTATTTCAACAGACTTTTAGATATACTTGAGTAGATGTTCAGCCCTAAATATTTTTAAAAATGAACTTTTAGGGTTTCTGACAACATTACTTTATATAATTATTTCTCTTATTATTAATTAAATTAAATGGTTATTTTCTCTCTATAAAAGTTGAGGAAAGTGACATTTGTATTTACATATCTTTTTCCTTTAAACCATTTTAACTTTCTAAATATCTATTGCATATTCATAATGATCTTAATAATGATCTTATTTTCAAATATATTTCAAACACTCCTCAACAAACTATTGGTAAAAATTTGCTATTAGTATTTAAGTTGGAATCGGTGTTCTTGGAAAATCCTTACAAACAATGAATATGTATTGGCCAAAGAACCCGACTGGTGACATAGGAAGGAAATCTATTATTAACATAGACTAACATGTTTGTACTTTTATTTCTTTGTATTGAATTCTGGAAAGGCTTATATCAAAGTTAGAATTTTCATTGTAGTTTGCAAACTCGAATATAGTAAAATGCGTTACTTGGCAATATAGCGTTTTGTGGTGATAATTTCCCTTATGTTCAACTTTTGTGCATGATACTTTCTGTTATTTCAACTTTTGTCATGTTTTACTTGTCAATTTATGATTTTGTAATGATATTTCATTACTTTGTTAATAGAGTTTGTTGTTATAAAATATATTTTCATTCAACTTATGAAATATACAAAATAGATGTTGGTAATATTTGTTTTTTTAGGGGCTAATGTTACACTTGCATTACATTTACATTTACACTTCCAATATTGGAAAATTCTTAATAAATTCTTAATAATTGTCTATATTCTTAATTTGGTAATATTTGTTAGATTACTTATTTGGAAATAATAGGTACCATATCTAAGAACTGGATAGCATTTTCATTAATGATTTTCTATTTTTTCTGATGTGTAATGAAATCTGCATTCAATATTTATGGAGCCTCAACTATCAAAATCATGATTTACTTTTTTTAAGCAATAATTTTAAATATATTTAAACTGTGAGGTATGGTTGAGGGTAGTGTTAGTAGGACTACGCACCAAATAAACAAATAAAAAAACAGACACCTAAGATTTAAAAAAAAAACGTCTAGCTATACTTTGTTACTAGTGCTATACCTAACATCTGTTGTTGCTGAAGAAATATATTTATAACATATCTAAGAACTATTCAGAGTAATTATTAAATTATGCGGAGTCAAATTTTATTAACAGATGTAACTTGCGTCGATTATAACATAATCAGTTGCCCAAATTTAAACTTTGAAGCCAAAATTTTAAAGTTAACATTGGAAAGTGTGTTTTATTTATTATTTTGCAGGTATAATCATAACATATAGCTTCCCTTATTGTAGATGCATTTTGTGCGACTAATGCTTTGGATTACATTTAACACATGGTTTTGTTCATTATCGAACGGTCGAAGGAGTCTCCATATGGTCGAAGGAATGTTTTTGAACGGTCGAAGGAAGCTCAGGAGGTCGAAGGTAGATATAGATTTTAATGTATTTCTTGGTTCGACCAGTATGTTTGGTCGAACCTGCACATTCGACCATACTATATGGGCGAATGTGCACGCCTATATAAGGTCAAGTTCATTTTTGAGATGTAAGTTTTGGTCATTTAGTTTTCCCTCCAGTTTGTGTTCTCCCTAGGGTTTTGAGTCAACTTTGTTCACGTCTGTTATTGATTATAAACATCTTTTTAACGTGTAATTGGGTTTGTTTATGAATGAAATGAATGTTTTAATGATGATTTCTGCGTTTTGTTGATATTATTATCATTTTGTAACTGATTCAAGGTTTCTGCACTTGAATTAGTAGACTTGTTTGATCAACACAATTGTTTTTGTCAATTCGATCCTTCTACAAAGTGGTATCAGAGCCATATGGATCAAACAACTACAATTTGATAATAGTACAACTGATTTGGACCCTATTTTGATCAAAAACTTTATGTTTTCATTATTAAATTGGTTTTTGGTGATAAATTGATTGATTAGAGCTTGTTTTCATGGATAAAATGCATAATTCTCTTTGTTAAACTTGTTCCAAATCAAATCCGAGGCAAAACCTGATTAGAATCATCAAATTTCATCAATTTTTGAAAAATTTGATCAAAATTAACTAATTTTCAAAGAATAACCATTTTTGAATATGTAGGGTCGAACCTAGGGAGACTGGTCGAACGTGTGAGTTTATTTGGTCGAACCAAGGTGTTTTTGGTCGAACGTGGTGTGTCAGTTGGTTGAATCTAGAGTTTTTCAGTGTTAAGTTGTTCATTCGACCATTTTAGTTTCATTCGACCAATCGGACGGTCGAAAGTGAGTTTAAACGGTCGAAAGTGGGAGTAAACGGTCGAAAGTGGTTTGAGTCTGTTATTTTCTACATTCGTATCTTCTTAAACGGTCGAAAGTGAACAATTTTATAGATTCGACCACTCGATAGATACGAACGTAGAATCTGTAATAAAAATTTTCTAATCTTTTCGTGTTTAATCATTTTCAGATCAATATGTGGAACTTTCCTACTACACCACGACCTAATCCGACACCACAACAGCAGACAACCATGGATCCGTGGTCGGTAGCTGCTCAAAAGTCTAATCAACCATCGCAACCTATTAACTACATGGCGATGACTAGTACTATTCCCCAACATGTTACACAACCACAATCACAACCGATGGTTGATTATTGGGGAGTGGCAGCAGCAGCGGTACACTCTCAGACGACAAATGCCATTTCAACTCTTATTCAAGACTTGTCTTCGGGGAGTGGAAGCTGTCCACCTAAGCTTATGGAGATGGTTGATTACAACACTTGGAAGACAAAATTCAAGATACACCTTGATGTGCTAAAAGTAGTTTAATAAAAATAACTAAATTAAACCTAAAACTAGACACCTAGTAATACTCTAGACTCTCTAAAACTAAACTACTAACAGGTAAGTGAACCTATCGACTCTAGTATAGCTAATGTAAGTACGGATATCGAACCCACGAGACTCTAATGGAAAACGAAAACTAGACTCGATTACTTATCCTAAATACTGATTAAATTAATTTATTATTTTAAAGGGGGGTTTTACTGAACAATAAATTGCAATAAAATAAAGGTTAACTAAAATTTACTAAACTGAACTAGAGACACGAACTTAGTTGAGCCGAATTCAGATGATGACAAGACACTACCTAGACCAGACTCCCAACTATGCCTGATAAGCTTCTATGGTTATGGAACTGATTTGGAACCGGGATCTTAAAATACTAAACATCAAGAATAAACTAGACACCCTCGACCCTTCTCAAGGGGAAACCCTAGAATATTTTTGTGCTGTTAAACTTCCGGTTGGAGTACAAACCCTCACAAGTTATCTAACTCTTATGATCGAGTACCCGCTAGACAATCTACCTCACAGCGCGAAAGCCTCACTACACTAGGTGCAAGGGGTAATTATTGAAGCCTAGATCTAACTTGATATGCAAGAACTGAAAGGGAAACTAGGTAGATCTTCTCACAAAGCCTCTAACCTAGCAATCTAACAACCTAAACATACCAACAAGTCCTCACCTCACAGCTATTGAACTAGGAAGAATACCTAAAATCTTCTAACCACCAAATATCACTCCTATGGTAAACTCGCGACTATTGACCATAAACTAGTTGCTACACAAAGTCTGCAACCTAACTAGCACTCATACATGAAAGACATTCACTAAAGTGCAAGTGGATTGAATAAGTGACAATAAAAAAATAATAGATACGCACATACACCAGATCTAGAGAAATTAAAATCTTTACTGAATCATAAATCCAAAACACGTTCCAAACACCATAGAAAACACAAATCAAAACATAGTTATTTGTCTTGGTCTAGATAGTTATTAAAAGTTTTAGCCACAAATCATCTTGAAAAGATAAACAAAGCCAAATAAAAATTCAGCAATCATTGTATAGAATAATCGCTCTCTGGCTTAGAACCTTTGATCCTTGGCTTGCCTCTCTATTAATATTTGCTTGTGTGCTCCAACCTCTCCAAGAAAGAAAAGTTCTTCGCTGCTCTCCTTCCAATCTTTTCTTGATATTTTTTTCGCAGCTCCTCTCCTTCCCAAGAATAATAATTGTTCTCCTTCCCTTCTATAATATTATCGCCGCCCCTTTTTTTTAGAATTCTTCTCCACGAAAATAATTATACCACATTTGAAGGGTTTTTTTTTGTATGGGCTTTGGGGTCATGACCTACCACAAGGTCACGTTTTCTATTTTTATTATTATTATTATTATTATTATTATTATTATTATATAGCATTCTAGCTCCATGCTCTTAACTTGGGTGTTCTTGACTCGACAAAAGTTGCTCGTTTACGCTCCAACGTCCATACGAACACCTACCAAAATATAAAATAAATAAATAAATACTAAAAAAGACCCAAAACTAATAAAAATCTATAAAAACCTATACTAAATAAAATAGACCGGTACAAGCCTAAACTAATAAAAACACTATCTAAACGACTCGAAAACTATACAAACTTTACACTGGAAATAGATGTATTTTACAATACATCACACCTTGAAGGAATGGGTTTAGAGGGAACAGAGGCTTGGCAGATGATAGCAAAGGGCTATGTTGCACCGATCTTGGAGAACACGGGTGAGCCTATTCCATTGGAGAATCTTGCAGATGATGAAAAGAAGAAATTTGCTATTGAGAAGAAGGCGTTTTCTCAATTGTCCCAAGCCATCAATACTGATCTGTTACATCAGTTTGGTTCTTGCACAACATCTAAACAGCTGTGGGACATGTTAAAGAATAGGCAGGATGGAAACGAGAAGACGAGGAAGTTGAGGATGGAGGAACTTCGAAAAGAGTTTGAGAATTTCAGCTACATGGGGAACGAGACGCTGAAAGAGTTGGTTACTCACTGAGCTTTCAAGCTATGAGATAAGCATAACTATGTCAGAGTTGGTGGACAAGTTTGCCGATGCGTTGCCACCATATTGGAATCAGCATATAGAGGTATTGAAAGAAAAGGATTCTTACCAATATTGGACCATTAATGAGTTTATTCAGAAACTGGAAAATAAGGAGATGGAAGAAAAGAGGAAGGCAAAAAGAGCACAAATTCCTCAGAAACCAGATTTGTATCATGGTGGTACTTCTTCTGTTCTTTCTAGTTCAAGTTCGAGTTCAAATGTTGCTCCACACATCGCGTGCGTCTCTAACCATGTTGAATCAACCAAAACACCAATCAATTATCTTGCTTAAACATCATCATATACCCCACCATTATATCCTACTACAACTTATATCCCACCATTTTCACCCATGCAACAAGCAATATGTTATTCTGCTAACCAACCTCAACAACAAACATACATCCCTCAAATGAACTCGATGCAAGGTAACCAAAGTCAAACAAATCAGAGCCCGATTGTGTTGGAGACATCGAACTTAAACAATGTTACTGTTGAGATTGCCCAACAACACGTAGCATTGTTGTCAGCCATGGTAGCATCGTATAATGGGCTTGTTGCGAGTCAAATTGGTAATAACAACTTGACCAATGAAGACTACGCACAGATTAATAAAGAAGAGATGGAGCTCATGGATATTCAATGGGCATTTGCAAGTATTATGAGGGGAACTACTGATTTCATCCAGAAAACTGGAAGAACTGATCTGTCTACTTCTCCGAACACCACTTATGGCTTCAACAAAGCCAAAGTGACGTGTTTCAATTGTGGTGAGAAAGGCCATTTTAAGAGAGAATGTACACAACCAGCTCAGCAGGGAAATAGAAATCCTTTCAACTCTAACTACCAAAACCGTCAAACCCAAAATCAGGTATCTTACCAAGATCCTAATATTTCAAGCTTTCAACCACAACATAACCACCAAAACCGACAAAATACCCAACAAAACAACACTGTTAGACAAAACACAATACAAAACCAAAACCAAACACCACAAAATTCAAACCGAACAATCATTCCTATTTCTACACCAAACACACAAACCCATACAGATAATCAAAACCAAGCTTTGGTGATACAGAAAGATGAAGGGTTTGATTGGACAGGGATGCAGTGAGGTGTTGAAGAGATTACAACTGGGAATGTGGCTTGTGTTGCATAACAGATGAATTTGGATGAGCCGGTAGAGGTTGAAGAGGAAGTAGTGACTGAAAAGATATCTGAGGTGAGAATAGAGGAGTTGAATGAAGAGAGTGATGACTGTAAAGAGAAGAAGTCTGGGATGGTTCTTGATTCGGTTTCTGATATTCCAGAGCAGTATGATTCAGCTTATTCTGATGAGGAGAGTGAGTCTAATTCTTAATCTAGTGTTAACTCACTGGATGATGATATTGACCAATTGCTTGCTGAAGCTGACTTTTTGATGACCAGGAAATCATGCATGGTGGATGATGCTTGTACCAGGATTGATTATTCAAAGTTTTTCGTTGGGAAGGAAGCACACTCTGCTTCTAATTCAAATTCAACTTGTGTTAAACATTGTAATGCTTGTGATAAATTGACAAAGGAGAATAAGCAACTCAAGGTTCAGCTTGAGAGTGCTAAAATCAACTGTCAATCATATCAAAAAGAAGCAAAAGAGTTTAACAGAGTACTTGATGGTTATAAGAAAGATGTTTCAGAATTGAAAAAGACTCTATCTTTGAAACAAATGGCCATAAATAATTATATAAATGATTTAGAAAACACAAAACTTGAAATGGCCACCATCAAGTGCTTTGCAGAAAAAGTAAACAAGAAACTTGAGAGTTATAAGCATATCGCTTATGTTGTTGATCATATAATATAAGAGCCTTCACAGTCTAGTAGTGCCAACTACAAAGCTGTCCCAGCTCCGGTGTTGTTTGAAAACCATAATTTGCATTCAATAGCACCGGAGAGCTCAGTTAAATCTGACTCTACATCGGATGATGAGTCAAACACCTCTAGTGTGGGTGACCCTTATTCTGATGTTAGACCTGTATTGGGAAATGATGAAGGTGTAGTTGCTGCTGATGATTCTGATTCAGAGGATGAACAATCTGAGAAGGTTTCTGAAAAGATGTGTGATATTTCTGATGAAAATTACATGATCACTAATGAACCTGTTTCACCATCTCAGATTATGCATCCCATGGCTAACTCTCATAGAAAGAATCAATCAGTTAAGCCTGTTGAAAAGAAAAATGAGAAGAAAAATGAAAAGCAAAATGAATCTTGTGATAAACCTGTTAAAATTTTCTATCGGATGGAAGGATCCGATAAG
The DNA here is from genome assembly GCA_028751855.1 of Ambrosia trifida. NCBI lineage: Eukaryota > Viridiplantae > Streptophyta > Magnoliopsida > Asterales > Asteraceae > Ambrosia > Ambrosia trifida. The sequence continues at coordinate 58,397,161 of CM054128.1, read as the reverse complement.
ATAATTTCTGATGAAGAATATCCAATAAAATTTGCCAACTATTCAAAAATTGAGAAAATTTGGCAGGAGAGTACCATTTGGTTCCCAAAACATGAGCGAACAAATGATGTACCTCCAGAAGTCTTAAAGAAAATTTATTTGGATGTTCCTAAAGAACCAAAGGTCCATGTCACAGAATTTATTAAACCAAAAGAAAAGTCAAATGGTTTTCTTGAGCCGACTTACTCAAAGGACCCAGCTCCTGAGAGTTTAAGAAGAAGGTGTGTGGATGATTAATATCCTATCACTGGTTATGCAAAGTCGAATGCCAAGAACAACTTTAAAGAGTACCGTGCGTGTTTTAAGTGCAGGGATAGAGGGCATTTACTTGCTCACTGCCCGTATGTAAGGCACAAGAGGCACGAGGTGGAAATAAAGCAGAAGTATGAAAGCCCAGTCGACAATCATTGTTATCCACAAAGACGCTTTGTCCCTCAACCAACACCTTTTTATAATCAAAGCAGTTATTTTAAGAGGAGGGAAAATCGCCCGATGACATATGATCGCCGTAACCGGATAGCTACTGAAAAACTCTTAAGAAACCAATGGTGAACACAACTGTTGACAAGAAAAAGGTTCCTGTTAAACCTGCTGTCAAACAAACAGTTGGACCTGTCTCTGTTAAATCAGAGAAGGTAACCAAGAAAGTTTCATTCAAAGAAGAAGTAAAGAAACCGGCTGAGACCCCAAAATCTCAAATCCGGATCTTGAAACGATCTGAACAATCTTGGTCACCAAAGGGTTCTGAAGGTGCTTCAACTTCACAACAACATGTGAAATCAGAGAATGAAAAAGATTTGAGTGATCAGAAAAAGATCGATTCAAATCAAACTGTTTGTGAAAAATCTGAATCTTTGAAACAAACTGTTCAAAGACCCAAGACCAAACAGGCTTAGGTCCCCCGAAAATCTAATTCTTTACTTGATATGTGCAAGGAGCTTCAGCTGGCCCTGTGAGCAGTCTTTGGATTGTTGACATTGGAGCTTCTGGTCACATGACAGGGGATCTTTCGCTACTATTCGATATCAGAAATATCAATGGAGGTTATGTAGTGTTTGCATGAAACAAGGGAGGTTACATTACCATGGAGGGGAGTGTCAGTAATGGAATAGTGAGTTTTGAGAGGATATCTTATGTGAAGCAAATCGATTACAATCTGCTCAGTGTCAGTCAGATATGTGACAAGCAATTTTCTGTATTCTTTGATGACAAATCTTGCTACATACTCAAGCTGGGATTCGAGTTACCAAAAGAGTGGGTGATGTTAAAGGCACCAAGAGTGAACAACTTGTACATTCTCGACATGTCTAAAGCAATGACTATACAAGGCCAAGTCACGTGTTTTCTCTCCAAGGCTACTGAAAAGGAATCTATCATGTGGCATAGGAGAACGGGAAGCATTCACCTACGAAAGATGAATCAATTGGTGAAGAATGAACTTGTCACAGGCGTGAACGTTAAACATTTTCACTTAAACGACAAGTGTGTGAGTTGTAAGAAGGGTAAGCAGCACAAGCAATCCCATAAGCCGAAGAAAGTCAATTCCGTTGAATTGCCACTTGAACGTTTGCACATGGATCTGTTCGGACCGGTCAAACGTAAAAGTCATGCTGGTGAATTGTACTGTCTTGTGGTGACTGATGATTTTTCAAGATTTTCATGGGTTATGTGCTTACACCATAAGAGCAACACGTTTGATAATTTGAAAGTTTTGTTCACTCGATTGGAAAATATATATGGTCTAAAGATCAAGAGACTTAGGAGTGATAATGGGACGGAGTTTAAGAATGCATAGAAGGACGATCATTGTGAAAACAAAGGTATTCATCATGAATATAGTGCTCCGTATACCGCACAACAGAACGGTTTCGCCGAACGTAAAAACAGGACTCTAATAGAAACGACGAGAACAATGCTTGCGGACTCAAATCTTCCAGTAATGTTCTGGAACGAAGCAATTTACGCAGCTTGTTATACTCTTAATCGTGTTTTAATGGTGAAGAAGTTTGGCAAAACTTCTTATGAGCTGTTGAATCGTCGAAAGCCGAATTTAGAGTATCTAGAACCGTTTGGAGCTCCTTGTACTATGCTTAATCCATCTGAGAAGTTCGCATCGAAGGCTGAAGAAGGATACTTTGTTGGATATGCAACCCCGCTCAAACTGGTATTTAACAAACGAACTCGTCAAGTCGAGGAGTGGGCTAACGTTGAAGTGCAACGGTATACTCAGAATGTACACGGAAGCGGTCCAGACTAGATGTTTGATTACAAAGATTTCTTTGAATCATTACACCTAGATAGCTTGGTTGAAGAGGCTGTATTACGTCTGTATTACGAGGTCGAAAACGCAGTGACATCACCGTTGGTGCGTTCGATCACCGTGAACCCCCAAGCAGCTTCTAATGATACCAATGCTCCTGTAGTTGAAGAAGAGGTATTCCAAGAAGCTTCCACATCTTTGAATTCGTCAGAATCTGAAGATGACGACGATGATGTTACAAGTGAAGCTATTTTAGATCATGCTACAGTGACACCACCAGTGAACCCAAATACAAATGGTGTTTCATCATCTAATGTGGGTAATGATCTGGTTTCTGCAGAGAACTTAACTACTCAGACGGGAGTCCAAGTACCAGATTATCCGGAATCTTGGATACATCGAATTCACCCGATCGAGCAGGTTATTGGTGATCCTGGTAGCAGTGTGATGACAAGAGGTCAACTGAGGAATGCTAACTCACCAGAAAACCTTGGCAATCTTGCTTTATATGCCAAAATTAAAAAATCAGGTTTTCAGAATGACTGGTGTTTTGCTTGTTATGTTTCGCAGGTTGAGCCGCGGACTTACAAGGATGCTCTTTTGGATGACGCTTGGGTAGAAGCTATGTAAGAGGAGTTATTGCAGTTTCAGAAACTTGGAGTTTGGACACTGACAGATTTGCCCCCAGGACGAAAGAAGATTGGAACAAAATGGGTATTCAAATTCAAAAAGGATGATAGAGGAGTGATCGTAAGGAACAAAGCTCGTTTGGTTGTACAAGGATTTCATCAAGTTGAAGGAATTGATTACAATGAGATTTATGCACCTGTTTCACGCTTAGAGGCTATCCAAATGTTTCTGGCGTTTGCATCATACAAGAAATTTAAGGTGTATCAAATGGATGTTAAGAGCGCGTTTCTTTATGGTGTGGTCAAGGAGGAAGTTTACGTAGGTCAACCACCAGGCTTTGAAGATCCTATTCACCGGAATAAGGTCTATGTTTTGAACAAAGCTCTCTATGGGTTGCACCAGGCTCCAAGGCAATGGTATGAGGAGCTGAGCACGTATCTTCTTTCAAAAGGATTCAAACGAGGTTTGGTAGATTGGACACTGTTCACCAAACGAACAGGCGATGACTTGCTTCTAGTCCAGATTTATGTTGACGATATTATATTTGGTTCTACTAACGAACTTCTTTGCAGAGAATTTGAACGTGTTATGCAGGATAAGTTCAAGATGAGTGCGATGGGAGAGATGCAGTTTTTCCTAGGCTTGCAGGTGGAACAAAGACCAACGGCTCCAGACGAAATACGTTTCTGAAGTCTTGAGCCGATTCCAGATGGATGATTCGAAGCCGATGGATACCCCAATACAACCTAATCACGGGATTGGTGTTGACGCTAAGGGGGAGCTAATTGACCCATTTACATACAGAGCAATCGTCGGATCTCTGATGTATCTCACTGCCTCCAGACCAGATATAATGTTTGCCACATGTCTCTGTGCACGTTATCAGTCGAAACTGAAACAGAGTCATCTTGCAGCTGTCAAACGTATCCTTAGATATCTGAAGGGTTGTCCGTCAAGAGGACTATGGTACCCTAATGATGATAATTTTGACCTAATCGCTTTTAGTGATGCGGATTGGGTGGCTGTGACAAGGACAGCAAATCCCCAACGGCTAGATGCCAGTTTATGGGGAGCAGGCTCGTGACCTGGCAGTGCAAGAAACAGGCCGCAGTTGCATTATCCACATGTGAAGCAGAATACGTTTCAGCATCGAGCTGCTGCTCACATGTTCTTTGGATACAACAACAGATGGTGGACTATGATTTGCAATTTCTTAAAACCCCTATTTGCTGTGATAATGAAGCCGCAATTGCATTAACAAAAGACTTAGTAAATCACTCAAAGGCTAAACATATCCGGATTAAATACCATTTTATCCGTGATTGTTACGCTAAAGAGTTAATCGATATGGTCAAAATCCACACTGATTATCAACGTGCAGACCTTTTTACCAAAGCTTTTGATAAATCAAGATTTGAATATCTTTTGAAAGCTAACGGTATTAAAGAAAAACAAGACTAATCACCACCTCAGTTTATCGCTTTTTAGTTTAGTCTTTATTGTTTTTTAGAAAAATACCAAAATCCAAAAATATATTTTTACAATTTTTAGATAGAATATATTTTCAGAAAATCCAAAAACATTGAAAAATTTCAAAATCCATAAAAATTAGAAAAACATTGCTGACTGCTATATCTTCTTCCCTTAGATTAACGCCGTCAAAATTCTGTGAACAAACGATATCTTGGGCAGTCACATATTTGAAATGCTCCAGCTTATCCTTGGGAACAGTAAACTCAAAAATTCATAAAAATTAGAAAAAACCCAAAATGATTTCATGGAGAAAAAGGGGAAATGATAGTACATCAGTGGGGATCTGACACATGCTAAAGAAATGTAATGCAATATAAGGCGTGTGTTTGAGTCTGTGTAATGTGTTGATAGGCTTTGTAGATCTATTACTGCGTGCCTGATACATACATATCAAAAGCATTGTTTTGTGGATGAACTCCTCATGGGCATATGGTCTTAGTGCCGTAATTTCGTTTGATAGGGTATTTGTACAAAATTCGGAGGTTTTGGGTCGTTATGTTATTAGTTGTCTGGGGATAGCCTCTCTGATCTTCTGCTGTAAGTCATTATGGACCTAGATCAGATAGGGTATCTTTATAAAAGAGCTTTAATGCCAAATCCTAAAGTTACCAAATTGAGGAACTTTCCATGTATTATGATAATCAAAGATTATCTATTACATCGTATCCAATCATTGATGCAAATCTTTATTGATATTAGCCCTCAACCTGGTAGAGTGCACATGTTACTTTGTTGCATTGATTTGCTGACCTGTATACCTCTGTGCCTCATACCTTGTAAATTACAGACGATGAAAGCATAATCACGCTTTACAATGAGTCTTTGTGCATTTACTTCTTGATACGGGAGTATGTCGTGTGCGTGGGAACCACAGACAATTGAGTTTATACTATATATAATCGTATCAGTATAAAGCACTGCACAAAAGTCTGCATGTTAGTTTATGTGGATCACATTATCAGCAGTTGCCCGATCACACATTGTCTTTAATGATAATAAATCAAAAAAAATCAACGGTGTGATCAGATTTCTCAATAACTGATATGATCCCTTTACTGGAAATCCCAAAACATTTACTGCTTTATCTTTACACTTCCGCATTTTATATTTCTCGTCAAAAATGCAAAACTCAAAAAGATTTTAGGTGTGTTTTAACATAAACATTAGAAAATCCAAAAAGATTTTACATTTCTATCTTATTTTTGATAGCTGATGGTGGTTGATTATGATTTTCTAAAACTTGATGGACCATTTGAGCTTTGTAATCTTTAAATGAGAAATAATGACTGTTGGATGCTTAAAAGTTGAAAAATATTTTGAACTGGACTCGATTTTGAGATTTGGTAAAATTTTCAAAAATTCCATGTTTCATTCGCCCCTTCGTTGGGTCGAAGGTGGAATTTTGTCTGTTCATTCGTATGTTTTAAACGGTCAAATGTGAGTGTTCATGTGAAAATTTCACATTCGAACCCTTTTCTACATTCGCACCTTTCAGTAGGGTCGAAGGTAGAAAAAGCATCACATTCGACCTAGTCAAACGGTTGAATGTGGAGCCTATATAACCCATTCTCTGCACATTCGACCCCATTCGAAAAATTTTCAAATTTTCTGTGATAAAGTCACTTTGTTGCTCTTGATTTTTAGACTGTATTATTGTGTTCGTCTGATTCCACTGATCATTTTACACCATCATTTGCGGGTTATTATTCAGTTTTGAGAGTTTAATCCTTGATTTTGTATTCGTGCCCTAACTGACTTAAAACATGGATTAAAATGTGTTAATTGGACATCCTTTAGATTGGGATTCATTGATTAAGTGTTTTAGGGGGAGATTATCCAAAAACATCGGGTTAAACATCAATAGATTGCATAATCAATTGTGACAGTTTTTCGAACCCTAGTTTTTGATTAAAAACACATAATCAATGAATGATTGTTGAAATTGATAATTGGAAAAGCTTAATCGGTAGTGTTAGGTGCTTTCCAAATCAAAATGGCAGTTTAAAACGACCAAAATCAAATTCTGAATTTCGAAGAAGATGAACAGTCACTTTCGCCCCTTAACAAACGGTCGAACGTGACAGTTTGGGCGAAGGAGAATGTTCAAACGGTCGAATGAAGATTAAGTGGTCGAATGAAGAAATTTTTCAAAATATTTTACATTCGAACCCTTAGATTTTCACATTCGTACCTAAAATTCATCATTCTTACCAATGAACTGGTCGAATGTAGAATTTGAAAACCAAATTTTTTCATGTTTTTGTTTTGTCCGTTTTTAGCATGTTTGTTTTGATTTGTTTTGCAGTTTAACAATGTTTGTACAGGAAAGTGCGAGTGTTCCTGCTGGATCATCTTCACAGGCAGCTGAGAAGGAAAAGATTGTCGATTTACCGTTTGAATCTGCACACAACTGCTATGCATATTTAGGCGATGTGAAGAAACATACAGAGTTTGCTGGGATTATAGAGTTCTTGGAGAGGAGTATAGTGATTGACGCGATTGCTATACCAGCTATTATTTACCGTGATCACCAACTGGAGTTCTAGACCAATGCGAAGATAGACTTTTGGGAAGGCGAATCGTCACTCGTTAGTACGATTCAGGGGGAGCTGGTGATTGTCTCTGAGAATGATATCAGAGAAGCGTTGAAGTTAGAGGATGTTAAGACGGATCCCAGAGAGTTGACGTGGACTGAACAACGGAAATGCTTTCTACGAATGAAGTATTACGGACCTATCACTGACGATTCGTTACATAAAGGAAAGCTATGTCCTCAGTTCAAATATCTTGCACATGTGATGATTCATGTTTTCGGATCAGTAGCTGGTGGATACGTTTTGATGAGAAAGAGCATCGGTTCATTGATGGTGGCTTTAATATTGAATAAACCGTTCAATATTTCTGGGATGCTGATGGAACACATGTTAGAACCAGTGAGAGGGTTAAGGAGCAGGAAATTTTTGTTATATCCTCGATTTCTTCAGATGATCTTTGATGCTAAGTACAAGAAGTTGAAGAGAGACCCTAAACAGATTATTGTTCAGGAGCACATGAATCTGAACACTCTTGCTAGGATGAAGGCGTATAAGGGTGTGCCGATAAATGAACGACCACCGATGAAGAATCTATTTGGTCATCTGATCAAGATAGATTATAAAGACCCAGGTCAGGATAAGGTGAGACATGATAACAGTGGATCAGATGAAGACAATCCATAACATCCAGTAGACCCTGATGCTAAATGAAAGCGTCAAGTGGTGAATGTTGGAGCAAAGAGTGGAAAGGGTAAAGAGAAAGAAGATGAAGCTGAACCAGTTAAGAAGAAAGTTTCTAGAAGACATAAGAGTATGGCGAAGAAAGGACTACATTTGGTTGATGAGGCGTCTGTAGACTCTGAAGAGACGCAAGAGGATGTGAGATGGGACTCTGATGCTGAGACAATTAAGAGCACCACGCCCAAGGCCACTATGGCTGGTGAGTCTATCAGTCTCAACAAGTCGTTGGAGGAACAGAGTACTAAAAGCCCTATTCATTTCGATGAAACTGATGTGAGTTTAGGCTTGGGATCAGAGGATTTTCCTGGATCGCCAATGCAAGGGGAGAAACAAAAGAAAACCCAGTTCAAGAAGAAGGAGAAGGTTTTAAGACCTATGGAGAAGAGAGCTAGAGACATAGAAACATTGATTGCTGGTAAGAAATTGCCACCAGCATCTAGCTCAAAATCACCGGTTCCAACTCCAGCTGCTAAGAAGCAAAAGACTACATCAGGTACTGAAAAGGAGACTGAATTACCTGTTAATGAGTTTAATGATGCACTGGATAGAGTGCTAAAGAAGATAAAGAAAGGAAAGTTGCCTGCTGCTGCTGAAGCTTGTACACCAAAGGTCACAGTTGATAGTGATGTGATGAATGCTGTGAACCGGAAGCTAGCTTACATGATGAAAATTATCAATCAGCAGCAAGTAGAGATAGAGCAATTGAGAAACAACGAAAGAAGATGCTAGACGTTGTTGAAACATCTCATGATAATCAGGAAGCTCTTGAAGCCAAGATTAAACAACTTCGAAAAGAAAACAAGAAGTTGTTAAAGCATGAACAGAGGAACACCAGGAGATTTATTGCGTTAAAAGAGGAGAATAAGAAGCTAAAAGAGAGTAACAAGAACATGGGTAACTTGATTAAAGACTTGTACTCTAGAGCTCCTCAACTACAAGCTGGTGAAGAGGACAAAGAGCGAGATGAAGAAGAAGTTGATTTCGAACCATCTGATAATGAAGAGGAAGAAGATGAGGAGTTAGATGATGATGCTGGTAATACTTCTCAGAAGAAAAAGAATGATGATGGTGGCAATGATGGTTCTGATGATAAGTCTGGTGAAGGTAACAGCTCTGCAAGTTCAGATAGTGATGATGATGATGACGATACTGATAAATATAAGTGTGAGAAAAGAGGATCTGGAAAAGGTGAAGGAGGATCCAGCTCAACAGCTCCTGGAGGATCTGTTGATGATGATACGATCTTTTGGAATGAGAAGCTAAGATCATTATCAGACGATGATAAGAACATGTATCGCCAGATGTTAACGGATAGAGTCTGGACGATAGATATGACTAGCAGATTTTCAGAGATCTTTGAATCCAGTGACATGATATATGAGTTGGAGTATAACGATCCAGATTTGGAGGATGGAGAAGTTTATGCGGCGATGTCGAAAGAGATATTAGAAGGTTTGGTGAAACAAGTTGGGAAGACGTTGGAAGAATTATTTGTTGATAATCAGATTCCCAACTTACCTGAAAAAGAAGCAGGTAATCATTCAGATGATCGAGCTGTGCCTGTATTTGAGGAGGTTAAGATTGAAGATATAATGAGTGAAGAATATCCAGAATACTACAAGAAGAATAAAGATTCTGGATTTGCTGAATTTACTGATGAATTGTTGAAAGAAGCCGAGAAACTTGCTCATGAAAAGAGTAAAAGATTCATTGAAGAAGTATTTCCATGGCATGATAAACCGAACACAGAACAATCTGATAGTTTGAAGGAGTTATTAAGGAAACTGAAGGAGAAAGAAGCAAATCGTCCTAAGACAGAGATACATGGAAGTTTTTACAAGTTACACAATGAGATGTTCAAAGGAAGAGCGTTGGGAAGGAAGTTTGCGAAATAGTTGAAGTGTGTAGCTGTTAAATGGGAGAAAGGGATACTTTATTTTGAAATATTACATGATCTGAAAACACTTCCATACTGGGCGATTCGAGATGTGTGTAGACACCAGTTGACTGGCTCTGTGAACGATCATGTTGCTTATTTTGCTGATCGTATGTCGAGAGAAAGTAGGACGAAATGGAATTTATTCACTCCTCAGTATCCTAAACGGATTGTTCATAAGAAAGAGATTGATGAGATAACCAGAATGCCCAAGGTGACGCTAAAGTACAAACCACCTAAAGTGTTGAGACACATTCCTTTGATGCAGATCCCTCAACACTTTGCTAAAGATTTTATCTGGTGGTACTATGATTGGAAAACTGCAGAGGTTGTGATTATGTTGAAAGATGGTGTGAAAGATTTCAAGAAGATACACATATTTGATCCTATGTGGTTGATTAACTGCTCACATGAGGATATTATTATGTTGTATTATAATCCGATTTATAGTGAGGTGAAAGATTGTGATCAAGCAAGCAAATACCAACGTGTGGTATTCCTGTGCTTTGCTTATGATATAAATGTTGGATGTGATTTCGATAAGAAGTTGGGTAAGTTTGTGAAGGTTCAAGATGTTCCTGAAGTCAAGAAGAAAAAGCCGAAACAAGCTTATGCACCGGTGATGACCATAGAACAGAAGAAGTAACTGCACATTAAGCTGATGAACATAAGGATGGATGAAGAACGTCGACTCAAACAATCCAAGCAATAGTCGAGGGGGAGTTTGTAGATGCAATTTGTGCGACTAATGCTTTGGATTACATTTAACACATGTTTTTGTTCATTATCGAACGGTCGAAGGAGTCTCCATATGGTCAAAGGAAAGTTTTTGAACGGTCGAAGGAAGCTCAGGAGGTCGAAGGTAGATATAGATTTTAATGTATTGCTTGGTTCGACCAGTATGTTTGGTCGAACCTGCACATTCGACCATACTATATGGGCAAATGTGTAGGCCTATATATGGTCAAGTTCATTTTTGAGATGTAAGTTTTGGTCATTTTGTTTTCCCTCCAGTTTGTGTTCTCCCTAGGGTTTTGAGTCCACTTTGTTCACGTCTGTTATTGATTATAAACATATTTTTAACGTGTAATTGAGTTTGTTTATGAATGAAATGAATGTTTTAATGATGATTTCTGCATTTTGTTGATATTATTATCATTTTGTAACTGATTCAAGGTTTTCGCACTTGAATTAGTAGACTTGTTTGATCAACACAATTGTTTTTGTCAATTCGATCCTTCTACACTTATAAATATAAGAATAACTAACATTTTTGTAAATTATAAGACATTGTTTTCCTTTTTAATGAAACTCAGCTTAGAATATTAAGAGTCTCAAGTGACAAATAATAATGACAACTTTGAAACTCGGTTTACTAAACTCGTGCGGCATTTTATCTGTATTTAAGAAATGTGTTTTATTGATTCTAATTATCAATATGAAATAATCTATCGATCAGACGTCTACAAAAAAATCATTCAAAATGGAGCAAATTGTACACTGGAATTTTCTATTTAGGGTTACTGTTATTGTGTATATGACTAATAATACACAATATGTTTATGCATCAAGGGAAACTATAACCCATATGGATCTTGAATTTTTGAGAATGATATATGAAATTGGTAGGAACATTAGGTTAAGGTATTTAGATGAAATGTTGTTAATGAAATGTTGGATGAAATAATTGCTGATGAAGAATGGATTCTGTCATATCGTGTAGTAAGCTGGTTTTCTCTTCGTGGGTATGAAACGGTGCTTGTGTCCTATGATAATGGTTCGTAGAACATATTCCACAGATTGATGATAGAGTATTCTAACAATTTGGATTTTCTTGAAGAACTGGACCAGATAAGAATGAGTAACACAAGCGGAATACATTTCATCTTAATCTAGAACAAATGATCAGAGTTAGGATAATGTATTTGAACGAACGGGCAGAACAATTTATGGCAGATTCAATTGTATTATCTTTTTTTTTTTGTTATTATTTATTAAGAAAATTATAATGTTGTTAGTATGTTTATAATGTTTATGGTTTATGAGTTTTGTGGTTTAGAAATAGTTAATTCATCATCTTTTGTTGAGAATTTGTAAAGAACTTTTGTATCAACATCTATTGTAAACATTCTGTAGTTTTTTTAACATGTGTAATAGACCATTAATGCATATGTTCATATGGTCTGTACAGATCTTTTGGTGAATCTGTTTTGTTTAAACGTCTCTTTAATCCAACAGTACTCCAATAAAAAAATTGAGCACCACCCCTTGGGACTTAAAGAGTCCGCGTACAAGCAAATGTCATTTAGGTAATAATTATCTAGATTCATGATTTCTAACAAAATATCCATTGAAGATTTACAGCGTCGATTGTCAAAATCATGATTATCTTTTTGAAACTTAGTTTGGTATTATTTTGAAATTTAATAATAATAGCAAGTATCTTAAATTATTAAAAATATTGTTTTATTATAGTCATTTCATTTTTTATTAACATCAACACATGTCCATCCTCAAGCTAATGGACAAGCAGAATCCTCTAATAAGATCATCATCAAGAACTTGAAGAAGAAGCTTGGAGAAAAGAAAGGAAAATGGGCAGAGGAAGACAATTTCCAAGAATGCAACTGGCCAAACAGCTTTCTCCTTGGTCTTTGGAATAGAAGTCATGCTCCCAACCAAGATGGTAATGCCTACAGCAAGAATGTAACATCGCGAATTTCCTCTAATTTTTTTTGATAAAAAGAATGTATTTTTTTAAACAATATATGTTTTAAATACCTTAAACTAATAATTATTTGTATCTCGACACTTTTGTATGTTTTAAAAATATTCCGAGTCACTTTCGGGCTTATATAATCATATTATGAATTTAGAATAATATAGTTTTAGGGAAATAATTGCCAAAAAAAGATTTGTATGGACCGGGACTCGAACCCGCGTCAACAGCCAACCAACACACAATGACAACCAACTGAGCCAACTATCATCTTGTGTAGTATTTCAGAAGAAAATAAACTTAACACATTCCTTAAATTGATTAGTCAAAGTCTTAGTCAAACAGTCAAAGTCTTAGTCAAATAGTCAATTCATCATAAAACCTTACTTTATGGTGTTGACCAATTTTAATGGCTAATTGACTCCAAAACTAGTATAAAAACCCACCTATGACCCATTATACTTTGCACCTCTAAATCGATTGTTTCAATCCGATTAAACTTTCCCTCATACCTTTCTTCTATAGTCTATTACTTCTACAATTGAAGCTTTGATTATAAGCTCTTGTAATTGGCGAATTGGAAGCTTGATATTCTTTCTTTTTCGTTTTCTTCAACTTGGACTAGCTACGTTGTTGAGTCTTTGGGATTCGCCTCGCATACATTCACAACACTTAGAGGATAATTCACCTTAGCCAATGTGAGTTTTACATAGCCCCTTTTCTATTTATCACCGTTTTTGGGGAGAAACATGTTACAACATTCTATATGCAATTCAATCATCAAAGTGTCTATGTGTTTTTCTATGTTGCATTATGTCTTGAACATGACTAGGGTTAGCACAATTCTAGCATAATCATTAACATTGATCAGCCGACGGTATACATTGATAGATCTATTGGACAGACAATCCCACCCGGATACGTGCCTCCTACAAAGGTAGCGTGGGTGTTTGTTATCGCATAACATATTCGAGTGAACCATGAGCGTATGGGATGTACCACATTATAACAGTCACAAGGGTTGATTATGCACTCGATTTACTTCTAGTATGTTTTCACATATGGACTAGACTTGCCATGACACTTGAATTGCACAACATTTTTATTCGATTATCAAAACCTATGTAATTCTCACCAACTTTTGTTGACCCAAAATATTTTCAAACTTAACATGTTTCAGGTTCTACTTGCTTGAAGAATTGAGTTAATGCTTGAAGATGTGTACATAGTATTATTCATTTTGATGTACAAATTCTTGTAGAACAATTGTATGTAATTTATTTAAATCATTTAATGAAATGTATTATTCACCATGAGCTACTGAAAAATCATCAATACGTGACATCCCGATGTTTCCGCCATCGGTTGGGGTGTTACAAAGAAGATATCTTCAGGATGCAACTACCAACTCAGAAGCATTATTACAAGATCTTGAAACAGTAGATGAGCTTAGAGATGCTGCAAAATTGAAGATGCCAGCTTATCTGCAAAGAATAGCCCGAAGTTTACAACAAAAACATAAGGATCCGAAGGTTCCAAGAAGGAGATTTGGTTCTTAGAAAGGCTTTTCAAGATACTACTAAACCAAGTCATGGTAAGTTAGCTCCCAAATGGGAGGGACCATACTTGATCAATTCTGAGGCTGGCAAAGGAGCATATTGGCTCCCGACTACGAAAGGTGAACTTCTAACAAGGTCTGGGAATGCAATCCATCTTAAGTATTATCACATATGAGGTATGAAAGCTTTCTATCCTTATTTACATTTTATTTTCTTAAATGATCTCACAACTAAATATGGTCTAGTATATAGTCCATCCTCAGAATTTTTCAGGTCTATCCTAGAAATGCAACTTTGAACACTAGAGGACTAGCCACCCTCTCCTACGTTAAGGTGTCTGACACCTTCCTAAGGTTTAAAGGTTTTCACCTTTCACATTGGGTTAGCAACCCCGCCTTTAGTGCACGTATTCTTGTATATCTTCATGATGGTGGGACCAGTTCATGTAAAAGTGGCTGACAATTTCATCATTTTTGGAATATACATTGAATCCCTAAGGTTTAGACATTTTTCTATATCTCTTTCTCGTATTTGGCCTAGTCGCTAGTGGCTTTGTCGCCAATTATCTTAGGCCTTGTCGCCAGCTATCCTCAATATATTACATTTGGCCTTGTCTCTAGTCATCCTTAAGATTATACATCCGTATAGGTTTGACCCCGGTCTATATGAAGCCTTGTCGCCAGTATGATGACTATGTTTACCTTTCTACAGGTTATTATCAAAAGTTATTAATCCTTTCTTGAAAAGGAAAAAGTCTATCTTGAAAGTGCAACACTAGGGACATCCTCAGGATGATGAAGACTAGCCTAAGGATGAAACAAGAAGATCTTGGGAGATATCCTAAGAATAACTGGGGACATCCTCCAAATGTAACTATCATTGAAAATATACTTAGTATGTTTGTCACAATATTTTGAAGACCAATTGTTGAAATTGGGATAAAGGTATAAATCTATGACTTATCTCATTCTTTTATACTTATTATTTGGTGATGTATGCAGGATATTAAAAGAATGAAGAAAAGAACACAAGGATATGGCGTCAAAACATATTACCATTTTATTTATAAGTCAAAATTAATATCAACCCCTGGCTTCATCCTAGACCAAGACCCATCCACCAGGGTTCAACGTCCATGGTCTAGGTCAAGAGAGAAATTTGGGGCTTCGTCTTGAAAACCAAGATCCCTCCACCCTAAATCTTTTATTATCTATACATAAAAAAAGTCTAAAATTGTTCAAACACATAAACAACCATAAAATATTCCAAAAACTAGGCTCAGGCCTAGTCAGCATATCCTTCATCGCCCACTTATGCCTCCACCGGGAACTCCTTGGCCACCTCAACTTCCTACACCACAGCATCCTCGGGCTCCTTGGGTGCATCCTCAGGATCAGCATCAGGGATAGGCTAATAAACCACCTCTTTACCACCTAGACTCTTGATCTTCTCTTGTCAGGCCTCAACATCCCAATCCTCTTGTTTGAAGTTAGGATCCTTAGCCTGCAGGCCATCCTCACCCTAGCCTAGAGAACAGAAACCGTGGAAGATGTCACGAGCCCTTGCCTATATTCCTCCATCTCCTTCTCGTTCCCTTGTAATAACTTAGCCTGCTCAGTCTTCACCAGTTTAAGCTTAGTTTTCACCTTGCCAAGTTCCTTCTCAAGATGTTTGCTCTTATCTTGAGGAGTCTTCTTCGCGTCCTCAAACTTGGCTTTCGTGTCCTTCATCTCTGTGGCTACCTCATCTAGGGACTTCAGTAGATATTCATGTCCCTACAAGAAAAAGAAAACAGGTAAGTATTATATCCCTAATATTTGTATAAATATGTTATGCCATCTTCAGGATAGCATCATACCTAGAGAGTAAACTAGGAGATCTTGCCCAAGACTTCATCAAAGCTGAGAGCCTCAAAAAGAGCAGTCTCCTGGGAAGAAGCAGAGGGAGTGGCAGTCTTCCTCTTTTTGGACGATGCAGGTACCCTTGACTTAGGAGGAGGGGGGGCTAGTCATCGTGGAGCTGGATGGCGAAGTGATCTTGGCTTCCTTGACATCCTGACTGCCAATATCATCAAGGTCGAAGAAGGTGGATTTCTTTGCTGAAAAGAGTAAAGAAATACAGGTTTAGACAGGTACACATAACAAGACAAAAACATCCTCAGGATGTAACAAGTAATACTTACAAGACATCTCCGTGGCTTGACTAGTAATGTAGCCCTCTTCCACTTCAAATTTTGGCAAGTGAAGCACTTGTCACACAAAAATTTCAGATTATTAGTGATATCCTCAGGATATCATTACAAAATTTTCATTAAACATTCTAAATAATCTTTACCACTTTTTAGCCAAGACATAGGGATATCATCCCCAAAAGGAATGGAATCCTTCTTCACAAAGAAGAACTTTGGTTTCCAAGACCTGTCTGACTTAATGACATTATACAGGAAAGGGGGATCTTTATTTATAAGGAATAATGGAAATAAATAATCCCTACTATTGACTATTGGCCAATAATAGTCCCAACTACGAAAATTACCAACAGTGGTCCCAACTTTCGACATATTGGAATATAATTGACCCAAACTAACGGAGGTCTAACTTTATTAGTGTGATGCTGACGTGGCATCCTAAGTGGCAAAATGATCCTACGTGGCATCCGACATGGTATCCTAGGTGGCAAATATGATCCTACGTGGCATCCGACGTGGCATCCTACGTGGCATGCCACGTCAGCACCACACTAACGCCGTTAGTTTGGGTCCATTATATTCCAATATGTCGAAATTTGGGACCATTATTGGTAATTTTCATAGTTGGGACTGTTATTGGCCAATAGTCAATATTTGGGATTATTTATTTCCAATATTCCTATTTATAAGCTGAAGAACATAACGGTTGGAACCATAAGTTTTCAACTTATGCAGGTAAGACAGGTCACTAATCTGAAGATTGATACCATGTTTCTCGATGATCTTATTACGGACCATCAGGATCCTCCAGACCTCAAGCATAGCCTCGGCATAGGGCATCCCGTTACATCAAAGAAATCTTTGATGAACGGGGGTGGATATCTTAAACCCAGGTGGAAAGGCAGGTACAGGAAGCAGACACATACAGAGGATGCAAAATCAGACTTCGCATTCTAGTCATATGGCCAGAACACAGTTGATTCAGGGAATGCCCCTGAGTTTTTCAAAGAAAGGATATCTTTGTCTGTGAACGTACAGACTTCGTTTGCACGATCTTATAACAGGTTTTGATGTATAAAGTCCTTATGGACTTCTGTACTTCCTGCAACCCTTGTTGATTTTTACCCATCCTGAGAATTCTTTGTACAAAAAATTCAAAGATTGGTAAAAACAGAGAAAAGCAGAGAAGAAAGAAGAAATAACCTTTCTGATAATCTTGTTGAGATTATAAAGAAATAATTAAAGTCTAGATATAGACGGTGAAAGGTGATAAGGTGTAACGGTCATCCCTAAATCATCGACTAAAATATAGCTGTTGATATCCTGTCAGATGTCTAATCATCCTCAGAATATAAGCATCAGAATTAAAAAAATTATAACCGTTAAGATATTAACGGTAGCATATTTTTGGGGACACTTGTTGGTGATGAAATCTTCAGGATAGAACTTACCTATATTTTCTATGTGACATCCTCAGGATACTATAGGCAGAACAAGATTCAGGATGACACTGAATATTATCTTATGCACATTCTGAGGTTGGACTAACGAACTATCTTATTGTTATATAAATCTAGTATGATTTTACCTCAAATTCTCTGAGTAACATCCTCAGGATACTGAAGGACTAAGCAGGGTTTAGGATGTAACTGTGTTTTACCTTATGCGTATCCTGAGGATAGACTAACGAATTATCTTATTATGATGATATTGCAGGTACACTTAATCAATATTAAGACCTGTAACTGATCCCCAACGGTCATATTGTCTTATTATTATCAAAAGAGCTGAAGATGCAAGAGTTAAACGTGTGGAACAAGTCCAACAATAGAGAGAAGGTCAACCTTGTAACCTAGGAGCATTAATTATAGGCAAGAATCATAGAAACAGTTAACCAACGTCTATATTGGTTAACTACTGACAGGAAACAGTCCATAAAGCTCATTAAAGACGGCGAATATCATGGGATCTTCTATTTATTCCATTTGTAAAGTATAAATAGGGGGTGATTAACAAGTATAGGACACTTCTCACTTGCTTAACACTTCGTAGATACCTGATACTCTCTCTGCACACACACACAACACTCATATTGCAATCTTAGATACTCGTTCATCACCTATCAAAAGTTGTAATTATCTTTACGTTATTCATATTAACAAACAAGGCAGGGGCTTACACTCCTCCCAAGATTTTGTATCGGCGATCATCAACTGATCAAGGGCTTTCCTTATACATCGAGTATTGTGCTCTTGTTGCATTACATTTACATTCATTGATCTTTGCCTATTTCATCATTCTGTCAGACAGTTACATCTTCCGGATATAACTGTGCATCCTGACCAATTTCTTTGCCATCTTGAGCATAGTTGTTATATTGTTATTTCTTTGTTATATTAAACTGTCATCTTCATAATACAACTGAGTTTTTAACATATTTCACACATTTAGCACTCTACCTCACTTTAACTAATTTGGAACACAAAATTATTTCTACTAGGAAATTTTTGACCAAAACAAATACTGCCTTGGATAAATTGTAATCTTTGTTTGTTAAAATTTCATATCCCAGATACTGTATTTTCAAAGTTATTTCAATTAAACAAGTTGTCTTTGCAGAGAGAAAAATAAGAAGGGTATGGAAGAAAAACATCATTGGTGGGGTGAAAACTGGTTTGTATATTGTTGCCCCAGTTAAATCCCCTAGATACCCTCTTTTAGTGAACTCTGTGTTAAGTTCGTATTTGAAAAAACAATTTTAACTTTCCAAATCTTTTAGTAAGAAGGTAAGGAAGATGGATTGTGGAGTTATCTGAATATCTGTATCTCCAATTTTTGAAACAATCTTTTTATCTTTAAATATAAATTCCTCCTTAACCCATAATTCTTTTAGAGTGTCAACATATATGGGAGCATTAGCGGTGAGTATTGTTATGTATTTCAAATTGGAGAGAATATCGATTATTAAGTCAAATTGGCGGTTATCATCTGTTTTAACAAGGTATGGTAGATTATTATGAGGGCTTTTTACTTGAACATCCATGCAGAATATTGAACAAGATGAGGTGAAATGTATTTTAGGTTGTCAAAGAGGGAAAACGGTTTTTGTGTATTTAAAAGTCAATAAGAGAGTGTTACGTCTGTTTTAGGAGAAAGAGAGAAAAGGATGAAAAATAGCTGCTGATATGGCAAAAATCTCATTTTTGAAAAGTGACGTGGCATAGATCTGATGAAAAATGTTGTTGGCCAAGATCTGTACCACATACTAAACTATGTTTGGGAATTTTTAATGCAATATAGTTGTTTTATGATATTGTTGACCAATCAACAGATGTTATCAAACAGTTTAATATAGTTATATTATCTTTACATACAAGTCAAAGTAATCCTAATTTACTCTTAATTTGTTCCAAATATAAAAAGGCATAATATAAAGTTTCTTTATTAAACATAGGTTATTTATATAAGGTATAGTGAATCGAACTATATGTTTAGATTGCTGATTCGAAAATCTTACTTCTTTTATAACCTTATTTTTACTAAAGATTTATGATGTCGGCGATAACATTTGTTTGGAAACCAACTTAAGTGCTGAAACACGGTTTGTAATTAAAACATTAAAAAATAAGTTATCTGAAACGACTCGATTACTAAAATTATCTATATATAAACTACGTTATTATTTGCTTTTTTGATTAACTATTACATGCAATCCTGTTCAAAACAAACCGTTTGTTTACCTTGATTTATCATTCTCATTCAACTCAAAATCTAGCCCTTTTCCCTCTATATCTATCATTCAATTCAAATATATACATAACAATTCCCTTTTTCTCTTTTTGTTCAAAGACACCAATAATAGTTTTCAATTTGTAAGTCCATATTCATCACAATATTTGTCTTTTTATCTACTACCTTAATGTCACATAAAATGTGTTCACTAAATAACATTTGAGTTAATAAGTCCCAACTGATCTTTAATTTGATTCATAAAGATGGATTAAGTCTTTGTTATGATTTTAGATTGGATTTTGGTTTTATATTGTTTGATTGTCAAATGTATGATATTATATTTTGTGTTTTTTATTGTGTAGACAATAAGTTTTGTATCCAAACTAACAACCAATTAATCATAGCATTAGAAGATACATACTCATATACAGTTTTATATTCTCTTCGATTTTACTATTACCTAATGTAATTTTTTTTGCAGTTGTTTACTAAACCTATTAATATTATGTGAGAGCTCGATTTTGAGATTATTTTATCAGAAATATTTACAAAACTTCCTACTAAAACGGTTGGTCATTTAAAGGTACTCTCTATGAAATGGAATTTCAAATTGTCATCCGAAAACTTTTCCATCATGCATATTAATCGAATGACAAATTCTGAAACTAAAAAATGCATTACAAAGCAAGGTGCATCACTTATTCTTTACAACACGTTTGTCGAACAACAAAATGCTCTCTTTGATAGTATACAATCTTTCCCTATCCAAATAAGCTTTAGTAAAATAGATGTTCTTTCTAGTTTGCATGGATTACTATTGGTTTGGAAAAAAAATTACCTGTTCATTGATTCTTTGGAATCCAACTACAAAATCATTTAAATTACTATCTGATTTTGAATCTGAAATTTTTTACAACTTGAAATTGGACACGGCTGCTGTATATAAAGATAATAGTAAAGACTACAAAGTATTACGCATTAAACGTCATCTTGATGTTATTTGTCCTTATGTTTACTCTAGACGTTCTACCTCATGGATAACTATACCTTTCTTAACTGAATTGAAGTACAATACAAGTGATTACGCTTGGTTTATTGGTATGTTTTGCAACGATAAATTGTTTTTTACAGTGACTAGGTATTAGTCAGGTTTTGAAAGCATTGTAGTTACATATGATGTTAATGTAGAGGCATTAAAAAAGATAGGTTTTCCTAATGTTCAACATTCTTGGATTCCTCAAGGTCGTACTGTAAGTATTAAGGATAAACTGCATATGCCTGTTACTAAAGGGTTCCCTAACTTCTCTATTGATCTCTAGAAGTTAGATGCTGAAATTTGGACCAAGGTATTATCTTTTCCACATGTTCGTCAAGTTCCATTTCATCAATTGTGAGATATAACACATGTGATGACTGAGGCTACATGGATATGGAATAGTGCTTGGCAACAAGATATTGAAGTATATATGGATAGCGTCCACTTTGACTACCTTTATCATGCGGACAGCTTTCGTGAAATAAGAGGAGTTTTGTTTAACGAATCTTGTATTTCACCTTCTACATAGTTTACTTTATGTATTTTATCCATTAAGAAACGTCATCTTGATGTTATCGTCCTTATGTTTACTCAAGATGGTCTACCTCATGGATAACTATACCTTTCTTAACTGAATCAAAGTACAATACAAGTAATTACGCTTGGTTTATTGGTATATTTTGCAACGATAAATTGTTTTTTTTACATTGTCTAGGTATTGGTCAGGTTTTAAAAGCATTGTAGTTAAATACGATGTTAATGTAGAGGCATTAAAAAAGATATGCTTTCCCTTTGTTCAACATTCTTGAATTCCTCAAGGTCGTACTATAAGTATTAAGGATAAACTACATATGTCTGTTACTAAAGGGTTCCCCAACTTTTCTATTGATCTCTAGAAGTTGGATGCTAAAATTTGGACCAATGTATTATCTTTTCCACATGTTCGTCAAGTTTCATTTCGTCAATTGGGCGATATTACACATGTGATGAGTGAGGCTACATGGATATGGAATGGTTCTTGGCAACAAGATATTGAAGTGTATATGGATAGCATCCACTTTGACTACCTTTATCATGTGGACAACTTTCCTGAATTAAGAAGGGTGTCGTTTAACGAATCTTGTATTTCACCTTCTACTTAGCTTACCTTAATGTATTTTATCTTTTATTGTATCATGAGCATAAAACTTGTATCATGGGCATAAAACTTGTACAATTCTGGTGTCATGGCAAATCTAGTTCATATGTGAAAACAAACTACTAGGTAAAGCGTTTGCAAAATCAACCCTTGTGACATGTTTATTGTGGTCCATCCCATACGCATATGGTTCACTCGTTTTTTTATGTGATCGATAACAATCACCCACGCTACCCATATCCGGGCACATTTATCCGGGTGGGGTTGTCAATCAAATAAATCTATCATTGTGTATCATCGGCTTGTATTGAGTTAATGATTACGCGAGTCTAATTGTGTTTACCAAAGTATTTTTTAAGAAATAATGCAACATAGAAATCACACAAGACACGTAATAGAATTGTATATGTTGAGTATAAGTGTTTAACATGTTTCACCCCAAAAAGCATTGAAAAACTGTAAAAAGAGGCTATGTAAACTCAATGTTTGCTTGGTAACTCGAAATTCTACCGAACAGCGAGATTTGAATTAGAAATATCCCAAAGGATCAACCTAAAGGAATATGTAATTTGTAACAGAACGAACATAAAGCCTAAGTTTTCTAAGATTAGGCACTTAGGGTTTTATAGACTATATTTGGGGATTTTAGGGTTTTTGAGTTAAACCATAATTGGGTATAAATCATTTTAATTATTTAAGAAAATTTTACAACTTGATTATATTTTAATAATCACATCAAATTATGAAAACATGTAAAATAATTGAAAGTGTAAATATTAAATATAGAAATTACAAGTCAATTCAATTCTGAGAAAATAAAATAACTCTCAAAATTTTTAAACTTATAATTTTGGTATTTTGTATATTTTAAAATTGATTAATTATTATTAAGACGAAAATAATTAGCATATAAATACAAATAAGGTGCGAAAATATTATTTTCATTTTTGAACGGCAGTTTATATGTGTTATAAATGGGAAATAATTTAATAAATTATTTTCCATATTATTTTCATTTAATAGCGAATTTAATTGAATTAAATCAATTAAATATAATTAAATTGTAAAACTGGATAAAAACATATTTTTACAGAAAATTAAACTTCCAAAACGTTTTATATGGTTATAAATATCTCTACAAAAATTTTGGTGTTAAAACGATTAAAAATGAATTTTTTTATGAATTAATTACTATTTAAACAAAATAAATACATTAAAATAATAAATAAATATTTATCAGAAAAATAAAATTATAAACATAAAGTTTGGACTAGGCTTGCTATTTTTAATAATTAATTCTATTTATATAAAGCTATATTATAAATAAATAAAAAAAGAAAACAAGAAAAAAAGGGGAACAGATTCGCCTCCCAAGGGACTCGAACCTAAGACCCTTCATATGCATGGCCATGCCCAGACCAACTGGTCTGGGTGTATGTTTGTTAACTGTTTTAGATTCAAAGTCTTTTTATATAAATCTTGAATTCACCAAAAACCCCAAATAAGCTTATGAACCCTAAATATCAAATCGACCTAATTGACCCATTAAACGATACAGAAACTAAAAACGAAAATGGGGCTATTAATCAACTGCATAAATTGACCAACAATAAGCTTCCAATTTGAACAAACCTGAGTCAAACGATGGTGCATACATCCACACAAGAAACGAACCAAAACGTGGCCAAATCGGTTGTTGTGATGTTTGAAAGTGGAATATCGACCAAGGGTTGTTCTAATCGACATCTTGTGTATGTGTAGGTGGGTGTAATCGAAATGAAAATGATTCTTTCATGATCATTTGGAGTGGGAGACGCGCTGTGTTTTTACTTGGCATAATTGACTAGATTGATTTGTAATTCGTGCAGAATTTACAATGTTTACAGCAATAATTGACGCGTATAAGGTTTTCGCACAAAATGGAAACGTTAATCTTGGAAAGAAAGTCATAGAACGCGTGAATTGCTCGGTTTTTTGTTGGTGTGTTGTGATTGGATGCGGGTCGGATTTATGGCTCTTGACCAGGAACCCGGTAAAAGGGAGGGGGTTTGGTTTAGGTATTGGGGCTGATGGTGTTTGGGTATGGAGGTTGGGCTTAAGGATGGGTTTTGGTTGGTCTAGTTTTTGTGCTAAGTTTATAAAGAAACTTTTATATTTCATGTATGTAAAACAAAATCTGAATGTATCTATTATTATTATTATTATTATTATTATTATTATTATTATTATTATTATTATTATTATTATAATATAAGGATTTTAAAATGTATAGCTTGTTAGAAAATTTGGGACCTATAAGTCTTGAAAGTCATAAAAAAAATTTGTGATAATGAACTTATTTGTTGTATAAGGTGACTAATAATGAGAACTTTTATAAAATAAAATAAATAAATAAATAAAACTATTAGGGGAAAATACAGGATATTACCGTCTCCCCTACTTTTTGGAACTTCGTCCCGAAGTATATAAAAAAATAACATAGGGTTGAGTTAGGTAAATGTTTGAACGTTTATCATTTAGTTTAAAGTGTGGCAAAATTTTATGGGTACTAGGATGAAGTGTTTCGAATGATATTTGATATTAAGAAGGATATGTAAGAGTTTTGAGGGTTGGATTACGTTGGTCTAGAATAGCGAGGTGGAATAAGGGTCTAATAGGACACCAAACCTAAGTTTCAGGGATGCGAAAAGGAATGCATGAGATGGTGAACTACCAAATAACTAGGGTTTGTTATTTGGCCGACCCCCAGTCTCACTTTCAGTGTATCATTAGTGTTTATATATAGGGTGTACCGCAGCTAACCCACCACACCTTTGATACTTCAAAAACGTACTGGGTTTCTTACCAAAACCCTAATATAATTTCACACCACTTTAACGTACCTGTAAATTCATTATTACGTTCCGGACCGTGATCACCAATTTACCTTACAATAGGGTTTTGTGTCCTTCTATGACTCGAAACTAAACACACATTTAAAACACAATAATGCACAATAGCCTTGCACTGAGTCTTTGTATCAATGAATCTCATGAATCTTTCTATTCGTTGAATCAAATTGTATGTACATCATAGTAAAGTTAAAAATAAATAAATAAATAAAATGCACAAGACTTTATGTATGGGCTTCACCCCAAACGGGGAGGCTTCTAAGTAAGGGGTTCACCCAATGTGTCCAAAAATGAATCCAACTGTTGAGCAGAAAAGGAGACCTCTACCGGTTGTTGAGTAGGAACCTCTACCAATTGTTAAGTAGGTACGATGGCCTCTACCAATCGTTGAGCAGGTTATTAGAATCTCTACCGACTGTTGAGCAGGCACAATGACCTCTACCAATCATTGAGTAGGTTATTAGGAACTCTACCAAATGCTGAGCAGGTACTTCACCCTCTACCGGTTGAGCAAATGTAGCAATTATTTTCGTAATTCAACATATAAGTTGCAAGTTGATAATACATATAAGCAAGCAACTTTGTAAATGCAACAAATATCAAGTATCGCATGCGAGTTGTAATTGAATTGCCCTGGGCAAGATTAATGAGTCCAGGTGTGGCTTCACTAGTTGATAGCAAATAGTCGATATTTTGTTAGCCATGTTTTCAATTATCACAATAATCAAATGTTCAAATATAGTAAATAAATCAAATTCTCATGTATAAATAACAATCAAGTTTTATGTGACTAGCAATCTTTTTTTTTTTTTGGATGAATCTTGTAGGATCAAGTATCTAGTATCAATGAGACACATGTATTAAGAAGATTACGTAGAAGCATGAATCATGAGGTTTGAATCGAAGGTTAGAATCAAGCATATGAGAAAACATGATTATGGTAAATGTCAAAAATTTGTAAAAGTTCGAACAAGTTGAAAATAAGTAGGTTTCAATGAAAAATTTGTAGAGTAAATTTTGTTCCTGTGGATGTAAAGATTTTATTTTCAAAATTGGTTTTGTACATAAAGCAAAAGTCATTAAATAGTACAAACTAAATGGATTTAGATCAAAATATTTCAGTGAGTCAGAGATTTTAAACACAATGTCGGGTTTCAAAAATCAAGAATTTGTTGAGGTGTTTTGTATAATTGACTTTGATTAATCCATAAAAAAGAAGTGATTCTGAATATATTAAAACATTTTTATCCAAGATCATTTGTTACGCCAGTGAATTGTTACATAAACATTTGAAATTTAGAAAAATAAGTTTATGGAATAAAAGGCTTTTTGTCAAAAGTATTTATTATAGTTTGTGAAATTTTCAGGTGATGAATATTTGACAAAATTTAGTACTCTTTAGTGTTGGTGCTAGAGTATCTCCTATTAAAGGTTATGAGATTATAGTTTGAACAAGGATTTTAAAATCTTGAATATGATGAATTTTATGGTTGTGGGTGCGTTCAAAAAAATGTAGGGGAGGTTTAAAATAGAGTTGGCAAGAAAACACAAACAGTAATAGGTTAATAATAGGCAATATGTTGTAAAGGAAACCATATGATTTGGGACAAATGTTGAAAATAATCAAACATGTGGGTAATATTGTAAGATGACATATGATTGTTAAACTCACAAATGATCATGAAATTCAGGCTGATTAGTAAATTATATAAGAAATGAAATGGATTTGAATTGTAAAGGCTTTGAGACTCAAAGCTTAGAACTTAATGAGGGGGGTGGATAGGGATAGAGATAAAGAATAGGTAGAGTTGCAAATAAGAGAAGCAAGTATTGGTTTATGTCCTAGGGTTATAGACTAAATTATTTTTCTAATAACCTAATTCCCTATAACCAAGGCTCTGATACCAATCTGTAACACTCCAAATGATGGCGGAAACATCGGGATGTCACGTATTGATGATTGTTCAGTAGCTCATTGTAAATAATAAGTTTCAATAATTAATTGAATGAATTACATAAAATTTTTCTAAAAAGAATTTGTATATCAAATGAGAAACACTAAATATAAATCTTCAAGCATGAACTCTAATCTCCAAGCAACACTATAACGTGAAACATGTTAAGTTGGAAAATATTTTGGGTCAACAAAAGTTGGTGAAAATTACATAGGTTTGAATATTGTATCATGAGCATAAAACTTGTACAATTCTGGTGTCATGGCAAATCTAGTCCATATGTGAAAACAAACTACTAGGTAAAGCGTTTGCCTAATCAACCCTTGTGACATGTTTATTTTGTATCCAGGTGGGGTTGTCAATCCAATAGATCTATCATCGTGTATCGTCGGCTTGTACGGAGTTAATGATTACGCGAGTCTAATTGTGTTTACCAAATTATTGTATAAGACATAATGCAACATAGAAATCACACAAGACACGTAATAGAATTGTATATGTTGAGTATAAGTGTTTAACATGTTTCACCCTAAAAAGCATTGAAAAACTGTAAAAAAGGGCTATGTAAACTCACCGTTTGCGTGGTAACTCGAAATTCTACCGAACAGCGAGATTTGAGTTAGAAATATCCTAAAGAATCAACCTAAAGGAATATGTAATTTGTATGAGAACGAACTTAAAGCCTAAGTTATCTAAGATTAGACACTTAGGGTTTTATAGACTATATTTGGGGATTTTAGGGTTTTTGAGTTAAACCATAATTGGTTTTAAATCATTTTAATTAGTTAAGAAAATTTTACAACTCAATTATCTTTTAATAATTACATCAAATTATGAAAACATGTAAAATAATTGAAATTGTAAATATGAAATAACCTTAATTTAAATAATAGACTTTATGTGATTTAATATGAAATAAAAAGAAGAAATTAATGGAATAAGTCAATAAATCAAAATAAATGTAGAAATTACAAGTCATTTCAATTCAGAGAAAATAAAATAACTCTCAGAATTGTTAAACTTATAATTTTGGTATTTCGTTTATTTTAAATTGATTTATTATTATTAAGAGGGAAATAATTAGGATATAAATACAAATAAGGTGCGAAAATATTATTTTCATTTTTTAACAGTAGTTTATATGTGCTATAAATGGGAAATAATTTAATAAATTATTTTCCATATTATTTTTATTTAAAAGCGAATTTATTTGAATTAAATCAATTAAATATAATTAAATTGTAAAACTGGATAAAAATAATATTTTTACAGAAAATTAAACTACCAAAATGTTTTTTATGGTTATAAATATCTCTACAAAAATTTTGGTGTTAAAATGCTTAAAAATGATTTTTTATGAACTAATTGCTATTTAAACAAAATAAATACATTAAAATAATAAATAAATATTTATCAGAAAAATAAAATTGTAAATATAAATTTTAGAGTTTTGTGAAGCTATGATAATTTTTATAAAACTTTTGGACTAAGTTTGCTATTTTTAATAATTAATTGTATTTATATAAAGTTATATTATAAATAAACAAAAAAAAAAGAAAACAGGAAAAAACAGGGGAACAGATTTGCCTCCCAAGGGACTCAAACCTAAGACCCTTCATATGCATGGCCATGCCCAGACCAATTGGTCTGGGTGTATGTTTGTTAACCGTTTTAGATTCAAAGTCTTTTTATATAAATCCTGAATTCACCAAAAACCCTAAATAAGCTTATGAACCCTAAATATCAAATCGACCTAATTGACCCATCAAACAATACAGAAACTAAAAACGAATATGGGGCGCTTAATCAACTGCATAAATCGACCAACAATAAGCTTCCAATTTGAACAAACCTGAGTCAAACGATGGTGCATACGTCCACACAAGAAACGAACCAAAACGTGGCCAAATCGGTTGTTGTGATGTTTGAAAGTGGAATATCGACCAAGGGTTCTAATCGACATCTTGTGTATGTGTAGGTGGGTTTAATTGAAATAAAAACGATTCATTCATGATCATTTGGAGTGGGAGACGCGCTGGGTTTATACTTGGCATAATGGACTAGATTGATTCGTAATTCGCGCAGAATTTACAATGTTTACAGCAATAATTGATGCGTACATGGTTTTCGCACAAAATGGAAACGTTAATCTTTGAAAGAAAGTCAAAGGACGCGTGAATTGCTCAGTTTTGTGTCAGTGGGTCGTGATTGGATGTGGGTCGGGTTTGGGGCTCCAGACCAGGAACCGGGTAGAAGGGAGGGGGTTTGGTTTGGGTATTGGCCTGATGGAGTTTGGGTATGGGGGTTGGGCTCAAGGATAGGTTTTGGTTGGTCTAGTTTTTGTGTTAAGTTTATAAAGAAACTTTTATATTGCATGTATGTTAAAAAATCTGAAAATATTTTGCGATAATGAACTTATTTGATGTATAAGGTGACTAATAATGAGAACTTTTATAAAATAAAATAAATAAATAAATAATAATAGGGGAAAATACATGATATTACATGAAGGACTTTTGAAACATATAAATTAGGAAGATTAGAAGAAAACGCGGTTAGTGTGTCTAAAGACGTGCTGTGTACCTTCAACCGCGACTTATAATATTAGGCCCGTGACTATTGAATACCTCCACGACTTTTGGTTTAATAATTTAATAATTGACATCCGGGACTTTTGTTGGATAATGATTTGAAAAATATATATTTGGTTTAATACTGATTTTTTTTATTTATAGCTGCGACTTTTAATCTTGATTACATCCTTCATATAAAACCCTACTAATTCACTCGACACTTTCTTTAACTCTCTCACCGTTGGCCTCTGTTCGATCCTCTTTTAACTTTCAATTCACCATTAATAACTACCTCTTTTCCTCTTTCAACATTAACCTATAAGGTTAGTAATGTTCTTTTCTATTCAATCATATTAATGTTTCTTTTTTTGTGAGTACTTACTAATATATCTCAACTCATATGAAAAAAGGAACATATTTCCCTCTCTAAAAGAAACCCTAACTTCACCGCCGCTCCCACCCTTCACTTCACAACCATTTCCCGTCTTTCACAGATGACTCACTCCCCAGCCGCCCTTAACTTCACAGCCAGTTAGGGTAACGTTAATTTCTTTTTGAACCATTAATTTGAGTTTTTTCATCTTTTATGAGGTTGTACGTGTGTTAATTTAAACAGATTTAAACAATCTTTAATTGCTTTATATGTATGTATATATGTTTGTTTATGGAGAATCTATATATTGCACGTGTATGAGCCCCAAGTGTCATTTATGATCGAAGATTGCTTTGTATGTATGTATATGTGTTTGTTCATGGAGAATCTATTGCACATATATGTGGTTTAGGGTATATATGATTATGGTCCTAAACAATATGTTAGCTCTGATTATTTTGTTTAATTACAGCCACTTCAATTATGTCTAAACGAAAAACACGTGGTGTTGCTAAATGTAAAAGGAAGTTGAAACGGGAGGAAATGAACATTGACCTTAATGAAAATAATCTACCGGTTGGTAAACTCATGTCTTATTTTGATACATAGCTTGGATTTGAAACTAGAACTTATTTCCCTGAATACTGGATCCTGTCACATAAGTATTCGAAACAAAGATGGCACAAATTGTGGCTACATATTAAGGTAGTTCGTCACATGTTCACCGTATAGAATGTTTCGGGTATGTTTATTTTTTCTATTAACTAGTTATTTATTTTCTTAAATTTTATTTTAAAAAAATAAATTGTTATTTTAATGTAGTGTAAACAATAAAAAAGCGGATGGGAATGCGGGTACTTGGTTATTTAGCATATGTTTGAGTTTCTCAATTTCTATGTAGACCAATTTTCCACAAGAGTAAGTAATTCATATTTCTTAGTTGTTTGATTTTGATAGAACATAGAAGGTTTAATTGAAAGCAATCATACTACGGGTTTCTTATTTGTATTGAAACAGGTATACTTATGTTTTTTTGTTAAGAAATAGGCGGCTCTTAAGCGACGATGTTATCCAGAAAATGATTGCAGTTTTAAGGTTTTATTAAAAAAATTTTATGCTTTAAAGTTAGGTTTGAATTTGGACTTGGGTTGAGGGCAGATAAGAAGCTTTACTGTGTACATGCTACTATGCTAGATTATTCCTATTTTTTTTTTTTAAGTTTATGCATATTAATGTGTTTATATAAGACGAAAATTGCAAAGTATAAATTTGTTTTTTTATGTGAATACTATAAAATGAAGGCTTTTTTGACCCGAACTAAACTCGGTTTAAAAAAGTGCGCTTAAGCACGCCTAAGGCGCAAAGCGCAATAAGGCACAACCTAAGACGCCTAAGGCGCAAAGCGTAATAAGGAGGGATGCTACTCTTGTATGTGGTGCCACATTTGGTTCTCATAGTTCCTTTTATTTACTTGTTTGATTTATTCTGAATTCTTATATGTTATTCTCACATACATACATACATAAATAATTTATCCATTAGCAGTTTTAGGGCCGTTTTTTGTGCAAGATTTTTAGGGCTATTTATGGAGCATTTTAGGGCTGTTTATGCAGCGTTTTAAAGTTGTTTATGCAACAATTTAGAGCTCTTTATGCTGCATTTTTAGGGTTGTTTTGTGCAGCATTTTTAGGGCTATTTATGCATCATTTTAGTGCTATTTTATGCAGTATTTAATAGAGTTTTTTAGTGCAGACCCGTTCCGATCCGCACCAATATAACCCTTTTTTTTAATTGACTCGTTTTTGACCTGGACTAATTTTAATTGACCCGTTCCGATCCGCACCAGTATTTAATAGAGTTTTTTCGTGTATTTTCGGATTGAATGTGTATGGGTCATGGGTAGTTTAAAACACGATCAGAATGATTTGGTATGTAAGTTGAAAAACATTGATGTTCCTTTTTAATGTGTGGTTTGGATTGATTTTGGTATGAAATTCTTTTTGATTTTGGTATCAAAGGAAGGAGCAGGTTTGTATTAATAATATATGAAAAGCATCAGGTTCTTTTGCAAAGAATGAATCGATTCATATATTTTAAGTCCATATATTTTAAATGACTCTCCAACGACTTTGATTTGTGTTTGGTCTTGCACGTAAACGTCGTCAAGTCAACCGAAGTATATTCGGTCTTATCGTTTCCATTGTATTAAGTTTGGAATCTAAACCTTTTATCATTTTCTTTCACACAACATTTGGACCACCATTTGCCGACCCAACCACTCCTTTTTACCGTTGGAAATCGATTCAATCGCCTGGTTATCTGCTTAACAGGATTAACAGTCTAAACCAGAACTGCTAAAGCTCAGGTTGCCGGACAAACGACTTGGGCCGGCTGGCCCGGTTCGGCCACATTTTACATCATGAAAAAAAAAACAACACAAACACTACTTAAAACAAAATGATAATAAAGTAGCATAGAACATAGACACCAAAGACATTATGAAGGCTAGAAGGTTTAAAGTGATTTGAGAAACTTAATCTTTATTTCCATTGAGAACCTTTAAAATATCATAATGTATATGAGTTTTAAGTGATATTATTCACGTAACAGTCTAAAACAGAACTGCTAAAGCTCAGGTTGCCGGACGAACGACTTGGGCCGGCTGGCCCGGTTCGGCCCTCAAAATATTTCTTTCGATTCCCATCTCTCTTAAACCACTCAATGGCTCTCTTACCCCCAACCACCACCAAATACATATTTACTTCACTAGTTAAAAAGCTGAGTTAAAATGACTAAAACTATATACAGTTAAATATACATTTAAGGGAAAAGTGTAATATTTTTAGAACTAAAAATAAGAAATTTTATAGGGATGAGATTTGACAACTTTATAACTAAATTTTTAGAAAGGGAAGTGTAAAAAGTAAAAGAGGGGAGTGCATTTAGCTAACCCAAAGGGTAAATGAAAAAGGCTATATTATAAAATGGTTACCTGGCATTTTAATTTAATTGAAGCATCTATTAATTGATAATGATCAAATGGGAAGAGAGTAATCTTGTAAGGTTTTTTTTTTTTTTTTTTTTTTTTAACAAAAGAATTGTTCATATATAAACATATGACTGTAGTATTCATATTTTTTATGTACGTTCATCTTGTTATACAATGATTGAAATAAGCAAATTTTTTATTTAAATCCGTTATCTATAAAAAATAAGAATGAGAGAGGAACTAATACAAAACAACTGTATTCATTTTCACGTATACACAAACTATTTTATTTATTTTGGGTACATATATCCAAATCAGTTTAAAATAAATACATAAATAAAGAGTTACTTCATAAATATATTGTTTGCAGTAGTATATAACTACTTATTGTTTGGTTTAATCTTGACTTAAGTTTTATTAGTTATTTTTATTATTTAGTAAGTTTAGTTTGTTTTATTTAGTTATTAAATAAATGTTTAGAAAGTCATGGGTGGAACAAGTTTTTTGAAAGTATACGTTGGGAAGAGTCAAGTTTGGTCCGGTTCTTTAGGCTAGCTATTGAATAGGTAGTATTGACTATTTCTTTTGTAAGAGCATTCACAATAGAATCTCCATCCCCCATCCACTCACAATCAATCACAACCACATATTACACTAAACCCCATTAAATTTTCTCTCTCCTCTACTCACAACAACTTTTAACAAATATTAAAAAATAAATACAGTTTTCCAGTTTTCCCAAAAATATTCCCAAAGAACCCAATAATTACTGACACACTATAGATTCCCTATTTTCTTTACTCACAATCACTTCTAACCCCCAAAAAAATTATAGGGTTTTGTCACCCAATTTTTTTGGGGTTCTACTGTGAATGCTCTAAGTCCGTTATCTTGTAAGCCTATTTAAGGCATTTATATTTGCATGGAATAAGATACTTCACCCATTGAAAAGCAACACTTCTCTAATTTATTTTCTGTTTGTACGTGAGTAGTTGTGAGTGTTTCTTAGTGTGAGTGTTGGCCTGAAACCAACACTTATTTATAAATTTCGATAATTTCATTGGATCCAATTGTCTTCCTTTCTTTTAAGGAGACTGCAAAAAGTAAAGTCTTCCCATTCACATTATTAAGTCTCCAAAAAGAAAAAAAACAATCAATATAAATTACGAAATAGAACTACACTCGTAAACACACAAAACATGGCAGCTATTTCCCTTTCAGTCATCTTTAATGTAACATTTACAATTTTTTGTGTCTTAATTGTTTCAAGTTCTTCAGATGAAGTTAGTGCTCTACTAAAATTGAAAGCATCCCTCCATGGCCGATATACCAACACCCTACTACCCTCGTGGACACCTGATCTTAATCTCAGTTTTTCTGCCAAAAAAACGGTATCTCCATGCAACTGGTATGGCGTTTCATGCAATGAAATTGGAAGCATAATCAGATTGAACCTTACCAACTTAGGTTTAGTCGGTACGCTTGATCACTTTTCCTTCTCTTCGTTCCCCAATCTTGCTTATCTTGAACTAACTGTAAACAACTTTTCTGGGATCATCCCTTCTGAAATCGGCCATCTGTCAAAACTTGTTTATCTTGCACTCTCCTCTAATCAGTTTAGCGGAATAATCCCTCCAGAGATTGGCAAACTGGAAAATCTTGCCACCCTTCATTTGTTTAATAATCAATTAAACAGTTCTATTCCGCAATCTTTATGCCAACTGAGATTACTTTATGAGCTTTCGTTAGCTAATAACCATCTTTTTGGCGTGATTCCCCAGTGTTTTGGTCAGTTACTAAATTTGCAAAACCTTTATCTGGATCGTAACAATATCTCTGGTTCAATTCCCACTTCTTTAGGTAAATTAATGAATTTGCGTTTTCTATATTTGTATCTTAACAATATTTCTGGTTCAATTCCGCATGAATTGGGAAATCTTTACCATCTACAGGAGCTTTATTTAAATAATAACTATCTAACTGGATCTATCCCAGAAACTTTGGCCAATTTAAAGTATCTTACCGATTTAATGCTATACGAAAATCAATTGAATGGATCAATCCCTAGAGAGATAGGAAACTTGAGTTCACTTATATGGCTGGAGCTAGAAATGAACAATCTCACTGGCCCCATCCCTGCCTCTTTAGGTCAACTCAAATCCCTTCTTAATATTAGACTCTACTTTAACCAACTTTCTGGTCCTATTCCGCAAGAGATAGGAAACTTGACATCCCTTTCAATTCTTGATTTAGCATTCAACGAACTTAACGGTTCCATTCCAAGATCATTTGGTAACCTACAAGCCCTAGAACAAATGTCACTTCAGAATAACCAACTATCTGGTACCATCCCGCAAGTGTTAGGAAACTTGGCATCCCTTTTGGCTCTTGATTTATCATTCAATATATTCAGTGGTTCCATTCCATCTTCATTTGGCAACCTAAAAGCCCTAGAACACTTGTCACTCCACTATAACCAACTTTCTGGTTCTATCCCACGGGAGTTTGGAATGTTGAAATTGGTCAAAATTGAAATGACTGGCAACACTTTTTCTGGTAGTTTACCTGATGAAATTTGTAATGGAAGGAAGCTTGAAAAGCTTCTCGTTGGTAATAATAAACTAACAGGTCGAATTCCAATGAGCTTGTACAACTGCTCGAGCTTGATCCGAATCAGGTTTGATGGAAACCATATATCTGGAGATATTTCCAAGAGCTTCGGTGTCTATCCGCACCTCAAATACATAAATCTCAATGACAACAAGGTTTACGGGCAAATCTTCGACAACTGGAGTAAGTGCAGAAATTTAACCACTATGCAGATGGGAGGTAATCAAATCCAAGGTAACATACCTCCATCCCTTGGAAACTTGATTCAGATGGAAGTTCTTAATCTTTCATCCAATAATTTGGTTGGAGAGATACCAAAAGAGTTTGGAATGTTGACTCTTATGGAGAAACTTGTTTTAAGTAATAATCTACTTTATGGTGAAATCCCGGTTCTAGGATCATTAATTCAACTTCTTGATTTGTCCATGAATAAGTTGAATGGGTCCATTCCATCTTCACTCGAGCATTGCTCAAAACTCAATTTCATAAACTTGAGTAACAATGAATTTACCGGTGAAATCCCGGTCCAATTAGGTAGATTGGATCACTTGTCTATTCTTGATTTGAGCCATAATTCACTCATCAAAGAGATACCTTATGTGCTTTTGATTATGAGTAGCTTGGAGATGCTAAATCTCTCTCACAACCAACTTTTCGGTAACATTCCCGACAGTTCTGAATCAATGAATGGATTGTGGAAAATTGATCTTTCTTATAATCACTTACGAGGTCCTCTTCCCAAAAGCAAAGCATTTCTAAATCTTACAATAGAAGCATTGCAGGGGAACGATGATTTATGTGGAAATGTAAAAGGTTTAAAACAATGTGTATTAGAAAACCACACCCCAAATCGGAATCACAAACTCGCACTAGTGATTTCCCTTCCACTTACTGGAGCTCTTTTACTTGGTGGTCTCATCGGAATACTCATATTCTATAACTGGAGATCAAAGATGCAACCATCAACACAACTTGTGAATGAACATAAACCTGAAAATAATTTCATTTCTATTTCGACCTTCAATGGAAAAGAGACTTATGATGAAATTGTTACTCAAACAAAGGAATTTAAAGAAGGATGTTGCATCGGAATAGGAGGATCTGGATGTGTGTACAAGGTGAAGTTGGCATCAGGTGATCTAGTTGCTGTAAAGAGACTTCATTTGTCTTCTGAGGTGATCAATCAAAATGAATTCCTAAACGAGATTACGGCATTGACAAAAATACGACATAGAAACATCGTGAAACTACTTGGCTATTGTTCGCACTCTCAATACTCATTTTTGGTTTATGAGTATTTTGAAGGGGGTAGTCTGGCTGATGTGTTACGTAATGAGAGTAGTAAAAATTTGAGCTGGATGAAGAGGGTAAACATTATCAAAGGTGTTGCATACGCTTTATCGTATATGCATCATGATTGTTCGCCCGCTATCATTCATCGGGACATATCAAGCAAAAATATTTTGCTTGATTCTGAGTACGAAGCATGTGTTTCGGATTTCGGTACTTCCAAAATTTTGAACCCAAATTCATCAAACTGGACTAACGTTGCTGGAACAATTGGATACCTTGCACCAGGTAATTTATTTTCCATTTGTTCACAATCATAAACTATAATGTCATCTCTTTAATTTGAATGAATTCGGCATATCAATATTTTTTACAGAACTTGCTTACACCATGAAGGTAACAGAAAAGTGTGATGTTTATAGTTTCGGTGTTGTAGCATTAGAAATCATTAAAGGAACGCACCCTGGAGATATTATTACTTCCCTAGCATCATCGTCAACCGAAGTGGTCAAGCTCACTGATTTGATTGACAGACATATGCCAGTTCCACTCTTTAATGTCAAAGAAGCTCTAAGGTCAATATTGATACTTGGCATTAAATGTGTTGATTTAAACCCTGACGTAAGACCCACAATGTACGAAGTTTCTCAAAAAATAGCATATATTATTTGCGACATGAATAAAGGCGATGGTGTGTAGTTTCGATGGGTTTATATTGCAGTCCATGTTTGGGGGGTATGATTTAGTTTATCAGGTTCATAGCTATATAAATGGACCGTTGCATTTCCTTTAGTTAAATGTAAACTTGCTAATCAATAATAATGTATTTTCTTATGATTGTAAATGTATTTTCATATATTTTTCATCATACTAACGGGTATGAGAAAGGGCAATTACAAATTTTTTGAAACATCTAACTTTCATCATTGTTGAATAATAAACTATGAATTGTATCAAGAACAACAATCAAATGCTTCGAACTTTTATTAATGATGAAAACGAATAAGGAAATACAAGGAATTGAAAAGAAACAAGTTAACCCTAATGATTGTAGAAGGTCAGCTTATAAAGCCCTAAATGACAAATAAGTCGTTAATTAGCAGTTAAGACAAACTTGACACATAACTGGCCCTTATACTTTGCTTGTTAACAAGTAAACCATCTTAGACTATAATTGACCAGCCAATTTTGACTTTTATTGTTATCTTGACTTTGATTATGACTTATTATCTAACAATCTCCACCTTAAGTCATTAATCACATGTCCATCCAGCACATCAATCACCCAAACGTGAATCAACCACCATTTCAGAATTGACTTGATCATCACATTCAATGGAATTCAGAACTGATTCATTTTTGACCAATATGCCCTTCTTCACACATTCATTCATGACCACATCTTCTTATTCAGCAACGCCATCAGCTGACCCATGTTGAAACTTGAATTTGCAGCTCACAACATTCTTTAACAATTGATATTCAGCATCAGAATTGACCCATTTACTGTCACATTCTGTATAGTCCAACAAAACACAATATTTGACCATATTACCCCTGCAGCCAGTTTTGCTAATAACCAACAAATCTAGCTTACTCAATATGAAACAAACATTAAACTTCCATAATGAACTATTCTTCACATCAATTGACTTCAAAAACTAATCCATTTCTGCTGACTTGTCAGACTTTTCGCAACAATCCAAACACTTCTCAGTAACGCTTTTTGAACTGTCCATGTCATCACAGAATCTTTCATTGAAATCACTACTGCACAATTGAGGAATCTTTCCTGCACATCCACCAGAAACCTCCACCTTAACCTGGATATTACCATGTGTAAACTCCACCTCAGTCCAAACACCACTTAACCATAGCATTAACCTGCTAGCTTCTATTCTTGGTTTCTCATAACCTCTTTCATACATCCTGAACAACACTTCATCACCAGAATATACTAAGAACATATCTCTTCCTGTTCTTAAATCCAACTCATTTTTACCAGAAAACATATTCTCTTCATAGTTAAACAATTTTTCAAACATTTCCAGAAATACCCTCCTTGGAAACTCATCTTTACTAACCAAAAGATTATCACCTAGAGTCCTTTCCATACACAACATATTGCCTTGAACCTTTGATTTTCCCACCTTAGACATATTGTGACACTTATTCACCACACAACACTCTAAGTCATCAACCTGTATCACACCTTTCTGTTTACAGAATCTAATCAACTCTTGTTCACCATTGTGATCAAAGAACTCTATTACCTGTGGTATCAACACATGTCCATCAAGAACATACACATTACTCTCTTGTCTTGTTCCTGTCAACACAACTCTTGATTCTTTCACCACAAAAACTTTACCATTTTTCAGAATCACATGATACCCTTCACCTTCAAAACAACCTAATGACAATATACTTCTTCTAAGATCAGGGACATACTTTATACCATGCACACTCGTCAACAATCCATTGTCCATCTTGAATGTCACAGATCCAATCCCCATAATCTCACAAGCCCTGCCATCACCAATCTTGACAACTCCAAGATTGCCATATTCTAATTTACTGAAATACCCTTTCACATGTGTCATTCCAAATGAACCTCCTGAATCCATCACCTACTTCTTCTGAACAGAAATCATCATTAGTTATAACAAGAACATCAGAATCACCATAATCCTCTGATGATCCATCTTGTTGACTATTATCACACATACTACCTTGTTCACCTTTTCTTTTTTTCATCTCAGGCCAATCCTTCTTCAGATGGTTTTCAGAATGATAAACATAACATCTCCTTTTGAACTTGGCCTCTCCCTTGAATCTTGAACCCCTCTGATAAGCCCTTCCTCTCACCAACAACCCCTCACCACCTTCTTCTTTCACATCAAACCTCTTCTTCAACTTCTTAGAGTTTAAGGCAGCCAATACTTCTTCCATAGTTAAAGTGTATCTACCATACATAAGAGTATCCACAAAATGCTCATACGAAGATGGCAAAGATGTGAGAAAGATAATGGCCTGATCTTCTCCATCCAATTCAACCTTAATGTTTTCAAGATCAAGGATCAACTTGTTAAACTCATCTGTATGATCCTCCATAGCCTTGTCATAGCCCATCTGAAAAGTATATAACCTTTTCTTTAGATACAACCTATTGGCTAAAGACTTTGTTATATACAGAGACTCTAACTTAGCCCAAACCCCTGCTGCTGAAGTTTCTTTAGAAACTTCCCTAAGTACTCTGTCTCCAAGACTCAGAATAATAGCACTATAGGCTTTTTCCAAGATATCCTTCTTCACCTTATCAGTTAAACCACCAGGCAAGTTTCCTTCTCCCAACAGGGCATCAACAACACCCTGATGAACAAGAAGTGCCCTCATCTTCAACCTCCAAAGGCTGAAATCGTTCTTCCCATCAAACTTCACCAATTCAAACTTCGTTGTCACCATTCTTGATCTTCTACCGCGGATAACACACACCAATTTCACAGATTCTGAGCAACCTGGCTCTGATACAAATTAAATAATAAACTATGAAATTGTATCAAGAACAACAATCAAACGCTTCGAACTTTTATTAATGATGAAAATGAATAAGGAAATACAAGGAATTGAAAAGAAACAAATTAACCCTAACGATTGAAGAAGATCAACTTATAAAGCCCTAAATCCCAATTAAGTCGTTAACCAGCAGTTAAGACTTTCAGACTTGACACAAAGAACCCCTCAGCTTTTCAGACTTGAACCTTATTAGCTAAAACATATTATAGAGGAAACATACTTTCAGAAATGTCATAACTGGCCCTTATACTTTGCCTGTCAACAACTAAACCATCTTAGAATATAATTGACCAGCCAATATTGACTTTTATTGTTATGTTGACTGTAACATCATTTATTTTTTCCCAAAAAATTTTTTAGGAGTTAATAAAACCGCCACTTTATCTATCTTATTCTTTTGTACAAATATAACTATGTCTAAATCTTTATATTATTTCAAAGCATTCGTGTATATTTCGAATATATATTTTTTTAAAAGTGGTATAAATTCAAACAAATACAAAATTTCCTCAATAAACTATCTATTTTATTTTATTAGTTATTTTATATATAATAATAATAATAATAATAATAATAATAATAATTGTTTTAGATTGTTTTTCAAGATCATCTATGTCAACCAAATATAACCCAACCAAATCCACCCATAACCCATCACCCTTAATCCAAGAACAAGCCTGAGCCCACATCACCTGGCCCAAAACACCGGGCCCACTTCTCATTTCCCTTCCCCTGCCTACTGCTCGAGACACAGATCCTAATGTAAGGTAAATTGGTGATTGCGGTCCGAAACGTAATAATGAATTTACAGGTACGTTAAGGTGGTGTGGAATTCTATTAGAGATTTGGTAGATTCTCAGTATGTTTTGAGGTGCGATGGATTAGCTCCGGTACACCCTATATATAAATACTAATGATACATCGAAAGTGGGACTGGGGTGTTAGACCAATAAACCCTAGTTATTTGATAATCTATTTAGTCTTTCCATAGTAAGTCATCTTGTGCATTCTTTTTTGCATTCCTGAAAATTAGGTTAGACACCTATCCCTCCTTGCTATTCTAGAACCAATGTAATCCAAACCTCAGAACTCATACATATCATCCCATCATTCGAAACACTCCATCCCGGTACCTATAAAATTTTGACATACTAAACGCTAGACGTCTAAGCACTTACCAAACCACCCTCAACTCTGTGTTTTTTTATAACTTCGGGACGAAGTTCCCAAAAGTAAGGGAGACTGTAATATCATGTATTTGTCCCCAAATTGTTTTTTATGAGTTAATAAAACGCCACTTTATCTATCTTATTCTTTTGTACAAATATAACTATGTCTAAATCTTTATATTATTTCAAAGCATTCATCTATATTTCGAATATTTTTTTTAAAAAGTGGTATAAATTCAAACAAATACAAAATTTCCTCAATAAACTATCTATTCTATTTTTTAAGTTATTTTATATATAATAATAATAATAATAATAATATTTATTTTAGATTTTTTTTTTTTCAAGATCATCTATGTCAACCAAACATAACCCAACCAAATCCACCCATAACCTATCACCCTTAATCCAAGAACAACCCTGAGCCCACATCATCAGGCCCAAAACATCCGGCCCACTTCTCTTTTCCCTTCCCCTGCCTGCTGCTCAAGACACAGATCCAATGTTTTCCTTTCTTTTTTTTATTTTATTTGACCATTGACCTTTTGCGATTTGACTGTGTCTTAGAGCTCGAAATTAGAAACCCCATTTCACAATTAATCTTGATTAGTGGGTGACATAAAAATTCTGCGTCCAATCGACCTATTATTTCCATGTATACAGTCGTGATTGAAGCTCATGACCGAGTTTTGACAAAAAACGAGTCAACGCTTACAACATACCATTTTCGCGATCATCTTATAAGTTGAACCTACCATTA
Organism: Ambrosia trifida; assembly: GCA_028751855.1. NCBI lineage: Eukaryota > Viridiplantae > Streptophyta > Magnoliopsida > Asterales > Asteraceae > Ambrosia > Ambrosia trifida. The sequence goes on along the minus strand of CM054128.1, from coordinate 58,354,930 downwards.
CACTCTAAATTGGCCGAAAAACTAAACCTCATGCTAGCTTTTCACTCCGGTTGTTCGTTCGTGTTCAATACCAAGAAGCTTGACTTTTTCGTTAAGTCGTGTTCAGGAATCACAATAACCCGTAAGTTTCTAATTTATTCCTTATTTATGTTTGTCTGGTAATTCTAGGTATTTTACCCTTAATCAGTTCGTTAAATAATTTGGTTATTAGGTGAATTGAATACTAGGGTTCTAGGGTATTATTGGGGAAGATGATAACTGTTTACGTATGTATAAAAAATTTTCAGATACAAATCTAAACAACCATCTAATCTAGATCAGATGGTTATGTTGTCTGTTATTCAACTTGGGTTCGAATCCAGGCACAAACATTCTTTTATTTCTTATAATTATGATTTATTTCAAGAAGCATATACATATAATTGAAACCAAAAGATTATGTTCTCAGGGTCCAGCCCAGATGGTGGCTGGGCTTGTGATTAAAATACTGAACCAGCCACTGACTCGGGTTCGAGTCCTAGCAACCACAACCCTTTTTCTTCTTTTTATTAAACCCTTTACTTTTTATATTATGGTTATTTTCTTTTAAAATGCCAAAACCACTTTATAAATTCTACAAAATTTAAGTTATGTTGTTCAAAAGGTAAACTTTGTTATACGATTTTTGAGTTACAAAAATCATTTATTTAATATATATAATATATAATACAAGTTTATTCATAAATAAATTAAAATTTCTATAAAATATCTAAATAGCTTCATAAAATTTCACAAAAATTATTTTAAACTTATAAATTGATAAACTTCTTAAAACTAAACTTTATTTTTAGAAAAACAATTATTAATTATTTTTAATTAATATATGCTATTTTAATCATAATAAAGTCACAATAAATCCATTTTTCATTATTTTTTCATCAAAATTTCATATATATTATTTTTATTAATTTGGATCAGAAATATAATTTTATGAACTGAAATTTATGAATTTAATATTTTTAGATACTAATACTATATTTTGACAAATAAATTATAATGTAGTATATATTCATTAATTAAGAAAATAATTTTATAAAAATTATTTTCACATTACAACATTTTAATACAACTACCTTTAACCATGATTTTATAACAATTCTTTTTATTTAATTATTTTCTAAATTTCTTTATTTATTATTTCATTAACAATTATTGTAAATTAACCATTAAACAATTGTCATTCCCCAAATTAGGAACCCTAGAATACTTTTAAACTTGAAAACTTAGACTTTTATGTTTTCCCAACACTTATTTTATTGCCTTTAAAATAGGGTAATACTTGGATACACTCGAGCCACTTTTATTCTATATCAAGGGATTCAATACTATCATTAAGGTGAGTTTACATAGCCCTTTTTTCATTATTTTGGGGTGAAACATGTTACATTTTCAATTGCAATTCAACATAAGTGTCTATGTGTTATTCTATGTTGCATTATGTCTTAAACATTACTATGGTAAGCACAATTAGACTAACATAATCAATAACTCCGTACAAGCCAACGTTACACAATGATAGATCTATTGGACTGACAACCCCACCCGAATACGTGTAACTCCAGTATGGGTAGCGTGGGTGATTGTTATCGATCATATATCAAAAACGAGTAAACCATATGCGTATGGTATAGACCACAATATTCTAGTCACAAGGTTTGATTATGCAAACGATTTACCGGGTAGTATTGTTTTCTCATATGGACTAGATTTCCCATGACACTAGAATTGTACAAGCTTTTATACTCATGTATGTAATTCTCACCAACTTTTGTGGACCCAAAATATTTTTAAACTTAACATGTTTCAGGTTATAGCTTTGCTTGAAGATTAGAGTTAATGCTTGAAGATTTATATTTAGTGTTTCTCATTTGATGTATAAATTCTTTTAGAACAAATGTATGTAATTAAATTAATTGATTATTAAAAAATTTTATTTACCATGTTCCACTAAACAATCATCAATACGTGACATTCCGATGTTTCCGCCATCGGTTGGGCTATTACAGATTATTATCAGAGCCTTGGTTATAAGGAATTAGGTTATTAGAAAATAATCTGGTCTATAACCCTAGCACTTTAACCAGTATTTGCTTCTCTTATCTACAACTCTACGTGTTTCTATTCTCTATCTCCATCCTACTTCTTATCCCTACTTTAGCCCCTACAAGATGATCACTCTCCATCACTGGATCTACCCTTAGACTAATAGGACAAAATTGTCAAGTCCTAACCTAAACTGCCTTGATAATCTCGTCAAAGTTCTATATTTTAATAACGAACAGGTGCAATCTGGAAGGGTGAACGCCTGTATTCTGAGTTTTCTGTCTAGGACTGGCATTGCGCATAAATCCCAATCAGGCGTCGGACCCGGATGCCTACCTGAGAATTCTTGGGATGAGTGTACACTTATAGGCTAAAGCATGGCTTTATTATGTTATTAAAATCTGGAAACTTTGATAAGTCAACGTTTTCGTTTATTTGTTAGGATTGACAAATAAGTGATTTCACTCCTCGTGTTTCCCTTGTTGAAAACGCTCCGCTCTCATTAAAACCTAAGCTTTAAATCCCAAAATTTTACAGCTTAAATCAATCACATTTCATAATCGTATATAGGTTTCACAATCATACTTCATCTTACCATTTTAGCCACTTGTTTGATTATTTTCAACACCCTACCCGAATCATATTATTGCCTTTTCAACATGTTACATATTTTTAATCTTAGCATAAACTGTAATCTCATAACCTGAGTATACTCTAGTATAACACTAAAGATTTCTAAATATTTTCAAATTTTCATCACCTATACACTATGGAAAATGCATATTTTTGTCAAAAGATGCCCTCAAACTAAATTTCTAAATTCAAATGTATTAATTGGCAAAAGAAAAGATTTTTGATATAATGTTTTAATCACCTTGATCTTCAAAACCTAATGTCGTGTTTCAAATCTCTAACTAACTAGAACAATCTGGTCTAAGCTCACTTAATATGTAACGACTTTTGCTTCATATACAAAACCAATTTTGAAAATAGAATCTTTTCTATCCTCATTTAATCTCCAACTCCCCATTGACATCTACTTATTTTCAACTTGTTCGAACTTTTACAATTTTTTATATTTACCACAACCATGTTTTCTCATACACTTGATTTTAATATTTGATTCAAGATTTACACTGTTACATAATCTCCTTACTTGTGTCACTTTGAGAACCAACAAAATAACCCTTTATCAACTATCTTCACATTCACCATCTATCTCACCTTGATTTTTCCTTGAGTTTCCTCATGTCCTTCACCTTCTCAAACATGAACTTGATCCCCATGATAACCAAACTATTGATTGTTTGTTGCATCAAACTTGATTCTTAATGATACATGAGAATTAGATTATCAATATTATCTTTGAACGTCTGATTATTTGTGATACTTATAAACATGACTAGTTAAATATGAATTATATGCCATACTAGTATAAGAACATCTAGACTCAGTAACATTGTCTAGGGCAACTCGATTACAAGTCACGTGCTATAGCTGTTGTTTGTCACATTTACAAACTTACTTACATGTGTGTATTTTCAATTGGCATGTCACACCCTCAAATTCCACATGCGGGGTTTTACCGCGAGGCGCGTGACACACCAGGATCCAAGTCAACGGTCACAATAAACGACATCTATATGATATGAAAACAACGTAAATTGCCCATTAAGTTTCAGAAATTCAACCATCGCTTGAGGAAGCGTAAAACTTTATTACAACTCAAAAGTAAAACATGAAAGTCTGATAATGCTCAAAATGAAATGCTAATGGATCCTAGACGCCGTGAGACTCCGTGCACCTAAACTTAATGCTGCTACCTTAGCGACCTGAGAAAACATTCCAAAAAGACGTCAACATATAATGCTGGTGAGTTCACAGGTTTTAAGTTCACAAAGCATTTCAAGTGTAAAGAGTTTCATCTCAAAAGTACCAAGTATGCAAAACCTTTAAGTACATAACAAACGTTTCCTTACTAGTATGACTGTGTTGCCGAAACCATTACTGACAAGCGTTGCATGTGTTGTCGCCCGTGTTTGAGTTGCCGAAAATAGAGACAATATGCACCCGCCCGGCTCCCAGCCGTCGGGTGGGGTTCGTCAAGCCCAATAGATCTATCCACAATTCCCCCGTTATGCCCCGCACATTCATGGTTTCCCAGGGACTTAGCGTTGCGTTTCTTCGTATAGTAATTTAAAACAAGCGTTGCGTTTCATAAGCTTTGCGTTTCAAAAGTGTTGTGTTTCATAAGCGTTGCGTTTCAAAAGTGTTGCGTTTCATAAGCATTGCGTTTCAAAAAGTGTTGCGTTTCATAAGCGTAGTGTTTCAAAAACATAACGTTGTATTTGTTAAAACGTGTGGCATGCTTCTCCCCCGAGAAAAAGTGTATAAAAGAGGGGCCGTGAAACTCACCTTAGAGTGTGTCCTCGGTAAAATAGAAATCCGATACGTGTGTAATAGTCCCTACTAGTGGCGACCTATCAATGAGTTTACATAAGTGTGATGACTACTAACCCGAAGGCTAATCAGTCCCCAAATTGTCCAGACCGTGACCATGTATGTTGAAAACATGTTTAAACGTTAAACCGACCAAACCAGACAAAACCCGACATCCCACGTGTTAGCCACATACAAGATATCATGCAACATATGCAATTAAACACTTAGCATGCGCAAACATTCACCATATCTATCATAACGCCTAATTAACGCGTAAACAGGTCCAAACACGTGTTACCAAGTTATTAGACATGTTACGGGGTTCCTAACATGTTCCTAGGTGTCAAACCGTGTTTCGGGATGTTAAAATATACATATAGCAGCAGTGTACGCGATTAGGAATCAAACATGCAATTAGGAAAAGTCAACTGGTGATTAGGAGAGTCAAACTAGCGAGTAGCATTGTAATTGCCAGACAAAATGGTGATTGGGCTCCCAATCGCCTATAGTTCATGCGATTGGGGGCCAATCGCCTTTAATACAGGCGATTAGAAACCCATATTCGCTCTTACTGTTCTATTCCGCCTTTTTACGCGTTTAACCCTCCAAATCAGATCCGAAACATGTGGAAACACCCAATATCAAACCCAAAACATTAATCCAACTATTTCAAGCAAAAACCCCTACTTTATCATCACCCTAGCCATCCCGAATGCATGTGTTTTCCCAAAATAGCATAATTATCATGTAAACATCACATCCTCATGCAAAACTTACCCTAAATAGCATATTTCCAGATTTCATCACATAATGACGTTGTCCGACAATATCCTACTGTTCTAGCATCATCCTAGAGTAAACCCCTGTAACATCGCAAAATTTTCCCCAAAATTTTAATACATAAAAAGCCCTTATATATATATATATATATATATATATATATATATATATATATATATATTATTACACCTTTATCATTAATATTATACAAATGTGCCTAAGTCTTTATTTATCCTAATTCACAACTTATATACATACATAAATGTATATAAATAATAATAATAATAATAATAATAATAATATGATTCTAAATTCTTTTTTTTTTCACATACAAGATTTTTTTTTTAAATAAAGCCTTGAGTCAAATAGTCAAAGTCCTAGTCAAAGTCTTAGTCAAACAGTCAAAGTCTTAGTCAAATAGTCAATTCATCATAAAACCTTACTTTATGGTGTTGACCAATTTTAATGGCTAATTGAATCCAAAACTAGTATAAAAACCCCCCTATGAACCATTACACTTGCCACCTCTAAATCGATTGTTTCAATCCGATTAAACTTTCTCTCATACTTTTCTTCTATAGTCTATTACTTCTACAATTGAAGCTTTGATTATAAGCTCTTGTAATTGGCAACTTTTGGGCTACACATATTCTATTTCTCGAGACTTAATACTTTGCTAAGGTGAGTTTACGTAACCATGTTTATGCAATTCTTTATACTTGCAACATTATACTTAAGCAATTCTACATACATGTCTAGTTGTAAACTTTAATGCCTCATGATTTAGACAATAACAACAGTTTCAACGAGTTTCAATGAGTTTCAACATTACATAATCATTAGCTATGGCCAAGCCGGCGATACTCAATAAAAGATCTATTGGATTGACAATCCCATCCGGATACGTGAACCTCCTACATAGGTAGCGTGGGTGATTGTTATCGTTCCAACATATTATTAAGGTGAACCGTGGATGACGGGATGGACCTAAACTAGTCGGAGGTTTGATTATGTCGATTCAACATATTATGTTTATTCATGTAGACTTAAACTTACGATAGACATATGAATTGCTAAACTTTTATTCTTAAACTTAATTGCATGACATGGCTTATGTATTCTCACCAACTTCTAGTTGACCCCCCCCCCCCATTTTTTTTAAACTCAACAGGAAATACTGATGCTTGAAGTCTAGAGTTTGCATGAGGAGATATTTGAAGCTTTGCTTGATTATTTGATGTAGACTTTAATGTAATTCAATATTGTAATGAAATAAAGGATTATTTAAACTTGTGTACTACCATGAGCTACTGAACAATCATTCATACGTGGCACCTCAATGTTTCCGCCATCGGTTGGGGTGTTACAGATTGGTATCAGAGCCTTGGTTATAGGGAATTAGGTTATTAGAAAAAAAAAATAATCTAGTCTATAACCATAGGAATATAACCAGTATTTGCTCCTTTTACTTGCTATTCTCTATCTCACTCCTACTTCAACCCCTATAAGAAGATTGCTCTCCATCACAAGATCTACTCTTAGACTAATAGGACAACCCTCAGGTTTAGCCTGAACCACCTTGAGATCTCGTCGAAGTTCTAGATTTTAATAACGAACACGTGCAATCTGGAAGGGTGAACGCCTGTATTCTGAGTTTTCTGTCTAGGACTGGCATTGCGCATATATCCCAATCAGACGAGGGACCCGGATGCCTACCTGGGAATTCTCGGGATGAGTGTTCACTTATAGGCTAAAGCATGTCTTCACTATGTTATTAGAATCTAGAAGTTTTGATAAGTCAACGTTTTCGTTTATTCGTTTTAATTAATGAATAAATGATTACACTCACCTTCCTTAAAATAAGCTCAAAAATCTCGAAATTTTACAGCTTAAATCAATCTCATTTCATAACCATCCATGGATTTCACAATCACACTTCACCTTACCATCTTAGCCACTTTTTAAATATTCAACACCTACCCAAATCATATAATCTCCATACTATAAAATAAACTCTTTATCAACTATCTTCACATTCATTATCTCTCACAACTTTGATTCTGCTTCAAGAATTTTTCATCATCCTCTCAAGAACTAAATTCATATCCTTCACCTTCTCACACATGAGCTAGTTACCCATGATAACCAAACTATTGAAACTTGATTGTGTGTTGCATCAAACATAATCCTTAGTTATACATGAGGATTCGACTATTTGCCTTATTTGAACATTTGAAACTAGAATTCATGGAATATAAACTATTTACTATAGACACACCTAGAGTCATTAACCTTATTTAGGGCAACTCTATTACAACTCGTATGCTATACTTGATACTTGATTGCTTACATGTACATACTATCAATTTGTAATTCATGTGTGTAATAATTGGTACACTTAATCAAACAACTGATAGAGGATGAAGTACTTGCTCAACAGTTAGTAGAGTACAAAATAACCTACTCAACGATTGGTAGAGGACATCATGCCTGCTCAACAGTCGGTAGAGGCCCTACAACCTGCTCAACGACTGGTAGAGGCTATCATACCTGCTCAACAATCGGTAGAGGTTCCTACTCACTGACTGGTAGAAGTCTTTTTCCTGCTCAACAGTTGGACTCATTTTTGGATACATTATATACGATTCAATCACAAGGTTATTTTGCATTACTTACATGTGTGTTTAGAGTCAAAGAAGGACACAAAACCCTAATGTAAGGTAAATTGGTGATTACGGTCCGGAACGTAATCATGAATTTACAGGTACGTTAAGGTAGTGTGAAATTCTATCAAGGTTTTCGGTAAATAACCAATTATAAACTCTAGTTACCTGGTAGTTCATTTAGTCTTTCTATAGTCAATCAACTCATGTATTTCTTTTAGGAGTCCTAAAACTTAAGATTCTTATTCTCCTTGCTATTTCAGATGAACCTAATCCAACCCTTAAAACTCACACATATCAAAACTCTTACCCAAATTATTCGAAACAGTTTATTCTGTTACCTATAAATTTATGTCATGCCTTAACTCGAAAACTTCCCAAACCACCCTTGTCCTAATTTCTACCCAATCACCTTCAACCCTGTGTTTTCAATAAACTTCGGGACGAAGTTTCCAAAAGTTGGGGAGACTGTAACATCGCAAAATTTTCCCCAAAATTTTAATACATAAAAAGCCCTTATATATATATATATATTTTTTTTTATTACACCTTTATCATTAATATTATACAAATGTGCCTAAGTCTTTATTTATCCTAATTCACAACTTATATACATACATAAATGTATATAAATAATAATAATAATAATATGATTCTAAATTCTTTTTTTTTCACATACAAGATTTTTTTTTAAATAAAGCCTTGAGTCAAATAGTCAAAGTCCTAGTCAAAGTCTTAGTCAAACAGTCAAAGTCTTAGTCAAATAGTCAATTCATCATAAAACCTTACTTTATGGTGTTGACCAATTTTAATGGCTAATTGAATCCAAAACTAGTATAAGAACCCACCTATGAACCATTACACTTGCCACCTCTAAATCGATTGTTTCAATCCGATTAAACTTTCTCTCATACTTTTCTTCTATAGTCTATTACTTCTACAATTGAAGCTTTGATTATAAGCTCTTGTAATTGGCAACTTTTGGGCTACACATATTCTATTTCTCGAGACTTAATACTTTGCTAAGGTGAGTTTACGTAACCATGTTTATGCAATTCTTTATACTTGCAACATTATACTTAAGCAATTCTACATACATGACTAGTTGTAAACTTTAATGCCTCATGATTTAGACAACAACAACAATTTCAACGAGTTTCAACGAGTTTCAACATTACATAATCATTAGCTATGGCCAAGCCGGCGATACTCAATAATAGATCTATTGGATTGACAATCCCATCCGGATACGTGAACCTCCTACATAGGTAGCGTGGGTGATTGTTATCGTTCCAACATATTATTAAGGTGAACCGTGGATGACGGGATGGACCTAAACTAGTCGGAGGTTTGATTATGTCGATTCAACATATTATGTTTATTCATGTAGACTTAAACTTACGATAGACATATGAATTGCTAAACTTTTATTCTTAAACTTAATTGCTTGACATGGCTTATGTATTCTCACCAACTTCTAGTTGACCCCCCCCCCCCCATTTTTTTTAAACTCAACAGGAAATACTGATGCTTGAAGTCTAGAGTTTGCATGAGGAGATATTTGAAGCTTTGCTTAATTATTTGATGTAGACTTTAATGTAATTCAATATTGTAAGGAAATAAAGGATTATTTAAACTTGTGTACTACCATGAGCTACTGAACAATCATTCATACGTGGCACCTCGATGTTTCCGCCATCGGTTGGGGTGTTACAACCCCAACCTCAAACAATCAACAAAACACAACATATCATCATCAATCCTCCATAATCATTCAAACGGGTCAAAACGCCTAATATCAATATTACACATCTATGAACCTTCAAACTCGTAGGTTATCATCATATTAACTCATTTAAATCAGAAACATAATAATAATACAAGAACAATCATGTTTAAACGATAAAAATCCTATCTTGCATGAATACATCACATATAACAAGTATAGAGGTTTGGGTTTGTTTAGAAACTGATTTTAACGAGTTTTCAAAGACACAAATGTTTAGAAATTAGGTTTGGACCTTTAGGGATCAAAACAATATCATTACAAAGGTTTGGGATGAAGAACACACCTTGAAATTGTGAGATTTTGAGGTGTAAAGCTTGGAAATGTGATTTCTTGCTCAAAAACGTGTTGCAGGGGTTGGATAGGGTGTGGGGTGGCTTTGGGGTGTATTAGGGTTTCACAAATGATGCTTTAAAACATAAGGGTGGTATTTATAGGCGTTTTTAGTCGTCACCTGCAGAACAGGCGAGTACGCAGCAGCTATTGGCGATTAGGTTTCTAATCGCCTATACTACTGGCGATTAGGATTCTAATCGCCTATACTACTGGCGATTAGGATTCTAATCGCCTATACTATAGGCGATTACAATCCTAATTGCCTATACTATTGGTGATTACAATCCTAATTGCCTATACTATTGGTGATTACGCGTAATCACCTATAATGTCATGCAATTACGCGAAATCACTATTTTAACACATATAAACACGTATTCACATACCGGCGAGTCATATAATGATTGTATGCACATAATGCATGATAACTAACACGTTCCCATTCGTTCACCAATTCCCGAGACTCGAGATTTACGTGTGTGCGTTAAACCCGGCGATTCTACAAATCACTCCATCCGTGTTCACATGGTTATGGAGCGACACCCAATGATCCCTTGGACCATTGTAACGACTCCCGATGATTCCCGAATCATCGACACGACTCACCCGACCTAGTTAAGTGTGTTTTAAAACGTTTTTCGCTAAGGTAGACTTATGTATTTTATAAAGTGTTAACCTAAACGTGCCGAGTGTCACATCAACCCCCTGTTGAAAGAATTTTCGTCATGAAAATTTCCTGAAGTCAAAGAGAACAAAGCGATAAAAAGAAAAAAAATTTCCCGGTTGTCACATCATCCCCATGTTGAAAGGAATCTCACCCCGAGATTCACTCTTCAACAGTAATGAGTGTCGACCTAACCTAAGTAACGTTTCCCAGAACGCAAATGAAATAATAACCACGAACGAAAGATGATATCAACAGATACTCTATGCCGGGGAACCGCCCTCCCCAAAGTGAATACAAAACAATGAATCCTCCTGATCGAAGGCCTACTAGAGACTACTGTGATCGGTATAAATGATACACTGGTACCGTCCAAGTAGCATCTCTAAAGGACCCACATCAAACCCATGAATGCAAAACGATGACCAAATATCAAACTGAATGCACACATAGAATACGAATCGCCAAACAATGTGAATGAGAATGAATACAAGTATAACGAGAATCAAGAAAAGAATACTCACCAGTAACAGTATCAGGATCCTCCTGGTTCTTCATAGCGCCGATGACATAAAAACGACCCGGAGCAGCTCGACCGCCACCCTCGTTGTTCCCAGTACCACCTGCAGTCCCTTGCTTCAACTTAGGGTAGTGTGGGTGATTGTTATCGACCATATAACAAAAACGAGTGAACCATATGCGTATGGGTTGGACCAAAATATTCTGGTCACAAGGTTTGATTATGCAAACGTTTTACCGGGTAGTATTGTTTTCACATATGGACTAGATTTGCCATGACACTAGAATTGTACAAGCTTTTATACTCATGATGCAATATTCAAACCTATGTAATTCTCACCAACTTTTGTTGACCCAAAATATTTTCAAACTTAACATGTTTCAGGTTATAGCTTTACCTGAAGATTAGAGTTAATGCTTGAAGATTTATATTTAGTGTTTCTCATTTGATGTATAGATTCATTTAGAATAATTGTATGTAATTAAATTAATTGATTATTAAAATTTATTATTTACCACGTGCTACTGAACAATCATCAATACGTGGCATCCCGATGTTTCCGCCATCGGTTGGGGTGTTACATTGACGTTGATTATCACTTATTATCTAACAGTTATCGATCTTCCTTGTCCCCTGCAAGTGGAGATTCCCATCTGGTTGACCCTTGCTACACTAACGTCGTCCAAGGAGTGATGTGGGTGGCCTGAAGGGGCTTCACCATCCATCCCATTCCTCACACTAGATGGTCTTACTAGCTAGTCACTAGTGTTAGTCATTTGTAATTTGTCTTGATCAATAAAATACTAGTGTTGTCCAAAAAGAAAACTAGATAATGGTTGAAATGAAAGAGGAATGTGAGACGCTTTGGGTTTTGTTTTCGGATGGAAATTTGTCTCAATCTACATTTGATTAAAGTAATTGAAAAGTATTGAAAAAAATCCAAGGAGGCAATGAAAGGGTGTGTTGATATGTCATTAGTGCTAGAAGTGAGCTCCTTAGTAATCTCATCGATGTATTTCTAAAGGTGATGTTTGTTTAAATGAATGTTTTTTTTTTCTATTATCGAACTGTGATTATAAGAAGGGTAACGAAAATTTGGCACATTTTATTTTTAGCTCACATATACTTGATTCCAAGGTAATTATGATGTGCCTTATCTTTTAAAGCTATCTAAAATTATGATATTTTTGGTAGTTATAAATGTGCCTTATTTTTTGAACATTTGCATAAAGGGTATTGTTGTGTAACAATGGAGTATGAAGCAAAAGATCATAAGGTTCAACATTTACATTTGCTTCTAAAATCTTCTTTTTGCTACTTTGATCAGTAGTGTTTTTACCATCTTCAAGTTAATTAAGGTATGCAACTGCAAAGAAGGTTTGAATTATAATGTATAATGTATATATTTGAGTTTGTTAAAGAGTGAAATTATATTGAGAAACTACTTATAGAAATAATTATGGTTTCCACCCTTCTCAATTTATTTATTTTTTTCATCCATTCTTCTAAAACTATTGATTTATCTGGTTCTACTTGAAGGGAATCAAGTAGCTGGTCCACTAACTTTTTCTAGCCTTAGAAAAGCATAAGGAGTTGAGAATATTGATTCAGATACAAAGTGTTTGGACTAGACTCAAAGCCGGTTAGCCATAGCAATGACCCTTCTTTTGTCTCTGGTTGGCGAATGTGATTGTCATGTGAGTCGTGTTCATTTCACAAGGTAATCGGTGTTTGTCGACATGGTAGTGTAGTTAGTTCTTTGGTTGATGGCTAGCTGGTCAGCTTTTCTTTTTTATTTATGTGGTATTGGTAGATAAAATAGTTCACTATCTGATTGTGACACAGGGTTGGTATAAAGGATTTGAAACTGGAGCATATCTAGAAGTTTAAATACTGCATACCTTGTAAGTACATATGCAAACATGTATCAGAATCCAGTTTTTGTTTGCATTGCCCTTTGCTTGAAATATGTCAATAACTATAGCATAAGGGTGACTTGTTTTCTCAAATGAATTTTAAATATTTATACTATACAATATATGTATTTCAAGGTAAAAGCATTTTCATATAAGTTAACATTTTAATAAAAGACACAATCTTTAGTGGATAAGTCGTAATACTTATCCACTAATACTTATCATACCTTCATTTATTATTGTTTTTTTTTTTTTTTTTTTTTTTTTTGACTCTTGATTCTTCTAATAGTTTTATCACATTTACGGTCCACAAATATGTAATTTTATATAAAATCCAGATCCAAACCTCACACACTCTTCAACCCGTAAGTAACAATATGATGGTCATCGGTAGTTAGCACCTAAAAATAGGTGGGTTAGGTTGGGTTGGATCGGATAAAATAACGGAACAAGACATGCCATTTTAAAAAGTTACAGCTTGGTTTGGGTCAGAATGCCAATATGGGCCCAAGTTGAAACGATCAATCAAGAAATATCGAAATGGTTCACAACATTATTGCTTTTATGGTGTTGGTGATGACAAATAGTGTGGTTGGTTCACAACACATTCCATTATTGCTTTTTACCCGTATCCTGTTAAAGGTATAATTTTAAATGTATTTGAGGTTTTTCTGCACCAATTTTGCTTTATCTAAATTATTTAGACCCATTTTAGGCTTTTAATCTGTATTTTTTTTAACTCTTTCTCTTTCACGGGACCCGAAATGCCTGTTCAAACTACAAGAGTTTCTAAAATGATTGATAAAAAGGGTCAAACAAGAGAAACAAGGGTCTGCTCACCCTCTGCAGAGGACAGGCTGCTCCCTCTAAAATGTATTTTTTTTTCTACTAAAAGTCACACTTTCCTATAAAGGGTAATTATACTATCCAAAGGTTAAATAAGAGATTCATCTTTCCTATAAAGTCTCACTTTTCCTTTTGTCCTTCACATACCATTTATCCTACATACTTTACACTTGATTTACTGTAATAGATCTTAACTAGGAGTATAGGAAAGTTGAGTCAAAACTCAACTAAGTTCAAGTTCAACTTGATATAGTTTAAGTAATAAATCTAAAACCTATGTAAAACGTTGTAGATTGTGAATTGTGTGACAAGTGGTATGGTTTTTGTGGTTGTAAAGTAACACGATAACTCGATAAGGAAACCATAAAAATGAGATTTCTATATATTTTTAGTTCCAATCGAATTCATGTGAATGATAAAACGTTTCAATTTCAAACATAGAAGAAAATAAAAAAACTTTAAGTCCAGTGGTCCGCTCGCTAGAACAACTAAATTAGAATCGTCTAAATAAATACAAAACTTGAAGGTTGAGGAATTTGAACAAAATATGGAAAACTACACGTCCCAAAAAACAATATACCTTCCCATTTAAACCTAACAAAATCAGATCTTATCTTAATGCCCCAGGTAATGTTGGCCCACACTCACAGTCGTAAGTGGCATGAAATCACATCATATTGGTTATGACACCAAAGTTATTATCAATATTATTCATGCTTAAAAATACCTATTATTTCATGCATTTTTTTGTATTTTTTTTTTAAGAGCAACAATGCTTGACTATCCGGTTAAAATCAAAGGTATCAATCGTGTCGGGTTTGGAGGGTTCATGAGTTGCGGGTTGGTAGGTTGAAAAGTGTCTCTTGAACCATATTATTATTCGTGTGAATGATTTTAACCCTAACTCGCACATACATAAATTTGGGTAAACCCGAACACGACCTATTAACCAATAGTTCTTAATGAGATATACATGTTGAGTTATATTTTCTTGCTCTTCATATGTGTTATGATACATTTTATGGATAATCGATGACCATGACAATGTTAATGATTTCTTTGGTCTTACGTAGCATGGAGTTTGATACACTATGCTATTCTTTTTTGGTAAATTTCTTGCACTCAGTCACCTGCGAAAGGACACAATTTCTTATATCGTTTGATAAAAATGTATGCCTGTTTATTTGTTCATTTCAGATGTAGAACTTAAGGATTGATAAATTAACTTAATAGAGTTCAAATATATAACACGAATAATAAAACTAACTTAACTACTATACCATATAACATAAGACGATTGATATTTTTAAAAAGAATAAATTAAATTTGCGCTGTTACATATGTAACAGCACAAACTTTGTTTATTTTTTAAAAAAATATCCTATCGGCGCTTTTTTTTTTTTGCCCAAAACGCTTTAATACATGTATGTTACCTTGTGTAATTTTTTCAAAAAAAAATAAAAAAATTTAGATTTTTTTACAAGGATTTTCTTAGTTGTCTTAACTCAAGTGGGTTTTCAGTTTATACTTTCCCTATATATATAGAGTATGGATCCTAAGAGAACCCATCCTTATTTGAGAACTGAGATAATCATTCTCGACCACACATTTCTTATAAAGGCAAAAAAAAAATATTTTTGCTTTAATCGCACGTTTTTATGCAAGATTTTTTTTTTTTAAATTTTTTTCATTTATACATATGTGTATATAGCAATTATACATATGTGTATATTACATTTTCAGCTATACATATGCGTATATTGCAATTATACACATGTGTATATTGAAAAAAATAAAAAAAAATCTTGCATAAAAAGTAACGATTAAAGCAAAAAAAATGCCTTTGAAAAATGTGTGCACCAGAATGGTTCTCTCAGTTCTCAACTTGGCTGAAGGTTCTCATTTGAACCAATTCCTATCTATATCTATATCTATATCTATATCTATATATATATATATATATATATATATCTATACTATATTATAAAGCATTTGACAAGGACTTCTTAAATTTTAAGAGGTACAAGTTTAATTGCTTATGATACAACACCTAATGCATATAATAACTACTTTTGCGGGACAATTTTGTCTATAGAATACCATATTTAATCAAAATGAAGTCAAGAGTTAAGTGATGTTTATGAGAACTCATGGCATTTAATTCTATAATTACTTGGAACACATTAAATATAAAACATAAAAAGATCATTTATACTGCTACATGTTTTGTTATAATATTTTTTATACAAATTAGGTACTTTATAAAAGTTAAAAGTTTTATAAATTTGATAATAATCGAGAAATCAATAATGAAAACTGTGTTTTTAATCGTGAGGTAACGATTTGCATTTTGAAATTATTACGTTATATTGATACACCTAAACATGCCTAATCTTATCTAAACTATACGTCACCGGAGAAGAAAATTTTCGTTTATAATTAATTTCAAACAAATATTCCACGTAATTATGGTCAATTGATCATGATTAAATTTGATAGAAGTGGATTTTTTTACAAATGGTATTTGACATATTGTAATATGTGAAAAGTTGATATAAATTTTTATGATGATTTTAATATATTGTAAATTTAATTAAATGATTATTAATAAAAAAAACTCTGGAGTTTGCTAGATAAGTATTATTTGATTACTTGTGTTACAAAAATATTATTATAAAATCTTGTATTCTTAACACTCTAGGGATAGAGGATTGAAAATGGAAATGTATGTTATGGAGAAAATTTGTCTTATGTCCTTAAAAAAATATTTTATATTAAATAGGTCAAACTTATTGATAATATTATCTTGTGTTTAGAAAAAAGAGAAAGCATAAGTTACTATATTGGTGTTATTTTTATATACGTCTGAGAGTAAGGTTCGTTTAAAACATACTTGTGTGTGATAAATACAATTCAACTAAGCATAAGCGAACAAGTAATGAATATTTTTTTTTTTAGTTTTAGGATTTCATTTTTTTGTGGTTATGTTATGGTTTCTATTTACTTAGTTTTTTCTAACATAATTTTTAACTTTTTTTTAATATGGCGAGTTAACTCGGCGCCACGCGTTTGTTTGAGTTAGTGTTTTTTAACTTATTTTTTGTTCGATTTATCGGTTCCGCTGCAATGCGCGAGTTATAGGAAATGGATAATTTGAAAACCCTCTCCACTTAAGAAAACAAAAAAAAAACCATCCTTATCACCAGTGATCAAGATGATAAGGGTTGTGATTAATCCATTATTTTATTCAAAAAGTGTAAGATATAAAAGTGCATGTATTGAATTAAAAAAAGAGAAAGGGGTATTATGGTTAAAAAAAAAACAATACAGACTCTCTCTTTCTTTTCAATAATATATCTTATATCTCCTCCTTTCTCTCACCTCTCTCATCTATTTATAATCAGCCATTCACTTTTCTAAATAAAAAACCTATGTTTTTTGTTTTGAATACAGCCAAACATTCAAAGTTTACACATTAAAATATTTCAAAATAAAAAAAACGTATACCAATGTTTATAAACTAAAAAAACAGATGTTACTATTTTTAACAAATTTACAAATGTTACAAAAAGTGAAAAAATAATATCTAAAAAATACATCTACAAATGTTTTTTGTTTTGAATACAGCCAAACATTCAATGTTTTTTTGGAATTCTACGAATGTGTCGGGAAGATGAATAGAAAAAATAAACATCTTATAACCAAAAAAACATATAAAAGACTTCATTTCCATACTTGTCACCAAAACTTCAATTCCAAACTTCTCGCCAAAACTTTGAAAATCTGTTTACAATAAAAAAATGTTATTTTGTCATCGAACATCTAAAACAACAAAACAACAAATTATAAGCTATAACCAAAACACAAAAACATATAACAGATTATTACCAAAACAACAAAACATATGTTTTTAGATGAAAACAAATGTATCGACACACAATCACACAAACAAAAAAATTGGATCTAGAACAAAATAACCCAAAGATTTAACAACTATATAGGAAAACATGAATATGATTAAAAACAAAGCAACATGAATCTAACAACGAAAGAAGACACATGAACTTGATTAGACAAAAATGGATTAACAAGACTAAAAATGACTAAAAAAACTTATATTGTGTAAACGTTTAAAATAAATAAAGATACAAATGTTGAACCACAAACATATTATCACAAATCCTACCCGATCTCCTGCTAAAACCGATTTGTGATGAGAAAATCCCCAAATTTTGAATCACAAACATATTATCATAAAAATATATTGTACCTTCTTTTCGGCTAACCCCATTCTTCAACACCGTTCACCACCATAACCATCTCGACCTTCAACCACCCGTAATCACCAATACCATTGTCGTCCACATCGTCAACATCGTTCACTACTCACTCCCCAAGAAAGCTCCATGGATCAGGATCTACAAAACAACAAGCAAAACTCCACAAGTAAACACATCGTTTCCTCATTATTACAGACCTGACTGGTGAAGGAGTTGAAGATATTGAAGACCAATGACAGTTGACGATGTTACAGATCCACGAGTGAAGGAGTCTTGAGTTGTAAATGTTGTGTTGAGATCCGACGAAGGTTAAACGACACAATCTGATAAAGTTATGTATGATGGTGGTGTTAGGCAATGGAAAAAGAGAGACGTGGGGAATGAATTTGGATTGACTAATTGAGGAAAAAGAAAACAGAGGAAAGAGGGAAAGGGTTGGTTGAATATATCTGACTTTGATGTATACAAGTGACGGAATGGATCTTATATAGGGCAAAATGGCAAAAATGCCCTTGAAGCCTTTTTCTGATAAAGTAACGTGGAAAGATGAGAGCCTTTCCAAATGGTTTTGTTGGTTTTCTCAAGTAGTGATTGTTTTCATATTATAATTGTCATATATATATATATATGCATATATACATATATATAAGGGGATGGTTCATTTCTGAAGAGGTTTTAGTGCGAGAAAAGATAAATAACTCATTTTTATTATTTAAAAAATAAAAATGTAAGAAAATTATTGAAATGTGTTGTTTATTCATATATCTTGAAATTAAAACAAACTATATGAAGCAATTTCATTAATTTATATAACCTATATATGCACAAATTTTATATAGCAACATTACCTACGCATAATATAAAACAAGTGTAGGAAATAGTTTAAACCTAAAAAAAAACATTTTTTTGCATTAATTTTGTTAGGATCTGAGTATGATTTTTTTTATTGTTTATAAATGAAATATGAATGAAGTTAAACAAATATGGAAAGTGCAGCGAAATAGTAAACTATAAATCAAAACAAAGAGAATAATTGTTTTCGAATCAAACTTCTCATTAGTCAAATGATTACAATTATTACACAATTACTCCCCCTCAGCCTGATCACTCACTGATTATTTGTCTGAGATAATGTTTGGAGTGATGAATAGAACAGTACATGCACTGTTCTATTTATAGACAGACTAAACCACTGATGACCAACAGCATACGTCACCTAAGACAGTGACATCTAACAGATATAAAACAACATAAAACAACTGATGAATACGGACACTGTTACATTGATAAGCTCTGATGACTAAACAGCTGATGGGTAAAACTCTGATGCTTCTATCCACTGTTGGAGCCTAAGTGCTATTGGCTCCAATAGTCCTTGTCTTCAATAGTCTTTTAGCTCAACTGTTGTTTCTTCAATCAGCTCTTTGTGATCAGCACTTGTACTCTAGCAGTTGTTAGGGGAACAACAGTTTGTTAGATGCCAACAGTCTTTTGGGGGAAGTAACTTGAAAACACTGATTTATTATGGATCACATATATAGTATGTTTTGGCTATTCAGATCATCTGTTCTTCTCCAGGTCAGCAGGCCCAATAATCTCCCCCTAGAACAGATAATGCCAAAACTCAACCTTTACTGTTGATCTTTATTCCTCATTAGACTTTCTCTAATTTGCCCTTTGAATTGTAATTCAAAGTTTAAGTTCTTGGAGATAATCTGCACACAGACCATATGCATCATCCATTCTTAACTTCTGAGCTTCTCCATCAGATCTGAGCAGAGTCAATTCGTGGGTGTCTTTATTGACCTTCCACTTTAGAATTTTTGAACCTGAGCATTTCTTGAGTTGCAGATTTATTTGGGATGAGTTTGGTAATGGAGGTCTCCCAATGACCTTTTTGAGAAGGTGGACATCCAAAGGGATCAAGCTTTGGAAATCTATCTCTACCACTATCCCCCTTTTTGGCATCATCATCTTCCTCTCTTAAGATAGTTGTGGGGGCAGAGCCAGTGATCTTCAGCAGATGATCTTTGATGACTTTAATGTCTGCTTGTGTATTTGTGTACCTAGCATCTACCATGGTTCTGATTTGAGCCATATATGTTTCATGTGTTTGATCTGCTAGTTTTCGATGAGCTATGATGATAAGGCTGACAGACTTCCATAGCTCACTAGCAATATCTTCAGTGGATGGTTGACTTTTGGTGAGGACAGCCAAAGATTGCAATATTGTCTTGATATCAGTCTTGATATCAGCAATAGATGTTTCAATGGATGTAACTCTCTCCGTCAATTCTTGGTATTTTAACCCATCACCTAAGTTAATAAGTTCATCTGGATTCCTACCTGAGGTGGTAGTTGTAACTGGTTCAGTTCTAGGAGGTGAGTCCATAGAATAAGAACCAGATGCCCCTTTGTCTTGGTTCTGGGGACTTCAAACTGATTTTGGGGTCACTATTGTGGCCTCATCAGTTGTTTCCTTCAAGGAATTCTTAGGGATGGAACCACTGTTCTGTTGTAGGACAATGGTCTCTACAGCAGTACTGGCTGCTTCACTTGAAAAACCATCTTGAGTTACATGTAACTCAAGAGGTGTAGCCTCCTCTGTTCGTGGGCTAGCCAATTGATTGTTCTCAGACCCAGTCACTTGTTGAAGTATACTCTCAGTGATAGGTGATGGAGAGGAACTCGGATTGTCCTGAGTTTTATCAATGGCTTCGAACAATGGTTGCATGGTAGGGAGGACATGTGATGGTGAAGGTGGAGGAGTGAAAAGAGAAGCAACCCCGGGAGAAGTGCTTTTGAATATATGGTCAAGTGACTCATATGTTTCATGATATGTGTCCCCTTGGCTTACAACATGATCCTTTTGTGAAGATTCATGAGGAGTTTGGCTGGGTTGAGATATATTCATCTATTGAGAGGAAGTATCAACATAGGTTTGTTGTTGCTTTTGTGCTACAACAGGGTTTGCCTCTGGTATCTCATCTTCCAGAGGTCCCTTTTCTGATTTCTTCGGGGGTTTTGTGGTTGGAAGTTTCTTTTTGGAAATGGCTGGTGTGGATTTCACAGTACTGGATGTAGTGCCATTATCACCAGGAGCAGTGGGCTCAGCAACAGAGATTTTGACAACAGTTGTTGTCTTAATACCCTTTGCTTGTGTTTTGGAAACTTTAACTTTTGACACTTTTTCTTGGGTGTTTGGACACAGAATTCTTGTAAAAGTTTCTTGAGAGAGGCTCTTCATTTGGAGAGATTCTCCCTTTTTAAAATCCTTTTCAGGTAAAACCTTTTGTAGGATAATACTTAAAAGTCTTGGGTACAAGAGAAAAGCATTGTTAGACCCAGACTTGACTACCTTCACATTTGCTACTAAATCCCAAGTACTGATTCTGACAACATTGCATATCCCAAGTACTGAACTTTCAATGGGATTTCATTGAAAGAAGTGGTTTTAGCAGAAAGACAGAAAGGACTGTATGAAAGAAAAATTTCATGACCGGTGGAAAATATTTTTTTATAAATTGTTACTCCAGTCTTCTGTGAATCATAACCCCTTTTCTAGAAACTCTGTGTGAAGTTCAGCCTTAGGAAAAGAATCCATAGCTGCCAAGTCGTTTAGAGAGAAGGTTGTGGATATGGTTTGGGGGGTTATGGTGACATTTTTATCTCCAATTTTTGAAATAATGGTTGTTGGCTTTGTCTTGTAGTAGAAACTCAACATTTAACCAGAATTCTTGAAGAGTGTCAATGAATATGGGTGCATCAGCGGTGAGGATAGGCAAGTATTTGGATTTGAGGAAGACATCGATGATGGTGTGGAACGAAGTGTTTTCATCTGTTTTAACCAAATAAGGTAGGTAATTGTGAGGAGCTTTTGCTTGAAGATCCATTTTAATGGAGTTCGAGTTGGATGTGTGAAGGAATTTGTATGAGAGTTTGAGGTTGAAGAAGGCGGTTTCAGTATTTTGAATACAATGAGACAGTGTAACAATTGTTGGAAAATAGGGTTTTTATAGCTTCTGATGAAACGGCTGATGTGGCCAAAGCTCTGCTTTTGAGAGTAGACGTGGCAAACATCTGATGGAGCATACGTGGCAAACAGCTGTTAATAGTTTGCCAAAGCACTGATGAGTTTTTTTTGGAATATATATATATATATATATATATATATATATATATATATATAATGGAAAACAGTTGTTTTATCTGATAAGATGTTTGAAACAGATTTTTCAACCAAACAGTGGTTGTTTTGTCTGATCAAATATTTGAAACAGATTTTTCAACCAATAGATGATAGAATGAATGAAACAGTGGTTGTTTTATTTTAACAGATTTTTCAATCAAAAGCTATTTTTAAGGATGAATTTTGATTTTGTGAAAACATTTTAATGTTTTATTTAAGAAAACATTTTTGTTGTTAATCCATGTTTAGCATACCAATCTGAGAGATCATATTTTCAAAGGTAGATGTGTCTAAAGCTTTTGTCAACACACCTGCCAGCTGATCCTCTGTTGGAACATGGTGCAGAGAAATCAAACCTTTTTCATAGCTATCTCACAAAATGATGTCTGATGTCGATGTGCTTTGTGGTGGAGTGAGAGACTTGATTTTAGATGTTATTTTCAGCAGCTTGACTATCCAGCATGAGTGGAGCCCTTAGTGCAATTATACCAAAATCTAGTAGTTGATTTTGAAGCCATATGAGTTGGGTTGTACAGCTTGCAGCAGCAATGTATTCAACCTCTGCTGTTGAGGTTGAAACAGTTGCTTGCTTTTTGCTTTGCCAGGAGACTAAGGCATTCCTTTGAAATTGGCACCCACCTGATGTGGACTTCCTTATGGTGTGGCAGCCAGCAAAATCACAATCTGAATAACCCGAAAGCTCAATGTTTCCATTAGCAGGATATCAGATACCAAGTGTGGGAGCACCTTTTAGGTATCTAAATATCCTTTTCACAGCAATAAGATTTGACTTTCTAGGTGATGCCTGGGATCTTGCACAGACACAAGTGGCAAACATAATGTTTGGCCTGGATGCAGTTAGGTACAGTAAAGACCCAATCATGCATCTATAACGTGTCTGATCAACCAGTTCATCTTTGTCATCAATAGTGAGTAGCTTGGCTGTGCTCAAGGGTGTACTAGATGGTTTATAGTCATTCATCTCAAATCTTGTTAGTAAGTTTTTAACATACTTGTTTTGGTGAATGAATGTGCCATTTTGCATCTGCTTCACTTAGAGACCAAGGAAGCACTGAAGTTCACTCATAGCACTCATCTCAAACTCTGCTGTCATGAGTTCCCTAAACTCTTCACACATTTTGTTACATGTAGATCTAAAAATGATGTCATCCACATATATTTGAACAATCATTAAATCTTTCCCTCTCCATTTTAGAAATAAAGTTTTATCAATTTTGCCTCTTGTGAAACCAATGGATAAGAGAAAGGTGGAAAGAGTTTCATAACAGGCCCTTGGAAAGCTTTATTGAGCTTGTAGACATGATCAGGATGGAATGTGTCTTCAAAACCAGGTGGTTGACATACATAGACCTCCTCCTGAATTTTGCCATAAAGGAATGAACATTTGATGTCCATCTGATACACCTTGATGTTGTGGTTGACAACAAAGGCTAAGAAGAGTCTGAAAGCTTCTAGCCTAGCTACAGGAGCAAAGGTTTCATCATAGTCTATCCCCTCTTCTTGTCTGAAGCCTTTAACCACAAGCCTAGCTTTGTTCTTGACAACTATGCCCCTTTCATCAGTTTTGTTCTTGAAGACCCACTTTGTGCCAATTGAACAAACATCCTTTAGCAGTGGTACAAGTTTCCATACTTGTTGTCTTTTGAACTGATGGAGCTCTTCCTGCATGGCTTCTACTCATCTGTTGTCTTTCAGTTCCTCTTGGTACTTGATAGGTTGTGTGAGAGATAGAAAACCTACAAAAAGACAGATATTTGAGGATTGGCTCCTTGTGAGCACTCCCTCTCTGATGTTGCCAATGATTTGGTATGGTGGATGAGCTCTTAGGTAGATTAGATCTCCCTGGTATGGTATGATGGCATTTTGAGGTGAGGGACAGAGGTTTGGTGACTCTGTTGTTGTAACATTTGTTTGCACTTTTGTAGTACCAACAGATGTTTGAAATAGAAGTAGGGGAACAGGTCCAAGTGGTGTAAAATTGGACTGACTTTTGTTAACAGAGGTTGGAATTTTGTCAACAGATGTTTGAACAGTGGTTGAACTAGATGAGGCAGTGGTTTGAGGGTAAGACTGGTCAACAGTGGTTGACACAGCTGTGGCAGAGTTTTGACAGGTGTTTTGAACATCTGCTTCCCCTGATGCAGAAATGACTTTGTAGTGAGTAGGAATCACAACTTCAAATCTGTAATCTTGTTGTGGGGACTGTGGAATACCTGCATTGTTAGTTTTAGCATTAATATCTTCAAGGATGAAAGTTCATTGAACTTTACATTCAGAGTTACTTCTATTGTCCTAGTCTTTGTGTTAAACATTTTATAGGCCTTGGTAGTAGTGGAATATCCTAGCAAATACCCACAATCCACTTTAGCTGCAAATTTTTAAATGAAATCTTTAAGATTTAAAATGAAACATGGGCAGCCAAAGATTTTGAAGAATGCTATCAATGGTTTGATTTTGAACAGAATTTCATAAGCAGTCTTTTGATGTCTAGGGTTAATCAAAACTCCCTTTTGAACATAGCAAGCAGTGTTTACAGCTTCTGCCCAGAAGGATAGTAGCAAACCAGAATCTGCTAGCATAGTTCTTGCAGCCTCAATGAGGGTTCTATTTTTCCTTTCAACCACCCCATTTTGTTCTGGTGTTCTTGGAATACTGTACTGCCTCAAAATCCCTTTTGACACGCAGAAATCATCCAACTCCTTATTTTTAAACTCTGTTCCATTGTCACTTCTAAAGACTTTTACTGGCAAGTCATATTGTTTTTCAACTTTGGTGACAAAGTCCTTCAAGATAACTGCAGTCTCATCCTTAGAGTGTAAAAAGTAAGTCCATGTAAACCTAGAAAAATCATCAACTATGACAAGACAAAATCTTTTTCTTCTTAGACACATGATTTTAACTGGGCCAAACAAGTCCATGTGCAACAATTGAAGACATTGACTTATTTTGGATTCATTAATAAATTTGTAAGAGCTTTTATGTTGCTTTCTTTTTAAACAGGAAACACAATGCTCATCACATTTGAATTATTTTGATGGAAGGCCTCTCACAAGGCTTTGTTTAGAGAGTGAGTTGATAGTTTGAAGGTTGGTGTGACCCAGTCTCCTATGCCACAATTCTGTCTCTTTAGTTGAGGCAGCAGAAAACAGACAGACATTTGCCATAGGATTATCCTTCAGCATATCAACTACATACACATTGCCACTCTTGTGAGCAACAAGTTGTGCTTTGCTCTCAGCTATGATGGTGTCAATCTTTTTAACCACTTCTGGTCCAATAATCTTACAAGTTTTCTTAGTGAAAAATGACCCATAGCCTTTGTCACTTATTTGTGAGACACTAAGAAGATTAAATTTAAGATTATCAATAAGATTGACATTTTCAAACTTGAGTTTCCCAGCCTGAACAGTCCCTGAACCCAACACCTTACCTTTAGAATCGTTATCAAAAGATATATCACCCCATCCATGAGCTAAGAAGTCCAGAAGTAGGGCTCTACATCCTGTCATGTGCCTGGAGCCTCCACTATCTACATACCATAGACTATCTAAGCAAGCAGAAGCTGCCTTAGCAGCAACCATCAATGCACAATCACACTTGCACTCACAATCATTATCACCCCAAGGATCTGAGAGATTCACAACCTCTTCTTCAGACTTTCCATCTGGAAATATTGCATCAACAACATCATTAGTCACATTTTCAGATTCAGACACCACATCCTCAAATTCAACTTCTTCTACTATTGTGTCCCAAGCCATGAAACAAAAATTTTCTGGTTCATTTTCAGCTTTGGAAACAAGAGCAAAATTCTCATCTACAAGCTCATCTGGTAAACTGCTTCAATCAACAAAGCCTTGTGTGAAGAAACTCTGTTGACTGGTCCTTGCAGGGGCAGAGGGTGGAGTAGCAGTTATTGGCATTTGTGCCTGAGCAACAGGCGTTTGAACATACTGAATCTGAGGAACAGTGGTTTGGACATAATGGACAGGAATAGTGGATGAGAATTGTGCAAAATGAGCAGTGTTTTGCACATTTGGTCTAGGGGTATTATGGGAAACTTGATAAGTGTTTGTCTGTGGCCTCTGATTTGGATAGGTAATCATAGGTGTACCATGTTGACTCCTACATACCCTAGCAAAATGACCAAGTCTATGACATTTATAACACTTAATTTTAGATTTATCCAACCCCACTTTTGACCTGCCAGTTAAACTTGGAAATCTTCTGCCAGTTTTCTTGTAGAAATTGTTAGTTCTAACACTGAGCAGAGCTAGTTGGTGCATTATGTCCATTTCTTCCAATTCATCAGGGTTAAAATATTGAAGGTCATTATACTCAAAGGATATGTTATCAGATGCGTGGATATCACCACCACTTGCTGCAAAAGCATAGTTGGGTGAATAAGAATCAGAGTTATAACCAGAGTTAAAACCTGAAATTATATCAATGAAATGATCATAACTCTGATCCTTATTACTACCGTGCACCTCATCCTGACCCAAAAGTGTTGTATTACCGAAACATAATCATCAGACACTTTTCCAGAGTCCTGAAGCTTCTTTTTCTAGTTAAGCTCTCTCTCATAGGTCAAGAGCTTACCATGAAGTTGGGTCAGAGATAGGTCCTTGAAACCAATTGAGTTTCTCATAACTATAGCAATAGTGTCCCATTTGTCTGGTAATGATCTTAAAAACCTATGGTTTAATGTTGAATTAGGATAAGTTAGACCCACCAGTTTTCGTTCACTAATAAAAGCATTCACGGTAGCTTCCCCATCCCCCATTTACTCACAACCAATCATAACCACATCTTACATTAAAAATCATTACAGTTTCTCTCTCCTCCACTTACAACCACCTTCAACAAATATTAAAAAATAAATACAGTTTCCAGTTTTCCCCAAAAGATTCCCAAATAACCCCAAATATACCGATCAACAGTAAATTCCCCATTTTTCTTCACTCACAAACCCTCAAAACCGCCCCATATAATTTGGGGGCTACTCTCACATAAAAATGGGGGAGCTATTGTGAATGCTCTAAGACAGCTAAACCTCTCAAATTGTTGAGTTAATGACTCTCCCTTCACATGATTGAATGTTTCATATTGTTGGCTAAGTATTTCACGGTTGTTTTCAATCACCTCCTCAGTCCCACCAAATTGTTCTTTCAAAGCATCCCACAACTCCTTTGCACTGTTACAGTGTAACAGTCCCGCATAGATATCATTTGGTAGAGCCATGGCCACAATACTGAATGTCGTAGCATCTAACTCAATTTTCTGAAAATCCTGCTCGGAGTAGTTTTCCAATTTCTTTGGCTCTTGAATCTTGGGATCTTCGGTACTCAGCACCGTCGGAACATGTGGTCCGAAGATAACCGACTTCCAACACCCAGTATTCTGTTGAGCTAGAACACGGCTCATCCGACGTTGCCAGATATTGTATTCAGATCTGACAAGCATTGGTGGCTTGTTGTTCGTGCCAGTGTTATGTGGATCGTGATTGATTGAAGCCATTCTCTGATTTTTTTTAAACAAAGTGTGTTTATAAAACTTTGAACGTAAATAAACTATTACTCTGTTTTCAATCCGACAAACAAACGATATCAATAATTGTGAGCCGGTCTGTTTATATTAAATTGATTTATTAGATCGAATTTAATTGACCAAGCTATGATACCAATTGTTAGGATCTGAGTTTGCTTTGTTTTGATTGTTTATAAATGAAATATGAATGAAATAAAACAAATATGGAAAGTGCAGCGAAATAGTAAACTATAAATCAAAACAAAGAGGATAATTGTTTTCGAATCAAACAAT
Source organism: Ambrosia trifida (assembly GCA_028751855.1). Classification (NCBI taxonomy): domain Eukaryota; kingdom Viridiplantae; phylum Streptophyta; class Magnoliopsida; order Asterales; family Asteraceae; genus Ambrosia; species Ambrosia trifida. Next base: position 58,326,582 of record CM054128.1, on the reverse strand, counting down.
GATTACACAATTACTCCCCCTCATCCTGATCACTCACTGATTGTTGGTCTAAGAGAATGTTTGGAGTGATGAATAGAATAGATGCACTGTTCTATTTGTAGACAACATAAAACAACTGATGAATACATACACTGTTATATTGATAAGCTCTGATGACTAAACAGCTGATGGGTAAAACTCGGATGCTTTTATCCACTGTTGGAGCCTCAGTGATGTTGGCTCCAATAGTCCTTGTCTTCAACAGTCTTTTAGCTCAACAGTTGTTTCTTCAATCAGCTCTTTGTGATCAGCACTTGTACTCTAGCAGTTGTTAGGGGAACAACAGTTTGTTAGAAGCCAACAGTCTTTTGGGGGAAGTAACTTGAAAACACTGATTTATTATGGATCATATATATATAGTATGTTTTGGCTTTTTAGATCATCTGCTTATCTTCAGGTCAGCAGACCCAACAAATTTAATGGGTTTTTGTATACATAACATAAACAATGATACGTAAAAAGTAAACACTTCAAAAATATATTAACATTTACTAATAAAAAGTAAGGTTTAGGTTTCTTCTCGCTCTAAATACCTTTTCTGAAATTAACCTAACCCTATTATATATATATATATATATATATATATATATATATATATATATATATATATATAGGATTTGGTTCAAATAAGAATATTTCCCCAAATTGAAAACTGTGAGAACCATTCTGGGCCACACATTTCTCTAAGGCCAAATTTTTTTTTTATTTATTTTTTTTTTTTGCAAAAATCGCTGCTTTATATGCAAGGAAATTTTTTTTTTTTATTTTTTTTTGTATTTTTTTCAGTATACACATGTATATAATTGCATTATACACATATGTATAATGCAATATACACATATGTATAACTGAAATATACACATATGTATACCTGAAAAATGCTATATACACATATGTATAAATTGCTATATACACATATGTATAAATAAATAAAAAAATCCTTTCAGAAAAATGTGCGATTAAAAAAAAAAAATTTTGCCTTTATATGAAATGTGTGGCCTAGAATGGTTCTCTCAGTTATCAAATAGAGGTTGGTTCTCTTAGGATCCCTACTCTATATATATATATATATATATATATTTTTGAACGGCAAATTTCTACTCCTTGTGGGACTTGAACCCATGATCTCCCCCTTAGGTGTTCCTAGAAGCTTTGCTTCTACCATTGGGCCACTAACCCCAATGGCAGTATATATATATATATATATATATATATATATATATATATATAAATACAGAGGGGGGAGAGTGATAGAGAGAGAGAGGAAGGTTGTTGTATAAATGATTTTTATCCTACAAGTAGGCCTTAACGTGATAAGTGAAGAAGGCAATTTTTACTTTATTTTTTGGAAAGAAAAAAATTTCATCATGTTAAACATGTATTTTAATATTGAAATTTTAAGAAAAAAATTAGTGTAATTTCTTTAATAGAGTAATTATATAATTACTTTAGTGTGAGCTACTATAATTACTCTAATAATGTAATTACGCTAAACAAGATTTTTTTTATTCATCTAGAAAACAATTTTAAGTAGATAGGAACTTTAAAAAAATAAAACAAAATAAATGTTTTTTCCTCGTCCACTTCTAATTTAAGCTTATATTTAACCCTATATGTTGATAGATATATATTATTTGTCAAGAGAGTTTATTATTCAATCAGATTGTCAAGAAACAATGTCTATGCCTGCTATCACGGAAAGTTGATATATGGTTGATTTTCATTAAAAAAATATTTGAAAATTATATGTTGCAGTATTCAATAAAAAAACATTATATAGTTAGTTAGTCATGAAAATTTTATAAATTACAGAAAAAAACATAAAATAATATTTAATTGAAGTAGCCTACATCCTTGTGTGTGGTGGAGTGGCATCCAGGCAAAAAAAGAATATGGATGACGTCGGTTTAATTCGGATGGGAGGCGAGATTTTACCGATTATTCAGGTGTCATGCCTTAATATGGGTGGAGGTCGGGTTTCCACTCATTTAGAAGAGCCAAGGAAATCAAAATTAAAAATTTAGGGTAGAAATCCGTCTATTACATGACTTCAATAAAAAAAATATGATATAGTCAATAATGAAAATTTCAGAAATTACAAAAATAAATATATAAAATAATATATAATTGAAGTACCCCCATTCTTGTGGTGGAGTGGCATATAAGCGAAGAGCGAATACGGGTGACGCGGTTCAACTCGGATGGGAGACGAGGTTTTACCGATTATTCCACCGTCAGGTTTCCACGTATCTGGGAGAGCAAAGAGGCTGACGGCGGTATAGTAATCGACCTTGGCTATAACGTCCGGTATCATGAGAGTTTGCACGGCGTTACTTGCTGTTAAAAAAAGTTAATTAAATAAACAAAAAGAATACGAAATGACAAAAATAATACAAGGCGGAAATATTCTGTCTTAACAGTATTGTGTCTATGACGAATTCATTTTATTTTATTTATTTAGTATAGATACATATAGATTATCTAAAAAATGTCACGTTATAAACCACACCTTTATTTTCTGTCAATGGACAACGTGCAACACAAGTGCACAGCAGTCCTTGTTTTTGGCCGCAGGGAAGAAAAACATATATGAACTATGAAGTCTCATGAACAACATTTGACAACCGTTTTCGGCTGACGAGAACACACTCAAAAGTTCTCTTCTCGAATTATAACAAAAAGTCAATAAAGAAATACTTTGTATAAGAAAACAGTTTTATCAAACATGTGGCACGTTCTCTCTCTTTTAAGGACGTCAAATTTTCAGTGATGACCTTTTGGGAACATATATATAAAACAATGGTTTTTTTTTTTTTTTTTAACCGAAAACAATATTGGTTACTGAGTAAGTGACTGCATCCCTTTCGATTATGTTTTAAAACATAGGGGCTTAAGTACTTTATAAATTTTATAGAAGTCATTATTTGTTCTCATTTATAACTTACTAGCTGATTACCCCGGAAGCGTCCCGGGGTTGAAATATTAATTTAGATCGGTCAAGAGCGAGGAGAATGTTTCTTGTTCGGCGTGAAAGATTAAAACTTTGGTTGATTCTACCAAACCATTGCGACTACTTAAAAATTATGTGTTTTGACCCGTTACAACATCACTTAGCCCGAATCATTGCATGGTAAACCACTTCAGTCGTCATAAAAAATTGATAATAAATACTATATGAACAAATATGTACCTTGTGAAACATATTAATTATGTAATCCGAAAATGTTCAACTGATATAATCTATTAAAATCTAAAATATATAATGAAGGCTAGGATGGTGACATTGTATCAAAATTTCTCATACCAACAAAAACATACCAGACCACTCTTTCGAAACTCGGTTAAGGAAACACTTAACAAAACATGTATACTTGCTATTCAAGCATACCATCAACATTCTGTATTCATGTGATCCTGTAAAATTGGAGCCAAATATAAATATATTCAAATGATATTTATAGGCATGAACAGGAAAAAAACTTGCAACTCGGATCCACTAATAAACCTGATATTTTTCCAAATCGTTGGTAGGCGGAATACTGTAAAGTGCTTACCTTCCTAACAGATGATTTGCAGGCACGCGAAGCTAACATTGCACGTACTCTTGGAGGGCACACTGAATCCGCAGTGTCCATCTTATAAGTACCCATAATCGAAAAAAAAAGAACAAATAAAATACACTCAGAAAGATAAAAACATAAACAAACACAGAAACAATATCTGCAGATTATGTAACACAACGGTTATGTTATGCTTTTTACTAAAATGAAAAATAATATTGTAAGCAACCTGCAGCACCAAAAGTTATGTTTTTACTAACGGCGACGACTCTTAATTTATAGCGGTTCCCAGGAGGAGCATCTAAGTCTTCTTCTAATGAAAACCCATTTTTTCGGAATGTTGAAGAGAGGCAAATATTAGTGTTGATTATAAAATCTACCGGCACATACAACATTTTGGCATACTGAAAAATATCAAAAATTCAAAACACTCGGTGAATCCATACTAAAAGATCCATTTAGGTACTGCTAGAAAGGGAAACTAAAATCTTGAACAGTTTTCGGGATAACTTACCTGATAATATCCATGTGCATTGAGCCAATTATTTCTTCTTCAGGAGATAACTCTACCAAAATTGCCCTTTTGTATCATGTAACAAAAGAAAATTCAAAAACTTGACTCTTACAGACGAACGGCCAAAAAACGCCAAAAGTAACCAAGCCAAATGCAGATCTAAACCCTAATTTGTAACGACAACTTCCGAATCAAAATTAAGCTTATAATCAAAGTAACTTCAATCAAATTCTCTCACCTATCACTATTATCCATCAATACTTCTACAAACCACACCAAAACCCTAACTAAAGTCAACTCACACCCATCACATAAAGTATATACCAAAACCAAAATTAACCATACAGAGTCACACAATCAACTAATTAACAACTTCAAATCAACCACAAACAACAACAACAACATCAACAATAATAATAATAATAATGAGTAAATCCAAACAAAAAAAACTCGAACCTTTCTCGGGGTTGAGAAATCTAATATGCCACACCAATTTTAGATATTAAATAGACTAATCCGCTTTACAGTTACATACAGGAAAGCTTCGGGTAGCACCTAACCTAAAACAATTAACAATGTATCTCCAATGTTTAACACCGAACCTTATACAATGTATAATTCTAATGTTAACATGTAATCTAAAACAATGTATAACTCTAATATTAATACCTAACCTAAAACAATGTACAACTCCAGGGCCAACACCTAACCAAAAACAATGTATAATTCTAATGTAACTCTAATATTAACACATATCCTAAAGGCTAAATAAATGTATAACTCTAACATACTAATATTGGTATCTAACCTAAAACAATGTATAACTCTAGTATTAACACTTATCATAAAAGCTTAAAAAATGCATAACTCTAATATCAATATTCAATTCCTAACCTAAAATAATGTATAACTCTAATATTAACACCTATCATAAAAGCTAAAAAATGCATAATTCTAATATCAATATTCAATATTCAATACATAACCTAAAATAATCTATAAATTCAATGATAATACCTAATACTTCAAACAAAAAATATGGTAACTGCTAATCCTGATGTCAACATTGTAAGTCTTCTGCGCGTACTAAATATTTAATTTTGAATTATTTTATTTATTTGATATGAATTTTTAAATTTTCTTAGCTTGAGCTATGTGATGATGATGAGTTTATTGTGCTGGCATGTGATTTTATCTGGTAAGGGTTTAATATGAAGCGGTATTATTAATGTTCCATGCAATTATTCTTTCTTAATCATTTGGATCATTGCTACATTATTTTACTTTCATATATTCAGTGATTGTATGTCAAGCCAACACTTAGTAGATTTTATTCATGTACAGTTGAATTCGGTAGGTGTAGATAACTCATGTTGCCCTTTTAAATACGGTCTCATTCTCAAGTCTTGTGTTCTGACATCGTTACAGTAATTAACTGTGAAGTCCTAACTATAAAAAAAATTACAGGGAATTAAAAAAACGAATCGACCTAATGGAAATTGAAATTAATAGATCGGCTTACGATAACGGCGTTAAGTGTTTTCAGCTATCGTCACAACTTCGTTGGCATGTACCAAGTCATCGATCTTTTACTTCGGATTTGGCCGACCAAACTAAAGAATACACTGATACATAATGTTAGATCATGATATATGACTAACCGAGTTTTTTTTAGTCTCTATATTAAACCCTAGTAAAAAAACAAATTACCTTGCTGTTAGAAGAATCGTTAGACTTGTAAAAGCAAACAGAAGACATGCGTCTCTTCAAAGGTTCAGTGTGTAACTAACATGATGAGATCTTGAAGCTGGGTTTAATAGAGATGTTGTTGGCTTGGTTAGATGATTTAATTAAAATTTTTGGATGAATAATAATAATATTTGCGAGGTTTAAGTGGAAAGGTACGTGAATAATAATGTGCTGGCAGTAATCGGAGATGCCATCTTCAATGAGTTTTTCGGTAAACGAAGGATGATCTAGAGGTAGAAGATGTGAATCTAGATGATGAGGCTAGGGTTTCAAAGGAAGATTGTGATAGTGAAGAGAGAGAAGCGGAGATTAATTGGGTGTTTAGGGTTTTTTTTGTTAAATAAGGAAAATACTCAAAAACACTAAAAACACTCAATTATTAAGCCACGTGGCACTCTCAATGGGAGGTTGAGGCCTCCATTGCACGCCACGTCAGCATATACATTTTCTTTTATATATATAGATAGATGACCACCTCCAGATTTAGAATGTATTTAAAGGATGATCACGTTTTCATAATTCTTTGTTTTTGATATCTAGGAATTCAAATTCTCATTATGGATACCTTAATTTTTTTTAACCCTCACATCATAAAGTATGTCATGTAGGCATAAGTTTTAACTCACTTTTTTTTCACCTTTGATGTATAAAGCTTTCAAAGTTTTAACCCTTATTACCCTTAACATATCGTATAAATCTAATAAATCAAAAAAAAAAAAATAACATGTGATTGGTCATCAGGGCATGGCATGCCCTAGCTAAGGATAGCAAAAAACCCGAGCCCAGCAGGTATGAGATTGGGTATAGAATTAAAAAAAAAATTAATATAATATGTGGGTATTGAATTTGGCAATACCCGACTCAATTATCCGAAACAATATAGGTGAAAACTTTTAAGTTTTGTTTTTTATATTTCTTTCCCTATTGTTTAATATTTTTTAATAATGTTGCTTTAATAGGTTCATTACTTTTAAAATAAACTTCCTTTGCTATATATATTTTAATGATATTATCTATAGTTTTAGGCTTCAAAATTATTTCATGAACATTAATATTATAATATATTTACCTTTCATACTTTAAATATTTTTATGGTGAGCATGATAGGTAGGTTATTAATCATAATTTAATATATTATATAGACTTTAAAGACATTGGTAAGAGAAAAGAAAACACATACATACATGAATCAAAAGACGTCTAAACAAAATTTGATCCAAACTAAACGAAACATATAAAATTGATAAAGAACTTAATGATAAAGAAAGCGTAATAAGAATAAGTTGGAATTAAAAGATATCACAAGCAGATACTAAAAGGATGATCATGTAGAGAAGAATTATCAAAGAATACATATGTCGATATATTAACACACAAAGAAAGTAGTGTGATCACTACCGCAAATAATAATAACTAGTTGTTTTCAAAGCTGAGCGTTGCTGCGGCCGGCAGACAACCAATGTTTACAAAACACGTTGTGGCGGATATCAAATATTTACAAAATGCGTCACGACAACAATAGGTAAGCAAACGTATAAAAATGGCCTGTCACAAACCTGCAAAATAACCACAATAATAACCCAAACAAATAGCGTATAAACTGTTGTAATCATAGGTGCTACAATAGTACTAAAAAACATGAAACATAACATCCATATGGACTAAACATTGCTGAAATCATAAAATAATAATAATAATGATTTTTACAAGAGTCACAAAAACGGAACAAATGACCAAATTGTAATCACAAGTGATATCTAACTTAACTACTTTATAAATATGATATTATTTCAGTCGTTTTCGCACTTGAATATTGTAACTTTACCTAAATTGTAATCAAAATTGTTAAATAGTTTATATCATAATTACCAATTGTAATCACAAACAGATTACCTTAGCTTCTCTATTTTGTATCACTCATGAGCATAACTGTTTTGTATCACCCATGACCATAACTGTTTTGTATTGCTTAACTTCAAACAAACTGTGTTCAGATGGTTCAGACACAATCCTTTAATACGCAACAACTTTCAATTAACTATTGTAGACACATAAACCATCCAATCTTATAAGACACAAAAATCCAACTTCTTAAAAAAAACCCTAATTGAACGGAAAACCCTGACTAAATATATAACCAAAATAAATGAAAGAGGGAAATTTTAAACGGGTCTAAGCAACACGAAAATAGGGTTATTCTATTTCAGTTGAAAATCTTAATATTGAGCCAGTTTCTTCGATTTCAGGTGGCAGTCATGAACGAAAAATCGGGATTGGTTTCCGTTGTGTCGAATAGCGATTAGGGCCCTTGGATTTCCGGTAACAATTTCATATAATAGATAGATTAACCTGCCATCAAGACCACCAAAACCCGAAATCGTCGAAAATAACATCTAGAGAAAAATCAAACCAAAAATGGTGAACATTCCCTTTCCCGACGCCTTTCTTTGCCCATAACCGGCCAACATAATTGGGCCGGCTAACTGGTAACACCACCCTCAGACACCAATGTCAGCTATCATCACCTCAGACTATGGCCCTGGCGGCTAGGGTTTCGTCATGTATAAGAAAACCAACCAACATCACGTAAGATACCCACCGCCACCAACCTCCGCCAACATCACCACTGATTGCGAAACCTGCACCCACCACCATCAAAACAATGGCGACGTTTTCTTTGCGGATGAGATAAACAATTCCAATCCGTGACTTGGTTGTTGCTTTCTATAATTAGGTACACAGGTAACCGGCTTTAGACAGGCAAAGTAAAACTTTTTTTTTACTTAAAGTGCAGCCATATCATAGGTATAACAGTGTTTGTCGCTACAAAAGTTCCATAGCCAGCTACAAAATCCTATAAGTGCAGCCATATAATAGTTATTACATCGTTTGTCGATAGTTATTACAAAACATGATGTCAAAGATGTAGCAAAACAGTGTGCATGCGATCTGCTAAACTTCACAAACCTTACAACAACGTGACATTTGTTAACCAAGTATATGAACACCAAACCAACACACCTAACAAATAAACTTGCAATCATATCTAACACATCCTACTGATATATCTGCTAAACTTCACAAACCTTACACAACCTGACCAAAGTATACTTATAAACATCGTACACAAGTTACATTAAGATTTACAAAACTGTACCTGCATCAGCTAACAAAGGCTCCATAATGTTGCGCGCAAAAATCGTTTCTTTTATGCTGCATATCATAACACAAAAATAATCCATAAATAAGAAAACATAGTTGTGACACCCGGCAAACTCAGGGTAACATTATTCAAACATATAAGTCTACCTTAGCGAAAACATTTATTTAACATTCTTAACTGGGTCAGTTATGTCGGGTTACATTATGTATTGTCCAGGGTTCAATGATTCGGAGGATTATTGGGGTCATCTTATGCACACACTAGTCTTGAGTCCCGTTGTTGGTGAACTTACATAATTGGATTAAATGATAGACTTGAATCGCTTCATATATGATGTGTAATGTGTAAATACGTGTTTATATCGTGTTCATATGATTATACATGTTAAACATATGTTACGATTGCATGTTCATGTGTTAGAATGAGTTAACATATGTTAAAACGCATTAAAACGACAAAACCATAGAAACCTGGAAACTAGTTCGAACTCATGGGGGTTCGAACCACTTTCCTGAAACTCATTCGACCTCTTTTTCAAATACATTCGACCCTTGCAGGGTGCGAACGAACATGGAGCATAAATACCATACTTTTCAACTTTTCACCATTTCACAAACCCTAAACGCCTCTATGTGCTCTCTCTCAACCCCAATCCTAAAGGAGTTTTTGATCTTGTTTTTCAAATCCTAACACAAACATATCCTCTACATCACAAACAAGAGAAGATTCAAGGTGTGTTCTTAATCCAAAACCATTTTCATCAATTTTTATTCGTTTTTATCAAACCCTAAGTGTCCAGATCTGATTCAAACATGTTTTGATGGATAAAAACCTTTCTAACATCTTCCTAAACAAAACCTTTTCATTAACAATGAGTTTTCATGCAAAATACATGTGTTAATGCTGTTAAATGATATGTTATGAACTTGTATGAGATTGTTTGGTAATTGATGGATGTATAGATGTTATTACAATGATCTAGGACTGTTATTGATGATGATTTATGATTGAGATGGGTTACAATGGGTTATTAATGATGTTATGCTCTTTTTGGAGATTTTGTGTTAAATTTAGGGCTTGTTCATGATGTTATTGTTAATGAAATGATTAGGGATTTCCTTACACATGATAATCTGAGCATATTGAGCTAATTGTTAAATGATTTTGATAAGTTTCCATATCGGGTAAAGATTGCATGCATATGATGTGACGTTTCCATAATTTGCAATTTTGGGTAACTTGTAAAACGGTCTGATTTCGAGGTAAAATTTTTAGGGTTATGTGGGGATAGGGAATGATAGTGGACTGCATTGATTTGTGGTGTTTCATGATATTTTCGGACTGTTTAGATGCGATTTGCTGCGTTTTAGGAAGATTCACTACTAGAAAAATACTGCTATCTTGACGCGTATTGCGCGTCATAAAAGGGTGTCTTTGACACACAACAAAGTGTCAAGGAAGAACATGTCATTAAATTTTTATGACATGCAAACACGTGTCATCTTTTAATGACACACGTTCATAACACGCTTGTTTGACACACATTTATGACACGCTTTTATGACACTCTTTAATGACATACATTCTTGACACACCTTTGTGACACTCATTTTGCGTGTCATGGTTTTTTTTACCTAAAAAAATTCTGCAAAATGGCTAATATCCCTGGATTTATATTTAAATTTATAATTACAAAATCAATAAATTACATAATAAAACTGCATTTATTATATATATCACCAAAAAAATCCATTACAATATAAGCATTTAACGGTTACAAAAATATTGTGTCAATACATTACGTTAGTCTATACCTAAACATACGGATCACTTGAAAATGAAGGTTGCGGCATAACTTGACCATTCTTAACGACTGACATCAATATCCGCATCCGTGTAAACATCTACTCCTCCCCCAACCTGAGACAACAATTAAAATAATAAGATGAACGTTAAGGTTCATGATGATTTTAGTTTCAAGAAAACAAGGGTGGCTAGAATTTGACTCAACCAACTTACATAACGTTAATTGAAGCATTTACCAAACATTACATATAAAGATATACTTATAACACAAATAAAACATACTTGGTCTTTAAAAGAACCACACGTTTATAAAAACATACTTAGTCTTAAACATAACAACACACTTATAAAGACATACTTAAGTCTTAACTCTTAGAAATAACAACACAGTTAAAAGTTAACAAAACACTTAAAACTCAGTATAGATATTAAAATAGACATAAAACACATAAAATAGATATAACTTTAATAGCAAACAGCAAACAACAAAACATAATAAAAAAACTAGTTGGATTCCCCGCGCTTCACGGCGAGATTTCAGTTAGTATCATTTCGTTCGTTATGCTACTAGCATGATACAGATACTTTGCACAGTAATCGACATATGTTCTACATCGAGTGATAATAAAAAGGAATTTATAATAAAAGTAGACGCATATAAGCAAGAATAGAAGAGGTACGGTTTATTGACTCCCAATAATTGATCTTTTGAATCTTCCTGCACAATTAAGTTTTGGTGCTGCAAATTTTTAGATGCAAATCCCACCTATTCAGTCAAAGAAAAAAAAATAAAAATAACCGACTTACTAAAGTCGGACTATGCATATTGAAATCAATAAAACAGATGGCAACAAAGGAATCTAAAACAAAGTTAATTTAAAGCATGGAAGTGTGAAATATAAAATATCATATATGAACCACCTAGTAAAGAAACCATTCCTAGCATTATAAAGGCACTTTCAATTACAAAGTAAACAGGGTCATATCAACTTAGTAAGTTGGAACAAAGTATAACATATTCTAAACTAACTACAGTCTTCCTTGTTGTGATCGAAAAAAATTGAATCATAGGATTTGAATGCATATCTTTTTGCTTTTCCTCATGTATCTCTATGAACAAAACCCTGTCCACTATCAGTAACATGTTGCTAACTACAACAGTACAAATTGCATTTTGTATATAGCTAAAAACATTACCTATTTCATCAATTGGAAATAGCATGTCGAATCGAAGACGCAAATCAAACCAACATTGTTATCTGAATCCACAACAAAAAGTGAAATGCTAATTTGAAATCCCAGATCCAATTCTCCTATGCTATCACTGCTATCGCCAGCATCCATTAAGATCAGTTTCTATGGTAGTTTAGAAATGGGACTTCTTAGATCTACCCGACGACCTCGATAAAACAGAGAACCTATTGAAACCTGATAAACAAATTAGAAAACATACCTTAGGAAGTCAAACTCTACGTTAACATAAATGGATTAACAAACTTAGTAAATGTCACACCCTCAAATTTCCACCTGCGGAGTTCTACCGCGAGGCGTGTGACACACCAGGATCCAAGTCAACGGTCACAATAAACGACGTCTAAATGTAAAAACATACGTAAACAAAACCATGCATAAGTTTAAAACCAACATTCAACAGTGCGGAAGCATTTAAAGTTTACAAAAGTCATGCATAAATAAAACATAAGTTCAAAAGTTCACGATTCCAAAACGTGCAGATGAGACCCTAGACGCGAGACGACTCCAGTGCGACCATGTGCGCCTATCCGACAGCTGCTACCTTAGCGACCTGAGAAAACATGCTAAAAGAGTCAACATATAATGCTGGTGAGTTCACAGGTTTTATTTAAACGTTTACAGTGATCCTTCAAAAATGTTACCATCACAATTACTACTATGCTAATGAGAACGCCAATCCAGGCGCAGAATGAGAACGCCAACCACCGGCGCAGAATGAGATACTCATACGGGTGAAACCATTACTGACTGAGCCGAGTGTTACCCTTAGTTTTGTTAGAGACAATATGCACCCGCCCGGTCCAACCGTCGAGTGGGGTTTGTCAGTTCCCAATAGCGCTATCCATATTTCCCCGCCATATACCCATGTTAGTGGTTTCTAGGGATTTTCAATGATCCGTATAGTAAGATAAGTGAGCCATAGTATAATGTGATAACCAGTCATAAGTCATAAAAGAGTTTGTAAGCATGTTTCTCACCTCGAAAGTAAAAACTGTAAAATGTGGGGCCGTGAACTCACCTTAAGTTGCGTATTCCGTTTAAGAGTAAACCGTATGCGTGATATGAGTAAACCGTCTGTGAGATATGATAGCCCCAACAATTGGCGACCTATCATAAGATGTGTGTCAAGTTAGACTAATAACCCATCGGGTTCATTAGTCCCTAAGTCCAGTCCATGACCATTATGTGTCCGAAAAGCATGTTTAACCGACAACCAGACAATGTAAGACAAGACTCGACATCCCATTGGTGACCCGACATTCCACGTGTTGGATAAATACAAAACATCATGCCACATATGCAATTAAACACTTAATACGCGCAACAGTTCACTTAGTCTAGCATAAGATCCGATTAACGCATAAACAGGTCCGAACACGTGTTACTAAGTCATTGGGTGAATCCCGGGGTTCCTATCATGTTCCTAGGCGTCAAATCATGTTCCGGGATGTTAAAATATACATACAGCAGCATTACACGCGATTAGGAATCAAACTAGCAATTAGGAAAAGTCAACACGTGATTAGGGTGGGTCAACAGGCGATTACAAGGCTAATCGCCTATATGTACACACGAGTAGGCTTCCCTTCAGGCGATTACACCCCTAATCGCCTATAGCATCATGCGATTAGGGTGCTACTCGCCTGCTGTAGCTGCACGATGCAATTTCGCGCGTTTAACGCTTCAAATCAGATCCGAAACATGTAAAAACATCCAATAATCATCCTAACACATTAACAAACATATTTCAAGCAAAACCCCTAAGTTTTCATCATTCTAACAGTCCCGAATGCGAGTGCTTTCCCAAAATGGCAACTTAGCATGAAAACATCACATCAACATGCAAGAACTTGCCCTAAATAGCAAATATCCAGATTAAATCACATAACCACGTTGTCCGATAGCATCCTACTGTTCTAGCATCATCCTATAACAAACCCTAACATCATTCAATCAACAACATACCTCATATCATCCTTAATCATTCAAAATCCTTCAAATGGGTCAAAATATCAAATATCAACAATACACAACCACAACCATTCAAACTCCTAGGATATCATCATACTAACTTGTATCAGCAATAAACATCATAATAACATAAGAACAACCATGATTCAATCCTAAAAATCCTATCTTTAAACATATATAACGCATATAACACATGTAAAGGTGTGGGTTTGTTTAAAAACGGTTTTAAATGGATTTTCAAAGATAAAAACATTTATAAGTCAGGTCTGGACGTTTAGGGAGTAAAACATAATCATTTAAAGGTTTGGGTTTGAAGAACACACCTTGTAATCAAGAGGTAATGATGGAATAAGCTTGAAAATGGTGGTTTTGATGCAAAAACGAGTTCCAGAGGGTGTGTGGGTGTTGGGTTATGTTATGGGACGGCTAGGGTTGCACAAATGATGTTTTGGAGGTCAAGGGTGGTATTTATAGGCGTTTTTGGTCGTCCAGCACGTATCATGCGAGTATGCAGACTTACACGCGATTAGGGAGCCTAATCGCATGACTGTTCATGCGATTGGGGCCTAATCGCATGAACAGTTACGCGATTAGCCCCTACTCGCCATTAATCACCCTCCTACTCGCCCCTGTACAGGCGATTAGGCAAGCCTACTCGCCTGTAACCCCTGTGTTGGTGTGTTTTGCGCGTTAAACCCCGTTTTAACACATGTTAGCACATATTCACATACCGACAAGTCACATAATGATTGTAAACATATAATGCATGATAAATGACACGTTCCCGCCCGATCACCAATTCCCGGGACCCGAGACTTGCGTATGTTAAAACCCTAATGATGTGCGATTCGACTCGACCAACCATGTTATGTGTAACGTATGCGCGACTCGCTAAGGTAGACTCACTAAGTTTTCAAAAGTTAGTTACCGAAAGTTGCCGGGTGTCACAGTAAAAATTAAGAAACAAACTTCATACAAACTAAAATTTATAACATATACATTGAACCGTTACTCCGTTATACTATTTATTATGTATTATGCTATCTTTCTACAATCAAATAACCAAAAAATAATTGATAGATTATACCGAGACATCGTATAAGTTCGCGTTCAGCCTTTAACCGAATCTTTGTCAAAATTTTGTTTGTTATACCAGTATTAAGGATGTTATAACACGGGGCTAGTAAAAGGAAGTTTACACTCTACATTCAACACAAAACAACCAGAAGTGCCAAATTTTCAAACCTCACATACATGAAGCTAAAAAGCGCTGAATTTCCAAACGTCACACACACCAAGCTACAAGCAGCAGACAAAAGAACACTCACATAACTCACGAAGCAACATAGTTAAATGGAAAGAAACATAATATGCAGCTTGTATGATGACACATCTATTGTTTCAAAACCAAATAACATATTGACCCATCATTCAGGTTATTACACAAAGCGTTCACCAAAAGTGATTTCCAATCATAAGGTCTCCCATTATTACCTCAAAATGCACACTTACTAAATATAACAGGACACAAACGGAATTCAATATTCATTAAAGCCAAAAAATGTTTTCTTTTCTTCTTTTCACAACCATGCATTTGATCGAACACCTCATGTGCAAGGCAAGAAAATCAAGTTGCACATAAAAATTGAAGGATACATACACCCAAACACTACTAATCGCCAGAACAGAAGAAGATAAAACAATCAACAACAAATACCTTCAATTGGAAAAAAGAAGAATCGGATGAGACAATCGCAGAAGAACCGGTAAAACAGAGGTGAGAAATGGGTTTTTAAACCATGCAAAACCTCAAAAACAACTCTGTGACCAGAAAACGAAACTGAAATGGTTTATGTTACCTCTGCGTGAAAAATGATCTAGATTGTCCGGTTTGGGACTAAATCAATTAACTACCAACCCAAACCAAACAAAATTTGTATGAGCATTCAAAAACAGGTACAAAACAATTGAACCGGATTAAAAACATACGCTTTTATAAATCAGTACAAATCTAACACCAATGTATAGAACATAAAACACTCAACCATAAACCTGAACCCTAACGTACCTATAAATAACACATCCTTCACGTCTATAACTAACCTATAAAGATCATTAATTCAGAGCCCAGACAAGATCAGATTCATGTAAACCTTCTTAATGTCAATTTCATTCATAAAAAAAATTGCAGGGAAAGAATTTATAAGCACTTGCAATTCATACTACCAAAATATTAAGGGAATAAAAAATGACAATATAATTAATACCAAGTGGTCTAGAGTGATCAATAGGTCCACAATTAAACAACCTTGGTGACATATAACGAATTCAATCATAATTAAACCAAACAGATCATACATCAACAGTCAGAACAACAATACTTAAAAATTACAGATAATCCATTAAAATTTGGTAAAATTACCTGCCCCAATGCCTCAAACGCCTGCTTTATGGAACAGACCTTCAAACAGCCCGAGTACGACCAGCAGCAGCGGCTGTCCGGTTGCGACCAGCAGTAGCGGCTGCAACTGTCCAACATAATCCTGTGAACAAATTGTTGGATCAGTTAAACAATCACCAGATCCATAGAACAAAGGCAAAATTAAACCATAACATTATCCTTATCAGATGGTAGAAGAAACAAAAATAGCAAAATCCTGACCTGGATCTGAACAAAAACAGCGAACGGTGACTAGACTCGTCAGAACCCTAACTGCCTTTTTATCACCACCGTGACTAGACTCGTCGGAACCCTTACTAATCGCCGGCCTCCATGACTGCTGATGTTGTTCTCCATCAATCTTCACTTTCTAAAATCCCTTCTCTCTCTCTCTCTCTCTCTCTCTCTCTCTCTCTCTCTCTCTCTCTCGTTCTCTGATATGGAGAGAATGAAAAATATGGGAGGGAGATTGGAATTTTTAGGAGAACAGGGAATAAGATTATATGGAGGGAGATTAGAATTTTTTGGAAAATATATTTATGACATGAAAAGATGACACACAATATATTATAGTGTCATCTTTTCTATTTGTTGACACTAAATTCATGACAAACAAAAAACAAGTGTCATTAATTAATAAGATTTTATAAATCATGACATTTTTTTATGACACACGCTTTGAGTGTCATAAATGAGTGTGTGCCATAAAATGTGTGTCAAGATAGGCTTTTTTTCTAGTAGTGATTGTGCTATCATGGGTCGATCCAAGAACCCATTCGACCATCTTGGTGTCGAATGGAGTTTAAGGGATGTCTAACCAACAATAAACAGGGTCGAATGAACTTCAGAATGGTCAAACGAACATGATTTAGGTCGAATTAACACATGTTAGGGTCGAATTAACATGTGTTAGGTCGAATGAACTTGTGTTTAGGTTGAATGAACATGTGATAAGGTTGAACCAACTTATAAATGGGTCGAATGGACTTGCATATGGTTCGAACTAGTCTGGTAACGTGTTGATTCGACCTTACGACTTCATACGTGTGACTTTTGATACAAACTAAGTGTTTTATGCATGATTATTGTGTGTTAACTATATATACTTAATCAATTAGTGTAACGGGTCACCAACGGGATGTCGAGTCTGTCTGGTGTGTCAGGTTAACGGTTAAACGAATTTTTAAACATACCTGGTCATGATCTGGACAATCGGGGACTAGTTAACCTATGGGTTATTAGTCGGGACACTTATGCAAATATTATGTTCGTCGCCAGTAGTTGGGACTATCAATTCGTATCGGGATCCTTATTAATTTGAAGACGCAACCTAAGGTGAGTTTCACAGCCCCTCTTTCAGTGTTTATGTTTTCGAGGGAGAAACATGTTATGTATTCGTATTTATACTAATCATATTATGCTAGCATTACTTTGTGTTCGTACTGTACGATAGTTCAGTTTCACCGTTGGACAGTAGTTCAGTTAGCCGTGATTTGGTAGTTCGGTTGGCTGGGCTTGGCCGTTTAGTTCACCGTGGATGAGTAGTTTAGTTATGCCATGGGCTGGCAGATTGGTTACACGCGGGTGTTTCACACCTGGTATCGTATTAGTGGTTTCATATGCCTGGATTGGCATCCTTATAGCATAGCAGTAACATGAGGGAACATTCAAACTTTTGGAAACGTTTTACTTAAAACATGTGAACTCACCACCTTGAGGCATCATCTAAACTAGGGTTCTCTTGCATGGTTTTCAAACGTTGTCGAACTTATGTTATTTACGTTTTTTGCGTTGCATAGATGCTTAATGTTTCCGCTGACGTTGGTTACATTTTGAAAACTTAATGAATGGTCTACGTTTCTCTTACATTTAGTTGTCGTTTATTGTGACCGTTGACTTGGATCCTGGTGTGTTACCCGCCTCGCGGTAAAACCCCGCACGTGGAATTTGAGGGTGTGACAAATGCAATTACCTGGGTATATTTGCCTGATTTGAGATTTGAGAGGGATAACCTATGTTTGTTTAGACTTTTAGCTTATTGTTGACCCGTCCATGATTTCTTCAAAGTGAGAGAGAGAGAGAGAGGGAGAGAGAGAGAGAGGGAGAGGGAGAGGGAGAGAGAGGCGATGGCAAAAAGAAAACTGAAATTCAGTCTGTGATAGGTGATTGGAGTGAAAGGGACGTGGAGGGATACAGGATCTTGGGAAGATTTGGGTAAATTCAAATTTTGAACAATAAGCTTTAGAGTGTTGTACATGTTGAAAATTGGATGAAAAGAATATATTGTCCTTCTAATATGCATTATAATATAGTATAGATATATATTATTTAAATTTTCATTTAATCATCCAATGTAGAATGAACAAATAGAAACGCATCAATCTTTTCTCCCGTACCAGTATTTAGATAATGCCTCAAGGTGCGTATGTTACCGTTACAAGTTTGTGCTTAAATTACATAGCCACGTTCTCTGTTTTATGGAAATCGTTTTTTATTTATAAGGTTATAAACACAAGGGTAGACGTATAACCACGACGTCGTAGTCATGGGACATCGGGACATCATTGCTTTTTTCGTCATATATTGATATTTATACATGATATTTTCGTGTGACATAAATGTTTATAATCCTATAAGTGACCATCCGGAATTAAAAACCGATAAGTATGTTTATATGAAAAGATTTAGTTTGAATATATTATTTGTGGAGAAGTGAAGCATTGCTAATAAGATATAATAGGGCTATGGATATTCAGACATGGTGGGTTTTTATCTAGACATCCCCTCCACGGCCCGTGGAGGCCTCCACGAGGCGTGAAGGGCCAAAATCAGAAAAAGATGAGACGTGGGCTCTCTACGGTCCGTCCATATGCTTAAAAATGATTGGTAATCATTGGTAATGATTGGTAGTGAGTGGGAGTTGTGAAAAAAAAGTATGGGTGTTTAAAATGGGTTAGAGCTGTGAAAATGAATGTTTGTTTTTTTTATAAATGGTTTTTTTTTGTTATTTGTATAAAATGAATTTTTTAATTATATGGATGTTATTTTATGATATAATAGTCGTTGCGTAAACATTAAACGTCTATGTTTCCGAACTAAACAAAAAACAAGATGTGAATAATAAAACAAAATAAAGCATAATATTCAAGAATTTACATAATTAAAAATGTTAATACAATAATAATATCCAAATAAACAAACAACTAATCATCTTGCCCTTGAGATGCACCGGACGTAACGGCCTGCTTTCTATTGGACGCCCCACCCTAATCGGTACACGGCGCGGTACGCGGTGCCAAACCCGCTAAAACTCGTCTCTCATTCTCGCTCGGTACCAACCACCGAATATCTGACCGCATCTCCTGTCGAATACCAGACCGCATCACCTCCATCTGGTCTGGAACCCACTGAAATAGCTTGTTCGTGGTACCAGGCAACCTAATGGCATGATAAACGCGGGGAGGATGTTGTTGGCCATCAGGGTGCATATCCGCCATCTCTTCATCCACCTCTGCATCGCCCTCATGCTCCGGCTCGGCAACGTGTGGCATCTGAACCTCCTCGGCCCCAACCGACCACTCATATGTACAAGCGGATGTGGTATAAAAGTCCCGCCAGCCGGGCCCCAAGCGCACTGGTAATGTACAGGTGTGGATTGCTGCCTTTGACCTTGTACGCCACTTTCATCTGCTGCATAGTCTGTATATTTAACGGTTTGAAACGCACAACAATAATAATATTATTAAATAATAATAAATAATAATTAACAATAAATAATAAATAATAATCATACATGGGCCTCATCGGAGCTGGAAAATGGTCATCCTCAATATGAGTCCACAAGTCGGCCGGGGAAAGACGCAACGCGATGGCGATGATGATCCTCCGACCGGAATACCCCCCGTTATATTCCTATGAGGGTAGGCAATAATGTACTCGGCAAAGCACCTATGCAGGGCAACTGACCTACCCGTGAGGATGCAGTACAGATAAAAAAGGTCGATTCGCGAGACCCTTTCGTTACAGGTACACCGTCCGGAAATAGACCAGCTAATCACACGGTGTATGTAACGAATTAAAGGGTCTCGAATGTTGGTGGCCCTATCAGACCTGCACAGGATAATAATAACATTATAAATTTTTTTGGCAGAGTTTCCTCTGTTTTTGTACGAACCAGACACCACACGTCATCTACAAAACGTTTCAAACATTTATAAATTCATAACAAAACGTTAGGACTATGACATTAGGCGTTTTAAACAAAACTGTTTTCACCTTTATTACTTTATTTATTAAGGGTCCGAAAGCCTAAACTATACTAGTTTAGGCGTTTTGTTTTAAACCACCTAAACTATACCAGTTAAATGTTCAAGACCTTTAATTTTTATGTTTTCAAACTAATAATAGTAAGAATAATATTAAACAATAAAAATAATACCTCTCGCTGGCTGTCCCAAACATTGGACCACCGATAGTGGGCCACCACGCCATCAACATGTCGTCTGGCAATGTGGTCAAGACGGTTGTGCACATATCTTGGATGAGCTCGTCCTGGGTGAACCATCCGATCGTCGTAGCCCACTCGTCGACCGAATATGTATACAACTGTCCAAATAACCTTCATTTTAACTAAGGATCATGCTCTGCATCGGGATCCGCACCGGCTGGGAGCGGCGTATAGCGAAACGTGGAGATGAACTCGAACGTAAGGGGCCGATGCACCTCACGATCGAGGTCACTAAACATCCGATCCCAAGGGGTGCCGACGGGGATCTAGTCCTTAAACCTCTCCTCTGCGCCTATCGCCCGAAGTGCACCCCAGTCAACTCCGTGTGATGCATGTACCAGATGCTCGACCATCTTGTTCCATCTAGCCACCTCATAAGTATCAAGGTCGGCCTTCCATATTATCCAATGCCAGAGGATCCCCATCTTCAGTCGTGTTAGCGTTTGCCATATCTGCAAAACAAGACAAATCAAGGATCATAATCACAACAACAATCAGTAATCTACAAAAACTCCTAAAACACTTCTGATTTTTATAAAAATTTCGGTAGAGTTTCATCTGTTTTTGTACGAAGCAGACAACACAAGTCATCTGCAATATCCCAAAACAATCAATTCTAAACAGATACAAACTATCTAAACAATGTATTATCAAAACTATTAAACATATAGCGCGCCTTATGTAAAACATAAAGCACGCTTTATATTTAACATAAGGCGCGCTTTATGTTAAGCGCGCATTATGTTTAACAGAAAGTGCGCCCTATATTAAACATAAAGCATGCCTTATGTTAAACATAAAGCGCACTTTATGTTAAACTACAATAATAAACACAACGCCACATAAAACTACACAATAATAAGTGATCGATAAAAAACGCATACATAAAAATGCCACTTAAAACTACACAATAATAACGATAAGTGATCAATTACAAAATGCATACAACAAAAATGCCACTTAAAACCACAGCCCATCCCTACCTCCACCACAACCACCACAGCCCATCCCCACCACCCTCACACCACCACAGCCCACCACCACCACCCTCACACCACCACAGCCCACCACCACCACCCTCACACCACCATAGCCCAGCACCACCACCCTCACACCCACCACAGCCCACCACCACCCTCACGCTACGACAACTAGGGCTGTACACGAGCCGAGTCGAGCCGAGCCAGGCCCAGCTCGAGCTCGAGCTCGAACCTAAACCGAGCCAGCTCGGCTCGGCTCGTTTTTCTGATCGAGCTGAAAAGTCGAGCTCGAGCTCGGCTCGTAAATGTTCGAGCCGAGCTCGAGCTGGCTCGAGCCAGCTCGATATAT
The DNA here is from genome assembly GCA_028751855.1 of Ambrosia trifida. NCBI lineage: Eukaryota > Viridiplantae > Streptophyta > Magnoliopsida > Asterales > Asteraceae > Ambrosia > Ambrosia trifida. The sequence goes on along the minus strand of CM054128.1, from coordinate 58,304,250 downwards.
TTTTTTTTATTTTTTTATTTTTTTACAAATATTTATTAAATAAAAACAATAAAATTAAATAAAATTATACATAATCATGTATATTTTTTTTTTTATTTTTCTAAGTTATGGTTTATTTATCATGTATATTTTTTTTTTTTTTTCTAAATTACACAAGCCTAAGTCGAGCCATATGTCGAGCCATCGAGCCGAGCCACGAGTCGAGCCATCGAGCCGAGCTACGAGCTGAACACCGCTGGCTCGAGCTCGGCTCGATTACAAAACGAGCCAGCTCGGCTCGGCTCGAAAACAAAACGAGCCTCTTCGAGCCGAGCTTTTTTCGAGCTTTTTTCGAGCGAGTTTCGAGCGAGCCTCGAGTCACGAGCTTTTTGTACACCCCTAACGACAACCCATTACCACGAGCCTCACACCACCACAGCTCATCACCACCATCCTCACACCACGACAACCCACCACCACCAACACCCTCACACCACCAAAATCCCCCAACAATAATTAAAAATATAAATAAATAAATAATCACTTACCGGACCGAAGGTAGACGAGAGACGGTGGTAGTCTCGGACGGTGGTGGATCTTCTTGGACGGTGGTTGATCGTGGAGGAGGGTGGTGGACCATGGAGGAGGGTGGTGGATCATAGAGAGATGGTGGTGGATCGTGGAGGAGTGAGAGAAGAGGGAACAAGAAGAATGACGTAATGTTTTCATCAAGCAGTGTTAGCCTCCTTGAAAACACGTGACCCTCAATATGTTTAAAAGGGTCGTGGTTATGATTCGGGTTTTTAACCTCCAACTTCCAATCATTGTTGCTTCCCTATCAACTTAAAGGGACAGTTAACCTTTTTGCTACCCGAAACCCGTACATTGGCTGTAGTGTGGTGTTCGCCACCACGGTCGCATCTCAGCCATATCTTAATTTTTTATTTTGCATAAAATCCTTTGCCTTTTGAAATAGAACGCCAGGTCACTTTGACGTAACCGCTAGCAAGGGCTCTATCGTAAACCCATTGTTTCAACTCTTCAAAAGACCCGAATACCTGAAATTTAGATAAGAGTCTAGTCTAAATTTATACTAGTCGAAATTATATACCACAGTAAATATATACTAGTTCAATTCAACAAACCATAAAAGCATGTAAATATATACTAGTGTAAATAAATAAACGCACCTGATCGGTTTCATACGAAACATCCGGGTTAGGTTCCACTTTTATGTCAACACCTTCATAAGCACCTTTTTCGTTGTCAGCAGCTTCCTCAAAGCCGTTATCACCTTCCTCGGAGTCCTTAGAACCATTCCCGCGTGAATGGTAAGTCCCGTATGTGTACTGCGGGTAGCTTGGTGCACGAAAAATGACTCCTCTTTCTCTACATATTCCTGGTTCATATCGGGCAACATCTTCCCGTCATTACAACGCACCTCGGATTTAACCTCCTCATCACCAACTTGAACCTCGGGTCCAAAAACGCTTTCAGAGACGTAAGACTCATTCGGAGACAGGTCATTAGTTGAATAGCTATACAAATATGACATCGTGAGACCGGGCCGTGGAGGCCATGAAGGGTCGTAGAGGCCCATACGAGCCGTGGAACGTACACTTTTCAGTGTGAACTCCCTGCAAAAGCAGGGAGTTCAGACTGACCTCGTACCTCTCCACGTCCCGTCTGGGCCTCCACGGTCCGTGGTAGGGTTTATTCGATGCTCCGTCTAGGCCTCCACGGGCCGTTGTAGGGTTTAATCGACGCCCCGTCTGGGCCTCCACGAGCCGTCATTTTGGTTTATACTTTCCACGGCCCATCGTGGCCTCCACGGCCCGTGGTGGGGATGTTTAGGGTTTTTTAATGGGGATGTCTAAATAATACAACCCTAACAGTAGTTAAATGATTAGACCATACGCACTCGAGGTGGATCGCACCCCCAACACCGTTACATGGGGGCACCATCTTCCAAAACCTTCCCCCGACGTGATAATCATAGCGCTGTGCAAGCAAACCAACAACCAATCATCGATGGTCACGTGCAACGAAAAGAAAGAAACGTTTGAACAAGGAACGGTAAAAAAAATTAATGCCCCAACGGTTATTTTTTTTTCTTTCAAACGGTTGTTTTTTTTCTTAAGTTTATATTTATATACACACTACACAAACCCACTACAACACAAACTCACTCCAAAACATATTATTCAAACTAAAGACACAACTACAAACAAAAATGTTTCCTTATCGTCCACCTTTTGGGGTCCCGTCTCGCCCGGGCAACCTGAATGCTACGCGGCCAGACACAACCCAACCGCCACCCACTTTTAATTGGGGCGATTTTGACGCGAAAACAATGGGGTACGCACAATTGCTTGGCATGTCGGGTCAATTTTTTTCAAGGGCCAATGGGGTTTGCGTTAAACATGAACGTAAACTATGGCCAAGGTTCTCAAGAGGAACCTGAACTCGTGCCTGAAACTCAAACCGAGCCCGAACCGGTACCCGAACAACCACGTCAACCCGAGGGTTCTCAACCGGGGGGGAGGGGGGAGGGAGGCGCTCGCACAAAAAAAAAAAAAGAAGTATCAACTTTGGACGAGAGACGAGGAGTTTGCACTAGCGCGGGCTTGGCTTGACATATCGGAGCATCCCAAAGTTGGTTAGTTTTTTTTTTTATCGTATTTTTTTTCATATATTTTTTTTGTTAATTGGCTCATTTTAATATATTTTTTTTTTTGTAACGAATTATCAAGACAAGCCTTTGTTTTGGATAAAAATTCAAGAGCTATTTCTTACCGCCATGGGTCGAGCGGAATATCGGGACAAGGATTCGATATCCGGAATGTGTATTGATATAAAAAATAGATGTCATGATTTTGCGGAAGTTTACCAACGTCGCAGCGACAATAGGACTAGTGGGGAAGGTGATGATGGTGTGTTAGCAAGAGCGTCGGAGGAATTCAACGCAACCCGTGGGACGTTCACATATTTGAGGTGTTGGGAGATGTTGAAAAAAAGTCCTAAGTGGGGACCGGTACCGCCCATGGGGTCCGGTATTAGGGGCAAAGGAAGGAGAGCAAAACGAAGCAAAACCTCATCGTCGCGAGATTCGGTTACACTATCATCCGATGCTCGCTATGTGAGATAAATGATCCTGTTAATGTGGAGGAGGACGACGAGGAGGAGGATTGGCTCGACCACCAAGTAGAAGAGTGCGAGAAGGTGGAAAGGCATAGTCATCTTCGGGAGGTGGTGACTTGAAGGAAGATATTGAGGAAATGAATCGACGACTACAAGATATTCGCAACCTTGGCCAATGGCGTTTGGAAACTATGCACCAAAGAGTGGTCGAGAATAAAAGGTTCTTAGACATCCAAGAGGCGAGGCAGAGGGAAAAGGACATTGAGTTTTTGTCCAGATCCATTGACCACCTCGAGGGAGACGCCCTACGGCTTGCACAACATCATAGGCAACAAATTCTTAATAAATATAACATGTAGTGTGTTTCGTTTTTTTATGTTGCGTTATTTTTTAAATTTGCTATTGTATTTTTTTTAAGATGTTTGTTTAGTTGTATGATTTTAATTAATATTAGCTGTGTGTTTTAATATTATTTGTAACTTTTTTTAATAATATTTGTCTTTTTTCTTTTAGTGTTAGTTGATTAATTTAAAAAAAAATCAATAAAATTACAATCAATCAAAAGAGAGGCCTTAAATTTTTCCAATCCCTATTACACCTATTGTGAATTCAACCCATACTAACTTAGCTACCACGTAAATCAATAAAAAACAGCGCATTATATTTTTCACCCGCTACACATACAGCATGTAATCTAAAGCATTCTTTTTTATTATTTTCTGAAAATTATCTGTAGTTACATATGTTTGAATAGTAAGTAAAACACGTCTGACGTTTGACCTTCATAGAAAACGCTAATCTTTTGGAACTATCTTGAAAATTAAGCATGTTTCATAAAGCATATATACCATTCAAATCTATGAGACGAAACAAACTAACACACTACACACATACAAAGCAAATACTTCGGTTGACGAATGGATCACAAACTTGTTGCTGTTCTATGTTGCATGTTGTTGATTTTAACTGTTTCAGCAACTGTGACCAAAGAGTCGCAACGGAAGGTATTGAGTACGCCTCCAGCTATAGGTCTGTATTGCTAAACCTTTGCACAATTAATTATCCATGCATGACATGGTTTGCTGAACTAACCTTTTCTCTGAACTGCATTATCCAGGTATAAAACTGCAGGATGTAGGAAATTCACCTAAAAGAAGGGGACCACCATCTCCTAGTACTAGTTTACATAACTAGTTATCGTCATACTCAGGAGACGTTAACAATCATGAAATATGAAATCTATCAGTGTTTGTTTTTTGGTCTTTGGTCATTATGTTTAGTGGGTGTTTTCGGTTTAAATGGTGTTTTTCTTGTTCATCCAACTTATTTTAAAGGTTATTATGATTTTAGTTTGGGTGTTGTTTTGCTTCTGTACTTTTTATCTAAATAATCATCAAAGGACTTTGGCCAAGCCGTAACAAGGCGTGTGACAAAATGTCCCTCTCCATGTGTTTGAGGGTTAGGATTAGGATTTAGATTAGATTGATGTTTAAAAAAAATCAAAAAAAGCATAAGCTTATTAAAGCAGAACAATACATATCAAGTAATGTAGCGAATTGATAGGAATTGTAGGATCGATATACAAGAACAATAGAGAATATGGATTGATAATGAGAGCCCTATGTTACAAATGAGATAGGTTCAGGGTATTTATAGATACAAGAAAACGGTAAATATTAACGGTGTTAATGTAACCGCCTTAACTAACATAACTGACTGACGGTGTTAAATAACTATTATAGTTGGGCCGGTTATGTTTTGCAGGGCCAGCCGATGTTGATTGTTAAATTTGATCCAATAAGTGACACTATTGATTAGTAACACCTTGTTGTCAAAGATAGTTATTAACAGCTCAAAATGGTTTTCCATCTTCTATCATTAAAAGTTCATTGCTCCCTGTGCAGAATCATCATCGATCATTATCGTTTGATCAATTATCTTAATACGGTCTTAGTCTTTTGTTACCAATGATGTATTTCAGCATTGTTTATGTATCAATGTGTTCGTTTATTGAACATTTGTCTTTGTTTTATATCAAGTGCTTCAGTCATTCGATTTGTCTTGCTTTAATCCGCTGAACTCCCATTAAAAGTTATTGTTAGTTTTTTTTTTTTTTTTCTAGCTCTATACATTCGATTCATATATTTCTGAAACTCTTAGTCAGTTCTTATTTTCCATCTTTGACCACAAACCAAATGTTCTTCAACGTCCAAACGGTGCAATTTTAGAGACTAATAATATGAATGTGAATCAAACTTAATTGACTTTATATGGTATTAGACATTTTATGAAGTCCCTATGTAATGTATTTTTATTTTCTTACACGATACAAACCTAACATCAAATTCATAGATTTGGCAACAGTACGTAGTTCAGATTAGTTTGGTTTAGCCTCCTAACACATTTAGCTAAAAACATTACGTTCAGGTTTTGTCCAAACAACTTTGCGAATTAAGATCATAGGTGCTTGGATGTGTTTGTCTAGAATCAAGCTTGTTAGTAGTGATTGAGAGATGGGTTTAGTGACTGAGTTAAATCGCTAGCTATAAGACCATTCTTGTAACATCCCGGTTTTTACCATCACTACTAGAAAAATTTTCTTTCTTGACACGCATTACGTGTAAAAAAGGGTCTGATGACAAGAAAAAAAACGTCAAGGATGACGGTGTTATAAATTTAAGATGACATATTTTCGCGTGTCATCTGTTTATGACACACATTTATGACAGCATTTATTGACACACGTTATGACACTTTTTTAATGAAAGACAATTTTATGACAGTTTTTGTTGACATTTTTTCGACACATATTATGACAGAAATTTATGACAGAATTTTATGACGTTCTTTTGCGTGACATAATTTATTAATCTAAAACAATTCTTGTAAAATTACATATTTACCCTCCTGAATTTATAGCCATTTTATTATATGCAAAATAATTAGCAAACTAATAACAAAAACATCATTTCATTATATAATACATGTTTATCAAATTACAAACCAATCCGAGACAACGTTTAACGTTTACAAAAATATTGTATTGACAATATATTGCCTTCAAACAAGTTTCGATCATTTGAAAATACATGTCGCGGGGTAGCTTGACCATTCTTCACGAACGACATCCATGTCCTCATCCCCGTAATAATCCACTCCTCCCCCAACCTGAGACAACAATAAAATTAATACATTTAGTCGAGGCCGGCCAGTTATTTTACATAAATCATAGCGCATCGCTAATGTGATCTAAGAAGCAAAAAAATGGACGTGATTTGGCTACTACGATACTTAAATATTTCCTTAATGCATTTATAATGGATAAACACAAAATTCGAAGTTAAACACAAATTAAGAAGAAATAACTCACTAAAGAATGTTATATTATCCAAAATGCAAAAAATAAAAATAATAAATAAAAATGAACACATCTAAATGAAGTCAAGTAGAGCTTTGCAAATAGAACAACCATGCAAACCTAAAACATAACAATTATATCGAACATGACGATAACATTTAGAAACCACAATAGCTTGACTTTCATCTTTCTTTGAAGTCATCTCCTGGACCTCCGTGTTTATACACACATAACCAAACAAATAAATGAATAAATTATCCTTCTACTTATATAATTAATAAAACAATTATTTTCTCAGTTTTTCTAAATCCTCTCATAATCCCTATGAAGGAACTACAAACTCTTAGACTAGTAATTGGATCCTTAACAGTTTTGAAAATGAAAACTGTATAATAATATTTTGAATAAAAATAATGTTATCACCTTTTGATATTTGAGATTACTTCTGTAAGACTACTGATTTCTTCGCCACAATGGGATCCTGGACAGGAGAATCACCGAGCTTTCAACCAAATGGTGAAATCTAGAAAGGGTCCTCAACTCCAGCTTCTTTCCTAATATTATGAAGATCTGCACTTTCAAGCCAATATTCCATTGCACCATCAGCATTGTGCGATCTTCTAAACCGTAACGTGCCATAAGGTGCTACCTTGTTTGTCACATGCTTTAGCAGGTGGTCTAACAGCCCAGTGTCACCTATCCTTTTACGCGCCTCAACTCGAAGCGCGGGCCTTGTAATTGGATTCCCTATCATTGCTTTCTTAACCTTCATCGCTTCTAGAAGACTTAACTCCGCAACCTTGTACCTCAACACCTGGAATTATCTTGGGCTGTCCTCAACACATGGATTCATTGCCTTTAATTCAAAGTCCTCAACAGATGGAATTATCTTGGGCTGTCCATACTTTCAGAAACCAAAAGAAACCGCTGAAATAACATAACAATTCAAATGAAATAAGGCACTAACTCTCTCCAATCACCATTAAAACACACATAATCACATATAATTAAGCCTAAAGAAACGAACACACAGTAACAATTCAAATGAAATAGGGCACTAGCAAGTACAAATGCTGCTCCTTAACGTCCATTTTCGAGCCAACTTAGTCAACTTTTGACAACTTTTTACCCATGACCCGTTAAACCAACCGATTAACCGAACAAATATAACATCGCCAGCAGGTCATCTTAACTTCACAAAACATGTGACAAGTAAAAACCTAAAAGGATCTTAAGATCTATTTTCATGACCTAACCAAATTACACGTTCAGCTTCAAAGTTGAATTAATTTACCACCGAATCATGGACACCATTAGAAATGCATGTGTTCCCCGCCGCATCGCGCGAGCACCATGCTAGTATATATATATATATTCGAAGATAATAAAGTTCAGATATGAACAGAGGCTGATAGATAACTGTTTTATATTGTAGATATCAATGAGTGCGTTTTATGATATCACTGAGTGCGTTTTATGTTTATGTTTTATGTAAGTGCGTTTTATGATATCACTAAGTGCATTCTTATGTTTTTACATCGTAAGTTGAATATCATCAACATGTAAGTGCGTTTTATGATATTACTAAGTGTGTTTTAAGTCATAATATGTAATTCTAATATTAACACATGTTTGTGTATGTTTTCTTATATATACGTGCGTTTAACAACATGATCATGTGTAATCATTAATATCAATGAAAAACTAAAAACGCCTTTATAAATTTCATCAAATGCATGAACAAACTCATTCGTTTTCTTTGCTTCATTAATTGAGTGATTGTGGGTCGTCTAATGTCGTTTGAAATGGTGCTCTGTTTTATTGTGTTTTACAGAGTATGTTGTTTAATGGTGTTTTAAGTTTTATGATTTGCACGATTATAGAAAATTATAATAATTGTCAATTAATGAGATGATTTGGGCGGTATGATTAAAAAAATCAAATTATTTTACGAATAATTTGTCAATTTACCCATGGATCGTTAACGACAAACATAAAACACATTGATAATTACGGTCGTGTCATCTTGTTTTTAAACGCGGATAAAGGGCTGAGAGGGCTTCTTACACTTTATATGTTAAAGAAGCTTTGTACAATAGCCTTTCTCCGGTTATGAATACTTAATCTTTATTAATTCTTAATAGTTATTATACCCTAACCAAATAAATTTAATGGAAAATTAAATAGGGATTTCCAAATACATTAACTTTTTTTTTAACTTATAAGCATTTGTGTAACTGTTAAAATGCTACTAACTTTTTTAACTTATAAGCATTTGTCTTTAGCGTACAATTGGTGAGGCACAAGATGTCAAGGTTTGGCTATGGGCTAATGTCAGATCACTTATGGATTATTGCCCTAGCTAGGCAGTAATTTAGTCGGTTTTGGATTACATGTCCATTATATACAAACCCGTGAACTCGCCAACTTTACTTTGACCTATAATTTTACATGCATGTTTTTCAGGTAACTAGCATGAATCATGAAACTTGGGGAGGTCGCGTTCGAGCATCATGGGATATCACCTTTCAAACCGTTGTTGTGTGGTTTTAGTTATAAACATTTTCATGCAATGGTTTTTATTTAAGATAATTAACTTTATGTTTGTAAAACTAAATTGTCTAATGGGAATCCCTGTTTTAATTTAATCAATGCTCGTGTGACCTTTTGTGCTTGAAAATCATTCAAAGTTGCATCCCGGGGTGGGACAAGTCACCTCATTTTCCTTCAGTTTTTCCTCATTGAAGCTACTAAAAGACAACAATGGTCTCGCCGTAGATGCAACTTGACAGAAAAAGTGACGTCTTTCGTTTTATATGCTCATTGCAAAATACTCGTCATAGTAGGTTTGTCTCTCTACAACTATATATAAAATGGAAGCTTATCGGAAGCGTCCCCCGTCACCGGATGTTTTACGAAGCGTTTCCAAGCCGTTTCAAGGGCATTTTTGTCCCCATCACGCTTCAGAAACGGGTATTCCACCCATTTGGGTGTCCCCGTGCATTATAGGGCGAGTCGCACCCCTGGTCAAGGTTTATGTGTGCGTTTTGATAATACAATAAAACCGGGGATCAAACATATGACGCGGGTACCACTGCGGTGGCGGCGGTGGGTGCGGAGAGGAAGGGCGGTCATCGATATCTTGGGGCTCCTACTCGGCCTGCAGTTGGGGCTCCTGCAAGTGAGCAGGCGCAGGTATCCTCGGCTCTAGCTCAAGAATTATCCGGTGTTGGCAACGTTGTAAATAATATGTAATAAAATAAGTTTATTATTAATTTTTAAATAATAAAATAAGTTTATTATTAACAGTTTACTAACTTATTATTAATTTTTTATTAAACAAATAAATAAAAATTAAAGGCAAAGCGCTACGCTATTGCTTAAGCGCAACGCTTTGCCTGGTTCGTCTTCTCCATTGCCACCCATATCTAACCAAATACAAATCAAGTGTGTATAATCGAGTTAAATGCAATGAGAATCATAACTGTAATCGTAGAGGGGGAAGGAACGATGAATGGCTATAGAGAAGACCGTCTTATGTGTGTTTTTTTTGTTTGATATCAAAGCTTACCAAATTGTTGATGAATGTTTGGTGTGACAAACGCTTCCCTAGATTAGTATCGTTTTAGTCTGATCGATAAGTTATTGTAACTTGTATGTTGGTGTTATAAAATATACATGGTAGTATTTTGTTAAACCCTAGCGAACATATGATAGAAACAAAATTAGTTAAGGGGCGAAGATGGGTTCGGCCCATGCAAGTATAAAAAGTTTGCATGGGGTATAGCCTAGGGTTATTGGTCAGTTGGTTTTTGTGGTATTAATGATTGCAATCGTTTCATTGATAGCTAATCAAGATACCACGCATTTACCTGTAATCATTGTAATCATTGTGTTCATTGTTATCGATTCATTATTGCATAAACGTTAATCAAAGGATTCCACACTTTGGTTAATATGAGCGATCTTGTATCGATCCATTCCAAGGACCTACACAAATGAAATGGTCATTTTAGTATGAGTTAAATGCCATTTTCATCCCTGAGGTTTGCCACTTTTTGCTAGTTTCATCCAAAAGTTTGTTTTTTCTCATCTGGATCCAAAGGTTTTCAAATTCTTGCTCGTTTCATCCAACTCGTTAACACCGTTAGTCAAAGTCAGTTACGTGAAGGGCATTTTTGTCAATTCGTCTCTTTTTAATCCCAACCCCTATTTAAACCACACCCAAGTGAGAAATTATCCCAAACAGACAAATTATCCCATTCGTTTGGAGTTCTAAGCCTCCATGTTTCAAGAATGTCTTTTAAATCAGCATAAAGACCACCATGTAAGAATGTTTCCAACTTTCCATTAGCAATATCTACTATAACTCGGGCAGTTTCTTGAACCTCAACTAGTTGTTGGAATTGCTGCAAAAGAGGGATCCTTGCATGAATAGACATCTCAGGTAACTGCCACCATTGTTCTAAAGCAAGGTCAACACCTTTACCCAGGGGCGCAAGATATTAAGCCAGGGGTGGCTCTGGCCCCTCCCGCTTTTTGGCGCAGTGGTAGAAATTTGTGATTTCTATATGTAAATTGAGTCCGGCTCCCGCCGATTTGTCACTACCAATCGAAAAAAATTGAGTCTGGCACCTCCCGATTCGAGAACCAAGCTTCGCCACTGCCTTTACCAACAATATTTTCAGCATCACTAACACCATTTGTATTCTTTTCATGTAGAGAAAAAATCGCCTGGATTATACGAAGCTTTGGAGTTTCTTCAACTTGTGCCTTCGGAATCACATTATCTTTCAAATATGCCCAATCAGGTTGTTTCCAGAGACTATCGAGTAATATTTCCTAGTTATCAACAAGTTTACCAAAGTCTGACAACACGTCCCATTAACTGAGTTGACTCACACAAAGCAACCACTGCTCTTCCCAAAGACACATCTCAGCTTTTGGTACAGTGTTATTGTAAGTGCCTTGGGTTGCCTTAACCATGGCTTTGTAAAAGAGACTTTGAGCCCGCTGCCAGTAACCATCTTGAACAAGTGATAGCCCAACCCGTGTTTCAGCAGTAATTGATCGTTTCTTCCATAATCCATATCTCATATCTTCCTCATTCAACAATCGGTAAAGTTCAGCAAGAAATTCAGAGCATTTTGTATCATTCAAAAGAGACAAATTGGGTGTGGTTTAATTAGGGGTTGGGATTAAAAAGAGACGAATTGACAAAAATGCTCTTCACTTAACTGACTTTGACTAACGGTGTTAACGAGTTGGATGAAACGAGCAAGAATTTGAAAACCTTTGGATCCAGATGAGAAAAAAACAAACTTTTGGATGAAACTAGCAAAAAGTGGCAAACCTCAGGGACGAAAATGGCATTTAACTCTTTTAGTATAAAATGACTAGCCAAAGCACCACGCTTTGGCCATAGCGTGGTGCTTAGGGTTGTGTTTTCAGCTTTTCAGAAAAAGCAGTCAACCTAATATAATTATTAGCCCCAAATCATCACGCTATGGCCAAAGCGTAATGCTTTGGGGGGGGGGGGGTGAAAATAATTTTTGAGGGGTCTAAAGACTTATAACTTTATTATAGAAACAAACAACCATGCATTGCATGTGCCTTTTTATGAGGAGGGAAGGTTCGAATTATACGCCAACATTAAAGACACATCTTTAAGCTTGTTTTAAAAAAAACATTAAATAAATTATAAGAGGGAATATTTCATAAAATGATAACTAAGTTTTATAATTGTTTCAATCAAGTCACTCATTAAATTTGTTGTCTTAATTAAGTCATTTAAGTTTATTTTATGTTCTAATCTATATATTTCACCTTGAATAGCAGGTAAACTATCACATATGGCATTTTTTTAGTTTTTTTTAATAAAAAAAAATATGATGAAACAATTAATAAAAAAATAAAATGAATCAAATTGGTTAATACAAAAAATAAAAAAAATGGAACTAAGCATTCAATTGCTGTTGTAGGTTCCGACCAATATCCCTTCCCGTTCATATATATCTGTTTATCTTGCCCACCATTTTTTCCGGCCACAATTCATACCGAGCACCACTGATCTGAACAAAATGGCCACCTACAATAATAATCTGATGCACCTACACCCTAAAAACTAAATAAACCAGGTCCTACCCATCGTATTCTTCAAGCTTCATTCTCTGCAACTTCCACCAACCACAGTTTGAAATGGTGCCAAATCTCTTGACACTTTAATGGATATTTGACCAAGTCGGTGCAAGTGCTGCAATTAAACTAGAAAAAAGCCAAGGTGGAGATGGTGTCGCCCCTTTATAATATTGATCACCGTCGCCTTTTCTTAGAAGGAGTGATTCATCGCTACAAACATTGGAATAGATATTATTGAAGTTTTTAATTTTCATATTTTGTTACTTGAGAAATTTGCTACTTTAAAAAGTATTTTATGATTTTTTTTATTTCACGCATAACATATATTAAAAAAAAAAAAAAAAAAAAAAACTAAATACATGCCATTTGCATGGATGACCTACTACTTAGGTAAAATATATAGAATTGAAACATCAAAGTAATTTTGAGTGACCTGATTGAAACAAATTATTTTATGAGTGACTTAATTAGAACAATCCTTAAACTTGATTACTTTTTAACAAAGTTACCCCATTATAAGATGCGGTTTATGAAAACCCATCTCTCGGTGTCATTTTTTTTGTTTTTAATAATATATAAAATGTCACCTTTTTGTTTTTAATAGTGTATAAAATGCGGTTGTGAGTAAACCGCATCTCTTAGTGCAATTTTTTTAATTAATGTATTGATGCGGTTGTGAGAAGAATTGCATCTTTTGGTGTCACTTTTTTTTAAAAAAAAAAATTAGTCTATAAGATACAATTGAGGTGGTGAACCGCACCTTATGGTTATTTTTATTAAGTTGTACTAGCTGGGTGCCCGCACGATGCAGCGGGGAACACAGATACTTCTAGGGGTGTGTATGGTTCGGTTCGGTTACCGAAACTAAAACCGAAGTCATTAGATTGTCAGTTTTTAGTCCAGATTAGTTACTTTTGGTTAATAACATAAACCGAACTTTGGCTAAAAACTTTTGTCTAGAAGTACATGAAATAGAGGTATAAAAGCTAAAAATATATGAATGGTTCGGTTTCCGTTTGGTTGATTTCGGTGAACTAAGTGTACAAAAAACAATAACCGATTTTAAGTTAATTCGGTTTTTGTTAATTCAGTTTTCAATTGATTTCGGTTTAGCTTCTTCTGTTTTTTGGTTCGGTTTTTGCAAAATGTTCAATTATTGCTCACCCTTAGATATCTATAATATATTTGATAAGGACATTTTAGGATACTCAAATGTTAAGAATTTTTTAGAATGTAATGCATAATATACAACTCTCATCTTAATTCCACTTTAATTATCTCAGATTTACTCAACTTTTGTTTGCTTAAATAACAGTTTAACTTTTCCCTTTATTTTAAGCCTACTAGTAACTACTCCCATGAATTGTAAATGACTATAATTTTTTCATACGTTTATAGTTAAAAAAAAAAAACTACATCATAAAATTTGGCATTTTATTGTTTATAATTTGAGTAAGCATTGCAATTCCTTTAACTAAAAATTTGTGTTATATGATTAAAAATATATAGGAGTGAACAATAACTAAACCCTTAACAGAAATTGACCAAAATTTGACGAAACCGAACCGAAATCAATCAAAAACCGAATTAACTTAATGTCGCTTTTTTACCCTTGGTTGAACAAAATTACCAAATGAAAACTAAATAATTCATATATTCAGATATTTTTAGTGTTTATACAATCATTTTATGTACTTATAAGCCATAATTTTAGCCAAAGTTGGTTTTTGGTTAGTAACCAAATTAACTAAAATAACCAAACTGAAAAGGATAATACAAACAAATAAACCGAACCAATTAACTTCTTGGTTAATAAGATCAGTTAACCGATAACTTTGGTTTCTGTTTCAATTGAGGCTAATAAGCGAACTGAACCGAACCCAACCATACATCATTAGAAGTTTTTGTATTTGTTGTTGCATCACTCGGGCATCTTGCTATGAATATATGAATGATTCGGTTTCAGGTTGGCTTATTTCAGTTAACTAAGGGCACAAAGAAAAAAACCGATAAACAATTTTAAGTTAATTCGGGTTTTGGTTAATTTAGTTTTCGATTGATTTTGGTTTAGTTTCGTATGTTTTTTAGTTCAGCTTCGGTTCATAGTTCAGCTATTGCTAACCGATATTGGTAATCATGTCGCACATAAAAAAATTTAAATACAAAAATAACAATATTATACTCAAATTAAAGAGAATAAAATGCTCTTTTTTTATGATGTACTTTTTTAAGAAAAAAATTAAAGTATGAGAAAAATATGGGCGTTCAAAAAACCGTAGGGGTAGTTTGCTTAAAATAAGGGGGGAGTTTAATTAGTTTTTAAGTAAGCGAAAAGTTAAGTAAAGTTGTGGGGATTAAAATATAATTAAGATTAGGGATTAAATTGTAATTAGTGGTTGAAAGTCTAATTTACCGCATCTTAGGGTTGTACCTTATGCATTAAAAGAAAAAAAAGTTCTTAACTTTTGGGTATCTTAAACTACCCTTCACTCCTGCATTATATATAGTATAGATATAGATATGTAGTTATAAAACTTATACTCATTATAAAATTACAATCTTATACATGTTTGCTATACATATTTTGACCTCTTGGTCTAGTGGTATAGTGTCTTACAAATGTAAGATTGTGGGTTAAATCCTTACAAACGCAAGATGAGTTGAACAAAGCTGTAATAAAAATTTGCTTTTAAAAAAAATAATATCAAAGTGTTTTAACCTCTTCGGGACATGCAACTGGTATCAATGATTGAGAAAGTCTTTTAAGGCTGCTGACTAATTTATTGCACAAGTGGATATGTACGTTCGTTTCCTGGCTTTTCCCCAAGCGACCTAGTCACCCTTGTTTTAGTCTTTGCTTGTCAACGGTTTTGTGTTTAATAAAATATCAAATAAAATTACATGTAGCTACAAAATTCTTAAGGCAATCTAAAAGTAATTAAGATTTATGGCACCCTTGTCCTCCAATGGAATCTCACACTTCATGCATTCTACTCTCAACAGAGTAGGGTTATTCTGAAATGAGGGGCTGGACCTTAGGGGGGGCCCGGGGACCGGACCTGATGGGTGCGGGGCTTCGTTATGGGTGGTACCGTTGGCCGTTCAAAAAAAAAAAAAAAAAAAAAAATGCATTCTACTCTCAAGCTCAACCTTCTCACCACAAATACGTCCTACCTCTGTAATGGCTGTCAGGTCCCTGGAACCGGGTCACGCTCCGTTTGCACCATCTGCAATTTCGACTTACATGAATTCACACAACACATCAACACCCTTCATATTGTATATTTTTTTTCTAAAAGTAATTTCTTGTTTGTTTATTTTAATGAAAAGAGAAAAATAAACGGAAAAAAAAAGTATTACCCAACCGCATAATTCTTCGTATGCAAACAACGATCCGCCTTCAAAAACTCGCTATTAAACCAGGACTGGCTTAATCCAGTTTTCTGGTAATAAGGCAAACAAAATTTACACTCCTAGTTTTTGCAAATTGTTACATAATCAAACCTTTAAACAAACCGCAACAATAAATGAAATTCAATTTTTTTGATTATTGACCAATGGGTAGATCTTAAGAAGAAAATTATCTAAATCAAAATCATTAAACCAATTGGTGTGGGCGTTTTAATAAAATAGAGCGTGGATAAATATAATATAATATAATATATTTTATCATTATTGTAAAACAGTTTTTGATAATAACACATACTTATCTAGATACCGCATGTTCTAATAGTCATGTTATTCTGTACTTGCGCGTTTAATAATATACGGTATATAATTCCATACAATTTATTTATATCAAAAAATCAGGATGTTACAAAATGCAACCGACTAACTTTTGTAATTTATTTTCAAACCAAAATAGAAACCGAGGCATATTATGATTAATTGAGATTCGATACGCGATAGAAACCCACCTAGGAAACCCTACCTATGAAAACTCTTATCCCTCTCCTTCATTCTTCATCTTGGCAGCCGCTACATTCACGAACAAACCCTAACACACAAACACACACAAACTCTCCGTCTCTCTCTATTCCGCCCGTCTCTCTCTCTCTAACCCTCTCTCTTCGGGTCTCTCTCTCTCTCCTCCTCCCCTTTTCAGCGTTGGCCGGACACCACCTAACTCGGTGGTGGTGGTGCAGTGGTTTTGAAGCCTCAAAAGGCTGTGTTGGTGGCTCATCTCAATAGATCCGATGGGAATGGGGTTTTTGGTGGTGGTTTCTTTATGGCGATGGTTTGATGGGTCTGTAGGGTGGAGACATGGAACGATGGTGACAGTAATGGTGCCTGTGATGGTAGTTCCGACTGGGTTGTTCAAGCTCAGCAATGGTGGTTTGGTTTCTAGCGAGCAGATCCGACGGTTTGTGGGTTTCAAGCCTTGTTTTGGTCTCGGGTCGTCTGTGTTAGTTTTCGAGTCAAGGTCCGGTTAGGTTAATTATCGGTGGGGGTGATCCGGTTGTTAGTGGTGAAGACCGGCTGTGTTGGTTACTCTCGGGTCTGGGTTTTATTTTAGGTCTGATGGTTTGGTTACGTTTGTTGCTCGGTTTTGGTGCAGAAGTTGACTGGTGGAGGTACGAAGACTTAGATGGGGTTCCAGGTTAGCAGTCGTGGTCTGATCGGGTTTTGGTTCATGATCGGTGTCGAGATGATGCTTCATTTTGGTAGTCCCAGTTCTGGTCACAAGTCCGGGTTGGGTCTGGTTTGAATGTAGTCAAGGCTCGGGTCAAGTACAGTCAACACTTGTCAGATCTGTTACTAGTTGGTTTGGGTTTTGGTTGATCTAGGTCAGTCACGGTTCGGGTTAGGTTTTTGTTTAGGTGTTAGTTGGATCCGGTCTACGTGCGGTCAAGCGGTCACATCTGGTCAACGATCCGGTCTACATGTAGTTCTAGGTGGCTCCGGGTTACGCGCATATAATTTGGTATAACTTATATTCGTGTGTATTATTATCTTATTTATAGATATCATATATTTATAAATGTTATGTATTTGTAAATATTATTATATTTATGAATATTATAAATTTATAAATATATTGATATGGACGAATTAGTTTTAACTCGCGAACGGACCGAATAATAATAATAAATGGTAATTATATTATATATCGAACGATTTGGTAAATAGTTAATTTGACGTAACTTATGATATCAGACATCAGACTAAATAACATTGGACTATATTTGATATA
The DNA here is from genome assembly GCA_028751855.1 of Ambrosia trifida. NCBI lineage: Eukaryota > Viridiplantae > Streptophyta > Magnoliopsida > Asterales > Asteraceae > Ambrosia > Ambrosia trifida. Next base: position 58,286,440 of record CM054128.1, on the reverse strand, counting down.
TGTATATATATATACTAGTACGAAACCCGTGCGATGCGACGGGAACGACACTTTGCATTGCGGTACTTATTCCAAATTTGTATAATATTTATTGTAGCATTGTTGCGGTTGATATACGTCATAAGCATTGTACATGTATAGTAGTAACTAAAAAGATATAACACTTAAATTATAAAGTACTTCAAGAAACATTTGATAAAATAAAGTAACATACGAAAGGAATACTAAATATTATTAAACATAAAAGTTGAAAACTAAAAGCCCAAGCGTGACCTACTTAAATCATGAGATCAATTTAGTTATACACCTTCCAAATGTGCATGATCTTATCTATATTGTCTACCCACCATTCTTTATCAAGAGTGATCCTTGGAATTTGTTGTATGTCATGTTTGATTATTACATCTTTTGGAGGATGTATACGATTTATTTCAATAATCAAAATCTAGAACAAATTCTTGCTTCCAATCTATTTTTAATATTTTCAGTGGACACATAGATTTTTATTTTCTTGTTGTTGTTTTGCAAAGTCAACATGATAATTAAAATGAAGAAAAATCATATCATACCTGACTAAATTAAATAAAAAGTTACTTGAATAAACAAAATAAAATAAACTACGATACTAAACATAACACAACTTTTAAAGAAACATATAATATTAAACCGCATGAAATCTGTTGCGCTTCTAAATCGACACCCAGAGTATCTTAAATGCAGGTTTCAGTTTAGTGTCTGAACCTGCAGTATCTTCAAATGCATCGTCTTCTTTGTCATTTTCATCAGAATGGTCTAGATCAATAACTTGACTCCATTTCCATTCAGAGAGCATTCTCTTCCTATTAATTGCATGCATCCGATCCTTAAAAGAATTAAAAACATTTAATACACAGGTTAATAGAAGATGAAATAAATACTGATATTACCTATTCACTAACTTCACATTGAAGATCGGATTTGTAGGGACTAAACATTGCACCATAGCAAATAATCTCAACACTAATTTCACAATTATCCTGGAATAAAACATATACAATATACCACAAAAAATAACAACAATGTTAATATTAAAATGTAAACATTAACAAATACAACCTTAGACGCTTGTGTAGCTATTGGTTTGTTCATTTCCGTATGTTTTCATCTAAATGAATCTGCAAAACCAAGAAAATAACATTTACATGACTAAGATATGTATAAAAAGGTATAATTAGTAAAATGGGACGAATGATAACCATAAACTAACAAATAATCAACCTTAGAAGCTTCAACATTAAAATTCAAATTTAGATGCATGCCTAAGTATTTTAGCAAGTGAAGTAGGTATGCATTACTATGTATTTATAGGATAAACTTTAGTAGGTTAGTATACGGTTTAAATTTTAAAACTCATGATTTTCCCACCCCTTTAAATTAGGAAAGTTTGTTTATATTTGACTAAAGTGTAAAAAAAATATTATGCTTTCTGTAAATACCGAATCAATTGATTTTATCTTTTATTTTATTTTTTAAACTTGTTAAAAAGAACCTTTTAAATTAGGGGGTTTTGTTGTTATTAACATAGATGTTAATATCACATGGATATACAATATGCATTAGGTGTTTTCTGCTGAATTTATGTAGTGGGGGTTTTTAATAGAACTTTACCTACAATTAATATCTAATATGTATCTTTATATTTTAAAATTAATTATTTTAAAGTTTTATATATTTAGCTAATTATGTATATTTAAAAGTTTAATGACATTTCTTTTATTTAATTATATTTATGTGTACACCTATTAATATATGCATGCATACCCACATACATATGCTCATACTGCTAATGTTGATTATTTAAACAGGGTACTACAACTGAAGATATCAGTAGCAAATGTGATAAAACATTCTTATAGCCTAGGCTTGTGTTGCGGTATTGTTACCGTGTGACAAATTATTTATCTCCGAAAGCAAGGATGATCCACATCGTTTGACATCGTTATCATATTTTAAGAATCACCAAAGCTGGTCTGTAGATTTCGAGTGCCCTGATTGATTTTTTAAATCTATGCATTTGATTGATGTGAATTTTTTATTATTAGACCGAACAATATTTAGAACCAAATTCAATTTTACGATTTTGAGTTTTACTTAGACATGATATGGTGTTATGATTCAACATCCATATTGACAATAAACATGCCTAAGTTCTTTCATTCCGTCTAAATTATGTTGATATGTAATCCAAATTTCACTTACATTTTAGTTTTTAATTTAATGTCAAACTTTATAATATTTTCTTCTAAAACAAGGCGTTAGCTCTTTTATGTTTACTTCTACATTAATGGAATGTACCATACAACAAAATTAGTTATATCTTTTAAACTTTTACTTAAAAAGCATTTCATTGTACGTGAAATTTGGATTCTTTTGGTTAAACATGCAATGCAATAATCACTTGTACATAACGCATTTCATTCTTGTACATTTCAATCTACACGTCGATATTGACAAAGACAAACATCGAAACGTCAACAAAAATGAGCAGATTCACGGTATTTTTTGAATGTTTATAAAACATAATAGTCTAAAAGTTATGATATGATTAAATAAAAGAATTATAATTTTGTAGAGGAGATGAGAGGAAAAAAGTGTAACTACTAACTAAAAATGGGGAAACTAAGCTTAACTAAAATAATGTACTAAAGTGTAAAAGTATTTCAATGACTATTTTACGCTCATTTTAGGGTTGTTAATGAAAATAAAGTTATTAACTTTTGGATATCTTAAACTATCCCTCCCTCATACATTATAATATAGTATGGATTTATATAATTAAGTATATATAGGTGACGAAATGTATAGAGTCCCGTGAATCAGAATTGTGGATAAAAGGACTTGATGGCTTGTGTTTGAAAGTTGATTTTGGGAAAAATTGTAGACAACGGGTGTTGTCTAGTTTGTAAAAAAACATAGGAAACTCTGCCCAAATTTTTATAAAATCAAAGCGTAACGAACCGCTATTTCTATTAATAAATTCCCCTAAGTGTTTTGGACAAATGCATTATTATATACAAATCGAAATGCTTTCAAGGAGTATATATTCGAAACAATAAAGATGATATCCAAACAATATTTGAGAAAAAGTAACAAATGTTATTAATCGGTTTTAATAACTAAATTTGTATTTCCGCAAAGAGTATTTTCTAAAATATAATTACACAAAACAAATACATTTATATGATTTACGAGACGAGCTACGATTCAGGATAAATATACGTTTTAGGGTACTAGTCCAACATAGTTACATACAAATAGTAACAAGTGTGCAACTTGGGTGCTATGTTGTATGTAACATGTGAATATAGATAAGTCACGATCGGTTCGTCGAGTTGAAACGTATTAAGACTCGTGTTAGTACACATGAGTCTAGACAGTCGAATTGACTATCTTTTAAGCGGTTAATAAGCTAGGCTTATGTGTGATAGACTGTTAAGGTGTCCTTTATTGGTAATTAGGGCACGAGGAAGTCGGTCGAGGTTTCAGGCTTTGTTTGCTAGCTTAGCATGGAAATTAAGGTGAGTTCATGACCCGGCTTTTTACTGTTTTTGTAAATGTTTTCGGGGGGGGGGGGGCATGCTTCTTTTATGAAAACCTGAGGAACTTAAAGCGAAATAAAGTTTTGGGACATGTTTATCGTTACAAATACTTTTATAAAGTCGTACATGGAAAAAGGGAAATGAAATGGGTTGCGTGAGTGTTGTCGGGCAATATGCACCCGTCCGACCTCCAGTCGACCCGGGTGGGGTTCTCAAGCCTAATAGATCTATCCACATTTCCCCCATTATGTACCCATGTATTAGTGGTTTCCTTGGGACTTGGATGAGTCGTATAGCTAACAAGAGATAACCATAGTATAACATGACCTTTACGTTTCCAAAAGTGTATAGCATGTTTCTCCCCCGTGAGAAAGTGTGTGAAAGCGGCGCTGTGAAACTCACCTTAGGTTGCTTCCTTCTCAATTAGATGATCTGACAATGAAATGATAGTCCCTAATACCAACGACCTATCATGAAATATGTACTAGTGTCTAGACTATCAACCAATAGGTTAACTAGTCCCCGATTGTCTAAATCATGACCATGTATGTTTGAAAACGTGTTTAAATGCTGACTTGATGATACAAAACAGACTCGACATCCCGTTGGTGACCCGTTACATCAGTTGATCAAGCACACATACTTTACATACAAGAATTGCACATAAAACACTTAGTTTATATCAGATTTCCATTTCTGCAGTCGAAGGTTCAAATGAAAAATATTAAATTTGGTTCGTGCCTATCTATGGGTGGAATGGAAATTTTGGTTCGACCCAAACCTTGCTGAACCATTTAAACGGACAAGTGAGCTGGGACTCCTAGTGTGGTTGTGCCTGTGCTTGGGGTTGCAAGTGAGCAGGCGCAGGTATCATTGGCTCTAGCTCAAGAATTAACCTCTGGCGTTGGCAACTTTTTAAATAATAAGTAATAAAATAAGTTTATTATTAATTTTTAAATAATAAAATAAGTTTATTATTAACAGTTTATTAATTTATTATTAACATTAATGGTCTATTAATTTATTATTAATAGTCGTGTGTGTGTGTGTTTTTTTGTTTGATATCAAAGCATACCAAATTGTTGATGCATGTTTGGTGTGAGAAACGCTTCTCTAGATTAGTATCGTTTTGGTCTGATTGATAGGTTATTGTAACATATATGTTGGTGTTATGAAACATACATGGTAGTATTTTGTTAAACCCTAGCGAACATATGATAGAAAAGAAATTAGATAAGGGGCGAAGATGGGTTTGGCCCATGCAAGTATAGATAGCTTGCATGGGGTGTAGGTTAGGGTTGTTGGTGATGTGTCACAAGATTAACATATAAAACATGCATAATCAGTCTCACTCCTATTTGTGTTTCTCAGGAAACTGGAGCTCCAAGCCGGAAACAAGAGATTTTCGAGGAAACACAGACAAAAAATGGAGATTCCTGAGGATACGCGACTTGTAGCATGTTCCCTGTATGTTTGAAGACCATCCCAAGACATAAACAGTGATAAAATCAGCCCGGGACAGACCCAGCACACCCATGCACACTTTCACGGAGGCCCTACATGCTAGAAGACAACGCAGCCAACTTGGGAGACAAGAAATCTAACTGGACCACATTGCACGCTCGTGCTTGAGACAAACAGTACAGACATGCAGAGCTACAACAAACAAAACGTACGTAGGTTATGGCATGACCGTGCCACTTCCTATGTATGCCCGTGCTTGCCCTGGCGGGTCCATAAATAGCAAGCTTGACTCCACCATTTGAGATATCCCATCCTTTCCCATTTCATCTAGTCTTGAGCCTTCTTGGTTCGACTTCCAAGCTTCTTGCAGAGATCTTGGGGTCCCATGGGAGGCCTTAGGGCGGCCATCCCAACACACCCACCAAGGTTAGGCCTCGTCCTACCTTGATCATCTTGGCCAAGCATGGGATCGTAGAGTAGCATATGCAATAAACATCGAGGGTCGTGAGGATTACTTTAGATACATAGCACTAGGAGATGGAAGGCTTGTCTATGAGCAGCCATGTTCATGTGTTGATGATTCTTATGGTTGTATCTTTCTATGAATCCCAAACCCATTTTGATTTCTAGACTTTTATTATTATTATTATTATTATTATTATTATTAGTAGTAGTAGTAGTAGTTTGTTTTTAGTTATTTGTTGTGTTATCTTCTTTCTAATTCTTGTTTATTTATCTTGTGATAGGTTCAAATGGTGAATAACTAAAATCAACCCTAACTTAATTAATAAACTAACTAGAGGTTTAATCAGCTTCTGGTTGTTCCGAGCTAGATCCAAGGCAAGAAAACCAGTAGTGAGACAGATCCTTCGGGCTTCTTATATCCAAACCGGGTTCTAAGCAATGGCTTCTGAAGTGGACCAGATCTAAGTGACACATTTCTGGTACTTACTAGATGATTGAATGATCTTTTTGGCAAAGGGTGGATTCCCTACGGGTGCACCACTGATCTTCGGATTGCACACCCTTAGGATTATGTTCCACCTTTGTTAAGGATTTCATTCATTTCGGGAGGTTATGGGTTGGGTTTATTAAGTCATATATCATTAAACCAACTTTGTATTTATTTGATCAATAAATATTATAGTGTCACTTTTAAAGATAAATAAAACAAGAATTCTATATCTAGGTCTCGTTAGTATGAATTCGTTAACCATTGGGGATACATGTTGCCTGAGCTGACTATAAGAGAGATCATTCAATCTTCATGATCGTTAACCTACTTAGGGGATACGATGTCGCCAGGACTGACTGTAAGAAGAGATCCTTCGGCAAGGAAAGCAGAAGCTAAGGGAGGTGTACGGTGTTCCAGGACAGAAGTCAAGCCTCCATTGCAAGATGAGTCTGAGGACCAGAGACTTAACCACGATTTGGGAAGCCTGCGAAAGAAGGGCTCAGTCGGAGTACCTTCATATGGACGCGCATTGGGTGGTTAAGCATACTACTTAGTAGTGGCCCCATTTCTCTATCAAGGAGTCAACACTTCAAGCTTACTCTCTTCCTCCTCACAAATAATTAATCTTAAATACTAAGTCTAATAATAAATTTAACTTATACAGAGGGCCCCGAGATGTGCATATCAGCTATCTCTACTATTTTATCCTTTTATCTTATAAAACCCAAAACATTTTTAAAACTATTTTTCTTAGAACACGTCCGCTTTATTTTCTCTTTACAAACCCGATCAGCTATAAATTTAACACTTGTAAAAAGGTTTAGAAAAAATCTGTCGTTTTCCTCCAAACCAATGTTTTGGAGTTGACACATCAAGTTTTTGGCACCGAGAAAATTGACATCTTTTTAAATTACTATAGCCAAACGCATTTGTTGGTCAGTTGGTTTTTGTGGTATTAGTGATTGTAATTGTTTCATTGATAGTTAATCAAGATACCACGCATTTACCAGTAATCATCGTGTTCATTGTTATCGATTCGTTATTGCATAAACGTTAATCAAACGATTCCGCACTTTGGTTAATCCAAACAATCTTGTATCGATCAATTCGAAGGACCTAATTCCGCACTTTGGTTAATCTGATCAATCTTGTATCGATCCATTCCAAGGACCTACACAAATGAACTGGTCAGCCAAAGCACCACGCTTTGGCCATAGCATGGTGCTTAGGGTTGTTTTTTCAGCTTATTAGAAAAAGGAGTCAACTTAATACAGTTATTGGCCCCAAATCACCACACTATGGCCAAAGCGTAATGCGGAATGGGGGGGGGCTGAAAATAATTTTTGAGAGGTCTAAAGACTTCCAACTTTATTATAGAAACAAATAACCATGCATTGCATGTCACGTGCCTTTTTATGAGGAGGGAAAGTTTGAGTTATACGCCAACATTAAAGTCACATCTCTAAGCTTGTTTAAAAAAAATTATATGATGCGGTTTATGAAAACCCATCTCTCGATGACATTTTTGTTGTTTTTAATAATGTATAAAATGTCACCTTTTCGTTTTTAATAGTGTATAAAATGCGGTTATGAGTAAATCGCATCTCTTAGTGCAATTTTTTTTTAATTAATGTATTACATGCGATTGTGAGAAGAATTGCAGCTTTTGGTGTCACTTTTTTTTAATTAGTCTATAAGATACATTTGAGGTGGTGAACCGCACCTTATGGTTGTTTTTTTTTTTTTTTTGAACGGCCAACGAATCAATTCCGAGTACTCTCGGGCACCCTTTTGGCGAATCAGGTACTCGAGAGTACCCGGACCACCAATTCCCGGGAAAACCCGACCACTCACCCGCCCGAAGGCACGACGGTGAAATAGTCGGTAAAACCAGTCGGGATCAGGACTCGAACCCAAGCCAATGGCCGGGTCATCCCTCATTTCCCATCCACCAATGTCCTCCAAATGTAGCTAGTGAGAATTGAACCCAAGACTCTCATAGGAAACTTTAGGCCCTCAACCAACTGTACTATAAGTGTTGGACTATGGTTGTTTTTATTAAGTTATAAATATCAAGTGTTTTAACCTCTTCGGGATATGCAACTGGTATCAATGATAGAGAGTCTTTTAAGGCTGCTGAGTGCTGACTAATTTATTGCACAAGTGGTATCAATGATAGAGTGTCTTTTAAAATGTCACCCTTGTTTTAGTCTTTGCTCGTCAACGGTTTTGTTTTTAATAAATATCAAATAAAAATACACGTACAGTACACCTGTAGCTACAAGATTCTAAAGGAAATCTAAAAGTTTTTTTTTTTTTTTTAACGATCAATGAAAGATTTTATTTCACCGAGCTAGCGGGATACTAGTATATCACCCAAATACAATGTATATTAAAGCATTCAATTTCACCGTATAAACTACCAACCAATTCTAGAAAAGCTAAAGTGTCGCCATGAATTTCAATCCAAGGACGGTTGTTTTGCCCTTGACATCACCCATAAATAACTTAGAGCCTTGATATCGCCGAGCACCTTAGTAAGATGAACCTGTTGAATATTAAAAACCACCTCGTTCCGATGTTTCCAGATGCACTAAATCGTTGTTAAACATACCACGTTAAACGCCTTTTTCTTTTTCGTCGAGCCGCCAATATGCTGATGAAGCTGCAATAGATCCTTAAAATGAAACATATAGATTGAACCTATATTACACCATTGAGAAACCAGATTCCACAAGATTTGGGAGAAGGAGCACGAGATAAATAGATGTTCCGTAGATTCACCAAACTCGCCGCAAAATGGACACCATTCCGAATCTATATAAATATTTCTTCTTCTTAGTGCAACACGAGTCGGTAGCCGGTCCTGTTCAGCCTGCCACGCAAGAACTAACGCCTTTTTTGGAGCCCAGGAATTCCACTGCAGGATAAAGGACGCCTGATCGAACCTTGCCGCATGCAACGAAGACTTAAACTCTCCAACTTTAAAACTGCAGACCTGTAGTAATTAAGATTTATGCATTCTGCTCTCAAGATTAACCTTCTCACCACAAATACGTCCTACCTCTGTAATGGCTGCCAGGTCCCTGGAACCGGGTCACGCTCCGTTTGCACCATCTGCAGTTTCGACTTACATGAATTCACACAACACATCAACGCCCTTCATATTGTATTTTTTTTTCTAAAAGTAATTTCTTGTTTGTTTATTTTAATGAAAAGAGAAAAATAAACAGAAAAAAAAAGTATTACCCAACCGCATAATTCTTCGTATGCAAACAACGATCCGCCTTCAAAAACTCGCTATTAAACCAGGACTGGTTTAATCCAGTTTTCTAGTAATAAGGCAAACAAAATTTACACTCCTAGTTTTTGCAAATTGTTACATAATCAAACCTTTAAACAAACCGCAACAATAAATGAAATTCAATTTTTTTGATTATTGACCAATGGGTAGATGTTAAGAAGAAAATTATCTAAATCAAAATCATTAAACCAATTGGTGTGGGCATTTTAATAAAATAGATCGTGGATAAATATAATATATTTTACCATTATTGTAAAACAGATTTTGATAATAACACATACTTATCTAGATACCGCATGTTCTAATAGTCATGTTATTCTGTACTTGCGCGTTTAATAATATACGGTATATAATTCCATACAATTTATTTATATCAAAAAATCAGGATGTTACAGAATGCAACCGACTAACTTTTGTAATTTATTTTCAAACCAAAATAGAAACCGAGGCATATTACGTTTAATTGAGATTCGATACGCGATAGAAACCCACCTAGGAAACCCTACCTATGAAAACTCTTATCCCTCTCCTTCATTCTTCATCTTGGCAGCCGCTACATTCACGAACAAACCCTAACACACACACAAAAACTCTCCGTCTCTCTCTCTCTCTCTTCCGCTCATCTCTCTCTCTCTCTAACCCTTTCTCTTCGGGTCTCTCTCTCTCCTCCCCTTTTCAGCATTGGCCGGACACCACCTAACTCGGTGGTGGTGGTGCAGTGGTTTTGAAGCCCGAAAAGGCTGTGTTGGTGGCTCATCTCCACAGATCCGATGGGAATGGGGTTTTTGGTGGTGGTTTCTTTATGGCGATGGTCCGATGGGTCTGTAGGGTGGAGACATGGAACGATGGTGACAGTAATGGTGCCTGTGATGGTAGTTCCGACTGGGTTGTTCAAGGTCAGCAATGGTGGTTTGGTTTCTAGCAAGCAGATCCGACGGTTTGTGGGTTTCAAGCCTTGTTTTGGTCTCGGGTCGTCTGTGTTAGTTTTCGAGTCAAGGTCCGGTTAGGTTAATTATCGGTGGGGGTGATCCGGTTGTTGGTGGTGAAGACCGGCTGTGTTGGTTACTCTCGGGTCTGGGTTTTATTTTAGGTCTGATGGTTTGGTTACGTTTGTTGCTCGGTTTTGGTGCAGAAGTTGACTGGTGGAGGTACGAAGACTTAGATGGGGTTCAAGGTTAGCAGTCGTGGTCTGATCGGGTTTTGGTTCATGATCGGTGTCAAGATGATGCTTAATTTTGGTAGTCCCAGTTCTGGTCACAAGTCCGGGTTGGGTCTGGTTTGAATGTAGTCAAGGCTCGGGTCAAGTACAGTCAACACTTGTCAGATCTGTTACTAGTCGGTTTGGGTTTTGGTTGATCTAGGTCAGTCACGGTTCGGGTTAGGTTTTTGTTCAGGTGTTAGTTGGATCCGGTCAACGTGCGGTCAAGCGGTCACATCTGGTCAACGATCCGGTCTACATGTAGTTGTAGGTGGCTTCGGGTTACGCGCATATGATTTGGTATAACTTATATTCGTGTTTATTATTTTCTTATTTATAGATATCATATATTTATAAATGTTATGTATTTGTAAATATTATTATATTTATGAATATTATAAATTTATCAATATATTGATATGGACGAATTAGTTTTAACCCGCGAACAGACTGAATAATAATAATAAATGGTAATTATATTGTCTACCACACCATATAGCCTTATATCTAATCATCGACCAATAATGCAAATATTGAGTAAATGTTTGGGTCTGGAGGTGTTGTGATTCAATAATATTGGGCGGGGTGGTCATCACAACATCACACCCATCACACCCAATCCTATTGTGTCACCTCAATCCATCGCACTTCATCACATTCTATCACTAAACTCATGAAGCGGTCATAAATTCTTTCACTAAACTTTTTTTTAAGTAAACTATAAATTTTAATGAATTGAAACAAACATTTTGTAAATGTAAACAAAGAAATACAATTGAACTTAAAAAAATAAAAAAAATAAAAACATAAAAAACTAGAAGTTAACTACCCAATCTCACTTATCACAAATTTCACATTCTCGTTTGATAAGAATCGACTTGTATAGTTCTTCGGCGTATTCATGATTTTCCTTCATAACCTTCAAATCGTTATTTTTTCAACTTCAGACAAATGTTTCATGAAGGTGTTCTCTTTTTATTTTAAGTCCTCCAACAACTTGCGCTATTCTCGATTCTCCTCCATTTCCACCAACTTTACCGACTTGTATTCGGCGATCTCATCCACCCAAACCGCTTTCCCTTTGCCACTTGACCACTCAAAACATTTCCACAGAGTCATGGTTTTCGTCGGTGTTGTGTTTTCGGTGGGGACGGAAAATTCTTCATTCAAATTGATATCAAGAATGTTGCATGACAACCCATCGTACAATTTCCCGAATCGGATGTTTTAGATGGTTTTTTAGAACGACCACCCCTTCCCTTCCTCCACGAGTTTTCGTTGCCCTATGTTCGGTCACCCCGGATTGTTAACAGGAACCCACTTGGAATGATGTCACACTCTCAAATTCCACTTGCAAGATTTTACCGCAAGGTGCGTGACACACCAGGATCCATGTCAACAGTCACAATAAACAACAACTATATGAGTAAAAATAACATAAACCAAAGCATGTAGTTTTAAAAGTATCAATAAAAAAACACAGCGAAAGCATAATAGTTACAATCCTCAAATATAAATAAAAGACAAGTGCTTTAAAGGTTTATCGGATACATCAACCTAGACATCGTGCGACCCCGTGCGCGTATCCAAATGCTTCTACCTTAGCGACCTGAGAAAACATGCCAAAAATATCAACATACAATGCTGGTGAGTTCACAGAGTTTATAAAAACATTTCATAAATTTTTGAAAGATCAATACCGTTACTACTATGTTTTGCGTACGTTAGCTAGACGAATGAATGTCACTACTACGATTGGAAAGCATTACTGACAAGTGACAAGCGTTTCGTGTTTCTGCCCGTGTAGGCTACCGTCATCCTCATAGGCCCGCAGTTCGAGACAATATGCACCCGCCCGACCTCCGGTCAACCTGGGTGGGGTTTGTCAAACCCAATAGATCTATCCACACTTCCCCCGTTATGTACCCCCATATTAGAGACTTGGATGAGTCGTATAGCAAACAAGAGATAATTATAGTATAACATGACCTTTACGTTTCCAAACATGTGTAGCATGTTTCTCCCCTGTGAGAAAATGTGTGAAAGTGTGGCTGTGAAACTCACCTTAGGTTGCTTCCTTCTCAATTAGATGATCTGACAATGAAATGATAGTCCCTAATACTGGCGACCTATCATGAAATGTGTATAAGTGTCTAGACTATCCACCAATAGGTAAACTATTCCCTGATTGTCCAGATCATGACCATGTATGTTTGAAAACGTGTTTAAATGCTAATTCGACTACACAAGACAGACTCGACATCCCGTTGGTGACCCGTTACATCAGTTGATTAAGCACACATAGTTTACATACAAGAATTGCACATAAAACACTTTGTTTATATCAGATTTCCATTTATGCAATCGAAGGTTCGAATGAAAAATATTAAATTTGGTTCATGCCTATCTATTGGTCGAATGGAAATTTTTGTTCGACCCAAACCCTGCTGAACCAATTAAACGGACAAAATCACATCAATTCTGGTCGAAACCTTCATGATAGGCAACAAATCACAGTAGTCAACTTTATCTATTCTATCCTCATGTAACACTACCATTTACACTCATAAATCCGTCCATTTCACATAACAATGGAGACTATCAAAATAACATCTTGTACAAGTTATTAAGCACAAATTTACATGTATTAGTGAATCCCTAATCGTATCATCATCATCATGAAAAACCCTAGATCTAGCATAAAACCCCCCAAAATGGGTAAAACTCAATCAAACATCAATTAAACATCAACGCACCCATAAATCATGCTCCAAATCAATCCTAAATCCTCTACACAACACCTACACATCATCCTATAACATGTAACACATAAAACAATCATCCAACATCATTAAAATTTGGGGTTTTACAAGAAAACTCATTATTTATGTATAGGTTTAGTTTGGAAAGATGTTAGGAAGGTTTTTATTTATGAGAACTCATTTGAATCAGATCTGGACACTTTGGGTTTAATAAAAATGTATGAAATTGTATCAAAAACGGTTTAGATGATGAACACACCTTGAATCTTCCCTCGTTGTGGTTATAGAATGTGTTTTAGCTTTAGGATATGAAAAACAAGGGCAAAAACTCCTTCCTACAGGTTTGGGGTTGAGAGAGAGCATTTGGAGGTGAGTTAGGGTTGTGAAATGATGAAAATGAGGCAAAGTGTTATATTTATACTCTGTTTTCGTTCGCACCCTTACAAGGTTGAACTAAACAAATAACTTTTGGTTCGTGCTTTATCAGTTTTCATTCAACCCTTCCCCTAGGTTGAATGGAAACTCAGTTTACTTGTATGATCTTCCGATTCACAATCTTGCCATTTTAACACATGTTAACACACCTTATCACATAAATATGCATTTTAACATATGTTAACATACCTAATCATAGGGGTGAGCATTTTGTGGTTCGGACCCACAGGAACCTTGGACCCGAACCTTTTTAAAAATATGGGTCAGTTTCCGGTTCTAGATTTATGTGAATTATCGGTTCCGGGTCGGGTCGGTTCCAAACCCACTGTAACATCGCGTGTTTTTCACAAAATTAATAAAATTTTGAGCTCATTTTTTTTGTTGTTCCGTTTTCTTTATTCGTAACCCATCGTCATTGAATTCTATTCTAACTATTTCGAATCATATACCTTTAATTTTATTTACAAACCGATACTATAAACGAGATTTATTAAATTTGATTAACTTAGAAATCCATCCATTTAATACCTTGTCATACACACACACACACACACACACATATATATATATATTATATCCATATTATCTATAATAGTAATATAAAAAAAAGAATGAAAATAATTGAAACTTGGTTTAGTTGTTTTGTCCTTTGTGGACTTTTGTATCAAACACACACAGCAACCCAATTTGTTGCTTTCATTTGTTTTGTTTGTGAGCTCCATCACCAGTGACAACCTCAATAGGCCATCCTTGATTTACTTTTTTTGAGCACAAACCCACTTGACCTTTTTTTTCCCTTGCAAACCATGTATAGGTCAAGCGAACTTTGACTCACAAAGTTGAATTTTGACTACACTAGCTTTCTCAAATTTTGGAAACAAAAATAGTGATTGAATCATTAAAAGCTGATTGACAATCAATTCGGCTCCAAACCAACCTACTATTACGCATTTCACGCGAGAATTAATCGGCTTTGATCGAGTCTTGGTCAAAAATGATAAACTTTCCTTGAACTAATTTATGCATAAATAGACCCACTCCTCGACTTAGAAACCTTGCGCAAAACCACCTCCTACCTTCATTCTCTGTTTTACCGACCTCTCTGCCGTACTAACTAAAACTCGCCGGTGTTCAAGATTTACGGACAAATCCAACGTCACCAGACCATAGCCCCAGCACCCGTGTTCCTGATCTTCTAGAAAATCCACCAATCAACCACCGAACATCCCCTTCATAGCCCCTGTTTTTCCCTCCGACCTCCGATGATGCTAGCTTCATGACATATAGGATCCAACTAGAGGTAATTGTTTACTTTGATGGGTACTTGTGGGTATCGAAGTTCTAGGATTTTGGAATGAGTGTTTATGGGTTTTTGGGGTGGGTATAGAGGTGAAGGGAACACAAATGGTAAATGGGATTTTGGTGTAGGAGTATTGAGCTCTATTTTTTTTATATATATATTACCTCCAATAGAACAAATAACAACCCCACGGTTTTCTTTTGTTTTATCATTTTCTGCGAATCTACAAACATTTACATTTTTTTAACCACATTATACAATAGCAAGACTCTGTTGGAACTTTTACTTGATTTTTACTAAATATTAACATACATCATAACCATGTAGTGAACTATAGTTTAAATATGTTTGAAGCATCCCTTTAAACTAAATATATGCACTCACTTCTTAAAAAAATAGTTTTATATTTTGAAAAGCAATTGAAACGAGAGGGGTAAAAAGATATTATGTCAATCGATACTCTTTGGATCAAGTGGGAAATTAGAGTTGATTTTAATTGCAAAAAAAAAAAAAAAAAAAATTAGGATTTCATGACGGGTGACTCAAGCCTTACAAAATTCATCGCCCCTGTTATTTCCTCATACGTTCAACATTGCAATCAAGTGAGTTTACATAGCCCCTTTTACCTTTTCACTATTTTGGGGTGAAACATGTTACAACATCAATTTACAATTCAACATAAGTGTCTATGTGTTATTCTATGTTGCATTATGTCTTAAACATTACTATGGTAAGCACAATTATTCTAGCATAATCATTAACTCCGTACAAGCCAACGATACACAATGATAGATCTATTGGACTGACAACCCCACCCGGATACGTTACCTCCTACATAGGTAGCGTGGGTGATTGTTATCGCAACATAAACGAGTGAACCATATGCGTATGGGATGGACCACAATATTCTAGTCACAAGGTTTGATTATGCACACGATTTACCGGGTAGTATTGTTTTCATATATGGACTAGACTTGCCATGACACTCGAATTGTACACGTTTTTATTCAATATTCAAACCTATGTAAATCTCACCAACTTTTGTTGACCCAAAATATTTTCAAACTTAACATGTTTCAGGTTATAGCTTTGCTTGAAGCTTAGAGTTAATGCTTGAAGATGCATATTTAGTATTTCTCATTTGATGTACAAATTCTTGTAGAACAATTGTATGTAATTTATTTAAATCAATTATTGAAATGTATTATTTACCATGAGCTACTGACCAATCGTCAATACGTGACATCCCGATGTTTCCGCCATCGGTTGGGGTGTTACACCCACGGTTCTAATATAAAAACCACAAGAACCGATTGTATTTTAATTAAAAAATAAAAAATAATATTTTTTAGTCCTTTCACTATTCGTTTTTACGTTTTATTGTAATCGATTTCATGTAATGTTAATACAATATTTAAAATATTATTTATAATAAGAACAATGTATTTTTCTTGAAATATTTTTCGGCTTAATGGATATGCATAGATGTGATATATTATATAATATATATTATATCCAAATTTGAAGTAAATATTTATATATATAGCTCTGATGTGTGTGTGTGTATTTATTATGTATACATAACAGATTCACATAATTTTTCTATTAGTGAGAATGACAAAATTGTTACGAAAACATAAGTCGAGAAATGAAAAATGACTTAAAAAAAACTCATGGGTTATTGTTAGACTGTCCGTTATGGAAGCGCGAGTAGCACGACGCGAATGAGGTTTCAGCACCCGTGCTCACCCCAACCACAGTAGCCCCACGCGAACAGTCCTGGGGCGAGCACAAGCGATGGTGGTCGCGTGGGTTAATGGGAAAAATGACATTTGGTCGCGTCGTTGCTCACCTCCAGCCACAACGGGGTCAAGTGACCGGATTACTTGATAGTCACGTCGGTGTCTTGCGCATGTTCGCTCGCGCGTCCACAACGGACGACCTTAGAACCATATGGAGGAATTCTTTCACGAGCATTGTAAAAGAATAGGAATATGTAAATCCGCTAAAAGTGGCTATTGTATTAAAGGGTTCTAGAGGGTCAGAACCTTTTACCCGATCCATCAGAACCTTTAGGACCCGGAATCACATAGTCTTTTAAGGTTCGGTTCGTGGTTCCTAATTTCAACAATAAAAGGGTATACAGTTCTGGTGGGTCCGGGTCGAGTCGGTTCCGGACCCTTTGCACAGCCCTACCTAATCACATAAACATGCATTCACAAGTTGTACATCATTCATAAGGCATCTAATACTTGATAACTCAATCCAACTATGTAATTTCACAAACAATGGGACTCCGGACTCGTGTGTGTATGTGTTTCCCCAATGATTCCCCGAATCATCAAACCATGGACATTACGTGAATGTAGACCAACTCCCGATGTTTTCCCGAATCATCGAACTGACTCAAATAACCTAGTTAAGTATGTTAAATGAATGTTTTGATAAGGTAGACTTATATGTTTGTTAAAGTATTAACTTGAGTTTGCCGGGTGTCACAAATAAACTCTTGCAACTTACCAAGCATCCAACGAAGGAAAGTCACCCTTTTTATAGAGTTTCTGAAAATCACTGAGGGCCACATGTATGATTTTCACATCACTCGATCCACTTGGCCAAATATGTTTCTATTTAAAAAAATATAAAGTAAACAATTCATAAATAAAATTGTAACAAAGTAAAATATATATATATATATATATATATAGGGGCAGGATCAAATACAAAAATATAAAATCGTGCGAAGCGTGCGAAGGATCACTTTGTACATGATAATTACGTAATGATAATTACGTAATGCCTTCATGAACATAAAAAACATTACGTAATTATCATTACGTAATTATCATGTACAAATGCATGATAATTACGTAATGATAATTACGTAACGATAATTACGTAATGCTTTCATGAACATAAAAAACATTACGTAATTATCATTACGTAATTATCATGTATAAATATCCTTCGCATCCTTCGCACGTTTCTTTATTTTTGTAGAATAACCGCCCCCTATATATATATATATATATATATATATATATTTACAACAACAACAACTATACCCAGTAGATCCCACAAATGGCAAAGCTATTCGTAGGGTCTGGGGAGGGTGGGATGTAGGCAAGCCTTACCTCTAACCATATGGACAGAGAGGCTACTTCCAGAGAGACCCTTGACTCAAAACAAACAACAGTAAAACAAACTAGACTTGAAATATAACCATGTTACAGTAACATACCATGTGGTGATAAAAATAATATAGTAAAAGATCCACAAATATGTATCGTGAAACATAGTAGAATATACACAAGTATAACATCATAAACATTTATCTAGCTACTAAGGTTATCATATGCAATTGTCCACCTAGAGTGTAGTCAAAACTACACCTCTACCACAAAGCGAAGACCCAACTATTTCCTCCTTAAAAGTCTTTAACCTTAATCCAACGTCTCCACAAACTCCTATCATGGACCATGTCCTCAGAAAGGTGCAACTCTAGCAAATCTTGCCTAATACGCTCATCCAAAGTCAAATTAGGCCTTCCCCTACTCCTCTTCCCCTCCACAATAAGGGTCTCCACTACTCTCACTGGTGCCATCGTCAACCTCCTCTTCACATGTCCAAACCACCTCAATCTCCCCTCCTTCATTTTACCTGATATACTAGCTACCCCTAGTCTCTCCCTAAAAACCTCATTTCTTATCCGATCTAACCTTGTGTACCCACACATCCACCTCATCATCCTCATCTCTGCCACCTCCATCTTATGTGCTTGCATCTTCTTGATCACCCAACAATCCGTACCATATAACATCGCAGGTCTAACTGCAACCCTATAGAATTTACCTTTTAATTTAGTTGGAAACCTCTTATCACACAAAACACTAGTGGCTGCTCTCCATCTATTCCAGGCAACCAAGATACGGTGGGATACATCAGCATCTATCTCCCCATCCTGTTGTACAAACGATCCTAAATATTTGAACCTAGCAACTTGCGGAACCACCTGGCCGTCAATGGTGATTTGAGTGTCCTCATAGCCTCCTGTCCCACTAAAATCAAAGGTACTCGGTCTTTGAGCGACTAATCCTTAAACCTTTGCTTTCTAAAGCTGCCCGCCAATCCTCTAACCTCTCGTTCAGGCTTTGCCTAGTCTCTGCTACTAGCACAATATCATCTGCAAAAAGCATACACCATTGCACCGTCTCCTGGATCGACTTTGATAACTCATCCATGACAACCGCAAAAAGAAACGGACTCAACGCAGACCCCTGGTGTAGTCCAACCCCGGGAAGAAATCGGTATCCCCTACAGGCGCACGAACACTCGCTTCGGTAGAGCTATACATATCTCTTATCATGTCTATATACTTCCTTGGAACCCCTCTACTTACCAAACTATCCCAAATTAGTCTATGTGGCACACTATCATATGCTTTTTCAAGGTCAATGAATGCCATTAGAATGTGTATTGCTTCCGTGGTTGACCTTCCAGGCATAAAACCAAACTATTTTACCGTAACCTGGGTTCCTCTTCTAATTCTAGCGTCAATGACCCTCTCCCATAGTTTCATAGTATGACTAAGAAGCTTAATCCCTCTATAATTCTCACAGCATTGGGCGTCACCTTTATTTTTATATAGAGGCACTACAACACTTTGCCTCCACTGAACTGGCATTTTTCCCGATTTGAAAATAAGGTTGAACAAAGTAGTTAGCCATTGAACTCCTTCATCTCCCAAGCACTTCCACACCTCAATCGGTATATTGTCCAGACCAACATCCTTACCCCTTCCCATCTTCCTAAGTGTTGTCCTAACCTCTCCAGGTGTGATATAAAAAAAATATAAAGTTCAAATTTTCTAAAAGAAAATTATAAATGATTAATAATATGCGTGTGTAACATAGAGGCCATTGAATTGACTCATTTTTTATTTAAATCGGTCCATTTACCGGTTAGTTGATCCATGCATCGTGTGGTTCCATCGGTAAGTTGTGAAAAGTAGGCCATGACTGGGTTCCAAAAGGTGTCTTTTGGTTGTTGATTTCCGAAGTGTTTGACCTCGAAAATATGTAAAAATGACTTTGTTAAGGCCACCTCTTCCTCTTGCGACCAAGGAGTAATTTTCTTCGGCGTCGTGTTTGTCGGTTTAATTTTAGTTTTTTTGACGTCGTGGTGAGTTTGCACTTGTATCTTATCTTCTTCTTCTTTCACTTCCTCTACCTCTTCTTGATTGTCATCTTCGTCCAAATCATCTTCGATCCGAGTTGGGTTACGAAACGGAGTATTTTGGTATGAATCGCGATATCCAAAACGATTAAACGGGACCATCATTGGCTCATCAATTAGGTCGGGAGGTATGTGGAACAACTAGATGTGACTTGGGTTGACATGTTGGGGTGGGAGTAGTGTAGTGGATATTGGTTTCAAATAAAAAATTATTGGGTGTGACACCCGACAAACTTGAATGAACTTAATAAATACTGAAGTCTACCTTAGCAAAACATTTATTAAACAAGCTTAACTGGGTTAGCTAAGTCAGTTCGGTGATTTTGGGAACAATCAGGAGTCGTTTCGGTGATTCGAGGAATCATCAGGAGTCGGTTTACACACATAATGTCCATGGTTTGGTAGGGAATCACCAGGAAACACACATGCACGAGTCTCGTATCACATCCGTTAGTGAACAAATAATGCAATATAGGTAATCTTGGGATATTTACATGTTATACGATCATTGGTAACTTAAGAATACATGTTTACGTGAAATTATATGAAAAATATGTGTTTCATACGCATTTATGTGAAATTATACCATAATCCGAGTTTTGTGCATTAACTTGAATATATAGGGTAGGGGCAAACCCCTATGCTAAGAATTTAGGGGAAGAGCAAACCTTTGTGCTATAAATCATAGAAGAAGGGCTATGGTTGAAGGAGAAGGGCTTTGGTTTGGGAGAAGGGCTTTGGCTTAGGAGAGGGGCTAACCCCTTCGCCCCTAATTAGGGAGAAGGGCTAACCCCTTCACCTAAAATTAGGGAGGACGGCTAACCACTTCGCCTAAAGCAAACCCCTTCGCCTATTTGCAACTCCAGCAGGTATGAATGCCTGATTTTGACATATTTTCATCATTTACAAACCCTAACCCGCCCCAAGTGCTCCCACTCAGCCCCCAACCTCTGATAACAAGCTTTTTCCCTAAAACTATTAACATCCAACCTAGAAACACTTACAAATCCATAACAAATCTTAGATCTAAGGTGTGTACCATATCCAACATTTTTTCCTTCAATTTGATGATGTTTTCTTAAACCCTTGATGTCTAAGACATGATTTTAAAGTGTTTTCATAAAGAAAAACTTTTCTAAGCATATCCTAAACAAGATCTAAACCATTAGATGAGTTTTATGATATAAACTCAAGTTCTCAAAGATGTTGTTGTTCTAATAATTAGGGCTCTTTTTTTATATGTTGTTATGATGATAACATGGTATTAATATGATGGTTATTGAAGTGTTAGAAGCAAGTTTAAGGTGTATTTGTTTTGAGTATTGTTTTGATGATGATAACGGATTAGAATTCCTGTTAGATTAGTCATAACTGAGATTGATGAGGATATTAACATGATTGATGATGATATGTGGATTTTACCTATTATGGAAACAATTTCATGCATTATGTGATATTTCCATAATCTTTGGTATATTGGGTAAAATTGTTCTTGTGCATAAAACCTGATCCGACAATGTGTTAAGTGGTTTATCATGATTAGAATAGGCTATGTACTGGTTTGGTATTGATTGGTTGTGAAACGGCTAGTTTCGGGATCAATCCGAGGGGTTGCACAGGTCAAAACGGCAAACAGCAGTAGCACAAGCGAAGGGCTCCACAACTGCGTCCCTGCCACCACGAACGGCTGACCCCTTTGTGTAAACGGTGACCCCTTCACCTATAAGGAAACCAATTCGCCCAATGTGACCTCTTTAGCTATTTTGGACCTCTTAGCCCCTATAGTAGACCCCTTCGTGCGTAAATGTGATCTCTTCGTGTGAAATGAATCCCCTTCTTGTAAAACATGCTAATATGACCAATAACATGAAAATTTACGTGTTTTACGTGTACGGTTACCTGATAACTTATATTTGACTGGTAAAGTGATATTGTGGGTCACCACGGGATGTCGAGTCTTGTTTGGTCATGTCAAAGTCAAAACGCTTATTAAAACACACTAAGTCATGGCTTGGACAACCAAGGGTCATTGAACCAACCCGTTATTGATCAACACATTTATAGACGTCTGATGATAGGTTTTTAGTAGTTGGGATTGTTGTACGCGTTTGGTTTATTATCTTTTAGAAGACACAAACTAAGGTTAGTTTAACGGGCCCTCTTTACTGTTTTTACTTTCAGGGGAGAAACATGCTACCACACTCTAAACTTTTGGATTACATAAGCGCTATCACATCACTTGTGCATTGGCAACTCTTATAACTATTCAAACTATTCAACGGGTGTACTAGTGTGACAACTTGCACCCTTCAGTTTTCATAAATGTGCATAATTGGTTTCTCAACTATTTCAAAATTTTCATTTTTAACCCTCGTATTTTAATAGGACCAGAAGTCACAATTTAATAAAACTTATAATTTTTATAAGTAAAAGAATGCACGTTTTATACTTACATCTACACCCGAGCACGTATATTTCATACCTTGATACTCAAAACCCATAATTTTCAGTCCGAAAACAACTTAGAAACGAAGGAAACAAGTCCGAAACTTAAAATTGATCGCGGTCCGCGGAGACAGTCAAACAGTCAAAGTCCCGGTCAAATAGTCAAAGTCCCGGTCAAAGTCCTAGTCAAATAGTCACTTCATCTTAAAACCTTACTATATGGTGTTGACCAATTTTAATGGCTAATGGAATCCAAAACTAGTATAAAAACCCACCTATGACCCATTACACTTTGCACCTCTAAATCGATTGTTTCAATTTGATTAAACTCTCCCTCATACCTTTCTTCTATAGTATATTACTTCTACAATTGAAGCTTTGATTATAAGCTCTTGTAATTGGCGAATTGGAAGCTTGATATTTTTTCTTATTCGGTTTTTTTCTTCTAAATTGGACTAGTTTCGTTGTAAGTTTTTCTTCTTAAAATATATTTATTTATCATTTGTAAAACAATAGCCCTCTACTTCTTATATCGATTATAGTCTCCAAGGGGTTCGATTAGATTCTAAGGTGTTAAGATGTATTTGGGTATTTTTCAATTAAAACTTGTTACTTTAAAAATTCATAATTCGTTGGTTATTGATCCAAAAATCATGAAATTTGGTATGATGACTTATATGATTATTTAAAAATTTTAGAATAAGTTTTGGGATTTTTAGCCACAGATTAATATTTTTAATGATTTTATGATAATTTAATCTTAGTTAATTCATAATAAATTATTGGTAGCACTTTTGGTTATGAAAATTTGTAGAAAAATGATTCATTATGCTAAGATAATTATCATAACATTTTCCACCAGTTTTGACATGGATTACTATGTTGTTTCATTTTTTTTGTTAAATACATTTTACGCAAATAATATTTATAATAAATCTATTTGAATCTCAAAAAAATCCTATAAAATTTATTTTGAGGTATCCTATGTCAGTAGGTTGAGATTCCACAAAAAAAAAAAAAAAAACTTTATTTTGAAGGTTATTTATACTATTTATGAATTATGTCACTTTTAATTATGATTAATTTATATAAAATTGTAAATAAATAATTTTGACATCAAAATTGGTAGAGGTGTATATAAATATGTTAGGATAATTGTCATATCAAATTACCTTTGTTTCACAGCATTTTTATAGTTTAACTAAATTATTTGTTGATTTAATTCTAAACAATTAAGATTCTTAAATTTATTTATATACTTTCTGAATACAATATATTATTTCAACCTTGGAAAATATCTGTGAACGAGAAACTAAACTCACGATAATATTTTCATAAGACGTGGTAACAACCTTAATAGTTTGTATTTTTTTCGCCATTATTGTTATTACTTAAAAATCCCAAATATAGTCGTAACATCCTATGTACCTTAGAATAAGAACCCTAGAATTTATTAAGCGTATATACTTATTTTGGGATACTTGAAACATTATGTCGAGTCTTTATATTGCTCGCATTTTCACGCTCGCTTAGTCATCTAGTTATTTGGCGAAAGTGAGTATATATCTTTCCCCTTTTTCATGTTTTACTCTTTTGGAGCTATTCATGTACACTATGACTAAATGTTATTCTTTTACTAAATGCAATTCTCATGTGTGTTTGCTTTATGATAATTTGTGTGTCTATGACTTGTCAAAATCATTAACCTTTGATGGCCTAGCATTTCAATGAATAGTACTATGGTATATACCCCCTTGTTGACTTACGTGTTCGAGTTAAGTCCTTGGTCATTGTTATGTGATTCATTATACTAAAAATGGTTTTCATGTGTTAGTCTCATTCTATTAGGGTTTATTTTGAACGGATATTACTTATTACATAATTGCAAATGGTACCACACATGAATTGCGAAACGTTTTTATACTATATGTCTTCAAAACAGGGTATGCTCACCAATACATTTTTGTATTGGCCTATACTATTTTTGTACATGTTTCAGGTTATTTTTGAGACGCTTTTTAAGCTTTTGGAATTTATATTTAGAATTTGGATTTATTGTATTTCAGTTTAGATTATTAGTTTGAATCATTGTATCTTTGTATTTCATTTCAATGTAATAAACTATTTAATCAATGTATCAATATTTACACTCTAGTACCATTAGCTATTGAACAATCGTCATTACGTGACACCTCGATGTTTCCGCCATCGGTCGGGGTGTTACAACTAGCAGGGGATAGGGCGAACCAAGGGCAAACCGTAAGGCGAACCGTGAGTTATCAGCAGTAGTTCGGAACACAAATTTATTGCTCAATCCTTCCATTTTTTGAAGCTTGAATGTATTTTAATTGAGGTTTAGGTTGTTTGATTGTTGGAGGTATTGTTTGATTGTTGGTGGTATTGATTTTGGTTGAAAATTAATAATATATATAGTTTTAAAAAAAACTTTTAACCGCAAACGGTCACATGACCGTTGGCCAACGTTCAAGTTGTCCTGCAATGGCTGTCACGATAATTGTTTGTCGCGACCGTGATAAAATGGTGATGGTATCAGAGCAGGGTTAAATCTCACTTTATCAAATCCAAAACACATCAATATTCAACAAACCGTGATGAATACAAACATGGCGGGAAACCGGGACTTTAAAGGGAAAACCTATGATCATAGATTATGCTACTATTGCAGAGAACCAGGGATATGCTGATGCGAGACTGTGGCGATTATGCTAAAGAATACACTGTTAGCGGAACCAATCAAGGCTGCTGGAAAGGTATAAGATATGTTAATACAAGTTCCAAAATCATTTCACGGGTTTTATTAGTCACTTTTAAAAGATTAGAATATAAAATCTTTTGGAGTGGAAACAAGATTTCAGGAAATAAATTTGTTCATTGGAGGAAATGAAATGGCTAAATTGAAATTGGATGATTATATAACAATTCCAATTGTGTATTACGCCCCTGATTTAGATCCAAACATATGAAGTTTAGATCAATTAAAACAGCAAAGATCTGTTGTAAATATAGAAGCAGATAGGTTGGTTTTGAAACGATTGATTTGCATTACATTGTGGCGTTTGTGGTTCGTCTTGACGAAACATATTCGGTTTGCCTTGATTAGCCAAAACCTCTGGTCTAAACATTCGCCTCGTTTCCGAAACCTTTTGTCTAGAATAGCCAAAACGTTTGTGGTTCGTCTTAATCTACACCTAAGTGACTAATTTACCCGTATCAAATAAACTTTATTAAATTGTATATGTAGTTATAAAACTTGTACCCATAATAAAATTAGAACCTTGTACATGTTTGGTATACATGTTGGCAAATATCAAGTGTTTTAATTTAACCTCTTAGGGACATGAGTTGGTATACATGTTGGCAAATATCAAGTGTTTTAATTTAACCTCTTAGGGACATGCAACTCGCATCATTGATAGAGAAAGTTTTTAAGGCAGCCGACTAATTTATTGCACAAGTGGATGCATGTGTTACGTACGTTCGTTTCCTGGCTTTTTCCCCAAGCGACCTAGTCACCCTTGTTTTAGTCTTTGCTCGTCAACGGTTTTGTTTGTTTTATAAATATCAATAACAATTACATATACAGTACACCTGCAACTACAAGATTCTAAAGGTAATCTAAAAGTAGTTAAGATTTATGGCACCCTTGTCCTCCAATGGAATCTCACACTTCATGCATTCTGCTCACAAGCTCAACTTTCTCACCACAAATACGCCCTACCTCTGTAATGGCTGCCAGGTCCCTGGGACCGGGTCACGCTTCATTTGCACCATCTGTAGTTTCGACTTACACGAATTCTGTGCCAACTGTCCAACCCTGCTCACCTCCTCCACCACGAGCCACCAGCACCCAATGAGTCGTGTTGTTTACACCAATCCAAATCTAACGGAATCTTGTCAAACCTGTCGTAACCCTATCAAAGGTCTTGCCTATCAGTGCAAGGACTGCAACATCTGGATTCACCCGCTCTGTGTTTCGACTAAGTCAGGACACAATCAGAATCGTAGTACCGCTCCTTCAGGCTACGCTCCTGCTGTGGCTGCAGCCACACAAACTCTAGCCGGTAAGATTGGGGTTCAAGTGGCGTTAAGCGGGATTAGTGCTTATGCTCTTAATGATAAAGCAAATGAGGTTCCCTCGGTGGATTCAAATGTATCGATGTCTAGTAATGTCCCTTCAGCGGGTCCCTCGGTGGATTCAAATGTATCGATATCTAGTAATGTCCCTTCAGCGGGTTTTGGTCATGAGGAACCTTCAGCAGGTTTTACTGTGGAACCTTCAGCAGGTTTTGGTGTGGAACCTTCAGCAGGTTTTAGCGTGGAACCTTCAGCAGGTTTTGGTGTGGAACCTTCAGCAGGTTTTAGCGTGGAACCTTCAGCAGGTTTTGGTGTGGAACATGATGTTGGGGATACCTCTGGCGGCATCACGGGTTTCTTTTTATCTCTCTTTGAAAGTAGTTCTTGAGAAATAATTGAGCATGGTGTCATGGTTTTGTGTTTTATGTCATATTCTACAAACTGGTTTTGAGTACAATTACTTATGTTATGCTTTCCCCCATATATACCATTGTATTTGCTTCTTTCGTATTATATAGCCCTTTCTTATATTTCAAGAGGTTGCACTTGTTAGAAGGTTTGTAATCAAGAAATGTAAAGTCAAAGAAAAGCAACCACAGAAGTTTGGCACCAAAAACAGAACCGTTGCGTCTGTATGTTTTAAGTCACGTCGGTTAGTTATAAAACGGTTTAGTAACCGTCAATATTATATGTATAAATAGTCCATCATGTATTCATTTGTAAGTGTGGAAACATTAATATTATTGTGTGTATAACAAAAGGTTTCACACCCTCTGTTCCATAATCACCGAGTCCCTGCACATTCATATGTGCATACTCAATGTTCATCCAAATAATCCAAGTATATAATATGCAAAGTAGGGAAACAACAATTGGAATCAGAGTGAGACGCTCCCGGAAGATAAAGACAAAGAAGAAGAACCTGTGCAGAAAAAAATCCGATCCCCTGTTTTTGCAAAATCTGATCGGAAGTTATTATATCGAATATCAAACAACAGTGAATGTTTGTTTGATTTATACTTAGGTTATTGTTATCATATTAATCAGAAGAGATGCAGTCAAGAAGCCATAACAGATTCAAAGATAAAAACGTTGTGAATCTATTTCTGGCGAGAAGTTTCGGCAAGTAAAAAAAACAAAAGTTTCGATCAAGAACGCGTAGTGTATTCGATATAGAGAAATCAGAAGATGTTTATTGTGTGGAGACAGAAGACGAGTGTATAAGGAAGGCACCGTTAATCTCCGAAGTGAAGTACGATATGGAGAAAGAAGACGAGTGTAGAGGAAGGCACCATTAATCTCCGAAGTAAGATTTGATCGTGAGGATCAACCGTTGAAAGCTGAGAGGGCTATTATAGAAGAAAGAATGGATTGTGATAATCCTCTTAACATCAATTTCTCAAAGGTTTAATATTGTTTCATCATCAAAGACTAGAAGTTTTAAAAGAATGATTCAAGATCAATTAAGAAGAAAAGAAGACAAGAAGGCTACAATTAAGGATGAACATGAACAGAGTAAACAAGAAATGTAACCAACCACAGAAGTTTGTAATCAAGAATTTTAAAGTCAAAGAAAGAGTCAACCACAGAAGTTTGGCGCCAAAAACAGAACCGTTGCGTCTGTTTGTTTTAAGTCATGTCGGTTAGTTATAAAACGGTTTGGTAACCGTCAATATTGTATGTATAAATAGTCCATCATGTATTCATTTGTAAGTGTGGAAACATTAATATTATTGTGTGTATAACAAAAGGTTTCCCACCCTCTGTTCCATAATCACCGAGTCCCTGCACATTCATATGTGCATACTCAATGTTCATCCAATATAATCCAAGTATATAATATGCAAAGCAGGGAAACAACAACACTTTCGTCAAACATAAAATGTAAGAAAATAATCTATATTTGTATTACCTTATTACCAGAACTCGATGGTAGAGTTGTAATTTTTCCTGTATTTTAAGATGTCACGCCTAAAGTCTTCTACTTAAATCCTAAACCTTATGAAATTATTTCTCATTCTACCCCTTTAATGCTTCATACAATAGTACATTCGCCTATCAGTTCTCAACTTTATCCCATCCTTTACCAGCCATTGATTACAATCTTTCATCCATCAATCATAACATCTAGAACCTAATGTTTGGCATTCCGGCAATGCAGCATGAAGCATCCTTCAACCAATCCCTACAAAACCAATTAAACGCTCAAAGAACGATTTTTTAAAGGTCAGCACAAATCTTCAATTCCACAATCATTATGACACCTGGGTATTTTGGAGTTACTAAACTTTACCGATGTAAATTTTATTTGTAATATGTAAAGTAATTTTTAAGTCCAAAAAGCTTTAATGATACATTAAATACCAAGTTAAGAACTCCTTTTGATCTGTAAGATCCGCAAAACCGGTGTCAAATAGTTGGATTAAAATTCTTAAATATGCAAAAACATGGGTAAATTTTTCTTTGAAAGAGTATATTTGAATCAAAGAATACGCAGCGGAAAATCGTTTGAAATAAAATTTACACAAAACATGAAGATATTAATTCAATTGCAACTCGAATTTAAAATTTATCATGAGCAAACAAAAGTTGTCTTTCACTAGAAATGCCTTCAATTGCCGGGTAGCATCTTGCATCGCCAAGCAGTCATCAATCCATCTCTATTAACCTGAAATCAATCTAATGTGTATGTAAAAGTCAGCTACGCTGAGTGAGTTCAAGTTTTATAAATTTATATAAACAAGTAATTTGTCAACATAAGAATTAACAAAATACCTCAACCTCAGAGTTAACAATAAGCGCAATCCGCTAATTTGACTTCCCCAAGGAAAACAAAAATCAAAGTCTAGGATAGGCATAATATGCCTATTTACCTCAGGACTTCACTTACCAAATATAATAATAAGCGCATCTCGCTATTCAACACAAAGTACAATCCAGTCTATTTAATCAAACCAAAGCTAGAGATTTAAAGTAGACATATCCCACTTCTATCATAGCTCAGTTTATAAGAATACACATAATATAATTCAAACAAAAGCTAGAGATCAAAGCAGGCATATCACACCTCTGTCATAGCTCAGTTTATAATAATACACATAATATAAACTATGTAACAACCTTGACTCAAAACCAAGACCAGAGATCAGAGCAGGTATATCCCACTTCCGTCATAGCTCAGTTCGACATATCAGGTAGCCATCAAACACGGTATATATATTATATTTAATAACAGGTATAACATAAACTAAGCAACAACCATGACACAAAACCAATACCATAGATCAGAGCAGGCATATCCCATTTCCATCATAGCCTAGTTTATAAGGTCATGTAGTCGCCAAACACAGTTTATGTAAATATATATATATATATATATGTGTGTGTGTGTGTGTGTGTATAATAATCCATATAACCTAAACAGGTAGCAAGTCAAAACGATACCTGATCTAACAAGTAAGGTTTTAAATACATGGCCAAGACATTAAGCATGAACAGCTTATTAAATAAAAACTTAAGCCACACTTTAATCAAGACAACAGTCTATTCATATTCATATATATATACTAGGTTTGAGCCCCGCGTGTACACGCAGTACATGTTCATGGCAAATGAAAAAAAATTCTATAAAGATCGCAGTATGCAAATTTTATTTATTGAAAGTTACGTAATACAATTCGTATGAATTTTTGTTGATTGTAAATTATCATAAAAAAAGTTTAATGTTACCCAATAACAGATATATGAATCAACAAATGTTTGAATAGACGTGATTTAAAAACAAATAATGAAATGAATAAACATATATTTATTGTAACGGCATGCAAATGAAGATTAAATTCAAAGTAAATAAATGTAGTTTAACAAATCACACAACCAAAAAATTATAAAAAAAAACGATTTATGCAAAATATGATCGCATACTTATTCACAAACTTCAAAATATTTTTTATAGACAACATTTGTTATTTATTATTAACGTTGTCATCTTTATCCAATATTAGTATGTTCAGGCCATCTCTACTCTTGTCACTTGGCAGCGACATACAACTGCCCATGTGTAAAAATAGGATCTTTCAAATACATACCTATCCTAAATAGGGTTTGTCCTTGACTTTTATTTATTGTCATTGCGAAACATAAAGTAAGAGGGTTTGTCCCTGACTTTTATTTAAATTGTATTTATTAAATACATTTTGTTTACCAAAATTATCGCTTAAATCTTTCTGTTATCATTAATTTAGTTTTTTTATAATTTTTGAAATAATTTGAACGTTGTTAATGGTCGAGGGTTTCATGACAAATGAGGATTTTTTATATTGATGTTACGTAATAATTGTAATAATTATTACTATTAATAGTAATAAATGAATGACAAAAGTTAACTTACCAATTAAAATTATTTACTTATTTATTAATATAATTGAAAATTATTTTGAAAATAGTATATATTTTAGTAATATATTCATAAAAATCGTAAAAGAAAATTTTAATTCGGTAGATAAGAAATAAATGAGATTAAAAATAAAATTAAAAATCGTAACATTAGTTTTAGTATTAGTAATATATTCGTAATTTAATTCGGTAGATAAGAAATAAATAGATTAAAAATAATTTCGTAAAATAGTAATATAAATAAATGAGATTAAAAAATCAACATAAATAACATTAATAGGGGTCAATTATTAATAAAATGATTTTAATGATCATCGTTTAATGAAAATTGATTAAAGGAAAGTCATAATATAAAAAATCAAATTCGGTCAATAATATTAAAAAACAGTAATATAAATAAAAGAGCTTAAAATTTTTAATAAATAACATTAAATTTGGTCAATTATTATTAATGTCAATAAATAGTATTAAACATAATTTTGTAAAGATAGATTAAACATACTTTCGTATTAATAGTAATATAAATAAATGAGGTTAAAAAATCATCATAAATAACATTAAATTCGGTCAATTATTATTAATGTCCATAAATAAAATTAATTCTAACATAATAAAAATATATTAAGAATAATTAAATGAAAGTCATAATATAAAGGAAATGATTTTGATGATTATCATTTAATGAGAATTGATTAAAATAAAGTCATAATATAAAAAATTAAATTCAGTCAATAATATTAAACATAAAGTCGAAAAAAAGTAATATAAATAAATGAGATTAAAATTTTTAATAAATAACATTAAATTCGGTCAATTATTATTAATGTCAATAAATAATATTAAACGTAATTTCGTAAAAATAGATAAAGCATAATTTCGTATGAATAGTAATATAAATAAATGAGGTTAAAAATCGTAATAAATAAAATTAAATTCGGTCAATTATTATTAATGTCCATAAATAAAGTAAATATAACATAATAAAAATATATTAAGAATAATTAAAGAAAAGTCATAATATAAAGGAAATGATTTTGATTATTATCATTTAATGAAAATTGATTAAAGGAAAGTCATAATATAAAAAATTAAATTCGGTCAATTGTACTAACATATATTTAAAAAAAGTAATATAAATAAATGAGATTAAAATATTTAATAAATAACATTAAATTCGGTCAATTATTATTAATGTCAATAAATAATATTAAACATCTTAATAAATAACATTTAAACTTAATAAATCTTATTAATTGCAATTAATACTAATCATAATTCGTAAACATAGTAAGATTATAAATCTTATTAATTGCAAGACTAATCATAATCTTATTAAGATTATAAATCTTAATAAATAACCTCAAAATCGTAATCAATAATTCAAATAAATTACATCAAAAACATAAAAGATCATAATTTAAATTTTAAAATCAATGACTTTTTGTGGTGCAATCTTAGTAACAAATAGTCTGTGTTGGATTGAATACCATTTAAAGACACAATATTCGCCAATGGAAATATCTTCTGATTGAAGCAAATCAGGTCATCCAATCACAGTAAACCTTTACAAAAGCATTGTGTATTGTAAATTGAGAATGTCTACCTAATTATAAAATAAGAATACTGTAAACATAAAGTTTAATAATTGAATTACAAACCTAGCGACTTGAGCAGAAATTTCAACACGCACCGACACAGACCACGCGTACCCATCTGTAAATTTAATCTTGATCTTCATTGATTAATTTAAGCTTGCCAATTCAGCAATCGTATTAGGAATTATCTGCATAGTAATAAGAATTAAGTAAGAAAAAAATAAAAATAAATGATAGCTATTATGGTAACCATAAATTTGATCAATTATACGAAATCAATTTAATCAATTATAATTTAATCAATATTATCATTCGTATAATTGATTAGAGATTAAAAAATCTCGTTTTAATTTAATCAATTCGTATAATTTAATTAATTTCATATTAATAGTAATATAAATTAATGAGATTAAAAAATCGTAATAAATAACATTAAATTCGGTCAATTATGGTAATCCTAAAGTTCGGGTCAAATTGATTCATAATCAATCATTTATGCAAAAGAATTAATACGTTGTATTATGGTAAACTATAAATTTGATCAATTATACGAAATCAATTTAATCAATTATAATTTAATCAATATTATCATTCATATAATTTAATTAATTATACGAAAGCAGAGATTAGAAAAACTCGTATTAATTTAATCAATTCGTATAATTTTATCAATTTAATCAATTTCGTATTAATAGTAATATAAATTAATGAGATTAAAAAATCGTAATAAATAACATTAAATTCAGTCAATTATGGTAATCCTAAAGTTCGGGTCAAATTGATTCATAATCAATTATTTATGCAAAAGAATTAATACGTTTTATTATGGTAAACTATAAATTTGATCAATTATACGAAATCAATTTAATCAATATTATCATTCGTATAATTTAATCAATTAGACGAATTAGAGATTAAAAATCTCGTATTAATTTAATCAAATTCATATTAATAATAATTATGGTTTTAATTTGTTATTTTTTTGTATTTATATAAACAATGTATAACAAAATTGTGTTTAAGGTTATTAAATATCTTTAATTGAAATTAAAAATGTTATTATTATTAATTTAAATACGATATATATTGTTGACTAAACTTAAATTTAATTTACTATTAATTTACATATGGTGTATATATTTGGTAATTGCCAACTTTATTTCAATCAAATTTAAAAACATAGGTAATTGTCGCTAGGTTTGTCAACGTTATGCTTACATTTATCCTGAAATAAAATTTTGTAAGTAT
Organism: Ambrosia trifida; assembly: GCA_028751855.1. Classification (NCBI taxonomy): domain Eukaryota; kingdom Viridiplantae; phylum Streptophyta; class Magnoliopsida; order Asterales; family Asteraceae; genus Ambrosia; species Ambrosia trifida. The sequence continues at coordinate 58,252,431 of CM054128.1, read as the reverse complement.
GTTTAAATGATTACCGAAAATATTCATTTATTTTTTTATACAAACTTTACAAAAATAATATAACTAAAATCTATATAATAAATAAGGCTTATTTTGGTAAACTTAAATTCGTGTTAATGTTACTATAAATTCGGTCAATTATTAAAAGATAGTAATAAATAATATTAAATTGGGTCAAAATATTATTAATGTAAATTGATAACAATCATTAAGATTCAAATTTCAAATTAAATGACATTAAATTCGGTCAACTTTATTAATGTAAATAAATAACAATAATTCAGAATTAATAATATTAAAATTGGTCTAATATTATGCTCCGAATATGGAATGTAGGATTGAATACTAATGTATATGTAAAACAACAAAATACATCATCTATCAATTCTAATAAAACCAACCAAGATTGTCCTTAGTATGTGGCCACTGTAACGACATTGTTGTGTATGTTTTTAGAGACCAAATTTAAGTTATATTAATCATTAACAAACTTTTTGACTTTATCATATGAAAATGTTGACAAAATTTAAATTAAAAAATTAAATCATTTACTAATTTGTTGACTAAATGAATTAATGTTTTCGCTAATATGCATTTATTGACAATAGAATGAGAATTAATGTGAATGAGTACATTAATATCTACAAATTAACATTTTATTGCCAATCGAATGATTAATTTCATTACCATTTACTATTTTACTGCCAATTGAATGATTATTTTGCTTAGCATTTATTAACAATTTAATGATGGTCAACTGAAATGATTACATTCATTTCTGCGAATAAGCAACATCATTTACTATATATCGTAAATTTAAAAAAGGAATAATTTTAATGTTAATAACAAAATTTAAATAAAAATCTTAATAAATCATGCAATAAATCATGATAATAGAATATTCAAAAATTATAAAAAACTTAATTAATAATAACAGAATAAATCATGCAATAATTTTGGTAAATAAAAATTTGAAAACATGAATCTATTCTTTAAAATTGGATCTCATTTAAATGCATTTAATAAATATAATTTAAATTTATTTTTTTAATAATAAATATAATTTAAATCTATTTAACAGTTTCCTAAATTATATAATATATTCAAAATAATTTTCATAGATATTAATAATATTACGACTTTCATTTTAATATTGTTGACCGATAAATGTAAAAACTTTTACTTTCCTTCATATGTCGCTACTGTAACATCACTGTTATGTATGTTTTTAGACAACAGAAATTTATTCATGGCCTTCGGCATAGTCTGGAAAGGCACTTAAAAAACAACATTAAAAATGAAAGAACCATTTTTTAAAATTAAATAGGCATATGAACACAAAAATAAAAAATAAAAAAAAATCAAACATACCAAAACTGTTGACGAAGGGTCATGCAAAACCTTGAAGAATTGAGATCCATTGTGATAAGCGTTTGTGTGTTTGGATCAAAATCCTGTTTTTTGGAAAATGAAAAAAAAAAGTTTCGAAATGAGTTGAAATCTTCATCAACTATTGTAAACGTTGATAAACTTGAAATAAAAAAATCGATATTTAAAATCGGTCAACATCCGATTGTTTTTTAAACGAATATTAAATCATTATTATTGGAAAGAAATTAGGATTCTTACTCATTTTTATACCCAAAAACAATTCTGGGTAAATACAAAGTATTATGAAAACAGAAGTGTTGTTTATCCCTAATCGAATACTAACCCAGATAATCCTAAAGAAACGCATCTTTAGGATTATTTCTCATTTTTATACCCAAATCGAATACTAACCCAGAATTGTTGTTTATCTTCGGCCAAATACAAAGTATTATGAAAACATCTGGATGTTGACATAACAATAATAATGTTAAGAATAAAAATGAAGCGAAACATAATAATGAATCAACGTTAGAACAATAGGATCGATCATTACCTTGATAAAATTGAATGAAGAAATCCGATTGAAGATGTTGAATCGGTTTTGGAGAATCAAAAGATTATGCAAAATGAAGGAGGATGAAAGAAAACTTTCTTAGGAAGAATTTGTCACACCCTCAATTTCCACTTGCGGAGTTTTACCGCGAGGCGCATGACAAACCAGGATCCAAGTCAACGATCACAATAAACAACTCTATATGAAGATACATGACATTCAAAAAGACATAGTTTTCATAAACTCAAAACCAGTAGCGGAAGCATTAAACATGTTACAAACCATAGACCCAAATGTACCAAGTGTTTATTACTAAACATGAACTAAACCTCGACGCCAATGCAGACCCGTGCGCCTAGTTCCATTTGTTGCTACCTTAGCGACCTGAGAAAAACATGCCAAAAAGACGTCAACATATAATGCTGGCGAGCTCACAGGTTTGTTCAATATGTTACCAAAATGTTACCAAAACGTTACCATGTCCATACTATATCAATGTTACCAAGTACGCTAGCTAGGCGTATGTTTTATTACTACTACGATTGGAAAACCATTACTAGACACGTTTAGCAATGTTCAGCAATGTTCAACCCGAATGTTCACCATGTTACCAATGTTACCAGTTCGAGACAATATGCACCCGCCCGGCCCTCCAAGCCGACGAGTGGGGCAGGTCACGCCCAATAGATCTATCCACATTTCCCCCGTTGTGCATCCCCGCAAATTCATGGTTTTCCCCGGGACTTTAAAAGATCGTATAGCAATGCGAAGTTTAAAACCATAGTATGACATATGTTACCAAAATAGTTTAGCGCATGTTTCCTCCCCCAAAAGTTAAAGCAGTAAAAGTGCGGCCGTAAACTCACCTTAGATAGCGTTCTTTGATTACAAGTATAAATGCTAAGCCCTTGATAATCCCACTACCGGAGATATCAAAATGTTCACATAAGTGTTCCGACTAATAACCATAAGGTTATCTAGTCCCCGATTGTCCAGATCGTAACCAAGTATGTTTTAAAATGTGTTTAAATGTTTAACCGACACACTATACCGACCCGACATCCCATTGGTGACCCATTACCCTAACTAATCAAGTACACATAGATTACACACAAGGTTCAAGCATAAAACACTTAGTTTGTATCAAAAATCTCATTTCTGCATCAGAACGGTCGAACCAGTCAGATTAAGTCTCCTTCGCCCGTTTTAAGTCTCCTTCGCCCGTTTTATGTTTCGTTCGACCGTTTGATGTCTCCTTCGACCGTTTCACCACGTTCGCCCAAACATAACCCAGGTTCGACCCTGGATTCTCTCCTTCGCACCTTCGATCGGTCGAAGGAGTCCAGGTTCGCCCCTGTTGTGCAAATTTTCGTAAAAACGCTTCAAACACATTCAAAACAACTCGAAACATCATCAAACACAGCAGTCAAGCATGAATAACTTATCCCTACAAAACCCCATCGATTTCTCCCGATAATACGTCCATTTCAGCCCTTTCCCAAAATGGTAAGAATTATGAAAATGTCACAATCATGCATGGATTCTTTACCCAATTTGGAAACTTTTGAAATCAATCCATATTCAACTTAAAATGCTCAGTTTATCGAGTGTTCGATTTCTCCTTATTAGTTCTATTGATCATAAATATCATTTATCAAGTCTAGATTCGTTAAAACCCCCCAAAATACCCATAACACCACCATTTATCCAATCCTAACCCTAAACAACAATAACCTAGCATCAATAACAATCCTATATCATGTTTCTATCATAGATACAGCAGCAAATCATTGAACAACACATAACACCACATAATACACAATTCACATATGTTTATCATCATGAAGACCTATGTTTAAATGATAAGGTTTTGATTTAGAAAGATGTTTAAAAGGTTTTTAATCATGAAAACACCCTTAGAACAGATCCGAACAATTAGGGTTAGATGAAAACGAATTAAAATGCTTTAAAAAGGTTTAGGATCAAGAACACACCTTGGATTCTTGTTTAGATGTTGTAGATAGGTTAGATTATGAAAAAGCAGAGCAAAAACTCCTTCCTTAGTGATTAAAATCGTTTGAGAGTGTTTTGAGACGGTTAGGGTTTGTGAAATGATGAAAAATGACAAAGTTTGGTATTTATACTAATCCTCCTACGCCCCATATCAGTGGTCGAAGGTGGCCTCCTTCGACCCTTCCACAGGGTCGAATGAGCCCTGTCCTGGTCGAAGGGAATTCTTTCAATTCCACATCCCAGGTTCGCCCATTTACAAAGGGTCGAACCAAACAAAATTCCTCCTTCGACCACTCGAAGTGGTCGAACCAGAGTTCATGTTTACCTAGTTTCCAGTTCGTCGTGTTTAACGCATTCTAACACATCTTAACACATGAGCATGCAACCTTAGTCTATGTTTAACATATTTAAGCATGGATTATCATTTACACATCATTTAAACACATCTATGTATATAATCCACCACACGACCCATAATCTACACATATACTTAATTAGTTCATGTAATGTCACCAACAACGGAACCCGGTACTAGTGTATTACCAAAACGACTCCCAATGATCCTCCAGATCATTGCACCCTGGACAATCCTATCTTGACCCGACTCAACTATCCCGGTTAAGTCCGTTTATAAACGTTTCCCGCTAAGGTAGACTTAGATGTTACTAAAATGTTTAAGCCAAATATGCCGGGTGTCACATCATCCCCACGTTGAAAGAATTTTCGTCCCGAAAATTGCGCAAAGCCCCAAAATGAAAGAAACGAAAAGAATGAAACGAAAAGGAAAATTACCGGTTGTCACATCATCCCCACGTTGAAAGGAATCTCGACCCGAGATTCATTCCGCTTTAGCAGTAACATGCCTTGATTCAAACGCGCGTTTCGGAAAAAGATGAGGATATTTAGCTTTCATCCGATCCTCCCGTTCCCACGTGAACTCCGGTCCACGATTCGAGTTCCAACGAACTTTAACGATGCGGATTTTACTCCGACGAAGGCTACGAATCTTGTAGTCGAGAATCTCGACAGGTTCCTCCACAATGCGAAGACGATCATCAACCTTGATCTCCTCCAGTGGTACAATGAGAGATTCATCAGCCAAACACTTCTTCAAGTTAGACACATGGAAGACGTTGTGCACACTACTGAGCTCCGCCGGTAAGTCAAGTCTGTATGCCACCAGTCCAATCTGATCCAGGATTGCGAATGGTCCGACATATCGAGGGTTAAGCTTGCCACGCTTTCCAAAGCGTATGACGCCCTTCCATGGTGAAACATTTAGAAGTACCCTGTCCCCAACATGGAACTCCAAAGGTTTTCGACGGCGATCGGCATAACTCTTCTGACGATCCCGTGCAGCAGCCAAACGGTAACGAATCTGTACGATTTTCTCCGAAGTTTCGTACACAAGTTCCGGACCAGTGAGCTGACTCTCGCCCACCTCGGCCCAACAAAGGGGTGATCGACATTTCCGTCTGTAAAGAGCCTCGAACGGAGCTGCCTTGATACTAGAGTGATAGCTGTTGTTGTAGGAAAACTCCACCAACGGTAGGTGAATTTCCCAACTCTTGCCAAAATCGACAACACACGCCCGAAGCATGTCTTCCAAGGTTTGAATCGTCCGCTCACTCTGTCCATCAGTTTGCGGATGATAAGCCGTACTCATATCCAACTGAGTACCCAAAGCCTTGTGCAGAGCCTTCCAGAAACGTGAAGCAAAACGAGAATCACGATCAGAGATAATAGAAACAGGCACCCCGTGCCGAGCAACCACCTCCTTAAGGTAAAGTCGAGCCAACCGCTCGAGTCCGTCGGTTTCCTTAATAGGTATGAAACGTGCTGATTTTGTCAGTCGGTCAACAATCACCCAGATCATATCATAACCACTAGGTGACCTTGGCAGCTTGGTGACAAAATCCATCGTGATTCGCTCCCACTTCCATTCCGGAACCTCTGGTTGTTGCAGGAGACCAGACGGCCTCTGATACTCCACCTTGACTTTAGCACAAGTCAAGCATTTGCTGACATAAGAAGCTATATCAGCTTTCATGTTCGGCCACCAATAAAGTATCTTCAAATCCTGATACATCTTATCGGAGCCAGGGTGAATAGAATACCGGGATTTGTGAGCTTCATCCAAAACGAGCTCGCGCAATCCCCCAAACAATGCGACCCAAACACGTCCCGCAAAATAGTGTAAGCCATCGGTCCTGAGTTCAAGATGCTTATCAGCACTGTGCATAGTCTCAGCCTTAAGGTTTTCCTCCTTCAAGGCTTCCAACTGTGCAAAACGGATTCGGTCAGGCAATGACGAATGAATGGTGAGCTGTAAGGCTCGAAGATGGCGAGGATTCGCAGACTCCTTCCTGCTCAAGGCGTCCGCCACAACGTTCGCCTTGTCAGGATGGTATTTGATAGCACAGTCATAATTGTTCAGGAGTTCAACCCAGCGACGCTGCCTCATGTTTAACACCTTCTAATCAAAAATATGCTGAAGACTCTTGTGATCGGTATATACTTCACACTTGGTACCGTACAAGTAATGTCTTCCGATTTTCAACGCAAAGACTACCGCACCCAGCTCCAAGTCATGAGTAGTGTAATTCTTCTCATGAACCTTGAGTTGACGAGAAGCATAAGCAATGACCTTCCCGCGTTGCATCAACACACAACCGAGACCACGAATAGAAGCGTCACAGTACACAACGAAGTCATCCGTACCCTCAGGTAAAGATAAGATAGGTGCAGAACAAAGTTTAAGCTTCAGCATCTGAAATGCTGATTCTTGTGGTTCACCCCAGTCGAACTTTCGGTCCTTCTGGGTAAGAGTAGTGAGGGGTTGAGCGATCTTCGAAAATCCCTCAATGAAACGATGATAATAACCCGCAAGGCCTAGGAATTGCCACACCTCAGATGGCGTCCTTGGTGCTTCCCAGTCCTTAATAGCTTCAATCTTAGCCGGATCGACATGAATTCCCAGTTCATTAATCACATGTCCTAGGAATTGAACTTCACGTAACCAAAAATCACACTTTGAGAACTTAGCATACAACTGCTCCTATCTCAAAAGTTCCAAGACCAACCGTAGATGTTCCTCATGATCCGCCTTGTTCTTGGAATAAATCAGAATATCGTCAATGAACACGATGACGAACATATCAAGGTAAGGTTTGCAAACACGGTTCATTAAATCCATGAACACCGCCGGTGCGTTAGTGAGACCAAAAGGCATGACCAAGAACTCAAAATGGCAATAACGAGTGCGAAAAGCAGTCTTCTGAATGTCAGCTTCCCTGACGCGTAACTGGTGATAACCGGACCGCAAATCAATCTTCGAATAGTAGCTGGAGCTGGTCAAAGAGATCATCAATGCGAGGAAGAGGATAACGATTCTTGATGGTCACTTTGTTCAGCTCACGATAATCAATACACATGCGAAGGCTTCCGTCCTTCTTCTTCACAAACAAAATTGGAGCTCCCCACGGGGAAGAACTCGGTCGGATGAAACCCTTTTCCAAGAGTTTCTGCAACTGGCTGGACAACTCTTGCATCTCGGGAGGTGCAAGACGATACGGGGCTCGGGCAATAGGAGCTGCGCCTAGAGTAAGATCAATACCAAACTCAACCTGACGATGGGGAGGAAGACCAGGCAAATCATCAGGAAACACATCGGGAAAGTCACGAACCACAGGAACATCCTCGATCTTCTTCTCATCGTCAGTAGAAACGTTAACAAGTGCTAGAATGGCCGAACAACCCTTCCGAAGGTACTTACGAGCTTTCATGCTAGAAATGATACTCAGCGGAGCACCGCTTTTCTCGCCATGAACCGAAAGAGTCTCTCCATCAGGGAGAGGGATCCGAATGATCTTATCGAAACAAACGATCTCTGCACGATACAACGAAAACCAATCCATGCCGACAACGACATCAAAACTACCCAGGGGTACCGGCATAAAGTCAATGGGGAAAGACAAACCCGACAGTTCCAAGCAACATTCCCTAAGGGTGTGTGTCGCTTCGATTCTCTTACCATCAGCCAATTCTATTAAGTATTTAGCCTCTAAAGGTGTGGGTACTATATCTAGCAATCGACTAATGTCCATAGATACGAAACTCTTATCGGCACCAGAATCAAACAAGACAGAAACATAGCGATCATTAAGAAGGAACGTACCGGTAACTGTGTCTGGATCCTGCCTAGCCTCTGCAGATCCAATGACGAAAGCACGTGCAGTCCTGCCTCCGCCGTCGTTGTTCCCATTACCGTTTCCGCCCCTCCCATTATCGCCCTGCTTCAGTTTAGGACATTCACGCTTGAAGTGTCCCGTGTCACCACAGTTATAGCACCCCTGCTTTCCTGGAGTCCCCTGAGCAGCAGGAGTAGGAGTAGCAGCAGGAGTCTGAGTTGGGGTGACTGCCACCCTGCAATCCTTAGCATGATGCCCCAACTGATGGCACCGATGACAACGAGCCCGATCACAACTCCCAGAATGATGAAAACCACACTTGTTGCACTTGGGATGCTTCCCAACATACCCAATCGACTTCTGCCCAGAAGAAGACCCAGATGAATCAAACTTCTTTGCCGGTTGAGCTGGCACAACACTCTTCCCCACACTATCCCACTTCCTCTTGCTCCCATCAGAAACCTTCACAGCAACACCTTTAGGAGGCAAAACACCTTCTGCCACCTTCAGGTTAGTCATCCGATGAGCTGATCGGACAACTTCAGCAATAGTGGGAAGATTCCCAGCAGCCACCAACCCAGCAATCTCCGGCACTAGTCCAGACACATAGTGCTCAATCCTCCTATACTCGGGTGTGTGCAAATCAGGGCACAACACCGCCAGCTCATTCCTCCTCACAGTGTACTCTTCAATCTCTGACCCAACCATCTTGTAGCTCCAGACCTCATGTTCCAACTTCTGTATCTCTTCCCTCGGACAGTACTCGCCGCTCAACAGTTGCACAAACTCCGCCCAAGGCATAGCAATAGCCTCTCCCAATCCCATGGTCTGAGTAGTAGCATTCCACCACGACAGTGCAGGTCCCTCAAATGTCGTAGTAGCATACTTCACCCGGTCCCCAGCAGGACAGTTACACATGACGAACACGGACTCAACCTTCTCCAGCCATCGGAGCAGTCCCACCGCTCCCTCAGTTCCAGCGAAGTTATGGGGCTGACAGTCCCGAAACTTCTTATAAGAGCACTGAGGTGGAGGTGGATTGGCACCCATACCTGAAACACGGTATACGAGTAAAACACAAACGAAAGGCCACGAAACCCAAAAATGAGCAAGGTCGACAAAAATCAACTCACCACCCATGGCATTAATCCCAGCCTGGAAATTAGCCATAGCCATGTTCACTTGCTGCTGTAGCAAGTTGTTCAGCTCAGCTTGGGTCATGTTGATGTTACCACGACCACCGCCTCCAGCACGACCACCGCCGCCAGCACGGCCACTGCCGCCACCACGACGTCCACCATCGCGAGCACCAGACATGATCTAACAAATTAAGAAATCGAGGGATTCAGATTCACTTCTAGTGTCAACCACTAGAAATTTACAAGAGTTAACTTAGGGACAAATTCAGGACCATACATCCAAACTCGAAGTCCATCGGGATTTTCATGCATTTCAGTTTATTATTTCGTGTGCACCCGAAATGATAAACTGCTCTACATGGTCCTCCAGATGTACCCCTAATCCAGATTCCGGTCTCCGAATATCATCGCCTAGTAATGTGTTACGATAGGTGCAAGTGTAAGAAGGCATGTGTGTGCTAGAACCAACAGATCAACCCCTCCTTCTTCAATCCAGAAGAAGAAGAAAAGAGTAGGTAAGAACCCAAATAAAAGCGGATGATGTAACGGAGAAGCATGATGATGATGTAAGCACACCCCGACAACGTTAGTATGTATCCCACTAATAGACTCAAAGTATGTGACCGTCTAGTGTGTGCGACTCGGCTATAGACCAGACTCTACATGCAGTCCTAGTTCACTATAACCTGGCTCTGATACCAATCTGTCACACCCTCAATTTCCACTTGCGGAGTCTTACCGCGAGGCGCATGACAAACCAGGATCCAAGTCAACGATCACAATAAACAACTCTATATGAAGATACATGACATTCAAATAGACATAGTTTTCATAAACTCAAAACCAGTAGCGGAAGCATTAAACATGTTACAAACCATAGACCCAAATGTACCAAGTGTTTATTACTAAACATGAACTAAACCTAGACGCCAATGCAGACCCGTGCGCCTAGTTCCATTTGTTGCTACCTTAGCGACCTGAGAAAAACATGCCAAAAAGACATCAACATATAATGCTGGTGAGTTCACAGGTTTGTTCAATATGTTACCAAAATGTTACCAAAACGTTACCATGTCCATACTATATCAATGTTACCAAGTACGCTAGCTAGGCGTATGTTTTATTACTACTACGATTGGAAAACCATTACTAGACACGTTTAGCAATGTTCAGCAATGTTCAGCCCGAATGTTCAGCATGTTACCAATGTTACCAGTTCGAGACAATATGCACCCGCCCGGCCCTCCAAGCCGACGAGTGGGGCAGGTCACGCCCAATAGATCTATCCACATTTCCCCCGTTGTGCATCCCCGCACATTCATGGTTTTCCCCGGGACTTTAAAAGATCGTATAGCAATGCGAAGTTTAAAACCATAGTATGACATATGTTACCAAAATAGTTTAGCGCATGTTTCCTCCCCCAAAAGTTAAAGCAGTAAAAGTGGGGCCGTAATCTCACCTTAGATAGCGTTCTTCGATTACAAGTAAAAATGCTAAGCCCTTGATAATCCCTCTACCGGAGATCTATCAAAATGTTCACATAAGTGTTCCGACTAATAACCATAAGGTTATCTAGTCCCCGATTGTCCAGATCGTAACCAAGTATGTTTTAAAACGTGTTTAAATGTTTAACCGACATACTAGACCGACCCGACATCCCGTTGGTGACCCATTACCCTAACTAATCAAGTACACATAGATTACACACAAGGTTCAAGCATAAAACACTTAGTTTGTATCAAAAATCTCATTTCTGCATCAGAACGGTCGAACCAGTCAGATTAAGTCTCCTTCGCCCGTTTTATGTTTCGTTCGACCGTTTGATGTCTCCTTCGACCGTTTCACCACGTTCGCCCAAACATAACCCAGGTTCGACCCTGGATTCTCTCCTTCGCACCTTCGATCGGTCGAAGGAGTCCAGGTTCGCCCCTGTTGTGCAAATTTTCGTAAAAACGCTTCAAACACATTCAAAACAACTCGAAACATCATCAAACACAGCAGTCAAGCATGAATAACTTATCCCTACAAAACCCCATCGATTTCTCCCGATAATACGTCCATTTCAGCCCTTTCCCAAAATGGTAAGAATTATGAAAATGTCACAATTATGCATGGATTCTTTACCCAATTTGGAAACTTTTGAAATCAATCCATATTCAACTTAAAATGCTCAGTTTATCGAGTGTTCGATTTCTCCTTATTAGTTCTATTGATCATAAATATCATTTATCAAGTCTAGATTCGTTAAAAACCCCCCAAAATACCCATAACACCACCATTTATCCAATCCTAACCCTAAACAACAATAACCTAGCATCAATAACAATCCTATATCATGTTTCTATCATAGATACAGCAGCAAATCATTGAACAACACATAACACCACATAATACACAATTCACATATGTTTATCATCATGAAGACCTATGTTTAAATGATAAGGTTTTGATTTAGAAAGATGTTTAAAAGGTTTTTAATCATGAAAACACCCTTAGAACAGATCCGGACAATTAGGGTTAGATGAAAACGAATTAAAATGCTTTAAAAAGGTTTAGGATCAAGAACACACCTTGGATTCTTGTTTAGATGTTGTAGATAGGTTAGATTATGAAAAAGAAGAGCAAAAACTCCTTCCTTAGTGATTAAAATCGTTTGAGAGTGTTTTGAGACGGTTAGGGTTTGTGAAATGATGAAAAATGACAAAGTTTGGTATTTATACTAATCCTCCTTCGCCCTATATCAGTGGTCGAAGGTGGCCTCCTTCGACCCTTCCACAGGGTCGTATGAGCCCTGTCCTGGTCGAAGGGAATACTTTCAATTCCACATCCCAGGTTCGCCCATTTTCAAAGGGTCGAACCAAACAAAATTCATCCTTCGACCACTCGAAGTGGTCGAACCAGAGTTCATGTTTACCTAGTTTTCTAGTTCGTCATGTTTAACGCATTCTAACACATCTTAACACATGAGCATGCAACCTTAGTCTATGTTTAACATATTTGAGCATGGATAATCATTTACACATCATTTAAACACATCTATGTATATAATCCACCACACGACCCATAATCTACACATATACTTAATTAGTTCATGTATTGTCACCAACAACGGAACCCGGTACTAGTGTATTACCAAAATGACTCCCAATGATCCTCCAGATCATTGCACCCTGGACAATCCTATCTTGACCCGACTCAACTATCCTGGTTAAGTCTGTTTATAAACGTTTCCCGCTAAGGTAGACTTAGATGTTACTAAAATATTTAAGCCAAATATGCCGGGTTTCACAGAATTGGAGAGTTGTGTTTTGGAGAATGAAAAAAAATATAAAAACGGTTTATATAGTGTAAAGCTCCATTTCTCAATTGGATCCAAGTAGACACTATCTAAGGCTAGGATTCAACCCGAGTGTATTTATTTATTATATAGATAGATATATATAATAACACATATATATATATAATAACACATATAACTCAAACCATATAATAACACATTAGGCGCATTCCGCCTACTTACGTTTCATGCCAAAATAATATATATATGAGTTCAAAAAAATATTTATAACTTTATAAAATATTTTTTTGTGACTTCATAAAAATAATCATACTGGTTTAGCATTCACGTCCCCAAAATATTTAGAAAAATAATAACTAAAAGAGTGGGCATAAGAACTCACATGTTGCAAAGCTTCCAAATCCACAAGTTCAGCATCACGATCTGCATCATTAAATGTAACCGAATCTGGGTTCACACAAAACTCTTAACATGTTTGCCATCAAATTCGGATCACCTGCAAACCGATCACCTGAATCAGATCCGAACCAAGATCCTATGCTCTTACACAACTTCCATGCAAAATATATATATTGCCCTTATCCATGGAAATACTTCTAGCAATTACCACCATAAGATTATAAAAATCCCTACACATCACTTTGTACCCAAACAAACACACTATGATATGCTGACAATCCATATCTCCATCTTAAATTAAGGCTCCGGATATTCACACAAGCTTGGGATTTATTCACACAACCATATACGGGCCGTAGAGGGCTCTACGGCCCGTAGGGAACATTTTTTGATCAATCTACGGGCCGTAGAGGCCTCTACGGCCCGTAGGCAACCCTGAAAACGAGGTACGAGGTACAGTAATTATTACCAATGATTATGATAACCTTTACGGGCCGTAGAGGCATCTACGGCTCGTAGGTAACGTCTGATTAATTTGGGGATCAATTTGGGTGGGATGGATGAATAATTTTTTGCCTACGGATCGTGTAGAACTCTACGGGCCGTAGACCAAAAAAAACAAAAAAAAAACGTTTGGGACGAGGTTCGATCTTGGGCAGATTATCACACACACACACATACAAGTCTTATTGCAGATATGGGGACCATCTGGGCTACCGGTTCACTGGTTTCTATATTGGAAAAAATAAATATAACACATACAAATATTAGATGGCATATACAGGCCGTAGAGCCCTCTACGGCCCGTAGAGAATTTTTTTAAAATTTTATTAACACATTTTAATTGTTTATCGATTTTTACTGTGTAACTATAATTAGAAAACATGTTATTTTTACTAATGTCGTCTCGATAAGCGTGTAACCCTATACAGCCCGTAGACAATCTTTTGTTATTAACACATTTTAATTGTTTATTGATTTTTACTATGTAACTATAATTAGAAAACGGGTTGTTTTTACTAATGTCGTTTGTTTTTACTAATGTCGTCTCGATAAGTGTGTAAACGTTAACACAAGCGTTTATATAAACAAGCAGATAAAAATAAACATTAATTAACATAATTAGATTTCAAATAAATAAATACAAAGTAGAAATTGTTTAAAAAGTTTACAAAATATGATCACAAAAGATAACACTAAAAGAACTGTGAATCATCAATCGGCGGCTACTGCGAGGACGTCCCGCCCTGATCCGTGGACGTGTGGGTGTGCTGCGTGCTGGCCCCATCATCGGTGCGACATGAGGCTTCATGTCTAGGCGTCGATAGATATCATGCTGGCCAGCAATCAACCAGGGCATCGTCTCGTCCTGCCGCTCACGCCACTGACGCATCTCGGTGTCCATCCGCTCACGCCACTGACGCGACTCGGCAGCCTCTAACGCAGCCGCACGTATGTCCGCCCTAACCTCAGGAGGCAATCGGAGGGATTGATAAACACACGGCGGAATCTGCACCTCCTCAGGCCGCGGCTCAGCCATCTTGACGTCCCTCTCATCGCCCCCTTCCCCTCAACAACAAACCGCAACCCAACCTCAATAGCACCATCTGCAATGGATAACAATAAATAATTAATAATAATAATAATAATAATAATAATAATAATAATAATAATAATCAAGGATTTTATAAAAAATTGGGCAGAGTTTCCCCTGTTTTCATGCAAACCAGACAACACAAGTTGTCTACAAGTTTCCCAAAAGAAACGCCCAAACAGATAATAATAATAATAATAATAATAATAATAATAATAATAATAATAATAATAATAATAATACCTCCAAGGCCCTGATGTACCAACGACTCATGTACAAACTCCGCGCCACCCGGAGCAATCAGATAGTAGATGGGTGGCTGATCCCCCGTCTTCGCCGTATGACCCATAGCTTTCATCGTGGGTTGAACTAATGGGCTGAAAGAAATAAAAAAAACATAAACATTAACATTAATAATAATAATAATGATAATAATAATAATAATAATAATAATAATAATAATAATAACAACAATACCTGGGCTGTAGTGGCCGAAACTGATTCCGGTTAACATAACCGAAATAATTCTCGGCATTACAGCGCTCGGCGATCCTGCTGATCATCCCCCGCATGCGATGGCTCCCCGCAACTGCTTAGTGGGAAAGGAGGCAAAGTACTCGTCCATGCACCGATGCAGGGCAATCGGCGTGCCGATGAGTATGCAGTACAAGTACATCAGGTCCGTCTTCGTCACCCGCTCGTTACAATTGCACCGTGCCATGAGGGAATAGGTAATGCGACGGTATGTAACGAACCATGGGGTGACGAATGCTGGATGCCTTGTCACACCTCTCCCCCTGCACAGGATAATAAAAATAAGTATAATAACAATAATAATAATAAATAATAATAATAAGAATAAGAATAATAATAATAATAATGATAAGAACAATAATAATAATACTTCCCTCTCGGATTCCCGAACTCTGGACCACCAATGGTGGGCCACCACACATAGAGCACATCATTAGGGACACTAGTGACACCTCTAGTGTAGACATCCTAAGCATGATCATTAACATTAACATTAACATTTAGAATAAGATTAAGAACAAAAATAATAAGAATAATAATAAATAATAATAATACCTTTGCAAGTTGCTCGGCAGTGTACCACTGGGTGTGCATAGCCCACTGATCCAGAGAATAATCATACCTTTGCAAGTTTCAGAATGACCCAATCTGAAAATTGCAATGCTCCCAGCCCGCCAGGTCCCCCCTGCCATGGGGCTAGGCCCCCCGGACCACGGGCTCGTCCTGCTCCAGCTCCTCCTCCTCATTCATGTACTCCTCATCGTCAAAATTATCCATAACTGCAAAAGCAAAGAATTTATAGTTAGGGCGTCTCTTAAATATAGTTAGGATCCATAATATAGTTAGGCGATTCAAAAGAAATGCCAAAACTATATTAGTTGAGACGTTTCAAAAGAAACACCAAAACTAATATAGTTGAGGCGTTTCAAAAGAATCGCCTAAACTATATTAGTTTAGCTGTTTCAAAAGAATCGCCTAAACTATATTAGTTTAGCCGTTTCAAAAGCAACGCCAAAACTATATTAGTTTAGGCATTTCAAAAGAAACGCCAAAACTATATTAGTTTAGGCGTTTAAAAAAAACGTCAAAACTATATAGTTTAGTAGCTATAATTATTAAACTAAATCTACCATTACATCATATAACAAGCTAACCCGGTCCGCAATCCTCACTCAAAAGCGGAAAAAACAACCCGAACCCATCCACCCACCCTTCACTCTCCCTAACCCGATCTGCAATCCAAACCAGCACTGATCCAACCCACATTAGAAAGATAAAATACTTGACATTAGAATTTGACATTAGAAAGGTAAAATTTAGGTTTAAACATAAGGCGCGCCTTTATGTTTAACATAAGGCGCGCCTTATGTACAACTAGGTTTATTCAAACTTAAGGCGCGCCTTTTGTTAAACATAAAGGCGTGCCTTATGTTAAACATAAGGCGCACGCGCCTTATGTACAACTACAATTTAAACTATGATCAAACTTAAACCTCTTAGCAACATCAACACTAATCTGTTCATTTGTCCCATACCCTTTGTCCCTTTTTTCCATATATGCATATACTTATTTATACACACACACTAATCTGTTCAACAATACACTAACTTAAAGCCCTAATTAGAGCAACTAAGTCGACCCATTTGAAACAACATTCATAATCTGTTCAACAAACCTACCATATATGTAAGACCCTAACCCGTAATCACGTGATTAACGTCTAATCTTACGGGTTCTGACCTTACTTAAACCACTCCCGATTAAAACTTTGATATTTATTATAAACTCAAACCATTAAGATCAAATACATGTTTGATTCCCACAAATTTTTACATTTTAGTAGTTAAAACATACTCTAACATTTAACGTTTTAACGGGAGTTCCTTGAATTCTAGTGCGGAAGCTTGATGAGTGTTCGGGCGTGTTCGGCTCTTATCGCGGCTTGATCCTTGCTCCGGGACTTCCATCACATGTTTACCTAGCACCATTACACAAGGAATGGTTAGTGGGTTGTCAATGATACATTTAAACTAGTACGATAGTCGTTACACGTCGAAACGGAACGAACCAGGCCAAACGGCCCTTTATCAGGAGAACAAACTGCTGCAACTTTTGCGCAGCAGCTGTTCGGATCGCTTTTACCCCTTCTAAAACCCAAAATCCGACTTTGACTTTCAAAGAAGAATTGTTCTACGCTCCGAGAGCTTTTCAGGCATATAAAGAACGCCTCCTAACGATTTTTCTACGATTTTATATGCAATTTTAAAGATTGTGTCGTCATGCTGTTCTCTGCGCGCGGCCGCGCGGTTTCCGTGAGCGGCCGCGCAAAGCTTCTGATGTAATTTTGGTGGTTTTTAAGTGTGGGAATCATGTCGCAACTGCATTTGATGATTCCCAAAGCCTAAGTATTGACTTGCCGACTAAATAAACCTTTGTTTGACTGAAATTATAGTCCGGTTCATAATGCTATGACCCGGTTCTAAATTTTAAGTGTTTATGTTGATTTTTACCAATAATGACCCGTTAAGGCCTTGAATCAAACAAGGCACTTTTTGACCACACAAAATGCCTACCGATTAAGTTGTCAAGTCATTAGACACTTGATCAACAAAAGCGTTTATCCGATTTGTTTCATTATGATTTAGTTTCTTAGATTCAACCTTTAGAAATCTTTTAAATCCCCAAAATGCCCTTCATGGTCAAATATTTCAATTTAGCCATTCGTGGCGAAACCTCTTGTTCCAATTTCAATGTTTTTGACTCATTGACTTGTTTGAAAGCCTCTAAGTCCTTCCGGACTTAGATTTTCATCCTTTATCAGGTTTTCACTTGTTTAGTAGATTCTAAGCGCATTAGCGCGCATTAGACATAGTTATAGAAATAACTTACTTGATTTGCACCCACACTTCATGTGGGTAGTTTTAGTACCCATGTTGCTTCGCCCGCAGGTGTTTAATTAGCTACGGACTTACCGGGTGGTGCTGACCCATTCTCATACCTTGTGCGTATCCTCCATGATTCTTACCATCAAGCGTGCATGCGCAAGTGCATTTACCTGCGTGCTTTCTAAATATACACATTAATTCCTCGGAACTCAAATGGTAATACCTTGCCATTTGATCCGTTTAACCTCATGAATCTTAATGCTTGAAATACAAGCATCAAGTATTGGACTCACATGGTGAGGATATCACCATTTGACCCGTTTAGACTCGTAGTTCATAATACTAAGTTATCCAAGTTTTTTATATATGGTTCAAGTGTCACAAACTTGACCCATTTAACAACATGCTTAACAACTTCATTCAATTGATTTAATTGGATTAAAACATCATTTCTCACATATCTTTATTAGTTGACCCGTTTGATGGATTTCTCCATTTGGTCATAACTCATTATCTCGATTAAGGTCATAAACCACATTTTGTATTGAGTGCACATAAGGCGACCCACTTAATAGATTCTACCCCTTAGGGTTTATCTTCGTCTCACACTCAAGATTTAAAACTAATGTTTATAACAATTTAAGCTATGTTATAGTATATTGGTGTAAGTAAAACTTACCTCATATCCATTCTTGCTTCCAAGCGTATTGAGCTTGCATCCGTTTGACCCGTTTGCATCCCTAGTTCTTGTACCTAACTTAGGGACATGTCAAACCTTGTTTTGTTAGAATACATAATATGGATTTCTTTTATAATCCACGACATCATGTATTCGTTTTAACTCTAATCCAACATCACATTTCAAGTATTCATGTTCATACATGTATTACACATTTATTTCCTCATTCAAGCATTTTATCGAACACCTCATATGCACCATTTTCATCATGTTAATTCTAGGTGTTCAAGACTTCCTAGATTCCGCCATGGCTTAGCTAACCATTGACACATAATCATTTCAATAATTAGCACACATACATGATACTAATTACATAGAAATTGCAAGATTATTCCACTTACTAGTGTAATTCATGTTTAATGTAAAGACCCACTACATACACATAACACAAGATCATAATTTCACATGAATCAACAATATATTATGATTCACCACGTTTTATAGCTTCCTTGGTGCCTACTAACACATAGAAACTCATAGAAACCAAGAAATTCACGTTTTTACCAAAACCCTAGGATTTCACCATGATCATAAACGAATTATAACATCAAATTACACCAAATTAAAGGTACCTTGGTATATGTAGGACCTTAGATGACCCATATTTGGCTTCATGCATTTAATTTCTCCACAAATGCCCTTGATTTGAACATGCTTATGGATGTAAGGTTTTGGGGAAGAATCCCCTTTTTTTCTTCCTGATAATCGATACACACATATGTGTGTGTGGATTCTTCCATTTTTTTTATTTAGATTATCCCATGTGCAACTCTAGTCCCTCAAGTTACTACAATGTTATTTACCAAAACCCTAGGATTTCACCATGATCATAAACGAATTATAACATCAAATTACACCAAATTAAAGGTACCTTGGTATATGTAGGACCTTAGATGACCCATATTTGGCTTCATGCATTTAATTTCTCCACAAATGCCCTTGATTTGAACATGCTTATGGATGTAAGGTTTTGGGGAAGAATCCCCTTTTTTTCTTCCTGATAATCGATACACACATATGTGTGTGTGGATTCTTCCATTTTTTTTATTTAGATTATCCCATGTGCAACTCTAGTCCCTCAAGTTACTACAATGTTATTTTCATATAAAAACTAACTAATTAAGCTAGTTTCTAACTCCTTGTATTCATTTATAAAAATACTATTATTAACTAGGTTACTTCCATATTAGAGCATAACCCATAATCTTATCGTTTAAGTCTCGTTTTATTATTTTGCTAATCACGCCTAATGGCATAATTAGACGAACAAATGGTTTTGGGGTGTTACAAGTCTACCCCCCTTAGAGGGGTTTCGTCCTCGAAACCTTTATTTTGTTGTTTCTTTGGTCACACCAAAGAACCTTAGTGTCTCTCATCAATTTTGAGCACCGCTCAATCCCTTGACATTCTATCGTCTAACGAGTAGTACTATATACTTATTGTTTGTATCCCTTTACTTGGCTTTCTAACTTTTATTATATGGAAGCCTTAGCTTTCATAGTATGACTTGAGTCATCCTATTATTTCGGTTAACTAGGGGCAATATCTACATACTTACCCCCTACCCGACATTTTAGCTACTTATGTTCTTCATAGGTCTTCCCTAGATCCATAGACTATCTCCGTCTACTTTTATCCCGAATGATGTAATGTTTAAGGCGCCATACTAACATGCACCTTAGGGTATCTGCTGCAATACTCGATTGTAGCATGCATATGCATACATGTCTATGCGTCTATTTCTAACAAGTAATTTGTCTTGGTTTCCAAGACTAACCCGACTTTTTAACATAGCCGTTTTCTAGTTTCTTGGATTCATTCCCGAATCCAACCCTCGTTTCTTCTTGGTTTGCTATAATGTTATAAACAAACCTTGCTTTACACTAACATTTTCCTTTCTTTGGCTAATCCTTATTTTAAGAATTTGTCATTTATTTGGTTTACCCAAGTTCCCGTTTTGCTAACTCGATTGGTGGTCATTGCCCCAACCGACCCGTTTAAAGACTTTTGAGTTTTAGACTTAAAATCGTTTATATATATAGAACGCTTAGTTTCTAAAAGTCCTTTTGATGATTACCGATCTCACTATAAATTGAGGTCGGTTTTCTTTTCATAAAACACGGTGTAGATCGGTCATTACAACTCATTGTATCGACTAATCTCCTGTTATCACGGTTTGCATCCGATTGTAATAACTATACAATCCAACCGTTATTATAATTTGCATTAAATTGTACCAACGACACAATCTAATATTATTGCAGTTTACACTTTTTCATCCTTAACCCGAGGGTTGAATGATTTACTGATTTGTCACGGCCCAAGACCGCTGTTTTAGGTCATTAATCCTAAGATTCACGACTTACCCGAATGTGATTATGACTCAACCCTTGATTAAGGTTCAAGCTCCTCTTTACGAATTTAGCCTTCTATAAAAGTCCGAGTTTAATTATGACTTAACCTTGATTAAGGTCCAAGTCTATTTTCAAGCTAAATCTGTGTATAACTCAACCTTGATTAAGGTTCAAGTCAATCTTTGTATCAACCTAGGATAACTCGTATCGTAAATTGCCCGTTTTGCTAGCCCAACGTATAAGCTGGTGCCTCGCTCAAGGTCTTGCATGGTTCGCATCCCTGCCGTGTTAGACAGTGGACTACGTACAAACGCTCCAGTTTGTTGTCCTCTTCGCTAGCCTAGTGTATTCTAGCTGGTGCCTCGCTCAAGGTCTTGCATGGATCGCATCCCTGTCGTGTTAGACAGTGGACTACATCCAAAATCCCCCGGCACCTCACACTTACTAAGCCTTTGTTACATAGGTTGTATATGTATTAATCATAAGAAACCCATGGTATCATATGTTTAACACTTACCTGGCCAGGGTAAGTAATTCGCATATGATACACACAGACTTATTATAATTAAGGCATCACACCCTATGCAAGCAAATTTTCAGCTCATGCTTGTGCCCCCTATTTTATTTGGTAAAACCTTTTTATTGATATTTATTGGATATTTGGTTTTACCTTTACTCATTTTAAACTAACGATGTGTTTTCGTTTCATAAAACTTTATGTGATCCTGTTCATTGATATGACCACTACACGACTCTGGTATTCCTTACGTTTTAAACATTAAACAAGATGATTTCCTCATTCCTGGTTTCCGTGTTTAGATTTGCCTTTGTGCATTGGTTCTTCACTATTGTGAATAATGCACAATTCCAACTTACTTTCACTTGGGAATCTGTACTCTGAATGTGAATTCCTGTTCAGTTTTCCCAAGTCTTATGTTGTTGTATGCAACTATCATTCATCGAGTGGAAGTTGCACACTAATAAGCATGACATGGTTTCGAGCGTCTACCTGATTGATACTTGCTCCTGTGTTCCCTTTCGTTACCGATCCATTAGCTCGAGTAGTTACTTGACTTGGTCCTTAGCGAGCAAGCTATCGGCCATGCTCCCGAACCCTCCACCACTTCGTTGGGTGAATCATTCGATCTCATCTTGATCGAATTAGGATGTTCTCATGCCTGTCACATTTACAATTCCAATTGATTAGTAACATGACATATCAGTATTAGTATGCATCATTACAATAATATTTATTCTTGTTACGCAAGAATTTCGTTGCCTGAATAAATCCTTGGCTAGGTCCCATACCACCTAACCTTTTCTTTACCAAACTTTTGAGATAGCGTGCATCTACACGATATCACCATTGCTTACTTATAACAATCTCCGATCAAACCCGGATTGTTATTACTGATATTACTTACCGGATTCCTCGATCAAGCCCCGAACCGAACACCCTTCAACACTTTGAGCGCACAGTTTGAGTCCAAGTATCCTTCCCGACACTTGGATCCCTCAAACCAATGGCTCTGATACCATTTGTAAGACCCTAACCCGTAATCACGTGATTAACGTCTAATCTTACGGGTTCTGACCTTACTTAAACCACTCCCGATTAAAACTTTGATATTTATTATAAACTCAAACCATTAAGATCAAATACATGTTTGATTCCCACAAATTTTTACATTTTAGTAGTTAAAACATACTCTAACATTTAACGTTTTAACGGGAGTTCCTTGAATTCTAGTGCGGAAGCTTGATGAGTGTTCGGACGTGTTCGGCTCTTATCGCGGCTTGATCCTTGCTCCGGGACTTCCATCACATGTTTACCTAGCACCATTACACAAGGAATGGTTAGTGGGTTGTCAATGATACATTTAAACTAGTACGATAGTCGTTACACGTCGAAACGGAACGAACCAGGCCAAACGGCCCTTTATCAGGAGAACAAACTGCTGCAACTTTTGCGCAGCAGCTGTTCGGATCGCTTTTACCCCTTCTAAAACCCAAAATCCGACTTTGTCTTTCAAAGAAGAATTCTTCTACGCTCCGAGAGCTTTTCAGGCATATAAAGAACGCCTCCTAACGATTTTTCTACGATTTTATATGCAATTTTAAAGATCGTGTCGTCATGCTGTTCTCTGCGCGCGGCCGCGCGGTCTCTGTGAGCGGCCGCGCAAAGCTTCTGATGTAATTTTGGTGGTTTTTAAGTGTGGGAATCATGTCGCAACCGCATTTGATGATTCCCAAAGCCTAAGTATTGACTTGCCGACTAACTAAACCTTTGTTTGACTGAAATTATAGTCCGGTTCATAATGCTATGACCCGGTTCAAAATTTTAAGTGTTTATGTTGATTTTTACCAATATTGACCCGTTAAGGCCTTGAATCAAACAAGGCACTTTTTGACCACACAAAATGCCTACCGATTAAGTTGTCAAGTCATTAGACACTTGATCAACAAAAGCGTTTATCCGATTTGTTTCATTATGATTTAGTTTCTTAGATTCAACCTTTAGAAATCTTATAAATCCCCAAAATGCCCTTCATGGTCAAATATTTCAATTTAGCCATTCGTGGCGAAACCTCTTGTTCCAATTTCAATGTTTTTGACTCATTGACTTGTTTGAAAGCCTCTAAGTCCTTCCGGACTTAGATTTTCATCCTTTATCAGGTTTTCACTTGTTTAGTAGATTCTAAGCGCATTAGCGCGCATTAGACATAGTTATAGAAATAACTTACTTGATTTGCACCCACACTTCATGTGGGTAGTTTTAGTACCCATGTTGCTTCGCCCGAAGGTGTTTAATTAGCTACGGACTTACCGGGTGGTGCTGACCCATTCTCATACCTTGTGCGTATCCTCCATGATTCTTACCATCAAGCGTGCATGCGCAAGTGCATTTACCTGCGTGCTTTCTAAATATACACATTAATTCCTCGGAACTCAAATGGTAATACCTTGCCATTTGATCCGTTTAACCTCATGAATCTTAATGCTTGAAATACAAGCATCAAGTATTGGACTCACATGGTGAGGATATCACCATTTGACCCGTTTAGACTCGTAGTTCATAATACTAAGTTATCCAAGTTTTTTATATATGGTTCAAGTGTCACAAACTTGACCCATTTAACAACATGCTTAACAACTTCATTCAATTGATTTAATTGGATTAAAACATCATTTCTCACATATCTTTATTAGTTGACCCGTTTGATGGATTTCTCCATTTGGTCATAACTCATTATCTCGATTAAGGTCATAAACCACATTTTGTATTGAGTGCACATAAGGCGACCCACTTAATAGATTCTACCCCTTAGGGTTTATCTTCGTCTCACACTCAAGATTTAAAACTAATGTTTATAACAATTTAAGCTATGTTATAGTATATTGGTGTAAGTAAAACTTACCTCATATCCATTCTTGCTTCCAAGCGTATTGAGCTTGCATCCGTTTGACCCGTTTGCATCCCTAGTTCTTGTACCTAACTTAGGGACATGTCAAACCTTGTTTTGTTAGAATACATAATATGGATTTCTTTTATAATCCACGACATCATGTATTCGTTTTAACTCTAATCCAACATCACATTTCAAGTATTCATGTTCATACATGTATTACACATTTATTTCCTCATTCAAGCATTTTATCGAACACCTCATATGCACCATTTTCATCATGTTAATTCTAGGTGTTCAAGACTTCCTAGATTCCGCCATGGCTTAGCTAACCATTGACACATAATCATTTCAATAATTAGCACACATACATGATACTAATTACATAGAAATTGCAAGATTATTCCACTTACTAGTGTAATTCATGTTTAATGTAAAGACCCACTACATACACATAACACAAGATCATAATTTCACATGAATCAACAATATATTATGATTCACCACGTTTTATAGCTTCCTTGGTGCCTACTAACACATAGAAACTCATAGAAACCAAGAAATTCACGTTTTTACCAAAACCCTAGGATTTCACCATGATCATAAACGAATTATAACATCAAATTACACCAAATTAAAGGTACCTTGGTATATGTAGGACCTTAGATGACCCATATTTGGCTTCATGCATTTAATTTCTCCACAAATGCCCTTGATTTGAACATGCTTATGGATGTAAGGTTTTGGGGAAGAATCCCCTTTTTTTCTTCCTGATAATCGATACACACATATGTGTGTGTGGATTCTTCCATTTTTTTTATTTAGATTATCCCATGTGCAACTCTAGTCCCTCAAGTTACTACAATGTTATTTACCAAAACCCTAGGATTTCACCATGATCATAAACGAATTATAACATCAAATTTCACCAAATTAAAGGTACCTTGGTATATGTAGGACCTTAGATGACCCATATTTGGCTTCATGCATTTAATTTCTCCACAAATGCCCTTGATTTGAACATGCTTATGGATGTAAGGTTTTGGGGAAGAATCCCCTTTTTTTCTTCCTGATAATCGATACACACATATGTGTGTGTGGATTCTTCCATTTTTTTTATTTAGATTATCCCATGTGCAACTCTAGTCCCTCAAGTTACTACAATGTTATTTTCATATAAAAACTAACTAATTAAGCTAGTTTCTAACTCCTTGTATTCATTTATAAAAATACTATTATTAACTAGGTTACTTCCATATTAGAGCATAACCCATAATCTTATCGTTTAAGTCTCGTTTTATTATTTTGCTAATCACGCCTAATGGCATAATTAGACGAACAAATGGTTTTGGGGTGTTACAAGTCTACCCCCCTTAGAGGGGTTTCGTCCTCGAAACCTTTATTTTGTTGTTTCTTTGGTCACACCAAAGAACCTTAGTGTCTCTCATCAATTTTGAGCACCGCTCAATCCCTTGACATTCTATCGTCTAACGAGTAGTACTATATACTTATTGTTTGTATCCCTTTACTTGGCTTTCTAACTTTTATTATATGGAAGCCTTAGCTTTCATAGTATGACTTGAGTCATCCTATTATTTCGGTTAACTAGGGGCAATATCTACATACTTACCCCCTACCCGACATTTTAGCTACTTATGTTCTTCATAGGTCTTCCCTAGATCCATAGACTATCTCCGTCTACTTTTATCCCGAATGATGTAATGTTTAAGGCGCCATACTAACATGCACCTTAGGGTATCTGCTGCAATACTCGATTGTAGCATGCATATGCATACATGTCTATGCGTCTATTTCTAACAAGTAATTTGTCTTGGTTTCCAAGACTAACCCGACTTTTTAACATAGCCGTTTTCTAGTTTCTTGGATTCATTCCCGAATCCAACCCTCGTTTCTTCTTGGTTTGCTATAATGTTATAAACAAACCTTGCTTTACACTAACATTTTCCTTTCTTTGGCTAATCCTTATTTTAAGAATTTGTCATTTATTTGGTTTACCCAAGTTCCCGTTTTGCTAACTCGATTGGTGGTCATTGCCCCAACCGACCCGTTTAAAGACTTTTGAGTTTTAGACTTAAAATCGTTTATATATATAGAACGCTTAGTTTCTAAAAGTCCTTTTGATGATTACCGATCTCACTATAAATTGAGGTCGGTTTTCTTTTCATAAAACACGGTGTAGATCGGTCATTACAACTCATTGTATCGACTAATCTCCTGTTATCACGGTTTGCATCCGATTGTAATAACTATACAATCCAACCGTTATTATAATTTGCATTAAATTGTACCAACGACACAATCTAATATTATTGCAGTTTACACTTTTTCATCCTTAACCCGAGGGTTGAATGATTTACTGATTTGTCACGGCCCAAGACCGCTGTTTTAGGTCATTAATCCTAAGATTCACGACTTACCCGAATGTGATTATGACTCAACCCTTGATTAAGGTTCAAGCTCCTCTTTACGAATTTAGCCTTCTATAAAAGTCCGAGTTTAATTATGACTTAACCTTGATTAAGGTCCAAGTCTATTTTCAAGCTAAATCTGTGTATAACTCAACCTTGATTAAGGTTCAAGTCAATCTTTGTATCAACCTAGGATAACTCGTATCGTAAATTGCCCGTTTTGCTAGCCCAACGTATAAGCTGGTGCCTCGCTCAAGGTCTTGCATGGTTCGCATCCCTGCCGTGTTAGACAGTGGACTACGTACAAACGCTCCAGTTTGTTGTCCTCTTCGCTAGCCTAGTGTATTCTAGCTGGTGCCTCGCTCAAGGTCTTGCATGGATCGCATCCCTGTCGTGTTAGACAGTGGACTACATCCAAAATCCCCCGGCACCTCACACTTACTAAGCCTTTGTTACATAGGTTGTATATGTATTAATCATAAGAAACCCATGGTATCATATGTTTAACACTTACCTGGCCAGGGTAAGTAATTCGCATATGATACACACAGACTTATTATAATTAAGGCATCACACCCTATGCAAGCAAATTTTCAGCTCATGCTTGTGCCCCCTATTTTATTTGGTAAAACCTTTTTATTGATATTTATTGGATATTTGGTTTTACCTTTACTCATTTTAAACTAACGATGTGTTTTCGTTTCATAAAACTTTATGTGATCCTGTTCATTGATATGACCACTACACGACTCTGGTATTCCTTACGTTTTAAACATTAAACAAGATGATTTCCTCATTCCTGGTTTCCGTGTTTAGATTTGCCTTTGTGCATTGGTTCTTCACTATTGTGAATAATGCACAATTCCAACTTACTTTCACTTGGGAATCTGTACTCTGAATGTGAATTCCTGTTCAGTTTTCCCAAGTCTTATGTTGTTGTATGCAACTATCATTCATCGAGTGGAAGTTGCACACTAATAAGCATGACATGGTTTCGAGCGTCTACCTGATTGATACTTGCTCCTGTGTTCCCTTTCGTTACCGATCCATTAGCTCGAGTAGTTACTTGACTTGGTCCTTAGCGAGCAAGCTATCGGCCATGCTCCCGAACCCTCCACCACTTCGTTGGGTGAATCATTCGATCTCATCTTGATCGAATTAGGATGTTCTCATGCCTGTCACATTTACAATTCCAATTGATTAGTAACATGACATATCAGTATTAGTATGCATCATTACAATAATATTTATTCTTGTTACGCAAGAATTTCGTTGCCTGAATAAATCCTTGGCTAGGTCCCATACCACCTAACCTTTTCTTTACCAAACTTTTGAGATAGCGTGCATCTACACGATATCACCATTGCTTACTTATAACAATCTCCGATCAAACCCGGATTGTTATTACTGATATTACTTACCGGATTCCTCGATCAAGCCCCGAACCGAACACCCTTCAACACTTTGAGCGCACAGTTTGAGTCCAAGTATCCTTCCCGACACTTGGATCCCTCAAACCAATGGCTCTGATACCATTTGTAAGACCCTAACCCGTAATCACGTGATTAACGTCTAATCTTACGGGTTCTGACCTTACTTAAACCACTCCCGATTAAAACTTTGATATTTATTATAAACTCAAACCATTAAGATCAAATACATGTTTGATTCCCACAAATTTTTACATTTTAGTAGTTAAAACATACTCTAACATTTAACGTTTTAACGGGAGTTCCTTGAATTCTAGTGCGGAAGCTTGATGAGTGTTCGGACGTGTTCGGCTCTTATCGCGGCTTGATCCTTGCTCCGGGACTTCCATCACATGTTTACCTAGCACCATTACACAAGGAATGGTTAGTGGGTTGTCAATGATACATTTAAACTAGTACGATAGTCGTTACACGTCGAAACGGAACGAACCAGGCCAAACGGCCCTTTATCAGGAGAACAAACTGCTGCAACTTTTGCGCAGCAGCTGTTCGGATCGCTTTTACCCCTTCTAAAACCCAAAATCCGACTTTGTCTTTCAAAGAAGAATTCTTCTACGCTCCGAGAGCTTTTCAGGCATATAAAGAACGCCTCCTAACGATTTTTCTACGATTTTATATGCAATTTTAAAGATCGTGTCGTCATGCTGTTCTCTGCGCGCGGCCGCGCGGTCTCTGTGAGCGGCCGCGCAAAGCTTCTGATGTAATTTTGGTGGTTTTTAAGTGTGGGAATCATGTCGCAACCGCATTTGATGATTCCCAAAGCCTAAGTATTGACTTGCCGACTAACTAAACCTTTGTTTGACTGAAATTATAGTCCGGTTCATAATGCTATGACCCGGTTCAAAATTTTAAGTGTTTATGTTGATTTTTACCAATATTGACCCGTTAAGGCCTTGAATCAAACAAGGCACTTTTTGACCACACAAAATGCCTACCGATTAAGTTGTCAAGTCATTAGACACTTGATCAACAAAAGCGTTTATCCGATTTGTTTCATTATGATTTAGTTTCTTAGATTCAACCTTTAGAAATCTTATAAATCCCCAAAATGCCCTTCATGGTCAAATATTTCAATTTAGCCATTCGTGGCGAAACCTCTTGTTCCAATTTCAATGTTTTTGACTCATTGACTTGTTTGAAAGCCTCTAAGTCCTTCCGGACTTAGATTTTCATCCTTTATCAGGTTTTCACTTGTTTAGTAGATTCTAAGCGCATTAGCGCGCATTAGACATAGTTATAGAAATAACTTACTTGATTTGCACCCACACTTCATGTGGGTAGTTTTAGTACCCATGTTGCTTCGCCCGAAGGTGTTTAATTAGCTACGGACTTACCGGGTGGTGCTGACCCATTCTCATACCTTGTGCGTATCCTCCATGATTCTTACCATCAAGCGTGCATGCGCAAGTGCATTTACCTGCGTGCTTTCTAAATATACACATTAATTCCTCGGAACTCAAATGGTAATACCTTGCCATTTGATCCGTTTAACCTCATGAATCTTAATGCTTGAAATACAAGCATCAAGTATTGGACTCACATGGTGAGGATATCACCATTTGACCCGTTTAGACTCGTAGTTCATAATACTAAGTTATCCAAGTTTTTTATATATGGTTCAAGTGTCACAAACTTGACCCATTTAACAACATGCTTAACAACTTCATTCAATTGATTTAATTGGATTAAAACATCATTTCTCACATATCTTTATTAGTTGACCCGTTTGATGGATTTCTCCATTTGGTCATAACTCATTATCTCGATTAAGGTCATAAACCACATTTTGTATTGAGTGCACATAAGGCGACCCACTTAATAGATTCTACCCCTTAGGGTTTATCTTCGTCTCACACTCAAGATTTAAAACTAATGTTTATAACAATTTAAGCTATGTTATAGTATATTGGTGTAAGTAAAACTTACCTCATATCCATTCTTGCTTCCAAGCGTATTGAGCTTGCATCCGTTTGACCCGTTTGCATCCCTAGTTCTTGTACCTAACTTAGGGACATGTCAAACCTTGTTTTGTTAGAATACATAATATGGATTTCTTTTATAATCCACGACATCATGTATTCGTTTTAACTCTAATCCAACATCACATTTCAAGTATTCATGTTCATACATGTATTACACATTTATTTCCTCATTCAAGCATTTTATCGAACACCTCATATGCACCATTTTCATCATGTTAATTCTAGGTGTTCAAGACTTCCTAGATTCCGCCATGGCTTAGCTAACCATTGACACATAATCATTTCAATAATTAGCACACATACATGATACTAATTACATAGAAATTGCAAGATTATTCCACTTACTAGTGTAATTCATGTTTAATGTAAAGACCCACTACATACACATAACACAAGATCATAATTTCACATGAATCAACAATATATTATGATTCACCACGTTTTATAGCTTCCTTGGTGCCTACTAACACATAGAAACTCATAGAAACCAAGAAATTCACGTTTTTACCAAAACCCTAGGATTTCACCATGATCATAAACGAATTATAACATCAAATTACACCAAATTAAAGGTACCTTGGTATATGTAGGACCTTAGATGACCCATATTTGGCTTCATGCATTTAATTTCTCCACAAATGCCCTTGATTTGAACATGCTTATGGATGTAAGGTTTTGGGGAAGAATCCCCTTTTTTTCTTCCTGATAATCGATACACACATATGTGTGTGTGGATTCTTCCATTTTTTTTTATTTAGATTATCCCATGTGCAACTCTAGTCCCTCAAGTTACTACAATGTTATTTTCATATAAAAACTAACTAATTAAGCTAGTTTCTAACTCCTTGTATTCATTTATAAAAATACTATTATTAACTAGGTTACTTCCATATTAGAGCATAACCCATAATCTTATCGTTTAAGTCTCGTTTTATTATTTTGCTAATCACTCCTAATGGCATAATTAGACGAACAAATGGTTTTGGGGTGTTACAATATATCATCATAATCTGTTCAAAAAAACCTAACCCAACAAAATTGAGACTAACACAACCATTAAAAAGGGGAAAAGACTAAACAGAAAAAAAACGAAATAGAAAAAAAATGAAACACAAAAAAATATAAACAGAAAAATCTAACCTGTTGAGGGTTAAGGATGGTGGAAATGGGTGGTGGTGGTGAAGGACGGCAGTGATGGTGAAGGACGGTTGGTGATGGTGAAGGACGGTGGTGATGGTGGAGGGTTGAGGATGGTTGAAATGGGTGGTGGTGGTGGACGATTGTGGTGGTGAACGACGGTTATGGTGGATTGTGGTGGTGGATGGTGATGTTGTGGTGGGAGAAGGTGGTGGTGGGAGAAGGTGGTAGTGGTGTTGACAGTGAGGATTGAACAGGGGGTGGCTAGAAGGTGGTGGTGGAAGAAGGTGGTTGTGGTTGAAGGTGGTGGTGCTTGGACGGTGGTGGAAGAACGTGGTTGTGGTTGAATGTGGGGGTGGCTCGAAGGTGGTTGTGGTGGAAGGTTAGGGTTTGGGATTGATTTGGGGGAAACTGGGAACTGATTCCAGTTTTAAACGTTTTAAACTTTTTGCCTACGGCCCGTATAGACCTCTACGGCCCATAGGTAAAAAAATTAAAAAAAACGGTTGGGACGAGGTTCGATTGTGGGCCTATCATATCTCACACACACACATCAGTCTTATGGAAATATGGGGACCATCTGGGCTACCAGTTCGCTGGTTTCATTCTTAGAAATAATATATACAACATATAACTACTGCAAAACCCCATTTAAAAAAAAAAAATACTTTCCTACGGGCCGTAGAGAGGTAAACGGCCCATAGAAAAACAATTTTTTTTTTAAAATTTTTAAGTTGTTATATAGAATTTACAGTTTTTTTAGAAAAAAAGCTTTTTTCGTCTACGGTTTGTAGAGACCTCTACGGGCTGTAGATACCAGGGTCTCTACGGCCCATAGAGCCCTATACGGGCCAGAAGAGGGTTTTTTTTTTGTATTTTGTTAGTTTTAATTATGTTGTATAAGTATTTTTATAAAAAAAAATTTCATTTCTTATTGTATAGGTAAAATAATATAAACAAAAAAAAAATCTACTTAATAAATCATTATACATTATAAAAACAAAGTTACACCGGACTGTCAGAACTACAAGGACTACCAGTTAGGTCAAACCACTCTGTACGTCTTCGAGATAGCCTACGTCCCTCATCTAGACGATCCCTGTATAGCGCCAACCATGGGTTGTGATCTACATCTACCCAAGTCGACCATGCTCCACACGGATGTGGCATTGGAGCGTCGTCTGCTAGCTTAAGCATGATGTAGTGGTTGGTGTTCACGTGGGTTATCGATATGATACGATGTTCTGGTATGTTATTAGGATGAGTTTGCAAAGCGAAGAAAGTGCTCGCTCCATCAGCAGTGCAGACTTGAAGAACCACGCCAAATGCCTGAGAAATCAGTAATCCAGTCAAAGGTAGATCCATCCATTTTGAATTGGGTGCATTCCCCACTCCCTTCCAATCTAAGGACGAGTATATGTGGGCGAACGAGGGCGAACGAGTGATCAGCGAATGTGTTGAAAACCCTCAACCAATCCTGATGGTTTTCCCTATCATCTCTGCTAGAAGAAGTTGGTGAATCCAAGCCCAGTCTTCCTCCTCCCAATCTAAAGCCACAGCTACAGATCGGAACCCACAGTTACCGTCCGGCTGAACATCTTGAATGTGCGTGATAAACTGTCGATAAAGGGGATGAATCGAATGCTTAAATTCTCTGATCACAAATTTATACCTGTCACCGCCAAACATTGGGAAATCATGATTAGGGGATGTGTGCGTATGTATATATGTATGTATGTAGGTATAAATAGTTATTTATGTACCTGTCCCCCACTAACAGTGGAAAATGTTTATCACACACTCTCAATTTATCTTTACCCGGATCTGATGGCCTACGTCTTCTAACAGGCTCGTCCTCCTACAATGGATAACAATAAATAATTAAATAATAAGAATAATAATAATAATAATAATCAAAGATTTTATAAAAAAATTGGGCAGAGTTTCCCCTGTTTTCCTTCAAACCAGACAACACAAGTTGTCTACAAGTTTCCCAAATAATAATAATAATACTAACATCTTCTTTCACATCCTCCTCCTGTTTTTTTCTGTGATTTGGTAGTTGGGCGCCCACGAGTATTTTTTTGTACCTCAGGAGGTTGAGTGTCAGTCACACTTGGATTTCCCATCGACTTTATTTTTGACAACATATTTCTTTGAACGCGTGGTGATTGAGACAGTAGTGTCTCTCTGACTATTTCTCACTCACTCACAAGGTCACATTCCCCCTACTACTTCCGGTTCGTAATTCAGTCGTGTCCAGAAGACGTCTACTTCGGACAACAGTATTTTTATTCCTGTATTCAATAATAATATTAATAATAATAATTAAGAAAGTAATGGTATTACCTTTATTTATATACGAATCTAATCGACATGCACACGACAACCCACAACTCGCGAAAAGCTGGTGACCACAACTCATTTTTTGTTTCCTCAACTTCTCTATATTTTTTTATCTCATTTATCAACAACTCGATCGCTGCTTGGGAAACTTTACCGAGTAGGTCCTCAAAAATCGGTATGTGATGGTGCACCTTTTTCACCGACAAACTCTCTTCAAACGGGTGGTTTATTGCCCCCTCTTGTGACATTACTACATCGTCTGTAATCATCACAAATTTGTGGAGCGAGTTGTTAGGCCCCTTAATGTGCATCTTAAACCTTGAATGCTGGCTCTCAACTCTGTTGGTCGTATACTGACTAAAGTTGTACTTGTGTCTGTCCATGTAGAAACAAACCTTTCTTTGTAGTCATGGAGCCAGACCCAGTCTATATATTCAAAAACATCTGTAAAAAATAGAACAAAGATATTTGTTAATGTGTATGCGTTTTAAACTAAATTAATATAATATGTACCAGCTCGTTCGTCCTGACATAGTCGTTTGTAGAATCGGTCTAACCAGTGCCAGTAAAATTCCGGAGATGAAGATCTACATATTCGCTTAAAAGATTTCACAAAAATTTTCCAATCTGCATCTCCAAAGGCTTGTCTGCAGTGCTTCAATATATTTCGTTGAATATGATACCTGAATGCATAATAATAATAATAATAATAATAATAATAATAATAATAATAATAATAATAATAATAATAATAATAATAATAATATGTATTACCAGCATAACAACTTTGAAGCTGCTGGAAATACAATGTCGCATGCATTCATCAATGCTTTCTCACAATCAGTTATTATAGCACGGGGCTCCGTACTATCTTCTAGCAACTCTTTAAGCCTTTGTTTCACCCATAGGAAGTTATCCTTTTTTCACGGGAGATGAATGCATGGGCGATACAAAATGACTTGGATATTGATGTCATACCCACAACTTGAACAAACAAAAATTTATGCTCGTTCGTTTTGTAGGTCGCATCAATCATCAGCACATGCGGGAACGCACGCCATAATGTCTGCGAGGTTGGATGGACAAACAAAATATCCTCAATCGCATTTGTCGAGGCATTCTTCCGGGTGAAGTAAACAAATTTTTTTTCCACCAATGTTCCTTCGAGTACCTGCATAGCAATAATAATAATTAAAAAATAATTACAAAGTAGTAGTAGTAGTAGTAGTAGTAATAATAATAATAATAATAATAATAATAATAATAATAATAATAATAATAATAATAATAATACTTGCATTTGAGTCCTACCGCCGTAAAACAAATGCTTAACCTTGGTTATTGTGTTATGTATGTCTCTTAAGATGCGGGGACTATCCGGGTTTTGTTTTCTAACGGTCGAATGTATGTCTATTGGCGTAACATTTTGAAAATAAAGTGTATCCACCAATTTTAACTCGCCCGGACCCAGCCTCCTAGCATACGCGTAACCCTCGATGTGTTGGAAAGGTTTGTGATTATGTGTTTGGTTCTGGACCTCCAAAATATAACCATCGTTGCTGGATTTGTATCTCCCTGTTAGTTCAAACAGGCAATTACATTTTTTACTGCCCGTCTTTCAAACCGTGGATACACTACGATGTACGCCACTACGATCACATCGTATCCATGCCGTCATTGCCCTCCTATTCGGCCCCCTGCCTTCCGAAATAGTATGTCCGTATACGGTAATGTAACCATTTTTTTTGCCCTTTCATAAACCCAGTCTGTCAGGTCTTTAAGAGACCCGAATACCTGCAAAATTTATATACGAGTTCAAAGAACTACTAATATATACGACTTCAAATCTCACAAACCCTACGAGTTCAAATAACAACTAATATATACGAGTTCAAATCTCATAAACCCTAAAACAAATTTATATACAGGCCTAAATATACGAGTCTAAGTATGTACACTACTAAATATACACGAGTCTAAATTATAAACAAGTGTAAATACATAAACGCACCTGACTTGTTTCAAACGAAACATCCGGGATAGGTTCGTCGCCACCGTTATCACCTCCCTCGTGCGATTCCTTGAAGCTGCCATAACCCTCCTCGTGCGAATGATAAGTCCCATATTCGTACTGTGGAGGACTTGGCGGCACGTCAAATGACTCCGATTCGTCTGCGTACTCCTGGTTCAAATCGGGCAGCAAGTTCAAATCGGGTAACGCCTTTCCGTCACTACATTGAACAACGGATCTAACCTCCTCCTCACCACGTTCCACCACGGGTCCGAAAAGGCTTTCTGAGACGTGAGATATGCTAAACGAATGCTCCCATTCATCCGAAACATTACTGAAGTGGCCCGAAGACATCGTTGTAGCTTGGAACCGATCGGATTTTTCGTTCTCCGTTTTTTTTTTTTTTGAATTTTTCTGTCGACTGAGGAAAGAAGACAAGGAAGAAGAATATATCTGGACCTCTACGGGCCGTAGAGGCATCTACGGCCCGTAGAGGGTTTAATGCTCCCAACAACCCTGTTTTCTACGGGCCGTAGACGCCTCCACGGCCCGTAGAAGGATTGCTTTTTCAGACTGACACACTGCAAGTCAGTCTGTTCATTGATTGTCCTCGTACCTCGTATTGCCTATGGGCCGTAGAGACCTCTACGGGCCGTCTAGGGTTTAAATACACTCCACCAACCCACCTCTACGGAACGTAGAGGCCTCTACAGGCCATAAATGCTACCCTCATTTATTGCACTGACACCCTCTACGGCCCGTATAGAGACCTCTACAGCCCGTAAAGAGTTGTGCAAACCTAATTTTTGTTCTTGTGCAAATAACATACCTCTAAATTAATTCCCTTGCACACACACATGCATCAAACCTTCACCATGCTGACGTCATTACAACTACATTTGCATTCCTCCTAAAAAAACATGCGACTATAACATCATTAATGAATTCCTTACTGTGACACCCGGCATATTTGGCTTAAACATTTTAGTAACATCTAAGTCTACCTTAGCGGGAAACGTTTATAAACGGACTTAACTAGGTTAGTTGAGTCGGGTCAAGTTAGGATTGTCCAGGGTTCAATGATCTGGAGGATCATTGGGAGTCGTTTTGGGAATATACTAGTAGCGGGTCCCGTTGTTGGTGAAATTACATAAACCAATTAAGTGTACGTGTAGATTAATTGTCGTATGGTGGATTATATGCATAGATGTGTTTAAACGATGTGTAGATAATCATCCGTGATTAAATATGTTAAACATAGACTAAGGTTGCATGATCATATGTTAAGGTGCGTTAAAATGCATTAAACACGACAAACTAGAAAACTAGAAAAACATAAGTCCTGGTTCGACCACTTCGAGTGGGCGAACCTGGAACTATGTCTTGGTTCGACCCTTGGCAAAGGGGCGAACCTGGGATATGGAATTGAAAGAATTCCATTCGACCAAGTCAGGGTACATTCGACCCTGTGAAAGGGTCGAAGGAGGTTACATTCGACCAGAGACAGGGGTCGAATGTGGACTAGTATAAATACCAAAGTTTGTCATTTTTCACCATTTCACAAACCCTAACCGTCTCAAAACACTCTCAAACGATTTTAATCACTAAGGAAGGAGTTTTTGCTCTTCTTTTTCATAATCTAACCTACCAACAACATCTAACCAAGAATCCAAGGTGTGTTCTTAATCCTAAATCTTTTTAAGGCATTTTAATTCGTTTTCATCTAACCCTAAATGTAAGACCCTAACCCGTAAACACGCGATTAACTTTAAAACTTACGGGCTTTGGTCTTATTGAATAACACTCCCGATTTAAAACTTTGATATCTGTGAAATCCAACCCATTATGATTTCTACATTATAGATCCCAACAAAATTTTTGTAATTAGGATTACTAAAAACATGTACTAAATCCTGCGTTTAATTGGGAACTTCAAATGCGGAAGCTTGATGAGTGCTCGAGTGTGTTCAGTTCTTCTAACAAGTCTTGATCATCATCCATCCAGTGCAACCGAGTACCTGTGGGTTAAACACGATTAATTAACCCATTAAACGTTACTAGAATCGAGTAGGATGGAAAGTATAAGAAAAAGAGTTTTGTTACTATAATTTCCAGCATTAATCCCCTTTTAGGTCCTGGATCCCCTTGAGGTTCTGGATCCCGTTTTAGGTCCTGGATCCCCTTTTTAGGTTCTGGATCCTCTTGAGGTTCTGGATCCCCTTTTAGGTCATGGATCCCCTTTTTAGGTTCTGGATCCTCTTGAGGTTCTGGATCCCCTTTTAGGTCCTGGATCCCCCTTTTAGGTTCTGGATCATATCCAAAAAGGGGAACCACGACTCGTTAAGGTCATAGGTTTTACAAAACCTCATTAGACTATTCAAAAAGCATAATAATCATTTTGTGAACTTATTGGACTCTTGTTTAACTAAAAACATCATCCGGTTTATTTCATTAAGACCCGGTTCCCAGTTTTAAATGTTTATGTCGATTTTTACCCAAATCGACCCGTTAAGGCCTTGGACTCTACAAGACACTTTTTAATCACACCAAAGTCATTGAAATCATATTGTCAACTCATTGGACACATGTTCAACTAAAAGCATTTTTGTTTTGTGTCATTATGACTTAGTTATTAGATTTAACCTTTAGTAAATCTATAAATTCCCAAAATGCCCCTTTATAGCCAAATCCATAAGTTTAGCCATCCATGGTGACACTTTTGATTCAACCCATTGCTTTTAACTCATTGACTTGTTTAAAAACCTCTAAGCCCTTCCGGACTTAGATTTTCACCTTTTCTCAAGTTTTCTCTTATTTAGTAAATTCTAAGCGCATTAGCGCGCATTAGACATGGTGATGGAGATAACTTACTTGGTTGACCCCCACACTTTATGTGAGTAGCTTTAGTACCCACATTGCTTCGCCCAAAGGCGTTTATTTAGCTATGGACTTACCGGGTGGCGTTGTCCCATACCTTGCACCCATATGGATTAATTAGGCAACGAGTGCCCAATTTTCCAAGTGTTCTCCTGCATACACTCTAGATTGACCACATTAGTCTCTTGGGACTCAATGGTATTGCATTTACCATTTGACCCGTTATCCACAAGTTTCTTAAAGCTTAGATAACTGGATTTTAATGTCGGGTTTGAATGGTGAGGGAATCACCCCTTCGACCCATTAAGACTCATGATTACTTAACTTCCTTATTCATGTGATTTTCATCAAAAATCTGAGTTTAGACTCTTGTTTACCATATGGCTTTATTGGTTGACCCAATTGATGATTTCCATCATTTTATCAACACCATATGACTCGTTTATGACTATGAATTTTGTTTTGACATGAAATCGCATCAATCACTCGATTAGTAGGTTTCACCCCTTGAGGTCATACCTTTTTTCCCACTTCAAAGTTTAAAAACTTATTTCAATACAAGAGTTGTATTTGTAGACTAGTAGTGTAAGTATTACTTACCTTATATCCGTTTCGCTTCTGTACGCATTGAGCTTGCATCCGTTTGACCCGTTTGCTCCCTAGTCCTTGTACCTTGTGATGTGTAGAACACTAGATAAACAAGAATTTCATCATGCATCAAGAAACCCCCTTGATTTGAGCAGATTTGTGCTTGGTAGATGAGTTAGGGTTGGAGCCCTTCTTGGGGTCTCCTGAAGATCATACGAACACACACACACCTTGTGTATGTTTTATTTGTTTTATTTTTATTTATAACCCCACTTCATCATATTGGCAACTATGGCCCCTCAAGTTTTTCCAAAGTCTTTTGTTGTTAAAACTCATTTAGCAAAACTAGTGTTATTCCCATAATAGGACATAACCCAAGTTCTCATTATTCGAGTATCACTTTATTATTTTGCTAATCACGCCTAATGGCGTAATTAGGCAAAATGATGATTTTGGGGTGTTACAAGTCTACCCCCCTTAAAGAGGTTTCGTCCCCGAAACCTTCTCTTGTAGTTGCTTTGGTCATCATAAGGAATTTTAGTTTCCCCAAACCAAATTTTGGCATCACTCACTGTTTTGTCATCTTAAAGCCTCATCATTAATTAGTATTATATGCCTAAGGCTATCATCCCTTTACTTGGCTTCTTAACTTCTCGATTAGTATCTGAAAGCCTTAGCTTTCATGATGTAACTTGAGTTACTCTATCCTTTCGATTAACTATGGGCAATATCTACATACTTACCCCTAACAAGAATTTTAGCTACTTATGTATTTCTCATAGACCCGCCTTAGAACCGCATACTATCCCCCGTCTACTATTATCCCGAAGGATCTAATGATTTATGGGTCTATTCTACCATGCGCCTTAGGGCATCTATTGAGTTACTCAATTATAGTATGCATTTATTAGCAACAAGTAATTTGCCTCGGTTTCCAAGACTAATCCGGATTTTTAACATAGCCACTTTCTAGCCTCTTGGATTCATCCCCGAATCCAACTCTCGTCCTTTTTGGTTTACTAGTATGTTATAACATACTTTGCTTTACACTAACATTTTCCAAGTATCATAATCCAAGGTACAATCCATTACGGTTCGCCCTGTTTAAACCTCACACCAAGTGAGTTATCCGGTTTACTATGCTCGGGCTCACCTGTAACAGCCCAAGGTAACCCGTACCACGATATTGTTCGCTTTGCCCGCCCAGCCGTATCAGACTAGTGCCAGACTCACGGTTTTGCATTGGTCTCACTCCCGAAGGACTGGCCAAAACGCGTCTATCAGGGTTGCACAGCGGAACTGGGACCTTTCAAGAAATTGCCCTCTTTGGTCTGCCAACAGCGTAGTCTGGTTAGCCTCAAGGTTTTCAACTAGTCGCACCTCCAACGTGTGGTAGGCTACGCTAGGACGTGTCTATCAGGGTTGCACAGCGGAAGTGGGCCCTTTCAAGATATTGTCCCCTTTGGTCTGCCAGCAGCGTAGTCTGGTCAGCCTCAAGGTTTTCAACTAGTCGCACCTCCAACGTGTGGTAGGCTACGCTAGGACGTGTCTATCAGGGTTGCACAGCGGAACTGGGCCCTTTCAAGATATTGTCCCCTTTGGTCTGCCAGCAGCGTAGTCTGGTCAGCCTCAAGGTTTTCAACTAGTCGCACCTCCAACGCGTGGTAGGCTACGCTATAACGTGTCTGATAGAGAGGGTTCCCCCACCCCTTATAAGGAAGTGTTTGTTTTCCTTCTCAACGGATGTGGGATCTTACATCACCCGTAACACATCTAAGTTGTGTTCGATAATTTGAACTTGGGTTTTCCTCCAAATTCCCGTTTTGCTAGCTTGGTTAGTGGTTATTGCCCCAACC
Source organism: Ambrosia trifida (assembly GCA_028751855.1). Lineage (NCBI taxonomy): Eukaryota > Viridiplantae > Streptophyta > Magnoliopsida > Asterales > Asteraceae > Ambrosia > Ambrosia trifida. Next base: position 58,211,238 of record CM054128.1, on the reverse strand, counting down.
GACCCGTTTAAAGACTTTTGAGTTTCAGATTTCAAATCGTTTATATATTTAGAACACTTAGTTTCTAAAAGTCCTTTTTCTGATTTACCGATCTCAATATAAATTGGGGTCAGTTTTCTATTCATAAAACACGGTGTCGATTGGTCAATACAACGTATTGTATCGACTAATCTCCTGTTATCACGGTTTTCATTATGTTGTACAGACTATATAATCGTAGCATTGAGTAACAGGTTTTACTAGATTGTACCAAATCCACGGTTTGCACTAGATTGCACAAAATATACAATCGTAGTGTTATGTCACATATTTCACTAGATTGTACCGGATCCATGGTTTGTACTAGTATGTACCGAATCCACGGTTTGCACTGGATTGTACCGAATCCACGGTTTGCAATTTTTTTTTTACTCAAGAGTTAAATGATTTACTGATTTAGCACGGCCCAAGTCTGTTGTTTATGATTTATCAACCAAAACCGTAGTTATGGTTAATATTATGGATTTCTCATGCCTCTTAGGCAATCATGGCCCTCTAGACCCTGTTTATCTAATCCATGATTTCTTTTTCTTTTTTCCCGACACCTCACACTTACTTAGTCCTTGTTACACAGGTTGTATATGTATCAATTGTAAGAAACCCATAGTATCATATGTTTAACACTTACCTGGCCAGGGTAAGAAATCCGCATATGGTACACATGGACTTGTTATAATTAGTACATCACATCCTATGTAAGCAAAGCTTCAGCTCATGCTTGTGTCCCTTATTTTATTTGGTAAACACCTTTCCTTGATAAATTATACCATGTTAGGTTTTTTTTAACCTTCATTCATTAAGAATAAACAATGTGTTTTTGTTCTAATAAGCTTTGTGTGATCACTCTCATTGGTGTGATCACAACGCCTTTCTAGCATCCTTTAATTTTAAGCATTTGCTTGGGATGATTACCCCCATCCCAATTTCGATATTCAAGTTACTTTTGGGTATTGATTGTTCACTATTGTAAACAATCCACATTTCTCATTTTGCTTCTTGCTTGTGTATGCAATTACCACACTTCATGTGATAATTGCATACTAATGCACCTACTATGATTCAGAGCATGTACCTGATTGATACTTGCCCTTGTGTTTCCCTTTCGTCATCGATCCATTAGCCTGAATCGTTACTTGGCGTGGTTCCTGGGTGAACATGCTACCAGTCGTGCTCCCGAACCCTCCACAACCGTGTTGTGTGATTCATTCAATCCTATCTTGATCGAATACCGTGTTCTTTTCCCTGTCACATTTTCAATTACAATTGATTAGCCACAAGACATCTCATTGTTAGTATGCATCATTGCAATAATAATGCTATAATACTTGTTACACAAGAATTTCGTTGCCCGAATTAGTCCTTGGTTAGGCCCCATGCCACCTAACCATTTCTTTACCAAGCTTTTGAGACAACCTAAAGTCTCATGACATTCCAATTACTTATCTATAACAATCTCTGATTGAACCAGATTGTTATTTCAGATCATACTCACCGGATTCTTTGATCAAGCCCCGAACCGAACACCCTTCATCACTTTGAGCGCACAGTTTGAGTCCAAGTATCCTTCCTGACACTTGGATCCCTCAAACCTATGGCTCTGATACCACTTGTAAGACCCTAACCCGTAAACACGCGATTAACTTTAAAACTTACGGGCTTTGGTCTTATTGAATAACACTCCCGATTTAAAACTTTGATATCTGTGAAATCCAACCCATTATGATTTCTACATTATAGATCCCAACAAAATTTTTGTAATTAGGATTACTAAAAACATGTACTAAATCCTGCGTTTAATCGGGAACTTCAAATGCGGAAGCTTGATGAGTGCTCGAGTGTGTTCGGTTCTTCTAACAAGTCTTGATCATCATCCATCCAGTGCAACCGAGTACCTGTGGGTTAAATGTAACACCCCAACCGATGGTGGAAACATCGGGATGTCACGTATTGATTATTGTTCAGTAGCTCATGGTGAATAATAAATTTCATTAAATAATTTAAATAAGTTACATTTAATTGTTCTAAGAACTTGTACATCAAATTGAATAAAACTATGCAAACAACTTCAAGCATCAATTCAAATCTTCAAGCAATTAGAACCTGAAACATGTTAAGTTGAAAATATTTTGGGTCAACAAAAGTTGGTGAGAATTACATAGGTTTTGATAATCGAATAAAATTGTTGTGCAATTCATGTGTCATGGCAATCTAGTCCATATGTGAAAACATACTAGAAGTAAATCGAGTGCATAATCAACCATTGTGACTGTTGTATTGTGGTACATCCCATACGCTCATGGTTCACTCGTTTATATTGCAGTAACAAACACCCACGCAACCTTTGTAGGAGGCACGTATCCGGGTGGGATTGTCAGTCCAATAGATCTATCAATGTATACCGTTTGGCTGATGAATGTTTATGCTAGAATTGTGCTTACCCTAGTCATGTTCAAGACATAATGCAACATAGAAATACACATAGACACATTGATCTTTGAATTGCATGAATAATGTTGTAACATGTTTCACCCCAAAAATGGTGATAAATAGAAAAAGGGGCTATGTAAAACTCACCTTAGCAAAATGTTATGTCTCGTAAAAAAAATAGAATAATGTGTTGTGAATGTATGCAAGGCGAATCCCAAAGACTCAACAACGTAGCTAGTCCAAATTGAAGAAAACGAAAAAGAAAGAATATCAAGCTTCCAATTCGCCAATTACAAGAGCTTATAATCAAAGCTTCAATTGTAGAAGTAATAGACTATAGAAGAAAGGTATGAGGGAAAGTTTAATCGGATTGAAACAATCGATTTAGAGGTGCAAAGTATAATGGGTCATAGGTGGGTTTTTATACTAGTTTTGGAGTCAATTAGCCATTAAAATTGGTCAACACCATAAAGTAAGGTTTTATGAAGAATTGACTATTTGACTAAGACTTTGACTGTTTGACTAAGACTTTGACTAGGACTTTGACTATTTGACTCAAGGCTTTATTTAAAAAAAAAATCTTGTATGTGAAAAAAAAAAGAATTTAGAATCATATTATTATTATTATTATTATTTATATACATTTATGTATGTATATAAGTTGTGAGTTAGGATAAATAAAGACTTAGGCACATTTGTATAATATTAATGATAAAGGTGTAATAAAAATATATATATATATATATATAAGGGCTTTTTATGTATTAAAATTTTGGGGAAAATTTTGCGATGTTACAGTCTCCCCTACTTTTAGGAACTTCGTCCCGAAGTTAAAAGAAAAACACCAGGTATACAATTGGTCGACTACCGAAAACCTTGATAAAATTTCGCACTACCTTAACGTAGCTGTAAATTTATGATTATGTTCCGGACCGTAATTATCAATTTACCTTACATTAGGGTTTTGCGTCCTTTTATGACTCTACCGATTGTTGAGCAGGTTCGATAGTCTCCACCAGTCGTTGAGCAGGTTGTAGGGCCTCTCCCGACTGTTGGAAAGATATGATGACCTCTACCAATCGTTGAGTAGGTTATTTGGTAGTCAACTAATTGTTGTACAAGTAAGCAAGTATGATTATAGATATAGCAATTAGTTCACATTCAAACAAGCATGCACTTAGATGTTATGATAATACTTGAATTTATTACTTGAATCAAAAAGTGTCAATACATAGAATTAAAAGTAGACATCATTCAAATGGTGGGGTTTGCTGTTAAGTAGCTGGAGGGTCTTGATCTCGATTTAGTTTAGGGCATCGGTTACGGAAATTATTTGGGTTTCCACATTCATAGCATTGACCATAGTTGTATTTACCAGGACGATCAAGATTAGCAACCTGAGCAGGGTTGGTTGGTTGGTATTAGGGTTTGGGGTCTCACGACATGTGTTGACCAGATGGCCATACCTATCACAATTGGTGCACAGGCGATACATTGAAACAATGGGGTGATGTCGATTGCATGTGTTACACAATGGAAAGTTTCTTGTATAGGGTTTCTTGTTAGAAGCTTGTGTAGTGAGGTTTACATTAGGATCCCTGGTCTTGCGCTTCTGGTTCTCGGTAGTTACCGCGGCCACAATACTTGTTTTCTTGCCTAAGGTCCTGTTCTTTTCGTGATTTCCAACGCCATTTCCATCGCCGTTCCCATTCATTTGGATGACTTAAGCCAACAAGTTAGAAACCAGAGTTGTGATTTGTTGTGCCATTTGTTGGGAAATAACCGCAGCCAGTTGGGCATCAACACCTTTGTTGTTTTTTGTTGTTGTTGCTACTTTCCTATTGGTTTCCACCACTGTTATTGCGAGTGCTGCGACGTGGAGACATGATCTGTAAGGGACACAATGAAGGTTCAATGTGGCATGAAATGAATGAGGTGATATAAGGAATGTAATCATTTATTCATTAATTAAAACGAATAAACGAAAACGTTGACTCATCAAAGATTCCAGATTTTAATAACATATGAAGACATGCTTTAGCCTATAAGTGAACACTCATCCCGAGAATTCCCAGGTAGGCATCCGGGTCCCTTGTCTGATTGGGATATATGCGCAATGCCAGCCTAGACAGAAGACTCAGAATACAGGCGTTCACCCTTCCAGATTGCACGTGTTCGTTATTAAAATCTAGAACTTCGACGAGATCTCAAGGGGGTTCAGGTTAAACCTGAGGATTTTATCCTATTAGTCTAAGAGTAGATTCACTGATGGAGAGCAGCCTTCTTGTAAGGATGAAAGTAGGGATAAGAAGTAGGAGGGAGATAGAGAATAGCAAGTAAAAGAAGCATGTACTGGTTAAATCCTATGGTTATAGACTAGATTATTTTTCTAATAACCTAATTCCCTATAACCATGGCTCTGATACCAATCTGTAACACCCCAACCGATGGCGGAAACATCGGGATGTCACGTATTGATTATTGTTCAGTAGCTCATGGTGAATAATAAATTTCATTAAACAATTTAAATAAGTTACATACAATTGTTCTAAGAACTTGTACATCAAATTGAATAAAACTATGCAAACATCTTCAAGCATCAATTCAAATCTTCAAGCAATTAGAACCTGAAACATGTTAAGTTGAAAATATTTTGGGTCAACAAAAGTTGGTGAGAATTACATAGGTTTTGATAATCGAATAAAATTGTTGTGCAATTCATGTGTCATGGCAATCTAGTCCATATGTGAAAACATACTAGAAGTAAATCGAGTGCATAATCAACCATTGTGACTGTTGTATTGTGGTACATCCCATACGCTCATGGTTCACTCGTTTATATTGCAGTAACAAACACCCACGCAACCTTTGTAGGAGGCACGTATCCGGGTGGGATTGTCAGTCCAATAGATCTATCAATGTATACCGTTTGGCTGATGAATGTTTATGCTAGAATTGTGCTTACCCTAGTCATGTTCAAGACATAATGCAACATAGAAATACACATAGACACATTGATCTTTGAATGGCATGAATAATGTTGTAACATGTTTCACCCCAAAAATGGTGATAAATAGAAAAAGGGGCTATGTAAAACTCACCTTAGCAAAATGTTATGTCTCGTAAAAAAAATAGAATAATGTGTTGTGAATGTATGCGAGGCGAATCCCAAAGACTCAACAACGTAGCTAGTCCAAATTGAAGAAAACGAAAAAGAAAGAATATCAAGCTTCCAATTCGCCAATTACAAGAGCTTATAATCAAAGCTTCAATTGTAGAAGTAATAGACTATAGAAGAAAGGTATGAGGGAAAGTTTAATCGGATTGAAACAATCGATTTAGAGGTGCAAAGTATAATGGGTCATAGGTGGGTTTTTATACTAGTTATGGAGTCAATTAGCCATTAAAATTGGTCAACACCATAAAGTAAGGTTTTATGAAGAATTGACTATTTGACTAAGACTTTGACTGTTTGACTAAGACTTTGACTAGGACTTTGACTATTTGACTCAAGGCTTTATTTAAAAAAAAAAATCTTGTATGTGAAAAAAAAAAGAATTTAGAATCATATTATTATTATTATTATTTATATACATTTATGTATGTATATAAGTTGTGAGTTAGGATAAATAAAGACTTAGGCACATTTGTATAATATTAATGATAAAGGTGTAATAAAAATATATATATATATATATAAGGGCTTTTTATGTATTAAAATTTTGGGGAAAATTTTGCGATGTTACAGTCTCCCCTACTTTTAGGAACTTCGTCCCGAAGTTAAAAGAAAAACACCAGGTATACAATTGGTCGACTACCGAAAACCTTGATAAAATTTCTCACTACCTTAACGTACCTGTAAATTTATGATTACGTTCCGGACCGTAATTATCAATTTACCTTACATTAGGGTTTTGCGTCCTTTTATGACTCTACCGATTGTTGAGCAGGTTCGATAGTCTCCACCAGTCGTTGAGCAGGTTGTAGGGCCTCTCCCGACTGTTGGAAAGACATGATGACCTCTACCAATCGTTGAGTAGGTTGTTTGGTAGTCAACTAATTGTTGTACAAGTAAGCAAGTATGATTATAGATATAGCAATTAGTTCACATTCAAACAAGCATGCACTTAGATGTTATGATAATACATGAATTTATTACTTGAATCAAAAAGTGTCATTACATAGAATTAAAAGTAGACATCATTCAAATGGTGGGGTTTGCTGTTATGTAGCTGGAGGGTCTTGATCTCGATTTAGTTTAGGGCATCGGTTACGGAAATTATTTGGGTTTCCACATTCATAGCATTGACCATAGTTGTATTTACCAGGACGATCAAGATTAGCAACCTGAGCAGGGTTGGTTGGTTTGGTTGGTATTAGGGTTTGGGGTCTCACGACATGTGTTGACCAGACGGCCATACCTACCACAATTGGTGCACAGGCGATACATTGAAACAATGGGGTGATGTCGATTGCATGTGTTACACAATGGAAAGTTTCTTGTATAGGGTTTCTTGTTAGAAGCTTGTGTAGTGAGGTTTACATTAGGATCCCTGGTCTTGCGCTTCTGGTTCTCGGTAGTTACCGCGGCCACAATACTTGTTCTCTTGCCTAAGGTCCTGTTCTTTTCGTGATTTCCAACGCCATTTCCATGGCCATTCCCATTTATTTGGATGACTTAAGCCAACAAGTTAGAAACCAGAGTTGTGATTTGTTGTGCCATTTGTTGGGAATTAACCGCAGCCAGTTGGGCATCAACACCTTTGTTGTTTTTTGTTGTTGTTGTTACATTCCTCTTGGTTTCCACCACTGTTATTGCGAGTGCTGCGACGTGGAGACATGATCTGTAAGGGACACAATGAAGGTTCAATGTGGCATGAAATGAATGAGGTGATATAAGGAATGTAATCATTTATTCATTAATTAAAACGAATAAACGAAAACGTTGACTCATCAAAGATTCCAGATTTTAATAACATATGAAGACATGCTTTAGCCTATAAGTGAACACTCATCCCGAGAATTCCCAGGTAGGCATCCGGGTCCCTCGTCTGATTGGGATATATGCGCAATGCCAGCCTAGACAGAAGACTCAGAATACAGGCGTTCACCCTTCCAGATTGCACGTGTTCGTTATTAAAATCTAGAACTTCGACGAGATCTCAAGGGGGTTCAGGTTAAACCTGAGGATTTTATCCTATTAGTCTAAGAGTAGATTCACTGATGGAGAGCAGCCTTCTTGTAAGGATGAAAGTAGGGATAAGAAGTAGGAGGGAGATAGAGAATAGCAAGTAAAAGAAGCATGTACTGGTTAAATCCTATGGTTATAGACTAGATTATTTTTCTAATAACCTAATTCCCTATAACCATGGCTCTGATACCAATCTGTAACACCCCAACCGATGGCGGAAACATCGGGATGTCACGTATTGATTATTGTTCAGTAGCTCATGGTGAATAATAAATTTCATTAAATAATTTAAATAAGTTACATACAATTGTTCTAAGAACTTGTACATCAAATTGAATAAAACTATGCAAACATCTTCAAGCATCAATTCAAATCTTCAAGCAATTAGAACCTGAAACATGTTAAGTTGAAAATATTTTGGGTCAACAAAAGTTGGTGAGAATTACATAGGTTTTGATAATCGAATAAAATTGTTGTGCAATTCATGTGTCATGGCAATCTAGTCCATATGTGAAAACATACTAGAAGTAAATCGAGTGCATAATCAACCATTGTGACTGTTGTATTGTGGTACATCCCATACGCTCATGGTTCACTCGTTTATATTGCAGTAACAAACACCCACGCAACCTTTGTAGGAGGCACGTATCCGGGTGGGATTGTCAGTCCAATAGATCTATCAATGTATACCGTTTGGCTGATGAATGTTTATGCTAGAATTGTGCTTACCCTAGTCATGTTCAAGACATAATGCAACATAGAAATACACATAGACACATTGATCTTTGAATTGCATGAATAATGTTGTAACATGTTTCACCCCAAAAATGGTGATAAATAGAAAAGGGGCTATGTAAAACTCACCTTAGCAAAATGTTATGTCTCGTAAAAAAAATAGAATAATGTGTTGTGAATGTATGCGAGGCGAATCCCAAAGACTCAACAACGTAGCTAGTCCAAATTGAAGAAAACGAAAAAGAAAGAATATCAAGCTTCCAATTCGCCAATTACAAGAGCTTATAATCAAAGCTTCAATTGTAGAAGTAATAGACTATAGAAGAAAGGTATGAGGGAAAGTTTAATCGGATTGAAACAATCGATTTAGAGGTGCAAAGTATAATGGGTCATAGGTGGGTTTTTATACTAGTTTTGGAGTCAATTAGCCATTAAAATTGGTCAACACCATAAAGTAAGGTTTTATGAAGAATTGACTATTTGACTAAGACTTTGACTGTTTGACTAAGACTTTGACTAGGACTTTGACTATTTGACTCAAGGCTTTATTTAAAAAAAAAATCTTGTATGTGAAAAAAAAAGAATTTAGAATCATATTATTATTATTATTATTTATATACATTTATGTATGTATATAAGTTGTGAGTTAGGATAAATAAAGACTTAGGCACATTTGTATAATATTAATGATAAAGGTGTAATAAAATATATATATATATATATATATATATATATATATATATATATAAGGGCTTTTTATGTATTAAAATTTTGGGGAAAATTTTGCGATGTTACAGTCTCCCCTACTTTTAGGAACTTCGTCCCGAAGTTAAAAGAAAAACACCAGGTATACAATTGGTCGACTACCGAAAACCTTGATAAAATTTCTCACTACCTTAACGTACCTGTAAATTTATGATTACGTTCCGGACCGTAATTATCAATTTACCTTACATTAGGGTTTTGCGTCCTTTTATGACTCTACCGATTGTTGAGCAGGTTCGATAGTCTCCACCAGTCGTTGAGCAGGTTGTAGGGCCTCTCCCGACTGTTGGAAAGACATGATGACCTCTACCAATCGTTGAGTAGGTTGTTTGGTAGTCAACTAATTGTTGTACAAGTAAGCAAGTATGATTATAGATATAGCAATTAGTTCACATTCAAACAAGCATGCACTTAGATGTTATGATAATACTTGAATTTATTACTTGAATCAAAAAGTGTCAATACATAGAATTAAAAGTAGACATCATTCAAATGGTGGGGTTTGCTGTTAATGATTTATGGGGCTATTCTACCATGCGCCTTAGGGCATCTATTGAGTTACTCAATTATAGTATGCATTTATTAGCAACAAGTAATTTGCCTCGGTTTCCAAGACTAATCCGGATTTTTAACATAGCCACTTTCTAGCCTCTTGGATTCATCCCCGAATCCAACTCTCGTCCCTTTTGGTTTACTAGTATGTTATAACATACTTTGCTTTACACTAATATTTTCCAAGTATCATAATCCAAGGTACAATCCATTACGGTTCGCCCTGTTTAAACCTCACACCAAGTGAGTTATCCGGTTTACTATGCTCGGGCTCACCTGTAACAGCCCAAGGTAACCCGTACCACGATATTGTCCGCTTTGCCCGCCCAGCCGTATCAGACTAGTGCCAGACTTACGGTTTTGCATTGGTCTCACTCCCGAAGGACTGGCCAAAACACGTCTATCAGGGTTGCACAGCGGAACTGGGACCTTTCAAGAAATTGCCCTCTTTGGTCTGCCAACAGCGTAGTCTGGTCAGCCTCAAGGTTTTGAACTAGTCGCACCTCCAACGTGTGGTAGGCTACGCTAGGACGTGTCTATCAGGGTTGCACAGCGGAAGTGGGCCCTTTCAAGATATTGTCCCCTTTGGTCTGCCAGCAGCGTAGTCTGGTCAACCAAAACCGTAGTTATGGTTAATATTATGGATTTCTCATGCCTCTTAGGCAATCATGGCCCTCTAGACCCTGTTTATCTAATCCATGATTTCTTTTTCTTTTTTCCCGACACCTCACACTTACTTAGTCCTTGTTACACAGGTTGTATATGTATCAATTGTAAGAAACCCATAGTATCATATGTTTAACACTTACCTGGCCAGGGTAAGAAATCCGCATATGGTACACATGGACTTGTTATAATTAGTACATCACATCCTATGTAAGCAAAGCTTCAGCTCATGCTTGTGTCCCTTATTTCATTTGGTAAAAACCTTTCCTTGATAAATTATACCATGTTAGGTTTTTTTTACCTTCATTCATTAAGAATAAACAATGTGTTTTTGTTCTAATAAGCTTTGTGTGATCACTCTCATTGGTGTGATCACAACGCCTTTCTAGCATCCTTTAATTTTAAGCATTTGCTTGGGATGATTACCCCCATCCCAATTTCGATATTCAAGTTACTTTTGGGTATTGATTGTTCACTATTGTAAACAATCCACATTTCTCATTTTGCTTCTTGCTTGTGTAGGCAATTACCACACTTCATGTGATAATTGCACACTAATGCACCTACTATGATTCAGAGCATGTACCTGATTGATACTTGCCCTTGTGTTTCCCTTTCGTCATCGATCCATTAGCCTGAATCGTTACTTGGCGTGGTTCCTGGGTGAACATGCTACCAGTCGTGCTCCCGAACCCTCCACAACCGTGTTGTGTGATTCATTCAATCCTATCTTGATCGAATACCGTGTTCTTTTCCCTGTCACATTTTCAATTACAATTGATTAGCCACAAGACATCTCATTGTTAGTATGCATCATTGCAATAATAATGCTAGAATACTTGTTACACAAGAATTTCGTTGCCCGAATTAGTCCTTGGTTAGGCCCCATGCCACCTAACCATTTCTTTACCAAGCTTTTGAGACAACCTAAAGTCTCATGACATTCCAATTACTTATCTATAACAATCTCTGATTGAACCAGATTGTTATTTCAGATCATACTCACCGGATTCTTTGATCAAGCCCCGAACCGAACACCCTTCAACACTTTGAGCGCACAGTTTGAGTCCAAGTATCCTTCCCGACACTTGGATCCCTCAAACCTATGGCTCTGATACCACTTGTAAGACCCTAACCCGTAAACACGCGATTAACTTTAAAACTTACGGGCTTTGGTCTTATTGAATAACACTCCCGATTTAAAACTTTGATATCTGTGAAATCCAACCCATTATGATTTCTACATTATAGATCCCAACAAAATTTTTGTAATTAGGATTACTAAAAACATGTACTAAATCCTGCGTTTAATCGGGAACTTCAAATGCGGAAGCTTGATGAGTGCTCGAGTGTGTTCGGTTCTTCTAACAAGTCTTGATCATCATCCATCCAGTGCAACCGAGTACCTGTGGGTTAAACACGATTAATTAACCCATTAAACGTTACTAGAATCGAGTAGGATGGAAAGTATAAGAAAAAGAGTTTTGTTACTATAATTTCCAGCATTAATCCCCTTTTAGGTTCTGGATCCTCTTGAGGTTCTGGATCCCCTTTTTAGGTCCTGGATCCCCTTTTTAGGTTCTGGATCCCGTTTTAGGTCCTGGATCCCCTTTCTAGGTTCTGGATCCTCTTGAGGTTCTGGATCCCCTTTTAGGTCATGGATCCCCTTTTTAGGTTCTGGATCCTCTTGAGGTTCTGGATCCCCTTTTAGGTCCTGGATCCTCCTTTTAGGTTCTGGATCATATCCAAAAAGGGGAACCACGACTCGTTAAGGCCATAGGTTTTACAAAACCTCATTAGACTATTCAAAAAGCATAATAATCATTTTGTGAACTTATTGGACTCTTGTTTAACTAAAAACATCATCCGGTTTATGTCATTAAGACCCGGTTCCCAGTTTTAAATGTTTATGTCGATTTTTACCCAAATCGACCCGTTAAGGCCTTGGACTCTACAAGACACTTTTTAATCACACCAAAGTCATTGAAATCATATTGTCAACTCATTGGACACATGTTCAACTAAAAGCATTTTCGTTTTGTGTCATTATGACTTAGTTATTAGATTTAACCTTTAGTAAATCTATAAATTCCCAAAATGCCCCTTTATAGCCAAATCCATAAGTTTAGCCATCCATGGTGACACTTTTGATTCAACCCATTGCTTTTAACTCATTGACTTGTTTAAAAACCTCTAAGCCCTTCCGGACTTAGATTTTCACCTTTTCTCAAGTTTTCTCTTATTTAGTAAATTCTAAGCGCATTAGCGCGCATTAGACATGGTGATGGAAATAACTTACTTGGTTAACCCCCACACTTTATGTGAGTAGCTTTAGTACCCACATTGCTTCGCCCAAAGGCGTTTATTTAGCTATGGACTTACCGGGTGGCGTTGACCCATACCTTGCACCCATATGGATTAATTAGGCAACGAGTGCCCAATTTTCCAAGTGTTCTCCTGCATACACTCTAGATTGACCACATTAGTCTCTTGGGACTCAATGGTATTGCATTTACCATTTGACCCGTTATCCACAAGTTTCTTAAAGCTTAGATAACTGGATTTTAATGTCGGGTTTGAATGGTGAGGGAATCACCCCTTCGACCCATTAAGACTCATGATTTCTTAACTTCCTTATTCATGTGATTTTCATCAAAAATCTGAGTTTAGACTCTTGTTTACCATATGGCTTTATTGGTTGACCCAATTGATGATTTCCATCATTTTATCAACACCATATGACTCGTTTATGACTATGAATTTTGTTTTGACATGAAATCGCATCAATCACTCGATTAGTAGGTTTCACCCCTTGAGGTCATACCTTTTTTCCCACTTCAAAGTTTAAACACTTATTTCAATACAAGAGTTGTATTTGTAGACTAGTAGTGTAAGTATTACTTACCTTATATCCGTTTCGCTTCCATACGCATTGAGCTTGCATCCGTTTGACCCGTTTGCTCCCTAGTCCTTGTACCTTGTGATGTGTAGAACACTAGATAAACAAGAATTTCATCATGCATCAAGAAACCCCCTTGATTTGAGCAGATTTGTGCTTGGTAGATGAGTTAGGGTTGGAGCCCTTCTTGGGGTCTCCTGAAGATCATACGAACACACACACACCTTGTGTATGTTTTATTTGTTTTATTTTTATTAATAAACCCCACTTCATCATATTGGCAACTATGGCCCCTCAAGTTTTTCCAAAGTCTTTTGTTGTTAAAACTCATTTAGCAAAACTAGTGTTATTCCCATAATAGGACATAACCCAAGTTCTCATTATTCGAGTATCACTTTATTATTTTGATAATCACGCCTAATGGCGTAATTAGGCGAAATGATGATTTTGGGGTGTTACACTAAATGTCCATATATGTTCTAAGAATGTTTTTATCAATAAAAACCTTTTAAACACCTTTCTAAATATAAACCTTATCATTAAACATAGGTTTTGTATCAATAAACACATGTTAATTATGTGTTATGTGATGTTATGTGTTGTTGAATGATTTGTTGTTGTTCTAATGATAGAAACATGATCTAGGGTTGCTATTGATGTTGGTTTATTGTTGTTTAGGGTTACAATTGGATAGATGGTAATATTATGGGTATTTTGGGGATTTTTGATAAATCTAAGGATTGTTACATGTTATTATTATTAATAGAACTATTGGGGGTTTTCATAAACACATTAAACAGAGCATATTGAGATGATTATAAAAGGATTTCAAAAAGTTTCTAAATTGGGTAAGAATTCCATGCATGATGTGACATTTCCATAATTTTGCCATTTTGGGAAAGTGTTAAAACAAACTGGTTTTGGGGAAAAATTGGTGGGGTTTTGTAGGGGTAAGTTATTCATGCTTGACTGCTGTGTTTGATGATGTTTCGCGATGTTTCGAATGTGTTTGAAGCGTTTTTAGGGAAACTTATCTGACAGGGTCGAACCTGGGCTCATTCGACCAAACGGGTGGTCGAATGAGAGATTCCAGGGTCGAACCTGGGAAAAGTTTGGTCGAATCAGATTAATCGGTCGAACGTGGCATCAAACGGTCGAACGTGGCATCAAACGGTCGAACGTGACATTAAACGGGCGAACGTGGCTTAAAAAGGGGCGAAGGTGGATTTATCTGCCTGGTTCGACCCTTCAGATGTAGAAATGAGATTTTTGATACAAACTAAATGTTTTATGCCTGAACCTTGTGTGTAATCTATGTGTACTTGATTAGTTAGGGTAATGAGTCACCAACGGGATGTCGGGTCGGTCTAGTGTGTCGGTTGAACACTTAAACACGTTTTAAAACATACTTGGTTACGATCTGGACAATCGGGGACTAGATAACCTTATAGTTATTAGTCGGAACACTTATGTGAACATTTTGATAGATCTCCAATAGAGGGATTATCAAGGGCTTAGCATTTTACTATTTACCGAGGAACGCAATCTAAGGTGAGTTCACGGCCCCACTTTTACAGCTTTAACTTTTGGGGGGAGAAAACATGCGCTAAACTATTTTGATAACATATGTCATACTATGGTTTTAACTTTGCATTGCTATACGATCTTTTAAAGTCCCGGGGAAAACCATGAATGTGCGGGGATGCACAACGGGGGAAGTGTGGATAGATCTATTGGGTGTGACCTGCCCCACTCGTCGGCTTGGAGGGCCGGGTGGGTGCATATTGTCTCGAACTGGTAACATTGGTATCATGCTGAACATTCGGGCTGAACATTGCTAAACGTTGCTAAACGTGTCTAGTAATGGTTTTCCAATCGTAGAAGTAATAAAACATACGCCTAGCTAGCGTACTTGGTGACATTGGTATAGTATGGACATGGTAACGTTTTGTTAACTTTTGGTAACTTATTGAACAAACCTGTGAACTCACCAGCATTATATGTTGACGTCTTTTTGGCATGTTTTTCTCAGGTCGCTAAGGTAGCAACAGTGGACTAGGCGCACGAGTCTGCGTGGCGTCTAGGCTTAGTTTCATGTTTTGAATAAAACAGTTTGAACATTGTCGTACATGGTTTTGTAACTGGTTAAATGCTTCCGCTATGGTTTTTATAATATGAGGACTATGTTTTGAGTTTACGTATTTCATATAGTGTTGTTTATTGTGACCGTTGACTTGGATCCTGGTTTGTCATGCGCCTCGCGGTAAAACCCCGCAAGTGGAAATTTGAGGGTGTGACAGATTGGTATCAGAGCCAATGGTTATAGTGAACTAGGACTGCATGTAGAGTCTGGTCTATAGCCGAGTCGCACACACTAGACGGTCACATACTTCAAGTCTATTAGTGGGATACGTACTAACGTTGTCGGGGTGTCCTTACATCATCATCATACTTCTTTGTTAAATCATCCGCTTTTATTTGGGTTCTTACCTACTCTTGTCTTCTTCTTCGGGGTTGAAGAGGAAGAGGCTGATTTGTTGACTCTAGCACACACATGCTTTCTTACACTTGCACCTATCTTAACACGTTACTAGGCGACGACATTCGGTGACCGGAGTCTGGACTAGGAGTACATTTGGAGGACCATGTAGAGCAGTTTATCATTTCGGGTGCACACGAAATAATAAACTGAAATGCATGAAAATCCCGGTGGACTTTGAGTTTAGGTGTACAGTCCTGAATTTGTCCCTAAGTTAACTCTTGTAAATTTCTAGTGGTTGACACTAGAGGTGAATCTGAATCCCTCGATTCCTTGATTTGTTAGATCATGTCTGGTGCTCGCGGTGGTGGACGTCGTGGTGGCGGTGGTGGTCGTGCTGACGGCGGTGGTCGTGCTGGAGGCGGTGGTCGTGGCAACATCAACATGACCCAAGGTGAGCTGAATAACTTGTTACAGCAACAAGTGAACATGGCTATGGCTAATTTCTAGGCTGGGATTAATGCCATGAGTGGTGAGTTGATTTCTGTCGACTTTGCCTCATTCTTGGGTGTCATGCTCTTTCGTTTGTGTTTTACTCGTGTATCGTGTTTCAGGTATCGCTGTCAATCCACCTCCACCTCAGTGCTCTTATAAGAAGTTTCGGGACTGTCAGCCCTATAACTTCGCTGGGACTGAGGGAGTGGTGGGACTGCTCCGATGGCTAGAGAAGGTTGAATCTGTGTTCGTCATGTGTAACTGTCACGCTGGGGACCGGGTTAAGTATGCTACTGCGACATTCGAGGGGCCTGCATTGTCGTGGTGGAATGCTACTGCCCAGAACATGGGATTGGGGGAGGCTATTGCTATGCCTTGGGCTGATTTTGTGCATCTGTTGAGGAGTGAGTACTGTCCGAGGGAGGAGATACAGAAGTTGGAACATGAAGTCTGGAGCTACAAGATGGTTGGGTCCGAGATAGAGGAGTACACTATGAGGAGGAACGAGCTGGCGGTGTTGTGCCCTGATTTGCACACACCCGAGTATAGGAGGATCGAGCACTATGTATCAGGGTTAGTGCCAGAGATTGCTGGATTGGTGGCTGCTGGGAATCTTCCCACTCTTGCTGAAGTTGTCCGATCAGCTCATCGGATGACTAACCTGAAGGTGGCAGAAGGTGTTTTGCCTCCTAAGGGTGCTGCTGTGAAGGTTCCTGAAGGGAACAAGAGGAAGTGGGATAGTGTGGGGAAGAGTGTCGTGCCAGCGCCATCTCAACCGGCGAAGAAGTTTGATTCATCTGGGTCTTCTTCAGGGCAGAAGTCGGGAGGGTATGTTGGGAAGCATCCCAAGTGCAACAAGTGTGGTTATCACCATTCTGGGAATTGTGATCGCGCTCGCTGTCATCGGTGCTATCAGTTGGGGCATCATGCTAAGGATTGCAGGGTGACACTTACCCCAGCTCAGACTCCTGCTGCTACTCCTACTCCTGCTGCTCAGGGGACTCCAGGAAAGCAGGGGGTGCTATAACTGGTGTGACATAGGACACTTCAAGCGTGAATGTCCTAAGCTGAAGCAGGGCGATAATGGGAGGGGCGGGAACGGTAACGGGAACAACGGGGGCAGAGGCAGGACTGCACGTGCTTTCGTCATTGGATCTTGTAACATCGCAAAAATTTTCCCCAAAATTTTGATATATAAAAAGCCCTTATTTTTATTTTAGTACATTTTATTCATTAAAATGTGCCTAAGTCTTTTTATTTTTTTTATATATATACATATATAAAGGTAAATATATATAATAATAATAATAATAACAATAATAATAAAAATAAAGTTGGACTCTTACAAAACAAAAACAAACCATATAAAACCCACCTTTATTAAAACTTTCGGAGCCCAATTATAACCCAGCCCAGAACAAGAAGGACCTGGCCCAACACAAACACCCTTTGCCCTCGTCCCTGTTACCCAGTATGCAGACCCGACCACAGAACCCGACCCATGACCCGCCTTGAAAACCCACCGACACTACACTCAAGATCTACGCGTTTTGGGACCAAATATGGAAGCTATTTTGATTGCTAAAGGACCGACATAGTATTCTCGGCCGCAATCAACTCCTAGTTGACTCGATTATACGCGGAAACAGCACACATCAAGATTGAATGACCTGTTTTGACCATTTACATTTTGGGGTGAAACATGTTTAAACATTTTATACTATCATTTACTCATACTTACTTGTGATTCAATTACACTATCATTCTATCATTTGACTGTAACAAAAAGACACAGTACAATCATTAACAATGATCAAGCCGCCTGTTTAGATTATAGCGCTATAGGTCTGACAAACCCATCCCCCCGCATAAATTCAGGGATGATCGATAACAGTAACAACATTTAACTAACTTGCGAGTTAGTCATCAGTCGACACAAGGTTTGATTGTACAAAGACGCGTTGTTACATGTCGGACTCATACTCTATCATTATACAACTGTGATTGTTGTACAAGCTATTATTATCTATCATATTCCAAAAACCTATGTAATTCTCACCAACTTTTGTTGACCCAAAATATTTTCAAACTTAACATGTTTCAGGTTCTACTTGTTTGAAGATTTGAGTTAATGCATGAAGATGTGTGCATAGTATTATTCATTTTAATGTACGAATTCCTGTAGAACAAGTGTATGTAATTTATTTAAATCATTTAATGAAATTTATTATTCACCATGAGCTACTGAACAATCATCAATACGTGACATCCCGATGTTTCCGCCATCGGTTGGGGTGTTACAGATTGGTATCAGAGTCGTGGTTATAGGGAATTAGGTTATTAGAAAAATAATCTAGTCTATAATCATAGGATTTAACCAGTACTTGTTTCTCTTACTTGCTTCTCTACTTATTCCTATTCTCTATCTTCCTCCTACTTCTTATCCCTATCTTTACAAGAAGATTGCTCTCCATCACTGGATCTACTCTTTGACTAATAGGACAAAATCCTCAGGTTTAACCTGAACCACCTTGAGATCCCGTCGAAGTTCTAGATTTTAATAATGAACACGTGCAATCTGGAAGGGTGAACGATGTATTCTGAGTCCTCTGTCTAGGCTGGCATTGCGCATATATCCCAATCAGACGAGGGACCCGGATGCCTACCTGGGAATTCTCTGGATGAGTGTTCACTTATAGGCTAAAGCATGTCGTCACTATGTTATTAGAATCTAGAAAATTTGATAAGTCAATGTTTTTGTTTATTCGTTTTAATAAATGGATAAATGATTACATTCCTTATAGTACCTCATTCATGTCTCATTGAACCTTCATTGTGTCTCTTACAGATCATGCCTCCACGTCGCAGCACTCGCAATAACAGTGGTGGGAATCAAGAGGAAGGTAGCAACAACCACAACAACCACAACAACCACAACAACCACAACAACAACAACAACAACAATGGTGTTGATGCCCAACTGGCTGCGATCATTTCCCAACAAATGGCACAACAGATCGCAACTATGGTTCCTAACTTACTGGCTCAAGTCATCCAGGTGAACGGAAATGGTAATGGAAACGGAAACGGCAACGGCAATGGAAACGGCAATGGAAACCACAATGGGAACGAGAATGGAAACAGGAATGGTCTCCCAGCCTGCACTCTCAAACACTTTAATACCTGTAATCCCCCTAAGTTCAGTGGAGATGAAGGAGTTACGGCTCTTCTGCAATGGTTCGAGGGTATTGAGAATACCTTCATTAACAGTGAGTGTCCCGATAACTTTAAGGTCCGTTATGCTATGAGTGTTCTTCACAAACGAGCACTCACTTGGTGGAATGAGGAAAAGCGCACCCGAGGAGCTGAAGTTGCACTTACTATGACCTGGGATCAAGTCAAGGAGATAATGAAAGATGAATTTTGCCCACGTAACGAGGTCAAGAAATTAGAGGACGAGTTCCACACCCTTGCTCAGGATAGTGGGGAAAACCTTGCTTATAATACCCGCTTCCATGAGCTCAGCCTATTATTGCCCTATAAGGTCACTCCGCTACCTGTAGCCATCAAGAAATATATCGGTGGTTTGCCCATGCAGATTCAGGACACGGTATGGGGAAGGAACCCTGCTACCCTTGAAGAGGCCAAGCGTTTAGCAGCTACCTTAACTAACAATCACGTAAAGAAAAGGACCTTAGTTCGGAAAGGCAAGAAAGCAAGTATTGTAGCCGCGGTAACTACTGAGGACCAGAAGCGTAAGACCAGGGATCCTGATGCAAACCTCACTACACAAGCTTCTAACAAGAAACCTTATATAGGAAACTATCCATTGTGCAACACATGCAAACGACATCATCCCACTGCTTCAGCGTGTCGCTTGTGCACCAATTGTGGTAAGTATGGCCATCTGGTCCACACATGTCGTGAGGACCCAAACCCTAATGCCAACCAACCCACCAACCCTGCTCAGACTGCTAATCCTAATCGATACAACTATGGTCAATGCTATGAATGTGGAGACCCAAATCACTTCCGTAACCGATGCCCTAAACTAAACAGAGATCAAGACCCTCCAGCTACCTAACAGCAAGTCTCATCATTTGACTATTGATTGCTTTTATTCTATGTATTAACGCTATTTGATTCAAGTAATAAATTCTAGTATTGAAATTTTTGTCTGAGAGTTGTTTACATGGTATAATCATAACACTTGTATGCATGCTTGTTAGAATGTGAACTAAATCTATACAACTACAACTCATATACTGTGCTTAATATACTTATAAACTTGCTTGCATAAACATGCTATCAATCTATGTGTATAATAATTGCTGCACTTAATAGAGGTCATCATGCCTTTTCAACAGTCGGGAGAGGCCCTACAACCTGCTCCACGACTAGTGGAGGCTATCGAACCTACTCAACGATTGGTAGAGGTCATTATGCCTTTTCAACAGTCGGGAGAGGCCCTACAACCTGCTCCACGACTGGTGGAGGCTATCGGACCTGCTCAACAATCAGTAGAGTAATAGAAGGACACAAAACCCTAATGTAAGGTAAATTGGTGATTGCGGTCCGGAACGTAATCATGAATTTACAGGTACGTTAAGGTAGTGTGAAATTCTATCAAGGTTACAGTAAATAACCAATTATGAACTCTAGTTATCTGGTAGATCACTTAGTCAATCAACTCGCACATAACATGCCTCTTATCCAAACTATTCGAGACAAGCTTATTCTATTCACGTCATGCTACAACCCGAATTCTCCAAATCACAATCATTTTCATTTATACCCAATCACCTTTAACCCTGTATTTTCAATAAACTTCGGGACGAAGTTTCCAAAAGTAGGGGAGACTGTAACATCGCAAAAATTTTCCCCAAAATTTTGATATATAAAAAGCCCTTATTTTTATTTTAGTACATCTTATTCATTAAAATGTGCCTAAGTCTTTTTATTTTTTTATATATATATACATATATAAAGGTAAATATATATATATATAATAATAATAATAATAACAATAATAATAAAAATAAAGTTGGACTCTTACAAAACAAAAACAAACCATATAAAACCCACCTTTATTAAACCTTTCGGAGCCCAATTATAACCCAGCCCAGAACAAGAAGGACCCAGCCCAACACAAACACCCTTTGCCCTCGTCCTTGTTACCCAGTATGCAAACCCGACCACAGAACCCGACCCATGACCCGCCTTGAAAACCCACCGACACTACACTCAAGATCTACGCGTTTTGGGACCAAATATGGAAGCTATTTTGATCGCTAAAGGACCGACATAGTATTCTCGGCCGCAATCAACTCCTAGTTGACTCGATTATACGCGGAAACAGCACACATCACGATTGAATGACCTGTTTTGACCATTTCGGGTCCACGATTTGTGGTACTTCCAATTATACAGCGGCACTATAAATTAAACCTACTTTTATGCTCTGAAAGGACCGAAAAACCTTCCCTCACTCTCATTTTTTTTTCATTTCTGATCGATGTGTTCGTGAATTGGAAGAGGTTTCACTTTACGTTTGACTCACAAATAGGAAGCTTTGCGTTTTGGTATGATCCAATTCCTTGTTTACATATGTTAATCGGCACTTTGCGAACGTTAACCCTATCTTTAATTAGGTTTTGATCGCGTGTTTAATCTGATCTAAGATCTAGGGTTCTTATGTATTAAATTGGGGAAGAACATGTTTCAGCATGAGGTGTTATATTTTAAATAAACTGGAATCAAACACAACCACCGATCTAGATCAAGTGGTTGTGTCTGATGTTTGTTATCATATACACGCGGGTTCGAGCCCCGTGCAAAACGTTTTCAACCTTTTCTTTTCTAAATTGAATATAAATCTAATTTTCCTTATTGTATGTAATTAATATAATCAGAAACTAAACGTTCTTAGGGTCCAGACCAGTTGGTCTGGGCTTGTGATTTAAAACACACGAATCGGCCAAGGGCCCGGGTTCGAACCATGGCATCAACAAAACATTTCTTTTTATTTAAACTTATATATATATTTCTTTGTATTTTTAAAATTCATTTTAAAATACTAAAACTCTTTTATAAATTCAACAAAAATTATTTTATGTTAATCTAGTGAAAAAGTTTAACATACAATTTTTAGTTTTCAAAAATTTAATTATTTAATATATATAATAAATAATTCAAGTTTATTCTATTTTATTTATAAAATTCTATAAAAATATCAAAACAATTTTATAAATTTCCACAAAAATTATTCTGAGTTTTTATAACAATAAACTTTTCTGAGATAATTTTTATTTCTGAAAAATCATTTATTTGATATTTTTAATCAATTTTTGTTAGTTTTACTCATAAATAAATCGTAATAAATTCATTTTTCAATATTTTTGCACCAAAATTTTATATAAATTAATTCTATTTGTTTGGAACACAAATACAATTTTTAATTTAATAATTCTTTAAGTTTAGTATTTTTGAATATTAAAGTTATATTTTGACAATTTGTAATAAATAGATTTAATATTCTATTTATAGGGAAATAATTTTATAAAAATTATTTTCATACTTAAAACTTATTATTGTGACCATCTTTAATTTAAATTTTATAAAAAGACTTTTGTTTATTTATTTATCAAATTTCTCTTATTATTCAAACGTTTTATTTATTAATCAAACGAGCACTTATCCCAAATTCGAAACTCTAGAATATATTTGTAGACTAGAAAGACTTAGACATATTTATTACCTTAATTATAGGGTAATACTTGGCATCGTTGGGCAACACATATTCTATTTTCACGAGACTTAACATTTTGCTAAGGTGAGTTTACATAGCCCCTTTTCTCTTTTACATTTTGGGGTGAAACATGTTTAAACATTTTATACTATCATTTACTCATACTTACTTGTGATTCAATTACACTATCATTCTATCATTTGACTGTAACAAAAAGACACAGTACAATCATTGACAATGATCAAGCCGCCTGTTTAGATTATAGCGCTATAGGTCTGACAAACCCATCCCCCCGCATAAATTCAGGGATGATCGATAACAGTAACAACATTTAACTATCTTGCTAGCTAGTCATCAGTCGACACAAGGTTTGATTGTACAAAGACGCGTTGTTACATGTCGGACTCATACTCTATCATTATACAACTGTGATTGTTGTACAAGCTATTATTATCTATCATATTCCAAAAACCTATGTAATTCTCACCAAATTTTGTTGACCCAAAATATTTTCAAACTTAACATGTTTCAGGTTCTACTTGTTTGAAGATTTGAGTTAATGCTTGAAGATGTGTGCATAGTATTATTCATTTTAATGCACGAATTCCTGTAGAACAAGTGTATGTAATTTATTTAAATCATTTAATGAAATTTATTATTCACCATGAGCTACTGAACAATCATCAATACGTGACATCCCGATGTTTCCGTCATCGGTTGGGGTGTTACCGATCTGCAGAGGCTAGGCAGGATCCAGACACAGTTACCGGTACGTTCCTTCTTAATGATCGCTATGTTTCTGTCTTGTTTGATTCTGGTGCCGATAAGAGTTTCGTATCTATGGACATTAGTCGATTGCTAGATATAGTACCCACACCTTTAGAGGCTAAGTACTTAATAGAATTGGCTGATGGTAAGAAAATCGAAGAGACGAACACCCTTAGGGAATGTCGCTTGGAACTGTCGGGTTTGTCTTTCCCCATTGACCTTATGCCGGTACCCCTGGGTAGTTTTGATGCCGTTGTCGGCATGGATTGGTTATCGTTGTATCGTGCGGAGATCGTTTGTTTCGATAAGATTATTCGGATCCCTCTCCCTGATGGAAAGACTCTTTCGGTTCATGGCGAGAAAAGCGGTGCTCCGCTGAGTATCATTTCTAGCATGAAAGCCCGTAAGTACCTTCGGAAGGGTTGTTCGGCCATTCTGGCACTTGTTAACGTTTCTGCTGACGATGAGAAGAAGATCGAGGACATTCCGGTGGTTCTTGATTTTCCCGATGTGTTTCCTGATGATTTGCCTGGTCTTCATCCCCATCGTCAGGTTGAGTTTGGTATTGATCTTACTCCGGGTGCAGCTCCTAATGTCCGGGATCCGTATCGTCTTGCACCTCCCGAGATGCAAGAGTTGTCCAGCCAGTTGCAGGAACTCTTGGAAAAGGGTTTCATCCGACCGAGTTCTTCCCCGTGGGGAGCTCCTATTTTGTTTGTGAAGAAGATGGACGGAAGTATTCGCATGTGTATTGATTATCGTGAGCTGAACAAAGTGACCATCAAGAATCGTTATCCTCTCCCTCGCATTGATGATCTCTTTGACCAGCTCCAGGGCTCTAGCTACTATTCGAAGATTAATTTGCCGTCCGGTTATCACCAATTACGCGTACGGGAAGCTGACATTCAGAAGACTGCTTTTCGCACTCGATATGGCCACTTTGAGTTCTTGGTCATGCCTTTTGGTCTCACTAACACACCGGCGGTGTTCATGGACTTATTGAACCGCGTTTGCAAACCATACCTTGATAAGTTCGTCATCGTGTTTATTGACGACATTCTGATTTATTCTAAGAACAAGACGGATCATGAGGAACACCTACGGTTGGTCTTGGAACTTTTGAGACAGCAGCAGTTGTATGCTAAGTTCTCAAAGTGTGATTTTTGGTTACGTGAAGTTCAATTCCTAGGGCATGTGGTTAATGAAATGGGAATTCATGTCGATCCGGCTAAGATCGAAGCTATTAAAGACTGGGAAGCACCAAAGACGCCATCTGAGGTGCGACAATTCCTAGGTCTTGCGGGTTACTGTCGTCGTTTCATTGAGGGATTTTCGAAGATCGCTCAACCCCTCACCACTCTTACCCAGAAAGACCGAAAGTTTGACTGGGGAGAACCGCAAGAAGCAGCATTTCAGATGCTGAAGCTTAAACTTTGTTCTGCACCTATCTTATCTTTACCTGAGGGTACGGATGACTTCGTTGTGTACTGTGACGCTTTTATTCGTGTTCTCGGTTGTTTGTTGATGCAACGTGGGAAGGTCATTGCTTATGCTTCTCGTCAACTCAAGGTTCATGAGAAAAACTACACTACTCATGATTTGGAACTGGGTGCGGTGATATTTGGAGACATTACTTGTACAGTACCAAGTGTGAAGTATACACCGATCACAAGAGTCTTCGAGATATTTTCGACCAGAAGGTGTTAAACATGCGGCAGCGTCGCTAGGTTGAACTCCTGAACGACTATGACTGTGCTATCAAATACCATCCTGGCAAGGCGAACGTTGTGGCGGACGCCTTGAGCAGGAAGGAGTCTGTGAACCCTCGTCGTGTTCGAGCCTTACAGCTCACCATTCATTCGTCATTGCCTGACCGAATCCGTTCTGCACAGTTGGAAGCTTTGAAGGAGGAGAACCTTAAGGCTGAAACCATGCACAGTGCTGACAAGCATCTTGAACTCAGGACCGATGGCTTACACTATTTCGCGGGACGTGTTTGGGTTCCCTTATTCGGGGGATTACACGAGCTTGTTTTGGATGAAGCTCACAAATCCCGGTATTCCATTCACCCTGGCTCCGATAAGATGTATCAGGATTTGAAGATACTTTATTAGTGGCCAAAAATGAAGGCTGATATAGCTTCTTATGTCAGCAAATGCTTGACTTATGCTAAAGTCAAGGTGGAGTATCAGAGGCCGTCTGGTCTCCTGCAACAACCAGAGGTTCCAGAATGGAAGTGGGAGCGAATCACGATGGATTTTTTCACCAAGCTGCCAAGGTCACCTAGTGGTTATGATATGATCTGGGTGATTGTTGACAGGTTGACAAAATCGGCACGTTTCATACCTATTAAGGAAACCGATGGACTCGAGCGGTTGGCTCGACTTTACCTTAAGGAGGTGGTTGCTCGGCACGGGGTGCCTGTTTCTATTATCTCTGATCGTGATTCTCGTTTTGCTTCACATTTCTGGAAGGCTCTGCAAAAGGCTTTGGGTACTCAGTTGGATATGAGTACAGCTTATCATTCGCAAACTGATGGGCAGAGTGAGCGGACGATTCAAACCTTGGAAGACATGCTTCGGGCATGTGTTATCGATTTTGGTAAAAGTTGGGAGATTCACCTACCGTTGGTGGAATTCTCCTACAACAACAGCTATCACTCTGATATCAAGGCAGCTCCATTCGAGGCTCTCTACGGACAGAAATGTCGATCACCTCTTTGTTGGGCCGAGGTGGGCGAAAGCCAGCTCACTGGTCCGGAACTTATGTACGAGACTTCGGAGAAAATCGTACAAATTCGTAACCGTTTGGCTGCTGCGCGGGATCGTCAGAAGAGTTATGCCGATCGCCGTCGCAAACCTTTGGAGTTCCAGGTTGGGGACAGGGTACTTCTGAAAGTTTCACCATGGAAGGGTGTCATACGCTTTGGAAAGCGTGGCAAGCTTAACCCTCGTTATGTCGGACCATTCGCAATCCTGGATCGGATTGGACCGGTGGCATACAGACTGGACCTATTGGCGGAACTCAGTAGTGTTCACAACGTCTTCCATGTGTCTAACTTGAAGAAGTGTTTGGCTGATGAATCTCTCATTGTACCACTAGAAGAGATCAAGGTTGATGATCGTCTTCGCATCGTGGAGGAACCTGTCGAGATTCTCGACTACAAGATTCGTAGCCTTCGTTGGAGTAAAATTCGCATCGTCAAAGTTCATTGGAACTCGAACCGTGGACCGGAGTTCACGTGGGAACGGGAGGATCAGATGAAAGCTAAGTATCCCCATCTTTTACCGAAAGGCGCATTCGAATCAAGGCATGTTACTGCTGAAGCGGAATGAATCTCGGGTCGAGATTCCTTTCAACATGGGGATGATGTGACATCCGGTAAATTTTCTTTTCATTTCGTTCTTTCCGTCTCTTTCATTTTTGGGCTTTGTGCAATTTTCGGGACGAAAATTCTTTCAACGTGGGGATGATGTGACATCCGGCATATTTGGCTTAAATATTTTAGTAACATCTAAGTCTACCTTAGCGGGAAACGTTTATAAACGAACTTAACTAGGTTAGTTGAGTCGGGTCAAGTTAGGATTGTCCAGGGTTCAATGATCTGGAGGATCATTGGGAGTCGTTTTGGGAATATACTAGTGCCGGGTCCCGTTATTGGTGAAATTACATAAACCAATTAAGTGTACGTGTAGATTAATTGTCGTATGGTGGATTATATGCATAGATGTGTTTAAACGATGTGTAGATAATCATCCGTGCTTAAATATGTTAAACATAGACTAAGGTTGCATGCTCATATGTTAAGGTGCGTTAAAATGCGTTAAACACGAAAAACTGGAAAACTAGAAAAACATAAGTCCTGGTTCGACCACTTCGAGTGGAAAATATTTGTGAAATATTTTAAGCGACTATGTAGATCTTCATCTTCGGCATTTTACCTGTCACACCCTCAAATTTCCACTGCGGGGTTTATACCGCGAGGCGCATGACATACCAGGATCCCATAGCCATAAGTCATATGAACGAACTCTAAATGCCCAAACCATTTAGTTCGTTTTCAAAAACCAAGTTTAGTTAAGCTGCGAATGCGTAAACCAAATTTAAACATTTTAAAACCATGCGCAAAACAATGCGCCCAAATTAAAACCATACGAAAGAAAATGTAAAAGCATGATATATAATTTAAGTGTATGCCCAAAACCCCAAATGCAGTGAAGTGTGCAGTGCTTTCTAATCGTGGCACCGGAAGCTAACTACCTACAAAAGCATGTATATCGTGGGTCAACAAACAATGTTGGTGAGTTCACTAAGTAAAGAAAATGAGTAAGTAAATGCGCTGGTTTCCAAAACCACGTAACCAAGTAAAAGGGTAGGTCCTCCAGACCAAAATGTTCAAGTATCATCAGTTTAAGCGTGTCAGGGGCAGCTAACCCACTCATTGCAACTAAACAGTATTATTGGGACACCTTCAGTAATGTAATAGTTTGCCTCAATAACTGGTGTCTATCAACACCAGTTCTCAAATGTGGTCAGAAGTTCATGCCCGTGCCTCAAGCACCTCAGACATGAGGTTGCTGCACAACCTAATAGCGCTATCAACTAATACCCCGCTCGCCTCCAGCGATTAACCTAATAATATGCAAGGACTTTCCAAATGATAAAGTGTTTAGTTCACAAAGGACCAATAAGTTTTAAGCTGATCAAAAACCCGATCCACACAAGGAATCGTAAAACCGACCCACACAAGGAGTCAAAACCCGACCCACGCAAGGAGTCAAAGCATCTCATAACCCGAGATGTAAAAGTAGTCCCAAACCAGACTAGAAAACGTTTTGTAAGTTGTCTCAAACCCGAGACGCATGCTTTTGAGAAAAGAATAGTGAAACTCACCTTAGGTTGCACGTGAATGATCCAAATCCCTCAAACAGTAACGAGCTACCGACTCCCTATTACAAGTGTCACTAGGTGAGTATACGTGCATAACCAACACATCATGTAACTCGTTAGTCCAAAACTTCTAAAGTTCAAATCGTGTAGTGACACCTAGTGACTCTACATGCACAAGTAAGTCCTACGTATCCCGTTGGTGATCATAATGGTTATTGTTAGTTTTATACCTTATACACATCTCCTATAAGTATTCATATAAGTTCATGTCAAATACATATCACATAAGACTCCAAATAGTCACATAAACACATAATACACAATCTGCGTTTTTAGGACAGATTGTGCACCACGAAAACTAATTTATTTAAAATACCAAATCAATGAATTAAACTCCCAAATTTTTACTGAATATTCTTTGGGATTTATTTAATAACCCATATTTTTTTGTCCTAAAACTAAACACAAAAATTATTAAAATTCATACAACACAGCTATGTCCAGAAACTTTCCACAACAGGTCAGTTTAGTACAAAAATTCCCAAAAATTGTGTATTCACCCAAACGAGGTGAATCCACTTGGAAAAGTCAAAATTTTCCAATATTGACCTCCTGTCCAAATTTCATAACTTAATTGTTTGCAAAACTTGAGTTATACCCGTTTAAAGTTGACTCAATTTATAACTCCGAAATTCTGATATGACCTTTAATCAAATAAAATTCCAAAAACATATCAAACGACATCCAAATCAGATGATTTTGCCCATTTTAAAAAGCTAAGACCATGTAAAATCCATTCATGCAAAGAATCGATCAAAAAAATCAATTTATCATCACAATACAGACCCTAAAAAACACCCTAACGAATCTGTCAGAAAACTGAAACTTGCACCCCAAGTTATTCATAAACCCTAATCATCCATAATCACATATGTAGATGCAAAAGTGCGACTAGAGCTTTGGATTGTAAAACACATTTTGGTTTGTAAATATCGAAGGTGCGAAGGAAGATTGTAGAGGGTGCGAAGGAGGATTTAAAAGTGCGAAGGAAGATGTTTATACGAATGAAGACTTAGATTATGGAAGAACTTGGTTCGACCAGTCAATGTGGGCGAACCTGCACATTCGCATGAATGATTTGGGCGAATGTGCAGGCCTATAAATAGGTTAAGTTCATTTTTGAATGTAACTTTGATGATTATTATTCCCTCCTCTTTCTGAAAACTCTCTTTAGATTTTGTTAAACTTGTTTTACGTTTAAACCTTGATTGTAATCATTATTCTACGTGTAAACAAGTATTTTATGAATGAAATTGATTGAAAATGATGATCTGCGTGTTTGAATCTGTTTGATTATTACTTTGTGATAGTTTTAGGGTTTCCGCACCTAAAACTAACTTGTTTGATCAATCTTTGTTTGTTATCGATCCTAATACGCACATACAACATATTCCATGAAATCCTCATATACAATCATGTTAAAATTTGTATTTTTCACATTATTAAACCCTAATTATAATCACGTACATCAATTCTCATAAACCTCCATGCAAAACATCAAAAAATTTACACAAACACATACACATGCGATTCATACTCATAGAGTTTCTAAGGTTTTTAAAAGCAATTCAAAACATTAACAATTATCATAAAACTTATAAAAATTATACCTTTCAATGCAAGAAATCCTCAAGGTTTAGAGATCCCTCCCAACACCACTTTGATTAATCAAGAGGATTTGTTGTTTGATTGAAATTGAGAGAGAGTGGGGGTGGGTTCCTTGTTCACGGCGCCAAGGAGTAGTAGGGTTAGGGTTATTTTATTTTATTTTTTTCTATATATATAATAGGAATTGGCTTGGGGCCCAAGTAATTGGGTATTAGGGCCCCTTGTAGTCCACTAACTGGACCCGTTAATCATGTTTTAGCCCAATACCGGACCCGATAATATTAACCACCCTAACTTGCATAAAAACCATTGTTTTTATCATCTCATAACATATTAATCATAACGTGAAAGTAATTTGCATGGTTTACATATTAACTTTCAGTCAAGCAGTAATTCACATAAACATGTAATCCACATAAACATGTAACTTCACATTCATCATAATTCAATTGTACACATTATTCTATATGTTAGACAAATCACCGACGTTCGGGATACAGGACTCGTGTGTGTGTCAAAACAAGGATTTTCCTAATTATAACATATGTTAATATTATCTAACATATGTTAGGCCTCCTTAACTAACCCTAGTTAAGTATTTAACCACGTATGAATATGTAAGTTAACTAGAGTTCAGCAAAAGTGTTAACATGAAAATGCGGGGTATCACATCATCCCCAAGTTGAAAAGAATTTCGTCCCGAAATTCAGCAAGTAAACAATAAAGCCAGCTATAAAAGTGTGTGCTTGGTTCCTGGATGTCACATCATCCCCAAGTTGAAAGGAATTTCGCCCCGAAATTCACTTTGAAAGAGCTGCTATATGTTTAGCGTTTATTCTATGCACGGGTTCAGGTTCAGTAAAGAGGTGTGGATATTTGAGCCGCATTTGATCTCTGCGCTCCCACGTATATTCCGGTCCTAGACGGGAATTCCATCGTACCTTAACAATAGGTATAGTGTTTTGTTTAAGTTTCTTGACGCCCCGCTCAAGAATCTCCACCGGTTCTTCCACGAACCGTAGCTGATCGTCCATCTGGATCTCCTCCAGTGGCACCATCAGTGTTGTATCCGATAAGCATGTCTTTATATTTGATACGTGGAGTACATCGTGTGCCCCATTAAGTTCATTAGGCAGGTTTAACCCGTAAGCTACCGGACCAATCCTTTCGACAATCTCGAATGGTCCAACGTATCGTGGGTTAAACTTTCCCCATTTTCCAAAGCGTATCACACCCTTCCATGGTGACACCTTCAATAGCACCTTGCCCCCAACCTGGAACTCCAAAGGTTTCCTACGCTTATCAACGTAACTTTTCTGTCGATCTCGAGAAGCAGCCATCCGGTTTCTGATTTGCACTATCTTCTCAGAAGTTTCATGCACGAGTTCAGGACCTATTAGCTGGCCATCCCCAACCTCAGTCCAGCAGATGGGAGACCTACACTGGTGTCCAAAAAGTTCCTCAAAAGGCGCACACTGTATCGAAGTGTGGTAGCTGTTGTTATAAGAGAATTCAATCAAAGGCAAGTGCTTATCCCAACTGTTGCCAAAATCCACCACGCACGCTCGTAGCAGATCTTCCAATGTTTGGATGGTACGTTCACTCTGTCCATCCGTCTGTGGATGATAGGTTGTGCTCATATCTAGGCGAGTTCCCAAAGCGTTTTGGAGCGTAGTCCAGAAATGAGAAGTGAATCGCGCATCGCGATCAGATATAATAGAAGTAGGCACCCCATGCCTAGAGACTACCTCCTTGATGTAGAGATTTGCTAGTTTCTCCAGTGAGTCCGTTTCCTTTATTGCCATAAATTGTGCCGATTTGGTTAAATAATCCATGATAGTCCTAATCATGTTATGGCCCGTTGTCATTCTAGGAAGCTTTGTAATAAAATCCATAGAAATCCCGTCCCATTTTCACATAGGGATTTCTGATTGCTGGAGTAGGCCTGAAGGTTTCTGATATTCAATCTTAACCTTCGCGCAAGTCAAGCACTTACTAACATAAGTGGCTATTTCAGCTTTCATGTTTGGCCACCAGTAAAGAGTTTTAAGATCTTGGTACATCTTGTCCGAACCAGGATGTACCGAATATTGAGATGTGTGAGCTTCATCGAGCACCAGTTGTCTGAGATCCCCAAAACGTGGTATCCAGACTCGATTTATAAAGTAATGAAGACCATCTGTCTTTAGTTCCAAGTGCTAATCAGCACCATGTAAAGTTTCAAGCCCGATGTTTTCTTCTTTCAAAGCTCCGCCCTAGGCTTCACGTATCTTATTAGGAAGATTAGAATGTATAGTGAGTTGTAAAGCTCGCACCCGTTTGGGTTTCGTTTCCTTACGATTGAGGGAATCAGCTACTACATTAGCTTTCCCTGGATGATATTTGATGGCACAGTCATAATCATTCAGAAGCTCGACCCATCGACGTTGTCGCAAGTTCAGCTCCTTTCGATCGAATATGTGTTAGAGGCTCTTGTGGTCAGTGAAGATCGTACACCTCGTACCATAGAGATAATGCCTCCAGATCTTTAGAGCAAAAACCACTACTCCCAGTTCCAAGTCATGGGTGGTGTAATTCTTCTCGTGAACCTTTAATTGTCGTGAGGCATACGCGATCACCTTATCACGCTGCATCAGCACACACCCTAACCCTTGGATAAACGTGTCACAGTACACCACGAAGTCTCATGTACCCTCAGGTAATGATAGTATAGGTGCACTGCAAAGTTTCGACTTTAATAATTGAAAAGCAGATTTGTGAGCATCTCCCCACTTGTAAGTAATACCCTTCTGTGTCAAAGCAGTGAGGGGTTGAGCGATCTTAGAGAATCCCTCAATGAATATGCGATAGTATCCCGCAAGACCAAGAAACTAGCGCACCTCTGTAGGAGTCTTACGAGACTCCTACTTTTTAATAGCATCAATCTTGGCGGGATCGACATGTATTCCTGCCACGTTAACCACATGTCCAAGAAATTGGACTTCTCGAATCCAAAGGTCACATTTAGAGAATTTTGCATAACTGCTCATTTCTCAATAGTTCCAAGATCAGCTGCAGGTGTTGCTCGTGCTCTTCCCTGCTCTTGGAATAAATCAGTATGTCATCTATGAACACTATGAAGAATTTGTCCGAATAGGGCTTGCACACACGGTTCATTAGATCCATGAACACAGCCGGTGCATTAGTTAGCCCAAATGGCATCACTAAAAACTCATTATGTCCATAACGAGTTCGAAACGCCGTCTTTGACACATCCTCCTCTCGGACTCTCAGCTGATGGTATCCTGACCTCAAGTCAATCTTAGAGTAGAAACTCGACCCTTGCAGTTGGTCAAACAAGTCATCAATACGAGGCAGAGGGTAAAGATTCTTAATCGTCACCTTGTTCAACTCCCGATAAGCAATACGCGTGCAGAAACTCCCGTCTTTCTTCTTAACGAACAGAACTGGAGCTCCCCATGGCGAAGAACTAGGTCTGTTAAAGCCCCTATCCAATAGCTCTTAGAGTTGGGTAGACAGTTCTTGAAGTTCGCCTGGTGCTAGGCGATATGGTGCGCGTGCAACTAGAGCTGCTCCAGGCGCAAGATCGATTTGGAAATCCATGTAGTTCTTCTTTGAAAACATCTGGGAAATCTTGGACTACTGGGATGTCCTCAATCTTAGTTTCAGTTTCAGCTCGAGTGTCAGATATGTTAGCCAAAATGGTCGGACAGCCCTTATGAATACACCTCTGGGCCTTCAAAAAGGAAATAATGCCCACCATGGCACCACCACAATCACCCTATATAGATAAAAGTTCTCCACTTGGGAGGGGGACACGAACAATCTTCTCCTGACAGAGAATTTCTGCGTGTTGCTTGGACAACCAGTCCATGCCAACCACGAGATCAAAACTTCCTAGGGTGATAGGTAGAAGGTCGATGGCAAACAATTGCCCATCTAGCTCGAGCTTACATTCACGATGAATAAGGGTTACCTCAACAGGCTTCCCGTCAGCTAACTCTATAGAGTACGGGGTATCAAGAAGAGTAGGAACCATCCCTAGTTGTTTGTTAAATTTCTATGACACAAAACTATAGTCCGCACCAATATCATATAAAATAAAAGCAAAAGTGTTGTTCAAGGATCACACACCCATCACAACATTGTTATCAGTCCTAGCTTCCCTAGCGCCAATCACAAATGCTCTTCCACGAGCCCCATTGTTGTTGTTACCGTTGGGGTAGTTGTTGTTGAAGGACTTATACCTCACACTATCCCACGTTCTCTTGCTATTACCAAAAGTAGAAGATGAAGCACTATGCTTCGGAAAAGTACCATGCTCAACAGCCTCATCAGTGAGTTTGTGAGTCAGTTGAAAGATTTGTTAGAGTATGGGTAGGTGAGTTGTAGTGGCCAAGCCACGAATATGAGGGACCCACCCTTTTGGTATGAAATTCGATCCGCTGGTCAAGTTGGTTAATTAGATTCGAGCATATGGTATCTAACTCCTGTGGTTTGGTAGTGTAGGCGTCGATCTCAAACCCATCCGTCTTTATATAACAAAATTTTAGGTTTCAACACAGGGTGTTACGTTCTTCATCCAAGTATCTGTAACTCTTCGAGTGTGCATGTAGCATACATTACCTGTTGGATCAGTATTAAGCTGCTCTTTTAGTTGAACTTGCTAGTTGACACTTAAGTGTTTAGCAAGTTCTTGGTGAGTGTTAGCACAGCGGAATGTTTATAAGTTTATAGCTACACTTTGTCAACAGGAGTTATTACTCCCCCTGGAATCAAGAACAAATAAATGAGAAGTGTTTATTGAGAATCTGAGTATTGAATGAGAATGAAATACTTTCACAGATTCTCAGTAAACACAAAATGGAAATAACAATAATAATTGTTGAAGGATTTCTTGTATTAAAATCAATGTCTAAAACAGAAGGATGAATCCTTCTATTTATAGACTTTACAAATACATGAACCTTGCCAAAAAGCAAGTTCAGAAACAAGTTGCAACAAGTTGCAGTCTTGGAACTTGTACATAAAGCAAAAAGAAATACTAAAGTATTAAACTACTGATATACAAGGGCAGTGGAAAAGATCTTCTTTAAGTACTGATGAATGACAAACTACTGATGAGTAGTTTGTCTTCAGCAGTTCTTCAGTTGAAGTGTCTGGTTTGAACTTCAGAACTTCTGATGACTTCTTCTTCAGTACTTCTGAATCTCTTCTTCAGCAGTTTGATTCCTTTGTCTTCAGCAGTTCCATACTTAGAGTATTTTGACAGAAAGTGAATTAGACTAAGGTTTGCAAAAGTAGTTTCACCAATCCTTTTTGTCCTAACAATCTCCCCCTGGATTGATAAAGCCAAAACCTTACTAATTCCTTATTGTTCCTTTCTGTCCTTCACAATTTTCCATATTCCTTTGAACATGGAATTCTTGAGCTGGTTGAGTTGATCATCAGTAAGAGACC
The DNA here is from genome assembly GCA_028751855.1 of Ambrosia trifida. Taxonomy (NCBI): domain Eukaryota; kingdom Viridiplantae; phylum Streptophyta; class Magnoliopsida; order Asterales; family Asteraceae; genus Ambrosia; species Ambrosia trifida. Next base: position 58,175,456 of record CM054128.1, on the reverse strand, counting down.
CTTGTCTTGGTACCAAGTGTTGGATTGTAAGCAGGTCTTTGGTTGACAGTTTCTTCAGTTCTTTCATCGACCTATATTCCCTGCTTGTTTGATCTCTTCTTGTCACAAGTACTGAGTTGTTATCAGTAAAGGACCATCTGATGACTGGTACTTTAGACTTGTCAAAGTCTGCAGTGTAGGGAACCATGGTGGTACCCTGGGTTTCTCTTGAGTGTTGAATGTTTTCAACTTCAGTGACTCTCAGGTGGGATTCACCTCCTTGCTGTTGTTCCATCACATTAGGTATCTGAAATGTTGGCAAATGATGTTCAGTTGTTACCTTAGTATGCAGTTTGTCTGTGATGGTCCTCTGGATTTGATATGCAAAGGTGGAAGGATCCCTGAATTGTGTGAGCAGAGGCTTCTCTTCTATGTCAAAATCAGAATGTACTACTGTACTACCTTCTAGTAGTACCATTCTGAAATCAGTCTTTACTTTTTCCTCTGTCTTCTTTCTTTGGGTAGCTGGTCTTCTTTGAACACCAGAAGTTCTAACTACTAAAGTTGAAGCTTCAGCAGTTTGAAACTTCTCTGGATTAGCAGCCCTTGCAGCCTTGTATTTCTTGTATGTGTCCACCAATCTTTCTTCTTTCCACTTGGACACTGAGGCTTTTGAACCATAACCATTGGCTACCAGTTCTTCTATCATCTGAGCTCTCTTGGCCTTTGTGTCTTTACTTGTTGCAAGTTTATCTTCAACAAGTTGAGCTCTTCTTGTCAGCTCTTCCACAGAGAGTCTCTTCAATGTATGGGCTTTGACTTTGCTGTTCTTCATAATGTAAGACATCAGTTGATGTCTTTTGTCTTGTTCAGCAATCTCATCAAGGCTAGCCTGCCTTTGTAGTTCAGCTTCATAAGCCTGAAGTTTTTCTTCATGGCTCAGGTCTAAGTCATCGCTTTCTTCCAGATTTTTCCAGATCAGATCTTCTCTGGCCTTCTTCTGGGCTGCAACTAAACTCTTCTCTAGTAATTCAGCTGATTGAGAGATTGGAGAAGGGTTTAGCATAGTCATTGTTGTAACTGTTGTAGTAGGCCTGATAGGAGCAGATGTTGGTTGAATGGGAGCAGTTGTTCTGGAAGGGTCAGCAGTTTGAGTCTTGGAAGTGTTAACTTCTGATGGCTTGACAACTTCTGAAGATTTATCAACTACTGAAGGATTGTCTTTAGTACTTTCTGATTCTTCATCAGAACTTTGGCCATCAGAGGTTTCTTCATTATGCCCTTAGGATTCATCAGCCTTTTCAGCATCTTCTATTTCTTGAATAGAGACACCAAACTGTTGTGCTAGTTTCTCTTTTCTGGCCTGATCTTGTTGATCTCTAGCTAGGATAGCCACTCTTGCCTTTCTTCTGGCTTCAAGTGTATCCATAGGTACCTTGATTTTCTCCTCCTTTTTGGCTTTATCACCTTTGGAAGTTGAAGTTTGGGAGAAATGACCTTGAAGATGAGCAATCTGTTTGCTGTTGTGATCAATCTTGTTGGACAGATCATTCATCTTCATCTGTATCACTCCAAATTGGTTCTTCATGGACAGCTACAAGTCAGCTGTGTATGTTTGGATGTGATTTTTGATGAGGGTGTTCATCAAGTGATACAAGGGACCATCTGGGCTGCATAGTTGGTTCAGGTCTATGCTAGGTTGCCCAGGGAATTGGGTAGGCATTTGTAGTGAGGGGTGTGTTTTTGGTTGATCTCCTTGTTGTACAGGAGATTCCACTCTAGGGGAATCATGGATTGAGTGGGCTTTAACCTGAGATGGTTTGACTAGCTTCTTTAGCTTAGAGACACCAGGTGCAGGACCTTCACTTACAGCCGTCAATTCAGTAGTTTTGAGTGTTGAAACATCCTCCAAATTAATGGAATCATCTGAATCCCTGATTACATCCTCAATGAGGACTGTATCAGTTACATCATGAGCTGAGCCCAACTCAGTTGTCTCATGTACCTCTTGTTCTTGGTACAGAGGATTTCCTACCTCAGGCATTAAGCCTTCATCAGTAGTTGCCACAGTTGAGGTCTTAGCTGTTTTACTTCTGTCCTCAGGTCCACCACTGGGTGGTAAATGAGTAGTAGCAGCCTCAAAAGTACCAAAGGTTTCTATGTTTGGGCTTAGAGACCCTGGTTCATCCTCATCTCTTTGGTTAGGGCTATGAGTATCCACATCCATGTCACTGTCTGAGTCTATGTCCCCTGTATGATGTGGTTGATGGGGACTGACATGTGTTGATGGGACTTTCTCTTTTAGCCCGGAGAGAAGTTTGACTATTTCTATGTCTGGTTCAGAAATTTGGGGTGCTGGTTCAGTAGTTTGGGCAGTGGGTTCAGCAGTTTCAAAAGAAGAATCTATTGGAATAGTTTTTCTAAGTCTTTTTCTTTTGAAAAGGATAGTTATTGGTGCTCTTGGTGGGGTTTGAGATGGATGAGACTGAGAGGATGTTTCAGTCACATCTTTAAGAAGTGCAGATTGCACAGTAGTCTGTTCAGGCATCTCAACCTCCTGAATAGCTATTCTTTTGGGTTTGGTGGGTTTTTGTTTTGTTATCTTGGGTTTCTTGGCCTTTGGTGGAGTAGGTTTGGAAGATGAAGGTTCCATGGGGACTGGTGCTTGTTCCCCTTGGTCATCTTCTGGCCAGGCAGCCTGTTTGTTGTGCCTTGAGTATGCTTGTGAGGTTAAGGGTTTTAAAATTTCAATTTTACCCACAAGCACCTCATTACCCAGTTCAGATATTATGCACTGCATAATGAACCTTGGATATAACAAAAACTTTTTCTTAGTGTTATTGTGATGTAACACCAACTCATTAAAGAAAAGTTTTGATGCCCTGAAATTTGTTTCATTCACAATGGAATGAAATATTGGTTGAAAGGTTGAGGGCATCTGGTCATAAGACCCAGTTTTAGGACTCAAGCACATAATAATATAATGAAACAAAAGCTTATATTTTGGTTCAAAATACTTTTTAAAGATTGTAGCTTGTGAGAGAGTACCTTGATAACCACACTCAGTCATGGTTAGGTGGATAGCAGAGTTGTCAAACTTCTCAGGGGCATTCACATCATTCAACCTCAGTCTGTTTGAGAGTATGGCCTGTGTTATGGCCATTTGTCTTCCTCTGATTGTTGAGTTGAGGGAGATAACTTCATCATCCACCATCACTGTCTCAGCATTAGCCCAGAACTCATTTAGAGTTTCAGGATGAATTGGTGGGTCTATGGTGAGAGCGGTGAAATATTGGGATTTGACGACGAGATCAATGATCTCATCGTATTGGGACCAGCCTTCTTGTTTTTCTAAGTAGGCTCTGAGATTGTGTCCCTGTTTGAGAACTAAAGCCATGTGGTTTGTGTGTATTGATGAATCGAACAGTGATTTAGTGTTGCAGGTTCAGGGGTTTGAAAGCTTTCTTGAAAGAGAAGGAGGGAATTTTTGTGTTTGAAAGGATAAGTGTTGAAAAAAGATATTTATCAGAAGTTTTTAACCGCTTGGATCTTCTTTATTAGAAGTTTTTAAACTGCCTAGGTTAAAAATCTCTTTATCAGAAGTTTTAAACCGACTAGGTCAAACTTCTGATGATGGGAAAAGTCAGATTTGCCCTTTTTGACTAAACTGCTGATGAAGGATTATCTTCATCAGTAGTTCCCATTTCCTCTTCAGTAGTTTTAACAGCTGATGAGAAATACCTTATAAATACTTTTATTCATAACTTCTGAAGTTTATTTTATCAGAAGTTATTCACTTTTCAGAAATTATCCCCATACTGATGTTTTGTTCATCAGTAGTTTCTCTCTTTTCAGAAGTTTTTCAAGTGTTTTGAAAATAGATGTAAGTGAAAAACAAAAAATGTGCAGAAAAATAAATAGAAACACTTACAAATTTAGCATCCCTAGCATGGATACTAACTTCTGAAATGTTGATGTGTCAAGGGGTTTAGTGAAAATGTCAGCTATTTGATTAGCTGTTGCTACATGTTTCACTTCAATATTGCCTTTTTCATAGCAATCTCTTATGAAATGATACCTGATCTCAATGTGTTTAGTTTTTGAAAACTGAACAGGATTTTGAATGATGCTAATGGCAGATTTGCTGTCTACAAGCAATGGTGTCTTGGTCTCTTTGATTCCATAATCAAGAAGTTGATATTGGAGCCATTGTATCTGTGATGTACAACTTGCAGCTGCAATGTATTCAGCTTCAGCAGTTGAAGTTGCAACAGATGTTTGCTTCTTTGATTGCCAGGACACTAGATAGTTTCCCAAGAATTGACAACCACCAGATGTTGATTTTCTTGACATTTTACACCCTGCATAGTCACTATCTGAAAAAGCTGATAACTTGGTATTGCTTGAAGCAAGATACCAAATTCCAAGTGTGGGAGTTCCTTTCAGATATCTGAAAATTCTTTTGACTGCAATAAGGTGTGATTCCCTAGGAGCTGATTGATATCTAGCACAGACACATGTTGAAAACATAATATCTGGTCTAGAAGCAGTTAGATATAAAAGGGAACCTATCATACATCTGTACATGGTTTGATCAACCTGTTTTCTTTGATCATCTAGTTCAACTTGTGTGGTTGGTGTCATGGGGGTGGAACATGATTTACAGTCTTGTAAAGAAAATTTGTTTAATAATTCTTTAACATATTTTGATTGATGTATAAAAGTTCCATTTGTTTGTTGTTTAATCTGCAGTCCCAAAAAGTACTGCAGTTCCCCCATTGTACTCATCTCAAATTTTGATTGCATGAGTTTCTTAAATTCATCACACAATTTTGTGTTTGTTAAACCAAAAATGATATCATCAACATATATTTGAACAAGTAAGATATGATTTCCAACATGTTTTATGAAAAGTGTTTTATCAATGGCACCTCTTGTGAAGTTATTTTTGAGTAAAAAGGTTGAAAGTCTATCATACCAGGCTCTTGGAGCCTGTTTTAGCCCATAAAGAGCTTTGTCTAGTTTGTACACCCACTCAGGATGAGAAGGATCCTCAAACCCAGGTGGCTGACAAACATACACTTCCTCTTTTATCTTTCCATACAAAAATGCACTTTTGACATCCATTTGATAAACTTTTATTTTGTTGGAAATGGCATAGGCCAGAAATAACCTGATGGCCTCAAGCCTTGCAACTGGAGCAAAGGTTTCATCATAGTCAATGCCTTCTTCTTGAGAGTAACCTTGTACTACCAGTCTTGCCTTGTTCTTTATTATCATACCAGCTTCATCTTGTTTGTTCCTGAAAACCCATCTTGTCCCAATTGGTTGCTTGTTTGGTGGTAAGGGACAGATTTCCCATACCTGTTGCTTGTTGAATTGAAGCAATTCATCTTGCATTGCCTGCACCCAATTGTTGTCTTTGAGGGCTTCCTGGTACTTCTTTGGTTCCAACTGTGAAATAAATGCTGAGAATAGACAAAAGTTGGAAAGCTGGTTTCTTGTAAGAACACCTGATGCAATATCACCCATGATTTGATCAAGTGGATGATCTTTGTGTTCGATCAGTTGTTGTAAACCACTGACAGGTGTTGGTGGCTCATGTTCTTCAAACAAACTACTGAGGTCTATTATATCTGGTTCAGCAGTTTCAGTGTCTTCAGTAGTTGCAGGTGCTGAAGCAGATGTTTGAGTTTGGCCTTCAGTATTTGTTGAATCAGAAGTTTGTGAAACTTCTGATGGTTTTGAAGTTGACTTAATGACTGTTTGAGGAGTCCATGGTGCTGGATCCTCATCATCAAACCTTTGATCACCATAATAAGTAGGTTTGGATGAAGTGACAGTCTTTTCAGGTTCAAAATGAAAGTTGTCAAGGTCAAAGAGTTCAGCAGGATGTGCTGGAATGAGAGTGTGTTTTGACTCATTGAACTTGACATTCAGTGTTTCTTGTACTATCCTGGTCTTTGAGTTAAAAACCTTGTAGGCTTTTCTAGTTGATGAATAACCAAGAAAGTAACCTGAGTCAACTTTGGCAGCAAACTTTGAAATAGATTCCTTGATGTTCAAGATGAAACATTGACATCCAAAAGCCCTGAAAAAGGAGATAAGGGGCTTCATGCCATGAAGAACTTCATAGGCAGTCTTTGAATGTCTCTTGACAATAAGAACTCTATTTTGAACATAACATGATGTGTTAACTGCTTCTACCCAGAAGTATAAAGGTAGGCCAGAATCAGCTAACATTGTTCTTGCTCCTTCTATTAAAGTTCTGTTCTTCCTTTCTACCACACCATTTTGTTCAGGAGTTCTGGCAACACTGAATTGTCTAATAATCCCTTTAGACAAACAGAAGTCATTCAGAGTTTTGTTCCTGAACTCTGTCCCATTATCACTTCTAATGGTTTTGACAGGTAGAGAGTATTGCTTCTCTACTTGTAGAATGAAGAACTTGATGATTTCAGCAGCCTCATCCTTGGAAAATAAGAAGAATACCCATGTAAATCTTGAGTAGTCATCAATGATGACTAAGCAGTACTTCTTTTTACCAAGGCTCGTGATCTTTACAGGCCCAAATAAGTCCATATGGAGTAGTTGAAGACATGCAGTTGTTTTTTATTCTTCAATAGACTTATAGGAGGACTTATGCTGTTTACCCTTTAAACAGGATACACAGTGTTCTTGACACTGGTATACTTTTAAGGGTAGACCTCTGACCAAGCCCATTTTTGTGACTTTATTTATGGTTTTAAAGTTCACATGGCCAAGTCTCCTGTGCCAGAGATCAGTTTCTGAAGTTGATGCCCTTGAGAAGAAACAGGCAGTGTTGTTCAGTACTTTGTCTTTTTCAATGTCCACTGCATAGACATTGCCACATCTTTTGGCAATTAACAAAGTATGATCTTCAATGATCTTCTCTATCAACTTCTGGCCTACTGGTGATATGATCCTGCATGCTGTCTTTGTGAAAAAGGAAGAATATCCTTTATCACACATTTGTGACACACTAAGCAAGTTGTACTCAAGGTTTTCAACCAGATTGACCTTGTCAAACTGTATTTTGCCAGAGGAGACATTGCCATGTCCTAGCACATATCCCTTAGCATTGTTCCCAAAGGACACAGATCCATCTCTTTGACTGATAAAATTGTTTATCAGGTATCTGCATCCTGTCATGTGCATTGAGCCTCCACTGTCTACATACCAAATGCTATTCAAGCCTCTGGAAACTCTCTGCACAATATAGCAAATTAGTTAGATTTAGGAACCCAAGCCAGTTTGGCTTTGGGTTTGCTCTTGAGAACATTTACAGTTTGTTCTTGACCAAGTTTAGAAATCCATGTCTTTTTGGCAATGGATTTTGCATTAAGCACAATGGTGGTATCCTTTTGAGGACCACCATCAACTTTGGTCATCAGTAGTTGTACCATGTTCATAAGATCTTTAATCTCAGCAGTTTGTGAAACTGCTGATGATTTAGGTCTAACTACTGAAAGAGAATTTTGAGAAAAAGACTTTTGTTGAGATTTTGTCTTTTTCTGAGAAAGGGTTTTTGCTGGTTGTTGTTTCTTGGGAGAAAAGGTTTTTACATAATCATTTTTGATTTGTTCCCCCACAACCAGTTGTTGTTTTTTTCTTATTAAACTGAATACCCTTTCTATATCTGCAAAATTCTGTTTTGTGGTTGAACAGACCACAAATTTCACATTCTTTTGTCTTTTCTTTCAAAGACAAATCTCTGACAGTTTTGATTGGTTTTAGGTCATTAGTAGTTTTTAGGTTCTCAACTCCTGATGTAGTTGAACTGCTGATGACTTAAAGTCAGATTTAATCAATACTTCTGAAGAACTTTCATAGTGTGATTTTAGAAAGTTTTCATGGAAAGATGTGCATTCTTCCTCTTCAGAAGTTTCACCTGAAATAATTTTTTTCCCATCTTCAGTAGTTTTGGGAGAGAAATCAGTTGGTGTTTCAGTGTGATTGTACCCTATGCCAAACCTAACATTTGAAGCACTTTGTTTGTTTAGCAATAATTGGTACCCCTTACAAGATTCCACCCATTTTTCACATGTGACCTTGGTGTCAGCAAGCTCTTGTCTGACATTTCCTAGGTCATTAATCATTATTTTGATTTGTGCTTGGGTTTCAATAGCAGAGTTAGTTAATTTAGAAACTTCTTTTGTTTTTGCAGAAAGTTTTCTTTCTAAATCACATTTTATCTGAGTGAGTTTTCTCTCAGAGTCATTGGCTTTTCCTTGTAAGTGCACATTTGTCTCTCTTATGAGAGCAAAAGATTCTTTGCATGAATTTGAACATAATTTTGTCAAAGATTCTTTTGATACCTGAGACAAGGCAGATTTTGAGGAGCATCCCTCAAATGCCATTAAGGCAAAGTTCTTTCTGCCATTGTCAGGCTCTCCCCAGTTGATGTCAAACATTTTGTTGTCTGCATCAGGATTGCACTCTGTGGTGTCAAAAGGAAGACTGCTCCAGTCAACATACCCTGAGGTAAATAAACTTTGTTGAGAGGGTTGTTGTTGCTGTGGAGGTTGTTGAGCAGCTGGAAAGGGAGGGATTGATTGTTCGCTCTGCATCTGTTGAGCAGGCATCTGTACATATTGTACTTGTGGCACATATTGGTGTTGTGGAGCTTGTGCCTGTACAAAATGTGCACTCCCTTGTGTTCCATTATTCCTGTTATAATTGGGGTTAAAATTGTTTCCAGACTGAGATTGGTTAATGCCAGAGCTTCTACATTCTCTAGCAAAGTGTCCCAACTTTTGACACTTATGACATCTAAGTTTAGATTTGTCAAAACCAATTTTTGTAGAACTGTTAAGTCCTGGAAACTTCCTTCCTGACCTTTTGTAAAATTTATTTGTTTTTAAACTTAACATGGCCAGTTGGTGCAAAATATCCATTTCTTCAAGGTCATCACTGCTGAAACTATTTAAGTCATCCATGATAAAACACATGTTATCAGCAGTTTGACCAAAGTCATTATTGTCATAACCTGGGAATGATCTTTCAGATGAGATCCCAGTAGTTATGTCAATGTGGTCAAAAGATCCAAAACTATTTGAACAAGTTGGTGAGTCTTGTCCCAATAGTGCTGTACTACCAGGTAGATAGTCATCAGCAGTTTTACCAGAATTTTGTAACTTTTTCTTTTGATCAATTTCTCTCTCAAAAGTGAGTAATCTCCCATGAAGTTTTGTAAGAGTGAGGGAGCTAAAATCTGCTGAAGATCTTAAGACTATTGAGTATGTTTCTCATTTATCAGGTAAAGACCTTAAAAATCTATGAAGCATAGATACAGTTGTATAGGTCTGACCATTTAGTTTTAGCTCAGATATTAATGAGGAAAATCTTTCAAATTGCTGAGTTAAAGTTTCCCCATTAATGTGAGCAAAAGTTTCATACTGTTGAGCCAAGATTTCTCTGGTGTTGGCAATCACCTCTTCAGTTCCTCCAAACTGTTCTTTTAGGCAATCCCAAAGCTCTTTGGCACTATCACAATGTAATAGGCCAGAATAGATTTCATTTGGGAGTGCCATTGCCAACATAGAAAAAGCTTTTGCATCAAGCTCAAGTTTTAGGAAATCATCATCAGTATAGTCTTTTGGTTCTTTTGGAATCTCTTCCTTAGTTTCAAGTTTTATGTTTACTGGTTTATGAGGACCGTATATCACAGATCTCCAACAACCTGTGTTGGTTTGTGACAAGGTATGTGCCATTCTCTTTTGCCATATGTTATATTCATTTCTTACAAGCATGGCAGGTTTAGTGGCAGAACCAGTATTATGAGGATCCATTTTAAAGAGTATTGATTTGTCAAATATCTCTTAAAGTGATGGATGTTGAAAAAAGTGAGCTTATAATCCTTTATTGAATATCAACAAGAGCCTGTGTCTGATTCTCAATTTGTTAGATTGATATGTGATCAGATAAACCAGTGCTCTGATACCAATTGTTGGATCAGTATTAAGCTGCTCTTTTAGTTGAACTTGCTAGTTGACACTTAAGTGTTTAGCAAGTTCTTGGTGAGTGTTAGCACAGCGGAATGTTTATAAGTTTATAGCTACACTTTGTCAACAGGAGTTATTACTCCCCCTGGAATCAAGAACAAATAAATGAGAAGTGTTTATTGAGAATCTGAGTATTGAATGAGAATGAAATACTTTGACAGATTCTCAGTAAACACGAAATGGAAATAACAATAATAAGTGTTGAAGGATTTCTTGTATTAAAATCAATGTCTAAAACAGAAGGATGAATCCTTCTATTTATAGACTTTACAAATACATGAACCTTGCCAAAAAGCAAGTTCAGAAACAAGTTGCAACAAGTTGCAGTCTTGGAACTTGTACATAAAGCAAAAAAGAAATACTAAAGTATTAAACTACTGATATACAAGGGCGGTGGAAAAGATCTTCTTTAAGTACTGATGAATGACAAACTACTGATGAGTAGTTTGTCTACAGCAGTTCTTCAGTTGAAGTGTCTGGTTTGAACTTCAGAACTTCTGATGACTTCTTCTTCAGTACTTCTGAATCTCTTCTTCAGCAGTTTGATTCCTTGTCTTCAGCAGTTCCATACTTAGAGTATTTTGACAGAAAGTGAATTAGACTAAGGTTTGCAAAAGTGGTTTCACCAATCCTTTTTGTCCTAACATTACCCCATCCTGCCTGGGGCAACTGCACTTGGCAAAGACTTATACTATCGAAGCAATCAGACGGTCTCCTTCAGTTCTGTTGGAGTATCAAGGTTTACAATCAGTAAAAAGACTTAAAAATACGATGAAAGGTTGTTGTTGTGGCATGTACGTTCAAGGTATAAGAAACTTCAAACGTGGAAGTCAGGGGAAAATAACGATTTAGTAAAAAAGATCTTTAATAGGTTGGAAAGATGCGAGGGCTTCAACCACCCTATCGTTGATCATAAAAACTCAGTCTTATTTAAGTTAACAAGGGGAAAGAAAAGAAAATACAGGTAAGAAAATGGTAAGAGCCAATCGTCGCCACTCTCTATCTAGATAGTAGAGCCTTCATCCTCACTTTCCATGTGCTCGCCCTGCTCAGGTTCCCCTTCCATCCCTTCTTCCTCCTCTTTCTTGGTGTCAGTGTTATATGGTTCTCATCACGTACAGTCTCCTTCTCTAGTCCTATGTAAGCCCGTTTAGTGGTAAGCTGTACCACTCGTTCCTCCAATCGTGGCTATCAGCCATTAGTAGGTTTCATCTTCCCTTGTGATGTTGCACTACGTCGCAGGCTTTACATAACTCCCCAAGAGTGTGTGTAACAAGCCCTGATCTAATGTGTTCCCATGAATCTACCATATGCTTATGAGAAACAAGGATGTGCAGTCATACGTTCGCCCGCTCGCACTAGGCGTAAGGTACTAAAGTAAGAAATGAATTCTATATGTGTAACCCGGTCCCGTCTGAGTTTCTAATGAAAGTAAGAAAGATCAAGTAACAAGGAACAGAAACTAATTGTCTCCTTGCTCAGTGAAAAAGGATCAGTCTCAGTATTTGAATTTCTTCAATTTGATTTGGTTTAATGGTACCTGTGTACGTGCGCCACAACGATCGCAAGGGCTCCCTCCCTTGTACTATTGTTGTTTCCTCGTCCATGAGGTTTGTTAGGATACTAATCCTAGTATTGCGCCACCTGGTGTAACCCTGGGTTCCCACCAGTGACGTGTTCAGAATTAGGTCTAGAACTAGAAGATTTCATATCTCCTGAAACCATGTGTTGTAGATATATGTAGCTAAAAGCTAGTTGTGCACTTAATTTGTGAGTGTACTTATGCTATGATGATTATAGACTAGACTCAACATGCAGTCCTAGTTCACTATAACCAATGGATCTGATACCAATCTGTCACACCCTCAAATTTCCATTGCGGGGTTTATACCACGAGGCGCATGACATACCAGGATCCCATAGCCATAAGTCATATGAACGAACTCTAAATGCCCAAACCATTTAGTTCGTTTTCAAAAACCAAGTTTAGTTAAGCTGCGGAAGCGTAAACCAAATTTAAGCATTTTAAAACCATGCGCAAAACAACGCGCCCAAATTAAAACCATACGAAAGAAAATGTAAAAGCATGATATATAATTTAAGTGTATGCCCAAAACCCCAAATGCAGTGAAGTGTGCAGTGCTTTCTAATCGTGGCACCGGAAGCTAACTACTTGCAAAAGCATGTATATCGTGGGTCAACAAACAATGTTGGTGAGTTCACTAAGTAAAGAAAATGAGTAAGTAAATGCGCTGGTTTCCAAAACCACGTACCAAGTAAAAGCGTAGGTCCTCTAGACCAAAATGTTCAAGTATCATCAGTTTAAGCGTGTCAGGGGTAGCTAACCCACTCATTGCAACTAAACAGTATTATTGGGACACCTTCAGTAATGTAATAGTTTGCCTCAATAACTGGTGTCTATCAACACCAGTTCTCAAATGTGGTCAGAAGTTCATGCTCGTGCCTCAAGCACCTCAGACATGAGGTTGCTGCACAACCTAATAGCGCTATCAACTAATACCCCGCTCGCCTCCAGCGATTAACCCAATAATATGCAAGGACTTTCCAAATGATAGAGTGTTTAGTTCACAAAGGACCAATAAGTTTTAAGCTGATCAAAAACCCGATCCACACAAGGAATCGTAAAACCGACCCACACAAGGAGTCAAAACCCGACCCACACAAGGAGTCAAAGCATCTCATAACCCGAGATGTAAAAGTAGTCCCAAACCGGACTAGAAAACGTTTTGTAAGTTGTCTCAAACCCGAGACGCATGCTTTTGAGAAAAGAATAGTGAAACTCACCTTAGGTTGCACGTGAATGATCCAAATCCCTCAAACAGTAACGAGCTACCGACTCCCTATTACAAGTGTCACTAGGTGAGTATACGCGCATAACCAACACATCATGTAACTCGTTTGTCCAAAACTTCTAAAGTTCAAATCATGTAGTGACACCTAGTGACTCTACATGCACAAGTAAGTCCTACGTATCCCGTTGGTGATCATAATGGTTATTATCAGTTTTATACCTTATACACATCTCCTATAAGTATTCATATAAGTTCATGTCAAATACATATCACATAAGACTCCAAATAGTCACATAAACACATAATACACAATCTGCGTTTTTAGGACAGATTGTGCACCACGAAAACTAATTTATTTAAAATACCAAATCAATGAATTAAACTCCCAAATTTTTACTGAGTATTCTTTGGGATTTATTTAATAACCCATATTTTTTTTTCCTAAAACTAAACACAAAAATTATTAAAATTCATACAACACAGCTATGTCCAGAAACTTTCCACAACAGGTCAGTTTAGTAGAAAAATTCCCAAAAATTGTGTATTCACCCAAACGAGGTGAATCCACTTGGAAAAGCCAAATTTTTCCAATATTGACCTCCTGTCCAAATTTCATAACTTAATTGTTTGTAAAACTTGAGTTATACCCGTTTAAAGTTGACTCAATTTATAACTCCGAAATTCTGATATGACCTTTAATCAAATAAAATTCCAAAAACTTATCAAACGACATCCAAATCAGATGATTTTGCCCATTTTAAAAAGCTAAGAACATGTAAAATCCATTCATGAAAAGAATTGATCAAAAAAATCAATTTATCATCACAATACAGACCCTACAAAACACCCTAACGAATCTGTCAGAAAACTGAAACTTGCACCCCAAGTTATTCATAAACCCTAATCATCCATAATCACATATTCCATGAAATCCTCATATACAATCATGTTAAAATCTGTATTTTTCACATTCCTAAACCCTAATTATAATCATGTACATCAATTCTCATAAACCTCCATGCAAAACATCTAAAAATTTACACAAACACATACACATGCGATTCATACTCATAGAGTTTCTAAGGTTTTTAAAAGCAATTCAAAACATTAACAATTATCATAAAACTTATAAAAATTATACCTTTCAATGCAAGAAATCCTCAAGGTTTAGAGATCCCTCCCAACACCACTTTGATTAATCAAGAGGATTTGTTGTTTGATTGAAATTGAGAGAGAGTGGGGGTGGGTTCCTTGTTCACGGCGCCAAGGAGTAGTAGGGTTAGGGTTATTTTATTTTATTTTTTCTATATATATAATAGGAATTGGCTTGGGGCCCAAGTAATTGGGTATTAGGGCCCCTTGTAGTCCACTAACTGGACCCGTTAATCATGTTTTAGCCCAATACCGGACCCGATAATATTAACCACCCTAACTGGCATAAAAACCATTGTTTTTATCATCTCATAACATATTAATCATAACGTGCACGTAATTTGCATGGTTTACATATTAACTTTCAGTTAAGCAGTAATTCACATAAACATGTAATCCACATAAACATGTAACTTCACATTCATCATAATTCAATTGTACACATTATTCTATATGTTAGACAAATCACCGACGTTCGGGATACAGGACTCGTGTGTGTGTCAAAACAAGGATTTTCCTAATTATAACATATGTTAATATTATCTAACATATGTTAGGCCTCCTTAACTAACCCTAGTTAAGTATTTAACCACATATGAATATGTAAGTTAACTAGAGTTCAGCAAAAGTGTTAACATGAAAATGCGGGGTATCACATTACCGGCACTGGTTAGACCGATTCTACAAACGACTATGTCAGGACGAACGAGCTGGTACATATTATATTAATTTAGTTTAAAACGCATACACACATTAACAAATATCTTTGTTCTATTTTTACAGATGTTTTTGAATATATAGACCGGGTCTGGCTCCGTGACTACAAAGAAAGGTTTGTTTCTGCATGGACAGACACAAAGTAGAACTTTGGTCAGTATACAACCAACAGAGTTAAGAGCTAGCATTCAAGGTTTAAGATGCACATTAAGGGGCCGAACAACTCGCTCCACAAACTTGTGATGATTTCAGACGATGTGGTAACGTCACAAGAGAGGGCAATAAACCACTCGTGTATAGAGAGTCTGTCGGTGAAAAAGGTGCACCATGACATACCGATTTTTGAGGACCTACTCGGTAAAGTTTCCCATGTAGTGATCGAGAAGTTGATAAATGAGATAAAAAAAATATAGAGAAGTTGAGGAAACAAAAAATGAGTTGTGGTCACCAGCTTTTCATGAGTTCTGGGTTGCCGTGTGCATGTCGATTAGATTCGTATATAAATAAAGGTAATACCATTACTTTATTAATTATTATTATTATTATTATTATTATTATTATTATTATTATTATTATTATTATTATTGAATACACGAATAAAAATACAGTTGTCCGAAGTTGACGTCTTCTGGACACGACTGAATTACGAACCGGAAGTAGTAGGGGGGAACGTGACCTTGCGAGTGAGTGGGAAATAGTCAAAGAGACACTGCTGTCTCAATCACCACGCGTTCAAAGAAATATTCTATCAAAAATAAAGTCGGTGGTAAATCCAAGTATGACTGACACTCAACCTCCTGAGGTACAAAAGAATACTCGCGGCCGCCCAACTACAAAATCATAGAAAAAAACAGCAGGATGATGCGAAAGAAGATGTTAGTATTATTATTATTATTATTATTATTATTGTTGTTGTTGTTGTTGTTGTTGTTGTTGTTTTTGTTGTTGTTGTTGTTGTTATTATTATTATTATTATTATTATTATTATTATTATTATTATTATTATTATTATTATTATTATTATTATTATTTGCGAAACTTGTAGACAACTTGTGTTGTCTGGTTTGAACGAAAACAGGGGAAACTCTGCCTAATATTTTTTATAAAATCTTTGATTATTATTATTATTATTTAATTATTTATTGTTATCCATTGTAGGAGGATGAGCCTGTTAGAAGACGTAGGCCATCAGATCCGGGTAAAGATAAAATGAGAGTGTGTGATAAACATTTTCCACTGTTAGTAGGGGACAGGTACATAAATAACTATTCATATATACATACATATATACATACGTACACATCCCCTAATCATGATTTCCCAATGTTTGGCGGTGACAGGTATAAATTTGTGATTAGAGAATTTAAGCATTCGATTCATCCCCTTTATCGACAGTTTATCAGGCACATTCAAGAGGTTCAGCCGGCGATAACTGTGGGCTCCGATCTGTAGATGTGGCTTTAGATTGGGAGGAGGAAGACTGGGCTTGGATCTTCCAACTTCTTATAGTAGAGATGATGGAGGAAAACCATCAGGATTGGTTGATGGCTTTCAACACATTCGAGGATCACGCGTTCGCCCACATATACTCGTCCTTAGATTGGAAGGGAGTGGGGAATGCACCCAATTCAAAATGGATGGATCTGCCTTTGACTGGATTACTGATTTCTCACGCATTTGTTGTGGTCCTTCAAGTCTTCACTGCTGATGGAGCGAGCACTTTCTTCCCTCTACAAACTCACCCTGAAAACATACCAGAACATCGGATCATATCAATAACCCACGTGAACGGTGACCACTACATCATGCTTAAGCTAGCAGACTACGCTCCAATGCCACATCCGAGAGGAGCATGGTCGACTTGGGTAGATGTAGATCACAATCCAAGGTTGGCGCTATACAGGGATCGTCTAGATGAGGGACGTAGGCTATCTCAAAGACCTCCAGAGTGGTTTGACCTAACTGGTAGTCCTCGTAGTTCTGATTCTTCTGATAGTCTGGTGTAACTTTGTTTTTATAATGTATAATGATTTATTAAGTAGATTTTTTTTTTATTTTATTATTTTACCTATACAATAAGAAATGAAAAGTTTTTTTATAAAAAAAAAACTTATACAACATAAATAAAACTAACAAAATACAAAAAAAAACCAAAACCTCTACTGGCCCGTATAGGGCTCTATGTGCCGTAGAGGGTAACTATCTACGAGTCGTAGAGGTTTGGAAATTGGTCGTAGAGGCCATCTATGGGTCGTAGAGACCCTGTTATCCACGGCCCGTTGAGGCCTCTACGACCCGTAGACGAAAAAGTTGGTTTTTTTCTAAAAAAATTGTAAATTCTATAAAACAACTTAAAAATTTTTAAAAAAAAATTGTGTTCCTACGGGCCGTCTAGCCCTCTACGACCCGTAGGAAAGTAATTTTTTTTAAAAAATGGGGTTTTTCAGTTATATGTTATATATTTTATTTCTAAGTAAGAAACCAGCGAACTGATAGCCCAGATGGTCCCCATATTTGCAATAAGACTGATGTGTGTGTGAGAAATGATAGGCCCACGATCGAACCTCGTCCCAACCGTTTTTTTTTTATTTCTTTACCTACAGGTCGTAGGTTAAAAATTTAAAACGTAATAAACTGGCATCTGTTCCTAGTTTCCCCCAAATCCCCAAATCACCCAAACCCTCCTAAACCCTTCTCCAACAACCACCTTCTTCCACCACCACCTTCTTCCACGACCACTTTCGAGCCACCACCGTTCAAGCACCACCACCTTCAACTACAACCACCATCTTCCACCACAACCCTTCACCATCTTCGACCACTAACCCCCCCCCCCCCCCCCCTTTTCAATCCCCACTATCAACACCACCACCAACCACCACTACCACCACCGTCAACAACATCACCATCCACCACTACCACCGTCCTCAACAACACCTTCAACATCACCATCCACCACAGGTTAGTTTTTTTTCACTTTATTTTTTTCAGTTCAATTTTTTTTTCTGTTTATTTTTTTCTGTTTAATTTGTTAATTGTTGTGTTAATGATTGTTAATTGTTAGTTTTTTTTTTTTTTTTTGCAAATTGGTTTAGGTTTTAGGTTGATTCAGGTTTGTATTCAGTTTTAGGTTGATTTAGGTTTGTACAATGATTGTTAGGTTTGTACATTTGGCCGTTCAAAAAAAAAGATCGGTTTTAGGTTGATTTAGGTTTGCATTCAGTTTTGGCGATTCACAAGAAACGCCTAAACTAATATAGTTTAGGCGATTCTTTTGAATCGGCTAAACTATATTAGTTTTTGCGTTTCTTTGTAATCGCCTAAACTAGAGGTGTCACTAGTGTTTCTGATGATGTGTTCTATGCGTGGTGGCCCACCATTGGTGGTCCAGAGTTCGGGAATCCGAGAGCGAAGTATTATTATTATTGTTGTTGTTGTTGTTATTATTATTATTATTATTATTATTATTATTATTATTATTATTATTATTATTATCCTGTGCAGGGGGGAGAGGTGTGACAGAGCATCCAGCATTCGTCACCCCGTGGTTCATTACATTCACCGTTGCATTACTTATTCCCTCACGGCACGATGCAATTGTAATGAGCGGGTGACGAAGACAGACCTGATGTACCTGTATTGCATACTGACCGGCACGCCGATTGCCTTGCATCGGTGCATGGCCGAGTACTTTGCTTCCTTTCCCATAAGCAGTTGCGGGGAGGCATCGCATGCGGGGGGGGGGGGGGGTGATCAGCAAGATCGCCGAGCACTGTAATGCTGAGAATTATTTCGGTTATATTAACCGGAATCAGTTTCCGCCACTACAGCCCTGGTATTGTTATTATTGTTGTTGTTATTATTATTATTATTATTATTATTATTATTATTATTATTATTATTATTATTATTATTAGTGTTAATGTTTATGTTTTTGTTTATTTCTTTCAGCCCATTAGGTCAACCCACGATGAAAGTTATGGCTTGTACGGCAAAGATGGCGGATCAGCCAGCCATCCACTATCTGATTGCTCTGGGTGGCGCGGAGTTTGTACATGAGTCGTTGGTACATCAGGGCCTTGGAGGTATTATTATTATTATTATTATTATTATTATTATTATTATTATTATTATTATTATTATTATTATCTGTTTGGGCGTTTCTTTTAGGAAACTTGTAGACAACTTGTGTTGTCTGGTTTGCACGAAAACGGGGGAAACTCTGCCCAATTTTTTATAAAATCCTGGATTATAATTATTATTATTATTATTATTATTATTATTATTATTATTATTATTATTATTATTATTATTATTATTATTATTATTATTATTTATTTATTATTTATTGTTATCCATTGCAGGTGATGCTGTTGAGGTTGGGTTGCGGTTTGTTGCTGAGGGGGATGGGGAGGGGGCGATGAGACGGATGTCGAGATGCCTGAGCCGCAGCCTGAGGAGGTGCAGAATCCGTCGCGCGTTTATCACTCTCTTTGGTTGCCTCCCGAGGTTAGGGCGGACATATGTGCGGTTGCGATAGAGGCTGCCGAGTCGCGTCAGTGGTGTGAGCGGCAGGACAAGGCGATGCACTGGCTGATTTCTGGCCAGCAGGATATCTTTCGCCGGCTGGGCATGCAGCCTCGTGTCGCACCGATTATAGGGCCCAGCACGCAGCAGACCCCGCATGAGGCAGGTACGTCCTTCCAGCAGCCCGGGACGTCCTTGCAGCAGCCCGGGACATCCTCGCAGCAGCCACCGACTGATGATTCGATGTTCTTTTCTTGATCATATTTTGTAAACGTTTTAAACAATTTCTACTTTCTATTTACTTATTAGTACTCTAATTATGTTAATTAATATTTATTTTTATCTGTTTGTTTATATAAACGCTTGTGTTAATGTTTACACGCTTATCGAACCGACATTAGTGAAAACAACACGTTTTCTAATTATAGTTACATAGGTTCGAGACGACATTAGTAAAAACAGAAGACATTAAAAAAATAAAAAATAAAAATTCTATACGGGTCGTAGAGGGCTCTACGGCCCGTAGATGCCAAGTAATATTTGTATATGTTATATTTATTTTTTCCAATAAAGAAACCAGCGAACTGGTAGCCCAGATGGTCCTCATATTTGCAATAAGACTTGTCTGTGTGTGTGTGTGATAATTTGCCCAAGATCGAACCTCGTCCCAAACGTTTTTGTGTTTTTTTGGGTCTACGGCCCGTAGAGGTCTCTACGGGCCATAGGCAAAAAATTATTCATCCATCCCACCCTCATTGATCCCCAAATTAATCAGACGTTAGCTACGAGCCGTAGAGGTGATCACAATCATTGGCAATCATTACTGTACCTCACAATCATTGGCAATCATTACCTACGAGCCGTAAAGGGCTCTACGGCTCGTAGAATGATCAAAAAATGATCCCTACGGGCCGTAGAGCCCTCTACGGGCGCGTATAGGGTTGTGTGAATAAAATGAAAACTTGTGTGAATAACCGGAGCCTTCAATAATTGGTGATTGATTGACGTGGTTGGCAAAGTAATTAAGGGTGCCTAATTTTGCAATGTAAATATGTGTGAATTGAACAAGAACTAGTATTTTGCCTGCAAACGTTGCCCCACGAGCCTGTGTGTAAACATAGAAAAGAGTAACTAAGTCAATCGAGGACCTGCAAGTTACAACATCAAACGGGGATAAATAGATGCATTGCAACGGGCTTGTCTTCCGGAAAAATTGAAGAAAAATGTTGAACCCCAATCGCAAGACGCGGCGTATTTATCATTAGACCTGTAAGAACCCAAAACCAAGGAGGTGTGGTGCTGATGTTTTAAGTCTTGAAATTCTTCCTATTCAGTACTCGACAAATAAACATCATACAAATATTTATTGGTGACTTGCATATACGAATCAATCTTTACAACTCGATAATTAAGATCCGGTGGAAACTTAAGAATAGACAGATTTCACTTAACCCACCACTACTAGAAAAAACACCTTTCTTGACATGCATTGCGCGTCATGAAAGTGTGTTTATGACATACAAAAGAAAGTCATTATAGGTATGGTCATAAAATTAATATGACATGCATGCGCGTGTCGTCTTTTAATGACACGCATTAATGACATTCTTTCTTGACACACGTTTATGACACGCCTTAATGACACACATTTACGACACGCTATGCGTGTCATCTTTTTTGACCAAAAAAATTCTATAAATTACTAATTTACCCTGGATTCATATATATATTTTTCAATAAATCTATTTCAAAATAAAATACATATATTAATAAGATGAAATATGATTTCAAAAAAATATTGTGTCGATACATTCGTCGAGACTTAATATACAAATACAAATACAATTTTATTTTATTTGAAAATAAAAGTTGTCGCATAACTTGACCATTCTTAGCGAATGCTATCCATATCCGCATCTGTGTAAACATAGTTCACTTGTCTCACTTGAAGCTCTTCAAATGGTGTGGAAGAATCCCCTTTCACGTGAAGAAACTTTAATCCAGAGCCTTGAGAGGATCATGCTTTTGCATTTTAACTGTTCCAAATTATTAGAACTAGTTCATTAATGAATCTTCAGTTTTCATTTTTCAATAGCTAAGATTAAAGCTTACCTTATCTACGAAATTAACCGAACCATCATTAATTGAATTGTAGATTTTCATACTCTCAAAGGCGACCTGAAGTAGCAATAGGAAATAATAAGAAACAATTCAAAGATGTGATCGATATGTTGCTGCTAACAGCCAAAACTAACCATAGAAAGGGTCAGCTATATCACAGAGTTATGCACCGCTGCTCCTTGTGGTTGCATAGGAAGAAAAGTAAGGTTTAAGCCTTGCTACGTTTTACGAACTGGCGAGATTAAATAAGAATTAAAATTTATACCTGATAGCTTAAAACACGAAATAGAATTTGTTGCAGAGCCATGGAATATAGCATACTTAGCGATAAATAACTAAATTACTAAATTATGCTGATCCAATTTCAGCTTCAATGAATTTAATTTGGCTGAAAAGATAAATAACTAAATAACTAAATTATCATTACTCTAATAATTATCTTACCAGAAGCCGGACGGTCTGCTTCCATATCGTATTTCAAAACTCGGAAGCACTCCAGCATTTCTTCCAAATATAGTGCATAGGTTCTAACCCATCCAGAATAATCCCATGCTGAACAGAAAATCACCATTATTTTGTCAAGCATTTATGTATATACAATTTAACACACGGCACGCGCACACACGCGCACGCACACACACATAACACATTTAGATCAACCAATGATACAATAACAAAAGCAACTGGACCAGAATTCAATATACTAACAGGACATATGTCTTTAGTGAACTGATGAACAACATACTACCATCCACAAGTACTGGTTCCTACGATCCAAGAACAATTTTACAATCAACACTCTAAGACGAATTAAGTAGTAACAATATTAATACTACCTGCCACGGATGACAACCGTTCAAAGAAGATGTGCATCATCTCTTGCATGGCTTTGTATTATAAACCTAAAGGAAACCCCAATCACATACAAAACAAAAGGTAAAACGAAGTGAATTGTACAATTTCAATGTATGTATATAAAAAAGCTATATTATTATATTTAACGTTACAATGTAAACTCCATTGCTTATAGGAGAGGGACTTTCAACATGTTCGGTGGTGTTTTAAGCTTCAGCTACGGTAGTCGTGATACTATGATGCCACCGCAAAACGGCACCAACTTGAATCCATCGCCACCCATACCAGAGCCTTAAACAAACTCTTGGAAACACGACCAGTTTCTTCATCTCCGTTTCGACAGCAATGGTAAGAAACTTGATTATATCAAGCTCACCTCTATCGGTTTGCCATGTGCATGAAAACCTCATGTATGATTTAGCAAGGTTTTCGAGCCCCGAATCATGAGTGTTTCTGGGACCCTTAGGTGCACCAACAACCCTGATTATATCTGCAGATTTCATGAATAAGTTGAGCCATGGAATATAGCATACTTCATGTATGATTTATGACCAACTTACATAGTTGGATTTGAGGTTTTAGTCATTGAATAATGGTTTCCTTAAAACATTAACTATTTATAAAACGATAAACAAAACGCCCGTCAATTAGTCAAACTCGAATGAACATATTACTCAACCTGTTTGTTTATAATATTTCCACCTAAACACATATCTTTTTAAACTTAGTAATATAAATCAACTCCACAAACACATATGTACACCAAATCTCCAAACAACAGCAGAAGTCGTGTCGTATACTGTATACATACACTCAACCTCACCAAATACGTTACAACATATCGATACAACACTCTGAACAAAAGGCTGCAAACAAAGTTAAAAAAAATTTTAACATATACCAAAAGTCTTTGATACCTCAATTTATAACCCGATTCCGAATTTGCAACCAATTTTACCGGCTGGTTAGCGAATACTAAACATAATCCTCCTTAATACGGTCATGCAAGACGTTCATTTTCATATCACCACAAGTCGTGCCCATCAAAAAAGACCTACCATATATATCCCTTGCTGAACATATTAACTAAGCTACCTGCTGAACATTTTTCCCTAATTCATCCACAAGCACTGGTTCCTACGATCCAAGAACAATTTTACAATCAACAATCTAAGACGAATTAAGCTTTTTGAAATTGCTTGTATAGTTAGTCAATTAAGTCGTCTGTTCGTTATAAAACAAAAATCAATCACACAACATCACATATAAATAGATCAAACTAACAATCATCAACCGATCAATAATAATAATTAGTATAAAGCTATGATTGGTTAGATCTACAATAACATACGAATCTGACTAAAATCAATCATGCATCAATGGTTATTGAAAAAGGAATCAATCATATAATAATCAATAATCGAACAACACAAATATAGAACAGAAACAGATAATCAAGAACAAAGGTATAAAAAGAAAAGGAAGATAGATACCTTGAAAGATATGATCGACACGTACGTCGATGATGATGGTGGTGGTGGTGAGAGAGGGGGTGTTGTTTGGCTAGGGTTTGTGTCAAAAAAATTGAAGGGAGAGCAGATAAGTGAGTGTAGATAGGGCAGGGGGTGGGATGGGAGGGAAAATTGAATTTGGGGAAATTTTCATGACACAAAATAATGACACGCAATATCTTACTATAACAGTACTGATTTTGGGAGATTAACATGGACCTTGGTATGACACCCTAGGCAAATCCCACATCGGCCGTGGCCAGGAGAGATCCTTGGTTCATTTGTAACATCCGGCCTCTTTCACCACCAATATTGTCCGCTTTGCCCCGATGGGTTGCCCATCCAGAGCTCACGGATTTGTTTTTGGTCGCCCCGGTGGAGACTTCCCAGGAGGTCACCCATCCTGATACTACTCCCACATGAGCACGCTTAACTGTGGAGTTCTCCTCTCATCCACTAACATTAAGCCCAAAACGCGTTGGTGATTTAAGAGGCTTTGGATTACTTATGAACCAAGGATCTCTCCTGGCCACGGCCGATGTGGGATTTGCCTAGGGTGTCATACAAAGGTCGGCAAATCCCACATCGGCCGTGGCCAGGAGAGATCCTTGGTTCATAAGTAATCCAAAGCATCTTAAATCACCAACGCGTTTTGGGCTTAATGTTAGTGGATGAGAGGAGAACTCCAAAGTTAAGCGTGCTCATGTGGGAGTAGTATCAGGATAGGTGACCTCCTGGGAAGTCTCCACCGGGGCGACCAAAAACAAATCCGTGAGCTCTGGATGGGCAACCCATTGGGGCAAAGCGGACAATATTGGTGGTGAAAGAGGCCGGATGTTACAAATGGTATCAGAGCCAGGTTGTGCCGTTCGGGATGGTGGGGCAAACATCATCGAGGACGATGAGTCCCTAAGGGGGGGTTATTGTAACAGTACTGATTTCTGGGAGATTAGCATGGACCTTTGTATGACACCCTAGGCAAATCCCACATCGGTCGTGGCCAGGAGAGATCCTTGGTTCATAAGTAATCCAAAGCCTCTTAAATCACCAACGCGTTTTGGGCTTAATGTTAGTGGACGAGAGGAGAACTCCACAGTTAAGCGTGCTCATGTGGGAGTAGTATCAAGATGGGTGACCTCCTGGGAAGTCTCCACCGGGGCGACCAAAAACAAATCCGTGAGCTCTGGATGGGCAACCCATCGGGGCAAAGCGGACAATATTGGTGGTGAAAGAGGCCGGATGTTACACTTACACTGTCGTGTTTTAAATTTTTTAACACTAAATTCTTGACACGCAAAAATGCGTGTCATTAATTAACCAAATTTCACAATTCATGACAGTTTTTTAATGACACACGCTTTCGCGTGCCATAAATAAGTGTGTGTCAAGAAAAGCGTGTCATGACATTTTTTCTAGTAGTGCCAATAACCTAAAAACACCAAAAATCAACAGAGACTAACCTATTACCACACCTAAAAGATGACCATACATAAATTCCTTGTTTGGATGCATACACCCATCAATATGCAAATAATATAAAATCTGCAAATTACAAAATAAACATAAGGACATGTTGAAATGATAAGTACAAAATATACTACAATTGTAGAAAGAAAAAAAAATCTTGAAAATATAATATACTCATGTACAAACCTCTTTTTTATCCACACTCAAATGATTTTTTCTATTATAATGTCTCAGAAAGTTCAAGGAAATTATGATAACAAACTTGGGTCCAGATCAAGAAGCAGGAAACCTAGATTAAAACACCTAAATTTGCAAAGAAGTGGCTCTTAAGTCCTAAGAAATAAATAGAAACAACTCTAGGAAAAAAATAAGTTGCTCTTAGTTTAATAAAAGAGATACCATGGTGCACTAAAAAAAATATCGGGGACCTATATTCTAAACCAACAGTAGTAACAAAGAACAAAGAAGGCACACTTTTGACTACATAAGTACTATTATATGACTCCACAGAAGCATAAATAATTAATGCAGCTAACCAAAAGAACAAATGAAAACATAGCTAATAGAAAAATTGTTGAAACTGGGATGTATGAGAAAAAATCCCAGAATATTTCTAGGAAAAAAGAAGAGGAAATAAGCGTAGAAGGTCAAGAAAACATTTGATGGTTATCATGTAATAGCAAGTTAATTCGCAACAGACATCAGGAATTCAATTGGACCATCAAGGTCAAACTTGACCAATTTAAAAGAAAGAAATCTATAAGACCAACTGACCAAGAAGGTTTCTACTGAGAATGTAACGGCTAAGACCTGCATTTGTCATATCCTATTAATATAAAGCTTGTTAATCACCATGTAATAGTCAAATATGCGCAAAGTTATGTAAAACTTTAATATAGAGGAGTGACAATAGTACGCACCAGAGCCTTCGGACCGAACACTTGCTTTAACCATTTTTTGTATCTTTCAAGCCTGATCTACGATGTGGACAAACATTACCAGCAAACATAGCATGTTTTAACACATATTGATCTATTCAAGTTGAAGTAGCACCCACAATGTAGAAAACTATCTGTGAACCGAAGTGGGTGAATTTTGGAAACTTTTTATCAAGTTTACAGTGTAGGAAACGCAGTGCTCAGCACTCAAGTTGGACCGAATAAGCCAAGCAACCGCCCCAACTTTTCACAAATAATTATAAAAGGAAATAAATCTATAGTTTGCAACAACTAAGAGGGTGTTTGGGATTGAGTTTCAAAACAACTTATTGACTTATTGGCTTTTTGAAAAAGCCAATAAGTCAATAAGCTGTTTGTGTAACCCAAAAGCACTTTCTGTTTTGACTTTTGGCTTTTGGCTTTTAAGGGTGGAAAAGCTGTTTTTGAAAAGTTAGAAATCCTAGCTTTTGGCTTTTGGCTTTTGACTTTTGGGAAAAAATTACAAATATACCAACCATACAACCAATATTCACAATAAGTTAAGCGAAACACTTAAAAAAACAATTTATTGATTTTTTGACGTTTCTCATCCCAAAAGCTAATCCAAACACTTTTTTTAAAACTCCTTTTCAAAAAGTCATAAGCCAATAAGCACTTTTGACCAAAAGCACTTTTGCATCTCCAAACTCAATCCCAAACACCCTCTAAGAAAGTGGTTCATTTATTCTTGCTAGATATTTATTCTTTGCCATTAGCTTTTTAGCAAAGAAAGTATCCAAATTCTCACCGAAACATGCAATAAGCCGATTAGTGCAATTACCATATAAATGTGGTCCAAGCAAAAGAAAATGGCCACATATGACTGAATCCAAGCAAAAGAAAATGGCTACACATGACTAAAGCCTGTAACTCATTTATCTTTATGCTGGATGTGCAATCCATATGTGTTCATCTATAATTATAATATATATAGACCGCGAACCACAAAACTGTTTTTTGGTGTAATTCTGACCGTAGAAACTCATAAAAAAACTGCTTAACCGTCATAAGATTTAATCTCAGCCCTTGAAACTCAAAAAAAACCGTCAAAATTTCGCAGTTTTTTAACTCCTTTTGCAGTTAACGGAGGTTTTTAGCGGTTTAGCTCGATCTACGCTCCCACACATCTTTCCCGGTCCACGTTCATGTGCAGTTTTGCACCTCCTTCCAACATACGCTCCTTCATTCGTCCCTATATATTCCTTCAACCTCCTTAGAGCATGTTTGGCTCTCCTTATTTTCACCTCCTTATAACTTATAACTTTTTCAAAAAGTTAATAAGTTAAAAAAAGTGTTTGGCAAAGCAAAAGGACTTTTTGTTTGTCTATGATAAGTTGTTTTGGAAAAGTAAGGGAGGAGTGACTTTTTGAAACTCCTTATAACTTATTTGATGGTTATTTACCTACATGCCCTTATTATATCTTTACACCTTCCCTCCTTATACCTTTTTTTGTCATTTTACCTAAATAAGTTAAACCAAACACTTTTTTACAAACTAACTTATCAACTTATTGTTTTTCCCCACGACATAAGCTAATCCAAACACTTTTTTAAAAACTCTTTTTTAAAAAGTCATAAGTTAATAAGTCCATTTAATAAAAAGTCTTTTTTGCCTCAAAAAAGTTTATCCAAAACATGCCTTAATCAATCAATGTATCACCCTCACCCTCCTCCTGATCCTTCATCTGCAACAATGGAATATTAATCCCTACATCTATAAAAATGTTCTCAAGTCCTTCCATCTCCCCTTAAAACTCCACTCTAATCAGCGTCCATAAAAATGTTCTAGCCTCCATAATTCGTTCATCCCTTGCACCTTCTTTTTTCGTTTTCATGTAAACCTAATGGTTCTTTTCCGTTAAATCAAAGACTTCAAAGGTACTTATCTCTCTGCAGCCCATGTTATTGATCAAGTTTCTTCTTTTTTTATGTTGGTTTGCTTTTTGATTTTCTGATTTTGTTCATGTATGAAGATCGAAATCACTCATATTGGTTTTCGTTGGTTTGCTCACATTTTCCCAATTTTTTTTCTTAATTTGTTTAAAATATTGCTGAAATTACACATTTTGGCAAACCCGAATCAGAATCTTGACCTAATGAATTTGGTGTTTATGGCTTAAAGTTGTCTGTTGGTATGTATTTACTAGGGATTTTGTGTTTTTTTGTGTAATGTTACTTTTGTAAACTAGGGCTCTTAAGTTTAGTGTTCCAGAATGTGTTCTTAGTGTTCTAGGGATAGTCTGACTTTTGTTCAAAAGATGGCTGGAAATAGTCAGATGTGTGATTCATCTCTGCTACTCCTTCCCTAAGCAGTTACTGCGGTAAAATATCGGATATCGGTGAAGGACCGATATTTAAGATATAGGTTATCGCGGTGAGATATCGGTGGGATATTGGCAATTTTTATATCATGAAAAATCCATACATGTAGCAATTTAACACTAACAATTCAACATACTCTCCTACCATTAACAAATTAACCTTTTACAACTTGCAAAACACTAACAATTGTAGCAAGTGGGAACTTGTTAAGACTCAAAACACTAATATGTAACACTAACTATTAACAATTAAGACTTAAAACAGTAATAAAAAAGTAATAACAACTATAAGAAGTAAGAAAAATGGAAGAACCAAGAAGAAAAACACCAATATCGGGAATATCGGTGATATATCAGTCAAATATCGGTAAAATATAGGTCAAATATCGGCCAATATCGCCGATAATATCAGTCAAAATATCGGTACCAATATATCGGTTGATGACCGATAACTGACATATCGGTGATATATCACCGATATACCGGCCGAGTTAACTACTTAGCTCCTTCCATCCAACGCAACTTCAATATTAATCCCTCACAGGTAGTTGCTTATGAAGATTTCAAGTGTGAAACATGGATGGCAATAGCCGTCCTATTCATACGTTTCTCGCCTTGACGCAAAAATTTTTTACACAGGTGACTTCTAGGTTTTAACTTGACTGAAATCGGTGAATTCAGATGTATTTGTTGTTGTTTAATCACTTAACTAATATGTTTCTCTAACCTGGATCGTTTTTACATTTGGCGATTTACATATCATTTTTGATATACCGTTCATGATTCATTACTTTGCTCTCATTTTTGACTCTTCCATATGTGTTAGTTGTTACACTAATTCAATCTGATTTGATTATGCTTTTCATAAGTTTGTGGTTTTTCTGAATTAAATGATAAAAAAAATTGTTCTTTTATGCAGGTCTCATTTCTATTATTTGGCTGTTGTTTCATAGAAGTGTTTTGGATCAGCATTTGCAAAAGAACTGATTTGAAACCGCAGTTGTTGTTCAAAGTACATAAGATTAAATCTAATTTGTATCGTTTTTGATAGGTGATATGTGATACATACATACCACAAGGCGAGCCTATCCCTACATGTAGATGCGTTTTGCGACTAATGATTGGATAACTAACATATGTTAAAGATTTGTTAAAGTGGGCGAAGGTAGATAGAAATGGGCGAAGGTAGAGTGCTGATGGACGAAGGTAGACTGAAGCTGATAAGAAGACACATTCGTACCTTAGAAGTGGGCGAATGTGGAAAAGATCCACATTCGACCAGTGCTAGTGGGCGAACGTGCAGCATCTATATATAGGTTTTGTGTTTTTATGAATGTAAGAGAGTTGTCAGTTGTGTATGTGTTCAGGTCAGGTTCGAGGTCATTTTGTGATAGTGTGTGTTTGATTTAGATTAACGTGTAAGTCGTTGTAAAAGCTTATTTGACAAAGTTAATCTATGAAAAGATGTTGAAAATGATCTTGATTGTGTTTTGATTAGAGTTTTATCATTTTGTTCAGAACTAGGGTTTCCGCACCTGGTTTTGTGACTTGTATGATCATATAATCCTGTTTTAGTTTAAATCTTTCGCTTACAAAGTGGTATCAGAGCCATACGGATCATACAACAACAAATTTGATAAACTCAGAGCTGATTTGGACATGTTTTTGATCAAAATACATCTGTTTTTGCATGAAAATGGTTTTTGAGTGTTTTTGATTGATTTAGAGTTGAATTAGTGGTTAAAATCAAGTTTTCCAAGAATTAAAGTTGCTCCAAATCAATTCCGAAGCATAACCTGATTAAGATCATTCAAATCCATAAACTTTTGAAAATCTGAGATCAGAATAACCGTTTTTCAAAGTGTAACCGTTTTTTTTCAAAAGTGTAATCTGAATAAATGGGCGAACCTGGAACCTGAGTGGTCGAACCTGAATGTATTTGGGCGAACCTGAGTAGTTGTTTGGACGAACCTGAAATTTGTTGTTGAAATTTTCACTTTCGGGTAAACTTTTCCACATTCGACCGGTATACTTTGGGCGAAAGTGGAAATGTGTTAGTTTGTTTTTACTTTCTGGTGAATTCTACTTTCGGGTGTTACTGTTTGGGCGAACCTAGAATCAGAAGGGACGAAAGTGTGAGATTTCGGGCGAACCTAGATCATTTTGGGCGAACCTAGGATTTACTTTGGAAAATTTTGTAAGTGTTGAAGTTTTTCTAAGTTTGTGATCATGTGGAATTTTCCGACTACACTGAGACCAGCAACGACACAACAACAACAGCAAGTGATGGACCCATGGACAGTGGCAGCACAAAAGACGAGCACACAGTCCTCGCAACCGATAAATTACATGGTGATGACGAGCTCGATGCCTCAAAATGTAGCACCTTCAGCACCACAACATGACTACTGGGGAGTAGCAGCGGCGGTGGTAAACACTCAAACTACTAATGCTATTTCTACTTTGATTAACGATTTGTCTTCAGGTAGCGGGAATAGGCCACCGAAGCTCATGGACATATCAGAATACAATCAGTGGCAGAACAAGTTCAAGATTCATTTAGAAGGCATGGGAGTGGAAGGAGCAGAGGCATGGAGCATGATTGCTAAAGGATACACAGCACCGATTTTGGAGAATACAGGTGAAATGATTCCTTTGGAAAGCTTAACTGAGGATGAGAAGAAGAAATATGTGGTGGAAAAGAAAGCCTTTTCCCAATTGACCCAGGCAATCACAAATGATCTGCTACATCAATTTGGGACTTGTACAACCTCTAAGCAATTGTGGGATGTGCTTAAGAGGAGGCATGATGGGAACGAGAAAACGAGAAGTTTGAGGATGGATGAACTGAGAAAGGAGTTTGAGAATTTTTCTTATATTGGGAATGAAACTTTAAAAGAATTAACTCCTAGATATAGTCATTTGCTAACCGAATTGTCTAGTTATGGTATACAGATTCCTATGAAGAATTTGGTGGATAAGTTTGCAGATGCTCTACCACCTTACTGGGATCAGCATGTGGAAGTTCTCAGGGAGAAGGACGCATATCAATATTGGACTATTCAAGAGTTTATCCAGAAGCTGGAAAACAAGGAAATGGAAGAGAAGAGGAAAGCTAGGAGAGCACAGGTTCCTCAGAATCCTAGTTTATACTTTGGAGGTACTTCAGTTCCTGTGAGTAACTCAAGTTCAGGAGGGGTAGTTGCACCACATGTTGCTTGCATTTCCAATGTTATGGAACCACCAAAACCGACCATCAATTACATGGCACAAACTTCATCTTACTCACAACCATCATACACACAACCACCACCACAACAACAATACAACAATTCCTACATTTCACCATTTTCCCCAATGCAACAAGCAGGTTTCTATACTGCTAGTCAATCTCAACAACCAATGAACCAAGTTACTCAACCTAATCAACAACAAGTGGTTTTGGAGACTTCTAACTTGGGCAATGTGACAGTGGAAATTGCTCAACAACATATTGCACTAGTCTCAGCAATGGTTTCATCCTACAATGGACTTGTTGCTAGTCAAATTGGGAATAACAACTTAACCAATGAGGACTATGCACAGATCGACAAGGAAGAGATGGAACTAATTGATATACAATGGGCTTTTGCAAGCATCATGAGAAGAGCAACAGACTTTATTGAAAAGACAGGTCGAACAGATTTGGGAACTTCTCCTAACACAACCTACGGGTTCAACAAGGAGAAAGTTACTTGTTTTAACTGTGGAGAAAGAGGTCACTTTAAACGTGAATGCACCCAACCACCAAAACAAGGTAATAGAAACCCATTCAATGCAACCTATCAGAATCGTCAACAACAAAACCAAAACCGAGTTTCTTACCAAAACAACAACAACTACCAAAATCGTCAAAACAACTCTAACAACAACCAAAACAGACAACCTAACACATCAAACCAGATCCAAAACCAAACTCCTAACAACCCTAACCGAACAGTTATACCAATCACTACACCAAATGAGACACAACAGAACACGAGTCAGAATCAAGCACTGATGACTCAACAAGATGAAAGGTTTGATTGGTCGGGATTGCAGATAGGAGTGGAGGAAAAGAATGAGATTAGAAAAGGTCTGAAAAGAATGAGATTAGAAAAGACCTTGAGAATGAACCAAGTGACAAACCTGTCAAGGTGTTTTATCGGATGGAAGGATCCGATAAAATCATCTCTGATGAGGAATTTCCAATCAAAAATGCTAACTATGCTAAAATTGAAAAGATTTGGCAAGAAAGCACTATTTGGTTTCCAAAACATGAGAGAACAAACGAAATTCCACCAGAAATTTTAAAGAAATTGTTTTTGGATGTTCCTCAAGAACCAAAGATCCATGTCACAGAGTTCATTCGACCAAATGACAAAGCAAATGGTTTTCATGAGCCCACTTACTCAAAAGGACCACTTCCTGAGAGTTTGAGGAATCAACAGTATAATGATCAATATCCTGTTAGATCATTTGCTCCACCAAATGCTCATTATGTTTTTGAAGAGTATCGAAAATGCTTTAAATGTGGAGAACGTGGGCATTTGCTTGCTCAGTGTCCATATGTAAGGCATAAAAGACATGAGGTTGAAGTTAGAAATTCCATGAGAAAACCGATTGATCATTATGTTCCACCACATAGACGAGTTGTTCCTCAACAACAACAGTTTTATAATCAAAACAATTTTCAAATGAGGAACAATCGTCCAATTCAATATGATCAAAGAATCGGATTGCTATGGAACAATCATGGAGAAAGCCTATGGTGAACGCAACAATTGATAGGCAAAAGGTTCCACAAAAACCAATTGTCAAATCAAATGTTGGACCTAAGTCTGTTAACTCAGATAAGGTAGCCAAGAAAGTTACTTTTGTTAACAATGTTCAGAAACCAATTGAAAAACCAAAATCTCAAATTCGCATTCTTAAAAGATCTGAACAATCTTGGTCACCCAATAGTACTCCAGGAGCTTCTACTTCAAAGGTAAGTGAGAAAAAGGATAATGTTTTGAACAATCAGAAAAAGATTGATCCAAAACAAAAAGTTGTTGAAAAAGTTAATGAGGATGTTTCTTTGAAAGCCGATGTTCAAAGGCCCAAGACTCAGGCTTGGGTCCCCCGAAAGAACTAAATGATTTACTTTTTGTGTGCAGGGAGCTTCAGCTGGCCCTATTAGCAGTCTATGGATTGTTGATAGTGGAGCTTCAGGCCACATGACAGGGGATCTCGCATTGCTGTTCGACGTGAAAAACATCAATGGAGGGTATGTCGCTTTCGCGGGTAATAAAGGTGGTTATATCACAATGGAGGGAAGCGTGAGTAATGGGATTGTGAGCTTTGAGCGGATTTCTTATGTCAAGCAGATAGATTATAATCTGCTGAGTGTCAGTCAAATATGCGATAAACAATTTTCTGTGCATTTTGATGACAAATCCTGCTATATTCTCAAACCGGGCTTCAAAATTCCAAAGGAGTGGATAATGTTGATGGCACCTCGCGTCAACAATCTCTATATTCTTGACATGTCCAAGGCGATGACATCACAGGGGCAAATAACATGTTTTCTATCCAAGGCGACTGAGAAAGAATCGATAATGTGGCACCGCAGAATGGGGCACATTCATCTGAGAAAAATGAATCAACTTGTGAGAAATGGGCTTGTCGATGGAGTAAACATGAAACATTTCCATCTGAACGACAAGTGTGTAAGTTGTATGAAGGGGAAGCAACACAAACAGTCCCATAAAGTGAAGAAAGTTAACTCTGTAGAGATGCCGCTTGAGCGATTGCACATGGACCTATTTGGACCGGTCAAGCGCAAAAGTCATCTTGGAGAGCTTTATTGTTTAGTTGTCACTGATGACTATTCAAGATTTTCATGGGTGATGTGTTTGAAGAACAAAAGTGACACCTTTACTAACCTACAAGTTCTGTTCACTCGATTGGAGAATATCTACAATTTGAAGATAAAAAGAATCAGGAGTGACAACGGGACGGAGTTCAAAAACGCCAAGATGGATGAACTTTGTGAAAGCAAAGGGATACATCATGAATATTCGGCTCCGTATACCCCACAGCAGAACGGTGTTGCTGAACGAAAGAATAGGACTCTAATTGAAGCGGCTAGAACAATGCTCGCTGATTCAAATCTTCCGGTAATGTTCTGGAATGAGGCGATTTATGCAGCAAATTATACACTGAATCGGGTTCTAACAGTGAAGAAGTTTGGAAAAACATCTTATGAACTGTTACACCGACGAAAGCCCAACTTAGAGTATCTAGAACCTTTCGGGGCGCCATGCACGATGTTGAATCCAGGTGAAAAGTTTAGTCCTAAAGCTGAGGAGGGATATTTTGTTGGATATGCAACCCCGCTCAAACGGGTTTTCAACAAGCGAACTCGTCAAGTGGAGGATTGGGCTAACGTGGAAGTTCAACGATATACTCAAAATTTGCAAGGCACGGGTCCTGATTGGATGTTTGATTACAAAGATTTCTTTGAATCATTCAATCTAGATAGCTTGGTTGAAGAAGCTGTTATCAGATTACTTTACGAGTGTGAAAACGCGGCGACTTCACCGTTGGTGCGTCCAATCACCGTGAACCCCCTACCAGCTTCTAATGATACCAGTGCTCCTATACAAGAGGAAGAGGTGTTTCAAGAGGCTTCAACTTCATTAGACACTTCAGAATCTGAAGATGAACAATTTGAAGAAGTCGTTCTTGAACATGCAGAAGAATTAGAGGCGCAACCAGTGAACCCAACTCCAAATCCAGATGTTGCTTCATCATCAAACACGGGTCATGATCTGGATGCTGTAGAAAACTTGACTGCTCAGACGGGAGTTATTGTACCTATTAATCCGGAATCTCGGATTCATCGAATTCACCCGCTGGAGCAAGTTATCGGTGATCCTGGAAGTGGTGTTATGACCAGAGGGCAGCTGAAAAGCGTTAACTCGCCAGAGAGTTTTGGTGCTTTAGCTTTATATGCCAAAATTCAAAAATCTGGTAGTCAAAATGATTGGTCGTTTGCATGTTATGTGTCGCAGGTAGAGCCAAGGACATACAAGGACGCTTTGAATGAAGATGCCTGGGTTGAGGCAATGCAGGAGGAGTTATTGCAATTCCAGAAATTGGGAGTTTGGACGCTCACAGATTTGCCGCCGGGAAGGAAGAAAATAGGCACAAAATGGGTGTTTAAGTGCAAAAAGGATGATCGTGGGGTTATTGTTCGTAACAAAGCCAGATTGGTTGTGCAGGGTTTCCATCAAATCGAAGGGATTGATTACAACGAAATCTATGCACCAGTAGCACGAATTGAAGCTATTCGGATGTTCCTCGCGTTTGCTTCATACAAGAAATTCAAAGTCTATCAAATGGACGTCAAGAGCGCATTTTTGTACGGGAAAGTCAAGGAGGAGGTTTATGTCGGGCAGCCACCAGGCTTTGAGGACCCAATCCACCGGGATAAGGTCTACGTGCTGAACAAAGCTTTATATGGTTTGCACCAGGCTCCAAGACAGTGGTACGAGGAGCTAAGTACATATCTCATCTCCAAAGGATTCAAGCGCGGCCTTGTCGATTGCACCCTCTTCACGAAGAAGACGGGAGATGATTTGCTTCTAGTACAGATTTACGTTGATGATATTATATTTGGTTCAACTAACGAACTTTTATGCAGGGAATTCGAAACTGTTATGCAAGAAAAGTTCGAAATGAGCGCAATGGGGGAGATGCAGTTTTTCCTCGGCTTACAGGTGGACCAAAGACCCGACGGAATCTTCATTCACCAGACGAAATACGTATCCGACATCTTGAGCCGATTCCAGATGGAGGACTCTAAGCCGATGGATACCC
The DNA here is from genome assembly GCA_028751855.1 of Ambrosia trifida. NCBI lineage: Eukaryota > Viridiplantae > Streptophyta > Magnoliopsida > Asterales > Asteraceae > Ambrosia > Ambrosia trifida. The sequence goes on along the minus strand of CM054128.1, from coordinate 58,139,107 downwards.
CGATTCAACCCAATCACGGGATTGGAGTGGACGCTAAGGGGGAGCTGACAGACCCATTTACATACAGAGCAATCATCGGATCTCTGATGTATTTGACAGCGTCTCGACCAGATATTATGTATGCAACGTGTCTCTGTGCTCGCTATCAATCGAAGCCGAAACAAAGTCATCTGACGGCGATCAAGCGTATCCTTCGATATCTGAAGGGTTGTCCATCAAAAGGACTTTGGTACCCTAATGATGATGATTTTGATTTTATTGCTTTTAGTGATGCAGATTGGGGCGGCTGTGACAAAGATAGCAAATCAACTACAGCTGGTTGCCAGTTTTTAGGGAGCAGGTTAATTACCTGGCAATGCAAGAAACAGACTTCCGTGGCACTGTCTACCTATGAAGCTGAGTACATTGCAGCCTCAAGTTGTTGTTCGCAAGTACTCTGGATCCAACAACAGATGGTGGATTACGGTTTGCAGTTTCTTAAAACCCCTATACACTGTGACAACGAAGCCGCAATTGCATTAACTAAAAATACTGAAAATCATTCTAAAGCGAAACATATCCGGATTAAATATCATTTTATCCGTGATTGTTACGCTAAGGAATTGATAGATATGGTCAAAATCCATACTGACTACCAACGTGCAGATTTGTTTACAAAAGCTTTTGACAGATCCCGCTTTGAATATCTTTTAAAAGTAAACAATATAAAGGAAAAACAGGACTAATCGGCACCTCGGTTTATCGTTTTTTAGTTTTTAGTTTTAGTTTTAAATTTTTGCTTATTGAGAATTTCTCTTTGCTAATTGGGAATTTCTCTTTACTATCATAATCCTCAAAGAAGTTGATGCTTTCGAGGGGATTGTTTAATCCTCAAAGAAGTTGATGTTTTCAAGTGGATTGTTTCTTTCAAATTTTTGTTTTATTTTTTTTTTTTTTCAGAAAAATTAAAAACCCAAAAAAAAATAATATGTTTTCTGTTTTAGGGGGAGTCATTTTATCAGAAAAACCAAAAACATTGAAAAATTTTCAAAAGACCTAAAAAATTAGAAAAACCAAAATGATTTCCTGGATAAAAAGAGGAAATGATAGTACATCAGTGGGGATCTGACACAGGATAAAGAATTGTATAGTATAATGAGACGTATGTTGATTACGTGTGATATGTTGATAGGCTTCGTAGACTAAATATTGCGTGCATTAGTGATACAAACATAACAAACTACGCGTTTGTGGCTGAACACCTCATGGGCATATGGTCTTAGTACCGTAATTTCGTTTGATAGGATTGCCAAAATCTGAGGTTTCGGGTCGTTATGTTATTGTTATCCGGGATATTCTGATTAAACTTCTGTCGTATTGATTTACGGACCTAGTTTCATCAGAATATTTGCAAAAAGAGCATATTGCCAAAACCGAAAGTTACCGAATTGAGGAACTTTATGTTTTATTGATCAAAGATCATTATTACATCGTATTGACTTTCTGATGCAAATCAGTGGTTAATATCAGCCTCAACCTAGTGTATACGCACATGTTACTTTGCTGCATTTATTTGCTGACCTGTACACCTCTGTGCTATATACTTTGTAAACCTTACGGATAACTTTGGCATAATCACGCGTTACGATGAAGCTTTGTGCAATTACTTGATACGGGAGTATGTCGTGTGTGTGGGAACCACAATGTGTTAGTCTAAAACACCTAACTCGTATCATTTTAAAGCATTGCGTAATTGTCTGCATGTGAGCTTATGTGGACAACAATATCAGCAATTGCCGTGTCACATATTGTTTCTAATGATAATATTAAAACAGATCAACGCTGTGCTCAGATTTCTCAGTAAACTGATATGATCCTCTTACCGGATATCACAAAATGTTTACTGCTTTCATTTACTTTGATGCATTTTACTTTGTTGCATTTTACTTTTATTGTCAAAAAGATACAAAATCCAAAAAGATTTTAGGTGTGTTTTGATAAAATTTCAGAAAAACCAAAAATATTTGCATTTCTGCTTTATTTTTGATAACCGGGGATGCTTGATGGTCAATTTCTGAGATTTGATAACACCATCTGGGCTTTGTATCATTCAAACTGTGAAAATTTGAGTTTTGGAAGTTTAACAGATTGAAAAATGTTGAACGGGATTCGAATTCGTGATTTGGCGAAATTTTCAGATTTTTCCATTTCACATTCGCCCCTTAATTGGGTCGAATGTGGAAAAATCTCACTCTCGACCGTTTATGTTTGGACGAATGTGGGTCTTTTTCACCTCCGGGTGTAAATTCCACCTTCGGGTGACAAGTTCCACCTTCGGGTCATTTAATTGGGGCGAATGTGGAACCACCTCACATTCGACCATCTCAAACGGGCGAATGTGGCCTTTATATATAAGTCAGTCCAGGTTCGTTCCCTCATTCATAATATTTTTCAAAAATTCTAAGATACCAGACCTTGTTGCGTTGATTTCCTGTGATTGTGTGATTTATTCCCTGTTACTTACTGATTCTTGTGACCCTAAAATTACAGGTAATGGAGCCCTTTTCAGATCAGAAACGATGGTTTTTGTCTTCGGACTTAGGGTTTCAACATTAGGGGTCTTAGAGTCTGTTTTGATGCTTAATTTTGATTCACATTCAATCTTCATCAGTTTTAGGGGGAGATAGTATGAGGAATTAGGATAATAACTATGTTTAGATGTTTGATTGATCGATTGAAGCTTATAAACCCTAATTCCACTATAAAACTAATGAAAATTGAATAATCAGTAAAATTGATGGTACACGAGTGTTGATCGGTCATTATAGGACATATTTGGATCAAAATGATGTGTTAAAAACAACTTTGGCAAATTTTTAATTTTGGGGATTATCTGTTTTCACCTTCGGTTCCAAAAACGGGCGAAAGTGGAAATAGATGGGCGAATGTAAGTATAAAACGGGCGAATGTGATTGTTACTTGAAATCTTTACACATTCGACCAGTGGAGTACACATTCGACCACAATTTTACACATTCGACCAGTTAAAACGGGCGAATGTGCAAACTTTAAAACCTTAAAATTTTTAACTTTTTGTCGTTTTTGCATTTTGACGTGTTTTTCTGTTTTTGATGTGCAGATGGCTGATCAATCCGAAAATGTTGAGGCACCAGTAGAAAATGTGGAAGCTCCAGCAGAGAATGTTGTTCCAGTTCCGGTGCAAGAGGCTGAAGCATCTGTTCCGAGCAGTTGGCCATTTGAGCGATCTCACAACTGCTGCGCGTATCTTGGTGACGTTGAGAAGAATACAGAATTCACCAGGATCATAGAATTCTTGAGAAGGAGCAGAATTGTACATGCATTAGCCACACCGACGATCATATATAGAGACATTATTGAAGATTTCTACCAAAATGCGAAGTATGACTTCTGGGATAATCAGACGATTATCAAGAGCAAGATTCAAGATATGGAGATGTTTTTGACAGAGTCTGATATACGGGAAGCACTGCAGATCAAGTTTGAAGTCAGTGAAGATCCCAGAGAGTTATCATGGACTGAGCAGAAAGCTTGTTTCTTACGGATGAAGTACAAAGGTCCGATCACTGATGGATCTATGTATAAAGGGAAGCTGAGTGTGCAGTTCAAGTACTTTGCACATGTTATTATTCACGTATTTGGATGTGTAAGCGGTGGATATGACGTTATGAGAAGAAGTTTGAGTTCGTTAATGGTTGCGTTGACTCTCAACAAACCATTTAACGTAGCTGGTATGATTCTAGACCATATGCTGGAGATGCTGAAAGGTATGAAGAACAAGAAGTTCATGTTATATCCGAGATTTCTGATGATGATCTTTGACCACAAGTATCCAGAGTTGAAGAAGGATCCGACTATGATCCTAGGTCAAGATCACATGAATATTCGTACTTTGGTGAGAATGAAAGGATACAAAGGTGTGCCAGACAATGAAAAGCCACCTCATAGGAGATTATTTGGAGCTTTGGCTAGTCAGGATTACACTGATCCTGGCAAGAACAGAGCGAGACATGATGATAGTAAATTCGGATAATGATGATCCTTTAGTGTATGTTGATGCAAGCACTAAGAGGAAGAGACAAGTAGTCAATCCTGGAGCCAAAGGGAAGGGCAAAGGAAAGATTGATCAGGGAAGTTCAAAGCAACAGGCGGTTAGACAAAAATCAACGGCAAAGAAAGGTTCAGGTTTGGTGGATGAAGAGTTAGTTGATTCAGAGGAGACTGAAGTAGACGAGCAGTGGGATTCTGATGCTGAAAACGTTAGGGCCACCAAACGTAAGGCCACTATGGTTGGTGAGTCTGAATCTTTGAACAAGTCGATTGAAGAAGCTGAGAAAAGAAAGAAGTATGTTGAAGATGAAAGTCTAGGTGTTGATTTGGCAGAGTTGAGTGTTGGAGAGACTGTGGTTGTAAATCTGCCCAAAGCCAAGCATAAGACTATGTCAAAGAAGACGAGTACTAAACAGTTGAGGGAGAAAGAGTTAGCTCAATTGTTGAAAGGGAAAAGAGTGCCCGATGCTGGTACATCATCTAAGCTATCTTCACCTGTCGCCAAGAAACAAAAGAAATCCAAAGAGGCAGAACCAATATCAGCTGATCAACTTAATGTTGCACTGGACAATGTACTTGACATGTTCAGAAAGCCTCAGAAAGAAAAAGAAGTTGAGCCATCCAAATCCAAATCCAAGAAAGTTACTGTGGATGATGATGTGATGAAGCAGGTGAACAGGAAAATGGATGATATGATGAAAATGATTGTAGCTCAACAAGTTGAGATAGCCAAGTTTAAGCAAAATGAAGAGAAAATGCTTCAGATTGTAGTTGCGTCTAAATCTAATCAAGATGAGATCAATGAAAAGGTTAAGATGCTTGAAGCGAAGAATGAGAAGCTTGAAGGAAAGTGTGCAAGAAACAAGAGCAGAATTAAGTTGATTAAAGCAGACAACAAAGAACTAAGGGCTGAGAACAAACGCCTTAGTGATTTGATTGATGATTTGTATAACACTGCACCCAAGTTGAAGGAGGGTGAAGAAGATAAAGAAGAAGAAGAAGAAGAAGAGAAAGTTGATTATGAAGATTCTGAATCGGATGAAGAGAAAGATGATGATGAAGATGATGATGAGTCAGATAAAAATGATGATGAGGATGATAATAATGATGATGATGATGATGCTGAAGGGTCTGGGAAACAGAGAGAGGATGATAGTGAGAGTGATGATGATGATGATGGAGGTGATGATACTTCGAAGTTTACATTTGAAGAAAGAACAACCAAAAAGAAGAGTACTGGAGAATCAAGTTCTAAGAAGAAGAAAAGTGAGAACGTTGATTCAGATGAAAGTATCTTCTGGAATGAGAAGGTGAGGTCTTTATCTGATGATGCTAAACAATTGTACAAAGATATGTTGGAGAAAAGAGAATGGACCATTGAGTTCACAGGATGCTTTACTGAAATATTCCAAACTGATGATATGCGATATGAATTGGAATATGAAGATCCTGATCTTGAGGAAGGAGAATTACCTGCATCTGTGGCAAAGGAAATTTTAGATGGTCTTGCACAGAGGGTAGGGAAGACTTTTGAGGAGTTTTTAGTGGACGAATCGATTCCAGATATTCCTGAAAAGGATATTGGAAGTCATTCAGATGATATAAATACTCCTGAGAACGATGAAGTGGAGATGGAAGATATAACTCATGAAGAGTTTCCTCAGTACTTCAGACAAACTGATGAAGAAGAGGTATTTCCTGATTTTACTGAGGTACCAAATAATTCAGCGAAGCAGAAAGCTCAGCAAAGAAGTGCAGAGTTTGTGGAGAAGGTATTTGGTGCTGATAAGCAAGGACCTTCAAATCAGTCTGATGAGTTGAAGAGTTATTTGAGAAAATTGAGGGAAATGGATGAGAACCGGCCGAAGCCTGAAGCTCAAGGTAACTTTTATAGATTTCACAATGCCAAGTTCAAAGGCAGAGCTCTCGGGTGGACATACTTAGGCAGGCTGAAGTGCATAGCTGCGAAATGGGAAACAGGAATCTTGTACTTCAATAGATTCTGTGATTTACTTACTCTACCGTACTGGGCGGTCAGAGATTTATGTAGATTCCCAATGTCAGGTGCAGAAGTGAATGGTTCGCATGTTGGTTGGTGCGCAGATAAATTGGTTTAGGAAAGTCGAACAAGATGGAATAGGTTCAAGCCTCAATATCCCCGAAGGAAAGTTCATAGGGATATTGATCCTCAAACCAATATGAAACGAGTTACTTTGATCTACAAAGCACCTGAAGTGATGAGAAAGATACCTTTGATGCCTATGCCACAACATTTCAGTGCTGATTTTATTTTCTGGTATTATGATTGGAGAAAGGCTGAAGCGGTGATTGTGTTGAGAGATGGGAAGGATAAATACAAGCATGTTCATGTATTTGATCCTATGTGGTTGATTAATTGCACGTTTGAAGACATCATCATGCTTTTCTACAATCCGATTTATTATGAACCAAAAGACTTTGCTCAAGCAAGAAAATATACTCAAGTGGTTGGAGTTTGTTTTGCTTATGACATCAATGCGGGAAGTAATTTGGAGAATAAGCTTGGGAAGACGGTGAAGATAGCGAATGTATCTAAACCAGTGAAGAGAACATTTGAGCCTCCAATGACTACTGAGCAGAAGAAACAGCTCAGAATCAAGTTGATGAACAAAACAATGGACCAACAGAGAAAACTATCCAATCAATAGTCGAGGGGGAGTTTGTAGATGCGTTTTGCGACTAATGATTGGATAACTAACATATGTTAAAGATTTGTTAAAGTGGGCGAAGGTAGATAGAAATGGGCGAAGGTAGAGTGCTGATGGACGAAGGTAGACTGAAGCTGATAAGAAGACACATTCGTACCTTAGAAGTGGGCGAATGTGGAAAAGATCCACATTCGACCAGTGCTAGTGGGCGAACGTGCAGCATCTATATATAGGTTTTGTGTTTTTATGAATGTAAGAGAGTTGTCAGTTGTGTATGTGTTCAGGTCAGGTTCGAGGTCATTTTGTGATAGTGTGTGTTTGATTTAGATTAACGTGTAAGTCGTTGTAAAAGCTTATTTGACAAAGTTAATCTATGAAAAGATGTTGAAAATGATCTTGATTGTGTTTTGATTAGAGTTTTATCATTTTGTTCAGAACTAGGGTTTCCGCACCTGGTTTTGTGACTTGTATGATCATATAATCCTGTTTTAGTTTAAATCTTTCGCTTACACTACAAACAAACGTGCTAAGGCTGCTGAGATTTTCAGTGATCCTAAAGTTGTAGACCAGGTCCCCTGGTAGGTTTTTCAGTGGAAAATGTTTTGATTTCTTTCTCATGCAACTGAACTTTAGAGATGAACTCTTGAGCTTTTGGTAATTACATCAAGTTTTCTAACACGTACTACGAATCTGATCTTAAGTTTGGAATTGAGCAAGAGTACACTTTGCTTCAACCTGATGTGAAGTGGCCTTTGGGTTGGCCCGTTGGAGGCTACCCTGGTCCTCAGGTGCCATTCATCATCTTTTTATAATCAAATTTATCACACTAATTATACATATACAGTTCAAAATATATCGGACAAAAAGTGTACCGAGCCAACCAATCTGAGTAGCGAATTATACAAAAATTATCGATTTAGATCCGAACCCATTTTGACCTGTCCATTTTGATGCGTTTAGAAACAGCAGTTTTTATTTTAATTAAAAGTTTATTTTGTTAAAAACTACAGGGTCCATACTCATGTGGTGCTGGAGCGGATAAGTCATTTGGAAGAGACATTTCGGATGCACATTACAAGGCTTGCTTATATGCTGGAATTAACATTAGTGGAACCAACAGAGAAGTTATGCCCGGACAGGTTATCTCCTACTCATACTCTTATTTTTTTTAATAAATTATAAACAGAAATATCATAACAGCAATTATTATTCACGGTGGGAATTCCAAGTTGGTCCTAGTGTCGGAATTGAAGCTGGAGACCATATCTGGTGTGCTAGATACCTCCTTGAGGTGAATCATCTAAATCATCATTATTCTTAACTTGCAAGATTTGTTTAAAGAGTTTATTTCAAACAGAATCTATAAGCAAACCTTATATCTTGCATACTTTATTGTTTGCAACAGAGAATTACTGAGCAAGCCGGTGTTGTCCTGACACTTGACCCTAAGCCGATTGAGGTAACAGAAATCTTTCTTTTCAGATTTAGTTAGTTAAATATGATCTACAAAAATAAACTTTTTAGTATAGGTTTTTTTTTCAATGATATGATTTGAGCGGTTTTATGCATTGAAAATACACCGTGGGTGTTTTCAACCTGTATCCTGTTTAGCCATAATAGTTTTATCTACCGTGTAGAAATAAAGCATAACCTGACCCGTTAATAAGTTACTGGGTTGAAATTGCCACTCTTTATGTTTTTATATTTAAATGGATTTGCATTGTCAGGGAGAATAGAATGGAGTAGGATGCCACACTAACTACAGGTACTTGTCATTAGCATTGACATTAAAGAGCAGATTTAAAAAAATATATATATATTCTTAATGTGTCCTTTTGATTTACAATACAAAAGCCATGAGAGAAGAGGGTGGATTTGAGGTAATCAAGAAGGCGATTCTAAACCTTTCGCTTCGCCACACTGAACACATCAGTGCTTACGGAGAAGGAAATGAAAGAAGATTGATGAGGAAACATGAAACTGCCAGCATTAACCAATTTTCATGGGTATATAAATGTGACATCCGTCACCTTTCGTTGTATTTTATAATAATAATAATAATAATAATAATAATAATAATAATAATAATAATAATAATAATAATAATAATAATAAATAATGTTGGTTTTAAACATTAGACTAAATAAACCATTTACCCTAATCCATTAACCTACAAACCCAACCCAACCATCCCTTTTGCCCATTTTCGGAGCCCATCAACGAGCCCAAAGCACAGGCCCACTTCTCCTCCTCCCTCTCAGTTTAAACAAAAAAAAATTATGATGCTGCTCCCTGGACTCGAACCGGAGTCGGGAGCCGGGCCAAGCACAACCCGCACACAACCAAACCATCTGAGCTACACCTGACTTCTGAAGAAACCCCAGCATTTAATACTTAACCCTCAAAACCCCTTATTCCTCTTCCTTTGTTCCCTGCTGTGTATCAGCCGAAACCCACTTTTTTTGTGATTGTTTGACCTTAGATTGGCTCTATGTATGGAAACGAATGACTAAATTGATTCGTGTTATGGAATGGGCAGAGTATTACGCACATTACACACAATTATTACGGTCAAAAGATACTCGTTTTGGACCTAAACGCGTTTGATTTAATAACCTGGTCAACCTTCTAAAATCGAGTAATTATACGTAATAGTATAAATTGAGGCATCCACAACGACTTAACAGTGCCGAAAACATTATCCCTACCCTCAATTTCTGTAAGCAAGTCATTCCTGTACAAGATTATAATCACGTTGACTTTTCGTTTGACCACGAATTGGATGCTACGCGTCTGGTATAAATCCAATCCTTATGTTTCTAATTGTTAATCGGCCCTTGATAGTTAATAACCCTATGGTTAATTAGGCTATAACATTCGTATATGCCTGATTAGGATTTTAGGGTTCATGTTTATAAAATGGGGAAGATGACACAGTTTGTGAAGGTTTAAAAGGCTTTCGAAATCAAATAAAACCATAACAGATCCATGGATCAGTTGGTTCTCCTTGTTGTGATTAAGACTTGAACCGGCTGGTGCCCAGGTTCGAATCCTAGCACCCTCAAAAAAAAAAATTTAAGCTCTTTATTATATAATTTTTATCATTAACTTTTAAAATGGTTTTAAAATACCAAATCTAATTTATAAATTCTACAAAATTTATTTTATGTCATTCAAATGGTAATGTTTATTATCCAATTTTTAGATTTTCAAAAATCATTTATTTAATATATATACAAAATATTTCAAGTTTATTCTATTATAATTATAAAATTCTATAAAAATATCAAAACGATTATATAAATTCCCACAAAAATTATTCTGCGTTTATATAACATTAATCTTTTCTGAAATGATTTTTATTTCTGAAAAATCATTTATTTAATATTTTTAATCAATTTTTGTTAGTTTTAATCATAAATAAATCATAATAAATTCATTTTTTAATATTTTTGCACCAAGATTTTATATAAATTATTTCTATTTATTTAGAACAGAAATACAATTTTTAATTCAAAAATTCTTTAATTTTAATATTTTTAATTATTAAAGTTATATTTTGACAATTTGAAATAAATAGATTTAATATTCTATTTATAAGAAATAATTTTATAAAAATTATTTTCACACTTAAAACTTTATATTGTGACCATCTTTGATTTAAAATTTACAAAAAGACTTTTGTTTATTTATTTATCAAATTTCTCTTATTTATTAAACGTTTAATTTATTAATCAAACGAATACTTATCCCCAATTCGAAACCCTAGAAAATACTTATAGACTAGATAGACTTAGACTTATTTGTTATGTGACATCCGTCACTTTTTATTTTATTTTTTTATATAATGATAATAATAATAATAATAATAATGATGATAATAATAAACACTAAAACTCTAAACCATACATTTTAACCCATTCATCTTAACTCACTAAACCCACTATCCTAAAACACAACCCAAACCCAACCTCCCTTTTTATAATCTGAAGCCCAACCTTCTGAGCCCAAAGCCTGGCCCAGTCCACACGCAGGCCCAACCAAAAGCACAGCTGACTTCCCTCCTTTCTGTAAAAAAAATAAAAAAAATAAAAAAATAAAAAAAAAACCTGCTGCCGGACTCGAACCGGAGCACAGGGGCGGGTCAGCGACACAAGACACACGCACAACACCATCTGAGCCACACCTCTTTTCTGAAATAAACCCAACACGAAAAATATATATGGCTTTCTAGAAAAAGAGCTGTTAGCCCTTCTGCTTCTGTGCACTGCTGAAACGACCAAAACCCAACAACTTTGTTTTTGTTTTGACTTTTTAATTGATGTTAATCATGGAAACAATTGACTAATGACATCGCCCAACGATTAACATGTTCATTACGCATCAATTTCACAAGCATTATCATCAATTACATCCTTAATTCAAGCTAATCACGCGTTAAGTTTAAAACCGAGTCAAACCTTCCAATCATGCAACCCCGACCCTATCCCTATAAATTGGACATCCCTAACCCATCACAACTCGCCGAGTAATCTTTCTCAAACCCCAATTTCTAATTCTATTCACTATTGTTGAGTTTTCTGTCCGTGTTGACTTACGGCTTTGACTGATAGAATCGTAATCAATTCGCGTTTGTAAGTAACATTTTTCTTGTGGGTTTTGTCATACGGCATTCACACAACAATAACCCTATGATTAATTGGGTTATTGTTGTGTGAATCACTCAATTGATAAGAAAGGGTTCGATATATGAATTTGGGGAAGAACACTTCTGCAAACAAACGTATATAATAATTACAGAACGAAAATTGTCACCAACTGATCACACAGATCAGTTGGTAACACAGGGTTGGTTAAAAGATGAACCGGCCAAGGGCCTAGGGTTCGAATCCCACACACAAAACGATTTTTTTATGTATATTCCTTTGTACTTTTTTTTTAAAATTCATTTTAAAATACTAAAACTCTTTTATAAATTCTACAAAAATTATTTTATGATGTTCTAATACAAAAGTTTATTATCCAATTTTTAGATTTTCAAAAGTCTTTTAATATTTATATAAAATAAATATTACAAGTTTATTCTATTTTATTTATAAAATTCTATAAAAATATCTAAACGATTTTATAAAATTCCACAAAAATTATCCTAAACTTGTGTAGCAATAAACATCTCAGAATTTATTTTTATTTCTGAAAAACCGTTCATTTTATATTTTTAATTAATTTTTGTTAATTTTAATCATAAATAAATCATAATAAATTCATTTTTCAATATTTTTGCACCAAAATCTTATATAAATTATTTCTAATTATTTAGAACTGAAACACAATTTTTAATTCAAAAATTCTTTAATTTTAATATTTTTAAATATTAAAGTTATATCTTGACAAATTGATATAATTAGATTAAATATTCTATTTTCAAGAAAATAATTTTATAAAAATTATTTTCACACTTAAAACTTTATATTGTGACCATTCTTGATTTAAAATATACAAAAAGACTTTTGTTTAATTATTTATCAAATTTCTTTTATTTATTAAACGTTTAATTTATTAATCAAACGAATACTTATCCCCAATTCGAAACCCTAGAAAATACTTATAGACTAGATAGACTTAGACTTATTTGTTACCTTATACATAGGGTGATACTTGGCAACGTTGGAATACACTTATTCAATTACACAAGACTTAACACCTTGCTAAGGTGAGTATTACTTATCCCCTTTTTCCGCTTTTACAACTTTTGGGGTGATTCATGCACAAGTATACAAAACTTTCGTATTCATTTACACATACATTTTATTCATTTACAATTCATATACGTGTCTTGTTTATCTTTGTGCTTATGCTTGAACATGAACGTAGCTTACATACAAAATCATACATTTAGACATAACTTATGTTATGGTGTTCTTTACACTCAGACGTAACTTATGTTACGGTGCTCATTTAGACATAACTTATGTTATGGTGCTCTATTAGACTCACACGTGTTGAGGTGCTCATTATCAATTTCATTGTACAACTTTACATTTGATCTTTGTCTTGTTTGGTTACTTGCGTGTTTACATAATGCCTTGGTGATGCTAGACACATGAATTGTACTACCTTTTTAAACTTTTACTATATGTACAAAGCTAAGTAGTACTCACCAACATCATATGTTGACAAAATTATTTTCGTGCATGTTTCAGGATAAGCTGCTTGACGCTTCACATAGGACTTTGGACTTAGACTAAATAAATCAACTATCTCAATTTTGTTATGTTTTCATTTTCCATGTTGTAAAACAATATTCAATAATCATATATTTACATTTTAGTACCATGAGCTTTTGAACAATCGTCACTACGTGGCACCTCGATGATTCCGCCATCGGTTGGGGTGTTACATGTTACCTTATACATAGGGTGATACTTGGCAACGTTGGATTACACTTATTCAATTCCACAAGACTTACCACCTTGCTAAGGTGAGTATTACTTATCCCCTTTTTCGCTTTTACAACTTTTGGGGTGATTCATGCACAAGTATACAAAACTTTCATATTCATTTACACATACATTTTTATTCATTTACAATTCATATACGTGTCTTGTTTATCTTTGTGCTTATGTTTGAACATGAACGTAGCTTACATACAAAATCATACATCTAGACATAACTTATGTTATGGTGCTCTTTACATATAGACGTAACTTATGTTACGGTGCTCATTTAGACATAACTTATGTTATGGTGCTCTTTTAGACTTGACACGTGTTAGGGTGCTCATTATCAATTTCATCTTATCAACTTTACATTTGATCTTTGTCTTGTTTGGTTACTTGCGTGTTTACATAATGCCTTGGTGATACTAGACACATGAATTGTACTACTTTTCAAACTTATACTATGTGTACAAAGCTAAGTAGTACTCACCAACATCATATGTTGACAAAATTTATTTTCGTGCATGTTTCAGGATAAGCTGCTTGACGCTTCATATAGGACTTTGGACTTAGACTAAATAAATCAACTACCTCAATTTTGTTGTGTATTCATTTTCACATGTTGTAAAACAATATTCAATAATCAAATATTTATATTTTAGTACCATGAGCTTTTGAACAATCGTCACTACGTGACACCTCGATGATTCCGCCATCGGTTGAGGTGTTACAGATTGGTATCAGAGCCATGGTTATAGGGAACTAGGTTATTAGATAAAATGGCCTAGACTATAACCGAACTTCAACTTTCATGCATAATATTTCCTAAATTACCCTACCCCTCATTTCCCTCTACTTTCCTTCCTCTATCTTTCCCTTCTCCTCCATTTCTCCTCATCTTTCATCCTGGTGCATAGAGATGGTGTCCTACAAGGAGTGGAAAATCTACATCATCATGGAACGGGAGCAGTACCTTTCATGAAGACACTCTTAGGCATAATGCCTACTCTTATTTTGCTCCTTCAAAGTTGTTGAGCTTTAATGAGTGTGATGGAACACGTGCAATCTAGAAGGGTGGATGCCTGTACAATGGGTTTTCTGGCATAGGCAAGCATAGCGCATAAATCCAATAACGGACCTGTTATGCTTACCTGGGGATTCCTGGAGTGAGTGTCCACTTATAGGCTAAAGCATGTCTTCCTTGATCACCATTGGGTTCAATTCCTTTGAAAAGTCAATGTTCTTGTTGGGCTTTACAGCTAGGCAAGGGCACTCCAAGCATTTTATGCAAGTTTTTCAATAATACTCTCTCGTTTCATATACAATATTTTGTATTTCATGATTTTCATATATTGCTTACAAGTTCATACCTTCATAATCACCTGTACGGTTATACACTTACATTTTCTAATCTCATGATTATTCATTGACTACCTCATAGACGTCTGCTCGCCGCATGCTCCGTGATGCCAGCCAACGCCCTGTTCGTGCTCCTGGACAACGTTCTGATCGTCGCCTCGCATCTTTAGTCGCTGAGCAAATTGCTGCAGTGATCCCAAACCTTGTCAGTGAGATAACCAGAATAATAACAGTGCCAACACAGGGAGTACGACTCAATTTCGGTGCACTTTCAAACACTTTAACTCCTGCAACACCACAAAATTCACTGGTGAGGAGGGTGCTACTGGCCTCCTCCAATGGTTTGAAAGCATGGAGAGCACCTTTGTGAACAGTGAATGTCCTGACGAACTCCGCGTTCGCTATGCCACCAGTGTCCTTCAAAAGGGGGCGCTAACCTGGTGGAATGGCGAAAAGCGCAATCGAGGAGCTGATGTTGCATTATCTTTGTCTTGGGCTGAGGTTAAGGAACTCATGATCGCCAAATTCTGCCCTAGGAACGAAATCAGGAAACTGGAGGATGAGTTTCGTGAGCTCAAACAAGACAGTGGTGAGAATCTTGCGTATAATACTCGATATCATGAACTTAGCATATTGGTTCCACACATGGTCACCCCGGTCTCTCGAGCAATCGAGAAATATATCGAGGGATTACCTGACCTGATACAAGACGTAGTCACTGGAAGCAAATCTACTACGGTGGAAGAAGCCATCCAGCTTGCAGCCACTTTAACAGACAAACACGTAAGGAAAGGAAACTTGGTTATGAAGGGCACCAAGACGTCTGCTGAGAAAACCACCCATGTTGTTGAACAATCTAAGACTGTTTTAGCAAAGGCCGCCACTACTGCTTCGAACTCTAAGAAACGAATGGGCGATAATCAGAACCAGGCTGTTGTGGATCCTGTGACTCAACCCCCTATCAAGAAAGCCTACACGGGAATCCATCCTCAATGCAACACTTGCAAGTATCATCACCCTGCAAATCTTCCATGTCGTCAATGCACTAGATGTGGAAGGTTTGGACACTTTGTCACTACTTGTCGTGTAACGGTTAGGACACAAGATAATCATCAAACAGCTGCCCAGGAACCACTGCCGATTACTAACGGTCGGGCATGTTATAATTGTGGAGACCCTAACCACATGCGACCTCGATGCCCTGAATTGAATAATGTGGCACATGGACGAGCTTTCAATATCAATATCAACGAAGCAAACGGTCGGGGTGACGCTAATCCCACTGGCTAAGCCATGGATGGAATCTTCTTAAGACTCGAGAATCCAATACTTGTGTTTTCATTTTCTTGATCCTATTATCATTTTGTACCCAATTTTGTCGCACTCATTAGCATATAACATCTAGAAATTTCCTTGCATACTATTATGTACGAACACAGATTGGAAATTTATCATATTTGGTTATGTTTATTTTAATCGTAGAAGTTTAAAGACTCTACCTTACATTTATTTGAAACATTTGGACTTGATTTCCATGAAAATCAAACTACTAAAAACTTGATACTTGATCCTACAGAGCTTTTCTAAAAACATCATTGTTTGTTATATGAAACTTGATTTTCCCTTAATTTGACTATCCATTGAACATTTAATTATTCATGATACTCGTAAACTATTTCTATAGGCCACTAAGATAACACTTATACTTAATGGTTGTCGTACTTATAAACTTGCTTGCATGTGTGTATTATCAATTTGTATGATGATCTATGAAAGACAATTACTACGTTATCCACTCAACTCAGACAAACATTTCACTTAAAGGGCTCCTCGGGTGAGTGGTAGCCCATACTTAGATTTTGTTATGCTTGCAAGTCGTTGCAAACCACTATAATTGACCTCATTATTACATGGCCTCATTTCATTGATAACATCTCATTTTAACTCAACGTGTTCGGTGTGTCATCTTCTTATGAAACTTATTTGCTCTAATGTGTTGTTAGATTAGGATCATAGAAGGACATAAAACCCTAATATAAGGTAAATTGATGATTCCGGTCCGGAACGTAATCATGAATTTACAGGTACATTAAGGTGGTGTGAAATTCTATTAGAGTTCTTGGTAGACGTCAAGTACACCCTCGATGTATCAAAGGTGTGGTGGGTTAGCTGCGGTACACCCTATATATAAACACTAATGATGCATCGAAAGTGAGACTGGAAGTCGAACCAGGAACAAACCCTACTTGCTTGGTAGTTCATTTGGACTTTTTATAGTCAATCAACTCATACATTCATTTTAGGATTCCAAAAACTTGAAGTTTAGTGTTTTACTAGATTCTTATTCTCCTTACTATTTGAGACGAACCTAATCCAAAATCCTTAACTCACACCTATCAAACCTCTTATCCAAATCATTCGAATTTTCCAAACCACAGTTATCTTAATTTTTACCCAAACATCCATAACCATATGTTTCTAATAACTTCGGGACGAAGTTTCTAAAAGTAGGGGATGCTGTGACATCCGTCACCTTTCGTTGTATTTTATAATAATAATAATAATAATAATAATAATAATAATAATAATAAAATAATAATAAATAATGTTGGTTATAAACATTAGACTAAATAAACCATTTACCCTAATCCAT
This sequence comes from Ambrosia trifida, assembly GCA_028751855.1. NCBI lineage: Eukaryota > Viridiplantae > Streptophyta > Magnoliopsida > Asterales > Asteraceae > Ambrosia > Ambrosia trifida. The sequence continues at coordinate 58,121,900 of CM054128.1, read as the reverse complement.
TAACCTACAAACCCAACCCAACCATCCCTTTTGCCCATTTTCGGAGCCCATCAACGAGCCCAAAGCACAGGCCCACTTCTCCTCCTCCCTCTCAGTTTAAACAAAAAAAAAATTATGATGCTGCTCCCTGGACTCGAACCGGAGTCGGGAGCCGGGCCAAGCACAACCCGCACACAACCAAACCATCTGAGCTACACCTGACTTCTGAAGAAACCCCAGCATTTAATACTTAAAAACCCTCAAAACCCCTTATTCCTCTTCCTTTGTTCCCTGCTGTGTATCAGCCGAAACCCACTTTTTTTTTGTGATTATTTGACCTTAGATTGGCTCTATGTATGGAAACGAATGACTAAATTGATTCGTGTTATGGAATAGGCAGAGTATTACGCACATTACACACAATTATTACGGTCAAAACATACTCGTTTTGGACCTAAACGCGTTTGATTTAATAACCTGGTCAACCTTCTAAAATCGAGTAATTATACGTAATAGTATAAATTGAGGCATCCACAACGACTTAACAGTGCCGAAAACATTATCCCTACCCTCAATTTCTGTAAGCAAGTCATTCCTGTACAAGATTATAATCACGTTGACTTTTCGTTTGACCACGAATTGGAAGCTACGCGTCTGGTATAAATCCAATCCTTATGTTTCTAATTGTTAATCGGCCCTTGATAGTTAATAACCCTATGGTTAATTAGGCTATAACATCCGTATATGCCTGATTAGGATTTTAGGGTTCATGTGTATAAAATGGGGAAGATGACACAGTTTGTGAAGGTTTAAAAGGCTTTCGAAATCAAATAAAACCATAACAGATCCATGGATCAGTTGGTTCTCCTTGTTGTGATTAAGACTTGAACCGGCTGGTGCCCAGGTTCGAATCCTAGCACCCTCAAAAAAAAAATTTAAGCTCTTTATTATATAATTTTTATCATTAACTTTTAAAATGGTTTTAAAATAACAAATCTAATTTATAAATTCTACAAAATTTATTTTATGTCATTCAAATGGTAATGTTTATTATCCAATTTTTAGATTTTCAAAAATCATTTATTTAATATATATAATAAATATTTCAAGTTTATTCTATTATAATTATAAAATTCTATAAAAATATCAAAACGATTATATAAATTCCCACAAAAATTATTCTGAGCTTATATAACATTAAACTTTTCTGAAATGACTTTTATTTCTGAAAATTCATTTATTTAATATTTTTAATCAATTTTTGTTAGTTTTAATCATAAATAAATCATAATAAATTCATTTTTCAATATTTTTGCACCAAGATTTTATATAAATTATTTATATTTATTTAGAACAGAAATACAATTTTTAATTCAAAAATTCTTTAAATTTAATATTTTTAATTATTAAAGTTATATTTTGACAATTTGAAATAAATAGATTTAATATTCTATTTATAAGAAAATAATTTTATAAAAATTATTTTCACACTTAAAACTTTATATTGTGACCATCTTTGATTTAAATTTTACAAAAAGACTTTTGTTTATTTATTTATCAAATTTCTCTTATTTATTAAACGTTTAATTTATTAATCAAACGAATACTTATCCCCAATTCAAAACCCTAGAAAATACTTATAGACTAGATACACTTAGACTTATTTGTTACTTATACATAGGGTGATACTTGGCAACGTTGGATTACACTTATTCAATTCCACAAGACTTACCACCTTGCTAAGGTGAGTATTACTTATCCCCTTTTTCGCTTTTACAACTTTTGGGGTGATTCATGCACAAGTATACAAAACTTTCATATTCATTTACACATACATTTTTATTCATTTACAATTCATATACGTGTCTTGTTTATCTTTGTGCTTATGTTTGAACATGAACGTAGCTTACATACAAAATCATACATCTAGACATAACTTCTGTTATGGTGCTCTTTACATATAGACGTAACTTATGTTACGGTGCTCATTTAGACATAACTTATGTTATGGTGCTCTTTTAGACTTGACACGTGTTAGGGTGCTCATTATCAATTCCATCTTATCAACTTTACATTTGATCTTTGTCTTGTTTGGTTGCTTGCGTGTTTACATAATGCCTTGGTGATACTAGACACATGAATTGTACTACTTTTCAAACTTATACTATATGTACAAAGCTAAGTAGTACTCACCAACATCATATGTTGACAAAATTTATTTTCGTGAATGTTTCAGGATAAGCTGCTTGACGCTTCATATAGGACTTTGGACTTAGACTAAATAAATCAACTACCTCAATTTTGTTGTGTATTCATTTTCACATGTTGTAAAACAATATTCAATAATCAAATATTTATATTTTAGTACCATGAGCTTTTGAACAATCGTCACTACGTGACACCTCGATGATTCCGCCATCGGTTGGGGTGTTACAATAAAACATATCATTTGCAGTTTTACAATATAAGAGTAAATGAGTAATGGTTTTCAAATGTTCTTAACCGTTATTTTTGGCATTTGGTCGACTTGCAGGGAGTAGCTAATCGTGGTTGCTCAATCCGTGTGGGGCGTGACACTGAGAAGGCAGGCAAAGGTATTAACCTATAGGTGCTTTTTAACTTGATACATAAAACATTATTGATATGGTGTTGGAGATTATGCAACTGCAAGAGCATCTGCAGTTGCTGGAACCATCATGGTTTAGTCTTTTAAGATCAGTTGTTTACATCAGAACTTATGTTCCTCTCTCTCTCTCTCTCTCCCTCTCTCTCTCTCTCTCTCCTGCAACAGTAAATCTGGTTACAGGTTAGGAACATAACCAAACAGATGGAACAACTGACGGGGGAAAAGGTTGAACTTTGATTGGTGATTAAGGTCTGGGAAGAGAAGGAATCAGAAGTGCCAATGGTTTAAGTCGAAGTTCAGGTCTGTTCATTGCCAGATTGTATAATTGATGCATATATGAGTTTAATTAGTTTGGTTGATTGTTTACTTTTAATCTAGGTTTATATGTGCTCAATGTGTTGCATTGATGATTGTTATAATTTGGATGGAAATCAGATTTCTTATGATGCACATAACATATATGATGAAATGCTAAGACAATATTTTGACTCATTTTGGGGTGGTATGGATCAAACAGCTCTCATGAACACAATTTGTTCATCTGATCTTCCAAGAAATTTACATATTATTGGTCCTTATTTTCCTACTTTTTGCCCATCTTTGTTTGGTTTTCTTATTCATTTATCTATTCGTGTAAAATTTAGGTTATGTTTGTATTGATTCCTATACCTCAGCTTCAAATCAGTAGTTGTTAACTCAGTTGTTCGTGATCAGTTCTTTCAATGGTATTCATCAGTTGTTTTCACATCAGAACTTTGCATCAGACGTTTCAGTCAGTTTTACACATCTGTAGATTATAGAGCAGTGGTGTTTTTATCAGCAGTTCATCATCAGTTATTTCTATAAAAGATGATACTGGTTACAAACCTGGATTGTAAGATATTTTAGTGTACATTGTAAAACGGTCACAATTCATTGCTATTTTCCAACCCATGGTTATTTTGAAGGTACTTTTGTAACTTTTTTGAAGTTTTAAATCATAGTATGGACTTCTACCATGAATTTTAATGTATTGATATGTTTTTTTTGTTCTATAATTAGGATGGAATAAACTCCAATAATAAAATTCATATTGTAGAAAAGAGGATTGACCAATGAAACTCTCAGTCCATACGATATTTCAATTTATTAGGATGTCCAGAAACGTATAACAATTGATCATTTTAGAAACATATAAATTGTAACTGTTGTGCATAATAATAAAGCTTTTCATTTAGTTAGGTTTACTGCAACTCCAATGGGTAAAATAAAGAACAAATTTATAAAGAATTGGGTCAAATGAGTTGAATCTCATGTAATTTGTAAATTTAGTGCATAATTTATCCTAAGTTTGATTATTCATGACTTAAACCCATTTTAACCCGTTTCCAAACCTACCCATTTGCTGCTTTTAACGATCTGGGTCAAGTTCTTTGTATGTAATGACTATTTTCACTTGACAACAAGATGGGGAGACAGATAGATGTTTATGTGGGAAGATGAAATGGTTGTATATTACTGGAAGTACGTTCAAACCACTCTACATGCTCAACATATGGGTGTCAATAAATGCACCCCCTTGTAGCGAGTAATACACAAACCCAATATGGAGAAGTTAATTTTTTTTACAGGGCATAGTTGAAATTTATTGGAAAGGAGTTTACATGTACAATTGCTTAATGGGTCTGTAAAACTTAACAGCAGGGCGAAAACAAACATCTTAATTAGCTTTACTGAGTTGTCCTCATCAGCATAACGTGGTTTAGGTTTTGCGCGAAGTCTATTCATTGACCAAATATAAAGACTCCCGACTCATGCTCGATTGCTCTATGAAAATTATGGTATGCACACTTTTATTCAGATCTCTTTACTTTTTATGTGAAAAATATGCAATGTTTATAATTAGAGTTACAAAATTTGTATCTGAAAATGGGCTTGGTGAACCAAGCTTTATTGTTGTTGTTTTGTCCCCTGTTTTGTTTAATTATCAAGAATTTTGGAAGAGATGTTAGCATTGAATTGGATTACTAATCAGATGCTTTAAATGTTTAGCAATTATTGTTATTAGAACAGGAAAAACATATTATTTCTGAGTGAGTTTTGGTTACAATGATATGGGAATATATAACCTATTATAGAAGTAAATATAGAAACATAATCAAGTCAATGCCATATATTCAGTCATATAATCTGCCTCCTCAATTCAATGCCATATATTCAGCCATATAATCTGCCTTAATCATAGACTGTAATCTTGGTCTAATATCCCCCTGCAAGTTGAGTGCGGGGAACGACCTGCAACTTGGACCGTAGAGATTGGAAACGCTGTGAAGATAACGGCTTAGTAAACACATCTGCAATCTGATCACTTGTAGAGATAAACTTGGCATGTAGATTACCCCGAGCCACCTGTTCACGAACGAAGTGATGGTCTACTTCGACATGTTTCGTACGTGCATGGAATACCAGATTAGCAGAGAGGTAGGTTGCTCCCAAATTATCACACCAAAGAGTAGGCGACAGCCGCGTAGTGACACCAAGTTCACGAAGGAGAGCCTTCAACCAAATTAATTCTGCAACAGTGTTAGCAAGAGCTTTATATTATGACTCGGTAGAGGAACGTGAAACAGTTCGCTGTTTCCGTGCTGTCCAAGAGATAAGATTCGATCCAAGATATACAGCAAATCCCCCCGTGGATCGACGGTCAACAGGACAACCAGCCCAATCAGAGTCTGAGTATGCCTGTACTGAAGAGAACATAGAGTTGTTCCGGACAGCATCAGTGAACGCATGAAGAAGAGAACCCGAGTTATGGCGTATACGTAGACCCAAATCAGTAGTGCCTTTCAAGTACCGTATGATACGCTTGACTGCTGTCCAATGGTTTTCTGTGGGTGCATGCATGAACTGACAAACTTTGTTGACTGAAAAAGCAATGTCTGGACGTGATAAAGTGGCATATTGCAATGCTCCAACAATCTGACGATATTTGGTTGGATCAGATAACAAAGGACTATCATCAGGAAGTAGAATCTGGGAGGTACTCATCGGTGAGCTGACAGGCTTGCAATCAGACAAGTCGGACCTTTATAGAATGTCCCATATATATTTTTGCTGAGACAAAATGAGATCAAGACCATGACGAACAACCTCAATGCCCAAAAAATAGTGGAGAGGCCCAAGATCCTTGATAGCAAACATGGAGCTGAGACTTTGAATAATATGACTGATAGCCGGCTCATTGTTTCCGGTAATAATAATATCATCGACATAAATAAGAACATACACAAGAGTACCACGAGAGTTAAGTATGAACAGAGAGGGATCCGTCTTTGAACCATGAAAGCCAAGTTGTTGCAGTGCAGCGGTCAACCTAGTAAACCAGGCCCTGGGCGCTTGCTTCAGGCCATATAGAGACTTATGAAGAAGGCAAACATGATTTGGTTTGCTAGGGTCGATAAAACCCGGTGGTTGTTTCATGTAGGCAGTTTCCTGTAAGTCACCATGAAGAAACGCATTTTTTACGTCCAACTGTCTCAACGACCATTTATGAGTAACCGCAAGAGATAGAACTACTCTAATGGTGGTAGCTTTCACAACGGGACTGAACGTCTCATGATAGTCAATACCAGATTGTTGATGAAACCCTTTGGCTACAAGAAGAGCTTTGTACCGAGTAACTTTTCCCTGTGCATCTGTTTTTAACCTGTACACCCACTTACAATCAACCAGATTAGTATTCTTAACATATGGGACTAACGACCATGTTCCATTCTTATGAAGTGCTTGAAACTCCTCGGCCATGGCATGACGCCACTCCGGGGATTTGTTAGCGACGGCAAAGGAGGTGGGTTCAGGTGGGTGTTTTGAAGAAGTGCTGGTAAAATAGGCAGAGGGGTTATAATGATCAGGACGTTTGGGATTAGGTCATAGGTGAGCAGGGCGAGGTCGGACAGGATGGTTGTTGTTAGGCTGTGCCGCCGAGGGTATGGTGTTGGGTTGGGTGACATTGACAGGTACTGTATCAGGCTGGTGAGGACTGTTATGGGCTGGATAACTAGCGGTTGAGCTGGTAGGTGCTGACACATTAACGGGATGGGCTGATTGGGGTGCTGGATGGTCTGGGCTGTTTATAAGTGGGCTGGTATGGGCTGGTTCAGGGCCAGAAGGGCTGCTAAAGAATGGGTTACGGGCTGGTTCAGGGAATGTTGAATCTGTGGGTGAAGTGGTTGTGGTTGCTGATTGGTCCGGAAAATTGACGTGTAGGCTGGTTGGGATTGTATGGGTGGTGGTGTAGATTTGCGAAATGGTAGGACATGTTCATTAAACCGAACATGACGTGCTACATAGACACGTTCGGTTACCAGATCAAAGCACCGATAGCCATGATGGTCAGGACTATAGCCAAGAAATACACAAGGTGCGGAGCAGAAGTCTATTTTGTGATGGTGGTAAGGACGAAGGTACGGGAAACACTGACACCCAAAAACTCGAAGAAAAGAGTAATCAGGTTTTTGAGTAAAAATGTGTTGGTAAGGGGATTTGTTGGAAGAGACCCGGGATGGTAAACGATTAATAAGGTAGGTGGCGGTGTCAAAGGCAAAGTGCCAAAAGCGTTGTGGAAGATTAGCATGGGCAAGAAGAGCAAGCCCAGTTTCCACAGCATGCCAATTTCGGCGTTCAACAATGTCGTTTTGCTCACTGGTATGAGGACAAGAACGACGATGAATAATGCCAAGAGAAGTAAAAAATTGTGTAAGGTTTCGGAATTCGCCTCCCCAATCAGTTTGGACACTTTTTAATTTTGTGTTAAATTGTCTTTCAGCCATTGAAACAAAATTTTTGAAGGTGTTATAGACATCAAATTTAAGTTTTAGTGGATAAAACCACATGTAACGTGAGTGATGATCAACACAAAGTAGGAAGAAGTGATAGCCATCAATAGATAACTTGGGTGAAGGACCCCAAACATCACAATAAACCAAATCTAAAACATTATTACTATGAAAGTAGAAAGTTTCAAAGGTAGTTTAGATGACTTTCCCATCTGACAGGAAGTACAAAGACAAGAAGACATTTTTTTTAAACGGGTAAAGAATAACTAGAAATAAGAGACTGCAAAACACGACGATGTGGGTGCCCAAGACGATGATGCCAGATGGTGGAGGATTCTTTGATGGCAGTGAAAGCAACTTTAGGGATGGACTTGAGTTGGGGAAGGCGAATGGTGTAGAGACCCTGTTCACTTGGACCCCTAAGAAGGGTAGTGCGTGTAGACTCGTCCTTCACAACAAAAAAGGAAAAGTGAAATTCAAAGAAAACATCATTATCAGAACAAAATTTTTGTACAGAAAGTAGATTTTGTTTAAGTTCGGGAACATGAAGGATATTGGAAAGGTTAAATGTTTTATGTGGTGTAAAAATTTTAGAAGAACCAATATGGAAAATGGGAAGAGGTGTACCGTCGACAACATGTAGAGAGTCATTACCTTGATATGCCTCAGAGTTGTCAAGACTGGATAAGTCCGGAGAAGCATGGCTGTTAGCACCAGTGTCAGGTTTCCAAGTGGCTTCATGTTGCGATCCAACATCCGAAAAATTTGCAAAATTTGCTTGAGGGGGCTGCCTAGATGAGCCTGGTTGATTGGGAGTTTGGGACATTGAGAAGGTATATGACCAATACCACACCTGTTGCAATGTCCAAAGACTGTATTTTGGGTCGAAGCCCAAGAGAACTGACGGTTAGTATTGGATGTGTCACGGCCCCGATAATTGTTTGAGTTTCCACGTGAGCCCCCACGAGAGTTTCCTCGCCTATTACCACGATTATTAAAGCTACGAGGGGTATAATAGGCCTGAGGTTGAGGGGTGCAGGATTGGTTAGACATAGTGGGGTTTGGTATTGGGTTTAATTGATACCCAAGTTGGGTTGCAAGTAGCTGTAAACTTTGAAGTTGGGACTAAATAGTGTTAACAGAAGCAGGGGAGTTACTGGTGGTGGTGTTATAGGCCTGCGGAACAACAGAAGGTGGGGTTTCGGTGTTTTTGTTGATCATGTAATCATGATTAGTGAGTAAGCCATGTAATTCTTGAAATTGTACAGGTGGAGAACGGGCAAGAAGATTACCTTTGAGGCCATTATACTCCTCACGAAGACCGGATATGGTAAGCATGACCAAATCTTTATCCTTAAAGTGTTCTCCAATATTTGCAAGGGCTGTGGCATACTCCTGAGCGCGACTCAAATAGTCAGCGGGTTTCTCATCTCCTTTCATTGTCAGCTTGAGAAGCTGGGTTTTCAGGGTGTACTCATGCGAGGCTGTTTGTGGTGCATAGGCACGTTCAAGGGACTTCCAAACCTCGCTGGAAGTGGTCCCCTGAACATGCTGAAAAGAAGCTTCTGAAACAGTAGATATAATCAGCATTCGGACATGGGCATCGTTGGCAATCCAGCGAGCATAGTTGGGATTATTTGCTGCTGCATCACCTGTGGACAACTTGGGTGAGGGACAGGGTATAGTACCATCAATGTAGCCGAAAAGAGAATTTGAAACAAGAAACGGTTCGACCATCGCCTTCCAATACCCATAGTTGTTACGGTTAAGGGTGAAGGCAAATTTGTGGGAATTATGATTTGTCTTTTCTTGAATGGTACATAGGGCAAGAGTTGCCATTGAAATCGGCAGAAGATTAAGGCTGTGAAAAAAAAATCAGTTGCAGTAGGGTTGGGGTACAGTGTTGTGGTGGCTGCAGGGTTGGGCACGGCACTGTTAAGTGGCCGGTGGCAGCAGGGTTAGGCCATAAAAAATAATAGGTTAATTAACCTAGCTGTGATACCATATTAGAACAGGAAAAACATATTATTTCTGAATGAGTTTTGGTTACAATGATATGGGAATATATAACCTATTACAAAAGTAAATATAGAAACATAATCAAGTCAATGCCATATATTCAGCCATATAATCTGCCTCCTCAATTCAATGCCATATATTCAGCCATATAATCTGCCTTAATCATAGACTGTAATCTTGGTCTAATAATTGTTGATGTAAAAAATAAAAGATAGAATGCCTAAAAGATACATGTTGTTTAGAATAGGTTATTTTAATGGGTTCATTATGGATTGTCTTTCTCGGATACTCGATTGGGTTTGGGAACATGTGGGTAAGATATTTTGATGATGGTGAGGTTTAAAGATATTGTTGGTAACAGCTCTAAGAGGTTTTTCTCATAACTTTTACTACATTCATCATACCATTATTAACTGTTGCTTATTTGGATTTCATATGATTTAGTTTTTAGTTGTTTTTAGTGATTTCATATGGCTTATTTAGGTTTTTCTCATATGGCTTATTTGGGTTTCATATGGTTTAGTTGTTTTTAGTGATTTCAGATTGTGATTCAGTAGTTGTTTTTAAAACGATTGTACTGTGGTGTTATTCATTAGTGAGGTGCATGTGGGTTCTTTTTGTCCTTTTGCTATATAAGACTGGATGATGATCTCATATAGGTACTAATCATCAGGAAGAATATCACTAAAACATGGTTGTTTTAACAGCCAGTGCAGATTCTGTAGCGAAGTGGACGAATCGGCTGCGCACTTGTTTGCCGACTGCAGACTGGCTGGGCAGATCTGGGACTTCGTTGCAGCTTGGTGCAGGCTGCAGCCTGTTTTCATCTTGGAATTAAAAGATTTCACTGCACTGCATAAAGGTTTAGTCAAAAAGGCGATATATGCAGTTAATCAGACGGTGGTTTGGGTAATATGGAAGTGGTGAAATGACGTGATCTTTAATGGGAAGCAACCGAACCTAACGAGAATGAAGGAAGAAGTGAAAAGCTTCAGTTTTCTATGGTTAAAAAGCCGGGCAAACGTTGGTTGTAGTTGGGCGGATTGGTGTAACTTTAGTATTAGGACGATATTGTAATTCTGTTTGTTTTGTGGTGTTTTGATCTGTGTATGTGGTGGCCTGTCTAACCATTTGTTAGCAGGTTTTTACTTATTTGGTGAAATGAAAATTTGTTGGACTTTCAAAAAAACTAAAACATGGTTGTAATTTAACCAATCTTGACCCACATATACATAGAAAATTCAAACAGCAAAGTCATAACAGGAAATTCATGCAGCAAATTCCAGAACAGACCCAAACAACCTCAACATCATTAATTAATGCCCCATGTTTTATATTGTCCATTTATTATATTGTAGAAGTCATCTCATCTGAGCACAAGCATATAAGTCGTCAAACTCGTAGAGTATGATGTTATATATAATCTCGGATTTGTTGCTTTGACTAGATTTTTTGCACATGGTGAAACAAATTGGATATGCCACACTTTAGACCATTTCATATTGTAATTTTGAAATTTATGACGTGATGTGCTTTTTATGTTTCAATTTTACAGAACTGAGTCGTTTATCTTTTGGTTTTTCTCTTTCGTGTGCCTTTCTTTTATAGAGTGTGTGGCGTTATCGTAACTCTTAGCATAACCGACTTCCACATAATTAGGAATAGATTACAATTCTATTGTTAGGAGATAATCTTTGTATTTATTCATGTATATCTTTTCCATGTATTATGGTTGTATGATCCCTTTATATAGGATCCTTGTTTATCAATAATATTCATTAACATTTACAACCACAATTACTTTTATGGTATCATAGCCTCACCGGTTCTGATTCCTTTTCTTCCTTCGTTTCTGTTCGTTTTTTTTTTCTCTTCCCGGACTCGTTCGATTCAGCCTCATGGCTAAAGACGATGCACCAGAATCATCGATCAAACCCATTCCACTACACCCGGCTTACTCCGTGTCGAATATTCAGTCTAAGATCCGAACTTTGGACGGATCAAAGGTGACATATTCGGCTTGGGTTAAGCTTTTCCGCCTTCACGCGGTCGCCTACAAAGTGGAAAATCACATCGATGATACACCACCACCCGTGGTCACCTCCCCTGAATACGCCCAATGGAAGGAACTTGACGCATTGGTTCTTCAGTGGATCTACAACACCGTTTCAGACGATAATCTGAAACGCCTCTTGGATACGACCGTTGCTCGGGATGCGTGGTTAAAGCTCGAGAAAAAATACTTGAGCAACAAGAAGGCTCGCGCTGCGGCGCTCGAGACGCGTTTCTGCAATATTACTCTGTCAACCTGTTCCTCGGTGGACGACTATTGTCAGCAATTATCGGATCTTGCAAATCAACTGGCTGATGTGGACCAGCCTGTTTCGGACTCTCGACTCGTTCTTCAGCTTGTTAGAGGGCTTCCTGCTGAATTTAATACAACCGCCTCGCTGATTAACCAGCAAGGTGTCGATTGGGACCAAGCCATTACGATGCTTAATGATGAAGTTATTAGAATTGAAGCTCAGAAGGGACAGACAAACTCGGTTCTTACTACTACAGTCCCGCCGGTTTCTGACTCCTCCGGCACGCCCTCTCAACAGTCCGACAATACTTCTTCCCGTCGCGGTTCTCGTGGACGCAGCAACTCTTCTAATCGTAGGGGAAGGGGACGTGGTCGACCTCAGCAATCTAACCCATGGTCCGTTTTTCCCGGTTCTCAACAACCGGCATACCCTAATTGGGCATGGTGGGCACTGCCACCCTGCCCCTATCCGACGCAGCCACCTCAGCAGTCTTGGTCCGGCAATAATCAGGCAGCAGCCCCTCCTCAGGTCCAATACTCGGGCAACGGGTTCTCTCCGGCTTCTTTCCCACCTCCTGGCTTCTCTCAAGGGTATAACCCTCTTTGTCCCACTGATTTAGAAGCAGCTATGGCCCAATTGCAACTTAATAATCCATCTATGGGGTGGACTTCTGATGTGATGGATACTGGTGCTGAGTCACATGTGACAAAAGACAAAGGTAAAATTATTCTCCCTGACTCACGTCCTGTTTATCGTAATATTTTGGTAGGTAATGGCATGACAATACCAATTAATCAATCAGGAACGGGCTTTCACCCTTTACCAAACCAAACCTATATCCTACCACATGTCCTTTATAGCCCACAAATAATTAAAAATCTTATTTCCGTTAGACGTTTTACTCGTGATAAACAAGTGTCTGTCGAATTTGACCCTTTTGGTTTTTCTTTGAAGGACCTCAAAACTAGGAAGCATCTATCTCGATATGACAGTACCGGGACTCTTTATACTTTCACGCCACCTCAACTGCCACCTCAAGCTGCTTTCATCACTTCCCATCACTTACCATGGAATGATCGTTTGGGACATCCCGGGGCGCAAGTTTTAGATATTTTAAATCACAATTTTAATTTTCATTGTAATAAGGACAAAAGTAATCATCTTTGCAATTCTTGTCAACTTTCAAATAGTAAACGTTTGCCTTTTTATTCGTCTAATACATTTATTTTTGCTCCTTTTGATATTATTCATTGCGATTTATGGACTTCGCCTATCACGAGTAAATCCGGTTATAAGTATTACATGGTGCTAATCGACAATTTCTCACATTTTGTGTGGGTATACCCCCTTAAATATAAGTCTGAAACTTTTCCTACCTTTGCTAAATTCCATCACCTAATACTCACCCAATTTAACCGAAACATAAAAACATTCCAATGTGACTTAGGGGGTGAATTTGACAATTTAGCATTTAAAAACTTTGCTCAACAACACGGTCTCCTTTTCCGTTTTGCCTGCCCACAAACATCCTCTCAGAACGGCAGGGCCGAGCGTATGATTCGCCGCTTGAATGACATCATTCGAGCTCTCTTAATTCATGCGAATCTACCTCCTTCGTTTTGGGTTGAAGCCCTCCACACTGCTACTTACCTACACAATATCCTACCCACAAAAAGACTAAATTTCTATACACCTACCTTTGTCCTTTACCTACGTCACCCGGCATATGACCACCTACGAGTGTTCGGTTGTTCTTGCTACCCTAACACATCCGCCACTCAGCCCCATAAACTTCACCATCGGTCTATGCGGTGTATTTTCCTCGAGTATCCCCCTGATTTCCGTGGCTACCGTTGCTTGGACCCTACCACAGGTAAGGTGCACATTTCCCGACATGTCACCTTTGATGAGCACGTGTTTCCTCATACACTCCCTCATCCACCGACCTCTTATAATTTTTTAGACGACACCTTACCACCCGGCTTCACCTTCTTTCGGCCTGCTCCGCAGCCCATACCACGGCCCACTGTTCCACCTGGCCCACACCCTGTCACGGCCCCTTACACCTATACCTATTCCCGCCGGCCCAAACCAATCCCTCCCGCCTTGCCAACTAATCCTCCAGGCCCAATAAACCTACCCTCCTCCTCGGCCCAACTCCCTACTCCATCCCACAATACCTCAATGACCCCCACGGCCCAATCTAACAGTTTGCCCCAGCCCACTCCCTCGATTACGAACCATCACCCTATGACCACTAGGTCCAAATCCCGATCCACTCACCCGGCCATACATAATACCTTATCCATCTCACCTGTCCCTAATTCCTATAACAAAGCCCTTACTGATCCTAATTGGTTGCATGCCATGCAAACCGAATATACGGCTTTACAGGATAATGACACATGGGAGCTGGTTCCTCGTCCATTGGACCATCCCGTTATCCGCTGCATGTGGTTGTTCAGGCACAAGTTTAAGTCTGACGGTTCATTGGAACGTTACAAGGCTAGGTTGGTGGTTAATGGAAATTCTCAAACTGTTGGTGTGGATTGTGATGAGACATTTAGCCCCATTGTTAAACCAGCTACTATTCGTACTGTTTTGTCCTTGGCCGTCTCACGTTCTTGGCCGATTCATCAGCTTGATGTCAAGAACGCTTTTTTACACGGGGACTTACAGGAGACTGTTTTTATGCATCAACCACCGGGCTTCTATGATAGACGTTTTCCTAATCATGTTTGTCGGTTGAAGAAATCTTTATATGGCCTAAAGCAGGCACCCAGGGCCTGGTACATGCGGTTTGCAAATTTTATTACTTCTAAGGGTTTTCGCAGTAGCACCTGTGACCAGTCTTTATTTGTTTACCATCAGGACCCGTCCAATATTGCATATTTATTATTGTATGTCGATGATATAGTTATTACAGCTTCTAATGACCGTTTGTTGAACAACATTATTGGCACTTTGTCTAAAGAATTTGCCATGACCGATTTGGGACGGTTACATCATTTTTTGGGAATAAAGGTCACACATCAGCAGTCTGGAATTTTTTTGTCCCAAGCACAGTATGCAAAGGATATTATTGCTCGAGCTTCTATGACTTCATGCAAACCGTGCGCCACACCTGTTGATCTTTCATCCAAATTAAGTGCTACTGATGGTCAATTATTTTCGGATCCGAATTTGTATCGTAGTTTGGCGGGTGCTTTGCAATATCTCACTTTCACGCGTCCTAATCTTTCTTATGCTGTTCAACAGGTTTGTTTGTTCATGCACGAGCCTAGGGATCCGCATTTTGCGTTTATGAAACGTATTATACGATACTTGCAAGGTACAATTGATTACGGTATACGTATTGGTCGTTCGACTAATAATGATTTGGTGGCCTATTCTAATGCTGACTGGGGAGGTTGTCCTGATTCTAGACGTTCCACATCCGGTTATTGTGTGTTCCTTGGTGATAACCTAATTTCTTGGTCCGCCAAACGCCAGCCTACAGTTTCCCACTCTAGTGCAAAAGCTGAATATAGGGGGGTTGCTAATGCCGTCACTGAGACTACTTGGATTCGCAACCTGCTATTCGAGTTACACACCCCTCTATCTCGTGCATCGGTCATTTTTTGTGACAATATTTCGGCGGTTTACTTGTCAAATAATCCGGTTCAACATCAAAGGACGAAGCACATAGAGATCGATATCCACTTCGTTCGTGAGAAGGTTCGTCTTGGACACATTAAAGTTCTTCATGTGCCCTCATCTATGCAGTATGCGGATATATTTACAAAGGGTTTATCTCGTGAACTATTCCAATCTTTTCGGTCCAGCTTGAGCGTCTGTCCTCCGCCCGCTCAAACTGAGGGGGTGTCTTAGCACAACCGACTTCCACATAATTAGGAATAGATTACAATTCTATTGTTAGGAGATAATCTTTGTATTTATTCATGTATATCTTTTCCATGTATTATGGTTGTATGATCCTTTATATAGGATCCTTGTTTATCAATAATATTCATTAACATTTACAACCACAATTACTTTTAGTAACGATCCAAAATTTTATACTGATTGAATTCCCATCTTGTATGACATAGCTACATCAATCTTTATAGTTAGTTTTCTGGTCATCATCAATTGTTTTCTCATTTGACCCGTTAGCAAAAAATATAAATGTGTGACACTCGCCACCTATAAAATATTATTACATAAATTTACTCGCTCCTTTTCTTGGCATTTGCAGGTGCAATCGACCTCTACCTCTGTAGATCTCATCCCTTTCACTAGAAGACCTGCAACTTTATTATTGATAGCAGCGACAGTGATGCATTCATGGCAGGTTTGTCAAAACTTGTATAGTTGTGTATTGAATTTTTAAACAACAAACAACAATAGAAATGAAATGGTTCAAATGGGTTGAAAGTTGGTATACTTTTAGCATAGAACCTGATGACGTCGTTTTGGTGCATTATTTCTATGTGTGGCATCATCAGTGTCAATTGTTTGTATTCTACAACAAAGTCCTAACGAGTAATTAAGGATATCCTGAGACAAGACCTGAAACACCATAGTAACATACATAAGTGTTTTAATTCATGAGTAACAGGTTTTACTATTATAGTTAAGTTGTTATCCACTTTTAGATGGCCAAAATGAGCCAAAGAATTATTAATCATCTTAATTGATGGTGAATAGGCCATCACTTTCGGTGATAACAACTTGAGCAATGATTTTTCTTTCATCTAACCTTTTCTAATTTTTGTTTAATACAATAAATGCATACTTAGTTCAGTAACATATTTGCACAGAGGGATCTTTTTTGAAGTTTAGCAAGTTGAGCTCTTTGATTATATATACTTGGAAAAAAAATATGTCATTTTTGTTGGAAATTTTAATAATTAAGTATTATATTAAATGTAATATAATGACATTTAATTATAAAGCTAGGTGAATGAGAGATCTAAGCTTTATGTGTGTGGTGGAACTTTAAAGTTGGAGGAATTTGTGCTTGTCCCACATTGGTGGAAATATAAATCATGTGTTGGTTTATATCTAGAATTCTGTAGAAGAATGTATTCCTATACAATAGGACACACCCAGTGGCAGCCAGGAGGGTGCGAAGCACCCGACGCGCCCGCGCACGGGCTCGGGACCGGGACGAGGGCGATGGGCGTAATGTGGCGTTTTGATGGCGCACTTTGCACTTCGCATCGCCGCGAGCCGCTTGAGAGCTGCCTTTATATTTTTAACTGAGCTTGGACTGGAGTGGCTCGAGCCTGTGGCCAAGACTGGGTAATTAATGTGGTCAAGTCAATGAAATTAATTGACTTAATTTCAATCATTGACCACGTTTGAATTCTAGTCAAACGAAGTTAATGCCAGACTTAATTTCGAAATCAATGAGGCGTATTACTAGGCTCAGTTTCGTGTATAAATACCGAGTGCAAAACTCTGTTTTGACACACCGGAAATTCTCCAATTCATGTTCTCGAACCACCACCTTCTTTCAGAAAAATTTCCTAACTTTTCAGACCTGCAGGCTCTTGTTTCAGGTACTGTTTCAGGTGCTTGGCTAACTCCGGCAGTGCAATCTGCTTAGGCTGTTGTACCCTGGGAAACAGACGGGTTCACCTGGTTGGCCCGAAATCTGTTTTAAGGGAAGCGTGTTTTACACGTGCCTCAGTCACATCGAGTTTCTTTTGCCTTCCTTAGTATTTTCCTTTCAGTTTGTAATTTTCTTTCTGTTTGTATTCTGTTAATTTCATTATTGTATTGTAATCTGATTTCATTTAATAAACGACTGTATTTCTTTTATTTTGTGAACGGTGTTCCTACAAGCTTAAAACAGATTTTAAAACTCCGTTCATACTTTGTTTTAAAATTTTCGGATTACAATATAAATTGTTTCTTTAAACTCTTTGTGAGTTTGCCTTGGTTTTCTGTAAACCAAACAGTTTGGTTTTTTGTAAACCGAATTGTAAAATTCAAAGGATTATTTATTGGTTTGATCATTTCTGACCAGTGTTTTCTTGTTTCAGAAATGGCTACGAATGCTAGCGCTTCATCAACAACCGTTGGACCAACATCCACCACTATGGGGCCATTATTTGGCACCCAGGCAGCCCAGACGGTTGCAAACCATGCTGAGAAACCAGAGAAGTTCTCTGGATTGAACTTCAAAAGATGGCAGCAAAAGATGCTGTTTTACTTGACAACTCTGAATCTTGCGAGATTCTAGATTGAGGCCCCCCCTCAACTTGGTGAAGGGAACTCTGACGTTCAATCTGTGAGCGCACTTGATGTTGGAAACATTCTGAGTACCTATGCAAAAACTATGTGTTGAATGGACTTGCTGATCCATTGTATAATGTGTACTGCAAAATAACGACTGCCAAAGAACTTTGGGAATCTTTGGAGCGTAAGTACAAAACTGAAGATGCTGGTACTAAAAAGTTTGTTGTGGCTCGATTCTTGGACTATAAAATGGTGGATTCCAAAACTGTTATTAGCCAAGTCCAAGAATTGCAAGTGATCCTTAGTGACATTCTTTCTGAAGGAATGAATCTTAGTGAAACATTCCAAGTGGCTGCAATAGTTGAGAAACTTCCTCCAAGTTGGACGGACTTCAAGAATTACCTTAAGCATAAGCGAAAGGAAATGACCATTGAAGACCTTGTGGTTCGCTTGCGTATTGAGGAAGATAATAGAGTGTCTCTAAAAGGAACTCAAGTTGAAGGTACTGCAAGAGCTAACATTGTTGAGCATGGTCAGTCTTCAAGGGGGAATAAGAGCAACAAAGGTCACAAATTTGGTGAAAAATCAAAAGGTAAGGGTCGGGACCTTGGGCCTAGAAAAGGTGGTGTGAAAAAGAAGGTTAGTTCCTTCAAAGGGAAATGTTACAACTGTAACGAAGCTGGTCACAAAGCTGATCAATGCAAAGCACCTAAACGTGAGAAAGCGCTTATGGTTGATGATGATGTGCCTTTAGTGGCCATGATTTCAGACCTCACTGCCATGATGGAGGAGGTTAATTTGGTGACTAACAACCCAAAAGGGTGGTGGGTGGACACTGGGGCTACTCGTCATGTTTGCCCAGACAAGACCCTCTTTAGTACGTTTAAAGAGGTGGTGGGAGACGAGAAGCTGTACATGGGTAATGCTGCTACAGCAGATATCAAGGGAGAGGGTGATGTGATCTTGAAGTGGACTTCTGGAAAAGAGCTCACTTTAAGCAATGTGCTTTATGTTCCCGACGTGCGTAAAAGTCTTGTGTCGGGATGGTTGCTTAACAAGTTTGGCTTTCGTTTGCTTTTTGAGAGTGACAAGTTTGTTTTAAGTAAGCATGGTGTGTTTGTTGGTAAGGGCTATGCCCAGAATGGTATGTTCAAACTCAATGTAATGGCTGTTACTAAGAACATGAATAAGAATGCTACTACTTCTGCTTACTTGGTTGAGTCTCCTAATGTTTGGCATGGTCGTCTTGGTCATGTTAATTTTAATTCGATGCGTCGTTTAATTAAATTAGAATACATACCAACGTTTGCCATAGACTCTAAATCAAAATGTAAAACATGTGTTGAAGCCAAACAAACAAGATCATCATTTAAATCAGTTAATCGAATAACTGAGCCCCTTGACTTGATTCACACTGATGTGTGTGATTTAAAATCAATTCCCACTAGAGGTGGCAATAAGTATTTTATTACTTTTATTGACGACGGTACGCGGTATTGCTATGTGTATTTACTTAAGAGTAAAGATGAAACAATTGACAAGTTTATCTTGTTTAAAGCTGAAGTTGAAAACCAACTTAATAAGAAAATAAAGCGTGTGAGAAGTGATAGGGGAGGTGAATATGTTTCGCCATTTGGGGATGAATGTGCCAAAAGTGGCATAATACACGAGTGTACCCCTCCCTATACACCCCAATCAAATGGTATTGCGGAATGGAAAAATCATACCCTAAAAGAAATGATGAATTCCATGTTGATAAGTTCTGGAATGAGCCAGGACATGTGGGGGGAGGCCATTTTGTCGGCCAATTTTTTGTTAAATAAAGTTCCTTTCAAGAATAAGGATGTAACACCATATGAGTTATGGTGGGGACATAAATCATCCTATAAATACTTGAAAGTGTGGGGGTGCCTGGCCAAGGTAATTGTTACACCTCCAAAGGCTCTTAGAATTGGGCCTAAAACTGTTGATTGCATATTTATTGGATATGCCCAAAATGGGACATCACATCGTTTTCTTGTGCATGAGTCCAAAAATCCTGATGTTCATAAGAACTCCATAATAGAAACAAGGCCAGGAAATGCAACTTATTTTGAAGAGGAGTTCCCAATGTTATTAGAACAAACTCATGCGAGTTCATCAACAGCGGTTGATAAGGTTGTTCAAAATAAAACCCATGAACGATCAGAGGATGAAGAGGTTGAGCCAAGAAGGAGCAAAAGGCAAAGGATTGAAAAATCTTTTGGGCCTGATTTCCTTGCTTACATGGTTGAGAGTGAGCCTCAAACCTATCGACAAGCAGTCACCTCTTCAGATGGACCTCAATGGAAAGAAGCCATCAAAAGTGAGATTGATTCTATTTTGCAGAATCATACTTGGGAGCTAGTTGATCTTCCACCAGGGTGCAAGCCACTTGGATATCGATGGATATTCAAGAGAAAAATGAAAGCTGATGGCTCTGTTGACAAGTATAAAGCAAGGCTCGTAATCAAAGGGTATAGACAAAAGGAAGGTCTTGACTACTTTGACACATACTCGCCTGTGACTAGAATAACTTCTATAAGATTGGTGCTTGCAATTGCAGCTTTGAGAAATTTGGAAATACATCAAATGGATGTAAAAACTGCATTTCTGAATGGGGAATTAGAGGAAGAGATTTACATGGAGCAACCTGAGGGTTTCTCTGCTCCGGGCCAAGAAGGCAAAGTATGTAAACTCGTTAAGTCACTGTATGGCTTAAAGCAAGCTCCAAAACAATGGCATCAAAAGTTTGACCATGTTATGCTTAACAGTGGTTTCAAAATAAATGAATGTGACAAGTGTGTCTATGTGAAGGACACTTCTAAAGGTTATGTAATCTTATGTCTTTATGTGGATGATATGCTTATCATTGGGAGTGATGACAAGATGATCAAATCCACTAAAGACATGTTGAAAGCGAGATTTGACATGAAAGACATGGGTCTAGCTGATGTAATTCTTGGAGTGAAGATTATTAGAACCCAAACTGGTCTTGTGTTAAGTCAATCTCATTATGTGGATAAGATCCTTGAGAAATTTAATTCGGAAGACACAAGTGTGGCTCAAACTCCGATTGATACCTCTCAACATTTGTCAAAGAATAGAGGAGAGGGTGTTGCTCAATTGGAGTATTCAAGGATCATTGGCAGTTTGATGTATCTCATGTCATGTACCAGGCCAGACTTAGCATATGCTGTGAGCAGGCTAAGTAGATATACCAGTAATCCCAGTGCTGAACATTGGAAGAGCATGACAAGATTGTTAAGGTATTTGAGATACACGAGGAATTATGGACTGCATTATGGCCAAGATCCAGCTATTGCCGAAGGATACAGTGATGCCAACTGGATATCCGATATGAAAGATTCTAAATCCACAAGTGGTTATGTGTTTACCCTTGGAGGAGCAGCTATAGCTTGGAAATCTTCCAAGCAAACTCTTATAGCTAGGTCCACAATGGAATCTGAATTTATTGCTTTAGATAAAGCTGGAGAAGAGGCAGAATGGATACGTCAGTTTTTGGAATATATTCCAAGATGGCCTAAGCCTGTGACGGCTATTTGCATACATTGCGATTGCCAGTCGGCAATTGGTAGAGCTAAAAGTGCAATGTATAATGGTAAATCAAGGCACATACGACGTAGGCATAATACGATACGACAACTGCTCTCAACAGGAATTATCACAATTGACTATGTGAAGTCAAAGGATAACATTGCGGATCCGCTAACAAAAGGTTTAAGCAGAGAGGCAGTATACAAGTCGTCGAAAGGAATGGGACTAAAGCCCTTGGAGTAAGTTTGTACAACGGAAAACCTATCCTAGAAGATTGGAGATCCCATGATCTAGGCTCAATAGGACCACCTAACTGTACGAACTAAGATCACTGTGGGGGAGTAACCCGAGACACAAAGGGAGTTGCATGCTTCCTAGTCCATCCTTAAACAATCAGTGATGTCAAAGGAGGTTAAGCATACGGCTTTTAATGATTTTGGTAAAATCACCTATGTTAGAGAGAAGTGGGGTCGCTTCAAATGGAATTGTGGGGGGCGCAATTCCTAGAGCTCTCGCAGAACCAGGACAGTGCTCCATGACCATAAACGGACACGACAATGAGGGGTTAACCAGACCAGGGAGAGTAATGTGTGATGTGTAATAATGTCTACATAAAAAGGGGTTGGTTCAAGGACATCGCGTCTACTAACCGCTAGGAGACAAAGTATACATCACAAAGGAGGGTTCAAAGGGAATACCTACCTATCCTGCATTACTTAACCGTAGAAATTTTATTTTGACACTTGAGTGTGTGGGTCGATCTCCATTCATGTGGGGGATTGTTGGAAATTTTAATAATTAAGTATTATATTAAATGTAATATAATGACATTTAATTATAAAGCTAGGTGAATGAGAGATCTAAGCTTTATGTGTGTGGTGGAACTTTAAAGTTGGAGGAATTTGTGCTTGTCCCACATTGGTGGAAATATAAATCATGTGTTGGTTTATATCTAGAATTCTGTAGAGGAATGTATTCCTATACAATAGGACACACCCAGTGGCAGCCAGGAGGGTGCGAAGCACCCGACGCGCCCGCGCCCGCGCACGGGCTCGGGACCGGGACCGGGACGAGGGCGATGGGCGTAATGTGGCGTTTTGATGGCGCACTTTGCACTTCGCATGCTCGCATCGTCGCGAGCCGCTTGAGAGCCGCCTTTATATTTTTAACTGAGCTTGGACTGGAGTGGCTCGAGCCTGTGGCCAAGACTGGGTAATTAATGTGGTCAAGTCAATGAAATTAATTGACTTAATTTCAATCATTGACCACGTTTGAATTCTAGTCAAACGAAGTTAATGCCAGACTTAATTTCGAAATCAATGAGGCGTATTACTAGGCTCGGTTTCGTGTATAAATACCGAGTGCAAAACTCTGTTTTGACACACCGGAAATTCTCCAATTCATGTTCTCGAACCACCACCTTCTTTCAGAAAAATTTCCTAACTTTTCAGACCTGCAGGCTCTTGTTTCAGGTACTGTTTCAGGTGCTTGGCTAACTCCGGCAGTGCAATCTGCTTAGGCTGTTGTACCCTGGGAAACAGACGGGTTCACCTGGTTGGCCCGAAATCTGTTTTAAGGGAAGCGTGTTTTACACGTGCCTCAGTCACATCGAGTTTCTTTTGCCTTCCTTAGTATTTTCCTTTCAGTTTGTAATTTTCTTTCTGTTTGTATTCTGTTAATTTCATTATTGTATTGTAATCCGATTTCATTTAATAAACGACTGTATTTCTTTTATTTTGTGAACGGTGTTCCTACAATTTTCGTCTTCTACCCTCTGGACTTCACGTTCGTTTGTCCAACAGATGAGTGTTTGTTTTTCACTCGCATCCTTTTTCTATTCCAATTTTAAATGTAAATTTGTAAGGATTTATTAAAATTAATTTCCAATGAGCTTAGAAGAAATGACAATTTTTAATATTGTAGATTGGTGGAGTCGCTTTGACTTCCGGTCTTATTTCGGCGGTGGAGGAGAGGTATGGAGTTACATAAATTTAAAACACTTGTATCCGATTCAGTAATTTACAGAATATGTTGAATTATGTTTCTTGACTATAATGTGTAGAGTTTTACATGAAGCAATTGATACTGTTGATGTAAGTTTTTATTTATGATGGATTGTGTTTCCTCTATGAATTAAAGCTTTGTTGAAGTATGAATTTAGATTTTTATAAAACTTGGATTCTTGATCTTTGGCCTTAGTTCAAAGGTTTGTATGTCATATTTTTATACAAAGTTTGACTTTTTTAATAGGTATTGCATTCAAGGACCCATCCGTCGTTTGTGGCTTGGTGAGGCGGGGCCGTAAGTCAATTATAGCTTCTTTTCTTTTCTTTTCTGTTTATAATCACAAAGTTGAGGAGGCAATGTTTGTCCATTTACAAATAAATCGATTTGGAGTTATGGTGTATCCCAAATTAGTGGAAGCAAAAAGTTTTGGTACAAATGAAACGGGTTGTATGGCGTTAAGAGGTTGAAAGTCTCCAAGACTGTATTGAGTTATTATTACTATAGGATATATTTTCTGCAACCATACATAATGCATTAATTGTTTAATCATCGAATTGGACCAAAAAAAAATTGTTTTTTAACATTAGAAGTGCCAACTTTTAAGTTTTAACAGGTTACCTCGGCCCACACATCTTGCCACCTCTATACACACAAAATGCATTCCAACCCCTAACGATTGCTACTGATTCTATGTAGATACTAGGAGTAATCGATTACGGTCGTGAAGCTTGGATGCATCGAGAAGATTGGATTAAAAACGACATTCATATAGCAGTAGGCAAAAAGACAAGGATTCTTATTATCTTCAAGCACAACAATGTGTTACATAAACTCCTAGAAACTAAAATCGCTTTTCGTACTTTCGTTCATGTAATCAACCTTACACTACTCACCAACTTTTTCCAACTAATTTTAACATACATTATGCAGATTGAATATGCAGTTTTAAGAAAATGAGCGTGAATGTGCTTTTTTTTTTTTTTTTTTTTTGAGTTGGTTGTTGTTGTCCCACATCGTTGGAGTGTAAACAGTTGATAGAGTGGAGATGAGAAGTGAAGAAACAATAAGTATCACGGTGATTATCACTAATCCTCATGTGGTTTATACTTACGTAACATCAGGTATAATCCTTTACCCAAACCTCTAGGTTTAACCCGTGTGAGAATGATGAGTGAGTGTATGTGTGTTGAATGAGTAACGACACAAGATATAAGTGGTTCGGTCGGAAATGACCTACGTCCACTGTAACTAGCCGGAATGTTATTGATGATCCAATATTACAAGAGACTAGTGTTAGGTTACAATGAGTAATTTCGGATCCTTCTTCAAGGAGATGACTATCCTTATTTATAGGCGAGCTCGTGGGTCTGGTTGAGAGGCCCATGAGAAGTTATCCTTACTTAGGCGTGACCAAGGCCCAAGTCCAGGGTCTTCGGTAAAATGGCGGGAAAAGGCGGATCACTGTAGATGACGTCAGGCTGCAGCATGATCGTTGCTCGAGGTGGACACGTGGCAGCCTCTGACTGGTGAACAACGGCCTTACCCTGGCTACAGTTATTGACCGTGCCTTTACCACCTGATTTGACGTCTGACAGTGGTAGGGGATGTCTGCTGGTTACTGTTGACGACGGCATGGTGGGAGCGTGGGCACAGTCATGTCGATGTTCCTGTCAATAGTGGTTGTACCAGCTCTGCCACCTGTCATACTGCCATTGGCGCGTACTCTGTCAGGAACCTTGCTGAATCTTCCTTTTGTGATCTCCTGTACCTCGTACCGAAAGTAGTAAGGGAAGATTCCGCGCGTGGGAGCACGCGCTTATCAACTGTTGTGTGTTACTTATCACTTGGCGGCCTTACGCGCTGGCTTGCTCTTTGGCTCGCCAGCGCTGTGGAGGAAGCATGGCGCCAGGATTCCGGTCTATGGGGATAGGGATGCCGCCTCCCTCTAGATTAGGCTCCCTATCCCTTCAAGTCCCCCTAGTCTAGGACTTCTCCTGCTCTTTTATGGAGAGGAGGTGGAGTGCTAGGCTCAAAATGTCGAGTCACGGATGAAAGCTCATCTGCTTTTGGTTGCACTGAAAACTTGTTGTCATGGATGTGTTCCGCCCCGACTTGTGTAGAAGTTTGGCGGGGAACGTCTTTTTGTTTTTACGTCAAGTTTGCGCTGGGGAAGACGTGCTCCGCCATGACCTGTGAGGGAGTTGGGCGGGGAACGTCTTTTTTGCTTCTACGTCAAATTTGCGCCGGGGAAGACGTGCTCCGCCATGACCTGTGAGGGAGTTGGGCGGGGAACGTCTTTTTTGCTTTTTCGTCAACTATGCGCTTCCGAATTGAATGCGCCTGAATGATTAATGCGGGTCTGGAGTTGTAATAAATTTGGAATCATTGGCAATCAATTTGTCTCTCATAAATTGGAGTTAATGCGCATGGAATTCGAATGATCAGTTTCTTCAGAGGGAAGCTTAAGGGTTGCTGGCGTGTCAGGTTGTTGTCTGTTGTGCTGACTGGCGTGGGTCACATCATCAGGGTGCAGTTACCAACCTTTCGTCTGGTGTCAGGCGCGTGTGCCGCCACGCACTCCAACAGGCTTCCTTGTGGTTCAGATTGTGCCACGTGTCATGGGGCACGTGTATTGTGTCAGGCACGTGGTTTTCCACGCGCTTGATATTTCGAAAAGGTGACATCTGTTGACACGTGTCGCCCATCCTTCGGAGTGACAGCTGGGAGTGGTTCCCCGTATTGATCTGGGCCGTCTGTTGACGCATGCGACACGTGGCGTCATCTGAGCTCTTGAATTTGAAAAAGGTGTGATGGTTTGCTTATCCTTGTGGGCCCACCGTCATTAATGCAATGAGTATATAAGTCTCATTGAGACTTCATAAACGGTTACTCTCTCACATTTCTTTTCATATTCCTTTCTTCTTCTTCTTCTTTTCTTCTCCGGTGAACCTTTGAAGTTTCCGTTCAATCTTCAAAGATTTCCATAATCTTGAAGATTTATTGTTGAAACTTCGCATTTGGTCACCTTCTTGTCATTGTTCTTGTTGTTGTCTTACCATCGTTCTTAACGTTCTTCTCCAACTTCAAGTTTTCCGTTGAAGATTCCGGTGGATCTTCAAGTTTTCCGGTCAATTTCCCAGTTTCCGGTTTCTTTCTTTATTTATTTCTCTTTGTTACAAGATGTCTGACTTGTCCGTGAGTCAGTCGCCCTCTGGGGATGCTTTGGGTAAGGGACCGGCGGTGGAGGAGGTTGAGGAGGAGGTGACGGTGGAACAGGGGAAGATCAAGGAGAGGAAGCTGATGACCAACACTTATTGTGTTTGGAATCAGACCTCCTTTGACGAGTTTTGCAAGGTATATGGGATCTTGCCGGAATGGGAACCGGTGTTGCCGTCTCCGGCCGATACCGTTCTTTCTACTGATAGTGGGCAAATTGCCCTGTATGAGGCCCACTTTACTAAGTGTGGGTTCCGCCTACCTTGCACCCGCTTCCAGATAGATACGCTGGTGGCTTATGGTGTTGGGCCTACGCAACTGACTGCCTTTGGGATGCTAAGGCTAGTCCATTTTGAGGCCTCTTGCCGCACACTGGAGATTGAACCGACCGTGGAGCGGTTCAATGTGCTTTATTTTCTTGCGCGGGATGAGATGTGGTTCTCTTTCATACCCCGCCCAAAGGTGCCGCCGATGGCTACCAACACCCCTAAATCTCTGCATTGGGCGAAGGAGAGGTTCTTCTTCATTAAGAGGGGTGTTATTCCTGTTGGGCTTCCATGGAAGGTGATTGCCGATGGGCAACGTGTGGCGGATATGGCGGTGTTGAAGGATTACAAGGCGCAGCCTTGGTTTGTTACTCTTACCTCCAACGCAACGAAGTTGGAGATCAAGGGTTTGACGGAGGGGATTTTCCTCCTGCTGGGTCTGAGCCGCGTTGGCATTCGGGCGGGCAAGGAGCCCTATATAGCTCAGGAGGGTAAGTGTCTTCTTTTACATATGCTTGTTTCTTTTATGAAGTCTTACTAACTGTGCTGCAACTGTAGGTGTGAGCAAATTTCAATTTTATGCCGTCCGCGAGGAGAAGGGTATCAAGTGGAGGGCGCTGGCTGTGGGCCAGGTGTCTTCTCTGGAAGAGTTTGCTGCTTGCTTCTACTATCCAGACCTTACCAGCGCGCCCAAGCCTTATTGCACCACTGGTGAGTCTTGTGATCCCTTGTTTGTTAGCCTTTTTGGCGATGACTCTACTAATTCTTCAGTAGAGGTTGTTCAGCCTGTGAAGGCTTCTGCGGGGCGTGGTCGTTGGAAGCACGCTCCGCGGAAACATAAATATGGGGTGAAGCCTGTTTCTGGTTCTGACTCAGAGTCTTCCGCTTTAGTAGGGGAGGTTATCAAGGGGCGTCGTCGAAGACGAGATGGGCCCGCTTCAGAGGATGAGGATGAAGATGATTCCTCTAAGCTGCAGAAGAGGAAGAAGCGGTCCACCAGCGCCACTGCCAGTAGCGCTGCTACCTCAAAAGAGGCACCCTCTATGCCTACTGGCGGTGAGGGGGGTGAGGGTGTTGCACAACCCTCTGAAACAGTTACTGCTCCCCAGGCTATCCTTGGGGATGTTAGTAAGGAGAAGTCCACTTCCCCTGGGGGTGGAGCGCAAGGGGGGTTGCGTCGGTGTTCTCTGTGGGCATTGGCGCTGCCCCTACTCGTCAGCCTCTGTTCAAGAAGCTGATTAAGAAGAAGGCGCCTGGTAGGTCTTCTTTCATTATTTTTCAAGTTTTTTCCTTTGTTCCGCCCTCAGTATGTTTATTTTCCTTTGTTGTAGTTCCGCCCAAGATCATCCCTATTCCTCCTCCTGTGTCTCCGTCCGCTGAGGCGGCTAGGATTGAAGAGGGGAGGCTTTGGAGGGAGAAGGAGGAGGTGCAAAAACAGGAGGCGGCCAATGAAGCCCTTTGGAGGGCCGAGGCTGAGAAGATTGTTGCCGCCAATGAAGCTAAGAAAAAGGCTGAGGCGGAGAAACAGGCTGAGGAGGAGCGCCTACGTCTCCAAGAGCAACAATTTTCGGAGGAAAAAGCCCGCCTCTTGAAGGAGAAGGAGGCCAAGGAGTGCTCCGATGTTGAGGCTCAAGGGATGGCCCATGAAGGTGATGGCTTCGAGAGGGCGCTCTTGGAGACGGGTGGCGGGAGTGCTAGGCAGAGCTCACGCCAGACTAGGCGTGAGTCTTCTGGTCCTGGTGGCAGGGAACCAGCCTATGATGGTTCTTGCTGGACAGGCGGTGACGCCATTTGGCGTCCCCGCTGGGCAGTCAGGGAGAATACATTATTTTCCAACTCTCTGGCTGCCGAAGAGTTTGTTAGTGAGGTGGTGCCTCCCTATGAGCGCACTCACCAGGATATGTTGAGTCGTCTTGACTTAATCTCCGCAATGTGTGTGAATCAGGCGACTCAACTGTCCATGATGGACTCGTTGTGCCATCGTGATGGGGCGATGCAGCGAGACATTGAACGCTTGGAGTCAGAGAAGGCGGGCCTCGCTGAAAGGGAGGCTGCCTTCAAGGCAGAAATCTCCAAGTATCGTCGTCGCGCCCATGAAGCTGAAGATAAGGTAGCCAAACTTGAAGGGGATGCGGCGGCGGAGAGGCGGCAGTGGTCGGAGTCCTGGAAGCGTAGCAATGAAGATACTATGCGCTTGAAGGAACTCCTGGCTGAGGCTCAAGAGGCAAGGCGGGCGGAGAACCGGAAGCTTGAGGAGAAGTCCAAGGCCCTCTCAGAAAGAACTGCTAAGTATGTGGAGAAGCGCTTGTAACTGGAATCTAAAGATGCTCAACTTGTTGCGGCTACTGAGCGTATCTCCTTTCTGGAACAGGAGAGGGTCCAGATCCTGAATGCAAAGGAGGATCTGGAGCAAGATCTTGGCTCCTCTGAGCAGGCCCGCGCCGCTGCCGTCAAAGAATGTGAATCCACAAGGCGGCTTTTAGAGGAGGCAGTGGCTGTTCAGAGTCAAATTCAGGACTTTATCCGCTGGCTGATGACTGCTGGGATTGAGGGGGTAAGCATCCTTTAGTTTCCTTCTTGTTTGCCTTGTCTTTTGTTTGTCATTCATTATTAACTGTTTGTCTTCCTTTAGATATGTAAGCGCTTCTGGCAGGAGCCGAAGTTGGGCGACCAAGTTGCTGCCATAGCTGCCAGCGCCCAAGCTTATGGGTATGGGGAGGGTTATGAGGATGGTTTCTTGGCGGCTCAGAATGATGAGCGCCTTGACCTCGCGGAACATTATGGGAAGCCCTTGAAGGAGGAGTATGAAGCAGAACTAGTCAAGTTTGAGAAGGTTGACTTCCCCATCCTTCAAGTGATTGCTGACTGCAATCGTAATGCGGACCTTCCTGCTGCCCTTAAGTACTTTATAGAAAAATCCGATGAGCTGGCGCGGGAAGCGGAGCAGAAGCGTCTAGAAGAGATGCGCCAGAAGGCTTTCGGCGATGGTACCTCTACCTTGCCTGATGAATAGGCGCCTTTATTTTTGATGACTTGTAACTATTTGTAAATATGAAAGGGTTTTTAATTCCCGTAGATTAATGAAAGATTTGTGGTTTGTTATATCATGTGACTTTCTCACTCTAACTTCTGTGTACTTATTTAACCAAGTCGTCACATGGTGTGTAAGTATAAGTTAGGGCGCGCGTCTGCCTAGACAGTCCGGCGTCTAAGTGTAAATATACTTTTGCCTTGAAGACTGTAGCGAGGCGCGACTTGTGCCATAGGGTCCGAGTTGGGCGCGTGAGAACCTTGCCTAGAAGACCATTGACTTCGCTTTTGTGTAGTGTGTGTTCCTCTTGTCCGACTTGTGTTTAACAAGTCTAGAAGACAAGGGTCTTTCACATATACACGTTTTGCGCGTCAGTTACGTCCGGCAAGTAAACCCGTCTTGAAGACCATAGTATGTTGTGCTGTGCGCAAGTTTGTGCAAGTCCGACGCGCTCAAGGCGCGTCTGGAAGACTTGCATTGCTTTGATAGTCAGCAGTGTTGGTCCGACATAGGTTTTGTCCAAGCCTTGAAGACCCTGGCGCGGAAAAAACAAGTAGAAATACAGATATAGGAAACCATTTTTCATTGATAGGTGGGACGGCATGTGTAGCCGTATTACAAGTATGTTACAAATAGCAGCGCCGCAGTTGGGCGTCGTTCCAAGATCGTGGGATAGGTGTGCCATCCAGTCTTTCTAGCGCGTAAGCGCCTTTGCCCAATACTTCTTGTACTTTGTATGGACCTTCCCAAGTAGGAGCTAGTTTTCCAGCCTTTTCGGCGTTGGAAGCTTCATTGTTTCGGAAAACGTAGTCCCCGATCTTGAATGCGGATTCTTTGGCGCGCTTGTTGTAATAGCGCTCTAGTTGTGTCTTGTATTTGGCCTCTTTGATGGATGCAAGATCGCGGCGTTCTTCTAGTAGATCGAGGTTCAAGCAGAGTTCTTTATCGTTGTCCCTTGTTTCGACCATCAATACTCTCGCGGAGGGGCAAGCAATTTCTGCGGGAATGACCGCTTCGGAACCATATGTTAGGCTAAACGGCGTTTTGCCGTTGTTGGTTTTAGTGAGGGTGCGGTAAGCCCATAATACATGGGGCAGTTCATCTACCCACCCTGTTCTTTTGGTTCCAAGGCGTGCTTTGATGCCTTCTACGATCGTGCGATTGGCCCTTTCGACTTGACCGTTGCCTTGCGGGTGCGCAACCGACGTGAATATTTGATGAATACCCATTTGGGCCAACCATTCTTGTAGGGATTGGTCTTCAAATTGTGTGCCATTGTCGCTTACCAGTTGCATTGGCAGGCCAAATCTACAGATAATGAATTCCCAGATGAATTTCTTGACATGTGCGCCGTCGATCTTAGCCAGAGGTTTTGCTTCGACCCATTTTGTAAAGTAATCGATGGCGACGATTAAATACTTTACGTTGCCTGGTGCTGTTGGGAATGGGTCTACTAGATCGATGGCCCATTTCTGGAATGGCCATGCCGCCGTGACGGGTACCAGGTTGTTTTTGGGGCGCAGGGTGTTTGGGGCATGACGTTGGCAACTGTCACATTTGCGCAATTCATTGACCGCGTCCACGTGCATGCCCGGCGAATAATACCATGCGTTCATCAACTTTTCCAATACCATTCTTGGGCCTGTGTGCAACCCACATGTTCCCTCGTGTATATCTTTGATCAGGAAGGAGGCGTCTGCGGAGTCTACGCAACGCAGCAGTGGCCCTAGGTAGGAACGGCGATACAAGGTATCGTCTACAAGTTGATAGTGTAGAGCCTTGTGTTTAATCTTCCGGGCTTCTGACTTGTCATCGGGCAAGTTGTCGGAGGATAGGAAAGCCTTGATTGGGGTCATCCAGGACGCATTGCCTGTTTGGATGACGTTCACTTGTCGGGGTGGGACAGATGGTTTATTCAGAACTTCGACTCGGACTTCTTTGGCCATGTGTTCAAAGACCGTGGATGCCATTTTGCTTAGTGCGTCAGCCGGTTTGTTTTCGCTGCGTCGGATATGTTCGACCGTGCAGGAGTCAAATCGGCTCATGAGTTGTTTGGCTTGTTCCAGGTACAAAGCCATGGTGTTGTCCTTTGCGTCGTAGGATCCATTAATCTGCCGTGCGACAAGTAGTGAGTCCACGTGTGCCTCCATGTGCCTGGCCCCCATTTTTTCCGCAATGCGGAGGCCTGCCAGCAACGCTTCGTATTCCGCTTCATTATTTGTGCTTTTAAAGTCGAGGCGGATGGCGTATGTGAACTCGTGTTTATCTAGGCTGATGAGGCGAAACCCTGCGCCGGCGCCGTCGTCGTTGGAGGCCCCGTCTGTGTAGAGGGACCACGTTTGCGACGGGTCTTGTATCAGCGTGGGTGATTCTGCTGCTTGGCATTCTTTGACTTTATCCTTGGGTATTTCTGTGGCGAAGTCTGCGAGGACTTGCCCTTTGATTGCGGTCTGGGGTTTGTAATTGATCGTATGTTCCCCCAGCTCTATGGCCCACTTCGCCAGGCGGCCCGATAGCTCGGGTTTGGCGAGTATGTCGTTTATCTGATAGTCCGTGAGAACATTTATCGGATGGCCTTGGAAATACCTGCGCAGTCTTCGAGATGCATGGATGAGAGTGTAACACACCAACCGATGGCGGAATCATCGAGGTGCCACGTAGTGACGATTGTTCAACAGCTCATGGTACTAAAATGTAAATATTTGATTATTGAATATTGTTTTACAACATGTGAAAATGAATACATAACAAAATTGAGATAGTTGATTTATTTAGTCTAAGTCCAAAGTCCTATATGAAGCGTCAAGCAGCTTATCCTGAAACATGCACGAAAATAAATTTTGTCAATATATGATGTTGGTGAGTACTACTTAGCTTTGTACATATAGTATAAGTTTGAAAAGTAGTACAATTCATGTGTCTAGCATCACCAAGGCATTATGTAAACACGCAAGTAACCAAACAAGACAAAGATCAAATGTAAAGTTTGTACAATGAAATTGATAATGAGCACCTCAACACGTGTCAAGTCTAAAAGAGCACCATAACATAAGTTATGTCTAAATGAGCACCGTAACATAAGTTACGTCTGTATGTAAAGAGCACCATAACATAAGTTATGTCTAGATGTATGATTTTGTATGTAAGCTACGTTCATGTTCAAACATAAGCACAAAGATAATCAAGACACGCATATGAATTGTAAATGAATAAAAATGTATGTGTAAATGAATTTGTAAGTTTTGTATACTTGTGCATGAATCATCCCAAAAGTGTGAAAACGAAAAAGGGGATAAGTAATACTCACCTTAGCAAGGTGTTAAGTCTTGTGGAATTGAATAAGTGTAATCCAATGTTGCCAAGTATCACCCTATGTATAATGTAACAAATAAGTCTAAGTCTATCTAGTCTATAAGTATTTTCTAGGGTTTCGAATTGGGGATACGTATTCGTTTGATAAAAAAAATTAAATGTTTAATAAATAAGAGAAATTTGATAAATAATTAAACAAAAGTCTTTTTGTATATTTTAAATCAAGAATGGTCACAATATAAAGTTTTAAGTGTGAAAATAATTTTTATAAAATTATTTTCTTAAAAATAGAATATTAAATCTATTTATTTCAATTTGTCAAAAATATAACTTTAATATTTAAAAATATTAAAATTAAAGAATTTTTAAATTAAAATTTGTATTTCTGTTCCAAATGAATAGAAATAATTTATGTAAAATTTTGGTGAAAAAATATTGAAAAATGAATTTATTATGATTTATTTATGATTAAAACTGACAAAAATTAATTAAAAATATAAAATGAATGGTTTTTCTGAAATAAAAATAATTTCTGAAATGTTTATTGTTATACAAGTTTAGAATAATTTTTGTGGGATTTAATAAAATTGTTTTGATATTTTTATAGAATTTTACAATTATAAATGAATAAACTTGTAATATTTATTATATATATTAAATAAATGATTTTTGAAAAACTAAAAAATTGGACGGCAAAGTTTATTATTGAAATAACATAAAATAAATTTTGTAGAATTTATAAAATAGTTTTAGTATTTTAAAACGATTTTTAAAAGAATAAAGATAATATAAGTGTAAAGGATAACACAAAACAAAAAAAAAGGTTGTTTATGGTGGGACTCGAACCTGGGCCATAGGCCGGTTCACAGTTTTAAACAACAAGGGATCACCAACTGATCTGGGGATCAGTTTATGTTTGAACTTGTTTTGTTTTAAACTTAAACAGATACTGCCTGTTACACCTCTTCTTCCCCAAATCATAATATGATGAACCCTAGATTATTAATCAAGACAATCACGATCTAATAACAAAACTGATAAAGGGGTTTTATTTCCTGACAAAAACCGACCCTATATCAATAAATAACGGAGTTTGAGATGTACCTATAATGGTGAAAAACGAGCACACCTACTCGGTTTAAGGTACTTCAATTCAGCAAGCAATAGAGGTTGTGAGGTGTTTCTGATAGAGGGATTTTTGTATTCGGCTCCTTCTTATTCAACATATGGTTTCAATTTATACTAATTGCCATTAATTGGAAGGTTAATATCTTTGACTCATTTAGTCAAAACACCCGTTAATTAGGCTCAATCATGAGCTATATTTGCGTGTTTGATAAGTTGTGACCACGCAGGAATTATTGTAGGTCAAAACCATATTAAAATGCATTCCAAATATAATTCCATCAAATGGTCAAAATGGAAGCTTCTTGGTCAAGTCTGTGTTGACTTGTGTTTTTACACAGCTGTTCGAACAGCAGTAAGGAAGGAGGAACAGGTCTGATACGTTTATAGGAAGGGTTAAAACAATTCAGATCTGGTTCTAAACAACAAACGAGTGTGTGGTGTAGTGGTGGTTGATGTTTGGTTTGGTAGCTGGCCCGGGTTCGAGTCCGGGCAGCTACAATTCCTTTTTCTTTTTCTTTTTTTGATCAGGTAGGAGGGGAGAAGATTGGGCTTGGTCTGATGTTGGGCTTGGTTCTGGGCCTGACGTGTAGCAGTCAAGGGAAGGCAAAGGAGAGGGTGGTTTTGTTTGGGCCAGATGTTGGGTAGTTGGTTTGGGCTCAAGGTTTGGTCAAGACTAGTATTATTATTTATTATCATTATTATTATTATTATTATTATTATTATTATTATTATTATTATTATATATAAAAATAAAATATAATGAAAAGAAAAGTGACGGTTGTCACAGAGAGCGAGGACCGGCTTTTCCATGATTGTGTACCTTGTTTCCGCATCTAACAGCGTGCGGCTGATGTAGTAGATTGGTGTTTGCACGCCCTTGCGATCAACCATTAGGACCGCGCCTATTGCCCGCTCGGTGACAGACAAGTAGAGCGTGAGCGGTTCTTTGGGAAGAGGTGTTGTTAGCGTCGGAAGATTCATTAGGCACTGCTTCATTGCTTGGATTGCTGATTCCGCCTCTGGGGTCCAGCGAAAGCTGCTCTTTTTCAAACAATTTTTCAAAGTGTCCACGAACGGGAACGACTTTGAAGCATAGTTGGACAGGAATCGGTTGAGGGCTACGAGGCGGCCCATCAGTGTTTGTACTTCTTTGACGGAGGCGGGTGACGGCATTCTTTCGATGGCTTGCACTTTTTCTGGGTTGGCGCGGAAACCATCCCGTGTCACTATGACGCCCAGGAACTTGCCTTCTTCCATCCCGAATGAACATTTGCTCGGGTTTAGTTTCATGCGCACTTTACGGAGCTGATTGAATGTTTGTTGAATATCCCGGAGCATGTCACCTTCCTCCTTGCTCTTGATTACAAGGTCGTTGACGTATACTTCAAGCCGTACGCCGATTTCATTGATAAAGGCCGTGTCCAATAGGCGCTGGTATGTAGCCCCCGCATTCTTCAAGCCGAAGGGCATCTTAGTGTAACAGAAAATACCCGCGTCGGTGCGGAATGCTGTTTTGTCTTCGTCTTCTTTAGCCATTTGAATCTGGTAGTACCCTTTATATGCGTCCAAGAAACACTTAAACCGATAAGGGGAGAGAGAATCCACTTTTAGATCAATTTCCGGCAAAGGATAACAATCCTTAGGACATGCCTTGTTGATATCCTTATAATCGACGCACATGCGCCACCCTCCATTAGCTTTTGCGACCATGACGGGGTTGGCCACCCAAGTTTGGTATCTGATGGGGCGGAGAATGCCCACGTTGAGCAGCTCGGTGACCTGTTCGTTCATGGCCTTTGTTTTCTCCGGGCCCATACTGCGCTTCTTTTGTACTATTGGCTCTACGGAGCGGTAGACGTTGAGTCTGTGTTCCGCTATTTCGCGAGGGACACCGACCATGTCTGCCGGTTGCCATGTGAAGACATCCATGTTGCTGATTAGGAGCTGCTTCAAATGATTGCATATGGTTTCGGAGATTTCATGGCCAATGACCACCGTTTGTTCCGGAAATTTCGGGTTGAGTACCCATTTTTCCGGCTCAGTGCGGGCGTTTGTCTTGACCATTTTTGGGGGTTTGGCGGTTTCTGCCATGTGGCAATCTTTGTTACCCCGAATAAAGGCAATGCCTGTCTTGGTTGGAAAGCCCACCATCGCGTGCGTCGTGGAAGCGTTGGCATTAAAACGCGCGATGCCTTCCCGACCCAACAGTATATCATGATTGGAGGTGGCTGGCAAGACCATGAAGTCGCATATCTCCGTGCACTCATGGGTGTCGTCAGACCATGTGACTGGCATGGATAGCATGCCCCGCGGCATGATGGTCTCGTGGATGAAACCAGAGATGGGTTCATTAACTGGTATAAGCTTTGCTTTGTCGTCCTCATCCAGCTGTTGGAAACACTGCTCGTACATGATGTCAGTGCTGCTGCCGCCGTCTAGGAACATGTACCGCGTGCGGTAGTGTCCGAAGATTGCGGTTATGACAAGTGGGGCGGTGCAGGAGGCGCCGCCTCTGACTTTTGGCATGAGGACGTCAGCCTCTTTCCACGAGTCGTCAAGCGGGTGTACACGGGTGCGCTTCCCATGCTGGCTGTTTTTGCCACGCTTTGTCATGTTGCAGTGATTGATATATTTTTGTTGATCAATCCGTAGAATTAACGCGTGATTGATATATTTTTGGCAATTTAGGGCAATAACCGGCCCAATACAACACTATTACACAATCAATTACACGGCATCGATGACCCATTTGATTATTGGACGCGTATTATTAAATGGAAAGTCAACCATCTAATTAACCCTAACCCTAATCCTCTAGTATAAATTGAGGCATTCTGGACCTTGTCTAATCGCTCACAACTCTCTCTCAATCTCTATATCTCTCTAATTCTCTCTATAATTGATCAATTTGTTCGTGGTTTGACTTTTCCTTTGACCCGACCATCAACATCAAAGCTTCACTGTGAGTCTAATTTTTTTGGTGGGTTTAGTTCTTCGGCATCCCAGCAACAATAGCCCTAACATTAATCGGGCTATTGTTGCCTGGATCATCTGATTGTAAAACTAGGGTTCATCGCGTTTATATTTGGGGATAAACTGATTCAGGCTTAACATATTTATTTATTTTTAAACTAAAGACATCACAACCACCGGCCTAGGCCAAGTGGTTGTGACTCTGGTCCTTATCCGAGGTCACCCGGGTTCGAGTCCGGCTCTGACCGGTTTTTGGTATTCTTTTCTTTTCTTTTCTTTTTAGCAAACAATTAAATATATATATATATATATTAAATCCTTTAATCTTTTAAATTCTTTTTAAAATACCTAAACTATTTTATAAACTCTAAAAAAATTATAATTGCTTAATCTGATATAAAAGTGTTATTTACAATTTTTATTTTTCAAAAATTCTTTTATTTAATATTTATAATAATTAAATCATTTTTATACAATTATAATTATAAAAATCCATTTATATATCAAAACAATTTATTTAAATTCTCCAAAATTTATCCTGACTTTTTATAAAGTCAAACTTTACTGAAATAATTTTTAAATCAGTAAAATCATTTATTTTATATTTTTAAACAATTTTTATTAGATTTAATCATAATTAATTCATAATAAATCCAATTTTCATCATTTTTGCACCAAAATTTTATACAAATTATTTTTAATCATTTAGAACAGAATTATGATTTTTAAAATAAGATTTCTTTAATTTTAGTATTTTTAAATATTAAAGTTAATAATTGGCTATTTATAAATAAATAGATTTAAAAATCTATTTAAAATGAAATAATTTTATAAAAATTATTTTATTGCTTCAAACACTTAAATGTGCTCATTCAAAATTCAAACTTTATAAAAAGACTATTTTTCATTTATTATCCAATTTTCTTTATTTAATTAACTTTTTTAAATTAAATTTAACAATTGATTATCCCCAAATCGAAACCCTAGGATACACATATTAGTTACATAGACTTAGACTTATTATATATTACCTCATTATAGGGTAATATTTGGAATCACTTTGGGCAACATAATTATCATATCTTTTCAACAAGTTAACATTTGCTAAGGTGAGTTTACATAGCCCCTTTTATTTATCACCATTTTTGGGGTGAAACATGTTATAACACTTTTCATTGCAATTCAATCATCAATGTGTTTGTGTGTTTTCTATGTTGCATATTGTCTTGAGCATGATTAGAGTAAGCACCATTCTAGCATAATCATTAACATTGATCAGCCGACGGTATACATTGATAGATCTATTGGACTGACAATCCCACCCGGATACGTGCCTCCTACAAAGGTTACGTGGGTGTTTGTTATCGCATAACATATTCATTGGGACCATAAGTGTATGGTATGTATCATTTTATAACAGTCAGCAGGGTTGATTATGCACTCGATTTATTTCTAATATGTTCTCACATATGGGCTAGATTATGACACATGAATTGCATAACATTTTATTCATTTATCATCAAAAACCTATGTAATTCTCACCAACTTATGTTGACCCAAAATACTTTCAAAATTAACATGTTTCAGGTAACAATGAAGCTGAGGCTTGAGTTAGCATGAGGATTTATCTTGAAGTTTATTTGAAGTTTTTGAAGTTATTATTTGATGTTATGTATTTGAATTCTTAGACTTTATTTCACATTTTGGATGTTATGTTGGAATAAATTATTTAAAATTTATATTATACCATGTGCTACTGAAAACAATCATCAATACGTGGCACCCCGATGTTTCCGCCATCGGTTGGGGTGTTACACCGATCGCGAATGAAATGCTATACGATCGAGCTGGATTGGACTAGAGTTTTTGGAGCTTACGCGTTATTAACCAGCTAAGTCCTTTCCAATTTGCCCTTATGTTTTTAGTTTTGTATTCGGAATTTATTTTTAGTTTTGAGTCGTTTGCTATTCCTACATTGAGGGCAATGTAGAGTTTAAGTGTGGGGATGGGAAGTTGTCGTTTAGTCTGTATATAGAGTCGTTTTGAGAAAATATATATATATATATATATATATATATATATTTAAAAAAAATCGGAAAAAAAAACTGAAAAAAAATGTCCCTGATTTTGAAGTTTGCATTATATAAAATATGGAAAATGATAGGTAAGGGTGCGTGTAGTGGTGGGGGTTATGGTATTAAAATATTAAAAAGTAATAGAAGGGGGGTTATGTGGGGGTTATGGAAAAAGAGAGTGTGGTGGGAAGGGGGGTTATGAGGGGGTTATAAATGATTGGGTAATCATTGTTTTTTATTGTTTATTATTATTATTATTATTATTATTATTATTATTATTATTATTTATATAGTATTAAATTCCAAATTTGTTGTGCTTTATGATATGCACATCATGCTTCATGTTTTGTACCTGCTACCTAACACAAATTTATAATAATAATAATAAGAAGAATAATAATAATAATAATAATAATAATAATAATAATAATAATAATAATAAATCTGAAGTTGTTTTCTTCTTTTTCCTCCAACCCCCTACAACCCTTCACCATCTTCTTCACCTTCATCATCCTCCTCCAACCCCCTCCAACCCTTTATCATTCTCCTCCCCTCCTCATTATCCTCCACCTCCTCCCCATCTTCTTCACCTTCAACATCTTAATAAAATAAAAAAAAACAAATTCAGAAGAAAACGCCCGCTATCACCACGACCCTGCCACCATAAAACGCCCAATAGCGCCCCTGGGGGCGGTGTTTGGGGCGCTATAGAGGCTGAAAACGCCCCATAACCTTACCACTACACATGCCCTAAAGTCAAGTGTCTGGTTTTCAAATATTATATTTATTAGAAGAATAAATAATCAAAAGCGTGTTGACTTGGGATATGTGGGTAGGCCCAGCCGGTAGAAAAGTTTCCTTTGAGCTAATACACCTAAATATATTAGGATACCTTGTGGGTTCTCATCTAGGAAAAAACGGGGAAGCTGAAATCGCCAATAATAGTATAAGGAATGTCGTTATAAGTTTAAAACCGTTAGAATTTCTAATAAAAAGTTGAAAGAAAAAAAGAGTTGGATATAAAATAAGGGCAAGGCCAATGGTGTCGTTTCTAGGGATAGTGACTCCGGACTCGACTCCCTCTAGGATTTTCTGAAAATAAATATCTAAAAAAAAAAAGCTTATGAATTAATTAGAAATCAAAGCGAAAATGCTGAAGCTTAAGGTGTCTGGCCACTGGGATAGCGACTTGGATTGGTCACACCCTCTGAGTTAAGTATGCTGAGATGAAAAAAAAAAGAAAGAAAAAAAAAACAAATGATTTTAAATTCTCTCGGTTTTCTACATAAAACGGTTAGGAATAGTCAATTGGTTGTTCTTTTTGTTTCATATGCTTGAGGCGGGATTAGGTGAAACTGTGGCTTCTTTAGTGTGAGACCCTAGGTAGACTAAATGAACTTAAATTAAATTAACATGATAAGGGACTTAGAAACCGGCAGTTGGGTTTAAGAGGACAAATATGCCTGCAATCGCAGTTGGCACGTGATTAGATTTTTTAAAATTAAAGTAACCTATGTTTTGAGGCCAGATTATTTGATTGTGATTCCATAACATAATTTTTTTCAGGGACGAAAAAAAAGATAAGTGTGGGGATATTTGATGGATTGTAAAATACATCTATTTCCAGTGTAAAGTTTGTACAATTTACGAGTCGTTTAGATAGTGTTTTTATTAGTTTTAGGCTTGTACCGGTCTATTTTATTTAGTATAAGTTTTTATAGATTTTTATTAGTTTTGGGTATTTTTTAGTACTTATCTATTTTATTTTATATTTTGGTAGGTGTTCATGAATGTTGGAGCGTAAACGAGTAACTTTGGTAGGTGTTCATGAATGCTATATAATAATAATAATAATAATAATAATAATAATAATAATAATAATAATAATAATAATAATAATAATAATAATAATATATGAAAAGAAAAGAATGGCAAAATGCCATTGAAAGAAAACAAGAAAACCATGAGATTGTGGATTTGACTTTGAGGCCACTAAACTCTAAAGTGGCGTGACCCAAAAGTAGCCCAGATGATGACACGCGGCCCAGTAATGTAATTTAGACCTAGGAGCATTTCATGGTAAAGGATTGGAGGGTTTTCAAGAAAACGGGAGGACGTATGCACAAAGAGGGGGAGAAAAAGAATATTATTTTTCGGAGGACAGCAGACGACAGCAGCTAAAAGGCAGAGAAGAGGTGGATCGATTGAAGTGGAGGTCAAGGGTTGAAGCATAGGTGCGAGCACGGGTTGATTCTACTTTATTTATTTATTTTATTCAATCCCGTAGTGAACACCATGAATATATTTAGTTTTTATTGTTTTGATTTTATCATGACAATTATTGGCTAGATCATAGAACTACCTAGGCGATGATGATTTCACTTGAATGATTTATTTTCTTTTGGGTTTGGAACTTTTGGTTGTGGATTAATTTTAAAGTAAAGAACTTTTTATTTTCTGTTTTGATGTATATGCATATTTAGTTTTATTTAAATAACTTTTATAAACTCCACTTGCGTTTTTGTGAATGTCTTTCATGTATGAATGCCGGTTAGGTTGCGGACTGGGTGTTAGCAGCTAGTTTATGGTTAATTTCTGCAGGTTATCCATAGGAGTTGTAATTGTTAGTTAGATGATTCTAAGTGTTCTACCAATTCTCAATAGCTGTAAGGTGCGAGATTGTTGGTCTGTCTAGGGTGTTAAATTGCTAGATCTAGATGCTTTGTGAGAAGATCTTCCTAGTTTCCCTAGCATTCCTTGTAGGCCAAGTCTTATCAGAAATATTGTAGTTACCCCTTGCACTTTCGGGTGTATTGTGACTTTCGCGCTGTGAGGTAGACTGTCTAGCGGGTACTTTAAGATTCGAGTAGGTAAGCCTGTGAGGGTAACCTCTCAACCGGTGGTTTAACAGCACAACAGTATTCTAGGGTTTCCCCTTGAGAAGGGTCGAGGGTGTCTAGTTTATTTTTGATGTTTAGTATTTTAAGATCCCAGTTCCACACCAGTTCCATAGCCATTAGAAGCTTATCATTCATGTGTAGGATTCTAGCCTAGGTAGTGCCTTCCCTCACCTGATTCAAACTCCAGTTTCCAGCTTGTGTCTTTAGTTATTTTAGTTTTATTTTATTTATTTGCATTAGTTTGTTAGAAAACCCCCCAAACCATAAAAACATTATTAAGTCAGTATTTAGGATAACTAGTCGAGTCTAGTTTACGTTTTCCAGTAGAGTCTCGTGGGTTCGATACTCAGACTTACTTTAGCTTAACTGCACTGACCGGTACACTTGCCGGTTGTGTGGTTTAGGTTTAGAGAGTCTTAGGTTATAAATTTAAAACTTAGAGTATCTAGTTTAGGTTAATTGAGTTAGTTTTTACTAAACCACTTTGAGCACATCATAAGTCCACAGATATTCTACAGTCGGTTATAGACTTTTAGTGGTCTAATATGTTTGTAATTATGAATTTTGAAAAACTGATAGAATTTAAATTTTATTTATTTATATTAATATTAATAGACAGCCAATATCAGTGATTAAGATGACAGATTTTTAATAACATCTGTTATGAAAGATACTTTAAATTTATTTTCGTTCCACATTTTTGTTACTTTAATATTCATTTAATATTATTAAAAAAATAAATTTCAACTATAATGGATAACAGTTGTTTTATAAATCTGTTGACAAGTTAAAAGATACTATTTAGTTTTCAATTCAATAGAGGATCGAATACCCAAGTTAATCATTACATTTTAAAATTACTTTATTCATTTTATTTTTACACTTACTTTATTAAATTTGTATTGCTTTAATATAATTTTTATAAATTATAATTATAGTACTTATGGGAAGGGATATTATGGAAACCCACCCTTAGAGAGAAAACCTTGGAAACCCTTTCTTAACCCTTGATCAACCTATATCAATGGTTGTGATTAAATGTGTTTTTTTCATTTTATTTAATTGATTTCTTTCAAACAAAAAGACAAAATAAAGGGTAGTATGGGTAGAAGAATATTGACTATCCTCTCTCCTCTCTCCCCTTTCTTTTCAACTTTATCATAATAACATTCTCTCTCATCTCTCCTCTCTCCTCTCTCATATTTCTTTTCAAAACACCATTTTCTCATCTTCATCTTCTTAGTGCTCTTCATCTTCTTCATCTTCTTTCTTCTCTCTCTTGCCATAACTCTCCCTCTCTCTCTCTCAAGTCTCTCTTTTTTTTTGTTATGTGTATTTTTTAGTGATTTTTTTGCTAGTGTTAAAGTTGTTGGTTTCCGGTGGTCGGAGGTGTGGCCGGAGAAGATAGATCCGCCGGAGAAGACCGGTCCGACCCTTCTCTCTCTTGACGTAACTTTTTCTCTCAAGTCTATTTTTTTCTTTGCATTTCTCTATCGTTGTTGTTGAATAGTAGCAATAGTGGTGGTGTGTGGTGGTTCCATCTCCCTTCTCCTCTATCATTCCCTCCCTCCCACGACCTTAAATGTTTAGATCCGACGACATTGGTGATGATCTTCAATTTTAACAGGTATGTATGTGTTCTTGATTTGGGTTTTTGTTGGGTGATAACCCAGTTTTTTATTTGGGTTTTTTTTTCATTTATTCAGTTTTATTATTTTTATATAAAAAAATTGAAGTGGGTTTTGCTTTGATTGTGAAGATATTCATCCGCGGTGTTAGAAGGTGACCGGAGACGGTCAGAGAGGATGTCCAATGTGTACAGAAAAGAAGGGATTGAAGGTGTTCTTTGTGGTTGTATCCTTAATGTGGTTGTGTCCTTAAACAAGTTCTTTGTAGTTGTGTCCTTAATGTGTAAGTTATTTGTCAGAATATGTAACATGTGTTATGTTTTATAGATGTTCTTTGTAGTTATGTCCTTAATGTTTGGTCTGAACCTGTGGGAATCAGCACAAAAAACACTGTTATAATTTCTGTTAACACGTGTTATTGTTATGGTTGTAAGCTAACATGTGTTAAGTTAAACAAAAGAGTAAAATACTATGTCAGTTTGAGATGTGTGATCACATGTGTTATCCTTGTGTATGCAAATATGGTAACATGTGTTAACCTGGTAAAAACCTTTAAACCACGTTTGTGGTGTTTAGAGTGAGACGTGTATTAACAGGTGGTAGTGCTTGATATATGTATTAACACGTGTTAACCTTGTTGACTATGTTGGCACATGGATTAGAGTTAGACATGTATTAACAATAGTTTATGGTGGAATAGACTAACACGTGTTAACCACGTTGACAAGTGGATTGCACGAGCATTGTCATTTTTTCGAATTGACTAACAACTGTTAACTTATGAATAACATGTGTTATATATAAAACCCTGGTTGAGGCATAAGTTGACAAAGTTGGCAGTCGAGGAATAAGTTCTTGTCAGTTTTGGCAATGA
Source organism: Ambrosia trifida (assembly GCA_028751855.1). Lineage (NCBI taxonomy): Eukaryota > Viridiplantae > Streptophyta > Magnoliopsida > Asterales > Asteraceae > Ambrosia > Ambrosia trifida. The sequence continues at coordinate 58,076,942 of CM054128.1, read as the reverse complement.
CTAACAACTATTAACAAGATAATACAAAGTAGCAATTTACGCAACCACATACAGCCTAGATTCCAAAAGGGACACCATGGGCGTCGCATATTTTAACTTATACATAATAAAGGTTTTAAAAAGATCATACGCACTAAGTAACCGCTAGACGCAAAAAAAACATGGCGACATAGATACCCAATTCATATGAAAGCCATACAAGAACAAACAGCTGTGTTATCACTTCCGTTAAACTTAACCTGTGGGAATCAGCACAAAAAACACCGTTTAAATTTCTGTTAACACGTGTTATTGATGTGGTTGTAAGCTAACATGTGTTAAGTTAAACAAAAGAGTAAAAACTATATTTGTTTGAGATGTGTGATAACATGTGTTATCCTTGTGTATGCAAATATGGTAACATGTGTTAACCTGGTAAAAACCTTTAAACCCCTACCAACAAAAAAGAGTAAAACTCGGTGTGTTTGTAAGGTGTGATAACAAGTGTTACCCTTGTTGTATTAACAAACTATTAACACACGTTATTAATAAGTATCATTACAAACTATTAACCACTTAAACAAACTAAATCTAGTAACTCTATACATTGAGTACAAAAAATAAAACGTTACTAAAAAGTTTTTCTACATATTTTTCTCGGCTTCCTTCGACTTCGTTTGTTAACATATGTTAACCAGTGGGGGTCTTCGTTATCAACTGCAAAACAATAGATGAGATATTAACCGGTGTGACCAACTCATCATCTAACATACAAAAATAGGAGTAACACATGTTACTCGGGGCCCAAATGTGAACATGTGTTAACAAACACAATTGTGGTACAAAAAAAAACATACGTTGTTTTGTTTAACGGGGTGTAAAATACCAAAATTATACCGAAAAGAAAACACCCATTCTATGTAATGTCTTAACATGTCTTACAACCTCATTTGACTAAAGCCAAAGATTAGGCGTTCATATTATCTTATTAAATTAAAACACCAAGACTTGTTTCTAACTTGTGGAAAATTTTTAATTTTCCAAGAATATATGATTATAAATTTCCAAAACAAGAAAAACAAAACATTTTTTTATATCAATTAATAATCTAAGCAAATATAACCCTAATATTTTAGTCTAATATACATGATTATAGAGAAAGGTGGTTCAGATCTGGAAATGTACCTGAAAAGGAAGGTGAGATCTGGAAATGTTTTTAACTCCGGTCATCTTCTCCGACAAGTTCTGGCTCCGACGACCATTAACACCTACAACATTTTCTCTTACAACACTAGACAACTAAAAAACACTCCCCTCTCCAAATCCTACGACCATTAACACGATTTTGTTGAAATCTTTTGTTTTAAAGAACTCTTTCACGATTTCGAATGTTGAAGAAGCTGTATCAAATGGTGGTTTTTTTTTTGGAGGTTTAATGGTATGATAATGGTTTTTTTTCAAAGATTGAAGATGATGATGATGGTAAAGGTTGGTAAAAAGAGTTGGAGACAACTTGTCTAATCATGAAAAAGCAAGCATGGGGGGAATAAAAAGGATGTACTTGTACTTGAAGGTGTGTGACAAATTGAGTTGATTGGAGGGTAAAATTACTTTACTACCCCATACTAATAATAAAATTAATTTTGGTTGGGGTGATGTGGCTGAATAATAACCACAAGAAGGGTTTCTAGAGTTTACCAAATAACTTGGGTTTTCTCTAGATACTTATACTAGTACTTATAGATATAAGTATCTAACTATCTATACAGTCTATAAAAAGGGGAGCAAATGGTCAATTTATTTTGCAACTTTATATCCCTTCAAGCGTTTGTAAAACAAAATATCTTTTAATACTTACAACATAATCTTATTTCCTTTAAAACTTCTTATCATCATTCTTCTTCAAAATCATTCCAATGAACGGAAAATTTCTTTGGAATAAAGCTTTCAAATTAAGTTGGAATTGGTGTGTTCTGAAGATTCTTACAATCGAAGGAAAATATTATTTGTGTCATTACCACAACTAGAGCCTGTCTTGAGAAAGATGGGTGTATAAAAAAATATGTCTCCTCTCTTCTTGACGTTACAGGCATATTATGCTCTGTTTTTTGTTTTGTTTTCAGTTCTGTCTTAAATTAGTTTTCTTTTCTTTTCTTTGTGTTTATTTTTTATGTATTTTGTGGTTTAATCGAAGAAATGTGTTTGTTGGTATTAGTTCACTTTTGTAGCTATATTGCATTTTTTATCATAATACATTATCTTGCATGTTTTGTTAACAGTTTTTATTATGATGTGTTGGTTGTAGTTTGTTTCTTATATATTTGTGTAACTTGTATATTTTCAGTTAAATTATTGTTATAAAATATATTTTCGCTTTTAAGTTATAATATAAAAAAAAGAATTCAAATCATTTACCGATTCGAATGAATATAAAATAAATACTATTTTCTCTTAATAGAAATAATAAATAATAATTACAATGTTTAAACTTGTGGTCATATTTTGTACTTGTGAAATATTAGTAAAAAATAAAGTACATCTATCATTAACTACTGTCATATTTTGCAAGTTTCTATCTACTTGATTTCTTTGTACAGTTGTCATGGTAAAGTTATAACTTCTCAACTATTTTCATAATTATGAATTTAAAAAACTAATATTATTTAAATTTAAAAATCAACTGATAACGTTTAAGGGTTATTAGTTTATTCATTCTGTAAAAATGGAAAGATTTCCAATATTTTCTGTTTTTATAATACAGAACTTAAATATTATAATGTAAAAAACGTTAAACGTATATGTTCATTTCAATTTTAAGAGTTTTTATAAACCTGTATTTTCAAATATGAATATTATTTTAATGTTAAATTTTATTATATGTAAAACTTTTGTTTCATCATTTATAAACTTTTGAAGTTGTAATCTGTAAAGGTTTATAAAATTTAACTTTATCGTGATAGTAAAATAATGAGTTTAATAATAATCGTCTAATACTGTTTAACTTTCTTGTGACAACAACTGTTTTTAGATGTTATAAAAAAGTCCTAAAATAATGATTACGATTTTGAAGTTACTTTATTATCATTATATTATTTTAGTATTTATTGTTGTGAAGCAATTGTCTTTTATTATATAAAAAGTAAATAAAAAATCCCAAAAGGGGATAAATTCTCAATAGATGATTGAACTTTAGTAAACAAACATTAAAAATATAAATGTGTTATAGTTGTTACTACCAACTGTTTAAGTCAACAACTGTTTGGAGCAAACAGTTGAATTTACATCTGTTTTAATCAACAGTCTTTTAAACAGTGTTTAAAAAATTCTTCTATATTGATGGCTTGCTTTTAAAGATGTTACCAAATAAGGTTTTTCTTTCAACTTTACATTTACTTTTTAAGCATATTTTGCTCTTTTTTGTTTTGATATGTGTTATTTCAACAGAATTTAATTTGTATGTACATTTAACTAGTATTGTGAATGTAACAGATATTACTAAACAGGTTTAGTTACTTTACAGCAAAAAATTATCTTCATAATGTTGGTATAAGTAAACAGATCTTAAATAATTGTTTTAAAGAATCAAACAGATCGTAGTAAACAGATGTTGTCATACAACAGACGATGGGGTTCATAATGTCGTTTTTACTAAACAGAGCTTAACATTTAAAATTAAACCGTACATAATAAAAATCATATCTACTTTACAAACTACTTAATTAAAATTTCAAAAATCCTTTGCTTCTTTTTCAGGATCTCACTTGAAAGATCCTTTTTTAATTCCGCCAATCCTTCATGGATGTTGTTGTCTATTCGTAGTTGTTGAGTCAAATAGTCTTCTATCTTGTCTGTTAGATCACTTGCTGGTTTATGCAACACCATATCTAGCAGGGCAATGTTTGCCCATGATTATTCCTTAATTGTTTCTTCCATGCTCTCAACTTCATTGCAAATATCTTCATCTTTTCTCTTTTCTTTTAGCGACCAAGCGCTGGACAAAGACTTAACATCTGATGTATCAGCAAAATGATAGTATGATCTGTTTGTCATTTTTGTAGATGAAGGTTAGAATATGTAGTTTGTGTAATTTATAGATAATTTTTAGGTTGGATGTTAACATATTTATAGTAATAATTTCGAAATATAATTAATTTCACGCGATATTTGGTGTAATTATTTAACCGTGTTCATTTGTTAAATTCATACTTGATTATTTCGTCTATTCGTTTTCCAAAGCATTCGTTCATTTATGTTTCAGAAGTTGTATCGACTTTTTAGATAGTAAAAACGTTTTGAAATTAAATAATCATTATAAGAAAACCTTTTGTTTAACACGTTAAGCCAAGTATAATAACTATTATACCGTATGACCTTTCATTTTTCACGCGTTATCAGTGTATAAAATAGTAAACACGTCCGGAAGTTCATCATAAACCATTTTTTAAATTTTAATATTAACATTTGAATTTCATTCTTCACCAATTGCATCAATGGCAGCCCCAAGTGATAACCATTAAGATGAAATGAAGGAATTTGTTCTTAATCAAATTACAGCACAATACTATCAAGATCTGAAGACTACAAGAGACTTGAAGCTTTGTTTTGACCGATTGCAGTTGGGCACCTTTGACCGAGATGATGTGCAACGTACTTTGAAGTCAATGCCTTCGACAGTTGTTCCTGATTTGTCTGTGTTGTGCAATTCAGAGTCCGGGATTAAGGACGTAGAATTTTTGGCCAAGATTGAAAGATTTGCATGTACAGCTTGAAGCATCAATGGAATTGAAGCTTAAATTTATTAATTCCTTTAACTAGCTATGTATATTGATGTATATTGTTGTTTAAAGTTGATTTTGTTTGTTTTGTTTAACGTTGATTATATATGATTTTTTATATAAGGCTACATATTGACTACAACTTTTTAATCCGTCTGTAGAGTTTTTGTTCCTTGGTTGTAACCTTTCAGTTATTAAACATCTGATCAGTGTTAAAAGATATAAACAAACGTTGCGAAACAGCGGTTCCTCTCAGCGGATGTTTGATATGTTGACGCGTCGGTGGTTACCGTACAGTGGATAAGGGTTGGCTGAGTATAATATTAACTGATGTTGTGAAATGAACAGACCTTACAAAATACAGTTTTTCTTTTAAGGATAGATCGAGTGTTTTAAAGGGTTTGGTCTGGTGACGTGTCAGTGATTACTGTACAACGGATAAGGGTTGGCTGAGTCTTCCCGTGTGTTTCCACACGGGATCTCGCCTGGTATATATATATATATATATATATATATATATATATATATATATATATATATATATATATATATATATATATAAGAAAAGGGATGAGACACATGACACTCAAAAGGTTATTCCTCCCCTTAATTCCCCTTCAAAACTATTAAATTATTTTCTCTTTCATGTACATGACACATGCACTTTCCTCCACAATTTTTAAACATTAATAATTTTTTATACAATTTTTTTTAAAAAAACAATACACCAAATTAACGATCATTTTATTATCTTTCCAACGAGTACCATAGTGCTATACAAAAAAAAAAGAAAAAAAACTGACTTTTTATATGATGATTAATGATTTAAATACTTAAATTATATATGAGTAGAGAAAATAGTTTGAAAACATAAAAAGTTGTTAGAATCTCAAAAGTTAGCACATGAACAGGGGCGGATCTAGGTGTATTCGGGTGGGTTCCCGGGAACCCAGTCGGTTTGTAATTTTTAGTGTAACATATAAAGAAAAATAAAAAGGAACCCATAAGAAAAATGATTTAGGAACCCATTACTAAAAGTTGAAGGTGGTGTAGCGGATGAAACCCGTCCTTACATCCACTAAGTTTCAGGTTCGAGTCCTCCTTCGCGCGTTTAAATTTTTTGTTTCTAATTTTTTTTAGTTCAAACCTAGGGTAAAAGTGTAAAACCCAAACCCCTTCCAAACAAAAACATACAACACGAGCAGCCAACAGCAGCCCCCCAACCCTCCTCCCCCTGACCTCTGCTCTCCACCTCCCGCCTTCCTCCTCCGCCGTTCCTGTCCGCCTCCTGCCCTCCTCCTCCTCCTCTGCGTCTGATTGTTCAGTGAATTTATGGAGCCTAAACAATGTAATTCTCTTCTGACTATTTGGTAGTTGACTATTTGGTAGTTCTTTGACACAACTCAGATTTACAAAACTTTTTTACACATTCTATAGAATCAATATCCAAATGAAAAGAGCATTTTAATTTTGATGAAGATACTTATAGAACATGTATAAAAGCATAGGCACACGTTATGTCAATATTTTTTTCTTTGAAACTTGTAAGTGTTGAAAAATAATTTAATTTTCCTTTCCTAGTTATGGCTTTAAAGTCCCATATGGCGTAAATCAATAAAGAGGCAAATGTATAATTATGAATTATATTGTACAGAAAATCTCAACATGCACAATCAGAAGTGGTGCCAATGTGTGCTGTGTTCAGTTTGTGGTAGTTATTATTTTTGTTTAATTTAGTTAACTTTAATGACTAATGTTAAAGATAATGATTATGGGTTGTATATTATTTGTTCATGAATTTGAGTTGGTATTTCTGAGATTTGGGATTCAATTTTTTTTTTTTTTTAAACAATTAACTTTTAGTTTCCATTGATAAAAAAAAGGGGTAAATTACATAAGGATGGTAGGTAGGCGGGCAACAAGCTGCGCCGCCACCCCTTTTTGAATAGAAAATCCCAATCTACTAAAACCAAAACCCCGCCCTTGGGGGGTGGAAAAGTTGCTGTGCACTACTCGTTGAACCCGCGCCAAAAACCGCACCGCCTCCGGCGCCAAGGAACCGAACGTGTCGAAGGCCAAGGGAACGAAAACATGCTGATTATCCTCACATGCTTTAGCATGCTTTTCCACTTTCTTGGATTCAGCTCTCATGACCGCTTGCCCGGCCACAAACCCACTATCCCGAAGCCCAACAAGGGGGGACACCCCGGTAAGATCAACACACGCATGTTTCCCACCTTCCCAACCAAAAACTAAGACGTCTGCTGGGCGCAAGGTGGACCTCCCCTCTGCGGGGTCTGTGAGAAAATTAACTGATTCAATTTGGGGTAATATTAAGTTATGATTATTAGGGTTTTATCTCTAACTAGTTTGGTATAGTAAAAAGTATTAGCTTAAAAGGAAACGAGGGATATGTAGGCACATTAAATTTGTGTTATATTAATAGTACGTTTATTCAACATTATACATCAAGGGATATGTAGGCACATTTTTTTAACGTATGTAAGCACGTTTAATACACTAAAAATATGGCCCTAAATGTGTACAACAATCTGATTTATAGCCTTATGTTTGTTGATTCTCATATGGATTTTATTTCTACTTTTGAGTTGTTTTTAATGGGTTATCACTTGGATGATTATGATCAGGTAACAAAGCACGGTAACATGATATCTGGGAAGATTTTCTTACCTTCAAGAATCCGTGAATGACTAGTGTGATGGTTTCCCTTAGCCGCGCCCTTCCAGTATGTATGGTAACATCATGGTTTTGCCTAGTTAGTCACTAGTTTGTGCGCACATCATGGAACAACTATAGGTATGTTTTTTTATCCTTAAAAAAATCGTATTTATATTATGTGCTTTAAATTTCTAATGCCAATGTTTTTTCATTATTATATCGTATTTTTATTATGTGATGAACCTTATCCGACCCGAACCAACAAACCGACCCAAACCCTTGAACCGACCCGAAATTTTTATGTTTGGTCATATCAAATTGAAACACTTAAAAAAAAGGAACCCAGTGAAAAAAATTTCTAGATCCGCCACTGCACATGAATATAAAATTTATGTTTATAGTCTGATTTTGATATACATCAAAATATTGTAGCGTTTATCACCAATGTTCGTAACAAATCGGTTAAATTGCGCGCGAAAAGGTAACCACTAAAGGTCACCAAATGCAAACCTATGCATTGAAATGAGTTATGATATACTTTAAGTGACATAGTTAATAAAAATTAAGTCAAATACACATCATTATAATAAAGCATGTTTAGTTAGACTAATGGGTGGGGTCTCGGGGAAATGGCTCGGGGAGATGAGGTGGCTTCGGCCCTGACTTGGAACACCCCCCCCCCCCCCCCTCTTATATTTCAGGGTGTTCGGGGTTAACTCCCCGTTTGTACCAAAGCATCTCATTGGCCTATTTTTTTAATCAAACTTTATGTAATAAAAAAAATGAAGGGGGATTGGAGGAATATACCATTTCCAAACTTTGGGGGGAAAGAGGGAAAATGAGGTGACGCTTATGTGGCCCTTGAAGGAGTTGGGAAAAATGCATACCACACCATACAGTTTTAGTGTGTGAAAATGACCTTGGGTTCTTGCGAGGTGTCACATATAGATTTTCTTTAATCAATAAGAATCCATAAAACTTGTTTCACAAATTACTAGTTCTACTAAAAAACCATTGTAAGTACACTCACATAAGAACAAGCGAAGACAAGTACAACATTAGATTAAGGTTGTTTGCAACAAAATTTATTGTTACTCATTAAGTAAGATCAAACCTTACCATTGACTTGAGCCACAAGGTAGTAAGGCCCCTTGAAAGAGCTCGATGAAATCAAGCAGTAGACTGCTTCAAATACACAATAACATCTGCCCGATCCTGCGGTTTCTTCAGCCCATGAAACATCTTCTTTGTTCCAGGAATGTACTGCACAACAGTAAAAGAAATATGAAATATAGATGATTTGGAGGAGAGTCATAGACTCATAGATAATAAAATATGAATATGTTGTAAGCAATTAGATCAAAATCGCAGATCACACAATGTTTTGTGAGAACTTCCTTACCATTTCTTGTTTTATTAATTTCAAACAAAAAACAACCAAATACAACGGACATGCCTGACCCCTTACAGAAATCATAGAACCTAGAATAATCAGGGAGCATTAAGAAGTCAACTCAATTCGACCCAATCCGTTGACTATTTTTCAAAATCACATGTGCATGACTGCTAATATCCCTTGAAACATTCACTGTAATATCTAAGAAGTTCTTCGAGTGATTAGTTATAAATCCCTTGAAACATTCACTCGCAAGGTCTCTTTCTTATGTATATTAGGATTGCTCCCATAGTTGTGATCAGATTTGGATCTTGATGAATAGCACTAAGCCACTAAATCTAGTTTAATTCTCAGTTTCTAGTCTATAAATTTAACGAAATTAAGTACAAGGTAGTGCTAAAGCATATCAAGAGGGCATCAGTAGCTTTTATAACCCAAAATTCTCCGGTTACAACACGTAACACTACTTGCATAATCAACAGCAACTATACCTGGTCCGGGAAGCTATAATCATTTAATGGATTAATGAATAAAAATTTATCACAACTTCATGAAATGATGTGAGGAGGATGTCTGGTTAAAAAATATAATAAATAAATAAAATCTGTCATGTCTGATACGTGCCACCGAGTCTATTGTCGCTGGTTCTGCATCTACAATACGTTGCATATTTAATTATTATTGCATTTTGTCATGGCGTTTGTTTATTATTATTGTTGCAAATTGTTGTGTGGTCACACGTCGTTTAGTTTCCCGTTTATTATGAAGTCATGCATAGAAGTGAGATGGTGGTAATTGGGATTCTGCATATTTAAATTCATGTAGGTCATTAGTGTTGGAACCACATCACTATCCTTGTTCATGTGTATGGATGGCCGAATCAATTCATTGGCAAATATTTCAAAGAAAAAAAAAAGAGAGACACACACACTTAAATAAAATAAAGTTATACCTGCTTTGGGTTTAACAAGTAGTCATAGAGCGTATTCTCTCCCCAGACCACATCGATATCCTTATTGGCAGCAGAATAAGAATATCCTGCTGCGGTACCAGCCTGCCTTCCAAATAGACCATTCAAGTTCGGCCCTGATTTTCACATGTGCGGAAATAGAATGGTCAAGACATGAAACAGACAGATAAACCATAAGCAAATGCAAAAAGTAGAAGACGTGAAATAACAACTAGCCTTTTTGTGAGATGAAAAATATTATGAAAAACTGAAGTAGCTTATTTGGAGTTATTGCCTACTCTAAAGAAAGATCAAACCAGCCATGCTCAGCAAGTTGCATCAATTTTCAAGTGGGGCAGACAGAATATTATGAAGCATGATAACTTGATATAAATTAACCAAAACTTATATTATGTCATATATAAATATACAAACAGACATGTGTGTGTGTGTGTTTATGCGTGCGTGTGGGAGCGGAGCATCAGTTGAAGAAACAGGCAACAATATTTCATAGGTTTGCAAATTACTATAAAGGGAGAGACTACCAAGGGTCCGGTTACTACCACAATCCTGGTATGAGTCCCTGCCTTTGAATAGCAAAATGTTCAATACTCCACAAATGAAACTACTTTGTGGAAGAACAATTCGGCGTAATTTAGAATATCACAAAACTATATATGTACTAGCATCAGAGCACAGAATATGTACTAGGCACCTTACCACCACGCCGTTGTATTTATATGATAACATGATTAGAATATGTTTACGATATTTCAAACATGTATCCAAAATCTCTAATTTACCACAGAAGCTGCTCTTAGATGCTTATTATTGAAAATGACAAAATCAACTGTGTGTTGATCACACAAAGATAACCCCAATTAAAGGAGTCACTAAAAAAAATTGGATTCCTGAGGCAGAAGAATTAAATTCAAAGGCATTCAGTACTTAAGGCAATAAGAAAACCTCAATAGTACATATCCTAACAGTAGTAACTAGTAACTCAACTGTCCAACTATTAAATCATTTGACCAAACTGACACCAAAGCTTAAAAGAACGGAATCAAGCTTGGAGGCGTTTTCCCTTCGCGTCACAAAGGCGAACCAAGGCGAAACTAAAAAATAAATAGATAGAATAAATGACAAGTCTAAAATATCAAAAACACACGTCAAAAATAAAATAATTTACAAAGAAAGTCTGAAACATCACGAATGTGAGGCACGAGTCTAAGTACAAACAAATAAGTTTCATACGTGAGACGTTTACAATGACGGAAAGTTAATCATGCATCATGTGGTGACGTTGATAGCCAAAAGACAAAGGGGTACATGCACCGATTGGGTTTGTCCCGATTGCTAAGTGTTATGTGCCTTATGTCCAAGGCTTGATACCAAACCACATCGAGCCGGGGGTCTCACTGGAAGCAGCCTCTCTATTCTTAGGGGTAGAGGTAAGGCTGTCTACATCTTACCCTCCTCAGACCCTACCTTAGCTTTGCTATAGGTGGGATTAACTGAGTATGATGATGATGATGATGATGACGTGAGACGTTTACACATAAAACTACTTATTAAGTGAACCTTCATTAAACCGAGCATGGCATTCAATTAATGGGCTATGATCAAATACACAGTGAAATAAAAATAGGAAGTCGTAGGAAGGGTATCAAACGGACTCCGATTGAACTCATTCAAGCGGCATTGGAACCGTCTCATCGAACCCTACGATGTTAGTTTTTAGGTCTTTATTTTTTTGGGTTTTAGCTTGTAGTTTTTAGAATATACGTTATATCAATGTGTCTTTTATGTAGCATTGTGTCTTTTTTTCTTATTTTCATCATTGTGTCATTTTTTCAATTCATTGTGTCTTTTTTTCTTCAGCATTGTGTTATATTTTTCGGCATTATGTTCTATTTTGTGACTCATTGTGTCATATTTCATGATCTATTGTGTTTTTTGTATCTTTTTCACCCTTCTCATTTTTGTTACTCTATGTAGAATAACTTAACCTTTCAATTAATATCGTATACATAAATAGAATAAACTTTGCACAAAAGATCCATATAATTTCTTATTTTAGTAAGACTAGACGGAGTGGGGGCGGGAGAGGGGGCGGGAAGGGCCTGAACACCGCCGCACGTTGGCGTGGAGAGGGGCGGGAGTGGGGGCGGGAAGGCCTTCACTAGCGTGGGGGAGGGGTGGTTGCCACGTGGCTTGTGATGATTGGGCCAAGCTTTTTTTTTTTTTTTTTTAACTTTAACACAATATAATATTATTTCCTTCCCCCCTCTTCCTCCCCTTCTACTCCCCACAATTATTTCCCCCCCAAGGGTCCCACAAGTGCCACATGGCGCTTCATCCCCCTCTTTCCCCCCACCACTCCTTATAGTCTAAAACATAAATATCCAAAGGTCAAAGTCAACACCCAAACAATCACAAAGTACTTATACGATTAACATCCGTCGAATAAAATTTAAATTATAGCTAAAATAAGAGGCTGATTATGAGTAATAATAATAATATAACGGAGGTAGAGACCTTGCTTGTGGCCAGCGTCTTTGTCGAGTGTGTGGCAGTAAGCACACTTGGTTTTGAATATGCTCTCACCAACTATAGCATCGCCGGCAGGTGCTTCTTCAAATGACGTCATTTTGTAGACTTAAGTTTAGACTTTTTTAGGGAGACAAGACAAGGGAAGTGGTTGGGGGCTTTGTTGCAGGTGATGGTGACTCTACATATGTTTAAGGATCGTGGCCTTTATTGTCTTATTATTCCCACGGCACACAGATATCATGGCTTTATTGTCTTATACATACGGCACACAGATATCGTGGCTTTGTTGTCTTATTCACTCGGCACACGGATAGAGTTTGAGACATTTTTCGAATTGATTCGACTTTCTTTTACTTTCGACAAAAGAGGGTTAGGGTTATGCGACTAGCATGGAGGTAGTGTGTAGTGTGTCCCACCCTTATGTGGTGTCATGTCCAATCCTTGATTCCATCAGGTTTTACTGATTTTCTAAGACGTGTTTTCACCCAGAGTAGTCGAGACATCGTTTGTTGGCCGTTTAAAATATAGTATGAGGTGGTGTTGGATGTTTGGGTGACATGGAGAAATGAATATAAGAGTTTGAGAGCATTTGATCTCAAATTTGAATTGAGTTTAGGTGGTATTATTTATATATTTAAGCACGATGAAATGAATAACCACTTGTTTAGTTTAATCGTTCAAAAAAAGTATAGAGGTAAAAAATGTAAGAAATTATTATTTATTATTAATTTTTTTTACGATGAAATTTTTATTAGAAACGGCTCGGTGGCTAGCATGAGCAAGAATAGCTACAGATAGAGAAATAAAAACCAATTGAATATCAAGACTTCTACTTACTTAGCCCAATATAGGGAAATCAAATTGATTAGGTTGTTAATCCACATAAAACTCATAGATTTAATTTCTCCAAAAAATGTAGTTGATCTTGACCAGGATGCTAATGAAGGTGTGTTTGTTCCTTGCTCGACAAAAATGCTCCGACATGTTATCATCAATATGGAATGAATGTTTTTCTTCCTTGAATTGATACCTAGAGAGATTCTCTATGCATCTCGAACAAATCCTATGCCGATAAGGTATAGGATGCCAAACCGAAATCGACATGTAACACAAGGAGAAAGTATCGTCCGCCGATTCGTCGCCACTATTTCACAGATAACAAGTAGCCGACCTATAATGAATATTTCTCTTAACCAAGTTGTCAATAATAGGAAGACGGTTTTCCAGAGCGCTCCACCCGAAAACATTAACCTTCAACGGGAACCAACTATTCCAAACCACATACCCATGCTTGAAAAATGGCCATCCGAACGCAACATATTTTTCATGGACGCAACAGAACCCCAAATAGTCTTTAAGCCAAACCCACTTGTTTCCACCCGACCAAAAGGAGGTTTGATTCAACTTGTTGGTGAGGATCACCAACTCACCGGTTTCTTCTAAGGAAAAGGACTGGTTTTTCCATTCCCAATTACAATTAGAAAGCCAGTTCGACACTAGAGCAGTTATGCGGTAAAGTTGACCATGTTTTAGAAGTGTGGTTAACAACTGTGATAAGTCTCGTCATAAGGTTGAGTCTTCAATTTCGTATCTCCGCCACCACCTACTAAATGTTGGAAACAAACGGCAAAACACAATAATCACACCGGATATTTTGGGGGGACACCCGCGACACTTTTTATTAATTGAAGAGAAACTTGATACAAATTACCTATCATCTAATACCATCTATTTATAATAGAACAAAACATAAAGATAAAGCTAGACTCCTATTCTTAATCAACTAGGAAACCTTTAAAAGATAATAACAACTAATTAATCTTCTAGATGATAGATAAACTTCTTCTAGATAAGGATTAATTCAAACATTCTCCCTCTTAATCCTTATCTCACCTCCTCCCAAATTCTTCACTCCAAGCAAATTCCTCATTTCTTCAAATTTCATCCTTGGCAACGCCTTAGTCAAGATATCTGCCTTTTGTTCTTCACCACTAACGTGTTCAACCTGAACTTCTTCTCTTTCTATGCTTTCTCGAATAAAATGATATCTCGGATGAATGTGCTTGCTAATTCCATGAAACACCGGGTCTTTCATTAATGCTATTGCCGACCTATTATCAACTCGCAACATCACCAGCTTCTCTTCTAAACTAGTAACTTCACTCAACAATCCCCTAAGCCAAATTGCTTGATACGCGGTTACAGTCGCTGCCATAAACTCTGCTTCACATGAAGATAAGGCTACCGTCTTTTGCTTTTGAGAACTCCACGAGATAATCGAATCTCCTAGATAAAACACCATACCGGTTGTACTCTTGCCATCTATCGGATCTGTTGAGTAACTACTATCACTGTAACCCACCAACTCTTCATTCTCTCCTCGACTATACTTTAACCCATAATTTAAAGTCTCTTTCACATAGCGAAGTATATGCTTCAACGCCTTCATATGACTATCCCTTGGATCTTGCATGAATCGACTCACTACACCAACCGAGTAACTCAAATCGGGTCTAGTGTTAACCAAATATCTAAGACTTCCAATTAGGCTTCTAAACCGTGTAGCATCAACACACTTCTCATTCTCGTCTTTCTTTAACACAGTCTTCGGTTCCATTGGATAACGAGCTGGATTACACGACTCGAGCCCGACTTGTTTTAGTATCCTCTTTGCATATGCAGTTTGTTGTAAACTTACACCATCCGATTCTTGTGAAACCTCAATACCTAGATAATACGAGAGCACGCCTAAGTCTTGCATGTCGAATTCTCCCTTCATTTGATTCTTAAACTGATCGATACCTTCTTTTCTTGAACCGGTTATTATCAAGTCATCCACGTATACTCCGACTACAACCAACCCGTTCTTTGTTTCTTTTACATACACGGCTTGCTCCCTTGGACAACGCTGGAAGTCAAGTTGCTTTAACACCCGATTTAGCTTCTCATTCCATGCTCGGGGCGCTTGCTTTAATCCATACAAAGCCTTCTTTAAGCGGTATACCATGTTCTCTCTTCCCGCGATCTCGAAACCTTCCGGTTGTTTAACATACACAACTTCCTTTAACTCCCCATTCAAAAACGCAGATTTCACATCTAGGTGATAGACGTTCCATCCGCGCTTAGCCGACAATGCTAATAATAATCTGATGGTTTCGATCCTTGCCATGGGTGCGAATACTTCACTATAATCGATACCGAACTGCTGCACATACCCTTTTGCCACCAACCTCGCCTTGTACTTGATCGTTTTGCCTTGAGCATCCCGTTTTATTTTATAGACCCACTTAAGACCTATTGCCTTGTGACCTTTTGGTAAATTGGTTAAGGTCCATGTCATATTCTGTTCAATGGACTCGAGTTCCAATCTCATGGTGTTTTCCCAATTTTCGTCACCTTTGGCTTCAAAATAATTCATAGGTTCTTCTTCCACTTGAGGATTTTCATGTTCCTGCAACATAATGAATTCATCAAATCGTTTAGGCAAATGGGTTTGTCGAGTGGACCTGCGAGTTGCTGGCTCTCCTCCTTCGACTTCGGCTTCATCATTTTCTTCATTAATAGGTTTTTGCATGGGATCACTCAAAGACTCTTCTCCACTGTTGTTTTGCTCATCTTGACCAACACTTGCATGAGATTCATCTTGACCCATATTTTGTGTAGGAATTAGAACATAACCTTCTAATTCTATTTTAAACTCTACCCATTCTGGTCCATCACCTATTTTCATAGCTTCTGTATACTTCGACCAATCAAAGACCCTTTCTTCCTCACACTTCGGCTTGCGGTATACCTGAATTCGGTTGTGCTCTGGATCGTACAACCTATCATTAGTTGAGTTCGGCTCTCTTCCAAGATATACAAGCATCTTACTTCTATCATCGAGTTTCTTCAAGTTAACCAGTGGCAATGTTGCGTGAGCACAACAACCGAACACACGAAGTTCGGACAAATCTGGCTTGAATCCCTTTAATGCTTCATACGGCGTCACATTCTTTAACGCTTTGTTATGGTTCGATTTTGTAGGTACACCGCATGTCGCACACACTCTCCCCATAGGTTTTGTGAAACACACATTGCTTTCAGCATGCTTCTTGTAGCATTCATTATTGTGCGGTTTCGCCTTTCGACCACGCCAATCTGTTGCGGTGTGTAAGGAGCCGTGAATTGCCTCTTTATTCCGGTTTCATCACAATATCTTGTGAATAATCTGTTCAAGAACTCGCCTCCGCGATCGCTTCTCAAAGCTTTTATCTTCAAAGAGCTGTCTAGTTCAACTTCCTGTTTAAACTTCTTGAACATATTAAGTGCCTCATCTTTGGTCTTAATTGTATAGATCCAGGCAAACCTTGAGTAATCATCGATAAACAAAATGTAATATCGATTTCCTGCTAAGGTAGGAGGCGATATCTGCCCACACAAATCTGTGTGAACTAGCTCAAATGGTTTCCTAGCCCGATAAGATGCTTGGTTTTTAAACGGTGCACGACTTTGCTTTCCGGTCAAACAAGAATCGCACACTCTTACCTCATGTGGTGTCTTCGGAACTCCAATAGCCATTCCTTTCTGAGCCATAAGTGTCATCGACTTGAAGTTGAGATGACCAAGTCTCGCATGCCATAACCAAGCTTGATCATTCATAGAGTTTAAGAGACACTCGGGTCTTCCTACTTTCAATGAGATCTTATACAAGCGATTCATGCTTCTCGGTACCTTCATTAACAATCGACCTGATTCTTCATACAACCATAAATGCTCATCAGCCATCCATCCTTTGCATCCATATTCTGTAAGTTGACCCAAGCTCAAGATGTTGCTGCATAGATCCGGGATATAATACACGTCGCGAATGACGCGTTGTTCACCGTTTCTACACTTGAACACTATTGAGCCTTTTCCTTTAATCCTTACCTTTGAACCATCTCCGAACTTGACGAGACCCGTCACCGATCTATCTAGTTCAACAAAGTGTGCTTCGAAACCGGTCATGTGGTTTGAAGCACCGTTGTCAAGATACCACTTCGACTCATCGGTTGAATCTCCTGCATACAACATTGGATTTACCATATCTTCATTTAGAAGAACCTTCTCTTCATCCAACTCGATCTCGGCCATCATAAGTGCTGGTCCATGATCTTCAGTTTGATTCAAATTTGCCTCAGCTTCGGTTTCCTTGTTACATTCCCATGAATAATGCCCAAAATTGTTGCAATTAAAACATTGAACGTTGCGCTTATCTCGACCCTGGTTGGCTTCTCTATCTTTGTTGGTGTCCCTTGCTTGATTATCTTCACGTCTTCCCTGCTCTCTAGCCTGGTTACCTTTGCCTCTTCCACGATACGAGCCTCGGCCCCGGCCACGTCCTCGACCACGTTGATATGAACCCCGTCCACGACCAGTATTGTTTCGATGATCATGGTCGGTATTCTTCTTGTGAGTCTGATCCGATCTAGTGAACAATAATCTGTTTCTTTCTCAACCGAGCTTTCTTGTCCTTTGATTCGCTCCTCAAACGCCTTTAAGCGAGCGACACAATCTTCAAACGTGATTGTGTTTAGGTCAACAACTTGTTCTATGGTTGCTACAATAGCGATAAATCTCGGCGGCATACCATCTAGCAGCCTCTTCACAATTGTGGGATCTTCAAGATCCTTACCCATGCTATTGAACTTCGAGATATACTCAGCCATCTTCCCTGCGAAGTCTTCGACTGTCTCCGAATCTTTCATCTTCAGATTATCGAACTCGTGTTTAAGGGTCTGAAGTTTTGCTTGCTGAACTCGTTCAGCCCCAAGAAATCTTACCCGAATTGATTCCCAGATTTCGCGAGCACTTTTGCTCCTCGAGACTTGTGTGAGAATGTTCTCCGGTAAGGCTTGGTAGATCAAAGCTCTTGCGAACTTGTTCTTCTTCTCATCGACCTCTTCATTCGCATCCGGGTTGACTGTTTCCTATAAGCCTTGTGCGTCCAACATAGCCTCCATCAGAATTACCCATGTCCCATAGTTGTTTGCTGTAAGTTTGGGACATGTTAAAGAGGTTGATGTTGGGTCTTGTTGTTGAACGACAATCTGGTTCTGCTGATGTGGTTGATCACCCATTCTTCTTCACAACAATCAATCTTATTTTTCTTTTTAACGATTCTCTGGATCAGGCAGTTCGTTCGCCTCCACGAGAATTAAAAATTTCCGAGTATTGTGTTTATTCTGTCGATCTACACCAAGATTCGACTTGAGCCTTAACCGTGGCTCTGATACCACTTGTTGGAAACAAACGGCAAAACACAATACTCACACCGGATATTTTGGGGGGACACCCGCGACACTTTTAATTAATTGAAGAGAAACTTGATACAAATTACCTATCATCTAATACCATCTATTTATAATAGAACAAAACATAAAGATAAAGCTAGACTCCTATTCTTAATCAACTAGGAAACCTTTAAAAGATAAACATAACAACTAATTAATCTTCTAGATGATAGATAAACTTCTTCTAGATAAGGATTAATTCAAACACTAAAATGGTAATGGTAGCAGCCATGTTTGTCCCCTATCTAAGGAGAATCAAAGATGGCCAGCAATTGACATCAGCATACCTGTCCGCCGACCTATAGCTCTAGCTGTAATTTCATTAAGATGGTCATCGCTACTGTGGGAGTAAAACAACTCAAGGCCTTGGCCTTGGCCAACACTATGAAGTATACCGCCTGAATGTCCGCAAGGTTGCACATCACAGGTGCAAGCGTACAATGCAAAAAGAACGCGTCCGTCTACGTGGCCCACTCTTTGTTGTCCCCTAGCCCCGTAATCGTTTACGCAATATACCGATGTATTTGGAGACCGTTGTCGTAACTATACGGAGCAACCCTTCACCGATCTGGGTCCAAAACTCATGCATAAGCACCTTCGTCCGTATCTATCTGAGTATCCGGTAAAAGCTCGGTAGTCGTCTCCGCCTCGGTGTAGAAACCAAACAAAACCGCAAACCGCGGCGGTGCCATGTGCCAATCAGCTCCACACAAATACTCAGGGCCTCATGTATACTAGCCTATACTGGCTGGAAACAATGTTTTCGAGATATTCTTAGAAATGTGCCACCTGCATAATGATTGGGTAGCATCCGAGAATACATGTTCACATGCATTCATAAGCACGAGATCTTTATCTGTTACAACCACATGTGGCTTCATACATTTGGTATCACTAGGCTGCATATACTTTGGTTAAAAATTTATTACTTATGGAATGAAATACACCTCATGAAACATTACACGAAAAAGTATGACATGTACAGTTTTACAGCTTGAACCATACAGATCTGTTGGATCGGTTTGCTCTTTTGCTAAGTAAGAACTTGCTATCTTGACACTTAAGTGTTTAGCAAGCCCTTGTAAATCAGATTATAAGCACAGCGGAATGTATAAGTTAAAGCAACACTTTTTATACTAAGGAAGAGTTATTACTCCCCCTTGATGATTGAAACTAATAAATGACAAGTATTTATTATGAATCCAAGCAGTAAATGAGAATTAGATACTTAGACAGATTCACAATAAATACTGAAATAGAATAGAACAGTGAGAGTGTTTGAAGGATTTTATCTATTAAAATCAATGTCTAAAATAGAAGGTTGAAGCCTCCTATTTATAGACGTTTACATACATGTATCTTGCCCAAAAAGCAAGTACAGAAACAACAGAAACAAGTTGCACAAGTTGCAACATTGAAACAAACAAATACAGCTAAAAGTAATAATAAACAATAAACTACTGATGCAAAAGGCGGTGGAAAATATCTGATGCTAAGTGCTGATGAATGACAAACTACTGATGAGTAGTTTGTCTTCAGTACTTCTGAAGTGAACTTGTCTGGTTTGGACTTCAGAACTTCTAATGAAGTTTCTTCTTCAGCACTTCTCATATCTTCTCTTCAGCAGTTCTTTGTTTTCTTTTCAGTACTTCTATACTTAGCCAAAATGACAGAAGTGAATTAGACTAAGATTTCCAAAAGTGGTTTCACCAATCCTCTTTGTCCTAACAATCTCCCCCTGGATTGATGAAGCCAAAACCTTACTAATTCCTTATGTTTTTCTTCTGTCTTGAACAATCTTCCATATCTCTTTGTACATGGTGTTCTTGAGCTGGTTTAACTGACCATCAGATAGAGATCCTCTCTGTGGTTCCAAATGTTGAATTGTGAGCAGGTCTTGTGTTGACAGTTTCTTCAGATCACTGATCTTCTTGTAAGCCCTGCTTGAGAGGTCTCTTCTTGTCAATAATACTGAGTTGTTATCAGTAAGTGACCATCTGATGATAGGTATCTTTGACTTGTTAAAGTCAGAAGAATAGGGAACCAGACTTGTCCCTTGGGTTGATGGTCCTGAGTGTTGGATGCTTTCAGTTTCAGTTAACCTCAGGTGGGAGTCTCTTCCTTGTTGTTGTTGCATATCAGGCATCTGAACAGTTGGGAGATGGTGTTCAGTCACTACTCTGGTATGCATTTTTTATTTGATGGTCTTTTGGATTTGGTAGGCAAAACTGGAAGGATCCCTGAATTGTGTTAACAGAGGTTTCTCCTCAATGTCAAAATCTGAATGGACTATTGAGCTTCCTTCAAGTAGTACCATTTTGAAGTCAGTTTTGACATTGTCCTCTGCCTTCTTTCTCTGAGTAGCAGGTCTTCTAGTTGATACACCAGAAGTTCTAACTACTGATCTTGAAGGATCAGCAGTTTGAAACTTCTCTAGATTTGCAGCCTTGGCAGCCAAGTATTTTCTGTAAGTATCCATTAGTCTTTCTTCTTTCCATCTGGATACTGAGGCTTTTGAACCATAGCCCTCTGCTACTAGCTCTTCTATAATCTGGGCTCTCTTGGCCTTTCCTTCTTTGCTAGTGGCTAGTTTATCTGCAAGCAGTTGTGCTCTTCTTGTCAGCTCTTGCATAGAGAGTCCTTTGAGTGTAAAGGCTTTAGTCTTGCTGTTCTTGGTAATGTAAGACACCAGTTGCTGTCTTTTATCTTGTTCAGCAATCTCATCAAGGCTAGCCTGCCTTTGTAGTTCAGCTTCATAAGCCTGAAGCTTTTCTTCATGGCTTAAATCTAGATCATCCCTTTCTTCCAGAGTTTTCCAAATCAGATCTTCTCTGGCCTTTTTGTTGGCTGCAACTAAGCTCTTCTCTAATAATTCAGCTGATTGAGAGATAGGAGAAGGGTTTAGTACAGTCATTGTTGTAACAGTTGTAGGCCAGATAGGATCAGATGTTGGTTGAATGGGAGCAATGGTTCTGGAAGGGTCAGCAGTTTGAGGTTTGGAAGTGTTAACCTCTGATGGGTTGACAACTGCTGATGGTTTGTCAACTACTGAAGGATTGTCTTCAGTACTTTCTGATTCTTCATCAGAACTTTTGCCATCAGAAGTTTCTTCATTGTGCCTTAGGGATTCTTCAGATGTTTGGGTCTCATCTTCTTTTTCTGTGGCTTCAATCTCTTCCACTGAGACACCAAACTGTTTGGCCAGTTTTTCTTTCCTGGCTTGATCTTTTTGATCTCTTTCAAGGATGGCCACTCTTGCCCTTATCCTGGCTTGGAATGACTCCTTAGGTCCCATCTGATTATGTCAGTCCCCTACAACCACAACAGTTGTCAACCCTTTTTAAAACCTCTGATAAAAAGATTTTTAACCAAAGGCGGTTTAAAAACTTCTAATAAAGAAGATTCAAGCGGTTAAAACTTCTGATAAATACCTTTTCTCCACACTTATCCTTTCAAACTCAAAAATATCCCTCCTTCTCTCTCAAAAACTCTCTCAATAACCTAAAACCTGCAAAATCAACTGTTCGATCAAAACCCAAACCACATGGCTCTAGTTCTAAAGCAGGGACACAATCAAAGGGCCTTTCTTGAAAAACAAGAAGGCTGGTCCCAATACGATGAGATCATTGATCTTGTCGTAAAATCCCAATATTTTACTGCTCTCACAATAAACCACCAATTCACACTGAAACTCTGAATGAGTTCTGGGCAAATGCTGAGACGGTGACGGCGGATGATGAAGTCATTTCCCTCAACTCAAGAATAAAAGGGAACCCACTGACCATCACACCGGCCACACTGGCAACAAGACTGGGTCTGGATGATGTAACTGCCCCTGACCATGTTGCTAATTCTGATATTCACCTAACCATGACAGAGTGTGGTTATCAAGGTACTCTCTCCCATGCTACTATCTTCAAAAAATATTTTGAACCAAAATACAAACTTTTGTTTCATTATATTATTATGTGTTTGAGTCCTAAAACAGGGTCTTATGACCAGATGCCCTCCACTTTTCAACCAATATTTCATTCCATTGTGAATGAAACTAAATTCAGGGCATCAAAACTATTTTTCAATGAGTTGGTGTTACATCACAATAATACCAAGAAAAAGTTTTTGTTGTACCCAAGGTTCATTATGCAATGCATAATAGGGGAACTGGGTAATGAGGTGCTTATGGGAAAAATTTCAACTTTAAATCCTTTAACATCACAAGCATACTCAAGGCATAACAAACCGGCTGCCTGGCCAGAAGATGATCAGGGAGAACAACAACAAGTCCCCCTGAAGCCCACATCTTCCAAACTCACACCACCAAAAGCCAAAAAGCCCAAGCCAACGAAGACAAAAACCCACCAACCCAAAAGAAAAGTTGTTCAGGAGGTTGAGATGCCTGAACATGCTCATGAGCAGTCTGCTCTTCAAATAGGTGAGACTGAAACACCCTCTCAGTCTCATCCATCTCAAACCCCACCAAGAGCACCCATAACCATTTTATTCAAAAGAAAAAGACTTAGAAAAACTATTGAAACACACTCTTCTTTTGAAACTGCTGAACAACAAATTTCACCTATTACCCAAACTACTGAACCAACCCCACAAATTTCTGAACAAGAGGCAATAGAAATTGCCAAACTTCTCTCTGGGCTAAAAGAGAAGGTCCCATCTGATTATGTCAGTCCCCTACAACCACAACAAACAGGGGACATAACCACAACATCAGACATGGATGTGGACATCTCTAGCCCTATCCTAAGAGATGAGGGTGGACCAGAGTCTTTAAGCCCAATTTTAGAGACTCTTGGGGCATCTGAGGCTGCTACTACTCAGTTACCACCCAGTGGTGGATCTGAGGATAGAAGTAACATAGCTAAGACCTCAGATGTGGCAACTACTGATGAAGGCTTAATGCCTGAAGTAGGAAATCCTCAGAACCAAGAACAAGAGGTTCATGAGAGAACTGAGTTGGGCTCAGCTCATGATTTAACTAAGACATTCCTCATTGAGGGCAACATCAGGGATTCAGATGATTCCATTAATTTGGATGATGTTTCAAAAACACAAACTACTGAATTGACGGCACTTTCTGAAGGTCTTGTTTCAGGGGTATCCAGGCTCAAGAAGCGAGTCACCCCTGCACAGGTTAAAGCCCACTCAATCCCTAAAACCCCTAGAGTGGCATCCTCTGTACAACATGAGGATCTCCCAAAAACACCCCCTTCACAACAAATGCCTACCCAATTCCCTGGGCAAACAAGCATAGACCTGAACCAGCTATGCAGCCCAGAGGGTCCCCTGTATCACATGATGAACACTCTCATCAGAAATCACTTCCAAACATACACAGCTAACTTGGAGCTGTCTATCAAGAATCAATTTGGAGTGATCAAGACCAAGATGAATGATCTGTCCAATAAGATAGACTTCAACAGCAAACAGATTGCTCATCTTCAAGGACAGTTCTCCCAACCCTCAACTTCAAAAGTTAAACTTGATGAATCCAAAAGGGGGGAGAAGATCAGGGAACCTAAGGAGTCATTCCAAGCCAGGATAAGGGCAAGAGTGGCCATCCTTGAAAGAGATCAAAAAGATCAAGCCAGGAAAGAAAAACTGGCCAAACAGTTTGGTGTCTCAGTGGAAGAGATTGAAGCCACAGAAAAAGAAGATGAGACCCAAACATCTGAAGAATCCCTAAGGCACAATGAAGAAACTTCTGATGGCAAAAGTTCTGATGAAGAATCAGAAAGTACTGAAGACAATCCTTCAGTAGTTGACAAACCATCAGCAGTTGTCAACCCATCAGAGGTCAACCCAATTGTTGTGGTTGTAGGGGACTGACATAATCAGATGGGACCTTCTCTTTTAGCCCAGAGAGAAGTTTGGCAATTTCTATTGCCTCTTGTTCAGAAATTTGTGGGGTTGGTTCAGTGGTTTGGGCAATAGGTGAAATTTGTTGTTCAGCAGTTTCAAAAGAAGAGTGTGTTTCAATAGTTTTTCTAAGTCTTTTTCTTTTGAATAAAATGGTTATGGGTGCTCTTGGTGGGGTTTGAGATGGATGAGACTGAGAGGGTGTTTCAGTCTCACCTATTTGAAGAGCAGACTGCTCATGAGCATGTTCAGGCATCTCAACCTCCTGAACAGCTTTTCTTTTGGGTTGGTGGGTTTTTGTCTTTGTTGGCTTGGGCTTTTTGGCTTTTGGTGGTGTGAGTTTGGAAGATGTGGGCTTCAGGGGGACTTGTTGTTGTTCTCCCTGATCATCTTCTGGCCAGGCAGCCGGTTTGTTATGCCTTGAGTATGCTTGTGATGTTAAAGGATTTAAAGTTGAAATTTTTCCCACAAGCACCTCATTACCCAGTTCCCCTATTATGCATTGCATAATGAACCTTGGGTACAACAAAAACTTTTTCTTGGTATTATTGTGATGTAACACCAACTCATTGAAAAATAGTTTTGATGCCCTGAATTTAGTTTCATTCACAATGGAATGAAATATTGGTTGAAAAGTGGAGGGCATCTGGTCGTAAGACCCTGTTTTAGGACTCAAACACATAATAATATAATGAAACAAAAGTTTGTATTTTGGTTCAAAATATTTTTTGAAGATAGTAGCATGGGAGAGAGTACCTTGATAACCACACTCTGTCATGGTTAGGTGAATATCAGAATTAGCAACATGGTCAGGGGCAGTTACATCATCCAGACCCAGTCTTGTTGCCAGTGTGGCCGGTGTGATGGTCAGTGGTTTCCCTTTTATTCTTGAGTTGAGGGAAATGACTTCATCATCCGCCGTCACCGTCTCAGCATTTGCCCAGAACTCATTCAGAGTTTCAGTGTGAATTGGTGGGTTTATTGTGAGAGCAGTAAAATATTGGGATTTTACGACATGATCAATGATCTCATCGTATTGGGACCAGCCTTCTTGTTTTTCAAGAAAGGCCCTTTGATTGTGTCCCTGCTTTAGAACTAGAGCCATGTGGTTTGGGTTTTGATCGAACAGTTGATTTTGCAGGTTTTGGTTATTGAGAGAGTTTTTGAGAGAGAAGGAGGGATATTTTTGAGTTTGAAAGGATAAGTGTGGAGAAAAGGTATTTATCAGAAGTTTTAACCGCTTGAATCTTCTTTATTAGAAGTTTTTAAACCGCCTTTGGTTAAAAATCTTTTTATCAGAGGTTTTAAACTGATTAGGTCAAACCTCTGATGATGGGAAAAGTCAGATTTGCCCTTTTGACTAAACTGCTGATGAAGGATTACTTCATCAGTAGTTCCCATTTCCTCTTCAGTAGTTTTAACAGCTGATGAGAAATGTTTTTATAAATACTTTTATTCATAACTTCTGAAGGTTATTTTATCAAAAGTTACACACTTTTCAGAAATTATCCCCATACTGATGTTTTGTTCATCAGTAATTTCTCTCTTTTCAGAAGTTTTGTTTCAGACTTTTGTCTGTTTTTGTAAGTGAAAAATGAAAATTTGCAAAATAATAAAATAAACACTTACAAATTTAGCATCCCAAGCATGGATACTAACTTCTGAAATGTTGATGTGTCAAGGGGTTTTGTGAAGATGTCAGCTATTTGATTAGCTGTTGCTACATGCTTCACTTCAATCTTGCCTTTTTCATAGCAATCTCTTATGAAATGGTACCTGATCTCAATGTGTTTGGTTTTTGAGAATTGTACCGGATTTTGAATGATGCTAATGGCAGATTTGCTGTCTACAAACAAAGGTGTCTTGGTCTCTTTGATTCCATAATCAAGAAGTTGATATTGGAGCCATTGTATCTGTGATGTACAACTTGCAGCTGCAATGTATTCAGCTTCAGCAGTTGAAGTTGCAACAGTTGTTTGCTTCTTTGATTGCCATGACACTAGACAGTTACCCAGGAATTGACAACCACCAGATGTTGACTTTCTTGTCATCTTACACCCTGCATAGTCACTATCTGAAAAAGCTGATAACTTGGTATTGCTTGAAGCAGGATACCAAATTCCAAGTGTTGGAGTTCCTTTCAGATATCTGAAAATTCTTTTGACTGCTATAAGGTGTGATTCCCTTGGTGCTGATTGATATCTAGCACAGACACATGTTGAAAACATAATATCTGGTCTAGAAGCAGTTAAGTATAAAAGGGAACCTATCATGCATCTGTACATGGTTTGATCAACCTGTTTTCCTTGATCATCAGGTTCAACTTGTGTGATTGGTGTCATGGGAGTGGAACATGATTTACAGTCTATTAAAGAAAATTTGTTCAATAATTCTTTAACATATTTTGATTGATGTATAAAAGTTCCATTTGTTTGTTGCTTGATCTGCAGTCCTAGAAAGTACTGCAGTTCTCCCATGGTACTCATCTCAAATTTTGATTGCATGAGTTTCTTAAAATCATCACACAGTTTTGTGTTTGTTGAACCAAAAATGATATCATCAACATAAATTTGAACAAGTAAGACATGATTTCCAACATGTTTAATGAAAAGAGTTTTATCAATGGCACCTCTTGTAAAGTTATTTTTGAGTAAAAAGGTGGAGAGTGTATCATACCAGGCTCTTGGAGCCTGTTTGAGCCCATAAAGAGCTTTGTCCAGTCTGTACACCCACTCAGGATGAGAAGGATCCTCAAACCCAGGTGGCTGACAGACATACACCTCCTCTTTTATTTTTCCATACAAAAATGCACTTTTCACATCCATTTGATAAACTTTAATTTTGTTGGAAATGGCATAGGCCAGAAATAACCTGATGGCCTCAAGCCTTGCAACTGGAGCAAAGGTTTCATCATAGTCAATTCCCTCTTCTTGAGAGTACCCTTGAACTACCAGTCTTGCCTTGTTCTTGATTATCATACCAGCTTTATCTTGTTTGTTCCTGAAAACCCATCTTGTGCCAATTGGTTGCTTGTTTGGAGGTAAGGGACAGATTTCCCAGACCTGTTGCTTGTTGAACTGAAGCAGTTCATCTTGCATAGCTTGCACCCAGTTATTGTCTTTTAGGGCTTCCTGGTACTTCTTTGGTTCCAACTGAGAGATAAAGGCTGAAAATAGGCAAAAGTTGGAAAGCTGGTTTCTGGTAAGAACACCTGAAGCTATATCACCCATGATTTGATCAAGTGGATGATCTCTGTGTTCAATCAGTTGTTGTAAACCACTGACAGGTGTAGGTGGCTCTTGTTCTTCAAACAAACTACTGAGGTCTATAATATCTGGTTCAGCAGTTTTAGTGTCTTCAGTAGTTGCAGGTGCTGAAGCAGATGTTTGAGTTTGGCCTTCAGTATTTGTTTGATCAGAAGTTTGTGAAACTTCTGATGGTGTTGAAGTTGACTTAATGACTGTTTGAGGAGTCCATGGTGTAGGATCCTCATCTTCAAACCTTTGATCACCATAATAAGTAGGTTTGGAAGGAGTAACAGTCTTTTCAGGTCCAAAGTGGAAGTTGTCAAGGTCAAAGAGTTCAGCAGGATGTGCTGGAATAAGAGTGTGTTTTGACTCATTGAACTTGACATTCAATGTTTCTTCTACTATCCTGGTGTGAGAATTAAAAACCTTGTAGGCTTTTCTAGTTGAAGAGTAACCAAGAAAGTAACCTGAGTCAACTTTGGCAGCAAACTTTGAAATAGATTCCTTGATGTTCAAGATGAAACATTGACACCCAAAAGCCCTGAAAAAGGAGATAAGGGGCTTCATGCCATGAAGAACTTCATAGGCAGTCTTGGAATGTCTCTTGACCACAAGAACTCTATTCTGAACATAACATGATGTGTTAACTGCTTCTGCCCAAAAGTACAAGGGCAGTCCACAATCAGCTAACATTGTTCTTGCTCCTTCTATTAATGTTCTGTTCTTCCTTTCTACTACACCATTTTGTTCAGGAGTTCTGGGAACACTGTATTGTCTAATAATCCCTTTAGACAAACAGAATTCATCCAGAGTTTTGTTCCTGAACTCTGTCCCATTATCACTTCTAATGGTTTTGACAGATAGAGAATATTGTTTCTCTACTTATAGAATGAAGAACTTGATGATTTCAGCAGCCTCATCCTTGGAGAATAAGAAGAATACCCATGTGAATCTTGAGTAATCATCAATGATGACTAAGCAGTATTTCTTCTTACCAAGGCTCATAATCTTGACAGGGCCAAATAAGTCCATATGGAGTAGTTGAAGACATGCAGTTGTTTTTGATTCTTCAATAGACTTATAGGAGGACTTATGTTGTTTTCCCTTTAAACAGGATACACAGTGTTCTTGACACTGGTATACTTTCAAAGGTAGACCTCTGACCAAGCCCATTTTTGTGACTTTATTTATGGTTTTAAAGTTCACATGGCCAAGTCTCCTGTGCCAGAGATCTGTTTCTGAAGTTGACGCCCTTGAGAAGAAACAGGCAGTGTTGTTCAATACTTTGTCTTTCTCAATGTCTACTGCATAGACATTGCCACATCTTTTGGCAATCAGCAAAGTATGATCTTCAATGATCTTCTCTATCAACTTCTGGCCTTCTGGTGAGATGATCTTGCATGCTGTCTTTGTGAAAAAGGAAGAATATCCTTTATCACACATTTGTGACACACTCAGCAAGTTGTATTCAAGGTTTTCCACCAGATTGACCTTGTCAAACTGTATTTTGCCAGAGGAGACATTGCCATGTCCTAGCACATATCCCTTAGCATTGTTCCCAAAGGATACAGATCCTTCTCTTTGGCTGATAAAGTTGTTTATCAGGTATCTGCATCCAGTCATGTGCATAGAGCCTCCACTATCAACATACCATATGTTGTTTAAGCCCCTGGAAACTCTCTGCACATAAAAGCAAATTAGTTAGATCTAGGAACCCAAGCCTGTTTGGCTTTGGGTTTGCTCTTGAGAACAGTTACAGTTTGTTTCTGACCAGGTTGAGAAATCCATGTCTTTTTGGCAATGGATTTTTCATTAAGAACCATGGTGGTATCCTTTTTAGGACCACCATCAACCTTGGTCATCAGTAGTTGTACCATGTTCATTAGATTTTGTATCTCAGCAGTTTGTGAAACTGCTGATGATTCAGGTCTAACTACTGACAAGGAATTTTGAGAAAAAGATTTTGGTTGAGATTTTATCTTTTTCTGAGAAAAGGTGTTTTCAGGTTGTTGTTTCTTGGGTTTAAAGATTCTTTCATAATCATTTCTGATTTGATTTCCCACAACCTGTTGTTTAATTTTTTGATTGAACTGAATTCCTTTTCTGTATCTACAAAATTCAGTTTTGTAGTTGAACAGACCACAAATTTCACACTCTTTTGCCTTTTGTTTTTGATCTAAAGGCAAATTTCTGACATTTGTGTAAAGATTTTGGTCATCAGTAGTTTTCAGGATCTCAACTCCTGATGTAGATGAAACTACTGATGGCTTGTTGTCAGATTTTGTTAATACTTCTGAAGTACTTTCTTTGAAAATGCCAGGATTTCTGTTTAGAAAGTTTTCATGGAAAGATGTGCAGTCTTTCCCTTCAGAAGTTTCATTTGAAACAATTCTTCTCCCATCTTCAGTAGTTTTGGGAGAGAAATCTGTTGGTGTTTCAACATGATGGTATCCTATGCCAAACTTAACATTTGAAGCACTTTGTTTGTTTAGCAATAATTGATACCCCTTACAAGATTCCACCCATTTTTCACATGTGATCCTGGTGTCAGCAAGCTCTTGTCTGACATCTCCCAGGTCATTTAGCATGATTTTAATTTGTGCTTGGGTTTCAATAGCTGAGTCAGTTAATTTAGAAACTTCTTTTGTTTTAGCACACAGTTTTCTTTCTAAATCACATTTTATCTGTGTGTATTTTCTTTCTAAATCATTGGCTTTGCCTTGTAAGTGCACATTTGTCTCTCTTATGAGAGCAAAAGTTTCTTTGCAAGAATTTGAGCAAAGTTTTGTCAAAGATTCTTTTGATACCTGTGACAATGCAGATTTTGAAGTACAGCCTTCAAATGCCATTAAGGCAAAGTTCTTTCTGCCATTGTCTGGTTCTCCCCAGTTGATGTCAAACACATTGTTGTCTGCATCAGGATTGCACTTTGTGGTGTCAAAAGGGAGACTGCTCCAGTCAACATACCCTGAGGTGAAAAGACTTTGTTGAGAGGGTTGTTGAGGCTGTGGAGGATGTTGAGCAGCTGGAAAAGGAGGGATTGATTGTTGGCTCTGCATCTGTTGAGCAGGCACTTGAACATATTGTACTTGTGGCATGTATTGCTGTTGAGGAGCTTGTGCCTGTACAAAATGAGCACTCCCTTGAGTTCCATTATTCCTATTATAATTGGGGTTATAGTTATTTCCAGATTGTGATTGGTTAAAGCTAGAGCTTCTACACTCTCTAGCAAAGTGTCCCAACTTCTGACACTTGTGACATCTCAATTTAGATTTGTCAAAACCAATTTTTGTATTACTGGTCAATCCTGGAAATTTCCTTCCTGACCTTTTATAAAACTTGTTAGTTTTAATGCTTAGCATGGCCAGTTGGTGTAAAATGTCCATTTCTTCTAAGTCATCACTGCTAAAGTTTTTCAAATCATCCATGATAAAACATAGATTATCAGCAGTTTGACTTTGGTCATTATTGTCATAACCTGGGAAAGATCTTTCTGATGAGATCCCAGTTGTTATGTCAATATTGTCATAAGATCCATAGGAACAAGTTGGTGAATCTTGTCCCAAAAGTGCTGTACTACCTGGAAGGTAGTCATCAGCAGTTTTACCAGATGATTGTAATTTCTTCTTTTGGTCAATTTCTCTCTCAAAAGTAAGTAATCTCCCATGGAGTTTTGTAAGAGTGAGGGATCTAAAATCTGGTGAGGATCTTAAAACAATGGAGTATGTTTCCCATTTGTCTGGTAAAGACCTTAAAAATCTATGTAGCATAGACACTGTTGTATAGGTCTGACCATTTAACTTTAGCTCAGATATTAATGAGGAGAATCTTTCAAATTGTTGAGTTAAAGTTTCCCCATTAATATGAGCAAATGTCTCATATTGTTGAGCTAAAATCTCTCTGGTGTTGGCAATCACCTCTTCAGTTCCTCCAAACTGTTCTTTAAGACAATCCCAGAGTTCTTTGGCACTTTCACAATGTAAAAGGCTAGAGTATATCTCATTTGGGAGAGCCATTGCCAACATAGAGAATGCTTTTGCATCTAGCTCAAGTTTTAGGAAATCATCATCTGTATATTCTTTAGGGTCCTTAGGGACCTTAACATTAGTTTCAAGATTGACATTTACTGGTTTATGAGGACCATATATCACAGATCTCCAACAACCTGTGTTGGTTTGTGACAAGGTATGTGCCATTCTCTTTTGCCATATGTTGTATTCATTTCTCACAAGCATGGCAGGTTTAGTGGCAGAACCAGTATTATGTGGATCCATTTTAAAGAGTACTGATTTGTTAGATGACTCTTTTAAGTGATGGATGTTGATAAAAAGTGAACTTTTGATCTTTTTATTGAGTATCAATAAGAGCTTTGTGTCTGATTCTCAATTTGTTAGATTGATATGTGATCAGATAAACCAATGCTCTGATACCAATTGTTGGATCAGTTTGCTCTTTTGCTAAGTAAGAACTTGCTATCTTGACACTTAAGTGTTTAGCAAGCCCTTGTAAATCAGATTATAAGCACAGCGGAATGTATAAGTTAAAGCAACACTTTTTATACTAAGGAAGAGTTATTACTCCCCCTTGATGATTGAAACTAATAAATGACAAGTATTTATTATGAATCCAAGCAGTAAATGAGAATTAGATACTTAGACAGATTCACAATAAATACTGAAATGGAATAGAACAGTGAGAGTGTTTGAAGGATTTTATCTATTAAAATCAATGTCTAAAATAGAAGGTTGAAGCCTCCTATTTATAGACGTTTACATACATGTATCTTGCCCAAAAAGCAAGTACATAAACAACAGAAACAAGTTGCACAAGTTGCAACATTGAAACAAACAAATACAGCTAAAAGTAATGATAAACAATAAACTACTGATGCAAAAGGCGGTGGAAAATATCTGATGCTAAGTGATGATGAATGACAAACTACTGATGAGTAGTTTGTCTTCAGTACTTCTGAAGTGAACTTGTCTGGTTTGGACTTCAGAACTTCTGATGAAGTTTCTTCTTCAGCACTTCTCATATCTTCTCTTCAGCAGTTCTTTGTTTTCTTTTCAGTACTTCTATACTTAGCCAAAATGACAGAAGTGAATTAGATTAAGGTTTCCAAAAGTGGTTTCACCAATCCTCTTTGTCCTAACAAGATCAAACGCCCAGCTTCAAGTTTAACCCGTCAGTTGAACCATTAAACCCATTTCAAGTATCGAACCGGATTAGGGGATTAATCCGTATGTACCTGAAACAGGTCGAATCGACCTACTTGAGTCGGTTTAACCGGTTTCAACAACAGCCTAAAGGATATAAATTGTTATTACAATGTCACAAAAACTGAAAGCCGCAGGTACAAAAATAATAAACAGAATGCACTAACTGATGTAACTAGAATGATGAAATTTCACAAGGGTTTATAGTAGCAGAATGTAATGAGATACATATCATAATTCCCACCAAACAAAAACAAGGTGGATTTTCAGCCAAACCAACATACATATCTCAAATCTCCAAAACAAAAAATAAAAATAAAAACAGCAATCCTTATTAAGCAGTCTAAAAACCCTTTACAAACTGTTGATTTACCACAAAATTGAGCCTTGTCCATTCAAGTTGAAGCTGAGGGGAGCATAGGCCACCCCAGCAGCTGAGGTGAACCGCTCGGGGTCGAATGCTGACTATGCGAAAACAAACTCAGTTCCACGAACCCGCCCGACCGATCAAGGTCGGTCATATCCGTTGCACGAAACGATATCGACCCCTGCTTTCCCAAATTATCATGATCGTTATCATCGAGAGGGCTTTGGTTAGCAATTAGAGAAAGAGTGTCATTGTGTTCTTCGATAATCCTTCTCCTATCTTCTAGATCTTGTAAAGTCTTCAATGCCAATGAATCCGCGATCGGGAGGTAAACGAGCATACAAACACCGAGCGCGGAACAACATAAAAGGGAAAGAAACGCCAGGAAAGCAAGAACTTCAAACACGGTTTCACCCGGTTTTGATAGATTGGAGAGACCAAGTAACAAAACGCGCAACAGAAAGAAACAAGAAACCGAAACTATTAATATTAAGACGCGCTTCTGCAACCCTTTACTTATAACCAAACTTAATATTCGCCTCCCGAGCCAGAACAAATAGAGTGTCAACATTGTGGCGAAAAGACCAAGAAAGATGGTACTCATTAACGGATAATAGCAACGGGCAACTTCTTCGTTTTGTTGATGAGTAGTAATTTTGAAAAACTTTCTCCATTTGTCCGTGTGCATGTGCATGTCGGTTTTATAGTGAGGCCCAACTAGAACAACGGTTAATTGAAGGGCAAACATCGGGAAGCAACATAAAAGAACGTAAATGGTAGTTCTGAGATTCCAGTTTTGACTCAAAGGGCCCGACTCGGTTTTTTGTAATGATGCACGGAGAAGGAAAACAATGGTGAGGAATAGACACGGTTCTGCAAACCCTAGGTTCGACATGATGTAGCACTTGCAAACTATATCTTGCCATTTGGAATTAAGCGTACGTAATACCCGACCGTCTTGTCGAAGGAATTCAAGTCGTAAAATTTCTCCACAGCCCCACCAAATTGAAAATAATATGAAAATGACCCGGATGACCCACGGGCCTCCGAAATATCCAAGACGGTTATACCCTTGACCGCGAATGTGAGATCGGAAGTAGAATGAGTATAAGATGCAGAGGAAGCCAACAAGACCCAAAATAGCTACAAGTGATATCGTGACCACACCAAGTGCATCAGCAACTAATTTTGTCAGGGGCATCACCCAAAAGACAGATTCCACGCATGCTCTCCGACAGCATGGATACATAAAAATCCCAAGGTAACTTGAAGTTTTCAGGCTACTTGAATAAGACAGAGTTTAATCATATCTCAATGAGGAAATCACTTTGTAGCCACCAGCAGCCAGCATACACTTACTGGTATAATATTCAACGCTTCCACTCTGCAAACCAACTTAAGGGTTGATCACTTGATTATGACAGAATAAGTCTCCGGATGAAGCGACAAATATACCACCTGCAACGATAATTACGGGCATATTATCAAAAAAAAGTAAAACATGATAATCAAATTGAGAAGATGGTAAATAGTATAAACATTTATTAGGTCACGTTTGACAACAAAAACTTAAGAGATAGATTTAAAAAGCACGGATAGCACCGAGTCAACACCCCCCCCCCCCCCCCCAAAAAAAAAAAAAAGAAAAAAAACAGAGGTGAGAGGAGAGAAGCGAAGGCGCACATTCCATACTCAAAATTTAGATACTAAACATCTTTATACAATTTAATATAAAAATAACTTCCATGTATAACCTAAAGAATTATATGTACAACTTTAAACAAGCACAAACCCTGCTCATGTAGAGCACCTCGTGCACGCCTGTCGCCTCATGCAGTCAATGCAGTAAGAAGCATTGACCACCGCGCCTCAAGCGCACTTTTCAAAAAAACTAAGTTTACAGCCAGAACAATATACTGCAATTAAATTCAAGGACACCTAAGAACAATTAAGGTTCCATATAATCAACATCAAGCAGAAACTTTTTCTCCATAGACAAAATAGTTGGAAACTAAAAGAAAATGTAATACGGTTTTCAGATTCAGTGCAGACAAAAACAAAACCTATAAACTGCTAGAGGAAAATAACATCTATAAATAAAAAAGCACATTTTATAAACTACTACAGGAAAATAAAACCTATAAAAAGCTCAACATGTTAACCAACAATCTCTACAATAATCAAACATAAATCCTTAATTCATTAACCACATAATAATAATAATAATCACAACCAAATTAACCTTTTCTTCAATTTGCAATTCAAAATCCAATTAAACCACAAATTACACAAACATGAAACGAAGCAATTAATTAATAAATAAATAAAAACATAATAATAATTTGGAATGAAAACGAGAGAATAAAGGAGATGAATTTGAAGAAACTTACGATGGAAAGTTGAAGTGCGGATCGATTGAGGTGAAACCAGATTGAGAATGGAAATTTGAGGAATGAAAACCCTAGAAGTTAGAGAGAGAGAGAGAACGTAAGGTAGGGGGAGTACCAAAGGAAATAGAGAGAGAGGCTTTGTTGGTGACAGCCTGTCTCCAGCAAATACACCATTCATGGAAATAATAATAATAATATAAATCTACAAATTGGATGATGAAAATAATAATTCAACAACTAATTGGATATATATTTTTTTTTATTAAATGGAAAAGAAATTTTATTATAATATATTTTTTATTTTTTTATATTTTCAATATTAATAAGACCAGAACCGGTGGATGGACCGAAAACCATAGTCTAATCTTGTCCAATCTAGGGCGTTAGAACTGATGTTAAGATGAGACCGGGTGGACCGATCGGAGGTCAAATCGTAAAACTAGCGGTTTGAGCCGAAATTTTTATATTATCATTTGGTTTTTACATCTAGTCTAACCAGTAAATCGATAAGAAGAATGGTTCGATGTCTAGTATGATATTGAAAATATTATGTCTATTTTATTGCTTGGGTTTTGTTGAAGGATGCATTAATCAAGGATCATATTTGTTTATAGGATGTGGATTATAATATTGGTGAGAATCCTAATTGGAAGTTGGAAACTTTCCAATAAATGTGAGTTGTTCCGGTTGAATATGTACAACTTTAGCAATTATTCAATCATTATGGTTATCAAATAATTTATTGTTGTTAACTTCATTGTTCAAGGCTCGTCCACCATTACACTTTGTTGTTTACTTAATGCCTGAGTGTTTGTTTGATATGTAATTGAGATGAAGTTATGTTTTAGTTTTGAAAAAGTTAAGATTTGATTAAGTTTAAATGTCATACCCCGTCTAGGCGGAAACACAAGACGCGACTTTGAAAGGTTTTCAAGTACAAGAGTCACAAAAAGCATTAAATTCCATAGATTTAGAGATATCAAAAGGACTGGTTCAAAATCATTCCATGATGCCAGCGCGTAACCCCCCAAGTTAAAATTGTCTCAAAACCATAGTTTCAAATGAAATTGTTCAAAATCATTCAACTAAAATACTGCTTCAAAATATCCCATGATGCCAGCGCGTAACCCCCCAAGTTCCATACTACTTGCTTAATTACCTGAAAAGCATGCAAGTAAAATGTGTCAAGAATAAAGTTGGTGAGTTCATAGGTTTTGATGAATGGATATGTAAACCATGGTAGACTGAACCATTGCCTAGCTAAGACAATAATTAATATGTGACTGACATGAGCCCGTAACCAAACCTTGACGTGTTGTGCCTCGCCCATTGTACACTAAAGACAATGAATAAATGTGAAATACAAGCACTATCGTGATAACTGTAATTCGTTTAGAGCGACTAACCAAGAGTGGGGGTGTCAACCCAATAGATCTATTTTGGTTCCAATGTTATGTCCATAGCTAATGGTTACAGTGTGATGTATGACACGAGGACTTTATGAGTACTCTGAACCTTATTGTCTCATGTTCACATAATAGTCAACATGTAACTGAAAACTTGTACGCATGTTTTTCCCCTAGAAAAATGTAAAACAATGAAAAGGGGCTATGAAAACTCACATTGTGTCTATATGCAATGGGGTACTAAGCCTGATGTGCTAGTGTCCGTACAAAGGTGCCCTATAATATTAAGGACAGTTTAAGTCTCTGTACTTGGTTATTTACCATGCAAGTTGTTCACCTGATTTGTGTGTCTTCCAACTATGTGTACAATGTTATTATTCATACACGTGACGATTATTACATATTATTGTTTGTACTTTTAAAAAGATGTACAGTTGTAACTTGTGGGTCTTGGAAATTCTTGTTAATTTCGTTTGTTTATAGTCGTAAAAATAATCAATCTTTTCAAAACCGGGTTCACAAGTTACCATATGTTATCATATGATGCCTCATGTTAACACATGTTAGGAATTTGTATGAACAAATGGAGAATTAACACATGTTTTATAACTTTTGTGTTAAAAGACTGGTTAACACATGTTTTAACATCTTTTAACATATGTTCCTTAAAAAACTACCAATTTATATATGTTAAATTTGGAGTTCAAAAACAACTTTTATGGATCTTATCCACCCTTATACATACTCGCATGCCCTTATTAATGTATGGGGAGTATGTATGTGTGTATGTATTTATGCGAATGTAAACAATGTGGTTTGGTGTCGATTTTTGCAAGATTAACCGATTGTATTGTGTTGTAATCATGTGTGGGTGGTGTACGAGTGTGATATAGAGTCGGGTGAACTATATGTCGATTAGAATAATAAGATTTGATAGATCACATGTGATTGATGAATAAATGTGTAGTATTTTATGTTAGTATATGCTAACACATGTTAGTGATGTCCCATTATGTATTTAATGAGCCCAACTAACATGTATTTTTGTTCTAGTGTTGGTTTTCAGGAGTAGGCTATAGGAAGAAGGCAGCGTTGGTGACGTGGCTGTGGTATATGATGGTTTTGAGTTTTTAAAAATGTGGTAAATGATGCCTTTATATAAAAATTATAAATTTTCAATCTTTGGTGAATAAGGTGTTTAAATTAGCTTGATCAAATTGGTTTATGGCTTTGTGAAAACTGAAAAAGGGTTTGATCTTTTTAGGGTTCATATGACATACGTTATCTCAGGAAAAACATATGTTAGTATATGCCCTAACACATGTTAGTGATGTTAACACATATTAGTATATACCCAACTAACATGTGTTAGATTTCATATGACATACGTTATTTCAGTAAAACATATGTTTTAGAATACACTAACACATGTCAGCGATGTCTCATTATGTGTTTTGGAGAGCCCAACTAACGCATGTTACCTTTTTTATAGGTGAAGAGATGTTTGTGTTAAAGATGATGATGGGTATCAAGAACGAAGCATAGCTAGATCTTTTTTTATGTTGTTATGATAGTTTTTTTTATCATTCACAAATAATTATGTTTGTATGAAACATTTTTTGATACGTTTTAGTGTTGATTATAATGATCATTTTTATCATTTCTTAAATAAATATACATTTTATGTGTTCTTCTATTTTGTTCTTCTAGTATATGTCTGTTAACATATGTTAGCGATGTCTCACACGAGGTCAGGATTTTGTATCATAATACTAACACACGTTAATATTCGTGTGGGAAAGAGTGTCATAAAGTAGGAAAGAGATGACTTGACAAGTGTCAAATCAACTTTTTTAAACATATGTTTCAGAAAACTAAATTATATTAAATTATATTAAGTTTACCATATTGCCCCCTTTTTGTTCTTTAGTGAATTAAATTATATTAAATTTAAATTTTTGTTCTTTAGTGAATTAAATTATATTAAATTTAAATAAAAAAAGTAACAAAAATTGTGGTCCATTGATCAATGGCTACTAGAGGGTTTCCAAGTTTTTTTTTCAAAAGAAAGGGTTTCGATTTTATCCTCCACACACACACACACATCTATAATACATTATAAAGGAGGAGTGATGGCCAACATGGTCATTTTCACCTCCGTACAACTTAAGAAGCAAGATGTACAACATATTTAAGCAAGAAGTTTAAGGGTATAATGGGAATAATAGTGACAATTAAGACACTAAGAAGGGTATTATAGTAATTTTATCAAGCTTTTATAGTTGAGAACTAAAAAATTGTTCCATACCACCCTTGAGCCACCTATTGAGAACTGAAAAGCCTAATTCAGTTAACCTCTAGCCATAATCTCCAATTAAACCTTGCAAATAAATCGTCATGCTTTCAATTCATCCTTCTAAATCCACCTTGCGTTTCCACTCCTGAATTAATTTCGCTTCTTCTTCACATGGTTGTTCTTAATGTATTTACTTGGAATTTTCTATTTTTTTTATCAGTGCTCCACCACGGGTCGTACCGACTTCTTTGTTCCCTGTCTCCTCTGTCATCGGCGTACGTGCTCTGTCTATCTTTTATTAAATTGTAAGTATTACTCTTCCATGAAATTATAATTCGATTTGCCTTTTTCTTTATGTTGTTACAAGTTTACTTCGATTCCGAACTAAAGATTTGTGACCTGTATGGTTCAAACATATTCAAATGATATGAATATAAATATGATTATTTGTATTATATTAGTTTCTATGTTGTTAGTTGTTGGTTGATTGGGTGAATTCTTTAAGCTAAAATTTAGTTTCGGTTTTTCGAACAAGTGTTGCTTGATAATACGGATCCATGCAGGAATAACACCAGCAACCCTTTGACAATTCTCTATGTTTAGTTAATAGACTGTGTGGCATATATGTTGTTTGTAGAGAAGATGGTCATGACTTCCTGTTGCGTTTGATACTTTAAATGTTTTTTAATTGTTTTTGAAATGTTGTTTTTTATAGGTGGTAAGAGCATATGGTTCTAATAAAATGTTGGCTGATAGATTTTGTTATGGATATGTTTGGGGCATTGCTGAAGTCATGAATGTTGTTGATTGGATGAGAATTATCTTGGCTGACCTTGGCACCATAGGTAATTTCAACAATTTAGTCATGGATGGGTCTATTATTGTAAACGAGTTTAAAAAAGTAAAAGGAAGCGAATCAAATGGGTTGAAAGCACCTAAATTTTCTTTTATAGCAAATGACGTTTTAAATTGGTTTATACATTTATATTATTACTCTTTTATTACTATTGTTTTTATCATGGGAGGCTTTGGGATAGGCCGAGGAGTCCAACCGAATAGGGTCCATAAATATCAGGACACATTAAAAAAAATAAATCCTATACATATATATGAGCCCAGTGCCCAATATTTCGCGTCTGTTTTGGCAGCAATAAAGGTGCACGTTCAGGGTTGTTTTAGCAGTAATATTGTTGCGCATTTGTGTCTGTTTTCTTAGCAATTAAGCTGCGCGTTCGCGGCTGTTTTCTCAGCAATTAAGCTGCGCGTTTGCGGCTGTTTTCTCAGCAATTAACCTACGCGTTGGGGCCGTTTTAGCAGCGATAAAGTTGGGCGTTCAGGCTGTGCATTCAGGTCAGTTTTGGCAGCAATAAAGCTGCTCATTTGGGCCTGTTTTGACACCACTTTAAATAGTATAAAACCTTTGGCGCACTTATAATTGACAAGCTGAAACTCTTATAGCAATCACGGCTCCACACGGGACTGCTCTTGAGGTCCCTGATCCTGATGAGGTGAGTATGCAGGGAGACATTTAATAAAAACTTGAAATAACAACTTCCATAATATTATCTTAACTAACCAAAGTAGGACTTATCAAACTATAATTACTAACCTTCAAGGGGTGGTGCGGTGCTAAGTGCTTGATTCCCGTTACCTGAGGTCATAGGTACGAATCCAAGTTCCACTGGTTTCTGCTTTTAACCCCTTGAAGGTCGCGACTCACTTGACCAGCACAAGCGGCGTTTTACATGTCCCGGTCATTAGCAATGTATTGGTGGGGACCATGAGTTTTACAAATTAGGTTGCTCTTTTATGACATCAGCCTTTTTATCAATTACTTTTAAAACACATCTCTAATATGTAACCTTCAAGTGGTGTCGGATAATGCATCTAATTACAAACTGAAAGATCCTATTAGTTGTTGTCGATGCTTGAACAAATGGTGGATGAAGTAGGAAAGGATAATGTGGTTCAAGTGGTGTCGGATAATGCATCTAATTACAAACTGGCTGGTAAGATTTTTGGTCGTTTATCAATTTATTGTAGCGTTTTTATGCAACTTTTTGTAGCGTTTTTAGGGCTGTTTATTGCAGCACTTTTATGCAGATTTTTAAAGTAGTTTTAGAGTTGTTTATTGTTGTTGTATTAATCGTTTTTGGGTTGTTTTCTGCTGCATTTGAGAGTTGTTTTATGCAGCATTTAAGGGTTGTTTTATGACGCATTTTAATCAGTTATTTGCAGCCTTTTTATACAGTACTTTTTCTCCTTACTATTTAATGACACTAAAATTTATTTGTATGTTTTGTCATTTTAGATGTATAGCTCAAGACGTACCTATATGCCTCATGTATGGAAATGAAGACCCTTGGTGAAGCGGCAGTTGCCTGAAACTCCTTATTATCAAATAAGCCCTGCAGGCCATTGCCCTCATGATGAAGTTCCCGAGGTACGTAACATGTGTTTAACGCCTTGTTATTTTTCTCTTTTTAAGGGTAAAGAGGTTAGTCTAATGCTATTATTGTTTAAGCATTATGCAGCAAGTACTTATGATATCATGACCCTAATCCCTTGTGAATAGTAGCTTCTTTTTAAATACAACAAGGCGGGAGCGGTTTGGATTTTTTTTGTTTTGTTTTTGTGATGACCCTGTACCGAATTATCTCAACTACTACTATTTAATTACTCTTTAACAAATCTGAATAGCATATCCAAGTACACTGCTATAGAAAACGGGAAATTCGGGGGTACCGGTACCCGGTACCATTTGCTCATCAGTACCCTCAAAGTTAGATTTCACGGCCAACCTTATTATGAGTTGCTCAAATGTGATTCAACACGACAATTTAGTCACTGCCAT
The DNA here is from genome assembly GCA_028751855.1 of Ambrosia trifida. Taxonomy (NCBI): domain Eukaryota; kingdom Viridiplantae; phylum Streptophyta; class Magnoliopsida; order Asterales; family Asteraceae; genus Ambrosia; species Ambrosia trifida. Next base: position 58,034,649 of record CM054128.1, on the reverse strand, counting down.
TTAGTATGTCTTCTCTCAACTTTTTTCTGCACTCACATCTCAATATCATTACAACAATACAACTTGTTGTGCAACACGTTGAAAGAAAAAAAAAATTAGGTTCCCGCGGCAACGCGCGGGGCACTCCCACTAGTATATATATATATATATATATATATATATATATATATATATATATATATATATATATATATATAGGGGAAAGGGAAAAGAGAAACCCAAAATTTTGAGAAAACCCCTAGAAACCCATTGTGTGGATGTGAGCATGCCACATCACCCAACTAAACAAATCATTTTTTATTATTTAAAGGGTAATATAGTAATTCAAGAAATCTGATTTTTTAAACTCATATATATATTAATTACCTCTCTCTTACTTTTCAAACAACATTCAAAATCTAATTCCCTCCCATCTACTCTCTCTCTTTCTCTCTCAAATACCATCACCACCAACAAATCTAAGAATATGGAAAGCATCACAAAAAAAAATCTGATTTTTTCAACACCATCAGAGAAGATGTGGATTGTCGGGTCGTCGAAGATTCGGTCGGAATAACAGAGAGGGGACGTTTTTTGTGGGTGATTGACCGGGGGAGAGGAATCGGAGGAAGGACGACCGGTCCGACTTGCAGGTCGGCCGGAGATGTGAAGATAGGTGACAAGTTTGTTTTTTATATTTTTCTGAAATAGTCTAGTCATATGTTAGTTTTCATCTTCAAAAACAAGCAAACTTATTGTTCAGTGGGTAACCGCTTGGTCAATCAAGAACCGGAATCTTACAAGTCAAATTCGTCCGTTCTTGAAAGTTTTGTTATTAATTCTTTTTGTTTTTTGAAAGTTTGTATACATCAATGTTATTTATTGGTGTGTTATTAAAGTTTACATATTGGTGTGTTTTTTTTTCTGAAATAGTCTATGTCATTTGTTTTTTTTTTCTAGCATCCCTTTTTTTTGTTTTTTCTGAAAATAGTCTAGTCATTTGTTTTTTTTTTAAACAATTATTTCCATCTTAATTCTTTTTGTTTTTTCTGAAATAGTCTAGTCATTTGTTTTTTTTTTCTAGCATCCCTTTTTTTTTTGGTTGGGGGGTTAGGTGGTTTAATATTTTTTTTTGGGTGATTGATTATGTTAAACATCGAAAAAGATTTTTCGTTTTGTGTTTTATGTTCGTAGTATCTTTGTGTTTAGTTTGGGTGTCTTTATCGTCTATATTTTTGTATGATCTTTGTGTTTAGTTAGGCTGTTACATGTGCAACACATCTGTTTTTATCGTCTATATTTTTCTTATATAGGATTACGAATCAGAGGATGATGGGCTTGGAGGTGGTTTAATATATATCTTTTTTTTGTGTTTCTAGTTTTTTTTTTTTTTTTTTTTTTGGTGGGGGGGGGGGGGGGGGGAGGGTTGGGGGGTTAGGTGGTTTAATATTTTATTCTTTTTAAGTTGGAAATAATTGTTGTTTTTTTGTGTGTTACTAACATCTCTTTTTTTGGGTGATTTATTATGTTAAACCATCTAAAATGATTTTTTGTTTTGTGTTTTATGTTCGTAGTAATTTTGTGTTTAGTTAGGGTGTTTTTATCGTCTATATTTTCGTATAATCTTTGTGTTTAGTTAGCCTGTTACGTGTGTAGCATATCTATTTTTTGCAGTCAAATTATGTTTTCTGTTTTCTAGCATATCAAATTCTGTTCTATGTTTACTGCAGACTACATAAGTGTTGTCTGTGTTTTTCCTAGTTACACATGTAAATAATTGTTGTTTTCTTGTAAATAATTGTTGTTTCACATGTACATAAGTATTGTCTGTATTTTTATTTTTTTAAGTTGTAAATAATTGTTGTTTTTTTTGTGTGTTACTAGCATCTCTTATTTTTGGGTGACTTATTATGTTAAACATCGAAAATGATTTTTCGTTTTGTGTTTTTATGTTTGTAGTATCTTGTTGTTTAGTTAGGGTGTTTTTATCGTCTATATTTTCGTATAATCTTTGTGTTATGTTAGACTGTTTACGTGTGTAGCATATATGTTTTTTGCAGTCAGATTATTTTCTATGCAACAATATGTCTGCTTTTGTTTAATATGTTTTTTTAATCAAAATTGGTGAATTTTAATGTCTGTTAACATATGCAACAATATGTCTGCTTTTGTTTTTTACCAGTATGTGCATGTTTGTATGAGTATTATAATGTGTGGAATGTATGTTTGCATCTGTTTCCTATATTTTTGCACATGTTTCGTATGTAACAACAAAACTATGGTATAAATTAGTTTCTGTTTCGTATGTAACAGCAGAACTAAGTTGGTATAAATTAGCTTCTGATTTTTTTACCTTATATTGATTAAAACAAAAGTCACTAATCATTGGATCAAATCTATGTTTGCGTCTGTTTCGTATGTAACAGCAGAACTAAGTTGCTATCAGTTTCGTATGTTTGATTATCTTTGATAACTAAATGTATAAAACAATGTTTTTTTGTATCAGTTTCGTATGTTTTTTTGTAATCCAGTTGGTTAACATACGTTAAGCGGGGGGGGGGGGGGGGGGGGTCTTTTACATGTAAATTGATGATTTTTGTTTTATTTTTGCAGGTGAGCATATTTTTTGCATTAAAGATGAAGATGATTATCAAGAATGAAGTGTAGACATTTTTTTTTATTTATGATACTTTTTTTAGCATTTGTTGATTTGTAATGACCGTTTTGTTTGTTTTTTAGCATTTTGTAAGAAACAATTCTTGTGTACATTTGAATGTTTTTTTATCAATAAAGTTTTTAGCACTTTGTAATGACCGTTTTGTTTGGTTTTAGCACTTTGTAAGTAACAAAATGCCTATAACCATATTAATTCTCGTTACGTATGCAACAATTCTGGTGCTGGTACAATAAAACGAAAAAAAAAAACATGGTATAATAAAAAAAATAATAAATCAGCATTTTTTAAATAATATACACTGGCAACTCAGTTTTAACCTACGTAACACAACACATGTTACATATGTAACACGGGTATCTGGCAGATTTAGGACAATGGTCACAAAAGTATGAGAGAGATGATGTGACATGTGTGGGGTCCACTTGTCATATGTGCTTTTTCAGAAAAATGGCATTTGACCATTGTGCCCTTTTTTTGTCCTTTACCTTAATAAATATATTAAAATAATATAGAATGAATCTAGACCATTGATCACTTTAGATCAATGGCTACAAATGGGTTTACATGGTTTACTCATTTTGGAGGGTTTTTATTATAACCATCCCCTATATATATATATATATATATATATATATATATATATATATATATATATATATATATATATATATATATATATATATATATCTATACTACTATATAGTGTATTCTAGACGGGCAATATCGTCATTTCATATTTATTTATATGGGCAAAAATGTAATTTCATTAGATTCGTAAGACAAATTTAATACGAACATTTAATACAAGTCAAATTTCATTTATAATCACTTTTTTCTTAATTTTGTTTTTGTTTTTGATATATATCAATGATACATTTTTTAAGACGATTATTTTTTTAATTTGACAAAATTACAAAAATCGTCCTTTATGTTTATAGCGATTTGCAAACCATGTCCTATAAATACACAAATTACAAAAAACTTACTTTTTGTTTACAAATCTTTACACGTTATGTCCTTTGACACTAAGAGCATGTTTGGATGTCAATTCTTTCACGTCCTTATGATTTATGACTTTTCTAAAAAGTCTTAAGTTAAAAAAAGTGTTTGGGTGATGGTTTGAAAAGGACATTTTAGGATTTGAATAAGTTGAAAAGGAAGTGGAAAAGGAGATTAAGTTACAATTTGTGACTTTTGGGATTAAGGAGATAAGGAGAAGGAGAGCTAAACATGCCCTAACTCAGTTAACTTTTCTTGTTAAATATGGCCAGGTGGACCCCATGTGAGGGTAGATTAGTCTTTTTACCCATTTATTATAAAAATAGTCTTTTAAACACACATCTTTATAAATATGCCGTAGAATCACTACCAAGATCAGCGTTAACTCGGTGATCTAGGATTCGTGCTTCTTCGACTATAGACAAGATATGGAGCAAAATATTGATTGTAAGTTTCTTATATTTTATGTATTAAAAGACTATTTTTATAATAAATAGTTAAAAAGACTAATCTACCCTCACATGGGGTCGACCTGGCCATATTTAACAAGAAAAGTTAACTGAGTTAGGGCATGTTTGGCTCTCCTTCTCCTTATTTCCTTAATCACAAAAGTCACAAATTGTAACTTAATCTCCTTTTCCACTTCCTTTTCAACTTATTCAAAGCCTAACTCAGTGATATAGGATTCGTGCTTCTTTAGTAATAGACAAGATATGGAGCAAAATATAGATTGTAAGTTTCTTAGTTAATTTATATCAGATGTTTTGTTATTCTTAGTTATTGATATTAGCAACCATTTATATTATTGGGAAATTAACAGTTGAGTTTGGTTAGGTAGAGGAATCATATCTTAAATCTTTGTTTAACACATCATAAAACATGTTTAAAACTAAACGGAATTGTTTAAATTCAAATATAGAGCCTAAGTGAAGATGTTCCTTCGGCGATTATTAAGTTAAGGCTAGGTAAATTCTTGATAGTAGAGGAATTCCTACTGTTAAAGTTGATATGTATACTAATAAAGGAATTATTAGAGCTTCTGCTCCAAGTGGTGCTCTTTTGGAATGTAAGTTCTCTCATGTTTTGTGATTTAAAATAGTTAATTATGTCTGTTAGTAGTGGTTGTAGTGATGTTTTCGAGTTATACACGTTAGCAAACTTGGTTAAAAAAGAAGAATTAGTAACTTCCGTTGAAATGTAAGATGATGATGGTGCTTTTATTATTTACTTGTAACATATAAGGAGTCGCTCTGATAAACCAGTGACCATAGATTTGACCGGATGTCTGACCCGCATAAACAAATTTTGTACCAGAAACACACATAGGGGCTCAAATGTAACATATTATAACTTAGGTGCTTTAATCAACCGGCATAGACTGTCACCTTACATTCCTCACCGGTTTAGACGGCGCTTCAAATCAAGCAGAAAACAAACAGCGAGCTGATTAACCAAACAACGTGTAGTCCCGCTGCAACGCGCGGGCTCCTGCTAGTATATATATAGTGGAAGTATACACAAAAAACCCTCCCAAATGGAAAAACTCCAACAAACCCAACACTTGGCCCATATTAAGCCACATCATCTCACCCACTATCTCTCTATATTATATTATTAAGGCTAGTTTGGTCTTTTTATCCAACTAAATATCTATGTCATATCAAGACATTAATTGTACTTTTCCCTCCCACATCTCTATTATTATTATCATTCTCTCTCTCTCTCCATTAACATCTTCACTCTCCATCATCAACATCAGTAAATGACCATCTTCCTTTATTTCTCCATTAACTCCCACCATTAATAATCTTCATTAAATAACCAACCTTAATAAATCCGATGGATGTTAACATAGAATCATCAGATCATTTAATGTCCGATGATTCTGAAATCGATGCAACGAATATCAAGGTTGTTGTTCAGGCTGTACACAGGGATGGGCTAAGATCATCTGAATTAAACGGTATGTTTTTTGATTTTTGGGTGTAAACTAACATTTTTATTAGGTTTTTTATGTTAGGTCTGAGGTTATTGTAAAGTGTTATACATGCATATATACATATGAAGTTGTTTTTTATATATTTTTTGTTTTTAATTTTGTCTTTTATATTTGTTTGTGTTTTAACAAGGTGATGCAACCTACAAAGAAGGAGGTTCACATGATAGAAGGTGTGGTGGTGTTTTTATGGGGGTTCCAAGTAATGTAGGGGAAGGATCATCTTCTGGCTCACCGGTATTGTGCTGGGAAAATCAGACTTCTTGTCATGGTGAAGATGAAGGTTTGTGTATATCCCGACCTTTTTTTACAGTGTGCAAGTATTATTGTTCATGTATATATACCTTTGAGGCAGATCATGGTGATGATTGGTTTTTTTGAGATTTTTTTTTTTTTTATGTAGGTGATACAGACCCCCCCCCCAGCATTATGTGATTTCAACACCTAATGGTACCCAGTTTTGGGTACCTAATGTTAGCCCGAGGTTCATACCTGAACAGGGCCAATCGTTCATGACTTTTGAAGCTGCGTTGGCGATGTACAGAGACTATGCTGATCAAGCTGGGTTCTCCGTTAAGAAGGGCCAAACAAAGGTGTGGATGGGCATCGCAACGCATAAGTACTTACGTTGTGCAAAGTATGGGACACCTCAGTTGAAAAGAACATTTGACACACTAGATGAAGCGTCGTTAAAGATACGCAGCAGTTCATTCACACTCTCCAACTGCAAGGCTCATTTGTTACTTGCAATCAGCGGCGAAGGTTCATGTTATACAGTTAGGGGCTTCAATGATGTTCATAACCACGCGCTGATGGATCCACATAACCGTGATCTCAGAAAAGTTTCAAGGAAACTCTCATATGCTACTAAACAGTTTATCCACAACATGAGCTTGAATCGGATAGGTCCTGTCAAAGCACACAGGTTTTTAGTTTCGCTTAAGGGTGGGCACCATAATGTCAGCGGCACTGTTGTGGACTTTAAGAATTTCAGCAAACAGTTACGAATTTTTATCGGTGATCGTGACTCCACACTTTTCCTGGAACGGTTGCGTGATCGCTTCGACAACTTGCCTGATTTCTATTTTGATTTTGTTGTTAAAGAGGGCAAGCTACATTCCGTGTTCTGGGCGGATGAGATATCCAAACTTAATTATAAGTCTTTTGGCGATGTCCTCTCGCTTGATGCAACTTACCACACCAACAAGTAAGGCTTTTTCCCAACACAATGCGTTTTAACATGATTTGTAGTTTTAAATTATCACACGTATAAGCTGTCGTCTGCCCTTTTTTAAGTGTATATACAAAAAAATAGAAATCGCCGCTGATTGTTTAATGGGGCTGGCGGACAAAATGGTACTTGCACAGGATACATGGTTTTGATAAACTGTTTCATCATTTTTAAGGAAACACCCATATTGTACCTAACACATGTTACCTACACAGCACACTAACATCCTGTGCCACCCATGCAGGTACAACATGATCTTTGTCCCGTTTACCGGTGTCGACCATCATAAGCAATGTGTTACGTTTGGGGCTGGGTTGATAACAAATGAAACAATTGAATCATATGTTTGGTTATTCCAAGCTTTCTTAAAAGCACACGTCGATCAGCCCGCGTTAGTGTTAAGCGATCAGGACCCGGCCATGTTGCAAGCAATACCCCAAGTTTTCACAGAGTCTCGCCACAGACTATGCATGTGGCATATAATGAAGAAACTGCCTTTAAAGGTTTGCAATACGATTATTATTACGCATATCCACCCCATAGTGAATATTAATTATAAAGCTAACCAGTTACTCAATGCATATCAGGTGTCCGGAGAGCTGCTGAGTAAAACAGATTTTCGGGCTTGCATCCAGCGATTGGTGTGGAACATATACATTAAACCATCGACCTTTGAGACACGATGGCAGGAGCTTCTCGATACATTCGAAGTAGGGGATAATCAATGGTTGAAGGACATGTTTGCAATTAAGGAGTTATGGATTCCAGCTTATTTTCGGGAGATTCCAATGTGCTGCCTAATGAAAACAACATCAAGAAGCGAGAGTTCTAATGCAGCTTTCAAGGTGAGTTCTACGAGCGCCAACACGCTTGTGCAGTTTATGCTATGTTTTGAATCGAGGGTTGACAGCCAACGTTATCGCCAAAGGGTGGCTGAGTACAAGACTTCGTCTACTGTTTTCGTTGGTACCACGGATTTACCAATCGAGCAACATGCGTTCAGCTTGTATACGCATAACTTGTTCAAGGAGGTCCATAAGGAGATTATAAAGGGTAGGTTTGCTTGCTATATTTCCAACACCACTCCGCGAGAGGCTGTCACTGTTTTTGATGTCACACACTTGGACCGTCGCCGTAACGTTACTAACGTATACCAGGTAACACATTGACTGCCTACTTCGAATGTAATAACTTGTACTATAATTGCAGCTTCCTGTATAATAAGAACTGCTGCGTATAAGTACACTAACATATGTATTTGTATGCCCATTTTTCCTACGCTGATGTTCAGATCAGTGTGCTGATCCTTTTGTTTGTTAACTAATACAGGTCAGCTTCGATCCAGCGGACCACACGGCTGAATGCTCATGCAGGGGTTTCATCCGCATTGGGTATTTGTGCCGTCATGTTTTCTGTGTCTACATGGTGCGAAAGGTTGACCGTATCCCCGACAAATATGTTTCAAAGAGGTGGACGCGTGATGTGCTGCCTAAGAAAGTTTTCTCAATTTCTAGTCGTTACGGTGTTGACAGCCACCCAGAATCGATCCTGAGGAATGAAATCCTTGAACTAGTAACTGAATGCGTGGACGTTGCAAGGAGCGATGAGAAGTCACTTAATGATTTGGCTGAACAGCTACGAATGATGAAGCTTAACTTGTTAACACAACAACCGCTTTCACCACCTGTGCCGGAGTCAGAAGAAGCTGTGGTCGAAGACATAATCGGTCAACCCATTGACTGTGAAGTGGCTGTTGCCAACCCGGATGTGGTCCGAAACAAGGGATGCGGGAAAACTAGGCGCATTAGTGGTCCAGGTGAGAAGGCGTTAAAGAAAGCAGCCAAGATCCAGAAGGCCCCCCGTTTATGTGCCAAGTGCAAGAAGTATGCGACGGATCATGACTCAAGAAACTGCGAGAAGGTTGCTGCGATGAAGAAGGCAAAGGAAGCACGTAGCTCGGCTGTTGCGCCACCATAGCTTTGACTAAGCAACGCATTTTACGCCTAAGCGGTATGTTGATAAATAAGCAAGCACTTTTTGGACCGTGTTATGGTACTTGATAACATTTCCTGGTTTGGCCCTAAATCTAGTTGTTATGTACGTAACACGGTTATGGTTGCAGCTACGTAAGTTCTTAGGCGGTGCGCAGACTTATTATATATGCTTTTTATTTGGTGTTTTTTATGTTTTCAATGTATGGGCGCTGTTTTTGAAAGGACATGCTTGCAAATGTTGATGTCGTTATATATATTATACGATATGCCACTTATGAAGCCTTTTTACAAGCTCCGGCTTTTTTTTTAACACTGTACCATCTGCTGCATTACAGTGCCATGGTTTGACAGCCCACAAACAGGAAAACAATGGTTAACATGTGTTACTAGGGGCAGACTAACACATATAACCAAATCACTAACCCATGCACGAATCAAAACCAACTTGCTTTACCATGTCCTATTATGTTTTTGCCTAACAGACATAAAGTCATGTTGTGGACACATCCCTAACAGGTGCAATCCATCAATAATATGTGTACCTGGTTGATAACATGTTTAAGTACACTATCACTAACATGTGTAATCTAAGAATAATGTGTGTAAGTGCTTACTAACATGTGTAGGCCCATCTCACTTACATGTGTAAGTACCATATCACTAACATGTGTAATCCAAGAATAAGATGTGCATGTCATTACTAACATGTGTAAGCCCATGTCCCTAACTTGTGTAAGTATCATATCACTAACATGTGTACTCCAAGAATATGATGTGTAAGTCATTGCTAACATGTGTAAGCCCATGTCACTAACATGTGTAAGTAGTATATCACTAACATGTGTAATCCAATAATAATGTTTGTAGGTCCTTGCTGACATGTGTAAGCCCATGTCACTAACATGTGTAATTAGTATATCACTAACATGTGTAATCCAATAATAATGTTTGTAGGTGCTTGCTAACATGTGTAACCCCATGTCACTGACATGTGTAACCACTTGCACTGTATGAATTAGTGCCTGACTGCTTAACACATGTAAGGCCCATGCTAACACATGTGTGTGGTCAAAAAACATGTGTTATGATGGGTTCACTAACACGTGTAACCACTTGCCATGTATGGATTGGACTGACTGCTTTAACACATGCCATGTGTAAGGCCCACCTCACTAACACATGTGTGTTGTCAAAAACATGTGTTATGATGGGTTCACACACACATGTGTTAACATGTGTTATTATGGCACTACTAACACATGTTCCAGAACTAATGTTAGGGACCATATCACATGCTATAATACGTGTATTCCATCAAATAACATGTAGGAGTACGGCTTAAACACCACGATATCATAAAGCATACTAAACTAATACAGGCAAAGGTGTCATACTTTGCCTGTATTAATAACTTAAAGTAAGATTACATAAGTTAGTCACAAAACACATTTAGTCATGATCAGGGTACAGACTGATTAAACCTACAACTAGCTTACCAACATACCAAAATAAACATTGTTCTTGTGTGTGTGGGGGGGGGGGGGTAATAAAAAGTGTATGTCTTAAAGCTACAACCAACAAAAGCATCAAAATAAACTCCCACCCGCCCATCATCTCCAAACGCCCACAACGCAAACTAACGCTTCCTCAACGCTTGCTTAATAACGTGCGCCTTCAATGTATTAACATCGGAGCACATGATGTGGGCTGCATACTTTTTGCGTAACCTGTTCACTTCCCCTTCCTTTTTCTTCCAGTGCGAACTGAAGTCACACTCAAACGGCACATGCATCCCCAAGTATCTCTCCATATGTCGCATCAGAAATACGCCGCAGTCCGTCCCATTCCCGGCTGTCCCCCAATCCACATCAAGGTTTTGTATGGCTGCAGCCTCAATCGCTTTCGCCTTTGGGTGCTCAATTTCAAGCAGGAAGTTTACAAACATGTGCTTCTGCAGTTATTACATGTGTTAGTATTTAATAAATATCTTTATCATACATAGTGGTGCATAATAAAAAGCCTAAATATTCAGGCGAAATGCAAAAAACTTACGTATTTATATGGCACATCCATGTTCTTGAATTCGCTGCTTGCTCGGAACCCACGGCGGCCTCTCTTCTTATCATTGTCAATCAGAATAATCGCTACATTTCGAAGCTCAAAGATCAACAAGTAGAAATGCCCTCTCTCAAGAATAGGGAACTGGATGATGTCATAATTCCTGAAATCTGTGCACTTGTGGTAACTTGGGATAGCGGCCTTCATGCCGGATGCAAACCTTTGCTGTCTTGCTTGTGGATCACATTGCTTATCATTTAGCATCCATGGAATCTGTGAGTTTTTGAAAGGCATAATTATTGAAAAAATAATACTCACAACATAACCATAAATTACAAACTAATATTGAGTATTCATTACCACAACTTTGGTTCCTACAAACAGCCGAAGGAGAGCGTCATCTGACTTTAAAGTTTCTTCATAATTGAGGACCTCCGCCCAACAATCGATTATGCCGTCACCAACCCACTCACCTGGCTTCAACGTCTTAAACAAACCACGCGTAGCTTCCACGTTGGAACTACTTCTAAACAACACCTCCCTACACATGTTTAATATTCATATTAACGTTTATTGAGGAAAAACTAAATAAAAACAAACTATGCGCAACTTACTTAGAGAGCGTATCAGGATCGTCATCAACTGTTTCATCAGGCTGCTTGCCTTTCCCAGCCCTGCGCCACAACAAACATAGTTATGCTTTCAATGTTATAAAAATAGGATAGCATCACTATATAAGTTAATACGCTAACTTACAGATCTGATTGAACTTTTTTCCTGGCAAACGTCCCATGCAGCTGATGGATCAAAGTTGCATCTATGCATATGTAGCTCCACACATCTTCGTCATCTTTGGTCACACCCTCCAGCAGGTTTACACCACGTATGATGAACGGAGACTTGTGCACGTACGTCACGCTTCTTTCCCGATGTGGATTTCTCTTCGCCTTGTCCAATTCTGCAATCATTCTTTTCCGATCTGCCAACGTGACATTATCATCATCATCTTGAGTTTCCAAAGCCCCAACGCGATATTCATTGTAAACGCCACTACTGGCGTCAAAGGAACTAATAGGCAAAACCATCGGGAAACGAAAGGGTGTTTCCACGGCTTTCTCAGACGATGTGCACGCTGTTTTTTTATCAAATAAATATGGTTTTTCAGTTACACTCAGCACACATAAAACTAACATATGAAATAATCAGACTAACATATGAAAGCCGTGGGCATACCATGGAGAGGAACATTCATGCCTAGATCACCTGCGTCGTTGCTCATTCCCGGGGCATTCTGTTCCAACTGTGTCAGCCCAACACTAAAAGAAGGTATGTCGTAGTCGTCAACCGGTGTAGTTTGTTTTGCTTGCACCTCCCCCGATGGCCCGCCCGATGCTCCAACCTTATCACGCGCACCTGGATTAGGGGCTGTGTCACCCATTGGCGCGTTTGCCGAACACTCTATTGCTTCGCTACCCTCATCTGCATTGACCAAAAAAACTACATGGTCAATACGAAAAAGGTTTAAGTTGACGATCCAAACTTATCTCAATGACAAAAAGCTCTTGGAAAACTTACTGTTTGCTTCTTTCGATACCGCACCCTGGTCCGTTGACTGTTGCTGGCTATGTTGGACGTTTGCAGCAGTGCTAAGATCAGTCGGACAAGCTTCTGGGTCAGCACCTGCCTTCTCATCTGTTGGGTTCATATATATGTTGAAAAATGAACAAGGCCTAACACATGATAGGGAGTACCATTTTAACAAACGTTACTACATGGTTGAGGGCAGAACTTACTTGGGGTCGCCCCTAGTCGCATATCTGCGCCTACTGGTAACGCGGCATGTATCGTGGACAAGCTTGCAATAGCGCTAACATCGGATGGACAACTTTCAACCATGGCAGCTGCGTTCTCATTTGTTGGATTGCCTAGTCAAGAAAAAAAAAACCAGCAGCCCCGGGCGTGGACATGTAAAATTTTAAGAGAACTTACCATTAACACAGGTTAGCACATTCTTGAAACGAAGAACTTACATGTTTGCAACCCTGACTGCATATCTGTTGTTAGTGGTGGCCCGGTATGTCTCGTAGAGCAGTCCCCGTCTTTGTCAGTATCATGAAGATTAGTCCCGACATCAATCGTCGATGGTCGATTTTTGGGATCCTCAGCAGCCTTGTCATCTTGCAACACCTTCCCTACTTTTTAAAAGAATCACAAGACATGTCATTGTTAGGTTAGGTTAGGTTAGGTTAGGTTAGGTTAGCAATGTGGTAACTGAGAGGAGTATTAACACAAGTTAACTACCACATAAATAAATTTTTTTAAAGTAATACAAGAGTGCTACTTATTTTTTTTTTAACAACTGACCATCACCCTTGCTGTGTACATCGACAGTGGGCACCTCAGGGTCCACTTCCTCACCGCTCATCCCACCGGGAGCTGCCTTATCAATATCCAGAACTATGTCAACCAACTTGCGTTTCTCAACCTCATGCAGTATCTTTCGGTATTGGCTGTCCACCGGACTAGCATCATTAACGTCGTCAAGGCCAAGCACACTTTTCATACGAACCTGCACAGGTGTCGTTAACGGTGACTTCTGCGTGACTGTGTTTAAGTCATCCAGTCCACCAGCAACGTCAAACTCTACCGAAGGACCTGTAGTTTGGGTTGTGACGCCATGTACAGAAATCAGACAATGTAGTTTTTATTGTCAATGTTAATCAAATTCGCAGCCACTTACCAGGATTGGTTGATGCAACGTCTTGAACGGACGGAATGTCCGATGCAACCTGTTTGATGCCATCTTTATCTGCCGGCATTTCTGCCAAATCTTCCAGTACGCCTGCTATGCTGCATGATACAGTATCGCGGGCTCCAACTTCTTTATTCTTCCACTTGGGTAACTCCTCCGTCACGCTCTCATACTTCGCTTTGACTGCAACGACATCTGCTCTATCAGGATACTGATCATATAACTTGCCAATTGATGTCTCAATACGTTTCTTTGTCTTCACAACAAGATCCACTAGCTTGTCAACTGCCATCACCTTTTCCTGTAAAGCAAGGGGGCAAGGTGTGTAAATATCAGATTAAAGCATGAATTCCTATGAACAAATATCATACAATAACAAAACTTTTTTCGTAAACAAGTTCTAAAAACCTGAATGCTTGTTTCGTCTGTTCCAGTATGCACGCTTACACACGCTGACAAACCCTTGAAGCTACCTGTTCCAAACCCACCATTTTTAATTTCTAGCCTTTCCCTGTCTCTCAGTCGTTGGAAATTCCAAAATGTCATTGGATATACAGAATCATCAACGTCTATCCCTTTGCATGTAACGCAATCTACATACACAAGCTGCAGGTTTAACAGATGTTAGTCACTGCAGTAACACATGTTATAAATTCAAAAAACGTAATGAACAAGGTTACCGTCAGCAATGCGAGGGGCCCAGCAAATGGTGTCTGTTGGGAATCCCTATTCCATCCATTTTTGCAAGTCCTCAACTTGTCCACTAAGATGCCACACCAATCCACCTTTGCAAAATCCATATTATCCCTTAAATACTCAACTGTTGAATCCTTCAAACTACCTTGTTTGTGGCATTCAACCATCACAGCATAGAAGCACATCAGAAAATCTAGACGAAACTCAAAGCTGTCAGCTCCTTCAGACTCATTCTGGATCATATCCACCATCTGTTTTGGCGCAATGTATTTGTTGTCCGGGTACCTCTTACGCCATTTTGCTACTCCTTCATCATACTTTGGCAACCGGTCAAATGAGTTAAATGGAACCCCTCCACGTGGAATGCCAAGTATCCTCTCAACCACTTTTTCATCTATAATAATGCTCCCGCATGGGAATGTCATCTCCAACGTATCAGGGTTGAAATTATCAACCACATAATGCCCCAACTCGGATGGTATACCGTCCATCTTAAAGTTTAACAACCTCCCGAACCCCAATTCCTTCACAACCAATCGTTGTTCTTCGCTTAACACCTCCACGCACCTAGCAAATTGAATGGGGGACGACCTAGTCCGTATTCCATTCCATTCATTCTTTTTCGACCTTTTGCGTTTTTTCGCGTGTCCAATCGCCTGCCTATCCACATTTTTAGACCTTTTTCGCTTAACGCCGGATCCTGGACGCGACTCCCTGATTCCCGTTTTCTTCACATCTGGCGGCGTGGAACTTTCAACCACCCTTGACCCAGACCGGGTCACCCTAACTGACCCGCTTGTAGGCTCTGTGACAGTCCCCCTTGTCCTACCTGCAACATGTGGACGATTCAGTCAAAAAATTCACAGGCCAGGCCCTGCCTAACACATGTTATCATTAGCTAACACATGTTAGCATGTAGAAAGCGACACGTACCTTTAGTCTTTTTCTCAGCTGTCCTGCTGCTGACCACAATTACTGATTCTTTCCCTACACAAAAACAGATGTCATAATCAAAATGTAGGACCACATAATAAAATGTATCCATATGATAACAAACAAAACAAACCTTTATGCTTTCTGGATGTACTAGCATCTGCTGGCCCAACTGTTTCCTTTCCAATCCCTCCTTGATACATAACAAAAAACATCAACCATCACAACAGAACACATTAATATCTTTACCATACATAAATAAAAAAAGGAAAAAACAAACCATTAATAATATATTACCTTTCCTTTTCTTCTTTGATGCACTTGTAGTGGTGTCAGAATCATACTCTTCCAAATAGTAAACAAGAACAACATCAGATTATAACATTTTTTTCTCAAAATGTAATTAGTAAACAATAATCATACTCTTCCAAATAGTAAACAAGAACAACATAAGTGTTTTTATACCTAATGTACGTTTCGTTTCTGGTGGTGGAGACTGAGATGGCCCTTGATCCTCTAAAACACCCTTTCCATGTGTAGAGCCATCAGACACAACAACTACATCATGATCAGGTCGTTTTTTATTCCTGAATAAAATAATCATTCACTGTAAGTAGTGTAATGTAACAATGTCTAATAATATAACAAACCCTAACAATCCTGATAAACCAATAATGATTGACACACCTTTTTGATGATTTTTTTTTGGAAGATTTCTTCCTTTCCCGTCGTCGCCGGCACCAGAGAGGAGACAGGCTAGAGGATTTCATCTGTGCCCTAATTGCTGGCTTCTTAATAGAAAGGGGGGATGTTGGGGGGAATAAAGTGGTTACGAGAGAGAGAGACTGGAACTGAGAAGAGAGGTTTCTTTTTTGAATTGGTTTAAATGAGGGGAGGGAGAGAGAGTGACAAGATGTGCATGTCAGTTACACAGACATGGGGGTGGGTAAAGACTCTATTGCCCTTGGTATCATTATCAGCCACACACTTTGTCTTGCTTTATATTATTATATAGAATTAAATGAGGACCCTTGATCAAGCTTGATCAAGGGTCATGAAAGGGTTTACAAGGTTTTTTCAAAAGAAAGGGTTTCCATATTATCCACACCCTATATATATATATATATATATATATATATATATATATATATATATATATATTCCACTCTCAATAATTTACTTATCAATATTTTTGGTAAACGTTGTTTTGTCTGTTCAAAAATTCATTAATAGCCTTTATGTATACTAGAATAATATATTTAGATATTAATATTACTTGTATTGTGTTTAATTTGAAATCACATCCTTATTCATTTTCACTTCAAGTAAAAACTAAAAATATAAATCCAAATGGAAAATTGGAGGGCCTGAATTTTTATTTTGTTTTGGGCCTCTAAAATAGTTGAGTCGGACCCTGATCAAACATTGCCATCCAATCTATATCTATATCTATATCTATATATATTAATATTCTAAAGGCTTATATCCTATATGGCACTCAAATTTCAAATTTTATTTAATAATGGTAAGAAATTACACATACTAATTATCCTTTTAATTACACATTTTAAATGACTTAATCTTTTAAAAAAATAAAAATTTGAATTAAAGTTAATAATGGTAACTATTACACCTATTTATTATCTTTAAATTATGATTTCCTAATATATCTATATCTATAACTATTAATAAAAGAATTAACATATGATGATGTGGCATTCAATTGAGGCCTCAACCCCCCTTGAATGTGCCACGTGGTACGTTGAGGTGAGAGTGTTTAATTTTTTTCTTTTTTATTATTAAAATAAAAAATCTAATAAAATTAAAAATATTTAGATAAAATCTATTAAAATTTTAAAGATTATTTTCGGTATATAATATATTTGAATATATTGTTTTGAATATATCTATAACTATATACGGATTAACATAATGTTTAGAATTGCGAAAAGTAAATAATTAGATTTAGATAAAATCTATTTAAAATTAAAGGAGACTTGATCGAAGATGATGGAGCCAGTGAATGAGAACAAGAAAGATGAAGAATTCATGGAGTTGTCAAAGCAAAAGAAGCTTGGTGGGATCAAGACCTTAACCTTTATACTTGGTATGCATGCTTAAACCTATGAAATTGACCAAAATACTCAAGTTGACCAAGAGATTTTCTAAAAAAAAGTCGTTAAAAATTAAGGCTTAGCCGACGGCTAGGGACTTTTTTAGTGTTTAACCGGCCTAACAAGGGAGTTTTAACCTTTTTTTAGTGTTTCCATTATTATTTGGTCTCCTAATTAGAGTCTAAATACGTTTCTTGGTGATTAAGTTTGTTTTTAGTATAAAAAAATATAGATGTAGGATTTTATTTGTAATGTGTGGTTTTTATTTAATGACATTTGCCACGTCTTCTCTTTTCCATATGAATATTTTTTATGATGCTCAAGGTTTTTTTTATATAGTAAAAGAAGAAGGAGGTACAGGTATTGCAGTTATAAAGAGTTATATAGTTAACTTTAAGAACATCATGCTCAAGATTCAACTGATATAGCTAAAAGGGGAACGGATCGAATCAACTAGGGGTGTTCAAAATATCCGAAATCCGAAAAAATCCAAAATCCGAACCGAAAAAAACCGATCCAAATTCTTATTCGGATGGATCCGATCCGAATCCGAATTACTTATTCGGATATTCGGATCGGATTCGGATTTCACAATTAAATTATTCGGGTTATTCGGATAACCGAACAAACCAAATAAGCTTGAGTAAGGTTTTAGTGGCCCAATGTTTTAAAGTTAATGACTAGCCCAACCCAAGTCCAACCCATGAAACTAAATCAGTAAAAACCTAATTTAACACATCGTTCACACATCACAATACTAACCCTAAATCACGCATCACAATACTAAACCTAAATCACACATCACAATGTTTTAACACATCGTTCAGCCGCCACGAGCCCACGACGGAGCTTGAATCGCAGGTATGATTCTTTGTTTATTCATAAAAAATGGTCGAAGTTTTATTGTTGATTCATACGATTCTTTGTTTGTTCATATTATATATATATATATATATGAAGTTTATATCTCTATTATTGTTTAATCTCTTCTAAGTTCTAACAATAATTGGTTACTATGAATGTGTTTTAGCCAAAAAAAAAAAAAATGGTTATGTTAAACAATTGATTTGCCATTGTTATATTTTCATGTTTTTTAATTTCTTTAAAAATGGTTATGTTACGACTGTAGGGGGTAACAGAGAAGTTTAGTCATAGTAGGTTTTATACTTGTCAATGATAAGTGTGTGTTAAGTATAAAATTTTACAATTTATAGGCCAGCAGGTATGTTCGAAGACAAATCTTTTGTCAATTAAAAGTCGAAACAATGGAATTTAAGATTCAATAAGTTAAGTTGCTACAACTTTTTTCAATATTGGTACAAGTTAAGCTCACTGAAGTTTTTATTACATAAGATAAATGTATAATGAAGTTTCCCTAATTGCAAATATTAATTCATGTTTTCATTAAAAATTTCTCTGTTAGCATGTTTAGGCTTTTATAACACTTTATGTTTTCTGTACAGAATATAGATTGTCTAGAAATGTCTATGGAGGGTGATTCTAATGCTAGTAAATCAAAATCAGAATGTTCGAAGAAATCAAGGAACTATAGCCAAAGATCAATTGTATGGAAACATTTTACTAAGTATTACAATGAAGAAGGAAAAGAAAGGGGGAGATGTAATTATTGTACATCAACTTATGTTTGTGATTCGAAAAATGGTACAACTAATATGAGAAATCATATCCCGAAATGTAAAGATGTAACATCGCAAAATTTTCCCCAAATTTTAATATAAAAGCCCTTATATTTTTTTACATCGTTAAATGTGCCTAAATCTCTATTTTTCCCAACACACAACTAATATATATATATATATATATAAATGTATATAATAATAATAATAATAATAATAATAAAAATAAAGATAATAATAATAATAATTAATAATAACAGCAATGTAGATCAATAAAAACTGATTAGTTGATTTAAGCTAACCCAACCCATCATCGGCCCACCCAGACAAGCCCAAACCCAAAATAGTTAACCGGCCCAACAGCCCATATCCCACTTGCTTCTCCTTGCTGCTTCTTTTCCTTTACGCAGACCAAAGGTCAACCCCTTTGACCACAACAAATGAAGGGAAAATTGAAACAGATCAAGCTGCTAACGTGATTGAAGCTTAATGGATTGCTAATACGCGTAAAAGACTCAATCAATTCCCTTGATTACGCGTTTGACCGTATCTTGGTCAAGAAATCAAGACCTTCCATAAAAGCCACGGCACTATAAATTGATACATCCTAGACAACCTAATTGTACCGAAAAATACACACACATATTCAATTAATCCTCTCAGTTCGTCCTTGTTGCGTAATCGTGCTCGGGTTGACATTTTTTTTTACCATTCGTTCATAACCATTAACGCGTGATAGGTAACAATTCATACTTTGGTTTTTGTTTATTGGCTATAGACAGACAATAGCCCTAACAAATTGGAGGCTATTGTCTGTTATTAACGATTATTAGATTGTTAGGGTTTCGCTAATACCATTTGGGGAAGATGAAGTGTTGTCACGCATGTTTATAATTAAAACTAAACGAAATCTAATACAAACTGATCATCAGATCAGTTGGTAAACCCTTATGCTGTTAGTGTTTGGGCCGCCCCTGGTCATGGGTTCGATCCCATGCACCATCATTTTTATTTAATAATTAGTGATAAAACCTAATCAATCTTTATAACTAATATAAATCGATTAAAAACGTTCTCAGGGTCTAGACCAGATGGTCTAGACTTGTGATTATAAACACCGAACCGGCCTGAGGCCCGGGTTCGAGTCCCAGCAGCTGCAACAAATTTCTTTTTGAAACTTTTAACTTTTATTTATTCTAATCAACTTTTAAAAATACTTTTAAAATACCAAATATGATTTATAAACTCTATAAAAATTATCTTATGTTATTTAAATGATAAACTTTATTGTAAAATATTTATTTTTCAAAAATTTATTTATTTAATATATATAATAATTAAATCAAGTTTATTCTATTATATTTATAAAATTCTATTAAAATATCAAAACAACTTTATAAATTTCCACAAAAATTATTCTGAGTTTTTATAACAATAAACTTTTCTGAAATGATTTTTATTTCTAAAAAATCATTTATTTAATATTTTTAATCAATTTTTGTTAGTTTTAATCATAATTAAATCATAATAAATCCAATTTTTAATATTTTTGCACCAAAATTTTATATAAATTATTTCAGATTATTTGGAACAGAAATATAATTTTTAAACTAATAATTCTTTAATTTTTGTATTTTTAAATATTAAAGTTAAATTTTGACAATTTGTAATAAATAGATTTAATATTCTATATTAAAGAAAATAATTTTATAAAAATTATTTTTATACTTTAAACTCATTATTGTGACCATATTAAATTCAAATTTTATAAAAAGATTTTTGTCTATTTATTTACTAAATTTCTCTCAATTAGTAAACATTTTTATTATTAATTAAACGAGCATTTATCCCCAATTCGAAGCCCTAGAACATATACATTTGTAGACTAGATAGACTTAGACATATTTATTACCTTATTATAGGGTGATACTTGACACATTTGGGCAACACCACTATTCAATTTTTCAAGAAGTATAACATTTTGCTAAGGTGAGTTTACATAGCCCCTTTTCTCTATTTTCACTATTTTTGGGGTGAAACATGTTTAAACATTTTATACTATCATTTACTCATATTTACTTGTGATTCAAGTACATCATCATTCTATCATTTGACTGTAACAAAAAGACACAGTACAATCATTAACAATGATCAAGCCGCATGTTTAGATTATAGCGCTATAGGTCTGACAAACCCATCCCCCCGCATAAATTCAGGGATGATCGATAACAATAACAACATTTAACTAACTTGCGAGTTAGTCATCAGTCGACACAAGGTTTGGTTGTACAAAGACGCATTGTTACATGTCGGACTCATACTCTATCATTATACAACTGTGATTGTTGTACAAACTATTATTATCAATTATATTCAAAAACCTATGTATTCTCACCAACTTTTGTTGACCCTAAATATTTTCAAACTTAACATATTTCAGGTTCTACTTGCTTGAAGATTTGAGTTAATGCTTGAAGATGTGTGCATAGTATTATTCACTTTGATGTACGAATTCTTGTACAACAATTGTATGTAATTTATTTAAATCATTTAATGAAATTTATTATTCACCATGAGCTACTGAACAATCATCACTACGTGACACCTCGATGTTTCCACCATCGGTTGGGGTGTTACAAAAGAGAATCCCACAAATAGTTCTTCTAAGCAATCAAATCTTGCATTTAGTATAGAGAAGGATGAGGAAACCGGCGAAAGTAAAGTTAGTTTACAATCCTTTAGGTTTGATCAGAAAAAGGGTAAGAGAGCAATAGCTAAAATGTTGATTATTGATGAGTTGCCTTTCAAATTTGTAGAAAATGAAGGATTTAGGAGAGTCATGAGAGTTTGTCAGCCAGCACTTATCATTCCATCTCGAAGCACAATTAGAAGCGAGTGTTATCAGTTATATCTTGATGAAAGAGTTAATCTAAAAGCTCAAATGAAAAAAAATCAGCTCATAGAGTTTCTTTGACCACATATTCATGGACATCTTTGCAGCGAATCAACTATATGTGTCTCACTGCACATTATGTTGATGAAAACTGGATTTTGCAAAAAAAAAGTGATCAATTTTTGTCCTATTTCCATTCATAGAGGAAATGATATTGGACGAGCCGTGGAGAACTGTTTGATTGAATGGGAATTTTTTGGCAAAGTTATGACTGTCACAGTTGATAATGCATCTAGCAATGATGTTGCAGTTGAGTATTTAGTAGGAAAAATGGTGAAGTTGAGTGATAAGTGCATTCTTAAAGGTAAATGGACACACGTGAGGTGTCTAGCACATATAATGAATTTAGTGGTGCAAGATGGGCTAAAGGAGATGGGAACTTCTGTTGAGCATGTTAGGGCTGCTGTTCGATGGGTTAGACACTCATCGCAAAGATTGAAAAGATTTAAGGAATTTACTTCGTTGGAAGCAATTAAATGTGCAAAGTCTTTAACTTTGGACGTGCCTACTCGTTGGAACTCTACATATTTAATGTTGACTGTTCATGTGAGTATGAAAGAGCATTTGATAGATATATAGACGAGGATTTGGTATTTTCTCGTGATCTTAAAGATGGGTATGGGGTGCCAGATTCAGAGGATTGGGCAAATGTAAAAAGGTTGGGAGGTTTTCTACGACATTTTTATGAGCTCACCCTTAGAGTTTCAGGTATAAATTATGATTTTGTTTAACTTTTTACTATATTTATTTATTCATATTTTTATGTGCTTAGCATTAGGGGTGTTTATGGTCCGGTTTTCGCGGTTTTTATGTTAAACCGTAGAACTCTTAAACCGGACCAAACCAAACTGTTAGTTCCGGTTCGGTTCCGGTTTGGTTTCACTGTTCAGACTCGTTTAATGTTTATACAAATTATCCTAAATTTGCAACAAAAAGAAACAACCTGTTCAAAGTTCAAGTTTCATCTAAACTTATAGCAAGCTTTTTGTAATAACCAACCTTCCATATAAGCTAAAAAAGAGTTTAAATAAGTAAATATATTAAAAAAACATGCCCAAATACATTAAATGTATCGGCTATTGTTGAAGTTTAAGTGTCTGCTTTTAGAATTTAGAAAACTCACATATAAGGCCTACTTATTTTAGTGATATATCAAAATGACATGGGCTTTAGCCCACTTGTGTTTTTCATTAAGTTATAGGTTTACGCAAGTTTAATATAATTTATGTCAATATACAATAATAATATTTGTTTCATACAGGTACAAAATACATTACTTCAAACACATATTTGGACTCCATAAGTTGTATGGATACAGGTTTGAAACAATGTGTTGCAAGTGATGATGATGATTTGAAAAAAAATGGCTGACTCAATGATAAAGAAATTTGATAAGTATTGGGGTGATGTCCAGAAGTTCAACTTGTTTATGTTTATTGCTTCTCTTTTTGACCCAAGGACAAAGTTGCCTTATCTTAAGGTAAATCTCCATTCTATGTATGGAATCATGCTTGGGGACAAGGTTCTTGAATTATGTAAAGGAGCATTGACTAAAAAATTCAACGATTATAAAAGAATTCACGCAGACAACCATACGAGCAAGGCTTTATCATCAACATCTAAGACCGTGAATGAGGTAACTTCAAGTAGTAAAGATTTTAATTTATTTGGCAGTGTTGATGATACATTTAGAGCACTAAGAGAGAAAAACATGGCTGAGGTAAAAAGACAAAAAGTTGAGTCGGGTGTAACTGAAGAATCTAAGACTGAATTGGATAGGTACTTGGAAGATGAAATTGAAGGAGATAATGTGTGGTTTGAAAGTGAAGATTCCAGTGTTTTGGGTTGGTGGAGGAAGAGAAGTCCCGCATTTCCTATTTTGTCATTGATTGCTCGTGATATTTTAACTATTCCTATTTCAACAGTGGCATCTGAATCTGCATTTAGCACAAGATGTAGAGTACTCGACACATTTAGGAGTTCTTTAACTCCCCAAATTGTTGAAGCTTTAATTTGTTGTCAAGATTGGATTCGTTCTAGCGGTGTTGCTTGCAATGTGGAAGAAAACAATGAAGAGCTGGACAAATTTGAAGAAGGTTATGACTCATTATTTTTTTTTATTATGAATATTTTATTTTATTATATTTAAAATTAATTTTATTTGTATGTTTATTATCTTTTTCTTTCTTGTAGATATGGAGTAGCAGAATCCATGAAAAGAATCAAGTCATGGAGTGGCAGAATCAAGTCTATGTTAGAAGACTATCTTGGTTGTTTGATTTTATATTTTAAGACTATGTGATGAAGTTTGAATTTTGAACATTGTATTTGTGCTTTTGTTTTAAGACTAATTTCCATTTTCTAGGTTTGTATGTTTATTGAACCCAAATTAGTGTATTCCGTTTAATTTGGATTATTTGGATATCCGATCGGGTTATTCGGATTTATCCGAATCCGATCCGAATTGAATTCGGATGGATTCGGGTCGAATTGGAAGGCATCCAATTCGGATCGGATCGGGTTTCGGATAGGCTCTTAAAATTTTCAAATCTGAACAATCCGATCCGAATAACCCGTTATCCGATCCGATGAACACCCCTAGAATCAACGGGGGCCAGAGTCACAATATTTAATAGGTACAATCTCTTTAGGAGGAGTAAGTTTGGTCTTATTAATAGGAATTCTATTTGTTGTTTCTCCTCAAGAATCCTTTAGTTATACTAACTCGAGTATGATAACACATCTCATGTCCAGTTTGTCTTGGTAACTCTGATTCACAAATTACTATGATTAGAAGACTGTTTTTTATGTGTTTTTTAAAAAATTTGAATTCAAATACACCTTTTACTTATTTTAGGTAATCTATACATTAGTATAACATTTGAATTCATATACACGTTTAATTATTTTAGTTAATTTAAAAATTAGTATAACATGATTGAATGCTTATTTATAGACACATTTTATGAATTTATGAATTTGAATTAATTAATCTCATCAATCTTTGGCAATAATAGATTAAACTTCTCCAATTAGTTACAAGTTAAAATTCAAAGTTTGCTTACTAGAATTTGAATTGATAGATTTATAACTATTCAAATATTAAATGTTCTATTTAAGTATATAATTTCATATTTCAATATCTATAATATAAGTTTTAAATTTTGTTAACATTATAAAAATTCTAAATTTTGAATTCTAGATAATAATGGTAACAATTATATTTAATTATAACATTAATTTCAAATTTTGAATTATTTGAATATTTTAAAAAATTTCAAATGAAGTTAAGTTAATAATTGTAACAAACAATCATACTATTACCTTTAAAATAGAGATATACTAATTAGATATTTCCTAATATATTTAAAATTTAATAAATAAGAGTTTTTGTTATAAATTTCTCAAATTAGTTTTAAACAAGTTTTCTTCTTTTATCATTTTATATTAAGTCATATTAGATTTTTCAACCCCGAGACCTTCCCGGGGTAATCAGCTAGTTTAAAATATAACAATTAATAACTTTGGTTGTAACTTTCTCAAATTAATTACAAGTAAAAATTAAAAATTTAAATACTAGAATTTGAAATTATAGATTTCCGTTAAACTATAAAAATATTTGAATACTAAATGTTTTATTTAAATATTTAATCTGAAAAATTTGAATTTAAGATTTATGGTAACATTTAGATTTAGATTTAATTAACACATTTAAAATATTTAATTCAAATTTTTGAATGATTTGAATTTTTCAAATTTTGATTACTAGAATTTGAATTGATAGATTTCAATTAAACTTTATAAATATTCAAATATTAAATGTTCTATTTAAGTATATAATTTCATATTTCAATATCTATAATTTTAATTTTTAATTTTTTTTACATTATAAAAATTATAAATTTTGGATAATAATGGTAACAATAAGACTTAATTATAACATTTAATTTCAAATTTTGAATCATCTAAATATTTTAAAAAATTTCAAACTTTGAATTTACTTTCATAATTGTGACAATTAATCCTACTATGATCATTAAAATAGAGATATTATAATTAGAGATTCCCTAATATATTTAAAATTTAACAAATAATAGTTTTGAAATTTAACAAATAATAGTTTTAGCTATAAATTTCTTAAATTAGTTACAAGTTAAAATTCAAATTTTGAATACAAGAATTTGAATTGATAGATTTCAGTTAAACTTATATATATATTCAAATATTAAATGTTCTATTTAACTATATAATTTCATATTTTAATATCTATAATGGTAACAATTAGACTTAATTATAACATTTAATTCGAATTTTGAATGTTCTGACTCAAACGGTGTCTTACTTTTAACATTTTATCAGAAATATTTTTCACTATTATTAACTTTTTACTAGATAATACTCCTCAGATACCATCTGATAACAAGATTCCTGTGATATTCCAAAGGCGTCAATTCCCAATATCCGTATGTTTCGCAATGACCACCAATAAAAGCCAAGGATAGTCTCTATCGAAGGTTGGATTGTATTTAAGAGACCCCGTATTCTCACATGGCCAACTTTATGTTGCATTGTCAAGAGTGAAAAGCAGGGGAGAGGTGAAATTACTTATACTAGATGGTGATGGGAATGTCAAGATTAAAACAAAAAATGTGGTGTATAAGGAAATATTTAGTGATATTTGAATAAAATGTGTATTTCTTGTTTTTAAATTTTAATAAAATATTTCTACTATATTTTGTTTCTAGGTTTTTTCACTCCAAATAATTGTTAGTTATTGAACCGCGTGTCCACGCGGGCAATAGTCTAGTATATTAATATTCCAAAGGCTTATATCCTATATGACACTCAAAAAGGTCATTATCTCCCTTGAGAGTGCCATGTAGGATCTCATGTGCCACCTATGTGGACCAATTAAAAAACAAAAGTAACTGAGTTACTTTAGGAAAAGAAAAAAATTTAAAAACAAAATTAAATTTTTTATCTCATGTTTCCTTCCATAACTTTTAAACGTTAATATCTTTTATATACGAGATGTTTCCTTCCATAACTTTTAAACGTTAATACTTAAGAGTGAAGTTTGTGGCTCGCACTTGCTCGCTCGCGACCGACAACGGATAGTCTAAATGCATTTTTAGTAATCATATGGTGTAAGTATGATTCTCACATACAAATTCTATGATTAGTAGTTCCGATATATGGTTATAGATGAAATGTTTCAAATTTATGATTAAGTATAGGATTAGTTATTTTATGAACACAACTTGTGTAATTTAGGCAAGAATTATATGTGACCACGTAATTAAAAGTGTACTTAGCACTGTATTCATATTTATACGCATCATTGTAAACAATTTAAACGACTTATTGTGATCAAAAAAATATCCCATAGTCAAAACATTTAAAAGCAAGTAAGCATTATGGATCCATAGCAACAGAAGAGATGAAAACATGGAGATCAATACGAGACAAAATTTAAACCATCTCGAACACTCAAAACAGCCGGTTTACAATGCAACTAAACATCCCTTAGAAAACAATGTAATGAGTGATCTCGTTAAACTAAAAATACAGCAACAAAATTTTCAATAGATGTAACACAAAATCAAAACTGGATACCTCAAACACCAAAATACAGCAACAATATTCAGTATTTATGATCGATTGCCGCCTTTCTTGCCCTTTTTGAAGCTTGGTTTTGAATTGCAAATAACAACCTTCTTTTGACCTGCAAATACCAACTTATAATCAATGGCTGTGATCATCAACTTATAATCATGCGGTTAAAAGACGATCAACTTTAAGCGATAAAAGAAAGGTATGTATGTTGACCTGATTTTTGGGGAGTGTTTGATTTTCCATTTTGAGGTGTGTTTGGTTTTCCTTTCTTAGCAGGAGCCGGCGACTTAGGTGCAAATTCAGCAGGTCTTTTCACGGGCTTCACATCCTGTCAAGACATTACACCAAAAAATTTGTTACAGTTATATCACAAAAGGTTACTTTATCTAGAACGGTGTAACACCCCGATCGATGGCGGAAACATTGAGGTGTCACGTATGAATGATTGTTCAATAGCACATGGTATATATTGAAATTTTAAGTACTTTATTGATAACATAAATATTCAAAATGAAACGTTGTCTAAAAATCCAAAACTTCTAGTACATAACATGAAATAAAGCAAACAACTTCAAATAGATCCTTCAAGCATACTCTAAACCTCAGCTTCATTGTTCCCTGAAACATATTAATTTTGAAAATATTTTTGGGTCAACAAAATTTGGTGAGAATTACATAGGTTTGAATATTGAATAAAAACTTGTACAATTCGAGTGTCATGGCAAGTCTAGTCCATATGTGAAAACAAAACTACTAGGTAAATCGTGTGCATAATCAAACCTTGTAACTAGAATATTGTGGTCCATCCCATACGTATATGGTTCACTCATTTTGTTATATGTTCGATAACATTCACCCACGCTACCCATACTGGAGGTACACGTATCCGGGTGGGGTTATCAGTCCAATAGATCTATCATTGTATATCGTCGGATAGATCAATGTTAATGATTATGCTAGTCTAATTGTGCTTACCCTACTAATGTTTAAGACATAATGTAACATAGAATAACACATAGACACTTATGTTGAATTGTAAATTGATATTGTAACATGTTTCACCCCAAAATAGTGAGAAGGTAAAAGGGGCTATGTAAACTCACTTTAGTGCTAGAATTGAGTCCCTTGATATAGAATAATTGTGGCTCTTGTGTCCAAATATCACCCTATTTATAAGGCAATAATTGAGTAATGGGAAAACTTAAAATTCTAAGTTTTCTAGTCTACAAGTAGTTCTAGGGTTCCTAATTTGGGGATTGATAATTGATTAATCGTTAATTTAGATAAATTGTTAATGAAGTAATAAATAAAAGAAATTTGGAAAATAAATAAATAAAAGACTATTTGTAGATTTTTTATTAGGGATGGTCATATTATAAGATTTTAAACATCAAAATAATTTTTATGAAATTATTTTCTCAAAAATTGAATATTTAGTATATTTATTTTTATTTGTCAAAATATAGTTTTCATATCTAAAAATATTAAAATTAATGAAGTTTCAAATTAAAATTTATATTTATGTTCTAAATGAACAAAAATAATTTATGTAAAATTTTGGTATAAAAATAGTGAAAGATGAATTTATTATGAATTATTTATGATTAAAAGAGTAAAAATTAATTAAAAATATTGTATAAACGATTTTCTGAAATAAAAATATATTTATGAAATATTTATTGGTCTACAAGTTTAAAATAGTTTTTTATGGAATTTTATAGACTTGTTTAGATATTTTTATAGAATTTTCAATTTATAATTGAATAAACTTTTAATATATATAATATATATTAAATAAATGATTTTTGAAAAACTAAAAATTTTATAATAAACTTTGTCCTCAGATTAACATAAAATAATTTTTATAGAATTTATAAACTACTTTTAGTATTTAAAAACTATTTTAAAATATTAATAGGTTAAATATATAAATAAAAAGGGTTAAAAAAATGTTGTTGCTTGCAAGAATCGAACCCGCGTCAAACCCGGGTTGGGGGTTTAAATCACTAGCCCAGACCAGTTGGTCTGGACCCTGAGAACGATTTAATTTGGATTCAATTAATTATAAGGGTTTCTTGGTTTGTTTCTTAATTTGTTTTAAAAGAAAAAGGTGGAGCTGTGGTTCGAACTCGAGCACAGACCATCTCCCACGTCTTAACATAAAAGGATGATACCAGCTGATCTGTGGATCAGTTGGTGTTTTATTTGGATCTGAAAAGGATTTAAACAGTCCCTGACAGTAGCATTATCCCCAAATCGAATGAACAAGAACCCTAGCTATCTAATTACATCAACTAACAACCAATAGCCTCTGAAACGTTGGGGCTATTGTTTGTATAAGAACGAAGAACAAAACCAAACGTTAAATTTGAACTTACAATGCGTATAAAGCTACGAACGAGCCGGTCAAAGAAAAAGTCAAACTAAGGCAAATTTGCATATTTGAAGGAGTTTTAGGATAAATTGGGTATGGGGGTTTGTTTTCGGTGATGTTAGCTTGTAGAGGTATGATCAATTTATACTAATTACACGTATTCGTATGTTTAGAAAGTTTTGACTCAAGGTTTTGAATAAAACGCGCATAGGCTCAAAATTGGAATGTTTTAAATTGTGATTTGGCGTGGAGGACACGCTGAAAGGTTGATTACCATCATACCATATATAATCACGAATAAAAACGCGTAATTGATCTTGATTTGGAATGTTTGATCGGGTGTTTGACTTTGTTTTGTCAACTGATGCGTTTAGGAAGATGTTAAGTATGTTTGGTTTGGATATATATCATAAGAAGGTCGTAGCCCAGTTGGTTGGAGAGGTGAATGTAATTTGGGCCGGCTTGTGGACGCGGGTTCGAGTCCCGGTCCACACATTTCATTTTTTTGCATTTATTTTACTAACATCTTGTTATTATAAGTTTATAATGTGGTTATATAAGCCCGAAAATGTCACAAAATATTTTTAAAACGTACAATAATGTCGAGGTGCAACGTTTTATTGATTAAATAATAGAACATGCTTAAACGAAAATGCGAAATGTTGCAAACGGCAACCACTCTAGAAAAGTAACTACCTTTTCCTCTTCGGATTCGTCTTCTTCCATGGAGTCGTCAGAGTCATCTTCAGATTCTTCTTATATGGTTGCTTTCTTCAATGATGCCTTCGGCTTTTCTTGAAGAGCACCTAATTATAAACAACAATAATACCGATCATATTAACATTCCAACGGCAATAACCAAACCCAGTAAAATTCCACCAATAGCAAAAAGAGGCTGCACGTTAACTTTCAAATAGCAAACAACAATTTCAAGATTTAACATAAAAGATAAAAAAAAAATCATACCATTAGCACTGAAGTTCAATGCTTCGTCTTCGTCCGATGAACCTGAAACAACACAGTACACAAATCACCTTTAGTAAGATCATGATCATACGCCTTCACTACATCCTATTTAAAACACGACTCACCAAAATCAGAATCATCGTAATCCATAGTTCGACAGAAAACAAATAGCAGTCAAGGAAACAACATAATCAATAAACAATTAGTATCTAATCAAATGAAAAGCCCTATGATAAATGCAAAACAATAACAACACAAATTAAGGATATTCGACTGGATTATCTCCAATATATCCACAAAAGTAAACGCTTCCATCTTTCCAGCCATGAGAGAGATCCAAATCTTGCTCAAATACCAAATCAAATGCGATTTGAGGCGAACGCTCAAACGACAGCGTCCCAACGACATAATTCTTATCGTTAATACTAACTCTCATAGGGATATTCTACACCTTCTTCCCATTCTTCATCTCTCCCAATGCAACCTTCATAAAAAAAGGCCAAAAACTCTTACACAATAAATATGAATTTTAGCTAACAATTAACAGAAGAAATAATTAATAATAAAAATATTAATCGATTTACGATAAGAATTATGACAAAATTATGACACAGATTCATATTACATTAAACGTCACATATCTATTATTTAAAAACAGAAATGATATAGATGGATTAAGAGATTAATCACCAGGTTCTTTCCCTCAACAATAACACGATTCTGAGAGCGAATTACAGGTTTTATAGTGAGAGTTTCACCCCTATCTTTTCCCTAATTATCATCACTTGTAACAAACGATTTATTTAAATACTCGTTAGTTTTTAGCTCGCGGTTTTATTTTGAAAGAACAATATATATTATGTTTTACATTATCTCCTCTCAAAATCTTCGAGTGATGTATGAGTTTCTGAGCTGCTTTCCATCCCATTATCTACCTATCTGAAATTGCAAAACATTCAAATGAATAATACGCGATATTGAAAGCCTAGCTCTGAAACTCATATGAATTATCCTTTCTAAAATTTGGCATTAGGCCTTCAACAAAGCACAGCCACTAACGCATGAATTAAATTAGAAACAAAATTGTGCATTTTAAAGACGTGACCGTGTGTGTTTTACTTCTTATTCATTAACATTTAAGAGAACTTACAACACCTTTGAACAAAACCAAACATCTAATAACAACACAATGATTTATTACAAAACACTTGAACATAATTTCTACTCCAAATCACTACATACCCAATTCAAATGTAACAAACTTTTAAAGGAAAAATAATAAACTTATAAGTTCATCTGGTATTGTTTACCTCAAACGCTTGGTGCGGCGGAACCCTAGCCGCGACAATTACGAACACGGATGCTATGTCCGTTTAGTGCCATCGTGGAGGCAATTGGAGTCGCTATCAACCACCACCGCCTCACCACAAACGACCCTTAAACTCATCACTGCCGGAGAGGTAGGCTGCCCACCTCAGTCTCTGTTTCTCTCTCTCTCTCACACACACCCTCGTTTACACAAAATAATAAATGATTGTGGTGATATTGTTGTAGGATTTATGTGTGTTAATGGCGGCGGCTCGTGAGGGGTTTTTGAGTGAGGAGGTTGTGGTGGTGGAAGAAAGAGATGAGATAGCTTAGAGAGAGAGAGAGGGAGGGAGAGCGGGGGAGAGAGAGGGGGTGGGGTGGAGATTAATCAGATGTTTAGTGTTTGGTGTAACACCCTAACCGATGGCGGAAACATCAGGATGTCACGTATTGATGATTGTTCAGTAGCTCATGGTAAATAAGAAGTTTCAATAATTAATTAAATAAATTACATACATTGTTCTAACAGAATTGTACATCAATGGGAAATACTAAATACAAATCTTCAAGCATTAACTCTAATCTTCAAGCAAAGCTATAACCTGAAACATGTTAAGTTGAAAATATTTTGGGTCAACAAAAGTTGGTGAGAATTACATAGGTTTTGATAATTGAATAAAAATGTTGTACAATTCGAGTGTCATGGCAAGTCTAGTCCATATGTGAAAACATACTAGAAGTAAATCGAGTGCATAATCAACCCTTGTGACTGTTGTATTGTGGTACATCCCATACGCTCATGGTTCACTCGTTTTTGTTGCGATAACAATCACCCACGCAACCTTTGTAGGAGGCACGTATCCGGGTGGGATTGTCAGTCCAATAGATCTATCATTGTATATCGTCGGCTGATCAATGTTAATGATTATGCTAGAATATTGTGCTTACCCTAGTCATGTTTAAGACATAATGCAACATAGAAAAACACATAGACACTTTATGATTGAATTGCATACAAAATGTTGTAACATGTTTCACCCCAAAAATGGCGATAAATAGAAAAGGGGCTATGTAAAACTCACCTTAGCAAAATGTTATATCTCTTGAAAAATAGAATAGTGGTGTTGCCCAAATATGCCAAGTATCACCCTATACATAAGGTAATAAATATGTCTAAGTCTATCTAGTCTACCAATATATATATTCTAGGGCTTCGAATTGGGGATAAATGCTCGTTTGATTAATAATTAAAATGTTTGATAATTGAGAGAAATTTAATAAATAAATAAACAAAAATCTTTTTATAAAATTTGAATCAAAGATGGTCACAATAATGAGTTTAAAGTATAAAAATAATTTTTATAAATTTATTTTCTTTAAAATAGAATATTAAATCTATTTATTTCAAATTATCAAAATTTAACTTTAATATTTAAAAATACAAAAATTAAAGAATTATTAGTTTAAAAATTATATTTCTGTTCCAAATAATCAGAAATAATTTATATAAAATTTTGGTGCAAAAATATTGAAAAATGAATTTATTATGATTTAATTATGATTAAAACTAACAAAAATTGATTAAAAATAATAAATAAATGATTTTTCAGAAATAAAAATCATTTCAGAAAAGTTTATTGTTATAAAAACTCAGAATAATTTTTGTGGAAATTTATAAGATCGTTTTGATATTTTTATAGAATTTTATAAATAAAATAGAATAAACTTGATTTATTTATTATATATATTAAATAAATAAATTTTTGCAAACTAAAAATTGTATGTTAAACTTTTTCACTAGATTAACACAAAATAATTTTTGTAGAATTTTTAAAAGAGTTTTAGTATTTTAAAATGAATTTATAAAATACAGATAATATATATATATATATATATATATATATATAAAGTCTTATTGTTTTTTAAACAAAACAAACAAAAAGAAAAGAAATGGTGTTGCTGAGGCTCGAACCCGTGTGGGCCGGTTCAAGAGTACCAGGCACAACCACTTGGTCCAGACCAGTGGTTGTGTTTGGTTTCAGTTTGTTTAAAATATAACACATGTACAAAATCGTGTTCTTCCCCAATTCGTGTATACGAGCCCTAGTTTTTCCAATTGGGCAATTCACACAACATTAACCCAATTAACCTTTGGGTTAATGTTGTGTGGATGCCGAACATTAAAACCCATCAAAAAAATCAGACTTACAAACACGATTGATACTGGATTGATCAGTCAATGCCCGAAGTCAATACTCGATCAAAAATTCAAGAACAGATGATTAATAAGAGGAATTGGGGGTTGGAAGAGAGTAGTCGGCGAGGTGAGGAGGTTGTGTGATGTCCAATTTATATTGCTAAGGTCTAGATTGTAGAATTGGTAAGTTTGACTATGGTTTGAATGTTTGACGCGCAAATGATTAAAATTGAATCGAATTGATGATAATTATTCATGGGTTGTACGCGTATAATGTCACACCCTCAAATTTCCACTGCGGGGTTTATACCGCGAGGCGCATGACAAACCAGGATCCCATAGCCATAAGTCACAGGAACGAACTCTAAATGCCCAAACCATTTAGTTCGTTTTCGAAAACCAAGTTTAGTTAAGCTGCGGAAGCGTAAACCAAATTTAAACCTTTTTAAAAACCATGCGCAAAACAATGCGCCCAAATTAAAACCATACGAAAGCATAATATATAACTTATGTGTATGCCCGAGAGCCCAAATGCAGTGAAGTGTACAGTGCTTTCTAATCCTGGCACCGGAAGCTAACTACCTGCAAAAGCATGTAAATCGTGTGTCAACATAAAGCTGGTGAGTTCACAAGGTAAAGTAATTTAATATGCAAATGCGCTGGTTTCCAAAACCACGTAAGTAAGTAAGTTGTGTTGGTGCCCCGCACCGTGTAACCACTAGTTCATCGCATGTCAAGGGTAGCTAACCCATTCATGATAACTAACCGAATATACCGAACTGCTATGTACTTGTAGCCACATAAGTGTGCCGCATGCCTGACATCATTGTCTATCCACAATGATAAAGTTTCGTTAAGTTATAGTTCACCCCCGCGCTCCCCGAGCCGGTGTGAGGTTTGTAAGACCTAATAGCGCTATCAACTAATAACCCGCTTGCCAACCCTGGCAACTCATTCGGTACGTGAGGACTTACAGATGATAGAAATGGTTTAGTTTATCAAGGACACAATTGCGAACTAGCAAAGTAACCGACCCTCACAAGGATCTATGGCATCCCAACCCGG
Organism: Ambrosia trifida; assembly: GCA_028751855.1. Taxonomy (NCBI): domain Eukaryota; kingdom Viridiplantae; phylum Streptophyta; class Magnoliopsida; order Asterales; family Asteraceae; genus Ambrosia; species Ambrosia trifida. The sequence continues at coordinate 57,999,104 of CM054128.1, read as the reverse complement.
GATGTGTAAGTAGTCCCAAACCGGACTAGAAAATGTTAAGTAAAGTGTCTCATACCTGAGACGCATGCTTTTGAGAAAAAGAGTAGTGAAACTCACCTTAGGTCGCAAGTGAAAATCCAAATTCCACGAATAGTAACGTGCTACCGACTCCCTATTACAAATGTCACTAGGTGAGTATACGTGCGTAACCAACACACCATGTAACTCGTTTATCCGAGACTTTTAAAAGTTCAAAACCGTGTAGTGACACCTAATGACTCTACATGCTCAAGTATGTCCTACGTATCCCGTTGGTGATCATAGCAATTATTATCAGTTTAATACATCAAATACATCTCATACAAGTTTCCACACAAGTACATGTCAATTACATACCATATAGAACCCTAAATAGTCACATAAAGACCCCGTACACAATATGCGTTTTTAGGACAGATTGTGCGCTGTGAAAAACAATTTATTTAAAATACTTAACGAATGAATTAGAGTCCCAAATTTTTACTGAATTTTATTTGGGATTCACTCGACAATACCTTTTTTTTTTGTCTTAATTCCAAACACAAAAATTATGAAAATTCGTACAACACAGCTGTGTCCAGAAAATTTCCTCAACAGGTCAGTTTAGTAGGAAAATTCTTAAAAATTGTGTATTCATCCAAACGAGATGAATCCACTTGTAAAAGCTCTATTTTTCCAGTATTGACCTACTGTAAAAATTTCATAACCTAACTCCTTGTAAATCTCAAGTTATGACCATTTAAAGTTAGCCCAATTTACAAATCCGAAAATCTGATATGACCCCTAATCAATTAAAATTCCAAAAACGACTCAAACGATGTCCAAATTCGATGGTTTTGCCCATTATGAAAAGCTAAGACCTTGTACATTACAATCATGCAAAGAAATCATCAAAACAATCGATTTACCAACCCGTTACAGCCCCTACAACACGTTCAAACGAATCTGCCAGAATCTTAAACTTGCATCCCAAGTAATCTACAAACCCTAATTTTTCATGAACATCCCTAATACATGTATAACACCTATAGTACTGATTAAACACCATATTAATCATAGCAAAACACATATGTTATCATGTGAAAACCCTAATCATGGCTACTAATAACAATCATCATCAAATCATCAAGAACATCCAAGAACTCCTACACATACATACATGCGATTCTACATATATTATTTTTAGAGTTTTTAAAGTTTTTCAATCATTATAATTCATCAAAAATCATAAGAATGTATACCTTGCGAAGGATTAAACTCCCTAGGGCCTTGAAATCAAACCCGAACTAGCTTGATTAGGTGAAGGATTACTTGATTGCTTGAAAAACCAAGAGGGGATGGGGGTGGGGGTTCGCATGGCGCAAGAGGGACAAGGAGGTAGGGTTTTTATCTTTTCCTTGCCTCCTAATTATAAAAGGGCTTTGCTTGTTCCCCAAGCAATTGGTATTAGGGCCCTTCTAGTTCATTAACTTGACCCGTTAACCAAGTTCTAGCCCAATACCGGACCCAATATTATTAACCATTCTAAATTGAATAAAAACCATTGTTTTTATTATTACATAGCATATTATTCATGTTGTGCACGTAATTTGCATAATCTACGAATTACCTTTCAGTTAGGCGATCATTCACAAAAACATGTAATTCACATAAGCACGTACTTCATGTTCACCATAATTCAATTGTATATATTATTGCTATGTATGTCACATAATTCACCAATGTTTGGGATACAGGACTCATGTGTGTGTTTAACAAGGATTTTCCTACTTATAACATATGTTAGCATCTTCTAACGCATGTTAACCTACTTAACTAACCCTAGTTAAGTATCTAGCCATGTATGAACATGTAAGTTTACTAGAGTCCAGTAAAAGTATTTAACCTGAAAATGCGGGGTGTCACATCATCCCCAAGTTGAAAAGAATTTCGTCCCGAAATTCAGCAAGTAAACAATAAAGCCAGCTATAAAAATGTGTGCTTGGTTCCCGGATGTCACATCATCCCCAAGTTGAAAGGAATTTCGCCCCGAAATTCACTTTGAAAGAGCTGCTTTATGTTCCGCGTTTGATCTATGTACGATTTCAGGTTCAGTAAAGAGGTGTGGGTATTTGAGCCGCATCTGATCTCTGCGCTCCCACGTGTATTCCGGTCCTAGACGGGAATTCCACCGTACCTTAACAATAGGTATAGTGCTTTGTCTGAGTTTCTTAACGCCCTGCTCAAGAATCTCCACTGGTTCTTCCACGAACCGTAGCTGATCGTCCACCTGGATCTCCTCCAGTGGCACTACCAGTGTCGTATCGGATAAGCATTTCTTCAAGTTTGAGACGTGGAATACATTATGCACTCCACTGAGTTCATCTGGTAAATTCAGCTGGTAAACTACCGGACCAATCCTTTTAACAATCGAAAGGTCCAACGTATCGGGGATTTAACTTCCCTCGTTTCCCAAAGCGTATCACTCCTTTCCAAGGTGACACCTTTAACAAAACCTTGTCCCCAATCTGGAACTCCAAAGGTTTTCTACGTTTGTCAGCATAACTTTTCTGTCGATCCCGAGCAGCAGCCATCCGATTTCTAATTTGCACTATCTTCTCAGAAGTTTCGTGCACTAGTTCGGGACCTGTTAGTTGGCTATCCCCAACCTCAGTCCAACAGATAGGAGACCTACACTTGCGCCCGTAAAGTGCCTCGAAAGGCGCACACTGTATCGAAGTGTGGTAACTGTTGTTGTAAGAGAATTCGATTAAGGGCAAGTGCTTATCCCAGTTATTACCAAAGTCCACTACGCACGCTCGTAGCAGATCCTCTAATGTTTGGATGGTACGTTCACTTTGTCCATCCGTCTGTGGGTGATAGGCTGTGCTCATATCAAGACGAGTTCCTAGAGCATCTTGGAGAGTAGTCCAGAAACGAGAAGTGAATCGTCCATCGCGATCAGATATAATGGAAGTAGGCACCCCATGCCTAGAGACTATCTCCTTGATGTATAGGTTTGCCAGCTTCTCTAACGAATCCGTTTCTTTTATTGCCAGGAAGTGGGCCGGTTTGGTTAAACGGTCCACGATAACCCAAATCATGTTATGGCCCGTTGGCGTTCTAGGAAGCTTTGTAATGAAGTCCATGGAAATTCCATCCCATTTCCACATCGGAATCTCTGGTTGTTGGAGTAGGCCTGAAGGTTTTTGATATTCAATCTTAACCTTCGCACAAGTCAAGCACTTACTAACATAGGTGGCTATCTCGGCTTTCATGTTTGGCCACCAGTATAGAGTCTTAAGATCTTGGTACATCTTGTCCGAACCAGGATGTACCGAATAGCGAGAGGTATGTGCTTCATCGAGCACTAGTTGTCTGAGATCCCCCAAATCGTGGTATCCAGACTCGATCCATGAAGTACTGCAGACCGTATGTTCTCAGTTCCAAGTGCTTATCAGCACCATGTAGGGTCTCAAGCCCGATGTTTTCTTCCTTCAATGCCTCACCCTGTGCTTCACGCATCTTATCAGGAAGATTAGAATGAATGGTGAGTTGTAAGGCTCGCACTCTTTTGGGTTTCGTTCCCTTTCGACTGAGGGCATCAGCTACTACGTTAGCTTTCCCTGGATGATACTTGATGGCACAGTCATAATCGTTCAAAAGTTCAACCCAGCGACGTTGTCGTATGTTCAGCACTTTCTGATCGAATATATGCTGAAGGCTCTTCTGATCAGTGAAAATTGTGCACTTTGTTCCATAGAGGTAGTGCCTCCAGATTTTGAGAGCGAAAACCACCGCTCCCAGTTCCAAGTCATGAGTGGGGTAATTCTTCTCATGGATCTTCAGTTGCCGCGATGCATATGCAATTACCTTATCACGTTGCATCAGTACGCACCCTAAACCTTGGATAGACGCATCACAATATACTACAAAGTCCTCTGTACCCTCAGGCAACGATAATATCGGTGCGCTGCAAAGTTTGGACTTTAGTAGCTGAAAGGCGGATTCTTGGGCATCTCCCCACTTATACGTAATACCTTTCTGCGTTAGGGCGGTGAGAGGTTGAGCGATCTTAGAAAATCCCTCAATAAATCTGCGATAATAACCAGCGAGACCAAGAAATTGGCGCACTTCAGTAGGGGTCCTAGGAGCCTCCCACTTTTGATAGCGTCAATCTTGGCTGGGTCCACATGTATTCCTGCCTCGTTGACCACATGCCCAAGGAATTGGACTTCTCGAATCCAGAAGTCACATTTGGTAAACTTTGCATACAGCTGCTCATTCCTCAGTAGTTCCAAGATTAGCCGCAGGTGCTGCTCGTGCTCCTCCCTGCTCTTGGAGTAAATCAATATGTCATCTATGAACACTATGACGAATTTGTCCAAGTAGGGCTTGCACACACGGTTCATTAGATCCATGAACACAGCCGGTGCATTAGTTAGCCCACATGGCATTACCAAAAACTCATAATGTCCATAACGAGTTTGAAACGCCGTCTTTGCCACATCCTCTTCTCGGACTCTCAGTAGATGGGATTCTGACCTCAAGTCAATCTTAGAGTAGAAGCTCGACCCTTGCAGTTGGTCAAACAAGTCATCAATACGAGGCAAAAGGGTAACGATTCTTAATCGTCACATTGTTCAACTCCCGATAATCTATGCACATGCGAAAGCTCCCGTCTTTCTTCTTAATAAACAGAACTGGAGCTCCCCATGGCGAAGAACTAGGTCTAATGAAACCCCTATCCAATAGCTCTTGGAGTTGGGTAGATAGTTCTTGAAGTTCACCTGGTGCTAAACGGTATGGTGCGCGTGCAACTGGCGCTGCTCCAGGTGCAAGGTCAATCTGGAACTCCACTTGACGAACGGGTGGAAGTCCAGGTAATTCCTCTGGGAAGACATCTGGGAAGTCTCGGACCACTGGGATGTCCTCAATCTTGGTTTCAGTTCCAGCTCGAGTACCTGATATGTTAGCCAAAATGGCTGGACAGCCCTTACGAATACACTTCTGGGCCTTCAGATAGGAGATGATGCCTACCATGGCACCACCACGATCACCCTGTATAGATAAAAGTTCTCCACTTGGGAGGGGGAATACGAACAATCTTCTCCTGACAGAGAATTTCAGCGTGTTGCTTGGACAACCAGTCCATGCCAACCACGAGATCAAAGCTTCCAAGGGTGATAGGTAGAATGTTTATGGCAACGATTGCCCATCCAACTCGAGCTTACAGTCACGATGAATATGGGTTACCTCAACAGGCTTTCCATCAGCCAGTTCAATAGAGTATGGAGTATCTCGAGGAGTAGGAACCACCCCTAATTGTTTACTAAGTTTTGATGAAACAAAACTATAGTCCGCACCAGTATCATATAAGATAGAAGCAAGAGTGTCGTTCAAGGAGCACGTACCCATCACGACATTGTTATCAGTCCTAGCTTTCCCCAGGCCAATCACAAATGCTTTTCCCCGAGCCCCGTTGTTGTTGCTACCGTTACGGTTGTTGTTGTTGCAGGACTTATACCTCACACTATCCCACGTTCTCTTGCTATCACCAATAGTAGAAAATGAAGCACCATGCTTCAGAAAAGTACCATGATCGGCAGTCTCATCTGTGAGTTTGCGAGTCAAGTGAAAGATTTGTAGGTGAGCTGCAGTGGCCAAGCCACGAATCTGAGGGGCCCACCCTTTCGGTATAAAGTTCGATCCATTTGTAAGGTAGGTTAAATAGATTTGAGCCTATAGTGGCTATCTCCTATAGCCTGGTAGTGTAGGCGTCGATCTCAGACCCATCCGTCTTTATATAACAAAATTTCTGGATTTCACCACAGGGTGTTACGTTCTCCTTCCAGGTATCTGTAACTCATCGAGTGTGCATGTAGCGTACATTACTCCATCCTGCCTGGGACAAATGCACATGGCAAAGACCTATACTATCGAAGCAATCAGACGGTCTCCTTCAGTTCCGTTGGAGTTATCGAGGTTTACAACCAATAAAAGGCTTGAAAATACGATGTGCGTTCAAGGTATAAGAAAGTTCAAATGTGGAAGTCAGGGGAAAAGAATGATTTAGCAAAATAGATCTTTACTAGCTTGGAAAGATGCGAGGGCCTCAACCACCCTATCGTTGATCATAAGAACTCAGTCTTATCTAAGTTAGCAAAGGGAAATGAAAGAAAAGATAGGTAAGAAAAGGTAAGAGCCAATCGTCGCCATGCTCTGTCTAGATAGTAGAGCCTTCATCCTCACTTCCATGTGCTCGTCCTGCTCAGGTTCCCCTTCCATCTCTTATCCTTCCTCTTTTGCGATGTCAGTGTTATATGGTTCTCATCACGTACAATCTCCTTCTCTAGTCCTATGTGAACCAGTTTAGTTGTAAGCTGTACCACTCGTTCCTCCAATCGTGGCTATCAGCCATTAGTAGGTTTCATCCTCCCTTGTGATGTTGCATCACATCGCAGGCTTTACGTAACTCCCCAAAAGTGTGTGTAACAAGTCCCGATCTAATGTGTTCCCATGATTCTACCATATACTTATGAGAAAACAAGGATATGCAGTCATACGTTCGCCCGCTCATACTAGGCGTAAGGTACTAAGGTAAGAAATAAGTTCTACTTGTGTATTCCAGTCCCGTCTGTGTTACGAATGGAAGTAAGAAGGATCAAGTAACAAGGAACAAAAACTAATTGTCTCCTGGCTAGGTGACAAAAGATAAGTCTCAGCATTCGAATTCCTTCATAGTTGATTTAATGGGCTCCCTCCCTTGTACTTTTGTTGTTTCCTCATCCATGAGGTTTGTTAGAAAACTACTCCCAGTAGTGCGTCACCTGGTGTAACCCTGGGTTCCCACCATTGACGTGTTTAGAATTAGGTCTAGAACTAGGAGATAACATACCTCCTGAAATCATATGTTGTAGGTATGAGTAGCTAAAAGCTAGTTGTGCACCTAAGTTGTGAGTGTACTTATGCTATAATGGTTATAGACTAGACTCAACATGCAGTCCTAGTTCACTATAACCAATGGCTCTGATACCAATCTGTCACACCCTCAAATTTCCACTGCGGGGTTTATACCGCGAGGCGCATGACAAACCAGGATCCCATAGCCATAAGTCACAGGAACGAACTCTAAATGCCCAAACCATTTAGTTCGTTTTCGAAAACCAAGTTTAGTTAAGCTGCGGAAGCGTAAACCAAATTTAAACCTTTTTAAAAACCATGCGCAAAACAATGCGCCCAAATTAAAACCATACGAAAGCATAATATATAATTTATGTGTATGCCCGAGAGCCCAAATGCAGTGAAGTGTACAGTGCTTTCTAATCCTGGCACCGGAAGCTAACTACCTGCAAAAGCATGTAAATCGTGTGTCAACATAAAGCTGGTGAGTTCACAAGGTAAAGTAATTTAATATGCAAATGCGCTGGTTTCCAAAACCACGTAAGTAAGTAAGTTGTGTTGGTGCCCCGCACCGTGTAACCACTAGTTCATCGCATGTCAAGGGTAGCTAACCCATTCATGATAACTAACCGAATATACCGAACTTGTCACACCCTCAAATTCCATGTGCGGGGTTTTACCGCGAGGCGCGTGACAAACCAGGATCTAAGTCAACGGTCACAATAAACGACACTATATGATACGTAAAATGACATAAACAAACCATCAAGTTTTCATAAATCCATCGCTGCGGAAGCGTAATTTTATTACAACTCAAAATGCATAAGTACGTAAGTCTGAAAAAGATAAGACAATGCATATGAATCCTAGACGCCGTGCGACTCCGTGCGCCTATGATAAGCTGCTACCTCAACGACCTGAGACAAACATGCTAAAAACGTCAGCAAATAATGCCGGTGAGTTCACAGGTTTTATATTAAATGTTTGAGTAATGAAAGCCATCATGTTATCACTATGTCAGAAATGATAGCGTTAGCTAGACGCATGAGTAATACTACTACGACCGGAAACCATTACAGACAACGATATATGATTTTGCCCGAAACGATTATGCACTACCTCCAGTAGCGTTATGACCGAGACAATATGCACCCGCCCGGCAACCAGCCGACGAGTGGGGTCTGTCAGTCCCAATAGATCTATCCACATTTCCCCCGTTATGCTATCCAGCATATTCATGGTTTCCCCGGGACTCTACGTATCGTATAGTATGTAAATGAATTAACACTAGTATAACATGATAATTTATGAAATAAGTATGAGCATGTGTCTCCCCCGAAATGTAAAACGTAAAGTGGGGCCGTGAAACTCACCTGATGTTGCTCCTCGCACTAAGATAAGTAAACCTGCTCAATAGACGGCACCAAATACCGGTGACCTATCATGACGAGCGTATAAGGTGTTAGACTAACAACCCGTAGGTTGATTAGTCCCTAGTAGTCCAGACCATAACCGTGTATATATGAAATGATGTTTCAAACGTTTAACCGACCGTACCAGACAAGGCCCGACATCCCATTGGTGACCCGACATCTCATGTGTTAGATAAATACAAGACATCATGCCACGTATGCAATTAAACACTTAATACGCGCAACAGTTCACCTAGACTAGCATAATGTTCAATTAACGCGTAAACAGGTCCGAACACGTGTCACTAAGTCATTGGGTGTATCCCGGGGTTCCTATCATGTTCCTAGGCGTCAAATCATGTTCCGGGATGTTAAAATATACTTACAGCAGCATTACACGCGATTAGGAATCAAACTAGCAATTAGGAAAAGTCAACATGTGACTAGGGTGGGTCAACAGGCGATTACAAGGCTAATCGCCTGTTATACACACGATTAGGCCTCTTATTCAGGCGAGTACACCCCTAATCGCCTATAGCATCATGCGATTAGGGTGCTACTCGCCTGTTGCAGCTGGACAATGCAATTTCGCGCGTTTAACGCTCCAAATCAGATCCGAAACATGTAAAAACATCCAATAATCATCCTAACACATTAACAAACATATTTCAAGCAAAACCCCTAAGTTTTCATCATTCTAACAGTCCCGAATGCGAGCGTTTTCCCAAAATAGCAACTTAGCATGTAAACATCACATCAACATGCAAGAACTTGCCCTAAATAGCAAATATCCAGATTAACTCACATAACCACTTTGTCCGATAGCATCCTACTGTTCTAGCATCATCCTATAACAAACCCTAACATCATACAATCAACAACATGCCTCATATCATCCTTAATCATCAAAAATCCTTCAAATGGGTCAAAACATCAAGTAACAACAATACACCACCAAAACCATTCAAACTCCTAGGATATCATCATACTAACTTATATCAGCAATAAACATCATAATAACATAAGAACAACCATGATTCAATCCTAAAAATCCTATCTTTAAACATATATAACACATATAACACATGTAAAGGTGTGGGTTTGTTTAAAAACGGTTTTAAATGGATTTTCAAAGATAAAAACATTTATAAGTCAGGTCTGGACGTTTAGGGAGTAAAACATAATCATTTAAAGGTTTGTGTTTGAAGAACACACCTTGTAATCAAGAGGTGATGATGGAATAAGCTTGAAAATGGTGGTTTTGATGCAAAAACGAGTTCCAGAGGGTGTTTGTGTGTTGGGTTATGTTATGGGACGGCTAGGGTTGCACAAATGATGTTTTGGAGGTCAAGGGTGGTATTTATAGGCGTTTTTGGTCGTCCAGCACGTATCATGCGAGTATGCAGACTTATACGCGATTAGGGGGCCTAATCGCATGACTGTTCATGCGATTGGGGCCTAATCGCATGAACAGTTACGTGATTAGCCCCTACTCGCTAGTAAGCATCCCCTACTCACCCCTATATCATGCGATTAGGCTATCCCACCAAGCCTAATCGCCTATAGCCCCTGTGTTTGTGTGTTTTGCGCGTTAAACCCCGTTTTAACACATGTTAGCACATATTCACATACCGACAAGTCACATAATGATTGTAAACATATAATGCATGATAAATAACACGTTCCCGCCCGATCACCAATTCCCGGGACCCGAGACTTGCGTATGTGCGTTAAACCCGGCGATTCCACGAATCACCGATCCTTGTACACATGGTTATGGACCGACACCCAATGGTCTCTCGGACCATTGTAACGACTCCCGATGATTCCCGAATCATCGATACGACTCGACCGACCTGGTCAAGTATGATATTAAGTAGTTGTTTTCAATGTTTTCGTTGAGGTAGACTCGTATGTATGTAAAGTATGAAACGCATGTATGTAAAGTACGAAACGTATGTATGTAAAACATGAAAAGTATTAACCTAAATATGCCGGGTGTCACATCATCCCCCAGTTGAAAGAATTTTCATCCCGAAAATTTCCCGAAGTCAAAGAGAATGAAACGATAAAAAGAAAAATTTCCCCAAAAATTTCCCGGTCGTCACATCATCCCCCTGTTGAAAGGAATCTCGCCCCGAGATTCACTCTTCGACAGTGATGAGTGTCGACCTAACCAAGTAACGTTTCCCAGAATGTAAACGAAAGGATAACAACGAACGAAGAATGATAGCAACAGTTACTCTATGCCGGGGAACCGCCCTCCCCAAGGTGATTACAGAATAATGAATCATCCTGATCGAAGGCCTACTAGAGACTACTGTGATCGGTATAAATGATACACCGGTACCGTCCAAGTAGCATCTCTAAAGGACCCACATCAGACCGATGAATGCAAGCGATGATCAAATACCACTAAATGCACACAATGAATACGAATCGCCAAGCAATGTGAATGAAAATGAATACAAGTACAACGAGAATCAATAAAAGAATACTCACCAGTAACAGTATCAGGATCCTCCTGGTCCTCCCTAGCACCAATGACATACGCACGAGCCGGAGCAGTTCGACCGCCACCCTCGCCTTGCTTCACCTTGGGACAGTCCCGCCTGAAGTGTCCCGTGTCGCCACAGTGATAACATCCCTGATTTCCCCTGGGTGCAGCAGTGGTAGTAGTAGCAGTAGTAGGGGCGACCACCTGTTGTTGAGCCTGAAGATTCACCCTGCAGCTCTGGGCCTGATGCCCGTTCCTCTTACATCGGGTACAATAACTACAATCCCCAAGATGATGGTACCCACAACGATCACACCTAGGCAGCCTCCCAGTATACCCACTCTGCCTCTGCTCAGAAGATGCACCCGTAGTCTCAAATTTCTTCGGCTGCTGCTGAGGCTGAACTGTACCCTTTCCCGCGCTCTCCCATTTCCTCTTGTTGCCATCAGAGGTCTTCACCACAGTACCCTTAGGGGGCAAAACACCCTCCTGAACCTTCTGCTTAGTCAGCCTATGAGCCAACCGAATGGTATCCCGAAGTGTAGTAGCATCATTCGCGGTCACCAACCCGCGCACCTCAGGCACTAACCCACTAATATAGAACTCAATAGCCTTATATTCAGGCGTCACAGAATCCGGGCACAGAAGTGCCAACTCATGGTAGCGAGTGGTATACTCCTCTATTTCGGATCCCGCCATCTGATGATTCCACAGCTCATGCTCCAAACTCTTGATCTCATCCCTGGGACAATACTCCCTCTTCAAACGAAACACAAACTCGGTCCATGGCAACGCATGGGCCTCCAGTAAACCAATAGTCTGCACCGTCGAATTCCACCAAGTCAAAGCACGTCCCTCGAATGTCCCTGAAGCATACTTCACACGATACTCCTCTGGGCAGTTACACATGGAGAAAGCAGACTCGACCTTCTCTAACCAACGAAGTAATCCCACAGCTCCCTCAGTCCCACTGAAGTTATGGGGCTTGCAGTCCTGAAACATCTTATAAGTACAGTGGACTGGAGGAGGTGGAGGTGGTGGAGGTGGAAAAGCACCCCCTGTTACAACAAGCAACACAGGTCAGAAAACGGACATCACACGACAAAAGATAAGGAATGAGAGTAGGGGTAATTAAGTTACCACCATGGCCCTGCTGGGCGGCCTGCTGCGCAGCAATAGCAGCTGCCACGTGCTCCTGGATCAGATTATTCAGTTCCGCCTGGGTCATGCTGATGTTACCACGACCCCCATTACGTCCACCGCCATTTCGGCCACCAACACGACCACCAACGCGACCACCACGACGTCCTGCCATCTTCTGTCAAAATCAAAGACAAGACATCAGATTCCAGGACAGATAACAAGGAATCATGAAGAAATTACAAGCAATAAGGTCAACCAGAGAACTGGATTCCATCATGGTTATTAGATCAAACACAGAGTCCACCAGGATTTCCATGCATTTCAACTTATTATTTCGTGTGCACCCGAAATGATAAGTCGCTCTACATGGTCCCCGAGGCGTGCTCCTAGCTTGGCTTTCAGACCACAAGGCACCCACATTCAAGAATAGGTAAAGACTCCTAGGTGATACAACACCCAAGATATAGAACAACAAGTACAAGTATGAGATGATGTGTGCGAGCAAGTGTGTCCATTGGAGTATGGAAAGGGGAGATGTCCGAATCTTGGACAAATCTCCGAAGGATGCCGAAGCCACTCCAACGTACCCCACTGCCGTGCAAGGGTAGTAAGGCCCCTCGTCTTCAGCACGAAGATGAAGAACAGGATAGGAAATAAGAGTAATAGATAGATGATGTAAGCATAAATGATAATAACGAATGTAATACAAACACCCCGGCAATTCCCACATGACATGACTTATATGAAGGTGACCGTCTAGTGTGTGCGACTCGGCTATAGACTTGACTCAACATGCAGTCCTAGTTCACTATAACCATTGGCTCTGATACCAATCTGTCACACCCTCAAATTCCACGTGCGGGGTTTTACCGCGAGGCGCGTGACAAACCAGGATCTAAGTCAACGGTCACAATAAACGACACTATATGATACGTAAAATGACATAAACAAACCATCAAGTTTTCATAAATCCATCGCTGCGGAAGCGTAATTTTATTACAACTCAAAATGCATAAGTACGTAAGTCTGAAAAAGATAAGACAATGCATATGAATCCTAGACGCCGTGCGACTCCGTGCGCCTATGATAAGCTGCTACCTCAACGACCTGAGACAAACATGCTAAAAACGTCAGCAAATAATGCCGGTGAGTTCACAGGTTTTATATTAAATGTTTGAGTAATGAAAGCCATCATGTTATCACTATGTCAGAAATGATAGCGTTAGCTAGACGCATGAGTAATACTACTACGACCGGAAACCATTACAGACAACGATATATGATTTTGCCCGAAACGATTATGCACTACCTCCAGTAGCGTTATGACCGAGACAATATGCACCCGCCCGGCAACCAGCCGACGAGTGGGGTCTGTCAGTCCCAATAGATCTATCCACATTTCCCCCGTTATGCTATCCAGCATATTCATGGTTTCCCCGGGACTCTACGTATCGTATAGTATGTAAATGAATTAACACTAGTATAACATGATAATTTATGAAATAAGTATGAGCATGTGTCTCCCCCGAAATGTAAAACGTAAAGTGGGGCCGTGAAACTCACCTGATGTTGCTCCTCGCACTAAGATAAGTAAACCTGCTCAATAGACGGCACCAAATACCGGTGACCTATCATGACGAGCGTATAAGGTGTTAGACTAACAACCCGTAGGTTGATTAGTCCCTAGTAGTCCAGACCATAACCGTGTATATATGAAATGATGTTTCAAACGTTTAACCGACCGTACCAGACAAGGCCCGACATCCCATTGGTGACCCGACATCTCATGTGTTAGATAAATACAAGACATCATGCCACGTATGCAATTAAACACTTAATACGCGCAACAGTTCACCTAGACTAGCATAATGTTCAATTAACGCGTAAACAGGTCCGAACACGTGTCACTAAGTCATTGGGTGTATCCCGGGGTTCCTATCATGTTCCTAGGCGTCAAATCATGTTCCGGGATGTTAAAATATACTTACAGCAGCATTACACGCGATTAGGAATCAAACTAGCAATTAGGAAAAGTCAACATGTGACTAGGGTGGGTCAACAGGCGATTACAAGGCTAATCGCCTGTTATACACACGATTAGGCCTCTTATTCAGGCGAGTACACCCCTAATCGCCTATAGCATCATGCGATTAGGGTGCTACTCGCCTGTTGCAGCTGGACAATGCAATTTCGCGCGTTTAACGCTCCAAATCAGATCCGAAACATGTAAAAACATCCAATAATCATCCTAACACATTAACAAACATATTTCAAGCAAAACCCCTAAGTTTTCATCATTCTAACAGTCCCGAATGCGAGCGTTTTCCCAAAATAGCAACTTAGCATGTAAACATCACATCAACATGCAAGAACTTGCCCTAAATAGCAAATATCCAGATTAACTCACATAACCACGTTGTCCGATAGCATCCTACTGTTCTAGCATCATCCTATAACAAACCCTAACATCATACAATCAACAACATGCCTCATATCATCCTTAATCATCAAAAATCCTTCAAATGGGTCAAAACATCAAGTAACAACAATACACCACCAAAACCATTCAAACTCCTAGGATATCATCATACTAACTTATATCAGCAATAAACATCATAATAACATAAGAACAACCATGATTCAATCCTAAAAATCCTATCTTTAAACATATATAACACATATAACACATGTAAAGGTGTGGGTTTGTTTAAAAACGGTTTTAAATGGATTTTCAAAGATAAAAACATTTATAAGTCAGGTCTGGACGTTTAGGGAGTAAAACATAATCATTTAAAGGTTTGGGTTTGAAGAACACACCTTGTAATCAAGAGGTGATGATGGAATAAGCTTGAAAATGGTGGTTTTGATGCAAAAACGAGTTCCAGAGGGTGTTTGTGTGTTGGGTTATGTTATGGGACGGCTAGGGTTGCACAAATGATGTTTTGGAGGTCAAGGGTGGTATTTATAGGCGTTTTTGGTCGTCCAGCACGTATCATGCGAGTATGCAGACTTATACGCGATTAGGGGGCCTAATCGCATGACTGTTCATGCGATTGGGGCCTAATCGCATGAACAGTTACGTGATTAGCCCCTACTCGCTAGTAAGCATCCCCTACTCACCCCTATATCATGCGATTAGGCTATCCCACCAAGCCTAATCGCCTATAGCCCCTGTGTTTGTGTGTTTTGCGCGTTAAACCCCGTTTTAACACATGTTAGCACATATTCACATACCGACAAGTCACATAATGATTGTAAACATATAATGCATGATAAATAACACGTTCCCGCCCGATCACCAATTCCCGGGACCCGAGACTTGCGTATGTGCGTTAAACCCGGCGATTCCACGAATCACCGATCCTTGTACACATGGTTATGGACCGACACCCAATGGTCTCTCGGACCATTGTAACGACTCCCGATGATTCCCGAATCATCGATACGACTCGACCGACCTGGTCAAGTATGATATTAAGTAGTTGTTTTCAATGTTTTCGTTGAGGTAGACTCGTATGTATGTAAAGTATGAAACGCATGTATGTAAAGTACGAAACGTATGTATGTAAAACATGAAAAGTATTAACCTAAATATGTCGGGTGTCACAGAACTGCTATGTACTTGTAGCCACATAAGTGTGCCGCATGCCTAACATCATTGTCTATCCACAATGATAAAGTTTCGTTAAGTTATAGTTCACCCCCGCGCTCCCCGAGCCGGTGTGAGGTTTGTAAGACCTAATAGCGCTATCAACTAATAACCCGCTTGCCAACCCTGGCAACTCATTCGGTACGTGAGGACTTACAGATGATAGAAATGGTTTAGTTTATCAAGGACACAATTGCGAACTAGCAAAGTAACCGACCCTCACAAGGATCTATGGCATCCCAACCCGGGATGTGTAAGTAGTCCCAAACCGGACTAGAAAATGTTAAGTAAAGTGTCTCATACCTGAGACGCATGCTTTTGAGAAAAAGAGTAGTGAAACTCACCTTAGGTCGCAAGTGAAAATCCAAATTCCACGAATAGTAACGTGCTACCGACTCCCTATTACAAATGTCACTAGGTGAGTATACGTGCGTAACCAACACACCATGTAACTCGTTTATCCGAGACTTTTAAAAGTTCAAAACCGTGTAGTGACACCTAATGACTCTACATGCTCAAGTATGTCCTACGTATCCCGTTGGTGATCATAGCAATTATTATCAGTTTAATACATCAAATACATCTCATACAAGTTTCCACACAAGTACATGTCAATTACATACCATATAGAACCCTAAATAGTCACATAAAGACCCCGTACACAATATGCGTTTTTAGGACAGATTGTGCGCTGTGAAAAACAATTTATTTAAAATACTTAACGAATGAATTAGAGTCCCAAATTTTTACTGAATTTTATTTGGGATTCACTCGACAATACCTTTTTTTTTGTCTTAATTCCAAACACAAAAATTATGAAAATTCGTACAACACAGCTGTGTCCAGAAAATTTCCTCAACAGGTCAGTTTAGTAGGAAAATTCTTAAAAATTGTGTATTCATCCAAACGAGATGAATCCACTTGTAAAAGCTCTATTTTTCCAGTATTGACCTACTGTAAAAATTTCATAACCTAACTCCTTGTAAATCTCAAGTTATGACCATTTAAAGTTAGCCCAATTTACAAATCCGAAAATCTGATATGACCCCTAATCAATTAAAATTCCAAAAACGACTCAAACGATGTCCAAATTCGATGGTTTTGCCCATTATGAAAAGCTAAGACCTTGTACATTACAATCATGCAAAGAAATCATCAAAACAATCGATTTACCAACCCGTTACAGCCCCTACAACACGTTCAAACGAATCTGCCAGAATCTTAAACTTGCATCCCAAGTAATCTACAAACCCTAATTTTTCATGAACATCCCTAATACATGTATAACACCTATAGTACTGATTAAACACCATATTAATCATAGCAAAACACATATGTTATCATGTGAAAACCCTAATCATGGCTACTAATAACAATCATCATCAAATCATCAAGAACATCCAAGAACTCCTACACATACATACATGCGATTCTACATATATTATTTTTAGAGTTTTTAAAGTTTTTCAATCATTATAATTCATCAAAAATCATAAGAATGTATACCTTGCGAAGGATTAAACTCCCTAGGGCCTTGAAATCAAACCCGAACTAGCTTGATTAGGTGAAGGATTACTTGATTGCTTGAAAAACCAAGAGGGGATGGGGGTGGGGGTTCGCATGGCGCAAGAGGGACAAGGAGGTAGGGTTTTTATCTTTTCCTTGCCTCCTAATTATAAAAGGGCTTTGCTTGTTCCCCAAGCAATTGGTATTAGGGCCCTTCTAGTTCATTAACTTGACCCGTTAACCAAGTTCTAGCCCAATACCGGACCCAATATTATTAACCATTCTAAATTGAATAAAAACCATTGTTTTTATTATTACATAGCATATTATTCATGTTGTGCACGTAATTTGCATAATCTACGCATTACCTTTCAGTTAGACGATCATTCACAAAAACATGTAATTCACATAAGCACGTACTTCATGTTCACCATAATTCAATTGTATATATTATTGCTATGTATGTCACATAATTCACCAATGTTTGGGATACAGGACTCATGTGTGTGTTTAACAAGGATTTTCCTACTTATAACATATGTTAGCATCTTCTAACACATGTTAACCTACTTAACTAACCCTAGTTAAGTATCTAGCCATGTATGAACATGTAAGTTTACTAGAGTTCAGTAAAAGTATTTAACCTGAAAATGCGGGGTGTCACATATAAGGCCGGACATCATGCAATCTTACCAAATTGAGGTTAATAATCGCGTTTGATTGAGATGATTATGGTATCTCGCTGTCACAGTTGACTTTCTAAGTCAACTGTGAATATCTAAGGCTCGTGTTATATTAATTGTGAGTTGGAATTAAAACAATATGTGTGTCCAGCCCAGGTGGTGGTGTGGGTTGTGCTTGTGACCCGGCTGAGGACTCGGGTTCGAACCCCGGCCTCAGCATATATTTTTTTTTAACAATTTATTATATATATGTATATTATATATCAATAATATAATATTAGGGTTCCAATGCTTTGCAATAATATTTTTAAAAAGGTAAATAATGATGAGAAACTTGACGTTTTTATTCAAAACGATGGTAACGTACAAGTATAAATGCGTAATGTTACATTTGGGTTGAAACAGAAGATGTTTTATAGGTAGGTTTTTTTGTTCCTTTTTTAATTCATAGAGAGTGTCACGTGCCCCATTCAGGGGGGGGGGGGTTGAGGCCACCAATGAATGCTAAGTCAACAAATATCAATTCTTTTATATATATTTATAGATTATAGATTATATATATTATGGCATCAACAACTTGTTTGAGAATTTTTCGTTGTATAAAGCGCCTCGGAAAATAATATATATGCTAGAGAAGTTAATGAAGCGGTTTCTTTGGACGGGTACGAACGACTGTAATAAAATACATTGGGTAAATTGGAATAGAGTTACTACTCCAAAAAAAACTCGATGGATTGGGGGTTAAAAGATTAAAGGATATAAATGACGCTCTTCTTTTCAAATGGGTTTGGAGGTTTCGCTCTAAACCGGATTCTCTGTGGCGAAGGATAGTGGAGGTATGTCATAGAAATAAGAACATGTGGGAAATTTTACCCGTTAATAAACGTGGAGCGGGTTTTTGGAAAATGATTATCAAAGTGGGAGGTTCTATCAAAGCGCAGGATGTGTATTTGCATGCTCTCATAAGGGAAAAAGTTGGAAACGGCAAGGGGATTCGGCATGGCCGGCCCTTAAGGGGTGCGGGGAGGACTCCCGGCCCGGGCCCAATTTTTCAGGGGCACATTGACCCTCCGAAAATCCATGTCTTTTTAACGATGATGTCCTTAGTTTGATGGATTTTTGTATGTCTGAGCCCTAAAATTGTTAATCAAGTATTAATCAAAGTGATGGTTGTTTATATAAAACAGAAAGTAAAGAAATGCTGATAGATGTTAAGAATTACAGAAGAAAATGAAATGGTTTGAGAAAAAAAATTGCAGGTTAATAAATGAGTGTAGGACAATAGAGGATGAAGAAGATGAAATGAGGAAGGCTCACACTTAGTTGTTTTTGCTTTTTAGCAGTTGGTTTGGACTTCTTTTTTATCTTTTATTTTTGTTATGAGGGGTGCGCATATAATATTATAATGTATATATGTGTGGCCCTCGGGGGGCAAAAGTAAAGTTGCACTAGTTTTAACCTTATTTTACTAATTTCGTGAAAATAACGTTAAAAACGACGGACGGTTAATCATGCATCATGTGGTGGCGTTGATAGCCAAAAGACAAAGGGGTAAATGCACCGATCGGGTTTGTCCCGATTGCTAAGTGTTTTGTGCCTTATGTCCAAGGCTTGATACCAAACCACATCGAGCCGGGGGTCTCACTGGAAGCAGCCTCTCTATTCTTAGGGGTAGAGGTAAGGGTGCCTACATCTTACCCTCCTCAGACCCTACCTTAGCTATGCTATAGGTGGGATAAACTGAGTATGATGATGATGATTTTTGTTATGAAACATTTTTTTTTCGCCCATTTATATTGGACTTTCACCATTTTATATTTTCACCCTTTGTGGGATTGGAACTCCCAACCTCCCCCAAGATGGTTTGTTCCCTCTACCGTTAAACTACAACGTAAGTGAGAAATAAAATTAGATTCATCAATTTGATATTACTTTAACCATATCTTAATAAATAGTTTACATTATTTATTTCGTTAAGGCTTAAAGCTAAGGTTAAGGGACACAAATTTTGCAGCTCGGCCCGAGCACCTGAATTTTCAGGACCGACCCTGGGATTCGGTTTTGGTTTTGGTTTTGGTTTGATGTTTGGATAGGGGACTGTTCTTTAAAACACAGGTGGCCGCTCTTATTCCGGTTAGAGACCTATAAACAATGCTTAGTCGCGGACAGAATTAAAGTAGTAAATGGCCGAGCGGTTTTAGCTGCAGATTGGGTGGGTCAGATTCAAAATCTGGATGAATTTCAGCAGTGGATTCAGCTCACTGCTACTGTTCACGAGCTGGTTTTATCAAATGCGAAGGACACGTGGTTTTGGGCTGGGGATAACAACAATCTGTACTCGACACTTTCGGTCAGAAAGAAGCTGTAGTTTGGAGCTGAATATGGGAATAACTATGTCCTCAAATGGGTCTCATGGGTGCCTATAAAGTGCTCTATTATGGCGTGGCGAGCGGAGATGAATAGGCTTCCGACTAAAACGGAATTGAAGAAAATGAATGTTAACCTTCCGAATGTGTCGTGCTCATGGTGTGAATACAATGACGAGACAACTATGCATGTTTTATTGGATTGTATTATCGCGACCAATGTTTGGGAGCGAATTGGGAGGTGGTGTGGTTTGAACCCCATTTTTGCTTTCGATGTTCGTGATCTTTTGGAGCTCTACAAAACGGTTAAGGGAGACAAAATGAGTAAAAGGATTGTTCACGGGGTAATAATTGTTACATTGTGGACCCTTTGGAAAGCTAGGAATGATACCGCGTTCAATGGTAAGAAGGCGTGCTTTGGGGATATAGTGGCTAATGTGAAGTCTTTGTCTTTTTTTATGGATTAAGAATAGAACGAGATGTAAGGATATTATGTGGAAAGATTGGTGTTGATTCCCTATGTATATGTTGTAATCTTTGTTGGTGCCGGCGGTCCTTATTTTGAGGTCCGTTTTGGCGTCTTTTATGTATGAAAGTATATTTCCCAAAAAATAAAATAATAATAAAGGATGAAACTATTTTTTTTTAGAAATGAATTGCGACTATTTTAGGATATGTTCAATGAATATGGAGGAATTTTGTTCAATGTGTTTCTCCTTGATGGTCTTGGTCGTCCTACGTGTTCAAGAGACAAATTTATACATATAATAAATCAAAGTCGTTTTAATGACATGACACTCAAATAGGCATTGTTTTCCTTGAGTGTGTCATGTGTCATCTCATGTGGCATTGAGATATTTTAGAAAAAAATAATTTAAAAACAAAATTGGATTTTTCACCCTCATGTTTCCTCCCATAATTTTTAAGCGTTAATATCTTTAATATACGAGATTTTTTTAAAGAAAAAAATTACACCAAATTAACGAGCGTTTTATTATCTTTCCAACGAGTACCATAGCGCTATATAAAAAACGGAGAAATTTTTTTGTGGAGTTTTGTTCATACAGGAAAAAAAACAAAAAGTGTTCAGGTAAATCATTAATCATGTATAGACAAGTCACTAATTATGTTTAAATCAGTAAATATGAATTTTTTCAACCAGAGCCGAATAGGTTAATAGAGTTATACGTTGTTTTAAGTTAGGTATCAATATTAGTATGTTAGAGTTGTATATTTGTTTAGTCTTTAGGATAGGTGTTAATATTAGAGTTACATTAAAGATCTACATTCTTTTAGGTTAGGTGTTAGCATTGAAGTTGTACATTGTTAATTTGTTTTAGGTTAGATATTAATATTAGAGTTATAAATCAGTCTATTTCATATGTAAAATTGATGTATCATATTAAATTTCTCAACCCGGGACGCTCCCAGGGTATAATCTAGTATCCAATATATTTTGTTTGATGTTTATTTTAAATATAGTATAATATATCTTGCCATTGGGGTTGGTGGCCCAATGGTAGGAGCAAAGCTTCTATGAACACTTAAGGGGATGTTATGGGTTCAAGTCTCAATATGAGTAGAAATTTACCGTTCAAAAAAAAAAAAAAAAGAAAAAAAAAGTATAATATATCTTATTTCTTATGTTCACCAAGAAACGTCATCGGCATTTGACCATCGATGGTTTTCTTGTGATCCGATGTATAAAAACAATAAAGTTCAAAAGGAACAATTTTATCTGTATAAGTTCAATTATATCCTTTGAACAATCGGACCCAAAGGTGTGGAATTTTATTCTATTGGTACAATGATTCGACTAAAATTGACCAGAAACTTTTAATCACACCCTCATGGGAATTCAAAAGATTCATAGCGTTACCCATTTAACATGTTTTAATCATACGTTAGCATTTTCATAGAATCGGACCCCAGCAGTGGTGCATTTAGAAATTTTTTGACAGTGGGAACAAATTAGTTGGATTAAAAAACGGGTCAAAACAAGTCGTTCCTAAATGAGTAAGGTAAAACAAGTTCACACTTATCCACTTATAGTATTGTAAAACTATTCATATTTATTTGCTTAACAAGACTGGTAAATTTGGGAAATTTTGAAAACCAAAAAACTTATAAGTTAATTAACTAATGTTATGATAGAACACCTACTTAATTAATCTTCTATAATAAATAAATGAAAGTTAATGAGAGACACATGGCACCTTATGGAAGCTTCTTTTATTTTTTCCCCGCTCATTTTACTAGGTCATTTAAATGGGTTATGGATACTCCATCTAATATTAAATTATTTTTTCTCTATCATGTGCATGACACATGCACTTTCCCCCATGATTTTTAAATGTTAGTAACTCTTTTAAACGACACTTTTTTTGAAAAAAAAAAATTACACCAAATTAACAAGCGTTTTATTATCTTTCTAACGAGTATCATAGTGCTATACAAAGAACGAAAAACAACGAGCGTTTTATTACTAATGGGTCTACTCTGAAACAAACTTCTGATGACAACATCTGTTGAATGCAAACCACTGCTATCATCTGAAGTTTGTTTCATCCTCTTTTGCTTGCTTCATCCGTGGATAATAATCAGCTGATTCATTCATCAGTTGTTACCGATTCATCAATGGTTTCCAATCAGCTATTTCATTTATCAGTGGTTACTAAAGGCAGAAGCACAACCACCAATGAATGGATTTTCAGCTTTAGTTGGATTTAGTGTTCTCGTGTGAAAACACGGGATTTCACCTAGTACTTAATATATAATTTTTATTTGTTTAACTCTATCTTATTACAAATTCAATCGGATTTCAACTTCAGAAATTAAATGAATATTAGTATTACCATTTTATATACTACGCCCTAATTTTGAGTGTTGACTACTTTTTTTTTTCACATGAAAAAACTTAAGTAACTAAACAACTCATTAAGGTTTATTATAGTGTCATATTTGGCTATTAAATTTTAGAAAAAGCCCATTCCATTAACTTATTAGGTTGGTCAATTGGGCCTTTAGGTATTTTAGTTCGTCTTCTTCCTGTTGGCCGTTGTTCCTTCTGTTGCCGTTGCCAGCGTCGAGCAACACAAATACCACTCATTCGAACTGAAATCTTCTTGCCAACATCGTTCTCCATCTCTACCGACTATAATTTGGAAGAGTCAAGATATAAATCGGCGTCAAAGTTATATACCAATATCAACAAAAGTCAAAAGCCAAAAGCCAAAAGCCAAAAGCCAAAAGCCAAAAGCCAGTATTTCTAACTTCCCAAAAACAGCTTTTTCACCTTTAAAAGCCAAAAGTCAAAAGTCAAAACATCCTTAAAAGCCAAAAGCCAAAAGCCAAAAGTTAAAAAAGAAATTGTTTTGGGTTACACAAACAGCTTATTGACTTATTGATTTGTTAAAAAAACCAATAAATCAATAAGTTGTTTTGAAACTCAATCCCAAACACCCTATTAGTTTGTCTTTTATTTAATTCATTACTTATGCAACTTGTATGCATAGGATACTTAAACAAAGTATAAGTGAACAAAAAACTGAGTAACTGAACCGAAAAAAGTTTAATCAACTAATAAATGATGGTTCAGTTTTTCCTTTTTCAAACAAAAAATTACGGTTCGTGCCGAATACAATATTTCTAGCCACACCCATTTATGCACCTTCCTAAACCGCAATGAGCATGGGAACAAACATGTTATTATTCAAATTTGTTATTTTGTGCCAAAGTTTAAGGCCCAACTTCTTTAACAAATCGTTAAGAAAAAAACAAGACAAAATTACAAGGCCTGATTCGCCTGAATATATTATTCTTAGGCTCTTAACCAATTTCTTTGAAAACCAAACGTTTTAACTCCAACAGAATGCCAAAAGTACCAAACCACAAAAGTCTATTAATGGGCTGCAGTGGCGGATCCACTAAGGCATGAGGGTGGGCATGTGCCCAATGTACAACCCTCCGGCGAGACAAACTACTGTTGATATTATACTATAACTTTGTCGCCATTTTATATCTTGACCCTTACAAATTATAGTCGGTAGAGATGGAGAACGATGTTAGCGAGAAGATTTTATTTCGAATGAGTGATATTTGTGTTGCTCGACGCTGGCTCCGGCAACGACCAACAGGAAGAAGACGAACTAAAATATACCTGAATGCCCAATTGACCAACCTAATAAGTTAATGGAGTGGACATTTCTAAAATTTAATAGCCCAATATGGCACTATAATAAACCTTAACCAGTTGTTTAGTTACTTGAGTTTTTTTATGTGAAAAAAAAATGAGAAGTCAACACTCAAAATCAGGGCGTAGTATAAAAATAGCAATAGTAATATTCATTTAACTTCTAAAGTTGAAATTGGGTTGAATTTGTAATAAGATAGAGTTAAATAAATAAAAATTATATATTAAGTATTAATTAAGTAATGGTGTTCTATCGTAACATTAGTTAATTAACTTATAAGATTATTGGTTTTCAAAATTTCCCAAATTTATCGTTGTCTTGTTAAGCAAATAAATATGAATAGTTTTCCAATACTATAAGTGGATAAGTGTGAACTCGTTTTACCTTACCCATTTAGAAACGACTTGTTTTGACCCGTTTTTTAATCCAACTAATTTGTGCCCACCATCAAAAGAATTTCGAAATCCGCCATTGCTAGTGGGGTCCGATTCTATGAAAGTGCGAACGTATGATTAAAACATGTTAAATCGGTAACACTATGAATCTTCCGAATTCCCATGAGGGTGTGATTAAAAGATTCTGGTCAATTTTAGTCAAATCCATTGTACCAATAGAATAAAATTCCACACCTTTGGGTCCGATTGTTCCAAGGAACGACTTGTTTTGACCCGTATTTTAATCCAGCTAATTTGTGTCCACCGTCAAAAGAAATTCTAAATCTGCCACTGAATGGGCTTGATATGAGTGCTCTTATCATCAACAAGTCGGTTCAAATATAGATAAAAAATACATCATAATGGTATTAGAGATGAACACCATGTGGTTTAAAAAATCGAACAATTTAAAAAAGCGCATAACACAACTGGTAATTTTAGAAACAAAATTACAAAAATTCACGTCCAAACATGAATAAAAATAACTCGTGTGAAGCGTTGATAAATAAAATGAAAAATAAAAAAGTTAGGTAATAAAAAATTCATTAAAAACATAAAATAATAACTTTATTAAAGTTGAGGGGATCTAATGTAAATCGTTAAAGAAAAGGATGACCAAAAAGAAAAATAATTTTTTTTTTTCAAACCACTCGTTAAACTTATTAAAAATCTATATATATATATATATATATATATATATATATATATATATATATATATATATATATATAATCTATGGGTGTGGATAATGTGGAAACCCATTGTTAGATGGTAAACCTTGGAAACCATATCCTAGCCATCCATTGGATTTGATCAAGGGCTATGATTAAATGTGGAGACTTTTTGTTTAAGAAAATATTATTATAACGAGGTAGGTACAAATAAGGGTAGTTTAGTAAAGTTGTTTTAGGGTCATGTCACACCATCTCTCCTACTTTTTCAAAGTCAACATCACCATCTCTCTCCTCCCTCATACTTTTTGGATAAGAAAATATTATTATAATGGGTCATGTCACACCATCTCTCTCATCTCTCCTACTTTTTGTTTTAAAAAATATTATTATAATGGGTCATGTCACACCATATCTCCTACTTTTTGTTTAAGAAAATATTATTATAATGAGGCAAGTACAAATAATGTGTTAATGTTGCATACGAGGGTAACATGTGTTAGTTGGTCATAAAGGGCTAACATATGTTATCTAATCTGATAAAGTTAAACCTGTTGCCCAAATATACCCAAGAGAAGATCTAACATTTGTTAGTATGAGTGGTGTGGTAACATGTGTTAAACCTGTATCATTTGTCAACCTTTTTGTCTTTCTTACCACTCATGTTTTCACTTCATAAGTTTACAAAAGAAATAAGTAAACATAACATACAAACTATTAACACATATTATTAAGACATGTCATAAGAGGTTAACACATGTTATTTGGTAACACGTGTTATTACAAAGTATCAATACAAACTATTGAACAAATAGATAAACCTACTCAAGACATTCATATGAACTGCATGTAAGGGGTAACGTGTGTTAATGTTGCATGAGAGGTTAACATGTGTTATTTGGTAACATTTATTAAACTTGTATTTAATGTCAGCCCCTTTTTTATTTTGTCTTGCTTACCACTATAGTTTTTATTTCATAAGTTTACTGAGAAAAAAATATACAAACTATTAACACACGTTATTACAAAGTATCATTGCAAACTATTGAACCACACAAAAACCTACCCATGACATTCAAATGAACTGCATGGAAGGTTAACATGTGTTAATGTTGCATAAGAGGTTAACATGTGTTATTTGGTAACATATGTTAAACTTGTGTTTATTTTGTCAGTCTTTTTTGTCTTGCTTACCCATATAGTTTTCACTTCATAAGTTTACTGAGAAATAAAGCACACAAACTATTAACTCATGTTATTACAAAGTATCATTACAAACTATTGACCACTTTAACAAAATAAATCTAGTAACTCTATACATTGAGTACAAAAAGAAAACGTTAGTAAAAAGTTTTTCTACATATTTTCTCGGCTTCCTTCGACTTTGTATGTTAACATATGTTAACCAGTGGGGGGGTCTTCGTTATCAACTGCAAAACAATAGATGGGATATTAACCGGTGTGACCAACTCATCATCTAACATACTAAATACGAGTAACACATGTTAGTCGAGGCTCAAATGTGAACATGTGTTAACTGGGGATAAATGTGTAACACTTGTTACCCTTTGCATAAGAGGGTAACATGTGTTGTTTGCCTAAGTCAACATGCCTAGAACCAAAGTCAAGATGAAAAAGGGATAAAACTTTACAAAGTTTACATCAACAAAGATCACCACAAATAATGATTAATTTATTATACAACTATTTAGTGCTTAAATCTACAATTTTAAAGGCTATATACTAGTTAGATCTCACTTTAAATCTAAAAAACTCCGTTAAAAAAATCTTAAAAACTAAATAAACAAATTAACTTTTTGGAGTCATAAACAAACAAACGAATAATAGAAGAATCAAGTGTAATTTTTTTTTGAATCATGGATCAACTTTCAATATTCATAAATCAAAACTTATATGGTAGAACATTCTATATTATTTCTATATCTAAAAACATAGAAACAAAAAAAAATTAAAAGGGGGAAAAGTAAACAAGAAGAATAGATATAAAACTCATGGAAATTAAGAACTCACTAGCTCGGTTTCAAGAAGTCGTAGCAACGGTATGCTCCGGTCATCTTCTCCGACAAGTTCGGGCACCGACAACCATTAACACCTACAACCCTTTCTCTTACAACACTCTAGTAGCAATGGGATGCTTCGTCAAGAAGATGTTCGAAAAAACAACGTCCGGAGTTGCAGCAGAGAAAAAAATTTGTTAAAATCCATGGAATGAACCTTCAAAACAAACCTAACTTTTTTAATGGAGTTAAGCTTAAATGAAGAAGATGATGTTGAGTATGAGTGTGAGTTTATTTGATATAATGAAGTTTGCAAAGTAAAAACAAAAAGTGACAAAATGTCTACATCAAAAAAGTAAATGGAGATTGGGAAACGTGAGCATAGTAGACATTGTCTTGGGAAAATTTAAAAAGAGTGCACAAATGACAAAAATAACCTTGAGTCTAATAAAATAATTATTGCACATATATGTGATGTGGTAGCTTGTGGTCCACATGTTGGGTTTCTAGAGTTTACCATCTAAGAAGGGTTTCTTGTATATACTCATACTATATAATCTATAATCTATCTATAATAAATATATATAAAAAAATTGATATTTGCTAACATGACATTCAATGGTGGCCTCAACCCCTTTTGAATGTGTCACGTTGCATTCCCTATGAATTTAAAAAAAAACAAAAAACCCTACCTATAAAACATTTCTTTTTTAACCCAAACCCTAAACACCCGATTAATCCCACCTCTCATCTTCACCATCACAATCACACAACCCAATTCCTTGATTCCTTCAACAGCAACGTCGCAAGGTCCATAATAATATGTTTATCTTCCTTGATGCTATATTCCTAATTAGTTAGTTGATGTTTTATTTTTCTTGATTTAGTTTCACGTAGCCAAGACTTCCCCTTTTCTATCTTTGTTCTCTCCTACGTCATATTATTATTTTGATCCATAATTTATTATTATCAAACCTAATTTAACTTTTTTATTATGTATTTTACTACATGTACTCCACAGTTCAAGATTCAAGGCTTTTTGTGTTTCAGTGAAGCCGAGTCATCCGTTTAGACGATGGCAATAGCTATTATAGGAGATGAACACAGTTTGCATACTGTGTCAATGGTGGCTCTCTAATTAACTTCAAGGTAATTAACTAAGGTTATTGTATGATTATCAATTACAAATATATTGAATATTGAGAGGGTGTTTGGGATTGAGTTTCAAAACAACTTATTGACTTATTGACTTTTCCAAAAAACCAATAAGTCAATAAGTTGTTTGTGTAACCCAAAAGCACTTTCTGTTTTGATTTTTGGCTTTTGCCTTTTTTAAGGGTGGAAAAGCTGTTTTTGAAAAGTTAGAAATCCTGGCTTTTGGCTTTTGACTTTTGGAAAAAAAATTACAAATATATCACCCATACAACCAATATTCACAATAAGTTAAGCGAAACACTTAAAAAAACCATAGTTATCAAATGCGCTAGGCGCACTCAAGGCGCATAGGCCTTGCCTGTGGCCTAGGCGCAAAAAAGGCGAGGGCCTGAGGAAAAAAAAGCGCACTTAAATGAAAAAAATGAAAATATATTATGTGTCAGATAAATAAACTTATTCTTCAAGTATAATTAACAAAAGCTTATATAATATATAATCTTATCTAATTAGTAGCAAAAGTTTTAAGATGTCATCTAGTTAGTACCAAAACTTGAATGATTCAGACTAATTTTAGTTGTTAAGATGGATAGACACATGAATGTCCCTTTGCTTCTTTGAATTAGATGTGGAGAGACCTAAATTGCCTTGTGTATGTCACTTTTGCTTTATTTACATAAAAAAACCTTTATCTACAACCAAATATTATTGTACATACAATTAAACTTAACATTTAAAAAATTAATAAATAAAATCAAATCAGATTTAAAAAAAAAAAAACAGAAAAAAGGATGAGACGTGAAAAAAGAGTGAAAGTCAGAAAAAGTCTTTTATTACTGCAACACTCTACTTTTTCTTTCTTTTGTCACTGCAACACTCTTATTCATCTTCTTTCCCAACTAGACTCTCTTTCTTTCTTCTTTTTTCCTACTGCAACTCAAAAAACTCCATGAAAGAAGAAAAGACCAACCATATCCATGGTTTCAAAGAAGCAAAGGCGGTATCTATGTGAATCAGACTTGTTCAAACCAAAATGTGGCCGGAATTTGCAGAAGCTTGTCGGAATCTACCCAAAAAGTGGCCGGAGCGCGACTTTGACAGTGCAAGTCGTTTTTGGTGCGCCTCGCTTAGAAAAAACGCCTAGGCGCAAGAAGCGAGCGCTTTTGATAACTATGAAAAAAACAACAATTTATTGACTTTTTGACGTTTCTCATCACAAAAGCTAATCCAAACACTTTTTTTAAAACCCTTTTTCAAAAAGTCATAAGCCAATAAGCACTTTTAACCAAAATCACTTTTGCATCTCCAAACTCAATCCCAAATACCCTCTGAATATTATTAATTAAGGGTTGGGTTATTCTACAAAGGCTACAAAAAATGAGAAGAGTATATTTCAACCCGGGACGCTCCCGGGATAAAAACTAGTATATATATATTGCAAATGGATTAATCCTACATGTCATACTCTTATGCAACCTCTCTTTTGAGAGATGTCACATAGGATGTGATATGACAAGTGTAAACCAATTTAATAACATATGTTATGTTTAGTAAATATTAATTGTAATTAATTTGTATTTATCTCTTCTCAATTATAGGAGACCTCATTGTATAATTTAAGTATTCCTAATCAATGATAATTGACAAGTTGAATCATCCTCTTTCACAATTAAAAAAAAAGGAATAAATATGATTTAGCCTAATCTATTATAATCTTTAAGCTAATCTATTAAATACCTCATCTACTAAATCTAAATATTAAAACTTTATTATTTTTTATCTTATGTTTCATCCCATAACTTTTAAACGTTAATATCTTTTATATACGAGATTTTTTAAAGAAAAAAATTACACCAAATTAACGAGCGTTTTATTATTTTTCCAACGAAAACCATAGTGCTATATAAAAAACGGAGAAAAAAATGACTATTTTTTGTAACTCGACAGGTATTGTGTCGGGTTTGGGATTAGTTTAAAAAAATTGTGGGTTTGGGTCGGGTCTGGGATTAGGTGATATCTGACCCGATTACCCGAAACAACATACCCAAATACCCGAACTATATACCCAATCATATACCCATGAATTTTTTAACGCATCACATAACCCTTAGACTAATGCGTTCAATATTTCAATAATTAACTTTTTTTTTCTTATTTCATGTTGGTTCTTTTTAGAATGATCGATTACAAACTTCCGAATTCATTTGTAATGGCACTAGATTTATACCCCGGCGCAGAGATTCGTTTTTTTTTATATTTGAATATGATAACTTATGGCAGAGATTTGTTTAAAATAATAATAATAATAATAATAATAATAATAATATATTTTATTATGTCATATTAGATATTTCAACTAGGACGCTCTCGGAATAAAAACTAGTGGGAATTATATAGGAAAACAATGCACTTAAAAACAAAAGTTATTAATAAATAATTGTGGGCACTTTTCATAACCACCCTCAATTGTTATACTAATAATACTAACTAGTTTTTTTGACTTGTTGCGAGTTGTGGCGACATCAAAACTTAAATTAACTCGAATCATACCATCAAATATTTGACCAAACTCATTCTCAAACAAAATTTACGTCAAAACGTAGACAAAAAACAAAAATGAAAATAAGCACAAAAACGTGTTATATTTGACATCACTCAGTACCGAGAAAAATTTACGCCAACACATAAAACAACTTGGATTTTTAATGATACATGCTTAAAAATAAAATGTAAGAAACAATGTTGTTTACTTTAAAGAATGGTATCACGTGTTGCGGCGATGTCGAAACATAAAGTAACTCGCATTTATATCGCCTAGTAAAAACTTATGATATTTGACACAACTCATTTTCGTACAAAATTTATATCAAAACATAAACTAACAAAAAAACGTACATAAATTAGCACAAAAACGTATTATATTTGGCTCACGTGCATAAAATAGGCAGGTAAAACTCGAGGAGGTCAAAATGACATTTTACAATTTTGTTTAGTTCTTTAACCCAATGTTTTAAAAACCGGTTTTTTAACTATACCGGATTGGACTTAAAAATGGTTAAACTGGTTGAACCGGGTTATATCAGGTGGTTTAACCGGGTTGACTAGTTAACCTTACAATTTTATAAATACAACTTTAACTAAAAATAATCTAAGACCATCCAGAGTGGGGCGGGAAGAAGGGCGGGAAAGGGGGGGGGGGGGGACACCGCCCCTAGTGGGCGTGGAAGAAGGGCGGGAAGAGGGGGCGGGGAGATCACCACCGGCATGGGGGGGGGGGGGACACGTGGCGGGGCATGAGTGGTGGCTTTTGTTGTGACCGTTTGAAAAAAAAAAATATTTTTTAAAAATAGCCGTTATCCAATGGTTTAAAAAAATTGTAATTTATATATATATATATATATATATATATATATATATATATATATATATTAGGTTTGAGACCCGTGAGTACCCACGGTGCAAATCAAAGTAAATTAAAAAAAATATTAAACTAAGACTTATATTATTCAAGTTGAGTGTCCATAATGTAAAGTCTTAAGTATTGGAATGGTAAGCCTGATATTTTTTTCTTATATAAACGTCATGTTTCAATGTTGCGTTGATATGATCTGGATATTAAAACTAATATATAACTATGGTTTTCATTTGAAAGTGGATAATTTAGGTAACTTATAAATAACGATAACAACGAAAACCGATTACCTATTATGATCAGTACTCAACCAAAGTATAACATTTAACAAAACAACACAAAGGTATAAATGCATTTTGTTTTTGTAATTACCTTTATTATATTTTTATTTTTAATGTAATTGTAATTAGGAGCTAACTGGTTTTACAGACCAATGGTCACACACGGTTCAAACCAAACAAAAAACAAAAAAAGTTTTAAAATAATACTTGTATTATTGAAGTTGTATGTACATAACGTTAATGAAGATAAGCAAAAAATTACATCAAAATTACTCACATTATTCATAAATCTTGTAAGACTTCTTTGTACACAACGTTCGATGTTTTGTTCGTCAGTTCACCATTTTCATCTACTATAACTATTTTCAGTCCATCTCGACTTCTGACTCTTGATAGTGCAACATACAACTGGCCGTGTGAAAAAACTGGATCCTTCAAATACAACCCAACTTTGGATAAGGATTGTCCTTGACTTTTGTTTACTATCATTGCGAAAGAAACAACAAGTGGGAATTGCCTTCTGTTAAATTTAAAAGGAATTTTTTTATCCGAGGGGGATAAAGTAATTCTTGGAATAAAAGTTCGCATTCCAATGTTACTTCCTGAAATGATTTTCGCATCAATTACACATTTTCTCATTTTAACAACTTGTAACCTTGTCTCATTACACAAACCGCTTTTCTGATCAATGTTTATAAGTAACATTACGGGTACACCAACTTTCAAAACCAAACAATGGTTTGGTATTCCAGAAAACTTAAGACCATTCAGCACATCAGGAGAAACTAATCTTTCATCAACCTGTTTGTTAACATCTTCGGACTGGCAAACACTATCCGAACTTAGATACTCAAATTCGTCACTGGGAAACATTGAAAGTAATATATCATTAATTTCATGAACAACTTCATTCTTCGGTGCCAATATAGCTCGATCTTGAAAATAAGTCAGAATCTGGATGTTATCCAAAAGTGACGGATAAACAAAGTCTATCAAATCAGAAACAGGATCCGAAGATTGAGAAATAAGTAAGTCATCAGGTATCAAAATAATATCCTGATCATCACTTATTGTATCGACCTTTCCTTCTCCTATATCCAGAAGCAAAGATGCAAACTTTTTAGTTTCCTCAATATCAGAATTGCAGCTTCCTGAAAGCAACCTCATATTTTTTGTTAATTCTAAAACAGTGCATTTGTGCCAAATGTATGATGAACTTAAAGAGGCATTAACAATGTCATGCCTAGTTCCATTTTGTACAACTGGTAGAATTTGTCTAAAGTCACCCCCAAACACAACAACCTTTCCACCAAATAACAAATCAGACGACTCATCAGCATGTACACCAAATACATCTTTTAAACTTCGATCTAGTGCTTCAAAAGCATGTTTATGAGTTATGGGTGCTTCATCCCATATAATCAAATCGGTTTGTTTAAGCAGTTGTGCAACATCACTATTAGGTGGTATGTAGCACATAGAATCTTCAGTTAGGTTTATAGGAATATGAAACCTGGAATTTGCTGTCCTACCACCTGCCAATAGCAAAGATGTGATACCACTCGAAGCAACATTCAAAACAATCTTTCTTTTACATCTTATGGATGAAGATAGAGTCTTCCATAGGAACGTTTTACCCGTACCACCGTAACCATAAACAAAAAAAAACTCCTCCTTTCTTCTCCTCAACAGATTTCATTACACAGTTATAAATATTTTTTTGTTCATCTGTTAAAGAAGCGAACTGAGCATCAAATTCTTCAACCAAACTGTTTGTGTCATATCCCAACTCCTCACAAATAAGACGATTGTCTAATAATGATAGAA
Organism: Ambrosia trifida; assembly: GCA_028751855.1. Lineage (NCBI taxonomy): Eukaryota > Viridiplantae > Streptophyta > Magnoliopsida > Asterales > Asteraceae > Ambrosia > Ambrosia trifida. The sequence goes on along the minus strand of CM054128.1, from coordinate 57,964,960 downwards.
ACTCATTCTCAGGATATGGCATACCTACGAAATGTCGTAGACTGCAACTATTACGCAATAAGAACTTCTCAATATCAAGTAAAGCTAAATTCTTAATTTCGTCGTCAGAAAGGATCAAATCTGGAAAAAAAATATATAAAAAAATGTGTTAGAATGAAATACATAATATAATTAACATATAAAATGAACAATTGAATATGTCGAACCATTAAAAATAGTATAATTTAGATTCCTAATAACTATTAATCATTACTATGTAGTATATGTTCAAAAAATTGTAGAAAATCTATCTTAAAGAAATAATATATTAAAAAAAATTAAAAACCTAGACAATTTGAATCTATTCTTCTGTTGCATAAAATGTCATCAGACAAATAATTCCATGTTTCCTCCCAAACAATGCCAGGTCTTGACAAACTGTTGGACGCTAACAGAGTTGCAAATAAGTTCCTTAGATAAGGGCCAGAACCTGCAAAAGCCGCTTCCTTTATTGCTTCAACATATTCTGTATCATCATCCAAGATTCCCATAGCGTAGCATGCATCCCTAAAAGAGGATTGTACTTTCCCATCAACTTTAAGAATATCTTCAAATGATGTTGGTCCTTTAACCTTATTCAAAAGAATTCTCAAAAAATAAGCTTCACCAACAGAAGCAGGAACTGAATGAATCCGACCAATTGACTTTATTCTTTGCCTAGGCTCCCATTTTCTTTCTTGTAATTTCCAAACATATTGTGAAGGGAATTGGATGTAAGTTAGTTGCCTTGCATTGGCATCATTTTTGTTGAGTTCCATCCAACCCAAAAACATAGATAAAGCACAAGAGGGTTTATTGAGAACGTCGTCAATGTCCTGCGTAGCATCGAAAACAATTCTTTGTTCACCGGGTAGATGAAAAGGTAATCTCATTACAGGAGGTGTCCTGTAATGAATATCATATGAAAAAATTCTCCATGAAGCCTCACACGCAGAAATATAACGACAATCATAAAATCCTTTGACTTCATCAACCACTATGTCTTCACCCGGTACTTTCTTGCTTTCCACAAAATTAACAGTAACTCTATCTGGACCCTTGTTAATGTATTTAAATAAATACTTAATGGTTCCAGCTTGGTTACACCATTCAACGTTGATATGTGCCTGGTATCTTTTAAGAAGAGTCTTGTTATATGGAATGACATATCTGTTATCTAATTGCTCACCAGACTTTTCTACAAGCGAACCATTATCTCTTCGTCTATACACTGTATAACCATCAGTATCGATAGAAGTCTCATTCTGGAAATTTTTTGGGAAGTTTTTTGAACATTTGTCATTGACCATACACGGACAACTCATGTTCAAAGGTCCACAAGGACCGTGAATCATAAATTCACGTACAAGTTCATACAATTCTGGCTTTTCATCTTTATTCGGTAGCTCTGCTGAAATGAACTTGTCAATATGGTCAACTGTTGGAAGCTTATAACCAGCGGCCATAAACAAACAGACGTGTGCATGTGGTAATCCACGTTTTTGAAACTCAACCGTGTATACAACTGCAAAATATTGGGAGCAAACAAAAGAAAATAAGTGTTGGGTTATATTGAGACCACAGTTACCAGAATAGAGACTTTTGAATGACTATTGTAAAGCTTAATAGTTGAAGGACCTTACATGTAATTATAGCATAGTTTAGTATGCAAAACCCTAGGCTGCGCACTTAAATGCACAGGCCCTGCGCACTTGTGTTAAGTGCGCAGGCCCAGGTAATGGCTATATATAGATTGCATGTGCACAGCTAGGGTTTTAGGGTTTTGGAGTTTATCTTTGTAGCACACATAGAATAGGTGCGTACTTATTGTAGTATTCCAAGGTTATTCATCATCAAATCAGATATGGAATCATCATGTTATTCATTGTGTGTGTCGGGTCTTTCAATATTCATCTAGTTTTCTTTGTTTCTTGGATTAATCACTTGAAACACCTAACTAATAGGTGTTTCCAAGTGATAACAATCTATTGCATTCAACAAGATCTAGTATTTCGGGACTACAATTTGGTATCAGAGCCATTGTGCTCTAGATTGTATCTACTTTAAGATACCAAAACCCTCATCTTGTTAAGCTTTTATTATCAAGATTATTTTCTTTGTAAACTTTAAAATTTAGGTGTTTTTCTCATATTTTGGTTTCAAATTTTGTGAAAATCGTGTTTCTAAATGTTTAAAGTATGTTATTTTGATCAGAAAATGGTTTGGAAAGGATTCAGCTGAATTTTATGTTTGTTACAGCTCGTTTTTGCGCACTTATTTCATATATCCTGCGCACATATTTCATAAGCTGAGCACTTGTTTCTTAGTTTGAGTACTTGGATTATATTTTGCACACTTGTCATTTTGTACGCATCTAGGGTTTCTGCGCACTTGTTGCCTTTTGAATTTGGTTTCTGCGTACTTCATTTAAGTTTGATCTCTGCGCACTTATTCATTTAAGTTGATCTCTGCGCACTTGTTCATTTAAGTTGATCTCTGCGCACTTGTTCATCTCATTGTCTTGAGTACTTATCTAGGGTTTCTGCATACTTAAACAGAAATCTTGGATTTGTGCGCACTTACTGAAGGTGTAGTGTTGAGTACTTGGCTAGGGTTTCTGCGAACTTAAAATCTTAAACGAGAGTTTAAGTGAGTCTGCGCACTTAATTTAGTGCGCAGGCTGATCAGTAAACATTGAGCACTTATAATGCCCAAGTGTTGACTGATCTGCGAACTTATCAAGAAGCATAGCCACACGTATACTTCCGAGCTGCACACTTAACTAAGACTACAACTTGACAAGGCTGTTTATATTCTTACAGGTTGCTGCATACTTATCCAGACTGTTGTGAACTTGAGTGTGAACTTAATTGCGCACTTAGCTGCGAACTTGCTGTGTACTTACGGACTTGGACAATCTGTTGGACTGAAAATTAAAATCTGTTAAACCACGTTTCTAAAATTCATCTAAATCATGGCTGGTAACAATAATCAATCAACTGTTAACCCTATCACACAACAAGACCTGGAAACCGGAACTACTACAAGAGTACCTAAGTTAAAAGGTGCTGAAGATTACGGGACTTGGAAAAACAGAATGAGGTCATTCTTTTACGTGACAGACTTCACCCAATGGAACTCTATCCAGTTGGGCCCACACATTCCCATGAGAACCACTGCCACTGGAGAAGAATTCAACCCTGATCCAACCACCTATACCGATGTTGACAAACAATTACTCCAAAGAGATCATAAGGCTTATGGTGCTCTAACCATGGCCCTATCTAACGATGTTTACAACATGTTTGAAGAGTATGGAACGGCACATGATCTGTGGTTTGCATTGAATGAATACTACGAAGGGAATGAAGAGATGCGCCAATACAAGCAAGACATGGTGCAAAAAGAATATGATATGTTTGGTAGTATTCGTGGGGAAAGTCTGAGCTCGCACATTGATAGGTTCATGAGCATGTTAACAAAGATGAAGAAGGCTGGAATTCCTGTGAACAACAGAAATTCTATCAAGAAGCTGCTGGATTCATTGCCAAAAGAATGGAGCATCCAATGCATGCTAATCAGAAAAGAATATCTTGATGCCCAGTCTACATTGGCTGATCTCATCAACACATTGAAGTCCTTTGATATGGACATTACAAAAAGAGAGATGAATCAGACCAATCCAAAGGCAGTTCCCATCACTGCAATGAAGAACTTAGCGTTAATGACTCCAGTGGGCAACATGGGTTCAAGCTCTTCTCACGTGTATGCTGATGGAACGATTGGTGGTAGTTCAAGTTCAGGAAAAGTTGTTCCATACTCTCAACCCAGTGTCACTAACCCTCAGCCGTCAACTTTCAATCCTCAACAGACAAAGCTGGCAACTGAACACGTTGAACTTTTCAACGCTTTCATGACCAGTTTTGAAGCATTAAAGACTGGTGATCTAAAAAATGATATGATGAGCCCTGAGGACATGTATCAAGTTGACCCAGACGATATGGAGGAAATGGATTTGAAATGGCAGATGGCCATGATCAGTTTGAGGGTGAAGAGGTTTCAAGATAGAACCGGTAGAAGAGTCAGCATGGGGAAAGCGGGGTTTGACAAATCTAAGATCAGGTGTTATAACTGCAAAACTCTCGGACATTTCAAGTATGAATGTCCAACTCTGAATCAAGCTGAAGCCAAACCAGCAAAGAGAGTGGTGGCAATCACAGAAGGAGGAGAAGCCAACCAGCAGAAGGCGCTTGTGGTTCAGCATTTCGATTGGGGAGAGGAAGTCGCTGTGGCAGAAGCTGAAGTTAATAAAGCACTGATGGCAAAGATCTGCACAAAGTCACCTCTTGGTGTGAGCTCTCTGGAGGGGTCATCAGCTGAAATGCCAAAAAGAGAAGAGATGGAGAAGGCTGGTTTAAGAAGCGTGTTGAATGAGAACAAAGGAAAGGAGACTGCTGCTGAGGAAGCTTTTGTAGCTGAAAAGACTTCCACAAGCAAGGACGATCAGCAATCACAGAGCATGAAGAAGAAAGCTGAAGAGAGAGACCTGAATAAACTACAAAAGTGGTTGATTGCCCTGATGAGATATCTATGGCATGTTGATAGCGGGGCATCAAGGCACATGACGGGACTGAAAGAACTCCTGAAAAACTATCGATTCATTGATGGAGAGTTTGTTGCTTTTGCCGGCAACGAGAAGGGCGGAAAGATAGTCGGGATAGGGGACGTGATTTCTGATGCATTGACTTTAGAAGATGTGAACTATGTTCCAGAATTGTGTTACAATCTGCTGAGTGTATCACAAGTCTGCGACAAAGGAATCTCAGTGTTATTTAATGACATGGAGTGCATCTTTCTAAAGCCAGGATTCATTCCTCCTACCAACATGATTATGCTTAAAGCTCCTAGACAAAATAATACTTACGTGATAAATATGAGGGATGCAAAGTCTGAATGTCAAATGACATGCTTACTTTCTAAAGCATCCGAGTCAGAGTCACTGCTTTGGCATAGGCGATTAGGACATGTTAACTTCAAAAATATTAATAAGCTTTCAAAACTAAATCTTGTGAGAGGTCTTCCTTCTAAGGAATTCCCCTTTTCTGAAAAATGTTTAGCATGTGCCAAAGGAAAACAACACAAAAAGTCGCATAAGTCCAAAGCTGTGAACTCTATAGACTCACCTCTTCAATTATTACACATGGATCTGTTTGGTCCTATTAGTGTTAAAAGTCTAGCTAAAAAATCTTATTGTTTGGTGATAACAGATGATTTTTCTCGATTTACATGGGTGTACTTTCTGGAATACAAAAGTGAAGTTGCTGAGATTCTTATGCTGTTTGTTCCTCTCATTGAAAACATAATAAAGACAAAAGTTAGATCAATCCGAAGTGATCACGGAACCGAATTCAAGAATCAAAGTTTCGTGACTTTCTGCAACAACAAAGGAATTCATCTTCAGTACAGTGCTACGAGAACTCCTCAACAGAATGGTGTTGCTGAAAGGAAAAATCGTACACTTATTGAGGCGGCCAGAACCATGCTTATCGACTCCAAACTGCCGATCATTTTCTGGGCTGAAGCTGTGAATACCGCCTGTTATGTTCTTAACAGAGTCTTAATTGTAAAGACGCGCGGGAAAACAGGTTATGAGTTGCTTTTTAAAAGAAAACCTTTGATTGACTACTTCAGGCCTTTTGGATGCTCATGCACGCTGCTTAACAATTTCGAGAACATAATGAAGTTCGATGCAGTTGGTGATGAGTGTTTCTTTGTTGGATACTCCTCGAGTCAAAAAGCTTAAAGAGTATACAACAAACGAACCAAAATGGTGCTCGAGTCTTTTTATGTTGATTGGCAGGAATCCAACTCTACCAATACAGGAGCCGGTCCTGACTGGTTCTTTGACGTGGATGTTGTTTTCAACAATTTCAGCATCATTGATGAACAACCATCTGAAAATCAAGCAGCCGATCCTTCTCCTCTTGAAGATACTCTTTACTCTTCAGAAGACGATGCAGCACCTTTCACCACCCGCTTTTCTCCACTCGTAGCTGATCCAATTGTTCCTCTTCAGACCACAAATGGTGATGCAACTGTTGAAACTAATCCATCTCCTGAAGGTACTCCAGCTTCAGAAGAAACTTCTTCAGTACAACAGTCTGCAAATGATCCATCCAGTTCGTCAACTCCTACAGATCACCTTTCCAATCTGCCTTCCCAAATTCAAAAAGAACCAAATATGGGATTTAAATCTTTTAAGTATCACCCTGTGGAGAACATCATTGGACCAATCTCTGAGGGTGTTCTTACTAGAAATCAGGCAGACAAACTGAATATTGCACTTTCAGCCTTCCTATCTCAGACGGTACCTTTCAGCATTGAAGACGCTGTCAGAGATGCAAGTTGGGTTGAAGCCATGCAGGATGAGCTGTATCAGTTTAGAAAGCTAAAGGTTTGGGAACTTGTGGACTTACCTGAAGGAAAGTATCCTATTGGAACAAGATGGGTTTTTCGCAACAAAATGGATGAACGAGGTGTGGTAATTAAGAACAAGGCTCGTTTAGTTGTTCAGGGATTTCGTCAACAGGAGGGCATTGATTATGAGGAAGTGTTCGCTCCAGTTGCTAGACTTGAAGCCATTCGTATCTTCCTGGCTTACGCCTCATACAAGAACTTCAAAGTCTTTCAAATGGATGTGAAAAGTGCATTTCTGTATGGGAAGATCAAAGAAGAAGTCTATGTTTGTCAACCCCCAGGTTTTGAAGATCCCAATCATCCCAACAAGTATTACAAACTGGATAAGGCTCTCTACGGACTTCATCAAGCTCCTCGAGCTTGGTATGAGACCTTATCATCATACTTGCTGCAGAATGGGTACACAAGAGGGAAGATCGACATGACCTTATTCACCAAAGAAGTCAACAAACACTCTATTCTTGTTCAGATTTATGTTGATGATATTATCTTTGGTTCCACTGATGAAAATTTGTGCAGGGAATTTGAAAGCATCATGAAGTCTCAGTTTGAAATGAGCATGATGGGAGAATTATCGTTTTTCTTAGGCTTGGAAGTGCAGCAAAAGGAAGACGGAATTCTCATCCATCAAGCAAAGTATACAAGAGACATTCTGGCAAAATTCAACATGACCAACTGCAAGCCGTCCAATACTCCTTTTGCGGCCCAAACAACACTTGTACCAGATCTTCAGGGGCCTTCAGTGAATCCTCATACATATCGATCAATGATTGGCTCCCTGATGTATCTTACAGCTAGCAGACCAGATATAATGTGGGCAGTTGGATGTTGCGCGCGTTTTCAGTCCAATCTTAAGCAATCGCATGAGACTGCAGTAAAAAGAGTCTTCCGCTACCTCAAAGGAACACCTAAACTTGGTTTATGGTATCCTAAGAGCGATAATTTTGATCTAATCGCTTACTCTGATAGTGATCATGCAGGTTGTAGGATAGACAGAAAATCTGTCTCTGGTGGCTGTCAATTTCTGGGTAACCGGCTAGTGTCTTGGCAGAGCAAGAAGCAGACCACCGTGTCAATCTCCACTGCTTAGGCCGAATACACAGCTGCTTCCAGTTGTTGCTGTCAGGTGTTATGGATCCAAAATCAGCTTTTGGACTACGGTTTGAATGTCATGCATACACCTATTTTTATTGATAATGATGCATGTCGTGACATCGTGAAGAATCCAATTGATCATTCTAAAACCAAACACATTGAAATTCGGATTCACTCAATTCGCGATGCACACGACAAAGGGTACATACAGGTGTTGCCTATCGATACTGCTGATCAAAAAGCAGATATCTTTACAAAAGCTTTCGATAAAACCCGGTTTCATCAGTTGGTTTCATGGCTTGAGATGATAAATTTTGAATAAAAAAAAAAAAATTTGTGTATATTTTATAAAAAAAATCTTCTTTTCCTTTAAAACAAGATTTTTGGGGGAGAAAGTAAACCGGTCTATTCTTATTGCAAAATTAATTCAGGAAATGATAGGAACTAATCATATCTCGTCAGCATGTGAATAGGACCCAGAGGATGTTGTGGCCTCAAGCAACGATGTGTCGGTAGATTCAGCCTGGAATCAAGTAAACTGCCACTAGGTGATTAACAATGAAGATCCACACGGAAAGCTGGATTCCCACTGTGCTTTAGGTCTGCACAAGCTGAGTCCAGTCATACATAGGTTGAGAAATTAAAAGACACAGAAAATTTTGTGCATAGGTAAATCAAAAGACACCTAAGAGTGCAAGCTACCAATGCGGGGCTAAGAAAAACAAAATTTTTGAAACTGAGCAGCAAAAGACACGCAATGTTAGTGACGTGCAAGCATACATAGATAGCTCACCGAACGATCAGATGATCATCTTCTCTGCTTATGGTAACATAGACCTGAAGCTCTCATCATCTGATCAAGATAATGATCATCTTCTCTGCTTATGGTAACATAGACCTGAAGCTCTCATCATTATATTTCAATAAACCTTGAGGATCGGTAGGCCAATACCTAGCACACTGTGGGGTCCATAAAATTTTCGTCAATATTATCGAAAAACATGATAAACAGCATCGCCAAACACATGTTGAAAGAGAAAAGGCATGGATTTAAGTGGACAAGCATACCGACAATTGTTCTTAGGCTGCAGCTATCCAACGGGAAGTTGAAACGGGTTCTGGCAGGTATGGTTAGTATGATCTTGAATGCAGAAGGTAAGATTTGGTAAAACCCCCTCTATCTAATGGATTTGGGCCTTAAATTAAATTGTTGGGCCAAAAGTATTGGTCTCTGCGTACTTGTTGGGCCCTGCGCACTTAACTCAAGTGCGCAGGCCCATTAGCTCATGTATATATACAGGGTCAACAACGGTCAAAAGATTTTTATCATCCCTAATTTTTTTTTACAAACCCTAATCACCACATATTACCGTTCATCATCATCATCATCACCGTTCATCATCATCATCATCATAATCACACAATAATCACACACAAATCACCCAAACCATACCTTGTTTCTGTGTTTATTGACTCGTATCTACTGTTTATTAAGGTAGATTTCATATTTTTAATGGTCCATTCATTGTGATTACAGGATGTAAACGGATGTCTTGATGCATCTGTTGGGTTTCTAGTCATCATTGGGTTCTTTGAATGTTTGAAGATCTGCGCACATGATAAATGAACAAAGTGCGCACTTGTCTCATAGAGACTGCGCACTTGTCTCATAATCATACAAGTGCTCAAGAACCCTAATATGATGCGTACTTATCTGTGTGAACTTAAATCTTGAACGAAGGTTCAAGTGTCTGCGTACTTTCCTAGTACGCAGACTTGAATGGTTATCTAAGATGTTACCATGCCCAGAATGACTTGGACTGCTAACTTGTTTTGGGATATTATGTGCGCACTTGTCTTAGACCTGCATACTGACCAAGTGCTCAGTCAAGTATGTGCGCACTTGACTGAGCACATGATACTGATTGACTGTTTGGACTGCGCACTTGATACTCTTGGACACTTGGACTCTAAACAACAACATATCTTTCATATTGACTATTAAGACACTTGAACGGACTGCGAACTCAAAACCGGACCTTAATAATCTAACAACTGAAATTCAAACGTACCATTGACACCGATGACACCGATCCATCAATTCTTAATTCAATTGACCGTTAAAATTTAAAATATATATTAATGAAATCTAGGTCTAAGTTCGTTGTCCGTGTAAGTTTAAGTCTAAAGTCAATTATCCGAGATCTAATTGGTTTTTCGTGCTCTTGGTTAAACAGATGGAACTTGACTGGGATCCTAGGGGCATGCACAACCAACCAATGAATCTCGATACTGAGGATGTCAATTTTAGAGATGTCGTGGCTTGGATAAGACGCAGTAAAGTCGGATTTGCTGTGCAGAACGCTGAACCAGTTTACGTCTCCCACATTGAAGACTTTTGGAGATCAGCTAGAGTCGAAACAGTATCAAGGGTCAAGCGTATCAACGCAACTGTCAGAAACAAGCTTGTGATCATTACTGAGGACACGGTTCGAAATGTGCTAAAGCTGCAAGATCAACCTGGAACTTTCAGATTCATGTCTAAAGCTGACATTCACCAACAATTCAGGATCTTCGGCTATAAGGGTGAATTTGACAAGAGAGGCGACATAAAGAAGAGTCAGCTTACTAGAGACTGGAGACTTATCAGTCACGTATTCTTGATGTCTCTATGTCACAGAAAGGGAGGATACAATGCGCTGAGTGCTGAATGGGCGACAGCTATGATTAAGATCTGCAAGGACGAAGTGTTCAATCTGTCAGGCATGATCTTCGACTATATGGTAAAGAATGCAGATGCTGGTTCAGGGAAGTGGGCTATGTATCCGAGGTTTGTCCAGATGATGATAAACACTCAGCATGAGGGTCTGCCTGTCGGTGACGAATACATATTCACCAGAGGGGCACGATTCTTCACAGAGTGCAACACACCGGACTGGGAACCAATGCTAGAAAACATGTATGTGGCTCAGCGATATCCGGTTGTTATGGAACTGTACAACAAAATCAAGAAAAGAAGATCAGATGCTGCAGGACCCAGACCACAATCCAGAGCTGCCCCTGCACCTGGATCATCTGAACCCACTCCTTCAGCCCAGCCGACGGCTGAAGAGATTGCCCTAGAAAAATCAAGGGGCAAAAGAGTGGCGACTGAACCAGCTCCATCAAGACCCAGCATAAAGAGAAGACCAGCTGGTTTACTGCAAGAAGGGAGAGACACGTTGACACCCGAACAGCTTGAAGCCGCTGAAAATGTACGAGCAGTGGCTGAATTTGAAAGGGAAGCAAGAAAGAAAAGAAGAAGAGATCAGCTGCCCGAATCTGAGATTCCTCGTGTTATGACTCAGGAAGACATTGAGGGAGAAGCGGTCTTAGAACAGATGTTTGGGCCTGAACCACCGAACCAACCAGGACCTTCTACTGCTGCCACTTCAGCTCCAGGGCCTTCCACTGCTGCCGCATCAGCCCCCAAAGCTCCAACCCACCGATCAGCTGAACCTTCCTCATCAGCTCCTGCTGCACCTCGTCGAAAACCGGTGCATCAGGAACTATACGAGAAGCTTGTGAAGGAGGTAGGTAAAGTTGCGGCCAGGGAAATCTGCACGCTGAAAAGTGATGTGCACAATAACCAGGAGCTAAGAAAGAAGGTGAAAAAGCTCAAAGGCAAGAACAAGAAAATGGAGAAAGTGATAAAAGATCAAAGATACCTGATTAAGTTTCAACATCAGGTTCAAGTGGAGATGTTTGACATGTTTCAGGATTTGAAGAAGCAGTTAACAGATGCTCCTAGCGCTACTTTTGATGAAACTTTCGATTTCGGAAAGTTTCTGGAGGCAGAAAAAGAGAAAGAAAAAGCGGCTGAGGAAAGTGAAGTGGACGAGGTTAGCGAAGATGAAATGCCAGAGCGGTTTGTGGAGATGGGAACAGATCAAGAAGTCGTTTATGAGACATCCGATGGGCACAAATTGGACCCTGAAAGAGCAGCTTGGTTCCCAAGAAGGCCCATTACCATTCCTGCCTTACATCAAAACATCCATCATACCAGGTCTGCTCACCGGGAAAAGATTATCTCATGGAAATATGATGCTGAAAAGAGATTGTATGCTGTGAAAAGGAGAGGGGGGGGGTAATCCAGTACTTCAAGGGTCAGAAGGAGCTGAAATCACTTCCTCGATGGGATATCAGGGAGCTTAGCAGGGCCCCATTCCTTAATCCCTCACTTGACTCCCAGGCTGCCATGGTTGAAAACTTTATCAGGAAAGAGTGTGAGAATGACTTCCAGATCCTTAAGCCGCAAAAGCCCAGAAGAAGAATATCAAAGACAAGAATCGATCCAGCAACGGGAAGAGGGATGATAACTTATGTGATAGACCCTCCTCAGGTCGTCACACGAGTTCCGATCAGACCCGAGCTTCCAGTGATGCTAAGGAACTTCAAAAAATGGTTCTATGACAGCAACACTGGTGAAGCGGTCATCAAGCTGGAAAACGATTCAGAGGCACTGAGGATTTTGGATCCGGTTGATGTGTTTGCACTAAATTTGTCAGATCTGAATATGCTATTTGCAAATCAGATCAATGTTGGTGCCGGAAACACATTGTTTGAAGAAGCCGTGCTGTTTAGAAGGGCAGTGGATAGGGCATTGAAACTGAAGAGTGAGCTGCTGGATATAGTCGACAGGATAAACGCAGCAGACAAAGAAAAGGAGGACAGGGAAAAGGCTGCGCAAGCTGCTGCTGCTGCTGCTGATGCTGTTACAGAAACTGAAGCTGCTGCTGCTACAGAAACTGCTGCTTCAAAGGTACTTCCAGAAGATCCTGCATCAGTGGCTAATCCTGAAGGAACTACAACAGAATCTATCCAAACTTCTCCAGCAGGTGAAGTAGATCCAGTCGCACTGTACTTACAAGACCCTCCTGCACAGGTTGAGGGGGAGGAAAGCGATGTGGATGTAGACTGAAGATTGAAGACTGGTAGATGACATAAAAATAAGATAAATAGTACCATTAGAGATGTTTGACAAAGGCATTCTCTGCGTGTTAACTATAAAATAAAAAGAAATAAGTAAAAAAACAACAATGGAAATTAGTAAGCATTAATAGATTTGGGCAATGTATACAAGAAATTTTACCTTCAATTGTTACACGATTATTTTTTTGTGTCGATGCAAAATTAGATTTTTTTCTATTTGTAGATTCGGCACGTGCATTAGAGATGTCTGACAAAGGCGTTCTCTGCGTGTTAGCTATAAAACAAAGACAAATAAGTAACAAAAAAGACAATGGAAAGTAGTAAGCATAACACATATGTGAAATGTAAAAGTAACATTTACCTTCAATTGTTATTAACGGAGATGTGAAAGAGTTTGTAGAGGTTTCTACGTTTTCAATATTACAAACTGAACAACCGACATTTGAACTTATGCTATCCAAATATGCATTCATCCGTTTACGTCTTTCAGATATATTAAGACTCACTGAACAATAAATTATAATAAAAACTATTATTTCTTAATTGAAACTTAAGAATTAAAGTTATAAGATCAAACATAATAAATTACGAACCATTTGATATGTCGGACAACGGTGTTCCAGCATTGATATCTCCAAACATGTTTATAATACTTGTTAGTATAATAAAATATAAAAATCTATCAATATAAACAAATGCACTACTTTCAAATATTGAGGCGAATTTGGACTTCAAATTCGCATGTTTTAGTATGAAATTGGTCAGACTTAATTATGGAGTATAATTAGGAAATCACATTCGTTACATAAAATTAGATTGACTTCATTTTGAAATTGAAAAATAACATTAGATTACCGAATTTAATCCGAATAATAGCCAGAAACCAATTGTTTGTACATTTGATCGGAAAAATTCAAATGGTATTATACCAGATTTAGATGATTTATGAAACTACTTTTTATACATTTGATCAGAGTTAGACTGATTTCATTTTCAAATTGAAACATAAAATGCCAGATACAAAATTGTTTGTATATTTGATCCGAAAAATTCAAATGGTAATATACATGATTTAGATGATTTATGAAACCACTTCTTTATATATTTGATCAGAAAACATAAATCAACGATTAAGGAGTATAACTATTCCATCACATTCGTAAGGAATTCAATTCACACAATAAATGTTATATATTTGGAAAACTTTGAATAATTAATTTTAATTGGAAGTCAAATTTGTCATAATACAGTCAAATTAAAAATAATTATACATTAATTTCGATTATGGCATTAATTATCAATGGACGTAAATTGTGTCAATCTCCTTATAACAGTCAAATTCGAACCAAACTAATTGTTAGTCAATTAGTTATATAAGGGAGTCAATCTATACAATCAATGTATAACTCACGCATTTATTGAAAATGTTTATAATGAAATCCACAATAAATACATTGACTTCCATAAATGGTCCGTTTATCTTTGAATTACTTGTAATTTTCAAATTTGAATTCGAACCAAACTAATTGTTAGTCAATTAATTATATAAATACATTGACTTTCAAATTCGAACCAAACTAATTGTTAGTCAATTAGTTATATAAGGGAGTCAATCTATACAATCAATGTATAACTCAAGCATTTATTGAAAATGTTTATAATGAAATCCATAATAAATACATTGGAGTATAATTAGGAGATAACATTCGTTACATAGAATTAGACTGATTTAATTTTCAAATAGTAACATAAAATGCCATATACAAAATTGTTTGTATATTTGATTTCCAAAAAATTAAAATGGTAATATACATGATTTAGATGATTTATGAAAACACTGCTTTATACATTTGATCAGAAAACTTAAATCAACGATAAACACTGCTTTATACATTTGAAATTAATAGGGCAGTAAACTTCAAATTAAATTGAATCAATTTAAAATCAATTGTATAATTATATATATTCCATATAAAGTTAGATACATATATATATAAGGAAGTCAAAATGTGTATAAGTAAAATTCAATATACATTAATGTCCAAATTCGAAATTATAACCAAGTCAAAGTAAAATTAGAAATTAATAAGGCATTAAACTTCAAATTAGATTTAATCAATTTACAATCAATTAGTTATATAAGGAAGTCAACTGTCACAATCAATGTATAATTCACAAATTTATTGAAAATGTTTATAATGAAATCAACAATAAATACATTGAATGTTACGAAATTTAAATTTATAAATCAATAACTTCTTGTGTGTCAACCTTGGTAACAAACAGCCTATGTTGGTCTGAACACCATTTGAAAACGCAATAGTCGCCAACAGAAATATCTTCTGATTCAAGCAAATCATCCCATCCAATGACATTAAACCTTAAGAAAACAATTACGTATAATAAATAGATATAATGTGAAAATAATATAAATTACAAAATTGAAAACGTAGTTGTTGGAAATGCAAAAAACAAACCTAGCGACTTCAGAATTAACCTCTACATGCACCATAGGAGACCACAAGTACCCATTGGTAAATTTAATCTTGATTTTCGATGATTGATTTAAATTCGCCAATTCAACAATCGTGTTAGGAATTTATTGGGATCAGTTTGCTCTTTTGCTAAGTAAGAACTTGCTATCTTGACACTTAAGTGTTTAGCAAGCTCTTGTAAATCAGATTATAAGCACAGCGGAATGTATAAGTTAAAGCAACACTTTTTATACTAAGGAAGAGTTATTACTCCCCCTTGATGATTGAAACTAATAAATGACAAGTATTTATTATGAATCCAAGCAGTAAATGAGAATTAGATACTTAGACAGATTCACAATAAATACTGAAATGGAATAGAACAGTGAGAGTGTTTGAAGGATTTTTCTATTAAAATCAATGTCTAAAATAGAAGGTTGAAGCCTCCTATTTATAGACGATTACATACATGTATCTTGCCCAAAAAGCAAGTACAGAAACAACAGAAACAAGTTGCACAAGTTGCAACATTGAAACTAACAAATACAGCTAAAAGTAATAATAAACAATAAAACTACTGATGCAAAAGGCGGTGGAAAATATCTGATGTTAAGTGCTGATGAATGACAAACTACTGATGAGTAGTTTGTCTTCAGTACTTCTGAAGTGAACTTGTCTGGTTTGGACTTCAGAACTTCTGATGAAGTTTCTTCTTCAGCACTTCTCATATCTTCTCTTCAGCAGTTCTTTGTTTTCTTTTCAGTACTTCTATACTTAGCCAAAATGACAGAAGTGAATTAGACTAAGGTTTCCAAAAGTGGTTTCACCAATCCTCTTTGTCCTAACAGAATTATTTACATAGTCATATAAACAAAACTAAATGTACCAACTCATTTGTAACAGGGCATCCAAAACCAGGTAAACCATCGTAGTTGCAAACATTAATTTCTTGCGTATTCGGAAAAACTGGTTGTTGCAAAACATTGTTATCCTCGACCATAACAAAAACGAATATATGTTAAATAAACCCATAAACTCAACACAAAAATTGTACATTTGATCCAAAAACCAGTTAAATCTACTGTAATCCATAAGAAAATACGAATAAAAAATATATTTGAATATGATATAAATTCAAAATCACAGATATCGTATTTGAATATGATATCGAAATCAATTATTAATTGTTCAAAATCTATCCACTTTGTTTTTATAAAAACCAATTTCGATTTATGGGTAAATAAACAGAAACCTCTTTAGTTTACTAATATTTTTTGTATTTGATGATTCGGAAATCATAAAAAAATTATAACAAATCTATCCAGTTTAATTGATACATATCGCATATGAACTATTAATTATAAATAAAAAAGCGTATACACAAATTTTTTTAACATTATATCCGAAAATATTTGTAGATGAATTGATGTAATATCATAAATCAAAGATGAGATGAAGAAGATACCTTGGTAAAATAATGGATAAGAACAATGAGGAAGGTAGGAGGAAGAATGGTTAAGGTGTATTGGAGTTGATGGTAAATGGAGAAAACAAAAAGAAAAAACTGTTTTTATACTACAACTAATGGAGCCCCATTTCTAATTTGGATCCAAGTAGACCCTCTCTAAGGCTAGGATTCAACCCGAGTGTATTGATTTATTATATAGATAGAATAGATATAACCATACCATCTTCTACCCAAACACACACTCTCATATTTTCATAAAATCCTCTCCAAACTAACATATTTTTAAAAATATTTGCAAGATGTCGGACCAAGCCTCAAGTTCATCTGATGAGTTTGATCTACTCGCTTTAGAGTCCTCATCCGACGACGGCGCGGAATTGATAATAGCGAGCATTCAGAAAGTCATTGAAGCTATAGTGGATGACGAAGGGACCTCCGAACCCAAACGTAGAAAGTATATAGTTCGTGAACGAAAGGCCGCAAATGAGTTATTGGTACGTGATTACTTCTCACCCAAACCAACATACGATGAAAGAAGTTTTAGGCGGCGTTTTCGTATGAGTCGTAATTTATTTTTAAGAATATCAAATGATTTAGAAAATAATTACGAATATTTCCAACAAAGGCTCGATGCACGTGGTGAGATGGGATTTACCGCGATGCAAAAGGTCACAGCCGCGCTTAGACACTTGGGTTACGGACAAAGTTTCGACATAATGGATGACTATCTAAAGATGTCTGAGCGAACGACTAGGGAAAGTGTTCACTTTTTTTGTGCGTACGTCATTGAACTATATTTAAAAAAATATTTGAGAAAACCTACATTTAAAGATGTGATACCCCGAAAATTCAGGTTCTCACTTTAACTAAACTCTAGTTACATTCCTTGCATTATACTTAACTAGGGTTAGTTAGATAAGACATACGTGCATGGTTATGAGTCAATGTGTGATTGCATGATTAGTGAACCTCGGACGTTGGTGAAAAATAAACTTATGTGTCTCGGTGATACCTGACAAACTTATGTGAAAACCATACGTGATTATGTGAACCTAAACCGAACACGTTAATAGAAATCATTAAAAGTGGAGCATGAGGTTGATTAGGGTCTTAATGCATGGGGTTACACTTGTTATGGTCCGAAATAACGAAAACGTCGAAGGATAACGCGTCGGGAGGCGAAACGAGGCAAAAGCGCGCCACCCGGACCTGTGAGCGGCCGCTCACAAGCTCCGAGCGGCCGCTCCATTTAACCTGACGGGTCTAAACCGCCTCAAACTCATATTTAAGCATCCTTAACCCCCATGCAACCCTCATACTCAACCCTAATCGCCCCCTTACTGCCCAACACGAATATTTCACTCAAACAACCTTTGCTAAGGCTCAAGATCATCAATTGGGAGGCTCCAAGGCGCGCGATTGATCGATTGGGGGAGCTAAGGGTATATTTTACGATTTCTTATGCTTCTATCTTATGTTTTCATTAATAAAAGTCATATAACAAGTTTGTCCAGGTCTGAATGAGTTTATAAAACATTAAAGCATGAATCTTTTTGAAGATTAAATGGATTAAACATACTCATAAACGCTTAGTAACATCATAGGATACTTGTTGCGCAAGTAATTGGTGTTTTGATTCTTAAAGCTTTGATCTTGACATGTTTAATCATAGAATCTGATGGAATAGGTATTAGGAATGTTTTGTGTTGATAATTGATGATTGTTAATAGTTTTTATGCACACGGTAGGCGATTAAAGTATGATTTAGGCGAAACTAAAATCTGAACAGAATGGTTAGTCAAATTTGTAGGAGCTGTAACACGGCTCTAACATAATGATTTTAGTGTTTTCTTGGCATGGTTAGGTCACACCTGGTCTTAGCTTTTCATAAAGGGTAAAATCATGTGTTTTGAACGCCGGATGAGTCGTTTTTGGAATTTTCATTGAAAATAGGTCAGATCAGAATTTCGGGTGTCAAATTGAGTCAACTTTGAAATATCATAACTCATGTTTTATAAAGAGTTGAGTCTTGAAATTTTTACAGAAGGTTAATATTGGAGTGTTGCAAGTTTTCCAAGTGGATTTATCCCGTTTGGATGAATACACAATTTTTGGGAAATTATTTACCAAACTGACCTGTTAAGAGTGTTTCTGAACATAGCTGAGTTGGACGAATTTTAATTATTTTTGTGTTAGGAGTTAAGACTAAAAAAAAATAGGTATTGCCAAGTGAATCCCAAAGAAAATTCAGTAAAAATTTGGGAGGATAACTCACTGGTTTACTATTTTAAATAAATTCGTTTTGATGGCGCACAATCTGTCCTGAAAACACAGATTGTGTATTATGTGCTTATGTGATTACTTGAGGTCTTAGGTGATCTAAAATTGACATATAACGGAAGTACACATGTTTGTGGCACATACGGGCTGTAGAAACTAATTATAATCAACTCATTCACCAACGAGTCCGTAGGGTTTACTATTGCATGTAGAATCACTAGGCGTCACATACACACTTTTGAATATTAAAACGCCTTGGACAAACGAGTTATATGGTGTAATGATGTTACGCCTATACTCACGTAGTGACACTGTTATTAGGGTGTCGGTAGCATATAATACTTGCTGTTCGGATTCTTTGTTTACGCGATAAGGTGAGTTTCACTACTTTTTCTCAAAGCATGCGTCTCGGGTTGAGACTACATTGGTAACGTTTTCTAGTCTATCTTGAGACAACTTTCTTTTACACATCCCGGGTTTGGGGTGCATGGTTCACGTGGTCAATCTATTTTTACTAATTCATATATATGTCCTTGATGAACTAAACCAAACACATCTTTTAAGTCCTTCAAAATACCGAATCAATTGCCGGTTGGGCAAGCGGGTTAATTAGTTGATAGCGCTATTAGGTCTAACAAACCTCACATCGTGCTGGGAGCACGGATGTGAACTATTAGCTTTAAACATAATCATTGTCGATGGACAATGATGCAAGGCATCTTTATCCCGGTTATGGGAACTTGTTCATTAGTAGTTCGGTATTCGCCGGTTTTAGTTATCATGAGTGGGCTAGCTACCCCTGACATTTGAATTAGCTATTGTTTACAGGGTCTGAGAGACCAACGTTGTACACTTGACTTTTGGGGTTTTGAGAACCTACGCTTTTATTTTCATCGCTTGCTTATATTGTGAACTCACCGACTTTATGTTGACACATTTTAGCATGCTTTGCAGGTCCTTAGGTACGGAACACGTTTTAGGGCATGCATCATTTGTGTCTTGGGTTATGAATATTTATTATTTTCGTACTTTTAAACTTTGGTTTTGGGCGCGTTGTCTTGCGCAGACTTTTGCAATTGTTTTACTTTGTTTACGCTTCCGCATTACTTTAAATTGCTTGGTTAAACTTTGAAACTTTTTCTTAAAAACGAACTAAATGGTTTGGGCATTTAGAGTCGTTCATGATACTTATGGCTATGGGTCCTGGTTTGTCATGCACCTCGCGGTAAAACTCCGCAGTGGAAATTTGAGGGTGTGACAGATTGGTATCAGAGCCATTGGTTATAGTGAACTAGGAATTGCATTGCATTCTAGACTATAATCATTATAGCATAAGTATTAGTACACTCACCGTCTTCAGTGCACGCTTATTATTCTCGACTTCGAACACTAACCTAACATATTGCAGGTAATTATGGTTAACCCCGCTCACCGAAATTACTCTTACCGTGCTCATGACGGGCGACGACGCCCCATGTATGACCCTTATGTGGCCCCATCTTCGTCACTCGAGCCATGTGAAGCCACTAATCGTTGGCGTTGGTTCACGGACATCTTGCACTCGTGGGTCGTGAGTTATGGGGTGCCAGCTAGAGTACCTCCCATTGTGGACTCGTGGGAGAGGACACTTGCAGGAATGGTGAGGCATGTACACACTGAGTTGGATAATGCTTACACTGGTATTAAGGAGTTCCAGTTCTGGAGAAGAAATGCTGACGAGACATTGACACATGTGGCGGGACAGATTGACTACTTACTCAGCGAACTAAGGAAAGTTAAGAAAGAGGCTGAGGAAACAAAACAGGATGCTACTGCTACCAAACAAGAGTTGGCGCGTACTCGAGAGGAGTTAGCCATGGTTCGCAACCGGCTTATGGAAGCTTTGGAACCAATTGGGGAAGAGAACCCCGAGGAGGAACCCATGGAGGATGAGTTTGATGCTTTGGGAGCGGCACTCGATGCAGCTCTTATAGAAGAGGAAGAGGAGGAAGAACCTGAGGAGTTACCGGAGGAAAGTGAGGATGAAGGATCAGTCATCTCTACGGACGACGATTGATTTTATTTATTATTATTTATTTAGTTATTTATTTTGTTCCTAGTATGTTATGACTTTTATTTAATCTCGTGCGACTGGATGATCTTTTGGATTGTTTTAGAACGTTGGTATTTTATTATTGATTGAACTTTTATTTTATTATTTATACGTGCGTGATTTACTAGTACACTGTGATGTGCAAACGATTGTATTCTCATGGGTATAGTATATTTGTAGAACTACTATGGCGGGAAGAGGGCATGGACGTGGACACATCAACCTAACACAAGCTGAGCTGACTGCACTTGTCAACGACAGGGTGGTTGCAGCCCTCGCAGCTATCCAAGCTGGTAACACTAATTCGTCTTATTTTACTCCTTCTACGAACTCCAGCGTTAAACTCTATTACTCATATGACTCCCGTGTTTGCACGTAGGTCAACCTCCACACCACCCTCCAGCCTGCACCTACAAAACCTTCATGGACTGCAAGCCTCAAAACTTTGGGGGATCTGAAGGTGCAGTTGGACTACTTAGGTGGTTCGAAAGGGTGGAGTCATGCTTTGCTATGTGCAACTGTCCACCAGTTGACCGGGTCAAATATGCCGCTGGTACTCTTGAAAACGCGGCGTTATCCTGGTGGAACTCTCAGAAACAAATACTGGGTGTGGATGTGGCAAATGCTACGCCTTGGGATGCTTTCAAGGAGATGATGAGGGAGGAGTACTGCCCTCGGGATGAAATCCAGAAGCTGGAAACTGAGTACCTGAATCTGAAAATGGTGGGGTCGGATATTGAAGCCTACACCACTAGGTCACATGAGCTAGCCACTATGTGCCCTAACTACTCAACCCCGCTCTACAAGCGGATTGAACTGTACATCAAGGGTTTGGTGCCGCAGATCAAGGGCATGGTTACTGCTGCCAACTTCAACAATCTTCAGCAGGTGATTCGTATGGCACACCAACTGACTGACCAGAAAGTAGAGGAGGGACTACTGCCCCCTCGAGGTGCTTCATCCTCTGGCACTAATGATAATAAGAGAAAGTGGGAGAATGCGTCTGGCAAACCCCCAGGTAATGGTAATCAACAGCAGCAGCACCCGAACAAGAAACACGACAACCACAACAACAACAACAACAACCGTACTCAGACTCAAGGTGGTTATCACGGAAATCGGCCCAAGTACGCTAAGTGCAACTATCACCACTCTGGGCCATGTAACAGGATTAAGTGCGATCGTTGTGGTAAGCTGGGGCACGTGCAGAAGGACTGTAGAGTCAACCTTCAGGGTAACCCACCCCCGCAGGGTCAGCAACCGAAAGGTGGAAAAGCGTGTTACCAGTGTGGTAGCGAGAACCATTTTAGAAAGAATTGTCCCCAGCTGAACGGTAATGGAAATAATGGGGGTAATAACAACAACACCAACACTGGTAATAACAACAACAACAACGGAAACAACTATGGGGCGCGTGGTAGAGCATTCGTGATTGGCTCTGGGGAAGCGAGGAATGATAACAACGTCGTGACGGGTACGTGTTCCTTGAACGACACTCTCGCTTCTGTTTTATATGATACTGGTGCAGACTATAGTTTTGTGTCATCAAAACTTAGCAGACAACTAGGGATAGTTCCTACATTACTCGAGACCCCGTACTCTATAGAACTAGCTGATGGGAAGCCTGTTGAGGTAACCCACATTCTTCGTGACTGTGGGCTCGAACTAGATGGACAGTTGTTTGCCATCGACCTTTTACCTATCACCCTAGGAAGCTTTGATCTTGTGGTTGGCATGGACTGGTTGTCCAAGCACCACGCCGAAATTCTCTGCAAGGAGAAAGTTGTTCGTATCCCCCTCCCCAGTGGAGAACTCTTATCTGTCCAGGGTGATCGCGGTGGTGCCATGGTGGGCATCATCTCTTACTTGAAGGCCCAGAAGTGCATACGGAAGGGCTATCCAGCCATATTGGCTAACATTTCTGACACTCGAGCTGAAGTCGAAACAAAAATCGAGGACATCCCAGTGGTCCGAGATTTTCCAGATGTTTTCCCAGAGGAACTGCCAGGACTTCCACCGGTTCGCCAAGTGGAGTTCCAAATTGACCTTGCACCAGGCGCCGCCCCAGTTGCGCGTGCACCATACCGCCTTGCACCAGGCGAACTTCAAGAACTATCTACCCAACTCCAAGAACTATTGGATAGGGGTTTCATCAGACCTAGCTCTTCACCGTGGGGAGCCCCAGTCTTATTTGTGAAGAAGAAGGATGGGAGTTTCCGTATGTGCATCGATTACCGGGAATTAAATAAGGTGACAATTAAAAACCGCTACCCTTTACCTCGTATTGATGATCTATTCGATCAGCTTCAGGGGTCGAGTTTCTATTCCAAGATTGACTTAAGGTCGGGGTATCACCAACTGAGAGTCCGAGAGGAGGATGTGCCAAAGACAGCCTTTCGAACTCGTTATGGACACTATGAATTTTTGGTAATGCCCTTCGGGCTGACCAATGCACCAGCTGTGTTCATGGACCTCATGAACCGGGTGTGCAAACCCTATCTAGACAAATTTGTCATAGTGTTCATAGACGACATTCTGATCTATTCCAAGAGTAGGGGAGAGCACGAGCAACACCTACGACTGATCTTGGAACTTCTGAAAAGTGAGCAGTTATATGCAAAATTCTCCAAGTGCGACTTCTGGATTCGTGAGGTCCAATTCTTGGGTCATGTGGTGAACGAGGCCGGAATACAGGTCGATCCCGCTAAGATTGATGCGATTAAAAGATGGGAGGCCCCTAAAACTCCCACGGAGGTCCGACAATTCCTTGGCCTTGCAGGTTATTATCGCAGATTCATTCAGGGATTCTCAAAAAACGCTCAACCCCTCACTGCTTTAACACAAAAAGGGATTACCTACAAGTGGGAAGATGCCCAAGAAGCTGCTTTTCAATTACTAAAGACTAAACTTTGCAGTGCTCCAATATTATCACTACCTGAGGGTACGGAGGACTTTGTGGTGTACTGTGATGCATCTATACAAGGACTAGGGTGTGTTTTGATGCAACGCGAGAAGGTGATCGCTTATGCTTCACGACAACTAAAAGTTCACGAGAAGAATTATCCCACACACGACTTGGAGCTGGGAGCGGTTGTCTTCGCTCTCAAAATTTGGAGACACTACCTCTACGGAACGAAGTGCACAATCTTCACAGATCATAAGAGTCTTCAGCACATATTTGATCAGAAGGTCCTAAACATACGGCAACGACGATGGGTCGAACTCTTGAATGATTATGACTGTGCTATCAAGTACCATCCAGGGAAAGCTAACGTAGTAGCTGATGCCCTGAGCCGTAAGGAAACGAAACCCAAACGTGTGCGAGCCTTACAACTTACCGTACACTCTAATCTGCCTGATAAAATACGTGAAGCCCAAGGCGAGGCCTTGAAAAAGGAAAATATCGGGTTGGAAACATTGCATGGTGCTGACAAGCACCTAGAACTGAAGTCGGATGGGCTTCAGTACTTTATGGATCGAGTCTGGATTCCACGTTCAGGGGATCTTAGACAACTAGTGCTTGATGAGGCTCACACATCTCGTTATTCGGTACATCCCGGTTCGGACAAAATGTACCAGGACCTCAAAACTCTCTACTGGTGGCCAAACATGAAAGCAGAGATAGCCACTTATGTTAGTAAGTGCTTGACTTGTGCGAAGGTTAAGATTGAATATCAGAAACCTTCAGGCCTACTTCAACAACCAGAGATACCGATGTGGAAATGGGATGGGATTTCCATGGACTTCATTACGAAGCTTCCGAGAACAACAGCGGGCCATAACATGATTTGGGTTATCGTGGACCGTTTAACCAAATCGGCCTACTTCCTGGCAATAAAAGAAACGGACTCGTTAGAGAAGCTGGCGAACCTATACATCAAGGAGATAGTCTCTAGGCATGGGGTGCCTACTTCCATTATATCTGATCGCGATGGGCGATTCACTTCTCGATTCTGGACTACTCTCCAAGATGCTCTAGGAACTCGTCTCGATATGAGCACAGCCTATCACCCACAGACGGATGGACAAAGTGAACGTACCATCCAAACATTAGAGGATCTGCTACGAGCATGCGTGGTGGACTTTGGTAATAACTGGGACAAGCACTTGCCCTTAATCGAGTTCTCTTACAACAATAGTTACCACACCTCGATTCAGTGTGCGCCTTTTGAGGCACTTTACGGGCGCAAGTGTAGGTCTCCTATCTGTTGGACTGAGGTTGGGGATAGCCAACTAACAGGTCCCGAACTCGTGCACGAAACCTCTGAGAAGATAGTGCAAATCAGAAACAGGATGGCGGCTGCTCGTGATCGACAGAAAAGCTACGCGGACAAACGTAGAAAACCTTTGGAGTTCCAGGTTGGGGACATGGTTTTGTTAAAGGTGTCACCTTGGAAAGGAGTGATACGCTTTGGGAAACGAGGGAAGTTGAATCCCCGTTATGTTGGACCTTTCGAGATTGTTAAAAGGATTGGTCCGGTAGCTTATCAGCTGAATTTACCAGACGAACTCAGTGGAGTGCATAATGTATTCCACGTCTCAAACTTGAAGAAATGCTTATCCGATACGACACTGGTAGTGCCACTGGAGGAGATCCAGGTGGACGACCAGCTACGGTTCATGGAAGAACCAGTGGAGATTCTTGAGCAGGGCGTCAAGAAACTCAGGCAAAGCACTATACCTATCGTGAAGGTACGGTGGAATTCCCGTCTAGGACCGGAATACACGTGGGAGCGCAGAGATCAGATGCGGCTCAAATATCCACACCTCTTTTCTGAACCTGAACCTGTACATAGATCAAATGCCGAACATAAAGCAGCTCGCTCAAAGTGAATTTCGGGGCGAAATTCCTTTCAACTTGGGGATGAATGTGACATCCGGAAACCAAGCATACATTTTTTAGCTGGCTTTACTGTTTACTTGCTGAATTTCGGGACGAAATTCTTTTCAACTTGGGGATGATGTGATACCCCGAAAATTCAGGTTCTCACTTTAACTAAACTCTAGTTACATTCCTTGCATTATACTTAACTAGGGTTAGTTAGATAAGACATACGTGCATGGTTATGAGTCAATGTGTGATTGCATGATTAGTGAACCTCGGACGTTGGTGAAAAATAAACTTATGTGTCTCGGTGATACCTGACAAACTTATGTGAAAACCATACGTGATTATGTGAACCTAAACCGAACACGTTAATAGAAATCATTAAAAGTGGAGCATGAGGTTGATTAGGGTCTTAATGCATGGGGTTACACTTGTTATGGTCCGAAATAACGAAAACGTCGAAGGATAACGCGTCGGGAGGCGAAACGAGGCAAAAGCGCGCCACCCGGACCTGTGAGCGGCCGCTCACAGGCTCCGAGCGGCCGCTCCATTTAACCTGACGGGTCTAAACCGCCTCAAACTCATATTTAAGCATCCTTAACCCCCATGCAACCCTCATACTCAACCCTAATCGCCCCCTTACTGCCCCACACGAATATTTCACTCAAACAACCTCTGCTAAGGCTCAAGATCATCAATTGGGAGGCTCCAAGGCGCGCGATTGATCGATTGGGGGAGCTAAGGGTATATTTTACGATTTCTTATGCTTCTATCTTATGTTTTCATTAATAAAAGTCATATAACAAGTTTGTCCAGGTCTGAATGAGTTTATAAAACATTAAAGCATGAATCTTTTTGAAGATTAAATGGATTAAACATACTCATAAACGCTTAGTAACATCATAGGATACTTGTTGCGCAAGTAATTGGTGTTTTGATTCTTAAAGCTTTGATCTTGACATGTTTAATCATAGAATCTGATGGAATAGGTATTAGGAATGTTTTGTGTTGATAATTGATGATTGTTAATAGTTTTTATGCACACGGTAGGCGATTAAAGTATGATTTAGGCGAAACTAAAATCTGAACAGAATGATTAGTCAAATTTGTAGGAGCTGTAACACGGCTCTAACATAATGATTTTAGTGTTTTCTTGGCATGGTTAGGTCACACCTGGTCTTAGCTTTTCATAATGGGTAAAATCATGTGTTTTGAACGCCGGATGAGTCGTTTTTGGAATTTTCATTGAAAATAGGTCAGATCAGAATTTCGGGTGTCAAATTGAGTCAACTTTGAAATATCATAACTCATGTTTTATAAAGAGTTGAGTCTTGAAATTTTTACAGAAGGTTAATATTGGAGTGTTGCAAGTTTTCCAAGTGGATTTATCCCGTTTGGATGAATACACAATTTTTGGGAAATTATTTACCAAACTGACCTGTTAAGAGTGTTTCTGAACATAGCTGAGTTGGACGAATTTTAATTATTTTTGTGTTAGGAGTTAAGACTAAAAAAAAATAGGTATTGCCAAGTGAATCCCAAAGAAAATTCAGTAAAAATTTGGGAGGATAACTCACTGGTTTACTATTTTAAATAAATTCGTTTTGATGGCGCACAATCTGTCCTGAAAACACAGATTGTGTATTATGTGCTTATGTGATTACTTGAGGTCTTAGGTGATCTAAAATTGACATATAACGGAAGTACACATGTTTGTGGCACATACGGGCTGTAGAAACTAATTATAATCAACTCATTCACCAACGAGTCCGTAGGGTTTACTATTGCATGTAGAATCACTAGGCGTCACATACACACTTTTGAATATTAAAACGCCTTGGACAAACGAGTTATATGGTGTAATGATGTTACGCCTATACTCACGTAGTGACACTGTTATTAGGGTGTCGGTAGCATATAATACTTGCTGTTCGGATTCTTTGCTTACGCGATAACGTGAGTTTCACTACTTTTTCTCAAAGCATGCGTCTCGGGTTGAGACTACATTGGTAACGTTTTCTAGTCTATCTTGAGACAACTTTCTTTTACACATCCCGGGTTTGGGGTGCATGGTTCACGTGGTCAATCTATTTTTACTAATTCATATATATGTCCTTGATGAACTAAACCAAACACATCTTTTAAGTCCTTCAAAATACCGAATCAATTGCCGGTTGGGCAAGCGGGTTAATTAGTTGATAGCGCTATTAGGTCTAACAAACCTCACATCGTGCTGGGAGCACGGATGTGAACTATTAGCTTTAAACATAATCATTGTCGATGGACAATGATGCAAGGCATCTTTATCCCGGTTATGGGAACTTGTTCATTAGTAGTTCGGTATTCGCCGGTTTTAGTTATCATGAGTGGGCTAGCTACCCCTGACATTTGAATTAGCTATTGTTTACAGGGTCTGAGAGACCAACGTTGTACACTTGACTTTTGGGGTTTTGAGAACCTACGCTTTTATTTTCATCGCTTGCTTATATTGTGAACTCACCGACTTTATGTTGACACATTTTAGCATGCTTTGCAGGTCCTTAGGTACGGAGCACGTTTTAGGGCATGCATCATTTGTGACTTGGGTTATGAATATTTATTATTTTCGTACTTTTAAACTTTGGTTTTGGGCGCGTTGTCTTGCGCAGACTTTTGCAATTGTTTTACTTTGTTTACGCTTCCGCATTACTTTAAATTGCTTGGTTAAACTTTGAAACTTTTTCTTAAAAACGAACTAAATGGTTTGGGCATTTAGAGTCGTTCATGATACTTATGGCTATGGGTCCTGGTTTGTCATGCACCTCGCGGTAAAACTCCGCAGTGGAAATTTGAGGGTGTGACAAAAGACGTACAACAACTTTTGGAGTTTCACGAAGAAAAACATGGTTTTCCCGGGATGCTCGGGAGTTTAGATTGTATGAAATGGGAGTGGGAACTTTGTCCAACAAAGTGGCAAGGCCAACACCTGAGCGGATATCATTAAAAGCCGTGTATGATGCTTGAAGCGGTTGCGTCACAGGATCTTTGGATTTGGCATGCATTTTTTGGTGTGCCCGGTTCGTTGAACGATAGAAATATTCTTAATCAATCCCCAATTTTCAATGATCTTATAAATGATGTTGCACCAAAAGGAACTTTTTTCTTAAACGAGGTAGAATACAGTTGCGGGTATCTTCTAACAGATGGAATTTACCCTGATTGGGCCGTGTTCGTAAAATCGTTTACACGGAGGACTACGTTAGACCCTAAGAGAAAAAAAGTTTAACAAAGCTCAAATGGCTGCATGGAAAGATATTGAGCGTGCCTTTGATGTCTTGCAAAGAAGATGGCGCATTTTGGCCCAGCCCTGTCGAATGTGGGAAAAACCGCAAATACGAAATGTGATGTACGTATGCATTATTTTACATAACATGATTTTGGAGGACGAATGACGTGAAATATGCAAGTACTTTGGTGAGGAAACACAACCAAGTCAAGGAAACATTACCGATGAAGAAAGAAACTTCAACAAATTTGAAATCAGGAATAGACAAACACATCACAACCTTCGAGCGGATCTGGTTGATCATATTTGGGGTATACCAAGAGATTACCCATCTGGTGATAACGATAGTGATAATTAAAAACATTTTAGGTTCATGTATTTTTTTTTTAAGTTCGTGTATATTTTTTATTTCATGTTTTTTTAATATTTAGTTTGTAGTTTATTATTAATTGTAATAAATTTAATTTTATGTTTTTATAAAATTGTGTTTTTTTTATAAACAAAATTAAAAAAATTTAAAATTCCACGTGTCACCCCCCTTGTATTTTTTTTTAATTCGTGTATATTTTTTATTTCATGTTTTTTAATATTTACTTTGTAGTTTATTATTAATTATAATGAATTTAATTTTATGTTTTTATAAAATAGTGTTTTTTTGTTTATAAACAAAATTAAAAAGAAAAATTAAAATTCCACGTGTCACTCCCCCCCCCCTTCCACTCCCCACAATTTCCCTCTTCATGTGGGACCTAAAAGTGCCACATGGCGCTTCATCCTCATCTTTCCCCACCACCACTCCTTATGGTCTAATATACATGATTTCACAATAAAAAAAATAATAAAAGTGTTTCCATTATAAAAAAATTAGAAGTACTCAATTTTGAACAAAGTTGTTTTTTTTATATAAAGGGTATAATTGGTTTATGTCATTAAAGTGTTGAATAATGAAAGCATTAAGTTCATGAACACTTAAAAGATAAATTTCGTTATCATCGTCATCCTCTTCAATAAAAGTATAACTATTTAAATTGTCCACATTATTTAATAAGAAGTTTTAGTTAATAATAATTAAAATATGCTAAAATTACGTAAGATAAGTAAAATATATACCAAGTAACATTGTCTTTAAGAAACCGGTTATGTCCTTTCTCACTTAGAATGATATCTATATCATCATTCTGGGCTAATAAAGTCCAAAACTTAGGGGCTGTTTGGTTGATTAAGTACTGAATCATTAAGTAGTCTGAATGGTTAAGAGACTCTGAATGGTTAAGAGCTGAATTATTCAGCATCCCTTATTAGCTTAATGGTTTCAGCACTTAATCATTCCATTCAGATGTTGAAACAAACAGTCTGAATGCTGAATGATTAAGAGGCTGATTAAGAGGCTACCAAACAGCCCCTTAACCTTTTACCGGTACCGGTATAGCGGTATAAACCGGTATATCGGAATTACAGGCGGTTCAAATCATTTACCGTTTCCCTAAATTACCAGACTGATTCATGCCCGCGAGGACTTCAGCAAGCGGTATAACTGGTTTAATCGGCCGGTATAAACCGGTTTTTAAAACATTGCTTTAACCCTACTTAAAATTAGTATACTTGTTTAATTAGTTTCAAAAGGTATAAATTAGATTTATACCGATGGGTCACTCGTGCAATTTAAGAGTGGGCTATTAAAATTATTGGGCTGTTATTTTCCTTACCGGGAAAAGGGAAATAGGTCTGAGGTCCAATCCGAATGAGGTATGGCTGGAGTCTGGACCCAGATGTTTGAAAGGGGCTCAACAAGTTTGAACTGGTAAGCAGCACCCCATATAAGGTTGTGTGTGAACCGGTCCTTAATCAATTACACATCAATGTAAAGTCTAGTAAATATAGGTGTTGTTTGTTTTTTGCTCAGAAGCACTTCTGACCTCTTTTGTCTGCACCACGCAGACGCGCGCAGACGTTTGAGATCTGCAGATTGTTTGTTTTTTGGAAGACCTTTCACTCAAAAAGGTCTTCCTGACCACTTCTTGGTATAGACTTGTTCCAAAGTCTTCTAAGGTTTTCTCCACTTCTCTTCTCCTCACCCACCAACACCACCACCACCACCCACCACCCACCACCGTCCACCACCACCACCGTCCACCACCAACCACGGTCCACCACCACCACCACGGTCCACCACCACCTACCACGGTCCACCACCACCCACCACCCACCACCACTACCACCGTCCACCACCACCACCGTCCACCCACCACCACCGTCCACCACCACCACCCACCACCACGGTCCACCACCACCACCCACCACCACCACCACCCACCACCGCCACCATCCACCATTACCACGGTCCACCACCACCCACCACCACCATCCACCACCACCACCATCCACCACCACCATGGTCCACCACCACCACCACCACTACCCACCACGGTCCACCACCACCATCGTCTACCACCAGACTGCTGTAAAAAATCAGTTTATTTAAATTTCAGTTTATTTCAGCAGCTTGCAGACATTGACAAACAAACAGTCTTCTTCTTGCAGACTGCAGACCTTTGGTCCACCTCTTTTCCTGCAGATGTCTGCAGATGTAGTCCGCATACTGCAGACCTTTTTCTGCAGAAAAAACAAACAGCACCATAGTCTTCATTACAATTTTACCACATCTTCGAAATGGAAATCTTCAATTGGTGTTTTATGGGGCGTAAGTGTTAGATCGCCGGGAAAAGGTGGTCTTGTCAAAAAAGCTCAAATATATAATCAAACCGGTGCTCAAACTAGTTGCCTTATTGATTCTTAGATTGGACCGAATTTAAAAACCGTATAATATCATTAATTAATAATTAATAAGTTAGATATAAGAAAACAATTTAACTAAAAAGTAAAAGAAGAGAAAATAGAAATATGAGAAAAAGTATTTGTGTTTTTATATTCTTATAACCAAACAAAAATAAGATTTAAGCATGAATATTTTAATTTTCATACTCATACTCTTACTATAGTCAGTCCTTATTTATAAGGGCGGATGAGGTGGTCATTGTAACACCCCAACCGATGGCGGAAACATTTCAGAAACTAACAAAAATTGATTTAAAATATTAAATGAATGATTTTTCAGAATTAAAAATCATTTCAGAAAAGTTTATTGTTATAAAAACTTAGAATAATTTTTGTGGAAATTTATAAGATTGTTTTGATATTTTAATAGAATTTTATAAATATAATAGAATAAACTTGATTTAATTATTATATATATTAAATAAATAAATTTTTGAAAACCAAAAATTGTGAGTTAAACTTTTCCATCAGATTAATACAAGATAATTTTTGTAGAACTTTTAAAAATGTTTTAGTATTTTAAAATGAATTTATAAGATATAAATAATATATATATATAAAGTTGATAAAACAAAGAAAAAAAGAAAAGAATTGATGCGGCTGCCGGGTCTCGAACCCGCGTGGCCGGTTCAGAAAGCACCAAGCACAACCACTTGGTCCAGACCAGTGGTTGTGTTTGGTTTCAGTTTAATAAAAATATATAACATATGCAAAACAGTTATCATCCCTAATTCGTATGCTTCAAACCCTAGATTTTGCAATTGAATGATTTACACAACATTAACCCAATTAACCTTAGGGTTAATGTTGTGTATGTGCCGAACAATAAATCCCACAGAAAAGATGTTACTTACAAACATGTATTGATCACGAACGATCGGTCAAGCTTAAAGTCAAAAAATGCGATCAGTTTAACCAGAACAGAAGATTATTGAGAGGAATTGGGGGTTGAGAAAGATGAATTGGCGAGTTGTGAAGGTCCAGCAAGGTTCAATTTATAGTGTAATGGCTCGGATGTTCGAAATGGCAATCGTTGACCTCGTATTAATGCGTGGCGTGTAATTAAGCACAATTGGAATGATTTACACGACAATTGATTGTGTGTTGATCTGTAGATGGCCGATAATCATGAAATCATTCCTTTCATGGATCAATTACGCGTTAAAAGATGTTAATTATGGTAGCAAACTGTCACAATTGACTTCCTAAGTCAACTGTGAAGAGTCAGGGTTATGTTAAGTATAATACGAGCTAGAAAGGAAACAAGATGTTTATGTGGATCAACTGGTTAGGACGTGGTGTATATTTGGACCGGCTTGGGCGCGGGTTCGAGTCCCGGCCCAAGCAGATTATTTTTTTGGCAATTATATAGCATATATATGTGTATTATGTATACATATTATAGTATTAGGGTTCCAAAAATGCCACAACAATAATAAAATGCGAACAATAATGATAGAACTTGACGTTTTTATTAATGATAATCGTAACATACAAGTATAAATGCGTTATATTACAGTCATCACCCCATCACACTCATCACACTATCACACACAATTAGATTATGCCACCTTATTCCATCATATTCCATCACTAAGCTTTTTAAAAAAATTAAATAAACTAAAAACATTACATTTAAAAAATAAAAACATTAAATTATATAAAATAAAAAATATTACATTAAATTAAAAAAATAACACACTACTAGAAATAAAATAAAAACTACTAAAAAAATAACACACTACTACAAATAAAACAAAAACTACTAAAAAAAAATATACAAACATTAGTAAAAACCTAATAAAATTTTGGGCGTCCGAAACATGTTGAAAATCAACCCCGATCTCAGCCGCATAGTCAATTTGAGCAAAGCCAACCTGCACATCTTCTGTTTTGTTGGGGTTATTATTCACCACTTTCTTAAAAAAAATTCGAAGGTTTGACACTTCGATTGGAGGTCCGCGTGCTTGTGAGAGATTGAATCACACGAATTTTGTCTTCCCCCGACAAGTTGACTAAACTCGGCTAAAACTCTTTTCCAGTTCGGAGCATTGCTCCGGCCACGAGCACGACCACGACCCTGACCGCTGCTAGTTATTGCCTCATTGCTGTGTATGGTGTCGTACGCGATGACTAACGCAATTTCCTCCTCTTACCAAGCAAAAAACCGTGGTTAAAGAAGTTGATTGTACTCAACATTTCAAACGTGTTAAGGAGAGTTCTTTGATTCTTGTCATTTTTAATTGATTTTACATTTTAGGTTGAAATACATGCTAAGTATTAAAGCATTGAAAGCATACAATTAATACTTGAAAAAAATGTTACGTGCATGAATTTGATTAGTTAACAAATTAATGTTGATTTTATAATAAATTATGCCTGTTACTTGTTTGGTTGTGTGAGAATGCATGTTTACTTGTGAGTTTGGTCTTCATGCGACAGAGTTTCAACATGATGAATGTACTGTTGGATGTATAGGATGTCCGATATAATTAAAAGTCGAGATCAACGTAACCCGAACCGGTACGATCCGAAGAGTTACACGTTGGTACACGAATCAGATAAGTTCACGCGTTGGTGGATTATTATTTATGAAATAATAATTGTTTTAGTCTTGAGGGATTTAATATTAATAAGATTAATATTAAGGAGTATCTTGAGGGACTTAATGTTAATAAGATTAATATTAAGGAGTATTAAGATATTTAGCAAGGGGGTTTATTGCAAGTTGTTGTCTTATAAAAGGAGGGTTAAGGAGTAAACCCTAATGCACACTTTTGATAAAACAACAAACCCTTGCCTCCTCTTCTTGGCTTTTTGCGGCTGCCACCAAAGAAAAGAAGGCCACCGCCTTCTTCTTCTTTTGTTTGGCCATCAACCACTACAAGCCACCACCTTCCTCTTGCAAGTGTTGTTTCCCGGTTGGTTCGTGCTCGGTTGTGAACTTCCTACTAGCGAGGATTCGTTGTAACCCGCGTGTTACAATTCCGGTGTAGTCGTCAAAGGTTGATTACTAAACCCCCTATGGTTGTTTATTATTTATTTGTTTATACGCGTTTAACTGAGATCTTGATTGGGAATATTTTATTAATCGGATTAATAAAATTAATTAACAATTTATATATAAAATCGGCTATTATATATATTGTATATATAATCCGTTTTTGTTAAATATATAAACCGCTTCCGCTGTGTATACGATACCATGATTCCCAACAGTGGTATCAGAGCCACGGTTACACGCGTATAGATGGTAAAGTTATAATTTTGATCTTTGTTTTATTTGTCAAAAATTGTTTATTTTGACAAAAGATCAAAAGCTTTTAGTTGTTCATGGATTGTGATGTGAATTGAGCCCTAGGTATTTGACCCTTGTCATGGTTGTGTTTGTGATGGTTTTATTTCTTTATTGATTTGTATTTTTTATTACGGATATTGGATCCGGTGTAATAGGTAGGATTAGAATAGATTTGATTTTATTGTATTTTCAAATTTATTGTTGTAATCCTTCAAGTACAAGATCAAGACGAAGAAAAAAAAAAGGCGAACAGGTTCCATGAAGATAGAGATCTTGGGTCAAGTGGGAGCTATATCAAAATTGTTTTGAAACCCTTTTGACTAGTTCGTTTCGTTTCTGGCTAAAACGAAACGGGCGACCTATTAGGGGCTCGATTCGTTTAATTTTATTATTATGTTTTGTGGTTGTGGTTTATTTATTGTAAATAATTTAGATAACCCAAAATAAATAAAATTTTCACAATCATGGCAACGGTTTTATTAAAACAAGTTTTATAAAAACCGAAAAGCATATTTAATAAAAAGAGTTTTATTAATATTAAAGCAAGTCTATTCGCGATAATACGACCAACGTAGTTTAAATAGGGTATTTAAAACTATACCATGTCGAGTGTTGAAAGGAGTTTCAATTATCACGAATAATATAAAATTGGATTTTATAAACTGTTGTGTGACTCACATCATGCTAACGAGTCATTCAATATATTTATGGTAAATATTAAAATTAAATCCCAATTTTAAATTGATGTTTCATGCCACCCTTAACGAGTTAACACTCCATTCTATATTGAACCCAAATGTTAGTGCTGACCCTGCATCTGGGCGTTGATCATGAGTGAAGGTAATCATCGCGGTTCCTGTGTAACATAGGCCGGTGTTACAGTTAACAGTAAAGGACCAAACATCGCTTGTTTGACAAGTGGGCATAGTTGGGGTTAAACATACATCTCTTTTAGCGATAACCCCAAAAGGAGAGTTGTGTAGTGGACACAATTAACAATCGTTGTTTACCTACCTAATCGTGCCAGTGGACAGTGCTAAGCCAGTTCATTGTGTATTGATGAATCGGGATCTCATCCTAATTAATTTTGCTTTTTGGGTCATAAAATAATTAGGATACTTAAAACATGAAATACTAATACATTAATTTTGAACTTTGTAGATGTCAACTGAAAACAATTCCACCTCCCATTTCTCTCTCAAGTCCATCTTAGAGAAGGACAAACTGAACCACTCCAACTTCATGGACTGGCACCGCAACTTGAAAATTGTTCTCAAAGCGGAGAACAAATTGTATGTTCTTGAAGAACCAGTCCCTGATGAACCCATAAATCCCAAGAGTGAGCTTTATAAAGCCTGGGCTAAGCATTTTGATGACTCTTTGAAAGTCTCATGTCTGATGCTGGCTTCCATGATCCCTGAACTTCAAAGGACCATGGAGGACATGGATGCATACGACATGAATCAGCATCTGATGGAAATGTTCCAACAAAATGCTCGCCATGAGAGGTTTGATGTGATGCGATCACTTATAACCACTCGTATGCAAGAGGGTTCACCAGTTGGCACTCATGTGCTAAAAATGAAGGCATATGTTGATCACTTGGCTCGTCTGGAATCCCCTTTGAGCGATGAGTTAGCCGGGGATATCATCCCGAACTCATTGCCCAAGTCATATGACCAGTTCATTATGAACTATAATATGAATGGGATGGAGAAGACACTTGCAGAACTGCATCAGATGCTCAAAACTGCTGAGGTAAACATACCTGGCAAAACTGCACCAGTGCTAATGATCAGGGAGGGTCAGATTAAGAAACCTAAAACCAAGAAAAAGGGCTATCAAGGCAAAGGGAAGGGAAAGGGCAAAGCTGTTGCCAACAAGAAACCTTTGAAAAATGCCAAATGTTTTCATTGTGATGAAACTGGGCATTGGAAAAGGAACTGTGCTAAGTATTTAGCTGAACTGAAGCAAGCCAAGGCTTCTGGAGGAGAGTCCTCAGGTATATATGTTATTGAAATCTTTGTTTTTTCTGGCAAAACATGGGTGTTTGACACAAGATGTGGTTTCCACATTTGTAATGTTTTGCAGGGACTAAGAAAGATTAGAAAACTGAAACAAGGTGACTTGGAGGTCCATGTTGGCAATGGACAAAGAGTTGCAGTGAAGGCAATAGGAGAATATGTTCTTTTACTACCTTCTGGTTTAGAACTTGTTTTGAACAATGTTTATTACATTCCTAGTGTGACTAGAAATATTGTTTCATTTCATGCTTTGCGTAGACAAGGTTTTGATTATCGTTTTAATGGTGAATTTATTTCTGCTTATTTTAACGATATATTTTACTTTGATGCAAAACCTAACAATGGGATCTATGAGATAGAAATCCAAAACGATAACATATTATGCAATATCTCCCATAAACGTAATAAGTTGGACTTTAATGATACGTATATGTGGCATTGTAGACTTGGTCACATAAGTGAGAATCGTGTTAAACAACTCAAAACCGCAGGAATCCTGGATTCCAAAGGTTCGGAGTCGTTTGGAAAATGCGAATCATGCTTAAGTGGAAAGTTAACAAAAGCACCTTTTTCAAATGTTGGAGAAAGAGCTAATGATCTGTTAGGACTTGTACATACAGATGTAT
Organism: Ambrosia trifida; assembly: GCA_028751855.1. NCBI lineage: Eukaryota > Viridiplantae > Streptophyta > Magnoliopsida > Asterales > Asteraceae > Ambrosia > Ambrosia trifida. The sequence continues at coordinate 57,927,209 of CM054128.1, read as the reverse complement.
GTGGTCCATTCAGAACAATGTCAAGACATGGAGAAAGATACTTTGTTACATTTACTGATGATTTCAGTAGATATGGTTATGTTTATCTTATGAAGCATAAACATGAAACTCTTGAAAAGTTCAAGGAATACCAAAACGAAGTAGAAAATCAGCTAAATAGAACTATTAAAATGCTTCGATCAGATCGAGGCGGTGAATATCTTAGTCAGGAATTCATCGACCATCTAAAGGATTGTGGAATAGTTTCACAACTCACTCCACCTGGAACACCGCAACATAATGGTGTGTCTGAGCGGAGACATCGAACTCTATTAGATATGATTCGATCAATGATGTGTCGAACAAACCTTCTAAAATCCTTTTGGAGTTATGCTTTGGAGACCGCCGCAAGACTTGTGAATATAGCTCCGACGAAAAAGGTTACTAAAACGCCTTATGAGATATGGCATGGAAAGAAACCTCATGTATCCTACCTTAAAGTCTGGGGATGTAATGCTTATGTCACTCTAGAATCTTCAGATAAACTAGATCCCAGAGGCGAAAAAGTGGTTTTCGTTGGATACGGTAAGAAGATCGGTTACATGTTCTACCACCCCACTGAAAATAAGATTTTCACCAAACGCAGAGGCACTTTCTTAGAGGAAGAGCTTCTGGCGCGAGGGATTGGAGATAACTATGTGGATCTTGAAGAAATTCGAGAATCACAAGTGACTGAACCAGCTGTTCAGACAGAACCAGATGTAACTGATCCAGTTGTTGAAGTTGAGCCTGAGAGGACTCAAGAAACAACAGAAACACCAAGTGTTCGGAAAAGTATTAGGGATCGTCGTGCACCGGTAAGGTATGACGATATCTTCATGATTGATGAAGTTGAGCCTACTACTTACAAAGCTGCAATCTTGGATTCAGAATCCAAGAAATGGCAAGAAGCCATGAATGCAGAGATGCAATCCATGTATGATAACCAAGTCTGGGATTTGGTTGATCTTCCTACCGAATGTCGGACTGTGGGAAACAAATGGATCTTCAAGAAGAAGACTGACATGGATGGGAATGTGCAAACCTACAAAGCAAGGCTTGTAGCGAAAGGTTTTACTCAGACTCAAGGAATTGACTGTGAGGAAACTTTCTCGCCGGTAGCCATGCTTAAGTCTATTAGAATTCTACTTGCCATTGCTGCATATTATGACTATGAGATATGGCAGATGGATGTCAAAACCGCGTTCCTTAATGGACACTTACTGGAAGATGTCTATATGGTTCAACCTGAAGGTTTTGTCGATCCAAAGAATCCTAATAAGGTGTGCAAGCTGAATAAATCCATCTATGGATTAAAGCAAGCATCTCGCAGCTGGAATCTCCGTTTTGATCAGAAAATCAAAGAGTTTGGTTTTATCAAGAACGAAGATGAACCGTGTGTTTACAAGAAGTCTAGTGGGAGCTATATTACTTTTCTTATATTGTATGTAGATGACATACTAATCATTGGAAACAATATCCCTATGCTTAAAGATGTTAAGACCTGGTTGGGTAAATGTTTCGCAATGAAAGATCTTGGTGAAGCCGCTTATATTCTGGGAATAAAGATTTATAGAGATAGATCAAAGCGGTCATTGGGTTTGAGTCAAAGTACATATATTGATAAGGTCTTACGACGCTTCTCAATGCAAGACTCAAAAAGGGGGCTCTTGCCCATGGCACATGGAACCATTCTTGATAACAAGCAGTGTGCAAATACTGAAGAGGAAAAGAATAAAATGGAAGGTGTTCCATATGCTTCTGCGATTGGTTCCATCATGTATGCCATGTTATGTACTAGACCTGATGTCTCGTATGCTCTTAGCATGACGAGTAGATATCAACAGAATCCAGGAGAGAGTCACTAGGCTGTAGTGAAGAACATTCTTAAGTACTTAAGAAGGACTAAGGACATGTTCTTAATATATAGAGGACTGGATGAGGAGCTGTCAGTTAAGTGTTATACTGATGCAAGCTTCCAGACTGATCGTGATGATACAAGGTCACAAATGGGATATGCTTTCATTCTGAATGGTGGGGCTGTAACTTGGAATAGCTTTAAGCAAAGTGTGGTTGCTTAATCCACCTGTGAATCAGAATACATTGCTGCATCGGATGCTGCAAAGGAGGCTGCCTGGATGAAGAAGTTCATTACCGATCTCGATGTTGTGCCTAGCATAAAGAAACCAATCGAGATACTATGTGACGACACTGGTGCCATTGCTCTTGCAAAGGAACCAAGGTCACATCAGACCGCAAGGCATATACTCAGAAGGTTCCACTATATTAGAGAAATAGTAGAATGTGGAGACGTCGTGATGAACAAAGTTCATACAGATCTAAATCTGGCTGACCCCTTTACTAAGAAGCCTTTACCTAAAGCTAGACATGAGGAGCATGCTGGAAATGTGGGGCTTAGAGTTGTTAGACAATGGGCATGATCTGTAATTAGTATTGGTGTTTTATTTTGAACTATAATAGTTACATTGAATATTTATTTGATTTAATGGGTTAAATGCAAATTTAAATATTTTGTGACCGTGTTCATTATTTGTATGTTTAAATCCTTGAATAAGAGTATTCTAAATATCCGTAGTCGATCAAATTACATGGGAATGAATTTGAATGTAAGACTATTGTGAATTGAGATGATTGTATTCATGAGATGAATAACTCAATGGTTTGAGAATCATAATTCACAGATATCATTAGGGAATGATATTGGATGTAACTCGCTTCAAAACGATCTCCATGGATCGGTGTCATGAGATGTTTTGATATTGATATGTTCAATTTGTCCTTTTTCCTAAGGCACATATTAAACTACATTGATCAAGGACTATCTTTGATGTTATCTTACACTATCCTGAAACATGGGTAGGAATAAGGGTAGCGTTGGGAGAAATCCGAGATTAAGTGGGAGTTGTATGACGCTGATGGAATTCTGTACTTCTATATGATTAGAAGTCTAGACATTCTGGCGCCCTTATAAAACTCAAACTGGTATAAACGCGTGGCCACGCTCGGACTAAGGTAGTTCGTTAGACCATTTTGAATTAGAGACGAGAATAGAGAATAGTTGATCACTATATAAGAATGAATGATCCATGTCTTATGATCAACGGATGTCTATACAGAAGGGACTTATTGATATAATTATCAGGGCTATAGTATTTGGTTAAGTAAAGCGTTACTTGAACTCAAAGAACTAGTTGACGACTGTAAAGTGTCATACTGGTTTGGGTGCAATGCGATGCAGCTAGGCGTCCAACTCTGTGCACGTTGACTCATTTAATTAAAATCGTCCAAGTGGGAGATTGTTGGATATATAGGATGTCCGATGTAATTAAAAGTCGAGATCAACGTAACCCGAACCGGTACGATCCGAAGAGTTACACGTTGGTACACGAATCAGATAAGTTCACGCGTTGGTGGATTATTATTTATGAAATAATAATTGTTTTAGTCTTGAGGGATTTAATATTAATAAGATTAATATTAAGAAGTATCTTGAGGGACTTAATGTTAATAAGATTAATATTAACGAGTATTAAGATATTTAGCAAGGGGGTTTATTACAAGTTGTTGTCTTATAAAAGGAGGGTTAAGGAGTAAACCCTAATGCACACTTTTGTAAAACAACAAACCCTTGCCTCCTCTTCTTGGCTTTTTGCGGCCGCCACCAAAGAAAAGAAGGCCACCGCCTTCTTCTTTTTTTGTTCGGCCATCAACCACCACAAGCCACCACCTTCCTCTTGCAAGTGTTGTTTCCCGATTGGTTCGTGCTCGGTTGTGAACTTCCTACTAGCGAGGATTCGTTGTAACCCGCGTGTTACAATTCCGGTGTAGTCGTCAAAGATTGATTACTAAACCCCCTATGGTTGTTTATTATTTATTTGTTTATACGCGTTTACCTAAGATCCTGATTGGGAATATTTTATTAATCGGATTAATAAAATTAATTAACAATTTATATATAAAATCGGCTATTATATATATTGTATATATAATCCGTTTTTGTTAAATATATAAACTGCTTCCGCTGTGTATACGATACCACGATTCCCAACATGTACATGGAACATGTAGCAATCTAGTTGCTACCGTGACCTATGATAACATGTAAGAGTAGGAAACTTTTAATGGCATGAGTCTTGAAGTAATGTTTTGAAATATCTAAATTAGAGTTAACTAACATAAGATGACTTTTTTAAGCGTGCATTTCAGTAGGATGAAGTGTTTCAAGTAGCAAAAGAAGTGTTCTTGCATGATAAGGGGTGTTTGTTCAGCTATTGACGTAAGTGAACCTTGATATAAGGTATTTGAATAAATTGTTGCAGTTTATTGTTTCTTTATTTAAACTTCTTTCATGAGATGATGGTTTTGACTATGTGTTTATGTTAAATCACTTGCCCAGTTTTAAGCGCGTGACATTGACTTGCAACCATGCTTAAATACCATAAGTATATGTTTATTTGATTCCCTCAACAGCTTCTGGCCTAAATTTAACCATAAGAAATGCAAATGATATATTGCATGTCACTAAACAGTCGTTACTTTTCAATTTTTTTGTTGTAAAACCTTGTTATTCAATTACGAGCTACGTTTACTGGAGAATGAACGTATATGTCGATTCAGTACGTTGATTGACAATATCTTTCCCGTTGTCTCTTTCTCATTTTGCAGACTATAAGCGGCATGACACATGTTTACCACACAAAACATCCTCAAACCTAAACTCTTTTCAATTAATCACCAACATAGCTTGTAGCTTTTCATGTTTGGCATCTTCAACATGATAATTTCATAAGGAAAGTGAAAATATACATCTCCATTATTGTTACCTTCTTTGTTATGATATGAATGCTCCAAAATAGAAAATAGTATCTCCTAAATGGGTAGTTGTAAATGCAACCCATGATCACTATACTATACCAACCAAAAGCACCAACCTTGGTGCACATCTAATACAAAACAAGACTTCCAAAAAGCAAAGCAAACCAAACCAAACCATTTTCTACTTTTTATCTTTGGATTCTTGATGTCAAACATGACCCACATCAACATAATACCCATGAAAGCAACCAAGTATATGCCATGTGTCATCCAATATTCCAAATCATAAAAACTCACTCACTCACCCACAAACCACCCCACACCCCTATTATTATTACATACAATTTCACTTGCATCATCAAATCCATCCTTTTTTCACACAGATCCGAAAATCCCTCTATTTTCTCACACCTCACTCTTCATTCCAAACAACCCCATTTCATTCCTCTCATCACAGATTTTATATAAAAAAATAATAATAAATAATAATAATAATTGAGTCTTTTTTTGAGTCTTGACCATTCACATTCAAAATCCATTTTCATTCATTAATTCTAATAAAGTTTCAAACTTTCGATCTGGGTATTAATCTTTATTTCATTTCCATCAATCTTTCTATTGAAATTAGGGATCTTGAATTGGTTTTGGTTCTGATTTGGGTATTTAGGGTTTTGAACTTTTGATTTTTTTATTTATTATTATTTTATTGTTTTAAAGATTGATAATGCGATTAGTAACTTTGAATTTTGAGCTATTTGCAATTTGTTATGGATCTGAATGATTTTGATGGTTGCTTGATCGATTTTGAGGTGAATTAGTGTTAGTTATGGGGTGCATTTGCTCGAAAGGGGTTTCGGGTGATGAGTATGTGGAGAAAGAATCGAAGAGATCGTCAAAACGGTTTCTTGGTGGTTCGTCGAGGCGGGATGAGGTTGTGGCAGTTGATAATGGCGGGAATGATGCGACTGCACGGCTTATTTCTGAGGGGAATAGTAATATAGAAAGTGGATCGAGTTTAGGACAACCGTTGTGGGATGAGAGTGGGAGGGGGGATAGTGTTGTGGTATATGAGCAGCCAGTGGTGCAACCGCTTGTGCAAACGGGTCAAAAACCAGTGAAAGTTGAGACTAGGAGGAACGGTGGGGTGCCTGAGATATCTAGAGTGTTTAGTATTGCTAATGGAGTTGATGGTGCTCAAGAGGCTGCTGGTTGGCCTGCTTGGCTGACTGCTGTGGCAGGGGAAGCGATTAAAGGATGGTTGCCCCGAAGGGCTGACTCGTTTGAGAAATTAGAAAAGGTCTGCGAATCTTGTTTATGGTATATTTGTTTTTGTTGATGATAGTATGTGATTATAAATTGCATATAGTTTTTGGTTCAAGCCGTTAGATTCTGTTGGAGTATAGTTTTAGGTTCAGCTGCGATATTACGTGCTGAAAAAGATATATACTTTTCGTGTTTGAAGTTCTATTAATTTGATAATACCTTCTTGTCAAGTTTCTGATTGTTTAAGGAATTAATGGATAAATGATAAAAGAGACACTTATGTGAGACTCATCGTGGAATGGGAGTAAAATTCTATTAAGTTGCAAGTTTACAACCCACCGACCTGTTTACTCATTTAGATAAATTGGTTAAACGGGTGGTATAAGGGTTACACTATTGTAAGTGTGTTTGAGTTAGGGTTGATGTCTTTGGTACAAATAATATATGGGCCGTGTTCGTATTCAACTGCCAACTTGACATGATTGACACCCCTAAATTTCAAACACTGCAAACTGATTATTGCAGACTTTAGATAATCGGTTGCAAAACGCAAATCCAAACACACCCTATACTGTACATATATGATACTTAGATTTATTGCTACTACGCTATGCAAGACCTTTTGAATTTGAATAAACTGTATCCGTTACTTTTGAAATTCAATGCAGATTGGACAGGGGACTTACAGCAGCGTGTATAGAGCTCGTGATCTTGAAACTGGAAATATTGTTGCGCTAAAGAAAGTACGGTTTGCTAAAATGGATCCTGAAAGTGTTCGTTTTATGGCAAGAGAAATCATTGTTCTTCGTCGGTTAGATCATCCAAATGTGATGAAGCTTGAAGGCCTACTAACATCCCGTGTTTCGGGCAACTTGTATCTTGTATTTGAGTACATGGACCATGATCTTGCTGGGCTGGCGGCTTCACCTACGGTTAAGTTTACTGAACCGCAGGTAAATGCTTATCTTTTCGCCAATCGTCTTGTTTTGTGAAGATAAGAATTATTGCTATATATATTGTATCTATACGTGTGTATGTTATCCTAGGTATGCGTGTGTCTTGTATATTTGTATCGAAAGAATGCATTAGGGCATCTCCGTTGTCTACTCTAAATGTATTGTTGTAACTATTTATTGAAAAACGACCCAAGTTATTCTATATATAGTGTAATACTATTCATTGCGTTAAAACTAAATCTGTTTTACTTTTAATCTGTTGACCTAGTGAATTTTTACTTCATATATGAATTAAGTTATATAATTGCTATATATAATATTTTTAACTTTTTAAGTTGTATAAAATAGATTATTACAAATTTTCTCACTAATACCTTTCAAATACTGAACGTAAAATTGACATTTAATTTTTTATGTTCGATGCATTCATTTATGCTTGTTATTAAATAAGTTTCTCTGACTATATATAGTAATTTTTCTTTTATTATGTGTTTTTAAATTGAAGTCAAAATGTTTTCCGACGCGCAATATTTATTGTAAGAATATGGTAAAAAGATGATACTTTTACACTAATATAGTATGTATGTATTTTAAATGCAGATCAAATGTTTTATGCAGCAGTTACTTTGTGGATTAGAACATTGCCATAATCGCGGGGTCCTGCATCGTGACATCAAGGGGTCAAATCTCTTGATCGACAATAACGGGAACCTAAAAATTGGTGATTTTGGGCTTGCTACCATTTTTAACAACAATCAGAGACAACCTTTAACAAGTCGGGTCGTTACTTTGTGGTATCGGCCACCTGAGCTTTTATTAGGTTCTACTGATTACGGAGTAGCTGTTGACTTATGGAGTGCGGGTTGCATTCTTGCTGAACTTTTTGCTGGCAAGCCTATAATGCCTGGAAGAACAGAGGTATTTATGAATCTAAATCAGTTTTTAATGTTTGGATGAATAGTTATTATTGCTTCTTATCATCTAATTATTTTGGGTCACATAATTATATTTATACTAGCTTCAACAAATTAATTATGTTACCTAATTACCCTTTCTTTTAGTTAGGGGTGTGAATATGTGACACGATACAAGCCTAATGCAAAGTTTGTGGGTTTGGGTTTAGTCTATACAGGTTTGGATCATTTTTAGGTCGAGCCCGCTAAAACATTATGATAAACTAGCTGCCGTGTTCCCGTCGATCTAGCCGGTTAATGAGCTGACTCATTTAACGGGTTTGTTATAGAATAAACAATGTTTTATGCCAGTAGCTTAAACTGATAGGGTGGTTAATGGCTTTATGCCAACATTTTAAAAAATACAAGAGAAATAGACCCTGAGCTTTATCATTCAGATGTTATTATTTTATATACATTTGTGTTTTTTTGTTGTAAATATGTAATTTGGGAAATATGCAAAAAGTAAAAGAAAATAAAATATTCGACTTAAACGGGCCATGTTTGTGTCAACCAGCTAAAACGTGTGTCGTGTTTGTGCTCATCATAGTTGTCAATAGCGTCGATCGCGGACGCTATCGCGAATAGCGAAGCGTGGCGACCATATGCCGCTATAGGGTGCTTAACGGCCTGAAAGCGACGAAATAGCGCCGGATTCGTGAGTTCCGGCGATGAATTCCGGCACCGGAGCTGCAAAACTGCCTGAAACCAGGGGGAGGAAGAAAGAAACAGGGAGGAGAAAGTGATGGCTGCGTAAAGGGACTTTTAGGGTTTAAAAAGTTATAGAATTTCAATATTTAACCCCTATCTTTCACTATTTTCCATTTATTTTCTAAAACTTGTAAAATTTTACATAAAAGGTTTAAAATAAGTTTGTATATTTACACATTTAACCCCCTCTCTCCTTACTAGTTTACATTTGGATCTTAAACTCATAAATCCATACATAAAAAAATATAAATTAACATTATATAATATATATTATAAATAGCTATTTTTTTATTTAAAGTTTTCTACTACCTTATCGCTATTTACAAAATAGCGGGCGCTATTTCATCGCTATCGCTACGTAGCGTATCAGTAGCCCGTCGCTATTTACCGCTATTCGCTATCGATAACTATGGTGCTCATGTGCCTGGCATGATTTTCGGGTTTGGTGTTGGGTTGGGGTTTGTTTCAGGTTATAGCCGCCAGCTTGCAAACACAACCCAATTAAAAACCTACTTCTAACCTAACTTGAGAGATTCCTACTCCCGTTTCCGTCTTACGAGACGACATATCTACTTTTTCACATTTGTTAACTTTATGTATCAATATTTTAACTCACAGGTGGAACAGCTACATAAAATTTTTAAACTTTGCGGTTCACCATCAGAAGAGTATTGGAGAAAATCGAGGTTACCTCATGCTACAATATTTAAACCACAACAGCCTTACAAACGCTGTGTGTCCGAGACATTTAAGGATTTCCCCCCATCGGCTTTGGCACTTCTGGATTCTCTTCTTGCTGTCGAACCCAACAACCGGGGCTCTTCATCTTCTGCACTGCAAAGTGAGGTACGCTAGTTTTCCTTGCTTAATAATCCTTACAATTCCATGTCTGTGGGAGACCACCTACTTGATATTTTAAGTATGAAACACAGTTCTTCACAACAAAACCATTTCCTTGCCATCCTTCAACTTTGCCCAAGTACCCACCAAGTAAGGAGTATGATGCCAAATTGCGGGATGATGAAATGAGACGGTAATCGTTATTTTCTTTTCTTTTTTGGGCTTTTACAGTATGCTTGTGTGTTAGTCGGCTTCATTTTCATGTTCCTATAAAACTGTCCACCATTTTATAATCTTTAATGGTTTCTTTTGGCATAACGGGCCTGTTGGTACTGCCTCGCGTTTTATTTATATATTTTATTTTTTTTATCATGGTGGCAGGAATAAAGCAGGGTCTGGAAAATCACGTGGAGTGGAACCATCAAGAAACGGTACACGAGAATCAAGAGCTCAGCCAGATCCTGATGCTAATGCAGAATTGCATGCATCCATAAAGGTAATCAAGTCTTCTATTAAAGTTGATCCAAAACTTTAAACTAGGGCTGCAAACGAGCCACATGTTCGTGAGTTACTTGAGAACTGTGCCTAGCTTTAACGAGCTCGAGTCCTGATGCTAATGCAGAATTGTGCCTAGCTTAAACGAGCTCGAGTCCTGGCTTGAGCCTAAATTGAAGTCATCTAAATGAGTTTGTTTTTAATATAAAAGTGATGCTTTTCATTTGATATAGAAAGTTTACTATACTGATAATTATGATACAAAAAGAAAACTATATATTATATAAAATGACAATTATAACTATATGTAAAAATAGTTAACAAATATTAAACGAGATGTGGTTAAAATTACTCACGAACCAAGCCCAAGTTATAGACATAGAGCTTGAAACGTGCCAAGGCTGAGCTCTAGCTCTCTTACGTTAGCGAGCCGAGCATGAGCTTAGACAAGCTCAGCTCTAGGGACTACAAACGAACCCGACTCAGTCGGGCAAACCGGAAACATTGGGGACAGGGATTTAGGTGTAGGATTAATTTAAAAAAAATCGTAAGTATGGGACGGTTAAACCCGAAGTAACTCAGCCTGTTACTTGAAACATAGATACTCATTTACCCGACCCATACTCGTAAGTTTTTTTTCTTTGTTCTTTGGTAATGGAGTAATCTATTTATCCACCAACTTATTAGTTTTTGTATTTCTAATCTCCTGGTTCATAAAATTTGATAAAAAAAGAAATGCACATGGGAACCCGTGTAATTTTTACAAATTAACGGGGATATGTATTCATGCCGGGTAATTAGCTATTGGGTACCAAACGGTAGGCATGGTTTGGAAATCAGGTAGGGGACTAGGATTACTAATACCCATCCCATTGCCATCCCTACTCTGTTCAACTCATTAACACACCTAATTTACTATGCCAAAATCGAGTAAAATGACCAATTTGGGAACATGAAAGAGACATTGAAGCAGAATCTAACGATGGTTATGTTTGATATGTTTTAGAAGCGGCTAGAACAACAAAACACTAAAAGTAGTAGTGAGAAATTCAACCATGAAGAAGATGGTGGTTCAGGGTTCCCTATTGAGCCGTCCAGAGGATCATTAAACAATGGAATCTATAACAGCCGGTTTAAACAACCCGAAAAATCAGTAGAATCTCAAGTCGGGCCTAATTCATCTCACCATCATAAACATCGTGGGGCTCAACTATCAAGGTTCTCTAATTCATTAGCTTGGCATGGTAGTTCACGGTTGGATCATAGCAAAGGTACTAGCGCACATTGGCCCGAAGATCGTCCAAATGGAAAGTATCATCAATTAAATGATGCTGAATCATCATCACACCTTATGCTGGACGACCCGAATTCTTACAAGAAGCATGAACCTGCACCCTTAAAGGTATTTATAACTTTTTCCTATTATCACGCAGTTAAAGTAATTGTTAAATTTCACACGATCAGTTACAACAAAATTGGCTGATTATTTAAATGAACAGTAAAATTGCGTATTTACCCCTCATTCATCTGTTTCATTGTTAACAATGCCGATAGTTCTAATAAATTTTAAGAGTTTGTTAAAATACTTGTAAAGATGATTATATGGTTATTATTATTACAACTTAAAGCAGCGTAACCTTTAGTTTAAGGGGTAAGCGCCCGAGAGCAGGTTCAAATGCAGTAGCGTTAACCCCTTGAAGGCCACATGCCGAAGTATAAGCTCAGCTTTGCCTGGTCCCACTAGTTAGTTGGTAGGTTATTGATGGGTCTGAGTTTTTTTTTTCCTCACACTTTTTTAATGACATAATTAGTTCAAAAAACGCATCCAAACATTAAACAAAGAAAGTGGTTAAGCTCGTATTTATTATGGTTACAGGGTTATTCTCAGAAGAAAAACCGGATCCACTATTCTGGACCATTAGTCCCACCAGGTGGAAATATGGATGAAATGCTCAAAGAGCACGAACGACAAATTCAACATGCAGTTCGTAGAGCCCGTCTTGACAAAACCAAGATCAAAAAGGGTTATGCTGATAATGGTCAAAGGGAATCGTTACTGCATTATGGGTGAATTCATTGAGTCGATAAACACAACACCATCGTTATAACCATCCAGTTTCTACTAAATCATACAGCAGCCAGAAGTTCAAGTGTTGAAGATCCGAAACCGGGCTTCTAAATTGCTCAAATGTTTTGGTTATTTTTTAATGGATTTTTTTTTTTTTTTTTTTTTTTTAATCTTGTACAGGTTTAGTCTGGTTCAAAATAATTTTAAATATGAAAGGTCAAAATATAATTTAGGGAAAACTGTGGTGGACAGTTAGTTCTGCTTCTGGTAAAGCTAACAATCAACAAAACAATTCATGTAATTTCTTCTTCTTTTTGTTAGGTGGCGACATGCCTCAATGAGAACAAGTACAGGCACATTATCTTACCTTCGAAATGTGTGGCAAAATAGGCATGAAGGGGTGCTAAGGGTATTAATGGCTCGGGCCTAACGACTAGGCTTGAGCTCGTTTAATTAAGAAAGCTCGAGTTTAGCTCGTTTATCTTCTATTATTAATATGTATACACACTACAAAACACAAAAGTGCCTCACATTAATATGAGGTTTCTCTGGTAATTTTCAATCGCTTAAGTTGAAAAAAAAAAAAACTAAAAACCAGGAGGGTGTTTGGGATTTTTAGTTAACTTCAATAGTTTTTTTTCCTCACCTCTTTAAATTTTTCATAAGTGATTATTAATTTGTGACTTTTTTTAATGAATTATTAAAAAATGTTTGGAATAGCTTATTAAAAAAAGTCAATAAGTCAATAAGATGTTTTTAAAAAGTGTTTAGCTTAGCTTATTCATGTTAAAGGTTATGATCAAATGCGAAGTTGTAGAAAGGGTACCAAACATACTGATTTAAGCAGCATTGGAATCGTCTTATCGAATCCTACGATCTTAGTTTTTAGGTTTTGGATTTTTTGGATTTTTAGCTTGTAGTTTTTGAAATTTATGTTATATCATTGTGTCTTTTATGTTTTATGTAACATTGTGTCTTTTTCTTATTTTCATCATTGTGTCATATTTGTAATTGATTGTGTCTTTTTTCTTCAACATTGTGTTGAATTTTTCGGCGTTGTGTTATATTTTGTGGCACATTGTGTCATATTTCGTGATCTATTGTGTGTTTTGTTTCCTTCTCACTTTTCATTTTGTTTTACACTGTGTATGATAAGTTGACCCGTTAAATGATTAAAGAAGACATTATTATATATTTAAATTAATTTACTACTTTTACGTTCAATAGTATATACTTTACAATTTTCTTTGGAGAAAATTATAAATCAAAAAAATGAAAGACTAAACCTAAAAAATCATAAACATTGCCTAATGCACTTTGAAAACACATCAAGAAAATAATACAACAACAAAATAACACAATTAACAAACAATACTAACAAAAATATACTTCAAAACTCTTATGATCATTCCAATAAGGGTGGTGATATTAAAACCCCCTCACTTCTATTCCCACCCCCAAAGCGCCTCGCTTTGGCCAAAGCGAGACGCTTTGGTTACTTTTTTAACTACCTCGGTCCGAGGTAAGTTATTCTGATTTGACCCCAGGCGCCTCGCTTAGGCCTAAGCGAGGCGCTTGGAATCCAGATTTTTTTTTTTTTTTTGGGTAAATTTTGTGTTTTGGTGGTTTGAATTGGTTTTTTATTTTATTTTTTTTTAACTTTTTAATATAGTTATTGTAAAAAAAATTATAAATATTAAAAAACAAAATAATAACTTACCTCGACATTTAAGTCGAAGACACTTTCCATCCAACACAGGGTTCACTAACAGTGGTGTGGTCTACGTTTTTGCTTATGATCTAACACCAAATCTCATTATCTGTCAACGATGAAGGCAACCTGAAAACAACTGGATGGTTGGTAGCTATAGGTAAGAACATTGTGGATGAGGATTGTTTATCTTCCCATTGATTTCGAGTTTGTTGCCTTCATCGTTGACAGATATCTCTCTGACAACAACTAAAGGCAACTTGCAACTAGGTGATGGCCATACCAACATGAGGGTAGTCCATTGGTATTAATGGCAAAGTGATTTGTAAGGGAAGAAGAAGAGAATGTTATATATGTTTACCTTCCCATAGAAACTCTGAAGACCTTAACGGAGGTTTGCCAGAGGGTCATTGGTCTTCAGAGTTTCCAATCCCTAATACACATTCACTACAAGAAATTTGGGTGTTTACCCACACATAGTATGTGTAGAAAAAACCATATAATGTGTTAGTAGTTACGTTTACCTACACATAAATTAAGTGTCATTATGTGTAGACTCAGCACTGTGGGTATAGATCATTACCTACACATTTATTATTTGTAGGTATATACCAAGCTATACCTACACATATATGTGTGGCTAAAACTAATATATATGTGTTGGTAGAAGTATAGCAGGTTGTTAGATTGACGTATAACGTGGCATCCAACGTGGCAATTAATTATGTGTATGTAAATGTAAAAGATGTGTTGGTATTAATATTTAAATGTGTAGATAATAACCACGATTTATTTAAATAATAATTTTTAAATATATAAAAACAAATACAAAAACAGTTATAGAAACATACGCGACTAAATAAACATTCTTAATTAAAAACATAAGTGTTCAAACAACCAATCAAATACTTAAACAAACAAAGCAAATATTGACCATAAGTTACTAACAAGTTATATAAAATGACTAAACGATATCACTCATCAATACTTTCATCACCCTCTAGAGTATCACCTTCAGATTGTCCACATGTGCTTGATGGGGGAGGCATGATATTATTCTCAATCAGTGCTTGTTTCATAATTGAACATTTACTTGTCATTGTTTGAAGTGCATCGACCAACTCATCATAAGTAGGACGTTTTGCTTTTTTAGTTGTATCCATTGTGTTATCAACAATAATTGGATCACGTCCCCACCCATGCAAACGGATAGAGCTTCGTCCAAGTACATTCTCAATAATCGACTTGTCGCACATTGATTCAACGGTATGTTGGTTTCTCAGCTTCATCATTTCTTCCTTTTAGAAAAAAGAAAAGAGAAAACAAATACAATAAATTAATTGTTTAACAAAGAATAAATACGTGGTGGTAGATTGAGCATGTACTTACACTTCAACACAACAAATTCAACCTTTAATAATTTGTCATTCCAAACTGCCTCAGCATCCCCATAACCTAAAGTTCAGTCTAACAATCTCTGATAAAAAATGCAAGGGTGTCAAACTAATGAAATGGTATACTATTGATCATAAAAATTAAATATTAAAAGTGATTTGAATACCCCAAGCCTCCATTAGGATTTAAAGTATCTTCTTCCTGACCATAGCAGCTTTTCCAAAAGATCTAGTAACACGGTAACATAAAATCAAACTAATCAGTTGGAGGGAAAGGAACACAAAAACACCCAAAAGGTATTTATTCATATAATACGAAAAATAAATAAAATAATGTACCTTAAGGTACAAGTTGAAGCACTCACTGTACAACGCTCGCCTAGAGTCGGTTGAAGCGCATCACCGATCGCCTGAGGTCGCCTTGCACCTAGGCGCGGATTTCAAAACCATGGGTACAGACTATGCTTCTTGATTTCCTTTACTTTTTTTTTTATTTTCTTTAGATCACCATAACAAATAGATAGAATTTTTCAACTTCAAACACTTCCTAATCAAGTTCAACACCATCATCAATCTCTGCCTCTTCTGTTAAACATTTCCACACTTAATAAAAGGATCACAACCTCCAACCAAGATAAAGGACTGGCAGAGCTTCTCCCACGCCTGTAGTAGCAACAAAAAACCATTTACAATCAAAAATTACAATATCACATCTAACCCATCAAATGTCAATATTCCGCATTGGAGGAAGCATTATAGTTACATTAGCTCAATATAAAAGGAGATTTATAGTTGGTATATAAGTAAATAACTTAAAAACAAAATGCGTATATGCATCTTTAATGGGACCTTGGCGGAGGCAATTCATCGAACAGTTTATGGGCATGTTGCTCACTGCTGTTGACAATGTAAGATTAGCAAATCCACTTCTAGCCATACAACAATTCATTGTTATGTTATAATTGCAAATATATTGAAACACAGCATATATTGAATGTTAAATCCTAATAAAAAATCAATTGACAAGTATGACAAGCATAACAAGATGTTAAATAATCCTAATCCACCAGTAAACAAAAAAAAAACATGTAGCAATTATCCAAATTGAAGACGCGAACCTGCACCCAACAAGTGGATCTCGATTGTTTATCAACATGCCTTTCACAAGACCTGAATGCTTGTCAAATAGAAGGTTTCCTGAGGATACAAAGTTGTTAGAAATACTTTCCATTGTTGAGAATCGCGAATAAGTTGTGGCAGATTTGAGGGGATATGAAAAAAGATAAAGTAAATTTGGATATAGAAGATGGAATTCTTGGAGTAATTTGGAGGCGGGATTAGAATGAAAATTTTGAATGTATTCGAAAATTTTGAGGAAAGTAAAAAACAAAAAATTTAGATTTGGTTAAAAATAATTAAGGAAGCTTTCAAAGGGAATTGATGGGGAAAGTGAATTTTACAATTTTATCGTCACTGAATATTTCTACAGACTTTTAAAAAATCACTTTAAACACTTAGGGGCTGTTTGGTAGCCTCTTAACCATTCAGGTCTGAATCATTCAGCATTCAGACTGTTTGTTTCAGCATCTGAATGGAATGATTAAGTGCTGAACCATTAAGCTAATAAGGGATGCTGAATGATTAAGCTCTTAACTATTCAGAGCCTCTTAACCATTCAGACCATCTTAATGATTCAGCACTTAATCAACCAAACAGCCCCTTATATTATACATATTGCTAATAAGTACCGGTTTTTTCTATTTTGCTACTAATTTTATTCATGTTTTATAAAACTATTTGCTAAATATTTATTATTATCTCAACGTTACAAAGGATTTTGCTATAAAATTGTTTTTAGTTGCTTTTTAATTTTTTATCATCTTAAATTCTTAATTATGTAGCGTATTTCTACATGTATTAATATATTACCTTGAACACATACATTTTTTGACTTGGTTTTGACAGTGGTTTTGATATGGACCTTGTAAATTTACTCTATTTATTTTGAAATACTTATTTTCTTTTGCTACATATTGTATTCAATTATTTTTTCAATCTGTATTATTTTTGATTTTTGTAAGATTTTCTTTTGTGAAAAAATATACATAGGTAAATCATAGAAAAATGTATTCGTCCTAAATCCGTAGCAAAATTCATTAATTAAAGCCTAATGGCATGGAGACATCAAATTTTTTGTGTCTCCACACCCACTAGCCTAATGAAGTAGGTCATTTCCTAATCCTTTCAATTGAAAAGCAATTTAGAAATATCCGTAGGTATTCAAGTCATTTACAAATAATAAAATAAAAATTTATTTACTTAATTTAACTGCATATTTATTTACAAATCTTATGTATTGGTAACTATAAATAATTATCTACACATATAATTATTTTTTACATACGTGTAGATAATTTACCTACAAGTAACAAAATTTTGTCATATGTGTGGGTAACGTAACAAATAATTGATCATCGATTTTAGTGGGAAATTTTCCCACCCTTTTCAAGTGTAGGTAAAATGTATTACCAACACATATTAAGTGTTAAATATTATAAAAAGATATTATCTACCATTACCCACACATTTCCAAACATGTGTAGGTACTTACCCACAAATTTACATGTGTAGGTAAATTTTGTGTAGGTAAATATCTCAATTTCTTGTAGTGATTCATCAAAGGATATTCATGTGAGAATGCATAGTGCAAAATTCTTTTGACAAACATCTGCCTGATATCCAGCTGTTTGAATTGTTTACCTTCCCATTGATTTCAAGTATGTTTACCTTCCCATGGAAACTCTGAAGACCTTTACGGAGGTTTGCCAGAGGGTCATTGGTCTTCAGAGTTTCCAACCCCTAATACATTCATCAAAGGACATTCATGTGAGAATGATTTCGTACAAGATTCCTATGCAAGCAAGTCAAATTCAGTTGTTGGACCAACTTGAGATATGAGTTTGATTAGCTTGAATCTCTCTGATCCATGGTATCCAATAACCGTAGCGATTATCGCGTGTCATGGATCCTTTGAAAGTGGATACCATGGATCAGAGAGATTTAAGCTAATCAAACTCATATCTCAAGCCGGTGCAAGTTATGAAATGACACATGCAGAATGTAATGTCATGCACAATGTGTACTCACAGTGACATCGAACACTTTATATGAGTAAAACGATCGCTTTACAGTGCCGAAAACGACTATCGTCACTCTGTATGGGTGGCTTCTTAGCGCCGATCTTACTGTCGATTTCTTTCCACAACCATTGCTCCAACATAACTTATTAGTTTCAGGTTTATAACAATCTCACTCTCTCTCCCTTCGTTTGTCTCTAACCTAGTATCTTCTTCCCGAACTTCAACGCCATGAACCCTAATCTTCTAACCTTCATAACTTACTCAAATATTAACTATGGTGATTCATAGGCTGGGATTATGAGAAACAAGTGGACTTACCTAATGATTATGATACTGCAGGAAAATGGTACAATCTGATGATTAACCATGTGGACTTACCTGAAGAAGGACTTGTGCTATTTCTTTTCAAACCCTTCCATCTTATGGAAGTTGCTAAAATAGTTAAAAAAATGTATTTGTGAATAATACATTCATCAAAAAGACCATCTCTTTGTCAGAGGGTCACTATTCATATACCATTGTTGTTGGATGTTCATGTGAGAATGCATAGTACAACATTAAAGAAGGACTTATGCTATTTCTTTTCAAACCCATCCATCGTATACCTAACACACTACAATTATTCACTATTTTATACATACAACACACCTTCATCGTTGACCGTACTGTTCTTCTTGATCTTGATCTTCACACTTGCTTTTGACAAACGTCTGGCTGACCTGAAGTTCCTTTGCAACCAGGTAGAAAGGAGCTAAGTTGCAAATATAAAAATCCATCACATCACGATTTGCATCCCGGCAGAGTTCGTTGTACTGGCTGTAATGATCAGAAACATTCCAAATAACTGTAATGATCGCTACGGTTGCCTTCATCGTTGACCGATATCTCTCCGATAACAACTGAATTCATCTTCCTTGTCTTAAAACCCTTGACAAGGTAAGAAGATTGTGGATGGTGATGATAATAACTTCTCTTCAGATTCTAATTGCACCGGTGGAATTGGAATTGGAATTAATGTTAGGAATTGGAGTGGACAAACCGAGGCCTAAGGTGAATCCGTTTGGTGATGGTAAACTTAGAGAGGTTTTGCTTCAGGAGAAAGGTGTGGATTATCGGAATTGAATACTTTGAGATGACACGCGAAGCTTTAGACTCCAAGCGGATCCCTTGATCATTCACTTATTTAATTAAATTTAACGCGCATACCACATTCGACTATACGGGGTTTTTTATTTTTTCTAAAAGTAGAAAAAACTATAAAAACATTTAACAACTAACAAAAAGTATTGTACAACAAAAGAAGAAAGTGTTCCTCTCTGTTACCAAGCATGTCAAGAAATGATAATTTTCAAATATTGCAGATCAAGGTCTGCGTTAGTACTTAACTGAATATATTTGTTAAAATCTTTGACTATACGTGGTTGATGATGTCAAGTTTAAGTCGTTGATTCATTTGGAAATTGAAAACGCCTATATAGACGTTTGATTAGAGTTAAGACCTTTGTTTGTGGATGATAATGTAAAGTTTAAGTCGTTGATTCATTTGGAATCGAAAACGCCTATAAAGACGTTTGATTAGAGTTAAGACATTTATTTTTTATTTTATTTTAACTTTTTAAAATAATTATATTAAAAAAAATAAAAAAAATAAAAAACCAATTCAAAACACCAAAAAATACCCAAAATTAAAACTCTGATCCAAAGCGCCTCGCTTTGGCCTAAGCTAGGCGCTTTGGATCAGCTTTTTGTGCCCCTCCTGCCACCTCGTACGATTTGACCCCAGACGCCTCGCTTTGGCCTAAGCGAGGCGCTTTATGGGGGGGGGGGGGGGTAAATAAAAGTAGGGGGGGGGGGGTTGTGGATAGCCGGAGCCTTCCAATAAACATAACATGACAATAGTATGTATATCATATCTCATGAAAACTGATTCTAACACAAACTGTACTCCTAACAATGCACATCCAAAATACAAACTAAACCAAACGAAAACCCAAAAAAAAAAAAAAAAAAAAAATCCCAATAAAGACATAATTTTCCATGCAAACCAAAAAAAAAAAAAAAAAAAAAAACATTCCATGAACGACCGAATACAAAATTTACTTCATACTAACCTTCTTTTTAACCTAACAAATTTTCATTGTTTTATGCAAATCACATTCTCAAAAACACCACAGACAATGCAACCAACAAAATCAAACAAAGCCCGAAGAAAATTCATTTACACACATGTTGAGTAACTTCACATTTTCAATAGAAACCAAAGAAAACTAAAAAAACAACTTTACCGTAACATGCAGCCTTAAATTTAGCAACATTCTTTTCAACATTTACCTACTGTTCAAGCTACAACGAAGAGAATTGATATGAAATTATTTGTCTAAAAAAATAAAGCTTTGAACAAACAGGTTTATATAGATAAAACATTAGGTAATGGAACAATAAATCAGCAACTATAAACCGCGAACAACCCAGCAACTAAACACGTGTAACCACAATGTTTTTTTTAACCTAGCAACTAAACGCGTGTAAACGACAATGTTTTTTTTTTGGTTAAAAACGTTTTTTCAAAAAAATCTATCAAAAACCGCTTCCGAGAAGAATCAAACCGGCACATATCAACACACAAAATACAACCCAACCAACTGCACCACTGAATTGTCTGTAACAAAAACCAAACTCTTTACTATATATAAGCTTCTCAAAAACTAAAAAATTACTATTCATGAACATTCAAATATAACATATAGGATAATACAAAATATATAATATAAAATCATATATTTCTTCAAATTTTTTAACTTCTTGATTAGAATATATGATAACCCTAATGAGTAATAAAAGAAGTAAAAGGTGGTTAGATTGGTAATTTGTTATTAATAAAACCAACAACAGTTTCGAAAACATGGTTTTTGTGGCTTTTGGAAAATAGATTTTAATCCATACCAACAAGCCAAAACAAAAAAAACTTTTACTAAAGTCGAACAACTTATTGAGTTATTGTTTTTTTTTGAAAAAAACCAGTAAATTAATAAGTTTCTAAACTCAATCCAAAACATGCTCTAAATATGCACTGTTTGGTGTTTTTCTCTCTCGGTATGCCGGCATAAAATTTGTTGAAAGCATCAGTACTTGTATTGGTATTATCCGAATCGGAAATACTATTTGGTTTTATGATATTCAATCGATGTATAAGTCTGAATATTTTTATCAGGTTATATCAAATAGTTTGTTTGATTAAACCATTGTAAAACATTTTGTTTTGTTTTGTTTTTTTTTTTAATCATTTTAACAATACTCAGTATAGTATCGGACCGAAGTGATAGCTATCAAACAAAAATAGTGCGACATGCTTATTTTTAGCGCTTTGATGTAAATTTTATTCAAATTCGAATATACAGTTGCGGTGTACTTATTTTTTTTTTTTATCTAAATATGCCGTTGCGATGTGTTTAAAACCAAGCCTTGCAAATTTACCATCAGATCCACACCCCACGGTATAAACATTTGTGTAAACGAATTGTGTAAAACTTGAGCTTGACTCATTGGCTTTAGAGAGTTCAAGTTGGGGTCGTCTCAAAGACCTTGTGGTGGACTGGTATGAGAAGTGATGGATAAGGCTTTGGGGCTGGAAGGTCTTAAGTTCGATCTTGATCCCGCCCGGGTTTTACCGATCCTCTATTGTCGTGCCTTCGGGCGGGTAGGGGGTCGGGTTTTCCCCGGTTCGGGAACTTGAGGGCTTACTAGTACAAAAATGGTTTAATGGTACGATCAATTCTTTTTTTTTTGGTGCAATTGTATAATACATCGCACCAAATAATAAAATTAACGTATATTAATTAATCACAGTATTATAAAATAGATCACATAGCATCATTAAATAACTTTTAATGCTAATGAAATATATTGCACCATAAAATTGATTTTATGATGCTGTACGCATCAAAATACTTGATTATCTCTTTATTATAATAATGTAAAAGTCAAATTCGATGACTTTCTCCTCATTCTAATCCCACGTATTAAATTCCTATTAACCCTCAATAATATTATATTTTGAAACATTGTCCATGGTAATCTGCAACTTTGTTGAAGAGTTAACATAATCTCAAACTCCATATCCCTATATCTATGGCCATTCACCTCTATCCCTCATAATTCACAACATTCAAATATAATCTCCTCCTCTCCCTTAAGAAAATCAGCAGCCCCATCTCCCTCTGCTTTGATCAGCCCTACACCAACAAACAATATTGGATTCCCAAGAACAAGTTTTCAATATCATTCTTAGGTAACCAAGCTACCTAATCTCTTGTTAATTCATTAAATCACTTAATCTAAACTCTAAAACTAACATAAGCTGTTGTTGTAATCATCCAAAAATATCCAGCAAGGAATCTTGATCGTGTGAATCGAATCAAACAAGCGATCTCAAAACTCGTCTTCGGTACCACCTTATTCTTATTTATTCTTTGTGTCAGATTTCTTTTATTCAAATTAAACCACTAAAAACGGATGATCTAATGTTGTGAACATGCTAATAAGGGTTTTTCATAAAAATAAATCGGATTAAGATTGAAACATGCAAGGTTTAATATAAAAACCTGTTAAAACATGCAAACCATGCACATCAGAAAGTTACTGCAGAAAGTTTTTGAAATTGTTTGGAGTATAACTTGATCATACAAACATAAATTTGGCTAATTGTTGAACCAAAATAATAAGTATGATGTTTAGTTGTCGTACAAAAATTTTCATAATTTTTCGTGAACCCTAAGATTGTTTTTATGATTTTTTTATCAATAGAGGTCAAATTGAGTTTTTAGCTGGAAAATAGGGTGCAATAAGAGATTCATAACTCAATCAATTTTACACAAAAAGCTTTCAAAATTTTACAAAAGGAAGATCTTTGAGCCCTTCAAATTATCCCACTGGTCTTGCATTAATTGGGTAAACCTAGATTTTTTTATGATTTTTTTGTTAATTGTCATCAGAAAATGACATTTTTGCCCTTGCGGTAATCCAAGATTTATTTTCCAGCTTTCTGTACACATTTAGACAAGATAAAATTTTAGTAGGTTTACTGGACACAATAGGACGTATCATATTTTTTTTAGAATTAATTTCAAAGGTTTACTATTTTAAATAAAATTCACAAACTGATGTAAAAATCGGATCCGAACAAAAGCTGCTGAATGTTTTGTTAAGATTATAGCTTGCTTCATATTAACCTTATAGGATGCTTAAATGATCAAAGACTATAATAAACATCATCGTATACTACCAATAAGTTAAACCATTAAGTATGTTAATAGTTTAACCATCACAACAATGCTTATTAGTCATTGATCTTAGTCCTTATACGTGTAAATATGCGTGTAGCTTTCGCGTAGGAGGAATTTTGTTGAGCTTACGTAAATTTTCATCATTTGTTTGTTTATTTTAATTTGAAGATGGATCGTGCTTTCTGGATGTACAAAAGTTCACATCTTTCATCAACATATATAGAGGGTGTTAAAAGTTTTCTTGAAGCTGCCGAAGCTAATCGGGTGAATAAAAGAAGTAATAAGATTTGTTGTCCTTGTAAAGTTTGTAATAATTTTAAAAGATTTGATGATATCGAGGACATAGAGTTTCATTTGGTGGAAAATGGTTTTATGCCTGGATACACGTGTTGGTCAATGCATGGAGAGTCACTACATGATCATAGCATGTTGTCGATCAATTCACACAATAATGACAATCCGTTGAACAATGATTCATACCTTGATGATGATAATGACCGTTCAAATGAACCCAATGACAATTTAAATGAAATGTTGCATGATATAGAGACTAATATTAGTGATGATGAGCAAGAAAAATTACAACACATGTTTGTAGATGCACAAAAACCATTATATGCCGGTTGCAATAAGTTTATGAAACTTGATGCTGTGTTGAAGTTATTTAACTTAAAGTCCAAAAACGGATGGAGTGATAAAAGTTTCACAAGTCTATTAGTGCTTTTGCATGACATGCTTCCAGAGGGCAATGAGTTACCTATTTCAACGTACCAAGCAAAAAAGTTGATGTGTCCTATGGGATTGGAAGTTGAAAGAATACATGCATGTCCAAATGATTGCATGTTGTATAGAAATGAGTTTAAGGATCGACATGATTGTGTTATCTGCCATACATCAAGGTATAAACGTAAAAAAGAATCAGATGAATTTGATGATGATGATGTGACAAAAAATGGACCACCGGCTAAAATGTTGTGGTATCTCCCCATTATACCTAGACTAAAAAGATTATTTTCAAACGAAAAAGAAGCAAAGTTATTACGTTGGCATTCGGATGAGCGTGTAACTGATGGAAAACAAAGACATGTAGCGGATTCACCACAGTGGACAAACATAGATGACATGTATCCAGAATTTGGAAAAGAGATTAGAAATATACGGTTTGGGCTTAGTTCAGATGGTATCAATCCTTTCAGGAACATGAGCAGTTGTCATAGTACGTGGCCGGTTCTCTTATGCATTTACAATCTTCCACCATGGTTATGCATGAAACGAAAATACATTATGATGTCGTTGTTGATTCAAGGTCCGAAACAACCAGGCAATGATATTGATGTTTATTTGTCTCCTTTGATTGATGACTTAAAAACACTTTGGAATTCAGGTGTCGACGTGTATGATGCTTATATGAAAGAACACTTTCAATTACGGGCCATGATTTTTTGCACTATAAGTGATTTTCCAGCATATGGTAATTTATCAGGATACGTTGCAAAGGGTAAGAAAGCTTGTCCCATTTGTGAAGACGAGACAAGTTCAAGATGGTTAAAAAATTGCAAAAAAACTGTATACATGGGACATCGGAGATTCCTTCCGACTGGTCACATTTTTCGAACTAAAACAAAGGAGTTTGACGGAAGTACCGAGACTAGATCAATGAGGAAAAGATTTGATGCATTTTCACGAGTTGAAAATTTAAATGTTGTGTTGGGAAAAAGAACCCGTGCTGATAAAAAAAATCGTGCTGATAACAGAACTCGTGTTGATAAAAATGCCATCTGGAAAAAAAAGTCAATCTTTTGGGATTTACCTTACTGGAAGCATTTAGATGTTAGACATTGTCTAGATGTTATGCATATTGAAAAAAATGTATGTGATAGTTTGTTGGGCTTATTGTTAGACATTCATGGGAAAACAAAAGATGGGCTTAATGTACGTAAAGACATGAAGGAGATGGGAATACGTAAGGAGCTTGCACCCGTTGAAAGGGACAACCGTTTATATCTGCCACCTGCTTGTTATACTATGTCAAAGGTTGAAAAAGAAAAGTTTTGTAAATGTTTACATGATATTAAGGTTCCATCGGCTTATTCGGCAAACATTAAAAGGTTAGTGTCGATGAAAGACCGTAAATTGCTTGGAATGAAGTCTCATGATTGTCATGTATTGATGGCACATATGATTCCTATCGCAATTCGTGGATTGTTACCGGATAACATACGACATACAATCACAAAGCTTTGCTTATTTTTCAACAACATTAACTCAAAGGTTATTGATGCAGAAGTTTTGGATGAATGGCAAAAGGACATTACGGTTACCCTTTGTGAACTAGAGATGTACTTTCCACCTTCATTTTTTGATATAATGGTTCACCTAATATGTCATATTGTACAAGAGATTAAGGCATGTGGTCCTGTATTCCTACGATACATGTACCCATTTGAAAGATATATGGGTGTTTTAAAAGGTTATGTAAGAAACCCCAATCGACCTGAGGGCAGTATTATTGAAGGATACACTTCTGAAGAGGTGATTGAGTTCTACCAAGGTAATTGTATCACAACAGTATAATAAATCACACACGCACAAATATATATATATATATATATATATATATATATATATATATATATATATATATATATATTATAGTGTTTTAGTTAAATCTAACTTCCAATGTAATTTTTTTGACAGGATATATGGAAGGTGGCGAAAGTGTTGGTGTTCCTAAAAGTCGTCATTCGGGTCGACTTGATGGTAAGGGAGGAGTTGGTATGAAAATAATCAAGCCAACTCATGATATTTTAGACCTTGCACATTTGGTGGTCCTAAATCACATGTCGTGTCTTACTCCATATGTTGATGAACACATGAACACATTGCGGTCGAGATACCCAGGTAAAGACCAAATGTGGTATATAACAAAGCATAACAAAGACTTTTCGAGGTGGATGACAGAAAAGGTAATGGAAAGTAATACCGATAAATATGTGAAAAGGTTAGGGCAACGCCCGAATTTTGCAGTTAAATCTTACCAAGGGTACGACATCAACGGTTATACGTTCTACACCAAAGATCAAGATCTAAAAAGTACGACGCAAAATAGTGGAGTTACAATCATCGCGTCAGCGGCCGAATTCGACAGAGTGGATCATAATACAATGACACGAATTGCCAAAGAATCTTATTATGGTGTCATACAAGAAATTTGGGAATTGGACTATTATGATTTCACTATTCCTGTGTTCAAATGTAAGTGGGTGAATAACCGTACAAGTGTTAGAATTGACAAATATGGTTTTACACTTGTTGACCTTTCAAGTAATGGCTATGTTTCTGAGCCATTCGTTCTCGCAAGACATGTCACACAAGTGTTTTATGTCAATGACCCGAGCAAACCAACACACCATATTGTATTGCAAGGTAAGCGACGTATTCTTGGTGTTGATAATGTCGTTGATGAGGAAGAGTACGACCATTTTGATGATCTTCCACCATTTTCTGTCGGCATTGAACCGGGTAATCATGACAACATTACTGACACCCCATACTTACGGTCTGACCATACCGATGGTATATACGTTGATTAAGGTTTGTGATGTGTGTGTGTGTATATATATATATATATTCTTATTTTTTATATGAATTTTATAATATAGTCAAATTATTAATATTATTTTATTTAATTTTAAGCAGGATAAATGGTGAAGGAAAGAAACAGAAAAATAGAAGTCTTGCTCAAACTAGAGTACAAGAGATCGACTGAAGAACAAGAACCAGCATCAAAATAGCGAATTCGCATGTCTGCTTGTCTGTTAATTTTATCTTTTAGGGACCTAATGTTAAATACTTCACAAGTGGCTAGTAATCATATTTTGAATGCACTAAATCAGTAACCAGTTATTTCATAAACTAAGTTACAGCGGCGGAAAACCACAGTGCAGTAGCACAGTTGTCTGAGCTGCAAAACGGCTTGTGGCGACTGTAAAACAATACGATTTTATTAGTCGTTTTGTAATTTGGGAATATTGATTTATTAGTCGTTTCGGTATAGGTTTAAATGGGTTAATTGGGTACCTCTAAAATGCAACATCTTTGCTTGGTTGTTTTGGTTTGACGGTCCTCGTTTTGATGACGCGTCCGTTTGTTAAAGTTCAAAAAAAAAAAAAAAAAAAACTAAAATAATAACTGTTTTATCAAATCTTCAGTGACTATCTAAATCAAAATATTGAGTTACGCTATAATTTGGATTAATCCAAAATCTTATGACTTGATTGTGTTTATCTAGTATAGTTGAAAAAAAAAAACTTCTTGATAAAAGAAAACAATATATTTTTTTATTCAAATTTACGTAAAAACTAAAATTATAACACTTAATTGATAAGTTTTCATAGAATTGGATTAGATTCAGATCAATACTTCCCTCCAACTGTTCCCTCCTAAATATCAGCATTGAACATTCAGTTTAATACTACCCCCCTTCAACTGTTCCCTCCTAAATATTCACTACAGCCCGCTCGATTGATATTCATCATCTAATTTCAGACCTGTTCCACATAACCGCCGCCCGTTGACACACCACCGCAGTCACTGCCGCCCGTTGTCGTCACCGCCAGGTTCCACACCACAACGAATTGAAGGTGATAACTTATATGGATTTCTTATTTGAAACCGTTGATACTATAAACGTGCAAGTGTTCACATATGTTACAATTTGCATTGTCGTTGTACGTTAAATTATCGTTTAGTATATGAACCTATAGTTTGATTGATAAATACTACCATTTTCCCCTGTTTATAAAGAAGGTGAGTTTGTCAGGACGTTTTGAAAACAATTTCCTATTTTTTCAATAGATCTAGACTTTCTATTAAGGATTGAACATGAAAGAGAATTCCTAAGATTAATAATAGAAGCGGAAGTAAATTGAATGTGTGTTATGGAGAGAATAAGAGGGAAGGCTTATTGATTGATAATTGAATGTATATGTACTTGATATGTATGTATATATGTTTGTATGTAACTTTTTAGTTGATTAAATATAGTTATGTTATATGTTTTTGTTCAATGGTTTAGGTATGTCGAAAAGAGGAAGAGGTCAACGCGGTTGCGCTTCTTTTTCACAGAAGTTAAACGAGCGTGATTATTACATTACTTTTGGGGTTGACAACCAGCCGGTGGGTCCTACAAGAATTAAATTTGTATCATGGTTTGGAATAGAGGTTAAACAAAGATTTCCATTACATCTTGACACAAGTGAGCTTCCTAAAAAATGGTTTGATGAGTTATGGTTGGCAACCCAGGTATTATATTTTATTATCTGTAAATTATTAGAGCTATGGAGTACATGTAAATTAATTATTATGTTTAACTTATTGTTTTGTAAATACTAGTCAAAGTGGAATTTTACAACCAATGCTCCCTACGAAGTTATGAGGAAAAAAGCTATGAGAATCCGAACAAATTTTAAAAGTAGGATCTTTACTGAATATGTAAGCGATGGGAGGACGGGTTGTGATTCACATGAATATCTTGATCCTGAACAATGGGATAAGTTCCTTGAAAAAAGGAATACTGAGAAAGCAAAGGAAAAAAGTAAAAGGGCAAAAGAAAATGCAGCTAAGAACACATGCCCGCCTCGCGTAGGTCGAAGTGGTTGGTTTGGTTTTGAAGGTAAAGTTGACACCGTATGGTCTGAACTCCTAGCAAAAAATAAATCTCTTGAAGGCTTAGGACATAAGCGTACCAAAAAATATATAGCGGGTCGAGCAAAAAAAAACAAAGTAACAAACTCGTATGAACTTCCACCAGATACGATGGAAAGAGTCAATCAACTGGTAAGTAATTGTGTTGTTTGATTATATTAACTTATATGTATCATAATCAAATGCTTTAACAAATATTCGTTTTATAGGTTGATGAGGATGGAAGGATGAGAAACGATGATAGTTATCTTGAAACAAGCGAAGACCCAATAGTTAGAGTTTTGGGACCAAAGAACAAAGGGCGAACACAAGGTGAATCCGGACACATAGGTAATGATTATACACACACATTTATAATTATAAACTCATATAGTATATATGTATATATATATATATATAGAGAGAGAGAGAGAGATTGATTTAGTTATAATATTGAGTTTATAGGTTCAATAAAGGTTCATGAAGGATCGTTTAAAGCTAGTAGACAAGGGGTAAGAAATGACTCTATTGTGGATGTGAACCGTGATACAGTCTTGTCACCACGGGTGGACACGAGGCATGGTATTCGTGACTCTAGTTGTGGGTCTGGTCAATCATTTATGGACTATCCACCTATCCAGGTAATTAATTTATAGTTTGTTAAAAAAAATGTTTTTAATATATATGTATATATTAAATGTTGTACTGTTTTGTAGAAACTTACTAAATGTGAGTTGAAATCAAAATGTTATTTAATATATATTTGTATATATTTAAAATGTTGTATTATTTTGTAGAAACCTACCAAATGTGAGTTGATATCTCATCATCACGTTCGCACGGAAGAGTGGCTGGCTAGAGGTATGGCATATCCAACCACTCCAAATATGAATCTAAATGGGAACCCAATAGAGGAGGGTTGCGTCAAAGTGCATATTCTTTCTATTAAGAATAAGCATTCAGAATTGAGTGTCCCTAATGAAACACGTAATGAAGTTTTTGAAACTATTGGAGATACACTTCATGGTTATGTTCAGTGGCCAAGACGATATGTGAAGGTATATTTTTTTTTATATTTTATATTATATTTTAGTATATCAATATTACTTTTAATATTTATGGTAAAATTGTAGCTTTTGAACGAAGATGCACCAAGCAAATCAAATGCCCCAAGAATGGCCTTGAGTCGCGATGATGACACCACGAAGACTTCTGGATATCGTCCACAGGTAATTCTATATTAATTTAGATTTATTTCTTTGCATATTATAACAATTTGTTTGTTACTTTAGCCTATGGAAATCGACCCATTTCTACAAATCCAACCTCAGGGATATGTGATGCAACCTCAAGATGTTCAAGGCAGTTATATGAGTTTGGTAATTAATAAAAAACTTGTTATTATAACAATCCATATAAATACATATACATTTAAGTACTAATGTTGTTTATAATCATTTTAGTTAATGAATGTGAATAACCGGCAAACTGCTTCACAAAATTCATTTGACTTGCATGCTTCCGATATCGAGCTAAATGCCAATCTCGTCCCCGAGCCCGAGCCTAAGACCCCATTTATTGATCCTGATGTAACTCGTGCCTTGGATATAATAAAGAAAAGGCCTCAACCAATTCGAGAATTTGTTGATCGACTACGAACTCATGTTGGTGAAAAGTATTATATAAAGGTCACTTCACCTGAAGGGATGTATCGCGAACCGGTTGACGAGTGCATTTTGTATTCCGATATCTTAAACATGTTCATAAAAGGTTGGCTTGATGTCACAATATTACACTGGTTTGCCATGTAAGTTATTAACTTATTATTATTGTTTTAATATGGTGCATTAACATTTTTAGGTAGATTTGAATTTACTAACGTTATCACGTTCTTTTTTTAGGCACTTCTTTGAGTCGCCCACTTCCCGGTGTGCTTTTTTCAATCCAAAAGCAATCAATGGACCACAGTGTATGACAAATCGTAAAGAAGTTGGAATACACATAGAAGAAATACGTGAGCTTCATTCTAAGAAAACATTTTATCTTGCACCATATATAGCCAGGTACTATAACTTCCTCACCATACATGCACATACACATACAAATACTTACCTAACTTGGTCTATAATTTTTATTTTTGTAGTAAACATTGGTCGCTTATAATAGTTTGTCCTCACTTCAAATTCGGTTATATTGTTGATTCTGCACGACATGAAAAAAGCGAGGAAGACTACATGCTCATTCCTATAATTGAAGAAGTTTTTAAGATTAATTTTAAGTGGCACATGGCACAGGTATGTGAATAGTTTATTTTGTAAAAAATAGTTTAGTCGAGCAATTTATTTTCATGTGTTTAAAATGATTAATTGTGAATATAATGCAGTGCAAGCAACAAGAAGGCTCTTGGGAATGTGGGTATATGGTAATTAAACACATGCAAGAGTTTGTTGACTATATTCAACATGATATTGTTAATCGAGTAAGTGTTTGTAAATATTCATAAACTTTGTCTATTGCATTAAATTGTATACAATCTAACATTTTTACTTACCTGTTCTGTAGCTTTGGAATGAAGAAGGGTGTGTTTTGCATTCTCAAATTGACGATTTAGTCCTAGACTTAATGGAGGGATTTATTAGGAAGGTGTTTAATGTGATGGTGTAAGCGTATGTTTGTGTTTTTTTGGAGACTTTTGTAATTTGATATACTTGAATGGTTGTTTAATATTAGTGAATTTTGTTGTGTTTAATTTTTATTTTGAACCATGTTTATGTATATTAAGATTTTATTAGGAAATATGATTGAAAATTCTGGAAAATTACAAATTATTAATAAATTATATATTATTTTGCTTTATTATTTGGGGCCATGGTTATTAAATGGTGCGGAATACATGTTGCCACGTGTTAGAAATATGTGATATCCATCATTGATTTTTTGATGCGGATGAGATGTTAAATGGTGCGGATTGGGTTTTGCACCAACAGATGATCCATTATTTGATGCCATATTTGTTAGTGCGACCCTTACATAGCTTAAAACATTGCATCAAAAAACCTATTTTGTACTAGTAGGCTACCCAGCGCTATTGGTAAACCTGAACGTATGGGGAGCTTTCACCCAAAGGGCGGGCGTCCCCAGGTAATCGCGCATTAGTTTCGTTAGCCGTTTAAAAAAAAAAGCTGAAGTGCGTATGGGGAGCTTTCAACCACGATTCCTTACTCGACTTATTTATTATTTGTTACTTATATTTGTTATGGCAACAGGCCTAACTTTTTTTTACAGTTTTCGAAAACGGCTCAATAGTTAAGTTAACAAGTCCAAATTACGCCTTATAGTGCCTATGATTTCCATATGCTTCACAACAATCCTATCAAATCAGATGAAAACGACCAGAAAACGTTAGCTACTCTACCTATAACAAGCTTCCATTCCAATCATCTGACATATCTTGCTTTACCTTTACTTGTTAACCATCCTATCAGGTTTGTTGGAAATGGAATGTGGCACTCTCCCAGCCCCCCTCACTCAAAATAGTTTACATATTTTTACTAACTTTACAAGTCAATGACACCAAACATAGCAACAACCCTTTTGCTTCATTCATAAACCATCTAGGTTTCTTGTCCTACATCATACACTTTTAATATTCAATCACTTCAACTCTAAGTATCACAATACCCATATCCAATATTTGTATATAAACATTAACACTCCCATACAATTCCATATCTTCATAGAAAAGTTGGTTTTTTTTCGCCGAAAATGAGGTCAAGAACACAATATCCGGTTAACACCAAGCACATTGTCATCACGATTATCGTTGTGTTCTTTCTCCTCTTTGTATTCCGATCAACATCTTCATCTTCGTCTTCCAACAACGCCACGATTCCCCAAACCATCATCCCAAAAGCGGTTTCGGATTCATTTAGAAACATTCAAAAGGCGACCGAATGCTCACCAACATGCACCAAAATTCCGCCTGCTTTAGCGCAAGCGTTAATCCACTACTCAACATCTACCATCACGCCACAACAAACCATCAAAGAGATATCCGTGACTAAAAAAATTTTAGACAAGAAATCGCCTTGCAACTTTCTAGTTTTCGGTCTAGGCCACGATAGCCTAATGTGGAGCTCACTAAACTATGGTGGGCGCACGGTTTTTCTAGAAGAAGACGAGGCGTGGATCGAGCAAATCAAGAAAAGGTTCCCTATGTTAGAGTCATACCATGTGACCTATGATAGTAAGGTGCACCAAGCCGATAACCTTATGGAAGCCGGTAAAGGGTCAGAGTGCACCTCGGTTGGTGACCCAAGACACTCAGTATGTCAGTTGGCACTTAAAGGGTTGCCTAGTGACATTTACGACACGACATGGGATTTAATCATGGTGGATGCACCCACGGGGTATTATGATGAGGCGCCCGGGAGGATGAGCGCGATTTATACGGCTGGGATGATGGCGCGGAACCGGGAAGATGGGGAGACTGATGTGTTTGTGCATGATGTAAATAGGGTGGTTGAAGATAAGTTTTCTAATGCATTTTTGTGTGAAGGATATATGAGGAAACAAGAGGGGAGGTTAAGGCACTTCAGGATTCCAAGTCATAGAGAAGATCCTAGCAAGCTCTTTTGTCCTAAATTCTAGTTCCACATCTCACCTGATCATTTTGGTTTTAAAATATTGATCTTAATATCTTTCAATTGCTTCTTGTTCTTATAATAATCTTGATTTCTATTTTTATTTTTGAGCATGTAAAATAAATTGTATTAGTTTAAATTTTTTTAGCAATACTATGATGAAATTTTGTTCTAAACCGCTTTTTTTACATATACTTTTGAAAGCTTCATTTTATTTTGTAAGACTATATTGCATGCCCCCTTCCCTTGTTTACATCAGCATCACGTCACCACCCTTTCCCCATTTGAGGGGTGTGCTCCCCCTTTCCCTTCTATTTTTTTATTCTTTTTATTTAATCTAATTTATAATTTACTTATTTTTTCATTAAAATAAAAATAACTACATAAAAAAATACGAAACTATATAAAAAAATAAACGAAACTTCCATAAAAAAATAAAACTAAAACAAACCTAAGGTATACCGGGTGGTGTGGGAAACGTGAAAGGGGCTTGCGTCAAGGAAGTAGTTGGGAAAAATGGTGGCGAGTTTGATCGTGTAGGATCCATGATTTTAGTGTATGAATTTTTTTATAAAAGGCAGTGTGTGTGTATGTTTGAGTGAATGGTGGGTAAATGGTGAGGTAAATATAAATATATATACAAAAGTTAATTTTTTTTTTTAAATTCGACCGTTTAGCCAACGGTCAACTCCAACGTTCAAAAAAGTGGATCGGGGAGGAGGGGGATTTACCCCGTTGCACCGAAACAAGGTTTTGGGGGGGGGGGGGGGGGTTGAGTCGATGAAGGGTGCCACATAGGCTCACCGTTCCCAGTTATCGACCCAATCCGTTTAGCCTAATGGTTAACCAATAGGATCCTAGGATTAATACACCCCCTGATATCAGCATGACATCACAAACCAAATATACACCATTTAAAGTAAACTTTATTTTACCTTTATTGGGAACAAACATATTTATAGGCACCACCATTTGTTAGGGCATAAGGAGCACTCCACTGAAAGTGTTTTCACTTCACTGATTTCTACCAATCCTGCACTGCCACATCACTTCACTGATTTCCTTCACTGAAACACTTTTTTGGAGGCAGCACTCCACTGATTCACTTCACTTAAATTTTTTTTTCTATTTTTTTTAAATAACATTAATTAATCCATATTAGTTTAAATGTATTTGAAACTAAAAATTCTATTTTTTTAATTATATACATTATTTAATCCATATTAGGTTAAATGTATTTGAAAATAAAAATTCTATTTTTTTGATAAACATTATTTAATCCATATGGCCCACATATCATTTGTCTTTATCTATTTATTTATTTCTTCACACACAACCACACCTAGCTATACATCTACTTCTTCACCTTCTTCATCTTTACACAGAAGGTAAAAAAAAAAGAGAGAAATACACGGATAGTCCCTATGGTTTATAGGAAGTAACATGTTAGGATACTAACTTTATTTTTTAACATGTTAAGGGTTTATGGTTTCAGTTTTGTAATATATTGGGGTACTAGGGTTAGGATCAAATACACAGTGAAAGAAAAATAGGAAGTCGTAGGAAGGGTATCAAACGGACTCCGATTGAACTCATTCAAGCGGCATTGGAATCATCTTATCGAACCCTACGTCGTTAGTTTTTAGGTCTTCGTTTTTTGGGGTTTTAGCTTTGTAGTTTTTAGAATATGCGTTATATCATTGTGTCTTTTATGTACCATTGTGTCTTTTTCTTATTTTTCATCGTTGTGTCATTTTTTCAATTCATTGTGTCTTTTTTCTTCAGCATTGTGTTATATTTTTTGGCACTGTGTTATATTTTGTGGCTCATTGTGTCATATTTGATGATCTATTGTGTTTTTTGTATCCTTCTCACCCTTCTCATTTTTTGTAGCCTTTGTAGAATAACCCAACCCTGGGGTACTAAGGCCAACTCCATTAGTTTTTCTAGTTAAGTTTTGATAAAATAACTAAAATGCCCTATTATAACTAGATATTCTTGTAAGTAACTCTATTTGATTACAATGATATTATTTTGGAATTTATTGAAACTAGAATTATCTATTAATATTATCAAAACATAAAAATTTGTAGTTACAAAAATATATTAAATTAGATAATTATACTTTTTGCGTTTTAATATTTATCTTTTATAAAACAATAATTTTCTCCATATAAACCAACGTCGATAAGCGTAACTCGTATTTGTCATCAAGCACCACGTCACCTCTTATCTCCACCGTCATTGCTGCCATGCATTATCTATATTTAAAATGCATAGAGTTGATGTGTTGCTTGATGTAGAATTAGCTATTAATGCACAAAGAGTATAATTATTTAATTTAATATATTTATATAATTTAAAGTTTTAAAATAATACTAATCGATAATTCTATGTATTAAAAACATAGATGACCTTGTAAAATATTGATAACACATGAAAACAAAGGCAATGGAGATGAGAGTATACGTGGTGCTTAATGGCAACTACGAATTAGGCTTAGGGGTGATGGTTTACATGGATAGAAGTATTGTTTTATAAAAAATATATACCAAAACGGATATGTTATAATTATTTAATTTTGTATATTTTTACAATTTAAATTTTCTAAGTTTTAATAACATTTATAGATAATTCTATATATTAAAAAATATAGACGACCTTGTCAAATATAGATTACGCATGACAGCAATGGCGATGGAGATGAGAATTTACATGATGCTTGATGGTAGATACGAATTAGGCTTATCGGCGGTGGTTTATATAGATAAAAGTATTATTTTATAAAAAAAATATTAAAATGTGTAGAGTATAATTATTTAATTTAGCATATTATTAAAAATTTAGATTTTTAAATTTAATAATATTAATAGATAATTCTAATTTTAATAAATTGTAAAAAGTATCCTTGTAAATCAAATAGAGTTACTTACAAGAATGTCCCATCTAGTTATTCTCGGGCATTTTAGTCATTTGATCAAAACATAACTGGAAAAACTAACGGAGTTAGCCTTAGTACCCAACATGTTACAAAACCGAAACCATAAGCCCATAGCATGTTAAAAAATAAAGTTAGTACCCT
This sequence comes from Ambrosia trifida, assembly GCA_028751855.1. Classification (NCBI taxonomy): domain Eukaryota; kingdom Viridiplantae; phylum Streptophyta; class Magnoliopsida; order Asterales; family Asteraceae; genus Ambrosia; species Ambrosia trifida. The sequence continues at coordinate 57,890,132 of CM054128.1, read as the reverse complement.
AAGATGTTACTTCCTATAAACCATAGGGACTATCCGTGTAGTTCTCTCAAAAAAAAAAAAAAAAGGAAAGCATGGTGCAACTTAAAAGAATATAGAGGGAGAGAAGAAATTAAAGAATATAGAGAGACTGAAGAGAAAGATTAGAAAGAAATAATATTTTATTTAAATTTACGGGTTCACATCCGTTAGATAGAACCAGCAAAAGCTTCACGGGACCCCTACCAGCACTATTAGCGGCGGTGTTACCGTGTTGATAATGGGGTACCCGTGACCCCCTTATCTTTTATTATATGACAACAAAATCGAAACATGAAATTGCAAACGACTCAATATTATTTATTGTAAGTGTGCATCTCGATTTTAACAATTTAAAAGATAAAATACACAACAGTAATAGATTTTATTAATACAATAATGTTATACTCTTTCTAATTAATTGAAAAAGGCAAAAAAAAAAAAAAAATTATAATAAATAAAATAAAACAAGAACAAAAAAAATAAACCACCAGGTAGGGATTTTTTTTTTTTTAACAAAATAAGGCTGAATTTCATTCCTTTTTTAGCTTTCGATGTACAAGATTTACTTCGGGTCCAAGATAGAGTGGCAAGTTCTAAATGGACGAAGAAGATTATTAGAGGTATTGTCATGACTACTTGTTAGGTTATTTGGAAGTGCAGGAACGATAAAGTGTTTAACGATGTTACGCCCAAGGTAGTTGAAGTGGTGGCTATGGTTAAGTCTAGTACGTTTTTGTGGTTAAAGAATAGGTCTAGATTTGTTGTCATCCACTGAGAAGATTGGGTGGTTTATCTTATGTATATGTTGTAATTGGCTTGTTGCGGTGGTCCTTGCTTTGAGGATTCGCCCTTTGTTTTAATGAAGTTCTCTTTTAAAAAAATAATAATAAATAAAATAGAGGGTAGACGGATAATAAGTTACGCCACCATCCCTTTATTGAAAACAATGATTTGAATAGATCTAATACTAAATCACAACAATCAACACAAACAGAACAAAGAATAGCGACAAAACGGTGACCAAAATCTTATTATTAACCCACACCAAAAACACCCCCCAAACCCTAGAATCCAGCCAAATCAGCTGAATTCATAAATGAGAGATATAATATCTCAATTTTAACTGATTGTTTAGATCTGTTATGTAACACCCTAAACCAATTTACAGAAAAACGTGCAGCGGAAATACCAACCGAAAAATTTATTTCTTTTAAAAACAACCTTGATGTTTAGAACCCAAATCTACTAAGCATTTTAGGTATTACATCTTTTAAATATGTTCTATTACATTAAACGTGACCCATCTATATCACGTTATGGGGTCGTCTCCTCGTACAATCCGCCTCCTTGCTCGATCTTCCTCCTTCCCTTACTCTATTAGGTAGACAAGACAACCTGCGATCACCAAATAACCGTTTCGTTAGTTCATTTAGTGACTTAATGCACACTACTCAAAATGCGGAGATAATATCCATAGATACTCCATGATCCCGTTCCAACGCCTTTTTGGAAGTTCGGGTGTGTTACCCCGAGCTGATCCTACAAGTCTCATGCATTCACACTTATATACCTGCATCTTCATTACCATTCACATAACATGGTTAATAACCCCACAATTCATACAAATATACAATTTCCTCAATACCCCACAATACATACAAGCATACAATTCCCTCATATAACTTACTTTGACCCGTCATGTTACTCCTTCTTCGCCAATCTCTAAGACAACTATGACGTTTCCAATCCTATACTCAATCCACATATAACTACCAACCCTTACATACATGAAGCTCTCTCTCAAACCCGAGCATGAGTACACATATGTACTATAAATGAGGCTTGGAGTTGCTCGGGCAAGGTACGGAAGCATAAACAAGCTGAAAAATCAACATCCAAGGCCGAAAGGGGATTTGGCGTAGGGTACGCCAAAAGTGGCGTAGCCTACGCCACTTGCATAGGCAAGGGGTGACAGAGTGGCGTAGGGCAGCAAAATTTGGCGTAGGCAAACCAGACTTGGTGTATCCTACGCCAAAACTGGCCTAGGGTACGCCAACAGCAGGTCTTGCACAACGTTTTCCTTTTTCAATGCAATATCTTTCATGCCATTCTTACCCACAATTCCCGACATTCTAGCAACTCATTTACTAACTCTCCCGCCCATCATTCCACACATACCTTGATCAAGTCTCGGATCGAATGCACGCCCCTACGAGCTTCCGGTTTGAGTTCAAGTACCTACTATACTTGATTCGCTCAAACCTTGTCTACACTAGTTACATTTACAAAGGACAATGTCCAAGTTAACTACCATGTGAATCCTCGACCCATAACCAAAACCATGTACTCCTTCAAGATTCCCATTCTATGTGAACATAATTCAATATCATAGATGCGAGTTAAGTTCGGGAATCACTTACCTCAAGTCCTCCAAGTTCATGCTTGTTTATTTGCCTCCTTTTGACCCACTAGCTTCCCATGGTTGAGTCCATCCTTCCTATCCTTTCATATCATCATGTTCACATCATTGTTAGCATACATGATCATATCACACTAACAACTTTCCTCAACCAAATATCACATTTGACCTTCGTTAGTCAACTTCTATCATATCTAAAACATACATTAACAACCACATTTATTCTCACATCATATAATACCACTTACTATCATATCTGTCTCATAGTTCTAACATATTATGCGTCGCATAGTGTTTTAATCACACAATCAAGTTTGGGAGCCTAACCATGTTATTCTACATTGTTGACTTTCCAGAAAGTCAACTTCCAACTATACCAATATCCTACTTAGAAACATATGTCCATATTGATGTACTAGATCATATAAGATTCACCATAGACATCATATTCACATCTCATTTAAGATACAAGATCATTCATCACACCAATTAATCAACACATCGTGTACCTCATAATATTTAAGCATAGTGTACACACTACTAATGCATACTTCTTACCAAATCATACAATCAACTAATTCCCACATGATTTCTCTCTAAGACGAAATCCCCATGTTAACCTACTATCAATTGCACCAACTATCACATTACTTTCATACTTGTCGAGTCTTGCATACAAATTCACACATTATAGGACACACATACAACCATAAGATCACTTATGTGCATACATACATACCTACATATGATCCATTATAATTCACACATGGTTTCCATCAAAACACATCCTTTCTATTAATTTCCTACAATCATCATATTCCATTCATTCTCATCAATTACTTGCACGCAAGTTCATCTAAACATTTCATCGAACACATGGTGTGCGTACAACATTTAAAACACAATGTACAAGCATTTCATGCATACTTTCATAGCTCATAACATAAATCATCATATTTCTTCCCTACATTACATACCATTCATTTCAATAGTTATCAACATAGCCAATCATCACTTTCTTTTCAATGCACTCAACAATTAACTAAGAATGGTCTTGGATTACACCAAGATCAATACCCACTTTCATCATAGGTGTAAAACAACCTAATTAGCACATGAATCAAGCATAGCCTTATGTAGTATCACAAATTATGGCTCCTTTAGTGTCTATCAACCTCTAGACACCTTCATCCATCCTTGATTCACGTTTTCATATAAACCCTAGATTTTCACCACATTCAAAAACAAACATAACATCATAATAAGCCAAATTAAAGGTACCTTGATGTATATAAAACCTTAGATGACCCATAATTGGCTTCATGCATCATCTTGGCTTCTACTTTCTCTTGATTTGGAACTAGAGTTGAAGAAGCAAGGGTTTGGTCTTGGGTTGTTCTTGATGATCGACATACATAAGAATGTGTATGTTGACATCTTACTTCCCTTATCTATAACCCATTATTTTGCTCCTTGTCCAATTCTAGTCCCTCTAGTTTGATACCCTCCCAACAATGATTCAAACCTTATTGAAATTCTATATAACTTGTATATCTATCTAGGATAGGTACTTAGTTATTTCACCCCATGCCATAACACATTAAAACATGCTACTAAATTAAAATTCGGGTTTTGGGGCGTTACATGTTAGAGAACTAAGACATACAAGAAAGAAAACAATTGGGTTAGGGTTTTAATTTTCTTTCTCAAAAGATGCCCTTCTATATATAAATTGAACCCTAATCCAGCCCCTTCATTCATTAGCCGAACTAATATTTTTTAAATCCCTTATTCTCTCCAATCCTCTCAATTATTCAATTCGATTTTCATGTAATTATAGGTAGGTTTTTGTTTTAGATTTGTTAGTTTTTTTGGTTGATTTAGATTATTATTTGATCGCTAAGTGGCTTAATATGTTTATAGTTTTACGTCTTATGTTTTTATAGAGAATGTTTTGCTTAGATCTGGATTTTAAAAAGTGTTTTATTTAGATCTAAATGTTAGTTTTTTTACTGAATATTTGATCGCTAGGTGGCTTAATATGTTTAAAATTTACGTCTCTGATTAATTAAGTTGTTTTGATCTTGATTTTGAACAGTGTTTTGTTTAGATCTTGTAATTTTGTGGATTATGATACTTTTTTTTTGTATGAAATTTATTATGATTATGTTTTTTTATTAAATTCCGCTATGATTCCGTTTTGTATGAAAATCAATCTACGGATTATATAAAGATTGGGTGTTATATCATGATTTTAAACATTGTTTTGTTTAGATATAGAGATTTTATGGATTATGATTCTTTTTTTCTATTTAACTTTGTTATTGTTTTTTTTAATGAAATTCGGTTAATTTGATATAGAAATTGGATTGAAGCGTTTTGATGATTTTGTTTTTTAATGAAGTTTTTTTGTTACTAACTAGATCTAGGTTTAGCAAATTATGTTGCTTTGTTGTTAATCTTTGTTTAGAGATATGTTACTCATATTATGTTATGATTGTCAACAGATGCAAATATTCGTTAAGACGCTCACAGGAAAGACCATCACTCTTGAAGTTGAGAGTTCTGACACTATTGACAACGTCAAGACTAAGATCCAGGAAAAGGAAAGGATTCCCCTAGACCAGCAGCGATTGATCTTCGCTGGTAAGCAGTTGGAGGACGGTCGTACCTGGGCCGATTATAACATCCAAAAAGAGTCCACTCTCCACCTTGTCCTCCGTCTTCGTTGTGGAATGAAAATCCTTGTAAAGATACTTACCGGCAAGACGATTACTCTTGAGGTTGAAAGCTCAGACACAATAGACAATCTCACGGCTAAAATCCAGGACAAGGAGGGTATCCCACCTGACCAACATCATCTGATCTTTGCGGGTAAACAGTCGGAGGATGGTAGGACTCTTGCAGATTACAATATCCAAAAGGAGTCTACCTTGCATCTGGTTTTAAGGCTTAGGGGATGTATGCAGATCTTCGTGAAAACTTTGACTGGAAAGACTATCACTTTGGATGACTCTTTCGTATGCTGTTGTTCAATTATGATTTCTTCTTTTGTTGAAACAAACAACATAAGAAATGTAATATACATTCCAATTGCATCTGAATTCCATTCCATTTCATGAAACGAACGCTACCTAAGCTTCTCTCCTTTGTTCCTATTTGTAATAGTTTCAGAAAATCACTACACACCTATAAGTTTTATACCTATTTGTATTACCTGTTGAGTTGTGAAATAAAATAACCATTCACAATATTTTTTCTTCTCTCCATTTAATATGTTTTATAAAAAAATACTATGCCTATCAATTATTCTCTCGTATAATACTATATGCATACAAGACATATAGGGTCCATGACTGTTGCTACAACAAATAATAGCCTAACGTTAGTTCTGAGTCACAGGAAGGGTTAAAGGGTTCAAGGGTTTCAATCTGCCTAACGCAGGTCGTGGTGTCCTCCTACGTTGCAAAACGTAGAAGGAGGTTCAAGATAATATTTGTTTTAAAGTGTTAGAATTATGGTCTGAGTGTAACTCAATACCAGAATTGATATTCTAAGACTTGAGTGATGTGTTCGTGTGATGGAGATAGACTCCTCACGTGTGTGTGGCCAAAAAGAATAGAAGATTGAGTGTCTGAGAGAATAATCAGGGATGGATCAGATCTTTGGGATTGATCCTGATTATATAGAAGAGGTATCTTCTAATTTAGGTAGGCATAATATCTTGGAACATGATGCAACAAGAGGACAAGCCACTTTAAGCCGGCGGTGGCTTTGGACCTGCGGTCCGAGCTGTGCAATGTTTACACGACAGTTGCTTTGAGCTGGCCGAGGAAAAGGTGACAAGACAGGTCATCTTTTGACCTGTGCTTCTGTGTAATTTGAACCATTGTAGGTTTCAACACTTCAAGCATATGTTTGTGATGGTTATTAATCTTTTTGCCTTAGGCTACCCACATCGTCAGCCGCCAAGTCAGAAGTCTTTGTGGTGTAGCTAGAAGGCTTCTGACTGTTTGTTGTTTTTGTTCTTGCTTGAAAGGTTCAAAGGTTCGTGGGTTTTGGGCGGTTACTTTCTCTGGATTTGAATTGTGATTTGACTGTTTGACATGACAGGTGTCAGCCGTGCAGTCTTTGTATTAATTATAAGGCATCATTATCTATTTTATTTTTATAACAACTGCCTTTATATTACCTTTTTACCATAAAATCACTTTACTCTTTTATCTTCTTTTTCAACGATTCTTCTTCAATTTCTTAGGGTTTCGCTTATGCAATCATCAATTCAGTCCTTTCTTCTTTATTTTTCTTTGCCTTTGATCATCCTTCAAGGCATTACGGGTGCTAAGAAGGATATGTCTATCACCTTCTCTTCCCTTACACAAGAGGAAGTTGAAGCATTCTGCTTGGAGTGGGACATTGATCTGTCCTTCAAGCCTACTGCTCCTGGTCTTACAGATCCTGTTTCCAGTTGTCCTGATGGTTCGATTGCGTTATATTGTCGCATTTTGAGTTTTCCAACGTTCGTCATCCATTTTCTGTTTTCTTGCTCAATGTTCTTGAGTATTATAGGGTTTCGTTGGGTCAAATCCATCCTCATGGGGTTGGCAGTATTTTGCACTTTGAAATCCTATGTAGAGCTCTTGGTTATGACCCATCCCTTCTTATGTTTAGGCGTTTCTTTCGTCTCGCCAAGAATGGCGATTGGTTTACTTTTGAAGGGTCCTCAGTTGAAACCAACTTGATTTCTTTTCATGTAACAACTGTTGGTCAATGGAAGACCAGGTTTTTCTGGGTTTCTGAATCCATCTTCCCCTTCAAGCCTGTATGGAGGCATCCCGAGGCTGTTCTTAATGAAACAGAACCGTTGGAGTTTGCCTTGTTAGGATCTGAGTTTGATTGTTTTGATTGTTTAAGTATTAAGAACAATGAATGAAATGAATTATAAATAGAAAGTGCAGTGGAATGATAAACTATTAATCAACTGAGTTGTATATTTTGGCTTTCCTATCATCTGTTCTTCTCCAGGTCAGCAGACCCAACAATCTCCCCCTATAACAGATGATGCCAAAACTAAGCTTTATTTTGATCTTTATTTCTGATCAGACTTTCTCTTATCTGCCCTTTAAACTGTAGTTCAAAACTTAAAAAGAAAAAGTCTTCTGCATCCCTTTCAAGCTATAAGTTCAGCAAGGTTTGGAGATCATCTGCACACCGGCCATGTGCATCATCCATACTTAACTTTTGAGCTTCTCCATCTGATCTAAGCAGAGTCAATTCATGGTTGTCTTTGTTGACTTTCCATTTTAGAATTTTTAAATCAGAGGATCTGCTGGGTTGCAAGTTTATTGTAGATGAGTTTGGTGATGGAGGTCTCCCAATGAGTTTTTAGAGCTCTTCAGTAGTGGGATCAGAGAAGCAGTGTACTTGATTGAAGAGGCCCTCTTTTACATAAGTTTCAGCAAACTTCTTCTGGTCTTCTTCCGACATTTCCTTATGTTTCTTGAACTGTCTTCTGGCAGCAACAGATAGGTCAGAAGTGTCAAGTAAGCTGTCTAGTATAAAGGCCTGTTGAGGTTTCTTCATCATTGGTGCATCAGAGTAATCAGGTTTTCTGGGCAGTGTAGGGTTTTTCTTTCTATTTTCTTCCAACTTCTTGTAAGTCTCAACCAGCCTTAGCTCTGACCATCTTGCAACAGACCTCATCTCCCCATACTTTGCAGCCACAATCTCTTCTCTCATTCTCTTGAACTTCAAAGCTCTGGCTGGATCTCTGCCTTTCCTAAAATCAGGGGCAGAGACCTTTGCTGGGGGATTCTTTGCCAAGTCTTCTATTCTCATTAGTTCTTCTCTAAGAGCATGAGTGGTCCAGCCTACAAACTATTTCTTGTTTGCTTTGTAGGGCATGGTTGACAAGATTTGGTCAAGAAGAGATTTCCTAACCACCCTTTCCAGATCACTGCTGAGAGGCATGGTGGACATGGAGTTGCTCAGGGTCTTAGCAAAATCTTCAATCCTTCTCAGTTTGCTAAGCTCTGCTGAATGGATGCCCTGAACAGTCCTGTCATATTTCCCTTTACATCTCTCCTTGATGATTTGATCTGCCTGTTCAGTCTTGTATTTAAGATATTTGTCTAAGTTTAGGGGAATATGAAAATTTGGAAGAGATGGGAAAGATCTTTCAGATGGCTGTTCAGTATTGTAGAAGGATTGCATTTCCCCCTTGAGTAGATCAAGCTCAAGGGGATATTGAACAACCAATGGTGTGATGGATGGTGGTGGTCTGTGAGATGTGAATTGTGAAGTGTGTGGTGAATATGATGAAAGTGGGATGGCTGATATAGGTGTAGGCTGGGTGGTTGAAGTAGGAGGTGGTGATGTTTGTATGTTTTCATCTTGTACCATAAAGGTTGATTTTCTCTTCCTTCTGTACAAGATGCGTGCTGATGGTGGTGTTGCAGCAGTGGTTGTGTTAACATCTGTTGAGACTTTTGTAGGACCAGCAGATGTTTGGGATTTGGGTGGTGTATTGGTGGTTGTGGTGGTGGTTTTGGTTGTTGGTTTGGTGGTAGGTTCAGTTGGTTTGGTGGTATCAGTGGTTTTGGTGGCAGTGGTTTTAGCAGTAGCAGTTTTGACAGCAAGGTTGGATGGTAGTTGTCTGACATGTTTGGCAGGCATCTTCTTCCTTTTAGAGGTAACCACATCCTCAACTTCTTGCTGTTGCTCTATCTTCTGTTGTACAAGAGCTTCTGCTTTGCATTCCAAGGTATCAAGCCTCTTTTGCTTCTCTTCAGCAGCCTTTTCAGCATTGACATTAGCAGTTTGATCTACTTCTTTTGCTTTGCCTGCATTGACTGCTTCAGTATCAGCAGTGGATTGATCATTGGGATTTGGTTGTTGTGGTGGTGCTGGTTCAGACCCTAGTTTGGTTCCAAATGGCTTTAGCTTGGGTAGTCTATCTCTGCCACTCTCCCCCTTTTTGGCATCATCTGCTGTGAACTCATCATCATCTTCATCTCTTTTAATGGTTGTAGGGACAAAGCCAGTGGTCTTCAGCAAGTGGTCTTTAATGGCTTTAATGTCTTCTTGGGTATCTGTGTACCTAGAATCTACCATAGTTCTGATTTGAGCCATGTAGGTTTCATGTGTCTGATCTGCTAGTTTTCTATGAGCTATGATGATGGGTGAAACAAATTTCCATAGCTCACTAGGAATATCTTCTGTAGATGGTTGACTTTTGGTAAGAGCAGCCAATGATCCCAAAATTGTCTTGATATCTGATTGGATGTCAGCAACAGAGGTTTCAATATATTGTACTCTAGCCGTCAATTCTTCGTATTTTAACCCATCACCTAAGTTAATAGGATCATCTGAATTCCTACCAGTGGTAGTTGTAACTGGTTCAGTCCTAGGAGGTGAGTCCAAAGGATGAGAACTAGATGCCCCTTTGTCTTGGTTCTGGGGACTTCCAACTGATATTGGGGACACTATAGTGGCCTTATCAGTTGTTGCCTTCAAGGAAGTCTTAGCTATGTAACCACTGTCCTGTTGTGAGACAATGGTCTCTACATCAGTAGTGGCTGCTTCACTTGAAAACTCACCTAGAGTTTCATTCAACTCCAGGGGTGTAACCTCCTCTGTTTGTGGGATAGCTGATTAATTTTTCTCAGTCCCAGTCACTTGTAGGTGTGTACTCTCATTGATGGGTGAAGGAGAGGAACTGGGAATGTCCTGAGTTTTATCAATAGCCTCAAACAGTGGTTGCATTGTTGGAAGGACATCTGATGGTGAAGGTTGAGGGGTGAAAAGAGAAGTAGCCCTAGGAGAAGGGCTGATGATCATATGGTCAAGTGACTCATATGTCTCATGATGTGGTTCCCTTTGGCTTACAACATGATCCTTTGTGAGGATTGATGAGGAGTTTGCTCAGGTTGAGATATATCCATCTGTTGTGAGGAAGTAACAGTGGTTTCTTGTTGCTTTTGTGTTGCAACAGGGTTTTCCTTTGGTATCTCATCTTCTAGTGGCCCCCTTTTGGTTTTAGTGGTGGTTTTTGTAGAGGGACGTTTTCTTTTGGAGGTGGCTGGTGTGGGTTTCACAGCACTGGATGTAGTGCCATGATCACCAGGAGCAGTGGGCTCAATAACAGAGGTTTGGACAATAGTTGTTGTCTTAGTCCTTTTTGTTTGTTTTTTAGAAACTTTTGACACTTTTTCTTGGGTGTTTGAACCCAGCATTCTTGTGAAAGTTTCATCAGTTAGACTCTTCATTTGAAAAGACTTACCCTGTTTGAAATCCGTTTCAGGTAAAACCTTTTGAAGGATTACACTTAAAATTCTTGGGTAAAACAGAAAAGCATTATTAGACCCAGACTTTATGGCCTTCACATTTGATACTAAGTCCAAAAATAGGCCCTGGGATAGATTGAAGTCAGATTCTGACAACATAGCATATCCCAAGCACTGAATCCTCAATGGGATTTCATTGAAGGAAGTGGACTTAGCAGAGACATAGAGAAGGGTATGAAAGAAGAATTTCATGACTGGTGGGAAAAACTTTTTGAAAAGAGTTGACCCAGTCATTTGTGCATCATAACCTCTTTCCTGAAACTCTTTGTGAAGATCAGCCTTAGGGAAAGAGTCGTTACCTGATAGGTCATTCAGTGAGAAGGTTGTGGATATCAGTTGGGGGGGGGGGGTAATGGCGACATTTGTCTCTCCAATTTTGGATATGATGGTTGTAGGCTTTTTGTCTTGTAAGAGAAACTTAGCATTTAACCAAAATTCTTGGAGGGTATCGAGATAGATGGGAGCATCAGCGGTTAAGATTGTCAGGTGTGACAACCTGCACCCTTCACTTTTCATAAATGTGCATAATTGGTTCCTCAACTATTTCAAAATTTTCATTTTATCCCTCGTATTTTAATAGGACCAAAATTCACAATTTAATAAAACTTATAATTTATAAGTAAAAGTATGCACGTTTTATACTCACATCTACACCCGAGCACGTATGTTTCAGACCTTGATACTCAAAGCCCTTAATTTTTGGTCCTAAAACAACTTAGAAACAGAAGGAAACAAGTCTAGAACTTAAAATTGATTAAATTAGAAAAATTATTTTTTTAGCCATCGCGGTCTGCTAAGACAGTCAAACAGTCAAAGTCCCAGTCAAAGACCTAGTCAAATTCCTAGTCAAAGTCTCAGTCAAAATCCTAGTCAAAGTCCTAGTCAAATATTCAATTCATCTTAAAACCTTACTTTATTGTGTTGACCAATTTTAAAGCCTAATTGAATCCAAAACTAGTATAAAAACTCACCTATGACCCATTACACTTTGCACCTATAAATCGATTGTTTCAATTCGATTAAACTCTCCCTCATACCTTTCTTCTAGAGTATATTACTTCTACATTTGAAGCTTTGATTATAAGCTCTTGTAATTGGCAAAATGGAAGCTTGATATTTTTCCTATTCGGTTTCTTTTCTTCTAAATTGGACTAGTTTCATTGTTGAATCTTTGGATTGCTCGCATTTTCACGCTTGCTTAGTCATCTAGTCATTTGGCGAAAGTGAGTATTTCCTATCCCCTTTTTGCCTTTATTCACTTTTATGGTGTTACATGTACATTTATATAAAATACACATACAAGTTCACATTTTTACAATACAATTCTAGTACATTGTGCAATTGCTTACATACGTGCTTTATGCTTAGACATTACATGTATAATACATTTGTACTTAGTGAAATCATTTACCATGTACAAGCCGACCTTAACATTGGATAGCGCTATTGGATTGACAACCCACCCAGGTGATTCTCCCCCTTTTTCATCGGAGAATCTACGGTCATTGTTAAGTTATTATCCATTTATTGGATAAGTACACCGCCATTCATTTTAGTACATTTATACAGTCACAAGATTGATTTCGCTCATTTGTATGATACATAGTTTACATAAATGCACTGTAGCTTGCACTTGAATTGTATAACATTTTTCCAACTTACTATATGTATTAAAACTAGGAATGCTCACCAACATTTCATATGTTGACAACACTTATTTTGTACATGTTTCAGGTGCAGTTTGATCTTAGTTCCATAGCATTGGAATTTAGTGCTTGCTTTTAATAATTTATTTCAAATTTCATGTTTTGTTCAGACTTATGTATTTTTCCCATTTCATCCATGTAAGATAATTTAAATTATTCAATAATATATTTACATTTTAGTACCATGTGCTTTTGAACAATCGTCACTACGTGACACCTCGATGATTCCGCCATCGGTTGGGGTGTTACATCAAGTATTTGGAATTGAGGATGATGTCGATGGTGGTTTGGAATGGGATGTTTTCATCTGTTTTGACCAGATATGGAAGATAATTGTGGGTGGCTTTGGCTTGAAGATCCATTGTAATGGATTTCGAGTGTGAGGAGGAAAGGAATTAGAGTGAGGGTTTGAGGTTGAAGAAGGCGGTTTCAGTATTTTGAATGCAATGAGACAGTGTAACAACTGTTGTGGTAAAACAGGGTTTTTATAGCCTCTGGTGAAACCGCTGATGTGGCCAAAACTTTGCTTTTGAGAGCAGACGTGGCAAACATCTGGTGGCTTACAGTTGTTGTGAAAGGTCTGATGCAAACAGCTGTTGTCTTACTAAAGTGCTGATGCTAACAGCACTTGGATTTTTTTTATTATTATTATAGATAGATATATATATATATAGATATATAAAATGAAACAGTTGTTTTATCTGATCAGAGGTTTGAAACAGATTTTTAACCAAATAGTGGTTGTTTTATCTGATCAGATGTTTGAAACAGATTTTTCAACTAACAGTGGATAGAATGGATGAAACAGTGGTTGTTTTATCCTTAACAAATTTTTCAACCAAAATGCTATTTTTAAGGATGAATTTTGATTTTTCTGAACCTTTTTAATGTTTTTATTTAAAACATTTTTGTAGTTAGTCCATGTTTAGCATACCAATTCTAGAGATCAGATTTGTAAAGGTGGATGTGTCTAAAGCTTTTGTCAACACATCTGCCAACTGATCCTCTATTGGAACATGGTGCAGAGAAATAAAACCTTTTTCATAGCTATCTCTGACAAAGTGATGTCTGATGTCTATGTGCTTTGTGGTTGAATGAGAGACTGGATTTTTGATGATATTTTCAGCAGCTTGACTGTCCAACATGAGTGGAGTCTTTACTGCAGTTATCCCAAAATCCAGCAGTTGATTTTGAAGCCACATGAGTTGGGCTGTACAGCTTGCAGCAGCAATGTATTCAGCCTCTGCTGTTGAAGTTGAAACAACTGCTTGCTTTTTGCTTTGCCATGAGACTAAGGCATTCCCTAGAAACTGGTACCCTCCTGATGTAGACTTCCTTGTGGTGTGGCAGTGGATGAAATTGGTGAAGCAGTGGTTTGAGGGTAGGACTGGTCAACAGTGGCTGACTCAGCTGTGGCAGAGTTTTGACAGGTGTTTTGAACAGCTGCTTCCCCTGATACAGAATAGACTTTATAGTGATTTGGAATCACAACATCTGTTCTGTAGTCTTGCTGTGGAGATTGTGAAATACCCGCACTGTTAGTTTTGACAGTAATATCTTCAAATTTGAATTTATCTAAATCAAACAACTCAGCAGGATTTGCTGGGATTTTTAAGGATGAAAGTTCATTGAACTTTACATTCGGAGTTTCTTCTATTGTCCTAGTCCTTGTGTTAAACACTTTATAGGCCTTGGCAGTAGAAGAATATCCCAGAAAATATTCACAACCTACTTTGGCAGCAAATTTTGAGATGGAATCTTTAAGACTTAAAATGAAACACATGCAGCCAAAGATTTTGAAAAATGAGATGAGTGGTTTGATTTTGAACAAAATTTCATAAGCAGTCTTTTGATGTCTTGGGTTGATTAAAACTCTGTTTTGAACATAGCATGCAGTGTTTACAGCTTCTGCCCAGAAGGACAGTGGCAAACCAGAATCTGCTAGCATGGTTCTTGCAGCTTCAATGAGAGTTCTATTTTTCCGCTCAACCACCCCATTTTGCTCTGGTGTTCTTGGGATGCTGTACTGCCTCACAATCCCTTTTGACACACAGAAAACATCCAACTCCTTATTTTTAAACTCTGTTCCATTGTCACTCCTAAAGACTTTTACTGGCAAGTCATATTGTTTTTCAACTTTGGTGAGAAAGTCCTTCAAGATACCTGCAGTATCATCCTTAGAGTGTAAAAAGTAAGTCCATGTAAACCTAGAAAAATCATCAACTATGACAAGACAAAATCTTTTTCTTCTTAGACTCATGATTTTAACTGGGCCAAACAAGTCCATGTGCAACAATTGTAGACATTGACTTGTTTTGGACTTATCAATGGATTTGTAAGAGCTTTTATATTGTTTCCCTTTTAAGCAGGAAACACAATGCTCATCACATTTAAATTCTTTTGATGGAAGGCCTCTGACAAGGCTTTGTTTGGAGAGTGAGTTGATAGTTTGAAGGTTGGTGTGACCCAGTCTCCTATGCCACAATTCTGTCTCTTTTGTGGAGGCAGCAGAAAACAGACAGACATTTGCCATAGGATTGTCCTTCAACATATCAACTACATACACACTGCCACTTCTATGAGCAACAAGTTATGCTTTGCTCTCAGCAATGATGGTGTCAATCTTTTTCACCACTTCTGGCCCAATAATCTTACATGTTTTCTTAGTGAAGAATGAGCAATAACCTTTGTCACTCATTTGTGATACACTAAGAAGATTAAATTTAAGATTATCAATAAGATTGACATTTTCAAACTTGAGTTTCCCAGCCTGATCAGTCCCTGAACCCAACACCTCACCTTTTGAATCATTACCAAAGGATATATCACCCCCTCCATGAGCTAAAAAGTCCAGAAGAAGGGCTCTACACCCTGTCATGTGCCTGGAGCCTCCACTATCTACATACCAAAGACTATCTAAACAGGCAGAAGCTCCCTGCACATCAGTAATGAATTAGTTTTGGTGAGTGTCCCAAGCCAAGTTGGCTTTGGATGGGTCCATAGACTTTTCAGCCTCAAGCTTAGGAAGGTGATCAGTGGTTTGAACTAGTTTTTGAATCAAGTTCAACAACTGTTGCTGACCATTTGCTAGTGCTTGGATGTCAATACTTGGTGCAACAGATGTTTGATCACTTCCTGACAGATGATAGTACCCATAGGGATTTCTGTTCAATGTTGGTTTAGAAGGCCTCTTGGGTTCTTCATAAAAATGTGACAGATTATGACAAGGTGGTTGTCCATGTCCTCTTGGGTGCTTGTTGGTGGGTGGAGCATCTGTTACTTGAACATCCCTGGAAGCAGATGTTTCTAGATTTTTGGTAACAGATGTTTGGACTGGAGAAAAAGTCTGTTTGGGTTTTCCTTTTGAAGTACTCACCACTTGATTTGCAAGAGTTTTAGCCTTGACTCTTGTATTTTGACATCAAAATTTTTGAGATACAGACACTCTTTGGTTTCGTGATACTTTTTACCAAATATTGAGCATGTGGTCTTAGAATCACACACACTTGTTCCTTTGTTGATATCATATGCTTTTAGAAGAAAACAGTTTTTAGTAACATGATTCTTCTTTTCACAGAAATCACAGAACAAGTGAACAGACTTTTCTTTCTTTTCTTTCCTTTTCCCTTTTTCAGTCTTCTTTTCAACAGATGTTTGATCATCTGCTAGAAGATCTATCAAGGGAATGACCTTTGCCTGTGGTGCTTTCTTACCATCAGAGGTTTTGAAGTCAACTGGTTTGAATTTTTCAAGAGTACCACACTCATCAGACCAAGTAGGTTTAAATTCATATTTTTCAAGTTCAGTGAATGTTGAGGAACCTTCTGGTTTTTCAAGAACAATTTTCTTGCCATTAGGTTCATTGATTTTAATCTCTTGACCCTTCAAATTAGTTGGTACTACCTCAACTAATATTTGATCCCTTTTGTCAGTGTTTTCAAAACCTGGAGCAGTGGTTTCAAAACCAAAACCAAACTTCACATGACTTTTGGTTTGTTTATTGAGGAGCATCTCAAGCTCCTTTTTACAACTATGATATTTAGTTATCATAGTTTGGAGCTGGTCTTTGGTTATAGTTGCTTCATGTTTTAGACTGCTTATTTCGGATTCTTTTTCAATCAATTTTATTTTTAACTCTTTAGAAAGTTTTTCAAATTGAACTTCATCATCTAAAACTTTATTTCTAAGGTTTTCATTTACCTCTTTAATGTTAGCAAATGCTATTACACATTTGTCTGAACACAAATCTTTAAGGATTTTAGGAGATACTTAGCAGCAGCCATTAATGCACAATCACACTTGCACTCACAATCATCAAATGCACCCCAGGGATCTGAGAGATATACGACCTCTTCTTCAGATTTTGTATCTGCAATTACTTCATCAACAATATCATTAGTCACAACATCAGATTCAGTTACCACATCCTCAGATTCAACCTCTTCAACCACAGCCATGAAACAAAAATTTTCTGGTTCATTTTCAGCTTTGGCTACAAGAGCAAAATTTTCATCTGATAGCTCATCTGGTAGACTGCTCCAATCAACAAAGCCTTGTGTGAAGAAACTCTGTTGACTGGTCTCTGCAGGGGCAGAGGGTGGAACAACAGTCATTGGCATTTGTGCCTGAACAACAGGTGTTTGCACATAGTGGATCTGAGGAACAGTGGTTTGGACAAACTGGATAGGAACAGTGTTTGAGGACTGTGCAAAATGAGCAGTGTTTTGCACATTTGGTCCAGGGGCATTATGGGAAACTTGATAAGTATTGGTCTATGGCCTTTGATTTGGATAGGTAATCATAGGTGTACCATGTTGACTCCTACATTCCCTAGCAAAATGACCAAGTTTATGGCATTTATAACACTTAATCTTTGATTTATCCAACCCCACTTTTGACCTGCCAGTTAACCCTGGAAACCTTCTCCTAGTTTTCTTATAAAAATTGTTAGTTCTTACACTGAGAAGGGCCAATTGGTGCATGATGTCCATTTCTTCCAAATCATCAGGGTCAAAGTATTTTAAGTCATCATACTCAAAGGATATGTTATCAGATGCTTGGATATCACCACCACTTGCTGTAAAAGCATAGTTTGGTGAGTAAGAATCAGAGTTAAAACCTGAAGTTATGTCAATGAAATGATCATAACTCTGATCCTTATTATTACCAGACACCTCATCATGACCCAAAAGTGTTGTATTACCAAATACATAGTCATCAGACACTTTTCCAAAGTCCTGGATCTTCTTTTTCTGGTTATGCTCTCTCTCATACGTCAAGAGCTTATCATGAAGATGGGTCAGTGATAGGTCCTTGAATCCAATTGAGTTTCTCATAACTATAGCAATAGTGTCCCATTTATCTGGTAGTGATCTTAAAAATCTATGGTTCAAAGTTGAATATGGGTAAGTTAGACCAACCAGTTTTAGTTCACTAATGAGATAGTTAAACCTCTCAAATTGTTGAGTTAACGACTCTCCCTTAACATGACTGAATGTTTCATATTGTTGGTTAAGTATTTCACGATTGTTTTCAATAACCTCTTCAGTCCCACCAAATTGTTCTTTCAGTGCATCCCACAACTCCTTTGCACTGTTACAGTGTAACAACCCAGCAAAGATATCATTTGGTAGAGCCATGGCCACAATACTGAAGGCCTTGGCATCTAACTCAATCTTTTGAAAATCCTGGTCGGAGTAGTTTTCAAGTTTCTTAGGATCTTGAACCTTGGGATCTTCGGTACTCGGCACCATCGGAACATGTGGTCCGAAGATAACCAACTTCCAACACCCAGTGTTCTGTTAAGCTAGAACATGGCTCATCAAACGTTGCCAGATATTGTATTCAGATCTGACAAGCATCTGTGGCTTGTTGTTCGTGCCAGTGTTGTGTGGATCGTGATTGATTGAAGCCATTCTCTGATTGTTTCAAAACAAAGTTTGTTTAAAAATGGTTGAAACGAAAATAAACTATTACTCTGTTTTCAATCCTACAAACAAACGATATCAATAATTGTGAGCTGATCTGTTTATATTAAATTGATTGGTTAGATCGAATTTAATTGACCAAGCTCTGATACCAATTGTTAGGATCTGAGGTTGATTGTTTTGATTGTTTAAGTAAAGAAGTAATGAACGAAGTGAATTATAATTGGAAAGTGCAGCGGAATAATAAACTATTAATCAAAACAAGAGAGTAAATGTTTTTCAATCGAAAGCTTTCATTAATCAAATGATTACAATCAATAGTACAAGTACTCCCCCTCAGCCTGATCACTCTGTGATTGTTTGTCTGAGAGAATGTTTCGAGTGATGAATAGAACAGTACAAGCACTGTTCTATTTATAGACAAATCTAAACCACTGATGATCTAAGCTGACGTCACCTAAGACAGTGACCTCTAACAGAATAACAAATATAAAGCATCTGTTGTATACAAACTATTGTTACATTGTAAAATTCTAAAAGGTAAACTGTTGTTGGGAAAACTCTGATGGTCTTGTATCATCTGTTGGAGCCTAAGTGCTGTTGGCTCCAACAGACCTTTAGTCTTCAGCACTTTGATCAGCAGTTGTTCTTCGTCAGACCTTTGGTCAGCAGTTGTTATCCAACAGTCTTTTGCAGCAGCAGTTGTTCCAACAGTTGTTAAGGTACAGCAGATGTTAGGATCAGCAGCCTTTTGGGGAAAGTATCTTGTAAATGCTGGTTATTGCTAAGGATCAATTGAGTAGTATATTTTGGCTTTCCAATCATCTGTTCTTCTCCAGGTCAGCAGACCCAACAGAATGACCTTTGCCGGTGGTGCTTTCTTACCATCAGGGGTTTTGAAGTCAACTGGTTTGAAGTTTTCAAGAGTACCACACTCATCAGACCAAGTAGGTTTAAAATCATATTTTTCAAGTTCAGTGAATGATGAGGAACCTTCTGGTTTTTCAAGAACAATTTTCTTGCCATTAGGTTTAGTGATTTTAATCTCTTGACCCTTCAAATTAGTTGGTACTACCTCAACTAACTTTTGATCCCTTTTGTTAGTGTTTTCAAAAGCTGGAGCAGTGGTTTCAAAACCAAAACCAAACTTCACATGACTTTTGGTTTGTTTGTTGAGGAGCATCTCAAAACCATTGCATGATTCCACCCATTTTTCACATTCAACTTGGGTGGCCTCAAGCTCCTTTTTACAACTATGATATTTAATTATCATAGTTTGGAGCTGGTCTTTGGTTATAGTTGCTTCATGTTTTAAGCTGCTTATTTCAGATTCTTTTTCAGTCAATTTTGATTTTAACTCTTTTGAAAGTATTTCAAATTGAACTTCATCATCTAAAACTTTCTTCCTAAGGTTTTCATTCACCTCTTTAATGTTAGCAAATGCTATTACACATTTGTCTGAACAGAAATCATTTAGGATTTGAGGAGATACCTTAGCAGCAGCCATCAATGCACAATCACACTTGCACTCACAATCATCAGATGCACCCCAAGGATTTGAGAGATTCACAACCTCTTCTTCAGATTTTGTATCTATAATTACTTCATCAACAATATCATCAGTCACAACATCAGATTCAGTTACCACATCCTCAGATTCAACTTCTTCAACCATAGCCATGAAACAAAAATTTTCTGGTTCACTTTCAGCTTTGGCTACAAGAGCAAAATTTTCATCTGATAGCTCATCTGGTAGACTGCTCCAATCAACAAATCCTTGTGTGAAGAAGCTCTGTTGACTGGTCTCTGCAAGGGCAGAGGGTGGAGCAGCAGTCATTGGCACTTGTGTCTGAGCAATAGGTGTTTGCACATAGTGGATCTGAGGAACAGTGGTTTGGACAAACTGGATAGGAACAGTGTTTGAGTACTGTGCAAAATGAGCAGTGTTTTGCACGTTTGGTCCAGGGGTATTATGGGAAATTTGATAAGTGTTGGTCTGTGGCCTTTGATTTGGATAGGTAATTATAGGTATACCATGTTGACTCCTACATTCCCTAGAAAAATGACCAAGTCTATGACATTTATAACACTTAATCTTTGATTTATCCAACCCCACCTTTGACCTGCCAGTTAACCCTGGAAACCTTCTCCCAGTTTTCTTGTAAAAATTGTTAGTTCTTACACAGAGAAGGGCCAATTGGTGCATAATGTCCATTTCTTCCAAATCATCAGGGTCAAAGTATTTTAAGTCATCATACTCAAAGGATATGTTATCAGATGCCTGGATATCATCACCACTTGCTGTAAAAGCATAGTTTGGTGAATAAGAATCAAAGGTAAAACCTGAGTTAAAACTTGAAGTTATGTCAATTAAATGATCATAACTCTGACCCTTATTATTACTAAGCACCTCATCATGACCCAAAAGTGCTGTATTACCAAATACATAATCATTAGACACTTTTCCAGAGTCCTAGAGCTTCTTTTTCTGGTTAAGCTGTCTCTCAAAGGTCAAGAGCTTACAATGAAGCTGGGTCAGTGATAGGTCCTTGAATCCAATTGAATTTCTCATAACTATAGCAATAGTGTTCCATTTATCTGGTAGTGATCTTAAAAACCTATGGTTCAAAGTTGAATATGGGTAAGTTAGACCACTCAGTTTTAGTTCACTAATGAGACAGTTAAACCTCTCCAATTGTTGAGTTAATGACTCTCCCTTTACATGACTGAATGTTTCATATTGTTGGTTAAGTATTTCACGATTGTTTTCAATAACCTCTTCAGTCCAACCAAATTGTTCTTTCAGTGCATCCCACAACTCCTTTGCACTGTTACAGTGTAACAGCCTAGCAAAGATATCATTTGGTAGAGCCATGGCCACAATATTGAAGGCCTTGGCATCTAACTCAATTTTCTGAAAATCCTGGCCAGAGTAGTTTTCAAGTTTCTTAGGCTCTTGAACCTTGGGATCTTCAGTACTCGGCAACATCGGAACATGTGGTCCGAAGATAACCGACTTCCAACACCCAGTGTTCTGTTGAGCTAGAACATGGCTCATCCGACGTTGCCAGATATTGTATTCAGATCTGACAAGCATCGGTGGCTTGTTGTTCATGCCAGTGTTGCGTGGATCGTGATTGATTGAAGCCATTCTCTGATTGTTTTAAAAATAAAGTCTGTTTAAAAACGGTTGAAACGAAAATAAACTATTACTCTGTTTTCAATCCGACAAACAAACGATAAAAATAATTGTGAGCTGATCTGTTTATATTAAATTGATTGGTTAGATCGAATTTAATTGACCAAGCTCTGATACCAATTGTTAGGATCTGAGTTTGATTGTTTTGATTGTTTAAGTAATAAGAACAATGAATGAAATAAATTATAAATGGAAAGTGTAGCGGAATGATAAACTATTAATCAACACAAGAGAATAAATGTTTTTCAATCGAATGCTTTCATTAATTTCAAATGATTACAGACAATTGTACAAGTACTCCCCCTCAGCGATTGTTTGTTAAAGAGAATGTTTTGAGTGATGAATAGAACAGTAAAAGCACTGTTCTATTTATAGACAAATCTAAACCTCTGATTACCTAGGCTGACGTCACCTAAGACAGTGACCTGTAACATAATAACAAACATAAAACATCTGTTGATTACAAACTACTGTTACATAAGAAAACTCTGAAAGGTAAACAGCTGATAGGAAAACTCTGATGGTCTTGAATCAACTGTTGGAGCCTAAGTGCTATTGGCTCCAACAGACCTTTAGTCTTCAGTACTTTGATTCAGCAGTTGTTCTCTAGTAGTTGTTATCTAGCACACCTTTGTAGCAGTAGATGTCACAGCAATTGTTAGGGTATAGTAGATGTTAGGGTCAACAGTCTTTTGGGAGAAGTCACTTGTAAATGTTGTTATTATTAAGGATCAACTGAGTAGTATATTTTGGCTTTCCAATCATCTATTCTTCTCCAGGTCAGCAGACCCAACATGCCTTAGATGAAAATTTTCTTAAGGCTATTCGGGCATGTCCTTCAAGGCTTCGTCCCTTTGGCGAACCTTTTTTGGTTTTATCCGGTATTAGCACTCGACGGGACAAACAGGGTAGAGACCCTGTGTTGATGAAGGGTGATCAGGGTATGCTTATTTTTATCACTGCTTTTGCTTGTTTCCTTTTTCATGTTTTTTATGTTTTTGTTTTCCTTATTGTTTGCCTTGTAGTTATGTCGGCCTTGGATTTCATTGAGAGTGATGATGCTTCAGAAGTTCTTTTTAAGGATGCTGAAGCTGCTGAGGGTTAGGATGCTTTGACTAAGTATGAGAAGGGAACGTATGATGGTGGTAATTATGTCGCTGTTCCAAATGTGAAAAGATTTTCTAAGCCTACTTCGACTGGGAGGTCTAGTCGTCGTTTGTTGAAGGTTGCAAAGTCTGCAGATGTTTCTGAAGCGGTGGATGTGAGTGATGACATAGAGAATTCAGAGGAAGAGAAGGATCAGGAGGTTGAAGATGTTATTGCTGAAGTTGTTGGTAAGAAAGGCAAGGGTAAGTAGGTGGCTGCAAAGGTTGTGATGATGAAGCATGCTGAGGGTTCCACAAGTGTTGATGGTGAAGGGGTGTATACCCCTGGTTGGAATGTGAAGCCCTCTGATACATTCAAATCTTCCTCTGTTTGTGAGGATGTACTTGCACATCTTGCTACCCGGGTGCCAAGGCCTGCTTGGAGGGGTTGGATGATGATGCTCTTTTGACTAAGATGATGGTTGGGACTTGCAATCTGGCTGCAATGCTTCCTGAAGGTGTGAGTAGGTTTAGGAAGATGATGGGAGAGTATAGTGATTTTTCCAAGAAGAGAAGAGAGATGAAGCAAGCTTTGGCTTCTTTGAAGAAGGATGCTTTGGAGTGGGCTGAAAAAGAAAAGACCCTTGTTGGTTTGATAGATGAGCTGAAGAGAGGTCATGAAGCGGAGGTTGCTAAACATGAGGCTGCTCGTGTGAAGCTTGAGGTTGATAGGATAACTCTTGAAGCGGAGAGGAAGGTGTTCGAAGAAGAGAGGGTTGGGTTGGAGACTTCTCTTGCTGGAGCTTTGGATGACAATCAATGGCTGATTGAGGAGGGTTTCCAGCAAGTTGTTACTTATTTGCTTCATTATGCCGAATTCAACTCTACTCTTGGGGAGGTTTACACCAAACTCCTCATTCATGGTAAACATGCAGTTTTTGTTGCTGGTTTTAAAGCTCACGAGGCGGGTGAAGTTATGGAAGAGTCTCCTTTATATCAGCCTAAGTCCATGGATGTTTTCAAAGAGACGGTGTTGAAGATGGAGCAAAAATCCTATCTTTATGTTTCCCATGTGTCTTCTTGCTATGGGAAACCTTTGCAGGTGCTAAAACAGATGAAGCCCGTAGGTTTGAATGAAGCTGTTTGTGCTCAAGTGCTTGAATTAGTTTCCAAGAAAAGGGCTCGTTCTGGTGACAGCGAGGAGACTTTAGACTTTGAAGAGTTACCGTCCAAGGATGCTAGTGTTAAAGCTTCTGAGGCTGGGATTGTTGCCGAGAAGCCGTTGAAGAAAGGAAAGAAGACTAAGAAAACAAAGGTGGCGAAGGTGGTTGGAGAGGATGAAGCCTCGAAGCCTTCAGGGTCTGGTGGTGTTGCTTAGCTTCTTTTATGTCCTTTATTCGTAACTTTCTTAGTAATCAGTCTGTAAACAATTAACTCGTGTTTGAACAATTTGTCTTTTGTTGGGGTCTAGTGGATTCCCTTATGGTGGTGGGCTTTGATAGCCCTTTGAACAATTTGTAGTACTTGGCCAGTTAAGGCCTTTAATGTTTTAAGACCTTAAGGCTTTGCTAGGTTTCCTTTCTTTGTTGCTACAACAAATAATAGCCTAACGTTAGTTTTGGTGGTTCTTGGCCAACAACGAGATGGTAAAACCGGGATCCAATAATGTATCATAGTAGTTAAAAATGGATTGCATGTACACATGGATCTAAAACACTCAAAACGTCTCCTCTATGGGAGATGGTTGAACATAGAAGTGGGCAAAAAAAAAAAAAACAGTACAAAAGAGAAGTTGATCAAAATTGTTTCGGGTGTTTTTATACTCGATTATTCAATTCCCGAAAACAAACCCAACCCTATTTGTAAGGTATAGGCAGGGTACAAAAATTGAGATCAATACCTTATCTGAACCGTGCCCGATCAGTACTCGTACCCAATTATTTTCAATACCCAATGGTGTTTTTACTTGATGTCTGGGTGTTTCGAATAGCCGTAGGGTATGCATAGGGTACAAATGTTTTAATGAGGTGTGTGTGATTGGTGGATAGAGTAAAATGGTGGGGGTCCTTGGTTCCAGGATACTTTGGGCTTGACGTTTTCGATGTTTAGGTTACTTTAGGCTAGTTTGGGGTTGAAATGATGTGACGCGAGGAGATTGGTGCGCCCCAGGCTACATGGGGTTTGTGCCCCATCCCCCTAATACCTGGTTCCGTTCTACCCAATTTTCTCAATACTCAATCATATCTGAAACCGATTAAATTCACAAAACTAGGTATTTAAAATTTAAAGAACACGATATGTGCACCTCTACATGAGCATAAAAAATTGGGTTGTTCGTTTAGTTCGCATAATGATTTGGAATTGGAATTTGTGAATGAATTGGAATTAAAAAGAATTAGATTTGGAATTTAAACATTCCAAAAGGAATTGGAATCTCAAATCCTTTATCATTGTGTTTGGTTGGTTAATAAATTGGAATCTATCACCCTTGCCCCCATGACCCGTACCGGCCCGAACCGTTTTGACTCGAACTGTTTCGACCTGTACCGTTTTGACGTGCACCATTTCGACCCGTACCCTTTGAACCGAAATTTTTTGACCTCCACCGTTTCGGCACACACCGTTTCGTCTCGGAACGATACGTGTCAAAACGGTATGGGTCGAAAAGGTTCGGTCTGGTACGGGTCGAAACAATTCGGGTCAAAACGGTACGTGCCAAAAATGTATAGTTCTAAAAGGTGCGGATCGAAACAGTTTGGGTCGAAACTGGTATGGTCCAAAACGTTTCGGGTCGAAACGGTACGCGTCAAAACGGATCGGGTCGAAACGGTTCGGTCAGAAATGGTACGGGCCGAAACGGTACGAGTTGAAAGCGGTACGGATCTAAATGATTCGTGTCGAAATGGTACGGTCCGAATCGGTTCGGGTCAAAACGACGTCAACCGAGTGAAGATTCCAATAAATTGACTTGAATTCCTTTTAATGTTAGAAGGATTTTGAATTCCCTTAAGAGCATTCACATTTGGCCCCCCTTAATATTGTGAGACAAAACCCCATATTTTAATTTTTTAAATTTTTGTTCGACTTAATTACGTGGTTAGTCCCTGTGGTTTCTTTAAAGTTTCAAGTTTAGGTACTAATAGTTTCAAATAACGGGTTAGGATACTAAGGTTTGTTTTTGTAACAATATTGGGTACTAAGACCAACGATCGTTAATTTTTATGTTAACTTTAGATAAAGTGACAAAATTGAATTTTTACAAAGTAGAGGGGTCATTTATGTAAAACTCTTAGTACCTAAACTTGAAACTTTAAAGAAACCACATGGACTAACCACGTAATTAACTCATAAAAGTAATATTTCTTTTACATTTTATTTGTATTAAAATTTAAAAATTTAAAATTATTTTTCACTAATACAAAATTTAAAATTATTTTTCACTAATACAAAATTTAAAATTGTTTTTCACTAATACAAAATTTAAAATAATTTTTCACTAATACAAAAAAATTAAAATTATTTTATATAAAAACAGGGGCTAATATTTTGTATTAGTGAATAATAATTTTAATTTATTTTTCTATATTATTTTCATTTAAAACAGAATTTCTAAATTATTATTTTCAAAAAAAAAAAAAATGAACATGAACAACACAATAAAGGGAAATAATGGCTGCATGGAATGAGGTCATAAAGATAGTTGTAGACTTGGTCATGGCACGTATCAATTTGTGTCTTCGATCAATTGGTGCTCCACTTCGTCCACATCCCTTGGATAAATCTCACTTTGCTTCCTCATTAGCTTGTTTCTTTCTTCTTGCGCATTTCTTCCTATGCACGGCATGTATCAACCTCTTTTTGTTCTTCACTTAGCTTCACATGTATCAACCTCCTTTTGACCATGTCTTTCATCATATAGAAGTACCACTCGAATAGGTTAAGATATTTGATGCATATTAGTTTGAGATCGCTTGCATCTTCCAAAGCGTGACCAAGATTTGTTGTAATTAGGTTTTGTATAAAAGAATAACATATACAGAACAGGTCCTAAGGACTCCCCTATGGGACATAACCTTTTTTTTTTATTCATTTTATTTAATAACTATTATAAATCTATTTTAATTATTAAAAATAGTAAACTTGGTCGAAAATTTTTATACAAATTATCCTAGTTTTATAAGACCCTAAAGGTTTTTTTTTTATAAATTTATTTTTCCAAAAAGTAAATATTTATTATTTTTAATATATTTATTTAATTTAAATCATAATTACTTTTACATTTTTTTGTATTAGTGAAAAATAATTTTAAATTTTGTATTAGTGAAAAATAATTTTAACATTTTAAATTTAAATACAAATAAAATGTAAAAATATTACTTTTATGAGTTAATTACGTGGTTAGTCCATGTGGTTTCTATAAACTTTCAAGTTTAGGTACTAAGAGTTTACATAAATGACCCCTATACTTTGTAAAAAGTCAATTTTGTCACTTTACCAAAAGTTAACAGAAAAATTAACGATCGTTAGTCTTAGTACCCAACATTGTTACATAAACATACCTTAGTACCTTAACCCGTTACTCGTATTCATTAGTACCTAAACTTGAAACTTTAAAGAAACTACAGGGACTAACCATGTAATTAACTCTATTTGTTCAATGTGGTTGTGAGTTGAGAAGAGAGAAACTGTAATGATTTTTAGTGTAAGACTAAGCGGAGTGGGGCGGGAGAGGGGGCGGGAAGGGGGGGGAATACCGCCGCAATATGGCGTGGAAGTGGCGTGAAGGGGGGGGGGGGGGGGAGTGATCTCACCGGCGTGGGGGGGGGGAGACTTGCCACGTGGCTTCATGCTATTGGACCATCTTTATATCAAACGGTCACCTAAAAAAAAAAAAAAAAATTTAAAATTCCAACGGTCCATGCATTGCAACGGTCAAAAAAAAAAAAATTTATAAATTACCCCCATTTCACTAGAAAACACCCACTTTAACCAAATTTTATACAATTTTCAACCAAATTTTATACACTTTTCATCCAAATTTTATACACTTCCTCAACCAACAATGAACCCATACAACCGATGCTTCGACCCGAACAACCCATACGCGTTTGTCCCAAACCCGAATACACCACCGGTTCACCCGATCCCAAACCGTCCACCCCATCCTTCACCTTGTCCCGACTACGCCGGTTATGCCGGTTTTATTAGTGGCCAAATTTATCCGAATTTCCCATTCAATGATTCTCTCGTTCCTTCACAACTTCCTTTAACCCAAACCGTACCCGAAACACAACCCCAAAATGTCGCGGGATCATCTTCGGGTAAAAACCCCCCTCCAAAAAGAAGTCACAAGAAGAAGACGGCGGCGGAGAAAGCATTAGCCGCCGCTAACCGCCAACCACTTAAGTGGACACCCCAAGAAGAGCTTGCATTAACCAAAGCGTGGATTAGCGAGTCCGAAAAAGAGCAAGGTATTTGTAATAAATTTTTTAACATGAAATTTTTTTTTATAATATTACTAATATTTTTTTTTTTGTAGGAACAAGTCGCCACAAAAACGACTTCTGGGACGACATCAACAAAGTGTTCCATGTGTTGATGGAAAAAGACTTCTATCGAGCAAACGATAGTCTCTCGTCCAAGTGGACAGAGATAAACAGGGCAATGAACGCGTTTCACCCGCATTATTATCACGCAAGAAACAATCCAAGAAGCGGTGAAACGGACACTGACAGCCTGAGCCGGTCGCTACAAGCGTACCGTCTCGAAACCGGGCTCGAATTCAAGTTTCTTCATTGTTGGGAAGTCGCCAAGAACCATTCAAGACGGGCGTTCGTCCCCACTGCAAGCAACTCCGCCAAAAGGACGAAAACAGGTTCGTCAAGAAACCGTCAGGTCGATCCTGACAACGTGGAAGCCGTTAATTTGGATGAAGACGACTTCGAAGAGGAACTGAGTCGCCCACCCGGTCGAGATAAGTCAAAAAAGAGGTCCCAAAAATCTGCTGCTTCGGGTTCGGGTTCTGGATCAACCGGCGCCTACAGCGCTGACTTGCAAGATTTAAATGCGACCATGATTCAGTTCAATACGATTCAAGAAAAAATGCTCGAGGAGAAAAAAAATATTCGCGAAGCGTTTGAAAAAAAATTGACTATGAAAGAGCGCAAATTGTCTATCAAAGAGCAGCGCGAAAAACGCGAGGATTTGAAATTTCTCGCCATGAACACCGACCATATGCAAGGGCCGGAGTTAGAGATGACGCTTCAAATGAAGCGTGATATTATGGAAAAATATAATTTGAACTAATTTGTTAGTCTTTAATTTTTTTCGATTTTATTGTATTTTTTTTTAATTTTCTAGGTTTTTTTTTTGTATTTTTCTAGGTTTTTATTAATTAAAAGTATTTATTATTATTATTGTTTTATATAAAAAGTTAAAAAAAAAAAGAAAAAAGAAATGCCACATGGCACTTCCCCCCACCTCTTCCCCCCCTTCCACTCCCCACAATTATTTTCCCCCCAAAAGGGCCCCACAAGTGCCACATGGCGCTTCCCCCCACCTCTTCCCCCCCACCACTCCTTATAGTCTAATATGTGGTTGTGATTGGTTGTGAGTGGATTGGGAATAGAGAAACTATTGTGAATGCTCTTAGGTAAAGGAATTTGAAAGAATTCATACTAAATTCCAATTACAATTCCAATTCCTTTGTTAATCAAACACATCAAGATTGAAATTGTAATTCTAATTCCAACAAATTCAATGGACCAAATACCTTAAGAGTTAGTATTCAAATTCCAATTCCTTTGAATTCCATTCAATTCATGCGAAAAAAATGCACCCTTAGAAAGATTGTGAGCCAATCATATTTCTTTCGACTGTAGACTAAAGTGTGGACTAGAAATATCAATATCTTTCGTGTTCAATGTATTAAATCCCAAATTTCTTTTCAGATTTTACGCCTTATGATATGTAGTCTGTATATGCTTCTGTTATTTTGGACCTGATACATATCATTGACTAACGTTTACCCCGTTAAGAATGACACTGGTGAGTTTTTTCTTTTCGTTTTCGCTGAATTTCCTAGTTGTGTATGCCGATATAACTGTTTAAATTCAGCAAATTGGCCTAGTAAACCGTGTTTAACGTCAGCTGTGGTTCAGCTTTTCTCCTATATTTCTTTTCTAAGTTGTGGATATATATATGTATGAAGTTATGTATAACATTGATTGGTTTAGAAAAGTAAACGAAGACTATTGATTATTATTATTAATAAAAATACCAAGCTGTAACTTTTTTTTGCTGGTTTGGCGGCCGACCAAACAAACTCAACTTTTTTTTTTTAAAGGTTAATTTCTTTTTAAATCCTGTGGTACGTGGGACTCGAACTCAAGACCTTCCACAACCTAAGTGTTTTAAAGACTTTTGCCTTTGCCAATGGACCACCACCCCATTGGTCAAACAAACTCAACGTATTTAGTTTATTAGGGCCATAGTTATCGGTTCAGCCACGAAATCTATTAAATCGGGAGACAGTGATCACCCATTATTTTGTAAAAAAATGGATTTATATTAAGAAATATTGTTAGATTGATAGATTTGTTACCTTCATCCTAGTTTGAGATATATTGTTTTAGAATTACAACCCTGATTTAGGTCATGCATGTTGGAAAACCCAACAAGAATGCTTTAAAAGTATTGATTGCTGCTGAATATGTTGGTGTTGAAGTTAAATGCCCTGAAAATTTTGAGATGGGTGTGTCAAATAAAACACCCGAGTTCCTTAAAATGAATCCACTTGGGAAGGTATGTATATATCGTCTTTTTATCTAGTTCCGCCATCTGCGAAGAGCTTAATTTATTCAATTCATGAAACACAATCTGCGTGTCGTTTCAAAGGTTCCTGTTTTGGAGACTCCAGATGGGGTTATATTCGAGAGCAACGCCATTGCTCGCTATAGTGAGTGACCATGTGACATTTGTTTGTAACTATATTTTGTTAGTTGTGGACACTTTGCTAATTATGTTCATTGTGGTATCTTGTTTGATGTAGTTGCGCGCCTGAAGACCGACTCTTGTCTTTTTGGATCTTCACCGATTGAATATGTAACCTTTTTATTGTTTCGTGTTCCTGTTCATTACCAAAGTGGTTGTGATTCTTGTAAATAAAGGGTTTGGTAAATGCGCAGGGCCAAGTCGAACAGTGGATTGATTTCGCTTCATTGGAGATTGATTTAAATTTGTTGACATGGTTGAGACTGAGATTAGGCCTTGACAACTATGTTGCTTCGGTTTGTTATAAAAACAAAATTATGTTTTCTTTTTGCTTTGTTTTGGATACTACATAATTTTTTTGCTTTTTGAGTTGCCTATAAGAAGTTGAAGATCATGACATGTGTAAAGAACTCAATACTATTTGTTTTTAACTTGTGTTGAAGGTTGAAGAGGCTTCGATTGCTGCTTTGAAGAGAGCTCTTGATGCTTTAAACACATATCTTGCTACACATACTTTCTTGGTTGGTAACAATGTGACCTTGGCGGACATCATCACGACGTGTAATTTGTACGCGGGCTTTAGATTCATGATGACTAAAACCTTCACATCCGAGTTTCCTAATGTTGAAAGGTATTTTTGGACCATGATCAATCTACCAAAGTTTAGCAAAATAATTGGCGAGTTGAAGCAGACTGAAGCTGTTCCTCCAATTCCTACAAAAACATTTCCAGATGCTAAGCCAGAAGGATGAGCCAAAAGGAAGGCTT
Source organism: Ambrosia trifida (assembly GCA_028751855.1). NCBI lineage: Eukaryota > Viridiplantae > Streptophyta > Magnoliopsida > Asterales > Asteraceae > Ambrosia > Ambrosia trifida. The sequence continues at coordinate 57,858,673 of CM054128.1, read as the reverse complement.
GAATCAGATGATTAATATATGTTTGATTGTTTAAAGAAAATCAACTTTGAGTTTGAGTTTATGGTTCTAGATGGTGTAATATAAATCTGAGTCAATTAATGTCTGGTGGTCCGAAGGGCTATGTTGGATCGATTTATATGAACTTTTATTGGTATGTGACACAATGTTGGAGAATAAATATGTCAAGTTATTAAAAATGAGAACGGTGAGAAGGATATAAAAAACACATTAGATCATGAAATATAACACAATGCTAATGAAAATGAAATGACACATTAAATTTTTGTTCGACTTAATTACGTGGTTAGTCCCTGTGGTTTCTTTAAAGTTTCAAGTTTAGGTACTAATAGTTTCAAATAACGGGTTAGGATACTAAGGTTTGTTTTTGTAACAATATTGGGTACTAAGACCAACGATCGTTAATTTTTATGTTAACTTTAGATAAAGTGACAAAATTGAATTTTTACAAAGTAGAGGGGTCATTTATGTAAAACTCTTAGTACCTAAACTTGAAACTTTAAAGAAACCACATGGACTAACCACGTAATTAACTCATAAAAGTAATATTTCTTTTACATTTTATTTGTATTAAAATTTAAAAATTTAAAATTATTTTTCACTAATACAAAATTTAAAATTATTTTTCACTAATACAAAATTTAAAATTGTTTTTCACTAATACAAAATTTAAAATAATTTTTCACTAATACAAAAAAATTAAAATTATTTTATATAAAAACAGGGGCTAATATTTTGTATTAGTGAATAATAATTTTAATTTATTTTTCTATATTATTTTCATTTAAAACAGAATTTCTAAATTATTATTTTCAAAAAAAAAAAAAAAATGAACATGAACAACACAATAAAGGGAAATAATGGCTGCATGGAATGAGGTCATAAAGATAGTTGTAGACTTGGTCATGGCACGTATCAATTTGTGTCTTCGATCAATTGGTGCTCCACTTCGTCCACATCCCTTGGATAAATCTCACTTTGCTTCCTCATTAGCTTGTTTCTTTCTTCTTGCGCATTTCTTCCTATGCACGGCATGTATCAACCTCTTTTTGTTCTTCACTTAGCTTCACATGTATCAACCTCCTTTTGACCATGTCTTTCATCATATAGAAGTACCACTCGAATAGGTTAAGATATTTGATGCATATTAGTTTGAGATCGCTTGCATCTTCCAAAGCGTGACCAAGATTTGTTGTAATTAGGTTTTGTATAAAAGAATAACATATACAGAACAGGTCCTAAGGACTCCCCTATGGGACATAACCTTTTTTTTTTATTCATTTTATTTAATAACTATTATAAATCTATTTTAATTATTAAAAATAGTAAACTTGGTCGAAAATTTTTATACAAATTATCCTAGTTTTATAAGACCCTAAAGGTTTTTTTTTTATAAATTTATTTTTCCAAAAAGTAAATATTTATTATTTTTAATATATTTATTTAATTTAAATCATAATTACTTTTACATTTTTTTGTATTAGTGAAAAATAATTTTAAATTTTGTATTAGTGAAAAATAATTTTAACATTTTAAATTTAAATACAAATAAAATGTAAAAATATTACTTTTATGAGTTAATTACGTGGTTAGTCCATGTGGTTTCTTTAAACTTTCAAGTTTAGGTACTAAGAGTTTACATAAATGACCCCTATACTTTGTAAAAAGTCAATTTTGTCACTTTACCAAAAGTTAACAGAAAAATTAACGATCGTTAGTCTTAGTACCCAACATTGTTACATAAACATACCTTAGTACCTTAACCCGTTACTCGTATTCATTAGTACCTAAACTTGAAACTTTAAAGAAACTACAGGGACTAACCATGTAATTAACTCTATTTGTTCAATGTGGTTGTGAGTTGAGAAGAGAGAAACTGTAATGATTTTTAGTGTAAGACTAAGCGGAGTGGGGCGGGAGAGGGGGCGGGAAGGGGGGGGAATACCGCCGCAATATGGCGTGGAAGTGGCGTGAAGGGGGGGGGGGGGGGGTGATCTCACCGGCGTGGGGGGGGGGGGGGGGGGAGACTTGCCACGTGGCTTCATGCTATTGGACCATCTTTATATCAAACGGTCACCTAAAAAAAAAAAAAAAAATTTAAAATTCCAACGGTCCATGCATTGCAACGGTCAAAAAAAAAAAAATTTATAAATTACCCCCATTTCACTAGAAAACACCCACTTTAACCAAATTTTATACAATTTTCAACCAAATTTTATACACTTTTCATCCAAATTTTATACACTTCCTCAACCAACAATGAACCCATACAACCGATGCTTCGACCCGAACAACCCATACGCGTTTGTCCCAAACCCGAATACACCACCGGTTCACCCGATCCCAAACCGTCCACCCCATCCTTCACCTTGTCCCGACTACGCCGGTTATGCCGGTTTTATTAGTGGCCAAATTTATCCGAATTTCCCATTCAATGATTCTCTCGTTCCTTCACAACTTCCTTTAACCCAAACCGTACCCGAAACACAACCCCAAAATGTCGCGGGATCATCTTCGGGTAAAAACCCCCCTCCAAAAAGAAGTCACAAGAAGAAGACGGCGGCGGAGAAAGCATTAGCCGCCGCTAACCGCCAACCACTTAAGTGGACACCCCAAGAAGAGCTTGCATTAACCAAAGCGTGGATTAGCGAGTCCGAAAAAGAGCAAGGTATTTGTAATAAATTTTTTAACATGAAATTTTTTTTTATAATATTACTAATATTTTTTTTTTTGTAGGAACAAGTCGCCACAAAAACGACTTCTGGGACGACATCAACAAAGTGTTCCATGTGTTGATGGAAAAAGACTTCTATCGAGCAAACGATAGTCTCTCGTCCAAGTGGACAGAGATAAACAGGGCAATGAACGCGTTTCACCCGCATTATTATCACGCAAGAAACAATCCAAGAAGCGGTGAAACGGACACTGACAGCCTGAGCCGGTCGCTACAAGCGTACCGTCTCGAAACCGGGCTCGAATTCAAGTTTCTTCATTGTTGGGAAGTCGCCAAGAACCATTCAAGACGGGCGTTCGTCCCCACTGCAAGCAACTCCGCCAAAAGGACGAAAACAGGTTCGTCAAGAAACCGTCAGGTCGATCCTGACAACGTGGAAGCCGTTAATTTGGATGAAGACGACTTCGAAGAGGAACTGAGTCGCCCACCCGGTCGAGATAAGTCAAAAAAGAGGTCCCAAAAATCTGCTGCTTCGGGTTCGGGTTCTGGATCAACCGGCGCCTACAGCGCTGACTTGCAAGATTTAAATGCGACCATGATTCAGTTCAATACGATTCAAGAAAAAATGCTCGAGGAGAAAAAAAATATTCGCGAAGCGTTTGAAAAAAAATTGACTATGAAAGAGCGCAAATTGTCTATCAAAGAGCAGCGCGAAAAACGCGAGGATTTGAAATTTCTCGCCATGAACACCGACCATATGCAAGGGCCGGAGTTAGAGATGACGCTTCAAATGAAGCGTGATATTATGGAAAAATATAATTTGAACTAATTTGTTAGTCTTTAATTTTTTTCGATTTTATTGTATTTTTTTTTAATTTTCTAGGTTTTTTTTTTGTATTTTTCTAGGTTTTTATTAATTAAAAGTATTTATTATTATTATTGTTTTATATAAAAAGTTAAAAAAAAAAAGAAAAAAGAAATGCCACATGGCACTTCCCCCCACCTCTTCCCCCCCTTCCACTCCCCACAATTATTTTCCCCCCAAAAGGGCCCCACAAGTGCCACATGGCGCTTCCCCCCACCTCTTCCCCCCCACCACTCCTTATAGTCTAATATGTGGTTGTGATTGGTTGTGAGTGGATTGGGAATAGAGAAACTATTGTGAATGCTCTTAGGTAAAGGAATTTGAAAGAATTCATACTAAATTCCAATTACAATTCCAATTCCTTTGTTAATCAAACACATCAAGATTGAAATTGTAATTCTAATTCCAACAAATTCAATGGACCAAATACCTTAAGAGTTAGTATTCAAATTCCAATTCCTTTGAATTCCATTCAATTCATGCGAAAAAAATGCACCCTTAGAAAGATTGTGAGCCAATCATATTTCTTTCGACTGTAGACTAAAGTGTGGACTAGAAATATCAATATCTTTCGTGTTCAATGTATTAAATCCCAAATTTCTTTTCAGATTTTACGCCTTATGATATGTAGTCTGTATATGCTTCTGTTATTTTGGACCTGATACATATCATTGACTAACGTTTACCCCGTTAAGAATGACACTGGTGAGTTTTTTCTTTTCGTTTTCGCTGAATTTCCTAGTTGTGTATGCCGATATAACTGTTTAAATTCAGCAAATTGGCCTAGTAAACCGTGTTTAACGTCAGCTGTGGTTCAGCTTTTCTCCTATATTTCTTTTCTAAGTTGTGGATATATATATGTATGAAGTTATGTATAACATTGATTGGTTTAGAAAAGTAAACGAAGACTATTGATTATTATTATTAATAAAAATACCAAGCTGTAACTTTTTTTTGCTGGTTTGGCGGCCGACCAAACAAACTCAACTTTTTTTTTTTAAAGGTTAATTTCTTTTTAAATCCTGTGGTACGTGGGACTCGAACTCAAGACCTTCCACAACCTAAGTGTTTTAAAGACTTTTGCCTTTGCCAATGGACCACCACCCCATTGGTCAAACAAACTCAACGTATTTAGTTTATTAGGGCCATAGTTATCGGTTCAGCCACGAAATCTATTAAATCGGGAGACAGTGATCACCCATTATTTTGTAAAAAAATGGATTTATATTAAGAAATATTGTTAGATTGATAGATTTGTTACCTTCATCCTAGTTTGAGATATATTGTTTTAGAATTACAACCCTGATTTAGGTCATGCATGTTGGAAAACCCAACAAGAATGCTTTAAAAGTATTGATTGCTGCTGAATATGTTGGTGTTGAAGTTAAATGCCCTGAAAATTTTGAGATGGGTGTGTCAAATAAAACACCCGAGTTCCTTAAAATGAATCCACTTGGGAAGGTATGTATATATCGTCTTTTTATCTAGTTCCGCCATCTGCGAAGAGCTTAATTTATTCAATTCATGAAACACAATCTGCGTGTCGTTTCAAAGGTTCCTGTTTTGGAGACTCCAGATGGGGTTATATTCGAGAGCAACGCCATTGCTCGCTATAGTGAGTGACCATGTGACATTTGTTTGTAACTATATTTTGTTAGTTGTGGACACTTTGCTAATTATGTTCATTGTGGTATCTTGTTTGATGTAGTTGCGCGCCTGAAGACCGACTCTTGTCTTTTTGGATCTTCACCGATTGAATATGTAACCTTTTTATTGTTTCGTGTTCCTGTTCATTACCAAAGTGGTTGTGATTCTTGTAAATAAAGGGTTTGGTAAATGCGCAGGGCCAAGTCGAACAGTGGATTGATTTCGCTTCATTGGAGATTGATTTAAATTTGTTGACATGGTTGAGACTGAGATTAGGCCTTGACAACTATGTTGCTTCGGTTTGTTATAAAAACAAAATTATGTTTTCTTTTTGCTTTGTTTTGGATACTACATAATTTTTTTGCTTTTTGAGTTGCCTATAAGAAGTTGAAGATCATGACATGTGTAAAGAACTCAATACTATTTGTTTTTAACTTGTGTTGAAGGTTGAAGAGGCTTCGATTGCTGCTTTGAAGAGAGCTCTTGATGCTTTAAACACATATCTTGCTACACATACTTTCTTGGTTGGTAACAATGTGACCTTGGCGGACATCATCACGACGTGTAATTTGTACGCGGGCTTTAGATTCATGATGACTAAAACCTTCACATCCGAGTTTCCTAATGTTGAAAGGTATTTTTGGACCATGATCAATCTACCAAAGTTTAGCAAAATAATTGGCGAGTTGAAGCAGACTGAAGCTGTTCCTCCAATTCCTACAAAAACATTTCCAGATGCTAAGCCAGAAGGATGAGCCAAAAGGAAGGCTTGAATCAGATGATTAATATATGTTTGATTGTTTAAAGAAAATCAACTTTGAGTTTGAGTTTATGGTTCTAGATGGTGTAATATAAATCTGAGTCAATTAATGTCTGGTGGTCCGAAGGGCTATGTTGGATCGATTTATATGAACTTTTATTGGTATGTGACACAATGTTGGAGAATAAATATGTCAAGTTATTAAAAATGAGAACGGTGAGAAGGATATAAAAAACACATTAGATCATGAAATATAACACAATGCTAATGAAAATGAAATGACACATTGAATCACAGATTTGATACAATGATGAAAATAAAGAAAAAACACAATACAAGATAAAAGACACAATGATATAACACAAATTTTAAAAACTGCAAGCTAAAGATCTAAAAAATCAAAAACCTAAAAACTAAGATCATAGTGTTTGATGAGACGGTTCCAATGCCGCTTGAATGGGTTTAATTAATTAGACTTCGTTTGATACTATTCCTACGATTTCCTATTCTTATTTCACTTGTGTATTTGATCCTAACCCGTATAAATATGTGTAAATATTTGAAGTCCATTAATATATAGATAGATTTGCTCAATTAATGCTAATACCGTGTTCAATTTAGTTAGAAGATTAATTTGATCGGAAGTTTGATTCAATATTGCAATAGCAAAAAGAACACATAAAGGACATCTTAGATAAAACATAACATCGATCACAAAAAATAACATTTAAACTAAAAAATAATTACTAATACAAAACGATCAAATAAAAAATTAATACTAGTTGAGATATTTTGCGTAAATACGTTGTTTCTCTTGTTAAATTATCATCTGTCGTCTTCGGGGAGATACGAGAAATCTTTCACACGGAACCTAATAACTTTTTCCCTTTGCCTTTCCATTGCCAATTGATGTTCTTGTTCCTCAATCGAAAGAATACGAGTAAGTATCTCGTCCAGTATGGAGAAGTTTGAACCACCCTTGGTATCTGTTATTGTTGAAAACGACGAAGCTTTGCTTTTGGATATGGCTCGTGCAGCTGCCTTGCTTCTCTCTCTCCCGGGCGGGCATGCCAACTCAACCAATTCCTCAAACTCAAGGTCTTTGGTGGTGTCGTTTAAGTTGAATCGGGAACGAGCATCCAATCCACTTATAGACGAGTTCGACTCAGGTGTGCTGGAAGTACTCTTGGACCCCTTAGAACGACCTGTGGGGCCTGGTTGCACAAGATACCACTTTGACGACTTTCGGAGTAGGTTCCAAGATTTTTTCATGCTGAATGAAGAGTCATAATTAGCTGTAAATTCTTGATAGGCGGCCGTCATGATGTCCACATCGCTCGAACCGCTTGTTCTTTGATTGTTAGTAAGGCGGTTGACAATGTTGGTGAAGTTGCTAATTTTTGTTCTCATTGCGGTGTATTTTCCTAAGAACGAGTCGTTGGTGTTGTACGATTAGCAGTTCATCTCAGCAAATGTTTTTTTTTTCGAATGCGCTACCAAAACACGGGTTGCTCTTGACTGATGCCTATGTAAACAAATTAAACAGTTTTAAGTAAACAAATTTAAATAAATAAACTAGGTAAACAAATTTAAATAAATAAATCAAGTAACCAAATTAAACATTTTTATATATACCAACAATGGGATCTTTGGAAACGTCAAGCTACGCTAGTGCCAAAGCGAACTCCTCTTTTGTTGTCCACTTGTCATATTTCTTTGGAGCATGTTCTTGTTATGGTTGCTTCTTACGATGTCTATGTGTTGGGCGATATTGGGATGCAGCTTGGGTTTTGGGTATGGTTTGAGATTGAGACGTAATGGGAGACATTGGTTATTGCGTAGAATAATATATAAACCCGGACATTGCCATATGTGAGGTCATTGAGGGTTGTGATGGTGACATGTCCCATCATTGTGAATTATCGTGGGTAGTGGACGATATTCACCAAGGGAGATATTGGGATTGGTCACCCACAGGGAGTCTTGAGTTTGTATATTATATGGGTTGTTGGGATCAAAATGTGTTTGGGTCATTGTTATACGAAAACATGGTGGAAGTGGGTTTTGAAATGAGATTTTCGGATTGTGAAACGATATATTTTTTTGTTGAGAGAGGAGAGCGGAGAGTTATGTGTAAAAAATGTGAAATGTGCTTGGTTTATATAGAGTTCTAAATTAGATTTTAAAAATATTTTTTTTAAATTGACCGTTGAAAAAGGGCAAAATAATAAAGGGGCCCACCAACATGGTCGTTGGCCATTGTTATTGTGCTAACGGGCCACCAATGGCACTAGTCAGTTTTAATTCTGATTTTCTGTTAATTTTGAGATGAAAACACATAAGGAAATGAGTTTAATCAGTTTTTTATGTTCTTGTAGGTAATGCATGCTAAAAACCCGAACAAGAATGCTTACAAAGCATTGATTGCTACTGAATATGTTGGTGTTGATATTAAGTGAATAAGTGGGCTGATGATTTTGAGACGGGTGTCACAAATCAAATTACACAGTTTCTTAAGATGAATCTAATTGGGAAGGTGTGTTCTTCTAGTCTTATTTCACCATTTGCAATGCATATTATGTTACTGATATCATATTAATATTAATCATTTATCTTGTCATATGCAAGGTTCTAGTTTTGGTGACTCCTGATGGGGTCGTGTTCGAGAGTAATGCCATTGCTCGCTATGGTAAGTGTAAAACTCAATCACTCAAGTATTATTCACAAATATGTTTACAATATATAGACTTACAATCATCCTATTCTAGGAAACCGGATAATACAAATTGAATACAAATGATTACGTAAATCATGAGCATGATTTACGTTATTCTTTTACCCCTCGTCAATGAAATAGGTGGGAGACCAATGCACAGTAGGCCTCGAAGTTTTTCAAAGAGAGGCCGAGAGAGACTTTTAGTGATGATATCCGCAACCTAGAGATTAGATGGAACAAACTTTGTATAGAGACGACCCAAGTTGACAAGCTCAGGCACAAAATGATAATCAATGTCGATATGCTTGGCACATTTGTGTGAAACTAGGTTCCGACTTAGAAAAATAGCACTTTGTTGTCACAAAGCAAAGTCGGACGAGCCATAGGTAGTGCGTGTAGTTCTCGAAGAAGGTGAGTAAGCCAGAAGATTTCAGCTGCGGTATTTGCCATGGCACGATATTCTGATTCATAACTAGAGTGAAAGACTGTATTTTGTTTCTTTGCACTCCCGGAAACCAGATTTCCACCCAAACAAATAGAATAACCGTAAGTGGAGCGCCTGGTTTCAATACAGCGGGCCCAGTCTACATCTGAGTAGCCAACGTTGGTTGTTGAAGTTGGTTTGGAGAAGGTTAACCCAAAAGCGATTGTTCCTTTAACATAACGAAGCATCCTTTTAACTAACTAAAAATGAGATGTTGTTGGGGCCTGGAGATGTTGACTGGCTTTATTTACTACATAAAAAATATCTGGTCTAGCAATGGTGAGATACTGGAGAGCTGTGACAACCACCGTCATACCAGGTCAAAATCCGTACACTTACTAGTCAACGTTTAATTTAATGCACATGATAAATACCATTTTATTTGCACAAGTCCCCCGATAAAGTCTAGAATGGCCCGGACGAGTACAATTTCACCTACATCAAAGATCATTGGTGACGCGGGTTTAAACAATCATAACATTTTCCTAAAACATGAACGTATGTTTATCTAAACACATATGGGTAAATGTGTGAGTATAAATATATAGGTACTTGTGACCATGTTTCAAAAATAAAAATTTCTTCACCTATATATATATACGATGTATATATGTGTGTATATGAGTCTGCATGCATGTGTAGATTTCTAACAATAATAACATGGATGATCACATTTAATTTGTGTCATATGTATGCATTTTGTCTCATCTTCAATGAACCATCTAATCCTAACTTTGTGCTCAACTAAAAATGGTAGAACAACTTATCAACACTTAGATTCATAAAGCATATTAACCCAAAATAAACCTCCCTTTTTCCTTGATATTTTCGGCCCACAACACAAGAAAAAGAGAACATATCACCACCTTTCAACACCTGATCTTACCATATATGGGTAGTCATCATAACCTCTCAAAAGCATAGAATGCTAACCCTTCTACAATTGCTATGATCGTGATCTTTTTTTCCTTGTGAGTCGTTGCCCTACGTCCCACAACACCAACACTTTTGCTTTCCTAGAACCAAGGTAAATCTTTGTATAATCTTTCTAATACATGTGGTATCAAACATAAGATCTATGACTAGTCTCATCCTAGAAACAAGTTAACTAGTGTGAGGAATCTAAACACCATGAGGATCATTAACAAAAGTGGTAAGATCATCTAATCACCTAAACCCATGGGAGATTACTTGCCTTAATTAACCACCACCACTTTATCACTTTTGGCTTTCCTTCCCTCCTTCCTTTTCTTTCGGCCGAAACCCCCACCACCACCATGCCAATTCTCATTTTGTTCCTCAATCACAAAACACTAGGTTATCCTAAGTGCGTGATCACATCACTAACCTCACTTGATGCTATGAGTTGTCATTAATCATTTTATAAGATCTTCTAGTTAAGTGTGATGTTAAACTAAAAGTGGTAAGATTTACTTAAGCTCCATGATCCATAGAAGATTGTTAAGTCAAATTGGTTAATCCTTGGCCTTTCTTGGAACCTCCCAAACCGTCGCCCCCTTGCCCCCTACATCATTCTTTTTTTTATTAAACCAACACATCTAATCACCTAGTAAACCCATGTATTGTCACATTATGGAAAGATGTTGAGACCTAAACTCCTAGTTAGTCACATTACAAGATTTGGAGCAAACATAATCTTGAGTTTAGTCAACCTTATTCGATTTGATTAAGATGTAAATCTTTTGATTAGATGAGCATCTAATGAAAGACGTAACACTAATTTAGTTAGATTCTCTAATCTCCCAAATCTCCATACAAGTTGACTTGCTATAATGGGAATGAATCTCTTTCTCTCTACCTCCCTGTCTCTCTGACCGACTCTCTCAGCTCTCAATCACTCCCTCTTTCTTTTCCTCTCTAAATAGGGACCCAAGACTAGAACCTTGTTTGTTTGTTTCACCTCCTAAATTCACTTACACACACACACACACACACACACACACTCAACACTTGGTCACCTAGTTCCAAACCTTTCTTGCAAAGATCAAGTGGTAAGTTCTCTAACCTAACTTTGTTATATTCCAAAACATTATGTTTCACCCAAGCTTATGTATAATCTTTTCCAAGTAAAGCTAATTAAACAATATGGATCTTGTAATGTGTAAATGAATATGTGTGATGTATCATATATATATATATATATACGTAGGTGTATGTGTGTGACTGTGTGTACACAAGAAGTAGGTATAATATGTAAGAACATTGTGTATAATTTCATGAATACGAGTTGTGTGTGTATATATATATATCTATGTATGTGTGTGCGTATATATAATATATATGTATGTTTGTGACGATTTCATGAACATAAGCATTGATGTGTGTGTATGTACCAAAATACATACATATATGGGTACGTATATACAGGTGTCGACATCATGGACATGAATGTTTATGGGTGTGTGTCGAAACACACACATATATATAGATATATATATATGTGCACGAGCATGTTTATAGATATAGGTATAGAGACATGAAACTTTGTACACCTATATGAGGTCACGCATGATTTATAAATAAGTATAACACATGTTCTTGTGAAATAACACGTGTTTTATAACTAAAAACATATGTTAGAAATCATGGTTTTTGAGAAGATTTTTCCATATGATACAATAACTATTTTCGAACAATATTTGGAAAACATAAAGGTCACCAAACGACTAAACCAACTTACCACAAAAGATTTGGTGAACCATGAATACCATGGATCTTTTTTTAGATCTAAGATGTCTATATATATATATATATATATATATATATATATATATATATATATATATATATATAGGACGTGTAGGTCGAGCTTTCTAGTTTATCGGATATTTATTCTTGCTAGACTTCGCACGTACTTGAGGTGAGTTTCACGGCCCCTTTTTACTGTTTTATATTTTGGGAAAAGACATGCATTTTTTACTAGTTTAGAATGAATTCCTAGCAGACCGGTATACATGAGACAATATGTTTAGAGTACTCACTAAGCCCTCGTGTAATTAGTTTACCGTAACCATTAGTTATGGATTTAGCCATGAAACACTTGAATAGATCTATTGGATTGACACTCCCGCTCCTAGTTAGTCGCTCTAACCCGGATACATACGAGAAAAGAGTGCTTGTATTTCTTATATAATGATACATTGCCTTTATCGTGCGATGTGCGAGGCACAACAAGTTAAGGTTTGGTTATGGACTCATGATCGTTTATTATTATTTTTGTCTTAGCTAGACATTGATGGGTCATTTTATGGATTTCATTAACTTTATGTTTTCAATTATTTTAAAACATGTGAACTCACCGACTTTATGTTGACAAAGTTTTTATGCATGTTTTTCAGGTAACTAAAGTTATGGATGGAACTTGGGGCATATTTGGGCATTCATTCACAACTATCATCTTTTGTGTTTTCAAAACTTACGATCATGTGTTTGGTTTTAAACAATATTTTGTGAAGGTTATCATCGTTGAACAAATTTGGTATTTTCAATATTAAGTTATTATGAATGTTTGCTCGAATCTTTTGCTTCAAAACCTTTCGTGTCGCATCCCGTGTTTCCGCCTTAGCGGGGTGTAACGAGAGCTCCAACTAAAAACCTGTAAAGAGTTGGATCATGAAACGAGACACCCTTGCTAGGAAAAGTATCAGTGGTAGCAAGAGGAGTAGCAACAGGTTTGGAGTCTAACAGAACAGCATGAGCCAAAATGTCATGTGCATATTTCGCCTGACTGAGAAAGAGACTGGCATCAGAGTGAGTAACCTCAAGACCCAAGAAGTAACCGAGCGGACCCAAGTCTTTGATAGAAAATTCTTTATGCAGTCGAGTAACAAAGGGTTGAATAAAATAGGAATCACTGCCAGTTATGATGATGTCGTCAACATACACAAGAAGATAAGAAAATGGCTTTTGCAGTCTTATAAATAAAGAGTGATGGATCTGCTTGACTGCAAATAAAACCATGTGATGTCAAGAAGCTGCTTAGTCGTTGGAACCAAGATCTAGGCGCCTGTTTGATACCATAAAGATCTTTCTGTATACGACACACATGACTAAGAAATATAGCATTAATAACACCCGTAGGTTGTTCCATGTATACAGTTTTAGAAATATTTCCATCCAGAATAGCATTCTGAACACCTAATTGATGCAGCGGCCAACTATTAATAGTAGCAAGTGATAAAACAACACAAACTGTAGAGGATTTGACAATAGGACTAAAGGTGTGAGACAAAACGAGTCCTGGAACTTGAGTGAAACCTTGTGCCACAAAACGAACCTTGTAACGATCTATGGAACCATTTGCTTTCTATTTTATTCTAAAAATCCACTTAGATCCAACAATATTTGCACTTGTAGGGCATGGAACAAGTACCGACGTGTATTAGTAATAAACTTAACAATCGACTTTCATGCAAACCTATATATATATATAAATATATATATATATATATGCGATTGTAATGATTGTGTATAATCCAAGTTCAACTAGTGTATGCGTATGTATCCATCCATGCGATTACATGTATATATGTGTGTAAATGAGGGAGATAACCAAACTAAATTAGATGGATACACATGTATATATATATATACACGGCTATATATATATGTGTGTGTGTGTGTGCTTTGATTTGGATACTTTATACCATGTATATACACACACCTCATACGATTATATATATACCCATACACACACCCACATTACAATCCAAAAACACATTAAACCAAGAGTTTTCACCAAATTAGACCCTATACCAACCTTACCATGATCTTTCATGCTTGTTGACTTCCTAAAACCCCTTCACAAGGCCTTAAAATTGGCTCACAAAGACCAAGATCAAGCATACTTTTGTATGTCAACTAATTATACTATTAAGGAAACTAGTTTTTCAACTCACAAAAATCCATACACTTTGACTAACCACAATGAACAACCAATCTCCTACAACCCCCCCCCCCCCTCTCTTTTCGGGTATAAAGGAAAGGCCAAATGCCATGGTGGTCTTGCACCAAACTCACAAACACTTCAAGCAAACAAACTATACTCTCTCCTCTCTTCTTTTCCTCTCACCCGACACCGCCACCCTAACCGGCCCCATTTTTAACCGCAAACCATCACCACAGCCGCTCTATCAAGAAACCCAAGTGTCTAGCGATCATATTGGAGGAACAAGCTTCAAGAAATTGGCCCACGTTCTCTTTGTTAACCGGTGCACCTTGCGGTATGATAACCTAAGCTAAATTCTTTCACTTCTTACATCTAGTCGACCGGATGATTCACCGACTCGATATCACACTCGCATACACACCTACACACGAGTATAATATATTGAAATCAACTAAAACTTGCAAAACTCGACGCTAAAACTTATTATATACATTCGCATATACATGAACATATTACATATATACACATGCACGTATGTATATATTACATACTCTCAATACGCTAGCAAGTTCATTCGAGTATGTATAAGGGCGAACAAAATACATAGCAAATTTTTATTTGTTCGAGTATGCAAATAAATTGCGAATACGATCCAAGTAATATGTTCAAAAAAATAAGATTGTTTAGAGCCGATGGCACAAAATCTCATCCCTACTAATCGAATGTGAATGTAGATGGGGATTCGGAATCTGGTTCTTTTGGGGTTATAGTTGATGGTTTGTTTTGAATTCCATCTCTACTATGAAAGCAATACTCTAACCGCTGAGTTAAGTAGGTCATTTACCCAACTCATAATTGGCGAATTCGTAGGACAGATTTATAGGATATGTATCCACCTTTGAAATCAAACATATATATGTACAATTTCATGGTTTATAAGAAACGTATGTTAAAAACGGCCAAACATGTGTTAACTTTGTTTATAACACAAGAGTTCTAAAACATATGTTAAATCCCTATTTTACATACAAATTCTTAACATGTGTTAACATGAGGTATCATATGGTAACATGTGGTAACTTGTGAACTCTGTTTTGACAAGATTGGTTATTTTTACGACTATAAACGAACAGATCTAACGAGAGTTTCCAAGAACCACAAGTTAAAACCATAAATCTTTTCAAAAGGACAAATAATGATACGTAATAATCGTCACGTGTACGGACAAGAACACTGTATATATAGTCCAAAGACACACAAATCGGGTGAACAACTTGCATGGTGAATAACCGAGTACACAGACTTAAGTTGTCCTTAACATTCTAGGGCACTTTCGTTTGGACACTAGCACATTAGGATTAGTACATCATTTGCATTCAGACACAATGTGAGTTTTCACGACCCCTTTTTATTGGTTTACATTTTCCTGGGGGGAAAACATGCGTACAAGTTTTCAATTACATTTTGACTATTATGTGAAAATAAGACAATAAGGTTTAGAGTACTCATAAAGTCCTCATGTCATATATCATAATGTAACCATTAACTATGGACTTAGCCATGGAACACCGGAATAGAACTATTGGGTTGACACCCCCACTCTTGGTTAGTCGCTCTAACCGGATCGCAGTTATCAAGAGAGTGCTTGTATTTCACATTTATTTATTGTATTTAGTGTACAATGGGCGAGGCGTAACACGTCAAGGTTTGGTTACGAGCTCATGTCAGTCAAATATTGATCATTGTCTTAGCTAGACAATGGTTCAGTCTAACATGGATTACATATTCATTCACTAAAACTAGTGAACTCACCAACTTTATGTTGACACACTTTTACTTGCATGTTTTTCAGGTAATTAGGCAAGTAGCATGGAACTTGGGGGTTGCGCGTTGACATCATTGGCAGTGGCAGATCCAAGGTTTTTTTCTAATGGGTTCGATGTTTTTTATGGTCCAATCTCATTGGATCGGACATAAAAAATTTCGGGTCGGTTCGACGGTTTGGGTCGGGTATCGACATATGGTTCATCACATAATAAAAAAATATGACTTAATAAAAAACTACTTCATTAAAAACTAAAAAAAAACATAATATAAATACGACGATCTTTGCAAATTAAAAAAAAATTATGTCACACCCTCAAATTTCCACTGCGGGGTTTATACCGCAAATGCATAATATGTAATTTAGGTGTATGCCCAAGATCCCAAATGCAGTGAAGTGTGCAGTGCTTTCTAATCGAGGCACCGGAAGCTAACTACCTGCAAAAGCATGTATATCGTGGGTCAACAAACAATGTTGGTGAGTTCACAAAGTAAAGAAGGTGAGTAAGTAAATACGCTGGTTTCCAAAACCACGTAACCAAGTAAAAGCGTAAGTAATTAAGTTGGTTCCAAAAACCGTGTAACCACTAGTTCATCGCATGCCAAGGGTAGCTAACCCAATCATGATAACTAACACCGATATACCAAACTGCTAATGTACGTTATGTAACAAATGTGAGCAGTTTGCCTTGCATCATTGCCTATCAACAAAGATAATCTGTTAAGTTATAGTTCACTCCCGCACTCCCCCGGGCCGGTGTGAGGTTTGTCAGACCTAATAGCGCTATCAACGAATAACCCGCTTGCCATAACCAGACAACTCATTCGGTATGTGAAGGACTTACAGTGATAGTGTTGGTTTAGTTCATCAAGGACAAAGTTTGCGAACTAGCAAAACCCGACCCACACAAGGAGTCAAAACCCGACCCACACAAGGAGCCATAGCATCCCAACCCGGGATGTGTAAGTAGTCCCAAACCGGACTAGAAAAAGTTAAGTACGTTGTCTCAAACGCGAGACGCATGCTTTTGAGAAAAGAGTAGTGAAACTCACCTTAGTATGCAAGCAAGTAAATCCAAACTCCAAAGTAGGGTGTACTACTGACTCCCTAATACATGTGTCACTAAGTAAGTATATGTGTAATACCATTACACCATATAACCCGTTTGTCCAAGACGTTTAAATGTTCAAAATCGTGTAAGTGACACCTAGTGATTCTACATGCATAAGTAAACCCTATGGACCCGTTGGTGAATATGTTGGTTATCATTAGTTTTACACTTCATATGCATCTCATATAAGTGCCTATTCCAGTACATGTCATATACATACCACATAGGACTCCAATTAGTCACATAAACTCACAATACACAATCTGCGTTTTCAGGACAGATTATGCGCCATGAAAACTAATTTATTAAAAATACTTATCCAGTGAGTTAGACTCCAAAACTTTTACTAAATATTCTAGGGGGTCTTCTAGACAAATCCACATTTTTATTTTGTGATAAAACTTTATACAAAAATTATGAAAACTCACGGAACACAGCTATGTTCAGAAAATACACACAACAGATCAGTTTAGTAGAAAAATTCCCAAAAATCGTGTGTTCATCCAAATAGGATGAATGAATTTGGAAAAGCCGAGTTATTCCAATGTTAACCTACTGTCCAAATTTCATAACTTAATTCCTTGTAAAACGCGAGTTATGATTGTTTAAAGTTGACTCAGTTTGTTAATCCGAAAATCTTATATGACCTTTAATCAAAGAAAATTCTAAAAACATATCAAACGACATCCAAATCAGATGATTTTACCCATTATAACAAGCTAAGACCATGTACAATCCATTCATGCAAAGAATCTATCAAAATCAACAATTTAATGTCACATAAAAGACCCTACAAATTGACATTCAGATTCTGTCCAGATTCTAATCATGCAATATTATCAATTATATCAAACCCTAGTTGCATATTATCAATCAATAGCACCTAATAATCATCGCACAACATCAATAAGAGCCACATCTGATCAAAACCCTAACGATACATCATAAACATCATCATTCATAAACCCTAGGAGTCTAAAACATCAAGAACATGCATAATCATGCAACCTATCAATTTCTAATCGCATAGGATTATGTTTAGCCCATTCAATCTTTATAAACTTCAAGTTTTAATCTTTATGAAAAGGTTTCAGACCTGGACAAACTTAGTTATAGGTTTTTATAACATATTAAGAAAGATTAAAACACAAGAGATTGAAGGTTATACCGCAAGCTCTTCAAAACAATCAACTGAATGCTCTTGAAGCTTCCCGATCGATGTTCTTGCGCCTTAGCAGGTGTTTAGGGGTTAATATTTCGTAATAGGGCAGTGGGGCGATTAGGGTTTGAGTTTAGGAGATACAAGAGGCTTAACGTTTCTTAAATACAAGTTAAAGGCGGTTTTGTGATATCAGATGCCCGCGCGCGGCCGCTCGCTCACAGCTCTTCGGCCCGCGCCGGGTTACCTGCTTCATCGTACAACATGTTTTCATTGATGTTTTTGCTATTTTGGACCATAATAAGTGTAACCCCATGTGTTAAGACCCCAACCATCCTACCGGTCCACCCATTACGATTTTTATTAATGTATTCGGTTTAAGTTCACGTAATCACATACAGTTTGCACATAGTTTCACAGAGTATCATAGTAGCACGTAATTGCAATAAATCTCAATCAGTTAATTCAAAATTATTTAACTTAATTGTTCACCAACGTCCGAGGTTCACTAATCATGTATACAGTATGGTAATTCCCCGAATTACCACTTCATGCAGTTAAACTGTGCAACGTGTGTCCTATCTAGCAAACCCTAGTTATGTAGAATGCAAGGAATGTAACTAGAGTTTGGTCAAAGTGAGAACCTGAAATTGCGGGGTATCAAATCATCCCTAAGTTGAAAAGAATTTCGTCCTGAAATTCAGTAAGTAAACAGTAAAGCCAACTTAGTAATGTCTTAGTAATGTGTGCTTGGTTCCCGGATGTCACATCATCCCCAAGTTGAAAGGAATTTCACCTCGAAATTCACTTTGAGCGAGTTGCTTTATGTTCGTCGTTTGATCTATGCACAGGTTCAGGTTCAGTAAAGTAGTGTGGATACTTGAGTCGCATTTTATCTCTGCGCTCCCACGTATATTCCGGTCCTAGACGGGAATTCCATCGTACCTTAACAATAGGTATAGTGTTTTGTTTGAGTTTCTTGACGCCCCGCCCAAAAATCTCCACTGGTTCTTCCATGAACCGTAGCCGATCGTCCACCTGGATCTCCTCTAGTGGCACCATCAGTGTTGTATCCAACGTGCATTTTTTAAATTTGATGTGATACGTGGGATACGTCGTGTACCCCACCGAGTTTATTAAGCGAGTTTAACTTGTAAGCTATCGGGCCAATCCTTTCGACAATCTCGAATGGTCTAATGTATCGCGGGTTAGCTTTCCCCGTTTTCCAAAGCGTATCACCCCCTACCAAGGTGACACCTTCAATAGAACCTTGCCCCCAACCTGGAACTCCAAAGGTTTCCTACGCTTATCAGCGTAACTTTTCTGTCGATCACGAGCAGCAGCCATCCGGTTTCTGATTTGCACTATCTTCTCAAAAGTTTCGTGCACGTGTTCGGGACCTGTTAGCTGGCTATCCCCAAATTCAGTCCAGCAGATGGGAGACCTACACTTGCGTCCATAAAGTGCCTCAAAAGGCGCACACTGTATCGAAGTGTGGTAGCTGTTGTTATACGAAAATTCAACCAAAGGCAAGTGCTTATCCCAACTGTTGCAAAAATCCACCACACACGCTCGTAGCAGATCTTCCAATGTTTGGATGGTACGTTCACTCTGTCCATCTGTCTGTGGGTGATAGGTTGTGCTAATATCGAAGCGAGTCCCCAAAGCGTTTTGGAGAGTAGTACAAAAATGAGAAGTGAATCGCGCATCGCGATCAGATATGATAGAAGTAGGCACCCCATGCCTAGAGACTACCTCCTTGATGTAGAGATTGGCCAATTTCTTTAGCGAGTCGGTCTCCTTTATTGCCAGAAAATGTGCCGATTTGGTTAAACGATCCACGATAACCCAAATCATGTTATGGCCAATTGGCGTTCTAGGAAGCTTTGTGATGAAATCCATAGAAATTCCGTCCCATTTCCACATAGGTATTTCTGGTTGCTGGAGTAGGCCTGAAGGTTTCTGATATTCGATCTTAACCTTCGCACAAGTCAAGCACTTAGTAACCTAAGTTGCTATCTCAGCTTTCATGTTTGGCCATCAGTAAAGAGTTTTGAGATCTTGGTATATCTTGTCCGAACCAGGATGTACCGAATATCAAAAGTTGTGAGCTTCATCAAGCACCAGTTGTCTAAGATCCCCAAAACGTGGTATCCAGACTCGATTCATGAAGTATTGAAGACCATCTGTCTTTAGTTCCAGGTGCTTATCAGCACCATGTAAAGTTTCGAGCCCGATGTTTTCTTCTTTCAAAGCCTCGCCCCGGGGTTCACGTACCTTATTAGGAAGATTAGAATGTATAGTGAGTTGTAAAGCTCGCACCCATTTAGGTTTCGTTACCTTACAACTAAGGGCATCAACTACTACATTAGCTTGCCCTGGATGATATTTGATGGCACAGTCATAATCATTCAGAAGCTCGACCCATCGATGCTGTCGCATGTTCAGCTCCTTCTGATCGAATATGTGTTGGAGGCTCTTGTGGTAAGTGAAGATCGTACACTTCGTCCCATAGAGATAATGCCTCCAGATCTTTAGAGCAAAAACCACTGCTCCCAGTTCCAAGTCATGGGTGGTGTTGTTCTTCTCACGAACCTTTAATTGACGTGAAGCATACGCGATCACCTTATCACGCTACATCAGCACACACCCTAACCCTTGGATTGACGCATCACAGTACACCACAAAGTCCTCTGTACCCTCAAGTAATGATAGTATAGGTGCACTGCAAAGCTTCGCCTTCAATAATTGAAAAGCAGATTCTTGGGCATCTCCCCACTTGTAAGTAATATCCTTCTGTGTCAAAGCAGTAAGGGGTTGAGCGATCTTGGAGAATCCCTCAATGAATCTGCGATAATATCCCGCAAGACCAAGAAACTGGCGCACCTCTGTAGGGATCTTAGGAGCCTCCCACTGTTTGATTGCATCAATCTTGGCGGGATTGACATGTATTCCTGCCTCGTTAACCATATGTCCTAGAAGCTGGACTTTTCGAATCCAAAAGTCACATTTAGAGAATTTCTGTTAGGATCTGAGTTTGATTGTTTTGATTGTTTAACTAAATATGGTAATAATGAAATGAAAATAGAATGAAAATGCAGCGGAATAATAAACTGTTAATCAAAACAAGAGAGTAAATGTTTTCAGATCGAAAGCTTTCATTTATCTAAAAGATTACAATCGTACAATTACTCCCCCTCAGCCTGATCACACAGTGTTTGTGTGAGAGAATGTTTGTGTGTGTGTGATGCAATAGAACAGTACAAGCACTGTTCTATTTATAGACAGACTCAAAGCACTGATGACCTAAGCTGACGTCACCTAAGACAGTGACCTCTAACAGAATAACAAACATAAACATTTGCCTATTACAAACTACTGTTACATTGAAAGCACTGATATTAAACAGCTGTTGTAGGAAAACTCTGATGGTCTTGTATCCACTGCTGGAGCCTAAGTGTTGTTGGTTCCAGCAGTGCTTTGGTCTTCAGTACTTGTATCAGCAGTTGTTCTTCATCAGACCTTTGGTCAGCAGTTGTTCTTCATCAGTTGTTTATTCAGCAGTTCTTTGTATCAGCAGTTGTTGAGCAGTTGTTTGGATAGAACAGTTGTTAGGGTCAGCAGTCTTTTGGGAGAAGTAAGTTGTAAAGACTGTTTATTCAAAGGATCAAACTGTTAGCATATTTTGGCTTTCTAATCATCTGTTCTTCTCCGGGTCAGCAGACCCAACAATCTCCCCCTAGAACAGATGATGCCAAAACTCAGCTTTATTTATTGATCTTTATTTCTCATCAGACTTTCTCTGATTTGACCTTTGAATTGTAATTCAAAGTTCAGAGCAAATAAGTCTTCTTCATCTCTTTCTAGGTCCAGATTTAGCAATGTTTGGTGATCTTCTGCACATAGGCTGTAAGCATCATCCATGTTGATCTTCTGAACCCTTCCATCTGACCTGAGCAATGTCAATTCATGGTTGTCTTTGTTGACTTTCCATTTTAGAATTTTTGAGTCAGTGGATTTGCTGAGCTGAATTTTTATTCTTGATGAGTTGGGTGAAGGTGGTCTTCCAATGAGTTCTCTAAGCTTCTATGTTGTAGGATCAGAGAAGAAATGGACTTGATTGAAGAGCCCTTCCTTGATGAATGTATCAGCAAACTTTCTTTGATCTTCCTCTGACATTTCCTTCTGTTTCTTGAACTGTCTTCTTGCAGCAGTTGTTAGGTCAGAGGTGTCAAGTAAGCTGTCCAAGGTAAAGGTCTGTTGGGGTCTCTTCATCATTGGCTCATCAGTGTAAATTGGTTTTCTTGGTAGGCTGGGATCCTTCTTCCTATTTTCTTCCAGACTTTTGTATGTCTCAACCAACCTTAACTCAGACCATCTGGAAACTGACCTCATTTCCCCATAATTGGCAGCTACTATCTCTTGCCTCATCCTTTTGAACTTTAAGGCTCTGACTGGGTCTCTGCCTTTGCCAAAATTAGGAGTAGAGACTTTAGCCTTGGGGTCTTTGGCCATTTCTTCAATTCTGAGTAGTTCTTCCCTCAAAGCATGTGTGGTCCAACCATTGAACTGCTTCTTGTTTGCTTTGTAAGGCTTGGTTGCCATAATCTGTTCCAGAAGAGATTCCCTTACCTCCTTTTCCAAATCAACACTGAGAGGCATGGAGGACATGGAGTTGCTCAGGGTCTTAGCAAAGTCTTCAATCCTTCTGAGTTTGCTAAGTTCTGCTGAATGGATGCCCTGAGCAGTCCTATCATCCTTCCCTTTGCATTTCTCCCTGATGATGGCATCCACCTGTTCACCCTTGTATTTCAGATAAGTATCAATGTTGAGGGGAACAGGGAAGTTTGGGAGAGATGGGAAGGATCTGTCTGATGGCTGTTCAGTATTGTAGAAGGATTGTAATTCCCCCTTGAGTAGATCAAGTTCAAGGGGATACTGAACAACCAATGGTGTAATGGTTGGTGGTGGTCTATGGGATCTGAACTTAGATGTGTGTGGTGAGAATGATGTGATTGGAATAGCTGTGATAGGAGGAGTGGATTGTGCAGTTGAGGTGGTGTTTGGTGATGTGTGTATGTTTTCATCATGTACAACAAAGGTTGATTTTCTCTTCCTTGTGTACATGATTTTAGGTGATGGTGATTTGGTAGCAGTGGTTGGATTAACATCTGTTGGCCTTTTAGTAGAACCAGCAGATGTTGGGGTTTTGGCTGGTGATGTAGGTTTGGTGGTTGTTTGTTCAGGTGTGTATGTTGGTTTGGGTACAGTGGTTTGGGAAGCAGTGTTTTGGGTAGTTTCAGTGTTTTGGGTGGCAGTGGTTTCAGTAGCAGTGGTTTTGTCAACAGAGGTGTTTAACTTAGATGGTGGTTTTCTAACATGCTTAGCAGGTCTTTTCATCCTTTTAGAGGATCCCACATCTTCAGTTTCCAGCTGTTGTTTCTTCTTGAGTTCAACCAATGATTCTGCTTTAACTTCCAAGGTGTCAGCTCTTTTCTGTTTTTCTTGAGCAGCCTTTTCAGCTTCTATATTTGCAGAGTCATCTACTGCTTTATTCTTCTCAGTGGTTTGTTGTGGTGCTGTTGGTGTTGCTTGTTGTTGTTGTTGTGGAGCTGATTTGGTAGACTCTGGTTTCTTGGCAGACTTGGCTTGGCCTTTTTGAGAAGGAGGACAACCAAAGGGATCCAGCTTTGGTAGCCTATCTCTGCCACTCTCCCCCTTTTTGGCATCATTAGCCGTGAAAGCATCATCATTTTCATCCCTGAGGATGGTGGTAGGGGCAGAGCCAGTAGTCTTCAGCAGGTGGTCCTTGATGGCTTTAATATCAGCATGGGTATCTTTGTACCTTGCATCTACCATATTCCTGATCTCAGCCATGTAAGTCTCATGTGTCTGATCAGCCAGTTTTCTGTGAGCTATGATGATGGGGGAAACTGATTTCCATAACTCACTGGCTATATCAACTGTAGATGGTTGACTCTTGGAAAGGTCTGCAATAGAGCTCAGTATAAGCTTGACATCAGATTTGATGTCAGCTACAGAGGTTTCAATTACAGAAACTCTGTCTGTCAATTCTTGGTATTTTGACCCATCTCCTAAGTTAATAGGATCATCTGAGTCCCTACCAGTGGTAGTTCTACCTGATTCAGTCCTAATAGGTGAATCAGATGCCCCTTTTTCTTTGTACTGGGGACTTCCAACTGTTTTTGGAGACACTATAGTGGCTTCAACAGTTGTTTCCTTCAAGGGAGTCTTAGCTATGTAATCACTGTCCTGATGTGAGACAGTGGTCTCTACATCAGTAGTGGCTGCTCCACTTGAAAACTCACCTAGAGTTGCATTGAACTCAGGTGGTGTAACCTCCTCTTCTGTTTGTGGGATAGCAGATTGAATATTCTCAGGACCAGTCACATGTGGAAGTATACTCTCAGTGACAGGTGGAAGAGAGGAACTGGGATCTTCCTGAGATTTTTCAATTGCCTCAAACAGAGGTTGCATGGTTTGTGGGACATGATATGATGGTGAGAGTGGAGGAGTAACAAGAGAATTAGCCCTGGGAGAGGGGCTTGTGAACATTTGGTCAAGTGACTCAAATGTATCATGATGTGTGTCCCCTTGGCTTACAACATGATCCTTTTGAGAGGATTCATGAGGAGTTTGGTCAGGTGGAGGTATATCCAACTATTGTGAGGAAGTAACAACAGTGGTTTCAGGTTGCTTTTGTGGTGCAACAGAGGTTTCTTCTAGTACCTCAACATCCAGAAGCCTCATTTGTGGTTGAGTGGTGGTTTTTATGGATGGATGTTTCTTTTTGGAAGTGGCTGGTGTGGGTTTCACAGCACTGGATGTAGTGCCATGATCACCAGGAGCAGTGGGCTCAACAACAGAGGTTTTGACAACAGTTGTTGTCTTTGTCCTCTTTGTTTGTGTTTTAGAAACTTTTGACACTTTAGACACTTTTTCTTGGGTGCTTCCACCCAACATTCTAGTGAAAGTTTCATCAGTTAAGCTTTTCATTTGCATTGCATCACCCTTTTTGAAAACTTTTTCAGGTAAGACTTTTTGTAAGATTACACTAAGAATTCTTGGGTAAATAAGAAAAGCATTGTTTGACCCAGACTTGACTGCTTTCACATTTGATACTAAGTCCATGAACAATCCCTGGGAAAGATTGAAGTCAGAGTTGGACAACATGGCATAACCCAGATATTGCATCCTTAATGGGATTTCATTAAAGGATGTGGACTTAGCAGAGACACAAAGAAGAAGAGTATGGAAGAAAAATTTCATGACTGGAGGGAAAAACTTTTTGAAAAGAGTTGATCCAGTCATCTGACCATCATACCCTCTGTCTTGGAACTCAGTGTGAAGCTCTGTTTTAGTAAAGGAGTCCTTACCTGCCAGGTCATTCAATGTGAAGGTTGTGGATATGGTTTCAGGGGTAATGACGATACTGGTTTCTCCAATTTTGGAAATAATGGAAGTAGGCTTTTTGTCTTGGAGTAGAAACTCAGCATTCAACCAAAATTCTTGGAGTGTATCAAGATAAATGGGGGCGTTAGCGGTTAAGATGGGTAAGTATTTGGAGTTTAGAAAAATGTCGATGGTGGAATGGAATGAAACGTTGTCATCTGTTTTAATCAGATAGGGGAGACAATTGTGAGTAGCTTTGGCTTGAAGATCCATTGTAATGGATTTCTAAGGTGAAGATGATTGAAGTTTGATGGAGGGTTTGAGAATGAAGAAGGCGGTTTTCAGTATTTTGAATACAATGAGACAGTGTAACGTCTGTTGTGGTAAAACAGGGTTTTATAGGCTCAATGAAACCGCTGATGTGGCCAAACCTCTGCTTATATGAGCAGACGTGGCAATCATCTGATGGATGAAACATCTGGTGGAGAACAACTGTTTTTGGCAAACAACTGATACAAACAGCTGATGGATCCAACTGTTTTTTTTTTTTGTATAGATATAGTATAAATATATAAGGAGACAGTTGTTTTATCTGAACAGATGTTCTGAAACAGATTTTTCAACTAACAGTTGTTTTATCTGATCAGATGTTTTGAAACAGATTTTTCAACCAACAGTGGATATGAATGAAACAGTGGTTGTTTTATCTGATCAGATGTTATAAACAGATTTTTCAACCAAACAGCTATTTTTAAAAAAATTTGATTTTCTGAAACATTTTATTATGATTTATTGAAAATTTATTTGTTTAATCCATGTTTAACATACCAATTCTGGAAATCAGATTTGTAAAGGTAGATGTGTCTAAAGCTTTTGTTAACACATCTGCCAACTGATCCTCTGTTGGAACATGGTGCAAGGAAATCAAACCTTTTTCATAGCTGTCTCTGACAAAATGATGTCTTATGTCAATGTGTTTGGTAGTGGAATGAGAGACTGGATTCTTGATGATATTTTCAGCAGCTTGGCTGTCCAACATGAGTGGAGTCCGAAGTGCAGTTATCCCAAAATCCAGTAGTTGATTTTGAAGCCACATGAGTTGGGCTGTACAGCTTGCAGCAGCAATGTATTCAGCTTCAGCTGTTGAGGTTGAAACAGCTGCCTGCTTTTTGCTTTGCCAGGAGACTAAGGCATTCCCTAGAAATTGGCACCCTCCTGATGTGGATTTTCTTGTGGTGTGACAGCCAGCAAAGTCACTATCTGAATAACCTGAAAGCTCAATGTTTCCATTAGCAGGATACCAGATACCAAGTGTGGGAGCACCTTTGAGGTATCTGAATATCCTTTTCACAGCAATAAGGTTTGACTTTCTGGGTGAAGCCTGGGATCTGGCACAGACACAGGTAGCAAACATAATGTCTGGCCTAGATGCAGTTAAGTACAGTAAAGACCCAATCATGCATCTATAATGTGTTTGATCAACCAGTTCATCCTTGTCATCAATAGTGAGCAGCTTGACTGTACTCATGGGTGTACTACATGGCTTACAATCATTCATCTCAAATCTGGTTAATAAATTCTTTACATATTTGTTTTGGTGAATGAATGTGCCATTTTGCAGTTGTTTCACTTGAAGACCAAGGAAACACTGAAGCTCACCCATGGCACTCATCTCAAACTCTGTTGTCATGAGTTTTCTGAACTCTTCACACATTTGGTTACATGTGGATCCAAAAATGATGTCATCCACATATATTTGAACAATCATTAAGTGTTTCCCTTTCCATTTAAGAAATAAAGTTTTGTCAATTTTACCTCTTGTGAAGCCAATGGATAAGAGAAATGTGGAAAGAGTTTCATACCAGGCCCTTGGTGCTTGTTTGAGTCCATACAAAGCTTTGTTGAGCTTGTAGACATAGTCAGGATGGAATGTGTCTTCAAAACCAGGTGGCTGACATACATAGACCTCCTCCTGAATTTTGCCATAAAGGAAAGCATATTTGATGTCCATCTGATACACCTTTATGTTGTGGTTGACAGCAAAGGCTAAAAAGAGTCTGATGGCTTCTAGTCTTGTTACAGGAGCAAAAGTCTCATCATAATCTATTCCTTCTTCTTGTCTGAAGCCTTGAACCACAAGCCTGGCTTTATTCTTGACAACAATACCCCTTTCATCAGTCTTGTTTTTGAAGACCCACTTTGTTCCTATAGGACAAACATCCTTAGGAAGTGGTACAAGCTCCCATACTTGTTGTCTTTTGAATTTAAGGAGTTCTTCTTGCATGGCTTCTACCCAACTGTTGTCTTTTAGTGTCTCTTGGTACTTGACAGGTTGTGTGAGGGATAAGAAACCTGCAAAAAGACAGATATTTGAGGATTGGCTTCTTGTGAGCACCCCCTCTCTGATGTTGCCAATGATCTGGTCTGGTGGATGAGCTCTTAAGTAAATAAGATCTCCCTGATATGGAACAATGGCATTTTGAGGTGATGGACAGAGGTCTGGTGACTCTGTTGGTGTAACATCTGTTGGTACTTCTGTAGTGCCATCAGATGTTTGGAATGGTAATGGAGGAATGGGTCCAAGTGGTGTGAAACTTGACTGACTTTTGTCAACAGATGATTGACTTTTGTCAACAGATGATAGATCAGTGGTTGTGAGGGTTGAAGCAGTGGTTTGAGGATAAGACTGGCCAACAGTGGTTGACACAGCTGTGGCAGAGTTTTGACAATTGTTTTGAACAGCTGCTTCCTCTGAGGCAGAATAGACTTTGTAGTGACTGGGGATCACAACATCTGTTCTGTAATCTTGCTGTGGAGACTGTGGAATGCCTGCATAGTTAGTTTTAACAGTGATATCTTCAAATTTGAATTTATCTAAATCAAATAATTCAGCAGGGTTTGCAGGGATTTTTAGAGATGAAAGTTCATTGAACTTTACATTCAGAGTTTCTTCTATTGTCTTAGACCTTGTGTTAAACACTTTATAGGCCTTAGCAGTAGAAGAATATCCCAGAAAATAACCACAGTCTACTTTGGCTGCAAATTTTGAAATGGAATCTTTGAGATTTAAAATGAAACATGGGAAGCCAAAGATTTTGAAGAATGAAATTAATGGTTTGATTTTGAACAGAATCTCATAAGCAGTTTTTTGATGTCTGGGGTTGCTCAAAACTCTGTTTTGAACATAGCAAGCAGTGTTTACAGCCTCTGCCCAAAAGGACAGTGGCAAACCAGAATCTGCTAGCATGGTTCTTGCAGCTTCAATGAGAGTCCTATTTTTCCTCTCAACCACCCCATTTTGTTCTGGTGTTCTTGGGATGCTGAACTGCCTCACAATCCCTTTTGACACACAGAAGTCATCCAACTCCCTATTTTTAAACTCTGTTCCATTGTCACTCCTGAAGACTTTTACTGGCAAGTCATATTGTATTTCAACTTTGGTGACAAAGTCCTTCAATATACCTGCAGTCTCATCCTTAGAATGTAAAAAGTAAGTCCATGTAAACCTAGAAAAATCATCAACTATGACAAGACAAAATCTCTTTCTTCTTAGACTCATGATTTTAACAGGGCCAAACAAGTCCATGTGCAACAGTTGTAGACACTGACTAGTTTTGGACTCATCAATGGATTTGTAAGAGCTTTTATGTTGTTTCCCTTGTAAGCAAGAAACACAATGCTCATCACATTTAAATTCGTTTGATGGTAAACCTCTGACAAGGCTTTGTTTGGAGAGTGTGTTGATAGTATTAAGGTTGGTGTGACCCAATCTCCTATGCCACAATTCTGTCTCCTTAGTGGAGGCAGCAGAAAATAGACAGACATTTGCCATAGGATTATCCTTTAACATATCAACAACATACACATTGCCACTTCTATGAGCAACAAGTTGTGCTTTGCTCTCAGCAATAATGGTATCAATCTTTTCACCACTTCTGGCCCAATAATCTTACAAGTTTTCTTTGTGAAAAATGAGCCATAACCTTTGTCACTCATTTATGAAACACTCAGAAGATTAAACTTGAGATTATCAATAAGATTGACATTTTCAAACTTGAGTTTTCCAGCTTGTACAGTCCCTGAACCCAACACCTTACCTTTTGAATCATTACCAAAGGATATATCACCCCCTCCATGAGCCAAGAAGTCCAGAAGAAGGGCTCTACATCCTGTCATGTGCCTGGAGCCTCCACTATCTACATACCAAAGACTATCTAAACAAGCAGAAGCTCCCTGCACATCAGTAAATGATTAGTTTTGGTGAGTGTCCAAAGCCAGTTTGGCTTTGGATGGGTCCTCAGACCTTTCAGACTCAAGCTTTGGAAAGTGATCAGTGGTTAGGACCAGTTTCTGAATTAAGTTCAACAACTGCTGCTGACCATTTGCTAGTGCTTGAATGTCAACACTTGGTGCAGCAGTTGTTTATCACTTCCTGACAGATGATAATACCCATATGGATTTCTGTTCACTCTTGGTTTAGAGGATCTTTTTGGCTCCTCATAAACATGTGGCAGACTGTGACATGGAGGTTGACCATAACCTCTTGGGTATTTGCTTGTGGGTGGAGCATCTGTTACTTGGACATCTCTAGAAGCAGATGTTTCAACCCTTTTTGTAACAGATGTTTGGACAGGGGTGAAGGTCTGTTTGGGCTTTCCTTTTGAAGTACTAACCACAGGGTTTGCAAGAGTTTTAGCTTTGTATTCTTGTATTTTAACATCAAAATTTTTGAGATACAAGCACTCTTTGGTCTTGTGATTCTTTTTCCCACATATTGAGCATGTGGCTTTGGAATCACATTCACTTGTTCCTTTGTTAATGTCATATGCTTTTAGAAGAAAACAGTTTTTGGTGACATGATTCTTCTTTTCACAGAAATCACAGAACAACTTGACAGTCTTTTCTTTCTTCTTCCCTTTTTCAGCCTTCTTTTCAGCAGATGTTTGAGCATCTGCTGGAAGATTTTTCAGGGGAATGACTTTTGCCAAGGGGATGACCTTTGCCTGAGGAGCTGTCTTTCCCTCAGGTGTTTTGAAATCAACAGGTTTAAAGTTCTCAAGAGTATCACACTCATCAGACTAAGTAGGTTTGAATTCATACTTTTCAAGTTCAGTAAAAGATGAGGAACCTTCTGGTTTTTCAAGAACAATTTTCTTACCATTTGGTTCAGTGATTTTAATCTCTTGACCCTGCAGGTTTGTTGGTATTACCTCAACAGACTTTTGACTCTTTTTGTCAGTGTTTTCAAAAGCTGGAGCAGTGGTTTCAAAACCAAAGCCAAACTTCACATGACTTTTAGTTTGTTTGTTGAGTAACATTTCAAAACCTCTACATGATTCCACCCATTTCTCACATTCAACTTGGGTGGAATCAAGCTCACTTTTACAACTTTGATATTTTGCTATCATAGTTTGGAGCTGGTCTTTGGTTATGGTTGCTTCATGTTTTAAGCTGCTTATTTCAGATTCTTTTGCAGTTAAACTTGTTTTTAAATCTTTTGTAAGTTTTTCAAATTTAACTTCATCATCCAAAATTTTCTTTCTAAGGTTTTCATTCACCTCTTTGATGTTAGCAAATGCTATTACACATTTGTTTAGAACACAACTCTTTAAGAATTTGAGGAGATACCTTAGCAGCAGCCATCAATGCACAATCACACTTGCACTCACAGTCATCAGATGCACCCCAGGGATCTGTGAGATTCACAACCTCTTCTTCAGGTTTTTCACCTGTAACAACTTCACTAACAACATCATTAGTCACAACATCAGATTCAGTTACCACCTCCTCAGATTCAATCTCATCCACCATGGCCATGAAACAAAAATTTTCTGGTTCATTTTCAGCTTTGGCAACTAGTGCAAAATTTTCATCTGTTAGCTCATCAGGTAGACTGCTCCAATCAACAAAGCCTTGTGTGAAGAAACTCTGTTGACTGGTCTCTGCAGGAGCAGAGGATGAAGCAACAGTCGTTTGCACAGGTGCTTGAGCAACAGGTGTTTGCACATAGTGGATCTGAGGAACAATGGTTTGGACAAACTGGACAGGAACAATGTTTGAGGACTGTGCAAAATGAGCAGTGTTTTGCACATTGGGCCCAGGGGTATTATAGGAATTCTGATAAGTGTTGGTCTGTGGTCTTTGATTTGGATAGGTTATCATAGGTGTACCATGTTGACCCCTACATTCCCTAGCAAAATGACCAAGTCTATGACATTTGTAACACTTTATCTTTGATTTATCCAACCCAACCTTAGATCTGCCAGTTAACCCTGGAAACCTTCTCCCAGTTTTCTTGTAAAAATTATTAGTTCTTACACTGAGAAGGGCCAATTGGTGCATAATGTCCATTTCTTCCAAATCATCAGGGTCAAAGTATTTCAGGTCATCATACTCAAAGGATATATTGTCAGATGCCTGGATATCACCACCACTTGCTGTGAAAGCATAGTTTGGTGAATAAGAATCAGAGTTAAAACCTGAGTTAAAACCTGAAGTTATGTCAATGAAATGATCATAACTCTGATCCTTAGTGTTTCCAGGCACCTCATCATGACCCAAAAGTGCTGTATTCCCAAATACATAGTCATCAGACACTTTTCCAGAGTCCTGGAGCTTCTTTTTCTGGTTAAGCTCTCTCTCATAGGTCAAGAGCTTACCATGAAGCTGGGTCAGTGATAGGTCTTTAAATCCAATTGAGTTTCTCATCACAATAGCAATAGTGTCCCATTTGTCTGGTAATGATCTTAAAAACCTATGGTTCAAGGTTGAATGAGGGTAAGTAAGACCAACCAATTTTAGTTCACTAATTAAGCAATTAAACCTCTCAAACTGTTGAGTTAATGACTCTCCTTTGACATGACTGAATGTTTCATATTGTTGGTTAAGTATTTCACGATTGTTTTCAATAACCTCCTCAGTCCCACCAAACTGTTCTTTCAGTGCATCCCACAACTCCTTTGCACTGTTACAGTGTAACAACCCAGCATATATATCATTGGGTAGAGCCATGGCCACAATACTGAAGGCCTTAGCATCTAGCTCAATTTTCTGAAAATCCTGGTCGGAGTAGTTTTCAAGTTTCTTTGGCTCAAACACCTTGGGATCTTCAGTACTCGGCACAGTCGGAACATATGGTCTGAAGATAACCGACTTCCAACACCCTGTGTTTTGTTGAGCTAGAACATGGCTCATCCGACGTTGCCAGATATTGTATTCAGATCTGACAAGCATCGGTGGCTTGTTGTTCGTGCCAGTGTTATGTGGATCGTGATTGATTGAAGCCATTCTCTGATTTTTCAAAAAAACAAAGTATGTTTAAAAACATTTGAAACGAAATTAAACTATTACTCTGTTTTCAATCCAACAGACAAACGATATCAATAATTGTGAGCTGATTATTAAATTGATTTGTTAGATCGAATTTAATTGACCAAGCTCTGATACCAATTGTTAGGATCTGATTTTGATTGTTTTGATTGTTTAACTAAATATGGTAATAATGAAATGAAAATAGAATGAAAGTGCAGCGGAATAATAAACTGTTAATCAAAACAAGAGAGTAAATGTTTTCAGATCGAAAGCTTTCATTTATCTAAAAGATTACAATCGTACAATTACTCCCCCTCAGCCTGATCACACAGTGTTTGTCTGAGAGAATGTTTGTGTGTGTGTGATGCAATAGAACAGTACAAGCACTGTTCTATTTATAGACAGACTCAAAGCACTGATGACCTAAGCTGACGTCACCTAAGACAGTGACCTCTAACAGAATAACAAACATAAACATCTGCCTATTACAAACTACTGTTACATTGAAAGCACTGATATTAAACAGCTGTTGCAGGAAAACTCTGATGGTCTTGTATCCACTGCTGGAGCCTAAGTGTTGTTGGTTCCAGCAGTGCTTTGGTCTTCAGTACTTGTATCAGCAGTTGTTCTTCATCAGACCTTTGGTCAGCAGTTGTTCTTCATCAGTTGTTTATTCAGCAGTTCTTTGTATCAGCAGTTGTTGAGCAGTTGTTTGGATAGAACAGTTGTTAGGGTCAGCAGTCTTTTGGGAGAAGTAAGTTGTAAAGACTGTTTATTCAAAGGATCAAACTGTTAGCATATTTTGGCTTTCTAATCATCTGTTCTTCTCAAGGTCAGCAGACCCAACAATTTCGCATATAGCTGCTCATTTCTCAAGAGTTCCAAGATCAGCTGTAGGTGTTGCTCGTGCTCTTTCCTGCTCTTGGAGTAAATCCGTATGTAATCTATGAACATTATGACGAATTTGTCCAAATAAGGCTTACACACGCGGTTCATCAGATCCATGAACACAGCCGGTGCATTGGTTAGCCCAAATGGCATCACCAAAAACTCATAATGTCCATAACGAGTTCGAAAGGCTGTCTTCGCCACATCCTCCTCTCGGACTCTCAGCTGATGGTATCCTGACCTCTAGTCAATCTTAGAATAGAAACTCGACCCTTGCAGCTGGTCGAACAAGTCATCAATACGAGGCAAAGGGTAGCGGTTCTTAACCGTTACTTTGATCAACTCCCGATAATCGATACACATGCGGAAACTCCCATCTTTCTTCTTAACAAACAAAACTGGAGCTCCCTATGGCGAAGAACTAGGTCTAATAAAGCTCCTATCCAATAGCTCTTGGAGTTGGGTAGACAGTTCTTGAAGTTCGCCTGGTGCTAGGCGGTATGGTGCGCGTGCAACTTGAGCTGCTCCAGGTACAAGATCAATTTGGAACTCCACTTGGCGAACAAGTGGAAGTCCAAGTAATTCCTTTGGGCAAACATCTGGGAAATCTCGGACTAATGGGATGTCCTTAATCTTAGTTTCAGTATCAGCTCGAGTGTCAGATATGTTAGCCAAAATGGCTGGACAGCCCTTACGGATACACTTCTGGGCTTTCAAAAAGGAGATGATGCCCAGCATGGCACCACCACGATCACCCTGAATAGATAAAAGTTCTCCACTTGGGAGGAGGTCACGAACAATCTTCTCCTGACAGAGAATTTCAGCGTGTTGCTTGGACAACTAGTCCATGCCAACCACGAGGCCAAAGCTACCTAGAGTGATAGGTAAAAGGTCGATGGCAAACAATTGCCTATCTAGCTCGAGCTTACAGTCACAATGAATATGGGTTACCTTAATAGGCTTTCCATCAGCTAACTCTATGGAGTACGGGGTATCAAGAAGAGTAGGAACCATCCCTAATTGTTTGCTAAGTTTCGATGACACAAAACTATAGTCCGCACCAATATCATATAAAATAGAAGCAAGAGTGTCGTTCAAGGAACACGTACCCGTCACGATATTGTTATCAGTCCTAGCTTCCCAGAGCCGATCACAAATGCTCTTCCACGAGCCCCATTGTTGTTGTTACCGTTGTGGTTGTTGTTTTTGAAGGACTTGTACCACACACTATCCCACCTTCTCTTGCTATCACCAAAAGTAGAAGATGAAGCAACATGCTTCGGAAAAGTACCATGCTCAACAGCCTCATCAATGATTTTGCGAGCCAGGTGAAAGATTTGTTAGATTCTGGGTAGGTGAGCTACAGTGGCCAAGCCACGAATCTGAGAGACCCACCCTTTTGGTATGAAGCTTGATCCGTTTATAAAGTAGGCTAAATAGATTTGAGCATATAGTAGCTAACTCCTGTAGCTTGGTAGTGTAAGCGTCGATCTCAGACCCAGCCATCTTTATATAACAAATTTTTAGATTTTATCATAGGGTGTTACTTTCTCCATCCAAGTATCTGTAACTTATCGAGTGTGCATGTAGCATACATTACCCCATCCTGCCTGGGGCAAATGCACATGGTAAAGACTTATACTATCGAAGCAATCAGACAGTCTCCATCAGTTCCGTTGGAGTTATCGAGGTTTACAACCAATAGGAGCCTTGAAAATACGATGGCAGGTTGTTGTTGTGACATGTGTGCTCAAGGAATAAAAAAGTTCAAATGTGGAAGTCAAGGGAAACGACTGATTTAGCAAAATGGATCTTTACTAGCTTAGAAAGATGCGAGGGCCTCAACCACCCTATCGTTGATTATATGAACTCAGTCTTATCTAAGTTAACAAATGGAAAGGAAAGAAAAGACAGGTAAGAAAAAGGTAGGAGCCAAACGTCGCCACACTCTGTCGAGATAGTTGAGCCTTCCTCATCACTTTCCATATGTTCGTCATGCTCAGGTTCCCCTTCCATCCCTTCTTCTTCCTCTTTTGCGGTGTTAGTGTTATATAGATCTCATCACGTACAGTCTCCTTCTCTGGTCCTGTGTAAGTCAGTTCCATGGTCAACAGCTCCATTCGTTCCTCCAATCGTGACTGTCAGTCACTGGTAGGTTTCGTCTTCCTTTGAGATATTGCACCGCATCGCAGGCCTTACATAACTCCCCAAGAGTGTGTGTAACAAGCCCCGATTTGATGTGTTCCCATGAATCTACCGTATACTTATGAGAAACAGGGATATGCATGCCATACAATCGCTCGCTCGTACTGGCATAAATGTACTAGAGTAAGGATAAAATTATATATGAGTAACCCAGACTTGTCTGTGTGTCAAATGAGAGTAAGAAAGGTCAAATAGCAAGGAACGGAAACTAATTGTCTCCTTGCTCAGTGAAAAAAGGATAAGTCTCGGTATTTGACTTTCTTCGAATTTGATTCAGTTTAATGGTATCACGTCATGCGCATCGTGCAGCTTCCTATGTACGTGCGCCACAACGCTTGCAAGGGCTCCCTCCCTTGTACTATTGTTGTTTCCTCATCCACGAGGTTTGTTAGGATACTACACCCAGTAATACGCCACCTGGTGTAACCCTGGGTTCCCACCAATGACGTGTTCAGAATTAGGACTAGAACTAGAAGATAACATATCTCCCGAAATCATAAGTTGTAGATATATGTAGCTAAAAGCTTGTTAAGCACTTAAGTTGTGAGTGTACTTATGTTATGATGATTATAGACTAGACTCAACATGCAGTCCTAGTTCACTATAACCAATGGCTCTGATACCAATCTGTCAGACCCTCAAATTTCCACTGCGGGGTTTATACCGCGAGGCGCATGACATACCAGGATCCCATAGCCATAAGTCATATGAACGAACTCTAAATGCGCAAACCATTTAGCTCATTTTCAAAAACCAAGTTTAGTGAAGCTGCGGAAGCATAAACCAAATTTAAACCTTTTAAAAACCATGCGCAAAACAACGCGCCCAAATGAAAACCATATGAAAGAAAACGTAAAAGCATAATATGTAATTTAGGTGTATGCCCAAGATCCCAAATGCAGTGAAGTGTGCAGTGCTTTCTAATCGTGGCACCGGAAGCTAACTACCTGCAAAAGCATGTATATCGTGGGTCAACAAACAATGTTGGTGAGTACACAAAGTAAAGAAGGTGAGTTTGTCAGACCTAATAGCACTATCAACTAATAACCCGCTTGCCATAACCCGGCAACTCATTCGGTATGTGTTGGTTTAGTTCATCAAGGACAAAGTTTGCGAACTAGCAAAACCCGACCCACACAAGGAGTCAAAACCCGACCCACACAAGGAGCCATAGCATCCCAACCCAGAATGTGTAAGTACTAAGTAGTCCCAAACCGGACTAGAAAAAGTTAAGTACGTTGTCTCAAACCCGAGACGCATGCTTTTGAGAAAAGAGTAGTGAAACCCACCTTAGTATGCAAGCAAGTAAATCCAAACTCCAAAGTAGGGTGTACTACCGACTCCCAAATACATGTGTCACTAAATAAGTATATGTGCAATACCATTACACCATATAACCCGTTTGTCCAAAACGTTTAAATGTTCAAAATCGTGTAAGTGACACCTAGTGATTCTACATGCATAAGTAAACCCTACGGACCCGTTGGTGAATATATTGGTTATCATTAGTTTTACACTTCATATGAATCTCATATAAGTGCCTATTCCAGTACATGTCATATACATACCACATAGGACTCCAATTAGTCACATAAACTCACAATACACAATCAGAGTTTTCAGGACAGATTATGCGCCATGAAAACTAATTTATTAAAAATACTTATCCAGTGAGTTAGACTCCAAAAATTTTACTAAATATTCTAGGGGGTCTTCTAGACAAATACAAATTTTTATTTTGTGATAAAACTTTATACAAAAATTATGAAAACTCACGGAACACAGCTATGTTCAGAAAATACACACAACAGATCAGTTTAGTAGAAAAATTCCCAAAAATCGTGTATTCATCCAAATAGGATGAATGAATTTGGAAAAGCCGAGTTATTCCAATGTTAACCTACTGTCCAAATTTCATAACTTAATTCCTTGTAAAACTCGAGTTATGATTGTTTAAAGTTGACTCAGTTTGTTAATCCGAAAATCTGATATGACCTTTAATCAAAGAAAATTCTAAAAACATATCAAACGACATCCAAATCAGATGATTTTACCCATTATAACAAGCTAAGACCATGTACAATCCATTCATGCAAAGAATCTATCAAAATCAACAATTTAATGTCACGTAAAAGACCCTGCAAATTGACATTCAGATTCTGTCCAGATTCTAATCATGCAATATTATCAATTATATCAAACCCTAGTTGCATATTATCAATCAATAGCACCTAATAATCATCGCACAACATCAATAAGAGCCACATCTGATCAAAACCCTAATGATACATCATAAACATCATCATTCATAAACCCTATGAGTCTAAAACATCAAGAACATGCATAATCATGCATCCTATCAATTTCTAATCGCATAGGATTATGTTTAACCCATTCAATCTTTATAAACTTCAAGTTTTAATCTTTATGAAAGGGTTTCAGACCTGGAGAAACTTAGTTCCAGGTTTTTATAACATATTAAGAAAGATTAAAACACAAGAGATTGAAGGTTATACCGCAAGCTCTTCAAAACAATCAACCGAATGCTCTTGAAGCTTCCCGATCGATGTTCTTGCGCCTTAGCAGGTGTTTAGGGGTTAATATTTCGTAATAGGGCAGTGGGGGCGATTAGGGTTTGAGTTTAGGTTCACTAATCATGTATACAGTTTGGTAATTCCCCGAATTACCACTTCATGCAGTTATTAACCTATAACTGTGCAACGTGTGTCCTATCTAGCTAACCCTAGTTATGTAGAATGCAAGGAATGTAACTAGAGTTTAGTCAAAGTGAGAACCTGAAATTGCGGGGTATCACAAATTACCTATAGTTGTTCCCTACGAGTCTTCATTTTTTGAAAACGTTGCATTACATCTTTGACCGAAACTTCTTGAAAGAACTCCCTTTCGATGTAACAAATGCAATAATCATTCATGTATCCATCACCCATCCTATTGCGCAATTCCGTCTTCACATGCTTCATTGACGAAAAACCCCTTTCAACACTTGCCGTTGCAACTGGTAAAACTAGTGATAACTTTATCAAACGATAGACCAACGGATAATCAAAGTGTTTTCTTGTTTCCACCATATTTTTTGCAAGATCACTTACCCATTCAAGTTGTCAAACCGCGTATCTTGTTTCACATTAGAAATGTAGTGGCCGAGTTCATATATAAGTTTGTCTTTTTCATCAAAACTAAAATCACACGGATACATCTCGGCCAACTTTAACAAGTTTAGTTTATTAAAGGCACTAAATTTTCAACACGGGTCCAAAGAACTCGTATACGTATGCAAGTCAGTGGTTACCTCATTAAAACGATTTCCAAGCTCTTGAATTTGCATATCAAGAACCATGTTGAAATTATTAACCATGTAATGGTGACGATTGGTGATGTTGGTCTTCCTTCTTCGACATTTCGGGTCAACAAACTCATCTTCCATGTCAATCATCTCAATATCATATTTTTCACAAAAGGATGTCACATCTTTCAAAAGAAAGTCAAAACCTTCAAGTCGATACCTTTGTAATTCTTCTTTGGTTGATCTAATCAGCCCAACTGCATTCATAATATCTTAATCCTTTCTTTGAAGAGCTTCACAATATGTTAGTAACTCCCGATATGTGCTTCATCAAATGTAAATAAAATAAAAATTTATAACTTTTCATGTATAGATGAAGTCCGTTAGCTTCACTTTTGTGTGAACCATCAGATGTTTCAGCTTCTATATATTCAAGCACATCAATAATGTTAGAATATGAAGCAATCAAACAAATGAGTGTTTTTTCATGAGAACTCCAACGTGTATCTCCGGCTCTTGCAAGTGACAATTCTTGATTCTTTCCATGTCCGGTTTTAATTTCTAAATTCAATCCCAAACTCTCTCTTTGACTTTCTTTTATCAAATCCATTCTTTTGCAAGATGCACCAACACCATTTGTTAAATTTGCTACTTCTTTGAAAAATTTACAAATTTCAATATGTTTGTTTGCAAGGGCCACAACAAGTTAAAGTTGGTGAGCAAAACAATGAACATAATATGCCGAAAAGTTTTCTTTCAAAATCAAAGCTTTTAAACCATTAAACTCACCAGACATGTTGCTTGCACCATCATATCCTTGGCCTCTAACTCTACCCAAACTCAAACTGTAGCAAGCAAATAATTCATCAATTGCATACTTAAGAGATAAAGCGGTTGTTTCCATAACATGAACAAGACCAATATATCGCTCCTTCACAACTCCTAATTTATCTACATATTTCAAAACCACAGCCATTTGTTCTTTTTTTGGAAATATCTCTTGATTCATCTACTAATATAGAAAACACATCATCGCCTAGTTTTTCAAATATCTTCTTTAATACTTCTTCTGCAAAACAATTACAAATTTGTTTTTGTATTGATAGGGCTATCATTTGGCTATTCTGTGGAGCATTACTTAAAATGACTTTACCAATTTTTTCATTAATTTGTCCAAACAATTTCAAAAACTCTATGAAATGTCCTCTATATAATGATCCTTCAGACTCATCATGGCCTCGAATAGGTAACCCGCCATTCAATAATCCTTTAATAGGTATAACCGAGCTACTTAATCGGGTTCTATAGTCTTTTTTCTGTTTATCAGTTTGTTTCTCAAGGCCCACATGTATAGATTGATCTTGGTTAAGTAAGTCTTCCCTTTTTTACGTGCTTTGTCATGAAAGCTATTGCATTCACTAACATGAGTAGTTAATCTATTGATCCTATGCCAACACTATACCCCTTCACTCACAAATGCATCTTTTTGCCCTCGTTCCTTAAACAAGTAACAACGTAAGCAATACACTTTATCCGTTTTGACACTATATTCTAACCAATTTTTATGTTTTCCCAACCATTCTGGCTTAAAAGATCTTAATATGACACCAAAATCTTTACTTGGAAAATCATGCCCCATAGGTTGACAAGGATCTTTAAGCAAATATGCTCGTCTAATTTCATATCTTTGATTTGAGTGATATTCTAAAATTGGTTTTCTTTCAAAAGGATCACATGGAAGATCATTCAAATCTATTTTCGAGGCTTTATTCGTTGATTCTCTTTGAAAAAAAGTGTCAATTCTCTTCATACCTACATATCAAATTCAAGTTCAACAAAGTTTAAATTAACATCAGTAAAGTCTAATTCGCATTCACAATAATTAATATCATAAAGCACTAGTCTAATTCACATTATTAATAATAATACTCAACATATATCATAAAGAAATAATTACATATGAACCAATAATAATTAATATTATAGCACTAGTCTGCTGTTTGTCTGCATATATCATAATAATTAGGTATGAACAAATGAACAATATTATTATAAAGTTAAATGGAAACTTTTGCAATTAAAACATAGAACTAGTCTGTAAAATATTGTTCTAATCTTAAAATCTGACCTTAGGCTGTTGGGCAGCGGCAGTCGGCGGAGCAAACGAGCATCGAACAAAGGTGTAGTAGGCGAGGAACGGTGTTAAGAAGAGTATTATAGATAAGTAGATTTGTAGGGTATTTTATTTGGGAGTTATGGATTGGGTAAGGAAAGAAAGGGTTTTTGTGTTTTATTTAGGAGGCTGCAGAAGATAAGAGAACCCTAAAAAGGGTTGGATCAATTTTGTAATTATGTTAAAAAAACGCGTCCAACATGTTTCGAACTAGGGACCAACTCTTTAGGGGGTAGGAGACTTAACCATTGAGCCACCCACATGATATACCAATGGGTTCATGCTAAAATTTCTTTTGGGTTCATGGCTCATTTTTCCCATATATTTTCTACGAAAAATCGAAAACTCATTGGGCTGAACCCGTTCGGCTCTACCTAAATCTGCCCCTGATCATGGGATATTTTGAACCAGCCTTCTTAAATCTTAAGTCGATTTATTAATGGACGCTACATATATATATTAGGAATGTTTTGTATATTTAGAAAATGGCATATTCCCTTCCTATGGTTGGCATCTTGTATTGTATTTATAGAAGAGTTGTATAATGAGAATGGATAGACAATTATCATTGAATAATTTTAATTAACATTCAATATGGTATCATCCCTCTCAAGATCCTCTCCAAACCTATTCCGGTGACCCATTGCCGCCGGAAACCACCTTCTTTCGCCGCCCCTCTGCCCTTCTTTTCTGCCCTGCCTCTTCTTTCTCTGTCCGGTTTCAATGGAGTCCAAACTCCATCCGGCAATGACGATCTCCAACATCCGAAACTTTATTCCTATTACCCTCGAAAAAGACTCGCCACACTTCACCACATGGCTTGAACTCTTCCAAATCCACTGTAGAGCGTATGAGGTCCTTGACCGCCTTTCACCCCCCCCCCCACCACGGACCATACTGCCACTTCCTCCTCTGCTGAAACAAACGCAGACCCAAAAGCCACAGAACCCGATTCTAAGGCTGCTCTATGGTCTCGTTTAGATGCTCTTGTGCTCCAGTGGATATACGGAACTATTTCAAATGATCTTCTTAACATCATTTGCGTTCCCGACCAATCGGTTTATCGTGCCTGGACCGCGTTACAATATGAATTTAATGATAATAGTAATATCCGGGCGATATTTCTTGGCCAAGAATTCGCCAACTTGAGTCTCGCCAACTTTCAATCTATGTCCGCATATTTGCAACACGCAAAACTTCTCGCTGACCAACTGCACGGTCTCGGTTCACGTATTGATAACCGCACTCTCGTTCTTCAAATTTTAACCGGCTCGACTGAACAGTTTGACAGAATCTCTACCGTGTTGCAAAATCCAGACCCCTCCCCGATTTCTCTGAACTCCGTTCCTGCCTTACAAATGAAGAAGCCAAAAAGAAATGGTAGTCTGCCGCCGCTGCACAACATTCAGCCACTGCCTTGGCTGCTGTTGCGGCCTCTAATCATAATGTTTCTGATTTGTCTGCAGGTTCAAGATCTCGGTCCAGAGGCCGTGGGGGACGTGGCTGCGGGCGTGGTTACAACAACAATAGAAGCCGTCAGACCCCTGTTGCCCCAAACCACCCCTATATTGTGTTCCCAACTTCTTGGACAGCCTACTAGTGGTCGCAAGTTATGAACAATTCCTCTCAGTCTTCGGGCCGCCCGCCGTGTCTTTACCCATCTCGGCCAAATCAGCAAAATAGTCAAGGAGTTTTGGGTGCACATCCAGACCAGGCACACTATTCGTACATGCCCACCGACATCAAACAAGCACTTTACACGATGTCTCTCAACC
Organism: Ambrosia trifida; assembly: GCA_028751855.1. NCBI lineage: Eukaryota > Viridiplantae > Streptophyta > Magnoliopsida > Asterales > Asteraceae > Ambrosia > Ambrosia trifida. Next base: position 57,815,436 of record CM054128.1, on the reverse strand, counting down.
CACCAGATCATGGCGTTATGGATACTGGCGCGTCTTCCCACTCGGCAAACCAATAAGGTATATACTCTCCGTCTAAATTTAATACTTGCACTAATAAATTCATAATTGTTGGTAATGGTCAATCTATCCCCGTTGTGGCACAAGGCAACCAAGTCCTCCCACCACCCTTTCCACCCTTAAAACTTAACAACGTACTTTTTGCCCCACACATCATTAAAAATTTAACTTCTGTTAGACGACTAACCACTGATAATCTTGTGTCCGTTGAGTTTGACCCTTTTGGTTTTCTTATGAAGGATCTCAAAACTCGGGCGCCAATCCTTAGATGCAACAGCACCGGCGATCTTTATCCACTGACTGCTCAACTCTCCACCACTCTCAACCAACCATCCGCCTTCACCACCATCACACAAGATCGTTGGCATCAACGTCTAGGACACCCGGGAAACAATCTTTTACAATCTTTGAAATTGTCGTCTTTCATTAATTATTCCAAAATAAACAAAAAAATTGTGTGAACCATGTGTTTTTGGGAAGAGTATTAAACTTCCTTTTTATGATTCTATGAATTCTACTTGCATGCATTTTGATATTATTCATAGTGATCTTTGGACCTCCCCCGTACTTAGTACAGGAGGACATCGTTATTACGTACTATTTCTTGATGATTACACAGATGTTTTGTGGACATTTCCTCTATCCCACAAATCACAAGTTTTGCAACTTTTACTGCCTTTTACAACCACATTACCACCCAATTCGAAAGAAAAATCAAACAATTTCAATGTGACAACGGAACCGAATATGCAAACAATAATTTTTATAACTTTTGCAATAACAATGGTATGCATTTTCGTTTCTCGTGTCCCCACACCTCATCACAAAATGGCAAAGCGGAACACAAAATCCGCATCATAAACAACATGCTTCGCACACTTCTTGCGCAAGCATCAATGCCCCCAACATTTGGCACCATGCCCTTGCCACCGTCACTTACTTATTAAATATCCTACCCACAAAAAATCTCAAATTTAAATCCCCCACCTCTCTCCTCTATAATTGCCAACCAGAATACGAACACCTCTGTGTTTTTGGTTGTCTATGCTATCCCATAACCCACTCCACCACCATAAATAAACTCACACATCGCTCCCATCCTTGCGTATTTCTCGGTTATCCCTCAAACCACCGAGGATACAAATGCCTAAACCTCTCCACCAACCAAATCTTCATTTCTAGACATGTGCCGTTTGAGGAATCCATTTTTCCTTTTGCTATACAGTCTCCTGCCAAACCAAACACCTATGACTTCCTAAACCCAACCTTACACCCTCTTCTATGGCCACATTTATCCACCGGTCCAACTGGCCCACCACCGACCTCCCCTAACCTAGCCCCACAACACTCCACAAATACCACCCCACCTCTCAGCCTAAACCAACCACACACTTCTACCGCCCCTTCGGCCCACCCAGCTAGCCCAAACAATCCTTCCTCCACTTCGGCCCATCCAGCTAGCCTAAACAATCATTCACCCACTTCGGCCCATCCAGCTAGCCCAAATAATACTTCTCCCAACCCTTCGGCCCGTCCAGCTAGCCCAACCACTACCCATTCCCCTCCTCCCACTCACAAAACTCACTCCTCCACCGACCAATCTACACACTCACCTTCAACCGGTCTGCCCACAAACTTACCTGCCCAGCCAGCCCAAACCTCACTGAACTTGCTCCACACCCGACCAACGCACAACCACCGGTCCAACCCACTACTCGGACAGTTCGCACTCGCTCCATGAGTGGAATCATCAAACCCAAACAAATATTCAACCTCAACACCACCACACTCCAACCCATACCCAAAAACCCAAAGGTTGCGTTGTCCACTCCGGAATGGTACAGTGCCATGACCAATGAATTTAGTGCACTTATTAAAAATAAGACCTGGGAGCTTGTACCTCGTACACCTGACATGAATATTATTCGTAGTATGTGGTTGTTTAAACATAAGTTCAGGTCTGACGGCACTTTGGAACGGTACAAGGCACGACTTGTTTGTGATGGACGTGGTCAGCAGGTGGGTATTAATTGTGGGGAAACCTTCAGTCCGGTTGTCAAACCGGCTACTATTCTGTAACACCCCAACCGATGGCGAAAACATCGGGATGTCACGTATTGATGATTGTTCAGTAGCTCATGGTAAATAATAAATTTCAATAATTGATTTAAATACATTACATACAATTGTTCTCCAAAATTTGTACATCAAAATGAATAAATACTAGCTACGCATCTTCAAGTATTAACTCTAATCTTCAAGCAAGTAGAACCTGAAACATGTTAAGTTGAAAATATTTTGGGTCAACAAAAGTTGGTGAGAATTACATAGGTTTTGATAATCAAATAAAATTGTTGTGCAATTCATGTGTCATGGCAAATCTAGTCCATATGTGAAAACATACTAGAAGTAAATCGAGTGCATAATCAACCCTTGTGACTATTGTATTGTGGTACATCCCATACGCTCATGGTTCACTCGTTTATATTGCAGTAACAAACACCCACGCTACCTTTGTAGGAGGCACGTATCCGGGTGGGATTGTCAGTCCAATAGATCTATCAATGTATACCGTCGGCTGATCAATGTTAATGATTATGCTAGAATTGTGCTTACCCTAGTCATGTTCAAGACATAATGCAACATAGAAAAACACATAGACACATTGATGATTGAATTGCATAAATGATGTTGTAACATGTTTCACCCCAAAAATGGTGATAAATAGAAAAGGGGCTATGTAAAACTCACCTTAGCAAAATGTTATATCTGTTGAAAAATTGAATAGTGGTGTTGCCCAAATGTATCACGTATCACCCTATAATAAGGTAATAAATATGTCTAAGTCTATCTATTCTACAAATGTATATGGTCTAGGGCTTTGATTTGGGGATAAATGCTTGTTTGATTAATAATAAAATGTTTTAATAAATAAGAGAAATTTGATAATTAAATAAATGAAAGTCTTTTTATAAAATTTAAATTTAAGATGGTCACAATAATGTGTTTAAAGTATGAAAATAATTTTTACAAAATTATTTTCTTTAAAATAGAATATTAATTCTATTTATAACAAATAATCAAAATTTAGCTTTAATATTTAAAAATACTAAAATTAAAGAATTATTAGTTTAAAATTTATACTTCTGTTCTAAATAATCAGAAATAATTTGTATAAAATTTTGGTGCAAAAATATTAAAAATTGGATTTATTATGATTTAATTATGATTAAAACTAACAAAAATTGATTAAAAATATTAAATAAATGATTTTTCTGAAATAAAAATCATTTCAGAAAAGTTTATTGTTATAAAAACTCAGAATAATTTTTGTGGAAATTTATAAGATTGTTTTGATATTTTAATAGAATTTTATAAATATAATAGAATAGACTTGATTTATTTATTATATATATTAAATAAATAAATTTTTGAAAACTAAAAATTGTAAGTTAAACTTTGTCATTAGATTAACTTAAAATAATTTTTGTAGAATTATTAAAAGAGTTTTAGTATTTTAAAACTAATTTTAAAATACTAATAATTATATATATATATATTAGTTTATAAAAACAAACAAAAAAAAAAGAAAAACAATGCCACAGCCGGGGATCGATCCCGGGTGGCTCAGATAGTGGGCATCAGACACAACCACTTGGTCCAGACCAGTGGTTGTGTTGATTCTTGTTTTATTTAAAATAAATATCAATACAGAAATCGTGTTCTTCCCCAATTGTAAGCCTTCGAGCCCTAGAATTTGCAATTGGCCAATATACACAACGTTAACCTAATTAACCATAGGGTAAACGTTGTGTACATGCCGATCAATGAAATCCACAACAGAAAACATACTTACAATACTGAATTGATTATGAACTATTAGTCAAGACCCGGAGTCAAAATACGAGTAGAATTCCAAGAACAGAGGATAATTATGAGAAAATAGGGATTGAGAAAGAGAGAATGGCGAGTTGTGAAGGTTCAGGAAGGTTCAATTTATAGTGGTATCGTCTGAATCATTGAATTGGTAATTGTTGATTTCGTGTTAAATGTTGACGCGTCGTGGGTTAATTATAGCAACAATTGAATGATAATTGACGAAGGTATGAGTCATAATAGGCCGGATATCACGTTGTGTGTCAATTCCAGCTCAATCACGAGTCAAAGATGGTGATTATGGTAAGTCTTTGATTCTCAGTTGACTTTCCAAGTCAACCGAGATGTTTCGGGATCGGGTTATAATTATAGTTCGTCCGGATTGAAAAAGGTGAAATGGCTAGAGCAGTTGGTTTGTGTGTTTGTGTAGTTGAACCGGCTGAGGACTCGGGTTCGAACCCCGGCCTCAACAAATAATTTTTTAACAATTATTTTTAATATATATTTGATATATATATATATATATATATATATATATATATATTATGAATAGTTAGTGTTTCAAAATGCCACAAAAATAATTAAGTGCAAACAATATTAATAAAACTTGTCGTTTTTTTATACAGATTATACGTAACGTACTATTATTAACGCGAAATGTTACATATTCGGCTCATTCTCTCTCTTGCACTGCCTCAATCTTGGCACATCAACCAGTTGGATGTCACTAATGCATTTCTTCACGGCACCCTAAATGAGACAGTGTACATGAACCAACCCATGGGGTTTCGCAACAGCAGCTATCCAGACCATGCCTGTCGTTTAAAGAAGTCCTTATATGGTCTGAAACAGGCACCCCGAGCGTGGTATCAACGCTTCACTGACTTTGTTCTTTTGCAGGGTTTTCGGCAAAGCAAGTGTGATAACTCCTTGTTCATATTTAATCAGGGTCGTGACATTGCTTACCCTTAATTTATGTTGAAGACATAATCCTCACCACCTCCAATGATGCAGTCCGCACTCGGATAATGAACAACCTCGCCAGTGAATTCTCCATGAAAGACTTAGGTCCTTTATCTTATTTCTTGGGCATTCAGGTCACGCGTACAGGCAACAATCTTTTTCTCTCTCAAACGGCCTACATCAAAGACATCATCCATCGTGTAGGCATGGACTCATGTAAGCCGGTTGCCACGCCTGTTGACACACAACCCAAGCTCAGTACTGACACCGGACCTCTTCATGATGATCCGACCACTTTTCGGTCACTTGCAGGTGCTCTTCAGTATCTCATCTTCACACGTCCGGACATTTCGTATGATGTTCAACAAATATGTATGCACATGCATGCTCCTAAGGTTGCTCACTGGAACGCCTTGAAACGGATAATTCGGTACATCCAAGGGACACCCAATCTTGGTCTTCACATGGGCCCTTCTGACTCCGGGTCTCTACGTGCATACACAGATGCAGACTGGGCAGGGTGTCCTGACACGCGACGCTCCACTTCGGGTTATTGCGTTTACCTTGGAGACAATCTCATATCCTGGTCATCCAAACGCCAGTCCACCATTAGTCGCTCCAGTGCCGAAGCCGGATACCGTGGAGTTGCTAATGTCGTTGCTGAAATTTGTTGGTTACGTAATTTATTATTAGAACTCCATCGTCCACTTACTCGCACCACAATCGTATACTGCGACAATGTAAGTGCAATCTATCTGACGGGCAATCCAGTTCAACACCAACGCACAAAACACATCGAGTTGGACATTCATTTTGTCCGGGAGCAAGTTCAAACAGAAAACGTTCGTGTTTTGCACGTCTCCTCTCGTCATCAGATCGCAGATATATTCACCAAGGGCTTACCACGCTTTCTATTTGATGATTTTCGGACCAGTCTCAGCATTCGTCCACCCTTAGCTTCGATTGCGGGGGAGTAATGGACGCTACATATATATATATATTAGGAATGTTTTGTATATTTAGAAAATGGCATATTCCCTTCCTATGGTTGGCATCTTGTATTGTATTTATAGAAGAGTTGTATAATGAGAATGGACAGACAATTATCATTGAATAATTTTTATTAACATTCAATATTTATATCATTTGAAAACTATGGTTTTTGAGACAAAGTTTATCATTTGAAATGTAACACACTGTTGTCTCTTGGATATCTCTAAATCTATTGATTTTGATTTTTTGCTTGACTCTTGTGCTTTAAAACCTTTTAAAGTTACATCTTGTGTTTCTGTCTAGGCGGGGTCTGACAGTTAACATGGGCAAGGTCGAGATTTGGTTATTGCAACCATCTTGCTTCGGTTATATAGTTCCTCTTTCACTAGTGAATCCCAATATGATTTGTCGGTGTATTATTAAACTAGTACGCACTCTTGTAAAATACTCGATAAATAATTTTGGTTCCTAACATGATTAACCGAAGGTTGAAGAGGCAGTCAATGTGGATTTGAAGAGAGCTCTTGGTGCTCTAAACACATATCTTGCTACACACAATTTCGTAGTTGGTGATAATGTGACATTGGCTGACATTATCATGACATGTAAGTTTTACGTAGGTTTCAAACATATGATGACTAAAACTTTAGTTGAAAGGTATTTTTGGACCATTATTAATCATGTTGAAAGGTATTTTTGGACCATTATTAATCAACCAAACTTTAGCAAAATACTTGGTGAGTTGGAACAAACAGAAGAAGCTCCACCTCTACCACTTCCTAAAACAAATCCAGATGCTAAACCGAAGAATGAGCCGGAAAAAAAAAATAGAAAACAAAGATCCTCCAAACCCTGAAGAGGAAGAAGTACGAAATCCCAAATCCAATAATCCTCTACCCTATGGGAATAGAGATGTTGCTTCCAGTCAGACCCCCGGCTCAATAGTGGTTTTGTATCAATCATGCATTAGGTTCAACAAAGATGGTGCAATGGATCAATGATCTTTGTTGAATATTGCTGATTGAATCAGCAAACTTCAACAAATTCTGTTGGAGTTCGCTAACTTAATCAGCGAACTACCCATTTTCACAAAATTCTGCATGAAACACATAAAAGCACTCTTCCATTTTCAAAATCACCTATAAATGCAAAATATTCTTGATTATAGTATTTTGACATAGCAAAGGCTATGCTATTGCTATTGATATACATCTACTCCTTGATATACATCAAAAGTTGTCTTCACTAACAACGTATTTTTCAAAGCGTAACCATCATTTTAAAACTATTATCTCTAATGTGATGGGGTTGAGACAACTTGAGACACCTCTATGCATGAATGACTTGTGTGATTATCATGGTGTGTCTAATAACATATGTAATTATATAAACCCATGTACCATTGCACAAAATAGTTTTGTCATGTTTACACATGCGTGAAGTACGCACATACACACAGGCAGTCATTTTGAAACCAAGAATATGTTGAAAATTACGAGAATCGCATAATACACATGATGCCTGGAATGTGATACATAAGACATAATGGACAAATGAATTACATGGCTCTAGCAATTCTTAACATATTATTTGTTTCAAAGTGAATGTATCCATATAATATGTTAGTTTCTAGTGCAGGCTGCCTTAAAAAAAAAGTAGCCAGAAACGGGTTTATACATTTAACTACAACATATATATTATAACCATACGTAATAAACAAATAAATGGATGTCATATATAAATTGAAATTAATCTATTAACAATTATAGATGTATACTAGTCGTAAAGCTGACATTCTCTTGAAAAACACAACTCATATAAATGTAAAAGGGCCGTATAAGAGGCTTGTATATGTCTTATATAGTTCCTATTATGCACTTATACAAATCCTATACATGCCATGGTATCAAAATCGGTTAATCTAAATTATAATGAAATTTGATATAACCTAAAGAGTCACCTAGCCAAACACCCTCAATAATACGGCTACACGGTGTGGAATAGCGCCCCTACATTATTTCATTGCAAAAATTTTAAACGGCCAACAAACAGATATCCTGACTACCTGGGGTACTCCCAAACTAGTTACAAAAACACTCCATACGCTTCTGGGTAAAGACACATTTTAAACACCCGGCCACAAATAGCGTTAGATAGCCAAAACCCACTAAACAATCAGTACCGAGGAAAACCTACCCCCACCCATCTGAAAACACAACAATAAAAAAAAATATCGAAGACGCCTCAAGAATGCTAGACTAGGCTCTCTTCCACACATGTCAGCCTAATCTTATAATTACAAAGGGGGGAATTTTGTAGTTTACTCATTGTTTGTGTCACTCCTTTTCAATTGGGTCTGTCTGTGTCTGTTAACGAACGCCTACAAAGGGCTTCATAATTTTAACCCACAAAAATCTACAGAGAGAGAGATGTCTGATCTCTTACGCTTCTTCTTCCTGTTGATTGCAATTTTTCTCCAATTCCCCTCTGGTCCGTATATCTCTCTCTTTCAATTGCTTGTTTTGATCATATTTATGATGAAGGTGTTTGTAACCAGAACGTATCGTTAGTTTGGATGATTATTTACTTATTTACCGTTAATTGCATGTGGGTTTCTTTCTTTTTATACGGTTTATTGCATCTTACTTGTTTTTTATATATGAATTGATTGATGATCATGTTTCATGATTATCTTCATGGAGCATTTCGGGATGACAATTGAACCTATTTCATATGATTAAATAACTTTTCCTGGTCTTTTATTATGAATTAACTAGTTTAGGATAAACAATACTCACGTCAGCTCAAAAAACTAGTTGCTTTTCGCTTTCTTGCTCGTTTTGGGTTGTGTTTTATTTGTTTATGGTCAAACGGGTTGAGCTAGAAAGGTTTTGGGTCGATGGGTAGACCGGGCCAAACGGGTAGAATGTTAAGATCACTTTGGTAATAGTATAGTTTTTGTGATCATATTTATCATATCGTCTATAACATCCTTATGGATTATAACAATTGTGTTTGTAACCGTATGTATCTGACACTGACACCGATTCATTGAACATCTTCGACAGAATAACACATGTAAGAAAAATTTATGGGTACGTTGTTTGTTGGTTGGACTGACCCGTTACAACGTGCTCTAAAAACTACTCATTTAAACTTGTTACTCAACTCTGTCTATTTTGCCACCTTCGTTGACCGTCGGAATGACTTGATCTTAATCCCTCGCAAGACTATTGTTGTTTCTTAATCTTGTAAATTGTATTGTCTTCTTAACAATAACAGGATTCTACTAACATGTTATATCATAAATCATTTCAGGCTTTTCAGATGACTCAAATGTGCAAAAAGATACGAAAAAGAGCAAAAAGGGATCTACAGTACTCATAATATGCATAGGTCTTGCCGTAGTTGTTGGTTTGTCAGCATACCTTTACAAGCTATGGCAAAAGAAGAAACGTGATGAGCAGCATGCTCGTCTGTTAAAGCTCTTTGAAGAAGATGATGACCTTGATTTTGAACTTGGTATGTCTGATTAAACCGGTTCATTGTGTTGGAGGTAAACGCTATTTCCGCTGTTCCCCTTAAGTTATTGGCTGTATATACTTTTGCATTTGATAGAAGTAAGTGTTTCAACCCACTTACTCATGACTCATGAGTGTGTCAATCCGTATTTTATCTCTAACGGGTTAGAGGGGTATAAGTAATTTACGAAAACGAACTTATAAGTAAACGTATCAGGAAGGGGGGGAGGGTTGAATACTTGAATGCCACTCCCAAAGTGTATTTAGCATAAAACCTCCCTTTATTCAGAAAACTATATTATTACTGAAATAGGATATTAAATCATATTTTACACGCTAATTATTTATTAAAAAAGATAAACTTTTGGATAAAAAGTTTTTCTGGGTCAACCCTACCTAACCCGTTTCGACCAACCCTGAATTGTGATGATGAAAATGAGTGATCAGTGTTGCCAAATATTTCCTTACACAAGTATTTGATAATTATTATTGATCAATGTTACACTGCACCAAATGATTTGTTTTTATATACTAATTTGTTTATCAGTTGATATTTTGTTATAAATTTTGTTTAAAAATCAGAAGGGAGTTTCACACAGGCGTGGCGTAAACGCAAGGGGTCAAAGGGATATTACAGTGCCCAGAAAAGGAAATGAAGTATTTAAGGAACTTGTAAAAATGCCAAAATTATTTATTTTGATGTAATAGATTAGAGTCTATCTAATTGTGGATTTATTATACTTCATTGAAATTTCTCTCTTTTTAGATTTTTTTTTATCATAGCTGCAAAACCAGAATGAGTTGGGTAACGGGTTAAAACAAATTCGGGTGAAAATGGATTTTTTTTGTAGAAAGATGTTGGTTGACTTGAAACATTTTCTGCTGAAAGAAGTAGCTTTTTATAAACTGTGAAAAATAGAATTGCAAAATATTTGGAAGATTTTATGTACTTTAGAAAAGACACTTAGGCTGCCCGGTGTGTGTGTGTGTGTGTGTGTGTGTGTGTGTGTGTGTGTGTGTGTGTGTGTGTGTGTGGGGGGGGGGGGGCACCGCCGCCGCTATGGCGTGGAGAGGGCAGGAAGGAGGGGGGGGGGGGGGGGGGGGGCAGCTTCCTTGGCGTGGGGCTTGGGGTGATGGTGATGTGGCACCATTTGATTGGCCAGATTTTTTTTTTTTTTAACTTTAACACAATATAATATTATTTCTTCCCCCCTCCTCTCTTCCCCTCTTTCACTCCCCACAATTTTTTTCCCCCCACATGAGTCACACAAATGCCACATGGCGCTTCATCCTCCTACCACTCCGAGTAGTCTTAAATCAACTTTTAATATTTTTTTAACCTGTATACATTCCAATAGCAACTTTTCCACCCTTGGCCTTCGACACGTTCGGTTCCTTGGCACCGGAGGCGGTGCGGTTTTTGGCTCGGGTTCAACGAGTAGTGCACAGCAACTTTTCCACCCCCCAAGGGCGGGGTTTTGTTTTTAGCAGATTGGGATTTTCTATTCAAAAGGGGGTGGCGGCGCAGCTTGTTGCCCGCCTACCTACCATCCTTATGTAATTTACCTTTTTTTTTTTGTCAATGAAAAGGAGAAATTTTATGTAAAAAAAAAAATGTACTTTCTTATTTGTTCATTTGGTCTGCTGATAATAGAATTATGAAACAATTTAGAAGATTTTATATGGAGGTTGTTAAAGATACACCACCTCAAAGCAGATCATACGAGACGTATGGGTCATTCAGTCATTTCTCTGTCTATCACAATGTCATATGGGTCGTGTTATTTTGGTCCGTTAGTCAAATACAATATAAACGACAAAAGAGTCAACAAAACTAACATAAAGTTATCGAATTGATGAGTTTCAAACTATTATACATAGTTCTATTTTTCTCCATTAGATTATTTGGTTACAATCAATAACTAGACTACTGCAAAACAATTATTGGTGCTTATTTCAGAAATCAAAATGAACTAACAAAACATGAATAATCAAACTCAAAAGTGAAAAAAAAGATAACTACAAGTATCAAGTCTTTTAAACCTAAGTTACGGGCTGGAATTAGCCCGAACCTGTCACAATACGCCACAAAAGCAGCCCGTCGTCTCTTTAGCTTTCAAAGATTTCCAGTCACGTCTTGTGGATATTCTCGTTGGTGAAACCCGTGTGCAGTTCACACGATCATATTGATGCAACCCAAGTGTTTGGGCCCGGTTGCCCATCATTTTCCTGTTTTGGCCCGTTTCATCCCGCTGCTGTTGAAGGGAGACATACTTGGGCTCATGCTAGGACTTTCCTCTCTCAGTGTACCATTCAACATAGCTAATTCTCTTAGCTGATGCTTCTTATAAGTGTCCATCGACTCATCCTAGTGAAAAACGGAGTTAGTAGGGCTAACGAGTTGGTTAACCGGTCAAAAACAGATAATTTCTTAGCACAATTTTAAATGGGCTTGGTTGAGCCAACTCATTTTATTTGAACTGCATACATACAGAATGTGCTATTTCTCTTTTAGTTAAAATCCTTTCACTTGGCCCACTTTCTTTCAGAACCTGTAACAGGAAAACTCATGAGACCTACCAATACCCTGGAGGCTGAATTCGAACCACAACGCCACCCTTTGAAGGCTCACTTAGCCCATTTGACATGTTAAAGATTAAACATAACTTGAATCAACTAATTAATTAGGGCCTAGAGGTGGGGGGTTACCACTGGTTTTAGGAGGTTTTCTAGTAGTGCAACCGCGTGATCCAAGCGTGCGTCAATTATATCTTCTGGAAATTCGGCTTCAAGCAACAAGTGAAGAGGGTCGTTGAGGTGTTCGTATCCCGGTTTATCTTTTAACTTATCTTCCTGTTTTCAAACCAAAAGAAAGATGCTTTAACAACGGTAAGCATTATAGATACTTACATCACATGCAATATTTAAGTGATTATGTGATATCTCAGACGTTCTAATGAAGCGAGCTCTAGAGAAAGTAGTGTTTAGGCGTATTTCAGCTGCTACACGGAGTTGTAATAATTAGATCATCATGTTTAAGTGTTTGGCAAATTCTGATTATCTAAGAACTTAATAGATAAAATGGTATATTTCTTGTGAATAAAATGGCTGTGTTGCTATAACTTCTAGAACACCTTATTTAATCATATACCTTAACAGAATCCTTTACCGAGCCTCGACCTCTGATGTATATTCTACACTCAGTCATAGCTTCTATCCTTTTTAGCGAATTTCCACGTGGGCCCAGAATTCGGCCAACAAAGTTATACTGCCATGTTAGAACAAGCCAATATGGAAGAACTAGATCATATTATTTCTAACGGTATTACATAAAGAGTAGCAAAGAAAACGGGTCAAAAGCGTATTGAACATCCATCAACTAAACTGTATTTTTATTGCATAGAACCTCCTTAAATCATAATGGTCAATAAACTAGATTTTTCTTTGATGGTGAAAATTAAAATGATACTAAAAATGGGAACATCCAAGTTTACTTACATTTGGGAATTTCTCCACCGGAACATCAAGTCTAATAACTTTTTTTATGACCGTAATGCCTGGTGATGGAGGCCAACCCCTAGCAGAAGCTGGAAAAGAAGCCATTCTTTGTAGAAACCGATTATCCTAAACCAACACAACCATTATCAGTAATCTTAAAATTCAGTTCATGCACACCAATATAAAAATACCTCTGATTGCATTGTGGGTCATGTTTCCACATCCATTGGACCTCCATTGGGTTTTTGACCGAACGATCCATATGACCTGTCACGCAACATTCTCTCATGATCGACAAAATTATGGTTGGACACAAGCCCAGAGGTCTTCATGATCTCTGAATCAAGATGAGAAGCAAAGGAAACAAATTAATATCAAATACTAAACCAAGTAATGTTCACTAATGCCACTTGTGGAACTTAATCTCTCAACTTCAACGTTACTTGAGGTGGAGAATTTGCAATGCCATTGGACTACAGTCCAGCCACAGAAAGAAAATTTGCAACAAAATAACGTACGATATAGATTAGAGGCGGAAAATGAGCAGGGCATTAATGGGTTTAAATAGGTAACTTTTGTATGGGTCGGGTCAGTTTGACCAGAAACACCTATTAATATCAATTTATATAGTTGGTGATTAAAAATTATTACAAAAACTAAATTAATACATTAATACAATAATAATATGTGAGGTTGTTATATGCGTTAAAAACATTGTGCACGAATTTCAACTCGTTCAAGTGTTCAACCCATTTTACTAGTGTCCTTTTATGTGAGACACAGGAGATTTAACTTAGCTCAAATCGGTCTATTATACTGCCACTGATTAAATAAAAAAAAAAAAAAGTCCAGAAAATAGTGAAGATGTGAAGTAACACAAGACTGCAAGTACAAAAGCCCAATTAAATTATATCTAAACAAAGAACATAAAAGATCGACATTGCTTACTTTATGTGCAACACAGAATTTGGTAACCGTCACAATATAAAATTCTGTATTAAATAAAGAATGGATTAAAAAAAAAAAAAAAAAAAAAAACCTTGATTTAGGAGTCTGCTGCATATTGGCATGACTTGCATAAAGGGTGCTAACTTTTGTCCCTCTGCAAGCAATTCTGCCAAATATCTGTTTACAAATCAAGAACATAAAATGAAAAAAATATACACTTCGGTTTGTGGGTCACGTCTTTATTTCTTCTCATACAACCCACAAAATGAAAACTTAACAAGGCCCGAATAAATAACATTAACTCTTCTGAGAAAGAGAAAAAATGCAATCAATATATAAATGATGGACATGTGACACCAAAACACCAGCCCTTTTAGTCTAGGTATGATGTCTCCAACATGTAGTTGATAGCATAAAGCAAAAACCAAGAACCACTATTTTAAACCTTACGTGGGAGTAAGCCTCTGAATGGGGTCGTGTTCTCAGGTTGGCAGACCGAATCCGAAAATCGTGTAAGACACATGAACCTGAACATGAGATACGTATTGGTGGGTCGACACAAGCACGACCCGTTTAACCAGAAAAAGAAATTTAAATAAATTTGTGCATATACTCTACTACTTTAAAATTAAAAATTTACATATATATTTTCTTTAAGTTATTAAATTTTAACTATGTGAATTTGCATTTAAACCTTTACATTTTGGCATAAGGGTACTACATAAATGGGTTAAACGGGTCAACCTGCGAACCCATTAGGTTGACACGAACACGATCGGTTTAGCTAAACGTTTTCGCGGTTTCAACACTTAAACCTGAAACTAACCTTATGTGTGAGCCTTAAATTAATTTCAAGCTTATTAGTATTTTTTTGACAAAAAATTACTCCTAGTTACATATTACCATGGTTTTTGAGGCGTGCGCCTATAGGCGAAAAGCTAAAAAAAACGAGTTTGAGGCGCGTCTCATGGGGTTCTGTTTATACAAACGCCTCTAAGGGTTGAGGTGCTAGGAAAATGTGCGCCTCAGCTGCACCTCAAGTGGTTTAGGGTGTTTTTGATGTGTGTGTGTGTGTGTTTTTTTTTTTTTTATGTTTTAGACTTTTGGGGTCAATTATTTCAATTTTGATGTGTCTTTTTATATGTTTTATACTTTTTTTAGGTCAATTACTTTATTTTTTATAAGATATAGAATTTATATATATATTTTTTTATTCCGCCTCGAGGCTTACGCCTTGTTAGGTGAAGGGAAAACGGCTCGAGGCTCGTTTCCGTTCTTTTAAACTTTGCATATTACTACATTCCATAGCTTCAGATTGATTATTACAGTTAGAAAACAAGTAATAATTAACAGGCTTTCTGTTTTTTGAAAACAAAACATCCTAATTTACTGCAAACTTAGAGTATTCACCTGATTAAATTAATGAAGGCGTTTTCTGTGAGGAGCATAGCATGTATGAGGTAAGGCTGACTGAATGAAAAGATTATTTTAATCGGCTTAACTAAAGATTGTTGTTAGCAAATGTCATACTCTATCCACCAATAATGGCATTATAAGACTTTCAAACATCATGAATAGAGTAGACTGCTTCCTTATCATTAGGGCTGTTCAAAATCGGATAATCCAAAATTCGAATCCGAAAAATCCGAAAATCCGAATCCGAATTATCCGAAATTTTGGATAATCCGATTTTCGGATATCCGAAAATCGGATTATCCGAAATTTCGGATTCGGATTCGGATCCTGATTTTGAAAATTTTCGGATAATCGGATTATCCGAATCCGAATATTAAATATATATATATATATAAATATATAATATTATATACACTACATGACACAATACACAATCCTAAATCCTTAATCCTTCTAACTCTAAGTCCATACTCCTCTAATCCATAGTTGTTGCTCTCTCTTCTCTCCTCTATAACAGCTCCCGTCCACCTCGTATCCGACCTCCATAGCCCCCTTCCATCAAAATAATAAGTTTTTTTTATATATTTGTTGTTCAAATTTCGTTTATCTTACTTCGATTTTTGTTTTTTTAATAGGTTCACGTTTTAGGCATAAAGGAGAACGTTTTTTATAGTTTTTTTTATTATTTTTTAAATTTCTTTTAAGTTTCGGATTATCCGTTGGATGATCCGAATCCGAATCCGAAATTTCGGATATCCGAATTTCGGATATCCGAAATTTCGGATTCGGATTCGGATCTCAATATTGACTATCCGAAATTTCGGATTATCCGAAATTCGGATTATCCGATTTTGAACACCCCTACTTATCATATAGAAATTGCATCCTAATTATCTACACAACGATGCTGACCAAGCAACCAGAATCTTGCAAATTCAGACCAAACTAGTCTAAAACATCTGAAATGGCCTAAAACAGTCTAACTATCCTATCCAAACCTAAAACATGTCTAAAAGATATATCTATACGACGGGCGTTGTTTATGCTTTTTAAGCACCTTGCGCCTAGGCCCACCACCCAAGGCTGACCGTTTAAGCCTTGAGTGCGTTCCCCCTTGGACAACCATGCTTCTCACTGGTTGTAACAAAATTATAAAGAAAAAATGGTAAATTGCAAAGACGCTATACAGTTAACACATCATTACAAAACAACCACCTTATGTGAGGAAACACCATATCCCCAAAATTAGAGTACCAAAACTTGAAACCAACAACATCAACAGTTAAGCCAAGGAAGAATGTTGAAGAAAGCTCTAACCTTTGAAGATGTAATGGAGAAGAAGTTGTATGAAGTGAAGCAGTAGGAGTAGGAGAGTACTGGAAGTAACTTGTATTCTCCATCAACAAACAAACAATCTTGACACTCAAATAGTCAACACAACACACAAACAAAACCCACAACTGTAAATATATAATCAATCAAAAACACAAAAAGCTATTAAAAGGACTTACTACAAAGTTGGGATTTCAGTTGTGAGATTTTAGAAAGATGAGGAAAAGGAAATTATTAACTGTACAGAATTGAATTGGAAGAGGGGTTCGTTGGCTTGATTTGTATATACGAATATCATATGTTTATTTATTTATGTATGTATGTGGTTTTTGTGAATGAACATTGACATCACATAGGATACGAATCATAAGATTTCATACTTTTTTTTTTTTTAATAAGATTCTCTGGGCTACATGAGGCTAAATACACCTAATGATCGGTAAGTTTAATAATACTTCTATGTGCCCTATTGTTTTTTTTTTTTTTTTTTTTTTTTTTTTTTTTTTTTTTAAGTTAATTTCTTTTTAATCCTATAGTTTTTGAGACTTGAATTCAATACCTCCCACTTCCATAACCTAGGTGTTTTAAAGGCTTTGCCTTTGCCAATGGACCACCACCCCATTGGTGTGCCCTACTGGTAATAAGGTTTGGATTTAGGGTCATGTTATTTACACCGTGTTTTTAGGGTTTTACAGTTCTCTACGGCTCGTAGAGGCCTCTACGGGTCATAGAGGTGTCAGAGCATTGAAAACCACTTCCCTCTACGGCTCGTAGAGGCTTCTACTAGTCGTATAGGTGGGTGCCCACTGCAGTAATTGACACAGACCTCTAAAGCTCGTAGAGGTCTTTATGAGCCGCAGAGGACCCTCTACAGCTCGTAGGGGCCTCTACGAGCCGTAGAGGCTGGTGCAAATAAGTTTTGGGGTTATACAAATAGGGGGGCCTTGGATTTATCAACGGAGATTCAAGATGGATTTTCACTTCCGTCACTTTGTTAGATTTTCGCAATGAAAGACTTGAATTAGACTTTGTGAGGTTGTCAGTTCGAATCCTTAGTCCACGCAGGTTTTTGTCCCACCGTGTGTTACGTCAAAGAGTTATGCTCTTGTGACGGCATGACAACAGTCAAGTGACATCCGGTGGTATGGTTTCCTGGGAATGCCAAGCCAAACTCTGAAGCCAGCGTGAGCACAGTTAAGACAACATAGTCTGGCCAAAGTAGGCCAACACGGCTCTCCAATTTGGGGAGTGCGGCGACCAAACACAAAGAAAGTTATCGTTCAAAAAAATATATCGTTTAGTTTATTATTATTATTATTATTATTATGATTATTATTATTATTATCATTATCATTTCATTATTAGGGTAAACTGCCATTTTCGTTCCTATAGTTTAGTCACTTTTGCTACTTTCATTCAAAATGTCTTTTTTCGCATCCGAGTCCCCATGGTTTTAAGATTTTATCATTTTTATCCAACTCATTAACTCCATCCATTTTTCTTCATTTTATGAGAAATGCTAGGCGATAGGGCTCCTAGGGCGGATCTAGAGAAGGAGCAGGGGTAACGTCTGTTACCCCTCAACTTTTTTGGCGTAGTGTATTTTTAATTTTTTTTTTACGTGTTTTGTATTACATTACCCGTGAAAATTATGTAACGTTACCCCTGAAATCTTGGTCTAGATCCGCCATTCTTATATAGGTTTCAGTTGTGTTAAAATTACTCAAATTTATGAGGATTGATATTTGTTTTGGAAAGTAAATAAGACCATGTGTACTGGAGCGCGATTTGGAGCGTGAAAACTGACATAGCGCCCCCAACACCACTATAGGAGGGCGCTATATGCTAAAAATGGGCCAAGGCGTTATGGTTTTAGCGCCGGAGATCACAAATATCAACCAATCATTATTCGACACCTCAGCTTCTCTCTCCTACTCTCTCATTTTCTTATTTTTTTTAATTTAAAAAATATAAACAAATTCGCCCCTCCCCCACTACACCCCTATTTTGCACTAAAGCCCCATGCTGGCTCAACTGCCACGTAACCAATCACTGAGGGGGGCCTTAAATTTTTTTCCGCCCCACTACTGATGGTCTAACAGGGTTGTAGTAATTGATTAAATTGATTGTCAATATGTGTAATTATTGAATGATTGTAAAAACAAAAGGTACGAAATGTTAAAACGAGGTGATATCGTGATTTAATCTATACTTTATTAAAATGCATGAGAGAAGATACTTTAAAATACCTTAAAGTAATAACTTTATTTTCATTAAAAACTCAAATTTAATGATAAAATAGTCATTAAAATATTTTCACTTTAGTATCTCTTTTTAATTACTTTAATTCCCTTATTTTTTAGCTAGTAGTTACACTTTTCTCCCCTCATTTACAAAATTATAATTCTTTTATTTACTTATATTATAAGTTTTAAACTATTATCTTTTCCAAAAAAAAAAAAAACTTTTAAACTATTATGTTTTAAAAACATTTAAAAATACCGTGACGACCTGCTCTTTTTTGTCGATGTTTAAATGTTTGTCTTAGTCAATATCGATGTGTGGATTGAAATATACAAGAAAGAAATGCCTTATATACAAGTAATTATTGCATTGCATGTTTTCTATTAGTTTATGGGATTAACAATGTATAGTGTAACATTGTGTAATTTCCCCAAAATTATATCTTTTCCCATTTTTATTCATTTAGCCCTAGTCATGGTTTATAATCTTATGTTAGTTACATGTCATTCTCATGAATTTTAGACTTGTTAAAGTCATGAATTTCTAATAAAAAAAAATTCTCTATAAAACTACCTAGAAATAATAATAATATACAGGGGCGTTTTTGGGGAGGTCCGAGGAGGCCAACTAGACAGGGTCCATAAATCTTGGAGGCATTTTTTTAAAATTCCTATATATATGTATATATTTTTTATATAATTCATTTAACACTTGGGCCTAATTTTTAACCGCTCGGATAGGGTACATAAATTTTCAGAGATTTTCAGGGACGGCTCTGATAATATATATATATATATATATATATATATAGGGTCAAGATCGTGTACAATGTGTTTTTTTTTGTGAGAAGTGTGAGAAGTATTAAAAATTGATAATTAGGCATCATTTTTTGAACTTAGTCGTGATGTTTTGGATTGTTTTGTCTATAAAAACACCAAACATAACAATTAAAAACCGAAAACAATGTATTTTAGGCTTAAAACTTAAAACACCATGCTAAGAACATTAGCAGTGTGTTTTAAGCGTTAAGTAGTGTGTTTTAGCTGTTTTTTAAATTTAATGACTATAATACATTGTATTGTGTTTTAGATTGTTGTGTTTGGTGTTTTTCAAGTTAAAACAACCTAAAACATCATTCCTAAATTCAAAACATGATGTCTACATGTCAATTCTTAGTCCTTCTCACACTTCTCACGAAAAATGTACTTTGTACAGGATCCTAAACCTATATATAGGTTTAGGATCATGTATAAAACTATTATTTGTGAGAAGTGTGAGAACCAACCATAGAGTGACACATGGCATCTATTTATTTTAACTAGAAGGACATCATTGTAAATTGTATACCTAAACTTATTTTTAGTAGATAATTCTCTAATTAATTTTGTTATTAATTTTGAGTAATAATAGGGATTTTGTCTATGATTTGTTTACATCACACGATTTTTACTGCATTCTTTATAAAAGAATCAGTTATTCACGTATCAAAATTCATCATCATCTCCGGCCATAATTCAAATATCATACTGTTGTGTTTTAGTCGAATCATGGACAATTCTTGTGTTTTAACGCATGTTTTTGTTCCCAGCAAAACTGTGACACCCGGCATATTTGGCTTAAACATTTTAGTAACATCTAAGTCTACCTTAGCGGGAAACGTTTATAAACGGACTTAACTGGGTTAGTTGAGTCGGGTCAAGTTAGGATTGTCCAGGGTTCAATGATCTGGAGGATCATTGGGAGTCATTTTGGGAATATACTAGTACCCGGGTTCCGTTGTTGGTGACATTACATGAACTAATTAAGTATATGTGTAGATTATGGGTCGTGTGGTGGATTATATACATAGATGTGTTTAAATGATGTGTAAATGATTATCCGTGCTTAAATATGTTAAACATAGACTAAGGTTGCATGCTCATATGTTAAGGTATGTTAGAATGCGGTTAAACACGACAAACTGGAAAACTAGATAAATATGAGTTCTGGTTCGACCACTTCGAGTGGTCGAAGGAGAAATTTTGTGTTGGTTCGACCCTTTTAAATGGGCGAACACCTGGGATGTGGAATTGAAAGAATTCCCTTCGACCAGGACAGGGCGCGAAGGAGGATCAGTATAAATACCAAACTTTGTTATTTTTCATCATTTCACAAACCCTAACCATCTCAAAACACTCTCAAACGATTTTAATCACTAAGGAAGGAGTTTTTGCTCTTCTTTTTCATAATCTAACCCATCTACAACATCTAAACAAGAATCCAAGGTGTGTTCTTGATCCTAAATCTTTTTAAAGCATTTTAATTCGTTTTCATCTAACCCTAATTGTCCGGATCTGTTCTATGGGTGTTTTCATGATTAAAAACCTTTTAAACATCTTTCTAAATCAAAACCTTGTCATTTAAACATAGGTCTTCATGATGATAAACATATGTGAATTGTGTATTATGTGGTGTTATGTGTTGTTCAATGATTTGCTGTCGTATCTATGATAGAAACATGATATAGGATTGTTATTGATGCTAGGTTATTGTTGTTTAGGGTTAGGATTGGATAGATGGTGATGTTATGGGTATTTTGGGGGTTTTAACGAATCTAGACTTGATAAATGATATTTATGATCAATAGAACTAATAAGGAGAAATCGAACACTCGATAAACTGAGCATTTTAAGTTGAATATGGATTGATTTCAAAAGTTTCCAAATTGGGTAAAGAATCCATGCATGATTGTGACATTTTCATAATTCTTACCATTTTGGGAAAGGGCTGAAATGGACGTATTATCGGGAGAAATCGATGGGGTTTTGTAGGGATAAGTTATTCATGCTTGACTGCTGTGTTTGATGATGTTTCGAGGTGTTTTGAATGTGTTTGAAGCGTTTTTACGAAAATTTGCACAACAGGGGCGAACCTGGACTCCTTCGACCGATCGAAGGTGCGAAGGAGAGAATCAGGGTCGAACCTGGGTTATGTTTGGGCGAACGTGGTAAAACGGTCGAAGGAGGCATCAAATGGTCGAACGAAACATAAAACGGGCGAAGGAGACTTAATCTGATTGGTTCGACCGTTCTGATGCAGAAATGAGATTTTTGATACAAACTAAGTGTTTTATGCTTGAACCTTGCATGTAATCTATGTGTACTTGATGATTGTGACATTTTCATAATTCTTACCATTTTGGGAAAGGGCTGAAATGGACGTATTATCGGGAGAAATCGATGGGGTTTTGTAGGGATAAGTTATTCATGCTTGACTGCTGTGTTTGATGATGTTTCGAGTGTTTTGAATGTGTTTGAAGCGTTTTTACGAAAATTTGCACAACAGGGGCGAACCTGGACTCCTTCGACCGATCGAAGGTGCGAAGGAGAGAATCCAGGGTCGAACCTGGGTTATGTTTGGGCGAACGTGGTAAAACGGTCGAAGGAGGCATCAAATGGTCGAACGAAACATAAAACGGGCGAAGGAGACTTAATCTGATTGGTTCGACCGTTCTGATGCAGAAATGAGATTTTTGATACAAACTAAGTGTTTTATGCTTGAACCTTGCATGTAATCTATGTGTACTTGATGAGTGAGGGTAATGAGTCACCAACGGGATGTCGGGTCGGTCTAGTGTGTCGGTTAAACATTTAAACACGTTTTAAAACATACTCGGTTACGATCTGGACAATCGGGGACTAGATAACCTTATGGTTATTAGTCGGAACACTTATGTGAACATTTTGATAGATCTCCGGTAGAGGGATTATCAAGGGCTTAGCATTTTTACTTGTAACCGAAGAACGCTATATAAGGTGAGTTCACGGCCCCACTTTTACTGCTTTAACTTTTGGGGGAGAAAACATGCACTAAACTATTTTGGTAACATATGTCATACTATGATTTTTAACTCTGTATTGCTATACGATCTTTTGGAAGTCCCGGGGGAAACCATGAATGTGCGGGGATGCACAACGGGGGAAATGTGGATAGATCTATTGGGCGTGACCTGCCCCACTTGTCGGCTTGGAGGGCCGGGCGGGTGCATGTTGTCTCGAACAGGAACATTGGTATCATGCTGAACATTCGGGCTGCTTAAACATATGCTAAACATTGCTAAACGTGTCTAGTAATGGTTTCTAATCGTAGTAGTAATAAAACATACGCCTAGCTAGCGTACTTGGTAACATTGATATAGTATGGACATGGTAACGTTTTGATAACACTTGGTAACACATTGAACAAACCTGTGAACTCACCAGCATTATATGTTGACGTCTTTTGGCATGTTTTTCTCAGGTCGCTAAGGTAGCAACAAAAGGGAACTAGGCGCACGGGTCTGCATTGGCGTCTAGGTTTAGTTCATGTTTTGTAATAAACACTTGGTACATTTGGTTTTATGATTTGTAACTTGTCTAATGCTTCCGCTACTGGTTTTGAGTTTATGAAAACTATGTCTTTTGAAAGTTATGTATTTTCATATAGAGTTGTTTATTGTGACCGTTGACTTGGATCCTGGTTTGTCATGCGCCTCGCGGTAAAACTCCGCAAGTGAAAATTTGAGGGTGTGACAAAAACACTTAGGATAAAAGCATGTTGTGTTTTTTCAAAACTCTATATGTTATTATTTTAGAAAGCATGTGTGTATTGTGGTGTTCAATACCATGATTCTGAGAATTATCGGTCACTTAATGTATCAATTTTCATATCATTGTGTTTTATTTTCATCTTAAAAGTTTGTATTACATTCATATCATTGTGTTTTATTTTCAAAGACGATCATATTGGTGTGTTTTATTTTATATACCATAAAAATTATGATTGATAAAAACACCATGTGGTGACTAACGCACGCCATTGACATGAATAATAAAACACCAAACGCTATGTGAAAAAAAATAAAATATCTACTTTAAATATAAAACACTATCTGTATGTATAAAACACTATATCACTGTGAAAAAAACTAATTCATATAAAACGCCTTCATATCAATTAAAACACATAACAACAGAAACATCAATGCATAAATTGAATTATAATAAAACGAATCTTTGTTGATTCTCCATTATTTCAGAGATTTTGTTGAAGATAATAGGGGTGTTTATTTTGTTAATAATTGACCGAGATTTTAGCAGTCAAACGGTTTCTTATATGGTTTTTAATATCATCTTTATTAATGTGTATAGACAAATGACACTACTACCCCTCATCATTGTTTTCTATCATTAATAATTAAACACTAATTACAACATTGCCACTCATTAACTCTAAACCATTGATTAAGATGATCCAATGGCCCAAAACACTTCTTACATTTCTCACAAAAAACACCATTTATACAGGATCTTGACCCTATATATACACACACACACATGTTAAGTTTGATCTTTGAACAAACAAAACTTGACACATCCATCTTGAAACCAAACCAATAACTACCAACCATACACTACCCAACCCAAAACCACCCTCGGCCCACAAATAGACAAACCCAATAGGAAGGCCCAAACCCCTTGACCCTTTCCTTGCAAACCAAGTACGGGTCAGACCCAGACCTTTGCCCACTAATTTAAATTTTGACTACACTAATTTTCTCAAAATTTGGCAAGAACTTTCGTAATTTGACCATGTTTAATGACCGAGAATTTATTGCTGAGTCAATTACAACTCTAAATTTATCATATATAATCAATTTTGACCAGAATCAAGTCAACATTTAAAACCTTCCATATCGATTATTAATCTATAAATTAAACCCATACCCTCTGCCATTAACATAATCTAAAGATCCTTGGAGCTTGAGAGGGTTTAAGATCAAGAAGATTAAAGGCTTAAGGTATACAACAACTCTACATGTGTTTTAATCTCTTTTTCAATGTTTTAATCATGTTTTAAAACACCACAAACCTGTTTGTTCAGATCTGATGTGGGTCTATAATGATCAAAACATAAGTTTTAATAAAAGATTAACATGTTAACATTAAGTTTTGTGGTTATTATGTGGTGTGTTACATGTTAATGCATGGTTTTGATTTATAAACATGTAGGGTTTAGAGATAATAATATTTATGATAAAACTTTCATGTTTGGACTGTTATTTTGTGTGATCATGATGTGCTACATGTTTATGGTAATATTTAGGAAATATTATGGTTATAGGATGCGTTAATAATAAGATCTTAACATGAATAAAAACGGACAGATTGCATGTTCTGACTTGTAGGCTGTATAACGTGAATTTAAACTACATGTTTTAATTGTTTCTTGATTTGTGCATGTCGTATGTGGTCTTAGCTTTTCATAATGGGCAAAATCATCTGATTTGGACGTCGTTTGATATATTTTTGGTATTTTCTTTGATTAAAGGTCTAATCGGATTTTCGGATTAATATTTAGGGTCAACTTTAAACGCTCATAACTTGAGTTTTACAAAGATTTAGATTATGAAATTTGGACAGTAGGTCAACATAGGAATAACTTGGCGTTTCCAAGTGGATTCACTATTTTGGGGTGAAACATGTTACACTTTAAATTGCAATTCAACATTAGTGTCTATGTGTTATTCTATATTGCATTATGTCTTAAACATTACTATGGTAAGCACAATTTGTGACATCCGTCAACCTCATCTTTAGCCAGTTGTCATTTGTAGTACTTCATGTATTCAAATGTTTCTATTTTTGTCTCTGTGAGTTTCGTCGTTTTAAAATTTAAGATCGAACTCAATGTCTATCATTTGTATTTATTATGGATCGTATTTAAGTTTTAATCAAATAAGTATATTGAAACGTTATTCAGTGTAGATTTTATAAAAGTCTCAATTTTAAAGTTTCTTAGATGTTTGGTAAAAGTTATACGTTTAAAGTTTATCGAAAATTTTAAGAAATGTAAAAATTTTAAGTTTAAAGTTTATAAACAACATAGATTTATTTTGTGATTTAATAAAGTTTATGTTTTATGAAGTTTAAAAAAAACATTTAGTCAGGTTTGACTAAGATTTTATTGAAGCATTTAGTTTCTGCATCAAGGTATAACCAATACCCATCATATAATCGTGCATTTAATCAGGTTTGACTAAGATTAATTGGACTTTAAATGGTGTAACCGATTGGAATTATGAAGCCATTAGAAGCAATCATTTTTCATGTTTAAGACTATAAATTGACCATAGAATTCCATTCATTGATATTTACACACTCTAAACCCACACTAAAAGTTCTATAATCGTTCCCAGGTCCTCGCAAATCTCGGCATCAGAAGCGGATGAGAAACCTTCGTTTTTCGCTTCTAGTTCATTTCGTGAGTCTCTATTATTTATACCGTTTTAATCTTTAACCATTCCTCTGTAAAATCCCCTTGTTATTGAGGGGTAATCTGGTTGGAACCGGTTTAGTTAGATATAGGGTTAAGGTTAAGGTTTTTGAGTACATTTGGGGAAGAAGGTGATGCTATATATATTATGTTTAAATAGAATTGTTAATTGAACTAATCAACATGTGTTGCTTATATTTCAGTGGTAGTGGATGTTTATTGCACACATCAGGTCCGGGTTCGACCCCCAAAACTTGCATCATTTTTCTGATTTTTTTTATATTTGTTTTATTTATTTTAGAATCCATATTATATGGTTAACACTAAAACAATTAATAATAAATTCATTTTTGATCCAAAAATTATAAAACTTTAGGTGTAGTATCTCTACAACAAAAACATAATTTTCACTTTTATTTTCTGGAAATAAATTATTTTCACATTTGTATTAATTTAATTTGTTTTAATCATATTTAATTGATTAAGAATTCATTTTTAATGAGTTTAACCTCAAAATTTTTGAGGAATTATTTCTAAGCATTATGAACTGAATAAAAAATTAATTTCCCAGAAAACAATTATTTTTATTTGTTTTTCTATTTTTAATCATTTAAATATTATTTAACTTCAATAAATCTGTTTTAAATACAAATAAATTGAGAAAAATTATGGAAAAAATTATTTTTACTATTTTTGGATCATATCTGGTTGTTTTAGTCTTATTTATGCATATTTAAAGTATAAAATCTATTTTATAAATATTTTTCTTATAAAACAAAAATATTCTTGAGTTGGAAAACCATAAGTATTTTTTTTTGAAAAATGAACTTCATTAAAAACAAGACGAGCCCTCAAAACGAGGACCGACTTAAAAGCCAATTACATCATATACAAGGGATAAATCGTCCAATCATTCCATTGTATGGAAACAAATCTAGATCTATTCTTTAACCATAAGAATGAACAAGACTTGACCGTAGCGACGACCTTGGCCACCTTAATATTAACGCCTTTGAAAACTTTATCGTTACGACCTTTCCAAATAGCCCAACAAGTCGTCATAGCTATGCCTCTCAAGATTTTCAACTTCCATTTATCTGTCGTCCTATGGTTCTGCATCCGAATGAAATCTTCAAAGTCTGACACCATAAACGGTGTGCTTTTACACCACCTATCAATAGCAGCCCAAACCCCTAACGAAAAGGCATAATCAGTAAAAAGATGATCCACGTCTTCGTCCTCCGAGTCACAAAGAACACGGGTACTATTAGGAAGCACAATGTTTCTTCGAATCAACACCATTTTAGTTGGAATATGATGCATCTCGGAACGCCAAATAAATAAATTTACTTTGATTGGTTTCCAGGATTCCCACTTCATGTAGTGATTACGAAGAACTTCATTATCTTGCCGCATCATCTTCTTTACAAGAGCCACCGAAAATTCGTCTTTCGCGTATTTACCCCAACTCCAAGAGTCTCTACTTTCTGTAATAAGAACATTTTTAAGCAGAAAATTAAGATCCTGGAACTCGGATATTTCCGCCACACTACTTAAGGTCCTGAGCCAGTTCGGATACAGTTTGATGCCGTCCCTGTTGTGTTTTAAGTGATCTGCCACAACGCAGTTCTTTTGCCGCTCCAAAGCATACAAATTGGGCCATCTATCACGCAACTTGGACTCCCCACCCAAAAATCAGAACAAAAACTAATGTTACAACCATCCCCCAGCTTTTGGCCGAATCAAATTATCAACCTGGGAGCCGTTAAGTCTGCAGCCTTCAACAATCTTGACCATGCCTTTCCAACAACCAGTAACATTGGATCTAAAGGGTAAGAAACACCAACGACCAGGTTATAATGAATCGCTTCGACAATACGACACCAAACTAAATCCCTTTGAGTCTTAAAACGCCAAGCCCACTTTATCAAAAGAGCGATATGGAAAACCATAAGTATTAATGTTGGAGTCATTTGCGTAAATTATTTTTAATTGCATAATAAACTTTAATTATTAATATATATTTTAGTTAAAAGAATTAACTAAAATCTTTGAATAAATTACTTGGAATATTTTATTTAAGATATTCAAATAGTAATAATTATCTTCATCATCATACATTTGAACTTAAATCATATTATACTTTTTGAATACGAAATTATTATTTTTGGGTTATTGTAAAACTTCATTTTCCCCAAATCGACTTAGCAAACCCTAATGCCTTAGAACCCTAGATACCTTAGACTTTTTAAGTCATTTTCCCTCATTAGTATCCTTATATGTATAGGTTTAGTTCTTTAAAATTCCCAAGTTTTATCTGGTGACGAGTTTTGTTTCGACCACGCTTAGCAAAACTGCGAGTATACTTACCCCCTTTTTCGTTTTCTTGCACTTTTGGGGTGAAACATGTACACCTATGAAAATTACACTTAAACATATTCATAAACATATTCATAAACGTTATACATACAATTCATACACGTGTTATGCTTTGAATTCTTGTACTTTGTGCTTAAACGTAAACGTAGTATACTTGCAATCATTACAAAATCATTAACTTAGCTAGCCGACTTTAGCAATGGATAGCGCTATTTGGATTGACAACCCACCTAGTGGAAAGTACCTATGTGTGTGGGAAGTCCTAGGTCATTGTTAATGCTTTAAACTTTGTCACATAAGAGGTTTGATTTTGGCCCGCGTTGTG
This sequence comes from Ambrosia trifida, assembly GCA_028751855.1. Lineage (NCBI taxonomy): Eukaryota > Viridiplantae > Streptophyta > Magnoliopsida > Asterales > Asteraceae > Ambrosia > Ambrosia trifida. The sequence goes on along the minus strand of CM054128.1, from coordinate 57,786,591 downwards.
TACTTACATGTTTTCCATATTTGCCTTGAATGAGACATGACACATGAATTGTAGATCTTATTCTTTAAACTTATTTTATACGTATACAAAACTGAGTATGCTCACCAACATTATTTATGTTGACAAAAATATTTTCGTACATGTTTCAGGTTGATTGTTGAGATATTTCATGTAGGACATGTGGACTTAGTAAAGACTTAATCAAGGCAACGTGTGGAATAGTATTTGTACTTGATGATATTTGTAATTGTAACTTGAAGCATTGAATAAATATTTACACTTTAGTACCATGTGCTTTTGAACAATCGTCACTACGTGACACCTCGATGTTTCCGCCATTGGTTGGGGTGTTACAGATTGGTATCAGAGCTAGGTTATAGGGAATTAGGTTATTAGTAAATGACCTAGACTATAACTAAGAACCTATACTTCACCTTACTTGTGTTTATTTGTCTAATTGCTCCACTAACCTTTTTCCTTTGTCACCTCGCATTATTTCCCCTACCACTCTCCATTTCTTTCTTTCTTCAACATGGGCTTTGACTTCACTTGGGGAAACGGTCTACATTTTGGAGCATATTGTATATTCTTGGCTTAGTTGCCTAACCTCGTTTTTCAGTGATTTTTCATTCCTTCAAAGTGTTGAACTCTACGTGAGAGAACACATGCAATCTGGAAGAGTGGATGCATGTACACTAGGTTTTCTGGCATAGGAAAAGCATAGCACAAAATCAGAATCAACCGACGGACCTACTATGCTTACTTAGGGATTCCTGGAGTAAGTGTCCACTTATAGGATAAAGCACGTCTTCATTAATCTCCAATTGAGTTCGATTCCTTGTACAGTCAAAGTTTTTGTTGGGTCTTATGACTAGACATGAACAATCTAATGTTTTATGTACCATCATTGACCTCTAGTGTTCATAATGAACTGCTTTATATATTATACCCCATGAGTTTCATGTTGCGATTTAGAATTATATTTAAGGTCCAGTTTTCATAATAATTGAATGTATAAATTTCTTTTTCTAAGTATTTTTGTAAACAAATGATTCCCTTGCGTTGGATTCTAGAAAAATATTATACCGACGTCTCATAACCTTTATCGTTATGCTACAATTTCCTCCCATGATCATTCATGGTTAATTGTTTAGTGATTTTTGTCACTATACTAAGTCAAACCAATTGTGAACCCAAAACTCATGATTCTTTATGATTGCTTTTTGTTATGTTTTTCCAAGACGACATAAAAGTATACTCATTTGGTCTAGTGAATGTGCTAATATCCCACAACTTTATAATCATTTGTGTTTTTCTTGTACCTTCAAATTCTTTTCATTGACTTTCTCGTGAGACGCTTGGTTCATATCCTGAAGAACTTAACCATCACCGTTACTATCCTAAGCAGATTTCTACCAACATTCTTAACCTAGTGTCTGACTCATAAAGTTTTTGGATGTCTCGATCAATCATTACAAGGAAAAACTCATCTATTTAACTAAAACTTATATACACTTACTTCCCATACTCTCTACATTGCACCACTACAACAACCCTGCATATCCCATTATTATACCCCAAGAGCACGACACCTCACTATTCAATATTGGAAGGATTTTCTCATTCATTCAGTACACATTTTATGAAACCATAGTACACTATACTTGACCTAATACCTTGTGTGGGGACATAGTTTGATCTCGAAAAGGATGCCTTGACAATTTCCTTATTAGTCTTATCAAATACTTTATCAACTCATGGTTTCTTCAAACTACCCACCATTAACGATTGGTGGTAATAAATATTTTGAAATTTCTCACGTCTAACTTGTAATTTGGAATTCGTCAAACATTTCGCATCTAAAGCAAATAAATAATAATTTTCATTAAATGAAGTGAGGTTTACAAAACTGACAGAAAATTTAGATATACAAGAATATTCTTAAAAATTTATCAGGGAACCTGGGATCATCCTTAATATTATCCAAACAAACACCTTTCAACACGTGCCAAGTAAAAATCTGTTAGGTTCTGAGTTTGATTGTTTTGATTTGTTTTAAGTAGAATGAGAAATGAATGAAGTGAATATATATGGTAAGTGCAACGGAATAATAAACTATAATCAAAACAAAAGGAATAAATGTTTTCTTAATCGAATGCTTTCATTATATTGAAAGATTACAATCAATTACAAGTACTCCCCCTCAGCCTGATCACTTTGTGATTGTTTGTCTGAGAGAATGTTGTGAGTGACCAATAGAACAGTACAAGCACTGTTCTATTTATAGACAAATCTAAACCACTGGTGACCTAGGCTGACGTCACCTAAGATAGTGACCTCTAACAGAATAACAACATAAAACATCTGCCCTATGCAAACTACTGTTATATTACAAAACACTGTAAGGTAAACTATTGTTCAGGAAAACTCTGATGGTCTTGTATCATCTGTTGGAGCCTAAGTGTTGTTGGCTCCAACAGACCTTTAGTCTTCAGCACTTGATCAGCAGTTGTTCTCTATCAGACCTTTGGTCAGCAGTTGTTCTCTATCAGTTGTTATCCAACAGTCCTTTGTAGCAGCAGTTGTCATAGCAGTTGTTTGGGTGGATCAGTTGTTAGGGTCAACAGTCTTTTGGGAAGAGTATGTTGTAAAGACTGTTTATTTATGTGGATCAACTGTTAGTATATTTTGGCTTTTCAATCATCTGTTCTTCTTCAGGTCAGTAGACCCAACAATCTCCCCCTAGAACAGATGATGCCAAAACTAGACTTTATTCTTGATCTTTATTCCTCATCAGACTTTCTCTGATTTGACCTTTGAATTGTAACTCAAAGTTCAAAGAGTAGAGGTCTTCTGCATCTCTTTCAAGCTCAAGGTTCAGCAGTGTTTGGAGGTCATCTGCACACAGGCTATATGCATCATCCATGCTTAGCTTTTGAGCTTCTCCATCTGATCTGAGCAAAGTCAATTCATGGGTGTCTTTGTTGACCTTCCATTTTAGAATTTTTGAATCAGAGGATTTGCTGAGATGCACTTTTATTCTGGATGAGTTTGGTGATGAAGGTCTCCCAATGAGTTCTCTGAGTTTTTCAGTAATGGGATCTGAGAAAAAGTGTACTTGATTGAAGAGGCCCTCCTTTATATAAGTATCAGCAAACTTCTTCTGATCCTCTTCAGACATTTCTTTCTTTCTCTTGAATTGTCTTCTAGCAGCAGCTGATAGATCAGAAGTATCAAGTAGGCTGTCTAATGTAAAAGCCTGTTGAGGTCTCTTCATCAGTGGTTCATCAGAGTAGACAGGTTTTCTGGGCAAGTTAGGGTCTTTCTTCCTGTTTTCTTCCAGTTTCTTGTAAGTTTCAACCAATCTCAGCTCTGACCATCTTGCAACAGACTTCATCTCCCCATAGTCAGCAGCCACAATTTCTTGTCTCATTCTTTTGAATTTCAAGGCTCTGGCTGGATCTCTGCCTTTACTGAAATCAGGGGCAGAGACCTTAGCTGGGGGATTCTTGGTCATCTCTTCAATTCTTGAGAGTTCTTCTCTGAGAGCATGAGTGGTCCAGCCTGCAAACTGTTTCTTGTTTGCTTTATAAGGCATGGTTGCCAAGATATGTTCAAGAAGTGATTCCCTAACCTCCCTTTCCATGTCACTGCTGAGAGGCATGGTAGACATGGAGTTGCTCAGGGTCTTAGAAAAATCTTCAATCCTTCTCAATTTGCTAAGCTCTGCTGAATGGATGCCCTGAGCAGTCCTGTCATCTTTCCCTTTGCATTTCTCTTTTATGATGGCATCTGCCTGTTCAGCCTTGTATTTTAGATATGTGTCTGTGTTTAGGGGAACAGGAAAATGTGGAAGAGAAGGGAAAGATCTTTCAGATGGCTTGTCAGCATTATAGAAGGATTGCATTTCCCCTTGAGTAGATCAAGTTCAAGGGGATACTGAACAGCCAATGGTGTGATGGTTGGTAGTGGTCTATGGGATGTGAATTGTGATGTGTGTGGTGAGAATGATGAAAGTGGAATGGCAGATATGGGTGTAGATTGTGTGGTTGAAGTAGTAGGTGGTGATGTGTGAATGTTTTCATCCTGTACAACAAAGGTAGATTTTCTCTTCCTTTTGTACAAGATTTTTGGTGATGATGGTGTAGAGGCAGTGGTTGTGTTAACATCTGTTGGCACTTTTGTAGGACCAACAGATATTTGGGTTTTAGGTGGTGAAGTGGTTGTAGGTTCAATGATTGGTTTGGTGGCTGTGGTGATAGGTTCAGATGTTGGTTTGATGGTAGTGGTGATAGGTTCAGATGTTGTGGTGGTATCAGCGGTTTGGGTGGCAGCAGTGGTTTTGATAGCAGTGGTTTTAACAGCCAGTTTAGATGGTGGTTTTCTGACATGTTTGGCAGGCATTTTCTTCCTTTTAGAGGAACCCACATCTTCAACTTCCTGTTGTTGTTCTCTTTTCTTTTGTATCAAAGCCTTTGCCTTGACTTCCAAAGTGTCAGCTCTTTTTTGCTTTTCTTCAGCAGCTTTTTCAGCTTCTTCATTAGCAGAGTTGTCCACTTCTTTAGCTTTGCTGGTTTAGACATTGGATTGTTGTTGTTGTGGTGCTGTTTGGGTAGACATTGGTTTGTTAGCAGACTTTGATTGACCTTTTTGTAAAGGTGGACAACCAAAGGGATCTAGCTTTGGCAATCTATCTCTGCTACTCTCCCCCTTTTTGGCATCATTAGTTGTGAAGTCATCATCATCTTCATCTCTGAGAATTGTGGTAGGGGCAGAGCCAGTGGTCTTCAGCAGATGGTCTTTAATGGCTTGAATGTCTGCATGGGTATCTTTGTACCTAGCATCTACCATATTTCTGATTTCAGCCATGTAGGTTTCATGAGTCTGATTTGCTAGTTTTCTGTGAGCTATGATGATGGGAGAAACAGATTTCCATAGCTCACTAGCAATATCAGCTGTGGATGGTTGACTCTTTGTGAGAGTAGCCAATGATCCCAATATTGTCTTGATATTTGATTTGATATCAGCAACAGAGGTTTCAATGGACTGTACTCTGGCCGTCAATTCTTGGTATTTTAACTCATCACCTAAGTTAATAGGATCATCTGAATTCCTACCAGTGGTAGTTGTAACTGGTTCAGTCCTAGGAGGTGAGTCCAAGGGATGAGAACCAGATGCCCCTTTTTCTTGGTTCTGGGGACTTCCAACTGATTTTAGGGACACTATAGTGGCCTCATCAGTTGTTGCCTTCAAGGGAGACTTAGTTATGTAACCACTGTCCTGTTGTGAGACAATGGTCTCTACATCAGTAGTGGCTGCTCCACTTGAAAACTCACCTAGAGTTTCATTGAACTCTAGGGGTGTAACCTCCTCTTCTGTTTGTGGGATGGCTGATTGATTTTCCTCAGTCCCAGTCACTTGTGGAGGTATACTCTCATTAATAGGTGAAGGAGAGGAACTGGGATTTTTCTGAGTTTTCTCAATAGCCTCAAACAGAGGTTGCATGGTTTGAGGAACATGTGTTGGTGAAGGTGGAGGAGTAAAAAGAGAATTAGCCCTGGGAGAGGGGCTTGTTAACATATGGCCAAGTGACTCAAATGTATCATGATGTGTTTCCCTTTGGCTTACAACATGATCCTTTTGTGAGGATGCATGAGGAGTTTGGTCAGGTTGAGATATAACCAACTATTGTGAGGAAGTAACAACAGTGGTTTCTTGTTGCTTTTGTGTTGCAACAGGGTTATCTTCTGGTATCTCATCTTCCAGAAGTCCCCTTTTTGGTTGAGTGGTGGTTTTTGTGGATGGATGTTTTCTTTTGGAAGTGGCTGGTGTGGGTTTCACAACACTGGATGTAGTGCCATGATCACCAGGAGCAGTGGGCTCAACAACAGAGGTTTGGACAACAGTTGTACTGTCTTAGTCCTCTTTGTTTGTGTTTTGGAAACTTTTGACACTTTTAATACTTTTTCTTGGGTGGTTGAACCCAGCATTCTTGTGAAAGTTTCATCAGTTAGACTCTTCATTTGAATAGACTCACCCCTTTTAAAATCTTTTTCAGGTAAAACCTTTTGAAGGATTACACCCAAAATTCTTGGGTAAATCAAAAAAGCATTATTAGACCCAGACTTTATGGCTTTCACATTTGACACCAAGTCCATAAACAGTCCCTGGGATAGATTGAAGTCAGAATCTAACAACATAGCATTGCCCAAGTACTGAATCCTCAATGAGATTTCATTAAAGGAAGTGGACTTAGCTGTGACACCCCGCATTTTCAGGTTCCTACCTTAACTAAACTCTAGTTAACTTGCATGAACCTGAAACTATGCATAAACCAAACACTAAATGTAAAGCAGCCCTCTCAAATTGAATTTCGGGGCGAAATTCCTTTCAACTTGGGGATGATGTGACATCCGGGAACCAAGCACGCATTTTTCTAGCTGGCTTTACTGTTTACTTGTCGAATTTCGGGACGAAATTCTATTCAACTTGGGGATGATGTGACACCCCGCATTTTCAGGTTCCTACCTTAACTAAACTCTAGTTAACTTGCATGTGCATACGTGACTAAACACTTGACTAGGGTTAGTTAGGAAGGTCTTCCTATATGTTATAGGGTAATAACATATGTTATGTGATAATAACATATGTTACATTATTATAAGTAAAGTTATCATCACAATGCACACACGAGTCCTGTATCCCGAACGTTAGTGATTTGTCTAGCATACATGATAATGTGTACAATTGAAATATGATGAACGTGAAGTAACATGTTTATGTGAATTAAGTGTTTATGCGAATTACTGCTTAACTGATAGTTAGTACGTAAACCATGCAAATTACGTGCACTCTATGATTAATATGTTATGAGATGATAAAAACAATGATTTTTTAAGTAAGTTAGGGTGATTAATATTATCGGGCCCGGTATTGGGCTAAAACATGATTAACGGGTCCGGTTAGTAGACTAAAAGGCCCTAATACCCAATTACTTGGGCAACAAGCCAAATCCCATTATAATTATTGATGAAAAAACAAATAAAACCCTAACCCTAACCCACCCTTGCGCCGTGAATACCCACACACACACACACACTCTCAATTTTCAATAAACATCAATCTTATTCATCTCTTCAAGCTAATTTGAGTGAAATCTCTAGGCTTGGAGGACTCTTGCGTGGAAAGGTATAATTTTCACATGTTTTATAATGATTTATAATGCTTGAAAAGTTTAAAAATCATAGAGTATACGTATATATAAAAATCGCATATAGGGTTATGTGGGTGTTCTTGAATGTTCATTGTGATTTGATGATGATGGTTGTTGTTAGTGATCATAATTAGGGTTTTTGTATGATAATATAGGTGTTTAATCAGAATAATATGAGTTATGCATGTATTAGAGATTTTAATGCATGATTAGGGTTTGTGAATAACTTGGGGAGCAAGTTTCAGTTTCTGGCAGATTCGTTATGATGTTTTGTAGGGTCTGTATTGTGATGTTAAATTGATTGTTTTGATCGATTCTTTACATGAATGGATTGTACATGGTCTTAGCTTTCTAGAATGGGCAAAATCATCTGATTTGGATGTCGTTTGATATGCTTTTGGAATTTTATTTGATTAAAGGTCATATCAGATTTTCGGAATTATAAATTGGGTCAACTTTAAACGGGTATAACTCGAGTTTTACAAAGAATTAAGTTGTGAAATTTGGACAGTAGGTCAATATTGGAAAAACTTGGCTTTTCCAAGTGTACTCACCTCGTTTGGATTAATACACGATTTTTGGGAATTATTCTACTAACCAGACCTGCTGTAGAAACTTTCTGGACATATCTGTGATGTACGATTTTTCATGATTTTTGTGTTTGGTTTTGAGACAAAACAAAAATATGGGTTATCAAATGAATCCCAAATAATATTCAGTAAAAATTTGGGAGTTTAACTCACTGATTAACTATTTTAAATAAATTGGTTTTGATGACGCACAATCTGTCCTAAAAACACAGATTGTGTATTATGTGTTTATGTGATTAATTGAGGTCTTAGGTGGTATGTAATTGATGTGTAACTGAACGGACACTTGTATGAGACGCATATGGAATGTAAAAACTAATTATAACCAACACATTCACCAACGGGTCCGTAGGATTTACTTATGCATGTAGAGTCACTAGGTGTCACTACACGATTTGAGCTTTAGAAGTTTTGGACAAACAAATTGCATGATGTGTTGGTATGCACGTATACTCACCTAGTGACACTTGTAATAGGGAGTCGGTAGCTCATTACTGTTTGAGGGATTTGGATCATTCACGTGCAACCTAAGGTGAGTTTCACTACTCTTTTCTCAAAAGCATGCGTCTCGGGTTGAGACAACTTACTTAACATTTTCTAGTCCAGTTTGGGACTACTTACATATCCCTGGTTGGGATGCTATGGATCCTGGTGTGGGTCGTTTACTTTGATGGATCCTTGTGTGGGTCGTTTACTTTGCTAGTTCGCAAACTGTGTCCTTGATGAACTAAACCAACTCTATCATCTGTAAGTCCTCACGTACCGAATGAGTTGCCGGGATTGGCGAGCGGGTTATTAGTTGATAGCGCTATTAGGTCTTACAAACCTCACACCGGCTCGGGGAGCGCGGGCGTGAACTATAACTTAACGAACTTTATCATTGTGGATAGACAATGATGTCAGGCATGCGACTCACATTTGTGGCTACACGTACATAGCAGTTCGGTATATTCGGTGTTAGTTATCATGAATGGGCTAGCTACCCTTGAGATGTGACGAAGTAGTGTATGTGCGTGAATGGATCGTATAACAACAAAGAATGATCAAACAAGTTAGTTTTAGGTGCGGAATCCCTAAAACAATCACAAAATAATAGTCAAACAGATCAAAACAAGTAAATCATCATTTTCAAAAGCTTTTCATTAATTAACAACTCGATTACACGTTTAAAGATGATTACAAACAGGGTAAGAACGTGAAAAGAGCTAAACAAAACACTAGAGAGAATATTAGAAAGTGGAGGGAATAATAATGACAAAAAGTTACATTCAAAAATCAAGCTTGTCTATTTATAGACTGCACATTCGCCCACTTTGTTCATGCGAATGTGCAGGTTCGCCCAAACTGTCTGGTCGAACCAAACTATACAATAAACTATATTCACATTCGTATAAAGCTTCCTCCTTCGCACCTTCTGATCTTCCTTCGCACCTTCTAAAAGCCTCCTTCGCACCAACGACAAATCACAAAACATATTAATTGATCAATCCGAAGCACTAGTCGCACAATTGCATCTACAACTAGTGGTTACACGGTTCTAGGAACCAACTCAATTACTTGTCTACGTGGTTTTGGAAACCAGCGCACTTACATACTCAATTACTTTACCTTGTGAACTCACCAGCTTTATGTTGACACACGATTTACATGCTTTTGCAGGTAGTTAGCTTCCGGTGGCAGGATTAGAAAGCACTGTACACTTCACTGCATTTGGGGTCTTGGGCATACACATAAATTACATATTATGCTTTTACCTTTTCTCTCATATGGTTTTAATTTGGGCGCGTTTTTTTGCGCATGGATTTTAAAAAAAAGGTTTAAATTTGGTTTACGCTTCCGCAGCTTAACTAAACTTGGTTTTTGAAAACGAACTAAGTGGTTTGGGCATTTAGAGTTCGTTCATGTGACTTATGGCTATGGGATCCTGGTATGTCATGCGCCTCCCGGTATAAACCCCGCAGTGGAAATTTGAGGGTGTGACATTAGCAGAGTCACAGAGAAGGAGGGTATGAAAGAAAAATTTCATGACTGGTGGGAAAAACTTTTTGAAAAGTGTTGACCCAGTTATCTGTGCATCATAACCTCTTTTCTGAAATTCTGTGTGAAGCTGTGCCTTAGGGAAAGAATCTTTACCTGACAGGTCATTGAGTGAGAAGGTTGTGGATATGAGTTCAGGGGTAATGACGATACTTGTCTCTCCAATTTTTGAGATAATGGATGTAGGCTTTTTGTCTTGAAGAAGAAACTCAGCGTTTAACCAGAATTCTTGGAGGGTATCAAGATAGATAGGGGCATCAGCGGTTAGGATTTTCAGGTATTTGGATTGTAATATGATGTCGATGGTGGAATGGAATGGAGTGTTTTCATCTGTTTTTACCAGATATGGGAGATAATTGTGGGTAGCTTTTGCTTGAAGATCCATTGTAATGGACTCCGAGTGAAAGAGTGAGTGGAATTGGAGTAAGGGTTTAAGAATGATGAAGGCGGTTTCAGTATTTTGAATACAATGAGACAGTGTAACGACTGTTGTGATAAAACAGGGTTTTTTATAGGCTCTGGTGAAACCGCTGATGTGCCCAAAAGGCTGCTTGTAGGAGCAGACGTGGCAAACATCTGATGGTAAAGCAACTGGTGGTATATAGCTGTTGCCAAAGATCTGATGCAAACAGCTGTTGTTTTACCAAAGTGCTGAAGCCAACAGACCTTGGGGTTTTTTTTAATCGAATGTATATATATGCATATATCTATATATAGATAATGAAACAGTTGTTTTATCTAATCAGAGGTTTGAAACAGATTTTTCAACCAAGCAGTGGTTGTTTATCTGATCAGATGTTTGAAACAGATTTTTCAACTTAACAGTGGATAGAATGGATGAAACAGTGGTTGTTTTATCCTTAACAGATTTTTCAACCAAAAGGCTATTTTTAAGGATGGATTTTGATTTTCTGAAACATTTTAATGCTTTTATTAAAAACATTTGTATTGTTTAATCCATGTTTAGCATACCAACTCTAGAAATCAGATTTGTAAAGGTAGATGTGTCTAAAGCTTTTGTCTACACATCTGCCAACTGATCCTCTGTGGGAACATGGTGGAGAGAAATCAAACCTTTTTCATAGCTATCCCTGACAAAATGATGTCTGATGTCTATGTGCTTGGTGGTTGAGTGAGAAACTGGATTCTTGATGATATTTTCAGCAGCTTGACTGTCCAACATGAGTGGAGTCTTTAGTGCAGTTATCCCAAAATCCAGCAATTGATTTTGAAGCCACATGAGTTGGGTTGTACAGCTTGCAGCAACAATGTATTCAGCCTCAGCTGTTGAGGTTGAAACAGCTGCTTGCTTTTTGCTTTGCCAAGAGACTAAGGCATTCCCTAGAAACTGGCACCCTCCTTAAGTAGACTTCCTTGTGGTGTGGCAGCCAGCAAAATCACTATCTGAATAACCTGAAAGCTTAATATTTCCATTAGCAGGATACCAGATACCAAGTGTGGGAGCACCTTTTAGGTATCTGAATATCCTTTACACAGCAATAAGGTTTGACTTTCGGGGTGAAGCCTGGGATCTTGCACAAACACAAGTGGCAAACATAATGTCTGGCCTAGATGCAGTTAAGTACAATAAAGACCCAATCATGCATCTGTAATGTGTTTGGTCCACCAGTTCATCCGTGTCATCAATAGTGAGTAGCTTGACTGTACTCATGGGTGTACTACATGGCTTACAGTCATTCATCGAAACAGTATGTTTGATTCAAAGTGTACGCAGCGGAAAATCAATTACATTAAAATTTACAAAACCCATGAAAAATTATTATTCAAATGTAAATCAAATTTAATATTTATCATGAGTATACAAAAAATCATCTTTCACTAGAAATGCCTTCAATTGTCGGGTAGCTCCTTGCATCGCCAAGCAGTCATCCATCCAATTCTTCTTTAAACCTGAAATCAATCTAACGTGTATGCAAAAAGTCAGCTACGCTGAGTGAGTTCAAGTTTTATAATTTTATATAAACAAGTATTTTGTCAAAATAAGAATTAACAAATACCTCAACCTCAGAGTTAACAATAAGCGCAATCCGCTAATTTGTTTTCCCCAAGCAACAATCAAAGTCTAGGATAGACATAATATGCCTATTTACCTCAAGACTTTACTTACCAAATATATAATAAGCGCATCTCGCTTTTCAACTCCAAGAACAATCCAGTCCGTTTAAGCAAACTAAAGCTAGAGATTAAAGCAGGCATTTCCTACCTTTGTCATAGCTCAGTTTATAATAAAAAAAACATAATATAAACCAAACTGAAACTAGAGATCAAAGCAGGCATATCCCACCTCTGTCATAGCTCAGTTTATAAGAATACATATATATGAACTATGTAACAATCCTGACTCAAAACCAAGACCAGAGATTAGAGCAGGCATATCCCACTACTGTCATAGCCCGGTTCGACATATCAGGTAGCCATCAAACATAGTCTATTATATTTAATAACAGGTACAACATAAACTAAGCAATAACCATGACACAAAACCAATACCATAGATCAGAGCAGATATATCTCACTTCTGTCATGGGCCAGTTTATAAGGTCAGGTAGTCATCAAACATAGTTTATATATTTATAGAAACACATATAACTTAAACTTGTATATACACCTATATATAGATACATTCATTTTTATATATACGTATAAACGTATACACCTTTCCAAATATATATTTTATTCTAGTTGCCTTCAAACATGTAGGTATATAACATAATAACCTACTCGCATTTTAAGCCTAGAAAAATATATTTGAGTTAGTATGGATTTCGTTCGTACGTAAAAATATTTATAACTTCACATTAGGCGCATTCCGCCTACTTACGTTTCATGCCAAAATAATATATTTATTAACATGAATTTCATTTGTACACAAAAATAATTATAACTTCATAGAAAATATTTTTGTGACTTCATAAAAATCAGCATGCACGTTAGCCCAAAATATTTAGAAAAAGTATAACTTAAAAAAGTGGGCACAAGAACTCACCAGTTGCGAAATTTTGAAATCAGCGAGCTAACCGTCTCGAACTGCGTCCTCAAGCGAGACATGTAACAGAATAACCAGGGGTTATATTTCATTCAATTAATGAGCACAAAACCTGACTCGTCAACCGCACCGAAACTATCTTTATAAGAACTCTAACGCACCCGCCATCGCATATGGATCATCAAACACCCATATGAACTCTACGTGTGCATACATCCCCATGTCATCCTCCAAAATTCCATGAATACTACCACCCTTTATACATAGAGATCCTTTTTTTTAGTTCATATAGGGTGCTTTGAAAATATCAAAGTGAATGCATCATATACATGTGAAGTGCACAGAGCATGAGTAAGCCTTTTAGCTTGCCAAAGCTTGGCCAAACACTCCTTCACGGAAACCTACTTGAAGGTAAAAATCTTATTATTAGCTCATATATATCAGAGTAAAATTCTATGTGTCCCTTAAGTGATAACAAATCACCAACATGGTACAGCAAGATAAGAGTGTTATGGCCTAAACCCATGCACACCAATAGTGAGACGCCATATCACTATGTTTAATTACAAGATTTCATGGCCTAACCCATGCATACCTTCACCAACATGAAACAAATACTCTTTCTTTGTGTTTCAAGCAACACACGCAATCGGACAACGCACACCCGCACATCGTCTCGACCCACCATAACCAGCCGCTACTATCGTCGCCACCGTACGCCATCACAACACCACCATTGTACCTCTCTATCCCCGCCATAACCATTCTTGAAACACCACTAGCAGTACCGTTGTAATACCCAAAAATTTAAGAAATCCTAAAATAATAAATGTCAATTAAATGATTAGTAATTTAACAAAGTGTTTTATTTAAAACTAAATATTATGTAACAATTTGTATCCTTATCTTATAGATATATAAGTAGTCATGGAAGGCTAATAATGCCAATCTTTTAGTAGATCAGATCAAGTGGTAAGGTTAGCATCTATTAAAATTCAAAACAAACTATAAGGTTTGTTTTGTAAATTGTTTAATAGTTTAGGGGTGGAAATTGTAACTTTGAAATTTAAATTTGTGTCAAGCTTTAGATTGAAACCCATACAGCATGCATCATCATTCCTTATCTCTGGTTCATAACCATCATGCCGCTATCTGTTTGTTTGTTTCATTTTAATTGCCACGAAATAGGGAGTCAAGATTCAATCCCTTAGATCTCGCTCCACCTACCGACTACACAATATTATAAAACCAATTAACTCACTTCGTTAAACTCCACCGTTCACCCTCTATCCGCCGCGAACCAGCCACCGCAACCAATTCCGTAGCGCCACGATTCAGTTCGTTGCCACCGCCGTATACCGACACGCATAGCCTTCGTAGCATCATCTTGTTTCTGTTTAGACCAGGTACCAAACTCACTTATCTTTCGTTCTGTTCTTGTTTCCGCGGTTAATATCGTAAATTGTTTCGATGACGATTCATGCAGCCAACGTCTCGCACCATATCATTACTACCGTCCGAACTTGGGTTCACTTTTGGTTCTGTAGTCGTCGAGGTAAAAGTTTTCGAACTCGGTTTATCGCATTTGTTTACAAGTCTATGTCCCCGTTGGAAATAAATAGATAACTCATAAACGGCTTTAATACCAAATCATAGTTATTTTTTTTGGGTAGTAATATAAACCAAGTAACCTTAAATTTTGTTGAGAGGATGATAGATACAGGGAGTTTTTATCAAGAAGAGGAAGATGGTCATTTCCATTATGGATGAAAAAGGACATGTTTAATATTAAATAATTATAAACTAATTAACTTTGACACAAGTGGTGGACTTTTGTAGTTTTAATTTATTTAAAGCAACCACTTTAGTTATTTTAGCAAAAGATGATATTCATGGAGTTGGTTATGTATCAAATTAAGTTTTATACATTAGGTATGTAATACTATTTACGTGACTTTAGTTTTTAAAAAAAATAAAAAATAAAAAAAAACAAGGAGGGGACAGTAACTAAAAAAAAAAAGAAAGAAACAGATACATAGGTATTAAACCATTGTTTAAATAATTCCATGGATGGAATACTTGTTCCAAATTTCATAAATGTGATTTAGCTATTATTATTTAAAAAAAAATTGTAGGTTGTTGCACAAATTAAGGACGGGTCAATTTTGCTTTGTTTTTGTTTTGCTTGGCTAACTAAGGTACGGATTTCGTTTCCTTTTCTTTATAGTATTTTTTTTATATATAAATTCGGTCCGTTACTTTGTGGTACGGATTTTTGGATAACATGCAATATACCTTAAATTTGAGATCATTGTTGCATGTTCCTTAGACCTCATTAAGTATTTATTCGATATCCGTCTTTTTGTACTCTGTCACCCTGGCACTCTGTTTGACATGTCGTTTGGGCGTCAACGGCATGGTACTGTTCGTGACAGTGCATTATAAATTTTCACGGCGTCTCTAGTTGTGTTAGTGTAGCACTTGGCCCCTAGAGGCGTATAGATCGATCTTAGCTCTGTTATGTGTTTTTGTATGTGGAGATGGAATAATGGGTGCACGCCACACCCACTATCTCATTGGTGCATGGATTAGCTACCTATGTACCCCTTTTGTTTTGGCTATGGGTGCTTCCGATTACACGACATGTTTTATTTCCATGTTATAGTCGTGTAAGTTAGTATATGTTCTCTGATATGCCTTTGATATGATACGATAAGCTTTGAATAAGTTTCGTTATAGACTTGTACCAAATTTTGTTTCAGTATTCCGTTTTGAAATTTCGCTTCTTTAAACCGCTTTTATATGTACTGTTGTTCTTTCCGTTACTGGGAAATTTTTGGCTCAGCCGTAGTTTTCTTTGTTGTGTTTTCCTATTTGTCTCGCAGGTAATCGGGGAAACCAGGGAAATCAAGGTTGAGAGTTGATGTTCGAGTGCTAAAAGACATTTAGTTTTTGCATTTTAGTTTTAATAAGACATAAGTTTGAAACTCTATTTTTGAGCTTTATTATTCCGTTGGATTTCTACTTAACGTTTTATGGACTTTGTTTGGAATTTGATATCTGTAAGTGTGACACGTCAGCCTGTTTCGGGTTGGGGTGTGACAACCGTCATCCTCTCATCGATCCCCTCTGACGAGCACCACGATGGCTGACAATATCGCTGCCATTGCCGCCCCATTGGTGCGAACGGAATCCGTGCGACCAAAACCGCAACAAACCACCACCGATGTCCTACCCTTGTTTTCTTCATGGTATGAGTTTTCAGCCGTCGCATACCTTGCAATGTTCTTGTCGCGGCAAGGAAATAAAGAAAAAAAAATGATATTCTTTTCTTCTGGTTGTAGGCAAGGAAAAGAAGGAATGTTCTTGCCTTGTTATTGTCGAAGACAAAGGAAAAGAGGAAGGGAGTTTCTTGTTTCTTTTCTGGTCTAAGTCAAAGAAAAGAAAAATAATAATATGCCGTATGGTTGGTTGACGGCGACAAAGGAAAAAGAAGAAGAAAATATATCGGGTAGGGTTGTGGATAGGGGCTTGTTATAAGGATAGAGAGCTTAGGAAAATTATATATGGCCCCCACCATTTTGATTTTTTTGAGTCTTACACCCAAAGCTATCACTATTAGGTTTAGAAAATTGTCAAAGAGCCCCGTCAACAAAACCGAAATAGGAAAAGACAAGTGTACACACCCTACAATGCAAAACACAAGTCGGGAAATTTACGGGTGTTACAACACTGAAGTTCACCCATAGCACTCATTTCAAACTTTGCTGTCATGAGTTCCCTAAACTCTTCACACATTTTGTTACATGTGGATCCAAAAATGATGTCATCCACATATATTTGAACAATCATTAAATCTTTCCCTTTCCATTTCAAAAATAAGGTTTTATCAATTTTACCTCTTGTGAAACCAATGGATAAGAGAAAGGTGGAAAGAGTTTCATACCAGGCCCTAGGTGCTTGCTTGAGTGCATACAAAGCTTTATTTAGCTTGTAGACACAATCAGGATGGAAAGTGTCTTCAAAACCAGGTGGTTGACATACATAGACCTCCTCTTGAATTTTGCCATATAGGAAGGCACATTTGATGTCCATCTGATACACCTTGATGTTGTGGTTGACAACAAAGGCTAGAAAGAGTCTGATAGCTTCTAACCTTACTGCAAGAGCAAAGGTTTCATCATAGTCTATTCCTTCTTCTTGTCTGAAGCCTTGAACCACAAGCCTGGCTTTATTCTTGACAATACCCCTTTCATCAGTTTTGTTTTTTAAGACCCACTTTGTACCTATTGGACAAACATCCTTAGGCAGTGGTACAAGTTCCCATACTTGTTGTCTCTTAAACTGAAGGAGCTCTTCTTGCATATCTTCTACCCAACTGTTGTCTTTTAGTGCCTCTTGGTACTTGACAGGTTGTGTGAGAGATAGAAAACCTACAAAAGACAGATATTTGAGGATTGGCTTCTTGTTAGCACACCCTCTCTGATGTTGCCAATGATTTGATCTGGTGGATGAGCTCTTAGGTAGATTAGATCTCCCTGATATGGTATGATGGCATTTTGAGGTGAAGGACAGAGGTTTGGTGACTCTGTTGGTGTAACATCTGTTTGCACTTCTGTAGTGCCATCAGATGTTTGAAATGGAAGTGGGGGAATGGGTCCAAGTGGTGTAAAACTGGACTGACTTTTGTCAACAGATGTTTGACTTTTATCAACAGATGATTAAACAGTGGATATGAAGGGTGAAGCAGTGGTTTGAGGGTAAGACTGGCCAACAGTGGCTGACTCAGCTGTGACAGAGTTTTGATAGTTGTTTTGAACAGCTGCTTCCTCTGATGCAGAATAGATTTTATAGTGACTTGGGATCACAACATCTGTTCTGTAATCTTGTTGTGGAGATTGCGGAGTACCTGTTCATTCTTGGTTTAGAAGGTCTTTTTGGTTCCTCATAAACATGTGAGAGATTATGACATGGTGGTTGTCCATATCCCCTTGGGTACTTGCTTGTGGGTGGAGCATCTGTTACTTGGACATCCCTGGGAGCAGATGTTTCAAGACTTTTGGTAACAGATGTTTGGACTGGTGTAAAAGTATGTTTGGGCTTTCCTTTTAAAGTACTCACCACCTGACTTGCAAGAGTTTTAGCCTTGTACTCTTGTATTTTGACATCAAAATTTTTGAGATACAGACACTCTTTGGTTTTATGATTCTTTTTACCACATCTTGAACATGTGGCCTTGGAATCACATGCACTGGTTCCTTTGTTTATATCATATGCTTTTAGAAGAAAACAGTTTTTAGTAACATGATTCTTCTTTTCACAGAAATCACAGAACAAGTGGACAGACTTTTCTTTTTTTTTTCCCTTTTTCAACCTTCTTTTCAACAGATGTTTGAGCATCTGCTGGAGGGTTTTTCAAGGGAATGATCTTTGCCTGTGGTGCTGTCTTTCCCTCAGGAGTTTTGAAATCAACTGGTTTAAAGTTCTCAAGAGTACCACACTCATCAGACCAAGTAGGTTTAAATTCATAATTTTCAAGTTCAATGAATGATGAGGAGCCTTCTGGTTTTTATAGAAAAATTTTCTTACCATTAGGTTCAGTGATTTTAATCTCTTGACCCTTAAAATTAGTTGGTACTACCTCAACTAACCTTTGATCCCTTTTGTCAGTGTTTTCAAAAGCTGGAGCAGTGGTTTCAAAACCAAAACCAAACTTCACATGACTTTTGGTTTGTTTGTTGAGTAGCATTTCAAAACCTCTACATGATTCTACCCATTCCTGACATTCAACTTGGGTGGACTCAAGCTCACTTTTGCAACTCTGATATTTAGTTATCATAGGTTGGAGCTGGTCTTTGGTTTTGGTTGCTTCATGTTTTAAGTTGCTTATTTCAGATTCTTTTTCAGTTAAATTTGTTTTTAACTCTTTTGAAAGTTTCTCAAATTTAACTTCATCATCTAAAATTTTCTTTCTAAGGTTTTCATTCACCTCTTTGATGTTAGCAAATGCTATTACACATTTGTCAGAACACAAATCTTTAAGAATTTGAGGAGATACCTTAGCAGCAGCCATCAATGCACAATCACACTTGCATTCACAATCATCAGATGCACCCCAGGGATCTGAGAGATTCACAACCTCTTCTTCAGGTTTTTAACCTGCAACTACTTCATCAACAACATCATCAGTCACAACTATAGATTCAACTTTTTCTACCATAGCCATGAAACAAAAATTTTCTGGTACATTTTCAGCTTTGGCAACTAATGCAAAATTTTCATCTGTCAACTCATCTGGTAGACTGCTCCAATCAACAAAGCCTTGTGTGAAGAAACTCTGTTGACTGGTCTCTGCAGGAGCAGAGGATGAAGCAGCAGCCATTGGCACAGGTGCCTGTGCAACAGGTGTTTGCACATAGTGGATATGAGGAACAGTGGTTTGGACAAACTGGACAGGAACAATGTTTGAGGACTGTGCAAAA
This sequence comes from Ambrosia trifida, assembly GCA_028751855.1. NCBI lineage: Eukaryota > Viridiplantae > Streptophyta > Magnoliopsida > Asterales > Asteraceae > Ambrosia > Ambrosia trifida. The sequence continues at coordinate 57,767,262 of CM054128.1, read as the reverse complement.
TGAGCAGTGTTTTGCACATTGGGCCCAGGGGTATTATAGGAATTTTGATAAGTGTTGGTCTGAGGCCTTTGATTTGGATAGGTAATCATAGGTGTACCATGTTGACTCCTACATTCCCTAGCAAAATGACCAAGTCTATGACATTTATAACACTTTATCTTTGATTTATCCAACCCCACCTTTGATCTGCCAGTTAACCCTAGAAACCTTCTCCCAGTTTTCTTGTAAAAATTGTTAGTTCTTACACTGAGAAGGGCCAATTGGTGCCTAATGTCCATTTCTTCCAAATCATCAGGGTCAAAGTATTTTAGGTCATCATACTCAAAGGATATGTTATCAGATGCCTGGATATCACCACCACTTGCTGTAAAAGCATAGTTTGGTGAATAAGAATCAGAGTTAAAACCTTAGTTAAAACCTGAGTTAAAACCTGAAGTTATGTCAATGAAATGATCATAAATCTGATCCTTACTATTTCCAGGCACGTCATCATGACCCAAAAGTGTTTCTGTTACCAAATACATAATCATCAGACACTTTTCCAGAGTCTTGGAGCTTCTTTTTCTGGTTAAGCTTTCTCTCATAGGTCAAGAGCTTACCATGAAGCTGGGTTAGTGATAGGTCCTTGAATCCAGTTGAGTGTCTCATAACTATAGCAATAGTGTCCCATTTATCTGGTAATGATCTTAAAAACCTATGGTTCAAGGTTGAATGAGGGTAAGTTAGACCAACCAATTTTAGTTCACTAATGAGATAGTTAAACCTCTCAAATTGTTGAGTTAATGACTCTCCCTTAACATGACTGAATGTTTCATATTGCTGGTTAAGTATTTCACGATTGTTTTCAATAACCTCTTCAGTCCCACCAAATTGTTCTTTTAGTGCATCCCATAACTCCTTTGCACTATTACAGTGTAACAGCCCAGCATATATATCATTGGGTAGAGCCATGGCCACAATACTGAAGGCCTTAGCATCTAACTCAATTTTCTGAAAATCCTGGTCGGAGTAGTTTTCAAGTTTCTTAGGCTCCTGAACCTTGGGATCTTTGGTACTCGGCACCATCGGAACATGTAGTCCGAAGATAACCGACTTCCAACACCCAGTGTTCTGTTGAGCTAGAACATGGCTCATCCGACATTGCCAGATATTGTATTTAGATCTGACAAGCATCGGTGGCTTGTTGTTCGTGCCAGTGTTGTGTGGATCGTGATTGATTGAAGCCATTCTCTGATTTCTCGAAAACAAAGTCTGTTTATAAGCGGTTGAAATGAAAATAAACTATTACTCTGTTTTCAATCCGACAAACAAACGATATCAATAATTGTGAGCTGATCTGTTTATATTAAATTGATTGATTAGATCGAATTTAATTGACCAAGCTCTGATACAAATTGTTAGGATCTGAGTTTGATTGTTTTGATTTGTGTTAAGTAGAATGAGAAATGAATGAAGTGAATATATATGGTAAGTGCAGTGGAATAATAAACTATAATCAAAACAAAAGGAATAAATGTTTTCTTAATCGAATGCTTTCATTATATTGAAAGATTACAATCAATTACAAGGACTCCCCCTCAGCTTGATCACTCTATGATTGTTTGTCTGAGAGAATGTTGTGAGTGACCAATAGAACAGTACAAGCACTGTTCTATTTATAGACAAATCTAAACCACTGGTGACCTAGGCTGACGTCACCTAAGATAGTGACCTCTAACAGAATACTGTAAGGTAAACTACTGTTGAGGAAAACTCGGATGGTCTTGTATCATCTGTTGGAGCCTAAGTTGTAACGATCCCACATCGGTTGGGAAGGAGAACTAACACTTCTTTATAAGAGGTGAGATACCTTCCCTATCGTGACGCGTTTTGGCGTAGGAATTGCCTACAACCAATGCAAAATCGGGACATGCCCGAACAATATCGCGGTACGGGAGTGGGACGTTACAAATGGTATCAGAGCCAGGCCCGGGCCATTGTGCCAGCGAGGACGCTGGGCTCCTTAAGGGGGTGGATTGTAACGATCCCACATCGGTTGGGAAGGAGAACTAACACTTCTTTATAAGAGGTGGGATACCTTCCCTATCATGACGCGTTTTGGCGTAGGAATTGCCTATGACCAATGCAAAATCGGGACATGCCCGAACAATATCGCGGTACGGGAGTGGGCCGTTACAAATGGTATCAGAGCCAGGCCCGGGCCGTTGTGCCAGCGAGGACGCTGGGCTCCATAAGGGGGGTGGATTGTAACGATCCCACATAGGTTGGGAAGGAGAACTAACACTTCTTTATAAGAGGTGAGATACCTTCCCTATCGTGACGCGTTTTGGCGTAGGAATTGCCTACAACCAATGCAAAATCGGGACATGCCCGAACAATATCGCGGTACGGGAGTGGGACGTTACATAAGTGCTGTTGGCTCCAACAGACCTTTAGTCTTCAGCACTTGATCAGCAGTTGTTCTCTATCAGACCTTTGGTCAGCAGTTGTTCTATATCAGTTGTTATCCAGCAGTCCTTTGTAGCAGCAGTTGTCATAGCAGTTGTTTGGGTGGATCAGTTGTTAGGGTCAACAGTCTTTTGGGAAGAGTATGTTTTAAAGACTTTTTATTTATGTGGATCAACTGTTAGTATATTTTGGCTTTTCAATCATCTGTTCTTCTTCAGGTCAGCAGACCCAACAAATTCTGCAGGCAAACCAAAAGACGTGAGCCTTGTTGGTCAATTAGGGAGCAGCTTCATCACCTTGATATCAACATGGAGTGGTTTCATATAACACATTCTTTTATTTTTTCAAAAAAAAAAAATCTTTTTCTTTTGTATTGATTTTGATTCTGTATTTGATGTGTTTGAGTTTCAACTTTAATTTCTATAATACGTGTTAATCATGTGTTTTCTTATAATTGATGCAAGTCGTAGCCCCGTAACACGTAATGTCTGAATCTCTTGTAACATGAATTTTTTTTCCGACGCTCCTCGAAATCTGAAATTCGAATTCAAAATAATTAACATGGTCATTTATGATGTTTGAAATCAAGAAATTTTCTTAAAAACTACAAATTTGATTTATTTTGTGATTTAGACATTTAAAAGGAGAATTGGAAATTGGAACTTCACATTAATTCGATCTGTTAGCCGATGTTATTCAAGCTTGAAAAAGACAAAAGATGCAGAGTTATGGACCGGGTTGGCAGAGGTGAGCATGGTTTGATATTTATTGGGAATTGTTATAGGTTTCCCCATACTGTGGAAGAGTTATCCGAGCTACAAGACCTTGATAGGATGCTGCTTGGGTGTAATCTGTCCGAAAACAGTGATGCTTGGGTTTGGGGTCTGGAAGGTAATGACATGTTCACAGTAGCGAGATGCAAACGGCTTTTAGTTGAAGATAGGCAGGGGGTTTTGGTTTCGACTTTCAAGTGGGAGTCATGGGTTCCCCTAAAGGTTAATATCCATGCTTGGAGAGCCGCTATAGATAGGCTTCCTACAACGGAGGCTTTGGTTTTTCGAAGGGTTAACATCCAGGATTCGTCTTGTCCTTTCTGTAATATGGCTATAGAAGATCTTAATCATCTGTTTGTTGGCTGTGGGTTCGCGTTCGGGATGTGGAGTAGTATTTTCAAATGGTGCAGGTTAGACCCCTTCTTTGCGTATGATTATGACGATCTTATCATGATATATAAAAATGTTCACGGGGGAAAATGGAGGAAAAAATTTATTAGAGGTATTGTTATGATCGGCTCGTGGGCCTTATGGAATGCTCGGAACAAAATTTTTTTTCAAGGTGTAGAGGTTAAGGGGATGGAGGTAGTGGCGGAAGTGAAGTCGAAGGCGTTTTTATAGTTAAAAATAGATCGAAATTTGATTGTATAGTTTGGAAGGATTGGGCCATCTACCCTTTGTATATGTGTATGTAGTTTTGGCAGTGCTCGTGTTTTGAGTGCTTGCCGGTTTTAATGAAATTCAATGTTCAAAAAAAAAAACTTTAATTTGATCTGTGATCATAACACTTTCCAGGCTCACATATTTTCTTAAACTCAAAATCATTAAACAAGATCAATTTGTACTTTATGTTCATAGAAGGAAGCTCTTAACATGCTAGCGTTTCATCAGGATGTTAGTACATAAGTGTTGATCTAGATTGCAAGTTGTTTGTTATCTTTGCACGTATTCTGTATTCCTTAGCCTTCATGTCATAGCTAGGACTTACATGAATCTTGATTACACATAAACAACCTATATGTCTATTTGTGTTACGATCTTCATACACATATAAATGTATAATTGGTTTGATACAATAATGTGCTACATGATTACATATGACTTGTTGATACCTTATATGTGATGTGTGAATATTAATTATATGATTTACTTATGAGCAATCATAATACCTGCATGTTCTTGTATTCATATTTTATTAGCAAGATAGATTATTCATATCCCTGAACTGAATTGGACATGTTTAAGTTTCTATTTGCGTAAACATTTGGACTACGGACACTTGATACACCAAATGACATAGAGGACTGACGAATTAAACTAGTGTTCATGTTAGAGTTTAGGTGTGAAAGTATTTCTTTCACTCGTGACTTAATGAACCAAGTTAGTGTTCGTGCTCGTGTTGACGTGTTAAGTATTCTTTTAACATGGAAGCTTACGAGGAAAACTAGTTCTCAAGTTGGAATGTATTTTCAACTTGAGGGAAACTAAGAATATGCTTACTCTGTCATAGTGTGTGTGTCTAGTGTCTTGTAGTCTAACGCAGTGAATGGGTTAGCTTAGGAGGTGAACCTGGCGAAGGGAAGGACCTCATCATACCCTAGCTGTGCGTAAAACATGGCACCCTCTTTTTGCATAATCTTTGTATTCTTAATCGTTTCTAATGTGTTGAGATAGTGTCATAGAAGGACATAACACCCCACTGTAAGGTAAATTGGCGATTGCGGTCCAGAATGTAATCACAAATTTACAGGTACATTGAGGTGGTGTGGAATTCTATTAGGGTTTTAGGAGAGATTTTTAGTACATTTTTGAAGTATCAGAAGTGTGGTGGGTTAGCTGCGGTACACCCTATATATAAGCACTGATAGTGCATCGGGAATGCGACTGGGAATCAATCCAAGAACAAACCCTAGGCAGTCCTTAGTCTAGAGTATTCGTTTCAAACCTAAACATATACATTATATTTTACTTCAACCTCTATTCTTTGGGTATGGTGATAGCCTCTGTGAAGTTCTTCCCATTCTTTCCAATCATGAGTAATCTTAGTCGGTGACTCAAACGTAATCATTCTCTCCATAATCCAAACTTATGCACCGCGCTCCTGTTAACCATTATCAGTAGGAGTTAGTGCTACTAACATCCTGTAAAAATCCTAGTGCCTCCTGAACCTCGATCGTCTCGGTAGACTTAAAACAAAAACCAACTTTCTACTACCTTTCAAATCCCTCATAGGGTGCATGATACTTTCGTATTTCAAACCGTTTGTTCTTCTTAAACCTGACCTCATAATACGTAACTATATCATTTTATGGTGTGTTTAGGTAAGGCTAATTAAAATTTTACTTATTAAATCGCTTGCTAGAAAACTTTTAATATTCTCAAGCTTCGCGTTTTCCTAACCAAATTTTTAGCAATATTTTAACCGTTTCTTCAAACCAAATTTAATAGTTTTCCTGAAAATAAATTTCGAGACGAAATTTTCTGAAGTAGGGGAGACTATGACATCCGTCAACCTCATCTTTAGCCAGTTGTCATTTGTAGTACTTCATGTATTCAAATGTTTCTATTTTTGTCTCTGTGAGTTTCGTCGTTTTAAAATTTAAGATCGAACTCAATGTCTATCATTTGTATTTGTTATGGATCGTATTTAAGTTTTAATCAAACAAGTATATTGAAACGTTATTCAGTATAGATTTTATAAAAGTCTCAATTTTAAAGTTTCTTAGATGTTTGGTAAAAGTTATACGTTTAAAGTTTATCGAAAATTTTAAGATATGTAAAAATTTCAAGTTTAAAATTTATAAACAACATAGATTTATTTTGTGGTTTAATAAAGTTTAAGTTTTATGAAGTTTAAAAAAAGACATTTAATCAGGTTTGACTAAGATTTTATTGAAGCATTTAGTTTCTCCACCAAGGTATAACCAATACCCATCATATATTCGTGCATTTAATCATGTTTGACTAAGATTAATTGGACTTTAAATGGTGTAACCGATCGGAATTATGAATCCATTAGAAGCAATCATTTTTCATGTTTAAGACTATAAATTGACCATAGAATTCCATTCATTGATATTTACACTCTTAACCCACACTAAAAGTTCTATAATCGTGCACAGGCCCTCGCAAATCTCGGCATCAGAAGCGGCTGAGAAACCTTCGTTTTTCGCTTCCAGTTCAATTCGTGAGTCTCTATTATTTGTATCATTTTAATCTTTAACCATTCCTCAGTAAAATCCCCTTGTTATTGAGGGTTAATCTGGTTGGAATCGGTTTAATTAGATATAGGGTTAAGGTTAGGGTTCTTTAGTACATTTGGGGAAGAAGGTGATGCTATATATATATTATGTTTAAATAGAATTGTGAATTGAACTAATTAACATGTGTTGCTTATAGTGTAGTGGTAGTGGATGTTTATTGCACACATCAAGCCTGGGTTCAACCCCCAAACCTTGCATCATTTTTTTGATTTTTTTATATTTTGTTTTAATTATTTTAGAATCCATATTATATGGTTAAAACTAAAACAATTCATAATAAATTCATTTTTGATCCAAAAATTATAAAACTTTAGGTGTAGTATCTCTACAACAAAAACATAATTTTCACACTTTTATTTTCTGGAAATAAATTATTTTCACATTTGTATTAATTTAATTTTTTTAATCATATGTAATTGATTAAAAATTCATTTTTAATGAGTTTAACCTCAAAATTTTTGGGGAATTATTTCTAAGCATCGTGAACTGAAAAAGAAATTAATTTCCCACAAAACAATTATTTTTATTGGTTTTTCTATTTTTAATCATTTAAATATGATTTAACTTCAATAAATCTGTTTTAAATACAAATAAATTGAGAAAAATTATGGAAAAAAAATATTTTTACTATTTTACATCAGAAAGTAACTAGTTTTCACAAAAATATTATTTTTGGATCATATCTGGTAGTTTTAGTCTTATTTGTGCATATTTAAATTATAAAATCTGTTTTATAAATATTTTTCTTATAAAACAGAAATATTCTTGAGTTGGAAAACCATAAGTATTAATGTTGGAGTCATTTGTGTAAATTATTTTTAATTGCATAATAAACTTTAATTATTAATATATATTTAGTTAAAAGAATTAACTAAAATCTTTGAATAAATTACTTGGAATATTTTATTTAAGATATTCAAATAGTAATAATTATCTTCTTAATCATGCATTGAACTTAAATCATGTTATACTTTTTGAATACGAAATTATTATTTTTGGGTTATCGTAAACTTCATTTTCCCCAAATCGACTTAGCAAACCCTAATGCCTTAGAACCCTAGATACCTTAGACTTTTTAAGTCAGTTTCCCTCATTAGTATCCTTATATGTATAGGTTTAGTTCTTTAAAATTCCCAAGTTTTATCTGGTGACAAGTTTTGTTTGGACCACGCTTAGCAAAACTGGGAGTATACTTATCCCCATTTTTGTTTTCTTGCACTTTTTGGGTGAAACATGCACACCTATGAAAATTACACTTAAACATATTCATAAACGTTTTACATGCAATTCATACACGTGTTATTCTTTGAATTCTTGTGCTTTGTGCTTAAACGAAAACATAGAATACTTGCGATCATTACAAAATCATTAACTTAGCTAGCCGACTTTAGCAATGGATAGCGCTATTTGGATTGACAACCCGCCTAGTGGAAAGTACATATGTGTGTGGGAAGTCCTAGGTCATTGTTAATGCTTTAATCTTTGTCACATAAGAGGTTTGATTTTGGCCCGCGTTGTTTACTTACGTGTTTTACATATTTGTCTTGAATGAGAAATGACACATGAATTGTAGATCTTATTCTTTAAACTTATTTTATACATATACAAAACTGAGTATGCTCACCAACATTATTTATGTTGACAAAAATATTTTCGTACATGTTTCAGGTTGATTGTTGAGATATTTCATGTAGGACATGTGGACTTGTAAAGACTTAATCAAGGCAACGTGTGGAATAGTATTTGTACTTGATGATATTTGTAATTGTAACTTGAAGCATTGAATAAATATTTACACTTTAGTACCATGTGCTTTTGAACAATCGTCACTACGTGACACCTCGATGTTTCCGTCATCGATTGGGGTGTTACACAATTAGATTAGCATAATCATTAACTCTGTACAAGGCAACGATACACAATGATAGATCTATTGGACTGACAACCCCACCCGGATACGTTACCTCCAGTATGGGTAGCGTGGGTGATTGTTATCGCAACAAAAACGAGTGAACCATATGCGTATGGGATGGACCACAATATTCTAGTCACAAGGTTTGATTATGCACACGATTTACCAGGTAGTATTGTTTTCACATATGGACTAGACTTGCCATGACACTCAAATTGTACAAGTTTAATTCAATATTCAAACCTATGTAATTCTCACCAACTTTTGTTGACCCAAAATATTTTCAAACTTAACATGTTTCAGGTTATAGCTTTACTTGAAGATTAAAGTTAATGCTTGAAGATTTGTATTTAGCATTTCCCATTTGATGTACAAATTCTTTTAGAACAATGTATGTAATTTATTTAATTAATTATTGAAACTTATTATTTACCATGAGCTACTAAACAATCATCAATACGTGACATCCCGATGTTTTCGCCATCGGTTGGGGTGTTACAGATTGGTATCAGAGCCATGGTTATAGGGAATTAGGTTATTAGAAAAATAATATAGTCCATAACCATAGGATTATAACCAGTACTTGCTCCTTTTACTTGCAACCCTACTTGTTTCTATTCTCTATCTCCATCCTACTTCTTATCCCTACTTTAGTCCCTACAAGAAAATTGTTCTCCATCACTGGATCTACCCTTAGACAAATAGGACAAAATTATCAGGTCCTAACCTGAACTACCTTGATAATCTCGTCGAAGTTCTATATTCTAATAACAAACACGTGCAATCTGGAAGGATGAACGCCTGTATTCTGAGTTTTATGTCTAGGACTGGCATTACACATAAATCCTAATCAGAAGAGGGACCCGGATGCCTACCTGGGAATTCTCACGATGAGTGCTCACTTATAGGCTAAAGCATGTCTTCACTATGTTATTAGAATCTAGAAGCTTTGATAAGTCAATGTTTTCGTTTATTCATTTTAATTAATGAATAAATGATTACACTCACTTCCCTTAAAACTAAGCTCTAAAATCTCAAAATTTTATAGCTTAAATCAACCCCATTTCATAATCAAATATGAGTTTCACAATCACACTTCATCTTACCATTCTTGGCCACGTGTTTGACTATTTTCAACACCCTACCCAAATCATATTATTGCTTTTTTCAACATGTTACATATTTTTAAACTGTAATCTCATAACCTGGGTATGGTTGTTGTTGTTGTTGTTGTAATCTCATAACCTGGGTATACCTTAGCACAACACTAAAGATTCCTTAATATTGTCAAATTTTCATCACCTATAAACTATGGAAAATACATATTTTTGTCAAAAGATGTCCTCAAACTTAATTTCTAAATTCAAATGTTTATTCATTAGCATAACAAAGGATTTTCGATATAATGTCACCTTGATCTATAAAACCTAACATCGTGTTTAAAATCTTCGACTAACTGAAATACTCTGATCTAAAGCCACTTAGTTTGTACTATTTAACAACTTTTGTTTTATATACCAAACCAGATCTTAAAAGAAAAATAATAAGATCTTTCCATCCTCATGAACAAAATTTAGCCTCCAAATTCCCCATTGATTTCTCAACTTGTTCGAACTTTTACAATTTTTGGTAATTACTACAATCATGTTTTCTCATACGCTTGATTTTAAATTTGATTCAAATCCCACGATTCATGCTGCTACATAATCTCCTTACTACTTGTGCCTCTTTGAAAACCTATAGAATAAACCCTTTATTAACTATCTTCACGTTCACTATCTTTCATAATCTTGATGATACTTTGAGCTCTTCATCATCCTCTCAAGAACTAAATTCATATTCTTTACCTTCTTGAACATGAACTTGATCCCTATGATAACCAAACTATTGAAAACTTGATTATTCGTTGCATCAAACTTGATTCTTAGTGATACATGAGGATTTGATTATCAGTATTATCTTTGAACGTCTGATTGTTCGTGATACTCGTAAACTATATGCCGTACTAGTAAAACAACATCTAGACTCAGTAACATTGTCTACTTTGTACAGGATCTTGTCCCTATATATATATATACACACACACACACACACTAAATGATTAAAATAGAATTGCAAATATTAAGAATAAAAATAAATGGAAATTACATGGAGGTTACATTAGTAGTTGTGGAGACTGCGTAGATCGGCCAGGTGGATTATTTCTTGAAGTGGGTGGTGCCGATGGTGACGATGAGGTGGGGCGATAGAGGTAGGTGGTGCCAACGGGGATAGATTTTTATAAGAAATACTATAATCCGTAACTTTTTGAATGATATGGAAGAAAAGAGTATTCTAGAAAAATTCATAGAAATAGATGAACTCCTCTTCTTAGAGGAAATGATCAAGGAATACTCGGAGAGACATCTACAAAACCTTCGTATAGGAATTCATAAAGAAACGATCCAATTAATCAAGATACACAACGAGGGTCGTATTCATACGATTTTGCACTTCTCGACAAATATAATTTGTTTCATTATTTTAAGTGGTTATTCTATTTTGGGTAATAAAGAATTTGTTATTCTTAATTCTTGGGGTCAAGAATTCATATATAACTTAAGTAACACAATAAAAATAAATTATTACAATTGAAACTTGTTGGTGTTTTATAACACTATACATATATAGAGTTTAAAACATATTAGCAAGTCATTACTTTTAACTCAAATTTATCATGAATATGTAATATTAATATCATAAATTACTAATCATCTTCTATTTTTATTCTTCTATCTATTATGTATACGTAAACTTAATATTTAATTACTAGCTTCTTGTATCTATAATTAAGAATCATGGTTTATAATCTAAGACATTTTAATCAACAGATAAATCAAAAGCCATATATTCTACACAAACACTATAACCATAAAAGAACATTAATATACATTATTACATCATTTTTAATTTACCTAGGTTTAAGAAAAACATTGATACTCGTTGCTTTCTTACATGTTTATCATCGCAATCAAGGTGAATTTACATAATCCTTTTTTCCTTTTACATATTTTGAGGTGAAACATATGCTTCTATTTACAATTACTCATGTCATTGCAATGTTATTACTATGCATTATTGCTTGGTTAATTGAACTATTTGTATGTTATCTTTATGTATTTTATGGAAATTTTCTATGCTACTCAATCTAGTACAATCATCAACTTTGATCAAGCCGACAATGTAGATTATAGAGCTATAGGTCGGACAAATTCATCCCACTTATTTGTCTCTGTATAGGGTGTTCATGGGTGATTAAAACCGAAACTATAACCTTTTTCATGCTATTCAAATAAGGATTGATTGTATACTACTTATTAGCCATTGCATCCCAATGTCCTTATTTTTACAAATACGACGACTAACTCGTTGAGTTAGGACGCATTTTACATTGTTTTCTAATGTGTTGTTTTCACATAATTGCTTTTAATACATGATTGGCATCAAATCCATTAAAATTAAAATTTTTGGATTCATATGCAAAGCCTATGTATTCTCACCAAAATTGTTGCTGACCCAAAACATTTTTTTTCCACATGAAATCCATAGGCACTAATAGCAGTCACCTAAAAATCAGTCCCTAATAGCATCAACGACTAATATATAAGTCCTAAATACCAAGTTTTTGAGACTGATAAATCAGTCTTTGATACTTTAGTCCTTGTCATTTTTTTGTAGTGTCATAGAGCTACCAATCACGGGCATTGTGCACAGCTATAGCCTTATAATACAATGAAATTAGTTGTGATAAACAATACATAAATGGAAGACAAAATGGGATGGGTTATACCAATACCTGCATATTTAGATGCCATGCAATAGATGCTAAGTGTTGGACTGTGATGGTAGACCAATGATAGTTTTTATTTGAAAGAAATGTACCAACGAAAAAACTTGTTGCTTTAATTGTTGTTCTTGAAGCTTCTATTGTGGATCAAACAAAGTCAACACCTACGGTTTATCCCACTGGACAAACCACATTTACATCCAATTTTACTACCAAGAAAACAAGAAAATAAAAAAAAACATGAAAAATGAAAAAAATTAAAAATATTTTATTGGCTTACACCAGTTGTGCTGAAGCAATAGGGAGTTTTTTTGTCATAGGTTTTACAACATCTCTTGGTAGCAGCATAATTAGAGCAACTGAAGCAGCTGGGAATTTATCTATCATAGGTTTTACATGTTCAAAAATATCTGAATGCGAAAATTTGATTTGAATTATCTGATATTCGAATCTGAAACTATTCAAAATTTGGTTATTTGAATTTTTGGATTCAGATAGTGATTTTGAAAATTTTCGGATATTTAGAATATGAAATATCTCAAATTTATAAATTTATTTTTGTCGGATATTTGAAAATATCCGAAAATTTATATTTGGTATTCGAAAATATACAGTTTTGAACAAATAAAATAACAAATTTGACTTTCTAACACCCGACTCACTTTCTGATTGGATATCCGAAATTTCAGATATTCAAAATTTTAGATACGGATTCGGACATTCCATTAAGAGCATCTATAGCTGCCAGTACCATTCTTTCTTAGAATATTCAACATATCCATATCCTTCAAAAACACAACATATAGTGAATAAACAAATAACGTACAACTTAGAAAAAAATGTTAAAAACCAAGAGGACAAACTATGAGGTTGCTGCAATACGTCTTGCATGAGAGAAACATCATGAACTCGACAATTAGGCAAAAAAAAATCTGATAAAGCAAATCTTTACATTATTTGCATCCACATATCTACCCTACCTAATAAAAGAGTAACTCGGGCTCCGTGTGGCGTTTTACTAGAGCCTCCACATATGCTCCTACCTAATAAAAGACACACACCCGACCCTGTATCAATATCCGATTATTATAACCCAAGATCACAAAACCCTACCCTCTTCATTCAACACTTCAACCCTCTCTGTTTTCTCCATCGTACCGCCACTAGAGCTCATCATTATTCTTCATCCCCTTCAGTCGATTATTATAACCTAAGTTCACAAAACCCTACGCTCTTCATTCAACAATCTCTAATTTGTTCAGGGTACCGCCGCTAAAGGTCCAGCAGTTGGCTCAGTATCCTGTGTTCTTCATATCCTTCTCGGTTCGTTTCTGCAATCCAAGGTATACTAACCCAGCTTGACTATATTATACTTCATTTTTCTTCTCCATTGATAGTTTTTGTGTTTTAATTGATTTTGTATATAGTTTCTTTGTAGTTTAATGGTTTCGATTTCGTTAACATTCAGATATATTTTTGCGTTTCCTTGTGGTTTATCGGAATTGGGGTTTTGTATATAGTTTTTGCTTTTCTTTGTGGTTTATCAGATTCGGGGTTTTTGGATTTGTCGGCCCTTTTGTTTCTGTTTCAGGGCTTAAATCTTCATATATGTTTAAGATTTTCATTCTATATATCCGTCGTCTTTTTATGTGTTTCGTCGGAATTAGGGTTAGGTGGTTCATCCCCCAGTTATAAGTTTTCGATGACGGTACACTTTATAGATATATATATTTCTGGTTTTAATTTATATATGCATATCCAATAATGTTTCTGATGTTGTTTGTATCTATGCATTCAATATCGGATTACAATTAGCTTTTGAGATTGACTGATGTTATACATAGATTTGTTGTTCGGTTTAGGTTAATATTGATTATGTATGCATGTTTTTGATTACTGTTAGCTTTTGATATTGTTTTGTATTTCAAGTCAATCTGGACAAAGAGATGTTAAACTCAATTTCAAAGAGCACTTGGTTTGGACGAAGATTTGTTAACAAAAAAAAAAGTATTAAATTTGTATTACTCAAAATATATTGGTTAATCTGCATCTAACTCTCTTTTAATATAGAAATTCCTTAATCATTTGAATATTTGGTATAAATTCGTTTCCGCATTGAAACGATTATAACAATTGTGTGTTGTTTCCCCTCTAAAACGATTATCAACAATTGTGAATTTCCAAACCATAAATTGCGAATAGTTTTTCATACAGGAATATTTTGTTTCCACTATTAGATTTTCATACATGAATATTTCATGGGTTCTACAATAGAGTTAAGATGTTTAAAGTTGACATATCATGATTAATCTTAGTGTTGACAATTGTATAATTAATAACTTAATTAAATAGTTATATATTTTCTTCAAAAGTAAAGAGATTAAACATATTGTTTAGGAATTATAATAATATATCGTCAACAAGTAACCCTCAGATTCCAACAATTGGTACCAGAGCTTGGTCAATTAAATTCGATATAACAAATCAATATAATATAAACAGATCAGCTCAAAATTTTTTGATATCGTTTGTTCATTTTCTTGTAAATAGAGTAAGAGTTTAGTTACACTAAAGTTTTAAAACACACTATGTTTCTAAAAAAATTCAGAGAATGTATTCAATCAATCACGATCCACACAACACTGGCACGAGCAACAAGCCACCGATGCTTGTCAGATCTGAATACAATATTTGGCAACGTCGTTTGAGCCATGTTCTTTCTCAACAAAACACAGGATGCTGGAAATCAGTTACCTTCGGACCACATGTTCCGATGATGCCGAGTACCAAAGATCCTAGTGTTCAAGAACCTAAAAAGCTTGAAAACTACTCTGACGTAGATTTCCTGAAAGTTAAGTTAGATGCTAAAGCTTTCAGTATTGTGGCTATGGCTCTACCAAATGATATCTATGCTGAACTGTTACACTATAACAGTGCAAAGGAGTTGTGGGATGCTTTGAAGGAACAATTTGGTGGAAATGAGGAAGTTATTGAAAACAACCGTGAAATACTTAATCAACAATATGAAACATTTAGTCATGTTAAGGGTGAATCATTAACTCAACAATTGAAAGATTTAACTGTTTAATTAGTGAACTAAAATTGGTAGATCTCACTTATCTAAATTCAACTTTGAATCACAGATTTTTTAGATCTTTACCAGAAAAGTGGGACACCATTGCAATAATTATGAGAAGTTCAAATGGATTTATCTCTGACCCAGCTTCATGGTAAGCTCTTGACTTATGAAAGAGAGCTTAACCAGAAAAAATGCTTCAGGATTCTATAAAAGTGTCAGATGACTATGTTTTTGGTAATACTGCACTTTTGGGTTAGGATGAAGTCTCTGGTAATAGTAAGGATCAGAGTTATGATCATTTCATTGACATAACTTCTGGTTTTAACTCTGATTCATACTTACCCAACTATGCATTTGCAGCAAGTGGTGATATCCAGACATCTGACAACATGTCCTTTGAGTATAATGATCTTCAACCTTTTGATCCTTTAGATTTTGAAGAAATTGACATTTTACACCAACTAGCTCTACTCAGTGTTAGAACAAATAAGTTTTACAAGAAAACTGGTAGAAAATACCATGGGCTGCATAGGGGATCTAAGGTGGGGTTGGATAAATCCAAGATTAAGTGTTATAAATGTCATAGAATGGGTCACTTTTCTAGGGAATGTACGAGCGAAATGGTACACCTATGATCACCTATCCAAACCAAAGACCTCAGACCAACACTTATCAATATTCCCAAAATACCTCAGGAACAAATGTGCAAAATACTGCTCATTTTGCACAAATCTCAACCACTAACCCAAGTAAATATGTCCAAACCACCATACCTCAGATTCAGTATGTCCAAACCCCTGTTACTTAGTATTAGATTCCACAAGCTGTTATTCCACCATCTGTTCCAACAGAAACCAGTCAACAAAGCTTCTTTACTCAAGGATTTGTTGACTGGAGCAGCTTGCCTGAGGAACTAACTGATAAAAACTTTGCTTTCATAGAAAAAAATAAACCAGGAAATTTCTTCTTCATGGCTCTTGAGACTATGGTTGATAGGGTTGAATCTTAGGAGGTGATGTCTGAATCTAGAAATTTGACCAATGAAATTGCCGAGACAATTGTTTCAGATGAAAAGGTTGTTGAAAAGGAAGATGTGAGAGTCTTAGATCCATAGAATGTAAGTGATTGTGAATGCAAGTGTGATTATGCCTTAATGGTTGCTGCTAAGGTATCTCCAGAAATCCTTAAGGATTTATGTTCAAATAATTGTGTAATAGCTTTCGTAAACATTAAAGAGGTGAATGAAAATCTTAGAAAGAAAATTTTGTAAGATGAAAATCAGTTAGAAAAACTCACAAAAGAGTTGAAATCAAAATTAACTGAAAAAGAATATGAAATTAGCAGCTTAAAACATGAAGCAAGCATAACTAAAGATCAGCTCCAAAATATGATAATTAAATATCAAAGTTGTAAAGAGGAGCGTGAGAACACCCAAATCACTTGTGAAAAATGGGTGGAATCATGTAAAGGTTATGAAATGCTTATCAACCAACAATCCAAAAGCAACATCAAGTTTGGAGTTTGTTTTCTTAAGACCAATGATCAAAATTCACTAACTGTTGTTGAAAAGGAAAACATGTTGGTTGAGGTTATCCCCACAAATCTGGAAGGTCAAATCATTAAAATCACTAAACCAAATGGTAAGAAAACTATTCTTGAAAACCAGAAGGTTCCTAATAAATAGCTGAAATTGAAAATTATCAGTTTAAACCTACATGGTTATATGAGTGTGATGTTCTTGACAATTTTAAACCAGTTAATTTTCAAACTACTGAAGGTGTCAAAGCACCTACAGTAAAAATCATTGCCCTAAAGGATCTTGCAGCAGATGCTTCAACATCTGCTGAAAGGAAGAAAGAGAAGGGGAAAATAAAATAAAAGGACTTTAACCTGTTCTGTGACTTCTGTGAAAAGAAGAATCATGTCACCAAAAACCGTTTTCTTCTAAAAGCTTATGATGTCAACAAAAGAACAAGTTTATGTGAGTCTAAAGCAAAATGTGCTATTTGTGATAAAAGGGATCACAAAATACAAAGTTGTCTTTATCTCAAAAATTTTGATGTCTAAATAAAAGAGTATAAGGTTAAAACTCAGGTTGATCATGGGATCAGTACTTTAAAAGGAAAATCCAAACAAAAATTTCAACATGTCCAAACATCTGTTACCAAAACCTTAAATGAAATCTATTCTCCTAGAGATGTACAAGTAACAGATCCTCCACCTTCCAACATGTATCCCAGAGGACATGGACAACCACCTTGTCATAGTCTGCCACATGTTTATGAAGAGCCCAAAAGGCCTTCTAAACCTAAAGTGAACAGACATCCTCATCGATATCATCATCTTATAGGAAATGGTCAAACATTTGTTTCATCCAGTGTTAATATACAAAACAGTGACAAATGGTCAACAACAGTTGTTGAACTTAGTCCAAAAGCTTGTTCAAACCACATATCATTCTCCTAAACTTGAGACTGATACATCCAAGAACCCATCCAAAGCAAACTTTGTTTTGGACACTCACCAAAACTAATTCATTACTAATGTGCAGGGAGCTTCTACATGCTTAGATAGCTTATGGTATCTAGACAGTGGAGGATCTAGGCACATGACATGATGTAGAGCTCTTCTCTTAGACTTCATATATCATGGAGGGGGTGATATATCTTTAAGTAATAACACAAAGGGTAAGGTGTTGGGTTCTTGGACTGTTCAGGCTGGGAAACTCAAGTTTGAAAATGGCAATATTATTGATAATCTTAAATTTAATATTCTTGGTGTCTCATAAATGAGTGACAAAGGTTAAGGGTCATTCTTCACTAAGAAAACTTGTAAGATTATTGAGCCAGAGTTGGTGAAAAAGATTGAGACCATCATTGCTGAGAGTAAAGCACATCTTGTTTCTCATAGAAGTGGCAATGTGTATGTAGTTGATATGTTGAAGGATAATCCTATGGCAAATGTTTGTCTACTTTATGCTGCCTCATCAAAAGAGATAGAATTATGGTATAGGAGATTGAGTCATACCAACCTTCAAACTATCAACACACTCTCCAAACAAAGCCTTATAAGAGGTCTTCCACCAAAAGAATTCAAATGTGATGAGTAATGTGTCTTATGTTTAAAAGGAAAACAACACAAAAGCTCTTACAAATCAATTAATAAATGTCTTCAGATATTGCACATAGACTTGTTTGGCCAAGTTAAAATCATGAGTTTATGGAGAAAGAAATACTATCTTCTTATTGTTGATGATTTTTCCAGGTTTACATGGACTTACTTTTTACACTCTAAGGATGAGACTTGCCAGTAAAAGTCTTTAGAAGTGACAATGGAACAGAATTTAGAAACAAGGAGTTAGATGATTTTTGTGTGTCAAAAGGAATTGTGAGGCAGTACAGTATTCCTAGAACATCAGAACAAAATGGGGTGGTTGAAAGGAAAAACAAAACCTTAATTAAGGCTGAAAGAACAATGATAGCAGATTCTGGTTTACCACTGTCCTTTTGGGTAAAGGCGGTAAACACTGCTTGCTATCTTCAAAACAGAGTTTTGATCATTCCTAGACATCATAAAACTACATATGAAATTTTGTTCAAAATCAAACCACTGATTTCATTTTTCAAAATCTTTGGCTGACGATGTTTCATTTTAAATCTGAAAGATTACATTTAAAAATTTGTAGTCAAAGTAGATTGTAGATATTTTCTGGGATATTCTTCTGCAGACAAGGCCTATAAAGTGTTTAATACAAGGACCAAGACTATAGAAGAAACATTGAATGTTAAGTTCAATTAACTTTCATCAATAAAAATCCCAGCAAATCCTGTAGAGCTGTTTGATTTAGATAAATTCAAATCACAGTCTCCACAGTAGGATTACAGATTTGAAGTTAACATTCCGTCTCACTTCAAAGTTTGCACTGCATAAGAGGAAACAGATGTTCAAAACAATGTTTAGAATACTATTACTGCTGTATTAACAACTGTTGATCAACCTTATCCTTAAACCACTGCTTCACCTAGTACACCCATCTTTGAAACATCTATTGATCAAAGTCCACTTTTAGTGAATAAAACTCAAACTATCACTATTCCACTTGGTCATATTCCCCCACCTCCAATTCAAACATTTGTTGACACTACAGAAGTGCAACACAGATGTTATGTCAGATGTTTCAAATCTCTGTCCTTCACCTCAAAATTCCTTCATTCCATACCAAGGAGATTTAATCTACCTTATAGCTCATCCTCCAGACCAGATTATTGGCAACATAAATGAAAGGGTTACTCACAAGAAGTCAATCGTAAAACATTGGTTTTTTTGCTGGCTTCCTATCTCTCATACAACTTGTCAAGTACTAAGAGGCACTAAAAGACAATAGTTGGGTAGAAGCTATGCATGAAGAGCTCCTTCAGTTCAAAACACAACAAGTTTGGGAACTTGTACCATTGCCAGAGGATGTTTGTCCAATCGGCACAAAGTGGGTCTTTAAGAACAAAACTGATGAAAGGGGCATTGTTGTCAAGAATAAAGTCAGGCTTGCGGTTCAAGGCTTCAGGCAAGAAGAAGGAATTAGTTATGATGAAACCTTAGCTCCTGTAGCAAGGTTAGAAGCAATTAAGCTTTTTTGGCCTTTATTGTTAACTACAACATCAAGGTGTTTTAGATGGACATCAAATGTGCCTTCCTATATGGCAAGATTCAGGAGGAGGTGTATGTATTCCAACCACCTGGTTTTGAAGACACATTTCATCCTGATCATGTTTACAAGCTAAACAAAGCATCATATGTATTAAAACAAGCACCTATGGCCTGGTATGAAACTCTTTCAACTTTTCTATTATCCATAAATTTTATAAGAGGTAAAATTGACAGTACATTGTTTCCAAAATAGAAAGGAAAAGATTTAATGATTGTACAAATATATGTGGATGATATCATTTTTGGGTCCACGTGTAACAACACGAATGAAGAGTTTAGAAAACTTATGACAACAGAGTTTGAAATGAATACCATCGGTGAACTCCAATGCTTCCTTGGTCTTCAAGTAAAGCAATTGCAGAATGGTACATTCATTCATCAAAATAAGTATTTTAAAAACTTGTTGAAAATTTTTGATATGAATGATTGTAAAACATGTAGAACACATAGCTTTTTAAGAAGTTTTGAGTTTATGTAGTGATCACCTTTTAACAAGGATCTAGTTTAACTTTAGAAATGAACGACTCAAAAGAATTCTTATGCCCTGTGTGAATGTGAAAGTGTGTGCATTTCTCCGTATCATGTTCCAACAGAGGATCAGTTAGCACATGTGTTGACAAAGGCCTTAGACACATCTACTTTTGAAAACTTGATCTCTAGAATTGGGATATTGAATACATATTAAGAGACAAAAATTTGTTTCTTTCCATGAATGAAACATCAAAATGTTGATAGAAAATTCAAAATTCATACTTAAAAATGGTTTTTGGTTAAACATATGTTTAGAAATTTCCAAAAGTTTGTTTAGATTAAACAACCACTATCCTAAAACAATGAACATCTTTTTGTCTATGGTCTACCACTGTTAAAACATAACCATTTTTCTTATCGTCTGTTGACCAATTGACAGAGGTTTCAAAATAACTGTCATCCATTAACTTACCTAAAAAAATGTTTATCTAGTGGGATAGACCTGGACCCTTAGATCCTTAAACAGATGTTGCCACGTCTGCTCTCAAAAGCAGTTCCTTGGCCAAGTCACAATCACTTTTTCACCACTCTATAAAACCCCTGTTTCATCCAAACAGAGTTTACACTGTCTATAACAGTTTTCTCTCTCATTTACAAACAACTTACAATTTTTTGTTCGATCATGGATCTCCAGGTCAAAACCCCCCACAATTACCTACCATACATGGTAAAAACCGATGTGAACACACCATTTCATTCCATCATTGATATTCTTCGGAACTCCAAATTTCTCACCATTATCACCACTGATGCACCAATATATGTCGATACTCTACAAGAATTTTGGTTAAATGCTGAGGTCATACTTACAGACAACAAGCGAACTGCAATATCGTAAAAAATTGATGAAACCACTTTCGAAATTTTTCCACAATCCATTTCCACCACATTTTCACTTAATGACCTAGAAGGTAACGTTAGTTTCTTAAAAGGTGACCTTCACACAAAGTTTATAAAGAGAGGGTATGATGGGCAGTTGACTGGGGTAACCGTTTAAAAATCAAACTTTCCCACAGCAATGAAAATTTTCTTTCATACCCTACTGATATGTCTCTCTCCCAAGACAACCTCATCTAATGAGATTCTGTTGAAAGTTCAATATTTGGGGTATGCTATTAAAACAAACACTGATTACAATCTATCCCATGCATTGTTCATGGACTTGGTAGTAAACGTGAAAGGCATAAAATCAGGGTCAAACAATGCCTTCTTACTTTATCCTAGAATCCCAAGTGTTTTGTTACAAAAAGTTTTACCAGAAAAGGATTTCAAAACTAGTTCAGTATCTAGGATGAAGAGTCTAACAAATTAAACTTTTACAAGAATGTTGGGTCCTAAGACCCAAGAAAAAGTCTCAAAAGTAAAAGTTTTGAAAACACAAGCAAAAAGTTTCAAGACAACAACTGTTGTCTCAACCTATGTTGCTGAGCCCACTACTCCTGGTGACCATGGCACTACAACCAGTGCTGTGGAACTGATGCGTGTGGGTATTTCAAGAAAACTTAACTTCTTTTCAAACAGGGCAAGGTCCCAAACGAGGTGCCAAAAGCTTCGATGAAAAGGTGAGTAAGTTAGAAAACAGTAAGACACTTACAAGTTTTAAATTTATAATTTAAAACGATAGTTGGTCAACGTTCTAAACCCAGCATAATAGGCAAGCTGTAACACCCCAACCGATGGCAGAATCATCGAGGTGCCACGTAGTGACGATTTTTCAAAAGCTCATGGTACTAAAGTGTAACTATTTTATTCAAATGCTTCAGTTACAATTACAAATATTAAACAAATAAAAATCTAACTCCACACGTTGTCTGGATTAAGTCTTTACTAAGTCCAAATGTCCTACATGAAGTATCTCAACAATCAACCTGTAACATGTACGAAAATAATTTTGTCAACATAAATAATATTGGTGAGTACACTTAGTTTT
The DNA here is from genome assembly GCA_028751855.1 of Ambrosia trifida. Classification (NCBI taxonomy): domain Eukaryota; kingdom Viridiplantae; phylum Streptophyta; class Magnoliopsida; order Asterales; family Asteraceae; genus Ambrosia; species Ambrosia trifida. The sequence continues at coordinate 57,744,796 of CM054128.1, read as the reverse complement.
GTGTACATATAATATAAGTGTAGAATGTTTACAATTCAAGTGTCATGAGTCATTCAAGGCAAATATAGAAAACACGTAAGTACACAATACGGGTCAAAATCAAACCTCTTATGCGACAAAGTTTAATACATTAACAATGACCTAGGACTTCCCACCACCATAGGTACTTTCCACTAAGCGAGTTGTCAATTCAAATAGCGCTATCCATTCGTAAAGTCGGCTTGTACGGAGTTAATGATTTCGTAATGATTGCAAGTATACTATGTTTATGTTTAAGCATAAAGCACAAGAATTCAATGCATAACACGTGTATAAATTTTATGTAAAAATGATTATGAATATGTGTAGGTGTAAGTTTCATAGGTGTACATGTTTCACCCCAAAAGTGTAAAAAATGAAAAAAAAAAAAAAAAAAAAGGGATAAATATACTCACAGTTTTGCTAAGCGCGATAAATCCAAACAAAACTCGTCACAAAATAAAAGTTGGGAATTTCGAAGAACTCAACCTATACGAATAAGAATACTAATAAGGGAAAATGACTTAAAAAGTCTAAGGTATCTAGAGTTCTAAGGTATTAGGGTTTGCTTAGTCGATTTGGGGAATTAGAGTTTTTACAGTAATCAAATTAATACGTATCTCCAAAAAATAATTTGATTAAGGCCTATAAAAATGATTAGGTAGTCTAATTATTACCAATTGAATATTTAATAAAAAATATTCCAATTAATTTAGTCAAAAGAATTTAGTTAATTATTTAAACTAATATTGTAAATAATTACAATAATTAAAAATAATTGAGCAAGTAATTATACATTACACAAATGAGTCAAACAAATGATGATGATGGCTTTCAAATTCATAAATATCTTTGTTTTATAAAAAATATATTTATAAACCAGGATTTAAGTATTATGAATTAATAAATGATTCATTGTATTTAAATAGGCATAAATATAATTAAATTACAAGATATGGTTCAAAAATGATATTTTTGTGAAGAAAAAATACATTTTGATGAAAAATTATCAAAATAAAGTTTTCATAATTTTTCTCATTTTATTTGTATTTAAAACTGATTTATTGTATTTAAAATGTAGTTAAATAATTAAAAATAGGAAAAGATATAAAAACTAAATATTTTTTGTCCAATAAATTAAAATTAAGTTTTTGAAGTATAAAAATAATTTCCCAAAAATTTTGCCATTGAAATCATTGAAAATGATTTTTTTTTATCCATTTATTATGATTAAAACAATTTAATTCAATAAAAATACGAAAATAAATTATTTTCCAGAATATAAAAATGTGATACCTTTCTATAAGGTTTACCTCCTTGGAGGCTTCCTGCCCGGGTTTGCTCTCAGGTTCTAATCCCACGCTCCACCGAAAAAATAACCGCTTGGGTTTGAAAGGAAAAACCTGTGTGGTGCTATGGGATTCGATCCTGGGCAGTGGTCGCTTTGCAACACATGATTTACCGCTGAAACACAACTCTCCAAAAAAAAAGATACTACACCTAAATTTTTATAATTATTGGACCAAAAATGAATTTATTATGAATATTCTAAGTTTATATGAATTATAAATGTTTATATATGGTTAAAATAAAAATAAATAAATAAAACAGAAAAAGAACTGGGTCGCTTGGGTTTGAACCTGGGTACACTTCCTTCTTTCATGTGCAGACAAACCACTAGGCCACCAACATGTTTCTGGTTTTGTTTAGAAAAACAATATATAAATATAAATCACCAAATTCATCTTCTTCCCCAAATACTTTCAAAACCCTAACCCTAACCCAAGATTAATCAACCCACGATTTGACAAGGTGAGGCCATGAAATCATAGGGATTTTAAAGAGTAATGTTCAAAAAACGAAATGGCACAAAGTAATCGAACTTACAATGTGTATATCGATCGAAAAAGGGGTTGCACCTTCTAAAACAAAAGTCGAAGATTTGAATGCTTAAAGGAACGATTAGTGCAGGTTTTTTAGGATGTTTGAAGCATGAATCAGTGCAGAAACGAAGTCATGGATTCAGTTTATATAATAGATGAGTACAAGTCGAGTTTTAATTAGTTTAAATTTTTTCGGCCGTTATGCGTTCGAACCCGAATTAAAAGCTTAATTATAACGTGTTTAAGGCACTATTAATCATAGGAAACCGATTGTATCATATGGAGAAACGTATGGCGATAAAAAATCGAGTCAAAGCGATCAATTACGTGGTTTTAAAGCTTTGCCGGAGTCGGCCGGACTCCGGCCGGAAAACTCACCGGAAAAGCGACGGGAAGAAAGGAGGGAAAAATTCTGATTTTTTATTTAAAGTTTCATCACTTATCAAGAATAGTCCCCTAAGTTACTTTGGTTAAGTTTAATATGATTTGGTTTCTTGTTTTCTTAATAAAAGTTAACCAAAGTTAGTTTAAGTTAACCAAAATGTTTTAAAAACTTTATAAACTTAATTTTTATAACTTTTATAAACTTTAGATAACATTCTTTTTATGTTTTACAACTTCCCAACATAAAACTTTAACATTAATCCCAAATTCCTTCGTTGAAGCTATAATACGTTAGAAATTTATAACGATATTTTCTCAAAAATGTATAAAATCATAATAAAGTTTAAAATGATAATATTCACATCGATTCAATATACGTTTACAATAAACAACAGTCTGAGCATCATACGTTTTGTCTAGCCAAAGACGTAAAAACAAGCTACTGGTCCTAATGCCCAGAGGGCATACCTGGGCGATAGAAAGTATCAAGAGTGAACTTTGAGTCAACCCAACGATTTTGCGGGAGATTAGGGAGGTTTTTGGTAGTCAAACGAGCAGCCTAAAGTGTTCACAATTCCTTAAATAACCCCTACCCTTACATGTGAGTATTATTGAGCCTTATCGAGCACACCACTACATATATATTACACCTGCTCGTTCATTTGTCTTGTGAGATTTTCCCCGTTGGCATGGCGCGATTAGAACTTGTGTGACTTATGCGCTGCAAGACCACATCAGAGGGGAGTGTGTGAAAATGATTTAGGCACTTAGGACTTACCCATTCCGTTATCATTAGCCTTCCATATATTTTCCCCATCTCTAGCCGCCCATCTTTGAGCTTTAGCCTTTTCATTTCCTTACATCCATTTAGCTCCCGCCATGACGAAACCTGGTAAGTTTTGAGGTGTTGAAGAAGCTCTTTGGCAATTTTGGGACTTTGAAGCATAAGCCGCACATCAAGAATTCAGAATCGAGATCGTGAAGAGGCTACAAGAGAAATCCATCAAAAGAGCATACCAAGTGTCATTAATCATCCGACAAGCATCATGTGAAAATTGTGTTTTGAAAAAAAAATGTGAATAAAGATGTTGCGGAACTAAAGGAATCGAGAGAACTTCAAAAGAAAAGTTTTGCAAAACTTTCTAGAGAGACCAAGTGATTGACCCAATCTAGTGGAGGCTATTAGGCGGCCCTCGCGCCGAACGATTCATGAGAGTAGGCCACAGTCGAGCTACAAAGTCCAAGGAGAGATCAGCAAAGCTAACTTAGAAGATCACCAAGATTCCGATAAACACCTCAAGTGTAACATTATGTAATTTTACTATATTTTTGAGTTAATAAAATCCACGTTTATTTCATTTTTTCACACTCATTTTACGACCTTATACTAACTACTTATCATTCCTAGGAATTTTAGACATGTCAAAGTTATTAACTTCTTATAATATAAAACCTTTCTCAATAAAACTATATATTTTTAAACTTCTTTTTATAGTAATAATTTTTTGTTTGAAATAATAATAATAAATATTTTCTGATTTAAAAATAATATATATATAATCTTATATGATTTAATTTTTTTTTATTAAAGTTGTAAGTTTAAGTTTGCAAACTTTTGAACAAACGTAGAACCATAAACAAAACCCAACCCAACCACAAATCTGAGCCCACAACTGCATCTCACACTTAAGCCCGACACCCTTCCAAACCTTTCCCTGCTACCCGGATCCCAACTAGACCCGACCCGTAAACCCACCGACAACCTAGGTGATTAAACGCATGATTAGGCTCGATTTGGCAACCTCAATCAAGATAATTAAGGCAGACTTGACCGAAATGTTGCCCTGCATCGATTGCAGCCTTCAATTGTGCTCAATCACTTCCTTTTTTGACCGAATTTGATGTGTTTGACATTTAAGTTTGGTCAACTTTCCGATCGAACAATCCACGCCATGGGTATATAAATTGAACCTACCTGGATGGTCTAAAACAACCGAAAATCACACCACATGCTCAAATACCCTCTCAATTCCTTCTACTTGCTTAATCTTATTCGTTTGACTTTTGGCTTGACTCGTGTTCTTGGGAGATTGAAAATCTGTAAGTCTTAATTAAACATAGGAGGTTGTTTAACATCATGTTCTTATTAGTAGCCCTTTATTATTATTGTGAATCATATTGCATTCGAGTCGATTGTAAAACTAGGGTTCTTAGTGTTTAAATGGGGAAGATGATACTATACGCGTATGTTAATATATAATCTGCAAACGAATTAAAAACAACCACCTAATCTATAGAGGATCAAGTTGTGAATCATATACGTTTACAGTAAACAACGTACTACAACCAGACAAAGATGTTACGACCAACGAAAACCAACTTTTTATTAAAATTCAAAATGATTAAAGTACAAGGTGTTCACAATTTATTCATCCTAAGCTACTGATCCGTTCACAATATATAATCTGCAAATGATAATATTCGCATCGATTCAATATACGTTTACAATAAACAACGTACTACAACCAGACAAAGATGTTATGACCAACGAAAACCAACATTTTATTAAAATTCAAAATGATTAAAGTACAAGGAATAAAAGTGTAAATACAATAAAGTCCAGGAAACAGACAAATGTCACACAAGCGTACATATCATGTATAGTATAGAAATGTTCAAGTACCGAGTATCGAATCCGTGGACACGATTTTTACTACTCAACTTTCCTAAAATTACTAAAAGACTTTTTTTTAATGGAGAAGAAAAGTAAAAAGAGAGATGTAAACTTTTAATAGAAATCAGTGACAAAACAATGGTGTTGCTTCGGGATCAGATGTCACCTGGTATGATGATAGTTATCTTTATTCAAAGTGGTGTGTTTAACTTGCGCACATATGCTTAAACTTAGAATTGCTACTGCATTTTTCTAGAGGTGACTGTTTTCGCATAACTGTATAAACAACTGTGTTCTTAATGTTATTATGAGGGTCTCCCGAACCGGCAACTCACCTCTCAACACTGAAAAGAAAATGACTCGAGACTGTGTCGACTCATCCCTGAATTACCCGCCCCCTAGTGTTGCGATATAGACATCAAACTACTCTAGACATTTATGAATAACTTGCCGGTGGCCGGAGGATGACCAAACAAGTTACCACTTAATATCATATAGGAGTCGTGACTAACCATAACACGTGCATCCCCTACTTGATTTAATTAACTTGTCAAAAAGTGAGTGGTCTATTATTAACTATGCGGTAGTATAATAATGAAAGAAAATAAAGACCGTTTTCTTTTGATACGGGTTCATCAATTCTTAACTTGCGCCAAAGCTTTCACATAGACCATGAAGCTAAGTCGCAGAATTAAGTCTTGACTTATCACTAGGATCGAGTATAAAGACCGTACCGACCCTAAATGAGATCTTCATAGTATAGGATTAAGCCACTAAGTGTGTGTATTTCTACCCAAATATGGGCTAATCACTACTCTAGGGATTAGGTTAGCTCACAAGTGCATGGGTTTTTACACACCATGGGTACACTCATGAGTCCTCCCACTTCCTATCAAGAGACCCACAAGACCAAAGACTAAGTGATTTATTAATTAGATCATTAAACAAAGTTTGGAATAGAAAGAATTATTAAGAACACAAACACCACTTTAAAATAAAAGATAAACTATATTAATTCATGCCAAGTTTCCATCATTACCCTAGCAACACCAATAGAAATCTAGCCTAGCATGGTTGATACAACAAGCTCACAAGGTTGGGTTTGTGTACAAGACATGGTGGAAGGTTGTATGGAGATTTCTAAGGGTTTTGGGTGATTTTGGTTTGTTTCTCTCTTGATCAAGGTGTTTATGGAGTGATCCCAAGCTCCAAATGATACCTACAATCCTCAAGGAGGGCAAAAACTTCGTGGAGAAGTGTTGGTTTTTGAGTGGAAAGGGATGCTTCAAAATGTGGGGCGGAGGCCTCTATTTATAGGCAAATCAGCTCAAGTATGCCCATGCTCATACCCTGGCACACCCATGCTCGACAGCAGGTACTGTTGCAGAGTCCTTTTGTGCAGAGATGTTGGTCCGTAGGTCAAGCACGCCCGTGCTTGACCCTGCACTTTCTATCATTAATTATCATTCATTTACTACTTCATTTATTAAACCTCATAACAAGTCACCTTCAGATTCCAACAAGATTTAAACTACCATCTTCTGCATTGGGCCACGCTATTTTTCTTGTCGTTGCACTGATAAGATTGAGACCAACTGTTGATCATGAATACTCCCCATTACAACTGGTCTCCGGACAAGAGCCAAGTTTGGCCCACCTTAGAATTTTTGGTTGTGCGCTATAGGTACCAATACCATCACCACGACATACCACAATGGGACCCCTAAGAAGACATGGCATTTACATTGATTTTAACTCCCCATCATGCTAATTATCAAATACTTAGAACCATTGACGAGAGACTTGTTTACAACACATTAAGCTAATTATCATTTTAATGAAACAGTGTTCCCAGTCTTAGGGGAGATAAGAATAAAATAAGACTGGTAACACATGAAATAACATGGAATGCATCATTACTATCATATCTCGACCCTGAAGTGGTCAATGTGAATATGAAGTCCAAAAGATTATACACTTACAAAAAATAGCAAATGAATTACCGGATGGATTCACAGACACAAATCGAGTGACAAAGTCACATATATAAGCATCAAATGCACCTGCTCAAATTGAGGTAATCCTTGAAGAGATTACAATATAAATAAAACGTGGAAGACCAATCGGTTCCAACGACAAGAACCCAAGAAAACGAAAAAGGCAAAATAACGCAGTTGGTGAAAACACAAAAAAATTTATAAATGAAACCCCAGTAGAGGTAAATGTCCCGGAAAAGACAAATACGATTCCATAGGAAAATGAAATTTTAGAAGAAACAACGTTACTGAATGAAAATGAGATCTCTATCAATTATCTACAAAATAGTACAATGTGGAACCGGAATAAAACATGTATTGACGATATATTCGCATATGCTATATCAATGGATGTAATAAAGGAAAATGATTACATACCTAAAACTCTAGAAGAGTGTGTGCACAGAAATGATTGGCCAAGCTGGCAAGAAGCCATAAATGCCGAATTAAATTCTCTCAAAAAGCGACATGTTTTTAGACCTGTAGTTCAAACACCCATAGACGTCAAACCAGTAGGTTATAAATGGGTGTTTGTATAACACCCGGCATGTTCGGCTTAAACATATTAGTAAAACATAAGTCTACTTTAGCGAAAAACATTTATAAACAGACTTAACTGGTTCAGTTGAGTCAGGTCAGGTTAGGATTGTCCAGGGTTCAATGATCTGGAGGATCATTGGGAGTTGTTTTGTGAATACACTAGTCTTGAGTCCCATTGTTGGTGAAATTACATGGATTGAATTAAGTAGGATATGTAGATTGATACATACATGTGACATAATATGAAAATACGTGCTTCAAAGATGTAAACATGATTATACGTGCTTCTATATGTTTAACATATGTTAGGATTGCATCTTCATGTGTTAGAATGTGTTAAAATGCGTTTAAACGACAAAACTGGAATATCTGGAAAACATGGTGTTGGTTCGACCTGTAGGGGGTCGAACCAAAGATGGGAGATCAATAAAAAGGTCATTCGACCTCATATAGTCTCATTCGACCATGTATGGGGGTCGAATGAGGCCTGGGTATAAATATCACACTTTGTCATTTTTCATCATTTCACAAACCCTAGTTTCCTCTAAACACTCTCTTTCGATTTTAATCACTGGGGAATGAGTTTTTGCTCTTGTTTTTCATAAGCTAACCTACAAACATCATTTAATCAAGGATCTAAGGTGTGTTATTGATCCAAAACACTTTTTAAAGCATTTTGATTCGTCTTCATTTAACCCCAAATGTCCAGATCTATTCTAAGGCTGTTTTTATAATTAAAAACCTTTTAAACATATTTCTAAACAAAACCCTATCATTAAACATGAGTTTTCATATCAATAAACATGCGTTAAGTTATGTTTTATGTGATATTGTGTGTGTGTTTAATGATTTACTACTGTACAAGTGATAGAAACATGATCTAGGGCTGCTATTGGTGTTGGTTTATGATTGTCTTAGGTTACAATTGGATGGATGATGATATTATGTCTATTTTGGGAATTTTTGATAAATCTAGGGCTTGATGCATGTTGTTATTGTTGATAAAACTATTGGGGGTTTTCATAAACACATTAAACTGAACATTTTGAGATGATTGTGAAAGGATTTCGAAAAGTTTCCAAATTGGGTAAAGTTTTGATGCATGATGTCACATTTCCATAATTTTATCATTTTGGGTAAGTGTTAAAACTGATTCATTTTGGAATAAATTTAATAGGGTTTTGTGGGAACATGTTATTTATACTTGACTGCTGTGTTTCATGATGTTTTCAGATTGTTTTGATGCGTTTTAGGAGACTTGGGACTACAGGGGTCGAACCTGGCCCTCATTCGAACCCTCATGGGGTCGAAGGTAAGGTACAGGGGGTCGAACCTGCAGACTGACTCGTCGAATAAGCTCTGGTTAGGTCGAACGAACTTGATTTAGGTCGAATTAACACATGTTAAGGTCGAATGAACATGTGTTAAGGTTGAATGAACATGTATTAGGTTGTATGAACTTGTGAATGGGTCGAATAAAGCTCCATGGGGTCGAACCAAGAGTTATTTTGGGCTGATTCGACCCAGTAACCTCAAGTATGTGTTTTGTGATGCAAACTAAGTGTTTTATGCTTGATCCTTATGTGTAATCTTTGTATACTTGATTAGTTTATGTAATGGGTCACCAATGGGATGTTGGGTCAGTCTAGTGTGTCGGTTGAACAGTCAAACACATTTTCAAAACATACTTGATCACGATCTGGACAATCGGGGACTAGATAACCTTATGGTTATTAGTCAAAACACTTATGTGAACTTTTATGATAGATCTCCGGTAGTTGGGATTATCAAGGACTTAGCTTTTATTCTATAATTGAAGAACACAACCTGAGGTGAGTTTCACAGCCCCACTTTTACTGGTTTTGCTTTTGAGGGAGAAAACATGCGCTAAACTTATATTTTGTAACATATGTCATACTATGGTTTACTTTTTAGTTACTATACGATCTTTGGAAGTCCCGGGAGAAACCATGAATGTGCGGGGTTGCACAACGGGGGAAATGTGAATAGATCTATTGGGCGTGACCTGCCCCACTCGTCGACTGGAGGTCGGACGGGTGCATATTGTCTCAAACTATGCTAAACTTGCTGAACATTATTCGGGCTGCTTAAACACATGCTAAACTTGATAAACATGTCCAGTAATGGTTTTCCAATCGTAGTAGTAACAAAAACATACGTCTAGCTAGCGTACTTTGGTTTCACTTGACATAGTATTGACAGGTTTTGGACTTGGTAACATTTGGTAACACTTGGTAACATTTATAAAAACATGTGAACTCACCAGCATTATATGTTGACATCTCTTTTGCATGTTTTTCTCAGGTCACTAAGGTAGCACAAAACGGACAAGGCACACGGGTTTGCATGTCGTCTAGGGCTTTAGATTCACGTTTTTGAAATAACCTTTTTGGAACATGTCGACACTTGGTTTTGTAACTTGATATTGCTTCCGCTACAGTTTTCTGATATAAGAAGTTATGTTTTGAGTTTACGTATTTTTCATTTAGTGTTGTTTATTGTGACCGTTGACTTGAATCATGGTTTGTCACGCGCCTCGCGGTAAAACTCCACATGTGGAAATTTGAGGGTGTGACAGTTTACAACAAAGAGAAATGAAAATATGAGATTGTACGATATAAGTCACGACTTGTAGCACAAGTGTTTTCCCAAAGCCAAGGAGTTGATTATGAGGAAACGTATTCCCCCGTAGTATATGCGAGATCCTTTAGGTTTCTAGTCGGTCTCACAATCTCTGAAGGACTTCATATGAGACTTATGGATGTCGGCACCGCATACATATATGACACATATAAAAATGACATCTACATGAAAATCCGTAAAGGATTAAAATTTCCTGAGCATTAAAATCAATGCCTCGAGATACAAGTGCTATAAAACTACCGAGATCTTTATACGGTCTCAAACAATCTAGTCGAATGTGGTACAATCGACTAAGTTAATATCTCAAAAAAGAAGGATACAAGTCTAATGTAATTAGTCCACGTGTCTTTAAAAAAGATTAGACTCAAAATTTACCATAATAGCAGTTTATGTTGATGATATTAGCATCATCGGGTGTCCTGAAGAGACAGAGAAAGCTGCTAAATTATTAAAGAACGAATTTAAAATGAAAGACCTTGGAATAACAAAACTATGTCTCGGCTTACAATTCGAGCATTTGTGAAATGGAACATTTGTCCATTGGTCAATTTACATCTAGAAGATGTTAGTACGTTTTAATATGGATAAAGCTCATCCGTTTAGCGTACCTTGGTTGTCCGATTGCTAGATCTATATAAGGATCCTTATTGACCTCAAGAAGAAGGTGAAGTACTTGGTCTAGTAGTACCGTGTATCTCGCAAATAACACTAGACCTGATATTGCATTCGCGGTACATGTACTAGCGAGATATAGCTCGAATCCAAAATGCAGACATTGGAACAGAATAAAACACTTATTTAGGTATATTTGCGGGATAAAAGACTTGGGTCTTTTCTATAAAAAAGATAACAAATCCCCGCTTGTTAGGTATGCAGACGCCAGATATCTATTAGATCCTCATAAAGCAAAATCCCAGACAGGTTACGTATTCATATACGGTGGCACAACTATATATTGGAAGTCAACTAAGCAACCACTTATAGCAACATCATCAAATCATGTCGAATTAATAGCATTGTATGATGCTGGTAGAGAATGCGTGTCGTTGAGATCAATGATTAATTATATACAAGGCTGCTTGCATAGCACAAATCAGAGAAGGCTACATCAAGGGTGACAGAACGAAGCACATCTCACCAAAGTTTTTCTCAACATATGACCTAAAGAAAGAAGGAGAAATTGAAGTTTGTCATATCAAATTAGGTGAAATTTAGCTAACCTATTCACAAAGTCTTTACCTAGAAGTAATTTTGAGTATTTAACGCAAAGGATCGGGCTCCGAAGATTGAAAGACCTTAGTTCAATTGAAGGAAGCATTATACAAGCTGACATCCATACGATCCACCCGATAACCACACTCACCACCCTACCAGTCCCACCCGATAACCACACCCACCGCCCGATCGAACCAATGGTAAAATCGTATCCCACCACAACTTCTGGTTGTTGCTAGCATGTAGAGACAGATAAAGGAGAGGGAGATCGAAAGGCAGAGATAGAGAGAGTGTAATAAGAGAAAAATAGTATTTTCTTAGGTAGGGGAAGGACAGTGACTGAGAAAAATGAAGGGGATGAGAGATGGGAAGGCTTTTATAGCTAGGGTTTTGGCTGGTGGGTTGGTAATGCGTATACGAACCCTTAAAACATCTCACAAACATTGTGATCACAAACATTGTTTACATGAGAAATACTAAATGGCATTTATTTCATCAAACACATAAGTCACATAGTCGAATTACAAATCTTAACTACACCAAAATAACAAAACAAGAGACTTCTGTAGGCACTCCTAAGCTTGCCTTCTTATTATCCTTACTGGTTACCTGAAAAACATGCTTAAATGTGTTAACTAAAAAGTTGGTGAGTTCGTAGGTTTTGTTGACTCGATAAAATAGTTTTTTGCTCAGAAAGTTTCGTTGTCTATGTCCATGCAGAATATAGTTACCATGAGCACCATAACCAAACCACGACGTTCGTCTGCACCCCGCCCCAATGCCTTATCGCGAGACATTGTAAAGTATTGAAAATATGCATTCATATGTGTTAGCGCGACTAACAGTGAAACGGGGTGTCAACCCAAATAGTACTATTCGTATGATCAACGGCTTATTGCTAAGCTAATGGTTATAGTTATCTGGGGAATTTGTTGATCTGCGATAATTGTGGGTCTAACTCATGTAACACATATTGTTGTCATGTACATATGTAGGTTTGTAGCATGTTTCTCCCCCGAAGTTGTAAAACAGTAAAACAGTAAAAGGGGCCACGAAACTCACCTGATGTCTGGATATGTGGTCTAGCCAAGCAGAAAAAGTAACTACTGTCCCTATAATATCAAAGACATTTTAAGTTGTGGGTACATGTTGTTTATCATACGAGTTTGCTCCCCCGAATTGTGGACCCTTGTGTCATGTATATGTGGGCCAATGTGATAATTATTACGTATCTGGTTTGTTCTTGCAAAGTGTATTGTTTTGTGTAATCCGGGAGTTTTGAATATGTGCAACATTATATGTGATCGTGTATGTTTTGATCCAAAAATCGGTTCCTTAACAACTATTAAAGCCGAATGCGGTTTATAAAACATTAATCATGATGTGGGTGCATTCACTAAATTGATTTGTGGCACATAAGTGTGTGGTAGGCATACATGCGGTTATATATAAGTGTACATGTGTGTGTTTCAAAATCAATCAACAATAAACAAGACAATGATTTTAGAAAATCATTAACTTATATGCAAGATAGGGTCGATTACTAGACGACTAGGGGTCGAGGGTCGGGTAACAAGAGGGTCGATCGTTTTTAAGATAAAGCTAGAAGTAATGGTGAGTTGACAATGTACCTAGTTGGTGCAAGAATGTGATCGAATGCTTGGACCTTCGGCTTCTAAGTGAGCTTCCTAATATTGAGTTCTTGAAGCTTGAAAGGGAAAGATGGATGTGGTTTTGGGGTGTTGTGATCGAACAAGAGCAAGAGGAAAAGAAGGAATTTGTGGTGTGAGTTAGGAATGATCTTGGTTCCCCCTTTTATAGTGTAAATATGGCAAGAAAGTGTCTTGATTTCTAGACTCCATGATAAGTGCATACCTCCTCTTTAGTAAAAGTTCTTGTTCGATTGATATGTCGCTATCGAGGATGAGTTGGCCGATTGTTCTCATGTGTAAATCATAGGTTTCTTGATCAATCATTGTCATGAAATTGGAGATGCATAGTTGGCCGAAGCTTTTGGGGAATGCAAGGTGGACAATGACTTGTCCATGACACACCTTGTCTTAATGCCTATTTATGTGAAAGTGGTCACCTCATCCATGAAAGAAAAGATTACCTCATGTGTCAAGTTTGTTGCTTATGTCATGTGTTTCTAGGAATGTTTGGCCGATCCATATCCACATGAGTTGGAGGTGATAGTGATGTATCCTAAGATCTTGTATTTGTCCTATTCCATGTGATAGTGATAGTCCAAGACTCTTAGTTGTCATTTGAGAGGCATTTATGTGTGTGTGGTGATTTGGCCGAGAAAGAAAAGAAGAAAAGGAAAGGAGTGTGTTGCCATATGGTTAGTCATGGTTGTCTTACATCTAAATTGGTATAAAATAGGATGTGCCATAAGCTTTGAAAAAGAATTGTCATAGGATAATGATTGATCATAGTTCTTGCAAGTTGTCTTGAAAAGGACTTGTGCATGATAAAACCTCTAGTTGTTTATAAGTTGTATGCATGGTTGTCACCTAGTTGTCTATGCTAAGTCCTTTTCATCTAGAAGGTATTAGTTGTCATGGAAAAGGACAAGTCAAGGAACAAGAATTGTGCACATGTTTAATGCTTTCTTGTGTGCATTCGTGTGTGTGTGTGTGTATATATAAGGTTGTATGGTTTTTGTCTCATGTAGTTCAAGTGTGTATATGTAAAGCATGTGTGTATGAATAATATTGTTTTCATGTTTTGATCATGAACACAAGTATATAAAAAAATATAGTTTTGGCAAAATAAAATATTGTGTGAAAATCCATACACGTGTTTGTTTTTGTTGATCCTTTTGATGACCATGGTATTCGGGTAGGGTTTATTTTCACATAACCATTCTAATAATGAGGCACACCGACACACTTATTCTAAGCACATAGTGAAGCAAAACCAGTTAATTGTACGGGCTCGACTAGTGAATTTGGCGGGTGTCACATCTCGTGCTTCGGTTTTATTTTAGGCTTGAACTTATCACAAAAACTAGTTGGTTATGTTCATAATTTAAATTACAACTAAATCAAGCTATTTAAATATTATTTTTGTCATCCAATGTGTGCGTTCGGAACACTCGATTAAATAGCGTTAATTGATTCGGTCATGCTTTCCCTCATTCAAATGATTGGATAGCTTCCGAAATTTAATAAATAATATTATTTATAATAAACAGGTGGGGTGCCCGCGCGTTGCGTTGCGTTGCGTTGGGGGGGGGGTATGGAACGATATGTGACATCCACCTCAACATTCAGGCCATGGAACAAGAACGGACTAAATCAGCCAGCTGGTGCTGGTGGCATCGATGGTGGCCCGTTGTGGGGTTAAATGATAGAATGAGTTTATATTAAAGGGTAAATTAATTTTTTTTGTTTTTTTAAAAGAGTTGTGGGGACCAACAGTTCTTTTTTCATATCTAGCAAGGAGCCGCCACGTCACTGAGCTCAGTGTTCCACGTCGGTGGAAAATCCCATGGGGGTTGCCCCACGACGGTCTCCCCGCTGGATATCTTGGGTGGACTGGCTGTCATGGAGGGGTGTAACACTCCCCCTTTCACGCCCCCACACCGTGTAGTCTAAGAATTTTAAAATCTCCTCCTAACCTCTTATTCAAGTAGTAATATACATGTTTTCAAACGTTTTAAGCAAAAAAAAAAAAAAAAAAAAAAAAAAAAAAAAAAACACCGAGCTATTTTTTTAAATCCATGCAATGGGAAACATAGACACTGCCAGGGGTGTCCAAGGTTCGGTTCCATTAGGGTATTATCCTTAGCCGAAACCAAGTCACCCATTAATCTGTTTTATTAACCAGTTAATTTTCAATTAATTAGTTGGGATTATCGGTTAGATTGTCGATTCTCAGTTTGAATCTATTGGTAACCAAAATCAAACTTGGTTCAGATTCTTTTTCATAAAAATAGATGAGATGGATATATATATATATATATATATATATATATATATATATATTTTTAAAAGGGGTAAAAAAATTATTTTATTTTTAAATTTATTTTTCCTATGTGCTTAAACATACTTTCTAGATGAATAATACAAAAATAATAAAAAAAAAATAGTGTAATTACGTCATTAAAGTAAATACATTAGTTTACACTAGAGTAATTATGTAGTTACTATACACGTAATTACTCTACACCAATTTATTTTTTTATTTTTTTTAGTTTTCAATACTATAATACATGTTTAACAATATATATATATATATATATATATATATATGGGAAAAAAATTCGAAAAAAAATAAAAAAAATACCCTCCTTTGATTCTCACAGTTCTTACCAAAAAACATTTTGTACAGGATCTTTCCCCTATATATATATATATAGGAAAGTTCAATTGAGAACTCATAGTTAGGGAGAGAACTAGAGAACTCTATATTAAACATATGTAACAATATATCATATGTTGTATATCAAACTTGTGTAATATATTATTATTGCATATGTTGCACATGTGCAATATATCATATGTTACACATGTGCAATATATATTACACATATGTAATACACTCAATATATCATATATTGCACATACGTAATATATCATATGTTACACATGTGCAATATATATTACATATGTGCAATATATCATATATTGCATACGTGTAATATATATTACACATGTGCAATATATACTACACATATGCAATATATGATATATTACACATATGTAATATAAAGTTCTCGAGTTCTCTCAATAAAATGAGTTTTCTATTGAACCATCCCCTATATATATACATATACATGAAATAGAGATATAAAAGATAGATATGTTCGTTCATTTTGGTTTGTTTTCGTTTCAGCTATTGCTTAACCCTAACATATCCTTTTTTAAATTAAAAACACTAACAATACTATATTCAAATTAAATAGAATGCAATGCTCATTTATACAGTGTAACAATATTAAGAAAATATTAACGTATGAAAAAGTTATGGACGATTAAAAATCATGAGGTAGTTGGTTAAAATAAGGGTACAAAATGTAATTATTATTTAAATAAATAAAATTTGAGAAAGTTGAGATGACAAATGTGTAAGTATTGTATAAAAGACATATTTGCCCTAAAAAAGTAGTAACATGTGCATTGTGTATTGTACTCTAACCAATTATATTTGTAAAACTTAAATTTTAAGAGGTTTTTTATAAATGTATTATAATATAGTATATATAACTATTCCTAAATTTTGATTATGGTTATAACCACGCATTTCGATGTTCGATTTCCACATTGGTTCCTTTGCGCGTTTTCAAAACGATGCGTTTTTGGCCGTTTGTCGCGCCGATTTCACGTCTTATCGTACCGATAGCAAGTACGCAACGTATTTACATATAATAAACTTATGTTAGCCCAATTTGATAAATTTTTACTCATGTCAATTCGTTAAAGGTAAATATGCCCAGATTATTCTTTAAAAGCATCCAAGCGACCATGAACTTTGAGGAGGACATCGTAGGACTCGTAACGGCTCAATTAATTTAATACAAACCTTAAAACTCGTTAATTACATCAGACCATGATTACGATCAATTTACACATTGATCCAAATTTTCCGGTCACAGAAAAGGACTCTAGGACTTCAGACAATCCGCTAGAGCGTATTTAGAGGTCTGAATGCGTGCGTTAGTTTTGTAGCAGTAGTAGCGTAAGTAGTGTTGCAACATCGTTTGGAAATTGATGTTGGGTTCAGAAGACCATGTTTTCGAATAAAATCTCCTGTGAGAAGTTTCTACTAGTGGGGAGTGTTCCTCTGAGAATCCATGTATCTGATGGTTTGAGTCTATAGGGATCAGTTGGGATTGAGGATGTGAAAACAGTTCTCTTGAAACCGGGTTGAAGCCATGTGTTCCTTTATTGTATACTCTTGTCTATGTAATTGTAAAATTTGGCTGCCCGTGGACATAAGTACCTTGTTGGAGCCGAACCACGTAAAATTCTCGTATTCGTGTGTTGTACTTTATATTTTCTCATTTATTATTGCGTGTTCATTGTGAATCATTATTCGCCGTGCCCCTGACATATTTGATTGATAATAATAGAAACTTAGAATAATTTTAATAAATAGCATATATTGTTAATTTCAAAACAACAAGTATATATGTTCAAGTGCTAAATTCATTGAATTGTAAAAACATATAAAAACCTCTTTTTTTATATAAGCAAAAGTGTATCTTGTAATTAACTTGTGTTTGCACATCATCAGCAATTAGCGAGGAATCATCTCAGAAATTGAAGTAGTATTTATAGAAATCTTCGCTGATCGATATTCTTTATCACTCTCTTTCAAAGCATCAACGTACTCAGCACTGTTTGGAATGAAAAATCCAGGCTCTGATGGCACTTGGAGAGTGAGGGAGAAGCTATTGAGCATAAGAACGACCTCGGACATCGTTGGCCTATCTGTGGCATCTTTTTGAACACATAATAATGCTATGTGAATGCTTCTAACAATGTCGGTAGATGAACCTGATCCTTTCAATAACACCGGGTCTATTATATTTGATAATGTTCCATCTCGCCAACTTCTCCATGCCTAAAAGGGACCAAAAAAGTTTTCACATTTCGTTAGCCGGAAACAAATACCATTATTTTGGTTTCAGTTTTGAAATGAGGATGGTACTTACATAGCTAAGAAGATAGAGATTATCCTCGTTTCTAAAACTTTGGTTTTGTTGACCTGTTATTATTTCTAAAACCAGCACACCAAAGCTAAAGACATCTAACTTCACCGAGAATTGGCCATGCATAACATATTCCGGTGCCATATAACCACTGAAAAGATTGTAGTGAGAGAATAAAAGTTAATACATTTTGTCGAAACCATGTCCACAAAATGTATTTTGGGACACAAATTGTGTCTTGAATGGTGCAAAACTAAGCAACTAACTACGTATCAATGCTCAAATTTCATCTACTTACTAGGTCCCCACTACCCTGCTTGTATTTCCTTGAGTTTCATCAGGGTTAAACAACCGTGCCATACCAAAATCTGTTATTTTGGCGTTCATTTTAGCGTCTAACAAAACATTACTTGCTTTGAGATCACGATGGATAATTCGTACACGCGAGTCTTCATGGAGGTAGAGTAGTCCTCGAGCAACACCATCTATTATGTTGTACCTTGTATCCCAATCCATACGTTTTCTCTTATTTGGATCTACAAACTCATAGGTTAAATGCATATGGATGGAACTTCATAAAAAAAATGATTAATATGCATTTGGAATAACTTCATTACCGAATAAAAGTTTATCAAGGCTTGAATTTGGCAAAAACTCGTATATGAGAAGTCTTTCATTTTCTTTTAAGCAGAAACCAAGCAACCCAACTAAATTACGATGGTGAAGCTTAGCAACTAACATCACCTCATTTTTGAATTGTGGTTCACCTTGTCCAGAATCTCTTGACAACCTTTTCACTGCTATTATACGTCCATCTTGGAGCTCCCCCTTCCATTATCATTAATTAGTGCAACATTAGACCCCATATACGTCTTTATTTGTTTCTATGTTACATGATAATATTGAGTCCTTGCTTATGAAGAAAAAGTGTTTGTGTACCTTGTAAACAGATCCAAATCCACCATGTCCAATCTTATTGTCTTCAGAGAAGTCATTTGTTGCTTCCCTCACTTTACTAAAATCATATTCTGAAAATTCCACAATCCTTGTATCCATAATTTTACCTAGAAAAAGGGAATAAAAATATCAATGTTATGGCTTCATTCACAAACCAACAAATTCCAAGTCTTACGATTACTAGAAAAGTTCAAAATTTCTTATGAAAAAATTGTCAAAAACTTCTAAACATTTTTGATCAAGTAGAACCCTATTTATATACCAAATACGGACAATATTACTTTTGTTGGAAAGGGTCATGTGTTCTCCCTCATGTGAAAAATGAAATGATGTTTAGGTCAGAAAAAGCTTAATAAAAACATTATTCTAAGATCGCTTTTGGAAACCAAAGTTTCCTACTTATTTTCGATGAAATTTCACTTGGTAATTAATTAGTAACCCAATTTTCTAGTAATGTACAAACCACAATAACCGTTTTTTGGGTTTAGGATTTCACTATAAAAATGTACCATTCTATCGTAGAATGTAGTATGTAATTCTTCGTAGCAAAATGTTTTATTTTTATTCATGTTGTTAGTTGCAAATTCTAGAGATCTTTCCAATGAATGAAAAGATGTGAATTCAAACAGTACTTACTTTGTATACTTTCTTCAAGCAATTTCTTCTTCCTCAACATTACGAAGATACAGATAGAAACTACTATCATAATAAATGCAGCAGTCGTCATAACAATAGATGTTACTATTCGTGTTACGCTTGTATTTTTTCCTCCTGTCACCGTCAAATAATGGTAATTAATATAAATTGTTAGATTATCCGTTGTGGCTAGATGTGAGCACAAACTTTATCCTTTCATATTGCGCCATATCAGCGCTCAGTTGGCAAGTTGATAAAGCTTCTGCTCACTCGTCTAATGCTGTTGTGGCTAGAGGTGAGCAGCAGCTTTATCCAGTTTATTTTAATTTTTTATTTTTTTTATCTTTTCTAATTTTGTCAAAATTATTAAAACAAAAATAAAGATAACTGAAAATTAGATTAATGTTTATAATACACTATAAAAAAATCTACAAACTAAAAACTAATCTAATACAAGATCACCGGGACGTCTAGCCCACGAATGCTCGACTAATTCACGGCGGAGGTTTCCGTGTATCTCACGGCTCTTGAGATTCCTTATGTTGTCGAGTCTTTAGTTATTATCGATTGTCGATTCGGCACTTGGGATATCACCTTGGTAATTTTGACATATCGCCAAACCCCGGTCCTCTAATATCATGTTATGTAGAATAATACAGGTATAGACGACGTCCATGATCCTCTCTCGTGTCCAAAACCTTATTGGGTTCAACGCAAATATTTTTTTAAGAACGCCAGACGCTCTTTCAATGTCTTTTCTTGCTGACTCTTGTTTCTTTGTCAAGTACTTGTGTTTGTCTTCAAGTTGTGACGAGAAAGCTTGAACAAATGTCGCCCATTCGTTGTAAATACCATCAACCAAATAGTAGTCGTACTTGAAATTTACATTGTTAGCGTAAAACGATTGGGGTGGCCCAACCCCATCGATAATGTTATCGAATACAGGTGATTGGTCGATAACATTTAGGTCGTTATTTGACCCGGAAACTCCAAAAAAAGCATGCTAAAACCAAAGATCATGCGAGGCCACCGCTTCAAGTATGATACTCGGCCCAGAATGATCACCCCGATGAAACTGACCTTGCCAGGCCGTAGGACACATAGCCCAACCAACATGCGTACAATCGAGACTACCAAGCATGCCGGGAAACCCATGTTTTTCACCATGAACCTCGTATATGCGTTTGATATCATACGTAGTTGGTTTACGCAAATACCGTCATTAGTAAATAGATATGATCCCTACGCAAATATATATGTATACATATTTTAAAACGACATTTGATAATAAAAATGTAAAAAATATGTGAGTAAACTATCTATAGAGATATACCTTGACAAAAATAATGAAGAGAGTCGCGCGCAACTTTTTCGGACATCGCAATATACTCATTCATTGTGTCCGACGCAAGCCCGTAGGCTAGCTTCCGAATAGCGGCCGTACATTTTTGTACGAAGGTGAACCCTAGTCGGCCCCCTAGGTCTTCTCTTTGTTGAAAAAAAGGATAACGCTCTGACAAATGATTTGATAGGCGCATGAATAATTGTCTACTCATTCGAAAGTGTCGCCTAAAATGATCTTCAGTATACACGGGATCCGGGCTGAAGTAGTGTCGATACAAAGTATTGTTTGCTCCTTTTCTATCACGCTCAAGCGCCGGTTGTCTGGTTAGCATTGGAGTCCTTCGTCTTCGAGACCGGGCTATTAGGTATTCAATCGTTATCCTACCCACTTCCATAAACAACTCGTCTTTTTCGGACGAGTCGGACGAAGAAAAATCGTTCCATTGCAAAGCCATTTTGTAGGGAGTGATAGCAATATTTTATGGTTTGTGTGGTGTGAGGATTGCAAATTTTTTGGCCTCTAACGGTCGTCAGCCAACGGCTATTTTGACCAGCCAACGGTCACATTTGACCCGCTACCACACGCAAGTGTGGTAGCTTTGGCTAGCTCGCGAGACCGATAAAGCATGAGTGTTATGGTGCCAGCTATCCACGTGTACCAATTTGTGGCTCGCGGTTAGTCGCTCGCGGGCCACAACGAATAGTCTTAGGTAGTTTTGTTCGAATGGTTACCCCTATAAAGTTATTGTACAAATTAGTTTTTAAACATTATCAAATCCTTTAAGCGGACTTAAGCTTGGTCTTTTTAATCACATAGAAGATCCTTTTATATATTAGGGGAGGTTATCTTAAGAACGCTAAATATCGCGAGAACCGTAAAAACAAATGAAAAAACCAATCAAAATCATTTTTTTTCAATACAAATCTAATTATAATTAAAATGTAACATTAAAAAACAAATTTTCTTTCCAAATAAATCATCATTTTTTACAAAAACACTCTAAAATTAACTTTTTACACATGGGTAAATGAAACAGTTTACAAATGTTGTAGATGAAACAGGTCGAATCTAATTATTTTAGGTCGAACCAAAACTTTTCTAGTGTGTTGTTTGTACATTCGACCAGTTTAGTTACATTCTACATTCGAGTCTGATTTCAGGAGTCGGACCTAGCTGTTTTTACATTCGAACCCTCGTATACACATCAGAGGTCGAACCTAGACCTATTTTGGGAAAAAATTTTAAGTGTTTACATTTCGGACATCATGGACAACATGTGGGGATTTCCTATGACACTGAGGCCTGCAATAACACAGCAACAGCACGTTCCAATGAATCCATGGGCTGTAGCTTCTCAAAAGACGAACACTCAGTCATCTCAACATATTAACTATCTTGCCATGAGTAGTTCGATACCACCACCTGTTACTCAACCTCCACAACAACCGACGACTGATTATTGGGGTGTTGCAACAGTAGCGGTACTTTCTCAAACTACTAATGCTATTTCTACACTAATCAATGATTTGTCTTTAGGTTATGAAAATCGCCCTCCTAAGCTGATGGACATGGCAGAGTACAATCAATGGCAAAAGAAGTTCAAGATACATCTTGAAGGTATGGGATTGGAAGGAACTGAGGAGTGGTAGATGATTGCTAAAGGGTATGCTGCTCCGTGTTTGGAGAATTCAGGTGAACTGATTCCACTTGACGATTTATCTGAAGATGAAAAGAAGAAATTTGCAATCGAGAAGAAGGCTTTCTCACAACTATCTCAAGCCTTGACTACCGATCTACTTCATCAGTTTGGATCGTGTACCAGATCTAAGTAGCTTTGGGATATGTTGAAGAGCAGACACGATGGGAATGATAAGAAGAGAAGATTGAAGGTGGAAGAGCTAAAGAAAGAGTTCGAAAACTTTAGCTATGTTGGGAATGAGACTCTGAAGGAACTTATTCCGAGATATTTTCATCTGTTGACCGAGTTGTCGAATTATGATATTAAGATTCCTATGTCTGAGTTGGTTGATAAGTTTGTTGATTCATTACCACCATATTGGAATCAAGATATTGAAATTTTGAAAGAAAAGGATGCTTATTAGTACTGGACAATCAACGAGCTAGTTCAGAAGTTGGAAAACAAAGAGTTAGAGGAGAAGAGGAAAGCAAGACGATTACAATTTCCACAAAATCTGGAATTGTATCATGCTTCTTCATCCACTTCTGTGTCCAGTTCAAGTGTGGCAGGAAATGTTGCGCCACATATAGCTTGTGTTTCGTGTGTCATTGAACCTCCAAGAAACCCAATTAGCTATCTTGCACAAACATCAACCTATCCACCAAACTATACCACAAATTCCTATATTCCACCTCAACCTCAAATGTCCATAGCATGTTACACATCTAACACACCTTAACAACAACCATATGTTACACCAACAACACAATCTTCTTCAAGCCAAAGTCCGGTCGTGTTGGAAACTTTCAACATGAACAATGTTACTGTTGAAGTAGCTCAACAACACATTGCATTGGTTTCGGCAATGGTTGCTTCTTATAATGGACTTGTGGCGAGTCAGGTCGGGAATAATAATCTGACCAAAGAAGATTATGCCCAATTGATAAGGAGGAGATGGAATTAATTGATACTCAATGGGCATTCGTTAGTGTGATGAGAAGGGCTACAGAGTTTATCGAGAAGACAGGTAGAACTGATCTGGCTACCTCACCAAATACCACATATGGCTTCAACAAAGCCAAAGTTACATGTTTCAACTGTGGTGGTCGAGGTCACTTTAAAAGAGAATGCACACAACTGATGCAACAAGGTAACATAAATCCTTTTAACTCTAACTATCAAAATCGCCAATCACAAAATCAGGTAACCTACCAAAGCCAAAACAATAACACTTATCCCCAACAAAACAATTTCCAAAACCGACAAAAACCTCACAAAATACCTCTACTAGACAAACAAATACACCCAACCAAACTTAAACTTAAACTCAAACTCCAAATAACCCAACCAGAACCATTATTCCTATTTCTACACCAAACAGCCAACCTCAAACCGAGAACCAAAATCAGGCGTTGGTGATACAGAAGGATGAGGGTTATGATTGGATGACAATGCAATTGGGAGTTGAGCAGATTACCAATGGGAATGTAGCGTATTTTGCTAATGAGATGGATATAGAGGAGCCGGTGATAGTTGAAGATGTTTTGGAATCTGAGAAGGTGTCTGAGGTAGTGATTGAGGAGATAGTCGATTATTCTCAGGTTTCTGTTGCTGAGCAGGTTGAAGAGCTTACAGATGAGAAGGTTTCTGGAACTATCATTGATTCTGTTACTGAAGTTCCTGATGAACCTGAATCTGATTATTCCGACTCAGAAAGTGAAGCTGATTCGGAAGTGAGTGTATATTCGTTGGATGATAAGATAGATCAGCTATTAGCCGAATCAGATTTTTTGATGACAAGGAAATCTTGCAATATGGATGACGCTTTCACCAAGATTGATTACTCAAAGTTCTTTACTGGAAAGGAGGCTCATTTCGCGCTGATGGCTATGACTGATGCACCAAAACCGGTAAGTTCTGATTCTACCATTGACATGAATAGTGATAAATACTGTGGCACTTGCGATAGATTGACCGAGGAAAACAAGCAACTCAGGGTTAACCTTGGAAGTGCTAAAATCAACATTCAATCTTATCGTAAAGATGCACATGAGTTCAACAAAACACTTGAAGGGTATAAAAAGGACATTTCAGAATTAAAGAAAACCCTTGCAATAAAACAACTGGCCATTAACAATTACATAAATGAACTTGAAAACACAAAATTGGAAATGGCAACTGTCAAGTGTTTTGCTGAAAAGATCAATAAGAAGTTAGAAAGCTATAAACATATAGCATATGTTGTTGACCACATCATTGAAGAACCATCAGAATCCGGTAGTGTAAACTACAAATCTGTTCCTTCTCTATTGTTTTTTGAGAATCATAACTTCAACACAGTAACACCGGAGAGTTCAGTCAAATCGGATTCCACATCAGATAATGAATCTAATACTTCAAGTATTGGAGATCCACATTCTGATGTGAGACCGATACACGGATTGAATGATGAGGGAGTGGTTGCAGTGACTAATGACTCAAACACTGAAGATGAGAAATCAAAAAAAGGTAGTGATGTTCCTTTGGAAAATCACATCATTACAAATGAACAAGTGTCACCTTCTCAGTTTTCTCATCCCCAGGCTAATGCACATAGAGTTAATTAATCAGTTACCAAGAATGTGAAAAATGATTCAGCTGACAAACTTGTCAAGGTTTTCTATCGGATGGAAGGATCCGATAAGATAATTTTTGACGAGGAGTATCCAATAAAATGTGCAAACTATTCAAAGATTGATAAAATATGGTAGGAAAGTACTATTTGGTTTCCTAAACATGAAAGGACCAATGACTTTCCTCCAGAAATTTTAAAGAAATTACATTGTGATACTCCCAAAGAACCAAAAATTCATGTCACTGAATTCATCAAACCTAAAGAAAAGGCAAATGCATTTTTCGAGCCGGCTTACTCAATGGATCCAGCTCCAATGAGTTTAAGACGAAGATATGTTGATGATCAATTTCCGATCACTTCATATGCTAAGCCGGATGCTAAAAATGTATTTGAAGAATACCGTGCATGTTACAAATGCGGGGAGAGAGGGCATTTACTTGCTCACTGCCCGTATGTGCGACACAAAAGGCACGAAGTTGAGCAAAAGCAACCTTACCAAATTCCAGTCAATAATCATAGATATCCACAAAGACATTTTGTCCCTCAAAGACCACCATTTTATAATCAAAGTCGGTATTTTCAAAGGAGGGAAAATCGTCAGTGCGTCTATGATAATCGAAACAAGATTGCTATGGAGAAACACCTAAAGAAACCAATGGTGAACTCAACTAATGACAAACAAAAGGTTTTTTCCTAAACCTGCTGTTAAGTCAAAAGTTGGACCTGTTTCTGTTAAGTCAGAAAACGTAACTAAGAAAGTTTCTTTTACGAACGATACAAAGAAACCTGCTGAGACTCAAAAATCTCAGATTATGATTCTTAAACGCTCCGAAGAATCTTGGTCACCAGTGGGTTCTCCAGGTGCTTCCACTTCAACTGCTAAAGATGAGAAAGGTTTGGATGATCAGAAAAAGATCGATTCAAAGTCTAATGTTGTTGAAAATGAATCTTTGAATTTAACACTCAAAGACCCAAGACCAAGCAGGCTTGTGTCCCCCGAAAGATCTAATCATTTCTTTGATTGGTGCAGGGAGCTCCAGCTGGCCCTGTTAGCAGTCTTTGGATTGTCGACAGTGGAGCTTCTGGGCACATGACCGGAGACTTAACGCTATTATTCGACATCAAGAACGTGAATGGAGGTTATGTAGCGTTTGCAGGGAATAAAGGAGGTTATATCACGATGGAATAGAGTGTTAGCAACGGGATCATCTTATGTGAAGCAAATCGATTATAATCTGTTGTGTGTCAGCCAAATTTGTGACAAACAGTTTTCTGTACACTTTGATGATAAATCTTGCTATATTCTGAAACCTGACTTCATCATACAAAAAGAATGGATCATCTTAAGAGCACCAAGAGTGAACAACTTGTACATTCTTGATATGAGCAAGGCGATGACAACCCAGGGCCAAGTTACATGTTTTCTATCCAAAGCTACAGAAAAAGATTCGATAATGTGGCACAGAAGGATAGGACATATTCACCTCAGAAAGATGAATCATTTGGTGAAGAACGAGCTTGTAGAAGGGGTTAATGTGAAGCATTTTCATCTCAATGATAAATGCGTGAGTTGCAAAAAGGGGAAACAACAAAAAGAGTCCCACAAACCGAAGAAAGTGAGCTCTGTGGATATGCCACTTGAGCGTTTGCATATGAACCTTTTCGGACCTGTCAAGCGTAAGAGTCATTCTGGAGAGCTTTACTGTCTTGTGGTTACTAATGATTACTCGAGATTTTCATGGGTGATGTGCTTGCAACACAAAAGCGACACATTCAATAATTTGAAGGTTCTGTTCGCCCGATTGGAGAATGTTTACGGATTGAAGATCAAAAGAATTCATAGTGACAACGGGACGAAGTTTAAGAATTCACAAATGGATGCACTTTGTGAAGACAAAGGAATTCATCATGCATATAGTGCTCCGTACACTCCACAACAGAACGGTGTTGCTGAAAGGAAAAACATGACTCTAATAGAAACGGCACGAACAATGCTTGCGGATTCGAATATTCCAGTAATGTTCTGGAATGAAGCTATTTACGCAACTTGTTACACTTTGAATCGTGTATTAACAGTGAAGAAGTTTGGCAAAACTTCTTATGAACTGTTGAATAGATGAAAGCCGAATTTGGAGTATCTAGAACCGTTTGGGGCACCTTGTACGATGTTGAATCCGACTAAGAAGTTTGCACCGAAAGCTGAAGAGGGATACTTTGTTGGATATGCAACCCCACTCAAACGGGTATTCAACAAAAGAACTCGACAGGGAGAGGAGTAGGCTAATGTTGAAGTACAACGATACACTCAAAACGTACAAGGAAGTGGTCCTGACTGGATGTTTGATTATAAAGATTTCTTTGAATCATTCAATCTAAATAACTTGGTTGAAGAGGCTTTATTACGAGTGTGAAAACGCAGTAACATCATCGTTGGTGCGTCTGATCACCGTAACTCCTCCAGCAGCTTCTAATGATACCAACGTTCCTGCTAATGAAGATGATGTTACCAGTGAAGCTATTCTAGATCATGTTTCAGAGGAACCTCCAGTGAACCCAAATCTAGATGTTGCTTCATCATCAAATATGGGTAATGATCTGGATACGATAGAGAATCTAACTACTCAAACTGGAGTTCAAGTTCCTGATTATCTGGAATCTCGGATTCATCAGATTCATCCACTTGAGCAAGTTATTGGTGACCCCGGAAGCAGTGTTATGACTAGAGGACAACTTCGTCGAGCAACTTCACATGATAACATTGGAGCCCTAGCCCTTTATGCTAAAATTCAAAAGTCTGGTTGTCAAAATGATTAGTCCTTTGCTTGTTATGTTTAGTAGGTTGAGCCGCGAACATACAAAGATGCTTTACTAGATGATGCCTGGGTTGAAGCTATGCAAGAGGAATTACTACAGTTTCAGAAGCTGGGAGTTTGGACACTTACAGATTTACCTCCAGGGAGAAAGAAGATTGGTACTAAATGGGTTTTTAAGTGTAAGAAAGATGATCAAGGGGTTATCGTACGAAACAAAGCTCGATTGGTCGTTCAGGGATTTAGTCAAACTGAAGGAATAGACTACAATGAAGTTTATGCACCTGTAGCACGTATAGAAGCTATCTGAATGTTTCTAGCGTTTGCTTCCTACAAGAAATTCAAGGTGTATCAAATGGATGTGAAGAGCGTGTTTCTGTACGGTGTGGTCAAGGAAGAGGTTTACGTTGGTCAACCACCAGGCTTTGAAGATCCTATCCACCGAGATAAGGTTTACGTTCTCAACAAAGCACTTTATGGGTTGCACCAAGTTCCACGACAATGGTATGAGGAGCTGAGCACGTACCTACTTTCTAAAGGATTCAAACGAGGTTTGGTCGATTGTTCCATGTTCATGAAAAGAACAGAGGGTGACTTGCTTCTCGTTCAGATATATGTTGATGATATTATTTTTGGCTCTACTAATGAACTATTGTGTAGAGAATTTGAAAGAGTGATGCAGGAAAAGTTTGAGATGAGTGCAATGGGGAAATGTAGTTTTTCTTAGGCTTGCAGGTGGACCAATTGCCAACAGGCATTTTCATTCACCACACGAAATACGTATCTGAAGTCTTGAGCCGGTTCCAGATGAAAGATTCTAAGCCTATGGATACCCCGATACAACGTAATCACAAGATTGGAGTTGACGCTAAGGGGGAGCTCATTGATCCATTCACTTATCGAGCCATAGTCGGATCGTTGATGTATCTTACCGCATCTCGTCCAGACATTATGTTCGCAACATGTCTCTGTGCATGTTTCCAAATTTTTTCAAAATTCTAATTTGGGGAGACTCTTTTGATTTCGATTTTTAGATTTTATCATTGTGTTCCTAAGACTTTACTGATCATTTTGATATCAAATATACAGGTATTCATTGGATATTCAGTTCAGAATCATCAAAATTCATTCTGGAACCCTTAGACCAAAATTGGAGATTAAAATGAGTTGTTTTGTTAAAATTGATCATGGATTATCAGTTTTCGATAGTTTTAGGGGGAGATAATGCAAAAATCTAGGCTTATAACATCCTATCAGACTGATTTGATTGTTCAATATTATAAACCCTAGATTTTTAGGAAAAAAACTATCAAAAACAGATTGAATGTTGCAATTAATTATTGATAATAGTTTATCGGCCATATTAGGATAAAAACAAACAAAAATCAAAAGTTAAAATGGACCAGAATTGATTTTGGAAATTTTGATTGAACACAGGCTCATTCGACCATCTTCATCAGATCGAATGTAGTCTAAAAAGGTCGAAGGTGGGAATTTTGGTCGAATGAACAATTTTTCAAATATGTTCTACATTCGAAACAGTTTTTCACATTCGAACCTCAGAAATTCTTCATTCGAACCCACGTTTGGGTCGAAGGAAGGATTTGTGATCAAAAATCAAATTTTGTCCGATTTTGATAAATTTCATGTTTTTGTTTTTGCAGATTTTCAATGGCTGAGCAACAAAATCCAGAAAAACAGGTTGCTGAACAAGAGAAACCAAAAGAGAAGGAGTTATTGTTTGAAGTGGATCACAACTGTTGTGCTTTCATCGGTGAAGTAAAACAACATGTAGCATTTGCCGGAATCGAGGAATTTCTTAGAAGATGCAGGATGCTCTATGCTGTAGCTACTTCAACATCTATCTATAAAGATCAACAAGTGGAATTCTGGAAGAGCGTTGTGATTGATTTCTGGGATAATAAGACGACAATCAGAAGCAAGATTCATGGAGAACTGGTACTGGTTACTGAAGAGGATATTCGGAAAGCACTAGATTTAAAAGATTCTCCTGCTGATCCAAGGAAGCTGTCATGGATTGATCAAAGACTTTGCTTTCTCAGAATGAAGTATAATGGTCCTATCACAGATGGGTTACTGCACAAACCTAAACTATGTCCACAGTTTAAGTATCTTGCACATGTGATTCTACATGTTTTTAGACCAGTTCGTGGTGGCTATGATGTGATGAGGAGCAGTATTAGTTTGTTGATGGTTGCATTGGTGTTGAATAAACCATTCAACGTATCTGGGATGATTTTTGATCATATGTTGTAGGTGCTGAAAGGTTTAAAAGTTGATAAGTTTTTGATGTACCCAAGATTTCTACAGATGATTTTCGACAAAAAGTATCCTAATCTGAGGAAAGATCCAAAGGTGGTTTTGGTACAGCATCACACGAATTTGAGTACCTTGAGTAGAATGAAAGCTTATAAGGGTGTTCCAGAGAACGAAAGACCACCACACAAGAACTTATTTGGTCATCTGATTAATCCAGGTTATAAGAATCCAGGTGACGACAAAGCTAGCAATGATGATAGTGCGTCTGACACTGATGATCCATTACAAGTTTACAACCAGTTGATCCTGTTGCGAAGAGGAAGAGACAGGTGGTTAATAAGGGTGCAAAATCAGGAAAAGGTAAAGCTAAGGTTGTAGAAGAAGCTACACCAAAACGAGAGAAAAGTGTTGCCAAAAAGAAGACTGGAAAAGGCAAAACTTTGCTTATTGATGCGGAGTCTGTTGATTTAGAAGAGACTCAGGATAATGAAGAGTGGGATTCTGGTGATGAAACTGTCAAAACCACTAAGCCCAAGGCCACTGAGGCTAGTGAGATTGAGAGTTTGAACAAGAAAATTGAAGAACAACAACAGAAAAGTCCAATCATTGTTGAAGAAGGAGAACTTGGGTTGGAAGATCAAGATTTTATTGGATCTCCTGTTGCTATTGGAAAGATTCTGAAGCCTAAGTTCAAAAGCATGGCTAAGAAAACCAATCCGAGGAAGAAACGTGATAGAGAGATTGAGATATTGGTTGCAGGAAAGAAAGTTCCTGACATTGGAAGCTCGAAAGCTGCCACACCTGTGACATCTCCAGTAGCTAAGAAATCAAAGAAATTTGTTGAAGAAACTGTTGTGAATCCTTCTGCAGATTTTGAAGCTACATTGGAAAATGTATTAAGGAAATTTCAAAAGAAGAAATCTCCTGTTGCTAAAACTTCTACACCTTAGATTACTGTTTCTGGTGACGTGATGGAAACAGTTAACCAAAAAATTGCTGATATGATGAAAATGTTTAACCAGCAACAACAACAGATTGAAAAGCTGAAGAAGAATGAGAAGATGATGTTAGAAGTTGTTTTATCTTCTCAGGAAAGTCAAGAAGAGTTGGAAGAAAAGATTAAACAACTTCAGGAAGAAAAACAGAAGCTGTTAGGGCATGAACAGAGGAATACACGTAGAATCAAATGTCTTCAGCTTGAGAACAAAAAGATTAGAACTAACAACAAAAGTTTAAGGAAGTTGATTGATGATCTGTATGAAAAAGCTCCTCAATTGAAAGCTGGAGAAGGGGACAAAGAACCAGAGGAATAACAGGTTGACTTTGAACCATCTGATTGATGATCTGTATGAAAAAGCTCCTCAAAGAACCGGATGAAGATGAAGATGAGTTAGATGATGATGCTGGTGATGATTCTAAGAAGAAGAAAGATAATGATGATGGCGGTTCTGATAAAGGATCTGATGATGGTAGTGATGATGACGATGATGATACAGACAAGTATCGATATGAGAAGAGGGAATCTGATAAGAAGGATGCAGGTGAATCGAGTTCGAAGAAAGCACCTAGTGGAAATACTGATGATGACAGTATTTTCTGGACGGAAAAGATACGAGCTTTATCAGATGAGGACAAGAATCTATATCGTCAGATGTTGACTAAGAAAGTTTGGACGATTGAGCTGACTGGAAAATTTCCAGAGATATTTGAGTCTGATGATTTAAAGTATGAGTTGGAGTATAATGATCCTGATCTAGAGGATGGAGAAGTTTCTACAGCTGTTGCCAAAGAGATTCTAGAAGGATTGGCAAAACAGGTTGGTAAAACTCTTGAGGAACTAATGAATGATAATGAAATTCCAAACATTCCTGAAAAAGAAGCTGGAAATCAATATGATGATAGAGGTACACTTGTTTTTGAGTATGTTAAGATAGAGGATATCACAAGTGAAGAATATCCTGAATACTGTAGAGATAAACAGGATGATGTGATTCCTAAGTTTACTGAAGAAGTTCTGGAACAGGCTGAGAAACTAGCTGAGAAGAAGAGTAAGACATTCGTTGATGAAGTTTTCAACAATGTTGATAATCAGAAGCCGAATGTTGAACAATCTAATGATCTGAAGAGTTTGTTGAGAAGGTTAAAGGAGAAAGAGGCAAACCAACCCAAAACTGAAGTTCAGGGTGGTTTTTATAAATATCACAAGGAGCTGTTCAAAGGTAGACCTCTTGGATGGAAATACCTTAGGTAGTTGTGGTGCGTTGCAGTTAAGTGGGAGAAAGGAATTATGTATTTTCACACATTCCATGACATCAAAACGCTACCGTACTGGGCTGTGCGTGATATCTGCAGACATACTATGACTGGTGCAACCGTTAATAATGATGCAGTTGGATACTTTGCACATCGTATGGCTAGAGAGAGCAGAACGAGATGGGATGTGTTTAGGCCGCAGTATCCTATCAGGAAGGTTCATAAAGAGATTGATCAAATTACTGGGCTAAACAAGGTTACTTTGAAGTACAAACCACCGACAGTGTTGAAGCATATTCCATTGATGCCTATACAACACTTCAGCAAAGAATTCGTCATGTGGTATTATGATTGGAGAACCGCAGAAGCCGTCATCTTATTGAAAGACAAAAGGGGAGAGTATAAGAAGATTCACATTTTTGATCCCATGTGGTTGATTAACTGTTCTTATGAAGATATAATCATGCTATATTACAATCTGATCTACTATGACGAGAAGGATGGTGAACAAGCGATGAAATACCATCGTGTGGTATGTTTGTGTTTCGCTTGGGATGTCAATGCAGGATGTGATTATGATAAGATGTTTGGAAAGAAAGTGAAGGTTAGTGAGATGAAGAAGAAATCAAAACCAAATCCTGAGCCGGTGATGACGAAAGAACGGAAAAAGAATCTACGAATCAAGTTGATGAACAAAACACTTGATTACCAACGTCGACAATCCAAGCAATAGTCGAGGGGGAGTTTGTAGATGCATATTGCGACTAGTTGCTTTGGATTAACTAAATAAAGTGTTTTGTACAAATCGTAGGGTCGAGGATGGGTTTTGATAGGTCGAAGGTCAAAGGAAGAAGATAATAGACTGAAGGTTGATTCGAGCTGCTGTGAAGGTCAAAGGAGCACATTCGACCTTGTCGAGAGGTCGAATGTGGCCTCCTATATAAGATGAAATTTTTTATAAGTTTATAACTTTTGTCATTTGTGTTAGTGTGTTAGGTCTAGTTTCTTTGTCTGGGTTTTGACCTTTTTGAAACTGAATTAAAACGATGTAAACCTATTTGTAATCAAGTTTTATCAAGTTATTAATGAGAATGGAGATTGAAAAGTTAATTGTTTGTGTTTGATTCGATTCGTATCATTTTGTAAACATTCTAGGGGTTCCGCACCTGGATTGTTAGACTTGTATGATCACATAAACGTTTTTATCAAAACCGATCCGTCTACAAATGTATAAACAGTAAATTTACACATGTGTAAAAACAATTTATTTTTGTATACGTTTAAATTTTTACGCATAAATTGTGTTTTTTAGATTAGCCTTTCCCTATATTATTTTTAGAGAGAATTACACAAATTGTTCTTTAATTATTACTGAAATTGCATTCCATGTCCTTTATGGAAAATTTTCACTCATTACATCCTTTATTTTATCAATTTGTTACACCATTTGTCCTTTAGCATAACTTAGTTAAAAAACATGGTTAACTTTATTTTCTAAGTTTACACTTTTAGCCCCTATAGTTTTGATTGAACCCTAACCCTTGATTAACCTCGAATTCGACTACGCCAATTAACGAAATCATAGGGCTATTATAAAAAATCAAATTTCGATCAAAACCATGTATAATAATCGTACTGACCTGATCATTTTCGAGGCTAAATCGAACAATTAAAATTACGACTGGTTGATCTTGTTCTTCAAAGTGCGAATGATTTGGTGGGTGTTTATAGTATATTTTTTAGAACAGATACATTTCATGTGAACCGTGAGAACGACATCTAAAACCATTCAAATTCAAAAATTATTTTTACACTTATCTTTATTATTAAAATACCATCTCAAAAACACAATTTACGCGTAAAAATTCAAACGTATATGATTTAAATTATTTTTACACATGTGTAAATTTACTATTTATACATATGTAAACTGTTTCATTTACACATGTGTAAAAAGTTAATTTGAAAGTGTTTTTGCATGAAAAGATTAATTATTTAGAAAGAAAATTAATTTATTAATGTCGTATGTTGATTATAATGAGGCTTATATTAAAAAAAAATTCATTTTGATTGATTTTTTTTACTTGTTCTTACGGTTCTCACAAAATTTAGCGTTCTCAAGATAACCCTCCCCTATATATATAGTGTAAGGTTCAATGGGGAACCTCAAAAAAGTGGGGAACTGGGGAACCTCAAAAAAGTGGAGAACTAGGGAACCATGCATTTAACATGTTAAATATATTCTAAAAATTCAATCTAACATGCAAAAAAAATATTTTTTTCAAAGTTTATATCTATCTATACTATATTAATAAGCGTATAGGAGGGGTAGGTTTGGTGTTTTTGCACTTTTTAAGATGTACAACCGTTGAAAACATGTTGTACAACAAACCAATGCACACACAGAAAATAGACGGATACTGTGATTAGGGTTAGGGTTTCATCGCATTCTCCTTTCTTCGGCCCCATTGCGCTCTCTCTCCCCCCTCTCTCTCTCCCTCAGAACACATGCTATCTAGGATTTTCTATACATCTTTTAAAAAGAACATTACACCAAGTTAACTAGTGTTTTATTATCTTTCCAACGAGAACCACGGTGTTGTATTAAAAACGAAAAAAAAATTTAGTTGTTTTTTTTTAATGTAGGAAAAAAACACAATGTGTTCAGGTAATTTATTAATCACATCTTGGCAAGTTACTAATCATGTTAAGATTGTATATATGCTTTGGAACCTACTATTACATTTAAGAGCCTGCTAACTACATATATATTCACAAACGTAGTCAGTTTGATAATAATCTATTCGTTTTTGTATTTTGATTGGTGTTACTAGGAACATTGATTACAAAGGTTGTTAAGCCTGTTAGATGTAGCATATGATTCTTAGACACCAGGTAAATCTTTAGCATTAATCACCCCACCATGCACGCCTCTTAAATCAATCATAATCATGACATATCATTTTATATCAATTTGTTTTTTTTCAGGTTCACATCACAGCTTTAGAATGTCATGAGAATGTAACAAAGTTGTATAGAGACTTCACTCAAGCAAGATGTGCACACACATAATTAAAAGTAGGTTTTATGACTTATCGAGTGTTGATACTTTACAAAAAAAAAAAAAAACACAGGTTCGATCTATGCACACCATAAAAAAATTCCCTGTGACGGTTTGAGCTTAGGCAAGGAGGACACCGGTGTGTGGGTAGGGATTCGAACTTGGGACTGCTAGGTTAGGGTTGCACAAGGATTTACACTGAACTAAGCCTTTCAAAAAAAAAATATTAGATTTGTCTATCTCGGAAAGCACACATGGGATAAACTAGTATATGTGTGTGTGTGTGTATATGTGTGTGTGTGTGTATATATATATATATATATATATATATATATATATATATATATATATAAGGTAGAGGATCTTGTAGGAAAATTGGTTTGTATGAGAAGTGTGAGAAGGATTAAGAATTGACATGTAGCCATCATTTTTTTTTTGATTTTGGAATGATGTTTTGGGTTGTTTTGGCTTGAAAAACACTTAACACAACAATATACAAAAATTAAAAACACAATGCAATGTATTATAGTGATTTAATTTAAATTAGAGATAAAACACACTAGTAATTACTTAAAACAATTTAGGCCGTATAGTGACTTTTTCAACCTGCAAACATAATTCGGGCACCGTTTGTCTGCAAAGCCCGGTGGTTGATGCATAAAAACAGTTTCCTCTAAGTTCCCATGTAAAAATGCATTCTTGACATCTAACTGATGGATAGGCCAAGATCGTGACACAGCCAGAGATAGAACTGTGCGTATAGTAGCCGGTTTAACAACCGGGCTAAATGTGTCCTCGCAATCAATCCCAACAGTCTAAGATTTACCATTAACCGCCAAGCGTGCCTTATAACGTTCCAAGGTCCCGTCCGACTTAAATTTGTGCCTAAAGAGCCCCATACATCGAATGACCAGTCTGTCAGTCGGACGGGGGACCAAATCCCATGTATCATTTTCATGCAAAGCATTAAACTTGGCCTGTATGGCGTGTGTCCAATTAGGATCTGAAAAGGCTTTGGCCTAGGTAGTGGGAACGGGGAAATGGTAGACGTATGGAGGTTAAGAGGCGTATGGGGTTTGAGTGATCCGGTTTTAGACCGGGTGGTCATTGGGTGGGTGTTGGTGGGCTGGGGAAGATGGTGTTGTTGGGCCGGGTTAGTTGGTAACGGTATGGGGTTGGCCTGGGACGGGTTGGGCTGTATGGGAGGAAAACCGGGTGGCGGATGGGATTGAGTGGCAGTCGAAGGCTGGGTTGTGGGTTTGAGCCTGGGCCGGCGTGAGTATGTAATGGGATGGTGCTGGTGCGGACGTGCTTGAGGTTGGGCAGAAGGTGTATGGGTTTGGGCCGTAGGGTGTTGTGGAGTAGGAGGGGTGATATTTGGTGAAAAAGTGAAGGCAGGGGAGGGCGGGTCATCAAGGAAATTATAGGAATAGGTTGAAGTAGGTATGGTGTATGGGAAAGTGTTTTCGTCAAATGTAATGTGACGAGAAATATGCACTTTTCCCGTTGTAGGATCGAAGCATCGGTATCCACGAAAGTCGGGTGGATAATCGAGAAAGATGCATCGAATGGCTCGGGTGTGAAGTTTATGTGGTTATATGGCCGAGGTATTTGGGTAACACACACACCCAAACACTCGTAAGTGATCATATGAGGGGTGGCGAAGGTAGAGGGAAAAATTGGGGGTAAAAAAGTTTAAGCGTTTTGTGGGAAGGATGTTGTGAAGGTATGTGGCAGTGTGAAGGGCTTCCACCCAAAAGGAAGGTGGGAGGTTGGCATGAATGAGTAAGGCGTGTACAATATCGTTTAAACGACGAATCATACGTTCCGCTCGACCGTTTTGGGAAGATGTTTGGGGGCAAGAGAAGCAAAAAAGGAGGCCATTTTGGTGAGCAAGGTATTTGAAGGCGTTGTTATCGAATTCGCCTCCTAAATCACATTGAAAGGTCTTAATGAGACGGTTAAATTGTGTATGAATGAGACGGTGAAATTTCACAAATGTTGGAAACGTTTCAGATTTGTATTTTAAGGGATAAATCCAAACAAAGTGTGAAAAATTATCAATGAGGACCATATAGTATTTATAGCCGGTTTTGCTTATGACAGGTGAGGTCCACAAATCATAGTGAATAGTATCAAAAGGTGCAAATGTAAATGTATTAGAAGCATGAAAAGGTAAACGTTTACTGTTCGAAAGTTGACAGGAATTGCAAAAAGTAGACCGGTGGTCTTTATTACATGGAAGGAAATAAAAAAACATAGTATAGAAAAGATATCCAAAATGATATATTAGGTTCAATCTGAATATTTTTATTCCATTTCCAACCCCAATATTTTCTATCTGTTTTTTTTTTTTCATATATATAACCCCACTGCGTCTCCACTGGATCTGTTCCCGGAAGTACCCTAAGAACCTTTGTTCTCCCCAGCCATTTCGGAATATTAAATGAACGACTAAGAATATCTAAAACTTGTTTTCCTGGGTGACCGAGACGGTCATGCCAGGGTAAGGAAGCAGTGGTTAGAAAACAGGCTTGAGGCGGCAGGAGAGGTGCTGTGAATGGATATAAGTCCCCAGTGCTATTGTGGCGCAAGAGAATTCTTCCATTGCGGAGGTCCTTCAAAGAAAAACCAAACAGATCAAATTCTATAGAAACCCAATTATCACATGAAAAACGTCTAACGAAAATTAGGTTTTTAATTATCTGGGGACTATATAGAATATTGGGTAGGATATATGTTCGGTTGGGAAGGGTGTAAAAGCCAGTCGCAGATTTGATAATTGGAACACATTCGCCATTACCGACCAAAAGTTTAATACATGCATTAAATGATGAAGGGATTTTAATCATACCTTGGTCCTGTGTAGCGTGTGCCTCCGCTCCAGTATCCATGTATGATGTGAGGTCTTGGTCTTGCATGTTCATGGCATAAAAAGCCGTACTCAGGTCAGATGGGCACAAAGCATTGTAACCGTATCCCGAAGGAGGAGCCGATGGCTGAGGTGGGGCATAGCCTGTGTATTGGGTCGAAGGCTAATCTGCATGGTTATTGGGCTGGGCTGAGTAGCCGAAACCCGAAAGTTGGACTGACCTGTGGGCTAAATTGGTGTCGCATTGGGCTGCCAAGTACGCTGACTTGGATATGGACAGGGTGGGGTAACCCACCAGGCCCAGTTAGGATATGTCGGCATCTATGGGACCCATCCAGACGGCGCACGAGCAGAGCCCCGTCCGCTGTATTGTTGCGGGTACGGGTTCGGGCTCGGGTTGGGGTGTTGGTTCGGTTATGCCTAGGATTGGGAAGATGGCTGCTGTGATTGGTTCGGCTGCTGTGTCACCAAAACAGAAGAGGTAGTAGACTGACGGGCCTCCATGCGAATCACTTCATCTTGTAGCATCGTGCGGGCCGTATCCCAGTCGGCGTTATTCTGATGAATGAGTGATGCAGTGGTGTCGTACTCTTGTGGAAGACCTCGAACAAGTTGGAGAACAAGGCGTGATTCGGTGATTGGTTGATCCACGTCTTCGAGTTGGTTTGCAAGATCGCTTAACCGTTGACAGTAATCGTCCATGGATGAACAACTGGCAAGGGTGAGGTTGCAAAATTGTGTTTCTAAGGCAGCCGCGTGAGCCTTTTTATTGCTCATAAAAGTTTTCTCGAGTTTGAGCCAGGCAGTCGTAGCGGTTGAAACCTGACCGAGGATACGCGGGAGATGATTGTCCGTGACCGTACTCAGGATCCATTGGAGAACAAGAGCGTCGAGTTCGACTAATAATGGATACTCGGCGTCTAATACCTGAGGCGGCTCAGTACCGTCGATGTGGTGGAGCACTTTGTAAGCGACAATGTACAAACGGAATAACTTGACCCAGGAGGTGTACGTGACCTTGGTTCCGTCCAGGGTGCGCACTTTGGACTGAATGTTGGTGACTGAATAAGCGGGATGGAGGGCTGCAGGTTTGCCGACCGAAACCGAGGAGGCTTCAGGGCTCTCATCGTCCTTAGCCATGATCGGAAAAAATAAATAAAGAAGAAAATTATGGCCGGCGGCGATTAGGGTTTGTGAGCCGTAGCTCTGATACCATAAAAGTGGTCTATGGTATTATTGATTTTGAGCCAATTAACATACAATACAATCCCTTTATATAGGGAGAGATTACAAGATAACTTTAGAAATAATCTCTATCTCTAAATGCTATACATATCTCTTCTAAATATAAGATAATAATAATAATAATAATGCTAAGAATATATATATATATATATATATATATATATATATATATATATTAAAACAACAAAAAACATTTGTTGGACTGTGTATCAACCGTACATAATATTAGATGTATTATCCGACTAGGGTTTATATTTTTCTAGTAGTGTAGCGGAAACGGTATAGAGCCTAGGCTGGCTCTGATACAATGTAAGATTATGGAATACTTGATTAATTATTATTGAAGGATTAAGTTACAATATATAGACACCATAACAAAACCCTAACTAACCTAGTAGGCCCGTGGGCTAGCACTAATAAACCGTAGTCTGATAATACATCTAATACATAAAGCTATCATGCAAAGAATCACCATAAGAAATAATTAATGCAAACCATGGTACGTACATTTCGAATGTATATATATATATATATATATATATATATATATATATATATATATATATATAGTGGAAGTATAGACAAGAAACCCTCTCAAAAGGAAAAACCCTAAGAAACCCATCTCTTGGTCCACATTGTGCCACCTCACCCATGATGTTATAATATTCAAAAGGGCATAATAGACAATTCCACTACCCCCTTCTCTCTCTATCCCTATATATATTCTTTTCCCCCTCCCTCTCTCTTCATTTGTGTTTTCAAATTCAAATATAGATTTTTTCCTCTGCCCTCTCTCTACCTTGCCCACTCTCTGTCTCTCTCTAGAACCACCACCACCATCCACAACCACCAGCCACAACCACCATCATCACCCCCGGTCACCATCTAATGTCCAGCCTCCAATAATAATAATAATACCAAATCGATGGGTTTTTAAAGGCTTCAAGTTTTTCTCCCCAGATCTGCAAATGACTCGTCGAATAAGAACAACCACAACCACCATTATTAACGTCATCTTTGTAAGTATTTTTTAGTTTTAGTTTTTGACTTTTAGGTTTAATTAAGTTTTAAGTTAAAATAATTAGTTTTGATAGATCATAAGAAAAGTGTGATTTTTTGCAAACAGGTGGAAATGGGGTGGTGGGACAGATCCTAAAAAAACTAAGATATGTTTCGATGTGTTTTTTGACAAAAAAAAAAAAATCATTTAACAAGATATAAAACTCAATTTGAAAGTCACTATTCTGTTCTTTTCTTTTTCGCTGTTATCATTGTTTTTTTTAAGATATTATGTTTTGATTTTTTTAGAATAATAATAATAACATTTTTGGTTAGAATAATAATAATAAGTTGTTACATTTTGATTTGTGAGTTTTGTGTTACGTTTTGATTTTGTTGGGTTTTGGGTTTTGTTAGAAAAATAATAATAACAATTTTGGGGATAGTTTTTGGTCGCACACCAAGTGTTCGATCAAATGCTTGAATGAAAAAAAAAACACTTATGTTAACCTTTTTTATTTTTTTTATTATTATTATTTTGTTTATGTTAGATTTTTATTTGATTGTGGACATGAGGTTGATGGATCACATGTGATTGATGAATAAATTTGTAGTCTTTTTATGTTAGTATATGCTAACACATGTTAGTGATGCCCCATTATGTGTTTGAGGATCCCAAACTAACATGTGTATCTGTTTCAGTGATGGTTTACATGAGTAGGCTATTGGAAAAAGGCGGCGTTGATGATGTGGCTGTGGTAAGTGATGTTTTTTTTATAAAGATTATAGATTTTTTAATCTTTTGGTGAATAGGGTGTTTAAATAATTTTTGTATTCTATTTAATAAATTTTTGGCAAGTGAAATTGTTATGAACTCGTATAGGGTATATGTATATTTTTTTGCGGTCCGGGTCTTGTATGCTCACACACGTTAGTGATGCTAACACATGCTAGTATATGCCTAACTAACAGGTGTTAGGGTTCATATGACATACGTTAGTATGTGCCCAACTAACATGTGTTAGCGTTCACATGACATACGTTAGTATGTGCCCAACTAATTGCAGATTTTTGGTGTTGTTTATACACATGTTAGTGATGCTAACACATGTTAGTATATGCCTAACTAACAAGTGTTAGGGTTCATATGACATACGTTAGTATGTGCCCAACTAACATGTGTTAGCGTTCACATGACATACGTTATTTCAGTAAAACATATGTTTTTAGAATACACTACACGTGTCAGTGATGTCTCATTATGTGTTTTGGAGAAGCCAACTAACATGTGTTATCTTTTTTGTAGGTGAAGAGATGTTTTTGTGTTAAAGATGAAGATGTGTATCAAGAACGAAGCATAGCTAGATCTTTTTTATGTTGTTATGATAGTTTTTTTGAAAATTCACAAATAATTATGTTTGTATGAACCATTTTTTGGTATGTTTTAGTGTTGGTTGTAATGATTATTTTTATCAATTCTTAAATAAATACACATTTTATGTGTTATTTTATTATGTTCTTTTAGTATATGCCTGTTAACACATGTTAGCGATGTCTCATACGAGGTCAGAATTTTGCATCACAACACTAACGTACGTTAATATTCGTGTTGGAAAAAGTGTCATAAAGTAGGAGAGAGGTGACTTGACAAGTGTCAAATCAACATTTTTAAACCTAGGATTCAGAAAACACAAGATTACCTTAATGCCCTTAATCCAATATTTTAATAAAGTGGCCCACTTGCTTTTCATTATTAAATACAAATTAATTAAGGACCATTGATCAAACTTGATCAATGGTCACCATAGGGTTTACAAGGTTTTTCCAATAGATAGAGT
This sequence comes from Ambrosia trifida, assembly GCA_028751855.1. Taxonomy (NCBI): domain Eukaryota; kingdom Viridiplantae; phylum Streptophyta; class Magnoliopsida; order Asterales; family Asteraceae; genus Ambrosia; species Ambrosia trifida. The sequence continues at coordinate 57,702,133 of CM054128.1, read as the reverse complement.
TTCCATATTATCCACACCCTATATATATATATATATATATATATATATATATATATATATACACACACAATTAGCAACTTGGGTCACCTTTAAGAGTCACCATCCTTCCTCATCATTTGGCACCATTTCACAAATTAGTTATAGTTGGGTCACCTTTAAGAGTCACCACCCTTCTCAATCACTTAACACCGTTTCACAAATTAATTAGTTGGGTCACTTCTAAGAGTCACCACTCTTCTCCATCACTTGGCACATTTTCACAAATTAATTATCAACATTAATCTTCTTTAAAAGTCATCACTTTTCCTACAATTAGCCATTTGGGCAACTTCTAAGAGTCACTACCCTTCTCCATCACTCCCCACCGTTTCACAAATTATTATACATACAATTTGCAACATCATACGACTCGTGCATTACTACCATGTATATATATATGTATATATATATATATATATATATATAAATTGGAAACAATACATATCACAAAGCACCGATTCCGACTTGCAAGGTTTTTTTCTTATTTCAAAATCCATTTGATTTTAATAACCCGCTCCAACCTGTGTCCTTTCCACATCTCATTTTCACCAACACAATTTATGATTGTTTGCAACCGTTTTCCAGATTCATCTTTCATGTAAGGATTCTAATTTATTGTTCCTTTGAATAACGAACAAGTTAAAAAATCTAAAGAACAGGCGCATATTATTATAAAATCCTAACCTATGTGTTGCATCTTTTATGGAACTGTCGTCTGTTCCAGTAGCATCCTCCGGAAAGGGACAATGCAAAAAAAGATAAAAATAAAAAGATTTAGGTGTGTTGTTATAGGTTAGGGATAATGCAAAAATAAAAAAGGAAAGATAGTTTGAATAAAGTTTAAGAATTTCCGCATCTCATATGGTGATACTAAAACATTCATAATTAAGATCCTATCGCAACGCGCGGGCAAGTGCAACTCGTTAAAAACAAAAAGACAATAAGGGAATCAATCTATTTGATTTATTGCTACCATTAAATCAACTTTTTTACGAGCAATAAGAATAAATAAGAAATAAAAAAACTAAAAAAATAAAGAAAGATAAGAATATCCGAATAGGAATTTTAACTGGACACGTTTCTGAATCTTCTTCACTCAGTTTTCAAACATTTATTTGACTTTGTAAAGATTTTTATGTTATGTTACTTAATTTCTTATGGTCAAAGAGTTTGATCAAATGTATAAATTATGTGTACGTAAACTAATATTAATCACTTGTATTTATTTTGAATTAAAATGTGGGCCATTTGGAGCGCTCGGAATAACAAGATCTTTAATGGGAAGGAAGCTAATATTATTGAAGTCGTTTCTAGGTTTAAGTCTTTAGCGTTTCTTTGGTTAAAGTCTAGATCCAGATTCAAGTCCTTGGTTTGGAAGTCTTGGGCGTTATACCCGTTGTATATATTGTAATCTTGTTGCTCCGGTCCTTGTTTTGACGACCGGGTGCGTTCGTGTTAATGAAGTTCACATTTCAAAAAAAAAAAAAGTAGGTAAACGAGAAGAAAACGTACCAAGAGGGGACTGAGCCTGAGGTGGAGGAGAAATGGTCAAACTCACATCGTCATAAAACAGATGATCTTCATACCTTATATTGCACTTGGGAGAAAGAATCCTCACCCCCATTTTTGTGCGACAACACCCGTCGAGTCGAGCAACCGCGTCTCGTAAGCAATCACCACATTGTGTGTTCGATAGATCTGGAGTACACTGGGCAAGCCCATAAATGGCCGTGCCATTAGACCGTGCCATTTTTCCGCTAGCGTACTTTAAATATCCACCGCGGGCCGCTTCAAGTGTCACGTTTCCAAAAAGTTTTAACACGTCTTCAAGTAATCCGGTCGCGTTGTTCACATTAATATCCATATATTCCGGTATAAAGCCATTAATATTATTTCTCCCCAATATAATATTATTGGTATAATAAAGCAAACAGTTGTCATAATACCCACTTGAATCTGTCTGATTGGGGCAAATCTCCCTCAGTTTCACAATTGAGTCGCTGACACAAGTGAGACATGAAGCCACGTCAGTGTCGGCCCGACAAAGTGCGATGGCGTAGGCCGCATCGGGACTCTGGCCCGAAGAGCTGTTGAAGAAACCGAAACTGGAGTTGGTGGTGGGTAGACGGGCAAGGGTGCGATTGAGGTTTGTTCGGAAACTGCTGTTTGCTGGGTAAATGGAATCGTTACTACAATATTTACTATAAAATTCAGGTTGAGCTGAGATGTGAATGTTTAAAGAGTATATGAAATAAAAGGAGAGAAGCACAAGTGGTTTTCGTGTGAGTTTTGACAACATTTTGCGACTAGTGGTGGTGGCGACTCTAGTCAGTCACGGTGAGCTTATATAAGCTATTAAGTGGAACACTATCGACATAGATTGGAAGACTAAAAATAAGTAAATAAACGCGAAAATTTCAAATACAAAGTATTCAAATCAAATATGAGAAGGGTAACTGTTACTAGTCATTAGTCAAGATGATAGGGGAGCTAATGTAAACAATGAACCAAGTTACATGGTTCGGAGAGAGACCGTAGAAAAGTCATATATGTTGACTAATAAAAAAATCATTAATATGATGTTTTGCGGGACCCGTGGTGTGTGGGGAGGAAATTGCCGGGAGTGGAAGTGTGTGTGGAGGGGAAGTGACATGTGAATTTTATTTTTTTTAAATTTTCTTTATATAAACTAATAAAAACACAATTTTTAATAAAAAACATTATAATTAATAATAAACTACAAACTAAAAAATAAAAAAATATGAAACTTAAAAAAATTACATAAACTAAAAAAAATACATCAAACATGTTTTTAATCATCATCGTCGGATTGGTAATGTTTTGGTAGACTCCAAATATGATCAACCAAATCCGCTCGAATGTTGTGATGTGTTTGGTTATTCTTGATTTCCAAGTTGTTTAACGTTATTTCTTCATCAGTAATGTTTCCTTGACTTGATGGTGGTTCCTCACCAAAGTACTCGCATATTGCACGCCCTTCATCTTCCAAAATCATGTTATGTAAAATAAGGCATGCGTACATCACATTTCTTATTTGAGGTTTTTCCATCATTCGACATGGCATAGACAAAATGCACCATCTTTTTTTGCAAAACACCAAAAGCTTGCTCAATGTCTTTCCGTGCAGCCATTTGAGCTTTGTTAAACTTTGTTCACTTAGGGTCTAATGTAGTCCTCCGTGTAAAAGATTTGACGAACACGGCCCAATCAGGGTAAATTCCATCTGCTAGAAGATACCCGTATTTGTATTATACCCCGTTTACGAAAAAAGTTCCTTTCGGTGCAACATCATTTACAAGATCGTTGAAAATTGGGGATTGACCAAGAATAGTTCTATCGTTCGACGAACCGGGCACACCAAAAAACGCATGCCAAATCTAAAGATCTTGTGATGCAACCGCTTCAAGCATCATACAAGGCTTTTTATGATATCCACTTGAGTGTTGACCTTGCCATGCAGTTGGACAAAGTTCCCACTCCCATTTCATACAATCTAAACTCTCGAGCATCCCAGAAAAACCATGTTTTTCTTCGTGGAATTCCAAAGATTGTTGTACGTCACTAAACGTAGGTTTTCTCAAATATTTTTTTAAATATAGTTCAATGACGTACGAACAAAAATAGTGGAGAGTTTCCCTAGCCGTTCGGGCCGACATCTTTAGATAGTCATCCATTATATCAGAACTTTGTCAGTAACCCAAGTGTCTAAACGCGACTGTTACCTTTTGGAGCGTGGTAAATCCCTTCTCACCACGTGCATCGGGCCTTTGTTGGAAATATTCGTAATTATTTTCTAAATCATTTGATATTCTTAAAAATAAATTACGACTCATACGAAAACACCGCCTAAAAGTTTTTTCATCGTATCTTGGTTCGGGCGAGAAGTCATCACGTACCAATAAATCATTTGCTGCTTGTCGTTCACGAATTATATATTTTCTACGCTTGGGTTCCGAGGTCACTTCCATCATCCATTATAGATTGAACGACAATCTGAACGGTAGCCATTATCAATTCCGCTCCGTCGTCGGATGAGGAGTCCAAAGCGAATTCATCAAACGCATCAGACGAACTTGAAGTGTGGTCCGACATCTTGCACGTATTTGTTTTTAAAAAAATGATAGTTTGGAGAGGATTTTATAAAAATAGGAGAGTGTGGGTTTGGGTAGAAGAGTATATGTGATGGGATTGGGTACTGAATACACTATTCCGCATACCCAAACCCGGAGTAACATCGCCACGCGGAGAAAAGCTTATGCGCAGGAAATGGTCAAAACACATTAATGGCCAGTCAATGGTCAAGTCTCGGTCAAGGCGAAAGTCATGCATGGTCAAACGCCATGCATGAATCAAGACTACAAGCATGTTGACCAACCATTAAAGGCGGTAGACGATTCCACTATTCCCATTAATTAAGCTTTCCATATATCACCTTACTAACATAATTAAGGGTGATGGAGACAACCTAACCACGGTTAGGACTTGGGTAATGGTGGCATACGGACTCTCCTATAAAAGGGGTTACATCCCCAATAGAAGAGGACACTTTCTGCTAACCCGGAGAGCTATCACACTTGATAGTATCCCTATTCACCCCGTTTTTGTCATAAACAACTACCTTGTGTAGTCGTCTCCACACCCACATCAACTCTTGTTTGCAGGTTCTTCCATCCATAGCTGCTAGTGAAGGATCAACCCTGTGGATACTCATAATCTTATCATCCCTAACCGGTGGTAAGGCTATTCGTTTCTTCATTGGCGCCATCCTTTACGGTTTAAAACATCTTTCAAACTAGCAACCATGGCTTTCTCAAAAGATGCAAACAACAATAACACTGCTGAAGTAGATGCAACAATCAACGACGAAATTCAGGACGTTACACCAAACACCGTCACGAAGAATGTGGCTCAGAAGCAACCGGCTTCAACATTCCTGTTCCACCCAATCAGGCGGGGATCTACTGGAGGAAAAAAGAAACAAGACAACCTATCTCCGGTTGATCTGGACGAATGGTTGGCCCGACAAAATTCAAAGACAATCACCGAATATCAGAAGATGGTAATGAATCAAGCCAAACTTAATGTCCAAAAGACATTAAGTTTCGACACAAGAGAGGATGATTCAGAATCGCCTCGGGAAAACAATGTAACACCCCAACCGATGGCGGAAACATCGGGATGTCACGTATTGATGATTGTTCAGTAGCTCATGGTGAATAATAAATTTCATTAAATGATTTAAATAAATTACATACAATTGTTCTACAAGAATGTGTACATCAAAATGAATAATACTATGTACACATCTTCAAGCATTAACTCAAATCTTCAAGCAAGTAGAACCTGAAACATGTTAAGTTTGAAAATATTTTGGGTCAACAAAAGTTGGTGAGAATACATAGGTTTTTGAATATAATTGATAACAATAGTTTGTACAACAATCACAGTTGTATGATGATAGTGTATGAGTCCGACATGTAACAATGCGTCTTTGTACAATCAAACCTTGTGTCGACTGAGGACTAACTCGCAAGTTAGTTAAATGTTGTTACTGTTATCGATCATCCCTGAATTTATGCGGGGGGATGGGTTTGTCAGACCTATAGCGCTATAATCTAAACAGGCGGCTTGATCAATGTTAATGATTGTACTGTGTCTTTTTGTTACAGTCAAATGATAGAATGAATAAATGATAGTGTAATTGAATCACAAGTTTCAACAATGTAAGAATGGGTAAATGATAGAGTATAAAATGTTTAAACATGTTTCACCCCAAAATGTAAAACAAAAAAATGGGCTATGTAAACTCACCTTAGCAAAATGTTAGTCTCGTGAAAATAGAATATGTGTTGCCCAACGATGCCAAGTATTACCCTATAATTAAGTTAATAAATATGTCTAAGTCTTTCTAGTCTACAAATATATTCTAGGGTTTCGAATTGGGGATAAGTGTTTGTTTGATTATTAAATTAAATGTTTAATAATTAAGAGAAATTTGATAAATAAATAAACAAAAGTCTTTTTGTAAATTTTAAATTAAAGATGGACACAATATATAATGTTTTAAGTATGAAAATAATTTTTATAAAATTATTTCCTTAAAAATAGAATATTAAATCTATTTATATTCAAATTGTCAAATTATAACTTTAATATTTAAAAATATTAAAATTAAAGAATTATTAAATTAAAAATTGTATTTGTGTTCCAAATAAATAGAAATAATTTATATAAAATTTTGGTGCAAAAATATTGAAAAATGAATTTATTATGATTTATTTATGATTAAAACTAACAAAAATTGATTAAAAATATTAAATAAATGATTTTTCAGAAATAAAAATCATTTCAGAAGATTTTAATGTTATAAAAACTCAGAACAATTTTTGTGGGAATTTATATAATCGTTTTGATATTTTTATAGAACTTTATAATTAAAATAGAATAAACTTGAAATATTTATTATATATATTGAATAAATGATTTTTTTGAAAACTAAAAATTGTATGATAAACTTTACTCTTAGAATAACATAATATAATTTTTATAGAGTTTATAAATCAGTTTTGGTATTTAAACATAAATTAAAAAGTAATATACATAATATATATAGTAAATTAGAAGTAATAAACAGCTCAAAAAATTCTGTAGGGGAGCAGGGATCGAACCCTGTACCCTTTCTGTATAATGAAATAACCTTTACCACTGGAACAACCCCCTGTTTTTCGTTTATTAACGAAACAGAATTTTTATAACCCAAGTTGCATCTTATCCCCAAAACTAATATAAACCCTAGAAATTTTTTAGCCCTCAATCGAACCAGGAAACGACATGGAATCATAAAACGGATAAGGGGCTTTTATCCCATGTTCAAAATCGACCAAGAATATATGTTTAATTGATCTTACCAGTTGGTTTCAAGATGGGCAATCGAGGTAGAGAGAGCTACGCGAAAATACTTCAATTCAGATTAACGAGGCTTCGTGGACAACGATTTTGTTTGTGGGATCTCTTAATCGGCACCTTTAGGTTGCCCAGAACACCTCAATTTATAATATCGATCGTTAGATGGAAGGTTTTAGATTTTGACCCAAGAATGGTCAAAATTGCGTCAATCAAGCTCTTCGTGAGCTATAATTGAGTAGTTGATGGATTGGATAGTTGCGAAGTCAATTGCCAGTTATTTCTAGATGATTGAAATCAAAAATAGTTTCCAAATCTCAGGCTCAATCACGCAGTCAATGTCTGTTGGTTGACTTTCCTTAGTTTGACCAATCAAACTAAGAAAGCGTTATGTTTAAATGCATCCGAACATAATAACAAACTGGTCGCTAGACCAGCTGGTTCGTGCCTTCGTTTAACAACAGGAATACCCGGGTTCGACTCTGGTCAGAACCGGGTTGTTTTGTTTTTTTTTTTAACAGGCCAGAGAGGGGGATTGGGCCTTATCTTGGGCTGAACCTGCTGATTGGCTCAAGAAGTTGGGCTCGGAATTAAGAAAGGAATGGTTGGGTCTTGTTTGGTTTAGAAACATCATGATAAGCTTTTGTATAAACATTATAATCTTTTAACTAAACTAGATAAAAATATCTGATTTATTATTATTATTATTATTATTATTATTATTATTATTATTATTATTATTATTATTATTATTATTATTATAAAGTGGTTAAAAATAAAAGAAATATATTGTTTTCAAAATCATATAAGGAGTACATGGTGGGTAAACATTTGAAAGAAAAATACGTGATGTTACAAACAACAATGGCCGTCGCACTAAGGGACCTCGTCAGGCGGTACGTGGTGGAGACCGTGGTAGAAAATGAGGTGCATCATGATTCCAATAAAAAACAACACTCTAAGTCTGTTGCCAGCAGCCAGGCACACAAAGATGATGACCTCTACAAGCCATACAGGCCGAAGACTTTCGCCGAGAGATCAAAATTCCGTGCGCGCATCGCGCTAGCACCAATGCCCCAAGAGTGTAAACTACCAAGCACTATTGGGAAATACGACGGTTTGCGTGATCCCGACGATCACTTACACGCTTTTGACTGCGCAGGTAGCTCTAAGCTATGGCCTGTACAAGCCTGGTGCCATTTGTTCGTGCAAACATTAACAGGGGCAGCCAGAGTTTGGTATGAAAGTCTGCCTGTCGGAAGTCTGGTAGACTTCGATGACCTCATTAGAAAATTCAAGAATCACTTGTCACACTTGCGCAAACACAAGAAAGACAAAGCGCACATTCTCTTGTGCACACGTCATGAGAATGAATCCTTGGAAGATTACATTGTCAGATACAACAAGGAAGCCCTCCAGTTAGTTTGTGGAAAAGAACTTACCCGTGCAACATTCATACACGGGGTAAGAAATGATGACCTGATGAAGTGTCTGACGGGAAAAGATGGCGTGCCACAAGCCTGGGATGAGGTGATTGAAGCTGCCAAAGTATACGCGTCCTCTGAGCGATCTTTTCACCGAAACAAAAATATGCACCAAAGCAGCAGCCATCATCCATCCTCAAACAAAAGAGGAAAAGGCAAACAGTCCGTCTGGTCTAGAATTTCGAGCACAACAGAGGAAGGAAAATACTCCTCAGCGCAAGATGCACGAAACATGCTTAGCTCGAGAGGGCCCCGCGATCACAAGGGACACTCAAAGAAAAACTACGAGTGGACACCACTGTCCAAAACACCATCTGAGGTGCTAAAGACCGAAAAAAATCAATTCACGAAACCGCAAGAACTCCGAGGTGACAGACGGAACGTGGATAAGTCCAAGTATTGCGAGTATCACGAAGACCACGGCCATATGACAGACAACTGTTACAGTCTGAAGATGGAAATAGAAAACGCTATAAAATCAGGGCAGTTAACGCACCTCGTGAAGAACATGCGGAGAAAGCAGAGGGACAACACGGAAGGAGGCGAACCTTCTCAGAAAAGGATACGCAATCTCAACGCGCATCATGTGTACAACACATCGCGCAATGCCTGCAACATGATCCATAGAACCACAAGTCACAAACACACGTTTGCGGATATAAATGATGACTCATGGAAGGAAGAGCATGTAATCATGCCAAGAGTAAAAGGGGGGCCTCGTCGACAACTCCGCTAATCATCACCGGCGTCGTTGGACATTACCAGACGAGGTATATGTTCTTAGACAACGGTAGCAGCACAGACATCATGTATCAGCAATGTTTCGACCAGCTGGACGATGATGACAAAGCAAGAATAATACCAGTCACAGAGCCAATTTCCGGCTTTATTCATGAGACAATTTACCCACTGGGAATGCTCACGTTTCCAGTAACACTCTCAGACGGAAAGCACTCGCGTACTGAAACGTGTGATTTCATTGTCCTTCCCGTTAATTCCTCGCATGACATCTTGCTGGGACGGGAAGGATTGGCAAAATTCAATTGCAATGCATCCACGCCGCATCAGATGGCAGGCTTCCCTACGCGAACAGGAGTCGCATTCATCCGTGGAAACAAAACATGCCACACAACCAATGCGCTGAAGCCCACAAAGCAAACAAAACCAACTGTCAGAACCGAGCCGGAAAAATGGGTCATCAACCTTGCATTCTCAGAACAGACAGTTGTTATCGGCCATGTAATCTCCGACTCCATTCGCACACATTTGAAGCAACTGTTAACAAAGAACATGGATATCTTCGCCTTCAAACCAGCAGACATGGTTGGTGTCCCGCGTCACATCGCGGAACACAAGCTCAACGTCTACAAGAACGCAGAACCGGTCGCTCAAAAGAAACGCAGCATGGGGCTGGAGAAAACAAAGGCGATGAATGAACAAGTGATGGAACTTCTAAAGGCGGGAATTCTCCGCAAAAGCAAGTACCAAACTTGGGTGGCAAACCCAGTCATGGTAGGCAAATCCAATGGCACTTGGCGCATGTGTGTCGACTACAAGGATCTGAATAAAGCTTGCCCAAAAGATTGTTATCCGCTGCCCGAGATCGACTTGAAGGTCGATTCGTTAGCACCCTACAGGTTTAAATGCTTTCTGGACTCCTACAAGGGCTATCATCAAATCCAGATGGCCAAAGAAGATGAAGACAAGACAACATTCCGCACAGATATGGGCACCTTTTGCTACACCAAGATGCCGTTTGGGCTGAAAAACGCTCGGGCAACATATCAGCATTTAATGGAAACCGCGTTTGTAAAACAAATCGGTGTAAATTTGGAGGTGTACGTCGACGATCTGGTAATCAAAAGCAGAGAAGAAGACCAGATGTTAAACGACATTCAAAAAACTTTCGATCAATTGCGCAGTGTGCGGATGAAACTTAACCCAGGCAAATGTTCCTTCGGAATGGAAGAAGGAAAATTTCTCGGAGTCATCGTAACAAAAAGATGGTTTCCGCCCGAACCCAGATAAGGTACAAGCAATCGAGCGCATGCCATCCCCATCTTCGGTCAAAGAAGTCCAAACTTTAATGGGGAGACTTGTAGCCTTGAACAGGTTTCTGTCAAACTATGCGTCCAAATCTTTCCCCTTCATGGACACACTAAAGAATTGCTTGAAGAAATCAAACTTTCACTGGACCGCAGAGGCAGAAGCGGCTTTCCAAGAAATGAAGAAGTGTTTGAGCAATCTGCCAACACTCACTGCTACGCTGCCGAAAGAACCGCTTACCCTATACCTATCTGTCACTGATAAGGCAGTAGGCGCGGTACTCATGGTCGACAGAAATGGGGTGCAAACCCCAATATACTATGTCAGTCGTACGCTGCTGGACGCCGAGACCCGCTACTCAACAATGTAAAAATTGGTTCTCGCATTAGTCCACGCTTCCAGAAGACTGCGCAGATAATTCCAAGGACATCCGATCAATGTCCTCACAGACTTCCGCATCAATGATATCTTGCGCAAGCCAGAACCTTCTGGACGGTTGGCTAAATGGGCAATAGAATTGGGTAAACACTCGATCTCATACAAGGCAAGACCTTCCTTCAAAGGACAAATCCTTGCAGATTTTATCGCGGAAGTCCCAGCGGATAAAGTTGAAGAATGTGCAAATGAGGCATCATCAAAATCAACTCCGCCAGATGAAACTCAAAGGTGGAAATTGTTCACTGACGGTGCTTGTAATGACGAAGGAGCCGGCACGGGGTTACGTCTGATAACTCCGGAAGAGAAAGAATACACCTACGCAATAAGGCTCGACTTTCAAACAACTAACAACGAGGCAGAGTATGAAGCACTTATAGCAGGCTTACGCATCGCCAAAAAGATGGGCGCACAATACATCGAGGCCCACGTTGATTCAATGTTAGTAGCTAATCACATCGATGGCTCATATGAAGCAAGAGAGCCATCCATGATTTTATACTTACAGCACACCAAAGAACTGATGAATAGCTTCCTCCACTACAAAGTCATCCACGTACGCAGAAGCCAGAACAAACCAGCAGATGCTTTAAGCAAAATGGCGTCAACCGCATTCGATCATATGGCAAAAGACGTACGAGTTGAGGTGCTGACCAAGCCATCTGTACCACAAAAACATGTAAACGTGGTCCAGACAGGAAAAGAATCTTGGATCACCCCTATAATGGCCTTCCTGACCAAGGGAATCCTCCCATCAAACAAAGCAGAAGCAAGGAAGCTACAACACAAGGCCTTACATTATGAGGTCGCCGATGGTATCTTATACCGACGGTCCTATCTCGGACCATTGCTACGATGTGTAGATTCTGCGGAAGCCACATACTTAATAAAAGATATACACGAAGGCACGTGCGGATTGCACGCAGGACCTTGAATGGTCGTAGCCAAACTCATGAACGCGGGATATTACTGGCCGGGAATGCACCTCGATGCATTAAAAGAGTTGCGCAAATGTGACGCTTGTCAACGGCACGCGCCCGGTACACTCAGACCAAAAAATAATTTGGTACCAGTCACCGCAGCATGGCCATTCCAAAAATGGGCCATTGATCTGGTGGGACCCTTCTCTACAGCGCCAAGCAACGTCAAATACTTGGTGGTCGCCATTGATTACTTTACCAAATGGGTGGAAGTCAAGACGTTAGCCACAATTGATGGGCGCAATATCAAAAAATTTATATGGGAATTCATCATTTGCAGATTTAGTCTTCCACTGGAAATCGTAAGTGACAATGGAATGCAGTTTGCGGATCAACACTTACAAGAATGGCTCTCATCCATGAAAATCAAACAGATATTTACTTCAGTCGCGCATCCTCAAGGCAATGGCCAGGTTGAACGCGCAAACAGAAGTATTGTTGAAGGCATCAAAGCACGTCTGGGAACAAGACGTAGCGGCTGGGTGGATGAATTACCCCATGTTCTTTGGGCTCACCACACTCTTTCCAAAACAAGCACCGGGGAAACACCGTTCAGCCTAACATTTGGAACTGAGGCGGTCATCCCAACAGAGGTCACGCATCCTTCCCTAAGAGTCTTATTCGCGCAACAAACTGATAATGATAAAGAATTGAGGATGAATCTAGACTTGCTAGACGAACGCCGAGATTCGGCCTGTGTTTGAGAAGCCTCATATAAACGACAGTTAGAAAAGTATTACAACGCGCGAGTCAAAGAACAATCTTTCCGTGTTGGCAATTTCGTTTTCCGCAACAATGAAGCATCAAATGCGGAAAAGCCAGGAAAGCTTGCTCCAAATTGGGAAGGACCTTACAAAATCCAAGAGGTATTGGGAAAGGGAGCGTATGCTTTAGAACGCCTAGATGGTTCACCAGTACCACGTACTTGGAACGCAACGCAATTGCGCATCTGCTATGTTTAATCTATTATTCTCAGATTTTGTAATAAGGACTTCATGTCCAAGTCATTTATATTACAAGCAAGATTTTGTCACACAAGCCATTGTTTAATACTACAACCTACAAACCCAAGACATAAACCGTTGATGCACATACAAAAAGGGGATCATCACAAAAACAAAATATACCCCATGAACATGATGTTCAACAGCAACTGCAAAAGATTTTACTTATAACTTACACATAAAGACTCCAACATACTAGAAACACACATTAACCTCTAACCTTCCTGGGTTTAGTCTTGGTTACATCTCCCAACTTCGACAACTTCTTCATCTTCAACGGCTGCCCATCAGAGGTCCCTTGATCATCTAGATTATCAGGCCGCATGTCTTCTTGTGACAAAAAATGCTCACAATACTCAGCTAGACGATCAAGAGCATATGTTGAAGACTGATCACGACTGGGATGCTGAGATAGCTTTATCATCCCTTGCAATGCTAATCTTTCCGTGATTTAAAGACTATTGTTCGAAGAGCTAATCGCCATTTACTCAGAAAGTGTACAATAATTTTTTCAAAGGCAACTAATGAAGAAGATACGAGGATACACTTACTATAAATAGAGGAGAGAGATTATGTAATTAATTACCTTTAATGGTAACCACTCGATTACCCTAGGGCAGTGTGACAATCACCCTGACAATAGCTGTCACAACCGTCACATCAATCATGAGCAGTCTGACAAACACTTGTGTCAGAAAACGAAGATGACATCATCTAATGATTAGCACACACGTGTAAGACAAAGAAAACATTCCTATCAGTTTCACGAAAAGAAAAGCAAGATAAATTGTTCATAAAAGAGTTACAAACAAACATAAGGGAAGAAGGAAATCATTCAACCAAGATTCAAATACTGAGAGACATCGTCAGTATTTGAACCTTCTTTGTGACACCCCGCATTTTCAGGTTCCTACTTTAACTAAACTCTAGTTAACTTGCATATGCATACGTGACTAAACACTTGACTAGGGTTAGTTAGGAAGGTCTTCCTATATGTTATAGGGTAATAACATATGTTATGTGATAATAACATATGTTACATTATAATAAGTAAAATTATCATCACAATGCACACACGAGTCCTGTATCCCGAATGTTGGTGATTTGTCTAGCATACATGATAATGTGTACAATTGAAATATGATGAACGTGAAGTAACATGTTTATGTGAATTACGTGTTTATGCGAATTACTGCTTAACTGATAGTTAGTACGTAAACCATGCAAATTACGTGCATTCTATGATTAATATGTTATGAGATGATAAAAACAATAATTTTTAAGTAAGTTAGGGTGGTTAATATTATCGGGTCCGGTATTGGGCTAAAACATGATTAACGAGTCCGGTTAGTAGACTAAAAGGCCCTAATACCCAATTACTTGGGCAACAAGCCAAATCCCCTTATAATTATTGATGAAAAAAAAAATAAAACCCTAACCCTAAACCACCCTTGCGCCGTGAATACCCCCCCACACACACACACTCTTAATTTTCAATAAACATCAATCTTAATCATCTCTTCAAGCTAGTTTGGGTGAAATCTCTAGGCTTGGAGGACTCTTGCGTGGAAAGGTATAATTTTCACATGTTTTATAATGATTTATAATGCTTGAAAAGTTTAAAAATCATAGAGTATACATATATATAAAAATCGCATACATGTGTTAGTGGGAGTTCTTGAATGTTCATGGTGATTTGATGATGATGATTGTTGTTAGTAATCATAATTAGGGTTTTTGTATGATAATATATGTGTTTGATGATGATAATATGGATTATGCATGTGTTAGAGATTTTTATGCATAATTAGGGTTTATGAATAACTTGGGGTGCAAGTTTCAGTTTTCTGACAGATTCGTTAGGGTGTTTTGTAGGGTCTGTATTGTGTTGTTAAATTGGTTGTTTTGATCGATTCTTTGCATGAATGGATTGTACATGGTCTTAGCTTTTTAGAATGGGCAAAATCATCTGATTTGGATGTCGTTTGATATGTTTTTGGAATTTTATTTGATTAAAGGTCATATCAGAATTTCGGAGTTATAAATTGGGTCAACTTTAAACGGGTATAACTCAAGTTTTACAAACAATTAACTTACGAAATTTTTACAGTAGGTCAACATTGGAAAAACTCGACTTTTCCAAGTGAATTCATCCTGTTTGGATGAATACACAATTTTTGGGAATTTGTCTACTAAACTGACCTGTTGTGGAAATTTTCTGGACATAGCTGTGTTATACGAATTTTCATAATTTTTGTGTTTGGTTTTAAGACAAAACAGAAATATGGGCTTGAAACCGAATCCCCATGAATACTCAGTAAAAATTTGGGTCTTTAATTCATTTGTTAAGTATTTTAAATAATTCATTTTTCACAGCGCACAATCTGTCCTAAAAACGCAGATTGTTTACGGGTTCTTTATGTAACTATTTGGAGTTGTATGTGGTATGTAATTGACATGTACTTGTGTGAAAACTTGTATGAGACGTATTTGATGTATTAAACTGATAATAATCACTATGATCACCAACGGGATACGTAGGACATACTTGAGCATGTAGAGTCATTAGGTGTCACTACACGGTTTTGATCTTTTAAAAGTCTCGGATAAACGAGTTATATGGTGTGTTGGTTATGCACATATACTAACCTAGTGACATTTGTAATAGGGAGTCGGTAGCACTTCACTATTTGTGGAATTTGGATTATTCACTTGCAACCTAAGGTGAGTTTCACTACTCTTTTTCTCAAAAGCATACGTCTCAGGTATGAGACACTTTACTTAACATTTTCTAGTCCGGTTTGGGACTACTTACACATCCCGGGTTGGGATGCCATAGATCCTTGTGAGGGTCGGTTACTTTGCTAGTTCGCAATTGTGTCCTTGATAAACTAAACCATTTCTATCATCTGTAAGTCCTCACGTACCGAATGAGTTGCCAGGGTTGGCAAGCGGGTTATTAGTTGATAGCGCTATTAGGTCTTACAAACCTCACACCGGCTCGGGGAGCGCGGGCGTGAACTATAACTTAACGAAACTTTATCATTGTGGATAGACAATGATGTCAGGCATGCGGCACACTTATGTGGCTACACGTACATAGCAGTTCGGTATATTCGGTTAGTTATCATGAATGGGCTAGCTACCCTTGACATGCGATGAACTAGTGGTTACACGGTGCGGGGCACCAACTCAACTTACTTATTTACGTGGTTTGGGAAACCAGCGCATTTGCATATTAAATTACTTTACCTTGTGAACTCACCAGCTTTATGTTGACGCACGATTTACATGCTTTTGCAGGTAGTTAGCATCCGGTGCCAGGATTAGAAAGCACTGTACACTTCACTGCATTTGGGGTCTTGGGCGTACACATAAATTACACATTATGCTTTTACCTTTTCTCTCATATGGTTTTAATTTTGGCGCGTTGTTTTGCGCATGGTTTTTAAAAAGGTTTAAATTTGGTTTACGCTTCCGCAGCTTAACTAAACTTGGTTTTTGAAAACGAACTAAATGGTTTGGGCATTTAGAATTCGTTCATGTGACTTATGGCTATGGGATCCTGGTTTGTCATGCGCCTCGCGGTATAAACCCCGCAGTGGAAATTTGAGGGTGTGACAGATTGGTATCAGAGCCATTGGTTATAGTGAACTAGGACTGCATGTTGAGTCTAGTCTATAATCATCATAGCATAAGTACACTCACAACTTAAGTGCACAACTAGCTATTAGCTACATATATCTACAACATATGATTTCGGGAGATATGTTATCTTCTAGTTCTAGACTTAATTCTTAACACGTCAATGGTGGGAACCTAGGGTTACACCAGGTGGCGGATTACTGGGAGTAATATCCTAACTAACCTCATGGACGAGGAGACAACAATAGTACAAGGGAGGGAGCCCTTGCGAGCGTTGTGGCGCACGTACATAGGAAGCTGCACGATGCGCATGACGTGGTACCATTAAATCAACTATGAAGGAATTCGAATGCTGAGACTTATCTTTTGTCACTTAGCAAGGAGACAATTAGTTTTTGTTCCTTGTTACTTGATCCTTCTTACTCCCATTCGTAACACAGACGGGACTGGATTACGCATATAGAACTTATTTCTTACCTTAGTACCTTACGCCTAGTGCGAGCGGGCAAACGCATGACTGCATATCCTTGTTTCTCATGAGCATATGGTAGATTCATGGGAACACATTAGATCGGGGCTTGTTACACACACTCTTGGGGAGTTATGTAAAGCCTGCGACGTAGTGCAACATCACAAGGGAAGATGAAACCTACTAATGGCTGATGGCCACGATTGGAGGAACGAGTGGTATAGCTTACCACTAAACTGGCTTACATAGGACTAGAGAAGGAGGCTGTATGTGATGAGAACCATATGACACTGACACCAAGAAAGAGGAGGAAGAAGGGATGGAAGGGGAACCTGAGCAGGACGAGCATATGGAAAGTGAAGATGAAGGCTCTACTATCTAGACAGAGCGTGGCGACGATTGACTCTTACTTTTTCTTACTGGTCTTTTCTTCCTTTTCCCTTTTGTTAACTTAGATAAGACTGAGTTCGTATGATCAATGATAGGGTGGTTGAAGCCCTCGCATCTTTCCAAGCTAATAAAGACCCATTTTGTTAAACCATTCGTTTCCCCTGACTTCCACATTTGAACTTTCTTATTCCTTGAACGCACATGCTACAATAACAACCTGCCATCATATTTTCAAGCCTTTTTATTGGTCGAAAACCTCGATAGCTCCAACAGAACTGAAAGAGACCGCCTGATTGCTTTGATAGTATAAGTCATTTCCATGAGCATTTGCCCCAGGTAGGATGGGGTAATGCATGATACATGCACACTCGATGAGTTACAGATACTTGGATGGAGAACGTAGCACCCTATAATGTAATCTAGAAATTTGACGGATGGGTCTGGGATCGACGCCTACGCTACCAAGCTACAGGAGTTGGATACTTTGTGCTCGAATCTAATTAACCAACTTAGCCGGCGGATCGAATTTCAGACCAAATGGGTGGGTCCCTCAGATTCGTGGCTTGGCCACTGCAACTCACCTACCTAGAATCTAGCAAATCTTTCACCTGGCTCGCAAACTTATTGATGAAGCTGTTGAGCATGGAAATTTTCCGAAGCATGGTGCTTCATCTTCTACTTTTGCTGATAGCAAGAGAACGTGGGATAGTGTGAGGTACAAGTCCTTCAACAAACAATAACCACAACGGTAACAACAACAATAGGGCTCGTGGAATAGCAATTGTGATTGGCTCTGGGGAAGCTAGGACTGATAACAATGTCATGACGGGTACGGCACTCTTGCTTCTATCTTATATGATATTGGTACGGACTATAGTTTTGTGTCATCAAAACTTAGCAAACAACTAGGGATGGTTCCTACTCTTCTTGATACCCCGTACACCATAGAGTTAGCTGATGGAAAGCCTGTTGAGGTAACCCATATTCATCGTGACTGTAAGCTCGAGTTGGATGGGCAATCGTTCGCCATCAACATTCTACCTTTCACCCTTGGAAGCTTTGATCTCGTGGTTGGCATGGACTGGTTGTCCAAGCAACACGCTGAAATTCTCTGTCAGGAGAAGATTGTTCGTATTCCCCCTCCCAAGTGGAGAACTATTATCTATACAGGGTGATCGTGGTGGTGCCATGGTGGGCATCATCTCCTATCTGTAGGCCCAGAAGTGTATTCGTAAGGGCTATCCAGCATTTTGGCTAACATGTCAGATACTCGAGCTGAAACTGAAATCAAGATTGAGGACATCCCAGTGGTCCGAGATTTCCCAGATGTCTTCCCAGAGGAATTACCTGGACTTCCACCCGATCGTCAAGTGGAGTTCCAGATTGATCTTGCACCTGGAGCAGCACCAGTTGCACGCGCACCATACCGCTTAGCACCAGGCGAACTTCAAGAACTATCTACCCAACTCCAAGAGCTATTGGATAGGGGTATCATTAGACCCAGTTCTTCGCCATGGGGAGCTCCAGTTCTGTTTGTTAAGAAGAAAGATGGAAGCTTTCGCATGTGCATAGATTATCGGGAGTTGAACAAGGTAACGATTAAGAACCGTTATCCTTTGCCTCGTATTGATGACTCGTTTGACCAACTGCAAGGGTCGAGCTTCTACTCTAAGATTGACTTGAGGTCAGGGTACCATCAACTGAGAGTCCGAGAAGAGGATGTGGCAAAAACGGCGTTTCGGACTCGTTATGGACATTATGAGTTTTTGGTTATGCCATTCGGGCTAACTAATGCACCGGCGGTGTTCATGGATCTAATGAACCGTGTGTGCAAGCCTTACTTGGACAAATTCGTCATAGTGTTCATAGATGACATATTGATTTATTCCAAGAGCAGGGAGGAGCACGAGCAGCACCTGCGGTTAATCTTGGAACTACTGAGGAATGAGCAGCTGTATGCAAAGTTTTCTAAATGTGACTTCTGGATTCGAGAAGTCCAATTCCTTGGGCATGTGGTCAACGAGGCAGGAATACATGTGGACCCAGCCAAAATTGACGCCATCAAAAAGTGGGAGGCTCCTAGGACCCCTACTGAGGTGCGCCAATTTCTTGGTCTTGTGGGATATTATCGCAGATTTATTAAGGGATTCTCTAAGCTCGCTCAACCTCTCACCGCCCTAACATAGAAAGGTATCACCTATAAGTGGGGAGATGCCCAAGAATCTGCCTTTCAGCTACTAAAGTCAAAACTTTGCAGTGCACCGATACTATCATTACCTGAGGGTACAGAGGACTTTGTAGTGTACTGTGATGCGTCTATCCAAGGCTTAGGGTGTGTGCTGATGCAACGTGATAAGGTGATCGCGTGTGTTTCACGTCAATTGAAGGTTCATGAGAAGAATTACACCACCCATGACTTGGAACTAGGAGCAGTGGCCTTTGCTCTAAAGATCTGGAGGCATTACCTGTATAGGACAAAGTGTACGATCTACACTGACCACAAGAGCCTCCAACACATATTCGATCAGAAGGAGCTGAACATGTGACAGCGTCGATGGGTCGAGCTTCTGAATAATTATGACCGTGCCATCAAATTTCATCCAAGGAAAGCTAATGTACTAGCTGATGCCCTCAACCGTTAGGAAGCGAAACCCAAACGGGTGCGAGCCTTACAACTCACCATCCATTCTAATCTTCCTGATAAGATACGTGAAGCCCAGGGCGAAGCCTGGAAGGAAGAAAACATCGGGCTTGAAACTTTACATGGTGCTGATAAGCACTTGGAACTGAAGACGAATGGTCTTCAATACTTCATGAATCGAGTCTGGATACCACGTTGCGGGATATCAGACAACTGGTGCTCGATGAAGCTCACACCTCTCGATATTCGGTACATCCTGGTTCGGACAAGATGTATCAAGATCTCAAAACTCCTTACCGATGGCCAAACATGAAAGCTGAGATAGCCACTTATGTTAGTAAGTGCTTGACTTGTGCGAAGGTTAAGATTGAATATCAGAAACCTTCAGGCCTACTCCAGCAACCAGAAATCCCTATGGATTTCATCACAAAGCACCCTAGAATGCCAACTGGCCATACCATGATTTGGGTTTTCGTGGATCGGTTAACCAAATCGGCACACCTTCTGGCAATAAAGGAAACGGACTCGCTGGAGAAACTAGCAAATCTCTACGTCAAGGAGGTAGTCTTTAGGCATGGGGTGCCTACTTCTATTATATCTGATCGCGATGCGCGATTCACTTCTCATTTTTAGACTACTCTCCAAAACGCTTTGGGGACTCGCTTAGATATGAGCACAGCCTATCACCCACAGACGGATGGACAGAGTGAACGTACCATCCAGACATTGGAAGATCTGCTACGAGCGTGCGTGGTGGATTTTGGCAACAGTTGGGATAAGCACTTGCCTCTAATTGAATTCTCGTATAACAACAGCTATTACACTTCGAAACAGTGTGCGCCTTTTGAGGCACTTTATGGACGCAAGTGTAGGTCGCACATCTGCTGGACTGAAGTTGGGGATAGCCAGCTAACAGCTCCTGAACTCGTGCACGAAACTTCTAAGAAGATAGTGCAAATCAGGAACCAGATGGCTGCTGCTCAAGATCGACAGAAAAGTTACGCTGATAAGCGTAGGAAACCTTTGGTGTTCCAGGTTGAGGACAAGGTTCTGTTGAAGGTGTCACCTTGGAAGGGTGTGATACGCTTTGGAAAGCGAGGAATGTTGAACCCACGATACATTGGACCATTCGAGATTGTCGAAAGGATTGGTCCGGTAACTTACAAGTTAAACTCGCTTAATAAACTCGGTGGGGTACATGATGTATCCCACGTATCGCATTGAATCTAAAGAAATGCCAGTTGGATGCAACACTGATGGTGCCACTGGAGGAGATCCAGGTGGACGATCGGCTACGGTTCATGGAAGAACCAGTGGAGATTCTTGAGCGGGCGTCAAGAAACTCAAGAAAAACACTATACCTATTATTAACGTACAATGGAATTCCCGTCTAGGACCGGAATGCACGTGGGAACGCATGGATCAAATGCGGCTTAAATACCCACATCTATTTACTGGACCTGAAACTATGCATAAACCAAACACTAAACGTAAAGCAGCTCTCTCAAAGTGAATTTCGGGGAGAAATTCCTTTCAACTTGGGGATGATGTGACATCCGGGAACCAAGCACGCATTTTTCTAACTGGCTTTACTGTTTACTTTCCGAATTTCGGGACGAAATTCTTTTCAACTTGGGGATGATGTGACACCCCGCATTTTCAGGTTCCTACTTTAACTAAACTCTAGTTAACTTGCATATGCATACGTGACTAAACACTTGACTAGGGTTAGTTAGGAAGGTCTTCCTATATGTTATAGGGTAATAACATATGTTATGTGATAATAACATATGTTACATTATAATAAGTAAAATTATCATCACAATGCACACACGAGTCCTGTATCCCGAATGTTGGTGATTTGTCTAGCATACATGATAATGTGTACAATTGAAATATGATGAACGTGAAGTAACATGTTTATGTGAATTACGTGTTTATGCGAATTACTGCTTAACTGATAGTTAGTACGTAAACCATGCAAATTACGTGCATTCTATGATTAATATGTTATGAGATGATAAAAACAATGATTTTTAAGTAAGTTAGGGTGGTTAATATTATCGGGTCCGGTATTGGGCTAAAACATGATTAACGAGTCCGGTTAGTAGACTAAAAGGCCCTAATACCCAATTACTTGGGTAACAAGCCAAATCCCCTTATAATTATTGATGAAAAAAAAAATAAAACCCTAACCCTAAACCACCCTTGCGCCGTGAATACCCCCCCACACACACACACTCTTAATTTTCAATAAACATCAATCTTAATCATCTCTTCAAGCTAGTTTGGGTGAAATCTCTAGGCTTGGAGGACTCTTGCGTGGAAAGGTATAATTTTCACATGTTTTATAATGATTTATAATGCTTGAAAAGTTTAAAAATCATAGAGTATACATATATATAAAAATCGCATACATGTGTTAGTGGGAGTTCTTGAATGTTCATGGTGATTTGATGATGATGATTGTTGTTAGTAATCATAATTAGGGTTTTTGTATGATAATATATGTGTTTGATGATGATAATATGGATTATGCATGTGTTAGAGATTTTTATGCATAATTAGGGTTTATGAATAACTTGGGGTGCAAGTTTCAGTTTTCTGACAGATTCGTTAGGGTGTTTTGTAGGGTCTGTATTGTGTTGTTAAATTGGTTTTTTTGATCGATTCTTTGCATGAATGGATTGTACATGGTCTTAGCTTTTTAGAATGGGCAAAATCATCTGATTTGGATGTCGTTTGATATGTTTTTGGAATTTTATTTGATTAAAGGTCATATCAGAATTTCGGAGTTATAAATTGGGTCAACTTTAAACGGGTATAACTCAAGTTTTACAAACAATTAACTTACGAAATTTTTACAGTAGGTCAACATTGGAAAAACTCGACTTTTCCAAGTGGATTCATCCTGTTTGGAAGAATACACAATTTTTGGGAATTTGTCTACTAAACTGACCTGTTGTGGAAATTTTCTGGACATAGCTGTGTTATACGAATTTTCATAATTTTTGTGTTTGGGTTTAAGACAAAACAAAAAATATGGGCTTGCAACCGAATCCCCATGAATACTCAGTAAAAATTTGGGACTTTAATTCATTCGTTAAGTATTTTAAATAATTCATTTTTCACAGCGCACAATCTGTCCTAAAAACGCAGATTGTTTACGGGTTCTTTATGTAACTATTTGGAGTTGTATGTGGTATGTAATTGACATGTACTTGTGTGAAAACTTGTATGAGACGTATTTGATGTATTAAACTGATAATAATCACTATGATCACCAACGGGATACGTAGGACATACTTGAGCATGTAGAGTCATTAGGTGTCACTACACGGTTTTGATCTTTTAAAAGTCTCGGATAAACGAGTTATATGGTGTGTTGGTTATGCACATATACTAACCTAGTGACATTTGTAATAGGGAGTCGGTAGCACTTCACTATTTGTGGAATTTGGATTATTCACTTGCAACCTAAGGTGAGTTTCACTACTCTTTTTCTCAAAAGCATACGTCTCAGGTATGAGACACTTTACTTAACATTTTCTAGTCCGGTTTGGGACTACTTACACATCCCGGGTTGGGATGCCATAGATCCTTGTGAGGGTCGGTTACTTTGCTAGTTCGCAATTGTGTCCTTGATAAACTAAACCATTTCTATCATCTGTAAGTCCTCACGTACCGAATGAGTTGCCAGGGTTGGCAAGCGGGTTATTAGTTGATAGCGCTATTAGGTCTTACAAACCTCACACCGGCTCGGGGAGCGCGGGCGTGAACTATAACTTAACGAAACTTTATCATTGTGGATAGACAATGATGTCAGGCATGCGGCACACTTATGTGGCTACACGTACATAGCAGTTCGGTATATTCGGTTAGTTATCATGAATGGGCTAGCTACCCTTGACATGCGATGAACTAGTGGTTACACGGTGCGGGGCACCAACTCAACTTACTTACTTACGTGGTTTTGGAAACCAGCGCATTTGCATATTAAATTACTTTACCTTGTGAACTCACCAGCTTTATGTTGACGCACGATTTACATGCTTTTGCAGGTAGTTAGCTTCCGGTGCCAGGATTAGAAAGCACTGTACACTTCACTGCATTTGGGGTCTTGGGCGTACACATAAATTACACATTATGCTTTACCTTTTCTCTCATATGGTTTTAATTTTGGCGCGTTGTTTTGCGCATGGTTTTTAAAAAGGTTTAAATTTGGTTTACGCTTCCGCAGCTTAACTAAACTTGGTTTTTGAAAACTAACTAAATGGTTTGGGCATTTAGAGTTCGTTCATGTGACTTATGGCTATGGGATCCTGGTTTGTCATGCGTCTCGCGGTATAAACCCCGCAGTGGAAATTTGAGGGTGTGACATTTTTCGCGCTTATCACCAGCTGTGGACGATGTCCCTGCCCCGCCATCAGTAGCAGTTTTCTTGGCCTTCTCTTCTTGGCGCGCCTTTTCAGCTAACTCTTCTCCAAGGCGATCTGACTTTATAAAGTACTTGCGCAACTCACCAGCAGGGTCTTCAGTCTTCATATAGGCTTCTAAAAGCTCAAACACTTCAAAGTTCAAGTGTTCATAATCATCATAGGCCTTCAACAGTTCGCTATCATACGACTCGTTCTCATATGGCCCGACTTCTTTCTTTTTACCATCCACATGATGGCAAAAACCTTTGCAACACTACTATAAAACTGGCCTAATGCAACTTTTAAAAAGCAACCTTTTCAAATGAGTTGCATTTGACTCTAACACAACTTCATTAAATATAAAGGTTGCATTAGGAGGTCTAATGCAACCTTTTTAACATAAGGTTGCAAAGTTACATTGAATTTTCAACTTTTTGATTAAAAAAGTTGCAATGTTAATTACGATCATTTATGGTGAATTAGTGAAATTTTATAAAATGGCGATTATTAGTCGGTTATAGTTGATGATAGTTGGTTAAAGTTGTTGATCATTGTTTTGGCCAATGTTTTTAGAACTGGACTAGACGTCGAACCGGAGTCCCCAGCGATTCACCGGTCCAACCGATCCAATGAGTCGGCCCCAAAAAAAACGAACCAAAACCCCAAAAATATAATAAAAAAAACGATCCGACCCCTTAAATCCCGGTCTGACCGGCTGGGTCACCGGGTCAATAGCGTTTCGATGCATTGGCGGTCTGATATAGCGACCCGGACCTGCCGGGGGTCCGTTTCCCGATCCGACCGGTCCGGTTCGGGTTTCAAAACCTTGGTTTTGGCACTACTTTTTTTTCATTAATTTATAGTAGTTAAACGGTATCAGACTTGGTTTTTCATTAATTTATACACTGCCTAATCGGCAGCCCTAGCCAAAATTTGTCCCAGACTACGTTGTCTTAACTGGATCTGCTGGTGTATTAGACTTGTTCATTTTACTAATATCCTAAAATTTGATAATCCCGCCTTCCCCAATTCATATTCCCGCTTATTTCCAACCCCAAAACTCTTTCGAGGCTACCCCAACAAAACATAATCACCCTAACCCTTAGCGACATCCAATCTCCTTCCCAGGCTCCTCATCCCCGAAGCCTGAGCGGAGCCTTCACTTGTTATCGTCTACACAACACCACTGCTAGTCTGCCACAACTTATCCTCATAACTCGACCAAACTGTCACACCCCAACCGATGGCGGAATCATCGAGGTGAGACTTAGTGGTAGATTGTTCAAAGACTTCATGACACTAGATTTTGTGACAATATAGTTTAAAGATAGAATTTCATTTATTGTCTAAAAATAGAAATACAAATAGCTCAAATAACGAAAAATACAACAACAAGAATATGATAACTTGAACTAGAGTGAGTTTCTATGTCCAATCCTAAGTAGTTTTCTTGAATGTCCTGCAATAAATATTCCCTGCAACATGTATAAAATATCCGTCAACACATAAAGCATTGGTGAGCATACTAGTTTTGACATACATACATAGTATAATAAAGTTTTGCTTATAGGCATATGCAAGAGAACCATACAAACGGCGACTAGCCACGAAGAATTTTGCTTAACATGACCCATGTAGGGGGCGGATAGCCAATCCTATAGCGCTATACATGCAAGGTGGGTTGTCAACTATATGAACATTTGTATGTTAGAGTAAATAATTCTACATAGCATAGCGTACAAGCATATAATAGACTTTAGATTGCGCATGATAGAATTTAGAATATGATAAGACTTTAGACTAAGCATAATAGATTGTAGAGTTTAAAATCGTTTGAGTTTTGATAGTGATACATGTTGAGCCCCAAAGAATAAAGGATAAAAGGGGGACAAGTATGAACTCACCTTTTGGTGCGTTTTAGCAAGGTTCCAAAAGAATGAGTCTTGGGGGATTAGTTCCTTAGCCTTGGTTAACTAGAATAAAAAAAATAAAGGGTCTTAGATTCGAGTTTAGGTTATAGATTCAAGAGAGTCAAGCAAGCCTTTTAGGCGAACCAAAACACAAACCACCATGAAGGTGATTCGGATGGTCATAAGAGTCAAGCAAGCCTTTTAGGCGAACCAAAACACAAACCACCATAGAGGTGATTCGGATGGTTATGAGAGTCAAGCATTGGTAAGGTAGGGATGTATCCACAAACCTTTCCGAGTTATTAAATTAGTAGAGTTTATATAATTTAGTATTTATATAATATAACTTAGGAAGTAGGGTATGGTGACTTAGTTTGGATGAGCCTTGGCCTTCCTTTTGTCAATCATGAACCATAACACAAGTCCTTCCATCATTGAGTTGTTGGTGAACTTGGTTGGTATTATTAACAACCTAGTGCATAAAAGATAATAGAAGATGACCACATTTGAGGCCTCAAATTGGTGCCCTACTCATGTTTATTTGCCATGGCAAATAGGAGAGAGGTCCTAGAGGTTTCCTCAAAGGGTTTGAAGAAGAGGAGAGTGAAGAAAGTAGAAAAGAGGTTGGAGGTGAAGTGAGAAACTCACTTATTCTTGAGAGAATTCTTGAGAGATTTGGAGATTTAGAGAGGATTTAGAAATGAGCAAGTGTTAGAATGGGTAGGAGTGATGTATTTATAGTTGGGGTGAAGGGGTTGGGTATTTAATGAATTAATTAGGGTGGTTAGAAGTTAATTAAGTGGGGTTAAGAGTTAGCTAATGGGTTGTTGATGGTTATTCATGCTGTCTGTCGACCTTAAGTCAAAAAAAAAAAAAAAAAAAAAAAACAAATAACCGAACAACATATAATATGTTGTATGTTTGTTGTTGTTGAGAAAAGTCAACATGATCCACTTAATCACGTTTTCTTTGTTTTCCCTTTTTTTAGTAATATTATTATTATTATAAAATATATGTTTTTTTAAAGTAAATAAATATATATTAAGATCTTAACTAAATGAGTTTCTAAATTGATTATAATAACGACTCGTCATGAATTGGTATGAGTAACCTACAAGAAGCGAATAAAGGCGAACTTGGAATTTATTAAATATAAAATTTAAAATACATGTAAAACTAAAAATTACGCGATGTTACAGTCTCCCCTACTTTAGGAAATTTCGTCTCGAAATTTAATTAAGAATCAACTTTTGCAAATTAGGTAAGTGGTTTGATACGGGTTTAATAAGAACAAAAACTAGTTAGTTTATTATGTGAAATCAAATACTATAGATAGTCACTGTGCGATAATTATGCTCGTAAGAGAAAAAATTTTAACCCAAGGTTATACGTAGAAATTTGAAATTCTAACCGACTAAAGCATTTTTGTAAGGTGGTGGATGGTAGATAAAATTCGCAAGTTTAACCAACTAAAACATTTTTGGTGATTAGTGAAAGAAAAATGGTACATATAGGTAGGTTTGAGTATGAGGTTAATGTAACAAATGTTGGGAAGATAAGTAAATATACGGTATAACACATAAGAAGTAGTAGAAATTTTTGGTTTGTAAAAAAAAATGTCCTTGGGTAATTGGGTGGAATTTTAAATATGTTAGCATAATATGTGACTAGATACGGGTATGAGTAGTATTTAGTAATAGATATTTGGTTTGCACAAGGTCGAAATTTGCTTTATATATATATTTTTAAAAGGCGACTAAAATTAACAAGAAATTGGACTATTTGAAAATAGTATTTATTTAGTTTTGAAATCCAGTATATAATTAGTCAAGAAAATATGTGAAAGTGAGGAACAAATCTTGTTTTAAATACATGAATGCTTTAAGATGTTAAGGACAGAGTTTACGGGACTTACAACGAGATTTTTGATAGTGATAGGATAGTTGATTAAGCAAGGAAAGGCAAAAGGAAGGAAACGAAGTTGATGGAGATTACAAGTATATATTATTCACGGCAAGAATGATGTTGCATAGTAGAGAGTGTGGTTCAAAACAAGGTTATAATATGTATATGAGATAAATAATGCAAGCATAATTAGAATAACACCTAGAACATAAACGGGTTCGCAAAGGACAAATAACGTAAGTGTTGGTCAAAATTTAAAGTCAACACCCCAAAACTTCTCATGGTATGAATAACTCTACTTTTGGTAGTATGACAGGACATTTATGTATAGGATGTACCAGCGGCGTATCCACCATGTCGTTATCATACCTCATCCGTGTCGTTATTCAAGTCATGATAGGTTTCACACACCGGGACTCGTTATGTTTTCCATTCGCCAAATTTTTGTAATTACGTGTGCACCCGTAATTAGTCCAATTGTCGTATGGTTCACATAATTTGTCTTAGTTATGTGTGGGTTGCTAGTGAACACAAAATACTTATCCACAAATGAGAAGACATTAAACTAGGATATTAAACAGTTTTGATGTTGTAAACATAGCAAGCAACGTGACATGTAAGCGCATATGTGAGAAGGCATTAAGTAAGTTTTTTTTTTATGTTGTTAACGGTATGTGTTTTTGACGTGGATGCATGGTTTCATGACATAATGGTGTAGACTTGTGTATATGTGGTTACGTTTAGATGTATAAAATCAAGCAAACGTATGGACAATTGGGTTTTTAATGAAAACGTGTAAAATGTTTTGACTGAGGGTAACATAAAATTCGAGTTCATTACAAATTGAGTTTATGGGTACGCGAGCAATTTTAGCTTTTCAAGATTAAGGGTCAAGTTTGATGGTAGAAGAATTTAGTCCGTTGAATGTTAAAGAAAAACATATTTAGTTGAAGTGGGGAAAATTTAGTGTAAAAGTCTTTATCGAAGATTGTCGTTTGATTTATGAAAAATTCATTTTATTAAGCGAGGAAAAGTAGTTTATTGACAAATTTTAGTTTGGCGTTGATGAATATTTTGACTCGTGATGCGATTTCAAGAGAAAAGGTTTTGGGATTATAAAGAAGTAGGTTATTTGATTTAGCGTATCTTTGCTCACAAGTCCTGTTTACAAAAGAATTTTTTTTTTTTAAAACACTTTTACCATTTAGAATCTTGTTTGTCATACAGACTCGACGCACGCATTTGTTAGTGGTTTGAAAGTGAGGATTTTATAGAAGAACAGGCATCCTTTTAGAAATAGTAGGAAGAATTTTGTTCAAAAATTTTGAAAAAGATTGTGCGCGAGGAGAAAAAGGTTTTGCGATGTTTGAATTTTGCTGATAAATTATGATTGTAAACAAGGATAACGATGGTATTTCATAAAAAGAAAGTTTCACATCCGAACAAATTTTTTTTTTTTTGAAAACGTTACATAAGGAAATTCTAATTTTATTTTTTTTTTTTTAAAGAAAAGTCAATCTTCTTTAGTGTGGTGAGTGGGTATTCCAGCATCGTAGATCACCATGGCAAGTCTTGGGCACTGGTTGCGCCCATGGGTTTGGTCGTTGCACTTGGAGCATATCCATCCATTAGCTTTAGTGAATGAGGTAGTGCTAGTAGGTTTTTCGGGTCGTGGTTTAGTGGTGTGGCGACAGGTTTTGGCTAAATGATCATATGCATCAAAGTTGGTGCATATGCGACATGGTGTGTGAGTGGGATGGTGAAATTTACAATTGTTTCATAATGGATAGGTTCCACGAGCCTGCTTTTTGTTGGGGATCGGAGTCTCAAGTGTTGTCGAAGCGTGACTTCGTTTGAGGTTTTTGCGTTTGAGGTTATCCTTTTTCGTTTGTTTGGTAGGGGTATGCGTAGAAGGTTTAGTATCTACATGGTTTGTGCTGTCCTGGATGGTATCGCCAGGGTTTGGAATTGGGTTTGTTGGTGTCTCTAGGTTAGGGAGGATCTTGACTAATTCTTGGGCAATAAGACTTGCCAGTTGGTTGAGGTCGATGCTGTTGAGACGGGAAGACATCTACGAGAATCATACATAAGAAGATTTGTATAAGCGTTTTTAAACAAAGTGACTTTTGAATTTAGGAAATAAGTTACTAGAATTTTGGTTAACAATGAAAAGCTTACGGGTAAGATTAGATCGGTGAAATTGATGCAAATTTAGATAAACAAAATACATACGCTCAAGTTGTTCTCATAGATTTAGTATGCACGTTCAAGTTACACGTATAGAATGCAAGTTTCACATTGTTCAAATAGCGTAACACATATGTATAAGCAAGTATAGTGCATTTAGTTAACATAAAGGAGTTTTGATTTACGTCGGTTGCGATTATTAGTATTGTTTGGAGATCGCGAGAGTAGATTGTAAATGCGAGTCTTGAGATCGAGTGTGAGAGGATAATGTACAATTTCAAGTAAATCGAATATATAATGAAAACATAGCATGAAAACAACATTGAAAGTAGTATTAACATAAAATGAGAGGCTTCTTTTAAACAAAACAATTGGAGTGTTCCGAAACGGAACTAAGACTAACCAAAGTGATTCGAATTCACCTTTGAGTTTGAAAACATGCTTTGGCCTAATAGGTGGAAATACTCTCGCCGAACTTGCGGTTAACGGTATTCACCCTTCCAGTTACTACATGTTTCTTGTCATTAGTAAATTTGAGACTTTGGCGAGATTTTAAAAAAAATATCAAGGATTGAAACTAATCGCTAAGTTGTGGATTTCACTCCTATCTTAGTGAGGTCGTTTCTTTGAGTGTGGTTTGTACACTTTGTCCAACGTGGTAAGAGAATTAATTCTAACCTTCGATTGGTAAGTGTCCACTAGGATGAGAATTGTGAAATTTCCACCAAGGTGAGGATATCACTCCTATCTTGGTGTAGTTTAAAAAATACAAAGAATTCACGCGGATTGAAAGTTATCACCAAAGTGAGGGTTTCACACCTATTTTGGTGATTTCTTTCGTTTGTGGTATACGAGTGTCTTCGAGTGTAGAATAATCCACAAATAGGAAGGTAAATTTTTGAAGACAAGAGGATAGAATAGAAGCAACATAGGGAGAGCAAGTATTTTAAGCATGATAAAAAGGAATGGTCAAAAAGGTTCTTAACTATAGTCTAGGTCAAAACATGGCAATTTTCCTAATTCCCTATAGTCATGGCTCTGATACCAATCTGTCACACCCCAACCAATGGCGGAATCATCGAGGTGAGACTTAGTGGTAGATTGTTCAAAGACTTCATGACACTAGATTTTGTGACAATATAGTTTAAAGATAGAATTTCATTTATTGTCTAAAAATAGAAATACAAGTAGTTCAAATAACGAAAAATACAAGAATTTGATAACTTGAACTAGAGTGAGTTTCTATGTCCAATCCTAAGTAGTTTTCTTGAATGTCCTGCAATAAATATTCCCTGCAACATGTATAAAATATCCGTCAACACATAAAGCATTGGTGAGCATACTAGTTTTGACATACATACATAGTATAATAAAGTTTTGCTTATAGGCATATGCAAGAGAACCATACAAACGGCGACTAGCCACAAAGAATTTTGCTTAACATGACCCATGTAGGGGGCGGATAGCCAATCCTATAGCGCTATACATGCAAGGTGGGTTGTCAACTATATGAACATTTGTATGTTAGAGTAAATAATTCTACATAGCATAGCGTACAAGCATATAATAGACTTTAGATTGCGCATGATAGAATTTAGAATATGATAAGACTTTAGACTAAGCATAATAGATTGTAGAGTTTAAAATCGTTTGAGTTTTGATAGTGATACATGTTGAGCCCCAAAGAATAAAGGATAAAAGGGGGACAAGTATGAACTCACCTTTTGGTGCGTTTTAGCAAGGTTCCAAAAGAATGAGTCTTGGGGGATTAGTTCCTTAGCCTTGGTTAACTAGAATAAAAAAAATAAAGGGTCTTAGATTCGAGTTTAGGTTATAGATTCAAGAGAGTCAAGCAAGCCTTTTAGGCGAACCAAAACACAAACCACCATGAAGGTGATTCGGATGGTCATAAGAGTCAAGCAAGCCTTTTAGGCGAACCAAAACACAAACCACCATAGAGGTGATTCGGATGGTTATGAGAGTCAAGCATTGGTAAGGTAGGGATGTATCCACAAACCTTTCCGAGTTATTAAATTAGTAGAGTTTATATAATTTAGTATTTATATAATATAACTTAGGAAGTAGGGTATGGTGACTTAGTTTGGATGAGCCTTGGCCTTCCTTTTGTCAATCATGAACCATAACACAAGTCCTTCCATCATTGAGTTGTTGGTGAACTTGGTTGGTATTATTAACAACCTAGTGCATAAAAGATAATAGAAGATGACCACATTTGAGGCCTCAAATTGGTGCCCTACTCATGTTTATTTGCCATGGCAAATAGGAGAGAGGTCCTAGAGGTTTCCTCAAAGGGTTTGAAGAAGAAGAGAGTGAAGAAAGTAGAAAAGAGGTTGGAGGTGAAGTGAGAAACTCACTTATTCTTGAGAGAATTCTTGAGAGATTTGGAGATTTAGAGAGGATTTAGAAATGAGCAAGTGTTAGAATGGGTAGGAGTGATGTATTTATAGTTGGGGTGAAGGGGTTGGGTATTTAATGAATTAATTAGGGTGGTTAGAAGTTAATTAATTGAGGTTAAGAGTTAGCTAATGGGTTGTTGATGGTTATTCATGCTGTTTGTCGACCTTAAGTCAAAAAAAAAAAAAAAAACAAATAACCGAACAACATATAATATGTTGTATGTTTGTTGTTGTTGAGAAAAGTCAACATGATCCACTTAATCACGTTTTCTTTGTTTTCCCTTTTTTTTTTTTTAGTAATATTATTATTATTATAAAATATATGTTTTTTTAAAGTAAATAAATATATATTAAGATCTTAACTAAATGAGTTTCTAAATTGATTATAATAACGACTCGTCATGAATTGGTATGAGTAACCTACAAGAAGCGAATAAAGGCGAACTTGGAATTTATTAAATATAAAATTTAAAATACATGTAAAACTAAAAATTACGCGATGTTACACAAACTCTAATCGAAGCCGCTATCTTTCGTATTTATCCTCTTCCCCAGTGCACATCTCTACGACTCTACATTAATGACAAATCCAGTATCAACTATCGTCGAATAGTGAGGGTTATAAATGTGTCATGAGATTACCATTGTTTGCTGCGCAAAATGGAAACTGATTCCTGCAAGTACACTTTAGCTTCTTTGATTTGTTCTTCTCATCTTGCCCAATTCATTCCATTTTTAAATAATACACTTTTAGTGAATATATCATTCTATCATCTTAAATTTTTTTTTTTTTGATGTTTATACTTATCAATCTCGTTTATATGTTCCTTTCTTTGATATTAACCAACAATTGTTCACATTTTAGAGGTTAGGGAAAAGGAGATGCATCTAACAAATTCTAACAACATCATTAGTGCTGGGTGATTAATTGCTCTCTGATTCTAATTTGAACTTTGTGATAGTGTTGTAGAAGGCTATATTTTTAACTGAGCTCTTGATTATTGGTACTTTATTGTTGTTTAGGCAATTTTCTTAATGTATTGTAAGTGACGTGAATTTCATTAAAACCTTTGGAGAGTAACACAATTCATGGCTTGAATGGGTTTTTTTTCTGCAGATAGATTGGTGAGTTTGATTACGTTGCGTCCTATGTTATTTCATACAATCTGTGTACAATTACCTTTTAAAGTTTGATACAAATTAATTGTTTTTTCTTTTTCAGATATATTGAGGTGCTTTGTGTATTTAAAAATAGGAGTCATGGAAATAAATAATCCTAACTATTGCTTTTTGACCGATAATGGTCCTAACTACGAAAATAACCACTAGCGGCCCAAATTTTGACATATTGGCCACCAACAGACCCAAACTATCTGAAGCTAACTCCGTTAGTGTGATGCTGACGTAGGATGCCAGATAGGATCATTTTGCCACCTAGGATGCCACGTAGGATCATTTTTCCACCTAGGATGCCCGTCAGATGCCACGTAGGATCATTTTGCCACCTAAGCATGCCATGTCAGCATCACACTAACGGATTTAGCCTCAGTTAGTTTGGGTCCGTTGGTGGCCAATATGTCGAAAGTTGGGACCGCTAGTGGTTATTTTTGTAGTTGGGACCATTATCGGCCAAAGAGCAATAGTTGGGATTATTTATTATGCATGCAAAGTATGAAACGTATGTATGTAAAGTATGAAAAGTATTAACCTGAATATGCCGGGTGTCACAAATTACCGCCGTATTTTGCAAGTTTCCATCTACAAAGAAATACTTTAGAGTGATCATTATAGTGCTTTAGGGCAATTCACTGGCTGTAATAATTATTACCTTGAAACTCGAATTTTGAAGTGACGTGATATTTTTTTTACTTATATTTATTTATCAAAAATATATATATATATATATATATATATTTCTATTAATTAAAAATTAATAATAAATTAAGTTAAACATAAAGATTTTAAAAATTATCCTTTTTTGTTTATAATATATGTACTGTAAAATAAATGTTTTCATCATTTATTGAATTTCATTTTTATTTGATCTATGTTTTTGTAAAATGCAATATAATTTAAAAAAGATAATATATGTTTATATTTATATATAAGATTTACAATTTTCAAGTATTTTTAATTCAAAATTACTTTTTTATTTCAAATTACAGTTACCATAAATATGTAATAAACATTAGGAATTGTTAGTTTATTCACAGTATAAAAAGTTGAGAAATTCGCAATATTCATTTTCTTTTTTTAGATTTGAAAAGAACTATTTTCAGTTTAGAACTGCCCATGATATATGGATAATGATATTAACATTTTTTTATTATTTTTGTTGTGTTGAATTGTCTTTCTTTATATCAAAAATAAATACAAAATATCAAAGGTAACTTCCAACTTTAGGTTTACTTGAAATCTAACTGATAAAGTTGAAAACCAACTTTACAAATAATTAGTATATTTTTTATATATTCTATAAAAGGGGAGGAACTCTCAATATTTCATTTATCATCTCTATACACGTGTCCATCCAAATTGTATAATGATATTTACTGTCAAATGTATTTCCATAAATTTTCGGAAGATTCTTACAGTCAAAGGAAAATAGATTACCAACAATCCGTTGGTAACAAAGTTGGAATTCATGTTTTTCGTCATTCATACAATCAAAGGCAGGCGTCATTTGTATTAGTGACACTAAGAGTAAACTATATATAACATTATTTTATTAGTTGTTTTGCTAATGGTTTTACTATTGATGCAATGAGTAAAAAATATTATTATAATATGTGAGACATTTTATCTCTCTATAAAAGGCAAGCAACTCGTCATTTCATTTTCCAAATTTATTTCTCTTCATTTATTATGATAAATAACTAAAGCTACCATCGATAAAAAATATTATTTTTTTCTTATGAAAACAAAAAAATGGATAAGAGTAAAGGCTTTGATAATCAAGTTGAAATTGGTATTCTCGAAAGATCCTTACAATCAAAGGAAAATATTATTCTTATCACGATCTCCTTTACAGCATGTCTAATTAGAGATGGGTGTATAGTGAAATAACATGTCTCTGATTCTTAAATAGTTAAAGCTATTATCTGTAATTATTTTTGTTTTTGTTTTTGTCTTCTTCAGGTTTTTTGGTCATTTTCTCTTTGTATTTGTATGTATTTTTCATTGTGATGGAAGAAATGTCATAGTTAGCATTACTTCAGTTTTGTATGTATATTGGATTTTTTTCCTTTGAATTCTTACGTTTTTTTGTATTTTGGTGACTTTTGTATCGATATGTATATTGTATATACCTTTGTTAGAATTCTTACGTTTTTTATATTTTGGTGAGTTTTGTATCGATATGGATTTTTTTCTTAGAATTCTTATGCGGTTGTAATAATATAAAGTTGAATTCTATAACAGCTTTTTTATTTTTTAATTTGCTGTTCAGTAAACAGATCATAGCTTTTGGTTTGTTTATGTTTTTTATATTTTGTTTATAATAATTGTATTAAAAAAAGATATATTATTCGTTAAGTTTATTTTTAAGCAACAACTGTTTGTTATAACAGTTGTATTGTTAATAATCAGAGATTACTTATAACAGAGGCATAAGCATCAATAAGCAGGCATATCAACAGCCCAAAAATAATGATTACGGTTTTGAAGTAACTTTATTAAAAATATTATTTTATTATTATTGTTGTGTTTTACAGTTGTCTTTCATTCTATAAAAAATAAATTAAAATTTGCATAACTAACTTCCGACTTTATAGTTTCTTGAAATGCAACTAATAAAGTTGAAAACCAACTTTACCAATTCGAACAGTTATTATATTTCAGTCTATAAAAGGGGATGAATTCCCAATATTCATTTTGAGTATTCTCACTTTACATCTTTACATTCAATATGCATTATGATATTACTTTTAATTCTTCCACAAATTTTTCGAAAGATTCTTTCAATCAAAGGAAAATAGGTTGCCAACAGTTTGTTGGTAAACTACTTCAAATTGATGTTTTCCCAGATTCTTCAAATCAATGGAAAACATCAATTTATTATTATATATATATATATACATCCACTTCCTATCTTCAATGGTTAAGCTTTTTGGATCTGAATAATATTTACATACGACCTGCTGTCGTGTGCTTGTTCCCTATTGTCAATCTTTAGGGCTTTTAGATTTAATATATTGGATCTTGCATATTAAATTTGCAAAGATCTTGATGAATATATTCATGAATCTTCTTCATCCACGCATAAGTGTGAGACTCGTATTTCCCTTTGGTCGTCACTAACACCTGGATGATCATTTTATTCGTTAAGGCTTTTAGAACCAGGGGACATTTAAATATATTCCGATGATGCTGGCATGAAATATCATTCTCTATTGTTAGGTTGTTATAAATATATTTTTATTTACGTTGTATTTTTATGTAGTTTGTAAAGTCACATATTGTAATTGTATTGTCATTGAAGTATTTTTTTTAAATATATTTGTATTTCTTTTTTTATAAGTCTTCCATATTGTATTTATTTTCTTAAAGTAAATATTTCACTCAAATTATTGAATCGTATAACAGGTGTTTGACAGAGACGTTGTTAAAGAGAATTATTGTTCTAAATACAAATTTGAGTATAATAAAACTGATTAAATAGTCCACCGTTAAAATCAACAGATTATTGATCTTTAATAATCAAACATTTAAAATGTAAAGGTGTTATAGTTGTTAGTAGCAACTGTCTAAGTCAACAACTGTTTCAACCAAACACTTGAATTTACATATGTTATCAACAGTTTTTTAAACAGTGTTTCAAAATTCTGCTATATTAACGGCGTCTTTTGAACGACATTATTAAATACGGTTTTTCTTTCAACTTTATATATATTTACCTCTTAATTTGATCATCCTCTTTTTTGTTTTGATATGTTTTATCTCAACAGGCCTTTAATTTGTGTGTACATTTAACTGACATTTTGAATGGAACAGACCTTACAAAATACAGTTTTTATTTTAAACACTAGGTTGACTCTTTAATTTGATTTTTACCAAATAGAGAGTATAACAGTTGCTTTGTTTCCTTTTTTTGGTTTTTAGTAAACAGACCTTAAAGTAAATGTTTCCAACATACACACAGATGGTAATAAGCAAATGTTCTCAAAACAACAGGCGATGGAATAAATAATGTTGTTTTTAATAAACAGAGGTTAACATTTAACATTAAAACGTACATAATAATAATCATATCTACTATACAAAACTACTTAATTAAAATTTCAAAAATCCTTTGTTTCTTTTTCAGTATCTCCCTTGAAATATCTTCTTTTAATTCCGTCAAGGATTCTTTGATGTTGTTTTCGATTTGTAGTTGTTGCGTCAAATAGTCTTCTATCTTGTCTCTTAAAGCACTTGCTGGTTCATGCAAGGCCATATCTAGCAGGGCAATGTTTTCCCAGCATTGTTCCTTAATTTTTTCTTCGATCCTCTCTACTTCATTGCAAATATTTTAATCTTTTCTCTTTTCCGTTAGTGACCAAGCGCTGGATAAAGACTTAACATCTGATGTATCAGCAAAATGGTAGTATGATCTATTTGCCATTTTTGTAGATGAATTTTAGAATATGTACTGTGTGGAATTTATAGATAAATTTTTTCGTCTATTTGTTTTCCAAAGTCTTCGTGCATTTATGTTTCACACGTTAACCAAGTATAATAAATATTCTACCGTATGACCTTTCATCTTCACGCGTTGTCAGTCTATAAAATACTAAAGACATTCGAAAGTTTATCATAAACAATTTTAATTAGTAATATATTAACATTTACATTTTCAGTGTTCACCAATTGTTTTAATGGCAGCCCCAAGTGTTAACTGTCACACCCTCAAATTTCCACGTGCGGGGTTTTACCGCGAGGCGCGTGACACACCAGGATCCAAGTCAACGGTCACAATAAACGACAACTGTATGATATGAAAACAACATAAATTTCCCATTAAGTTTTAAAATCAACCCATCGTTGCAGAAGCGTACAACTTTATTACAACTCAAAAGCAAAACATGAAAGTCTGATAATATTCAAAATGAAATGCAAATGGATCCTAGACGCTGTGAGACTCCGTGCGCCTATACGATGCTGCTACCTCAACGACCTGAGACAAACATGCTAAAAACGTCTGCAAATAATGCCGGTGAGTTCACAGGTTTTTAAGTAAAACGACTCCAAAAGTTTCAAAGAATACCTGTCAGTACTACGATTGGAAAACCATCACTAGACACGAATGCAAGAATTCATGAATACACCTGCCCGAACATACGAATGCAAGAATACAAGAATACCGCAAGAGACAACATGCACCCGTCTGACCTCCAGTCGACGAGTGGGGCCGGTCACGCCTAAATAGATCTATCCATATTTCAACCGTTGTGCAACCACCGCACATTCATGGTTTTCCCCGGGACTTTAACAAATCGTATAGCAACCCAAAAGAATACCCCAACACATAAAAAATTCAAGAATACTAGTACGTAGTACCATATAGTAACCAACGACTACCTTGTAAGCTTTACCAATACGAGTACTTAGCAAACCATAGGTTTTATGAATATGAAAAAGTGATATGACACATGTTTTATGAATACGAATACATAAGATCACGCACCTTTTATGAATACGAAAACGTAAGTTGACACACCTTTTATGAATACGAAAACGTAAGTTGACACACGTTTTATGAATATAAGTACCCAGCATGTTTTCTCCCCTGAAAGCAAAACCAGTAAAAAGTGGGGCCGTGAACTCACCTTAGAGTGCGTCCTCAGTAAAATAGAAACCCGAAACGTGTGTGATAGTCCCTACTAGTGGTGACCTATCAATGAATTTACGTAAGTGTGACGACTACTAACCCGAAGGCTAATTAGTCCCCAATTGTCCAGACCGTGATTGTGTATGTTGAAAACATGTTTAAACGTTAAACCGACCAAACCAGACAAAACCCGACATCCCATTGGTGACCCGTCATCACACATGTTAGCCACATACAAGATATCATGCAACATATGCAATTAAACACTTAGCATGCGCAAACATTCACCCTATCTAGCATAACGCCCAATTAACGCCTAAACAAGTCCGAACACGTTTTACCAAGTTATTAGACATGTCACGGGGTTCCTAACATGTTCCTAGGTGTCAAACCGTGTTCCGGGATGTTAAAATGCGCATATAACAGCAGTACACGTGTTTAGGAATCAAACATGCATTTAGGAAGGTCAACTAGTGATTAGGATGGTCAACTAGTGATTAGGGTTGTAATAACATGTACATACATGCGATTAGGCTCCCAATCGCCCCTGTTATTGGCGATTAGGAATTCCTAGTCGCCTCTGCTGCACATTTCCGCCTTTTCGCGTGTTTAACCCTCCAAATCAGATCCGAAACATGTAGAAACACCCAATATCAAACCAAAAACATTTATCAAACTATTTCACACAAAACCCCCAATTTATCATCATCCTAACAGTCCCGAATGCAAGCGTTTTCCCAAAATGGCATAACTAGCATGTAAACATCACATCAACATGCAAAACTTACCCTAAATAGCAAATATCCAGATTTCATCACATAATGACGTTGCCCGACACTATCCTACAGATCTAGCATCATCCTAGAGTAAACCCTAACCTCAAATAATCAACAAAACACAACATATCATCATCAATCATTCAAACGGGTCAAAACGCCTATTATCAATAATATACATCTATGAACCTTCAAACTCCTAGGTTAACATCACAATAACTCATTTAGATCAGAAACAAATCAATAACACAAGAATGATAATGTTTAAATAATAAAAATCCTATCTTGCATGCATACATCACATATAACAAGCATAGAGATTTGGGTTTGTTTAGAAACTGATTTTAATGAGTTTTCAAAGACACAAATGTTTAGAAACCAGGTCTGGACCTTTTGGGAACAAAACAATATCATTACAAAGGTTTGGGATGAAGAACACACCTTGAAATTGCAAGATTATGAGGTGTGAGGCTTGGAAAGGTGATTTCTTGATCAAAAACGTGTTCCAGAGGTTGAATAAGGTGTGGGATGGCTTTGGGGTGTATTAGGGTTTCACAAATGATGTTTTACAACATAAGGGTGGTATTTATAGGCGTTTCTAGTCGTTCAGCACATGTCAGGAGATTACACAGTAGTACAGGCGATTAGGGTTCCTAATTGCATGTAACTACTAGCGATTAGGACCCAATCGCCCCTAAGGATCCCCCAATCTCCTGTTTTACTGGCGATTAGGCCAGTCACTGGTGCCTAATCGCCTGCAGCCTGTAAATGGGTTTTTGGCGCGTTAAACACTATTTTAACACATGTAAGCATGTATTCACATACCGATAAGTCACATAATGTTTATAAACATATAATGTATGATAACTAACACGTTCCCATCCGTTCACCAATTCCCGGGACTTGAGATTTACGTGTGTGCGTTAAACCCGGCGATTCTACAAATCACCAATCCGTGTTCACATGGTCATGGACCGACTCCCAATGATCCCGTGGATCATTGTAACGACTCCCGATGATTCCCGGAACCATCATGACGACTCAACTGACCTAGTTAAGTATGTTTGAAAACGTTTTTCGCTAAAGTAGACTTATGTGTTTTATAAAATGTTAACCTAAACGTGTCGGGTGTCACATTAACCGTGAAGATGAAATGAAGGACTTTGTTCTTAATCAAATTACACGACAATACTATCAAGATTTGAAGACTACAAGGGAGTTGAAGATTTGTTTTGACCGTTTGCACTCGGGCACGCTTGAGCGAGACGTTGTTCAGTGGATTTTGAAGTCAATGCCTTCAACTGATGTTCGTGATTTGTCGTTGTTGTGCAATTCAGAGTCCAGTATTAAGGATGTAGAACTTTTGGCAAGATTCAAAGATCTACACGCACAGCTTGAAGCTTCAATGGAATTGAAGCTTAAGTTTATTAATTCATTTAACTAGGCGTGGATACCATCCATCGTATATCAATGAGTTAATACGCATATTGAGTTTCATATTCATAAAGTGCTTAAAGTTCAAGAACAAAAGGAATTGTACCTTCAAAGGAATTGAAGATTAAGTTTATTAATTCTTAATGTATATTC
Source organism: Ambrosia trifida (assembly GCA_028751855.1). Classification (NCBI taxonomy): domain Eukaryota; kingdom Viridiplantae; phylum Streptophyta; class Magnoliopsida; order Asterales; family Asteraceae; genus Ambrosia; species Ambrosia trifida. The sequence continues at coordinate 57,660,068 of CM054128.1, read as the reverse complement.
ATATGTATAAACAAATGTTATGAAGATGGAATTCATAATCTATATTGATGTTTAAAATTGATTATATTTGTTTTGTTTAACGTTGATTAGATATGGTTTTTTATATATCGCTACATATTGACTATAGGTTTTTAATCCGTCTGTAGAGTTTTTGTTTCTTTGTTGTTACCTTTCAGTTATTAAACATCTGATCAGTGTTAAAAGATATAAATAGTCGTTGCAAAACAACGGTTCTTTTAGCAGACGTTTGCACTGTTGACGTGTCGGTCAGTCGGTGGTTAATGCAACAACTGTTCGAAAGAAACCGTTGAATTGATGTAACGAACAGAGTTGCGAAACGAACAGACGTTGACTTACAAACCGTTTAGTAACAAACAATCTATTGCGTCAGTGTATTATTAACTGATGTTGTGAAATGAACAGACGTTACTAAATACAGTTTTTCTTTTACCGATAGATGGAGTGTTTTGCAGGGTTTGGTCTGCCAACGCGTCAGTGGTTAGCGTAGGGTGGATAAGGGTTGGTTAGCGTGCAGGCAGTTTATTGGTTGGGCTTAAAGCAGGTTTTGATCCTCCCGTGTGTTTCCACACGGGATCTCACCTAGTATCTATATTCTATATCTATTAATATTCCAAAACATGAAATCCTATATGGCACTCAAAGAGGTCATCCTCCCCCTTGAGTGTGCCATGTAGCATCCTATCTATTTCCATCCAAAAGTCTCTTTCTTATTTTTTTCCCCCACAATTTTAAAACGTTAATAACTTTTATATACGAGATTTAAAAAAAAAATTACACCAAATTAACAAACGTTATCTTCCCAACGAGTACCATAGTGCTATACAAAAAGACGAAAAACATACGATTTTGTTTTGTCGGTTTTTGTTCATACAGGAAAAAAAGCACAATGGGTATGTTGTGGAATGAGCTTTTATAAGCTTCAAATTTCTAGCTTTTAAGAAAAAACCCCTATTTAATAAAAAACCTTGTTTGGTTGAAAGAACTTAAAGCTATTAGGTTATGAGAAAAAACTTTATATTGAAAAGCTACTAGTATTAGCGTTTAATAAAAACTCATACTAGCTACAAGTTTTTAATGAGTAAATGACACAAATACTCATTCTATCATAAAATAAATAAATAAAACATGCATACAAGCTTTTAGTTAATGCCCATTTTGGTAATTTTATACATTTTATTAAAAGCTCCAGCTACTCTGGCAAACACCAAAATATATATATAAAAAGCTACAGTTACCAGCAACCAGTCAACAGCTTCCAGCTACTAGCTACCCGTTGGTATGTTTAGCAAAACTAGCCGGTGGCTGGAAGCTAGTAGCTGTAGCTTTTTAAATATATTTTGGTGTTTGGCAAAATAGCTGGAGCTTTTAATAAAATGTATAAAATGGACATTAATTAAAAGCTTGTATGCATGTTTTTTTTTATTTTTTTATGATAAAATGGGTATTTGTGTCATTTACTCATTAAAAGCTTGTAGTTAGTAAGAGCTTTTTCTTAAACGCTAGTACTAGTAGCTTTTCAATTTAGAGTTTTTTCTCCTAACTTAAAAGTTTCAAGCTCCTTTAACCAAACAATGTTTTTTATTGAGTATGAGCTTTTTCTTAAAAGCTTGAAGCTTAAGCTCTTAAAAGTTTCTTGCCAAACACACCCTTAGTTTTGTCAAACATACCCAATGTGTTGAGGTAATTCAATAATAATAACTAGACAACTTACTAATCATGTTAAAACTAGGAATTATATTCTCATCAAGAGAAGAATAGGTTTAAACCACTCCTTTCAAAAAAAAAAAAAAGTCACACCTTCAAGACTACCGCCTCAATCACGCCACGCAATGGTTGTTTCTAAAAATATACATCTTCTTGTTAATATACATTTTCATTCTTATTCACATAATTAAAATTGCTATTTTTTCATATTATAGTACATTAATTTATATGTTACATCATAACACATATGTTATCTACATCATATTAGATTTACCTATCCTAAAAAACTTCCATATATAATCTAGTCTTTTAATATTTTTGTGACATCCGGTAACTTTCTATTCGTTCTGTTCTTTTCGTTTCTTTCTTTTTGGGGCTTTGCGCAATTTTCGGGACGAAAATTCTTTCAACGTGGGGATGATGTGACACCCGGCATGTTTGGCTTAAACATATTAGTAACATCTAAGTCTACCTTAGCGAGAAACGTTTATAAACAGACTTAACTGGGTTAGTTGAGTCGGGTCAAGTTAGGATTGTCCAGGGTACAATGATCTGGAGGATCATTGGGAGTCATTTTGGTAATACACTAGTACTGGGTTCCGTTGTTGGTGACATTACATGAACTAATTAAGTATATGTATAGATTATGGGTCGTGTGGTGGATTATATACATAGATGTGTTTAAAAAATGTGTAAATGATTATCTATGCTTAAATATGTCAAATATAGATTAAGGATGCATGCTTATGTGTTAAGATATGTTAGAATGCGTTAAACACAACAAACTGGAAAACTGGGTAAAAAGGAGTTCTGGTTCGACCCTTTGTAAATGGGCGAACCTGGGGAGTGAAATTGAAAGAATTCCTTTCGACCAGGACAGGGCTCATTCAACCCTGTGGAAGGGTCGAAGGAGACCACCTTCGACCATTGAAATGGGGCGAAGGAGGAGTAGTATAAATACCAACCTTTGTCATTTTTCATCATTTCACAAACCCTAACCGTCCCAAAACGCTCTCAAACGATCTAAAACACTAAGGAAGGAGTTTTTGCTCTTCTTTTTCATAATCTAACCTATCTACAACATCTAAACAAGAATCCAAGGTGTGTTCTTAATCCTAAACCTTTTTAAAAGCATTTTAATTCGTTTTCATCTAACCCTAATTGTCCGGATCTGTTCTAAGGGTGTTTTTATGATTAAAAACCTTTTAAACATCTTTCTAAATCAAAACATTATCATTAACATAGGTTTCATGGTGAATAACATATGTAAATTGTGTATTATGTGGTGTTATGTGTTGTTCAATGATTTGCTGATATATCTATGATAGAAACATGATATAGGATTGCTATTGATGCTAGATTATTGTTGTTTAGGGTTAGGATTGGATATGATGATATTATGGGTATTTGGGGGTTTTAACGAATCTAGACTTGATGCATGATATTTATGATCAATAGAATTGATAAGAAAAGATCGAACACTCGACAACTGAGCATTTCAGGTTGAATATGAATCGATTTCAAAAGTTTCCAAATTGGGTAAATTATACATGCATGAAAGTGATGTTTCCATAATCTTTACCATTTTGGGAAAGGGCTGAAACGGACGTATTATCGGGGGAAATCGGTGGGGTTTTGTAGGGATAAGTTATCCGTGCTTGACTGCTGTGTTTGATAATGTTTCGAGTCGTTTTGAATGTGTTTGAAGCGTTTTTAGGAAAATTTGCACAACAGGGGCGAACCTGGCCTCCTTCGACCGATCGAAGGTGCGAAGGAGGGAATCCAGGGTCGAACCTGGGTTTTTGTTGGGCGAACGAAGTAAAACGGGCGAAGGAGACATCAAACGGTCGAACGAAATGTAAAACGGGCGAAGGAAACTGAAAACGGGCGAAGGAGACTTAAAACTGACTGGTTCGACCGTTCTGATGCAGAAATGAGATTTTTGATACGAACTAAGTGTTTTATGCTTGAACCTTGTGTGTAATCTATGTGTACTTGATTAGTTAGGGTAATGGGTCACCAACGGGATGTCGGGTCGGTCTAGTGTGTCGGTTAAACATTCAAACACGTTTTAAAACATACTTGGTTACGATCTGGACAATCGGGGACTAGATAACCTTATGGTTATTAGTCGGAACACTTATGTGAACATTTTGATAGATCTCCGGTAGAGGGATTATCAAGGGCTTAACATCTTTACTTGTAACCGAAGAACGCTATTTAAGGTGAGTTCACGGCCCCACTTTTACTGCTTTGACTTTTGGGGGAGAAAACATGCGTTAAACTATTTTGGTAACATATGTCATACTATGGTTTTAACTTTATATTGCTATACGATCTTTGGAAGTCCCGGGGGAAACCATGAATGTGCGGGAATGCACAACGGGGGAAATGTGGATAGATCTATTGGGCGTGACCTGCCCCACTCGTCGGCCTGGAGGGCCGGGCGGGTGCATATTGTCTCGAAAAGGAACATTGGTATCATGCTGAACATACGGGCTGCTTAAACATGCTAAACATTGCTAAACGTGTCTAGTAATGGTTTCCAATCGTAGTAGTAATAAAACACACGCCTAGCTAGCGTACTTGGTGACATTGATATAGTATGGACATGGTAACGTTTTGGTAACATATTGAACAAACCTGTGAACTCACCAACATTATATGTTGACGTCTTTTTGGCATGTTTTTCTCAGGTCGCTAAGGTAGCAATGAATGGAACTAGGCGCACGGGTCTGCATTGGCGTCTAGGTTTAGATCATGTTTTGTAATAAACACTTGGTACAATTGGTTCTATGGTTTGTAACATGTTTTATGCTTCCGCTACTGGTTTTGAGTTTACAAAAACTATGTCTTTTGAATGTTATGTATTTCATATAGAGTTGTTTATTGTGACCGTTGACTTGGATCCTGGTTTGTCATGCGCCTCGCGGTAAAACTCCGTAAGTGGTAATTTGAGGGTGTAACAGATTGGTATCAGAGCCAATGGTTATAGTGAACTAGGACTGCATGTAGAGTCTGGTCTATAGCCGAGTCGCACACACTAGACGGTCACATACTTGAGTCTATTAGTGGGATACGTACTAACGTTGTCGGGGTGTCCTTACATCATCATCATGTTTCTCCGTTACATCATCCGCTTTTATTCGGGTTCTTACTTACTCTTGTCTTCTTCTTCTGGATTGGAGAAGGAGGGGTTGATTTGTTGGTTCTAGCACACACATGCCTTCTTACACTTGCACCTATTGTCACACGTTATTAGGCGACAATATTCGGTGACTGGGGTCTAGATTAAGGGTACATCTGGAGGACCATGTAGAGCAGTTTATCATTTCGGGTGCACACGAAATAATAAACTGGAATGCATGAAAATCCCGATGGACTCCGAGTTTGGATGTATAGTCCTGGATTTGTCCCTAGGTTAACTCTTGTAAATTTCTAGTGGTTGACATTGGAAGTGAATCTGAATCCCTCGATTTCTTGATTTGTTAGATCATGTCTGGTGCTCGCGGTGGTGGACGTCGTGGTGGAGTGTTTTGCAGGGTTTGGTCTGCCAACGCGTCAGTGGTTAGCGTAGGGTGGATAAGGGTTGGTTAGCGTGCAGGCAGTTTATTGGTTGGGCTTAAAGCAGGTTTTGATCCTCCCGTGTGTTTCCACACGGGATCTCACCTAGTATCTATATTCTATATCTATTAATATTCCAAAACATGAAATCCTATATGGCACTCAAAGAGGTCATCCTCCCCCTTGAGTGTGCCATGTAGCATCCTGTCTATTTCCATCCAAAAGTCTCTTTCTTATTTTTTCCCCCACAATTTTAAAACGTTAATAACTTTTATATACGAGATTTAAAAAAAAAATTACACCAAATTAACAAACGTTATCTTCCCAACGAGTACCATAGTGCTATACAAAAAGACGAAAAACATACGATTTTGTTTTGTCGGTTTTTGTTCATACAGGAAAAAAAGCACAATGGGTATGTTTTGGAATGAGCTTTTATAAGCTTCAAATTTCTAGCTTTTAAGAAAAAACCCCTATTTAATAAAAAACCTTGTTTGGTTGAAAGAACTTAAAGCTATTAGGTTATGAGAAAAAACTCTATATTGAAAAGCTACTAGTATTAGCGTTTAATAAAAACTCATACTAGCTACAAGTTTTTAATGAGTAAATGACACAAATACTCATTCTATCATAAAATAAATAAATAAAACATGCATACAAGCTTTTAGTTAATGCCCATTTTGGTAATTTTATACATTTTATTAAAAGCTCCAGCTACTCTGGCAAACACCAAAATATATATATAAAAAGCTACAGTTACCAGCAACCAGTCAACAGCTTCCAGCTACTAGCTACCCGTTGGTATGTTTAGCAAAACTAGCCGGTGGCTGGAAGCTAGTAGCTGTAGCTTTTTAAATATATTTTGGTGTTTGGCAAAATAGCTGGAGCTTTTAATAAAATGTATAAAATGGACATTAATTAAAAGCTTGTATGCATGTTTTTTTTTATTTTTTTATGATAAAATGGGTATTTGTGTCATTTACTCATTAAAAGCTTGTAGTTAGTAAGAGCTTTTTCTTAAACGCTAGTACTAGTAGCTTTTCAATTTAGAGTTTTTTCTCCTAACTTAAAAGTTTCAAGCTCCTTTAACCAAACAATGCTTTTTATTGAGTATGAGCTTTTTCTTAAAAGCTTGAAGCTTAAGCTCTTAAAAGTTTCTTGCCAAACACACCCTTAGTTTTGTCAAACATACCCAATGTGTTGAGGTAATTCAATAATAATATCTAGACAACTTACTAATCATGTTAAAACTAGGAATTATATTCTCATCAAGAGAAGAATAGGTTTAAACCGCTCCTTTCAAAAAAAAAAAAAGTCACACCTTCAAGACTACCGCCTCAATCACGCCACGCAATGGTTGTTTCTAAAAATATACATCTTCTTGTTAATATACATTTTCATTCTTATTCACATAATTAAAATTGCTATTTTTTCATATTATAGTACATTAATTTATATGTTACATCATAACACATATGTTATCTACATCATATTAGATTTACCTATCCTAAAAAACTTCCAGATATAATCTAGTCTTTTAATATTTTTGTGACATCCGGTAACTTTCTATTCGTTCTGTTCTTTTCGTTTCTTTCTTTTTGGGGCTTTACGCAATTTTCGGGACGAAAATTCTTTCAACGTGGGGATGATGTGACACCCGGCATGTTTGGCTTAAACATATTAGTAACATCTAAGTCTACCTTAGCGAGAAACGTTTATAAACAGACTTAACTGGGTTAGTTGAGTCGGGTCAAGTTAGGATTGTCCAGGGTACAATGATCTGGAGGATCATTGGGAGTCGTTTTGGTAATACACTAGTACCGGGTTCCGTTGTTGGTGACATTACATGAACTAATTAAGTATATGTATAGATTATGGGTCGTGTGGTGGATTATATACATAGATGTGTTTAAAAAATGTGTAAATGATTATCTATGCTTAAATATGTCAAATATAGATTAAGGATGCATGCTTATGTGTTAAGATATGTTAGAATGCGTTAAACACAACAAACTGGAAAACTGGGTAAAAAGGAGTTCTGGTTCGACCCTTTGTAAATGGGCGAACCTGGGGAGTGAAATTGAAAGAATTCCTTTCGACCAGGACAGGGCTCATTCGACCCTGTGGAAGGGTCGAAGGAGACCACCTTCGACCATTGAAATGGGGCGAAGGAGGAGTAGTATAAATACCAACCTTTGTCATTTTTCATCATTTCACAAACCCTAACCGTCCCAAAACGCTCTCAAACGATCTAAAACACTAAGGAAGGAGTTTTTGCTCTTCTTTTTCATAATCTAACCTATCTACAACATCTAAACAAGAATCCAAGGTGTGTTCTTAATCCTAAACCTTTTTAAAAGCATTTTAATTCGTTTTCATCTAACCCTAATTGTCCGGATCTGTTCTAAGGGTGTTTTTATGATTAAAAACCTTTTAAACATCTTTCTAAATCAAAACATTATCATTAACATAGGTTTCATGGTGAATAACATATGTAAATTGTGTATTATGTGGTGTTATGTGTTGTTCAATGATTTGCTGATATATCTATGATAGAAACATGATATAGGATTGCTATTGATGCTAGATTATTGTTGTTTAGGGTTAGGATTGGATATGATGATATTATGGGTATTTGGGGGTTTTAACGAATTTTGGTGCAAAAATACCAAAAATTGGATTTATTATGATTTAATTATGATTAAATCTAACAAAAATTGCTTAAAAATATTAAATAAATGATTTTTCAGAAATAAAAATCATTTCTGAATAGCTTAATGTTATAAAAACTTAGGATAATTTTTGTGGAAATTAATAAGAACGTTTTGATATTTTTATAGATTTTTATAAATAAAATGGAATAAACTTGATTTATTTATTATATATATTAAATAAATAAATTTTTGAAAACTAAAAATTGTAGGTGAAGCATTTATATCAGATTAACACAAGATAATTTTTGTAGAATTTTAAAAAGTGTTTTAGTATTTTAAAATGAATTTTTTAAAAAAAAATACATATATTTGTGTAAGTTTGTTTGTCAAAGAAAACAATCAAACAACAAAACAAAAAAGTTGTGGCAGCAGGGAATCGAACCCGCGCCAACTCGTTATCAAAGCAACAACACAACCACTTGATCTACATCAGTGGTTGTGTTTGATTCCAGTTTGTTTAATATATATATATCATACGCTGAAACAATGTTCTTCCCCAAATTCATCATTACGAGCCCTAGATTTATAATCGTAACAATTGGATACTGATCATAATTGAAACGATGGGGCTAATGATCTATACCCCAAATCGACTCTATACCAACTACGAATTAAAACAGGTACATACCTAATGTCGTATGATTCAAACGTCAAGAACATGGACCTTAATGCATCGAATACGAATGATTTGGTGTTTGTATGTGCAGTATGTTATAGGGGTTCTCTTAGTCGGCTTTTATAGGGTATAGATGCGAGATTAATTGAGTCAAAACCTTCTATAAACATGAATTTGAATTTTTTGCACATACCAAGTATATATACGCGTATATGATCAATTTATTATCAATCAATTGGTATTTGACGTGTTTCCTAGTCAGAAAGGGCCGAAAATTGTGTTGTGTTTACCATAATTGAAAACGCATCATAATCAATTCATCTTGGTCAGCATGTTTGACTGTGTCTCTCTTTTTCCTTTTGTTCATGTGTTCGAACCAGCAGGAAAAGGAAGGGATAAGGTTCAGATCGTTTGGGAAGGGTTTAAATATAAATAAGGTTGGGGTTAAATCAGGATTTAAGTGTAGCTCAGATGGTTAAGGGTGGTGCGGTGTGACTGAGATGTTCCCGGTTCGAAACCCGGCATGCACAACCTTTTTTTTTAAATAAATCAGATAAGGGAGGTGTGGGCTTGATGGCTAGTGGGCTCAGGTTCTGGGCCGGACTCTTGGGCTGGTTGGGCTTCAGATATGAAAAAGGGACAAGGGTTTGGGCTTGGATTAGATTTGGTTTAATGTTGTAGTATATATATATATATATTTTTTTATAACTGATTTTTTTTTATTATAATTATTATTATTATTATTATGTATATATATATATATATATTTAATTTGTGAAATAGGAGAATAAGGGCTTTAGGTACAAAAATGAGGGCTTTTATAAATCGAAATTTGGGGAAAATTTTTGCGATGTTACAGTCTCCCCTACTTTTGGAAACTTCGTCCCGAAGTTAAAAGAAAACACCAAAATTACAATTGGTCAACTACCGTAAACCTTGATAAAATTTCACACTACCTTAACGTACCTGTAAACTCATGATTACGTTCCGGACCGTAATTACCAATTTACCTTACATTAGGGTTTTGTGTCCTTTTATAACTTTACCGATTTGTTGAGCAGGTCTGATAGTCCCCACCAGTCGTTGAGCGGGTGGTAGGGCCTCTCCCGACTGTTGGATAGACATGATGACCTCTACCAATCGTTAAGTAGGTTGTTTGGTAGTCAACTAATTGATGTACAAGTAAGCAAGTATGATCATAGATATAGCAATTAGTTCACATTCAAACAAGCATGCACACAGATGTCATGATAATACTTGAATTTTATCAAATAGCGTCAATACATAGAATAAAAGCAACCAATAGTCAAATGATGAGACTTGCGGTTAGGTAGTTGGAGGGTCTTGATCTCTGTTTAGTTTAGGGCATCGGTTACGGAAGTGATTTGGGTCTCCACATTCATAGCATTGGCCATAGTTGTATCGATTAGGATTATCAGCCTGAGCAGGGTTGGTGGGTTGATTGGCATTAGGGTTTGGGGTCTCGCGACATGTGTTGACTAGATGGCCATACCTACCACAATTGGTGCACACGCGACATGCTGAAACAGTGGGATGATGTCGATTGCATGTGTTACATAATGGATAGTTTCTTGCATAAGGCTTCTTGTTAGAAACTTGGGTAGTGAGGTTTACATCAGGATCCCTGGTCTTACGTTTCTGGTTCTTGGTAGTTACCGCGGCCACAATACTTGTTTTCTTGCTTTTCCGAACTAAGGTCCCGTTCTTTATGTGATTACCATCGCCATTTCCATTTCTATTGCCGTTCCCATTCATTGGGATGACTTGAGCCAACAAGTTAGAAACCAGAGCTGTGATTTGTTGTGCCAATTGTTGAGAAATAATCGTAGCTAGTTGGGCATCACCTCCATTGTTAGTGTTGTGGTTGGGATTGTGGTTGCTGCTCTCTTCTTCATGATTGTCACCACTGTTAATGCGAGTGCTGTGGCGTGGAGACATGATCTGTAAGGGACACAATGAAATCTCAATGAGGCATGAAATGAATGAGGTAATATAAGGAATGTAATCATTTATTCATTAATTAAAACGAATAAACGAAAACGTTGACTTATCAAAGATTCCAGATTTTAATAACATATGAAGACATGCTTTAGCCTATAAGTGAACACTCATCCCGAGAATTCCCAGGTAGGCATCCGGGTCCCTCGTCTGATTGGGATATATGCGCATTGCCAGCCTAGACAGAAGACTCAGAATACAGGCGTTCACCCTTCCAGATTGCACGTGTTTGTTATTAAGATCTAGAACTTCGACGAGATCTCAAGGGGGTTCAGGTTAAACCTGAGGAATTTATCCTATTAGTCTAAGAGTAAATCCAATGATGGAGAGCAACCTTCTTGTAGGGCTGAAAGTAGGGATAAGAAGTAGGAGGGAGATAGAGAATAGCAAGTAAAAGAAGCAAATACTGGTTATAATCCTATGGTTATAGACTAGATTATTTTTCTAATAACCTAATTCCCTATAACCATGGCTCTGATACCAATCTGTAACACCCCAACCGATGGCGGAAACATCGGGATGTCACGTATTGATGATTGTTCAGTAGCTCATGGTGAATAATAATTTCCATTAAATGGTTTAAATGAAGTACATACAATTGATCTAGAATTTGTACATCAAATTGAATAAAACTATACACATATCTTCAAGCATCAAATCAAATCTTCAAGCAAATAGAACCTGAAACATGTTAAGTTGAAAATGTTTTGGGTCAACAAAAGTTGGTGAGAATTACATAGGTTTTTGATAACTGAATAAAAATGTTGAGCAATTCATGTGTCATGTCAATCTAGTCCATATGTGAGAACATACTAGAAATAAATCGAGTGCATAACCAACCCTGATGACTGTTATAATATGATACATACCATACGCTCATGGTCCACTTGAATATGTTATACGATAACAAACACCCACGCTACCTTTGTAAGAGGCACGTATCCGGGTGGGATTGTCAGTCCAATAGATCTATCAATGTATACCGCCGGCTTGTACGGAGTTAATGATTATGCTAGAATGGTGCTTACTCTAATCATGCTCAAGACATAATGCAACATAGAAAACACATAGACACATTGATGATTGAATTGCATAAAATGATGTTGTAACATGTTTCACCCCAAAAATGGTGATAAATAGAAAAGGGGCTATGTAAAACTCACCTTGGTAAAATGTTATATCTTGTTGAAAATTAGTGTGTTGTCCAAATGTGTCAAGTATCACCCTATAATAAAGTAATAAATATGTCTAAGTCCTACTAGTATACAAATGTATATATTCTAGGGCTTCGAATTGGGGATAAACGCTCGTTTGATTATTATTAAAAATATTCGCCAGTTGAGAGAAATTTAGTAAATAAATAACCAAAAATCTTTTTATGAAATTTAAATTTAAGATGGTCACAAGAATGTGTTTAAAGTATAAAAATAATTTTTATAAAATTATTTTCTTTAAAATAGATTTTTAAATCTATTTATTACAAATTGCCAAAACTTAACTTTAATATTCAAAAATACTAAAATTAAAGAATTATTATTTTAAAAATCATATTTCTGTTCTAAATATTTAAAAATAAATTGTATAAAATTTTGGTGCAAAAATACCAAAAATTGGATTTATTATGATTTAATTATGATTAAATCTAACAAAAATTGCTTAAAAATATTAAATAAATGATTTTTCAGAAATAAAAATCATTTCTGAATAGCTTAATGTTATAAAAACTTAGGATAATTTTTGTGGAAATTAATAAGATCGTTTTGATATTTTTATAGATTTTTATAAATAAAATGGAATAAACTTGATTTATTTATTATATATATTAAATAAATAAATTTTTGAAAACTAAAAATTGTAGGTGAAGCATTTATATCAGATTAACACAAGATAATTTTTGTAGAATTTTAAAAAGTGTTTTAGTATTTTAAAATGAATTTTTTTAAAAAAAATACATATATTTGTGTAAGTTTGTTTGTCAAAGAAAACAATCAAACAACAAAACAAAAAAGTTGTGGCAGCAGGGAATCGAACCCGCGCCAACTCGTTATCAAAGCAACAACACAACCACTTGATCTACATCAGTGGTTGTGTTTGATTCCAGTTTGTTTAATATATATATCATACGCTGAAACAATGTTCTTCCCCAAATTCATCATTACGAGCCCTAGATTTATAATCGTAACAATTGGATACTGATCATAATTGAAACGATGGGGCTAATGATCTATACCCCAAATCGACTCTATACCAACTACGAATTAAAACAGGTACATACCTAATGTCGTATGATTCAAACGTCAAGAACATGGACCTTAATGCATCGAATACGAATGATTTGGTGTTCGTATGTGCAGTATGTTATAGGGGTTCTCTTAGTCGGCTTTTATAGGGTATAGATGCGAGATTAATTGAGTCAAAACCTTCTATAAACATGAATTTGAATTTTTTGCACATACCAAGTATATATACGCGTATATGATCAATTTATTATCAATCAATTGGTATTTGACGTGTTTCCTAGTCAGAAAGGGCCGAAAATTGTGTTGTGTTTACCATAATTGAAAACGCATCATAATCAATTCTTCTTGGTCAGCATGTTTGACTGTGTCTCTCTTTTTCCTTTTGTTCATGTGTTCGAACCAGCAGGAAAAGGAAGGGATAAGGTTCAGATCGTTTGGGAAGGGTTTAAATATAAATAAGGTTGGGGTTAAATCAGGATTTAAGTGTAGCTCAGATGGTTAAGGGTGGTGCGGTGTGACTGAGATGTTCCCGGTTCGAAACCCGGCATGCACAACCTTTTTTTTTTAAATAAATCAGATAAGGGAGGTGTGGGCTTGATGGCTAGTGGGCTCAGGTTCTGGGCCGGACTCTTGGGCTGGTTGGGCTTCAGATATGAAAAAGGGACAAGGGTTTGGGCTTGGATTAGATTTGGTTTAATGTTGTAGTATATATATATATATATATATATATATATATATATATATATTTTTATAACTGATTTTTTTTATTATAATTATTATTATTATTATAATGTATATATATATATATATATATATATATATATATATTTAATTTGTGAAATTGGAGAATAAGGGCTTTAGGTACAAAAATGAGGGCTTTTATAAATCGAAATTTGGGGAAAATTTTTGCGATGTTACAGTCTCCCCTACTTTTGGAAACTTCGTCCCGAAGTTAAAAGAAAACACCAAAATTACAATTGGTCAACTACCGTAAACCTTGATAAAATTTCACACTACCTTAACGTACCTGTAAACTCATGATTACGTTCCGGACCGTAATTACCAATTTACCTTACATTAGGGTTTTGTGTCCTTTTATAACTTTACCGATTTGTTGAGCAGGTCTGATAGTCCCCACCAGTCGTTGAGCGGGTGGTAGGGCCTCTCCCGACTGTTGGATAGACATGATGACCTCTACCAATCGTTAAGTAGGTTGTTTGGTAGTCAACTAATTGATGTACAAGTAAGCAAGTATGATCATAGATATAGCAATTAGTTCACATTCAAACAAGCATGCACACAGATGTCATGATAATACTTGAATTTTATCAAATAGCGTCAATACATAGAATAAAAGCAACCAATAGTCAAATGATGAGACTTGCGGTTAGGTAGTTGGAGGGTCTGGATCTCTATTTAGTTTAGGGCATCGGTTACGGAAGTGATTTGGGTCTCCACATTCATAGCATTGGCCATAGTTGTATCGATTAGGATTATCAGCCTGAGCAGGGTTGGTGGGTTGATTGGCATTAGGGTTTGGGGTCTCGCGACATGTGTTGACTAGATGGCCATACCTACCACAATTGGTGCACACGCGACATGCTGAAACAGTGGGATGATGTCGATTGCATGTGTTACATAATGGATAGTTTCTTGCATAAGGCTTCTTGTTAGAAACTTGGGTAGTGAGGTTTACATCGGGATCCCTGGTCTTACGTTTCTGGTTCTTGGTAGTTACCGCGGCCACAATACTTGTTTTCTTGCTTTTCCGAACTAAGGTCCCGTTCTTTATGTGATTACCATCGCCATTTCCATTTCTATTGCCGTTCCCATTCATTGGGATGACTTGAGCCAACAAGTTAGAAACCAGAGCTGTGATTTGTTGTGCCAATTGTTGAGAAATAATCGTAGCTAGTTGGGCATCACCTCCATTGTTAGTGTTGTGGTTGGGATTGTGGTTGCTGCTCTCTTCTTCATGATTGTCACCACTGTTAATGCGAGTGCTGTGGCGTGGAGACATGATCTGTAAGGGACACAATGAAATCTCAATGAGGCATGAAATGAATGAGGTAATATAAGGAATGTAATCATTTATTCATTAATTAAAACGAATAAACGAAAACGTTGACTTATCAAAGATTCCAGATTTTAATAACATATGAAGACATGCTTTAGCCTATAAGTGAACACTCATCCCGAGAATTCCCAGGTAGGCATCCGGGTCCCTCGTCTGATTGGGATATATGCGCAATGCCAGCCTAGACAGAAGACTCAGAATACAGGCGTTCACCCTTCCAGATTGCACGTGTTCGTTATTAAGATCTAGAACTTCGACGAGATCTCAAGGGGGTTCAGGTTAAACCTGAGGAATTTATCCTATTAGTCTAAGAGTAAATCCAATGATGGAGAGCAACCTTCTTGTAGGGCTGAAAGTAGGGATAAGAAGTAGGAGGGAGATAGAGAATAGCAAGTAAAAGAAGCAAATACTGGTTATAATCCTATGGTTATAGACTAGATTATTTTTCTAATAACCTAATTCCCTATAACCATGGCTCTGATACCAATCTGTAACACCCCAACCGATGGCGGAAACATCGGGATGTCACGTATTGATGATTGTTCAGTAGCTCATGGTAAATAATAATTTCCATTAAATGGTTTAAATGAATTACATACAATTGATCTAGAATTTGTACATCAAATTGAATAAAACTATACACATATCTTCAAGCATCAAATCAAATCTTCAAGCAAATAGAACCTGAAACATGTTAAGTTGAAAATGTTTTGGGTCAACAAAAGTTGGTGAGAATTACATAGGTTTTTGATAACTGAATAAAAATGTTGAGCAATTCATGTGTCATGTCAATCTAGTCCATATGTGAGAACATACTAGAAATAAATCAAGTGCATAACCAACCCTGATGACTGTTATAATATGATACATACCATACGCTCATGGTCCACTTGAATATGTTATACGATAACAAACACCCACGCTACCTTTGTAGGAGGCACGTATCCGGGTGGGATTGTCAGTCCAATAGATCTATCAATGTATACCGCCGGCTTGTACGGAGTTAATGATTATGCTAGAATGGTGCTTACTCTAATCATGCTCAAGACATAATGCAACATAGAAAACACATAGACACATTGATGATTGAATTGCATAAAATGATGTTGTAACATGTTTCACCCCAAAAATGGTGATAAATAGAAAAGGGGCTATGTAAAACTCACCTTGGTAAAATGTTATATCTTGTTGAAAATTAGTGTGTTGCCCAAATGTGTCAAGTATCACCCTATAATAAAGTAATAAATATGTCTAAGTCCTACTAGTATACAAATGTATATATTCTAGGGCTTCGGATTGGGGATAAACGCTCGTTTGATTATTATTAAAAATATTCGCCAGTTGAGAGAAATTTAGTAAATAAATAACCAAAAATCTTTTTATGAAATTTAAATTTAAGATGGTCACAAGAATGTGTTTAGAGTATAAAAATAATTTTTATAAAATTATTTTCTTTAAAATAGATTTTTAAATCTATTTATTACAAATTGCCAAAACTTAACTTTAATATTCAAAAATACTAAAATTAAAGAATTATTATTTTAAAAATCATATTTCTGTTCTAAATATTTAAAAATAAATTGTATAAAATTTTGGTGCAAAAATACCAAAAATTGGATTTATTATGATTTAATTATGATTAAATCTAACAAAAATTGCTTAAAAATAGTAAATAAATGATTTTTCAGAAATAAAAATCATTTTTGAATAGCTTAATGTTATAAAAACTTAGGATAATTTTTGTGGAAATTAATAAGATCGTTTTGATATTTT
The DNA here is from genome assembly GCA_028751855.1 of Ambrosia trifida. Lineage (NCBI taxonomy): Eukaryota > Viridiplantae > Streptophyta > Magnoliopsida > Asterales > Asteraceae > Ambrosia > Ambrosia trifida. Next base: position 57,643,340 of record CM054128.1, on the reverse strand, counting down.
TATAGATTTTTATAAATAAAATGGAATAAACTTGATTTATTTATTATATATATTAAATAAATAAATTTTTGAAAACTAAAAATTGTAGGTGAAGCATTTATATCAGATTAACACAAGATAATTTTTGTAGAATTTTAAAAAGTGTTTTAGTATTTTAAAATGAATTTTTTTAAAAAAAATACATATATTTGTGTAAGTTTGTTTGTCAAAGAAAACAATCAAACAACAAAACAAAAAAGTTGTGGCAGCAGGGAATCGAACCCGTGCCAACTCGTTATCAAAGCAACAACACAACCACTTGATCTACATCAGTGGTTGTGTTTGATTCCAGTTTGTTTAATATATATATCATACGCTGAAACAATGTTCTTCCCCAAATTCATCATTACGAGCCCTAGATTTATAATCGTAACAATTGGATACTGATCATAATTGAAACGATGGGGCTAATGATCTATACCCCAAATCGACTCTATACCAACTACGAATTAAAACAGGTACATACCTAATGTCGTATGATTCAAACGTCAAGAACATGGACCTTAATGCATCGAATACGAATGATTTGGTGTTTGTATGTGCAGTATGTTATAGGGGTTCTCTTAGTCGGCTTTTATAGGGTATAGATGCGAGATTAATTGAGTCAAAACCTTCTATAAACATGAATTTGAATTTTTTGCACATACCAAGTATATATACGCGTATATGATCAATTTATTATCAATCAATTGGTATTTGACGTGTTTCCTAGTCAGAAAGGGCCGAAAATTGTGTTGTGTTTACCATAATTGAAAACGCATCATAATCAATTCTTCTTGGTCAGCATGTTTGACTGTGTCTCTCTTTTTCCTTTTGTTCATGTGTTCGAACCAGTAGGAAAAGGAAGGAATAAGGTTCAGATAGTTTGGGAAGGGTTTAAATATAAATAAGGTTGGGGTTAAATCAGGATTTAAGTGTAGCTCAGATGGTTAAGGGTGGTGCGGTGTGACTGAGATGTTCCCGGTTCGAAACCCGGCATGCACAACCTTTTTTTTTTAAATAAATCAGATAAGGGAGGTGTGGGCTTGATGGCTAGTGGGCTCAGGTTCTGGGCCGGACTCTTGGGCTGGTTGGGCTTCAGATATGAAAAAGGGACAAGGGTTTGGGCTTGGATTAGATTTGGTTTAATGTTGTAGTATATATATATATATATATATTTTTTTATAACTGATTTTTTTTATTATAATTATTATTATTATTATGTATATATATATATATATTTAATTTGTTAAATAGGAGAATAAGGGCTTTAGGTACAAAAATGAGGGCTTTTATAAATCGAAATTTGGGGAAAATTTTTGCGATGTTACAGCTGGCTTGCAGTCGACCATCCCTACTTCAGCTAGGAGATCAAGGATATATTTATTTTGACATATAAAGATCCTTTTTTTATCGCAGCACCTCAATTCCAAGAAAGTATTTGAGATTTCCTAAGTCTTTCATTTCAAATTCTCTGAACAAGTTTGTCTTTAATTTCCTCATTTCTTCCTCGTCGTTTCCTGAAATAATCATGTCATCAACATATATAATTAAACAGGTTATGAGTTTACCACTTCGTTTGAGGAACAGTGTATGGTCAGAATTGCTTTGTCGAAAACCATATCCTTCCATAGCCATGGTAAATCTACCGAACCACGCACGAGGAGATTGTTTCAGCCCGTAAAGGGTCTTTTTCAGTCGACAAACTTCCTTATTTTGGAAGTCTTTTGTAAATCCAGGAGGAACATTCATGTAGACTTCTTCTTTTAGTTCTCCATGGAGGAAGGCATTTTTTGCATCGAATTGGTGAAGAGGTCATCCTTCCGCTATAGAGAAGAGGACTCATTTGGTTTTCATATAGCCAATCAATTCATGCATTTCTTATAAGATTCCTAAAACATAAGTTTAGTATTTTGCTAGATTCTTATGCTTCTTGCTACTTCAGACGAACCTAATCCAATCCTTAAAACTTACATCTCAAACCTCTTATCCAAATTATTCGAAACAAATTATTCTATTACCTATAAATTCATGTCGTGCCTTAACCCAAACCACAGCTGCCTAAATTTCTACCTAATCAACCTCAAACCTGTGTTTTTAATAACTTCGGGACGAAGTTTCCAAAAGTAGGGGAGACTGTAACATCGCGAATTTCCCCTAATATTTTTTTTTGATAAAAAGAATGTATTGTTTTAAACAATATATGTTTTAAATACCTTAAACTAATAATTATTTGTATCTCGACACTTTTGTACGTTTTAAAAATATTTCAAGTCACTTTCGGGCTTATATAATCATATTATGAATTTAGAATAATATAGTTTTAGGGAAATAATTGCCCAAAAAAAAAGATTTGTGTGGACCGGGACTCGAACCCGCGTCCACAGCCAACCAACACACAGTGACAACCAACTGAGCCAACTATCATCTTGTGTAGTATTTCAGAAGAAAATAAACTTAACACATTCCTTAAATTGATTAGTCAAAGTCTTAGTCAAACAGTCAAAGTCTTAGTCAAATAGTCAATTTATCATAAAACCTTACTTTATGGTGTTGACCAATTTTAATGGCTAATTGACTCTAAAACTAGTATAAAACCCCACCTATGACCCATTATACTTTGCACCTCTAAATCGATTGTTTCAATCCGATTAAACTTTCCCTCATACCTTTCTTCTATAGTCTATTACTTCTACAATTGAAGCTTTGATTATAAGCTCTTGTAATTGGCGAATTGGAAGCTTGATATTCTTTCTTTTTTGTTTTCTTCAATTTGGACTAGCTACGTTGTTGAGTCTTTGGGATTCGCCTCGCCACTGAGAAGAGTGGTGGTCGGCCGGCTGCTTTAAAAGAGGAGAGAGAGGCGTGAGATGAGATAGGAGGTCGGGTAGAGAGAGAGAGACATATTTGAGGAGAGAGAGAGGTCTAGAGAGAGAGTAGAGAGAGGAAGGAGGTTGCGGCTGGTGTAAAATGAAAGAAGAAGAAGAAGGCTTGCCTTTTATATGTAGGGTTTTGTTAGGTAGGTTAATACCGCGTATACGAACCCGTTTTAGCGTAATTCGTCTCGGTTTTCATTTAGGCACGATAATGAATTATAAAAATTTATCGGTTTTGTTCGAAATTAAAAATAATAATAAACCGAGCAAAAATATAAATATTTTCGTTACCCGATGCGTGCTTTGAGTTCGCACATTTAAATCACGTTAATTAAATCGGTCGCAGTTTCAATTGTAAAAACGGTCAGTAAACTTCCGAAACTTAATAATTAGCAATATTTGTAATAAATATTATTTTTAATCATAAAAAAATCACGTCAGTGTAGATCAAAAATTGCCGGTTGTCACATCCTCCCCATGTTACAGAAATTTTGTCCTCAAAATTTGAGGTAGGATATCCAAGAACGAATGGTATTACAATAAAAATAGTCAACGGACTTGCCGGTACAAATGGCACGAGAAAATCTCCATAATTAACTGAATGCAAAGTGTAAACAATAACTCTGTTAACAAATACTATTGGCGCACCTCAAACAAAGCAACTAGTGCACCAACTTTTTCATTACACACCACAAGGTGTGTCTGCATTTAAGGCAATAACTAACAAGTTGATGAAAGTGAGACATGTCAATAAAAATCATTCATTATTCCAAGTCGATTGAATAATCACCGCAAGGTGCTGTATCAAATTCCAACAATTCGATTCAACTGAAATGTCGACTTTAAAGAAACTCATCGACGAAGTATCAAAGTAGCCATTGCCCACAATGGCCTAACATAGCAAGACTAGAAGACAAACATTACGAGCAACGTAATGATTGTAACATCGCGAATTTCCCCTAATATTTTTTTTTTGATAAAAAGAATGTATTGTTTTAAACAATATATGTTTTAAATACCTTAAACTAATAATTATTTGTATCTCGACACTTTTGTACGTTTTAAAAAATATTTCGAGTCACTTTCGGGCTTATATAATCATATTATGAATTTAGAATAATATAGTTTTAGGGAAATAATTGCCAAAAAAAGATTTGTGTGGACCGGGACTCGAACCCGCGTCCACAGCCAACCAACACACAGTGACAACCAACTGAGCCAACTATCATCTTGTGTAGTATTTCAGAAGAAAATAAACTTAACACATTCCTTAATTTGATTAGTCAAAGTCTTAGTCAAACAGTCAAAGTCTTAGTCAAATAGTCAATTCATCATAAAACCTTACTTTATGGTGTTGATCAATTTTAATGGCTAATTGACTCCAAAACTAGTATAAAAACCCACCTATGACCCATTATACTTTGCACCTGTAAATTGATTTTTTTAATCCGATTAAACTTTCCCTCATACCTTTCTTCTATAGTCTATTACTTCTACAATTGAAGCTTTGATTATAAGCTCTTGTAATTGGCGAATTTGAAGCTTGATATTCATTCTTTTTCGTTTTCTTCAATTTGGACTAGCTACGTTGTTGAGTCTTTGGGATTCGCCTCGCATACATTCACAACACATTATTCTATTTTTTTCACGAGACATAACATTTTGCTAAGGTGAGTTTACATAGCCCCTTTTTCTCTATTTTCACTATTTTTGGGGTGAAACATGTTTAAACATTTTATACTATCATTTACTGATATTTACTTGTGATTCAATTACATCATCATTCTATCATTTGACTGTAACAAAAAGACACAGTACAATCATTAACAATGATCAAGCCGCCTGTTTAGATTATAGCGCTATAGGTCTGACAAACCCATCCCCCCGCATAAATTCAGGGATGATCGATAACAGTAACAACATTTAACTAACTTGCGAGTTAGTCATCAGTCGACACAAGGTTTGATTGTACAAAGACGCATTGTTACATGTCGGACTCATACTCTATCATCATACAACTGTGATTGTTGTACAAACTATTGTTATCAATTATATTCAAAAACCTATGTATTCTCACCAACTTTTGTTGACCCAAAAATATTTTCAAACTTAACATGTTTCAGGTTATACTTGCTTGAAGATTGAGTTAATGCTTGAAGATGTGTGCATAGTATTATTCATTTTGATGTACGGATTCTTGTAGAACAATTGTATGTAATTTATTTAAATCAATTAATGGAATTTATTATTCACCATGAGCTATTGAACAATCGTCAATACGTGACATCCCGATGTTTCCGCCATCGGTTGGGGTGTTACAGATTGGTATCAGAGCCATGGTTATAGGGAATTAGGTTATTAGAAAAAAAATAATCTAGTCTATAACCATAGGATTTTAATCAGTACTTGCTCCTTTTACTTGCAACCTTACTTGTTTATATTCTCTATTTTACTTCTTATCCTTACTTTAGTCCCTACAAGAAGAGTGCTCTCCATCACAATCAGACGAGGGACCCGGATGCCTACCTGGGAATTCTCGGGATGAGTGTTCACTTATAGGCTAAAGCATGTCTTCACTATGTTATTAGAATCTAGAAGCTTTGATAAGTCAACGTTTTCATTTATTCGTTTTAATTAATGAATAGATGATTACACTCACTTCCCTTAAAACTAAGCTCTAAAATCTCAAAATTTTACAGCTTAAATCAATCTCATATCATAACCATCTATGGATTTCACAATCACACTTCACCTTACCATCTTAGCAACTTTTTAAATATTCAACACCCTACCCAAATCATATTATTTCATTTCTCCACATGTTACTTATTTTTAAAAAACTATAACCTCATACCTTAGCACAAACTAAAGATTTCTAAATCTTGTTGTATTTTCATTACCTAGTAACTTTACAAAGTACATATTTTTGTCAAAAGATGTCCTCGAACTTAAATTCAATTGTTTATTTATTGACGTAACAAACAATTTTCTATATAATGCTTTAAACTATTAAAAATCACTTAATAGAACCTTGATCTTCAAAACCTAATGTCATGTTTGAAATCTCCAACTAACGGGAATATTTTAATCAAAGCCCACTTAGCTTGTACTTTTTAACAACTTTTGCTTTATGTATAAAACCAATTTTGAAAATAAGATTTTTTTTTTCCATAGGAATAATATCTAGTCTCTAAATTCTCCATCGACACTCACTCATTTTCAACTTGTTCAAATTTTTACAATATTTGGCATATACCACAATCATGTTTTCTTATACACTTGATTATAACCTTTGATCCAAACCCCAAAATTTACACTGCTACATAATCTCCTTACTATAAAATAAACTCGTTATAAACTATCTTCACATTCACTATCTCTCACAACCTTGATTCTGCTTCAAGATTTTTCATCATCGTCTCAAGAACTAAATTCATATCCTTCACCTTCTCACACATGAGCTAGTTACCCATGATAACCAAACTATTGAAACTTGATTGTGTGTTGCATCAAACATAATCCTTAGTTATACATGAGGATTCGATTATCTACCATATTTAAACATTTGATACTAGAAATCATGGAATATAAACTATTTGCTATAGACACACCTAGAGTCATTAACCTTGTCTAGGACAACACTATTACAACTCGCATGCTATGCTTGATACTTGATTGTTTATATGTACATATTATCAATTTGCAATTTATGTGTGAAATAATTGGTACACTTAATCAAACAACTGGTAGAGGATGAAGTACTTGCTCAACAGTTAGTTGAGTACCAAATAACCTACTCAACGATTGGTAGAGGTCATCATGCCTGCTCAACAGTCGGTAGAGGCCCTACAACCTGCTCAACGACTGGTAGAGGCTATCGCACCTGCTCAACAATCGGTAGAGGTTCTTACTCACTGACTGGTAGAAGTCTTTTTCCTACTCAACAGTTGGATTCATTTTTTGATACACTGTAAACGATTCAATCACAAGGTTATTTTGCATTACTTACATGTGTGTTTAGAGTCATAGAAGGACACAAAACCCTAATGTAAGGTAAATTGGTGATTGTGGTCCGGAACGTAATCATGAATTTACAGGTACGTTAAGGTAGTGTGAAATTCTAATAAGGTTTTAGTAGTTCATTTGGTTTTCATATAGCCAATCAATTCATGCATTTCTTATAAGATTCCTAAAACATAAGTTTAGTATTTTGCTAGATTCTTATGCTTCTTGCTACTTCAGACGAACCTAATCCAATCCTTAAAACTCACATCTCAAACCTCTTATCCAAATTATTTGAAACAAATTATTCTATTACCTATAAATTCATGTCGTGCCTTAACCCAAACCACAGCTGCCTTAATTTCTACCTAATCAACCTCAAACCTGTGTTTTTAATAACTTCGGGACTAAGTTTCCAAAAGTAGGGGAGACTGTAACATCGCGAATTTCCCCTAATATTTTTTTTTGATAAAAAGAATGTATTGTTTTAAACAATATATGTTTTAAATACCTTAAACTAATAATTATTTGTATCTCAACACTTTTGTACGTTTTAAAAAATATTTCGAGTCACTTTCGGGCTTATATAATCATATTATGAATTTAGAATAATATAGTTTTAGGGAAATAATTGCCAAAAAAAGATTTGTGTGGACCGGGACTCGAACCCGCGTCCACAGCCAACCAACACACAGTGACAACCAACTGAGCCAACTATCATCTTGTGTAGTATTTCAGAAGAAAATAAACTTAACACATTCCTTAATTTGATTAGTCAAAGTCTTAGTCAAACAGTCAAAGTCTTAGTCAAATAGTCAATTCATCATAAAACCTTACTTTATGGTGTTGACCAATTTTAATGGCTAATTGACTCCAAAACTAGTATAAAAACCCACCTATGACCCATTATACTTTGCACCTCTAAATCGATTTTTTCAATCCGATTAAACTTTCCCTCATACCTTTCTTCTATAGTCTATTACTTCTACAATTGAAGCTTTGATTATAAGCTCTTGTAATTGGCGAATTGGAAGCTTGATATTCTTTCTTTTTCGTTTTCTTCAATTTGGACTAGCTACGTTGTTGAGTCTTTGGGATTCGCCTCGCATACATTCACAACACATTATTCTATTTTTTTCACGAGACATAACATTTTGCTAAGGTGAGTTTACATAGCTCCTTTTTCTCTATTTTCACTATTTTTGGGGTGAAACATGTTTAAACATTTTATACTATCATTTACTCATATTTACTTGTGATTCAATTACATCATCATTCTATCATTTGACTGTAACAAAAAGACACAGTACAATCATTAACAATGATCAAGCCGCCTGTTTAGATTATAGCGCTATAGGTCTGACAAACCCATCCCCCCGCATAAATTCAGGGATGATCGATAACAGTAACAACATTTAACTAACTTGCGAGTTAGTCATCAGTCGACACAAGGTTTGATTGTACAAAGACGCATTGTTACATGTCGGACTCATACTCTATCATCATACATCTGTGATTGTTGTACAAACTATTGTTATCAATTATATTCAAAAACCTATGTATTCTCACCAACTTTTGTTGGCCCAAAAATATTTTCAAACTTAACATGTTTCAGGTTATACTTGCTTGAAGATTGAGTTAATGCTTGAAGATGTGTGCATAGTATTATTCATTTTGATGTACGAATTCTTGTAAAACAATTGTATGTAATTTATTTAAATCAATTAATGAAATTTATTATTCACCATGAGCTATTGAACAATCGTCAATACGTGACATCCCGATGTTTCCGCCATCGGTTGGGGTGTTACAATGATAAAGCAAATCATTAATGAAACAATTGTTTGATGTGAAGTCCTACGATGGACCTTCACAAATTTAAAGAATCCAAACATACAATAGTTGACACATGTACAAAAATATGTGTCTAATTTGGTAAAAAGAATAAGGAATCAACAAAAATTAAATTCCTTTATGATTGAATGTCGAAGGCCACAAATACAAAAGAAGAGAGATGTAAATCATACTCAAAAGATATAACTAGGTTCTACAACATGAACCTTAGAAGCTCAAGAAACAAGACCATCAAGATCTTAAACGGGTTTAAGAAAAGCGAAGTCACAAATGATACAAACAGGGGAGAATCGACATTCACGTCCGCAACAACAAAAGAATGAATAACCCTTCTCCATTATTTATATATATATATATATATATATAAATATATATACAACAACATAATACAAAATAGATACCATCACGATAGATGTTCTTAGAACTATCAAGTGCCTGTAAATTTGCAATAACGTGACGTCTGCGTTATCGAAAATTTACCTCACCAGATCATCCTATTAACCTCCATCACAAGTTATATCACGAGCACTCGTTACATTCATGTGATAACACATATATATAACATAATATAATGTTTGTCGTGTGCGCCACTTTTCCGAGTGCTCTTCCCGTCCGCATTCCAGCTTCGCAGCATCATCGGCAGAATGAGGTGCCTCATCAAGATGTTTCCGACCCAAATCGACCTTGACGACATAGCATACTCCGAACCCGGGATGCGAAACCGCAGATGCTACAACAATCTCTTTGCCAACTCGTCCAACTAACGTGACACGTGTGAGCGTTGTAGATACGTCCAAGTTTGAGTCGACAACCATTGGCGATACGTATTATATATACTTTACATAAATACACATAGTATATAAACAAGTAAATTGTTCCTCATACCAAGAAACAATGACTCAGCTAACTCTATGTGAGTAAACACTCTGATGTCTAAAACGATGACTCGCCAGTCACTAATGGGGTATGCCTAGCCACCACGTGCTAATGTCCTTTCTATATACAACTATAGAAAATACTAACTTCCTATTCACATAAGAAAAATAAATGTTCCTTGCACCGAAGGAATGTACGCTGAGCTAGTGTGATACACTAATAGTCATGCAACTGATTTGGAAACAGTTGGAATTCTAGTTCCTAGGCGTTCGTGCTAAATGTTATATCATAGAAATTTTGACCCATACTTCAAAAATAGCTCAGGTTAAAGCCTAGATATCTACACAGACACCTAATTCGCTAAAACCTATGGCTCTGATACCAAACTGTCACACCCCGACTTTTCCCCCGTCGGTTGTGACGTTTGGTAGCTTCGCCGCGCAGCGGAAAGTTGCATCTAAGACTCTTATTTCCTAAACACCATTTCTAACCCTCTAGGATCCCCGATCCCAAGACGTCGCCTACTCCAACCGTGCCGTTACTAAAGTTTAAACCTGAAAGACATACTTAAAAAGTCAACATATAATGCTGGTGAGTTCACAAGTTTTATAAAAGAGTTGTTATAAGTTTGGAAAGATCATATCCGTTACTACTAGGTTATAAGAATGTTAGCTAGACGTTAAGTGTTTTTACTACTACGGTTAGGAACCCATTACTAAACATGAACAAGTAGTTGAAGCGTCTCCAGATGATTGGGCTATTACCGATGCCTCGGCGAACCCGTGCTAGAGACAATATGCACCCGCCCGACCCCGCCGTCGAGTGGGGTTTGTGAGGCCCAATATATCTATCCACATTTCCCTCGTTGTGCAACCCGCACATTCATGGTTTACCCCTGGGACTTTCCATAAAAAGTCGTATAGTATTGTAAAGTAACCATAGTATAACATAACCTTTAGTAAGTAAGTATGTAGCATGTTTCTCCCCCGAAAGTAAAACAGTAAAAGTGGGGCTGTGATACTCACGCACCCATTTCATTTCTCAAAAACTTGTTCGTTTGGAATTCCTCAGGTTTTCATTAAAGAAGCATGTCTTCCACTCCGAAAACATTTATAAAAGAGTAAAAAGTGGGGTCATGAACTCACCTTCATTTCCTTGCTTAGCTAGCAAACAAAGCCTGAAATCTCGACCGACTTCCTCATGCCCTAATACAACAAAGGACACCTTAAAGTCGAACACATATAAACCTAGCCTATTATCCGGCTAAAAGATAGTTTATCCAACTATCTAAACTCGTGTGTATTAACTCGAGTACTAATATGCTTTAACTCGACGAACCGATCGTGACTTATCTTACTTATGCGCTAACACACGACATAGTACCCAAGTTGCGCACTTGTCACTATTCGTGTGTATACCACGTTGGACTTATACTACGAAACGTATAACTTATCCTGAGCCGTAGCTCGTCTCGTTGGTCAGATAAATGCATTTGTCTTATACGTTTACTTTAAGGAAAATACTCGTTGGTAAAAGTGTAAGTATAGTTATTTAAACTCATTAATAATAATGTCGCTTCTTTTCCAAACCTATGTCTTTAAAGGTTTCGAACATAAATTTTTATATGATTCTTTCTCAAATAAGCCGAGCGTTTTGTATTTCAAACCGTTTAGATAGAAATGTTTTAGTTACCAAAATTTTTGAAGATTGACACAATTGACGCTCAGTAAATATTATGTATTTGTTTTGGAAATAGTGTTCGACGTTTTTCTTTAAATGTTGCAAGAAATCATTTGTCGAAAACCTTTTTGCGATATTGTAGAAAACTACATTTGTCAAAATACTTGAAGATTGTTTATAATGAAATATACAACAAATATTGCCTTCGTTTATGCTTATAAATTTTATAAAATTTGGGGCTAATGATCTATACCCCAAATCGACTCTATACCAACTACGAATTAAAACAGGTACATACCTAATGTCGTATGATTCAAACGTCAAGAACATGGACCTTAATGCATCGAATACGAATGATTTGGTGTTTGTATGTGCAGTATGTTATAGGGGTTCTCTTAGTCGGCTTTTATAGGGTATAGATGCGAGATTAATTGAGTCAAAACCTTCTATAAACATGAATTTGAATTTTTTGCACATACCAAGTATATATACGCGTATATGATCAATTTATTATCAATCAATTGGTATTTGACGTGTTTCCTAGTCAGAAAGGGCCGAAAATTGTGTTGTGTTTACCATAATTGAAAACGCATCATAATCAATTCTTCTTGGTCAGCATGTTTGACTGTGTCTCTCTTTTTCCTTTTGTTCATGTGTTCGAACCAGTAGGAAAAGGAAGGGATAAGGTTCAGATCGTTTGGGAAGGGTTTAAATATAAATAAGGTTGGGGTTAAATCAGGATTTAAGTGTAGCTCAGATGGTTAAGGGTGGTGCGGTGTGACTGAGATGTTCCCGGTTCGAAACCCGGCATGCACAACCTTTTTTTTTAAATAAATCAGATAAGGGAGGTGTGGGCTTGATGGCTAGTGGGCTCAGGTTCTGGGCCGGACTCTTGGGCTGGTTGGGCTTCAGATATGAAAAAGGGACAAGGGTTTGGGCTTGGATTAGATTTGGTTTAATGTTGTAGTATATATATATATATATATTTTTTATAACTGATTTTTTTTATTATAATTATTATTATTATTATTATGTATATATATATATATATTTAATTTGTTAAATAGGAGAATAAGGGCTTTAGGTACAAAAATGAGGGCTTTTATAAATCGAAATTAGGGGAAAGTTTTGCGATGTTATAGCTGGCTTGCAGTCGACCATCCCTACTTCAGCTAGGAGATCAAGGATATATTTATTTTGACATATAAAGATCCTTTTTTTATCGCAGCACCTCAATTCCAAGAAAGTATTTGAGATTTCCTAAGTCTTTCATTTCAAATTCTCTGAACAAGTTTGTCTTTAATTTCCTCATTTCTTCCTCGTCGTTTCCTGAAATAATCATGTCATCAACATATATAATTAAACAGGTTATGAGTTTACCACTTCGTTTGAGGAACAGTGTATGGTCAGAATTGCTTTGTCGAAAACCATATCCTTTCATAGCCATGGTAAATCTACCGAACCACGCACGAGGAGATTGTTTCAGCCCGTAAAGGGTCTTTTTCAGTCGACAAACTTCCTTATTTTGGAAGTCTTTTGTAAATCCAGGAGGAACATTCATGTAGACTTCTTCTTTTAGTTCTCCATGGAGGAAGGCATTTTTTGCATCGAATTGGTGAAGAGGTCATCCTTCAGCTATAGAGAAGAGGACTCATTTGGTTTTCATATAGCCAATCAATTCATGCATTTCTTATAAGATTCCTAAAACATAAGTTTAGTATTTTGCTAGATTCTTATGCTTCTTGATACTTCAGACGAACCTAATCCAATCCTTAAAACTTACATCTCAAACCTCTTATCCAAATTATTCGAAACAAATTATTCTATTACCTATAAATTCATGTCGTGCCTTAACCCAAACCACAGCTGCCTAAATTTCTACCTAATCAACCTCAAACCTGTGTTTTTAATAACTTCGGGACGAAGTTTCCAAAAGTAGGGGAGACTGTAACATCGCGAATTTCCCCTAATATTTTTTTTTGATAAAAAGAATGTATTGTTTTAAACAATATATGTTTTAAATACCTTAAACTAATAATTATTTGTATCTCGACACTTTTGTACGTTTTAAAAATATTTCAAGTCACTTTCGGGCTTATATAATCATATTATGAATTTAGAATATTATAGTTTTAGGGAAATAATTGCCAAAAAAAAATATTTGTGTGGACCGGGACTCGAACCCGCGTCCACAGCCAACCAACACACAGTGACAACCAACTGAGCCAACTATCATCTTGTGTAGTATTTCAGAAGAAAATAAACTTAACACATTCCTTAAATTGATTAGTCAAAGTCTTAGTCAAACAGTCAAAGTCTTAGTCAAATAGTCAATTTATCATAAAACCTTACTTTATGGTGTTGACCAATTTTAATGGCTAATTGACTCCAAAACTAGTATAAAACCCCACCTATGACCCATTATACTTTGCACCTCTAAATCGATTGTTTCAATCCGATTAAACTTTCCCTCATACCTTTCTTCTATAGTCTATTACTTCTACAATTGAAGCTTTGATTATAAGCTCTTGTAATTGGCGAATTGGAAGCTTGATATTCTTTCTTTTTTGTTTTCTTCAATTTGGACTAGCTACGTTATTGAGTCTTTGGGATTCGCCTCGCATACATTCACAACACTTAGAGGATAATTCACCTTAGCCAATGTGAGTTTACATAGCCCCTTTTTCTATTTTACATTTTTGGGGTGAAACATGTTTAAACATTTTATACACTATCATTTACTCATTCTTACATTGTTGAAACATGTGATTCAATTACACTATCATTTACTCATTCTATCATTTGACTGTAACAAAAAGACACAATACAATCATTAACATTGATCAAGCCGCCTGTTTAGATTATAGCGCTATAGGTCTGACAAACCCATCCCCCCGCATAAATTCAGGGATGATCGATAATAGTAACAACATTTAACTAACTTGCGAGTTAGTCATCAGTCGACACAAGGTTTGATTGTACAAAGACGCATTGTTAAATGTCGGACTCATACTCTATCATTATACAACTGTGATTGTTGTACAAACTATTATTATCAATTATGCTCGAAAACCTATGTATTCTCACCAACTTTTGTTGACCCAAAATATTTTCAAACTTAACATGTTTCAGGTTCTACTTGCTTGAAGATTTGAGTTAATGCTTGAAGATGTGTACATAGTATTATTCATTTTGATGTACGAATTCTTGTAGAACAATTTTATGTAACTTACTTAATTCATTTAATGAAATTTATTATTCACCATGAGCTACTGAACAATCATCAACACGTGACATCCCGATGTTTCCGCCATCGGTTGGGGTGTTACAATTGTCACACCCCGACTTTTCCCTCGTCGGTTGTGACATTTGGTAGCTTCGCCACGCAGCAGAAAGTTGTATCTAAGTCTCTTATTTCCTGAACGCCATTTCTAACCCTCTAGGATCCCCGATCCCAAGACGTCACCTACTCCAACCGTGCCGTTACCAAATTTTAAACCTGAAAGACATACTTAAAAAGTCAACATATAATGCTGGTGAGTTCACAAGTTTTATAAAAAGAGTTGTTATAAGTTTGGAAAGATCATATCCGTTACTACTAGGTTATAAGAACGTTAGCTAGACGTTAAGTGTTTTTACTACTACGGTTGGGAACCCATTACTAAACATGAACAAGTAGTTGAAGCGTGCCCAGATGATTGGGCTATTACCGATGCCTCGGTGAACCCCGTGCTAGAGACAATATGCACCCGCCCGGCCCCGCCGTCGAGTGGGGTTTGTGAGGCCCAGTACATTCATGGTTTCCCCCTAGGACTTTCCATAAAAAGCCGTATAGTATTATAAAGTAACCATAGTATAACATGACCTTTAGTAAGTAAGTATGTAGCATGTTTCTCCCCCGAAAGTAAAACAGTAAAAGTGGGGCTGTGACACTCACGCACCCATTTCATTTCTCAAAAACTTGTTCGTTTGGAATTCCTCAGGTTTTCATAAAAGAAGCATGTCTTCCACCCCGAAAACATTTATAAAATAGTAAAAAGTGGGGTCATGAACTCACCTTCATTTCCTTTCTTAGCTAGCAAATAAAGCCTGAAATCTCGACCGACTTCCTCGTGCCCTAATACAACAAAGGACACCTTAAAGTCGAACACATATAAACCTAGCCTATTATCCGGCTAAAAGATAGTTTATCCAACTATCTAAACTCGTGTGTATTAACTCGAGTACTAATATGCTTTAAATCGACGAACCGATCGTGACTTATCTTACTTATGCGCTAACACACGACATAGTACCCAAGTTGCGCACTTGTCACTATTCGTGTGTACACCACGATGGACTAATACTACGAAACGTATAACTTAGCCTGAGCCGTAGCTCCTCTCGTTGGTCGGATAAATGCATTTGTCTTATACGTTTACTTTAAGGAAAATACTCGTTCGTAAAAGTGTAAGTATAGTTATTTAAACTCATTAATAATAATGTCGCTTCTTTTCCAAACCTATGTCTTTAAAGGTTTCGAACATAAATTTTTATATGATTCTTTCTCAAATAAGCCGAGCGTTTTGTAATTCAAACCGTTTAGATAGAAATGTTTTAGTTACCAAAATCTTTGAAGATTGACACAATTGACGCTCAGTAAATATTATGTATTTGTTTTGGAAATAGTGTTCGACGTTTTTCTTTAAATGTTGCAAGAAATCATTTGTCGAAAACCTTTTTGCGATATTGTAGAAAACTACATTTGTCAAAATACTTGAAGATTGTTTATAATGAAATATACAACAAATATTGCCTTCGTTTATGCTTATAAATTTTATAAAATTTGGGCAGAGTTTCCTCTGTTTTCGTACAAACCAGGCAACACAAGTCACCTACAATTTTCCCAAAAATCAATATCCAATACAAGAATCCAATTTGTTTATCCGCAATTCCAAATCAAATGAGACTTATACGTTTCGACGCTTTTATATAAACTACACTTATTTATATAAATACACAAAACAATATATATTATAGTCCAACCAATTTAGTCCGATATCGATTTTATAAGTCACGCCTTCTAGCCATTATTACTAATCGTCCGATTTAATATATATTTACCGTTTATTAATATTCGGTCCGTTCGCGAGTCAAAACTATTTTATGAATATCAATATATTTATAAATATACATAATATCCACAACAATAATAACAAATATGAATTAAAGTATACCAATTCGTACGCGTGTAACCCGGAGCCAGCTCGAACTATGTGTAGACCGAAACCAAAGTTTGACCAGTTTGACCGCGCGTTGACCGAGGTTGACCATCCAAATCTGACCCGACTTGAACCCGTCTCGAACGAAAAATGAACTCGGATCTAACCAAAATCAACCCGACTGGAACCGAACCCGTGACTCAAACCCAAAACAAACCAAAAGCTGAACTGTGTCCAAATATCATTACACCCAAGACCCAAAACTGATTCGAGATCAAACGAACACGGATCTGACCCGGACCTAACCGGGACCAAATCTGAACCAAGACCCAAGGCCCGAACTCGAAAACGAACCCCATCAACCTGCTCCAAAACCCGACCAGATCTGACCCGACACACCCAAACCACAACCAAAACTGAACGAACCACCATAAACCCGACCTGCACCACTCCTCTCTCGTCGCTCACCATCAACCTGCCTCCGCGCCGCGGCCAAACACCTCAAGCCGAACCAACAACCACCATCTTCATCAATAACTCCACCCTCTAGCCACCAACCCGTCACCCACAACCACCCGAGACCACCTTCGTCTCCTATAACCTTGAACCCACAAGACCCGACGTCCTTTGACCTGTACACCACTACAACCGTCTCCATCTCGAACCAAACAACCACCCTCCCACCAGACCTATACCTGGTCTGTTCCCATGTCTTGTGACCACCACGCCGTCGCCACTGAGAAGAGTGGTGGTCGGCCGGCTGCTTTAAAAGAGGAGAGAGAGGCGTGAGATGAGATAGGAGGTCGGGTAGAGAGAGAGAGAGACATATTTGAGGAGAGAGAGAGAGGTCTAGAGAGAGAGTAGAGAGAGGAAGGGGGTTGCGGCTGGTGTAAAATGAAGGAAGAAGAAGAAGGCTTGCCTTTTATATGTAGGGTTTTGTTAGGTAGGTTAATACCGCGTATATGAACTCGTTTTAGCGTAATTCGTCTCGGTTTTCATTTAGGCACGATAATGAATTATAAAAATTTATCGGTTTTGTTCGAAATTAAAAATAATAATAAATCGAGCAAAAATATAAATATTTTCGTTACCCGATGCGTGCTTTCAGTTCGCGTGTTTAAATCGCGTTAATCAAATCGGTCGCAGTTTCAATTGTAAAAACGGTCAATAAACTTCCGAAACTTAATAATTAGCAATATTTGTAATAAATATTATTTTTAATCATAAAAAAAATCACGTCAGTGTAGATCGAAAATTGCCGGTTGTCACAAATTATAAACATCCTTTTAAATTATTTATATAAATATTATTATTATTATGTTCAATGTCCTAATAATAACTTTGGTATAGAAATCACTCTAAATTCAAATTATAGAGTATTTCATGAGTTGTCAACGGATGTTACAAACAACTATGATACATTACAATTTTCAACTGAAGGATGATTTAAACAGAGTTTAAAACAGACTTTTCAAACTTAACTTGTAATCAATATCTAACAAAATATCTATAAATTTAAATTAGTTCAGTCTTTTCGAATTCAAAATTACAAATAGCCCGCAGAGCCATAAAAGTCTTTGAAGACCACTGTACAAACGAAGGATCTAGATTGAAACATAACATATCATTATAATGTTATTATTTTATATTTATAAAACAATTAAAACTATTGTTCTTGCAAATAATTTGAACTCTTTTATTGCTCTTATATATTTAAAAATTCAACATATATTTTATATCAATAAAAATTATACAAAAAATATCATCATCTATAAAAGGTGTAACTATAGTTTTTATTGACTACTTATTATGTTTTAAATAAATAATATTTCCATAACAAACTTCTTTAAGAAATGACATGAAATATACTAAGCGTAGCTAATATTTTAATATATGTAAACTGAATAGTTATATATAACTCAGTAATGTTATTATAAGCATCCTTTTAAATTATTAATATAAATATTATTATTATGTTCAATGTCCTAATAATAACTTTGGTATACAAATCACTCTAAATTCATATTATAGAGTATTTCATGAGTTGCCAACGGATGTTGCAAACAACTTTGATACATTACAATTTTCAACTAAAGGATGATTTAAACAGAGTTTAAAAACAGACTTTTCAAACTTAACTTGTAATTAATAGCTAACAAAATACCTATAAATTTAAATTAGTTCAGTCTTTTCAAATTCATAATTACAAACAGCCCGCAGAGCTTTAAAGTCTTTGATGAGCACTGTACAAACGAAGGATCTAGATGGAAATATAACTTAAATTTAAAGATTATTATTTTATATTAATTAAACAATTAAATGTATTGTTCTCAAATACGAATTGATGTCTAATGAACATATACTTTATATCAATAAAAAATCTACTAAAATATCATCATCTATAAAAGGTGTAATTATAGTTTTTGTTTACTACTTATTATGTTTTAAATAAATAATATTTCCATAACAGACTTCTTTAAGAAATGACATGAAACAGACTTTGAAAAGTTATTGTTAGAACAAATATTGCATAACAGAAGTTATAATAGATGAGGATGACAAAGTAACATAACATCCACGACAACAGATGTTAAACAACAGCTGTTAACTAAAATATATTCATACCAAGGTTTGGAAAGATGTTAACATACATATCTTTTAACTGCAAAGATGTTAACAAAAGCTTACAACTCGGAAAACTAAACAAACATCTGAATACGTTAATAATAAGTTCGTAACTTTGAAATCTAGCTGCCTTCTTCTTCTTCTTCAATCTTTTGCCCCTGGAAGTTTGATAAGTAAAGTTTACATTACAACAATCTTCAAGACTTCTTTTTCCATTGAGACTTGTGGCAGTATCAACAAACGCATCAACACATACAAGATCCTTCAAATCCACGAAACAGCTAATAAAATGTTATATAAGAATACAAGATGTAGAAACAACATAGACATACTTGCACAAAAGTATAAATACCTTAGATGTAACTTGAAACCCAAGTTACGAAGATTCTAAAGTCTTAACAGACACTTTTCGACAAACTTCCTGAATGACCTAGAAAGTGCTCAAATATAAAGAAAATAACATATTTAAACGTCTATTAAAAATAAATGCTTATTAAAATAAAATTAGAATAAATACCTCGACAGATGTACCATGTACATTCTCATATCCATCAACCAACTCTTGATTTATAATACGCTGGCAATTAATCTTAACGACAGTGTACACATGGTACTCAGTAATCACAAACCTCAAGATTGAAAGTTAGTGTGTTTTCAACAACTGGAGAAAACGCAATTTCATTATCATCATTTGGGTTGCTTTGCTTCAACACCCTTTCCCTAATATACCATGCAGCAGCTCCAATGATCATCATCACATCTTTATCAAACATCACAAATGATACATCTCCTGATTCATCTTGTACCCTTATTTGCAACTTCAACCTAAAACAAATAAAACATAAAAAACAGTGTATACATAAAAAACATGAATGAAATGAAATGAAAAATTCTGGAAAAAAACAGTGTATACATCTACCGATTTACATACTTTGTGGTAATGGAAGTACATTCCCAATCGCATTTCCCACAAGCTAAAGCAGTAGCAGGCAATTTGAGAAGTGTTTCACACACTTCTTCAGCATTTTGCAAAAACTTAGATTTACTTAAAACTTTATTGTCACAATTGCGGCAGGCAACATAAAACCAACAATAGCTTTCTTCAACACTTTTTATGGTGGCAACAACAACAAAAGACATCGGCTGCACACACAATGTATACTAAACATAAACTTTTAAACAATACAAAAATATAGTAAACTGAAGACATATAAAAGATAAAAGATATGAATAAAATATTGAAACCTCTTGAATTCCTGGTACAGTGACTTCATCAACAGGCTTCTTCTGTGTCCCAATGGTTTGAGCACTACAACCACACTCTTCTTCTTGTTTCAACATCAAACTCCACAATGGATAAGCCCTCTTCCACTTTCTTATAACTCGAGCCTTCGTGTACCACATGTCTTTGGCTGGATACAGATCACAACGGCTTTCTTCATCGTATATTGAGGTGGACATTGTTTTAAGTTTTAGGAGGGAAATTTGAAAATCTTTTTTAGAAAATTCAAAGCTGATAGAAGAAATGAGTGCATTGGTTATGTGGTTATATATAGGGGGCTGATGAGGCACGTTTCCCAACGTGGATTTAAATTTTCCCCCTTAAAATTAAAAAACTTAGGGCCTAAAAACAGCTGAGAGGATATATTAGTAAAGGTCTGCTGTTGGTTGACAGACGCATGGATTAAGAACCGCTGTTGGGGGCAACAGCGGTGGTTTCACGTGGCCCACCCCTTTTTTGAATTATTTAATGGGATTAATGACGTCAGTTTTTGCATCATACGCGCATTGGTGGCCACTCTCTCCGGCTGACACATCAGCTTTCTGAAGTCACTTACGCTTCTCCTATTATGGAAAGTATAGATAGATATAGATGAAAAGTTAAAACAAAAAAGACTTTTGACTTTGCCAAACCATTTTGGTAACTTATTGACTTTTTGAAAAAGTAATAAGTTATAAGTTGGTGGAAATAAGGAGAGCCAAACATGCTCTTAAAAAGTAAACACTTTCACCTCAAACCAGCTAGGATGAAAATATCTACAAAATAATACATGTTTAATTAGGGGGTTTCACATCTATAAATTAGTTTCTAAACTAAATAGTATTTTGGTAATTAAGATGGTTTTTTTTTTTTTTTTTTTTTTTTTTTTTTTTTTTTTTTTTATCAAAACAGCAAAACCAAGAAACCCCACTGCCATTTTTTGAATTTATTATTGTCCCACTTGATATACCTTTATTTGAGTTTCTTTTATTTTGTGTTGGATCTTTAAAATTCAAATGTATGTTCACGTACAATAAATTAAACTAAAAATAAAGAGTAACGTTAAGGTCACCCGGGGCGGTCCGTGATAGGCCCGCTGTGATGGCGTGGTATCCGCGAAACACCGCCCCCCATTAATATAACGGCCGCGACATTAATAACCGCGATGGTCGTCACGATGCAAAAACTATCCGTTGGCTAGCCAACGGTCCTTTGAACATTAATTAAAATTTGTTTTTTTTTTAACTTTTTACCTATATATACACACACACATTTAACAAAATTTACAACATTCTTCTACACATATACACACACACATTTAACAAATTAACAAAATCTCACAATCTTCTTCAACTCATCATCATGGTTGCTTGGACTCAAGAGGAAGAACTTGCGTTAGTGATCGCGTACGATACCGTACACCCCGATGACACCTCAACTAGCACGGGTCGTGGTCGTGGTCGTAGGAGGAGCAATCCGAACTGGAAAAAAGTTTTATCCAAGTTCAGTCAACTTGTCGGGGGAACTAACCGTTCGTGTGATTCAATCTCTCATAAACACACGAGCCTCCTATCGAAGTGTCAAAACTTCGAAAATTTATTTAAAACAACGGTGACTAGAAGCCCCAACGAAACCGAAGATACACAAGTTGCCTTTACTCAAATCGACTACGCGGTCAAGTACGCGGTTGATTTTGAACATGTTTTGGTGTTGTATTTATAGGGTCAGAAATTTGAAACGTTTAAATTTCAAACGTTTGAAAACTGGCAGTTGAAATTCAAACGTTTGAATTTCAAACGTTTGAAAACGGGCGGTTAAAATTCAAACGTTTCAATTTCAAAAGTTTGAATTTTGGCGGTTGAAATAATTTAAATGTTTAAATAATTTTTTTAAATATTTAAATATATTTTTTTAAAAATTTAAATATTTTTTTTAAATAAAAATGTAATGTTTTTAGTTTATTTAGAAAAAAGTTTAGTGATGAAATGTGATGGAATGTGAACTCCGCCGCATGGGTTTAGTGATGGAATGTGATAGAATCTGATAGAATGAGGTGGCAGAATCTGATTTGGTGTGATAGTGTGATGGGTGTGATGGGTGTGATGAGTTTTGCACCACCCCTTGTGGCCTAAGCCAACCCAAAATGATCCTTGTGAGTCATTTTAACTCATCCACTTTTTGCACTGCCGTAACGAACAAACATGTGCAAATACTTACGAACGTATTTTTAGTTTTCTCTTTCGGTTTCTAAAACATGCTCTGGCACCGGTAACAAACCAAACTTATTTGTTGAATTTACTATACGAACCGATGCCAACCGTATTTCCTAATTTACACAAGAACATAGACCCATGAAGAGATAAAAATGTTTCCATCATTGGGACCTTTGTCTTGTATGTGGCAATGATCATGCAAATTCAAGGGATGCTTGACATGGATAAAGAAGCAATAACAAGAACATGATGCCATGATGGTATTCCATTAGTCAACGGTGACACATTAAACTAATATTTTTCTCCAGGTAGTTATGTTACTCAAATTATCAAATGTATAAAAGTAGAGGCTTCATAGTTACCATAAAGTAAAGATTTTACTTTGTACAAAACATGGGTAGTAAATGTACAAACCCTGGGTATAGAAATCCAAATGTTAGAACCAAAATTAATAAATAATAGTTATTAAACTTCAACGGCATTCAAAACTGGTTATTATCATCCAAGTGTTAGAACCTAAATGGTTATCAAGATTCTACTACATTCAAAATGTGAAGGTGGTTTGTTTACATTGTTAGTCTGTTAGGGGACCTGTGTGAACGATTTACACAAAAGTTTTCTTCAATGTAGTCCAAGCATCCATCTTCGGAAATAAAGACAGCAATTGTGTTAACTCCTGGCACACTTTGGTGTTTAGCTTCAACAACACTGCAAATAGAGCAAACACACCAATTTGTCAAGATTCAAACTTGAGAACCATTATTTTCTATGCATATTAGTTTATTAGATTCATACCAAATACCTTCAAGTCGGCGAACGAAAGTTGATTCGAATAAAATCATAACATTTCTATTAGAAGAAAGACGCAGTGAAAGAAACATAACAACCAACACCTGATATAGAAATATATAAACCAAATCGAACCGAATAAATCATAACACTTATATCACAAAATATACATGGCGAAACAATCAAATCGAACAGTGGCTACTTTGGCAACAGTAAAACTCATAATGACACAAATTAGCAATCAACACATAACTGTCAGCTCTCTTGTGGCTTACTCTGATGAAGATTGGGGCGGTTGTCCAGATTCGCGCCGCTCTACCAGTGGTTACTGTGTGTTTCTTGGTGATAATTTACTTTCATGGTCGTCTAAACGACAACCCACTGTTTCACGATCCAGTGCGGAAGCAGAATACAGGGGCGTTGCAAACGCCGTGGCCGAAGCTACATGGATTCGCAATCTCTTACTTGAGCTGCACACTCCTCTCTTAAAGGCATCTGTGGTTTATTGCGATAATGTGTCTGCTGTTTATATTTCCAATAATCCGGTTCAGCATCAACGCACGAAGCATGTGGAGATTGACATACATTTCGTTCGGGAGAAGGTCCGCATCGGTCACCTTCGAGTTTTACATGTTCCCTCTACTTCTCAGTATGCAGATATTTTTACAAAGGGATTGTCTCGCGACTTATTTCAGACTTTTCGGTCCAGTTTAACCGTCTGCTCCGCGCCCGATCAAACTGAGGGGGAATCTTAGCATAACAATATTATCTCATATTTAGGAGATATGTATAGAGTTATTAGATAGATACTATTTTCATAATTATCTTGTATTATCTTCCCTATAAATATAGGGCTTTGTATTCATATTGAATCATCAAATAATATTAACCATAAACCACTTTTATGTATTAGGAAAGGTTGAACTAAGACTTTCTTTTTTCACCAATATGCCCCCTTTGTTTACTAAGATATCTGATGCTTTAGAGCAGCTCTAGCTAAACTCAATCCAACTAACCTCATGAAGCATGTTTTTTTATAAATCCCCAATTGAAACAAAATAACGACACGATGAACCATGAGAAAGTGGATTTACCCCTAAAATGTGCTTTAACATAACCTCAATTTAACCTAAAGAAACATTTTTTTTTCAGTTTAAATCTCAGTTGATAAAACCAAAACCAAAACCTAATAACAAAATAATATTTAACAAAAGAGATGATACGAAATTTATAAATCAGTAGCTTACACAGAGTCGCAAACTGACGACGGAGGCGTTATCTGCAATCGGCAACACAACGTACGACGGTTGCTAAGTGGCCAGTGGCTCTAGCGGTGATCCCACGCCAGTCCCAGGCAGAGCTATTCCTCCGTTGTTGCTCCACATATTCGGTCCGTTGGTATACGCACGTATATTGACCAAGAATTCCAGCTGTGAAAACAGGTCGCGCAGAAGTAGAGGAGGGTCACTTGGATAATCTAGCTGAACTTCACCAGACCTGCAACATCTGTTGTACCTCAGGCGAACACTAACAGGAAAAGATGTTACCCGCTCTTGAAACCGAAACAGCGCGCCACAAAATTCACAAACCTCATTGCAACTTCCTAAATCCACATATTGAGGCGATTGTAAAGGCGCAGATGAGGGTCCCCTGGAACGCAACATGGAAGACCGGTAAGATGATTGGCGACGCGTAGGACATGACACGTGCAATGAGGACCCAAGTAATGATGAAGAAGTTGAGTCACCAGTTCCAACACGCCACCGCTTAGAGCGTACTTCCTAAAAGCATTCAGATGTATCAAAAGCAACGCAAAGGTTGTTGCTAGTGAGGCGAAAAAACATCAGACATTTTTTTTTTACCTACGACCTATGAAACGCGAGCCATAAAATAAGGCAGATATACTATTGACATGTAAAAAAGCATACCAACATACACAACCAGTGGCAAAACATGCCAGAAAATGTTGCTGTACAAAAAGCGGGCAGAAGATGTAACGAACTAATAAAGACAACGACTACGGAAAAACCTTGAAACTGACAAAATAAGGCTGGAAAACAGTATAGAACTGGGAAAAAAAGGGCAAAAAATAAAAACAAATCAACATCCCCGTGAAATCCACATACCAGTTAAACAAATGATTTGTATACATTAAAGCAGCATATACATCTGGAAGAAGAAAATAAGTCGGGTAACAACAGGGAAGCAGGCGAGAAACAATTAACCAAATAATTAGAATCTAAAGCCAAAAGATTCAACCCACATAACATAGTGAAATATAAACAATTATTAAACCTACATAACATAATATCACATCAAGAATAACAACAGAGCTGTAAGCATTAATAATTCAGAAAGCAGGAGGGGAAGGAAAACAACAGAGGTGTAAGCATTCAATCGAGCAACTGGCGTGCATACAAGTTCCCAGGAAAAAGAGAAGCAAAGTATGAAAGCCAGCCAAATTCTGTGAACAAAGGAAGAGCAAATACCAAAGCAATTGAAAAAAGATGAAGAAAAAGCTGAATAAAAACTAAGAGGAGCTAAAGATGCAGGGGGCGAACGAAAAAAGAAGAAGCAAAAAACATGGATCTAATAGAGGATAGAAAGGCCACGTTATAAAGGAGATGAGACGTGGCGAATGGGAAAAAAAACGAAAAGGGGGAACTCACGGACCGGGAATCGAACACAAAACGCAGCAGATAACAAAGCAAACCACAAACCAATATGCTAGACCAATAGATAATGGTAAAGCTAAATAAGCATATATATATATAGACATAAAAAAGCTAGAAGGGACAATAGATGTTACTGTTCAAAGTGCTGTGCTCTAAATATATAGTTAATTCGAATGATTTTTTAGAATTAATAATAGGAGGTAAAAGAAAATAAATGATTACATTTAGATTTGAAGATATAAAGTTCTATTGATTTTTTTAAGAAGACAGAAGGCACTTACACTTATTGTAACTATCCTCTTATGATTTTTATTTGGTAACGTTGTAACAACCCAACCCGGATGAACTGACGTGTTACAATATCAGAGACAAAAGACATAATTCCATTTATTTATTTTAAATTCATAGGTTACAAGATGATAGATAGTTCATAGCCCTAAGGCCGAAATACATAGCATTAAACATAAGTGACAGACATCTTCTGATAACATCCTATGATTTATTCCTCTCTCTTCACCCCGCCCAAAGTAACCTGTGAACCTGTGTGAAAAAGAAGTTTACGGAATGAGCCGAATGCCCAGTACGGAATAATAGGCTCAAATAGCAACACAATTAAGTAACCGAATGTCACACCCTCAAATTCCACGTGCGGGGTTTTACCGCGAGGCGCGTGACACACCAGGATCTCAGTCAACGATCACAATAAACATACAACAAACATGCATTCATAATTATATTTAAAACCAAAATATCATGCTTTGAGCTGTAAACCAGCAGCGGAAGCATTCTTGTTTACAACCAAAAGACATATCATTGTTTACAAAGACATTGTTTAATATGCTTCAAAATAATAGATGCTGTGCATGACTCCGTGCGCCTAGCCCATTGACTGCTACCTTAGCGACCTGAGAAAACATGCCAAAAATGTCAACATATAATGCTGGTGAGTTCACAGGTTTTCTTTCATAAAAGTGTTGTTATAAGTTCGGTAAGATCATTTCCCGTTACTACTATGTTATGAGAACGTTAGCTAGACGTTAAGTGTTGCTACTACTGCGGTTGGGAATCCATTACTAAACCGGTATAAATGTTGAAGCCAGCCCAGACGGACGGGATTACCGATGCCTCGGTAACCCCCAAAGTATTAGAGACAATATGCACCCGCCCGGCTCCCAGCCGTCGGGTGGGGTTTGTAAGGCCCAATAGATCTATCCACATTTCCCCCGTTGTGCATCCCCGCACATTCATGGTTCCCCCTGGGACTTTCTGTAAAAGCCGCATAGTACGTGAAATAACCATAGTATAACATGATCTATGATGAGTAATCAAAATAAGTAGCATGTTTCTCCCCCGAAAGTAAAACGGTAAAAGTGGGGCTGTGACACTCACCTTGGATTGCGTTACTTGAAAACAGTTAAGTAATTATGTTATGATAGTCCCAAATAGCGGCGACCTATCATAAGATGTGTATAAGTATTGGACTAATAACCCGCAGGCTAACTAGTCCCCGTATGTCCAGACCGTGATCATAAACGTTTGAAAACACCTTTAACTGTTAAACCGACCGTGCCAGACAAGACCCGACATCCCATTGGTGACCCGACATTCCACGTGTTAGATAAATGCAAGACATCATGCAACATATGCAATTAAACACTTAATGCGCGCAAGAGTTCACCTAGTCTAGCATAATGTCCAATTAACGCATAAACAGGTCCGAACACGTCTTACTAAGTCATTGGGTGTATCCCGGGGTTCCTAGCATGTTCCTAGGTGTCAAATCGTGTTCCGGGATGTCAAAACGCGTTCACGACAGCAGTACATGCGATTAGGAAGGTCACACGCGAGTAGGCATCAGCCTACAGGCGATTAGGGCCTAATCGCATGAAGCATGAGGCGAGTAGGGTCCTAATCGCCCCATATGTCTGCATAATCGCCTCCAGCTCAGGCGATTAGGATGCCTAATCGCCTGCAGCTGCTGTGTAACGGGTTTTCGCGCGTTTAACCCTCCAAATCAGATCCGAAACATGCAACGACACCCAATATCAAACCTAAATCATTTACCAACCCATTTCAAGCAAAAACCCCCGACATATCACTGATCTAGTATGTTCTATGCAATTATTTCCTAAAATGGCAAAGTACTAGGTTTCACCAACCAACCTTATCTTTCCTTAAATGGAAACAACCAGATTTCAAACTCTACAAACATGTAAATCATCAAACCTCTGATTTAACATCTTCCTAGTATGAATCCTAACAACATTGCATCAACAATCATACCATAATCATCCTAAATCCTCAAGAACATACAAATGGGTCAAAATATGCATTTTCTTCAAAACACCACAATAATAGCTAAAATTCTAAGACAACCTTCCTAATGATCTCTACATAGCAGAAGTACAATCATATCATGGAAACAATCATGTTAAAATCACCAAGAAGACCAACATATGCATATAACTTCACATATAACAAGCATTAAGGTGTAGACTTGGTTTAGAACTCTTTTGAAAGGTTTTTAAAGACACATTTTGGTAAAACAAGGTCTGGAACTTTGGGGAACTCAAAATAACAACTTTACAAAGGTTAGGGATGAAGAACACACCTTGGGTTTTGCTAAAGAAAGGTGTGTAAGCTTGGGGATGGTGATTTTTGTAGCAAAATGAGTTCCAGAGGTGTTTCAAGGTGTGTGGGTGGTTTGGGAGCAGCTAGGGTTGTTCTAGAGGTGTTTGGGGAGTTAAGGGTTCTATTTATAGGTGTTTTGACCCGGACCCTGCTGTTCATGCGATTAGCAGCCCAGATCAGGCGATTAGGGGCCTAATCGCCTCTGGTCATGCGATTAGGCCTCCTACTCGCCCCACTCCCCTTGTAATCGCTTACTGTTCACGCGATTAGGAGTCCCCCAGGCTCCTAATCGCCTATAAGGTGCTGGAATGGGTTTTTGGCGCGTTAAACACTATTTTAACATATTTAAACACGTATTCACATACCGATAAGTCACGTAATGATTTCAAACATATAATGCATGATAACTAACACGTTTACATCCGTTCACCAATTCCCGGGACTCGAGACTCGTGTGTGCGTTAGACCCGGCGATTCCACGAATCGCCGATCCTAGTACCCATAGTTATGGACCGACTCCCGATGACCCCGCGGATCATCATAACGACTCGACTGACCCCGTTAAGGACGTAATATGCATGACTCGCTAAGGTAGACTTACTAGTTTAGTCAACGTTACTAACCTGAGTTTGCCGGGTGTCACATCATCCCCCTGTTGAAAGAATTTTCGTCCCGAAAATTGCCCAAGGCCAAAAAGGAAGAGACGAAAGAGAAGAAAAATTTTCCGGTTGCCACATCATCCCCCTGTTGAAAGGAATCTCGACCCGAGATTCATTCAGCTTCAGCAGAGACATGTCTTGATTCGAACGCGCGCTTAGGAAATAAATGGGGATACTTAGCCTTCATTTGATCTTCCCGTTCCCACGTGAACTCCGGTCCACGATCAGAGTTCCAACGGACTTTAACAATGCGGATTTTACTCCGGCGAAGGCTACGGATTTTATAGTCAAGGATTTCAACCGGTTACTCCACGATACGTAGACGATCATCCACCTTGATCTCTTCGATAGGAACAACCAAAGATTCATCCGCCAGACACTTCTTCAGATTAGAAACATGGAAGACATTATGAACATTACTGAGCTCAGCTGGCAGATCAAGCCTGTATGCTACCGGTCCAATCCGTTCCAGGATTGCGAACAGTCCTACATACCGAGGATTCAATTTGCCCCGCTTCCCAAAACGTATAACGCCCTTCCACGGAGATACCTTCAACAAAACCCTGTCGCCAACCTCAAACTCCAAAGGCTTGCGACGACGATCCGCATAGCTCTTTTGACGATCCCGAGCTGCTGCCATGCGGTTACGGATTTGTACGATCTTTTCGGAAGTCTCGTACACAAGTTCCGGGCCGGTGAGTTGACTTTCACCCACCTCGGCCCAACAAAGAGGAGACCGGCATTTCCGCCCGTAAAGAGCCTCGAACGGAGCTGCCTTGATGCTAGAATGGTAACTGTTGTTGTAGGAGAATTCCACCAACGGTAAATGACTCTCCCACCCCTTGCCAAAATCGATCACACATGCCCGAAGCATGTCTTCTAGCGTTTGGATTGTCCGCTCGCTTTGACCGTCAGTTTGCGGATGATACGCTGTGCTCATGTCCAACTGAGTACCCAGAGCCTTATGCAAGGACTTCCAAAAGTTAGAGGCGAACCGAGGATCACGATCAGAAATAATAGAGACAGGCACCCCGTGCCGAGAGACCACTTCCTTAAGATATAACCGTGCCAGACGCTCGAGGCCATCAGTTTCTTTGATAGCGAGGAAGTGCGCAGACTTTGTCAACCTATCGACAATTACCCAGATCATGTCGCAACCACTGGGCGATTTCGGGAGTTTGGTCACAAAGTCCATCGTGATCCGCTCCCACTTCCACTCGGGAATTTCAGGCTGTTGCAGAAGGCCGGATGGCTTTTGATACTTGACCTTGGCACAGGTCAAGCACTTGCTCACGTACGAAGCCACGTCCGCTTTCATGTTCGGCCACCAATAAAGTATCTTCAGGTCTTGATACATCTTATCGGAGCCAGGGTGAATAGAGTACCGGGACTTGTGAGCTTCATCAAGAACGAGCTCCCGCAAGCCCCCAAATAAAGGAACCCAAATACGTTCAGCGAAATAGTGTAACCCATCGGATCTGAGTTCAAGGTGGCTATCAGCACCATGCATGGTTTCAGCTTTAAGGTTTTCCTCCTTCAAAGCTTCTTGCTGCGCTGAACGGATTCGATCGGGTAAGCCGGAATGGATAGTGAGCTGAAGAGCTCGAACGCGACGAGGTTTAGCCGTTTCCTTCCTGCTCAAGGCGTCTGCGACCACATTCTCCTTGCCAGGATGGTATTTGATAGCGCACTCGTAATCATTAAGAAGCTCGACCCAGCGACGCTGTCTTATATTTAACACCTTCTGATCAAAGATATGCTGGAGGCTCTTGTGATCGGTGTAAATAGTGCATTTGGTACCGTACAAGTAATGCCTCCAAATCTTTAAAGCAAAGACCACCGCACCCAATTCCAGATCATGGGTGGGGTAGTTTTTCTCATGAACTTTGAGCTGACGAGAAGCATAGGCGATGACCTTCTCGCGCTGCATCAGTACACAACCAAGACCCCGGATAGAAGCGTCGCAATAAACCACAAAATCGTCCGTACCCTCAGGCAAGGACAAGATAGGAGCAGAACAGAGTTTAGCCTTTAACAACTGGAAGGCCGACTCCTGCGAATCACCCCAGTCGAACTTTCTGTCCTTCTGGGTAAGCGAGGTGAGGGGTTGAGCGATCTTCGAAAATCCCTCGATAAAACGACGGTAATAACCTGCAAGGCCTAGGAATTGCCGCACCTCAGATGGCGTCTTTGGTGCTTCCCAGTCTTTAATGGCTTCAATCTTAGCTGGGTCAACGTGAATTCCTTTCTCATTAACAACATGACCAAGGAATTGGACTTCACGCAACCAGAAGCTACACTTAGAAAACTTAGCGTACAGCTGTTCCCGCCTCAGAAGTTCCAAAACAAGACGTAAGTGTTCCTGGTGGTCCACCTCGTTCTTGGAATAGACTAGAATATCATCAATGAAGACAATCACGAACTTATCAAGATAAGGCTTACAAACACGGTTCATCAGATCCATAAAGATGGCAGGTGCATTGGTGAGACCAAAAGGCATGAACAAGAATTCGAAATGGCCATAGCGAGTTCGAAAGGCGGTCTTCGGAATGTCAGCTTCTTGAACCGTCAACTGATGGTACCCCGACCTCAAATCGATCTTCGAATAGAAACTAGAACCCTGAAGCTGGTCAAATAAGTCATCGATGCGAGGAAGAGGATAGCGATTCTTGATGGTAACCTTATTCAACTCCCGGTAGTCGATACACATCCGTAGGCTTCCGTCCTTCTTCTTGACGAACAAAATAGGGGCTCCCCACGGGGACGAACTAGGTCGAATGAAACCCTTCTCTAACAGCTCCTGCAACTGGTTCGATAATTCCTGCATCTCGGGAGGTGCAAGACGATAAGGGGCACGGGCAATAGGGGCCGCACCCGGAGCAAGTTCAATACCAAATTCGACCTGGCGATAAGGCGGAAGGCCAGGTAAGTCTTCAGGAAATACATCGGGAAAGTCACGGACAACAGGAATATCTTCAATCTTCTTCTCTTCTTCAGACGAAACCGAAACAAGTGCCAGAATGGCAGAATACCCCTTCCGAAGATACTTATAGGCTTTCATACACGAAATGATACTCAACGGGACCCCGCTCTTCTCACCGTGCACCAACAGAATTTCTCCATCAGGGAGAGGAAGTCGAATGACTTTATCAAAACAAACGATCTCAGCATGATACAGAGACAACCAATCCATACCCACGACAACATCGAAACTACCCAAGGACACCGGCATAAGATCAATAGGGAAGGAATAACCCGACAACTCAAGGTGACACTCCCTAAGGACATGCGTCGCCTCATCTTTCTTACCATCAGCCAATTCTATCAAGTATTTAGCCTTTAAAAGTGTAGGTACCCTATCAAGCAATTGGCTAAACCCAAGAGATATAAAACTCTTATCGGCACCAGAATCGAATAAAACCGTAGCATAGCGATTATCGAGGAGAAACGTACCAGTAACAGTGTCGGGATCCTGTCGAGCACCACTTGAACCGATCACGAAGGCGCGAGCATTCCTGCCTCCGCCCCCATTGGTTCCATTACCCGACCCATTCTTCCCGGCTTCACCCTGCTTCAACTTGGGGCAGTTACGCTTGTAGTGACCAAGCTCACCACAGTTATAGCACCCTTGTTTCCCCTGATTTCCCTGGGGAGCAGCGACTTGAGGGGCTGGGGCTGGTGTGACCGACGGGTTTCGGTTCCCCAAAGGGTTGGACCTACAATCTTTGGCTTGGTGCCCAATCTTATGGCACTGACGGCAACGGTCCTTATCATCGCAAGAACCGGTGTGATGATAGTTGCATCGATCACACTTTGGCAACTTCCCAGCATAAACCCCCGGTTGTCGTTCAGACGACGATCCCCCAGTATCAGTCTTCCTCACCTGTTGAGGCTGAGCCGAGCTCGAGCCTTTCCCCACAGTTTCCCACTTTCGCTTGTTACTATCAGAAGTCTTCACAGCAGTGCCTCGAGGAGGCAAGACCCCTTCAGCCACCTTCATGTTGGTCAGCCTGTGGGCCGACCGAACCACCTCCGAATAAACAGTGAGGTTACCCGCAGCAACTAACCCGGCAATCTCCGGTACTAACCCAGCAACATAATGCTCAATCCTTCGGTATTCGGGTGCGTGCAGATCGGGGCACAACACCGCCAACTCATTGTGCCTAGCAGTATAAGCTTCAATCTCAGAACCCACCATCTTATGATTCCAGACTTCATGCTCAAGCTTCTGGATTTCATCCCTCGGGCAATACTCATTTTTCAGCAACTGAATGAATTCTGCCCAGGGCATAGCGTGGGCTTCCCCAATGCCCATAGTCTGGGTGGTGGAGTTCCACCAAGTCAAAGCTTGACCCTCCAGGGTCGCAGAAGCATATTTCACCCGGTCGCCTTCTGGGCAGCTGCACATCGAGAAAACAGATTCGATTTTCTCCAACCAACGGAGCAGTCCCACTGCCCCTTCAGTGCCACTAAAGTTGTGGGGCTTGCAATCCATAAACTTTTTATAGGAACACTGGGATGGAGGAGGATTGACAGCACCACCTGGAACAGACACGTAGGTGAGAATCAAGAAAAGGTAAAGTACCCCAGAACAAGGTAGAATAGGTGAGGATCGACGTACCACCCATAGCATTATGAGCGGCTTGGAATGCAGCCAGAGCAATATTCACGTGCTGCTGCATTAAGTTATCCAATTCGGCTTGGGTCATATTAATATTCCCGCGGCCACCGCCGCCACCACGGCCGCCAGCACGACCGCCAGCACGGCCGCCTCTGCGACCTTCACGAGCTCCCGACATCTTCTGTCACAACATGAAACAAAAGATTTAGGCTCGCCCATGGTATAACCCATTAGGAATTTCAAGAAACTAGACAGAGCCCAGCTCGGGTCCATCCGTTCAAGCCCAAAGTCCGCCAGGGATCCCATGCGTCACAGTTTATGATCTCGTGTGCACCCGACATGATAAACTGTTCCACATGGTCCTCCAGGCGCGCTTTAAGTTTGAAGTTCAAGTCACCGAACACTAGCGCCCAATCATGGTATTATCATAAGTATAAGTACAAGATAGTATGCATAAGAACGGGCGTGTTCATTAGGGCATAAAGGGGAGATGTCCAAATCCCTGGACAGATCTCAAGAGTACGCCGAAGCTACCCCAATGTACACCGCCGTCAAGAAAGTTCAATAGTATATCGTTCGCCATCGGATCATAGTAAGGACGAGTCAAGAAATAGGATGATAAGGAATAAATAGATGATGTAGCGTAGTAGACGATGACACCGACACCCTCGACAAGTCATATTGTTACCCACTTGCTATGACTCAACTAATTGTGACCGTCTAGTGTGTGCGACTCAGTTATAGACTAGACTCTACATGCAGTCCTAGTTCACTATAACCGTTGGCTCTGATACCAATCTGTCACACCCTCAAATTCCACGTGCGGGGTTTTACCGCGAGGCGCGTGACACACCAGGATCTCAGTCAACGATCACAATAAACATACAACAAACATGCATTCATAATTATATTTAAAACCAAAATATCATGCTTTGAGCTGTAAACCAGCAGCGGAAGCATTCTTGTTTACAACCAAAAGACATATCATTGTTTACAAAGACATTGTTTAATATGCTTCAAAATAATAGACGCTGTGCATGACTCCGTGCGCCTAGCCCATTGACTGCTACCTTAGCGACCTGAGAAAACATGCCAAAAATGTCAACATATAATGCTGGTGAGTTCACAGGTTTTCTTTCATAAAAGTGTTGTTATAAGTTCGGTAAGATCATTTCCCGTTACTACTATGTTATGAGAACGTTAGCTAGACGTTAAGTGTTGCTACTACTGCGGTTGGGAATCCATTACTAAACCGGTATAAGTGTTGAAGCCAGCCCAGACGGACGGGATTACCGATGCCTCGGTAACCCCCAAAGTATTAGAGACAATATGCACCCGCCCGGCTCCCAGCCGTCGGGTGGGGTTTGTAAGGCCCAATAGATCTATCCACATTTCCCCGTTGTGCATCCCCGCACATTCATGGTTCCCCCCTGGGACTTTCTGTAAAATCCGTATAGTACGTGAAATAACCATAGTATAACATGATCTATGATGAGTAATCAAAATAAGTAGCATGTTTCTCCCCCGAAAGTAAAACGGTAAAAGTGGGGCTGTGACACTCACCTTGGATTGCGTTACTTGAAAACAGTTAAGTAATTATGATATGATAGTCCCAAATAGCGGCGACCTATCATAAGATGTGTATAAGTATTGGACTAATAACCCGCAGGCTAACTAGTCCCCGTATGTCCAGACCGTGACCATAAACGTTTGAAAACACCTTTAACTGTTAAACCGACCGTGCCAGACAAGACCCGACATCCCATTGGTGACCCGACATTCCACGTGTTAGATAAATGCAAGACATCATGCAACATATGCAATTAAACACTTAATGCGCGCAAGAGTTCACCTAGTCTAGCATAATGTCCAATTAACGCATAAACAGGTCCGAACACGTCTTACTAAGTCATTGGGTGTATCCCGGGGTTCCTAGCATGTTCCTAGGTGTCAAATCGTGTTCCGGGATGTCAAAACGCGTTCACGACAGCAGTACATGCGATTAGGAAGGTCACACGCGAGTAGGCATCAGCCTACAGGCGATTAGGGCCTAATCGCATGAAGCATGAGGCGAGTAGGGTCCTAATCGCCCCATATGTCTGCATAATCGCCTCCAGCTCAGGCGATTAGGATGCCTAATCGCCTGCAGCTGCTGTGTAACGGGTTTTCGCGCGTTTAACCCTCCAAATCAGATCCGAAACATGCAACGACACCCAATATCAAACCTAAATCATTTACCAACCCATTTCAAGCAAAAACCCCCGACATATCACTGATCTAGTATGTTCTATGCAATTATTTCCTAAAATGGCAAAGTACTAGGTTTCACCAACCAACCTTATCTTTCCTTAAATGGAAACAACCAGATTTCAAACTCTACAAACATGTAAATCATCAAACCTCTGATTTAACATCTTCCTAGTATGAATCCTAACAACATTGCATCAACAATCATACCATAATCATCCTAAATCCTCAAGAACATACAAATGGGTCAAAATATGCATTTTCTTCAAAACACCACAATAATAGCTAAAATTCTAAGACAACCTTCCTAATGATCTCTACATAGCAGAAGTACAATCATATCATGGAAACAATCATGTTAAAATCACCAAGAAGACCAACATATGCATATAACTTCACATATAACAAGCATTAAGGTGTAGACTTGGTTTAGAACTCTTTTGAAAGGTTTTTAAAGACACATTTTGGTAAAACAAGGTCTGGAACTTTGGGGAACTCAAAATAACAACTTTACAAAGGTTAGGGATGAAGAACACACCTTGGGTTTTGCTAAAGAAAGGTGTGTAAGCTTGGGGATGGTGATTTTTGTAGCAAAATGAGTTCCAGAGGTGTTTCAAGGTGTGTGGGTGGTTTGGGAGCAGCTAGGGTTGTTCTAGAGGTGTTTGGGGAGTTAAGGGTTCTATTTATAGGTGTTTTGACCCGGACCCTGCTGTTCATGCGATTAGCAGCCCAGATCAGGCGATTAGGGGCCTAATCGCCTCTGGTCATGCGATTAGGCCTCCTACTCGCCCCACTCCCCTTGTAATCGCTTACTGTTCACGCGATTAGGAGTCCCCCAGGCTCCTAATCGCCTATAAGGTGCTGGAATGGGTTTTTGGCGCGTTAAACACTATTTTAACATATTTAAACACGTATTCACATACCGATAAGTCACGTAATGATTTCAAACATATAATGCATGATAACTAACACGTTTACATCCGTTCACCAATTCCCGGGACTCGAGACTCGTGTGTGCGTTAGACCCGGCGATTCCACGAATCGCCGATCCTAGTACCCATAGTTATGGACCGACTCCCGATGACCCCGCGGATCATCATAACGACTCGACTGACCCCGTTAAGGACGTAATATGCATGACTCGCTAAGGTAGACTTACTAGTTTAGTCAACGTTACTAACCTGAGTTTGCCGGGTGTCACACTGAAAGTGATAACACAATATTTCATTATATAAACTGATACAAAACATATGAAGCATATAACTGAACTGAATCACATAATACAGATGTACCCGTAAGCATAACTGAGTCTGATAATAGGTGACGACATACGGGTAGCTACTCCCGTACATCAATCACATGAAATGGCGTAGGTTGGCATACCTACAACCATTTCCAAAAACTGAAACTGAACTAGGATCGATCCATACGCCTCCTAATTGCCATGTACCACACTTGTACTTAAGAGACATCGTGAACTAATCTCTCCGTCACGGGTGGAGCACATGTTGCCGATGCCACAACAACATGCCCGTGGGACACTCCACGGGAAGCGGTAGCTTAGGGTAACAGAGTACTGAAAATCCGAGTCACATATTCTGATGCAAATAGTAACAAATAATATCATATATATCGGAACATGCGATAATGAGCATATGTAAAATATGCATGATATAAAAAAGTCAAATTTGATATCAAACATAATTAAAACAAGAAACAAACGGACGGTTAAACGAATCGATGCTAAAAAATGTTAGGAGTTTCAAAGGTTTATATATAAGCAACATGGTTTATAGCAATCGAATTAGATACCCAAAAGGAGAGGGGTAAGAATCCGTACCTTTAATGTTCCAAAGCAATGTTGTCTTTGATAGGTAAGTCACGAAACTTTATAAAAGTCTAGTTAACTATAATTTATAGAAAGCCAAATTTAGCAATACTTATGATATATTTACTATTATTATTATAACAAACAAATGAAATAACTAATATTTATGAAAATGGGTTTTATAAAACATGATTCTTATTAATTAGAGGCATAATATATAACTTTGAAACTATCTATACATCTAATATTTAAAAGCAATGTAGGACACTTGGCATTCCCACATTGCAAGTTCAATTATCTCTCCTCCTCTCACTAAGCCACATGGCACCTTGTGGGTTTTTATAAAATTTTCATTCTTTTTAAATCAAAATTGAGAAAAATATATAAGCCTAAAACAAAACACGTCTTTTAACCTAATCCCCAAATCCTTCATTATTCTCGCCGCAAAGATCAAACCCTAAGCAGGCGATCTTGAGGCGATTCCATGATCAAGCATTCAGAAACATCTCCTCTCCAAGGTTTCATCTCTTTCATTGTATATTAATCAATCGTTGTTCATGTCGTTGTTTTTTTTTTGTTTTTTTCGTGTTTTTCCCTGATTTGTGTGTCGATTAATGTCTGAAATATCTCTTTTGTCTGATTTAAATTATTTATCTTGATTGTTCTTTAGTTTTCATGTATTATTGTTCAGTTTTATTAATTGTTTTGATTTTTTATTGATGTTTTATGGTTTATGTTTGAGGTTTTAGGGTTCAATTGATGTTTTAAGGTTTGATTTATTTCGATTCATGTTTTAGGGTTTGATTGTTCGAGTGTTTATGTTTTAGGGTTCAATTAATTCTCTCTGTTTTGACTGATTTCAATTGATTTTTTAGGGTTTGATTGTGCAATCGTTGTTAAACTGATTAGGGTTTTATATTTATGTTTAAGAAAGTTACGATTTAGGGTTTTAGGTTTTAGGCTGATTAGTGGTTGATGTTTTAGGTTTCGATTTAGGGGTTTATGTTTTAGGTTTCGATTTAGGGTTCAAACGATGTTTTAAGATTGATATGAATGGATTTATGTTTTAGGTTTCGATTTATGGGTTTATATTTTAGGTTTAGATTTAGGGTTCAATTGATGTTTTAGAAAACTACGAATGGATTGTTATGATTAGGTTTCGATTAGGGGTTTATGTTTTAGGTATCGATTTAGGGGTTTTAGTGTTCAACAAATGTAAAAACTGATTTTCTTATACAAAGATTTTATTTTTTTATTATGTCTATATATTTTCTGATACAAAGATTTGATTGAATTTGTAATTGTTTTTATCATTTAAACATTAAGATATGTATTATTTAATATGTTTTGTGGATTGGTACAGGTGCATACACATCCGTGTTACAATGGTTTACGGGTTTTGGGTTAAGTCGGAAAATAATAGCCGTGTTTGTTTGGTAAGATATGTATCATGGTTTTAATCAATATATAAATAAAGTTTTGCTGTTTGTACTCAGGGGTTACCAAGTGACTATGATGGTTGGATCGACAAGTATGGTTATCCTTCTGGGAATACCAAGATCCGAACTTTGGATGATAAAGTCTATGACATTAAAGTGTTAAACATTGCAGACAAATGGTTCTTCTACAATGGTTGGAGAACTATGATTACTGAATTAAAGTACCCATCTAGGTGTAACTTTATATTTCAGTATGATGAAAATCTCAAGTCTTTCAGTATGATTTCTTTCCATCAGGATGCTGTGTGTGATCCACTTACAACCGAGAAACGTTTGGTATGTTTTTTATAACAACTCCACTAAATCTTACATTATAGAATATTTTTTATACACAAACTGATTGTAATGTGTTAACATTGTTTGTATTTTTTGCAGCATATCAGTTGTTTCGTTCTTCATGGTTTATTCAACCGAACCGTTCCATTGGATCCAATTGACGTTACTGCTCATTCAAGTGCACACTTTCAGATACAGCTAGCAGTTGTTGATGGTACTATTTATGTGACTCAAGGATGGCCAATAATTAAGGAAGCTTTTTCAATTACCGCTGATCATCTAATTGTGTTTGAAATCATTAATGAGGTTTTCTCTGTTTTTATTTATTGATTTTGAAATCTTTATATAATTTTTGTTATTGTTTACTTTT
This sequence comes from Ambrosia trifida, assembly GCA_028751855.1. NCBI lineage: Eukaryota > Viridiplantae > Streptophyta > Magnoliopsida > Asterales > Asteraceae > Ambrosia > Ambrosia trifida. The sequence continues at coordinate 57,603,139 of CM054128.1, read as the reverse complement.
TATAACTTTTTATACTTTAATAACAATTCTTTTTATTCATTTAACAGAGCACCTACAATATGTCGCTTTTTTTTTAAAAAAACAAGCTTACTCTTCCTCCCGGTCATGTTTCTGATGAAGACAGTGAAGAGGATCCAATGGATTATGATTGTTAGGTGGAAGATGATGAGTCCGAAGATGTCGAGGATGTAGGTGTGCCGGTGGTTTTCAAAGTTGATAAACACTTTGTAAGTACAATTATTTCCGCAATTAGATATATAATTTATGTGGACAGTAGTCTCTAATGTTTATTAATATGTTTATACTTTAGTGTATCTATATTAGTTGCGTGAACTGATACAAACTTAGATGGCACGTAACTTATGTGCATAGCATTCCCTACTTTTAGACTTAAAATCGATCTTATTCACGGCTGTTGAATGTTTATTGGTCGCTATGTTTAGACTTTAGTTTTTACACTAAATTCTATCCATATTAGTTGCATATAGTGATACGAACTTAGATGAAAAGTAAATTATGTGCACATTAGTGGCTGTTGACAATGTTATAACTCAACATTGGCCGATCTAATTCATGGCGACCACGTTAGACAATATTATAACCATGTTAGACAATATTATGCATAAATGGGGTGATTTCACTAGCCATCATTCGCTAAGTTTAGACTTCAATCAAAACTTTATAGTTTAGACTTTAGTGCACTTTAGTCGCTATGCTATGACTCTAACATAGAGAATGAGTCATACATTACAATTACCAGCATGAGTTTATGACGTTCCATTTTTATTATTTGTGTAGCGTCTGAACAAAGATTGGGCAAAGGAGAACTGTTTGAACAGGAAGAGGGCTTTGACCATTCGTGATGAGGAGGGCTTTACTTGGGTAGTGTCGGTTGGGATTGAAGATGAGTCAAGATATCTCCGTTACTACATTAGAGGTATGTCGGCTTTTGCCCATGATAAGGAACTCCAGCCTGGTGACGAAATGCATTTCCTGTTTTTCCAAAATCAAGGTGTGTTCAAGCTTTCTAAAGTTGTTAAGGGTAATGGAAATTAGTTTGGATATCGGTGGTTGTTTTTTCGTATACTGGTAATATTTTTGGTGGGTAAGTTTTGAACATAATGGATGGTTGGTGACATAATTAGGTGCTTTAGTTGTTGACTTTGTTTAGGTTTGATGAAAACTTTAGCTGGTAACTTTTGAACATGTTTAATGGTTTGTAGTCACAAAGTTTTGCACGTTTACTACTCATGTAGTAAATCGTGAATTTTGGGGTGTTTTGTGTTTACAATTACTAATATTTTGGGTTATGTTTATTAGTAGAAAACACTACATTTTGCATATTATGTTACACAATTAGTTATATCTTTGAATGTTATTTGATGGTTTAGGAAGTAATATACGTTTGCAGCAAAGGATTTTTTATACAAATTTTATTTTTGTAAACCTTAATTTGTTATTTTGGTTATTAAATGGTTTGACTTTATTAGTAAAATATAATAACTTCTTAATAATTTCAATTTATGTAATTATGCAAATAATTTATGTTTTAACCAAAAACATTTACCAAACAATCAATATTCAATTTTTGGTAAATTGAAACAATTTAATATTATGATATAAAGAATGAAGGTTTGACTTTTTTTTAAATAATGAAGGTTTGAATTTGACTCAATTTTTGGTAAATTGAAACACTATAAAATTAAACCTTTTAAATTTTATAAATACAAAATGGATTCGTTTTTTTAATTTTGGCAACTTTTGACTCTTTATTAAATGTAATTGTTTTAGATTGTTTTTCAAAAGTCAATTAGCATTTATTAGTAAAAATCAACCAAATTTAACAAACAATCAACTTAAATTTGTTAGATTTAAACCTGTAAATTTTATAACCAATCATTCAAGTTTTAAAAACAAACAATTAAACAATTCTTTTGTAAATTTCAAACATTTAAATTTTCTATTAAAAAATTCAATAATTTTTTAACCATTAATTTGTAGTGTTTGGTTCATATTAACAATGCTTGACTTCTTTAACAAATTTAATTTTTTACACGGTTTGACTTTTTTTAGCCAATACATAGTAACAAACAATCAAATCAATACCGCTAAAATAATTGTTTGACACGATTTGAAACATTTATATTTTATAAAGAAACAATAAACTTATTTTTTGGTAGATTTAAACCTTTAGATTTTATACATATAATAATTTACAAATCGTAGGTATTAAAAAAAATTCGTTTAGCCGATTATAGAAACATGTTAATGAAATTTTATATATATTTACGTTTATTTTAGATAGATTGAAATATTTACATTTTATACCTATACATTTTAAAGTCTTCTATAATTTAAATAAAAAAACGAATTTTTAATTATAGCAACATTTAAATCTAAATTAATTTTAATTTGCATTTTATATTTTCTTTTTTTATATTATTAATTGCTTAACATAAATAAATCGTGCAATTTAGTTTATAAATACGGATTTTGTTTCGTAATGTTTAGTATAACTATTTCCTGGAAAACTCTATCAGGTATGTCTATCATATTTTACATATTAACGTAATTTTTTTTTTGCATGTAATGTTTTCATAGTTACATTCTATTAACTTGCAGCTGTATGGATCCAAACAACATTACCTTTTTGAATGACATCACTTGGCGGATAACTCAATATACAATAAAAGTTAAGGTACTTAGGATTTGGAAGCGACCAAATCGAAAGATGCTGGGAGAAACTCTTTGTCTAGATATGGTTCTGATGGATGAACAGGTTAGTTTTTTAACGTATTCATTTTTTTCATTTATATTGTTTACATATTATTGTTAATAAAAATTCTGATTTACTTTATTTTGTTTCATTTTAATTTTTAAACAGGGCTCAAAAATGCAAGCTATTGTGTGGAGTAGATATATGAAGAAACATGAAAATTTTTTATGTGAAAATGAAGCTTACTATATCTATAACTCCCAATTAGCTGAAAACAAATCTACTAAACATTTTGATAAAAACGACATTCTTTCGTTTACTTTTGAAACAAGCATTACGAAATGTAGCAGGTTTGAAGGAAGTCAGTATGATTTTAATTTTTCTTCTTTTGAGTCAATTAAGAGTGGCAACCTGTCTCAGGAACAAAAAATTGGTTTGTTTAATCACACTTAATATTTTTTGTATTACTCTTTAAGTTTTCTGATAATGTATTCGTATAAATTAATAATTTTTTTTAAGATTTCATTAGCTATGTTGAGGAATGGACTCCACCAGAACCGACCGAAACAAAAGCCGGGTTGAAAAACAAGATGACCCTTATTTTGAGGGATTTAGAGTATGTGTTTCATCTTTACAAATCATCTTTTATTGTTTGATAATGACATCTGCTATCTTCGCTTATATTATACGATGAGTACATTGTTATACAATAGATACTTTCATTTTAACCAACGTTATTTTTATATGCAGAGGGATCAAAATCAGCTGTTCTTTGTAGGATGAGTATAGTGAGCAGATGTTTGGGTACATCAAGCAAAATGAAGATGAAGTTCATGTTGTCCTGATTGTTCAATTTGGTAGTTTTAACAACTATAAAGGTTTGTGATATATTAAGTTTTTTGAATACACTATATATTTGTACTTTTGTTTATTATTTTTACATGTTACGTATTTTTTATCTTTAAAAGCAATGTGAGCGTTCAAAATGGCTTCTATATCACTCGACTCTTTATTAATGAGGACATTGAGGATATTCGGGCGTTTAAGAAAAGGTAATATATTTATGTTGTTATTTGTTTTATGTATTTATTGTCATTTAGTTTAAAAATATAAAAATCTTTTATTTCCTTTTTACTTACAGTTATATTGAAAAGTTGATCTCTCTTGAATCATCTTCTGTTCAACGATCCCTCGGCTCTTCTGGAAGCATGAATTTGGCAGATGATTTCTCAACAAGACACCTTTCAGCAGTATTCGTGATCTTCCGTTGATTACGGAGGTACATCAGTTTGGACTTATAATAATCTAATATGAATGTTTACATTCCATTCAAAATATTATCACATATGTATTTTAATGTATACACTAATAATCAGTTTGTTTGGAATTTGTTTTTATTAAATGTTGACATTAATATTATTTTCTTTTGCAGGTCAACTAACAAGTCATTGTTGTTGGTACAGTGAAGGGTGTGGATGCCAATGACGAATGGTATTACCTAGGTTGCGAGGCGTGTAACCGCAAGGTTGAGCCAACTCTGATGTTACCTGATGATGAAGATGAAAAAGATGTTAATTCATTTAAACAGGTTTTGGTTTGCACAAACAATGACTGTCCCAAGCATATTGTATCTGATGATCCGGTGTAAGAATAATTTTTCATATACATAACTTAAAATTTTACGATATTATTTAGTAAATAATGTTTTGTTATTACTTACTTTAGGTTTAGAATTCCAATAAGGGTACAAGATTGTACTGGAATAACATCGCTTACATTGTTTGATCGAGAAGCCAAAAAATTGTTGGGTGTGACACCCGACATGTTCGGCTTAAACATTTTGGTAAAACATAAGTCTACCTTAGCGAGAAACATTTATAAACGGACTTAACTGGGTTAGTTGAGTCGGGTTATGTTAGGATTGTCCAGGGTTCAATGATCTGGAGGATCATTGGGAGTCATTTTGGGAATACACTAGCACTGGGTCCCGTTGTTGGTGAAATTACATGAATTGAATCAAGTATGATATGTAGATTATTAACATACGTGTAACATAACATGATAATATGTGCTACAAAGGTGCGAACATGATTATACGTGCTTATATATGCTTAACATGTGTTAGGATTGCATGTTCCTATGTTAGGATGTGGTTAAATGCGTTAAAACGACAAAACTAGAAAACCTAGAAAACATAAGTCCTGGTTCAACCCATAGCGTGGGGGCGAACCTGGGATTGGGTCCTGGTTCGACCCATGGCATGGGGGCGAACCTGGACAAGGGAACAACTAGAGTTCATTCGACTTTGTAAAGGGGCGAAGGTGGCACCTTCGACCCTATACAAGGGGCGAATGTGGAACTAGTATAAATACCACACTTTGTCATTTTTCACCATTTCACAAACCCTAGCCGTCTTTAAACACTCTCAAACGATTTTAATCACTGAGGAAGGTGTTTTTGCTCTTGTTTTTCATAATCTAACCTACAAACAACATCTAATCAAGAATCCAAGGTGTGTTCTTTATCCTAAATCCTTTTTAAAACATTTTGATTCGTTTTCATTAAACCCCAAAGGTCCAGATCTGATTCAAACATGTTTTCATGGATAAAAACCTACCTAACATCTTTCTAAACAAAGCCTATCCATAAACAATGAGTTTTCATACAAATTAACATGTGTTAATGATGCTTTATGTGGTGTCATGTATTGTTTGATGATTGACTGCTGTATAGATGTTATAACAATGATCTAGGACTGTTGTTGATGATGATTTATGATTGAGATAGGTTACAATTGGTTATTGATGATGTTTTGCTCATTTTGGGGATTTTGGGTTAGATTTAGGGCTTGTTGATGATGTTATTGATAATGATATGATTGGGGGTTTTCTTGTACATGATAATCTGAGCATGTCAAGTTGATTTTTAAGAGATTTTAGAAAGTTTCCTAATTGGGAAATGATTGCATGCGTTTGATGTGACATCTCCATAATTTGCCATTTCGGGTAACTTGTAAAACGGACGGATTTCGGGATAAAATTGGTAGGGTTTTGTGGGAATATGTTAATGATAGTTGACTGCCGTGATTTGTGATGTTTCGTGATGTTTTCGGACCGTTTAGATGCGTTTTGGTGCGTTTTATGAAGTTTTGCAGCAAAGGGTCGAACGTGGAACTCATTCGACCCTTCGTGGGGTCGAATGTGGCTCAAAAGGGTCGAATGTGGCTCCAATGGGTCGAATGTCGCTCAAAAGGGTCGAATGTGGCTCAAATGGGTCGAAGGTGGCTCAAATGGGTAGAAGCACCATAGGGTCGAATGTGGGTGTCAGGGGTCGAATGTGGGTGCCTGGGGTCGAATCTGGGTGCCGGGGAGCGAATTAACACGTGTTAGGGTCGATTTAACATACGTTAAGGTCGAATAAACATATGTTAGGATCAAATAAACATGTGTTAGGTCAAATGAACTTGTGAATAGGTTGAATGAACATCATGAGGGTTGAACCAAGGGTCCATGGGTCGGACCAGAAGCCCTTGGGGTCGAGCCAAACCCAGAAATCTTCCGATTCGACCTTACGACTTCGTATATGCGAGTTTTGATGCAAACTAAGTGTTGTATGCTTGAAACTTGTGTGTTAACATTATGTACTTGATTAATTGATGTGATGGGTCACCAACGGGATGTCGGGACAGTCTAGTGTGTCGGTTAAACAGTCAAACACGTTTTAAAACATACTTGGTCACGATCTGGACAATCGGGGACTGGATAACCTTATGGTTATTAGTTGGGACACTTATGTGAACATTTTGATAGATCTCCGATAGTTGGGATTATCAAGAGCTTGGCATTTCTTATTTATTCAAGGAACACAACTTAAGGTGAATTCACGGCCCCACTTTTACTGCTTTTACTTTTGGGGGAGAAAACATGCGCTTAAACTTATTTTGGTAACATATGTCATACTATGATTTAACTTTGCGTTGCTATACGTTCTTTGAAACTCCCGGGGGAAACCATGAATGTGCGGGGATGCACAACGGGGGAAATGTAGATAGATCTATTGGGTTTGACAGGCCCCATTCGACGGTTTGGGGGGCCGGGCGGGTGCATATTGTCTCGAACTTACTAAACATTGCTGAACACTCGGGCTGAACACTCGGGCGGAACACTGGTTACAGTCTAGTAATGGTTTTCCAATCGTAGTAGTAACAAAACATACGCCTCGCTAGCATACTTGGTAACATTGATATAGTATGGACATGGTAACGTTTTGGTAACACACGCGGTTACATTTGGTAACATATTGAACAAACCTGTGAACTCACCAACATTATATATGTTGACGTCGTTTTGGCATGTTTTTCTCAGGTCGCTAAGGTAGCAACTGTTGGACTAGGCGCACGGGTCTGCATTGGCGTCTAGGCTTAGTTTCATGTTTTGAAATAAATATTTTGAACACGTTGGTACATGGTTTTGTAACTGGTTAAATGCTTCCGCTACGGTTTTATGACTATGAGAACTATGTTTTTGAGTTTACGTATTTCATATAGTATTTTTTATTGTGACCGTTGACTTGGATCCTGGTTTGTCATACGCCTCGTGGTAAACCTCCGCAAGTGGAAATTTGAGGGTGTGACAGATTGGTATCAGAGCCAATGGTTATAGTGAACTAGGACTGCATGTAGAGTCTGGTCTATAGCCGAGTCACACACACTAGACGGTCACATACTTGAGTCGGTTTTGGGTTATGTACTAGCTTTGTCGGGGTGTCCTTACATCATCATCGCACTTCTGTGTTACATCATCCGTTCTTACTTGGACTTTGCTTACTCTTATCTTCTTCTTCGAGATTTGAAGAAGAAGGAACTGACTAGTTGAATCTTGCACAGCGGTGTCATGGATTGGAGTGGTTTTTGCGTACTCTTGAGATCTGTCCAGGATTCGGACATCTCCCCTCTATGCTCCAATAGACGCACTTGCTTACACATGTTCTTGTACACATATGCTTGTAGTAGCATGTTACTAGGTGCCAGTATTCGGTGATTTGAGTTCAAACTGGGGGAACACTTGGAGGACCATGTAGATTAGTTTATCATTTCGGGTGCACACGAAATCATAAACTGAAATGCATGAAAATCCCAGTGGACTCTGGGTTTGGATGGATAGTCCTGGATTGGACCTAGGTTTAACTTTTGTAACTACTAGTGGTTGACACTAGCGGTGAATCTGAATCTCTCGATTTCTGATTTGTCAGATCATGTCTGGCGCATGTGGTGGTGGACGTCGTGGTGGTGGCCGTGGCGGCGGTGGTGGCCGTGACGGCGGTGGTGGTCGTGGTAACATCAACATGACCCAAGCGGAACTGAACAACTTGTTGCAACAACAAGTGAATATGGCCTTGGCTGCTTTCCAGGCCGGACACAACGTTCTAGGTGGTAAGTTGGTTCCTATCAACTCTGCCTCATTCTTGGGTGTTATGTCTTTTCTTTTGTGGTTTATTCGTGTGTCATGTCTCAGGTGCTGCTGTTAACCCACCTCCACCTCAGTGCTCTTATCAGAAGTTTCGGGACTGTCAGCCCCATAACTTTGCTAGAACTGAGGGAGCGGTGGGACTTCTCCGATGGTTGGAGAAGGTCGAGTCTGTATTTCTGATGTGTAACTGTCCTGCTGAGGACCGGGTTAAGTATGCTACTACGACATTCGAGGGTATGTTCTAGGTAATGAAGTATAGTTTAATCTATCTTTGATATTGATAAAACTTGATACCTAAGCCTATTGAACAATCACTCCGTTAACACCAATCACATTATTATTGTTTACCCAGTTGTTGAAACCCTAGTATTCAATAGTTGAATCCCTAGTGTAATCTTTTTAATCCAATTGTTTACAAACATCATTATTTTTTTATTCTTATAATTTCAATTAAATTCTTAGTATAATAAACAACAACTTTTCAATCAAACTCTTAAATGATAAACTGCAATCTTCATAATTAATTTAGCATCTTCATAAGCACCGCTGTTTAATCAACTAAATAATATTCACTAACCACACGCTCCTTGGATTGATACCCTACTTACCCTAGCTACCTAGGTTATTTAGGTTTTGCATGACCCTAACAACAGGTCATCAAATGGCGCCGTTGCTGGGGAGCTAGTGCGCTTAGTGTTTAGTTTTTAGTTGATTATTGTGATTAACTGTTTAATTTGTCTTTGTTACTTCTTTTTGTTCGTTTTTACGCGTGGTGTGTGAAGTGTGCAGGTGACAGATAATGCATGCATGCCACTTGTGTAAAATCTGAAGATTGGGAATTTAGTAAGACTTGATCGTCATCATCACAATGTATTGGGAAGATGATGATAATACTTGTCCTTGTTGTGGGAGCCCATATCATTTGTGGCGAGATTGTGCAGTGGCCCGTAAGAAAATGGAAGCATTTAAAAAACGACAAGATCGTATTATTTTTGGGCTCGAAAAACCTGGAGGTTCACATTTATCTTCTTCACATCGTTAGTCACGCTATTCAAACTCCCAAGGCTATTATCAGTTAAATAACAGGTATCAAGGGAGTTCATTTAGCCAAAGGACGCAACAATATCGAAACCATGAGGAATATGATGACTACTATACTAATAGCCCTCAACCGGCATATGAAGAACCTCAAAACTCACTAGATTCCAAGTTTGATGCTATCATAAATATGATAAAAGAGTCGCAACAGCGAAATGAAGTGAGAGACAGAGCTCATGAAGCTTTAGTCACGCAGGTTCATCAACTAGCCGAGGAATTTGCCCAACTTAAACGTGAGCGTGATGAGTTGGCTAGTGGTGTAGTGGTAGATGCTGATATAGATGAAGATACTGCAAGTCTTTCTGAATGGTTAACTCCAACTGAAGACTTAGTATCTCATAAAGATCTGGTGGCTGAGGTGAAAGTTTCTCACGAATCTCATCACGTGTTGATTATGGCACCCAACAAGGTGGAGGATGAAGGTTCAAAGATGAAGAAGAGGAAGGTGAGATGGGAGGACATTGGGCAATTTATTGTAAATCGGCCCCGCAACAAGAATGACTCAATTCTCATGCCAATCACTTGGAAGCAATTGTGGATTTGGCATTTGAACTACCGAGTGTATGTTAGAAACTCGGTAGGAAAATGTGGGATAAAACCTTCATGCTTGGACTCGATAGACAAGTTGAAAGAGAATGAACAGATTGGGGCATGGAAGGTAAACTACCGAGCATACATTGGAAACTCGGTAGGCAAATGTTCTTTAAGACCACCATGAATGAACATCAGGTACGATTCTTGTACATTTTGTATATTTATTTATTTTGTTTTATTTTTCTTTTATTTTTAGTTAAGATTTTGAGTCTCTTTTGATTTCTGGGAATGCTTGGAGTTTAACTTGTAATCAGATAACTTGCCTGTACTCAATCTCCATTCAGGCAGGGTAAATCTGTACACCATCGGTGTATCAGGCATCCCAGAATTTTATGTTTTTATTTTTCTTTTGAGTCTTAGTTACAGGTTTGTCTATCGACCGCGAATGAAATGCTATACGGTTCGATTTGGAGGAATTCCAGAGGCTCATACGCGCACTGCCTATATCCAGGGGAGTCTGTTCCTTTTACTATTGTATTTTATTTTTATTTCTGCTTTATTTTATTCCTAGCTCACACTGAGGACAATGTGTCGTTCAAGTGTGGGGGTGGGGAAACTTCGTTTTTATTTATTTTTGTGTCTTAAAAAAAATAAATTAAAAGTGAAAAAAAATAAAAAAAAAATTTGAAAATGTCTTGAAAATTGTTCCTAAAAAAAGCATTCTAATCAGACATAAAAGCAGTTTTTCAGTACATACCAGTTGTTTCTTGATTGTTATGGCAGTAGATCCTTAGTCATGGTCTAATTTGTGGAAAAGTAATATGAACCGTTTTCAGCAGGTGTTTTTAAGAAAAAAGTTTAGAATTGTCTGACTAGATTTAACAAGCTATTGGTAATAAATGCATGCACACATCGGTAACCCATTTCCCCACTTTTGTGAGATCTTGAGCCTACTAGTTGATAGATTGATTTATATATATTTTTGTTTGTTGAGAGTAGGCCATATGTTTCTCTGTTGCAGAACTTGTGTGATTTGATACATGTCGAGGTTGTAGACTAGATATGCACATAGATGATAAAGGCAATTTAGGATTACCCTTTTCGTTTGATACCCGTGTATTTGTCTACGTGATTAACCTGTTTACCAACAATATTACCCTTAGTAGCCATGTTGAGCCTTTACCTATTCGTTTGTTAAACCCAAATCAGTTTCTTAAACCGACCTTTTGTGTCACCAGTGTTACTTGACAATCTAAGTGTAGTTATTATGATGTTTAGTATTTATACGCTGAAAAAAAAAATCAGTCAATTCATGAGGCCGATATACCAAAGTAGGTGATTGAATAAAAAAAAAAGAAAGAAAAAAAAAAGAAAAGAAAAAAAAAAGAGAAAAAAAATACAAAAATAGAAGTATGTGTTATGGGTCAAATATGCCCAAAGTTGTGTTTATTTATGTGTATTGTGAATAAGGATTGTCAATCATGTTGGTGTCACCATTTTATTTTAGCCATTTCTAGCCAAATCTATCCTACCTTTACCCTAAGCCCAAAACCCGTAAGTCCTTTAGATATGTGCATTGCCTGCAGTTGAGGTGTGATTGTCATACAAGCCTATGATAACAGAGTTGCATACTTGGTTTTTGAGTGATTAATACTAGCGCATTACATGCTAGTCCAGATATTAAACCGAGTGGAGTGAAAAATTGTGAGGGGGTGTGTTGCATGAAAATAAAAACCGGAATCATGTTAGATTTAGTCGGGTAAATTCTGTTTTAATTGAAAATCAATTTGACTTGCTGAATTAACAAATCTAATGCTGATCTGTAAATATGGTATGACTTTGGACCTTAGCTAAGGTATGATAGGGCGACTGAGGTGCTAGTCTGTGATAATGTCTTGGGCAGAGTGTATATAATTTTTTCGAGACGAAAAAAGATAAGTGTGGGGGTGTGATGTGCGGTTGCACGCATCATGTTTATTTGCCAGTTTTGTATATTTTTGAGTCGTTTAGATAGTATTTTTATTAGTTTTAGGTCTGTACTCTATTATTTTAGTATTGTATATATTTTATTACTTTTTGGTTGTTTTTACTATTAATTTGTTTATTTTATATTTTTGGTAGGTGATCGCATGGAGCGGGGCTAAAACAGTACAAATTATATTTGAGACCCGAACACCCGAGTCAAGAGCACGGGGTCATAATACCATTTATAATAATAGTATAATAATAATAATAATAATAATAATAATAATAATAATAATAATAATAATAATAATAATAATAATAATAATAATAATAATAATAATAATAATAACGTGACTAGAAGGCATATCCTCAAATGCAATTAAAAGTTGTGGCAAAAGTCAAGAAAGATTTATTATTTTTGGAAAAAATGAATCGCATAATTAAGAGGACAGCAGGGTGACATCTTATAAAAGGGAAATGGCATATTATTTTTGAGGAGGGATCGCAATTTTTTCCTTGGAGAGAGAAGGTCACGCATAGGAGATCAAGAGGACAAGAAGTGAGATCCAACTTTGGAAGGCATCAAGCTTCATGGCCATGAGTGGCTAATCCTTTGTATTACACTAGGGATGTAAACTTTTGAGATCTAGGGTTAAACAAATTGGGTATTGTTCTTAAACTATTGTTTATGTGTTTGTGTGTTTGAATTAACTGTGTTGAATTGTGATTAATCTTATGTTAAACTCATTTTAGTTAATTGATCTTGTGCCAATTTCTAATGAGATGAGCATGATTCCTTGCTTTAACACAAACATAGGATTGTATGTTCTAGGTAATGAAGTATAGTTTAATCTATCTTTGATATTGATAAAACTTGATACCTAAGCCTATTGAACAATCACTCCGTTAACACCAATCACATTATTATTGTTTACCCAGTTGTTGAAACCCTAGTATTCAATAGTTGAATCCCTAGTGTAATCTTTTTAATCCAATTGTTTACAAACATCATTATTTTTTTATTCTTATAATTTCAATTAAATTCTTAGTATAATAAACAACAACTTTTCAATCAAACTCTTAAATGATAAACTGCAATCTTCATAATTAATTTAGCATCTTCATAAGCACCGCTGTTTAATCAACTAAATAATATTCACTAACCACACGCTCCTTGGATTGATACCCTACTTACCCTAGCTACCTAGGTTATTTAGGTTTTGCATGACCCTAACGACAGGTCATCAGTAGGGAAGAGTGCCGTGCCAGCACCGTCTCAGCCAGTGAAGAAGTTTGATTCATCTGGGTCGTCTTCGGGGCAGAAGTCGGGTAGGTATGTTGGGAAGCATCCCAAGTGTAACAAGTGTGGTTATCATCACTCTGGGAGTTGTGAACGGGCTCGTTGTCATCGGTGCAATCAGTTGGGGCATCTTGCTAAGGATTGCAGGGTGTCACTTCCATCGGCCCAGGCTCGTACTGCTGCTCCTGCTCCTGCTGCTCAGGGGACTCCAGGAAAGCAAGGGTGCTACAACTGTGGTGACACGGGGCATTTCAAGCGTGAATGTCCCAAGCTGAGACAGGGCGAGAATGCGAAGGGCGGGAACGGTAACGGGAACAACGGAGGCAACGGCAGGAACGCGCGTGCTTTCGTCATTGGCTCTGCAGAGGCCAAGCAGGATCCTGACACAGTTACCGGTACGTTCCTTCTCAATGATCGCTATGTTTCTGTTTTGTTTGATTCTGGTGCCGATAAGAGTTTCATATCTGTGGACGTTAGTCGATTGCTAGATATAGTACCCACACCTTTAGAGGCTAAGTACTTGATAGAATTGGTTGATGGCAAGAAAATTGAAGTGACGCATATTCTTAGGGAATGTCGCTTGGAACCTTCGGGTTTGTCATTCCCCATTGACCTTATGCCGGTACCTTTGGGTAGCTTTGATGTCGTTGTGGGCATGGATTGGTTATCGTTGTATCGTGCGGAGATCGTTTGTTTTGATAGGGTCATTCGGATCCCTCTCCCTGACGGAGAGACTCTTTCGGTTCATGGTGAGAAGAGCGGTGCTCCACTGAGTATCATCCCTAGTATGAAAGCCCTTAAGTATCTTCGGAAGGGTTATTCGGCGATTCTGGCACTTGTTTTTTCGACTGATGATGAGAAGAAGATCGAGGATATCCTTGTGGTTCATAACTTCCCTGATGAATTTCCCGATGATTTACCTGGTCTTCCTCCCCATCGTCAGGTTGAGTTTGTTATTGATCTTGCACCTGGTGCAGCTCTTATTGCCCGAGCCCCGTACCGTCTTGCACCTCCCGAGATGCAAGAGTTGTCCAGCCAGTTGTAGGAACTCTTGGAAAAGGGTTTCATCCGACCAAGTTCCTCCCCGTGGGGAGCTCCCATCTTGTTTGTGAAGAAGAAGGACGGAAGTCTTCGCATGTGTATCGATTATCACTAGCTGAACAAAGTGACCATCAAGAATCGTTATCCTCTCCCTCGCATTGATGATCTCTTTGACCAGCTCCAGGGTTCCAGTTATTATTCAAAGATTGATTTGCGATCTGGTTATCACCAGTTGCGTGTCCAGGAAGCTGACGTTCCGAAGAATGCTTTTCGTACTCGTTATGGCCATTTTGAGTTCTTGGTCATGCCTTTTGGTCTCACTAACGCTCCGGCGGTGTTCATGGATTTGATGAACCGCGTTTGCAAGGCTTACCTTGATAAATTCGTCATCGTGTTTATTGACGACATTCTGGTTTATTCTAAGAACAAGACGGACCATGAGGAGCACTTACGGTTAGTCTTGGAACTTTTGAGGCGAGAGCAGTTGTATGCTAAGTTCTCAAAGTGTGATTTCTGGCTACGTGAAGTTCAATTCCTAGGGCATGTGGTAAATGAACTAGGGATTCATGTCGATCCGGCTAAGATCAAAGCTATCAAGGACTGGGAAGCACCAAAGACGCCATCTGAGGTGCGGAAATTCCTAGGTCTTGCGGGTTACTATCGTTGTTTTATTGAGGGATTTTTGAAGATCGCTCAACCCCTCACCTCTCTTACCCAGAAAGACCGAAAGTTTGACTGGGGTGAACTGCAGGAATCAGCATTTCAGATGCTGAAGCTTAAACTTTGTTCTGCACCTATCCTGTCCCTACCTGAGGGTACGGATGATTTTGTTGTGTACTGTGACGCTTCTATTTGTGGTCTCGGTTGCATGTTAATGCAACGTTAGAAGGTCATTGCTTATGCTTCTCGTCAACTTAAGGTTCACGAGAAGAACTATACTACCCATGATTTGGAATTGGGTGCGGTGGTTTTTGCGTTGAAAATCTGGAGACATTACTTGTACGGTACCAAATGCACCATATACACCGATCACAAGAGTCTCCAGCATTATTTTTACCAGAAGAAGTTAAACATGCGGCAGCGTCGCTGGGTTGAACTCCTGAACGATTATGACTGTGCTATTAAGTATCATCCTGGCAAGGCGAATGTTGTGGCGGACGCCTTGAGCAGGAAGGAATCTGCGAAACCTCATCGTGTTCGAGCTTTACAGCTCACCATTCATTCCATTTTGCCTGACCAAATTCGTTCTGCACAACTAGAAGCCTTGAAGGAGGAAAACCTTAAAACTGAAACTATGCACAGTGCTGACAAGCACCTTGAGCTTAGGTCTGATGGCCTACACACACTATCCTGCACTAGTACTTGTCATAGTACACCCTTGAGTGATTGTTCACTTTGGGGACCTTCGTGTGATAACGGTTTCTTTTAGGAATGTGGGTGTCGGGTGATTGGAAGTTCTAGCTAGGAGCACGCGTAGAGGACCATGTAGAGCGATTTGTTATTTCGGGTGCACACGAAATCATAAATCGAAATGCATGAAAATCTTGGTGGACTCCGTGTTCGGACTAATGGTCATGCTGGAACCACGTTCTGAATTCGTTTGGTTACTTGTAGCTTGATCTGATAGCGGTATTGAGTATCTTGTCTCATGTGTGGCAGAACATGTCTGGTCGTGCCGGTGGACGTACTGGTGGCGCCGCGGTGACGGTAGCGGTCGTACTAGGGGTCGTAGTGGTGGTAACATTACCATGACCCAGGAGGAACTGAACAATCTAATCCAACAACGAGTGTCTGCCGCTCTTACTGCCTACCAGACCGCTCAGCAAGGCCTCGGTGGGAATGCCGTTCATCCCCCACCACCGTCTCCTCTCGGTCAGCAGGTGTGTACTTTCAAAGTGTTTATGGAGTACGAGCCCCACATCCTTGGTGAGACTAGGAACAACAAAAGGAAATGGGAGAGCGTCGAGGAGAACCTGGTTCCAAACCAGCCACAGCGGCTGATGGGGAAGTTCGAAGCTTTAGGTTCATCGTCTGGTCGGGAGCACGGTGGGTATGCTGGGAAGAGTCCAAAGTGCATCGTGTGTGGGTACTATCATGTTGGAGGTTGCGATACGTTTCGCTGCAACCGTTGTCATCGGCTTGGCCACTGGGCTAAGGACTGTAGGATCAATCCTCAATTGAGACAGGTTAAAGAGGGTGTTATGCCCCCTCAAGGCACTGGAAAACAAGGAGGATATACGGGGAAACTTCCGGAATGCAATCAGTACGGGTTCCATCATGTTAGTAGTTGTGAGACGTTCCGTTGTAAACATTGCCACTGGATGGGTCATGTTGCTAAGAACTGCAGAGTCAATCTTCAGCCAGTTCAGACTCAGGCGATTGTCCCTACCTCTGCTCCTCAAGGGAAACGAGGATGTTATAATTGTGGCGAAACAGGACACTGCAGGCGAGATTGCCCAGAATTGATTCAAGGTGGAGCCGGGGCGATTAAGGATGGTAAGGGTAACGGAGGTGGCGGTCGGAATGCTCGTGAGTTTGTCGTTGGTTCGGGGAAGACCCGTGAGGATCCTGATACTGTTACTGGTGAGTATTCCTTTCTTGATTTTCGTTATACTTGTATTCATTCTCCTTCACATTGTTTGGCGCTTCGTATTCATTGTGTGCATTCAGTTTGGTATTTGGTCATCATTTTGCATTCATGGGTCTGATGTGGGTCCTTTAGAGATGCTACTTGGACGGTACCGGTGTATCATTTATACCGATCACAGTAGTCTCTAGTAGGACTTCGATCAGGAGGATTCATTGTTTTGTATTCACTTTGGGGAGGGCGGATCTGTTGATGTCATCTTTCGTTCGTGATTTTCATTTCGTTTGCATTCTGGGAAACATTACTTGGGTTAGGTCAACACTCAGTCGAAGAATGAATCTCGGGGCGAGATTCCTTTCAACAGGGGGATGTTGTGACACCCGACACGTTTAGGTTAACATTTTATAAAACACATAAGTCTACCTTAGCGAAAAACGTTTTCAAACATACTTAACTAGGTCAGTTGAGTCGTTATGATGGTTCCGGGAATCATCGGGAGTCGTTACGATGATCCACGGGATCATTGGGAGTCGGTCCACAACCACGTGAACACGAATAGGTGATTTGTAGAATCACCGGGTTTAACGCACACACGTAAATCTCGGGTCCCGGGAATTGGTGAACGGATGGGAACGTGTTAGTTATCATGTATTATGTGCTTATAATCGTTATATGACTTGTCGGTATGTAAATACGTGTTTATATGTGTTAAAATAGTGATTACGCGTAATTGCATGACATTATAGGTGATTACGCGTAATTGCCAATAGGTATAGGCAATTACAGCCTACTCGCTAGTAGGTATAGGCGATTACAGCCTACTCGCTAGTAGGTATAGGCGATTACAGCTCTACTCGCCTGTAACCATCCTGTACTCGCCTGATCTGCACATGACGACTAAAAACGCCTATAAATACCACCCTTATGTTTTAAAACATCATTTGTGAAACCCTAATACACCCCAAAGCCACCCCACACCTTATTCAACCTCTGCAACACGTTTTTGAACAAGAAATCACATTTCCAAGCTTTACACCTCATAATCTCATCATTTCAAGGTGTGTTCTTCATCCCAAACCTTTGTAATGATATTGTTTTGATCCCTAAAGGTCCAGACCTGATTTCTAAACATTTGTGTCTTTGAAAACTCATTAAAATCAGTTTCAAAACAAACCCAAACCTCTATACTTGTTATATGTGATGTATTCATGCAAGATAGGATTTTTATTGTTTAAACATGATTGTTCTTGTGTTATTATTGTGTTTCTGACCTAAATGAGTTAATATGATGATAACCTAGGAGTTTGAAGGTTCATAGATGTGTAATATTGATATTAGGCGTTTTGACCCGTTTGAGTGATTATGATGGATTGATGATGATATGTTGTGTTTTGTTGATTGTTTGAGGTTAGGGTTTACTCTAGGATGATGCTAGAACAGTAGGATAATGTCGGATAACGTCGTTATGGGATGAAATCTGAATATTTGCTATTTAGGGAAACCGCATGCATTCGGGACGGCTAGGGTGATGATAAATTAGGGGTTTTTGCTTGAAATAGTTGGGTTAATGTTTTGGGTTGGATATTGGGTGTTTACACATGTTTCAGATCTAATTTGGAGGGTTAAACGCGCAAAAAGGACGGAACAGATCCGAACTAGCGAATAGGAGTTCTAATCGCCATTATTATAGGCGATTAGCTCCTAATCGCCTGAACTATAGGCGATTAGGAGCCCTATTCGCCATTTTACTAGTGATTACAATTCTATTCCCCACTTTACTAGTGATTACAATTCTATTCACTAGTTTGACTCTCCTAATCACCAGTTGACTTTTCCTAATCACATGTTTGATTCCTAATCGCGTGTAATGCTGCTGTATGTATATTTTAACATCCCGAAACACGGATTGACGCCTAGGAACATGTTAGGAACCCCGTGACATGTCCAATGACTTGGTAACACGTGTTTGGACTTGTTTATGCGTTAATTGGGCGTTATGCTAGATAGGGTGAATGTTTGCGCATGCTAAGTGATTAATTGCATAAGTTGCATGATATCTTGTATGTGGCTAAAACGTGGGATGTCGGTTCACCAGTGGGATGCCGGGTATTGTCTGGTTTGGTCGGTTTAACGTTTAAACATATTATCAACATACACGGTCACGGTGTGGACAACTTGGGGACTGATTAGCCTTCGGGTTAGTAGTCATCACACTTATGTAAACTCATTGATAGGTCGTCACTAAGTTGGGTCATCATACACGTGTCGGAATTCTAAGTATCTGAAGGCGCACTCTAAGGTGAGTTTCACGGCCCCACTCTTTTACTGGTTTTACATTTTCGTGGGAGAAAACATGCTGTGTTCTTTAAACGTGTGTCAACTATGTTTTCATAAAAGGCGTTTCAACTATGTTTTCATAAAAGGCGTTTAAACTAACTTTTCATGAAAGGTGTGTCAACTACGTTTTGGTATTCACGAATTCATTGGGTTTTGGAGTATTCATTATGTTTTCAAGTATTCATTATGTTTTAGAGTATTCATTATATTACTATGCGATCTTTGGAAGTCCCGGGGAGAACCATGAATGTGCGGGGATGCACAACGGGGGAAATGTGGATAGATCTATTTGGGCTTGACCCGCCCCACTCGTCGACTGGAGGTCGGACGGATGCATGTTGTCTCTTAGGTATTCAAGATTCATTATTCGGTATTCATTCGGGCAGTATTCACGCATTCACAGTATTTGAGTTCAGTAATGGTTTTCCAATCGCAGTAGTAACAGGTATTCATATGTTTTACATGCATGTGGTCTGGATTGACGATGGGTATTCATT
Source organism: Ambrosia trifida (assembly GCA_028751855.1). Lineage (NCBI taxonomy): Eukaryota > Viridiplantae > Streptophyta > Magnoliopsida > Asterales > Asteraceae > Ambrosia > Ambrosia trifida. The sequence goes on along the minus strand of CM054128.1, from coordinate 57,583,596 downwards.
TAGGAGTCGGTATTCATTGGAGTCGGTATTCCTTAAAAACCTGTGAACTCACCGGGATTATTTGCTGACGTTTTTAGCATGTTTGTCTCAGGTCGCTAAGGTAGCAGCTGTCGATAGGCGCACGGAGTCTCACGGCGTCTAGGATTCATGTGCATCTCATTTAGTATTTTCAGACCTTCGCACTTTGATTTCGTGTTGTAATAAAGTTTTACGCTTCCGCAGCGATGGATCATTTATGAAAACTTAATGATTTGCTTATGTCATTTTTACGTATCATATAGTGTCGTTATTGTGACCGTTGTCTTAGATCCTGGTTTGTTATGCACCTCGCGGTAAAACCCCACACATGGAATTTGAGGGTGTGACAGATTGGTATCAGAGCCAACGGTTATAGTGAACTAGGACTGCATGTAGAGTCTAGTCTATAGCCGAGTATCACACACGTTAGACGGTCACACATAGTTACGAGTCGTGTCATTTGGTAAACATACTAACCTTGTCGGGGTGTCGGTGTCCTCATCACACAGTATCGTATTATCTATCTTTGGACTATTTCCCCACTCATTCTATCTTCTTCTTCGGGTTTGAAGATGAAGAGGCTTATCACTTATGCTTGGCAGTAGTGTACATTGGAGTGGCTTCGGCACATTCTTGAGATTTTTCCGGGATTTGGATATCTCCCCACCATGCTCTAATGTACATACTTGCCTACACACACTATCCTGCACTAGTACTTGTCATAGTACACCCTTGAGTGATTGTTCACTTTGGGGGCCTTCGTGTGATAACGGTTTCTTTTAGGAATGTGGGTGTCGGGTGATTGGAAGTTCTAGCTAGGAGCACGCGTAGAGGACCATGTAGAGCGATTTGTTATTTCGGGTGCACACGAAATCATAAATCGAAATGCATGAAAATCTTGGTGGACTCCGTGTTCGGACTAATGGTCATGCTGGAACCACGTTCTGAATTCGTTTGGTTACTTGTAGCTTGATCTGATAGCGGTATTGAGTATCTTGTCTCATGTGTGGCAGAACATGTCTGGTCGTGCCGGTGGACGTACTGGTGGCGCCGCGGTGACGGTAGCGGTCGTACTAGGGGTCGTAGTGGTGGTAACATTACCATGACCCAGGAGGAACTGAACAATCTAATCCAACAACGAGTGTCTGCCGCTCTTACTGCCTACCAGACCGCTCAGCAAGGCCTCGGTGGGAATGCCGTTCATCCCCCACCACCGTCTCCTCTCGGTCAGCAGGTGTGTACTTTCAAAGTGTTTATGGAGTACGAGCCCCACATCCTTGGTGAGACTAGGAACAACAAAAGGAAATGGGAGAGCGTCGAGGAGAACCTGGTTCCAAACCAGCCACAGCGGCTGATGGGGAAGTTCGAAGCTTTAGGTACATCGTCTGGTCGGGAGCACGGTGGGTATGCTGGGAAGAGTCCAAAGTGCATCGTGTGTGGGTACTATCATGTTGGGGGTTGCGATACGTTTCGCTGCAACCGTTGTCATCGGCTTGGCCACTGGGCTAAGGACTGTAGGATCAATCCTCAATTGAGACAGGTTAAAGAGGGTGTTATGCCCCCTCAAGGCACTGGAAAACAAGGAGGATATACGGGGAAACTTCCGGAATGCAATCAGTGCGGGTTCCATCATGTTAGTAGTTGTGAGACGTTCCGTTGTAAACATTGCCACTGGATGGGTCATGTTGCTAAGAACTGCAGAGTCAATCTTCAGCCAGTTCAGACTCAGGCGATTGTCCCTACCTCTGCTCCTCAAGGGAAACGAGGATGTTATAACTGTGGCGAAACAGGACACTGCAGGCGAGATTGCCCAGAATTGATTCAAGGTGGAGCCGGGGCGATTAAGGATGGTAAGGGTAACGGAGGTGGCGGTCGGAATGCTCGTGAGTTTGTCGTTGGTTCGGGGAAGACCCGTGAGGATCCTGATACTGTTACTGGTGAGTATTCCTTTCTTGATTTTCGTTATACTTGTATTCATTCTCCTTCACATTGTTTGGCGCTTCGTATTCATTGTGTGCATTCAGTTTGGTATTTGGTCATCATTTTGCATTCATGGGTCTGATGTGGGTCCTTTAGAGATGCTACTTGGACGGTACCGGTGTATCATTTATACCGATCACAGTAGTCTCTAGTAGGACTTCGATCAGGAGGATTCATTGTTTTGTATTCACTTTGGGGAGGGCGGATCTGTTGATGTCATCTTTCGTTCGTGATTTTCATTTCGTTTGCATTCTGGGAAACATTACTTGGGTTAGGTCAACACTCAGTCGAAGAATGAATCTCGGGGCGAGATTCCTTTCAACAGGGGGATGTTGTGACACCCGACACGTTTAGGTTAACATTTTATAAAACACATAAGTCTACCTTAGCGAAAAACGTTTTCAAACATACTTAACTAGGTCAGTTGAGTCGTTATGATGGTTCCGGGAATCATCGGGAGTCATTACGATGATCCACGGGATCATTGGGAGTCGGTCCACAACCACGTGAACACGAATAGGTGATTTGTAGAATCACCGGGTTTAACGCACACACGTAAATCTCGGGTCCCGGGAATTGGTGAACGGATGGGAACGTGTTAGTTATCATGTATTATGTGCTTATAATCGTTATATGACTTGTCGGTATGTGAATACGTGTTTATATGTGTTAAAATAGTGATTACGCGTAATTGCATGACATTATAGGTGATTACGCGTAATTGCCAATAGGTATAGGCAATTACAGCCTACTCGCTAGTAGGTATAGGCGATTACAGCCTACTCGCTAGTAGGTATAGGCGATTACAGCCTACTCGCTAGTAGGTATAGGCGATTACAGCTCTACTCGCCTGTAACCATCCTGTACTCGCCTGATCTGCACATGACGACTAAAAACGCCTATAAATACCACCCTTATGTTTTAAAACATCATTTGTGAAACCCTAATACACCCCAAAGCCACCCCACACCTTATTCAACCTCTGCAACACGTTTTTGAACAAGAAATCACATTTCCAAGCTTTACACCTCATAATCTCATCATTTCAAGGTGTGTTCTTCATCCCAAACCTTTGTAATGATATTGTTTTGATCCCTAAAGGTCCAGACCTGATTTCTAAACATTTGTGTCTTTGAAAGCTCATTAAAATCAGTTTCAAAACAAACCCAAACCTCTATACTTGTTATATGTGATGTATTCATGCAAGATAGGATTTTTATTGTTTAAACATGATTGTTCTTGTGTTATTATTGTGTTTCTGACCTAAATGAGTTAATATGATGATAACGTAGGAGTTTGAAGGTTCATAGATGTGTAATATTGATATTAGGCGTTTTGACCCGTTTGAGTGATTATGATGGATTGATGATGATATGTTGTGTTTTGTTGATTTTGTTTGAGGTTAGGGTTTACTCTAGGATGATGCTAGAACAGTAGGATAATGTCGGATAACGTCGTTATGGGATGAAATCTGAATATTTGCTATTTAGGGTAAGTTTTACATGTTGATGTGATGCTTACATGCAAGTTATGCTATTTGGGGAAACCGCATGCATTCGGGACGGCTAGGGTGATGATAAATTAGGGGTTTTTGCTTGAAATAGTTGGGTTAATGTTTTGGGTTGGATATTGGGTGTTTACACATGTTTCAGATCTAATTTGGAGGGTTAAACGCGCAAAAAGGACGGAACAGATCCGAACTAGCGAATAGGAGTTCTAATCGCCATTATTATAGGCGATTAGCTCCTAATCGCCTGAACTATAGGCGATTAGGAGCCCTATTCGCCATTTTACTAGTGATTACAATTCTATTCCCCACTTTACTAGTGATTACAATTCTATTCACTAGTTTGACTCTCCTAATCACCAGTTGACTTTTTCCTAATCACATGTTTGATTCCTAATCGCGTGTAATGCTGCTGTATGTATATTTTAACATCCCGAAACACGGATTGACGCCTAGGAACATGTTAGGAACCCCGTGACATGTCCAATGACTTGGTAACACGTGTTTGGACTTGTTTATGCGTTAATTGGGCGTTATGCTAGATAGGGTGAATGTTTGCGCATGCTAAGTGATTAATTGCATAAGTTGCATGATATCTTGTATGTGGCTAAAACGTGGGATGTCGGTTCACCAGTGGGATGCCGGGTATTGTCTGGTTTGGTCGGTTTAACGTTTAAACATATTATCAACATACACGGTCACGGTGTGGACAACTTGGGGACTGATTAGCCTTCGGGTTAGTAGTCATCACACTTATGTAAACTCATTGATAGGTCGTCACTAAGTTGGGTCATCATACACGTGTCGGAATTCTAAGTATCTGAAGGCGCACTCTAAGGTGAGTTTCACGGCCCCACTCTTTTACTGGTTTTACATTTTCGGGGGAGAAAACATGCTGTGTTCTTTAAACGTGTGTCAACTATGTTTTCATAAAAGGCGTTTCAACTATGTTTTCATAAAAGGCGTTTAAACTAACTTTTCATGAAAGGTGTGTCAACTACGTTTTGGTATTCACGAATTCATTGGGTTTTGGAGTATTCATTATGTTTTCAAGTATTCATTATGTTTTAGAGTATTCATTATATTACTATGCGATCTTTGGAAGTCCCGGGGAGAACCATGAATGTGCGGGGATGCACAACGGGGGAAATGTGGATAGATCTATTTGGGCTTGACCCGCCCCACTCGTCGACTGGAGGTCGGACGGATGCATGTTGTCTCTTAGGTATTCAAGATTCATTATTCGGTATTCATTCGGGCAGTATTCACGCATTCACAGTATTTGAGTTCAGTAATGGTTTTCCAATCGCAGTAGTAACAGGTATTCATATGTTTTACATGCATGTGGTCTGGATTGACGATGGGTATTCATTTAGGAGTCGGTATTCATTGGAGTCGGTATTCCTTAAAAACCTGTGAACTCACCGGGATTATTTGCTGACGTTTTTAGCATGTTTGTCTCAGGTCGCTAAGGTAGCAGCTGTCGATAGGCGCACGGAGTCTCACGGCGTCTAGGATTCATGTGCATCTCATTTAGTATTTTCAGACCTTCGCACTTTGATTTCGTGTTGTAATAAAGTTTTACGCTTCCGCAGCGATGGATCATTTATGAAAACTTAATGATTTGCTTATGTCATTTTTACGTATCATATAGTGTCGTTATTGTGACCGTTGTCTTAGATCCTGGTTTGTTATGCACCTCGCGGTAAAACCCCACACATGGAATTTGAGGGTGTGACAGATTGGTATCAGAGCCAACGGTTATAGTGAACTAGGACTGCATGTAGAGTTTAGTCTATAGCCGAGTATCACACACATTAGACGGTCACACATAGTTACGAGTCGTGTCATTTGGTAAACATACTAACCTTGTCGGGGTGTCGGTGTCCTCATCACACAGTATCGTATTATCTATCTTTGGACTATTTCCCCACTCATTCTATCTTCTTCTTCGGGTTTGAAGATGAAGAGGCTTATCACTTATGCTTGGCAGTAGTGTACATTGGAGTGGCTTCGGCACATTCTTGAGATTTTTTCGGGATTTGGATATCTCCCCACCATGCTCTAATGTACATACTTGCCTACACACACTATCCTGCACTAGTACTTGTCATAGTACACCCTTGAGTGATTGTTCACTTTGGGGGCCTTCGTGTGATAACGGTTTCTTTTAGGAATGTGGGTGTCGGGTGATTGGAAGTTCTAGCTAGGAGCACGCGTAGAGGACCATGTAGAGCGATTTGTTATTTCGGGTGCACACGAAATCATAAATCGAAATGCATGAAAATCTTGGTGGACTCCGTGTTCGGACTAATGGTCATGCTGGAACCACGTTCTGAATTCGTTTGGTTACTTGTAGCTTGATCTGATAGCGGTATTGAGTATCTTGTCTCATGTGTGGCAGAACATGTCTGGTCGTGCCGGTGGACGTACTGGTGGCGCCGCGGTGACGGTAGCGGTCGTACTAGGGGTCGTAGTGGTGGTAACATTACCATGACCCAGGAGGAACTGAACAATCTAATCCAACAACGAGTGTCTGCCGCTCTTACTGCCTACCAGACCGCTCAGCAAGGCCTCGGTGGGAATGCCGTTCATCCCCCACCACCGTCTCCTCTCGGTCAGCAGGTGTGTACTTTCAAAGTGTTTATGGAGTACGAGCCCCACATCCTTGGTGAGACTAGGAACAACAAAAGGAAATGGGAGAGCGTCGAGGAGAACCTGGTTCCAAACCAGCCACAGCGGCTGATGGGGAAGTTCGAAGCTTTAGGTTCATCGTCTGGTCGGGAGCACGGTGGGTATGCTGGGAAGAGTCCAAAGTGCATCGTGTGTGGGTACTATCATGTTGGGGGTTGCGATACGTTTCGCTGCAACCGTTGTCATCGGCTTGGCCACTGGGCTAAGGACTGTAGGATCAATCCTCAATTGAGACAGGTTAAAGAGGGTGTTATGCCCCCTCAAGGCACTGGAAAACAAGGAGGATATACGGGGAAACTTCCGGAATGCAATCAGTGCGGGTTCCATCATGTTAGTAGTTGTGAGACGTTCCGTTGTAAACATTGCCACTGGATGGGTCATGTTGCTAAGAACTGCAGAGTCAATCTTCAGCCAGTTCAGACTCAGGCGATTGTCCCTACCTCTGCTCCTCAAGGGAAACGAGGATGTTATAATTGTGGCGAAACAGGACACTGCAGGCGAGATTGCCCAGAATTGATTCAAGGTGGAGCCGGGGCGATTAAGGATGGTAAGGGTAACGGAGGTGGCGGTCGGAATGCTCGTGAGTTTGTCGTTGGTTCGGGGAAGACCCGTGAGGATCCTGATACTGTTACTGGTGAGTATTCCTTTCTTGATTTTCGTTATACTTGTATTCATTCTCCTTCACATTGTTTGGCGCTTCGTATTCATTGTGTGCATTCAGTTTGGTATTTGGTCATCATTTTGCATTCATGGGTCTGATGTGGGTCCTTTAGAGATGCTACTTGGACGGTACCGGTGTATCATTTATACCGATCACAGTAGTCTCTAGTAGGACTTCGATCAGGAGGATTCATTGTTTTGTATTCACTTTGGGGAGGGCGGATCTGTTGATGTCATCTTTCGTTCGTGATTTTCATTTCGTTTGCATTCTGGGAAACATTACTTGGGTTAGGTCAACACTCAGTCGAAGAATGAATCTCGGGGCGAGATTCCTTTCAACAGGGGGATGATGTGACACCCGACACGTTTAGGTTAACATTTTATAAAACACATAAGTCTACCTTAGCGAAAAACGTTTTCAAACATACTTAACTAGGTCAGTTGAGTCGTTATGATGGTTCCGGGAATCATCGGGAGTCGTTACGATGATCCACGGGATCATTGGGAGTCGGTCCACAACCACGTGAACACGAATAGGTGATTTGTAGAATCACCGGGTTTAACGCACACACGTAAATCTCGGGTCCCGGGAATTGGTGAACGGATGGGAACGTGTTAGTTATCATGTATTATGTGCTTATAATCGTTATATGACTTGTCGGTATGTGAATACGTGTTTATATGTGTTAAAATAGTGATTACGCGTAATTGCATGACATTATAGGTGATTACGCGTAATTGCCAATAGGTATAGGCAATTACAGCCTACTCGCTAGTAGGTATAGGCGATTACAGCCTACTCGCTAGTAGGTATAGGCGATTACAGCTCTACTCGCCTGTAACCATCCTGTACTCGCCTGATCTGCACATGACGACTAAAAACGCCTATAAATACCACCCTTATGTTTTAAAACATCATTTGTGAAACCCTAATACACCCCAAAGCCACCCCACACCTTATTCAACCTCTGCAACACGTTTTTGAACAAGAAATCACATTTCCAAGCTTTACACCTCATAATCTCATCATTTCAAGGTGTGTTCTTCATCCCAAACCTTTGTAATGATATTGTTTTGATCCCTAAAGGTCCAGACCTGATTTCTAAACATTTGTGTCTTTGAAAACTCATTAAAATCAGTTTCAAAACAAACCCAAACCTCTATACTTGTTATATGTGATGTATTCATGCAAGATAGGATTTTTATTGTTTAAACATGATTGTTCTTGTGTTATTATTGTGTTTCTGACCTAAATGAGTTAATATGATGATAACCTAGGAGTTTGAAGGTTCATAGATGTGTAATATTGATATTAGGCGTTTTGACCCGTTTGAGTGATTATGATGGATTGATGATGATATGTTGTGTTTTGTTGATTGTTTGAGGTTAGGGTTTACTCTAGGATGATGCTAGAACAGTAGGATAATGTCGGATAACGTCGTTATGGGATGAAATCTGAATATTTGCTATTTAGGGTAAGTTTTACATGTTGATGTGATGCTTACATGCAAGTTATGCTATATGGGGAAACCGCATGCATTCGGGACGGCTAGGGTGATGATAAATTAGGGGTTTTTGCTTGAAATAGTTGGGTTAATGTTTTGGGTTGGATATTGGGTGTTTACACATGTTTCAGATCTAATTTGGAGGGTTAAACGCGCAAAAAGGACGGAACAGATCTGAACTAGCGAATAGGAGTTCTAATCGCCATTATTATAGGCGATTAGCTCCTAATCGCCTGAACTATAGGCGATTAGGAGCCCTATTCGCCATTTTACTAGTGATTACAATTCTATTCCCCACTTTACTAGTGATTACAATTCTATTCACTAGTTTGACTCTCCTAATCACCAGTTGACTTTTCCTAATCACATGTGGTTGATTCCTAATCGCGTGTAATGCTGCTGTATGTATATTTTAACATCCCGAAACACGGATTGACGCCTAGGAACATGTTAGGAACCCCGTGACATGTCCAATGACTTGGTAACACGTGTTTGGACTTGTTTATGCGTTAATTGGGCGTTATGCTAGATAGGGTGAATGTTTGCGCATGCTAAGTGATTAATTGCATAAGTTGCATGATATCTTGTATGTGGCTAAAACGTGGGATGTCGGTTCACCAGTGGGATGCCGGGTATTGTCTGGTTTGGTCGGTTTAACGTTTAAACATATTATCAACATACACGGTCACGGTCTGGACAACTTGGGGACTGATTAGCCTTCGGGTTAGTAGTCATCACACTTATGTAAACTCATTGATAGGTCGTCACTAAGTTGGGTCATCATACACGTGTCGGAATTCTAAGTATCTGAAGGCGCACTCTAAGGTGAGTTTCACGGCCCCACTCTTTTACTGGTTTTACATTTTCGGGGGAGAAAACATGTTGTGTTCTTTAAACGTGTGTCAACTATGTTTTCATAAAAGGCGTTTCAACTATGTTTTCATAAAAGGCGTTTAAACTAACTTTTCATGAAAGGTGTGTCAACTACGTTTTGGTATTCACGAATTCATTGGGTTTTGGAGTATTTATTATGTTTTCAAGTATTCATTATGTTTTAGAGTATTCATTATATTACTATGCGATCTTTGGAAGTCCCGGGGAGAACCATGAATGTGCGGGGATGCACAACGGGGGAAATGTGGATAGATCTATTTGGGCTTGACCCGCCCCACTCGTCGACTGGAGGTCGGACGGGTGCATGTTGTCTCTTAGGTATTCAAGATTCATTATTCGGTATTCATTCGGGCAGTATTCACGCATTCACAGTATTTGAGTTCAGTAATGGTTTTCCAATCGCAGTAGTAACAGGTATTCATATGTTTTACATGCATGTGGTCTGGATTGACGATGGGTATTCATTTAGGAGTCGGTATTCATTGGAGTCGGTATTCCTTAAAAACCTGTGAACTCACCGGGATTATTTGCTGACGTTTTTAGCATGTTTGTCTCAGGTCGCTAAGGTAGCAGCTGTCGATAGGCGCACGGAGTCTCACGGCGTCTAGGATTCATGTGCATCTCATTTAGTATTTTCAGACCTTCGCACTTTGATTTCGTGTTGTAATAAAGTTTTACGCTTCCGCAGCGATGGATCATTTATGAAAACTTAATGATTCGCTTATGTCATTTTTACGTATCATATAGTGTCGTTATTGTGACCGTTGTCTTAGATCCTGGTTTGTTATGCACCTCGCGGTAAAACCCCACACATGGAATTTGAGGGTGTGACAGATTGGTATCAGAGCCAACGGTTATTGTGAACTAGGACTGCATGTAGAGTCTAGTCTATAGCCGAGTATCACACACGTTAGACGGTCACACATAGTTACGAGTCGTGTCATTTGGTAAACATACTAACCTTGTCGGGGTGTCGGTGTCCTCATCACACAGTATCGTATTATCTATCTTTGGACTATTTCCCCACTCATTCTATCTTCTTCTTCGGGTTTGAAGATGAAGAGGCTTATCGCTTATGCTTGGCAGTAGTGTACATTGGAGTGGCTTCGGCACATTCTTGGGATTTTTCCGGGATTTGGATATCTCCCCACCATGCTCTAATGTACATACTTGCCTACACACACTATCCTGCACTAGTACTTGTCATAGTACACCCTTGAGTGATTGTTCACTTTGGGGACCTTCGTGCGATAACGGTTTCTTTTAGGAATGTGGGTGTCGGGTGATTGGAAGTTCTAGCTAGTAGCACGCCTAGAGGACCATGTAGAGCGATTTGTTATTTCGGGTGCACACGAAATCATAAATCGAAATGCATGAAAATCTTGGTGGACTCCGTGTTCGGACTAATGGTCATGCTGGAACCACGTTCTGAATTCGTTTGGTTACTTGTAGCTTGATCTGATAGCGGTATTGAGTATCTTGTCTCATGTATGGCAGAACATGTCTGGTCGTGCCGGTGGACGTACTGGTGGGCGCCGCGGTGACGGTAGCGGTCGTACTCGGGGTCGTAGTGGTGGTAACATTACCATGACCCAGGAGGAACTGAACAATCTAATCCAACAACGAGTGTCTGCTGCTCTTACTGCCTACCAGACCTCTCAGCAAGGCCTCGGTGGGAATGCCGTTCATCCCCTACCACCGCCGCCTCTCGGTCAGCAGGTGTGTACGTTCAAAGTGTTTATGGAGTACGAGCCCCACATCCTTGGTGAGACTAGGAACAACAAAAGGAAATGGGAGAGCGTCGAGGAGAACCTGGTTCCAAACCAGCCACAGCGGCTGATAGGGAAGTTCAAAGCTTCAGGTTCATCGTCTGGTCGGGAGCACGGTGGGTATGCTGGGAAGAGTCCAAAGTGCATCGTGTGTGGGTACTATCATGTTGGGGGTTGCGATACGTTTCGCTGCAACCGTTGTCATCGGCTTGGCCACTAGGCTAAGGACTGTAGGATCAATCATCAACTGAGACAGGTTAAAGAGGGTGTTATGCCCCCTCAAGGCACTGGAAAACAAGGAGGATACACGGGGAAACCTCCGGAATGCAATCAGTGCGGGTTCCATCATGTTAGTAGTTGTGAGACGTTCCGTTGTAAACATTGCCACTGGATGGGTCATGTTGCTAAGAACTGCAGAGTCAATCTTTAGCCAGTTCAGACTCAGACGATTGTCCCTACCTCTGCTCCTCAAGGGAAACGAGGATGTTATAATTGTGGCGAAACAGGACACTGCAGGCAAGATTGCCCAGAATTGATTCAAGGTGGAGCCGGGGCGATTAAGGATGGTAAGGGTAACGGAGGTGGCGGTCACGCATTCACAGTATTCGAGTTGAGTAATGGTTTTCCAATCGCAGTAGTAACAAGTATTCATATGTTTTACATGCATGTGGTCTGGATTGACCATGGGTATTCATTTGGGAGTCGGTATTCATTGGAGTCGGTATTCATTAAAAACCTGTGAACTCACCGGCATTATTTGCTGACGTTTTTAGAATGTTTGTCTCAGGTCGCTAAGGTAGCAGCTGTCGATAGGCACACGGAGTCTCACGGCGTCTAGGATTCATGTGCATCTCATTTAGTATTTTCAGACCTTCGCACTTTGATTTCGTGTTGTAATAAAGTGTTACGCTTCGGCAGCGATGGATCATTTATGAAAACTTAATGATTTGCTTATGTCATTTTTACGTATCATATAGTGTCGTTTATTATGACCGTTGTCTTAGATCCTGGTTTGTTATGCACCACGCGGTAAACCCCGCACGTGGAATTTGAGGGTGTGACAATCAAGGCAGCTTCATTCGAAGCTCTGTACGGGCGGAAATGTCGGTCTCCTCTTTGTTGGGCCGAGGTGGGCGAGAGTTAGCTCACTGGTCCGGAACTGGTGTACGAAACTTCGGAGAAAATCGTACAAATTCGTAACCGTTTGGCAGCCGCACAGGATCATCAAAAGAGTTATGCCGATCGCTGTCGCAAACCTTTGGAGTTCCAGGTTGGGGATAGGGTACTTCTGAAAGTTTCACCATGGAAGGGCGTCTTACGCTTTGGAAAGCATGGGAAGCTTAACCCTCGTTATGTTGGACCGTTTGCAATCCTGGAACGGATTGGACCGGTGGCATACAGACTTGACTTACTGGCGGAGCTCGGCATGTTCGGCTTAAACATTTTGGTAAAACATAAGTCTACCTTAGTGAGAAAAATTTATAAACGGACTTAACTGGGTTAGTTGAGTCGGGTTATGTTAGGATTGTCCAGGGTTCAATGATCTGGGGGATCATTGGGAGTCATTTCGGGAATACACTAGTACATGATAATCTAAGCATGGTAAGTTGATTTTTAAGAGATTTTAGAAAGTTTCCTAATTGGGTAAAGATTGCATGCGTTTGATGTGAGATCTCCATAATTTGCCATTTCGGGTAACTTGTAAAACGGACGGATTTCGGGATAAAATTGGTAGGGTTTTGTGAGAATATGTTAATGATAGTTGAATTCTGTGATTGGTGATGTTTCGTGATGTTTTCGGACCGTTTAGATGCGTTTTATGAAGTTTTGCAGCAAAGGGTCGAACGTGGAACTCATTCGACCCTTCGTGGGGTCGAATGTAGCTCAAAAGGGTCGAATGTGGCTCAAATGGGTCGAAGGTGGCTCAAATGGGTCGAATGTAGCACCATAGGGTCGAATGTGGGTGTCAGGGGTCGAATGTGGGTGCCTGGGGTCGAATCTGGGTGCCGGGGGGCGAATTAACACGTGTTAGGGTCGATTTAACATACATTAAGGTCGAATAAACATATGTTAGGACCAAATAAACATGTGTTAGGTCAAATGAACTTGTGAATAGGTTGAATGAACATCATGCGGGTTGAACCAAGGGTCCATGGGTCGGACCAAAAGCCCTTGGGGTCGAGCCAAACCCAGAAATCTTCCGGTTCGACCTTACGACTTCGTATATGCGATTTTTGATGCAAACTAAGTGTTGTATGCTTGAAACTTGTGTGTTAACATTATGTACTTGATTAATTGATGTGATGGGTCACCAACGGGATGTCGGGACAGTCTAGTGTGTCGGTTAAACAGTCAAACACGCTTTAAAACATACTTGGTCACGATCTGGACAATCGGGGACTAGATAACCTTATGGTTATTAGTCGGGACACTTATGTGAACATTCTGATAGATCTCCGGTAGTTGGGATTATCAAGAGCTTGGCATTTCTTATTTATTCAAGGAACACAACTTAAGGTGAGTTCACGGCCCCACTTTTACTGCTTTTACTTTTGGGGGAGAAAACATGCGCTTAAACTTATTTTGGTTACATATGTCATACTATGATTTAACTTTGCGTTGCTATACGATCTTTGAAACTCCCGGGGGAAACCATGAATGTGCGGGGATGCACAACGGGGGAAATGTGGATAGATCTATTGGGTTTGATAGGCCCCATTTGACGGCTTGGAGGGCCGGGCGGGTGCATATTGTCTCGAACTTGCTAAACATTGCTGAACACTCGGGCTGAACACTGGTAACAGTCTAGTAATGGTTTTCCAATCGTAGTAGTAACAAAACATATGCCTAGCTAGCGTACTTGGTAACATTGATATAGTATAGACGTGGTAACGTTTTGGTAACACGCGGATACATTTTGTAAGATATTGAACAAACCTCTGAACTCACCAGCATTATATATGTTGACGTCGTTTTGGCATGTTTTTCTCAGGTCGCTAAGGTAGCAACTGTTGGACTAGGCGCACGGGTCTGCATTGGCGTCTAGGCTTAGTTTCATGTTTTGAAATAAATATTTTGAACACGTTGGTACATGGTTTTGTAACTGGTTAAATGCTTCCGCTACGGTTTTATGACTATGAGAACTATGTTTTTGAGTTTACGTATTTCATATAGTATTGTTTATTGTGACCGTTGACTTGGATCCTGGTTTGTCATACGCCTCGCGGTAATACTCTGCAAGCGGAAATTTGAGGGTGTGACATTGGGCATGTCAGCAATGCAGCTGCTAGAAATCTCCAAACAGGTAATTTATTTTTTTCTGCCTTAAACAATATATTTTATTATACTGCATGTTACTTATGTCATTTTTTTGTCTAGATTTATGTTGAAGACAAAAAAACTCCTGCTGAGTTTGATGCATTTGAAGAGAAAAAGTTTGCTTTCAAGATTAAAATTGGACAATTCAACATTGATAAACATCTTGATGGTTATGGTATACGCAAACTTACAAATGATTCTTCAATAGTTGCTTCTCTAGAAGAAAGGTTCCCTGACATTCAGGTTATTATTATCATTGAAATCTTCCTTTATTATTACTCTTATGAATCATTATCACATGTTTATTATTGTACTTATTAACGTTAGTTGTTTATAGTATAAATGTTTCCTTTGAAGTATTACATGTTTATTTATTTTCAGCACGATCAACCTGTTTTTGAAAACGTCGATCTAGGTGAATCTTCAAAACATAATGCATTGTCTTTGAAGGTTGTTCTTTGACTTATTTAATCATATATTCAAATTAAGTTTTTTATGTAGTTTATTCCAACAATTTTGACATTTCATTTAATGTTGTAGGATTCTGTTGGAGATAACACTACTCCAGAGTCATCTTCTAGAGTTAGTGTTATACGTGATGATGAGGAAGTGAAGCGTAGCTTGGACAAAGTGTATGAGATTGACGATGATGCAAGTGAATCTACAACTAAAGTCGCCAAGAAATCACCTGATATCCCCCTATTGGTTCCTAAGCTTGAGAAATAGGAACAATGAACAATTTGTTTAAACATTTGTGTGGTTTGGTTTGGTTTTTGTGACAATTTCGTATCTTTCATGCTTGGTTTGGTTGTTTGGACAGATTTCATTTAAATAAATTGTGTTTTTGGGACAATTTCGTTTCTTTAGCTTACTTTGTTAAAATTTTTAAGCGATGCAATATATTTTAATGATGTAACATTAGTATTAGAATTTTTTTTTTGACAATATTTTTTAATAAAGTCAATAATATTAATAAGATAATTTTGAAATAATTATAATTAAATTAAAATTATAACTTTATGATTTAATCAAATTAAGTGATTACCCTAAAATAACCAAGTTGTTATAATTAGTATCAATTATACATATCTATACTAATTATAATAAAAAATTTTGAATTTTAAAAATTTCGAATTACATAAAATTAAAAAATTGCACGAATTCGATTTAGTATACATTTATAAAATTAAAATTTTATTATGTCTAAAATTTTAAATACTATCAAATTTTGAAATTAAATTTATTAGTATTCCTTAAAATAATCATGTTACTATAATTAGGTTCAATTAAACATATTTATACTTATTTATAAAATTAAAATATAGTTTTAGGTGGTGATTTTAGACAAATCCTTCCTGTTTCACAATGACCATCAATGAAAGCCGAGGACAGTCTCTATCGAAGGTTGGATTGTATTTTAGAGACCCTGTATTCTTACATGGCCAGCTTTATGTCGCACTGTCAAGAGTTAAAAGCAGGGCATGGGTGAAGTTACTTATACTTGATGGTGATGGGAAGGTGAAGACTAAAACAAAAAATGTGGTGTATAAAGAAATATTTAATGATATTTGAATAAAATGTGTGTTGGTTTCTTTTAAATTTTAATAAAATATTTCTACTATATTTTTTTATACGTTTTACCGCTCAAAATAATTGTACGTTGGTGAACAGCGTGTAAACGCGGGCAAAAGTCTAGTTAGTACATAAATTAAGTTGACATATTATGTATATGATTACCAACTCATGCTATATATAATAACATATTGTATCAGTTCATCTTTTATGAATACAATTCATCTTTTTACTTGAAAAGTGGAACCAAGAAAAAAAAAACGCAGCTCCTTAAAATTTTATTTTCTTTTGTAGTTTATTTGATAAGTTGTACAGTAAGCATAAGTAAAAACAAATGAGTTAATGTATATATACCTGACGTTTGGGATGAACGATAGGCTGGGATATCGAAGGTTGCCAGTGTTGGGAATCATGGTATCGTATACGAAGCAGAAGCGGTTTAATTAACATTAGGCGAATATATATACAATATATATAAGTTATATAATTAATCTTATTAATCCGATTAATAAAATATTCCCAATCAGGATCTCAGTTAAACGCATATAAACAAATAAATAATATGAAGAATCATAGGAGGTTTAGTAATCAACCTTTGACAACTACACCGGAATTGTAACACGCGTGTTATAACGAATCCTCGCTAGTAGGAAGTTCACAACGGAGCACGAGCCAACCGAATACAACACTTTGCAAGAGGAAGGCCATGGTGGTGGTGGTTTATCACGGCTGACAAAAGGGCGGCAGCCCTCTGGTGGCCGTGAGTTTTTCTTGGGGAGCAAGGGAAGAGTTTTTGATAAAAAGATGTCATTATGGTTTGCACCTTAATCCCCTTTTTATAAAACTAGAACTTACATTAAGCCCCCTTGTTTAATATCATAATATCCCCTAATATTAATCTAATTAATATTAAGTCCCTTGAGTTCAAAACTATAATTATTTCATAAACAATAATCCACCGACAAGTGAGCTTATCTGATTCGTGTACCAACGTGTAACTCTTCGGATCGTACCTGGTCGGGTTACGTTGACCTCGACTTTAATTACATCGAACATACTATATATCCAACAATCTCCCACTTGGACGATCTTAATTAAATGAGTCAACGTGTTTAGAGTTGGACGCCTAGCTGCATCGCACTGCACCCAATACAGTAAGACACTTTACAGTCATCAACTAGTTCTTTGAGTTCAAGTAACGCTTTACTTAACCAAATACTATAGCCCTGATAATTCTATCAATAAGTCCCTTTTGTATAGACATCCGTTGATCATAAGACATGGATCATTCATTCTTATATAGTGATCAACCATTCTCTGTTCTCGTCTCTAATTCAAAGTGGTCTAACGTACTACCTTAGTCCGAGCGTGGCCACGCGTTTATACCAGTTTGAGTTAACGAGGGGGCCAGAATGTCTAGACTTCTAATTCTATAGAAGTACAGAATTCCATTGGCGTCATACAACTCCCACTTAATCTTGGATTTCTCCCAACGCTACCCGGATTGCTACCCATGTTTCAAGATAGTGTTAGATAACATCAAAGATAATCCTTGATCAATGTAGTTTAATATGTGCCTTAGGAAGAAGGACAGATTGAACATATCAATATCAAAACATCTCATGACACAGATCCATGGAAATCGTTTTGAAGCGAGTGACATCCAATATCATTCCCTAATTATATCTGTGAATTATGATCCTCAAACCCTTGAGTTATTCATCTCATGAATACAACCATCTCAATTCACAATAGTCTTACATTCAAATTCATTCCCATGTAATTTGATTGACTATGGATATTTAGAATACTCTTATTCAAGGATTTAAACATATAAATAATGAACACAGTCACTAAATATTTAAACTTGCATTTAACCCATTAAATAAAATAAATATTCCATGTAACTGTTATAGTTCAAAATAAAACACCAATACTAACTACAGATCATGCCCAATGTCTATCAACTCTAAGCCTTATCTTTCCAGCATGTTCCTCATGTTTAGCTTGAGGTAAAGGCTTAGTAAAGGGGTAAGCCAGATTTAGATTTGTATGAACTTTGTTTATTACGATGTCTCCACGTGCTATTATCTCTCTAATATAGTGGATTTTCCTTAGTATATGCCTTGTGGTCTGATGTGACCTTGGTTCCGTTGCAAGAGCAATCATACAACATCTCGATTGGTTTCTTTATGCTAGGCATAACATCGAGATCAGTAATGAACTTCTTCATCCAGGTAGCCTCCATTGCAGCATTGTATTCTGATTCACAGGTGGATTGAGCAACCACACTTTGCTTAACGCTCTTCCAAGTAACAGCCCCATCATTCAGAATGAAAACATATCCCGTTTGTGACCTTGAATCATCACGATCAATCTGGAAGCTTGCATCAGTAAAACACTTAACTGACAGCTCCTTTTCCAGTCCTCCATATATTAAGAACATATCCTTAGTCATCCTTAAGTACATAAGAATGTTCTTCACTGTAGCCCAGTGACTCTCTCATGGGTTCTGTTGATATCTACTCGTCATGCTACGAGCATACGAGACATCAGGTCTAGTAAATAACATGGCATACATGATGGAACCAATAGCAGAAGCATATGTAACTCTTTCCATGTTATTCTTTTCCTCTTCAGTGTTTGCACACTGCTTGCTATTAAGAATGGTTCCATGTGCCATGGGCAAGAGCCCCCTTTTTGAGTTTTGCATTGAGAATGTGACACCCCAGGAAAATCCCACATCAGCCGTGGCCAGGAGAGATCCTTGGTTCATAAGTAATGTCTTGCCTCATAAATCGGCAACGCGTTTTGGGGCTTAATGTTAGTGGATGAGAGGAGAACTCCACAGTTAAGCGTGCTCAGGTGGGAGCAATTCCAGGATGGGTGACCTCCTGGGAAGTCTCCACCAAGGCACCCAAAAACAAATGTGTGTTGGTTTCTTTTAAATTTTAATAAAATATTTCTACTATATTTTTTTATACGTTTTACCGCTCAAAATAATTGTACGTTGGTGAACAGCGTGTAAACGCGGGCAAAAGTCTAGTTAGTACATAAATTAAGTTGACATATTATGTATATGATTACCAACTCATGCTATATATAATAACATATTGTATCAGTTCATCTTTTATGAATACAATTCATCTTTTTACTTGAAAAGTGGAACCAAGAAAAAAAAACGCAGCTCCTTAAAATTTTATTTTCTTTTGTAGTTTATTTGATAAGTTATACAGTAAGCATAAGTAAAAACAAATGAGTTAATGTATATATACCTGACGTTTGGGATGAACGATAGGCTGGGATATCGAAGGTTGCCAGTGTTGGGAATCATGGTATCGTATACGAAGCAGAAGCGGTTTAATTAACATTAGGCGAATATATATACAATATATATAAGTTATATAATTAATCTTATTAATCCGATTAATAAAATATTCCCAATCAGGATCTCAGTTAAACGCATATAAACAAATAAATAATATGAAGAATCATAGGAGGTTTAGTAATCAACCTTTGACAACTACACCGGAATTGTAACACGCGTGTTATAACGAATCCTCGCTAGTAGGAAGTTCACAACGGAGCACGAGCCAACCGAATACAACACTTTGCAAGAGGAAGGCCATGGTGGTGGTGGTTTATCACGGCTGACAAAAGGGCGGCAGCACTATGGTGGCCGTGAGTTTTTCTTGGGGAGCAAGGGAAGAGTTTTTGATAAAAAGATGTCATTATGGTTTGCACCTTAATCCCCTTTTTATAAAACTAGAACTTACATTAAGCCCCCTTGTTTAATATCATAATATCCCCTAATATTAATCTAATTAATATTAAGTCCCTTGAGTTCAAAACTATAATTATTTCATAAACAATAATCCACCGACAAGTGAGCTTATCTGATTCGTGTACCAACGTGTAACTCTTCGGATCGTACCTGGTCGGGTTACGTTGACCTCGACTTTAATTACATCGAACATACTATATATCCAACAATCTCCCACTTGGACGATCTTAATTAAATGAGTCAACGTGTTTAGAGTTGGACGCCTAGCTGCATCGCACTGCACCCAATACAGTAAGACACTTTACAGTCATCAACTAGTTCTTTGAGTTCAAGTAACGCTTTACTTAACCAAATACTATAGCCCTGATAATTCTATCAATAAGTCCCTTTTGTATAGACATCCGTTGATCATAAGACATGGATCATTCATTCTTATATAGTGATCAACCATTCTCTGTTCTCGTCTCTAATTCAAAGTGGTCTAACGTACTACCTTAGTCCGAGCGTGGCCACGCGTTTATACCAGTTTGAGTTAACGAGGGGGCCAGAATGTCTAGACTTCTAATTCTATAGAAGTACAGAATTCCATTGGCGTCATACAACTCCCACTTAATCTTGGATTTCTCCCAACGCTACCCGGATTGCTACCCATGTTTCAAGATAGTGTTAGATAACATCAAAGATAATCCTTGATCAATGTAGTTTAATATGTGCCTTAGGAAGAAGGACAGATTGAACATATCAATATCAAAACATCTCATGACACAGATCCATGGAAATCGTTTTGAAGCGAGTGACATCCAATATCATTCCCTAATTATATCTGTGAATTATGATCCTCAAACCCTTGAGTTATTCATCTCATGAATACAACCATCTCAATTCACAATAGTCTTACATTCAAATTCATTCCCATGTAATTTGATTGACTATGGATATTTAGAATACTCTTATTCAAGGATTTAAACATATAAATAATGAACACAGTCACTAAATATTTAAACTTGCATTTAACCCATTAAATAAAATAAATATTCCATGTAACTGTTATAGTTCAAAATAAAACACCAATACTAACTACAGATCATGCCCAATGTCTATCAACTCTAAGCCTTATCTTTCTAGCATGTTCCTCATGTTTAGCTTGAGGTAAAGGCTTAGTAAAGGGGTAAGCCAGATTTAGATTTGTATGAACTTTGTTTATTACGATGTCTCCACGTGCTATTATCTCTCTAATATAGTGGATTTTCCTTAGTATATGCCTTGTGGTCTGATGTGACCTTGGTTCCGTTGCAAGAGCAATCATACAACATCTCGATTGGTTTCTTTATGCTAGGCATAACATCGAGATCAGTAATGAACTTCTTCATCCAGGTAGCCTCCATTGCAGCATTGTATTCTGATTCACAGGTGGATTGAGCAACCACACTTTGCTTAACGCTCTTCCAAGTAACAGCCCCATCATTCAGAATGAAAACATATCCCGTTTGTGACCTTGAATCATCACGATCAATCTGGAAGCTTGCATCAGTAAAACACTTAACTGACAGCTCCTTTTCCAGTCCTCCATATATTAAGAACATATCCTTAGTCATCCTTAAGTACATAAGAATGTTCTTCACTGTAGCCCAGTGACTCTCTCATGGGTTCTGTTGATATCTACTCGTCATGCTACGAGCATACGAGACATCAGGTCTAGTAAATAACATGGCATACATGATGGAACCAATAGCAGAAGCATATGTAACTCTTTCCATTTTATTCTTTTCCTCTTCAGTGTTTGCACACTGCTTGCTATTAAGAATGGTTCCATGTGCCATGGGCAAGAGCCCCCTTTTTGAGTTTTGCATTGAGAATGTGACACCCCAGGAAAATCCCACATCAGCCGTGGCCAGGAGAGATCCTTGGTTCATAAGTAATGTCTTGCCTCATAAATCGGCAACGCGTTTTGGGGCTTAATGTTAGTGGATGAGAGGAGAACTCCACAGTTAAGCGTGCTCAGGTGGGAGCAATTCCAGGATGGGTGACCTCCTGGGAAGTCTCCACCAAGGCACCCAAAAACAAATCCGTGAGCTCTGAATGGGCAACCCATCGGGGCAAAGCGGACAATATTGGTGGTGAGAGGGGCAGGGTGTTACAGATGGTATCAGAGCCACTCCTGTGCCGTTCAGGATGGTGGGTCCACACCTCATCAGGGACGATGAGACTCTAACAGGGGGTGAATGTGACACCCCAGGAAAATCCCACATCGGTCGTGGCCAGGAGAGATTCTTTGTTCATAAGTAATGTCTTGCCTCTTAAATCACCAACGCGTTTTGGGGCTTAATGTTAGTGGATGAGAGGAGAACTCCACAGTTAAGCATGCTCAGGTGGGAGAAATTTCAGGATGGGTGACCTTCTGGGAAGTCTCCACTAGGCAACAAAAACAAATCCGTGAGCTCTGGATGTGCAACCCATCGGGGCAAAGCGGACAATATTGGTGGTGAGAGGGGCAGGGTGTTACATGTGACACCCCAGGAACACACCTCATCAGGGACGATGAGACTCTAACAGGGGGTGAATGTGACACCCCAGGAAAATCTCACATCGGCCGTGGCCAGGAGAGATTCTTGGTTCATAAGTAATGTCTTGCCTCTTAAATCACCAACGCGTTTTGGGGCTTAATTTTAGTGGATGAGAGGAGAACTCTACAGTTAAGCGTGCTCAGGTGGGAGAAATTTCAGGATGGGTGACCTCCTGGGAAGTCTCCACTGGGCAACCAAAAACAAATCCGTGAGCTCTGGATGTGCAACCCATCGGGGCAAAGCGGACAATATTGGTTGTGAGAGGGGCAGGATGTTACAGATGGTATCAGAGCCACTCCTATGCCGTTCGGGATGGTGGGTGCATACCTCATCAGGGACGATGAGACTCTAACAGGGGGTGAATGTGACACCCCAGGAAAATCCCACATCGGCCATGGCTAGGAGAGATTGTTGGTTCATAAGTAATGTCTTGCCTCTTAAATCACCAACGCGTTTTGGGGCTTAATGTTAGTGGATGAGAGGAGAACTCCACAGTTAAGCGTGTTCAGGTGGGAGAAATTTCAGGATGGGTGACCTCCTGGGAAGTCTCCACTGGGTAACCCAAAAATAAATCCGTGAGCTCTGGGAGGGCAAAGCGGACAATATTGGTGGTGATAGGGGCCAGATGTTACAGATGTGACACCCCAGGAAAATCCCACATCGGTCGTGGCCAGGAGAGATTCTTGGTTCATAAGTAATGTCTTGCCTCATAAATCATCAACGCGTTTTGGGGCTTAATGTTAGTGGATGAGAGGAGAACTCCACAGTTAAGCGTGCTTAGGTGGGAGCAATTCCAGGATGGGTGACCTCCTGGGAAGTCTCCACCAGGGCACCCAAAAACAAATCTGTGAGCTCTGGATGGGCAACCCATCGGGGCAAAGCGGACAATATTGGTGGTGAGAGGGGCGGGGTGTTACAGAGAAGCGTCGTATGACCTTATCAATATATGTACTTTGACTCAAACCCAATAACCGCTTTGATCTATCTCTATAAATCTTTATTCCCAGAATATAAGCGGCTTCACCAAGATCTTTCATTGCGAAACATTTACCCAACCAGGTCTTAACATCTTTAAGCATAGGGATATTGTTTCCAATGATTAGTATGCCATCTACATACAGTACGAGAAAAGTGATATAGCTCCCACTAGATTTCTTATAAACACACGGTTCATCTTCGTTCTTGATAAAACGAAACTCTTTGATTTTTTGATCAAAACGGAGATTCCAGCTGTGAGACGCTTGCTTTAATCCATAGATGGATTTATTCAACTTGCACACCTTATTAGGATTCTTTGGATCGATAAAACCTTCAGGTTGAACCATATAGACATCTTCCAGTAAGTGTCCATTAAGGAACGCGGTTTTGACATCCATTTGCCATATCTCATAGTCATGATATGCAGCAATGGCAAGTAGAATTCTAATAGACTTAAGCATGGCTATTGGCGAGAAAGTTTCCTCATAATCAATTCCTTGAGTCTGAGTAAAACCTTTCGCTACAAGCCTTGCTTTGTAGGGTTGCACATTCCCATCCATGTCAGTCTTCTTCTTGAAGATCCATTTGTTTCCTACAGTCCGACATTCGGCAGGAAGATCAACCAAATCCCAGACTTGATTATCATACATGGATTGCATCTCTACATTCATGGCTTCTTGCCATTTCTTGTATTCTGAATCCAAGATTGCAGCTTTGTAAGTAGCAGGCTCAGCTTCATCAATCATGAAGATATCGTCATACCTTTCAGGTGCACGACGATTCCTAGTACTTCTTCGAACACTTGGTGTTTCTATTGTTTCTTGAGTCCTCTCAGGCTCAACTTCAACAACCTGATCTATTACTTCTGGTTCTGTCTGAAAAACTGGTTCAGTCACATGTGATTCTCGAATTTCTTCAAGATCCACATGGTTATCTCCAATCCCTCGCGCCAGAAGCTCTTCCTCCAAGAAAGTGCCTATGTGTTTAGTGAAAATCCTATTTTCAGTGGGGTGGTAGAATAAGTAACCGATCTTCTTAGCGTATCCGACGAAAACCACCTTTTTCGCCCCTGGGATCTAGTTTATCTGAAGATTCTAGAGTGACATAAGCATTACATCGCCAGACTTTAAGATAGGATACATTAGGTTTCTTTCCATGCCATATCTCATAAGGCGTTTTGTCAACCTTCTTTGTTGGAGCTATATTCACAAGTCTTGCGGCAGTTTCCAAAGCATAACTCCAAAAGGATTTTGGAAGGTTTGTTCGACACATCATTGATCGAATCATATCTAATAGAGTTCGATTTCTCTGCTCAGACACACCATTATGTTGTCGTGTTCCAGGTGGAGTGAGTTGTGAAACTATTCCACAATCCTTTAGATGGTCGATGAACTCCTAACTAAGATATTCACCACCTCGATCCGATTGAAGCATCTTAATAGTTCTATTCAGCTGATTTTCTACTTTGTTTTGGTACTACTTGAAATTTTCAAGAGTTTCATGTTTATGCTTCATAAGATAAACATAACCATATCTAATGAAATCATCAGTAAATGTAACAAAGTATCTTTCTCCATGTCTTGACATTGTTCTGAATGGACCACATACATTTGTATGTACAAGTCCTAACAAATCATTAGCTCTTTCTCCAACACTTGAAAAAATGTGCTTTTGTTAACTTTCCACTCAAGCATGATTCGCATTTTCCAAACGACTCTGAACCCTTAGAATCTAGGATTCTTGCGGTCTTGAGTTGTTAACACGATTCTCGCTAATGTGACCAAGTCTACAATGCCACATATACGTATCATTAAAGTCCAACTGATTACGTTTATGAGAGATGTTGCATAATATTTTATCGTTTTGGATTTCTATCTCATAGATCCCATTGTTGGGTTTTGCATCTAAGTAAAACATATCGTTAAAATAAGCAGAAATAAATTCACCTTTAAAACGATAATTAAAACTTGTCCACGCAAAGCAGAAACTGAAACAATATTTCTTGTCACACTAGGAATGTAATAAACATTGTTCAAAACAAGTTCTAAACCAGAAGGAAGTAAGCGAACACATTCTCCTATCGCCTTCACAGTAACTCTTTGTCCATTGCCAACATGGACCTCCAAGTTGCCTTGTTTCAGCTTTCTAATCTTTCTTAGTCCTTGCAAAACATTACAAATGTGGAAACCACATCCTGTGTCAAACACCCATGTTTTTCTAGGAAAAGCAAAGATTTCAATAACATATATACCTGAGGACTCTCCTCCTGAAGCCTTAGCTTGCTTTAGCTCAGCTCAATACTTAGCACAGTTACTCTACAAATGCCCAGTTTCATCACAATGAAAACACTTGGCATCTTTCCGAGGTTTCTTATTGGCAACAGATTTGCCTTTGCCCCGATTGCCCTTTTTCTTGGTGTTGGGTTTCTTAACTTGATCCTCCTTGATCACTAACACTGGTTCAGTCTTGCTAGGTACGTTCACCTCAGCAGTTTTGAGCATCTGATGCGGTTCTGCAAGCGTCTTCTCCATCCCGTTCATATTGTAGTTCATAATGAACTGGTCATATGACTTGGGCAATGAGTTTAGGATAATATCCCCAGCTATCTCATCGCTCAAAGGGGATTCCAGACGAGCCAAGTGATCAACATATGCCTTCATTTTTAACACTTGAGTGCTAACTGGCGTTTCATGAACATACAACTTGTTCTCCGCCTTGAGAACAATTTTCAAGTTGCGATGCCAGTCCATGAAGTTGGAGTGGTTCATTTTGTCCTTCTCTAAGATGGACTTGAGAGAGAATTGGGAGGCGGAATTGTTTTCAGTTGATATCTACAAAGTTCAAGATTAACTTATTAGTATTTTATGTTTTAAATATCCTAATTATTTTATGACCCAAAAGCAAAATTAATTAGGATGAGACCCCGATTCATCAATACACAGTGAACTGGCTTAGCACTGTCCACTGGTACGATTAGGTAGGTAAACAACGATTGTTAATTGTGTCCACTACACAACTCTCCATTTGGGGTTAACGCTTAAAAGCGATGTATGTTTAACCTAACTATGCCTACTTGATAAACAAGCGATGTTTGGTCCTATACTGTTAATTGTAACACCGGCCTATGTTACACAGGAAACGCGATGATTACCTTCTTTCACGATCAATGCCCAGATGCAGGGTTCAGCACTAACATTTGGGTTTGATTTAGAATGAAGTGTTAACTCGTTAAGGGTGACATAAAACATCAATTTAAAATTGGGATTTATTTTAATATTTACCATAAATATTTTGAATAACTCATAGCATTATGCGAGTCATACAATAGTTTATAAAATCCAATTTTATATAATTCGTGATAATTGAAGTTCCTTTCAACGCTCGACACGGTATAGTTTTTAATACCCTATTTAAACTATGTTGGTCGTTTTATCGCGAATGAACTTGTTTTAATATTAATAAAACTCTTTTATTAAACATGCTTTTCAGTTTTATAAAACATGTTTTAATAAAGCTGTTGTCATGATTGTGAAAATTTTTATTTATTTTGGGTTATCTTGATTATTTACAATAAATAAAACACAACCACAAAATATATAATAATAAAATAAACGAATCGAGCCCCTAATAGGTCGTCTGTAACACCCCAACCGATGGCGGAATCATCGAGGTGTCACGTAGTGACGATTGTTCAAAAGCTCATGGTACTAAAATGTAAATATATGATTATTGAATATTGTTTTACAACATGTGAAATTAAATACAAGACAACAAAAATAAAGATAATTGATTGATATAAATCTAAGTCCAAAGTCCTATGTGAAGCGTCAAGCAGCTTATCCTGAAACATGCACGAAAATAATTTTGTCAACATATGATGTTGGTGAGTACTACTTAGCTTTGTACATATAGTGTAAGTTTGAAAAGGTAGTACAATTCATGTGTCTAGCATCACCAAGGCATTATGTAAACACGCAAGTAACCAAACAAGACAAAGATCAAATGTAAAGTTTGTACAATGAAGTTGATAATGAGCACCTCAACACGTGTCAAGTCTAAAGAGCACCATAACATAAGTTATGTCTAAATGAGCACCGTAACATAAGTTATGTCTGTATGTAAAGAGCACCATAACATAAGTTATGTCTAGATGTATGATTTTGTATGTAAGTTACGTTCATGTTCAAACATAAGCACAAAGATAAACAAGACACGTATATGAATTGTAAATGAATAAAAATGTACGTATAAATGAATATGAAAGTTTTGTATACTTGTGCATGAATCACCCCAAAAGTTGTAAAAACGAAAAAGGGGATAAGTAATACTCACATTAGCAAGGTGGTAAGTCTTGTGGATTTGAATAAATGTAATCCAACGTCGCCAAGTATCACCCTATATATAAGGTAACAAATAAGTCTAAGTCTATCTAGTCTATAAGTATTTTCTAGGGTTTCGAAGTCGGGATTAGTATTCGTTTGACTAATAAATTAAACGTTTAATAAATAAGAGAAATTTGATAAATAAATAAACAAAAGTCTTTTTGTAACTTTTAAATCAAAGATGGTCACAATATAAAGTTTTAAGTGTGAAAATAATTTTTATAAAATTATTTTCTTATTAATAGAATATTTAATCTATTTATTTCAAATTGTCAAAATATAAGTTTAATATTTAAAAATATTAAAATTAAGGAATTTTTAAATTAAAAATTGTATTTCTGTTCCAAATGAATAGAAATAATTTATGTAAAATTTTGGTGCAAAAATATTGAAAAATGAATTTATTATGATTTATTTAAGATTAAAACTAACAAAAATTAATTAAAAATACAAAACGAACGGTTTTTCAGAAATAAAAATTATTTCTTAAATGTTTATTGTTGTACAAGTTTAGGATAATTTTTGTGGAATTTTATAAAATCGTTTAGATATTTTTATTGAATTTTACAATTATAAATGAATAAACTTGTAATATTTATTATATATATTAAATAAATGATTTTTGAAAAACTAAAAATTGAACAGCAAAGTTTATCATTGGAATAACATAAAATAAATTTTGTAGAATTTATAAAGTAGTTTTAGTATTTTAAAACGATTTTTAAAAGAATAAAGATAATATAAGTATAAAGGATAACACAAAAAAAATTTGTTTATGGTGGGACTCGAACCTGGGCCATAGGCCGGTTCACATTTTAAGCAACACTGTGTTACCAACTGATCTGTGTGATCAGTTGGTGATAATTTTTGTTTTGAAATAATTATAAATAATCATGAAAATAGTCTTCTTCCCCAATTCTAACCTATAAACCCTAACCCACTAATTGAATCAAGCATCAAACGATAACCTCCTAATTGATGGGGTTATTGTTCGGCTCATAAACAAGAACAGAAACAAACATCTAATTGGTACTCACAAGGTCAGATCGATGCAGAAAGCTTTGAGTCAACAAAAAAGTCAACGTCGAGCAATGTTGACGATTCAGGGAATGAATAAGGTCTGTGATGGTGGGGTTTTGATTATCGTCCCTTTCAGAGGTTGTGGGCGAGTTTAATTGAATTAAGAATGAGTATTTTTAAGGATTTCGTTCGAGTTAATTTGGAAAGTTTAATAATGGCTCTTAATCAAAATCGGTCAAATTAAACGCGTTAATCACGCGTTTTGTTGTTTTTAGAAAGAAAAGATGATGATGATGATGCGTAATACCCGGGATGGATTTGATGATAGGCGTGATTCTTGGTCAGAAAATAGGGCTTCTTGGTGTGTTCACGTGCAGCGCTCGAACAGAAGGGAGAAGGAAGAAGCAAATCAGAGTTTTAGATGGGTTTTATATAATAATGGTTGGTTTTAATTCAGAAAGGAGGTGTAGCCCGGGTGGTGGCGTGCGTGTGTTGTGTCTGAACAGACTCGGGTTCGAGTCTGTTTTGAAGCAGGTTTATTAGTTTTTTTTATCAAAGAGGAGGGGTTAGTGGGCCGATTTAATGGGCTGGACTAGGGCAGGCTTCTGGGCCTGTGCAGTGGGCTCCGAAATTTGAGTGGGAATTGGGCTTGCAACAAGGGGTTTCAAGGGATTTGGGTTAGGTTATGTCTTGGGCTCAAGAGTGGTCTAGACTAGTATTAATATTTATTATCATTATTATTATTATTATTATTATTATTATTATTATTATTATATACAGAATAAAATAAGGAAAAGTGACGGATGTCACAGCATCCCCTACTTTTAGAAACTTCGTCCCGAAGTTATTTGAAACATAGGGTTATGGATGTTTCGGTAGAAATTAAGGTAGCAGTGGTTTGGAAAATTTGAGTTAAGGCACGTCGTGAATTCATGGTAACAGAGTAAACTGTTTCGAATGATTTGGCTAAGAGGTTTGATAGGTGTGGGTTAAGGATTGGATTAGGTTCGTCTCGAATAATAAGGAGAATAAGAATCTAGTAAGACACTAAACTTCAAGTTTTAGGACTCCTAAAATGAATGTATAAGTTGGTTGACTATAGAGAGGCTAAATGAACTACCAAGCAAGTAGGGTTTGTTCCTGGTTCGACTTCCAGTCTCACTTTCGATGCATCATTAGTGTTTATATATAGGGTGTACCTGCAGCTAACCCACCACACCTTTGATACTTTGAAAACGTACTGGACGCCTACCAAAAACTCTAATAGAATTTCACACCACCTTAATGTACCTATAAATTCATGATTACGTTCCGGACCGGAATCATCAATTTACCTTACATTAGGGTTTTATGTCCTTCTATGATCCTAATAACACATTAAAGCAAATAAGTTCCACAAGAAGATGACACAACAAACACGTTGGGTTATAATGAGTCGTTATCAATGAAATGAGGCTATGTAATAATGAGGTCAATTGCATTGGTTCGCAACGACTTGTAAGTATAACAGTATTTAAGTATGGGCTATCACTCGTCCGAGGAGCCCTTTAAATGAAATGTTTATCTGAGTTGTGTGTATAATACACACACGCAAGTAAGTTTGTAAGTACTACAACCATTAAGTGTAAGTGTTATCTTAGTGGCCTATAGAAATAGTTTACGAGTATCATGAATAATTAAATGTTCAATGGATAGTCAAATTAAGGGAAAAAAAATCAAGTTTCATATAACAAACAACGATGTTTTTAGAAAAGCTCTGTAGGATCAAGTATCAAGTTTTTAGTAGTTTGATTTTCATGGAAATCAAGTCCAAATGTTTCAAATAAATGTAAGGTAGAGTCTTTAAACTTCTATGATTAAAATAAACATAATCAAATATGATAAATTTCAATCTGCGTTCGTACACAATAGTATGCAAGGAAATTTCTAGATGTTATATGCTTATGAGTACGACACGATTTGGTACAAAATGATAATAGGATCAAGAAAATAAAAACACGAGTATTGGATTCTCGAGTCTTAGGAAGATTCCATCCATGGCTTAACCAGTGGGATTAACGCCATCCTGACTGTTTGCTTCGTTGATACAGATATTGAAAGCTCGTCCATGTGCCACCAGGTTTACATTATTCAATTTAGGGCATTGAGGTCGCATGTGGTTAGGGTCTCCACAATGATAACATGCCCGACCGTTAATAATCGGTAGTGGTTCCTGGGCAGCTGTTTGATGATTATTCTGTGCCCTATCCATTACACGACAAGTGGTGACAAAGTGTCCAAACCTTCCACATCTAGTGCATTGACGACATGGAAGACTTGTAGGGTGATGATACTTGCAAGTGTTGCATTGAGGATGGATTCCCGTGTAGGCTTTCTTGTTAGGAGGTTGAGTCACAGGGTCCACAACAGCCTGGTTCTGACTATCGCCCATTCGTTTCTTAGAGTTCGAAGCAGTAGTGGCGGCCTTTGCTAAAATAGTCTTTGATTGTTCAACAACATGGGTGGTTTTCTCAGTAGACGTCTTGGTGCCCTTCCTAACCAAGTTTCCTTTCCTTACGTGTTTGTCTGTTAAAGTGGCTGCAAGTTGGATAGCTTCTTCCACCGTAGTAGATTTGCTTCCAGTGACTACGTCTTGTATCAGGTCAGGTAATCCCTCGATATATTTCTCGATTGCTCGAGAGACCGGGGTGACCATGTGTGGAACCAATATGCTGAGTTCATGATATCGAGTATTATACGCAAGATTCTCTCCACTGTCTTGTTTGAGCTCACGAAACTCATCCTCCAGCTTCCTGATTTCGTTCCTGGGGAAAAATTTTGCGATCATGAGTTCCTTAACCTCAGCCCAAGATAAAGATAAAGCAACATCAGCTCCTCGATTGCGTTTTTCGCCATTCCACCAGGTTAGTGCCCCCTTTTGAAGGACACTAGTAGCATAGCGAACGCGGAGTTCATCAAGACATTCACTGTTCACAAAGGTGCTCTCCATGCTTTCAAACCATTGGAGGAGGCCA
This sequence comes from Ambrosia trifida, assembly GCA_028751855.1. Lineage (NCBI taxonomy): Eukaryota > Viridiplantae > Streptophyta > Magnoliopsida > Asterales > Asteraceae > Ambrosia > Ambrosia trifida. The sequence goes on along the minus strand of CM054128.1, from coordinate 57,551,937 downwards.
GTAGCACCCTCCTCACCAGTAAATTTAGTGGGGTTGCAGGAGTTAAAGTGTTTGAAAGTGCACCGAAATTGAGTCGTACTCCCTGTGTTGGCACTGTTGCTATTCTGGGTTATCTCACTGACAAGGTTTGGGATTACTGCAGCAATTTGCTCAGCGACTAAAGATGCGAGGCGACGATCAGAACGTTGTCCAGAAGCACGAACAGGGCGTTGGCTGGCATCACGGAGCATGCGGCGAGTAGACATCTATGAGGCAGTCAATGGATAATCATGAGATTAGAAAATGTATGTGTATAACCGTACAGATGATTATGAAAGTATGAACTTGTAAGCAATATATGAAAATTATGAAATACAAAATATTGTATATGAAACGAGAGAGTATTATTGAAAAACTTGCATAAATGCTTGGAGTGCCCTTGTCTAGCTGTAAAGCCTAACAAGAACGTTGACTTTTCAAAGGAGTTGAACCCAATGGTGATCAAAGAAGACATGCTTTAGCCTATAAGTGGACACTCACTCCAGGAATCCCCAGGTAAGCATAACAGGTCCGTTATTGGATTTATGCGCTATGCTTGCCTATGCCAGAAAACCCAGTGTACAGGCATCCACCCTTCCAGATTGCACGTGTTCCATCACACTCATTAAAGCTCAACAACTTTGAAGGAGCAAGATAAGGGTAGGCATTATACCTAAGAGTGTCTTTATGAAAGGTACTGCTCCCGTTCCATGAATATGTAGGCTTTCCACTCCTTGTAGGATACCGTCTTTATGCACCATGATAAAAGATGAGGAGAAATAGAGAAGAAGGGAAAGATAGAGGAAGGAAAGTAGAGGGAAATGAGGGGTAAGGTAATTTAGGAAATATTATGCATGAAAGTTGAAGTTCGGTTATAGTCTAGGCCATTTTATCTAATAACCTAGTTCCCTATAACCATGGCTCTGATACCAATCTGTAACACCCCAACCGATGACGGAATCATCGAGGTGCCACGTAGTGACGATTGTTCAAAAGCTCATGGTACTAAAATGTAAATATATGATTATTGAATATTGTTTTACAACATGTGAAATTAAATACAAGACAACAAAAATAAAGATAATTGATTGATTTAAATCTAAGTCCAAAGTCCTATGTGAAGCGTCAAGCAGCTTATCCTGAAACATGCACGAAAATAATTTTGTCAACATATGATGTTGGTGAGTACTGTAACACCCCAACCGATGGCGGAAACATCGGGATGTCACGTAGTGATGATTGTTCAGTAGCTCATGGTGAATAATAAATTTCATTAAATGATTTAAACAAATTATATACAATTGTTCTACAAGAATTCGTACATCAAATTGAATAAAACTATGCACATATCTTCAAGCAAATCTTCAAGCAAGTAGAACCTGAAACATGTTAAGTTGAAAATATTTTGGGTCAACAAAAGTTGGTGAGAATTACATAGGTTTTGATAATTGAATAAAACTGTTGTGCAATTCATGTGTCATGGCAATCTAGTCCATATGCGAAAACATACTAGAAGTAAATCGAGTGCATAATCAACCTTGTTGACTGTTGTATTGTGGTACATCCCATACGCTCATGGTTCACTCGTTTATATTGCAGTAACAAACACCCACGTAACCTTTGTAGGAGGCACGTATCCGGGTGGGATTGTCAGTCCAATAGATCTATCAATGTATACCGTTTGGCTGATGAATGTTTATGCTAGAATTGTGCTTACCCTAGTCATGTTCAAGACATAATGCAACATAGAAATACACATAGACACATTGATGATTGAATTGCATAAATATTGTTGTAACATGTTTCACCCCAAAAATGGTGATAAATAGAAAAGGGGCTATGTAAAACTCACCTTAGCAAAATGTTATGTCTCGTAAAAAAAATAGAATAATGTGTTGTGAATGTATGCGAGGCGAATCCCAAAGACTCAACAACGTAGCTAGTCCAAATTGAAGAAAACGAAAAAGAAAGAATATCAAAGCTTCAATTGTAGAAGTAATAGACTATAGAAGAAAGGTATGAGGGAAAGTTTAATCGGATTGAAACAATCGATTTAGAGGTGCAAAGTATAATGGGTCATAGGTGGGTTTTTATACTAGTTTTGGAGTCAATTAGCCATTAAAATTGGTCAACACCATAAAGTAAGGTTTTATGAAGAATTGACTATTTGACTAAGACTTTGACTATTTGACTCAAGGCTTTATTTAAAAAAAAAATATCTTGTATGTGAAAAAAAAGAATTTAGAATCATATTATTATTATTATTTATATACATTTATGTATGTATATAAGTTGTGAGTTAGGATAAATAAAGACTTAGGCACATTTGTATAATATTAATGATAAAGGTGTAATAAAAAAAAATATATATATATATAAGGGCTTTTTATGTATTAAAATTTTGGGGAAAATTTTGCGATGTTACAGTCTCCCCTACTTTTGGAAACTTCGTCCCGAAGTTTATTGAAAACACAGGGTTGAAGGTGATTGGGTAGAAATTAGGACAAGGGTGGTTTGGGAAGTTTTAAGTTAAGGCATGACATAAATTTATAGGTAACAGAATAAACTGTTTCGAATAATTTGGGTAAGAGTTTTGATATGTGTGAGTTTTAAGGGTTGGATTAGGTTCATCTGAAATAGCAAGGAGAATAAGAATCTTAAGTTTTAGGACTCCTAAAAGAAATGCATGAGTTGATTGACTATAGAAAGACTAAATGAACTACCAGGTAACTAGAGTTTATAATTGGTTATTTACTGAAAACCTTGATAGAATTTCACACTACCTTAACGTACCTGTAAATTCATGATTACGTTCCGGACCGCAATCACCAATTTACCTTACATTAAAGTTTTGCGTCCTTCTATATCTCCACCGATTGTCGAGCAGGTCCGATAGCCTCCACCAGTCGTGGAGTAGGTTGTAGGGCCTCTCCCGACTGTTGAAAAGGCATAATGACCTCTACCAATCGTTGAGTAGGTTCGATAGCCTCCACCAGTCGTGGAGCAGGTTGTAGGGCCTCTCCCGACTGTTGAAAAGGCATGATGACCTCTATTAAGTGCAGCATTTATTATACACATAGGTTGCAAATTGATAACATGTTTATGCAAGCAAGTATAACAAGCACAGTATATGAGTTGTAGTTGTATAGATTTATATAATTAGTTCACATTCAAACAATCATGCACCATGTAACAACTCTCAGACAAATATTTTATTACTTGAATCAAATAGCGTCAATACATAGAATAAAAGCAACCAATAGTCAAATGGTGAGACTTGCGGTTAGGTAGCTGGAGGATCTTGATCTCTGTTTAGTTTAGGGCATCGGTTACGGAAGTGATTTGGGTAATGAATGTTCAATAAGATATGGGTTGAATGAAGGACAATGAGGTAATATAAGGAATGTAATCATTTATTCATTTAATTAAAACGAATAAACGAAAACGTTGACTTATCAAAGATTCCAGATTTTAATAACATATGAAGACATGCTTTAGCCTATAAGTGAACACTCATCCCGAGAATTCCCAGGTAGGCATCCGGGTCCCTCATCTGATTGGGATATATGCGCAATGCCAGCCTAGACAGAAGACTCAGAATACAGGCGTTCACCCTTCCAGATTGCACGTGTTCGTTATTAAAATCTAGAACTTCGACGAGATCTCAAGGTGGTTCAGGTTAAACCTGAGGATTTTGCCTTATTAGTCTAAGAGTGGATCCAGTGATGGAGAGCAACCTTCTTGTAGGGATGAAAAGTAGGAGGGAGATAGAGTATAGCAAGTAAAAGAAGCAAGTACTGGTTAAATCCTATGGTTATAGACTAGATTATTTTTCTAATAACCTAATTCCCTATAACCATGGCTCTGATACCAATCTGTAACACCCCAACCGATGGCGGAAACATCGGGATGTCACGTAGTGATGATTGTTCAGTAGCTCATGGTGAATAATAAATTTCATTAAATGATTTAAACAAATTATATACAATTGTTCTACAAGAATTCGTACATCAAATTGAATAAAACTATGCACATATCTTCAAGCAAATCTTCAAGCAAGTAGAACCTGAAACATGTTAAGTTGAAAATATTTTGGGTCAACAAAAGTTGGTGAGAATTACATAGGTTTTGATAATTGAATAAAACTGTTGTGCAATTCATGTGTCATGGCAATCTAGTCCATATGCGAAAACATACTAGAAGTAAATCGAGTGCATAATCAACCTTGTTGACTGTTGTATTGTGGTACATCCCATACGCTCATGGTTCACTCGTTTATATTGCAGTAACAAACACCCACGTAACCTTTGTAGGAGGCACGTATCCGGGTGGGATTGTCAGTCCAATAGATCTATCAATGTATACCGTTTGGCTGATGAATGTTTATGCTAGAATTGTGCTTACCCTAGTCATGTTCAAGACATAATGCAACATAGAAATACACATAGACACATTGATGATTGAATTGCATAAATATTGTTGTAACATGTTTCACCCCAAAAATGGTGATAAATAGAAAAGGGGCTATGTAAAACTCACCTTAGCAAAATGTAATGTCTCGTAAAAAAAATAGAATAATGTGTTGTGAATGTATGCGAGGCGAATCCCAAAGACTCAACAACGTAGTTAGTCCAAATTGAAGAAAACGAAAAAGAAAGAATATCAAGCTTCCAATTCGCCAATTACAAGAGCTTATAATCAAAGCTTCAATTGTAGAAGTAATAGACTATAGAAGAAAGGTATGAGGGAAAGTTTAATCGGATTGAAACAATCGATTTAGAGGTGCAAAGTATAATGGGTCATAGGTGGGTTTTTATACTAGTTTTGGAGTCAATTAGCCATTAAAATTGGTCAACACCATAAAGTAAGGTTTTATGAAGAATTGACTATTTGACTAAGACTTTGACTATTTGACTCAAGGCTTTATTTAAAAAAAATATCTTGTATGTGAAAAAAAAGAATTTAGAATCATATTATTATTATTATTTATATACATTTATGTATGTATATAAGTTGTGAGTTAGGATAAATAAAGACTTAGGCACATTTGTATAATATTAATGATAAAGGTGTAATAAAAATATATATATATATAAGGGCTTTTTATGTATTAAAATTTTGGGGAAAATTTTGCGATGTTACAAGTACTACTTAGCTTTGTACATATAGTGTAAGTTTGAAAAGGTAGTACAATTCATGTGTCTAGCATCACCAAGGCATTATGTAAACACGCAAGTAACCAAACAAGACAAAGATCAAATGTAAAGTTTGTACAATGAAGTTGATAATGAGCACCTCAACACGTGTCAAGTCTAAAGAGCACCATAACATAAGTTATGTCTAAATGAGCACCGTAACATAAGTTACGTCTGTGTGTAAAGAGCACCATAACATAAGTTATGTCTAGATGTATGATTTTGTATGTAAGTTACGTTCATGTTCAAAAATAAGCACAAAGATAAACAAGACACGTATATGAATTGTAAATGAATAAAAATGTACGTATAAATGAATATGAAAGTTTTGTATACTTGTGAATGAATCACCCCAAAAGTTGTAAAAACGAAAAAGGGGATAAGTAATACTCACATTAGCAAGGTGGTAAGTCTTGTGGATTTGAATAAATGTAATCCAACGTCGCCAAGTATCACCCTATGTATAAGGTAACAAATAAGTCTAAGTCTATCTAGTCTATAAGTATTTTCTAGGGTTTCGAAGTGGGGATAAGTATTCGTTTGACTAATAAATTAAACGTTTAATAAATAAGAGAAATTTGATAAATAAATAAACAAAAGTCTTTTTGTAACTTTTAAATCAAAGATGGTCACAATATAAAGTTTTAAGTGTGAAAATAATTTTTATAAAATTATTTTCTTATAAATAGAATATTAAATCTATTTATTTCAAATTGTCAAAATATAAGTTTAATATTTAAAAATATGAAAATTAAGGAATTTTTAAATTAAAAATTGTATTTCTGTTCCAAATGAATAGAAATAATTTATGTAAAATTTTGGTGCAAAAATATTGAAAAATGAATTTATTATGATTTATTTAAGATTAAAACTAACAAAAATTAATTAAAAATACAAAACGAACGGTTTTTCAGAAATAAAAATTATTTCTTAAATGTTTATTGTTGTACAAGTTTAGGATAATTTTTGTGGAATTTTATAAAATCGTTTAGATATTTTTATTGAATTTTACAATTATAAATGAATAAACTTGTAATATTTATTATATATATTAAATAAATGATTTTTGAAAAACTAAAAATTGAACATCAAAGTTTATCATTGGAATAACATAAAATAAATTTTGTAGAATTTATAAAATAGTTTTAGTATTTTAAAACGATTTTTAAAAGAATAAAGATAATATAAGTATAAAGGATAACACAAAAAAAATTTGTTTATGGTGGGACTCGAACCTGGGCCATAGGCCGGTTCACATTTTAAGCAACACTGTGTTACCAACTGATCTGTGTGATCAGTTGGTGATAATTTTTGTTTTGAAATAATTATAAATAATCATGAAAATAGTCTTCTTCCCCATTTCTAACCTATAAACCCTAACCCACTAATTGAATCAAGCATCAAACGATAACCTCCTAATTGATGGGGTTATTGTTCGGCTCATAAACAAGAACAGAAACAAACATCTAATTGGTACTCACAAGGTCAGATCGATGCAGAAAGCTTTGAGTCAACAAAAAAGTCAACGTCGAGCAATGTTGACGATTCAGGGAATGAATAAGGTCTGTGATGGTGGGGTTTTGATTATCGTCCCTTTCAGAGGTTGTGGGCGAGTTTAATTGAATTAAGAATGAGTATTTATAAGGATTTCGTTCGAGTTAATTTGGAAAGTTTAATAATGGCTCTTAATCAAAATCGGTCAAATTAAACGCGTTAATCACGCGTTTTGTTGTTTTTAGAAAGAAAAGATGATGATGATGCGTAATACCCGGGATGGATTTGATGATAGGCGTGATTCTTGGTCAGAAAATAGGGCTTCTTGGTGTGTTCACGTGCAGCGCTCGAACAGAAGGGAGAAGGAAGAAGCAAATCAGAGTTTTAGATGGGTTTTATATAATAATGGTTGGTTTTAATTCAGAAAGGAGGTGTAGCCCGGGTGGTGGCGTGCGTGTGTTGTGTCTGAACAGACTCGGGTTCGAGTCTGTTTTGAAGCAGGTTTATTAGTTTTTTTTTTATCAAAGAGGAGGGGTTAGTGGGCCGATTTAATGGGCTGGACTAGGGCCGGCTTCTGGGCCTGTGCAGTGGGCTCCGAAATTTGAGTGGGAATTGGGCTTGCAACAAGGGGTTTCAAGGGATTTGGGTTAGGTTATGTCTTGGGCTCAAGAGTGGTCTAGACTAGTATTAATATTTATTATCATTATTATTATTATTATTATTATTATTATTATTATTATTATTATTATTATTATTATATACAAAATAAAATAAGGAAAAGTGACGGATGTCACATCGTCCGTTTCGTTTTAGCCAGAAACGAAATGAACTCGTCTAAAGGGTTTCAAAACTAGTTTGATAACTCCTACTTGACCCGAGATCTCTATCTTCATGGAACATGTTCGCCTTTTTTTATCTTCGTCTTGATCTTGTATTTGAAAGATTACAACAATAAATTTGAAAATACAATAAAATCAAATCTATTCTAATCCTATCTATTACACCAGATCCAATATCCGTAATAAAAATACAAATCATTAAAAAATAAAATCATCACAAACACACAACCATGACAAGGGTCAAATATCTAGGGTTCGATTCACATCACAATCCATGAACAACTAAAAGCTTTTGATCTTTTGTCAAAATAAACAATGTTTGACAAATAAAACATAGATCAAAATTATAACTTTACCATCTATACGTGCGTAACCGTGGCTCTGATACCATTGTTGAGAATCATGGTGTCGTATACGAAGCGGAAGCGGTTTATATATATTAACATTAGGCGAATATATATACAATATATATAGCCGATTATATATATAAGTTATATAATTAATTTTATTAATCCGATTAATAAAATATTCCCAATCAGGATCTCAGTTAAACGCGTATAAACAAATAAATAATATGAACAATCATAGGGGGTTTAGTAATCAACCTTTGACGACTACACCGGAATTGTAACACGCGGGTTACAACGAATCCTCGCTAGTAGGAAGTTCACAACCGAGCACGAGCCAACCGAATACAACACTTTGCAAGAGGAAGGCCACGGTGGTGGTGGTTTATCGCGGCGGACAAAAGGGCGACATCCCTATGGTGGCCGTGAGTTTTTCTTGGGGAGCAAGGGAAGAGTTTTTGATAAAAAGATGTCATTAGGGTTTGCACCTTAATCCCCTTATTATAAAACTAGAACTTACATTTAGCCCATTTGTTTAATATCATAATATCCCCTAATATTAATATAATTAATATTAAGTCCCTTGAGTTCAAAACTATAATTATTTCATAAATAATAATCCACCGACACGTGAAATTATCTGATTCGTGTACCAACCTGTAACTCTTCGGATTGTACCGGGTCGTGTTACGTTGACCTCGACTTTAATTACATCGGACATACTATATATCCAACAGCCAGAAAAGTAGCAATTGACTGGAGAAATATCGGTTGCTTGCGAAGTTAGTAGTGGTGGTTCAAAGGAAGAGGATGGTGGTTATGGAGCAGTGGTGTGAAGTGATTCTTTGAAAGTGTGGATTGCCAAAACGAAATCAATGCAGTGGCTATATATATTGTTGTGGTTTGATATTGAGATCAAATAAGGATTCGTTTAGATTATATTTTCAGATTTCTAGAGATTGATAGAGATTCGAAAATCTAATTTAGATTGTATTTGTGATTGAAAATGATTTAAGCAAGATTTGATATCAAACTTTGATTTTATAAGATCTTGGAGGATTTGATGATGCAGGTGTATTATCATGATTGGTGATTGGATATTTGGAGAGATCGATTATACAAAACTTATTATTACTATTATTATTAGTTTAATTTTTTTTTTTTTTTGAGTATTACAAATGGTGTGTATCATTTATTTAATATATATAATAAATATTACAAGTTTATTCATTTATAATTGTAATACTCAAAAAAAAAAAAAAAAAAAAAAATTGAACATCAAAGTTTATCATTGGAATAACATAAAATAAATTTTGTAGAATTTATAAAATAGTTTTAGTATTTTAAAACGATTTTTAAAAGAATAAAGATAATATAAGTATAAAGGATAACACAAAAAAAATTTGTTTATGGTGGGACTCGAACCTGGGCCATAGGCCGGTTCACATTTTAAGCAACACTTTGTTACCAACTGATCTGTGTGATCAGTTGGTGATAATTTTTGTTTTGAAATAATTATAAATAATCATGAAAATAGTCTTCTTCCCCATTTCTAACCTATAAACCCTAACCCACTAATTGAATCAAGCATCAAACGATAACCTCCTAATTGATGGGGTTATTGTTCGGCTCATAAACAAGAACAGAAACAAACATCTAATTGGTACTCACAAGGTCAGATCGATGCAGAAAGCTTTGAGTCAACAAAAAAGTCAACGTCGAGCAATGTTGACGATTCAGGGAATGAATAAGGTCTGTGATGGTGGGGTTTTGATTATCGTCCCTTTCAGAGGTTGTGGGCGAGTTTAATTGAATTAAGAATGAGTATTTATAAGGATTTCGTTCGAGTTAATTTGGAAAGTTTAATAATGGCTCTTAATCAAAATCGGTCAAATTAAACGCGTTAATCACGCGTTTTGTTGTTTTTAGAAAGAAAAGATGATGATGATGCGTAATACCCGGGATGGATTTGATGATAGGCGTGATTCTTGGTCAGAAAATAGGGCTTCTTGGTGTGTTCACGTGCAGCGCTCGAACAGAAGGGAGAAGGAAGAAGCAAATCAGAGTTTTAGATGGGTTTTATATAATAATGGTTGGTTTTAATTCAGAAAGGAGGTGTAGCCCGGGTGGTGGCGTGCGTGTGTTGTGTCTGAACAGACTCGGGTTCGAGTCTGTTTTGAAGCACGTTTATTAGTTTTTTTTTTATCAAAGAGGAGGGGTTAGTGGGCCGATTTAATGGGCTGGACTAGGGCCGGCTTCTGGGCCTGTGCAGTGGGCTCCGAAATTTGAGTGGGAATTGGGCTTGCAACAAGGGGTTTCAAGGGATTTGGGTTAGGTTATGTCTTGGGCTCAAGAGTGGTCTAGACTAGTATTAATATTTATTATCATTATTATTATTATTATTATTATTATTATTATTATTATTATTATTATTATTATTATTATTATTATTATATACAAAATAAAATAAGGAAAAGTGACGGATGTCACATCGTCCGTTTCGTTTTAGCCAGAAACGAAATGAACTCGTCTAAAGGGTTTCAAAACTAGTTTGATAACTCCTACTTGACCCGAGATCTCTATCTTCATGGAACATGTTCGCCTTTTTTTATCTTCGTCTTGATCTTGTATTTGAAAGATTACAACAATAAATTTGAAAATACAATAAAATCAAATCTATTCTAATCCTATCTATTACACCAGATCCAATATCCGTAATAAAAATACAAATCATTAAAAAATAAAATCATCACAAACACACAACCATGACAAGGGTCAAATATCTAGGGTTCGATTCACATCACAATCCATGAACAACTAAAAGCTTTTGATCTTTTGTCAAAATAAACAATGTTTGACAAATAAAACATAGATCAAAATTATAACTTTACCATCTATACGTGCGTAACCGTGGCTCTGATACCATTGTTGAGAATCATGGTGTCGTATACGAAGCGGAAGCGGTTTATATATATTAACATTAGGCGAATATATATACAATATATATAGCCGATTATATATATAAGTTATATAATTAATTTTATTAATCCGATTAATAAAATATTCCCAATCAGGATCTCAGTTAAACGCGTATAAACAAATAAATAATATGAACAATCATAGGGGGTTTAGTAATCAACCTTTGACGACTACACCGGAATTGTAACACGCGGGTTACAACGAATCCTCGCTAGTAGGAAGTTCACAACCGAGCACGAGCCAACCGAATACAACACTTTGCAAGAGGAAGGCCACGGTGGTGGTGGTTTATCGCGGCGGACAAAAGGGCGACATCCCTATGGTGGCCGTGAGTTTTTCTTGGGGAGCAAGGGAAGAGTTTTTGATAAAAAGATGTCATTAGGGTTTGCACCTTAATCCCCTTATTATAAAACTAGAACTTACATTTAGCCCATTTGTTTAATATCATAATATCCCCTAATATTAATATAATTAATATTAAGTCCCTTGAGTTCAAAACTATAATTATTTCATAAATAATAATCCACCGACACGTGAAATTATCTGATTCGTGTACCAACCTGTAACTCTTCGGATTGTACCGGGTCGTGTTACGTTGACCTCGACTTTAATTACATCGGACATACTATATATCCAACAGCCAGAAAAGTAGCAATTGACTGGAGAAATATCGGTTGCTTGCGAAGTTAGTAGTGGTGGTTCAAAGGAAGAGGATGGTGGTTATGGAGCAGTGGTGTGAAGTGATTCTTTGAAAGTGTGGATTGCCAAAACGAAATCAATGCAGTGGCTATATATATTGTTGTGGTTTGATATTGAGATCAAATAAGGATTCGTTTAGATTATATTTTCAGATTTCTAGAGATTGATAGAGATTCGAAAATCTAATTTAGATTGTATTTGTGATTGAAAATGATTTAAGCAAGATTTGATATCAAACTTTGATTTTATAAGATCTTGGAGGATTTGATGATGCAGGTGTATTATCATGATTGGTGATTGGATATTTGGAGAGATCGATTATACAAAACTTATTATTACTATTATTATTAGTTTAATTTTTTTTTTTTTTTTTGAGTATTACAAATGGTGTGTATCCTTATATCTATGGCATTAAGGCTGAAGGGTGTGGAGACGCCCCCCCCTCCCCCCCCCCCCCCCCCCCCCCCCCCGTCCTCACTTTTTGCCCGTCCTCCCCCAGCACACCGCCCCCCTTGCCCCGTTCTCCCCTCCCCTGTCCCCCACGTCCCTCAGAGAACATAAAGGATGGGCCAATCAGATTTTTTCTTTTTTTTTAAAGGATGGGCCAATCAGGTCAGATTTTTTTCTTTTTACCTTTTTTTTTTTAAAGGATGGGCCAATCAGATTATAAAAAAATAATAGTATTTAATGCTTGAGACATGGGTTTCTCATGTCTCCACACCCCACCCATGTCTCAAGCATATGGAGACATGACCTTGCCTAGGTGGCATCCTATGTGGCATGGAGACATGACCTTTCTCATGTCTCCACACCCCATAGCCTAAGGGTGATATACATATTAACTGACATGCATATTTGTTAACATGTTAACCGGATGTTAAGAAGTTGAATTAATTTTTTTCCTTTTTTGAACCAGAAACCAATAAAAAGTATGGTAATTTGAAATTAACAGACTAATTAAATCATTTTTATAGGGTGAAGTGGAGTGAAATGAATTTTTTTTTAACGGCCAAATAAACAACGCCGGGTACTTCGTACGCGGCCCCCCAGTGGCAAAGACAGAGGCACAGCCCGGCCCACCCCGGACGCACGAAGCCCCTAGCCCGCCTGACAGCCCGCTTCCAGGGAAAACCCGACCCACATACCCGCCCGAAGGCACGACAGTAGTGAACCGGTAAAACCTGGCGAGATCAGGACTCGAACTCATGACCATAGGCCATGAGTCATCCATCATTTCTCATTATGTCCTTCGTGGGAATCGAACCTGAGACCTCCAAAGGAGATCCCTGGCCATTCACCAACTGAGCTACCCGTTGAGTGAAATGAATAAGAGTATATCTCAACGCCTTATCTCTTGAGTGGATCATGATATAAAAGGAGATATAAATAAAGATTTTTTTTTTTAGTTAAATCTCATTATATTAAACACATAAACACAATTAATTACATCAAGATAGCGGGCAAGCGGGCAACAAGCTGCGCCGCCACCCCTTTCTGGATAGCGGGCAAGCGGGCAACAAGCGAACAAATAAAGATGTATTCTTATTAACCAATATACTGTTACTTCATTTAAAGAATAACAAACAAAAACTTAGATAACTATAGCACTAGTTTATTATTGGTTTCAACTTTATAGATTGGTTAGCATTCTTACTTCATATGTCATTGTAATAAGAATATTTGTTGTGGTTCATGTAAAATGTGAAAAAAAATGTGCCATGTACCGAAACTCACTTGTGCTTTTATAACAAACCGGTGCAGACTTAATCGTCTCAGCTTGGGGCATGACATTCTAGCTATATCAAAATAGTGGAGAGAGCAAGGGTGTCAAATGCTAATAGAAAGGTAACTAATTAAGCTTTATTTTTAACTATAATATGGGTGTTTTGAATAAAAGGAATGAAACGTTTTCAAAGGGAAAAAGGTTCATATTCAAGACGTAATCAAGGACATCAAAGCCCTCTCCTTCCTTTGTGTTACTAACAGATCACCTTTACGAGTGTTTTCTTGCGAGTAACGGTGACCATTTAACTTTAATGTTTTAATGTATAGGCGTGCTTGTTTGTTAGGTGTATGTTGTATTTATCAATTACTTGCTGAGGCTTTTTTTTTTCCAATATCCATTTTGTTGGTAAAAATAAGTGTGCGCTACCTAGGCACAATGGCTTTCAAATTTCACACGTTCAGGGTGTGTTGACTGTTGTAGTCAGGGGCGGATTTAGGTAGTAAGGAGTGGGTTCTCGAGAATCCAGTCGGTTTGAAAATTTTAGTGTTATATATATATATATATATATATATATATATATATATATATAATTGGAAAGGAACCCATAAAAAAATTATGAAAGGAACCCATGACTAAAGATGGTAAGTGTTCTACTGGTTGGCAGCTCCTATTTCATTTGGTATGTACCCGGTTCGAATCCCTCAAGGACCTGTGTTTTGTTTTTTAATTTAACCCACTTTAGGGTTTTATAAAGAAAACAAACAGTCGCCTCCTTCACTCTTTCATCCGGCATGGTAAGTTTTTGTTTTTTATTTGAGTGAATAGCCAAAATCGTCCCTGAGGTTTTCTCTTATTGCTAGATCCATCCAAAAAAAGTTTTTTTTTATCACCTAAGCAACTAACGTTTCTCAATTATTGCTAGATCCGTCCAAATCACTAACATGGTTAAAAAGTATGTTAAAATAGAGGGGTAGTTTGGTAATATAGGTCCAAATATTTTATTATTTTTTTTGAAAAGGTTTTATATGCTTTAGTCAGTTTTCATCCTATAACTAAATATTTTTGGTTTGACCCATTTGTGATAGAAGTTAACCCCAAATCGACTTGTTTATAACTAAATAGAAATATTTATGCATTGAAGCAGACTACAACAAAGCACGATTAACTTTCTTAACCACTGCCCTAAATTTTTCTGTTGCATACCAATCATCATTTTCAAAAAGCAAAATGAACACTGCATTTTCGGATAAAAATGACCATTTTATTTGCAACAAAATGGTTAGGGAAGTTAAAAACATAAGTAATTCTAAAGACAAATTAAAAGAATCTTCACTAAAAGTTGTAGGCATAACCTAAAGCAATATATTGGTAAACCATGATGATCATGATCATCATACTCAGTTAATCTCACCCATAGCAAAGCTAAGGTTGGGTCTGAGGAGGGTAAGATGTAGACAACCTTACCTCTACCCCGTGGAAATAGAGAGGCTGCTTCCAGTGAGACCCCGGCTCGATAGTGGTTTTGAATCAAGCCTTGGACATGAGGCACATAACACTTAGCAATCGGGACAAGCACGATTGGTGCATGTACCCCCCTTGTCTTTTGGCTATCAACGCCACCACATAATGCATGATTAACTGTCCGGCGTTTTAAAGGTATTTTCACGAAATTAGTAAAATAACATTAAAATTAGTGCAATTTTACCTTGTCCTTGCATAGGGTGAATAAACCATCGGCATAAATTTGATTGTATGTTATTGGGTATGTTGAAAAAGCTTCACACCTGCACCCAATAAAATAATTCAAAATACCAGTAAAGAGGCTTAGCAACCTCCTTGATATTTTTCTGTTCTTGCTCAAGATCTTCTTTTTCTTATTGCCATGATTTGTTATTGTTTTTCCAATTAATTGGTGGACCCGAAAGCACCCAAATATTCCAATCCTTCCAATCATCATCCATATTGATCGAATATGTTTCTGTCTTAAATGTTGATCGGATATTTTTTTCGTTTGAATGTTGATCGAATAAGGTTTAGTGGATTAAGGGAATGGTGTTTTGTGTTTGAATGCAGAGGGATGTTTGGGGTTTTAAAAGGAGGGTAAATTACATAAATGTCTCTACAAGTTAACGTACTTTTTAACCATGTTAGTGCTTTGGACGGATCTAGCAATAATTAAGAAACGTTAGTGGCTCAGGTGAGAAAAAAACTTTTTTTGGATGGATCTAGCAATAATGAGAAAACCTCAGGAACGATTTTGGTTATTCACTCTTTTTATTTTAACCCACTTTATTGTATTATTTGCTAAGGAATATTATTATTATTATTATTATTATTATTATTATTATTATTATTATTATTATTATTATTATTATTATTATTATTATTATTATTATTATTATTATGTGTGTGTGTAAAGTTAAAAAAAAAAAATCAGCCAATCATAGAAAAAAGAAAGTGCCCCACGCCAGTCCTCTTCTCCACGCCACCCCTTCCCGCCCCTCTTCCAAGCCCCTTGGCGGCGGTGTTCAAGCCCCTTCAAGCCCTTTTCCCCGCCCCATTCAGGATAGTCTTAGTTGGTTGTAATTTGTTAGTTAGTTTTTGTATCTGTTCCATTCTATTCATATGATGTGAATTCGTTACTTGAGTTTGTGGTTTTTGTGGGATAGATTCACCTAGTTGATATGAACTTGAAATTTGATATGAGCTTAAACTTGTTTTTTACGGTCTTTTTGTTACATCTAGTATAGTTTGGTAACCGAACTGGAGAAAATCTAATTGTTTGGAACTTCTTTCGCATTAGTTATTTTAGGGATATTAAATTTTAATTTATTGAAACCTAAACTGACCCGAACCCTAAAATGACCCGAACCGTCAAATCGACCCGAACCCATGTACCGAACCTTGACTATTATGTTCGGTCGTATGAAATTAGAACATCTAAAAAAGGAACTCAGTGAAAAAAATTCCTGAATCCACCACTGGTTGTAGTCTTGTAGATGTGAAATGTCATGGTGGGTTAAGGTTACTCAGAATGATTAGTTAATGTTTTAAGAAAAAACAAACCATTACTCCATGCGCTTGTGCAGACTTTCACCCCACGCCCAGTGGCGGATCCAGGATTTTTTTTCATTGGGTTCGCTGTTTTTTATGGTCCAATCTCATTGAATCGAATATAAAAACTTTCGGGTCAGTTTGACGGTTCGGGTCGAGTATCAACATATGGTTCATCACATAATAAAAAAAAATATGACATAATAAAAAGCTACTTCATTAGAAACTAAAAAAAAACATAATATAAATACAACGGTTTTTGCAAATTAAAAAAAAATACTAATAATAATGCTCGACATATATCATAAAGAAATAATTACGAAAGAATCAATAATAATTAATATTATAGCAGTACTGTTTGTCTGTATATATCGTAATGATTATTGATTAGGTGTGGAAAAATGAACAAATTTAGTATGGAACAGAGCAAATTTATTAAAATCTGCAAATTATTGTTCTTTTTTTTTGAACGATCAACTAAAGTATTGCCGGGTACTCTGTACGTGGCCCCCAATGGCCGAAAGGGGCTCAGACGGCCTCTAGTCCGTACGGACAGAGCCCTTCGGCCCACCCGTTTCCAGTTCCAGGGAAAACCCGACCCACATACCCGCCCTAAGACACGACAGCAGCGAATCGGTAAAACCTGGCTGGTTCAGGAGTCGAACCCAAGACCACAAGGATCAAGGGTCTCTCCCTCATCACCCATACCACTCCACCACAAGGGTGGGTGGTTGCAAATTATTGTTCTAACATAGAACAGAGCAAAATTTCTTAAATGACAACTTTTCCAATTAAAAAAAAACGCATTCAGCATGTATCGAACTGGAGACCTACTCTTTAGAGGTTGGGAGACTTAATCATTGAGCCACTCACATAATATCTCAATGGGTTCATGCCAAAATTTCTTATGGGTTCATGGCTCATTTTTCCTATATATTTCTATTAAAAATCGAAAACGCATTGGGTTCGGCTGAACCCGTTCGGCTCTACCTAAATCCGCCGCTGCCCACGCCGTGCCCTCCCTTGACTCGTGTGCGATACAACCCGATAACGGATAGTCCAACAGACCAAGGGTTGTAAGATTATTTATCAATAAAATCTTATAATAACTGAACATAATTTATGTTTAAACTAAGAAAAAAATAGATTACTCTCTACTACCATATTAGTCATAGTTGTTCGTATCATTTGGGACCAACAAGCTTAGGGCAATTTAATAAGTTAATTATCTTTGATACCCAAAGTTATTAAAAGTTAAATTTCATTTAACTTCTTAGTTCTTACGTCAGCTAAACTTTTCTTTCTAAAACTGACAAATCCATATCATAATCATCATCATATTCAGTTAATCTCACTAATAGCAAAAGCTAAGGTAGGGTCTGAGGAGGGTAAGATGTAGACAACCTTACCTCTATCTCATGAGAATAGAGAGACTGCTTACAGTGAGACCCCCGACTCAAATTGAAATTTTGTATTTTATTTTTAATTTTCTTTGACTGTTGTATGGTAAGACATTATTCTATTAAGCTTATTTATGTGAAAATTTACTTTTCTTTTGAGATATGTATTTGATTATATTATTTATATTTGTATGCTATCATATATGATCATATCTGAGTACTTCTCAACTATGACTGAGTACTTTCCTACTATGTTTTAGTATGGTTGCAAAAGTCGTGAAGCAGTGCCAACTCGGTTGACTAGGGGGTTGTGAGTACTCGGGGATTACTTGTTGAGTAGTCGGTGCCTAAGTGAGATTTTTACAACCATCTAGATATTTTATACATTTTATGACTGTGACAACATGCATGCAATTTATCATATTTTAACTTTCTTGTCGCTGTAAAAAAAGCTATATAAAGGTTAAAATTGCCAGAAAAAGAAGTTTACTTAAAAATCACGTATTATTTTAATGAACTAACGACTATTCTTAATGGCTAGTTACCATGCCGATATTAGGCCAGATATGCGACACGACACGACTTTAAAATTGAATATTGGCCTAAAATTACCGATACACAACCATTTTCAAGCCTAATCTTAACTCGCCTAAAACCATAATAAGGTGTTGAATGTTTTTGCACAACATAAAAGTGAATTTTAATATTGTTTTTATAATAATATTATTTTTATAACTATACAAGCTCCAAAATATTTCAATAGTTATGAAATATGCCCAATTAATTCCAAATTCACATTGGTTCCAATGGATTCGTAAGCTTCCAATCTACCAATTAAAAATAATCAATAATAGCCCAGGTCGGATGACACAAAACTCCACTTAAAGAGTCTGCCAGCCCAAAACCGAACGATCCAAATACCTTGGAACTACAGCCCACCCATTCAACCAAAACACACAAAACAAGTAAGCTAATAACATCAATGTTTAAAAAAACTCATATACAAATCATTTACATGCATAAGTTTATTTTCACTTGTAGATGATTTCGCCCGTAATCAAAGAGTTCAAGAACTCATATTTACATACCAAATTTGCACACGAAATAGCGAAAAATGTTCAAGATCGTTATAAAACCGTTTTGCTCGTGATTCAACGTCCACCAACGGAATCCCACTAGGAAACATAGTTGTATTGAAGCGGGCTTCGGGCTAATGGGCTACCAGGAGGACTCTCTCGATCATACCTGTTATTAGCATAGTACTCGTCATAAGGCGAACCTCTTTGGTAACCCATATGCCCACTCGATCTGCTTGATCGCACATATGGATTTGGAACGTGTTGGTTATGATCCATTGAGTGCCTATAGTAATCGGCTAACCCGGGGGCTCTCATCCTCATAAGATGGTCAGGACTTGAAGTCTTGTGTGGGCTAGGGTCTAGTGGTGGTTTGGGATATGGTTGTGGATGATAGTGCATGGGTGGATGGTAGTAGTGGGGTGGTGGCGGTGCTGGTGGTTGACGGTGATAAGAGTATTGCTGGTTGGTGAGGCCCAAGTTTAGAGTTGAGATTGGGCCTTGGTTCTTATGGTTGGGCTGGGAACTAGCACCAATATTATGCAGGTTAGGTGAGCTACGGGCTCGGGTCATCCCACCAAGCTTACGAGAACCCGTGAATTCAGAAGTTATAACATCAGGAGCCACCATGGGAACAATGCTTCCCACAGTGGCTTCTGGTGGTGTTCTAGGGGAAGAACATGCAGAAGAAATAGTGAAACTTGTTTGGCTAGTATTAACAGCGGGTGGTCTAAACCCGCTATTATATACTGGACTAAAAATAATACCATTGATGGAGTTGATATACCGCTGCTCCAAAGATTGGCGGTCCATCGGTCCCAACAGACTATCGATAATAATTGGCTTTGCCGGAAACAGAAAGGTCCGAAGCCGTGGTGTTCCGGTGAGGTCCTGGCGGTCGTATTCCTCAATCATGTGGCGGAGATCTTCTTCGGATTTTACCGAAACTAATGCATCAAGCTCCTCATGGAGTAATTGGTATTTCAAAATCACATCACCTTCTAATAGGCTTGTTAGCTTCTTCATAAGATCTGTTAAAAGAAATAAGAAATCAAATAATTTCTCATAAAGAAAAAAAAAAAGCATATACAAATGCACCCTGTGCACAAGGACCCCACCTGTGTAGAATCAGGGCGCGTTAAAAAAAATTCCGGTGTTATTATATCATTCATTATAACACCGGAAATTTTGATAACATCTAACAAACTCAAAATTTCTTATATTTGTCAATAAAATGGCAAACGATTTTGTGCATTTTAAAGATTACATAGAAACAAACAGTTCTTATATGATTTATGATCAAATTAGGGTTCAAATAAGCAGAGAATAACAACAACAATAATAATAATACCGGTGAAAGTAATGTTGCGAGGAACCGAGACGACGCGAGTCTCGCCCCCGACGTACTTTAGGTGGCCGTCGACAGGGCGAGGGAGGATCTTGCCGCCATGGCTGCACAGAAACTTGACCTTGCTTCTCGGAGAACCAGCAGCCGATCCCGGTAACGAATTTAGCAACGAGCTTGATGATGATTCAATGTCACCGGACGTCGACATATATTATGTCAGCGTGTGGGGTACGTATAATAGGATGTAAATATATATGCAGCAATGGTGCATGTACGTTTGTGAATTGGGAAGATAAAACATAGAACACCAATTCAAGCCATGCATATTGTTAGAAAATATATATTTGAGGATCGGATTATCATCATCATTTCCTTTTATTCATCAATGGCTCCCATAATAAAGGAAATGATCAGCCCATTCTATGAAAGGAAAGGAACCGTTGGTTCCAATCATCCTTCAATCAACATTTACTATGTTTCCTTTTAACATATTTTATTGTAACTATTTATTCTTATTCTTTCTATCAATATATACACGATTCAAAATAATAAAAATCACAGTTTTGCTTTTACTTTTCAAGATGGTATTAGAGCAGAGTTCATCCTAACCTGCTCATCATTTACCCCAATTCAGTCTCAATCGTTTTTTGTTTTCAAGAACAACAATGGGCGACGAAAACAAAAACGACGATCTCGCACTACAAATTACAAACCTGCTAAAAACCAGCCTCAACAACCATGACCAAACCCAAAAACAAAGTCTTTCAGACACTTTGAAAATCAGTATCAGCCTTAACAGCCGGAATTATGCTTTGTGTTCTCGGATGATCTGAGTGGCAATCGGGGGAAAATCAAAGGCCCTCATGAGTCACTTTTCGGGGATTCCGGAACCGCTACAGCCAACCGATTCAGAATATGAAAGGTGGGAACAAGATGATTTAATCGTGTTCTCGTGGCAAATCCAGAACATCGAACCCGCGCTTGCAAGTAATCTCACCGAGTTTCTCACAGCAAAAATGCTCTGGGATGCTTTGGTGATTACGTACAGCAGCGGGAAGGACAAGCTCCAAACCTTTGATCTTCATGTTAAGGCGAATGGAATCAAACAAAATGGTTCCCCACTCGAAGATCTATGGATTACGCTTCAAGGGATTTGGGGAGAACTCGACAGGAGAGATCCAAATCCCATGAAGTGTACAGAGGACATAACAACTTACAGTCGAATCCGGTCAGAACAAAAGCTATTTCAGTTCCTGAACGCCCTTGACAAGCAGTATGACACCATAAAGAGAGAACTTCTTTGGTGTGACCCGTTACCCTCGGCCGACGGCGCCTACGCTTCTGTCCGAAAGGAGATGGCACATCAAGGAATATTAGGATCAAGAAACACAGACGGCTCATCTTCTCACGGGGTGGCGGCAGGGTTTGCTACCAACAGGTCACAAGAAGGTCAAGGTTTCCTCTCTAAAGGGCGAACAGGTCAAAAAACCCCAAATACTGGATCATCATCCCGGATTGACAAGATGAAACTAAAGTGTACCCACTGTGGTATGATGAAACATACCAAAGAACAATGTTTTCATCTTATCGGTTATCCCGATTGGTGGACAGATGGCCACAAAAAAGGAAACAAAGAAGGAGGGAAGGTGGCCGCTGCCACCAGCACCAATACCGAGGCACAAGACGGTGGTAATGGGGGATTTGGAGGCATTGCATGCGTCGGAGAAGGAGACACTGACTGTGGAGGTACCGGGTTTGGGGAGAAATCCTCAGACCCCTCTTTTTTATAAATCCCAATATCACACTTTCAAACAATTTTAGGGCTCTTGAAACTAGGGTTGATCATACTGAAAAAGAAGAAGGGTCAGATGATGGTTTGTCTACCAAACAAACCAAAAACCCATATAAAAATAAGGATTTCACAACCAAACAAACAGATACTCTCAAAAGTGGTTTCATAATAAATAAAAACAAAAAGTTGAGTTTTGGTATAAAACCGCAGCGGGATAAAACTAACGCCTCTGATACTCTCAAAAGTGGTTTAGTAATAAATAAAAACAAAAGGTTGAGGTTTGATAGACAAACCAACGGCTCTTGGTTTTATAATAGACAAAAACACAAGTGGTCCACCTACCAAACTAATTATAAGTGGTTTTATAAAACAAAAACACAAAAAAGTAAAGTTTTGTCATAAAAACCTACATTTGAAAAATAAAAGTAGAAAGAAAAAATATAAACCTATTGGTCAAGAGAATATGGCTCATATATATATAACGATTTAGAACAATCTTGGATATTTGATTGTGGTGCGACTGACACCATGACATTTGATCCCGAGGATATTGTGTCTAAAACCAAGCCACGAATCAATAAGATAAAAACTGCAAATAGGGAAACTATGTCAGTTGAAGGGGGAGGGACTGTTGAGATAACTCCCACTCTTAAACTCTCAAACTGTCTTTACGTTCCATCATTGTCACATAAATTATTGTCTATTAGCCATGTGACAAAAGAATTAAATTGCATAGTTTTAATGCATCCCACGTTTTGTATACTTCAGGATATCAGGACGGGAGCGATCATTGGGCATGGCACTGAACGTCAAGGATTATATTATGTAGAGGAAGTGGCTCAACATGGTACTGTGATGCTTGCTCATGGAACTGCAAGGAGGGAAGCTTGGTTTTGGCATAGGAGACTAGGCCATCCATCTATCGGTTATTTGCGTCTTTTATTTCCTAAGTTATTTCCCTTAAATAAAACTTTTCATTGTGAGACATGTATTTTAGCAAAAAGTCACAGACATACTTATAAACCAAATAACACAAAAGTTGATTCACCTTTCTCTATGGTTCATTCTGATGTTTGGGGTCTCGCAGAAATTAATGGGGGACAAAATTTTCGTTTCTTTGTGCTCTTTGTTGATGATTGCACACGAATGACATGGATTTATTTTTTAAAACACAAATATGAAGTTTTCGAAAAATTCAATATTTTCTACAATATGATACAAACTCAATTTAAAACAAATATACAAATTCTTAGAACTGACAATGGAGGAGAGTTTATAAATAAATCTATGAAACTTTTTTTTGTCAAAACAAAGGAATTATCCATCAAACTACTTGTCCTCATACTCCTGAGCAAAATGGTACTGTGGAAAGAAAAAATCGTATCCTTTTAGAAATCACTCGGGCATCTCTCATTGAATCCCGGGTCCCTAAATCATTTTGGCCCGGAGCCGTTGCTACTGCCACATACTTAATAAATAGACTCCCAACGAGAGCTCTTAACCTAAAAACACCTCTTCAAGTCCTTTATGAGTTTACCAAAATTCCCCCTCCATTAACCCTTACACCTCGTGTTTTTGGAAGCTCTGTTTTTGTCCACATACCTAAAACTAATCGGGGGAAACTCGGACCATGTGCTGAAAAATGTGTCTTTGTTGGATATGGCATTGATAAAAAGGGATACCGATGCTATAATCCTAAAACTCGTCATATGCACACTACCCTTGATTGTACTTTCCTTGAAACTGAGTTCTTTTACAACTCCCAACACAGTAGTGAGGGGGAGAAAGAATATGCTAACACACTGAGTTGGCTATCACTCCCATCTACTCCCAAAGAAAAGGAATATCACGGTATCCCTCAAACTGAGCCACACGTTTCCGCACAATCTAGCGAAAATGAGCCACACGTTTCCACACAATCTAGCGAAAATGTCAGTGCCACCAGCCATGATTCTCCTAGTTCAAACAATGAGGTAAGTGATCTACAAAACTGCTCTTAAAATAATTCTCAAAATCTTGAGAAAATTCAAACTAACGAGACACATGAGGAAAGTCATCATCATGAATTCGATACAAACATCTCTAACGATTTTGAGTTTCCTATAGAACAAACGGTGCAGGTAGAAACAATACAGGAAGGAACAACCAACAAGTATGACCTTCCACCCAGAGCCAATAGAGGAGTTCCTCCAAAAAGGTACTCTCCATGGAAGGAAATAAGATCTTCTAGGTATCCTACAGCAAATATTGCCAAAGGGAGATTATCAAAAGAAGCCAAGAACTTTACTACCGCCTTATACAATGAAGAACTCCCAAACTCCGTTGAAGAGGCATTAAAATCAAAAAATTGGAAGGATGCCATGGAAACAGAAATGGAGGCTCTTATAAAAAATAATACATGGGAAAAATGTGTCCTTCCCCCAGGAAAGAAACCGGTTGGTTGCCGTTGGGTATTCACAGTCAAATATAATCCTGATGGCACCATTGAAAAATATAAAGCACGATTAGTAGCAAAAGGGTACACCCAAACCTACGGGATAGACTACTCTGAGACCTTCTCTCCAGTAGCAAAAACCTTAACGTACCTGTAAATTCATGATTACGTTCCGGACCGCAATCACCAATTTACCTTACATTAGGGTTTTGTGTCCTTCTATGACTCTAAACACACATGTAAGTAATGCAAAATAACCTTGTGATTGAATCGTTTACAATGTATCCAAAAATGAGTCCAACTGTTGAGTAGGAAAAAGACTTCTACCAGTCAGTGAGTAAGAACCTCTACCGATTGTTGAGCAGGTGCGATAGCCTCTACCAGCCGTTGAGCAGGTTGTAGGGCCTCTACCGACTGTTGAGCAGGCATGATGACCTCTACCAATCGTTGAGTAGGTTATTTGGTACTCAACTAACTGTTGAGCAAGTACTTCATCCTCTACCAGTTGTTTGATTAAGTGTACCAATTATTTCACACATAAATTGCAAATTGATAATATGTACATATAAACAATCAAGTATCAAGCATAGCATGCGAGTTGTAATAGTGTTGTCCTAGACAAGGTTAATGACTCTAGGTGTGTCTATAGCAAATAGTTTACATTCCATGATTTCTAGTATCAAATGTTTAAATATGGTAGATAATCGAATCCTCATGTATAACTAAGGATTAAGTTTGATGCAACACACAACCAAGTTTCAATAGTTTGGTTATCATGGGTAACTAGTTCATGTTTGAGAAGGTGAAGGATATGAATTTAGTTCTTGAGAGGATGATGAAAAATCTTGAAGCAGAATCAAGGTTGTGAGAGATAGTGAATGTGAAGATAGTTGATAAAGAGTTTATTTTATAGTAAGGAGATTATGTAGCAGTGTAAATTTTGGGGTTTGGATCAAAGGTTATAATCAAGTGTATAAGAAAACATGATTGTGGTATATGCCAAATATTGTAAAAATTTGAACAAGTTGAAAATGAGTGAGTGTCGATGGAGAATTTAGAGACTAGATATTATTCCTATGGATAAAAAAAATCTTATTTTCAAAATTGGTTTTATACATAAAGCAAAAGTTGTTAAATAGTACAAGCTAAGTGGGCTTTGATTAAAATATTCCCGTTAGTTGGAGATTTCAAACATGACATTAGGTTTTGAAGATCAAGGTTCTATTAAGTGATTTTTAATAGTTTAAAGCATTATATAGAAAATTGTTTGTTACGTCAATAAATAAACAATTGAATTTAAGTTCGAGGACATCTTTTGACAAAAATATGTACTTTGTAAAGTTATTAGGTAATGAAAATACAACAGGATTTAGAAATCTTTAGTTTGTGCTAAGGTATGAAGTTATAGTTTTTAAAAATAAGTAACATGTGGAGAAATGAAATAATATGATTTGGGTAGGGTGTTGAATATTGTGACACCCGGCATGTTCGGCTTAAACATATTAGTAACATCTAAGTCTACCTTAGCGAGAAACGTTTATAAACAAACTTAACTGGGTCAGTTGAGTCGGGTCAAGTTAGGATTGTCCAGAGTACAATGATCTGGAGGATCATTGGGAGTCATTTTGGTAGTACACTAGTACCGGATCCCGTTGTTGGTGACATTACATGAACTAATTAAGTATATGTGTAGATTATGGGTTGTGTGGTGGATTATATACATAGATGTGTTTAAATGATGTGTAAATGATTATCTGTGCCTAAATGTGTTAAATATAGACTAAGGATGCATGCTTATGTGTTAGGATGTGTTAGAATGTGTTAAACACGACAAACTGGAAAACTAGTTTAAAAGAGGTCTTGGTTCGACCACTTCGAGTGGTCGAAGGAGAAGAAGTTGCCTGGTTCGACCCTTGTAAAATGGGCGAACCAGGGAAGTGGAAATTGAGAAATTCCCTTCGACCAAACAGGGCTCATTCGACCCTGTGAAAGGGGCGAAGGAGACTACATTCGACCAATGAGTTGGTGCGAAGGAAGATTAGTATAAATACCAACCTTTGTCATTTTTCATCATTTCACAAACCCTAACCGTCCCAAAACGCTCTCAAACGATCTTAAACACTAAGGAAGGAGTTTTTGCTCTTCTTTTTCATAATCTAACCCATCTACAACATCTAAACAAGAATCCAATGTGTGTTCATAATCCTAAATCTTTTAAAAGCATTTTAATTTGTTTTCATCTAACCCTAATTGTCCAGATCTGTTCTAAGGGTGTTTTTATGATTAAAAACCTTTTAAACATCTTTCTAAATCAAAACATGATCATTTAGCATAGGTTTTCATAATGAATAACATGTGTAAATTGTGTGTTATGTGGTGTTATGTGTTGTTCACTGAATTGCTGCTATATCTATGATAGAAACATGATATAGGATTGTTGTTAATGAGGGAATATTGTTGTCTAGGGTTAGGATTGAATATATTGATATTTGGGGGTTTTATTGGATTAATACTTGATGTATGAATATTTATGATCAATAGAATGAATAAGAAAGATCGGATAATCGACAAACTGAGTATTTTAAGCTAAACATGAATCGATTTCAAAAGTTTCCAAATTGGGTAAATAATTCATGCATGAAAGTGATGTTTCCATAATCTTTACCATTTTGGGAAAGGGGTGAAACGGACGTATTATCGGGGGAAATCGATGGGGTTTTGTAGGGGTAAGTTATCCATGCTTGACTGCTGTGTTTGATGATGTTTCGGGTCGTTTTGAATGTGTTTGAAGCGTTTTTAAGAAAAATCATACAACAGGGGCGAACCTGGCCTCCTTCGACCAGTCGATGGTGCGAAGGAGGGATCCAGGGTCGAACCTGGCTTTTTATTGGACGAATGTGATAAAACAGGCGAAGGAAGCATCAAACGGTCGAACGAGATGTAAAAGGGTGCGAAGGAGACAAAAAGGTGCGAAGGAGACTTAAAACTGACTGGTTCGACCGTTCTGATGCGGAAATGAGATTTTTGATACAAACTAAGTGTTTTATGCTTGAACCTTGTGTGTAATCTATGTGTACTTGATTAGTTAGGGTAATGGGTCACCAACGGGATGTCGGGTCGGTCTAGTGTGTCGGTTAAACATTTAAACACGTTTTAAAACATACTTGGTTACGATCTGGACAATCAGGGACTAGATAACCTTATGGTTATTAGTCGGAACACTTATGTGAACATTTTGATAGATCTCCGGTAGAGGGATTATCAAGGGCTAAACATCTTTACTTATATTTGAAGAACGCTACTTAAGGTGAGTTCACGGCCCCACTTTTACTGCTTTAACTTTTGGGGGAGAAAACATGCGCTAAACAGTTTTGGTAACATATGTCTTACTATGGTTTAACTTTATATTGCTATACGATCTTTTGAAAAGGCCCGGGGGAAACCATGAATGTGCGGGGTTGCACAACGGGGGAAATGTGGATAGATCTATTGGGCGTGACCTGCCCCACTCGTCGGCTTGGAGGGCCGGGCGGGTGCATATTGTCTCGAACAGGTACATTGGTATCATGCTGAACATACGGGCTGCTTAAACATGCTGAACATTGCTAAACGTGTCTAGTAATGGTTTCCAATCGTAGTAGTAATGAAACATACGCCTAGCTAGCGTACTTGGTAACATTGATATAGTATGGACATGGTAACGTTTTGGTAACATTTTGAACAAACCTGTGAACTCACCAGCATTATATGTTGACATCTTTTTGGCATGTTTTTTCTCAGGTCGCTAAGGTAGCAACAAATGGAACTAGGCGCACGGGTATGCACTAGCGTCTAGAGTTTAGTTCACGTTTTGCATTAAGCATTTGAAACATTGAAACTTTGGATTGTAACTCGTTGAATGCTTCCACTACAGTTTTTGGGTTTATGAAAACTATGTCTTTTGAATGTTATGTATTTCCATATAGTGTCGTTTATTGTGACCGTTGACTTGGATCCTGGTTTGTCATGCGCCTCGCGGTAAAACCCCGCAAGTGGTAATTTGAGGGTGTGACAGATTGCTATCAGAGCCAATGGTTATAGTGAACTAGGACTGCATGTAGAGTCTGGTCTATAGCCGAGTCGCACACACTAGACGGTCACATACTTTGGGTCTATTAGTGGGATACGTACTAACGTTGTCGGGGTGTCCTTACATCATCATCATGTTTCTCCGTTACATCATCCGCTTTTATCTGGGTTCTTACATACTCTTGTTTTCTTCTTCTGGATTGAAGAAGGAAGGGTTACTTTGTTGGTTCTAGCACACACATGCCTTCTTACACTTGCACCTATCGTAACCCGTTACTAGGCGATGACATTCAGTGACTGGGGTCTGGATTAGGGGTACATCTGGAGGACCATGTAGAGCAGTTTATCATTTCGGGTGCACACGAAATAATAAACTAGAATGCATGAAAATCCCGATGGACTTCGAGTTTGGATGAATAGTCCTGAATTTGTCCCTAGGTTAACTCTTGTAAATCTCTAGTGGATGACACTGGAAGTGAATCTGAATCCCTTGATTTCTTGATTTGTTAGATCATGTCTGGTGCTCGCGGTGGTGGACGTCGTGGTGGCGGCGGTGGCCGTGCTGGCGGTGGTGGTCGTGCTGGAGGTGGTGGTCGTGGAAACATCAACATGACCCAAGCTGAATTGAACAACTTGCTCCAGCAGCAAGTGAACATGGCTATGGCTAATTTCCAGGCTGGGATTAATGCCATGGGTGGTAAGTTGATTTCTGTCGACCTTGTCTCATTTTCGGGTTTCGTGTCTTTTCGTTTGTGTTTTATTCGTGTACCGTGTTTCAGGTGCTGGTGCCAATCCACCCCCACCTCAGTGCTCTTATAAGAAGTTTAGGGACTGTCAGCCCCATAACTTCGCTGGAACTGAGGGAGCGGTGGGACTGCTCCGATGGCTGGAGAAGGTGGAATCTGTGTTTGTTATGTGTAACTGTCCTGCTGGGGACCGAGTGAAGTATGCTACTGCGACATTTGAGGGGCCTGCATTGTCTTGGTGGAAT
This sequence comes from Ambrosia trifida, assembly GCA_028751855.1. Classification (NCBI taxonomy): domain Eukaryota; kingdom Viridiplantae; phylum Streptophyta; class Magnoliopsida; order Asterales; family Asteraceae; genus Ambrosia; species Ambrosia trifida. The sequence goes on along the minus strand of CM054128.1, from coordinate 57,522,477 downwards.
GCTACTACTCAGAACGTGGGACTGGGGGAGGCTATTGCTATGCCTTGGGCGGAGTTTGTGCAGCTTTTGATAGGTGAGTATTGTCCGAGGGAGGAGATACAGAAGTTGGAGCATGAGGTCTGGAGTTTCAAGATGGTTGGGTCGGAGATTGAGGAGTACACTGTGAGGAGGAACGAGCTGGCGGTGTTGTGTCCTGACTTACACACACCCGAATATAGGAGGATCGAGCACTATGTGTCTGGACTAGTGCCCGAGATTGCTGGGTTGGTGGCTGCTGGGAATCTTCCCACTATTGCTGAAGTTGTCCGATCAGCTCATCGGATGACTAACCTGAAGGTGGCGGAAGGCGTTTTGCCACCCAAGGGTGCTACTGTGAAAGCTGCTGAGGGGAAAAAGAGGAAGTGGGAGAGTGTGGGGAAGAGTGTGGTGCCAGCTCAGCCGGCGAAGAAGTTTGAGTCATCTGGGTCTTCTTCTGGGTCGAAGACGGGTGGGTATGTTGGGAAGCATCCCAAGTGTAACAAGTGTGGTTTTCACCATTCTGGGGGTTGTGATAGGGCTCGTTGTCATCGGTGCCATCAGTTGGGGCACCATGCTAAGGATTGCAAGGTCGCGCTCACCCCAACTCAGACTCCTGCGGCTACTCCTGCTCCTGCTGCTTAGGGGACTCAGGGGAGGCAGGGGTGTTATAACTGTGGTGACACGGGACATTTCAAGCGTGACTGTCCCAAACTGAAGCAGGGCGATAATGGGAGGGGCGGGAACGGTAACAGGAACAATGGCGGCGGAGGCAGGACTGCACGTGCTTTCGTCATTAGATCTGCAGAGGCTAGGCAGGATCCAGACACAGTTACCGGTACGTTCCTTCTTAATGATCGCTATGTTTCTGTCTTGTTTGATTCTGGTGCCGATAAGAGTTTCGTATTCTTGGATATTAGTCGATTGCTAGATATAGTACCCACACCTTTAGAGGCTAAGTACTTAATAGAATTGGCTGATGGTAAGAAAATCGAAGCGACACACACCCTTAGGGAATGTCGCTTGGAACTGTCGGGTTTGTCTTTCCCCATTGACCTTATGCCGGTACCTCTGGGTAGTTTTGATGTCGTGGTTGGCATGGATTGGTTATCGTTGTATCGCGCGGAGATCGTTTGTTTTGACAAGGTTATTCGGATCCCTCTCCCTGATGGAGAGATTCTTTCAGTTCGTGGCGAGAAAAGCGGTGCTCCGCTGAGTATCATTTCTAGCATGAAAGCCCGTAAGTATCTTCGGAAGGGCTGTTCGGCCATTCTGGCACTTGTTAACGTTTCTACTGACGATGAGAAGAAGATCGAGGATATCCCGGTGGTTCGTGACTTCTCTGATGTGTTTCCTGATGATTTACCTGGTCTTCCTCCCCATCATCAGGTTGAGTTTGGTATTGATCTCACTCCGGGCGCAGCTCCTATTGCCCGAGCTCTGTATCGTCTTGCACCTCCCGAAATGCAAGAGCTGTCCAGCCAGTTACAGGAACTCTTGGAAAAGGGTTTCATTCGACCGAGTTCTTCCCCGTGGGGAGCTCCTATTTTGTTTGTGAAGAAGAAGGACGGAAGTCTTCGTATGTGTATTGATTACCGTGAGCTGAACAAAGTGACCATCAAGAATCGTTATCCTTTTCCTCGCATTGATGATCTCTTTGACCAGCTTCAGGGCTCTAGCTACTATTCGAAGATTGATTTGCGGTCCGGTTATCACCAGTTGCGCGTCAGGGAAGCTGACATTCAGAAGACTGCTTTTCGCACTCGTTATGGCCATTTTGAGTTCTTGGTCGTGCATTTCGGTCTCACTAACGCACCGGCGGTGTTCATGGATTTGATGAACCGCGTTTGCAAGCCTTACCTTGATAAGTTCGTCATCGTGTTCATTGACGATATTCGGATTTACTCCAAGAACAAGGCGGATCATGAGGAGCATCTGCGGTTGGTCTTGGAACTTTTGAGACGGGAGCAGTTGTATGCTAAGTTCTCGAAGTGTGATTTTTGGTTGCGTGAAGTTCAATTCCCAGGACATGTGGTGAATGAACTGGGAATTCATGTCGATCCGGCTAAGATCGAAGCTATTAAAGACTGGGAAGCACCAAAGACGCCATCTGAGGTGCGGCAATTCCTAGGTCTTGCGGGCTATTATCGTCGTTTCATTGAGGGATTTTCGAAGATCGCTCAACCCCTCACTGCTCTTACCCAGAAGGACCGAAAGTTCGACTGGGATGAACCACAAGAATCAGCATTTCAGATGCTGAAGCTTAAACTTTGTTCTGCACCTATCTTATCCCTACCTGAGGGTACGGATGATTTCGTTGTGTACTGTGATGCTTCTATTCGTGGTCTCGGTTGCGTGTTGATGCAGCGCGGGAAGGTTATTGCTTACGCTTCTCGTCAACTCAAGGTTCATGAGAAGAACTACACTACTCATGACTTGGAACTGGGTCCGGTAGTCTTTGCGTTGAAAATCTGGAGACATTACTTGTACGGTACCAAGTGTGAAGTATATACCGATCACAAGAGTCTTCAGCATATTTTCGACCAGAAGGTGTTGAACATGCGGCAGCGTCGTTGGGTTGAACTCCTGAACGATTATGACTGTGCCATCAAGTACCATCCTGGCAAGGCGAACGTTGTGGCGGGCGCCTTGAGCAGGAAGGAGTCTGCTAACCCTCGCCGTGTTCGAGCCTTACAGCTCACCATTCATTCGTCATTGCCTGACCGAATCCGTTCTGCACAGTTGGAAGCCTTGAAGGAGGAAAACCTTAAGGCTGAAACGATGCACAGTGCTGACAAGCATCTTGAGCTCAGGACCGATGGCTTACACTATTTTGCGGGGCGTGTTTGGGTCCCATTGTTCGGGGGATTGCGCGAGCTTGTTCTGGATGAAGCTCACAAGTCCCGGTATTCTATTCACCCTGGCTCCGATAAAATGTATCAGGATTTGAAGATACTTTATTGGTGGCCGAACATGAAAGCTGACATAGCTTCTTACGTCAGCAAATGTTTGACTTGTGCTAAAGTCAAGGTGGAGTATCAAAGGCCGTCTGGTCTCCTGCAACAACCAGAGGTTCTAGAATGGAAGTGGGAACGAATCACGATGGATTTTGTGACCAAACTGCCAAAGTCACCTAGTGGTTATGATATGATTTGGGTGATTGTTGACCGGCTGACAAAATCGGCACGTTTTATACCTATTAAGGAAACCGATGGACTCGAGCGGTTGGCTCGACTTTACCTTAAGGAGGTGGTTGCTCGGCATGGAGTGCCTGTTTCTATTATCTCTGATCGTGATTATCGTTTCGCTTCGCGTTTCTGGAAGGCTCTGCACAAGGCTTTTGGTACTCAGTTGGATATGAGTACGGCTTATCATCCGCAAACTGATGGACAGAGTGAGCGGACGATTCAAACCCTGGAAGACATGCTTCGGGCATGTGTTATCGATTTTGGCAAAAGTTTGGAGATCCACCTGCCGTTAGTGGAGTTCTCCTACAACAACAGCTATCACTCTAGCATCAAGGCAGCTCCGTTCGAGGCTCTTTACGGACAGAAATGTCGATCACCACTTTGTTGGGCCGAGGTGGGCGAGAGCCAGCTCACTGGTCCGGAACTCGTGTACGAAACTTCGGAGAAAATCATACAGATCCGTCAACGTTTGGCTGCTGCACGGGATCGTCAGAAGAGCTATGCCGATCGTCGTCGAAAACCTTTAGAGTTCCAGGTTGGGGACAAGGTATTTCTGAAAGTTTCGCCATGGAAGGGCGTCATACGCTTTGGAAAGCGTGGCAAGCTTAACCCTCGTTATGTCGGACCGTTCGCAATCTTGGATCGGATTGGACCGGTGGCATACAGACTTGACTTACCGACGGAGCTCGGTAGTGTACACAACGTCTTCCATGTGTCTAACTTGAAGAAGTGTTTGGCTGATGAATCTCTCATTGTACCACTGGAAGAGATCAAGGTTGATGATCGTCTTCGCATTGTGGAGGAACCTGTCGAGATTCTCGACTACAAGATTCGTAGCCTTCGTCGGAGTAAAATCCGCATCGTTAAAGTCCGTTGGGACTCGAACCGTGGACCGGAGTTCACATGGGAACGGGAGGATCAGATGAAATCCAAGTATCCTCATCTTTTTCCAAAGCGCGCGTTTGAGTCGAGGCATGTTACTGCTGAAGCGGAATGAATCTCGGGTCGAGATTCCTTTCAACGTGGGGATGATGTGACATCCGGTAATTTTCTTTTCGTTCTGTTCTTTTCGTTTCTTTCTATTTGGGCTTTGCGCAATTTTCGGGACGAAAATTCTTTCAACGTGGGGATGATGTGACACCCGGCATGTTCGGCTTAAACATATTAGTAACATCTAAGTCTACCTTAGCGAGAAACGTTTATAAACAAACTTAACTGGGTCAGTTGAGTCGGGTCAAGTTAGGATTGTCCAGAGTACAATGATTTGGAGGATCATTGGGAGTCATTTTGGTAGTACACTAGTACCGGGTCCCGTTTTTGGTGACATTACATGAACTAATTAAGTATATGTGTAGATTATGGGTTGTGTGGTGGATTATATACATAGATGTGTTTAAATGATGTGTAAATGATTATCTGTGCCTAAATGTGTTAAATATAGACTAAGGATGCATGCTTATGTGTTAGGATGTGTTAGAATGTGTTAAACACAACAAACTGGAAAACTAGTTTAAAAGAGGTCTTGGTTCGACCACTTCGAGTGGTCGAAGGAGAAGAAGTTGCCTGGTTCGACCCTTGTAAAATGGGCGAACCAGGGAAGTGGAAATTGAGAAATTCCCTTCGACCAAACAGGGCTCATTCGACCCTGTGAAAGGGGCGAAGGAGACTACATTCGACCAATGAGTTGGTGCGAAGGAAGATTAGTATAAATACCAACCTTTGTCATTTTTCATCATTTCACAAACCCTAACCGTCCCAAAACGCTCTCAAACGATCTTAAACACTAAGGAAGGAGTTTTTGCTCTTCTTTTTCATAATCTAACCCATCTACAACATCTAAACAAGAATCCAAGGTGTGTTCATAATCCTAAATCTTTTAAAAGCATTTTAATTCGTTTTCATCTAACCCTAATTGTCCGGATCTGTTCTAAGGGTGTTTTTATGATTAAAAACCTTTTAAACATCTTTCTAAATCAAAACATGATCATTTAGCATAGGTTTTCATAATGAATAACATGTGTAAATTGTGTGTTATGTGGTGTTATGTGTTGTTCACTGAATTGCTGCTATATCTATGATAGAAACATGATATAGGATTGTTGTTAATGAGGGAATATTGTTGTCTAGGGTTAGGATTGAATATATTGATATTTGGGGGTTTTATTGGATTAATACTTGATGTATGAATATTTATGATCAATAGAATGAATAAGAAAGATCGGATAATCGACAAACTGAGTATTTTAAGCTAAACATGAATCGATTTCAAAAGTTTCCATAATCTTTACCATTTTGGGAAAGGGGTGAAACGGACGTGATGTTTCCATAATCTTTACCATTTTGGGAAAGGGGTGAAACGGACGTATTATCGGGGGAAATCGATGGGGTTTTGTAGGGGTAAGTTATCCATGCTTGACTGCTGTGTTTGATGATGTTTCGGGTCGTTTTGAATGTGTTTGAAGCGTTTTTAAGAAAAATCATACAACAGGGGCGAACCTGGCCTCCTTCGACCAGTCGATGGTGCGAAGGAGGGATCCAGGGTCGAACCTGGCTTTTTATTGGACGAATGTGATAAAACGGGCGAAGGAAGCATCAAACGGTCGAACGAGATTTAAAAGGGTGCGAAGGAGACAAAAAGGTGTGAAGGAGACTTAAAACTGACTGGTTCGACCGTTCTGTTGCGGAAATGAGATTTTTGATACAAACTAAGTGTTTTATGCTTGAACCTTGTGTGTAATCTATGTGTACTTGATTAGTTAGGGTAATGGGTCACCAACGGGATGTCGGGTCGGTCTAGTGTGTCGGTTAAACATTTAAACACGTTTTAAAACATACTTGGTTACGATCTGGACAATCAGGGACTAGATAACCTTATGGTTATTAGTCGGAACACTTATGTGAACATTTTGATAGATCTCCGGTAGAGGGATTATCAAGGGCTAAACATCTTTACTTATATTTGAAGAACGCTACTTAAGGTAAGTTCACGGCCCCACTTTTACTGCTTTAACTTTTGGGGGAGAAAACATGCGCTAAACAGTTTTGATAACATATGTCTTACTATGGTTTAACTTTATATTGCTATACGATCTTTTGAAAAGTCCCGGGGGAAACCATGAATGTGCGGGGTTGCACAACGGGGGAAATGTGGATAGATCTATTGGGCGTGACCTGCCCCACTCGTCGGCTTGGAGGGCCGGGCGGGTGCATATTGTCTCGAACAGGTACATTGGTATCATGCTGAACATACGGGCTGCTTAAACATGCTGAACATTGCTAAACGTGTCTAGTAATGGTTTCCAATCGTAGTAGTAATGAAACATACGCCTAGCTAGCGTACTTGGTAACATTGATATAGTATGGACATGGTAACGTTTTGGTAACATTTTGAACAAACCTGTGAACTCACCAGCATTATATGTTGACATCTTTTTGGTATGTTTTTCTCAGGTCGCTAAGGTAGCAACAAATGGAACTAGGCGCACGGGTCTGCACTGGCGTCTAGAGTTTAGTTCACGTTTTGCATTAAACATTTGAAACATTGAAACTTTGGATTGTAACTCGTTGAATGCTTCCGCTACAGTTTTTGGGTATGAAAACTATGTCTTTTGAATGTTATGTATTTCCATATAGTGTCATTTATTGTGACCGTTGACTTGGATCCTGGTTTGTCATGCGCCTCGCGGTAAAACCCCGCAAGTGGTAATTTGAGGGTGTGACAAATATTTAAAAAGTGGCTAAGATGGTAAGGTGCAGTGTGATTGTGAAATCCATAGATGGTTATGAAATGAGATTGATTTAAGATGTAAAATTTTGAGATTTTAGAACTTAGTTTAAGGAAAGTGAGTGTTATCATTTATCCATTAATTAAAACGAATAAACGAAAACGTTGACTTATCAAAACTTCTAGATTCTAATAACATAGTGAAGACATGCTTTAGCCTATAAGTGAACACTCATCCCGAGAATTCCCAGGTAGGCATCCGGGTCCCTCGTCTGATTGGGATATATGCGCAATGCCAGCCTAGACAGAAGACTCAGAATACAGGCGTTCACCCTTCCAGATTGCACGTGTTCGTTATTAAAATTCTAGAACTTCGACGAGATCTCAAGGTGGTTCAGGCTAAACCTGAGGATTTGTCCTATTAGTCTAAGAGTAGATCTTGTGATGGAGAACAATCTTCTTGTAGGGACTAAAGTAGGGATAAGAAGTAGGATGGAGATAAAGAATAAAAACAAGTAGGGTTGCAAGTAAAAGGAGCAAGTACTGATTATAATCATATGGTTATAGACTAGATTATTTTTCTAATAACCTAATTCCCTATAACCAAGGCTCTGATACCAATCTGTAACACCCCAACCGATGGCGGAAACATCGGGATGTCACGTGTTGATGATTGTTCAGTAGCTCATGGTGAATAATAAATTTCATTAAATGAATTAAGTAAGTTACATAAAATTGTTCTACAAGAATTCGTACATCAAAATGAATAATACTATGTACACATCTTCAAGCATTAACTCAAATCTTCAAGCAAGTAGAACCTGAAACATGTTAAGTTTGAAAATATTTTGGGTCAACAAAAGTTGGTGAGAATACATAGGTTTTCGAGCATAATTGATAATAATAGTTTGTACAACAATCACAGTTGTATAATGATAGAGTATGAGTCCGACATGTAACAATGCGTCTTTGTACAATCAAACCTTGTGACACCCGGCAACTTCCGGTAACTAACTTTTGAAAACTTAGTAAGTCTACCTTAGCGAGTCGCGCATACGTTACACATAACAAGGTCGGTCGAGTCGAATCGCACATCATTAGGGTTTTAACATACGCAAGTCTCGGGTCCCGGGAATTGGTGATCGGGCGGGAACGTGTTATTTATCATGCATTATATGTTGGTAATCATTATGTGACTTATCGGTATGTGGAAACGTGATTACATATGTTAAAATAGGGTTTAACGCGCCAAAAACCCGGACACACAGACTATAGGCGATTAGGCCATGTGGTATAGCCTAATCGCCAGTATTTGAGGCGAGTAGGGGATTCTTTAAGCGAGTAGGATGCTACTCGCATGAAGGTTCATGCGAGTAGCAGTCCTAATCGCGTATACTGCTGCGTACTCGCCTGAATTGCCCTGAACGACTAGAAACGCCTATAAATACCACCCTTGACCTCTAAAACATCATTTATTCAACCCTAGCCGTTCCATAACCTATCTCAACCCACAAACACCCTCTGGAACCTATTTTTACATCAAAACAACCATTTCCAAGCTTATTCCATCATTTCCTCTTGAATACAAGGTGTGTTCTTCAAACCCAAACCTTTAAATGATTATGTTTTACTCCCTAAAAGTCCAGACCTGACTTATAAATGTTTTTGTCTTTGAAAATCCATTTAAAACCGTTTTTAAACAAACCCACACCTTTACATGTGTTGTATGTGTTATATGTGATTAAAGATAGAATTTTTAGGATTGAATCATGATTGTTTTTGTGTTATTATGATGTTTATGGCTATTACAAGTTAGTATGATGATGTCCTAGGAGTTTGAATGGTTTTGGTTGTGTATTGTTGATACTTGATGTTTTGACCCATTTGAAGGATTTTGGATGATTAAGGATGATATGAGGTGTGTTGTTGATTGTATGATGTTAGGGTTTGCTCTAGGATGATGCTAGAACAGTAGGATGCTATTGGATAACGTGGTTATGTGATTTAATCTGGATAATTGCTATTTAGGGCAAGTTCTTGCATGTTGATGTGATGTTTACATGCTAAGTTGCTATTTTGGGAAAACGCTCGCATTCGGAACTGTTAGAACGATGAAAACATAGGGGTTTTGCTTGAAATATGTTTGTTAATGTGTTAGGATGATTATTGGATGTTCCTACATGTTTCAGATCAGATTTGGAGTGTTCGGCGCGCGAAATTGCACTACAGAACAGTATAGGCGAGTAGGAACCTACTCGCATGAGGCTTTAGGCGAGTAGGCCCCTAAATGCCTGATGTATAGGCGAGTACAAGCCCTATTCGCCTATATATAGGCGAGTAGAGGCCTATTCCCCTATACTACTAGTGATTACAATCCTATTCCCCTATACTACTAGTGATTACAATCCTATTCCCCTATACTACTAGTGATTACAATCCTATTCCCCTATACTACTAGTGATTACAATCCTATTCCCCTATACTACTAGTGATTACAATCCTATTCGCTAGTTTGATTCCTAATCGCGTGTAATGCTGCTGTATGTATATTTTAACATCCCGGAACATGATTTGACGCCTAGGAACATGATAGGAACCCCGGGATTCACCCAATGACTTAGTAACACGTGTTCGGACCTGTTTATGCGTTAATCGGATATTATGCTAGACTAGGTGAACTGTTGCGCGTATTAAGTGTTTAATTGCATATGTGGCATGATGTCTTGTATTTATCTAACACGTGGAATGTCGGGTCACCAATGGGATGTCGAGTCTTGTCTTACGTTGTCTGGTTGTCGCTTAAACATGCTTTTCGGACACATAATGGTCATGGACTGGACTTAGGGACTAATGAACCCGATGGGTTATTAGTCTAACTTGACACATATCTTATGATAGGTCGCCAATAGTTGGGGCTATCATATCTCACAGACGGTTTACTCATATCACGCATACGGTTTACTCTTAAACGGAATACGCAACTTAAGGTGAGTTCACGGCCCCACATTTTACTGTTTATGTTTTCGGGGGAGAAACATGCTTAAAACTCTTTTATGACTTATGACTTGTTAAACTCTTATGGCTCATGACTCTTTATCACGTTATACTATGGCTCACTTATCGTACTATACGGTTCATCGAAAATCCCTTGAAACCACTAACATGGGTATATGGCGGGGAAATATGGATAGCGCTATTGGGAACTGACAAACCCCACTCGACGGTTGGACCGGGCGGGTGCATATTGTCTCTAACAAAACAAGGTCTACCGGCGATGACGGTAGCCCATAGGAACTAAGGGTAACACACGGCTCAGTCAGTAATGGTTTCACCCGTATGAGTATCTCATTCTGCGCCTGGTTTGGCGTTCTCATAAGCATAGTAGTAATTGTGATGGTAACGGTTTTCGAAGGAACACTTTAAACGTTTAATTTAAAACCTGTGAACTCACCAGCATTATATGTTGACTCTTTTAGCATGTTTTCTCAGGTCGCTAAGGTACCAGCTGTCGGATAGGCGCACGAGGTCGCACTGGAGTCGTCTCGCGTCTAGGGTCTCATTCGCACGTTTTGGAATCATGAACTTTTGAACTTATGTTTACTTATGCATGACTTTTGTAAACTTTAAATGCTTCCGCACTGTTTGAATGTTGGTTTTAAACTTATGCATGGTTTTTGGTTTACGTATGTTTTTACATTTAGACGTCGTTTATTGTGACCGTTGACTTGGATCCTGGTGTGTCACACGCCTCGCGGTAGAACTCCGCAGGTGGAAATTTGAGGGTGTGACAGATTGGTATCAGAGCCAGGTTATAGTGAACTAGGACTGCATATAGCCGAGTCACACACACTAGACGGTCACATACATTTGAGTCGTGTCTTTTGGGCAAACATATTAACCTTGTCGGGGTGTCGGTCTCCTTACCACACAGTGTCACATTACCTACCTTATCCTTGGCTATTCCTAGCTTCACTTTATTTTCTTCTCTGGGTTACAGCCGAGGGGACTTATTTATCGATCTTTTGAGTTAGTTATATCATTCTGAGATGTGGTTATCGGGTGACTTGAAGTTCTAGCTCGGAGCACGCCTAGGGGACCATGTAGAGCGATTTGTTATTTCGGGTGCACACGAAATCATAAATCGAAATGCATGAAAATCTTGGTGGACTTTGTGTTCGGACTAAGGGTCATGCTGGAACCGCATTCCGGGTTCGTTTGGTCACTTGTAGCTTGGTTTGTTTGCGGTACTGAGTGTCTCGTCTCATGTTTTGGCAGAACATGTCTGGTCGCGCTGGTGGACGTGCAGGTGGACGCCGTGGTGGCGGAGGTGGACGCCGTGGTGGGGGTAGAGGTGGTGGTAACATCACTATGACGCATGAGGAACTCAATGAGATGATGCAGCAACAGTTGGGCGTTGCACTAGCTGCTTTTCAGGCTGCCCAGCAGACTTTTATGGGTGCTACTGCTCCTCCGGTTCAGGCAGGTGTTGCTTATAAGCGGTTTAAGGATTGTCAGCCTCTCAGCTTCCAGGGTACGGAGGGAGCTGTGGAGTTACTCAGGTGGTTGGAGAAGACGGAGTCGGTGTTTGCTTTATGTGAGACTCCAGCAGTGGATTGGGTAAAGTTTGCTTCGGGGACTTTTGTAGGAGCCGCCTTGACGTGGTGGAACTGCGTCACACAGACACTTGGTCTTGGGGAGGCCAACGCCATGCCTTGGGCGGATTTTGTGCGTAGGTTGAAGGATGAGTATTGCCCGCGTGAGGAGATTAAGAGGTTGGAACAGGAATATGGGAATCTTAAGATGGTTGGTTCTGAGGTTGAGGAGTACACGATCAGGCACAACGAGCTAGCAGTGATGTGTCCAGGTTTGTCTACACCAGAGTATAGGAGGATAGAGCAGTATCTTGCGGGTTTGGTGCCAGAGATTGCGGGACTGGTGTCTGCTAGGGATCCTACTACTATGTCAGAGGCTGTGCGGTCAGCTACTAAGATGACCAACTTGAAGATTTCTGAGGGTGTCTTGCCTCCTAGGGGCTCATCTGTGAAGGCGCCGGCTGAGAACAAGAGGAAGTGGGAAAGCGTGGATAAGGGTTCATCGGGGACTCAGCGACAACCGGCAGCGAAGAAGACTGAAGCTTCTGGGTCAGCATCGGACCAGAAACAGGGGGGCTATGCTGGGAAAAGCCCTAAGTGTGGACGTTGTGGGTTTCATCACTATGGTACTTGTGAGAGTTTTCGCTGTGAGCGTTGTCAGAAACCGGGGCATCATGCCAAGGATTGCAGGGTCAACCTTTCCAGGACGACTCAGACTACTGCTATTACTACCCCTGCTCCACAGGGGAACCAGGGTTGCTTTCATTGTGGGGAAGCGGGGCACTTCAAGCGAAGCTGTCCCAAGTTGAATCAAGGGGGCACAGAGACTGCAGGGAAGGATGGGGACAAGGAAGGCGGTGGCCGGTGGACTCGTGCTCATGCTTATGTGATCGGTGCTAGGGAGAACCAGGTGGACCCAGACACTGTTACCCGTACGTATTCTCTCTTATCTCTTGTTACGCTTTGGTCATACTTTTATCCGCATTGTTGTGCGTTCGTGTTTCGGGTGTTTTCTTTGTGGTTTGGTCGCTGTTTCTCATTCTTTGGGTCGATGAGGGTCCTTTGGGGATGCTACTTGGACGGTACCAGTGGATTAGTTATACCGATCATAGTAGGCTCCAGTAGGCTTTCATCGGGGGTCTCTTGTCTCATACTCACATTTGGGGAAAGTGGTTTCCCGGTTGTTACTGACACGTTTGATTCATGACCTTCACTTGTTGTATTTTGGGGAAACGTTACTTGGGCACAGAGGTCGACACTCATCACTGTTGAAGCCGAAAGAATCTCGGGACGAGATTCCTTTCAACAGGGGGATGATGTGACGACCCGGAAAATTTTTCTTCTTATTTGTTTTTCCTCCTCGATTTCGGGAAATTTTCGGGACGAAAATTCTTTCAACAGGGGGATGATGTGACACCCGGCAACTTCCGGTAACTAACTTTTGAAAACTTAGTAAGTCTACCTTAGCGAGTCGCGCATACGTTACACATAACAAGGTCGGTCGAGTCGAATCGCACATCATTAGGGTTTTAACATACGCAAGTCTCGGGTCCCGGGAATTGGTGATCGGGCGGGAACGTGTTATTTATCATGCATTATATGTTGGTAATCATTATGTGACTTATCGGTATGTGGAAACGTGATTACATATGTTAAAATAGGGTTTAACGCGCCAAAAACCCGGACACACAGACTATAGGCGATTAGGCCATGTGGTATAGCCTAATCGCCAGTATTTGAGGCGAGTAGGGGATTCTTTAAGCGAGTAGGATGCTACTCGCATGAAGGTTCATGCGAGTAGCAGTCCTAATCGCGTATACTGCTGCGTACTCGCCTGAATTGCCCTGAACGACTAGAAACGCCTATAAATACCACCCTTGACCTCTAAAACATCATTTATTCAACCCTAGCCGTTCCATAACCTATCTCAACCCACAAACACCCTCTGGAACCTATTTTTACATCAAAACAACCATTTCCAAGCTTATTCCATCATTTCCTCTTGAATACAAGGTGTGTTCTTCAAACCCAAACCTTTAAATGATTATGTTTTACTCCCTAAAAGTCCAGACCTGACTTATAAATGTTTTTGTCTTTGAAAATCCATTTAAAACCGTTTTTAAACAAACCCACACCTTTACATGTGTTGTATGTGTTATATGTGATTAAAGATAGAATTTTTAGGATTGAATCATGATTGTTTTTGTGTTATTATGATGTTTATGGCTATTACAAGTTAGTATGATGATGTCCTAGGAGTTTGAATGGTTTTGGTTGTGTATTGTTGATACTTGATGTTTTGACCCATTTGAAGGATTTTGGATGATTAAGGATGATATGAGGTGTGTTGTTGATTGTATGATGTTAGGGTTTGCTCTAGGATGATGCTAGAACAGTAGGATGCTATTGGATAACGTGGTTATGTGATTTAATCTGGATAATTGCTATTTAGGGCAAGTTCTTGCATGTTGATGTGATGTTTACATGCTAAGTTGCTATTTTGGGAAAACGCTCGCATTCGGAACTGTTAGAACGATGAAAACATAGGGGTTTTGCTTGAAATATGTTTGTTAATGTGTTAGGATGATTATTGGATGTTCCTACATGTTTCAGATCAGATTTGGAGTGTTCGGCGCGCGAAATTGCACTACAGAACAGTATAGGCGAGTAGGAACCTACTCGCATGAGGCTTTAGGCGAGTAGGCCCCTAAATGCCTGATGTATAGGCGAGTACAAGCCCTATTCGCCTATATATAGGCGAGTAGAGGCCTATTCCCCTATACTACTAGTGATTACAATCCTATTCCCCTATACTACTAGTGATTACAATCCTATTCCCCTATACTACTAGTGATTACAATCCTATTCCCCTATACTACTAGTGATTACAATCCTATTCGCTAGTTTGATTCCTAATCGCGTGTAATGCTGCTGTATGTATATTTTAACATCCCGGAACATGATTTGACGCCTAGGAACATGATAGGAACCCCGGGATTCACCCAATGACTTAGTAACACGTGTTCGGACCTGTTTATGCGTTAATCGGATATTATGCTAGACTAGGTGAACTGTTGCGCGTATTAAGTGTTTAATTGCATATGTGGCATGATGTCTTGTATTTATCTAACACGTGGAATGTCGGGTCACCAATGGGATGTCGAGTCTTGTCTTACGTTGTCTGGTTGTCGCTTAAACATGCTTTTCGGACACATAATGGTCATGGACTGGACTTAGGGACTAATGAACCCGATGGGTTATTAGTCTAACTTGACACATATCTTATGATAGGTCGCCAATAGTTGGGGCTATCATATCTCACAGACGGTTTACTCATATCACGCATACGGTTTACTCTTAAACGGAATACGCAACTTAAGGTGAGTTCACGGCCCCACATTTTACTGTTTATGTTTTCGGGGGAGAAACATGCTTAAAACTCTTTTATGACTTATGACTTGTTAAACTCTTATGGCTCATGACTCTTTATCACGTTATACTATGGCTCACTTATCGTACTATACGGTTCATCGAAAATCCCTTGAAACCACTAACATGGGTATATGGCGGGGAAATATGGATAGCGCTATTGGGAACTGACAAACCCCACTCGACGGTTGGACCGGGCGGGTGCATATTGTCTCTAACAAAACAAGGTCTACCGGCGATGACGGTAGCCCATAGGAACTAAGGGTAACACACGGCTCAGTCAGTAATGGTTTCACCCGTATGAGTATCTCATTCTGCGCCTGGTTTGGCGTTCTCATAAGCATAGTAGTAATTGTGATGGTAACGGTTTTCGAAGGAACACTTTAAACGTTTAATTTAAAACCTGTGAACTCACCAGCATTATATGTTGACTCTTTTAGCATGTTTTCTCAGGTCGCTAAGGTAGCAGCTGTCGGATAGGCGCACGAGGTCGCACTGGAGTCGTCTCGCGTCTAGGGTCTCATTCGCACGTTTTGGAATCATGAACTTTTGAACTTATGTTTACTTATGCATGACTTTTGTAAACTTTAAATGCTTCCGCACTGTTTGAATGTTGGTTTTAAACTTATGCATGGTTTTTGGTTTACGTATGTTTTTACATTTAGACGTCGTTTATTGTGACCGTTGACTTGGATCCTGGTGTGTCCAACGCCTCGCGGTAGAACTCCGCAGGTGGAAATTTGAGGGTGTGACAAACCTTGTGTCGACTGATGACTAACTCGCAAGTTAGTTAAATGTTGTTACTGTTATCGATCATCCCTGAATTTATGCAAGGGGATGGGTTTGTCAGACCTATAGCGCTATAATCTAAACATGCGGCTTGATCAATGTTAATGATTGTTCTGTGTCTTTTTGTTACAGTCAAATGATAGAATGAGTAAATGATAGTGTAATTGAATCACAAGTTTCAACAATGTAAGAATGAGTAAATGATAGTGTATAAAATGTTTAAACATGTTTCACCCCAAAAATGTAAAATAGAAAAAGGGGCTATGTAAACTCACATTGGCTAAGGTGAATTATCCTCTAAGTGTGTGAATGTATGTGAGGCGAATCCCAAAGACTCAACAACGTAGCTAGTCCAAATTGAAGAAAACGAAAAAGAAAGAATATCAAGCTTCCAATTCGCCAATTACAAGAGCTTATAATCAAAGCTTCAATTGTAGAAGTAATAGACTATAGAAGAAAGGTATGAGGGAAAGTTTAATCGGATTGAAACAATCGATTTAGAGGTGCAAAGTATAATGGGTCATAGGTGGGTTTTTATACTAGTTTTGGAGTCAATTAGCCATTAAAATTGGTCAACACCATAAAGTAAGGTTTTATGATGAATTGACTAGTTGACTAAGACTTTGACTGTTTGACTAAGACTTTGACTAATCAATTTAAGGAATGTGTTAAGTTTATTTTCTTCTGAAATACTACACAAGATGATAGTTGGCTCAGTTGGTTGTCACTGTGTGTTGGTTGGCTGTGGACGCGGGTTCGAGTCCCGGTCCACACAAATCTTTTTTTTTTTTGGCAATTATTTCCCTAAAACTATATTATTCTAAATTCATAATCTACTAATATATATAAATAAAAGTAGTTTAGGGACACTTGTCATGTTCTGAGGGCATCCCTTCTTTTTTTTCCCGCTCAAATGGATGGATATGTATTTGGGTTATGGATCCGGGTAATGGATACTCCTACAAATTAACGCCAATAAAATCGTTCTACAGTCAAATTTTCAGGGCTTCTTTAATATTTTTCCCGCTCATTTCTCCAATCTTCCTTTGTACGCTACTATTCTTTTCTCTATTAATAATCCTCACAAACCCTAATAAAAAAACAATCCTCTGTCTCAAATCTCCCTCCTAATCTAGCAATTAATCACACACTGCAATTCAAAAAGCTCATAGCTTTTAAAAACCCGTTTCTTTGTTTAATTAATCTTTCTTCTCTTTTGTTTTTCCCCATCCATCTCTGCAACCCTAGAACACACCCGACGTTTGAATTATCATTCGATCAACTTGGTTCACGGTTTTCACTCGTGTGCGGGATTAATCTACACCTTCTTGGTATATTTTTCTTTGTTATATTTATTTTTCTTTGATTTGTTTGATATCAGAAATAAAATCAGGGTTTTTGGTTGGAACCAGGCTTGGATCTCATCAATTTGGTGTCCGTGCTTCTAACTTTCTTTCATTCACAGGTTCGGTTGCTTTAAGCCAGCTTTGTTACTGAATCGGTGTATACTTAGGATGATATTTGGATGATTATTGCTGATTTATGGTGCTAACAATGGTTAAGATTTTCAAAAGGGTGCATAAATGAGGCATAAAATGATACTTTCAAATGGGTCAGTTTGTTTTTTCGTTGATTAGTAGTTGGTATGTTGTGTTGTTTCAGGTCTATTCGTAACGATTTGTTTATGTTACGTTTTGTTATGTTCTACGTTTTGTTGATTAGTTGGGTTTGTTTCTGTTCTGTTATGCATGTCACTCATTCAACCTTAGGTTTTCTTTTCTTCTCCTAGGAAATAGTGGGTTGTAAGGTTTTGTTGTGAGCTTATTTGAAGGTTGCCAGTAGTCGGTAGATTATATAAAGAAATGTCCAGAGCTATTAATAGAGACATGAACGATCTTGAATGTTGATTATTTAAAATATTTTGTTTTGGTTTGTTAATTGCTAATTAAGCACATCTAAAAAATAAGTGAAAGATGCTTTTATCCTTCGGTCAATAGATGCTTAGAAAGATTGAGAGAAGGCTTTCACATAAATCATAGCTTATTGACATTTTCCACCTTGATTCGGAAGCTAAGGTCTGACTATTTGCTCATAATTTTCATCTTTTTAAATAAAAAACCTATCATTTACTTAAGATCAAGTTAAATTAGGATATTGTTTTCATAAAAATCCTAAGCTCTATGCTTGTATGTTTCCATGACCAATAAAAATAAAAAGGTTCTGTTGTGACTAATTTTTTCATGTATGACTGTTTCCATGTGTTCTAATTTATTAAGGATTGAAAGAAAGAGGTGGGTTGAATATTAATACAGTGGGTCACAACACAGGCCCATTCAACATTCAAAAGCAAAATGTAGAGTTTTTACAATGTAGGTTGTCTAAAGGGTTCTAGATCAGGCACGTAATGGGTCAAAACGTGTCGGGTTCTGTTTTCCCTGATTGCTTTGTGGCATTGCGCGGACCAAAACCAAACAAAAACACAGGAACCCATCCATCTTATATTCAACAGAAGTGATTAGCAAATTGTATTGATATGCCTTTAACTAGCCATGGTTGGGTGATGTTACTATGAAAGGAGGAGCTCATTTTCACTTTGTGTTGCATCATATTTTATTATATGGATTTCTCAAAATATGATGATCTGAAACCGAATAATAAAATGAATAATTTGTATAACTCATTTATCGTTAGTATAGTATGATTGGTATAATTAGTTTCTTAGGCGTATGATGCTTATAGGTATATTGTTGCTAATGTAATCCACACTTCTTATAAGTTTCTTTTTATTTTGACTATGAGGAACATGTCTAAAAGACCATTTGGGGATTCATCATCATGTTTACCAAATACTCTCAACAATAATGATATATCTGATGGTAACATTTTTATTACTTATATATAATGTTAGTTTAAACATAGGTGTTGGCTAATTTGTATTTGATTTACTTTGTTATAATGTTGCTTCAATTTTTTGTAGGTAATTTTATCAGAACGCCTTTGTCACAAATTACAAATGGTATGGATCAAAATATAATTAAGTTTAATCTACTATATATAATCATTTATTTTTCAGCCACCATTCGTATTTTGTAAACAATGTGAAGTGACGTTTATTTTCATGCTTATGTGGATGGTTTTTACAGTTATTACTCTGGAACCTGTTAGTCCTACTACTGCTTCTGTCAATCGAAAAGTTAGAAGGATATATTTGGATAATAGAAAATGTTATCCAAGTAAAAACATTCCGAACTCTAATAGCAATTTATCTACATCCAGCATAAGGTTGTCAATTCTTAAGGATAAAGAAAATACAACGCCAAATAGATATCCACGGAGGAGTTTGCGTAGTTCTCATAGCACAATAAACCATACAACGTCGTTGAATAATATCAGCAGTGGTATGTGTTTTAAATTGTCAAATAAACTAATATTTACTTATATTAACATATTATCTAATAAGATTTATAATGTTTTATATTTGTTTTCTGTTTAGGTACAATTGTTCGTATCGAAAATAATAGTACGCCAACAAGTTCTACTGGCTGATTTGTAATGTCTTAGAATCGTAACGAGATCCGGGAATAAAAATACTAATTTTAGACGAAGAGGGTGAAGTTACGAATAAGACGACCAATGTTGTTTACAAAGAAGTGTTTAGACACTTAAAGTAAATGCTAACTTTATCATGACTTCACCATTATTGCTCTGAATCGCATTGTAAGTATTTTTTTTCCTCTTTATTTAGCATCATTAGTAATTTATTAAAAAAATTTATTTACTTATATGTTATTTATAAATGTTTATATGTTTACATTACTTAGCGCTGGCCACGTTTAGGTATATCAAGACTAAAGGTGTGTTGGTGCTAACTTCAATTTTCAAAATGAGGAACGGAGAAATTAAGAAGTGCAGAGCCAAAAGAGAAACTTTTAATGTTTGATAATTAGGTCGTATTGTCTTTTTTCATGTTTTTCTATAGTAAACTTTTTTTGAACACTGGCCACTAATGCAGCTATGACATTATGTTTGATTATGTCAATAATAAATTAACACCGTAAGTTAGTTTCTTTATATAATAAGTTATATTCGTTATGAATAATAATGTAGGTAATCCCGTGCATCGCACGGGTACTAACCTAGTATGATTATATAAGCCCGAAAGTGACTCGAAATATTTTTAAAACGTACAAAAGTGTCGAGATACAAATAATTATTAGTTTAAGGTATTTAAAACATATATTGTTTAAAACAATACATTCTTTTTATCAAAAAAAAAATTAGGGGAAATTCGCGATGTTACAACAATAATAGCATTACTGAGTATATATAACTATTCAGTTTACATATATTAAAAATATTAGCTACATTTAGTATATTTCATGTCATTTCTTAAAGAAGTTTGTTATGGAAATATTATTTATTTAAAACATAATAAGTAGTCAATAAAAACTATAGTTACACCTTTTATAGATGATGATATTTTTTGTATAATTTTTATTAATATAAAATATATGTTCAATTTTTAAATATATAAGAGCAATAAAAGAGTTCAAATTATTTGCAAGAACAATAGTTTAAATTGTTTTATTAATATAAAATAATAACATTATAATGATATGTTATGTTTAAATCTAGATCCTTCGTTTGTACAGTGGTCATCAAAGACTTTTAGGGCTCTGCGGGCTGTTTGTAATTATGAATTTGAAAAGACTAAACTAATTTAAATTTATAGGTATTTTGTTAGATATTGATTACAAGTTAAGTTTGAAAAGTCTGTTTTACTCTGTTTAAATCATCCTTTAGTTGAAAATTGTAATGTATCATAGTTGTTTGCAACATCCGTTGACAGCTCATGAAATACTCTATAACTTGAATTTAGAGTGATTTATATACCAAAGTTATTATTAGGACATTGAACATAATAATAATATTTATATAAATAATTTAAAAGGATGTTTATAACAGCATTACTGAGTTATATATAACTATACAGTTTACAAATATTAAAATATTAGCTACACTTAGTATATTTCATGTCATTTCTTAAAGAAGTTTGTTATGGAAATATTATTTATTTAAAACATAATAAGTAGTCAATAAATACTATAGTTACACCTTTTATAGATGATGATATTTTTGTATAATTTTTATTGATATAAAATATATATGTTCAATTTTTAAATATATAAGAGCAATAAAAGAGTTGAAATTATTTGTAAGAACAATAGTTTTAATTGTTTTATTAATATAAAATAATAACATTATAATAATATGTTATATTTCAATCTAGATCTTCTGTTTGTACAGTGGTCATCAAAGACTTTTAGGGCTCTGCGGGCTGTTTGTAATTATGAATTTGAAAAGACTGAACTAATTTAAATTTATAGGTATTTTGTTAGATATTGATTACAAGTTAAGTTTGAAAAGTCTGTTTTTTAAACTCTGTTTTAATTGTTTTATTAATATAAAATAATAACATTATAATGATATGTTATTAATATAAAATAATAACATTATATTGATATGTTATCTTTCCATCTAGATGCTTCGTTTGTACAGTGGTCATCAAAGACATTTATGGATGTGAAGACTGTTTGTAATTATGAATTCGAAAACACTGATCTAATTTAAGTTTATAGTTGTTTTTTTTGATATTTTCATATTATATTGATTACAAGTTAACTATTGCAAAGTCTGTTTTAAAATTTTGGTGACATCATTCTTTAGTTGAAAATTTTAATTTTATAACAGTTTTTCATGGATTTCTATAAAAACTATAATTTCCCGTTTTATAGATGGTGATATTTTAGTAGATTTTTTATTGAATGTGAGAACAATACATTTAATTGTTTAATTAATATAAAATAATTATCTTTAAATTTAAGTTATATTTCCATCCAGATCCTTCGTTTGTTCAGTGCTCATGAAAGACTTTTAGGGCTCTGTGGGCTGTTTGTAATTATGAATTTGAAAAGACTGGTCTAATTTAAATTTATAGGTATTTTGTTAAATATTGATTACAAGTTAGGTTTGAAAAGTCTGTTTTTAAACTCTGTTTAAATCATCGTTTAGTTGAAAATTGTAATGTATCATAGTTGTTTGCAACATCCGTTGACAACTCATGAAATACCCTATAACTTGAATTTAGAGTAGATTTCTATACCAAAGTTATTATTAGGACATTGAACATAATAATGATATTTATATTAATAATTTAAAAAGATGTTTATAATAGCATTACTGAGTTATATATAACTATTCAGTTTACATATATTAAAAAATTAGCTACACTTAGTATATTTCATGTCATTTCTTAAAGAAGTTTTCTAATGAAATATTATTTATTTAAAACATAATAAGTAGTCAATAAAAACTATAGTTACACCTTTTATAGATGATGATATTTTTGTATAATGTTTATTGATATAAAATATATGTTCAATTTTTAAATATATAAGAGCAATAAAAGAGTTCAAATTATTTGTAAGAACAATAGTTTTAATTGTTTTATTAATATAAAATAATAACATTATAATGATATGTTATGTTTCCATCTAGATCCTTCGTTTGTGCAGTGGTCATCAAAGACTTTTAGGGTTCTGCGGGCTGTTTGTAATTATGAATTTGAAAAGACTGAACTAATTTAAATTTATAGGTTTTTTGTTAGATATTGATTACAAGTTAAGTTTGAAAAGTCTGTTTTTAAACTCTGTTTAAATCATCCTTTAGTTGAACATTGTAATGTATCATAGTTGTTTGCAACATCCGTTGACAACTCATGAAATACTCTATAACTTGAATTTAGAGTGATTTCTATACCAAAGTTATTATTAGGACATTAAACATAATAATAATATTCATATTAATAATTTAAAATGATGTTTATAATAGCATTACTGACTTATATATAACTATTCAGTTTACATATATTAAAATACTAGTGGGAAACCCGCGCGATGCGGCGGCGACAACAAATTTAATGCCGTGCTCAATTTCTGTTAGCTTATTAATTCTCTCGTTATATATTATATAAGCGTTTGCTAGTTTTCTTATTTGTACGATCGGGATGGTATATCTATGTTGTGAACCTTACAAAGTAAATAGATGAGAATCATTACAGAATACTAAGTTATTTAGAGAACAAAAACGAAAACTCTAAATCATTTATATTATAGTCAGTTGTTCATATTTTTTGAATTTCGTGATTTTTACATGTATATGTGTATATTATATATATACAAAACATCAAACAAACTTTTCCATATGTACTTTTTACATTTGTAGTTTTACCTACACATGTATATGTAATTTTACCTACACATAAAACTTCAACCAATTCTTCATCAGTGCACACCCACAAAATACCACTTCAATCATTCTAATACATATTGGGCTAACCTGCAAACTTTATGAAATAAATAATATGTGAATTTGGTGTTGACACGTTGACTTCTTAGACAAATTTATTAACTTCCGTTAAAAAATAAAGAATAATCAGACTCGTTTGTTTGTAGATAAACACGTTGAAATTGCCTTCTTTAGAATAAAAAGGAAACTTCTAATAATCATGAAGGCAAAGGAAAGTAAACTACGCAGAATTTAGACTTTTTCATATTTTCCTTGAACGCTACAATTGAGAGTTGCTTTACCGTTGTCGCATTAAGTACTTATTGAAATCTATTGATTTAAGTCAGCCACAACAATTTGCTAAAAAAATGAAGAAAAAAACTCAAAAGACAACATATGTTCTTTCTCAATGGGTATTTGAGCAAGCTTGTTTTTTTAGTTCTTCCAATAACACTTACAAGTTTATGAAGTTGCACACCAAACGGAATGTTTTATTAGCTTATAGTATAAGGTGGGTGAGTCTTAAATAGTTATATATCTTTCGGTCGTCAACAAACTTATTTGGTTTTCCAATAATATTTCTTTGCATTATTTATTTCTAACATCTTAAATTTTCAATACATTATTAAAATAAACAAGCTGAAATAGTGTTTGAATTATTTTGTTACTATATTGTTAAAACCAAGCGGTCCTATGTACGTGAAGCTCTCACTGGACATCTCGATGCATCTCGGATTTTTTAAACTAAGGTCTTTACCGATGCTAAGAGCAATCTCAACATGCTTGTTATTATTTTGCAAAAAATGCTAAAGAAATTAACAAAAAAAATCCTAAAAACCAGAATGTTTTGCAAAAAATGATAAAAATTAATTAAAGAACCCAAAAAAGAAAATCTTTACAATTTTGAAACAGAGATAAAAAAAAATACAAGTTCCTGTTTAACTTGCAAAGGTAAAGAAGACATGAATACACACGCCTCTTTGAAAACTATTTGCCGCTTTTGTTTATGCCATTTATGACGATATTCATATACTCGGCTTTATCGGGTCATCTAGAGCTCTCTTATTGCAGTCGTATCCCTACAAGCCTATAGATTCTCGTTGTTGCTGCTAGTTTCATTAATCGGGTTTCATATATACCTAAAAGAAACATAGCATGGTAATCAATTCAAAACTTTACTTTTACAAAACTGCATACCCAAGAATAAAAAATCACCATCCTGACTAAAAAAATATACAGATTTAGGCACTGTCTTAGCTACAATTTAACACTTTTTTTTCTTGCATTGATCACAGATTCTACACACAATTAAATTAAACAATTGATCAACTAAATCACTTAGATCGTAAAAAGACTTAAATGCATCCTTTGTCGATGAATAGATAAATATAAACTCTTTAACAAAACATATAGCAAATTCAAAAATAAATAAAAGCTTCTTCCTGTGTATGTAACTCTAGGAAACACTGTTTGTTGTTGGCAATTTGAGCAAGAAAGCTGTAAAGTTCTGAAGTTGAGTTTTTGTAGTACATGTAGAGTTTCATTGTCCTTTACCGTCACTTTCACAAATCACAATGTATATTTTCCTGTTGTAAAAGCTGGGTTAAAGTCAAGGAAAAGCAGAACTGTCAGCTTTAAAGTCAAATACAACCATGTGGTCCAACAGCTTATATTCTTTGCTTAGCAAAAAGAGATATCAAAGTGCAACAGTTGTAAAAAAATCCTCTTTTTACGAATACTATTTAGCATATCATTAAAATAGTATAACTTTTCTAATCACGGGAGCAAAAAGTTATTTGTTTACTACATTTTATTGTTCCCAATAATTAAGGTCAATTTAGGTAAGTCAACGTTTCAAAAACTGAATCCAACCTCTAAGATTAGATTCTGCACCGTATTCAAGAATCATGTTATTGTTGAAAGAAAAAAACAATGTTTATTTCTTGCATTTTGGTTGTTAATTTAAATGGTGACCAAATATAGATGTTAATACTAAAATCTAGAGGTTGGAAAATGAACATGTTAGTGATGAAATAGACCATCTCTATTACCACTTTGGACATGTTAAAGCAAAAGTGCATATTACAACTAACCATTATACCAGATTTGCAAATGTATAATCAATCATATGCACACATTTTAATTGTTTAAATAAAGGCAAGCTTTAGAGAATCAGTAAACCTAACACATGGATGATGCAAGCTATAAGGTTTATATAAAAGCATATTTCAACTTATTTTACTAATGAACAAACGATGTGCAGTATATTGAAGCAGGATAAATATTATAATAAATGCGCACACATTAGAAACTAAGGTTGTACTAAATTAGAAACCACATATATTAATTTAATTACACCTTTTTAACAAGTGAAAAAGGCATAATAAAATTAATGTAAATAGTTCATTGACCTTAACCCTTAAGAACAAAATCTTTAAATCAAAACACTGAACATAGTTCATTGTAAAGTCAATAAGATACTTAAAATCCATATATTCAAAGAGATTATTGCACATGAGTTTGTACCTGTGATATCAACTATCTTTTGCCCCGAGCTTCTACTACAAACTTAATTAAAACTTTTATCAAAGA
The DNA here is from genome assembly GCA_028751855.1 of Ambrosia trifida. NCBI lineage: Eukaryota > Viridiplantae > Streptophyta > Magnoliopsida > Asterales > Asteraceae > Ambrosia > Ambrosia trifida. The sequence goes on along the minus strand of CM054128.1, from coordinate 57,496,801 downwards.
AAAGAAACTAATATATGACCTTTTTCTTGAGTTTTAACGCTGGTTTTAAAGTTGAAGTTAATTACCTTACGAACGAAGACTTATTTCCATGGTTCAGCCTCTGCAATATTCCAAAGATAGAGTTGATGTTGTCTCTCAATGTCAGGTATAAACATCCTTATAAAAGATAACTCATCAATAAAAGTTTTTCACACAAAGTCTATTATTATTGCTTACAGTCTCACAAAACCTTGGACCTTTATCATCAATACAAGTTTTTCAGTCAAGGGTGTCTTAGATGCTTGAGTAAGCGGCACTCTACACACTCAAATTGCATCAATTACATATAAATGAAATTAAGGTTTTTTTATGGACAACTAAACCAGACCGAGAGAGTATTTGTAATAATATTGTTTCTTTAGTCATAGTAAACACATTCACTATTCACAAATAAATGAAAATAATAGTAACTCAACCCGTCAGGCTGGCACGTTTAGATCAGTACTTGAAAAAATGATCCGTTTTAAGTCAAACCTTCTTTTGACCCATCACCCCCATCTTAACATCTCTGTTTGTAAAAAAATTTCCAATGATTGTAGGTGTTTATAGTTGTGGATCCCGAGCACCTACAAGACAACCAAAAACAATTATACAAAGAACTTAGCTGATAAAACATTACCTGCTTTGATTTCCATAAGGATAATTTCCAAAAAGAGATGAAATGTAGAAGTCGTTTTCATTCTAGCATAATGGCATATAGAGTTTGCTTGTTGGTATGCAACTTTTTATGATCAAGAACATTGTTGCATCTTCTATGAGTAAACATCGGTACATGAATATCCGAAGGCAGTAGATAACCTAACAGGTAACAACAACATCAACAGCAATAACAAAGAAAGTACAATGCATAATAGTGGTTGCCCGAGTCTCCAAATGAAATAACAGGGCATAACAGTGGTTGCCAACCTTTCTGAACCAGAATGTCACCATATCATGGTTGCTGGAAAGTCCGTTTCACAACTCGAACCCTAATTTAACAAACAAAAAATGCACATGTCATAAGATATCTAATTTAACAAACAAAAATGTACATTTTGAAACATTAATAAAGATAATCGCCACACCCATATAAACCAGAACAAGTAAAATAGATGGCTTCTTGCCTGTTCTAAGAGATACAAACGCTTCATGTTCTTGTTGTTTGGTTGCTCCAAAAGAGGGCCACACCTATTCACAAAGTTTAATAATTAAACCATAAATATATTTCTCAACTTTATGTGCTCTTGTGCAAACAGTCAATCACCAAATTGCTACCAGAAAGGGTTTATTAAAATATAACTTATACCATTGTTACCAGATAGTATTTAATTTAAAATTGTAGTGAGAAAATAAACCCTAAATTTTTTTATCGTCACATAGTATGAGAATTAAACCATAAATAAAAAATTGCTTGAATCAGTCAATTAGAAAAATACCTCGAACATTTTGGAGCATTCATGGTTTAATAAAGAAGCCAAATCAAACCAACAAGATAGGGACGACCAACCAGCTTTTATAAAGTGCTTGAATCAGCCAGTAAATTTACTTGTCGTTAATGACAACAACCTTCTTGTTGCCGGCAACCGTAGGTTTCAAAGGGGGCAGTGGCGATGTGGTGTTCCTTACAGAGGGAAAGTATAATATTGAAAACAATTATTGAAAACAAATTACATAACCAACAACGTTTTATTATTCCGTTAAAAAAATTTGCCAGTAGAAAGTGTAATTATACCTGCTTCTTGGTTTTTCTTGAAGCCAGATTTAGATTATCCCCTGCTCTTGACACAATCGTCACATAGTATGAACTGAATCTGGAGAAAAAAAACATGGAGTTCTTAAATTTTCAATTAAGATGTACCATATACCAACAACGTCGCCACCACTATAACTTTAGCCTCCACCACCATTCCTTTCGATTAACCACCTCAAAGAAAAATTTATAAGAAAAAAAAGGTGAACATATACGAAAAGCAGGGTAACATTATATAGAAGAAACAAGAGTAGCTTACCCTTCCAAGACCTAGATCTGCAAGGCATTGCTCACCCCTTCAAGTCTTCGGGGTGAAAGGAGAGATGGTGAAGAAATCCTTGAAACCCTAGATATGAATCGCAGAGAGAGAGAGAGAGAGAGAAGGTGGGTGATGGAGGCGGGCTGAAATGATGAATGATGAGAAACCCTAGCTCTTGTATCCCGTGTTTTTTTGTTGGATTAGATTTCTGCATCGAAGGTTTGTACAAAATGCTTTAAACGTTGTACTATCTTAAAAAGTGGCAAAAGACCATTTATGCCCTTCCTATATGCTTAATAATATAGTATAGATTAGCTACACTTAGTATATTTCATGTCATTTGTTAAAGAAGTTTGTTATGAAAATATTATTTATTTAAAACATAATAAGTAGTCAATAATAACTATAGTTACACCTTTTATAGATGATGATATTTTTGTATAATTTTTATTGATATAAAATATATGTTCAATTTTTAAATATATAAGAGCAATAAAAGAGTTCAAATTATTTGTAAGAACAATAGTTTTAAAACGATAATATTTAAATTTAAGTTATATTTCCATCTAGATCCTTCGTTTGTATAGTGCTCATCAAAGACTTTTCGAGCTCTGCGGGCTGTTTGTAATTATGAATTTGAAAAGATTGATCTAATTTAAATTTATAGGTATTTTGTTAGATATTGAGTACAAGTTATGTTTTGAAAGTTTATTTTTTAAAAGTCTGGTTACATCATTCTTTAGTTGAAAATTGTAATTTATCATAGTTATTTTGTCAAATCGTTTGTAAGAACAATACTTTTAATTCTTTAATTAATATAAAATATAATTATATTTATATTTATAATATCTTTCCATCTATATTCTTCTTTTGTACAGTTGTCATCAAAGTTATTATTAGCACATTGAACATAATGATAAAATTCATCTTAATAATTTAAACAGACGGTTATAATAACTTAACTGGGTTATATATAAATTTGAAGTTTAGATATATGTTTAAATATTAGTTACAGTGAGTATATTTCATGTCTTTTGTTAAAAAAGTTTGTTATGGAAATATTATTTATTTAAAACATAATAAGCTGTCAATATTGTCGTATCTTCTGCAATATTAAATAGAAGTACATTTTGCATTAATTATGGTCGTATGGTCGTATCTTCTGTAAGTATTGGTCTATATCTTTCATTTGTGCAGTGGTCATTATAGACCTTTAGAGGTGTGGGCTGTTTTGTAATTATGAATTTGAAAGGATTGATTTATTTTAAATTTACATATATCAAGATTTTAATTAATTATGTAACAAAGAATATTATACTTACCACAATTGGTGCACAAGCGCCACGCTGAAGCAGTGGGATGATGTCGGTTGCATGTGTTACACAATGGATAGTTTCCTATATAGGGTTTTTTGTTAGAAGCTTGTGTAGTGAGGTTGACATCAGGATCTCTGGCCTTACGCTTCTGGTTCTCAGTAGTTACCGTGGCTACAATACTTGCTTTATTGCCTTTCCGAACTAAGGTCCCGTTCTTTACGTGATTGTCAGTTAGGGTAGCTGCTAAATGCTTGGCCTCTTCAAGGGTAGCAGGGTTCCTTCCCCATACCGTGTCCTGAATCTGCATGGGTAAACCACCGATATATTTCTCAATGGCCACAGGTAGCGGAGTGACCTTATAGGGCAACAATAGACTGAGCTCATGGAAGCGGGTATTATAAGCAAGGTTTTCTCCACTATCCTGAGCAAGGGTGTGAAATTCATCTTCTAATTTCTTGACCTCGTTACGTGGGCAAAATTCAGCTTTCATTATCTCCTTGACTTGATCCCAGGTCATAGTAAGTGCAACTTCAGCTCCTCGGGTGCGCTTTTCCTCATTCCACCAAGTGAGTGCTCGTTTGTGAAGAACGCTCATAGCATAACGGACCTTAAAGTTGTCGGGACACTCACTGTTGATGAAGGTATTCTCAATACCCTCAAACCATTGTAGGAGTCCCGTAGCTCCTTCTTCTCCACTGAACTTAGGGGGATTACAGGAATTAAAGTGCTTAAGAGTGCAAGCTGGGAGACCATTCCCGTTTCCGTTGTGGTTTCCATTACCGTTCCCGTTTCCATGACCGTTTCCGTTGCCGTTTCCGTTCATCTGGATGACTTGAGCCAGTAAATTAGGAACCAGAGTCGCGATCTGCTGTGCCATTTGTTGAGAAATGATCGCAGCCAATTGGGCATCAACACCATTGTTGTTGTTGTTATTGTTGTTGTTGTGGTTAGCGTCGTGATTGTTATTGTTGCTATTTCCTTCTTCATGATTACCACCATTGTTATTGCGAGTGCTGCGACGTGGAGGCATGATCTGTAAGAGACACAATGAAATGAATGAGGTTATATAAGGAATGTAATCATTTATTCATTAATTAAAACGAATAAACGAAAACGTTGACTTATCAAAGATTCTAGATTCTAATAACATATGAAGACATGCTTTAGCCTATAAGTGAACACTCATCCCGAGAATTCCCAGGTAGGCATCCGGGTCCCTCGTCTGATTGGGATATATGCGGAATTCCAGCCTAGACAGAAGACTCAGAATACAGGCGTTCACCCTTCCAGATTGCACGTGTTCGTTATTAAAATCTAGAACTTCGACGAGATCTCAAGGTGGTTCAGGTTAAACCTGAGGATTTTGTCTTATTAGTCTAAGAGTGGATCCAGTGATGGAGAGCAGCCTTCTTGTAAGGATGAAAGTAGGGATAAGAAGTAGGAGGGAGATAGAGAATAGCAAGTAAAAGGAGCAGATACTGGTTATAATCCTATGGTTATAGACTATATTATTTTTCTAATAACCTAATTCCCTATAACCATGGCTCTGATACCAATCTGTAACACCCCAACCGATGGCGGAAACATCGGGATGTCACGTATTGATGATTGTTCAGTAGCTCATGGTGAATAATAAATTTAATTAAATGATTTAAATAAATTACATACAATTGTTCTACAAGAATTCGTACATCAAAATGAATAATACTATGCACACATCTTCCAGCATTAACTCAAATCTTTAAGCAAGTAAAACCTGAAACATGTTATGTTTGAAAATATTTTGGGTCAACAAAAGTTGGTGAGAATACATAGGTTTTTGAATATAATTGATAACAATAGTTTGTACAACAATCACAGTTGTATGATGATAGAGTATGAGTCCGACATGTAACAATGCGTCTTTGTACAACCAAACCTTGTGTCGACTGATGACTAACTCGCAAGTTAGTTAAATGTTGTTACTGTTATCGATCATCCCTGAATTTATGCGGGGGGATGGGTTTGTCAGGCCTATAGCGCTATAATCTAAACAGGCGGCTTGATCATTGTTAATGATTGTACTGTGTCTTTTTGTTACAGTCAAATGATAGAATGATGTTGTAATTGAATCACAAGTAAATATGAGTAAATGATAGTATAAAAATGTTTAAACATGTTTCACCCCAAAAATAGTGAAAATAGAGTAAAGGGGCTATGTAAACTCACCTTGGCAAAATGTTAAGTCTCGTGAAAATAGAATATGTGTTGCCCAACGATGCCAAGTATTACCCTATAATTAAGGTAATAAATATGTCTAAGTCTTTCTAGTCTACAAATATATTCTAGGGTTTCGAATTGGGGATATGTGCTCGTTTGATTAATAAATAAAATGTTTAATAAATAAGCAAAATTTGACAAATAAATAAACAAAAGTCTTTTTGTAATTTTTAAATTAAAGATGGTCACAATAATAAGTTTTAAGTGTGAAAATAATTTTTATAAAATTATTTTCTTAAAAATTAGAATATTAAATCTATTTATTTCAAATTGTCCAAATATAACTTTAATATTTAAAAATATTAAATTTACAGAATTATTAATTTAAAAATTATATTTCTGTTCCAAATAATCAGAAATAATTTATATAAAATTTTGGTGCAAAAATATTGAAAAATGAATTTATTATGATTTATTTATGATTAAAACTAACAAAAATTGATTAAAAATATTAAATAAATGTTTTTTCAGAAATAAAAATCATTTCAGAAAAGTTTATTGTTATAAAAAGTCAGAATAATTTTTGTGAAAATTTATAAAATTGTTTTGATATTTTTATAGGATTTTATAAATAAATTTTGGAAAACTAAAAATTGTATGTTAAACTTTTCCACTAGAATAATATAAAATAATTTTTGTAGAATTTATAAAGTTGTTTTGGTATTTTAAATGTATAATAAGAGTTTAGAATAGAAATATATGTTTAAATCTTTATTAGAAATAGGCCAAAAAAAATATATGGGGTTATGAGGATCGAACCCCAGCTCCCACCCGATTCAATGTCTTAAACAACAAGGGTTTCACCAACTGATCTGATGATCAGTTGGTATTAAATCCCGTTCAGAATTAATTATAAGCAGTTATGACTATACTTCGTCTTCCCCAAATCAAATCCTATGAACCCTAATCTTTTAATTAAACAAGTTCGCAACCAATAAACCCACTAACCATAGGGTTATTGACCGGACAAAGACAACGACCAGAAACATGTAAGTAATTGGTACCTTGAATAAAAATACGATGAGCAATCGATGGTCAACCAAAAAGTCAACGAGCGAACGATTTGAATATTAATACAGAGATTTAGAGGTAATTGAGAATAGAGGTTTTGTTTTCGGCACTAGGAGGTGGTTCGGGTCGTTTCAATTTATACTATGATTATCAGTTTGGAAGGTCTTGAATGCTTGACCACCCCATGGTCAAGCTTGCTGTAATTGAGCCAATTAGGGACTGTTTGTGCGTGATTTCAGGTGGGGATTGACGCGGGTGACGCGTTGGTCAAAGCCGAGTTGGGTATTTCGAGTATGGTTTCCATTTTAGTCTTAATTATGTGGTCATCGTAGTGGTCAAAGAAGGAAAATAAAAAAAAAATATATGACATCAGTGTCTGTTTCGAGTTGCAGACAAAGAAGAGAAGATCTGAATTCGTGTTTAAATATTTTAGTGTACCTGGTTCATCACTAATTGCCTAAGTGGCGTAGTGGTGGTGTTGTTGTTTGATTTGGTAGCCATCCCGGGTTCGAGCCACAGCAGGTGCATATATTTTTTTTAGATAAGGGGGAGGCCAAGAGGTGGGCCGGATCTAAGGTGAAGGGAAAGGGGAGGTGGGCCGAGGTTTTGTTTGGGCTGAAACTTGTTTGGGCTTCGAAATAAAATGAGAGGTGGGCTAGACCTTGTATAAATCTGTATAGTTATTATTATTATTATTATTATTATTATTATTATTATTATTATTATTATTATTAATACTATTATTATTATTATTATTATTATTACATATATATATACATATATATATATATAAGTTGTGTGTTAGGAATAATTAATGATAAAGGTGTATAAAATAAGGCTTTTACGTATAAAAATTTGGGGGAAATTTTGCGATGTTACAGGCTCCCCTACTTTTGGAAACTTCGTCCCGAAGTTTATTGAAAACGCAGGGTTGAAAGGGGTTGGGTAGAAATTAGGACAAGTGTGACCTGGAAAATTTTATGTTGAGGCACGACGTGAATAGAATAATCTGTCTCGAATAGTGTGGATAAGAGGCGTGTTATGTGTGAGTTGATTGACTAAATGATCTACCAGGCAACTAGAGTTTATAACCTTGATAGAATTTCACACTACCTTAATGTACCTGTAAATTCATGATTACGTTCCGGACCGCAATCACCAATTTACCTTACATTAAAGTTTTGCGTCCTTCTATGACTCCACCGATTGTTGAGCAGGTTCGATAGCCTCCACCAGTCGTGGAGTAGGTTGTAGGGCCTCTCCCAACTGTTGAAAAGGCATAATGACCTCTACCAATCGTTGAGTAGGTTCGATAGCCTCCACCAGTCGTGGAACAGGTTGTAGGGCCTCTCCCGACTGTTGAAAAGGCATGATGACCTCTATTAAGTGCAACACATAGATTGCAAATTGATAACATGTTTATGCAAGCAAGTATAACAAGCACAGCATATGAGTTGTAGTTGTATAGATTTATATAATTAGTTCACATTCAAACAATCATGCACCATGTAACAACTCTCAGACAAAAATTTCAATACTAGAATTTATTACTTGAATCAAATAGCGTCAATACATAGAATAAAAGCAAACAACGTTCGAATGGTGGGACATGTTGTTAAGTAGTTGGAGGGTCTTGATCTCTGTTTAGTTTAGGGCATCGGTTACGGAAGTGATTTGGGTCTCCACACTCATAGCACTGACCATAGTTGTATCGATTAGGATTAGCAGCCTGAGCAGGGTTGGTGGGTTGGTTGGCATTAGGGTTTGGGGTCTCGCGACATGTATTGACTAGATGGCCATACTTACCATAATTGGTGCACAAGCGACACGCTGAAGCAGTGGGATGATGTCGGTTGCATGTGTTACACAATGGATAGTTTCCTATATAGGGTTTTTTGTTAGAAGCTTGTGTAGTGAGGTTGACATAAGGATCTCTGGCCTTACGCTTCTGGTTCTCAGTAGTTACCGCGGCTACAATACTTGCTTTATTGCCTTTCCGAACTAAGGTCCCGTTCTTTACGTGATTGTCAGTTAGGGTAGCTGCTAAACGCTTGGCCTCTTCAAGGGTAGCAGGGTTCCTTCCCCATACCGTGTCCTGAATCTGCATGGGTAAACCACCGATATATTTCTCAATGGCCACAGGTAGCGGAGTGACCTTATAGGGCAACAATAGACTGAGCTCATGGAAGCGGGTATTATAAGCAAGGTTTTCTCCACTATCCTGAGCAAGGGTGTGAAATTCATCTTCTAATTTCTTGACCTCGTTACGTGGGCAAAATTCAGCTTTCATTATCTCCTTGACTTGATCCCAGGTCATAGTAAGTGCAACTTCAGCTCCTCGGGTGCGCTTTTCCTCATTCCACCAAGTGAGTGCTCGTTTGTGAAGAACGCTCATAGCATAACGGACCTTAAAGTTGTCGGGACACTCACTGTTGATGAAGGTATTCTCAATACCCTCAAACCATTGTAGGAGTCCCGTAGCTCCTTCTTCTCCACTGAAATTAGGGGGATTACAGGAATTAAAGTGCTTAAGAGTGCAAGCTGGGAGACCATTCCCATTTCCGTTGTGGTTTCCATTACCGTTCCCGTTTCCATGACCGTTTCCGTTGTCGTTTCCGTTCATCTGGATGACTTGAGCCAGTAAATTAGGAACCAGAGTCGCGATCTGCTGTGCCATTTGTTGAGAAATGATCGCAGCCAATTGGGCATCAAAACCATTGTTGTTGTTGTTATTGTTGTTGTTGTGGTTAGCGTCGTGGTTGTTATTGTTGCTATTTCCTTCTTCATGATTACCACCATTGTTATTGCGAGTGCTGCGACGTGGAGGCATGATCTGTTAGAGACACAATGAAATGAATGAGGTTATATAAGGAATGTAATCATTTATTCATTAATTAAAACGAATAAACGAAAACGTTGACTTATCAAAGATTCTAGATTCTAATAACATATGAAGACATGCTTTAGCCTATAAGTGAACACTCTTCCCGAGAATTCCCAGGTAGGCATCCGGGTCCCTCGTCTGATTGGGATATATGCGCAATGCCAGCCTAGACAGAAGACTCAGAATACAGGCGTTCACCCTTCCAGATTGCACGTGTTCGTTATTAAAATCTAGAACTTCGACAAGATCTCAAGGTGGTTCAGGTTAAACCTGAGGATTTTGTCTTATTAGTCTAAGAGTGGATCCAGTGATGGAGAGCAGCCTTCTTGTAAGGATGAAAGTAGGGATAAGAAGTAGGAGGGAGATAGAGAATAGCAAGTAAAAGGAGCAGATACTGGTTATAATCATATGGTTATAGACTAGATTATTTTTCTAATAACCTAATTCCCTATAACCATGGCTCTGATACCAATCTGTAACACCCCAACCGATGGCGGAAACATCGGGATGTCACGTATTGATGATTGTTCAGTAGCTCATGGTGAATAATAAATTTCATTAAATGATTTAAATAAATTACATACAATTGTTCTACAAGAATTCGTACATCAAAATGAATAATACTATGCACACATCTTCCAGCATTAACTCAAATCTTCAAGCAAGTAAAACCTGAAACATGTTAAGTTTGAAAATATTTTGGGTCAACAAAAGTTGGTGAGAATACATAGGTTTTTAAATATAATTGATAACAATAGTTTGTACAACAATCACAGTTGTATGATGATAGAGTATGAGTCCGACATGTAACAATGCGTCTTTGTACAACCAAACCTTGTGTCGACTGATGACTAACTCGCAAGTTAGTTAAATGTTGTTACTGTTATCGATCATCCCTGAATTTATGCGGGGGGATGGGTTTGTCAGACCTATAGCGCTATAATCTAAACAGGCGGCTTGATCATTGTTAATGATTGTACTGTGTCTTTTTGTTACAGTCAAATGATAGAATGATGTTGTAATTGAATCACAAGTAAATATGAGTAAATGATAGTATAAAAATGTTTAAACATGTTTCACCCCAAAAATAGTGAAAATAGAGTAAAGGGGCTATGTAAACTCACCTTGGCAAAATGTTAAGTCTCGTGAAAATAGAATATGTGTTGCCCAACGATGCCAAGTATTACCCTATAATTAAGGTAATAAATATGTCTAAGTCTTTCTAGTCTACAAATATATTCTAGGGTTTCGAATTGGGGATATGTGCTCGTTTGATTAATAAATAAAATGTTTAATAAATAAGAGAAATTTGACAAATAAATAAACAAAAGTCTTTTTGTAATTTTTAAATTAAAGATGGTCACAATAATAAGTTTTAAGTGTGAAAATAATTTTTATAAAATTATTTTCTTAAAAATTAGAATATTAAATCTATTTATTTCAAATTCTCCAAATATAACTTTAATATTTAAAAATATTAAATTTACAGAATTATTAATTTAAAAATTATATTTCTATTCCAAATAATCAGAAATAATTTATATAAAATTTTGGTGCAAAAATATTGAAAAATGAATTTATTATGATTTATTTATGATTAAAACTAACAAAAATTGATTAAAAATATTAAATAAATGTTTTTTCAGAAATAAAAATCATTTCAGAAAAGTTTATTGTTATAAAAAGTCAGAATAATTTTTGTGAAAATTTATAAAATTGTTTTGATATTTTTAAAGGATTTTATAAATAAAATAGAATAAACTTGAATTATTTATTATATATATTAAATAAATAAATTTTGGACAACTAAAAATTGTATGCTAAACTTTTCCACTAGAATAATATAAAATAATTTTTGTTGAATTTATAAAGTTGTTTTGGTATTTTAAATGTATAATAAGAGTTTAGAATAGAAATATATGTTTAAATCTTTATTAGAAATAGGCCAAAAAAAATATATGGGGTTATGAGGATCGAACCCCAGTTCCCACCCGATTCAATGTCTTAAACAACAAGGGTTTCACCAACTGATCTGATGATCAGTTGGTATTAAATCCCGTTCAGAATTAATTATAAGCAGTTATGACTATACTTCGTCTTCCCCAAATCAAATCCTATGAACCCTAATCTTTTAATTAAACAAGTTCGCAACCAATAAACCCAGTAACCATAGGGTTATTGACCGGACAAAGACAACGACCAGAAACATGTAAGTAATTGGTACCTTGAATCAAAAGACGATGAGCAATCGATGGTCAACCAAAAAGTCAACGAGCGAACGATTTGAATATTAATACAGAGATTTAGAGGTAATTGAGAATAGAGGTTTTGTTTTCGGCACTAGGAGGTGGTTCGGGTCGTTTCAATTTATACTATGATTATCAGTTTGGAAGGTCTTGAATGCTTGACCACCCCATGGTCAAGCTTGCTGTAATTGAGCCAATTAGGGACTGTTTGTGCGTGATTTCAGGTGGGGATTGACGCGGGTGACGCGTTGGTCAAAGCCGAGTCGGGTATTTCGAGTATGGTTTCCATTTTAGTCTTAATTATGTGGTCATCGTAGTGGTCAAAGAAGGAAAATAAAAAAAATATATGACATCAGTGTCTGTTACGAGTTGCAGACAAAGAAGAGAAGATCTGAATTCGTGTTTAAATATTTTAGTGTACCTGGTTCATTACTAATTGCCTAAGTGGCGTAGTGGTGGTGTTGTTGTTTGATTTGGTAGCCATCCCGGGTTCGAGCCACAGCAGGTGCATATATTTTTTTTAGATAAGGGGGAGGCCAAGAGGTGGGCCGGATCTAAGGTGAAGGGAAAGGGGAGGTGGGCCGAGGTTTTGTTTGGGCTGAAACTTGTTTGGGCTTCGAAATAAAATGAGAGGTGGGCTAGACCTTGTATAAATCTGTATAGTTATTATTATTATTATTATTATTATTAATACTATTATTATTATTATTACATATATATATACATATATATATATATATAAGTTGTGTGTTAGGAATAATTAATGATAAAGGTGTATAAAATAAGGCTTTTACGTATAAAAATTTGGGGGAAATTTTGCGATGTTACAGTCTCCCCTACTTTTGGAAACTTCGTCCCGAAGTTTATTGAAATTGCAGGGTTGAAAGGGGTTGGGTAGAAATTAGGACAAGTGTGACCTGGAAAATTTTATGTTGAGGCACGACGTGAATAGAATAATCTGTCTCGAATAGTGTGGATAAGAGGCGTGTTATGTGTGAGTTGATTGACTTAATGATCTACCAGGCAACTAGAGTTTATAACCTTGATAGAATTTCACACTACCTTAATGTACCTGTAAATTCATGATTACGTTCCGGACCGCAATCACCAATTTACCTTACATTAAAGTTTTGCGTCCTTCTATGACTCCACCGATTGTTGAGCAGGTTCGATAGCCTCCACCAGTCGTGGAGTAGGTTGTAGGGCCTCTCCCAACTGTTGAAAAGGCATAATGACCTCTACCAATCGTTGAGTAGGTTCGATAGCCTCCACCAGTCGTGGAACAGGTTGTAGGGCCTCTCCCGACTGTTGAAAAGGCATGATGACCTCTATTAAGTGCAACACATAGATTGCAAATTGATAACATGTTTATGCAAGCAAGTATAACAAGCACAGCATATGAGTTGTAGTTGTATAGATTTATATAATTAGTTCACATTCAAACAATCATGCACCATGTAACAACTCTCAGACAAAAATTTCAATACTAGAATTTATTACTTGAATCAAATAGCGTCAATACATAGAATAAAAGCAAACAACGTTCGAATGGTGGGACATGTTGTTAAGTAGTTGGAGGGTCTTGATCTCTGTTTAGTTTAGGGCATCGGTTACGGAAGTGATTTGGGTCTCCACACTCATAGCACTGACCATAGTTGTATCGATTAGGATTAGCAGCCTGAGCAGGGTTGGTGGGTTGGTTGGCATTAGGGTTTGGGGTCTCGCGACATGTATTGACTAGATGGCCATACTTACCATAATTGGTGCACAAGCGACACGCTGAAGCAGTGGGATGATGTCGGTTGCATGTATTACACAATGGATAGTTTCCTATATAGGGTTTTTTGTTAGAAGCTTGTGTGGTGAGGTTGACATCAGGATCTCTGGCCTTACGCTTCTGGTTCTCAGTAGTTACCGCGGCTACAATACTTGCTTTATTGCCTTTCCGAGCTAAGGTCCCGTTATTTACGTGATTGTCAGTTAGGGTAGCTGCTAAACGCTTGGCCTCTTCAAGGGTAGCAGGGTTCCTTCCCCATACCGTGTCCTGAATCTGCATGGGTAAACCACCGATATATTTCTCAATGGCCACAGGTAGCGGAGTGACCTTATAGGGCAACAATAGACTGAGCTCATGGAAGCGGGTATTATAAGCAAGGTTTTCTCCACTATCCTGAGCAAGGGTGTGAAATTCATCTTCTAATTTCTTGACCTCGTTACGTGGGCAAAATTCAGCTTTCATTATCTCCTTGACTTGATCCCAGGTCATAGTAAGTGCAACTTCAGCTCCTCGGGTGCGCTTTTCCTCATTCCACCAAGTGAGTGCTCGTTTGTGAAGAACGCTCATAGCATAACGGACCTTAAAGTTGTCGGGACACTCACTGTTGATGAAGGTATTCTCAATACCCTCAAACCATTGTAGGAGTCCCGTAGCTCCTTCTTCTCCACTGAACTTAGGGGGATTACAGGAATTAAAGTGCTTAAGAGTGCAAGCTGGGAGACCATTCCCGTTTCCGTTGTGGTTTCCATTACCGTTCCCGTTTCCATGACCGTTTCCGTTGCCGTTTCCGTTCATCTGGATGACTTGAGCCAGTAAATTAGGAACCAGAGTCGCGATCTGCTGTGCCATTTGTTGAGAAATGATCGCAGCCAATTGGGCATCAACACCATTGTTGTTGTTGTTATTGTTGTTGTTGTGGTTAGCGTCGTGGTTGTTATTGTTGCTATTTCCTTCTTCATGATTACCACCATTGTTATTGCGAGTGTTGCGACGTGGAGGCATGATCTGTAAGAGACACAATGAAATGAACGAGGTTATATAAGGAATGTAATCATTTATTCATTAATTAAAACGAATAAACGAAAACGTTGACTTATCAAAGATTCTAGATTCTAATAACATATGAAGACATGCTTTAGCCTATAAGTGAACACTCATCCCGAGAATTCCCAGGTAGGCATCCGGGTCCCTCGTCTGATTGGGATATATGCGCAATGCCAGCCTAGACAGAAGACTCAGAATACAGGCGTTCACCCTTCCAGATTGCACGTGTTCGTTATTAAAATCTAGAACTTCGACGAGATCTCAAGGTGGTTTAGGTTAAACCTGAGGATTTTGTCTTATTAGTCTAAGAGTGGATCCAGTGATGGAGAGCAGCCTTCTTGTAAGGATGAAAGTAGGGATAAGAAGTAGGAGGGAGATAGAGAATAGCAAGTAAAAGGAGCAGATACTGGTTATAATCATATGGTTATAGACTAGATTATTTTTCTAATAACCTAATTCCCTATAACCATGGCTCTGATACCAATCTGTAACACCCCAACCGATGGCGAAAACATCGGGATGTCACCTATTGATGATTGTTCAGTAGCTCATGGTGAATAATAAATTTCATTAAATGATTTAAATAAATTACATACAATTGTTCTACAAGAATTCGTACATCAAAATGAATAATACTATGCACACATCTTCCAGCATTAACTCAAATCTTCAAGCAAGTAAAACCTGAAACATGTTAAGTTTGAAAATATTTTGGGTCAACAAAAGTTGGTGAGAATACATAGGTTTTTGAATATAATTGATAACAATAGTTTGTACAACAATCACAGTTGTATGATGATAGAGTATGAGTCCGACATGTACCAATGCGTCTTTGTACAACCAAACCTTGTGTCGACTGATGACTAACTCGCAAGTTAGTTAAATGTTGTTACTGTTATCGATCATCCCTGAATTTATGCGGGGGGATGGGTTTGTCAGACCTATAGCGCTATAATCTAAACAGGCGGCTTGATCATTGTTAATGATTGTACTGTGTCTTTTTGTTACAGTCAAATGATAGAATGATGTTGTAATTGAATCACAAGTAAATATGAGTAAATGATAGTATAAAAATGTTTAAACATGTTTCATCCCAAAAATAGTGAAAATAGAGTAAAGGGGCTATGTAAACTCACCTTGGCAAAATGTTAAGTCTCGTGAAAATAGAATATGTGTTGCCCAACGATGCCAAGTATTACCCTATAATTAAGGTAATAAATATGTCTAAGTCTTTCTAGTCAACAAATATATTCTAGAGTTTCGAATTGGGGATATGTGCTCGTTTGATTAATAAATAAAATGTTTAATAAATAAGAGAAATTTGACAAATAAATAAACAAAAGTCTTTTTGTAATTTTTAAATTAAAGATGGTCACAATAATAAGTTTTAAGTGTGAAAATAATTTTTATAAAATTATTTTCTTAAAAATTAGAATATTAAATCTATTTATTTCAAATTGTCCAAATATAACTTTAATATTTAAAAATATTAAATTTACAGAATTATTAATTTAAAAATTATATTTCTGTTCCAAATAATCAGAAATAATTTATATAAAATTTTGGTGCAAAAATATTGAAAAATGAATTTATTATGATTTATTTATGATTAAAACTAACAAAAATTGATTAAAAATATTAAATAAATGTTTTTTCAAAAATAAAAATCATTTCAGAAAAGTTTATTGTTATAAAAAGTCAGAATAATTTTTGTGAAAATTTATAAAATTGTTTTGATATTTTTATAGGATTTTATAAATAAAATAGAATAAACTTGAATTATTTATTATATATATTAAATAAATAAATTTTGGAAAACTAAAAATTGTATGCTAAACTTTTCCACTAGAATAATATAAAATAATTTTTGTAGAATTTATAAAGTTGTTTTGGTATTTTAAATGTATAATAAGAGTTTAGAATAGAAATATATGTTTAAATCTTTATTAGAAATAGGCCAAAAAAAAATATATGGGGTTATGAGGATCGAACCCCAGTTCCCACCCGATTCAATGTCTTAAACAACAAGGGTTTCACCAACTGATCTGATGATCAGTTGGTATTAAATCCCGTTCAGAATTAATTATAAGCAGTTATGACTATACTTCGTCTTCCCCAAATCAAATCCTATGAACCCTAATCTTTTAATTAAACAAGTTCGCAACCAATAAACCCAGTAACCATAGGGTTATTGACCGGACAAAGACAACGACCAGAAACATGTAAGTAATTGGTACCTTGAATCAAAAGACGATGAGCAATCGATGGTCAACCAAAAAGTCAACGAGCGAACGATTTGAATATTAATACAGAGATTTAGAGGTAATTGAGAATAGAGGTTTTGTTTTCGGCACTAGGAGGTGGTTCGGGTCATTTCAATTTATACTATGATTATCAGTTTGGAAGGTCTTGAATGCTTGACCACCCCATGGTCAAGCTTGCTGTAATTGCGCCAATTAGGGACTGTTTGTGCGTGATTTCAGGTGGGGATTGACGCGGGTGACGCGTTGGTCAAAGCCAAGTCGGGTATTTCGAGTATGGTTTCCATTTTAGTCTTAATTATGTGGTCATCGTAGTGGTCAAAGAAGGAAAATAAAAAAAAATATATGACATCAGTGTCTGTTTCGAGTTGCAGACAAAGAAGAGAAGATCTGAATTCGTGTTTAAATATTTTAGTGTACCTGGTTCATCACTAATTGCCTAAGTGGCGTAGTGGTGGTGTTGTTGTTTGATTTGGTAGCCATCCCGGGTTCGAGCCACAGCAGGTGCATATATTTTTTTTAGATAAGGGGGAGGCCAAGAGGTGGGCTGGATCTAAGGTGAAGGGAAAGGGGAGGTGGGCCGAGGTTTTGTTTGGGCTGAAACTTGTCTGGGCTTCGAAATAAAATGAGAGGTGGGCTAGACCTTGTATAAATCTGTATAGTTATTATTATTATTATTACATATATATACATATATATATAAGTTGTGTGTTAGGAATAATTAATGATAAAGGTGTATAGAATAAGGCTTTTACGTATAAAAATTTGGGGGAAATTTTGCGATGTTACATTGACCGTTTGCACTCGGGCACGCTTGAGCGAGACGTTGTTCAATGGATTTTGAAGTCAATGCCTTCAACTGGTGTTCGTGATTTGTCATTGTTGTGCAATTCAGAGTCCAGTATTAAGGATGTAGAACTTTTGGCAAGATTCAAAGATCTACACGCACAGCTTGAAGCTTTAATGGAATTGAAGCTTAACTTTATCAATTCATTTAACTTGGCGTGGATACCATCCATCGCATATCAATGAGTTAATACGCATATTTAGTTACATATGCCTAAAGTGCTTAAAGTTCAAGAACAAAAGGAATTGTACCTTCAAAGGAATTGAAGATTAAATTTATTAATTCCTAATGTATATTCATATGTATAAACAGGTGTTATGAAGATAGAATTCATAATGTATATTGATGTTTAAAGTTGATTATATTTGTTTTGTTTAACGTTGATTAGATATAGTTTTTTTATATCGCTACATATTGACTACATGTTTTTAATCCGTCTGTAGAGTTTTTGTTTCTTTGTTGTTACCTTTCAGTTACTAAACGTCTGATCAGTGTTAAAAGATATAAACAGTCGTTGCGAAACAGCGGTTCTTTCAGCAGACGTTTGCACTGTTGACATGTCGGTCAGTCGGTGATTAATGCAACAATTGTTCGAAAGAAATCGTTTAAATGATGTAATGAACAGAGTTGCGAAACGAACAGGCGTTGACTTACAAACCGTTTAGTAACAACCGATCTATTGCGTCAGTGTATTATTAACTGATGTTGTGAAATGAACAGACGTTACTAAATACAGTTTTTCTTTTACCGATAGATGGAGTGTTTTGCAGGGTTTGGTCTGCCGATGCGTCAGTGGTTAGCGTAGGGCGGATAAGGGTTGGTTAACGTGTAGGCAGTCTATTGGTTGGGCCTAAAGCAGGGTTTGATCCTCCCGTGTGTTTCCACATGGGATCTCACCTAGTATCTATAACTTATAATAAAAGATTTAAAAAAAAGAATAAATATGGTTTAAATATGATTTAACATAATCTATTAAATACCTAATCTACTAAATGTAAATATTAAAACTTTATTATTTTCTCTCTCATGTTTCCTCTCATAACTTTTAAACGTTAATATCTTTTATATACGAGATTTTTTAAAGAAAAAAATTACACCAAATTAACGAGCGTTTTATTATCTTTCCAATAAGTACCATAGTGCTATATAATAACGGAGAAAAAAAACAACTATTTTTGTAACCCAACATGTATTGTGTCAGGTTTGAAATTAGTTTAAAAAAATTGTGGGTTTGGGTCGGGCCTGGGATTAGGTGATACCCGACCCAATTACCCTTTTTTATATTAGAATATGATAACTTATGGCAGATGAAATTAGATGCCCATCACAATAAAATGTAAGCATACCGTGGAGCGGCAAAATAATACCCTGCATGTTAATTTTCTTTTTCATAGGGTATGGAATTAACCATATAACCAAAAAGTCTGTGAATGAGATTATATGATAAGAGATACATTATCCTCTCCAAAACAAAGAGTGGCGTAAGTTTAGAAATTAATAAATTAGAAACAGAAGCATACAATCTATCATATTTTCTATTTATTATCTTACGTATATGGTGTAATATTGTTCTCTTATTTGTTTGATTATAAATGTGTATGTATATGCACCTAGTATACTAATTTGCAGACATTTGTTGCAGCTAAGTTTTTTTTTATGGAAATTTCCTGAAATATCACAGAGTTATGCACCTAAATATTGCCGCAAAATGATGAATAAGAAGCCTTACCAGCAGGTTAGATGTCAGTTACTTGCCCATCCCCAATAGCAAACTTGTCAACTGGCGTTCTTTTCACGTTAACATCACTACGACCACCACCATAGCAAAACTATTCACACTAAAAAAACAACCGTGCATCTGTTAACAATGTCACACAACCACAATCGGATCATCACAGAAATTTATGTACATGATTCAAGCAGATCAGAATTCACAAAATCGTCTAAACCAAAGATGGAAGTAATCAGCATAGTAAATCAACAGATCCGGTAACCTTATATTTCAAATTTTACACATAGCAAGTCAAATTAAACCACAAACATCAAGTCCAGATAAATGAGAATGAGTATCTATCAAGATATATTTTTAAGAGAACATAAAAACTTCAATCTAAGTACAATGGAAATTGAATTGGTATCGATTCAGATCTATATAAATCATTATCAAATCAACAAATGAGTACATTTACTGAGCCACCAAATCAAGAAACTAAGATACGCTTGTTTGACACCGAGAGTTGAATCGCCCTAGGTGGTTAGGGTTTTGATGAAACGATAAACAAAATGGCTAGATGTTTCTTGTGTGTGTGCGCTTTAGGGTTTGTTTCTTCAAAAGAAAAAGACAGTAAAGTGTGTATGGAGAATTGGGGAGCGGGATTTCAAAACTTGAATTAAAAGTTTATCTGCCCAAAATCTAATCTAGATTTAAAGCATCATTTGGTTGTACATAATGCATATATTCATGTACCTTTAAAACTCTTAAAAAGTGTCAAATGACCACCTTTGCCCCTCCTATCTCCATATTAATAATCTATCTATATCTATATCTATATCTATATCTATATCTATATATATAATAAACCAAAACATTTTTGATGACATGTCACTCAAGGAGGCACCCTCCTCTTTGAGTGTGCCATGTGTCATGCCATTTGACAAATTAAAAAAAAAATAAATAATAATATAAAACCTAATCTACTAAAATTAAATTGAGTTATTTTAGGAAAAAGGAAATTTAAAAACAAATTTAAATTTTTCTCTCTTAAGTTTCATCCCATAAATTTTAAACGTTAATATCTTTTATATACGAGATTTTTTAAAGAAAAAAATTACACCAAATTAACGAGCGTTTTATTATCTTTCCAACGAGTACCATAGTGCTATATACAAAACGGAGAAAAAACCGACTATTTTTTGTGGGGTTTCGTTCATACAGGAAAAAAAACACAAAGTGTTCAGGTTATTAATTAATCATGTTTTTTCTTTTAAACCATGTTCTTATCTACGATGTTGAAATTCAACCCAATCGCCATGCTATCATTGGAATTTTACTCTTCTAAAGATGCATAGGTATACTTCATCAAGAGAAGCTAGGAGAAAAAATCGAGCAACACTGCAACACATGGTGTCACCTTATAGTAAAGTTGTTTTTTATTTATTTAATTACAAAAGTAATAATTATTACTATTAGTATTAGTATTATTAGAATTGTTATATTTTTCAACCCGGGACGCTCCCGAGTGAAATGGATCGTTTGGTATTTTCTTTGTAAAAAAGTATCTAATGTAAGTTGATACATACATGTCATTTTTATATTTTAGATACTTCTAATTTTATTCACCTTACTTAGGTTGGTCAACCCGGGACGCTCTCGAAGTATAAACTAGTATTTATTTATACATATAATAAACCAAAGTCATTTTAATGACATAGCACTCAAAGAGGCATTATCTTCCTTGAGTGTGCCATGTATCATCCCATGTGGCATTGAGATATTTTAGGAAAAAAATAATTTAAAAACAAAATTAGATTTTTCACCCTCATGTTTCCTCCCATAATTTTTAAACGTTAATATCTTTAATATACGAGATTTTTTAAAGAAAAAAATTACACCAAATTAACGAGCGTTTTATTATCTTTCCAACGAGCACCATAGTGCTATATAAAAAACAGAGAAATTTTTTTGTGGGGTTTTGTTCATACAGGAAAAAAACCACAAAGTGTTCAGGTAAATCATTAATCATGTATAGACAAGTCACTAATTATGTTTAAATCAGTAAATATGAGTTTTTTTCAACCAGGGCCGAATAGGTTAATAGAGTTATACGTTGTTTTAAGTTAGGTATCAATATTAGTATGTTAGAATTGTACATTTGTTTAGTCTTTAGGATAGGTGTTAATATTAGAGTTACATTAGAGTTCTACATTCTTTTAGGTTAAGTGTTAGCATTTGAGTTGTACATTGTTAATTTGTTTTAGGTTAGATATTAATATTAGAGTTATACATCAGTCTATTTCATATGTAAAATTAATGTATCATATTAAATTTTTCAACCTGGAACGCTCTCGGGGTATAATCTAGCACTATAGATATAAAAAAAATGTGACGTGCGGTGATAAACAAAAACAACACACTCCATCATCACACATACATACCAAATTACCAACCATTCCGTAAAAAAAAATATAAAAAATAAAAAAACGACGCCACCAGCCTACCAATCCTGACCACACATCATAAACCCAAAGAACATTCTAGATCCGTCCACGTGTCTACACCTAACCCTCTCTTCCCTATCTCCGTCCCCCTTTTATCCCCCAAACCCTCACCCTCTCATCCATCATCAACGTTACCTAGCTTAGCTTAGCTTATTCATTCATTTTGCTCACTTCACTTATTGAATTCCATCTTCCATTGTAGAATATCCCAATATTATTATTATTATTATTATTATTATCCAATGGCATCTTCAACTGCACATATTAACCCTCTCGCCTCAACTCCTTTCACCTCCCCGAAAACCGTCTTCTTCGGCAAAGGCCTAACCAAATCCTTATCATTCTCTCACCAAAAATCATTCCTAAAGCTAAAAAACAACAGCCGAACCTCTCGTTTCCATGTTGTAGCTGAGAAAGTAGTCGGAATTGATCTCGGAACAACCAACTCTGCAGTCGGAGCAATGGAAGGGGGGAAGCCGGTTATCGTAACGAACGCGGAAGGGCAGCGAACCACGCCGTCTGTTGTAGCGTATACGAAAACAGGAGATAGGTTGGTAGGACAGATTGCTAAGAGACAGGCGGTTGTTAATCCCGAGAATACCTTTTTTAGTGTGAAGAGGTTTATTGGAAGGAAGATGAGTGAGGTTGATGAGGAGTCGAAGCAGGTTTCGTATACTGTTGTTAGGGATGAGAATGGGAATGTTAAACTTGATTGTCCTGCTATTGGAAAGCAGTTTGCTGCTGAAGAGATTTCGGCGCAGGTACTTTCGGTTTATGTCTTTGTTTGTTGTAGTGTTTTATTAGGTTAATTGTGTTATGTTATGATAGTTTGTTTGTTTGTTTGTTTGGGGTAAAGTAGTGTGTAATTTAACTGTTGTATGTTATTTTGCTTGCTTGTTGTGGTTGTGTTAATTGTGTTTTGTTGTAGTTGGTTTGGCGGTAAAGTAAACTATAATTGTTGATGAATGGTGTAAGTTATGGAATTAGTGTGTTTGCTATAGGTTCTAAAGATAATTGATTATGGACGTTATGTTATTAAATTTTTTTTTTGTTATAGTTTGTTTGGTGTAAAAAGTAATCTACAATCTGTAATTGTTGATGAATGGTGGAACTTATAGGTTTAGTATGTGTTTATTATTGTTTTTAAACGTAATTATTGATGTTATGTTATTGCTTTGCTTGCAAGTTAGGTTTTGTGAGTTTTGGAGTTAACTTTACGTCATGCTGGTATGATTGATGATTTGGATTTATAGAATTAGCATCTTTAAGATAGTTATTAAATATAATTTCATGGGGATGTTGAAAGCTTGGTGCTGTTTTCTTTTTTCTGTACGGTTTCTAAAAGTCACAAAATCACAAATTTAAATAAGAGATGGAAAGCTGAGAGAGTTGTGATTGGCATTTGGAAGGGATTGATCGAAGAATGAGAATTGAAATTAGGGAACCCAAGTATGGGGCCTAAGTTTCAGCTATCTTTTTAAATATAGTCGAGCGTCTAATGATAATGTTGATTATGGGTCATGTATATGCATGAAGTGTATGTTATTGCTTGTAAGTAAGGTTTAGTGAGGTTTGGAGTTAACTTTATGTTATGGTTTGCATGATTGATCTTTTGGAACCTTTCTTTGATGTTACTCTTATTTTGATTACTTAAATGAGCAGGTTTTGAGAAAGCTTGTGGATGATGCTTCAAAGTTTTTAAACGATAAGGTCACCAAGGCTGTTGTGACTGTTCCTGCTTACTTTAATGATTCTCAAAGAACAGCGACCAAGGATGCTGGACGCATTGCTGGTTTGGAGGTTCTGCGTATTATCAATGAGCCTACAGCTGCTTCGCTAGCTTATGGTTTTGAAAGGAAGAACAATGAGACTATATTGGTTTTTGATCTTGGTGGTGGTACTTTTGATGTTTCAGGTGAGTAGATTATAGATAATCGAGTTTCAGAATTTTATTTTGGAATTGAGGTTTTTGTATATAACTATATATTCACATGAATGTGTATATCTCATTTGCAGTTCTTGAGGTTGGTGATGGAGTGTTTGAAGTGTTGTCTACTTCTGGAGACACACATCTTGGTGGTGATGATTTTGACAAGGTATTGTTTAAGGCCCAAATGTTGTGATCGAATGTGTGTGTCAAATAACTGGTGATCAATGAATTTATGTCTCTTGGATGCTATCAATGCAGAGAATTGTTGATTGGCTTGCAGCAAGCTTCAAGAAAGACGAAGGCATCGATCTTCTAAAAGATAAGCAAGCTCTGCAGCGTTTGACTGAGACAGCTGAGAAGGCTAAGATGGAGCTTTCAACTTTGACGCAGGCTAATATTAGGTACACAAAACAGTTGGGAAATTCATTATTGTAATACGGCATTTTTGTTAATGTTCTTTTGCTAATTTTATCTTCTATTTTTTTCTGCTTAGCTTGCCATTCATTACTGCCACTGCTGATGGCCCGAAGCACATTGATACCACCCTTACAAGGGCCAAATTTGAAGAACTATGCTCAGATCTTCTTGATAGGTATGTTATCGTTTGATAACACTCTGAATAATTAAAGGTAAAGATGGTGAAATCATTGTGTTTTAATTCTTCTTTCAGGCTTAAACGACCTGTTGAAAATTCTCTGAGGGATGCAAAGTTATCTTTCAAAGATATCGATGAGGTGATCCTTGTCGGCGGTTCTACACGTATTCCAGCTGTACAGGAAGTTGTTAAGAGCCTAACTGGAAAAGAACCAAACGTTACTGTTAATCCAGATGAAGTTGTCGCCTTGGGAGCTGCAGTACAGGTAAAACAATCATTCGGATTATGTTTTATATTACAACATAAGTAATTTGGTGTTGAACTTAGTTATTTGTTTGTTTGTTTAGGCTGGTGTTTTAGCTGGAGATGTGAGTGACATTGTGCTTCTAGACGTGACACCGTTATCAATTGGTCTAGAAACCCTTGGTGGTGTGATGACAAAGATCATTCCAAGAAACACAACACTACCAACTTCAAAATCCGAAGTTTTCTCTACAGCAGCTGATGGGCAAACAAGTGTTGAAATCAATGTTCTACAGGGTGAGCGTGAGTTTGTTAGAGACAACAAATCTCTTGGTAGCTTCCGTCTCGATGGAATCCCACCTGCCCCACGTGGGGTTCCACAAATTGAGGTCAAATTTGACATTGACGCAAACGGTATCTTGTCTGTTACCGCCATTGACAAGGGCACTGGAAAGAAACAAGATATTACCATCACTGGTGCTAGCACATTACCTAGTGATGAGGTAAATTTCTTGACACCATCCTTTATATCTGTTTTTTTTTTCTTTTTTCTGAAGGTTATTTTCATCTCTAGAACCAATGATACCCATTTAACTGCCCAAACTGAAACAAGTCGACGGGTTTGGCAGTAAAAGGTTCGGTGCAGTTCGAAACTTGGAACCATATTTAACTGAACCTGCCCAAATTTAACCTTTATGATTTATAAATATGTAGCCATGTATATTTATTATAACCATAACCACTCGTGTAAGTGTTTTTATACAAACCAGTGATTTAAAAAGTTAAAATTAGGTTCTTACCGTTAGAACTGAGCGGATATACTATCAAACTGGTATAACCGGCAGACCCACTAAACTTAGCTGGTTTGGTTTGTTATCCTCCGAAACTGTAGCAAGTGTTTGGCACTGAATTATTGTCAAATCCGGTCGGTCTGTGAACACCTCTAGGATATATGGTGTTTTTTTGGATGTGCTTCATGTGTAGAGGCTAGAACCTAACATGGGATATATGGCTGTTTGGATGTGTGATATGAACCTAATTACCTAAACATCCTGTTCTATCACTAATTAAACAGGTCCAAAGAATGGTTAACGAAGCCGAAAAGTTTGCAAAAGAAGATAAGGAAAAGAGAGACGCCATCGACACAAAGAACCAAGCAGATTCAGTTGTGTACCAAACCGAGAAACAGCTAAAGGAGCTAGGAGACAAGGTTCCTGCAGAAGTGAAAGAAAAGGTTGAGGCCAAGCTCGGTGAGCTCAAGGAAGCCATCTCTGGCGGGTCAACACAAACCATAAAGGACGCCATGGCTGCACTCAACCAAGAGGTGATGCAGCTGGGTCAGTCTCTCTACAACCAGCCCGGTGCACCAGGGGCTGGCCCAACACCACCCGGTGCTGAGCCATCGGATTCATCATCATCGGACAAGGGACCAGAAGGTGATGTGATTGATGCAGATTTTACCGACAGCAAGTGAGTTATTGGATTGAGTGAAGTAGGCGATTGTTTTTGGGTAAGTCATAAAATGATGTATGAAAAGGGTGATAGTAAGTAGAGTTATAAGAGACCAGATCCCTTGGAAGAAAATGGATACCATGCCACTCCAGTTGAAGATTTTGTTTACATATGATACGCTTAAAATGATTTTTTTTTTTTTTTTTGTTTGGGATTATGCTTCCTGTGTTGTTTAATTTTCCAAATTACAGCAGCCTTTGTTTGTTAATTGTTGCCTAAGCGTTTTGAGGGATAGTGTTCAAGGAGCAAAAAGATAACAAACGCTCGTCGCACCACTCTTGGTCGTGAAATAAACTAGGTGATCATTGGATATATATATAGGGGAAAGTTAGCCGTGAAATAACGTAGGTGATCGTTGGATATACATTCAAGTCGGAGGTTTCCTTAGGCGTTTGGTTTTACCTTTGCAATCTTAATGACAACTTTCGTTCAGGAAAACGGGGATAGGTAGATGCCGTTTGCTTTAGGAATAATCTCTTGATCAAAGAAAATACAAATCAAGATTATTCAAATATTTAAAACTGAGGCATGTAAAAAAAAGAAATAAAAGGAAGTTGCAGTATAATTATTAGGGCTACAAACAAACCGAATTTTCAGCGAACAGTTTATGAACTGTTTGGCGGGAAGTTCATTTATGTTCGTTCATTTAATAAATGAACGAACACGAACAAAAAATTTCGTTTAATGAACATGAACATAGGTCGCGTTTGTTCGTTTATGTTCATTTGTGTTCGATAGTTTATTAAGGTTTTTAATTTTTATACTTCATTTATATTCTTTTATTTTTATTTGTTTTACCCAATAAATAATATATATGAGGTAAATATATAACTATACTAGGTTATCTCCCCGTGTAATACACGGGTTGAACAATATAAGTTATATAAGATAGAAAAATATTTTAAAAAATAAAGAAAAGCACACACCGCATTAGACATATCTTAGTGAAGTTTTGCCAAAGAGTCTCCATGGCCTAATTCTTGACAACGGCATAGGCTATATATACTTTGGAACCCATTCCTGGCTTTAAAGACCACTTGGGAAACTTTAGAGCAAGATTAAGGTAGTTGACATGAAGATTGTGTGTATCCTTTAAAGTAGGGATGTTCAGAATTTGTTTCGAATTCAAAAAAAATCAAAATTCGACTTAATTCGATTTGAATATCAAAAAAATCGAATTTTTGATTTTAAATTCGATTCGATTCAAAATTCGAATAAAAATAATACATATTTATTATACACACACCTATAACTTTAAAACATGGGTTAATCTATGAATTTGACCTAAGTTATAAATTAGCTCATTATCAACCTTAAGCCTAACTAAAGCACATAACTTAAGTCTTAACCTTAAACGAATTTATTCGAATTCGAGTTTCAAATACGAAAACAAATCGAATTCGAATTGAGTGTTTTATTCGAATACAAATTCGAATCGAATTGGTCAAACTTTTAATCGAATTCAAATATAATACGAATTCAATAAAAAAAAACAAATTATTCAAAAAATTCGGTTTGATGAACACCCCTACTTTAAAGGGTAAGCAAGCGATAAATTCCCAATACCATGACGTGGCAAACTTTCTTCAAATAGACTTTTAACAGAGACCAGTTTTTCAACTTATCAATCTCAGGCCGCCTTGGGCATCATATTTACCCTCTCCATATACAACTTAAAACTAATGAACATTAATATCTAACCGCAGTTCATGAAAAAAAGTTAGTTATGCATTCTTATATATTTCAACATAGTAGTGCCCTCAAAATAAAAACACCAAAAGATTATTAGCCAACCGTTGGATTAAAGGAAACAGCCAAGTAATGACAATTTTCATTTCAACAGCAATATAAACAGATAGATTGCATTAATATCCACATTAAGTACAAATGAAAAAAGAAGGGACTAACAGAAAAAAAATACCATGTTCCATCGTTGGTAGAGTAATGGTTCCAAATGTTGGGCGCAGGTAGGCTGCCAACAACTACATCCACTTCGAAGATGGATATAGAGAGAAAGAAAAGAAATGTCATTTTGAACACAAAAAAAATAGTCTGTTGTTGACGATGGAGATAATCTTGGAAAAAAATAGGGTTTAGCCTCATGTTCAAACTGGGTCACAACATGCCACTCAAAGATCCTAGTTTAAAGGTTAATTCTGTTAGAGATAATGAGCGGGAAAAAAAATCTAGATGGCCTGAGCTACTGACTTGTGTCCCAAAAAAGGTTTTATTTATATATTATAGTAGATGAAATCAATAAAGTTACCTTTTGTATCCAATATATGTTTCCATGTTCCAGCGTTGATGCCTTCCACCTCCTACGCTCTTCTCCGGTACTAAGCATATTTGGACAATTAGGTTATATTTTGGATGGATCTAGCTAATGTCTTAATGCATGTGAATTCGATGTTATTCAAAAGTTAATATATGTTCATTTGTGTTTGTTTCCGTTCATGAACACTTGTTTGTATTAATTACTGTCCGTTTGTGTTCGTGTGTGTTCAAGAACAAAATTAACAAACGGACACAAACAAACACAAACATGAGTGTTTTCTAAACAAACGAACACGGGCAGAAAATCTCGTTCGGTAAGTGTTCATGAACTGTTCGTGAACACATAATTTTCTTAACAAACGAACACGAACAAGGCCTTGTTCGTGTTCGTTCGCTTTGTTTGCAGCCCTAATAATTATTCATGGCCAACTCAGCGTTACGCCACGTCTACCTTTTCACTTAATCAATTCTCTCCCGACAAGGGGTGGTTCTCCTTTCATATAAGTAGGGATGAGCTCGGGACGGTATCGGTACCAACCGATACCGATCCCGAAACCGATACCGACCTGAAAACTTCCAAAACCCGATACCGAAAACATACGGTACGGTATCGGTATTGATACGGTACCAGTATGGTATCGGTATTTTACCTTAAAATACCGATACCATAACGATCCCGTACCGATACCGAAAATACCAAAACCGAAAACCTCTAAATGTGAGTACCGATACCGAACACTCTCGGTTCGGTACGGGATCGGTACAGTATCAGTTCGGTATTCGGTAATGTATGCTCATCCCTACATACCACTACCCTTTCTGTTTTTTTTCTATTTTTTATTCATTTTATTTTATATTGATTTTATTCAACTCTAAAACAAAAAAAAATGTTCATTAAAATTAGGGGAAATATCATAAAAAACACTAAACTTTCAGTTTTTTCTCATTAAAGTTACTCAACAATTTTTTGCATATAAAAAGCACTATACTTTCAGTTTTTACTTACAAAAGTCACTTAAAAGTTTAAAAAAACTGAAAAGTACATAGTTTAAAAAAAACCTAAGTGTATAATTAAAAAAGCACACAAATAACTAATCCTTAATGACCAAGTCTTCAGAATTGGGTCGTCAAACTACACCTGCACACCAACATGGAACAATTCTTAGCATTTGCCACGACGGAATGAGGTTACATACATGACCCCACGTCGTTTGGCACTGACGCGTATGAAGAGTTGCTCAAATATGATGACACATCGATTCACCCATTTGTTGATATAATCCGTTAAACAAATCACTCCATCATGCGTCAACCCGATGAGGGTGGTGTATTTATTCACATAAGTTGTGAACAAAGTGAATTCTTTCTCGTTGGTCCAAACCTCTCTTGCCATTTGATAAAGAAAAAAAAATACCATTTAAAAGTTTGAATGGTTAAGAAGAAGATTTGAGATTGTGTGATATTGTAACAAATGTAAAAGGTTATGGGTTTAACTAGGTTAATTAGGTAAAATAAATCCTTTTTTTTAATTATGATCGCCCCAAATAGTCTTTTTTTTTTTAAATAAATGTTACATGTGGTGGTTCGGTGAAGAGGGGGAATTGCACCTTATGAACCGATTCACCACCGGGGGGGGGGGGGGGGGGTTGTATTACGTCCCGACCAATTCCCCGACAACATACCACTGTTCATGAACACTTATCGAACGACATGTTATGTTCGTGATCGCTTGTTAAGGAAATAAATGTGTTCATGTTCGTTTGTGTTTGTTAACTTTAGGTATTGGACAAAAATGAGCGCAAGTAAACACAAATGAACGTTCACGAACACAGATGGACACAAACATTCGTTAAACAATCCTTCATGAACAGAAACAAACGCAAATAAAAATATATTAAATTTTGAATAAAATCGGCATCCTTATCACAAACATTACGTAAATCTTCCCAAAATATACTAACGTAATTACCCAAACATACTTGACATAATTCTGATAATATAATTACCATAAAATAATGTCTAAAAAACGCAGAATTATTAATTTAAACCTGAAGTCCTCATTTAATCAGCCAAAATTAAACTCAAAATCTTAATCTGCCCAAAATAAAATAATAGTTAATTGAGTTAAACAGGTCCATGTGTAAACCCGGAGAGTTGACACAAACATAACCCATACAGCTAAACTTGTTTAGAAGGTTCGTCCATAAATAACCCGAACCCGTATAAACTAAACACAAACCCAAGAATTTCAAGTTATGTTTGTATGGTGTAATATTACACCCATAGTCATAACTCATAACTAAGTAAATTTACATGAAAAAACCTTCATTTTAAGTTGTAATAAAGCAATAACTTATCTTAAAGTTGCTACAGGATAAAATATTAGGGGTGTTCATCGAATTGAATATCGAATATTTGAATTAATTGAATTGAATATTTCAAATAATTTTTTATTTTTTACTAAATTCGAATTCAATTTAAAGTTGACAAATTCGATTTGAATTAGCATTTGAATAAATTCGACTTACTTGAATTCATTTAAAACATGCCCAAAAAACATACTTTACACCAATGTAAATTATACCACAATGATGAAAAGTTCAAAACAAAATATCAATAGTCAACGTTCAAAACGGAAAGTTAGGAATATTCACTCTACATTACAATTTACAAGTTAGGGGTACTACCTGTGAGGTTTTTCAACTTCACTGGTTTCAACCAATCCTATACTGTCACATCACTTCACTGATTTCCTTCACTGAAACAGTTTTTTGAAGGCATCACTTCACTGAAATGTTTTTTTCTATTTTTTTAAATAAACATTATTAAACATATCTAGTCTCATTTTTTTCTAAATATATTTGACATATTCATATTAAGTTAAAATAAAAATAATATAATTAAAAAAAGAGAAATAAAAAAGATTTTAAAATAAAAATAATACTTTAGCTTTTGTTTTCTCTCTCTTTATATGCTCCACACTACACCTACCTATGCATACACAATTTATATGCATCTCCATCTTCATATTTTTCATCAGATGTAAAAAAAAAAAAAAAAAAAAACCTACAACTAAAGAATAGAGAGAGAAAGAAAGAAGAGATTAAAATCTTTGAATATTTATGTGATTTGATAGAGGGAGAGAGAAAATCAGGTGTTACCAGCACGGTAACTAGAACCCGAATTTAGTTCACGAGATCACTACCGCCATGGGTGACGGCGGTGTTACCGTACTGATAGTGGGATACCCGTGACCAAATCGGGTAGTGCCCCGGCCCCCTAATATTAGAATAAAGTTCCAAACTAAATGATTAAACTTAGGTTTAGGTGAGAAGGATACGAAGATAAAGAGGTAAATCGGGTTTGGTAATGGACAATTTAAGGAATTCTATATATATTAAACGGAGAGCTCCTTTGAACAGTAATGGGCATTCGGTAAATCACATAGGCATCCAAGGGCGTTTTAGTCTTTGCACATATTATGCTCACCTAACCCTCATCCCCTTCCCAACTTTTTCTTAACACCCACCACCGCTACCACTATCATCGAGAATCAAACGGCCGGTTACCACCATTACACCGCCACCACACTCACCATCACCACTGTAACTCATCGTCGCCATCATCACCGTAAAAAAATATTTGAAGATAAACAGTATGTCTCCTTCACCATCAGAGCACAACCACTACAGATCGGGTCGTTGAAACCACATGCAACTGATGAAACCATCTACCTTCGTCGTGGTCACTAACATCCCCCGTCGATGGTTGATGCGGGAGACGGTGCTAGGGACAGCAAAAGAGGAAGACAAACGGAGAGAAAAAGTCAGCTCAACGGTCCGGCCACCGAAGCCGGCTTCCATCTTTTGTCTGAAACCCCAATCTCCTTCTGCATGTCTCATATGTTAAGCCGACACTAATATAACAAGATCTGTTGGCGATTAGGGTTTAGATTTTAGAACGAGCTTTATGACACATAGGTGAGGTTTTGTAGATAGAGAATGTTCAAAGATAAGAAAGGTGGAGAGAGATGAGAGGTGATGGTGCTTCGTGGTGGCGGCGGTGGTGTTTTGTTGAGGTAGGGAGGTACCGGTCTAGAAAGAAATGAGAATACAGAGAAAAGGAAAGTTAAAATAATAAAATGTGATAAATTGACAACTGTAAACTCATATTTGCAGGAGTAACATATTATAAAATTGAAGTAATACCTTTCTATTTATTAACGTTGTATATGAAAATCTCATCTTTTACATTTTAGTAAGGTAAAGTTAGACAAAGTGGCTACTACTAACATTACCTGGTGTAGTGAGGCGGTATTAGGATGTGAAGGCATAACATAGCGCCTCCAACATTATTAAGGGGGCACTATGCTTCTAAAAAATCGACCGGCGTTATATTAATAACGCTTCACCCCATTTGAACCAACCAATACAAAAGTGACACGTGGAGGGAGGACAAAAATTAAAACGGTCAAAAAGTTGACCGTTGCGTTCATACGGCTACTTTTTTTTTTTACTTTATATATATGTACATACCATATATACAAATAAACACACAACACAAATAAACATATTATTCAAACACAAAAACACAACTTCAAAACACAAAAATGTTTCCCTATCTTGCATCGTTTGGGGTCCCGTCTCGCCCGAGTGGCTCAAATCCTATGAGGCCAAACACTACCCAACTGCCACCCAATTAGTTATGTGTTTTAATATTATTTGTAATTTTTTATAACATTTGTCTTTTTTTTTTTTTTTTTTTTTTTTTTTTTTTTTTTTTTTACATTTTAGTTAAATAGTTTAAAAAAATAATAAAATAATCAACCAATAAGAAACAGGGGCCTTATCTTTTTTCCACTACCACTACACCTCATTTTCACTTCAACCCCCATGCTGACTCAGCTGCCACGTGGACCAATCAGAAACAGAGGCCTTAAGTTCCCCCCCCCCCCCTTTCACTACACATGGTCTTAGAAACTAATACAATATAACATTTCTAAGAGCATTCACAACCCATTTCCCATTTCCTCTCCCATTCTTAAAATTTAAGAAAATCCTACAAAAACTCACTCCATCCTAACCTCTATCCTCATACCTCATTTCTAAAATTTGCAAAAAACTTATGTTGAGCCCCCATATATATGGGGTCTTTCATACTTCACCCATCTCATTTAATAATAATAAAATAATACAAATTGAAGGTGGAGCGGTTTGATGTTGGTTGTAAAAAAAGAAAATATTAATTAAAAAAGCTTATAGGGGATATGAATGGGGAATGAGATGTGAGAGACTTTGAAAAAGTGAAAGACAAATTTAGAAAACGATATTTTTTCCTTAAATTATATGGTTGAGGATGGAGACGAGTTGTGAATGCTCTAATAACACTAATTAATGATTGATTTTAATCTATTTTAACAAATAGAGAACAATTACTTGCTTCTAAAAGAGTATTTTCTTAGTATTCGTTATTTTTTTCCAAAACCCAAAGGTTTTAGTTGGATATTTTGCAAGTTGTGAGAATCAAATCGGGGACCTACATCAGTGGCCAAACATAAAAGATTTAATTTATAACGATTATAAAATATATAAGTTAAGTGAAATTTATAATGGGAGTAAATCATCAACGGGTCTAAGACTAAGGTATGATAAAATATATTCATATACCATTCTTTTAGCGGTATATTTTTTGCCTTCCCAGATTGACAGATGTTTTCCAAATTGATTTAAATCTGCATTTTTCAAATTCATAAAAAAAAATATTTATACAAACCATTGTAGTATTATCTGTCATGTGAAATTCAAAAAACATTTTTATAATTCAAAAACACATGGTCCATTTTATCATGTAACAAGAACTCTTATATGTTGTCAGATAATGCCTAATACGATTTCACTTTAGTTATGATTTAGTAATTTACCATTCATGCCAGTAAAATAGACCATATTTCATTTTTAGTTGCATTTCTTACCTTTCATGCCTGTAAAATAGAAGAGAGGACACACCAAGAGTACAACAAGAGTATTTGAGTTTTTACCTTTATTGATTTTATTGTACTATAAATTTGGATTTTGGTATAAGAAAATATTAGTTTTTTTCATGAAAGGCAACTGAGTTCGGTCTGCGCAACGCGCGGAAATAATCCCACTAGTTATGTTAATTTTATAGGTAATACCAAATTTAAAAGTTATATACGTTTATATAGGGGAGGGTTATCTTGAGAACGTTAAATATTGTGAGAACAAGTAAAAAAATTAATCAAAATCAATTTTTTTTTAATACAAACCTTATTATAATCAAAATACAACATTAATTCTTTCCAAATAATTCATATTTTCTTGCAAAAACACTTTCAAATTAACTTTTTTATACATGTGTAAATGAAACAGTCCACACATGTATAAATAGTAAATTTACACATGTGTAAAAACAAATTATTTTCTTATACGTTTGAATTTTTACGCGTAAATTGTGTTTTTGAGATTGTATTTTAGTAATAAAGACAAGTGTAAAAAGAAATTTTGAATTTGAATGGTTTTAGATGCCGTTCTCACGATTCGCACGAAATATAGGTGTTCTCAAATTAACTTTCCTTGTTTATATATTTATATAAATATAAATAATAAATAAATAAATATGTATTATTTTTATTCAAATTTCGAATCAAATTTAAAATCACAAATTCGTATATGATTAACTGGACTTGAATTGAATCGAAATTTGAATTTTTCGAATCCGAATCGAATTATGAAAACCCTAAACTCAAAACTAATATTTGTCTCTATTAAAAGTGATCTTTAAGATAAGTGAAAGAGTCTGATTATTGAATACATTTTTTATTTCATACGAAAATAAATCAACCAAAAAATAAATTAAAATAAATACCATCTTCCTGCAATTTGACACGATGCCTCAAGTAATTCCCAATATAGAACTCAAGTCTCATACTGAAAACCATAAAAACACATAAGGATATAATAGTTGAAAAAATAAGCAAACTCATTGAGTGTTCAAAGCCATGAACAAGTTCTGTTTTCGCGCATGCTCTGGGATCAGTCGTTGAACAGTCTCGGGAGGAATGCCTGCGAGCTCTGCAACGCAAAGAACCAACATCTAACTTGTTTATCGAGGTTAAAAAAAATGAGCTAAATGGGGAATGGGTCAATCGGGTCGGCATGTTAAACATATTGAAAGTAGTTACAAAGTCTATTTTTAATGCAAACAGCTTCCTAATTATATTCAGTTTGTTCATGATTTTTATTTTTTACTATTATTATTATTATTTTAACATAAGTTCATTGATATATAAACGGAAAATTACATAAGGATAGTCTGCGCCACCACCCCTTTTTGGATAGAAAACCCTAACCTACCGAGAACTCAAATTTTAACGGTTTTGATTATAGTTGTGAATTTGGAACACATTGACATATGCAGGTAGGGATATGTCAAACCTTTATAAACCATTGTTATCATTTTTAAAATTCAATACAAACGAACGATTTTGAAATTGATAAACCACCAAAACAAGCTGTTTTGGCCAGTTCGGCAGACCCAGCCAACCCTGCTGGTTTGGTCTGCTGCTGTTTTTTTTTTTTTGCGGTTTGGCCCAAAAATTTCGACAACACCGTTTGCCAACTCATGGTCTACAGATTTAGACTGTTGTAATAATATAAGTTTTTTAATTAAGTAACACAATAACTATTTATAAAAAAAGGACAAATAAGTGTTGGTGAGTCAACCCAACCTTGACCATTTTGATCAATGCTATTTTCAACACTAATCTGTTTCTACCAGTCCCCTAACCACCCGTGACCAGCCTCACCCGTCTTGCCACCTTTACTTTCAAGTAAGCGTATTCACGCGTTCATGTTCTTTTTAAACCTATAGTTGTACTTATCATGTACTTATCATTAGCTCAAAAAATCTAAATATTATGTCGATTTTCACTTCATCGTGTATATCCTGTTATAGTCAAATGTGCACCTTTTACGGTATCAGCTTACCTTGGGGTTTAAAATTGAAGAGTGGAGGAAGCGGACGGCCATTTAGAAGACGGGTAGTCGGATCTCTTAATTCATCAAAGAATGGATGCACACAAGCTTCTAACTGTGATTCACAAAATAAAAAATATCAATACTAGTTCACCACTGCCCCTGAAATAGGGTTGTTCATGAGCCAGCTCGACCTCAGCTCTAATTTTAAACCGAGCCGGATTGACTGGTCATAAAATTAAAACCTGGCAGAAAACTTAAGTTTGAGTTTGGCTCGGCTTAGCATGGCTCAGTTTGGCTTGGCTCGGTTGGATTGTTAGAACTTCATGCAAAGTGGGTCGGATAATGATGGAAAGTTGTGATTGAAATTTGAAAGTCTTTTATTTAGGCTAAAGTATTATTAAAAGTGGGGGTTAATTTAAGCGAGCTCACGAGCAAGCCAACCCTGCCGAGCTTCGAGGCACAAGCTATTTGGACAGCCCTACGCTATTTTTTTAGTTTTAGAGATGCTAAATTAGAACTTACAGCAGTGCATCTTAAATTGGGTGAATACTGGAAAAACCTACAAACCAAGTCCACGGCTTCAGGAGGTAAACGTTTTTGAAAGACCTGAAAAATGAAATAAAGTGACAATTAGTTTCTAGAATTATTATAATTAATTCAAATATTATTTATTAATTATTAATGATAGAAGAAAGTATACTTTGTGCCATGGATGAGGCTTTATTTGTGGGAACCTGAATTCGGTATAGTTTGGGTTCATGCATTTGATCTCTTCTCGCGTAGGTGTTCCTAAAACCTGTATAACAATCATATCACATAAACTCAGTCCAAAGTTTATTTGAAGGTGTTTAGAGAACTGATTATCCAATCCAATCCAATCCAATCATGATAATA
Source organism: Ambrosia trifida (assembly GCA_028751855.1). Classification (NCBI taxonomy): domain Eukaryota; kingdom Viridiplantae; phylum Streptophyta; class Magnoliopsida; order Asterales; family Asteraceae; genus Ambrosia; species Ambrosia trifida. The sequence continues at coordinate 57,459,466 of CM054128.1, read as the reverse complement.
TTTCAAACATTTTCAAAACACGTGTCCAAACAGTAGATAACTAATTTAATACATTACATAATTATTTTTTTCGATAAGGTTAGAGACTGATAAACTATTTAATCTTATAATAAGTTATTTATTCTTGAAAGTTAATAATTTAACCAACTTGCTTTAACAATTATAAAGGAATAGCAAGAAACCTTGATAAACATATTCGGTGATTAAAGATCTTGATGACATATTCTTTTGTGTGAATACTTCTTTACATTTATGTTTAATATTTAAAAATATATAATTACATAGTGCTTTTGAACAGACATCAACGTCATGCTAACCAGTGGGATCAAGTAAAACGGAACTTATGCTGGACATGTGGCCCTCAGATGTAGTGATGAGCACAAAAACCGATTAACCAAAGTAACCGACAAAAATGTAACGATAGAAACCAGTAGAAGCTGGATTCTTGGTTTAAAAAAGCGTGCCTAGGCTCAAAGCTCAATAACGCTCAAGCCCCTGCGCTTTTTTTTTTTTTTTTTCAAAAAGCCCACGAGTGGCGCGACTTGTTGGCAAAAAATTGACCCTGAGCCGCACGCCACATACTTTTTCGTATTATTGTGCATTAGATTGTTGTACAATATAATTTTCAGGTTGTACATGTATGCAATTCCATATTAAAACATATATAAAGCTTACTTGTCTCAAAATATTGGGTAAATGATGCTAGAAACCTATAGGAAATAAATAAAAAGTTAGATAATTATTTGCGCCTCGGGTACGAAAAACGTTGCGCTTGGCACCTCAGTTTTAGACATTGTTGCTTTTGTGCGCTTTTTAAAACCAAGGCTGGATTCAAACCTCAGACCTCTAACCTTACACAAATGACAAAACCTCCCTTCCAATATGAAAGAAGTTCAAATTGAGAAATTAGATTACCTTAATGATCTCCACTAGCTGATCAACGCCACTTTCTCCAGGAAACAAGGGCTGCAAATGAATCGACCAAGAGAATGATGACATGTTTGGTTGCTTTCATTAGAAATACAGAAACTATAGTACCTGTCCAAGTAGTAATTCAGCCATCACACAACCAGTTGACCATATATCTATCGCCGTTGTATATTCAGTGGCACCAAATATAAGCTCTGGAGCGCGATAATATCTTGAACATATGTAGGAAATATTGGGTTCTCCTTTTATCTGGAAAAGATATTAAGGAAATCGAATAAAATATAAGTAATAATTGAAATTAATATAATATTATGAACATGTTTATATGACTTACCAGAACTTTAGCACTTCCAAAATCACAGATTTTCAGCTGATGTGTGTGTGGATTTACCTTAAATTACACAAAAAAAGAAACACGTGTTTTGTAAATAATAAGTAAAAAGGGACCGAATCAAACACACGCCTGACATCCATCTTAGGAAAGAATCTTACTAACAAATTATGAGGCTTGATATCGCGGTGACATATACCAATGCAATTATGAATATAGGCAAGCGCTCTGCATATCTGCAAACAGAACCACACATGTTAACAAGAAGAAATAAAATAATTAGTTTGCCAAAAATTGTAAAATGGCATAAAATGTTAACTCTGTTAAAAAGGGTAAATTAAAAAATGAAAAGTTAAGTAGCGCGTGCCTGATACGTATACAACTTGACATATATCAAAGGCATGCGTTGGTTCATCCTAGTATAATGACGAGCGCTGCGGCTAACCGTTTCAGGAACAAAATCAAGAACAAGATTAAGATAAAGCTCTTCTTTATCAGTGGTTGAAAAGAAATAATGTTTTAAGGACACAACATTCGGGTGGTCCAACATTTGCATAATTTGCAGTTCCCTGTTTTTATAACGCTTGTCTTGAAGTACTTTCTTGATAGCCACAATCTCTCCGGTCTCTCTGCATTTAGCCTGAATCACAAACACACAAACAAAAAAAAAAAAAAAAAATGAAGTCTAAACCAAGTAAAAAGGTAAAAGGAAAAAAAAATCATTACTTGAAAAACGACTCCAAAAGATCCCGTTCCAATCACATGCTCAGCTATGTAACTGACCGTCTGTCATAAACCAAGTTATAAATGTTTTAAGACATGACATAAAACAAATGGGCGTTCGGAACTGATCCATTGCCATGAAAAAAGACCAAATCTTAAAAAAATTATTACTTCCAACCTGTTTTGACTGACCATTACGACCACCAATTGTTGTTCTTATTACATGCCCTGCTTCAGTACCCACACCGTGTACTATCTCTGGCTCACTATCCTGAAATGAAAGTAACTTTATGTCATTCAGAGTGTTCACCGAAAGCATTTATCAAACAGTAATTTTCCCAATGAAATGATACTTCCACCAGCGTGGTTTTAAAAAGCGTGAGGCGCACCAAGGCAAGAGGTGAAGGTGCATGCATCACGTATGCGAGGCACAAGGTGTTTATATAATATTTTTTTATATTTATGATAGGTATCTATCATCACTTACCCAAAATTTAGATACAAATAACCAATAGATACGACTAAATATATAAATAACCTCTACCTCAAACGTGCTTTTTAAAACTTAATCTACAAGTTAAATGCGCACGAAATAATCAATCTATTTGCCTACAAATTTGGTGTGCAAGAAGCCTCAATCCAACATAAATAGACATTAATGATTAATACAGCAAAAGAACAAGATTTTATGATAGCTAAAAGAATATCTATATTAAATCAACTAAAACAAACAAACAAACTTACACTAACTCTTTCATCATCATGCTCCACCTTGTCCCTAAGTCTCATCTCAAGCATCTCACGCCCCAACCAATCAACCGAACTAGACGACTCATCGAACCCACCGACGGTTCTTGAACTGCCAACTCCACCATGTCCTATGCTGGCTGAAGCCATCTTATACTGCGCAAGAACCAAAGGCGCTAACAATAGTCACACTCCACGTACACTTCTTGAATGAGAATCTGTGTTCATAACACATCATAAATCACATAATAAACATGAATTAAACATTGCATAACATATTAACATCTGACATCTCCTCTCACACAAGACAAAACTCAAAATGATCCTACATTCTACAATTACATCGCAATTGACTAATTTCCTAAAAAAAAAAGAAAAGACAGATCATTTATACAAGGGCTGGCTAAACGTACCCCTTTAACTAAGGCCAAACGTGTGGTTTAACGCCCCATCAAAATTTGGAAGGTTCTCATTGGCCCGGAGGGCTGACATAAGGGCCCACACACTCGTCCCCTCTCTCGCGCCTATTACCTCACTCTCGAGAGAACTCTCCCCCGGTGTTAAAGTGGTGAGCTGGATGGGTGTGCTAGCCCACACCGTGCAGCCTAAATGCACCCCCTATAGACGTTTCATATGTCACCGTTGTTTTATACGGCCAATATAACAACTTACTTGAAAAGGGTACGTTGAGTAAAAACAAAAAAGATGTTCCTTTATAAAACAACCATGTATCCCTAAAAGAGATATAGTGAGTCATTTCATGTGTCTACTTTAATATTTTACTACTCAAGAGGGTGTGGTGTATATTTAACCAACATAATTCATTAACAATCAGATCTAACTAAAAACCATCCTAAATTAATCAATCATAAAGCAAACACATATTACTAAACTACACAATCAATACCAATAAAGAACATATTCCAACACCCTTTCCTTTACTTAACCAACCAAACAAACATTCCTCACCTCAACAAAATTAGCAAGATTTCTAGACCTGGGCATTTCACAATCAACTGACAATAATAAGATGAAGATAATGTTGTTATTGGGTAAAGAACTGAACTTTACACTTATATCAAACAGGGATTTTCTTCTCTCTCTATCTCCATCTGATAATAATAATAATAAGAAGAAAGATGGGCTATTTGCTTTTTGATGTTTGTTTTGGGATGGATGCTACACACTGTTACAAAAGAGAGAGAGAGAGAGAGAGAGATATGAAGAGAAGGCTTTTGGGCTTTCTGACACAAGTTGGTGACAGAAGTTTGTTTTGATTTTACAGTTTAATAATAATAATAATAATAATAATAATAATAATAATAATAATAATAATAATAATAATAATAATAATTCATTTACCACCCTTTAATGTTTCAAACATGTTATGTCTTTTTTGTTTTGGGTCTTTGCTTTGATTTGATTTGATGTTAATGTACTTTATGCTTTTGTATTTTGGATTGGATTGTCCAATTGTAGATGATTTTGGTGATATTATTATTATTATTATTATTATTATTATTATTATTATTATTATTATTATTATTATTATTATTATTATTATTATTATTACGTGTATATGGTCTAAGGGTATGTTTGGCAAAGAGCTTTTAAGAGCTTTTAGAAGCTTCAAGCTTCAAGCTTTTAAGAAAAAACTCCTACTTAATAAAAGAGCTTCAAGCTTCAAGATTTTAAGAAAAAACTCTTACTTAATAAAAAGTCTTGAAGGGGCTGGAAGCTTTTAGGTTATAAAAAAAGCTCTACAGTGAAAAGCTACTAGTAGTAGCTTTTAAGAAAAAGTTCTACTAGCTACAAACTTTTAGTTAGTAAATGACACAAATACTCATTCTATTTTAAAAATAAAATAAAAATCTTCTTTACAATTTTTTAATTATGACCATTTTGGTCATTTTATACATTTTATTAAAAGCTTCAGCTACTCTGCTAAACACCAAAATATATTTAAAAAGCTTCCAACTAACAGCTTTCAGCTAACAGCCTCCAGCTAGTTTTGCCAAACATACCCTAAGGGTGTATAGGACTAGAGGTAAAATGATGGGTATTTTATACCGTCAATTTGTGGGTCGAGCGTGAAGGTTAAGACGGTTTTAAAAAGTTTGGTTGGATGTGACAAGTTAAAGCTGAATAAATTAATGAGAAAATATGTGTGATTGATGTAGAGTTTGTTTAAAATTGAAGATTCGAGATAATAGGTGAATCATGGTTGATGAATGGCTCGGTCGTGATGAGCCTCGGTAAATATGTCTTGTGGAAATTGGTTTTATCATGTCAATATCAAGAATACAAAAATGATTGATAAATCATGAAAAAAGAATTTTACCCATAAATCGTATCGATTGATAAATGATTGCGGTTTGATAGAGAATCACTTATCTTGTTTATACTATCTTGTAATGAATTTCTAGAATGGACAGCTAGAGGTTTTATATATTGGTTAAAATTTTTTGAAACATTCTACTACTGATAATCGAAGAATTGTTAACAAAATATGTATTTGTTTGTTCAACACTGACTCCTCAAAACTCTAATTGTATTTTTGTTGTCTAATTGATATGTTTCAATTTATTTTGTTACTAATACTACTACTACCTCTACCTCCACTACTACCACCTCTATTGCTACCTCTACCTAACTATACCACCACCACTATCATTATCACGACCATGACCACCACGACCACGAACATAACCACCACCACTACGACTACCTCTACTACTGCGTGCTACTGTTGCGACTACAATTAAGACGGGGTGAATACTGCCACCACCACATCTCCATACATTTTACTTGGTATCTTCACCTTTTTAAGGAACTGCCCTCCATATTTATACTTCATAGGTATATTTACTAATTCAAGTGGTGCTAGCCAACAACCTAATATCAATTAGGAATATATAGTATGATCTAGAAAACCGCCTTCTCTATATATATGCACGCTTTAGTAAAGTAAGAGGGTAGAACACTTTAATCAATTCAAACAATGCTGGCAAGAGATACATTGTCAAAGATATCAATCCTTTCATATCTCAGTATTAAATAAACTAACGCACCTTTTGTGCTAGTAAAGGGACTTTTAGAATAAACAATGTGTTCTTTTTCATTTTATTTAATGTTTTACCTTAAATGATCATACGTATTTTGAGTATATAAATTCAGCCAACTTTTCGTATCAAATATTCTAATTTTTTTTTTTTTAGGAAATTTAAGGTAACGATTAGGGGTGAGCCTTTCGTGGTTCGGACCCATAGGAACCTTGGACCCGACCCACGAGAACCTTGGACCCGAACCTTTTTAAATATATGAGTCGGTTTTTGGTTCTAGATTTATATGAATTATCGGTTCCAGGCCGGGTCGGGTCGGTTCTAAACCCACGGTTCTAATATAAGAACCACAAGAACTGTTTGTGACTTTTTATTTTAATTAAAAAATAAAAAAATAATAATCTTTTTTAGTCTTTTCGCTATTCGTTTTTACGTGTTATTGTAATCGATTTCATGTAATGTTAATCTAATAATAAAAATATTATTTATATGAATAACAATGTATTTTTCTTGAAATAATTTTCGGCTTGATGTATATGCATAGATGTGATATATTATATAGTATATATTATATCCAAATTTGAAGTAAATATTTATGTATATTGCTCTGATGTGTTTGTGTGTGTATATTTATGATGTATACATAACACATTAACATAATGTTTCGAGTGATGAGAATGACAAGATTGTTACGAAAACATAAGTCGAGAAACGAAAAGTGACTTAAAAAAGAAACTCACGGGCTATTGGTAGAACCATATGGAGGAATTCTTTTACGAGCATGATAAAAGAATAGGAATATGTAATCCTCTAAAAGTGGCTATTACATTAAAAGGTTCTAGAGGGTCAGACCCTTTACCCGACCCATTAGAACCTTTAGGACCCGGAACCACATATCCTTTTAAGGTTCGGTTCGTGGTTCTTAATTTCAATAATAAAAGGGTATATGGTTCTGGTGGGTCCGGGTCGGGTCGGGTCGGTTCCGGACCCTTTGCACAGCCCTAGTAACGATCATGGTTTATGTTGTTAAAACCGCTAAAAGCATGTTGAGTCTATACAACTGTTAGACTATGTGTTGTGGTTAGAGGTGAGTCACAACTTGATCCAGTTATATTGTGCCAAGTAGGCGCTCATGTGTTAATGGCTCGCGACCACGGACTGTTCACTTGATTCCGTTGTAGGTCAAGGTGAGCGGGTCTTTTTTTTTTTTTTACCAAATAATAATATTAAACATAAATATTTTACAAAACATTTTTTTAAAACATTACATTAAATAAAAAAAAAATACATTGCACTAAAAAAAGTTACACTAAAAAAACATTATATTAAAAAAAAGCTACACAAAAAAAACCCACTACATTTAAAAAAAATCTAACGTAAGGTTGAGCTTGAGCGTAACTTTGCCACGCCGAAACGTGGTAAAAGTCATTCCCAACCTTCGAAAGGTACCCCACGTGCGTAAAAGCCAGTAGCACGTCTTCTTTTTCGCCGAGGAGATCTTTGGAGACCTTTTTATACGCAATTTCGAAGTTTTTACACTTCGATTTCAGATCCCCGTACTTGTGAGAGATCGAATCACAAGTACGTTTGGTACCCCCGACAAGGTTACCAAATTCCACTAGCACCTTTCCCCACTGTGGTCTGCGGCTTCGAGAACCACGACCTGCCGAGGCGTCGTCACCGTGAACTTGATTATAAGCGATTATTAACGCTAGTTCTTCCTCCTCGGTCCATTGCACCATGATTTTGGTTGATTTTGAAGATGAAGATTTAAAAATTGGGTGAAGGTTTGAAGAAGATCTGGGTCCCTGAGGTTTGGTCAGTTTGCCACATCAGTCCAAAATCAAAACTTTTTACATCTGGGTCCTTATGTTTTACGTTTTGTCTGTTTTTATCGTATTTTGATGTTTCGCTTATATGCGAACCCGTATTCGCGCTTAACGCATCGAATAACATCGTTGGACTTCGTGAATGCTAGTTATGGGTGTAGCAAGTAATAGAATGTCGGATTTGCAAATATGACTCGATTATGGAATGATGCGTGTGTATGTAATTAAATTGATATGTGTGTATACATAGTAACAAATACGGTAAGTTGATTTGTTATGCTTTTGTAGATTGAGAATGTCATGTATGTATGGGTACTTATACCCGGGTTTGTGTGAGAGTTTTATGTATGTAAAGGTTCGTCATTATCTGTAGATTAAGTATAGGATTGGAAATGTCATGTTTGTCCTAAAGAATACATGAAGGAAGAATAGTATGACAGGTCATGATAATTTATGTATGGGAAATTGTACGCAAGTATGTATTGTAGGGTTATTAACCTTTTGCTATGAGAATGGAAATGAAGATGCAGGTATGTAAGTATGAATGCATGGGACTTGGAGGTTCAGATTCGGGGTATCCCACCCGAACTTGCAAAAAGGCGTTTGAACAGGATCATGGAGTATTGTTGGATGTTATTTCCACATTATGAGTAATTTGCATGAAGTCACTTAGTGAACTAACGAAACGGTTATGTGGTGATTGCAGGTTGTCTTGTCTACCTAGTATTGAAAGGAAAGGATGGAGATCGAGCGAGGAAGCAGATTGTACGTGGTCACGGTCACATAACCTAATAAATATGAGTCACGTTGAATGTAATAAGAAACACTAAAAGATGTAACACCAAAAATATATCTTAGAAATGTTTTCCAAACATTTGAGAATGTTCTATAAGCAAGAAATTTTCTGGTCCGTATTTTCCGCTGCATATTTTCTGTAAAACAGTCCAGGGTGTTAAAAGTTGGTATCAGAGCCCTAGTTTGAGTGAAATCTCGTACAAGGAAGTAAGTACTTGAACTCAAACTTGTGTGCTCTTGAAATCAGTGACCCGTACAATCCAAGACTCGATCGAGGCCCAAAGGTGAGCTTTTGTGGATAATGAAGTGGTCTCAAGGACACGATCCAAGATAGATCTTGAAAATTTTGGAAAGGATAGAATGCTCGCAGGTACGTAGTAATAATACATTGGTACCGGTGGGAGAGAATTCTCAGGGATGGTAAAATTTAGATGGAAAACAACCATGTTGTTTAGGGAATGAAATTGTAAATGTAGCACGAAGCTGAAAACCAGTCCCCATGCATAAGGTAATGATTACATGAAGGCACATGGATAGCATGTGGACTGCGCACCTGGCCAGTGCACAAGAAGCATGCGATACACGTGAGACCATGAGAATCATCACATGTATGCCTGGTAAACATGGAAAGTAAGTGGTCGTGTGGGTGAATGGGTGGAATAAACTTCTATAAAAATGTGAATGTGAAGGGGTTCCCTTAGAAGGTATCAAACTAAACATATGTATATTGTGCCGATAAACTAATTATGGCAATGAATGAATAAGTAACTAGACATCAGTTGTGGGTAAAGTAGATGCCTCTCAAGTGATAGAGAAAAGTCTGTATTGAAAGGAAGGGTTGGAATGAAAGGTTTGAATCCGTAGGTAAGCACAGATCAAACCTATATAAATGAAAGGATGGAATGAAAGGTTTGAACCCGTAGGTAAGCACGGATCAAACCTATATGAATGAAAGGATGGAATGAAAGGTTTGAATCAGTAGGTAACCACGGATCAAACCTATATAAACGAAAGGTTGGAATGAAAGGTTTGAATCCGTAGGTAAGCACGGATCAAACCTGTATGAACGAAAGGTTGGAATGAAAGGTTTGAATTCGTAGGTAAGCACAGATCAAACCTATATGAATGAAAGGTTGAAATGAAAGGTTTGAATCCGTAGGTAAGCACGGATCAAACCTGTATTAATGAAAGGTTGGAATGAAAAGCTTAAATCCCTAAGTAAGCACATATTAAACTTATATGGATGAAAGGTAGAAATAAAAGATTTGCATCCGTAGGTAAATACGGATCAAACCTATATAAAATAAAGGTAGGAATTAAATATATGAATCCATATGTAAGTCCCTCCACTTACTCATTAGTCGGCTCAGCCCTGATAACATGAGAATGTTGAATGACCGTAAAAGGTCAAATGGGTGGAATTGTAGAAACTGTAGAAATGACCCTGAACGGGTCAAATGGTGGAGATGTAAGAATATAGAATATAGAATAATCCAAGTAATGGGTCAAATTGGGTAGGATATTATAGAAAAATAGAATAACCCATCAAACGGGTCATTTGGATAGGAATGAAGAAGAGAATACATTTTTCTCTAACCAAGGTAAAGCACAATGTTAGTAACTTAGTTTGGATATGCATGTTGCGTGACATATAAAGATGCATATATATGTAATGGAAGATTGTAAGGCATGGTATTGATGTGAGTTTATTTCAGAGACCTGTGGAAACGAATGAACGATTGACCTTTTGAAGGATTCGTACATTTATATGCAAGAAATGAATGATGTTATGAATTGTAAGAATGCAATGTAGAAATTATTATAAAGTAGTAAGATATAGCACTATTGACTTTGAAAAGCCAGATTGTAGAAAATTTACAAGATAACGAATAAAACTTAAGGATGTTGCATAGGAAATGAAATAAGTAATGTAGTATAGCACGTGAATGGGAAATCAAGAAGGGAATGTATATAATTAGACATTACAAGTGAAAGAATTATTGAATGGACCATTGAAGGTCAATTGTTATGAATACAAAATATATATCTAACCAATGACTTTGTAGATACGAATGGTCGAATTTTGGGATATGATGAAACCTACATAATAGGTGATATGATATTAATGAGCTAGAACTCGTCATGTGAATGAACTAAACCAAGCTAGGTATGGCATGAAATTGTTAAGGAGAAAGTCAAGCCAACATCTGGATGGTCGGTTAACGTTGCGAAAGGAAGGTTAGTGAATTTGGTTATTTTGTGATTGTCAAGTAGGAAATTGATATGTCGAATAGTACCCCCCGTACGAATGAATGGTATCTTAAGTGTGATGTAGTTCGGAAAGTTTGACTTTTAAAGGTCAAAAGACGAATGATTCCTAGCTTAGACTCGATGTTGTTAAGCAATGGGCATATGCCTATTCTAAGTAGTACATGAAATGAGCTAACAAACAAATAGGCATGAATAGAATCGCTCTGAAGTTACCATAAAGGGTTAGGGTGTGTATAGTAGATGTAACGGTTCGGTAGTGACTATAGAACGATGTCTAACTCTCAAGTTGAGTATGAATAAGTTGGGGGTGAAATAGTAGTTATGTTATGATAGTGATAACCCCGATTGAATGATTTCAATATGCACATGTTCATGATCTAACTCTGATGAAATATTCGGAAGTAAGTAAAAAGGAATTATAATTGTGGAATATTGTGGTATGATGATGATGAATACTTATCTGCCTAGTGCAATTATAAAAGATCTAGTGTGGTTTATGAGGTGAAAGATGGTAATCACAGTTCGGTATGCTTGATAATTGCATGAAGGTTTGTTGTTAATATTAGAAACTATAAACACATAATTATGTTAGCTCACGGTTAAAGTTGTTGTATAGTCTATAATGTGGCCTTGCGACATGGCATGAACTCTTGAATGAAACAAAAAGAACCCACATGGGAATTGGAGGAAGAGATGCAGACTCACTACCCTGCTTTATTCTGTACGTGTTAAGGTTTCGAGGTCGAAACCTCTGTAAGGGGGGTAGACTTGTAACACCCCAAACTTAAAATAATACTAGTAGAGGGTAGTAAACAAACATGTGTATAAAATAAAATGACTTAGTCACTAATGTTGGGTAAATAAGGTAATTGGTTAGTAACCTAATTTATGACCTAATTGACAAGTAACAAAGGGGAGGGGGTAAATTTGAATAACATTATATCTATGGGTTAAAAGGGGGATGGCTCAAAACAAAACAAACTCCTGGAAGAAGGAGATCACATATTTAAGAGAAGGAGATCACCCCCAATCCTAACACCCACTAATCAGCCCCAAATCCAAGCTAAAATCAGTTGTTGGACCTGCATGTGAACTGAATTCAAGTCCTTAGGTCATAATAAACTCAAGGTGAGTTATAGGATGTATTTGATGGTTGTTGTATGTTGATGAAATTCTTGAATAATGGAAGTAATGCATGATTGTTGGTAATCTAACTTAGAAATTGAAAGTAGTGTGTTTAATTGTGAAAATCTACCAAGTTGCATGTAAAAATTCTGTTAATTGAAGGGAAATTGAGTGAATTGAACGGTATCTCATAAAGTTGGAAGTGGGTGTTGATCTTGGAGCAATCCAAGATCATTCTTAATTAAATTGTTGAATATATGGAAAAGAAAGTGGTGATTTGCTATGTTTGACATCTATTGAATGAAGGGTATCTAATGTAGGTAAAGAACATGATGATTGATGTTATGAGCTAGGAATCTAAGCATGAAATACTTGTACATTGAGCTTAGAATGTCGTACGCATACCAAGTGTTTGATGAAATGTCTAGATGAGCATGATGTGTGAATTTGTGTGCAAGACTTGACAACTATGAAAGTAATGTGATAATAGATATAATTGATAGTAGGTTAACATGAGGATTGTGTTTTAGATAGCATTCATGTGAGGATTCAGTTGATTGTATGAGTTGGTAAGAAGTATGCATTAGTAGCGTGTGCACTATGCTTAACTAATATGATGCACGACAGGTGTTGGATTAATTGGTAAGATGAATGATCTTGTATATTAATGAGATATGAATATAATGTTATGGAGAATTTCATATGGTCTAGTATGTCAATATGGACATATGTTTGTAAGAAGAAAGTTTGTATAGTTGAAAGTTGACTTTCTGGAAAGTTAACTGATGTGGATATAACATGGTAAGTTTTCTAGCATGATTGTGAGATTGGGGATTGTGTGTGAGACACGTTAGCTTGGTTATGTGACATATATGATGTTAAGTTTAATTGCTTGAATTATGGATCAAAAATGGTGTGAAACTATGTCTTATGCATGTTATAAGTTGATCTATGCAAGTCAATGTAATATGTGAGTTGGATATGAATGGCTTATGAATGAACATGTATGTTAACAATGATGTGAACATGATGACATGAAAGGAAAGGAATGATGGACTCAAGCATGGGAGGCTAATGGGTCAAGATGAGGCAAGCAAACAAGCATGAACTTGGAGGACTTGAGGTAAGTGATTCCCGAACTTAACTTGCATTATGATATCAAATTTATATGTTAATGTAGTATGGGAATCTTGAAAGAAACAATTAGTTAATGGTGGTGCCAAGGTAAGAAACATGGTGATGGGTCAACCATAGATTGACCCATGCCTGGCTTCATATAAAGGAGATAACAGGTCATCAAGGAAATGTTACGCCATTCACGATGATACCACGTAATCCGGGTAGTTTAACGCCTAGGAAAATCATGGGGAATGATCTTAGAACCTTGTGAGGTTTGGGTTTTAAGATATGCCATTAAAGCATGAAAAGTGCATAATGGGCGCAACCTCACATCAGGTCCGGGCGCAAGGTGACCTGAACGGGCGCAACCTGAATCTGATGGGAAAAATAGGCTGATTTGCATCCTCTAGGGGCGCAACCTGCCCCTCCAGGGGTTGCGCCCCCACTAGTTATTTTTCTATTTTTATCGTATTTTGATGTTTCACTTATATGCGCAACCCGTATTCGCGTTTAATGCATCGAATAACATCGTTGGACTTCGTGAATGCTAGTTATGGGTGTAGCAAGTAATAGAATGTCGGATTTACAAATATGACTCGATTACAGAATGATACGTGTGTATGTAATTAAATTGATATGTGTGTATACATAGTAACAAATACGGTAAGTAGATTTGTTATGCTTTTGTAGATTGAGAATGTGATGTATGTACAGGTACTTATACCCGGGTTTGTGTGAGATTTTTATGTATGTAAAGGTTCGTCATTATCTGTAGATTGAGTATAGGATTGGAAATGTCATGTTTGTCCTAAAGAAGACATGAAGGAAGAATAGTATGACAGGTCATGATAAGTTATGTATGGGAAATTGTACGCAAGTATGTATTGTAGGGTTATTAACCTTTTGTTATGAGAATGGAAATGATGATGCAGGTATGTAAGTATGAATGCATGGGACTTGGAGGTTCGGATTCGGGGTATCACACCCGAACTTGCAAAAAGGCATTTGAACAGGATCATGGAGTATTGTTGGATGTTATTTCCACATTATGAGTAATTTGCATGAAGTCACTTAGTGAACTAACGAAACGGTTATGTGGTGATTGCAGGTTGTCTTGTCTACCTAGTATTGAAAGGAAAGGATGGAGATCGAGCGAGGAAGCGGATTGTACGTGGTCACGGTCACATAACCTAATAAATATGAGTCACGTTGAATGTAATAAGAAACACTAAAAGATGTAACACCAAAAATATATCTTAGAAATGTTTTCCAAACATTTGAGAATGTTCTATAAGCAATAAATTTTCTGGTCCGTATTTTCCGCTGCATATTTTCTGTAAAACAGTCCATGGTGTTAAAAGTCGGCTATATATATAGCTCGAGAGGGACATGAGGATCACACCACAACTTCACAAAACTCTCTAACACTTGAACACTCCTTCTTTTTCCCTTGGTTATAATCAACCGAGCCCAAACACCCCTACAAAGGCTTCATTCGATCACTAGCCATCAACCTTTAGGAGTCATTTGGAAGGAAGTTAGCTTATTTTCTTTGGTATTATCGGCTATATACACGTGAGGTATAACATCCGAACCATTTTCCTTCTTTATACACTTTGGTTACATATGGTGGCCACCCGAGCACACACACACTCGCTCACCCCTTAACAAATGATCTTTTTCAAGAAAAACTTACTTAGACACTCAAGTTTTATGTTAAAAAGTTCAATGTTTAAGCTTATGTATACACACATACGTACATTGGTACATACACCTTGGAACACATGTATATGGACGTATACGAGCACACACACATACATATGGATGTATGCGTGCGTGTGTGAGGCCGAGACCCGGCCCAAGAATAGTAAATTTCGCTTAATCTTACAACATACCTCATGGTTAGATTCATAAACATGTGTTAAGAACAATAAAAACAATTGTTAACCAGCTTAACACCAGAGTTTTCTGAAAACATATGATATGCGAGTAATACCAAGGCAAAACACCTAAATGTGTTATTTTTATGCAAAACTGTCGAAAGATGTGTCCATATGCCACCCTAGACTTACATAACTGTGACATAAGTAACACTCGGTAACATTTAGTAAGACAAAGCACTTGTTTTTCTAAAAACAGACTAAACATCGTCACATAAATGACAAAACAAACATTTCTGACACATACAGTGTGTGTGACACGCGTGGATAATGGTACAGAGCCCCTAGTCCACGGGTGTTGCAGTCGGGTGAACAGTTGCATGATAGTTAGAACAAAACATAGACCTAAGGTGCCTTTATATGAACTTAGGGCATCCCAGACCAGACACACAGTGCCGGATCCAGTTCAGTCTAGCATTCAGATACCAAGTGAGTATTCACGGCCCATTTTTACAGTTTTTACATTTTTCCGGGGGGAAAACATGCGTACATTTTTCAGTTACAATACATGACTATTATGTGAACATGAGACATTACAGTTCAGGATCCATTAAGCCCTCGTGTCACACATCATACCATAACCGTTAGTTATGGACTTAGCCATGAAACACCGGGATAGATCTATTGGGTTGACACCCCCACTCTTGGTCAGTCGCTCTGACCGGATGACAGATATCAAAAGAGTTCTTGTATTTCACATTATTTCATTGTCTTTAGTGTACAATGGGCGAGGCACAACATGTCAAGATTTGGTTATGTAACGCCTCGCTATTTCAAAATAATAATGATTATTATTATTATTATTATTATTATTATTATTATTATTATTATTATTATTATTAATTTTTTTTATAAATGTTCACATGACTATATATATGCCCATTATTAATATATACATATAGTCCAAATACTCGAGTTAAATTAGTTTATGTATACAAATCCCGTAATATAATTAGTGTCGTGATAAATGGAATAAACGAGACCGAGTCAGTAACTAGATCGTATACGTGGTTGACATCCACCTAACTTAACCTAGTTCACACCAAACCCTACCTATTTATTATTTAAACTCTTTAACCCATCTTCAACCTCCAACCCTAGCCACCACTACTTTGAATCACCCTTCCTGCTTTTGTTTAAATCTGGTGTTCTTGACTTCATAGAGCATTCACAGTCAATTCTTCTCCTTTATCTCCTTCCCCCCCCCCCCCCACACACACACCAGACCACCACCTCACTGCCGCCACCAACCACCTTTCCTTCTCCTCCTCCCTGTCTCTATTCTTCACAGCAACACACCCCTCTCCTGTTCCTCCCTAGATAAACAACAACGACAGCAGCAAGAAGCCACCGTTGCATCGTCTTCCTCTTCCTCCATCACTCCAGCGGTGCCACCGCCAACCAACACCCGAACCATCACTCTGGCCGCCCAACCCCCACTTCAGACCATCGCTGACAACCACCACCATCCGAGCCCCTCTCTCTTTTTCCCTCCCACACACACACACTCTCTCTCTCTCCTCTCTTTAAACAGCGGCCGGCCACCACCTTACTTGGTGGTGGCAGCGGCGTAAAGGTGATGTCAGGCTCAGTTGGTATGGTCACTGTGACCGGTAACATCCATGGTGTTTTACTATTACTAGCTAGTTGTTTTACTATTTTTTTTTGAAACATTAACCAATAACTAAGCTATACTTACATAAATTATCTTGATGACGATCACATATATATATTTATACATATTACTTATTCAAAACATATAGTTCTCGCCTATTATAATTTTGATGACTTAAACCTTTTGTCGCGTATAAAGACTTGATAAATTGTATTGCGTTTTGTTTGATCTATTGTTGTTTTGGGAAAATATAGACAACTGGAGTTGTCTGGTTTCTTACAAAAACAAACGAGACTTTGCCCAAATTTTTATAAAATATAAGCAACATATCGGATAGTCAAATCTATTATTTTGTACAATTAAAGCTACGTATTACAAGTAAATTTTATTAGCTAGCCTTACTTTATCATACTAGAAATATATATACTTATATATATATATAAACCTAACATATACACTATCCAACCTACGAAACAAGTTAACTTTCGAGTCAAGTTATACATATATTATATTATTAATAGAAAATGTGTCTTTAACAATTACCTCAAGACGCGACCCTGAAAATAATATATTAAAGTATATATTTTAGATAACTTTACACGTACGCATATTTTCAATAAACCAAACCAAGTTACCATCGGTTCGTTAAGTTATACACATCAAGACACGTATTGTTTACAATACGAGTCTAGGTAGTTGAATCAACTATCTTTACAACCAGGAAAACGAAATAAACTTATTTGCATTAGAAATTAAGGCATCCTTTACTTGTAATAGGACACAAGATATCAGTCAATCCAGCTTCAAACATTGTTTGTTATTCATTCATAATGCACTCCAGGTGAGTTCATACTTGTCCCCTTTTTACTCTTTATCACTTTTGAGGTGTAAACATGTATCTTATGCAAAACACACTAATTCTTTTGATATATTGTAAAATACATCCATTTCCAGTGTAAAATTTGTATAGTTTTCGAGTCGTTTAAATAGTACTTTTATTAGTTTTAGGCTTGTACCGGTCTATTTTATTTAGTATAGGTTTTTATAGATTTTTATTAGTTTTGCGTCGTTTTTAGTACTTATTTATTTATTTTGTATTTTGTAGGTGTTCATTGACGTTGAAGCGTAAACGAGCAACTTTGATCAAGTCAAGAATACCCGAGTCAGAAGCACGAAGTTATAATACTATAATAATAATAATAATAATAATAATAATAATAATAATAATAATAATAATAATAATAATAATAATAATAATAATAATAAGAGTTAAAAAGTGACTTTAGTCACTTACGGCCCATGGCCAAGATAAAAAAAAAAAGGTTAAGGGCTCAACAAATATAAAAAAAGGCGGTGGACATTTATTGAGGGAGAATATTATTCTGGAAGGGGAGAGCCACATCGACGTCAAAGAGGGAGCTGCCATATTCTTTGGAGAGAGACATCAAGACAGCAGCGGCATATTATTATTAATCTAGAGGAGTGGAGGTTAAGGGTTGAAGCATAGGTGTCAGCACGGGTTGGTTCTAATTTATTATTTATTTATTCAAACCCGTTGTGAACACCATGAGTATTATTTGTTTTTATTGTTTTGATATTATCATGACAATTATTGGCTAGATCCTTGATGCTACCTAGGCGATGATGAATACGCTTGTTTGATTATTTTCTTTTGGTTTTGGAACTTTTGGTTGTGGATGAATTTTAAAGTAAAGAACTCTTTATTTTCTAGTTTGATGTATATGCATATTTAGTTTTGTCTAATTAATTTTTATAAACTCCACTTGCGTTTTTGTGAATGTCTTTCATGTATGAATGCAGGTTAGGTTGCGGACTGGGTGTTAGCAGCTAGTTTATGGTTAATTTATGCAGGTTATCCATAGGAGTTGTAATTGTTAGTTAGGTAATTCTAAGTGTTCTACCAATTCTCAATAGCTGTAAGGTGCGAGATTGTTGGTCTGTCTAGGGTGTTAAATTGCTAGATCTAGAGGCTTTGTGAGAAGATCTTCCTAGTTTCTCTAGCATTCCTTGTAGGCCAAGTCTTATCAGAAATATTGTAGTTACCCCTTGCACTTTAGGGTGTATTGTGACTTTCGCGCTGTGAGGTAGACTGTCTAGCGGGTACTTTAAGATTCGAGTAGGTAAGCCTGTAAGGGTAACCTCTCAACCGGTGGTTTAACGGCTTATAGGTAACCTTTGGTTTCTCCTTGAGAAGGGTCGAGGGTCCTCTAGTTTATCCTGTAAGTTTAGTATTTTAAGATCCCGGTTCCACACCAGTTCCATGAACATTAGAAACTTATCATTCATGTGTAGGATTCTAGCTTAGGTAGTGCCTTCCCATCACTTGATCCGAATTCCAGTTTCCAGCTTGTGTTTTAAGTTATTTTAGTTTTATTTTATTTATTTTTATTAGTTTATTAGAAAACCCCCCTTTAAGCAATAAAACATTATTAAGTCAGTTTGTAGATAAGTAATCGAGTCTAGTTTACGTTTTCCACTAGAGTCTCGTGGGTTCGATACTCAGACTTACTTTAGCTATACTGCACTGACCGGTACACTTGCCGGTTGTGTTGTTTAGGTTTAGAGAGTCTTAGGTTATAAATTTAAAACTTAGAGTGTCTAGTTTAGGTTAATTTAGTTAGTTTTTATTAAACCACTTTGAGCACATCAAGTTTTTGGCGCCGTTGCCGGTGACTCTTGGCGATTGCGTTTACTAGCTTTGATTATGCTTATCTGCTATATCTGTGCTACTTATGTTTTGTGTTAAGTCTGTCTTTTTGGATAGTGAGTCGTAGGAGTCTAATTGTTTGTGTATTTTAATTTCTGTCGAGTCTGTAAATATGTTTGAAATTTGTGGAGGACCCTATTTTACCATTAGATTTCCACAAAATGCGGGGTCCTCTGCACATTATTGTGCTAATTCCTTTGTGCAGCCGCATCCATACTATTCACAGGGGTGTCCTACATATTATTATGATGACTCGTATCAACAGCCACATTTTAATCAGTATCCTGATCAATTTTCTGGAAGCAATTCTTGTGAGAATAGTGGTAATGATTGGAGTAAAATAGAGAGTCTGTTGACATTATTAGTTGATAAAGATGAAAATACCCAGAAAATGTTAGCAGAGCACGACACCATCCTGAAAAACCGACAGGCTGCTATTTTAGATCTTCAACGAACACTAAAAGACATAGCTAGGAGATTAGATGAAGAAGAGAAAGAAAAGGTTCAGCAAGAGCAGTTGCCGAAAGTCGGTTATACATATGATGAGGAGGGAAACTACCTCGGGTACATGAACGCTCGAGGGGAGTTGTTCCCAACGTTTCCAGAAGAAGGGAAATAGCCGATCATGGAATACGTAGATGAGTCAGATGAAGAGATCATCCCAATCACGGAGACGAAAATGGACATTGAAGTCCCACCTCCGGTGCCACAGGTTACTATATATGATTTTGGGAGTGACTCTGACGAAGAGGACGACGAAGAAGAATGGGCGGCGTATCAGAGGTCGTTAGTGAAGAGAGAAGTGATTGAAGAAGAAGTGGAATTGGGAGATTCCATAGGTATGATGTTTGGTGCAGAGGAAGACAACGAGGTGAGTGAGAAGTCGTTGTCTGAAGAGGATGAGTTTTTAGATCTGGAATTAGAGAGTTTGCCTATTTATGAAGAAGTGGGGGAGTCTGATCCCGATGGGGATATAACATACCTAGATGCCTTACTCGAAGGTGAACCGACAGACATGACTGAACCTGCACCAGATGAAAGAAATAAGTGTGTGGATCATCCCATGGAAATGGTGGTAGAAGAAGCGCACCATAGCTGGCCCATGGTATTAGTAATAGATGGAAATTCAAAATCAATAGCACCACGGGAGAGGGCAAAGAAGAAAAAAAGAAAGGACCGGAACCGAAAGAGGATCAACGGCTGGCACGATGTGGAGAAGAAGAAGCCAGTGAATGTCAAGCACGACCAGTCTATTTGCTACATGTCACGCATCCGGTTAATTCCAGGTAAGTTTAAATTTTGGTGGTCTGACCCGTTAAGAACTGTTAAATTATTTTTCAATTTCACCAATAAATATTTAATTGTTAATAAGAGTCGAGTGGAATTAAACGGGTTAGATAGGGTACAGATAAAAGAGAAGCCCCCTGATTAAGTTTAAGTGTGGGGTGGCTCTGTAGATTTGTACATTTATATTTATACTTTTTTTTTCTAGCTTTTCATTTTTTTTATTTGTGGTCCGTCTTTCAGTCGTGGTTCATAGTTTTTTTTTATCTTTCTATTTTATCTTTGTTTTTGTGTCTTTGAGTCTGTTTGCGTGTTTGCTTGGGTAGAGGAAATTTCACCATGAGCGGATCCAATGTATCATCTTTATATATATTTTATGAGTGGGAGTTTTGGTAAAGGTTTAAGTAATAAAAGAGAATTTTTCTTAAAAAAATAAATAAATAAATAAATTAACTTTCTGTGAAAAAAAGGCTTTTCACGTAATGTGAGGAGTCTGGGCTGACCTGTTCGCCTCATGCGACCAGCTATTACCCCGGAAAGTTATATTTTTTTTTTCGCTTGCAACGCGTGTTGTGATCACCAGTGTCCTTCACGTTGAGCGAAAACCAGATTTTTTTTCTTATACCCATTTGGTTCTACCACCATTCACCGCCATTTTGCCAAGCAGGTACGTCTTCTTGTTTGTTGTTATATTATGAGTCTAAGTTAGTAGTTGTGTCTTTTTATTTTTGTGTGGTTCGGTATTATGCTCGGGTTTTGTCTGTTTTGTTTTGCGCAGGTTTGGATTGCACCACCAGTACCCAATCTCCATTCGGGTGATTCTGAAGCTGTTTATCATTTATCAAGGCAAGCCCGAAGTTTACCATTGTGTCAGAGCCGATCGCGAATGAAATGCTATACGATCGAGCTGGATTGGACTAGATTTTTTTGTAGCTTACGCGTTAATAAACCAGCTAAGTCCTTTCCAATTTGCCCTTGTCTTTTTATTTTTGTATTCGAAATTTATTTTGTTTGGAGTCGTTTTCTATTCTTACATTGAGGGCAATGTAGAGTTTAAGTGAGGGGATGGGAAACTGTCGTTTAGTCTGTATATAGAGTCGTTTTGAGTAAATAAAAAAAACTAAAAATCCAAAAAATAAAAAAAAAGTGAAAAATTTGAGAAAATGTCCCTGATTTTGAAGTTTGCACTTACATAAAATATGGGAAATGATAGATAAAGTCAAGTGTGTGGTTTTCAAATATTATATGTACTAGAAGAATAAATAATCAAAAGCGTGTTGATTTGGGATATGTGGGTAGGCTCGGCCGGTAGAAAGGTTTCCTTTGAAAAGTAATAAATTAATTATGTTAGGCTATTTTGTGGGTTCTCATCTAGGAGAAACGGGGAGACCGAAACCGCCAAAAATAGTATAAGAAGCACCGTTATAAGTAGAAAACCGTTAGAATTTCTAATCACCTAAAAAAAAAGAAAAAAAAATTAGAAATCAAAGAAAAAAAATGCTGAAGCTTAAGGTGCCTGGCCACTGGGATAGCGACTTGGATTGGTCACACCCTCTGAGTTAAGGATGCTGAGATGAAAAAAAAAATTGCTGAAGCTTAAGGTGCCTGGCCACTGGGATAGCGACTTGGATTGGTCACACCCTCTGAGTTAAGTATGCCGAAAAAAAAGTGATTTTAAATTCTCTTGGTTTTCTACATAAGACGGTTGGGAAATGGTCAATTGGTCGTTCCTTTAGCTTCATAAGCTTGAGGCGGGATTAGGAGGAACTGTGGCTTCCTTCGAGTGAGACCCTAGATAGACTAATCAACATGAACTTAACATAAATAAAAAGGGGTTTTGAAACCGGTGTGGGTTTAAGAGGATCAATATACCTGCAATCGCAATCAACACGTTAGTAGATTATTAATTAAGTAACCTATGTTTTGAAACTGGATGTAAACCTAACTGTGATTCCATAGCATAATTCTTTTTCAGGGACGAAAAAAAGATAAGTGTGGGGATATTTGATGTATTGTAAAATACATCCATTTCCAGTGTAAAATTTTTATAGTTTTCGAGTCGTTTAGATAGTACTTTTATTAGTTTTAGGCTTGTACCGATCTATTTTATTTAGTATAGGTTTTTATAGACTTTTATTAGTTTTGCGTCGTTTTTAGTACTTATTTATTTATTTTGTATTTTGTAGGTGTTCATTGACGTTGAAGCGTAAACGAGCAACTTTGATTAAGTCAAGAATACCCGAGTCAGAAGCACGAAGTTATAATACTATAATACTACTACTACTACTACTACTAATAATAATAATAATAATAATAATAATAATAATAATAATAATAATAAGAGTTAAAAAAGTGACTTTAGTCACTTACGGCCCATGGCCAAGATAAAAAAAAAGGTTAAGGGCTCAACAAATATAAAAAAAGGCGGTGGACATTTATTGAGGGAGAATATTATTCTGGAAGGGGAGAGCCACATCGACGTCAAAGAGGGAGCTGCCATATTCTTTGGAGAGAGACATCAAGACAGCAACGGCATATTATTATTAATCTAGAGGAGTGGAGGTCAAGGGTTGAAGCATAGGTGTCAGCACGGGTTGGTTCTAATTTATTATTTATTTATTCAAACCCGTTGTGAACACCATGAGTATTATTTGTTTTTATTGTTTTGATATTATCATGACAATTATTGGCTAGATCCTTGATGCTACCTAGGCGATGATGAATACGCTTGTTTGATTATTTTCTTTTGGTTTTGGAACTTTCGGTTGTGGATGAATTTTAAAGTAAAGAACTCTTTATTTTCTAGTTTGAGGTATATGCATATTTAGTTTTGTCTAATTAATTTTTATAAACTCCACTTGCGTTTTTGTGAATGTCTTTCATGTATGAATGCGGGTTAGGTTGCGGACTGGGTGTTAGCAGCTAGTTTATGGTTAATTTATGCAGGTTATCCATAGGAGTTGTAATTGTTAGTTAGGTAATTCTAAGTGTTCTACCAATTCTCAATAGCTGTAAGGTGCGAGATTGTTGGTCTGTCTAGGGTGTTAAATTGCTAGATCTAGAGGCTTTGTGAGAAGATCTTCCTAGTTTCTCTAGCATTCCTTGTAGGCCAAGTCTTATCAGAAATATTGTAGTTACCCCTTGCATTTTAGGGTGTATTGTGACTTTCGCGTTGTGAGGTAGACTGTCTAGCGGGTACTTTCAGATTTGAGTAGGTAAGCCTGTAAGGATAACCTCTCAACCGGTGGTTTAACGGCTTATAGGTAACCTTAGGTTTCTCCTTGAGAAGGGTCGAGGGTCCTCTAGTTTATCCTGTAAGTTTAGTATTTTAAGATCCCGCTTCCACACCAGTTCCATGAACATTAGAAACTTATCATTCATGTGTAGGATTCTAGCCTAGGTAGTGCCTTCCCATCACTTGATCCGAATTCCAGTTTCCAGCTTGTGTTTTAAGTTATTTTAGTTTTATTTTATTTATTTTTATTAGTTTATTAGAAAACACCCCTTTTAAGCAATAAAACATTATTAAGTCAGTTTGTAGATAAGTAATCGAGTCTAGTTTACGTTTTTCACTAGAGTCTCGTGGGTTCGATACTCGGACTTACTTTAGCTGTACTGCACTGACCGGTACACTTGCCGGTTGTGTGGTTTAGGTTTAGAGAGTCTTAGGTTATAAATTTAAAACTTAGAGTGTTTAGTTTAGGTTAATTTAGTTAGTTTTTATTAAACCACTTTGAGCACATCAAGTTTTTGGCGCCGTTGCCGGGGACTCTTGGCGATTGCGTTTACTAGCTTTGATTACACTTATCTGCTATATCTGTGCTACTTATGTTTTGTGTTAAGTCTGTCTTTTTGTATAGTGAGTCGTAGGAGTCTAATTGTTTGTGTATTTTAATTTCAGTCGAGTCTGTAAATATGTTTGAAATTTGTGGAGGACCCTATTTTACCGTTAGATTTCCACAAAATGCGGGGTCCTCTGCACATTATTGTGCTAATTCCTTTGTGCAGCCGCAGCCATACTATTCACAGGGGTGTCCTACATATTATTATGATGACTCGTATCAGCAGCCACATTTTAATCAGTATCCTGATCAATTTTCTGGAAGCAATTCTTGTGAGAATAGCGGTAATGATTGGGGTAAAATAGAGAGTCTGTTGACATTATTAGTTGCTAAAGATGAAAATACTCTGAAAATGTTAGCAGAGCACGACACCATCCTGAAAAACCGACAGGCTGCTATTTTAGATCTTCAACGAACACTAGAAGACATAGCTAGGAGATTAGATGAAGAAGAAGAGAGAAAAGGTTCAGCAAGAGCAGTTGCCGAAAGTCGGTTATACATATGATGAGGAGGGCAACTACCTCGGGTACATGAACACTTGAGGGGAGTTGTTCCCAACGTTTCCAGAAGAAGGGAAAGAGCCGATCATGGAATACGTAGATGAGTCAGATGAAGAGATCATCCCAATCACGGAGATGAAAATGGACATTGAAGTCCCACCTCCGGTGCCACAGGTTACTATATATGATTTTGAGAGTGACTCTGACGAAGAGGACGACGAAGAAGAATGGGCGGCGTTTCAGAGGTCGTTAGTGAAGAGAGAAGTGATTGAAGAAGAAGTGGAATTTGGAGATTCCATAGGTATGATGTTTGGTGCAGAGGAAGACAACGAGGTGAGTGAGAAGTCGTTGTCTGAAGAGGATGAGTTTTTAGACCTGGAATTAGAGAGTTTGCCTATTTATGAAGAAGTGGGGGAGTCTGATCCCGATGGGGATATAGCATACCTAGATGCCTTACTCGAAGGTGAACCGACAGACATGACTGAACCTGCACCAGATGAAAGAAATAAGTGTGGGGATCATCCCATGGAAATGGTGGTAGAAGAAGCGCACCATAGTTGGCCCATGGTATTAGTTATAGATGGAACTTCAAAATCAATAGCACCACGGGAGATGGCAAAGAAGAAAAAAAGAAAGGACCGAAACCGAAAGAGGATCAACGGCTGGCACGATGTGGAGAAGAAGAAGCCAGTGAATCTAAACAAAAATTGATTTCAAAATGTTTCCAAAAGAAAGAAACACAACGCCTATCCCGCCGCGCTACGCAAGTTCCATGCTAGTTACATATCTCACACATTAGTAGATATACTAAGTACACAACATGATTACTGAAACGCACTTGTGTTCATTGATTACCATGATCATGGCACACCAAGATGACCCTATCATTCTTTCGGATTCTGAGGAGGAGGTCGTTCCGGATAGCTCTCTAGCCGACGTTCTTCAGTAGGGTTATGAGCCCGATTGTAGTGACTCGGATGTCGAGGATGATCAGATGCAGATTGATCATGTCGTATCGGACGATGAGGATGCCGTGCCTATAGGTGAGGCATAGGAGGAGGAGGTTGCACCCCAGCAGCAGCCAGAGCCCCGGGTGCTGTCCCGGGCTAAACGAACTACTAAATAACTAGGGTTTGTAATTGGTTATTTACCGAAAACCTTGATAGAATTTCACACTATCTTAACGTACCTGTAAATTCATGATTACGTTCCAGACCGCAATCACCAATTTACCTTACATTAGGGGTTTGTGTCCTTCTATACACATGTAAAACAAATAATGCAAAATAATCTTGTGATTGAATCTTTGTATCAATGAGTCTAATAAATCTTTGTATCAATTTACATGTATAATGTATCCGAATATGAGTCCAATTGTTGAGCAGGAAAAGACTCCTACCAGTTAGTGAGTAGGAACCTCTACCGATTGTTGAGCAGGTTCGATAGCCTCCACCAGTCGTTGAGCAGGTTGTAGGGCCTCTGCCGACTGTTGAAAAGGCATGATGACCTCTACCAATCGTTGAGTAGGTTATTTGGTACCCTACTAACTGTTGAGCAAGTACTTCATCCTCTATCAGTTGTTTGATTAAGTGTAACAATTGTTTTTGGTTTATCACCTAAGTTGCAAATTGGTAATACATACATGTAAGCAAGTTTGTAAATGCATCAAGTATCGAGTATAGCATGCGAGTTGTAACCGAGTTGCCCTAGACAAGGTAAATGACTCTAGGTGTGTTTATAGCAAATGGTTTATATTCCATGCTTTCATGTATCATGAATAATCAATTGTTTAGGTAGATATCAAATCCTCATGTATAGCTAATATTCAAGTTTGATGCAACGAACAATTAAGTTTTCAATAGTATGGTTATCGTGGAGATCAAGTTCATGTTTGAGGAGGTATAGGATGTGAATTTGGTTTTGGTTTTTGAGAGATGATGAAAACTCAACGTAACATCAAGGTTGTGAAAAATGGTGAATGTGTAAATGGTTGATAAAGGGTTTAATTTATAGGGTTTCAAAAAGACGCAAGTATTAAGGTGATCATGCAGAATAATCGTGGGGTTTGAATAAATAGTTAGATACAAGCGTATGAGGAAACATGATTGTGGTATTTGCCAAAAATTTATAATGGTTCGATCAAGTTTAAAATAAGTGGGTGTCAATGGAAAAATTGTAGAGTGAATTTTGTTCCTGTGGATGGAAAGATTTTATTTTCAAAATTTGGTTTTGTATGTAAAGCAAAAGTCATTAAATAGTACAACTAAATTGATTTAGATCAAAATATTTCGATGAGTCATAGGTTTTAAACACGATGTCGGATTTCAAAAATCATGGATTTGTTCAGACGTTTTGTATAATAGGCTTCGAGTAATACATAAAAGAAGTCATTCTTAATAGATTAAAACATTTTTATCGTAAATCATTTGTTACGCCAATAAATTGTTCAATAAAAATTTGAAATTTAGCAAATAAGTTTGTGGAAATAAAAGACTCTTTTTAAAAAAAAATTATATTTATTTGTTATAGTTTGTGAAATTCCCAAGTGATGAAAGTTTGACAAAATTCAGTACTCTTTAGCTTTGGTGTTACAGTATCTCCTATACACAGATTATAAGGTTACAGTTTAAACAAGGATTTTAAAATCTCGAATGTGATGAAATTTTATGGTTGATGGTATCTTCAAAATATACATATATATATATATATATATACACATAAATAAAAATGTAGGGGGGGGGGGGGGGAGTTTAAAATAAAATTGGCCAGAAACATCAAAGATAATAGATTTATATATGATGTAAAGGGAAACATATGATTTTTGGTTAGATGTTAAAAATAATTAGACTTATGGGTAATATTGTAAGTTTGTAAAATGAATTAGGATTGTGAAACCCAGAAATGATTCATAAAATTTAAGCTAATGAGGGAATTATATAAGAAGAAAATATATTTGAATTGTAAAAATTTTGAGATTCAAAACTTAGATTTTATACGGGAGTGAGGGGGTATAAATGAAAATGAAACACAAAGATTGTAAATATCTAACCCCGAATAAACGAAAATGTTGGCTTATCAAAACAGATCAGGTCTAAGCCCAACGAATTTGCCTTAATAATCTAGAAGTACGTTAGGATTGTAGCCAGTAAGTGAAAGAGAGTAGGCAAGACCAAGTTAGGCTAAGAATAAGGATGAGGATAGGGATAGAGATAAAGATAAAGATAAGGTAGAGCTACAAGTAATTGAAGCAAATACTGGTTAAATTCCTAAGGTTATAGACTAGATTATTTTTCTAATAACCTAATTCCCTATAACCATGGCTCTGATACCAATCTGTAACACCCCAACCGATGGCGGAAACATCGAGGTGTCACGTAAGAATGAGTATACAGTAGCACATGGTATTCAAGTTTTAATTGAAATTTATTTAAAGTAAAATATCCAAAATTGAAAATACATAACAAGTCTTGAATGGAATTCTAATACATCAAAAATCCAAACAAAGCATAAACTTCAAATTGTCTCCTCATGCTAACTCTCTAGACTTCAATCATCATTATTTCCTGTTGAGTTGTAAAAATGGGGGGGGGGGGGGTCAACTAGAAGTTGGTGAGAATACATAAGCCATGTCAAGCAATTAAGTTTAAGAATAAAAGTTTAGCAATTCATATGTCTATGTAAGTTTAAGTCTATATGAATAAACATGAAGTGTAGTATGCACATAATCAAACCTCCAACAAGTTTAGGTCCATCCCGTCATCCACGGTTCACCTTAATATCACGTTGGAACGATAACAATCACCCGCGCTCCCCATAAAAGATGGTCAACGAATCTAGGTGGGATTGTCAATCCAATAGATCTATTATTGAGTATCGCCGGCTTGGCCATAGCTAATGATTATGTATGTTGAAGTTTAAGTCTAACAGTTGTTGTCTAAGTCATGAGGCATTAAAGTTTACAACTAGACATGTATGTAGAATTGCTTAAGTATAATGTTGCAAGTATAAAGAATTGCATAAACATGGTTACGTAAACTCACCTGAAATTCACTGTGTAAGTACTAGCAAGTAGCAACAAGTCTGAACTTGGATTAATTGAACTCTTGTATCCTATTACAAATAAACGATGCCTTAAATTCTAATGCAAATAAGCTTGTTTTTGTTTATTGATTGTATAGATAGTTTATTCAACTACCTAGACTCGCATTGAATGAATGCGCGTCTTAAAGTGTGTATGACTTAACGAACTGTTAGTAACTTGGTTTGGATTCTTGAAAATATATGCGTATGTATAGTTATTGGAAATAAATAAGTTATTGAAGTTATTGGTAAAGACACATTTTGTATAACGAAATTATATTTACGTAGCTTGACTCAAATGTTAATTCGTCTCGTATCTTGGGTAGTAAATATATGTACTCGTTAATAAACATAAATATTTCTATTTTTGACGGCGTAAGATTTGAAAGTTAGAATTTATTTGTAAAAACATAATCTCGTCTATACATAATCATAAACTTGAAAGGCCGATTTGGTTATTATATTTTATAAAAACTTGGGCAGAGTTTCCTCTGTTTTTGTAAGAAACCAGACAACACAAGTCGTCTATTTTAACTCAAAACATCAATTGCCCAATTTCACAAAACACAACATTATTTAACAAAGCTATTTTACACGACGAAAGGTTAACTTATTATAAATCTTATGCTTTGACAAGTAATACATTTATATAAGCGTAGTTCGAGTTGTTAACTCGCATGAACATAAGCTCGTCGTTATCCGATTCATCCAAACTAACAATAAAATAATCTTTGTTATAATTCGTTCGGTTCGCTTAAGTTTTCGCAATGTATAAATTAATATATATATTTACAACCTAATATAGAATAAAAATAGTTAAACAAAAGTCATGGCGCGTTATACCTTCCTGCGAACAACTCTCGAATCGATACGCATTCGCCTAGAACTAGAGCTGACCAACTTTGACTGTTGACGAGATTGACCAGCTTTGACTATGGTTGACTGCTGTTGACCGAATCGAATCTTGACCAAAACTGACTTATGTTGACCAGAATAAAATCTGAATAGGAATCGAGGCCCAAATCCATCATTACTCCAAACACTTTCAGACCATCATAGACAGCGTTCGACCTACGTGACCATCTCCGGTCACTGGACCTAAACCGACCAAATATCTCTACCGGCGGCAATCACGATTAAACCTGAAATAAAGAGACCAACAGAACCCATATTGAAAACCCATCTCTGGTCGCTTCATCGCAACATCCGAGGACAGGACAACAGGGACGCCACCCCTGTCGCGTCATCCACCTAGCACCGCCACCACCATTGATTGTGGTGGCCGGCCGGTTCCTATTATTAGGGGAGCGGGGCTGAGGTGGTGTTTATTGGTGGTTCGTTGCTCAACGCGTGGGGAAAGGAGAGGAAGGTGGTCAGCCGATTAGAGGGAGGAGGAAGAGAGTGGTGGTTGAAACGCAGGGGTAAGGGTGGTGGTTGGCGGCGGCGGCACAGGTGGTGGTGGTTGTTGGCTGCCGCCACTGCTATAGAGGGGGAGAAGAGATGTAGCTTGGATGCAATTGAAGGAGTAGAAGAAAAATAAGGTGCTTGATTAAGAGAAAGGGGTGGGGGCTAGGGTTTTTGTGTTGAGAGGAAGAAGAAGAAGATTTAAATAGGTAGGGTTTATTAGGAGGGTTAGGTGGACACCGTGTATACGAACCCGTTACCGTTTCGCTTCTCGTTAATTAAACAGTTTATTGAATCTACTAAATAATTATTTCCCGTCACTTTATTTTTAGACAATACATTTGTTACATGTATTTATAGTCGTGTTAAAATTTATAAGGATAAGTGTCAGTTTACTAGTATGCTATTACTTACATCGCGTTATTTGACGAATTTAGATAATTAAATTTATATATGCAATAAGAATGTATTTCTTATTAACGAATTAAAATTGTTTTATGAATAAAATATTAATATTATAATATTAGAGAAAGGCTGGGCGTTACAATATCACCCATGTCCGGGCGGGGCGCGTAGGATGTACACTTCCGGAAGCAAGTACTCCCTCCGCCGGCTCCTATCGCTCCAGCCGAGGCTCCTGCCCCGAGCCTCCGGCACCAGCCAATTCCCAGCCACCGGCTCTAGATGACCCAAAGCCGACTAGAAGGAAGCTTCTTCGTAGATCCCAGGCTCGTAGGAGGACTTACTTGCTGACTGTCGATGGATTCCTAGCCTACTCTAACGAGGAAACTGACGGCGAGGCTCCCTCTAACTTTGAGACTGGAGGTTCATCTCAGCCACTCTTAGATGCCCCACTACCTACTGGCTTCGAGCCAGCTCCTGTACGCCACACACTACTCCGTCCATGACATGATTGGACGTCACGACACGGAGGTAGCAGTGTTGCGTGGGAGGGTCCAGGGGATTGAGGACGACCTGTATTTAGCTGGCAGTACCAGAGATCCTATTCTCTACCGACTGTCTGAGTTGGGTACACATGTTCACAAGGCTGAGCAAGGACGTGCTGCGGTAGAATAGCGTGTTGCTGAGTTAGAGGCTAGATAGGATGATAATATTATACAGTGATATGTGTCTCACTATCTTAAAACATGTGTATTAGAAGAATATGCCTCCCAAAAGAACTACTCGTTCGACTTCTAAGGAAGAAGCTTTTCCGACCACCTCAGCGGACCTAGCCAGGGTAATCGCAGAGGCCATTGCGTAACATGAAGTGAACCGCACCGATTCAAGCGGTGGTTCGGGCACTGCAGGCCGACGCAGAACCCAGGAACCTGAGACTGGTAAAGCTTTTGCCTATTCCTTCCTAGTCTTAATCGTACCATATGCCAATCCTTTCATTGACGATCCAATCTTTCTGACGCTGCAAAAGTAGAGAATCCCACACGTGGGTGTTCCTACAAGACTTTCATGGCATGGAAGCCCTGGAACTTTCGTGGGTCAGAAGGAGCGATTGGTATTGTCCGATGGATTGAGAAAACGGAGTCTGTGCTCGATATCAATGGTTTTGCAGAAGACTAGAAGATCAAGTACGTCACCTGTACCTTCCAGGACGAGGAGCTGACATGGTGGAACCTACAAGTGCAGACCTTGGGTCGCGAAGCTGCCTACAATCTCTCTTGGGTTGAGTTGAAGTCGATGCTGATGGACAAGTATTGCCCGCGCAGTAAGCTGCAGAAGTTGGAGACCGAGGTCTGGAATCTGTCCATGATTGGTGCGGACATCACGGCTTATACCACTCGATTCCATGAGCTTTCTCATCTAGTTCCGCACATGGTTACCCCTGAGTACAAGCGGGTAGAATGATATATCTGGGGACTTTCTCCTAAGATTCGTAGCATGGCTACCATTGCTGCTCCAGCTTCCATTCAGCATGCTTTCACCCTTGCTCACAGCCTTACCGACGATGCGATATGCATGGGATCCCTAACCCAAAAGGAGTCCGACAAGGGTGAAGGCTCTAGAAACAAGTGTAACTGGTCCCATTTCAAGAAGGGGAATGGTGTAGACGGCGATTCTCGCAAGAACCCTGAAACCCTCAAAGATCTTGTTGCCACCGCTACTGACACTCGCAAGCCATACAACGGGCCCCACCCACTTTGTGACAAGTGCAAGTACCATCATGTGGCGATGTGCGACAGTATTAAATGCGAAAAGTGCAAGCGGATGGGACATCCCACAGTGCAGTGTCGATCCAAAGCAGTTGTGAGTTCTGACGGTAAACCAAGATGTTTCGAGTGTGGTGCTACCGACCATTTCAAGAAGGACTGCCCCAAGCTGAGAGGTCAGGCTCATGGCAGGGCTTTCATCATGGGAGCCGATGACGCACACGAGGATCCTAACGTTGTCATGGGTACGTTCCTCGTAAACAATCATACTGCTTCTGTACTATTTGATACCGGTGCTGATTTAAGCTTTGTGTCAACTGACTTTAAACGACCCCTCGGATTAGAGTCACATAAGTTGCATGAACATTTCTCCATAGAATTGGCCAATGGTAAGACAATTAGGTCCGAAGAAGTAGTTAAGGGTTGTGCGTTAAGGTTAGGAGCTCATGAGTTTAGTATCGATTTTCTGCTGATCGAATTAGGTAGTTTCAACATCGTGGTTGGTATGGACTGGTTGTCGAAGAAACGCACAGAGGTCATCTGTTTCACAAAGGTGGTTCGAGTTCTGTTGCCCAACGGGGAGGTTCTGTCCATACGGAGGAGCGCAGGAGGACCCCGTTGCGATTAGTGTCTTGCATGAAGGCACAGAAGTGCATACGAAAAGGTCATTTTGCTTTCTTAGCAATTGTGCATGAGAAGAAGCCAGAGGTGAACCGGATCGAAGACATCCCTGTCGTGAGAGATTTTCCAGAGGTCTTTCCCGAAGATCTGCCAGGAGTGCCACCTGCGAGGCAAGTCGAGTTTCATGTTGATCTCATTCCCGGAACTGCTCCCGTAGCCCGATCACCTTACCGCTTGGCTCCATCTGAGATGCAAGAGTTGTCCGCCCAGCTGCAAGAGTTGCTTGACAAGGGATTCATCCGACCAAGCTCGTCACCTTGGGGAGCTCCAGTTCTGTTCGTCAAGAAGAAGGATGGATCATTTCATATGTGCATCGACTACAGAGAGTTGAACAAGCTTACGGTGAAGAACCGCTACCCTCTTCCCCACATTGATGATCTGTTTGATCAGTTGCAAGGCTCCAGTTTCTACTCGAAGATTGATCTAAGGTCAGGCTATCACCAGTTACATGTTCACGAAGAGGACATACCCAAGACTGCTTTTAGGACGCGATATGACCATTTTGAGTTTCTGGTTATGCCATTTGGTTTAACAAACGCACCAGCAGTGTTCATGGACCTGATGAACAGGGCGTGTAAACCGTACCTCGACAAGTTCGTGATAGTATTCATTGATGACATTTTGATTTACTCACGTACTCGAGAAGAGCATGAGCAACATCTGAGAATGATTCTAAATCTACTCAAGCAGGAAAAGCTGTATGCCAAGTTGTACAAATGCGAATTTTGGATTCGTGAAGTTCATTTCCTCGGTTACGTAGAGAACGAGAAAGGTATACATGTCAATCCAGCCAAGGTAGAGTCGATCAAAGACTAGCCTAGACCTAGTACCCAAACAGAAGTTTGACAATTTCTAGAGTTAGCTGGCTACTATCGGCGATTTATCGAGAATTTTTCAAAGATAGCCCAGTCCCTGATAGTCTTGACTTAGAAAGTTAAGAAATTTGAATGGGGAGATCCACAGGAATCCGCTTTTCAGCTCTTGAAGCTTAAGTTATGCAGCGTACCCATTCTCTCACTGCTAGAGGGAACGGAAGATTTCGTGGTCTATTGCGATGAATCACACCAAGGTCTCAGTTGTGTCTTGATGCAGAGGAACAAGGTTATAGCATATGCCTCTCGTCAACTCAAGGTGCATAAACGAAACTACACAACCCACGACCTAGAGTTGTGTGCAGTAGTGTTCGCGCTCAAGATATGGAGACACTACCTCTATGGGACTAAATGTACTATCTTTACTGACTATACGAGCTTACAACATATCTTTGACCAAAAGAATTTGAACATACATCAGAGAAGATGGGTTGAGCTACCAATGACTATGACTGTGAGATTAAGTACCATCCACGGAAGGCAAATGTTGTAGCAGACGCATTAAGCCGGAAGGAATGTGCCAAGATGCTACGTGTTCGTGCGTTAGGCATGACCATTCAAACCGATCTCACTGCTCGTATTCGCCAGGCTCAGCAGGAAGCTCTTAAGGATAGTAATATCGGGCATGAAGCTCTATATAGTCAGGTAAGTCAGCTGGAGACGAGGCCTGACGGGACAAAGTATTTCTTGAATAGAATATGGGTTCCTTTTTATGGAGGTTTGCGCGATTTGGTTCTTGATGAGGCCCACAAATCCAAGTGCTCGATACACCCCAGCGCAGATAAGATGTCTAAGGACCTCAAGCCGTTCTATTGGTGGCCTAAAATCAAGGGTTGTATTGCGATCTATGTCAAACATTGCCTAACGTGTTCAAAGGTCAAGGCAAAGTACCAGAAGCCGTCATGAATGCTTCAGCAGCCAGAGATTCCTCTTTGGAAATAGGAACAAATCTCTATGGATTTCATCACCAAGTTGCCAAGAACATCTCGTGGTCATGATGCGATTTGGGTGATTGTTGACCGTTTAACAAAGTCTGCATATTTCTTGCCGATCAAGGAAACAGACAAAACGGAGGAACTATCCCGATTATACATCAATGAGATTATATCAAGGCATGGTGTGCCTACTTCAATAATATCTGACCGAGACAGTCGTTTCACTTCGAGATTTTGGCAATCGTTGCAAGAAGCTCTTGGTTCCCGATTAGACATGAGCACCGCTTACCATCCTCAGACAGATGGGTAGAGTGAAAGGACTATCCAGACGCTGGAGGACATGCTCCGTGCAGGTGTAATTGACTTTGGGGAAAATTGGGATACGCATTTGCCATTAATCCAATTTTCCTACAATAACAGTTACCACACTAACATCAAAGCTGCCCCTTTCGTAGCGTTGTACGGACGCAAGTGTCGGTCGCCTGTGTGCTGGGCCGAAGTAGGGGACAAGCATTTGACAGGTCCCGAACTCATCCAGGAGACAACCGACAAGATCTTACAGACCAGCGACAAATTAAAAGCCGCCAGAGACAGACAGAAGAGTTATGCGGACAAAAGGCGCAAGCCCTTAGAGTTCCAAGTGGGTAACAGAGTTTTGCTCAAAGTATCTCCATGGAAAGGGGTTCCCAGGTTTGGCAAACGTGGGAAGCTCAATCCCAGATACATAGGTCCATTCGAGATCCTTGCAAGAATTGGACCAGTTGCATACAAACTCAAGCTACCCCAAGAACTGAGTGATGCCCACGACATGTTTCACATCTCGAACCTCAAGAAATGTCTTGCTGATGAGTCATTGGTTATCCCTCCAGAGGAAATCCACATCGACAAACAACTTCACTTCATAGAGGAACCACTAGAGATAACAGATTGGAAGGTTCAGAAACTCCGTAGCAGTCAGGTCAAGTTGGTCAAAGTACATTGGAATTCCAAACGCAGACCCGAATTTACATGGGAGCGTGAGGATCAGATGAAATGCAACTACCCATATCTCTTTCAGAAGACCACTGGTTCAGATGACCAACACAGAAAATTTCGCAGACGAAATTCCTCTAACAGGGGGAGAATGTGACACCCGTCAAAATCATAAGTCATATCCGTACACAAAGTTACATATTTACAGTGTCCATAGCATTACATTTTAACATTTGCATCATAGTTGGGCTATACAGGGTTCCAACGGGTCAATCTCAAGGCCTACAGTCCAACAGTAGACCCATTAGTTAGTTCAAGACCTCAGTTAGTCCTATAATTCATGATAGATTTTAGGAAATTCATGCAATTGGACAAGAATTCCAACTTGTTACCCCGACAAAAACAAACAATGTTCACCTACATGAACTATCCATATGCATTGTCCAACAAGGACAATTAAACTCTTATTAACTTGTGTACAAGGGTATTAATTTTAATACACATACATATATACATCCATAGATAAGTTAATGTTTAGCAAATCCAAATTATATATATATATATGTGTGTGTGTGTGTGTGTATATATATATTCACGAGCACACATACACACATCACTAAGATTTCCATGTTATACACTTCAATTTCCCATGGAAACACCAAAGTAGAATGAGGAACACACAATTAGCTATTTCTTACACAAGTTGACTTTCTAAACCATCTAAAACACTATGTAGGAATCAATCTACACACATTAAAATACATTGGAAATGAACAACTCCCTTACCCACACATACATACATACATACATACATACATACATACATACATACATACATACATACATACATACACACACTCACCACCACCTCACCATTCTTATCCAAAGCATACCACACATCCATGCCTTATACTAACATGGCAACAACACAAATCACATGAACTTCAAGAACAAGTTGACTTGCCACAAAAACTTCTTTTGTCTCATTATTTTCGGCCCCCAAGAGTCTCCAAAAGAGGTGTGCCCACATTCCCCTAGGACACTAGTCAACTACTTGCACTAGAGTGGCAAAAACATAAAACACTTAATCTTTCCCACATTGTCAACCTTGCCAAAACAATTTTCTCCTTCCCCATGGTTTTCGGCCGCTACACCACCCCTACAAGACAAGCCAAAACCTTAAGTCAACACTTTACTTTTACAAGACCTATAGTAGAATGCACACCAAGAAAGCAAGGTGTTGACCATCCCCAATTGTGAACCAATGAAACCATGGCCTTCCTCCCACCAATCGGCTATAAATAGAGCTCAAGAGGGACATGAGGATCACACCACAACTTCACAAAACTCTCTAACACTTGAACACTCCTTCTTTTTCCCTTGGTTATAATCGGTCGAGCCCAAACACCCCTACAAAGGCTTCATTCGATCACTGGCCATCAACCTTTGGGAATCACAAGCCACTAGCAAGCCTTTAGGAGTCATTTGGAAGGAAGTTAGCTTATTTTCTTTGGTATTATCAGCTATATACACGTGAGGTATAATATCAGAACCATTTTCCTTCTTTATACACTTCAATTACATGTGGTGGTCACCCGAGCACACACATACTCGCTCACCTCTTAACAAATGATCTTTTTCAAGAAAAACTAACTTAGACACTCAAGTTTTATGCTAAAAAGTTCAATGTTTACGCTTATGTATACACACATACGTACATTGGTACATACACCTTGGAACACATGTATATGGACGTATGCGTGCGTGTGTGAAGCTGAGACCCGGCCCAAGAATAGTAAATTTCGCTTGTTGATGCACTTTATGTGGATGTTACTGTCGAATAAACTAGGGTTGAGTCATGTATTGTATTACATGAGATTGTGGTGATCCACAAGGGCATTTTATGGATCTGACGTAGTTGTTTAAAGTAGACACGATTGGTTCGAACCAGCGTGAGGTCGAACCAACATATTATTTGTTGATTCGACCATATGTGAAGGTCGAACTAGCACATTCGACCTCCTGCAAGGGTCGAAGGTGCTAGGCCTATAAATAGCAATCTCATGTGTGTTTTTCTTTTTAAGATTTTGAGTTTGTGCTTTGAATGCTCTCAAGGGGGAGGACATGCCCGACCTCCCCCGGCCCCAAGATAGATGTTTATCCTACTGATGACAGTGTCTGTAACTGTTTCTGATGTAATACGAATCTGTGATGACATTGTTTTTCGTCGATTTCTGTCTCGTCTTATATCTTCCGTCTGAAACCGAGTTGTTTTCGCTTAATCGATCTGTGGATTCGGTTTCTAACCGGATTACCAGACCTTGTTGCCCTTGTTTCTTTGACCCTTGATTCTTGTTCACCACTTGTTTATGATCATTTTAATATAAGTTTTACAG
The DNA here is from genome assembly GCA_028751855.1 of Ambrosia trifida. NCBI lineage: Eukaryota > Viridiplantae > Streptophyta > Magnoliopsida > Asterales > Asteraceae > Ambrosia > Ambrosia trifida. The sequence goes on along the minus strand of CM054128.1, from coordinate 57,421,120 downwards.
GTAATGAACCAGAATTGAAGTCAGATTATGGATTATTATTCTCGAACCCTCGTGCTTGAATGATGGACAATTTTAGACTGTTTTAATCACAATTGATGATAGGGTTATTGTTTTCGATAGTTTTAGGGGGAGAGTATATCAAAATCTAGGATAATTACATACCAGATTGCTTGATTGATCATTCAAACTGATTAGAACCCTAGATTTTATTAAAAACTATCTAAAACAATATGTTTAAAACAATTGATGGTATACAATGCTTAGTCAGTCATGTTAGGTGCTAAATGAACAAAAAATCAGATGTTAAAATGGTCTGAATTGCACTTTGAAAATTTGGTCATAAGAAGGGACAGGTTCAACTAGGAACAACGGTTCAAATGTTACTTTTCTGGTCGAATGTGCTTGTTCTTAGGGGCGAATGTGAAAGAAATGGTCGAATGTGGAGTTTTATTTATAATTCTTCACATTCGAACTCAATAATCACATTCAAACCTCAGAAAATCTTCATTCGTACCCCCGATGTGTCGAATGGGGGATTGTCAAGACCAAATTTCAAATTTGCAAATTTTGTCCGTTTTTAATGAATTTTTATGTTTCGTTTTTGCAGAATTCTAAATGGCTGAACCACATAACACTGAAGTACCGGCTGGATCATCTGGAAAAGCCACTAATAAACAGAAAGAAGAGGAATTGCCATTCAAGGAAGCTCATAACTGTTGTGCATTTCTTGGCGAGGTCAAGAAACACACAGAATTCTCTAGCATTGTTGACTTTCTGAGAAGAAGCAGAGTCGTTGATACGTTAGCTACACCAGCAATCATTTACAAAGACTATCAAGTGGATTTCTGGAAGAATGCAAAGATGGATTACTAGGATAATCGAACAACAATAGTAAGCAACATTCAGGGACAGCTTGCTATTGTTACTGAAAATGATATTCGGGAAGCATTGAGATTGTGAGATGAACCGACAGATCCTAGATGTTTATCTTGGATAGAACAGAGATTGTGTTTTCTTCGTATGAAGTACAACGAACCAATAACTGATGGAGCTTTGCACACAGGAAAGCTGTGTCCGCAGTTTAAGTATCTGGCTCATGTTATGATACATGTTTTTGGATACGTTAGCGGTGGTTATGATGTGATGAGAAAAAGCATCATTTCATTGATTGTTGCTTTAATACTTAACAAGCCGTTTAATGTTTCGGGAATGATCTTGGATCATATGGTTGAACCTCTGAAAGGCTTGAAGACGAAGAAGTTCTTGATGTACCCCAGATTCTTACAGATGATTTTTGACTTGAAATAGTCTAATCTGAAGAAAGATCCTACTCAGATTTTAGTTCAAGATCACATGAATCTGAATACGTTGATAAGGATGAAAGGTTATAAAGGGGTTCTCGAGAATGAAAGACCACCACACAAGAACCTGTTTAGACACTTAATTAATCCTGGTTATGAGGATCCGGGTGAGGAGAAAGCTAGAAATGCTGACAGTAATTCAGATAATGATGATCCTTTGTTTCATGTTAACCCAGAAGCAAAGAGAAAACGTCAGGTTGTGAATGTAGGTGTAAAAGGTGGCAAAGGGAAGGGTAAAGCAAAAGTTATTGAAGTTGAACCACCAAAGAAGACAATGAGGAGAAAGAAAAGCATGGCGAGAAAAGGAACGATGTTAGTTGATGAAGAGTCTGCCGATTCTAAGGAGACTCAAGAAGATGAGAGTTGGGATTCAGCTAATGAGACTGTCAAACAAACCAAGACCAAGGCCAATATGGCTGGTGAGTTTGAAAGTCTAAACAAAACCATAGAAGAGCAAAGACTGAAGAGTCCAATTGCAGTTGATGAGATAGATCTGGATCTTGGTATTGGTGAGCAAGGTTTCAGTGGATCTCCTATGGTTGGTGAGAAACAGAAGAAGCCCAAGTACAAGTCGATGTCAAAGAAAGAGGAAAAAGAGAATCCTAAGAAAAGACGAGCAAAAGAAGTTGAAATTTTACTTGCAGGAAAGAAAGTTCCTAAAGTTAGTAGTTCAAAATCTGCTACACCCGTGACATCCCCGTTAGCAAAGAAACTAAAGAAATCTGCTGCTGAAAAGACTGTTGATCCAACTGCAGATTTTGACGTTGCTTTGGAAAGATGAATAAGTTCAAGAAGAAAACTCTTGTTGCTGGGGCTTCTACACCTCAGGTTACTGTATCTAGAAATGTGATGGATGCAGTAAATCAAAAGCTTGCTGACATGATGAAATTGATTAACCAGCAACAACAGGAGATAGAACAGTTAAGAGCGAATGATAGAAAGATGTTAGACGTTGTTGTATCTTCTCAAGATAATCAAGAAGCATTAGAAGTGAAGATTAAACAACTTCAAGAAGAAAATGAGAAATTGTTATTACATGAACAGAGAAACACACAAAGAATTATTACTATGAGGCTTAAGAACAAAAAGATGAGAACGAACAATAAGAGTATGAAGAAACTCATTGATGATTTATATTCGAAAGCTCCACAGTTGAAAGCTGGAAAGGAAGATAAAGAACCTGAAGAAAAACAAGTTGATTTCGAACCATCTGAATCTGAAGAAGAAGAAGAAGAGGATGATGAAGAATTGGATCAGGATGCCGGTGATGCTACTGAGAAGAAAAAAGATGATAATAATGATGGTTCTAGAGAGGGTTCTAGAGATGACAGTTATGCTACTGCTGCTGATGATGATGATGACGATGATGATGATACGAAAAAGTATCGATGTGAAAAGAGAGAGTCTGATAAAGATGTAGGAGAATCTAGCTCGAAAGCTCCCGGTGGAAATACTGATGATGACAGTATTTTCTGGACTGACAAGATAGGAGCTTTATCAGATGATGATAAGAAATTGTATCGTCAGATGTTGACAAAGAAAGTTTGGACGATCGAGCTAACTGGAAAGTTTCCCGAGATTTTTGAATCTGATGATATGAGATTTGATCTTGAATATAATGATCCCAATCTAGTAGATGGTGAAGTTTCTGCAGCCGTAGCCAAAGAAATACTTGAAGGTTTGGCGAAACAAGTTGGTAAATCTCTTGAAGAGTTGATGAGTGATAATCAAATTCCAAATATTTCTGAAAAAGAAGCTGGAAATCACTCTGATGATAGAGACACTCCGGTATTTAAAGATATAGAGATTGAGGATATTACCAGTGAAGAATATCCTGAGTACTTCAAAGATAAATAGGATGATGCATTTCCTGAATTTTCTGAAGAAATGTTGAATCAGGCTGAGAAACTTGCACAGAAGAAGAGTAAAACATTCGTTAGTGAAGTATTCAAGAATGCAGAGAATCAGAAACTGAATGTTGAACAATCTGATGATCTAAAGAGCTTGTTAAGGAAATTGAAAGAAAAAGAAGCCAACCGACCAAAGACTGAAGTTCAGGGTGGTTTCTACAAGTATCACAACAAATTGTTCAAAGGGAGAGCTCTTGGTTGGAAGTATTTGAGACAACTAAGGTGTGTTGCTGTTAAATGGGAAAAGGGAATTCTATATTTCAACAGATTCCATGACATAAAAACACTACCTTAAAGGGTTGTACGCGACATCTGCAGACACACTATGACAGGTGCAACTGTGAACAATGATGCAGTTGGATATTTCGCAGACCGTATGGTAAGAGAGAGCAGAACTAGATGGGATGTGTTCACGCCACATTATCCTAAAAGGATAGTTCGCAAAGTGGTTGATCCGATAACTGGGCTGAACTAGGTGACGTTAAAGTATAAACCACCGACTGTATTGAAACATATTCCTCTAATGCCGATTCCACAACATTTTTCAAAAGAATTCATGTGGTGGTATTATGATTGGAAGACTGTAGAAGCTGTTATCTTACTGAAGGACAAGAGAGATAAGTTTAAGAAGATTCACATTTTTGACCCGATGTGGTTGATTAACTGTTGTCATGAGGATATCATAATGCTGTATTACAATCCGATTTATTGTGAGGAGAGGGATAGCGAACAAGCACTGAAATACCAACGTGTGGTATGCTTGTGTTTTGCATGGGATGTCAATGCGGGATGTGATTATGATAAGAAACTGGGAAAGTTTGTAAAGATTCAGAAAGATAAGAAGAAATCAAAACCAACTTTTGAGCCAGTGATGACGAAAGAGCAGAAGACTTTATTACGTATCAAGCTGATGAACAAGCAGATGGATGAAGCACGAAGGCAATCCAAGCAATAGTCGAGGGGGAGTTTGTTGATGCACGTTTTGCGACTAATGCTTTTAGATTGTATATTCTAAGTTGTTTAAGTGATTACGTGGGGGCGAAAGTGGAAATATGGGAGGTCGAATGTAGAGGTTTAAGGTCAAAGGTAGAGAGATGGGCGAATGTGAAGACTGACATGCTATGTGATGATTCGAACCTTGGTCAGGGGTGAATCTGCACATTCGACCCTTACGGGGGGGGGGGGGGGGAATGTGCAGGCCTATTTAAACTGAAATTTTGTTTTAAACTTTAACTTGTGGTCATTTGAGTCGTGTGTTTGTCCTGAATATTCTCTCTAGGTTCTAAACCTTCTGTGATTGTCTTATTAACTTGTAAAACGAATTATAAAGATCTATTTCAAGTTAATTAATGAAAATGTCGATTGAAAAGGTGAATTTGCGTGTTTGATTCAATTACTATCATTTTGTAACTGATCTAGGGATTCCGCACTTAGATTAGTAGACTTGTATGATCAACTAAGCCTGTTTTTGTAAAAACGATCCTTCACATCGCTTAATCTTACAACATACCTCATGGTTAGATTCATAAACATGTGTTAAGAACAATAAAAATATGTGTGTAACACGCGTGAACATGAGACATTGCAACCCTAGACTTACTTAACTGTGAAATAAGTAACACTCGGTAACATTTAGTAAGACAAAGCACTTGTTTTACCAAAAACAGACTAAACATCGTCACATTAACGACAAAACAAACATTTGTGACACATACAGTGTGTGACACGCGTGAACCTGTGACATTACAATTTACATTTTTTCGGGGGAAAAACATGCGTACATTTTTCAGTTACATTACATGACTATTATATGAACATGAGACATTACAATTTAGGATCCATTAAGCCCTCGTGGCACACATCATACCATAACCATTAGCTATGGACTTAGCCATGAAACACCGGGATAGATCTATTGGGTTGACACCCCCACTTTTGGTCAGTCGCTCTGACCGGATGACTGATATCAAAAGAGTGCTTGTATTTCACATTATTTCATTATCTTTAGTGTACAATGGGCGAGGCACAACATGTCAAGGTTTGGTTATGGGCTCATGTTAGATCACATATTGATTATTGCCCTAGCTAGGCAATAATTTAGTCGGTTTTGGATTACATGTCCACCATATAGAAAACCCGTGAACTCACCAACTTTATGTTGACCCATATTTCCTTTAATGCATGTTTTTTTTAGGAAATTAGCATGGATAATGAAACTTGCGGGGGTCGCTTGCGAGCATTTGTGGGATACCTCATTTTGGACCGTTGTGTTGTTGTTTTAATCCTAAACATTTACATACAATGGTTGTGATTTTTAAACAATTAACTTTATGTTGAACAAATCTGGTTGTTTAATGAAAGTTCCCACTTTATTTTAATCGATGCTCGTGTGACCTTTATGCTTGGAAATCTTTTGAAGTCGCACCTCGCGTTTCCTCCTAGGTGGGGTGTGACAGATTGGTATCAGAAGTTCCTTGCTGAGAAAGCTCGCCTTGCAAAGGAGAAGGCTGAGCGGGAAAAGGCTGATGCTGAGGCCAGGAAGTAGGCCAATGAAGCTTTGAGTTTGAAGGCAACCAACTCGGCAGGAGGCGCCGGGGATGGTAACTGGGAGATTCACGGGGCGGGGAGTGCGCCGCCCGGTGAGGGGGGTAGGGGTTCAGCAGGGACTTATGATGGTTCCAACTGGGAAAGTGGCGACGCCATCTGGCGTCCACGGTGGGCAGTTAGGAAGAATACTTTTTTTTCTAACTCCCAGGCCGCCGAGGAGTTTGTTGCGGGGGTTGTTCCCCCTTATGAGCGGGAGTATCAGGACAGTATGAGTCATCCTGACCTGATTTCTAGCATGTGCATTAATGAGGCGACTCAGTTGTCCATGATGGACTCCTTGAGAAGGCGGGGTGTGGCCATGCAGAGGGAGATCGCCCGTGTGTAGGCAGAAAAGGCGTCCATGGCTGAGAAGGAAACCTCCTTCAAGGCCGAGATCGAGAAATATCGCCGTCGCGCTCACGATGCTGAAGATCGTGTGAAAAAAATGGAGAATGACGCGGCGTCCGATAAGAAATGTTGGACGGAATCTTGCCTCCGCACTAATGACGAGATGAGGCGTCTGAAGGAGTGCTTCCAACAATTGAAGGAGGAGAATAAGGCCGATGTGGCCGAACTGGAGAGGAAGTGCAAGGCCCTTGCGGAACGGACTGTCAAGTTCATCGAGATTCGCAAGGAGCTTGAGTCCAAGGATGCAGAACTTGTGACTGCTGCTTCGCGTCTCTCTGCTCTAGAGGAAGAGAGATTTACCATGCTCGAGGCTAAGGAGGAGCTAGAGTGAGAGAGAGGTGCCGTTGTGGAAGTCCGCGAGGCTACGAAAAAGGAAGCTGAGGCTGCCCGGGCCCTCTTGGACGAGTCTGCCACTGTCCAAGAACGGATGCAGGAATCGCTCTGCTGGTTGATGACCAGCGGGATTGAAGGGGTAAGTCTCGTCCTTTCTGCGCTTCCATCCTCTCTTGAATTTGTGAAATTTTGTTAACACTTTCTCTCCTTTTTGCAGATCTTTAAGCGGTTCTGGCAAGAACCCAAGCTTGGCGATCAGGTCGCCAACACAGCTGCTACCGCTAACGCCTTTGGATATGGCGAGGGTTATGAAGATGGTTTTCTTCATGCCCAAAACAATGGGCGGATCATTGACGCGAAGCACTATGGGTAGCCTCTAAAGAAGGAATATGAGGCGGAACTCGCTAAGTTTGACAGACTCGAGTTCCCCATCCTTTAGGTGGTGGCGGATTGTAACCATCATGTTGATCCCGCTGCCTCTCTCCGATATTTTATAGAAAAATCTGACAAGATTAGAGAGGAAGCGAAGAAGCGGGCCGAGGAAGTTGAGCGGGAGCGGATGGAAGAAGAGCGCCGGAAAGCCTCCGGCGAGGGATTTTCCGGTAGTCAACCTGACCCGTATGTGGATCCGGTTGATTACAGCGGCTCTGACGAGTAGGCGCTTGTTTGTAACCTTTTTTTTTATTGTACATGTAAATATTCCTTGGGTTTTTAATTCCCAAGTGTTAATGAAACTTTGTGTTTGTTATATCTTGTGTATTCTCGCGCTAGTTTCTTTTTTTTACTTATTTAACCAAGTCTTCACCCGGTGTGTAAGTAGAAAGTAGCGCGTGTGTTCAGCTAATTAGTCCGGCGTTCACGTGTTAAATACTTTTGCCTTGAAGACTATAGCGCAACACAACTTGTGCCTTGAGTCCGACTAGCGTGCCTAAAGGGCCTTGTCTTGAAGACTTTTGTTCGCGCTGCGGGATAACGTGTGACCCTTTAAGTCCGACATGTTTTTAAACAAGTCTAGAAGACCTAGGTCTAGCATGTATCCGAGGCGCGATGTTTAAGTTCGACAAGTAAACCATGTCTTGAAGACTGTGGCGCAACGTATTTGGTTGAGCGCGTTTACGAGTCCGGAATGCGCTGAGCATGCCTTGAAGACTCGTTCGCGTCACTGCCATAGCACGAAACTGCTTTAGTCCGACGTAGGTTGTAGCTTAGTCTTGAAGATCTAGGCACGGAAAAACAAGTAGAGTGACAGATATAGGAAACAACTTTTGTTAATTGACAAGTACAACGGCATGTGTAGCCGGGTGTAACAGTAATTTACAAATAGTGGTTGTTGGACCACTGCGGACACGTGTCGCCTTCCGGTTGTTGATACTTTTGATTCTCTGCAGGTGGATATTCTTGATCCTTGATCTTGTGTACCTCGTACTTAAAGCTGGTGTGTATTGGAATATTCCGTGTGTGGGCGGATGCGCGTCTGCTCTTCCTAGGCCAAGTGGGCAAGACTGCTTTGTGTGCAGTCTCTCCGCTCCTTGCGGACACGCGTAATTGCTCCGCAGATCGTTGTGGAGAGGGATAGGGACGCCGCCTCCGTACGAATTAGACTCCCTATCCCTTCATAACTTACATTTAAATTCTTTTATTTATAGAAATTTCTGTATTCATTTTGTTACTATTAGAAAACATTATTTTTTTAATACAACTATCATCGCAAAATAAGAATATTAAAATATTAAATTCACATAGTATTTACTAGACATTTTCTTTAGTTATTTATGATGATATTTAGTTCAGTTCATCAGTTGAGTTCAACTACTAAACCAGTAAGACGGTTGATTAGAAAATCGAAAAGTTACCCATGAGCTCTTGATCTAATAGTATGATGGCTCCCCTTACGATTGTAAGATTGTAGGTTCAAGTTCTTACAAGTTTACAAGTGCAAGATGAAATGAAATTAAGATTTAATAAAAATTGCGGTTAAAAACAACCCGAAAAGTTTTTAAAACATTCCATGTAAATCACTTCTAGAAAATGTGAAAATATATAAATTGAACAATAACAGTAAGGGGCTGTTTGGTAGACTCTTAATGACCATTCAGAGGCTACCTCTTAATGGTCCATAACCTCTGAATGGTTAAGAGGTAACCTTGAGTCTGAATGGTTAAGAGGCAACCGTTAAGATGTTATCTCTTAACCATTCATACTTAAGATTACATCTTAACTATTAAGAGGCTATGAACCATTCAGATGTAGCCTCTTAATGACTATTCAGAGGCTACCAAACAGCCCCTAACTGATTTTGAAACATTGGGTTGGGTCCACATTGATGAGTACGATGACGAGAGTTTATTGGTTATGTTGGAAAATAAAAGGAGAGGTGGGTCACATGTTTTCATACGGACCCGACACGTGGTAGATGGTCCACTAAACAAGGATCATGCTTTGACCCCTTTACTCACATATGTCCTCGCCACTTCCACCAATTTTTCATCATAATCTTTATTTCGTCCTTTAAGACCGAAGGGTGTGGTTTTGTGTGGGTGATTGGTGGGGTGATGTGGGGGGTCTCCTCCTCGGGGAACACCCCCTACAAGTTCGCCTCACCATTCACTCTAATTTTCAATATAAATATATAATATTAATATGGGACATTTGCCCGACAGAGAAAAAAAGAAAGAGAAAGGGGAAGAATGAGGAACAATTTTCCTGATTTGGGAGAGGAGATGGAGAAATGACGTGACGCTGATGTGGACAACAGGGTGACCACATCCCATAGCCTAACAACTAGTTATTCCTTTTAACAATAATCTATATACAAAGTAAAGGTAGAATTAAATAAAAGTATAATTATGGGTGTTAAAAAACGTTTGTCGTTCATAAAAAAAGCTCTATCAACAAAACCATCTATTATTAATACCTGGTTTAAAATCGATTAAAATAAAGACTGAATTAAATTAACACTGTTTTAAACTGTTTTGGATCTAGGTATGTCGCTAAAAGGTCAGATTAGGCAAAACTTTAACATTGTATAAGAGGAAATTCGGATTTTCGATAACCAGCTAGTCTCATAGACCCTCCCAATCGATAAAAATGTTGGATGATTACTGGATGCATTCCAAAAATTCATATTTAGGTTTCCAAATCCTTAAAGTTTTGATTTTAGTATGTAAATCATGTTGGAATCTGAGGGCGACTTGTTATGAGGTTTAATAAATGAAGCAATAAATGAATGATAAACAATTTTAGAAAGTGTAGCGTAAAGCAAACTTTAAATCATAACAAATCAACACTTGTAGCCCAGTTGGTTGAGGGCCTAAGTTTCCTATGGGAGGCTTGGGTTCAATTCCCACTAGATACATTTGGAGGACATTATGAGAAATGAGGGATGACTCCTCACCTCTGGTCAGGAGTTCGAGTCCTGATCTCGCCCGGGTTTTACCGGTTCTCCACAGCGGGTTTTCGGACGGGTGGGGGATCGGGTTTTCCCCGGTTCGGAAACCTCGTGGGCAAGCCTGGCTACCCTGGCCAGCCCCTTGCATAGTCCTGAGGAGGGGGGGTTCTTGGGTTCGCCAATTTATAGGTCCCATGGGTAGTCGGGCAAAAACGTTTCGTTGGCCGTTCAAAAAAACAAATCAGAAGAATTGTTTTTTAACTAGTACTTTTATAAACCATAACAATTTAGCATATATTAGTACAATTCTCCCCCTCAGCCCGATCACTCACAATTTTACTTGTACAGAGAATGATTGTGAAAGTGATGAATAGAATTGTACAGCCACTATTCTATTTATAGACAAATAGACAAATACAAACTTTTTGACCCAAGCTGACAATTACATATGACAGTGACTTTCTAAGTAGACTAATAATTGATACAAACAACTATTTTATTACAGATACTGTTACATAAGTCAAAGCTCTGTTTGAATCATCTGTTGAAGCCTAAGTGTTGTTGGCTTTAACAGTTCTTCTCATCAGACGTTTCTTCAGCAGCTGTTTCCTGAGCAGTTGTTTCTTCTTGAACAGTTGTTAGAGTCAACAGTCTTTTAAGAGAATTTTGTAATCTAAGTACTATTTTATTGAATTAGATGTTTTAGCATGTTTTGGCTTTTCAGTTCATCTGTTCTTCTTTGTCCAATAGACCCAACAAATCAACATTGAAAAAAGATCAAACCATTTTAAACCGAATCATGTTATATATTTGGTTTAGTTCGGTTTCAAATCAAAATCAATTAGGTTTACACATTTGGTTTTGGATTTCATTTAAAAAAATCCAAATAAACAGAAAATGAACCAATTAACACTTATAACTTTTATATCAACTTTTTTTCAAATAATAGTTTTTGTTTTTTTTACTAAAATAATAAAATCTAAAAGGTCTTCACAAATCGGGTCAATAAAAAAAAATCAACATATATATTAATACTTATTTTGAGTTCTCTCAAAATCATTCTGATAAAAATCGGATCCACTTCCTGCTAAAAACTATCATTTTGATCCTGAGTGGTGGATGTATACCTATAGTTAGGTCCACTTAACATGTAGTTTTGGCCATACTATATTATAAAAGAATTGTGTGTGCATTTTGTCTCCAAATGACAACTACATTGATGGTTGAGTTGATACCGTTGATTGAATATCCAATTAACTACACGCCATAAAACTCTGAAATAGACCTTCACTTCTAAGCATCCAAAGATACTTTTAGGGTGCGTATGTGTTTCTTTTTCTTTTTTTTATCTTAATAACTAGATTATACCCCGGGAGCGTCCCGGGTTAAAAAATTTAATATGATACATCAATTTACATATGAAATAGACTGATGTATAACTCTAATGTTAATATCTAACCTAAAACAAATTAACAATGTACAACTCCAATGCTAACACCTAACCTAAAAGAATGTAGAACTTTAATGTAACTCTAATATTAACACCTATCCTAAAGACTAAACAAATGTACAACTCTAACATACTAATATTCATACCTAACATAAAACAACGTATAACTCTATTAACCTATTCGGCTCTGGTTGAAAAAAAATTCATATTTACTGATTTGAACATAATTAGTGACTTGCCTATACAGATTAATGATTTACCTGAACACTTCGTGTTTTTTTTCCTGTATGAACAAAACCCCACAAAAAAATTTCTCGGTTTTTATATAGCACTATGGTACTCGTTGGAAAGATAATAAAACGCTCGTTAATTTGGTGTAATTTTTTTCTTTAAAAAATCTTGTATATTAAAGATATTAACGTTTAAAAATTATGAAAGGAAACATGAGGGTTAAAAATCCAATTTTGTTTTTAAATTATTTTTTTCCTAAAATATCTCAATGTCACATTGGATGACACATGACACACTCAAGGAAAAGAATGACTCTTTGAGTGACATGATATATCAATTTTACATATGAATTAGACTGATGTATAATTCTAATATTAATATCTAACCGAAAACAAATTAACAATGTACAACTCCAATGCTAACATCTAACCTAAAAAAATGTAGAACTTTAATGTAACTCTAATATTAACACCTATCCTAAAGACTAAACAAATGTACAACTCTAACATACTAATATTGATACCTAATTTAAAACAACGTATAACTTTATTAACATATTCGGCTCTGGTTGGAAAAAAAATTCATATTTACTGATTTAAACATAATTAGTGACTTGTCTATTCATGATTAATGATTTACCTGAATACTTTGTGTTTTTTTTCCTGTATGAACAAACCCCACTCGCAAGCCGAGCTTTTGCGATCTCGAGCCTTATTTCATATTTACTGATTTAAACATAATTAGTGACTTGTCTGTTCATAATTAGTGACTTGTCTATTCATATGTACAACTCCAAAGCTTAAGTCCTTATTTCATAGGCCCATTTAATAACACTCGCAAGCCGAGCTTTTGCGATCTCGAGCCGAGCTTTGAGCTCGTTTGAGATTGTTCTCAAATCACCTCGAGCCGAGCCGAGCTCGAGCTTTTGATTTTGCTAGCGAGCCGAGCTCGAGCTCAAGATTGTAGGCTCGAACCGATAATCTTCAAAATAGCTGATAAAATCATTCCCTAAACAAACAAACAACAACAATTCAATCAAACATAAATCTAAAACATATAAATAATCTTCAAAATTTACATATGGTATTAGGCCTTTGGGTGTGGTTCCGGCAAGAGGGATGGCAAGGAGGGGCTTGCCCATGCCGGCCCGGCAAACACCGCCCTCCATAGGCCCGGCACAGCATGGGTGGCAAGGGGAGGATTGTGACGCCGGGGCTCTTTTTGACCGTTGGGACTTGTGTGCCGTTGTGTAACGGCTACTTTACCATTAAAATTTTTATTATTATTATTATAAATACCAAGCATTTCACCTCTTTTTAACCATCACATTCTCTACAATTTGTATACAATTCCAATATTTTTATAAACTCTCAATATTTTTGCCACCATAGATCCCTACCAAAACAACCCAAACCCAAACCCGAATCAAACCCCACAACGTAATCAACACAACCTGAATCCAAACCCGTTCACTATGCCAATCGATCCATCTTGGGCGGCATTTTTGGGCTTCCAACAAAGTCCCAACCCTTTCACCCAATATTCTCAAATGCACCAAAGCCCCACTACTTTTAACCAATTTAGCCATATGCAAATGCACCATAACCCTCAATCCTTCACCCAACTTTTGCAAACTCCGCTATTCCAACCATCTCAACAACCACAACCGTCACAACTACCACAACGACAACCCACTTTCGAACCCGAAGAAGAAGAAGATGAGGTGGAGGAGTTCGTGCCCAAAACACAACCCAAACCTTCGAAGGGAAAAAAAAAAAGAAAAGTCGGGCTAAAGACATTGAAACGACCTTGTCCAAAAGGCCATGGACGAAAATAGAAGAAGAAGCATTAGCAAAGGCGTATTTGGCTACTTCAAAAGATCCCGTTGTTGCTAAAAAAAAAATTAGTTCTTACAATTTTTTTTTATTTTAGTGCTCTAATATACGTTTTATTTAAAAATCTAGGGAATAATCAAACGGGAGATGGTCTATATATCGAAGTAGCCGATAAATTTCACAAATTAATGGAGCAACCTCCATATCGCAACTTCGAGTCCATAAGTTCAAAGTGGAGGAAAATGAATACTACAATCGGCAAGTTCATCAAGTATTATAATCCGTTGTCGACGCTAAAGATAGATCGGCTTTTCAAATCTCAAAACCTATTCTCAGTTGTACTAATTTATTTATTATTGATGAACATACCTTCGCTTGCAGTCCTGGCAAAATAGCTGATAAAATCATTCCCTAAACAAACAAACAACAACAATTCAATCAAACATAAATCTAAAACATATAAATAATCTTCAAAATTTACATATGGTATTAGGCCTTTGGGTGTGGTTCCGGCAAGAGGGATGGCAAGGAGGGGCTTGCCCATGCCGGCCCGGCAAACACCGCCCTCCATAGGCCCGGCACAGCATGGGTGGCAAAGGGAGGATTGTGACGCCGGGGCTTTTTTTGACCGTTGGGACTTGTGTGCCGTTGTGTAACGGCTACTTTACCATTAAATTTTTTTTATTATTATTATAAATACCAAACATTTCACCTCTTTTTAACCATCACATTCTCTACAATTTGTATACAATTCCAATATTTTTATAAACTCTCAATATTTTTGCCACCATAGATCCCTACCAAAACAACCCAAACCCAAACCCAAACCCGAATCAAACCCCACAACATAATCAACACAACCTGAATCCAAACCCGTTCACTATGCCAATCGATCCATCTTGGGCGGCATTTTTGGGCTTCCAACAAAGTCCCAACCCTTTCACCCAATATTCTCAAATGCACCAAAGCCCCACTACTTTTAACCAATTTAGCCATATGCAAATGCACCATAACCCTCAATCCTTCACCCAACTTTTGCAAACTTCGCTATTCCAACCATCTCAACAACCATAACCGTCACAACTACCACAACGACAACCCACTTTCGAACCCGAAGAAGAAGAAGATGAGGTGGAGGAGTTCGTGCCCGAAACACAACCCAAACCTTCGAAGGGGAAAAAAAGAAAAGCCGGGCTAAAGACATTGAAACGACCTTGTCCAAAAGGCCATGGACGAAAATAGATGAAGAAGCATTAGCAAAGGCGTATTTGGCTACTTCAAAAGATCTCGTTGTTGGTAAAAAAAAATTAGTTCTTACAATTTTTTTTATTTTAGTACTCTAATATACGTTTTATTTAAAAATCTAGGGAATAATCAAACGGGAGATAGTCTATATATCGAAGTAGCCGATAAATTTCACAAATTAATGGAGCAACCTCCATATCGCAACTTCGAGTCCATATGTTCAAAGTGGAGGAAAATGAATACTACAATCGGCAAGTTCATCAAGTATTATAATCCGTTGTTTGTGCATCCTCCAAGTGGGTGGAACGAGGAAATGATTTTCAAAGAGACGATGCGTAAATATGAAGACAAGTAGAGACAAGGTAAAATTGAAGGAACGCGAAGTTGAAGAAAAACTTCGCTTGAAGCAAAAGAAAGTGAAGGAAAGCGTTCGCCAAAAGAATGAAGATAGGCAACTACAAGAATGGTGAATAATGACAGCGAACATCAACGACTATCCCGAAGAAGACCGTCCCGTGTTGCTCAAGATGAAGGAGAATATTGCAAAAAAAATATAATTCTTAGTTTTTTTTTAATTTAAGTGTTCGTTTTGTTTTTTATTTTTATTTAAATGTTCGTTTTTTTAGTGTACATTTTTTTTAAGTTTTATTAATGTAATTTTAAGTTTTTAATATTAATATTGTAATATTATTTAATTAAAAAAAAGAGCAAGAATTAAATGATGATGGACCTCCTCCACACTCTTGGACCATCATCCTCATGATGCTCCTACCCCACGCTGACGTGACAGCTGAGGTGGAGGACCATCATGGATGATGGGCCTCCTCCACAACCATAGGCCTTAGAGTCACCCTTGTTTTGTTTAAGATGATGGGACAAAAACCTCATTGATGACAATAAGTTTCTAGGTTTGGTTGGGATATCTTAGGCAAATCTTATATTATTCTTTATTGGTTACAAACATAGTTGTAAAAATCTCGCCTAGCCTCTGATTAATCATTGATTAATCGTTATTCAGAGGATCACCAAGTAAACACTGACTAATCGCTAGTTAGTAGCTAACTAGCAATTCCAACCAAATTCCGGTCAAAATCAGTAAATTTCGGTCAAAATTCAGACCAAAACCTGTAAATTCTAACGTTTAATCCTATATATTTAAAGATATGAGTTCAGGAAGGATTTAAAACATGCCTACTTAAAAAAGTAAATATAAAATGTGAGTGCGTATGTGTGTGTGTGTATATATATATATATATATATATATATATATATATAAAACTGAAACTTACATATACAATCCCAATCTGCCAATCCTGATTAATCACTACTTGGTACCTCACTGATCGACTAGCACCTAGCGATTCTTACAACACTAGTTACAAATGAAGCTCAAATTAAAATTTACATTTTAAGGGAACTAGTTGTATAAAATCACGCGCGTTGCGCATTTTACAGTCAAGACTTAGATGAGGTGTTAATCAATCAATGAATTATACAATCGAGATTCCATTTTGGTTGTAAACATTAAAAAAAATAAAAAAATCTACACATAAGGTAACACATGAAATTGATAACGAAATTACATAAGATTATGTTATTTATATTAATAGTATATAATATAATAAATTTTTTTAATAAAATAATATGAATAAAATAATAGTATATAATATATTAATAGTGTATAATATAATAAAGTTTTTGAATAAAATAATAGTATATAATATATTAATTAGGGATGAGCATACAAGGCCGAATACCGATCCCGTCCCGATCTCGATACCGAACCGAGTGGTTTCGGGATCAGTATCGGTACCTATATTTATGGATTTTCGGTTTCGGTATTATCGGTATCGGTACGGGATCGGTATGGTATCGGCATTTTAAGGTAAAATACTGATACCATACCGGTACCGTACCGATACCGAACCGATACCGTACCGGTCGGTAGGTATTGTTGGGATCGGTATAAAAAGTTTTTGAATAAAATAATAGTATATAATATATTAATTAGGAATGAGCATATAAGGCCGAATACTGATCCCGTCCCGTCCCGATCCCGATACCGTACCGAACCGAGTGGTTTCGGGATCGGTATCGGTACCCATATTTATGGATTTTCAGTTTCGGTGTTATCTGTATCACTACGGGATCGGTATAGTATCGGTATTTTAAGGTAAAATACCGATACCATACCGGTACCAAACCGATACCGTACCGTTCGGTATCGGTATTGTTGGGATCGGTATAAAATATTAATAGTATATAATATAATATAATATTAATAGTATATAATATAATAAATTTTTTAAATAAAATAATAATATAAATAAAATATTAATATTTTTACTATTCATTTAGTTGTATTATTAATATATTGTAATGTAATTATCAAATACAAAAATTTTTAATCTAAGAAGTGTATGTGACATTTTGGACCATTGATCTTATAGTCTAATGGTTGAGATTAAGTGGTTTCCAAAATTTTATCTATCATGTAGAGAAAATCAAGTCACACGTGTGAAGGGCAAAATAAGAACATCTTGATTTAAAAAATCTATTTCCCATACGATTTTTAAACGGCTATAACTTTTTTCATACGAAAATATTGTTTTAAAAAAATTACACCATACTAGCAAGCATTTAATTCTCTTTAATTCGAGGAGTCTATTGCTATAGTTTTCTTAAGTTTTGAATTTTTTTACAAGCTACATGATTACATGTTTTGGTATAACGTTATGTGATTTCTTGTATACTTCTATGGTATTATATACCCGTACGTGATTACGTAATATCCATTTTATTCTTCGAACAATTATAATGTTACACGATTTTGTACCATTACATGATTACGTACATTCATTATAGTATTATGGGAAAACCTAGTAAGTGATTACATAGTTACGTACTAACTATAAATAGGGGTGTACAAAATGCTCACGGCTCGTAGCTCATTCGAAAAAACTCGACTCGAAAAAGCTCGTTTTGTTTTCGAGCCGGCTCGATTTGTAATCAAGCCGAGCTCGATCTAGGGGTCTTGGCTCGTGGTTCAGCTCGTGGCTCGACTCGATGGGTCGGCTCGTGGCTTAGTTTGATAGCTCGGCTCATGGCTCGATAAACATATCTTTTGTATACTTAATATTAATAATAACAATGATATACATAATAATTAATTAATAATATGTAATATTTATGTTTTTTTATCTTTTGAACGACCTCTAATATATATTTTAATAGATGACTAACAACATATCTTTTTTTAAATAAACTAGGTAGATTATTCGCACGCTTCGGCAGCGCGTTCTTCGTTTACTTTGTCGCTCTTGCCTGATATCCAACAACAATAAGAATCCCAAATTTATATGGAGCTAATGCTCTCACACGTAATTTTGAGCTTTGAAACAACGAATATGAAGTGACGAATGATCACAATTGTTCACATGTACACACATGGTAGGAACTGCAAATTGCAAAAGGGGTTCACATTCATCTCGAATACATAAACATGGTACACTGCGACATTCTACAATATATATAAAAGAAGTCAGCAACATTAGTAATAGTTTATAGACAAAGTATACACTATGCTTATACCATGAAGAGTATCAGCTTTTCAATATCATTGTTTACAAAGAAAAAGATACACTACAAAATAAAAAACATAACAGTAAAGAGCCTAACTACAAACATTTAATATGACAAAAAATAAACGTATCAATCATAACAGTGGCATACATGTACTTGTACTTTTTTGAAATCAAACCGTTGTGGTTCCTAGTTTATAATAACAATGACATACATGTAGTTGTACATTTGTGAATTCAATCTATCGGCAGCCACTAGCATGTAAAGAGGCGCGAAGGCGCAACGAAAACACAATCGGTTGCACCGCGGCTATGCCATGACAGTAGGTAGCGCAAATGCTCGTTGCGGCGGCGGCAAGCCCATAGAAAAATCGCGTATCCAATCACCTTTAAAAACAACAAAATTTACAATCAACAACTATATTTAATAACTATATTGTACATTAGGTCCTAATCTACTATGATAACAATATTGTCTCCTATGGAATAAAAATGAACGCACGGGTTGAATGGTAAATGACCACGCACTGCGACGGGTTAAATGCTAATTAAATGGAAAATGTACCATTCTAAGTCAAAATGTCTTCAACTTTGAAAAATGTCCGTGTAATTTGGCGAAGGTCTTTGACGTGGGACACAGGTTTGTTCACATAATGGAGTGGATTAGCAGCGCCTTAAATCTGAGAGAAAAAAAAAACAGAAAGCCTAAGGTTAACCAATTAAAAGAATGTGGTATGTGCTTAAATGTTTTACAAAACACTTCAAGCTAATAAGATAAAATTGTTTGAATCTCAATTGTATATGGTCATGCATGCGAATAAGTAATAACATCCTAATATTCAATCTCAGTCATTAGTATGTAACATTTGAGGTGTACATAACGAAAGCTAAAACTCTAATTAAAGCTGCACACATAATAGCATACCCTTTAAGCCGAAAAACCAAAATCAAATATTTTTAAAGTTTAACTGAGCATCATATAATCCTAACTCAAAATTTAACCCAAAACCACACCACATCTATGTTTACACCATGTGTGCATGCTAATACTATACTGACACCTGACTTATTAACCAAATATAGGAACACTCTTACTGTAAGCTAAAAAAATTGTACTCACAACCCGTAATCTATGTGTGCAAAAGGAACGACTCCAAGCTACAATGTCAAAACTGGACACCACAACGGTCGTCGTCTTCCATTCAGTTAACTTTAACAATACAACATTAACGACGGTTAAAAACATTTGATTCAGTTCAAAAATGAATAGGCATGATATATTTTTTTTGTTGGCTATAAGTAAAGGTTTGCCAATGCAATAACAATAACCACCGGCCTAATGCCGCAAATCAGTATTCATGCAATATTTCTATTAACGCCAGTCCCAAATGGGTCTGACATATTTGATGAAATGGTGTCTATACCTGTAAAGACCGAAGTAGTCACATTTCCCTTCCACCTTACATTTTGAAACATAACACATGGCTTAGAAAAGGTAGGTTATTGTGGTTGCAGAAGAACTATGTGCCATGCCATAACAATGACCATAGGGCTTCCATTATCATCACTGCCTCAATCCGGCTATTGCTTTATGTAACTAATGAAGTTTATAAAGAATCTGTGCAAAGAAACATAGAACAAAATTAGGAATACGCATATAATACGAAATACTACGTATGGCCGATAAAAAAGCCAAATGTAACTTGATGTAGATGACAACGAATATTGCGACGAAGAGAGGTTGTACCAGAGAGCAGACATCAGCGATTATTGTGACGAATGCAAATTACACTACATTAAAAAACACCCCCACTATAAGATGAATAATAGAGAAATAACCACAGCAATCAAGAATGCAACTTATTAAACCAAAAAACTTTTTTACATATCAAAATCGCCATCTATTTTAGTTTAAAATGCAACTTTTGACACACACACCAAACAAAAAATAAAAACTTAAACTTTACTTATTGTATAATAGTTATAACATGTATGTACCTAAGTAAACAAATATTAAACCAATAATCAGAAAAGGAAACCTAGATTACAAACCTTGTAATTGGTGAAGCCCACATAGCAAACCAACAAATGGTAGCCTAAACTGTAAAAAAAAAAAAAAAAAGTAAATAAATTACACACATTATGTATGAACCAAAGTAATAAGGAAAAGAAATTCAAATATAAAAAAAAAACTTGTGATAGATGAAGTTGATTATCAAAGAGGAATAAAAAATCAACGCTGCAACTGAAATTGTTGTCATTATCTCCCAATCTGTTAACACTATGCCAAACCCAATCTGTTAACACTATGCCAAAAATACACAAAGTTAAGTAATTAAGAAAAGTAATAGAACAGGTATATCATAAGGGAACTACATCAATTTGGATGGCAAACTGCCTAAACCATCAGGAACAATCTGCCTATAATACCACATCCGTTTTTAATCCTACCGTTATACCCACTTTTTTAGAAAGAAATTCTCTAGAAAATGAACATGAAGTAAATGTAAATTATACAAACAGACCATTATATTTTTAATTAGCGATAATGTAATTGAACAATAATTTATTTAGATTATTAGTCTCATTTTATTAATCATAAAATTGCGTATCAATTGCCAAATCAATAGACAAAAAGATGCAATAGATCATAAACTCACTGTCGTCGGGAGCGAAACCTAGCCGCCGCCCGAAACGTCGCTAAATACCACCATCATCTAAGCTCAAAATGACTTCGTCCCACGTCTGCCGCTGCTAACAATCATCTCCAGACCACCGGTTGCACGTGTGGGCTACCTTCATCCACATCGGCGGCTGCGACGCTGGGCGGACAGTCTCTATAGATCTCCTTCTTTGTCTCTGTATACTCCCTCTCTCAATGGCTGAACCCTTGACCATAACTCTAGATGAATGATCCACCGCTTATGACCCGTTGTCGATGCCAAAGATAGATCGGCTTTTCAAATCTCAAAACCTATTCTCAGTTGTACTAATTTATTTATTATTGATGAACATACCTTCGCTTGCAGTCCTGGCAAAATAGCTGATAAAATCATTCCCTAAACAAACAAACAACAACAATTCAATCAAACACAAATCTAATACATTTAAATAATCTTCAAAATTTGTGAGAATCCAAGCAACCCATTAGCCAGTACGTGGTTAATCATACATTCTTCAATCTATTCAAGGGACACATTGAAATTCTTGTAATAGAAACCACCGTCAAAGCAGATCGTTTGAAAGCTAAATGATACACCGGTACAAAAACACCGACAATACCCACAGTCAAATGCAGAATACCGAAAATACCTCGGTTACTGTTCAACGCACAGATATTAAAGGTCTCTGTTCGTCGAAGAGGTGGTGGTGATGATGTTATCATAAGAGTTGGTGCGGTGGTGATGGGGTCTAGAGAGAGAAGGATAAGACTTTGATTGTGCTGTTATGTTTCGTATGATGTTATCAGAGGGGGAACCACGTGTATCATAATAGTGTGAGACGTCTCACACAACAAAAAAATCACCGCCCAAATGCCCCAACCACAGCCAACCATGTATAAAATTAAAATTAATAAAAAAAGGGTGGTTATATTTAAACCCCCCACCTTCTATCTTCACCCCCTCAAAGCGCCTCGCTTAGGCCTAAGTGAGGCGTTTTGAACTCATTCCGAAGAGGTCAGTACGAGGGGCAGAAAAAGCTGATTTTTAAATTCGAAGCGCCTCGCTTAGGACTAAGCGAGGCGCTTCGAGGGGGTAATTTATTTTGGTAGTTGTTTTGATGTTTTGAGTTGGTTTTTTTTATTTTTTTTAATTTAATAATTATAAAAAGTTAAAAAAAATTAAAAAACAAAGTAATAACCCTAATCATTGTCAATGACTTAAACTTGACATCATCAACCACGTATAGTCAATGAATGCGGTATGTGCGTTAAATTTCATTAAATACGGCAATACTTGGATCCGGTTGGAGTCTAAAGCTTCGTGTGTCATCTTGGTCGAACTCATGTTGCAACATTCGTCTTGTGTGTCAACGATGATGGCAACATACTTGAAATCAATGGGAAGATAAACAATCCTCATCCACAATGTTCTTACCTATAGCTACACATTCGTCTTGTGTGTCAACGATGAAGGCAACATACTTGAAATCAATGGGAAGATAAACAATCCTCATCCACAATGTTCTTACCTATAGCTACCAACCATCCGGTTGTTTTTAGGTTGTCTTCATCGTTGACCGCTATCTCTCGGATAACAACTGAAAAGTTGTCTTCAATGATTATAAAGAAACTTGAAAGTAATTACAAGAAGATGATCAAAGATGCTACAACATAACTTGCACCGGCTTGAGATATGAGTTTGATTAGCTTAAATCTCTCTGATCCATGGTATCCACTTTCAGGTTGTCTTCATCGTTGACCGCTATCGTTGACCATGGATCAGAGAGATTCAAGCTAATCAAACTCATATCTCAAGTTGGTCTGACAACTGAATTTGACTTGCTTGCATAGGAATCTTGTACGAAATCATTCTCACATGAATATGCTTTGATGAATGTATCAGGGGTTGGAAACTCTAGAAGTTGCTAAAATAGTTAAACAAAAGCTGAAATTATACAGTTATTTGGAATGTTCCTGATCATTACAGTGAGATTGATAACTTCTCTATGGAAACAACAAATTCAAAACAGAGGTAGGTTTGCCAGAGGGTCACTATTCATACATAAAGAGTATAATCAAACAAGGGTTGTTATCGGAGAGATATCGGTCAACGATGAAGGCAACTGTAGCGAGTGTGAAGATCAAGATCAAGAAGAACAATACGGTCAACGATGAAGGTGTGTTGTATGTATAAAATTGTGAATAATTGTGAGAGTCGATTTTCCTACGAGGGTGTGTTGTAAGTATTAACGCAGACCTTGATCTGCAATATTTGAAAATTATCATTTCTTGACATGCTTGGTAACAGAGAGGAACATTGCATATTCTCCATATCCATACCTTGTTTCAAGTATCTTGTAAAATTCATTTCGTCTTCAAGACTGCTATGAGTCAACAAAGGTTGACTTTTTTGAGCATTAACCATGACTATATTACATTATTATTATTATAATTTTTTATTATATTTGTAATTTAGTTCCTTTGTTTTATTATTATAATAATTTATTATTATCAAGAATCGAAAATTAGTAAAACGATTTATGAAAGTATCAAGAATCGGGAATTAGTAAAATTAGTAAAACGATTTGTGAAAGTAACAATAAATAAGTTAATAATAATAAATCATTGCTCAGACGTTAGGGTTTGATAAACACAAAACTTATTATTTAAAAAGCAACAAAAACACAAATCATACCGTGAAATAAAGAGAGGCCCATTAGGAGTGCCGTGGAGGAAGATCGTCGGTTTGCTGTAGTCGATGATGGCACAGAGGTTAGCGGTAACTTTAAATTTTAAATGATCGTCGGTTTGCTCTCTATATACCAATCAACAGTCGACCCGACTGCTGATTTCTCTCTATAACCGGTACAACTTTTCAGGCAAGCAAGTAAAATTCAGTTGTTATCGGAGAGATATCGGTCAACGATGAAGGCAACCTGAAACGACATGAACATTTATAACCTTTCTGTACCTGTGGCCAAAAGAACTTGATAAAGGTGTACACGAGTATAATCAAACAAAGGTTGCCCTGAGTTTGATTAGCTTGAATCTCTCTGTTCCATGGTATCCACTAACCGTAGCGATCATTACAGTTATTTGGAATGTTTCTGATCATTACAGTAATGAAATCATTCTCACATGAATATCCTTTGAAATCAATGGGAAGATAAACAATCCTCATCCACAATGTTCTTACCTATAGCTACCAACCATCCAGTTGTTTTCAGGTAAAGCGATCGTTTTACTCATATAAAGTGTTCGATGTCACTGTGAGTACACATTGTGCATGACATTACATTCTGCATGTGTCATTTCATAACTTGCACCGGCTTGAGATATGAGTTTGTTTAGCTTAAATCTCTCTGATCCATGGTATCCACTATCAGATTGTCTTCATCGTTGACCGCTATCTCTCGGATAACAACTGAAAAGTTGTCTTCAATGATTGTAAAAAACTTGAAAGTAATTACAAGAAGATGATCAAAAGATGCTACAACATAACTTGCACCGGCTTGAGATATGAGTTTGATTATTATCGTATTTGCAACTTAGTTCCTTTCTCTCGAAAAACAATCCGATTGTTAAAAGTATCAAAACTATGAAATTAGTAAAACAACTGAATTTTACTTGCTTGCATGAAAAGTTATTTTTAAATGTTTGGTAATATATTTTTAAATGTTTGATCTGCAATATTTGAAAATTATCATTTCTTGACATGCTTGGTAACACCTTGATCTGTAATATCTGAAATTATCATTTCTCAAAAAGTAATTAAAAACACTTAAAATTGAATTAAAAACAATTGTTGCGAGTTAGGTTTAGTCGGAGGACCACGTACAATGATTCATCAAAGTTGTACAAAGCTAGATGTTTTTACTGGAAAACCAAAACGAGCAATTAACGAAGCGAAACGGAGAGATTTAATTTTCTTGGCTTGGAAACAACTTAAAAGAACCAAAAATGAATTAAAATTATTTTTTGGTGATTAACAGATAATTTTAAAGAATTAAAAGAAATTCATTTTTTTTAAAAAAAAGGCCAAAGCGCCTCGCTTTGGCCAAAGCTAGGCGATTGAGTGGTTTGATTAGACCACAAGCGCCTTGCTTTGATCAAAGCGAGGTGCTTTGGCCTTTTTTTTTTAAAAAAATGAATTTCTTTTAATTCTTTAAAATTATCTGTTAATCACCAAAAAATAATTTTAATTCATTTTTGGTTCTTTTAAGTTGTTTCCAAGCCAAGAAAATTATATCTCTCCGTTTGGCTTCGTTTATTGCTCGTTTTGGTTTTCTAGTAAAAACATCCAGCTTTGTACAACTTTGATGAATCATTGTACGTGGTCCTCCGACTAAACCTAACTCGCAACAATTGTTTTTAATTCATTTTTAAGTGTTTTTAATTACTTTTCGAGAGAAAGGAACTAAGTTGCAAATACGATAATAATGTAAATAATAATAATAATAATGTAAAGGTAGATCATGGAAAGTTGAACTCAAGAAACAAAGATAAAACCGATTAATGTTCTTTATGTATGAATAATGACCCTCTGGAAAACCTGCGTAAAGGACTAAAGCCACATATAGTCCTTTACGCAGGTTTGCCAGAGGGTCACTATTCATATATTAAGAACATAAAAGTTGTGTGTATGAATAGTGACCCTCTGGCAAACCTGCGTAAAGGACTAAAGCCAAATATCTTGCCATTAATACCAACGATGATTACCAGTGAGATTGATAACTGGACAGGTTAGCCAGGTGTTTGTCAAAAAGGTAGAGCACACCACTAGAGCAAAAAGTTGTGTGTATGAATAGTGACCCTCTGGCAAACCTGCGTAAAGGACTAAAGCCACATATCTTGCCATTAATACCAACGATGATTGCCAGAGGGTCACTATTCATATATAAAGAACATTAATCGGTTTTATTTAGCGTAAAAAGTTCATTGTAAATATACCTCCTTATCTAAAACAAATCACATCATTGTACATATACCTCTTTCATCGTTGGACGTTGAAGGTAAACATGGACAGTGAGAAGTGGGATTGATAACTTCTCTATGGAAGTTGCTAAAATAGTTAAACAAAAGCTGAAATTGAACAGTTATTTGGAATGTTCCTGATCATTACAGTTATGCATTTTTTTGATCAGAAAATATATTCCCAAAAAAATTAAAAACAACTTTTTCATGCAAGCAAGTAAAATTCAGTTGTTGGACAGTGAGATTCAAAGGTGGCAGGAAAAAGCTGACATTTGTTCCTTGTTGCAGAAAGAAATCAACAGTCGGATTGACGATTTTGTTTACCCTCCCATTGACATAAAAAATATTCTTTTGAAAAACGTCTGACTACAAAAAAAAAAAAAAAAAAAAAAAAACTAACTCAAAAGACCAAAAAATAATTTTTTTTTTTTATATCCGAAGCGCCTCGCTTAGGCCTAAGGGAGGCGCTTCGAGTCAAAAATCAGTTTTTTCTGACCTTGTACCGAGGTAGTTAAAAAGTAAAGAAAGCGCCTCGCTTAGGCCTAAGCGAGGTGCTTTCAGGGGGTAAAAATAGAAGTGGGGGGGGGGGGGGGGGGGTTGAAATAGACCAGGCCTAAAAAATAGGTCCCCCAAAATACTCGAACCCGGGTCACACCAAAGACGTTGCTTATTGATGAAGATTCAGAAGAAACTGAAGATGACGAAGTTTGGGATTCTGAAGAAGAAACTGTTAAGGATACTCATCCCAAGGCCACTGGTGATGCTAGTATTCCTAATCCTATTGATCAGGTTGTTGCTGAACAACTAGATAGAGGTTATGTTGAACATAATGAGAATTTGATTATAGAGGATGCTGATTTGGAAGGATCTTCTATTGCTCCTATTTCACACAAAAAGAGGACGAGGTTTCAAAACAATGGCTAAGAAAGAGTCGTCCAAATTCAGGAGACAGAAAGAGATTGACTTACTACTGAAAGGTAAGAAGATGCCTGCAGTTTCTAGTTCACAACTAATATCTCCAGCAGCTAAGAAACAAAAGATAGTCCAAGAAGCAAAAATTCCACAAAATCCAGATGAAGTGTCTAGATCTTTGAAGAATGTGTTAGAAAGTTTGAGCAAGTCACATGTTGCAAAACCACAAGCTGAATCTAGCTCTCAACCTCAAGCTACAATTTCTAATGAAGCAATGAGATTGGTTAATAAGAAGATGGAGAAAATGATGAAGTTCTTTAACAAGCATGAAAGTGAGATCAAGCAGATGAAGGAGAACGAGAAGGATATGCTTGCTATAGTGATTGCTTCCAAAGAAAGTCAAGATAAGTTGGAAGAGGAAGTCACTAGTCTCCAAGTTAAAAATGCTGAGCTGAAATCATCAAACAAGAAGAATACAAAGAAGATTTTGATGATTGAGCAAGAAAACAAGAAGTTAAAGAAGATAATTGATAGTTTGTATGAAAAAGAACCTCAGTTGAATGTTGCAGAAGATGAAGAGGATGAAGATGAGGAAGAGTAGGTTTATTACAGTGTTACTAATGATGATGATGACAAAGCTGATGATGATGATAGTGCTTCAGGTGGTGGTAATGCAAATAAAGAGAAGTCAGCCGGTTCACATGATTCTGATAATGATGATGCTAATCAATTTACATTTGAGAAGCGTCATAAAGAAAAAAAGATAAGTCAACTTCTAGTAGTAAGAAACCTGGTGAGATTACAGATGCTGACAAGAAGAAATTGAAAGAGATGATGAAGAAAGGATGTTATACGATTGAGCTTACTGGAAAGTTTCCAGAAATCTTTCTGAATGATGATATGAGATTCTGTATTGAATATCCAGATCCAGAACTGGAAGATGGAGAAGTCAGTGCTGCAGTTACTAAAGAGATACTTGAAGGTCTTGCGCAGCAAGTTGGTAAATCTCTGGAAGATATTTTGAATGAAAAAGAGATACCAGATATTCCGGTTACTAAACTAGGACAGAACTTTGATGATAGAGATTCTGGTGACTTCAAATAGGTTGAGATTGAAGATATTTCTCATGAAGAGTATCCTGAATACTATAACATGAAAGATAAAACCAGCATTCCAATCATTGATGATGAAATTCTCAAGGAAGCTGAAAAGATTGCTGAAGAGAAAGGAAAGAAAATAATTGATGAAGTGTTTGATGATGAAACTGAAAAGGCAAATATATTCAAGCAATCAGATGCATTGAAGGCGTTATTAACAAAGCTGAGAGAGGATGAAGCTAGACAACCTGTGTCAGGGATTCAAGGCGAATTTTATAAGTTTCACAATCAAGTGTTTAAAGGACGTGCATTGGCATGGGAAAGAGGGATTTTGTACTTTAATTATTTCCATGATATCAAGACTCTTCCATATTGGGCTGTGAGGGATTATGTAGACATCAGATTACAGGTTGTGATAGTTCATGTGTGATTCACTACATGGCAGAAAAGATGACAAGGGAAAGCCATACAAAATGGGATATGTTTAGACCACAACATCCAAAAAGAGTTGTTAACTGTAACACCCCAACCTATGGCGGAAACATCGGGATGTCACATATTGATGATTGTTCAGTAGCTCATGGTGAATAATAAATTTCATTAAATGATTTAAATAAATTACATACAATTGTTCTAAGAATTTGTACATCTCAAGATGAAAAATACTAGCTACACACCTTCAAGCATTAACTCTAATCTTCAAGCAAGTATAACCTGAAACATGTTAAGTTTGAAAATATTTTGGGTCAACAAAAGTTGGTGAGAATACATAGGTTTTGCATATAGTTGAAAGCAATATGTTGTATTGCAATCATAGTTGAAGTATAATAATGAGTAATGATAGAATATGAGTCTGACATGTAACAATGCGTCTTTGTACAATCAAACCTTGCGTCGACTGAGACCTAACTCGCAAGTTAGTAAAAGTGTAACTGTTATCGATCATCCCTGAATTTATGCGGGGGGATGGGTTTGTCAGACCTATAGCGCTATAATCTAAACAGGCGGCTTGATCAATGTTAATGATTGTACTGTGTCTTTTTGTTACAGTCAAATGATAGTGTGAGTAAATGATAGTGTAATTGAATCATGAGTAAATGATAGTGTATAAAATGTTTAAACATGTTTCACCCCCAAATGTAAAACAGAAAAAGGGGCTATGTAAACTCACCTTAGGTGCATAATGAGTTCGTGCGTTTTATTGAGCGTGCAAACACTTAGTAATAATGCCTTGGAAAACTCGAAACTAGCTAGAGGAGATAATGACGGATGAAAACTTTAGTATATGGGAGATGGGATAATAATGTTTTTTTTTTTTTTTTTTTTTTGAATGGTATCAAGAGTTGAATGGTAGGCTAGTGTATTTATAGTGTAAAATTTGGAGTTGTAATTAGGGACTACTTTGACTAGGCTAGAATTTAGGAACAACTTTGACTTGACTAAAAGACCATATTTACTAACACTTTGACTTGACTAGGAGACCATATTTACTAACACTTTGACTTGACTTGACTAGGACACTACGTTTGACTTTTTAGGTTTGACTAAGGGACCTTGAAAGGGTTTAAGTTTAATTGGTTTTAATTAATATCACAAAACACCAAATGGTGTAGTGGTTTGTGTGGTGTGGTTAAGGTTTAGCCCGCCAGGGACTCGGGTTCGAGTCCTGGCACAGGCAAACATTTTTTTTTAACGTTTTTAAATCAGAATTTAATACAATCCAATTTAATATTGATTATACGTCATTATTTAAACAAAAAAAATTAACAAAATGGATGGTAAAGATACTGTAAACATGAATCGGATGAATAAACGAGGGAGTTCTATATATATATATAAAGAAAATTTGTGTGATGTTACAGTCTCCCCTACTTTTAGGAACTTCGTCCCGAAGTTATTAAAAACACAGGGTTGAGGGTGATTGGAACAACCGTGGTTTGGAAAATTTGGGGTTAAGGCACGACATGAATTTTGTAGGTAATAGAAATAACTGTTTCGAATAATTTAGATAAGAGGATTGATACGTGTGAGTTTTAAGTGTTGGATTAGGCTCGTCTGAAATAGCAAGGAGAATAAGAATCTAGTAAGAACACTAAACTTAAGTTTTAGGGATCCTAAAAGAAATGCATGAATTGATTGACTATAAAAAGACTAAATGAACTACTAGGTAACTAGGGTTTATAATTGGTTATTTACCGAAAACCTTGATAGAATTTCACACTACCTTAACGTAACTGTAAATTCATGATTACGTTCCGGACCGCAATCACCAATTTACCTTACATTAGGGTTTTGTGTCCTTCTATGATTCTAAACACACATGTAAGTAATGCAAAATAACCTTGTGATTGAATTGTATACAATGTATCCAAAAATGAGTCCAACTGTTGAGCAGGAAAAAGACTTCTACCAGTTAGTGAGTAAGAACCTCTACCGATTGTTGAGCAGGTGCGATAGCCTCTTCCCGTCGTTGAGCAGGTTGTAGGGCCTCTACCGACTGTTGAGCAGGCATGATGACCTCTACCAATCGTTGAGTAGGTTATTTGGTACTCTACTAACTGTTGAGCAAGTACTTCATCCTCTATCAGTTGTTTGATTAAGTGTACCAATTATTACACACATAAATTACAAATTGATAATATGTACATGTAAGCAATCAAGTATCAAGTATAGCATACGAGTTGTAATAGAGTTGCCCTAGACAAGGTTAATGACTCTAGGTGTGTCTATAGAAAATAGTTTATATTCCATGAATTCTAGTTTCAAATGTTCAAATATGGTAGATAGTCGAATCCTCATGTATAACTAAGGATTATTTTTGATGCAACACACAATCAAGTTTCAATAGTTTGGTTATCATGGGTAACTAGCTCATGTGTGAGAAGGTGGAGGATATGAATTTAGTTCTTGAGAGGATGATGAAAAATCTTGAAGCAGAATCAAGGTTGTGAGAGATAGTGAATGTGAAGATAGTTGATAAAGAGTTTATTTTATAGTAAGGAGATTATGTAGCAGTGTAAATTTTGGGGTTTGGATCAAGGTTATAATCAAGTGTATAAGAAAACATGATTGTGGTATATGCCAAATATTGTAAAAATTTGAACAAGTTGAAAATGAATGAGTGTCGATGGAGAATTTAGAGGCTGAATATTATTCCTATGGATTAAAAAAAAATTATTTTCAAAATTGGTTTTGTACATAAAGCAAAAGTTGTTAAATAGTACAAGCTAAGTGGGCTTTGATTAAAATATTCCCGTTAGTTGGAGATTTCAAACATGACATTAGGTTTTGAAGATCAAGGTTCGATTAAGTGATTTTTAATAGTTTAAAGCATTATATAGAAAATCGTTTGTTACGTCAATAAATAAACAATTGAATTTAAGTTCGAGGACATCTTTTGACAAAAAAATATGTACTTTGTAAAGTTACTAGGTAATGAAAATATAACAGGATTTAGAAATCTTTATTTTGTGCTAAGGTATGAGGTTATAGTTTTTAAAAATAAGTAACATGTGGAGAAATGAAATAATATGATTTGGGTAGTGTGTTGAATATTTAAAATGTGGCTGAGATGGTAAGGTGAAGTGTGATTGTGAAATCCATAGATGGTTATGAAATGAGATTGATTTAAGCTGTAAAATTTTGAGATTTTAGAGCTTAGTTTAAGGAAAGTGAGTGTAATCATTTATTCATTAATTAAAACGAATAAACGAAAACGTTGACTTATCAAAACTTCTAGATTCTAATAACATAGTGAAGACATGCTTTAGCCTATAAGTGAACACTCATCCCGAGAATTCCCAGGTAGGCATCCGGGTCCCTCGTCTGATTGGGATTTATGCGCAATGCCAGTCCTAGACAGAAAACTCAGAATACAGGCGTTCACCCTTCCAGATTGCACGTGTTCGTTATTAAAATCTAGAACTTCGACAAGATCTCAAGGTGGTTCAGGCTAAACCTGAGGATTTTGTCCTATTAGTCTAAGAGTAGGTCCAGTGATGGAGAGCAATCTTCTTGTAGGGATTAATGTAGGGATAAGAAGTAGGAGGGAGATAGAGAATAGAAATAAGTAAGGTTGCAAGTAAAAGGAGCAAGTACTAGTTAAAATCCTATGGTTATAGACTAGATTATTTTTCTAATAACCTAATTCCCTATAACCATGGCTCTGATACCAATCTGTAACACCCCAACCTATGGCGGAAACATCGGGATGTCACGTATTGATGATTGTTCAGTAGCTCATGGTGAATAATAAATTTCATTAAATGATTTAAATAAATTACAAACAATTGTTCTAAGAATTTGTACATCTCAAGATGAAAAATACTAGCTACACATCTTCAAGCATTAACTCTAATCTTCAAGCAAGTATAACTTGAAACATGTTAAGTTTGAAAATATTTTGGGTCAACAAAAGTTGGTGAGAATACATAGGTTTTGCATATAGTTGAAAGCAATATGTTGTATTGCCATCATAGTTGAAGTATAATAATGAGTAATGATAGAATATGAGTCCGACATGTAACAATGCGTCTTTGTACAATCAAACCTTGTGTCGACTGAGACCTAACTCGCAAGTTAGTAAAAGTGTAACTGTTATCGATCATCCCTGAATTTATGCGGGGGGATGGGTTTGTCAGACCTATAGCGCTATAATCTAAACAGGCGGCTTGATCAATGTTAATGATTGTACTGTGTCTTTTTGTTACAGTCAAATGATAGTGTGAGTAAATGATAGTGTAATTGAATCATGAGTAAATGATAGTGTATAAAATGTTTAAACATGTTTCACCCCAAAATGTAAAACAGAAAAAGGGGCTATGTAAACTCACCTTAAGTGCATAATGAGTTCGTGCGTTTTATTGAGCGTGCAAACACTTAGTAATAATGCCTTGGAAAACTCGAAACTAGCTAGAGGAGATAATGACGGATGAAAACTTTAGTATATGGGAGATGGGGTAATAATGTTTTTTTTTTTTTTTGAATGGTATCAAGAGTTGAATGGTAGGCTAGTGTATTTATAGTGTAAAATTTAGAGTTGTAATTAGGGACTACTTTGACTAGGCTAGAATTTAGGAACAACTTTGACTTGACTAGAAGACCATATTTACTAACACTTTGACTTGACTAGGAGACCATATTTACTAACACTTTGACTTGACTTGACTAGGACACTACGTTTGACTTTTCAGGTTTGACTAAGGGACCTTGAAAGGGTTTAAGTTTAATTGGTTTTAATTAACATCACAAAACACCAAATGGTGTAGTGGTTTGTGTGGTGTGGTTAAGGTTTAGCCCGCCAGGGACTCGGGTTCGAGTCCTGGCACAGGTAAACATTTTTTTTAACGTTTTTAAATCAGAATTTAATACAATCCAATTTAATATTGATTATACGTCATTATTTAAACAAAAAAATTTAACAAAATGGATGGTAAAGATACTGTAAACATGAATCTGATGAATAAACGAGGGAGTTCTATATATATATATATATAAAGAAAATTTGTGTGATGTTACATTAACAAAGAGGTTGATCCAAAGACCAACTTACCTTATGTGACTTTGAAGTACAAGCCACCGAAGTGTTTGAAGAAAATTCCTTTGATGCCGATTCAACAAAATTTTAGCAAGGATTTTGCTTGTTGGTACTATGATTGGAGGACTGTTGAGGCTGTGATTGTTCTACACGATAAAATTCCAAAGCTTATATGTAAGAAGATACGCGTGGTCGATCCGATGTGATTAATCAATTGCCCAAAGGATGATATCAACACGTTGTATTACAATCAGATACACTTTGATGTTCTTGACTTAGAGCAAGCTTTGAGATTTCAAAAGGTTGCTATATTCTGCTTTGCTTGGGAGGTGTACTCTGGATGTGATTACAAGAAGCTGTTGGGTAGAACGATGAGATTGAAACCGAAACCGAAGAAGCGCATATCTACTAATGAAGGTACGAGTACGAGTGTGAAGAAGAAATTGAAGATCAAGTTAAAGACGAATAAGCCAAAACAATCCAAGCAACAGCAAAGGGGGAGTTTGTAAGTACATATTGTGGCTGCCGCGTTCGGATTACATGAATAAAGGAGAAAGTTATAAAGATTTTGGTAATTAACTTGTTCATTCGCATTGTCGTGGGGTCGAAGGAGGTTCATGTGAGGTCGAATGAATGTTTTGATAGATTATTATTTCTGGTTCGCACCATCGACTGGTCGAAGGGTCCATTCGACCTTGTAAGAGGTCGAATGTGGATGCCTATTTATATGTTTAGATGGTTATTGTTTGTAATAGTTGATCATTAAATGTGTGTGTTCTGTGTGTGTGATTAGGAAACGTTTGGAAACTTGTGTTTTTCATTATATTCAACTTTGTAAGCTTAATCTTGATAATATTAATGAAAAACATATTGAAAATGGATCTTAACGCGTTCTGAATTCGATTAGTATCATTTTGCATGTGAATTAGGGTTTCTGCACCTGATTTGCTCATACTCGTGTGATCTTTGTATGTTTTTGTGATAAATCGATCCTACAAACGGGAATCGACCACCAAAGTTGTTAGATATGATCGAATATCCTTCATGGCAGGATAGTTTTAGGATTCATTAAGAGGGATTAGATTGTGGAGAAGCTTGGCAAATGTTACAAATGGGTTATGTGCAACCGATGATTGAGAACTCAAATACACCAGTTGCACTTGATGATCCACCGGACACAGATAAGAAGAAGTACGCAGCATAGAAGAAACCTTATTCTCAGTTGTCCCAAGCATTGACCACTGATTTGCATCATCAGTTTGGACCTTGTACCACTTCAAAGCAACTTTAGGAAGCTTTGAAGAGCAGGAATGATGGCAACGAGAAGACTAGGAAGCTCAGGATGGATGAGCTAAAGAAGGAATTCAAGAACTTTAGATTTGTAGGGAATGAAAGTTTGAAAGATTTAACTGCTAGATTTTTCCATTTATTAGCTGAACTTTCTAACTATGAAATTGTTTATCCCATGCCAGAATGTGTTGAGAAATTTGCAGATGCATTACCAGTCTATTGGAGTCAACATGTGGAGGTACTGAGGGAGAACTTTTCCATTTTGGACACTGAACGAGTTCATTCAAAGGCTGGAAAACAAAGAGATGGAGGAAAAAGCAAGGCGAAGAGAGCACAGATTCCTCAGAATCCAGAACTGTACTATGCAAGTTCCTTATCTTCGACTGTTCCTAGTGTTGGTGTGAGTCAGCACCACAGACTGCATTTGTTTCGAATGTTGAACTAACCAATGCGGCTAGCTATTATGGTGTGTCTTCAGCTTCATCTTTCACATCCACTCAATCTCCAATGCAATCTGCAAGTTATTATGGTGCTCCACCGGTGAACATGACTCAACAAACTTTATCAAACATTGGACAAGCTCCATCAAGCTCAAGTTCCGTTGTGTTGGAGACATCTAACATGGATTACGTGACCGTGGAAGTAGCACAAAAGCACATTGCTTTGGTTTCAGCTATGGTTGCACCTTCTAACGGACTTGTAGCAAGTCAAATTGGTAACAACAACATGACGAACGAGGACTATTCTCATATTGATAAGGAAGAGATGGAATTGATTGACATTCAATGGGCATTTGCAAGTGTGGTGAGGAGAGCGAATGAGTTCATGGAAAGAACTGGTAGAACTGATCTTGCTACATCACCTAATACTACTTAAACTAATATTAACCTACAACTCTTCAAGTATGAAATACAACCATACAATAAAAATAGATTATCCAAATATTCAGTTTTTATCTTTATTTGTAAGATAATACTTATATAATTCGTGAAATACACATATAAAATACATTAAAACATTTATAATGCGAGATATTCTCTAGATATTTGATCATAAATACCGAATTAAACTATGATACGTATCAATATACTATGCAATATTGCGTAGACAGAATATTATAGTCTATGTGAAACCGTCTATAAATTCATGGCAGTCCTTAAACAAAAAATATATCTGATTCTTAACTTGTTAACCCTAAAACAAAGCTCCTTCCGTCGCATCCATTTTATAACATTCGTCAGTTTCTCATATAATCAAGTTCTTTTTTTCTTCTCACAAACACACCAATTTCTTCTTTTTTTTTTCTATTTTTTTTCTCACAAACACATCGGTTTTTTTTTTTTTTTTTTTTTTTTTTTTTTTTTTTTTTTTTTTTTAACAAAGACTATTAAAGGTCTTCAATGTCCTATTGAAAACCCGACCAAGGCTTGCCCAGATCTGGAAGTTATTTCGCATGAGAATACCCGAATTTATACCTCATCCAGGTTATCGCTTTCTTTTTTGCGCGCTATCATTCTAGTATTTCTACATGTAGGAAAAAAATTCTTTTGAAGTCCTTTTATTTTGAGCATTTACATATAAATAAAAAAAAGTCACTTAGATTTCTATCAAATCCATAGTTACATTTTGTCATCCGTTTATTGTTTATAACAAATCAAAGTTATAACGGCTTTTCTAGGATTAAATTTGTTGATAATATATCAAATCAAAGTTATCTAATAATTGATGTTTAGAACATGTGTTAGTATTTCACTTGATATAACATGCCATATGTTTTGTTATCATACCAAATATTCACAACTAAGAATCTAAGATTAAGTTCATTATAAAATTATACTAAGTGATCGATCTATTTTATTATTCTTTTAATTATTATTGATCTATTTATTGATAAAAGAATCGAGTTGACATTATTCATACAGTTTAATTAGTTGGTATGATGTTTAATATATTTATCATATATATCAGAATGTGAACATATCAAATATTCGGAAAACTCTTGAAATTAATGATATAGATTATTGTGGGTCAATTTGTACATAAAATCAGTCGACTAAAAATTAGGTTGCAACGAAGTAAACAGTAATTTTTCATTTTTTGTAAAAAGTTAAAGGGATTAAATCCAAATTAGCATGTAAATAATTAGCAAAAATGTCATGATATATGAAGAACTTGAATCTATGTTTTTACCTATAATTAAATTTCAATTAGTCGATGTTAATTGAACAAAACGTTTGAATAATCCATTATTGCATCTGTCATTGTTTATGAGGAATATATATTTTTAATGACAAATGTTATATCTTTATATAAATAGTTCTGAATTGCATCCTTGTCAAGAATTAAACCTTGGATCCCTTTACCAAGTGGCTATCCCACATTGGTTACATATTTGCAATTGTTCAAAAATTCTATTATCTAGGATCGTTGGGTGATGATTTATGCGCTACAACTCTCATTATATCTATACATTTTTCATATTTTTATGACCTTAATGTGAATGTTATCTATTATCATATTAACGGTTTTTTTTTCTTTAATGTTTATGGCAAATTATTTTTTTTCGTGAGTTATTCTTATGTACAAGTTGACCGTTAATAGATGATATGATTTGTACATAAAAGTATACAAGTACATGACGAAAACATTATATTACATTAAATTTAAACAAATTTTGATATGATGGTAAAGATAAGATCAAATTCATTTATCAGAGAAAATGTATTCAAATGTAAACCCTTTGATTACCATTTCTTCAACGTTTTGCCATGAAGAGTTAAATTCTCAAAATCCTTCCATTTTTGGCTTTTGTCTGCAAACTCATTACAAAATGCATTTAAAATCTATAAATAACAACAATAAAACCATTGTTCAAAAAAAAAAAAAAAAAAAAAACCATCACAAAAAGAATGAGGCAGGCAACACATGTAAGTATGTAACTATACAATGAAAAACATTGACATTGGAGCATTTATAATTATACTAAACATTAAACCCCATTATCTTTAATTCTCACCACAATCTGCTACTAATAAAAGATTGCTCATTTTCTTTTTTTAGTCAAAGATACCGTTATTATATCTTATAAAATTCTCGAAACGAATTGTGCTTTTAAAGATTTTGTACAGAGATTCAATAGTATTTCCTTTTTAGTTTTTAACTTTATGATAAATTAGAAAAAAATGTTCTTTTTTTCCATTTAATTGCAATATTCTATAACAAAAAAGGATCATTTAACATATATTCTTTATTTCAATTAATTTTCATCTAGTAACTAATCCCTAATGATTGCATGCATACCTCATTTGATTTCATCAGGTAAAAAATCCAAACAACCGATTAACCAACAAGAGTGTTCACTGAATTAATTTCGGATTCACTTAGTCAGTTTCAAAATCTGTTTTGAGAAAGACACTTTTTTCTTGTTCTTTATTTTACCCGATGATACTAAACGATGTTTCATTGCATTTCGTTAGAATCGGTTTACCATACAGATATTAAGGGGGTGCTTGGGATTGATTATTCAAAACAGATTATACGTTTTGAAAAAGCAGGGGTGAAACTATTTATAGATTATTGCGTTTTGTTAGTCTAAACAACTGATTATCTACGTTTTCAAAATACAATCCCAAATACTAAAACCTGATTATCTGCGTTTTCATAACGCAATAAATCTAAAAATCAGATTCAAAACGCAATCCCAAACACCCTCTAAACAACTTCTGTATGTTACAAAATCTAATATTTCGATTTGCTATCAGATGAAAAGGAATATGTTTTAACATTTCATCATAAACTTAAAAACTTTAGTTGTTAATAACAAAATTTCAAAAATACCAACCCTTTTGATGAGGTTATCAAATTTAAGAATCTTAATAAATTAATTTTAATTTATTTTTACAAAATTCAGTATTTTTATTAGTGGCAAGTAACGTTGAGAATATAAAAAAGTGGGTACTTGATGTTGTATACATGTTATAATGATATAATAAAACACTCCCACTTCACATGTTTTTCACTATATATTTACATATTTCGTTACCTAATTCTTTTTGTGACGGTCTTATTGTTGTTAGTTATCAAGTATAAATGCATCATGTTTGTTGGGTTTCATTTAGCACAAGTAATGATTTTGTAGACAAAAACCAAAATGGATGGATTTGGAGGATTTTAGTTTCATGGCAAAGCATTGAGGAAAATAGTAATCAAAGGGCCAGAAGGACCTCGAACGACATCCTCGCTAGGACACCATGTAAGTATTTATAAGAAGAACGATGTAGGGTGTGAAAAACCATTGCATACCGAGTTACCGACGATAAAAATTAGGACACAAAAGCATTTTTGAAGGTCTTGAAGACTGTCGAGATCGCATGCAAATGTTAAATATTGAAGATCATAGTTCAAGACATATTAGTTTTGTACAATTATATTGCTTTGAGCTATTTTAACTAGGCCCAAATTGATTGTTAACCGACCAATAACCATAAACCGTCACTTCTTATTATAGTTATCCATTAGGTAATTAGGATTCATACACCCCTTATTTAGGATTCATACACCCTGGCCCACATCACATACCAATAGCAGGCTGCCACATACCCCAAAATGTGATGTCACACCCCCATAATGTGACGTCACAGGGTGTATGAATCTTAGAACCCTATCCATTAACCAACGTATCAGTTATGATTACGGGTTTTGTCAAATCAATTATGTTTTTTATTTGATCTATTCCACACATACGTATGTTACATATCTCACTGTTTATATACCATCGAGGTCATTTTAGAGTTACTAGCAGGAACTCGCGCGTTGCGTCGAGACTGCA
Source organism: Ambrosia trifida (assembly GCA_028751855.1). NCBI lineage: Eukaryota > Viridiplantae > Streptophyta > Magnoliopsida > Asterales > Asteraceae > Ambrosia > Ambrosia trifida. The sequence continues at coordinate 57,381,493 of CM054128.1, read as the reverse complement.
CCTGTAAACTTTTATTACATATATAATAATTTTAAACTAAAAGTCATCATGTATTCTTGTGTGACAATTATTTTGGTGGAAGTCCTTTGATATTGAAAGCACGAATAAAAAAATAAAAATTGATGCGGGAGAATACTGAAAACTTGAATCAGAAGACAACATTTCAGTCTCTGGAAAAAAAAAAGTAGCTAAATACTTTAAATGAAGCTATAAAAAATTGATATGGGATGGGTTTGCCATCTTGTAGTACTAACTGGTCAATTTTGTGGTATATTCCTGAATATGCTCCGAACGTATATATGTCATTTCTTATGTTGGCGATTGTTTCGTCTAATGAGACACCCATAGGTGTGAAGGAGAAGTTTGTGTTGTATGCGCAGATCAAAGAAACCATGAGGTTGCTCTTGATTAACACAATAGCCATGATGTTGCTCTTGATTACACAACATTTGTCAAGTCATCATGTATTTTTGTTTGACTATTATTTTGGTTTTGCTAATGATTGAGTCAGTCACGAATGAGACGATGCCTGTCTCTTTTATTTGAGTTTGAATATATTAGTCAAATTTTTATGTATTATTTTTAGTTTAAGTTAATAAGTTATTTAATTGCTGTACTTTTAAACTAAAAGTCATCATGTATTTTTGTTTGACAATTATTGTGGTTTTCCTAATGACCTAGTCAGTCACGAATGGGACGATACCTATTTTATTTATTTGAGTTTGAATATGTTAGTCAAATTTTTATGTATTATTTTTAGTATAAGTTTTTTACAAACTTTTATAAAATACTATTGCATTATAAATATAAATGCTAGATGTAATAACACTACATTATTATTTGTCATTTATTACACTACATTATTAAATGCTAAAATGTTTTTTTGAAAGGTATGTTTCATTCAAAAAACGCCAAAAGCGGTCCTTAAAACAAGGACCCCCGGCACTAAAACGACATTACATCACATCCAATGGATATTTACACCAAACAATCCAATCAATACCTTTAAATCTAAATCTATTTCGAATCCAAAAATACGAGGACGACTTGATGTTTCCCATCACTTTAATCGCCCTAAGAGACTTGCCTTTAAAAATACGAGCATTCCGTTCATTCCATATTGCCCATAAAGTAGTAAAAACTATACCTCTTAAAATGTATTTCTCTTGTTTCATTTTTGATTGAATTTCCGCAACTTCAAAATGTCTGTAACATCAAATGCGAAAATAGGACTCAATCGGTACCAAGCTCCCACTCTACTCCAAATCTCAGTCGAGAATAAACACCCGGTGAACAAGTGAATCGCCGTTTCCGAGTCTAAATTGCATAAATCACACGAATCATTTTGTATTGAAATACCACGTTTATGAAGTTCGACTTTAGTGGGAAGCCGATTACGATCCACCCTCCATGCCATAATCTTGCACTTTAAAGGAGCCCACCATTTCCACTTCATGTTCGATGTAGCTACCGGACTCAATGTAGTAGATATCAACTTCTTTGTTGCACTAACCGAGAACAACCCATTTGAATCAGCCTTCCAAACCCATTTATCATTCCCACCCCTCCAATGAAAGCCATAAATGTCCTCTAATATCATAAACAACTCTGAAATTTCTTCCAAGGTTGCTGGACCATGACGCCAATCCCGGGACATAATTTTAACACCATTATCACATTTAAGTCGAGCTGAAACTGAAACCCATTTGTGTTTTTCCAGCCTAAAAAGATGTGGGTATAAAATACGAAGAGGTTCTTCGCGCAACCAAGTGTCTCCACAAAAATTAATCGTAGAATCATCTCTAACCATGCCAACAAATTACTATTAAGTGAATTACCATTTGCAAGAATTTTCTCTCAAATTTCAACAATTTGTTTCCAACAACCACTAGCCGACATACTACATGGTAACATTGACCATGCTCGGCTCGAACCATGACATCCCATAATAACTTTCTTCCAAGGAATGTTACCTTCATTTTTGAAACGCCGCGTCCATTTTAGAAGTAACGCTTCATTCACATCTTGCACCTTGGTAACGCCTAAACCCCCTTCCTTTTTCGGTTAAGTTATAACATCCCAAGCAACCCACGGAATCTTCCTTTCTTCAATCGCACCTGACCACAAGAAACGCCGCATAATAGCCTCAATACTTTCAATCACTGCCTTGGGCGCTTTATAAAGAGATAGATAATAAGTTTGGTAAGCATTCAAGAACCGATTTAATAAGTATTAACCGACCTCCAATGGATAAAGTTTTTGCTTTCCAAGACACAAGACGAGCTTTTATAACTTCAGCAACCGAGTTCCAATTGCTAATATGATTCATGTTGGCTCCCACTTTAATACCTAAATAAGCGAATGGAAAATCACCTCTTTTACAACCCAAAATCACCATCATATTATCGACCTCCATATCTTCGGTACCAACCCCAAACAAATTACACTTATGAAGATTGATTCGAAGACCCGGACATAAATAAAAAAACTCTAAGACTATGAGTTGTACTCTGTAAATTCTCGTGAGACCATTCTCCCAATATAAGAGCATCGTCCGCATAGAGTAGATGAGTAATATCCACTTCGTTATCCGAGAAATTAACACCTTTAAATTCGCCAATCTCCTTAGCTTTCTTCAATAAACATGAAAGAGATTCCATGAAAATCAAGAATAAATGCTAAAATGTAGAGAGACAATATTGTAAATGAAATATTATTTATGCATTAACACTTGTACCAAATGCAAAAAAATGTTTTTATGTGTCTTAAAATTAAAATGAAAATTACTATCTTGCCCATACAGAACCTATTATATAGTTGTATAGATATAGATAATATATAAACTAATAAAATCAAAAGTCAGAACCCAAATATCTTAAACATAAATCAAACACCATCATCATGCTTCCGATGCCATCCGAACTTAATGAAAACCCTCACATTATTTGTTGGGTGATACAAGTTTAACAACCCGTGAGTTCCATTTTTTGTAGAAAACCAAAACAGTTCTCTACTACATAGTCTGATTTAGAATAACAACCCGTGAGTTCCATTTTTTTTGCAGAAAACCAAAACAATTTAGGAACTACTCACGTATAAAAGTAAAAAAAAAAGGTTTTTTATTACTAATAACAATACAAGAAATAGAGAAAGTTGTAAATTACAATACTGATTATAACTGAAATAAACACAATGCAAGAAAGGAGTAAAAGCATAATGTTGTGGCTGAGGATCGTGTTTGACACGGAGCCCTTAAAACAAATTCTGAGTCAACCACGAGAACTCGTTTTGTCTCCTAGGGTACAACAGCGGGGGTAGTTAGTTTGTCGGGATTGGCCAAACACCCAAAGTGTACCTTGAAGCAAAAAGAAGACGATCAGAGAAAGCTTGCTGGAAGTTCTGTTGTGAGTAAAGTGTGTTTTTAATGTATTTTCCAACCAAGCATCTCCTTGGTTTTATAGTGGTAAAACAAGTCAAAACGGTCGAGGAACTAAAACAAAAAATAAATTGCATTGAATGTCTTTAATGCTTTTTCTTTCTATTTTGAATTCGGACTCATAGTCGATTTACTGGTCTGTTTCAACTCAAACATGAAACTGAATTGCTGCTGGGAAGCTGTTGTGAGCCAGCGCACACATATGAACCCACTAGTCTACACGTATGTTACATGCATGCGGGTGGTCGACCCCTCCAGTTTGCGTATCCTCACGTGCACACGAGTGTTTGAACCCTCCGGTTAACGCAACACGCCACGTTATCATTGGATCTAATATACTTGTGCCACGAGTTCGCACAATATGTGGTTCACGTTGTATGTCACGCATGCGCCACCTGCATGCCTTGTTATTCATTGAAGATTGCTCGCGCCATCCAGAAGCTACTATACATACCAGGGTCAATGTTCAAACACAATTTCAAACATAATTAGTCATGATCTGGATAATCCGAGACTAGTTAACCTACTGGTTATTAGTCAAAACACTTATACAAACATTATGATAGGTCGTCGGTATTTGGGACTATCTGTTCGTGTCGGTAATTCTATTTTAGAAGATGCAAACTAAGGTGAGTGTCACAGCCCCATTCTCTACCGTTTTTATATCTGGGAGAGAAACATGCGGTACAAACTTACGAACTTTGAGACCAACATATTACATTATATCACATGGATACTTAAGGACATTTCATCATTAAAGTCCTCCTAACAGTTAGTGAACCATTAATATGTGGATACATAGTGGGGAATGTGTGAATAGATCAATTGGGACCGACAAGACCCACTCGGGTCGACTGGAGGTTGGATGGGTGCATATTTGTCCTATCTAACTTACGACGCCGGGTGATGACCAGTGGCGGGTATTGAGGCATTCTAACGTTCAGCAGTGGTTCACGACACTTTAGTATCATGTAACGATGTCTAGCTAGTATCAGGTATAGATGTAAAGATTGTTGGGTCTGGTTTTACAAACGTTACAAACTTTTGCAAACTTTATCTCTGTGACTCACCGGTATTGTATGTGTTGACTAACATTGCATGTTTTCTTAGGTCGTTAAGGTAGCAGCGAGACTAGGCACACTGGAGTCGCACTGGGTCTCATGGTGTCATGCATGGTCGAACTTTATGTTATGTTTTCAAACTACTTACTTTTGGATTATGGTCTGTAAACTTTAACTTGCTTCCACTGTGGTCTTTTGGGATTATACAAACTTTTAAACTGAGTGGTTGTTTTTGTTTCGTTGTTTCATATCATATAGTTATCGTTTATTGTGACCGTTGACTTGGATCCTGATATGTCACGCGCCTCGCGGTAAAACCTTGCAAGTGGAATTTGAGGGTGTGACCGATTGGTATCAGAGCCAATGGTTATAGTGAACTAGGACTACATGTAGAGTCTGGTCTATAGCCGAGTCTCACACACTAGACGGTCACACACTTATGAGTCCTTATAAGTGGGAAACATACTAACTTTGTCGGGGTGTCGATATCATCATCATACTTATGTCTTACATAATCTGTTATAACTTTGGTTATATCTATCTTCTATCTTATCTTCTTCTTTGAGATTTGTAGTCGAAGAGGCTAGCTTGTTGATCCTTGCATGGCGGTGTTGTACATTGGAGTGGTTTTGACGTATCCTTGAGATCTGTCCAGGATTCGAACATCTTCCTTTTAAGCTCCAATGGACATACTCGCTTACACACACTATCTTGCACTTGTACTGGGTTTGGTACACCTCGGAGTGATTATTCATTCGGGGATTTTAATAAGCTTTGGAATCTCGATCGGATGGTTCGTGGTTGATACGGATCGGGATGATTCTATAACATAGTTACTAGTGATTGATACTAGTGACAAATCTGAATATCTTATTCTTGTGGATTCCAAAAGATGTCTAGAGCTCGTGGTGGTGGTCGCACTGGTGGACGTCGTGGCAGCGGTGGTGGTCGACCTGGAGGTCGCGGTAACGTCACCAAAACCCATGATGAACTGAATAATCTGATTCAGCACAGGTGTCTATTGCCGTTACTGCTTTCCAGGCTGCTCAACAAGGCTTTGGTGGTAATTTGATTACTACTACTCTTATCTTTATTTTTCGTGTGGTGTATTCGTTTTGTTTTATCAGGTGTTGTTGGTTCAACTAATGTTGTCAACCCACCCCCTCCTGTTTGCACCATCAAGATGTTTATGGATTGCAAACCGCATAATTTCTCTGGGTCGGGGGAGCGGTGGGACTGCTCCGGTGGTTGGAGAAGATCGAGTCTTCATTTTCTTTGTGTGATTGTCCTACTGAGAACCATGTGAAGTTTTCTTCCGGTACCTTGGAAGGTCCGGCTCTGACTTGGTGGAACTCTACTGTTCAGACTATGGGTTTTGTGGAAGCTAATGGGATGCCATGGGTAGAGTTTATGTCTCGGTTGAAGACGGAGTATTGTCCTAGGGATGAGATTAAGAGGTTAGAACACGAGTTTTGGGATCATTAGATGGTGGGATCGGAAATCGAGTGCCAGCGGTGTCGCAAGTTTGCAACAAGTGTAACTATCATCACAATGGTCAGTGCCGCAATTTTCAGTGCCAGCGGTGTGGAAAACCCGGGCACGAGGTGCAGAATTGGCGGGTTCGTCTGAATGACAAGTCTGTTCCTCCAGCAGCTCCTCAGCCTAACCAGGGATGTTACAATTGTGGTCAGGCTGGGAATTTCAAGCGGGATTGTCCCAAACTGAAGCATGGTGATGGTGGTAAGAATGAGAATAGTAACGGGAATAGCGGAGGTGGCAGTAGGAATGCATGTGCTTTCGTCATTGGATTGGGGGAAGCCCGACATGATCCAGACACAGTTACCGGTACGTTCCTTCTTAACGATCGCTATGCTTCTGTTTTCTTTGATTCGGGTGCCGATAGGAGTTTTATATTGGTAGGGTGTAGTCAGTTGCTTAATATAGTACCTACACCTTTAGAGGCTAAGTACTTGGTAGAATTGGCTGATGGTAAAAAAATCGAGACGACGCATGTTCTTCGGGAATGTCGCTTAGAAGTTTCAGGTTTGTCCTTTCCTATTGACCTTATGCCGGTGTCCGACGTTGTTGTGGGCAAGGATTGGTTATCATTGTATCGTGCGGAGATCGTTTGTTTTGACAAAGGTCATTTGTCTTCCCCTCCTTGATGGAGAGTTCTTTCGGTGCATGTTAAAAAATGTGGTGTTTGTTTGAGCATCATTTTTTGTATGAAAGCCTATAAGTATCTTCGAAAGGGTTATTCTGCCATTCTGGATTTTGTTTCTGTGCCATCTGTGGATGAGAAGAAGATTGAAGATATTCCTTGGTGATTCGTGATTTTCCTGATGTATTCCCTGAAGAGTTTCCTAGTCTTCCTCCTTATCGTCAGGTTAAGTTTGGTATTGATCTTGCACCTGGTACAGCCCCTATTACTCAAGCTCCTTATCGTCTTGTGCCTCCCAAGATGTAGGAATTGTCTGCAGGAACTCTTGGAAAAGGGTTTTATTCGACCTAGTTCTTCCCCGTGGGGAGCCCCTATCCTGTTTATTAAGAAGAAAGATAGAAGCCTGCGTATGTGCATTGATTTTCGTGAGCTAAACAAGGTGACCATCAAGAATTGTTATCCTGTTCCTCATATTGATGATCTGTTTGGCCAGCTCCAGGGCTCTAGCTTTTATTGATTGATTTGAGGTCCGGGTACCATCAGTTGCGTGTGCAAGAAGTTGATATTCCGAAAACTGCCTTTCAAACTCGTTATGGCTATTTTGAGTTCTTGGTCATGCCTTTTGGTCTCACCAACGCACTAGCGGTGTTCATGGATTTAATGAACCGTCTTTGTAAGCCTTATCTTGATAAATTCGTCATCATGTTTATTGGTGATATTCTAATCTATTCAAAGAGCAAGGTGGACCATGAGGAACACTTGCGACTAGTCTTGGAACTCTTGAGGCGAGAGCAGCTGTATGTTAAGTTCTCGAAGTGTACTTTTGGTTACGCGAAGTCCAATTCCTTGGTCATGTGGTTAATGAAAAAGGAATTCATGTCGATCCAGGTAAGATAGAGGCCATTAAAGACTGGAAGCACCAAAGACGCCATCTGAGGTGCGGTAATTCCTAGGTCTCGCAGGTTACTATCGTCGTTTCATTGAGGGATTTTCGAAGATTCCTCAACCCCTCACCTCTCTTACCTAGAAGGACAAAAAGTTTGATTACGGTGATTCGCAGGAATCAGCGTTTCAGACACTGATGCTTAAACTCTGTTCCGCGCCCATCTTATCCTTACCTGATGGTACGGATGATTTCGTTGTTTACTGTTATGCTTCTATCCAGGGTCTCGGTTTCATGTTGAAGCAACTCAAGAAGGTTATTTCTTATGCTTCTCGTCAACTTAGGGTTCATGAGAAGACCTATACCACCCATGATTTGGAATTGGGTGCGGTTGTTTTCGCTTTAAAGATCTGGAGACATTACTTGTACGGTACCAAGTGCATCATTTACACCGATCACAAGTGTCTTCAACATATCTTTGATCAGAAAGAGTTGAACATGCGGCAGCGTCGCTGGGTCAAACTCCTTAACAATTATGATTGTTCTATTAAGTACCATCCTAGCAAGGCGAATGTTGTGGCCGACGCCTTAAGTAGGAAGGAATCTATCAAACCTCGTCATGTTCGAGCCTTGCAGCTTACCATCCATTCCAGTTTACCTGACCGGATCCGTTCTGCGCAACCATCAGATTTGAAGGAGGAAAACCTTAAAGCTGAAACCATGCATAGTGCCGATAAGCACCTTGAACTTAGGTATGATGGCCTACACAACTTTGCAGAACATATTTGGGTTCCGGTATTCTGTTCACCCTTGTTCCGGTAAGATGTATCTGGATTTGAAGATACTCTATTGGTGGCCAAACATGAAGGCTGATATAGCTTCATACGTGAGTAAATGTTTGACTTGTGCTAAAGTCAAGGTCGAGTATCAGAAGCCGTCTGGTCTTCTGCAATAACCAGAGATTCCTGAATGGAAGTGGGAATGTACCACGATGGATTTTGTAACCAAACTTCCGAAGTCACCAAGTGGTTGTGATTCCATTTGGGTGATTATTGATGGGTTGACAAAATCAGCACACTTCCTGGCTATTAAGGAAACTGACAGGATGGAACGGTTAGCTCGCATCTATCAAGGAAGTGGTTTCTTGGCACGAGGTGCCTGTTTCTATCATTTCTGATCGTGATTCCCGTTTTGCTTCAAAATTCTGGAAGGCTCTACATAAAGCATTTGGTACTCAGTTGGATATGAGTAAGGCTTATCATCCGTAAACTGATGGTCCGAGTGAGCGGACAATCCAAACATTAGAAGATATGCTTCGGGCATGCGTTATCGATTTTGGCAAACGTTGGGAGAGTCACCTACTGTTGGTAGAGTTATCTTACAACAACCGCTACCATTCTAACATTAAGGCAGCTCCGGTCGAGGCTCTTTATGGATAGAAATGTCGGTCTTCTCTTTGTTGGGCCGAGGTGGGTGAGAGTCAACTCACTGGTCTGGAACTTGTGTACAAAACTTCAGAGAAAATCGTACATATTCGTAACCGTATGGCAGTAGTTTGGGATCATCAGAAGAGCCATGCCGATCGACGTCGCAAACCTTTGGAGTTCCAGGTTGCGACATGGTACTTTTGAAAGTTTCTTTGTGGAAAGGCGTTATACGCTTTGGGAAGCGTGGAAAACTAAATCCTCGTTATGTTAGAGCATTCGCAATTCTGGAACGAATTGGACCGGTGGCGTACAAACTGGACTTGCCAGCGGAACTCAGTAGTGTTCATAACGTCTTCCACGTCTCTAATCTGAAGAAGTGTTTGACTGATGAATCTCTCATTATTCCTCTCGGAGAGATCAAGGTTGATGATCGTCTGCGTATTGTGGAGGAACCGGTTGAAATTCTTGATTATAAGATTCGTAGCCTTCGTCGGAGTAATATCCGCATCGTTAAAATTCGTTGGAATTCAAATCGTGGACCGGAGTTCACGTGGGAACGGGAGGATCAAATGAGGGCTAAGTACCCTCATTTGTTTTCTAAGCACGCACTTGAGCAAACACTTGTTAGTGTTGAAGCTGAGTGAATCTCTGGGCTTCCTTTCAACAGGGGGATGATGTAGCAACCAGAAAATTTATCTTTCTTTTCGTCTCTTCCTTTTGGGCTTCGGGCAATTTTCGGGACGAAAATTCTTTCAACAGGGGGATGATGTGACACCCAGCATATTCAGGTTAATACTTTTACAAACATATAAGTTTACCTTAGCGAAAACATTTATCTAACGTACTTGACTAGGTCAGTTGAGTCGGTTTACACTTACGTATTGTCCAGGGTTCAATGATTCCCAGGATCATTGAGGGTATCATACGCACACACGAGTCTTGAGTCCCGTTGTTAGTGTAATTACATGAATTGGATTAAGTAATAAACATGAATTTTTCCATATATATTGTGCAATGTGTAAATACGTGTTTATATGGTGTTTATATGATTAGATATACTTAACATATGTTAGAATTGCATGTTCATGTGTTAGAATGTGTTAACATGTGTTAAAATGGGTTAAAACGACAAAATCGTAGAGAATTGGAAACCATAAATCTGGTTTGACCTTAAGGGAGGTCGAACACCAAAGACATGAATGTTCATTCGACCCTTGTAAAGGTCGAATGGGCTCTGGTTCGACCCTACGAGGGTGCGAACCAACCTTGACTATAAATACCATACTTTGCAACTTTTTCATCATTTCATAACCTAAACTGCCCCCAAGTGCTCTCTCTCAACCCCAAACCTGTAAGGAGGAGTTTTTGACCTCGTTTTTCAGATCCTAACATAAAAACACGTTATAAATCATAAACAAGAGAAGATTCAAGGTGTGTTCTTGATCTTAAACCTTTTTAATCCATTTTAATTCGTTTTTATCACACCCTATGTGTCCAGATCTAATTCAAGGAAGTTTTTATTAATAAAACCTTTCTAACATCTTTCTAAATCAAATATATTCAATAATAATGAGTTTTCATACAAAAATCCTTATGTTAATGATTTTTGATAAGATGATATGCATTATATGATGTTTGAATGATGAATAGATGATAAGATAATGATCTATGACTGTTTTAGATGATGATTTATAGTTATTATAAGGTGTAATTGATGATTGATGATGTTTCACCCATTTTGGGGGTTTTGTTTTAGATCTAGGGTTTGTTCTTGATAGTATTATTGTTGATATGATTGGGGGTTTTCATATACATGATTAATTTGTGCATAATAACCTATATATAAAGTAATTTTGATAAGTTTCCATTTTGGGTAAAGATTACATGCATTGATGTGACATTTCCATAATTTGCCATTTTGGATAAGTTGTGATTCCTTCATGAAATGGATGGATTTTGGAGAAAAATTGGTAGGGTTTTATGGGGATAGATTAGATGGTATCAACTGCTGTGATTTATGATGTTTCGTGATGTTTCCAGACTGTTTTGAAGCGATTTGGTGCATTTTATGAGTTTTTGCAGCAGTTGGGTTGAACAAGAAATTGGTTCACCCCAACGGGAGGTCGAACCAACCATCAGGAAGTTGAACGAACTAGGATTGAACCCATTCGACCCTCCTGAAGATCGAACCAAGTCAGGAACCTCCTGATTTGACCCCACGACTTCATAAATGCGATTTTTTTTATGCAAACTAAGTGTTTTATGCATAAACCTTGTGTGTAAACTGTATGTACTTGATCAACTTGTGTAATGGGTCACCAACGGGATGTCGGGTCTGTCGGGTGTGTCGGGTCAACATTCAAACACATTTTCAAGAATACTTAGTCATGATCTGGACAATCGGGGACTAGTTAACCTATGAGTTATTAGTCAAAACACTTATGCAAACTTTATGATAGATCGCCGGTATTTGGGACTATCTGGTCGTGTTGGTAATTCTATTTTAGAAGACGTAAACTAAGGTGAGTGTCACAGCCCCATTCTCTACTGTTTTTATATCTAGGGGAGAAACATGCGGTACAAACTTACGAACTTTTAGACCAACATATTACATTATATCACATGGATACTTAGTGACATTTCATCATTAAAGTCCTCCTAACATCTAGTGAACCATTAATATGTGGATACATAGCGGGGAAAGTGTGAATAGATCTATTGAGCCTAGCAAGTCCTACTCAGGTCGATTGGAGGTCGGACGGGTGCATATTTGTCCTATCTAACTTACGACACCGAGTGATGACCGGTGGCGGGTATTGAGGCATTCTAACGTTTAGCAGTGGTTCACGACACTTTAGTATCATGTAACGATGTCTAGCTAGCATCAGGTATAGATGTAAGGATTGTTGGGTCTGGTTTTACAAACGTTACAAACTTTTGCAAACTTTATCTCTATGACTCACCGGTACTGTATGTGTTGACTAAAATTGCATGTTTTCTCAGGTCGCTAAGGTAGCAGCGAGACTAGGCGCACCGGAGTCGCACCGAGTCTCATGGTTTCATGCATGGTCGAACTTTAGGTTATGTTTTCAAACTACTTACTTTTGGATTATAGTCTGTAAACTTTAACTTGCTTTCGCTGTGGTCTTTTGGCATTATGCAAACTTTTTAACTGTGTGGTTGTTTTTGTTACATTGTGTTCAAATCATATAGTTGTCATTTATTGTGACCGTTGACTTGGATCCTGGTATGTCACGCGCCTCGCAGTAAAACCCCGCAAGTGGAATTTGAGGGTGTGACTGCATCTGCTCATCATCCATACGTATATTCCCTCTTTAATACACACTAGTAGGAAACCCGCGCGATACAGCGGCGGAAACAATTTACAACATTGTTTTCATTTCCGTGAGTTTATCAATCTTCCCATGATATATTGTATAAATATTTTGTTAGTTTTCTTATTTGTATGATATTTTACATAAGTTAATTATGTTTATTGTTTTATCTTTTTTTTTTTATTTTTTGCAAGTTTTTGAGTTACTAGTATACAGTGTATCTATATCATAAGTTTTACATATCTCAATTAATAATAAGGTAACATGAAAAAGATCAACTAATTCTAGAAACTATTGTTATAGGGCAATGAATTGATACATACAATTAAAAATCTAGTAGAAAATACATAGTATTCATAAAATGAATAAAATATAATACAACTACACCATTTATGGGTATGGAACACATAGTTAGGTATGAGACTAAGAATGAGAGTAGTGCTATTTTATTAACGAACTAGGTTTGAGTCCCGAGGGGACCCACGGTTCACCCAAAAGTAACATAAAAAAAAAGTAGGATAATAAGAATTGTATTATGCAAGTTGTTTTGTTTACTATATGTTTGATAATGCAATATGTATGAATTTTGATATTAAATACAAAATGTCATCTAACAGTTTAATGTAACAAAATGATGGATATATCGACTAAGTAAAGTTTAATTTGACAAAAAAAAATATAAACAAAGAATTCAATAAAATGAATAATATTGTATTTATTCTAATGGATTTATTACACGTTTCCCCTTTTTAACAACTTGTAATCTTGTCTTGTTACACAATTCGTTTTCTGATCAATGTTTTTTAGTAACATTTGTGTTATCTTTTATTTTTCAAAGTATGGCAAGAATATCGAAATTTATATGGTCATATTAATTATTCATTTAAATCGTGATGTTCAAATATTTTTAATATACCTCCACCAAAGTTACAGAAAATTAAAAAAAGATAACGAAAATCTTTTTAACGACATTTAAATAAAAGACGTATATTATTGAAATCATTTACAAATTATTTTGAAAGACGTACAAAAAATTAAAAAGAGATTACTATATATTTTAAAAAACTGTTAAATAGATCTAAATTATATTTAATTTAAAAACAATAGTTAGGACCAATATTTTTAATTGATAGATTCCAATTATGGTCGTCATCTACATACAGACTAATTGGTAAATAGGAAACATAAAAGAGATTACTATATATTTTAGGAAACCGTTAAATAGATTTAAATTATATTTATCACTAAATTAAATATCGTATTATTATCATTTCCGAATTATTTCTGTATTATTGTGTAGATGATATATTCCGAGAAAAATAAATCATATAAATATCGAAATTTATATGGTCGTATTAAATTGCTTCAGATAATGATTTTCGAATTATTTTGAATATATTATATATATTAGGAAACTGTTAAATAGTTTTAAATTATATTTATTACTGAATTAAATATCATATTATTATCATTTGCTTATTATTTCCGAATTATTGTGTAGATGATTTGGCGGAGATAAATATTGCAAAAATATCGAAATTTATATGGTAGTATTAATTATTCATTTAAATCGTGATGTTCAAATATTTTTAATAATACTATATATTTTTGAAAACTGTTAAATAACTTTAAATTATATAATCATTTTCGAACGATTATATAGATAGATAATCATTTACAAATTATTATTATCATTTCTGAATTATTTCCGAATCATTGTGTAAATGATTTGTATGTGACAAATATGACAATTAGTCTGTATGTAGATGACGTAGACTACTATTTTAGAATGTTGTAGACGCAGACTATTTTTTTAAAGATAATATACAATTTCAATTTTTGAAAATACTATATGAATTTAAATTTGATTGAAATTAGATAAACAATTTCCTAATATATACACAATATTTAAATTATTAATAAATGAAATTTAGCTTTTGTTAATAATTACCTAAAATAGATACGATTTTTAAATTTATTTAAATATATTTAAATGAAAATAGTAATATTATTATTATTTAAATCATATTAATAAATTTATTTAGATCGTGATGTTCAAATATTTTTAATATACCTCCATTAAAGTTACAAAAAATTAAAAAAGATAACGCAAATTTTTTCAAAGACATTTAATTGAAAGACGTATATTATTGAAATCATTTACAAATTATTTTGAAAGACGTACAAAAAATTAAAAAGAGATTACTATATATTTTAGAAAACTGTTAAATAGATTTAAATTATATTTAATTTAAAAACAATAGTTAGGACCAATCTTTTTAATTGACACATTTCAATTATGGTCGTCATCTACATATAGACTAATCGGCAAATAGGAAACGTAAAAGAGATTACTATATATTTTAGTAAAAACACGTAAAAACAACATTAAAAAACACGTAAAAAGGAAACATTTTTTAAAAATAAATAGGCATATGAACATAAAAATAACAAACATTAAAAAACAACATTAAAAAAGACACGTAAAAAACATTAAAACGCATCATTCTTTACATACACACATAAAAAACATTAAAAAGGAATCATTCTTTACATACAGTGTGTAAAGACACGTAAAAACAACATTAAAAAAAGAATCATTTTTTAAAACTAAATAGGTATATCAATAACAAATATGTTAAATATACGTTTAATAATTTTACCATTAAGAATAATAAATATGTTTCTTAACAATAATAATAAACTTAATCAATTATTCAATTATAATATTACTAAAATAAAAGTGCACTAATTATTATTCTTAAAAACGTTTCATACATAAGAATGGTAGGTTACCATTTTATAATAAACTTTACATAGGATCCATTAATGTTTATTATTGTTATTATTAATAAATATGTTTCTCAAAATATAAAATTTTCGTTTAATATTGTTGACCGAATTTAATTTTTATATTATGACTTTCCTTTAATCAATTGTCATTAAATAATACCCATCAAAATCATTTCAATAAATGTGCAAATTTTAAGATGTAAATAATAATTTGTAGATAATTGGTAAGACAATTTAGAACGCGGATGTTTTTAATGTCATTGATTCGAATGATTGATTGATTATTTATATTAAGTTATATATTAATATTTTTTAAACTTAATTATTGATTATTAATATTTTTTTAAATAATAATTTATATTACTAATACTAAGTTATTTATTAATATTTTTTTTACTAAATTATTGATTATTTATATTACTAATACTAATATTACGAATTTTGTTTTTAAGACATACAGAAAATTAAAAAGAGATTACTATATATTTTAGGAAACTATTAAATAGATTTAAATTATATTTAATTTATGTAACAGCTCACTCACGTACCGCGATATTGTCCGGGCATGTCCCGATTTTGCATTGGTCGTAGGCAATTCCCACGCCAAAACGCGTCACGATAGGAAAGGTATCCCACCTCTTATAAAGAAGTGTTAGTTCTCCTTCCCAACCGATGTGGGATCGTTACAATCCACCCCCAAAACGCGTCACGACAAACCCGACAACTCTAGTTGACACTCCCGAAGGATACAAGTAGCTTCAATCTTTTTACCGTCAGCCAACTCAATTATATACTTAGCCTCTAATGGTACGGGTACTACATCTAGCAGTCGACTAACTTCCACGGATATAAAACTCTTATCGGCACCAGAATAAAATAAAACACTAACAGAGCGATTATTGAGAAGGAACGTACCGGTAACTGTGTCAGGATCCTGTCTAGCCTCAGCGGCTCCAATGACGAAGGCACGTGCATTCCTGCCACCGCCCCCGTTGTTCCCGTTACCGTTGTTCCCGCCCGGCTTCAGTTTCGGGCAATCCTTCTTGTAATGCCCAGTCTCCCCACAGTTGTAACATCCCTGTCTTCCCGTAGTTCCTTGAGTAGTAGGAGCCGAGTTAGTAGTTGGAGCCTGGGTCGATGGAAGTGTCGCCCGACAGTCTTTAGCAAAATGCCCAAATCGCTGACAGCGATGGCAACGATTACGGTCGCAGTCCCCCTGATGATGACGCCCACATTTGTTACATTTAGGTAATTTCCCCGCATAACCACCCTGTTTGTTACCAGTAGCAGAAGAACCCCCGCTATCAAACTTCTTACCCTGCTGTGCTGGCCCAGACCCTTTCCCCTCATTTTCCCACTTACGCTTGTTATTCTCCGGGGCCTTGACAGTCGAACCCTTAGCAGGCAAGATACCCTCATTCACCTTCAAGTTTGTCATCCTGTGAGCTGATCGGACCACCTCTGAGTATGTAGGATGATTTCCCGCAGCCACTAACCCTGCGATCTCTGGTACTAGCCCCGAAATATAGTGTTCGATCCTCCTGTACTCTGGCACATGCAGATCAGGACACAGCACTGCCAACTCATTACGCCTTACCGTATACTTTTCAATTTCGGACCCAGTCATCTTGAGGTTCCACACCTCGTGCTCTAACTTCTGCACTTCTACCCTCGGACAGTATTCTCGCTTCAGCAGTTGAACAAAGTTTTCCCAAGGCATCGCATACGCCTCCCCTATACCCATATTCTGGGTGATGTTATTCCACCAGGTCAAAGCAACATCCTGGAATAAAGCAGCATCATACTTGACTCGATCCTCTTGAAGACAGTTGCACATCAGAAACACTGACTCCACCTTTTCCAGCCACCTGAGCAAACTCACCGCACCCTCAGTGCCAGAGAATTCCTGGGGCTTACAGTCCTGAAACATCTTGTAGGTACACATGGGTGGGGGTGGGTTTACAGGACCACCTGAAATGAAACGCATGAGAAACCACAAAGAACGTAAATAAGGTTCACCAATGAGGCAAAAATGGAAAAATCAACTTACCACCACCATTGTGCCCTAACTGAAAGGCAGCTTGCAGCAAGTTGTTCAGATCATCCTGTGATAGGTTTACACCTCCACGACCACCAGCACCACCGCGACCACCACCACGTCCACCATTGCGACCACCTCCACGTCCTCCTCGTACTCCAGACATGATTCTGACAGAAAGAACGAGAAAATTTAGTTTCACAGCTAATGATAATCACTAGCATTCACAAAATCAAAGCTAGATCCAACTCAGGACTATCCATTCAAATCCAGAGCTCACTAGGGCTTTCATGCATTTCGGTTTATGATTTTGTGTGCACCCAAAATGATAAACCGCTCTACATGGTCCTCCAAGTGTTCTCCTAGTTCAAAGTTCAAATCACCGAACATAGGCCCTTAGCTATACACCGTAATGTTACGGTAGTTTGTGGCAAGTGTTTCTATTGGAGTATGAAAGGGAGATGTCCGAGCCTTGGACAAATCTCAAGAGTACACGATTTACCCCAATATACCACACTGCCTAGAAAGCAAGTAACCCGACTAAGATAGAACGGATGATGTAACATAGGAAGGTCAGATGATTTAGAGACACCCCGACAAGCCCATACGTAATTCACCATAATGTTTAGTACTAAGTGATCGTCTAGTGTGTGTGACTCGGCTATAGTATAGACTCTACATGCAGTCCTAGTTCACTATAACCATTGGCTCTGATACCAATCTGTCACACCCTCAAAATCCACTTGCGGAGTTTTACCGCGAGGCGCATGACAAACCAGGATCCAAACCAACGATCACAATAAACAAGTCTATATGAACATATGCAATTTCAAAAACATAGTTTAAAAATCCCCAATTACAGTGGAAGCTTATTCAAAACATAATCCAAAATAAACCAAGTGTTCAACGTTTGAAAACCATGCCATCCTAACTAGACGCCGTGCAGACGCGTGCACCCTAGTTCCATTGTGCTACCTTAGCGACCTGAGAAAACATGTAAGAGAATACGTCAGCACAAAAATGCTGGTGAGTTTACAGGTTTTGTAATCACAGTACCAAGTTCAACCTGTCCATACTATAACAAATCGAAAACCAAAGTACGCTAGCTAGGCGTATGTTTTGTTACTACTACGATTGGAAAACCATTACTAACTCGCAAACCAGATGTCGTGCCCGAATAGTAAACCTGTTGTTCCTGTTTGAGACAATATGCACTCGCCCGGCCCTCCAAGCCGACGAGCGGGGTTGGTCACTCCCAATAGCGCTATTCACATTTCCCCGTTGTGCTAACCCGCACATTCATGGTTTCCCCCGGGACTTCCAAAGATCGTATAGTAAACCATAGAAACCCATAGTATGACAGTAGTTACCAAACATAAGTTTTAACACATGTTTTCTCCCCCGAAAAGTGAAACCAGTTAAAAGAGGGGCCGTAAACTCACCTTAGGTTGCGTTACTTCGTAATACGAATAAACTCAGCAAGCTATGCTAGTCCCGTAAGGCGGCGACCTAACATATGACAGTTACAAGTACTTAGACTAATAACCCGCAGGTTAGTTAGTCCCTAGATGTCCAGACCATAACCAAGTTCGTTTGAAAACACCGTGACTGTTAAATTAACCCAAAGTACAAGACTCGACATCCCATTGGTGACCCGAGACTCCCCGTGTTATGCTTACACTCTCAAACATACAATCATGCAAACACACTTAACATACGTTAACGTCCAACAAGTTACAGCACGTAGTTCAAGTATCACGTAAATAAGTCCGAACATATGTTACCAAGTTATTAGATATGTTACGGGGTTCCTAGCATGTTCCTAGGTGTAAAATCGGGTCTCGGAATGTCAAAACATACTTATAGCAGCAGTTCATGCGATTAGGAAAAGTCAACTAGCGATTATGAAAGTCAACAGGCATTTAGGAATGCTAATTGCCTATACTATAGGCAATTAGGTCATAAGACATGCATTTACTAGCAATTAGGTCATAAGACATGCATATAACTAGCAATTAGGTCATAAGACATGCATTTACTAGCAATTAGGTCATAAGACATGCATATAACTAGCAATTAGGTCATAAGACATGCAATAGAGGCATTTAGCCCCTAATCGCATGTAACATAGGCGATTAGGGTGTCTTTTCAGGCGATTAGCCTCCTAATCGCCTATAGCATAGGCGATTAGGGTTGCTACTCGCCTGCAACATTGCTGATCCGGTTTTTCGCGCGTTTAACACTCCAAATCAATCCCAGAACGTGTGTAAACATCAAATATCATCCAAACAACTATATCAAACATATTTCCATCAAAATCCTTCGTTTAACCTCGATCTATCAGCCCTGAATGCCATCATGTATCTTAAAGACAATACACATAACATGAAACATCACATTAGCATGCAAAACCGTAACCCTAATTAACAATAACTCAGATCTCATCATTATGCCATCATTATTAATCTGAAACTAACCTAATAACATGTTAATCATCCATCTTGAATCACAAAAACCCTAGCTTTTAATTGAAAACCCACATACATCATGCATGCTATTTAAAATCCAATTAACCATACTTATTAATGATTTTCAGAAAGCTTATTCGTTTTAAAACAGGTCTGGACCATTAGGGATTCAATGAAAATGTTAAATAAGGTTGCATGGATGAAAACCACACTTTAGATTTGTGATAGAATGATGAAATAGGCTTGAAACCTTGTGTTTTGATCCAAAATCGTGTTCCAGAGGTTGTGTGTGTGTTGGGGCGGGTTATGGGACGACTAGGGTTGATATTATGAAGTTTAGGAGGTCAAGCATTGTATTTATAGTCGTTTTTAGTTGTCCAGTACGTAACACGCGATTTGCAGCAGCTATACGCGATTAGGGCTGCTAATCGCATGACACTTCATGCAATTAGGGCCTAATCGCCCCTAAGTCATGCAATTAGCATGCTAATCGCCTCCAATGAGGCCCAATCGCCTCCCCTATAGGCGATTAGCCTCCCCTAATCGTCTATAGGGGCTGGTTCCGTGTATTTTGCGCGTTAAACTCCGTTTTAACATATGTTAACACATATTCACATACCGACAAGTCACATAATGATTGTAAACACATAATACTTGCAAATAAACACATTCACACTCGTTCACCAATTCCCGGGACTCGAGACTTGTATGTTCCCTATATTCTGACGATTCTACGAATCGTCACCACTTGTACACTTGGTTAAGGACTGACATCTAATGAATCTCTAGACTAACATCCGATGATCCTCTATACTGAACTAACAGTTCCCGAACCATAACACGAGTTAACTAACCCAGTTAAGTACAATATATGCGTGACTCGCTAAGGTAGACTTTCATCTAGACAACGTTGTTAACCAGAATTTGCCGGGTGTCACATCATCCCCACGTTAAAAGAATTTTCGTCCCGAAAATTGCACAAGTACCCAAAAGGAATAACAAAAGAAACAGGTAAAAGATAGAAACCAAAAGAGAGATTTACCCGAGTTGTCACAACAACAATGGTAGGTTACCATTTTACAATAAACTTTACATAGGATCCATTAATGTTTATTATTGTTATTATTAATAAATATGTTTCTCAAAATATAGAATTTTCGTTTAATATTGTTGACCGAATTTAATTTTTATATTATGACTTTACTTTAATTAATTGTCATTAAACAATAATCATCAAAATCATTTCAATAACTATGCTAATTTTAAGTTTGCTAATTTTAAGATGTAAATAATAATTTGTAGATAATTGGTAAGACAATTTGAAACGCGGATGTTTTTAATGTCATTGATTTGAATGATTGATTGATTATTTATATTAAGTTATTTATTATATTTTTTAAACTTAATTATTGATTATTTATTTTATTAATACTAATATTACGAATTTAGTTTTAATGTTGTTAACCGAGTTTCATTTTAATATTACGACTTTACTAAAATCAGTTGTCAATTACGCAATTAAAGGAATCATATTCTCAAATTCGTATGTTAAATATACGTTTAATAATTTTACCATTAAGAATAATAAATATGTTTCTTAACAATAATAATAAAGTGCACTAATTATTATTTTTAAAAACGTTTCATAGACACGTAAAAACAATATTAAAAAAAGAATCATTTTTAAAAATAAATAGGTATATGAATAACAAATATGCTAAATGTACGTTTAATAATTTTACCATTAAGAATAATAAATATGTTTCTTAACAATAATAATAAAGTGCACTAATTATTATTTTTAAAAACGTTTCATAGACACGTAAAAACAATATTAAAAAAAAAAGAATCATTTTTAAAAATAAATAGGTATATGAATAAAAAATATGCTAAATGTATGTTTAATAATTTTACATTTAAGAATAATAAATATGTTTCTTAACAATAATAATAAACTCAATCAATCATTCAATTATAATATTACTAAAATAAAAATGCACTAATTATTATTCTTAAAAATGTTTCATGCACAAGAATGGTAGGTTACCATTTTACAATAAATTTTACATAGGATCCATTAATGTTTATTATTGTTATTATTAATAAATATGTTTCTCAAAATATAGAATCTCCGTTTAATATTGTTGACCGAATTTAATTTTTATATTATGACTTTCCTTTAATTAATTGTCATTAAACAATAATCATCAAAATCATTTCAATAACTATGCTAATTTTAAGTGTGCTAATTTTAAGATGTAAATAATAATTTGTAGATAATTGGTAAGACAATTTGAAACGCGGATGTTTTTAATGTCATTGATTTGAATGATTGATTGATTATTTATATTAAGTTATTTATTAATATTTTTAAACTTAATTATTTATTATTTATTTTTCTAATACTAATATTACGAATTTAGTTTTAATGTTGTTGACCGAGTTTCATTTTGATATTACGACTTTCCTAAAATCAGTTGTCAATTACGCGATTAAAGGAATCATATTCTCAAATTCGAATGTTAAATATGCGTTTAATAATTTTACCATTAAGAATAATAAATATGTTTCTTAACAATAATAATAAAGTGAACTAACTATTATTCTTAAAAACGTTTCATAGACACGTAAAAACAACATTAAAAAAAATCATTTTTAAAAATAAATAGGTATATGAATAATAAATATGCTAAATGTACGTTTAATAATTTTACCATTAAGAATAATAAATATGTTTCTAAACAATATTAATAAACTCAATCAATCATTCAATAATAATATTACTAAAATAAAAGTGCACTAATTATTATTTTTAAAAACGTTTCATATACAAGAATGGTAGGTTACAATTTTACAATAAACTTTACATATGATCCATTAATGTTTATTATTGTTATTATTAACAAATATGTTTCTCAAAATATAGAATTTCCGTTTAATATTGTTGATCGAATTTAATTTTTATATTATGACTTTCTTTAATCAATTTTCATTTAACAATAATCATCAAAATCAATTCAATAAGTGTGCTAATTTTAGGTGTGCTAATTTTAAAATGTAAATAATAATTTGTAGATGATTTGTAACGCAATTTGAAACGCGGATGTTTTTAATGTCATTGATTTGAATGATTGATTATGATTTTGTATTTATTTATTAATATTTTTAAACTTAATTATCGATTATTTATATTACTAATACTAATACTAATATTACGAATTTAGTTTTAATATTGTTCCTCGAGTTTCATTTTGATATTATGACTTTCCTAAAATCAGTTGTCAATTACGCGATTAAAGGAATCATATTCTCAAATTCGTATGCTAAATATACGTTTAATAATTTTACCATTAAGAATAATAAATATGTTTCTTAACAATAATAATAAAATTTCACTAATTATTATTTTTAAAAGCGTTTCATAGACACGTAAAAACAACATTAAAAAAAGAATCATTTTTAAAAATAAATAGGTATATGAATAATAAATATGCTAAATGTACGTTTAATAATTTTACCATTAAGAATAATAAATATGTTTCTTAACAATAATAATAAACTCAATCAATCATTCTATTATAATATTACTAAAATAAAAGTGCACTAATTATTATTCTTAAAAACGTTTCATACATAAGAATGGTAGGTTAACATTTTACAATAAACTTTACATAGGATCCATTAATGTTTATTATTGTTATTATTAATAAATATGTTTCTCAAAATATAGAATTTTCGTTTAATATTGTTGATCGAATTTAATTTTTATATTATAACTTTACTTTAATTAATTGTCATTAAACAATAATCATCAAAATCATTTCAATAACTATGCTAATTTTAAGTGTGCTAATTTTAAGATGTAAATAATAATTTGTAGATAATTGGTAAGACAATTTGAAATGCGGATGTTTTTAATGTCATTGATTTGAATGATTGATTGATTATTTATATTAAGTTATTTATTAATACTTTTTAAACTTAATTATAGATTATTTATTTTACTAATACTAATATTACGAATTTAGTTTTAATGTTGTTGACCGAGTTTCATTTTGATATTACGACTTTCCTAAAATCAATTGTCAATTACGCAATTAAAGGAATCATATTCTCAAATTCGTATATTAAATATACGTTTAATAATTTTACCATTAAGAATAATAAATATGTTTCTTAACAATAATAATAAAGTGCACTAATTATTATTTTTAAAAACGTTTCATAGACACGTAAAAACAACATTAAAAAAAAGAATCATTTTTAAAAATAAATAGGTATATGAATAATAAATATGCTAAATGTACGTTTAATAATTTTACCATTAATAATAATAAATATGTTTCTTAACAATAATAATAAACTCAATCAATCATTCAATTATAATATTACTAAAATAAAAATGCACTAATTATTATTCTTAAAAACGTTTCATGCACAAGAATGGTAGGTTACCATTTTACAATAAATTTTACATAGGATCCATTAATGTTTATTATTGTTATTATTAATAAATATGTTTCTCAAAATATAGAATTTCCGTTTAATATTGTTGACCGAATTTAATTTTTATATTATAACTTTCCTTTAATTAATTGTAATTAAACAATAATCATCAAAATCATTTCAATAACTATGCTAATTTTAATTGTGCTAATTTTAAGATGTAAATAATAATTTATAGATAATTGGTAAGACAATTTGAAACGCGGATGTTTTTTATGTCATTGATTTGAATGATTGATTGATTATTTATATTAAGTTATTTATTAATATTTTTTAAACATAATTATTAATTATTTATTTTACTAATAATAATATTACGAATTTAGTTTTAATGTTGTTGACCGAGTTTCATTTTGAAATTACGACTTTCCTAAAATCAGTTGTCAATTACACGATTAAAGGAATCATATTCTCAAATTCGTATGCTAAGTATACGTTTAATAATTTTACCATTAAGAATAATTAATATGTTTCTCAATCAATCATTCAGTTATAATATTATTAAAATAAAACTGCACTATTTATTATTATTAAAAACGTTTCATACATAAGAATGGTAGGTTACCATTTTACAATAAACATTACATATGATCCATTAATGTTTATTATTGTTATTATTAATAAATATGTTTCTCAAAATATTGAATTTCCGTTTAATATTGTTGACCGAATTTAATTTTTATATTATGACTTTTCTTTAATCAATTTTCATTAAACAATAATCATCAAAATCATTTCAATAAGTGTGCTAATTTTATGTGTGCTAATTTCAAAATGTAAATAATAATTTGTAGATAATTGGTAAGGTAATTTGAAACGCGAATATTTTTAATGTTATTGATTTGAATGATTGATTATGATTTTGTAGTTATTTATTAATATTTTTTATCTTAATTATTGATTATTTATATTACTAATACTAATATTACGAATTTAGTTTTAATATTGTTGACCGAGTTTCATTTTGATATTACGACTTTCCTAAAATCAGTTGTCAATTACGCGATTAAAGGAATCATATTCTCAAATTCGTATGCTAAATATACGTTTAATAATTTTACCATTAAGAATAATAAATATGTTTCTTAACAATAATAATAATAGTGCACTTGTTGGGTCTGTTGACCTGGAAAAGAACAGATGATTGGAAAGCCAAAATATACTAACAGTTGATCCTTTCAATAAACAGTCTTTACACTTACTTCTCCCAAAAGACTGCTGACTCTAACAACTGTTCTATCTAAACAACTGCTAAGAACAACTGCTGATACAAAGGACTGATGAATAAACAACTGATGAAGAACAACTGCTGACCAAAGGTCTGATGAAGAACAACTGATGACCCAAGTACTGAAGACTAAAGCACTGCTGGAACCAACAGCACTTAGGCTCCAGCAGTGGATACAAGACCATCAGAGTTTTCCTACAACAGCTGTTTACTATCAGTGCTTTCAATGTAACAGTAGTTTGTAATAGGCAGATGTTTTATGTTTGTTATTCTGTTAGAGGTCACTGTCTTAGGTGACGTCAGCTTAGGTCATCAGTGGTTTAAGTCTGTCTATAAATAGAACAGTGCTTGTACTGTTCTATTGCATCACACACACAAACAATCTCTCAGACAAACACTGTGTGATCAGGCTGAGGGGGAGTAATTGTACGATTGTAAGCTTTTAGATAAATGAAAGCATTCGATCTGAAAACATTTACTCTCTTGTTTTGATTAACAGTTTATTATTCCGCTGCACTTTCATTCTATATTCGTTTCACTATTATCATATTTAGTTAAACAATCAAAACAAACAAACTCAGATCCTAACAATTGGTATCAGAGCTTGGTCAATTAAATTCGATCTAACAAATCAATTTAATAATCAGCTCACAATTATTGATATCGTTTGTCTGTTGGATTGAAAACAGAGTAATAGTTTAATTTCGTTTCAACCGTTTTTAAACAGACTTTGTTTTGTTTTTTTAAAATCAGAGAATGGCTTCAATCAATCACGATCCACATAACACTGGCACGAACAACAAGCCACCGATGCTTGTCAGATCTGAATACAATATCTGGCAACGTCGGATGAGCCATGGTCTAGCTCAACAAAACACTGTGTGTTGGAAGTCGGTTATCTTCGGACCACATGTTCCGACTGTGCCGAGTACTGAAGATCCCAAGGTGTTTGAGCCAAAGAAACTTGAAAACTACTCCGACCAGGATTTTCAGAAAATTGAGTTAGATGCTAAGGCCTTCAGTATTGTGGCCATGGCTCTACCCAATGATATTTATGCTGGGTTGTTACACTGTAACAGTGCAAAGGAGTTGTGGGATGCACTGAAAGAATAGTTTGGTGGGACTGAGGAGGTTATTGAAAACAATCGTGAAATACTTAACCAACAATATGAAACATTCAGTCATGTCAAAGGAGAGTCATTAACTCAACAGTTTGAGAGGTTTAATTGTTTAATTAGTGAACTAAAATTGGTTGGTCTTACTTACCCTCATTCAACCTTGAACCATAGGTTTTTAAGATCACTACCAGACAAATGGGACACTATTGCTATTGTGATGAGAAACTCAATTGGCTTTAAAGACCTATCACTGACCCAGCTTCATGTAGGCTCTTGACCTATGAGAGAGAGCTTAACCAGAAAAAGAAGCTCCAGGACTCTGGAAAAGTGTCTGATGACTATGTATTTGGGAATACAGCACTTTTGGGTCATGATGAGGTGCCTGGAAACACTAAGGATCAGAGTTATGATCATTTCATTGACATAACTTCAGGTTTTAACTCAGGTTTTAACTCTGATTCTTATTCACCAAACTATGCTTTCACAGCAAGTGGTGGTGATATCCAGGCATCTGACAATATATCCTTTGAGTATGATGACCTGAAATACTTTGACCCTGATGATTTGGAAGAAATGGACATTATGCACCAATTGGCCCTTCTCAGTGTAAGAACTAATAATTTTTACAAGAAAACTGGGAGAAGGTTTCCAGGGTTAACTGGCAGATCTAAGGTTGGGTTGGATAAATCAAAGATAAAGTGTTACAAATGTCATAGACTTGGTCATTTTGCTAGGGAGTGTAGGGGTCAACATGGTACACCTATGATCACCTATCCAAATCAAAGACCACAGACCAACACTTATCAGAACTCCTATAATGCCCCTGGACCAAATGTGCAAAACACTGCTCATTTTGCACAGTCCTCAAACACTGTTCCTGTCCAATATGTCCAAACCACTGTTCCTCAGATCCACTATGTGCAAACACCTGTTGCTCAAGCACCTGTGCAAACGACTGTTGCTTCATCCTCTGCTCCTGCAGAGACCATTCAACAGAGCTTCTTTACACAAGGCTTTGTTGATTGGAGCAGTCTACCTGATGAGTTAACAGATGAAAACTTTGCATTAGTTGCCAAAGCTGAAAATGAACCAGAAAACTTTTGTTTCATGGCTATGATTGATGAGATTGAATCTGAGGAGGTGGTGACTGAATCTGATGTTGTGACTAATGATGTTGTTAGTGAAGTTGTTACAGGTGAAAAACCTGAAGAAGAGGTTGTGAATCTCTCAGATCCCTGGGGTGCATCTGATGAATGTGAGTGCAAGTGTGATTGTGCATTGATGGCTGCTGCTAAGGTATCTCCTCAAATTCTTAAAGAGTTGTGTTCTGACAAATGTGTAATTGCATTTGCTAACATTAAAGAGGTGAATGAAAACCTTAGAAAGAAAATTTTGGATGATGAAGCTAAATTTGAAAAACTTTCAAAAGATTTAAAAACAAGTTTATCTGTAAAAGAGTCTGAAATAAGCAGCTTAAAACATGAAGCAACCATAACCAAAGACCAGCTCCAAACTATGATAGCAAAATATCAAAGTTGTAAAAGTGAGCTTGAGTCCACCCAAGTTGAATGTGAGAAATGGGTGGAATCATGTAGAGGTTTTGAAATGCTACTCAACAAACAAACTAAAAGTCATGTGAAGTTTGGCTTTGGTTTTGAAACCACTGCTCCAGCCTTTGAAAACACTGACAAAAAGAGTCAAAAGTCTGTTGAGGTAGTACCAACAAACCTGCAGGGTCAAGAGATTAAAATCACTGAACCAAATGGTAAGAAAGTTGTTCTTGAAAAACCAGAAGGTTCCTCATCTTTTACTGAACTTGAGAAGTATGAATTTAAACCTACTTGGTCTGATGAGTGTGATACTCTTGAGAATTTTAAACCTGTTGATTTCAAAACACCTGAGGGAAAGACAGCTCCTCAGGCAAAAGTCATTCCCCTGGCAAAAGTCATTCCCCTGAAAAATCTTCCAGCAGATGCTCAAACATCTGCTGAAAAGAAGGCTGAAAAGGGGAAGAAGAAAGAAAAGACTGTAAACTTGTTCTGTGATTTCTGTGAAAAGAAGAATCATGTCACTAAAAACTGTTTTCTTCTAAAAGCATATGACATTAACAAAGGAACAAGTGAATGTGATTCCAAAGCCACATGCTCAATATGTGGGAAAAAGAATCACAAGACCAAAGAGTGCTTGTATCTCAAAACTTTTGATGTTAAAATACAAGAATACAAAGCTAAAACTCTTGCAAACCCTGTGGTTAGTACTTCAAAAGGAAAGCCCAAACTGACTTTCACCCCTGTCCAAACACCTGTTACTAAAAGGCTTGAAACATCTGCTTCTAGAGATGTCCAAGTAACAGATGCTCCACCCACAAGCAAATACCCAAGAGGCTATGGTCAACCACCATGTCACAGTCTGCCACATGTTTATGAGGAGCCAAAAAGACCCTCTAAACCAAGAGTGAACAGAAATCCATATGGGTATTATCATCTGTTAGGAAGTGATCAAACAACTGTTGCCCCAAGTGTTGACATCCAAGCACTGGCAAATGGTCAGCAGCAGTTGTTGAACTTAATTCAGAAATTAGTACAAACCACTGATCACCTTCCAAATCTTGAGTCTGAAAGGTCTAAGGACCCATCCAAAGCCAAACTGGCTTTGGACACTCACCAAAACTAAACATTTACTGATGTGCAGGGAGCTTCTGCTTGTTTAGATAGTCTTTGGTATGTAGATAGTGGAGGCTCCAGGCACATGACAGGATGTAGAGCCCTTCTTCTGGACTTCTTGGCTCATGGAGGGGGTGATATATCCTTTGGTAATGATTCAAAAGGTAAGGTGTTGGGTTCAGGGACTGTACAAGCTGGTAAACTCAAGTTTGAAAATGTCAATCTTATTGATAATCTCAAGTTTAATCTTCTGAGTGTTTCACAAATGAGTGACAAAGGTTATGGCTCATTTTTCACAAAGAAAACTTGTAAGATTATTGGGCCAGAAGTGGTGAAAAAGATTGATACCATCATTGCTGAGAGCAAAGCACAACTTGTTGCTCATAGAAG
Organism: Ambrosia trifida; assembly: GCA_028751855.1. Taxonomy (NCBI): domain Eukaryota; kingdom Viridiplantae; phylum Streptophyta; class Magnoliopsida; order Asterales; family Asteraceae; genus Ambrosia; species Ambrosia trifida. The sequence goes on along the minus strand of CM054128.1, from coordinate 57,351,986 downwards.
TGGCAATGTGTATGTTGTTGATATGTTAAAGGACAATCCTATGGCAAATGTCTGTCTGTTTTCTGCTGCCTCCACTAAGGAGACAGAATTGTGGCATAGGAGATTGGGTCACACCAACCTTAATACTATCAACACACTCTCCAAACAAAGCCTTGTCAGAGGTTTACCATCAAAAGAATTTAAATGTGATGAGCATTGTGTTTCTTGTTTAAAAGGGAAACAACATAAAAGCTCTTACAAATCCATTGATGAGTCCAAAACCAGTCAGTGTTTACAATTGTTGCACATGGACTTGTTTGGCCCTGTTAAAATCATGAGTCTAAGAAGAAAGAGATTTTGTCTTGTCATAGTTGATGATTTTTCTAGGTTTACATGGACTTACTTTTTACATTCTAAGGATGAGACTGCAGGTATATTGAAGGACTTTGTCACCAAAGTTGAAAAACAATATGACTTGCCAGTAAAAGTCTTCAGGAGTGACAATGGAACAGAGTTTAAGAATAAGGAATTGGATGACTTTTGTGTGTCAAAAGGGATTGTGAGGCAGTACAGCATCCCAAGAACACCAGAACAAAATGGGGTGGTTGAAAGGAAAAATAGAACTCTTATAGAAGCTGCAAGAACCATGCTAGCAGATTCTGGTTTGCCACTGTCCTTTTGGGCAGAAGCTGTAAACACTGCTTGCTATGTTCAAAACAGAGTTTTGATCAACCCCAGACATCAAAAAACTGCTTATGAAATGTTGTTCAAAATCAAACCATTAATTTCATTCTTCAAAATCTTTGGCTGCCCATGTTTCATTTTAAATCTCAAAGATTCCATTTCAAAATTTGCAGCCAAAGTAGACTGTGGTTATTTTCTGGGATATTCTTCTACTGCTAAGGCCTATAAAGTGTATAACACAAGGACTAAGACAATAGAAGAAACTCTGAATGTAAAGTTCAATGAACTTTCATCTCTAAAAATTCTTGCAAACCCTGCTGAACTATTTGATTTAGATAAATTCAAATTTGAAGATATCACTGTTAAAACTAACAATGCAGGTATTCCACAGTCTCCACAACAAGATTACAGAACAGATGTTGTGATCCCCAGTCACTACAAAATCTATTCTGCCTCAGAGGAAGCAGCTGTTCAAAACAATTGTCAAAACTCTGCCACAGCTGTGTCAACCACTGTTGGCCAGTCTTATCCTCAAACCACTGCTTCACCCCTCACAACCACTGACCTATCATCTGTTGACAAAAGTCAATCATCTGTTGACAAAAGTCAGTCATGTTTCACACCACTTGGACCCATTCCTCCATTACCATTCCAAACATCTGATGGCACTACAGAAGTACCAACAGATGTTACACCAACAGAGTCACCAAACCTCTGTCCATCACCTCAAAATGCCATTGTTCCATATCAGGGAGATCTTATTTACTTAAGAGCTCATCCACCAGACCAGATCATTGGCAACATCAGAGAGGGTGTGCTCACAAGAAGCCAATCCTCAAATATCTGTCTTTTTGCAGGTTTCTTATCCCTCACACAACCTGTCAAGTACCAAGAGGCACTGAAAGACAACAGTTGGGTAGAAGCCATACAAGAAGAACTCCTTCAATTCAAAAGACAACAAGTATGGGAGCTTGTACCACTTCCTAAGGATGTTTGTCCTATAGGAACAAAGTGGGTCTTCAAAAACAAGACTGATGAAAGGGGTATTGTTGTCAAGAATAAAGCCAGACTTGTGGTTCAAGGCTTCAGACAAGAAGAAGGAATAGATTATGATGAGACTTTTGCTCCTGTAGCAAGACTAGAAGCCATCAGACTCTTTTTAGCCTTTGCTGTCAACCACAACATAAAGGTGTATCAGATGGACATCAAATGTGCTTTCCTTTATGGCAAAATTTAGGAGGAGGTCTATGTATGTCAGCCACCTGGTTTTGAAGACACATTCCATCCTGACTATGTCTACAAGCTCAACAAAGCTTTGTATGGACTCAAACAAGCACCAAGGGCCTGGTATGAAACTCTTTCCACATTTCTCTTATCCATTGGCTTCACAAGAGGTAAAATAGACAAAACTTTATTTCTTAAATGGAAAGGGAAACACTTAATGATTGTTCAAATATATGTGGATGACATCATTTTTGGATCCACATGTAACCAAATGTGTGAAGAGTTCAGAAAACTCATGACAGCAGAGTTTGAGATGAGTGCCATGGGTGAGCTTCAGTGTTTCCTTGGTCTTCAAGTGAAACAACTGCAAAATGGCACATTCATTCACCAAAACAAATATGTAAAGAATTTATTAACCAGATTTGAGATGAATGATTGTAAGCCATGTAGTACACCCATGAGTACAGTCAAGCTGCTCACTATTGATGACAAGGATGAACTGGTTGATCAAACACATTATAGATGTATGATTGGGTCTTTATTGTACTTAACTGCATCTAGGCCAGACATTATGTTTGCTACCTGTGTCTGTGCAAGATCCCAGGCTTCACCCAGAAAGTCAAACCTTATTGCTGTGAAAAGGATATTCAGATACCTCAAAGGTGCTCCCACACTTGGTATCTGGTATCCTGCTAATGGAAACATTGAGCTTTCAGGTAATTCAGATAGTGACTTTGCTGGCTGTCACACCACATGAAAATCCACATCAGGAGGGTGCCAATTTCTAGGGAATGCCTTAGTTTCATGGCAAAGCAAAAAGCAGGCAGCTGTTTCAACCTCAACAGCTGAAGCTGAATACATTGCTGCTGCAAGCTGTACAACCCAACTCATGTGGCTTCAAAATCAACTACTGGATTTTGGGATAACTGCACTTCAGACTCCACTCATGTTGGACAGTCAAGCTGCTGAAAATATCATCAAGAATCCAGTCTCTCATTCCACTACCAAACACATTGACATAAGACATCATTTTGTTAGAGACAGCTATGAAAAAGGTTTGATTTCTCTGCACCATGTTCCAACAGAGGATCAGTCGGCAGATGTGTTAACAAAAGCTTTAGACACATCTACCTTTACAAATCTGATTTCCAGAATTGGTATGTTAAACATGGATTAAACAAATAAATTTTTTTAATAAATCATAATAAAATGTTTCAGAAAATCAATTTTTTTTTTTTCAAATAGCTGTTTGGTTGAAAAATCTGTTTATAACATCTGATCAGATAAAACAACCACTGTTTCATTCATATCCACTGTTGGTTGAAAAATCTGTTTCAAAACATCTGATCAGATAAAACAACTGTTAGTTGAAAAATCTGTTTCAGAACATCTGTTCAGATAAAACAACTGTTTCCTTATATATTTATACTATATTTATACAAAAAAAAAACAGTTGGTTCCATCAGCTGTTTGTATCAGTTGTTTGCCAAAAACAGCTGTTCTCCACCAGATGTTTCATCCATCAGATGATTGCCACGTCTGCTCATATAAGCAGAGGTTTGGCCACATCATCGGTTTCCTTGAGCCTATAAAAACCCTGTTTTACCACAACAGACGTTACACTGTCTCATTGTATTCAAAATACTGAAAACCGCCTTCTTCATTCTCAAACCCTCAATCGAATTTCATTCATTTTCACCTTCGAAATCCATTACAATGGATCTTCAAGCTAAAGCCACCCACAATTGTCTCCCCTATCTGATTAAAACAGATGACAACGTTTCATTCCATTCCACCATCGACATTTTTCTAAACTCCAAATACCTACCCATCTTAACCACTAACGCCCCCATTTATCTCGATACTCTCCAAGAATTCTGGTTGAATGCTGATTTTTTACTCCAAGACAAAAAGCCTACTTCCATTATTTCCAAAATTGGAGAAACCAGTATCGTCATTACCCCTGAAACCATATCCACAACCTTCTCACTGAATGACCTGGCAGGTAAGGACTCCTTCACTAAAACAGAGCTTCACACTGAGTTCCAAGAAAGAGGGTATGATGGTCAGATGACTGGATCAACTCTTTTCAAAAAGTTTTTCCCTCCAGTCATGAAATTTTTCTTCCATACCCTTCTTCTATGTGTCTCTGCTAAGTCCACATCCTTTAATGAAATCCCATTAAGGATGCAATATCTGGGTTATGCCATGTTGTCAAACTCTGACTTCAATCTTTCCCAGGGATTGTTCATGGACTTAGTATCAAATGTGAAAGCAATCAAGTCTGGGTCTAACAATGCTTTTCTTATCTACCCAAGAATTCTTAGTGTAATCTTACAAAAGGTCTTACCAGAAAAAGTTTTCAAAAAGGGTGATGCAATGCAAATGAAAAGCTTAACTGATGAAACTTTCACTAGAATGCTGGGTGGAAGCACCCAAGAAAAAGTGTCTAAAGTGTCAAAAGTTTCTAAAACACAAACAAAGAGGACAAAGACAACAACTGTTGTCAAAACCTCTGTTGTTGAGCCCACTGCTCCTGGTGATCATGGCACTACATCCAGTGCTGTGAAACCCACACCAGCCACTTCCAAAAAGAAACATCCATCCACAAAAACCACCACTCAACCACAAATGAGGCTTCTGGATGTTGAGGTACCAGAAGAAACTTCTGTTACACTACAAAAGCAACCTGAAACCACTGTTGTTACTTCCTCACAACAGTTGGACATACCTCCACCTGACCAAACTCCTCATGAATCCTCCCAAAAGGATCATGTTGTAAGCCAAGGGGACACACATCATGATACATTTGAGTCACTTGGCCAAATGTTCACAAGCCCCTTTCCTAGGGCTAATTCTCTTGTTACTCCTCCACCCTCACCATCACATCATGTCCCACAAACCATGCAACCTCTGTTTGAGGCAATTGACAAATCTCAGGAAGATCCCAGTTCCTCTCTTCCACCTATCACTGAGAGCATACTCCCACAAGTGACTGGTCCTGAGAACATTCAATCTGCTATCCAACAAACAGAAGAGGAGGCTACACCACCTGAGTTCAATGCAACTCTAGGTGAGTTTTCAAGTGGAGCAGCCACTACTGATGTAGAGACCACTGTCTCACATCAAGACAGTGATTACATTGCTAAGACTCCCTTGAAGGCAACAACTGTTGAAGCCACTATAGTGTCTCCAAAAACAGTTGGAAGTCCCCAGTACCAAGAAAAAGGGGCATCTGATTCACCTATTAGGACTGAATCAGGTAGAACTACCACTGGTAGGGACTCAGATGATCCTATTAACTTAGGAGATGGGTCAAAATACCAAGAATTGACGGACAGAGTTTGTACAATTGAAACCTCTGTAGCAGACATCAAATCTGATGTCAAGCTTATACTGGCCTCCATTGCAGACCTTTCCAAGAGTCAACCATCAACTGCTGATATAGCCAGTGAGTTATGGAAATCCGTTTCCCCCATCATCATAGCTCACAGAAAACTGGCTGATCAGACACATGAGACTTATATGGCTGAGATCAGAAATATGGTAGATGCAAGGTACAAAGATACCCATGCTGATATTAAAGCCATCAAGGACCACTTGCTGAAAACTACTGGCTCTGCCCCTACCACCATTCTCAGGGATGAAAATGATGATGCTTTCACGGCTGATGATGCCAAAAAGGGGGAGAGTGGCAGAGATAGGCTACCAAAGCTAGATCCCTTTGGTTGTCCTCCTTCTCAAAAAGGCCAAGCCAAGTCTGCCAACAAACCAGAGTCTACTAAAACAGCTCCACAACAACAACAACAAGCAACACCAACAGCACCACAACAAACCACTGACAAGAACAAAGCAGTTGATGACTCTGCAAACATAGAAGCTGAAAAGGCTGCTCAAGAAAAACAGAAAAGAGCTGACACCTTGGAAGTTAAAGCAGAGTCACTAATAGAACTCAAGAAGAAACAACAGTAGGAAACAAAAGATGTGGGATCCTCTAAAAGGATGAAAAGGCTTGCTAAGCATGTCAGAAAACCACCATCCAAGTTAAACACCTCTGTTGACAAAACCACTGCTACTGAAACCACTGCCACCCAAAACACTGAAACCACCCAAAACACTGCTTCCCAAACCACTGTACCCAAACCAACATACACACCTGAACATACAACCACCAAACCTACATCACCAGCCAAATCCCAAACATCTGCTGGACCTATTAAAAGGCCAACAGATGTTAATCCAACCACTGCTACCAAATAACCATCCCCTAAAATCATGTACACAAGGAAGAGAAAATCAACCTTTGTTGTACATGATGAAAACATACACACATCACCGAACACCACCTCAACTGCACAATCCACTCCTCCTATCACAGCTATTCCAATCACATCATTCTCACCACACACATCCAAATTCAGATCCCATAGACCACCACCAACCATTAAACCATTGGTTGTTCAGTATCCCCTTGAACTTGATCTACTCAAGGGGGAATTACAATCCTTCTACAATACTGAACAGCCATCAGACAGATCCTTCCCATCTCTCCCAAACTTCCCTGTTCCCCTCAACATTGTTACTTATCTAAAATACAAGGGTGAACAGGTGGATGCCATCATTAGGGAGAAATGCAAAGGGAAGGATGACAGGACTGCTCAGGGCATCCATTCAGCAGAGCTTAGCAAACTCAGAAGGATTGAAGACTTTGCTAAGACCCTGAGCAACTCCATGTCCTCCATGCCTCTCAGTGGTGACTTGGAAAAGGAGGTAAGGGAATCTCTTCTGGAACAGATTATGGCAACCAAGCCTTACAAAGCAACCAAGAAGCAGTTCAATGGTTGGACCACACATGCTTTGAGAGAAGAACTTCTCAGAATTGAAGAAATGGCCAAAGACCCCAAGGCTAAAGTCTCTACTCCTAATTTTGGCAAAGGCAGAGACCCAGTCAGAGCCTTGAAGTTTAAAAGGATGAGGCAAGAGATTGTAGCTGCCAACTATGGGGAAATGAGGTCAGTCTCTAGATGGTTAGAGCTAAGGCTGGTTGAGACATACAAAAGTCTGGAAGAAAACAGAAAGAAGGACCCCAGCCTACCAAGAAAGCCTGTTTACACTGATGAGCCAATGATGAAGAGACCCCAATAGACTTTTACCTTGGACAGCTTACTTGACACCTCTGACCTAACAACTGCTGCAAGAAGACAGTTCAAGAAACAGAAGGAAATGTCAGAGGAAGATCAGAGGAAGTTTGCTGACACATTCATCAAGGAAGGGCTCTTCAATCAAGTACATTTTTTCTCTGATCCTACAACAGAGAAACTCAGAGAACTCATTGGAAGACCACCATCACCCAACTCATCAAGAATAAAAATTCAACTCAGCAAATCCACTGACTCAATGATTCTAAAATGGAAAGTCAACAAAGACAACCATGAATTGACATTGCTCAGGTCAGATGGAAGGGTTCAGAAGATCAGCATGGATGATGCTTACAGTCTATGTGCAGAGGATCACCATACACTGCTAAATCTGGAACTAGAAAGAGATGAAGAAGACTTGTTTGCTCTGAACTTTGAATTACAATTCAAAGGTCAAATCAGAGAAAGTCTGATGAGGAATAAAGATCAATAAATAAAGCTGAGTTTTGGCATCATCTGTTCTAGGGGGAGATTGTTGGGTCTGCTGACCTGGAAAAGAACAGATGAATGGAAAGCCAAAATATACTAACAGTTGATCCTTTCAATAAACAGTCTTTACACTTACTTCTCCCAAAAGACTGTTGACTCTAACAACTGTTCTATCCAAACAACTGCTAAGAACAACTGCTGATACAAAGGATTGATGAATAAACAACTGATGAAGAACAACTGCTGACCAAAGGTCTGATGAAGAACAACTGCTGATTCAAGTACTGAAGACTAAAGCACTGCTGGAACCAACAGCACTTAGGCTCCAGCAGTGGATACAAGACCATCAGAGTTTTCCTACAACAGCTGTTTACTATCAGTGCTTTCAATGTAACAGTAGTTTGTAATAGGCAGATGTTTTATGTTTGTTATTCTGTTAGAGGTCATTGTCTTAGGTGACGTCAGCTTAGGTCATCAGTGGTTTAAGTCTGTCTATAAATAGAACAGTGCTTGTACTGTTCTATTGCATCACACACACAAACATTCTCTCAGACAAACACTGTGTGATCAGGCTGAGGGGGAGTAATTGTACGATTGTAATCTTTTAGATAAATGAAAGCATTCGATCTGAAAACATTTACTCTCTTGTTTTGATTAACAGTTTATTATTCCGCTGCACTTTCATTCTATATTCGTTTCACTATTATCATATTTAGTTAAACAATCAAAACAAACAAACTCAGATCCTAACAACACTAATTATTATTCTTAAAAACGTTTCATACCTAAGAATGGTATGTTACCATTTTACAATAAACTTTACATATTATTATTGTTATTATTAATAAATTTGTTTCTCAAAATATAGATTCGATTAACAATAAGAATCTTAATTTATTAATATTTTTAATCTTATTTATTATGATTTTGATGTTATATTTTTAAGCTAATTTATTGATTATTCATAAACTATTTTTATATATATATTTCGGTTTAATATAGTTGACCGAATTTAATTTTGATTATGATATGACATAATTTAGTTGGTGTGTTTGGATGAAATCCTGTTTTTTAAATGTAAAAACATAGAATGATTAAATACGATTAAATATTAAATCCGATTAAATATATATCTAAAAATTTAGTAACTAAAAAAAATCGGTATTTCAAAAGTATAATCAAAACCGAATAAATCGGAATGATAAAGTTCTTGAAACACACGAATGAATGATTATATTATTTTCGCTTCAATATTTCTTAACATTGCTACTCAATCGGCAAATAATACAAATGATTATATTTAGAATAAGATGAGAAATGAATGATGTAAATATATATGGAAAGTGCAGCGGAAAGATAAACTATAATAAAAACAACAGGAATAAATGTTTTCAATGATCAAATGCTTTCATTTAATTGAAAGATTACAATCAGTACAAATACTCCCCCTCAGCCTGATCACATAGTGATTGTTTGTCTGAGAGAATGTTTGTGTGTGATCTAATAGAACAGTACAAACACTGTTCTATTTATAGACAAACCTAAACCACTGGTGACATGAGCTGACGTCACCTAAGATAGTGACCTCTAACAGAATAACAACATAAAACATCTGCCCTATACAATCTACTGTTATATTACAAAACACTGTAAGGTAAACTACTGTTTAAGGGAAAACTCTGATGGTCTTGCAACATCTGTTGGAGTCAAAGTGCTGTTGACTCCAACAGACCTTTAGTCTTCAGTACTTGATCAGCAGTTGTTTCTTCATCAGACCTTTGGTCAGCAGTTGTTCTCTATCAGTTGTTCTCTAGCAGTCCTTTGTATCAGCAGTTGTAACAGCAGTTGTTTGGATGGAACAGTTGTTAGGGTCAGCAGTCTTTTGGGAAGAATATGTTGTAAAGACTGTTTATTTATGGAATCAACTGTTAGCATATTTTGGCTTTTCAATCATCTGTTCTTCTCCAGGTCAGCAGACCCAACATAAATCATCTTAAATCGTTAAAAAAAAGATTAAAACGATTGATTTCTTTTAATATATAGTGTGGTATTTAAACAGAGACGATTAAAATATTCATTCTAAATCGATTGATTAAAAAAAACGATTAAAACACAGTTAAACCATATAGAATGATAATTGAAATGAATGAATATCACTTTTAAAATATGTCAACACTTGGAGCAACAGTTGTTTGATCACTTCCAGACAGATGATAATACCCATAGGGATTTCTGTTCACTCTTGGTTTAAAGGGTCTTTTTGGCTCCTCATAAACATGTGACAGACTATGACATGGTGGTTGTCCATATCCTCTTGGGTACTTGCTTATGGGTAGAGCATCTGTTACTTGGACATCCCTAGGAGCAGATGTTTCAAGACTTTTAGTAACAGATGTTTGGACAGGAATGAAGGTCTGTTTAGGTTTTCCTTTTGAAGTACTTACCCCAGGATTTGCAAGAGTTTTAGCTTTGTACTCTTGTATTTTCACATCAAAATTTTTGAGATACAAGCACTCTTTGGTTTTGTGATTCTTTTTCCCACATGTTGAACATGTGGCTTTGGAATCAGATACACTTGTTCCTTTGTTAATGTCATATGCTTTTAGAAGAAAACAATTTTTAGTGACATGATTCTTCTTTTCACAGAAATCACAGAACAAGTGGACAGTCTTTTCTTTCTTCTTCCCTTTTTCATCCTTCTTTTTAGCAGATGTTTGAGCATCTGCTGGAAGGTTTTTCAAGGGAATGACTTTTGCCTGAGGAGCTGTCTTTCCTTCAGGTGTTTTAAAATCAACAGGTTTGAAATTCTCAAGAGTACCACACTCATCAGACCAAGTAGGTTTAAATTCATACTTTTCAAGTTCAGTAAATGATGATGAACCTTCTGGTTTTTCTAGAACAATTTTCTTACCATTTGGTTCAGTGATTTTAATCTCTTGACCCTGCAAGTTTGTTGGTACTATCTCAACAGACTTTTGATCCCTTTTGTCAGTGTTTTCAAATGCTGGAGCAGTGGTTTCAAAACCAAAACCAAATTTCACATGACTTTTGGTTTGTTTGTTGAGTAGCATTTCAAATCCTCTACATGATTCCACCCATTTCTGACATTCAACTTGGGTGGACTCAAGCTCACTTTTACAACTATGATATTTTGTTATCATAGTTTGGAGCTGGTCTTTGGCTATGGTTGCTTCATGTTTTAAGCTTCTTATTTCAGATTCTTTTTCAGTTAAACTTGTTTTTAATTCTTTTGAAAGTTTCTCAAATTTAACTTCATCATCTAAAATTTTCTTTCTAAGGTTTTCATTCACCTCTTTGATGTTAGCAAATGCTATCACACATCTGTCAGAACATAAATCCTTAAGAATTTAAGGAGATACCTTAGCAGCAGCCATCAATGCACAATCACACTTGCACTCACAATCATCAGATGCACCCCAGGGATCTGAGAGGTTCACAACCTCTTCTTCAGGTTTTTCTCCTGTAACAACTTCATCAACAACATCATCAGTCACAACATTAGATTCATTCACCACCTCCTCAGATTCAACCTCTTCTACCATAGCCATGAAACAAAAGTTTTCTGGTTCATTTTCAGCTTTGGCAACTAATGCAAAATTTTCATCTGTTAACTCATCTGGTAGACTGCTCCAATCAACAAAGCCTTGTGTAAAGAAGCTCTGTTGACTGGTCTCTGCAGGAGCAGAGGATGGAGCAACAGTCGTTTGCACAGGTGCTTGAGCAACAGGTGTTTGCACATAGTGGATCTGAGGAACAGTGGTTTGGACATACTGGACAGGAACAGTGTTTGAGGACTGTGCAAAATGAGCAGTGTTTTGCACATTTGGTCCAGGGGTATTATAGGAATTTTGATAAGTGTTGGTCTGAGGTCTTTGATTTGGATAGGTGATTATAGGTGTACCATGTTGACTCCTACATTCCCTAGCAAAATGACCAAGTCTATGACATTTGTAACACTTTATCTTTGATTTATCCAACCCAACCTTTGATCTGCCAGTTAACCCTTGAAACCTTCTCCCAGTTTTCTTGTAAAAATTGTTAGTTCTTACACTGAGAAGGGCCAATTGGTGCATAATGTCCATTTCCTCCAAATCATCAGGGTCAAAGTATTTCAGGTCATCGTACTCAAAGGATATGTTATCAGATGCCTGGATATCACCACCACTTGCTGTGAAAGCATAGTTTGGTGAATAAGAATCAGAGTTAAATCCTGAGTTAAAACCTGAAGTTATGTCAATGAAATGATCATAACTCTGATCCTTAGTATTTCCAGGCACCTCATCATGACCCAAAAGTGTTGTATTCCCAAATACATAGTCATCAGACACTTTTCCAGAGTCCTGGAGCTTCTTTTTCTGGTTAAGCTCTCTCTCATAGGTCAAGAGCTTACCATGAAGCTGGGTCAGTGATAGGTCCTTAAATCCAATTGAGTTTCTCATAACAATAGCAATAGTGTCCCATTTGTCTGGTAATGATCTTAAAAACCTATGGTTCAAAGTTGAATGGGGGTAAGTAAGACCAACCAGTTTTAGTTCACTAATGAGACAATTAAACCTCTCAAATTGTTGAGTTAATGACTCTCCCTTGACATGAGTGAATGTTTCATATTGTTGGTTAAGTATTTCACGATTGTTTTCAATAACCTCTTCAGTCCCACCAAATTGTTCTTTCAGTGCATCCCACAACTCCTTTGTGCTGTTACAGTGTAACAGCCCAGCATATATATCATTAGGTAGAGCCATGGCCACAATACTGAAGGCCTTAGCATCTAACTCAATTTTCTGAAAATCCTGGTCGGAGTAGTTTTCAAGTTTCTTTGGCTCTTGAACCTTGGGATCTTCAGTACTCGGCACCATCGGAACATGTGGTCCGAAGATAACCGACTTCCAACACCCAGTGTTCTGTTGAGCTAGAACATGGCTCATCCGACGTTGCCAGATATTGTATTCAGATCTGACAAGCATTGGTGGCTTGTTGTTCGTGCCAGTGTTATGTGGATCGTGATTGATTGAAGCCATTCTCTGATTTAAAAAAAAAAAAAAAAACAAAGTCTGTTTAAAAACGGTTGAATCGAAATTAAACTATTACTCTGTTTTCAATCCAACAGACAAACGATATCAATAATTGTGAGCTGATCTGTTTATATTAAATTGATTGGTTAGATCGAATTTAATTGACCAAGCTCTGATACCAATTGTTAGGATCTGAGTTTGATTGTTTTGATATATTTAGAATAAGATGAGAAATGAATGATGTAAATATATATGGAAAGTGCAGCGGAAAGATAAACTATAATCAAAACAACAGGAATAAATGTTTTCAATGATCAAATGCTTTCATGTAATTGAAAGATTACAATCAGTACAAATACTCCCCCTCAGCCTGATCACACAGTGATTGTTTGTCTGAGAGAATGTTTGTGTGTGATCTAATAGAACAGTACAAGCACTGTTCTATTTATAGACAAACCTAAACCACTGGTGACATGAGCTGACGTCACCTAAGATAGTGACCTCTAACAGAATAACAACATAAAACATCTGCCCTATACAATCTACTGTTATATTACAAAACACTGTAAGGTAAACTACTGTTTAAGGGATAATTCTGATGGTCTTGCAACATCTGTTGTAGTCAAAGTGCTGTTGACTCCAACAGACCTTTAGTCTTCAGTACTTGATCAGCAGTTGTTTCTTCATCAGACCTTTGGTCAGCAGTTGTTCTCTATCAGTTGTTCTCTAGCAGTCCTTTGTATCAGCAGTTGTAACAGCAGTTGTTTGGATGGAACAGTTGTTAGGGTCAGCAGTCTTTTGGGAAGAATATGTTGTAAAGACTGTTTATTTGTGGAATCAACTGTTAGCATATTTTGGCTTTTCAATCATCTGTTCTTCTCCAGGTCAGCAGACCCAACATAAATCATCTTAAATCGTTAAAAAAAAGATTAAAACGATGATTTCTTTTAATATATAGTGCGGTATTTAAACAGAGACGATTAAAATATTCATTCTAAATCGATTGATTAAAAAAACGATTAAAACACAGTTAAACCATATAGAATGATAATTGAAATGAATGAATATCACTTTTAAAATATATCAAATGACCGATTTCTTTTCTAATAATGTTAAGAATAAATAATGAAGCGAAAATAATAATAAGAATCAACATTAGAAGAGTATGATCGATGATTACCTTGAATCGTTTATGGAGAATCAAGAAACTATGAAAGACGAAGTAGGATGATAGAGAGGTTTGTTTGGAAGAAATGGATGACTATGTTGTGGAGAATGAAGAAAAAGTAAAAAGAAAACGGTTTATATACTCTAATTTTTGGAGCCCCATTTACATATTTGGATCCCTCAGGCCCTCTCTAAGGCTTTCATTCGACCCGAGTGTATTGATTTATTATATAGATAGAATAGATATGAAAAAGATATGGTACCTAATTATCTAACTTCGTTTATTCACATCGAAATAACTTTTATTGTTATTGAGTTGAAATTATAAAATTGTAGAATTTTTAAAAGAATATTTATTTAGTAAATAAATTAAAGAAGTTTTATGATCAAATTAAGATTGGATAATGCAGTAACCTTTTTTTCATATCATTTTAGTAAAGGGGTCAACACCCTAACAAAATTTTATTAAAACAATAAAATATTTACAATTTAAAAGCATTGGGTCTTCTAAGATATATCCTAAGAAGAACACCCTCCTAAAAACACCAGTGCTAAGGTTACACATGGGATTTATATATATTTTAGTAAGCAAGTAACTAGTTTGGGATTGGTGTCATGGAGGGCCTACCAATTAAGTGATGGGCTCCCCAAATATTACAAGTTTATGGAGTACATAAATATTATAAGTATTGTATTTTTTTTTTTGTTAATATGGACAGCATCAATTTTAGTGATAATAGATAAATAATTAAACCAGAAGGCATTAGAGCTATAGGATATACCCCGAAGAGGAAACTAAGCAACGACAAAACTATGTGTGGCAAAATGGATAGGTTGGATTGGGTTGGTTATTGGGTCAGGATGGGTTTGGATTAGGATGGGTTTGAGTCAAGATGGGTAGATTAAAAATTAGGTTAGGATGGGTTGGGTCAGGATGGGTTTGGATCTAAATGGTTTGGATTATGATAGGTTCATATCAAAATAGATTAAAAAAATTAAAAAAAATTAAAATAAGAATAAAAAATAAAAAAAGTAAAACAAATAAAAAAGTAAAAAAAGAAATAAATTTAAAATTAAAACAAAACAAAAATAAAATTTTAAGGGATCCGAAATATTTCATTTTGAACAAGACCGGTTCGACCTTATCAGGCTGGTTAACAACCCACCGGGCCCGGTAGCGACCCAGACTGTTTCGACATGACCGGATCCGTTAGCGACCAGGACCGTTTCGACTCGGTCGGGCCCGTTAGCGATCAGAAGCGTTTCGACCCGACCAAGACAGTTTCGACCCGGACCGTTTCCACCTGATCGGGCACGGTAACGACCCAGACCGTTTCAACATGACCCGTCCCGTACGACCCGGACTGTTTCGACCCGGCCAGGCCCGGTAGCGACCCGAACCGTTTCGACCCGGCCAGGCCCGGTAGCGACCCGAACCGTTTCGACCCGACCAGGCCCGGTAACGACCCAGACCGTTTCAACCTGACCCGTCCCGTTGCGACCCGGTAGGGCCCGGTAGCGACCCGAACTGTTTTGACCCGATCGGGCCGGGTAACGACCCAGACCATTTCAACCTGACTCATCCCATAGCGACCCGGACTGTTTCGACCCGGTCGGGCCCGGTAACGACCCAGACCGTTTCAACCTTACCCGGCCCGGTAACGTCCCGGACCGTTTTGACCCGACCGGGCCCGGTAACGACCCAGACTGTTTCAACCCCACCGGGCCCGGTAGCGTCCCGACCGTTTCGACCCGACCGAGCCCGGTAACGACCCATACCGTGTCAACCTGACCCGTCCCGTTGCGACCCGGACCGTTTTGACCCGGCCGGGACCGGTAGCGACCCGGACCGTTTCGACCAGACCGGGCCCGGTAACGAGCCATACCGTTCCAACCTGACCCGTCCCGTAAGGACCTGGACCATTTCGACCCGGTCGGGCCCGATAGCGACCCGGACCGCTTCGACCCGACCGGGCTTGGTAACGACCCAGACCGTTTCAACCTGACCTGTGCGTAGCGACCCGCACTGTTTCGACCCGGACCGTTTCGACCCGACCCGACCGGGCCCGTCAACGACCAAACCATTTCGACCCGAACGGGCTGGTCAACAACCCAGACCGTTGGACTTGATCAAGCCCGCTAACGACTCAAACCGTTTTGATGAGATCGGTCTCGTTAACGACCCGAACGGTTTCGAACCGACTGGGGTTATCAACAAATGCAAAAGATATAATTGTTTGTTTTTAATGACATTAATTTCTATGAGACCCTCAACGCTTTTGGTGTTGGGTGAGTTTTAATTCAGATTTGTATATGTTTATCTAAAAATACCCATCCTAACCCATTTGTTTTTTTTTTTTTTTTTTTGATTTTTTTTTTGACATACCCATCCTGACCCAATTACTTATTTTCTACAATTGAAATCACCCATCCTAACCCCCTTGAAAATTATACCAAACCCATTTTAACCCACAAGATCAAATTTTAAACCAAAAACAACCCAAACTTAACTAGATGGGTTGAAATTGCCAGGTCTAGACAAAACCATAGCCTAACAATCATACTGTCAATCAAACAAATATCTAGTCTAAGCTTAAAGCGGCCAAAATCCCAAGCAATACGGAAAATCAAAATACATACAACCATTGTTAAACCAACCTAAAACATTCAAATCAAGCAAAATAAGTAATACACCAAGCAAAACAAATCCAAACACATGAGTAATTAAAATTCGAGGAGCAACAACCATCCTTTAAGCCTTCACATCTTCTTGATATCATCCTATAAAATTCAGTAGCGGACTGAATACATATAAAATTTTTGGATGAAGAAACATAAAATTGACTACGGAGAAAACAAACAGCGAGGGTTGGGGAACCCCCAGGCCCTAACTATCCTCCGCCCATGCAACCAATCCTGGAAGACCAACCCCAAGTAGCAACAATGTTCCATGACCCAACCACAAATCACATTTGAAACCAGCCCAAATAACAGCATAAATATTATAACCACAATTAAAATACACGTATCGAAGCTCCAACTCACTTTTCGCATAGATTTTAGTAGTTTCAAACCACATAACATACATAAGAAAAACATATTTATAAATGATCATCAGCATAGTCACTACCATAGCTGTGATCACTCTAAAATTTTCATCCTTCAGCAGTCGACAAATACTGAGTCGAGACTAAACTCATATAGTTCTGTAAGTGCAGGTGACCATACATTCATGTTGGCCTTTGCTCCCTAGAATTGCAGTTATCACATGTGAACTGCAATGACACTTGGGAACTTAAATTTTCATTTTGGCCCAAACCATTATTTAAAGGGATATCATACTTCCAGCATAGGAATACAAAGTCGTAACTTTGCTGTCCAAGTCGTTAAAAAGCTCTTAGATGGTTCGACTACCATAACACCCAAGTTCAGCCTCTCAGAAGGCTTTAAGTTGCTGCAAAATTTTCAATATTTGAACAAATCATCAATAGTCCCACAAATGTATGAGCATTAAGGGACACCATTGCAGTAATAAATAATAATTAAAAATCCTCAACAAATTTAAGCTACATCATAAAGCAAACAATCAAGATAATAAAATGGTAATTTTGCAACATAGACTCTTACATCACTCATCATGCACTTTCTTCATAGAGATTAAGCTTACAAAATGTTGGATTAAAATCATGAACTCTTGAATGTGTTTGGAAACCAAAAACCATATAAGATAAGTTTTGATTCTCAAGCATGGAATGTAGTTTTGTTTCTTCAGTAATGGCCATTTTTAATCTTTGTGACCAATTAACACAGAATCACAACACAGTAAACATTTTATTAGTTCTAGATTAAAATGATAAAACTTAATAAAAGATTATATTATTTCATAAACATCCAAAAACAATTTAAATAACTTTCAAGATGATTGTAAGGGTTATCTCTAATTTCTAGTAAACGTGTTTTCAAATCTCCCTTAAAAGCGTGCTTCATAACCTCATCATCCAAGTCAACATTTCTTCATGATTTATTCCCCAAAATGATGGTATCATCAATCATAAAAGGTCACAACATATGGATCTTTATTAAAGTCGACCTTCGGTTTACGAAATACCATTTCCATTCTTTCTTCGTGTCCCATCCCACGTTAATAAACGCGCCACGGTTTGCAACACCATGTTCAAGATCAGACAAACTTCCGAATGCATTTCAACAGTTTCTCGTTGATGCGAAACATGATGCAGCCATAGAAAGTTGTTGATGTCAACAGTTTCATGGCGCATCGTAATACTTCAGCTTGTTGCGATCCCCGTATATAGCAGCGTGTTCTTTGTGCCTCTGACCTAAACCTGCTACACCTCTAGTTTGTCAGGATTAACTCACTGACTGGAGTGTAAGCATCATGCATGACACATTCATTTTATTAGATCTAATTAGAAAGCTGCAATTTTTACACAATATTAGTTATTTTGGTCTATAACCTAAACCAAAATGAGCACTTTTAAAAATCCATTTTGACCCATTACAAGATTGGTGTGAACCCATTCAGACCAGAACCTGCTACAACCCGTTACGCCGACTAATGACCCGAACTTGTTCTGAGCCATACCAAAGGGGCCAATTTTTACAACAGTCCATTTTGTTTTGACATGTATGCAGTTTGGTCGGAACCCGCAATGACCGTTTACCCTGATCGCACGTCTAAACATGTTCTGATTCAATGCAAAAAAGACCAGTTTTTACATAGTCCATTTTGAACAGTACACAGTTTGCTGCCAACCCGAGCCACATGTGTATAACTTTCGTATTAGTCAATTATGTCAAAATCAGACCCAACGAAATTGAATATTTCTAGTGTTTTTAACTTGTATCCTGGTCGAAACTCATTTTGACTTGTACCCATTTAGCCAAAACACATTTTGACACAAACCTTGCACGACTGGTTACCCTGCCCATCCTGCTCGTTTTACCATTTATGAACATTTATAAATGTATCAATATATTGTTGACCTTTCTGAACGAAACCTTGAAACTGACTTGATGGCTGTTTAATTCATCAATCTACAATTATAGCCGAAAAATGATAACTAAATCCAAACACTTAGCGCCTAAAATTATAAGTAAAACTGCACGGTTTACGGACTTATTATTAATTAACTTCGCTATCTTCCCAAGGACTTACCATGTGCTAGACCCATTGTAGTTCCACTTTGGGAGCTTCTTTGAATCATCCACCAGGCCCGCTAGAGTCTAAACCGCTAAAAACACAAATAAGTATAATAAATTGAGTTTATATCAATAAAAAAATCTAATAAATCACAAATTACTCTTTCTTTGCTTCTAAGATCCATGCCCGATCCACCGACCATGTTTAGAAATTAACCATTTATAATTAGCAACAAACAATTAACAAATAGATGTTCGACATAACTGAACATGTCAAACATATCATATGCTTTCATGATATTTACATTCAAGCCACTTTAAGTTTTTACAGAAATCAAAGATCTAAGATCTGACCTCAAAAGTCAAACTAAATTACTTTCATTGCATGACGTTATTGGACAAATGCAGGGTGAATTTTTTATTTTAAGATAATCAACCTTTTGAGCAAAATACCACTCAGGAGCATGCGACATCATACATTACCTGTCACATTATCTATTTCATAAGTTTACAAGTTGAAACAACATGAAAGCTTTCATTAAATAAAAAATAGGAATATAAAAATGGTCAATTTTTATTTTTCTAGGCTAGAGGCGAACAAAGAATATGATCATATGAGGCATCGACAGCAGGATTGGAACTGAATTATAGGATCAGTCAAGTTTCATCAATAGAAAACATAAGATGACAATTTCAACCCATTTACTTATCAGTGTGTCGATTGGGTTGTAATGTTGTTTACCATCTTAAAAAGGTCAAGCTATGCAACTTAGCTAAAAGGAGAACAAGCCAAATGAGTTGAAAGTTGACAAAGTCTATTTAACAACCCCCTATATCGTTTTTTTTTTCAGAATTAGAATATCAGTGTAACAACAGTTTGTAATCACAACTAATGCAAGAAAACATGTTTGCAAGTTAACCTAATTTGACCCTACCCATTCTAATTTGTTTCAACCCGATCTGTTTCCTGCCCATGTATAATAACATCATCCTTCATGAGAGCTAATCCATATAAAATCTAGTACAAAACATATAATTTGTTAAAAAAGGCACAAATAATAATGTCTCCTATTTAAATTCAAAATATTTATATAAACATAACCTCTTTGAAAATAGCTGCACAATAGTCATTGATAATCCACGGAAACGAGATAGCCTTAATAGCTGATATCTGATGTAACATCACAAAGAAAGCTAAAAATCAAAATCTAAATAAAGTTGATAGAAAGTGATGTATACAAGAAACTGAGACTTCCAAATTTGAATCGAGTAGCTCAAAATCAATGCACAAATGTCGTTGATATATAGATTAATCATAAATTCGATATGACACCACACCCTGTTGGAAAGTGAATCAAGAGGGATCAGAACATTGTCATCATTTCCCAAAATAAGAAGATTTTCGACAGCTCATTGATATAAATTATATAACCATTTAGGTGTGTTTCCTTTCATAGGGCCATTGTATAATTTATATAACATTCCTTCGTATCCTGTATTTCAAACACACAAGAATCAATCTCAATCAGTAGTTTTTCTTCTCTGATAATCATTATGGTATCAGAGCAGGACGCCAAATTCTGAGACCAACCTGCTCATCATCTGCCAAAAATCCTTTGTTTTCTGACAGAACCCGGCTGCCATGTCCGAAGACAGTAACTCGGGTTCCGATTTATCAATCCAACTAGCCCGCCTACTTAAAAATGGCTTCAACATTCAACCCCAAAATCCAAAATTATCGGACAACCTACAAATCAATCTCAAGCTTAACAGTCAAAATTACGCTTTATGGACTCGAATTATTCGAGTCGCCATAGGCGGAAAATCCCAGAACCTGTTGAAACACCTAACCTCAAATCCTCCGGACCCAAGCAATGAAACTTATGAGCAATGGGAACAAGACGATCTTATCGTCTTCTCGTGGCTCATTCAGAATATTGAACCGACCCTCGCTAGCAACCTAACCGAGTTCCGAACCACTAAAACGTTGTGGGACGCTCTTGTGGTTACTTACAGCAGCGGGAAGGACAAACTACAAACATTCAATCTGCATGTTAGAGCAAATGAAATTAAACAAAATGATACCTCCCTTGAAATTCTTTGGATTGCTCTCCAATGAATTTGGGGAGAAATTGAGAGGATTGACCCAAACCCAATGAAATATCCAGAGGACATCAAGATCTACACAAAACTCAGATCCGAGCAAAAATTATTCCAGTTTTTGAAGCTTTGGACCGAAAGTATGAACCCATAAAAGGGAGATACTCCGATCTGACTCGTTACCCACCACAGAGGCTGCTTATGCAACCGTTAGAAAAGAAGAAGCTCATCAAAAAATACTTGGTACAAAAGATGAAGTATCAGGGGTGGCGGCCGGACTTTGTGTCACAGATCCGATAAATGGATCCGTTCTTGTAACGAAGGGGTCTCGCCGGCCTCAAACAACCAAACCCGATAAGACTAACCTGAAGTGTACCCATTGTGGTATGACCAAACATACTAAAGAAGAATGTTTCAGGATTGTCGGGTATCTCGACTGGTGGAACGATGGCCACAAGAAAGGGGTCAAAGGCGCCAGACAGGAGAATGGTAAAGCCGTCGTAGCCACAGGCAGCAAAGAAAGAGCCACCAACATTACAGACGGCGGCAAAGCTTTCGCAGGCATGGCGGCAGCCCGATAGGAAGAACAGGCCGATGGAAGTAACCGGATTGAGGGTTTACCCTCAACTCCGATCAATAACTATCGTTTCTTTTCCCCTTATATTTTTTATTTGTTGAATAAATATGAAAGAGAACAACATGGTATGGACCAAGGAAATAAACATGAACTTGAGTCCCAACTATTGGTTGGAGTTCCGTTAAAGAAAACCAAGGGTTTCAACCCTTTTAAACAAAAACCACTAGAAATGGTAGGTGGCATTGGAAAGCAAAATGATTTTTATATTAAAAAGCAGCTAGTCGAAGTTCGGGAAAAGAAAACTAAGGGTTTCAACCCTTTTAAACAAAAACCATTAGTAGTGGTAGGTGAACTTGGAAAACAAAAGGATTTTTTGATTAAAAAGCAACCGGTTACTATTTTTCCAAACCCGGAACATGGTTTTATGAAACAAGAACGTGTGGGTGAAATGAAACTAAATAATTCGGGATCATCACTCATTGATAACCAAAAACAATTTTTTTAAACAAAAAAATAGGGGTGGAACTCAACATATTTTTAGACATAAAAAACCCTTAGTTCATATTAAGAATGGTAGACGATTTACAGGGGCTAGAATAAAAACCCCAAAAATTTTTAGAGGGTTTCATAAAATTAAAAAACCTTCGTTTTAAAAAAAAAGGAAAATAAAAACAGAGTTTTCTTGAAAAATAAAAATTTTAAGTGCTCGACAGGCCAATATAGCTCAACATTGCCCTAAAACAGACGAGTCATGGATCTTTGACTGTGGTGCCACTGACACCATGACCTATGATAAATCTGATATTATTTCTAAAAATAAACCGAGGATCAATAACATCAAAACTGCTAATGGGGGGACATTCCTGTTAAAGGAGGAGGAACTATTGAAATATCTCCAACATTAAAACTAAAGAATTGCCTCTACGTGCCATCGCTGTCACATAAACTGCTATCCATTAGCCACATTACAAAAGAGTTAAATTGCACCGTCTTGATGCATCCAACCTTTTGTATTCTTCAGGATATCAGGACGAGAATGATCATTGGGCGTGGCACTGGAAGGTCAGGATTATATTATGTGGATGAAGTGACTCAACGAGGACATGTGATGCTCGCTCATGGGTCTACTAATAGGGAAGTCTAGCTTTAGCATAGGAGATTAGGGCATCCGTCTAGTAGTTATTTACATATCTTATTTCCAAATCTTTTTCCTTCCAATAAAATTTTACATTGTGAGACATGTGTTTTAGCTAAAAGCCACAGAAATACGTATCGTTTAAATAATACTAGAGTTGAAACTCCTTTTTCTTTAATACATTCTGATGTGTGGGGTCCCGAGGAAGTTAGTGGGGGACAAAACTTTTGTTTTTTTGTCATATTTATTGATGATTGTACTCGTATGACATGGATCTATTTTTTGAAACATAAATCTGAAGTCTTTGAAAAATTCACTACATTTTATACTATGATACGAACTCAATTTAAAACTAATATTCAAATTCTTAGATAAGACAATGGCGGAGAATATGTCAATGAGTCTATGAAACGATTATGTCAAAACAAAGGAATAATTCATCAAAAAACGTGCCCCTACACTCCTGAACAAAATGGAACTGTCGAACGAAAAACCGTATTCTTTTAGAAATTACACGGGCTTTTTTAATCGAGTCTCAAGTTCCTACATCTTTTTGGCCAGAAGCGGCTGCAACTGCCACATATTTAATCAACTGTATTCCTACGAAAGCTCTTAACCTTAAGACTCCCATTCAAGTCTTGTCTGATTTTTTCAACATTCCTCCACCTCTCACTTTACAACCACGGGTCTTTGGGTGTACTGTCTACCCTCTATCCCTAAACATGATCAAGGAAAACTAGGCCCATGTGCAGAAAAATGCATATTTGTTGGCTATGGAATCGATCAAAAGGGGTATAGATGTTACAGTCCAACACGTCGATGTGTGTATACTACTCTTGACTGTGATTTTCTTGAGACTGATTTTTTTCTACACTCGCCAATACAGTGGTCAGGGGGAGAAGAAACATATTGACCTACTGGATTGGCTAACATGGTCTCCCTCATCAATGAGCGAGACTCACAGTACCCAACAGGACTCATCTACTTCCCTACATCCTGCGAGTGCTACTGACCAAGAATCTCCTTATGCTACACCTGCACCTCATGGTGAACTTGAAAATCATGGTGAACATGAAAATGATGAAAACAACGAGGAACCGCAAAGTCCTCCTAGTATGACTAATAATGATTTTCCAAATGATACAACTAACGTTGGAAAAGCAAGTGAATAGGTTATGCAGGAGGATCGGGAGGAACCAATTCAGGAAGAACAAAATGAAACAACCGAGAAATACGTGCTACCTCCAAGAGCCAATAGAGGAGTACCTCCAAAAAGATATTCTCCGAAAAAGGAGACAAGATCAACTAGATATCCCATGGCAAATATGGCCAATGGAAATATATCTGAAGAAGCTAAATCCTTCACTGCCACTCTCTTTAATGAACAAATTCCAAACACTGTAGAACAAGCCTTGAAGTCCAAGGAATGGAAAGGTGCAATGGAAACAGAAATGGACGTGCTAATGATGAACGAGACATGGGAAAAATGTACCTTTCCCTTAGGTAAAAGACCAGTAGGATGTCGGTGGGTCTTCACAATCAAATACGAACCTGACGAAACAATAGAAAGATATAAAGCTCGACTAGTGGCCAAAGGATACACACAAACGTATGGGATCGACTATTATGGGACTTTTTCTCCAGTAGCCAAGATTGATACAATCCGTGTTTGTGACACCCGGCATGTTTGGGTCAACATTTTATAAACACATAAGTCTACCTTAGCGAAAAACGTTTATTAAGCATACTTGACGGGGTCAGTAGAGTCGGAACACAGTCCGTATTGTCCAGGGTCCAATGATTCGGGAGATCATTGGGTTAGTCACACACACACACACACGATACGAGTCCCGTTGTTGGTGAATTACATAAACTAATTAAGTGTATGTGCAGACTAATTATCGTATGGTGGATTATATGCTTAGATGTGTTTAAATGATGTGTAGATAATCATCTGTGCTTAAATATGTTAAACATAGACTAAGGTTGCATGCTCGTATGTTAGGGTGCGTTAAAATGCGTTAAACACGACAAATTGGAAAACTAGAAAAACGTGAGTCCTGGTTCGACCAATCGAATGGGCGAACCTGGACAATACTCCTGGTTCGACCCTTGTAAAAGGGGCGAACCTGGGATATGGAATTGAAAGAATTTCATTCGACCAAGTCAGGGTACATTCGACCCTGTGAAAGGGTCGAAGGAGAGCACATTCGCCCAGGTAAAAGGGGCGAATGTGGATATAGTATAAATACCACACTTTGTCATTTTTCACCATTTCACAAACCCTAACCGTCTCAAAACACTCTCTAGCAACTTTAAACATTAGGGAAGGAGTTTTTGCCCTTGTTTTCTATAATCTAACCTACAAACATCTTCTACACAAAGATCTAAGGTGTGTTCTTCATTCTAAATCATTTTTAAAGCATTTCAATTCGTTTTTATTAAACCCCAAGAGTCCAGATCTGATACAAACGTGTTTTCATGGATAAAAACCTTCCTAATGTCTTTCTAAACAAAACCTATTCATAAACAATGAGTTTTCATACAAATCAACATGTGTTAATGGTGTTTTATGTGATGTTATGTATTGTTTGATGATTGATTGCTATATAGATGTTATAACAATGATCTAGGACTGTTATTGATGATGATTTATGATTGAGATAGGTTACAATTGATTATTGATGATGTTTTGTTCATTTTGGGGATTTTGGGTTAGATCTAGGGCTTGTTCATGATGATAGTGATAAGGATATGATTAGGGGTTTATTGTTCATAATAATCTGAGTATATTAAGTTGATTATTGATTGATTTCAAAAAGTTTCCTAATTGGGTAAAGATTGCATGCGTTTGATGTGACATCTCCATAATTTGCTATTTCGGGTAACTTGTAAAAGAGGCTCTGATACAATCTAGAGCACAGAGGCTCTGATACCAAATTGTAGTCCCGAAATACTAGATCTTGTTGAATGCAATAGATTGTTATCACTTGGAAACACCTATTAGTTAGGTGTTTCAAGTGATTAATCCAAGAAACAAAGAAAACTAGATGAATATTGAAAGACCCGACACACACAATGAATAACATGATGATTCCATATCTGATTTGATAATGAATAACCTTGGAATACCACAATAAGTACGCACCTATTCAGTGTGTGCTACAAAGATAAACTCCAAAACCCTAAAAGCCTAGCTGTGCACATACAATCTATATATAGCCAACACCTGGGCCTGCGCACTTAACACAAGTGCGCAGGGCCCGTCCATTTAAGTGCGCAGCATAGGGTTTTGCATACTAAACTATGCTATAATTACATGTAAGGTCCTTCAACTATTAAGCTTTACAATAGTCATTCAAATATCTCTATTCTGGTAACTGTGGTCTCAAAATAACCCAACAATACTCCCCCTAGACCACAGCTACCAGTCTTCAATCTTCAGTCTATATCCACGTCGCTTTCCTCCCCCTCAACCTGTGCAGGAGGGTCTTGTAAGTACAGTGCGACTGGATCTACTTCAGCTGCTGGAGAAGTTTGGGTAGATTCTGTTGTAGTTCCTTCAGGATTAGCCACTGATGCAGGATCTTCTAGAAGTACCTCTGAAGCAGCAGTCTCTGTAGCAGTAGCAGCAGCAGTAGCTTCTGTAACAGTAGCAGCATCAGTTTCTGTAGCAGCATCAGCAGCAGCAGCAGCAGCTTGTGCAGCCTTTTCCCTGTCCTCCTTTTCTTTGTCTGCTGCGTTTATCCTGTCAACTATATCCAGCAGCTCACTCTTCAGTTTCATTGCCCTATCCACTGCCCTTCTAAACAGCACGGCTTCTTCAAACAATGTATTCCCGGCACCAACATTGATCTGATTTGCAAATAGCATGTTCAGATCTGACAAATTTAGTGCAAACACATCAACCGGATCCAAAATCCTCAGTGCCTCTGAATCGTTTTCCAGCTTGATGACCGCTTCACCAGTGTTGCTGTCATAGAACCATTTTTTGAAGTTCCTTAGCATCACTGGAAGCTCGGATCTGATCGGAACTCGTGTGACGACCTGAGGAGGGTCAATCACATAAGTTATCATCCCTTTTCCCGTTGCTGGATCGATTCTTGTCTTTGATATTCTCCTTCTGGGCTTTTGCGGCTTAAGGATCTGGAAATCATTCTCACACTCTTTTCTGATAAAATTTTCAACCATGGCAGCCTGGGAGTCAAGTGAGGGATTAAGGAATGGGGCCCTGCTAAGCTCCCTGATATCCCATCGGGGGAGCGACTTCATTTCCTTTTGACCTTTGAAGTACTGGATTACCCCCCTCTCCTTTTCACAGCATACAATCTCTTTTCAGCATCATATTTCCATGAAATAATCCTTTCCCGGTGAGCAGACTTGGTATGATGGATGTTCTGATGTAGGGCAGGAATGGTAATGGGCCTTCTTGGGAACCAAGCTGCTCTTTCAGGGTCCAATTTGTGCCCATCGGATGTCTCATAAACGACTTCTTGATCTGTTCCCATCTCCACAAAACTGTCAGGCATTTCATCTTCGCTAACCTCGTCCACTTCACTTTCCTCAGCCGCTTTTTCTTTCTCTTTTTCTGCCTCCAGAAACTTTCCGAAATCGAAAGTCTCATCAAAAGTAGCGCTAGGAGCACCAGTTAACTGCTTCTTCAAATCCTGAAACATGTCAAACATCTCCACTTGAACCTGATGTTGAAACTTAATCAGGTATCTTTGATCTTTTATCACTTTCTCCATTTTCTTGTTCTTGCCTTTGAGCTTTTTCACCTTCTTTCTTAGCTCCTGGTTATTGTGCACATCACTTTTCAGCGTGCAGATTTCCCTGGCCGCAACTTTACCTACCTCCTTCACAAGCTTCTCGTATAGTTCCTGATGCACCGGTTTCCGACGAGGTGCAGCAGGAGCTGATGAGGAAGGTTCAGCTGATCGGTGGGTTGGAGCTTTGGGGGCTGAAGTGGCAGCAGTGGAAGGCCCTGGAGCTGAAGTGGCAGCAGTAGAAGGTCCTGGTTGGTTCGGTGGTTCAGGCCCAAACATTTGTTCTAAGACCGCTTCTCCCTCAATATCTTCCTGAGTCATAACACGGGGAATCTCAGATTCAGGAAGCTGATCTCTTCTTCTTTTTCTTGCAGCCCTTTCATACTCAGCAACTGCTCGTACATTTTCAGCGGCTTCAAGCTGTTCGGGTGTCAACGTGTCTCTCCCTTCTTGCATCAAACCTGCTGGTCTTTTCTTTATGCTGGGTCTTGATGGAGCTGGTTCAGTCGCCACTCTTTTGCCCCTTGATTTTTCTAGGGCAATCTCTTCAGCCGTCGGCTGGGCTGAAGGAGTGGGTTCAGATGATCCAGGTGCAGGGGCAGCTCTGGATTGTGGTCTGGGTCCTGCAGCATCTGATCTTCTCTTCTTGATTTTGTTGTACAGTTCCATAACAACCGGATATCGCTGGGCCACATACATGTTTTCTAGCATTGGTTCCCAGTCCGGTGTGTTGCACTCTGTGAAGAATCGCGCCCCTCTGGTGAATATGTATTCGTCACCGACAGGCAGACCCTCATGTTGAGTGTTTATCATCATCTGCACAAACCTCGGATACATAGCCCACTTCCCTGAACCAGCATCTGCATTCTTTACCATATAGTCAAAGATCATGCCTGACAGATTGAACACTTCGTCCTTGCAGATCTTTATCATAGCTGTCGCCCATTCAGCACTCAGCGCATTGTATCCTCCCTTTCTGTGACATAGAGACATTAAGAATACGTGACTGATAAGTCTCCAGTCTCTAGTAAGCTGACTCTTCTTTACGTCGCCTCTCTTGTCAAATTCACCCTTATAGCCGAAGATCCTGAATTGTTGGTGAATATCAGCTTTAGACATGAATCTGAAAGTTCCAGGTTGATCTTGCAGCCTTAGCACATTTCGAACTGTGTCCTCAGTAATGATCACAAGCTTGTTTCTGACAGTTGCATTGATACGCTTGACCCTTGATACTGTTTCGACTCTAGCTGATCTCCAAAAGTCTTCAATGTGGGAGACGTAAACTGGTTCAGCGTTCTGCACAGCAAATCCGATTTTACTGCGTCTTATCCAAGCCACGACATCTCTAAAATTGACATCCTCAGTATCGAGATTCATTGGTTGGTTGTGCATGCCCTTAGGATCCCAGTCAATTGCCATCTGTTTAACCAAGAGCACGAAAAGCCAATCAGATCTCGGATAATTCACTTTAGACTTAAACTTAGACGGACAACGAACTTAGACCTAGATTTTATTAATATTTTTTTAGATTTTAAATTTTAACGGTCATTGGATTGATGGATCAGTGTCATCGGTGTCAATGGTACGTTTGAATTTCAGTTGTTAGATTATTAAGGTCCGGTTTTAAGTTCGCAATCCGTTCAAGTGTCTTAATAGTCAATATGAAAGATATGTTGTTGTTTAGAGTCCAAGTGTCCAAGAGTATCAAGTACGCATTCCACATCAAGTGCGCAGGTCCAATCAAGGTCAACATAGTGATGTGCTCAGTCAAGTGCGCACATACTTGACTGAGCACTTGGTTAGTACTCAGACCAAGGACAAGTGCGCATGTTCAAATCAACCGGGCATGGTAACATCTTAGGCTACATAGTCAAGTCTGCGTACTAAGCAAGTACGCAGACACTTGAACCTTCGTTCATGATTTTAAGTCCACAATTATGTACGCTGCGTATTAGGGTTTCTGAGCACTTATATGACTATGAGACAAGTGCGCAGTCTCTATGAGACAAGTGCGCACTTGTTCATATATCAAGTGCGCAGATCTTCAAACATTCAAAAACCCAATATTACTAAAAACCCAACTGATGCATCTTGATCATACTATAATACCCTGTAATTTCAATCAATAAAACATTAGAAACACAAGATCTACCTTAAACAGTAGATGAGAAACAATAAACTGTGCAACGAGGTTTGATATGATGTGATTAGGGTGTGATTATTGTGTGATTATGATGATGATGATGATGAACGGTGAAGATGATGATGATGAACGGTAATATGTGGTGATTAGGGTTTGTAAAAAAAGTTAGGGATGATAAAAATCTTTTGACCGTTGTTGACCCTGTATATATATACATGAGCTAATGGGCCTGCGCACTTGAGTTAAGTGCGCAGGGCCCAATAAGTACGCAGAGACCAACACTTTGGCCCAAAAATTGAATTTAAGGCCCAAATCCTTTAGATAAAAGGGGGTTTTACCAAATCTTACCTTCTGCATTCAAGATCATACTAACCATACCTGCCGGAACCCGTTTCAACTTCCCGTTGGATAGCTGCAGCCTAAGAACAATTGTCGGTATGCTTGTCCACTTAAATCCATGCCTTTTCTCTTTCAACATGTGTTTGGCGATGCTGTTTATCATGTTTTTCGGTAATATTGACGAAAATTTTATGGACCCCACAGTGTGCTAGGTATTGGCCTACCGATCCTCAAGGTTTATTGAAATATAATGATGAGAGCTTCAGGTCTATGTTACCATAAGCAGAGAAGATGATCATTATCTTGATCAGATGATGAGAGCTTCAGGTCTATGTTACCATAAGCAGAGAAGATGATCATCTGATCGTTCGGTGAGCTATCTATATATGTTTGCACGTCACTAACATTGCGTGTCTTTTGCTGCTCAGTTTTTCAAAAATTTTGTTTTTCTTAGCCCCGCATTGGTAGCTTGCACTCTTAGGTGTCTTTTGATTTACTTATGCACAAAATTTTCTGTGTCTTTTAATTTCTCAACCTATGTATGACCGGAAACAGCTTGTGCAGACCTAAAGCACAGTGGGAATCCAGCTTTTCGTGTAGATCTTCATTGTTAATCACCTAGTAGCAGTTTACTTGATTCCAGGCTGAATCTACCGACACATCGTTGCTTGAGGCCACAACATCCTCTGGGTCCTATTCACATGCTGACGAGATATGATTAGTTCCTATCATTTCCTGAATTAATTTTGCATTAAGAATGGACTGGTTTACTTTCTCCCCCTAAAATCTTGTTTTAAAAGAAAAGAAGATTTTTCTATAAAATATACAAATTTTTTTTTTATTCAAAATTTATCATCTCAAGCCATGAAACCAACTGATGAAAACGGGTTTTATCGAAAGCTTTTGTAAAGATATCTGCTTTTTGATCAGCAGTATCGATAGGCAACACCTGTATGTACCCTTTGTCGTGTGCATCGCGAATTGAGTGAATCCGAATTTCAATGTGTTTGGTTTTAGAATGATCAATTGGATTCTTCACGATGTCACGACATGCATCATTATCAATAAAAATAGGTGTATGCATGACATTCAAACCGTAGTCCAAAAGCTGATTTTGGATCCATAACACCTGACAGCAACAACTGGAAGCAGCTGTGTATTCGGCCTGAGCAGTGGAGATTGACACGGTGGTCTGCTTCTTGCTCTGCCAAGACACTAGCCGGTTACCCAGAAATTGACAGCCACCAGAGACAGATTTTCTGTCTATCCTACAACCTGCATGATCACTATCAGAGTAAGCGATTAGATCAAAGTTATCACTCTTAGGATACCATAAACCAAGTTTAGGTGTTCCTTTGAGGTAGCGGAAGACTCTTTTTATTGCAGTCTCATGCGATTGCTTAGGATTGGACTGAAAACGCGCGCAGCATCCAACTGCCCACATTATATCTGGTCTGCTAGCTGTAAGATACATCAGGGAGCCAATCATTGATCGATATGTATGAGGATTCACTGAAGGCCCCTGAAGATCTGGTACAAGTGTTGTTTGGGCCGCAAAAGGAGTATTGGACGGCTTGCAGTCGGTCATGTTGAATTTTGCCAGAATGTCTCTTGTATACTTTGCTTGATGGATGAGAATTCCGTCTTCCTTTTGCTGCACTTCCAAGCCTAAGAAAAACGATAATTCTCCCATCATGCTCATTTCAAACTGAGACTTCATGATGCTTCAAATTCCCTGCACAAGTTTTCATCAGTGGAACCAAAGATAATATCATCAACATAAATCTGAACAAGAATAGAGTGTTTGTTGACTTCTTTGGTGAATAAGGTCATGTCGATCTTCCCTCTTGTGTACCCATTCTGTAGCAAGTATGATGATAAGGTCTCATACCAAGCTCGAGGAGCTTGATGAAGTCCGTAGAGAGCCTTATCCAGTTTGTAATACTTGTTGGGATGATGGGGATCTTCAAAACCTGGGGGTTGACAAACATAGACTTCTTCTTTGATCTTCCCATACAGAAATGCACTTTTCACATCCATTTGAAAGACTTTGAAGTTCTTGTATGAGGCGTAAGCCAGGAAGATACGAATGGCTTCAAGTCTAGCAACTGGAGCGAACACTTCCTCATAATCAATGCCCTCCTGTTGACGAAATCCCTGAACAACTAAACGAGCCTTGTTCTTAATTACCACACCTCGTTCATCCATTTTGTTGCGAAAAACCCATCTTGTTCCAATAGGATACTTTCCTTCAGGTAAGTCCACAAGTTCCCAAACCTTTAGCTTTCTAAACTGATACAGCTCATCCTGCATGGCTTCAACCCAACTTGCATCTCTGACAGCGTCTTCAATGCTGAAAGGTACCGTCTGAGATAGGAAGGCTGAAAGTGCAATATTCAGTTTGTCTGCCTGATTTCTAGTAAGAACACCCTCAGAGATTGGTCCAATGATGTTCTCCACAGGGTGATCCTTAAAAGATTTAAATCCCATGTTTGGTTCTTCTTGAATTTGGGAAGGCAGATTGGAAAGGTGATCTGTAGGAGTTGACGAACTGGATGGATCATTTGCAGACTGTTGTACTGAAGTAGTTTCTTCTGAAGCTGGAGTACCTTCAGGAGATGGATTAGTTTCAACAGTTGCATCACCATTTGTGGTCTGAAGAGGAACAATTGGATCAGCTACGAGTGGAGAAAAGCGGGTGGTGAAAGGTGTTGCATCGTCTTCTGAAGAGTAAAGAGTATCTTCAAGAGGAGAAGGATCGGCTGCTTGATTTTCAGATGGTTGTTCATCTATGATGCTGAAATTGTTGAAAACAACATCCACGTCAAAGAACCAGTCAGGACCGGCTCCTGTATTGGTAGAGTTGGATTCCTGCCAATCAACATAAAAAGACTCGAGAACCATTTTGGTTCGTTTGTTGTATACTCTATAAGCTTTTTGACTTGAGGAGTATCCAACAAAGAAGCACTCATCTCCAACTGCATCGATTTTCATTATGTTCTCGAAGTTGTTAAGCAGCGTGCATGAGCATCCAAAAGGCCTAAAGTAGTCAATCAAAGGTTTTCTTTTAAAGAGCAACTCATAACCTGTTTTCCCGCGCGTCTTTACAATTAAGACTCTGTTAAGAACATAACAGGCGGTATTCACAGCTTCAGCCCAGAAAATGATCGGCAGTTTGGAGTCGATAAGCATGGTTCTGGCCGCCTCAATAAGTGTACGATTTTTCCTTTTAGCAACACCATTCTGTTGAGGAGTTCTCGTAGCACTGTACTGAAGATGAATTCCTCTGTTGTTGTAGAAAGTCACGAAACTTTGATTCTTGAATTCGGTTCCGTGATCACTTCGGATTGATCTAACTTTTGTCTTTATTATGTTTTCAATGAGAGGAACAAACAGCATCAGAATCTCAGCAACTTCACTTTTGTATTCCAGAAAGTACACCCATGTAAATCGAGAAAAATCATCTGTTATCACCAAACAATAAGATTTTTTAGCTAGACTTTTAACACTAATAGGACCAAACAGATCCATGTGTAATAATTGAAGAGGTGAGTCTATAGAGTTCACAGCTTTGGACTTATGCAACTTTTTGTGTTGTTTTCCTTTGGCACATGCTAAACATTTTTCAGAAAAGGGGAATTCCTTAGAAGGAAGACCTCTCACAAGATTTAGTTTTGAAAGCTTATTAATATTTTTGAAGTTAACATGTCCTAATCGCCTGTGCCAAAGCAGTGACTCTGACTCGGATGCTTTAGAAAGTAAGCATGTCATTTGACATTCAGACTTTGCATCCCTCATATTTATCACATAAGTATTATTTTGTCTAGTAGCTTTAAGCATAATCATGTTGGTAGGAGGAATGAATCCTGGCTTTAGAAAGATGCACTCCATGTCATTAAATAACACTGAGATTCCTTTGTCGCATACTTGTGATACACTCAGCAGATTGTAACACAATTCTGGAACATAGTTCACATCTTCTAAAGTCAATGCATCAGAAATCACGTCCCCTATCCCGACTATCTTTCCGCCCTTCTCGTTGCCGGCAAAAGCAACAAACTCTCCATCAATGAATCGATAGTTTTTTAGGAGTTCTTTCAGTCCCGTCATGTGCCTTGACGCCCCGCTATCAACATGCCATAGATATCTCATCAGGGCAATCAACCACTTTTGTAGTTTATTCTGAAAAATACATAAGACAAGAGAAATATACAGATAAATATACGAGATACTATGTACAAACACGACTCAGACCACATCTTAAGTAACTTTTGGAATCCAGGTCTGTTTTAGTTTTAATCTGTCGTGATTTTCCCCCGACACAAACTCTTGCCTTTTCCAATTTTTTGTGACCTTAACAAAACTTTTTATAGTTTCTTGAAGATCTTTAATTTGAACTGCAAAAGATTTTTGGGTATTGGTATCAGTTTGTGGTTTGGGTTGCAAATGACACTTTTTAACCACATGTCCTTCATTTCCACATCTAAAACATTTAGAGTGTTTAGGTTTGATCTTTGAAGAAGATCTGGATGATGATGGTTGTGATGTTCTTCTCTTGCCGTTGCTTGAATTGAGGCTGTCTGTTGAACATGCTTCATCACTGTTGTTGTTGCTTGATTCTTCGTTTGTGTTGCATTCTGGCTCGCTGATGTCACTTTCTGTATCACTTTGTGATTCTTCAGAATTTGTGTTATCTGTTTCACTTTGTGATTCTTCAGAACATGACATATCTGTTGATGATGGTGTAAACTCTGGAATTTCTTCAGTAAGAAATTTCCCAAACCTGTTTCTTTTTAGTTCTGGAACAAATGGAGATGGTCTATATACATTTTCATTATCACAGAATGCATCATTAAGATCAACACAAACAGGCATAACATTTTCAACACAAACATCCGATCGTTTGATAGGATTCATCCTATCATTTGGGTCCACAACACCCTTGAAATCAAGTTTAGAGGTTAAAGTAATACAGTCATCCGGCCTAGATAAACTATTACAGTTATCCATCCTAGATAAACTATTACAGTCATCCAAATTAGTTAAGTTATTACAGTCATCCGAATTCAAAGAAATGTTTGATTTATCATGGCTCCAGATGAACCAATTCACTGTAGAGTAATTGGCACCTGGGTGACCTAACCCCATTGTTTGACCACCACAATTGTCATCATCGTCCACCTGATCCTGTTGGCTCATATCTGCACTACTTTTACTTATATTAGAGTGTGACTCAGATGTGACACATTCTTTTTCAAAAAGATCATTTTTTGGATGTGGTTTTGGAATGGGTATATATTCACTTTTGCTCAAGGGTAAAAATAGAGATTTTACAATTCCCTTTTTATCCTTATACCCAATTCCATCTTTGACGAAAGATTTCCTTGAACAATCAAGGATATCAGTATGAGCATGCTTGCTTACGTTCCATTTGTCCACAACAATTTGGAGATGATTGGTTTCATTTCTAGATTTTTCTAGTTTTTCAGTTAAGTCATTTATTAAAAAATCTTTTCTGAGAACAAATTCTTTTAGAGTGTGCATTTCAGCAATTGTTGCATTTAACTTTCGCTGATAGGCTAACTCATTTTCTTTCATTTCAGTATTGATTTTTCGTATGTCATCCATTTCTCTTAAAATTCTCCTATTGTGGGACAAACAGTAAGCAACGGCTGTAACACACCTTGGTGAGCACAGCTTTGATTTTATTTCGAGCGGAATACTTACCAGGTCTCTCTCCTCAGCCTTCTTCTGCATGCTCTGTGGTTGCTGATCGTCCTTGCTTGTGGAAGTCTTTTCAGCTACAAATGCTTCCTCAGCAGCAGTCTCCTTCCCTTTGTTCACACTCAACACGCTTCTTAAACCAGCCTTCTCCATCTCTTCTCTTTTTGGCATTTCAGCTGATGACCCCTCCAGAGAACTCACACCAAGAGGTGACTTTGTGCAGATCTTTGCCATCAGTGCTTTATTAACTTCAGCTTCTGCCACAGCAACTTCCTCTCCCCAATCGAAATCCTGAACCACAAGCGCCTTCTGCTGGTTGGCTTCTCCTCTTTCTGTGATTGCCACCACTCTCTTTGCTGGTTTGGCTTCAGCTTGATTCAGAGTTGGACATTCATACTTGAAATGTCCGAGAGTTTTGCAGTTATAATACCTGATCTTAGATTTGTCAAACCCCGCTTTCCCCATGCCGACTCTTCTACCGGTTCTATCTTGAAACCTCTTCACCCTCAAAGTGATCATGGCCATCTGCCATTTCAAATCCATTTCCTCCATATCGTCTGGGTCAACTTGATACATGTCCTCAGGGCTCATCATATCATTTTTTAGATCACCAGTCTTTAATGCTTCAAAGCTGGTCATGAAAGCGTTGAAAAGTTCAACGTGTTCAGTTGCCAGCTTTGTCTGTTGAGGATTGAGAGTTGACGGTTGAGGGTTAGTGACACTGGGTTGGGAGTATGGAACAGCTTTTCCTGAAC
Source organism: Ambrosia trifida (assembly GCA_028751855.1). Classification (NCBI taxonomy): domain Eukaryota; kingdom Viridiplantae; phylum Streptophyta; class Magnoliopsida; order Asterales; family Asteraceae; genus Ambrosia; species Ambrosia trifida. Next base: position 57,315,573 of record CM054128.1, on the reverse strand, counting down.
TTGAACTACCACCAATCGTTCCATCAGCATACACGTGAGATGAGCTTGAACCCATGTTGCCCACTGGAGTCATTAACGCTAAGTTCTTCATTGCAGTGATGGGAACTGCCTTTGGATTGGTCTGATTCATCTCTCTTTTTGTAATGTCCATCTCAAAGGACTTCAATGTGTTGATGAGATCAGCCAAGGTAGACTGGGCATCAAGATATTCTTTTCTGATTAGCATGCACTGGATGCTCCATTCTTTTGGCAATGAATCCAGCAGCTTCTTGATAGAATTTCTGTTGTTCACAGGAATTCCAGCCTTCTTCATCTTTGTTAACATGCTCATGAACCTATCAATGTGCGAGCTCAGACTTTCCCCACGAATACTACCAAACATATCATATTCTTTTTGCACCATGTCTTGCTTGTATTGGCGCATCTCTTCATTCCCTTCGTAGTATTCATTCAATGCAAACCACAGATCATGTGCCGTTCCATACTCTTCAAACATGTTGTAAACATCGTTAGATAGGGCCATGGTTAGAGCACCATAAGCCTTATGATCTCTTTGGAGTAATTGTTTGTCAACATCGGTATAGGTGGTTGGATCAGGGTTGAATTCTTCTCCAGTGGCAGTGGTTCTCATGGGAATGTGTGGTCCCAACTGGATAGAGTTCCATTGGGTGAAGTCTGTCACGTAAAAGAATGACCTCATTCTGTTTTTCCAAGTCCCATAATCTTCAGCACCTTTTAACTTAGGTACTCTTGTAGTAGTTCCGGTTTCCAGGTCTTGTTGTGTGATAGGGTTAACAGTTGATTGATTATTGTTACCAGCCATGATTTAGATGAATTTTAGAAATGTGGTTTAACAGATTTTAGTTATCAGTCCAAAAGATTGTCCAAGTCCGTAAGTACACAGCAAGTTCGCAGCTAAGTGCGCAATTAAGTTCACACTTAAGTTCACAACAGTCTAGATAAGTATGCAGCAACCTGTAAGAATATAAACAGCCTTGTCAAGTTGTAGTCTTTGTTAAGTGTGCAGCTCGGAAGTATACGTGTGGCTATGCTTCTTGATAAGTTCGCAGATCAGTCAACACTTGGGCATTATAAGTGCTCAATGTTTACTGATCAGCCTGCGCACTATATTAAGTGCGCAGACTCACTTAAACTCTCGTTTAAGATTTTAAGTTCGCAGAAACCCTAGCCAAGTACTCAAGACTACACCTTCAGTAAGTGCGCACAAATCCAAGATTTCTGTTTAAGTATGCAGAAACCCTAGATAAGTACTCAAGACAACGAGATGCAATAAGTGCGCAGAGATCAACTTAAATGAACAAGTGCGCAGAAAATTCAATTTAAAGTGCAACAAGTACGCAGAAACCAAATTCACAAGGCAACAAGTGCGCAGAAACCCTAGCTGCGTACAAAAAGACAGGTATGCAAAATATAATCCAAGTACTCAAACTAAGAAACAAGTGCTCAGCTTATGAGATATGTGCGCAGGATATATGAAATAAGTGAGCAAACACGAGCTGTAACAAACATAAAATTCAGCCGAATCCTTTCCAAAACATTTTCTGATCAAAATAACATACTTTAAACATTTAGAAACACGATTTTCACAAAATTTGAAGCCAAAATATGAGAAAAACACCTAAATTTTTAAAGTCTACAAAGAAAATAATCTTGATATTAAAAACTTAACAAGATGAGGGTTTTGGTATCTTAAAGTAGATACAATCTAGAGCACAGAGGCTCTGATACCAAATTGTAGTCCCGAAATACTAGATCTTGTTGAATGCAATAGATTGTTATCACTTGGAAACACCTATTAGTTAGGTGTTTCAAGTGATTAATCCAAGAAACAAAGAAAACTAGATGAATTTTGAAAGACCCGACACACACAATGAATAACATGATGATTCCATATCTGATTTGATAATGAATAACCTTGGAATACCACAATAAGTACGCACCTATTCAGTGTGTGCTACAAAGATAAACTCCAAAATCCTAAAAGCCTAGCTGTGCACATACAATCTATATATAGCCAACACCTGGGCCTGCGCACTTAACACAAGTGCGCAGGGCCCGTCCATTTAAGTGCGCAGCATAGGGTTTTGCATACTAAACTATGCTATAATTACATGTAAGGTCCTTCAACTATTAAGCTTTACAATAGTCATTCAAAAGTCTCTATTCTGGTAACTGTGGTCTCAAAATAACCCAACAATTATTGATTGATTTCAAAAAGTTTCCTAATTGGGTAAAGATTGCATGCGTTTGATGTGACATCTCCATAATTTGCTATTTCGGGTAACTTGTAAAACGGACGGATTTCGGGATAAAATTGGTAGGGTTTTGTAGGAATATGTTAATGATAGTTGACTGCTGTGATTGGTGATGTTCCGTGATGTTTTCGGATCGTTTAGATGTGTTTTGGTGCGTTTTATAAAATGCTGATGAAAACGGGCGAACGTGGAATAAAATTGGTTCGAATGGGCGAACGTGGAATAAAACATGGGAAAAACGGGCGAACGTGGCTCAAACGGGCGAACGTGGAACAAAACATGGGAAAAACGGGCGAACGTGGGAAAAATGGGCGAACGTGGCTCAAACGGGCGAACGTGGAACAAAACGTGGGAAAAACGGACGAACGTGGCTCAAACGGGCGAACGTGGAAATGGGAAAAACCACATTCGACCATCTGATGTCCGGAATGAGATTTTTGATGCAAACTAAGTGTTTTATGCTTGAAACTTATGTGTTAAACTTATGTGCATGACTAATTGATGTAATGGGTCACCAACGGGATGTCGGGTCGGTCTAGGATGTCCGGTTAACGTTTAAACACACTTTTTAACACACGTAGTCAAGATCAGGACAATCGGGGACTAGTTAGCCTTCGGGTTAATAGTCATCACACTTATGTAAACTCATTGATAGGTTGTCATTAGTTGAGATTATCATACACGTGTTGGAATTCTAGTTATCAGAAGACGCACTCTAAGGTGAGTTTCACGGCCCCTCTTTTATACACTTTTCTCTCGGGGGGAGAAGCATGCCACACGTTTTAACAAATACAACGTTTATATTTTGAAACGCAACGCTTATGAAACATAACGCTTTTGAAACGCAACGCTTTTAGAAACATGACGCCTTTTGGGAATGCGACTCTTTTAAGAAACGTGACACGTTTGGCACTTGGCATATTTAACATTGGCATTTGACACTTTTAAACATTGGCATTTGGCATATTTAACATTGGCATTTGACACTTTTAAACATTGGCATTTGGCATATTTAAACATTGGCACTTGGCACTTTTAAACATTGACACTTGGCATTTGGCACTTGGCGCTTGGCACTTATTTACTATACGACGAAACCTAAGTCCCTATTGTAACCATGAATGTGCGGGGCATAACGGGGGAAATGTGGATAGATCTATCGGGCGTGACGAACCCCACCTGACGGCTGGGAGCCGGGCGGGTGCATATTGTCTCTACTTGACACTTGGCTTATGGGCAGCAACTTGAGCAACGTTTGTCAGTAATGGTTTTAGCAACATAGTCGTAGTAGTAAGGGAACGTTTGTTATTTACTTGGAACTTTTGCACACTTGGCACTTTATGAGGAATCGCTTTACACATGAAAACGTTTACGAACTTAAAACCTGTGAACTCACCAGCATTATATGTTGACATCTTTTTGGCATGTTTTGTCAGGTCGCTAAGGTAGCAGCATTGAGTTTAGGCGCACGGAGTCTCACGGCGTCTAGGGATCATATGCATGTTTTGTTAAACATTTCAGACTTTGAGTTTTACTATTAAGTTGTAATAATACATTTTGCTTCCGCTGTGTTAGAACGGTTTTGAAACTCAATGGTAGCTTACGTTGTTTTCTTATCATATAGATGTCGTTTATTGTGACCGTTGACTTGGATCCTGGTGTGTCACGCGCCTCGGGGTAAAACCCCGCATGTGGAAATTTGAGGGTGTGACATGTTGGGGATTGCGATGCGTTTCGCTGTAATCGTAGTCAGCGAGTCGGTCACTTGGCTAAGGATTGTAGGGTCAATCTACAGCCGAAACAGACTCAAGCGGTTGTCCCCGCTCCTGCTCCTCGAGGAAACCATGGGTGTTTTAACTGTGGAGAGACTGGGCACTTCAAGCGGGATTGTCCTAAGCTGAACCAAGGGACTGCAGGTGGTGCTGGGAACGAAGGTGGCGGTCGAACTACTCGTGGTCATGTTTACGTCATTAGCGCTAGGGAGAACCAGGAGGATCCTGATACTGTTACTGGTGAGTGTTCTTTTCTTGATTTTCGTTATGCTCGTATTCATTCTCGTTCACATTGTTTGGCGATTCGTATTCATTGTGTGCATTCAGTTTGGTATTTGGTCATCGTTTTGCATTCATGGGTCTGATGTGGGTCCTTTGGGGATGTTACTTGGACGGTACCGGTGTATCATTTATACCGATCATAGTAGTCTCTAGTAGGCCTTTGATCAGGAGGATTCATTGTTTTGTATTCACTTTGGGGAGGGCGGTTCCCCGGCATAGAGTATCTGTTGATATCATCTCTCGTTCGTGGTTATCATTTCGTTTGTGTTTTGGGAAAACGTTACTTGGGTTGGGTCGACACTCATTACTGTCGAAAAGTGAATCTCGGGGCGAGATTCCTTTCAACAGGGGGATGATGTGACGACCGGGAAAAATTTTTCTTTTTATCGCTTCATTCTCTTTGACTTCGGGAAATTTTCGGGACGAAAATTCTTTCAACAGGGGGATGATGTGACACCCGGCATGTTTGGGTCAACATTTTATAAACACATAAGTCTACCTTAGCGAAAAACGTTTATTAAACATACTTGACGGGGTCAGTAGAGTCGGAACACAGTCCGTATTGTCCAGGGTCCAATGATTCGGGAGATCATTGGGTTAGTCACACACACACACACGATACGAGTCCCGTTGTTGGTGAATTACATAAACTAATTAAGTGTATGTGCAGACAAATTATCGTATGGTGGATTATATGCTTAGATGTGTTTAAATGATGTGTAGATAATCATCCGTGCTTAAATATGTTAAACATAGACTAAGGTTGCATGCTCGTATGTTAGGGTGCGTTAAAATGCGTTAAACACGACAAATTGGAAAACTAGAAAAACGTGAGTCCTGGTTCGACCAATCGAATGGGCGAACCTGGACAATACTCCTGGTTCGACCCTTGTAAAAGGGGCGAACCTGGGATATGGAATTGAAAGAATTTCATTCGACCAAGTCAGGGTACGTTCGACCCTGTGAAAGGGTCGAAGGAGAGCACATTCGCCCAGGTAAAAGGGGCGAATGTGGATATAGTATAAATACCACACTTTGTCATTTTTCACCATTTCACAAACCCTAACCGTCTCAAAACACTCTCTAGCAACTTTAAACATTAGGGAAGGAGTTTTTGCCCTTGTTTTCTATAATCTAACCTACAAACATCTTCTACACAAAGATCTAAGGTGTGTTCTTCATTCTAAATCATTTTTAAAGCATTTCAATTCGTTTTTATTAAACCCCAAGAGTCCAGATCTGATACAAACGTGTTTTCATGGATAAAAACTTTCCTAATGTCTTTCTAAACAAAACCTATTCATAAACAATGAGTTTTCATACAAATCAACATGTGTTAATGGTGTTTTATGTGATGTTATGTATTGTTTGATGATTGATTGCTATATAGATGTTATAACAATGATCTAGGACTGTTATTGATGATGATTTATGATTGAGATAGGTTACAATTGATTATTGATGATGTTTTGTTCATTTTGGGGATTTTGGGTTAGATCTAGGGCTTGTTCATGATGATAGTGATAAGGATATGATTAGGGGTTTATTGTTCATAATAATCTGAGTATATTAAGTTGATTATTGATTGATTTCAAAAAGTTTCCTAATTGGGTAAAGATTGCATGCGTTTGATGTGACATCTCCATAATTTGCTATTTCGGGTAACTTGTAAAACGGACGGATTTCGGGATAAAATTGGTAGGGTTTTGTAGGAATATGTTAATGATAGTTGACTGCTGTGATTGGTGATGTTCCGTGATGTTTTCGGATCGTTTAGATGCGTTTTGGTGCGTTTTATAAAATGCTGATGAAAACGGGCGAACGTGGAATAAAATTGGTTCGAATGGGCGAACGTGGAATAAAACATGGGAAAAACGGGCGAACGTGGAAAAAACGGGCGAACGTGGCTCAAACGGGCGAACGTGGAACAAAACATGGGAAAAACGGGCGAACGTGGGAAAAATGGGCGAACGTGGCTCAAACGGGCGAACGTGGAACAAAACGTGGGAAAAACGGACGAACGTGGCTCAAACGGGCGAACGTGGAAATGGGAAAAACCACATTCGACCATCTGATGTCCGGAATGAGATTTTTGATGCAAACTAAGTGTTTTATGCTTGAAACATATGTGTTAAACTTATGTGCATGACTAATTGATGTAATGGGTCACCAACGGGATGTCGGGTCGGTCTAGGATGTCCGGTTAACGTTTAAACACACTTTTTAACACACGTAGTCAAGATCAGGACAATCGGGGACTAGTTAGCCTTCGGGTTAATAGTCATCACACTTATGTAAACTCATTGATAGGTTGTCATTAGTTGGGATTATCATACACGTGTTGGAATTCTAGTTATCAGAAGACGCACTCTAAGGTGAGTTTCACGGCCCCTCTTTTATACACTTTTCTCTCGGGGGGAGAAGCATGCCACACGTTTTAACAAATACAACGTTTATATTTTGAAACGCAACGCTTATGAAACATAACGCTTTTGAAACGCAACGCTTTTAGAAACATGACGCCTTTTGGGAATGCGACTCTTTTAAGAAACGTGACACGTTTGGCACTTGGCATATTTAACATTGGCATTTGACACTTTTAAACATTGGCATTTGGCATATTTAACATTGGCATTTGACACTTTTAAACATTGGCATTTGGCATATTTAAACATTGGCACTTGACACTTTTAAACATTGACACTTGGCATTTGGCACTTGGCGCTTGGCACTTATTTACTATACGATGAAACCTAAGTCCCTATTGAAACCATGAATGTGCGGGGCACAACGGGGGAAATGTGGATAGATCTATCGGGCGTGACGAACCCCACCTGACGGCTGGGAGCCGGGCGGGTGCATATTGTCTCTACTTGACACTTGGCTTATGGGCAGCAACTTGAGCAACGTTTGTCAGTAATGGTTTTAGCAACATTGTCGTAGTAGTAAGGGAACGTTTGTTATTTACTTGGAACTTTTGCACACTTGGCACTTTATGAGGAATCGCTTTACACATGAAAACGTTTACGAACTTAAAACCTGTGAACTCACCAGCATTATATGTTGACATCTTTTTGGCATGTTTTGTCAGGTCGCTAAGGTAGCAGCATTGAGTTTAGGCGCACGGAGTCTCACGGCGTCTAGGGACCATATGCATGTTTTGTTAAACATTTCAGACTTTGAGTTTTACTATTAAGTTGTAATAATACATTTTGCTTCCGCTGTGTTAGAACGGTTTTGAAACTCAATGGTAGCTTACGTTGTTTTCTTATCATATAGATGTCGTTTATTGTGACCGTTGACTTGGATTCTGGTGTGTCACGCGCCTCGCGGTAAAACCCCGCATGTTGAAATTTGAGGGTGTGACAGTGTTCTTTTATCTATTGCTGCAAATGAAGGATGGCCTCTTCATCAATTTGACGTGAAGAATGGCTTCCTTCATGGAGAATTCAAAGAAGAAGTATATATGGAAGCACCTCCCGGATTCACAGATAACTTCAAAAATCGAGAGGTGTGTCGACTAAAAAGGACTCTCTATGGTCTTAAACAATCACCTCGAGCATGGTTTGGAAGATTCTCAATGGCTATGAAGAAAAACGGGTTCAAACAAAGCAATTATGATCACACCTTGTTTCTCAAACGAAAAGGTAAACTCATAACCTATTTAATTTTATATGTTGATGATATGATTATCATAGGAAACGATAAAAAAGAAACTGAGAAGCTTAAAGCAAATGTTTTCAAAGAATTCGAGATGAAAGATTTAGGAAGACTAAAGTACTTCCTTGGGATTGAAGTACTGAGATCGAAGCAAGGAATTTTCATATGCCAAAAGAAGTATATCCTTGATCTCCTTGCTGAAACAGGAATGATCGACTGCAAACCAGCAGACACCCCAATGATAACCAACCAAAAACTCTACATGGAAGAAGGAGCAAAATTGACAGATAAAGGGAAATACCAACGTCTAGTAGGCAAACTCATATATCTCTCACACACTCGTCTAGATATTTCATATGATGTGGGAGTGGTTAGTCAATTTATGCACCAACCCCAAGTTAACCATATGGACGTTGTTCGAAGAATTATTAGATATCTAAAAGGGACTGTTAGCTATGGGATTCTCTTCCAACCAAACAAACATTCAAAGGTTCAAGCCTACACAGACGCTGATAGGGCAGGAGATCAACGAGACCGAAGAAATACATCCGGATACACTTCACGTTAGTTGGAGGAAACTTGGTGACCTGGAGAAGTAAAAAACAAAAGGTAGTTGCTCTATCCAGTGCTAAAGCTGAATTCCGAGGGATTGCAAGAGGACTTGCAGAGGTCTTATGGATACGCAAACTTCTAGCTGAAATTGGGTTCGTACAAAAGAAAGCTAGCAAAATCTGGTGCGACAACAAAGCTACCATACAAATTTCCAAAAATCCTGTTCAACATGACCGTACAAAACATGTAAAGGTCGACAGACATTTTATCAAAGAAAAAATCAAATATGGAACTATTGAACTTCATTTCATCCGGTCAGAGGATCAACTAGCAGATATACTTACAAAATCGGTCAACGGAAGGCTTTACAACAATTTCCTATACAAGTTGGGTATCGGGAATCTCACTACTCAACTTGAGGGGGAGTGTTGGAAAGTGAATCAAGAGGGATCAGAACATTGTCATCATTTCCAAAAATAAGAAGATTTTCGACAGCTCATTTATATCAATTATATAGCCGTTTAGGCTTGTTTCCTTTCATAGGGCCATTGTATAATTTATATAACATTCCTTTGTATCCTGTATTTCGAACACACAAGTATCAATCTCAATCAGTATTTTTTCTTCTTTGATAATCTTTACACCCGATAAGGATGCTAATGTACAATAGATACCAACTTATGTAGGATAAACAAGCTTTTTTTTATTACACTGAAAGTATTTTACTTAGTCTATCAAACTTGAGTACAACATTGCATCACACTTGTCTCTATTATGCGTCTTAAGCATCCAACACTTTCTCACGAGTCAACAAAACAACAAGTCTCTCGTCCCACTCAAGGGAAACTTGTGACACATGCTTAAAAAGGACGTCAACATATACTGGTGACTTCATGAATATACACAGTTTTCAAAATAACATATTAAAACAATCATGACTTGCACCTGCCCATGTTATTATAACCTAGTATCACCACAGGCGCACTTTCCAAGAGCCAGTGATTAACATCCCAGTGTAGTCAAATGCAACTACACCACAAGCACTCTTAACATGAGCCAATGTAGTTACCAATAAGCTCGTTCGTGACGGCACGTATAAGGGTCCCCAATATACATGTATACGTATTCCCAAGTTATACACATGTGTTACATAGTCATGAGATTTCGAGACAATTATAAACAATTACCAGTTAGGACAAGTATGCTCACATAGTAAAACATTCATAAAACTCACATTAGCTTTAGGCGGTATGATAATTAACTGAATAGAAATCCGACCCTGAACATGTACCAAGACAATCTTAGGTGATAGTCTAATAACACGGTACTAGCTAACCATCACTATGATAGGGTATGGGCAACCTACCTAGTCTAAACATGGATACCCGATCCATGACTAGACTAGACTCAAGTCACCTAACCCTTACCCGGCCTATGACCCTACTCCTACTCCTAATATTATACATGCTCCTAGAATAACATATTAAAATAATTAATTTAGTAAACTAAATAATATAAATTACATACCTGTTTCCAAGTGAAGGTTTGAGATGTAGAGTTTATAAATGGTTTCTATTTATACACAAGCGTATAGTTTGAACCGACCACTTACGTCGGTTTTTAGCCAACATCAATTCATAATAATCTTCATTTAAAGATTTACTCACACACAAACCTTAATGCACTTGCACACGTGTGCACAATTTATCTATTTATTATTTACTAGATTAGAGTCTCGTGGGGACCCACGGTTCACCCGAAAGTAAAATGAAAAAAATAGGAAAATAAGAATTGTATTATGCAATTTGATTTGGTTACTAAATGTTTGATGATGCAATATGTGTGAATTTTGATGTTAAATGCAAAATGTCATCTAACAGTTTAATGTAACGAAATGATGGATATATCGAGTAAGTAAAGTTTAATTTGACAACTGCAAACCACATAACATACTATCACAATATCACACATTACATCATTTGGGTAATATCTATATTCTAATCATAACTAAGCTTAAGCATAGAACACTTATCATTTACTTGGGGCTTAACGAACTTCAACCAATATTACACATTACATCATTTGGGTAATATCTATATTCTAATCATAACTAAGCTTAAGCATAGGACACTTATCAATTAGTTGGGGCTTAACGAACTTCAACCAATGGTCTATTTTCATTACTTCAATCAAAATCTTCCAAGTCTTGCTTATTGATAGCTAATTTTTCACCTTCGAAGTTGTTATCATTGTCATCACGATCCTCGGAGTGCAGCTCATTTCCAATAATTTATGAAAACCTCCACCATTGTATTCCATATTTGTGTTCTACATAAAATATAGTTGTTGTAAAGATATGGATACGGTGATAAGTAAATTAAGAAACAATCCTTAACCCACTTACTTGAATGGGTAGCTTAAATTTTACATGTTATCTCTCCAATGGTTCAAATCGATTACATAGCTAAAAAACAACTAATAAGAAAATGGGTCCAATGTCACATGCTGTAATATAAATTTCCTATATTTTATTAAAAAAAATAGACACCAAAAGGATCAACCCCAAACCCATTTCAACATGTAGCCAAAAGGACCCATTGTACATACACTTTAGGCAACTTTTGACATGTTACAAAACGCCGCCAAAAAACGTCATTATTTAAACTGTGTAAATACAATACTTAACAATTAAAAATCTTAATAAATAACATCAAAATCATAATCAATCATTCAAATCAATGAAATTAAAATAATCTACGTCTGAAATTGCCTTACCCATTATATACAAATTATTATTGACATATTAAAATTAGCACACTTATTGAAATCAAGATGATGATTATCGTTTAGTGACAATTGATTAAAGGAAAGTCGTAATATCAAAATGAAAGTCGGTTAACAATGTTAAAATGAAATTCGTAATATTAGTAACATCAATAAATACGATTAAAAATCTTAATAAATAACATCAAAATCATAATCAATCATTCAAATAAATGACATTAAAATCATCCGCGTCTCAAATTGCCTTACCCATTATATACAAATTATTATTGACATCTTTAGTAATCATTATTAGTTGTGATTAAAGTAATATAATTCTTTAACAGAAAATAACATTTTGAAAATTTATATTATTATTTAATTTCGTTGTTAAAATTGGTATGATGATTAAATGATTTTATTATTTGTTAAGGTTTATATAGTATTGTTGTGTCTCGAACAATTCTGCAAAATCGAAAATACTGTGCCTCGATTGACGTGATCAAGTAGGAATATTTATTTATATGTTTGAATTATAAAAAATGGAAGGATTCGTAATTGACGTGAATTGGTCAACAACGCTTAAAATTAGCACAATCAAACTCAAAGTCATAAAGTCAAAGAATTGACCTCCATCAAATTAACAAAAACGTAAAAAGTTTTTATTTAGATTGGGTCAACAATATTAAAATTAAGGTCTTAATATTAGTAATAGCATTGAAAATTACCTTGAATACATTATATATTTTAGGAAACTGTTAAATAGATTTAAATTATATTTATTATTAAAAGAATAATAAAAGTGTAGGAAAATAAATGTACACTCCTATCTTCGGATTATATTTAAATTATAAACTGTTAAATAAATTTAAATAAATTTTTAAAGCAAAATCGTATATGTTTAAAAGAATATCGTTTTATAACAATTGATTAAAGGAAAGTCTTTGAATTATAAAAAATGGAAGGATTGATAATTGGCGTGAATTGGTCAACAAGACTTGAAATTAGCACAATCAAACTCAAAGACATATAGACAAAGAATTGACTTCCATCAATTTAACAAAAACATAAAAAAAATTTTACTTAGATTCGGTCAACAATATTAAAATTAAGGTCATAATATTAGTAATAACATTGAACATTATTTTGAATACATTATATATTTTAGGAAACTGTTAAATATATTTAAATGATATTTATTATTAAAAGAATAATAAAAGTGTAGGAAAATAAATGTACATCGTTATCTTTAGATTATATTTAAATTACAAAATGTTAAATAGATTTAACATTGTTAAATAGATTTAAATAAATGTTTGAAAAAAAAAAGTCGTATATGTTTAAAAGAATATTGTTTCATGACAATTGATTAAAGGAAAGTTGTAATATCAAAATTAAAGTCGGTCAACAATATTAAAATGAATTTCGAAATATTAGTAATATCAATAAATAAGATTAAAAATCTTAAGAAATAACAACCAAATCATAATCAATCATTCAAATCAATGACATTAAAATCATCATAGATAAGATTAAAACTCTTCATAAAGAACATCAAAATCATAATTTAAATAATATTAAACATAATTTCATAAAGATAAATTAAACGTAATTTCGTAGCAATATTAATATAAATAAATTAGATTAAAAAATCGTAATAGTAGCATTCAATTCGGTCAATTATTATTAATGTCAATAAATAACATTAATTCTAACATAATAAAAATACATTAAAAATGATTAAATCTTATTAAACATAAATTCGAAAAAAGTAATAATAAATAAATGATTTTAAAAATCGTAATATATAACATTAAATTTGGTCAATTATTATTAATGTCATTAAAACTTATAATAAATAACATTAAAAATGAATAAATCCTATTAATTACAGGCAAGACCAATAATAATTTATAAAGTTAGATTAAACAGAATTTTGTAGTAATATTAATATAAATAAATAAGATTAAAAAATCATAATAAATAACATTCAATTCGGCCAATTATTATTAATGTCAATTAGTATTATATTGTAAAAATAGTAATAGAAAATTTTAATTCGGTCAATAAGATATAAAAGGGAATAAAATTAAAAATTGTAATATTAGTTTTAGTTTTAGTAATATATTCGTTATTTAATTCAATCAATAATAAATAAATGATCTTAAAAATCGTAATATACAACATTAAATTCGGTCAATTATTATTAATGTCATAAAAACTCATAATAAATAATATTAAAAATGAAGAAATCCTATTAATTGCAGGCAAGACCAATAATAATTCATGAAGACATATTAAACAAAATTTCGTAGTAATATTATTATAAATAAATGAGATTAGAAAATTGTAATAAATAAAATTCAATTTGGTCAATTATTATTAATGTCAATTAGTATTAGTAATATATTCGTAAAAAGAGTAATAGAAAATTTTAATTCGGTCAATAAGATATAAATGACATTAAATTTAAAAATCGTAATATTAGTTTTACTATTAGTAATATATTCGTAATTTAATTCGGTCAATAAAAATTAATAAGATTAAAATTAAAAATCATAATATTAGTATTAGTAATATATTCTTAAATTAATTTGGTTAATTCGGTTAATAATAAATAAATGAGCTTAAAAATCGTAATATATAACGTTAAATTCGGTCAATTATTATTAATGTCATTAAAACTCATTATAAATATCATTAAAATGAGTAAATCCTATTAATTGCAGGCAATACCAATAATAATTCAAACAAATAGTAATATAAATAATATTAAACATCATTTTATAAAGATAAATTAAACGTAATTTCGTAGCAATATTAATATAAATAAATTAGATTAAAAAATCGTAATAAATACATTCAATTCGGTCAATTATTATTAATGTCAATAAATAACATTAATTCTAACATATTAAAAATACATTAAAAATGATTAAATCTTATTAAATACAATTCAAAAAAAGTAATATAAATAAATGAGATTAATTTTTTTTAATAAATAACATTAAATTCGGTCAATTATTATTAATGTCAATAAATAATATTAAGCATCTTAATAAATAACATTAAAAATGAATAAGTCTTATTAATTGCAATCAAGACTAATCATAATTCGTATGTGGCAACTGTAATGTCACTGTATATGATGTTTTTAGATAACAGAAATTTGTTCATGGCATTCGGCACAGTCTGGAAAGATACGTATAAAAAAATTAAAAAAAATCAATTTATAAAATGAAATAGGCATTTTTACACAAAAAAATAACAATCATACCACCACGGTTGACGAAGGGTCATGCAAAACCTTGAAGAATTGAGAACCTTTGTGATAAGACATAATAACGTTGGTGTGTTCGGATGAGATCCTGATTTTTAAAATAAGTAAAACATAGAATGATTAAATCAGTTTAAAGGTAAATCCGATTCACTGTATATCTATCAATACCGATTTAAAAAGTTGGTATTTCTAGAGAATAATCACAAATGAATACATCAAATTGATAAATTTCTTGAAACGATTAAATGTTAATTATCCATGTTCATTCTAAATCATCTAGATCGTATTTTATAAAAAAAAAAACCGATTAAAACTTCATTCTAAATGTATTAGTGTTTAATCATTGATAATAATATTATTGAAGAATTTGATTAAATAGTCAAAGATTAAAAAACCGATTAAATCTTCATATGGATCGTATTTTATAAGAAAACCGATTAAATAGTCAAACTAATTTTTGTAAACAAAAATTAAAAAACCGATTAAATCTTCATTGCAGAATTTGATTAAACAGTCAAAGATTAAAAAAACCGATTAAGTCAAACCATTTGATTAAACAAATGATAAGAGTAATTTATTCATAAGATTAAAAGTAAAGCATTGAGTTTGTTAACAAAAAAATCAACTGAAAAATCGTATACATAGGTTTCATCAAGATGATTAACAGTAAAGCATCGAGTTTGTTAACAAAAATAAGTAAAACACAATAATATTAAGCAATGTTAGAAGAATAGGGATCGATGATTACCTTGAATCAGTTGTGAAGAATCAAGAAAGTATGAAAGATGAAGGAGGAGGATAGAAAGGTTTGTTATGGAGAAATGAAGAATGATTTGTGAAGAATGAAAAAAAAATTCTGAAAATGATTTATATGGACTTCAATTTGGAGCTCCGTATTGTGGTTGGATCCATGAGGACCCTCTCTAAGGCCTCCATTCGACCCGAGTGTATTCAATTATTATATAGATAGAATAGATTATTATTATTATTGTTATTATTACTACTACTACTACTGCTACCACCACTATTACCACCACTACTAAATGGAAAACGGAAACAGAAAACGGGATGTTACATCTCTCCCCACCATATAAAATTTCGTCCGCGAAATTTAGACAAAAAGGTGTGGGTATTTTCTTTTCATCGCATCTTCTTTTTCCCATGTTTCTTCGGGTCCTCTCTTAGCATCCCATTTAACTCGAACCAAAGGAAATTCCCAGTTTCTTAATTTCTTTATTTGACGATCCATGATTTGAATATGGCGTTCTATAAAGTTCAACTTATCATTGATCTGAACTTCTTGCCAAGGTATCTTAAGTTACTTGTCTGCTAGACATTTTCTTAGGTTGGACACATGAAACGTGTCATGAATTCCTTGTAACTCCTCTGGCGGTTTTAACTTATAAGCTTTTAGGCCGAATCTTTCAATAATCTCAAAGGGTCTTATAAAGCAAGGTCCTAATTTTCCTCTCTTTCTGAAGCGGGTTATGCCTTTCCAGGGTGGGACCTTTAGTAATACCTTGTCACCCACTTGAAACTCTAAAGGTCTTCTCCTTTTATCTGCGTAGTTTTTCTGCCTATTCGTTGCTACTTTCATTCGTTCCCGAAATTGTATAATCTTATTTGTTGTTTCTTCTATAATTTCTGGCCCAGCTAGTGGGCTCCTACCAATCTCGGTCCAACAAATGGGTGAACGACATTTCCATCCATAAAGTGCTTCGAATGGGGATGCTTTGAAGCTTGAGTGATAGCTATTATTGTAGGTGAATTCTACTAGAGGTAAATGATCATCCCAATTTCCTCCAAAGTCTATAACACATGCTCTAAGCATGTCTTCTAAGGTTTGTGTTGTCCTTTCACTTTGTCCATCTGTTTGTAGATTGTATGTCGTACTTAAATTTACTTTGGTTCTTAACTCTTGTTGGAAACTCTGCCAAACCCTCGATGTAAAACGATTGTCTTTGTCTGAAATAATAGAGATTGGTACTCCGTGTCTGGTAATTATTTCTCTAACATAGATTCTTGCCAATTTGTCCATTTTATAATCTTCTCGTATTGGCAAGAAATGGGTTGACTTAGTTAATCTGACTACTATTACCCAAATAATATCATGCCCATTTTTGGTTCGTAGGATTTTGGTGATAAAATCCATAGTTATCATCTCCCATTTCCATTGAGGAATTTCAGGTTTTTGTAAGCATCTTGCGGGTTTCTAGTGTTCGGTTTTTACTTGTGAACAAGTTAGGCATTTCTCTACATATGTGTTAATGGATTTCTTCATCCCTAGCCACCAGTAATCGTTTCAGATATTCTTATACATTTTTGTACTACCAGGATGCATGGTGTACTTAGATCTATGTGCTTCATCCATTAACCTTTCCCTTAAACCACCAGCGATATGTATCCATATCCTATTGTGGAATCTTAATATTCCATCCCCACCCTTAGCGAGAAATTTTTGTTTACCCACCATTCTTTCCTTCTTAATTTGATCATTTTATAATGCTTGGGTTTGTGCATCTTTGACGTGTTCTAACATATTTATTTTCAGTTCTATCCTTGATGCACGTATTCTTAGCGGTCTAACTATATCCTTTCGACTAAGGGCATCTGCAACCACATTCGCTTTTCCTGGATGGTATAGAATTTCACAATCATAATCATTTAATAACTCCATCCATGTTCTTTGTCTCATATTTAGTATCTTTTGCTCAAAGATGTACATAAGACTCTGGTGATCAGTATAGATCACACACTTAGTGCCGTAAAGGTAATGTCTCCAAATTTTGAGGGCAAATACTATTGCTCCTAGTTCTAGATCATGGGTGGTATAATTCTTTTCATGAGTCTTTAGCTTTCGGGATGCGTAGGCGATAACCTTGCCTCTTTGCATCAACACACACCCTAATCTATAGCGAGAGGCATCACAATACACCACAAAGTCCTCTGTGCCCTCGGGTAAAGTTGGTAATGGAGCACTAGATAGTTTTTGTTTTAAAAGGTTAAAAGCCTCTTCTTGCCTATTGCTCCAAACAAATGGAGTGTTTTTCTGGGTCAAGGTGGTTGAGGGCGTAGCTATCTTAGAAAAATCTTGTATGAATCTTCTATAATACCCTGCTAACCCTAGAAAGCGCAAAATCTTAGTAGTGTTCCTTGGTGTTTCCCAGTTCTTGATTAACTCAACTTTTTCAGGGTCCACTTGTATACCCTTTTCATTAACAAAGTGACCTAAAAATTGGACTTTCCTTGTCCAAAATTCACATTTGCTAAACTTGACATATAACTGTTCTTCCTTTAGCAACTTAAGTATGGCACGGAGATGATTTTCATGTGCTTCTCTACTCTTGGAGTAAATGAGGATATCATCTATGAATAGTATCATAAACTGATCCGGGTATGGTTTACAAACTTTATTCATGAGGTCCATGAAAGCAGTCGGAGCATTCGTGAGACCAAACGGCATCACGAGGAACTCATAGTGACCATACCTTGTCCTAAAGTCAACCTTAGGTATATTTTCTTCCCTAACCTTCAATTGTTGATACCCAGATCTTAGGTCTATCTTTGAGAAATAGCTGGCTCCTTGCAGTTGGTCAAAGAGATCATCAATTCATGGTAGTAGGTATCGATTTTTTAAAGTGATTTTATTCGGATCTCTATAATCAATACACATTCTCAAAGACCCATCCTTCTTCTTAACAAAAAGAATTGGGGCTCCCCAGGGTGAGGTACTGGGACGTATAAAACCTTTGTCCAATAGTTCTTGGAGTTGTTTTCTCAATTCAACCATTTCCATTGGGGCTAAACGATAAGAGGCTTTGGTGATAGGGGTCGCTCCCGGAATTAGGTCAATTCTAAATTCTATTTGTCTATCAGGTGGTAATCTAGTGAGATCTTTAGGAAATACTTCTGGAAATTCAGACACTACTGGTATCTCTTCAAATTTTGTTTCTTCTTTGGTTTCTAAAGCATATACCATGTAGGCTAGGTACCCCTTGCGAAGGTACTTAATCGTTTTCATTCTAGAAATAAAGCTTATGGTTTTACTAGGCTTTTCCCTATAGACAGTAAGACTTCTTCCTTTCGGGTTTTAATCCAAATTTGTTTCTTATCACATAGTATTTGTGCTTGATGGTTAGATAACTAGTCCATTCCTATTACTACATCAAACTCTTCTAGATTTATAGTTAATAATTCAATAGGCATGGCAGTGTCACTAATTTGAATTATACACCCCTTCATCGTGTTTATAATTTCTTCTTGTCTTCCATCAGCTAATTCAATCACAAACGGTTTATCTAACTTATGGGTTGTTTTATTAATGAAGGCTCTAAATGACTCAGATATAAAATTTCTGTCAGCTTTAGTATCAAATAAAATCTTAGCATACGAGTTATTTATAAGGAACGTACCAGTGATTACTTCCGGACTTTTACGAGCTTCCTCAGTGCTTAGAATGAATGCTCATCCTCTAGATCGATTCGGTTCTTCCGGCTTCTTAACTTTAGAACATGTATCCTTATAGTGACCCGTCTCACCACATTCAAAACATCTACGGGATTCGGTGCAATCCCTAGGTACATGTCCGGGTTTCTTACAATTCCTACACACTATCTGTCGGCAAGCACCAAAATGCTCTTTTCCACATGTCTGGAATTTAGGCGGGGGTCCTCGTTGTTTCTTTAAGGGATTCCTAGAGTTTGATTGTTTTGGTTGAAAAGAATTGTCCCATTTTCTCTTTGGGGTAGTGTCTTGAGCTTTTCATTGTTGTATTTCAGTTGCTATGGTTGCCCCAGCTTCCACTGCTTTCGAATAAGTTGTGGGTTTAGTTGACTTGATGAAGGTACGGTACTCAGAAGGTAAACCCCAAATAAACCTCCTAATGCGGTTCTCTTCAGTTGTCACTAGATGGGGGGTACTAATCGGGAAATCTCGTTAAAATGTGTGACATACTCCAGGTATGTCATGTTTCCCAATTCCAACTGCATAAACTCCCTTTCTATTCTATCCGTTTCACTAGGTGGACAAAAGTATAGGGTAAAGCATTCAGAAAATTATTGCCAACTTAAGCGATGAGCTAGGTCATTTTCTTTGGTCTGCTTCTGGATCTTCCACCAAAATAAAACTTCTGACTTAAATAGGTGGACAGCAAACCGAACCTTGTTTCTTTCGGCACAATCACTAATGTCAAGAATGGCTTCTACCTCGCTAAGCCATTTATGTGCCTCTATTGCACCTTTCCTCCCATCAAAGGATTACAAGACATAAAAGTCTTGTAGTTTCATTCTCTAGATATTTCAGTTTCCCTAACTTTCTCTAGTTTTAATTTTTCTTTTTCCTTTTCATCTTGAGTTTTATCATGTGGTGCTGAAGTGCAGAGTGCTACATCCCCTAGAGTAAACTGATTATTCGGGTTTCTCAGATTCATGTCCGCAAGCATTATAAGGATTTGGGCAACTTTCATTGCTATCCTATCCATGGCTTCCTCGGTTAGTTATATTGGTTCATTTTTTCGTACATGGTTGTTGGAGGGACCAGGATGATGTTGACTGTTGTTTGATGATTCAAGTGACATTTTTCTAAAATTTCAAGAAAATACTACTTCAGCATTTTATTTGTTCAGCAATATGTTACAAGTTCTTACCATAACTAATTTACATACAGTTCACATATTTTACACATAGCACGCATATTACACACAACATATTCAGATAGAATACTGATAAGTTTTCTACTATCCTCCTTGATATCTCACTTTCTCTAACTCTTGTTGGCGTATCCTATTTTATGCTTCTACATATGTCAATATCCTATTCTATGCTTCTAATTCTGCAATTCTAGCTTTCAGAGTTCTTATCACTTTAGAGTCTGCTGATATCTCCACTATCTTACGAGGTATTCCAAGGGGTTGACGAGGACAACAAGCGAGGGAGCTTCCTCGAGTTTGGCCATGGGCGATGCAATCTGGCGACCTCGTTGGGCCCTGAGAGAAAATTCTCGCTTCGCCAACCCTTTGGCAGCGGAGGAGTTTGTGGCGGAGGCGCTCCCTGCCCACGAGAGGACCTATCAGGACAGCTTGGAACGCCCCTCTCTGATCTTGGATATATGTGTCACCCAGGCTTTGCAGCTGGCGGCCATAGACTCCTTGAGAAGACGCAATGCTGCTATCCAGCGCAACATCGCCGAGTTGAATGCTGAGAAGGTCACCTAGGCCGAGAGGGAGGCCAAGTTTAATGCCGAGGTTGAAAGATACCGCCTCCGTGCTTACGATGCTGAAGACAAGGTGAAGCTATTAGAGCAAGAGCAGGCGGCGACACAAAAACAGTGGTCTGAGTCATGCAGCCGCACTAATGAAGAGGCAATCAAGCTGCTGAAGGAGTAGATTCAAGTGTTGAATCACAAGAACTCCCAACTTTGTGTGGCTGCTGATGATCATGCTAAGGCCCTGGCGGAGAGGACCGCCAGGTATGCGGAGGCGCGATCAGAGCTTCAGTTGAAGGATAAAGAGTTTAGGGTCGTGACATCTCGCGTGTCTGTGCTAGAGGAGGAGAAGACCTCCATCTTGAGGGTGAAGGAGGATCTGGAGGAAGAGCGGAACTCCATGGAAGAGGCCCGTAATGCTGCAGTGGAGGAGGCGAACAACGCCAAGGTCCTCCTCGACCAGTCTGTCGCCACCCAAGAGAAGGCACAGGAGGCCATACACTGGATGATGACCGCAGGCATCGACTGGGGTAAGTAACTTGTACATTTATGCTTTGTATTTTGTTTGTGCAAAATTTCTAAGACTTGTACCATGTTTTGCAGATCTTCAAGCGGTTTTGGAATGAGCCAAAGCTCGGAGATCAGGTCGTTGCCATTATTGTTGC
Source organism: Ambrosia trifida (assembly GCA_028751855.1). NCBI lineage: Eukaryota > Viridiplantae > Streptophyta > Magnoliopsida > Asterales > Asteraceae > Ambrosia > Ambrosia trifida. The sequence continues at coordinate 57,294,122 of CM054128.1, read as the reverse complement.
GGCGCATGCATATGGGTTTGGGGAAGGATATGACGAAGGCTTCCACTATTGTCTGAATGGCAGCAACATTGGTGAGGTGCAGCATTTCAGCAAGCCCCTGAATAAGGAATACGAGGCGGAACTCGCCAAATTTGAAAAGGTTGAGTTCCCCATTCTTTTAGGTGGTGGCGGATTGCAACCGCCACACCGATCCTGCGCGTTCCCTCCGATACTTTATTGAGGAATCCGATCGGTTGGGCGCAGAGGCCCAGAAGCGAACGGAACAAGCTGAAGCTGAGCGCATAGAGAGGGAACGCCAGGCTACCGTTGGGGAAGGTACGTCTGGAGCCCAGCATGATGATGATGATGTGCAGCATGTGGACTTCAGCAGCTGTGATTAGAATAAGCTCTTTATGTAATCTCTTTTTTTCCTTGTAAATAGCCAAGGCCTTTAATGCCTTGTTTTTTTAAATGAAATAGACTTCTTTGCGTTGTTTACCTTGTACTATCTGTTGAATGAGTATGTAGTTCGGCGCTGGGTGCTTAGAGCGCCCGCGCCTTAACAACTGAACTGCTAAGTAATGAACACGGTAGGTAGCGAAGCATTCATTAATCATTAATAATAAATAGGCATGTGTAGCCCATGTATATACAATAAGTTCAAATAAAGCAAGTATGAAGCTGCGCAGCGTTCCAAGATCTAGGGACTGGCGTGCCATCGAGTTTTTCTAGCGCGTATGCGCCCTTTCCCAAGACTTCTTGAATTTTGTATGGCCCTTCCCAGTTAGGCGCTAGTTTTCCTTTTTGTTCTGCGTTAGATGCTTCGTTGTTGCTGAAGACGTAATCGCCGACATTAAACTTGCATTCTTTGACACGCTGATTGTAGTAGCGCTCCAGTGTGTCTTGTACATTGCTTCTTTGATTGCAGCGAGTTTGCGGCGTTCTTCAAGAAGCTCAAGGTTTAACCAGAGCTCTTCATTATTGTTCCCTTTGTCTTCCATAAGCACTCTTGCGGAAGGGCAACCATTTTCGGCGGGTTTGACTGCCTCGGAACCGTATGTTAAGCTAAATGGGGTTGCACCGCTGCGTGTTTTGGTTAGGGTGCGATGAGCCCACAGAACATACGGAAGCTCGTCCACCCAGCCTGGAGCCGCGCTTTAATGCCTTCAACAATCCTTCTATTTTCTCTTTCGACTGGACCGTTGCCTTGCGGGTGCGCGACGGATGTAAAGATTTGTTGGACGCCAAGTTGCGCCAGCCATTCTTGTAAGGTTTGGCTTGCGAACTGCGTACCATTTCATCTCACAAGTTGCAACGGGAGTCCGAATTTGCAAATAATAAACTCCCAAATGAATTTCTTGACAGGCGCCCCATCGATCTTGGCTAGGGTTTTACCTCAACCCATTTGGTGAAGTAGTCAATGGCAACAATAAGGAACTTGACATTTCCTAGCGTAGTTGGAAATGGACCGACCAGGTTGATTGCCCATTTTTGGAAAGGCCAAGCGGCCATGACAGGCACCAGGTCATTTTTGGGGTGAAAGGTGTTTGGCGCATGACGCTCACAGTTGCCGCATTTGCGGAGCTCTTGGACAGTGTCCAGGTGCATTCCTGGCCAGTAGTACCCCGCGTTTATCAGCTTTGCGACTACCATTCTGGCCCTGCGTGCAAGCCGCAGATTCCTTCGTGTATATCTCGGATCAGGAACGATGCATCTGTGGAGTCAACACATCAGAGTAGCGGGCCAAGATAAGATCAGCGGCAAAGTATTCCGTTGGTCAGCTGATAGTGGAGAGTCTTGTACTAGATCTTTCGGGCCTCTGATTTGTTATCAGAGAGGATGCCGGAAGACAAGTAGGTGATACGCGGGGGAAAATCTTAGTCGTTCCGTGTTTAAGATTGTATTTTTATGCAATTTTATGGTTTTGGACACACTACTTTGATAAAGTTTGTGTTTTGCAGGTTTAACAAAGCTTAAGGTGTATAACGAAGCTTTGGATTGGAGCTAGGATGATTAAGGAAAGAAAAACGAAGAAGAAAAATGGAGAAACTGGTGAAGGCCCGTCGCTGACAGACGTTGTTAGTCAAAGTCAAAGAAAACAATGTTTTTAGGAGTATTAATGAGACTAACCAAGACTTTGACTAAACTAAATGGTCATTAAGAGGAGTTTGACTTGGGATTTGACCATAATTCAAAAAGGAGACTATATAATCAAGTCTTGAGAGTAATCTCTTATCATCCCTCATACTTTATCTCTTACACCACCAATCCATCCTATCAATCCAAATCATTCCATACAATTCAAGAACACCAAAATCATTCGATTCATCGAAGACTTTCAAGATCCAAGATCCAACTTTTGAATAATCAATCTCCATGGCCATGAGTGGCTAGTCTCTTTGTATCATGCCTAGGAAGTAAGCAATTGAAGTTATAGGGTTTAACATTGATTGTGTGATTGTGTGTTGGAATTACTGTATTAGATTGCGATTAATCTTATGATGAAGCCATTCCAGGATCTTGTGCCAATTTCTAATGTCATGAACATGTTTCTTGCTCTAATACAAACATAGGGTTTTATGTTCTAGGTAATGAAGTGTAGTTTAGTCCATCTCTGATGTTGATGAAACTTGACACCTAAGCCTATTGAACAATCACCCCGTTAACACCATTTGCACTACATTTGTTTGACCCATTTGTGAAAACCTTAGACTTCAGTTGTTGAAACCTGGGTATGATCTTTTTAATTAAATTGTTTACAACCCATATTACTTTTTACTCTTACAATCTAAATTCAAGTTTTATTAAAACAAACCAGATCTTTTCAAATCAAATTCTTAAATGATAAACTGTAATCTTCATAATTAATTTAGCATCTTCATAAGCACCACTGTTTAATCAACTAAATAATATTCACTATACACACGCTCCTTGGATTGATACCCTGTTTACCCTATCTACCTAGGTTATTTAGGTTTTGTATGATCCGTAACGACCGGCTCATCAAATGGCGCCGTTGCCGGGGAGCTAGTGCGCTTAGTGTTTAGTTTTTCGTTGATTATTGTGATTAACTATTCAATTTATCTTTGTTACTTCTTTTTGTTCGTTTTTACGCGTGGTGTGTTAAGTGTGCAGGTGACAGATAATGCGTGCATGCCACTTGTGTAAAATCTGAAGATTGGAAAATTAGCAAGACTTGATCGTCATCGTCACAATGTATTGGGAAGATGATGATAATACTTGTCCTTGTTGTGGGAGCCCATATCATTTGTGGTGAGATTGTCCAGTGGTCCGTAAGAGAGTGGAAGCATTTAAAGAACGACAAGATCGTATTATTTTTAGGCTCGAAAAACCTGGAGGTTCACATTTATCTTCTTCACATCGTCACTCACGCTATTCAAAATCCCAAGGCTATTATCAGTTACATAACAGGTATCAAGGGAGTTTATTTAGCCAAAGGACGCAACCATATCCAAACCATGAGGAATATAATGACTATTATCTTAATCAACCTTAACCGGCATACGAAGACCATCAAAATTCAACACATTCTAAGCTCGATGCTCTTGCGATCATCATCAAAGAATACCATGATAATATCAAAGAAATGAAGAGAGCAAATGAAGTAAGAGGCAAAGCTCATGAAGCTTTGGTGATTCAAGTGGGTCAACTAGTTGAGGAAATCGCCCAACATAAACTGGAGCATGAAGAGTTGGCTAGTAATGTTGTGGTTTATGCTGATGTAGATGAAGATACTACATGTCTTTCTGAATGGTTACACCCAACTGAAGACTTAGCATCTCATGAAGATCTAGTGGCTGAAGTGAAAGTTCCTCACGAATCTCATCCCGTGTTGATTATAGCACCCAACGAAGTGGAGGATGAAGGTTTAAAGATGAAGAAGATGAAGGTGAGCTGGGAGGATATTGGGCAATTTGTTGTAAAATGGCCCCGCAACAAGAATCACCCAATTATCATGCTAATAATTGGAAATCGATTGTGGATTTGGCATGTAGACTACCGGGTGTATGTTGGAAACTCGGTAGGAAAAAGTGGGATAAAACTTTCATGCATATATTTGATGAACAAGTAGAAGGAGAAGGAACAGATTGGGAAACATAAAGTAAACTACCAAGCTTATCTTGGTAACTCGGTAGGAAAATGTTCACTTCGACCACCGTGAGTAAGAGGTACTTGTTAGTTTTTGTATAGTTTTGTATTTTTTTTTCTTTTTGTTCGTTTTTTTTATTTTGTTTGGTAGGTGAATAAACGTTGTGGGTGTGTTTCCTATATAACCCTCACGAGACCTCACTCGTCCTCATAGCCGGGATACCTGGAGGTTTAAAGGATCTATCTTAGTTAGTGTATATTTTGTCCACTGATCAAAATTAACTAAAAGATTACTTGGTAATGCTTTTCAACAAAAAGTAAAACCGATAACTCTTAATGTTTTTGTGAGAAGCTTGCTTCTACACACTTGCGAGTTGCAGGTTTATTTATGATGGAAGTGGAACTATTTTGTTGAAGAACACATGGAATTGAAGAATGAAGAAAAACTAGGTGCATCTATTTCCATCTCTTTAATTTTGATCGTTTACTTAGATTTAATAAGTGGATTGTAAACTGTATATAGTTGATTGGGTTAATTCTTTGGTTTGGCTTTATCACATTCCCGTAAACAATTTGAAACTTTCCCTACACATTGAGGACAATGTGGACTTTAAGTGTGGGGAGAGGAGAAAAATTTAAACATTTTGAAATCCACCATTTAAACACTACACATTGAGGACAATGTTGGACTCTAAGTGTGGGGATGGGGAAGAAAATTTGAAAATTTTTCAAAAATGTCCTTGTTTAAGCATTTTTAAAACGCAAGTAACTAAGTCAACACGGGATAGTATGAACCATTTTGGTCTTTTGTCATGGTCAGGTTTTGAAAATTTGCATGATAACTCTCAAATAGTTTTGGTAAAAAGAATTACAGGTAGTTATCTGGGAGTAGTTTGCTTGAAAGGTCGATTTATTACACACATGTCATATACCTACCCATCTTTCCATGTGAGATTTTGAGCCACCAAAACATGTTACTACTTTATAAAATTCTATCCATTTTGCATGTTGTGTTCCTTTGAATTGAGTGTGCCATTATAGTTGCATACGGTAGAACTTGCACCTTTAATACGTTTACTGCCCTAGACCGATTGTGAACACAAGAATGATTAAGGCATTAGGTTAAACCTTTTTATTTTTAAACCATTTTTATCATCCCTGACCCATTCCAATATCCCTTAGTTAACCAATCTTGAGCCTTAAACATTTTTCAATTGACCACCCATATCAACCTAGTTGACCCATAATCCTTTTTCACTTTAAACCCGAGTGATGAAAATTCGATTGTAGGTTGTTCCTCTATGTTGTAAATAGTTTAAAGTTACTATTGTTAGTTGTTTGTTGAAAAGAAAAAAAAACACTGCAAAAGCATTGAAAAAGAGCAAAGTCTCTTAAAAAAACCATTATAGAAAACAAAAAAAAATATGCTCTAGTTAGTCGTTGAATAAAAAGGCATATCCTTGCTTTATAGTTGAGTTAGTTTGTTTGTTTCGATTAGTTTGTTTGATGTAATAAAAGTCAAATTTTCATCACCTTGGTCACTTTAAATATCCCATTCCACACCCTTCGCCCAGCCACGTTACAACCATTTTAAAGACCTTTTGACTTGTGTTCGCTTTTGTGTAATTTGGTGAAGTGCGATTAAGTTGCAAGCACAAACCAATATGCATTATAATCTGTTTTGAGAGTACCATATATATACTAGTACATCAATACTAGTCAATTGAACCGAATGGAGAGAATATTGCGAGGGATATGTGTGTGGTTTATTGGCTTTAGAAGGTAGGCTAATCTTGGGTAACCACTTGAGTTTTGAAAAGAAATATTCATTGAAAGTTGGGTAGTCTTGATTGTAGAAGCCATAGGAACTAGGTATGATATTAGACCTTAACTCTTTAAGAATGGGGAATGCATTTTGTGTTTGGAATTGTAAAAGCGTAATAAATTTGCTTGGGGACAAGCAAAAAGATAAGTGTGGGGATGTGATACGCGGGGGAAAATCTTAGTCGTTTCGTGTTTAAGATTGTATTTTTATGCAATTTTATGATTTTGGACACACTACTTTGATAAAGTTTGCGTTTTGCAGGTTTAACAAAGTTTAAGGTGTATTTCGGAGCTAAACGAAGCTTTGGATTGGAGCTAGGATAATTCAGGAAAGAAAAAGGAAGAAGAAAATGGAGAAACTAGTGAAGGCCCGTCGCTGACGGACGCTGTTGGTCAAAGTCGAAGAAATCAATGTTTTTAGGAGAATTAATGGGACTTTGACTAAACTAAATGGTCATTAAAAGAAGTTTGACTTGGGATTTGACCATAATTCAAAATGGAGACTATATAATCAAGTCTTGAGAGTAATCTCTTATCATCCCTCATACTTCATCTCTTACACCACCAATCCATCCTATCAATCCAAATCATTCCATACGATTCAAGAACACCAAAATCATTCGATTCATCGAAGACATTCAAGATCCAAGATCCAACTTTCGAAGAATCAATCTCCATGGCCATGAGTGGCTAGTCTCTTTGTATCATGCCTAGGAAGTAAACAATTGAAGTTCTAGGGTTTAACATTTGGATATTTTCTTAAACTTTTGATTGTGTGAGTGTGTGTTTGAATTACTGTATTATATTGCGATTAATCTTATGTTGAAGCCATTCCAGTTAATTGATCTTGTGCCAAATTCTAATGTCATGAACATGTTTTCTTGCTCTAATACAAACATAGGGTTGTATGTTCTAGGTAATGAAGTGTAGTTTAGTCCATCTCTGATGTTGATGTAACTTGACACCTAAGCCTATTGAACAATCACCCCGTTAACACCTTTGCACTACATTTGTTTAACCCATTTATGAAAACCTTAGACTTCAGTTGTTGAAACCTGGGTATGATCTTTTTAATTAAATTGTTTACAATCCATATTACTTTTTACTCTTACAATCTAAATTTAAGTTTTATTAAAACAAACCAGATCTTTTCAAATCAAATTCTTAAATGATAAACTTCAATCTTTATAATTAATTTAGCATCTTCATAAGCACCACTGTTAAATCAACTAAATAATATTCACTGACCACACGCTCCTTGGATTGATACCTAGGCTATTTAGGTTTTGTATGACCTGTAACGACCGGCTCATCAGTAGGCTTTGATTGGCGTCATCCAGGACGTGTTGCCTGTTTTGATGACGTTAACATGTCTAGGCGGGACAGAGGGTTGATTTAGCACCTCGACGCGGACCTCTTCGCCATGTGTTCAAAAACTGCTGAAGCCATTTTGCTCAACGCATCTACTGGCTTGTTTTCATTGCGCCTGATATGTGTAACGGTGAATGAGTCAAATCGGCACATGAGCTGTTTGGCTTGTTCTAGATAGAGGGCCATAGTTGCGTCTCGTGCGTCATAAGTCCCGTTGATTTGTGCCATGACAAGTTGTGAGTCCACGTGTGCTTCAACGTGCCTGGACCCAATTTTTTCCGCAATGCGGAGGCCTGCCAGCAGCGCTTTGTATTCCGCTTCGTTGTTGGTACTTTTAAAGTCCAAGCAGATAGCATATGTGAACTCGTGTTTATCTGGGCTGATAAGACGAATGCCCGCGCCGGAACCTTCATCGTTAGAGGCCCCGTCGGTAAATAGGGACCACTTTTGTGACTGATCCTGAGGTTGCGCGGGCGCTTGTTCTGCAAGGCAGTCTTGAACTTTGTCAGCGGGTATTTCCGCGACGAAATTAGCGAGTACTTGACCTTTTATCACAGGCATGGGCTTGTAAAAAATCGTGTGCTCTTCTAGCTCGATAGCCCATTTCGCGAGTCGACCCGAGAGTTCTGGTTTGCAAAGTACATCGCTGATTCTGTAGTCCGTTAGGACGTTAATCGGATGGCCTTGGAAATACCGCCGCAATCTTCTAGACGCATGGACCAGCACAAGAACTAGCTTTTCCATCGTGGAATATCTCGTTTCCGCATCCAAGAAAGTGTGGCTGATGTAGTAAATTGGGGTTTGAACCCCTTTGCGCTCTACCAGGAGAACCGCGCCGACTGCACACTCTGTTACAGAGAGGTACAGCGTTAGCGGTTCCTTGGGTAAAGGCACCGTTAGAGTTGGGAGATTCATCAGGCATCATTTCATTTCTTGGAAAGCCGTTTCTGCTTAGGGCGTCCACCAGAAATTGCTCTTTTTCAAGCAATTCTTCAAAGTATCCACGAATGGAAATGACTTTGAAGCTGTAACATCACGTTTTTTTTTTCAATTTTTGAAGTAGTAAAAAATCACCACTATGCCTATATTATACATCTTTTGTACAAGTATAACCATGTCTAAATTTTTTTTTAGATTATTTCAAAACATTCTTATATAGTACGGATATTTTATAGTTGGTATAAAATTCAAAACATATATAAAATTCCCCCAATAAACTATCTATTTTTATCTTTTTTTACTGATTTATTTATTAATAATAATAAATATTATTAAACATTTCAAAAAAAAATTTAAAACTAATGAACCTAGACATAAAACCATCCAGATTCACTATGAATCTGGACATATAGTATGTCCAGATATGTTCCAGCCACACCTTTCAATCTACACGTAATTTTCGACTTTATTTCCAATTAAATCACACCATGACCTGCGAAAATCATGTATTTTATATAACCCTCAATCAATTCCGCGTCATAACATGATTTCAGGACCTATTATGTCGATTTTGACCGCGTTTAAAACTTCCCAAAAACCCATTTGAGAAATCGTTATTTATAGCTCGTATTTCGGCAATTAAACTCACACCTAAGTCCTAAAAGTTGCGACTAAGAAACCCATCCATCCATTTACATTTTCGATCCCACATTGAAGCACAATCGAAGTTTTTAACTCGCCTTCTTTGGTTCTTTAAAGTCATGAATTATCCAACAACCGGTATGTGTTTCTTCAATTAATTTTGCCTCTAGGGTCGCTTAATGGTGCAGATTAAAAGCCCTATATCCTTGTTTATGATCAGCATCGTTATCGTGTTCAATCGAATTGGATTGGAGTTAGGGTTTATATAGATAATTTGGGGACTATTAATGTTTCAGGTTTTAAGTTAAATAGATTTTGAATCTAAAGAAATCAACAAATGAACACCCAGACCAGTTGGTCTGGGCATGGTCATGCAGTCGAACGGCCTCAGGTTCGAGTCCCCTGGGAGGCGAATCTGTTCCTTTTATTTTTTTCAGCTTTTCTTTTAATTGTTTATTTATATATAGCTTATATAAATACAATTAATTATTAAAAATAGCAAACTTAGTCCAAAATTTTTATAAAAATGATCATAGCTTCAAAAAAATCTAAAGTTTATGTTTATAATTTTATTTTGCTGAAAAATATTTATTTATTATTTCTAATGTATTTATTTTGTTTAAATCATAATTAATTCATAACAAATTCATTTTTAATCATTTGAACACCAAAAGTTTTGTAGAGATATTTATAACCATATAAAATGTTTTGGTATATATTATTTTTATCCAGTTTTACAATTTAATTATATTTACTTGATTTAATTCAATTAAATTCGCTTTTAAATGAAAATAATATGGAAAATAATTTATTAAATTATTTCCCACGTATAACACATATAAACTACTGTTCAAAATGAAAATAATATTTTTGCACTTTATTTGTATTTATTTCGTAATTATTTTTCCTTTTAATAATAATAAATCAATTTAAAATATACAAAATACCAAAATTATAAGTTTTATAATTCTGAGAGTATTTTATTTTCTCAGAATTGAAATGACTTGTAATTTTTAAATTTATTTTGAACTATTGACTTATCTCATTAATTTCTACTTTTATTTCATATTAAATCACTTAAAGTCTATTATTTAAATTCAAGTTATTTCATATTTACACTTTCAATTATTTTACATGATTTCATAATTTGATGCAATTATTAAAAGATAATTGAGTTATAAAATTTTCTTTAAATAATTAAAATGATTTAAAACCAATTATGGTTTAACTCAAAAACCCTAAAATCCCCAAATCTAGTCTATAAAACCCTAAGTGCCTAATCCTAGATAACTTAGGCTTTAAGTTCGTTCTCTTATAAATTACATATTCCTTTAGGTTGATCCTTTGGGATATTTCTAATTCAAAGCCCCCTTTTATGGTGAGTTTACATAGCCCCCTTTTACTATCATTTCACTATTTTGGGGTGAAACATGTTACATTTTAAAATGCAATTCAACATAAGTGTCTATGTGTTATTCTATGTTTCATTATGTCTTAAACAATACTTTGGTAAGCACAATTAGACTAGCATAATCATTAACTCCGTACAAGTCAACGATACACAATGATAGATATATTGGACTGGCAGCCCCACCAAGATACATGAACCTCCAGTATGGGTCGCGTGGGTGATTGTTATCGATCATATAACAAAACGAGTGAACCATATGCGTATGGGATGGACCATAATATTCTAGTCACAAGGTTTGATTATGCACACAATTTACCGGGTAGTGTTGTTTTCACATATGGACTAGATTTGCCACGACACTTGAATTGTACAAGTTCTTTTATACTCATGATACAATATTCAAACGTAATACTCACCAACTTTTGTTGACCCAAAATATTTTCAAACTTAACATGTTTCAGGTTATAGCTTTGCTTGAAGATTCGAGTTAATGCTTGGAGATTTAGATTTAGCGTTTCTCATTTGATGTACAAATGCTTTTTAGAACAATTGTATGTAATTTATTTAATCGATTATTGAAACTTATTATTTACCATGAGCTACTGAACAATCATCAATACGTGACATCCCGATGTTTCCGTCATCGGTTGGGGTGTTACAGAAGCGTAGTTAGAGAGGAAGCGGTTGAGGGCCACCGGCCGACCCATCAACGTCTGGACTTCCTTTATAGATGCGGGGGAAGGCATTCGCTTGATAGCTTGAACTTTTTCGGGGTTGGCGCAGAAACCATCCAACGTGACAACCACCCCAAGGAACTTGCCTTCCTCCATTCTGAATGAGCACTTGCTGGGGTTGAGCTTCATGCACACGGAGCGCAGTTGAGAAAACGTTTTCTGAATGTCCCGCAGCATGTGCCATTCTTTGCTGCTTTTGATTACAAGGTCATCGACGTATACCTCTAGTCGTACACCGATTTTGTTGACAAAGGTCGTGTCCATGAGGCGTTGGTATGCGGTGCTCGCGTTTTTTAGGCCGAAAGGCATCTTTGTGTAATAGAAGGTGCCTATATTTGTGCAGAACGCCTTCTTGTCCTCAACTTCCTTTGCCATTTGAATTTGGTGGTACCCCTTATACGCGTCCAAAAAGCATTTGAAGCGATAAGGGGCCAGTGAGTCCACCTTCAGATCTATTTATGGCAAGGGATAGCAATCTTTGGGACACACCTTGTTGAGGTCCTTGTAATCAATGCACATGCGCCACCCACCGCTGGCTTTCCCGACCATATCGGGGTTGGCGACCCAGGTTTGGTAGCGGATGGGATGCAAGATGCCCGCGTTGAGTAGCTCGGTGACCTGCTCATTCATTGCCTTTGTTTTCTGGGGACCCATGCTCCGCTTCTTCTAACACAGCATAAAAAGCCACCTGCTGGCGTCTGACGTGACATCTGGAAGTAGACAGACATGCTTGTACAGTGCTATGACCAGCACTGTTCACAGCATCATGGTGGAAGCATGGGAGCAGTCAAGTCGCCATTACCTGTCAATGGTCGTTGGACCACTCTTGACACGTGTTTCTATCTGAGTAGCACAGGACATGTTCAGATCTGACCAAATCTTCTTAATTCTTGATCGTTCGTACCTCGTACCAAAAGCTGAGGTTGAGTGAATATTTTGCGCGTACATACACGCGCGGAGATTCCCTTTCATTGGTGACGTCATAGAGCTGAAGTAATCTCGCGCGTGAGCTGGTTTCTATTTGAGACGTAGATTAGGACAAGCATGCTCACATAGTAAAATATTCATAAAACTCACATTAGCTTTAGGCGGTATGATAATTAACTAAACTGGAATCCGACCCTGAACATGTACCAAGATAATCTTAGGTGATAGTCTAATAATACGGTACTAGCTAGCCATCACTATGATATAGTATCGGCAACCCACCTAGTCTAAACATGGGTACCCAATCCATGCCTAGACTAGAGTCAAGTCACCTAACCCTTACCCGACCTATGACCCTACTCCTACTCCTACTCCTAATATTATACATACTCCTAAAATAATATATTAAAATAATTAATTTAGTAAACTAAATAATATAAATTATGTACATGTTTCTTTTCAAGTGAAGGTTTGAGATGTGGAGTTTATAAATGGTTTCTATTTATACACAAGCGTATAGTTTGAACCGACCACTTACGTCGATTTTTAGCCGACATCAATTCATAATAATCTTCATTTGAAGATTTACTCACACACAAACCTTAATGCATTTCCACACGTGCACTGCTTATCTATTAGTCTAGGTGTAGTGGCAGCACTTTAGGGCGTTAAAACCCCATAGCGTCGGGGAACCCCCCTCCCCTGAGTGCTATGGGGCGGTTTAGGGGTGGGGGTTATGGATACAACAGGCGTTTTGCAACATTGGGTGTATTGAAAGTTGTTGGGGCATGTGAATTGATGATATGTTTGACCGATGCAACGGTCGTTTTTTTTAAAATTAACTCAACTTTATTTATATACATATATACTTCCACTACACATACACATTCACAACCATCTTCACCATTTCATTTACACACAAACAAAGCAAAGCATCACCATTTCAATCTATTACTGTCGAGATGAATCCTTTCGGTCGAGGTGGTTTCGGGTACGGTTCTCAATCTACTACTGGCGAGAACACCGAACCCTTAGCTCTGGGTTCGGTTTCAAACCAAGCAGGTTTTGTGAACCTGTTAAACCAACCCATGGGTTGGGACCCGAACATGTATAACTTCAACATGGGAGGTGGTTTCGGGTCATCCATGGAAGGTGGTTTCGGCTCATCACAAGTGTTTGGGTCTTCTCAGATGTTCGGGTCATCAAATGCTTGGCAAGACCAAGTCTCGGTTCCGGAGACACAGCAGCCGGAGCCGGTGTAAGAGCCCGAGCGACCAACTGGGCGAGCAAGACGGTCGCACAGAAAGAAAGAGATCGAAACCCGCGCCAAAAAAACCGTACAACCATGGGATGACGAGGAGTTGTTCGCGTTGGCCCGAGCGTGGGTTGACGTTTCAGAGGATCCTATTGTTTGTAAGATATATATTTTTTGTTATATTATATGTTTTTACATATATTTTTTTAAACGCGCACTTATATATTTTTTTGGTTTGTTTTTTTTAGCGAACTATTAATCCAAAGGGGATTTTTGGAAAAGAGTCCGAACAATATTTTTTGAGCTAGTTGGTAGGGGAGAAAACTACCGGCCCGATATCAATAGCAAATGCAACAACTTTCAAGCTGTTTATCAACGTACCCGGTTCGGTTGGAAATCTAGCCAAAGCAACGAGAATATTTTGGAGGTGGCTTTGGAAGAATACAAAAAACATAATTGGAATTTTCCATACTTGAGGGTTTGGCGGCTGCTGAAAGACTGCTCCAAATGATCCAACGTCCGCCCAACGGTTGGAACTTCTTCATCTCGGGCCAGAAATACGAGGCCTTCAAAGAAGTCGAAGACCTCTGAGTCGGTTGATCCCGAAACGCCTACGTCTGACGCGCCTTTCATCGACCTAAACGCCAAAGAAAATGCATATTTTGCAGAGGAGGAAGGGGCGGATGAGATACCCCGTCCGCTCAGTCGAAAGGCAGCTTGAGTCGCCCGGGCGGAGTCTGCGTCAAGGGTGAACGAGTTAATCCCGGCATTTTCTGAGATGAACCAACGCCTCCAAGATATACGCGACATCGGGGCTCAGCGTATCCAAGAAAACCTAGAGGCGGTTGAGCTTATGAGGGATCGACAATTTCAACGCGACTTTGAGTTTTACACGCAGTCGCACGACCACCTAACCGGCAAAGCTTTGGAAATGTGTTTGAAACAAAATGCCAAAATCGAGAAAAAATATGATCTATGAGTATTTGTATTTTTTTTAGTATTTCTAAATTTTTTTTTTACTTTCTAATTTTTTTATAGTATTTTGTAATTTTTTTTAGTATTTGTAATTTTTATTTATTTAATGAAACATTATTAGGTATTTAATATTATTATTTATATAAGAAAAAAATAATTAACCAATGATTACCCAATCATTTATAAAGCCCTATAACGCCCCTTCCCACTACACCCTCTTTTCACATAACGCCCCATAACGCCCCTTCTATTAATTTATATTATTTTATTCCCTATAACGCCCCATAACGCCCCTCCACTACACATGCCCTTATTATTATTATTATTATTATTATTATTATTATTATTATTATTATTATTATTATTATTATTATTATTAAACGATATCTTATATTTCTAAGTCGTCATACTACTCGTTACTTACTCGTTGGACAGTACTTAAAAATATAAGTTTCATATATTTACAGGTTTTTGTCTGCGAAACGGAAAATGGGATGTTACATTCGAACAATATGATTATGATCCTCAGGAACAAACTTTTTGTTTAACTGACAATGTAAGGACAAAAAGGATTGAAGAAACCTCTTTTGCTAACCTTAGTCTAATTTAGGGATGAGCTACAAGGCCGAATACCGATCCCATCCCGTCTTGATCCCGATACCGTACCGAACCGAGGGGTTTCGGGATCGGTATCGGTACCCATATTTATGGATTTTTGGTTTCGGTATTATCGGTATCGGTACGGGATCGGCATGGTATTGGTATTTTAAGGTAACCTTAGTCTAATTCCTATTTCTGCCAAAACATTTTAAGTATGAAACTACTGAAGAAAGAAGAAGAAACTACTGAAGAAAGATTCAACAAGTACTAAAGAGTAAACATCAGAAGTTCTGAAGTCAAACCAGACAAGTCAACTGAAAAACTACTGAAGACAAACTACTCATCAGCAGTTGTAACAGAATCTTTCCACCGCCTTATGTTTCAGTAGTTTAGTATTATAACATTACTGTATCTTTTGTACAAGTTCCAAGACTACAGCCTGTTGCAGTCTTGCTTTTGTAACAAGGTTCATGTATCTATTTGTCTATAAATAGATGGGTTAATCCCACTATTTTAGACATCGATTTTAATTGAAACTGAAATCCTTCAAGAGCTTTTACTTAAAATACCATTTCATAATCTGAGAATCTCTTTGCATATTTATTATCATATACATTCTACTGCTTAGATTCTCATTAACTGTTTTTAGTTCATTACATCTAGGGGAGTAATAACTCCTGTTGAAAGTGAAACTTTACAACTTATTCCGCTGTGCAAACTACTTTGATTAACTTGCAAACACATAAGTGTTCATAAGCAAACAACTGTTAAAGAGCTAACTGATCCAACAATTGGTATCAGAGCACGGGTTTATCTGATCAAATATCAATCTAACAAATTGAGAATCTGACACAGGATCTTATTGATATTCAATATAGGATAAAAGTTCACTTTTTCAACATCCATCACTTTGAGAGAAACTTGACAAATCAATACTCTAAAAAATGGATCCTCATAATACTCGATCTGCCAATAAGCCTGCTATGCTTGTTCGTTCATATAACGTATGGCAAAAAAGGGTTGGCCCATACTCTGTCTTAGACCAACACTGGTTGTTGGAGATCTGTGATGTATGGTCCTCACAAACCAGTAAATGTAAACCTTGAAACTAAAGTGGAAATAGCAAAAGATCCAAAAGACTACCCAGATGAAGATTTCCTTAAACTTGAGCTTGATGCCAAGGCTTTCTCTATGTTGGCAATGGCACTCCCAAATGAAATCTACTCTGGACTTTTACATTGTGAAAGTGCCAAAGAGCTTTGGGACTGCCTAAAAGAGCAGTTTGGAGGAACTGAAGAGGTGATTGCCAACACCAGAGAAATCCTTGCTCAGCAATATGAAACATTTACTCATATTAATGGGGAAACTTTGACACAACAGTTTAAAAGATTCTCCTCATTAATTTCTGAGTTGAAATTAAATGGTCAGACCTACACAAATGTATCTATGCTTCATAGATTTTTAAGGTCATTACCAGAAAAATGGAAAACTTACTCTATAGTCCTCATATCTACACCAGACTTTAACTCCCTCACTCTTACAAAATTACATGGGAGATTGCTATGTACCAGGTAGTACATCACTTTTAGGACAAGACTCACCTTCTTATTCAAATAAGTTTAGATCTTTTGACCACATTGACATAACTGCTGGGATCTCATCAGAAAGATCATATCCAGCTTATGACAATGATGAAAATAGTCAAACTGCTGATAACATGTGTTTTATCATGGATGACTTAAAAAATTTTAGTAGTGATGACTTGGAAGAAATGGACATTTTACACCAACTGGCCATGTTAACTATAAAAATTAACAAATTTTACAAAAGGTCAGGAAGGAAATTTCCAAGACTGAACAGTTCAACAAAAATTGGTTTTGACAAATCTAAACTTAGATGTCACAAGTGTCAGAAGTTGGGACACTTTGCTAGAGAGTGTAGAAGCTCTAGCTATAACCAACCACAATCTCGGAATCAGTTTAACCCTAGTTATAATAGGAATAATGGAACACAAGGAAATGCACATTTTGTACAGGCACAAGCTCAACAAATCCAATATGTGCCACAAATACAATATGTACAGATGCTTGCTCAACAAATGCAGAGCCAACAACCAATGCCTTCCATTCCAGCTGCTTAACAACCCTCACAACAAAGTCTTTTTACTTCAGGGTATGTTGACTGGAGCAGTCTTCCTTTTGACACAACTGAGTGCAATCTTGATACAGACAACAAAATGTTTGACATCAACTGGGGAGAACCTGATAATGGAGAAAGAATTTTGCCTTGATGGCATTTGAGGGCTGCACCTCTAAATCTGCCTTATCTTAGGTATCAAAAGAATCTTTGACAAAACTATGTTCAAATCCATGCAAAGAATCTTTTGCTCTCATAAGAGAGACCAATGTGCATTTACAGGGCAAAGCCAATGACTCAGAGAGAAAGTATACTCAAATAAAATGTGATTTAGAAAGAAAACTTGCTACAAAATCAAAGGAAAATTCTAAATTGACAAATAATGCTATTGAAACCCAAGCACAACTTAAAATCATGATAGAAGACCTAGGAAATGTCAGAAAAGAGCTTGCTGACACCAAGGTTGAATGTAAGAAATGGGTTGAGTCATGTAAAGGGTACCAACTGCTGCTTAACAAACAAAGTGCATCAAATGTTAGGTTTGGCATAGGGTACAATTACACTGAAACACCAACTTATTTTACTCCCAAAACTACTGATGATGGGAGTAGAATAGTTCAAAATCAAACTTCTGAAGTGAAAGAATGCACATCTTTTCATGAAAACTTTCTCAAAATTGAAAAAGAAAGTTCTTCAGAAGTACTGAACAAATCTGACATTAAGCCATCAGTAGTTTCATCTACATCAGGAGTTGAGAACCTGAAAACTACTGATGACCTAAATCAACTCAAGACTGTCAGAAATTTGCCTTTAACATCTCAAAATGAAAAAGAGAAGGCAAAAGAATGTGAAATTTGTGGTCTGTTTAACCACAAAACAGAATTTTTTAGATATAAAAAAGGAAATCAGTACAACAAGAAGATTTCACAGCTGGTTGTGGGAAAACAACTCAAAAATGATTTTGAAGAAACTTTCTTTCCCAACAAAAAACAACCTAGCAACACCTTTTCTCAGAAAAAGATGAAATCTCAACAAAAGTCTTTTTCTCAAAATTCTCTTTCAGTAGTTAGACCTACATCATCAGCAGTTTCAAAAACTGCTGAGATTAAAAATCTCATGAATATGGTAAAACTACTGATGACCAAAGTTAATGGTGGTCCTTAAAAAGATACCACCATTGCTCCTAAAGAAAAATCCATTCCTAAAAAGACATGGATTCCTCAAATTGGTCAAGAACAAACTGTTAATGTTCTCAAGAGCAAACCCAAAGCCAAATTGGCTTGGGTTCCTAAATCTAACTAATTTGCTACTTTGTGCTGAGGGTCTCCAGAGGGTTAAATAGCATTTGGTATGTTGACAGTGGAGGCTCAATGCACATGACAGGATGCAGATACCAGATAAACAATTTTATCAGTCAAAGAGAAGGATCTGTATCCTTTGGGAACAATGCCAAGGGATATGTGCTAGGACATGGAAATGTCTCTCTTAGCAAAATATAGCTTCACAAGATCATTTGGTTGAAAACTTTGAGTACAACTTGCTTAGTGTGTCACAAATGTGTGATAAAGGGTATTCTTCCTTTTTCACAAAGACAGCATGTAAGATCATATCACCAGAAGGCCAGAAGTTGATAGAGAAGATCATTGAAGATCATACTTTGTTGATAGCCAAAAGATGTGGCAATGTCTATGCAGTGGACATTAAGAAGGACAAAGTACTGAACAACACTGCCTGTTTCTTCTCAAGGGCATCAACTTCAGAGACTGATCTCTGGCACAGGAGACTTGGCCATGTGAACTTTAAAACCCTGAAAAGTATACCAGTGTCAAGAACACTGTGTGTCCTATCTAAAGGGAAAACAGCATAAGTCCTCCTATAAGTCTATTGAAGAATCTAAAACAACTGTATGTCTTCAACTACTCCATATGGACTTATTTGGGCCAGTCAAAATCATGAGCCTTGGTAAGAAGAAGTACTGCTTAGTCATCATTGATGACTATTCAAGATTCACATGGGTCTTCTTCTTATTTTCCAATGATGAGGCAGCTGAAATCATCAAGTTCTTCATTCTACAAGTAGAGAAACAATATTCTCTCTCTGTCAAAACCATTAGAAGTGACAATGGGACAGAGTTCAGGAACAATACTCTGGATGAATTCTGCTTGTCTAAAGGGATTGTTAGACAATTCAGTGTTCCCAGAACTCCTGAACAAAATGGTGTGGTAGAAAGGAAGAACAGAACACTAACTGAAGCAGCAAGAACCATGTTAGCTGATTCAGGCCTACCATTGTATTTTTGGGCTGAAGCAGTCAACACTGCGTGTTATGTTCAAAATAGAGTCCTTATCAACAAGAGACACTCCAAAACTGCCTATAAAGTTCTTCATGGCATTAAGCCCCTTATCTCCTTTTTCAGGGCTTTTAGATGTCAATGTTTCATTCTAAACATAAAAGACTCTATTTCAAAGTTTGCTGCAAAAGTTGATTCAGGTTATTTCCTTGGATATTCTTCCACTAGAAAAGCCTACAAGGTTTTTAATTCAAGAACCAAGATAGTAGAAGAAACACTGAATATCAAGTCCAATGAGTCAAAACACACTATCATTCCAGCACATCCTGCTGAACTCTTTGACCTTGACAGTTTCCATTTTGGACCTGAAAAGACTGTCACTTCATCTAAACCTGTTTATTATGGTGATCAAAGGTTTGATGATGAGGATCCTGCACCATGGACTCCTAATATAGTCATTAAGTCAACTTTTAAACCATCAAAAGTTTCACAAACTTCTGATTCAACAACTGCTGATGTGCAAACTCAAACATCTGATTCAGCTCCTACAACTACTGAAGATGTCCAAACAGCTGAACCAGATATTATAAACCTTAGTGGTTTGTTTGAAGAAGTACAAGAGCCACCTACACCTGTCAGTGGTTTACAACAACTGATTGAACACAAGGATCGTCCATTGGATCAAATCATGGGTGATATTGCATCAGGGGTTCTCACAAGAAACCAGCTTTCCAACCTTTGCTTTTTCTCAGCATTCATTTCTCAGTTGGAACCTAAGAAGTATCAAGAATCCCTGAAAGACAACAATTGGGTTCAAGCTATGCAAGAAGAGTTGCTCCAATTCAGGAAGCAACAGGTCTGGGAAATTTGTCCCTTACCACCAAACAAGCTACCAATTGGCACAAGATGGGTTTTCAGAAATAAACAAGATGAAGCTGGTATGATTATCAAGAACAAGGCAAGACTGGTGGTACAAGGTTATTCTCAAGAAGAGGGAATTAACTATGATGAAACCTTTGCTCCAGTTGCAAGACTTGAAGCCATCAGGTTATTTTTGGCTTATGCAATTTCCAACAAAATTAAAGTTTTTCAAATGGATGTCAAGAGTGCATTTTTGTATGGAAAAATTAAAGAGGAAGTGTATGTCTGTCAGCCACCTGGGTTTGAGGATCCTTCTCATCCTGAGTGGGTGTACAAACTTGACAAGGCTCTTTATGGGCTAAAACATGCTCCTAGAGCTTGGTATGAAACACTTTCAAACTTTTTACTCAAAAATAACTTTACAAGAGGCTCCATTGATAAAACTCTTTTCATAAAACATGTTGGAAATCATGACTTACTTGTTCAAATTTATGTTGATGATATCATATTTGGTTCAACTAACACAAAATTGTGTGATGAATTCAAGAAACTCATGCAATCAAAATTTGAGATGAGTACAATGGGAGAACTGCAGTACTTTTTGGGACTGCAGATTAAACAACAAACAAATGGAACTTTTATATATCAATCTAAATATGTTAAAGAATTATTAAACAAATTTTCTTTACAAGACTGTAAATCATGTTCCACTCCCATGACACCAACCACACAAGTTGAACCAGATGATCAAGGAAACAGGTTGACCAAACCATGTATAAATGTATGATAGGTTCCCTTCTGTATCTAAGTGCTTCTAGACCAGATATTATGTTTTCAACATGTTTTTGTGCTAGATATAAATCGGCTCCTAGGGAATCACACCTCATTGCAGCCAAAAGAATTTTCAGATATCTGAAAGGAACTCCTACACTTGGAATTTGGTATCCTGCTTCAAGGAATACCAAGTTAACAACTTTTTCAGATAGTGACTATGCAGGGTACAAAATGTCAAGAAAATCAACATCTGGTGGTTGTCAATTCCTGGGAAACTATCTAGTGTCCTGGCAATCAAAGAAGCAAACATCTGTGGCAACTTCAACTGCTGAAGCTGAATACATTGCAGCTGCAAGTTGTACATCACAGATACAATGGCTCCAATATCAACTTCTTGATTATGGAATCAAAGAGACCAAGACTCCACTCTTAGTGGATAGTAAATCTGCCATTAGCATCATTCAAAATCCTGTTCAGTTCTCAAAAACTAAACATATTGAAATCAGGTATCATTTCATAAGAGACTGCTATGAAAATGGCAAGATTGAAGTTAAGCATGTGACAACAGCTAATCAAATAGCTGACATATTCACTAAACCCCTTGACACATCAACATTTCAGAAGTTAGTATCCATGCTTGGGATGCTAAATTTGTAAGTGTTTCTTTTATTCTTCCTACACATATTTTTACTTTCACTTACATTGTCTGTCATAAAACTTCTGAAAAACAAAAAGAGAGAAACTACTAATGTACAAAACATCAGTATGGGGATATTTTCTGAAAAATGATTAACTTCTGATAAAATAAACTTCAGAAGTTATTAATAAACTGTTTATAAATGTTCTCATCAGTTGTTAACAAACTACTGAAGAGAAAATGGGAACTACTGATGAAAATTGTTCTTCATCAGCAGTTTTGTCAATAAGGGTAAATCAGACATTTCCCACTTCAGAAGTCTGACCTAGGACGGTTATAAACTTCTGATAAACACCTTTTCCATCACTTATCCTTTCATAAAGCAAAATTCCCTCATTTTCTCTCATAAACACTCTCATACCCTCCCCTGCAAACAAACAATCAACACTGTTTGATCCATACACACACAAACCACATGGCTCTAGTACTAAAACAGGGACATAATCAAAGAGGCTACTTTGAGAAAGATGAAGCCTGGTCCCAATACGACGAAATCATTGATTTAATCGTTCAATCTCAATACTTCACTGCTTTCACCATTGATCCTCCACTCCATACTGAAACTCTTAATGAGTTCTGGGCAAACGCCGAAACGGTGACAGTGAATAACCACATCATTTCCCTAAATTCAACCATCCAAGGGAAAGTACTGGCAATCACACCGGCTACATTAAATAAGACTGGGTCTAGATGATGCTGAAGCACCAGATCATTTTCCCAACTCTGTGTGGTTACCAAGTTACTCTCTCACATGCAGCAATTTTTAAGAAATTCTTTGAACCAAAATATAAACTTTTGTTTCATTACATAATCATGTGCTTGAGTCCAAAAACTGGATCTTATGATCAGATGCCCTCTACTTTTCAACCTATTTTTCATTCCATTGTGAATGAAACAAAATTCAGGGCATCAACACTTTTCTTTAATGAGTTGGTGTTGCATCACCAAAATTCTAAAAAGAAGTTTTTGTTGTATCCAAGGTTCATAATGCAATGCATAATTAAAGAACTTGGAGATGATGTGCTTGTGGGAAAAAACTGTTGTAAAACCATTAACCTCACAAGCATACTCAAGGCATAACAAACTGGCAGCCTTGCCAAGAGATGACCAAGGGGAACAACAAACAGTCCCCATGGAACCACTATCTTCCAAACCCTCACCTAAAAAGGATAAGAAAACCAAACAACAAAAACCCAAACCCACCAACCCTAAAAGAAAGGCAGCTCAGGAAATTGAGATGCCTGAAACTGCAGATGTGCAAGCTGCACTTGTCAAAGATGTGATTGAAACATCCTCTTAGTCGCATCCATCTCAAACCCCCAAAGGAGCACCTATTACCATTATTTTTCAAAGGAAGAAATTTAAAAAGACCATAACTACTAATCCATCCTTTAAAACTGCTGAACCTTTACTACAAACTACTGAACCTGAAACATCTCACACAACCATTGAAATTTCCAAACTTCTCTCTGGGCTAAAAGAAACAATCCCATCAGAACATGTCATTCCCCAACAACCACATCAAACAGGGGAAATACCATCAGAACTTGACATGGATGTGGATGTTATTAGCCTTATCCAAGGAGATGAGGATGAACTAAGGTTTCTAAGCCCAAACTTAGAGATTTTAGGTACATTTGAGGCTACTACTACTCATTTACCATCCAGTGGTAGATTCGAGGATAGAAGTAACATAGCTAAGACCTCATTTGTGGCAATACTGATGAAGGCTTTATGCCTGAGGTAGGAAATCCTCAGAACCAAGACAAAGAGGTTCATGAGACAACTAGGTTGGGCCCAGCTCATGATACAACTGATGATGTCCTCATTAAGGATATCACCAGAGATTCAGATGATTCCATTAATTTGGATGATGATTCAAACTCCACAAAACATGAATTGACGTCTGCTAGTGAAGGTCCTGAATCTGATGTCTCTAAGCTCAAAGAGATAGTCACAACAGATCAGGTTAAAGACCACTTCAACCCTGATTCCCCTAAAGTGGCATCTTCATTACACTCTGAACACCCAAAAACACCCCTACACTAAAAATGCCTACCCAATTCCCTGGGTCATCTAGCATAGACTTGAACCACCTATGCAGCCCAGATGGTGCCCTATACCAGATGATGAACATCCTCATATCCAATCACCTCAAATCCTTCACAACTTCTTTGGAGTTGAAAAACAAAAATAAATTTGAGGTGATCAACAACAAACTCAGTGAGCTGTCAAAGAAAATTGACAACAATACAAGACAGCTTGCCAAGTTATCTGGTAGAACTTCTCTACCTGTTAGGCTTCCAGAAGTGGATGAAGCCAAAAAGGGGGAGAAGATTAAGGAACCAAGAGAGTCACTGGAAGCCAGGATAAAGGCAAAAGTGGCTCTACAACAACAACAACAACAAGAAGAGGAAGCCCAAAAACAATTAGAAGATGAAGATAGGCTCCTTCCTGAAACTAAAGATGAAGCTGAAACATCCCAAGGCCTTAATGAAGAAACTTCTGAAGACTCTGAAAGTACTGAAGACAATCCTTCAGTAGTTTATACTTCCATCAACCCTTCAGTAGTTAACACTTCCAACATAACAACTGAAGAGCCTTCTATGGCAACTGAAGACATTCCAACTCCTATTACAAGGCCTACAACCACTCAAATGCCTGTATTAAACCCTTCTCCCATCTCAATGTCAAAAGAATTACTGGAGAAAAGTTTAATTGCAGCATAGAAGAAAGCCAGGGAAGATGAGATCTGGAACAGCCTAGAAGCAAGGGATGATTTGAGCTACAATGACAAACTCAAAATATATGAAGAAGAGTTGAATAAACAAGCTGCACTTGAAAGAGTTGCCGAGGAAGACAAAAGACAACAAGTGATGTCTTACATTATCAAGAACAGCAAAACTAAAGCTTATTCACTCAAAGGGCTCTCCATGGATAAGCTTACAAGAAGAGCTCAACTTGTTGCTGACAAGATTGCCACTGGAAAAGACAGAAAGGCAAAGAGAGCTGAAGTGATAGATGAATTGGCAGCCAATGGATTTGGTTCAAAAGCCTCAATGTTAAAATGGAAAGAAGACACATTATTTGACACATACAAAAAATTCAAGGCTGATAAGGCTGCAAATCCAGAGAAGTACAAAACTTCTGAAGTATCAACTTCAGTAGTTAAAAATTGCACACTAACGTAATCACTGAACATCATTTACCTACCTTTGATATACCTAATGTGGTGCAAACAGAAGAAGGAAGAGAATCCCACCTGAGGGACACTGAAGTAGAAAACATCCCTCACTCAGGAACATCCCAAGGAACCAACATGGTCCCTTACACTTTAGACTTTGACCAATCTAAAGTTCTGATAATGAAATGGTCATTTACTGATTCCAACAAAGTATTGGTCACAAGGAGAGATCGTTCAAGCAAGGCCTTCAAATCTATGGAAGAACTGAAAAGGCTATCTACACAAGACTTGCTCACAATTCAACATCTTGAACCTGAACAAGGATCTCTCACCAATGAACAACTGAACCAACTCAAGACTTCCATGTTCAAAGAAATCTGGAAGATACTTGATGGCAGGAAAAAACAATAAAGGATTAGATAAGGTTTTGGCTTCATCAATCCAGGGGGAGATTGTAAGGACAAAAAGGATTGAAGAAACCTCTTTTGCTAACCTTAGTCTAATTCCTATTTCTGCCAAAACATTCTAAGTATGAAACTACTGAAGAAAGAAGAAGCTGCTGAAGAAAGATTCAACAAGTACTAAAGAGTAAACATCAGAAGTTCTGAAGTCAAACCAGACAAGTCAACTGAAGAACTACTGAAGACAAACTACTCATCAGTAGTTTGTCACTCATCAGCAGTTGTAACAGAATCTTTCCACCGCCTTATGTTTTAGTAGTTTAGTATTATAACATTACTTTATCTTTTGTACAAGTTCCAAGACTACAGCCTGTTGCAGTCTTGCTTTTGTAACAAGGTTCATGTATATGTTTGTCTATAAATAGATGGGTTAATCCCACTATTTTAGACATCGATTTTAATTGAAACTGAAATCCTTCAAGAGCTTTTACTTAAAATACCATTTCATAATCTGAGAATCTCTTTGCATATTTATTATCATATACATTCTACTGCTTAGATTCTCATTAACTGTCTTTAGTTCATTACATCCAGTGGGAGTAATAACTCCTGTGGAAAGTGAAACTTTACAACTTATTCCGCTGTGCAAACTACTTTGATTAACATGCAAACACATAAGTGTTCATAAGCAAACAACTATTAAAGAGCTAACTGATCAAGCAGATAATCACAAGAAAATATAGCGACATAAATAAATTACTGTCGATCCATTTTAAACTCAAAGCCCTAGCCAAAATATTTATTTACCGTTGTCAATATGGAAACTTCAACCAACACCTGTTGATAGTAAGTAGGTTGGTTTTTAATAACTTTAATAGCAACAAAACGGTTAAGTTCTGTAACCCATCATTTAGCAACTTGCCTAAACGCCCGCTGCCCAAGCATATCTTTTACATTATATTTAGGGGGAATTGTTAGATATATATTTAATCAAAAAAAAGAAACAGAGTAAAGGTACCAACCTTCTGTGTGTTTCCAGATTAACCAGGGGACAATACAAACCTTAGAATGGCTGATTGAGAACCCTAGATTTCAAAAACCAAAATTGAATGCAAACTTAAGTAACTTAAAAAAACGATTCTGATTTTATTTTAGATTAATTTTTTTTTAATATGTGAATTGAGAGATAGAATACCACTACAACAAAAAAACTCTTTTTTTCGACGTTCTCTTATTGATAGTTTCAGTTGTGAAATTGGATTTGCAGAGATGATAGAGATAGAATGAGATGTGGATAGTTTGAATTTGAAGAGTTGTTGTCGATCTTGCCCTAACTCTTCTGATATCTTACTCATCTTCCACATATTCAGGCTTTACAATAGGATTGTATAACCACCTCTTGTAGCTTTGCTTCTAGAAGCAGTTTTACAGTTTAGGTCGTTTGACACTAATTAAAAGGCATATTTACCCTTAAAAAACTTTATTATGTGCATTAAGTGTTGCACCTTAAGCAATTTATACTTGTATTACTTAAGATTTAAGAAGTCCTTATCTCATGCATTATAATATAGTATAGATTTTCATTCTTATTCATATGATTAAAATTGTTGTTTTCTCATAGTACATTAATTTTTATGTTACATCGTAACACACATTTTATTACTTCATATTAGATTTGTCTATCCCGAAAAGTGTCCGGGATATAACTTAGTTGGCTTATATATTATTTATAAATAAGTAGGAAAAAAGAGAGAAAAAAAATGTAACATTGTGTATTTTTTAAAAAATTTAAGAAACAAAAATTTCCATTTTCTCTTCGTTCATAACTATTTAAAAAAAATATATGTACATATACATTTAGACTTGTTGAATATATTGATTTTTTATAAATACATCTTTTCCTCAAATAAACTTTGATATTTTAACACCTTCATTTATTCATTTATTTATTTATTTATAATAATAATAATAATAATAATAATAATAATAATAAATCAGAAAATTTTTCTTACAATATTAAAAGAAGTTGTTTAGTTTTTTTTAGTAAACAAAACCATAACTTATAACCAAACCATCTAAATATGAAGAGGCCATTAAACCAGCCCAGTCCAAGATACCCAGCCCAAGATGTTGTCCCCTACTACACAGCTAAAAAAAAACAAATACACACCAACCAGACTCGAACTCAGGCCTGGAGGCGATTCAAACCCAGCACACACATACACCCACAACCAGTTGAGCCAAGACTCTTTCTGGATTAAGTTCCAATACAAAATAAAGATAAGCCCACTAAAATCTTAATGTTTCTTTCCTTTTTGTTCGCTGCATCAACATTTAACCCAACAAGAATCTTGTTTGACCAATTGATTAGATCAATATACGGTAAGAAGCTTGTAATTGCTTTATTATTATGGTATGACAGACTATACACAATAACACAATCAAAACATTCCAAATTAGAGACTAATCACGCGTTTTACATTAAACATGAGTCAAACATACTAAATCTACGAATTATAGGGTGTTAGTATAAATTGAACATCCCTCAACAAGCCCTATATGCCGAAAACTAAAACCTCACATCCAATTTCCACAAACAATTCGTTTCTATGCTTGAATCGTCGCGACTTTGACTTTCTGTTTGACCCGTGTTCATTCCCTCCATACGATCTGTAAGTTATGATTTTTCTTTGTGAATTTGTTATTCGACATCATATAAACAATAGCCCCGATGTTTCAGGGGCTATTGAGTACGAATTGATACGATTTAGAAAACTAGGGTTCGTTCTTATTATTTGGGGAAGATGACTATGACTAACCATTGCATTTAATCTATTCTGTATCAAAGGAGAGCACCAACTAATCTATAGATCAGATGGTGGTGGGTCATGCCTTTAAATATGTTAATACGGTTTGTGTCTGGGTTCGAATCCAGGCATAAGCTTTTGTTTTTCTTTCAATTAATGAAACAACCTAAGTTGTATTTATATATAATTGAAACCAAATCTAAATGTTCTCAGGGTCTAGACCAGTTGGTTAGGCTTGTGATTTAAAACCTTTGAATCGGGCATTTACCTGGGTTCGAGCCCTAGCCACAACAACATTTTTTTAACCTTTTTATTTATATATTTTACCTATTAAACTTTTAAAATCGATTATAAATACTAAAAGTGGTTTCTAAATTCTATAAAAATTATTTTATGTTATTCAGAAGGCAAAGTTTATTATACAATTTTTAGTTTTTCAAAAATCATTTATTTAATATATATTATAAATATTACAAGTTTATTCAATTATAATTTTAAAATTCCATAAAAATATCTAAACAACTTTATAAAATCCCACAAAAATTATTTTGAACTTGTAGATCAATAAGTATTTTAGAAATAAATTTATTTCCAGAAAAACCGTTTATTTATTATTTTTAGTTAATTTTTGTTATTTTTAATCATAAATAAATCATAATTAATTCATTTTTTTAATATTTTTATACCACAATTTTACATAAATTATTTCTATTCATTTAGAATAGAAATACAAAATTTAATTTGAAAATTCTTTAATTTTAATATTTTTAGATATTAAAATTTTATTTTGACAAATAGAAATAAATATACTAAATATTTAATTTTTGAAAAAATAATTTTATAAAAATTATTTTCATACTTAAAACCTTATAACATGACCATCCTTAATTAAAAACCTACAATAGTCTTTTATTTAATTATTTACCGAATTTCTCTTATTTATTAACAATTTACCTAATTAATAATTAAACAATTACTTATCCCCAAATTAGGAACCCTAGAACTACTTGTAGACTAGAAAACTTAGACTTGTAAGTTTTCCCTTTTACTCAATTATTGCCTTATAAATAGGGTGATAGTTGGACACAAGAGCCACAAATATACCATATCAAGGAACTCAATTCTAGTACTAAGGTGAGTATTTCCTATCCCTTTTTTGCTTTTATTCATTTTTGGGGTGTTACATGTACACTTATACAAATTACAAATACAAGTTCACATTTTTACAATACAATTCTAGTACTATGTGCATTTGCTTACAAACGTACTTTATGCTTAGACATTACATGTAGAATACATTTGTACTTAGTGAAATCATTAACATTGTATAAGCCGACCTTAACATTGGATAGCTCTATTGGATTGACAACCCGCCTAGGTTGATTCTCACCCTTTTTCATCGGAGAATCCGTGGTCATTGTTAAGTTATTATCCATTTAGTGGATAAGTACACCGCCGTTCATTTAGTACATTATACAGTCACAGGATTGATTTCGCTCATTTGTATGTTACATAGTTTACATAATTGCACTGTAGCTTTGCACTTTAATTGTATACCATTTTTCCAACTTACTATATTTATTAAAACTAGGAATGCTCACCAACATTTCTTATGTTGGCAAAACCTATTTTGTACATGTTTCAGGTGCAGTTTGATCTTAGTTCCATAGCATTAGATTTTAGTGCTTGCTTTTAATAAGTTATTTCAAATTTCATGTTTCGTTCAGACTATTGTATTTTTTCACATTTCATCTATGTAAGACAATTTAAATTATTCAATAATATATTTACATTTTAGTACCATGTGCTTTTGAACAATCATCACTACGTGACACCTCGATGATTCCGCCATCGGTTGGGGTGTTACAGATTGGTATCAGAGCCATGGTTATAGGGAATTAGGTTATTAGAAAAATAATCTAGTCTATAACCGTAGGATTTTAACCAGTACTTGCTTCTCTTGCGTGCAACTCTACTTGTTTCTATTTTCTATCTTCATCCTATTACTTGTCCCTACTTTAACCCCTACTAGATGATTGTCCAAACCTGAACTGCCTTGAAGATCCCGTTCAAGTTCTAGATTTTAATAACGAACACGTGCAATCTGGAAGGGTGAACGCCTGTATTCTGAGTTTTCTGTCTAGGACTGGCATTGCGCATAAATCCCAATCAGACGAGGGACCCGGATGCCTACCTAGGAATTCTCGGGATGAGTGTTCACTTATAGGCTAAAGCATGTCTTCACTATGTTATTAGAATCTAGAAGCTTTGATAAGTCAACGTTTTCATTTATTCGTTTTAATTAATGAATAAATGATTGCACTCGCTTCCCTTAACTAAGCTCTAAAATCTCAAAATTTTACAACTTAAATCAATCCCATTTCATAATCATATATGAATTTCACGATCACACCTTACCATCTTAGCCACTTGTTTAAATATTTTTAACACCCTACCCAAATCATATTATTTTCTTTCTCGACATATTATATAATTTTAAACTATAACCTCCTATCTTAGCACAACACTAAAGATTTCATAATATTGTCAAATGTTCATCACCTATAAACTATGAAAAATATATATTTTGTCAACAGATGTCCTCAAAACTTAATTAATTACTAAATTCAAATATTTTTCGATATAATGCCACCTTGATCTTCAAAAAAAAAAAAAAAAAAAAAAAAAAAACCTAATGTCACACTAACAGGAATATTTTAATCAAAGCTCACTTAGTTTATACTATTTAATGACTTTTGCTTTAAAGTACAAAATCAATTTTGAAAATAAAATCTTCTTATCCATAGGAACAAGTTTAGTCTCCAAATACCCCATTGACAACAACTCATTTTCAACTTGTTCAAACTTTTACAATTTTTGGCATATACCGCAATCATGTTTTCTCATACACTTGATTCCAACCTTTGATCCAAACCCCACAATTTACATTGCCACATAATCCCCTTACTATAAAATAAGCTCTTTATCAACTATCTTCACATTCACTATCTCTCACAACTTTGATTCGCTTCAAGATTTTTCACCATCCTCTCAAGAATTAGACTCATATCTTTCACCTTCTCAAAACTAGTTACCCATGATAACCAAACTATTGAAACTTGATTGTGTGTTGCATCAAACTTAATCCTTAGTTATACACGAGGACTCGATTATCTACCATATTTGAACATTTGATATTATAAATCATGGAATATGAACTATTTGTTATAATCGCACTTAGAGTAATTAACATTGTCTTGGACAACTCTATTACAACTCACATGCTATACTTGATACTTGATTGCTTACATGTACATATTATCAATTTGTAATTTATGTGTGTAATTATTAGTACACTTAATCAAACTACTGATAGAGGATGAAGTACTTGCTCAACAGTTAGTAGAGTACCAAATAACCTACTCAACGATTGGTAGATGTCATCATGCCTGCTCAACAGTCGGTAGAGGCCCTACAACCTGCTCAACGACTGGTAAAGGCTATCACACCTGCTCAACAATCGGTAGAGGTTCTACTCACTGACTGGTAGAAGTCTTTTTCCTGCTCAACAGTTGGACTTATTTTTGGATACATTGTATATGGTCCAATCACAAGGTTATTTGCATTATTTTACATGTGGGTGTAGAGTTATAGAAGGACACAAAACCCTAATGTAAGGTAAATTGGTGATTGTGGTCTGGAACGTAATCATGAATTTACAGGTACGTTAAGGTAGTGTAAAATTCTATCAAGGAGTTCGGTAGGTAACCAATTATAAACTCTAATTACCTGGTAGTTCATTTAGTCCTTCAATAGTCAATCAACACATGCGTAGGATTGGTACTTTTATACAGACCCTTACCCTCCTAGTTAGTTCGGACCCACGTTATTCAAATCTTAATCCTATTTACTCCACCATAAAACTCATACATATCATCCCATCATTCGAAACACTTTATCGTAGCACCTTAAAAATTTTGACATACTAAACGGTTGACGTCCAAACATTTACCCAACAACCCTCAACCCTATGTTTTAATAACTTCGGGACGAAGTTCCCAAAAGTAGGGAGACTGTAACATTGTGTATTTTTTAAAAAATTTAATAAACAAAAATTTCCATTTTCTCTTCGTTCATAACTATTTAAAAAAAATATATGTACATATACATTTAGACTTGTTGAATCTATTGATTCCTTATAAATACATCTTTTCCTCAAATAAACTTTGATATTTTAACACCTTCATTTATTCATTTATTTATTTATAATAATAATAATAATAATAATAATAATAATAAATCAGAAAATTTTTCTTACAATATTAAAAGAAATTGTTTAGTTTTTTTTAGTAAACAAAACCATAACTTATAACCAAACCATCTAAATCTGAAGAGCCCATTAAACCAGCCCAGTCCAAGATACCAAGCCTGTAACACCCCAACCGATGGCGGAAACATCGAGGTGTCACGTATGAATGATTGTTTAGTAGCTCATGGTAATACATATGTTTACATAATCCTTTAATACAATATTAAATTACATTAACTGTCTTGAATGAAATCTAGTACATCCAAAAATCAAACAAAGCATAAAACTCCAAATATCTTCTCATGCTAGCTCTAGACTTCAAGCATCATTATTTCCTGTTGAATTGTAAAAATGGGGGGGGGGTCAACTAGAAGTTGGTGAGAATACATAAGCCATATCAAGCAATTATGTTTAAGAATAAAAGTTTAGCAATTCATATGTCTATCGTAAGTTTAAGTCTACATGAATAAACATGAAATGTTGAATCGACATAATCAAACCTCCGACTAGTTTAGGTCCATCCGTCATCCACGGTTCACCTTAATATTATGTTGGAACGATAACAATCACCCGCGCTCCCCATAAAAGATGGTCAACGAATATAGGTGGGATTGTCAATCCAATAGATCTATTATTGAGTATCGCCGGCTTGGCCATAGCTAATGATTATGTATTGTTGAAACTTGTTGAAACGAGTCTAACTGTTGTTGTTGTCTAAATCATGAGGCATTAAAGTTTACAACTAGACATGTATGTAGAATTGCTTAAGTATAATGTTGCAAGTATAAAGAATTGCATAAAGATGGTTACGTAAACTCACCTTAGCAAAGTATTAAGTCTCGAGAAAAAGTATAAGTGTAGCCCCAAAGTTGCCAAGTATTACCCTATGTATAAGGTAACAAATAAGTCTAAGTCTATCTAGTCTACAAGTATATTCTAGGGTTTCGAATTGGGGATAAGTATTCGTTTGATTAATAAATAAAATGTTCAATAATAAGAGAAATTTGATAGATAAATAAACAAAAGTCTTTTTGTAAATTTTAAATTAAAGATGGTCACATTGTAAAGTTTTAAGTATGAAAATAATTTTTATAAAATTATTTTCTTAAAAATAGAATATTTAATCTATTTATTTCAAATTGCCAAAATATAACTTTAATATTTAAAAATATTAAAATTAAAGAATTTTTAAATTAAAAATTTTATTTCTGTACTAAATGGACAGAAATAATTTATATAAAATTTTGGTGCAAAAATATTGAAAAAAGAATTTATTATGATTTATTTATGATTAAAACTAACAAAAATTAATTAAAAATGTTAAATAAATGATTTTTCAGAAATAAAAATCATTTCAGAAATGTTTAGTGTTATATAAACTCAGAATAATTTTTGTGGGAATTTATATAATCGTTTTGATATTTTTATAGAATTTTATAATTAAAATAGAATAAACTTGAAATATTTATTATATATATATATTAAATAAATAATTTTTGGAAAACTAAAAATTGTATGTTAAACTTTTCTACTAGAATAACATAAAATAATTTTTGTAGAATTTATAAAGGAGTTTTAGCATTTTAAAACCATTTTTAAAATACTAATGATTATATATCCCCAAAATAAGATATATGAACCCTAGATTCTTAATCAGTTTTCATACGCGATCAGACCCTAATTAACCATAGGGTTAATGACCTAAAAGTGCCGATTAGCAACTATGAATCATCAATTGTTTCATACCTGCGAGATATAATGATGAACAAGCTAAACAAGACCCGACAAAAAGCTTAAACAATTCGTATATCTGGAGCGACGGGATGTGAAATATGATATGGGGGTTTTCTTAATCGGCGATATTAGGGTATGATTGTGGGTTGAATCGAGTTATTGTGTACCAATTTTATGCAATCTAAACAAGGGTTTATAAACTAAAAAGAAAACGATTGAAAAGGCTTAATTGATCCGCGATTGATGGTATTAATGCGTTGGTAGCTGGTATGGAAAGTGCATTAAGGCTGGTCAATTCATTCCATAGATAATTTCGATCAAAACGCGGATTTGAATATGAATTGGAATGTGTAGGACTCGCAGTTGACCTTATAAAGTCAACTGTGCAGGAATAAGGAATGGTTAAGTTTATTTTGTTTGGTAGTCCAACACAATATGGTCTGTAGCTCAGATGGTTGGAGTTGTTTGTGAACTGGTTGGCTCGTGGACAGACCCGGGTTCGAGTCTAGTCCACAACATTTTTTTAACAAAAAAAGGAAGGGAATTAAGTGGGACATGGGTCGGTTTTCTTGTGCTCTTGGGGGTTTGGGCTTCTACGAAAATTGGGCTCAGAATTGTGGTTGGTTTGGGTTGGAATTTGATGGGTTTATTGTTTTAGATTGGTTAAAAAAATCTGCTTATTCAATATTATTATTATTATTATTATTATTATTATTATTATTATTATTATTATTATTATTATTACCAAGTGATAATTACATAAATGTATATATATATATGTCTGTGTGTATAAAATTGTGAGTTAAAGAAAATAAGACTTAGGCATATTTGTATAAAAAAAAATACGTATAAAAGAAAGACCTTTATTTATTAAGATTTGGGGAAAAATGCACAATGTTACAGTCTCCCCTACTTTTGGGAACTTCGTCCCGAAGTTATTAAAAACACAGAGTTGAGGGTGATTGGGTAGAAATGAAAATAATTGTGAATTGGAAAATTTGGGTTATAGCATGACATGAATAGAATAAACGGTCTCGAATAGTTGGATAAGAGGTTTGTTATTTGTGAGTTTTAAGGGTAGGTTTAGGTGTGTCTTGAAATCGCGATGAGAATAAGAATCTTAAGTTTTAGGAATCCTAAAAGAAATGTATGAGTTGATGGACTATAGAAAGACTAAATGAACTGCCAGGTAACTAGAGTTTATAGTTGGTTATTTTACTGAAAACCTTGATAGATTTTCACACTACCTTAACGTACCTGTAAATTCATGATTACGTTCCAGACCGCAATCACCAATTTACCTTACATTAGGGTTTTGTGTCCTTCTATGACTCTAAACACATATGTAAGTAATGCAAAATAACCTTTGAATCGTATACAATGTATCTAAAAATAAGTCCAACTGTTGAGCAGGAAAAAGACCTCTACCAGTCAGTGAGTAAGAACCTCTACCGATTGTTGAGCAGGTTCGATAGCCTCTACCAGTCGTTGAGCAGGTTGTAGGGCCTCTACCGACTGTTGAGCAAGCATGATGACCTCTACCAATCGTTGAGTAGGTTATTTGGTACTACACTAACTGTTGAGCAAGTACTTCATCCTCTATCAGTTGTTTGATTAAGTG
Organism: Ambrosia trifida; assembly: GCA_028751855.1. NCBI lineage: Eukaryota > Viridiplantae > Streptophyta > Magnoliopsida > Asterales > Asteraceae > Ambrosia > Ambrosia trifida. Next base: position 57,258,541 of record CM054128.1, on the reverse strand, counting down.
TACCAATTATTACACACATAAATTGCAAATTGATAATATGTACATGTAAGCAATCAAGTATCAAGTATAGCATGTGAGTTGTAATAGAGTTGCCCTAGACAAGGTTAATGACTCTAGATGTGTCTATAGCAAACAGTTCTAGTATCAAATGTTCAAATATGGTAAATAATCGAATCCTCATGTATAACTAGGGATTAAGTTTGATGCAACACACAATCAAGTTTCAATAGTTTGGTTATCATGGGTAACTAGCTCATGTGTGAGAAGGTGAAGGATATGAATTTAGTTCTTGAGAGGATGATGAAAAATCTTGAAGCAGAATCAAGGTTGTGAGAGATAGTGAATGTGAAGATAGTTGATAAAGAGTTTATTTTATAGTATGGAGATTATATGATTTGGGTAGGGTGTTGGATATTTAAAAATGGCTAAGATGGTAAGATGAAGTGTGATTGTGAAATCCATGAGATTGATTTAAGCTGTAAAATTTTGAGATTCTAGAGCTTGGTTAAGGAAAGTGAATGTAATCATCTATTCATTAATTAAAACGAATAAATGAAAACGTTGACTTATCAAAGATTCTAGATTCTAATAACACAGTGAAGACATGCTTTAGCCTATAAGTGAACACTCATCCCGAGAATTCCCAGGTGCAATCCGGGTCCCTCGTCTGATTGGGATTTATGCGCAATGCCAGCCTAGACAGAAAACTCAGAATAGAGGCGTTCACCCTTTCAGATTGCACGTGTTCGTTATTAAAATCTCGAACTTCGACAAGGTCTCAAGGTGGTTCAGGCTAAACCTGAGGATTTTGTCCTATTAGTCTAAGAGTAGATCCAGTGATGGAGAGCAATCTCCTTGTAGGGATGAAAGTAGGGATAAGAAGAGGGAGATAGAGAATAGAAAGTAAAAGGAGCAAATACTGGTTATAATCCTATGGTTATAGACTAGATTATTTTTCCAATAACCTAATTCCCTATAACCAAGGCTCTGATACCAATCTGTAACACCCCAACCGATGGCGGAAACATCGAGGTGTCACGTATGAATGATTGTTCAGTAGCTCATGGTAATACATATGTTTACATAGCCCTTTAATACAATATTAAATTACATTAACTGTCTTGAATGAAATCTAGTACATCCAAAAATCAAACAAAGCATAAAACTCCAAATATCTTCTCATGCTAGCTCTAGACTTCAAGCATCATTATTTCCTGTTGAGTTGTAAAAATGGGGGGGGTCAACTAGAAGTTGGTGAGAATACATAAGCCATATCAAGCAATTAAGTTTAAGAATAAAAGTTTAGCAATTCATATGTCTATTGTAAGTTTAAGTCTACATGAATAAACATGAAATGATGAATCGGCATAATCAAACCTCCGACTAGTTTAGGTCCATCCCGTCATCCACGGTTCACCTTAATATTATGTTGTAACGATAACAATCACCCGCGCTCCCCATAAAAGATGGTCAACGAATCTAGGTGGGATTATCAATCCAATAGATCTATTATTGAGTATCGCCGGCTTGGCCATAGCTAATGATTATGTATTGTTGAAACTTGTTGAAACGAGTCTAACTGTTGTTGTTGTCTAAATCATGAGGCATTAAAGTTTACAACTAGACATGTATGTAGAATTGCTTAAGTATAATGTTGCAAGTATAAAGAATTGCATAAACATGGTTACGTAAACTCACCTTAGCAAAGTATTAAGTCTCGAGAAAAAGTATAAGTGTAGCCCCAAAGTTGCCAAGTATTACCCTATGTATAAGGTAACAAATAAGTCTAAGTCTATCTAGTATACAAGTATATTCTAGGGTTTCGAATTGGGGATAAGTATTCGTTTGATTAATAAATAAAATGTTAAATAAATAAGTGAAATTTGATAGATAAATAAACAAAAGTCTTTTTGTAAATTTTAAATTAAAGATGGTCACATTATAAAGTTTTAAGTATGAAAATAATTTTTATAAAATTATTTTCTTAAAAATAGAATATTTAATCTATTTATTTCAAATTGTTAAAATATAACTTTAATATTTAAAAATACTAAAATTAAAGAATTTTTAAATTAAAAATTGTATTTCTGTACTAAATGGGCACAAATAATTTATATAAAATTTTGGTGCAAAAATATTGAAAAAAGAATTTATTATGATTTATTTATGATTAAAACTAACAAAAATTGATTAAAAATGTTAAAGAAATGATTTTTCAAAAATAAAAATCATTTCAGAAATGTTTAGTGTTATATAAACTCAGAATAATTTTTGTGGGAATTTTTATAATCGTTTTGATATTTTTATAGAATTTTATAATTAAAATAGAATAAACTTGAAATATTTATTATATATATTAAATAAATAATTTTTGGAAAACTAAAAATTGTATGTTAAACTTTTCTACTAGAATAACATAAAATAATTTTTGTAGAATTTATAAAGGAGTTTTAACATTTTAAAACCATTTTTAAAATACTAATGATTATATATATATATAAGTAAAAGGGTAAAAAAAAATGTTTGCACATGCTAGGGGTCGAACCCAGGCTTGCAGCCGGTTCCCCTGTCTTAGTCACGAGGTGGGTACCAACTGATCTGTGGATCAGTTGGTGTTAAGCTTCTGTTTGTTTAAATTATATATTCATGTCTGCAGGTTATATATCCCCAAAATAAGATATATGAACCCTAGATTCTTAATCAGTTTTCATACGCGATCAGACCCTAATTAACCATAGGGTTAATGACCTAAAAGTGCCGATTAGCAACTATGAATAATCAATTGTTTCATACCTGCGAGATATAATGATGAACAAGCTAAACAAGACCCGACAAAAAGCTTAAACAATTCGTATATCTGGAGCGACGGGATGTGAAATATGATATGGGGGTTTTCTTAATCGGCGATATTAGGGTATGATTGTGGGTTGAATCGAGTTATTGTGTACCAATTTTATGCAATCTAAACAAGGGTTTATAAACTAAAAAGAAAACGATTGAAAAGGCTTAATTGATCCGCGATTGATGGTATTAACGCGTTGGTAGCTGGTATGGAAAGTGCATTAAGGCTGGTCAATCATTCCATAGATAATTTCGATCAAAACGCGGATTTGAATCTGAATTGGAATGTGTAGGACTCGCAGTTGACCTTATAAAGTCAACTGTGCAGGAATAAGGAATGGTTAAGTTTATTTTGTTTGGTAGTCCAACATAATATGGTCTGTAGCTCAGATGGTTGGAGTTGTTTGTGAACTGGTTGGCTCGTGGACAGACCCAGGTCTAGAGGCGATTCAAACCCAGCACACACACACACCCACAAACCAGTTGAGCCAAGACTCTTTCTGGATTAAGTTCCAATACAAAATAAAGATAAGCCCACTAAAATCTTAATGTTTCTTTCCTTTTTGTTCGCTGCATCAACATTTAACCCAACAAGAATCTTGTTTGACCAATTGATTAGATCAATATATGGTAAGAAGCTCGTAATTGCTTTATTATTATGGTATGACAGACTATACACAATAACACAATCAAAACATTCCAAATTAGAGACTAATCACGCGTTTTACATTAAACATGAGTCAAACATACTAAATCTACGAATTATAGGGTGTTAGTATAAATTGAATCGTCGCGACTTTGACTTTCTGTTTGACCCGTGTTCATTCCCTCCATACGATCTGTAAGTTATGATTTTTCTTTGTGAATTTGTTATTCGACATCATATAAACAATAGCCCCAATGTTTCAGGGCCCATTGAGTACGAATTGATACGATTTAGAAAACTAGGGTTTGTTCTTATTATTTGGGGAAGATAACAATGACTAACCATTGCATTTAATCTATTCTGTATCAAAGGAGAGCACCAACTAATCTATAGATCAGATGGTGGTGGGTCATGCCTTTAAATCTGTTAATACGGTTTGTGTCTGGGTTCGAATCCAGGCATAAGCTTTTATTTTTCTTTCAATTAATGAAACAACCTAAGTTGTATTTATATATAATTGAAACCAAATCTAAACGTTCTCATGGTCTAGACCAGTTGGTCAGGCTTGTGATTTAAAACCTTTGAATCGGGCATTTACCTCGGTTCGAGTCCTAGCCACAACAACATATTTTTTAACCTTTTTATTTATATATTTTACCTATTAAACTTTTAAAATCGATTATAAATACTAAAAGTGGTTTCTAAATTCTATAAAAATTATTTTATGTTATTCAGAAGGCAAAGTTTATTATACAATTTTTAGTTTTTCAAAAATCATTTATTTAATATATATTATAAATATTACAAGTTTATTCAATTATAATTTTAAAATTCCATAAAAATATCTAAACGACTTTATAAAATCCCACAAAAATTATTTTAAACTTGTAGATCAATAAGTATTTCACAAATAAATTTATTTCCAGAAAAACCATTTATATAATATTTTTAATTAATTTTTGTTATTTTTAATCAAAAATATATCATAATAAATTCATTGTTTAATATTTTTATACCACAATTTTACATAAATTATTTCTATTCATTTAGAACAGAATTACAAAATTTAATTTGAAAATTCTTTAATTTTAATATTTTTAGATATTAAAATTTTATTTTGACAAATAGAAATAAATATACTAAATATTCAATTTTTGAGAAAATAATTTTTTAAAAATTATTTTCATACTTAAAATCTTATAACATGACCATCCTTAATCAAAAATCTACAATAGTCTTTTATTTAATTATTTACCGAATTTCTCTTATTTATTAACAATTTACCTAATTAATAATTAAATAATTACTTATCCCCAAATTAAGAACCCTAGAACTACTTGTAGACTAGAAAACTTAGACTTGTAAGTTTTCCCAATTACTCAGTTATTGCCTTATAAATAGGGTGATAGTTGGACACAAGAGCCACAAATATACCATATCAAGAAACTTAATTCTAGTACTAAGGTGAGTATTTCCTATCCCCTTTTTGCTTTTATTCATTGTTGGGGTGTTACATGTACACTTATACAAATTACAAATACAAGTTCACATTTTTACAATACAATTCTAGTACTATGTGCATTTGCTTACAAACGTGCTTTATGCTTAGACATTACATGTAGAATACATTTATACTTAGTGAAATCATTAACATTGTACAAGCCGACCTTAACATTGGATAGCGCTATTGGATTGACAACCCGCCTAGGTTGATTCTCCCCCTTTTTCATCGGAGAATCCGTGGTCATTGTTAAGTTATTATCCATTTAGTGGATAAGTACACCGCCGTTCATTTAGTACATTATACAGTCACATGATTGATTTCGCTCATTTGTATGTTACATAGTTTACATACTTGCACTGTAGCTTTGCAATTGAATTGTATACAATTTTTCCAACTTACTATATGTATTAAAACTAGGAATGCTCACCAACATTTCTTATGTTGGCAAAACCTATTTTGTAAATGTTTCAGGTGCAGTTTGATCTTAGTTCCATAGCATTAGATTTTAGTGCTTGCTTTTAATAAGTTATTTCAAATTTCATGTTTCGTTCAGACTATTGTATTTTTTTTCACATTTCATCTATGTAAGACAATTTAAATTATTCAATAATATATTTACATTTTAGTACCATGTGCTTTTGAACAATCGTCACTACGTGACACCTCGATGATTCCGCCATCGGTTGGGGTGTTACAAAAAAATTTATAAAATGAAGGATTTGCGTCTTAAATTATATGAGTTTATTAAGGGAGAGGCTAACGTAAAAAGTCACTTATTGTACAAAGTGTAAGAAACAATATGGAGCGTATGATTAAATTTGATAATTAGGGACACGATCGTAATTTCTTAACGTGATTAAAGTTCCACCCCCATTTTTTAAAACGACCATAACTTTTTCATACGACATTATTTTTTTTAAGAAAATTACACCATAAAAACAAGCTTTTCATCCTCTTTCATTTCCATACCATATTGCTATACTTTTTTTTTATGGGTTGATATTACTTGCGTCTAAATGTAAGCACTTGATATTATTACTTGCGTTTAAACATGTCTGAACCAAAAACAAGCCTAGTAACTGCAGCGAGTGGGGGTGGTTCGAACATGTGAACTTTTTGGCTGCTTTTACTACATATATAAAAAAAAAGTAGAATAAATGAGTAAAGAAATCAGTATGCAATGCTTCCTGTTACAATTGAGTCTGCAGCATCAAATGAGCAATGGTCAGGTTACTCATAGATCAATTTATGATATTAAAAAAGAAAGCTAAAAGATCATACCAAAATTAAAGTACTAAAACTACAGAGACACAAAATAGTAAATGGCACTGCATATGGGTACAATATAATTCAAGTGATTCATGATTTCTGCATATTCAAAATACTCTGAACTCTGCAATTCCGAGTCACTGGATGGGACATAAACTAAATAATATTTGTTGATTTTGACAAAAGCATTGAAATATAGTGTCAAAATATAGGAATTCATATCTTGAATTACTAAATAAAGAAAGATAATCACATATATTGAACAAACAAATGTTACATGCTCCCTTTTCTATCTGAAATCGACTCTAAAATAACTAAATTTAGCGTCAATAATCAACAGAAGATTTGAACATGCTAAATTTAGGGCAAAATGGTTGATAACTTGCGTTTTATTGAGGGTATACTTGGGTTTTAGAAACGCAAGTTATACCTGATAAGACGACCCGATCAAAACCAAGTTATACATGCTAAAACGCAAGTAAGTAATATCAAGTTTTTACATTTAGACGCATGTTATTTTTGTTTTAACGCAAGTAGGTAATATCAAGTTTATATATTGTGTGGAGCCATATCTATTTAATGTAATCATAACTTTTTTTATTATAAGAACTACCAACTTCAATATGAAATTGAGACAGTCAATTATATATACAAATACTTTGCTAACAGCATTAGTCTACAACGAGAGATGAGGTGAGCCAAAAAAATTGTAATCTTACGTAAAGGGGAATATCGATTATTGCACCACGATCATAGCGAGCAGGCTCTGGGGGAAGAGGTGATAGTCTTGAGGTTGCAGGAGGAACACTTCCATGAGCCTGATATATTTCCATTATTATTAACGGATTTCTTAATATGTTCAAAACTACATCAAACCCATTACCCACCATTGCAGACTTATTTCTTTTTAATTGCTTGTTTAGGAATTCCACACAAACCAAGGCTTTTCCTTTCATTGCACATTTAGTAAAAATCAACCTACTCATTTGTTCTACTTTTTTTTTATATATGCAGTAAAAGCAGCCGAAAAGTTCGCATGTACGAACCAGCCCCACTAGCTGCAGTTACTAGACTTGTTCTGGTTCAGACATGTTTAAACGCAAGTAATAATATCAAGTGCTTACATTTAGACGCAACTACTATCAACCCAGCAAAAAAAAAAGTATAGCAATATGGTATGAAAATGAAAGAGGATGAAAAACTTGTTTTTATGGTGTAATTATTCTTAAAAAATAATGTCGTGTGAAAAAGTTATGACCGTTTTAAAAATGGGGGTGGAACTCAACCATTGTGGGTTATGCCTATTTTGTCATTCTCCTCCTTTTTTAGAACTCAACGTATATTTTTCCCCTTTCAATCTCATTTAATTAATTTATTTTGATCAAATACCCAATATACTTCTTATACTTTATATGTTAAACTACTTTTTACACTGAGCTTTCTCAATTAAGATTATAGATTAATATATTTTATAATTTTTAAAAAGGTTAAAGGTCGCATAATCTACTTTAATTTTCTTTTATTCTCACCCATCCCTCACGTAATACTTGTATCAATTAAAAGAAAAAATGATTTAGATAAGATTTTCTTAATTCTATATTTCTTATGGAGCATATGTATCTCACTTTCTTTTTCTTTCAATCTATAATAAGACTATACTATACTATTCAATTCAAACACATGTGTGACCACAATTTATTCTCAATATTATTCAAATAATCACTCACTCCTGTCTATTCCTTTCCCCTTTAAAAAAAAGAAAACTAATCTTCTTCCTTTATAGTCAACTCATCAGTCAAAATCCCCAAATTCTAGGGCTCATACTCTTCATACCAAAATTAACCACTTCAATCAAACCAATAACTGTTTCCAAATGAATCCAAAGCTTCCATTTTGCATAATAAATTCAAAATCTTGAAACAATTTGCAGATTACAAATGGCGCTGAAGGTTCCAGCTGCAGAAGCTGCAAAAGTAGCAATTGAATCAATTGGATGTGGGTATGATATTTCATTGGATCTAAGGCTAAAATATCGAAAAGGGTATGATAAAAATCGAAGCTTTCGGTTGATTGAAGTTGATGAGGATGAAGGGAGAGACATTGTGCTGCCTGGTGGGATATTAATATCCAATGTTTCCAAATGGGTTAAGTGTGATAAAGGGGAAAGGACTCGGTTTAGTTCTGATGTTCTTTTGTTTCAGCAGGTATGGGTTTGAGTTTAATTTGATTAATGTTTGTGGGGTTGGTTTTTAAAAAAATAATAATAATGTTTTTGTTTTGTTTGTGGGTTTGGTGGGGTGGGGAGGTAAAGGGTGTGTTTTTATGTAGTCATGGATATAGCATTATTGCATTGTGTAGTCTATGGTTTGTTGATCATATGATTGTACCAAACCATGTGCTTTTTGGGTTCTTTTTATGTTATTATTTTGGTTGTGTATAATGTGTAGAGGAGGTTTTGAGATAGAACATAGGTTTTTTTTTTCTCCGAGAACACGGAGACGAAGATAACTCAATTCAATTATTCAATTTTAAAATATAATAAAATGCAGTTTTATTCATATCTATTGGAATTAAAAAAATAAAAAAATAACTTGTGAACAAATTTCATTTATTTATAAAACCTACGCATGTGTAGGTAAACGTTTAAAAGTTAAAACAAAAAAAAAAATTACATGTGAACTAATTCAAGGGGTTTTTTTGTGTTTTTGTGTGTGTGTGTGAGCATAACATATGCATTTGTATGTAAGAAGTAGAGACTTATAAAGATATGATTCATTGAAGGATTTAGGTTTTTTTTTTTTAATTTTTTTTATGTTCTTGCAATAACCTAGTGTCTGTAATTAACCTCACTCTAAATATGTGTGTTGGCAATCTTTGTTGTTGTAGGTGATGACCATAACATCATCATATTATATATCCTATGGTTTATCTTGATGATCGCATGATTAAACATATAAAGTTATACACCGAATGCTTTTTAGATCGAGTCTGTTTTTTTTTACTATAATTATGTTAGTTGCATATAATCAGTGTTATATGACGTGTATGTTTGTCATTTGCAGATGTCTGAGCAATTCAACCAAGAAATATCGTTAACCGGAAAGATTCCTTCGGGCCACTTTAACACAATGTTTGAGTTTTCAGGAAATTGGCAAAAAGACGCGTCTAGTACTAAAACCCTTGCGTTTGATGGGGTTTTCATTTCACTGTACACCGTTGCATTAGAAAAATCTCAAATGGTACTCTGTGATCATGTGAAGAACGCTGTTCCGTCCTCATGGGAGCCTTGTCAGCTAGCAAGGTGAGGTTCAAAACTGGTCGACCATTTGACCCGTAATCAATTAAATCTAACAATTAAGAAATAGGTTTCCCTTTGTAGAGCCCACTAAGTTTGTATTAGTGTTGTCTATGCATGTGTATCAGGTTTATTGAAAAATTTGGCACACATATCATTGTGGGTGTAAAGATGGGAGGAAAAGATGTGATATACATGAAACAGAAGCATGCATCATCCCTCCAACCTGCTGATGTACAGAAAAAGTTAAAGGAAATGGCAGACAAGAGATTTTTGGACTCCGATGAACAATATGTGATTGATTCTGAAAACGTTTCGCCAAAGGACAAGGTATTTTCGTAGTTTATATTGGGATATATATTTTATTTTCCAAGAAATATATCTACAAGAATATTATGTTGCTATCTTTATTAAGTTCTTGTGGTGGATTATAGAACCAACGGATGGCTTCTGCCTTTAACCCCTTACCCCGTTGAAGGTCACATGCCCAAAGCTAGTTACCTGATCCCATGTTAGCGTGGTATTGGCGAGGTTCCCTGTCACGATCAGTAATAGGTTTTCACGAGTCACGACCACTAAAAAAGGGAAAAAAAGCCTTTGGATTCCTTGTTAGTAGTAATCATTAGATGGGCATAGTGTTTCAATAGAACTGTTTAAATACCTTATGTTATCACCAAAAAAAATTTAAAAAAAAAGGAATTGCTGGATCCCTGATTAGTAGTAATCATTAGATGGGCCTACTAGTGTTTGAATAAAACTATTAAAATACTTTATGTTACCTTTTCTGATGCTTAAGTAAAATTGTGTGAAATCAAACCTCTGTCCTCATTCAAGTAACAAAGTTATATCCTCTTATCATCAAGGAAAAGACCAAAAGTTATTATTTGAATATGGGTTAAACTCTTTAAATTTAATTTGTAAGTTATGAGGTGTGGAGGGATTTGATATTCATATAGGTTGAAGACTCCTGTGTTGACTATCAGACATATCATAGAGGGACCAGTTCTGATTAAACTTGATATTGATGGGTCAAAATAGGTTTCCTTTTGGCATGGGTTGACCCACAAGGCCATGGACACTTTTTTATTCAGCTTTTTAGAATTTTTTTCAAAATTATTATTGTGTTCAAGTGTAATGATAATATCAATATCATTGTGATCATAATCTGATTTGTTTTTATAAAGCAATCTAGGAGGTTTTATGCCTTTTTACATTTGTGACCGATTTCCTTTTTATGTAACCTTTTTCTATGATGAACTTGTTTTACCCACTAGAAACAAAAAGTAAACTCAAATTGACCCATGGGTTGAAATTTCTACCTATAGTATTATTATATTCTTGGTTTTAAAAAGCGCATAGTCGCATCGCACTCTTGAGTTGTGATTTTTAGAACCAAGATTTTTTTTTTCTTTTTGAGACATTTTGGAATCCAACTATTGGAAGTACAACTTTAGCAACATGGATAGGTTTCGGGTAAGATCATGGTTTAAAAAAACGGGTGAGGCGTACGCCTTGAGGTGCGCCTCAAGGCGAAACTCTAAGAAAACGAGTCTAAGGCGCGCCTCATGGGGTTCAGATTGTACATACGCCTCTAAGGGCTGAGGTGCTAAGAAAATGTGCGCCTTAGGTGCACCTCGGGTGGTTTAGGGTGTTTTTTATGCTGTTTTTTTTGGTGGTTTAGACTTTTTGGGTCAATTATTTTATTTTTGATGTTTTAGACTTTTGTAGGTCAACTATTTTATTTTTTATAGACAAATAATTTTTATATTTATTTTTTAACTGCGCCTCGAGCTTACGCCTCGGTTCATCTCAAGGCTTACGCCTCATGAGGCGAAGGGAAAACGCCTCGAGGCTCGTTTCCGTTCTTTTAAACTTTGGGTAAGATAGCATCTCCAAATAGAACATAAAGAATCTTGGACCCAAAAATCCCAGTCCTTTCCTGTTAGAACCCACTGATCGTACTACAGTCCTAGCATGTAATGAAAACATCCAGGTTTGGTTACGGGTACCTAATGTGTTTTATGTTGAGGACCATGCTTAACCGGGACTGGACCATGGCTAGGATAGGGCCTTGTGAGTGCACCTCAAGATAACACATGTCCATCATGAGATATAGTTTAGAGCTTGTATCGGCCTTAGAAAGCTTTGGGTTAGGCCTGAGGTGCTCATCTTGATCTTGTGAAACCTAGGCTAGATTCATTTGGCTTTTAGTTTTCTGTAGGGTATGTCGTTGAAGAATCTTAAGCTGAGTTTTTTATTCCTTCTGATAAATTTGTCGGGGTAGTGTCCCTTCTCCTGATGCAGCTTATAGTGGAGTTTCTGTGAAAGATTTAAACTTAAACACAAACCATAAAAACATTCATGTCCTAAAAGCCGATTTATCACCTTCCTTATCATATAGCTTAAACATCAACTTAAATCCTCTATTTGTTTCAGCATGACGTAAGAGAGCAGCGGCTAAGATTTGCAGATATCGACTCCTCAAGCTCTTATTCTTATAAGGAGGTATCCTTCAGTCCTTTTTTAATCTATCTACTTCAGTTCATACGCACACACATATCTAGAATGCCATGTTACTTTTATATATACATATATTTATATATAAAACGCGTGTTACACATAACCAGTTTTTAAATAAAGAACTTCAAGAATCGCATAAGCACTTGTCCATAATGCATGCTAGGTATAGCGGGACAGAGAAACAGAGACCGATATGAAATTACATAATCGCTTGTGCATCACAAATAAAGCAATATGTACATGTGTATATGCAGTTCTCACAGTTTCTACTCAAAATTGGTTTTGTGCTTAACGACTCTGTGTGTGTGTGTATATAAGCGGTTAATTGATGATCTCAAATGATTGTAGGATCTTGTAAGCATTTACAAAAGGAGAGGTGGGAGTGATGATAGGAACCTAAAACATAAAGAGTGGTTGCATAGCGTGCAGTTAGAGCCCGATGTCATCACAATGTCTTTTGTTCCAATAACTTCATTGCTCAATGGTGTTTCCGGATCCGGATACTTGATTCATGCCATAAACCTTTATTTACGTTGTAAGCAACTTTTCTTTTTTAACTTTTTTTTTTTTTTTTTTTTTTTTTTTTTGTGCTGGTCCGGTTGTGTTGACTTGAAAATAATTGACCTAATCATATGTAAACGGGCCAAGAGAGGCCCATCATTTTTTCATTAAACCTGTGGACTGCAATCTGAACTTAAGGGTTCAAGGTTCATTACAGATAAGCCACCAATCGAAGAGCTCCATCAGTTTTTGGAATTCCAGTTACCGAGACAATGGGCCCCCGTGTTCAGTGATCTACCTCTTGGCCCACAACGTAAGCAGCAAAGTACGGCGTCTTTGCAGTTCAGTTTTTTTGGTCCCAAGCTCTATGTGAACACTAGCCCGGTAATTTTCTAATCTTGGATAGGGATAAGAGTCAATGACGCGAAACGAACTGACGAACCTAACACAAAATCCACGGGTTGGGCTATATACGGTTTGGGTCAAACTCGCGAAACACGTTTAGCTAAACAAGTTGGGTTTGGTTGGCCTGTCGGGTTTGCAGGCTGACCCATTTAACTTGTTTTGTTTTCATAAATTTTTTTAAATGATTCTTTGTGCCATTACTTAAAATGGTTGCGTGGTTCATGACAAAATTCGAAAATTAAACTTATGCCAACCCACAAATATCCGCATTGCGTTCGGTTTCACGTGTGGGACAAGATTTTTATATTCATGTGGTGTTCAGGTTCAACAACCAACCCACAAACACGAACCGATTAGCACCCCCAATCTTGGATCTTGGCGGGTCATTTCATTCGATCTATTAATTGATACAGTTTACTGTTTATTTAATGGCTAAATAGGTCGATGTGGGTAAGAGACCCGTAACAGGTCTCCGGCTTTATCTAGAAGGTAAACGAAGCAATCGGCTAGCAATTCACCTGCAACATCTCTCCTCTCTACCAAAAGTCATCCAGCTACAAGACGATGTAGACGGAAACTTTAACAATGAACCATATGACCGTAGATACTACGAAAAAGTCCAATGGAAACACTTCTCCCATGTCTGCACTGCACCAGTTGAATCCGAGAACGAGTTATCAATCGTAACCGGGGCCCACTTACATGTTGGGGAATACGGGTTAAAAAGCGTCCTCTTTTTACGTCTACGCTTCTCGACCGCACTTGGAGTAGCAGCAATCAAGAATCCCGAGTGGGATGGATCTCCCGGGCTAGCCCGGAAATCAGGACTTATTTCAACTCTTATAAGCCAACATTTCACAGCAGTCCTGAAACCGCCACCTCAGCCAGCCGATGTCAACATAAACTCAGCCGTATACCCAGGGGGGCCGCCAGCTCCTGTTCAAGCACCAAAACTGCTGAAATTTGTCGACACGGCGGAAATGACACGGGGCCCGCAACAGACACCCGGGTATTGGGTTGTCTCGGGGGCCCGACTTGCCGTAGATAAGGGGAAAATATCGTTGCGAGTCAAGTATTCGTTGCTAACTTTAGAGTTACCTGATGATGAAATTGAAGAAGAAGAAGAAGAAGAGTTTTAGATACATATGTGCGGATGTTTGGTAACATGTGTTTAGAATATGTTTGTATTTCGATTGGTTTCGCTAAAGCTTTGATGTGTAAAGAAAGAAAGATATACCTTGGCACAAATTAGTTATTCAACTTGAGCTCGCTTTCGAGCTCTATGTTTAAAGCTTGACTAATAGTAACGTATGTCTAAAGCTTAATACTTACTATTAACGTAATGTTACAGAGTTCAATCCAGCTTATCTATTCAACATTTACCTATTAATGTGCATGAACCTTTTTTTTTCTATATTTATAGACTATAGCTTTTTTTTTTTTTTCAAGGTGAAGGTCTCAATTTGGAGGTGGCAACAAGGTTATAAAAATCTCCGATTAATCGGTGATTAATCGCTAGTCCTCATTTTAGTGATTAAATTTAGGCTAATCACTCAATTAATCGGTATCGTGATTAATCACCGATTAATCAGACCATCAGACCTAAAAAACTCAAAATTAGGTAAAAATAAATTCGGACCGGTCAAAACTGGAGCAAATCGATCAAATAAAACAAGTTCTTACCTCAAAATAGGATGAAAATCCATGATTTAGAAGCAAAATCGATGAAACTCCATGAACCCCCGTTGCGGCTAATGGTTCCTTACGATGAAAGAAGGAATGTGGAGGAAAAAAACGGGATATGATGAACGATGAAGGTGATTATGGTTATTTAAGTTTAAGTATTTTAATATTTAACCCCTCTCCACATTCACTAGTTTATGTTTCACCCCCTAAACTTCTAAATTTATACATATAATGTATAAAATTAGCATTATAGGGGAAGTGGATAGAAGAAACCCTTCAAAATGAAGAAACTTCCACAAACCCAATGTGTGAACCATAATCTTCCACATAGTCCATAAACTATATTAATTTTTTATTAAGAAAAGGTTAATATAGTAATTTACCACACCCCCACCACATATATAATCCTTTCTTTCTCTCTCCCATTTCAAATTTTCATATTTCCCTCTACCTTACCCTCTCCCCTCATCCTCTCTCTCTCTCTCTGTTTTTTTTTTTTTTTTTTTTTTTTTTTTTTTTTTTTTTTTTTTTTTGTAACAAAGAACAACCTCAACCTCGAACCAACAACACTATCATCCTCATCTCGGACCTCCAACATTATCATCGTTATCTCACCAGCATCATCGTACAACCCACACCACGATCGGTGGTTACCGGACAAGACCGCCGGAGAAGCCCACCGGAGAAGACTACCGGTGAAGACGAGCAGGTTATGTATGATTAACAATGCACTTTATTTTAATGATAAATACGACTGTTTATAATAATTTTCTCGATGCACTAAACTTTTTGTATTTAAAACACTTCTGAATTTTTATGCGGTTCCTTTCTAAGTTTCTTCCATAGAACCAAGGTTTAAAAATTTCACAGTTAATTTTGATTTCTTTTTTATCCATTCACAGTTAATTTCCTCCCCCCCCCCCCCCCCCCCCCTTTTTTATCTCCATGTATTTTGTTTCAAAAGTGTCAAATAAGTGATTAAATACGCGTGTAGCATATTTTTATTTGCTGGCAAAGTATGCTTTTTATGCAGTCTAAATGTATGATGTTTTGCAGAGTAAAGTTTTTTGTCTGTGTTTGCAGTAAAAAAAACATCTGTTACACACGTAACAGTCATATGTGAGGGGTTTTTTTTTTTTTTTGTTACCAATATGTTTTATAACAGAAAATGTCTGTTTTTTGTCATGGTGGCTGTGGTTTTCAAGTTATTATTAGGAATATTTTACTTTTGTTTTAATTCGTAAAACATTCATTTGTTTTAAGTACTTTTTTTTAGTGTGCCCCCTATTGTGTATTTATGTATTTCTTTTTTATATGTATCTCCATGTTTTTTGTTTAAAAGTGTCAAATAAGTAATTAAATACGTGTGTAGCATATCTCTATTTGCTATTAAAGTATGTTTTTTATGCACTCTAAATGTATGATGTTTGCAGCGTATCAAGTTTTTTACCTGTGTTTTGCAGTAAAAAACATCTATTACACACGTAACAGTCATATGTCAGTTTTTTTTTTCTTGTTACCAATATGTTTTCTAACAGAAAATGTCTGTTTTGTCATGGTGGCTGTGGCTTTCAAGTTATTTTTAGGAATATTTTTCTTTTGTTTTAATTCGTAAAACATTCATTGTTTTAAGTACTTTTTTTTGTGTGTGTGACCCCTATTGTGTATTTATGTATTTCTTTATAAGGAATGTTTTTTCATAAAGAATCATTTGATAAGGTTATTATATGTGTTTAGTTATGCTAGACACGTGTTTAGTTAGGCTGTTACGTGTGTAGCATATCTTTTTTTTTTTTTTTTTTGTAGTCAATGTTTGTTTTTTGTATGCAGTCAGAATGTATGATGTTTTTGCAGGCTGCAAAAGTGGTGTATGTGTTTGCAGGCAAAAACGCCTGTTTACACACGTAACACTCGAGTTTTTTTAAACCAAATTTTGTTTTAATAGAAAATGTGTGTTTTGCCATGGCTCCTTATTATATATTAAATAAGCTGTTTTCTGCATCTTACATTAGTTTTTTTCTGTCTTCATATTAAAAATGTCCACATTTACTCTGTGATAACATATGTTACAAGTCCTTTTTTTTGTCAAATCTTGAATTCCAACCCCAACACTCCCCTTTGGGAGGTTTTTGAGGCCCGTCACCAGGTCATCCCAATCGCACACGAGCCACCTCAAATTGAACCGGACATGCCAATTGCACCTGCATTACCCCCACCTGTTGAACTAGATGACCCCCTCCCCCTGTTGCCCCAGTCCTCCATGTTGCAGCTAGGGGTGTTCAGAATTCGATTCGGATTCGAAAAATTTGAAATTCGACTTAGTTCGATTCGATTACCAAGAATTCGATTCGATTATTAAGAATTCGAATTCGATTCAATTCGAATTCGAGTCCAGTAAATCGAATACGAATTTATGATTTTAAATTTGATTCGATTCGAAATTCGAATAAAACTGTACATGTGTATTTTACATGTACCATATTTTACATGTTTATCTTATACATCACAAAACTCTAACAAACTATACTCTCTACTATATTTACTATTCTTGTATTTAACAATTTGTTGTTTATCAAGTATGTAGATATGTATTTTATATGTTAAAAATAATGAGTTTGTATTGGTTTTAAAACTAAAAATAAAACAATTTATTATTTATGGTGAATTTGAACTAAATCGAATTTATTCGAATTCGATTTGAATTCGAGTTTCTTATTCGAATCGAATACGAATCAAATAAATTGACTTTTAAGCGAATACGAATCGAATACGAATTCAGGTAGAAATATTAAAAATTCGAAAAATTCGATTCGAGTAATTCAAAAATTCGTTATTCGATTCGTTGAACACCCCTAGTTGCAGCTGAACATGACCCCCTCCCCCTGTTGCCCCGGTCATCCCGCCCCTAGAACCGGTTATACCCATAGAGCAGGCGGACGATGGGCTTGCAAGCGACGAAGATTTCGATTGGAATGCGGCATTTGATTACGTTTTTCCCAAAGAATATCCGCCACCAGAAGACTATATGACACCGGAGGATTATGCGGATGATGTAACTTACACACCTAAATGGGCTGTTGGTTACGAATCAGATGCAGGGGCTGAATATGAAGAACCATATGAACCTAAATTTAAGAAACCTGGGCTGTCGGTTATGTCTGAGGAAGGTGGGCGTATTAGGGCAGAATGGGAGGGTATAGGTTATACCGAGGAATAGTGGGCTTTTTATGTCAAGTATGCTTATTGGATGCCGTCTGCTACTATTGGTTGCAATGCAGGATGTCTTGGTTTACATATTACATATGAAGAATTGGCTTTTTATGAGAAGAATGGTTATTGGATGCCAAGGGGTGGTGTATGAATCTTTAATACTATGTTTTTGTGGTTGATACAAGATGAACAATATGCTGTGTAGCTTTTTTTGAGTAGTATGAAAAAAATGTTGTTGGCTGATGCATCTTAACATATGATGTCATCTCATGTTATCAGCTTAATCTTAAAGTTATATATTATGTTTATGTTTGTTATTTTTAAAAGTAGTGAATATTAAAAAGAAAAACCATATTGGCCATTTCGTTACGGACGCATCAACTATGGTGTTGGTACAATAAAACCCCAAAAAAATAATGGGGTAATAAATCTGATTCTGAACTTGTGCTTGAACAATTCAGGTGCAATTCTGATTAAGCCATGCTTTTAAATAATAAATAAATTATGAAAACAATTGCTATAAATCTGATTCTGCACTGGTGCTGGAAACAATTGCTATAAATCTGATTCTTACGTATGTAACAGGACTGGTGCTGGAACAATTGCACAAGTCTGATTAAACCATGTTTTTTTTTAATCACTAAAAATCTGATTTTGTAATGAAAAAAGTGTGAGAGAGAATGTTGGAGAGAGAAGATTATTAAGAGAAAGAGAGAGAGAAAGGGATGATTGATTTGATGGAGAAAGAAGAAGATGCAAATTACCCTTCTAACCTTTTTTGTCATCTTCTATAAATATAATATTCACTTTTAATCTTGACCATTGATCAACTACAATGGATGGTGGAGATGAAGTTTACAAGGTTTCTTCAATTTGAGTGGGTTTTTATTTGAACCTTCCCCTAGCATTATATATGTATAAATTTGGAAAAATATATATAAAATTCCAATCCAATTAATCCTGATTAATCCTGATTAATCTATAGTCGGTACCCCACCGATCGACTAGCGCCTAGCGAGTTCTAGAACACTGGGTGGCAGAGATCTTCACACCTGCTCTTGCAGGTCCTGCCCCCACTCACACGCCCAAACTATGTTGTCTGAACCGGTTTTACGCTGGGGTGGTGGTAGGCATAAGGCTCCCCCCCCCCCTCCCCGGAAAATTTCCCGCCACCTGCCACTTGACAAATGTTGCACCCTCCACAAGAAGCAAGCCTCTCTGAAGTAAATGCACGGTAATAGAATACCGGGGTTGCCATCAGAATTCGAACCTATCCCCTCTAAAATAATAGGCTCTAACTATCACTTGACTTAGATCATAATATGTCTTCATACGTAATTTCTTATTGTAATTCTATTCAAATTATTTTGTACGTTGAATTATTTTTGGCATATATAACTACAGTTATAATTATTAATTATCAATCTAATTATGATTTTATATCTGATGCATATTATTATAATTTATAATAGGGTTAACTATACTTTTCATTAAACTGATTTGAACGGAATAAGAACATTTATTAATGTCTGAAGACCTAATTATCAGATGGATCTGTGGCGCAATGGTAGCGCGTCTGACTCCAGATCAGAAGGCTGCGTGTTCGATTCACGTCAGGTTCATGTTTTGATTTTTTTTTCAGGATTTTCTCGATTGACCCCTAAATAATAATTAATGCTTTATATACAATAAAAAAATACACCATTTTTTAATTTAAATTCGCTCTACAAAGTTTGCATCTTCTACCAAACTTCAACAAATAAAATTCATGTATCAAAATCTTTTCCTACTCTAGGCATTTTATGGTCAAAATTCAGAAGAATTTAAATTTATTATTTTCATTAAAAAAAACAATTACTTGGGGACTATTTAGACGAGTTAATCATCTCTTTGGTGGCCTCCAAACATGCAAGCATACTGACATAGCAGCATTGATATCTTTTTTAGGTAAACTTCATAAGCCTATTATGTGTTTTTTATCGCTCTTCGTCGTTTCTTCTCCACTAAATTTGAAGAAAAAAAGAAACCATATGTATTTGGGAATTGGGATGACAATTGAACCTAAAGTTGATGGTAAATCCAAAATCCAAAACATTTTGAACAGGTAAAGAAATAGTATTTAGTTATGTGATTGAGTATGAGATTGAAACTAGAATGGGTATTTGTGTGATTTTACTTATTTTTTTGTATGGTAGAATGGGTATTTGTATTATTTTACTCATTAAAAGCTTGTAGTTAGTAGTGTTTTATTATGGAGTTTTTTCTCCTAACCTAAAAGCTTCAAGCTTCTTCAACCAAAAAGACTTTTTATTGAGTAGGAGTTTTTTCCTAAAAAAAATTGAAACTAGAAACTTCTTACCAAACATAGTATGTTTGGCAATGAGCTCTTATAAGTTTCAAGCTTTTAAGAAAAAAAAAATTTACACAACAAAAACCTTGTTTGATTGAAAGGGCTTGAATCTTTTATGTTAGGAGAAAAAGCTCTATATTGAAACGCTACTAGTACTAGCGTTTAAAAAAAAACTCATACTAGCTACAAGCTTTTAATGAGTAAGTGACACCAATACTCATTTTATTATAAAAAAATAAAAAAAAAAGATACATACAAGCTTTTAGTTAATGCTCATTTTGGTCTTTTTATACATTTTATTAAAAGCTACAGTTACTAGCTAGTTTTGCTAAACATACCTTTAGAGTCTTAGAGTTGATGATTGTTTGGATATAAAGTTTTAATCGGTTCAAATAGCATCCATAAATGGAAATTACAACGAACATAAGGCGAATGGACAATAAGCTGTGCTCCTAACACTTTTTGAATAGCAAAATTGATTTTATTTAGAAAGATGTTAAAATAAGCATATTAAATGAATCATTTTCCTTTCAAATGTTGCTTTGGCGGCTAAACTTAAGTGGCTTAAAGGTAGGATTCGGATATGGATTGATGCTGCACGTAAACGAAGAGAAGAGAAATATGTTCGGTGCAAGAAAGTGGTGGTGGATTTAGAAAATACTGCGGATATTAGACCCTTGTCCGAGTCCGAATTGGTTTCTAGAGTTGAAGCTAGAAAGATTGTATTTGAAGAAGAGAGATTGAGAGCTTTGGATGCGAAACAAAAATTTAGAACAAGATGGGCTTTAGACGGGGATGAAAATTCTAAGTATTTCCATGGTGTCATAAAGATGAATATGGCTTCTAATAGAATACATGGGGTTCGTTGTGATGGAGTGTGGTTCGATGACCCTAATGTGGTCAAGGATAAAGTCGCATCTTTTTTTTCTCTAATAAATTTAGTTTTGATGCAGATCCTAAGCCGCCTTTTATCTGTCCCGATATTGTGCAGCTTTCTCCCGAGGAGGTCTACTCGTTGAATGCTCCGTTTACTGCGGAGGAAATCACTAATGTCGTGTTTGATTGTGATGGCGGGAAGCCTCCGAGACCCGACGAATTCAATTTCAATTTCATACGGAAATTCTAGACAGTGTTGAAACCTGATTTTTTAAAGATGTTTGAAGAGTTCTATGAGAATGGGTTCATTCGCGAGAGATGTTTTTCGGCGTTTATGGCATTGATTCCTAAGGGTCGGGATCAGGCTACTCTTGCGGACTATCGACCGATTAGCTTGGTGGGTGTTTTAAGTAAGGTATTATCAAAGGTCTTGGTGATAAGACTTAAGAGTGTTATGCCACGCCTTATCTCGGAAGAACAAACTGCTTTCATTTGTGAACGTAATATTTTAGATGGCCCTCTTATTCTAAATGAAACTGTGGCGTGGTTGAAGAAAGCAAAACTTAAGGCTCTTTTCCTTAAAGTTGATATTGATAAAGCCTACGACTCGGTGAGATGGGATTTTTTGGAAGATATCTTGGTTCAAATGAACTTCTCTCCTAAATGGCGTGGTTGGATAATGTCTATTTTGCGGAATTCTCGAGCTTCTGTGTTGGTAAACGGGTCTCCAACGGTGGAATTCTCATGTCAAATGGGCCTTCGTCAAGGGGACCCGTTATCCCCGTTTTTATTTATTCTTGCGATGGAACCTCTTACCCGGATTATGAGGAGAGCGTGTCATCTTGGCGTCTACCATGGGATTAAAGTGGGTGGTTGTGGGCCTCTGATTTCGCATTTTATTTGTGCTGGCGACGTTATTTTTTATGGAGATTGGTGTATTGCTAATGCGAAAAATTTAAGGCGCCTTTTAAGGGGTTTTTATCTAGTATCTGTGTAACACCCCAACCGATGGCGGAAACATCGGGATGTCACGTATTGATGATTGTTCAGTAGCTCATGGTAACCAAATTTTAATTGAAATAAATTTAAAGTGCAAATATCCAAAAATAGAAATACATAATGAGTTTTAATGTGGAAATCTAATACATCACAAAGATCAAGCAAGCATAGACTTCAAATTGTCTTCATGAAAATACTCTAGTCTTCATGCATCATTATTTCCTGTTGAGTTGTAAAAATAGGGGGGGTCAACTAGAAGTTGGTGAGAATACATAATCCATGTTAAGCAAATAGTTTAAATATAAAAGTTTAGCAATTCATATGTCTATCGTAAGTTTAAGTCTACATGAAATAGCATAATATGTTGAATCGACATAATCAAACCTCCGACTAGTTTAGGTCCATCCCGTCATCTACGGTTCACCTTAGTAATATGTTGAAACGATAACAATCACCCACGCTACCTATGTAGGAGGTATGCGTATCCGGGTGGGGTTGTCAATCCAATAAATCTATTATTGAGTATCGCCGGCTTGGCCATAGCTAATGATTATGTAATGTTGAAACTCGTTGAAACTCGTTGAAACTGTTGTTGACTAATTCATGAGGCAATAAAGTTTACAACTAGACATGAATGTTGAATTGCTTAAATAAAATGTTGCAAGTATAAAGCATCGCATAAACATGGTTACGTAAATTCACCTTGAAGCTTTTCACTTGATGGTCAATAGTCACCCTCTTATCTTTGACAAGTACGTCCCCTAGAGTTTAGTAACTTACATAAATATTATGCGTAACTGACATAACAATCTATGTAGGAGTTCAAATCAATTGGTTGAGTTTTGATATGTTCCTTAAGACATCCCTTTAATCGGTGTATATTATAAATTAATAAATTTACAAAATTATCCGATAGTATCTTTTATCATAAAACATTTAGATATATAACTAAAAATCAAATATTTAGATATCAAGCTAACTATCTAGATTTCATGCTAGAAATCAACTCAGAGTGATACACACCTTTATTGACACTTCTTGTAAAATGATGATGATGATAATATTACTAACGATCCGTCAATTAGTTTACTAAAATAATTACCAAAAATGATGGCAAAAGAAGTTTCCATGTGAGATGGTGATCATCACAAGCAACATTCATTTTATCTTTTTTAACCTTCGATCAATCATTAAGCCATTAATCTTGACAAGTTTTTAGAACACAAAATTATTTGGGTACAAAACTTTATTACTTTGAGGAATTGAGTCATGGTTAACACCTACACTCAACCAAAATGATCATTTATGAACCGTCATGTTGTTCCATTCAAACAACCCTCCCTAACACCATATTTTTACATAAAAACTACATGATCGATCATAAATAAATTGTTGGTCCTCGAGTCAAACCTGATGGGCGAGTAGATGGATCTTATCGAAGCCGTCTCGACACCCGAGACGTGTTCTAGGCTCCTAGTATATGAGTAAGCGAAGAGTTAAAGAGACACTCAAACCACCACCATACTAAAGGTTTGCCAACCTTAGGATCAAACAGATGGGTGTGTCGTCGTTCTTCATCAAGTAAACTTGAGCGAGGCAAGTTATGGTGATGTCGGAAAAGCTTCGACTTCAGCGAGTCAATTGACTCAGCGAGAATAGTCTTGATAAAAAAATTGGGAGTGAGAGACGATAGGCGCCAAGGCCTGAATTGGTAAGTGGGTTCTATATAAACTACAACACACAGAAACGATGCTTTGAATTTTGGTGCTAATACCGGATTTTGTGGCTCAAAATTTGGAGTTTATTGCGAGGTTTACGGATCAAAAGTGTAGAGAAATTGTCGGTTGAGCTTAATTGACGAGGGATGATTTGGATATGCATGGGGTAACTAAGATCAAGTGTTGTTTGCATGAAGATAATAGTGGAATACTTGTTACGCATGAGATCAAGGAATGTGACTTAGGATTGTATTATTTTTTTTTTTTTTTTTTTGATGAAGGTGATGAAGTTTGCACTAAAAGTTGGTGGATGGTATGTCATGAGGTGAATTTAGCTTGGGGGGAACAAGTTGCGTAAGGATTGTAGGGGTTGGGTCCTATTTATTCTAAAATTGAGAACATGAAGGCTTGACTTCCGGGTTTCAATACCGAGATTTTTGGAATTAATTATCAATCAATCTATCGAAAAACCGGGTCCTCGTAATGCCATTAAATAAACAAAATTACATTTTTCGAAACAAGACAACCGAAGCTTTCGATAGGACTTCATACAAACCATTTACTCGAATAGTTATTCCAAAAATTTCGGATGTTACAAACCTTCTAGTTTGATTTTAATACAAAATTAGGTTCTAGGATTAAATTGTTAAATTGTTAAATAACTTCCTAATACTTTATAAAACCTATAATTAACAACTTCATAATATAATTATATAAGCCCAAAAATGGTACGAGATCTTGTTTTTTTTTTAAACGTACAAGATGTCGAGATGCAACGTTTTTTTTTATCAAACATTTAATAATATAAGGGGACTAAAACATATATTAATTAAAAAAATTTGAGAAAAATTCGCGTTGTTACAGTATCCCCTACTTTTGGAAACTTCGTCCCGAAGTTATAGAAAAAAACACAGGGTTGAGGATGATTGGGTAAAAATTAAGGCAACTGTAATTTGGGAAAATTTGAGTTAAGGTACGACATGAATTTATAGGTAACAGAATAAACTTTTACGAAAAATTTGGGTAAGAGGTTTGACATGTGTGAGTTTTAAGTGTTGGATTAGGTTCGTCTGAAATAGCAAGGAGAATAAGAATTTAGCAAAACATAAAACTTAAGTTTTAGGAACCCTAAGAGAGATGCATGAGTTGATTGACTATAGAAAGACTAAATGTACTACCAGGTAACTAGAGTTTATAATTAGTTATCTATCGAAGACCTTGATAGAATTTCACACTACCTTAACATACCTGTAAATTCATAATTACGTTCCGGACCGCAATCACCAATTTACCTTACATTAGGGTTTTGTATCCTTCTATGACTCTAAACACACATGTAAGTAATGCAAAATAACCTTGTGATTGAATCTTTGTATCAATGAGTCTAATAAATCTTTGTATCAAATTACATGTATGATGTATCCAAAAATGAGTCCAACTGTTGAGCAAGAAAAAGACCTCTACCAGTCAGTGAGTAGGAACATCTACCGATTGTTGAGCAGGTGCGATTGCCTCTACCAGTCGTTGAGTAGGTTATTAGAACCTCTACCGACTGTTGAGCAGGCATGATGACCTCTACCAATCATTGAGCAGGTTATTAGGTACTCTACCAACTGTTGAGCAAGTACTTCATCCTCTACCAGTTGTTTGATTAATTGTAACAATTGTTTTTGATTTAACACATAAGTTGCCAGTTGATAATACATACATGTAAGCAAGTTTGTAAATGTCTCAAGTATCAAGTATGGTATGCGAGTTGTAATAGAGTTGTCCTAAACAAGGTTAATGACTTTAGGTGTGTTTATAGCAAATAGTTTATTTTCCATGCTTCCAAATATCATGAATAATCAAATCCTCATGTATAACAAAGAATCAAGTTTGATGCAACGAACAATTAAGTTTTCAATAGTTTGGTTATCGTGGAGATTATGTTCATGTTCGAGGAGGTAAAGGATGTGAATTTGGTTTTTGAGAGATGATGAAAACTCAAAGTAACATCAAGGTTGTGAAAAATGGTGAATTCAAAAGACGCAAGTAGTAAGGTGATCATGCAGAATAATCGTGGGGTTTGAATAAATAGTTAGATACAAGCGTATGAGAAAACGTGATTGTGGTATTTGCCAAAAAAATTGTAATAGTTCGAACAAGTTTAAAATAAGTAGGTGTCAATGGAAAAATTGTAGAGTAAATTTTGTTCTTGTGGATGGAAAGATTTTATTTTCAAAATTTAGTTTTATATGTAAGGCAAAAGTCATTAAATAGTACAACTAAATTGATTTAGATCAAAATATTTCGATGAGTCATAAGTTTTAAACACGATGTCGGATTTCAAAAATCAAGAATCTGTTGAGGTGTTTTGTATAATTGACTTTGATTAATCCATAAAAGAAGTGATTATTAATAGATTAAAACATTTTTATCGAAAATCATTTGTTGCGCCAATAAATTGTTCAATAAAAAATTTGAAATTTAGAAAATGAGTTTGTGGAATAAAAGGCTTTTTGACAAAAATATTTATTTGCTTTAGTTTGTGAAATTCTCAGGTGATGAATTTTTGACAAAATTTAGTACTCTTCAGTGTTGGTGTTAGAATATCTCCTATAAACAGATTATGAGATTATAGTTTGAACGAGGATTTTAAAATCTTGAATATGATGAAATTTTATGGTTGAGGGTACCTAAAAAAAATGTAGGGGGACGTTTAAAATAAAATTGGCTAGATACATCAAAGGTAATAGATTTTTTTAAAGAAATATGTAGCATGTTATAAAGAGAAACGTATTATTTGGGTTAGACGTTGAAAATAATTAAACGTATAGGTAATATTATAAGTTTGTAAAATGAAGTGTGGTTGTGAAATCCACAAATGATTTATGAAATTTAGGCTACAGAGGAATTTTATAAGAAAGAAAATAGATTTGAATTGTAAAAATTTTGAGATTCAAAACTTAGAATTTAAACGAGTGTGAGGGGGTATAAATGAAAATGAAACACAAAGATTGTAAATATCTAACTCCGAATAAACGAAAATGTTGGCTTATCAAAACAAATTAGGTCTAAGCCCAATGAATTTGCCCTAATAATCTAGAAGTACGTTAGGATTGTAACAAGTAAGTGAAAGAGAGTAGGCAAGACCAAGTTAGGCTAAGAATAAGGATGAGGATAGGGATAGAGACAAGGATAAGGTAGAGCTACAAGTAATTGAAGCAAGTACAGGTTAAAGTCCTAAGGTTATAGACTAGATTATTTTTCTAATAACCTAATTCCCTATAACCAAGGCTCTGATACCAATCTGTAACACCCCAACCGATGGCGGAAACATCGGGATGTCACGTATTGATGATTGTTCAGTAGCTCATGGTAACCAAATTTTAATTGAAATAAATTTAAAGTGCAAATATCCAAAAATAGAAATACATAATGAGTTTTAATGTGGAAATCTAATACATCACAAAGATCAAGCAAGCATAGACTTCAAATTGTCTTCATGAAAATACTCTAGTCTTCATGCATCATTATTTCCTGTTGAGTTGTAAAAATGGGGGGGTCAACTAGAAGTTGGTGAGAATACATAATCCATGTTAAGCAAATAGTTTAAGTATAAAAGTTTAGCAATTCATATGTCTATCGTAAGTTTAAGTCTACATGAAATAGCATAATATGTTGAATCGACATAATCAAACCTCCGACTAGTTTAGGTCCATCCCGTCATCTACGGTTCACCTTAGTAATATGTTGGAACGATAACAATCACCCACACTACCTATGTAGGAGGTATGCGTATCGGGGTGGGGTTGTCAATCCAATAGATCTATTATTGAGTATCGCCGGCTTGGCCATAGCTAATGATTATGTAATGTTGAAACTCGTTGAAACTCGTTGAAACTGTTGTTGACTAATTCATGAGGCAATAAAGTTTACAACTAGACATGCATGTTGAATTGCTTAAATAAAATGTTGCAAGTATAAAGCATCGCATAAACATGGTTACGTAAACTCACCTTAAAGCTTTTCACTTGATGGTCAATAGTCACCCTCTTATCTTTGACAAGTACGTCCCCTAGAGTTTAGTAACTTACATAAATATTATGCGTAACTGACATAACAATCTATGTAGGAGTTCAAATCAATTGGTTGAGTTTTGATATGTTCCTTAAGACATCCCTTTAATCGGTGTATATTATAAATTAATAAATTTACAAAATTATTCGATAGTATCTTTTATCATAAAACATTTAGATATATAACTAAAAATCAAATATTTAGATATCAAGCTAACTATCTAGATTTCATGCTAGAAATCAACTCAGAGTGATACACACCTTTATTGACACTTCTTGTAAAATGATGATGATGATAATATTACTAACGATCCGTCAATTAGTTTACTAAAATAATTACCAAAAATGATGGCAAAAGAAGTTTCCATGTGAGATGGTGATCATCACATGCAACATTCATTTTATCTTTTTTAACCTTCGATCAATCATTAAGCCATTAATCTTGACAAGTTTTTAGAACACAAAATTATTTGGGTACAAAACTTTATTACTTTGAGGAATTGAGTCATGGTAACACCTACACTCAACCAAAATGATCATTTATGAAATGTCATGTTGTTCCATTCAAACAACCCTCCCTAACACCATATTTTTACATAAAAACTACATGATCGATCATAAATAAATTGTTGGTCCTCGAGTCAAACCTGATGGGCGAGTAGATGGATCTTATCGAAGCCGTCTCGACACCCGAGACGTGTTCTAGGCTCCTAGTATATGAGTAAGCGAAGAGTTAAAGAGACACTCAAACCACCACCATACTAAAGGTTTGCCAACCTTAGGATCGAACAGATGGGTGTGTCGTCGTTCTTCATCAAGTAAACTTGAGCGAGGCAGGTTATGGTGATGTCGGAAAAGCTTCGACTTCAGCGAGTCAATTGACTCAGCGAGAATAGTCTTGATAAAAAAATTGGGAGTGAGAGACGATAGGCGCCAAGGCCTGAATTGGTAAGTGGGTTCTATATAAACTACAACACACAGAAACGATGCTTTGAATTTTGGTGCTAATACCGGATTTTGTGGCTCAAAATTTGGAGTTTATTGCGAGGTTTACGGATCAAAAGTGTAGAGAAATTGTCGGTTGAGCTTAATTGACGAGGGATGATTTGGATATGCATGGGGTAACTAAGATCAAGTGTTGTTTGCATGAAGATAATAGTGAAATACATGTTACGCATGAGATCAAGGAATGTGACTTAGGATTGTTGATGTGTGTAAATGTATATATATAAATAACACAAGCTTTAATTAAAACGACTCACCTAAAAACTACACACGCACGGCAAGTGTACCGGTCGCAAAGCAGTAAACAGATAAGACCGAGTATCGAACCCAATGACGCGAATGCAACTCTAGATCACAACCTCTACCGAATACTAGCCTAAATAAATATATACTTATATGGGGGGGGGGGGGGTTGAACTAATAATTATAAACTTAATTAAACTAAATATATTAAACTTAGCTTAACTCGACAACTAATACGAACTTAAAGAACTGGAGAAATCAGATAGGAAGAAGGCTGGTAACCTGGGTAGAATCCCTAGACTCTGGTTATAAAAGCTGACCTATGTAATCCGGTTGGAGACCCTGTTCTCATCTAACAAACCTCCTGTCAAGGATAGTCGACTAAATTCAAGGCGGGACAAGTGTTGAGATGCTAAAATGAAAGTGGATCGCCCCAGCGAAACCAAATCCCACAGTAATCCTTTAATCAACCACTCTTGGATCGAAAACTCCCAAACTGTGAAGCAGACTTAACTAATACGAATGAAATCCTAGGAAAACTCTAAACACGAATAAGTAACCGGCCTCGCCCTAGCGATAACCAAACTACCAAACAATGCCTAGTTAGTCAACCTAGCAATCCCGAATTATATTCCTAACCTTCGGGAAGGGATTGCACACCTTAACTAATTGGCTTTAAAAACCTGTTAAACTTGCGCTATTCCTAACCGCAAGAACTAGCTAGACAACAAAAGTTAATCAAACTAGAATGATTAACGTGCCCGTGGCCTTTTCTCCTTCCGTGCCCTTTCGCTCGTCACCGTAGCTTGGTGCGTCTAACTCCTTTGCTGTGCGACTCCTGTTGTAATTCTTCGATCCCCTCGTGGCTGTGTGTTGAATGAATCATATATATTTTTCCTCAAATTGTGTTGACCGACTTATAATATATGCCGCCCAAAAATACTTTGTGACCCTTTGACTTGGGCCACGAGCCCAAGTCTTGAAATCCCTTTTATTATTATTATTATTATTATTATTATTATTATTATTATTATTATTATTATTATTATTACTATTATTACTCTGTGCTCTTGACTCGGGTGTTCTTGGCTCGACCAAAGTTCGTCATTTATACTTCAACGTCCATGACCACCTGCCCTTAAGTGTTCGTGTCTCAATTAAAATTCTTTCTTTTTTAGCTCATTCTCCACGAACACCTATAAAATTATAAAAACGAGTAATAAGAGTACCAAAAACTAATAAAAACTATACAATGATACAAATAGACAAACAAACGAATACACGCTTAAAATTACTAAAAACTATATACAAAAGACTCAATTTATAACTCAAAATACATAGGAGAATAGATGTGTTTTACGACACATCAATTGTATTTTTTTTTTTTTTTTTGATGAAGGTGATGAAGTTTGCACTAAAAGTTGGTGGATGGTATGTCATGAGGTGAATTTAGCTTGGGGGGAACAAGTTGCGTAAGGATTGTAGGGGTTGGGTCCTATTTATTCTAAAATTGAGAACATGAAGGCTTGACTTCCGGGATTCAATACCGAGATTTTTGGAATTAATTATCAATCAATCTATCGAAAAACCGGGTCCTCATAATGCCATTAAATAAACAAAATTACATTTTTCGAAACAAGACAACCGAAGCTTTCGATAGGACTTCATATAAACCATTTACTCGAATAGTTATTCTAAAAATTTCGGATGTTACAAACCTTCTAGTTTGATTTTAATACAAAATTAGGTTCTAGGATTAAATTGTTAAATTGTTAAATAACTTCCTAATACTTTATAAAACCTATAATTAACAACTTCATAATATAATTATATAAGCCCAAAAATGGTACGAGATGTTTTTTTTTTAAACGTACAAGATGTCGAGATGCAACGTTTTTTTTTATCAAACATTTAATAATATAAGGGGACTAAAACATATATTAATTAAAAAAAATTGAGAAAAATTCGCGTTGTTACAATCTGGGCTAAGAATCAGTTCTAAGAAGAGTTGTGTATATGGGTTGGAGTGGAAGAGAATGAGGTAGTGAGTTTGGCTAAGGCTATTAATTGCCCGCGTGGTACCTTTCCTTTACTCATCTTGGAGTTCCGATAGCAACGAACATGAATCTCATCAAGAACTGGGACCCGGTTGTAGATAAGATTAAGAAGCGATTGTCCACTTGGAAATCTAGATGCCTTTCTTACGGTGGCCGAATCACTTTGCTTAAGTCGGTGTTGAGTTCTCTTCCACTCTATTTTTTCTCGTTGCTTAGGGCACCTTTGCAAGTGATTGATACCCTTGAACGACTCTGTCGGAAGTTTTTTTGGGGAGGGTCGGATGATGTAGATAAATTAAGTTGGATGGCTTGAGATAAAGTGGTGTCACCGGTTCAATACGGAGGGGTGGGCTTGGGTGCACTTAGAGACGCAAACTTGAGCCTTTTATCCAAATGGTGGTGGAGGTTTAAAACAAACCAAAACGACCTTTGGCGAAAGGTGGTGTGGGCGATTCATGGTAGTGAAAGAGGTTGGTGCTATATCCCGGTTAAAATGACTATTTCTGGGACCTGGTAATACCTAAGTTGCTGGGAAACTACAATTTGGAACCGCTGAAGATACTTAAAGCGACACTGGGTTATGGTTCGAGTATTTGCTTCTGGTCTGACTGGTGGGTAGCCGAAGACTCCTTGCAGAATATGTTTCCATTGCTGTTCGAATTTGAGAAGAAAAAAGTTTGTTCAGTTTCGGATAGGGTGCGGACTGTTATGCAGGTTACTCAGTTTACGTGGGAATGGCAGAGGGCTGAATTCACTGCAGCAGAACAGGCGCAAATGAATGATCTGCTGCTGTTATTAGCGGATGTTAACATGTCTTATGCAGCTGATTCGTGGGTGGCAAAACTCAATGGGTCGGGATGCTTTGAAGTGAGATTGATTAAAAAGCGTATTGTCGAGGCGACGCATACTATCCCAGAGGTGTCATATGAGTGGTGTAATTGGGTACCAAAAAAAGTTGCTATAGTGGCTTGGCGTGCATTTCATGATCGTCTTCCGACTACTGAAGCGTTAACTCGGAGGAATATTAGTATTGACTCTTCTATGTGTTGTCTTTGTGAAACAAATTTGGAGTCTGTTGAACACTTGTTTACAGGATGTCCGGTGGCATTGGAGGTATGGTCACTTATTTTCTCGTGGTGTCAAGTTCCTAATTTTTTTTGCTTTTCATTTTCGGGATCTATTGTTTTATTATAAGATGGCCAAAGCTAACGTTCGAGCAAAAAAGGCATCTTATGGGGTTGTGCTAACCACGTTTTGGAGTTTATGGAAAGCTAGGAATGATCTTATTCACAATCAAAAGTCGGTTGTGGTGCGGCGTATTTTCGAGGAAATAAAGATTATGAGTTATCTATGGATTACAAATCGTGGGAAGATGTCGGATATGACGTGAGATTCGTGGGGTATATTTGACACGACAAAGATGGGATAGTCTTGGGGTGGTTTGTTTAGATGTTGGGTGTCATTTTGTCGTTGTGGGATTTATATTTCCGGTTTTGTATTCGGACTATTTTTGCTAGCATCTTGTTAGCGATTTAATAAAAGTTTCGTTGGCCGTTGAAAAAAAATGAATCAATAGGCAAACCAAAACGTAAACCCAAAATATTTGGGATGGGTAATAGGACAAATATTCGGTTACAAGACTAGAAATTAGATTGGTTTTTTTAAAAAAAGGAATATTTCATAAATGATAACCAAGTTTTATAATTGTTTCAATAATCAGGTCACTAATTAATTTTTTTGTCCTAATTAAGTCATTCAAGTTTATTTTACGTTTTAATCATATATATTTTACCTTGAATAGCAGGTAAATCATCACATATGTTATTTATTTATTTAGTTTTTTTTTTAAAACATGATGACATAATTAATAAAAAAATAAAATGAATCAAATTGGTTAATACAAAAAATAAAAAAATGGAATTAAACATTCAATTGTTGTTGTCGATTCCATCCACTATACCTTCCCGTTTATCTCTGTTGATCTTACCCGCCATGTTTTCTGGCCACAATTCATACCGAGCACCACAGATCTGAACAAAATGGCCACCTACAAAAATAATCCAATGGACCTGCACCCTAAAAACTAAATCAACCAAGCCCTACCCACCATATTCTTCAAGCTTCATTCTCTGCAACTTCCACCAACCATAACAACCACAGTTTGAAATGGTGCCAAATCTCTTAACACTTTAATGGATATTTGACCGACTCGGTGCAAGTGTCACAATTAAACTCGAAAAAAAGGCAAGAAGGAGATGGTGCCGCCCCTTTATAATATTCATCATCGTTGCCCTTTTTTAGAAGGAGTGATTCATCGCTGGAAATATAGATATAGTTATTATTGAAGTTTTCAGTTTTCGTATTTTGTTTTCAGAGAAATTAGCTAATTTAAAAAGTATTTTATGATTTTTTTTTATTTCAAGTGTCAACATATATTTAAAAAAAAAAAAACTAAATAAATGCCATGTAGGAAGGATGACATCTACTTAGATAAAATATATATAATTGAAACATCAAAGTAATCTTGGGTGACTTGATTGGAACAAATTATTTTATGAGTGACTTAATTAGAATAATCCTTAAACTTGATTA
The DNA here is from genome assembly GCA_028751855.1 of Ambrosia trifida. Lineage (NCBI taxonomy): Eukaryota > Viridiplantae > Streptophyta > Magnoliopsida > Asterales > Asteraceae > Ambrosia > Ambrosia trifida. Next base: position 57,224,763 of record CM054128.1, on the reverse strand, counting down.
CTTTTTAACAAAGTTATCGCTAAAAAAACTAGAAATAAGATTGGTTTTAAAAAAATATTAAACATAAAAACTTCTTAACTTTTTTCTTGTAATATTTTAAATGAAGTATGGATTAATCTACCTATATAATAAAAAAGTAACTAGGGAGTGAGGTGTGGGGGTGAAGATCAGAACCTTCATCGCATGAGGCTGTTTCAGAGCTTTTTCAGTTATTGGAGGATATCCACGACTTCCGATGGAGAAGGGGTTGCGACGAGTGGAGTTGGAAGGCGGCCGGTGTACTTTCAGTTAGATCGGCCAAGAAGTTACTTTATGAAGCGTATCATCCGTCTAGTACTCCGAGTATAAACTGGGAAGGATGGGTTCCCTTAAAGTGCAAGATAATGGTTTGGAGAGCAACCCGTGACCGTCTCCGTACTTGCGTGGAGTTATCTAAACGAGGCGTTCCTTTACAGGAGGATTTGAAAACATACACTAAGTTATGTTTTGAAAACGTGTGTTAAGAACAACAAAAACATGTGTTAACCACTTTAACACAATGGTTTTCCTAGAAACCTATATTAAACACTTAAAAATATGTACATTCGAAAACAAAGTGCCAAAATATGTTAATGTTACACAATATTGTAGTAAAATATGTCCATATTTTACCCTAGGCTTGTATAAATGTGACATACATAACACTTGGTAACATTTAGTAAGACAAAGTACATGTTTTACCCGAAAAATAGAATAAACATAGCCATAAGAACAACAAAACGAACAATTATTGACACGTACAGTGTGTGACACACATGGATAGTGGTACAGAAGCCCTTAGTCCATAGGTGTTATAGTCGGGTGAACAAATATATGGTAGTTAAAGCCAAACATGGACCTATGTTACTTTTAATTGCATTTAGGGTCCCTAGACCAGACAAACAGTGCCAGATCCAGTTCAGTCTAGCGTTCAGACACCAAGTGAGTATTCACGGCCCCTTTTTACAGTTTTTACATTTTTCCGGCGGAACAACATGCTTACAGTTTTCAGTTACAATACATGACTATTATGTGAACATGAGACATCACGGTTCAGGATCCATTAAGCCCTCGTGTCATACATCATACCATAACCATTAGCTATGGACTTAGCCATGAAACACCGGGATAGATCTATTGGGTTGACACCCCCACTCTTGGTCAGTCGCTCTGACCGGATGGCAGATATCAAAAGAGTGCGCGTATTTCACATTATTTCATTGTCTTTAGTGTACAATGGGCGAGGCACAACATGTCAAGGTTTGGTTATGTGCTCATGTCAGATCAGATATTGATTATTGCCCTAGCTAGGCAATGATTTAGTCGGTTTTGGATTACATGTCCATCATATAGAAAACTCGTGAACTCACCAACTTTATGTTGACCCATACATTTTACATGCATGTTTTTTAGGAAATTAGCATGTACAATGGAACTTGCAGGGGTCGCGTGCGAGCATTGGTGGGATACCTTCTTTTGGACCGTTGTGTTGTCATAATAATTTTAGACATTTACATACAATGGTTTTAATATTAAACAATTAACTAATGAAACGGATTTGGTTGTTTAATGAAAGTTCCCGCTTTGTTTTAATTAATGTTCGACCTTTTGTGCTTGGAAATCTTTCGAAGTCGCACCTCACTTTTCCGCCTTGGCGGGATGTGACAAAGATGGAGTTTGGTTTTCAGATTTAGGGGCCATATTGTTACTGCTTTGCAATTCAGATTTCATAAACGATTGATGGTTTTTGTTTTGAAAAAGTATTATAAAGGTATTTTTAATAAGAGGGTTAAATGATAGATTTGCCCTCACGTGGGGTCCACGTGATCCCTTTTAACGTTAAAAATTAACCAGATTAGTGTTAAAGGACAAATAGTGCAAGGTTTTGATTCGTTAAGGATGGTTCTCATCAGTTTTAAAGCTAAATGACATCCATTGAAAAACGATATAAACTTAAAGGACGAATTTTGTAATATTTCCTTAATTATTTTTTCCTAGATTTCTAATTTAATACCAAAAATACAAAAAAAACAAAAAAATAAAAATAAAAATAGAACAAATTAGCTTAAAAGTAGGGGTGCAAACAAGTCGAGTTACTCTCGAGCTACTTGCAAGCTATGCTTGAAACGACACGCACTTTAACGAACTCAACCTCGAGCTTTAACAAACTCAACCCTGAGCCCAAGCCTAAAAACAAGCTCGTTTAGAAAACAATCCTGAGCTTCGCATCGAGCCCACTATTTATATAATTTTTAATTCATATATTAAATATATATTTTAATAATAATAAATATGATATATAAAATAAATGAGCTCGAGCTTTCATAAAAATAAACAACCTTAAACCTAGTTCAGCTCGTGTTTGGTTCGGTTCGTTTGCACCTATATTTAAAAGTAAAAAAATATAAAACATGTCATGTTTTAACAGACCTTAAATAAGTAAGTTTGTTTGTTTGTTTTTTTTTTTTAAAGAATTGACATGTAACTTTATATTTATTGGATTTAAGATTTTTTATTTTGTATTTTTGGTATTAAATTAGACATTTAGAAAATAAAACAACTAGGTCTACACTTATTTTGAAAACTATTACTTCAAATATAAAACCTAAGATCATACGGAGTAGAGGGGAAATATGGGCATGAAGAGTCATGTGGTACTTGTGGGGTCTGAGTTTGAAGGGTGAAAATTATGGAGAGTGGAAGGGGGGAAAGAGGGGGGGGGGGGGGGGGGTAGGGGGTAGGGGGGAAGAAATAATATTATTGTGTGTAAAATTTAAAAAAAAAGACTAACCAATCAACAAGTGCCACCTCAGACTTCACCCCCCCCCCCATGGGAAACTCCCCACCCTTGGTAGAGGGCTTGAAGGAGCCCCCCTTCCACCACTCCGAACCGTCTAAAATGTGACCCAAAATTTTAAGGACACTAGAAAAAATTATTGAAAAATAATAACAGATACAAGATAATCATTTGAAAAAAAAACAACAAAGGTGACTAACTAGAAATAGAAAAAATAGAAATTTATTTATGCATTATAATTTATTTTTCCAAATTAAAAGTAAGATTGTAAAACTTTTAATATTCATGCTAAAAATGATTAAATGACTAATTAGTAGATGAATAGAAATTAACCAATGAGATTAGAAGTGAGAATGTAAAAAGTTAAACTTGAATTTAATAACCAAACCACCCATTTTAGTAAATATTTTTTAGACTATCTATTTTGGTAAATAAGTTTTTTAAATATACTAGTTTAAGAAAAAAACTCTTTTTTTTTTTTTTTGTGTGTGTGTGCTTGTGTTGAGAATGGGTGAAAGTGAAGAGACATTTTTTTATGGCATGAGTTACGTAAAAAATTAGGTTGAAATGGTTATTTATAGAAATTTAAATATTTTTTATAAAGCTTTAACAGTTAAATTGACCAACCCACACAAAATTCCAAAAAATTAGCCGTTACACAACGTTAGCCTCATCGCCTGGGCTCGCTCGTGCCGGTCCCTTAATGCTTCTACAACGTTCAGTCTTACATCTTTTCACGTCGTCGCTTCGCCCACATCTTCCTATTTCACACCAACGATAATTTCATTCGACATTTGACGGATGTGCGTTAGAGTTACTCTAAGTAACAAATTAATAAGTTTTTTTATTTTTGAACGGCTAACGAATCAATTTCCGAGCACTCTCGGGCACCGCTAACGAATCAATTTCCGAGCACTCTCGGGCACCCTTTTGGCGAATCAGGTACTCGAGAGTACCCGGGCCACCAATTGCCACCAATTCCCGGGAAAACCCGACTACTCACCCGCCCGAAGGAACGACCGTGAAATAATCGGTAAAACCGGTCGGGATCAGGACTCGAACCCAAGCCAATGGCCGGGTCATCCCTCATTTCCCATCCACCAATGTCCTCCAAATGTAGTTAGTGAGAATTGAACCTAAGCCTCCTATAGGATATTTTAGGCCCTCAATAACTAAGCTACAAGTGGTAGGATAACAAACTAATAACTAGATAACTAGGTCAAGAGCTATTGTTCGAGCAAATTAACAAACGAGTAGTTGATGTCAAGCGAAATATTTATAGCTAAACCAAATAATCTATCTATCTATCTATACATATAATAAACCAAAGCCATTTTAATGACATGGCACTCAAAGAGGGTATTCTCTTCATTGAGTGTGTCATGTGTCATCCATGTGGCAAGGACTTTATTTTAGGAAAATAATAATTTAAAATTTAAAAACAAAATTAGATTTTTATCTCTAATGTTTTCTCCCATAACTTTTAAACGTTAATATCTTTTATATACGAGATTTTTTAAAGAAAAAAAATTACACCAAATTAACGAGCGTTTTATTATCTTTCCAACGGGTACCATAGTGCTATATAAAAAACGGAGAAAAAAACGACTATTTTTTTGTGTGGTTTTGTTCATACAGGAAAAACACACAAAGTGTTCAGGTTATTCATTAATCATGTATAGGCAAGTCATTAGTTATGTTCAAACCAGTAAATATGATTTTTATTTACAACGTGTGTTAGCATTGGAGTTGTACATTGTTTTAGGTTAGGTTTTAATATTAGAGTTATACAGTGTTTAAGGTTATGCACTAACATTGAAGATACATTGTTAATTGTTTTAGGTTAAGTGCTACCCGAAGCTTTTCTGCATGTAACTGTAAAACGCATCAGTCTATTTCAAGTGTAAAATTGATATTTCAAATTAGATTTCTCAACCCGGGACTAGGGATGAGCTCGGGACGGTATCGGTACCGAACTGATACCGATCCCGACAATACCGATACCGAAAAGTCCAAAAAACCAATATCGATACCGATTATACCGGTACGGTATCGGTATCTGTTCGGTACCGGTGTGGTATCGGTATTTTACCTTAAAATACCGATACCATACCGATCCCGTACCGATACCGATAATACCGAAACCGAAAACCTCTAAATGTGGGTACCGATACCGATACCGAACACCCTTGGTTCGGTATCGGTTCGGTACGAGATCGGTATTTTTTCGGTTCGGGATCAGTTTTCGGGACCGTATGCTCATCCCTACCCGGGACGCTCCCAGGATATATTAGTTTTAAAAAAAATTGTGGATTTGGGTCGGCCCTGGGATTAGGTGATACCTGACCCAATTACCCTTTTTATATTAGAATATGATAACTTATGGCAGAGATTTGTTTAAAATAATAATAATAATAATAATAATAATAATAATAATAATAATGATAATAATAATAATAATCATTAATCATATATTGACAAATCATTAATTATGTTGTCATATTAGATATTTTATTATGTCATATTAGATATTTCAACCCGGGACGCTCTCCAACAGGTAATTGCTATGTTTTCTTTTTCTACCATATTCTGAAATAACTCAAATCTTATTGTATGTAGTTAAAGACCTTTGACTGAATGTATTGGTGCTAAACAATCTTTGTCCCCTTGAAATGCTTGGGATCTTAATATTCTGTTTTAGGTGTTGATGTTGTAAGGTGAAATGGATCTTTTGGTATATATATATATTTTTTAAAGTATCTAATGTAAGTTGATACATAGATGTCATTTTTATAGTTTAGATACTTCTAATTTTATTCACTTTATTTAGATTTCTTAATACGGGACGTTCCCGGGGTATAAGCTAGTAATAATAATAATAATAATAATAATAATAATAATAATAATAATAATAATAATAATAATAATAATAATAATAATTAATCATATATTGGCAAGTCATTAATTATGTTGTCATATTAGATATTTTATTATGTCATATTATATATTTCAACCCGGGACATCTCCAACAGGTAATTGCTATTTTTTCTTTTTTCTACCATATTCCGAAATAGCCCAAATCTTATTGTATGCAGTTAAAGACTTTTGACTGAATGTATTGGTGCTAAACAATCTTTGTCCCCTTGAAGTGCTTGGGATCTTAATATTCAGTTTTAGGTGTTGATGTTGTAAGGTGAAATGGATCTTTTGGTATATATTTTTTTAAAAGTATCTAATGTAAGTTGATACATAGATGCCATTTTTATAGTTTAGATACTTTTAAGTTTATTCACTTTACTTAGATTTCTCAATTCAGGACGCTCCCGGAGTATAAGCTAGTATAATAATATAATACGTTAAAAAACGACTAGAAAAAGAAATATATGAAACAAAAAGGCCAACAAAAGCAATCAAACAATTATGAATTATCCGACTCTGCCAACAAAACGACAACGGATCAAACCTATACACACGTCACACAAATCAAAACCATCATCCCACATCCAACGGCCACAACAACTTCCCTCTTAACTCCACAAACCAAATCCTCACCGTCCGATCACCATTCATCCTTCGTGGGCCCACCCCTTCACACACAGTCCTCCTCCTCCTGTACTCTGTTTCACACACACACACACTCAACAACAGTCATCACTCCTCACACCTTTCTTTTCTCCCCACCGCTAACCGCTTTCCCCGATCACTTTTTCCTCCACAAAACGGTGTCGTTTCTCTATCACTTTTCAGGTCAGTTTACAAATATTTTTTTGCTTACAAAACGGTGTCGTTATTTATTTTTATGATATTATCGCTTACGGAAACATATGTTTCGTTTATAACCTTTTTGTTTACGAAACGCTGTCGTTTTTGCTTCCGATCACTTTTAAGGTTAGCTCACGAATAAACCTTTTTTTTTTTTTTTTTTTGCAAAACGGTGTCGTTTTTTGTATTTACAATATTATCGCTTACGGAAACAAAACAGAAGTTATATATTGTCATGTTGAGATGCTTCGTTTATAACTTTTTTGTTTACAAAACACTGTCGTCTTTTCGATTTTTTGCTTCCGATCACTTTTCAGGTTGGTTTACTAATATTTTTTTTTTTACGAAACGGTGTCGTTTTTTATTTTTATGATATTATCGCTACGGAAACAAAACAGAAGTGATATAGAGATTTTGCGTATATAACTTTCTTTTCCTTTTTATTGTTTACAAAACGGTGTCGTTTATCTGGTTCACGTCTCCGATCACTTTTCAGGTTAGGTTACTAACATCTTTTACAAAACGGTGTCGTTTTTGTGATATTATTTCTCACCAAACAAAAAAAGAAGTTGTGTTGAGATGTGTCGTTTATAACTTTTTTGTTTACAAAACGGTGTCGTTTTCTGGTAGAAACTCGTCTCGTTGTTTGTGTAGTTCGTTTTTGGTAATAAGTTTTTTTTTTTTTAACTATTTGTTTTTTGCGTTAGGGTTTGTGATACTTTTCCCGCGATAAAACGTGTCGTTTTTCTTATTCTATTCAGGTCCGATCACTTTTCACGTCAGGTTTACTAATTGTTTTCAAAACGTTGTCGTTTTTATGATATTATTATTATTATTATTATTATTCCATTAAATTATGGTTAGTGCATGAAAGCTAGAAGTATAATAAAATAAGTGTTTGCGAGGATGATAAATTTTGAAAAGTATTATATATATTTAGAAAATGGCGGAGGGGACGCCAAAGCTATAACGCAACCAAAATGATGGAAGAATCTTGTGTTTTAATCCACAGAGGAAGAATAGAATTTGCTTTTGAGTTGGTCCAGCTTTTCGTGATTTTATTTGAAAATTGTTTATTTGTTTTGTGTATTAGTGATGATCTGACATAGGCGCTCATTGTCAGAGAGAATAAATTACAAGGAGTTGGGGTGTTGTGTTACTCTCTCTCTGATTGTCATTGTCAGATAATATTAAATGAAAAGGATTTTGGTTCAAGTTACCTGTTTTTTTTTTTTTTTTTTTTTTTTTTTTTTTTTTAACTTGAAAAGTTGAATTACAGTTGCTTGTTGCAGGTGTTAGTCATAAATTCTTGAAGAGTCATAATGCATGGGGACAAGAAGGTTGTCAATCGTATCCTTTTGTTATTATGGTTACTTTAATATGTAGTAACTACTTAACGCTGATGATCATTTTAGCGTATAGATGTTTGAGTTCTGCTAGGATCTGACAATCAAGTAATGATTATTAGTTTAATGTTTCTCCGTAGAAGGTTCTAGGCGCTCTTCCTTCACTTGTCGCCTAGGCGCATAGCAAGGGCCTGAGATAAGCAAGGCACGCTGTATAAGCAGGCCATTTTTAGCTGTTTTAAGCTTGTTTAGGCCATTTTTATATGTTTTAGACCAGCTTTTTGTAGAATTTGCACCTATGTGCCTTGATGGACGCAAGGCGTTATTGAATGTTTATGTTTTTGTTTTAGACCAGCTTTGATTACGTAGTGTTTTTCTTGATCGTAAGGTTTTGGTTCTGTGGTGTCTTGAATGTTTGTGTTCTTCGTGGCTATGGAATAGTTTGTTCTGTTCAAGTTTATGTTTGCTACTTAACTTCATTGTCAGCCCAGATATCAGCTTCAGGACTGAAGTCTGATGCTTGTGCCTACTTTATGAATAATAATATGGTATGCCATTTTTCTTTAGTTGATGTATGCCAATCAGTAACATTTGTCGTCTAGTGATTAGTGAGTCTTGTGTGCGATTGAACTCATCATATAGTTGTTTCACATTTCATTTGTTTTAGATACCTGGAAAAGTTAGCCTTCTTTCAGAGGATCTAGTTTCTTCAATCAATGGTGGGTTTGGCAATATGGAAATTTCAGAGAAAAGTGCTCACTCTCCTTCTGGTATCTGTTACGATCATCATTATACAGGTTAGAATTATCATAGGTTTTGTGTTCTGAATCGTATGATACGAATAATGCGTTGTTAATGTTTGGATGAACATGTTCTCTTTCTAGTTATCTGGTTAGGGGTAAGACAAACAGTTCATTACAGTAGCTGAACAATGTTTCATAATTCGTACTTCAACAAATTAAGAAAACTGATTGGCAGAGGTGAAATAGAAATTCTACTAATATCACAGGAAGGATATTTGTTTACAACAAAAAATAAATAATAATAAAAAAATCATTTTTGTTGGTTTTTGTAAATTTGCAGTAATTTCTAAATGGTCAGATGTTAGAAGTTGGCAAACCCTAACAGCTGATATTATATAGAATATTAATGTAGAGATTCTAAATAGAAAGAACACATCTACACATAGTGTGTGCCGTGTTTTATTACAGCTATTTATTTAATATTAGTTATTTTAAATACACTTAATCATATATCAAAATTCAAATACTGACTTAATAAGATGCAAGACACAACACATAACTGTGATATGGCTTCACTCTTTGAAAGCCTAGACTACTTGTCTACTTTTATGTTCATGAATACAGGGGGATTTTTCACCCATTTTCTTAGATTTTTGGTTTTGATTCATCTAATATGGCCTATGGGTCAAACAGTGGGGGACTGCCCAAGTGGGTCAAACGGGTGACATGGGTCAAACATGTTGAAAGTTGAACAAAACCAGCTAATATACATAAAACCTCCTAATTTATTTATTTTTCAATCATAATTAACGCATTAGTTTAATTTAGTTTTGAAAATTGACCCGTTTCATATTATTACTTAAATTAGTTTAATTTAGTTTTGTGTTAATTAAATTAGTTAAATTAGTTTTGTGTTAATTTTGATTATTCTGTTACAGGACATAACGAAAGCCATCATCAGTCTGGTGGTTCTTGCCATCAAAGTTGTGGTGGGCTCTCATACAAAGATAATGGCTCACTTCTTTATTACATGCCCGGTGGCTACAATCCATATGCGTTCACAGGTGTTGATCCCCAATTTTCATCATCAGAATGCTACTCATGGAATTGTGCCAGATACCAAAATCCCACAACTTGCTGCTCCAAATCTACTTTGGGTTCTAATGGTTCATTTAAGTACAGTGGTATTAACAGTAAAAGAAGCATGGCTGCTTTTGATGAAAGATTCTCAAATTACCCTCTTGATATCCAGTCTAAACTTTCTAATATCTCTCGGTCAGCTCTTCAGTCTTCACATCTCTGCTCGCTGAACAAGGTGCGGTTTATCTTCTTCTAGATATTTTTATTTACTTATTTCATCCTGAAAAATGCAATGTTGACCTGCACACATGTAGTTTTTAATTATTAGCCAAATAGAGGTAAAATTTTAGATGGAATCTTACTGAAAATAAAAGAAGTTTGTGTTAATCAGGACAAGCGAATTGGTATAACGAAGGTGATTGGATATGCGTTCTGGAACGTAGAGTTTGGATGTGCTTATAATGACCAAATGCTTGATTGTTTGGCGAATTCTGAATATTTAAGAAGTTAATAAAAGATAAAAATGATATTTTTTCTTGTGACAAACAGAAGTGGGATGAAAATGAAATAATAGTCAATTTAGGGTAAGGAAGGATAATTAGAAAATTTATATTTTACAGTTGTGTGCTGCTTGCCACTCTGGAAGTGCTACAAAAGGCTATCAACCATGTGTAAACATGTCATCATATGGTTACCAAAACGAAGGCCTCTTGGCAAACTATTCCATGATTCATGCTCCCAAAGTAAGAGAATCTGAAGAACTAACTTGTGGTCCTAGGGCTCAAAGCAGCATGATCGAGCATAAAGAAACTGAGCATTCCTTAAAAAACATAAAGTATAATCTTGATGGATTTCAGACGAAGTATGAAGAAGCAAAGTTCTTCATCATCAAATCATACAGTGAAGATGATGTTCACAAATGTGTTAAATATGATGTTTGGTCCAGTACTCCCAATGGCAACAAGAAACTTGATGATGCTTTCCTTGAGGCCCAAGGAAAAAAGGGGTCAAAATGTCCTGTTTTTCTCTTTTTCTCAGTAAGTGATTGTATTTATCTTGATTTGGATTCACTCTTGCTCTCTTGGTGATGAAATCGGCGGGTTGAGTAGGTTAATGGGTCAATATTGGTCTGAATGGATTGGGTCAACTACTTTTTTGTCCAATTTTTAGAATTTTGTATAAACATGTAGGGTCACAAATATAATTACAAATTAATGTTCTGGTTCTTTTAAATAAAATGGTTTTGGAAGTTTTCATTCACATTAAAAATACACTTTTGGGCGCAGTTATGAATTTAAGCCGTTTGACCCTTTCAGCCCATTTAAGTCCCTTTGATTTAGCTTCTTTTTTCTTAATTGTAACCCTATTGATGTACTGATGACAGTACATACCTGAATTGGTTCATTTATAAGTAAACGCGTCAAAATTGCCTAATGTACCGTCATATGTCATATGTAATGGGTTGTGATTATGCAGGTAAACGGGAGTGGGCAGTTTGTTGGCGTTGCTGAAATGATAGGCCCTGTTGTTTTTGAAAAGAACATGGATTTTTGGCAGCTTGATAAATGGAGTGGCTTCTTCCCAGTGAAGTGGCATATTATAAAAGACCTTCCTAATTCACAGTTGAGGCACATTATCCTTGAAAACAATGATAACCGACCTGTTACATATACCAGGGACACCCAAGAGGTATTTGTTTTCTATTCTAATATATTTTCAAGTTAACCATTAGTTTTGTTCATGTGTCTATGCCCAAGTTATGGATTTCGTCCACAAGCTTCAATCGCAAATTACAAAACTATATTAAGAACATTGGTTTTAAAAGGCGTGCTTGACGCGAGAGGTGAGTTGGAGAACACCTCAGATGCTTGAGGCAGCTCCTCATGTACTTCCGGGCCAAATTTTGGGTCTGTAGGCTCATATGTAAAACCAACCAAAGGGATGGAAAAATTGTGAAAGATTTACTTGGTAAAATGTTGATTTTTAAAACAAATAAGAGACGCAACTCTTGGTTGTAAATAAAGTTCATTTCGTTGTACATAGAGTACACGTGAGGGCGTGAGGCAAGCACCTCATCCCTCGCGCGTCAGCTTTTGAGACTTGAACACCTCGGAGCGCCTTGTGCGTTTTTAAACCAAAATTGACAACACCATAATCAAGCCACCCCTAATTTGCAATCAAAATGAAAAATGTAAATTCATAAAAACTAAGAACACTAATATATCTCAAGTTTTTACGTGTTAGTTGTTACATTTTTGTTTAATTTTTAAAAAGCCTAATTTCATTTGGCGATGGTTTTGCTATGTGTTCAGGTTGGGTTACATCAGGGCTTAGAGATGCTGGACATTTTCAAGAGCTACCCATCAAAGACATCTTTGCTAGATGACTTGAGCTTTTATGAGAATCGTGAGAAGTTGCTTAAAGCACGAAGGATTGGCAAAAATGCTTTCCAACCCGAGGTGAACATCCAGTCCCTTAGTTATTGTTCATTTTGACCCGTTCACCTAAAAAATGGGTGTATTTGGGCTATACACTTTTTAACGAGTTAAATGGTTGGTTATATAGTTTTTGAATCGCATTCGTTTTTTGGAACTGAAAGTTGCTGGTTTTGACACGTTATCTGACCTGCCCATTTTGATTTGACCTGTGTTCTGTATGCATTCTTTTTGGTTGCTAACTGTTGCCGTGACTTTGTATATGCAGAAAAATATCACATCTGGGGAAGGATCGATGAGCGCGAATGGCTCCTTGGATCCAGTTTCATCCATCATCCATATGACGGGCAATCTGTCTCTAAATGCAAAAGACAAGCCTTTGACATAGAATTTACTCTTGGAATTGTGTAGATGATAGGATTCTGAAGAATTTGCTAGGTTTATGTAAACAAAGGCTTTACTTTTGAACTCCATTCGCCTTTCTCGTGGGTTTTGTTTACCGAGTAAAAAATGGGGTCTTGATATTCTTCCCCTCTGGTTTGATTTATCCCGTGCCCTTGAATTTGTTGGGTTTTTTTTGGTACTTCGGTCCATATTGAGGCTTGTGAGTTGTGACACGTGAGGTTAAGGGTGAATTTTTGACGACAAGAAAACATGCTACGAACGTAGATCGTAACACGGAATTTGTGGGTTTGAATTCAGTCTAAATAGTTTGGGTCAGTTTTTAGTTTATCAGCAAACATGTTTAGCTAAACAGGTAATGTTTGTGTTAATTTGATGGGTTTGCAGGATACTTTGTGTTTTTACCATGTACTGATTTTTCTTTTTGTGCCAAAATCAAAAGTTTAAAATAAATTTGCCTATATTAAACCTTAGTTGTTTGAGAATGCTTATATCAATGGGTTGCTGAAAATTCAAGCCCCAAAAAACGAATACAAGAGATTGATTCACACGATTACAATAACATTATTAACGGTTTATATTTCAACTAGACCAAGATCATGGAAAACAAGAAATCTAAATCACTTAAAAAAGAAAATTAAATAAAGACTTATATTTTAACTTAAAATATAGTTTTGCATAAATAAAATGTACTAATTAACTAGGCTAACTATTAAATTATGACAAGATTGATTTAACAATCAACCTAATCTTGTTTTGGACAAATCATCTCACATTGGCATCATTATCAACTTTAATTCCTTGATTAAAACCAAACTACTCTGGTTACTTATTGGAGCCACGAAATGAAGAACTAGACACTTTTTTTTTTTTTTTTTTTTTTTTTTGTATTCTTATCCTAGGTAAGGAAGAACACCTAAGTTCTTGGTCTTACTCGGATTGAAAATTTGCTAACAGGTTTCAACCATACTTGCTGTTTAACCCTGCCTTGGAAACTTGCTACTAGATCGAGTACTGTTGATTGATGTATGCGATTATAACCCTCTTGTTGAACCCTGATCACCATTTCCGGTACAACTCCTCACATCTCTAAAATTAAGCCTAAATCATCTGACGTTGTCGCCACACCCCGCTAAGGCGGAATCACGGGTATGGGATTCGAATGGTTTTCAAAGCACGTGATTAAGAAAAAACATACATGACATTAAATACGAAAGTTTTACAAAATATTTCACTACTACGACCAATGAGGTTTAAAACAAGTTTTACTAATAATGAGCCATGCTAAGATCTTTTGAGTCAGATGTACTAGTATGCATGCATACATAAACGTGAAGAAGCCTTTCAACCTTGAACTTGATACGTGAGAAAACATGCTTAAAAATGTCAGTATAAAGTTGGTGAGTTCATGATTTCTTAAGAAAATGTCGTGGTCTATTTCCTAAGACAATTAAAAGAACAACCATTGCCCCCGAATCATTTGGGAACACCTTGCAATTGAATACATCAACAACACAAGGATGTAATAAGGACGATCCAGTAATAAGGACAATTCAATCCTCAGAAATAAACAATGACTCCCAACCCTTAGAGACAACTCATGCATGTTTAATAAACTTTACATACCTTTTGTACACCAAGCTATGTGTTAAAAATATAACAGGTTATACATTTTATATTTTTTTTATAAACTTTGTTATATTTTTTATATTAATTCACTTTTATTTTCTTGTGTTATAAACATGTATATAAATGTTGGATCTTGGATAAGGAGAAGGTTGATAGCCCGTCCAGTCTGATAGCCCAAGGTTGCGGCCCAGTTCGTGTGAAGATATTGAGCCCAAGAGGAGAGAAGAGGATGCTGGTAGAAAGCTGGCCCAGCTGGTTGATAACTCGTGTGGATTGGCAACATGGCAATCCCCACACCTAAATGGAGGGTCCAGATTGTAACATTACGCATTTATACTTGTACGTTACGTATCACCATTAATAAAAACGTCAAGTTCCAGTATTATTGTTTGCATTTAATTATTTTTTGTGGCATTTTGAACCCTAATACTATGATAATTATTCATTATATATATGTATATATATTAATTATATGTTAAAAACATGTACAAATAATAAAAGCTTGGGCGGGGACTCGAACCCGCGCCCCAAGCCGTCTCATATACACACATCAACACAACCAGCAGCTCTACACTCATTCTTGGTTTTAAACCCAGTGCGAATTAAATATATCATGAGCTCAAAATCATCTCAGTTGACTTGGAAAGTCAACTGAGATCAATGACTTACCATAATCATACAATTGACTCGTAATTGATCTGGAATTGACAAAACAACGCGATTACCGGCCTACACCAAGTCAGCACACGATCAATTAACCTTTAATTCTTACCAATTTTACTCTTTGACGCGTAACCCATTCAATTCGTGGTCAACTATGCCAATTCGAGCACCTAGACCACCTCACTATAAATTGAACCTTTCTGGACCTTCACAACTCGCCATTCATTCTTTCTAAACCTCTAATTTCTCATAACAAACCTCTGTTCTTGGGTTTTCTGTTCGAGTTTGACTTCGAAGTTTGACCGTTCATTCGTATTCGATTAAGCTTTGTAAGTCTAATGTTTATTGTGGGCTTCATTAATCGGCCTATACACAACATTTACCCTATGGTTAATTGGGTTGATGTTGTGTAAATTGCTCGATTGCAGAATCTAGTGCTCGTTGGCAAATATTGGGGAAGAACACGATTCACTGATATTATTTATTTTAAATAAACAGAAACCAAACACAACCACTGGTCTGGACCAGGTGGTTGTGTCTGGTGCCCACTAACTGAGCCACGTGGGTTCGATCCCCGGCCATGGCAAACCTTTTGTTTTGTTTTGTTTTTAATCTAAACAAACAAGTTTAATTATATATATATTACTTATATTTTATAAATTCGTTTTAAAATATTAAAACTCTTTTAATAATTCTAAAAAAAATTATTTTAAGTTAATCTAATGAAAAAGTTTAACTTACAATTTTTAGTTTTCAAAAATTTATTTATTTAATATATTTAATAAATAAATTAAGTTTATTCTATTATATTTATAAAATTCTATTAAAATATCAAAACAATTTTATAAATTTCCACAAAAATTATTCTGAGTTTATATAACAATAAACTTTTCTGAAATGATTTTTATTTCTGAAAAATCATTTATTTAATATTTTTAATCAATTTTTGTTAGTTTTAATCATAATTAAATCATAATAAATTCAATTTTTAATATTTTTGCACCAAAATTTTATATAACTTATTTCTGATTATTTAGAACAGAAATATAATTTTTAAACTAAGAATTCTTTAATTTTAGTATTTTTAAATATTAAAGTTAAATTTTGACAATTTGTAATAAATAGATTTATATTCTATTTTAAAGAAAATAATTTTATAAAAATTATTTTTATACTTTAAACTCATTATTGTGACCACCTTAAATTTAAATTTTATAAAAAGATTTTTGTCTATTTATTTACTAAATTTCTCTTGATTATCAAACATTTTTATTATTAATCAAACGAGCATTTATCCCCAAATTCGAAGCCCTAGAACATATACATTTGTAGACTAGATAGACTTAGACATATTTATTACCTTATTATAGGGTGATATTTGGCATTGTTTGGGCAACACACTATTCAAATTTTCAAGAAGTATAACATTTTGCTAAGGTGAGTTTTACATAGCCCCTTTTCTATTTATCACCATTTTTGGGGTGAAACATGTTACAACATTATTTATGCAATTCAATCATCAATGTGTCTATGTGTTTTTCTATGTTGCATTATGTCTTGAACATGACTAGGGTAAGCACAATTCTAGCATAATCAATAACATTGATCAGCCGACGGTATACATTGATAGATCTATTGGACTGACAATCCCACCCGGATACGTGCCTCCTGCAAAGGTAGCGTGGGTGTTTGTTATCGCATAACATATTCGAGTGAACCATGAGCGTATGGGATGTACCACATTATAACAGTCACAAGGGTTGATTATGCACTCGATTTACTTCTAGTATGTTTTCACATATGGACTAGACTTGCCATGACACATGAATTGCACAACATTTTATTCAATTATCAAAACCTATGTAATTTCTCACCAACTTTTGTTGACCCAAAAATATTTTCAAAATTAACATGTTTCAGGTAACAATGAAGCTGAGGCTTGAGTTTGCATAAGGATTATACATGAAGTTATTATTTGGAGCTATTTGAAGTTTTGTTATTTGATATTATGTATTGAATTCCTAGACATCATTTTATGTTGGATATTATGTTTTTGAATAAATTATTTAAAATTCAATTTATACCATGTGCTACTGAAACAATCATCAATACGTGACATCCCGATGTTTCCGCCATCGGTTGGGGTGTTACACAGATTATGACTTGATGTGTTTGTTTACTTATCATCCAAAGGTGCATAGAGGTTCGGTTGTGTTTCTTACCGAACCTCATACTCGTCTATATAAGAGTTGCTTCGTGCATTCGAAACAAGTTTCAATCAGTCTCCGTTTCTTCGTTTCATTGTTTTCTCTCTAAGTTAGGGTTTGTAATCAAGATCATATGTCAATGATCTCTAAGTTAGTTTGTGTAATCTTTTGATCATCTGTTAATGATCATAGGTTAGATAGTTTGTACAGATCATCTGTTAATGATCTAGTGTAGATCTGATTTTTAGGGTTTGTGTTGAGATCGGATCATGTTTGTTTCTTGTATTAGTTCAAATAGTCTTTCCAGTAATTCATTGAAGTTGTTTCTGTTGTTCTTGATTCACTATTCTTGACATGGTATCAGAGCTCTAAGGCTCAAGATCTACTCGTCTTTTACTCGGATTTAGGGTTTGTCTTGTGTTCTTGGTTTCTTGTGGTTATTAGAGGTTCCTGTTGATAGATCGTGTGAGTTCTTGACTGAAGAAGACGATCTGCATTGAATATCCTAGATCTGAAGTTCATAGTCAGATCTAGGGTTTGGAAATCTTCTTGCTAGCTGATTGGACTCTGGAACACTTGGAGGCTGTTTATCTTTGCTCTCTGACTCATAACCCTAAGTGAAAGTTACGAGTTACGAGTTTTTAGGCGAAACCCTAACTTAGGTCCCATTCGGTGAGATCGTTCCTTGTCTCTTGTTTTTTGTTTAATAAGATTGAGTCTAGGAGCATTGACCGGGTTAGGGGGACCGGTATTGGCTCACCTGTTGGTTTGTTGTCATTGTGTGATTTCTGATTGACTAACTGATTAATACTATAGTTTGTCATGCTCTTTTATTGCATGTATTGAGACTCCCCTGTTAAGACATGTTCAGGCACCCTTGAGTGATGAACCTGGAATCTTGATCACTGGCAGGGCTTCGTCTGATACTTGCTTGAGTGTGATATAGCTATTTGTGTTTTTTTGTCCTTACTTGTTGATTTTATTAATTATTGAGTACTTGTGTTAATCTGTAATCATGTCTGATACTAGTAGTGAGTCTGGTGACGGTCGTCTTGGTGGTACTTTGGTTAGTAAACTTGATGCTAGTGATCCATTGTATCTACATGCTAGTGATTTTGCTAATTTGTCAATTATTAGTATTAGATTGAAAGGTACTGAGAATTACACTGTATGGTCTAATGCAATGATCTTAGCTTTACAAGTTAAAAACAAGTTAGGGTTCATTAATGGTGAATGTGTGAAATCTGCTGATGATATTGTGTTAATGAAACAATGGGATCGTTGTAACTCTGTTGTACTTACATGGATTTTAAACTCTGTGTCAGAAGACTTATATATGGGTTAAGTCTACTCTAAACTTGCTTCTGATGAATGGAAAGATCTAAAAGAAACCTACAATAAAATTGATGGGTCTGTGATATTTGATACTTATAAAAAAATAAATCATTTTAATCAAAATGGTATGACTGTTGCTGAGTATTATCATAAGTTGCATATAATGTGGCAACACTTAGATCAAATGTTGCAATTACCTGCTTGTACCTGTGATGCTGCTAGACAGTTCAATGACTTTAATCACTTAATAAAACTAATGCAGTTTTTTATGGGTCTTGATACTGTTTACAGTGCTGTTAGGACTAGTTTATTGATAAGGGATCCTTTACCAACTGTAAAGGAAGCCTTCTCAATTGTCTCAAGAGAAGAGTCACATAGGAATTCAAATGTTACTATTTCTGAAGAACAAGGTCCTACTGTAGGATATTTTGCTAAAACTAGTCAAAATGTTGATATTAGGAAAAAGAATGCTAGGATTAGTAATCAAAACCCAAATCTAAAGTGTTCCCATTGTAATAAGATAGGACACACCATGGAAAAATGTTTTGAAATAATTGGATATCCTGCATGGATGAAGAATAAAACTAGTTTTAACAAAAAGAGTGTGTCTAGTAACAATGTTTCTAGTGGGACTTCCCTTGAGACAGAAACTAAGAATTCTATAAATACTTTGACTGCTGATCAGGTTTCTCAGTTACTAAGTCTATTGAATAAGAGGACTAAGGAAGCTACAACTAGCTGCAACTCTGCAGGTAGGTCATGTAATTTCTTTTGTTCTGCTAGTAATACCAAACCTGTGTTTTCTTTCTCTAATGTTCATGAGTTGTTTAGAAAACTAGGATGGATATGTGATTCTGGTGCAAATCAGCACATGGTTATGAATGCTGATTGTGTTATAAATCAAATTGATGTTAGTGACCTAAATATAAAAGTTAATCATCCTAATGGTACTAGTGCAAAGGTCACCAAAATAGGAGATGTTAGGTTAACTGATGAGGTCACATTGTTTGATGTCTTTGTGGTTCCTGACTACTGTGTTAATTTGTTGTTTGTACACAAACTTGCTAAAGACAGTAAATTGGATGTGTTATTTAATGAAAACAATTGTTACATACATGATTCTTTAACCAAGAAAATCCTGGTGACTGGTAGTCAAGTAGATAGTCTGTACTTTTGTGGTGAGTCATCTATGTTCTCTAGAATTTGTTGTAATAGTTTTGAGATTAAAAATCTATGGCATGCTAGGTTAGGTCATCCATCTGATATTGTAATGAAGGTTTTAAGAAATGATATTAACCTTAACTCTATAAGTATTGATAGTGATAAACCTTGTGAAACCTGTCACAAAGCTAAACAACATAGGGAACCTTTCCCACTTAGTGATCACAAGACTACCTGTCTAGGTGAATTAGTTCATTTAGATGTCTAGGGTCCATATAAGGTTAAAAGCAGAGAAGGTTTTAGGTACTTTTTTAACTGTGGTAGATGACTATACCAGGACTGTTTGGGTATACTTGATGAGGTTTAAAGATGAAGTTTTCCAAAACATCCAACATTTTCTGGCTACTGTTAAAACTCAGTTTAAAAAAGATGTGAAAATTTTTAGAACTAATAATGGAACTGAGTTCATGAATCATAACTTTAAGGATTTGTTAAATAAAAATGGAATACTTCACCAGTCCTCATGTGTATATACACCCCAACAAAATGGTATAGTTGAAAGAAAGCATAGACACTTGCTGAATATTGCAAGGGCTCTTATGTTTCAAAGTAATTTACCTTTTACTTTTTTGGTCTGAAAGTGTGCTTACTGCTGCTTATTTGATTAACAGGACTCCTTCCTCTGTATTAAAAGGTATGTCACCTTATGAACTTATGTATGGTTTTAAGCCCTTGTACAATTAACTAAAGGTCTTTGGTGTTTATGTTTTAGCACAATTTTGAATAATAGTGATAAATTTAATATTCATGCTAATAATTGTGTTTTAATTGGATATTCAAATGAGAAAAAGGGATATAAGTTGTGGAATCTTGATTCAAAACAAATTATGTTTTCAAGGGATGTTAGGTTCTATGAAATAGTTTTTCCTTTTAAAGAACCTAAAGTTGAAAAGAATTAGATTCTACTGTTTATGAAAATATAAATCAATTAATCTTTTTTGACTTGTTTGATTCTCAAACTAACACACACCCAAATGATCTAGATGGTCCCGATGATGAAACAAGGGCTAAACAGACATCTGACTATCATGGGTTTCAGCAGCCTGTTGATAGTACAGATACTGCTGTTGGTAAGGCTGCTGGTCAGCAACCAAGTAGTTCTGAAACCAACACTGGTAGGGCTGAGGATGATAGATCAGATAGTGATGAAGGTAACCTATCTGAGGGACATCCATCATCTAGTAATAATCCATCTGTGGTTAGGAAATCAAGTAGACAGTCTAATCTTCCTAGGAAGTTTAGTGATTTTGTTGTGGAAAGTAAAGTTAAGTATGGTTTAGAAAAAGTGGTCAACTATTCTAACCTTTCTGCTGATAACTTTAGTTTTGTATCTATGTTAAATAAAAGTATTGAACCAAGCTTTTATTATGAAGCTTGCAAAGATCCTAATTGGATCAATGCCATGAATGAAGAAATAGATGCTCTTAATAGGAGTAACACATGGGAACTTGTTAGTTTACCCAAGGATAGAAAAGCTATAGGTTGTAAGTGGATTTATAAAATAAAATACAAATTACTGGTGAAATTGATAGGTATAAGGCTAGGTTGGTTGCTAAAGGTTATAGTCAAAGAGAAGGTTTAGATTTTGATGAAACCTTCCCTCCTTTTGTTAAAATGATTACTGTAAGGTGTGTTTTGACTATTGCTGTTCAACATGATTGGCCTTTGTTTCAACTTGATATCAATAATGCTTTTCTATATGGGGATTTGTTTGAGGATGTGTATATGAAACTTCCTAAAGGGTATTTCTCTAAAAATGACACTAGAGTGTGTAAGTTAAAGAAATCATTATATGGTTTGATACAAGCTCCTCGTATGTGGAATGCTAAACTTATCAGTGTGTTGCTTGAATTAGGATTTGTTCAAAGCAAATGTGATCATAGTATGTTTGTTATGAAAACTGATAAAGTGTTTGCCGTGTTGCTTGTTTATGTGGATGATATTATATTAATTGGGAATAATGTTGAGTTTATAGAATATGTTAAAACATATTTTAAAACCAAGTTTCTTATAAAAGACTTAGGATCCCTTAAATGTTTCTTAGGAATTGAAGTACTAAAGACTAGTGAAGGTTTATGCCTTAATCAAAGAAAATATTGTCTTGAGCTCCTTGCTGAATATGGAATGACTGGTTGTAAGCCTGTTAAATTTCCAATTGAACCAAATCATGTCATTACAAATTTGTGTAATGAAAAAAGTGAAGGTTTGATAGACATAACAGGCTATCAGAGGTTGATTGGTAAACTTATTTACCTATCCCATACTCGACCAGATATAACATATTCTGTGCATGTGCTCAGTCAATTTATGCATAAACCCACTAAGGCTCATCTCATAATTGCTATGAGGGTACTTAGGTATCTTAAACAGTCTCCTGGGAAGGGCACACACCTTAGAAAAGCATCTGAACTTGGTCTAGTTGGTTATGCTGACTCGGACTGGGCTAAGTGTGTGCAAACCAGGAAATCTGTTACTGGATATTGTATATACTTAGGGGATTCTCTTGTTGCTTGGAAAAGCAAAAAGCAGCCACCATTTCTCGATCTACAGCAGAAGCTGAATATCGATCTATGTGTACTGCAACATGTGAAATAATGTGGCTGATCAATCTTCTTAGTGAACTGAATATAAAGGTAAATCTTCTTGTAAATTTGTTTTGTGATAACTCAGCTGCACTTGCAATAGCAGCTAAACCTATTTTTTTACGACAAAACAAAGCATTTTGAGCTTGATCTTTTTTTCTTGAGAGATCAAATAGCTAAAGGATGTATTAAAACTGAACACATCAAAACTGAGAACCAAATTGCAGACATATTTACAAAAGGTTTAAATGTTTTGCAACATGAACAAATGTGCAATTGGCTTCATATGATTGATGTGTTTGGAAATAAAAGTAAGGGGGGTGTTAAAAATATAACAGGTTATACATTTTATATTTTTTTATAAACTTTGTTATATTTTTTTATAAACTTTGTTATATTTTTTATATTAATTCACTTTTATTTTCTTGGGTTATAAACATGTATATAAATGTTGGATCTTGGATAAGGAGAAGGTTGATAGCCCGTCCAGTCTGATAGCCCAAGGTTGCGTCCCAGTTCGTGTGAAGATATTGAGAAGAGGATGCTGGTAGAAAGCTGGCCTAGCTGGTTGATAACTCGTGTGGATTGCCAGCGTGGCAATCCCCACACCTAAATGGAGGGTCCAGATTATGACTTGATGTGTTTGTTTACTTATCATCCAACGGTGCATAGATGTTCGGTTGTGTTTCTTACGGAACCTCATACTCGTCTATATAAGAGCTGCTTCGTGCATTCGTAACAAGTTTCGATCAGTCTTTGTTTCTTCGTTTCATTGTTTTCTCTCTAAGTTAGGGTTTGTAATCAGGATCATATGTCAATGATCTCTAAGTTAGTTTATGTAATCTTCTGATCATCTGTTAATGATCATAGGTTAGATAGTTTGTACAGATCACCTGTTAATGATCTAGTATAGATCTGATTTTCAGGGTTTGTGTTGAGATCAGATCCTGTTTGTTCCTTGTATTAGTTCAAATAGTCTTTCCAGTAATCCATTGAAGTTGTTTTTGCTGTTCTTGATTCACCATTCTTGACACTATGTTAAAAAAAAAAAACTCAAACGTTTTGCATAAAACAAAGCATGTCTTCCCCCATTGCGTTAAATAATTAATCTAAACTTGGTGATGATTTGAATTTGTCTTAAATATTTATGTTTTCTTGTATCAGATGCTTAGAAAACCTTTCGTGCCACACATTGTGTTTCCGCCGATGGCAGGGTTTGACAAATACCCTTATTTGAAGTTAAAAATTGGATGAAGTTAGTGAACTGGATGGAAATTGCAAGTTTTGGGAACCACATGGATCCAGACGCGGGAAAAAACACTATTTGGATGAAACTGGTGAAAAGTGACCAAACTGCAGTGACAATACTGACAGTTTACTCTACAATATAAGTTATCACAATTTAACGAATGAGAAAGGTTAACTTATAAAGCATCATTAGCATAAAAAGTAGACGTAATATTGGTCGTTGATTTGATTTCTTAGTGTGACACCCGGCACGTTTAGGTTAACATTTTATAAAACACATAAGTCTACCTTAGCGAAAAACGTTTTCAAATATACTTAACTAGGTCAGTTGAGTTGTTATGATGGTTCCGGGAATCATCGGGAGTCGTTACGATGATCCACGGGATCATTGGGAGTCGGTCCATAACCAGGTGAACACGAATAGGTGATTTGTAGAATCACCGGGTTTAACACACACACGTAAATCTCGGGTCCCGGGAATTGGTGAACGGATGGGAACGTGTTAGTTATCATGTATTATGTGCTTATAATCGTTATATGACTTGTCGGTATGTGAATACGTGTTTATATATGTTAAAATAGGGTTTAACGCGCCAAAAACTCGAATACATAGGCTATGGGCGATTAGGGCATGTGGGATAGCCCTAATCACCAATAATGAGGCGACTAGAAGGGTCCTTGGGGGCGATTAGGGGCTAATCGCTAGTAGTTACTAGCGATTAGAATCCCTAATCGCCAGTAAGGGTCGTGTAATTGCCTGATCTGCACATGACGACTAAAAACGCCTATAAATACCTGACGTGTGCGTAACTATACATATTTTACAATGGATTTTAACACACGTTTTTGCTTTAATATTTATAAAAATGGTTTCGACCTTCATATTAAAACACACACACCAGGGCAAGTGTACCCTGTCATATATGTAGTAAGTACAGATAAGAACCAAGTATCGATCCATGGACGCGCGCGGAGCAATTGTACTAAAACTCTGTCCCCGATTTACCAGTAGGAAAAGATAAGTTTGAGTTTTGTTTAAAACTAAATTAATTCTAAAACATGTAAATAACTTAACTACGACTCCAAATAGAAAATATAACTATATAAACTATATTTTTGCCAATCCTAGCATGTTATCTAAATATAATAAGTAATATAGGCGCGTGATCAACATTCCCATTTTCCGACAGTTAGTGTCCCTTTCGGGCATCCTAACATGACAACTATACAGAAAGCTAACACGAATACACACGTTAACCGCTTCAAGTCGTTCATTAGCGAACAACTGATATGATCTCACGCAGATCTTCTAAAGATAAGTTAGTCATCCGTTAAGAGTATTCTAACCTCACTAATTTAGGGAAGCGATACCGAATACACAACACAGCCACCTAAACTAGCATAAAGTAGAGCATTTCACAACCTATTCCATTTTACCAACTTTGACCCCAGATCTACTAAGATCGCCATTTTTACCAAAATAACTACCAAAGATCATTAACCGTGTCAAAGACTAGTAACGGCACCATTAGGCTTTTTTAAACCCTTTTACGTGCCGGTAAGCATTTTTAACCGTTATTCGACTGACTTTAACCAAACCAATACCCGGTTACAGTTTCATGGCATAAACTATTTAACAAGTTAACTAGTCTACTACCGGACGATTAAACGGACGGTTTTTCAACATGTATCCGCCTAACACATTCGACAATCGCTAAAGTCATTCAAATACAGCTACAAATCCATCAACAATGAAACAAGGTTGCGCTATGATCATCAAGATCTAATACGTGAAAAACGCCAAATTTATACAAAACATGATTACATGCTAAACGATTGTTTTTTCTACTAAAGATTACTAAACATGATTACTAGACTATAATGTATTACATAAACAACACAAACAAGCTTAAACAAACTGATTTGAATCAAATGAAAGCATAATAGATCAAACCATAAAACTCGAATGTGATGGATTGGATGATGATCGATGATCCGGATGAGTTCCCGAGCTCGTTCCTCGCCTTTGCAGCTGCTCACTTGTCCAGAAAATCGCCCAGAATCGCCTCTCCAAAACCCAATATTTGATCAGTGGGTTCTGCTCTGTTTTTATAGAAAGTTTGATATTTGGCACGGCCGTGCGCATAAAGTGCACGGCCGTGCACTTTAATTTTTTGAGTTGACGTGCAAGTGGGCAAGTGGTTGGGCTGCTCCTGAAAATATCTAGATATTTCGCACGGCCGTGCACCTAAGGTGCACGGGCGTGCGGGTCTGGTTGTGGCCGAGTGCTGATGGTGCACTGCCTGGTGCACTGGCAGTGCACCCGGGAACTTGAGTCGCACGGGCACCCGCACGGCAGTGTTGATCAGGGTGCCCGAGAACAACAGTTGCACGCCAAGTCGCACTGGCAGTGCAGCTCGTCTGTGTCCGAGTAACCTGAGTCCGCACGGGCGTGCACCTGGGGTGCACGGCCGTGCACTATTTCCAGACTTGGCTGATTTTGCCAAAACTTTCTGTCTTGTCCGTTTTTCACCCGGTTTCTTCGACTTTGTTCGTGGGACGTCGTTTAAGACCTGCAATAAACATATGAAGCGGTTAAGTACCGAATTCGTGCAATTATGGTCGAAAACGCGTAATTTGGGAGTTTAATCGGGGATTTAAATATGTATATTTTAACGTATATCAATACCACCCTTATGTTTCAAAACATCATTTGTGAAACCCTAATACACCCCAAAGCCACCCCACACCTTATCCAACCTCTGCAACACGTTTTTGAGCAAGAAATCACATTTTGAAGCCTTACACCCCATAATCTCACCATTTCAAGGTGTGTTCTTCATCCCAAACCTTTATAATGATATTGTTTTGATCCCTAAAGGTCCAGACCTGATTTATAAACATTTGTGTCTTTGAAAACTCATTAAAATCAGTTTCAAAACAAACCCAAACATCTATACTTGTTATATGTGATGTATTCATGCAAGATAGGAATTTTAATGTTTAAACATGATTGTTCTTGTGTTATTATTGTGTTTCTGACCTAAATGAGTTAATATGATGATAATCTAGGAGTTTGAAGGTTCATAGATGTGTAATATTGATATTAGGCGTTTTGACCCGTTTGCA
Source organism: Ambrosia trifida (assembly GCA_028751855.1). Taxonomy (NCBI): domain Eukaryota; kingdom Viridiplantae; phylum Streptophyta; class Magnoliopsida; order Asterales; family Asteraceae; genus Ambrosia; species Ambrosia trifida. The sequence goes on along the minus strand of CM054128.1, from coordinate 57,198,166 downwards.
TGATTATGAAGGATTAATGATGATATATTGTGTTTTGATGATTGTTTAAGGTTAGGGTTTACTCTAGGATGATGCTAGAACAGTAGGACATTGTTGGACAACGTCATTATGAGATGAAATCTGAATATATGCTATTTAGGGTAAGTTTTGCATGAGGATGTGATGTTTACATGATAATATGACTATTTTGGGAAAAACGCATGCATTCGGGACGGCTAGGGTGATGATAAATTAGGGGTTTTTGCTTGAAATAGTTGGGTTAATGTTTTGGGTTGGATATTGGGTGTTTACACATGTTTCAGATCTGATTTGGAGGGTTAAACGCGCAAATAGGACGGAATAGATCAGAACTAGCGAATAGGAGTTCTAATCGCCATTATTATAGGCGATTAGCTCCTAATCGTCTGAACTATAGGCGATTAGGAGCCCTATTCGCCACTTTACTAGTGATTACAACCCTATTTCCCACTTTACTAGTGATTACAACCCTATTCCCCATTTTACTAGTGATTACAACCCTATTCGCCACTTTACTAGTGATTACAATTCTATTCCCCACTTTACTAGTGATTACAATTCTATTCCCCACTTTACTAGTGATTACAATTCTATTCCCCACTTTACTAGTGATTACAATTCTATTCACTAGTTTGACTCTCCTAATAACCAGTTGACTTTTCCTAATCACATGTTTGATTCCTAATCGCGTGTAATGCTGCTGTATGTATATTTTAACATCCCGAAACACGGATTGACGCCTAGGAACATGCTAGGAACCCGGTGACATGACCAATGACTTGGTAACATGTGTTCGAACTTTTTTATGCGTTAATTGGGCGTTATGCTAGATAGGGTGAATGTTTACGCATGCTAAGTGTTTAATTGCATAAGTTGCATGATATCTTGTATGTGACTAACACGCGGGATGTCGGGTCACCAATGGGATGCCGGGTATTGTCTGGTTTGGTCGGTTTAACGTTTAAACATGTTTTCAACATACACGGTCACGGTCTGGACAACTTGGGGACTGATTAGCCTTCGGGTTAGTAGTCATCACACTTATGTAAACTCATTGATAGCTCGTCACTAAGTTGGGTCATCATACATGTGTTGGAATTCTAAATATCTGAAGGCGCACTCTAAGGTGAGTTTCACGGCCCCACTCTTTTACTGGTTTTACATTTTCGGGGGAGAAAACATGTTGTATTCTTTAAACGTGTGTCAACTATGTTTTCATAAAAGGCGTTTCAACTGTGTTTTCATGAAAGGTGTGTCAACTATGTTTTTATAAAAGGCGTTGTTTTGGTATTCACGAATTCATTGGGTTTTGGTGTATTCATTATGTTTTCGAGTATTCATTATGTTTTGGAGTATTCATTATATTACTATGCGATCTTTGGAAGTCCCGGGGAGAACCATGAATGTGCGGGGATGCACAACGGGGGAAATGTGGATAGATCTATTTGGGCTTGACCGGCCCCACTCGTCGACTGGAGGTCGGACGGGTGCATGTTGTCTTTTAGGTATTCAGTATGCAGTATTCAGTATTCATTCGGGCACGTATTCAGTATTCACAGTATTCGAGTCCAGTAATGGTTTTCCAATCGCACTAGTAACAGGTATTCATATGATTTGCATGCATGTGGTCTGGATTGATCATGGGTATTCATTTGGGAGTTAGTATTCATTGGAGTCGGTATTCATTAAAAACCTGTGAACTCACCGGCATTATGTGCTGACGTTCTTTAGCATGTTTTTCTCAGGTCTCTAAGGTAGCAGCTATCGGTAGGCGCACGGAGTCTCACGGCGTCTAGGAATCATATGCATGTTTTGTTAAACATTTCAAACTTCGAGTTTTACTTTTGAGTTGTAATAATACATTTTGCTTCCGCTGTGTTAGAACGGTTATGAAAACTTACTGGGCAATTTACGTTGTTTTCATATCATTTAGTTGTCGTTTACTGTGACCGTTGACTTGGATCCTGGTGTGTCACGCGACTCGCGGTAAAACCCCGCACGTGGAACTTGAGGGTGTGACACTTAGATGGATAATTTGTCTGTGGTAGCTCGATCGTAATTATTAAGCGAATTAATAACGGTATAACACCGGTAAGGCATTATCGTCCGTCCTATTGCAAAATCAATTTTCAATTTAATTCAAATTTGCATATTCTCATTAAATGCATTGCTTATTCTCATTAATTATGATTTATTATATTTATTTAATAGGAGAGAAAAAAATGATTATTATTTAACAGAAGCAAGAAAACGGAAAATTTATGATTTAAAATAGGGGAGAAAAAATAAATGTGATTAGCAATCAGAAAGTGACGTGTCCTAATTTTTTTTGTTTGTTATACGGTAAAGTTAAAGATTATTATATATTAATGATTAAATATAATAATTTAAATATATTATTAACAATTTAAATAAGTAAGTACCACGTGACATTAATTGAAATTATTTATTAAAATGAAGATAAGATGAGATTATGACTATTTTACTTACACCACAACTACAATTCTCATAAAACATAATTACCCTTTATGCTAACTAAGTGTGTTTACTTATTGTTGGGTTATCTTATGCGTGTATGAGTGATATATTTTTGTTTTCCATTCGTACACACATAATAAGTATAGATGGGCATTTAAGTTATTCTAATTAGCAAGCCTTTGATGCATTGCTTGGTTGTACCATGGGCTTTAAAGGTATTATGAGCTTTAAGGGTTGTACTACAATGTACATCCTTCTGCAGCCTAAATTTGTCATTCTTTGCCATGTTTCTCTTTCTCTATACGTGTCCTCCTTCCTTCTTTTCTTTCAGCTACACAATTGAATGTACAATAAAAAATATAATATAATATATATTTCGAAACGAAAACCAGGACTCGCCATATATTTTATCAAATTATTCACAGACAGAAGAAGAGCCGTATAAGTTATTCTAATTAGCAAGCCTTTGATGCATTGCTTGGTTGTACCATGGGCTTTAAAGGTATTATGAGCTTTAAGGTTGTACTACAATGTACATCCTTCTGCAGCCTAAATTTGTCATTCTTTGCCACGTTTCTCTTTCTCTATACGTGTCCTCCTTCCTTCTTTTCTTTCAGCTACACATATCCTACAAGTTTAGAGAGAGAAAGGATTCTCCCCTAAATCTTACTCTTTCTCTCTCTCTCTAAACCTCACCGGTCACCACAACCACTGGTTACCACCATATCCACACACCCACTTCCACTGCGATGGGCGACGGAAATGGTGACGGTGTTGAATCATACGCGAGTGAAGGCGGTGACGCCGTTACCATTACCGTTAACAGACGGTGTGCTAACAGCATGATGTTTTCCGTTCAGCCAAGCCTCGAGTCGTCCGTTGAGTCATTTAAGTCTGTTGCTCAAAATTGTGATATATAGGCTGGACAACAGCGGTTGATTTATAAATGAAGGATTCTTAAGGACGATCAGACTCTTAAGAGCTACGGTATATCGGCTGGACAACAGGAATTGTGTGGGATAGTGTTGATTGTTTCTGTAAGTAAGAAGTAAACTCTCGGTTTGTTATTTTTGAGGATCTTAAATTGTTGTTGTGGAACAAAAGGAACCGAGATGTTATTTGTTATGAGCTTTTCATAGTTTTGTATATCTTATATGCTGACCTTTATCTGAAAAGCATTACGTTTAGTTGTACGGCCATGGCGAGTATTTTTCTTCTAGCCTATGATAATTTGTTTCAGTTGAAACGAAGCTAGCTTTTGTGTGTATTGGCAGGGCATATGAGGTGAGTATATGATTTCTTTTTTTTTTTTTTTTAATAATTTGGACATCTTGGCTGTTTGCATTCAGAGAACCAATGGTATGGGAATTATTTGGTTTAATTTGTGTTAGCCTAATAATACTTTAATTTTAATGTGTTATAGATAATGTGATAACTTATTGTTAATATGAATTTTGTAGGGGATGTTACGCGGTGTGTTTGTATTTCACCAGAGTTAAAGTTCTCCTTTGGGGGCTTTTGCACTGGATGTCTTTCCCTGTTTAGGTCTGAGCTTCCTTTGGAGAAAGGAGTAAATTAAAGGCGGCGACGCCGCCACAGGCTCCGATTCAGGTTCGGGTTTGTTCTAAGATGATTTTGTTTTCTGTGTTTTGTTTATTTATTGTTTTTATTTTGTTGTTTCAAGAATTTGAATTATATGGTTGATATGTTTTTTTAATTTGATAGGGTGCAAAAGTATATATGTCGTGTCTTTGCACTCAGGTAAAGAGTGATGATCTCATTTTAGAAGGTAGGATTTTATTTGTGGTTGTTTGATATAGTTTGGGTCTTTAATTTATCGCGGTTTTTGTGAGGAGTTCTTCGGATTGAATGGGAACTAAAGGCAACATATGCTGTAGAGTTATATAATTTTAACAACACAAGATACATATTGAAGTACCATGTGATAACTTAGGATAAAAATGAATATTTTGAAAGTAATCCTTTGACTAAATCAATATGTGCAGGTGTAGAGGTTGTTTTTGTGTTGCAAAAATGATCTTTGTCGTTCTGTTATCAATTTTTAAAACATCCATATCGTACAGAGGAAAAGGTTAGCATTTTTAAGTCAACTACAATTACAAATGATTTATATTTCAGTTTAGAGTTTAGACAATTATCGAAAGATGATTTTCTATATAGGTATAACTAAGATTAAGCCCCCGCGTTCGTGATGGTGTACACGATGGGGTTGACATTGTTGGGAGGTAATTGTTTTACTATTGGAACAAGGAAACGCACTTCAGCGGTTTCATTTTCCAACAGGAAAAGTATAAATGTACAGTATTTGAACTCCCCTCTTTTCTCCGTGTCAACGTTTTCGATTGTTAATTGATTCAACAAGCATGATGTTCTTCGAATGGTACCTGATATCAGTGACAGTGAACTACAACCTGCCTGGCGATTATTAGGTTTGTCGGTCATGTCAAGTTGATGGGTTAAAGGTTGAGGTGGTCAACGGGAACAAGACTAATTAACCATTAATTTAAACATGTCCAAATAGGTTGATGAGCTGGTGTCTACTAATAATTGTAAATTTATTAATCGGGTTGCCATTTCAGTAAACTCTGAGCCTCGGTGAAACTGACTTCATTAGTTTTGTTAAGTTCTTGAAGTAACAAGAACTTTGCATAGTACTGGTCAGTTTTACTTATGATTGTTTTAATTTAGGGTTCACAATTCAAATGTTTGGTGTTTTATGTTGTTGCAGGATGCATGTAATCAGAAAACCCAATAACCCATCAGGATATTATTCAGTTAGGGTTTTTGATAGGCTGATAAGGTTGTGATGAGTTGAATAATCTGAGTAAAATACCGGATGAGGATGTCGCTTTGGCGTGCAAGGTTGGAGGATGGTGGGTGTTTACCTGCAACCCCCTGCAGCCATGGCGGTGTACCATTTCAGTAACTCATGAGCCTCGGTGAAACTGACTTCATTTGTTTTGTCAAGTTCTTGAGGTAACAGGCACTTTGCATAAATTTCAGTTGTGTGAATTTTTTGGTCACAGAATCGATTTAAATATATTTATTGATAAGTGAATTGTTTTACCATATTATGTGAGTGTTTGAATGTCGAATTGGTTTCAAGGGGAGTTAATGGTTTATGAACTGTATGGGGTTATGGTTCAATTCATCTTTCATGTGTTTTTTTCATATAAGTGTTACCATATGCACATATAGTGTCCGTGGTGGCGATAGTCTTTGTTGGCTGTGAGAAGAGTTTGTGACGGCACTCAGCCTGGTAGGATCCTGAGCAAACTCTGACTGGAAAAACGAACGGCGATGGTGGCTGGTTTCCATATCAGGGGATGGTGGTGATGATAGTACTGGTTAGTTTTTACTTCTGATTGTTTTAGTTTTGTCTAGACTAAATTTGGTTTGTTCAAATCAGATGTACACAGTTTAAGTTATGGAAGATATTTCTAATATAGTACGATACTGCTGCTTAGTTTAGGTTTTACCCTTATTTAACTGCATTTTTGCTTGAGATTTGGTCTTGAATAGGTATTTGATTGGCCCAACGGTTTTTTTATAGTGCAATGATTTCCTTTTATTTTGCGGACTAAGGATTAGTTTGATCTTTTAATTAATTCACAGGTTACAAAATGAGACCTTTGGAAAGGGTTTGCAGCAATTTAGGCCAACCATGGGTTAGTTTTTTTAATTTTTTTATGCTTACTTGGATCGATATGTTTATTATGTTTGTGCATTGCTTTGTTGGCATATGAACTCCATTTTTTCTTAAATTTGCAGTCCAAGTCATTTCTGATATGTAGATTGTGATACCCCGCAAATTCAGGTTCTCACTTTAACTAAACTCTAGTTACGTTCCTTGCATTATACTTAACTAGGGTTAACTAGATAGGATATAAGTGCATTGTTGTGAGTTAATATCGGGTACCTGATTAGTGAACCTCGGACGTTGGTGAATAACGAACTTATGTGTCTCTGTGATATTTGATGAACTTATGTGAAAACCATACGTGATTATGTGAACCTAAACCGAATACGTTAATAAAAATCACTAAAAGTGGAGTATGAGGTTGATTAGGGTCTTAACGCATGGGGTTGCACTTGTTACGGTCCGAAATAACGAAAACGTCAAAGGATAACGCGTCGGGTGACGAAACGAGACACGAACGAGGGCCTCGGGCCTGTGAGCGGCCGCTCACAGGGCCCGAGCGGCCGCTCGCTCGTGTCTGACGGGTTTAAACCGCCTTAAACTCCTATTTAAGCATCCTTAACCCCCATGCAACCCCTAAACTCAACCCTAATCGCCCCTTACTGCCCCACACGAAATATTAACCCTAAAGCTCCTGCTAAGGCTCAAGATCATCAATTGGGAAGCTCCAAAGGCGCACGGTTGATCGAATCGAAGAGCCAAGGGTATAATCTTTGATTCTTTACGCTTCTATCTTGTGTTTTTATTATAAAAATCATGTAACAAAGTTTGTCCAGGTCTGAAAGTTTTTAATAATCATTAAAAACATGAAGTTTGTGAAGATTAAATGGATCAAACATAATAATAAACGATTAGTAACATCATAGGATACTTGTTGCGCAAGTTATTGATGTTTTGGTCTTTAAAGTTGTGATCTTTGCATGTTTAGTAGTGGAATCTGATCATAATAAGTATTAGGGATGTTTGGTAATGATGATTGATGTTTGTTGATTGTTTTTATGCACACGGTAGTCGATTAAAGTATGATTTAGGCGAAACTAAAATCTGGACAGAATGATTAGACGAACTTGTAGGGGCTGTAACACGGCCTTAAAATAATGATTTTGGTATTTTCATTGCATGGTTGAGTCACACTTGGTCTTAGATTTTCATAATGGGTAAAATCAAGTGTTTTGGACGTCGGTTGAGTCGTTTTTGGAATTTTCATTGAAAATATGTCAGGTCAGAATTTCGGGTATCAAACTGAGTCAACTTTGAAACATCATAACTCAAGTTTTATAAAGAGTTGGATTGTGAAATTTTTACAGAAGGTTAATATTGGAGTAATATGAGTTTTCCATGTGGATTCATCCCGTTTGGATGAATACACAATTTTTGAGAATTTATCTACCAAACTGACCTGTTAGGAAGGTTTACTGAACATAGCTGAATTAGACGAATTTTAATTATTTTTGTGTTTGGATTTAAGACAAAACAAAAATAGGTATTGTTGAGTGAATCCCAAAGGAAATTCAGTAAAAATTTGGGAGGATAACTCATTGATTTACTATTTTAAATAAATTCGTTTTAATGGCGCACAATCTGCCCTGAAAACATAGATTGTGTATTATGTGCTTATGTGATTGATTGAGGTCTTGGGTGGTATGGAATTGTCATGTAACTGAAGTACACTTGTCTGAGACACATACGGAATGTAGAAACTAATTGTAACCAACACATTCACCAACGAGTCCGTAGGGTTTACTATTGCATGTAGAATCACTAGGTGTCACCTACACACTTTTGAACGTTTAAACGCCTTGGACAAACGAGTTATATGGTGTATCGTGTATACACATGTACTCACATAATGACACATATAATAGGGAGTCGGTAGCGAGTCTCTACTTCTTACTTGGATTTGGATTTAGCACTTAACGCAACCTAAGGTGAGTTTCACTACTCTTTTTCTCAAAAGCATGCGTCTCGGGGAGACAACTTACTTACTGTACTAGTCCATGTTTGGGACTACTATTTTTATCTCGGGTTTTTTTGGATGGGTTGATTCCTGGGAGGAATCGGACCTTGCTAGTTTCACACTCTGTGTCCTTGATGAACTAAACTACACTCTATCACGGAAGTCCTTCACTATTTACCGAATGAGTTGCCGGGTGGCAAGCGAGTTACTAGTTGATAGCGCTATTAGGTTTGACAAACCTCACACCGTGCTGGGAGCCGGGCGTGAACTACGACCTTAGATTTTATCATTGTTGATAGGCAATGATGGGAGGCAAAAACCAGCTCGCGGGGCGAGTGCATCGTTCAAATAGCAATTCGGTATATCCTTGTTTAGTTATCATGAATGGGTTAGCTACCCTTGGCATACGCTGAACTAGTGGTACTTGGTTCTTGGTTTTGGTTGTTGATTACTACTTTTGGGTTTGGGGAAACCTAACTACTGTTTCTTGGTTTGGGAAACCTACACTTTTACTTACCTTACTTTGTGAACTCACAAACTTTATGTTGACACACGATAGCATGCTTTTGCAGGTCTCTAGGTTCGGAGCACGATAGGACATGCATCATTGTGTCATGGGTTGTGAACTTTATTTAACTTATACTTTACTTTACATTCAACGGTTTTATTTTGGGCGCATTGTTTTGCGCATGAACTTAAATGGTTATGTTTGATTTACGCTTCCGCAACTTAACTGAACTTTTTGGTAAACACTAAACGTGATTTTCAATAACGAACTAAATGGTTTGGGCATTTAGAGTCGTTCTTATGACTTATGGCTATGGGATCCTGGTATGTCACGCACCTCGCGGTATAAACCCCGCAGTGGAAATTTGAGGGTGTGACATAGATTACAATACTAAGTAGCAACCATTACAATACAAGTCAAGGAGGAGCAATCACTAGGATGAAGTTTAAGGTCATAACTAAACATGTAACCTCTTTTGTTAAACATGCTCCTTTGTGAAGCTCACCAAGACCTCTTTTGTTAAGCATGCTACTTTAATAATTGTAACTATATTTTATTTGAGTAAAGTGTTAGTTTAATGTTTCACTCTTTTTTTTATTTAAATGGCTATTTTATTTAAAAACAAAAACATAAAAACAACATTTTTTTCTTTTTTCTTTTTGGAAATAGCATAATGGTTTAAAGTTTAAACATTATGCAAATGGAAGTATAGTATCCCGTTCTTGGCTTTTCTTTTTTCCAATGAATTTGGCTGATACATTTCTTTTTACAATTTACTAAAAACAACCTAAACCTAGACACATTATGCAAATGGAAGTATAGTATCCCGTTCTTGGCTCTTCTTTTTTCCAATGGATTTGGCTGATACATTTCTTTTTACAGTTTACTATAAACAACCTAAACCTAGACACATTATGCAAATGGAAGTATAGTATCCCGTTCTTGGCTCTTCTTTTTTCCAATGGATTTGGCTGATATATTTCTTTTTACAGTTTACTAAAAACAACCTAAACCTAGACACCACATCCTAATCGTGTGTGGAGTAAACAAGGAAAACATACCTCAACTAATAGTAAACATGACTCATTGCCTTAAGCCCACTAAGTTGACCCAATAACAAACAAACAAACAAACAAGGAGTTTTGACCCATTAAATTGTTGTTCCTCTAGGCAGCTAGGCTTAATTCACATCAACGTCCTTATATCTTTATAATTTAGCTTAAAAACACTTGTATTCTTAAAATTTATTTAACATTTAAAAACTCCTCACATCGGATTCTCCAAATATATTGCTATTCAATTAAATAATACTTTATTATTTTTCCGCTCACAAAAAAGTATAATGATAAATAGGAGCGGCCAATGATGTAGCCTAGTGGTTGCGATGGAGGTGGGAAGGTTTACCCACTTTGTGGGGTTCCTGCTCTGGGAGGTCACAGGCTCGAATCCCACTCAGAGTAGGGTTATTCTGAAATGAGGGGCTGGACCTTAGAGGGGCCCCGGGGACCGGACCTAAAGGGTGCGGGGCTTCGTTATGGGTGTGTACCGTCAACCGTTCCAAAAAAAAGAAAAAGAATAAATAGGAGCGAATAGTGCTTTCATTTATAAAGGAAATCACTATTTACTCGCTATATCTTTTCCGTATTTTAGGGAATAGGATGTAGTGTAAAAAATTGATGAAAACCTTACACTTTTCCTTAGAATGGTGATAATCAACTACTAAAAACGCTTAAAGATTCCAAAAAAATAGCACACTTCAAAGCATTAATCACATCCCTATTAGCAAGTCGTTAAGCTACAACTATAACTACCTTTGTTAATGACTTTTATATGCATCTAATCCAATATACCTTTAAGCTTCAAAATGTTAATAACACAACATGCTTCACATACACAACGTGGATGTTTTAATGAGTGACAACAATAGTCAAATGTAACTTCATATTCAATACAGATAATAACAATGACTTCTAAAACTTTGGGTTTCGATAGTGAAGTGTATGTCTCTTAGGATGAAAGTAGCGAAACACCTTTTTGGATATATGATATTGTTGTTTAGAGAGAAAGATGGCTGGTATAGTAGCTATTAAGGCAATAACAATTGACAAACTATTGTTGTATAGAACAAAAAAGCTTATAGTAAAAGCTATCATAGTCGTAAATATAGAGAGAAGAAGTGTTGTTTGACCCAATAATACTTGTTGTGGTAATGTTTCCACAAAATCATTTTGACCATAACTAGAAACCATGATGGTTAAGAATGTGACGATTGAAACTGAAGATAAGAGAAATGAAATGGCGTCCAATATGACAAAGAGCATGAATACTTTGTTTTGGTCATATCCACCTGGAACTGAAAATCCAATGGTGGATATAAGTGTAGCAGCCACCATGGATTGACCAATTGTACCTTTTATTAGGGCCTCGCCTTCTAAAGCGAGAGCTTTGTGGTTATTAGTGAACAGTTCTGATGGTGTTAGGCCTTGCATTCTTCATTTCTTTGGATTGAGGTGGAACCATTAAAGATACTTCCTGCATGATATATACGAGATTGTAAATACCGTCTACTACAACTTTTGGTGCCGTCTTTAGCTTTGAAAGAAATATGTACCTTGAACCATAGTAATTCATGCAGCTCCCCACACATTATCATGTGGGGTTTTCCCTGAATTCATTGCAACTGAATGCAACATATTATTACCCTCTTTGTCTCTAATTTGAGTTACTGCATCCTTCATTGATCCAATCTCATATAATAAACTGTAGATACTTTCATGGCGATGAAAAGCAGCAACATGAAAGATAGTTTGTCCGTCATCATTTCTCTTCCATATAAGATCAGGATATTCATCAATCAACTGAACTAAGAATTTAGCGTTGCCCATTTCTGCAGCAACAAAAAGTATTTGAGAAGGATGGCGATCATTTTCAGCTATTTTAAACACGGGACCTTGGAGTATTACATCAATTTCGTCCTTAGGCTTTAACACTATTTTTCTCCAAAGTTTTCTTAGTAATTGTGAGGCATCACGTTCCTTTACAGCAAAACGTTCCTCCGTGGAATGAAAGACTTCAAACACTGAAAGTAACAATCAAATAAGAAACAAATACTACAAGCAATTTAACTTACTTTAAAGTACTAGTGTGAGAAATGTGCAATACTGAAGGATACTTACTTGAATTAATGACTTTGCGGACAACATGTTGTTTTATTTCATAAAATGCATAAGGCTTTCTAGCCAATACGAACAACACATTCCATATACTCTCTTCGATCATGACGGAGTACTATTTCTTCATGATCATCCAATATAATCAGCTAACGAGGATAAGTTTCACGAGAAAGCAACAAAATGAAGAATACGACTCTTGAAATGTCTTATTGGTCACTTACAAGTAACATGACTGATATCGAAATGTCTTATGAAACAACAGAAGTAACCTTTGATTGGAAGATTCAATGTAAGAAAACTAGGGTGTTTCTATAATATTATAATACTCCGGGGTGTTGTTTGTTTGGATCTAGTAAAAACTAAACCGGACAGTTACCTAGACGATCTATAAATTAGTTTGAATATATGGGTGATTGGGAGATGAACTTGATAGAAACTGTTGATTACTTGAATATATAGTCTCTGTTGGAAGTGTTTTAATCAAGAAATCTTAACAAATTCAGTGTCATTTAAAAAGAAATTGATGGCCCTTACTTTTAAATAATGGCTTTGGCAAGGCCTGATTAGCGGCTGAAAAATGGAGGAAAAAAATGAAGGGAAAAGGAACATGAACATATATATATATATATATATTATGAAAGAACAAACACGGAAACTATATAAGCACATACCAAAAAGTTCAGTCTCGATGCATTTTAAAAAAACGGCGTTCCAATCATCATCTGTCAAGCCACCAGTTGTCATTTGTTCACGGTAGAGATATTTCACCATTTCATGGCAACTATTAGAAGCAGCAAGATAGAGTGGCATCATATATATGCCCACTACCACGTACCATCAGCACTTCCGGATTCTTCTCAACCATGATTTTAGCCAGTCTAACATCTCCAGCTATGGCTGCTAAACAGAAGGCAGTGTTTCCATCTTCATTCTGCAGTTTCAGGTCTTCTGTTTCCATCATGTCCAAAATATTTGTCACAAAGACATGGCTTCTGGCCCTTGCTGCAAGGTGAAGCGGTGTTTCCTTAATTTCACTGATACTATAGCGTACCAGATTTTCACGCCCCTTCAGGATGATACTTGCAGCCTCCCAATCTCCTTTGATTGATGCTTTATATAGAGGAACACAATTAGAAATGTACTCTCTTCTTCTTCCCCCTAATAAGTAATATTCCCATAATTAGTTAACGTTTTGGTTATCGCAGAATAACTACTAGCAAAATTTTTTAAAGTAGATAAAACATCGAACTTACGTTCAAGTAGATCTCCACAAGGATAATTGTATGTTGGCGCTTGTGAAAGGATTGTTGAGATCATCCCGTCAGCCGGATGTTATTGTGCTGATCATTCAAAACGGCAGCCAATTAATAAGCGTCGTAACTTAAGAATATCTGAAAGTGGAGAATCATTTACATAAATAGTGGGTTTATTATTTTACAAATTACATTTGGGGGGTATTGGGGGAAAAAACCAAAATTGGTGATGTATAGAAACCATTTGGCGGCATCTAATAAACTAAAGTTGATGCCGCCAATTCACTTATAGACATTGAAGCCGCCATTTGATTCCTATACATTGATGCCGCCAATTGAGTTCTAGGCTTCATTTCTTATATAAGCCCTCTGCCCATTCTCTCCATCCCATTCAGACTACAAACCACAATAAACCCCCGCAATATAAGATATAATACTTTCCTGCAATTGTTCTGGATGGTACGGTTTTTTATTGATATTGGGTCGATGTTACATTCACATGGAGTTTTAACTGTTTTCGGTGGGGATGAGTCATGCTTAACAGCATCGTCTGCCGTTTCATCCCCCGCTTGGCATCGCTTTTCTGGGGTCCAAAAAAGCGGTGTCTTTGGATCGGTGTTACATCCACATTAAACTACACCTCTCAATACATCTACACGTGGTATAACACGTGTAGAATGCAACATTGAGGGTTTAGTTTAAAATATTAGAGAGTTATGGATCGTTGGGGGGTATTGGGCCTCTAGTCTACCAACACTGGACATTCCAACGGGCTCTTTAGGCGGGTCTACTTTCTAGGCAAACCCACGCCATCCGGTGTTGATGAATCACATCATGTCATTAGCGACCTGTCCGGCAACGGATGATGCGATTCTTCACCGTACTACTTTCGTATGGCAGCCTGGTTTGAACATTGGGTACCTGTAGATTTGGTACACATATTCAACAGGTAGAACCATGTTCTCCTGGATCAAATTCAGATGGGTTTGAATCTGAATGCGGTCCTGAGTTCCCGCTGACTGGAAAAGAGAAGTTTCTGGGTGCACAACACAAGCTATTGTTGATTTCAACAAAGCAATTGTGATTGAAGGTGCGAAACAGAAACTTAATTAACTATGCAACAAGAAACGGTGGTAGAATATTGGAATAGGTGATCTCGGAAAATATATTGTCTTGTAAATCCGTAGATTGTATAGTTTGAGTGACTAGTTTTGAAAAACAATTGTTAAATAAATTTGTAATATTTGTTTTAAATAAATCTATCAAATTTGTATTATTTGTTTGAGACATTCCAAAAATGGAAAGTCTGTGTGTTATTATTTGATTTAAATAAATCTATCCCTCCGAGCCGTTTTCGGGCCACCGGGATCAGGCCCCGGAGACCCGAAAACCGCCCGGACTTCGTGCGACGCCCGTGTGTTACCCAAGGGCAACGCCTCTGTCAGTCAGGTTACCTGTCCGGCAGGCCCAGCCAGGCTGCACAGAGGCCCAAAGAGGGCAGCCTGGCCCGTTTTCAACATAGTGTGGGTTTTGAGAAAAACACCTCCGAGCCGTTTTCGGGCCACCGATAAATGATTACGTAATCTTGTTTTAGTGTTTAACGCTTTTATTTGGATTTTAATTTTATAAAGCAAATCAATGTTCGAATCACAGGTGGCTAAACGATTCATATATTCATATATTTATAAAGCAAATCAATAATTAATGTTATAAAAGCAAATCAAAATGTTACAACAAGTAATTATGAACACACTTGAATTCGACAATGTTACTAGTTAAACCAGTCCAGATCGTTCGAGGGTCCCTGATTCTGAAGACGTTCAGATTGCCTCCTGGGTGGTTGGTTGGTGGGTGGTGCTCCTTCATTACCGTACTCATCATCCGGAAAGAGGTTTAAATTCAGCGTGGTCGATGGTCCTGGCCGGCTTGAAGGTCCTTCATCACACGAATTATGCGGGGCATGGTAATGAAAATCACTAAAAAGGTCGTGATCAAACCGTGCCAACCACTGTCCAACCGGCGTCACGTAACCCGGTGATGAAGGAAACGCCCAACTATCTCCGATGCCAATTCCGCCTGCACGAAAGTTAGCTAGCGGACCCATCTCCCCCGGTTGACTGCCACCGGACCCACCAACATCACCAGTTCCCTGTACGAATGATCCACCCAATCCAAATGGAGTTCCCATCTGGTCCAATCCACTGTCCATGAATTGCGGGACATATCCCCCGGTCTGGTTCTGATTGTTGCTGGCCGCAACAGATGCACGAAACCCAGCGACATTGTCATAGTGACTTCCAGCAGCTTGGTCTACATTTTCCGGCACGTTTTCCGGCACCTGACGGGGAGCGCGTCGCCGGCGCACCCTTTGAGGCCGTGCAGGTGCCGACAAGTCAACGGTGTCCCTGGTAAGATGCGTCGGATTTTGTAAGTGTCCGACATTGTGTGACATCATCATACTGTGAAACGCTGTGTTTTGTATGCGCTCAAGCTGCGTGGAGAATGCCTGATGTGACACCCGGCAAATTCTGGTTAACAACGTTGTCTAGATTAAAGTCTACCTTAGCGAGTCACGCGTATATTATACTTAACTAGGGTTAGCTAGATAGCTAGATAGGACATACGTGCATTGTTGTGAGTTAATATGTGATTACATGATTAGTGAACCTCGGACGTTGGTGAATAATAAACTTATGTGTCTCGGTGATATCTGACAAACTTATGTGAAAACCATACGTGATTATGTGAACCTAAACCGAACACGTTAATAAAAATCACTAAAAGTGGAGTATGAGGTTGATTAGGGTCTTAACGCATGGGGTTGCACTTGTTACGGTCCGAAATAACGAAAACGTCAAAGGATAACGCGTCGGGTGATGAAACGAGACACGAACGAGGGCCTCGGGCCTGTGAGCGGCCGCTCACAGGGCCCGAGCGGCCGCTCGCTCATGTCTGACGGGTTTAAACCGCCTTAAACTCTTATTTAAGCATCCTTAACCCCCATGCAACCCCTAAACTCAACCCTAATCGCCCCCTTTCTGCCCCACACGAATTATTAACCCTAAACCACCTGCTAAAGCTCAAGAACATCAATCGGGAAGCTTGGAGAGCGTTCGGTTGGTTGTTTTGGAGTGTTTGTGGTATAATCTTCATTCCCTTATGTTTTAATCTTCTTTAAATTGTCTTAAAACATCAAAACCTTGTTTGTCCAGGTCTGAAAGTATTTTATAAAAGTTAAAACATGATGATTACGAAGATTAAAAGGGTCAAGCACATTGTTATATAATGAATGTTATATGTTTTGCATGATTATGCATGTTCTTGATGTTTTAGACTTCTAGGGTTTGTGAATAATGATGTTTGTGATGTATAATTAGGGTTTTGATCAGATGTGGTTCTTACTAATGTTGTATGATGATTATTAGGTATTATTGATTGATAATATGCAACTAGGGTTTGATATAATTGATAATATTGCATGATTAAAATCTGGACAGATTCTGAATGTCGACTTGTAGGGCCTGTTTCGTGGCTTGAAAATAATTGGTTTGATCGATTCTTTGCATGAATAGATTGTACATAGTCTTAGCTTTTTAGAATGGGCAAAATCATCTGATTTGGATGTCGTTTGATATGTTTTTGGAATTTTCATTTAAAATAGGTCAGGTCAGAATTTCGGGTATCAAACTGAGTCAACTTTGAAACATCATAAATCAAGTTTTATAAAGAGTTGGGTTGTGAAATTTTTACAGAAGGTTAATATTGGAGTAATATGAGTTTTCCAAGTGGATTCATCCCGTTTGGATGAATACACAATTTTTGGGAATTTATCTACCAAACTGACCTGTTAGGAAGGTTTCTGAACATAGATGTATTAGACGAATTTTAATTATTTTTGTGTTTGGATTTAAGACAAAAAAAAATAAGTATTGTTAAGTGAATTCCAAAGACAATTCAGTAAAAATTTGGGAGGTTAACTCACTGATTTGCTATTTTAAATAAATTCATTTGGATGGCGCACAATCTGTCCTGAAAACACAGATTGTGTATTATGTGCTTATGTGATTAATTGAGGTCTTAGGTGGTATGGAATTGACATGTAACTGAAGTACACTTGTCTGAGACACATACGGAATGTAGAAACTAATTGTAACCAACGTATTCACCAACGGATCCGTAGGAATTACTTATGCATGTAGAATCACTAGGTGTCACTTACACGCTTTTGAACATTTAAAACGCCTTGGACAAACGAGTTATATGGTGTAATGATATTACGCCTATACTCACTTAATGACACTGTTATTAGGGTGTCGGTAGCATATATTACTTGCTGTTCGGATTCCTTGCTTGCACGTTAAGGTGAGTTTACGGCCCCTCTTTTAACTGGTTTCACTTTTTGGGGGAGAAAACATGTGTTAACTTATGTTTTGGTAACAACTGTCATACTATGGGTTTCTATGGTTTACTATACGATCTTTGGAAGTCCTGGGGGAAACCATGAATGTGCGGGTTAGCACAACGGGGAAATGTGAATAGATCTATTGGGAGTAACCAACCCCGCTCGTCGGCTTGGAGGGCCGGGCGAGTGCATATTGTCTCAAACAAGAACAGGTTTACTATTAGGGCACAACATCTGGTTTGCGAGTTAGTAATGGTTTTCCAATCATAGAAGTAACAAAACATACGCCTAGCTAGCGTACTTTGGTTTGCAAATTGATATAGTATGGACAAGTTGAACTTGGTTCTTTAATTACAAACCTGTGAACTCACCAGCATTTTTGTGCTGACGTAACTCTTACATGTTTTCTCAGGTCGCTAAGGTAGCACTACGGAACTAGGGCGCACGCGTCTGCACGGCGTCTAGTTAGGATTGCATGGTTTTCAAACATTGAATATTTGGGTTACTTTTGGATTATGTTTTGAGAATAAGCTTCCGCTGTACTTGGGGATTTTAAACTATGTTTTTGAAATTGCATATGTTCATTTAGATTTGTTTATTGTGATCGTTGACTTGGATCCTGGTTTATCATGCGCCTCGCGGTAAAACTCCGCAAGTGGATTTTGAGGGTGTGACAGATTGGTATCAGAGCCAATGGTTATAGTGAACTAGGACTGCATGTAGAGTCTAGTCTATAGCCGAGTCGCACACACTAGACGATCACATAGTACTAAACATTATGGTGGATTACGTATGGCCTTATCGGAGTGTCTCTAAATCATCTGACCTTCCTATGTTACATCATCCGTTCTATCTTAGGTCGGGTTACTTGCTCTCTAGGCAGTGTGGTATATTGGGGTAAATCGTGTACTCTTGAGATTTGTCCAAGGCTCGGACATCTCCCTTTCATACTCCAATAGAAACACTTGCCATAAACTACCGTAGCATTACGGTGTATAGCTAAGAGTCTATGTTCGGTGATTTGAACTTTGAACTAGGAGAACACTTGGAGGACCATGTAGAGCGGTTTATCATTTTGGGTGCACACAAAATCATAAACCGAAATGCATGAAAGCCCTAGTGAGCTCTGGGTTTGAATGGATAGTCCTGGGTTGGATCTAGCTTTGATCTTGTGAACGCTAGTGGTTACCTACAAGATGTTTCGGGACTGTAAGCCCCAGGAATTCTCTGGCACTGAGGGTGCGGTGAGCTTGCTCAGGTGGCTGGAAAAGGTGGAGTCAGTGTTTCTGATGTGCAACCGTCTCCCAGAGGATCGAGTCAAGTATGCTGCTGCGTTATTCCAAGATGTTGCTTTGACCTGGTGGAACAATATCACCCAGAATATGGGTATAGGGGAGGCTTATGCTATGCCTTGGGAAAATTTTGTTCAACTACTGAAGCGAGAGTACTGTCCAAGGGAAGAAATTCAGAAGCTAGAGCATGAGGTGTGGAACCTCAAGATGACCGGGCCAGAGATTGAAAAGTATACGGTAAGGCGTAATGAGTTGGCAGTGCTGTGTCCTGATCTGCATGTGCCAGAATACAGAAGGATTGAACACTATATCTCGGGGCTAGTACCAGAGATCGCAGGGTTGGTGGCTGCGGGGAATCTTCCTACATACTCAGAGGTGGTCCGATCGGCTCACAGGATGACAAACTTGAAGGTGAATGGGGGTATCTTGCCTGCTAAGGGTTCGACTGTCAAGGCCCCGAAGAATAACAAGCGTAAATGGGATAATGAGGGGAAAGGATCTGTGCCAGCACCAGCACAACAGGGTAAGAGATTCGATAGCGGGGGTTCTTTTTCTTCTGGTACCAAACCGGGTGGTTATACGGGGAAATTACCTAAGTGCAACAAATGTGGGCGTCATCATCAGGGGGACTGCGACCGTAATCGTTGCCATCGTTGCCAGCGACTTGGGCATTTTGCTAAAGATTGTCGGGCGACACTTCCATCGACCCAGGCCCCAAGTACTACCCCGGCTCCTACTGCTCAAGGAACTACGGGAAAACAGGGTTGTTACAACTGTGGGGAGACTGGGCATTACAAGAAGGAGTGCCCGAAACTGAAGCAGGGCGGGGATGGGAGGGATAGAAACGGTAACGGGAACAACGGGGGCGGTGGCAGGAATGCACGTGCCTTCGTCATTGGAGCCGCAGAGGCTAGACAGGATCCTGACACAGTTACCGATACATTCCTTCTCAATAATCGCTCTGTTAGTGTTTTATTTGATTCCGGTGCCGATAGAAGTTTTATATCTATGGAAGTTAGTCGACTGCTAGATGTAGTACCCGAGCCATTAGAGGCTAAGTATGTAATTGAGTTGGCTGACGGTAAAAAGATTGAAGCTACTTGTATCCTTCGGGAGTGTCAACTAGAGTTGTCGGGTTTGTCTTTCCCCATCGACCTTATGCCGGTACCTTTGGGTAGTTTTGACGTTGTTGTAGGCATGGATTGGTTGTCTTTGTATCGTGCTGAGATCGTTTGTTACGACAAGATTATTCGGATTCCCCTCCCTGATGGAGAATTCCTTTCTGTGTACGGTATCAAGGGCGGTGCTCCGCTAAATCTCATCTCTAGCATGAAAGCCCTTAAGTATCTTCGAAAGGGTTATTCGGCCGTTTTGGCACTTTTATCTGTTTCCTCTACCGATGAGAAGAAGATCGACGATATTCCTGTTGTACGCGAGTTTCCTGATGTATTTCCGATGATTTATCTGGTCTTCCTCCCCATCGTCAGGTTGAGTTCAGTATTGATCTTGTACCGGGAGCTGCTCCTATTGCTCGGGCCCCCTACCGTCTTGCACCTCCCGAGATGCAGGAATTGTCCAGTCAGTTACAGGAACTCTTGGACAAGGGTTTCATTAGACCAAATTCTTCCCCTTGGGGAGCCCCGATTCTGTTCGTTAAGAAGAAGGATGGAAGTTTTCGATTGTGTATGGATTACAGAGAATTGAACAAAGTGACCATCAAGAACCGTTATCCTCTTCCACATATTGATGATCTATTCGACCAACTCCAGGGTTCTAGCTACTACTCTAAGATTGATTTGAGGTCCGGTTATCACCAGTTGCGCGTAAGGGAAGCTGACGTTGCAAAGACTGCCTTTCGTACACGTTATGGCCATTTTGAGTTCTTGGTCATGCCTTTCGGTCTCACAAACGTACCGACGGTTTTCATGGATTTGATGAACCGCGTTTGCAAACCGTATCTTGACAAGTTCATCATCGTGTTTATTGATGACATCCTGATTTACTCCAAGAACAAGACCGAACACGAGGAACACCTGCGCTTGGTTTTGGAACTTTTGCGACGGGAACAACTTTACGCTAAGTTCTCAAAGTGTGACTTTTGGTTACGCGAAGTTCAGTTCCTAGGACATGTGGTTAATGAACTAGGAATTCATGTCGATCCAGCTAAGATCGAAGCGATCAAGGACTGGGAAGCACCAAAGACGCCAACTGGGGTGCGGCAATTCCTAGGCCTTGCGGGCTATTATCGTCGTTTCATAAAGGGGTTCTCGAAGATCGCTCAACCCCTCACCACTCTTACTTAGAAGGATAGAAAATTCGCCTGGGGTGAACCACAAGAGTCAGCATTTCAAAAACTGAAGTCTAAACTTTGTTCTGCTCCTATTCTGTCCTTGCCTGAAGGCCCTGATGATTTCGTTGTTTACTGTGATGCTTCTATTCATGGTCTCGGTTGCGTGTTGATGCAACGCGAGAAAGTGATTGCGTATGCTTCTCGTCAACTCAAGGTGCACGAGAGGAACTACACCACCCATGACTTGGAGTTGGGTGCAGTGGTTTTCGCGTTGAAAATTTGGAGACATTACTTGTACGGTACCAAATGCACCATCTACACCGATCACAAGAGTCTTCAACATATTTTCGACCAACAACATCTGAACATACGGCAGCGTCGTTGGGTTGAACTCCTGAACGACTATGATTGCGCCATTAAGTACCATCCTGGCAAGGCGAATGTAGTAGCAGACGCCTTGAGCAGGAAGGAATCAATTAATTAATCCTCGCCGCGTTCGGGCGTTGCAGCTCACCATTCATTCCTCTCTACCTGACCAACTCCGTTCTGCTCAGTTAGAAGCTTTGAAGGAGGAAAACCTTAAAACTGAGACTATGCACGGTGCCGACAAGCACCTCGAGCGAAGGCCTGATGGCCTGCACTACTTCGCAGAACGCATATGGGTTCCTTTATTTGGGGGACTTCGGGAGCTTGTCTTAGATGAGGTTCACAAGTCCCGTTATTCTATTCATCCTGGTTCGGATAAGATGTACCAAGATCTGAAGGTGCTTTACTGGTGGCCAAACATGAGGTCGGATATAGCCTCATACGTGAGCAAATGCTTGACCTGTGCTAAAGTCAAGGTGGAATACCAGAAACCGTCGGGCCTCTTGCAACAACCTGAAATTCCGGAGTGGAAATGGGAACGGATTACAATGGATTTTGTTACGCAACTACCTAAGTCACCGAGCGGGAATGATAAGATATGGGTGATTGTAGATCGGTTGACGAAATCAGCCCATTTTCTCGCTATTAAGGAGACCGACACCATGGATCGTTTGGCTCGTCTTTATCTGAAGGAAGTTGTTTCTAAGCACGGGGTGCCGGTTTCTATTATTTCGGATCGTGACTCCCACTTTACTTCTCACTTCTGGAAGTCTTTGCACAAGGCTTTGGGTACCCAGCTAGACATGAGTACCGCTTATCACCCACAGACTGACGGTCAGAGTGAACGCACGATTCAAACCTTAGAAGACATGCTGCGGGCATGTGCGATCGATTTTGGCAAAAGTTGGGAAGCCCACCTACCGTTAGTAGAATTCTCTTACAACAACAGTTACCACACGAGCATCAAGGCAGCTCCGTTCGAGGCACTGTACGGGCGGAAATGCCGGTCTCCTCTTTGTTGGGCTGAGGTGGGTGAGAGTCAACTCACTGGGCCTGAGCTAGTGTACGAAACTTCGGAAAAGATCGTACAGATTCGTAACCGGTTGGCAGCGGCACGGGATCGGCAGAAGAGTTATGCCGATCAGCGTCGCAAGCCATTGGAATTCCAAGTTGATGACAAAGTACTTCTGAAAGTTTCACCGTGGAAGGGCATCATACGCTTTGGGAAGCGTGGCAAACTCAACCCTCGATATGTCGGCCCATTTACAATCCTAGAACGGATTGGACCGGTGGCATATTGTCTTGATTTACCGACGGAGCTCGGCAACGTACATAACGTCTTCCATGTATCCAACTTAAAGAAGTGTCTGGCTGACGAGTCTCTTATTGTTCCACTGGAAGAGATCAAGGTTGATGATCGTCTTCGGATTGTGGAGGAACCTGTTGTGATTCTTGATTACAAGATTCGTAGCCTACGTCATAGCAAGATTCGCATTGTTAAGGTTCGCTGGAACTCGAACCGGGGACCAGAGTACACTTGGGAACGGGAGGATCAGACGAAGTCTAAGTATCCTCATCTCTTTCCTAAGGAAGCGTTCGAATCGAGATATGTTACCATTGCAGCTGAATGAATCTCGGGGCGAGATTCCTTTTTAACGTGGGGATGATGTGACAACTCGGGTAAATCTCTCTCTTGGTTTCTATCTTTTGTCTGTTTCTTTTGTTATTCCTTTTGGTACTTGTGCAATTTTCGGGACGAAAATTCTTTTAACGTGGGGATGATGTGACACCCGGCAAATTCTGGTTAACAACGTTGTCTAGATTAAAGTCTACCTTAGCGAGTCACGCGTATATTATACTTAACTAGGGTTAGCTAGATAGCTAGATAGGACTTATGTGAAAACCATACGTGATTATGTGAACCTAAACCGAACACGTTAATAAAAATCACTAAAAGTGGAGTATGAGGTTGATTAGGGTCTTAACGCATGGGGTTGCACTTGTTACGGTCCGAAATAACGAAAACGTCAAAGGATAACGCGTCGGGTGATGAAACGAGACACGAACGAGGGCCTCGGGCCTGTGAGCGGCCGCTCACAGGGCCCGAGCGGCCGCTCGCTCATGTCTGACGGGTTTAAACCGCCTTAAACTCTTATTTAAGCATCCTTAACCCCCATGCAACCCCTAAACTCAACCCTAATCGCCCCCTTTCTGCCCCACATGAATTATTAACCCTAAACCACCTGCTAAAGCTCAAGAACATCAATCGGGAAGCTTGGAGAGCGTTCAGTTGGTTGTTTTGGAGTGTTTGTGGTATAATCTTCATTCCCTTATGTTTTAATCTTCTTTAAATTGTCTTAAAACATCAAAACCTTGTTTGTCCAGGTCTGAAAGTATTTTATAAAAGTTAAAACATGATGATTACGAAGATTAAAAGGGTCAAGCACATTGTTATATAATGAATGTTATATGTTTTGCATGATTATGCATGTTCTTGATGTTTTGGACTTCTAAGGTTTGTGAATAATGATGTTTGTGATGTATAATTAGGGTTTTGATCAGATGTGGTTCTTACTAATGTTGTATGATGATTATTAGGTATTATTGATTGATAATATGCAACTAGGGTTTGATATAATTGATAATATTGCATGATTAAAATCTGGACAGATTCTGAATGTCGACTTGTAGGGCCTGTTTCGTGGCTTGAAAATAATTGGTTTGATCGATTCTTTGCATGAATAGATTGTACATAGTCTTAGCTTTTTAGAATGGGCAAAATCATCTGATTTGGATGTCGTTTGATATGTTTTTGGAATTTTCATTTAAAATAGGTCAGGTCAGAATTTCGGGTATCAAACTGAGTCAACTTTGAAACATCATAAATCAAGTTTTATAAAGAGTTGGGTTGTGAAATTTTTACAGAAGGTTAATATTGGAGTAATATGAGTTTTCCAAGTGGATTCATCCCGTTTGGATGAATACACAATTTTTGGGAATTTATCTACCAAACTGACCTGTTAGGAAGGTTTCTGAACATAGATGTATTAGACGAATTTTAATTATTTTTGTGTTTGGATTTAAGACAAAACAAAAATTAGTATTGTGAAGTGAATTCCAAAGAAAATTTAGTAAAAATTTGGGAGGTTAATTCACTGATTTGCTATTTTAAATAAATTCGTTTGGATGGCGCACAATCTGTCCTGAAAACACAGATTGTGTATTATGTGCTTATGTGATTAATTGAGGTCTTAGGTGGTATGGAATTGACATGTAACTGAAATACACTTGTCTGAGACACATACGGAATGTAGAAACTAATTGTAACCAATGTATTCACCAACGGGTCCGTAGGAATTACTTATGCATGTAGAATCACTAGGTGTCACTTACAAGCTTTTGAACATTTAAAACGCCTTGGACAAACGAGTTATATGGTGTAATGATATTACGCCTATACTCACTTAATGACACTGTTATTAGGTTGTCGGTAGCATATATTACTTGCTGTTCGGATTCCTTGCTTGCACGTTAAGGTGAGTTTACGGCCCCTCTTTTAAGTGGTTTCACTTTTTGGGGGAGAAAACATGTGTTAAACTTATGTTTTGGTAACAACTGTCATACTATGGGTTTCTATGGTTTACTATACGATCTTTGGAAGTCCCGGGGGAAACCATGAATGTGCGGGTTAGCACAACGGGGAAATGTGAATAGATCTATTGGGAGTAACCAACCCCGCTCGTCGGCTTGGAGGGCCGGGCGAGTGCATATTGTCTCAAACAGGAACAGGTTTACTATTCGGGCACAACATCTGGTTTCGAGTTAGTAATGGTTTTCCAATCGTAGAAGTAACAAAACATACGCCTAGCTAGCGTACTTTGGTTTGCAAATTGATATAGTATGGACAGGTTGAACTTGGTACTTTAATTACAAACCTGTGAACTCACCAGCATTTTTGTGCTGACGTAACTCTTACATGTTTTCTCAGGTCGCTAAGGTAGCACTACGGAACTAGGGCGCACGCGTTTGCACGGCGTCTAGTTAGGATTGCATGGTTTTCAAACATTGAATATTTGGGTTACTTTTGGATTATGTTTTGAGAATAAGCTTCCGCTGTACTTGGGGATTTTAAACTATGTTTTTGAAATTGCATATGTTCATTTAGATTTGTTTATTGTGATCGTTGACTTGGATCCTGGTTTGTCATGCGCCTCGCGGTAAAACTCCGCAAGTGGATTTTGAGGGTGTGACACCTGAGGATTATTAAATGCCTCCTGAGATGACCGGTAAATATCACCCATGGCATCCCTCTGCAAACAAAATTTTTAGTTAGAAACACCAAATTGCGAAAATAATTAATGTATGAATTAGGCACGTAAAAATGCTTTACCATCAACTGGATTCTAGCACCGTCGTCTTGGAAACCGCCAGCTGGGGCCGGTGCTACACCCGGATTTCCAATAAATGCAACGGTACGCCCCATATACCATTGCATATAACCGGGCTCGGTTGAAGCTGTCCTTATGAGTTCAGAGCGGATAACCGTGTTACGACGGTTATTCCATGTATTGACGTAGGCTTCATGCCTACTCATCCAGTCCGACCTGTTGAGTCCTTGCCGCCCCAAAGCATGCAGTTTTTCAAGCCGAGCCGTGGGTACGGCAAAGGTTATCTGGGGAGGTATGTACTGGACCATGCCGAATTGACTCAAAACACGTTGAGGGTAATGATGCTCAACGATCTCGAAACATATAAGCGGACAGCAACTCCTCCAGCTTTCCATCCCGTTTGAGCACATGGCCGGTAGTCGGTCCAAAACCGAGTTGTAGGGGGTCCAGTTGAACTAAAAACAAACACTTAAGTCAGTAACAAAACACAATAAATGCATGATTAATACATACAAAAAACTAAAAATAATTACTAACATACCATCTCCTCGTCCAACGATTGTAGCTGCGAACGGTATGCCTTGAGGCAGTGTGTGGCCACCTCCGCGAAGTTTAACCGCTGGTCTCGCCACCTACAAAATTAACATGTTAAAAAACGTGTTCAGAAAAAAAATACAAAGGGATGCCATGCAGGCACGTATAATCAAACTAGGATTTGCGATATATACCGAGCCGCTATCGGGCAAGTATAATCAAACCGGTTTGAGGGTGGTCGTGGCGCGAGACACCGAATCCTCTCCCATGCCCATACTTGAAGGAGCATCATGGGTCCGGTCACGGCTTTCCTATCCGGCTGGGTGGCATCACAAAGCCGCCTGTATAAACAAGCCAGAACCGCACTGCCCCAGCTATAAGATGCTGTACGGTTCAGGTCTCGTAAAAATCTTAAGTAAAAAACATTTATTCTGTTATTATTATTATTATTATTATCAGGGAGTAAGGTGGAACCGATCAAAAAGAAAAGGATTAAACAAGCACGAAAAATGCACTCTTCATCCGTAGCCTCTGCTTCAACAAAGTCCTGCTTTAGTTTATCAATAATAACAGTACCCAAAACGGACTTGCCGGACATTTGGGCCTCTATAGGCGTAACACCTAAGAATCGTCGGCACAACGCTATTGCGTCGGCAGTAGACAAATTATCATCTACCCCAGACACAACAACTCCTTCAATAGGTAACCCCCACAAGACGTTAACATCTTGTAAGGTGACAGTAGCTTCACCAAATGGAAGGTGGAACGTGTGAGTTTCGGGCCTCCATCGTTCCACCAAAGCTGTTGTCAAGGAGTGGTCAACGTATCGATAACCACAATCTATGAGGCCACCAAACCCTGCAGCATCGATAAGGTGACGAACCCGTCCTACAACAGGGTGGTCACGAAGTAACCTCCATATGGCTCTATCGCTACGCTTTACCATCATAACTCTATTGAAGTTTTCCTCGTCTGTGAAAACGTGAAAGGCACGATGTCGATCACGCAGATACAACACATCGTCGTTTAGGGGACCAGGGTGTAAGTTCATGTTTTGATTCATGGTGGGAGGAATTTGGTTGGTATGATTTTTTATAAATTTCAAAGGTTTCAGATGGAGATTGTAGTGTTGATGGTGTGTTCTTGGATGTGGGTGGTGCTCCTTCTTCACCTCAACCTCCATTTTATAACCTTCAAAGCCTGAATTCTTACACTCCCAAGAACACTATTTGCCTATCAAATCATCTGCAACTTACAAGACCATTGCATGCAATGCTAGAGACCTTGTGAGTGTGTCTTATAGGCTGCATGGTTTGCAGGTGAAGACTGATTTTCATTTGCTGGTTTTAATGCATGAAAATGGATTGGCGGGATCATGACGGCAATATTGAAGAACACACCAACTTAATTGGCGGCATCAATGACACCTCTAACTGGATTGGCGGCATCAAGAGGTGACCCCTCCATTTCATTTGGCGGCATCTAGGCTATTTTTTTGATCCCTCTTCTTCAATTGGCGGCATTAACCACACTGACAAAAGCATAACTGATACCGCCATTTGGGTTGGCGGCATCAAGATTTATTTTTTTGATACCGCCAATCGAGTTCTATACATCACCAAATTCAGTTTTTTCCCCCAATACCCCCCAAATGTAATTTGTAAAATGATAAACCCCTATTTATGTAAAGGATTCGAAAGTGGAAGACTAGTTTTAAAGGTTGCCTGGTCAGTGGTCACCAACAATGAAATTTTTGTTTCTCACTGCAATAAATATGTCATGAATAAGAAGCTACACTAGAACTTGTTTAGAGTTTTAACTTTTAACTAAATATAAATCTACCTGTCCATGCTTCATCTGTCAAAAAATGTGTATGTGAGGGCTGTAGGTAAGAGCAACTGCCAAAGCTAAATCCTGAAAAGAGTTACGTATATCATGTATAAATAAATACTAAGTTAGATCTAATAATACACCTAAAAAGCTAAATCAAGTCAACTTTCTAATTAACCACTCCCATTGAGGTTTTTTAATTACTATAAAAACTAGCATGCTAACCACCCAAAATAAAAATATTCTTTTGGCTTTCAATTGGTCTCCATTTTTTTTATTTCTTATCTACAAAAGTTATTCCACAGTAGATACATTATAACTGAATTAATCTTTTTTCTTTAAAACAAGGTGTAAATTATATCTATATCTATATCTATTTATACATATAATAAAGCAAAGCCATTTAAAACCTATGTAATTCTCACCAACTTTTGTTGACCCAAAACATTTTCAACTTAACATGTTTCAGGTTCTACTTGCTTGAAGATTTGAATTGATGCTTGAAGATGTTTGCATAGTTTTATTCAATTTGATATACAAATTTTTAGAACAATTGTATGTAACTTATTTAAATCATTTATTGAAACTTATTAATTACCATGTAATAACATGGCATTTAAAGAGGCATTCTCTTCTTTGAGTATGCCATGTGTCATCCCATATGACATTGAGATATTTTAGGAAAAAAATAATTTAAAAACAAAATTGGATTTTTCACCCCTATGTTTCCTCCTATAATTTTTAAACGTTAATATCTTTAATATACGAGATTTTTTAAAGATAAAAAATTACATCAAATTAACGAGTGTTTTATTATTTTTTCAACCAGAGCCGAATAGGTTAATAGAGTTATACGTTGTTTTAAGTTAGGCATTAATATTAGTATGTTAGAGTTGTCCATTTGTTTAGTCTTTAGGATAGATGTTAATATTAGAGTTACATTAAAGTTCTACATTCTTTTAGGTTCGGTGTTAGTATTGGAGTTGTACATTGTTAATTTGTTTTAGGTAAGATATTAATATTAGAGTTATACATCAGTCTATTTCATATGTAAAATTGATGTATCATATTAAATTTCTCAACCCGGGACGCTCCCGGGGTAGACATGTCATAATATTATGCAATCTCTCTTTTGAGAGATGCCACATAGGATGTGATGTGGCAACTCTAGACCAATTAAAAAAAAGAATAAATATGGTTTAAATATGATTTAACACATATATATATATATATATATATATATATATATATATATATCTATACATATAATAAACCAAAGCCATTTTAATGACATGACACTCAAAGAGGGTATTCTCTTCATTGAGTGTGCCATGTGTCATCCCATGTGGCAAGGCTTTATTTTAGGAAAATAATAATTTAAAATTTAGAAACAAAATTAGAGATAATTTTTATCTCTAATGTTTCCTTCCATAACTTTTGAACGTTAATATCTTTTATACACGAGATTTTTTAAAGAAAAAAATTACACCAAATTAACGAGCGTTTTATTATCTTTCCAACGGGTACCATAGTGCTATATAAAAAATGGAGAAAAAAAACGACTATTTTTTGTGTGGTTTTGTTCGTACAAGAAAAAAACACAAAGTGTTCAGATTATTCATTAATCATGTATAGGCAAGTCATTAGTTATGTTCAAACCGGTAAATATGAATTTTATTTACAACATGTGTTAGCATTGGAGTTGTACATTGTTTTAGGTTAGATTTTAATATTAGAGTTATACATTGTTTAAGGTTATGCACTAACATTGGAGATACATTGTTAATTGTTTTAGGTTAAGTGCTACCCGAAGCTTTCCTGCATGTAACTGTAAAACGCATCAGTCTATTTCAGATGTAAAATTGATATTTCAAATTAGATTTCTCAACCCGGGACGCTCCCAGGATATAATCTAGTATATATATATTGCAAAGGGATTAATCCTACATGTCACAATCCTATGCAATCTCTCCCTTGAGAGATGCCACATACGATGTGATGTGGTAAGTGTAAACCAATTAAAAAAAAAGGCATAAGTATGATTTAACCTAATCTATAATAATCTTTAACCTAATCTATTAAATACATAATCTACTAAATCTAAATATTTAACCTTTATTATTTTCTCTCTCATGTTTCGTCACATAACTTTTAAACGTTAATATATTTTATATACGAGATTTTTTTAAAGAAAAAAATTACACCAAATTAACGAGCGTTTTATTATCTTTCCAACGAGTACCATAGTGCTATATAAAAAACGGAGAAAAAAATGACTATTTTTTGTAACCCGACAGGTATTGTGTCGGGTTTGGGATTAGTTTAAAAAAAATTGTGGGTTTGGGTCGGGTCTGGGATTAGGTGATACCCGACCCGATTACCCGAAACAACATACCCAAATACCCGAACTATATACCCGATCATATACCCATGAATTTTTTAACGCATCACATAACCCTTAGACTAATGCGTTCGATGTTTCAATAATTAACTTTTTTTCTTATTTCATGTTAGTTCTTTTAGAATGATCGATTACAAACTTCCGAATTCATTTGTAATGGCACTAGATTTATACCCCGGCGCAGAGATTCGTTTTTTTTTTATATTTGAATATCATAACTTATGGTAGAGATTTGTTTAAAATAATAATAATAATAATAATAATAATAATAATAATAATAGTAATAAGATATTTTATTATGTCATATTAGATATTTCAACCCGGGACGCTCCCGGGATAAAAACTAGTAATGGAATATTCGAGTTCACCCAGCGCTTAGACATTATTAAATGTGAAGGCTGATTGCTTTTTTTTGTTCAATGATTACCTAAACATATGTGTTAAAAAGTGTAGAAGATGTTGTTGCCATTCATTACTTATGTGTTGATCCGGCTGCTAGTGATCTATGATGCGTAAATGCAAGTTGCCTAATGAATTATAAATAAAGTCAACACTAATTGAGTAAATGAACAATGACAAAGTACAGATCATACAAGGCATCTAATGAAATGTAAAAGACATTGTTTATTAGATGATCAAATAAACAAAGTCTACCTGCAGTTCTAATTTTGCTACTTTCAGATTTTAATGCGTAATTGCATAAAATGTTAAATTTTACACACTAAGTAACATCTGTTGGTCACCAAAGCTTCTGCTGAATTTTGTTGATATTAGAGACTCAAACAAACAGCTTCTGCAAGAGCAACTGAGTTTAAAGAACGTGTGTTTCTCAGCCTCAGATAACTCTGTCGAATTTGATCGCGACAGGACATTCGACTCACGAGCTACAAAAGGTTGGGTTCTTTAACCAGAAACAATTTAGTCATCATTGTCTATTAACATCCAACTATAACTGATCAAAGAAGGTTCCGTATTTCAAATCACTAGATAGGTTTTTGAATCATATAGGGGTGTTCAAAATACTATTCGATTTCGAAAAATTCGAAATTCGATTTAATTTGATTCGATTATCAAGAATTCGATTTGATGATCAAGAATTCGAATTTGAATTTGATTCATTTTGAGTGCAGTAAATCGAATACGAATCAAATACGAATTTATGATTTTAAATTTGATTCAATTCGAATAAAAAAATACATATTATATATATATATATATATATATATATATATATATATATATATATAGATAGGGTATGGTTAGAATGAAAACCTCAAAAAGTTGAAGAAACCCATGGAAACTTCATCTCAACCATTGATCTACAAGATCAATGGCTACAATTGAATCTTTGTTATTTTACTAATTAAAATAATAGACAAGTGGGTAAAAGGTGGGAAAAGGGTATTATATGTATTTGGCTTTGAGATGTTCTCTCTCCTCTGTTGCATGCCAGACATCAGTCACCTCCAAGCTGTATAAACTTCAATCTCTCTCCTCTTTCATTCCCAAATTTGAATTTCCCCCAAAAGCTTCAAAGCTCCATTCGATCATCAACCATCAGTCACCTACAAGCTGTGTCGATCATCAACCAAAACTTACTCCATCATCGACCTCCATCAAAGACCCTTCCTTCTACCTCCATAAGCGACCAACATCCATAAAAAACCTATTCATCCAACCCTCGTCGATCATCAAGCTTTTGTTAATAATGAAACCTCTTTTCTGGTCAATGTCTTCAAAGAGAAGACACTGAAAGCTAAAGAAATCTGATCGCAGGTATCTTCTTTGGATGTACTGTTAGTATTGATTTTGTTATTATTTTCATATTTTTATGATGTTTATGTGTTTGGGGGGGGGGGGGGGGGGGTATAAGCATGATTATAAAATAGGGGTTGTTAATATAGTGTGTAACATTGTTCATATAATGTGTTTTTTGGGGTAATCGTTCATGATAATATTAAACAAGGGGGTTGTTAGTATGTTATAAACAAGAGATCAAATGGGGGGTTGGGTATAAGCATGAGTATGAACACATAGGGTAAAATGTTATTGTTAAACAGGGGGTTGTATTTGTCCTGGGTATGATGATCGATTGTTTAATAAGGTTAAAAACATAGGTGTTGCATGTGTAAACAAACATGGGTGTCAATGGTTTAGTGTTAGCATTATTATAAACAGGGGTGCAGTGTGTAATTGCTCATTATGTACTATGTTTTGAATCAGGAAAACACATAAAAAAGCTAATTTGGTTGATAGTAGTGTATCAACAAGCATTGAAAGAAAGGTTGTGGTATTAAGTGATGACGTGACCAAATCAAAGAACAAAGGGAAACAAAGGATCATTGTTGTCACTGATGACGATACAACACAAAGGCGTAGTGGAAGAACAAAGCGTGTACTAGGTAAAATAGTGTCAATGGTTTAGTGTTTGCATTATTATAAATAGGGGTTTCAATTATAAAGGGATGGTTTTTAAGTTTATTGATTCATATTCGGCAGATTATGATTCTGATGACCTAAGCACGCCATTGATTGCATTCAAAAGACGCAAATCAGGTAACTTCCACCGTGCTTGCTTCTTAGTGTGAACTATTAAAAAATATATATACGTGTCATGTTTGTAGACTATATTATTTCAATTTTTGTCTCAGATCATGAGGGTGGCACAAGTGGTGCATCTAGCATGGATTCTCGAAAGGATAAAGGTTAGGGACAAAGAAAGTTTTTTTTTTTATTGTAGTTTTAACGTATGTAACACAGTTGTGATTTTCCAGGTAAAACGGCTGATGGGTCGTCACGTTCACAGAAAAAGGTTGGAGATAATCAAGGTATGAATAAAGTGTGACTTTGCGTATGTAACACTTAAATGGTGCGTACTAACCAGAGGCTGGTGTCGATTTTTTGGCAGTTTCAAAGAGGGTAACAAGATCTACATCTAATAACAATGAACCTGTGGATGAGTGAGATGGACGTAGAAAGCAAAAGATAGGCAAAAGGACGGAAGGTAGTAAGGCGAAGCGAAAGGGCAGTGGTAAAGCGGCGCGTGGGAAGGTTGAACCTGGTAAACAACGTAAACGAAGGAAGAAGGATGAATGGCCTGGTATACGTACAAGGTCTTCGCCATTACAGTTTGCTAGGTGCATAAGTATTTTGAGTGAAGAACAACGTCAGGCTGTGAAAGAGATGGGGTTTGGTAGACTACTTCACTTCAAGATGGATGGGATACCGTCGAAGTTGGGTCACTACGTTGTTGAGAACTTAGATCCAAAAAGGTTGCAAATTTATCTTCCATGTGGTACAATCTCTATTGATGCAGAAGTGATCCGAAGGCTTCTGGGGATTCCTGATGGCGGGGTATCATTTAGTTCACTGCCGCGTTTAAGTGAAAAGGATGAAGCGGTTGCTAGCTGGAGAGAAAGGTATCCACCTGGCCGATTTGTTTCACCTAAACAAATGGTTGACATGATCGAGTCCCAATCGGATGGCGAGGATAGCTTTGATTTCTGCATGGACTTCCTAATGTGCTTTTTTGCTGTTATGGTTCAGTGCCATAAACAAGGAAGCCTTAGGGATTCCATATTGGACTACATCACCGATGACTTGGATTTTGCAGGGATGGATTGGTGTGGGTTGTTATTGGATAAGATAAAACTTTGTAAGAATGGGTGGAGATGCGGAGATAAGAGCACAACATTTGCTGGGCCCCTTGCGTTGTTGGTGGTAAGAATTTTTACTATACTGTTTTGCATGTGTAACATAACTGCTTACGTATTTGACATGTGTAACCCAGGGGGTGTAAATAACGTTTCCTTCTTTTCAAATAAACATGACAGCTACTTTACGTGGATAGCGTAAGCTGCGAGGGGATACAGGTTGATGATACGATTTACCCAATATCTTTTTGGAACGTTCAAAAGCTAAGAGAGAGAGAGAGAGAGAGAGAGAGAGAGGATTGAAATTGGGTACGGTGGCTTTGGTAAGGGAGAGCTAAAAGGCTTGTCAGCATCCAGTAACATCAAATGTGTGGACTATGAACCAGTAGTACAGGTACATGTGTGTTTATATAACCTTCATCCATGCTTTCTTACGCAACTTAAGTCATTAAATATATACGTTATCATATACAGGACAGAGTAGCAGGGGTTGATAAGATGCTGGATATAATGCTAAAGAACAAGGACCACATTGAGACCGCCATAATGAAGCTCCATGGGGAGTATCCAGAGAGAGAAGAAGTTTTGGCCATAAAAGCCAAGTACGAAAGTATTCTTGAGCAAGCACCAAAGTGGGCAAAACAGGGATGTCTAACTTCTGATGTTGATGATCAGCAAGTAACAACTGTATTTGAAGGCGTGACTTTGAAAGAAACTACTCGAGAGGAGATAAGAAACGCCGCACAAGATGGAACAGGTATGTTAGGCGGTCGCAACGGTTAATAAAACATAGTAATTAAATGTGATTTTGTATGTTTGTAACAGTTGTAGATTGTGTACAGGGCTAGAAGATGTTGGGGGTGAACATGACACGGGGCTGGATATGTTGGAATGTTTCAGGACACCGGATGCAGAGGGTGAACATGGGGCGCAACAAAAATTCGTGCGTGATGACGAGATAACAAACGTAGTTGTGAGCCAGTACCGAAAAATCCTCTATGAAGAAGATAAATGTAAAACAGCAGCAACATCAATCGGAGATGACATGTTGCCCAAAAATCTTCAAAATGATGGTTTTGGTTTGGAAGCCTGCAAGGAGACTGAGACAGAATGCAAAGGGAAAGAAAAAACCTTAGAGGCCTTGGCTAATCCCCCGCCCACCGTATTTGAACCAACTTAAGCACCAGTATACAGAAGGCGTAGGAGTCATGCTGTACTTCAGGCGTTGCGGAAAAAGATACGTATGCAACAGGATATTGTGGCAGATGCTAATAAGGACATGAATGACCATAAAGGTTGAAACCTGAAAACGAGTTGATCTGTAAAGCAGTTTTAATTGGGGATGCATTCTAAATGTGTTCTTTGCATGTCATAGAAACAGGTGAAGCTGAAGGGAGCGGGAAGGATGGAATGACGGTGACGGATGTTGAAAATCTGGTAAAGCGAGTAGAGGACATAGAGAGTACTACGATTGGAAAAATGTCAAACGAGGGGTATGATGGGCCCAGATTCAGTGTCGGCTTAACACCGATGGACATGGATGTTACGTGTCAGCTGGCAGGTATGTGTTGATTATAATCAAAACGTTTCATATGTTAAGATATTAATTAGATTAGCAAACTTGAATTAGGTGCTAAAGGCGAGGTACCAAATGTAGAAGATGCTAAGTCGTGTGAAAACACTGGTGAGTATCATACGGTACCTGACTTTTTGCATATGTAACACATATATAAACTTGTATATGATGGTGGTTGTAGCTTGTGTTCTGAATCTGTAAAGCAGTTTTAATTAGGAATGTTTTCTAAATGTGTTGTTTGCGTGTCATAGAAACAGGTGAAGCTGAAGGGAGCGGGAAGGATGGAATGATGCTG
Source organism: Ambrosia trifida (assembly GCA_028751855.1). Classification (NCBI taxonomy): domain Eukaryota; kingdom Viridiplantae; phylum Streptophyta; class Magnoliopsida; order Asterales; family Asteraceae; genus Ambrosia; species Ambrosia trifida. The sequence goes on along the minus strand of CM054128.1, from coordinate 57,162,031 downwards.
ATCGATGTGGAAAATCTTGTAAAGCAAGTAGAGGACATAGAGAGTACCGCGATTGGAAAAACGTCAAACGAGGGGTATGATGGGCCCACCTTCAGTGTCGGCTTAACACAAATGGCCATGGAGGTTGCGGGTCAGATGACAGGTATTTGTTGATTGTTGAATCAAAACGTTTCATATGTCCAGTTATTAATTAGATTTGAAAAATTGAAGGGGGTGATAAAGGTGAGGTGCCAAATGTAGGAGATGCTAAGTCGTGTGAGAACACTGGTGAGTTTCGTACGCAGCCTGAATTTTTGCATATGTAACACTTATATATAAACTTGTATATGATTGTGGTTGCAACTTATGTAGATACATTGTTCGGCGCTGATGTGGTTGGAGAAAAGGAACCTCTTATGGTTGATATTGCTGAAAATAAGTGTAAGTTTGTTTTGTAAGCACACATGAACGATTGCGTTATGCATACATTGTTGCTTACCTAAATGTTGGTTGTGACAGGTTCCATTCATCTGTTAGGCGACATAGGTGAAGGTAGAAGTGATGAGACTGTAGCAGCTGACATGCTTTGTTGCTTACGTAAAATGTTGGTGGTGACAGGTTCTATGGATCCCGTAGGCGGCATAGCTGAAGAGAAACATGATGAAGCGACCACAGTTGACATGGGCGGCGATATTGCCCAAACTGGTATGGTTATAGTTTATTAACCTTGTGTTGACACTTAGGGGAAACTTACTAAGTTTCCCCATGGGTTACATAAAAACAGGAGAGGGAGAGGATGGTCAGGGGGTCGACAACTGTGGTAGTTACCCTTTGGTGCAGCCTGTTAGTTCGTTTGACGCGAATACCGGTGCTTACCGTTAATACAGTTTGAGTGGTGCATATGGGTCGGCGTTGGGTGGTGAGGAAGATTACGATAATATGACATTGGCTATGCGACAACAACGGATTGCAGAATTAGATGCAAAAAAAAGGAACCCACAACGTGAGAGACATCTTTCATTCTTCAACAAGTCGCCATTCATGAAAAGGGGGGTTGAACTTCAAGACGCGGTAGCAAAGGATGAGGAAGCTGTGTGGGCTTTTATATGTCTTGATGAGGATACTATGTTCAAACTTCATGGCGGGAATAGAACGAAGAGAATAGCGGAAATGAACTTGTAAGTTTATATGCAACAATAACTTTACTAAAAGATCAAACTTTATATTGTAACATATGCAACAATAACTTTACTAAAAATTCAGGAAAGAAAGAGGCCAACATGCTAATGTGGATAGTATAAATGCAGAACTGGCTGGGGACCCACTTGGCACGTAAGGCATAAAATTCCTTAATGGTTTTGACCTGAGCATATATATATAGTTTGAAAATATCTTTGTTGGATGTTATCCAGGGAGCTCTTGTTTAGAAGCGTTCGCAGTGTGGAAGCTACACGGAGTATGTTCAAGTCATTGAAACATGGAGAGAGGGTGTCAGATGCGATAATTGACTGTTGGGCTGAAGTGCTAAACTACGAAGAGCGGTTTAAGTCAGGAGAAGCTTACCTTCGGCTATTTGTCGGCACCAAAACAGTGGTATGTATAGCTACTTTAATTTTAATAACTGTCCCACGTATGTTACAAAATGTTTCTCCTAAAACCTCATACGGATGACGTGTTGGCAGTTCCCATGGATGTTGCATGATGACAAATGCGATGATGCTCAGCGTATGGGTCGCTTCCGGAGTGGGGTACTAGCCGCTATGTCGTTTTATCATAAGAACGTCGATTTCAAAAAGATTGACATTGTTTTGTTCCCGATATTGGAAGCTGACCATTTCAATGTGTTGATATTTGAGCTTCGCAACATGTCAATCTTGGTCATCGACAATGAGAAGAAAAAAGGGAAAGGGGGTTTTAGGGATTCTACTGTTTATCAGAAGAAGGATACTCCGTATAAATATGTAAGTTTTACATTTATAAACTATTACGTTACTGTTACCACCAAAAAATGTCTAACCATTCCCAATCCTGTAATCACAACTGTAGAAGCATATGTTTGCTAAGTTCCTTAGAGAGATAAACCACCCCAGAACTGTTTCGGTTGAAAAGGCCCCGATAAGGAGGTTGGATGTTGAATGGGCAACAAGTGGAAATGTCTCAGATTGTGGAGTATACCTTATGAGGCATATGGAGAAGTTTATGGGGCTTCATGTGCCATTCAATTGCCAGTTCAGTAAACATTGGAAGAAGAGAGATGCGGAAGTCAACAGACTTAGGACGAAGTACGCGGTCCATATAATTCGTTCGCCAGAGAATTGTTTTAAGACGAAGGTTGAAACGGCTGCTTTAAGTAGGGGATAGGTTATTGATGTGTTGCAAAACACATCTCTTTTCCTATGTATTTTGTATATTATTTGGTCATGTTTTTATTCGTTTCGTGTTGTTTTTATTATATATTTATTTATTTTATTATTTTATAGATGTTTGTGGAAAAGGAGCGTTAAACGAAGAATTTTAATTGAGACACGAACACTTGAGCGAAGGTGGTCATGGACGTTGGAGCCTAAACGAGAAACTTTGGTCGAGTCAAGAACACCCAAAGCAAGCTTGGAGTATACTACTAATAATAATAATAAAAAAATTAAATAGTTATAATAGAGTGGAAAAAAGGCCACGAGGCCATGTGAGCCCCAAAATAATTAGGGAATTTTTGGTAGGGCACACATAATTATTATTGTTCATCGAACACAATGAGGGGGCACATTAATATTAATTTCGAAGAACAATATCCAACAGCCGCGATTGGTGAGGACATCGAGCAGACGAGGAGACAGCAGTCTAGGAAAGAATTTAGAGAGGAACTGAAGGTCAGGAAGGCACGGGTCAAGATTGAAGACACGGGTTCGACTATAATAATTTCTTGGTTTATATTTATTTACTCCGTGTTTATAAATATTAGTGCCATGACTATATATTATTTTGAACCTATGTTTTTATCTTTTTCCATGTTAACGAGTAGCTAAACATTTAGGCTACCTAGGTCGTTATGATGAATACTTAGCATTTTTATGTCTTTCGGATTCGTTTAATTATATAATTGGCTTATGTTTTGGTAAAGGTTTAATTGTGTTTGGTTATAATGCTTTTGTGTATTTAAGTCTAATTTATGATCTTTGATAGTTCCACATGTGTCTTGTTGAATGTCTTTCAGTTATAGATGCATGTTAGGTTGCCTGCTTTGTGCTTGTGACTAGTTTATGGCTTTTGACGTCTAATTCCATAGGAACTTGATTTGAGAGTTTAGAGGACTTAAGTATTCTGCCATTCCTTGAGACCGGGAGGTGATAGGGTGTCGGGTTGTCTAGATCTTTAGGTATCGGGTAGAGGTGAGACCGGGAGGTGATCCTTGCCTAGTGTGTCTTTAGATTCTTGTAATTTCGAATTATTTTCAAGCCAATTAGATTACTCCTTCACATTTTTTGATGTGTTGTGACTAGCGAGACCGGGAGGTGAGCGAGTTTATCGAGTACCTTAGCATTCCCTAGTGAGGTGAGACCGGGAGGTGATCCGAACTAGTAACCAGTGATTTACACGTCCCTTAGGATTTTCTGAGAGGTGTTAGTGAGACCGGGAGGTGATCTAGCATGCTTTAGGGGTTTCTTGGGTCGGGCGTATCTTTAGAAAACCTGGTAGCCAATCCATTATTCGATTCCGAGAGTTGTAAGCTTGCGGGTAGGATTCTAGACCTAGGTAGTTGCCTTCCATATTATCTGAGTTCGATCCAGTGTCTTTAGTTTCCTGTTTTCGTCTCTGCGTTATTTATTTTAATTGCTTTTATTTTATTTGCATTTAGTTTAAAATTAATTCTCAAAAATCCAAATTAATAGCTAGGAGTCGACAGAGGTTTAGTACCGAGAGTTGCCATATTGTGTCCACGGTTCGATATTCCGGACTTACTTGCTTTTCTACACTGCGACCGGTACACTTGCCGTTAGTGTGTGGTTTTGTAGGTTTTTCCATTTTTAAAACTTGACTAATTTATTTACTACACATTTCACACATCAGTTATGTTGGTTGGAGGACATATTAGCCATTCTGGTTGCTTGTGTTTTGCGTACACTTTGTTATCTATGGTTGTGTATTTTGCCTAGCAAACTAATGTTAGATAAGTTAAGGTAAGGTAGGTTGATGGTACTAACTAAACTAATGTTATGTATTAAAGTATGAACGCAGCTATTACCGTTAATTAGCCAGTTGCATGTGTAAACAAATGCTAAACTAGATTTTGTTAATTAAACATGTTGCATTTGAGTTAATGGTACTAACCAACTTTATTGGTTGCTTGTTTTGCTAATATGGTTATACTAACTAAATTCACCCTCAAATTAAAACCACTAAATAGAGTTAGTGCAAATTGTTGCATGTGTAACAAATAAAAGTCTCCTCAAATTAAAACCAATAATTAGAGTTAGTGCAAATTGTTGCATGTGTAACAAACTTTACCACATATTTAACATAAAAGTGTTGCATGTATGGAGCTGCATGGTGAGAAAAATGTTGCATATATGTTGCACATGCAAAACAAAATGTTGCATGTGTAAAAATAAAAGTCTCCTCAAATTAAAACCACTACATAGAGTTAGTGCAAATTGCTGCATGTGTAACAAAGTTTACCACATATTTAACATAAAGTATTGCATGTATGGACCTGCATGTGCTATAAAAATGTTGCATATATGTTGCACATGCGAAACAAAAATGTTGCATGTGTAAAAATAAAAGTCTGTATTATTTTAAATAAGTTATGTTTGCCCAAATTGCACGACAAAGTTAAAGTATGCAACTGTTGCACAGTTAAAGTTGAGCATAAACTGGTGCATGTGTAACAACTAGTAAAAGTCGGGTGCATGTGCTATAAAAAATATGATCCAAGGTAAGTATGTACCTACTGCATTAGCTTAAAATGAAAACAGGGTGTTGCATACGTAACACCAAATTTAGGGTTTGCATGAAGTTCGGTAAGTATTACACGTTGATCCAAAAACCACATCCGTAAATCGATGTATTCAAAATATTATACTGTCTTACACCCTCTAGCTCTAAAATATGAATGTTGCATATGTAAAAAGTTATGTTTGCACATATTGCACAACAAGCACATATTATAATTGAAACATATTACACCCTCTCGCTCTAAAAATATTAAAATTGAAACATGTTATATATTCATCAAGCGTTCGCATCATTCAACAGAAATCTTCACACATATTATATTAAAACATAAGCTGCACGCAAAAAAGGTTGACAGAGATGCAAGTTTAGTGGGTACATATATAAAAACAAAAGTACCAACATAGTTAGTTGCTGATCAAAAAGATCTGGCATCCAAAATAGTAACGATGTTATGCACTTAACAGCAAATCTTCACGCCAAAAACTGTTACATATGCATAACAAACGTCCAAAAAAGAAGAAGCTTCCCATTGTGTATGCATCAGCTAACCGCCCCCCCTACGATGCTGTGGGGATTCCGCCCTTTTGTCTTTTGATCCAGCTGCTTCTTTGGCTTTCTTCATAGCAGTAACCTTGTCAAAATTCCTGGAGTCATGGTCAGTAACATACTTCTTGCACTTCTTGCAAAGCCGGGGGGCTTTAGGAACCTTGGGTGGCCTTGACGCAGCGTTTTCACCTGGCCCCCCTTTGCGGCGATGCTTCCCACACCCTTTATTGCGCACAACATCAGGATTAGCAACAACAACATCACATTCCATGCTTTGCCCAAGGATACCCTCAAATGCGGATTCAGTGGCATCTTTTTCACCTATAGCAATGGATTCTTGGGACAACAAGTTTAATTTTATAGATCTAAGTTGATCAACCAAGGAATAAAGGGAGCTTTCATCAGTTCTAGCAGCATCAACACATTCAGTGACTAAGTCAAGAATCTCATTCCTCAGAATAGAGGTCGGGTTGGTATCCACACCGTAACGACTTCCGATTGATAAAACATTCTTTGGGAGAACATCACGTGACCATCTCTCGATAATGTATTTTGCCGGGATCAGGTCAACATCCCTCATGCGATACACGCAAAAAACATGCCGACAAAGGTAGCCAATACGTATGAACCCCCTACATGAACATTCGGCTGTGTGGTCCTGTTCGTCATAGCGAACCTAAGAAAAAATAAAGTTCATATTAGAAAAGCGTACAAAAGCTTTAACACATCTAAACTGATGAGGATGTTAGAAAGTTACGCATGCAAATAGAAAATGCTAAAGATTGAATTGTCTAATAAAAATGTTGACATGTGTCAGGGTGTATGAACAAACCTGAAAGATATGGGTCACATCACTGCCTTTTTCCTTTTGGCTAACTGAATGCACAAATATCTTATCATCCATTTCAGTGTTAGAAATGTAGCAACAGAACTTGCCCTTGTAGATTTCCTTCTGAACTTAAAAAAAGACTGTTTGTGTGTACACCTTGAATGCATGTCGTTCTATTGGAAGCTCTGTGCTGCCACTAAAAACAGTAGATGATGTCTTGTATTTAGAAACACGTTGACGGTAACGTTGGGAGTCCATCCTAGACTCAAAAAACAGCATGAATTGGACAATGGTGTTTGCACTGGTGGAGTTGATTTTAAATGCAGCATTTGAACTCTCGCTACGCGACGTAGTTTTCATTAAACAGCACATGGGGATCTCCCTAAAAAATGCCGGAACCCACAACGCCCTGATCGCGAACATCTCCTTCAGCCACTGATTATCCGCAACACCATGGGTATCTAACAAATCATACCAACGCGCCTCGAAGGTGGATGGCTTTATGTAAACGTTCCATACCAAATGATGAAGATCTTCACGGAAATTGGTGTTGGTTAGTAGATCTCCGGTTACCTGGTAGTTAAGATTTAAAATCAAAGCGTGAGTAAAAAACGCATCACTATCGTGGTGCTTCGTAATATTTATAATAAAACTACTAAAATATCACACTAACCTTTGAAGGAAGTTTTTTCATGATATGCCACATGCAAAGCCTATGGCGTGCCTCAGTAAACACTTGTGGGACAGCTTGTAGCATCGATGGGTCCTGATCACTTAAAACTAACCGGGGTTGGGACCCATGTGCCTTTAAAAAGGTCTGAAGTAACCAAACGTAGGATTCTATGGTTTCATTTATTATTAACCCAGCACCAAATGTGACGCACTGCATGTGGTGGTCCACCCATGTGAAGGGGACAAATATCATGTTGTACCTTGCATTGAGAGCGAAAAATATGAACACAAGTTACATATTGAAGACATAAAAAACATTGTATTATATGTATAGCATGGTTGCATAGCAGTTACATATGTAAAACACTTACTTGTTGGTGTGGTAGGTCGCATCAAAAGCTATGACATCCCCAAAAGCTTTGTAGTTCAGTTTTGAAATCTCATCCGCCCAGAAAACAGAGCGTAACTGCCCATTCGAAACTATGAAATAAAAAAAAAAACTCTGGCAAGGCCTCGAACCGATCCCGCAAACGATCAAGAAAGAGTTGCGCATCGCGGTCGCCAATATAAATTCTGAGTTGTTGGCTAAAGTTCTTAAAGTCAGCAACAGTACCATTGACGTTGTGATGGCCACCGTTAAGAGCAACTAAACACCTATGCGCTTTAACCGGCCCAATCCGGTTAAGGCTCATGTTATGGATAAATTGTTTGGTTGAATAAGAGAGTTTGCGGGAAATCTTTGTAAGATCACGGTTGTGGGTCTCCACTAGTTCATGGTTATGTATCTCATTGAAAGTGTGAATGGTAAATTGAGAGCCATCAGGGCTGATGGTAATCAAAATATGAGCTTTGCAATCAGAAACGGTAAAGGTACTTTTGCGGGGCTTAATAGATGACTCAACTAGCATGTTAAATGTCTTGTTAACCTGCGGTTTGCCGTACTTTGAACAACGGAGGTACTTGTGGGTTGGGATACCCAACCACTGCTTTGTCTGGCCCTTCCTAATAGAAAACTCAGCCTGCTGGGCGTACTCCTTATACATATCTAATACCGCGTCGAACGTGGGGTAAGAATCACCAACAACTGGTAAAAACTTAGGACTGACATTCGGGATCCAATATTGAGTTCCATTAGGGGTTGAATACACATAGTGAAGTGGCGCGTCTGCAGAAAAATCATGTTTAGTAAGGTTAAAAACATGGGTGTTGCATGTGTAACAAACAGTATACCTATTGCATCCATTTAATACAAACACATTTTTATGAGCTGGTTTGTGATCAACATATATATAATATACTCCACACTTCAGTTATACATATACCACTTGACCAAAACACATTTTAATATGGTTAAACACTATACAAACAAACTTCCCCAACATTTGGCAACAAATAAACGACATTAATAAACAAAAGCAAACATGGTGCATACTAACAACTTCAATAACTTCAATACCTTCAATGTTACAAAAAAAAAAGCAAAAAAAGACATATTTAACAAAAACCTTCAATGTTATCATCGTCTACCACCGATGATGTTGAAGACGAGCCAACGTGGTGCATACCAACAACTTCAATACCTACAAAAAACAAACAAACAAAGCTGCTTACATAAAAAAATCAACTAACACCTCACGAGTAAAAAAAACAACTAACCTGGTACACGATCATTTTCAGAGGAACAATCGACATCAGGTTGATGATTTCCATGCTTTACCGTTTCTGAGTTCATCTCCATTGTGTCTATCAACAGGTTTGAAGGAGAAGAGATGGGTTACGTAAAGACAGGAGAGGGAAAGGATGGTCAGGAGGAGATGGTATGGAGAGGATGATAGATTAACCCATGGAAATCTTGAAGGAGAGGATGTTGAAAGAGGGATGATCAAATGGTGATTATGATCAGGAAGAAGAAAGATAGATATTCAAATGGAGAGAGAAAGGTGATGTAATGTGCTTGGGATTAGTGTATATCTTGATTATTGTGTATGGTTAAAAGACTAATGTACCCTTTTTGTTATTTAATGATAAAATTAAAAAACTAATGTGAGGATTAATATGGACCACACATTGGGTTTCTATGGGTTTCTTCAAATTTTTGGGTTTTCTTCAAATACTTAGCCTATATATATATAGGGTTAGGATACTTTGAAAACCCTTATGAGTTGTGAGAACCATAGGAACCCTTTTGGACCTTTGATCTTGTGCATTCAATGGTTGAGATTTAATCTATGAATTGTTTTGTCATTTTGTAGATTATAGAATCTGATTATAATTTGTAATTAAAATATTATGCCTAAAGGGTAATTTGGGTATGGATTGACATTTGTTTATCACTCTTCTGCCAACATCAGTCTCCATCATCACTTTTTTGTCAAAATTTTCACTCTCTTTCCAAAAATTCGCTCTCATCTTTCTTCAAGCATCTTCTTACAAAAAACACAGAGGCGATTATTTACACTAGTATAAAAACCCAAAAAAAGATATTTATAAATTTGAGAGCCATTATTTACACCAATGTAATACATGTAATATACCCTTACACCAATGTAAAATAAACAAACTTGCATAAAAAATAACAAATACATTAATGTAATATAGTTACACCAACGTAAAAGAAAACATAACCAAATTACTAATCCACTAAAAAATAGTGGAAACTACATTTAACTAGCTCTTCAAATCTTGTCCACTGTCAGCACCTTCAAAAACGTCATGAAAAATGCACAGTTATAGAAGCAATGTTACTAAAAACAGTAGAGTATGAAAACGCTATTTACGTTAGTGTACATCAATATCCAATCATGTGATTCCTATTTTACATTAGAGTATAAAAATACAATTTACATTAGTGTAAATAGATGAACTAATTACATTTAAACAAGAAATTATGTTTGTTTTCTTTTATTTTTCAAAAAACTCAAACAATTACTTCAACCTAGTAACAAACTTAATAATGTAACAACATACATATGTAACAACTTCAACCTAGGAGAAATTACACCAATGTAAATCTTCAACAATTCAACATAGCACTTTTAAAATCCAATTTCAATAGCAACAACTTTGACTTCTAAAGTCAAACTAAAACTATTTTCTTAACTGTCTGATAAAAAACCAATTTGACATAAACGAATAATAGCATACACTAAATCATCTCAAACAACTCAACAGTTAACATAATATACCAATTTATAGAAAAAATATATAGATATATGTATAACCAAAAATGTGATACCCCGCAATTTCAGCTTCTCACTTTAACTAAACTCTGGTTACATTCTATGCATTCTAGTTAACCAGGGTTAGCTATATAAGTTACACATTGCACGGTTATAGGTTAATAACTGCATGAGGTGGTAATTCGAGGAATTACCAAACTATTTACATGAGTAGTGAACCCCGGACGTTGATGAATTGTTAAACAAAATGATTGTGAAGTAATTGTTTGAGATTGATTGCAATTACGTGCTTCTGTGATACTCGGTGAAACTATGTGCAAACCATATGTGATTATGTGAACTTAAACCGAATACGTTAATAAAAATCGTTAAAGGTGGACCATTAGGATGATTGGGGTCTTAACACATGGGGTTACACTTATTACGGTCCGAAATAGCGAAAACGTCGAAGGAAAACACGTCGGGTGACGAAACGGGCCACCCACGCGGGCCAAGGCCCTGTGAGCGGCCCGCTCGCGGGTGTCTGTCGCCACTAAACCGACTTAATCACCTATTTAAGCAACCCTAAGCCTCTTGTATCACCTAAACTCAAACCCTAATCGCCCCTACTGTCCTACCTACAAAATATTAACCCCAAACCACCTGCTAAGGCGCAAGAACATCAATCGGGAAGCTTCAAGAGCATTCGGTTGGTTGTTTCGAAGAGCTTGTGGTATAATCCTTAATCTACTATGCGTTAATCTTATTATTATGTTATAAAAACCCTATAACCAAGTTTGTCCAGGTCCGAGACCTTTTTATAAATATTAAAACTTGAAGTTTTTGAAGATTTAACGGGTTAAACATGATGATAGGCGATTAGTGATATAATAGATTACTTGTTGCGCAAGTTGTTGATGTTTTGATTGTTAGGGTTATGATCTTTGCATGTATTATGATAGATTATGATCTTAATAGGTCTTAGGAATGTTTTGTAATGATTGTTGATGATTGTTGATCGATTATACGCACACCTGAGTCTTTTAAATAAAGGTTTATGTATGATTAAAATCTGGACAGAATGTTTAGGTTAACTTGTAGGGTCTGTTATGTGGCTTTAACATGATTGTTTTGATGTTTTCTTTGCATGGTTAAATCATACCTGGTCTTAGCTTTTCGTAATGGGCAAAATCGTTCGATTTGGACTTCGTTTGAATAGTTTTTGGAATTTTCTTTGAAAATAGGTCATATCAGAATTTCGGATTAACAAACTGAGTCGATTTTAAACCGTTATAACTCGGGTTTTATAAAGAATTAAGTTATGAAATTTTTACAGAAGATTAAAATTGGAATACTTTGGCTTTTCCAAGTAGATTCATCCTTTTTGGCTGAATACACAATTTTTGGGAATTTTTCTACTAAACTGACCTGTTGCGAAAGTTTTCTGAACATAACTGTATTGAACGAATTTTAATAATGTTTCTGTTTGATTTTGAGACAAAACAAAAATATGGGTTGTTAAATGAATCCCAAAGAATATTCAGTAAAAATATGGGAGTTTAACTCACTGATCTAGTATTTTAAATAAATTAGTTTTGGTAACACACAATCTGTCCTAAAAACGCAGATTATGTATTTTGTGTTTATGTGACTAATTGGAGTCCTATGTGGTATGTGTTTGATATGTACTTGAATGGGCACTTATATGAGATGCATATGAAGTGTAAAACTAATGGTAACCAACATATTCATCAACGGGTCCGTAGAGTTTACTTATGCATGTAGAATCACTAGGTGTCACTTACACGCTTTTGAAACATTTAAACGTCTTGGACAAACGGGTTATATGGTGTAATGGTATTACACATATACTTACTTAGTGACACATGTACCAGGGAGTCGGTAGCACACCCTACTTTGGAGTTTGGATTTATTTGCTTGCATACTAAGGTGAGTTTCACTACTTTTTCTCAAAAGCATGCGTCTCAGGGTGAGACATCTTTGGTAAACGTTTTCTAGCCCAGTTTGGGACTACTCATGTTTGGACTCCTGTGGTGGGTCGGGTTTTCGCTACGGATCCTCGGGGAGGATCGCGCTTTGATCAGTTTAAAACTTATTGGTCCTTTGTGAACTAAACACTCTATCACTTGAAAAGTCCTTGCATATTATTGGGTTAATCGCTGGGAGTGAACGAGGTATTAGTTGTAGCGCTATTAGGTTGTGCAGCAACCTCATGTTTGCGATGCTGGGAGCATGGACATGAACTTCTGACCACATTTGAGAACTAGTGTTGATAGACACTAGTTATTGAGGCAAATTCTTATATTACTGAAGGTGTCCCAATAATACTGTTTAGCTGCAATGAGTGGGTTAGCTACCCCTGACACGCAACTGATAACACTTGAACATTTGGGTCTGGGAGACCTACGCTTTCGATTACTTAATACTTGTTGTTACGTGGTCTAGGAGACCTACGCTTTTACTTGGTTACGTGGTTTTGGAAACCAACGCGTTTATTTACTCATTTTCTTTACTTAGTGAACTCACCAACAGTGTTTGTTGACCCACGATATACATGCTTTTGCAGGTAGTTAGCTTCCGGTGCCAGGATTAGAAAGCATTGCACTCTTCACTGCATTTGGGGTCTTGGGCATACACCTAACTTACATATTATGCTTTTATGTTTCCTTCCATATGGTTTTATCTTGGTCGCGTTGTTTTGCGCATGGTTTTAAAAAGGTTTAAATTTGGTTTACGCTTCTGCAGCTTAACTAAACTTGATTTTTGAAAACGAACTAAATGGTTTGGGCATTTAGAGTTCGTTCATATGACTTATGGCTATGGGATCCTGGTATGTCATGCGCCTCGTGGTATAAACCCCGCAGTGGAAATTTGAGGGTGTGACAAAAAAAGTCAAAGAAAGAATCAACAAACCCAGTAGGCAAAGAAAAGAATCAACAGCAACAAGAATAATAATAATAATATTCACTAGATCTTACATATCCAGTAGGCAAAAGAATCAACAAAGCTAAGGATCATCTTAAGATCACTACCACCATCAACAACAAGACCAGCACGTATGTCAACAGCAAGATCTACACAAAAAAAGTCAAAGAATCATCTTAAGATCACTACCACCATCAACAAAAAATAATAATATTAATAAATAATAATAATAATAATAATAATAATAATATAATAATAATAATAATAATAATAATAATAATAATAATAATAATAATCAGACCATCATCGCCTTCCCTTCACCACCGTCACCTCCACCCCTCCCCCCTTTAGGCTTCACCCCCGTCTGTTCATCATCTGTTTCATCGATTCAGATCTCAAAAACTACCATCTGTTTCAGATTTCAGATCTCAGATCTCAAAAACCCACCATCGCCATCACGTCCAAAAACCACCATCACCATCGCCTACAAACCGCCGTCAGCCACCACCCAAGACCACCACCATTCAGATCCCAAACACCACTGTCTTCTGTTTCGTCTGTAGTGTGTGTCTGAGAGAGACGGAGTGTGTGTTAGAGATAGATAGACGTGTCTGTTAGAGAGAGAGAGAGAGAGATGTGTGTGTGTGTGTATGTGTGAGAGAGAGAGAGAGGTGTGATGAGTGTTTAAGATGGTGATGATGATTTAAAAAGAAAAAGAAAAAGAATCTGTCAGATTTGAAAGGGATGGGGTGGGGGTAAGGGAGGGGTAAATTACTTTCTTACCCTTTATTATTATAATGGTGAGCTGCTTATGTGTCGTGTCGTCATTAGTCTAGAGGAGTTCTCAAGCTCTCGCAACTCAAAGGAGTTTTCAAAATATCCGGATCCTATATATATATATATATATATATATATATATATATATATAGGAAAAGGGTGAAACGAGAACCTACCTTTCGTGAAAGAACACCGGGAACCATTTGGAGCCATTGATCTTTGATGATCTAAGGATTAATATTGTGCCACATGTTTTTTTTGCCATTTTGCACCCACTTGTGTCTTTCTTGTTTCAAGATAATAATAAAATAATTCTTGAGGGTATTATGGTAAAAGCAAACCCTATTCTCTCTCTTCTTTTCCTCTTACCCCCTGACAAAACCCATCATTTCTCTTGCTCTCTTTCTCTCTCACCATACCTATCAAAATAGTTTCAAAAAAAAAAAAAAAAAAAAGAACAGACCCTCCATTATCTCTCTCTCACACCACATGAATCAAACCTTCCATTACGTCTGTGAGAGACGATTCATTCGCCTAGCCACGGAGACGACTGAAACGATCGAAGAAGCCTGTTGATTCTTTGATTTTTGAAGAACCCATTACGATTGAAATAATCTACAAAAAAGAGTTGGGGATCTTTTCATTTTGCAGCCATATTACATCTACAGACAGGGATTTAAAGAAAGAAAAAATGTAAGTGGCGGTTTTTGTAAACCTAATTCTTGTTTTATATCATCTCTGTTTGATTGTGATTTTATTGTTGATGTTGGCCTCAAGTCGGTTAATATAGTTGATCGGCCGTCCTTTATTCATTTTTTCTATGCTGCTATTGATTTACATAGGGTTTAGCCCCCCATTAACCTCTGCCTTTTTATTGGTGATTTGGGGGTTACATTTTTTTGTGTTTACTGTATGGTTTTTTTTTGTTTTTTTTTGTGTGTGTGTACAATGGAATTGATTTACATGGGGGCTTTGTTTTTTTTTCTTCTTGTGATTTGGGTGATTAGTTTTCTTACACCTGCGTAAATTTTTTGGTTGGATACTGAATTTGGGGCCTTTTTTGTTGTTATTAAAGTTAATATCTACTAATTTTATTTTTTTACACATGTGTAAAGTGATTTAAAGCATGGTTGTTGGTACCAGGAGATCAAAGAGGAAGCATTTTCATTTCGGGCATTGGTGATGCATTGAGCGTATCCTCCAGTATGAGATATTATATAATATTTTTGATTTTTTGTAGCGTGTAATTGACCCTGGTTTTGTGCCCAACAATATCATTAGTCACAACCTCTTCCTCAGACTTTTCATCTGGAACTACTACATCAACAATATCATTAGTCACAATTTCAGATTCAGTCACCACATCCTCAGATTCAACCTCTTCCACAATTGTGTCCATAGCCATGAAACACAAATTTTCTGGTTCATTTTTGGCTTTGGCAACAAGAGTAAAATTCTCATCTGTTAACTCATCTGGTAGACTGCTCCAATTAACAAAGCCTTGTGTTAAGAAACGCTGTTGACTGGTCTCTGCAGGAGCAGAGGGTGGAGTAGCAGTCATTGGCATATATGCCTGAGCAACAGGGGTTTGAACATAGTGGATCTGAGGAACAGTGGTTTGGACATACTGGCCAGGAACAGTAGTTAAGGACTATGCAAAATGAGCAGTGTTTTGCACATTTGGTCCAGGGGTATTATGGGAAACTTGATTAGTGTTGGTCTGTGGCCTTTGATTTGGATAGGTAATCATAGGTGTACCATGTTGACTTCTACATTCCCTAGTAAAATGACCAAGTCTATGACATTTATAACACTTAATCTTTGATTTATCCAACCCCAACTTTGACCTGCCAGTCAACCGTGGAAACCTTCTGCCATTTTTCTTGTAGAAATTGTTAGTTCTAAAACTGAGCAGAGCCAATTGGTGCATAATGTCCATTTCTTCCAAATCATCAGGGTCAAAGTATTTAAGGTCATCATACTTAAAGGATATGTTATCAGATGCCTGGATATCACCACCACTTGCTGCAAAAGCATAGTTGGGTGAATAAGAATCAGAGTTAAAACCAAAGTTAAAACCTGAAGTTATGTCAATGAAATGATCTTAACTCTGATCCTTACTATTACCAGGCACCTCATCCTGACCCAAAAGTGATGTATTACCAAAAACATAATCATCAGACACTTTTCCAGATTCCTGAAGCTTCTTTTTCTGGTCAAGATCTCTCTCATAAGTCAAGAGCTTACAATGAAGCTGGGTCAGAGATAGGTCCTTGAATCCAATTGAGTTTCTCATAACTATAGCAATAGTGTCCTATTTGTCTGGTAATGATCTTAAAAACCTATGGTTCAAAGTTGAATTAGGATAAGTTAGACCCACCAGTTTTAGTTCACTAATGAGACAATTAAGCCTCTCAAATTGTTGAGTTAATGACTCTCCCTTAACATGACTGAATGTTTCATATTGTTGGTTAAGTATTTCACGGTTGTCTTCAATAACCTCTTCAGTCCCACCAAATTGTTCTTTCAAAGCATCCCACAACTCCTTTGCACTGTTACAGTGTAACAGCCTAGCATAGATATCATTGGGTAGAGCCATGGCCGCAATACTGAAGGCCTTAGCATCTAACTCAATTTTCTGGAAATCCTGCTTGGAGTAGTTTTCAAGTTTCTTTGGCTCTTGAACCTTGGGATATTCGATACTCGGCACCATCGAAACATGTGGTCCGAAGATAACCGACTTCCAACACCCAATGTTCTGTTGAGCTAGAACATGGCTCATCCGACGTTGCCATATATTGTATTCAGATCTGACAAGCATCGGTGGCTTGTTGTTCGTGCCAGTTTTATGTGGATCGTGATTGATTGAAGCCATTCTCTGATTGTTTGTAAAACAAAGTCTGTTTATAAAACTGTTGAACGTAAATAAACTATTACTCTGTTTTCAATCCGACAAACAAACGATATCAATAATTGTGAGCTGATCTGTTTATATTAAATTGATTGGTTAGATCAAATTTAATTGACCAAGCTCTGATACCAACTGTTAGGATCTGAGTTTGATTTGTTTTGATTGTTTAACTAAATGAGAGATGAAAGAAGTTAACCTATAAATGGAAAGTGCAGCGGAATAATAAACTATGAATCAAAACAAAGAGAATAAATGTTTTTCAATCGAATGCTTTCATATATCAAATGATTACAACGATTATACAAGTACTCTCCCTCAGCCTGATCACGCTGTGTAAGTTTATCTAAGAGAATGTTTTTAGTGATCAATAGAACAATACATGCACTGTTTTATTTATAGACAATCTAAACCACTGATGACCTATGGCTGACGTCACCTAAGACAGTGACATCTAACAGAATAACAACATAAAACATCTGATGAAACAAACACTATTATATAGGAAACCTCTGATATCTAAACAGCTGATAGGTAAACCTCTAATAGTCTTGAATCATCTGTTGGAGCCTAAGTGCTGTTGGCTCCAACAGACCTTGAGTCTTCAATACTTTGATTAGCTGTAACACCCCAACCGATGGCGGAATCATTGAGGTGTCACGTAGTGACGATTGTTCAAAAGCACATGGTACTAAAATGTAAATATATTAGTGAATAATTTAAATTGTCTTACATGGATGAAATGGGAAAAATACAAAAGTCTGAACAAAACAGGAAACTTGAAATAAATTATTAAAAGCAAGCACTAAAATCCAATGCTATGGAACTAAGATCAAACTGCACCTGAAACATGTACAAAATAAGTTTTGTCAACATATGAAATGTTGGTGAGCATTCCTAGTTTTAATACATATAGTAAGTTGGAAAAATGTTATACAATTCAAGTGCAAAGCTACAATGCATTTATGTAAACTATGTATCATACAAATGAGCGAAATCAATCCTGTGACTGTATAAATGTACTAAAATGAACGGCGGTGTACTTATCCAATAAATGGATAATAACTTAACAATGACCATGGATTCTCCGATTAAAAAGGAGGAGAATCACCTAGGTGGGTTGTCAATCCAATAGCGCTATCCAATGTTAAGGTCGGCTTGTACATGGTTAATGATTTCACTAAGTACAAATGTATTCTACGTATAATTTCTAAGCATAAAGCACATATGTAAGCAAATGCACAATGTACTAAAATTTTATTGTAAACTTGTATGTGTATTTTGTATAAGTGTACATGTAACACCTCAAAAGCGAATAAAGACAAAAAGGGGATAGGAAATACTCACCTTGATTGTGATGAGGAACTTGCGAGAAATCAACAAGAAATAATGAATTATGCTTGAACCTAAATATATTATGAATGCTAATATTATAAGTTTGAATCACACGTCGCAAATTCCTACAATATTATTGAGTTACACATTATATAAATTTCTAGATTGTCATTGATTTGCCCCGTAAATAGATTCCGATATCGTATAAAGTATATATTTCTTAAAAAAAATATTATCATATTAATAGTTTTGTCAATATAGTAACACACATATTGTTAGACGACAAAATGATTATACTCCTTTAAAATCCTATAGATTAAATAAGGGTGGATCATCTTTCTCATTATAAATACATATCATCGGAATCCCATTTCACATACCAACCTAAAGAAATAGAAGGCACGATATGGTTACCTTGATGTTGCATCAGGTTCCACGATGCTCAAAGATACCCGGTGGTTTGACGTGGTAAAAGGAAAACCTCAATGGTTGCTGAGGGGGCTCGATACCATTCAGATCGATGTTCAATGGTGGCGTTTTTTTGTAGCAACGGTTGGGGTAGTTCTCATGTGTGATAGTGGTGACTGACACAAATGTAAACGGAGGCCGGTCGGGAAACAGGGTACGGAACAAGGTTGGTCGTAGATGTAAAAGGTTTGTCGGGCCATGCATATATGGTAATCAGGGAACCAAATGATGGTTAAAATTAAGAACTTGGAGTCGTGCAGAATGGTGTCGAAACAGAGCAGGAAGGCTTCTCCATTTATAAGGTTGCGACGTGGATCAGTTTTGGCTGTCTAATAAATGTTTTAATGAGGATAGTTAAATGGTATTAACTGTGCTGAGTCATTCCCACCAATTAGGCCTTTAACTTCGATGGTTCGTTTTTTTTCATCGAATTTGACTAGCAAAGAAAAAGAAGAAACTTTCTTAGTCCTATTATTGTTTTTGTCTTTTAGTTGTCAAGTAATTGTGAAGTCTTAGACTAAGCGGAGTGGGGCGGGAGAGGGGGCGGGAAGGGGGGGGAACACCGCCGCAACCCCGGCGTGGAAGTGGCGTGGAGGGTGGGGGCGGGAAGGGAAGCACCGGCGTGGGGGAGGGAGCAATGCCACGTGTCTCAATTTTATTGGGTGGAGGAGATTAATAAAAAAAGGAAATTAAATAACTTAATAATTAAATAACTCAATTTCAAAATAATTAATCATATACCGAAAAAAAAAGGAAATTAAATAAAAAAAAGAAATTAACTTAAAAAAAATAAATAACAATAAGATAATTAAATAACTTAATAACCATTACATAAATAACCATTACATAATCCTAATAATTCCTAAATTACTTATTTAAACATAAATAACTCCTAAATTACTTATTTAAACATAAATAAATCCCCCTCAGTTGGGGAAGTCCCATGGTCTTGGGGGATGGGGATGGGGGTAGTTTGCTGTTGGGGGATGGGGATGGGGGTAGGTTGCTGTTGGGGGATGGGGGGTGGGGGTGGGAGTAGTCTGGTGTTGGGGGAGTGAAGCAGCCCAGGGGGTAGGGGGCGACAACGTTAGTCGCTCCATTTGTTGATGGGCCATGACATAATCCATAGCCCAGACCAATTCCTCATCCGTCCAGTCATCATCGGCAGGAGGATGAGGAGGAATGGTTGGTTGTGCAGCAGCAGCAACAGGAGGGGGAGGTAACCAATGTTGTGGAGGAGGAGGAGGAGGATAAATAGGAGGTTGTGGAGCAGTAGGAGGAGGAGATGAGGAGAATGGTAGTCTCCGGGGGCGGCCCCGTCCCCTGGGATACCGGCGAGAATACTGCCGGATATTAGACGGGCCAGCAGCTCCTGCTTGAAAACCGTCACCCATGTTATTCATTGCTTTAGGGAAGAGGAATAGGTGTGACTGAGAATTTGGTAAGGTGTTGTATTTATAGGGTTAGAAGGATGAAGCAGTGGGGGGGAAACTTTGAAATTCAGAGTTTCAAATTCAAAATTTCAAATTCAAACTTCTGGGTGGGAAAAATTAATGTTTGTACTGTGTGGAGCAGTGGTGGGAAAATTTGAAATTCAAAGTGTAAAATTAAATACTAATTAAAATTTTATTACTTTAATATTAATTATTTTTTTATTAACTTAATATTAATTATTTTTTTATTAATTTATTATATTTTCCGGTTTATATTATTATTATTATTATTATTGTTATTGTTATTATTATTATTTAATTTATAAAAAAAAGAAAAAAAAAAGAAAAAAGAAATGCCAAGTGTCACTTCCCCCCACCTCTTCCCCCCCTTCCACTCCCCACAATTATTTTCCCCCCCAAAAGGGACCCACAAGTGCCACATGGCGCTTCCCCCCACCTCTTTCCCCCCCACCACTCCTTATAGTCTTATGAGGAATTGTAAATGCTTGACCATTTTTTTTGTCATGTTACATTATATTATTATTATAAGTATTATTGTTTGTTACTATTATTATTTTTATTTAACAACCATCTTGTATTCGATTCAAAATACATATAGAAAATTTGAGGTCTAAAGTTGCATAAATGATAAAATTGAGGATGACGGATGTCACAGTCTCCCCAAGTTTTGAAAATTTCGTCTCGAAATTATTTATAGACAACATGCAAACATGGGTGCGGGTACTCAAAATGTTATGGTAAGTGTGATTAGGTTTAAAAAAATGGCAAGAGTTTTGGGTAATGGAATAACCCGTTCTTGAATGGATTCGGATAGTAGAAAGGAGATTCGGATAGTAGAAAGGACATATGTAGCATGTTCGTTACATATTTTTTTTTAAAAAAAAATCTATTCGGCGCTTTTTTGATTTTTTTTGGCCGAAACTCATAAAATTAAGTATACAAGTTATTCTAAAAAAATAGAAAAAAACAATGTTGTTACATAGGGTTTCAACGGGTTTCTCCAACTCAAGTGGGTTTCCACAGGATACTTAGCCTATATATATAGGGGAAGTATTTAGAGAAAACCCTCTAAAATGAGGAAACCTTAGTAAACCCAATACTTGGCTCACATTTGTCCACATCACCCATATTAATTTATCTCATATTATATTTAAAAGGTAATTTTGGTCATTTGGTATTTCCCCCTCTTTTTCAATTTTAAAACATTTCCCCCTCCTATATAAACATATTCTCTCTCATTGTCTCTCATTCTCTCACCACGATAACCAACCACGTTCTCTCTCACTCTCTCTCACCACCATGACTAGCACCACCTCCGGCCACCACTCCGACCACCATCCATTCACAATCAACCTTCAGACCACACAACTATGTATATTCTTCTGATCAAGAACGTTTCCTGCCACCACCACCTACCACCACCTCTAGCCACCACCTCCGGTCACCCCCCATCAAGTAAGGTGTTGAGACCTGGATCTTTTTTGGGGTTGGGTTATTAAGTTACAGCTTTTTATTTTGTTATTTTTGTGATTTTTATTATTTTTTTTTTATTATTACTATGTGAATGCAGTGCTATAAGTGGGAATTCCATCGCTGAAAGCACATAATCGTTGTTCATCATCATGATGAAGTATTGAAAGGAACATGTTTCATCACCATCTCTTGTGTTAAATCATTTTCGACTAACAAAATTAAGTTTTCTACTTTTAAATCAATAATAAAAGTCAAAAGGTTTAATTTCACACTATTTTACACCCTTTATTACATTTTCCATATATTAATAGTTATTTTTTATGGGTTGAATCATAAAGTTGTTAATGAGGATAATGATTTTATAATATATAAACAGTTTTGGGGATAGTTTGTTTGCACACCAAGTGTTTTATCAAATGCTTGAATGAAAAAAAAACTTATGTTAACCTTTTTGATTTTTTTTATTATTAGTTTTTTGTTTATGTTAGATTGGATGCTAAAAAGATCATATTTTTTTGAATTGGGTAAATGTGTTTTTATTGCATATTTTTTGTTTAAGGTCTGTTAGTTCTGAATTAGGAGTTGAATCTATCTCAATTAACATGTGATAGGGTTCAATTAACATGTGTTAAATAGCAAATGTGTTTTTATTTTTCTTGGTATATCTTTTGATTTGTTTCTAATAGTTTTTAACTTTTTATTTCTTGTATATATGTTATTTTATGTGAAGGTTTTGAATTTTTGTATTGGTGCTTACTGATGTGTCAGGGTTCAATTTAACACATGTTAGTGATTCTAAGACCTGTTTGTATTGGTGTCTACTGATGAATATATCCCAATTGACATGTGTTAGGGTTCAATTAACATGTGTTAGTGATACTAACACAGGTTAGTATATGCCCAACTAACACGTGCTAGGGTTCATATGACATACGTTATTTTCAGAAATATCATATTTTAGAATATTTTGACACATGTTAGTGATGTCTCATTATGTGTTTTGTACAGCCCAACTAACACGTGTTATCCTTCTTGCAGGTGATGAGATGTTTGTGTTAAAGATGAAGATGGGTATCAAGAACGAAGCATAGCAAGATCTTTTTTATGTTGTTCGGATAGTTTTTTTATTATTCAGAAATAATTATATTGTATGAATCATCTTTTTGATATGTTTTTATTGTTGATTGTTATGATCGTTTTAATCATTTTCTTAAATAAATATAAATTTTACGTGTTCTTTTTTTTGTTCTTTTAGCATATGCATGTTAACACATGTTAGTTATCCTTATACAAGGTCAGGTTTATATATTATAATACTAACACAAGTTATATTCTTTGGGGGAAAGAGTGCTGCCATAAAGTAGGAGAGAGATGACTTGACAAGTGTCAAATCAACTTTTTTAAATATGTTTTTCAGAAAATAAAGATTACTATAGTGCCCTTATTTTTGTAATTTAGTGAGTTTGTGTGTATTATTTTAATTAAAAGGTGGGACAATTAACCACAAACATTGATCATGCTTGATCAATGGTTGTGGTAAAGTTTACAAGGTTTCCTCAAATATTTAAGGTTTTCTTTAGAACCTTATATATATATATATATATATATATATATATATAGGGTAGGGATCATACGAGAACCAACTTTAGGGAGAGAACCAGAGAACCATTGTCAACACAAAAAAAAAAAAAAAAAAAACCTAAAAACCCCACATCCACCCCCTAAAAACCTAAACCCACCCACCCCACTCCCTAAAAACCTAAACCCCCCCATCCCCCACACCGCCCCAACCCCCCCCCCCCCCCATTGTGAAATGCACATGTGCAGCTAACCCCACACCCCTCAAAAACCAAAACGCTCCATCCCATCCCCCCAAAAAAGATACCCCCTCTTCCACCATACTCAAAAACTAAACCCTAAGGCTAAACCCATTAAAAAACTTAACTATAATAGTGAAATGCACATGTGCATGTAGTACAATTATCTTATTTTATAGTTTTATATAGAGGTTTTTTTAAGTTTATTCACCAACAACCCCAAAAAACCTAACCCCATTACCATCATACCTAAAAACTAAACCTTAAAGCTAAACCCATGAAAAAAAAACCTAACTATAATAGTGAAATGCACTTCGCGTTTATTTAAAGATCATTGAATAAATTTTTTTCCACCTTATATATCATATCACGTCCATTTAATGATCATTTCATTATGGCAATTGATAATTTATTCAAAAGTGCTCTAATAGTGAAATGCACATGTGCATACGGTATATGTATGTATGTATATATATAACAGCAAAATGCACATGTGCATAAGACCTGACGTAATTATGACGTAAAAAAGGCCATTTTTTATTTTTGTTTTGTATTTTTTTTTATTTTTTTTTCAGAAAGATTAACACTAAAAAACATTTTGGTGTTTTTACTTTTTTTATTTTTTTTATTTTTTTAGGTTATATAATTTTTTTATTATTTTTTTTATTTTTTGGTGGAGGGGTTTTTGTGTTCACACTTGGTTCTTTGGTTCTCTCCCTAAATGGTGGTTCTCAAATGATCCAAATCCTATATATATATATATATA
This sequence comes from Ambrosia trifida, assembly GCA_028751855.1. Classification (NCBI taxonomy): domain Eukaryota; kingdom Viridiplantae; phylum Streptophyta; class Magnoliopsida; order Asterales; family Asteraceae; genus Ambrosia; species Ambrosia trifida. The sequence goes on along the minus strand of CM054128.1, from coordinate 57,137,950 downwards.
TATATATATATATATATATGGGATGGTTATCTTGAGAGCGCTAAATATCGCGAGAACCGTGAGAACAAATGAGAAAACCAATCAAAATCATTTTTTTTCAATACAAACTTAATTATAATTAAAATATAACATTAAAACCCAAATTTTCTTTCCAAATACTTCATATTTTCTTGCAAAAACACTCTAAAATTAACTTTTTACACATGTGTAAATGAAACAGTTTATATATGTATAAACAGTAAATTTACACATGTGTAAAACCAATTTTATTTCATATACGTTTAAATTTTTACGCATAAATTGTGTTTTTGAGACTGTATTTTAATAATAAAGACAAGTGTAAAAAGAAATTTTGAATTTGAATGGTCTTAGATAGCGTTCTCGCGGTTCGCACGAAATATATGTTTTCTCATATTAGCCTTCCCCTATATAAATATATATATAGGGTTGGGTTATTTTGAGAACTAGTGTGAGTTAAGAGAACCATAGAAACTCTTGTAGGCCATTGATCTTGTAAATCCAATGGTTGAGATTAAAAGTTGTCGTGTTTTGTCTTTACTTGGTAATTAAATTATTATTAAGAATACTTTAATGTAATAAAATACAATTAGGGGTATTAACGTAAAACCATTATGTGAGAAAAATAATTAATATAATATGATATGAAATTTTTATTCAATAATTCAAAAAATCATATTTTTAAAACTATATTTTATTTTTTAATTTCTTTACCTTTTTTAAACAAATAATCAGATAAATCTACTGAGGATGATTTACACTGGTGTAATTATTTTACACCAATGTAATATACCATACACAAAACTACTTCATCAGTGTAATTATTTTACACCAGCTTAAAAAACAAACAAAACATCTATACAATCGTATTACACCAATGTAAATACCCCACAACATCAACAAAAAACTGTATTACATTAATGTAAAACACCCAAACATCTATACATTCATACTACACACCCTATACTACACATAACTCAAAAGTTTTATACCATGGTTTATTTACCTTATACAAAAAAAATAAAAAAATCCATCATCTTCTTCTTTTTCTCATCATCTTCTTTTCACATATAATGCAAGAGAAACTACAATATAGTTAAACTAACTAAATTTGACCATAACTAAAACAAATTTAAATACTCACACAATTATATGGTTGCTGACCTGTATCCAGAGCAATTAATGTGTTTGCTAATTTGTTCTACGAATACTACATCTTCGTAAGCTGCAACATAAATAATAATAATAACTACAACAACATACCATCACCATCGTCATCTTCAAAAACCCCATTTTCAGATCTGTTTTTGTCTCCACCATCCCACCACCATCATCATCTTCAAAACCCCCATTTTCAGATCTGTTTCGGCACCACCAAGAACCACCAAGAACCATCGCCTCCACCACCACCATCACCATATTCGAAGCATCACCATCCCACCACCATCTGCATCATCGAACCACCATCCCACCACCATCACCAACAGTACCACAGTCCCCCCTCCTCCGTCACCACAGTCCCTCGCCTCCACCCCACGTTCAGATCCACAACCCTCCACCCCATCGAAGTTACTGTGAGAGAAGAGAGAGAGAGAGAGAGAGAGAGAGAGAGAGAGAGAGAGAGAGAGATAGAGAGACAAACAGACGTGTGTGTGTGTGTTAGAGAGAAAGAGACGTGTGTGTGTGTGAGAGAGAGAAGTGTTTGTGTGGTGTGTGTTTATTTTAAAAATAAATCAGATATCTTTATAATTATAAATAAGGTTTGGAGTGGGGTGTGGGTGGGGTAGGGTGGGATAAATTACTTTTGTACCCTTCAATATTATAATGTAAAGGGTATATGTGTCACCTTATCATTGGTGTAGGGGAGTTTTCAAGTTCTCATAATTCAAGGGGGTTCTTATATGAACCTATTCTTATATATATATATATATATATATATATATATATATATATATATATATATATATATATATAGGGAAAGGGTAAAATGAGAACATGCTTTTCGTAAAAGAACTAAAGAACTCACTTTTTAACCACAAACATATTTTAATCCTAAAAGAATTTGTGGTTCATAATTAAAATAGAATAAAATATAAAAAGGAATATTCCCTTTCCAAATAAGACAAAACAAGGTGGGCCCAGGTCTTTACACCACTGTAAACCCATCGTAATTTTTTTTACGTTGAGGTTACCCATTTTTACATCAGTGGGGATTTTTTTTTTTTTTTTAAAATTCACATTTTACGTCGGGCTTCTCGTGGTTCTTTCACGAAAGGGTGGTTTTCATTTGAACCTATCTATTGTGAGAACAATGAGAACAAATCTCAACCAGTCATTTATCTTCCATTGTGTTTTAAGGAAAAGGGTAACTTGGTAATTTAACCATTCCCTATTTTCTCTATTGTTACTATCACCTAAGACACCACCACGACATCCCAATCAAGCCATCAACATAGTGTCATCTTCGTTACCGTACCTTCATTTCTAATCAGTAGAAGCTTCATACAAACCTAAAACAAATATTCATTCGATTCATGTCCAACAATCTGTATGCATGATCGTTGATTGAAAAAACAAGTACTAGCGGTTACGAACGCACAGTGCAAACTCCGGTGATGGAGGTGACAATTTCACGCCGAACAAATGTTCGTCAGAGTAGAGATGAAGATGCCACGATCTCCGACACCGGTAAGAGAAGAGGATGTGGTTCTAAACATGATGAGAACCTAACAAGCTGGAAAATTTTATGATCCATGGAAGCAACAAACTGTCCATGTTATGATCTGAATGCGGTATGGAGCCAGAAGTTGAAGCAAATATCCTTGACGGAAGTAGCGGTGGGGTTAAGTTACGAAGAGGGGGCTTCTTCGGAGGGATTAAGGAACCATAAAAGGAGAAAACGCAGAAAGATGAGTAATGATAAGATACTGTTTTGCAAGCACACCATGTGTTTGTATAGAGGGAAGTTTGGAATTACTAAATAAGTAATCTGCACTGTACTAACCATGACCATAAATTTGAGGGTTCTTTAACTTTTTCCTTTGTTGAAGAGTTGTAAGCTCAACCTTTAGGAGTACCTATATCATTGATGTTGCTCTGTTCAATTGTAGAAATGAAGAATAACCTCTCATTATTTAATTCTATGAATTGTATTTTTTTATGTCTTATCAATATCTTTTCATATATGTAAATTGGCTGTACATGTATTTTATGATGTGCTTTTTCCATTGTAATTGGTCGTGTCACCTTCTGATTTACACATGTGTAAATGCTTAAGGCTTTCTTTGCAATAAAAAAAAAAAAATCTTTTGAGGTTGTCTAACTTACATATGTGTGATCGATTAAGGTGTGCACCAGTAAAACTTGCTTGTTTTGTTTAAGATTTCAAGGCTATTAAGAACATAATTTTTTAAGAGTTCCCGGATGATTCAAGTTCTTAGAAAAAAGGAGGCGTCTTTGAATTATTAATTGCACATTTAGAACCTGAAAATGTATTATTGTGGCTTCTCAAGGTGTTAGGAAAAAAGGCTATGGTACAACTCGTTGTTGGATTCACCGGGGAGAGAAAGCAAAGGTTAAAAGCAATAAGAAGAAAACAAAGTTCAATTTTTGTGGCCTAATTGCCTACCATGATTCTCGGAACTATGTAAAAACAAAGGATAATGGTAGTCTTTCTGATGAAGAGAGTCATGTTGATGATAATAGTGTTCAGTGAATAAAGTTTCTTTTTTATTTCTCTAATTTTAGATTGAATAATGTATCCATATAGTATAATCTCTAAACATTTAATGTTTGGTTAAATTTAATCTTTTCTTTTCTTGATTGTTTTAACATTTTTATATTTTAATATCTTACACATGTGTAAACTGCTCACTACAAAGTATTTAAGACTCTTTACAGATGTGTATGTTGCTCATTGGTAGATATTTGTGTTTGTTTTCACATGTGTAAAGCATATATAAATATTTACCACTGAACAGTTTACACTTGTATAAACTGCTCACAACAACATATTTGAAACTGTTTATACATGTATAAATTGCTCACTAGGACATATTTGTGTCTGTTTACACATGCGTAAAATGCTAACTACTTACACGTATGAAATATGAAAACAAGTAAGAAAACAAACTAATGCAGATAATAATACTGGAAAATTACCAATGAGAAATTTACATATGTGTAAACTATTTATAGGTACGAATTTATATATGTTTTGCACATGTGTAAACAGATATACATATGTACCAATGATCAATTTACATACCTGTAAACATATACAAATTTGTTGAGGTGAGCAATTCATGCATGTGTAAATTGTTTATTGATAAATATTTGTTTACACGTGTAAACAGTCTCAAATTATGTACACAAGTGTAAATATTTATTAAGCTTAAGCATGATAATGTACGCATGTGTAAACATTGATTATATTGTTTACGAGTCCTTGATGAACACTATGATTACACAAAATTATAGATAACAATGATGTCATAGAAATACACCACATCATTTTTTTACACGTGAGAAGGACATGAACCTCCAACCATGTATTATCATCACTTTCAATTCCTAACCTAGTTTGTGCACAAAAACCAAAACAAAATCCACTCACTCTGGTTCATTTACAATCTCATCAAACAAGCGTTATCAAAACTCTACACTCATACAAACCAAACAAATGATTTCTTATACCATCAGCAATCAGTTGAACCTGATTAGAAGCTTAGAAAAATCAGATTTGAAATGAAGGTGGCTATAGATTTGACAAATTATTGAAATCTTCTGGTCGTGATCTTAAGATACTCAACCAAATCAATTACCAAAAACTGAGATTATGTTAGCTTTACTCCAGCGACAAAGAAGAAGATAAATCATAGAGAAGGACCAGATGCTATCAGTACCTGTAGAACCTATGATTTGATTTCCATCGCTGACTCGCCGGAAGTGAACGACGCACCCTTTCTCTTTCTCCGACATCGGCTTCAAAATTTCGTGAGGAAGAAGCTTGTTAGCTGGTTAAGCGATGGAAGATTTGAAGGATTTTTTATATGTATGTTTCCAATAATGCCCTTTTAAGCATTTTATTTATGGTTCCCTTCTCATTTAAACACTCTAATCCTAGCCCTTAATTGAGCATAATCCAGGGATGAAAATGGTTCTTAGTGTTCTCACAAAATATGATGTTCTCAAGATAACCCTCCCTTATATGTGTGTATATATATATATATATATATATATATATATATAGGGGAGAGATAAAATGAAAACCCTCTTAAGTTGAGAAAACCTTTGAAAACCCATGTAAAAAACCAATATTTTTTTTTGAAAAAAAATAACCAATGTAAAATACATGTTTTCAAACATTTTGGGCAAAAAAATAACAAAAGCGCCGATGGGATTTTTTTAAAAAAAAATAAACAAAGTAGCTAAAAAAACATATGTATGTTTTTAGCCACTTTGTTTATTTTTTTAAAAAAATCTCATCGACGCTTTATTTATTTATTTATTTGGCTCAAAACGCTTACAAACATTTATTTTATATTTGTTATTTTTTTCAAAGAAAAATAATGTTTTTTACATGGGTTTTTGAAGGTTTTCTCAACTCAAGCACATTTTTATGCAAGGAAATTTTTTTTTATTTTTTTTTTTTGAATTTTTTTCCATTTATACATATGTGTATATATCAATTATACATATGTGTATATAGCATTTTTTAGCTAAACATATATGTATATTTCAGGTATACATATGTGTATATTGCATTATACATATGTGTATAATGCAATTATACACATGTGTATATTGAAAAAAATACAAAAAAATATAAAGCAACGATTAAAGCAAAAAAAAACATTTATTTTTTGCCTTAGAAAAATTTGTGGTCTAGAATGGTTCTCACAGTTCTCAATTTGAGAAAAACTTCTCATTTGAACCACATCCTATATATATATATATAGGGAAAGGATATTTTGGAAACCCACTTGAGTTGAGAAAACCTTTGAAAACCCATGTAAAAAACCATTATTTTTTTTTTTGAAAAAAATAACCAATGTAAAATACATGTTTTTAAGCGTTTTGGGCAAAAAAAAAATAACAAAAGCGCCGATGGGATTTTTTAAAAAAAAAAATAAACAAAGTTCCTAAAAAAACATATGTTTTCAGCTATTTACTTATGTTTTTAGCAACTTTGTTTATTTAAAAAAAAATCCCATCGACGCTTTTTTTTTATTTTTTTTGGCCCAAAACGATTACAAACCTGTATTTTACATTTGTTATTTTTTTCAATGAAAAAAAATGTTTTTTTACATGGGTTTTTGAGGGTTTTCTCAACTCAAGCGGGTTTTTATTTTATAATTGACCTATATATATATATATAGGGGGAGGATTAAATAAAAACCCACTCAAAACGAAGAAACTCGGTAAACTCTGACTTCCCGAACTTTTTATCATCTGAAAAAATTAGGGTATGTAATATACATGTTTTTAAGAGTTTTGAGCCAAAAAAAAACAAAAAAGCGCCGAGTGGATATTTTTAAAAAAAATAAATAAGTTTTTTGTGTTACATATGTAACATGTCTGTTTTTGTGTAACATACGTAACACAAAAAAAACTTATTTATTTTTTTTATAAATATCCACTCGGTGTTTTTTTGATTTTTTTAGCTTAAAACTCTTAAAATCATGTATATTACATACCCTAATTTTTTCAGATGATAAAAAGCTCGGGAAGTTAGAGTTTACCGAGTTTCTTCGTTTTAGAGGGTTTTTGTGGATACTTAGCCTATATATATATATATATATATATATATATATATATATATATATATATAAAATCGGGTTCAAATGAGAACTTTGAGAACCAATCTAAACCACTAATCTTATTTGACTTTTTCTTTTCTATTTATTTAATCAAAAGGTTAATTATGTAATATGTCACCAACTTTGATAATTGTTATTAAGTTCTTTAATTATCCCTCTAGATATCTCTATCTCTCCCGCAAAGATCATAATCCTGAAGAACGATTAATTCAAAAATATCGATTAGAAAATTTTATGTTAATCAACTTTGATATGTTCATCGTTCTATGTCAAAGGAATAATCTTTCACCCTTTCTTAGTTGTATTGGATTGCGTTAATTAACTACTTGTTGAAATTCATGAATCGTGACCGGAAAAGAAGTCGAGGTTCGGCGGCGACCACAATGTACGATAAGTTGTGTGGGTGGTTTGTCGGTTGAACTTGAACGACCGATTGAAGTTCTACGGGCGGCACCGAGCTCGCGGTTGCGTGCGAGATAATTGTGCGGTTTGCAGTTAACGGTTTCAAAGTCACACCTCTATTCTTATTTTGAGTTGCAGGTTTACGATATATGTATTATGTTTATATATGGTACACTGATGTACCATAGTGCACTAATGTATAATAACACCTTCCACATTCTAATATTTATACATACATACATGTATATAACAGGGGCATAGCCAAGTACAACTCAAGGTGTGTGGCTGCACACCTTGAAATTTTTTTTTAGTATGTCTTATAGGTGAAAATCCCGATCGCACCCTTTGAAATTTTGGAAAAAGCCTCCGATCGCCCACCCAAAGCCCCCGATCGCATCCCTTAAAAAACAATCATGGATCCGCCACTGGTATATAAATGTTTTACACTTATTTTAATAACTTCACCACCCACACCAAAATCACTGGCGAAGCTTAGTTGGGGCAGGCGGGGGCGGCCGACCCCCCCAAATTTTCGAGCAGAAGTTCCGATTATATAGTATTCGTATAGAAAATTTTGGAAATATATGATTTCGACCTCCCGAAACTAGTTTTCGATCCTCCGAAACTAGTGACTTCCGACCCCCCAAACTTTCGAGTCAAGCTTCGCCACTGACCAAAATCAACATGATTGTCGTACATTTTTCCAGCGTCTACATCTAACTGTGGTATAATAACAGCTTCCACATTCTAATGTTTATACATGGTACGCTGATGTATAATAAAACCTTCCACCATAACTGTTTGTCGCTCATACGCCTCTACGTTACCACCTTCTTCCTTTGCAACATAAATATATATTTTACACTATATTAAACATAGCCTATGTGTACTCAACCGTTTATCATATAAATAAAGAAAATTGATTGCTATAACATACCTTTATTCAATCGATCTAAGCCAACTAGCAGAATCATGCATCGCTGACTAGATATTATTTTGATTAGATTATAATGCATAATAAATTGTCAGATAGGGTATGTTTGACAAAACTAGCTGGTGGCTGTTAACTGGAAGCTTTTTAAATATATTTTAGTGTTTGGCATAGTAGTTGGAGCTTTTAATAAAATGTATAAAATAACCAAAATGAACATAATTAAAAGCTTGTAAAGAAGGTTTTTATTTTATTTTTAAAATAGGATGAGTATTTGTGTCATTTACTAATTAAAACTTTGTAGCTAGTAGAGCTTTTTTCTTAAACGCTAGTACCAGTAGCTTTTCACTAAAGAGCTTTTTCTCCTAACCTAAATGCTTCCGGCTCCTTCAACCAAACAAGGCTTTTTATTGAGTTGAAGTTCTTTCTTAAAAGCTTGAAGCTTCTAAAAGCTCTTAAAAGTTCGTTGCCAAACATACCTATACTAAGAATTATATGAATGAATAGTTTACAATTAAAAGAATAACCATTTTTTATGGGATTGGTAAGGTACAATATTACCCCTAATTTGATATAATACATTAAAAAAATTTCTATTTAATTACCATCATTTCATTGTAGATCAATGACTAAGAATGATTCTTATAATTCTTAATTACCCTATAGTTTTATTTAAACCATACCCTATATAATATATATATATATATATATATATATATATATATATATATATATATATATATTCATAAGAGCCAATTAGGAATGGTATCCTTTAAGTACTTTTATGGGTAGATAATTTTTTTTAAGGTATACGAACCTTTTAAGTATTTTGTTTTTGTAACACATTGATTTTTGTTTTTTATTTTTCCACAAAAAGTTAAATAGGTTTACAGTATTGTTATTATTATAATCCTTTTCGATTTTCAATTTTATAGTTGAGATTTAGAGTATTGGTATTTTTAGGACTGCTCGATATTACCTTTTATGTTTTTCGATGAGTTGAGTCGATAACAACCAAAGTCACTCTGGGTAGCATGTAGGTAAAACGACCAAACTCACGTTGTGTAACATGAGAAAAAAAACCTAGTTTATTTAATAATTATTCATGCATAAAACTTGTAAGATGTTACACATCAACCATAGTTAATCACTATGATCAGTGTTGATTTATAGTCTTAGTACTCTCAATATTCACTTCATACAAGATTATACTTTTGGTCAACCCTCCCCTTAATTAATGTGAATATCCTAATTCAATGGTATTGGTACAACACAAAGAGGGTTGGCTTTGCGTAAGTTAATCCCAAACCTTTCAGTCATATCTAGATCTTTCGGTTGAACATTCACATCAAGGTTCCAATCAAAATTATTGACAAGTGAACCCAAGATGATTGGGATGGTACGGAGCGCAAGTGGCAAACCGGGGCACGTCCTTCGTCCAGCACCAAACGGGATTAGCTCAAAATGATGACCTCTAACATCAGTTGGAGACGTCAAAAATCTTTCTGGTTTAAACTCTTTTGAGTCTTCCCAAATAGATGGATCTTTCCCTATGGCCCATGCATTCACAAGTACTTGTGTGCCCGTTGGGATGATGTATCCAAATAGGTTGACTTGGTTTTCAACATTGCGAGGAATCAGTAAGGGGGCTGGTGGGTGTAGTCGTAATGTTTCTTTCACAATGCATGATAAGTAGGGTAACTTAATGAGATCATGATCTTTTATGTTTTTTCCCTTGCCAATAACTTGTTCAAGTTCCTCTTTGGATTTTGCCATAACGTTTGGGTTACGTAGTAACTCTGTCATTGCCCATTCTACCGTGAGCGCTGTCGTATCTGTGCCAGCAATAAACATATCCTGTATCATGATACAATGTAATGTTAATATTCAAATACATCCGTATAATATAATATTTAAACACAAAAAATTAATGGTATTTTCAATATGTGGGCATAAGCCCACATTCACTCTTCTTTTCCTGCCTAAAAGGTGGATTAAATAAAATTTAATTATATTCATATTTTTTATTGTTTTAAGTTTTAAATATTAATTTAGGTTTCATTTTGTCTTAGCAAGAATTTTTTTTCTAATTGCAGTAATTTAAATTGCTTTAAAATTAGTTCATTAGAATGAATAAGATTTAAAGGTTTTAACTTTTTATGTTTAAAATTATGAATTTTGTTATAACTAAGTATATAAGAATAAGAATATTATATACTAGTTTATACCATGGGAGCGTCCCGGGTTGAGAAATCTAAGTAAAGTGAATAAAATTAAAAGTATCTAAACTATAAAAATGACATCTGCCAATATATGATTAATGATTATTATTATTATTATTATTATTATTATTATTATTATTATTATTATTATTATTATTATTATTTTAAAAAATAATATTAAAAAAGGGTAATTGGGTCGGGTATCACATAATCCAAGGCCCGACCCAAACCCACATTTTTTTTAAACTAATTCCAAACCTGACACAATACCTGTCGGGTTACAAAAAATAGTCATTTTTTTCTCCGTTTTTTATATAGCACTATGGTACTCGTTGGAAAGATAATAAAACGCTCGTTAATTTGGTGTAATTTTTTTCTTTAAAATATCTCGTATATAAAAGATGTTAACATTTAAAAGTTATGAGAGAAAACATGAGAGAGAAAATAATAAAGTTTTAATATTTACATTTAGTAGATTAGGTATTTAATAAATTATGTTAAATCATATTTAAACCATATTTATTCCTTTTTTTAATTGGTCTACATTTGCCACATCACATGCTATGTGGCATCTCTTAAAAGAGAGATTACATAATATTATGACATGTCATTAAAAATGTTTTGATTTATTATATATATAGATATATCTATAGATATAGATATAGATATAGATATAGATATAGATATCTGGGGAAAGGGATACCGGAAACCCTCTAAAACGAGTAAACTCGGTAAACTCTAACTTTCCAAGCTTTTTATCATCTGAAAAAATTAGGGTATGTAATATACATGATTTTAAGAGTTTTGAGCCAAAAAAAATCAAAAAAGCGCCGAGTGGATATTTTTAAAAAAAATAAATAAGTTTTTTTTGTGTTACGTATGTTACACAAAAACAGACATGTTACATATGTAACACAAAAAACTTATTTATTTTTTTTAAAAATATCCACTCGGCGCTTTTTTGTTTTTTTTGGCTCAAAACTCTTAAAAACATGTATATTACATACCCTAATTTTTTCAGATGATAAAAAGTTCGGGAAGTCAGAGTTTCCCGAGTTTACTCGTTTTGAGTGGGTTTTTATTTTAACCATCCCCATAGGTATCTTATATTTTCTATGTCTAATAAAATAAAACAATGGAAGACACACATCTATATATATATATTGCAAAGGGATTAATCCTACATATCATACTCTTATGCAATCTGTTCTTTGAGAGATGTCAAATAGGATGTGATGTGGCAACTCTAAACAAATTAAAAAAAAAAAAGAAATAAATATGATTTAACCTAGCTAATCTATTATAATCTTTAACCTAATCTATTAAATACCTAATATACTAAATCTAAATATTAAACTTTTATTATTTTATCTCTCGTGTTTCCTCCCATAACTTTTAAACGTTAATATCTTTTATATACAAGATTTTTTAAAGAAAAAAATTACACCAAATTAACAAGCGTTTTATTATCTTTCCGAGTACCATAGTGCTATATAAAAATCGGAGAAAAAAATGACTATTTTTTTTGTGACCTGACAGGTATTGTGTCGGTTTGGGATTAGTTTAAAAAAAATTGTGGGTTTGGGTCGGGTCTGGGATTAGGTGATACCCGACCCGATTACCCGAAACAACATACCCAAATACCCGAACTACATACCCGATCATATACCCATGAGTTTTTTAACGCATCACATAACCCTTAACTAATGCGTTCGATATTTCAATAATTAACTTTTTTTTCTTCTTATTTCATGTTAGTTCTTTTTAGAATGATCGATTACAAACTTCCGAATTCATTTGTAATGGTACTAGATTTGTACCCCGGCGCAGAGATTCGTTTTTTTTTATTTGAATATGATAACTTATGACAGAAATTTGTTTAAAATAATAATAATAATAATAATAATAATATATTTTATTATGTTATATTAGATATTTCAACCCGAGACGCTCCCGAGATAAAAACTAGTAAGCTATATAAGCCACCTAAAATTTATTTCCTCGCTTTTTTCCATATTAAATATTATTAGGTGTTCGAATTTTGATGAACTATATATTTTAAGAAATATTCAACATTTGTAGATCAGTTGGTTGAGGGCCTATGTTTTTTATAGGAGGCTTGGGTTCAATTCCCACTAGCTACATTTGAAAGACATTAAGAAAAATGAGGGATGACTCCTAACCTATGGTTAGGAGTTCGAGTCCTGATCTCGCCCGGGTTTTACCGATTCTCCACAGCGGGTTTTCGGACGGGTGAGGGATCGGGTTTTCTCCGGTTCGGAAACCTCGTGGGCAAGCCTGGCTACCCTGGCCAGCCCCTTGCATAGTCCTGGGGGGTTCTTGGGTTCGCCAGTTTAAGGGTCCTATGGATAGTCGGGCAGAAACGTTTCGTTGGCCGTTAAAAAAATATATTTTAAGAAATATACATATGACATGTTATTTAAAATAAATATTTAAAAAACAGTTATTTAACATGTGTAATACACATGTCTCTAACTTAGTTTAATACAAAAAGGGAAAATAATTTACTTACTAAAATAAAGAACTTGATGCGTGATCGACTGAATTCCTCTGGATTTTCTTGGTTGATTTTTAAACACACTTCCAATACATCATTATGCACCGAAGTTCCCATTGCCAACCTCTCTTCAATCAGCTCATCAAGTATTGATAAAATCTTCTTAAAATGACGAGTCATTCTCCTCCTGATGCCTTGTGGGTCGATCTTTTTCAACACTGGGAAAAAGTCCACAAGATTTGGCTTCACAGCATCTACAATAATATTTCCAACCACCTCTCTAAATTCATTACTTGAATTTTCATACGAGTCTATTAAATCCTTGGAGAAAAGAGTGTTTGATATGAGATTTTCTAATGTTTTGAAAGTAGCACCTCCAATGTCCACATAGTCATTGGCTATACAAGCCTTTTGACAAAATGCTATGAGTTCTTTAACTTTTTGGTCCCACATGTTTTGGTTGGCTTCAAGGGATTTGTCAGAGAAGATGTTGGTGACGGTCATCCTACGTAGGAGCCGCCAATGGGTGCCAATCGGGAGGAGGCTGAGGGCATACTCATGGAAGTTGTGGGCTTCTAGCGCGTTGGGAATGTTACGGCTGGTTGAGAAAGAAAGGTCTTGCTTTTGGAGTACTTCTTTGGCAGCAGCCGCGGAGCTAATGACTAGAGTTTTTTTCTGACCAAGTTTTAACCACATTACCGGGCCATGAATCCGGGCTAATTTGGCTAGGGACTGGTGTGGTTGGCTGCCGAGCAAGTGAAGGTTTCCTATGATCGGCAACGATGTTGGACCTGGAGGTAGGTTCCCTTGTTTGCCAAAGCCTAAAATTGAGAAAGTTGTTCGGATAAGTGCGTATGTAAACAATACAACAACAACAACATAAACCAAAATGCCCATTGGAGGGGAATTAATGTTTGCGTGTTGTTTCATAAATGTTATGCTATATATATACTTGTATTAATGGCCAATATTGAAAAAAGTACCATTAGTGCATAAGCATATAGATATGTTTCTTGAAAACTACTTCAAAGTTGAAAACAAATATATTATATATTAAAGGAGTTATAATAAAAATATTGTTAAGACTTATTCCTCAAGCATGCATGAATCTAGAGGGTGATACGATAAACAATGTTATTATCAGTTACGTGTTCGATTACCATTTGAATGATGTTCAAAACGAGGTATATGTTACATACCGTATGTAGTCAGTAATTTTTGTATAGCTATTTTATTATGAAAAAAATAATACGAATAATCTAGATACCGAGTATTGGTTATAATTATACAGTGAAATAATATAGATTTAATTTGATGTATAGTATGTCAAATAATAAATAAAACTTGTTATGATAAAATGTTTCGGATATAATAATGCTATCTAGTTAGTAAATTTTTATGAGGAGACACTTAAGTGTATATAAGATACTAGCTGATTACCCCGGGAAGGTCCCGGGGTTGAAAATTTAAAACGATTTAATAAAAAATGATAAAAGAAGAAAACTTAAATCATGAAAAGAGTAAATAACTTAAACATAATCAATCTTAGTTAAAAAAACATTTATTTAAAAAGTTAAAAAAATAAAAAGAATAAACCATATTAAACATAATATAGTATTAAAAGGATAACCTTCAACATATAATCATCTTCACGTAATTTAAAATATATTACAATTTGACTTTGACTTATATAGATGTAAAATTCATGATGGGAGTTGAAAAATATAACCATTATAATAATACTAATAGTAATATTTATTACTCTTGTAATTAAATAAATAAAAAAATAACCTTGTTATAAGGTGACACCATGTGTTGCAGTGTTGCACGATTCTTTCCCCTAGCTTCTCTTGATGAAGTATACCTATCCATCTTTAGAAGAGTAAAATTCCAATGATAGTATGACGATTGTGCTGAATTTCAACATCGTAGATAAGAACCTGGTTTAAATGAAAAAAACATGATTAACGAATAACCTGAACACTTTGTGTTTTTTTTTTCTGTATGAACATAACCCCAAAAAAATATTCGTTTTTTCTCCGTTTTTTATATAGCACTATGGTACTCGTTGGAAAGATAATAAAACGCTCGTTAATTTGGTGTAATTTTTTTATTTAAAAAATCTCGAATATAAAAGATATTAACATTTAAAAATTATCGGAGGAACATAAGAGAGAAAATTTTAAATTTGTTTTTAAATTCTTTTTTTTCTATAATAACTCAATTTAATTTTAGTAATTGAGAATTGAGAGATAGAGAGATAAATTTAGGGTTTTATGTTTATCTTTTTTTTTTTAAATTAAAAAAGGAAATAATCCAAAAACACTAAAATCTTTCAATTATGATGCCACGTGACAGTTTCATGGAGAGGTTGAAAGGCATCATTGCACGCCACGTCAGCAATGTTCAATTCTTTTATATATATTAATAGATAAGTACATAGCCGGCTATAAGAATATAAGAATTTAAGTATCTCTAAAAAAATGGCTCGTAAGCCCTAAGAAATTATATAAAGTAACTTTTTTTAATAGTGATTAAAGTTACAGCTTAACAAAAAAATATAGTATGAGACTTACATACCGTAAAAAACTAATAACTAACTGAGGATTCCTGAGGCTCTACTAGTATTTTTGGTAGCAAATTGCTTGGTCACCTTTTCGTATTTTATACTCTCTAAGATTTCGCTTTTGACACTGATCATCGCAAATCCACTAAATCTTTTCTAAGACAATGTGGATCGTAAGTAATAATTTTATAACTTCCATTTCAAAAAACTTTTTTCTACGGATGTCACAATGACCGGAATAATAACCAATATTCTATATGAAACCCGCACATAAATTTGAGAAATAACCTAGGTCTTTCAAATGTGCTTGATCTATAGGGTTGCTAAATTTATTGGTTTTCATTGTTTTAAATATTTTCTAACTCCATATATTTTTTTGAGCACCTAATATTGCTTGTATACGAGGCATAATATCTAAATCAAATCCAAATCCAAATTCAAACATCCAAATCATTTAGTATTTAATAATTAACAATACTAATCAAATCAAAATTCTAATTCAAAATCATTAAGCAATTATTTATTTTTTGAAAGGCTAACAAAGTCGTTTTAGGAACCTCTTTTTGTTGAACTTTAGAAGTTGAGCTTGAAGCACCTGAAGAACCCTTCAGTGACCAAGACTGTTCCGAACGTTTCAAGATTCTGATTTGAGGTTGTTTAACCTCTTCAGTTTTCTTAAACACATTCTTTTGTGGAACGTTCTTAGTTACCTTGTCTGATTTAACAGACGAGGGTCTAGAAGATGAGGTAGCAGCCGGTTTTGGGTAAACCTTTTGCTTCTCATTCGCTGTGTTCACCATTGTTTTCTTCAAATTTTTCTCCATAGCAATCCGATTGCGATTGTCATAAACAATCAGTTGGTTTCCTCTGTGGTATAAATTTTGTTAATTGTAAAAATTCCTTTGAGGATAAGATTGCCTCTGAGGAAAACCAACACTCGGACACTCAACCTCTTTCCTTTTATGTCTTACGTATGGGCAGTGAGCAAGTAAATGCCCTCTCTCCCCACACTTAAAACAGGCTATGTACTCCTCAAACGAATGTACTTCTTGAAACTGAGTGAATGAATTGACATGATATTGATCATCAATGCATTTCTTTCTCAAACTCTCTGGAGCGGGCTCCAATGAGTAAGATGGTTCAACAAATCCATTCACCTTGTTTACGGGTTTTACAAACAGAGTTACATGAACTTTATCCTTTTTCACTTCATGTCTGTACAGTTTGCGAATCAATTCTGGAGGAAAGTCATTAGTCCTCTCTGATTTGGGAAACCAGATGGCACTTTCCTGCTAGATTTTGGCAATTTTGGAATAGTTCACAAACTGTATCGGGTACTCAGAGTCAACAAATATCTGATCGGATCCTTCCATACAATAAAATATTTTTTACCCTTTTATCATCTGATTCATCCTTCTTTTCAACCTTCTTATCTAATGATGATGGTTTTGTTTCAACCTTAGGAGGAAGTTGAACCTTTGGTGCGGGATTGCACTCAATGTGATTTTCCAATGGAATATCATCATTCTTCTTGGGTTCGACTTCCTCAGAATCTGAATGATCATCAGTTACAGCAACTACATTCTCATCATTCAGTCCAAGAATCGGTCTAACATCAGAATTTGGATTGCCCACACTAGAGGTGTTCGATTTGCTTTCCGATGCTGAATCCGACTTTTCCGAGCTCTCTGGTGTCACAACATCATAGTTGTGATTACCAAACAACACCGGAGCTGGAACAGATTTGTAAATTGGACCTTTTGATGTGACCTCTTTGCTTGGTTCTTCTACAATGTGATCTAAGACATAGATCACATTGAGATAGTTCTCAAGTTTCTTGTTAACCTTTTCTAAAACACATTTTATTTTTGCCAATTCCAATTTGGTTTCTTCAATTTCATTTATATAATTGTTAATGGCAATTTGTTTGTTTGAAATTGTTTCGGTTAACTCAGACACATCTTTCTTGACACTTTCTAGAGTTTTGTTTAGCAATTTTTCACTCTTTCGATATGATTCAATAGCGGTTTTAGCACTATCAATATCATACCTCAGACTCTTGTTTTCATTTTCAAGCCTCACACTTTCCAAGCAAAGTTACAGAATCATTAAACTTAGGAAGAGTGTTAGAACTTACCAGATTCGTAGAGTCAGTCATGGCCATTAGAGCATAGTGAGCTTCCTTCCCCGAGAAGAATTTGGAGTAATCCACTTTTGTGAAAGCGTCATCCACCATGCACGATTTCTTTTGTCATCAGAAAATCGGCTTCTGCAAGAAGTTGCTCAACATAGTCGTCAAGTGAGTTAACACTTGCTTCATAATCAGATTCGCTCTCAGTGTCAGAATAAACAGACTCTTGATCTTCAGAAATATCAGCAACAGAATCATCAACCGCTTCAGATACAGTTTCTTCAACAATCGGTTCCTCAACCTACTCAGAAACAATCTCTTCAACAAACACTTCAATCATCACTTTCTTAGTAGCATCCTTTTCAACTATCGCCGACTCCTCGTTCACCACTTCTTGTGCGAAACATGCAACATTCCCTCCAGTAACCTCTTCAACACCAAGTTGCATATTGTTCCAATCGAATCCCTCATCTTTTTGGATAACCAAAGCTTGATTTTCATTTTGCTTTTGAGTGTTTGGTGTATTAACGGGAACAATGGTTCTATCACGGTTTGGTGTGGATTGAGTTTGCCTAGGTGTGGATGTTTGTCTTTGAGTGGTATTTTGGGAGGTATTTTGTCGGTTTTGGTAATTGGTTTGGTTTTGATAGTTGTTGTTTTGGTTTTGGAAGGTAACTTGGTTTTGGTTTTGGTTTTGGTTTTGGTTTTGGTTTTGGTTTTGGTTTTGGTTTTGGTTTTGGTTTTGGTTTTGGTGATTTTGGTAGTTTGAGTTGAAAGGGTTGCGGTTTCCTTGTTGTTTTGGTTGGGTACACTCTCTAGCAAAATGACCTTTGGTTCCACAATTGAAACATGTCACTTTCGCTTTGTAAAACCATAAGTAGTGTTTAGTGAAGTCACAAGATCAGTTCTTCCAGTTTTCTCAATGAACTTAGTCTCCTTTCTCATAGCAGTAGCAAATGCCCATTGAATATCAATCAACTCCATTTCTTCTTTGTCGATTTGGGCATAATCTTCGTTTGTCAAATTATTGTTCCCAATTTGACTAGCAACATGTCCGTTGTACGAAGCAACCATGGCCGAAACCAAGGCAATGTGTTGTTGGGCTACTTTGACAGTCACATTGTTCATGTTAGATGTTTCTAACACGATAGGACTTGAGCTTGATGAAGCTTGATTCACAACCGTTGTAGTTTGTTGTTGAGTCATATTCACCAGTGAGGTTCCATAGTAACTTGAAGCTTGCATTGGAGGTTGAGCTGGTGTATAAGATGGTCCAGATGATACACCATAGTAACTAGTTGCACTGCTTGGTTCAACACTCAACACAAATGCAGTCTGTGGTGCAACACTCACACCTCCACCTGGAATAGCCGAGGAAGATGAGCTAGCATAGTAAAGCTCTGGATTCTGTGGAATCTATGATCTCTTCGCTTTCCTTATTTCTTCCATTTCCTTATTCTCCAAATTCTGAATAAATTCATTAATTGTCCAATAAGGAAAGGAGTCCTTCTCTCTCAAAACCTCAACATGTTGACTCCAATATGGAGGCAACGCATCAGCAAACTTTTCTGCGACCTCATTCATGGGAAATGATCTCATAATTCGACAATTCAGATAACAAATGGAAAAATCTTGGTGTAAGATCTTTCAATGTCTCATTTCCCTCGAAGCTAAAGTTTTCAAACTCTTTCTTTAGCTCTTCAACTCTAATCCTCCTAGTTTTCTTATTACCATCATGCCTACTCTTCAATGATTCCCAAAGTTGCTTAGCACTAGAACATGGTCCAAACTGGTGTAACAACTCAGTTGTCAAAGCCTGAGACAACTGTGAGTATGCTTTCTTCTCAGCTGCATACTTCTTCTTCTCATCATCTTTCAAATCATCAAGTGCTATCGGTGTATTCGAATTCTCGATCATCGGTAGCGAATAACCCTTCTCAATCATTTTCTGTGCATCCCCACCATCCAAACCTTGATGAATTCTAAACCTCTTTTGCCACGAATGGTATTCAATCATATCCAACATCTTTCGTGGTCTATTCCTATTCCCGATAGACAAATCATTCACCAAAGTTGTTGTGACACCCAAGGAAAGTAACATCCGGCCACTCTCACCACCAATATTGTCCGCTTTGCCCCGATGGATTGCCCATCCAGAGCTCACGGATTTGTTTTTGGTTGCCCTGGTGGAGACTTTCCAGGAGGTCACTCATCGTTGAATTGCTCCCACCTGAGCACACTTAACTGTGGAGTTCTCCTCTCATCCACTAACATTAAGCCCCAAAATGCGTTGGTGATTTAAGATGCATTGGATTACATATGAACCAAGGATCTCTCCTGGCCACTGCCGATGTTGGATTTTCCTGGGGTGTCACATTTGTGATAGCATTTGTGGTTTGGCTTTGTACTGCTGCAGCTGCTGCTACTCCCCAATAATCTGGAATTTGTTGTGGAGGAGGTCTCACAGCGGGTGGAGTTGGTCCCGACACACCCCAGTAATTCAGAATCTGTTGTTGTTGTTTATTTCCCGTTTAGCTGCCACATCCCATGGGTTCATAGGTGTTTATTGTGGTTGAGTCATAACATGTCTAGGTGTCATAAGTAATCCCCAAATTTTGTCCATGATGTGAAAATCCCAACACTTAGAAAATTTCAAAATTTGTCAAATGAAACAACTGATTCGACCTATCGGGAGGTCGAATGAACAAATAACAACTGATTCGACCTCACTGAACAGCACGAATGTAGAGCTATCAATATAATTCAACATCTAGAGGACTCGTTCGACCTCTCGACTACCCGAATGAAGATGAACACACTAGAATGAATGACACACAAGTCTATTCGACCTCTAAAAACACCCCGAATGAACTAACAATGTACTGCTTCGACCTAAAATCAGTTGATTCAGCCTCAATACCTAGTTCATTCGACCTGACCCTTTCTAAAAACTCATTTTTCTTCAAAAAATCATTGATTTTGATATGATTTTCTCAAGAGTCTATGAATTTCAATGCAAATTGTTAGGTTTTGAATCGGATTGGATTTAAAACAAGTTTTTATTAGACACTATTATTATTATGGTTAATTAGGATAAGCCCACGGGCTCAGTTAGGTTTCTAGGGTTCCTTGTGATCTCTATATATTGTAACTTAACCTTTCAATAATATTATTCAGTATTCTATTATCTTACATGGTATCAGAGCTTGCCAAGGCTCTCTACTGTCTCCACCACGCTATACACAAATAATCAAACCCTAGTCGTCACCACTTTGAGAAAAACCCTAGACATGGCGGCGTGACGCCATTGCCGTCACCGCCCTGTCCGGCCATTGTTTGTTTCCTGTTCTTTTCTTATATTTCGTTCTAAATAAAGCCTCGGTTTTGGTTGTAGATCCCAACCATTATTCCTATGTTCGCCCACTATTTATCTCCTTTGATCCATCCTACCTCTCCCCACCAAATATCCCAATACCACCTCTGTTTTGCCTTTTCTTCCCACCATAAAAAAATCTCTTTGTCGTCGCCTTTGTTTGTCTTTTCTTCCCACCACCAACATCCCTTTGTTTCTTCTATTTTTTCAAAAGTCAAACACCGATTCATTCACTCGCCACAAACATCCTCTGTTTCTTTTTATTTATTTATTTATTTATTTGTTTCCTTTCTCTTATTTGACTTCCATCTCTCTAATCTTTAGTTGCTTTCTTTTGCTTTATCTCTATTTCTATTCTATTTATTTTCTTATCGTTATTCTCTAGCCGGATTATGGCCCGCTACCACCGATCTCAGCAGATTAAACGCTAGTTTAGTCGGACATCTTTCTTTGATCTAAACATCTCACTTCTTCTCAAAATAGTCGCCTGACAATGGTCACCGGGCTTTTACAATCTCTTTCATCTCTTTGACAGCCCGCCTCACGACAAGAGTCGTAGGGTGTCTATTTGTTCTTCCTTTTATTATTTTTTTCTTTCTTTCCCACAACCTCTCTTTTATCCTTTCTTTTATCTTTTGTATTGTCATGGCCAACAAATATGGCATTGCGATTTTATTGGGATCTAGTGTATCTTGTTTGTCATTATGAGAAATAAGAAACGAAACCAAACATAGGGAACCTGTGGGCCGAAGTAAAGTCATTATTGAAGAGTACGGGTATGTTTTTTTTTTTTTTGGCAAAGAAGATTGCAGGAATACGGGACTGACCTAAAGGTTGTGGATTTATGGCAAAATTTTGGACTTACAAGTCAAGTCAAGAACCGAGATCCAGACTAGTATTTTTATGTATTTTCTTTTTTTTTATTCATGTTTTTTTTTTCAGTCTAAGCGTCCGATTTTCTACCGCTTTGACTGCGGGGGACTATTGGACCATATTATTATTATGGTTAATTAAGATAAGCCCACGGGCTCAGTTAGGTTTCTAGGATTCCTTGTGATCTTTATATATTGTAACCTAACCTTTCAATAATATTTTTCAGTATTCTATTATCTTACAGTTTTGTGAAAGAATTTTTGATTTTATATGTAAAAATTAGTCTGAATCATTCAAAACCCATTATCTTTGAAAGTTCATGCAAAAAAGCAAAAATTTTGATGAAAATCTGAACAATTTATATCAATTTGCAGTCGTGTGATTCAGCAATAGCTCTAATACCACTTTATAGGATCGGTTTATTACTAAATGTATATGTGATTGAGCATAATGTACTTACAATCATTTTTTTAATTTTTTTTTCTAAGTATTGTGTCATGTGTTGGTTATTATTCAGATTTGGAAATGTGTTGAAAGGGGAAATAGACAAATACCTACAAAATGCTTAAGAAATGGGTGCTTTAGTGGATCCAATATATACTCTGGCTTGATAGAAGTTAACATGTCAACTTAGTAACCTGACACTTAACGAGTAGATAAATATTTATTTCAGAAGGGCTTATTCGAACCACAACATTGGGTACCAAGGTGTACTATTGAATCTGCATTTTTTGCGTTTTTTAAATAATCACATTGTTGTATTGCAATTTGTATTTGGATACCGCGGCAATGCGCGGGTAAACCAATCGGTTCTCGAAATTTTGGTTTAATTTTGGCCCACTCCGGTTTCTAGCCTGTACCTGTTTGGCAAAAACAAAAACCGGTTCTAACCCTTCTTAAAAAAAACCCGAACCGATTTAGAACCTAGATTGGTTTGAGAAAGAAATGGTTATCTTTAGGCTCCGTTAATGTATTTTGCATAAAACATACATAAAACATAAATGATTAATGCATCTTTCTACTAAAAAACAAATTAAAAGATGATTGTTTCTGTGGCTACCATGAAGAAATTCGCATTACAAAACAAAAAAAAAATAGAAAAGCAAAAAAAGGGAGATGAAGATTTGATTAGTCATCTAAGATGTGTGTATAATGTACAACACCAACAACGTAATTGACTAAACACAGCAACCAAACACAGTGCAACCCCGCCGCAACGCGCGGATACCTGCTAGTGTGTGTGTGTGTATATATTATATATATATATATATATATATATATATATATATATATATATATATATATATATATATATATAAGAAAAAGGGTGGGACAACTATTACTTAATGAGGCCATCCATCCCCTTAATTTCCTTCAAAAACTATAAAATTATTTTTTCTCTCTCATGTGCATGAATATGCACTTTCCTCCACGATTTTTGAACATTAATAACTTTTTTATACGACATTTTTTTTTGAAAAGAAATATTCCAAATTAACGAGCGTTTTATTATCTTTCCAACGAGTACCATAAGACTATCAAAAAAAGAAAAGAAAAAATAACCCGACTTTTTTATGTGGTGGGTGATTAATGAAATAGATATTTAAATTATATATGAGTAGAGAAAGTAATCTGAAGACATGAAAAGTTACTATCCTACAATCTTTTTAGTCAATAACAATTAGATCATGTTTATTTATCTTTAAAATGAATATTCACTTCTTACCTATTGATTGTTTTATTCGGTGAAAGTTGAACAGATATGTTAATCATTAACATATGCTAACTTTATACATTAAAATCACCTATCATCATCATCATTACATATCATTTGATACCAATTTGTTTTTTTTTTTTTGTCAATATCGCAACATTAGAGTGTATGAGAAAGTGACAGTTGTACAGAGACAAGTGTTGATCCTTTACAAAAAAAAAAAAAAAAAAAAAAAAACTAAAAAAGCGGCCTATTCCTTTCATAATACACGCATTTTGTCACTTCATATTAGATTTGTCTCTCTCAGGACGGCCTGGTGATAAACTAGTTTTACATATATATATATATATATATATATATATATATATATATATATATATTTATGAAAGGAATAGGCCGCTTTTTTAGTTTTTTTTTTGTAAAGTATATATATATATATATATATATATATATATACTAGTGGGAAACCCGCGCGTTGCGGCGGGACTGATAAACCGAACCAAAAATAAGTGAAAAAACACCGAATCAAAAATACGTGTGGCGGCGAGTTAACTCGCCATATTAAAAAAAGTTCAAAATTATGTTAGGAAAAAAATAAGTAAATCGAAACCATAACATAACAACATAAAAATGAAAAAGAAAAAAAAAAACTTTCATGACTTGTTCGCCTATGCTTAGATGAATTGTATTTATCACACACAAGTATGTTATAAACGAAACTTACATTCAAAGGTGTATAAAAATAAAACCAACATAGTAACTTTTCTTTTCTCTTTCTTCTAAACATAAGATAATAATATCAACAAGAATAAGTTTGACCATTTCATATAAAAAAATTTAAGGACGCGAGACAAATTTTCTCCATAACATACATTTCCACTTTCAATCTTGTATCAATAGAGTATTAGGAATACAAGATTTTATAATAATATTTTTGTAACACAAATAATCAAATAATACTTATCTAGCAAACTCTAGAGTTTTTTTATTAATAATAACTAGGTTATCTTCCCGTGTGTTACACGGGATTCCCAACATTATAATTGATAACAAATATAATTATGAAATGAAATGAATAATATTATAGACTGTTAATTGAAAATTAACATTTTCATTTTTATTAACATATATTTTAAATAAGTTCAAATGGATTTTATGGTTAGGGTTTGTGAGAATTTTATGGTTAGGTTTTGTGAGGATAATTAGGAAGGTGGCTTATGAAGAAAGTGTTGTGAAAATGAGCGGGAAAACAAACTGAGAAGCCCTCATATTGTGCCAAGTGTCCCACAATTGCTTTTATTTATATATTATAGTAGATTCAACCAAATCTACAATATATTAAAATCATCGTAAAATTTGACATCGAATATTCACATATTACAATATGTAATACAATTTGTAGAAGAAAATTCACTTCTATCTAGCTTAATCATGATCAATTGACCATAATTACGTGAAATATTTGTTTGAAATTAATTATAAACGAATTTTTTTTTCTCCGGTCATAGGATCCGGTAACGTTTAGATACGATTAAGCATGTTTAGGTGTATCAATATAACGTAATAATTTCAAATGCAAATCGTTACCTCACGATTACAATCACAGTTTTCATTATTGATTTCTCGATTTCGTATAGTATTATCAAGTTTATAAAACTTTTAACTTTTATAAAGTACCTAATTTGTATAAAAAATTATTATAACAAAACATGTAGCATTATAAATGATGTTTTATATTTAATGTGTTCCAAGTAATTATAGAATTAAATGTCATAAGTTCTCATAAACATCACTTAACTCTTGACTTCATTTTGATTAAATATGGTGTTCAAAAGACAAAATTACCCCTAAAAAGTAGTTATTATATGCATTAGGTGTTGTATCATAAGCAATTATACTTGTACCTCTTAAAATTTAAGAAGTCCTTGTCAAATGCTTTATAGTATAGATATAGATATAGATATAGATATAGATATAGATATAGATATAGATATAGATATACAATTCTAAAGGATGTCTACACTTCTAAATCGTTGTTGGATGCGAGTTTCGTATGCCTCATGCGTGCCAAATCGTCCTTTGACCATATTATTTATTTCTTTTTTTATTTTTAAATCATCTACTTTTTGGCTTGGTTATTTGACTATGGTGAATCATGAGAAGCCATGTCGCCGCTGGAAGGGGGGGGGGGGGGGGGTAATTGCTTCGGCCATTGCTTAACCGCCATCAAAATCACCTCCTCTGAAACACCATCACTTTGGATCTGGAAAAATTACGCCATACACAATAGCAACCGACAACCCTAGCCAGAAACGCTTTATCATTGTATGTTATCCCTTGAGATGTTTACCGCTAGATTTAGAGAGATGAAATGAAACAAACCTGGTTTTGGCATTTTGAAACTAAAAGGATGCAGATAGATTGTATAGACAGACAATAAGCACCTTTTTACCGATTATAGTAGGTTTCATACCGATAGTTATTAGCCAACTTTGATTAGCTTTTAAAATCTCTCTATATAACCATTGAACTCTGGTTTTTTTTTTTGGGAACGGCGATACTATGTGTTTGGCCACCGCACCCATTACTAGAGAGCCTCATGCCACACTCTTTGGCTAGACTATGTTGTCTTAACTGAGCCCACGCTGGATTCAGAGTTTGGCTTGGGCGTTCCCCGGGAAACCTTGCCGCCCCCACAAGAGCAAGCTCTTTGGTGTACGGGTTAGATGGAAACCTAGGTTCAGCTCGGGATCAAACTCATGAAAACCTAGAATAATTATATTATCATTGTATTAAGACATTTATTAGTTTTGCTAACGTTAATTTTTTTTCGTGGTTTATTTTGTCACAACAATACCATCCGGTGTAATTTAATTTTATGGTTTGATCAAGGTAAAAACACATGTACATGTCCTTTTGGGCAAAATTTTTGATGTTGCTATACGGAGTCTTGGTGCCCTACCAAACCACTACCGACTGATACCTCGCCGCTAACACGAGTATCTTGCTAGTTACTATACATAAACTAAATAAAACAGTAATTAAGAAAATTATAAAAACACCTTCTTAAGTGGTTGTCTAATTTGCGACTTTGTGTATGTTTGTATGTATGTATGTGTGTATATATATACCAAACCAAATGAGAGAGATTGTATTTATAGGTGAGACACATACCCCTTCGAACCAATGCAACGATGGCTGAAATGTGTGAGACGTTTCAATTAAATGAAGGCAGGCATGAAGAAGCATGTCGGTTGGCCTAAAGATGTAGGAATTTTAGTGAGTGAATGAGAATCACTAGTCCCACATTGGTGTAGGAATGAAAAATGGTTTGGTTATGGAAACCAAATAGAATGTACTGAATTATTCTTGTTACATTTTACTTGAGAACCTACCCTCGCGCAAGGGGGAGGGGGGAATGGGTTCTGGTTCAGGAAAATTTATGAACCAACACGACGACCTGTGGACACGAATGCCGATTCGAAAATCCAGGCCCGCGTGATGCCAGGTTTTGCTACCCGTTTTTAGTTTTTGTTTATGTAAATAGAAGTTTCTAAAGACAAGATTCGAGTCCCCTGGTCTTCCACTGCAATTAAGCTGCAATTAATTGACATTAATAGACTTTATTAACACAATCATTGCAGCAACAGTTTCCGTCTAAAAAACCATTTTCGATTTCCATAAGAATATCAGTGATATGTGCAGCAAACACACACATATATGCGCAAGAAACAAATACATAATCCAACTGAAAAGCGATTATCTTTCAGACAAGTGTGCAAGTCCAGCAGTGCACCACAACTGTTAAGAACTGGTGTACCATGGGAACAGACCGTGAATCTGTTTAAAGGAATTGTGTCAAACACAAACACGGTTCACGTTGATGATTTCATCTTCGATTTCAATGTAAGTTTTTTCAAACAAACTTAAACAAATTCGTACATCAGTCTTTCATATAGATTGTCGATAGAATCTTAAATCCTTCTTATTAAGGATTTATGGGTAAACAAAAGTTTTAAAATATTAATCAAGATTTTTAAAATCTTGTAAATGTTTTTCTTTTTGAAATATGTTGTATTACAACGAATCGGATTAAATTCATGAGTGCAATCTTTAATCCGAAATAATGTGTTACAAAACGAATTTTTGATTCAATTTTTCGAGTTCATGGTTTTGTGTCGTGTTTAAATAAACCGAACTATTAAAAGATATTAACATGTATTTAGACATTATTGAAATACTAAATTTCTAATGAAAGTATTAGAAAATGCATAATATTTGTAAACTCTTGTAAAAACATTAGCTAACGTTTTTTTTTTCTTCTAGTAAACGTATTAGAAATATGGTTTCAAAGTTTTGAAATGTTTACATTTTCTAGGGAGAGTATTGGAAAATAGTTATGAAAATAAAAGGTTTCGAAACCTGTATTTCTAACAAGCGTGTTGGAATCGACGGCGTTGAAAGAATAACGTGTCATGAAACATTTTTAATGTTCGTATTAGAAATAATTATTTACAAAATCGTAAGTTTATTTTAAACTTATATATTTATTTCTCTAACGAGCGTGTTAAAATTGATGATTTTGTAAAAACAAATAAGATGTTTACATTTTCTAACGAATGTGTTAGAAAAGATTGTTGTACAAAATAAATAAGCGTGTTAGAAATGATTATTTTGGAAAAATAATCAACACTGAAATAGTTTGGTTAAACTTTTATGGTTTCTAACGAGCGAGTTTGAAACAGGTTTATTTTAGAGAACCCAAAGGTAACATTTTTTTATGTAGACGTTAAATTTTCTAACGAGCGTGTTAGAAACGGTTTATTTTATATATAAACCAGTAAATTTTGAAACGATTGTTATAATCGTCTATTTTCTAACGAGCGATTAGAATCCAATAAGCTATGATAAAAAAGTTAAGTTGATTTGTAATCACTTTATTCTTCCTTCTAACGAGTGTGTTAGAAATGTTTTAAATAATAAAACTATATTTGAGTTTATGGTTTTGATTTGTAATCAAAACTTAAATGTATATACTTTACTTTTAAAAACACTTGCAAAAGAGAAATGTTTTTGAAGGAACAAAACATGTCTTCGCAAATCATATATGGTTTGATGCTAGCATGAGAAGCATGATGTCTTGAACCATATAATGGTTTTGAGAGACTATTTATTGTAAAACAACTCGATGTTGGTATGGGCATATATATTTTTGTTTAACTACTTACGAGTAAATAATTATAAAATAACTTTGTTGGTTTGGAAAATTTGTCTTTTAGAGGGAGTACCTCAAAACATGCCACAAAATAATTGTGTGATTATTTCGGTCGAATGATAAAAGCGGTGAATGTAATAACACTTTTGACATTTGATGTATTTATCCTTATATGAATCTGTTTAAATATATTTGTAATATATTACATATATTTTTAGACTATCGTTTATATTAGTTTAGATGATCAAGTGGATTATATATATATATATATATATATATATATTTATAGATATATTAAATAATAATAATAATAATAATAATAATAATAATAATAATTGATATATAAATAGGAAATGTAAGACGATATTTTTTATAATTATTATTTTTGGACTTCGAATTTAATAAGGATATATATATATATATATATATATATATATATCAAATACAACGAGAGAATGATTTATGATTTAATAAGGATTTGCATAAACACAACGAGCGAGTTGTGATTATGATTTATGTAATTAGTCATAAATCATATATCAAATGTATAACCACATCATGAGAGAATCATGACTAACATGGCAAGTGTATTGATGATACACGAAAACGAGATATGTCATCTAATCTGAGAGCATCAACATAGAAATGCACAAATGTATTTTCGATGATTATAACATATGAAAGAAATATATGTTCTTAGGTTTAGGATCAAATACAAAGTGAAAGAAACATAGGAAGTTGTAGGAAGGGTGTCAAACGAACTCTGATTGAACTTATTCAAGCGACATTGGAATCGTCTTATCGAACCTTACGACCTAAGTTTTTAGGTTTTCGTTTTTTGGATTTTTAGCTTGTAGTTTTTAGAATTTACATTATATCATTGTGTCTTTTATGTAACATTGTGTCTTTTTCTTATTTTCATCATTGTGTTAATTTTGTGATTCATTGTGTCTTTTTGCTTCAGCATTGTATTATATTTTTCGGCATTGTGTTATATTTTATGACTCATTGTGTCATATTTGGTGATCTATTGTGTTTTTTGTATTCTTCTCACCCTTCTCATTTTTGTGACACTGTGTATAATAACTTGGCCCTATGTTATTATTCATAAGGTTTACAACAGTGATGAACGTGTAGAGTCTATACAAACCATCAATGTTTGTTGAACTATGTGGTAACTGATAAAAAAAACTAATAATAAAAGCTTTATACCTAGTCTACATACCATAGTAAATCTTTTTATTAGTAAGTGATAAAAAATAATAATAAAGTTCTAAAAAAACGTTGATTCAAAAGCAAATTACATTTGAATGTTAATCCATTACGTATGATATTAAAGCAAGGCGTCTGAAATAACGAATCAGGGGAATTGAAAATATTATTATTACGTATGATATTTAAAAGTCACAGAGTTTGACTTGAAGGGAGTCGTTCAAAGCAAGGCGTCTAGTGAAGAAAGAGGGGTGGGAAAACGGGTCGCCGGAAAACAGGAAAACGGCTTGCGTGTAGAATTGTCGTTGTGTTGTTGTAGTGTGTGGTTATTATTGGCGGGGAAGCTGATTATCGAGAATATAAATGGGACCCTGCTAAGACGTGATTGTTCAACAATCAGTACACTACTAGAAAACTGTCAATTTCTGACTAGAATTTCCGACCAAAAAAATTTGGTCGGTATTTCCGACCACTTTCCGACCACTTTCCGACAAAAAAAAGCGCTGCTTTTAGGGACAACTTTCCGACCAGATACCGACTAAAAATAAAATTGTCGGAATTTTGTCGGTAGATTCCGACTAATTTCCGACCAAAAAAAATAAATAAAATTAAAAAAAAAATTTGGTCGGAAAATGGTAGGAAATGATAAATAAATAACATATAAAAAGCGTTTGTCGGAAAGCATAAAAGTTATTTTTGTTATTTCCTACCATTTTCTGACTGAAAAAAAACTATTTTTGTTTCTTTATTTATTCTATATATAGTATTATTTAGAGTTAATAGCCATTTTCGTCCCTGAGGTTTGGGCCAGTTTGCCACTCCAGTACAAAAGTTTTTTTTTTTTGCAATTCCTTCCCTGAGGTTTGGATTTTTTTGACAAATTCGTCCTTTTCACTAACCCAGTTAAAAAATCTCGTTAAGGTCAAGGGTATTTTTGTCTTTTTACCTGACCTTTTATTTTTTAATATTTTTTATCAAGTGGGACCCATATATGGTTCCTAATACTGCTTTTGATGTGGGAATGTTGGATTTAACACACCCAAATACTGCAAAATGGTTCAAGAAAATATTACAAGAGAGAGAGAGAGTGAACGAGAAGGAGAAAGAGACCGGATGTCTCCACCTCCGGCGATAGCTCCGGCAACCGGTCGAACCCCTAAACCAACACCCCCACCCCCACTGCCTTACTGTATATTATTAGAGAGAGAGAGAGAGAGAGAGAGAGAGAGAGAGGAGATCGAGCAGAGGACAGAGAGAAAGAGACCACTGCTACTGCCGTCGAAACCACCGCCCGACCGCCGTCGTCCTCGTCTTCCTTCTCCGTCTGTCTCTCTCTACAATGCTTTCTCTTTCTGTCTTCCGGGTATTTCTCTCTTTCTCTTTCTTTACTCTGCTTCTCTCTCCTCTGCTCATTCTCTTCGCCTCCCCGTTCTCTCTATCGGCTCTCTCTCTCTCTCTCTCCTCTTCTCAAAGGTAGCAGCAGTAGTATGGAAGTGGTGGGAGTGGTGGTTATAAGGAGGATATGAACGTGGTGGGTAGGGGGCGGAGGAGGGTGGATCTGATGGTGGGAGTGGTGGTCATAATCTTGTTGCCATTTTAATCCGTGAATGATTCTCGTTCATAGCCCCTTACAACAGATCTTTAATCGTGTATGTATCAGGTTATTGATTGAAGGGGTTAGGGTTAGGTTCAGAGTCTATTTGGGGAAGAAGGTTGTGCAGTGGGTTAATGGGCTGCTTGTTTGGATCCATTGTTGTGTTATAAATTACAGGTGGGTCCCATTTGATAAAAAAATATTAAAAAATAAAAGGTCAGGTAAAAAGACAAAAATACCCCTGACCTTAACGAGATTTTTTAACTGGGTTAGTGAAAAGGACGAATTTGGCAAAAAAAATCCAAACCTCAGGGAAGGAATTGCAAAAAAAAAAAAAATTTGTACTGGAGTGGCAAACTGGCCCAAACCTCAGGGACAAAAATGGCTATTAACTCTATTATTTAGTATATATATATATATATATATATATATATATATAATATAATATAAACAAAATCATATTGTTTGTCCGTAAATCGTCGGTAATTACCGACCATTTTCCGACCAAAAGCTTTATTTTATTGGTATTCGGTTATATAAATATGCATTGTATGTATGTGCATATGTGAATGTATTTTTTTCATGAGTATATATATATTATGTACATGTGTATGTGTCGTAATGCATAAAAAAATGAACATATATATACACACACATAGAGTTATGGAATAACGAAAGCTTGTTTTAAGCAACGAGTTTTAACAGTGTACACACACGTATGTGTGTGTATAATACGTATGATTTGGTAAAATAAAATCATTCAATGTATGATTAAGGTGTAGAAAAGATAGAATGAAAAAAACGACGTTTAAAGCTCGAAAAATAAAAAAAACGATAGAGTTTGTCGGTAAACGGTCGGTAATTACCGACCATTTTCCGACAAAAATCACTTTTGGTCGGAAAATTGTCGGTAATTACCGACCATTTACCGACTAAACTTGTCGTTTTGTCAGAAATTCGTCGGAAAGTTCCGACCATTTTCCGACCAAAAGCTTTATTTGATTAGTATTAAAAAATATAGATGTGTATTTGTATGTATTTGCGCATTTTAATGTATGTGTTCATGAGTATATATATGTTATGTAATGTGTATGTGTCGTAATGCCTACAAAAATGCCCATACACACACACACATACATAGAGTTATGGAATAACGAAAGCTTGTTTTAAGCAACGAGTCTTAACAGTGTATACACACGTATGTGTGTGTATAATACGTATAATGTGGTAAAATAAAAGCATTCAATCTATGATTAAGGTGTACAAAAGATAGAATGAAAAAAAAAAACGACGTTTAAAGCTCGAAAAATAAAAAAACGATAGAGTTTGTCGGTAAACGGTCGGTAATTACCGACCATTTTCCGACAAAAATCACTTTTGGTCGGAAAATTGTCGGTAATTACCGACCATTTACCGACTAGAATCATCGTTTCGTCGAAAATTCGTCGAAAAGTTCCGACCAAAAGCTTTATTTGATTAGTGTTGAATAATATAGATGTGTATTTGTATGTATGTGCGTATTTTAATGTATGTGTTCATGAGTATATATATATATGTTATGTGATGTGTATGTGTTGTAATTCCTACAAAAAGATAGAATGATAAAAACGACGTTTAAAGCTCAAAAAATAAAAAAACGATAGCGTTTGTCGGTATAAAAATGCAATTTGTAGGGGTTAATTTATACATGTTTTATTGGCCTTTTTGGACTAGTTTAATTGCTTTACGTTAATTTCAGGCTTGTTTAGTGTTGGAATAATTGTTTTAGACATGTTTAGAATATTTTCATCTAAATTTGGCCTGAAAAATATGTCTGAGGGTTACCTAATTAGTTACATACCTGAGTACATGACATGAGCAAGAGTACATGCAAAATTCTAGAGGTGGCAAAATAGATGGGTTGGATTGGTTGATAGGTTAGAATGAGTTTAGGTTAAGGTGGTTTTGAGTCAAGATGGGTAAATTAGAAAGAAAAAAAAAAGTCAATATGGGTTGGATCAGAATAGGTTTAGGTCAAGATGGGTTTGAGTCAGAATGGATCAATCCAGATATAGGTTATTTAAACAAAAGTATGTGGGCTTTGTGTAACCCGGTCAAAGACTACTCCATTTTAATCATTCACCACCCATCCCGACCCGCCTTTTTGTCTGGTTTGACCCATCATGACCCATAGATCTTCCCCAACTGCTCCCGTTTAACCCATTTAAACCCACTGCTACTTTTGTTCTATCCCATAGTAACCCAAAGCCTTCTAAAACTTACCTATATTATCTCAAAATTAAATATTTTGGTTCCATTTGCCAGGTCTACAAAATTCAATAACCTATAAAACATAACATTAGCTATGTCAGTCAAAATTTAAAATCTCTAATAGTAATTTAATATACTCTTAGCTGTGTGTTCTGTTAATAAAATTGTCCAATCAATGCTGGTGATTGTGTTAATATTAGTCTTTGTTGTAAAATATTATGTGAAGAAGAAAATTGGACTAACATGGGGGGATCTTTTTTGTGACATGAACTCAATAAAATTTTGTCTTATTCAGAACCGCTTGAGATATAACAAAAGCGAAAACGTGCATTTTGAGGGCAGAAACATAAAATGACAGGATGAAGGGGACGAAGAAGAAGCTTCAAAATGATGTGATGAATGATGAAGCAGGAGAACCTTAAACCAACATGCGTGACCAACCTATTGATAAATCCTTATCTAATGAGAGAACAGATGAAAATGCAACCTCGCCTCTCATTAAATAAACCCAACAACATGATGTGAAATGATTGTTTCAATTATTGTTATTGGTGTAATTTAGCATCTTTCAAAAAAATATATTGTTATTGGGGTAATTTAGCATCTCATTTTTATACTTCTTTTTTTTTTTTTGAACGGCCAACAAATTGTTTCTTTTTTTTTATACTTCATTTTTATACTTCTACAAACTGTTGCCTTTACTTACTTAAACAGTGTCCAGTGTTATTTTTTTCTAGCTCCGCTTATTTGGACATCTCCTTCTTTTATTTGTGTAAATCCCGAAATAACATGATATCAAGTAACACAATGGGTTGACGGAATTAAAGCGTTGTACGTTGTAAGACCCTACCCGTGATCCGGGTAGTTAAGCGTTAATATACTTGGTTTGGAGTTGAAAATCTAAAACCTTTCATAATTTACTTTAAAGCATTAACATCTAGTCACTACACGGTTTAGTACAACATAATAGATTAAAGTTAATACTTAGAAGACTTCCAAAATAACCAAGTGTCTTAAAGATTTCATCAAAACATTTCGGAAACGGACGAGTTAAGCATGTTCGGTTCTTCAATACATATCGATCATCATCTGGTTCATGTAGCGGCGTACCTAAGGGTTTATCACAGTTAGAAAACCCATAAATATGTTATTATGATCGAATTTAGATGCAAAATACAAAAAAAAAATGAATTTTGGTTGATTTGGCGTATCCTATGCCATTTCTGGCGTATCCTACGCCATTGGCGTAGGAAGAGGGCATCTGGTGGTGTAGGGCAGAAGAAATCAGCGTAGGTACTCTGACGTTGGCGTATCTTATGTCAAAATTGGCGTGTCCTACGCCATTGGCGTAGGCTTTGGCGTAGGCAACACCAAAAGTGGCGTAGGCTACACCAAATCCTGACAAGGTACAAAATGTTTCAGCACCAAGCTGCCCTTTTTGGGTCATTCTAAAACTACTCCCGGGGCTTCCAGAGACACGTTTAAAGGTTCTCGTGCGTAATACAAACATGATTAGATGTATATTTGAATTCCTTGTTCGGTTTCTAACCCAAGAACCCTGAATTATTTATCCATCAATATGTTGGCCCGTTAACTTTTTCATACATCCAAATTTTTAAGATTTTATGATTTCTAAGGCCCAGTGATGATTTTTCTATGCTTGTGAAGTCTCAACTCAACTAGGTGACCTCCGCCCAAGTCATTTATACCATGTTTGCGATGCCTCGTGTCCATGGCCACATGTGCCATTTCTCTCGGTCTTGTTCGCTCGGTCTCTATGACTTACAACGTGATCTAAACACGATGTTTTCTTATAACCATTGGAAATCACAATCTCTTCTCATCTAAAAGATATACCCACGATTTATACACCCAACATGAGCATATAAGTATATATATATATATATATATATATATATCGTACAAAGTCATAGATATGATTTACCTTACTCTTGTCCTTTTTGCCTCGAGTCTTTACCCGAGTGACTCCCCGAAGACTCAAGCTTTGTACCTAGAATTGGGCATTTTGCATTTACGTTTAGAAACTTGCTCATAAGTAAAACATCATATACCTATACGAATTTCACCCAAGAATATAGGTCCAAATGAAAACGAGTTTCATTAAGGCGTTTCATCAAACACTTGGTAGGCGTCTTTTAACCAAAATTATTTCTATGGCTTAAGGAGCTCATTGATCCATTTTTTAACACAATTTCAATAACCATAGCATATACTAAAACATTCATAATTAAAACGTTGTTGTAAGACCCTACCCGTGATCCGGGTAGTTAAGCGTTAATATACTTGGTTTGGAGTTGAAAATCTAAAACCTTTCATAATTTACTTTAAAGCATTAACATCTAGTCATTACACGGTTTAGTACAACATAATAGACTAAAGTTAATACTTAGAAGATTTCCAAAATAACCTAATGTCTTAAAGATTTCATCAAAACATTTCGGAAATGGACGAGTAAAGCATGTTCGGTTCTTCAATACGTCTTGATCATCATCTGGTTCATGTAGCGGAGTACCTAAGGGTTTATCACAGTTAGAAAACCCATAAATATGTCATTATGATCGAATTTAGATGCAAAATACAAAAACAAAATGAATTTTGGTTGATTTGGCGTATCCTATGCCATTTCTGGCGTATCCTACGCCATTGGCGTAGGATGAGGGCATCTGGTGGCGTAGGGCAGAAGAAATCAGCGTAGGCACTCTGACGTTGGCGTATCTTATGCCAAAATTGGCGTGTCCTACGCCATTGGCGTAGGCTTTGGCGTAGGCAACACCAAAAGTGGCGTAGGCTACACCAAATCCTGACAAGGTACAAAATGTTTCAGCACCAAGCTGCCCTTTTTGGGTCATTCTAAAACTACTCCCGGGGCTTCCAGAGACACGTTTAAAGGTTCTCGTGCGTAATACAAACATGATTAGATGTATATTTGAATTCCTTGTTCGGTTTCTAACCCAAGAACCCTGAATTATTTATCCATCAATATGTTGGCCCGTTAACTTTTTCATACATCCAAATTTTTAAGATTTTATGATTTCTAAGGCCCAGTGATGATTTTTCTATGCTTGTGAAGTCTGAACTCAACTAGGTGACCTCCGCCCAAGTCATTTATACCATGTTTGCGATGCCTCGTGTCCATGGCCACATGTGCCATTTCTCTCGGTCTTGTTCCCTCGGTCTCTATGACTTGCAACGTTATCTAAACACGATGTTTTCTTATAACCCTTGGAAATCACAATCTCTTCTCATCTAAAAGATATTCCCACGATTTATACACCCAACATGAGCATATAAGTATGTATATATATGGTAGGGATCCATAGAAAACCCTTGTTATATGGTAAACTCTGGAAACTCTAACTTCCCGACTTTTTTTTATATGAAAATTTTAGGGTATGTAATATACATGATTTTAAGCATTTTTGGCCAAAAAAATGGAAAAAACCGCCGAGCCATTTTTTTAAAAAAAAAATAAAAAACCGTCTTCGGGTAATAAATGGTTAACACATGTTAGTTTCGCTTAACATGTGTTAGTCAAAACTTTAATTTTTTTTAAAAAAAAAACTACTCGGCGCTTTTTTGATTTTTTTGACTCAAAATGCTTAAAATCATGTATATTACATGCTCTATTTTTTTCAAAATTAAAAAAAATTGGGAAGTCAGAGTTTTCAGAGTTTACCATATAACAAGGGTTTCCACATTTTCCTTTCCCTATATATATATATATATATATATATATCCTTCAAAGTCATAGATATGATTTACCTTACTCTTGTCCTTTTTGCCTCGAGTCCTTACCCGAGTGACTCCCCGAAGACTCAAGCTTTGTACCTAGAATTGGGCATTTTGCATTTACGTTTAGAAACTTACTCATAAGTAAAACATCATATAGTTATACAAGTTTCACCCAAGAATATAGGTCCAAATGAAAACGAGTTTCATTAAGGCGTTTCATCAAACACTTGGTAGGCGTCTTTTAACCAAAATTATTTCTATGGCTTTTGGATCTCATTGATCCATTTTTTAACACAATTTCAATAACCATAGCATATACTAAAACATTCATACCGGTTTCACTCACAAGCATAACATAAATGGTCTTTTTTAAATTTTAAGGCGATTCCTACCAAATTATCAAAAACCCATACTTTCTACAACATGGATTCTTAAGAATCCCTCATCATGCAAGTATTTTGCAAAAGACACACAATTTAACATGTATTGAGACCCTCTAATACTAGAGCAACCTCTACTAACCCTTAGTTTCACGTTTTTAGAACAACCCATAATTATCACTAAATCATGTATGAACAAAATCAACAAATCAAGCAAATTGAATGTTACCTAGATGTTTGTTAGGCCTAGATGATCCGTTTTAGGGCAAATGCAAGCAAAAACCCTTTCAGTTTGGCCTTGAATCAGCTTGTTCTTGAGTTTTAGGTTAAGTGTGTGTTTTTAGTGTGTGTTTTGGGTTGGGGATCGATTTCCCTTCTTTTGAAGATGATCAAATATTTTATTTTCTTATAAAACATTTTAACTTTGGTCTTTGGCAGGTTTAGTCCCTCACAATCACCGGTTTAGCATTATGTGTTTATTTAGGCCTTTAAACTAACGAGTCCAACTCGGTTACTAGGCCAAAATGAAAATACTAATATTTCCTTGTCATGAGTTCGATTAGTAACCTCCTATTAATCGCTTAAATAAGATTAATTAGAAATAAGGAAATTTTGGGGCGTTACAAATCCACCCCCTTAAAGAGGGTTTCGTCCCCGAAACCAGGATCGTACCAAAAAGGTGCGGATATAGCCGTTTCATCTCTTCCTCGGATTCCCATGTGGTATTCGAACCTTTTCTATGATTCCATTTGACCTTCATTTGGTTAATGCTCCGGTTTCTGATATGCTTCACCTTTCGGTCTAGAATCTCTATGGGTCGAGCCACATAGTATAACTTCTCATCGATATCAATTTCTTCCATGGGTATATATGCTGCTTCGTCCGTCAAGCACTTTCGAAGGTATGAAACATGGAAGGTATTATGAATACGGTTTAACTTTTCGGGTAATTCCAAACGGTAGGCGACTTGTCCCACTCGTTCAAGGATTTTAAATGGCCCAATAAACCTTGGACCCAACTTCCCCTTTTTTCTGAACCGGATTACTCCCTTCCACGGGGAGACTTTTAACATTACAAATTCTTCCGGTTGAAATTCAATCGGGCTACGCCTTTTATCTGCGTATGATTTCTGATGATCCTGAGCGGATTTTAGGTGTGCGCGGATCATATCTATTTTTTCATTCGTGGCCTTGACCACATCTTTGTGAGCAAGCTCACGAGGACCCACCTCCCCCCAACATACCGGGGTTCGGCATTTCACCAAGCTTGTTGATGGTGTGGTGGGTTAAGCCCGTAATTAAGAGTGGGAATGACTTAAAAATCGATGAAGAAACATTTAACAAACAATAAAATAGAAATAAAGTGCATTAAAATTTGATTTAATGGTTCGCCGAATTGTTGTTGGATCCGGTATAAAAGTCTAATTCCAAACCAAAACCTTTGAGACCACAATTTCCATCAAACCACAACCACACGTGAACTTCAAGTTCAGTAAACGACATAGAAATTATTATTTTACACCGCATATGCAAACATGTGAAAGTTGGCACTATCATAAATGAAGGTTCTAAGATCATAAATGAAAGGTGTGAAATTATTATTTCACACCTACATCACGCACCAAAACCTCCAAGACCAAAATTTCCATCAAACCACTGCCGCACGTGAACTGCTAGTTCAGTGCACCACATAAAAGTTATTATTTCTTTCACACCACTTGAGCACAAAGGTATAAAAGTCTAATTCCAAACCAAAACCTCTGAGATCACAATTTCAATCAAACCACTACCACATGTGAACTTCTAGCTAGTTCAGTAGACCACATAGAAATTATTATTTCACACCGCATATGCAAACATGTGAAAGTTGGCACTATCATAAATGAAATGAAAGGTGTGAAATTACTATTTCACACCTACATCGCATACCAAAACCTCCACGACCAAAATTTCAATCAAACCACTGCCGCACGTGAACATCTATTTCAATACACCACATAAAAATTATTATTTCTTTCACACCACTTGAGCACAAAGGTATAAAAGTCTAATTCCAAATCAAATCCTTCGTGACCACAATTTCTATCAAATCACTACCACACGTGAACTTCTAGTTTAGTAGACCACATAGAAATTATTATTTCACACTGCATATGCAAACATGTGAAAGTTGGTACTATCATAAATGAAGGCTCTAAGATCATATATATGTGGCAGACTTTTAATCTAAGATTACAAATCCCAACAAATGAAAGGAGCTATTTGTAACACCCGAAGATCTATATTAATTAATAAACACAGTTAAATCCGTTATAAACATTGGTTAAAATAGTATTGATGTTAATCACCAAACATAACTAGGTTAGGTTGGTAGTATATATGTTAAAGGTAGGCAAACCACAAGGACCAAATTTGGCATAAGGGCAAAGTGGAAGGGTGATATTGATAAAACATGAAGTTGGGTGGTGTGGTCAATATGTTGATCGACCAAAACACCACCAAAACACACACATACACCATCTCTTCACTTATGCTCTAAATCCTGCAAAATCAAACGTAGAATCAAGGCCAAACTACTGCATATTTATATAAAACGATTCCTCACTAAAATCTGATCATAAGGTATGTTAAATTCTTTGGCTTTGTGATGATTCACAAAATTAGGGTTCTTGATGCTAGTCCTCATTGTAGGGGAAATCATTGATTAATGAAGTAATCTAGTTTGTATGAGTGTACGAGCACCAAATTACTATAAACAAGCTGAATTCATTAACATTTAGTTTGATTACATTGAAAATAGTATGTTGAGGAGTGGGTTCGACCCTATGGTGGATCTCCCCAGAGTTATGTGTTGAATCAATTAA
The DNA here is from genome assembly GCA_028751855.1 of Ambrosia trifida. NCBI lineage: Eukaryota > Viridiplantae > Streptophyta > Magnoliopsida > Asterales > Asteraceae > Ambrosia > Ambrosia trifida. The sequence continues at coordinate 57,097,114 of CM054128.1, read as the reverse complement.
TATGCTTGATTAATGAACTTTTATTGGCCAATTTTGTTTTTCCAACCTGATTTGAGGATTGTAGGTTAGAGTGATGGAATTGTAGTCTTGATTTGAACTCACTATGTTGTTAGAAAGCCCAAACCTACTATGTGTTTGATAAAATGCCTAAGTGAAACTGAAAATATTCATAACTCATAAAGTCGCTAAATGGATATCATGATGTGATGATTGTGGGTTTAAACCGAATAAGTTATAATAAAACAGAAATTATAGATTTCTAATGAAAATGTGAATTTGCTTGATTAGGCGAATCAAGTGTGACACTAGAAGTCAAGAGCGAGTCGGATACTCGCCAAAAAGGCAATCCGTGAGGTACGCTATAATTGTAATATCGTATGGTTATATTTGCGTAGGTTCTTATCATAGTTTTGTTGTGATGGAAGAAACTTGAATATTGAATGGAGATAAGCTATAATGCTATAGACCATAAGATAACAACTTTAGTCTAATTTAGATTAAATGAGTAAACCAAGGCCTAAGTAGTCCTAGAGGCTATAAAGGCAGAGGTATCATTCTAGAATCATACTACGGACAAGTTCTATAGTGAAGTTGGTATTATCATGGCCACATGTACAATGGCCATCATTTCGATCATGTAAACGGGTCAAAATGGGAATTCATACTCAATCAAGTAGTAGGCAAATAAGACCAAGGCATAGGCAATTCCTACGTGAATTGTAGAGCCTAAGGCATTCCTATGATAGAATCGATCTTGACAAAGTCTTGAACGATTAATACAAACACAATCATGGACCAAGTATTGGTTGGTAATTACTTTGAGGATTCTCGGCAACTTATGCCCAGATTCTTGAAATAATTCATATTAGCTGAAAGGACTAATGAAATACAATAAAAGGTGCAATGCATAGGTCAAATCTGCCGAATGAAGGGCAAGGATAGTCTAGGTTTGACAACATACTAGAAGTCCAAGTATTTTGCCAATCTTGTTCTTAATGGGTGGATTTAGGTTGGAAACTCCCAAACCGAACTATAGATTATGAGTCTTATAATGGTCAAATAACCAGATTGTTAATACACCATAGGACCATGGGATTGTGAGATCTTGGGGTGCAATAGTCATCTTTGGGTTTTATGTTGATAAACTCTTGAAAAGGGATGATAAAATATGGTTAAGGCATGGGTTTTGGCTGCATTTCAGCAGCTCCCAAGCGTTGCATATGACCTAGAGCCGTAAGCTATGCCCAGGCGATAGATTTAGGACAGAAGGTCCTAGTCGTATGCTACGGCTTAGCCACCGTAGCTTACGGTAGGGAAAGGATGCATCATAAGTGGTCAGCCGTAAGCTACGGCTTGGCCACCGTTGCTTACGACGGGCTTGCCTAAAAAAAATACATTTTGGTTTTACTTTCCAATCAACTATGTTTTGACTAACCATTCTTATGTGTTGTTTCCATGATAGGTTGAGGTGCATTATAGGAATTTTGAGCGGATGATCAAGTCAAACCGAACAAACCGAGTGGGTTTCTATGTGGAACTTAAAACTACAAAATGAAGGCCTTCTTGAATTCAAAGAAAAAAATTTATAGGTGAAGTTTTATCCCCTTGTTTTCATGATAAGTAACAACATTTAATGAGCATTATGGAAAGGGCCTTACACTATCAACAAACACTATCATCTGTAAGAGATCAAGAACGAAGAATGTGAAAAGTAAGTATATCTCAAAAGTATATAGTACTCATATTTCTCAATAACTTTGCATGCCTTATCATAATTATCTTATCATGTACGTTTGCAAAGAATTTTAGTCAAAACTTTGGTCATTGCCGATCATTAAGATTCAAGTGTAATGTATGAGAAAAAAAAGATCCTCAAGCCCAAACATATTATAAAATTATTCTTTTGAACGATGACTAATGTTCAATAAACATAGCAAAATAATAGTGTTAGAACAACATACCATAATAACTACCCGATGATTCGTGAAGCCCTGTTAGCATTCTTATAACACCCCAACCGATAGTGGAAACATTAGAGTGTCACGTAGTGACGATTTTTCATAAGCTCATGACACTAATAAAGTTGAAATATGATTAAACACTGAATTAAAGTTTCATACAAGAATACAACCGGAATCAATTAATACAAAATTATATTTAACTTTACTATGTCCAAAGCCTTATGTCATCATTACGCAAGCTTTTTCCTGAAACATGCACGAAAGTATTTTTTGTCAACAATAATGTTGGTCACATTTACCTAGTTTAGTACATATAGTATAACTTTTTTAAAAAAGTTAAATTTCATGTGTCATGTGATATCAATACGTTATGTAAACATGTAAGTAACAAACAAGAATTCAACAATATAGTTCATAAAAGTATATTGAGCACCTTAACACGTGTAAAGTCTAATAGAGCACCATAATCAATGTTATGTCTGATAGGGCACCATAATTGGATAAGGGGTTTTTAATTTATTATTATGTGTTAACCATTGGCTTAATACACGTACCATTTACTAATAAATGTTTGTTTATCTTCCCTCAGTTAGCTAGTGTAAAGATCTAATTTGTTTATATCAAATTTTTATCTTGTAGTTAAGGTATATTAAATGATAAGATACAATTGTTTTATAAAAAAACCATCATTTATATAGCAAAAAAATACTAGACATTCTTCAAAACATTGTGGAGGAGACACCCTTCTTGAGAAAAACTAATTATAAACTAATTTAGAAAGAAGTTTACTTTTTTTGTTAGTTATAGAGATGGAAACGTAGGCTCGAGTGTGAATGCATTATTTCTAAACCATGCAAGTCGGGAAACTTTTGTTTTAACTCAAGTTTTACCCTTTTTCCACCAAAAGAATATTTATATTAATAAAAACAAGACTGATAGAAGCTAGAGAAACACAACCGATACATAGCTTAGTAATTAGTATCATATATATCAATCAAAGAACACTAATTATACCGTCTGTGTGGGAACACCTTCAATGGTTCTCTTGTGGGTTAAATTTGCAGGTCCTTAATCAATGGTGATTCTTTAGTTTTTAAGTTTTTCAAGGAAGAAGACAAATGGATTCGTTTTTGCTGGTCCTCTTCATTAAGTACATTACACATTCAGTTCCTTTAGTTTAGCTTTTTTCTATTTGTATTTTTTATTTATTGGAATGTTTTTACATAATATTTATGTATTACTATTGTATTTTTTAGTTATATATTAATTTTCAAATATATTCATGTTTAAAGATTGAACTAAATCAAAAACAAATTGTTTTGGGGAAATTAATCTAGGACGACACCACGCATTAGAGGTAAACACTTGAAAGCGGGTAAAAAACCTGATGTGGCACACGAAGATCAAAGTCGGTGAAAAGAAAGACAGACACAGAGAACAAGATGTAGATGGTGAAGCAAGTGCGGGCTTTTTTAAGAAATTAAGAGCTTAATTTTGGTTTGTCCCAAATGGACGGGTAGTTGGCCCAGCAACATCAATCGAATAACATGAATTTCACATTGAAGAGTACTATCGTCTATCAAGTAGTTAGATAAATAATAATTTAACCACCAGTATTGACTAATGAAAGTCCATAATGAACCTCTACATGCACGCATGCATTATTTGTTTACCATGCAAATCTAGAAACTTTTGTTTAAAACTCAACTGGTAACTTTTTTTTAACCTAAAGAGAACATTAATAATAAAAACAAGACTTGGCAGAAGCTAGATAGATACTACGGGTACATAGCTTAGTCAAGTATCTCAAAAGAACACTAATTACACAATGCTTTGATATCCTCCAACACTTTACCTAAAAGTAAGGGTATGGAGTTGAAAATTTTTCGTTCCTAGCTTTCCATGATACTATATTCTATAGCGTCATTATGTAGTGCGCTAATTTACTCTTCTTATAGCTCTTATGCAAGTTCAGCGAGCAAGGAATCGCTAAGACTTCCCTGACGGTATTACTTTATGCGTTGACTATCTTGCACGTATCATTCACCCTTCTCCTGCATTGCATCCTACACAAGACATATTGTCCAAATTGATCCCTCACCTAGATAACGCAAGTTTGGTAAGGATTATATTTTGTGCGGCCGCTTGCCACGCAAAAAGGTTCACTTCAATTGGAACCCATTTCAGCGACTTGTACGTACACATAAGTTTCATGTTTAAAGCTTTAATGAGTGTCCGCAAATGTACCCAACTCATCGCCTCATCTATCTAGCTCCAACTATCATTTCCCTCCTTATGATTATGTTGTTGTAGTTGTTCTATGCACTATTGATGTATTGTAAAATACATCTATTTCCAGTGTAAAGTTTGTATAGTTTTCGAGTCATTTAAATACTGTTTTTATTAGTTTTAGGCTTCTATCGGTCTATTTTATTTAGTATAGGTTTTTTTATAGATGTTTATTAGTTTTGTGTCATTTTTAATACTTATGTATTTATTTTATATTTTGGTAGGTGTTCCTAGACGTGGGAGCGTAAACGAACAACTTTGGTCAAGTCAAGAACACCCGATTCAAAAGCGGAGTTACACTACTATATATAAATAATAATAATAATCATAATAATAATAATAATAATAATAATAATAATAATAATAATAATAATAATAATAAAGAAATAAAAAAAAAAAAGAGATCTTGACTTTCTTTGTCACGAGCCCAAGGCCTAATTAGGGTAAATAATTCAAAAGTGGAAAATATAATTCTTAGAGAGGGAGCCGCTAATTGTATTTAATCTAAGGCTACATATTATCATTGGAGGATAGCGGCGATATTACACACGGGCGCATAACAATAAACTGATTGGGAGCCGCATTATTATTCTTTGGAGGAGTTGGAGCCATATCAAAGGCAGGAGATTATTATTTTGGAGGAGCCGCACAGTAGCAGAAGGAGAGATATTATTATAGAGGCAAGCCAGGGATCAAAGGTTCTAAGCCAGGGAGCGATTATTCGGGTGTCAATCATTCGGTTTTTTCGTTCCTTTATTATCTTTGTTCTATACAATGATTGTTGAAATTTTATTTGGCTTTGTTTTTCTTTTCAAGATGATTTGTGGCTAAAACGTTTATAGCTACCTAGACTAAGACAAATACTATGTTTTGATTTGTGTTTTTTATGGTGTTTGGAACGTGTTTTGGATTTATGATTCAGTAAAGATTTTGATTTCTCTAGATCTGGTGTAGATGCGTATCTATTATTTTTTGATTGTCACTTATTCACTCCACTTGCACTTTTGTGAATGTCTTTCATGTATGAGTGCTAGTTAGGTTGCAGACTTTGTGTAGCAACTAGTTTATGGTCAATAGTCGCGAATTTACCATAGGAGTGATATTTGGTGGTTAGAAGATTTTAGGTATTCTTCCAAGTTCAATAGCTGTGAGGTGAGGGCTTGTTGGTATGTCTAGGTTGTTAAATTGCTAGGTTAGAGGCTTTATGAGAAGATCTGCCTAGTTGCCCTTTCAACTCTTGCATATCAAGTTAGATCTAGGCTTCAATAATTACCCCTTACACCTAGTGTACTGAGGCTTTCGCGCTGTGAGGTAGATTGTCTAGCGGGTACTCGATCATAAGAGTTAGATAACTTGTGAGGGTTTGTACTCCAACCGGTAGTTTAACAGCACAAAAATATTCTAGGGTTTCCCCTTGAGAAGGGTCGAGGGTGTCTAGTTTATTCTTGATGTTTAGTATTTTAAGATCCCGGTTCCAATTCAGTTCCATAACCATAGAAGCTTATCAGGCATAGTTAGGAGTCTGGTCTAGGTAGTGTCTTGTCATCATCTGAATTCGGCTCAGCTAAGTTCGTGTCTCTAGTTCACTTTAGTAAATTTTAGTTAACCTTTATTTTATTGCAATTTATTTTTCAGTAAAACCCCCCTTTAAAATAATAAATTAATTTAATAGATATTTAGGATAAGTAATCGAGTCTAGTTTTCGTTTTCCATTAGAGTCTCGTGGGTTCGATATCCGGACTTACTTTAGCTATACTAGAGTCGATAGGTTCACTTGCCTGTCAGTAGTTTAGTTTTAGAGAGTCTAGAGTATTACTAGGTGTCTAGTTTTAGGTTTAATTTAATTATTTTTATTAAACTACTTTTAGCACATCAACTATTAAGTTCATTAAGTTCTATCTCTTCAGTTGTATCATCATCCAACTCCATACCCCGACCCATGTGTTTACTTACAAATATGTTCTTTCATTCACCTTGCAATGCTTCTCAATTTCCAATCTTAACATGTTTGGTAACGATTCTTATAACTGGCCTCGATGACACCGATTATCAAGCCAAAATCAAATTTCATTGATGTTACCAAGTACCAACTACCCCTAACTCAAGTTTTCTTAATACTCATTTCAACAATATCTATATTAACATTATTAATTAAACTGGACTTACAAGCATATAACTTTTACATGGGTACAACTTTTCAAGAATCACCTACAACAAAAAAAAACTTTTTTACAAAGGGTATATTCGTCCGTTAAAGTAGAGTTAAGATGCCTATTATTAGGCAACTCTACAATTTTTGCCTCCAATCTATCTCTAGAATTTCTATATTAAAATGTATTTAATTGTAAATCTGTTTTTTATGTAAATTGGAGAATTAGATGCTATTTGTTTTTTCTACAGGAAAAGGTCTGCAGTCTGCGGACCACATCTGTAGGAAACGAGGTGGACCAAAGGTCTACAGTCTGCAAGAAGAAGATTGTTTGGTTATTAACGTCTGCAGGCTGCTGAAATAAACTGAAATTTAAATAAACTGAAATTTAAATAAACTGATTTTTTACGGCAGTCTGATGCTGGATCGTGGTGGTGGTAGACGGTGGTGGTGGTGGTGGTGATTGACGATGGTGGTGGATGGTGGTGGTGGACGGTGGTGGATGGTGGTGGACCGTGGTGGTGGTGGTGGTGGTTGTAACACCCCAACCGATGGCGGAAACATCGAGGTGTCACGTATGAATGATTGTTAAGTATCAAATGGTAATCAAGTTTTAATTAAGAATTTATTTAAAGTAAATATCCAAATTTTGAAATACATAACAAAGTCTCGAATGAAATCTAGTACATCAAATAATCAAACAAAGCATAAAACTTCAATTATCTCCTCATGCTAGCTCTAGACTTCAAGCATCAGTATTTCCTGTTGAGTTTGGAAAAAATAGGGGGGGGGGGTCAACTAGAAGTTGGTGAGAATACATAAGCCAAGTCAAGCAATAAGTTTTAAAAGAATAAAAGTTTAGCAATTCATATGTCTAATGTAAGTTTAAGTCTACATGAATAAACAACAAGTATAGTATGCACATAATCAATCCTCCGACAAAGTTTAGGTCCATCCCGTATCCACGGTTCACCTTAATATAACGTTGGAACGATAACAATCACCCGCGCTCCCCATAAAAGATGGTCAACGAATCTGGGTGGGGTTGTCAATCCAATAGATCTATTATTGTATACCGCCGGCTTGATCATGGTTAATGATTATGCAAGTTTAAGTTTAAGTCTAATAGTCTTTGTCTAATCTATGAGGCATCAAAGTTTACAACTAGACATGTATGTAGAATTGCTTAAGTATAAAGTTTCAAGTATAAAGAATTGCATAAACAAGGTTACGTAAACTCACCTTAGCAAAGTGTTAAGTCTTGTGAAATAGAATAAGTGTGGTCCCACGTTGGCAAGTATTACCTTATGTTTAAGGCAATATATAAGTCTAAGTCTTTCTAGTCTACAAGTATTTCTAGGGTTCCAAATTTGGGGATAAGTAATTGTTTAATTGTTAATAAATAAAAGAAATTTGAAAAATAAATAAATAAAAGACTATTTGTAGATTTTTTTATTAAGGATGGTCATATTATAAGATTTTAAATATGAAAATAATTTTTATAAAATTGTTTTCTCAAAAATTGAATATTTAGTATATTTTATCTTATTTGTCAAAATATAATTTTAATATATAAAAAAATATTAAAATTAATGAAATTTCAAATTAAAATTTATATTTCTGTTCTAAGTGAACAAAAATAATTTATTTAAAATTTTGGTATAAAAATAGTGAAAAATGAATTTATTATGATTTATTTATGATTAAAGTAACAAAAATTAATTAAAAATATTAAATAAATGGTTTTCTGGAATAAAAATTTATTTCTGAAATACTTATTGATCTAAAAGTTTAAAATAATTTTTGTGGGATTTTACAAAGTTGTTTAGATATTTTTATAGAATTTTAAAATTATAATTAAATAAACTTGTAATATTTATAATATATATTAAATAAATGATTTTTGAAAAACTAAAAATTGTATAATAAACTTTGGCATTAGATTAACGTAAAATAATTTTTATAGAATTTTTAAGACCCTTTTAGTATTTAAAAACTATTTTTAAAATAATATGGAAAGTATAAGTATAAAAGAAACTACAAAAAAAAATAGTTGTCTGTGCCGGGACTCGAACCCGAGTCGTTGGCCGATTCAGTGTCTTAAATCACAAGCCCAGACTAGTTGGTCTGGACCCTGAGAACGATTATTATTGGATTCAATTAATTATATAGGCTGTTTAAGTTATATATACATATATCTGAATAATTATAAAAAATAAAGAGTTTGTGGCCGGAATCGAACCCAGGCCCAAGGCCGGTTCATGTTTTTTTAGCAACGTGTGTTACCAACTGATCCACAGATCAGTTGGTGTAGGATTCTGTTTTGAATTAAACTTAAAGGATGGCTGCAGAAACTCATTATTCCCAAATCGATGCAGAGAACCATAGTTTTTCTAATTGTAACAATTAACGATCAATAGCCACAGTAATGTTAGGGCTATTGATCGATTGAATATGAAGAACAAAACCAAAGAAAAGGTTTATACTTACAGCGTGTTAAAAGCTACAAACAAACGGGTCAACGAAAAAGTCAACAGAGATGAATTTTTGCAGAGTTGAAGGTGTTAAAGGATAAATTGAGCATTGGGGTTTGTTTGTCGGCGAGATTAGCTTGCAAAGGAGGCCTCAATTTATACTAATCATTCATTCTTGTAAATATAGTAATTTTGACCCATCATTAAACATATAGGCGTATAATACACAAAATTGGTAGGTTTTAATTGTGCTTGGCGTGGGGAAAAAGCTGTATAGGTCGGGTAAATCATTTCCATAAACGAATTGCGATCATTGACGCAGATTGGGATTGATTTTGGAAGGTATAGACTCGTAGTTGACTTTCACGAGTCAACTGTGCAGTAAACAAGGAGGGTATTTATAAGTTTTGATTGGAAATAAAACCACACATGGGTTGTAGCCCAACTGGTTAAGACGTTTGTTATGTTAGGTCGGCCATGGATGCGGGTTCGAGTCCCAGACCATGCCTTTTATTTTTTGACAATTATTTCACCACTATTATATTAATTTATGTTTATAGTATGGTTATATGAGTCCAAAAGTGTCACAAAACATTTTAAAAACGTACAAGAATGATAAAATGCGACGTTTATTGATAGAATAATAATAAAACGTACATAATTGGAAATACAAAATGTTACAGTGGTGGTGGTGGGTGGTGGATGGTGGTGGTAGACGGCGGCGGTGGACCGTGGTGGTGGTAGACGGTGGTGGCGGTGGTGGTGGATGGTAGTGGTGGACGGTGGTGGTGGGTGGGTGGTAGGCCATGGTAGTGGTGGACCGTGGTGGTGGTGTACGGTGGTGGTGGTGCGTGGTGGTGGTGGTGGACCGTGGTGGTGGTGGTGGACGGTGGTGGTGGATGGTGGTGGTGGGTTGTGGTGGTGGACGGTGGTGGTGGGTGGTGGTGGTGGTGGGTGAGGAGAAGAGAAGAGGAGAAGACCTTTGAAGACTTTGGAACAAGTATGCACCAAGAAGAGGTCATAAAGACCTTTTTGAGTGAAAAGTCTTCCAAAAAAACAAACAATCTGCATACCCCAAACGTCTACGTGCGTCTGCGCGGCGCAGACAAAAGAGGTCAGAAGTGCTTCTGAGCAAAAAACAAACAGCCCCTTAGTCTCCTTTAGTTTAGTTCATTGGAGAATTAGTCTCCTTTAGTTTAACTCATTCCTTGTATTGATATTTGTATTTATAGGTGTGCTCAATCAAATGAAATACTCATTCAGATTTTTGATTAACTCATGATATCAGCCAACCTTGAGATCCCCACCCACTTTTCCCTTTCACTTTGACTGTAACCTAACCTATGTTTATCTCTTTTCTTTCTTTTCTTTCTTCTGTTCTTTCTTTTCTTTCTTCTACTCTTTCTTTTCATCCTTTCCACCTATTATGACTACCGATTTATCTTCAATTCCTCTTCATTCACTAAGCCATCTTATCAATATTAAAATTACTTCAACAAATTACCTCTCATGGGAGAAGCAAATCACTCCTGTACTCACCTATCTTGATCTTATCGGACATATCGATGGCACCACGCCACCACTACCAGAAACCATTAATTCTGATGACAAACCCACTGCCAACCCGGCCTTCACAGCCTGGAAAGCCACTGACCAGAAAGTCCTTCTTCTACTGAACTCAACCTTGACCAAAGAAGCAATGTCTGAAACCATCGGACATCACATAGCCTACTCAGTTTTGAAGGCCTTGGCAAATGCGTACAGTGATAGCTCGATTGAACGTATTCATAACCAGAAAGACACCCTTCAAAATATTCAAAAAGGCATCTCCACTGTCTCCGAGTTTGGTTGAAAATTTAAAAATATTTCTGATCAACTTGCCGCTATCGGACACCCGGTTAGCGACGAGGACAAACGACACTGGTTTCTATGTGGTTTAGGGGTTGCTTTCGAAATTTTTTCTACTTCTCAATGCACCATTCGCCCAGCACCCACCTTTCGTGACCTTCTAGCCAACGTCGAGAACTAAGAGTTTTTTGTTCAAAAAGTTCATGGTTCTCAGCAACCCGAGGCTGCTTTCTATGCAAACAACCACAAACAAAATCGCCGGTCTTCCTGAGGATGTAGACGATCCACCTCTTCTAGAGGTCAAGGAGGAACCCTGTTGGGAATCATGGTATCAAATACACAGCGGAAGCAGTTTTAATTTATTAATAAAATCGATTATATACAATATATAATATGAACCAATTTATATATATAAATATATGTTTAATTTTATTAATCCAATTAACAAAATATTCCCCAATCAGGATCTCGGTTAAACGCGTATAAACAAATAAATTATAAACAATCATAGGGGGTTTAGTAATCAACCTTTGACGACTACACCGGAATTGTAACACGCGGGTTACAACGAATCCTCGCTAGTAGGAAGTTCACACCCGAGCACTGGCCAAGAGAGAGCAACACTTTGCAAGACGGAGGCGGCGATGGTGGTGGTTTGCGGCAGGCAAAGGGGCGGCGGCTCCTAAGGGTGGCCGCAAATCTTGAGAGGAGACAAGGGTTATGTTGTTTTATCTTTTTCAAAAACATGAGATTATAGTTTGATCTATCAAACCTATTTATAAAGATAAATAGCACTTGACCACTTAATTAGTCAAAGCCATACACTTGACCATTTGACTAGTCAAGGACTTGACCACTTAATTAGTCAAAGTCATACACTTGACCATTTGACTAGTCAAAGACTTGACCACTTAATTAGTCAAAGTCATACACTTGACCATTTGACTCGTCAAAGTGTAAACTTTACTATTAAGTCCCTCGAGTTCAAAACTATTATTATTAAATAAATAATAATCCACCAACATATGAACTTATCTGATTCGTGTACCAATGTGTAACTCTTCGGATCGTACCGGGTCGGGTTACGTTGACCTCGACTTTTAATTTCATCGGACATACTATATATCCAACAATCTCCCACTTGGAAGATTTTAATTAAATGAGTCAACGTGCGCAGAATTGGGCGCCTAGCTGCATCGCATTGCACCCAAACCAGTATGACACTTTACAGTCGTCAACTAGTTCTTTGAGTTCAAGTAACGCTTTACTTAACCAAATACTATAGCACTGATAATTCTATCAATAAGTCCCTTCTGTATAGACATCCGTTGATCATAAGACATGGATCATTCATTCTTATATAGTGATCAACCATTCTCTATTCTCGTCTCTAATTCAAAGTGGTCTAACGAACTACCTTAGTCCGAGCGTGGCCACGCGTTTATACCAGTTTGAATTAACGAGGGCGCCAGAATGTCTAGACTTCTAATCCTATAGAAGTACATAATTCCATCAGCGTCATACAACTCCCACTTAATCTTGGATTTCTCCCAACGCTACCCTTATTGCTACCCATGTTTCAGGACAGTGTTAGATAACATCAAGGATAGTCCTTGATCAATGTAGTTTAATATGTGCCTTAGGAAAAAGGACAGATTGAACATATCAATATCAAAACATCTCATGACACAGATCCATGGAGATCGTTTTGAAGCGAGTTACATCCAATATCATTCCCTAGTGATATCTGTGAATTATGATTCTCAAACCCTTGAGTTATTCATCTCATGAATACAATCATCTCAATTCACAATAGTCTTACATTCAAATTCATTCCCATAAAATTTGATCGACTACGGCTATTTAGAATACTCTTATTCAAGGATTTAAACATACAAATAATGAACACAATTACAAAATATTTAAATTTGCACTTAACCCATTAAATCAAATAAATATTCAATGTAACTGTTATAGTTCAAAATAAAACACCAATACTAACTACAAATCATGTCCACTGTCTAGCAACTCTAAGCCCTATCTTTCCAGCATGCACCTCATGTTTAACTTAAGGAAAACGCTTAGTAAAGGGGCCAGGCAGATTCAGATCTGTATGAACTTTGTTTATTACGATGTCTCCACGTGCTATTATCACTCTAATATAGTGGAATTTTCTAAGTATATGCCTTGTGGTCTAATGTGACCTTGGTTCCTTTGCAAGAGCAATGGCACCAGTGTTGTCACACAGTATCTCGATTGGTTTCTTTATGCTAGGCATAACATCGAGATCACCAATGAACTTCTTCATCTAGGCAGTTTCCTTTGCAGCATCCGATGTAGCATTGTATTTTGATTCACATGTGGATTGAGCAACCACACTTTGCTTAGAGCTCTTCCAAGTAACAGCCCCACCATTCAGAATGAAAACATATCCTGTTTGTGACCTTGAATCATCACGATCATTCTGGAAGCTTGCATCAGTATAACACTTAACTGACAGCTCCTCATCCAGTCCTCCATATATTAAAAACATGTCCTTAGTCCTTCTCAAGTACTTAAGAATGTTCTTCACAGAAGCCCAGTGACTCTCTCCTGGATTCTGTTGATATCTACTTGTCATGCTAAGAGCATACGAGACATCAGGTCTAGTACATAACATGGCATACATGATGGAACCAATCGCAGAAGCATATGGAACACCTTCCATTTTCTTCCTTTCCTCTTCAGTGTTTGCACACTGCTTGTTATTAAGACTGGTTCCATGTGCCATGGGCAAGATTCCCCTTTTTGAGTCTTGCATTGAGAAGCGTCGTAAGACCTTATCAATATATGTACTTTGACTCAAACCCAATAACCGCTTTGATCTATCTCTATAAATCTTTATTCCCAGAATATAAGCGGCTTTACCAAGATATTTCATTGCAAAAGATTTACCCAACCAGATCTTAACAAGGGTTTCAAAAAGGGTTTCAAAACTATTTTGATATAGCTCCCACTTGACCCGAGATCTCTATCTTCATGGAACCTGTTCATCTTTTTATCTTCATCTTGATCTTGTACTTATAGGATTACAAATAAATTTGAAATACAAATAAAACAAATCTATTCTAATCCTATCTATTACACCGGATCCAATATCCGTAATAAAAAATACAAATAAAAAAAAATAAAACATCACAAACACAACCATGACAAGGGTCAAAATACCTAGGGCTCGATTCACATCACAATCCATGAACAACAAAAAGCTTTTGATCTTTTGTCAAAAAAAAAATAATTTTTTTGACAAATAAAACATAGATCAAAATTATAACTTTACCATCTATACGCGCGTAACCGTGGCTCTGATACCACTGTTAGGAATCATGGTATCAAATGCACAGCGGAAGGAGTTTTAATTTATTAATAAAATCGATTATATACAATATATAATATGAGCCGATTTATATAAAATATATGTTAAATTTTATTAATCCAATTAACAAAATATTCTCAATCAGGATCTCGGTTAAATGCGTATAAACAAATAAATAATAAACAATCATAGGGGGTTTAGTAATCAACCTTTGACGACTACACCGGAATTGTAACACGCGGGTTACAACGAATCCTCGCTAGTAAGAAGTTCACACCCGAGCACTGGCCAACCGAGAGCAACACTTTGCAAGACGGAGGCGGCAATGGTGGTGGTTGGTGGCGGACAAAGGGGCGCCGGCTCCTAAGGGTGGCCGCAAATCTTGAGAGGAGACAAGGGTTATGTTGTTTTATCTTTTTTAAAACATGTGATTAGAGTTTGATCTATCACACCTATTTATAAAGATAAAAATCACTTGACCACTTAATTAGTCAAAGTCATACACTTGACCATTTGACTCGTCAAGGACTTGACCACTTAATTAGTCAAAGTCATACACTTGACCATTTGACTAGTCAAAGACTTGACCACTTAATTAGTCAAAGTCATACCCTTGACCATTTGACTAGTCAAAGTGTAAACTTTACTATTAAGTCCCTCGAGTTCAAAACTATTATTATTTCATAAATAATAATCCACCAACACATGAACTTATCTGATTCATGTACCAACGTGTAACTCTTCGGATCGTACCGGGTCGGGTTACGTTGACCTCGACTTTTAGTTACATCGGACATACTATATATCCAACAAACCCATCCTAAGAGAACTCCTCATTGCCAATTATGTCAAAAAGATGGACACTATGCTTCAGCTTGTCCAAATCTCGGCTCTTTTGCAAAAAGGCGACTTCTATTGATTCAAATCTTGCATAAGCATTCCATGCTCAATGCAATATCCAACCGGAAACTCCGGATTGGATAGCCGACTCAGGTGCCACAACGCATATGATCCAACATAATAACGGTTTAAATATGTCTAAAATTAATACCGGTAACATACGCGTCACCTTTGGTAATGGTGAATCATTACCCGTCACTCATATAGGCAATAAACCTTTAAATGATTCCATTTCATTACAAAATGTTCTTGTGGTTCCTAATCTCACAAAGAATCTACTCTCTATAAGTAGACTCACCAATGATTCACCCGTTGATGTGTTATTTCTAACAATTATTTTCACATACAGGACCGAAAAACAAAGGAAGTTCTTACTAGAGGAATTTATGAAAATGGATTCTATGTTCTTACCCAAAGTCACAGGTCTCTTGTTGCCGCGCTCACTACTTCTCATCTTTGTGCTTTTTTTAATAAACGGCATAGCCGTTTAGGACATGTTTCCTTTGAACCCATCACTTTGTTAAACAAATTTGGTCATGTTTTTATTACGTCTTTATTACCCTAACCGGGTTTGTGTAATTCTTGTGAACTATCAAAGGCTAAACACTTGCCCTTTATTGAAAATAATAAACGCGTGCAACATGTTTTGGACCTCATCCATTGTGATCTTTGGGGACCCGCACCCATAGCCTCAACCGGTGGATATTTATATTATGTCATCTTTGTAGATGACCACTCTCGGTTCACTTGGTTTTATCCTCTAAAAGCTAAATCCGATTTTTTCAATGTCCTAACAACTTTCTCAACACTTGTCCAAAATCAATTTTCAAAAACCATTAAAATCTTTCAATGTGATGGTGGAACCGATTTCACAAACACACAGGTGCAAACTTATTTTCAACAACATGGCATCCAACATAGACTCTCTTGTCCTTAAACACTGGAAAAAAATGGAAGAGCCGAACGAAAACATCGTCACAACACCGAAACTGGATTTTCCATGATGTTTAATGCCCATGCTCCTTCCACTCTATGGGTTGATACTTTCGCCTCCGCCACTTACATCATAAATTTTCTTTCAACCAAAATTCTCGAAAACAAGTCTCCTTTTGAAATTCTTTATAACCATCCTCCCACTTACTCAAATTTACGGGTTTTGGGATGTCTTGTTTATCCATATGTTTGCCACTATACCAAAAACAAACTTTTACTAAGAAGTACACCTTGCATCTTCATCGATTATAGTCCAAGATATAAGGGTTTTCGATGTTTAGAATCCTCAACCGGCCGCGTCTTTACCACACGACACGCAAACTTTGATGAGGACATCTTACCCTTTCAATCATCTTCCACGTCTTCGGATATCTCAGTTCTATCGTTTACTAATTTTGAAGACACTCTACCTTCACCAAACCAAACCACACCTTCCCATACCCCACCCAAACCACCTACTGTTAACACCGAAACCTCCCACCCATGGTTTTCTTGTCTACCCGAAACTCCACCCTTTGGTCCAACAACCGGCCCACCTTCAACTCCCACCTCAACACCTCCTAGCCCACATTTATGTTCCCCTCCTTCCGTTAATTCTTCGCCAAAAATCAGCCCTCAATCAATTCCCGATCCTCCCTCACCTACAGATCAATCCAACTCTCCCGAGACTACCCAAGCCTCAAACCAAACACCATCTCCTTCCGCTCCACCCTCTCCCATAACCGACCCCTCACCCACTTCAAATCAAACCACTCCTCACAACATTCAAACAATAAACAACCACCCCATGACAACACGATCCAAAGCCGGTATTTTTAAACCAAAACACTTCGCTAACTTGGCTCAATTTTTGACTCATCCTCTTCATCATCCTCTCTTATCCAATCATGTTCCCAAAGGAGTTAAAACCACCTCAAAGGATCCCAAATGGGTTCATTCTATGCACGAGGAACTTGATGCTCTAAAAAGAAATCACACTTGGCACCTTGTTCCTCGTTCATCTTCTTCAAACACTATTGGATCCAAATGGATATATCGGATTAAATACAGAGCTGACGGATCCATTGACCGCTACAAAAGCACGTCTTGTTGCTCAAGGTTTCAATCAAGTATTGGGTTGTGACAACCGTCACCCTTATCTTTTAGCAAGTTGTCAAATCTAGTCCGTGTACTTCCTATGTTTTTTAATCTAATAAAAGTTGAGTTCTTTCGATTATTATTTGGAAATGTTTACATTTTAACCGAACGTGTATACGAATACATTATTTAATCATGTTATATTTTGGCATTTAAAAAATATTAGTTATTTAGTGAAACTAATAAAAAGTTTTAAAAGTGTAAGATTTATAAAATTTAAAAACATTTTAGTTAACTTATTTTAACTAAGTTAAAGTTTTACAAAAGAAAACTCAACCAAGTTGTTATAATATTAACCAAGTTAGTCAAAGAGGGACTATTTCTGCCATTTTATGAATGTTTCAAAAACTCAATCCCTCCTTCCCTCTTCTATAAGTGTACTTCTAACAGAGCGGCAATATGAAATCTGTGCGTGGCAATATGAAATCTGTGCGCGGCTATAACAATAAAATACACAAAGTGCATGTTTAGGTAAGTTTATTTAAGTCCAATCAATATACAATTGCTAGTATCATACTATCCCAACCTTAAACCAAACACTATCCATAGGTTTTGCTAAAAAATGATTAGATTCTGGTTATTTCATATATAAAAATAACCTTCTAACTACATTCTCAAACATCTTATACCAATAATCGTAACAATCGTCTTTGTAAATAGCAGTTTGGTAGAAAGACCATCTATTTAATAACCAAAAAATTCGTGATATTATTTATTAGAAAAATGAAATAGAACATGCCTCGATGATCGATTGCCATGTTGACTTGAGCATTGATACAATATATTTGTGATAGACTTACCACAAAAAAAAACGTATTCTGTATTGGTCTCTAACCACGTTTAGCCTATGTGTGTGGAATCTGCATATGATGGGCTGTTGTAAGTAATAATGTGTTCATCTAAAAACAATTTGCAACAGTGATACTTGTGTATGGTGTAGGATCGGTTTATGACAAAAACATATAAAGATCACACAAGTATAAGCAAATCAGGTGCGGAAATCATAATTCACATGCAAAATGATATAAATCGAAATCAGAACGCGTTAAGCATCATTTTCAATCCGTTTTTCATTAATATTAGAGAGATAATCCTTACAAACTTGAATACAATGAAAAACAAATGTTTAGAGAACCTTCTAGACACACCTAGAAACACACACACACTTAACCTCTAGACAAAATGACCGAATGTTAAGTTTCCAACACAACACAACTTAACCTATATATAGCCAACCCATTCGACCTCTTACAAGGTCGAATGGCCCGTTCGACCCATCGAGGGTGCGAACCAGCTACTCATAAACAACAACAAACATTTGACCAATAATAAACACATTTGACCTAATAACAATGTTCATTCGACCTCCCGAATGGTCGAATGAGTCTTCGAATCTACCAAAATCTTCAAGTCTTCGATAATCTTTATGTAATCCGAAAGCAATAGCCACACAATGCACTTACAAACTCCTTCTTGACTGTTGCTCGGATTGTTTAGGCACGTTCGTCTTCAACTTGATCTTGAACTTACTTTTCACATTCATACTCAAACCTTCATTTGTAGATGTGCGCTTCTAATTAGGTTCCGGTATCAATTTCATCGGTTTGCCCAACAGCTTCCTATAATCGCATCCAGCATACACTTCCCATGCGAAACAAAATATTGCAACCTTTTGAAATCTCCAAGCAGGTTCAAGATCTGGAATGTCAAAGTGTATTTGATTGTAATACAAAGTGTCGATGTCATCTTTCGAGCAATTGATTAACCACATTGGATCGAACACGCGTATCTTCTTGCACATAAGCTTTGGGTTCTTCTCATGTAAAACAATTACAACTTCACCAGTTCTCCAATCATAGTACCAGAAAGCAAAATCTTTGCTAAAATGTTGATGGATAGGCATCAAGGGAATATTCTTCATACACTTCGGTGGTTTATACTTCAAAGTCAATTTTGGTAAACCGTTCTTCAGGTCAATCTCTTTGTGAACGATTCTTTTAGGAAATTGAGGCATAAATGAATCCCATTTGGTATGGCTTTCCCTCGTCATCTTTTCTGCCATCCAATGAATACCGCAAGAACTATCACAACCTGTAATTTGATGTCTACAAACATCTCTCACAGCCCAATATGGAAGAGTTTTAATCTCATGCAAACGATTAAAGTACAGAATTCCTTTCTCCCATTTAATACCAATACACCTGAGCTATGGAAAGTACTTCCATGCCAGAGCATGTCCTTTAAACACTTCACTGTGATACGTGTAGAATTCACCTAGTATTCCAGGTATAGGTTGTCTTGCCTCATCCTCACTCAACTTCTTCAATAAAACCTTCAAAACATCTGATTGCTTGAACACACTAGCTTTTTCAGCTTCATCATCAAATACTTCATCAATGATCTTCTTCCCTTTTTCCTCAGCAATCTTTTCGGCTTCATTGAGAGTTTCATCATCAATGATAGGAATACTGGTTTTATAAAACAGCAAAAATAACTATTTTCTGAGAAAATACATTTTATTTCAGTTTATCATACTTAGAAATAATTTCCCAAAAATTTTGAGATTAACATCACTAAAACGAATTTTTATTCAATTAATTATGATTAAAACAATTTAAATCAATAAAAATATGAAAATAATTTATTTTCCAGAAAATAAAAATGTGATAATTTTCTTTAGGGTATCAAGATGTAACACCTAAATTTTCATAATTTTTGGAGCAAAAGAGAATTTATTATGAATATTTTAAGTTTTTACATGTTTATATATAAATAATGAATAAAAAATAAGAACAATATAAGATTTCAAATAAAGATTCAGAACCCATAGGTCCCCAGGTTTCGAAAATAGGTTGTTTAGTTGATACAGAAAAGGACAAGCCACTTCACCACAATCTCTTTTGTTGCTAAAATTGAATATTAATTGTATTTATGCACTATCCACACTTCATCTTCTTCCCCAATGTATAAATCCTAACCCTCAGTAGCGGAGCCACCTTTGTTGTATGGTGGGCCGGTGCCCACCCTAAGACCAACATTATTAGTGTTTCTATTGTTAATTTTTTAACCTGGCCCATGTGCTCACGGAGAAATTTGAAAGGCCCATGGAGTTAGTAATAAAATAATGGAGCTGATGAAAATTTCGTGGGTCTTTGTTTAACCATATATCAAAGTGATTAATTCTTATTTAGTATCTTTATTAATCTCATCATTTTAATACATATTATCTATATATTAATAGCATAGTGTTTGATCATTTCCTGTTTTTTTTTTATATTTATTAAAAATCTCTTTATCTTGTAATTTTAATTGGTAGCAATCTCTAAATAAAATGTTTCTAATACATACTTTATTTTTAATATAGGTTTAAATTGTAATATACATTATTTTTTGGTGAATTGGTGTTGTTTTCGGAATCGTATTATGACAATTTTTAACGCTTGGTTAATTGTGTTTTACAAGTAGATTTACTACTCATGTTATTAATGAGAATGTAATCGAGCATTTTCAAAACATGAAACACATAGAGGACAAATGTAATTGAGGTATGTCATCATCATATTTAAATATTTAATGAACAATATTGTTGTCGTTCTTAACTCATTTTTTAACCGACTGGTATTGTGCCTACCCTACATAAAAATTCTGTATCCGCCACTGCTAACCCTAGATTCTTATCACCTTCAATTCGATTTAGATGGGACCTGAGTTCATTGGGGCTTTTAAAGATTGAAGAAAAGAAACGAAATGGCACAAAAAGAAGCGACTTACAAAGGGTTTTGAGAGCCGAACTCGACATAATAAAACCCAACAAAAATTCGTAAATCCGAGGCTAATATGGACGATTTTTAAGTTTTTTAAATGGGTTTAAATCCTTGCAAGTACAAGGTGAGGTTGACAATTAAGGTATTAAAAATTTGCCGTTTAAAAAAAAGCTGCTTTTAAAACGATTCATGCTTGGAAGTGATACATGATGTTTAATGGCACAATTTGTTTGACTTGGGCTTTTTGTAGTTGGATTTTGTGTTGTTTGTTTCTTTTTTATAATGTTGACGTTTAAAAGGCGCGCACTTTTATAATAATGTGGAATTTTAATAATCACTTGTGTTCAATTTTTTTTCAAGACATGTGAGTTGTATTTGACTAACTTTCCTTTGTGAATTTAATATGGCTCTATGTAAATACGAATTTGTCATAAATATACAAAAGTTTAACATAATATACTATAGGTTAGAGTCCCGTGGGGACCTACGGTTCACCTGAAAGTAAAATGAAAAAAAAGTAGGAAAATAAGAATTGTATTATGCAATTTGTTTTGGTTACTAAATGTTTGATAATGCAATATGTATGAATTTTGATGTTAAATGCAAAATGTCATCTAACAGTTTAATGTAACGAAATGATGGATATATCGAGTAAGTAAAGTTTAATTTGATAACTGCAAACTACATAGCATACTATCACAATATCACACATTACATCATTTGGGTAATATCTATATTCTAATCATAACTAAGCTTAAGCATAGAACACTTATCATTTAGTTAGGGCGTAACGAACTTCAACCAATATCACACATTGCATCAGTTGGGTAATATCTATATTATAATCATAGCTAAGCTTAAGCATAGAACACTTATCATTTAGTTAACGAACTTCAACCAATGGTCCATTTTCATTACTTCAATCAAAATCTTCCAAGTCTTACTCATTGATAGCTGATTTTTCACTTTCGAAGTTGTTATCATTGTCATCACGATCCTCGGAGTGCAACTCATTTTAAATAATTTATGAAAACCTCCACCATTGTATTCCATATTTGTGTTCTGCATAAAATATAGTTGTTGTAAATATATGGATACGGTGAAAAGTAAATCAAGAAACAATCCTTAACCCACTTACTTGAATTGGTAGCTTAAATTTTACATGTTATCTCTCCAATGGTTCAAACCGATTACATAGCTAAAAAATAAGTAATAAGAAAATGGGTCCAATGTCACATGCTATAATATAAATTTCCTATATTTTATTAAAAAAATAGACACCAAAAGGATCAACCCCAGACACATTTCAAAATGTAGCCAAAATGACCCATTATACACACACTTTAGGCAACTTTGGTCATGTTACAAAAAGCCGCCAAAAAACGTTATTATTTAAACTATGTAAATATAGTACTTAACAATTAAAAATCTTAATAAATAACATTAAAAATCTTAATCAATCATTAAAATCAATGACATTAAAATAATCTGCGTCTGAAATTGCCTTACCCATTATATACAAATTATTATTAACATCTTAAAATTAGCACACTTAAAATTAGCACACTTATTGAAATCAAGATGATGATTATCGTTTAGTGCCAATTGATTAAAGGAAAGTCGTAATATCAAAATGAAAGTCGGACAACAATGTTAAAATAAAATTCGTAATATTAGTAACATCAATAAATAAGATTAAAAATCTTAATAAATAACATCAAAATCATAATCAATCATTCAAATAAATGACACTAAAATCATTAGCGTCTCAAATGGCCTTACCCATTATATACAATTTATTATTGATATCTTTAGTAATCATTATTAGTTGTGATTGAAGTAATATAATTATTTAATAGAAAGTAACATTTTGAAAATTTATATTATCATTTAATTTCGTTGTTAAAATTGGTATGACGATTAAATGATTTTATTATTTGTTAAGGTTTATATAGTATTGCTGTGTTTCGGACAATTCTACAAAATCAGAAATACTGTGCCTCGATTGACGTGATCGAGTAGGAATATTTATTTATATATTTGAATTATAAAAAATGGAAGGATTGGTAATTGACGTGAATTGGTCAACAAGGCTTAAAATTAGCATAATCAAACTCAAAGACATAAAGTCAAAGAATTGACCTCCATCAAATTAACAAAAACGTAAAAAGTTTTTACTCAGATTGAGTCAACAATATTAAAATTAAGGTCGTAATATTAGTAATAGCATTGAAAATTATCTTGAATACATTATATATTTTAAGAAACTGTTAAATAGATTTAAATTATATTTATTATTAAAAGAATAATAAGAGTGTAGCAAAATAAATGTACACTCTTATCTTCGGATTATATTTAAATTATAAACTTTTAAATAAATTTAACACTGTTAAATAGATTTAAACAAATGTTTAAAGGAAAGTCGTATATGTTTAGAAAAATATCGTTTCATGACAATTGATTAAAGGAAAGTCTTTGAATTATAAAAAAATGGAAGTTTGATAATTGACGTGAATTGGTCAACAACGCTTAAAATTAGCACAATCAAACTCAAAGACATATAGTCAAAGAATTGACCTCCATCAATTTAACAAAAACGTAAAAAGTTTTTACTCAGATTCGGTCAACAATATTAAAATTAAGGTCGTAATATTAGTAATAGCATTGAAAATTATTTTGAATACATTATATATTTTAGGAAACTGTTAAATATATTTAAATTATATTTATTATTAAAAGAATAATAAAAGTGTAGGAAAATAAATGTACATTGTTATCTTCGGATTATATTTAAATTATAAACTGTTAAATAGATTTAACATTGTTAAATATATTTAAATAAATGTTTGAAAGAAAGTCGTATATGTTTAAAAAAAACATCCTTCCATGACAATTGATTAAAGGAAAGTTGTAAGATTAAAATTAAAGTCGGTCAACAATATTAAATTGAATTTCGTAATATTAATAATATCAATAAATAAGATTAAAAATCTAATAAATAACAACCAAATCATAATCAATCATTCAAATCAATGACATTAAAATCATGATAAATAACATTAAATGAGATTAAAAATTAAAAATAAATGAGATTTAATTCGAAAATAAATGAAGTTAAATTGATTAATAACCAATCATTCATAATAAAATATAAATGAGAGTTATTATGGTAAATAAGTGAGAGTTATTTCGAAAAAAAATGAGGGTTAAATTAAAAATAAAAAATAAATAAGAGTTATTTCGAAAATAAATAAGGGTTAAAATGACTAATAATCAATTAGATTAAAAATTTAAAATAAATGATATTTATTTCAAAAATAAATGACGTAATAATCATTCAGATTCAATGACATCTAAAAATTAAAAATTATTGAGAGTTATTTCGAAAATAAATGAAGGTTAAATTGATTAATAATCAATCATTCATAATCAAAAATAAATGAGAGTTATTATGGTAAAATAAAATTTGTATTAATATTAATATAAATTAATGAGATTAAAAATTAAAAGATAGTAACAAATAACATTAAATTCGGTCAATTATTTATTAATGTAAATAAATAACAATCATTCAGATTCAAATTTCAAATTCAATAATATTAAATTCGGTCAATTATGATTAATGTAAATAAATAACAATCTTTCAGATTAAATAACATTAAATTCGTTCAATGAATATAAATTAATTTCGAACTAAATGAGAGTTATTATGGTAAAATGAAATTCATATTAATATTAATATAAATTAATGAGATTAAAAATAAAAATTTATGAGAGTTATTTCAAAAATAAATGAGGGTTAAATTGATTAATAATCAATCATTCATAATCAAATATAAATGAGAGTTATTACGGTACATAAATAAGATTTATTTTGAGAATAAATGAGGGTTAAATATAAAAATTAAAAATTAAAAATAAATGAGAGTTATTTTGAAAATAAATAAGGTTTAAATTGACTAAAAACCAATGACATTAAAAATTAAAAATAAATGAGAGTTATTTCGAAAATAAATGACGTTAATAATTTTTCAGATTTATGTAGGTGATTTCGCTACTATTTAATGACCCTTGAATGAGGGTCAGTGTGTATGGATACAGTATTTTTTTCCAAATCAGGAAAACATTTTAACTATTGTTATGTTATAATTGGTATCCTAATGAGTATATTTTGGGAAATAATTGCAATGAAAAATGCATAAAATTAGAAAACTAATTGCAATTGTAAATGATTATCATCTATCACAAATTATGAGTAAGAGAATAATTTTAAGTTAAATTATTGCTTATAAATAAATGACACGGTAAATTTAGTAAGAGAATAATTGTGTAAGAGAATAATTTAATTCGGTCAAATTATGAGTAATTCAATTTAATTCGGTCAAATTACGAGTAATATCAATTTAATTCGGTTAAATTAAGTGTAAGAAAAATTAGAATATTTACAAATTATGAGTAAAAGAATAATTAAGGCACCCCAAACCCGAGATGTGTGAAGTAGTCCAAACCGGACTATGAAAAAGTTTAGAAAGTTGTCTCATCCGAGACGTAAGCTTTTTGAGAAAAGAGTAGTGAAACTCACCTGGTGTTTGTGCGAGAGATCTAGCAAAGCAGAGAAAGTAACTACCATTCCAACAAAGATTTCCCTATGAGTATTAAGACATATTAAACTATGTTCTTGTTTATTACATAAGTTCGGCACCCACTGTTGTGAACCACATCAAGTTGTGTAGATCATGTTTCATGTATAAGAAGTTTGATCTAAAAATGTTTCATGAATCCATGTGTAATGTGAAACCAATTATTTCAACACTAGATAATATAATTGATCACATAAGTGAAACAATATGTGAATAATAATCAACTTATTAATGCTAGAAGAGGGCCATTTCTAATAATCAAAAGGCCTAAGCTTGGGTTCACAATAAGGGCCGCATACAATGACTAGAAGGGGTTAGTAGTTACCTTAATATGAAGCGACTAGGTGTGACCTTAGAGCTTCTTGGTGGCCTTCCTAGGCTCGACGATGGGAAGAAGGGAGGGGTGAGTGTGAGCCGAAGCTAGAGGGAGGTTGTGGAGAGGTGTGGTTCGGCCTCAAGGGAGCCGAAGGAGAGAGTGTGTGTGAGAAAGCAAGAGAGATTTTTTTTTGTGTTGGTGTGAAGGATGATGAATGATCATAACCTCCTTTTACACCCGGGGTACTCCCGCACTATGGATAGGGGACATCCCCTAGCTTGGAAATATCAGCCTCCACAACCAAGGCCTGCGCCAAGTATGCCTTACACCTACGTTGCAACATTTTCCCCGCCTTTAGAATAGAAATGACCCGAGGTAATGAGCAACCATTGTGCCCATGGACAGTAATACGATACCCATCAGGAGTTGTAAGTCGCACGAGTCTCTGTCTGCACACAAAGTGAGCCTCCACGGTAGCCAGCCAGTCCATCCCAAGAATAACATCAAAGCAACCCAATGACAATAAGTACAAGAGAATAGGAAGACATGGCCCGATAACTCGATCCGACAATTATCTACTGCCTTGGTCACAAGGAGTGAATTTCCTACTGCAACCTTGTCCTCGATTAAATGTCTAGTATCCTTGGGATCTTATCTAACCCAATACAAAAGGTGATAGACACAACCCATACCAAACATTCACGACAAAACCGTCACATGATCCGTCACAAGACATATTCAAGATGTGTAAAGTAAGAGTAAACTTCTAATAACGTTGATCAAGTGTGATTAGCTGTTTACTTTACTTTAGTCACCCTAAACACAACAAGTTACGACCACATTAACAATTCTGTCTACACATTGACACAAATACACATGGTATTTAGCTATTAAACCTTAAAGGTTTGCAATTAACAAACGAAGAAGGGAATTCTACCCTACCTCAAAACACAAGAGCATACACCCCATATGAATTATGACAATTAAGCACTCAATAAGAGCCATCATAACATACTTAAAACAAATATAGTTATTGGGTTTCCTTCTAACACATTATGTATCTAAGTGTTAAACGAGAAGCATCCCAACCTATGTGTCGTACATTACGCACTACATAATAAACTTCCCATACTAGATCAAAATGTAAAGGCACTAACCGCCCGTTTATTACTTCATGCTATTAAGCATCCAATGATGTGTGTGTGTGTGTGTGTGTGTGTGTGTATATATAGAGAGAGAGAGAGAGAGATGTCAAAAATAAGGATTACCTCTTGGCGTGCAGCTCCCCAGCAGTTGACATTTCTTAATAACATTTTGGTCCCATACCAGATTCGAGTTCGAGCATAAAATGCCCGAATCCCTCGAACCATTGCTCTGATACCAACTTGTAAGACCCGCAAAACCGGTGTCAAACAGTTGGCACTCAAGGACTAAAACCATGCTAACAATCTAAAAGAAATCTTATTTTATTTCAGAAAATTACGCAGCGGAATGTCAAATAAGTTTTTAAGTTTCCCAATATGGGTTTCCCGAAACGGTCAAAACAATAATTATAAAACCAACTAGAAAATTAGAAATAATATAAATGACGCTCGAGCAAAATCCCTTAGACGTCTTCTTATTTGAAATGTCAACTGCAACTAGGTAGCTCTACTGCATGCCATGACGTCCCTTTTATTCATCAACAAACCTGAAATCAATCTAACGTGTATGCAAAAGTCAGCTACGCTGAGTGAGTTCAGGTTTTATAAATTTATATAAACAAGTAATTTTTCAAAATAAGAATTAACAAAATACCTCAACCTCAAAGTTAACAAAAAGCGCAATTCGCTAATTTGTTTTTTTTCCATGCAACAATCAAACTCTAGGATAAGCGCAATCCGCCTATTTAACCAAGACTTCAATTACCGAATATAATAAGCGCATTCCGCTTATCAACACTAAGTAAAATCAAGTCTATTTAACTCAACCAAGACTAGAGATCAAAGCAGGCATCTCCCACTTCTGTCATAGCTCAGTTTATAATAACCCATATAACATAAACCATGTAACAACCATGACACAAAAATAATACCATAAATCAGAGCAGGCGTTTCCCACTTCTAATAACACATAAGCCATAAACTATGTGAACCATGACAAAACTATACCATACATCAGAGTAGGCCTATCCCACTTCTAATAACACATATAACTCAAACCATAATAATATCACATTAGGCGCATTCCGCCTGTTTACGTTTCATGCCAAAATAATATGTATGAGTTAATATGGATTTCATTCGTACACAAAATATATTTATAATTTCATAAAAAAATATTTTGTGACTTCAGAAAAATAATCTTGTGGGTTTAGCATGCACGTCGGCCCAAAAATATTTAGAAAAATAATAAGTAAAAGAGTGGGCACAAGAACTCACTTGATTAAAGTTTGCGAGTTGGTGAAAGCTAGAAACGAGCAAAGGCGTAGTCCGAAAGTGGCTTCAATACAACGAAGGATGGAAGCAATAATATATTGGTACCATGCTTTATCATCATCAACTTCCTTGCAAAATCCATATACACTTCCATCTACATGAACTCACGCACACCCATGCACCAATTTTATTTCATGAAAACCAACCTCATCACTCCAACATCATCATCATCCCTAATCATAGCATTCCATCACCAAATTCAAAATTCTAAAATTCTTGCATGTTTATGTAAGCCAAATGACCATCCAAACTATGGCCTCCATTCAAACCCCAATGAAAACCATGAATAGACATGTATGTAAGACACCTCACTCATAAAGCCTTAGCCAACAATCTGATTAAATACATGCATTCATACTATTGACCCATACACCAAACGAAAACTCATGACAAGATGATTAACATGCCATATACCGCATTGCCTCCTTCGTCAAACCCACATCCATCCACAACCACCACTCGCGTCGTCACGCTCCACCGTAGTCGCGGCAACCATCAGTCACCACCATTCACGATCGCACCATCACAACCGCGAAACCACCACAACCATCAACCATCATCCATCTTCGATCATCTACATCACCACATGAACCACCTTTACCCCAACCATCGCACACCGTGGCCACTTGCGGCCACACTCATTTCCGTCGACCTCCATAACACAACCGGAACCAACCCAAAAAATGAATCATGCATAACAAGTGCGACGCTCGTGAAACAAATGTAAAACGAAGTACCTTGTTGCGAACGGAAGCCGTGCGATTCGAACATCACCCGGAAGCACCACCGTCTTCGACTTCTTTTTATTTTTCTCCAGCCGTAAAAAAACCCACATGTTCTAGGGCTTACCCCTTTATAAATTGCATAAAACTCATAATTTACGAATTGACCCCTCAAATTTTGATATGGTGATAACTTACTACCAAAGTTATCTTTAAACGTGTCCATCATTGACTACTAGGCCCCTCTATTTACTATAGGTCATGACAAAAGCATCAAACTCGATAACAAAAAAACCCGATGTTAGTCGGTTAGTTGATTCCATCTAAAAAATATATGGCAAAATTTTGGGATGTTACAAAGATTGTAGGATAATTAGCTAATGAAAGTGATGGATCATACATGCTTCCTCATGCTAAGATCTATGATGGTGATGGGAGCGTACTTCGGCCGCAAATCATGAGGAGGGGAGGACAAATCCACTTACTTTTACACAAGACAGAACATTCATATGATCATTTTTTGTTACAACTCAGAACAAAAAAGTAACAAACATGACACAAAACCAATACTATAGATCAGAGCAGGCATATCCCACTTCTATCATAGCCCAGTTTATAAGGTCAGGTAGTGGCCAAACACAACAACTTTTCATACGGTGGCATCCCAATAGTGGCATGATAATTCCAGCTACCGCCAAAATCGATAATGCATGCCCGAAGAATATCTTCGAGAGGTTGGATGGTTCTTTTCGACTGACCATCCGTCTGCGGATGATACACGGTGCTGATGTGTAACCAGTACCCATTCACATAGAACGAGTGTCCCTATTGGAAGTAATAGACACTGGCACCCGTGCTTTCATACGATCTCCCATAGGAATAATTCTGCCAACCTTTTGGAGTTAAACGTCTCCCGTATCGGCAAGAAGTGAGTACTCTTTGTCATCCAATCCACCACCACCCAAATGGTGCAAACACCTCGGGCGTACGGGGTAGCTTAGTGATGAAATACATAGTAAGATACTCGCACTTCCATTCTGGTACCTCTAAAGGTTAAAAAAAATTTTTCAAACGGTTTCTGATTTTCTGCTTTAACCTGTAAACAAGTCAAACACCTGCTCACATAAGTTGCTACCTCATACTTCATTGCTGGCCACCAATAGTTCTTCTTAAGATCTTGATGCATGTTGTTGCCCCCGGATGATTAGAATGGCGGTTTCGTGTGCCTCATCCATGATTTTATCC
The DNA here is from genome assembly GCA_028751855.1 of Ambrosia trifida. Lineage (NCBI taxonomy): Eukaryota > Viridiplantae > Streptophyta > Magnoliopsida > Asterales > Asteraceae > Ambrosia > Ambrosia trifida. The sequence continues at coordinate 57,066,844 of CM054128.1, read as the reverse complement.
CTAAACCCTCCATATCGAGGTACCCACATTCAGTCTTTTATGAACATAACCCCTGTCTCCATCACTTCCCATAAGTCATTGCTGCCCCCCACATACGCTCTGTCATAATTCGCTCCACCTGTAAGGCTTTAATCTGGGCACTAGAGATCTCTTCACTATATCCAGTTTCAAAATAAGCTGACAAGACTTCACCCAAATGGGTTTAGGCCTCTCCTTTCGGCTCAACGCGTTTGCCACCACGTTAGCCTTTCCTGGGTGATACTCAATCTCCACATCATAGTCATTGATTTATTCCAACCACTTGCCCTGCCTCATGTTAAGGTCCTTCTGCTCAAGAAATATTTCAACTCTTATGGTCGGCATAGATGATACAAGGAACCCCATGTAAGTAATGTCCCCAGAGTTTAAGCACAAAAACAACAGCTGCTAACTCCACATCATGAGTCGGGTAATTAATCTCGTGGGGTTTCAGCTGGCGGGAGGCAAGTGACACGTCCGAATAAACCACTAGATCTCCGTCTAATCTGGCAAGACTATGATCGGTGCACGTGTCAAACTTGTAAGACCCGCAAATCCGGTGTCTAACTTTACTTTAGTTCAAGAAACACGTTCTCTTGGTCCGAGTCCCAAACAAAACTCACTTCATTCTTAGTCAGTTTAGTCAGTGAGCTATCTTGGAGAAATTATGTATGAACCTCCGATAACAACCTGGCAAACCCAAGAAGCTACGAATCTCAGACAGTGATTTTGGTGTCGCCCAGTTCATCACTACCTCCACCTTCATGGAATCTACCATGGTACTAACGGAATTGATGACACGGGCCAAAATACTAACCCTCATGAAATTAGAAAGCACCTTTGAGAATTTTAGCACAAAGCTTCTCATTCCTTAGAGTTTGAAGAACCTTCTTGCGATGTAAAATATGGTCTTCTTCTCTTTCGGAGTATATGAGCATGTCATCAATGGAAACAATAACAAAATAGTTGAGCATCAGCCTACGCACCCAGTTCATCAAATCCATGAATGTCGCAACACGTTAGCCAGGCCAAAAGAAATTACCAAAACTCATCATGTCCATAACGAGTACGGAAAGTGTCCTACTCTCATATTTTCAGCTGATGATAGCCCGATCTAAGACCAATCTTCGAGAGCCAACTAGCTCCTTGGAGCTGATCGAAATAATCGCCGATTCTCAGTAAGGAGCAAATCCTCCAATTGAGATAAGAATTCTTTCAACTACGCAGGTGCTAGTCGGTAAGGTGCCCTGGCGAAAGGTTTAGCTTCCAGCACGAGGTCTATTTGGAACTCAACCTCGTGTTCCGGTGGAAAATCCGTCAAATCCTCGAAATTACACCCGGGGTACTCTCGCACTATGGATAGGGGACATCCCCTGGCTTGGAAATATCAGCCTCCACAACCAAGGCCTGCGCCAAGTATGCCTTACACGTACGTTGCAACATTTTCCCCGCCTTTAGAATAGAAATGACCCGAGGTAATGAGCAACCATTGTGCCCATGGACAGTAATACGATACCCATCAGGAGTTGTAAGTCGCACGAGTCTCTGTCTGCACACAAAGTAAGCCTCCACAGTAGCCAGCCAGTCCATCCCAAGAATAACATCAAATCAACCCAATCACATTAAGTACAAGAGAATAGGAAGACTATGGCCCGATAACTCGATCCGACAATTATCTACAGCCTTGGTCACAAGGAGTGAATTTCCTACTGCAACCTTGTCCTCGATTAAATGTCTAGTATCCTTGGGATCTTATCTAACCCAATACAAAAGGTGATAGACACAACCCATACAAAACATTCACGACAAAATCGTCACATGATCTGTCACAAGACATATTCAAGATGTGTAAAGTAAGAGTAAACTTCTAATAACGTTGATCAAGTGTGATTAGCTGTTTACTTTACTTTAGTCACCCTAAAAACAACAAGTTACGACCACATTAACAATTCTGTCTACACATTGACACAAATACACATGGTATTTAGCTATTAAACCTTAAAGGTTTGCAATTAACAAACAAAGAAGGGAATTCTACCCTACCTCAAAACACAAGAGCATACACCCCATATGAATTATGACAATTAAGCACTCAATAAGAGCCATCATAACATACTTAAAACAAATATAGTTATTGGGTTTCCTTCTAACACATTATGTATCTAAGTGTTAAACGAGAAGCATCCCAACCTATGTGTCGTGCATTACACACTACATAATAAACTTCCCATACTAGATCAAAATGTAAAGGCACTAACCGCCCGTTTATTACTTCATGCTATTAAGCATCCAATGATGTGTGTGTGTGTGTGTGTGTGTGTGTTTAGAGAGAGAGAGAGAGACATATGTCAAAAATAAGGATTACCTCTTGGCGTGCAGCTCCCCAGCAGTTGACATTTCTTAATAACATTTTGGTCCCATACCAGATTCGAGTTCGAGCATAAAATGCCCGAATCCCTCGAACCATTGCTCTGATACCAACTTGTAAGACCCGCAAAACCGGTGTCAAACAGTTGGCACTCAAGGACTAAAACCATGCTAACAATCCAGAAGAAATCTTATTTTATTTCAGAAAATTACGCACCGGAATGTCAAATAAGTTTTTAAGTTTCCCAACATGGGTTTCCCGAAACGGTCAAAACAATAATTATAAAACCAACTAGAAAATTAGAAATAATATAAATGACGCTCGAGCAAAATCCCTTAGACGTCTTCTTATTTGAAATGTCAACTGCAACTAGGTAGCTCTACCGCATGCCATGACGTCCCTTTTATTCATCAACAAACCTGAAATCAATCTAACGTGTATGCAAAAGTCAGCTACGCTGAGTGAGTTCAAGTTTTATAAATTTATATAAACAAGTAATTTGTCAAAATAAGAATTAACAAAATACCTCAACCTCAAAGTTAACAAAAAGCGCAATTCGCTAATTTGTTTTTTTTTTTCATGCAACCATCAAAGTCTAGGATAAGCGCAATCCGCCTATTTAACCAAGACTTCAATTACCGAATATAATAAGTGCGTTCCACTTATCAACACAAAGTAAAATCAAGTCTATTTAACTCAACCAAGACTAGAGATCAAAGCAGGCATCTCCCACTTCTGTCATAGCTCAGTTTATAATAACCCATATAACATAAACCATGTAACAACCATGACACAAAAATAATACCATAAATCAGAGCAGGCGTTTCCCACTTCTAATAACACATAAGCCATAAACTATGTGAACCATGACAAAACAATACCATACATCAGAGTAGGCCTATCCCACTTCTAATAACACATATAACTCAAACCACAATAATAACACATTAGGCGCATTCCGCCTGCTTACGTTTCATGCCAAAATAATATGTATGAGTTAATATGGATTTCATTCGTACACAAAATATATTTATAATTTCATAAAAAAAATATTTTGTGACTTCATAAAAATAATCTTGCGGGTTTAGCATGCACGTCGGCCCAAAAATATTTAGAAAAATAATAACTAAAAGAGTGGGCACAAGAACTCACTTGATTAAAGTTTGCGAGTTGGCGAAAGCTAGAAAAGAGCAAAGGCATAGTCCGAAAGTGGCTTCAATACAACGAAGGATGGAAGCAATAATATATTGGTACCATGCTTTATCATCATCAACTTCCTTGCAAAATCCATATACACTTCCATCTACATGAACTCACGCACACACATGCACCAATTTTATGCATGTATTTATTCATGGTTTTCATAAAGCCTTAGCCAACAATCTGATTAAATACATGCATTCATACTATTGACCCATACACCAAACGAAAACTCTTGACAAGATGATTGACATGCCATATACCGCATTGCCTCCTCCGTCAAACCCACATCCATCCACAACCACCACTCGCGTCGTCACGCTCCACCGTAGTCGCGGCAACCATCAGTCACCACCATTCACGATCGCACCATCACAACCGCGAAATCACCACAACCATCAACCATCATCCATCTTCGATCATCTACATCCCCACATGAACCACCTTTACCCCAACCATCGCACACCGTGGCCACTTGCGGCCACACTCATTTCCGTCGACCTCCATAACACAACCGGAACCAACCCAGAAAATGAATCATGCATAACAAGTGCAACGCTCGTGAAACAAATGTAAAACGAAGTACCTTGTTGCGAATGGAAGCCGTGCGATTCGAACATCACCCGGAAGCACCACCGTCTTCGACTTCTTTTTATTTTTCTCCAGCCGTAAAAAAACCCACATGTTCGAGGGCTTACCCCTTTATAAATTGCATAAAACTCATAATTTACGAATTGACCCCTCAAATTTTGATATGGTGATAACTTACTACCAAAGTTATCTTTAAACGTGTCCATCATTGACTACTAGGCCCCTCTATTTACTATAGGTCATGACAAAAGCATCAAACTCGATAACAAACAAACCCGATGTTAGTCGGTTAGTTGATTCCATCTAAAAAATATATGGCAAATTTTTGGGATGTTACAAAGATTGTAGGATAATTAGCTAATGAAAGTGATGGATCATACATGCTTCCTCATGCTAAGATCTATGATGGTGATGGGAGCGTACTTCGGCCGCAAATCAAGAGGAGGGGAGGACAAATGTTCTAGATGATAGTGATAGCTCAATGCCATGTTTTGTCTCAATTGTTTGGATGTTGATGGATCATAGGCTCTAATTGCTAGTGTGGAAGCTTCTTGGGTGCTAGGGACCTATGGCCGCAATATTTAAAGAGTATGGAAGAGTTGTCTAGCTAATCTAACTTAGGTATTAAGCATGCTTGGATAGTGACCTTTCATAGATCCAAGAATTTCTCCATGTGCTATATAGACCACTAATTAATAGAGTAGGAATGTTTGTTTCTCACTAGGGTGGCTACTAAAGACAAAACGAAAACTTCCAAGTATGTGGGGGTGTATGTGTGTGTTCATATATATTTATATATATATATATATGTATGTATGTATGTATGTATGTATGTATGTATGTATGTATGTATGTATGTATGTATGTATGTATGTATGTATGTATGTATGTATGTATGTATGTATGTATGTATGTATGTATGTATGTTTGTTAACTTATAGCTTTTCTAGTCAAAGCCTAGTGTATGTACAAAGCCTAGTATATGTACAAAGCCTAGTGTATGTATTGTGTATATACATATATATATATATATATATATATACAAGCACATTTAGAAGTATAAGAGATTCATGTACACACATAGATTAATATTTATAAACTCTCGTAAGTTTAATTATGTATTTGTCAATCTATGATAGCCCATAGATACATACATCTAGTGTGTGCACATGTGACTTACCTAGTTAACTCTAGTCAAGTAGAATGCAAGAAATCTAGGTGCAAGTAACTAGAGTTTAGTTAAATCAGGAACCTGAAATTATGAGGTATCACATCATCCCCAAGTTGAAAAGAATTTCGTCTCGAAAGTCAGCAAGTAAGCAGTAAAGCTTGCTAGAAAAATGTATGCTTGGTTCCCGGATGTCACATCATCCCCAAGTTGAAAGGAATTTCGCCCCGAAATTCACTTTATGGGAGCTGCTTTATGTTTAGTGTTTGATCTATGTACAGGTTCAGGTTCAGTAAAGAGGTGTGGGTATTTGAGCCGCATTTGATCCCTGCTTTCCCACGTGTATTCCGATCCTAGACGGGAATTCCACCATACCTTAACAATAGGTATGGTACTTTGTCTGAGTTTCTTGACGCCTTACTCAAGAATCTCCACCGGTTCCTCCATGAACCGTAGCTGGCCGTCCACCTAGATCTCTTCTAGTGGCACTACGCGTGTCGTGTCAGCAAGACACTTCTTTAGATTTGAGACGTGAAACACATTGTGAACTCCACTGTGTACATCAGGCAGGTTTAACCTGTATGCTACTGGACCAATCCTTTCGACGATCTCGAATGGTCGAACGTACCGCGGGTTCAACTTTCCCCGTTTCCCAAAGCGTATCACACCTTTCCAAGGTGACACCTTTAGCAAAACCTTATCTCCAACCTGGATCTCCAAAGGTTTCCTACGCTTATCAGCGTAACTTTTATGTCGATCACGAGCAACAGCCATCCTGTTTCTGATTTGCACGATCTTCCCAGATGTTTCGTGCACGAGTTCGGGACCTGTCAATTGGCTATCCCCAACTTCAGTCCAGTAGATGGGAGACCTACACTTGCGTCCATATAGTGCCTCAAAAGGTGCACACTGAATAGAAGTGTGGTAACTATTGTTATACGAGAATTCGATTAACGGCAAGTGCTTATCCCAACTGTTTCCAAAGTCCACTACGCACGCTCGTAGCAGATCTTCCAAGGTTTGAATGGTACGCTCACTCTGTCCATCCGTTTGTGGGTGATAGGCTGTGCTCATATCTAAGCGAGTTCCCAAAGCATCTGGGAGAGTAGTCCAAAAATGAGAAGTAAATCGTGAATCACGATCGGTTATGATGGAAGTAGGCACCCCATGCCTAGAGACGATCTCTTTAAAATAAAGGTTGGCCATAAAAAGATTCCATAAAAAAACATAACATGCATCTACTGTGTTTCCGAGAATTAAAAGATTTCATAAAAAACATAACATGCAAATGCAAAAAACATCATATAAAAAAACACACGACTAAATAAAAGATACTGATAAAAAAGAGGGAACCCATATACAAAACTATGCACCACCTGCCCCACCCTGTTCCTAGACATTGTCATGGTTTATAAAATGCCCATTCCACACGTACTACATACATGTGGAAGAAACATTTACACCATATCAAAAAAAGACACCCAACAAAAAATGACTGACAGGGGCGAGTTTTTCATGCGGTATTCTTAGTTACATACCATAAAACATACTGAGAGGGGGGGTTTATAAATACACAGGCAGCTGCTTGGGGGGCCAGTTCATACCAGAACTAGGGGTCTGCATCCTTCTTCTTCAGCGGACAGTTCCTGGAATCATGGTCAGTCAAGAACTCTATACAGGTCTTGCATTGGCGCGGATGCTTCTTCTTTTTTGTCACAGCTTTCTTACCTAAACCCACTAGTCGGCGATTGGTACCGCATCCCTTGTTCCTAATGCCATGTGGATTACTGCACGAAACTTCAACCTCTTCTGGAACACCTAACAAGTTGGCGATGACATTCTGGTTCGAACCCTCTGGTTCCGCTGACTCAACGACCTTACCCACCAGATCATCCTTCATCCCCTTCAATTTCTCTGAAAACATAGCTAAACGGTCAGGTGAAAGACTTAAGCGATCAACACATTGGTTGAACATCTCTAGCAATTCATTGCGCATGACGGCGTTGTCGTTGTTGTTGACCCCGTAAGGAGAATCTATGGTAAACACAGATTTGGGAGCGCATCACGCCTCCACCGGTCCATGATGTACTTGTCAAGGATTTCCTCGACTTTGGTGTACCTAAAAACACAGAAAATATGACGACACAAGTATCCGATTCGCGTCCAGGAATTACACAAACATGTTACATCTGCGTAACTGCGTTGGCAGAATCGACCTTAACCTGTACACATCACATTTTACATGGGGGGGGGGGATAAAAAGTAAAAAATAAATAAACAACAAAAACAAAAAAAATAAAAACAGGAAACAAAAAAAATTAGATTAAGGTCGTACCGTGCAGTCATTCACCGGGTCTGTCCGTTTGTCAAGATGCGTAACGGTGTACACCTTCAACCCGTCAACCTCTTCTTGATTTCTAATGAAACACCACAGCAACGGTTTCTGAATTTCCTTACGAACTTCGTGGAATATCGTTTGTGAATAAACCACATCACATTGCTTTTCAATCTCCATCCCGGTTTTAAATTCAGGCACCCGGCTATCAATTTGAAACTCCGCAAACCTCTGCTTGTATCATTGGGAGTCCATGGTGGTATCAAAACACAAAAAAAACTACACAAGCGTATTAGCCCAGCTAGAGTTAACTTTGAATGCTGCATAACTTTCGCACCGCGATGTAGTCTTCATGAGACACGACATGGGGATTTCGCAGAAGTATGCTGGCACCCAAAGCTCCCAGATATTGAACATGTCTCCTAACCACTCATTCTCAGTCAGCCCATACTTGTCAAGTAACTTTCCCCACCGGGTTTCAAATGTGGACGGTTTTATGTAAACGTTCCAAACCAGCTTATGGATTGCGGCCCGTACTTCTGAATTGTCAACAACCCCTCCAGCAAGCTATTTCTTGGCAATAAAAATACAAAAAAAAAAGCCACGTTTCAGCTAGAAAAATAAACACTGGTGTAAAACAAAACTGGTGTAAAAAGAAAAAAATGCACTACCTTGGCTGGCAGTTTCTTCATAATGTGCCACATGCAGAGCCAATGCCTTGCCTCAGTAAACACTGCAACCATCGCTTGCTTCATCGTTAGATCCTGATCCGTTAAGACTAAATTAGGTTGCTTCCCATGCGCTCCAAGAAACGTGTTAAGCAACCAGATATAGGACTCGATTGTCTCATTAAACAACATGCCTGCCCCAAACGTAACACATCGTTTGTTGTTTTCCACTCCGGTGAAGGGGACAAAAATCGGATTGTACCTGATTAGGACAATTAACACACAAAAACAAACCATTTTTTGTTAAAAAAAAGGCATAATAAAACATAGCACGCTGATTAAAAAAAACAAACACAAACTGATAGTTTACCTGTTTGTATGGTATGTTGCATCGAATGCAAGAACGTCGCCAAAAGCTTGATAGTTTATCTTCGATATCTCATCAGCCTGGAAAATTTACCTAAGCTCCCCATTAACAAGGCTGCACTTGAAATAGATGTTCGGCAAATGCTTCACCATGTCATTCAACTTGTCAATCAACATCTGCGAATCCATGTTTCAGATAAACATGTGCATGCTCTTGGCGAAATTCTTGTAGTCAGCAGGAGTGCTCTTCACATTGTGATGTCCTCCTTTCAGACTAACTTGCATCCTATGCGCTACTGTTGAACCAACTTTGTTGAGGCTTAGATGATGGATGAAATCCTTCGTTGCGAAATCTAGCTTCCTCCCTATTTTGGTTAAGTCGTTGTTATAAGCAGGAACCAACATATGATTGTGCGCCTCTTCAAAGTGATAAATCTGCCACATCGACGAAATGTTGCATATCTTGGCTCTGATGCTTGCTTTACAGTCGCACGCCTGGAAAGTTGACGGCCTGATTTTCAAAGAGCTTTCGTCTAGCGAGTCAAACTTCATTTTGGTTTGGGGTTTACCAGCCTTGGAGCACAAAATGTACCTATGGGTGATGACACCTTTAGCCCTTTTCACGGTTCCAATCCTGATGGAAAACCACACTTCTCTGAGTACGACTCATACATTTTAACAACATCATGCCACTCCCTGTACCTAGCATTCATATCCGGTTTTACATTGTCATCTACTATGGGTTTCCAGTACCAAGTACCATTGGGCGTAAACCAGTAAGCACACCCAGCCCCTACAAAAAAAAAAACAAAAAAAAAATGCTTGACCCCTATTTTTACTTTAGACCAAAACCCAAGTAAAACACTAATCTATTACGTTGGTGTAAAACCTAATAAACACTAACCTTTACGCTGGTGCAAAACTAGTAAACACTAATCTTTACTCCCCCTAACCCTATTTTTCCTGTAAAAAAACATACTAAAAACACCCCCACTACGCAAAAAAAAAAAAAAAAAAAAAAAAAAAAAAAAAAACACTAACCTTTAAGCAACCAGCCCCCCCCCCCTCTTTAACTTTCCTACCCAAATCATAAAACGAGTACACCCAGCCCCAAACACACTATAAAAACACGAACAAAAGACCAAAAAATTAGAATAAGGGTGTAGTGCACATTTTACCATCATCATCAACTACAGCCGGTTGGCTCACCGGGGAAATGTTGTAGGGATCAGCAAAAGAACCATCATCATCCGACGAGAAAACTCCCCCCTCGATCGACTCCTAAAACACATCCCCCATCTCTTCATCCTCATCGATGACCCTTTTCCCCTTGTCTTGAGTCGATCGCACACTACTCTCCTCCGTTCCATTTTCTGGTTCTGCACTTGCTTGATCTTTTTGGGTGAGGAAAAATGCAACATCCTCTATATCTTGTTCGGAGAAAATTCCAACCCTATAACCGGCATGATCCTCGTCGTCCATATTCACGGAAAACATCTTGTATTTTTAGGGTTTCTTATGGTTGTGTAATTGGGAGAGAGTTTGATCTACTTTTTGGGTGTTGCATGTCTGTAATGTATATGATGTGTATATATTTCTGTGGAGTTTGGTGAGACAAATTTGTGAGCGGGAAAAATACACCCTTGGGATGTGTATAAAACACTGACAATTGGGACAATAATTCAACACAAAAGTCTGATTAAAAGACACTTAATTGTACTTAAAGGAGAGATAAACATAGTGTTTAGATGAAATCTCGGTTTGGGACCGAAATCATGGATCGATTACGTGAATAGAACTTAGTTTCAGACGGAAGATTTGAGACAAAACAGATGAGAAATCGTTTTAGGATCGTAATCATGAACCGTGATCTCACGAATATCAACCGTAGGGTGCGGAATCCCCTCCGATCGTGCTAAATGATTCAGAAATAAACGTAATCGATCGTGATGAAAACAGATAACGAATCACCGAGCAATTTCCATAACTTTACTCTTGTATTAGATCAAATATCAAGGATTACACATGAAATACTAGACCTAATACAGAGAATATCACACACACAAAAACTAGGGAAAAACTCCAAACGATAACTCCCACTAAAATAATAAACTTTTCCCTATTTATAGACTCCCACCTTCGCCCCTTTCATGAGGTCGAAGGTGTTCATTCAACCCTTTAAGGGTTCGAATGAAGCCTTATCTAACATTCAATCTACATCCGACCAGTAATAAACTACATTCGACCATCCGACAGGTCGAATGTATCTTCAAGCTAAAGTCTTGGTCGTTTTTCTGATTATCTGAACCTTCGACATTCAGTACTGGATCACTAGCTGGGGACATACATGAATAATGCACTTACAACAGAAATAGATAATAACAACGTCAACACAGATTCATATTACATCAGAAACGGTTACAGACACTATCATCAGTAGATTAAACATCTATCTTGAGGCCGGGGGAGGTCGCGCATGACCTCCCCCTTGAGAGCATTCTAAGCACAAACTCGCAATCTTCGAATGAAAACAAACACATGAGATTGCTATTTATAGGCCCAGCTCGTTCGACCTCCTATAAGGGTCGAATAAACTAGTTCGACCTGTGTAAAGCATGAACCAACACATAATGTGTTGGTTCGACCCTTCTATATCTGGTTCGACCTCATGAAGGTTCGAACCAACCAGGTCTACCTTAAACAAATGCATCATATCCATAAAATGCCCTTTTGGATCACCACAATCTCATGTTATACAACATACGACTCAACCCTAGTCTATTCGACAGTGACGTCCACATAAAGTGCATCAACAATCTCCCCCTTGGATGTTGCTGGCGAATGCTAAACACAACTTGCATTTTCAGTCAGTATTGTAGAAGTATCAGGCATGTTGGTGCATCAACAATCTCCCCCTTGACTGATGCTTCACAATGTTTCTCTGAGATCCCGTAAGATAATGATAATCAACATGTTCTTGAGTAACTCCATCTGTTCGATAGGTTGCTGATGTTTCAAGCTTCCTGATTGAGAATACTAGCCATAGACGAGTGGATCAAGCATCCAGAAGTTTTCAGCGGGAACTACCGTTACCATTGCGGACTTGAAATGCTTCAGAAACTGAAGTTTTCGACGGGGCCTAACAATAACCACCAATAGCTCTTGAAATTCTTCAATGCTATAACCTTGAAACTTTCTTTGGATCTACGTGCTACATGACTCCTACTGGGATCCCTCATTACTTTCAGAACATTGGATCTCAGTCTTGATTCGCTTGTAAATAACAACTTTGTTTGAACAAGTTCCTTCAAACATACTGGAACTAGGTTGACTGTTCACAACTTGCGGAATAAGATCTATCTGTTTTGGCCCATAATAGTCATCTGAATCGGATCATCGTACCACAGTACTCTTGATTCAATTGACTACCCCACAATATCACATTTCATCATCACAAACAACTGATCAGAAACCCATCTGTTACAATTACTAGATCTTACACCTTCATTTCTCTTCAATATCCATGTCTAGCATCAAAATTTTCTCCCGAAATCTTCAAAAACTGCCTTTCAAAATTTATTACCTCAAAAAATATCAATTTTCCAAGCTATATGTCGAGGGTTCGAACCAAGGAATAAAGTTTCATTCGACCCCTTTGTAAGGTCGAATGAACACTGGTTAGTTCGAACGAGTTTCATTTAAGCATGACTAAAATTGAGATCTCTCGTTCGACCTGTCGTGAGGTCGAACGAACATGATCAAACTGGTTCGACCTCTATAACTAGTTGGTTCGACCTCTAAAACACTCGTTCGACCTCTCGAAGGGTCGAATCAATATCTTTCATTCGACCTTTTACAGAAAAACGTGTTCATCTTCAATATTTTCTGCAAATCAGTCCATAAACACTCTAATTATTCGAATTCAATGATGAAACTTGTACAGAAAGGTGCGGAAATGAAAACCTAACCCTCGAATGATCAAAAATTTTGAAGAATCACAGGAATCCAGTCACCAAGATCTTCTTCTACCACAACCGGTATCACCTTTGACTGCCAATTCAGCTTGACATTTTGGTGAATTCTATGCACTGACTTACTCAAGACACCTATCAGTACATACGAAACATCTTCATCCACATCAGAACCAGTCGGAAATTGTACAACCTCACCGAATTAGACCCGATATCCTTAATCACTTAATCCACCATAAGACAAACCGGCACCCCATAGATCTTGATCCATGCAATACGTTCATAATCTAAAATCTGACCTTCCCAATCTTCTAACGACTGAAACACAGAACTCCACAACAATTTACTCTCTAGAAACCATGTCTTATCTTCTACCGAATCAAACACAAGGACAACAAAAAACCCACCCAAATATTTTATCGTAACATTCCTGTTAATAGACCGAGAAAGCCACACTCTTAACTTGGTTAAAGCCAAAAAATCACATACCTTCCCCATCAACCCCACATTATACCAAGGTAATGTAGCAGAAACCTCGTCTCACACTGCAACCTCCATCACATTTTGCTCCGGATCAATACCTAATAAAGTGTCCCTGAAAGACTTACCCCCGACGCTGGACGAACCATTGATCTCCACCACAAGTGGAACAACCCCATCATTGACAACGTTAAGTGGTTCTTTTTCTTGTAACGGTCGCCACTCCTTATCGTTCTTCTTATTAACCTTTGCACCATCAACGAATCTATCAAGGACGATTTACAACTTATAACTCCCTATCCATACATCATTGAGGCTGTTCTCAAGCCCCTTCGGATCCGTTACGTTACCAAACGAAACGAAACAAAACCAAATCGCTTTCCAAGTTTATCGAACTTTCTTGCTATATAGGTACCTTGAATCTGACCATACCCCTTCAAAACCTGTACCAAGTCGGCCGATGAACATATTGGTGGGAGATTGGAAACAAAAACCTTAGTGATCTTGGTATTGGCATTAGCATCCACCTCTTAATGACGATTGGATCTTTGATCATTCTTGAATGGAACATCGAACCACCGGTCCACCTTGAAACGCTCCCGTCCCGTCATTTTTGACACCGTCATTATTCATAAGAACTTATTTGATAGTACATATTGACATGTTACATATTTTGGCATAATATGTTTGTAAATTGCAAAAGAAGGTAGTTATGTCACTTGCAATTATATTACATTCCAATTTATATGAAAGCTTTATAGATCAAACATAAATAAAAGCAGGCTCAAACATGGTAGGTACACTAGCACCAACTGCTTAAATGCAAGTACCCAAAATTCATCTATCAAACACACTTTTTCAAACTAAAGATTAGCATAAACTGAACCAACCAACCAAACTACATTATGGAAAAGGACGTACAACATTTTTGGGTAAGGTTCTAGTCACATTCATCAACCACTGGCTTCAAAGTGGTATTTTTAATTGGAGGGTGTGGAGGTCGGAGTTGACGAGGCAGAAAGTGGAGTAATGTTAATGTAAAACAAGGTGTTGGGATTCCGTTTGGTGTTCATTGTTAGTGCATGTTTGTGTGACAAATGCTTCTCTAGATTAGTATCGTTTTGTGTTGGTTGATAGTTTAATTGTAACATGCTTGACGGAGTTATAAGTCAAGTATGATAGTCTTTTGTTTAAATCCTAGCTAACATTGTTGATGAACGAAGATGGTATAGGAAAAGATGCCTTTGAGCATCTTCTCCTAAAGGAGAAGTTAGAGCATCTTCTCCTGAAGGAGAAGTTAGTGTATCTTCTCCTGAAGGAGAAGTTAGAGAAGGAATCTTTTCTTGGGCTTCTTCGTTCAGCCCATGCACTATAAATAGGTGCATGGGGTGTAGGCTAGGGTTAGAGTTTTTGGTTTGCAAGCTTGTAATTGATATTTGTTCCCACTGAAATATTATCAATAGGCAAGCCGGTTTTATATTATTCGTCGTGTTCTTCGTTCGTGTTGATTCTTAGTTTGCATAAACATCTATCAAGGGATTCCGCACCTTGATAGATCTGATCTGGCTTGTAATCGATCCATTCAAAGGACCTACAATTGGTATCAGAGCATGGTTACGAATCGGAAGGTCTAACCGCCTCTCGATTCACGATTGCTCTTGATTTTGGGTTTTATTTCCGCTAAAACTCAAAGAAGACGTGATACCGAGTAGTATTTGTTTAGTTTATAAAAAAAAAAGATTATGCTTCGAACAGTAAAAAAAAAAAAAAAAAAAGCTTTGATCGAAATTCTTGGGGATTAAATATGTTTTGGTCCCTTCTTTCTAAGATGAATATGTTTTGATGATTGATCCGTAAGTTGGATGGTGGCAATTGGATTTTTTTTTTTTTTTTGGATCTTGGGGTGATCCGTATGGTGCCTTAATTTTGTATGTTCATCTATTAGTTGAATACCATTAGTTTGATGCTACTGAATGTTCATGTGAATAAAATAATTTAACAAGTTAAATTCGTTTTTTTTTAACCTACAATTTAATTTAATTTAAGCTCGCAAAAATATCGGCTTAATACAAGCTTCTACACCAGTGGAGATTGAACAAATTAAACAAGAATGACAGCAAAATTTCCACCAAAGATATACTAGATTACAACAGAGATAGATCAGACACATAATGGTTTTCATTGGCTACCATGTCTGCAACAGTTTTCTCCAACGACCAAGTCTTTAGTAGCTGTCTAATGGGTGAGAGGTAACCAAAACGCCAGCCCCTTCTCCCATGAAAAAGCGATGATCATTATTTCTTCGAGACAAATGCATTATAGGGAACAAAAAGCTCGCAACATTATCGGCTTAATACAAGTTTCTGCACCGGTAGGAATCATCAAATCAGCCAGCTGTTTAAAGATATGATTTGCTGCAACACAAAATTAAGTAATTGGATGTCTCGCAAGCTGTTGAAAATGGAATAGCCTGGTCTAATAAACCCAATATCCGTAGCAGGAAGCACACAACCCATACATGTTAAACAATTTTAATTTAACATGTTAAATCTTTTAAATGTTAAGTTTTACAATAAGGTAGGAAACTCAAACATAAATAAACTATTTTAACATGTTATATTGAAACTTCCCGGTATCTTTACAGTAAGCAAATTAAAACTCAAATCAAGCGAAACTAGTTTCGAACAATTGCCAACACTTACAGGAATAGAACCAGTAAACATATTATTGTGCAGACACAACACCTGCAACCTAGTTCCACGACCACCTTCAAAAATCCCTTTAGGAAACCGTCCTAAAATCCGACTACAACTCATATCAAACCTCTCAAAACTCACCATACAAACAATGAATCCCTCAACTCTCCAACACAATTATTTAACTCAAGGTTTAACGCCTTGAACCTCTCACATTCCTAAACATATCCATCCGTAACTCGCTTGAAATATTATTCCGATACAAGTCAACCACTTCCAACTACAAACATGATTTAAATCTATAAGGAACCGAACCAGATATACTATTACCATAAACATTAAACTAAATATCCATAGCAAGAAGCGCACAACCCATACATGTTTAAAATAAGCACGCTTGCACACTCCATTTGAAAAATCAGATAAACTCTCTAATAACATGACTATTTAACATGTTAAAGAATTTTAATTTAACATGTTAAATCTTTTAAATGGTAATTTTATAGAAGGGTAGGAAACTCAAACAGAAATAAAATAATCGAACATGTTAAGTTCATTTTTCTTGAATCCACAAAATAATTTACTTATGTCGCCATTTTTTTAAAGGACGGATGGAAATTTGTCAAAAATAATCATGCTCAAACCAAAAAACATCAAACAAATTTTAACATGTTAAATATTTTTAATGTTACGTTTTTACAAATCTGGATGAGAATGCATAACTGCACACAAATAAATAGATGATAATCATGCACCGAAGGTACATTTTCCACATGAGAAATTGAAAAAATAACACCCAATACAAACACGACGACATCATTTAGGCTAAAAATGACACAAAGCATTTGGTTGAGCATGTGGAATGCATGACTACAAACAAAACAACAAATGACAACCAATACCTGGTATGTGAGTTCATCCAATCTTCAACAAACCAAAGCCTGACAGATGCAGAGGAGAAAGATATTAAATCCAATAACAACTGTCGAAACCCCCATAAAATGACGTAGCTATGCGTATATGGAAGACAAAAATGACAGAGAAGAAAAGCAGGTTATAAAAATGACAGAGAAGAAAATTAACATGTTAAGTTGATTTATTCCTAGAACTATCAATAAAATGCTTAAATAAAAACTTAGATCGGAATATTTGACCTCAAATCCAAGAATTATGATTAAACTCAACATAAATTGAAGAAACTGAATTATAATCAAAGAATTATGATTAAAGTAAACACTAGTACAACTGAAGAAACTGAACAGTGTTACCTCGTATATGGTTTTCTAGACGATTGAGCAAATTAAACAAGAATGACAGCAAAATTTCCACCAGAGACGTATTAGATTACAACAAAGATGGATTAGAGACATAATGGATTGCACTGGCTACCAAGTCTAGTAGTTGTCATCAAATCAGGCAAGTCGTTCACAAGTATGATTTGCTGCAACACAAAAGGAAGTAATTAGATGTCTCGCAAGCAGTTGAAAATATAGTAGGTTGTCTAATAAACCCAATATCGGTAGCAAAGAAGAGCACAACCCAGACATGTTAAACAGTTTTAATTTAACATGTTAAGTCTTTTAAATGTTAAGTTTTACAAGAAGGAAGGAAACTCAAACAGAAATAAAATAAGTTAACGTGTTAAATTGAAACTTCCCGGTATCTTTCCAGTAAGCAAATTAAAACTCAAATAAAGTGAAACCAGTTGCGAACAATTGCCAACACTTACAGGAACAGAACCAGTAAAACTAAAAATCTACAGTTTTTGACCCATTTCGGCACATTTTTGCTATAGTTTTTTCGTTGCAGTTTATGTCCCGGAAACACGAGATAAATTGAAGAGGATATGTTAGGAATGTTTTAGTCAAATTTTTATAAAAGATATTGAAATCTGGAAAATTCTTTAATAGCAAAGCTATTTAACATGTTAAATTAATTTTTCTTAAATACACAAAATAATTTAACTTGTGTCGCCATTTTTTAAAGGACAACATGGAAAACTGCCAAAAATAATCATGTTCAAACCCAAACATCAAACAATTTCAATTTAACATGTTAAATCTTTTAAATGTTATGTTTTTACAAATTTGTATGAAACTGGAATTGAAATAAAAAAAAATTAACGTGTTAAATTGATTTATTCCTAGAACTATCAATGAACTGCTTAAAGAAAAACTAGATCAGAATATTTGACCTCAAATCTAACTTAAATTCACCTCAAATCAAAAGCATTATGACCAGACTCAACATAAATTGAAAGAAACTAAACTATAATCAAAGAATAATAAGAATAATGATCAAAGTGAACACGAGTAAACCGAACAATGTTACCTCGCAGATGGTTTTCGCTGTGTTTGCGCAAAGTAAACAGGAATGACAGCAAACTTTTCACGTTAATGGATTGCACTGGCTACCTGGTCTGCAATAGTCCTCTCCGATGACTAGCTCTTTAGAAGCTGTCTCTTGGGTGGGAAGTTACCAAAACGCCATCTGCTTTCTTCAATGAGAAAGCGATGATCATTGTTTCTTCGAGACAATGCATTACAGGAAACAAAAAGCTCGCAACATTATCAACTTAATACAAGCTTTTGCACCACCAGGAATCATCAAATAAGCTACCCGTTCAGAGATATGATTTGCTGCAACACAAAAGCAATTGAATGGCCCATACATGTTTAAACCAAATATCCTTAGCAAGATGTGCACAACCCATACATATTTAAAAGAAGCACACTTGCACACTCCATTTGAAAATCAGATAAACTCTCTAATAAAAAGACTATTTAACATGTCAAACATTTTTAATTTAACATGTTAAATCTTTTTAATGTTAAGTTTTACAAGAATGTAGGAAACTCAAACATAAATAAAATAATTTAACATGTTAAATTGAAACTCCCCAATATCTTTCCAGTAAGCAAATTAAAACTCAAATAAAGCAAAACCATTTGCAAACAATTGCCAACACTTACAGGAAGAGAACCAGTAAACATATTATTCTGCAGATACAACACCAACAACCTAGTTCCACGACCACCTTCACAAATCCCTTCAGGAATCCACCCTGAAATCCGATTATAACTCACATCAAACCTCTCCAAATTCACCGTCTCAGATAACGAATCCGTCAACTCGCCAACATAATTATTTAACAAAAGGTTCGACACATTGAACCTACTCAAATTCCTTAACATATCCATCCGTAACTCGCCAAAAAAATTATTCCGGGACAAATCAACCACTTCCAGCAATAGACATGATTTAAATCTTTCAGAACCATACGAGATATATTATTACCAGAATAATTAAACTCAATGTCCATACCAAGAAACGCACAACGTATACATGTTTAATACAAGAACACTTGCACACTCTAGTTGAAAATCCGATAAACCCTCCAATAACAAGACTATTTAACATGTTGAACATATTTAATTTAACATATTAAATCTTTTTAATGTTAAGTTTTTACAAATCTGTATGAAGCTGCAATTGAAGTAAAAAAAATTAACATGTTAAATTGATTGATTTCTAGAACTATCAATGAACTGCTTAAGGAAAAACCTAGATCGAAATATTTGACCTCAAATCCAACTTAAAGTCACCTCAAATCTGAGAATGATGATTAAACACGTCATAAATTGAATAAACTGAACTATAATCAAAGAATAATATTGATCAAAGTAAACACTAATAAATTGAAGAAACTAAATAACAAAATCTATTAAATAGGTGCATCTGTTTAATGCTGAATAACAAAAAGAAACTCAATAATGTTGTTATAGAAACTGTATATCACCTTTGCATCGAGTTGGCGTAAGTAGGTTGAAGAACATACGACTTGGTTATCATTAAAAAACAATAGGCTTCTTACTGAACTCTACTTGCTAATGACATTGAAGCAAGTTTACGCGGCTAAATGCACACTGTGGACTTGTCCCCGCCTACTCCGGAATCAACAAGAAACTGGACCAGCTGTGTGCTTTTTCCTTAACCAGTCTCACAAATTAACACCGTTACCTTCACAAAATATGTATCAACGAGACTGAAAACAAATTCCCAAAACTAATCACAACATTAACATATAAAGTATAAAGACTATCTGCTGACAGTGTATCTGCAAAAGAATGTCTTGATGATTAGCGTAAATATGTAATCCATCATCAAGCCTCTTACACTCCCTCTTGATAATCGAATAAAGCTTAACCCAATCAAACCAACCTTCTAGCATCAACACCTTAACAACACCAGGCCTATCCCTATCGAACCCCCTCCCTTTCAAATAATCAATAATACATTCCATGGCTGCCTTAAACTCACTAACCCTCCGCCTGATGAGCTTGCTTTCACGCACATTCCCTTCTTTATTCTTTACAAACTCCATATGTACCACTAACATATTCCGCCTCTTCAACAACAAATCCACCTTATTAATCTCCCCATTAATCTCATCCAGATTTTTTTTTTTCTAAATTAATAACCGAGTTCGACCCTTAGTCGCCACAACTTGCATATTCCATAACATCAATAAATGCAAAATAACAACATATAAAACCTGGTTAATCAAAGATTTAAAGCAAGGTATTAAATAGGTCAAAAGAATTCAAAATTATGTTTATCTTATCAACAATAGCTGGTAAATGCTCAGACAACAAAATGAATTTAACATGTTAAATCTTTTTATTGTTAAGTTTAACAAGAAGGTAGGAAGCTCAAATAGAAATAAAATAATTTAACATGTTAAGTTCATTTTCAAATGAATAATTACATTCCTCGTAATAAAATCATACCATAACTTATTTGTTTTACATGTAAGTCATCATGTAAACAAATTTCAACTTAAACAAAGACATAACAAACAGAATTTCCAGATCTAAACGAATTTTCACTAAAACAGTATTATAACAAAGAGAATTGCCAGATCTAAACAGAATTTCCAGATCTAAACAAATTTCAATTAAAACATAAACATAACAAAGAGAATTACCATATCTAAACAGAATCTTCAGATCTAAACAGAAAGCAACCTACTGAATTGTCAAATATAAACGAATTTCAACTAAAAACATAAACATAACAAAGAGAATTTCCAGGTGATACCAAAAAATTAAATCAAAACATAATTTCAACTAAAAACATAAACATAACAAAAGAATTTCCCGATCTAAACGAATTTGTGTTTAAAATCATAGCACCTTAATAGTTGATTAATCATTAGATCGAATTTTAAAAAATCCTTGACATTGATGGTTGCTGGTAGAGATCGATGGTTACATTGCAGGTAGAGATCGATGGTTGCATTTCTGGTAGAGATAGAAGGTTGCAGGTATAGATGAGGAAGAAAGAATGTTGTTGCAGAGAGAGAGAGATAAAGAGAGAGAGAATGTAGAGATTGAGATCTCTAAGAGAGATTCTTTTTTTCTTAATTCCAAATCTACCCTTTCTTTGAAATTTAGGTTAGATGGTAACAATCTAATCTTAGCCCTTCAATTTTTAGATCTAATGGCTCTAAACATGGTTCTCTGGTTCCCCACTTTTTTTGTTCCCTATTGAATCTAACACTTGTTATAATAGGCTTAGTCGTTTAGAAGTACGGATAGCAATGAGTCAGGTTTAGGTAATCCTTACCCCATACCCGATTAAGTATGCCTGTCCCTAACCCGTCCTAAAACCCGTCAGGTTTGTATCGGGTAATTACCCATCGGGCATCGGGTATACCCGTGGATTTCATGTAAACCCGTTAATATTAAAAAGTTAGCCATTTGGTATATCCGGCCAAAAACCAGCCGGATATCTATTGAGTACATACTAACAAATTACATTTAGCATTATTATATATATATATAGGAATTGGTTCAAATGAGAACCTTTGGCCAAATTGAGAACCATTCTGACCACACATTTCTTTAAGGCAAAAAAAATATATATTTATTCATTTTTATTTTTATTTTGCTTTAATTGCTGACTTTTTGTTTCAATATACACATATGTATAGCTGAAAATGCTCTATACATATATGTATACTTGCTATATACACATATGTATAAATGAAAAAGATTAAAAAAAAATTCTTACATAAAAATGTGCGATTAAAGAAAAAAAAATTGCCTTTATATAAAATGTGTGGTCCAGAATGGTTCTCTCAGTTTTCAAATATGGGTTGGTTCTCTTAGGATCCATACCCTAATATATATATATATATATATATATATATAGAGGTTCGGGTACAAAGGACTCTTTTTGTGAGAAGGATAAGAAGGCGTCTTAGGGCGACACGTGGCATTAGTTTTATTTAGGGACAGGGTTAATTAGGTAAATATACACACAATTATCATTTAAAAAATTACAAATTATCATTTATGAAGGAGCGATTCACGGGATTCTAATTCAAACGATGCACTCACAATGGGTTTATGCAGTTTTCTGGACAATTCTTCCAAGAAACTACCCTCCAGCAAAGTATACCTCTAATTAACACTTTTCCCCTTTTCCTACATCATATCACTATTTCACATTTTATTTTTTAATAATATTACGTTTCAACTTTATCAACAACTTTCACCACGTATATAACTATTATTTATCTCAATATCTTTCTTGAATGATTGCTGCATATGTACACATTAATAAGTAAGCATTCCACAAAGTAACCATAATACATTAAAGCAAAATTACGCGTTTTTACACCGTTGGACCAAAACTTCATTGTGTTTTATCAATTAACTTTAAACATAAAACATACAAATAAGTGTGCTACACACTAATGTTTACATGATAAAACACACAATCAAGAAAAATAAGAACTTTCCCTAAAATACGAACTTTTAAACATAAAACACACAACGGTCTTATGATAAAAACCGAGTCCGAATAAGATAAAAACACATACTTTAAACATAAAACACACAACAAAGTGTTTTATACACTAACGTTTACATATAAAACACACAATCATGAACAATAAGAATTTTCCCATAAAATACGAACCTTTAAACATAAAACACAATGGTCTTAAGATAAAAACCGAGTCAGAAAAGATAAAACACATCCTTTAAAAACACAACCTTTTAAACATAAAATACACAACCCTTGTTCTAGAAATTGTGTTTTAAAAATATCATCTTTGAATCTTCTATTGATATCTTTTGATTTAGAAGATGTTGTTTGCCAATTTTAGGGGAAGAAGGAAGTTGAGAGAATCCCTATAATGCTCAATAATTGACTGTTGGGTTATTTTAAGAAGTGTATTTATATTTAAATGGGTCTTTTTACATAAATACCCCCAATTGATATATTTATTTATTAAAATTACAACACAATTTACAAGTTTGCCACTCCTTTAATCTCATCCATCCAATTACATGATCTAATGGATACATTTATTTCTTACCTTTCTCACAAAACACATCCTTTGTATCCTAACCTCACCCTATATATATATATATATATATATATATATATATATATATATATATATATATATATATATATAGGATTTGGTTCAAATGAGAACCTTTCCTCAAATTGAGAACTAGAGAACCATTCTGGGCCACACATTTCTCTAAGGCAATTTTTTTTTTTTTTTTTTTTTTTTTTTTTTTTTTTTTTTGCAAAAATCGCTGCTTTATATGTAAGGAAAAAATTTTATTTTATTTTTTTTGTTTTTTTTTTTTCAGTATACACATATGTATAGCTGAAAAATGCTATCACTACAAGAAATCAAAGCATTAGCAGCGACACCAATACCAGCGACACGGAGCAATACCAGCGACATCGTCTCAGTCGCTGCTATTGCTCTATGTCGCTGGTATTGATGTCGCTGCTAATGCTCGATCCGTGTGTTGCTCCAAGAGCAGCTCCTGGCCCTTGATAAAAGTTAGATCCAATGGCCAAAAAACTCCCCTTCCCCTTCTTATCCTCCTCAAACAAACACATCTTCAACCATTTCCACCTCCTTCTTATCCTCCTCAAATAAACACATCTTCAATTATTTCCACCTCCTTCAAACTCCATTTCGTCATGCTCCGACACTACCATCAACCTCAACAGTACCATCACTGTCAACTTCAATCAGCACCAACATGAAGCTCAACCACCTCCACCGTCAACCTCAACCATCTCCACCGTCAAACTCCATGTCGTCAAGCTGCGGCCACCGGCATATCAGTTGTAACTTTATGTACAAATTTTGTAATGTATGATGGATGTTAATGAGAAATTAGTCTTGTTTTGTTTAGTTTTTTAGTTAAATTAATATCTATTAATAATTGGATTTTTTTTTAAGAAATAGAATACAGAAATTAAAAACAATCAAATTCACCTCCTTAAAACATTCAACAATCAAATACACCATCAACCTGTTTTGTTGTAAAAGCTTTGGCTTAAATCTGGACTGCGCACGACGAACTTGCAGGCAAAGTCTCTGACATAGCATTACCAGCGACATGTGTATTTGATTATATATATATATATATATATATATATATATATATATATAGGGTAGGGATCCTAAGAGAACCAACCCCTATTTGAGAACTGAGAGAACCATTCTGAGCCACACATTTCATATAAAGGCAAAAAAAAAAAAAAAATTTTTTTTTTTTTTTTTTTTTTTTTTTTTTTTTTGCTTTAATCGCACATTTTTATGCAAGGAAAAAAAAAATTTTTTATTTTTTTTGAATTTTTTTTTTCATTTATACATATGTGTATATGACAATTATACATATGTGTATATAGCAATTATACATATGTGTATATAGCATTTTTCAGCTATACATATGTGTATATTTCAGTTATACATATGTGTATATAGCATTATACATATGTGTATAATGCAATTATACACATGTGTATACTGAAAAAAAAAATACAAAAAAAATAAAAAAAAAAATTTCCTTACATATAAAGCAGCGATTTTTGCAAAAAAAAAAAAAAAAAAAAAAAAAAAAAAAAAAAAAAATTTGTCTTATAGAAATGTGTGGCCCAGAATGGTTCTTTAGTTCTCAATTTGGGAAAAGGTTCTCATTTGAACCAAATCCTATATATATATATAATACTTAAATCATATAAACACTTAAAAACATAGATAACAAATATAGTATGCCCTAATTTTCGGTGTTTTTTAGCACAAGATGATAATTTAAATGGACGATTAGATATATTATGCATATATATTTAAGAAGATATATAAGAAACTATATCGGGTAAATAGGTATATTTTATCAGGTAATTGGGTCGGGTAAACAGTAATCGAGGTTGAAGCAAGGACAATGCTTTAAAGTCTAAACTGGAACAGTTTTTTCCTTAAGTGAAGCATTTCGTCGAACACCTAGGATGCACAACATTATTCAAACTAAGCTAAAACAAAATTTTGTTATTAATCATTCAATGTTAAAAGAACCTTATTGTTATATTGGCCCTAATGTTGAATATATTCAAGAACATATACTAATTAGATAATTATGTAGCGCCAAGAAATAAAAATTAAACCTTTACTCTACCTTTAAATCTAGAAACGACACCATTTAGGGTTATGCTTATAGTAAACTATATCATTTAATTGAAAGATTGAGTTGAGTTGAAGACTTGCCGGTGTGAAATTTGGGGATTTGGGTCCTATATAATCAAGATCAAGATGCGAGAGATTGAAGATCTTCACAATAACCAACATTAAAGATCCAACCCCAATGGACATTTTGGTTGTTGGTGTTGTTATTTTTGTCACATACACACTTATCCATACTACTTTCTCCATTTTAGGCTTCGGCAAACCAAAGAATCTACCTCCTGGTCCAACTTGGCTTCCGATCATAGGAAACCTACATTTGCTCGGCAGCCAACCACACCGTTCCCTAGCCAAACTAGCCCAAATTCATGGCCCGGTAATGCTATTAAAACTTGGTCAAAAAACCACTCTGGTCATCACATCCGCAGATGCGGCCAAAGAAGTACTCCAAAAGCAAGACCTTGCATTCTGCTCTCGACATATTCCCGATGCCCACAAATTCTCCGAGTACTCCCTCACTGTCCTCCCGGTCGGGCCCAAATGGCGTTTCCTCCGCAGGATTGTCCACACCAACATCTTCTCTGACAAATCCCTTGAGGCGGCTAGCCAACACTTATGGGACCAAAAAGTTAAAGAACTCGTTGCCTTTTGCCAAAAAGCATGCATATCCAATCGTTATGTGGACATTGGAGGTGCTACTTTCACAACATCACTTAATCTCATATCCAACACACTTTTCTCCAAGGATTTTATCGATTCATATGAGCAGGATTCAAGTAAAGAATTTAGGGAGGTAGTTGTGAACATTTTAGTCGACGTTGGGACGCCAAACCTAGTGGATTTTTTTCCATTGTTGAAAAAGATTGATCCACAAGGCATCAGGAGGAGAATGACTAAACATTTTGGGAAGATTTTATCTATATTTGAGGAGTTGATTGAAGAGAGGATGGTGATCGAAAGATCGGTGTATGATGATGTATTGGAAGTGTGTTTGAAAATCAGCAAAGATAACCCGGAGGAGTTCAGTCGATCATGCATCAAGTACTTGATGTTAGTGAGTAAATTATCTCCTCTCTCTCTCTCTCTCTATATATATATATATATATATTGAATACAAAGTGGTCTAGGTTTTCGTTTGATTTGCATTTTTAGTGAAATTTATTAGAATTTCAAAGTTTGAGTTTTTTAATTGTAACAAATATTGTATCTTAAAATATAGAAAATGCGAGTTGAGTCCTTAAAATTTGTGTTTTATGGGATAGAATTCTCCAATATATTTGTACCGGTAGATGTGAAGGAGGTCCATCATGGATGATGGTCCTCTACCTCATCTGTCACATCAGTAAAGGATAGGTCTATCCTGATCATGTGGCCTAGTGGTAAAAGGGCCGGTTCTCTCTTTGGGGGAGCCGGGTTCGATTCCCACGGGAGGCATGGGATGGATACCCCCACCCTTGTGGTGGGGTAGGTGGTTGGGAAGTGATGGAGAGACCCTTGACCCTTGTGGTCATGGGTTCGACACCTGATCCCTCCAGGTTTTACCGGTTCACTACCGTCGTGCCTTCGGGCGGGTTTGTGGGTCGGGTTTTCCCTAGAACAGGAGACGGGTCGGGTTTTATAACACCCCATGGGGCGGTGTTTCCAGGCCAAGCATGGGTCGCCAGACCGATGTCATCCCCATACCCTCCAGCCTTATAAAACGCTTTGTCGTTTCTCGACTTTTGATAAAATTGGAGAGCCAAACATGCTATTAATACTATTATCTTCTAAAGTATTTCTTATATTTTTTATTTATTTTGTGGAACACGTTGTACCAATTAATTACTTAAACCTGAGTTGTTTCAAAATATTATTTTTTAAACTCAAATAAGTTTTTTCCAGCTTTACTTTGTATTATTAAAATCTTTCTTTAGGGCATGTTTGGCTTTTTTTTTTTTTTTTTTTTTTTTTTGAGAACGACATGTTTGGCTCTTTTTATTTTCACTTACTTATAACTTATTATTTTTTTAAAAAGTTGATAAATTAAATGAAATGTTTGACAAAGTGACTTTTAACTTTTACTTTTAAGTTTTTAAAGTATGGAAAAATAGTTTTTGAAAAGTAAGGGAAGACTAACTTTTTAAACCACTTATAACTTTTTCTAAAAAATTATAAGAAGGTGTTGAAAAGTTTACCCAAACACCCTCTTATCTTTTTACCATCATTAACTCACTGGTTGGACTAATCGGATTTAAACCATAATCAAAAACCAAATGTCATAATTAATTTTTAAAACATTTAAATGTCATATAAAATTTACATACTATATGAAATTGAAATTTTAATATAAAATATGCTGTTATTTTTCGTACCACATTGTTATTTGTCATTTTTAGCACTCATACGGGTGCCAAGTAGGTAAAACATTACGAGTATCAATACTATACGGGAACCAAATTAAATAAAATTGGTACGAGTACCAATATTGTATCTGTACCAAATAGGTAAAATTGATACGAATACTATAATATATACGAATTAAAAAGATTATCAAATTCATTTGTATATCGAATTCGGTACTCGTGCCATTTTTATCTGTATCTGTACCGATACCAAAAGTAGCAAATACCGAAATCAGTAAAAGTGGATACCGATACTTATACCGAGTACCCAAAATCAGTACGAGTACGAATAACCGTTATAGATACGGGTATATTTACTCAAAAAAATGTCCATCCCTATCTAAAAGGTCAAAAGAAACACTACATCTACTTGCTATATATATATATATATATATATATATATATATATATATATATATATATATATATATATTGCAAAGGGATTAATCCTACATGTCATACTCTTATGCAATCTCTCCATTGAGAGATGCCACATAGGTTGTGATGTGGCAACTTTAAACCAATTAAAAAAAAGAAATAAATATGATTTAACCTAATATATTATAATCTTTAACCTAATCTATTAAATACCTAATCTACTAAATCTAAATATTAAACCTTTATTTTATCTCTCGTGTTTCCTCCCATAACTTTTAAACGTTAATATCTTTTATATACGAGATTTTTTAAAGAAAAAAATTACACCAAATTAACGAGCGTTTTATTATCTTTCCAACGAGTACCATAGTGCTATATAAAAATCGGAGAAAAAAATGACTATTTTTTGTAACCCGACAGGTATTGTGTCGGGTTTGGGATTAGTTTAAAAAAAATTGTAGGTTTGGGTCGGGTCTGGGATTAGGTGATACCCAACCCGATTACCCGAAACAACATACCCAAATACCCGAACTACATACCCGATCATATACCCATTAATTTTTTAACGCATCACATAACCCTTAAACTAATGCGTTCGATATTTCAATAATTAACTTTTTATTTCTTATTTCATGTTAGTTCTTTTTAGAATGATCGATTACAAACTTCCGAATTCATTTGTAATGGCACTAGATTTATACCCCGGCGCAGAGATTCGTTTTTTTTATATTTAAATATGATAACTTATGGCAGAGATTTGTTTATAATAATAATAATAATAATAATATATTTTATTATGTTATATTAGATATTTCAACCCGGGACGTTCCCGGGATAAAAACTAGTTTACAATAAAGGTAACGAAAGATTAACGGAGATTGGTGGCCAAGGAGCGCACATTGGAGTGAGAGAGTTTTTGCCATTAAGGAACCATTTATGTTTTTTCAACACTTAGTTTGAAAATATCATAATGCTTGATATATATTAATATTAACATTATGTTTCTATCATGATATAGGATATGTTTGTTGGTGGCACTGATACTACATCAACCACGGTAGAATGGGCAATGACAGAATTACTACGCAACCCACATATTATGGCAAAATCCAAAGAGGAGCTTGAAAATGTTATCGGTAAAGGAAAAAACATAAAAGATCATGATCTCTTAAGGTTACCCTACTTATCATGCATTGTGAATGAGACATTACGACTACACCCACCAGTCCCCTTATTAATTCCTCGAAACGCTGAAAACCAAGTTAAACTTTATGGATACACAATCCCAAAGGACACACAAGTGCTTGTAAATGCATGGGCCATCGGGCAAGATCCAACCATATGGGAAGACTCAAAAGAGTTTAAGCCAGAAAGATTTTTGTTGCGTAAAATTGATGTTCAAGGTCAAAATTTTGAACTAATCCCATTTGGTGCTGGACAAAGAATATGCCCTGGTTTTCCACTTGCACTTCGTACCATCCCTATCATCCTAGGTTCACTAGTCAATAATTTTGATTGGAACATTGACGTGAGTTCTCATCCAAAACAACTAGATATGACTGAAAAGTTTGGGATCAGTTTACACAAAGCCAACCCTCTATGTATTGTGCCAATACCATTGAATTAGGATCCATGCATTTACATTATCTACTTGAGGAGATGGTGACCAATAGTTAAATCTTGTAAAAGTGAATAATGAGGGTACTAAGCCTATTAATAAAGAACCATAGTGGTTAACTATGCTTGATTTGTATCATCTTAAAAGTCTAATGTGATAATCATTAAATAAAAGGAGAAAATTTGGCTAAATAAGTTTTCTTATATCATAAGTCAACAAGTCATGTGATAAATGAAGCTCCGTGTTTCCAAGTCTCATTTAAAGAAAGAAAAGAAAAGAAAAGAAAGGAAACAAAGGAAGACCATTGTTCCAGAGTTATTTTTAAAGGAGGGAAAAGAAATAAAAAGGAGAGAAAATAAGGGTTATTTTCATCCTTTCAAATTGAAAAGACTTAAAAAGAAAAGAGAAGAAAATGAAGTCTTTCTTTTCCTTTATTTTCTCTCCTTAACTAAATTCAGAAATATTAAAGGGTTAGGTAGTAATAGGGGTGAGCATAGGTCCAAACCCGACCCGACCCGACCCAAACCCGACCCGACCCGAACCCGAAACTGTGGGAAATACAAAACCGAAATCAACCCTAAGCTTTAGGTCCGGTCTTCGGTTCCAGCGGACCCGGTTCCATTCGGTCCTGGGTACAAGACCCGACCCGACATTGAGTAGCTTTTGAGGCAGGACCCTGCAATCCAGAATTCGTTGATTTTGTCAAAAAAAAAAAAAACCTTGGATATGTTATCTCCCATCTTCTGAAATCCAGATTGTTTAATGGCAGGTTAGATTTTTTTTTTTTTTTTCACTTTTTATCTTGATATTGTATGGTGATGGTTAGTCTTTAATGTTCTAAGTTTGTATGCTGCAAAGATGATGGATTTATGGGGTGTTCACTGTGTTGTTTGGTAAATAGATGCTTTGATTGTGTTTGATTGGTATGTATAATGTTTGCACACCAAGTGTTCGACAGAATTCCTAAGTGAAAAAACTAAAACATTTGTAATAAATATATAACATTCCTGATTTCACTAAACAAATGAATTTTCTTTGGAATCGCCAAAACTATATTAGTTTTGGCGTTTCTTTGTAATCACCTAAACTATATAGTTTTGGCGATTCTTTGGAATCGCCTAAATTTATATACTAATCTGAATTATAACTAATAAACGACAACTAAACGAATTAACGACCAATAAACAAATGAACGACCACTACTAATCTGAGTTATAACTAATAAACGACCACGAATCTGAATTATAACTAAAGCAAATGAACAACCAAATCACATTTTAATTACAGCTAGCATGCAAACTACAAACTTTCTACTGAGATGTACACATGGTAAATTCACATTAATTCGCCTTTAAAATAGCAATAATGATATTAGTGACATTATAAATCTACACAGCTTTAGTGGTTGAACATTGCCCGGATGCCCATTATGCAAGCATAAAACCATCAAAAGCGAGACAAAACTTAACGATCCAAAAACAACAAAGTTAAAAACCAAACTATATAGTTTCTTTGGAAGCGCCAAAACTATGTTAGTTTTGGCGTTTCTTTCGAATCTCCTAAACTATATAGTTTTGGCGATTATTTTGAAACGCCTAAACTAATATAGTTTAGGCGTTTTTTTTTAAACGCCTAAACTATATTAGTTTAGGCGTTTCAAAAGAAACGCCTAAACTATATAGTTTTGGCGATTATTTTAAAACGCCTAAACTAATATAGTTTAGGCGTTTTTTTTAAACGTCTAAACTATATAGTTTTGGCGATTATTTTGAAACGCCTAAACTAATATAGTTTAAGCGATTTTTTTGAAACGCCTCATTAAGTGATTGTTAGTCCGGCCACAAGACTGTTGCGGTTTGAATGGGTTGAAAAAACCAAATCGTGTGTGCCAGCAATTCGGACAGAGTCTGTTTTAAGAATACCGTGTTTAGCACATGGCATGTATTTATATTCGATTTTAAACTTATCAAAATATTGAATATAAAAATCTAATTTTTATTAAGACTGTTTTATATTAGAAACTAAAGGAGCACTCCAGAAGGATAGACCATGTAATTGTGCACGATGCTGGTCTTAAGCTATTCAAACCAAAACATTGCTTAACAGCATAATGATGTTAAATAATTGAACTCGTGTAATATCCTATATTTTTAAACTGACAAAACCATCGTTATTTCCACTATTGCGTACAGGTCGTTGTTCAGCCAAAACAAATGGAACCTGAATCAAAAACAGTGGAACATAAAGTTGCCGATTAACCGCAGCAGTCTGCAGCAGTCCGTAAAGCAGCACTCTGCAGCAGTCCGTATATCACTCAGAAATCAGAATCTCGAATTACCTGTCCAACTGCCATAAAGCAGCAGCAGCAGCCAGATCACAGATTCCCTGGTAATTGGTTGCAATTTATGAAAAACATGCATAGGAATGTAACTTGTATAGGAAAAATACGAGATTAGGAGATATTAGATAATCAACCAATCAATAAACTAATAGAACGTTAATTTTAATAATTGATACCATAATCACTTAACCAAATTCGTAAACTCAAATTCGCAATACAAAACATAATGTTGACACGAAAATCAAGCATAATATTAAACCAACGAGTCTCAAATAAAATCCAAAAACAAAAAGCCCTCATCTTCATCTTTTCCATATCGATTCTCAACCGCTCCCTAGTTAACTTTATTTTCTGCAAAAACAATATATATATATATATATATATATATATATATATATATATATATATATATAAGTATTATGATGAAACCAATTTTACATTGTAAATCACTTATAATATTTCAATTACCACGGCATTGCGGACTTTTTGTAAAATGTTTTTGCAATGTCGCTATTCCGCATTTCGTCGGGTCAGCAAAATACACTATCGCGCAACTCTTGCATCTTGCCATTTTATTCCCATCCGCATCAGTAAACCTTTCAAACACCTGCCAAACTTCAGTCTTCTTAATTCTTGTACGATCCATCTAAGTTTA
The DNA here is from genome assembly GCA_028751855.1 of Ambrosia trifida. Taxonomy (NCBI): domain Eukaryota; kingdom Viridiplantae; phylum Streptophyta; class Magnoliopsida; order Asterales; family Asteraceae; genus Ambrosia; species Ambrosia trifida. The sequence goes on along the minus strand of CM054128.1, from coordinate 57,034,105 downwards.
TTAACAAAACAAATCAAATTAACAAACTAAATAGATTTAATGACCCAACATGCTTAATATGGCCTACTTTAAATCTTAAATTTCGGGTTCTGTTGGTCGTTTGAGCTCATAAGGGTGCACCCGTGAGCTTGATGTTTGGTTAAACATGGTTACAAAGTTGTCTTCCTAAATAGCCTAAACTGACTGATGTCCTCCTCAATACTCATTTTCCTATATCCAAGCTAGGATGTGTGAAAAATCAAGCCATGGATGATGAAAAATCAAGTTAAGGGTCTTGGGACAAATCACTTATGGGGGGTCTGTGAGTCTGTCACATGAGTCTGTCACATGCTATAAGTTTTTATTTGAGATTGTGTAATATATAGTGAAAATATAGATGCAGGTTTATATCCAGATTAACCATGCGATGCGATTAATTAATTAAGATACATCTAATCATTATACAGACCTAGTTCTTTGCAGATCGATATACATAGAGTGAAAATATATATGCAATACTGACTAATAGTACCTGATTGAATGACTGCAGATTATGAATATGGTCGCAGCCTCTAGTTCCTGCAGATCGACACTTTTGGCAGCCCTATGAAGATTCAAGTTAATGATTTGTATATGTATTATAGGTGATTAGGGGGTTTATATCGACACACAGCAGAATGTATATGTGAATTGTATTATTTAGGCCCATGATGACATGATCTATCCCCATAATATATGCAGTTAGTTATCTAATGTCGGTCCAGCAGGTTTTAACACGATTTTAGGGTGGACCGACCCGACCCGACCCGAAAACCGGGAAAAACTATTTTACAGAACCGATATAAGAACCTAATATTTAGACTCGGGCCGGTTTTCTTGATTTTTCGGTTCGGTCCTCGGGTTTTTTTCGATCCGGACCTAATCTGCTCACCCCTAGGTAGTAAAGTGGATGAAGGTATGGCTGAGATTATAGGCAAAAGAAAAGAAGAATTAAAATTTGAGGTGCCGAAACCAAAATGCAAATAAACAAAAATAGCGATTGTTTTGCTAATTCAAATCCAAAGGAAAAAAAAAAGAAAAATAAAAAACCAAGAGTCCTTTAGATTTTCAATGAGTGAATAGCCAAATTCATCCCTAACACGCTGTTCCCGAGTTTCATTAAAGGATGGAAGAGAAGGATCTCCCTCCTCTTCCTTTCTCTCCAATATCTTCCAAATTGAAAAGATTGAAAATCACCCTAAAAACCTCTTTATTATCCCTCTCATTCCTTCCATTTTCCTCCTATAAAAAACTCTGAAACACATTTTTTCCCCACTTCCTTCTCAATCATTTCTCTTCTATCATTTAATGAAACTCTGGAACAGAGTCAAGGTTATTTCAATTTTGCTAGATCCATCCAAAAACAATTGTTTTCTCAACTGAACTACTGAGGTTTCCCAAATGTTGCTAGATCCATCCAAATGCCTAACCATGTTAAAAACTAACGGTGGTAAAAAAGGGGGCATTTTGGTCAACTCATGTGTTCATTGTTGTTGTAGTCAAATACATCTAGTCAACTATAATAATTTATCTGTTATTATTCAAACAAATTTGATTTAACATTTTTTTTAAAGGAAAATTTGATTTAACATAATAGTTTGATTTAATTACTATACAAATACAGTCGTTTATAGATTATATAATTTAACATGTTTTAAACAAGTAAAATGTTTGAATTTCAATGAACATGATTCAAAATCCTACATCATTTCTCATCAGGGATCATAATTCATGATATTTTAGTTCCATATTATAAATGTATGATTGATATTAATTAAAATTGTCCATTAATCATTATTAAACTGGTTGTAACTCCGGCTACGTAACTGTGGACATGGGAACCGGTTGTAACTCCGCCTATGCAAATGTGATTGATGCGTAGGACCATTGTACCTATGCTATTCCTAATTCTAACCGAGCTTGCTAAATCAGAAACTAAATCAATCTTATTCAAGTGTTAATTAAGTTTTATAATGGAGTTCGGTAACTTTAAGCAAGATCGACATGAATTCGGTCCTTAATCCACTGGCCTTATTTCTTCAACCAATAAATCAAGACGTTAGCATCTTCATCAATTGCACAGTAGGATGCTTATGTTTAAGAAAAAAAAAAGGTTGAGTTAGCATCATCTTTATAAGAAAAAAAAAAGCAAAGAGAACCAAATGGTGGAACAGTGAATAAGAAAGCAAATAATGGATTAGTGCCTGATTCGGGTCTGGAGTCATTCTGATGTTGACGGAATAGTAGTTGGAGTTTAAGTGGATGAGTGGGTAGGTGGACAGTCATTGGTTGCACATTAGTTGACCAGAATGTCCCCTTTTTTTTTTAACGGCATCTCGCTCAGGGCTATACATGAGCATAGTCCGGCCGATGTGGTATTCGAACCGGGCACTCTAGGATAGGAAACAGGCTAAGCCTGAAAATCTCCCACCTCACCTGCAGCAAGTGGGAATCGAACCTGGCTCTCCAAGGAGAAACCAAGTCCTTTCCACCACTAGAAACCAAGTAAAAATGTCCCCTTTTTACCGTTAGTTTTTAACATGGTTAGGCATTTGGATGGATCTAGCAACGTTTAGAAAACATCAGTGGTTCAATTGAGACAAAAACCCTTTTTGTATGGATCTAACAATAATGAGAAAACCCCAAGAACGAATTTAGCTATTCACTATTTTCAACATGACAAAATTGTATCTCAAAACAAAACGAATTAATATTCCCATTGTCCAACACGATTCCTAATGCCACTCATGAGATTCTTAAGTTCAATGATACCATTCATGGGTGAGATTTCTGTATAAAGGACATTTTTCATATAAAGTGTGAGAAGTCTATATAGACATTGTGTTTTAAATTTTAGGCATGTTGTTTTATATTCTTTTGACATAATATTATATAGAAAAACACAAAATTTAACAATTTAAAACACTAAGGTCATGTGTAGTGGAGGGCGTTATAGGGCGTTATGGGTATTAAAATATTAAAATGTAATAGAAGGGGGTTATGGGGCATTATGGAAAAAGAGGGTGTAGTGAGAAGGTGCGTTATGGGACTTTATAAATGATTGAGTAATCATTGGTTAATTATTCTTTTCTTATTTAAATAATAATATTAAATAGTTAATAATATTTCATTAAATAAATAAAAATTACAAATACTAAAAAAATTACAAATACTAAAAAAAATTACAAAATACTAAAAAAAAATACAAATACTAAAAAAAATACAAATACTCATAGGTTATATTTTTGCTCGATTTTGGCCTTTTGTTTCAAACACATTTCCAAGGCCTTGCCGCTTAGGTGGTCGTGCGACTTCGTGTAAAACTCAAAGTCGCGTTGAAATTGTCGATCCTTCATAAGTTCAACCACCTCTCGGTTTTCTTAGATACGCTGAGCCCCGATGTCGCGTATGTCTTGAAGCCGCTGGTTCATCTTAGCAAACGCCGGGATTAACTCGTTCACCCCCGACAAAGAGTCCACCCGGGCGGCTCGAGCAGCCCGTCGACCGGGTGGACGGGGTAGCTCATCCGCCCCCTCCTCCCCTGCAAAATACGCATTTTCTTCGGCATTTAGGTCGATGTAACGCGCGTCAGACGTAAGGGTATCGGGATCAACCGACTCAGAGGCCTTCGACTTCTTTGAAGGCATCGTATTTCTAGCCCGAGATGAAGAACTTCCAACCATTGGGCGGACGTTGGACCATTTGGAGCAGTCTTTAAGTAGCCGCCAAACCCTCATGTACGGAAAATTCCCATATTGTTGTTTGTATTATTCCAAAGCCACCTCCAAAATATTCTCGTCGCTTTGGCCAGATTTCCACCCGTTCCGAGTGCGTTGATAAACAGCTTGAAACTTTGTGCATTTAAAGTTGATATCGGTCCACTTGCCCGATATCGAATCCTCGGGCCGGTAGTTCTCTCCCTTACCAGCTAGACAAAAAAATGTTGCTCGGACTCTTTTCCAAAAATCCCCTTTGGATTGATAGTTCACTAAAAAAACAAACCAAAAAAATATATAAGTACCCGTTTAAAAAACTATATGTAAAAAAATATAACATAACAAAAAATATATATCTTACAAACAACAGGATCCTCCGACACGTGAACCCACGCTCGGGCTAACGTGAACAAATCGTCGTCATCCCATAGTTGTACGGTTTTTTGGCGCGTGTCTGCGTCTCTTTCCTTTTGTGAGTCCGTCTTCCTCGCCCGGTCGATCGCACGGGCTCTTGCTCTTGCTCTTGCTCTTGTACCGGCTCCTGTGTCTCCGAAACTGACTGTGAGTCTTGCCAAGCATTTGAGGACTCGAACATTTGAGATGTCCCAAACACTTGTGTTGAGCTAAACCCACCTCCCATGGGTGACCCGAAACCCCCTCATGGGTTGGTTTAACAGGTTCATAAAAGTTTGTTGGTATGAACCTGAACCTGGGGCTATGGGTTAGGTGTTGTCGCCAGTAGTTTGGGAACCGAACCCGAAACCACCTCTATCGAATGGATTCATCTTGTGTTTGCTTGTGTGTGTAGAAATTAGAAACTGTGTGTGTGTGTTATGCTCTCTATGAATGAGAATGAAGTGTTTGAAGTTTGTATGTGGATGTATGTATGTATAGAAAGAAGACCCAAGACCCACGATTTTTTTTTAAATGAAGATGACCGTTCAACGGTCAAAAGGATTCTCATTTGGCCCAAAGCAAGAAAACGTCCGTTGAATCTATAACCCCCACCCTAAAACGCCTCCATAGCGCCCAGGGGGCGGTGTTCCCCGGCGCTATGGGGCTAAAACTCCTAATAAAACGTCCGACTACACATGAACTAATTAATGTATTCTAGACATGCAATCTAAAACACTATACGGAGAAAGTAATCAGTGTGTTTTATTTTTCATGTCCAGAATACATTTGATTGTGTTTTAAATTGTTACGTTTGGTGTTTTTCTATATAATACAATGCTAAAGGAATTGAAAACATCATAGCCAAAACTTAAAACACAATGGCTACATAGACTTCTCACACTTTATACGAAAAATGTCCTTTGTATAGGAACCTAAACCTACCTTCCATAAGAATTAAACTCCAATAGCATGTTTGAAGCTAATTGCACATGAAGACCAATTCCTTAAAACTAAGCAATGTGGGGCACGATCTAGGGTCCGCGGCAACACCGCCCCCTAGGGTCATTCCCGTCTTGATCGGCTTGGGAAGGACGATGGTGACGTTCCTAAATGGGTCAATATGAACGTCGGAAAATTAAATTGGGGTGGGAGGATATGACCTTTGGAAACTTCAAAAAAAATCAATTTTACATATATCAATACCAATCACCCCCATTTTTTAAGACACACTCACCCACACTTTGTACGGAATCTCAGACTCTCTATATAAATCAAACAATTTCTTCTTCATCTTCATCGGGTTCGTCATCTACACGTGAAGTAGAAAACTTTTTTTATAATATCGTAGCGCAAGAGGTGGAGATCATTGTTAAGGAAGAAGGGGATGAAGTCTTGTCATTACCACGAACTAGGCAAACGGCCATAAATAAAAACCGTGAAAGCTAGTTTTATAGTTTAGATTTTATAATTCGGTTAATATATATAAGAATGAGATCAAATAAGAACCCTTAATATAGTTGTGAACCTAATCTAACCATCCATTTTTTTTATAAGATCAAGGGTATACATGTAAACCAACATTTCAACTACCCGTTTTTTCAAATCATCAGTTAGGGTGGGAGGGGCACTCTTAGGATAATGTTTTTCTTTCACTGATTTTAACTAATACTGCACTGCCACATCACTTAACTGATTTCCTTCACTGATTCATTTTTTTGGAGGCAGCACGTAACTGATTCACTTCACTGAAATCTTAATTTTTTAGTTTTCTTTTTTTTTTAATTACCGTTTTTTAAAAAAAAAGTGACCGTTTGAAGTTAAAGAACCGTTTTTAAAACTTAAAAAAAATAAACTGTTCCATTAAAATTAAACTTACAATTTTAAAAGTAAATAAAACATAGAAATGCAAACACACTAAATAAAAGAAAAAATATTCGGAGTCAGAGGTGTTTGCTTCGAGGTGCGGTAGATCAAGTGTGTCTAGATGTTCCACGAGATCATTTTGAAGTCGGAAATGCGTATCGGAGTCTGTCAACTCCGCAAGGGCTTGTTCGTCGAAAAACGGTTGGATAGGGGGATCGCGTATGTGGACCGGTGATATCGCACGCCCCTCGTCTTTAATGATCATGTTGTGCAATATCATGCACGTATAGACGATGACGCTACACCTAGCAACGTTCGTCGGCCTCAAGGGTCGTGCGGTAATTCCCCATTTCCCCTTTAATGCTCCGAACGCTCGCTCAACATCCTTCCTTGCCGCCTCTTGCGCCTTAACAAATTTCTTTTCCTTAGGGTCGGTCGGATATCGAAACGCTTTCACAAACGTTGACCAGGTTGGGTAGATGCCATCGGTAAGATAGTATCCACGTTTATATAAGTGGCCATTTAAAGTAAATGGACATTGTGGCGCCGTTCCGTTTCGTTGGGTAAGAAAAACTGGGGATTGTTGGAGGACATTTATGTCGTTGAGTGAACCTGAGGGCCCAAAAAATCCATGCCAAAACCACATATCTTGTGAAGCAACCGCTTCTAGCATGATCGTAGGGTATTGGTGATCGCCTCGTATATATTGTCCTCGTAATTCCCTGGGACATGCTCGCCATACTAAATGCGTGCAATCAATGCTACCGATCATGCCGGGAAGGTGATGTTTTTCTTCGTGTGCTTCGTACAAACATGCAATGACGTAACTTGTTGGTCGTCGTAAATACTCAGCCCCGTATAACTTAATGACGGCATTGCAAAAAAATTGTAAACATTCGCGCGACGTCCTCTTAGGCATACATAAATACTCATCGTATTCGTCTGGAGGATTACCTATTGCGAGTTGTTTCATTGCTGAAGATACTTTTTGCATGGGCGTAAAACTCTTTCTAAACCGACCGTCCATGCTCTCTCTAAACCATTCGAAGTTTGCTTCAACATCTGCTACAATTTTCAGAAATAGACGTCTCGACATGCGATACCTTAGTTTAAATTGTGCGTCGGTGTATTTTGGTACTTCAGCAAAATAATCGGTTATTAACCGAGCATGGCCTCCCTCACGATCACGTGGCACATATCTTTTTTAGATGTAGCTGTGTCTTGCTCTGCAGCCCATTTTGCAAGATCCGTGAGATACTCAAGGCTACCATCGCTTGATTGTAAAATCGGGTGCACTTCTAGCGGGGGAATGATAACTTGATCATCTATTATGTTAACTTCACTCATTTTTTCAAAATTATGGATATAATTTCTATGTTTTTATATACTAAACCGTGGGATTGAAATGTGTTTATATATAAACATTTGATAAAACGGTCACATAAAATATGACCGTTTAAAAGTCAAAAGTGCAAAAACTCACATATAATCGGTCAAACAGGAATTAATTATAATAAAATTTTGACCATTGCATTTTATTTCCCACACTACCAGCCCGTTAGATAGAACCAGAAAACGGTTCACGGGACCCCTACCAGCATGGGTGGCGGCGATGTTACCGTTCTGATAGTAAGGTACTCGTGCCTAAATCTGATAGTGCCACGTCCCCCTTACATTCCCTATAATTTCTAGCTTCCCAATAAAATAGCACCATCATTTTTTTGTTTTCAATATATCAAAATCTTTCCCAGTCGCTTTCAATATACATCGATTATCGATTGTGAATTCATCTTCAAAGGGTTCCTCATTATCGCCGTCAATAGGAAAAAAAGGTATGGTTCTTTTGGTGGTTATCAAGCCTTTTGAAAAACACAGACTCACACACCAAGATATCACTTACTGATATTGTGTAAATCAAGTTTATGTTTCAAGCTCTCATATATGAAAAGAAAGGAAATGTACTAAATAGTGCAGTAAAGTAATAAAGTAGGAAAAGAACTTGCATTATTCAATAAACAATTGAAGCTATAAATAGCTTTACAAAAGCAACGTACACTATAAAATTAGGAATAAAATACTACCTACTTAGGGGCTGAAAATATAGATAAAAAATCCTCCAAAAGGGATGGCTGGACGCCGGTTCCAGATTCCGGCTACAATTCTCAGAAGACTCACGAAGGTATTTATCACAAATCTGCCCGAAAAGTGTAGTGGCAAAGATCTCTCAGAATTCATTCGTCCGTTTGGTGACATTTACGATCTCTACATTGCTAGGAAGAGGGATAAACTCGGTAATCGCTTTGGGTTTGTTTCTTTCCTAGATGTAAAAGATAGTAAGGAATTGTTACGTAAGATTTGTAATACAAGGATTGGAGAGTATTGGTTGATTGCAAACATAGCAAGATTTACGTTGGAGGAGGGTGAAATCCGTTCAGAAACTTCGGAACCGAAAAGAAACAATGCAACTCTCAAGAACCCTAATCAGGGCCTTGGGGGTAAATCTGAAGGGAGATCTACGTTCGTGACTGGAACTCGTTCGTTTTCGGATACACTAACCGGTAAGAAGGAGGGGAAGTCTATTATGGTTGGTAATGGTATCAATGCATATAGGTCTTTGCATGGAAAGGCTCTGGTTGCTCGAATGGTTGACCTAGATGCTCTCAAAAGCATACATGTCATTCTGTTTCATATTTGTCCTGGTAAAGGTAAGGTCCAATATCTTGGGGGTTTGTCCGTTTTTATCTCCTTTGATGATGAGGAGACGGCAACAAGGGTTTTGGAGGCTGCAAAAAAATTGTCGTCTAAGTTTTCGTCTGTTCATTGTTGGGAGGGTCAATCCTTCGGTTATGAAAGATTGGCATGGCTGAAGTTAACTGGAATTCCGTTACATTTACTTGAAAGTTAGGTGATCGATTCTATCGGTAAATCGTTTGGCAAGATTATTCACAAGGCTCCAAGAACGGAAGGTGATGATGATTTTTCTGTCGAGTTTTTAGGAGTGCTGGTAGGGGATGGAAACAAGATTGGTGAGTCAATCACGTTGGTGTGGAGGGAACGGAAGTTCACTGTGTGGGTTGGAGAAGAATCAGGTGATTGGGTCCCCGAGTACTATTCAGTGACGTCTTCTTCATCGGATAAGGAAGATGATCAGGTCTCTAACCATGATATGGAGGTCTCTACTCCGATTATGGTTGCAGCTGATGAATGCAATGGGAATGATGGTAGTAGTGAAGAAATTTTCCAAAAGATTGTAGATGACGGTGGTAATTCACCGGAGAAGGAAATGACTAGCGCCGTTCAAGCTCAGTCAACGGGGTGTAAGGAGATAAATTTGGAAACTCCCATTTTCATTGAGAAATCTTCGGAGAATTTTAATGGGGCAGTTATTGACGAATTGGAAGGGTTTATTCCAGGAAACCTTTTTAATTTTGATAATAACCAAGAGATTTTAAAAGATAACGGTTTGGTTGATGAAGGAATTAATAAAAGAAAAAAGAAGACAGTAGGTGTCACATTGGGCCGGCCCAACCCACAGTACTCAAGCAGCCTGGAGAAAGATAAGGTAGGGAAAAAGCCCAAATGTGTTGATGACTTATTTGGGCTGGACGAGATGTTGGGCCTGGGAGAGTATAATCGTAATAGGCTTAAATCAGTCCAGGAGTTAAAAAATAAACCGAGTGAAAATCCAGTTGATGGTGGCCAAGCTCCAACGAGTGACCAGAAGACTGTGGGCGAAGAAATTGAAGCTACCATAGCTATGGGTGATAAACTCGGAGTCCAGTTACATGATTCCCACAAATTGATTGAAGATTCGATTGTTGGTGAAGGGGTACAAGGAGGTAAGGTATGAATTGTCTTTCTGTTAATATTCGTGGGATTGGGACTTCCGGTAAATCTGGGTGGGTCAAGAAGATTAAACAGATTCAAGGTATTTCTTTTATTGGTCTTCAAGAGACGATGGCTGGGAATAGTTCTTCGGCTTTGGTGTCGTCTTTTTGGGGAGGTGCAGGGTTTGAGTTTGAACAAGTTGAGTCGAATGGTAATTCTGGGGGTTTAATGTGTATATGGGATCCTAAGGTTTTTAAAAAAGATCAAGTCACTAAAGATCGGAATTTTCTTCATGTTTCCGGCTCCTGCTCTACAGGGGCTGTGAGACTGAACCTTGTTAATGTGTATGCCCCTCAAACGAATGAAAGTAAAAGAATTTTGTGGGGGAAGATTTGTAACCTTATGAACGCTAATGAAGGGTGGTGGATTGTTTTCGGTGATTTTAATGCGGTTCGTAGTAGAGACGAAAGGAAAAATTCAAAGTTTGATCCGGTTTGTGCCCGTAATTTTAACGACTTTATTGATGAAGCTGGGTTAAAGGAATATAATCTGAAGGGTTTTAGTTACACGTGTTTTACCTATAGAAGAGGAGTCGGTAAATTTAGTAGAATTGATAGATTCTTCGTTTGTGAAAATGTGTTTAACAAGTGGCCAAATGCTTGCGTTCGAGCTTTAAATAGGGATATGTCGGATCACGCTCCTTTAGTCTTCTCAATTAAAGATGTGAATTTTGGTCCTAAACCCTTTAGATTGTTCAATTCGTGGCTGGATAGGCCTGGTTGTTCTGATTCTGTTCGGATGGTTTTTGAGGGGTGGGTTAATGATGGGAAAGCAGATTTGAATCTGCTTAATAAGTTGAAACGCCTAAGATGTGTTCTTAGAGATTGGTATGATAAAGCTAGTAACAAGGAAAAAGAAGAAGTGGATATATTGCATAGAGATAAAGAAGCGCTTGAGGGCCAGATGGTGAATAAAGAGTTAGACGAGTCAGAGATGTGGGTATGGGCTGAATGTAAAAAAGCCTTGGAAGAGATTGAATTGCTAAAAGCGAAAGATATTCGTCAAAAATCCAGGGTTAAGTGGGCCGCTTTGGGAGATGAAAACACTACTTATTTCCATTGCGTGGTTAATGGGAGGAAAGCGAGTAATTCGATTCCGGGTATTTTGATCAATGATGAGTGGGTGACAAAACCGGCGTTAGTTAAGAAAGAAGTGCTAAGATTTTATAGAGATCATTTCAAAGAGAACAACCGTGTTCGACCTGCTTTGTTGTGTTCGGATATTAACAGAATTGATGAGTTGGATGCCGAGTTTTTGGTTGCTCCCTTTTCGAAACAAGAAATTAAGGACGCGGTTTTCGAGTGTGGCTCTAACAAAGCCCCAGGCCCGGATGGTTTCAATTTCCGTTTTGTCAAACGTTTTTGGAGTTTCTTAGAGGCGGATTTTATTTAATATTATGAATAATTTCCATGCTACGGGAGAGATAAGTCCAGGTTGTGGAGCCTCTTTTATTACATTAATCCCGAAGAATAATTCTCCTGTGGGTCTTAAAGATTATAGACCAATAACTCTTGTAGGGATGATTAGTAAGGTTATTTCTAAAATCCTTGCTAATCGCCTGAAGAAAGTTATGGGTAAGGTGATTTCCGAGTCTCAGTCGGCTTTTCTAGTTGGTCGCTTTATTTTGGATGGTCCTCTTATGGTAAACGAGGTAGTGGATTGGTTGAAGAAAAGGAAGAAAAAGGCGTTTTTATTAAAAATTGACTTTGAAAAGGCCTATGACAACGTCAACTCGCACTTTTTAATTTCAATTTTGTTGCAAATGGGCTTTCCTTCTTTATGGTGCGGTTGGATAAATGGTATTTTCAATTCTTTTAAAGCTGCGGTTTTAGTAAATGGCTCGCCTACTTTTGATTTTAAATGTGAGAAGGGTCTCCGTCAAGGGGATCCTTTGTCACCGTTTCTTTTTCTGATTGTGATGGAAGCTCTCTCTTGGCTTTTAGAGAAAGCTAAAGTGCTTGGTGTGTTTAAAGGCATTAGTCTTCCGGCCGACAATACGGTGTTATCTCACTGGTTTTTCGCGGACGATGCTCTTATAATGGGGGAATGGGATGTGGAGAATATTCGCGATATTGCTAGGGTGCTCCGTATTTTCTATTTATGCTCGGGGTTGCGTATTAACATCCATAAGTCTAATATTTATGGTGTTGGTACGGTTGACTCGGAGGTGGATTTGGTATGGAGCTTACTTGGATGTAAAAAAGGTAATATCCCTTTTAGCTATCTTGGTATTCAAGTTGGAGCGAAGATGAGCCGTATTAGAAGCTGGGATCCGGTTATTGAGATTATTAAATCACGGCTTGCTTCTTGGAAGGCGAAAACCCTTTCGATTGGTGGTCGTTTAATTCTCTTGAAATCGGTGCTTGAAAGTCTCCCGGTGTACTATCTATCCTTATACAAAGCCCCAAAGGCAGTGTTAGATTCTATGGAAGCTATTATGAGACGCTTTTTGTGGGCGGGGGCAAACGAAGAAAAGAAAATTCCTTGGGTTGCTTGGGATACCATCACTAAACCGAAAAAGTGTGGTGGGTTGGGAGTATCTAAATTGATAGATGTTAACAATGCTCTCTTACTAAAATGGTCGTGGTGTTTTAAAAAGGAAGGCGATTGTTTGTGGAAAAAAGTTATTATGGGATGCCATGGGAATAGTAGGCCTTGGGCGTTCTTGCCGTGCAATACCGCTTCAAATGGATGCTGGAAACACATTATTAAAGTGGGAGATTTTATTACTCCTAAAGGTTCTTCCCTTCTTGCCGGGTTTGTAGCAGTTTTGGGGGATGGTTTAGCGATTAATTTCTGGTCTGATGTTTGGCTCAGAAACGAACCGCTCAGGTTTTGTTTTCCGCATCTCTTTAGACTTGAAAGACGTAAATGGGTCAAAGTGGCAGATCGGCTTCAGGTGGATAACGGTGTAAAGACGCTTAAATGGGAGTGGCGCTCGGAACCTTCTTCCTTTGAAGAGGTTACTGAGCTATTTCAGCTGCTGAATGACATCCACGACTACCAGTGGAAAGGCGGTTTTGATAGCTGGAAATGGAGGCACGCGTCTGACGGCCAGTTCACTGTTAGATCGGTTAAAAGTCTATTGGCCGATGAGCAGAGGACTGGTCAGAATACAATCATTAAGTGGAAGGTATGGGTACCATTGAAATGCAATATAATGGTCTGGCGTGCTGTTCTCAATCGCCTCCCCACTATAGCTAAACTTATCAAGAGAGGAGTGATCCCACAAAAGGTTTCGTGCAGCTTCTGTCAGTATGAAGTGGAATCAGGTATCCATCTATTTACAGGGTGTAGTTTCACGCAAGAAGTTTGGGGTCGTATAGAAGTGTGGTGCAGACTGGTTCCTACTATCCTGTTTGATGTGTCGGATATCTTGAAGATTTCGGAGCTTCAAACATTTTCTAAAAAAGTGAGGATCGTTTTAAGGGGTATTATATATATACCACCATGTGGGTTATTTGGAGCGAACGCAACAACCGAATTTTCAACAATAAGAGCCGAAGACCCATGGAGGTGGTTGCGAATGTGAAATCGACTTCTTACTTTTGGATTTGTAATAGATATAGATGGATAGAGGTAGATTGGAATAGGTGGTGTGTGTATCCTTTGGATTGATGTTTGTTTCGTTTGGTTTCCCGTAGGTCCTCGCTTTGAGGGCTTGTCGGGTTGTTTTTAATGAAGTTATCCTTTCAAAAAAAAAACCTACTTAGGGGCTGTTTGGTAGCCTCTTAATCATTCATTCAGACTGTTTGTTTCAGCATCTGAATAGAATGATTAAGTGCTGAACCATTAAGTTAATAAGGGATGCTGAATGATTCAGCTCTTAACCATTCAGAGCCTATTAACCATTCAGACCATCTTAATGATTCAGCACTTAATCAACCAAACAGCCCCTTAGTCCACCAAAAGAATAGGTAAATCCTACCCACTCTTCTAACGTGCATTTTATCATCATAGAATTCGGTCAACACATGTACCAAGTCCTATTAAATAAACTAAAATAATAAAATCACAAATAAATGCTTTTTAGTCTTCAAATATCCAACATCCATGCACCATGTGACATTTGAATGTTAAGCTTATTCCATGCAAACAAATAACTCTTGACCCATGACCTACGAACAAACCCAAGTAAAGCCAACATTCACCCCCTTAATCGGTGTTTGTTCGTACCGCTTTCTTCACAACAATGTCGGTTCATCATCTTCACATCGGTTCAAGTTGAGCTCTTCCATTTTTCCCCACTTTGGACACTCCGATATCAAATGACCGAACTCGTTGCACTTGAAGCACTTCACACGGCTCTTGTCCTGTTGTACTCGACCGTCACCTCGACCTCTCCCGGACTCCCGACCTCCACCTCGGCCACGCCCATAGTCGTCACGGTTCGATTTACTACAACCACAATGCTCACACTTGTGCTCCTTTTCTTTTGCCTTCTCATCGGAACCTGCAAACAAAAGTTGGTTTTGATGCTCGTTTTGAGTCTCCTCATCCTTGACTCTTTCTTCATATGCCCTAAGCCGACCAACAACATCATCATAACCGATGGTCTTCAAGTCTACAACCTGTTCTATAGAAGCCACCATATGAATAAAACGTTTAGGTAACCCATTAAGGAATTTCTTTACCAACTTTGTTTCTTCTATCTCCGAACCAAGTGAGGCGGCTCGTGAAGCATATCCCGACAACTTGTTAGCAAAGTCGTCTATAACTTCTTGGTCTTTCATCCTTAGATTTTCAAACTCTCCCATTAAAGTTTGAAGTCTTGCCTCTTGAATCTGTTCCGCACCCAAATGACGAGTTTTAAGAGCAGCCCATATCTCCTTCGTGGTTAAGAGGTTTCCAATTTGCAAAACTTGCTCTTCGGGTATGGCTTGGAACAAGAGAGCCATTGCTATATTATTCTTCTTCGCATCTAGATTTGTTCCTGGCTCAATCACCTCCCACACCCCATGAACATTGAAAATGACCCGCATCCTCATGGCCCATACCATGTAATTCGTGGATGACAACACCGGACATTGAAGAGATATGGTGTTGTTATCTTTGATAATGGCCACTTGATCCTTTGGTGGAGCCATTCTGTTGGATCAGTAATGCTCTTGATGGTTTGCTTGCTAGTGAACACTTATGTGTTTAGCAAGTTCAATCAGATTTGCACAGCGGAATAAGTAAGTAAAGTTACACTATCAACAGGAGTTATTATTCCCCCTGGATTGTTTGAAAACTAAAGACAAGTTTAATGAGAATCTAAGTATTGAATGTGAATGACAATAAATACTCAAACAGATTCTTAGTAAAAGAAATGGAAATAACAATAATAAGCTTTGAAGGATTTCAGTTTCTATTAAAATCAATGTCTAAAACAGAGGGATGAACCCATCTATTTATAGACTTACAAAATACATGAACCTTGCCAAAAAGCAAGTCTGTAACAAGTTACAACAAGTTGCATTCTTGGAACTTGCACAAAAAGATAAAGTAACAAATAAATAAACTACTGAAACATAAGGCGGTGGAAAAGATTCTGGTACAAGTGCTGATGAATGACAAACTACTGATGAGTAGTTTGTCTTCAGTAGTTCTTCAGTGAACTTGTCTGGTTTAGACTTCAGAACTTCTGATACTTCTTCTTTAGTACTTGTTGAATCCTTCTTCAGTACTTTAGACTTCTTTCTTCGGTAGTTTTATACTTAGAATATTTTGCAGAAGTATGAATTAGACTAAGGTTTGCAAAAGTGGTTTCCTCAATCCTTTTTGTCCTAACAATCTCCCCCTCGATTGATGAAGCCAAAACCTTTTCTAATTCCTTATTGTTGTTTTCTTCTATCATTCACAATTTTCCATATCTCCTTGAACATGGAATTCTTCAGTTGATTCAGCTGTTCATCAGTGAGAGATCCCTTTTGAGGTTCCAAATGTTGAATTGTAAGCAAGTCCTGAGTTGATAGATTCTTCAGTTCATTCATGGACTTGTAGGCTTTGCTTGTAAGATCTCTTCTTGTCACCAATACTGAGTTTTCATCAGTAAAGGACCATCTGATGATCAGGACTTTAGATTTGTCAAAATATGAAGTATAGGGAACCATGCTGGATCCCTGGGATGTTCTTGAGTGTTGGAAGTTTTCTATTTCTGTGACTCTCAGGTGGGATTCACTTCTGTCTTCTTTTTGCACCACATCAGGTAATTTGAAAGTAGGTAAATGATGTTCGGTAACTACCTTTGTGTGCAGTATGTCAGTGATAGTTTTCTGAATTTGGTAAGCAAATGTTGAAGGATCCCTAAATTAAGTTATCAGAGGCTTTTCTTCAATATCAAAGTCTCCATGTACAACTGTGTTGCCTTCTAGCAACACCATCTTGAAGTCAGTCTTTGTATTGTCCTCTGGCTTTCTCTTGGTAGCTGGTCTTTGTTTGACACCAGAAGTTCTAACTACTGAAGTTGATACTTCAGAAGTTTTGAACTTCTCTGGATTAGTAGCCTTGGCAGCCTTGTATTTCTTATATGTGTCTAGTAGTTTGTCTTCTCTCCATTTTGACACAGAGGCTTTTGAACCATAGTCATTAGCTACCAGTTCTTCAATGATCTCTGCTCTCTTAGCTTTTCTATCTTTGTCTGTTGCAAGTTTGTCAGCAACAATTTGAGCTCTTTTGGTTAGGTCATCCATTGAGAGCACTTTGAGTGAATAGGCTTTTGTTTTGCTGTTCTTTGTGATGAAAGACACCAGTTGTTGTATTTTGTCTTCTTCAGCAACCTTTTCAATCTTGGCTTGCCTATTCAGCTCTGCTTCATAAGCTTGAAGTTTATCATTGTAGCTCATGTCTTCCCTTGCTTCCAAACTGTTCCAGACCTCATCCTCCATAGCCTTTCTTTTGGCTGCAAGTAAACTCTTCTCTAGTAATTCTTTTGACTCTGAAATTGGAGAAGGGTTCAGCACAGTCATTGTTGTTGTTGTAGACCTTGGAATAGGAGTTGGTTGTTGTTGTTCAGTTGGTTTAGAAGGCTCTTCAGTTGTTTGTATGCTGGAAGTGTTAACTGCTGAAGTGTTGATAGAAGTATCAACTACTGAAGGATTGTCTTCAGTATTTTCTAAGTCTTCAGAAGTTTCTTCATTATGGCCTTGGGAAGTTTCAGCTTCAACTTCAGTTCCAGAAATAAGCCTTTGTTGATATTCTTTTTGTTTTTGGGCTTTTTCTAGCAGTTGTTGTTGTTGTAGAGCCACTCTTGCCTTTATCCTGGCTTTCAGTGACTCCTTAGGTTCCTTAATCTTCTCCCCATTTTTGGCTTCATCCACTTCTGGAAGCCTGCCAGGTTTAGAAGTTCTACCAGTGAGTTCAGCAAGCTGTCTTGAGTTGTTGTCAATCTTGTTGGACAGCTCACCAAGTTTCTTGTTGATCACCTCAAATTGAGTTTTGGTTGACAACTCCAAAGCAGTTGTGAAAGATTTGAGGTGATTGGCAATGAGGGTGTTCATCAACTGGTATAGGGGACTATCTGGGTTGCATAGTTGGTTCAGGTCTATGCTTGATGACCCAGGGAATCAGGTAGGCATTTTTAGTGAGAGGTGTGTTTTTGGGTGATCTTCATGTTGTACAGAAGATGCCACTATAGGGGAATCAGGGATCAAGTGGACTTTA
Source organism: Ambrosia trifida (assembly GCA_028751855.1). Classification (NCBI taxonomy): domain Eukaryota; kingdom Viridiplantae; phylum Streptophyta; class Magnoliopsida; order Asterales; family Asteraceae; genus Ambrosia; species Ambrosia trifida. Next base: position 57,016,580 of record CM054128.1, on the reverse strand, counting down.
ACCTGATCTGGTGTGACCAGCTCTTTGAGCTTAGAGACACCAGGTGCAGGACCTTCACTAGCAGCCGTCAATTCAAGTTTGGTGGAGTGTGAATCATCATCCAAATCAATGGAATCATTTGAATCCCTACTTACTTCCTTAATGAGGACAATATCAGTTATATCATGAGCTGGGCCCAACCCAGTTGTCTCATGTACCTCTTGTTCTTGGTTCAGAGGATTTCCTACCTCAGGCATTAAGCCTTCATCAGTAGTTGCCACAAATGAGGTCTTAGCTATGTTACTTCTGTCCTCAGATCCACCACTGGGTGGTATATGAGTATTAGCAGCCTCAAATGTACCGAAAGTCTCTAAGTTTGGGCTTAGAAACCCTGGTTCCTCCTCATCTCTTGGGTTAGGGCTATGGACATCCACATCCATGTCAAAGTCGGAAGGTATGTCCCCTATTTGATGTGGTTGTTGGGGACTGACATGTTCTGATGGGATGGTCTCTTTTAGCCCAGAGAGAAGTTTGGCAATTTCTATGGCTTAAGGTTCAGAAGTTAGTGGTACTGGTTCAGTAGTTTGGGCTAATGGTTCAGCAGTTTCAAAAGAAGAGTCAATTGGGATTGTTTTCTTAAATTTCTTTCTTTTGAATAAAATTGTAATTGGTTCTCTAGTGGGGGTTTGAGATGGATGAGACTGAGAGGATGTTTCAGTCACATCTTTATCAAGTGCAGATTGCACATTGGCAAGTTCAGGCATCTCAACTTCCTGAACTGCCTTTCTTTTAAGGCTGGTGGGTTTTGGTTTTTGTTGTTTATGTTTCTTGGCCTTTTTGGGTGAGGGTTTGGAAGATGAGGGTTCCATGGGGACTGTTGTATGTTACCCTTGGTCATCTTCTGGCCAGGCAGTCGGTTTATTGTGCCTAGAGTATGCTTGTGAGGTTAATGGGTTTAAAACAGTTGTTTTACCCACAAGCACCTCTTCTCCAAGTTCTTTTATTATGCATTGCATAATGAACCTTGGATACAACAAAAACTTCTTTTTAGAATTGAGGTGATGTAACACCAACTCATTAAAGAAAAGTGTTGATGCCCTAAATTTTGTTTCATTCACAATGGAATGAAAAATAGGTTGAAAAGTAGAGGGCATCTGATCATAAGATCCAGTTTTTGGACTCAAACACATTATTATGTAATGAAACAAAAGTTTATACTTAGGTTCAAAATATTTCTTAAAGATAGTAGCATGTGAGAGAGTATCTTGGTAACCACACTCTGTCATGGTCAGATGAATTTCAGAGTTTAGAAATTGATCTGGGGCACCCACATCATCTAGACCCAGTCTAATCCCCAAAGTTGCTGGTGTGATTGCCATTCTTCTCCCTTGGATAGTTGAATTGAGGGAGATCACTTGATCATTCACTATCACCGTCTCCGCATTCACCCAGAACTCATTTAGAGTTTCAGTGTGAATTGGAGGATCAATGGTGAGGGCAGTGAAGTATTGGGATTTAACGACTAAATCAATGATTTCGTTGTATTGGGACCAAGCTTCATGTTTCTCAAAGTAGCCTCTTTGATTGTGTCCCTGTTTTAGTATTAGAGCCATGTGGCTTGTGTGTGTGTGGATCGAACAGTATATTTGCAGGTTAAGGGTTTGAGAGTGTTCTTGAGAGAGAAGGAGGGAATTTTGCTTTTTGAAAGGATAAGTGTTGGAAAAGGTGTTTATCAGAAGTTTGTAACCGCCCTAGGGCAAACTTCTGAAGTGGGAAATGTCTGATTTGCCCTTAATGACAAAACTGCTGATGAAGAACAACTTTCATCAGTAGTTCCCATTTTCTCTTCAGTAGTTTGTTAACAACTGATGAGAATGTTTGTAAACACTTTATTCATAACTTCTGAAGCTTATTTTATCAGAAGTTAATCATTTTTCAGAAAATATTCCCATACTGATGATTTGTTCATCATTAGTTTCTCTCTTTTTGTTTTTTAGAAGTTTTGGACTAAAAACAGATGTAAGTGAAAAATAAAATATGTGCAGAAAAGTAAAAGAAACACTTACAAGTTTAGCATCCCAAGCATGGATACTAACTTTTGAAATGTTGATGTGTCAAGGGGTTTAGTGAATATGTCAGCTATTTGATTAGCTGTTGTCACATGCTTCACTTCTATCTTGCCTTTTTCATAGCAATCCCTTATGAAATGATACCTGATTTCAATATGTTTAGTCTTTGAGAACTGAACAGGATTTTGAATGATGCTAATGGCAGATTTGTTGTCTACAAGCAATGGTGTCTTGATCTCTTTGATTCCATAATCAAGAAGTTGATACTGGAGCCATTGTATCTGTGATGTACAACTTGCAGCTGCAATGTATTCAGCTTCAGCAGTTGAAGTTGCAACAGATGTTTGTTTCTTTGATTGCCAGGACACTAGACAGTTTCCTAAGAATTGACAACCACCAGATGTTGATTTTCTTGACATTTTACACCCTGCATAGTCACTATCTGAAAAGGCTGATAACTTGGTATTGCTAGAAGCAGGATACCAAATTCCAAGTGTAGGAGTTCCTTTCAGATATCTGAAGATTCTTTTGACTGCAATTAGGTGTGATTCCCGAAGAGCTGATTGATATCTAGCACAAACACATGTTGAAAACATAATATCTGGTCTAGAAGCAGTTAGATACAAAAGGGAACCTATCATACATCTATAAATGGTTTGATCAACCTGTTTTCCTTGATCATCTGATTCAACTTGTGTGGTAGGTGTCATGGGAGTGGAACATGATTTACAGTCTTGTAAAGAAAATTTGTTCAATAATTCTTTAACATATTTAGATTGATGTATAAAAGTTTCATTTGTTTGTTGTTTAATCTGCAGTCCTAAAAAGTACTGCAGTTCTCCCATAGTACTCATCTCAAATTTTGATTGCATGAGTTTCTTAAATTCATCACACAATTTTGTGTTTGTTGAACCAAATATGATATCATCAACATAAATTTGAACAAGTAAGCCATGATTTCCAACATTTTTAATGAAAAGAGTTTTATCAATGGAGCCTCTTGTAAAGTTATTTTTGAGCAAAAAGTTGGAAAGTGTTTCATACCAGGCTCTTGGAGCCTGTTTTAGCCCATAAAGAGCTTTGTCAAGCTTGTACACCCACTCAGGATGAGAAGGATCCTCAAACCCATGTGGCTGACAAACATACACTTCCTCTTTGATCTTTCTATACAAAAATGCACTCTTAACATCCATTTGAAAAACTTTTATTTTGTTGGAAATGGCATAGGCCAGAAATAACCTGATGGCTTCAAGCCTTGCAACTGGAGCAAAGGTTTCATCATAATCAATTCCTTCTTCTTGAGAGTAACCTTGTACCACCAGTCTTGCCTTGTTCTTAATGATCATACCAGCCTCATCTTGTTTGTTCCTGAAAACCCATCTTGTGCCAATTGGTAGCTTGTTTGGTGGTAAGGGACAGATTTTCCAAACCTGTTGCTTCTTGAATTGAAGCAACTCATCTTGCATAGCTTCCACCCAATTGTTGTCTTTGAGGGCTTCTTGGTACTTCTTAGGTTCCAACTGAGAAATGAATGCTAAGAAGAAGCAAAAGTTGGAAAGCTGGTTTCTTGTGAGAACACCTGATGCAATATCACACATTCACATCACACCACTACACTCCTCGTAAAATTCAAGCCCCATGTGAGACCTACATGACACTTTTCAAAAAATGCCCAAGGAAGGGGCTCTAAATTTAACCTCCACTACACATGGTCTTAGGTGCATACACTGATTCACAGTCACAGTATGTGTATTCAGATGTGATGATGTGCATATGTGTATATAGTTTTTTTTTTTTACTTTATTGGTGTATTCAGATGTATTTGTATTGTTTACAGAATTGATGATGTGCATATATGTACACTTATGTTATCGAGATGTGTATATAGTATGAATGTATTTTGTATCCCATTAAAAACGTGCATATGTGTATATATTATTTTTGTATTATGTACAACCTATGAATGTGCACTGATGTATAAAATATGTTTGTATTTTCAACATTCTTAATAATGTCCCTCTGTGTACACGAATGTACGTTAATTAAATGTAATACCATGCAATATAATAGTAATATTCTCTTTTGTTATACAGAAAGATCTGGTTGTAAAATACCTCAAGAAAATTAGGCATCCAAAACATGTCCAGGTTGAATGTGTTGAACCCTATAGGTTGGAGATCCGTTGGGCAACAACAAAAAATTAGTATGCCTGTGTGATATTTATCATGCGTCACATGGAGACATGGGTGGGAATAACTAAAGAGAAATGGAATCGTGGCTTGCCCTTAGAGACAAAGGAAAAAAAAAGGCACAACTGAATGTGCAGATTTCGCCTTCTGGATTGTCGAGAAGACCTTGAGCTATGAAATCTCATTAGCAGTGGTTAGTCGAGTGCGTTTGCTGGCCATAATAATTAGAACGTTTGGAGTAAGAAGGGTATCAGGATGAGAATACGTACCTTCCGAGATTAGTGTGGAGTTATAAAGACGAATTGAACTAGCGGATTAGCTGATCAGATTTATTACGGGTAGTCCGAAATTATTGTTTTGGGAATAGCGTCATCTGATATGATATGATATGTCTTATTGTCCAATAGTAATGCAGGAAAATTATAGCCGTTACCATTATGAGATTAACATTATAATTTTGGGGACAATTGTTGGTGCTGAATATTTCAGGGATGCCTTTATCATGTATACCGAATATACCTATCCGGGATAGTTAAGATGATATTATGCTCAGGATATATATGTATAATGTCTAATGAATATATATCCTGAGAATGACTAATGACCCTTGTCGAATTAAATCTTTTATGCTGGTCCACTCAAACTAATTAGCTGAAGACTTGGTCTTGCATAATTCTCGGAGCATCAGTTGATACCCGTTAGAAGACGTTTGAATGAAGAGGACTTGCAACGGCTACTTGGACTTAGTATTAGCAATCCCGGATTACTCGAGGTGTTAGTTATTTCATTTTTTAGTATAAAAAAAAGAATATGGTCGATCACTTAGGACACTTACTACTTTCCACTTTCAGCTATTACTTATTTACTTTTCTCACAACACACTCACCGATTGTAACACTTAGTTGATCGATACATTGTTTCCAAAGCTGTAATTTTAATTTTCTTTTAAGAGTTAATAGCCAAAATTTTCCCTGAGGTTTGGTCACTTTTGCCACTTCAGTCCAAAACCCAAACCTTTTACACCTGGGTCCTTCTGTTTTTTTTTTTTTTGTTTTTTTTTTGCTAAATTCGTCCCTGACACTAACCCAGTTAAATATTGTCGATAAGTTGAGGGGCTTTTTTGACTTTTTACCCACGAAATCGAGGGCATTTTAGACATTTTGTATACCTTATTTATTTTGAATTTTTATTTCTATTTAGCCTTTAAATACAAGAAAAAAAATAAAAAACAAAAATCTTTTAAAGGGAGAGAGAGAGCAGAGATATAGAGCGAGAGAGAGAGAGAGAGAAGAGAGAGATAGAGAGAGAGCAGAGATAGAGACGGTCAGAGCTCGAAGAAGTGAAGAACTATATACTTTTCCGATCACTTTTTTCGATTTGCTTCTCCCCCTCCGGCCAACAGCTTTTTCCTTTTTCCGAACACTTTTTTTCCGATTAAAGACCAATGAAGCGGAAGAAGGGTCAGAGCTCGAAGAACAAACCCTCCTCACCAAATATTCTGATCTCCTTACCACCGGAAACCTAGCCAATGGAGGTGGGGCGGCGGCAAAGAGGGTGTTGGACGGATTCAGATCTTGTGATGTGGTTGTTATGCTTATAGATACTTATGGTCATGTGGTTGTTGTTATGCTTATAGATCGATCGATCTTGTGATGTTTAACTTCTAATAGCTTCATTTGAGTAAGAGGATCCAGAAATGATCTATTACCTTGCTCTTTTTTATCTTGTCGTATCATGAAGCTCAGTGGTGGTTTTGGTGTAAGGGAATCGTGAAGTTCAGATCTGCTCGAAGGGTTTTGGTTGATAGTTAACAGACTTGAAGAAGATAAGAAGCTTTGGAGGAAAGATTGGATGTGTTTGGAAACAAGTATAGTAACTAGGAAAGCAAAAAGACAAAAATATCCCCAGACTTAACGTCAATAATTAACTGGGTTAGTGTAAGGGACGAATGTGGCAAAAAAAATGTAAAACAGAAGCACCCAAATGTAAAAGGTTTGGGTTTTGGACTGAAGTGGCAAAAGTGACCAAACCTCAGGGACGATTTTGGCTATTAACTCTTCTTTTAATAAAAACAACAAGGCAAGGGACGATTGTCCGCTCCCGAGGTTTTATACCGGATATCTAAATCAATAAAGGGTTTTCCTCGTATATCTCGTGTAACACCCCAACCGATGGCGGAAACATCGGATTTCACGTATTGATGATTGTTCAGTAACTCATGGTAAATAATAAGTTTCAATAATTAATTAAATGAATTACATACAATTGTTCTAAAAAGAATTTGTACATCAAATGAGAAACACTTAATATAAATCTTCAAGCATGAACTCTAATCTCCAAGCAATACTATAACCTGAAACATGTTAGCTTGGAAAATATTTTGGGTCAACAAAAGTTGTTGAGAATTACATAAGTTTTGTGTAGAGTATCATGAGTATAAAAGTTGTACAATTCAAGTGTCATGGCAAATCTAGTCCATATGTGAAAACAAACTACTAGGTAAATCGTTTGCATAATCAACCCTTGTGACATGTTTATTGTGGTCCATCCCATACGCATATGGTTCACTCGTTTGTGTTATGTGATCGATAACAATCACCCACGCTACCCATATCCCGGGGCACACGTATCCGGGTGGGGTTGTCAATCCAATAGATCTATCATTGTGTATCGTCGGCTTGTACGGAGTTAATGATTACGTGAGTCTAATTATGTTTACCAAAGTATTGTTTAAGACATAATGCAACATAGAAATCACACAAGACACGTAATAGAATTGTATATGTTGAGTATAAGTGTTTAACATGTTTCACCCCTAAAATGTAAAATAGTAAAAAGGGGCTATGTAAACTCACATTCGATAAGTTGTATAAACCTCTAAGCGTCGTGAATGTATGTGAGGCGAATCTCAAAGATTCATCCTAAAGTTTCAAGTATCCAAAAATAAGTGTCTAAACTTAAAAGAGTCTATCTAGGTTATCAAGGATTGGGCACTTAGGGTTTCATAGTCAAAATTTGGGGATTCTAGAGGTTTTTATTCAAACCCTAATTGGTTTTAATAAATATGAATTAAGAGTGGAAATATATAATAACCAAATAAATATAAAAATTTCAAGTAAAGTTTATTCTGAGATAAAAAAAATATTTCAGAATTTTTAATCTCAAAATTTTGATATTACAGTATTTTAAATAGATTTATTATTATTATTAATGAAATAATTAGGAAATAAATACAAATAAAGTGCAAAAATATTATTTTCATTTTTAAGAAGTAGTTTATATGTGTTATAGGTGGGAAATAATTTTATAAATTATTTTCCATATTATTTTTATTTAAAACAGAATTTAATTGAATTTAATCTATTAAATATAAAAACGGATAAAAATAATATTTTTACCAAAAATAAATATTTCCAAAAGGTTTAATATGGATAGGTATATCTCCACAAAATTTTTGGTATTAAAACGATTAAATATGACTTTTTTTATGAATTAATTACTTTTTAAACAAAATAAATGTATTAAAAATAATAAATAAATAAATATTTTTTAGAAAAATAAAATTATAAACATACACTATAGAGTCTTGAGAAGCTAGGTTTATTTTTATAAAAATTTTGGGCTAAGATAGCTATTTTTAATAATTAAATGTAGTTATGTGAGTTATAAATATATAAAAAAAATGAAGAGAAGAAAAACTGCAAAAATGGGGGCATATAACCGCCCCTTTAGAGGCTCGAACCAATGTCCATGAGTGTGTGATACCACGCCCAGACCAACTGGTCTGGGTGTGTTTTTATTGATTAATATGGATTCAAATGTTATTTATTCTAAAATCTGAAGCAAATAAAATCCCCATTTAAATCTTATTAACCCTAATCCCTCAATCGATCTAATTGACCAATAATTCAATACAGATAAGAAACAAAACGATAGGGCTTTTATCTGTCTATAAAAACCGAACCTAAACATGTAAAATAATCACACTTACAAATTCAAATCGATGTGAAACAGATGGAACAAGGCTTGCGACAACAATCACTTCAAATCGGCATCTTGAGGTTTTGATCATGGAAATTTATAATGGGGTTATGCTAATCGGCCCTTTTAGACTGTGTATGCGAGTTTAATTTATAGTATATCACCTCAGGTTGTCGAATTGGAAGTTGGACTAAGCCATGAATGTTCACGCGTCTAATTGATTAAAAAAAGGAATGTTTTAATAAATTAAAAGCAGGAATTGATTCGTATGATGATCTCATTCATCAATTTATGATAATTGTTTCCTTAAACAGCAAAAATGGCGCATCAATTTGAATGGGTTGGTGGGTCTTTGACTTTCAGATTTTGACTAAAAGAAAATCAGTTTCGTTTATATAATAACCGTTTCTGGAATATAACACAAACACCAAAGTGTTGGAGTGGTTTGTGTTGTTTGTTAAAACTCTTGAAACGATTTGGACTCGGGTTTGACCCTTGTCCAAAGCAAATATATATTTTTATTTTATTTTTTTTCTAAATCACCAACTTAATTATTGAACAATTATAACTCTTTTAAATTTGTTTTTTTTATAAGAAATAAATTTTTTTGTATGTCTAAAATTTTTAGAAACGATAAGAAATTAGTATATATAAATGTGAGTAGGAGTAAGTGAATAAAAATGAAAATTTTCATTAATTTAAAATTTGGGGGAGAAATAAGAAATGTTACAGTCTCCCCTACTTTTGGGAACTTCGTCCCGAAGTTAGAGTTGGAGAGGCCATTGGGAGTAGGTGAGGGTACATGGTATAAGTTAGGGTGACTATGGTTAAGAGTATAGAAAAGTTTAGAAGTAACATGATCAAGGTTTTGAATGACATTGGTCTGTGATAATAGTCTTATGGAGTACTAAACTTAAGTTTTAGGACTGCGAAGAGAAATGCATGAGACGACTATGGAAAGACTAAATGAACTACCAGGTAACTAGTGTTTATAATTGGGTACCTACCGAAAACCTTGGTAGAATTTCACACTACCTTAACGTACCTGTAAATTCATGATTACGTTCCGGACCGCAATCACCAATTTACCTTACATTAGGGTTTTGTGTCCTTCTATGACTCTAAACACACATGTAAAAACAAACAATGCAAAATAACCTTGTGATTGAATCTTTGTATCAATGACTAATAAATTTTGTATCAAATTACGTGTACAATGTATCAAAAAATGAGTCCAACTGTTGATCAGGAAAAAGACCTCTACCAGTCAGTGAGTAGGAACCTCTACCGATTGTTGAGCAGGTGCGATAGCCTCTACCGGTCGTTGAGCAGGTTATTAGAACCTCTACCGACTGTTGAGCAGGCATGATGACCTCTACCAATCGTTGAGCAGGTTATTAGGTACTCTACCAACTGTTGAGCACGTACTTCATCCTCTACCAGTTGTTAAGTGGATAATTGTTGTAATTATTTTTGTAGTTTGACATATATGTTGCCAATTGAAAATACACACATGTAAGTAAGTTTGTAAATGTGACAAACAACAGCTATAGCATGCGACTTGTAATTGAGTTGCCCTAGACAACGTTACTGAGTCTAGATGTTGTTGTACTAGTATGGCATATAGTTTACAAATATCACGAATAATCAGACATTCAAAGATAATACTGATAATCAAATCCTCATGTATCACTAAGTATCAGGTTTGATGCAACAAACAATCAAGTTTTCAATAGTTTGGTTATCATAGGGATCAAGTTCATGTTCAAGAAGGTAAAGGATATGAATTTAGTTCTTGAGAGGATGATGAAGAACTCAAAGTATCATCAAGGTTATGAAAGATAGTGAACGCGAAGATAGTTAATAAAGGGTTTATTTTATAGGTTTTCAAAGAGGCACAAGTAGTAAGGAGATTATTTAGTAGCATGAATCGTGGGGTTTGAATCAAATATTAAAATCAAGCGTATGAGAAAACATGATTGTTCTAAATACCAAAAATTGTAAAAGTTCGAACAAGTTGAAACTAAATAGGTGTCAATGGGGAATTGGAGATTAAATTTTTGTTCATGAGGATGGAAAGATTTTATTAATATTATTTTTTTTACAAGTGGTTTTGTATATAAAACAAAAGTTGTTAAATAGTACAAACTAAGTGACTTTAGATCAGAATATTTCAGTTAGTCGGAGATTTTAAACACGACATTAGGTGTTATTGATTAAGGTGACACTATATCGAAAATCATTTGTTACGCTAATGAATAAACATTTGAATTTGGAAATTAAGTTTGAGGACATCTTTTGACAAAAATATGTATTTTTCATAGTTTATAGGTGATGAAAATTTGACAATATTAAGAAATCTTTAGTGTTGTGCTAGGGTGTACTCAGGTTAGGAGGTTACAGTTTAAAAATATGTAACATGTTGAAAAAGGCAATAATATGATGTGGGTAAGGTGTTGAAAATAATGAAACAAGTGGCTAAGATGGTAAGATGAAGTGTGATTGTGAAACCCATATATGATTATGAAATGGGATTGATTTAAACTGTAAAATTTTGAGATTTAAAGCTTAGTTTTAATGAAAGTGAGTGTAATTATTTATTCATTAATTAAAACAAATAAACGAAAACGTTGACTTATCAAAGCTTCCATATTTTAATAACATAATGAAGAAATGCTTTAGCCTATGAGTGAACACTCATCCCAAGAATCCCAGGTAGGCATCCGGATCCCTCGTCTGATTGAGATTTATGCGCAATGCCAGTCCTAGACAGAAAACTCAGAATACAAGCGTTTACCCTTCCAGATTGCATGTGTTCGTTATTAGAATATAGAACTTCGATGAGATTATCAAGGCAGCTCAGGTTAGGACCTGAGAATTTTGTCCTATTTGTCTAGGGGTAGATCCAGTGACGAAGAGTAATCATCTTGTAGGGGTTAGGTAGGCATAAGAAGTAGGATGGAGATAGAGAATAGAAACTGTTAGATCAGTATAGCTCTTAGTATGAACTTGCTAGTGAACACTTAAGTGTCTAGCAAGTTCTTTATCAGTAATAGCACAGCGGAATGATATGAGTTTAAAGCTACACTTATCAACAAGAGTTATTACTCCCCCTGGACGTTTGATAAAACTAAAGACAAGTATTTAATGAGAATCTAAGCAATGAATGAGAATGAACACTTAAACAGATTCTCAGTAAATGAAATGGAAATAACAATGATAAGCTTTGACGGATTTCTGTATTAAAAATCAATGTCTAAAACAGAGGGATGAACCCATCTATTTATAGACTTTACAAATACATGAACCTTGCCAAAAAGCAAGTTCAGAGACAAGTTGCAACAAGTTGCAATCTTGGAACTTGTACAAAAGTTAAAGTAATACTAAACTAATAAACTACTGAAACATAAGGCGGTGGAAAGATTCTTGGACAAGTGCTGATGAATGACAAACTACTGATGAGTAGTTTGTCTTCAGTAGTTCTTCAGTGAACTGTCTGGTTTGGACTTCAGAACTTCTGATGTATTTCTTCTTCAGTACTTGTAGAATCCTTCTTCAGCTATTTAGTCTTCTTTCTTCAGTAGTTCTATACTTAGAATAATTTGACAAAAGTGAATTAGACTAAGGTTTGCAAAAGTGGTTTCACCAATCCTTTTTGTCCTAACAATCTCCCCGTGGATTGATGAAGCCAAAACCTTTCTAATTCCTTATTGTTTTCTTCTGTCATTCACAATCTTCCATATTCCTTTGAACATGGAATTCTTCAACTGGTTCAGCTGTTCATCAGTGAGAGATCCTTTTTGTGGTTCTAGATGCTGGATTGTAAGCAGGTCTTGAGTTGATAGCTTCTTCAGATCATTCATCGACTTATAGGCTCTGCTTGTTTGGTCTCTTCTTGTCACTTGTACTGAGTTGTTATCAGTAAAGGACCATCTGATGATAGGTACTTTAGACTTGTCAAAGTCTAAAGTATAGGGAACCATGCTGGTACCCTGGGATGTTCTTGAGTGTTGGATGTCTTCGACTTCAGTGACTCTCAGGTGGGATTCTCTTCCCTGTTCTTGTTGCATCACATTAGGTAGTTGAAAGGTTGGCAAGTGATGCTCAGTAACTACCTTAGTGTGTAGTTTGTCTTTAATGGTCTTTTGAATTTGATAGGCAAAGGTGGAAGGATCCCTGAATTGGGTTAGCAGAGGTTTCTCTTCAATGTCGAAGTCATAATGGACTATTGTACTTCCTTCTACTAGTACCATCCTGAAATCAGTCTACACATTCTCCTCTGTCTTTTTCTTTGTAGCAGGTTTTCTTGAAACACCAGAAGTTCTAACTACTGAAGTTGACACTTCAGCAGTTTCAAACTTCTCTGGATTTGCAGCCCTTGCAGCCTTGTATTTTCTATAAGTGTCCACCATTCTTTCTTCTTTCCATTTGGACACAGAGGCTTTTGAACCATAACCATTTGCTACTAGTTCTTCAATCATCTGGGCTCTCTTGGCTTTTGCATCTTTACTTGTTGCAAGTTTGTCTGCAATAAGTTGAGCTCTTCTTGTTAGCTCTTCTATGGAGAGTCCCTTTAATGTGTAGGCTTTGGTCTTGTTGTTCTTGGTAATATAAGACATCAGTTGTTGTCTTTTGTCTTCCTCGGCAATTCTTTCTAGGTTAGCCTGCCTTTGAAGCTCTGCTTCATAAGCCTGTAGCTTTTTATTGAGGCTTAAGTCATCCCTTGTTTCCAAAGCATTCTAGATCTCATCTTCCTTGGCCTTTCTTTCAGCTGCAATTAAACTCTTCTCAAGTAGTTCTTTGGACATTGATAGAGGAGAAGGGTTCAGCACAGTCATTGTTGTAGTTGTAGTAGGTTTTGGAATAGGAGTTGGTTGAGTAGGTTCAGTTGATCTGGAAGGCTGTTCAGCAGTTTTAGTGTTGGAAGTGTTGACTTCTGATGGGTTGACAACTACTGAAGGTTTGTCAACTACTGAAGGATTGTCTTTAGTATTTTCTGAGTCTTCATCAGAACTTTCACCATCAGAGGTTTCTTCATTGTGGCCTTGGGATTCATCAGGCTTTTCAGCATCTTCTATTTCTTGAACAGAGACACCAAACTGTTGGGCCAGTTTTTCTTTTCTGGCTTGGTCTCTCTGATCTCTTTCTTGGATAGCCACTCTTACCCTTATCCTGGCTTCGAGTGACTCCCTAGGTTCCTTAGTTTTCTCCCCCTTTTTGGATTCATCAAGGTCTTTCTTTGAGGGTTTAGAGAAATGACCTGTAAGAGAAGCAATCTGTTTGGAGTTGAAGTCAATTTTGTTGGACAGATCGTTCATCTTAGTCTGTATCACTCCAAATTGGTTTTTGATGGACAGCTCCAAGTCAGCTGTGCAGGTTTGGAAGTGATTTTTGATGAGGGTGTTCATCATGTGATATAAGGGACCATCTGGGCTGTATAGCTGGTTCATGTCTATGCTGGATGGCCCAGGGAATTGGGTAGGCATTTGTAGTGAGGGGTGTGTTTTTGGTTGATCTTCTTGTTGTACAGAAGATGCCACTATAGGGGAATCAGGGATTAAGTGGACTTTAACCTGATCTGGTGTGACTAGCTTCTTGAGCATAGATACACCAGGTGCAGGACCTTCACTTGTAGCCGTCAATTCAGTAGTTTTGTGTTGTGAAACATCATCCAAGTTAATGGAATCATCTGTATCCCTGATTACATCCTCAATGAGGACTGTATAAGTTACATCATGAGCTGAGCCCAACTCAGTTGTCTCATGTACCTCTTTTTCTTGGTTCAGAGGATTTCCTACCTCAGGCATTAAGCCTTCATCAGTAGTTGCCACAGTTGAGGTCTTAGCTATGTTGCTTCTTTCCTCAGATCCACCACTGGGTGGTAAATGAGTAGTAGCAGCCTCAAAAGTACCAAGAGTTTCTAAGTTTGGGCTTAGAGACCCTGGTTCATCCTCATCTCTTTGGTTAGGGCTTTGAGTGTCCACATCCATGTCAAGTTCTGAGGCTATGTCCCCTGTTTGATGTGGTTGTTGGGGACTGACATGTTCAGATGGGACTCTCTCTTTTAGCCCAAAGAGAAGTTTGGCTATTTCTATATCAGGTTCAGAAATTTGGGGTGCTGGTTCAGTAGTTTGGTCAATGGGTTCAGCAGTTTCAAAAGAGGAGTCAATGGGAATAGTTTTCTTTAGTCTTTTTCTTTTGAAAAGTATGGTAATTGGTGCTCTTGTTGGGGTTTGAGATGGATGAGACTGAGAGGATGTTTCAGTCACATCTTTATCAAGTGCAGATTGCACATTAGTTAGTTCAGGCATCTCAACCTCCTGAACTGCTTTTCTTTTTGGGTTGGTGGGTTTTTGTTATTGTTGCTTGGGTTTCTTGGTCTTTGGGGGTGTAGGTTTGGAAGATGAGGGTTCCATGGGGACTGTTTCTTGTTCCCCTTGGTCATCTTCTGGCCAGGTAGCCGATTTGTTGTGCCTTGAGTATGCTTGTGAGGATAAAGGGTTTAAATTTGTTGTTTTACCCACAAGCACCTCTTCTCCAAGTTCTTTTATTATGCAATGCATAATAAATCTTGGGTACAACAAAAACTTCTTTTTAGTATTGAGATGATGTAACACCAACTCATTAAAGAAAAGTGATGATGCCCTGAATTTTGTTTCATTCACTATGGAATGAAAAATAGGTTGAAAAGTTGAGGGCATCTGATCATAAGATCTAGTTTTTGGACTCAGACACATAATAATATAATGAAAAAGCAGTTTATACTTTGGTTCAAAATATTTCTTAAAGATTGTAGCATGTGAGAGAGTACCTTGGTAACCACACTCTGTCATGGTTAAATGAATTTGAGAGTTTGGAAATTGGTCTGGGGCATTTACATCATCCAAACCCAGCCTAATTGCCAAAATAGCCGGTGTGATTGCCATTCTTCTCCCTTTGATGGTTGAATTGAGGTGATTACTTTGTTGTTCACCGTCACCGTCTCTGCGTTTGCCCAAAACTCATTTAGAGTTTCAGTATGGATTGGAGGGTCGATGGTGAGGGCGGTGAAGTATTGGGATTTGACGACCAAATCAATGATTTCGTCGTATTGGGACCAGGCTTCTTGTTTTTCGAAGTAGCCTCTTTGATTGTGTCCCTGTTTCAGAGTTAGAGCCATGTGGTTTGTGTGTGTGTGGATCGAACAGTGTTTTTGCAGGTTCAGGGTTTGAGAGCTTTTTGAGAGAGAAGGAGGAAAGTTTTGCTTTTTGAATGGATAAGTGTTGGGAAAGGTGTTTATAAGAAGTTTGTAACCGCCCTAGGTCAAACTTCTGAAGTGGGAAATGTCTGATTTACCCTTTTTGACCAAACTGCTGATGAAGAATTGATTACATCAGTAGTTCCCACTTTCTCTTTAGTAGTTTTGAACAACTGATGAGAATGCTTTTATAAATACTTTATTCATAACTTCTGAAGGTTGTTTTATCAGAAGTTAATCACTTTTCAGAAAATATTCCCATACTGATGTTTTGTTCATCAGTAGTTTCTCTCTTGTTTGTTTTTCAGAAGTTTTCAGACTTAAAAACAAATGTAAGTGAAAAATGAAAATATGTGCAGAAAAATAAACAGAAACACTTACAAATTTAGCATCCCAAGCATGGATACTAACTTCTGAAATGTTGATGTGTCAAGGGGTTTAGTGAATATGTCAGCTATTTGATTAGCTGTTGCTACATGTTTCACTTCAATCTTGCCTTTTTCATAGCAATCTCTTATGAAATGATACCTGATTTCAATATGTTTAGTTTTTGAAAACTTAACAGGATTTTGAATGATGCTAATGGCAAATTTGCTGTCTACAAGCAATGGTGTCTTGATCTCTTTGATTCCATAATCAAGAAGTTGATACAGGAGCCATTGTATCTGTGATGTACAACTTGCAGCTGCAATGTATTCAGCTTCAGCAGTTGAAGTTGCAACAGATGTTTGTTTCTTTGATTGCCAGGACACTAGACAGTTTCCTAAGAATTGACAACCACCAGATGTTGATTTTCTTGACATTTTACACCCTGCATAGTCACTATCTGAAAAAGCTGATAACTTGGTATTGCTTGAAGCAGGATACCAAATTCCAAGTGTTGGAGTTCCTTTCAGATATCTGAAGATTCTTTTGACTGCAATGAGGTGTGATTCCCTAGGAGCTGATTGATATCTAGCACAGACACATGTTCAAAACATAATATCTGGTCTAGAAGCAGTTAGATATAAAAGGTAACCTATCATACATCTAGACATGGTTTGATCAACCTGTTTTCCTTGATCATCTGGTTCAACTTGTGTAGATGGTGTCATGGGAGTGGAACATGATTACAGTCTTGTAAAGAAAATTTGTTTAATAATTCTTTAACATATTTTGATTGATGTATAAAAGTTCCATTTGTTTGTTGTTTAATCTGCAGCCCCAGAAAGTACTGCAGTTCTCCCATTGTACTCATCTCAAATTTTAATTGCATGAGTTTCTTAAATTCATCACACAGTTTTGTGTTTGTTGAACCAAATATGATATCATCAACATATATTTGAACAAGTAAGATATGATTTCCATCATGTTTTATGAAAAGAGTTTTATCAATGGAGCCTCTTGTGAAGTTATTTTTGAGTAGAAAGTTAGAAAGTGTTTCATACCAGGCCCTTGGAGCCTGTTTTAGCCCATAAAGAGCTTTGTCTAGTTTGTACACCCACACAGGATGAGAAGGATCCTCAAACCCAGGTGGCTGACAGACATACACTTCCTCTTTTATTTTTCCATACAAAAATGCACTTTTAACATCCATTTGATAAACTTTTATTTTGTTGGAAATGGCATAGGCCAGAAATAACCTGATGGCTTCAAGCCTTGCAACTGGAGCAAAGGTTTCATCATAATCAATTCCTTCTTCTTGAGAGTAACCTTGTACTACCAGTCTTGCCTTGTTCTTTATAATCATACCAGCCTCATCTTGTTTGTTCCTAAAAACCCATCATGTGCCAATTGGTAGCTTGTTTGGTGGTAAGGGAGAGATTTCCCAAACCTGTTGTTTTTTTAATTGAAGCAACTCATCTTGCATGGCTTGTACCCAGTTGTTGTCTTTGAGGGCTTCTTGGTACTTTTTAGGTTCCAACTGAGAAATAAATGCTGAGAAGAAGCAAAAGTTGGAAAGCTGGTTTCTTGTAAGAACACCTGATGCAATATCACCCATGATTTGTTCAAGTGGATGATATTGTGTTCAATCAGTTGTTGTAAACAACTGACAGGTGTACGTGGCTCTTGTACTTCATCAAACAAACCACTGAGGTTTATAATGTCTGGTTCAGCAGATTCAGTATCTTCAGTAGTTTTAGGTGCTGAAGCAGATGTTTGAGTTTGTACATCAGCAGTTCTTGTATCAGAAGTTTGTGAAACTTCTGATGGTTTGGAAGTTGACTTAATGACTGTTTGAGGAGTCCATGGTGCTGGATCCTCATCATCAAACCTTTGATCACCATAATAAGTAGGTTTAGATGAAGTAACAGTCTTTTCATGTCCAAAACGGAAGCTGTCAAGGTCAAAAAGTTCAGCAGGATGTGCTGGAATAAGAGTGTGTTTTGACTCATTGAACTTGACATTCAGTGTTTCTTCTACTATCCTGGTTCTTGACTTAAAAACTTTGTAGGCTTTTCTAGTGGAAGAGTAACCAAGAAAGTAACCTGAATCAACTTTGGCAGCAAACTTTGAAATAGAGTCTTTGATGTTTAGAATGAAACATTGACATCCAAAAGCCCTGAAAAAGGAGATAAGGGGCTTTATGCCATGAAGAACTTCATAGGCAGTTTTGGAGTGTCTCTTGTTGAAAAGGACTCTATTTTGAACATAGCATGCAGTGTTAACTGCTTCAGCCCAGAAATACAATGGTAGGCCTGAATCAGCTAACATTGTTCTTGCTCCTTCAATTAAGGTTCTGTTCTTCCTTTCTACTACACCATTTTGTTCAGGAGTTCTGGGAACACTGTATTGTCTAATAATCCCTTTAGACAAGCAGAATTCATCCAGAGTTTTGTTCCTGAACTCTGTCCCATTGTCACTTCTAATGGTTTTGACAGATAGAGAATATTGTTTCTCTACTTGTAGAATGAAGAACTTGATGATTTCAGCAGCCTCATCCTTGGAAAATAAGAAGAATACCCATGTAAATCTTGAATAGTCATCAATGATGACTAAGCAGTACTTCTTCTTACCAAGGCTCATGATTTTAACAGGCCCAAATAAGTCCATATGGAGTAGTTGAAGACATGCAGTTGTTTTTGATTCTTCAATAGACTTATAGGAGGACTTATGTTGTTTTCCCTTTAAACAGGATACACAGTGTTCTTGACACTGGTATACCTTTAAAGGTAGACCTCTGACCAAGCCCATTTTTGTGACTTTATTTATGGTTTTAAAGTTCACATGGCCAAGTCTCTTGTGCCAGAGATCAGTCTCTGAAGTTGATGCCTTTGAGAAGAAACAGGCAGTGTTGTTCAGTACTTTGTCCTTTTCAATGTCCACTGCATAGACATTGCCACATCTTTTGGCTATCAACAAAGTGTGATCTTCAATGATCTTCTCTATCAACTTCTGGCCTTCTGGTGATATGATCTTTCATGCTGTCTTTGTGAAAAAGGAAGAATATCCTTTATCACACATTTGTGACACACTCAGTAAGTTGTACTCAAGGTTTTCAACCAGATTGACCTTGTCAAACTGTATTTTGCCAGAGGAGACATTGCCATGTCCTAGCACATATCCCTTAGCATTGTTCCCAAAGGATACAGATCCTTCTCTTTGACTGATAAAATTGTTTATCAGGTATCTGCATCCTGTCATGAGCATTGAGCCTCCACTGTCTACATACCAAATGCTATTTAAGCCTCTGGAAACTCTCTGCACAAGATAGCAAATTAGTTAGATTTGGGAACCCAAGCCAGTTTGGCTTTGGGTTTGCTCTTGAGAACATTCACAGTTTGTTCTTGACCAAGTTGAGGAATCCATGTCTTTTTGGCAATGGATTTTTCATTAAGAGCAATGGTGGTATCCTTTTGAGGACCACCATCAACTTTGGTCATCAGTAGTTGTACCATGTTCATGAGATCTTTAATCTCAGCAGTTTGTGAAACTGCTGATGATTTAGGTCTAACTACTGAAGGAGAATTTAGAGAAAAAGATTTTTGTTGAGATTTTGTCTTTTTCTGAGAAAAGGTTTTTACTGGTTGTTGTTTCCTGGGAGAAAAAGTTTCTATAAAATCATTTCTGATTTGTTTTCCCTCAACCAGTTGTTTAATTTTCTTGTTGTACTGAATACCTTTTCTGTATCTGCAAAATTCTGTCTTGTGGTTGAATAGACCACAGATTTCACATTCTTTTGTCTTTTCTTTCAAAGACAAGTTTCTGACTGTATTGATTGGTTTTAGGTCATCAGTAGTTTTCAGGTTCTCAACTCCTGATGTAGTTGAAACTACTGATGGCTTAATGTCAGAATTAATCAGTACTTCTGAAGAACTTTCTTTGTGAGTTTTTAGAAAGTTTTCATGAAAAGATGTGCATTCTTTCTCTTCCGAAGTTTCACCTGGAACAATTTTTCTCCCATCTTCAGTTGTTTTGGGGGAAAAATCAGTTGGTGTTTCAGTGTGATTGTACCCTATGCCAAACCTAACATTTGAAGCACTTTGTTTGTTTAGCAATAGTTGGTACCCTTTACAAGATTCAACCCATTTTTCACAAGTGACCTTGGTGTTAGCAAGCTCTTGTCTGACATTTCCTAAGTCATTTATCATGATTTTAATTTGTGCTTGGGTTTCAATAGCTGTGTTAGTTAATTTAGAAACTTCTTTTCTTTTTGCAGAAAGTTTTCTTTCTAAATCACATTTCATCTGAGTGAATTTTCTCTCAGAGTCATTTGCTTTACCTTGTAAGTGCACATTAGTCTTTCTTATGAGAGCAAAAGATTCTTTGCAAGAAGTTGAACACAGTTTTGTCAAAGATTCTTTTGATACCTGTGACAAGGCAGATTTTGAGGTGCATCCCTCAAATGCCATTAAGGCAAAGTTCTTTCTGCCATTGTCAGACTCTCCCCAGTTGATGTCTGATTGCTGTGGTTTATATATATATAAATATTTTAAGTTTCACAATCTGGTTTTAAAAATGGAATG
The DNA here is from genome assembly GCA_028751855.1 of Ambrosia trifida. Classification (NCBI taxonomy): domain Eukaryota; kingdom Viridiplantae; phylum Streptophyta; class Magnoliopsida; order Asterales; family Asteraceae; genus Ambrosia; species Ambrosia trifida. The sequence continues at coordinate 56,996,179 of CM054128.1, read as the reverse complement.
ACCAAGCTAAACCACGCAACACGGCAGTGTACCGGTCGTAGTGTAGTAAAGTCGGTAAGACCAAGTATCAATCCGTGGACACTGATATGCAGCCCTCGATACTAAACCTCTATCGAGTCCTAATCTAGATAAAAGAGCATGATTTTTCGACTAAAAATTAACTAAAACGATAAGCAAGTAAAAAAATAAGAAATAAACAAGCAGGAAGGACGAGAGATCAGAGAGTAAACGCTCACGAAAGAGGAATCAGAAATGGAGAGGATGGTTGCCTAGACTGGGAATCCTACTGATAAAGCTGAAAGCTAACGGGAAATGGATACTCGAATGACTACCGGGATCTACGGGTATAACCAACTCGGGAAACACTATAGTATCTAGATCTCCTCTCGGTCTCACTAGAACACTAAATGAAATCCTAAGCAGTCATGAAGCTCACCGGGTAAAGAATGGATCACCTCTCGGTCTCACCAAACATACAAGTTTACGCACCCAAGATTAGATCTCCTCTCGGTCTCACTAATCACCGAATACCTAACGGTATCAAGGGGTGAATCTATTCCTAAAGGTAAATGTTTGGGAAAGCGGATAAAAATGATACCGGGAAAGAAATTCACTCTCGTGCAATATCTAACCAAATAAACCAATAAATCCTAACAAACCCACAACCTATCTCCTCTCGGTCTCAAGGTAGATGACAAATGCAAAACGATGTCAAACATGCAATTTCTAGATCCTATGTCAACAAGTTAACCCATCAAATCATCACACGAAGCAAATGATAAAAATATACGACTTTTAATTTAAAAACACTAAGTTAATAAACTATCGCCACATATGAATCTAAAAATATAACGCAAACATCATCCGGGTAATAAATCACAACAAAAACCGATAAAGTTTAGATTTTTATACATAAACTAGTGTCAAACGAGTACCAAATACCAAAGACAATCAACTAAAATCAATAATCATCCCAAATCTAGACAACCAAATAAAATCTAGCCAACCATACTCAATAACAAGACAAGATAAATTGGTTCACCTAATATAATCATGAAGAAAACAATTAAAACCCAATTAAAAAAATAAGTACTAAAAATAAAATAAATTAAAACCTCCAAAGTCACATGAGTCTCTCGCTCTCTCAAGACCAACGTACAACTTACTTCATATTATTATTATTATATTATATTTTTTTTTAGATGATGATTATAATTGGAGAAGGCTCACGTCACTCTACTGCTCCTCCTCTTTTTCTTTTTGTGCTTGTTGTGACCTTTCGCCTCCTCCTCAATGATTGCTCTCCATTTTCATTTTATACAGCACAACAGCCATCAACCATTGTGATGCCCTACACGCCTTCATTTTGGGCCGGCCCATATAATTTTTTTTTCTTTAGCCCATTGAATGTTGTAGGTAAGATTAAGCCCAAATAAGTGCACTCTATTTAATCTTTGTTGTAGCTCAATATCCACCACATTTGGGCCTTGGCTCAATAGTTCCTACAACACAAATTTAAATATGAGTCTAGCCCAATAAAAAATTTAATTAGTTGGCCCATTCAAATATTAAAAATTTGGAGAATATCAAGTTTAACTCAAATGCACCGTTTTGGCTCGTTTTCACTAAAATCTTTAAATAACTAATATGAACAAATAAAGAGTAATAATTAATAAAAACTAACCCAAATATTCATTAAAATGTAGAGAATATTGATATAAATATATGTATATTTTAGAGCGTATCAATGTCAAACATCTTGTTGTCTGCATCAGGATTACACTCAGTAGTGTCAAAAGGAAGACTGCTCCAGTCAACATACCCTGAAGTAAATAAACTTTGTTGTGAGGGTTGCTGAGTCTGTGGAGGTGGTTGAGCAGCTGGAAAGGGAGGGATTGATTGTTGGCTTTGCATCTGTTGAGCAGGCATCTGTACATATTGTACTTGTGGCACATATTGGTGTTGTGGAGCTTGTGCCTGTATAAAATGTCCACTCCCTTGTGTTCCATTATTCCTGTTATAACTGGGGTTAAAATTATTTCCAGACTGAGATTGGTTAAAGCTAGAGCTTCTACACTCTCTAGCAAAGTGTCCCAACTTTTGACACTTGTGACATCTACGTTTAGATTTGTCAAAACCAATTTTTGTTGAGCTGTTGAGTCCTGGAAACTTCCTTCCTGACCTTTTGTAAAATTTATTTGTTTTTAAATTTAACATGGCCAGTTGGTGTAGAATATCTATTTCTTCCAAGTCATCACTGCTGATATTTTTTAAATCATCCATGATAAAACACATGTTATCAGCAGTTTGACTAAAATCATTATTGTCATAACCTGGGAATGATCTTTCAGATGAGATCCCAGCAGTTATGTCAATATGGTCAAAAGATCCAAAACTATTTGAACAAGTTGGTGAGTCTTGTCCCAATAGTGTTGTACTACCTGGTAGATTGTCATCAGCAGTTTTGCCAGAACTTTATAACTTTTTCTTTTGATCAATTTCTCTTTCAAAAGTAAGTAATCTCCCATGAAGTTTTGTAAGAGCGAGGGAGCTAAAGTCTGGTGAAGATCTTAAGACTATAGAGTATGTTTCCCATTTTTCAGGTAAAGACCTTAAAAATCTATGAAGCATAGATACAGTTGTGTAGGTCTGACCATTAATTTTAGCTCAAATATTAATGAGGAGAATCTTTCAAATTGTTGTGTTAAAGTTTCCCTATTAATGTGAGCAAAAGTTTCATATTGTTGAGCCAGGATTTCTCTGGTGTTGGCAATCACCTCTTCAGTTCCTCCAAACTGTTCTTTGAGGCAGTCCCAAAGCTCTTTGGCACTATCACAATGTAATAGGCCAGAGTAGATTTCATTTGGGAGTGCCATTGCCAACATAGAGGAAGCTTTAGCATCAAGCTCAAGTTTTAGGAAATCATCATTTGTATAGTCTTTTGGGTCTTTTGGAATTTCTTCTTTAGTTTCAAGATTGATATTTACTGGTTTATGAGGACAATATATCACAGATTTCCAGCAACCTGTGTTGGTCTGTGATAAGGTATGAGCCATTCTTCTTTGCCAGATATTATATTCATTTCTTACTAGCATAGCAGGCTTATTGGCAGAACCAGTATTATGAGGATCCATTTTAAAGAGTATTGATTTGTCAAATATCTCTTAAAGTGATGGATGTTGATAAAAGTGAACTCTTAATCCTTTATTGAATATCAATAAGAGCCTGTGTCTGATTCTCAATGTGTTAGATTGATATGTGATCAGGTAAACCAGTGCTCTGATACCAATTGTTGGATCAGTATAGCTCTTAGTATGAACTTGCTAGTGAACACTTAAGTGTCTAGCAAGTTCTATATCAGTAATAGCACAGCGGAATGATATGAGTTTAAAGCTACCCTTATCAACAAGAGTTATTACTCCCCCTGGACGTTTGATAAAACTAAAGACAAGTATTTAATGAGAATCTAAGCAATGAATGAGAATGAACACTTAAACAGATTCTCAGTAAATGAAATGGAAATAACAATGATAAGCTTTGAAGGATTTCTGTATTAAAAATCAATGTCTAAAACAGAGGGATGAACCCATCTATTTATAGACTTTACAAATACATGAACCTTGCCAAAAAGCAAGTTCAGAGACAAGTTGCAACAAGTTGCAATCTTGGAACTTGTACAAAAGTTAAAGTAATACTAAACTAATAAACTACTGAAACATAAGGCGGTGGAAAGATTCTTGGACAAGTGCTGATGAATGACAAACTACTGATGAGTAGTTTGTCTTCAGTAGTTCTTCAGTGAACTGTCTGGTTTGGACTTCAGAACTTTTGATGTATTTCTTCTTCAGTACTTGTAGAATCCTTCTTCAGCTGTTTAGTCTTCTTTCTTCAGTAGTTCTATACTTAGAATAATTTGACAGAAGTGAATTAGACTAAGGTTTGCAAAAGTGGTTTCACCAATCCTTTTTGTCCTAACAGAAACAAGTAGGGTTGCAAGTAAGAGGAGCAAGTACGGGTTAAAATCCTAAGGTTATAGAATAGATTATTTTTTTCTAATAACTTAATTCCCTATAACCAAGGCTCTGATACCAATCTGTAACACCCCAACCGATGGCGGAAACATCGGGATGTCACGTATTGATGATTGTTCGGTAGCTCATGGTAAATAATAAGTTTCAATAATCAATTAAATGAATTACATACAATTGTTCTAAAAAGAATTTGTACATCAAATGAGAAACACTAAATATAAATCTTCAAGCATGAACTCTAATCTCCAAGCAATACTATAACCTAAAACATGTTAAGTTGGAAAATATTTTGGGTCAACAAAAGTTGGTGAGAATTACATAGGTTTTGTGTAGAGTATCATGAGTATAAAAGTTGTACAATTCAAGTGTCATGGAAAATCTAGTCCATATGTGAAAACAAACTACTAGGTAAATCGTTTGCATAATCAACCCTTGTGACATGTTTATTGTGGTCCATCCCATACGCATATGGTTCACTCATTTGTGTTATGTGATTGATAACAATAACCCACGCTACCCATATCCGGGGGCACACGTATCCGGGTGGGGTTGTCAATCCAATAGATCTATCATTGTGTATCGTAGGCTTGTACGAAGTTAATGATTACGTGAGCCTAATTGTGTTTACCAAAGTATTGTTTAAGACATAATGCAACATAGAAATCACACAAGACACGTAATAGAATTGTATATGTTGACTATAAGTGTTTAACATGTTTCACCCAAAAAAATGTAAAATAGTAAAAAGGGGCTATGTAAACTCACCTTCTATAAGTTGTACAAACCTCTAAGCATCGTGAATGTATGTGAGGCCAATCCCGAAGACTTATCCTAAAGTTTCAAGTATCCAAAAATAAGTGTCTAAACTTAAAAGAGTCTATCTAGGTTATCAAGGATTGGGCACTTATGGTTTCATAGTCAAAATTTGGGGAATCTTGAGTTTTTTGAGTCAAACCCTAATTGGTTTTAATAAATATGAATTAAGAGTGGAAATATATAATAAACCAAATAAATCTAAAAATTTCAAGTAAAGTTTATTCTGAGATAAAAAAAATATTTTAGAATTTTTAAACTCAAAATTTTGATATTCTAGTATTTTAAATTGATTTATTATTATTAATAATGAAATAATTATTAAGCAGTAGTTTATATGTGTTATAGGTGGGAAATAATTTTATAAATTATTTTCCATATTCTTTTTATTTAAAACAGTATTTAATTGAATTTAATCAATTAAATATAAATAAAATATAAAAACGGATAAAAATAATATTTTTACCGAAAATAAAAATTACTAAAAAGTTTTATATGGATAGGTATATCTCCACAAAAAGTTTGTTATTAAAACGATTAAAATTGAATTTTTATGAATTAATTACTATTTAAACAAAATAAATGCATTAAAAATAATAAATAAATATTTTTCAGAAAAATAAAATTATAAGCATACACTATAGAGTCTTGAGAAGCTGGGTTTATTTTTATAAAAATTTTGGGCTAAGATAGCTATTTTTAATAATTAAATGTAGTTATGTGAGTTATAAATATATAAAAAAATGAAGAGAAGAAAAACTGCAAAAATGGGGGCACAGAACCGCCCCTTTAGAGGCTCGAACCAGTGTCTACGATGCCTGGATTATAAACCCTAAATTTGATTCGGTTCGCTCTATTGCTTTCGGTGGCCCTCACTTTGTTGCTCTTGATTTGCTTGGCCAAGTATACTCATGGTCACTTATTTCTTCTTGAACTCTAAACATTTGATCTTAGATAGAAGCTTAAATACAAAGTAGACAAAGGTTATATCTTTTGCAGGTGAAATACATCTCTTCTGATTGATTGTTGTTCGAGTGCTGGGAAACATAAGTACATTCTTTTCTGATTGATTCTGATTGTGCTTCTCTCATATGCCACAGGTGGGACAAAAACGCCTTGAGTGCGCTTCACGCTTTTGACAACTATGTATACTAATTGATGCTGACCACATTTAGGGGCAAGCACTTCGCTGGTTCACTTATCTGTTAGAAAGTATATCATCATTTCCTTGATTAAAGATCTTGACAACTAAGGGAACAAATTAAGGAATATAGCCGTTAGTTAATTGGCAATCACCCCAGCTTTTCCTTTTCTTTGTCACAATGTTTATCTATATATGTTTGTCTTTTCTGCTGATATAGTACACAAAAATTAATACCAAAAACATTATTATTTTTCCTCTTGTCTGATTCATATGATCAATATGGTATCAGAGCAGTGAATGTTCTTGACCTGCTCATCATCTACCTTGATCTCTTAAACTACCATGTCTTCCGACGGCAGTCTAACGAATCAAAACAATACCAATATTTCAAATCAGCTAGCCACCCTTCTCAATGGGATCGCCACGTACAACAAACTTCGATCCGAACAAAAACTCTTTCAGTTTCTGAATGCCATTGATCGACAGTATGATACAATAAAAAGGGAAATCCTTCTAATGGATACTTTACTATCAGCCGAAGGAGCGTACGCGGCTGTCCGAAAGGAGTTTGCGAATCAAGAAATCCTTGGAACCACCATTACAACACCATCAGGAATCGGTTTCAAATGTAACATCGCGAAAATTTTCAAATTTTCGCACGTATATTATTATTATTTTATCATTCAAAAGTGCCTAAGTTTTATTTTCCGACCACACAACTTATATATATATATGTATATTTATATATAAAAGTATAATAATAATATTAAAAATAATTAGATTTTATAAGTTAAAAAAATAAACGATGGATCTTTGCAAAAAAAAAAAAAAAAAAAAATTTGAACCCACCCTCTCGTCCCTGTTGATCCGTCCAAACACCCAGGCCCAACAAACCCAGCCCACTAACCACCTCCTCCCCTTTTTCCTGTTTAATAAAAAAAATATGTGCTGCTAACGGGTTTCGAACCGGAGTGCAGCTCCACACAAACACACACAACAACCACCTGAGCTAGCCTTGATATTTGTTTCTATTCCAACTCTATTTATATTAATACACACTTCCGTTTTCCCTTCCTTCTTCCCTGTGTCACGAACAGCAGCAGAAGCAAATATGGTAACTAGTTAAGCCTTTGACCAAAATTGATTTGGCTCCATTAAACGCGAAATAATCAAGGTTTGACCTAGGTAACGTGATTTCCGGCCTTTATTAACTGGGATTCATGCGTATTGATTAGCAATTGATACACAATTATACAAAATTCGCGAATGAACTTTAAACATATAGTCAACCTTACCATTTCTTGATTCTGCAACCCACCCTATAAATTGATCAACCTCAAGCCTTCACAACTCGTTCATACACCTCTCTCAACCACCAATCTCTCTGAAACATCATCTAAGCTTGTCAATCGATCGCAGTTTGACTTTTTGGTTGACCGGATAATCGAGCATCAAAACAATCTTGTAAGCATAATTATTCTTATGGGTTTTGTTCATCGGCGTGTGCACGACATTAACCCCATGATTAATCGGGTTAATGTCGTGTGAATTGATCAATTGAATAATCTAGGGCTCTTAGTAATAGATTTGGGGAAGAAACTGTTTTGCTATATTGTATTTATTTTTAATAAACTGAGATCACTCACAACCACAGGCCTAGGCCAAGTGGTTGTGACTGATGCCTACAACTTAGACAACCCGGGTTCGAGTCCCGGCTTGAACACCCCTTTTCCCATTTATTTTTTTTACAAACCATTATATATATAAATTACATTTAAATCTTATAAATTCAATTTTTATTATTAAAACCTTGTTATAAATCCTAAAAAAATTATTTTAACAAATCTGAGTTAAAAGTTTTATTTACAATTTTTATTTTTCTGAAATTCATTTATTTAATATTTATAATAATTAAATCAATTTTATACTATTATATTTATAAAAATCCATTAAAATATCAAAACAATTTTATTAAATTCTACAAAAATTATCCTAAGTTTTTATAACATTAAGCTATTCAGAAATGATTTTTATTTCTGAAAAATCATTTATTTAATATTTTTAAGCAATTTTTGTTAGATTTAATCATTATTAAATCATAATAAATCCAATTTTTGGTATTTTTGCACCAAAATTTTATACAATTTATCTTTAAATATTTAGAGCAGAAATATGATTTTTAAAATAATAATTCTTTAATTTTAGTATTTTTGAATATTAAAGTTAAGTTTTGGCAATTTGTAGTAAATAGATTTAAAAATCTATTTTAAAGGAAATAATTTTGCAAAAATTATTTTTATACTTTAAACACATTATTGTGATCATCCTAAATTTAAATTTCATAAAAAGATTTTTGGTTATTTATTTACTAATATTCTCTCATTTATTAAACAATTTTCACATTAATCAAACAAGCATTTATCCCCAATTCAAAGCCCTAGAACGTATACATTTGTAGACTAGATAGACTTAGACATATTTATTACCTTATTATAGGGTGATACTTGACACATTTGGGAAACACACTATTTTCAAGAGATAACATTTTACCAAGGTGAGTTTTACATAGCCCCTTTTCTATTTATCACCGTTTTTGGGGTGAAACATGTTTATAACATCATCATTGCAATTCAATCATCAATGTGTCTATGTGTTTTCTATGTTGCATTATGTCTTGAGCATGATTAGAGTAAGCACCATTCTAGCATAATCATTAACATTGATCAAGCCGACGGTATACATTGATAGATCTATTGGACTGACAATCCCACCCGGATACGTGCCTCCTACAAAGGTTGCGTGGGTGTTTGTTATCGTATAACATATTCAAGTGGACCATGAGCGTATGGTATGTATCATATTATAACAGTCATCAGGGTTGGTTATGCACTCGATTTATTTCTAGTATGTTCTCACATATGGACTAGATTGACATGACACATGAATTGCACAACATTTTTATTCAATTATCAAAAACCTATGTAATTCTCACCAACTTTTGTTGACCCAAAACATTTTCAACTTAACATGTTTCAGGTTCTAATTGCTTGAAGATTTGAATTGATGCTTGAAGATATGTGTATAGTTTTATTCAATTTTGTGTACAAATTCTAGAACAAGTGTATGTAATCCATTTAAATTATTTAATGGAATTTATTATTCACCATGAGCTACTGAGCAATCATCAATACGTGACATCCCGATGTTTCCGCCATCGGTTGGGGTGTTACAGATTGGTATCAGAGCCATGGTTATAGGGAATTAGGTTATTAGAAAAATAATCTAGTCTATAACCATAGGATTTAACAAGTACTTGCTTCTTTTACTTGCTATTCTCTATCTCCCTCCTACTTCTTATCTTTTATTCCTACAAGAAGGTTGCTCTCCATCAGTGGATCTACTGTTAGACTAATAGGACAAATTCCTCAAGTTTAACCTGAACCGCCTCGAAATCTCGTCGAAGTTCTAGATTTTAATAACGAACACGTGCAATCTGGAAGGGTGAACGCCTGTATTCTGAGTCTTCTGTCTAGGCTGGCATTGCGCATATATCCCAATCAGACGAGGGACCCGGATGCCTACCTGGGAATTCTCGGGATGAGTGTTCACTTATAGGCTAAAGCATGTCTTCATATGTTATTAGAATCTGGAATCTTTGATAAGTCAACGTTTTCGTTTATTCGTTTTAATTAATGAATAAATGATTACATTCCTTATATTACCTCATTCATTTCATGCCTCATTGAGACTTCATTGTGTCCCTTACAGATCATGTCTCCGCGCCACAGCACTCGCATTAACAGTGGTGACAATCATGAAGAAGAGAGCAGCAACCACAACCACGACCACAATACTAACCACAACAATGGAGGTGACGCCCAACTAGCTACTATTATTTCTCAACAATTGGCACAACAAATCACAACCCTGGTTTCTAACTTGTTGGCTCAAGTCATCCCAATGAATGGGAACAACAATGGAAATGGAAATGGCGATCACATGAATAACGGAACCCTAGTTCGGAAAAGCGAGAAAACAAGTATTGTGACCGCAGTAACTACCAAGAACCAGAAGCGTAAGACCAGGAATCCTAATGTAAACCGCACTACACAAGTCTCTAACAAGAAGCCTTATACAAGAAACTTTCCATTGTGTGACACATGCAACCGACATCATCCCACTGTTTCAGCATGTCGTGTGTGCACCAATTGTGTAGGTATGGCCATCTGGTCAACACATGTCGCGAGACCCCAAACCCTAATGCCAATCAACCCACCAACCCTGCTCAGGCTGATCGATACAACTATGGTCAATGCTATGAATGTGGGGACCCAAATCACTATCGTAACCGATGCCCTAAACTAAACCGAGAACAAGACCCTTCAGCTACTTAACAGCAAGTCCCACCATTTAAATGTTGTTTGCTTTTAATTCTATGTATTGACACTTTTTGGATTCAAGTAATAAAATTCAAGTATTATCATAACATCGGTGTGCATGCTTGTCTGAATGAGAATTAATTGCTATATCTATAATCATACTTGCTTACTTGTACAACAAATAGTTGACTACCAAACAACCTACTTAACGATTGGCAGAGGTCATCATGTCTTTCCAACAGTCGGGAGAGGCCCTACCACCTGCTCAACGACTGGAGGGGACTATCAGATCTGCTCAACAATCGGTAGAGTCATAGAAGGACACAAAACCTTAATGTAAGGTAAATTGGTAATTGCGGTCCGGAACGTAATCATGAATTTACAGGTACGTTAAGGTAGTGTGAAATTTTATCAAGGTTTACGATGGATAACCAAATGTGAACCCTTGTACTTGGTAGTTCATTTAGTCAACCAACTCACACGTAACACGCCTCTTATCCACACTATTCGAGACAAATTATTCTATTCATGTCGCGCCTTAACACAAAATTTTCCAGATCACACTTGTCCTAATTTCTACCCAATCCCCTTCAACCCTGTGTTTTCAATAAACTTCGGGACGAAGTTTCCAAAAGTAGGGGAGACTGTAACATCGCGAAAATTTTCAAATTTTCGCACGTATATTATTATTATTTTATCATTCAAAAGTGCCTAAGTTTTATTTTCCGACCACACAACTTATATATATATATGTATATTTATATATAAAAGTATAATAATAATATTAAAAATAATTAGATTTTATAAGTTAAAAAAATAAACGATGGATCATTGCAAACAAAAAAAAAAAAATTTTGAACCCACCCTCTCGTCCCTGTTGATCCGTCCAAACACCCAGGCCCAACAAACCCAGCCCACTAACCACCTCCTCCCCTTTTTCCTGTTTAATAAAAAAAATATGTGCTGCTAACGGGTTTCGAACCGGAGTGCAGCTCCACACAAACACACACAACAACCACCTGAGCTAGCCTTGATATTTGTTTCTATTCCAACTCTATTTATATTAATACACACTTCCGTTTTCCCTTCCTTCTTCCCTGTGTCACGAACAGCAGCAGAAGCAAATATGGTAACTAGTTAAGCCTTTGACCAAAATTGATTTGGCTCCATTAAACGCGAAATAATCAAGGTTTGACCTAGGTAACGTGATTTCCGGCCTTTATTAACTGGGATTCACGCGTATTGATTAGCAATTGATACACAATTATACAAAATTCGCGAATGAACTTTAAACATATAGTCAACCTTACCATTTCTTGATTCTGCAACCCACCCTATAAATTGATCAACCTCAAGCCTTCACAACTCGTTCATACACCTCTCTCAACCACCAATCTCTCTGAAACATCATCTAAGCTTGTCAATCGATCGCAGTTTGACTTTTTGGTTGACCGGCTAATCGAGCATCAAAACAATCTTGTAAGCATAATTATTCTTATGGGTTTTGTTCATCGGCGTGTGCACGACATTAACCCCATGATTAATCGGGTTAATGTCGTGTGAATTGATCAATTGAATAATCTAGGGCTCTTAGTAATAGATTTGGGGAAGAAACTGTTTTGCTATATTGTATTTATTTTTAATAAACTGAGATCACTCACAACCACAGGCCTAGGCCAAGTGGTTGTGACTGATGCCTACAACTTAGACAACCCGGGTTCGAGTCCCGGCTTGAACACCCCTTTTCCCATTTATTTTTTTTACAAACCATTATATATATAAATTACATTTAAATCTTATAAATTCAATTTTTATTATTAAAACCTTGTTATAAATCCTAAAAAAATTATTTTAACAAATCTGAGTTAAAAGTTTTATTTACAATTTTTATTTTTCTGAAATTCATTTATTTAATATTTATAATAATTAAATCAATTTTATACTATTATATTTATAAAAATCCATTAAAATATCAAAACAATTTTATTAAATTCTACAAAAATTATCCTAAGTTTTTATAACATTAAGCTATTCAGAAATGCTTTTTATTTCTGAAAAATCATTTATTTAATATTTTTAAGCAATTTTTGTTAGATTTAATCATTATTAAATCATAATAAATCCAATTTTTGGTATTTTTGCACCAAAATTTTATAAAATTTATCTTTAAATATTTAGAGCAGAAATATGATTTTTAAAATAATAATTCTTTAATTTTAGTATTTTTGAATATTAAAGTTAAGTTTTGGCAATTTGTAGTAAATAGATTTAAAAATCTATTTTAAAGGAAATAATTTTGCAAAAATTACTTTTATACTTTAAACACATTATTGTGATCATCCTAAATTTAAATTTCATAAAAAGATTTTTGGTTATTTATTTACTAATATTCTCTCATTTATTAAACAATTTTCACATTAATCAAACAAGCATGTATCCCCAATTCAAAGCCCTAGAACGTATACATTTGTAGACTAGATAGACTTAGACATATTTATTACCTTATTATAGGGTGATACTTGACACATTTGGGCAACACACTATTTTCAAGAGATAACATTTTACCAAGGTGAGTTTTACATAGCCCCTTTTCTATTTATCACCGTTTTTGGGGTGAAACATGTTTATAACATCATCATTGCAATTCAATCATCAATGTGTCTATGTGTTTTCTATGTTGCATTATGTCTTGAGCATGATTAGAGTAAGCACCATTCTAGCATAATCATTAACATTGATCAAGCCGACGGTATACATTGATAGATCTATTGGACTGACAATCCCACCCGGATACGTGCCTCCTACAAAGGTTGCGTGGGTGTTTGTTATCGTATAACATATTCAAGTGGACCATGAGCGTATGGTATGTATCATATTATAACAGTCATCAGGGTTGGTTATGCACTCGATTTATTTCTAGTATGTTCTCACATATGGACTAGATTGACATGACACATGAATTGCACAACATTTTTATTCAATTATCAAAAACCTATGTAATTCTCACCAACTTTTGTTGACCCAAAACATTTTCAACTTAACATGTTTCAGGTTCTAATTGCTTGAAGATTTGAATTGATGCTTGAAGATATGTGTATAGTTTTATTCAATTTGATGTACAAATTCTAGAACAAGTGTATGTAATCCATTTAAATTATTTAATGGAATTTATTATTCACCATGAGCTACTGAACAATCATCAATACGTGACATCCCGATGTTTCCGCCATCGGTTGGGGTGTTACATCAAAGGACCAGAGCGGCGGCTGGGCGCTTCTTCAAGAGCCAAAACCGATAAATCCCACTTGAAATGTGACCATTGTGGTATGATGAAACATACCAAAGAATAATGCTTCAAGATTGTGGGTTACCCCGATTGGTGGAATGATGGACACAAGAAGAGCAGTGGGAGAGCTGTGGCCGCCACCAGCAACACTGGAGATACCAGCGTCGTCGGCGGCGGCGGAAATGACCAAAACACCGGCTTTGGAGGGATTGCTTTTGGAGCCAACACATTTGCTATGGATGGAGGTACTGGGTTTGGGGGAAGAACCTCAGACCCAATTCTTAATCCAAAGTTTTATAATTCTCATATATTAAAATTATTAAAAGAACATAGTGATGAGTCCTTTGACCAATTGAATGAACCCTCTCGAAACAAAACAAACAAATCAGATGACCCACCTAATAAGGATGGTACAGCCCCTTTTTTATATAAAAAACAAAGATGTCATATGGGCCAATCTCCTAATAAAACTAAAGGTAGGAAACGTAAAAAAAGTGGTTTTAAAAGAAAAAAAATGGGTCACAAGCTAATATGGCTCAAAGTAATATAAAAACAGGTGAATCCTGGATATTTGATTGTGGTGCGACTGACACCATGAATTATGATTTATCTGATATTATTTCAAGAACTGAACCTAGGATTGACCACATCAAAACTGCTAATGGAGGGGTTGTTCCTGTTAAAGGGGGAGGGACCGTTGAAATATCTCCAACCTTAAAATTATCAAATTGTTTGTATGTCCCGTCATTGTCCCATAAACTCTTATCCATTAGTCACGTCACAAAAGAGTTAAATTGCACCGTCTTGATGCATCCAACCTTTTGTATCCTTCAGGATATCAGGACGGGAATGATCATTGGGCGTGGTACTGAACGATCAGGATTGTATTATGTGGATGAAGTAACTCAACAGGGTAACGTGATGCTTGCTCACGGAACTACAAATAGAGAGGCTTGGTTGTGGCATAGGAGACTAGGACACCCATCCATTGGCTATCTTCACCTTTTATTTCCAAAACTTTTTCCTTCCAATAAAACTTTAAATTGTGAAACTTGTGCTCTAGCTAAGAGTCATAGACATACTTATAGTTTAAATAATACTCGAGTTGAATCACCTTTTTCCCTTATTCATTCTGATGTTTGGGGTCCTGCAGAAGTTAATGGAGGACAAAATTTTCGTTTTTTTCGTTTTATTTATCGATGATTGTACTCGTATGACGTGGATCTATTTTTTGAAACACAAATCTAAGGTCTTTGAAAAATTTACTATTTTTTATAACATGATAAAAACCCAATTTAAAACTAAGATTCAAATTCTTAGATCTGATAATGGAGGTGAATTTGTAAATGAGTCTATGAAACAATTCTGTCAAAACAAAGGGATAATTCATCAAAAAACGTGCCCCTATACCCCTGAACAAAACGACACTGTTGAACGAAAAAACCGTATCCTCTTAGAAATAACTCGAGCACTCTTAATTGAGTCTCAAGTTCCTACGTCTTTTTGGCCGGAAGCCGCTGCCACTGCTACATATTTAATCAATCGGTTGCCAACCAAAGCTCTTAATTTAAAAACACCTATACAAGCTCTATCTGATTTTACCAAAATTCCTCCTCCTCTTACACTACAACCACGAGTGTTTGGATGTACTGTCTATGCTCATATTCCTAAACATGATCGGGGCAAGCTTGGCCCATGTGCAGAAAAATGTGTTTTCGTCGGCTATGGTATTGACCAAAAGGGGTATCGATGCTATAATCCTAAACGTCGACACATGTACACAACCCTTAATTGTGATTTTCTCGAAACTGAATTCTTCTATACCTCCCAACACAGTGGTCAGGGGGAGAAGCATAATATTGACCCACTGAATTGGCTAAAATGGGTTCCGTTTCCGTTGACAGAAGAAGCTAGTGAGGTAAATCAAAATATCCAAGTTGGCCCACTTCCTTCCGTTGCGCAATCTGATCCTATCGTCAGTACCACTACCCAAGATTCCGTCAGTGAGGTAAGTCACCTAGGTTATACTGAAAATATTGAAACTCAAGAACCTCCTCCGAGTCCAAACAATACATTTAATCAAGCTCCTATTGATACATCTGATAGATCTGGTAGCGATGAAATAGCAAGTGAACAGGTTATGCAGGAGGAACAGGAGGAACCTATACAAGAAGAAACTGAAGTACAAATTGAGGCAACTGAGAGATATGTATTACCCCCAAAAACCAATAGAGGGGTACCACCAAAACGATACTCCCCAGAGAAACAGACAAGATCTACTAGATATCCCATGGCAAACATGGCCAGTGGGAACTTGTCTAAGGAAGCTAAAGCGTTTACTACTTCTCTCTTTAACGAACAACTTCCAAACTCTGTGGAACAAGCCTTGAAATCCAAAGAATGGAGAGATGCCATGGAAACAGAAATGGAGGCACTCATGAAAAATAAAACTTGGGAGAAATGTACCCTTCCCATAGGAAAGAAACCAGTGGGCTGTCGGTGGGTCTTCACTATCAAACGCAAACCAGATGGAACCATAGAGAGATATAAAGCTCGGCTAGTTGCCAAGGGATACACCCAAACATATGGGATTGACTACTCAGAAACATTCTCTCCGGTTGCTAAGATCGATACCATCCGAGTTCTCTTCTCTATTGCGGCAAACGAAGGATGGCCACTTCATCAGTTTGATGTCAAGAATGCTTTCCTTCATGGAGAATTGAAAGAAGAAGTGTATATGGAAGCTCCCCCCGGTTTCACAAAAGGCTTCAACAATCAAGAAGTATGCAGATTAAAAAAGACTCTATACGGTCTTAAGCAATCTCCTCGAGCTTGGTTTGGCAGATTCACCCTAGCAATGAAAGGATATGGTTTCAAACAAAGCAACTCTGATCATACTTTGTTTCTTAAACGAAAAGGTAAACTTGTGACTTGTTTAATTATATATGTTGATGATATGATTATTACAGGAAACGATGAAGAAGAAATGAAGAAACTAAAGGCAGACTTGTTCCGTGAATTCGAAATGAAGGACCTAGGAAGATTAAAATACTTTCTCGGGATCGAAGTTCTAAGGTCTAGGCAAGGGATTTTCATATGTCAAAAGAAGTATATCCTTGATCTCCTTGCTGAGACTGGAATGGTCGACTGCAAGCCTGCCGATACACCAATGATAACTAATCAGAAACTATGTATGGAGGACAAAGCAAAGTTGGCAGATAAAGAGAAATATCAGCGTCTGGTGGGCAAACTCATATATCTTTCACACACACGTCCTGACATCGCATATGCAGTCGGAGTAGTTAGTAAGTTTATGCACCAACCTCAAGTTAGTCACATGGATGCTGTATGGAGAATCATAAGATATCTTAAAGGGACCGCGAGCCATGGAATCCTATTTCAACAAAATAAACATCTAAGAATCCAGGCCTATACAGACGCTGATTGGGCGGGAGATAAACAGGACCGGAGATCTACATCAGGATATTTCACCCTAGTTGGTGGGAACTTAGTCACCTAGAGAAGCAAAAAACAAAAAGTTGTTGCTCTATCAAGCGCCGAAGCTGAGTTTCGTGGTATTGCAAGAGGTCTAGCAGAGGTTTTATGGATACGAAAACTTCTAAACGAAATCGGGTTCCATCAGACTGAGACAAGCAAAATAATGTGCGACAACAAAGCGGCAATACAAATTTCTGAAAATCCTGTTCAACATGACCGTACAAAACACGTGGAAGTTGATAGACATTTCATTAAAGAAAAACTAGAAAATGGGACCATAGAACTTCAGTTCGTTCGATCAGAAGACCAACTAGCTGACATCTTAACAAAGTCCGTCAATGAAAGACTCTACAATAAGTGCCTATACAAGTTGAGCATCGGAGATCCCACTACTCAACTTGAGGGGGAGTGTTAGAAAGTATATCATCATTTCCTTGATTAAAGATCTTGACAACTAAGGGAACAAATTAAGGAATATAGCCGTTAGTTAATTGGCAATCACCCCAACTTTTCCTTTTCTTTGTCACAATGTTTATCTATATATGTTTGTCTTTTCTGCTGATATAGTACACAAAAATTAATACCAAAAACATTATTATTTTTCCTCTTGTCTGATTCATATGATCAATATTATCATAAGATTCCTCAAGTTGATTCTGTGAGTTTGATCTCCCTGGAATGCATTAGTTCCATTATATCAGTTTGAAATCTTGCTTTCGCCACTTGGTGGGAAACAAACAGTGGCTTAAGATGGAACATACTGTACTCATTTATTTTATTTCTTCAACGAGCGCCCTTATTCAATTGTTAAATTAAATCCATATATAATTAACCGGTGATTCTTCTAAATGCATATTGTTTTGACTCATGAACATGCTGATGCGGTTCTTGGTCCTGATGACATCCGTGCAGTGCAACCATTTAGTCCAGTGAATGCCATTGAACCTACACCTATTTTCCTTAATCAACATGAGATGGAAAGGTACTCAAATATATCCCAGCCTCTCATGTAGCTATGTGTGTGTATTTAATAGAGTAATTAAATGGGCCTATACTAGGTAACATATTAATACCAATAATTACACATTCAATGGTTTCCTAATATAGTCTATTAGTATTATGTGAGAGTTTCATTGTCTAATGGCTGAATTTATTCTAATAGGTGGATAAAGATACCAATGAGATCTACGCCCAAATGAGCATTCGACCCGTAAATTCGTTGAGTTATGTAGATACATTCACCCAAAAGAAAAGTCAAAGTTTGAATTTTTATTGTTAACTTAACCTCAAAATTCTAAAAAGTCCCTTTCTTTGGTAGCAAATACCAAAAGAGCTTAATTACTTTGCAAGAAAAGAGCGATTTTAAACAAAGTTCAAACCGGAAACCAAAGCAAACATTGTTGTCCAACAAGGTGTAAACTTAGAACCGCCCCAATTATCAAGCTTGAAATAAAATAATAGGAATTTTGTATGTTTTACATATCAATCAAATCAACAAAAATGTAAGGGTTGGAGTGGGAGCTGACACCTGTCAACCCTCAACAAGTAGATTATAAAAAAAATATGCTTCCATTGGTGTACACTTGAATGTGATGGGAACAGCTACGGTAGGTGATTGTGGATGTAGAAGCAAGTTGGTGTATAGTTTAAGCTCAAAACACACCTGATCCAACTAAATTGTTGCAATTACAATTTTATATGAAAGTAACAAGGTATGCATTTCATAATTAGCTTTTTTTTTTTATTTCTTTTTTTTTTTGCGGCGAAACTAGGGGGTTGGACAACATAGGTTTAAAATGGGTTGTTTCAACTTTGTTGAATAATCGACTTGCATTATTTTCTTAGTTTATTTTATGGTAAATACGTTTTAAATTACGATTAGTATGATACATTTTTAGTGAATAACAATTTAGAAGGCTGTAAACGTGGATATACTTTGTTTGACCTATAGGTTTTAACCCGCTATTAGTTTTTATTTTACGAGCCTGGCCTGTTATTGATATAATATAACATGAAATTTAACCAGTTTAATGAATTGAAATTGTCTCCTATACTAAATACAGATGTCACTTTGTTTTGCCTTCCACTTCATTCTCTAGTTGAGATGAGGTTGATTATAGCTTTTTAATATACATGCATTGAAATTGTCCACTTCGCTTTGTTTAACCTTTTGTTTTGTTTGTGTGCTTTAGGTTTCTAATATGTCTATTTAGGGCATGTTTGGATAAACTTATTTGAGGCAAAAATGACTTTTTGTTAAAAGTACTTATTAACTTATGACTTTTTAAAAAGTGTTTGGATTAGCTTATGTGGTGAGGAAAAACAATAAGTTGATAAGTTAGTTTGTAAAAAAGTGTTTGGTTTAACTTATTTAGGTAAAATGACCAAAAAGGGTATAAGGAGGGAAGGTGTAAGGATATAATAAGGGCATGTAGGTAAATAACCATCAATAAGTTATAAGGAGGTTCAAAAAGTCACTCCTCCCTTACTTTTCCAAAACAACTTATCATAGGCTTACAAAAAGTTAAAACAAAAAGTCCTTTTCCTTTTGCCAAACACTTTTTGTAACTTATTAACTTTTTGGAAAAGTTATAAGTTATAAGGAGGTGGAAATAAGGAACGTTTGTCATCCAAAGTATTATTCATATTGTTTTTATTGTCGTTAGTTATAATTTGTAGCCTATATAAAATGGCCGTACTATTGCATTCATTTCTTATAATGCCTTGTAATTAAAACCCCCAACAAAAATGTTTATTTTAAACACTTTAGGACTAGTAATGGACAACCAAATGTTGCACATACTGGGTTCTTTTGTATATTTTTTACAGTTTAATTTCATTTTCTAGGAGTAGTAGTAGCTTTGGGAAAGTTTGATGCTCTGCATATTTGTCATCGTGACTTTGTGAGCTCGCTATTCAAGCATCAAAGGCAGGCATTGCCTTCCTGCTATCATTTACTAGAATGGCAGAAGTTCTTGGCTTGTAGTTCAATCCATTCATATGATGATGGGTCAATTCGGGTTGTATTTTATTGATAACGAGTAAGACATGCCAGAGGTTGCCTAAAGTCTAATTAAATGTATACAACTTTCTAATCTGTTTTATTTGTAAAACTTCATATTGATGCAGCATCGCTGAACGGGTTAAGAAGAACAGGGGCATCATTCTGTGTTCTTGGGAGTGGATTAAGCAGCCTGCAACTGAGCAGGAAGGTGGTGAATTCGCTTCGCTGTGTTTGCTGATGTAGCATGTTACGATTTCTGATGGTAGGGATGATTGGGATTGGGTTGGTGCTGGTGCGAACCGGATCTCTGTGGGAGCTGTTAAAAAGGCATTAAACAAAAGCGTTGGCATTAAACAAAAGCGTTGAGATCAATCACTTTGTCATGAAGTGGTGCCGATGGGTCCCAACGAAGTGTAACGTGATGGCGTGGCGGGCCGAAATGGGAAAGATCCCGACCGCTGCACCTCGTTTATGTCGAGAATGTTGCGTGTCCACTTTGTGGTGAAGGTGAAGAGTCGGCGGATCATCTCTTTACCTCTTCATTTTCGTGACTGTTAGACCATTAGGTGTGGAGGAGGCCCAACATCCATGCCTTGCCTCCACCTCACCTGCCACGTCAGCGTGGGGTAGGAGCATCCTTGAGATGATGCTCCTAGGGGTGTGGAGGAGGCCCAACATCATTTAATGCTATTTCTTTTTTTTTTCTTTTTTTAATTAAATAATATTATGATATTAATATAAAATGTGAAGATGTATTTAAATTAAAAACAAACACTTAAATTAAAAAAAAAAACATACACCTAAATAAAAAAAGTACAATTTTCAATTAAAAACAAACACTTAAATAAAAAAAAAAACATAAACTACGGATTATATTTTTTTGCGATGCTCTCCTTCATCTTCAACAACACGGGACGGTCTTCTTCGGGGTAGTCGTTGATGTTTGCCGTCATTATTCGCCATTCTTCTATTTGCCTATCCTCGTTCTTTTGGCGAATGCTTTCCTCCACCCTCTTTTGCTTCAAACGAAGCTTTTCTTCGACTTCCCGTTCCTTCAATTTCTTCTTCTCCGCTTGACTTTCACTAAAAGTATTTTTGAAGGATGCCAATTCAGCGACCAAACCGTCCAACATTGACCCGCTCCCACTCCCTGACGCAGCTTGTTTTTTTGCAGCCGCCGCTTGTTTTTTTGCTCTGTCCCTCCCTATGGGTCGTGGCTCCTCTTGAACGGGAGTATCCTCGAACTCTGGGTCTGGGTCATCGTTTATATTTATTTGACAATGACCGGTCGACCCGCCTCCCACGCTATAATCGCCCGACTCCGAAGTCTTGCTTCGTTTGGCGTTTGCAACCTCGTTTGGAACCGGTGCCCATTTGCGAGATGTCTTCAACACCGTCCAAGCTCGAACATGAGGAAAAACATGGCCATACTTGTCTTCATATTTTCGCATCGCCTCCTTGAAAATCATTTCCTCGTTAAACCCGCTTGGAGGGTTCACATACAACGGATTATAAAAGGCGATGAACTTCCCGATTGTAGTACTCATTTTCCTCCATTTAGAACTTAAAGCCTCCTGCTTGCGATACTCTCCTTGCTCCATCAATTGGTGAAATGTATCTCGCACTTGGGTGTATAAACTATCGCCCGTTTGATTAGTCCCTACATTTAAATAAAACATATATTAGAGAATAAAAAAAATAATTTTTTTTATTGTATACTACAAAAAAATTAAATTTTTTTTACCAACTATGGGATCTTTCGAACTAGCCAGATACGCCTTCGCTAACGCTTCTTCTTCCAATTTCGTCCATGGGCTTCGTTCGGTTTGCTTTTTTTTTTCCCCTTCCCCTTCGCACTCGCACTCGCCTTCGCCTTCCCCTTCGAACGTTGGACTTGTGTTTCGGGGACAACCTCCACCTCATCATCTTCTTCATCTTCGAGTTCAAAATTGGGTTGTCGTTGTGGTGGTAGAGATTGACGGAATGGCGGAGTTTGTAAAAGTTGGGTAAAGGATTGAGGGTTATGATGCATTTGCATATTATGGAATTGGTTAAAGGTAGTAGGGCTTTGGTGCATTTGAGGATATTGGGTGAAAGGGTTGGGAGTTTGTTGGAAACCCGCAAAAGTAGCCCAAGATGGATCCATTGGCATCGTGAACGGGTTTGGATTCGGGTTGTTTTGGTTATATTGTGGTGGTTGATTCGGGTTTGGGTTGTTTTGGTTGGGATCCATTGAAAAATGTATAAAGTATTTTTTATATAAAATAAGGTGTTTGGTATAAAAAGGGGTGTTGATTTGTGATGAAAAATGGTAAAATGTGGTGGTTTAAATAGATTTTTAAAAAGAAAATCTTTTTTTTTTTTTTTTTTTTTTTTTTTTTTTTTTTTTTTTTTAACGGTAACAAACATCCCAACGGTCCCCCAACGTTCACATTGCACGCCTCCCAAGAAATTTACAGCCCCGGCATAAACGGCATAGGGAAGCCGGGCATGCCGTTGCCGCACCAGGGGGGCGGTGTAGCCCGGCCCGGCTTGGCAATGCCGGCCCCTTGCCGTGCCCCGTACCGACTGGTCTTAGTGTATACAAATGTCAACAAATCTGATTATGATTAACATTCACATAGAATTCATTGAGTTGATTTTCTTTTGCATGATGAAAATGAACAACTAATCATTTTTCATTAATAAATATAATATGCAGTTATTTATTATAATAAGTATTTTATGTTTTTTATTGCATCATTTTTTGTACTCATCTATGTGTAGTTTACGGGTCTTTAATAGGAGATCCTTTGTAAGCAAACATGTCTAGGTCTGTAAACGAATACGAACAAATGCATGTTTGTGTTTGTTCATTAAGAAAAGGGGTATGTTCATGTTCGTTCATTAAGAAAAGGGGTATGTTCGTGTTCGTTCATTAAGAAAAGGGGCATGTTCATGTCGTTCGTTTAAAACCTAAATGAACATTTTATGAATTCAAACGAACATACAAAAAACTTAAATGAACATAACTGAACAAACATAAACAACACAAATGAATGTAATTAAATAAACATAAACGGATACAATTTAAGATTAATGTACATAAACGAACAAGTCTAATACATTACACTTAATCCAAAAACACATCTAATTGGGGTTCGTACATACTAACAATAAGTAGTTTTTATATTCATATTTTATAAATACAACTACTTATGTATTAATTATAATTTAAACGAACAATTATAAGCAAATGAACATAAATAAACCAACGTTCATGAACATAAATAAATGAACATAACCTTTATTCAAGTTCGTTCATTTAATTAAACGGACAAAAATTTGTGTTTGTGTATTAAATAAACGAACATACATGAACTTTTCGCCAAACAAGTTCACGAACAGTTCATGGATGTTCAGTTCGTTTACATGCCTAAAAATGTTAAAGAAAAATTACATCATCAGATAATGATTACAATGATCAAAATACGGATGTTGGTCATGATGATGTAAACCAATCAAATGAAGGCGTGCTTCGCCTTCCGCGCCTTCTAATTTCTGATACAGTTGTAAGTTCTCTCATTAAATTATCTTGGCTTAAAATAAATCTTGATTCAAAGACAATTTTTTTGTTTGTATAGTTTTTGATATGATATGGATACTGCATTTGTAATTTCTTTGTTTGAATACTAATATATTTGAAGTCATGATTTATATTGGTTTCTCCTATTATATTGATAATGAGTTTGTAATGTCATGGTTTAAAGTTTCGAGGAAAATTCTATGCTGAATCGATGAAATTGTGTTTTACTTATTGTTTACTTTGTGCACAAACAAAAGTTACATATTATGTCATATTTTGTTTCATGTAAGTTTTCAAAGTATTAATTAAATCGACAAACTTATTTTACTTAATATACATCTTTTGTCACTTCTCATTTTATCTTTTGTTCAACCCGTGAAGTTCACGGGTCTCTAACCTAGTGTTGTCATTAAAAGAACGGAGGTTAATCGTCTCAGATTCACTATTGTATCGTTCAACATGACTGACGAAGACGACCCGTATTTTTATTGATGTTAAGATACATCAACCTTAGCTTGCATACACTTAAAAGCATGCAAGTCGAATATGATTTATTCACCTGTTAAACATGTCAAACGGCTTGACAAATAATAATTAACTTATAAACATGTTCAACAGGTTGACGGTTTACAAAAAAAATATATAATAACCAGGTTAAGGAAGATGCTTTTATGTGGGTTAGCATGCGGTCCAAGATCCCGAATCCGTCTTCGGAAAACAGGCTTGATTTTGTTGTTACTGCGTGTTTGTAACGGTGTGTTTCCTCTGCTGTGTGGGGGTTGGGTGTTGATGTTTTTCATTTTTTCGTTTGTTTGTTCTTTCAGCCCTTTGCTGGCTCTTTATATTTATATAATATGTAAAGCGTTTTGTCGTTCAAAAAAAATAACCAGGTTAAGGTTAATGAGTCAACCCATTTAATCAAATAATAACATATCAACTTGTTCGACTACAACCTTAGTTAATTATATCAACCCGAACCTGACCTGTTTTTAAACTCTGTACCGTCTCCCCTTTCCTCTTCAGTTCCAATGTCCACTAACTAAAAAACCCCAATTTCGGTCATTTCAAAACCCTAACCGTTTACCCTCTGCTTTCTCCTTCATCTCCATCTCAATCCCTTCATCTGTAAGTTCAAGATGCTTAATTCTTTACTTTTCATGTTCTTTTAGGTTTTATAATTAATAAATAATTAACAATTTACAGTAGTTTTTTATTATTAACAAATTTAGTATAAATATTATGTTAATTAAGATGATGCAAACTGACAGTAGCACATAACAATGAAGAGGCCGCGTTCATATAAAGATCAAAACCCCAAAACACCCCTAGTGAATAAGAGGTCTCAGAATGATGCTGCTTTATGCCAATCTGAATATGACGAAAGAGCGTCGGGTAACGTTAGTACGATGCGGGTGGAAACGGAAGCTAGGAGGACTGATAGTGGGATTATGGGAATTGATACGGATAGATTGAGTCATATAATTTCGTCCGTTATTAAGGAAATATCTAAGGAAGCCGGTGGGATGGGTAACTTGTCGAGGAGCTTAGTGAATGACTCGGTCGGTAATGGGCGGATGAATCAATGTAATGTCGGTATGGACATTGAGGAAAACGGAAGGGACACGCCTCAAAATTCGGAATATAATGAGGAAGAGTTAAATGCTGCATTAGAGGTATGGTTTATTCACTTATTGAGTTATTGTATTGTATATAATTTACATTGACTGATTGACCGTTGTACGAATTATGCATCCTTGGTTTATTCACTTATGTATGCCTTTTTTGTACACTAGGTGATTAAAAAGACAATGATGTTGGATGCAGCTGAACCGTTTAACAGACCTGTAGATCCCGTTGCACTTGAAATACCTGTAAGTTTATTGTTTGGTTCTAATCTTGGTTTTAAAAACCGGGCGCGAGGCGCATCAAGGCTCAATGTACATCACTTTTTCACTTACGCCTAGAGCAAATACAGGAAGCGCCAAAAAGGCGTGCTTTTTGGGGTTTTTTTTTGGCTGAGGCGTGCGCCTCTTGTACCTAGGGTGTTTTTTTGCAGCAACATGTACCTTGGGTTTTTTGGCTTGTACATGTAGCTAAAATCGTATAAAAAACCTTATTTGTAGCTATATTTTGGGCTAAGCAGTTAATGTCGGAAAATATCGGTTATCGGTCGAGGACCGATATTTGATATATCGGTTTTCGCGGTGAGATATCGGTGGGATATCGGTAATTTTATATCATGCAAAATCCATATATATATAGAGGTTTAACACTAACAATTAAATATAATCTCCTACAATTAACAAATTGACCTCTTGCAACATGCAAAACAATAACAATTGTAGCAGGTAGGAACTTATTAAGACTTTAAACACTAATATTTAACACTGACAATTAACAATTAAGACTTAAAACACTAACAACATCAATAAGAAGCAAGACAAATAGAAGAACTAATAAGAAAGATACCGATATCGGGAATATCGGTGATATATCGGTCAAATATCGGTAAGATATCGGTCAAATATCGGTCAATATCACCGATAATATCAGTAGAAAATATCGGTCAAAATATCGGTATCAATATATCGGTTGAGGACCGATAACCGATATATCGGACCGATATAGCGGATATATCGGACCGATATAGCGGATATATCGGTGATATTAACTGCTTAGATTTTGGGTACGGGAGGCTAAAAACCTAAGAGATGGATAAAAAATTATATAATCGTCTTGCGCCTTGGATACGAAAAGCTCGTCGCGCTTGCTCTTTGGGCCTTAGTTTTGGACCTCGTCGCTTTTGTACACTTCACGCCTTTTAAAACCTAGGCTCTAATAGCATGCTTTGAGTTGAAATAGTTCCTACATGTTTCGTCTTTGATGTTTTTATCTTCTTCATTTAATGTTTGAAAAACTATCTCTGTTATTGTGGTGTTTTAGGTTTTTTTTTTTTTTTTTTTTGTCTCTATGGTTTTTCCTGAATAACCATTTTAGTCCAAAAGTTATTTGGGCCAAACGCCCAAACCACAGGGACTAAGAGCTTTATTAAACTGTACATGATGCAAAAGATGTTGAGAGAGATGCTATAGAGGAGGATGCTTTCATAAAGTTTAGTGCCATATTATTAAAACTAAATATTGTTTCGACTCTTGAGGGGCAACATCGGGTGCAAGGGCATCACACGTGCCTATAAACTAAGGTGGAATAATTCTTTTAAGGAATACATTGATATGGCCAATCCGGATACCTAATCAAAATGTACTTTTTTTGCATAAAAACACCCCAGGTACATGAGGCGCACGCCTCAGGCCTGAAACACCCCCCCCCCCCCCCCCCCAAAAAAAAAAAAAAAAACCCTAAAACTGCGCCTTTTTGGCGCTTGTTGATATTAGTCTAGGTGTTGTATGCTGCTGTATCTCTCGCTTGAGGCGTGTTTTTTAAAACCAAGGTTAAATCGTTGTACCCGGGTACCCCATTATCTTATATTAAAAATATGTAAGTGATTGGTAACACTGTAAAATTCCATCCATGTTGCTGTTGGACAGTCATCCTAATTTATTTTGGACGTTCATGCTTCACTGCTAGAGAAATGAAGTAACTCGGATTAATTCCGATGCTTGTTTATTGACGTTTGGAAATTCTTGTTTTATTTATATAATTTGTTTATTAAAAGTAACTCATAAATGCCGCTTATGATGCATTGGGATTATCTTATATATTTTTATTTTTAAAATCATTCAATGATTTATAATAGTTAATTTGGGTGGAGCTTGAACCAGGATTATTTTGATGTTATCAAGATACCAATGGATTTTGGTACTATATGCAACAACCTTGAGAACGGTCTCAAGTACATGAATGCAGCAGATGTGCTTAAGGATGTGCAATATATTTGGCACAATTGTGTCATTTATAATAAGCCAGGCGATCACATTTTGAAGCTCCTGAAGCGGGTGAAGACATTCTTCATGAAGCAATGGAAGGCAGCAGGATTACACATGGAACAATCACTGGCTATGATTGGTAAGGACCCCATTATTGCCATATTATTACTATTTTCTAAGCTAAGTTATATAATATAGACATATAGTCTTACTTTTTCTTAATATTCTTCCTTCATTTTTATACTTATCATTTCACCATCTCTTATAAGGGGTCTGAGTTGTTAAGTTACATGTTATTTTATTGTTTTACCAACTTGTTAAGAAGACATTAATTGCATTGATCACTGTGATAGTGTCTGACACAGAGAACCTCTGTTTTTTTTCTCTCTTTATTTTTTTTACATTGTTGTTGTCAAAAGTGTTGTTATTGCTTATCTAAGGATGTTTTTATTGTAGCAATGGCCTATATTGAATCAATGATATAACTTAATATTCCTCTTTTAATTTTAGTATTGTTGTAAATAATAGATGTTTAGTGTCTTGGCTTGCTTGAAAAATCCATGTGCTTGTTTTTATGCTACTTGTGGTATATCATTAATATCTTCTATTTATAGGTAAAGAGAAAATGTCTGTGAAAAATATCCAATTACGAGGAGCATCATTAACATATTGTCAAAACTGCTTCATAGAGAACATGATAACATGGCTCACTCTAATAAATGTCTATTTTTTCGTTTGCCATCTGTTATTTTCTTCAATATCTATACGATTCATAATTCATTATGGCATATGTGATTTATCTTTCATGCACTACGTATGAGCAGTTTTAGCAGTATTGAATGCTCCCCTAATAATGAGTAATGGCATATACTAATGTTTACTCAATTTCATCTGTTATTGTTGCCCTTAAATATTGGTATTGTAAATTTAGCTACTGGTTATAATTTTAATCTGTAACTTTTAATATTTAGCTATTAGTTTAGATGGTAAATAGCTGAATATAAGTGTAAAATTTTATAAAGCTTCTAATTTTCTGAATAAATACATTCAGATGTCCATCCCATTACAGAGTCTTCTATATTGAGGCACAACGAGCGACAAAAAGAAAGCCCACTTGTCAATAATTTTACCCCATTGCAGGAAACCGAGGCTAGTGAACCCCAGCAGAGCTCTAGTCAACAACAGTCTTCCCCAGAAAAGGATGAGCCTAATATTTATACTCCTTGTTAGTAACTATCTGTTAAATTTCATTTTTTTTTTTTTTTGCAACAACTGCATAGAATATAAAACATATATGGTTTACTGTAATTTGCTGAAAACAGATTCGAGAAACACTGAAAAGAAGCGCCAAATTAGAGGGCTAGCAGAACACCAAAAATTATTAACGACGGCGGGAAGGATTAAAGTTTTAACCAATGAGCTGGGTCAGCCTATAGGTCCCGGGGCTGTAAAATTAACCAACTTCCTGGGACACATATCACGGGATGGAAACTTGGCTCCCCTTACTTGTTCAGGTTGGAGGAAGATGCCAGAAGATAACAAAGAGAAGATGTGGCAGAAAGTTTTGGTATCTGGAAAAGACTTTTTAACTTTTTTTATATTCTTCTTCTATCTTTTGGTCATTTTAAAACAATATAATATATCGTTTGTAATATTACAGACGACGTTTGATATTGAACCTGGTTGTCGACAATCGGTGGTGTTGTCAATTGGAAGTAAATGGAGAAACTTCAAGTCACAGCTTAAGGTTGCTCATTATGATACTCATGCAACTGATGAGGAACGGCTTGCAGACCGTGATGAGAGGGTCCTACCTGATCAATGGTCTTTTCTTGTTTCTCAGTGGAGCTCTGATGAATTTAAGGTTCGTGACATATTCCATGGATTTAAAGTTATAAACATACATTGAAAATTTGTTAAATTGGAAGGGGCTGCATGTGATATATCTTTTCATGTTTCAGAGACTTAGTGCTAGAAACAAGGCTAATCGTGCGAAGGTGAAATATATTCACACCTCTGGCACAAAAAGCTTTGCTAGATTACTTGAGGAAGAGGTAAGTATACCCATAAATAACTCTGTTGTTAAGGTTTTTCCTTCATTTGGTTTTAAAAAACGCATATGAGGCGTGAGGTCTGCGGGGAAATTAAGAAAGCGCCTGAGGGCTTTGAGGTAGCGCCTCATGCACATCTGGGTCAAAATTGGTCAAAAGTAGGTTTTGTAAGAGGCTGATATATAGAAACAACCAAACATATGAAGAGATTATGGACAGTTTTACTTGATAGAAAGACTGATAAGTAAAACATATGAGACGGAGGCGGCTTATGTTTGTACATAAAGCTTATTTATTTGTACATAGAGCAACGCCTCACATATGTGATGCCCTCGCCCACACCTGGGCTTTCTGGACCTAAACACCTGGAGTGCCCTGCGCTTCTTAAAACCATGTTCCTTTATATATACTACTAACAGTGCATTGGCTAATTGAATATTATGTTGAACCATTACAGAGGGAAAAAAGGCCTGATGGGCAAGAAATCTCACAGGCAGAACTATTTATATTGACCCGCACACGCAAAAATGGTCAGGCCGTGAATGAAAAGTCAGCTGCTGTAATTGTATGAGCCTCAAATCTCATGTTATCCACTTTTTTACAATTAAAACAAATGTGTATCTCATTTGGCCCCTTGTGAACCACTTACAGTCTAAACTTCGTGAATCTGCAAGTCCAGAAGAGACTTACCATCACGTGATGGGAGTGGATAGGAACGGTGGTGTGTCTGTATCTGAATTAAAT
Organism: Ambrosia trifida; assembly: GCA_028751855.1. Lineage (NCBI taxonomy): Eukaryota > Viridiplantae > Streptophyta > Magnoliopsida > Asterales > Asteraceae > Ambrosia > Ambrosia trifida. The sequence continues at coordinate 56,965,777 of CM054128.1, read as the reverse complement.
GCTACCCGCAAGACTATAATTCCCAGTCATGGCGAGGCTTTAAAGATGGTGGAGGAAAAGAATGCCGAGGTTGTTGAATTAAAGGAGAGACTTGCATCGGTGGAGGAAACATGCTCACAGATGGCTTCTCAGATGTCTGCAATGGTGTCAATGATGTCTAACATGCAGAAATCTTTCATGGGGGAGAATATTCCTGACAATGTAAGTTTGTGATCCATCTCATAAGAGTATTAAACAGTAAATAATGCTACATTATTTAGTTATATGAATATCATCAGAGAAAATAATCCTGCATTCACTGGTGGTCAATCAGGTACATTGATATGAACTGTATTTTCTTTACAGTCCAAACTTTGTGAATCCCGCCTTAACTATTAGAATAGGTTGATCAACTTCGAGGTCAATTGTCTGTCTCTCTATTTTAAAAAAAACCAAAGGAATTTGTTCTTAAGCATAATAATATTCAATTGTGAAAGAGAAAAAAAAGTAAACTAATACCGTGTAGGGCAATGATGTTGGCTAAACTGGCATCATTTTGTTAACAGGGCTAAAATAATTATAGCAGTATGCTTAGTTCTAAGAAGTGCGCCAAGACGCGCAACGACCGGTGACACGCTTCTACCCTACTCCCAATACAAACTGTTTCTTATACTGTTTCACGTGTGTTCATTAGGTTCCGGTGGGTATACCAAATCAGTCAGAACCTACTTTTACATCTAATCATGAAGTTCCTGCTAAACCCGTGAGTATTATTTTTTTTTTCTTGTTTTTTACCTCTTATAAACGTAAAGCACGTTTCACACAATCACTTGATTAACGAGCATGGGTCCATGTTGCAGGCTCGTGGAAGGAAGAAGAGAAGGTAGAAGACCAACAAGGTACTTCCTTCACATGAAGTTAAATCGCCTTTGTAATATTTTATGAATTCCTGAATTTGATTTTGTGCACTTTGTAAACTATCTGAACCGTCCAAACCGATCCATTGTTGTTCTACATAGAAGTAGTTCTCTTTACTTGATTATGAATAACCTAGCAAGTCTGCATGCATAAGATGTTTATTGGTCGTTTCGTCCCATATTAGACCATACAATCCTGCCCGTCAACATAATGTATGCATGTTAAACTCCATGCGTGTATCTTGTACCTACTGATTTTCGTAAAACTCTCAAAAGTCCAAGTACCACCGTCTTAGTTAGGAGTGTTCACAGTCTGGTTTGGCCTGTTTTGACAAAACTACGGGTTTTCAAGGCCCCTAGTTGAGTTACTTGTTATAGCTCGCACAAGCCATCTATTCTTTTTGCGGACTACAGTATCTTGGAAATTTATATAAGTAAACCGTAGTCGAAACAAGGAAACCTATTATCGAAATATGAAAGTTGATGATACCTAAAACTAAAAAAAAAAAAAATATATGAAACTGGATATACAAAGGGATGGAAAGGAAAAGCGTTTTGAGGGGTATGATTTTATTTATTCATTTTAGTAGTATTAATTCTTATAGTATTTCATGATGATTAGTGTCTAGGGTCTCTTAACTTTCTAATCATTTATTTGCAACAAGTAAAAAACAATATAGTGGCCTAACTTAATAAATAAGTTTTCGAATGAGCAACCTAATAATTAAAGCATTTTTTTTTTTTTTTTTTAGAAATCTTACGTCCTAATCAAAGATCGTTGTGTCCAAGGAGATTGCTAAATTGTTTGTTAACGTTATGTTTCCGAGTCTCATTTAAGGGAGGAAAAGAAAAGAAAGGAAATGAAAAAAAAGAAAACCCATGTTACAGAGTTATTTTTTTTAAGAAGGAAAAGAAGGAAATGGAGGGATGCATGTTCCGGAGTTTTTTTAACAACGGAAAGGAAAGGAAATGAAGGGAAAACTGTGACAACCCGTAAATTTTCAGATCTTAATCCGTACTGTAATCAAATGTATTAATAAGTTAAGCTTGAATAAGATTTAATTTTGATAAATTAAAGTCTCTTTATAGTCTAGCAAAGTCCCTAAATACATGGATTTGTATTTGTTAAATTTTAGAAAAATACGACGTCGCATTGCGATAAATTAACCGAATTAAGCGTTGGTGACGACCCGGTAAGCTTTTAAAATCCAGAAATGGTCCTATATGCTTGGAATAGCATAAAATAATATTTTATAAGTGGAAGTTTTAGTTAAAACGAATAAAAACGCTGATTTAAAGTTTTTGTCGCGCAGTGTCCGGTACAGCGCGTACGCGCGCTTTTAGCCGACAAATTCGATCTAGTTAAGCGTCCAGCACCTAAAATATTTATTATACAGTAAAAATAATAAGATTTAGTGGGTATTAATAATCCATAATTTATCATTTTTATACCCCTAAACCACCTAAGATACCCCCTAATTATAAAAATTAACCCAACCCATCTAATACCCATCCCCACCCACGATTTTTATGTACAAAATGCAGATTTCTTTTTTATTTTGGTGACACTAATATTATCTCTAAGCATAACAAGTGTTAAGCCTACACCTACTATAATCATTAGAAGAAGCATTCATATACATGCATTCCATATCCCAAGTCACTCAACCCCTTCTCTCTCTCTCTTCCTTAAACCGTCCCCAACCCTAAACCCTTCCTCTTCTTTCTTTCAAATCTTATAAATATCAATCATGATGAAAAACATTCACATAAGTTAATTTAAGATTTTGGTGAAGAATCTTGTATTTTTAAGAAAGAAGGAAACTATTTCAAGTAGATCCACCATCTTTTCTTTTCAAAAACTCAAGATTATCAAGGGTATGAACTCTATTTAGTTTCATCTTCTTTGATTTTTGAATCTATTTCTAAGTGGGTTTTTGTAAGAATGTTCACCAACATCTTTAATCTTTCTAAAAGGAGACTTAAAAACCAACTTTTGGTTAATAAAAATGGATGAGAATGGTGTAATATATATGTATGTGTGTGTCATATGTATGTATTAGTATGTGTGGGTATTGCGTGTTCTTGAAAACTTGATATTTGTAAGTAACTATTTGATAAAAATGTATGTTTTTATAAATGTTTTTCCATGTTTAAAGGATAAAAACAAATCTGATGTAAAATTTAAAAGATGGTTACAAACTTATAACAAAATGCATGTTATGATTCTTGACTTGAATATGGATTTATTTTATGACTCTATGTTCAAAAATTCAAGTTATGATAATCAAAATATAAGTTTATACATGCATTTTTAGATCTGATCTGAATTCTTAAAATCTATACATATAATAAACCAAAGCCATTTTAATGACATGACACTCAAAGAGGGTATTCTCTTCATTGAGTGTGTCATGTGTCATCCCATGTGGCAATGACTTTATTTAGGAAAATAATAATTTAAAATTTAAAAACAAAATTAGATGTTTATCTCTAATGTTTTCTCCCATAACTTTTAAACGTTAATATCTTTTATATACGAGATTTTTTAAAGAAAAAAATTACACCAAATTAACGAGCGTTGTATTATCTTTCCAACGGGTACCATAGTGCTATATAAAAAACGGAGAAAAAAAACAACTATTTTTTTGTGTGGTTTTGTTCATACAGGAAAAAAACACAAAGTGTTCAGGTTATTTATTAATCATGTATAGGCAAGTCATTAGTTATGTTCAAACCAGTAAATATGATTTTTATTTACAACATGTGTTAGCATGGAGTTGTACATTGTTTTAGGTTAGGTTTTAATATTATAGTTATACAGTGTTTAAGGTTATGCACTAACATTGAAGATACATTGTTAATTGTTTTAGGTTAAGTGCTACCTGGAGCTTTTCTGCATGTAACTGTAAAACGCATCAGTCTATTTCAGGTGTAAAATTGATATTTCAAATTAGATTTCTCAACCCGGGATATAATAGTTTAAAAAAAAATTGTGGGTTTGGGTCGGGCCTAAGATTAGGTGATACCCGACCCAATTACCATTTTTTTATATTAGAATATGATAACTTATGGCAGAGATTTGTTTAAAATAATAATAATAATAATAATAATAATAATAATATTCATTAATCATATATTAGCAAGTCATTAATTATGTTGTCATATTAGATATTTTATTATGTCATATTAGATATTTCAACCCGGGACGCTCTCCAACAAGTAATTGCTATGTTTTCTTTTTCTACCATATTCTGAAATAGCTCAAATCTTATTGTATGCAGTTAAAGACCTTCGACTGAATGTATTGGTGCTAAACAATCTTTGTCCCCTTGAAGTGCTTGGGATCTTAATATTCTGTTTTAGGTGTTGATGTTGTAAAGTGAAATTGATCTTTTGGTATATATTTTTTTTAAGTATCTAATGTAAGTTGATAAATAGATGTCATTTTTATAGTTTAAATATTTCTAATTTTATTCACTTTACTTAGATTTTCTCAACCCCGGGACGCTCCCGGGGTATAAGCTAGTATGTTATATGATAATGTAAATATTGTGTTTTTGGATGAAAACATAAAAATTTATCATAGGGTCATGCTAGCATAGCTCAAAATGCTTAAAAATGACTTAAAATGGTAGTTATGGCATTTAAATAAGAGATTTTGGAAATATTATTTTGATCAGCAATATTCAGGTTATTTTCGCTTTATAATGGCCAAAATAATCTATGATAAAGATTAGAACTAAAACAATGTGTTTAAAACTGATTTCTATACGTAAAAAGTTCGGCTTTCGCAACTTTTCAGCACTTGAAACCTTATGATTTCAAAACTGATCATAATTAGCTTAAAAAATATATTTTAAGTATAAAATTATATTTTTAAGTAAATAATAAGTTTGGTATTTTTCTATAAGTTTATACATGACTTAAACGCAAAACTATGCGTCAAAATGGTAATTTTAACGCTCAAATCGTAAGTTTTTGGAAGCTGATTTAGATCAACAAGTTTGGACCTAAATTATGTTTAAAATAAGTGTCTTAAAGTGTTAATAAGTATTTTAATGTTTATACTTATGAAAATGTGTAAACTGACGCGTAGGAAACTATGGTTCGGCTAGAAATCGCGTCGTTACGCAATTTTAGCCAAACTAATTAAATTATGAATTTTCACTTCGTAATCAATATTAGAAGTATTAATATGTATATTTTGATAATATATATATATATATGTTGTTTCGAAATATAATAATTATGTATTATTATGCAAAAATGGTAAACTTGGATATTTTACAAGTATAAGTATTTTATAACTTAGTGCTATGTGATATACTTTTACTACATATGTGAATTATATGTATAATACATATATTTTGAATTATATTTTGGTGCTAAGAAAATTAACTAAAATAAACAAGGTCACTTATAATTACAAAGTATAAAACCGAGAGTTCGGATCACCAACGTGTCAAATAAGGTTAAACGTCTTTTCTATGAAAAATAAATGTTTTAAAGTCTAACAAGTTGAGGTGAAGAACTTACGGAAATAGACTTGATAATCAAGTGAGTTAGGTGATAACTCACGTGGATGACTTATTAATTGACCATAAAAGTATCCCATTTGTATAGGGAACGGTTAGGTCGGAAATAAACTTGGACTTTAAATTGCTAGCTAAACTATCAAGCTTTGAGGTGAGTTTTAACGGCCCCTTTTATTAGTTTTAATGTATTTAGACTATAAGGAGTGGTGGGGGGAAAGAGGGGGATGAAGCGCCATGTGGCACTTGTGGGACCCTTGTGGAGGGGGAAAAATTGTGGGGAGTGGAAGGGGGGAAGAGGGGGGGGGGGGGGGGGGGAAGGAAATAATATTATATTGTGTTAAAGTTAAAAAAAAAAAAACTGACCAATAAAAACATGCCAAGTGTCCAAGACAATCCCCCCACGCCGGTGAAACCCCTCCCGCCCCCCCCCCCCACTCCCGCCCCCTTCCACGTCGGGTTGCGGCGGTGTTCCCCCCTTCCCGCCCCTCTCCCGCCCCCCACTCCGGTTGGTCTTAAACATTGGGGGATTAACATGCTTTTATAATTATGGTAAGTATGCTAGTACAGTTCATAATCAAATGATGGTCAGAGTAAGTGCTATTTTCCTGTGCATTTTGTGTACGGTGTCTCCCACGGCAGTCATAATCATTAGTTCTTGGAGGGAACCGCGGGGTATATTGGTAGATCTATCGGGTTTGACCACCCACCTCGTGATCAGTCGCGCTGGTCGTCTAGACGGGGAAATATATTTTGAAAGGCATTAGTAGGGGGACCACTTATTTGTTTTGGGTTGATTATGGGCTCTGGTTGCTATCATGTCGGGAGATCTAGCTAATCTACGAACGGTTCATATGTTTAGTATTACCATAATTTTGTTTTATAAGAAAAGGTTATTTCTTATATATAAAAACCTGTAAAACTCACTAGCTTTAAGCTAACTATACTTTTCAAATCTATGCATGTTTTTTAGGTACATAGACGGTATGGGGATGTTGGTAGCTTTTGAGGCAAGCATGGGAATGTCTTTGGGTATCGACGATCAAAAGGACTGTGTGTTGCAAGCTTGTTTTTGTTAAACAAGTTTAAAATAAAATATGTTTTAAAGACCTACTTTGTGTACTTAATTACTATCTTTTAATAATTTGATATCCAAATGACTATCTATGTTTGCTTATAGCATTACTGTCACCGGCTTTTGTACCACCACCCACGCTTAATTTCCGCTGCGATTTTCGGGGTGTGACAAAAACAAGCCTTATTTTGATCCTTCCAAATTGGAGAGAAAAAGAAAGAAAGGAAAAAAAGATGTCTTCCCTCTAGGGTGCAAATGAGCCGAGTTACTCGAGCTCGAGTCTTCCCTCTAGGGTGCAAAAGATCAAAGATGTTTCCGAGCTGAGCCTAAACGAGCTAGAGATTTATTTATAAAGCTCGAGCCGGCTCGCGAGCCTTATCAAGCTCACTATTTATATAAATTTTAATAAATATATTAAATATGTATTTAAATATAATAATTAATATTTATAAAACAATAAATAAATAACCAAATTATATATAAAATAAGTATTACAATTAATATAAATTAATTAATAACTAATAAACGAGCTGAGCTCGAGCTTGGAAACCTACCTTCGAGCCGAGCTCGAGCTTTAGAAACAATGCTCGAATGGAGCCGAGCTCGAGCATGGGTTTTCGTAACTTAAATGAGTCGGAGCTCAACCCTGGTCGAGCTCGGGCTCTGCTCGTTTGCACCCTTACTTCCCTCCCTTTCTTTTCTTTTCTTTTCTCTCATTTTCCCTCATTTTCCTTTCTCTCCGTGAGTTTACTTTTCTTTTCCCTCATTTTCCTTTCTCTCCGTAGTAAACTCGAGAACATAGATATGCTTCTTTTACATCTCCTCATGACTACTTTTACATCTTTGCCATCATTTCTTTCAAGTTGGGTTTGTTGAGATACTCATGTACTCGATGTGGTCCATTTGCTTGCAAGTTTGGTTTATTTCTTGCTCTCTTTTCCTTTGTCACCATCACTCTTTCTATCTTTGGGCTTGCATGTTACATGGTTCATTATCACTAAAGTCCATTTTGCTTTTGCAATAGCATCAATAAAGGGTCTATATTCTTCTCGTCCTTAGCTCTATCTTTGCCCACATTTGCTTTTGATCGTCCCATCATGTTTTGCAGCATTCTTAACATTAACCGGACAGAATCGCCTCATAATATCTTGAATAAACAAAATCCCGTACGGATTGTACACATACCTTACTGAATCTGTTGGACATGGTGGTGTCTTGGACAAAAAATTTAGGTACATTATTTGCTTGATTCAATCGTCATTCTAATGAATCGACGTGTATTGATACTACTTGTCACGTAATTACTTTTTCAAGCTTCCGTTCGACACTTAATCGTTACTAAGTTCAAGCAAATGCCTTTCAAAAAAAAAAAAAAAAAACTAAGTTCAAGCAAATGATGACTACCCCTCTTTGTTAAGTAATCCTATTATTCTAGAATGTTGGCAACGGAATTGTTCCATTCTGCCAAGTGACGTGGGCCTGCGTGCGCAGTTACATATCTCTTCAGCTAATTATTCCATATAAATATTTATGTTGTACCATATTTTTAGTACCTTTTTTCGGCAAGATTTGTTTGGAGAGTTACTTTTATTGAGCCATGATGCGTTAAAAATGGACTTATATAATTCGAGAACACAAAGATAAAACTTTTAAGATTCAAGCCAATTATTGACCCCAAAATCACTAATACTGTTGCTGCCAATGGTGACATCGGTACCGACAGAGATGTCATATTTACAATGTTTTTTAGTTGGGTTCTTTTGACACGTAGAAGCCACTCACGTAGAGTGAAATTCAAGTTTTTCTTTTTGTTAAAATAGACATGTGAGTTAAAATTAAAAAACAAAATAGTGTTAATATGAAATTTACGGGTTTGGATAAATTGGTTAGCTTTGAGTCTTCGATACATATGCCTAGCTGTCTAAAACAAAACCACTTCTGGTTTGTAGTTTAAGCGTAATTGTGTTATTGAAGATTGTTTTTCTGGATGCGGATTTTTTATTCTAGAAGAGATATATACCAACAAAAGAAAATTATTTTTTGGTTAAACATGTCGATATCAACAGTGGTGAAGCTTGAAGATCAAATCGGCAGGGGGCGGACTCGATTTTTTTCGTATCGGTAGGGGCCAGAAAATCAAATCGGTGGTAGCCGGACTCAGTCCATATAAAAATTACCTACGAAAATCGTAAACTTCCATCACTGAGCCAAAAAACGGTGGGGGCCGGAGCACCCCCTAGCCCTCACTAACCTTCGCCATTGGATGCCAAGTGTGAATACACAAGTCATGTTTATGTTCATATTTATAACATGATCGCCATGTTCGTGTTCACATGTAAAAAAACGTCTTTATTTTGTGTGGTGTTTGGGCTCATGTAAAGTTTTTGAGATTACATTAAGCTTGTAGCTAGTATAGCTTTTTTTCTTAAAAGCTACTACTAGTAGCTTTTCACTGTAGAGCTTTTTCTCTAACCAAAAAGCTTCCAGCCCCTTCAACCAAACAAGGCTTTTTATTAAGTATGAGTTTTTTCTTAAAAGCTTGAATCTTGAAGCTCCTAAAAGCTCTTAAAAGCTCCTTGCCAAACATACCCAAGTTTAAATTGTTAACTTGTATAGAGAGAGAGAATAGATGGATTACATAAATTTATACGAAATGTGTGGTAAAAGATTGTTTATTAATGTTTTAGTCGGAAAGGGATGATGAATTGATGGGTATACTCCAACAAACGACCACGTGAAAACACGTAGGAGATGATGACTTGGTGGGTGACGATGTTTTGGTTTTGAATTTGAGAATTTTATGAAAATAAGCATGTAATATTCAAAAAGATTCAAAAGTTCTTTTATTCTACATTTTTATACATGCAATCATGAAATTATCCACTAAACAGTGTAATAAAAATGAGAAGCCTAATAATGATAAAAAAACACAATATATCACAAAGTATGACATAATGAGCTGCAAAATATAGCACATTGCCAAAAAATATAACATAATGAATCGTAAAAATGCAACAATGATAAAAAAAAGACACAATGCTACATAAAATACACAGTAATATAACGTGTTACAAAACATGGATCATATAAGATGAACTTTATTCAATAACCAACAAATACTAAAACAATCTCACAATCAATACAAACCCTAGATCTGATCACAAGACTCAGATCTATAACAAAACTCTCACAACAACTCTATTCAAAGGCTAGACCTGATTACCACCTAAACAACAGATCAGAGGTTGATCTGTTGAAACTATAATCGCCAAACCCTAGAGAAAGACTGAGAGAAACAATGGAAAGTATGAGAGAGTACAAAGAATGATTAGAAAAGCTAAACTCTGGAACTGAGACGAACACTCTCTTTTATAGCTGATATCCTTGGCTTGGGAGAAAGCACACCCGAAGCAACACAAACCGTTGGATCGAGAGAAAGAAACACACTCTCCAAAGATCATGACCGTCCATCTACAAGCACACGGATCGCCACGTCGGATTGGATAAAAAACACACGAGCTGGGCTGGACCTGATCTTTGGGCTTGATGAACACCTGAACTTATTTATTGGACTGGGCCTATTCCTTATTTCCTGCTGCTGGACTGAATCCACTCGTACAATCAGCATCTGGGCCTCTTCACTTGATCTGGACCTCAACTCAACACAGCAACAATCATCACGACCAATTATCACATGCATAGAGACAAACACACAAAGTATAAAAGTGTATTAGAAGTATTAAACTAGATAATTGACATAATTGACTATATTTCAACACCCCCCCCCCTCAGTTTTATACTTTGAATGGGTCAAACATATGCAACTCATTACATAAAAAGTCATGTTGCCCAGGAAATAAGCCCTTGGTTAGTACATCAGCAATTTGGTATTTAGACTTAACCTTTTTTGTATCAACAAAACCCTTTGTAATCAGATCTCTTAAAAAGAAAAGATCAATTTCAAAATGTTTTGTTCTCTCATGGAAAACAGGGTTGGCTGCAATAGCTAAAGCAGCACTATTATCACAATATAAGCTAATAGGGAGATCAAATGTTACATTAAGCTCATTTAGTAAATTTGATAACCACATAAGCTCACAAGCCACAGCACACATGGCCCTGAATTCAGCTTCTGCAGATGATCTGGAAATCACAGATTGTTTTTTGCTTTTTCAGGCAACTAAAGAGCTACCTAAGAAAACACAATAACCTGTTATAGATTTCCTAGAATCAAGACATTTGCCCCAATCAGAGTCTGAATATGCACACAGATTAAGGCTTTGATTATTACTAAGCAAAATGCCCTTTCCAGGAGATCCCTTAAGATACCTAAGTAATCTTAAGGCTATCTTCATATGACCTTTTGTTGGTCTGTGCATATATTGACTCAAGAAATGGACAGCATAAGCTATATCCGGCCTAGTGTGGGACAAATAAATCAATTTTCCAACAAGTTTCTGATAACCAGTTATGTTGGTTAACACATCATTGTTGGTTTTACAAAGACCAGTTAAAACATGGTTTGGTTCAATAGGGCTATTAACAGGTTTAGCCCCAGTTAACCCAAACTCTGCAAGGAGTTCTAGGCAATATTTCCTTTGGGATAGGCAAATACCATCACTGGTTTTGACTACTTCAATTCCCAGGAAATATTTAAGATCTCCAAGATCTTTAATCAAAAAATTAGACCTTAGATTCTCTTTAATAACTTTAATCTCATTATCATCATTACCAGTTATAACAATGTCATCCACATATACCAACAGATATACAACAACACTACTGGTCAATTTCACAAACAAAGAATAATCACATTTACTTTGACTAAACCCTAAGTCAACTAAGACTTTCACAAGCCTTTCATTCCACATACGTGGGGCTTGTTTCAGGCCATATAAGGATTTTTTCAGTTTACACACTCTGGTCTCATCCTTAGAAAAATAACCATCAGGAAGGGACATGTAAACATCCTCATGTAAACTACCATATAAAAATGCATTATTCACATCAAGTTGATATAAATTCCATTTATTCTTAACAGCAATGGATAAAACAGTTCTAACAGTAATAAGCTTCACTACAGGTGAGAATGTTTCTTCAAAGTCTATGCCTTGCTTTTGGCTATAGCCTTTAGCAACAAGCCTAGCTTTGTATCTCTCAATCTCCCCTGTAGACTTATACTTAATTTTATATATCCATTTACAACCAACAAGGCTCCTACCTTTTGGTAGATCAACTAAATCCCAAGTATCATTTCTATGCAATGCCTCTATTTCATCATTCATTGCTGCAACCCAATTTGGGTCATTGGCAGCCTCATTAAATGATGTAGGCTCATGTCCCTTATTTAAAACAGAGACAAAGCATTTATAATCAGTAGATAACTTGGAATAGTTGACTACTTTTTCTACACCATATTTGACCTTGCTGTTTATAACATAATCCTTCAAATTCTTAGGCAAGATAGACTCCCTAGCACTTTTCCTAACACTAGTTGTTTCAAGATTTTTGTCAACAAAGGATCCCTCAGATTGTGTCTTTTCTAAGTTTTCATGTTCAGAAGATACACCCTCAACCGTATCATGACTTCCATCCTGAAGACTGGGCTGCTGGTTCCCAGCCTTGCCTGCAGATCCCAGGTCTGGAAGGTCTGATTGTTGAGTCCAATGGACCTCTGAATCAGAACTTTCCTGACCCTTTCCTTCATCATTGGGACCTTCAGGCTGTGGTTGCTCATATGTTTCAAAAAAGTTTATATTTGTTACATCTACTTGGTCATTATCATTTATAGCATCAAAAACAAGTTTTTCTTTAAAAGGGAAAACATCTTCATAGAATTTTACATCTCTTGAGAAAAAAACACTTTTTGTTTCAAAACTAAAGACCTTGTACCCCTTTTTCTCAGTAGAGTATCCAATAAACACACATTTTTCAGCCCTACTATTAAGTTTATCTGATTCATTTAAAACTGTAGCAAAACATAAGCAACCAAACAACCTTAAGTGTTCTAGAAAGGGTTCAAATCTATATACTACCTGATAGGGAGTCTTGCCACCTAGAACAGAGGAAGGAATCCTATTTATGAGATAAGCAGCAGTCAGAATACAGTCAGACCAAAACCTAATAGGAATGTTACTCTGGAACAACAATGCCCTAGCAACATTTAACAAATGTCTGTGTTTTCTCTTAACTATCCCATTTTGTTGAGGTGTGTAAGTACATGTAGTTTGATGAATAATACCCTTTGTTTTAAACAAGTTATTCATTTGGCTATTTACAAACTCAGTACCATTATCACTTCTAAAACACTTTACTTTTATTTTAAACTGAGTTTCTATAATACTTAAAAACTCTTGTATGTTTTCAAAAACTTCTTGTTTAGTTTTCATTAAACACACCCAAACAGCCCTAGAAAAGTCATCTACAATGGTAAGGAAGTATTTGTATCCTTCCCTACTAGAGACTCTATAGGGCCCCCATACATCAATGTGAACAAGATCTCCTAAGGCAGAAGACTTATGTTCACTAAGGGGAAATGGTTCCCTATGTTGTTTAGCCTTATGGCAAGTCTCACATGGTTCATTGGTATCATCAAGTTTTAAATTCAATTTCTCTTTAAACACTCTTATAGCATTGTCAGATGGATGACCAAGTCTGGCATGCCATAACCTAGTCATAACATTACTACTAAAACACACCTGATTAACCATATAAGATTTCCACAAAAATAGAGACCATCAACTTGACTACCAGTCACCAGGACTTTCTTGGTGATTAAATCCTATATGTAACACTTATGTTCATCAAAACCTACATACAGTTTATTATCCTTTGCTAGTTTGTGCACAGATATGAGATTGACACTATATTCAGGGACCACAAAAACATCTTTTAAAACAACCTTATCAGCCAGTTTTATGTTACCAATTTTAGTTACAAGTGCATCAGTTCCATTTGGGTGTTTAACCCTAATGTTAAACTCAGACACATTCATACAATCAGTTAAACCCTGCTCATTATTAACCATATGTTGATTTGCCCCTGAATCAGTGATCCATCCCATAAGTTTATTTTTATAACACTACTAGCAAAACTAAACACAGGTTTGTAAAACACATTTGCACAAAAAGGAATGTGACCCCTACCAGAAACATTGCAGCTTTGAACTTTATCAGAAGAACTTTCTCCTAAAAGATTCAAAAGCCTGCTCATTTGCTCATTAGTTAAAGAATTTAAAGAAACCTCAGATGTATCAGAAGATGAGTTATTGGTTACTACCCTTTTTGTTGAGCCACTTTTTTGTCTCATCCAAGAAGGGTATCCAATAAGCTCATAACATTTTTCAACAAAATGACCTACCTTATTGCAATGACTACACTTTAGGTTTTGATTTGAAACCTTATTGTTTCTTTTAAATTCAGGAGTAGGAACAGTTTTAGAAAACAAAGCAAGTGACTGACTCCTTTTACCACTATTGCTAGCATTTCTATGAGATTCTTCTCTAGAAACAATAGCAAAAGCTTCCTTTACAGAAGGAAGAACTTCTTTAATCAGCAGATTAGTCCTAACACTTTGATATGTACTATCTAACCCCATAAGAAACTGCATAAGTTTTATCATATTACTAAAGTTATTAAACTCTTTTGCAGCATTGCTAGTACAAGAAGGTAGTTGTAAAATTTGGTCCATCTGTCTCCACATTATGTTTAACCTATGATAGTATTCAGAGACAGATGTTCCATTTTGATTGAAAGAATTTATCTTCTGATATAGATCAAACACAACAGACCCATCAATTTTGTCATAAGTTTCTTTTAACTCAGTCCATACATCACAAGCAAGTTTAGAAAAAACATGTCCCATGTAGAGATCATCACTAATAGAATTTAAAATCCATGTCAAGACCACAGAATTACATCTGTCCCATTGCCTAGCCAAAATATCATCATTTTCAGACCTTATACACGTTTTATCAATAAAGCCCCATTTATTTTTTACTTGTAAAGCAAGCTGTAAAGCATTGGCCCAGACATTGTAGTTTTCTGTTCCTTTTAGTTTAACAGTGATTATGTTTAGGTTGGCCGAGTCACTAGGATGCAAGTATAATGGATCACTTGCATCCAGTTTACTAATTAAGGTCACAGGAGGGTCAAGATTAGCAACAGTCCCACTAGTTTGATTATCACCCATATTCACAGAGATCAATCAACCGAACAATCAACTAACCAGAACAATCAAATAACACAAAACCCTAAGAAGACGAAGCTGTGACAGAGGCCAGATTCCTGGTTCGTCACTCAAAGGGTGCCAGGACAAGCTTATCACAGGAGTCTTATCCCTAAACTCACACCAAAAATAACCAACCAAGAATCAAGAAATCAAACACAGAGAAACAAACAAAAACAACACGTTGTCGGCACAGCTACCGGTCCCCCTAACCCGGTCAAGTTGCCTCTAGACACAACAAGAAATCGAAAAACAAACTTAAACTAAAGTAATGAAACGATCTCACCAAATGGGGGACCCAAGTTAGGGTTCTCCAACTCACAACCTGTACCTTCACTTAGGGTACAGAGTTGTGAGGCAATTGAAGCAAATAAAGAATACAATCCTCTTCCGAGTCCAGGAACAGCTTCCAAGAAACCCTAATTCCAGACACCAGCTTCTTCTTCAAGAAACCTGTAAGATAACAGCAGAAGACTTCCCAGATGATCGACAATCGAATGAATGATTCGATCTAAACAAAATCAGAGACTCTAAACCTAAGGCTCTGATACCATGTTACAAAACATGGATCATATAAGATGAACTTTATTCAATAACCAACAAATACTAAAACAATCTCACAATCAATACAAACCCTAGATCTGATCACAAGACTCAGATCTATAACAAAACTCTCACAACAACTCTATTCAAAGGCTAGACCTGATTACCACCTAAACAACAGATCAGAGGTTGATCTGTTAAAACTATAATCGCCAAACCCTAGAGAAAGACTGAGAGAAACAATGGAAAGTATGAGAGAGTACAAAGAATGATTAGAAAAGCTAAACTCTGGAACTGAGACGAACACTCTCTTTTATAGCTGATATCCTTGGCTTGGGAGAAAGCACACCCGAAGCAACACAAACCGTTGGATCGAGAGAAAGAAACACACTCTCCAAAGATCATGACCGTCCATCTACAAGCACACGGATCGCCACGTCGGATTGGATAAAAAACACACGAGCTGGGCTGGACCTGATCTTTGGGCTTGATGAACACCTGAACTTATTTATTGGACTGGGCCTATTCCTTATTTCCTGCTGTTGGACTGAATCCACTCGTACAATCAGCATCTGGGCCTCTTCACTTGATCTGGACCTCAACTCAACACAGCAACAATCATCACGACCAATTATCACATGCATAGAGACAAACACACAAAGTATAAAAGTGTATTAGAAGTATTAAACTAGATAATTGACATAATTGACTATATTTCAACATAACGTAAATTTAAAAAACTACAAACTAAAAATCCAAAAAGGCGAAAATCTAAAAACTAAGATCGTAGGATTCGATTATACTGTTCCAATACTGCTTGAGTGAGTTCAATGAAAGTCCGTTTAATACCCTTACTATGACTTCATATTTTTCTTTTTCTGTGTATTTGATCCTAACTCAACTAACTAATATATATTATGTTCACAATATTTTATGTGATTAGCTATGGTTCTAGAAGTTGTCGTCCACTATGAGAATATTCCCACTATGAACACAATATCCATTAACTAGATCAATTTTCATATGCTTAATATATTAATAAAATAAAATAAAAAGTGATAGTTAAATATACAGTCAGTTATAAATATAAAACTATGAAAATCGAATTCATAATTATACATTTTCAGTTAACTATGATACATAAAATAATTATATAATATTTTCCCCACTTTTTTGTTTTAACTCCTTTTCTATTTGATAGATATAGATCTCTAGTTAAAATATACACACAAATTCATTTTACAATTCTCTAAAGTTAAATGAATTCATTATACAGTTACTTTGGTTAAAATAAACTAAATGCAACTGCATAAAAAGATAACTAAGGATATGAATGATTGATTATATAATGAAGGGCCCAAACAAGATATTTTTATTGCAATGTCTTTTTTATTAAGGTGTTTTTGTTCTCAATACAACTAATTCACATGCATTCTTAGTGATGTCTTTGTCATACAAAACTTGCAAAACATTCATTTTCTTATCAATAAGTATCGTTTATCTTTATTTCTTTTCAGGTTTTGCAATGACAAAAAAATTAAAAACATATTTCTTGAACGTTAATGATTAGTCAATATAATTGAAGTAGGTATACTAATATATCCCAAGTAGTACAACGAGATGTACTGATATTTAGCAACGAAGTACCCAAGTACAATACTACAATATTTTGTAGTACACAATTCACAAATTACTATAAATATATAGTATATACCCTTCTTAACTACATTGAGACCAAACGATAATGAGAAATAGTAGAGAGATCCAACAGGTGTGACATGAGAACACATGTGAAATGCTTCATCGCAAATTATATCATGTGTTCTCAGGTCGCCCCTGTAGGATTTTCTTTGCTTGAAATTTTTATCCGGACGTGCATCAAGTTGCTCATCCATGCAATTGTTGAATCTTACTAAACTACAAGTGATCTTCGATATTGTTATGCAGGCACGATGTGGCAAAGTAATACAAATCCAAAGGTTGGAACAAGTTTGGTTAGGTTGATTGGTCAAACACTTTTTTTATTGCATTTTTTCATTTTTTATCCTTGATTTTAGTAGCATATATTATTTTTTAGGATCAATCTATAATACACTTTTTTCACGTTTTTACATTTTTTTTTGTTTGTAATTTGCGTAAATGGTCCCTATAGAGATTGTATCGAAAGTACCAAAAACTATTAACATCACTAGTTTGTTCATATATTCAGCATTCGATCTAATTCTATTTCATATTTATTTTAGACCTCGTAAGGTAAAGTTAACCCTAACAAGTGTCCTTAGCAAAACTATACTTAAACAAGATTGTAATTAATAACACATCTAAAATGGTTTAAAGATTAATCAAAGAGATCCGTCTCTATTCTTGATTTTTTTTTCTCGTGCTCTATTCTTGAATTTTTCTTTCAAAATTTACCTATTTAGTTTTTTTTTTAATTAAAAAACTTATATATACCAATTTTTCTTTAATATACTTTAAATAAAAATTGGTACGTAAAAGCTGGAAAGTACAGTGCTAAAACATTAACATTGCTAAAACTCCATAACACTAACCTTACCTAATGTGCCACTACCAAATCTCCATCAACATTGCTAAAACATTAATTAAGCAAAAAATGTCGTGCAACCCATAAAAGGAGTCTGGTTTATCCAAATTTTGTTTAAAACCATACGAATCAACTCAAATTACTTTAACGGGCTATTAGCTCCAAATGTGTAACCGATCAATCAAGGGTGGGTTCGAATAAAGATTAAGTAACAAAGGGAAACTGGAAGCAAAATCAATTCCTCCTGTTGGGGAAGAAATAGGGGAAATAACAATGTTATTTTTAGAGTAAACAGCACGGATGGTCTCTGTGGTTTGCATGAATTGCACAGATGCCCCCATCTATTTTCAATGGTCCCCAACGTTGACATTTTATTACATTTTGGTCATTACGAGCTAAGGTTGTTAAGTTTTATCAGTTAAGTCATGTAAAATGACCAAAATACCCTCACCATATAAAAAAAATAAAACCTCGTTCTCCTTCCACCTGTGCAAACCACCATCACCATCACAATCACCATCCATTCTTCAAACCACCAATACTACCACCTCCTCTCCTCCAACGACCACCACCCTCGAACAACCGCCACTGCAACACCACACAACCTCGTAAATCAAACAACCTCGCAGCCGTCATTCAGAATTTCTCTACTGCTTCTGTAAGTGCTGAAAATGTTTCTTTTAGTCAATCTTCATAACCGTGGCCGAAGATGACACAGTTAAATGTCCAAAAGTACACTAAGGTATTTGTGGACGTAGATACATACTAAGATGGGAAAATTACGCGTGAACAGACACATACTTTGTTTTTAAGTTGGAAGTTGCCAATAGGTAGGCATTGCAACGTTTTCGTTTTTGCTTTTTTTTTAATTTTGGTTAGAACTTAGAAGTTCTGTTATGCTTATTCCTGTATTTCAGATATCATAAATCAGGTGTGTGTTGGTTTCAGGCCCAAGATTAACACTCAAACTCACTTACAAACAGAAAATAAATAATGAGAAGTGTTGCTTTGATATGGATGTGTACTGCAATATTGGACATTTTATTAATGAACTAAGGAAAGCCTTATATAGGCAATAAACATGCAACGTAAACTGAAATAAAATAACAAACTCTCCAGTAAACTTGGTCTTCATATGCTCCTTTATTCTTGGACTTCAAACGATCGCATACCACTTTACTCGGTCATTTCATACCAAGTCAAACTGAGACCCGTGACCTATCTCTACCCATTTTAGTTGACCCATTATTAGTCAAGATTAACCCAACATTCACCCCTTTAATCTTGACCCGTCTCTTCTTGCAACTTGCTCGCTTCTTTCTAAATCACTTGCTTAGATGTTCTCTTACTCAGCCTTTATAGCAGCCCACACTCCTCTGTCACTTAATATTGTTTTGTTACTGATTCAGCACACTAACAGCCCCGAAACATGTAACACCCCAACCGATGGCGGAATCATCGAGGTGTCACGTAGTGACGATTGTTCAAAAGCACATGGTACTTAAATGTAAATATTATTAAATGAAACCCAAAAATTGTCTTACAAGGAAAATGGAAATACAAGGTCTTAAATGAAACATAAATAATGAAATAACTGCATAATAAAGCGCTAAAAGTATCTTGATCAAACTGCACCTGAAACATGTACAAAAATAGGTTTGGTCAACATAAGAAATGTTGGTGAGCATTCCTAGTTTATATATATATAGTAGATTAAAAGTTATACAATTCAAGTGCAAGCTACAGTGCAAATATGTAAACCATGTATCAACAAATGAGCGAAATCAACCCTGTGACTGTATAATGTACTGTATGAACTGTAGTGTACTTATCCAACAAGTGGATAATAACTTAACAATGGCCACGGATTCTCCGATGAAAAAGGGGGAGAATCAACCTAGGCGGGTTGTCAATCCAAATAGCGCTATCCAATGTTAAGGTCGGCTTGTACCATGTTAATGATTTCACTAAGTACAAATGTAATCCACATGTAATGTCTAAGCATAAAGCACTTTGTAAGCAATGCACATAGTACTAGAATTGTATTTGTAAAAATGTAAATTTGAATTTGAACTTGTAATAGTGTACATGAATCACCCCAAAAAATGTATAAAAGTAAAAAGGGGATAGGAATACTCACTGTTCACGTAGTAACTTGAAATTGGACTGGACAACGAAATATGAACTTGAGATTTCTCCCAAAAGATTAACCTAAAGTAATTGATAATGTGTGAGTGAAATAACTCTAGGATGCATGTATATCTAGGGCTTCGAATTGGGGATTACGTTTATTTGTGTTAATAAACAAATTGTTTATTAATTATGAGAAATTTAATAAATAATTAAATAAAAGTCTTTTAATGAAATTTGAATTTAGGATATACACAATAAAGTGTTTGAAGTATAGAAATAATTTTTATAAAATTATTTCATTTAAAATAGATTTTTAAATCTATTTATTTATAAATAGTCATTAATTAACTTTAATATTTAAAAATACTAAAATTAAAGAATTCTTATTTTAAAAATCATATTTCTGTTCTAAATGATTAAAAATAATTTGTATAAAATTTTGGTGCAAAAATGATGAAAATTGGATTTGTTATGATTTAATTATGATTAAATCTATCAAAAATTGATTAAAAATATAAAATAAATGATTTTACTGAATTAAAAATTATTTCAGTAAAGTTTAACTTTAAATAAAGTCAGGATAAATTTTGGAGAAATTAATAAAATTGTTTTGATGTATAAATGGATTTTTATAAATCTAATAGATTAAAAATGATTTAATTATTATAAATATTAAATAAATGAATTTCTGAAAAATAAAAATTATAAATGAAACTTTTATAACAGATTTAACAAATGTAATTTTTTTAGAATTTATAAAATAGTTTTGGTATTTTTAAAAGAATTTAAAAGATTTAAAGGATTTAATATATAAATATATTTAATTGTTTGTTATCAAAAAGAAAAGAAAAGAAAAAAAGAAGCAAAACCGGTCAGAGCCGGGACTCGAACCCGGGTGACCCTTGTGTTGGCACATGGTCACAACCACTTGGCCTAGGCCGGTGGTTGTGATCTTTCTGGGTTAAAAATAAATATATAACATACGCAAAAACAAGTTTATCCCCAATTCAAGAACACGAGCCCTAGAAATTTCAATCAGACGATCAAGGCAACATGAGCCCGATTAAATATGGGGCTTTTGTTGCTGGATAGCCGATGAACAAAACCCATATCAAAAGTGAGACTCACAGTGTGTAATCGTGTGTAATCGTCGAGTCAAAGAAATAAGTCAACCACGAACTCGTTATTCAATAATCAGAGTTTGATAGCAAGAATTGGAGGTTTAGGAAGATGAGTGAGCGAGTTGTGAAGCTGTTCCAAGGCTCAATTTATAGTGGGGATCAATAGGTTAGGTTAATTGGTAAGTTGACCCCGATTAATTAACATACGCGTTCGAGTTCAAAATTGGTCAATGATCTGTTATCAATTGACGTGTAGATGAGTTGTAATAGGCCGATAATTGTACAAATTTACCAAAAATGAATCAATTACTCGTTAATGGGACGGATTGATTAACAAGGCAACCCACAGTTGACTTTCCTTGTCAACTGTGAGGTTTTAAAAGTGTATATTTATATTAAACGCGTCTGGGTTATAACAGATAGAAGGCTCAGCTCAGTTGGTCAAGTGTGTTTGTGTTTGGGTGTAACCCGGTCTTGGCGCGGGTTCGAACCCCGGCCAGGACCATTTTTTTTTTAAACGTAATAAGGGGTGTTTTGGGCTGGGCTTGGAGGCTGTTGGGCTTCATCAAGTGGGCCTCAACATAATAATTATTATTATTATTATTATATGATTAAACGAACCCGAGTTTAACGTTCAAACATAATAAAAATGCCACGTTTATTAATTGCGATAAAACGTACAGATAATTAAACGAAAACAATGAAAAGTGACGGATGTCACAGCATCCCCTACTTTTAGAAATTTCGTCCCGAAATTACTTCAAGTGGTAGTCTCTGGAAAGAGGTGAGGATACTTAGACATCATTTGGTCCTCACGCTCCCAAGTAAACTCTGGGCCTCGTTTGGATTCCCAACGAACTTTTACAATAGGAATTCGGCTTCGCTTAAGCGTCTTGACATCTCGATCCATAATCTCCACAGGTTTCTCTATGAAGCGCATCGATTCGTCAATCTGGATATCCTCTAAAGGAACATGGAGGTTATCTTCAGCCAAGCACTTCTTGAGATTAGAAACATGAAACGTTGGATGAACATTATTGAGCTCCGGTGGTAAATCGAGCTTGTAAGCCACCTTCCCAACTCGTTCAAGGATTTTAAAAGGGCCTACGAATCGTGGTGCAAGTTTTCCTTTCTTTCCAAACCGAAATACACCCTTCCAAGGTGAAACCTTGAGAAGTACCATGTCTCCGACTTGGAATTCTAAAGGTTTGCGCCTTTGATCGGCATAGCTCTTCTGTCTGCTTCGAGCAACTTGTAAGTTCTCACGAATGCGGTGAATTTTGTCTGTCGTTTCTTGTATTAGTTCGGGACCGGTGATTTGTGTTTCACCAACCTCGCTCCAACACACAGGGGAACGACATTTGCGACCGTAGAGTGCCTCAAATGGTGCCATGTTAATACTGGAATGGTAGCTGTTATTATACGAGAACTCAACCAAGGGTAGGTGCGTGTCCCAATTACCACCAAAGTCGATGATGCACGCTCGAAGCATATCCTCCAATGTTTGGATGGTTCGTTCAGTTTGGCCATCCGTCTGTGGGTGATAAGCCGTGCTAAGATTTAGTTGTGTACCAAGTGCGGACTGAAATGTCTGCCAAAAGCGAGAAGTAAAACAGCTATCACGATCGGAAATAATGTCTAGAGGAATACCATGACGGCTGACAATCTCACTGATGTAAATCTTAGCCAGTTTCTCAGCTGTGTAGGTCTCACGAATGGGTAGGAAGTGAGCAGATTTGGTCAAACGATCGACAATAACCCAGATACTGTCATGCCCGCGGGTGGTGCGTGGAAGCTTCGTGATGAAGTCCATAGCAATGCTCTCCCACTTCCATACTGGTATTTCTGGTTGCACAAGTAAACCAGATGGACGTTGGTGCTCAGCTTTGACTTTAGAACAAGTAAGGCATTTAGCTACATAAAGAGCTATGTCCTTTTTCATACCGGGCCACCAATACAAAGTACGCAGATCCTGATACATCTTATCTGCACCAGGGTGAATGGAATAACGAGACTTATGGGACTCGTCCATGAGGAAGGTACGCAGGTTGTCACGATCAGGGATCCAAAGACGGTTCATGAAATAAAGTAAGCCATTTTTGGTTTCCAACTGATTTTCGGCTCCACACGACATTTCTTCGTACATGTTGCCCTCAGTAACAGAGATATGTTGGGCTTCAATAATGCGGAGTTTAATATCGGACTGGACCTGAGCACAATAAAGCTGGGCATGACCTTTACGACTAAGGGCATCGGCTACAACATTCGCTTTGCCAGGATGGTAGCGAATCTCGCAGTCGTAGTCATTTAACAACTCGACCCATCGTCGTTGTCGTATGTTCAGATCTTTCTGGTTGAAAATGTGTTGAAGACTCTTGTGGTCAGTGAAGATCACACATTTTGTACCATATAAATAGTGACGCCAAATCTTAAGTGCGAAGACGACCGCTCCGAGCTCAAGATCATGGGTAGTGTAATTTTTCTCATGGTTTTTCAGTTGTCGTGATGCATATGCTATAACCTTGCCTCGTTGCATGAGAACACAACCAAGGCCTTGATTAGAGGCATCACAGTAAACCACGAAATCCTCACTGCCGTCCGGTAGGGTGAGAATTGGAGCATCACACAGTTTCTGCTTCAAAGTTTGGAATGCTTCTTCCTGACTGGGTCCCCATACATATGGTTTATCCTTATGGGTCAAGGAAGTGAGAGGTAAAGCAATCTTGGAAAAGTTGAGAATAAATCGACGATAATAACCCGCTAAGCCAAGAAAAGAGCGAACTTCCGTGGGAGACTTGGGTGTAATCCAATTCTTAACAGCCTCAATCTTAGCTGGATCCACATGTATACCCTTTTCACTGATAATGTGTCCCAAAAATTGAACCTCTTTAAGCCAGAATTCACACTTGGAGAATTTGGCATACAGTTGTTCATTCTTCAAAAGACCCAAAATTTGTCTAAGGTGTTGCTCGTGGGCTGATTTGGTCTTAGAGTAGATGAGAATGTCATCGATGAAAACAATTACGAACTTATCCAAGAAGGGTTTGCACACGCGATTCATGAGATCCATGAAGACAGCGGGTGCATTCGTTAGCCCGAAAGGCATAACCATAAACTCGTAATGCCCATAACGTGTACGGAAAGCTGTTTTTGGAATGTCGTCTTCATGGACTCGTAGCTGATGATATCCCGAACGAAGATCGATCTTTGAGAAACAAGTCGAACCTTGAAGTTGATCAAAGAGGTCATCAATGCGAGGTAAAGGGTACCGGTTTTTAATAGTGAGCTTATTCAACTCCCGATAATCAATACACATACGGAAAGATCCATCCTTCTTCTTTACAAATAGGACTGGAGCTCCCCAAGGTGATGAGCTGGGACGAATGAAACCCTTGTCTGCCAACTCTTGAAGTTGACTCGCAAGTTCTTGCATCTCGGAAGGTGCAAGGCGGTATGGAGATTTAGCAACGGGCGTAGCACCAGGTACAAGATCAATACGAAATTCGACAGGACGCACTGGTGGAAGTCCCGGTAAATCATCAGGAAAAACTTCGGGAAACTCGCGGACAACAGGAACATCTTGAATACTTTTGTCTTTACCTTTCTTTTCCACAATATGGGCCAAGAAAGCTACGTATTTCTTGCGTAGATATTTCTGTGCTTGGGTGCAAGACATGAGTTTAAGACTACTGGACGGTTTCTCACCATAAACCCGTAAAAAGTCACCCGATGCGAGAGGAAACCGAATAAATTTCTCAAAGCAGACAACTTCGGCATGATGTTTAGAAAGCCAGTCCATTCCCACGATAACATCAAAGCTTCCCAATTTCATGGGTATAAGATCAATGGTGAAGTCATGTTCGTTAAGGCTAAGAGTACAACCCAGAATGATAGAATCGATTGAGATGGGTTTACCATCTGCGACCTCGACTGTGAAAGGCGCTCCTAATCTAGAGCGAGTGTGAGATAATAGAGGTTCGAATGCTAATGACACAAAACTTTTATCCGCACCAGTATCAAATAAAATTGAAGCATAACGACCATCAAGTAAAAACGTACCATTCACCACGTCATTTGTTTCCTGAGCTTCTGTTGCATTGATGTTGAAAGCTCGACCACGAGCCACTGGGTTTGCTGCATGGTTTGCTGGGACAAGTGCTGGACATTGGTTTCTGAAGTGGTTCGGATCACCACAATTGAAGCAAGCTCGACCATATGCTATAGGTTGTGGGTTTTGGCGAGCTGGTTGAGGGTTAACAGGTTGAGCATTAATAGGTTGAGGTCGAAACGTAGATCGACATGTGGCAGCTACATGACCATACCTACCACAGGTGGTACAGTGGCGGCAAGGAAAATTTGCGGGGTGATGGTATTGACAGGTGGCACACTTGGGTAAGTTTCCACTATAAACCTTCTTAACAGGAGGAGCCTGAGCCATTGGTGCCTGGGCTATTGGAGCCTGAGTTACTGGGGCCACAACAGCATAGTTTCTACCCTTGGCTTTCCGCTTCCTAGTGTTGGAACCGGTATTGTCTACAGCAACTCTTGATGATTCAGTAGT
Organism: Ambrosia trifida; assembly: GCA_028751855.1. Lineage (NCBI taxonomy): Eukaryota > Viridiplantae > Streptophyta > Magnoliopsida > Asterales > Asteraceae > Ambrosia > Ambrosia trifida. Next base: position 56,940,142 of record CM054128.1, on the reverse strand, counting down.
AGGGGTGGGGGTCTTCTCAGTTGATTTCTTGGTTCCTTTCCTAACCAAATTTCCCTTTTTGACGTGCTTGTCAGTCAAGGAGGCTGCAAGCTGAATGGCTTCTTCCACCGTAGTGGGTCTGCTTCCAGTGACTACATCTTGAATTAGGTCAGGCAGTCCCTCAATATACTTCTCGATTGCTCGAGAGACTGGGGTAACCATGTGTGGAACCAAAATACTGAGCTCATGATAACGGGTGTTGTATGCAAGATTTTCACCACTGTCCTGTTTCAACCCATGGAACTCTTCCTCTAGCTTCCTCATTTCATTCCTAGGGCAGAACTTGGCGATCATAAGTTCCTTGACCTCAGTCCAAGACAAGGATAGAGCAACATCAGCGCCCCGATTACGCTTCTCGCCATTCCACCAGGTCAATGCCCCCTTTTGAAGGACACTGGTAGCATAGCGAACGCGGAGGTTATCAGGACACTCGCTGTTCACGAAGGTACTTTCCATACTTTCAAACCATTGGAGGAGGCCAGTAGCACCCTCCTCTCCAGTAAACTTCGTGGGATTGCATGAGTTGAAGTGTTTGAAGGTACACCGAGTTTGAGTTGCACCCTCAGTATTGGTACTGTTGCTGTTCTGGGTTAACTCACTAACAAGATTCGGAATCACTGCAGCAATTTGCTCAGCGACAAGAGAAGCAAGGCGACGATCAGAACGTTGTCCAGAGGCACGAACAGTGCGTTGGCTAGCATCACGGAGCATACGGCGAGCAGACATCTACAAGACAGTCAATGAAAAGTTATGAGATTAATAAATGTAAGTGTAATAGTGCATAAGAGTTATGATCACAAGATATCGTATGTGAAATAAAGGTATATCATTTGAAATATATATGTATAACATGTTTGGATTGCCCTTGTCTAGCTATAAAGCCCAACAAGAACGTTGACTTTTCAAAGAAATTGAGCCCAATGGTGATCAAAGAAGACATGCTTTAGCCTATAAGTGGACACTCACTCCAGGAATCCCCAGGTAAGCATAACAGGTCCGTAAATGGATTTATGCGCTATGCTTGCCTATGCCAGAAAACCCAGTGTACAGGCGTCCACCCTTCCAGATTGCACGTGTCCTTTTTCACACTCATTAAAGTTCAACAACTTTGAAGGAGCAAAAATAAGAGTAGGCATTATGCCTAAGAGTGTCTTCATGAAAGGTACTGCTCCTGCTCCATGATGATGTAGTCTTTCCACTCCTTGTAGGACACCATCCTTATACGTCATGATGAAAGATGAGAAGAAAGGAGGAGAAAGGGAAAGATTAAGGAAGGAAAGTGAAGGGTAATGAGAGGGATGATAAATTAGGAAGTGTTGCACCTGAAAGTTGAAATTCGGTTATAGTCTAGGCTAAAAGGCATTCTAATAACCTAATTCCCTATAACCATGGCTCTGATACCAATCTGTAACACCCCAACCGATGGCGGAATCATCGAGGTGTCACGTAGTGACGATTGTTCAAAAGCACATGGTACTTAAATGTAAATATTATTAAATGAAACCCAAAAATTGTCTTACAAGGAAAATGGAAATACAAGGTCTTAAATGAAACATAAATAATGAAATAACTGCATAATAAAGCGCTAAAAGTATCTTGATCAAACTGCACCTGAAACATGTACAAAAATAGGTTTGGTCAACATAAGAAATGTTGGTGAGCATTCCTAGTTTATATATATATAGTAGATTAAAAGTTATACAATTCAAGTGCAAGCTACAGTGCAAATATGTAAACCATGTATCAACAAATGAGCGAAATCAACCCTGTGACTGTATAATGTACTGTATGAACTGTAGTGTACTTATCCAACAAGTGGATAATAACTTAACAATGGCCACGGATTCTCCGATGAAAAAGGGGGAGAATCAACCTAGGCGGGTTGTCAATCCAAATAGCGCTATCCAATGTTAAGGTCGGCTTGTACCATGTTAATGATTTCACTAAGTACAAATGTAATCCACATGTAATGTCTAAGCATAAAGCACTTTGTGAGCAATGCACATAGTACTAGAATTGTATTTGTAAAAATGTAAATTTGAATTTGAACTTGTAATAGTGTACATGAATCACCCCAAAAAATGTATAAAAGTAAAAAGGGGATAGGAATACTCACTGTTCACGTAGTAACTTGAAATTGGACTGGACAACGAAATATGAACTTGAGATTTCTCCCAAAAGATTAACCTAAAGTAATTGATAATGTGTGAGTGAAATAACTCTAGGATGCATGTATATCTAGGGCTTCGAATTGGGGATTACGTTTATTTGTGTTAATAAACAAATTGTTTATTAATTATGAGAAATTTAATAAATAATTAAATAAAAGTCTTTTAATGAAATTTGAATTTAGGATATACACAATAAAGTGTTTGAAGTATAGAAATAATTTTTATAAAATTATTTCATTTAAAATAGATTTTTAAATCTATTTATTTATAAATAGTCATTAATTAACTTTAATATTTAAAAATACTAAAATTAAAGAATTCTTATTTTAAAAATCATATTTCTGTTCTAAATGATTAAAAATAATTTGTATAAAATTTTGGTGCAAAAATGATGAAAATTGGATTTGTTATGATTTAATTATGATTAAATCTATCAAAAATTGATTAAAAATATAAAATAAATGATTTTACTGAATTAAAAATTATTTCAGTAAAGTTTAACTTTAAATAAAGTCAGGATAAATTTTGGAGAAATTAATAAAATTGTTTTGATGTATAAATGGATTTTTATAAATCTAATAGATTAAAAATGATTTAATTATTATAAATATTAAATAAATGAATTTCTGAAAAATAAAAATTATAAATGAAACTTTTATAACAGATTTAACAAATGTAATTTTTTTAGAATTTATAAAATAGTTTTGGTATTTTTAAAAGAATTTAAAAGATTTAAAGGATTTAATATATAAATATATTTAATTGTTTGTTATCAAAAAGAAAAGAAAAGAAAAAAAGAAGCAAAACCGGTCAGAGCCGGGACTCGAACCCGGGTGACCCTTGTGTTGGCACATGGTCACAACCACTTGGCCTAGGCCGGTGGTTGTGATCTTTCTGGGTTAAAAATAAATATATAACATACGCAAAAACAAGTTTATCCCCAATTCAAGAACACGAGCCCTAGAAATTTCAATCAGACGATCAAGGCAACATGAGCCCGATTAAATATGGGGCTTTTGTTGCTGGATAGCCGATGAACAAAACCCATATCAAAAGTGAGACTCACAGTGTGTAATCGTGTGTAATCGTCGAGTCAAAGAAATAAGTCAACCACGAACTCGTTATTCAATAATCAGAGTTTGATAGCAAGAATTGGAGGTTTAGGAAGATGAGTGAGCGAGTTGTGAAGCTGTTCCAAGGCTCAATTTATAGTGGGGATCAATAGGTTAGGTTAATTGGTAAGTTGACCCCGATTAATTAACATACGCGTTCGAGTTCAAAATTGGTCAATGATCTGTTATCAATTGACGTGTAGATGAGTTGTAATAGGCCGATAATTGTACAAATTTACCAAAAATGAATCAATTACTCGTTAATGGGACGGATTGATTAACAAGGCAACCCACAGTTGACTTTCCTTGTCAACTGTGAGGTTTTAAAAGTGTATATTTATATTAAACGCGTCTGGGTTATAACAGATAGAAGGCTCAGCTCAGTTGGTCAAGTGTGTTTGTGTTTGGGTGTAACCCGGTCTTGGCGCGGGTTCGAACCCCGGCCAGGACCATTTTTTTTTTAAACGTAATAAGGGGTGTTTTGGGCTGGGCTTGGAGGCTGTTGGGCTTCATCAAGTGGGCCTCAACATAATAATTATTATTATTATTATTATATGATTAAACGAACCCGAGTTTAACGTTCAAAAATAATAAAAATGCCACGTTTATTAATTGCGATAAAACGTACAGATAATTAAACGAAAACAATGAAAAGTGACGGATGTCACAAAACAACCCGAACATGTTGTCACGTATCGAGTCTATTATGCTAGCGATTATCTATACTATATGGTGTAGTCTTACCATTGTCCGCAGACCCGAAACACTTCCCACGTAGCTTCATACTTTCATCCCATACATGCCAATATGATTGCTTCTTTGAGATCTTTCTTGTGTTCCTGATCAGTGACAAAATTTTCCTTCTTTCTCACGTTGGCTTCGGTCTTCCTTTCTAACAATTCAACACATGAAAGCGCTCCTTCTTCCTCGTTCTTCCTTAGGATTGATCACCTGTCATCCGCTCCAATATACACCTGAAGACAGACGCGATTGCTAGCGTTTTCCACCGAAAGCCGTCGCCTCAGAAATTTGGAATGCAACGGACTGCTGCTGTGATACCATCTCAACCACCACCCCGGGATCTTTCCTTCTTTTCTTTCGGATCACACATCCGGCTCCTCTTTCTCTTCTTTCAGTTTTAACCGATTGCATCATAACTTTCGCTTTCTTACTCTCCACGGTAATTATCGCGACCCAACGCTGTTCCGAACACATCTCCATGTACTGTAATAAAACAGCCCCTTCTTATGCGTTTTTCCCTGCAGCAAAAAGACTTCTTTTCTTGCTTTAACAGGAAACGGTTTTCTTGCTAAACATGCTTTCTTGCTTGATTCGAACCCATTGTTGCTTGCTTGCTTCGAATCTTCTTGCTTGCTCCTGCTCTTGCTCTTGCTCTTGCTCTTGCTTTCTTGCTCTTGCTTCTTGCTACAGATCGATCAGTTTTCACCAATCGATTCCCTTGCTTCTTGCTTGCTTTCTTATGGACTGAATACATAGAACCAGGGCTGCTCTTGCTTCTTGCGAATGACTGCTTCTACTTCTTCGGTCCTGCAGCCACGGGCTGCTTTCTTCTCGTTGCCACCGACTCTCAAACCGGCGAACACCGTTGACCTTGCTCTGATACCAAATGTTGGTTTCAGGCCCAAGATTAACACTCAAACTCACTTACAAACAGAAAATAAATAATGAGAAGTGTTGCTTTGATATGGATGTGTACTGCAATATTGGACATTTTATTAATGAACTAAGGAAAGCCTTATATAGGCAATAAACATGCAACGTAAACTGAAATAAAATAACAAACTCTCCAGTAAACTTGGTCTTCATATGCTCCTTTATTCTTGGACTTCAAACGATCACATACCACTTTACTCGGTCATTTCATACCAAGTCAAACTGAGACCCGTGACCTATCTCTACCCATTTTAGTTGACCCATTATTAGTCAAGATTAACCCAACAGTATGGGACTTATCCGTTATGCTTATAATATATTTTAATTTTTATTTTTTAAAAGGGGTATTTTAGTAATTTTACATTGACTTAACTGAAAAACTTAACCTTCATCCAAGTCAGGGACCATCGATGAAACAAAATACAAACCACAGATCTCATATATGTAATTTTGAAAGGCTGAGAAGTAAAGTTTAAATTTGGGCAAACCACAAGGACCATCCGTGCAGTTTACTCTTATTTCTATTGATGGTCTAAAATGTCTTATGGTGAGAGTTGAAATGTCAAAATGAGAAACAAATAGGGGGTGTAACACTTAGGGAAAGGATAATGTACAGAGGATCGTTAACATATAAAAGATAGGAAAGTCTTAGAGCGCGATACATGGCACTAGTTAAAAGAGTATTTTTGTCCGCCACCATAATTAAGAACGTTATTATAAAACCACATAATTACATGCGTTATATCTTACTAGTAGGGTGCCCACGCGATGCGGTGGGAACATAGATATACTTCTATGAGTGTATAATTCAGTTCAGTTTGGTTATTAGTCTCAACTGAAACCAAAGTTATCGGTTAATCGATCTTATTAACTAATCGGTTTATTGGTTCAGTTTAATTTTTAAGATTCTTGGTTTTTAGTTTAGTTTACTTCATTTTAATTTGTTAATGACCAAAACCAAACTTTGGCTAAAAATTCTGCTTAGAAGTACATGAAATGAGGATATAAATATATGAAATGGAAAAATAAAAACTAAGAATATTTGAATATATAAATTGTTAGGTTTTGGTACAGTTAATTTCGGTTAACTATTGACACACACACACACACAAAAAAAAGAAAAAAAAAACACTGATAACCGATTTTTAGTTAATAAGATTTTTTTTGGTCAATTCAGTTTTTAATTGATTTGGTTTGCTTTCCTCTTTTTTTTTCCTCTATTTTTCAGTTATTACCCACCCTTAGATATTATTAATCATGCAACACATCGATTTTTTAAACTAAAAAAATAGGAATGCTATATTCAAATCAAAGAGAATTTTATCCTCATTTTTATTATAAGTATTGACCTGTGAAAAATCATGGTCGTTTAAAAATGATGAGGTAGTTGGATTAAAATAAAGAGAAAAAAGTATAACTATTGTTTAAATAAGCAAAAGTTTAGTGAGGTTAAAAAATTCAAGTGTAATTAAGATGAGAGTATTAAAGTGTAAAAGTATTTAAAAGACCAATTTATTCTATTTTAAATTCTACCTTATGCATATTAAAAGAAAAAAATTCTTAACTTTTTGGTATGTATTAATATACCCTTTTGAAATGCATTAGTGTTTTGAGTTTGCTTAGGAGGGGGTAAATAATGTTTTAGTTTTTAATGGCTAGTGGTTTTTGTTTTGTTCAAGATAAGTTTGTGGTTTTCAATTGATAAAAAATAGTCGATTTTCCTAGACAAAAAGATATGGTTTTTAATTTTTTTTTTATCGTTCTAGTTTTTTCGCACAAATCAACCATTGCTATGATTCTTTGATAGAAAGAAATAAAAAAAGGGGTTATGTTGCTACCATGGATTAAGAAGCACCGAAGTAATATCTAAACCCAATGATTTAAAACTAAGATAAAGGATCCCAGAACAAGGAAACACCACTTCAATTGTTGGGAGTTTATAACAAAACCCTCACTTCTATTTTCACTCCCTCCCCCTCAAAGCGCCTCACTTTGGTCAAAACGAGGCACTTTGGTTACTTTTTTAACTACCTCGGTCCGAGGTTAATTATTCTGATTTTGACCTTAGGCGCCTCGCTTTTGCCAAAGCGAGGTGCTTCGAGTCCAGGTTTTATTTTTGGGGTATTTTTGGTGTTTTGAGTTGGTTTTTTATTTTTATTTTTTAATATAATTATTGTAAAAAAAATTATAAAAATTAAAAACAAAATAATAACCACCAACTTGTATAGACTTGATGTTTAATGGTGTTGTCTTTGAAAATAGCGATGGATGATATTGATCAATATGCCAGAGGGTCATTGGTCTTCAGAGTTTCCAACCCCTAATACCATACAAATGACCATGTTTGAAAAATGGAGAGTTCTTATGGAATTTGCTAAAATAGTTAAACAAATGTATTTGTGAATAATACATTCATCAAAAAGCGGTCCAAATACCATGGTTGTTGGATGTTCATGTGAGAATGCACAGTATAAAATTCTTTTGACAAACATCTGGCTGACCTGAAGTTCCTTCATCGTTGACAGATATCTCTCCGACAACAAGTGAATTTTACTTGCTTGCCTGAAAATGTAAATCCAAGATCCAGGATAGGCTAAATATTCCTCATGATGAGCGGGAATTGTTTACCTTCCCATTGATTTCAAGTATGTTGCATTAATCGTTGACAGATATCTCTCCGACAATGTCACACCCTCGAATTTCCACTTGCGGAGTTTTACCGCGAGGCGCATGACAAACCAGGATCCAAGTCAACGGTCACAATAAACAACACTATATGAATACGTAAAACCCAAACATAGTTCTCAAATTATCAAAATCATAGCGGAAGCATTTAACCAGTTACAAAACCATGTACGACAATGTTCATACAGTTTTATTCAAAATATGAAACTAAGCCTAGACGCCATGGAGACTCGTGCGCCTAGTCCAATGTTGCTACCTTAGCGACCTGAGAAAAAAATGCCAAAAAAAGACGTCAACATATAATGTTGGTGAGTTCACAGGTTTGTTCAATAAGTTACCGAAGTTACCAAAACGTTGCCATGTCCATACTATACCAATGTCACAAAGTACGCTAGCTAGGCGTATGTTTTATTACTACTACAATTGGAAACCATTACTGGACACGTTTAGCAATGTTTAGCATATGTTTAAGCAGCCCGAATAATGTTCAGCATGTTTAGCAAAGTTCGAGACAACATGCACCCACCCGGCCCTCCAAGCCGTCGAGTGGGGCAGGTCACGCCCAATAGATCTATCCACATTTCCCCCGTTGTGCATCCCCACACATTCATGGTTTCCCCCGGGACTTCCAAAGATCGTATAGCAATACAAAGTTAAAACCATAGTATGACATATGTTACCAAAATAGTTTAGCACGTGTTTTCTCCCCCAAAAGTTAAAGCTGTAAAAGTGGGGCCGTGAACTCACCTTAAATAGCGTTCTTCGGTTACTAGTAAAATGCTAAGCCCTTGATAATCCCTCTACCGGAGATCTATCAAAATGTTCACATAAGTGTTCCGACTAATAACCATAAGGTTATCTAGTCCCCGATTGTCCAGATCGTAACCAAGTATGTTTAAAACGTGTTTAAATATTCAACCGACACACTAGACCGACTTGACATCCCGTTGGTGACTTATTACCCTAACTAATCAAGTACACATAGATTACACACAAGGTTCAAGCATAAAACACTTAGTTTGTATCAAAAATCTCATTTCTGCATCAGAACGGTCGAACCAGTCAGATTAAATCTCATTCGCCCGTTTTTAAGTTTCCTTCGCCCGTTTTGTGTTTCGTTCGACCGTTTGATGTCTCATTCGACCGTTTTATCAGGTTCGCCCAAACACATCCCAGGTTCGACCCTGGAATCTCTCCTTCGACCATTCGTTTGGTCGAATGAGCCCAGGTTCGCCCCTGTTGTATAAATTTTCCTAAAAACGATTCAAACACATTTGAAACATCTCGAAACATCATCAAACACAGCAGTCAAGTGTGATTAACATATCCCTACAAAACCCCACCAATTTTGCCCCAAAACCAGCTTGTTTTAATACTTTCCCAAAATGGCAAAATTATGGAAATGTCACATCATGCATGAAATCTTTACCCAATTTGGAAAATTTTTAATACCAAACCATAATCATCTACAAATGCTCAGTTTATCTTGTAATCGAAAACCCCCATTCATTTTATTAATAATACTTAACGTGCACAAGCCCTAGATTTCATAAAATCCCCAAAATACCCATAATATCACCATCTATCTAATTGTAACCCTAAACAACAATAAACCAACATCAATAGCAACCTTAGATCATGTTTCTAGCATTAGAACAGCAGCAAATCATTAAACAACAAATAACATCACATAACACATAATTAACATATGTTTATTGATACAAATCCTATGTTTAATGATAACGTTTAGGTTTAGAAAGATGTTTAAAAGGTTTTTATTCATAAAATCTTCGTTAAAACAGACCTGGACATTTAGGGTTAGACAAAAACGGATTAAAATGCCTTGAAAAAGACTTAGGGTTAAGAACACACCTTGGATTCTTGTTTAGATGTTGTTGATAGGTTAGATTATGAAAAAGAAGAGCAAAAACTCCTTCCTTAGTGATTAAAATCGTTTGAGAGTGTTTTGAGACGGTTAGGGTTTGAGAAATGGTGAAAAATGACAAAGTTTGGTATTTATACTATTCCACCTTCGCCCCCTGTCAGTGGTCGAAGGTAGCCTCCTTCGACCCTTTCACAGGGTCGAATGTACCGTGACTTGGTCGAATGAAATTCTTCCAATTCTATATCCCAGGTTCGCCCCTTTACAAAGGGTCGAACCAAGACATGTTTTCACCTTCGACCACTCGAAGTGGTCGAACCAGAACCTAGGTTTATCTAGTTTTCCAGTTTGTCGTGTTTAACGTATTTTAACGCAACATGACATATGAGCATGCAACCTTAGTCTATGTTTATCATATTTAAGCATGGGTAATCATCTACACATCATTTAAACACATCTATGCATATAATCCACCACACGACCAACAATCTACACATACACTTAATTAGTTTATGTAATTTCACCAACAACGGGACCCAGTACTAGTGTATTCCCAAAATGACTCCCATTGATCCTCCAGATCATTGAACCCTGGACAATCCTAACTTGACCCGACTCAACTAACCTAGTTAAGTCCGTTTATAAACATTTCCCGCTAAGGTAGACTTAGATGTTACTAAAATGTTCAAACCAAATATGCCGGGTGTCACATCATCCCCACGTTGAAAGAATTTTCGTCCCGAAAATTGCACAAAGTCCCAAAATGAAAGAAACGGAAAGAATGAAATGAAAAGAAAATTTACCGGATGTCACATCATCCCCACATTGAAAGGAATCTCGACCCGAGATTCATTCCGCTTCAGCAGTAACATGCCTCGATTCGAACACGCGTTTCAGAAAAAGATGAGGATGTTTAGCTTTCATCTGATCCTCCCGTTCCCACGTGAACTCCGGTCCACGATTCGAGTTCCAACGAACTTTGACGATGCGGATTTTACTCCGACGATGGCTACGAATCTTGTAGTCGAGAATCTCGACAGGTTCCTCCACAATGCGAAGACGATCATCAACCTTGATCTCCTCCAGTGGTACAATGAGAGATTCATCAGCCAAACACTTCTTCAAGTTAGACACATGGAAGACGTTGTGAACACTACCGAGCTCCGCCGGTAAGTCAAGTCTGTATGCCACCGGTCCAATCCGATCCAGGATTGCAAATGGTCCGACATAACGAGGGTTAAGCTTGCCACGCTTTCCAAAGCGTATGACGCCCTTCCATGGTGAAACTTTCAGAAGTACCCTGTCCCCAACCTGGAACTCCAAAGGTTTGCGACGACGATCGGCATAGCTCTTCTGACGATCCCGCGCAGCAGTCAAATGGTTACGAATCTGTACGATTTTCTCCGAAGTTTCGTACACAAGTTCCGGTCCAGTGAGCTGGCTCTCGCCCACCTCGGCACAACAAAGAGGTGATCGACATTTCCGTCCGTAGAGAGCCTCGAACGGAGCTGCCTTGATATTAGAGTGATAGCTGTTCTTATAGGAGAACTCCACCAACGGTAGGTGAATCTCCCAACTCTTGCCAAAATTGATAACACACGCCCGAAGCATGACTTCCAAGGTTTGAATCGTCCGCTCACTCTGTCCTTCGGTTTGCGGATGATAAGCTGTACTCATATCCAACTAAGTACCTAAAGCCTTGTGCAGAGCCTTCCAGAAACGCGAAGCAAAACGAGAATCACGATCAGAGATAATAGAAACAGGCACCCCGTGCCGAGCAACCACCTCCTTAAGGTAAAGTCGAGCCAACCGCTCCAGTCCATCGGTTTCCTTAATAGGTATGAAACGTGCCGATTTTGTCAACCTGTCAGCAATCACCCAGATCATATCATCTCCACTAGGCGACTTTGGTAGCTTGGTGACAAAATCCATCGTGATTCGCTCCCACTTCCATTCCGGAACCTCTGGTTGTTGCAGGAGACCAGACGACCTCTGATACTCCACCTTGACTTTAGCACAAGTCAAGCATTTGCTGACATAGGAAGCTATATCAGCCTTCATGTTTGGCCACCAATAAAGTATCTTCAAATCCTGATACATCTTATCGGAGCCAGGGTGAATAGAATACCGGGATTTGTGAGCTTCATCCAAAACAAGCTCGCGCAATCCCCCGAACAATGGAACCCAAACACGTCCCGCAAAATAGTGTAAGCCATCGGTCCTGAGTTCAAGATGCTTGTCAGCACTGTGCATAGTCTCAGCTTTATGGTTCTCCTCCTTCAAAGCTTCCAACTGTGCAGAACGGATTCGGTCAGGCAATGACGAATGAATGGTGAGCTGCAAGGCTGGAACACGACGAGGATTCGCAGACTCCTTCCTGCTCAAGGCGTCCGCCACAACGTTCGCCTTGCCAGGATGGTATTTGATAGCACAGTCATAATCGTTCAGGAGTTCAACCCAGCGACGCTGCCGCATGTTTAACACCTTCTGGTCGAAAATGTGCTGAAGACTCTTGTGATCAGTGTATACTTCACACTTGGTACCGTACAAGTAATGTCTCCAGATTTCCAACGCAAAGATCACCGCACCCAGTTCCAAGTCATGAGTAGTGTAGTTCTTCTCATGAACCTTGAGTTGACGAGAAGCATAAGCAATAACCTTCCCGCGTTGCATCAACACACAACCGAGACCACGAATAGAAGCGTCACAGTACACAACGAAGTCATCTGTACCCTCAGGTAAAGATAAGATAGGTGCAGAACAAAGTTTAAGCTTCAGCATCTGAAATGCTGATTCCTGTGGTTCATCCCAGTCGAACTTTCGGTCCTTCTGGGTAAGAGTTGTGAGGGGTTGAGCGATCTTCGAAAATCCCTCAATGAAACGACGATAGTAACCCGCCAGACCTAGGAATTGTCGCACCTCAGATGGCGTCTTTGGTGCTTCCCAGTCTTTAATAGCTTCGATCTTAGCCGGATCGACATGAATTCCCAGTTCATTAAACACATGCCCTAGGAATTGAACTTCACGTAACCAAAAATCACACTTTGAGAACTTAGCATACAACTGCTCCTGTCTCAAAGGTTCCAAGACCAACCGTAGGTGTTCCTCATGATCCATCTTGTTCTTAGAATAAATCAGAATATCGTCAATAAACACGATGACGAACTTATTAAGGTAAGGTTTACAAACACGGTTCATTAAATCCATGAACACCGCCGGTGCGTTAGTGAGACCAAAAGGCATGACCAAGAACTCAAAATGGCCATATCGAGTGCGAAAAGCAGTCTTCTGAATGTCAGCTTCCCTGACGCGCAACTGGTGATATCCGGACCGCAAATCAATCTTCGAATAGTAGCTGGAGCCCTGGAGCTGGTCAAAGAGATCATCAATGCGAGGAAGAGGATAACGATTCTTGATGGTCACTTTGTTCAGCTCGCGATAATTAATACACATTCGGAGGCTTCCGTCCTTCTTCTTCACAAACAAAATAGGAGCTCCCCACGGGGAAGAACTCGGTCGGATGAAACCCTTTTCCAAGAGTTCCTGCAACTGGCTGGATAACTCTTGCATCTCGGGAGGTGCAAGACGATACGGAGCTTGGGCAATAGGAGCTGCGCCCGGAGTAAGATCAATACCAAACTCAACTTGACGATGGGGAGGAAGACCAGGCAAATCATTAGGAAACACATCGGGAAAATCACGAACCACCGAAATATCCTTGATCTTCTTCTCATCGTCAGTAGAAACGTTAACAAGTGCCAGAATGGTCGAATAACCCTTCCGAAGATACTTACGGGCTTTCATGCTAGAAATGATACTCAGCGGAGCACCGCTTTTCTCGCCATGAACCGAAAGAGTCTCTCCATCAGGGAGAGGGATCCGAACAATCTTATCGAAACAAACGATCTCCGCACGATATAACGATAACCAATCCATGCCGACAACGACATCAAAACTACCCAGGGGTACCGGCATAAGGTCAATGGGGAAAGACAAACCCGACAGTTCCAAGCGACATTCCCTAAGGGTGTGTGTCGCTTCGATTTTCTTACCATCAGCCAATTCTATTAAGTACTTAGCCTCTAAAGGTGTGGGTACTATATCTAGCAATCGACTAATGTCCATAGATATGAAACTCTTATCGGCACCAGAATCAAACAAGACAGAAACATAGCGATCATTAAGAAGGAACGTACCGGTAACTGTGTCTGGATCCTGCCTAGCCTCTGCAGATCCAATGACGAAAGCACGTGCAGTCCTGCCTCCACCCCCGTTGTTCCCGTTACCGTTCCCGCCCCTTCCATTATCACCCTGCTTCAGCTTAGGACATTCACACTTGAAGTGTCCCGTATCACCACAGTTATAGCACCCCTGCTTTCCTGGAGTCCCCTGAGCAGCAGGAGTATGAGTAGCAGCATGAGTCCGAGTTGGGGTGAGTGCCACCCTGCAATCCTTAGCATGATGCCCCAACTGATGGCACCGATGACAACGAGCCCAATCACAACTTCCAGAATGATGAAAACCACACTTGTTGCACTTGGGATGCTTCCCAACATACCCACTTGACTTCTGCCCAGAAGAAGACCCAGATGATTCAAACTTCTTCACCGGCTGAGATGGCGCTGGCACAGCACTCTTCCCCACACCATCCCACTTCCTCTTGTTCCCCTCGGAAACCTTCACAGCAGCACCCTTAGGAGGCAAAACACCTTCTACCACCTTCAGGTTAGTCATCCGATGAGCTGATCGGACAACTTCAGCAATAGTGGGAAGATTCCCAGCAGCCACCAATCCAGCAATCTCCGGCACTAGCCCAGACACATAGTGCTCGATCCTCCTATACTCGGGTGTGTGCAAATCAGGGCACAACACCGCCAGCTCGTTCCTCCTCACATTGTACTCTTCGATCTCTGACCCGACCATCTTGTAGCTCCAGACTTCATGTTCCAACTTCTGTATCTCCTCCCTTAGACAGTACTCGCCTCTCAACAGTTGCACAAACTCCGCCCAAGGCATAGCAATAACCTCCCCCAATCCCATGTTCTGAGTAGTAGCATTCCACCACGACAGTGCAGGCCCCTCGAATGTCGCAGTAGCATACTTAACCCGGTCCCCAGCAGGACAGTTTCACATGACGAACACAGATTCAACCTTCTCAAGCCATCGGAGCAGTCCCACCGCTCCCTCAGTTCCAGCGAAGTTATGGGGCTGACAGTCCCGAAACTTCTTATAAGGGCACTGAGGTGGAGGTGGATTGGCACCAATACCTGAAACACGATACACGAGTAAAACACAAACTAAAGGACATGAAACCCAAGAATGAGGCAAGGTCGACAGAAATCAACTCACCACCCATGGCATTAATCCCAGCCTGGAAATTGGCCATAGCCATGTTCACTTGCTGCTGTAGCAAGTTGTTCAGTTTCGCTTGGGTCATGTTGATGTTACCACGACCACCGCCTCCAGCACGGCCACCGCCGCCAGCGCCGCCACCACGACGTCCACCACCGCGAGCACCAGACATGATCTAACAAATCAAGAAATTGAGGGATTCAGATTCACCCCTAGTGTCAACCACTAGAGATTTACAAGAGTTAACTTAGGGACGATTCCAGGACTGTACATCCAGACTCGAAGTCCATCGGGATTTTCATGCATTTCAGTTTATTATTTCGTGTGCACCCGAAATGATAAACTGCTCTACATGGTCCTCCAGATGTACTCCTAATCCAGACTCCGGTCACCGAATATCGTCGCCGTGTTACGATAGGTGCAAGTGTAAGAAGGCATGTGTGTGCTAGAACCAACAAATCAGCCCCTTCCCCTTCAATCCCGAAGAAGAAGACAAGCGTAGGTGAGAACCTAAATAAAAGCGGATGATGTACCAAAGAAGTATGATGATGATGTAAGGACACCCCGACAACGTTGGTACGTATCCCACTAATAGACTCAAAGTATGTGACCGTCTAGTGTGTGCGACTCGGCTATTGACCAGACTCTACATGCAGTCCTAGTTCACTATAACCATTGGCTCTGATACCAATCTGTCACACCCTCAAATTTCCACTTGCGGAGTTTTACCGGGAGGCGCATGACAAACCAGGATCCAAGTCAACGGTCACAATAAACAACACTATATGAATACGTAAAACCCAAACATAGTTCTCAAATTATCAAAATCGTAGCGGAAGCATTTAACCAGTTACAAAACCATGTACGACAATGTTCAAATAGTTTTATTCAAAATATGAAACTAAGCCTAGACGCCATGCAGACTCGTGCGCCTAGTCCAATGTTGCTACCTTAGCGACCTGAGAAAAACATGCCAAAAAAAGACGTCAACATATAATGCTGGTGAGTTCACAGGTTTGTTCAATAAGTTACCGAAGTTACCAAAACGTTACCATGTCCATACTATACCAATGTCACCAAGTACGCTAGCTAGGCGTATGTTTTATTACTACTACGATTGGAAACCATTACTGGACACGTTTAGCAATGTTTAGCATATGTTTAAGCATCCCGAATAATGTTCAGCATGTTTAGCAAAGTTCGAGACAACATGCACTCGCCCGGCCCTCCAAGCCGTCGAGTGGGGCAGGTCACGCCCAATAGATCTATCCACATTTCCCCCGTTGTGCATCCCCGCACATTCATGGTTTCCCCCGGGACTTCCAAAGATCGTATAGCAATACAAAGTTAAAACCAAAGTATGACATATGTTACCAAAATAGTTTAGCGCATGTTTTCTCCCCCAAAAGTTAAAGCTGTAAAAGTGGGGCCGTGAACTCACCATAAATAGCGTTCTTCAGTTACTAGTAAAATGCTAAGCCCTTGATAATCCCTCTACCGGAGATCTATCAAAATGTTCACATAAGTGTTCCGACTAATAACCATAAGGTTATCTCGTCCCCGATTGTCCAGATCGTAACCAAGTATGATTAAAACGTGTTTAAATGTTCAAACGACACACTAGACCGACCTGACATCCCGTTGGTGACTCATTACCCTAACTAATCAAGTACACATAGATTACACACAAGGTTCAAGCATAAAACACTTAGTTTGTATCAAAAATCTCATTTCTGCATCAGAACGGTCGAACCAGTCAGATTAAATCTCATTCGCCCGTTTTTAAGTTTCCTTCGCCCGTTTTGTGTTTCGTTCGACCGTTTGATGTCTCATTCGACCGTTTTATCAGGTTCGCCCAAACACATCCCAGGTTCGACCCTGGAATCTCTCCTTCGACCATTCGTTTGGTCGAATGAGCCCAGGTTCGTCCCTGTTGTATAAATTTTCCTAAAAACGCTTCAAACACATTTGAAACATCTCGAAACATCATCAAACACAGCAGTCAAGTGTGATTAACATATCCCTACAAAACCCCACCAATTTTGCCCCAAAACCAGCTTGTTTTAATACTTTCCCAAAATGGCAAAATTATGGAAATGTCACATCATGCATGAAATCTTTACCCAATTTGGAAACTTTTTAATACCAACCCATAATCATCTATAAATGCTCAGTTTATCTTGTAATCGAAAACCCCCATTCATTTTATTAATAATACTTAACGTGCACAAGCCCTAGATTTCATAAAATCCCCAAAATACCCATAATATCACCATCTATCTAATTGTAACCCTAAACAACAATAAACCAACATCAATAGCAACCTTAGATCATGTTTCTAGCATTAGAACAGCGGCAAATCATTAAACAACACATAACATCACATAACACATAATTAACATATGTTTATTGATACAAATCCTATGTTTAATGATAAGGTTTAGGTTTAGAAAGATGTTTAAAAGGTTTTTATTGATAAAATCTTCCTTAGAACAGATCTGGACATTTAGGGTTAGACAAAAACGGATTAAAATGCCTTGAAAAAGACTTAGGGTTAAGAACACACCTTGGATTCTTGTTTAGATGTTGTTGATAGGTTAGATTATGAAAAAGAAGAGCAAAAACTCCTTCCTTAGTGATTAAAATCGTTTGAGAGTGTTTTGAGACGGTTAGGGTTTGAGAAATGGTGAAAAATGACAAAGTTTGGTATTTATACTATTCCACCTTCGCCCCCTGTCAGTGGTCGAAGGTAGCCTCCTTCGACCCTTTCACAAGGTCGAATGTACCCTGACTTGGTCGAATGAAATTCTTCCAATTCTATATCCCAGGTTCGCCCCTTTACAAAGGGTCGAACCAAGACATGTTTTCACCTTCGACCACTCGAAGTGGTCGAACCAGAACCTAGGTTTATCTAGTTTTCCAGTTTGTCGTGTTTAACGTATTTTAACGAACCATGACATATGAGCATGCAACCTTAGTCTATTTTTAACATATTTAAGCATGGGTAATCATCTACACATCATTTAAACACATCTATGTATATAATCCACCACACGACCAACAATCTACACATACACTTAATTAGTTTATGTAATTTCACCAACAACGGGACCCGGTACTAGTGTATTCCCAAAATGACTCCCAATGATCCTCCAGATCATTGAACCCTAGACAATCCTAACTTGACCCGACTCAACTAACCTAGTTAAGTCCGTTTATAAACGTTTCCCGCTAAGGTAGACTTAGATGTTACTAAAATGTTCAAACCAAATATGCCGGGTGTCACAGACAACAACTGAATTTTACTTGCTTGTCTAAAAATGTAAATCCAAGATCCAGGATGAGCTAGATATTCCTCATGATGAGCAGGAATTGTTTACCTTCCCATTGATTTCAAGTATGTTGCCTTCATCGTTGACAGATATCTCTCCGACAACAACTGAATTTTACTCGCTTGCCTGAAAATGTAAATCCAAGATCCAGAATGAGCTAGATATTCCTCATGATGAGCAGGAATTGTTTACCTTCCCATTGATTTCAAGTATGTTGCCTTCATCGTTGATAGATATCTCTCCGAAAACAACTGAATTTTACTTAATTGCCTGAAAATGTAAATCCAAGATCCAGGATGAGCTAGATATTCATCATGATGAGCAGGAATTGTTTACCTTCCCATTGATTTCAAGTATGTTGCCTTCATCGTTGAGAGATGTCTCTCCGACAAAAACTGAATTTTACTTGCTTGCCTGAAAGAGGTCCAAATACCATTGGTGTTGGATGTTCATGTGAGAATGCATAGTACAAAATTCTTTTGACAAACGTCTGGCTGACCTGAAGTTCCATTGATTTCAAGTATGTTGCCTTCATCGTTGACAGATATCTCTCCGGCAACAACTAAATTTTACTTTGCATGCCTGAAAATTTGTTTTACTAATTTCCGATTCTTGATAGTTTCATTATATTCGTGTTCAGCCTTTAAATCAAACAGTCGGATTGGCGATTTTGTTTACCCCCCCCCCATTGATCTGAGAGATTTAAGCTAATCAAACTTATAACTCAAGCCGGTGCAAGTTATGTTCGAGCGTTGTTCTTCTTAATCTTCACACTTGCTTTAGGTGCTCTGATCTTCTTCCTATTATCTTTGTTAAAAGCGGTCCAACTTCTTGCCTTCATCGTTAAGTCAAAAGCGGTCCAAATACCATGGTTGTTGGATGTTCATGTGAGAATGTGTCACACCCCGACTTTTCCCACATCGGTTGTGACGTTTGGTAACTTCGCCACCCAGCGGAAAGATGCATCTAAGACTCTTATTTCCTAAACGCCATTTCTAACCCTCTAGGATCCCCGATCCCAAGACGTCATCGACTCCAACCGTGCCGTTACCAAAGTTTAAACCTGAAAGACATACTTAAAAAGTTAGCATAAAGCTGGTGAGTTCATAAGTTTTACAAAAGAGTTTTCAAAAGTTTGAAAAGGTCATTCCCGTTAACACTATGTTATCACAACGTTAGCTAGACGTTAAGTATTTTTACTACTACGAGTGGGAAACCATTGCTGGTACGTTTTTCCTGTTTTTGCCCAGCCGTGAGCCACCGTCATCAACGGTAACCCTGGATGTAGAGACAATATGCACCCGTCCGGCTCCCAGCCGTCGAGTGGGGTTTTATGAACTCAAAAGATGATGCAAAGATGAGAGAAATGAGAGTGTTTGTGTGTGAAACTCATGTTGTGATATTGAGGAAAAGAAAGAGTAATTGAAAATACAATGGTGTTTTATACTTTAATGGTGTTTAATATAATAATCAATTTGGTGATTAATACTAGTAATTTGGTTGAATAGAAACTCATGAAACTTGTTTTTGAGGTAAAATGATTAGTCATAAAGTTTAAAAGAAATTGGTAATTGTTTAATTGTGGTTAAAATATACGATAAAAAAAATGATTTTTGGCATAACTAACCTCCAACCTTGGTTTCCTATTAAAGTCAAATTATAATAAGTTTAAAAAAAAACTTTCAATATACGTATTTGATTAAAATGTAGACCCATCAGTAAATATGTAATGATAAAAAGAAACTCAAGCTTTTATTAATTTGAGAATAAACAAAAGTACATGGACTGGATTTGTAAATGTGATAATATAAGGACTAAATTTGTAATCTTGGCAAAATTATAATGGCGGATGTTACATGCCAACAGGCGTCTATTACTGATTTCACCCGACCCTACAGTACTCGTTTGGGGAACGTCCAGTGCCAATGTCACTGAATGGGTAAGTAGCCAATCCCTAAAACGAACTATGTAATACTATGTAACGTACTTTATTTGCTGGGTTATGGGCGGTCATTTTACTATTTACTAGAGGTTTCTAATCTAGCCTTGTGTGATTCATGTTGAAGCATATACTCGAGGGGTGGGTGCAGGGCGGACGATTTTCAATTTTAAAGCAGACTTCCCATTCATTAGATAGAGAAGATGACCAAGATTTCGTGATCCGCTGTCGAACTGATTCCAAGAGAGATCGGATCGAATCGGTATTGCTATTCGAGCTCTCTTATTGAATTGCTCATTCAATGAGCATTCTCAATATTATGCCTTGAAGAGAACTCGAACCTCCACGCTCTTTAGCACGAGATTTTGAGTCTCGCGTGTCTACCATTCAAGGCATCTTGAAAGTGAATCGTATTCCATGAATATAATATCTATCTAGACAATCACCGACCGCCCTAAATAATCGACTCGTTTACTAAGTAGAGTCTGACGAACTCTTCCTTCTTTGCCTTCAATTACATCTGAAAGCGACTTGTAAATCCTATTATGATCATCCCTCATTGGTTGTTCGCAGATTCCATTATCAAGAAATGCATCCACGGCTTCTTGTAGCAATTTTTCCTGAGATATTATTAATTCTTCTGGTGTAGCTATACTTGTTAATAGATCTGTAAGAGTATTATTCCGATAGATAATTCTTCTATAGATTTCATTAATATCCGAGGTCACTAGTTTATCCTCATATATATGATAGATTGGTCTCAACTCAGGAGGAAGAATTACGAATATATCAAAATTGATTAGTAATCGCCAATGTATGCTCGCGTGATTTGGAATAGAGTACTATTACTCTATCTAAAATACATTAAGCAGCTCCATCTAAGAACTTTTAATTGATATTTGAAATATACTAGGTTGCACAAAAAGTAGTTTTTGTATCAATCTAAAGACAGAAAGGGTTTATAATTCTTTGCTCGTAGCTATGGTATAGTAGATGCTATCACACATACAATCATACGCAATTCGATGGTTTAAAAGTTAAAACCGTGTGAAATTTTGGGTATTTAAATGAAAATAAACAAAAGAATCAGTGGTGCTGCCTACAAAAAATGCGTTTCAGAGAAGTAAATCAATGAAATAATGTGGCAAGACATGATTACTTAAAACCAGTTAAGTGAAAAGAAGAATCTATGAGCACCCCTTTCTCCTGATATCTAAATTTCCAAGGTAATATGAATAAGATATTATCAAGCTTTAACTATGAAAATAAATTCGCTCTTCACTTAACATGTGACTTTTTCATGTGGTATAAATTAGACTTAAATGTTGTAAAAAAAAATGTTGAATTTTAGGCTAGAAATGTCAATATCAATTTTCCAATGAATTGAATCAAAAGTTTATTTCTATTACAAGTTATAACCTTCTAAAATGATTAGAAGATCCAATTCAATTGTTAAGAAATGCTATCCATTAGCCATTGAGTTGGTGGCTCAATGGTAGAAGCAGAGCTTTTAGAAACACCTAAAGGGGAGATCATGGGTTCAAGTCTCACAAGGAGTAGAAATTTACCGTTTAAAAAAAAAAGAAAGAAATGCTATCCATTTATACTTATATTCCTATGTTTTGATTGGTTTTAACTTTTAACCCAAGTAGTGAAAGTGATATGAACTGGTATTCTTTTTAGCGTATGATAGCTTAGGACAATTAAAAATAAAGATAATAATTTTATTATAGAGTTAATAGCCATTTTTGTCCCTGTGGTTTGGGCCAGTTTGCCACTCCAGTACAAAAGTTTTTTTTTTTTTTTTGCAATTCCTTCCCTGAGGTTTGGATTTTGTTGCCAAATTCGTCCTTTTCACTAACCCAGTTAAAAAAGCTCGTTAGTGTCAAGGGTAGGTTTGTCTTTTTTCCACTTTAATGAAGGACAATATGGTAAAATCATCGCTCATCTTCTTCCCCCTTTTAAACACAACCACCATGTCACAATCAACCTCTGCCTCTCTATCTCCTCCCTCAATTAACACCACCATCTCACAATATTATCAAAAGAAGAGGGGTTTGTTGGGGATTATACATGTGTTAGACGACGACCAGATGACAAGGGTACTGCCGCCTTCGCTACCGTCAATCGTACCACCAATACCATCCATAACCCATAACCATCAATCGTTCCATAACCCACGACCAGATGACAAGGGTTCCCTAGCCTGAACAGGAGTCATCGCCACTGACCTCTCCTCTCTCCATCTCTCTCTCCTGTTTCTCTCTCTGCTGCTCTCCCTCCTTCTCTTCTGGATCTCTCTCTCTCTCTCTCTATCTTTTTCTCACAGATCTGGTCGCTTCCTCTCTCTCTAGAACATCTGATGTGTGTGTTGGGGAATGGAGCTTCCTCTCTCTCTTGAACATCTGATTGCCATCAAATCATAAATCAGATAACGTCTTGTTTCCTAGTGTCTGGTACAGCACCATCAAGCAGTGTGTAGTGGTGAACCGTCTCAAACGACATTGTATGTTCATAATCTTGTTGCCATTTTAATCCGTGAATGATTCTCGTTCATAGCCCCTTACAACAGACCTTTAATCGTGCATGTATCAGGTTATTGATTGAAGGGGTTAGGGTTAGGTTCAGAGTCTATTTGGGGAAAAAGGTTGTGCAGTGGGTGGACTCGATTGGAGATGGTGGGTTTAGGTAGAGGTGGGGCGGCGATATGGTGGTGGATGACTGAGTGGGATGGGTGGGTGTTCGGTGGTGGTGCTGGGTGTTCAGTGGTGGTGGTGGTGCAAATGCACCTTATGTTAAATTTGAGTTTTATAAAAGAGAGACAAGAGAGACAGAGATTAGAGAAACAGGTGGGTCCCACTTGATAAAAAATATTAAAAAATAATAGGTCAGGTAAAAAGACAAAAATACCCCTGACACTAACGATCTTTTTCAACTGGGTTAGTGAAAATGACGAATTTGGCAACAAAATCCAAACCTCAGGGAAGGAATTGCAAAAAAAAAAACTTTTGTACTGGAGTGGCAAACTGGCCCAAACCACAGGGACAAAAATGGCTATTAACTCTTTATTATAAGTAGTTGCTTTCAACTATGTTGTATGATTAAGAAATTGGAAATTTTCAGTTCTTGGTGAATTTGGACTCAAAACCTAATTTTTGTTGAATGTTAATTTATTTTTCAACCAAGAAAAACGGGTTTATGTGAGGGTATTGGTTTAGATTTGTAAAGACGAATAGTGCAAATTTCGCTAAGATTTTCAGTTTCTTATCGTTTTCTATAAAGAAATAAAAATAACCCCTCCAATTAATGTGTCATTTTATATTAGAAAGGTACATGAGTCTATTTCACTTTGATTTTGAACATCTACGACTTATCTGGACTTCAAATAGGCCAATAATGTGAAATACAATACAACACGTACATGTGGTATGAAAGATACTAAACAAATTAATCGCAGATAGAGACTTTGTACAAATTGGTTTTGAATATGAGCTATCCCCTACTAATTCTCATACTGATAATCGAAATGTCTTTTCAATAAAACTAATGATAATGACATACTTAATTGATTATTATTATTTTTTTTACATTAATGATCATTTAAGTCAAAATGATCCAACTGCCACTACATACTAATTTTTTTTTTTTTTTTTTAAGATCAGCTTCATTATCAACCATAACAAAAAACGGCCCACCTACAAGAGAGCCAAACCAAAACCAATTACATCATGTTAACACTAACCCAATTATCCTACTCTAATAGCTTTAATCGCCGAAATAATCTCCATAATGTTGCAATTCCGAATTTCCGATGCAAAATGATCTTTTTCATTCCTCGCCTTCCACATTTTCCTACACGCTACAATAATCAAGCTTTGAATAACTTCTCTCACATACTGGTTGATCAATAATGGTTTTATTATGTTTTTAAGAATGGAATATTTCACAAAATGGTAACCAAATTTTAGGAGTGTTCTAATTAAGTCACTTAGAAAAAGATTTTTTTCTAATTACGTTATTGAAGTTTATTTTATGTTATAATCATATATAGTTTACTTGAATAGCAGGTAAAATATCTAGTATCGAAACATCAAAGTAAACTTCATTGACCTGATTATAACATCAAAGTAAAGTTGACTTATCAAATTGGAAAAAAGTAACAAAAAATTGTTTTATAAAAACTATGATTTTTTTTTTTAAATTGAGAAAAATTAAAAACATTTACATATTTTTTTTCAAATTTTTTCGCAATTTAAAAAATATATTTTGCAATTTTTTAATCCATGTTGCTAATTGATAAGCTATATAAAAAATAAGTAAATAAAGACAATATATTATGGATGACCGTCTATTTAGGTAAATTGTCTAGGATTAGAACATCCAAAACTTTAGTAACCTAATTGGAACAAAATTTTTTATGAGTGAATTGGTTGAACACTCCTGAAATTAAGTTACCATTTAGCGAAGTTACTCCTTTTAAGAAATACTTAGTTTCCAACGTTATCTTTCTTTCTTCCTTTTTTTTTTAATAACAAACTTTTTTAATACCCTTAATTTCACATTTATCTTGTACTTGTAAAGATTTGAACCTATAACCTTACATTTATAAGAGAGGACACATACTACTAGATAATAGCTCATGGGTTTCAACTTTTTTCTTAATGTGCAAGGCCACTCTCGCGTCAGCGTGGACCCGGTTAAGACAACATAGTCTGACCATTGTTGAGTTGCTAGAGGATCCCCTTCTGAGGAGTTGTGATAAACTTTGCCACAACATAGAAAATCACCAACTAAAAAAAAATAGTGGGATAAAACCACAAGTGAGGCATGTTTATAGGGCTTTAGCCTAGCGGCGCCAAAATGTTTCAAAAAGTTGTCTATCCTAAATTGGTGGAATGATATAGGTAGATGGTTGCCAAAGGTAAGAGTAAATAAAAAAGGATTTAATCTATTGTGGTGGCTTAAGTGCCTAGCGAAAATAGTTTGTGGGGAGGGAAGTAGGGTGTTTCTATATTTTTTGTTTCTTATACAAATGTAAAATAGTGTGCCGTTTTATACACATTTAACTTTTTTAAAATATACCGTTAAGAAATATAGGTATGAGTTATGTTTTGACAAACGAGGATTATCCCATAATTCCACAAAAGAAAACCAAATCTTTAAACCATGCTTAGGTTATTAACTCTTTAATTTTACTTGATTGTGTACGAAGGATATAACGAAAGGACGAATGTTGTACGAGTAGTGAGTTAACAATAAGAGAGATAAACAAAGAAAAGGAACATGAAGAAGTGGCAAATAATATAGATAACTACAATAGCACATGCATAAGTGACGATAAAATCTTAGGTTGTTTACGCTATTTACTGTTTTTTTATGTGCAAAGCTAAAACCAATTTCGTTGATAAAGATAGACAAAGTTAACAACAAGTGGATGAGATATTGAGATGTAGTGGCGGATGTAGCATTAAAGGAGGGGTAACACCCGCTACCCCTCAACTTTCTCGGCGTAGTGCGAAATTTAATTTAGTTTTTATGTTTTTTATATTACGTTACCCCTAAAATTATATTAACGTTACTCCTCAATTTTTTAAAAACCTAAAATACTCTCAAAGTTTATCATTAGCCCATCATAAAAAAAGATAGAAGCATATATGTCCATAACCCATTGAAGATTCCATTTGTAACTATAACATAGAAGCCCAAAAGCTCAAGCCCAATTAGTTGGTTAAGGGTAGAGGTGCACATATCGAGGGTTTTTTTTTAATATCCAGTTCCGGGTAGAACACGTATAGCAAAATTGGGTATTGAGAGAAACCAGGTAGGGTTTAGGTACAAGTATTGAGGAGAAAAATCATACCATATGTACCCAAGTAGGGTATGATCGGGTTCGGGTATAACCGGGTAAGGGTCCGGGAATTAATATCCGGTTTTAAAAAGTAAGCGAGTCATACAAAACCACATAAGCGAGTAATATCTAAAGGGCCTTTGGTATATTGATACCATCCCTCATGAAGTGGTGAGAGTCAAGTATGGTGATAGACAAAATAATGTAGATTTAGATATAGGTTTTTATGAATGTGTGAGGACACTTCTATCATTTCACCTTCTTAAGAATGAAATATAATTAATAACTAGGTGTATTAATACACGCGTGTTGTGTATTTCTTATATTGACTTTTAAAAGGCGGTATTCAAATATCATCAAATAACAACAAACTCAGCGTTGAAACTTACAATCATCAATTAACGGGGAGTAGTAATTCTGTTAGTTACTGTCAAAAATCGTGGTTAGAAGGTAACGGGGAGCAGTAAGTCATTAACTTAACGACAGTTAGAAATTAACGGAGTTAAAACCGAGAATAGTAACTCTTTTACTTACTATCCAAAACCCTACTTAAAAGTTAATGGGAAATAGTAGCTCAGTTACTTAATGATGGCCAGAAATTAACGGGGAATAGTAACGAATATATAGTAAAAAAAAATAAAAAGTCGTACGAAGGGTATCAAATGGAGTCTAATGAGCTCACTAAAGCGGTATTGGAATCGTCTCATTAAATCCTACGATCATAGTTTTTAGGTTTTTGATTTTTTAGATTTTTAGTTTGTAGTTTTTAGAATTTGTGTTATATCATTGTGTATTTTATGTTGCATAGTGTCTTTCTATATTTTCGTTATTGTGTCATTTTTACAATTCATTTTGTTTTTTTTTCTTGGACTAAATTACACTTTGTGTCCTTTAAGTATCACTGAAATTATGAAACATACCCTTTTTATTTATTTATTTTTTTGCATTTTATGTCCAAAATTTCCTTTTTTTCTTGCATTTCATGTCCTTTATGACTAACTTTGTTAGATATCTCAGTTAACCTCAAAAGCCTCAAGGGTATTTTTGTCTATTCACTTTCAATTATAAATTTCCCTCTTATATATCTGATACAATCGATCAGATTAAAACCCTAACAACTAATAACACCCAAATTGAAGCTCTTTAAGATTGAAACCCTACGATTAAAGCCCTAAACACCTAATCGATCAAAATGGTGCAATGTTGGTGTGGTAGGGAGGCTGTAGTTCGCACGTCATGGACCTCTAAAAATCCAGGTCGTCGATTCTTTGGTTGCAACTCAAAGGTAAGATAGGGTTTGTAATTTAGGGTTCGTAATTTAGGGTTCTTCATCTAAAGTCGTTTTTTTGTGACATTAGGGTTCCAGATGTGGATTTTTAATGTGGGTTGAATCAAGAAGGTGTCAAACATGTGGGGACATCATACCAGGTTTGCTGGAGTCCAAGAACAAGCTAGAAGAAAGATTGACAGTCAGTGAAAATGGAAGAAGAAATGCTGAATCTAAGTCAAGGCGTTTGAAGATTTACCTGATTCTAAGTTGGGTTCTGTTTGGGTTAATTTATATTTGTAGTATGTAGATGAAATGCATAAGTGTATGGGTCTTCTATGTGTATTAGTTGGATGGAAGAAATATATGTACCAAATTATGTTTGGATAAAATGCATGCCTTATTTATGGCTCTGTTTGTGTATCTACATGATTGTCAAAAGATACAATATGGGTAAAAAAATACACAGTCAAACATACACCATATGGGTCAAAAATATACACAGTTAAACATACAAAATCTTAAACAATAAGAATGAAACATTGATAGTCTAACTTACACAGTCAAAATGGGTCAAAAATATACAGAGTCAAACAAACATAGGTCAAAATGGGCAATAAAGCCAACATTGATACTTAAAGTATTCATACAAACATAAAATCCAACAAAACAGACATAAAATCCAACAAAACATAGACATTGTTTGACTTAAACATAAGTTGACTTAAACATAAGTTGACTTAAATATAGACTACTTAAAACTAGTGTTTGACTTCAACATAAGTTAACCAAAACACAAAATACTAAATAACTTCATCCCTAAATTCATGCATTCTTCTGGCAGGTCCTGCTATTATGTCCAACCCCCTTGCATTTCTTACACATCTTCACACCACCCTTTTTAGGCTTCACTTGACCCTGCATGGTTGTCCCAACATCAGCAGCTTTCTTACCATTCTTCTCAGCAGCAACAGCTTTCTTACCATCCTTCTTACCAGCTTTCTTACCATCTTTCTTAGACTTGCTTGACCCTGGAAGGTCTGGCCTCCTGCCATTGCATGACCTGCTGTTATGGCCATTGTTACCACATTTGCCACATGTACCATATGTACCCACCTTTCTCAGCTTCCCATCTGCTGTCATCTCATCCAACTCTACCACTGATTTCTTTCTGACCTTCTTTGGCCTCCCAACAGGTTTGTGATAAAAAGGTGGTATGATAGTACTTGGTACCTTGGATTTTGGCCACATTGACTTACCATTTATTGGATAGATCTTGAAAGAGTAAACCTTTTTCCATGTGTCCATTCTATACAGAGGATGGACAAAGGTTTCTAGTAAGCCCACCTGTCCATGGATAGCCTTGTTTCAAATGGCAGCAACAACATGCCTGCAAGGTATACCATTGAGTTCCCAACCCCTGCATGAACATGTCCTATTTGCCATATCCACCACATATTGGCCATTTTTACCAACAACTTGATAATGATTCTCACCATTCCACATCATAGAGTACCTAGTTATCATATATCATGTATCATATATCATAGCATAACAATTCTCATTACATATGAATACTCAAAATCATTAAATAAGGTACCTGACTGCATCTTTTTTGACTTATTCCAATAACTCAGTGGCATATGGTGTTAGCAAACCTTCACTTCTATCAATCAATTTCAGAACATTGACAATCCTCCTCATGCAGTATTCCCTGATGAATTCTAACATTGTAATGATGGGCTTGTCTCTCCCATCAAGTATCTTTGAATTGAAAACCTCACATGCATCGTTGAGCAACATATCTGACACAGCCCTACCTGTAAATAGCAAAGTTATAGATGAACTTTCCATTGACAACAAAGACTATGTAATAAGAAAACTACATTGTGCTTACCAGAAAATTGTGACCTGGACCATTGCTTAGCACGGATATTGGCCAACCACATGTGACAGTCACTGTTGAAAGCTTTCAGTGCATCCATTTCTTTCTCAAATTCCAAAACTGTAGTAGCTTTGGCTGCCTTCCATAGATTGTCTTTAAAAGCATGACCTTTAAACTGTTGTTTCATATTCTCATTGATGTGCCTAAGGAAATATCTATGCTCAGCAAGTGGGAATAACTTTTCAATTGCTAGTATGATACCCTGTATAGCATAAACAATTATATAAAAATATTGAAACTAAAAGATGTAAAGATAATATATAGCTGACTAACCTTCTGCCTATCACTCAGAAATGTGAAGTGAGAGTTCACATCTAGATCTAGATCATCAGCAAGACATTATAAAAACCAACTCCAGGAATCAGTTGTTTCTACTTCTACTATAGCATAAGACACAGGGTAAATACCATTATTTGGATCAACCCCAACTGCAGATAGAACTTGACCTGGGTATGGACCTTTTATAAAAGCACCATCAAGACCTAACATATCCCTACCAATGGCTTTGAAACCTTGTTTCAAAGCTCCCAAACACACATAAATTCTTTTAAATACTCTTTCTGTGGATTCAGGATCCCCACATGGCTGAACTTCTATATGTACTGTGGTTCCTGGGTTTTTGTTCATCAACTCACCACAATAATCTCTAAGCATCCTATACTGAGCATTGTAATCTCCAGTGATCTGTAACATGGCTTTAGTCTTTGCCCTGTAAGCTTTCATATGTGATACCCCAACTTCAAATTTTCTCTGAAACTGCTCTTGGACAGCCTTCACTGGGATTGTTGGATTTTCATGAAGTTGTTCCATTAGCTGTTCAGAGATAAAAGTTGCTGTACATGCCCTAATGTTTCTATTCTGAAGGCATTTATGTTCATCTACATAGGTTTTAATAACCCAAGTTTCAGATCCACCAACTTTTGATAAGAGTAGTGTCCAAGGGCATTGATGTTTGTTATCAATTTGCCTTTTTGCCCCTGCCACCAGTATTTTTTGAAACTAGTCTCTTGTCCTTTGATGTGTTACTAGAACCAACCTTATCTTTGTGTTTCACATTTTGACCTTTATCTTTTGAATTGCTGCCTTTTTTCCACCGCAACTTCTGGATTTTTGCATGTCTTTATGTTATGTCCTGTCCCCCTACACCTACTACACACACCCATGGTTTTCTTTCCATAACGAATTTCAGTATGACCATCAACTGATTTAAGGTTACCAGATTCATCAAAATGTGGAATATCCCCCCAACAAACTGCCCTGACTCTACTTAGATCATCCTTGATGATTCTTAGTTGCCTTCTAGTGTCAACAACATGCTTTTTGATCATTTGTTTCACTTCCTCTTTGTTTCCAAATTTATCACCACACATGAAAGGGGAATTCATGTTTCTCTATCTTCTTAATAACTTCATTGTTCTTTTCCTATGGCTGCTTTCATCTTCATCAGAATCTGATCCACTACCAAACTGATCATTGTCAATTGCATCTTCTTGCAGCTCTTTCAAAGACACATCCAACACTTGTTCATCATCTACCACATCATCAGTGAAAAACCTAAAATTCCTCATATCTGTTTCAACTTCATTGATCAAATTCCCCTCATCTACCAAAAAGTCACTGTCCTCACTTGCATTATCATCATCACTTCCATACTCACTTGTATTCATACCCTCATCCACATTTTCATTATCATGTTCATGCATATTATCCTGAGGTTGATCATGCTTAGGAACATCATGTTTAGGAATAGGAATAGTTGGACTTTCACCAAAGAATGGGTCAAAGTTCGGATCATTCAGGTCAATGTTTCTAAAATCAAAGTCAACATGAAAATTCATATTATGCACCACTTCCTCAGTATGCATATTATCTACATGGTTAACCACAACTTCCTCAGTATGCATATTATCTACATGGTTAACCACAACTTCCTCAGTATGAACATTATGGACATTGTTATCCATAACTTCATCAGTATGCATAGACTGAGTAGTGTGTTGGTCAACAACAACTTCATCACTATTATCCACCACTCCTTGATTAGCCTCAGGTTTATCATCTCCATTCCAGCCTAACAACAATCTTTTCCTAACCACTTTATCAAGGTCAAATGCCCTTACCTCCTCATCAGTTATTTCTTCTACCCTAACTTTAGTTGGTGAGCAGAAATATGTGTGAACCGTAGTTACACCATACTCACAATAAACATTAATCAACCTAGACTCTGGAATAACCTTGATAAACCCATTCACATCAGCATCACTACCTAAAGCCCTAAGACCAAAATCAAGATCAGAACCTGGCACTAGATAATGGTAATACCTTTCAATATCCTTTTGATAACCAAATTTTTCCAGTATACGATCCATCTCATGCACTAAGAACTTGTCATGATCAAGCAAATCAATGAACTTTTCCTCACCCTCAACATATGTCCTGTCAGGAAAAAGAGTGAATCTTCCATTATGATGAAACTTGATGGAGAACAAACTGGGAGCACCCACTGCATTGTATAAAACATTTACGTGTTAATCAACTTAAAAATTCAAACTTTTGAAAAAAACATCATCAAATGTATGAACACTTACCATATAATTCAAGCACCTTTTCATGTGGCAGGTTCTTACGAACCCTAAATCCTAGTCTTCGTGTCTCTTCGTCGTCCATAATACTGGTGATTACACTTAGGGTTTTGGGGAAGTTAACGTGGAAGAAGAAGGGTGAGTTTTGGGGGTGGGGGGGGGGGGGGGGTTATAGCAATTATAAGTGAATGGACAAAAATACCCTTGAGGCTTTTGAGGTTAACTGAGAAAACTAACTCAGTTAGTCATAAAGGACATAAAATGCAAGAAAAAAAGGAAATTTTGGACATAAAATGCAAAAAAAAAGGGCATGTTTCATAATTTCAGTGATACATAAAGGACACAAAGTGTAATTTAGTCTTTTTTCTTGGCATTATTGTATATTTGTTGACCTTGTGTCATATTTTGTGACTAATTATGTTGTATTTGGTGATCAATGAGGTTTTTTATATCCTTCTCATCTTTTCTTATTTTTATTAAAGTGTTTATGATAAGGTTATCATTCCTTTCAAATCCTTGCTTTTTTTCTTCTAGCATGAAACTCGAAAATACAGGTTTTTATGTGGCCCATTTGAGGGATTGGAAAAAAAAAACTTCTATGGCAGAGATTGAACGATAGCGATGAAGGGGAAAACAAATGAAATACGAGAAAATCCATGAAAATTTTGACAAAATGTGTTACAAAACTTATTCATTAACTAAACTTTTTAAAAAAAATAAAACGTACACAAAAAGTAAACAAAAAGTGTTACATCCAACAAAACAACTGCTTTTGTAATTATTATGTATCTATTGTATCATTTGCTATGCAAATTACACTTCACAATTATTATCATAACATCAAGTTGAACAACAAGAGCCTTTCCCTTTACATTTCAATATCACACACATTCTCAATAACAAACTTCCACTTCACTCACAATCCAATTCTCTGACACACAAACATGATATCAATATCAATAACATCAAGCCTTCTACTTCACTTACTTTTCCACACCCTAATCCTTAACTCACGCGCCACCCTCCCCGGCGCGTGGGAGCTTCTCGTCGCCGACGCCGGCATCGCCTCCATGCACACTGCGGTCACCCGCTTCAACACTGTCGTCCTCCTCGACCGGACCCATATCGGCCCCACCCGGAAGCGGCTCCGACCCGGCCACTGCCGGTACGACCCGACTGACCCGGTTCGGAAACATGATTGTTATGCTCATTCCGCTGTTCTCGACCCGGCTACCGGACAATTGCGATCGCTTATGATCGTTACCGACACGTGGTGCTCGTCCGGTCAGTTTTTACCGGATGGGACGCTTTTGCAAACCGGTGGTGATGGTAATGGGCTTAACAAGATACGTAAGTTTATACCTTGTGAAGTGCATGGGGTTTGTGATTGGGAAGAATTGGAGGAGGTGGGACTAGCACAAGGTAGAAACCGGTTTCGGTTCAAACGGTTCAGGTTTTGTTGGTTTGTTGACTAATATTGATTGTTTTTTTATTGGTTCGGGCTCAAACTTAAATAATTTGAGCATGACTTGTTTAACTTATAAGCTCATTTTGAACTACAAAGCTCTAGGTCGGTTCGCTTATTTTATAATATTTGATTTATTAGATTTTTGTATATAAAATATATATATATATATATATATATATATAGGGAATGGTTATAGAGAAAACCCTCCTTATTTGGTAAACTCTGGAAACTCTGACTTCCCAATTTTTTTTTTTTTTTTTGAAAAAAATAGGGCAAGTAATATACATGATTTTAAGCATTTTGGGCCAAAAAAATTAAAAAAGCGCCGAGTACTTTTTTTTAAAAAAATAAAATAAAATTTTGACTAACACATGTTAAGCGCTAATAACAGGTGTTAACAATGTGTTAACTATATGTAAACAGTAGACGTTTTTTATTTTTTAAAAAAAAACCGTTCGGCGCTTTTTCGATTTTTTTGGCCCGAAATGCTTAAAAAAATGTATATTACATACCCTATTTTTTTCAAAAAAAAAAATATTGGGAAGTCAGAGTTTCCAGAGTTTACCAAATAAGGAGGGTTTCCTCCATATACTTTACCTATATATATATATATATATATATATATATATATATATATATATATATATATATATATATATATAGGGGAGGGTTATCTTGAGAACGCTAAATATTATGAGAACCATGAGAACAAGTAAAAAAATCAATCAAAATCAAAATTTTTTTAATACAAACCTCATTATAATCAAAATATAACATTAATAAATGAATTTTCTTTCCAAATAATTCATCTTTTCTTGCAAAAACACTTTCAAATTAACTTTTTACACATGTGTAAATGAAACAGTTTACACATGTATAAACAGTAAATTTACACATGTGTAAAAACAATTTATTTCCGTATACGTTTGAATTTTTACGCGTAAATTGTGTTTTTGAGATGGTATTTTAGTAATAAAGATAAATGCAAAAAGAAATTTTGAATTTGAATGCTTTTAGATGCCGTTCTCGCGGTTCGCACGAAATATAGGTGTTCTCAAATTAACTTTCCCCTATATATATATATATATATATATATATATATATATATATATATATATATAACAAAGGGATTAATCCTACATGTCATACTCTTATGCAATCTCTTCTTTGAGAGATGCCACATAGGATGTGATGTGACAACTTTAAACCAATTATAAAAAAAAAAAATATATATGATTTAACCTAATCTATTATAATCTGTAACCTAATCTATTAAATACTTAATCTACTAAATCAAAATATTAAACATTTATTATTTTATCTCTCGTGTTTCCTCCCATAACTTTTAAACGTTAATATCATTTATATACGAGATTTTTTAAAGAAAAAAATTACACCAAATTAACGAGCGTTTTATTATCTTTCCAACGAGTACCATAGTGCTATATAAAAATCGGAGAAAAAAATGACTATTTTTTGTAACCCGACAGGTATTGTGTCGGGTTATTTTGTAACCCGATTACCCAAAACAACATACCCAAATACCCGAACTACATACCCGATCATATACCCATGAATTTTTTAACGCATCACATAACCCTTAGACTAATGCGTTCGATATTTCAATAATTAACTTTTTTTTCTTATTTCATGTTAGTTCTTTTTAGAATGATCGATTACAAACTTCAGAATTCATTTGTAATGGCACTAGATTTATACCCCGGCGCAGAGATTCGGTTTTTTTTTTATATTTGAATATGATAACTTATGGCAGAGATTTGTTTAAAATAATAATAATATATTTTATTATGTTATATTAGATACTTCAACCCGGGACGCTCCCGGGATAAAAACTAGTAGACATTATGAGGGTGTTTGGGATTGCGTTTTGAATCTGATTATTAGATTATTGCGTTTTGAAAACGCAGATAATCAGTTTTAAGTGTTTGGATTGCGTTTTGAAAACGCAGATAATCAGTTTTTTAGGCTACCAAAACGCAATAATCTATAAGCAGCTCTACCCCTGCTTTTTCAAAACGCATAATCTATTTTGAATAATCAATCCCAAACACCCCCTATATAATTAATAAGCTTATTCAAGCTAGCG
This sequence comes from Ambrosia trifida, assembly GCA_028751855.1. Classification (NCBI taxonomy): domain Eukaryota; kingdom Viridiplantae; phylum Streptophyta; class Magnoliopsida; order Asterales; family Asteraceae; genus Ambrosia; species Ambrosia trifida. The sequence goes on along the minus strand of CM054128.1, from coordinate 56,904,739 downwards.
AGTTTACTTGAGTTTGGTAAATGACGTTTGAGCTCAAGCTCATTTACTAAATGAGCTTATTTTTTTGGCTCGACCTTGATTAAGTTTGTTTCGATTCAGTCTTTTGTTGAAACAATCTCAAGTAGCTCATAACAGCTTTATTCGTTTATGGCTCTAACTCTAACTAATATATTTTATCTTATAGGTAGATGGTATGCAACAAACCAGATACTACCGGACGGATCGGTGATCATCGTTGGCGGTCGGGCCGCAACTAGTGTTGAGTTTTTTCCGGCAAGACACGGCGGCGGCGCGGTGGACTTTCCATTTCTAGCTGAAGCTAAGGATACCCAGATGGACAATCTTTACCCCTATGTTCATCTTCTGCCCAATGGACACTTGTTCGTGTTCGCCAACAATCGGGCCGTGTTATACGACTATACAAACAACCGCATTATGAAACAATACCCGAAACTAGACGGCGGTCCGCGTAATTACCCGTCAGCGGGGTCATCAGCGATGCTCGCGCTGACGGGTGATTACTCTGCGGCCACCGTTGTCATTTGCGGTGGTGCGCAATATGGAGTGTTTATTGAGCGAACCATCGATACACCGGCCCACGGTAGTTGCGGTCGAATTGAGGCGATGAAATCGGACCCGGTTTGGGAAATGGAGGACATGCCGTTTGGTCGGATCATGGGCGATATGGTGATGCTTCCAACCGGTGAGGTTTTGATCATAAACGGGGCGCAGGCGGGTAGTCAAGGGTTCGAAATGGCGTCTCAACCGTGTTTATACCCGCTTTTGTATCGACCGGATGAGCCGGTGGGGCTTCGGTTCATGACACTAAACCCCGGTTCGGTTCCAAGAATGTATCATTCCACCGCAAATTTGCTTCCCGATGGGCGAGTTTTGATCGCGGGGAGCAACCCGCACTTTTTCTACAAGTTTGATGCGGAATTCCCGACGGAATTACGAATCGAAGCTTTTTCGCCCGAATACTTGTTGCCCGAGAAAGCGAATATCAGGCCGGTAATCTTTGAAATACCGGAGACGATAAATTATGCCCGAGGTTTCGATGTGGTTGTGACCACAGAGCTTCCGATAGTGGGCATAGTTGAGGTTAATCTTGCGAGTGCGCCTTTTGCGACGCATTCTTTCTCCCAGGGGCAGCGGCTGGTGAAGCTAGTGGTGTCGAGTGCGATTCCTGATGGACCACGGTCGTATCGGATCGCATGTACCGCGCCACCCAACGGAAGGGTTGCGCCTCCAGGATATTATATGGTGTTTGCCGTAAATACGGGCGTACCAAGTGTTGCAAAATGGGTGAAGTTACTTTAACAACGTCGTTTATTTAAAATGTAAATAAATAGGCTTGAGCTACTTCAAATGTCATATGTGGCTCAATTGAAATTCATGTAATAAGTTACATAAATTCAAAAGGTCTAATTAAATTGATTTTTGTTTATGTTAAAGTCATATATTTATTTGTATTTTTGAAGAAAAAAAAATATAAGTTGTGATCCTTTACCCTAATTAGTTGGTTCAATCATGTTAAACATGTCCGAGAGTAACTGGTTGGTTTGATTGTGAGCCTTTAGGAGGTCAGTTTCTGGTTTAGTCGGTCTGATTTCCAAAACGATTTGTTAAATGGATGCATGCTTGCTTAAGTAAGATTAGATTTCATACTTCGAAATAGTTAATTTGACATAAGAATTATCATAATGTGCTTATTAGCTTAGAGTTGTATTGCATATTTGCTTTATGCTTCAATAAACCTTATATAATATGGAAGATGCTTAGATGCATCATTTATTTAACATGTAGCTGAAGAACAAAATTGTATGGCTATTTTTTTGTTTTTTTTTTTTAACTTGGTGGTGTTTCATTATTGGATTGTTTTTTGGCCAAACCATTACTAATAACTTTTCTTACCCCTTTAGATCAAAATCTAAACCTTTAAAATTTTCAATGGCACAGAACCAGATTGTTATTATAGTTTGGACTTACTCGACCTTTAAAACATGTAACTTATGTAAGATTTCTTGTAACGAGGTACCATATTAGTTCGAATATGTAATTGAAATATGTAAGAACTGTTCGTATATAAAATAAAATTAAACAATTTTATTACAATTACAAACAAAAGAAAGCAAATTACAATACGAATTACCACTGAAAATATAATGGAAGAACAAGAAATGGGTAGAAGAAAGACTTGGCTGAGAATCGTGTTGAACACGAGACCCTTTAAATAAATTCCTAGTCTATTACGAGAGCTCATTTTGTTTCCCAAGGTACAACAGCCGGAGCAGTTGAACTGCCGGAGTTGGCACTTAACCCGAATTGTACCTTAAACAAGAAAGAAGAAGAACTAGATTGCTAGAGAGAAGAGATGGTGATATAAGTGAAGTTTTTGGTGTGTCTTCCAACCAATGGTCTCCTTGGTTTATATAGTGGTCCCAAAGTCAAAACAGCTCTGAAAACATTAAAAACGAAAAATAAATGTCATTGAACATCTTCAATGACACTCATTATGTTTTTAAAGTTTCAAACGTAATTGTTTGAACAGACCGTTAAACCCACTAAACTGATTTGTTGCTGCTGAAGGAGCTGAACAAGTCCGCGCGCGCGAGTCGTAATTCTCTTTCTACGTCAGGCGGAACAGACCCGTAGGTCCGTGTGACACGTCTTTTTCGTTTTACGTCGCCAGTCCGCGTGCCCACTTGGAAGCCTCGCGGGCCACACATGTTGCCACGTCACCCGCCATTTGGTCCTCACACTACCTTCGTACTGATCCACAAGCTCCGCGTGCCCATCAAAGCACCACATTGCTCCCATCGCCCACACCACGCGCGCGTGTGTGCGAGTCCGTGTGCGATGAAACAATAAGGAATGAGTGTCTCAACTTATATACCACTCATGATATCATCACTCCTCCAATGTGGGAGAAGTTCCACTTACCCACTTTGTTTCAAAACATTCAACATTCATAGATTTTTCACCAATCTTCTAGCATTGATATCTTATTTATCTTAGCTCCGTTTTGGACGCAGTTTGATTCGTTGCGAAGCTCTCCCAACATAGAACATAAACTTGCAAAGAAATGTATAATTAAACCTTAGTTTGACATATATATTTTAGTCTAAAGTTAGGAAAAATCATTTTCCTATATTTTGTGAAAATAATAGCATTTTCACTAAATTTCCGCAGAATATGTTAGTAATAGCATCCACAATGAAAGCTAAAGTCATCTCTACCAAACCTCTATATCATTTCAAACCACAATCACTCCAATTCTATTTTTTCTTACAACCATAAATCATTTCAAACCTCCACCTCATTACATACCTCTCACAATATACAACCCCTTAACAAATAAAAAAAAAAAGAAAAGAAAAAGGGCCCACATAAAATAAACCGGACCCGTCCGATACTCCAAACCCAACCCAAGCGGACATCCCACTTCAATGCATGCTCGTCTAATTTCCACTCGTCCACCCAAGCGGACCCGTCCAAAGGGTCCGCATTGTCGGTGCTCTAAGCACCCTGCAATCCGAATAATCTAATATTATATTTTATTGGTGAATAAATGGATTTTATTTGAGTGAACTATTTATATAAAATGCACTGTTTCATATTGTTAAATGCACTGTTTCATATTGTTAAATTATGATCATAAATTTAGAATCTCCTACTTCAAAATATTTTAAAACCATCTTCCCTTTTGAAGTGGATTTAAAGCTTGCACTTGGTGAAAATTTGTTTTTGAACCTGTTTTTAACATCCCTTAGTTTAAGATCACAACACTTAACGTGACGTTTATAACAATGTTAAGAGTAGTTAATTTGATTAACAAGAAGCATAATTAAACACGTTAAGAGTAGTTAATTTGATTAACAAGAAACATAATTACGCGTAAGGAAATCAATTTAATTTTGAAGGGAAACTTGTAACTTTTGTTCAAGTTTTTTTTGTTTGAACGGCCAACAAAACTTTATTCCAATGCTAGTAAGGCACTAGCAAAATCATAGTACATAATCCGGAAACAAAACAGAAAAACAAACCCAAAACAAGCACAAGAAATACAACATTATCCTAACCTATCCCATTTTACTTGAATCAAAACGCCCCCAAGAATCCCAAGTCATATCCGCCATTCTAGCCCGATTTGTAACCTACAAGAAACTCATAATCTTTATTTCCTCAAAAATTTTCTGGACCAAAACTTCTTTTTGATTAAACACATGATCATTCCTTGCACGCCAAATGCTCCAAAAAGTCGTTAATATCACCGCATAAAACGCTTTCCGCACCCTAGTCCCACTCTTTGCCGTTAAATGATAGTCCAATAAATCACGAGCATGAAAAGCGACGCATCTTGGTACACGGCACCAACCAAAAACCAAATGCCACACATCCGTAATCTTAGGACAAGCTGTAAAGAGGTGATCTACAGACTCCAAGCCTTCGTTACATAACGGACACTTCGAACCAGCGCATCAGCCGTTGGCAGCCGCAAATGAAAGACTCTCCACGCAACCATCCCAACCTTCTTAGGAACCCAATAACACCACACAAAGTTTGCCACAGGAAGGCTATTTGTCGAGTCAAAAATCCACTTTTTAACATTCGACACCGAGAACCCATTGATATTACCTGAAGACCAAGTCCAATCATCCGGTTCTGTATTTAAGTTAACTGCAGACAGCAGCAACTCCAATGCTGCAAGTTGTGTCTGTTCCGCGGCTGAAAAATTAGTACGTTTCCACTCCCAACGATGCTGCAATTGCAGCCCGCCCTGAACAACCCGATCAGCCAGTAAACAAGCTTTCCGCTTCTCCAAACTGAACAATAAAGGAAACTTTTCTTTTAAGGGACCATCCGAAAACCACCAGTCATACCAAAACAAAACACTGCAGCCGTTATTTACTATACCTTTAATAAACATAACAGGCGATGATGTTAACGTCTCAAAGATAGAATGAACGCTCGCAATCTGTTTCCACGTCCCCCTAGAGATAACTTAACCGGAATGTATGTCCAACCCCTCCCACTACCATGTAATGACCAAATAACCTTACGCCATAATGAATCTTGGTTGGTTTTAAAGTGCCACCACCATTTGGATAAAAGACCAAGATTCGCATCCCGAAGAAAACCCAAGCCAAGACCCCCATATTTAGTAGGAACGACTACCTTCTCCCAAGCAATCCAACTCGTCTTATCATCCGCATCCACACCACCCCAAAAGAATTTTCTACGAATCCGCTCCAAATTATTAATCACTTGAATCGGGGCACGAAACAAAGAAAAATAATACAATGGTAGAGAACTTAAAACTGATCTGAGAAGCGTTATCCACCCACCATACGATAGACTGTTAGACTTCCTCGTCGACAACCTCTTCTTGAACTTCTCGACTATCGGGTCCCAACTTTTGATCAGGTTCATATTTAAAGCTATAGGAACTCCCAAATGCTGAAAAGGAAAATTCCACTTTGAACAATTAATACCCGCTGCCACGTCTTCCAATTCAGCATCCTCCACACTAATACCGAAGACGTTACTTTTTTTGGAGCTGATTTAAAGCCGCCTAAGATTCAAGACATTTTTAACGACCATTCCCCACAAAATACCACGTCGTCAGCGTACATAAAATGGGATGTAAGCGGACCCGAACCTCCTACACGAATACCATGAAAAGCCCCCAATTCGGTCGCACGTCTAATAATCCGAGTTAAACCTTCCAATGCAAGAATAAAAAGGAACGGAGAAAGTGGGTCTCCTTGTCGTAATCCACGTTCGCAAAAAGAACTCACATGTCGGTGAACCATTAACCAAGTAATCCAAGTAATCCCAACGTAAAGCATCATAAGCTTTTTCAATATCAACCTTGAGAAGGAACCCACATAATTTCGACTTTCGCAGCCAAGTTACAATCTCATTCAACATAAGAGGCCCATCAAGAATATTTCGGTCACACAAGAAAGCAGTTTGTTCTTCGGACACAAGTCTAGCCATAAAAGGTTTCAAACGAAGAGCAAACTTTTGTTCAAGTATTGTAGCATGTCACAATAATCAATCATTTGTAACTGTAATTTAAATGTTCTGTATTATTGTTAGATACAAAAAGTTGAATTGGATTGTAAGTGGGTAAAAATTAAGGATAACGTCTATCTCGTAGACGTTGTATTAAAATTTGTGAATATAACATGAAGAACCGACGAAAAAAAGATAATTTTAACTAAATAGTTGTGTGCGAATGATCTCCAGCCCAGCTGGTTTGAGGTGGGAGGGTTTACCTCTTTAGAGGGTTCCCGCCCAGGGTTGGTCACAGGTTCGATTCTCGTCCATCGAAAAATTATACCCATTAAGGTTGAAAGGGCCCGGCGTGTGGGAGGACTCGAACTTGTGACCCGGAGGTTGTTAGGACTAGGATTTCACCGTTGAAATACGCCTTTAAAAAAAAAAAAAAACTAAATAGTTGTGTAATATCCCAATTTCGAGTTAAGACATGTTATGCAAGGAAATATTCAATCGTATATAAAGAAATGATAAACATGATTTTGATCAATTAAATAATTAATTTGAGTACTTATAGTTATCGGAATGTGTGAGATCAATATATATATATATATATATATATATATATATATATATATATATATATATTTTTTATCTATTTTAATAGTTACAAGTTACTCTTTTATACTAATACTTCTAAAGCGTAGGTTGAACCTAAAATGATGAATTGGATTTAACAATGGAAATTTATAGAAATTTTGACTGAAAAAATAAGCGTGTTTAAGTTTCAAAGATCTAAAAATTAATCAATTGAACATCTGAACATAACTTTTATATTTCTTTTTAGAACGAATAACCAAAAGGGAGTTCAATTATGGGGCTATATTGCAAAGATTAAATAATTTTTTTTAGTGGTTGCAGAACAAAAAAGTATAGCATCTTTCTTTAAAAAATAACATTATTCCCGGTAACTTTTGTTTTTCATTATCCGAAGAAAGGGAGTGCATGCTAAAAAAACATTATAAGGACAATGACCAAAATGGAAAAGGCATTTAGCGTAATGGTACACGGAGCTTAAACTTGGTTTGCAATAAAATTTAGAGAGAACGAACAAAATAGAGTTAATTGCCAATTTAGTCCCTGAGGTTTGTCAAAAATTGCCACTTTCATCCAAATCTTTTTTTTGGGTCAATTTAGTCCCCGTGGTTTCATTTTTTTGTCATTTTAGTCCCTGAAATTTGTCAAAAATTGTCACTTTCATCCAAATCTTGTTAGTCCACAGGGACTAAAATGACAAATAAATAAAACCACAGGGACTAAATTGACCAAATAAAAAGATTTGGATGAAAGTAGCAATTTTTGACTAACCTCAGCGACTAAAATGACAATTAACTCAACAAAATAAATATAAAATTTTCAAAATTTTTCTACGATAATTACACTATAAAGAAAAAAAAAATTGAGAGGAGAGGGGGCCACCATTCACTAGTGTTGTTTTCATTAGGTTGGATATTTCATATCCATAATGGACACCGCAGGTCGCCCCTGTTAGTCACGAGTACCCTACTATCGACACGATAACGTCGTCGTGAGTATTGGTAGAGGTTTCGTAGACCATATTGCTGATTGTAGGCAACAGTGGCGGATCTAGACTAAAACTTCAGCGGTAACGTTTTATTTATTTTTTTACCGTACTAAGTATTTTCATATAATGTGAACGAAACAAAAATAAAAACACGATAATAAATAATGTTCAATTTTTTTTACCATACTTTCATAAGCAATATATTTTTTCTTGTTTAGTGCTATATTGTAACCAACAATTTATCAAAACATTTTATATCAACACTTCACCGGCCATTAGGTTAATGTGTCCATTTATATTGATGACCTCATGGTTGAAAAGCCTTTTTAACAAAATACAATCTTTTTATGTCGTCTATTCGATTAGAGTGATAACTATTAATGGGTGGTCAAGTTTTTTGTTGCTTCTTTTTTCCCAACTCCTGATTCTTTTATTTTATTTTTACTCGTTCAAACTAGGGATGCAAACGAGTTGAGCCCGAGCTCTACTAGGCTTGAGCTCGAGCTTGGCTCATTGGTAGTATCTCAAGTTCGAGCTCGGCTCGTTAAAATATATTAAATAAAAAAATATAAATAATAGCCTCGTTTAAGCTCGTGGGCTCGATAGGTGAAAAGCACGGCTCGGCTCGTGGGTAGTTTCTCAAGCTATAGCTCGACTCGTTTAATATCTATTAGTTAATATATTAAATAAAAATAATAGACTTGTTTAAGATCACGAGCTTGATAAGTGAAAAGATCGGTTCGACTCGTTTACTAAACAACTTTAAATTACGGGTAAATAATATGCGTTTGTGGCGTCGCGAGCTCAGTCCTGGAACCTTCAAGACAACATCCTACGAAATAGCGGGGTTGTCGGCACGGACTTGAACTACGTGCAGGCTCTCGAAAAGCTTAATGACTATCTCCCAGGTTTTGATATTGGCGGTTTTTCTAACAAGGACACTGCCCCCAAGCCTCAGAAAACTTTGGTGAATGCCTTTTTGGCAAAATCGCTCAGAGCCTAGGTGAGGTTTTTGGTCTGTCCCCCCCGGTCAGAAGGCAGTTATTGAATGCTTGCAAAGCCCCCACGCACAAGATTTCCTGACTGTTATCCTGATTAAAGGTCTGGGCCAAAGTATGTCCGCTATTGAATATAGGGCCAATCTTAAATATCGTTTGATGATCCTCATGTACCAGGAGGATGAAATCTGCTCGATTTTCCATAAGGCCTGCCTGGATGAATACGGGGAACATGCGGTTCATTGTAAGGAGTTACCTGGTTTCAAATATTGGCATGATTGGGTTCGAGACGTTCCGTGGGACATTTTAAGACGGGCTGGGATCTCAGCAAAAAAGGAGGCCCCTATGAATGTCACACCTCGCCTAAGGCGGAAACACGGGGTGCAACTGAAATGATTTCCAAGCACAAAAGTCACACGGGCATCATTTAATAAAACATGAATTACCATTTAAAACATTCAAGTCTTACAAAACATAAAACTGATTGTTTGAATTAGAAACCATTGTTAAAAGTGTTTAGATCAAAACATCACAACAACAGTTCAAAAGATGGTATCCCTTAAATGCTCGCACGCGACCTTCCCAAGTTCCATGCTCCATGCTAATTTCCTGAAAAACATGCATGAAAAATATATGGGTCAACATAAAGTTGGTGAGTTCACGGGTTTTTGTATGTTGGACCTGTAATCCCAAATCTGACTAAATTACTGCCTAGCTAGGGCAATAATCAATATGTGATCGGACATGAGCCCATAACCAAACCTTGACATGTTGTGCCTCGCCCATTGTACACTCAAGACAATTAATGAATGTGAAATACTAGCACTCTTTTGATATCTGTCATCCGGTCAGAGCGACTGACCAAGAGTGGGGGGGGGGGGGGGGGGTGTCAACCCAATAGATCTATTCTGGTGTTTCATGGCTAAGTCCATAGCTAATGGTTACAATATGATGTATGACACGAGGGCTTAATGGATCCTGAACCTTGATGTCTCATGTTCACATAATAGTCATGTATGTAACTGAAAACTAAAAACTGTACGCATGTTTTCCACCCTAGAAAATGTAAAAACAGTGAAAAGGGGTAGTGAAACTCACCTTGTGTGTCTGGAATGTAATACTGAGCCTGGAGCTAGAGTACTTGACCTACGTGTCCTATGTATGGAGGGAAATTTTAGGTCTATGTTACCTGTATTCTTTACAAGTTGTTCCATTATTATGTTTGTTCTTGTAACTTAAACCCTTCTAAGTTTGGTGTGGCTTTGATGTAAGGGTTTATATATATTACCTCTTGTTTTCCAAAAGATACAATGTTTATCTTTTGTAGGCTCAATGTCATGGTTTCTAGGTGTAACTTTTCCTTTATGTTTTGTGTTTCTAAATTTACTATTTTTATGTAGGCTAGTGACCTTGGTGAAAATAACATCATCTTTAGTGAAAACATCACTTTTATTGGTAAAACATGTATCATTATACACTTTGGGTGGGTGTATGGTAGGCTTTGAAATCTTTAATTTGACATGTGTGTAAATCTATCTAATCTAAGTATCTATCTAATCTAAGTATCTTTAACTTACTATTTTAATAAGTATAGCAACCCTTATGAAAATAATGATATCCCATGTTAAAAATACGACTTTTCTTGAAAACATATGTATCTTTGCAAGCTTTGTTATTGTTCTAGACTTGTCACCCATGACTATCACTTATCAACACCATGTCATATGTTAATGAGTTTAGAAATCATATAAGTTTTCTTTTAAAACTTTCGGCCCTATGGTGTATGTAAACACATGCATTTTCCAACTACATTATGCATTTCAAGTCATAAGCTTACTTATTTTACTTAGTTTTAGTTACAAGTGTCAACACTAAGTGAACAACTTGGTGTAGAAAAGGAAACATGATTATAAAAACACAAGTTAGAAATGAGATTATACCTTCTAGTGTTTAAGAAAAATGAGGGAATTAGGGGCCTTGTTCACCTTGGTTAAGCTCATTGTACCCCTAGATTTCCCTTGAAAGTTGGTGGTTTTTAGTAGTGTAATATAGCCGAGAGGGGGGGGGGGGTGGTGTAGTGGTGTTTCGGTGGTGGTGTGGTGGTCCGGCGGTGGTGCTGGTCATGGGGTGGTGGTGGTGTCTGGCGGTTGTGGTGGTGCCGAGAGGGAGAGGTAGGAAGAGGTGAGGGTGTGTTCAGTTGTTTGGTGCATCTATCCTCCTAATCTTTAGTCCCTTTTTATAGTTGGTATGGATGGCATGGTAGGATGCCTTTGAAAAAGTGCATGGAGGGCATCTTTCCTAATTGGTGAAATCCTTGGTTTTTGGCTTGCATGGGGAAGAGTTGTTTGGAAAAAGATTTGGATAATCTATTCTTAGTTGGTCAACATGCATGGATAGGTGAGATCCCAAAAGAGTGTTGCCATTTTACCGAAACTTCATAGTGTAGGAGGTGACTACATGAAGCTTGGCATGGGGATATGTGGGCCAAAATATGGAAGGGTGAGGGAGGTTATTTTTGGCTGGTCATCTTTGCATGGGTTTATGGTCTTGTAAAGTTAGTTTCCAAGTTGGTTTATGGTCTAGGAATAGAATGATGAGACTTGTTCATGTGCTTTGAGTGCATGGTTCAAATACTACACACACATGCATGTGTGTCGTGTATATTGATGTATGTATGGACGGTTCAAATACTACACACACATGCATGTGTGTCGTGTATATTGATGTATGTATGGACTAGATGTATTTTTTTAAAACATATATACATATCCATCTTGTGTACATAATACATTATGTTGTATTTAACTGTGATACAAGTGCTTGTGTTCCCATAATATGGCCGATTTTGTGGCTATGTTTGAGCGTATTGTTTGTATTTTCACTAGTTAATTTACTAGTCTTTTATGGACATAATATTTGGACAACTCTTGTATATGGACATTATTTGTTTTTGTTCTTTATTGGATTACAATTGTGCTCTTATATTCAATTGTACGAATTCCCAGGGCTAGGGTTTTGCTTGAATTTCCCATAGTTTATAGTAACTATTCGACTAGTCGTGAAATTGTTTCCACTAGTGTGCCTAATGCTAGACTGTCTGTATCGAGATTGACTTGTTGGAACCCTGTGTGGCCCGTTTGTAATGGAATACGCAAAATGCAATGTCATGCACAATGTATACGTGTAGTCAAGTGTACGGATATGACCTGTGATTTCGACGGGTGTCACATTCTCCCCCTGTTAAAGGAATTTCGTCTACGAAATTTTCGGTGTTGGTCATCTGAAGTGTGGGTCTCCTGGAAGTGATGTGGGTACTTGCGTTTCATTTGGTCCTCACGCTCCCAAGTGTACCCGTGTCCGCGTTTGGAATTCTAATGCACCTTGACTAGTTTGACCTGACTGCGGCGAAGTTTCTGAACCTTCCAGTCTGTTATCTCTAGTGGCTCTTCTATGAAATAGAGTTGCTTGTCAATGTAGATCTCCTCTGGAGGGATGATCAATGACTCGCCAGCAAGACACTTTTTGAGATTCGAAACGTGAAATGTGTCGCGCACTCCACTGAGTTCCTCGGGCAGTTTGAGCTTGTATGCAACTGGTCCGATTCATCCATGAATCTCGAATGGACCTATGTATCTGGGATTGAGCTTCCCACGTTTTCCAAACCTAGGTACTCCTTTCCACGGAGATACTTTGAGCAAGACTCTTTCACCCACTTGAAACTCTAAGGGTTTACGCCTTTGATCTGCATAGCTTTTCTGCCTGTCCCTGGCAGCTTTCAGTCTGTCTCGGATCTGAAAAATCTTGTTAGTCGTCTCCTGAATGAGTTCGGGGCCTGTCATCTGCTTGTCCCCTACTTCTGCCCAAAACACTGGGGATCGACACTTGCGTCCATACAACGCTTCGAAAGGTGCTGCTTTGATACTAGTGTGATAACTGTTATTGTAAGAAAATTCGATCAACGGCAAATGCGTATCCCAATTTCCTCAAAAATCGATCACACATGCACGAAGCATATCTTCCGGTGCCTGAATGATCCTTTCGCTTTCCCCATCGGTCTGAGGATGGTAAGCGGTGCTCAAATCCAGACGGTAACCAGGGGCTTCTTGTAATGATTGCCAAAACCTTGAAGTAAAACGACTATCTCGATCAGAGATTATGGAGATAGGTACACCGTGTCTCGAAACGATTTCATTGATGTATATCTTGGATAACTTCTCTGTCTTGTCTGTTTCCTTGATGGTCAAGAAATGCGCAGACTTTGTCAGACGATCGACAATTACTCAGATTGCATCATGACCACGAGGTGTCTTTGGAAATTTGGTGACGAAGTCCATGGAAATCTGTTCCCATTTCCAAACAGGAATCTCTGGTTGGTGAAGCATACCTGAAGGCTTCTGGTATTCGTCCTTGACCTTTAAACATGTTAAACAATGTTTGACATAGGTCGTAATGCAACCCTTGAGGTTAGGCCACCAATAGAACTCCTTGAGGTCCTTGTACATTTTATCCGCATCGGGGTGTATCGAGTACTTGGACTTGTGTGCTTCATCCAGAACTATATCACGCAATCCTCCATACAATGGAACCCATATTCTATTCAAGAAATATTTTGTCCCATCAGGTATTGTCTCTAACTGATCAACCTAACTGTCTAGAGCTTCATGCCCGATATTATTATCCTTGAGAGCTTCTTGCTGAGCCTGAAAAATACGGGCCGTGAGATCGGTATGAATGGTCATGCCCAACGCGTGGACACGCAATGTTCTAGCACGTTCCTTTCGGCTTAATGCATCTGCTACAACATTTGCCTTACCTGGATGATACTTAATCTCACAGTCGTAGTCATTGAGTAGTTCAACCCATCATCTCTGAAGCATGTTCAGATCTTTCTGGTCAAAGATATGTTTCAAGCTCTTATGGTCAGTAAAGATAGTACACTTGGTCCCGTAGAGGTAGTGTCTCCAAATCTTGAGCGTGAACACTGTTGCACCTAACTCCAAATCATGGGTTGTGTAGTTCCGTTCATGTACCTTGAGTTGGCGTGAGGCATAGGCAATAACCTTATTCCTCTGCATTAGGACACAACCGAGACCTTGGTGAGATGCATCTCAATAAACTAAAAAAATCTTCCGTTCCTTCTGGCAATGAGAGAATCGGTGCGATGCATAGCTTGAGCTTCAAAAGCTGGAAAGCTGATTCTTGCGAATCTCCCCATTCGAATTTCTTGTCTTTTTGGGTCAAGACTGTTAGGGACTGGGCTATTTTTGAAAATTTCTCGATGAATCGACGATAGTAGCCAGCTAACCCTAGAAATTGTCGAACTTCGGTTGGGGTATCGGGTCTAGCCCAATTTTTGATCGCTTCAATTTTGGCTTGATTTACATGTATGCCCTTTTCATTCACAACGTGACCAAGGAAGTGAACTTCACGAATCCAGAATTAGCATTTGGAAAATTTGGCACACAGTTTCTCGCTTTTAAGCAGATTGAGAATTTCCCTCAAATGCTGTTCGTGTTCCTTTCGGGTTCGTGAATAGATCAAAATGTCGTCAATGAATACAATCACGAACTTGTCGAGGTAAGGCTTACACACTCTGTTCATCAAATCCATGAACACTGCTAGTGCGTTTGTCAAACCGAACGACATTACTAGGAACTCATAATAACCATACCAGGTCCTTAAAGCAGTCTTGGGAATATCCTCCTCATGGATACGCAACTGATGATATCCTGATCTCAAGTCAATCTTCGAGTAGAAACTCGAACCTTGCAATTAATCAAACAGATCATCGATCCTGGGAAGAGGATAACGGTTCTTCACCGTGAGCTTGTTTAACTCTTTGTAATCGATGCACATGCGAAACGATCCATCCTTCTTCTTGACAAATAAGACTGGAGCTCCCCAGGGTGATGAGGTCGGTCGAATGAACCCTTTGTCAAGTAGTTCCTGTAACTGGTTGGATAATTCTTGCATCGCAGAGGGAGCTAAACGGTACGACGAACGGGCCACAGGAGCAGCTCCGGGAATGAGGTCAATACGGAACTCGACTTGCCTCGGGGGTGGCAATCCTGACAGATCTTCGGGAAAGACTTCAGGAAATTCCCTCACGACAGGGATGTCTTCGATTCTTCTCTCCTAGGGTTTCTACTCCATCACGTGCGCCAAGAACGCAAAATGGCCTTTCCGAAACACTTTTGGGCTTTCATGCAAGATATGAGTCGCAACGGAGTCTTTCGGCACTCCCTTTGAATAGACAAAACTTCTCCGTCTGGAAATGGCACTCGAACTATCCTCGCAAAACAGATGACTTTGGCTCGATGCTTCGACAACCATTCCATTCCAATAACGGCATCTAAACTTCCTAACTCGACAGGTAGAAGATCGATACAGAACTTATGACCTCCTAGTTCCAACGTACAGTCCTCCAATACTTCATTGGACTCGATTGTCTTACCATTGGCCAATTCTATCGAGTAATGGGTGTGCAACTTATTTGACTCTAATCCAAGGGCTTGTTTAAAGTCGGTTGACACAAGACTCAAATCGGCACCGGTATCAAAAAGTAAATAAGCAGCGTGATTGTTTACGAGAAGCGTACCCGTGACAACGTTAGGATCCTCGCGCGTCATCTGCACCCATGACAAAATCCCTGCCACGAGCTTGACCTTTCAGCTTGGGGCAGTCTTTCTTGAAATGGTCAGTGGCTCCACATTCGAAACATCCAGGTTTACCGTCATTGTTCACAACTGCCTTGGCTCGACACTGCACGGTGGGATGTCCCATCCGATTGCACTTCTCGCATTTTATGCTGTCACACGTCCCCACGTGATGGTACTTGCATTTACTGCAAAATGGGTGGGGCCCGTTGTATGGCTTGCGAGTTTCAGTAGCGGTGGCAGCAAAAACTTTGATGGTTTCGGGCTTCTTGTTGGAATTGCCTTCTAAACTTTTCCCTTTCTTGAAGTGGGACCACTTGCGCTTATTTCCAGAACTTTCACCCTTGTCGGATTCTTTTTGGGTCAAGGAACACATGCGAACTGCGTCGTCAGTGAGACTGTGAGCAAGAGTGACAACGTGCTGAATGGAAGTTGGAGCAGCAGTGGGAACCATGCTACGAATCTTAGGAGAAAGTCCCCAAATGTACCTTTCCACCCGCTTGTACTCGGGGGTAACCATGTGGGGAACCAGACGAGAAAGCTCATGAAATCGGGTGGTATAGGCAGCGATTTCCGCCCTGTTCATGGTTAGATTCCAGAATTCGGTTTCCAACTTCTGTAGCTCACTTCGCAGGCAATACTTATCCAACAGCATGGTTTCAGCTCGGTCCACGAGTGATTATAGGCAGCTTCGTGACCCAAGGTCTGCACTTGCAGGTTCCACCATGTCAGTGCTTCATCTTGGAAAGTGCAAGTGACATACTTGATCTTTTGGTCCTCTGAACAACTACTGATATCAAGTACTGACTCGGTTTTCTCGATCCAACGGACAATACCAACTGCTCCTTCTAACCCACGAAAGTTCCAAGGCTTGCATGCAATGAAAGTCTTGTAGGAACACCCACGCACGGTATTCTCTACTTCTTCGGTGTCAAAATGAATGGTTTATCAGTCGATGGAGTCAGCATAAGATAAGATCAAGACTAAGAAGGGATAGGCAAGAGCTTTACCAGTCTCGGGATCCTGGGTTCTGCGTCGGCCTGCTGCGCCCGAACCGCCACTGGAATCGGCGCGGTTCGCTTCATGTTGCGCGATAGCCTGTGCAATTACCCTGGCTAGATCCGCCGAGGTGGTCTGAAAAGCTTCTTCCTCAGAAGTTGTTCGGGTGGTCCTTTTGGGAGGCATGTTCTTCTAATACACAATATTAAAAGAATGAGACACATATCACTGTATAATATTGTCAGCATATGCACCAATCAAAACAACTATATAATCAACACAATATAGGAAACGAAAATACCGCACTTTTTCATAGAAAGTTTAACATACTTGATACAATCTTGTTTCTGCATACAAAATAAAATGGCATACTGCCTTATTAGTTTTTAAACTACTATTACTACTAGCACAATACATGATAACCTATGGGGATGGGGGTGGGAAAGCAGTAGACAAAGCTGCAACGGCTGCAGTCATCCTTACCTCGAGATCATCAACTTTAGCCTCAAGCTCGACGACACGCTCCTCAACTGCGGTGCGTCCCTGATCGGCCTCATACACACGCGTACCTAACTCCGCTAAACGATAGAGGAGAGGATCCCGGGTATGACCCGTCAGATAGAGATCATCCTCAATCTCCCGAACACTCCCTCGCAGCAACCCAATCTCAGCGTCGTGACGTCCAACCACGTCCCGCACAGAGTAGAGGGTGTGATGCACGGGAGCTGGCTCAAAGCCTGTGGGTAACAAAGTGTCAGAGGGAGGCTGAGATGACTCACCGACCTCGAAGGTAGAAGGGACCTTATTGTCGGAGTCCTCATCAGAATAGGCCAAAAATCCATCCACGGTTGGCAGGTAAGTCCTCTTACGAGCATGAGATCTCTTAAGTAGCTTCTTCTTGGGTAGCTCAGGTGCCTCTGGTGCTGGGGGCTGGGGGTCTGCAGATGATGGAGGAGGAAGTACTCGTTTTCGATAGGAGCCGATGGAGGAGCCTCAACTGGAGCGATAGTGTAACACCCCAACCGATGGCGGAAACATCGGGGTGCCACGTATTGATGATTGTTTTCAGTAGCACATGGTATAATATAAATTTTAAATAATTTATTCAAACATAATATCCAAAATGTGAAATAATGTCTAAGAATTCAAATACATAACATCCAAATAATAACTTCAAAAACTTCAAATAAACTTCAAGGTATATCCTCATGCTAACTCAAACCTCAGCTTCGTTGTTACCTGAAACATGTTAATTTTGAAAGTATTTTGGGTCAACATAAGTTGGTGAGAATTACATAGGTTTTTGATAATAAAATGAATAAGATGTTAAGCAATTCATGTGTCATGTTAATCTAGCCCATATGTGAGAAACATATTAGAAATAAATCGAGTGCATAATCAACCCTGTTGACTGTTATAAATAATACATACCATACACTTATGGTCCCAATGAATAATGTTATGCGATAACAAACACCCACGTAACCTTTGTAGGAGGCACGTATCCGGGTGGGATTGTCAGTCCAATAGATCTATCAATGTATACCGTCGGCTGATCAATGTTAATGATTATGCTAGAATGTGCTTACTCTAATCATGTTCAAGACAATATGCAACATAGAAAACACACAAACACATTGATGATTGAATTGCAAAAAGTGTTATAACATGTTTCACCCCAAAAGTGGTGATAAAAGGGGCTATGTAAACTCACCTTAGCAAATGTTAACTTGTTGAAAATGATATGATAATTGTGTTGCCCAAAGTGATTCCAAATATTACCCTATAATGAGGTAATATATAATAAGTCTAAGTCTAATAACTAATATGTGTATCCTAGGGTTTCGATTTGGGGATAATCAATTGTTAAATTTTAATTTAAAAATGTTAATTAAATAAAGAAAATTGAATAATTAATGAAAAATAGTCTTTTTATAAAGTTTGAATTTTGAATGAGTACAATAAAGTGTTTGAAGCAATAAAATAATTTTTATAAAATTATTTCATTTTAAATAGATTTTTAAATCTATTTATTTATAAATAGTCAATTATTAACTTTAATATTCAAAAATACTAAAATTAAAGAAATTTATTTTTAAAAATCATAATTCTGTTCTAAATGATTAAAAATAATTTGTGTAAAATTTTGGTGTAAAAATGATGAAGATTGGATTTATTATGAATTAAATATGATTAAATCTTACAAAAATTGATTAAAAATAATAAATAAATGATTTTACTGAATTAAAAATTATTTCAGTAAAGTTTAACTTTATAAAAAGTTAGGATAATTTTTGTGGAATTTAATAAAACTGTTTTGATATAATAATGGATTTTTATAATTATAATAGTATAAAAATGATTTAATTATTATAATTATTAAATAAAAGAATTTCTGAAAAATAAAAATTGTAAATAAATCTTTTATATCAGATTAACTAATAATAATTTTTTTAGAATTTATAAAAGAGTTTAGGTATTTTAAAAAGAATTTAAAAGATTAAAGGATTAATATATATATATATGTAATTAATGTTTGTTTAATAAAAAGAAAAGAAAAGAAAAGAAAGCACAAAAACCGGTCAGAGCCGGACTCGAACCCGGGTGACCACGATACAAGACCAGAGTCACAACCACTTGGCCTAGGCCGGTGGTTGTGATGGATCTGGATTCAAAATAAATAAATACGCGATGCAGATTCTGGTTTATCCCCAAACCACAACGACGAACCCTAGATAAATCAATTGATTGATTCAGGCAACAATAGCCCGATTAATGTTAGGGCTATTGTTGCTTGAATGCCGATGAACTAAACCCACTAAAACAATTGAACTCACAGTGCTGTGATGATGATTATGATCGGGTCAATGAGAAAAGTCAATCACGAGCAATTAACAACGAACAGAGCCGTGTAAGAGAGAAATAGAGATTGAGAGAGAGGTATGAGCGAGTTTTCAAGGTCCAGGAGGTCTCAATTTGTACTAATAGATTAGGGTTAGGGTTAATTGGATCGTTGACTTTCCTTGTAATAATACGCGGCCAATTAGACGATTAGGGCAACAATTGCCGTGTAATTGTTGTTCAATTAAGTTGGATTGGGCCGGATTATGCACGAAGATACCATAGATAGCATTATTATGTGTTAATACCACGGATTGGGCAACAAGGTATCCCACAGTTGACTTTTCAAGTCAACTGTGAGGATTTTAAACGCGCGTATATAATTATTATCAATCCGGGTTATAACAAGAAACTGGCTTAGCCCAGTTGGTTTGTGCATTGGTGTTGGTTGAGCCGGCCTTGGCGCGGGTTCGAATCCCGGCCAAGGCAACATTTTTTTGATTTTATTTAACACACACACATTTATATATAATAATATATATATCATTAGGGTTCCAAAATAACGACAAAAATAATAAATGCGACGATAATAATAATTGCGAGGGTAAATATGAAACTTGACGTTTTTATTAATGTTGGTGCGTAACGTACAAGAATTTAATGCGTAATGTTACAGTCTCCCCTACTTTTAGGAACTTCGTCCCGAAGTTGGAGTTGGAGAGTCTGGTGGAAAAAGATGCGGATACTTCGACTTCATCTGGTCTTTACGCTCCCAAGTGAACTCTGGGCCTCGTTTAGATTCCCAACGAACCTTAACGATCGGAATACGACTGCGCTTGAGTTTCTTGACTCCAGTGTCAACAATCTCGACGGGTTTCTCGATAATGTGCATGCTTTCATCGATTTGCACATCCTCAAGAGGAACATGAAGGTTCTCATCTGCTAAGCATTTCTTGAGATTCGAAACATGGAAGGTCGGATGAACATTGCTTAGCTCGGGTGGAAGCTCAAGTCTGTAAGCCACTTTCCCAACTCTGTCAAGAATTTTGAAGGGGCCTACGTATCGAGGAGCTAGTTTTCCCTTTCTACCGAAACGAATAACTCCTTTCCAAGGGGATACCTTAAGTAGCACAAGGTCCCCAACTTGAAATTCCAAGGGTTTACGACGTTTATCAGCATAACTCTTTTGGCGACTACGAGCCTTGAGAAGATTATCCTGAATAAGCTGGATTTTGTCTGTGGTTTCCTGGATTAGTTCGGGTCCAGTAATGCGAGCTTCACCAACCTCGGTCCAACAGACAGGAGAACGACATTTCCGACCATAGAGTGCCTCAAAAGGAGCCATGTTAATGCTGGCGTGATAACTGTTGTTGTATGAAAACTCAACCAAAGGGAGATGAGAATCCCATGCGCCACCAAAATCGATGACACATGCCCTGAGCATGTCCTCAAGTGTCTGGATGGTTCGTTCAGTCTGACCATCCGTTTGAGGGTGATAAGCAGTGCTCAGGTTCAACTTGGTACCCAAAGCATCTTGTAGAGATCCCCAAAAGTGAGAGGTGAAACGACCATCGCGATCAGAAATAATGTCCAAAGGTATACCGTGACGACATACGATTTCACTTACGTACATCTTTGCCAACCTTTCCACAGAATACTTCTCACGAATAGGTAGAAAGTGAGCTGACTTGGTCAAACGATCGACGATTACCCAAATACTGTCAAAACCTTTGGGTGTGCGAGGGAGTTTGGTGATGAAATCCATAGCTATGCTCTCCCATTTCCAGACAGGAATCTCTGGTTGTTCAAGCATACCAGATGGTCGTTGATGTTCAGCCTTAACCTTGGAACAAGTGAGGCATTTTGCGACGAATAGAGCAATGTCTTTCTTCATACCAGGCCACCAATAAGAATAACGAAGATCTTGGTACATCTTGTCAGCTCCAGGATGAATAGAATAACGAGACTTATGAGCCTCGTTCATGAGAAAAGTACGAAGATCATCACGGTCGGGAATCCACAGTCGATTAAGAAAATAAAGGAGACCATCGGGTTTGGTTTCAAGTTGAGTCTCAGCACCACAAGACATTTCATCGTACATGTTACCTTGGGTGACTGAGGTGTGTTGAGCCTGGAGAATGCGATCTCGAAGATCAGTACGAACTCTCGCACATTGGAGTTTGACACGCTCTTTACGACTAAGTGCGTCAGCCACAACATTCGCCTTGCCAGGATGGTAGCGAATTTCGCAATCATAGTCGTTAAGTAATTCAACCCAACGTCGTTGCCTCATGTTAAGATTCTTTTGGTCGAAGACATGTTGGAGACTTTTGTGGTCCGTGAACACCACACATTTGGTCCCATAGAGATAATGTCTCCAAATCTTGAGTGCAAAGACAACAGCACCCAATTCGAGATCATGGGTGGTATAATTTTTCTCGTGAATCTTGAGTTGTCGAGACGCATAAGCGATAACTTTTCCTCGTTGCATGAGAACACAACCGAGACCTTGGTTCGATGCATCACAGTAGACCACGAAATCATCATTACCATCAGGTAGAGATAAGACAGGAGCTTCACAGAGTTTCAGCTTAAGAGTTTCAAACGCTTCCTCTTGCTTAGGTCCCCACTCATAGGGTTTACCCTTGTGAGTTAAGGTAGTGAGAGGAACAGCGATCTTGGAGAAATTGGCGATGAATCGACGATAATAACCAGCCAACCCAAGAAAAGAACGGACTTCCGTGGGAGTGGTAGGAACACTCCAATTCTTCACAGCTTCGATTTTCGCAGGATCAACATGAATTCCGTTCATATCAATGACATGTCCCAAAAATTGAACTTCTTTAAGCCAAAATTCACATTTTGAGAACTTGGCGTACAGTTGTTCTTTCTTCAGGAGACTCAAGATGGAGTGAAGATGTTGCTCGTGATCGGATTTTG
Organism: Ambrosia trifida; assembly: GCA_028751855.1. Classification (NCBI taxonomy): domain Eukaryota; kingdom Viridiplantae; phylum Streptophyta; class Magnoliopsida; order Asterales; family Asteraceae; genus Ambrosia; species Ambrosia trifida. The sequence continues at coordinate 56,882,714 of CM054128.1, read as the reverse complement.
ATTTAGAGTAAATCAAAATATCATCGATGAAAACGATCACGAATTTGTCGAGATAGGGTCTACAAACCCGATTCATCAGATCCATAAATACCGCGGGAGCATTGGTCAAACCGAAAGGCATAACCATGAATTCATAGTGACCGTAGCGAGTGCGAAAAGCTGTCTTGGGAATATCTTCATCGTGGACTCTAAGCTGATGATAACCAGAACGAAGATCAATCTTCGAGAAGTGGGTTGCTCCTTGAAGTTGATCGAAGAGATCGTCAATCCTAGGAAGTGGATAACGATTCTTGATGGTGAGTTTGTTGAGTTCACGGTAGTCAATACACATCCGAAGAGAACCATCCTTCTTTTTAACAAATAAGACAGGGGCTCCCCATGGAGAAGAACTAGGGCGTATGAACCCTTTATCAGAGAGTTCCTGTAATTGACTAGCAAGTTCTTGCATCTCAGAGGGTGCAAGACGATAAGGAGCTTTAGCTATAGGATTAGCACCAGGAACAAGATCAATACGAAACTCCACTTGTCGAGCAGGAGGCAAACCAGGTAAATCCTCTGGAAAGACTTCAGGATAGTCACGAATAATAGGAATGTCTTGGATACTCTTGCCTTTGTCCTTCTTCTCTATCACGTTAGCTAAGAAGGCTGTATACCCCTTTCGTAAGTACTTTTGGGCAGTAGTACAAGACATAAGCTTAAGCTCACCACAGGGTTTCTCACCATAGATCTTCAAAATCTCACCAGATTCGAGAGGAATGCGTATGACTTTCTCGAAGCACAGAATTTCGGCACGATGAGTTGACAACCAGTCCATGCCTACTATAACATCAAAACTACCAAGATGCATGGGAATAAGATCGATAGGGAAGGTATGATCATTGAGATTCAACAAGCAGTTACGAATAATAGAACCGATCGAAATAGACTTCCCGTTAGCTACCTCTACCACAAAAGGGTCTTCTAGATTAGTGTGGGGTAAGTTAAGTAAAGGTTCAAACTTCAGTGACACGAATGACTTATCAGCTCCTGAATCAAATAATATGGATGCATAGTGATTATTAATGAGAAACGTACCATTCACCACTTCATTGTTGTCACGGGCCTGATTAGCGTTGAGATTGTAGGCGCGACCTCGAGCACCTTGGTTCTGATTGCGGTTCTGGTTTTGGTTTTGGTTTTGGTTACGGTTACGGTTAGGACAGTTGTTGATGTAGTGATTAGGGTTGCCACACTCGTAGCATTGACCACGAGTAGGCCTGTTGTTTTGTTGGTTTTGGTTGGGAGCTGGGTTGTTGTTGTCTTGGGCAGCAGGAGATCGACAGACGTTCACCAGGTGACCATACCTTTGACACTTAGTACAGAATCGACATGGCACCTGTGTGGGATGGTGATACTTGCAAGTGTTGCACAGAGGGTGAGGTCCGGTGTATGGTTTCTTGGCTGGGTTTTGGGCAGCAGGTGGAGTAGCAGCAACCATGTAGTTTCTAGCCTTGCGCTTCTTGTTGCTTGAGGTCTCAGGCTTGACTTCAATTGCAGGCTGTGGAGTATCTTTGGCAACAGTCTTCTTAGAGCCCTTGCGAACCAGAGTACCATTCTTCACATGATTATCAGTAAGAGTGGCCGCTAGACGTTTGGCCTCTTCCAGAGTTGCAGGATTTCTGCCCCAAACAGTGTCCTGGATTTGCATGGGCAGACCACCGATGTACTTCTCGATGGCTACCGGTAGAGGAGTAACCTTGTGTGGCAACAATAAGCTAAGCTCATGAAAGCGGGTGTTGTAGGCAAGATTTTCCCCACTATCTTGAGCCAAGGTGTGAAACTCATCCTCAAGCTTTTTAACTTCATTTCGAGGACAGAACTCCTCCTTCATGATCTCTTTGACCTGGTCCCAAGTCATAGCAAGAGCAACTTCGGCCCCACGAGTACGCTTTTCTTCATTCCACCATGTGAGTGCTCGTTTATGGAGAACACTCATGGCGTAACGAACCTTGAAATTGTTGGGGCACTCACTGTTGATGAAGGTATTTTCAATACCCTCAAACCATTGGAGAAGTCCAGTAGCTCCTTCTTCACCGCTGAACTTTGGAGGGTTACAAGAGTTGAAGTGCTTGAGGGTGCAAGCTTGGGGTCCATTGCCATTGCCATTGCCATTGCCATTCCCGTTCCCGTTGTTGTGACCATTCCCATTCAATTGGATGACTTGAGCAAGCAAATTGGGAACCAGAGTTGCGATTTGCTGCGCCATTTGTTGAGAAATGATTGCAGCCAGTTGAGCATCGACCCCATTGTTGTTGTGGTTAGGAGCTTGGTCATGGTTGTGGTTATGGTTATCACTACCTTCTGCGGGGTTCTCACCATTGCTGTTGCGAGTGCTGCGACGAGGAGGCATGATCTGTAATAGACACAATGAAATGAATGAGAGTTCATATAAGGAATGTAATCATTTATTCATTAATCAAAACGAATAAACGAAAACGTTGACTTATCAAAGATTCTAAATTCTAATAACATATGAAGACATGCTTTAGCCTATAAGTGAACACTCATCCCGAGAATTCCCAGGTAGGCATCCGGGTCCCTCGTCTGATTGGGATATATGCGCAATGCCAGCCTAGACAGAAGACTCAGAATACAGGCGTTCACCCTTCCAGATTGCACGTGTTCGTTATTAAAATCTAGAACTTCGACGAGATCTCAAGGGGGTTCAGGTTAAACCTGAGGATTTTGTCCTATTAATCTAATGGTGGATCAGGATTGCAGCAGACAATTAAGAGTAGTCACAAGTAGGTTTAAGGCATAGGATAAGGATAGGATTAGGGAAGCAATTAGGGTTACAAGTAGGAGAAGCAAGTACTGTTTTAGTCCCTAAGGTTATAGTCTAGATTATTTTCTAATAACCTAATTCCCTATAACCAAGGCTCTGATACCAATCTGTAACACCCCAACCGATGGCGGAAACATCGGGGTGCCACGTATTGATGATTGTTTTCAGTAGCACATGGTATAATATAAATTTTAAATAATTTATTCAAACATAATATCCAAAATGTGAAATAATGTCTAAGAATTCAAATACATAACATCCAAATAATAACTTCAAAAACTTCAAATAAACTTCAAGGTATATCCTCATGCTAACTCAAACCTCAGCTTCGTTGTTACCTGAAACATGTTAATTTTGAAAGTATTTTGGGTCAACATAAGTTGGTGAGAATTACATAGGTTTTTGATAATAAAATGAATAAGATGTTAAGCAATTCATGTGTCATGTTAATCTAGCCCATATGTGAGAAACATATTAGAAATAAATCGAGTGCATAATCAACCCTGTTGACTGTTATAAATAATACATACCATACACTTATGGTCCCAATGAATAATGTTATGCGATAACAAACACCCACGTAACCTTTGTAGGAGGCACGTATCCGGGTGGGATTGTCAGTCCAATAGATCTATCAATGTATACCGTCGGCTGATCAATGTTAATGATTATGCTAGAATGTGCTTACTCTAATCATGTTCAAGACAATATGCAACATAGAAAACACACAAACACATTGATGATTGAATTGCAAAAAGTGTTATAACATGTTTCACCCCAAAAGTGGTGATAAAAGGGGCTATGTAAACTCACCTTAGCAAATGTTAACTTGTTGAAAATGATATGATAATTGTGTTGCCCAAAGTGATTCCAAATATTACCCTATAATGAGGTAATATATAATAAGTCTAAGTCTAATAACTAATATGTGTATCCTAGGGTTTCGATTTGGGGATAATCAATTGTTAAATTTTAATTTAAAAATGTTAATTAAATAAAGAAAATTGAATAATTAATGAAAAATAGTCTTTTTATAAAGTTTGAATTTTGAATGAGTACAATAAAGTGTTTGAAGCAATAAAATAATTTTTATAAAATTATTTCATTTTAAATAGATTTTTAAATCTATTTATTTATAAATAGTCAATTATTAACTTTAATATTCAAAAATACTAAAATTAAAGAAATTTATTTTTAAAAATCATAATTCTGTTCTAAATGATTAAAAATAATTTGTGTAAAATTTTGGTGTAAAAATGATGAAGATTGGATTTATTATGAATTAAATATGATTAAATCTTACAAAAATTGATTAAAAATAATAAATAAATGATTTTACTGAATTAAAAATTATTTCAGTAAAGTTTAACTTTATAAAAAGTTAGGATAATTTTTGTGGAATTTAATAAAACTGTTTTGATATAATAATGGATTTTTATAATTATAATAGTATAAAAATGATTTAATTATTATAATTATTAAATAAAAGAATTTCTGAAAAATAAAAATTGTAAATAAATCTTTTATATCAGATTAACTAATAATAATTTTTTTAGAATTTATAAAAGAGTTTAGGTATTTTAAAAAGAATTTAAAAGATTAAAGGATTAATATATATATATATATGTAATTAATGTTTGTTTAATAAAAAGAAAAGAAAAGAAAAGAAAGCACAAAAACCGGTCAGAGCCGGACTCGAACCCGGGTGACCACGATACAAGACCAGAGTCACAACCACTTGGCCTAGGCCGGTGGTTGTGATGGATCTGGATTCAAAATAAATAAATACGCGATGCAGATTCTGGTTTATCCCCAAACCACAACGACGAACCCTAGATAAATCAATTGATTGATTCAGGCAACAATAGCCCGATTAATGTTAGGGCTATTGTTGCTTGAATTCCGATGAACTAAACCCACTAAAACAATTGAACTCACAGTGCTGTGATGATGATTATGATCGGGTCAATGAGAAAAGTCAATCACGAGCAATTAACAACGAACAGAGCCGTGTAAGAGAGAAATAGAGATTGAGAGAGAGGTATGAGCGAGTTTTCAAGGTCCAGGAGGTCTCAATTTGTACTAATAGATTAGGGTTAGGGTTAATTGGATCGTTGACTTTCCTTGTAATAATACGCGGCCAATTAGACGATTAGGGCAACAATTGCCGTGTAATTGTTGTTCAATTAAGTTGGATTGGGCCGGATTATGCACGAAGATACCATAGATAGCATTATTATGTGTTAATACCACGGATTGGGCAACAAGGTATCCCACAGTTGACTTTTCAAGTCAACTGTGAGGATTTTAAACGCGCGTATATAATTATTATCAATCCGGGTTATAACAAGAAACTGGCTTAGCCCAGTTGGTTTGTGCATTGGTGTTGGTTGAGCCGGCCTTGGCGCGGGTTCGAATCCCGGCCAAGGCAACATTTTTTTGATTTTATTTAACACACACACATTTATATATAATAATATATATATCATTAGGGTTCCAAAATAACGACAAAAATAATAAATGCGACGATAATAATAATTGCGAGGGTAAATATGAAACTTGACGTTTTTATTAATGTTGGTGCGTAACGTACAAGAATTTAATGCGTAATGTTACAGATAGGAGCCGGTGGAGGAAGTACTCGTTTTCGAGGTGTGTACATCAGACGCACACCACCCGGATATGGGCGATAAGAACGGAACGATGGCATCCTAGGCCCTGGATGCGGTAGTGGTGCATCCTCCTGCTGTGTCTCTCCAGCGGGCACAACATTCTCGTCGTCCGAAACGACGTGGTCTACCTGCATGTTGTCGTCCTCGACGTCTGAATCACTGGAATTGCGCTTATAGCCCTGCTGAACGTCCTCGGCTAGAGGGCTGTCTGGTACATGCTCGTCCTCAGAATCCGGGATAGTTATAGGGGAACCGCTGGGTGCCATGATCCTGGAAATCAATGAACCCACGTGTATGTCAGAAATCATGTAGTGTACTTAATATATCTACTAATGTGTGAAGTATGTAACTGGCATGGAACTTGCGTAGCGCGTAGGGATAGTTGTTGTGTTTCATTTCATAGGAAAACATTTCAAAAATAAAATTTTGTTAAGATTATAGTTGACTCAAAAGAATCTTAGTTCGCTATAACCTTGTGCTCTGATACCACTCTGTCACACCCCGCCTAAGGCGGAAACATGGAGTGCAACTGAAATGATTTCCAAGCAGAAAAGTCACACGGGCATCATTTAATAAAACATGAATTCCATTTAAAACATTAAAGTCTTACAAAACATAACATTGATTGTTTGAATTAGAAACCATTATTAAAAGTGTTTAGATCAAAACATCACAACAACAGTTCAAAAGATGGTATCCCTTAAATGCTCGCACGCGACCTTCCCAAGTTCCATGCTCCATGTTAATTTCCTGAAAAACATGCAAGAAAAATATATGGGTCAACATAAAGTTGGTGAGTTCACGGGTTTTTGTATGTTGGACCTGTAATCCCAAATCCGACTAAATTACTGCCTAGCTAGGGCAATAATCAATATGTGATCTGACATGAGCCCATAACCAAACCTTGACATGCTGTGCCTCGCCCATTGTACACTCAAGACAATGAATGAATGTGAAATACTAGCACTCTTTTGATATCTGTCATCCGGTCAGAGCGACTGACCAAGAGTGGGGGGGGGGGGTGTCAACCCAATAGATCTATTCTGGTGTTTCATGGCTAAGTCCATAGCTAATGGTTACAATATGATGTATGACACGAGGGCTTAATGGATCCTGAACCTTGATGTCTCATGTTCACATAACAGTCATGTATGTAACTAAAAACTAAAAACTGTACGCATGTTTTCCCCCCTAGAAAATGTAAAAACAGTGAAAAGGGGTAGTGAAACTCACCTTGTGTGTCTGGAATGTAATACTGAGCCTGGAGCTAGAGTACTTGACCTACGTGTCCTATGTAAGGAGGGAAATTTTAGGTCTATGTTACCTGTATTCTTTACAAGTTGTTCCAATATTATTTTTGTTCTTGTAACTTAAACCCTTCTAAGTTTGGTGTGGCTTTGATGTAAGGGTTTATATATATATTACCTCTTGTTTCCCAAAAGATACAATGTTTATCTTTTATAGGCTCAATATCATGGTTTCTAGGTGTAACTTTTCCCATAATGTGACCCACCTTATGTTTTGTGTTGCTAAATTTACCATTTTTATGTAGTCTAGTGACCTTGGTGAAAATAACATCATCTTTAGTGAAAACATCACTTTTTATTGGTAAAACATGTATCATTATACAATTTGGATGGGTGTATGTGTTCCATATTGTAGGCTTTGAAATCTTTAATTTGACATGTGTGTAAATCTTTCTAATCTAAGTATCTTTAACTTACTATTTTAATAAGTCTAGTAACCCTTGTGAAAATAATGACATCCCATGTTAAAAATATGACTTTTCTTGAAAAAATATGTATCTTTTCAAGCTTTGTTATTGTTCCAGACTTGTCACACATGACTATCACTTATCAACACCATGTCTTATGTTAATGAGTTAGAAATCATATAAGTTTTCTTTTAAAACTTTCGACCCTATGGTGTACGTAAACACATGCATTTTCCAACTACATTATGCATTTCAAGTCATAAGCTTACTTATTTTACTTAGTTTTAGTTACAAGTGTCAACACTAAGTGAACAACTTGGTGTAGAAGAGGAAACATGATTATAAAAACACAAGTTAGAAATGAGGTTACACCTTCTAGTGTTTAAGAAAAGTGAGGGAATTAGGGGCCTTGTTCGCCTTGGTTAAGCTCCTTGTACCCCTAGATTTCCCTTGAAAGTTGGTGGTTTTTGGTAGTGTAATATAGCCGAGAGGGGGGGGGGGGGTTGGTGGCTATGTTTGAGCGTATTGTTTGTATTTTAACTAGTTAATTTACTAGTCTTTTATGGACATAATATTTGGACAACTCCTGTATATGGACATTGTTTGTTTTCGTTCTTGATTGGATTACAATTGTGCTCTTATATTCCATTGTACGAATTCCCAGGGCTAGGTTTTTTCTTGAATTTCCCATAGTTTATGGTAACTATTCGACTAGTCGTGAAATTGTTTCCACTAGTGTGCTTAATGCTAGACTGTCTATTTCTAGATTGACTTGTTGGAACCCTGTGTGGCCCATTTGTAATGGAATATGCAAAATGTAATGTCATGCATAACGTATACGTTTAGTCAAGTGTAGGGATATGACCTGTGATTTTGACGGGTGTCACAGTGAACTTCCTCTCGGATCCCGCAGAAGGGAGATCCACCCTACGACCAACAGATCTCCCTGTCTTCGGGTGGGCCCGGGGGGGGGGGGGGAGCATGCTTGTGTTGACCTGACGGGTGTATCTCCTCTATTTGGGTTGAGGGATAGTGGGTTTGTAGCAGGGCAAGCGGTGCCAAAGCAGAGGCAAAGAAGGTAGAAAAACATGCTAAAGCATGTGAGGAGAACCAACATGTTTTCGTACCCTTGGCTTTTGATACCTTTGGCTCATTGGCACCGGAGGCTGTCTGTTTCCTGACCAGAGTCCAGCGGGTTATTCATAGTAGTGTCTCGGCTTCAGGTGGGCAGGGTTACGATTTTAGTAAATTAGGGTTTGCCATTCAGAAAGGAGTGGTGGCGCAGCTTGTTGCCTGCCTGCCCGCTATCTTGATATAATTTTCTAAGTCATGGAATGAAAATGAGATATAATAAAAAAATTATGCTATATAAATATAAAATATTAATAAAACTAATATTATGAGCCTGAAGAGCTTCACATGCCAAGCTCGTGATCGGGCTCAATATGGCTCGACTCATTTCAAACTTATTATTAAGCCGATCTTGACTAGCTTGCGAGTTGTTCGTCTCGTTTGCACTCCTATTCAATACTTTAACCAATGTCAATAGGCTTGTATATTTTAATTAATAAATTACAAATGGACTTGGTTATGGCATGTAAGTTTATATCTATTTTTATGTTATGCTTATATAAAAAACTTTGAGGGTGTGTTGTGTTTTAATAAAATTAATAGGTAATGTTATATAATTTTCAGGGGTAATATGTCACACCCTCAAATATCCACTGCGGGGTTTATACCACGAGGCGCATGACATACCAGGATCCCATAGCCATAAGTCATATGAACGAACTCTAAATATCCAAACCATTTAGTTCGTTTTCAAAAACCAAGTTTAGTTAAGCTGCGAAAGCGTAAACCAAATTTAAACCTTTTAATACCATGCGCACAACAACGCGCCCAAATTAAAACCATATGAAGGAAAACGTAAAATCATAATATGTAATTTAGGTGTATGCCCAAGACCCCAAATGCAGTGAAGTGTGCAGTGCTTTCTAATTGTGGCACCGGAAGCTAAGTACCTGCAAAAGCAAGTATATCGTGGGTCAACAAACAGTGTTGGTGAGTTCACAAAGTAAAGAAAGTGAGTAAGTAAATGCGCTGGTTTCCAAAACCACGTAACCAAGTAAAAGCATAAGTAATTAAGTTTGTTCCAAAAACCGTGTAACCACTAGTTCATCGCATGCGAAGGGTAGCTAACCCATTCATGATAACTAACACCGATATACCGAACTGCTAATGTACGTGTTGTCACAAATGTGAGCAGTTTGCCTTGCATCATTGCCTATCAACAATGATAATTTGTTAAGTTATAGTTCACTCCCGCACTCCCCCGAGCCGGTGTGAGGTTTGTCAGACCTAATAGTGCTATCAACTAATAACCCGCTTGCCATAACCCGACAACTCATTCAGTATGTGAAGGACTTACAGTGATAGTGTTGGTTTAGTTCATCAAGGACAAAGTTTGCGAACTAGCAAAACCCGACCCCTATTACAAATTTCACTAGGTGAGTATATATTCATAACCAACACACCATGCAACTCGTTTGTCCAAGACTTCTAAAGTTCAAACCTTGTAGTGACACCAAATGACTCTACATCACAATTAAGTCCTACGTATCCCGTTGGTGATCATATTGTTTATTATTAGTTTTATATCTCATACACTTCTCATATAAGCATTCATACAAGTGAATGTCAAATACATACCATATAAGACTCCAAATAGTCACGTAAACATCCCTTACACAATCTGTGTTTTTATGGCAGATTGTGCGCTGTGAAAAATGAATTATTCAAAATACTTAACAAACGAATTAAACTCCCAAATTTTTACTGAATATTCATTGGGATTCAGTTGATAACCCATATTTTTGTTTTTTCTCAAAACCAAACACAAAAGTTATTAAAATTCATACAACACAGCTATGTCCAGAAAATTTCCACAGCAGGTCAGTTTAGTAGAAAAAATTCCAAAAATTGTGTATTCACACAAACGAGGTGAATCCACTTGGAAAAGCCAAGGTTTCCAGTGTTGACCTACTGTCCAAATTTGATAACTTAACCCTTTGTAAAACTTGAGTTATGACCGTTTAAATTTGACCCAATTTATAACTCCGAAAATCTGATATGACCTTTAATCAAATAAAATTCCAAAAACATATCAAACGACATCCAAATCAGATGATTTTACCCATTCTAAAAATCTAAGACCATGTACAATCCATTCATGTAAAGAATCTATCAAAACAATCAATTTAACATCACAATACAGACCCTACAAAACACCCTAACGAATCTGTCAGAAAACTGTTACTTGCACCCCAAGTTATTCATAAACCCTAATCATCCATAATCACCTATTCCATGAAATCCTCCTATACAATCAAGTTAAAATCTGTATTTTTCACATTCCTAAACCCTAATTATAATCACATACATCAATTCTCATAAACCTCCATGCAAAACATCTAAGAATTTACACAACACATACACATGCGATTCATACTCATAGAGTTTCTAGGGTTTTTAAAACTTTTCAAAACATTAACAATTATCATAAAAGTTATAAAAAATTATACCTTTCAATGCAAGAAATCCTCAAGGTTTAGAGATTCCACCCAACAGTTACACCACTTGGATTAATCAAGAGGATTTGTTGTTTGATTGAAATTGAGAAAGAGTGGGGGTGGGGGTGTTTACGGCACAAGGGGTAGGGGTTAGGGTTTCTTATTTTTTTTATCAATATTTATAAGAGGATTTGGCTTGTTGCCCAAGTAATTGGGTTTTAGGGCTTTTTAGGTTGCTAACCGGACTAGTTAATCATGTTTTAGCCCAATACTGGACCCGATAATATTAACCACCCCAACCTACATAAAAACTATTATTTTTATTATCTCAATACATATTAATCATAGAGTGCACATAATTTGCATAGTTTACGTACTAACTTTCAGTTAAGCGATAATTCACATAAACATGTAATCCACATAAACATGTTACTTCACGTTCATCATAATTCCATTGTGCACATTATCATGTATGCCAGATAATTCATCAACGTTCGGGATACAGGACTCGTGTGTGCATTGTGATGATAACTTTACTTATTATAATGTAACATATAGGAAGACCTTCCTAACTAACCCTAGTCAAGTGTTTAGTCACGTATGCACATGCAAGTTAACTAGAGTTCAGTTAAAGTAGGAACCTGAAAATGCAGGGTGTCACATCATCCCCAAGTTGAAAATAATTTTGTCCCGAAATTCAGTAAGTAAACAGTAAAGCCAGCTTAGTAATGTCTTAGTAATGTGCTTGGTTCCTGGATGTCACATCATCCCCATTTTGAAAGGAATTTCGCCCCGAAATTCACTTTGAAAGAGCTGCTTTACGTTTAGTGTTTGGTTTATTCATAGTTTCAGGTTCACTAAAGAGATGTGGGTATTTAAGCCGCATTTGATCCATGCGTTCCCACATGTATTCCGGTCCTAGACAGGAACTCCATAGTACCTTAATAATAGGTATAGTGTTTTGTTTGAGTTTCTTGACACCCCGCTCAAGAATCTCCTCTGGTTCTTTCATGAACCGTAGCCGATCGTCCACTTGGATCTCCTCTAGTGGCACCATTAGTGTTGTATCCAACATGCATTTCTTTAGATTTGATGCGATACGTGGGATACATCGTGTACCCCACCGAGTTTATTAAGCGAGTTTAACTTGTAAGCTACCAGACCAATCCTTTCGACAATCTCGAATGGTGCAATGTATCGCGGGTCAGCTTTCCCTGTTTTCCAAAGGTACCACCCCCTACCAAGGTGACACCTTCAACAGAACCTTGTCCCTAACCTGGAACTCTAAATGTTTCCTACGCTTATCAGCGTAGCTTTTTTGTCGATCACGAGCAGCAGCCATCCGGTTTCTGATTTGCACTATCTTCTCAGAAGTTTCGTGCACGAGTTCGGGACCTGTTAGCTGGCTATCTCCAACTTCAGTCCAGCAGATGGGAGACCTACACTTGCGTCCATAAAGTGCCTCAAAAGGCTCACACTGTATCGAAGTGTGGTAACTATTGTTATACGAGAATTCAATCAAAGGCAAGTGCTTATCCCAACTGTTGCCAAAATCCACCACGCATGCCCGTAGTAGATCTTCCAATGTTTGGATGGTACATTTACTCTGTCCATCCGTCTTTGGGTGATAGGCTGTGCTCATATCTAAGCGAGTCCCTAAAGCGTTTTGGAGAGTAGTCCAAAACTGAGAAGTGAATCGCGCATCGCGATCAGATATAATAGAAGTAGGCATCCCGTGCCTAGAGACCACCTCCTTGATGTAGAGATTAGCTAATTTCTCCAGCGAGTCGGTTTCCTTTATTGCTAGAAAATGTGCCGATTTATTTAAATGATCCATGATAACCCAAATCATGTTATGGCTAGTTGGCGTTCTAGGAAGCTTTGTGATGAAATCCATAAAAATTCCGTCCTATTTCCACATAGGGATTTCTGGTTGCTGGAGTAGGGCTGAAGGGTTCTGATATTCAATCTTAACCTTCGCACAAGTCAAGCACTTACTAACATAAGTGGCTATCTCAGCTTTCATGTTTGGCCACTAGTAAAGAGTTTTGAGATCTTGGTATATCTTGTCCGAACCAGGATGTACCGAATATCGAGAGGTGTGAGCTTCATCGAGCACCAGTTGTCTGAGATCCCCAAAACGTGGTATCTAGACTCGATTCATAAAGTATTGAAGACCATTTGTCTTTAGTTCCAGGTGCTTATCCGCACCATGTAAAGTTTCATGCCCGATGTTTTCTTCTTTCAAAGCCTCGCCCTGGGCTTCACGTATGTTTTCAGGAAGATTAGAATGTATGGTAAGTTATAAAGCTTGCACCCGTTTGGGTTTTGTTTCCTTACGACTGAGGGCATCAGCTACTACATTAGCTTTCCCTAGATGATATTTGATGGCATAGTCATTATCATTCAGAAGCTCGACATATGGATGCTATCTCATGTTCAGCTCCTTTTGATCGAATATGTGTTGGAGGCTCTTTTGGTCAGTGAAGATCGTACACTTCGTCCCATAGAGGTAATGCCTCCACATATTTAGAGAAAAAACCACTGCTCCCAGTTCCAAGTCATGGGTGGTGTAATTCTTTTCATGAACCTTCAATTGACGTGAGGCATACGCGATCACCTTATCGCGCTGCATCAGCACACACCCTAACCCTTGGATAGACGCATCACAGTATGTGATACCCCGCAATTTTAGGTTCTCACTTTAACTAAACTCTAGTTACATTCCTTGCATTATACTTAACTAGGGTTAGCTAAATAGGACACACGTTGCACAGTTATAGGTTAATAACTACATGAAGTGGTAATTCGGGGAATTATCATACTGTATACAAGATTAGTGAATCTCGGACGTTGGTGAACAATGAAGTTAAATAATTGTGAATTAATTGATTGAGATTGATTGCAATTACGTGCTTTTATGATACTCTGTGAAACTATGTGCAAACTATATGCGATTACATGAACTTAAACCGAATACGTTAATAAAAACCATAATGGATGGACCATTAGGATGGTTGGGGTCTTAACACATGGGGTTACACTTGTTATGGTCCAAAATAGCGAAAACATCGAAGTAAACGGGCAGTACAACGAAGCAGGATGCCCGGAGCAAGCCGGGGAGCTGTAAGCGGCCGCTCACAGGCTCCGCGCGGCCGCTTCCGGGTGTCTGTCAAGCCCAAACCGCCTTAAACCTCTATTTAAGCAATCTTAAGCCTCATACAACCCCTAAACTCAACCTTAATCGCCCCCATACACCTATTTACGAAAATATCAGCCTCTAGCACCTGCTAAGGCTCAAGAACATCGATCGGGAAGCTTCAAGAGAATTCGATTGATTGTTTTGAAGAGCTTGCGGTATAACCTTCAATATCTTTTGTTTTAATCTTTCTTAATATGTTATAAAAACCTATAACTAAGTTTGTCCAGGTCTGAAACCTTTTTATAAAGATTAAAACTTGAAGTTTATAAAGATTGAACGGGTTAAACATAATCCTATGAGATTAGAAATTGATAGGTTGCATGATTATGCATGTTCTTGATGTTTTAGACTCCTAGGGTTTATGAATGATGATGTTTATGATGTATCATTAGGGTTTTTATCAGATGTGGCTCTTATTGATGTTGTGTGATGATTATTAGGTGTTATTGATTGATAATATGAAACTTGGGTTTGATATAATTGATAATATTGCATGATTAGAATCTGGACAGAATTTGAATGTCGATTTGTAGGGTGTGTTACGTGACATTAAATTGCTGACTTTGATATGAATGGATTGTAAATGGCCTTAGATTTTTAGAATGGGCAAATCCATCTGATTTGGATGTCGTTTGATATGTTTTTGGAATTTTCTTTGATTAAAGGTCATATCAGATTTTTGGATTAACAAACTGGGTCAACTTTAAACAATCATAACTCGAGTTTTACAAGGAATTAAGTTATCAAATTTGGACAGTAGGTTAACATTAGAATAACTTGGCTTTTCCAAGTGCATTCATCCCTTTTAGATGAATACACGAGTATTGGAAATTTTTCTACTAACCAGACCTGCTGTAGAAACTTTCTAGACATATCTGTGATGTACGATTTTTCATAATTTTTGTGTTTGGTTTTGAGAAAAAACAAAAATATGGGTTATCAAATGAATCCCACATAATATTCAGTAAATATTCGGGAGTTTAATTCGTTTGTTAAGTATTTTAAACAGATTAGTTTTCATGGTGCATAATCTGTCCTAAAAACGCAGATTGTGTATTATGTGTTTATGTGCCTCTTTGGAGTCTTATGTGGTATGTTATTGACATGAACTTGAATGGACACTTATATGAGATGCATAGGAAGTGTACAACTGATGGTAACCAACATATTCACCAACGGGTCCGTAGGGTTTACTTATGCATGTAGAACCACTAGGTGTCACTTATACGATTTTGAACAATTAAATGTCTTGGACAAATGGGTTATATGGTGTAACGGTATTACACATATACTCACTAAGTGACACATGTACTAGGGAGTCGGTAGCACACCCTACTTTGGAGTTTGGATTTATTTGCTTGCATACTAAGGTGAGTTTCACTACTTTTTCTCAAAAGCATGCGTCTCGGGTTTGAGACAACTTACTTAACTTTTCTAGTCCGGTTTGGGACTACTATTTTCTAGTCCGGTTCGGGGACTACTTTTACATCTTGGGTTTTGAGATGCTTTGACTCCTTGTGTGGGTAAGGTTTTGACTTCTTATGTGGGTCGGGTTTTACGATTCCTTGTGTGGATCGGGTTTTGGCCAGTTTAAAACTTATTGGTACTTTGTGAACTAAAAAATCTATCATTTGGAAAGTCCTCGCATATTATTGGGTTAATCACTGGAGGCGAACGAGGTATTAGTTGATAGCGCTATTAGGTTGTGCAGCAACCTCATACCTGAGGTGCTTAGGTCATGGGCATGAACTTCTGCCACATTTGAGAACTAGTGTTGATAGACACTAGTTATTGAGGCAAACTATTATATAACTGAAGGTGTCCCAATAATACTGTTTAGTTGCAATGATTGGGTTGGCTACCCCTGACACGCTTGAACTGATAACACTTGAACATTTTGGTCTGGAGTAACTACGCTTTTACTTGGTTACGTGGTTTTGGAAACCAGCGCATTTACTTACTTATTTTCTTTACTTAGTGAAATCACCAACATTGTTTGGTGACCCACGATGTACATTCTTTTGCAGGTAGTTAGCTTCCGGTGCCACGATTAGAAAGCACTATACACTTCACTGCATTTGAGTCTTGGGCATACACCTAAACTATATATATCATGCTTTTATGTTTTCTTTCATATGGTTTTATCTTGGGCGCGTTGTTTTGCACATGGTTTTAAAAAGGTTTAAACTTGGTTTATGCTTCCGCAGCCTAACTAAACTAGAATTTTGAAAACGAACTAAATGGTTTGGGCATTTATAGTTCGTTCCTATGAATTATGGCTATGGGATCCTGGTATGTCATGCGCCTCGCTGTATAAACCCCGCAGTGGAAATTTGAGGGTGTGACATATTTGTAGGGTCTGTTACGTGACATTAAATTGCTGATTTTGATCGATACTTTGTATGAATGGATTTTAAATGGTCTTAGCTTTTTAGAATGGGCAAAATCATCTGATTTGGATGTCGTTTGATATGTTTTTGGAATTTTCTTTGATTAAAGGTCATATCAGATTTTTGGATTAACAAACTGGGTCAACTTTAATCAATCATAACTCGAGTTTTACAAGGAATTAAGTTATGAAATTTGGACAGTAGGTTAACATTAGAACAACTTGGCTTTTCCAAGTAGATTAATCCCTTTTGAATGAATACACGATTTTTGGGAATTTTTCTACTAACCTGACCTGCTGTAGAAACATTCTGGACATATCTGTGTTGTACGATTTTTCATAATTTTTGTGTTTGGTTTAGAGACAAAAAAAATATGGGTTATCAAATGAGTCCCATATAATATTCAGTAAACATTTGGGAGTTTAATTCGTTTGATAAGTATTTTAAACAAATTAGTTTTCATGGCGCATAATCTGTTCTAAAAACACAGATTGTGTATTATGTGTTTATGTGAGTATTTGGAGTCCTATGTGGTATGTTATTGACATGAACTTGAATGGACACTTATATGAGATGCATAGGAAGTGTACAACTGATGGTAACCAACATATTCACCAACGGGTCCGTAGGGTTTACTTATGCATGTAGAACCACTAGGTGTCACTTATATGATTTTGAACAATTAAATGTCTTGGACAAACGGGTTATATGGTGTAACGGTAGTACACATATACTCACTAAGTGACACATGTACTAGGGAGTCGGTAGCACACCCTACTTTGGAGTTTGGATTTATTTGCTTGCATACTAAGGTGAGTTTCACTACTTTTTCTCAAAAGCATGCGTCTCGGGTTTGAGACAACTTACTTAACTTTTCTAGTCCGGTTTGGGACTACTATTTTCTTGTCCGGTTCGGGGACTACTTTTACATCTCGGGTTTTGAGATGCTTTGACTCCTTGTGTGGGTCGGGTTTTACGATTCCTTGTGTGGATCGGGTTTTGGTCAGTTTAATACTTATTGGTCCTTTGTGAACTAAACACTCTATAATTTGGAAAGTCCTTGCATATTATTGGGTTAATCGCTGGATGCGAACGAGGTATTAGTTGATAGCGCTATTAGGTTGTGCAGCAACCTCATGCCTGAGGTGCTTGGGTCACGGGCATGAACTTCTGACCACATTTGAGAACTAGTGTTGATAGACACTAGTTATTGAGGCAAACTATTATATAACTGAAGGTGTCCCAATAATACTGTTTAGTTGCAATGTGTGGGTTAGCTACCCCTGACACGCTTGAACTGATAACACTTTAACATTTTGGTCTGGAGGACCTACGCTTTTACTTGGTTACGTGGTTTTGGAAACCAGCGCATTTACTTACTTATTTTCTTTACTTAGTTAACTCACCAACATTGTTTGTTGACCCACGATGTACATGCTTTTGCAGGTAGTTAGCTTCCGGTGCCACGATTAGAAAGCACTACACATTTCACTGCATTTGAGTCTTGGGCATACACCTAAACTATATATATCATGCTTTTATGTTTTCTTTCATATGGTTTTATCTTGGGCGCGTTGTTTTGCGCATAGTTTTAAAATGGTTTAAACTTGGCTTACGCTTCCGGAGCCTAACTAAACTTGATTTTTGAAAACGAACTAAATGGTTTGGGCATTTAGAGTTCGTTCATATGACTTGTGGCTATGGGATCCTGGTATGTCATGCGCCTCGCGATATAAACCCCGTAGTGGAAATTTGAGGGTGTGACACAGTACACCACAAAGTCCTCTATACCCTTGGGTAATGATAGTATGGGTGCACTGCAAAGCTTTGCCTTCAACAATTGAAAAGCAGATTCTTGGGCATCTCCCCACTTGTATGTAATACCCTTCTGTGTTAGAGCAGTGAGGGGTTGAGCGATCTTAAAGAATCCCTCGATGAATCTGCGATAGTATCCCGCAAGACCAAGAAGCTGTCACACCTCTGTAGGAGTCTTAGGAGCCTCTCACTTTTTAATTGTATCAATCTTGGCGGGATCGACATGTATTCCTGCCTCGATAACCACATGTCCAAGAAATTGGACTTCTCGAATCCAAAAGTCACATTTAGAGAATTTCGCATACAACTTCTTATTTCTCAAAAGTTCCAAGATCAGCTGTAGGTGTTGCTCATGCTCTTCCCTGCTCTTAGAATAAATTAGTATGTCATCTATGAACACTATGACAAATTTGTCCAAATAGGGCTTACACGCGCGGTTCATCAGATCCATGAACACAGCCCCAAATGGCATCACCAAAAACTCATAATGCCCATACCGAGTTCGAAAGGTTGTCTTCGCCACATCCTCCTCTCGGACTCTCAGTTGATGATATCCCGATATCAAGTCAATCTTAGAATAGAAACTCGACCCTTGTAGCTAGGCGAACAAGTCATCAATACGAGGGAAAGGGTAGCGGTTCTTAACCATCACTTTGTTAAACTCCCGATAATCAATACACATGCAGAAACTCCCATCTTTCTTCTTAACAAACAAAAACTGGAGCTCCCCATGGCGAAGAACTAGGTCTAATAAAACCCCTATCCAATAGCTCTTGGAGTTGGGTAGATAGTTCTTGAAGTTCGCTTGGTGCTAGGTGGTATGGTGCGCGTGCAACTGGAGCTGCTCCCGGTACAAGATCAATTTGGAACTCCACTTGACGAACAGGTGGAAGTCCAGGTAATTCCTCTGGGAAAACATCTGGGAAATCTCGGACTACTGGGATGTCCTCAATCTTAGTTTCATTTTTAGCTCGAGTGTAAGATATGTTAGCCAAAATGGCTGGACAACCCTTAAGAATACACTTATGGGCTTTAAATTTCAAAAAGGAGATGATGCCCACCATGGCACCACCACGATCACCCTGTATAGATAAAAGTTCTCCACTTGGGAGGGGGACATGAACAATCTTCTCCTGACAGGGAATTTCTGCGTGTTGCTTGGAAAACTAGTCCATGCCAACCACGAGATCAAAACTTCCTAGGGTGATAGGTAGAAGGTCGATGGAAAACAATTTCCCATCTAGCTCGAGCTTACAGTGACGATGAATATGGGTTACCTCAACAGGCTTTGCATCAGCTAACTCTATAGAGTACGGGGTATCAAGAAGAGTAGGAACCATCCCTAATTGTTTGCTAAGTTTTGGTGACACAAAACTATAGTCCGCACCAATATCATATAAAATAGAAGCAAGGGTGTTGTTCAAGGAGCATGTACCCGTCACGACATTGTTATTAGTCCTAGCCTCTCTAGAGCCAATCACAATTGCTCTCCCACGAGCCCCATTGTTGTTGTTGTTGCCAGTATTGGTAGCGTTGTTGTTCCCAGTCTTGCTACCACCACCATTGTTGTTGTTTCCGTGTGGTTGTTGTTGTTGAAGGACTTATACCTCACACTATCCCACGTTCTCTTGCTATCACCAAAAGTGGAAGATGAAGCACCATGCTTCAGAAGGTACCATGCTCGAAAGCCTCATCAGTGAGTTTGCTAGCTAGGTGAAAGATTTGTAGGTGAGCTACAGTGGCCAAGCCATGAATCTGAGGGACCCACCCTTTTAGTATGAAATTCGATCCGCTGGTAAAGTTGGTTAAAACAGATTTGAGCATATAGTAGCTATCTCCTGTAGCTTGGTAGTGTAGGCGTCGATCTCAGACCCGATCGTCTTTAGATAACAAATTTCTAAATTTTGTCACGGGGGGTTATATTCCCAACCCAAGTATCTGTAACTCATCGAGTGTGCATGTAGCATACATTACTCCATCCTGCCTGGGACAAATGCACATGGCAAGAACCTATATTATCGAAGTAATCAAACAATCTCCTTAGTCCCGTTGGAGTTATTGAGGCTTACAACCCATAAAAAGCCTTGAGACTACGCTAACGAGTTATTGTTGCGGCATCTGCATTCAAGTAATAAGGAAGTTCAATTGCTGAAGTCAAGGGAAAAGAATGTTTTAGCAGAATAGGTCTTTACTAGATTGTAAAGATGCAAGGGCATCAACCACCCTATCCTTGATCATAAGAACTCAGTCTTATCTAAGTTAACAAAGGAAAAGAAAAGAAAAGACAGGTAAGAAAAAGGTAGGAGCCATCATCGCCACGCTCTGTCTAGATAGTAGAGCCTTCATCCTCACTTTCCATGTGCTCGTCCTGCTCAGGTTCCCCTTCCATCCCTTCTTCTTCCTCTTTCTCGTTGTCAGTGTTATATGGATCTCATCACATACAGTTTGCTTCTCTAGTCCTAGGTAAGCCAGCTTAGTGGTCAGCTGCACCACTCGTTCCTCCAATCGTGGCTGTCAGCCATTGGTAGGTTTCGTCTTCCCTTGAGATGTTGCACTATGTCGTAGGCTTTACATAACTCCCCACGAGTGTGTGTAACAAGCCCCGATCTAATGTGTTCCCATGAATCTACCATATACTTATGAGAAACAGGGATATGCAGTCATACGTTCGCTCGTACTAGGCGTAAGGTACTAAAGTAAGAAATAAATTCTATATGTGTAACCCAGTCTTATCTGAGTTTCAAAATGAGAGTAAGGAATATCAAGCGACAAGGAATAGGAACTAATTGTCTCCTTGCTCAAAGAAAAAAAGGATAAGTCTCAACATTTGACTTTCTTCGAATTTGATTTGGTTTAATGCTATCACGTCATGCGCATCGTGCAGCTTCCTGTGTACGTGTGCCATAACGCTCGCAAGGGCTTTCTCCCTTGTACAATTGTTGTTTCCTCATCCACGAGGTTTGTTAGGATACTACTCCCAGTAATGAGCCACGTGGTGTAACCCTGGGTTCCCATCATTGACGTGTTTAGAATTAGGTCTAGAACTAGAAGATAACATATCTCCCGAAACCATGTGTTGTAGATATATGAAGCTAGAAGCTAGTTGTGCACTTAAGGTGTGAGTGTACTTATGCTATGATGATTATAGACTAGACTCAACATGCAGTCCTAGTTCACTATAACCAATGGCTCTGATACCAATCTGTCACACCCTCAAATTTCCACTGCGGGGTTTATACCACGAGGCGCATGACATACCAGGATCCCGTATCCATAAGTCATATGAACGAACTCTAAATGCCCAAACCATTTAGTTCGTTTTCAAAATCCAAGTTTAGTTAAGCTGCGGAAGCGTAAACCAAATTTAAACCTTTTAAAACCAAGCGCAAAACAACGCGCCCAAATTAAAACCATATGAAGGAAAACGTAAAAGCATAATATGTAATTTAGGTGTATGCCCAAGACCCCAAATGCAGTGAAGTGTGCAGTGCTTTCTAATCGTGGCACCAGAAGCTAACTACCTGCAAAAGCATGTATATCGTGGGTCAACAAACAATGTTGGTTAGTTCACAAAGTAAAGAAAGTAACTAAATGCGCTGGTTTCCAAAACCACGTAACCAAGTAAAAGCGTAAGTAATTAAGTTTGTTCCAAAAACCGTGTAACCACTAGTTCATCGCATGCCAAGGGTAGCTAACCCATTCATGATAACTAACACCGATATACCGAACTGCTAATGTACGTGTTGTCACAAATGTGAGCAGTTTCCCTTGCATCATTGCCTATCAACAATGATAATTTTGTTAAGTTTTAGTTCACTCCCGCACTCCCCCGAGCCGGTGTGAGGTTTGTCAAACCTAATAGCGCTATCAACTAATAACCCGCTTGCCATAACCCGAAAACTCATTCGGTATGTGAAGGACATACAGTGATAGTGTTGGTTTAGTTCATCAAGGACAAAGTTTGTGAACCAGCAAAACCCGACCCACACAAGGAGTCAAAACCCGACCCACACAAGGAGCCATAGCATCCCAACCCGGGATGTGTAAGTAGTCCCAAACCGGACTAGAAAAAGTTAAGTACGTTGTCTCAAACTCGAGACGCATGCTTTTGAGAAAAGAGTAGTGAAACTCACCTTACGTTGCACATGAATAATCCAAATTCCTCAAATAGTAATGAGTTACCGACTCTCTATTACAAATGTCACTAGGTGAGTATATATGCATAACCAACACACCATGCAACTCGTTTGTCCAAGACTTCTAATGTTCAAACCGTGTAGTGACACCTAATGACTCTACATGCACAAGTAAGTCCTACGTATCCCGTTGGTGATCATATTGATTATTATCAGTTTTATACCTCATACACATCTCATATAAGCATTCATACAAGTCCATGTCAAATACATACCATATAAGACTCCAAAGAGTCACGTAAACATCCCTTACACAATCTACGTTTTTATGGCAGATTGTGCGCTGTGAAAAACGAATTATTTAAAATACTTAACAAACGAATTAAACTCCTAAATTTTTACTGAATATTCATTGGGATTCAGATGATAACCCATATTTTTGTTTTGTCTCAAAACCAAACACAAAAGTTATTAAAATTCGTACAACACAGCTATGTCCAGAAAATTTCCACAGCAGGTCAGTTTAGTAGAAAAATTCCCAAAAATCGTGTATTCACCCAAACGAGGTGAATCCATTTGGAAAAGCCAAGTTTTTCCAATGTTGACCTACTGTCCACATTTCATAACTTAACCCTTCGTAAAACTCGAATTATGACCATTTAAAGTTGACCCAATTTATAACTCCGAAAATCTGATAAGACCTTTAATCAAATAAAATTCCAAAAATAAATCAAACGACGTCCAAATCAGATGATTTTGCCCATTCTAAAAATCAAAGACCATGTACAATCCATTCACGCAAATAATCGATCAAAACAATCAATTTAACATCACAATACAGACCCTACAAAACACTCTAACGAATCTGTCAGAAAACTGATACTTGCACCCTAAGTTATTCATATACCCTAATCATCCATAATCACCTATTCCATGAAATCCTCCTATACAATCAAGTTAAAATCTGTATTTTTCAAATTCCTAAACCCTAATTATAATCACATACATCAATTCTCATAAACCTCTATGCAAAACATCTAATAATTTACACAACACATACACATGCGATTCATACTCATAGAGTTTCTAGGGTTTTTAAAAGCTTTTCAAAACATTAAAAATTATCATAAAACTTATAAAAAATTATACCTTTCAATGCAAGAAATCCTCAAGGTTTAGAGATTCCACCCAACACTTACACCACTTGGATTAATCAAGAGGATTTGTTGTTTGATTGAAATTGAGAGAGAGTGGGGGTGGGGGTGTTTACGACACAAGGGGTAGGGGGTTAGGGTTTCTTATTTTTTTTATCAATATTTATAAGAGGATTTGGCTTGTTGCCCAAGTAATTGGGTTTTAGGGCTTTTTAGGTTGCTAACCGGACTAGTTAATCATGTTTTAGCCCAATACTGGACCCGATAATATTAACCACCCCAACCTACATAAAAAATATTATTTTTATTATCTCAATACATATTAATCATAGAGTGCACATAATTTGCATAGTTTACGTACTAACTTTCAGTTAAGCGGTAATTCACATAAACATGTAATCCACATAAACATGTTACTTCACGTTCATCATAATTCCATTGTGCACATTATCATGTATTCCAGATAATTCACCAATGTTCGGGATACAGGACTCGTGTGTGCATTGTGATGATAACTTTAGTTATTATAATGTAACATATGTTATTATCACATAACATATGTTATTACCCTATTACATATAGGAAGACCTTCCTAACTAACCCTAGTCAAGTGTTTAGTCATGTATGCACATGCAAGTTAACTAGAGTTCAGTTAAAATAGGAACCTAAAAATGCGGGGTGTCACATAATATAATACAAAAAACATAAAAATACGGAAAAATTTACCCTACGCAGGAAAAGTTGAGGGGTAACGGACGTCGCCCCTCATTATAAGATACATCCGTCGTTGGTAGGCAACGAGCGTGAGAAGTTTTACCGGTCGAATTTAAAATGCAATGGTCATTAAAACTTACCATTTAAGGCTATCGGTCAAATTAAAGTTGTCTGTTTGGTTACTTTATATATTTAAAAAAAAATTACCACCCTATATAATGTAACAACCCAACCAGGAGGGGGCTGGACGAAATAACAGTTTGGTAATAGACTTGCACAATGGAAGCAACAATAACTAATATTTAAATGTTGTACAATTTCTAATCGAAAATATAAATACATAAGTTAAATAAATAAACTAATATCTATGCAGGGATGAAACGCGACGGTCGTCGAAGCAGTTGATAAGGCGTAATTCGCTAGTCGACCCAAATCTCAATCCATGCTTAGCTCTAGATGCTCTAAACCGCTACTCTTGCAGCTTGAATCTTCTACCATAACAACCTCTAATCCACACAAGCAAGTATATACCTCGTCTTCATGTTTATCCAAATGCAGTACCTGAACACATGCTTATAAGAGTTTGGGTTAGCAATTACGCTGGTGAGTCTGTGTAAGTAGTTAAGTAAATCCAAAACAGTTTAACAGTTCAAACCATAGTTTACACAGTTCAAAACACGGTGATGTACAAGTCACACATCAATCCTAACACTGAATCCATCTACTCCCATTATGGATTCCCATGGCATAATATATGCCACAACGGTTCGCAGAGTGGGGGATTCCGGATCCACTATGCGTGGGGGATTCCCCAAGTAGTACTACCCATATATTAAGTGGCCCAACTCCTTTTGGTTAATGAGTGTATCTGGTTTCAGGAGCCCTTGTCACATCAAATAAGTTTACACACACAAGCATATGTTCACCCCAAAATAGTAAAACAGAAAAAGGGGATTGGTACACGGAACTCACCTGGATGTAGTGCACATGTATAATCTATGATAAACAGAGCGCCTAATATCCAGTACTTGGTATTCTCCTGGTTGAATCCTAAGTTGACAAACATTATTAGTCTCCGCTTTATTTATAATAGTTACGCGTGGGGATGAGCTAGAGCGTATGGTTTCTATATTAATATGTATCTTTGTGTCCGAAGTCTCAGGTGCCAAGTTTACCGCTTAGTTTCCAAGCTTAGGGTATTATAAGTTAATATCTGTGTTAACGGTGTTTGTGTATCTTAGTCGTGGTTTAAGATGTTTTTGGTTTTAGCTATGTCCAAGATGTCGAAGTTCAATTCCTTGGTCCTAAATCCAATATTGCCACTAAGGTCTAATTCAACCTACCAAGGTGTCCATGTCATATACATTATCGTGGTTTGGTCTAGCCAAGTCAAGTCCTATTCATGGTATCAATAAATCGAACTATAAGGTTTCAAGGGTTACGTCTAGGCACAAAAGATTATATTTAGTACATATCGCTCATGTCTTAGTCCAGGTCTTATGTTCCATTGTTGTTATATCCGTGTCCTAAGCTCAAAATATATAGCTTCAAATCCCATGCCTGCAAGTCCGCGTTAAAAGTCTCAAGTTATTAAAGGTAATATTCGCTTTAATGCCATGTCCATGTGTTTAATACATGTCGCCTACATCCTGAATCCATATCCAAATGTCAAGTCCAAAGCTTGGGGTATTCCAATGTCTAGTATGTCGGTATCAATAATCCTCCATTGTTCAAGTGTCGACGTGTCATTTACTCTTATGTGTTAATGTCTAAGTTGTCAAATACTAACATCCATTTCGATCAAAATATGGTTCCAATTTATATACGTATATGCACCTAAGCTATATGTCGCTTTTACCAATTCCTAGTCTTAGTTTCTAATGTCCAAATGTTCAAATCCATGTCTCAAATGTAATGTCCAATTTCGTATATATTCGCCTTTATGTTTGGTTCTTAATAACGATTGTCAAGTCCTTCACGCCAAGTTATATAATGTTAATATTATAACAATAAGTTCGTAGGTTGGTTATACCTTATGCTCAGTCCTAACTCCTGTTGACCGGAGTAAGTTTGGTTGACCTGAAAGTTGACTTTGGTTGACTAGCTAGTTATGTTGACTCCAGTTGACTCAGCTGACTTGTTGACTTCTGTTGACCGGATCAACAAGCCTTAGCCCAAGCTCTACCACCTCTGTATGCTAACCGAGACCACCTCTTATGATTGCTGTTATTGTTTCACTATCACCAACACCTCTATAACGCCACCATCGCCATTATAACCCGCACCAACGTTTACCCATATCCCTGTTAACCACCATAACCTTATCATCATCCGTTGCAGCCCTCTTCATCACCGTTATCCATCACAGTCAATAACACTATCAATCGACAAACCTATATCTATTTTCACACCCATAATCCAGTTGACAATCAAGACCATTGTCCCTCATCGCCTTAGCAAGAACCTCTATCATAATAATCAGAGAAAAAAAGGTTGAGTTGGGGGTACTACCTATGTTTGTTGCTGATTCGGTGACACGGGCGTTGCGCTGCTACTGCACCATAACCGGAACCCACCTTCCTTCTCCCTCCGAATCTCTCTCTGTCTCTCTTCCGATAATCTGGTCCTCCCTCTCTAACTCTTGCACTCTCTTCATTCTATCTTGATAGGATGATGGTGGTGTGGGTGGCGTTAAAGATCCGGCGGCCAGAGCTCCGCCATCAGCGGTGGCGGGAGCCTTCGACTCCTCCTCATTTCCTCTTAACTCTCTCTAAGAACATATTAGTAAGATGAGAGGTGTGTGTGTTGTGTGAGGGATTTTTATGTATGTATGTATGTGTGTGTGTTTATATAATATATGTGGAAATGAGGTGTTAAGAATATAGTAGGGGCATGTGTCACCTTGGAATGGTGACACATGTCCCGGTTGGTGACTAATCAAGGGTCACGGACCGGGTTCAAGTTCGTATCGTGTATTGGTCTCAAACACATCACTCGTACTTGCGTATAATAAGAATAATCTTTACTAAAAAAATTTTCGGACAAAAGTATTGGGAATGCTTTCGTGTTATAATATAAACTGGTATTTATCTTAAAATAAAGAGCGAAAAATTTGGGTCCATAACCGGGGTGTTACATTCTCTCCCCGTTATTGGAATTCCATCCTCAGAATTATTTTTAGGCTTTCTCTGGATATACCTACAATACTTTCATACTCAAAGTCCGTCTCTCATAATTTAAGTCATAATTTTAGTGTTTCCATACTAAAACTCATACTACGTTCTATCGTTCCCGACTCTACACATCAATTACTACAAATTTTGCCTCCCGAATCTTAATGTTTAAGCTCGTATCTCCCGGTAGTTAATATTCAATGAGTCCAAGTTATTGGAAGTACAAATTCTTATGTGTACAAGTGTATCCAAAGATTTATCATATTCAATTGGTTTAATCTAGTTTGCGTCTTAGTTTCCAAATCTCCAAAACTCCATGGTTATGTATCGTACCGTAAGCATCCCAGTTTGTATATTCAATGCTTTGGGCATGCACTAATCGCCAAAGAGGTATGTGTTGATCTTATATGTTCTAAGTTCAGGTTCAAGTATCGCTATCAGTAACTAGTTCCCACTTATGTTCATATGTACTAATGAGTTTACACACATATCTCCCATTTGTCAGGCTTAGGGTGTCGATGTAATAGTCACAATTCGTTAGAATTTTTTTTCGGTTTCAAGGGATGGTAAGAATTTATCAGGATTTATAATCAGACTGTTTGGAATCGGACACGATGTCCAGGGTGTAGATTTGACAGTTTAGATTTCGTTCTTGGTTTAATTATTAGTCCCATTTTCGATGTACCGTAGGTTTTTATATATAGGGTGTACCGCAGCCAACCCACCACACCTTTGGTAACCTCAAAAATGTACTAAAAATTTCAGAGATTACGGTTTGTTTTTGGTTTGATTTTTAGTCTTGTTTCCGATGTATCATTGGTGTTTATATATAGGGTGTACCGCAGCTAACCCACCACACCAATGATGCCTTGTAAGTGTATTGAAAATCTTCCCAAAAACTTGATAGAAAACGTATTTGAAAACGTACTTGGTTGAAAAAATCCTATGTGTGTTCCGATAGTTACTAGTCCTTAATAACCTTGTTTTGTGTAAGTTAAACACCGATACGTAGTCTTATGCTCTTAATAGTAGTCCCTCTTGCTAGCTTTTATGCTTATGTGGAGAGTATTTTCTAAACTTCCTTGTCCATGAGCTTTGGTGTACTCGCATAATGGGTGTTTTCTTACAATATTTTAGTGTTACAGGATATAATGTGTGGTATTACACTAAGAATGGGTATAAACAACATGGTCTTCTAAACTTAAACGGGTGATTTTAGGTATGCAAGTAATTTTTGTGACATCCCTTAGGATTTACCTTACAAAATAAATTGTAAACTATAGCGATCTAGTCAAGTATTAGTAGTATCGACCTATACGGGACGCGTCTTAAGTATAGTTGTCGTCATATTTGGGTTCACTCCCCCGTTAGAGCCTACCGTATATAATTCTAATATTTTTCTTACAGATATCTCGTCACTATGCTTAAAAGTTTACGAAACTACTCCAAAGATTTGGTCACTAATCTAGAGACAACATAGAGTCTTAAAGTTACGGAACATGTATTAAACCTTAAGAGTACCTTTGGTAGCTTTTATTCCTAGTTTTCTCTTGTTGGCGAAGACATTGAATGGTCATGTATTTGCATCATACTTGAATTTAGGTCACCTCTGTGATACCCCGCAATTTCAGGTTCTCACTTTAACTAAACTCTAGTTACATTCCTTGCATTCTACTTAACTAGGGTTAGCTAGATAGGACACACGTTGCACAATTATAGGTTAATAACTGCATGAAGTGGTAATTTAGGGAATTACCAGATTGTATACATGATTAGTGAACCTCGGACATTGGTGAACAATGAAGTTAAATAATTATGAATTAATTGATTGAGATTGATTGCAATTACGTGCTTCTATGATACTCTCTGAAACTATGTGCAAACTGTATGTGATTACGTGAACTTAAACCGAATACGTTAATAAACATCGTTATAGGTGGACCGGTAGGATAGTTGGGGTCTTAACACATGGGGTTACATGTATTATGGTCCAAAATAGCGAAAACATCGATGAAAACATGCTGTACGACGAAGCAGGTAACCCGGCGCGGGCCGAAGAGATGTGAGCGGCCACTCACAGCCTTCGAGCGGCCGCACGCGGGCACCAGACTTCACCAAACCGCCTTAAACTACTATTTAAGCAACCTTAAGCCTCTTGTATCTCCTAAACTCAAACCCTAACCGCCCCCACTGCCCTATTTACGAAATATTAACCCCTAAACACCTGCTAAGGCGCAAGAACATCGATCGGGAAGCTTCAAGAGCATTCGGTTGATTGTTTTGAAGAGCTTGCGGTATAATCTTCGATCTCTTGTTTTTTAATCTTCTTTAATATGTTATAAAACCTTATTACTAAGTTTGTCCAGGTCTGAAACGTTTTCATAAAGATTAAAACTTGAGGTTTATAAAGATTTAATGGGTTAAACATAATCTTATGCGATTAGTAATTGATAGGTTGCATGGTTATGCATGTTCTCGATGTTTTAGACTTCTAGGGTTTGTGAATGATGATGTTTGTGATGTATAATTTGGGTTTTGATCAGATGTGGTTCTTATTAATGTTGTATGATGATTTTTAGGTGTTACTGTTTGATAATATGCAACTAGGGTTTGATATAATTGATAATATTGCATGATTAGAATCTGGACATAATCTTAATGTCGACTTGTAGGGTCTGTTTCGTGGCTTGAAAATAATTGTTTTGATTGATTCTTTGCATGAATGGATTGTAAATGGTCTTAAATTTTTAGAATGGGCAAAATCATCTGATTTGGATGTCGTTTGATATATTTTGGGAATTTTATTTGATTGAAGGTCATATTAGATTTTCAGATTAACAAACTGAGTCAAATTTAAACAATCATAACTCGAGTTTTACAAGGAATTAAGTTATGAAATTTGGATAGTAGGTTAACATTAGAATAAATTGGCTTTTCCGAGTGGATTCATCCCGTTTGGATGAATACACGATTTTTGGGAATTTTTATACTAACCTGACCTGCTGCAGAAACTTTCTGGACATATCTGTGATGTAAGATTTTTCATGATTTTTGTGTTTGGTTTTGAGACAAAACAAAAATATGGGTTATCAAATGAATCCCAAATAATATTCAGTAAAAATTTGGGAGTTTAATTAGTTTGTTAAGTATTTAAAACAGATTAGTTTTCATGGCACATAATCTGTCCTAAAAACACAGATTGTGTATTATGTGTTTATGTGACTATTTGGAGTCCTATGTGGTATGTTATTGACATGAACTTGAATGGACACTTATATAAGATGCATAGGAAGTGTACAACTCATGGCAACCAACATATTCACCAACGGGTCCGTAGGGTTTACTTATGCATGTAGAACCACTAGGTGTCACCTATACGATTTTGAACAATTAAACGTCTTCGACAAACGGGTTATATGGTGTAATGGTATTACACATATACTCACTTAGTGCCACATGTACTAGGGAGTCGGTAGCACACCCTACTTTGGAGTTTGGATTTACTTGCTTGCATACTAAGGTGAGTTTCACTACTCTTTCTTAAAAGCACGCGTCTCGGGTTTGAGACAACGTACTTAACTTTTTCTAGTCTGGGTTGGGACTAATTAAACATCCCGGGTTGGGATGCTATGACTCCTTGTGTGGGTCGGGTTTTGCTAGTTCGCAAACTATGTCCTTGATAAACTAAACCAACTCTATCACTGTAAGTCCTTCACATACCGAATGAGTTGCCGGGTTATGGCAAGCGGGTTATTAGTTGATAGCGCTATTAGGTCTGACAAACCTCACACCGGTTCCGGGGAGTGCGGGAGTGAACTATAACTTAACAGATTATCATTGTTGATAGGCAATGATGCAAGGCAAACTGCTCACATTTGTGACAACATGTACATCAACAGTTCGGTATATCGGTGTTAGTTATCATGAATGGGTTAGCTACCCTTGTCATGCGATGAACTAGTGGTTACACGGTTTTTGGAACCAACTCAATTACTTACGCTTTTACTTGGTTACGTGGTTTTGGAAACCAACGCATTTACTTACTTACCTTCTTTACTTTGTGAACTCACCAACATTGTTTGTTGACCCACGATATACATGCTTTTGCAGGTAGTTAGCTTCTGGTAGGATTAGAAAGCACTGCACACTTCACTGCATTTGAGGTCTTGGGCATACACCTAAATTACATATTATGCTTTTACATTTTCTTTCATATGGTTTTAATCTGGGCGCGTTGTTTTGCGCATGGTTTTAAAAGGGTTAAATTTGGTTTACGCTTCCGCAGCTTAACTAAACTTGGTTTTTGAAAACGAACTAAATGGTTTGGTCATTTAGAGTTCGTTCATATGACTTATGGCTATGGGATCCTGGTATGTCATGCGCCTCGCGGTATAAAACCCACAGTGGAAATTTGAGGATGTGACAACCTCCTTTCCATTTAACATTCTTGAATTATCTTAAAACCTGTTATGCGGTTACGAATCCAACACACTATACTTATCTTAAATCTGCAGAGATCGATGTCAATCGAGTTTGAATGAAATATCCTAGAAATCAATGGTTTTAATCTCTTATCTTCATCTAATTAGTAACACAAAACTTGTAACACCCCAACCGATGGCGGAAACATCGATGTGCCACGTATTGATGATTGTTCAGTAGCTCATGGCAAATAATAAATTTCATTAAATGATTTAAATAAATTACATACAATTGTTCTACAAGAATTCGTACATCAAATTGAATAAAACTATGCACACATCTTCAAGCATTAATTCAAATCTTCAAGCAAGTAGAACCTGAAACATGTTAAGTTGAAAATATTTTGGGTCAACAAAAGTTGGTGAGAATTACATAGGTTTTGATAATCGAATAAAATTGTTGTGCAATTCATGTGTCATGGCAATCTAGTCCATATGTGAAAACATACTAGAAGTAAATCGAGTGCATAATCAACCATTGTGACTGTTGTATTGTGGTACATCCCATACGCTCATGGTTCACTCGTTTATATTGCAGTAACAAACACCCACGCTACCTTTGTAGGAGGTACGTATCCGGGTGGGATTGTCAGTCCAATAGATCTATCAATGTATACCGTTTGGCTGATGAATGTTTATGCTAGAATTGTGCTTACCCTAGTCATGTTCAAGACATAATGCAACATAGAAATACACATAGACACATTGATGATTGAATTGCATAAATAATGTTGTAACATGTTTCACCCCAAAAATGGTGATAAATAGAAAAGGGGCTATGTAAAACTCACCTTAGCAAAATGTTATGTCTCGTGAAAAAAAATAGAATAATGTGTTGTGAATGTATGCGAGGCGAATCCCAAAGACTCAATAACGTAGCTAGTCCAAATTGAAGAAAACGAAAAAGAAAGAATATCAAGCTTCCAATTCGCCAATTACAAGAGCTTATAATCAAAGCTTCAATTGTAGAAGTAATAGACTATAGAAGAAAGGTATGAGGGAAAGTTTAATCGGATTGAAACAATCGATTTAGAGGTGCAAAGTATAATGGGTATAGGTGGGTTTTTATACTAGTTTTGGATTCAATTAGCCATTAAAATTGGTCAACACCATAAAGTAAGGTTTTATAATGAATTGACTATTTGACTAAGACTTTGACTATTTGACTCAAGGCTTTATTTAAAAAAAAAAAAAAAAAAATCTTGTATGTGAAAAAAAAAAAGAATTTAGAATCATATTATTATTATTATTATTATTATTTATATACATTTATGTATGTATATAAGTTGTGAGTTAGGATAAATAAAGACTCAGGCACATTTGTATAATATTAATGATAAAGGTGTAATAAAATATATATATATATATATATACATATATATATATATATAAGGGCTTTTTATGTATTAAAATTTTGGGGAAAATTTTGCGATGTACATAATCATGAATCGTCTAATAACTAGTCATATGATTGACAACACTTATTTGGTTGGAAAAATATACTTATCGGATTATCCATTGGCTTGGTTGACTGAAGTTCACTTTGGTATTTTGGGTTCTTTCAAACTGTGGCGCCAAGTTTTGGTGAGGTTCCTGGATTCTATGGTTAGCTCACATCTTAGACACGAAAAGTTAGTCAATCATAATATAATTCGCTAATAGTTATGCATATAAAAATGTTTAGAAAATAAATACTACTATAGTCATGGAGACATGTACATATGTATACTACTATTATAACATGTCCAGTCGCAAAATATGTCGGTTCTAGTCATATAGGCATATCACGTATTTGGCTACGACTATATCGCAGTCCATTTTCCTACATAATTCTACGATTGTCGTGGTTAATACTTGCCACTCAGGTGACTCTTCGGATTTCTTAGAACTTTTTCGTGCCTGTAAATTTACAATTACATGACGTCATGTGTAATCGTCAATTTACCTCACGGAATTATTCTAATAATCTCCGTCATAGTCATCATTCACATGCCACTCAAGCTCGTATACTAGTCACACTAGTTCTAAGTCCCGGTAAGCATTCTAGTGTGTTCAGGTACTCAAGTCTCAACTTATTTCGTTCCTTATTCTGGTCGGTCTTTTTGTAATTTCAAGGCATTCCCTAGCTAGGTAATCTTAGAGCCTTAAACGCTAAGTTCTCTAAGTTGTCCTGGTGTGGTGTAGGATATCTGGAGATATCCTATTTCCTTACAACCGTTGCTCTGATACCAACTGTAACAACCCGACCAGGAGGGGGCTGGATGAAATAACAGTTTGGTAACAGACTTGCACAACGGAAGCAACAATAGCTAATATTTAAATGTTATACAATTTCTAATCGAAAATATAAATACATAACTTAAATAAATAAACTAATATCTATGCACAACGCGGCGGTCGTCGAAGCAGTTGATATGGTGTGATCCGCTAGTCGATCCAAATCTCAATCCATGCTTAGCTCTAGATGCTCTAAACCGCTACGCTTGCAACTTGAATCTTCTACCATAACAACCTCTAATCCACACAAGCAAGTATATACCTCGTCTTCATGTTTATCCAAATGCAATACCTGAACACATGCATAAAGGAGTTTGGGACAGCAATTACGCTGGCGAGTCTGTGTAAGTAGTTAAGTAAATCCAAAACAGTTTAACTGTTCAAACCATATTTTACACAGTTTAAAACATGGTGATATACAAGTCACACCTCAATCCTAACACTGAATCCATCTACTCCCATTATGGATTCCCATGGCATAATATATGCCACAACGGTCCGCAGACCTAAGTGGAGGGTTTTCCGGGCTTCCGGATCCACTGTGCGTGGGGGATTCCCCAAGTAGTACTACCCATATATTAAGTGGCCCAACTCCGTTGGGTTAATGAGTGTGCATCTGGTTTCGGGAGCCCTTGTCACATCAAATAAGTTAACACACACAAGCATATGTTCACCCCAAAACAGTAAAACAAAAAAAGGGATTGGTACACGGAACTCACCTGGATGTAGTGCACATGTATAATCTATGATAAACAGAGCGCCTAATATCCGGTAGTTGGTATTCTCCTAGTTGAATCCTAAGTTGACAAACATTATTAGTCTCCGCTTTATTTATAATAGTTACGCGTGGGGACGAGTTAGAGCGTATGGTTTCTATATTAATATGTATCTTTGTGTCCGAAGTCTCACGTGCCTAGTTTACCGCTTAGTTTCCAAGCATAGGGTATTATAAGTTAATATCCGTGTTAACGGTGTTTGTGTATCTTAGTCGTGATTTAAGATGTTTTTGGTTTTAGCTATGTCCAAGATGTCGAAGTTCAATTCCTTGGTCCTAAATCCAATATCGCCACTAAGGTCTAATTCAACCTACCAAGGTGTCCATGTCATATACTTTATCGTGGTTTGGTCTAGCCAAGTCAAGTCCAATTCATGGTTTCAATATTAATCGAACTATAAGGTTTCAAGGGTTACGTCTAGGCACAAAAGATTATATTTAGTACATATCGCTCATGTCTTAGTCCGGGTCTTATGATCCATTATTGTTATATCCGTGTCCTAAGCTCAAAATATATAGCTTCAAATCCCACGCCTCCAAGTCCGCATCAAAAGTCTCAAGTTATTAAAAGTAATACTCGCTTTAATGCTATGTCCATGTGTATAAGACATGTCGCCTACATCCTGAATCCATATCCAAATGTCAAGTCCAAAGCTTGGGGTATTCCAATGTCTAGTATGTCGGTATCAATAATCCTCTATTGTTCAAGTGTCGAGGTGTCATTTACTGTTATGTGTTAATGTCTAAGTTGTCAAATACTAACATCCATTTCTATCAAAATATGGTTCCAATTTATATACGTATATGCACCTAAGCTATATGTCGCTTTTACCAATTCCTAGTCTTAGTTTCTAAAGTCCAAATGTTCAATTCCATGTCTCAAATGTAATGCCCAGTTTCGTATATATTCGCCTTTATGTTTGGTTCTTAATAACGCTCGTCAAGTCCCTCACGCCAAGTTATATAATGTTAATATTATAACAATAAGTTTGTAGGTTGGTTATACCTTATGCTCGGACCTAACTCATGTTGACCAGAGTAAGTTTGGTTGACCCGAAAGTTGACTTTGGTTGACCAACTTGTTATGTTGACTCCAGTTGACTTAGCTGACTTGTTGACTTCTGTTGACCGGATCAACAAGCCTTAGCCCAAGCTCTACCACCTCTGTATGCTAACCGAGACCACCTCTTGTGATTGCTGTTATTGTTTCACCATCACCAACACCTATATAACGCCACCATTGCCATCATAACCCGCACCAACGTTTACCCTTATCCCTGTTAACCACCATAACATTATCATCATCCGTGATAGCCCTCATCATTACCGTTATCCATCACAGTCAATACCACTATCAATCGACAAACCTATATCTATCTTTCACACCCATAATCCAGCTGACAATCAAGACCATCGTCCCTCATCGCCTTAGCAAGAACCCCTATCATAATAATCAGAGAAAAAAATGTTGAGTTAGGGGTACTACCTATGTTTGTTGCTGATTCGGTGACACGGGCGTTGCCGCTGCTGCTGTACCATAACCGGAACCCACCTTCCTTCTCCCTCCGAATCTCTCTCTGTCTCTCTTCCGATAATCTGGTCCCCTCTCTCTCTACGGTTTCTCTCTCTAACTCTTTCTTTCTCTTCGATATATCTTGATAGGATGATGGTGGTGTGGGTGGCGTTAAAGATCCGACGGCCGGAGCTCCGCCATCGGCGGCGGCGGGAGCCTTCGGCTCCTCCTCCTTTCTTCTTGACTCTCTCTAAGAACATATCAGTAAGATGAGAGGTGTGTGTGTTGTGAGAGGGATTTTTATGTATGTATGTATGTGTGTTTATATAATATATGTGGAAATGAGGTGTCAAGAATATAATGGGGGCATGTGCCACCTTGGAAAGGTGACACATGTCCCGGTTGGTGACTAATCAAGGGTCACGGACCGGGTTGGAGTTCATATCGTGTATTGGTCTCAAACACATCACTCGTACTTGCATATAATAAGAATAATCTTTACAAAAAAAATGTTTGGACAAAAGTATTGGCAATGGTTTCGAGTTATAATATAAACTGGTATTTATCTTAAAATAAAGTGTGAAAAATTTGGGTCCGTAACCGGGGTGTTACATATAAACACCATTTACTTTATTTCACACAACCATATCAAATTTATACAATTTATACCATTTCATTTTATCAAATGGGTGGTGGTAATTTGTTTCCGTTTACAAGTTATCATTGATCATCGCGTGCAAACCGTCAACCCACAAACAACCCATCGACAAAAAACCCATCAACAACAAACCCTCCGAATTTAAACCCACTGACTACCAACCCATCAACGTCAAACCCTCCAATATTTGAAATTTATAAGCCACAACTTCCTGGAGATTCAAAGACAGAAGAATTGCATTACGTATATGATTACACAATGACTCTAGTACAACTAAGAGCGATACAGATTGGTGACGCTGTTATAGTGCCAATGCGTAACACTCCTACATTGCAAAACACTCATACAGTGCAACGGCTAAAGTCACAAGTATTCCAAGTTGAGCTGAAGGTTACGAAACTGATATCGGGGCCGAATACGTAATTTATTCGGAATTGGATGAGGAAATGTTTTGTCCGACACCCAAAAGTGAAGGATATCGATATGAGAGGTTGGACGGACGTGATAGTGATCGTGACTGTTCTTCGCCCAAGTTAATTGCCATGTATTTTTTTTAATATAATTTAGCTTTGTATTTCTTTAAAATTTAGATATGTAATAATTTTAATTTTAGTTATGTAATCATTTTAATTCTAGGTATGTATTAATTTTAATTTTAGCTATGTATTAATTTCAATTAAATTTTAAATAATTAAACTAGAAATTAAACATTAAATTATAGATATAACAAATATCAAACTACATTATTTTAACCTAACACAATAATTGTCGCGCCGAAACATGTTCAAAACTGTTGTCGTACGTAGCCACATATTTGACTCATGTGAGTTGGATTGCCATATCCTCGGCAAGATCAGGGTGTTCCGCCATCCTGGCTGCAAAGAGGGTGGTCCATCGATCACGCTTGCTGTTGAGATCCGCCCACTTACGTATGATCAAATCAATGGTGCGCTCATTTGTACCATCTAGTCGGTTGAATTCCACCAACATATTATGTCAAAACGAATTCCTCCCTAAACGGTGACGATGGTGGTTTTTGACATCTTTGTACGTCATCACTAACCTGATCTCCTCCTTTACATACCACATGGCCATTTTTATTAGATGATTACAAGATGATTAAAAGATAATTTTGGTTTTTTTATAATAAATTATGGGGGTTTATAGGGTAAAAAAAGTGGGGTTCAAAATTCTAACTGTTAGGCAACGGGAATGTTACGGTTGGGATAACTAAATTCACTACTTTTATTTAATTTAAATGAAAGTAAACAAAACAATCAGTGAAGTGTTGCATTCAAAACCGTGTTTCAGTGATGTGAAGTGATGTAACAACGCACGATTGAAAGAAATTCGTAAAGTTAAGCAAAAACTAGTGAAGCGCCCCTGATGCCTTAATAAACATTGGTTCAAAATTAGAAATCAACATAGATCGATTTATTAGTTGTCCTTAAAGGATAGATGAAAGAAATAATCACACAATATTGAATCAATATCATAAAAGCTAAACCATATTTATGTGTGTATATATATTTATATATAGGTTTATGTATAAAGTGCATTTTTCGACAAAGTCTAGGAAGTCTATATAGTCATTGTGTTTTAAATTTTGGCTATGATGTTTTTGATTCTTTTTGCATTGTATTATATTGAATAAAACCAAACGAAACAATTTAAAACACAATCAAATGTATTCTAGACATGAAATTTAAAACACACCGATTACTTTCTTCGCAGGGTGTTTTAGATTGTAAGTCAATAAAAACATTAATTAGTGTTTTAAATTCTTAAGTTTTGTGTTTTTCTATATAATACTGTGCCAAAAGAATATAAAACATCATGCCTAAAATTTAAAACACAATGCCAATATAGACTTCTCACACTTTGTACAAAAAATGCACTTTGTACAAATGAAAACCGTAAAAACAAATGAAAAATCAATCAAAATTTTTTTTATACAAACTTCATTCTAATTAAAATACAGTATTAACAAATGAATTTTCTTTCCGAATATTTCATTTTTTTTATACAAACTTCATTCCAATTAAAATACAGTGTTAACAAAGGAATTTTCTTTCCAAATAATTCATCTTTTTTTTTTTTTTTGCAAAAACACTCTAAAATTAACTTTTTACACATGTGTAAAAACAATTTATTTCCGTATACGTTTACTTTTTTACATGTTAATTGTGTTTTTAATTGTATTTTAATAATAATGATAAAGGTAAAAAAAGATTTTGAATTTAAATGGTTTTAAATAGTGTTAATGTGGTTCGCACAAAATATTTGTGTTATCAAATTAAGATTCCCCTACATACACACACACATATGGTTAGGTTAAAATAAGAACTGGTATGATTTAATTCTCATCTTAATATTTTTGTCTTATTAGCTGGAACATTTAATAGTAATTTTCTTGAATAATATGGGTACATATGTAAACTCATATGACATTCTTTTCCTTCACTCCTGAAAGTCTGACACAAGTAAACTCAATCCTTGAATATTTAATGCAAATCCAATTCTATAAACAAAGATGCTAATATTAAGAATATTCTAAAACCAGCCAGTAATTTATTTCTTCTTCATCATCTATCAGCTTTATCCGCAGAAACTCAACACCTACAAAAGAAAATACAACAACTATATGCTAGTAAATTAAAAAAGAGGACATACAAAAAACAATTAGTTTACACCTATGTACTTAGTTTAAACTTATGTATCTGTAATGCCCCAAAATCATCCGTTTCGCCTAATTACGCCATTAGGCGTGATTAGCAAAATTATTAAAACGAGACCCGGACAAAGAAAGAACACGGATTATGTTCTAATATAGAAATAATCTAGTTAATGTTATTAATCTTATTACAAGCTAATAATATAAGAAAAACTAGCTTGAATAGCTAGTTTGATAAGAAATGACATTTGGGGATTTTTGGAGGGACCATAGTTGCCAAAATGGCAAACTGGTGGGTGCATAATGTTGAAATGGGAAGAACAAACACACACACATAATTGTGTGTGTCGATTATCATCAGGAGAAGACATTCTCCTTCACCTCCAAACCCTAAACATCAAACCCTTACTCAAATCCAAGCCAAATCAAGGGGTTTTCTGGTGCATTAGCAAGAAACGAGTCATCTAAGGCTTAATGAACACCAATGTACCTTTTATTTGGTAGAAATTGATGATATATTCATTCTTAATCATGGTGAAAATTTTGGGTTTTTACAAAAACGTGATAATGTATGTTGATGGAGGTTTCTCTAACTTTAGGGAGCTCTAAACATGTCTAAATAGGGTGTAAAGAGCATTTTACATATGTGTTTGCTATGTTCATTTAAATATCTTAACTTGTGAAATTTGGGGTTAAACCTCTATCTTGAACCCACAAACATCTAGTAGTCTTGAGAATATTGGGAAGTTGTTATAATGAGTAATTTAGGCAAAATGGTCTAAATA
Organism: Ambrosia trifida; assembly: GCA_028751855.1. NCBI lineage: Eukaryota > Viridiplantae > Streptophyta > Magnoliopsida > Asterales > Asteraceae > Ambrosia > Ambrosia trifida. The sequence goes on along the minus strand of CM054128.1, from coordinate 56,842,188 downwards.
ATATATTATGACGAGGATGAGACAAATGGATATGCCTTGGCTAACTTAAAATAATGAAAATCAATTGAATTTGTGGGGGAACACCAAGTGTTTAATAAATTGCTTGAACGAGAAAGTAAAAATTGTAAATCATGTATGAACATAAACACTTGAAATGTGATGTTGAGATAGAGGTAAAATGAATACATGATGCCTTGGATAATGAAAGAAAAACATATTATCTATTCTAACAAAAATAAGGGTTGACATGTCCCTAAGTTAGGTACAAGAACTAGGGATGCAAATGGGTCAAATAGATGTAAGCTCAACGCGTGTAGAAGAAAGGACGGATACAGGTCAGCATTGCCTATCATTTGATAAATCTTGTGTATTGAGAAAGGGTAGTACCCCGAATGGTGAAAATCCATAAGAGCGAGTTAAGTCTTAAGGAACCATACAAAAACATGTTTTATGATATTAATAAAACAATATGTTGTGAAGAAATGGTTAACTTCATTAAACGGTTCAATTAATAAAGTTATGTGGAAAAATGAGTTTGTAAACCAAGGATTTGAAAGAACTCACTTGATTTAAGTAAATTAAGTATTTTGGTAAATGGCTCAAATTTTTTTGTTATTTGATCATGGATAAAAGCTTGAATAATCTAGTATAATGAACTATGAGTCTTAACGGGTCAAATGGTGAAATATCACCATTTGAGTTTCGGGAGATAAATGCTAGTAGTTTAGAAAGTACACAGGTGCATACATGGGATAATGGGTTCCCGATGCCAAGAATCATTAAAGAGGAGTGCAAGGTATGGGATATGGGTCAAAGCCACCCAATAAGTCCGTAGTTAGATAAACGCCTCCGGGCGAAGTAGCTGAGTACCAAAACTACTCACATAAAGTGTGAGTGTCAATTAGATAAGTTATGTTCATAGCTATGTCTAATATGCTCTAAGGCGCTTAGAATTGGGTAAATTAATGAAATCTTGAGAAATGGTGGAAATCTAAGCCCAGAAGGACTTAGTGGTTTTTAAACGAGTCATTGAGTCAAAAACATTGGATTTGAAACAAGAAGTGTCGTCATGGGTGGCTAAATTGAAAGATTTAGCTATAAAGGGCATTTTGGGAATTTAAATGATTAATAAAGGTTGAATCTAGGATACTAAATCATAATGAAATTAATCGGACACACGCTTTAGTAGATCAAGTGTCTAATGACTTGACAAATTAAACGATATGCATTTGTGTGGTCAAGTAGCATCTTGTTTAATACAAGACCTTAATGTGTCGATTTTGGTAGAAATGGATATAATCATTCAAAAACTAAGAGCCGGATCATAGTGACATTGACCGGGCGATGTTCCTAGTCAATCAAGTGTCAATGAGTTGAAAACGTGATTTTTATGTCTTCGGAGTTGTCAAATGCGTTTGCGACATGATTCCTAGGCTTTAAAAATCAACAAACAAGGTCCAGTGGCAGTGAACGACCGTTTACTTATAGTGAATGGCTATTCGGCCTTTACAGAAGACTCAGAAGTGTTCGTGGCCAAGTGAACGAGCGTTCACATGGGCGAATGGCAGTTCGGATTGACAAACCATTCTTAAAAAAATCATATAAAATCATAGAAAAATCGTTGGGAGGAATTCTTTTTATGCCTGGAAAAGTGTTTGAACGAAGCACATTTCTTATTTGAAAGTTGAAGTCAGATTATGGGTTTTAGAAGTAGTAAAAGCGATACGAAAATCTGATGTGCAAAAAGTGCAGTAGTTTGTTCTCATGATATGGGGCCATTTGGCCTGGTTCGTTCCGTTTCAACATGTAACGACTCTCATACTATTTTAAATGTATTATTGACAACCCACTACCCATTTTTTGTGTAATCGTTCTAGGTAAACATGTGATGGAAACCCCGGAGCAAGGATCAAGTTGCGAGAAGAACCGAACACACCCGAGTACTCATCAAGCTTCCGCAATAGAATTCAAGAGACTCCCATTAAATCGCGAAATCCTAGTGTATGTTTTGATAGTTAAATGTAATTTTTTTTGCGGAATCAAAATGTATTTGATCTCAATAGTTTAGGTTTAAAATAAATATCAAAGTTTCAACCAGAAGTGGTTTAAGTAAGGTCTAAACTTGTAGATTTAAACACTAATCAAGAGTTTACGGGTTAGGGTCTTACAAGTGGTATCAGAGCCAATGGTTTGAGGGATCCGAGTGTCGAGAAGGATACTTGGACTCAAACCGTGCGCTCAAGTGTTGAAGGGTGTTCGGTTCGAGGCTTGATCGAGGAATCCGGTAAGTAATACCTGTAATAACACCCGATTTGGTCGGAAATTGTTATGGGTAATCAATGGTGATATCGTGTAGACACATGCTGTCTCAAAAGCTTGGTAATGAAATGTTAGGTAGCATGGGGCCTATCCAAAGTTTAATTCGGGCAACGAAATTCTTGTATAACAAGAATTTTAGTATTATTTTGGCAATGCTGCATAATAGTAATGAGATGTCATGTTATTAATCGAATGTTATTGTAAATGTGACAGGCATGAGAACATCTTAATTCGATCAAGATGGGATCGAATGATTCACCCAACAAGGTGGTGGAGGGTTGGGAGCACGACTGATAACATGCTCGCTAAGGACCAAGTCAAGTAACGACTCAGGCTAATGGATCGGTAACGAAAGGGAACACAAGAGCAAGTATCAATCAGGTACACGCTCGAAACCATGTTATGCTTAGTAGTGTGCAACTTTCACTCGATGAATGATAGTTGCATACAGAAACATAAGACATGGGAAAATTGGACAGGAATTCACATTAAGAGTTCCCAAGGGAAACTAAGTTGGAAATGTGAATTATTTACAATAGTGAAGAACCAATGCACAAAGGTAAATATAAACACGGAAACCAGGAATGAGGATAATTATCTCGGTTAATGTTTAAAACGTAAGGAATACTAGAGTTGTGTAGTGGTCACATCAATGAATATGATCACACAAAGTTTTATGAAACGAAAACACATCGTTGGTTTTACATGAGTAAAAGTAAAACCAAATATCCAATAAATATTAATAAAAAGCTTTTACCAAATAAAATAGGGGGCACAATCATGAGCTGAAAATTTGCATGCATAGGGCGTGATGGTTTAATTATAAGAACTCCATGTGTACCATATGCGAATTACTCGCTCTGGCCAGGTAAGTGTTAAACATATGATACAATGGGTTTCTTATCTTTTCTTTTCTTTCTATACTAATAAAAGAAAACACATGGGGGACACATGGCACTCCCTCATGAGTTCTCTAATTTTACTATTTAATATAATAAATTTAAATATAATTATATTAATTGATTTGCAAAATCATAATATAAATACATTAATAATCATAGTTGTAACAGAAATCCTTAAAACGGATTTAATGATTTCTGTTATTAATATAAATACTAAAATTCTATTTAACATATTTATATTATGTTTTCGCATTTAATATAATTATGTTTTAATACAAAATTTGAAATAAATTATTAGACATACTTTAAAAAGATATATTAACTAACCGAATTAAAAATTATTTTATTGATTCTTTTTATATAACATATTTATATGTTATTAACTTTAAATTTAAATCATATACACTAAATAAACCCATTTATAAAATTTTGGTCTTTTATTCTACGTTTAAAACTATGTTTGTTATGATGTTTGACAAATTATTGTTAAGTTTTTTTTTTTATTTTGGTCATTGTTTTATATGTTAAATATGCTCAGCAAGTACATACTAATTCTAGATGTTTAAAAGAGTTCAAAAGTCAAATAAGCAAATTAGACTTTCATATTGTTCTAAACAAATAAATCAACATTAATCTATTGCTATCTATACTAATAAAAGACAACACATGGAATATTAAGAACTCCCTCATAAAGCCTCTCATTTTCTTATTTAAAATAATACATTTATTTTAATTTGTTTCTTTATTTAAAAATAATTATTTTTTAATTTTTATTAGTTATAACTATAACTATTAATTTATTATCAAAATTTAGTTCAATATATATATATATATATATATATATATATATATATATATACTATGTCTTTGTAAATTAATTAATATGATTATATTTTAATATAAAATTAGAAATAAATTACTAGACATGATTTGAAAATGTTTATTAGCTAATAGAAGTAAATATTATTAAAAAAATATTCATTTTTTAAGATAACGTATTTATATGTTATTAAATTTAAATTTAAATCATGAACGTTAATTAACCTATTTTGTAATATGTGGTCTTTCACTCTAAGTTTAAAACTATATTTCTTATAGTGTTCTGAACAAAGAAAATAAAACAAATCAATCCACATTAATTAAATATTTGATTAATTAAAACTAAATATGGTTAGCTATTTTTGTATTATTATAGCTTGATATATAAAATACATTTTATATACGAAAAATCATTGTTTGAAATTTTCATTGACTGTGTTGTTTCAAGTTACTTCAACAGAGAAATACAATATCTAAGTGGCAACAGTCTTTTCATTAGTAATTCGTTTTAGCTTCATTTTCACGCTATTAAATCACGAAAATCTTTTTTTTTTTTTTTTTTTTTTTATAATTACAGTCATATTGAACCAATAAATGGCATTATGGTTAAGGACCTTGATGTTAGAAAAAATGATTATACACTCAAGGTTAGAAATATTTTGGCTTTGCAAGAAACTTGATGTCGAATCCAAATTAACGATACTCAATTGGGATGGTTTAACGGATGAGGAGATATTTTTAAATTAATTTCATTTTTTACATCTTAGCCTAAACAAATTTATCTTATTACTTTTGATTTTTTTTGTACCTGCAGTCTATAAGGTAACAGCCATAGTATGGAAGATATATGTTGAAAAGTTTGAAAGCAGTTTCATGTGAATATGATTTCTTTACAAGAAATTATTTAGAGGCTGATGAATATTTAATATTTTTCGGTTGTAAAGGCAATTTTATTTATTTTAAATATAACATGTAATCTAATTTTTTCTTAATTATATTTTTAATTTTATATATAATATATATAATTTAAATTGATCAACCCGTGTATCACACGGATACATAACCTAGTAATTAATACATATGCAATCTATGTAGCAAAGGCTTAGTAAGTATGAGGTGTCGGGGAAAATCCTCCCTTCTTTGAAGGGCGCGTTTGGACGTAGTCCACTGTCTAACACAACAGGGATGCAATCCATGCAAAACCTTGAGCGAGGCACTAACTGAAATACGTTGGGCTAGCAAAGAGGATAGTATTCGATACGATTAAAAAAAGACAGACAACGGATATGGGCCGTGATAAACCCATGGGTCAACTAGACTTTCGGGTCAGTGACAAAATTTGGACATGTGAAACTGAAGTATAAACGACCCGTGAGGCCGTAGAAACTGAGGTTATTGCCAAAGAAAACAATCATCATCTAAAGATAATGGTTGGTAAAGATGAAAATAGAAAGAACAGGTGAGTAAAAAACACATGGAGTCTATGGAATCATGTGGAAAAATAGATGATATGTACACTATTGTGAGTTTTAAAACTACCATAGTGATCCTGGGATAGGAACCGAAGTATAAACGACCCACGGGGCTATAGAAACTGAGGTGATTGCCTAAGGAAACAATCATGATCTTATGATCATGGTTGATAAAGTAGAAAATAGAAAGAAAAAGTGAACTGATAAGGCGTGGGAGTCAAGTATGACTCTTGCGCTAAGTAAAAATGATGAAAGAAAATATATATGGATAATTATGAAAAGGAAACCAACCTCAACTTATATTGAGATCGGTAAATCAGAAAAAAAAGGATTTTTGGAAAATAAACGTTCCAAATAAATAAATGAATTGATCTCTTAAACTCAAAGGTCTTTAAATGGGTCGGTTGGGGCAATGACCACCAATCGAGTTAGCAAAACGGGAACTTGGGGAAACCAAATAAATGGAAAATTCTTAAAATAGGATTAGCCAAAGAGAAGAAAACGTTAGTTGTAACACCCCAACCAATGGCGGAAACATCGAGGTGTTACGTAGTGACGATTGTTCAATAGCTCATGGTACTAAAGTGTAAATTTGGATACATTGAAATAAATAGTTTATTACATTGAAAGGAAAAATACAGAATACAATAATTATAAAGCGTCAAGTCTAACTAAAATTCAATAAAGTCAAAGCTTAAATATAAATCCAAAAGCTTAAAAGAAGCGTCTCAAAATAACCTGAAACATGTACGAAAATAGTATGTAAATACAAAAATGTATTGGTGAGCATACCCTGTTTGATTACATATAGTAGAAAAAGAGTTTCAAAATTCATGTGTTATATACCATTTGCAATTATGTAATAAGTAGTATCCGGGTCAAAACCAACCCTAAGACAGTATGACATGAAATTTATATATAGTATGCGCTATTGATAGTAATAAAGACATACATAACAATGACCAAGGTCTCTCAACAAAGTCAACAAGGGGTATATACCAGAGTACTATTCATTGATATGACAAGCCCAAACGGTTAATGATTTTGACAAGACATAGATGCACACAAAACATAAAGCAAACACATATGAGAATTGCATTAAGTGAAAGAAAACATTTAGTCATAATGTACATGAGTAACCCCAAAAGAGTAAAATATGAAATGGGGAAAGATATACTCACATTCGCTAAGTTGAATTATCCTTTAAGCATTGTGAATGTATGTGAGGCGAATCCCAAAGACTCAACCTAAAGTTTCAAGTTTCCAATATAAGTGTCTAAGCTTAAAAGAGTCTAGGGTTCCTAATTTAAATCATCTAGGATGTCTAGTCTAAATTTGGGGGTTTTAAGTTTAATATAAGGATGAGGCGCCAAAACAATTAAATAGTTTATCAGAATCTCAATACACGAATCCATGAGATTAATCGAGAGTATAAAATAGGTTCATATTACAAATATAACTAAGTTCAATAATAAGGGTCATCATGAAAGAAATAAATTTAATAATCTTAAACTATAATTATTCATATTTATTAAATTAAATATAAATAATTATATTGATTATTAATAAGATGCGAAAGATAACGAATACTTGAGTTTACAAACTAGATATTTTCCGAGCTTAAAAAATAACGAATTTAACTCAAAAAATATCTTATAATTTATATAAGAGTCTTTGATGAAATTATATGCTTAAAAGTCAATTTATTCTATGAAAATGAGATATCATATAAAGACATTATAAAACAGAGAAAAACTGATGTGAACATGATTCTAACACTATGAAATATTTTTACACAAATTTTCATGTTAAAATAATTAAATTTTGATTTTATATGATTTAAATATGATTAAAACCACATAAATTCAAAATAATATACAAAATTCTTTTAAAGATAAGAGTTTATGTGAAAATCAATTTATTGACATAAAAAGGCTCACAATAAATTTTATATATTTTTATGATAAAAATTTAGTTTATATGAATAGTATTTGTTTAAAAGTAATTTAACAAATAAAAATGAGATAACATATAAAACCGAATCAAAACAGAGGGAAAATGATATGAAAATTATTTTAACATAATGAAACATGTTTCTACCAATTTTTATGTCAAAATACATTTTATATGATTTTATATGAATTAAACATGATTAAAGCGTTATAAAATATTTAAAAAAATATTAATCGGCTTCAATAAATCCCGAATAATTTCTAAAACTTCTAATTAGTTGTAGGAGCAAGTCTAACAAGTTTCATAATTTTTGGATAAGAAATGAGTGAGTTATGAATTTATAAGGTTCTATAAACTTTTAAATCAAAAATCCCCAAATCACATAGAACACCCTAAACCCTAGATTATCCAATTGAAACCCTTATAGACTATAATTGACAAATTAAATAGAAGGCTATTGATCTACAAATATGAATGAAATATCATGCAAAAATAATTAGAAAAACTCACAACGTAGCTAGTCCAATTTATAGAAATAAAAACCGAGAAAGAAAGAATATCAAGCTTCTAATTAGCCAATTACAAGAGCTTATAATCAAAACATCAATTGCAGAAGTAATAGAATATATAAGAAAGGTATGAGGGGGGATTAATCGAATTGAAAAAATCGATTTAGAGGTGCAAAGTATAATAGGTCATAGGTAAGGGTTTTATAGTAGTTTGGAGTGATTATCGGTCAAAACTCGTAATAAATACATATTGACCAATAGGGGATTGAATGGACTATGTTTGTTACATAAAAATGGGTGTTGAAGTGCAATAAAATTGAAATTTGACTCATAATCGATCATAATTGTGGTCAAACAAGTTGAAACTGCAGATAGCATCTCCGCGGACCGCGGAGACATTACTGTCTCCGTCGCACTCCGCAGCGAGGCCATTTGATTGAGATGTTGACTAGGTTGCTCCGTGGAGCGTGGAGAGATTAACCAAACCTCCGCAATCCGCGGAAGCTTAAAAATTAGATTTTCTTAATTTAAACAATTTTAAGTTCCCGGATTTGTTTCCTTCGGTTTCCAAGTCGTTTTATGACTAAAACTTGAGGTTTTTGAGTATCGGGGTCTGATGTTTATAAAACATACGTGCTCGGGTGTAGATGTGAGTATAAAACATGAATACTTCTAATATAAAAATTATAAGTCTTATTAAATTATGACTTTTGATCATTTTAGTCTACGAGATTTAAAAAAATGAAAATTTTAAATTTGTTAAGGGACCAATTGTGTACATTTATGAAAAGTGAAGGGTGTAGGTTGTCACATAAGTGTAAAGCAAGGTTTGTTTATAACACTCTAGCAAACCAAAAATAAACGAGAGTTAGATTCAGGGATGAGTCCAAGGGGTTAGAAAACGGCTATGTTAAAAAGCCGGGATAGTCATGGAAACCGAGATAAATTACTTGTTGTTAATAGATGCATAGGCATATGTATGTATGCATAATGCAATCGAGTAACCCAGTAGATGCCTTAGGGGGTACAATAGAATAGACCCCTAAATCATTATATCCTTCGGGATAATAGTAAACGGGGAATAGTTTACGTATCTAAGGAAGACCTATGAGAAACATAGGTAGCTAAAATGCCTAGTAGGGGTAAGCATGTAAATATTGCCCCTAGTTAACCGAAAGAATAGAATAACACAAGTCACATTATGAAAGCTAAGGCTTTCATATAATAAAAGTTAGAAGGCCGAGTAAAGGGATACAAACCCTAAGTATATAGTACTAATTGTTAGACTATAGAATGTCAAGGGATTGAGCGGTGCTCAAATTTGATTACAGACACTAAGGTTCTTTGGTGTGACTAAAGCAACAACACAATAAAGGTTTCGGGGAGGAAACTTCTTTAAGGGGGTAGACTTGTAACACCCCAAAATCACCCGTTTCGCTTAATTACGCCATTAGACGCGATTAGCAAAATTATTAAAACGAGACCCGAACAAAGAAAGAACACTGATTATGTTCTAATATAGAAATAATCTAGTGAATGTTATTATTCTTATTAGCAAGCAAATAGTATAAGAAAAACTAGCTTGAATAGCTAGTTTCATAAGAAATGACATTTGGGGATTTTTGGAGGTTTCCATAGTTTCCAAAATGGCAAACTTGTGGGTGCAAAATGTTGAAAAGGGAAGAACACACACATAAGTGTGTGTGTGTCGATTATCATTAGGAGAAGACATTCTCCTTCACCTTCAAACCCTAAACACCAAACCCTTGCTCAAATCCAAGCCAAATCAAGGGGTTTTTCAGTGCATTAGCAAGAAATGAGTCATCTATGGCTTAATGAACATAATGGTACCTTTTATTTGGTAAATATTTATGCTATATTCATTCTTGATCATGGTGAAAATTTAGGGTTTTTACAAAAACGTGATAATGTATGTTGATGGAGGTTTCTCTAACTTTAGGGAGCTCCAAACAAATCCAAATAGGGTGTAAATAGCATTTTACATATGTGTTTGCTATGTTCATGAGAATATGTTAACTTGTGAATGTAACATCCGTCTCTTTCACCACCAATATTGTCCGCTTTGCCCCGATGGGTTGTTAATCCAGCGCTCACGGATTTGTTTTTGATGCTTTGGTGGAAACTTCCCAGGAGGTCACCCATCCTGATATTGCTCCCACCTGAGCACACTTAACTGTGGAGTTCTCCTTTCATCCACCAACGTTAAGCCCCAAAGCGCGTTGGTGATTTATGAGGCAAGACATTACTTATGAGCCAAGGATCTCTCCTGGCCACGACCGATGTGGGATTTTCCTGGGGTGTGACATTCACCCCTTGTTAGAGTCTCATCGTCCCTGATGAGGTATGCACCCACCATCCCGAACGGCACATGAGTGGCTCTGATACCATCTGTAACATCCGTCTCTCTCACCGCCAATATTGCCCGCTTTGCCCCGATTGGTTGCCCATCCGGCGCTCACGGATTTGTTTTTGGTTGGACTGGTGGAAACATTCCAAGAGGTCACCCATCCTGATATTGCTCCCACCTGAGCACGCTTAGCTGTGGAGTTCTCCTCTCATCCACTAACATTAAGCCCCAAAACACGTTGGTGATTTAATAGGTAAGACTTTACTTATGAACCAAGGATCTCTCCTGGCCACGACCAATGTGAGATTTTCCTGTGGTGTCACAGTGAAATTTGGGTTAAACCTCTATGCTGAACCAACATACATCTAGTACTCTTGGGAATGTTGTGAAGTTGTTATAATGAGTAATTTAGGCAAAATGGTCTAAATAATATATTATGATGAGGATGAGACAAATGGATATGCCTTCGCTAACTTAAAATCATGAAAATCAATTGAAGTGGTGGGGGGCACACCATGTGTTTGATAAATTTCTTGAACGAGAAAGTAAAAGTGTAAATCATGTATGAGCATCAATACTTGAAATGTGATGTTGAGCTAGAGGTAAAATGAATACATGATGCCCTAGATAATGAAAGAAAACCATATGATCTATTCTAACAAAAACAAGGTTTGACATGTCCCTAAGTTAGGTATAAAAACTAGGGGTGCAAACAGGTCAAACAGATGTAAGCTCAACGCGTGTAGAAGAAAGGACGGATATAGGGTAAGTATCTTACACCATTAATCTATAAACATAGTGTATGTATTGCCTATCATTTGATAAACCTTGTGTATTGAGAAATGGTAGTACCTCGAATGCTGAAAATCCATAAGAGCTTGTTAAGTTTTAAGGAACCATACAAAAACATGTTTTATGATATTAATAAAACAATATGCTATGAACAAATGGTTAAATTCATTAAACGGTTCAATTAATAAAGTTATGTGGAAACATAAGTTCATAAATCAAGGATTTGAAAGAATTCACTTGATTTAAATAAATTAAATATTTTGGTAAATGGCTCAAATGTTGTTGTTATTTGATCCATGGATAAAAGCTTGAACAATCTAGTATAATGAACTATGAGTCTTAACAGGTCAAATGGTGAAATATCACCATTTTAGGTTCCGGTAGATTAATGCTAGTCGTTTAGAAAGTACACAGGTGAATACATGGGATAATGGGCACCCGATGCCAAGAATCATGAAAGAGGAGTATATGGTATGGATATGGGTCAAAGCCACCCGGTAAGTCCATAGTTAGATAAATGCCTCCAGCAGAAGTAGCGTGAGTACCAAAACTACTCACATGAAGTGTGAGTGTCAATAAGATAAGTTATGTTCATAGCTATGTCTAATATGCGCTAAGGCACTTAGTATTGGGTAAATTAATGAAATCTTGAGAAATTGTGGAAATCTAAGTCCGAAAGGACTTAGAGGTTTTTAAACGAGTCATTGAGTCGAAAACATTTGATTTGAAACAAGAAGTGTCGCCATGGGTGGCTATATTGAAAGATTTAGCTATAAAGGGCATTTTGGGAATTTAAGAGATTACTAAAGGTTAAATCTACGAAACTAAATCATAATGAAATAAATCGAACAAACGCTTTAGTCGATCAAGTTTCTAATGACTGGACAAGTTAAACGGTATGCATTTGTGAGGACAAGTAGCGTCTTGTTTAATACAAGACCTTAATGGGTCAATTTGGGTAGAAATGGACATAATAATTCAAAAACTAAGAGCCGGATCATAGTGACATTGACCGGGAGATGTTCACAGTCAATCAAGTGTCAATGTAATTGAAAACATGATTTTTATGTCGTCAAATACGTTTGCGACATGATTCCTAGGCTTTAAAATCAACAAACAAGGTCCAGTAGCAGCGAACGATCGTTCACTTAGAGTGAGCGGCCATTCGGCCTTTAAAGAAGACTCAGAAGTGTTCGTGGCCAAGTGAATAGGCGTTCACATGGGCGAATGGCCATTCGGATGGATAGACTGATCTTCAAAAATTCATATAAAATCATAGAAAAATTGTTAGCAGGAATTCTTTATATGCCTGGAAAGGTCTTTGAACGAAGCACATTTCTTATTTGAAAGTCGAGTCAGATTATGGGTTTTAGACGGGGTAAAAGTAACCCGAACAGCTGCTGTGCAAAAATGGCAGTAGTTTATTCTCCTGATTTGGGGCCGTTTGGCCTGGTTCGTTCCGTTTCAACGTGTGACGACTCTCATACCATTTTAAATTATTATTGACAATCCATTAGCCATTCTCTGTGTAATGGTGATAGGTAAACATGTGATGGAAACCCCGGACCAAGGATCAAGTTGCGAGAAGAACCGAACACACCCGAGCACCCATCAAGCTTCCGTAATAGAATTCAAGAGAGTCCCGTTAAATCGCGAAATCTTAGCGTATGTTTTGATAGTTAAATGTAAATTTTTTTTTGGGGGAATTAAAATGTATTTGATCTCAATGGTTTAGCTTTATAATAAATTTCAAAGCTTTAACCGGAAGTGGTTTAGGTAAGGCCTAAACTTGTAGATTTAAACATTAATCATAAGTTTACGGGTTAGGGTCTTACAGTATCCCTACCCTACACCGTTGTATAATTAGAACACACGAGTGTAGTATCAGCAAATTAAAGAAGAGGACCTAAAAAAACAATTAGTTTACACCTATGTATCTCTACTTTACACCTATGTAAAATGAGAACACACAAGTGTAGTATCAATAATCTTTAAAGAAACACCATTCGATCTAATTATTTTTATGTAAAAAGTAAATTACGCCAATAACAAAAGTAAAATTTATAAAAATTAAACAAAAAAGAAAAGAAAAACAAAAGAATCATCCAATGTCTAAAAAAATAACCCGATCTATATGAAATCAAAATAATAAAATAAATTACATTGTAGCGGTTATAAAAAGATATAAACATGAGTTCACAACACGTTCTTGGAAACCACCGTATACCACCATTGATGTGACAACCGGCAAAAATAAGGTAATTTTGTACGTATCTAATATATGTAATTAACTTATCTTAAGCGTAATATAAAAGTAATTGGATTAATTTAGTCAATTGAGAATAAAAAAGTCCCATAGGATCCACAAATTTGCATTTGATGACCTTTAGTGGTTACTGTTTCGCATGTGATTAACTCATCGGTTACGAACGTTGGTGATAAATCCTACAATACTAATAAAGTATTGCATATGCTAGTTCTATAAACATAAATTTAATGTTTATACATGTAAGTGACTATATTTATATACGTGTCTGAACATAATTATTTTAGATGAACACATACCTGAGAACTTGTATGCATGAGTAGATGCAATCATATGCCAATATAATATACAAGTATATAAACATATGTTGATTGGTAATCTTATATATAAATAACCATCTCCATTCATTCACTTATACACTTTAATTTACATGAGTTAATATATATAAAAGTATGTAGAAAAAAAACATAGTCATCACACGAAAGCATTGAGGTTCACATGCCTGGAGCATGAAGACAAGCTAGATAATTGTCATAGATGGGTCAACACATGATGTGTGCTTGCATGCATGGGGTGGATGGCTTACACCAAAATGCTTATACAATCACATTGTCCAACACCTATTTGACAACCATATTTGTATAATCAACTTCCCTCCAACATCCCTATCATGCACATCGATAGGAGGTATGAATGCATGCATAGATTTGTGAAGTTAAGAAAAATACAAAACCTAAAACTCTAGTTTACACTAATGTGGGTAATCATGGACACAACCCAACACCTTTTGACTATTCTAAATACTTATCAAATGTTCCCTCTCAAACCTATCACTAATTTCAAACACATAACCAAACCCTTCCATTCCCTTCTCGGTTATAACTAGAGCTGACACTACCCAAGGGAGACCACGACAACAACAATTGTTTACGAAACACCACAATCTCACGGATTCACTACCACCCTATGGATCCAACCTACAATTCGCCGGATCAAGGTATCGCTAGGAGAGCAAGGTCTCTCGGTTCAAGCATTGTCTCGCGTTCGAGCCGTCGCCACGTAACCATCTCCTTCGCCTAGTTTGTGTGTTGTAATTGTCTCCTAGATCCCTCTTTTACATTTCGTAAAGTGCGTTATAGACTAATCATCCAAACCAAAGACCGTTTTGTTACAACTAAACCCGTACAGACCACTACGTAATACGGTCGCAGGCCAGTTCTGACCCTTGGCAACCAAGCCCAGAAGCTTCTCCTTGATCCCGACCAACTTCGGACCTAGGGTGGGTGGTATTGTTGGCGGTTTGTAACACCCCAAAAATCCATTTCGCTTAATTACGCTATTAGGCGTGATTAACAAATACAAAACGAAGTAAATAGTAAAATGAACGTTTTATGGATAAACGAAACGAGATTTAGATGGTAAGGATGAGGGTTATGTTCTAATATCGAAATAATCTTTTTAATATTGTTATCTAGAATGCGATGTAGATAACACAAAAGAACCTAACTAAGTTAGATTTTGGGTTAAATACTTATAAGGGTTCATGGGGGTTAAGTTGAAGGGCCAATAGTGTAATTTTGAGGTTAAAACAAGGTCCAAATGACACCCACTTGGGTAAAAAACGAATTCATCCCCAAAAGGGGCATTCTTGAGCCAAATCAAACCCTAAAATCACTAACTTGAAAAGATTATGCAAGGAAATTGAAGAACAAGATGAAGGGTGTGTTCTAGAGAGTTTATCCTTAAGATTTAAGCTTAAGGTAAGTACCCTAGCATCCATTTTGTCTATAATTTGAAACCCTCAAGTGGGTTTTGGTTAATAGGGTTAGTTCATATGATTGCTTGATTATAAGTGAAATTGATCATTTCTAATGACATAGAGATGATTTAATTACTTGAAATTGCTTGGTTACAAAAGATGATGATTTTAGGTTTTCATTTGTAGCTTTGAAGTTGCTAAAATAGTTGTAAATCTATGTTTCTAGCATGGGTTGTGTAAAAATTCCATCCTATGTGTATTACATGATACTTATGTGCTAGGTTGATTGCAAGTTGAATTGAAAGGATAGCAAAACATAATGGCTAGAATGGTGTTTTCATGATGAGTTCATGAATTGGTTACTTACTAGGTAACTAGTAATTGGAATAACCAATGATGGTATAGTTATGCATACTAGGTGTTTGTGAAAATGCCTAGTTAGTAATGTTGAATGAATATTATGTTGAAAACACACATTATGGTGAAATGAGTTGCCTAATGATAATTAAGAAGTTAAATGTGCACTAAACTTAATGAATTGATATGGTAAATAGAAGGGATAGTTCATAATTAAGACTACTGCCTTATGATTAGTGTACACAACATGTAAAAGGTTAGTTTGACTAATAAAAAGTCAAACTGACCCAAATATGAGTTTTAATAAATTAAAGTATGAAAACCCATGATATGAGTTAGTTATTTGAAACAATGACTAACTTGATTTATCTTGAGTATAGAGAAGTGGATCTTGTCAAGCTAGGTGAAAGCTTGAGGAGGAAAGGATCAAACGGATAAGCGGACTATGGAATGCATAAATGAGGCCAAGGTAAGTGACTTATCTTCAATAAGTCTCATAGTAACTAAATGATTGTGTAAATGCAAGAAAATATGGATTATGGGAATGTGGAATTCTAACTCAATATGGGTTAGAATCATCAAAATGAAAGAAAAATTGTTTAGTTTGGGATAGGACGCCGAAATATAGATAAACGAGTATATAAGAAATGGGACAAATGGTTCAAGTGAGGTGGATGTCATTTGGGCCCAAGATTAGTAACATTATAATTGAGAATTGAAATAAACGGGTCAAATGAGTTAGAGGCTGTTTCGTGGTCTTAACCATTACGTTTTGACACGAAATTTGGTCAGAAGTTGTTTTACAACGTAAAGGATGTTGGGTAATTTTAATAGATTTTTCTAAAGTCGTTTAACGTGGTTTTCGCGGATGTTTTGTCAATAAATTAGTCGTTGACAGAAACAGGTCCGCTAATTGCAGAGCCTGTTTCGTGGTTTTAACCATTGAGTTTCGACAAGTTATTCGGTCAAAAGTTGTATTACAACATAAAGGATGCTCGGTAATTTTTATGTATTTTTCCGAACATGTTTGATGTGGTTTTGGCGATTGTTTTGTCAGTAAATAGTTGTTGACAGCAAAAAGGTTGGTTTACTTATATGCATAATAAGTTAAAACTCTTAATGGGTAAAATGGGTAAAATGGCATAAATGTTTAAAGAACCGAAATGGTAATCAAACATGAGACTTGGTATCCTTAGAACATGTTATAGCAATGTCAAACGAGTTCCCAAGGGTCCTTGGGGATGGTCGAGGACCTAAGTAAAAGTCCAACCAAAGGTTGGGTAAATATCGAGGAATTGTGATTGTTTATGCAGGCGATTTAGAGTATTCAACAGCTTCAGAACCATAGGATACGGTTCAAAATGAGCAAACTAATCAGGTTATCTGAACCGTAAGCTATGGCTTGAGAACCGTAGCTTACAGCGGGATTATATCCCCCCCCCCCAAAAAAAAAGTTAGTTTGTTGTTTTGAAATGATTTGGCCCGTTAATCTCAAATACTAATCGTTTATCGTGTGTATTTGTTGTAGGCACGTCTAAGGAGCTGAACCGGATGCGAAATGGACCAAGCATGAAACCGAACACCCCCGAGACCAAGTTATGATTTCGTCTTCTCACGTCGTGTAGGACATTTTAGTAAAACAACAATGATGTTGTAAAAATGTAATGTGTATGGAAGTCAAGCTTAGAGATGTCGAATTAATAATATCACGTGCGGATCTTCCAAGGATCCGAACGTGCAAATATGGTTTAAAATATATATATATACACATATATACACTAATCTGGGACCATAAAACTGATTTAGTTGTTAACAAATTACTTAATAATGGGTTGGGTCTTACAAGTGGTATCAGAGCCATTGGTTTGAGGGATCCGAGTGTCGAGACGGATACTTGGACTCAAACCGTGCGCTCAATATGTCGAAGGGTGTTCGGTTCGGGGCTTGATCGAGGAATCCGGTAAGTAAAATTTACAATAACAATCCGGTTTGATCGGAGATCGTTATATATGATCAATAGTGATATCGTGTAGATACATGCTATCACAAAATCTTGGTAAGGAAATGGTTGGGCGGCTTGAAGCCTATCCAAAGATTTATCCAGGCAACGAAATTCTTGTGTAACAAGAATTCTAACATTATTACTTTAATGATGCATACTAATACCGACATGTCATGTTACTAATCAATATACATTGTAAATGTGACAGGGATGAGAACATTTTATTCGATCGAGATAGGATTGAATGATTCACCCAACGAGGTGGTGGAGGGTCCAAGAGCAAGGCGGAAGGCATGCTCACCAAGGACCAAGTCAAGTAATGACTCAGACTAGCAAATTGATAAAAAGGAGGGGAACACATGAGCAAGTATTAATCAGGTACACGCTCTAAATTATATTAAGCGTATTAGTATGCAAGCATCACATGAAGGGTGGTACTTGCATACGCAAGCAAGAAGCTAAATGGGAAATGTGCATTGTTCACACTAGTGAACAATCAATACACAAACGTAACATGAACATCGAGACCGGGTTTGGGGTAATCATCCTGTATGTGCTATATGGATCGTATAATCAACAAAGAATGATCAAACAAGTTTGTTTTAGGTGCGGAATCCCTAAAACAATCACAAAATGATAATCAAACAGATCAAAACACGTAAATCATCATTTCAAAGCTTTTTCATTAATTAAGAACTCAATTACACGTTTACAGATTGAAAGCAACAGGGTATGAACGTGAATTAAGCTAAATAATATCCTAGAGAGAGAATCGGAAAGTGGAGGGAATAAAATGACTCAAAGTTACATTCAAAAAATCAGCTTGACTATTTATAGACTGCACATTCGCCCAAACAGTTCGTGCGAATGTGCAGGTTCGACCATATCAATCGGTCAAACCAAGCCATACATAAAAACTATTCTACCTTCGTCCAAAACTACTCCTTCGCACCAACTGATTCTCCTTCGACCAAATAATCTGCTGCCTTCGCACCTATCATATCTCCTTCGCACCTTCGACAATTATCAAAACAAGTTTATTGAACAATCCGAAGCACTATTCGCACAAATGCATCTACAAACTCCCCCTCGACTATTGCTTGGATTGCTGTCGACGTTCTTCGTCCATTCTGATGTTCATCAATTTGATATGTCGCTGAATCTTCTGTTCCTTAGTCAATACCGGTTCATGAACTTGCTTCGGCTTCGTCTTTTTCACTTCAGGTACCTTCTGTTTCTGTACAAACCTTCCGAGCTTCTTATCATAGTCACATCCAGCGTTTATATCATACGCAAAGCACAGAAATACCACACGTTGGTATTTTCCTGCTTGTTCAGCATCCTTAACTTCAGAATAGATCGGATTATAGAACAACATTATTATATCCTCATGTATACAGTTAATCAACCACATGGGATCAAAAATGTGTATCTTCTTGAAGTTCTTCTCACCATCTTTCAGCACGATCACAACCTCTGCTATCTTCCAATCATAATACCACCAAATGAAATCTTTGGCGAAGTGTTGTGGAATCGGCAACAAAGGAATCTTCTTCAACACTCGCGGTGGATTATACTTCAACGTCACTTTGGGCATTCCAGTAATCATATCAATATCCTTTTTATGAACAATTCGTTTTGGATATTGTGGTTCAAATAAATCCCACTTAGTTCGGCTTTCTCTAGTCATCTTCTCAGCAAAGTATGTAATTTGACTATTTGACGCTCCCGTTAAACGGTGACGACAAATATCACGAATAGCCCAATAAGGAAGAGTCTTCAAATGATGAAACTTATCAAAATATAAGATCCCCTTCTCCCACTTCACTGCTATGCATCTCAGTTGCTTAACAAACTTACAGGACAATGCACGACCTTTGAAAATTCCACTATGAAGTTTATAAAAGCTACCTTGTATTTCAGCTTTCGGACGGTTATTCTCCTTCTCTTTCAATTTCCTCAAAAACTCTTTCAAACTATCAGATTGCTCGAATCGTGGTTTATCATGCCCTTTGAATATCTCATCTTCAAATACTTTTCTCTTTTCTTTAGCAAGTTTCTCGGCCTGGTTTAGCACTTCATCAGAAAATCCAGGAAATCCAGAATCTTGATCATTCTTAAAGTATTGTGGATATTCCTCACTCGTTATATCTTCCATCTCAACTTCTTCAAAAACAGGAACGTCACGGTCATCAGAATGATTACCGGCTTCCTTTTCAGGTATCTTTGGAATGTAATTATCAGCAAGTAACTCTTCCAAAGTCTTTCCCACCTGTTTAGCTAAACCCTCAAGTATTTCCTTAGAAATCGCCGCAGAAACCTCTCCTTCTTCTAGATCTGGGTCATCAAACTCCAACTCAAACAGCTTATTGCTAGACTCGAATATTTCTGGAAACCTGCTTGTCATGTCAATCGTCCAGACTCGATCTGTAAGCATCTGTCGATACATGTGTTTGTCTTCTTCAGATAAAGACTGCAGTTTTTCATTCCAGAAAATATCATCATCTACATTTTCACCTGGAGTCTTAGAGCTTGACTCACCACCTTTACTCGAATCACGCTTCTCATATGTATACTTCTCAGCGTTGTCATCATCATCATCGTCATCACTATCAAAAGCAGAGCTGTTTCCATCACCCGATCCACCATCTGAACCTCCATCATCTCCATCATCTTTCTTCTTTTTCTTTTGAGGATCGTTACCAGCATCTTCATCAAGATCTTCATCCTCTTCATCGTCAGATAGTTCATAATCAACTTTCTCCTCTTCTTGTTCTTTATCTTCTTCACCAGCTTGAAATAGAGGAGCTCGAGAGTACAAGTCTTTTATCAAATCATCCATGTGCTTGTTACTCTTCTTCAGCTGTTTGTTCTCCTCTTTCAAAACTATTATCCGTCTGGTGTTTCTTTGCTCGTGCTTCAGCAACTTCTTGTTCTCTTTCTTTAACTTCTTGATTGTTTTCTTCAATTCTTCACTATTATCATGGGATGTGACTACAACTTCCAACATCTTTCGATCATTCGACTTCAATTGCTCAATCTCTGTTTGCTGTTTGTTGATAATGCTCATCATCTCAGATAGCCTTTGATTCACAGCAGTCATTTCGTCACTATCAACTGTGACCTTCTTCTTAACAGGCACTTCAGCAACTTCAGGCAGTTTGCCTTTCCTCATCTTCTTGAGCACATTATCTTACGCTTCATTGAACTGATCAACAGGTATATAATCTCCCTGTTGTGTGCTAGAAGTAGTTGCAGTCTTTTGTTTCTTTGATACAGGTGTAGTAACCGGTGACTTGGAACTAGAAGCTGGTGGTAGTTTCTTACCAGCAATGAGTGATTCAATCTCTCTCAATCTCTTCTAACTTGGTTTCTCTTGTTTCTTGTCCTGAGGCTTCTTCTTTGACTTTGCAGCCTGTACAGGTGAACCAGGAAAATCTTCGTCTACATTCAGAATCACTTCATCATCATCAACAGGAATTGGGCTCTTAGCACCTTGATCTTCAACAGACTGACTAACAGACTCACCAGCCACAGTGGCCTTGGGCGTGGTAGTCTTTAGCGTTTCCGTTTCCGAGTCCCAATGTTCATCTTCTTGCGTCTCCTCAGAATCAATCGACACCTCATCCACAATATGTAAACCCTTCTTTGCCATTGTCTTGTTTCTTCTTGGTGTACTCTTTTTCTTTTCAGGTCCAGGCACAACCTCTAACCTTATCCCTTTCTCCTTACCCTTACCACTCTTAGCACCGACATTAACAACCTGTCTCTTGCGCTTCGCGTCTGGATCAACAGGATGTAATGGGTCATCTGGATCTGAATCACTGTTCGCATGTCTTACAAGCCCTTCACCTGGATTTGTATAGTCAATCCTTGCTAGATGTCCAAATAAACGCCTTACTGGTGGACGTTCATTGACAGACAATCCTTTGTACGCTTTCATCCTAGCAAGTGTATTGATCGACATATGTTCCTGAACAACAATGTGCTTAGGATCCCTCTTCAAGTCTTTGTACTTGTTATCAAATACCATCTGGAGAAAACGAGGATATAGCAAAAACTTCAGATTCCTCGTGCCGTTCACAGGCTCCAACAAGTGTTCCATTAGCATTCCTGAAACATTGAACGGTTTGTTCAATACCAGGGCTACCATCATAGAGCTAATACTCTTGCGCATCAAGTCATATCCTCCAGCGGCTGATCCGAAGACGTGTATCAAAACATGTGCCAAATATTTGAATTGAGGACACAGTTTTCCCTTGTGCAATGAACCATCAGTGATCGGTCCATTGTACTTCATTCTTAGGAAGCACTTTCGCTGATCCATGAAACTAAGCTCCTTGGGATCCGTCTTCTCATCTTGTAGATTCAATGCTTCTCTGATATCCTGCTCACAAACAATAATCCTCTGTCCTTGGATCTTGCTAATCACGGCTG
This sequence comes from Ambrosia trifida, assembly GCA_028751855.1. Lineage (NCBI taxonomy): Eukaryota > Viridiplantae > Streptophyta > Magnoliopsida > Asterales > Asteraceae > Ambrosia > Ambrosia trifida. The sequence goes on along the minus strand of CM054128.1, from coordinate 56,820,233 downwards.
ACTCGCAATTCCAGAAATCTAGCTTTGCTCTTGTCCAGAATTCTTGCATCATATCTCTGTAAATAATAGTAGGTGTAGCAATCGCGTCTATCACCCTACTCCTCTTCAAGAATTCGATGATCTCGATAAACTCAGTGTGCTTTTTAACTTCTCCGAGATACGCACAGCAATTATGCGCATTCTCAAAGGTTAAAAGCTCTTCAGAAGCTTTCTTAGCAGGTTGTGAGGATGATCCGGCTTGCTCAGTAGTCTTCTCCTGCTCGGACATGGTTTAATCTGCGAAACAAAACAAAGAAACATGTTAAAAATCGACAAAAATTCAAACCTTGAAAATTTGGTAATTATCATTCTCATTCGCCCAAACGGGGGTGCGAATGTGAAAAACATGGTACGAATGTGAAAATTTATTGGTACGAATGTAAGAATTTTGATAAAAAAATTTCGTTCGCCCACATTTTGTTCATTCGACCAGTTAATCATCTCCTTCGCCCATTCGAAAGGTGCGAAGGAGTCTGTTCATATTTTTTAAATTTTCAATTCTGAAATTTATTGTTTCTGAACATGTAATTTTGATTTGTTTGGCATGTAACAATGCCGATTAACGTTTTTAAATCAACAGTTGTATCAATTATTCATTTTATCAATGTTTTCTGTTCAAAATTAGGGTTTATCCAATCATCATGATCAACTGATCATTCTGATGGATTAACACCACTAATTGTTGTTTCTTCTCCCACTAAAACATTGAGAGAATGAATCCTATGCATCAATTGTAACAAATAACATGTTTATGCAGTGTTTAAAAATCTAGGGCTCGAAACATATAAACAACGATTAGTCCTGGATTCTGAGATGTTAACCTGTAAGATTGAGTGGAAAATGATCAGTGAATAGAGACGATCACAATGGTATAACACAAATCAACTGGGCAACAAGGTGAGGTTACTGAAGAAATTTTGAAAAAAATTTGTACTGGTTCGAATGAAAGTGAATTGGTATATATAGGCATATTCCTTCGACCGTTCTGACTGGTCGAATGAGAAACTTTTGTCTCCTTCGACCCTAGTTAAAGGTTCGAATGAGCCAAAAGGGTTCGAATGAAACAAATGTTCAAGAACACTCTCCTTCGCCCATTTTAAACATACGAAGGAACATGAAAAATCCTACATTCGACCAACCGAATGGGCGAATGAGAATTGGGATTTTTGATAAATTTTTTCAAATCTCAAAAACGATTCCCGTTCCAATTATTTTTCAACTTTTAAGCATCCAACATTCGTATTTTCACATTTAAAAGAGTACAAAGCTCAAATGGTGCAACAAGGTTTAGAAAATCGACATCAACCACCATCAGTTATCAAAAATAAGATGGAAATGTAAAATCTTTTTGGATTTTCTAAAATTTATGCTAAAACACACCTAAAATCTTTTTGAGTTTTGTAATTTTTGACGAGAAAATAAAATGCAGAAATGTAAATGAAAAACAGTAAATGTTTTTGTGAATTCCGGTAAAGGGATCATATTAGTTATTGAGAAATCTGATCACACCGTTGATCTTTTGATTTATTATCATTAAAGACAATGTGTGATCTGGCAACTGCTGATATTGTGATCCACATAAACTCACATGCAGACTTTTGTGCAGTGCTTTAAACTAATATTGATATTTATAGTATAAACATAATTGTCTGTGGTTCCCACGCACACGACATACTCCCGTATCAAGAAGTAAATGCACAAAGACTCATTGTAAAGCGTGATTATGCTTTTGTCGTCTGTAATTTACAAGGTATAATGCACAGAGGTATACAGGTCAGCAAATTAATGCAGCAAAGTAACATATGCACTGTACCAGGTTGAGGACTGATATTAATCATGATTTGCATCAGTGATTAATACGATGTAATAGATAATCTTTGATCATCATATAACATGGAAAGTTCCTCAATTCGGCAACTTTAGGATTTGGCATAAAGCTCTTTTATAAAGACACCATGTCTGATCTAGGTCCGTAATGACTTACAGCAGAAGATCAGAGAGGCTATCCCTAGACAACTAATAACATAACGACCCTAAACCTCCGAGTTTTGTACAAATACCCTATCAAACGAAATTACGGTACTAAGACCATATGCCCATGAGGAGTTCATCCACACAACAATTCGTTTGATATGTATGTATCAGGCACGCAGTAATATGTCTACGAAGCCTATCAGCACATCGCACAGACTCAGACACACGCCCTATATAGCAGTACATTACCTAGAATGTGTCAGATCCCCACTGATGTACTATCATTTCCCTTTATACTCCTAGAAATCATTTTTGATTTTTCTGATTTTTTTATAAATTTTTGAATTTACTGTTCCCAAGGATAAGCTGGAGCATTTCAAATATGTGACTGCGCAGATATCGTTTGTTCACAGAAATCTGACGGCATTAATCTAAGGGAAGAAGATATAGCAGTCAGCAAAGAAATTTTCTAATTTTTATGGATTTTGAAATTTTTCAATGTTTTTGGATTTTCGAAATTTTTCTGAAAAACAGTAAAAATTTAAACTAAAAGGTGATAGACTGAGGTGGTGATCAGTCTTGTTTTTCTTTAATACCATTAGCTTTTAAAAGATAATCAAATTTGGATTTTTCAAAAGCTTTGGTAAAAAGATCTGCGCGTTGGTAATCAGTGTGGATTTTGACCATATCCTTCAGATATCTAAGGATACGCTTGACAGCTGCAAGATGACTCTATTTTGGCTTCGACTGATATCGTGCACAAAGACATGTGGCAAACATTATATCCGGTCTAGACGCGGTGAGATACATCAGAGATCCGACGATTGCTCTGTATGTAAATGGATCAGTCAGCTCCCCCTTAACGTCAACTCTTATCCCGTGATTAGGTTGTATCGGGGTATCCATCGGCTTCGAATCATCCATCTGGAATCGACTCAAGACTTCAGAAACGTATTTCGTCTGGTGAATAAAGATCCCCATTGGTCTTTGCTCCACCTGCAAGCCTAGGAAAAACTGCATTTCTCCCATTACGCTCATTTCGAACTTTTCCTGCATAACTTTTTCAAATTCCCTACACAGAAGTTCGTTAGTAGACCCGAAAATAATATCATCAACATAAATTTGCACAAGAAGCAAGTCATCTCCTGCTCGTTTCGTGAACAGTGTGCAGTCTACCAATCCGCGTTTGAATCCTTTCGAGAGAAGATACGTGCTCAGCTCCGCATACCATTGTCTCGGAGCTTGGTGCAACCCTTAGAGAGCTTTTTTTAAAACATAAACCTTATCTCGGTTAATAGGGTCCTCAAAGCCTGGCGGTTGACCTACGTAAACTTCCTCTTTAACCACACCGTAAAGAAATGTGCTCTTTACATCCATCTGATACACCTTGAATTTCTTCCAGGATGCAAACGCTAGGAACATTCGTATAGCTTCCAAGCGTGCAACAGGTGCATAGATTTCATTGTAGTCGATTCCCTCAACTTGATGAAAACCTTGAACAACCAAACGAGCTTTGTTTCTCACTATAACTCCTCTATCATCCTTCTTACACTTAAACACCCATTTGGTTCCGATCTTCTTTCTTCCCGGGGGCAAATCTGTCAGCGTCCATACTCTGAGTTTGTGAAATTGTAACAACTCTTCTTGCATTGCTTCCACCCAGGCATCATCCAAAAGAGCTTCCTTGTACGTCCCCGGCTCGACCTGCGAAACATAACAAGCGAAAGAACAGTCATTTTGAAAACCAGATTTTTGTATTTTGGCATATAATGCAAGATTGCCAATATTTTCTGGTGCTTGAGCATTTCTTAATTGCCCTCTTGTCATAACGCTGCTACCAGGATCACCAATAACCTGTTCAAGCGGGTGTATCCGATGTATCCGAGATTCCGGATAATCAGGTACTTGTACTCCCGTTTGAGTCGTCAAATTCTCTGTAGAAACCAGATCACTACCCACATTCGATGTTGAAGCATCAGTTGTAGTTGGGTTTACTGGTGGTGTCACTGTAGCATTGTCCAGAATAGCTTCACTTGTAGCATCATCGTCTTCATCTTCTGAATCTGATGAATTAAGCGTTGTTGAAGCTTCTTGGAACACCTCTTCTTCCATCACAGGAGCAGTGGTATCATTAGAAGCTGCTTGAGGATTTACAGTGATCGGACGCACTAACGATGAAGTCACGACGTTTTCGACCTCGTAATATAAGCAGAGTACAGCTTCTTCAACCATGCTATCTAGATTGAATGATTCAAAGAAGTCTTTGTAATCAAACATCCAATCTGGACCTCCACCCTGTACATTTTGAGTATATCTTTGTACTTCGACGTTAGCCCACTCCTCGACTTTTCTAGTTCTTTTGTTGAATACCCTTTTTAGTGGGGTTGCATATCCAACAAAATATCCTTCTTCAGCCTTTGGTGCGAACTTATCCGAAGGATTAAGCATTGTACACGGGGCACCAAATGGTTCTAGATACTCTAGATTCGGCTTTCGTCGGTTCAACAGCTCATAAGAAGTTTTGCCAAACTTCTTCACTGTTAAAACACGATTTAGAGTGTAACATGCTGCGTAAATTGCTTCGCTCCAGAACATGACTGGAAGATTTGAGTCCGCAAGCATTGTTCTCGCCGTTTCGATTAGAGTCATGTTCTTTCTTTCTGCGACACCATCCTGCTGGGGTGTATACGGAGCGCTAAATTCATGATGAATTCCCTTGTTTTCACAAAGATCCTCCATCTGAGCGTTTTTGAACTCCGTCCCATTATCACTCCGGATTCGTTTGATCTTTAGACCATAGATATTCTCCAGACGTGTAAACAGAACTTTCAGGTTGGCAAACGTGTCGCTTTTCTGATGTAAGCACATAACCCATGAGAATCTTGAATAATCGTACAATTCCCCGGCATGACTTTTACGCTTGACTGGACCGAATAAATCCATGTGCAAACGCTCAAGCGGTAGTTCAACGGAATTGACTTTCTTTGGTCTATGGGTCTGTTTGTGCTTCTTTCCCTTTTTACAACTAACACACTTGTCATTCAAATGGAAATGTTTCACATTAACTCCTGTGACAAGTTCATTCTTCACTAACTAGTTCATCTTTCTCAAATGAATGTGTCCCATTCTCCTATGCCACATTATAGATTCTTTTTCTGTAGCCTTAGAGAGGAAACACGTGACTTGGCCATGGGTGGTCATAGCTTTGGACATATCGAGAATATACAAGTTGTTTACTCTCGGTGCCTTTAGCATCACCCACTCTTTTGGAAGTTCAAAACCCGGTTTCAGGATGTAGCAAGATTTGTCATCAAAATAAACAGAAAATTGCTTATCACAGATTTGGCTAACACTTAGCAGATTGTAATCTATCTGTTTCACATACGATATCTGCTCAAATGTCACTACCCCATTGCTAACACTACCCTCCATCGTAATGTAGCCTCATTTATTTCCTGCAAACGCTACGTAACCTCCATTTATGTTCTTGATATCAAAGAGTAGCGTGAGATCCCCTGTCATGTGGCCAGAAACTCCACTGTCAACAATCCATAGGCTGCTAACAGGGCCAGCTGAAGCTCCCTGCACATATCAAGTCAAGCAATTAGATCTTTCGGGGGACCCAAGCCTGTTTGGTCTTGGGTCTTTGAACTGGTTGTTTCAAAGATTCTTTAGATTCACAAACATCTTGGGTTTTCTCAACCTCACACTCAACTTTCTTTTTCTCAGTTTTCACATTCTGTGAAGTTGAAGCACCCTCAGACTCCTTTGATGACCAAGATTGTTCAGACCTTTTCAAGATCCGGATCTGAGATTTTGAGGTCTCAGTCGGTTTCTTTACTTCGTCTTTGAATGCAACTTTCTTGGTTACCTTCTCTGATTTAACAGAGACAGGTCCAACTGCTGGTTTTACATTAGGTTTAGTAGGGACCTTTTTGTTTTCAGCAGTTGTGTTCATCAATGGTTTCTTTACTGGTTTCTCAGTGGCTATCCGGTTGCGTTTGTCATAAGTCATCGGACGGTTTTCCCTTTTGTTGTAATAATTGTTTTGATTATAACAAGGTGCTGGCTGAGGGAAAAACCGTCTTTGTGGATAACTGTAATTGTCAACCGGATAATCATGTCGTTGCCTCATCTCCACCTCGTGCCTCTTGTGTCGTACATACGGGCAGGTGGCAAGTAAATGTCCCCTTTCCCCGCACTTAAAACACGCACGGTATTCTTCATAGTTCTCTTTGATGTGCGACTTGGAAAAACTTGCAATGGGATATTGATCAACCATGCATTGTTTTCTCAAACTCTCAGGAGCTGGTTCCTTTGAGTAAGTCGGTTCAATGAAACTATTTAATTTATCAACTGGCAGAACGAATTGTGTGACATTGACCTTTGCGTCTTTAGAATTATCTGAATAAATTTTCTCTAAAATGGGTGGAGGAATGTCATTGGTTCGTTCATGTTTTGGGAACCAAATTGTACTTTCCTGCCAGATCTTTTCAATTTTGGAATAATTCACAAATTTAATCGGATATTCATCATTAGACATAATCTTATCGGAGCCTTGCATCCGATAGAAAACTTTTACAGGTTTGTCACATGATTCGTTGCTCATTTCATTTGGTTTCTCAGTTTTAGTTTCAGTTTTCTTCTCAACCGATTTAACCACATTTTTCTCAACTCTCTTGACCTGTTTCTTTTCAACATTTTTACCAACAGACTGTTCAGCTTTCTTAACAACATTCTTTCTATGAGCATTTGCCATGGGATGAACGATCCGAGATGGTGAGACTGGTTCAGTAGTTATTATATGATTTTCATCAGGGATATCACTTTCATTCTCAACAACCGTCTCAGACTGTTCATCTTCTTCATCAGAATCGTCTGCAGCAACCACACCCTCATTGTTTCCCAATACAGGTCTCACATCAGAATACGGGTCTCCGACACTGGAAGTGTTGGACTCGTTATCTGATGTGGAGTCAGATTTGACTATACTCTCCGGTGTTATTGCATGTAAATTATGATTTTCGAACAACACCGGAGATGGGACAGCTTTGTAGTTTGCACTACTCGACTGTGACGGTTCTTCGATGATGTGGTCAACTACATACGTAATGTGCTTATAACTCTCTAATTTTTTATTCACTTTTTCAGCGAAGCACTTGATGGTTGCCATTTATAACTTAGTGTTTTCCATTTCATTAATATAGTTATTAATGGCAAGTTGTTTTATTGATAAAGTCTTTTTCAGTTCAGAAATATCCTTTTTGTAACCATCAAGTACTTTGTTGAAATCTTTTGATTCTTTTTGATAAATTTGATAATTTATTTTGGCACTCTCAAGTTGTACCTTGAGAAGCTTATTTTCTTCTGTCAATTTATCAAAATCAGCACATTTAACACACACTTTAGATTGAGATTCAGAACTTACCGGTTTAGGTGGTTCTGTCATTGCCATCAGCGCGAAGTGAGCTTCCTTCCCTGCGAAGAATTTTGAGTAGTCAATCTTTGTGTTGGCATCATCCACCATGCACGACTTGCGGGTCATAAGGAAATCTGCTTTAGCTAGCAACTGATCAATGTCATCGTCTAGTGAGTTCACACTAGCTTCCGAGTCAGAATCACTCTCCATATCCGAATAAGCTGAATCATATTGCTCTCTAACATCTGTGACAGAATCAAGAATCATTCCAGACTTCTTGTCTTCACACTCAACATTCACATCCTCATTCAACTCCTCTATTTTCGACTCCGACACTTTCTCTATCACAACCTCCTCTTCAATCTCCACATGCTCATCCAAACTCATCTTTTGTGCTACACAAGCCACATTTCCAGCACTAATCTCTTCCACTCCCAATTGCATACCCGTCCAATCAAAACCTTCATCTTTTTGAATCACAAGTGCTTGGTTTTGATTTTCAGTTTGGTTTTGGTTTTGAGTGTTAGGTGTAGAGATGGGAACAATGGTTCGGTTTGGATTCTGTTGTGGTTGGTTTTGAGATGTGGGTTGTCTAGTATTGGTATTTTGTTGTGTGTTTTGACGGTTCTGGTAGTTGTTTTGTGGTTGAAAGCTAGAGATGTTGGGACTGTTGTATGATACCTGATTCTGGTTTTGGTTTTGTCTATTTTGGTAAGTTGAGTTGAACGGGTTTCGATTACCTTGCTGAGCCGGCCGTGTGCACTCTCTTTTGAAATGACCCTTCTCACCACAATTGAAGCATGTAACCTTGGCTTTGTTGAAGCCGTAAGTGGTGTTTGGAGAAGTCGAAAGGTCAGTTCTCCATGTTTTCTGAATAAAGTCAGTGGCTCTTCTCATGATGCTCGCAAATGCCCACTGTATGTCCATAAGCTCTATCTCCTCTTTATCGATTTGTGCGTAGTCCTCATTGGTGAGATTGTTGTTTCCAATCTGACTAGCAACTAAACCGTTGTATGATGCAACCATAGTAGATACTAACGCAACATGCTGTTGAGCAATCTCAACAGTCACATTATTAAGATTAGAAGTCTCTAACACAATCGGACTTTGATTTGATTGTGTTTGAGTAATCTGCATTTGGTTCATGTGAGGATTATATGGTTGTTGTTGAGGTTGACTTGCTGTGTAACAGGCAGCTTGTTGTAAAGGTGAAAAAGGTGGAATGAAATTTGATGTTTGATAAGATTGTGGTGTGTATGATGAAGTTTGGGCAAGATAGTTTATTGGTGCTTTTGTGGGTTCAACAACATTGGATACACAAGCAATATGGGGTGCAACATTTGAAGTAGAGCTTGAAGTAGAAAGAGAAGTAGATGTACCACTCACATACAGATCTGGGTTTTGTGGAATCTGTGATCTCTTGGCTTTCCTCTTCTCCTCCATTTCTTTGTTCTCCAGTTTTTGTATGAACTCGTTGATAGTCCAATACTGGTATGCATCTTTTTCTTTCAACACTTCAATGTGTTGGTTCCAGTATGGTGGTAAAGCATCAACAAATTTATCCACCAGTTCTGACATCGGTATGCTGATCTCATAGCTCGAAAGCTCTGTGAGCAAATGGCAATACCTTGGAACCAATTCTTTTAGAGTCTCATTGCCCATGTAACTAAAGTTCTCGAACTCTTTTCGAAGCTCTTCCATTCTCAGCTTTCTTGTCTTCTCATTACCATCATGTCTGTTTCTCAACATATCCCACAATTGTTTTGAAGTTGTACACGATCCGAACTGATGCAGCAAGTCAGTGTTGATCGCCTGAGATAACTGAGAAAACGCCATTTTCTCGATCGCAAACTTCTTTTTCTCATCATCAGCCGAATTCTCCAACGGTATCGGTTCTCCAGTGTTCTCCAGAATAGGAGCAACATAACCCTTCACTATCATCTGCCATGCCTCAGCTCCCTCTAAACCTTGTCCCTCCACATGTATCTTGAACTTTGTCTTCCATGTGTTGTATTCCAACATATCCATGAGCTTTGGTGGACGATTGCCACTACCTGATGATAGATCATGAATGAGTGTAGATATGGCATTGGTTGTCTGCGAATGAACGGCAGCTGCTGCTACTCCCCAATAATTGTCAATTGGTTGCTGTAACGGTTGCACAACTTGCTGAGGAGCAGAACTAGTCATAGCCATGTAATTGATTGGCTGGGATGATGGACTAGTCTTATGGGCTGCAACTAACCATGGATCTCTTGTTGTCTGCTGCTGTGGTGCTTGATTAGGTCTTGGCGTTGTTGGGAAGTTCCACATCTTAACCTGTAAATGTTCAAACACGAAAAGATTAGAAAAGTTTTAAATCAGAATACTCTTTCGCACTTACGGACGGGCGAATGAGAAAAATCCTTCTCCTTCGACCGTTTTCAAGGGTACGAATGTGGACTGATATCACACAAACTCTTTCGACCGTTTTCTTCCTCCTTCGACCGTTCGATCAGTCGAATGTAACTCAGACGGGCGAATGAACACAAATAAGCAATGAAAGTCTACGTTCGACCACAAATACAACACCTTCGACCACAATTTCTCTCTTTCGGCCAAAGAAAATCACACTTTCGACCGTTCTCTCTAGGTTTGACCCCTGGTAATTTAAAAACGGTTATTCTTTGAAAATCTGTTAATTTTGATCATGTTTATCAAATGTTGATGGATTTTGATGATCTTAATCAGGTTTTGAATCGGAATTGATTTGGAACAAGTTTATCAAAGAGAATTATCCATTTTAACCATGAAAACAAGTTGTAATCAATCAAAAACTCATCAAATCAGTTTGTTCAATGAAAGCAGAAATTTTTTGACCAAAATTGGGTCCAAATCAACTGAGAAACTATCAATTTGTGGTTGTTTGATCCAGAATGGCTCTGATACCCCTTTGTATGTGCTATATGGATCGTATAATCAACAAAGAATGATCAAACAAGTTTGTTTTTGGTGCGGAATCCCTAAAACAATCACAAAATGATAATCAAACAGATAAAAACACGTAAATCATCATTTCAAAGCTTTTTCATTAATTAAGAACTCAATTACACATTTACAGATTGAAAGCAACAGGGTATGAACGTGAATTAAGCTAAATAATATCCTAGAGAGAGAATCAGAAAGTGGAGGGAATAAAATGACTCAAAGTTACATTCAAAAAATCAGCTTGACTATTTATAGACTGCACATTCGCCCAAACAGTTCGTGCGAATGTGCAGGTTCGACCATATCAACCGGTCGAAACAAGCCATACATAAAAACTATTCTACCTTCGTCCAAAACCACTCCTTCGCACCAACTGATTCTCCTTCGACCAAATAATCTGCTTCCTTCGCACCTATCATATCTCCTTCGTACCTTCGACAATTATCAAAACAAGTTTATTGAACAATCCGAAGCACTAGTCGCACAAATGCATCTACACATCCCAAACTAACGTTTAAAAATCAAAGGATGCTAGAAAGGCGTTGTGATCATACCAATGAGTGTGATCACACAAAGCTTTACAAAACGAAAACACATCGTTTATTCTTAATGAATGAAGGTAAAAACCTAACATTGAATACTTTATCAAGGAAGGGTTTTTACCAAATAAAATAAAGGACACAAGCATGAGCTGAAACTTTGCTTACATAGGATGTGATGTACTAATTATAACAAGTCCATGTGTACCATATGCGGATTGCTTACCCTGGCCAGGTAAGTGTTAAACATATGATACTATGGGTTTCTTACAATTGATACATATACAACCTATGTAACAAGGTCTAAGTAAGTGTGAGGTGTTGGGGAAAAATCATGGATTAGTTGAATATGGTCTGAAAGGCCGTGATGAACAAAGAAGCAAGAAAAACCAAGGTATAAGCGACCCGTGGGGATCGTAGAGGCCGAGGTATTGCTTCAGTAAATCAACCATAACTACGGTTTTGGTTGATAAATAATAAACGGACATGATTCGTGATAAACCCATGGGTCAATTAGACTTTCGAGTTAGCACAAAGGAAACTTGGGAAAACCCAATAGATGGCAAATTCTTAAAATAGGATTATCCAAGAAAAAGAAAGCTTTAGTGTAAACCAAAGTTTGTTATAACATTCTAGCGAAAAAAAATAGAGTTGGATTCGAGGATGAATCCAAGGGATTAGAAAACCGCCATATTAAAAAGTCGGGCTAGTCTTGGAAACCAAGACAAATTACTCGTGTTAATAGGTGCATAGATATGTATACATATGCACACTTGAGTAACCCAGTAGATGCCTTAAGGGGCATGATAGAACGGACCCTTAAATTATTATATCCTTCGGGATAATAGTAGACGGGGAATAGTCACTGATCTAAGGAAGGCCTATGAGGAACATAAGTAGCTAAAGTGCCTTGTAGGGGTATGTATGCACATATTGTGCCTAGTTAACCGAAAGAATAGAATAACCCAAGTCATATTATGAAAGCAAAGGCTTTCATATAAAATTCAAAAGGTGTGAAGTCGAACAAAGGGATAATCACTCTAAGTATATAGCACTAATTTCTTAGGCTATAGAATGGTAAGGAACGGGCAGTGCTGAAATTGGTTTAGAGAGTCAAAGTATTTTGGGGTAACCAAAGTAAATACAAGAGAAAGGTTTCGGGGACGGAAACCTCATTAAGGGGGGGGGGGGTAGAATTGTAACACCCCAAAAATCCATTTCGCTTAATTACGCTATTAGGCGTGGTTAACAAATACAAAACGAAGTAAATAGTAAAATGAACGTTTTATGGATAAACGAAACGGGATTTAGATGGTAAGGATGAGGGTTATGTTCTAATATCGAAATAACCTTTTAATATTGTTATCTAGAATGCGATGTAGATAACACACAAGAACCTAACTAAGTTAGATTTTGGGTTAAATACTTATAAGGGTTCATGGGGGCTAAGTTGAAGGGCCAATAGTGTAATTTTGAGGATAAAACAAGGTCCAAATGACACCCACTTGGGTAAAAAATGAATTCAGCCCCAAAAGATGATGATTTTAGGTTTTCGTTAGTAGCTTTGAAGTTGCTAAAATAGTTGTAAATCTATGTTTCTATCATAGGTTGTGTAAAAATTCCATCCTATGTGTATTGCATGATACTTATGTGCTAGGTTGATTGCAAGTTGAATTGAAAGGATAGCAAAACATAATGGCTAAAATGGTGTTTTCATGATGAGTTCATGAATTGGTTACTTACTAGGTAACTAGTAATTGGAATAACCAATGATGGTATAGTTATGCATACTAGGTATTTGTGAAAATGCCTAGTTAGTAATGTTGAATGAATATTATGTTGAAAACACACTTTATGGTGAAATGAGTTGCCTAATGATAATTAGGAAGTTAAATGTGCACTAAACTTAATGAATTGATATGGTAAATAGAAGGGATAGTTCATAATTAAGACTATTGCCTTATGATTAGTGTGCACAACATGTAAAAGGTTAGTTTGACTAATAAAAAGTCAAACTGACCCGAATATGAGTTTTAATAAATTAAAGTATGAAAACCCATGATATGAGTTAATTATTTGAAACAATGAGTAACAGGATTTATCTTGAGTATAGAGAAGTGGATCTTGTCAAGCTAGGTGAAAGCTTGAGGAGGAAAGGATCAAACGGATAAGCGGACTATGGAATGCATAAATGAGGCCAAGGTAAGTGACTTATCTTCAATAAGTCTCATAGTAACTAAATGCTTGTGTAAATGAAAAAAAATATGGATTATGGGAATGCGGGATTCTAACTCAATATGGGTTAGAATCATCAAAATGAAAGAAAAATTGTTTAGTTTGGGATAGGACACCCAAATATAGATAAACGAGTATATAAGAAATGGAACAAATGGTTCAAGTGAGGTGATTCATTTGGGCCCAAGATTAGTAACATTATAATTGAGAATTGAAATAAACGGGTCAAATGAGTTAGAGGCTGTTTCGTGGTCTTAACCATTTCGTTTCGACACGAAATTCGATCAGAAGTTATTTTACAACGTAAAGGATGTTGGGTAATTTTTATAGATTTTTCTAAAGTCGTTTAACGTGGTTTTCGCGGATGTTTTGTCAATAAATTAGTCGTTAACAGAATCAGATTCGCTAATTGCAGAGCTTGTTTCGTGGTCTTAACCATTTCGTTTCGACACGAAATTCGGTCAGAAGTTATTTTACAACATAAAGGATGTTGGGTAATTTTTATAGATTTTTCTAAAGTCGTTTAACGTGGTTTTCGCGGATGTTTTGTCAATAAATTAGTCATTGACAGAATCAGGTCCGCTAATTGCAGAGCCTGTTTCGTGGTCTTAATTATTGCGTTTCGACACGAAATTAGGTCAGAAGTTGTTTTACAACATAAAGAATGTTGTGTAATTTTTATAGATTTTTCTAAAGTTGTTTAACGTGGTTTTCGCGGATGTTTTGTCAATAAATTAGTCGTTGACAGAATCAGGTCCGCTAATTGCAGAGCTTGTTTTGTGGTCTTAACCATTGCGTTTCGACACGAAATTCGGTCAGAAGTTGTTTTACAACATAAAGGATGTTGGGTAATTTTTATAGATTTTTCTAAAGTCGTTTAACGTGGTTTTCGTGGATGTTTTGTCAATAAATTAGTCGTTGACAGAAACCGGTCTGCTAATTGCAGAGCCTGTTTCGTGGTTTTAACCATTGAGTTTCGACACGTTATTTGGTCAAAAGTTGTATTACAGCATAAAGTATGCTCGGTAATTTTTATGTATTTTTCCGAACATGTTTGATGTGGTTTTGGCGATTGTTTTGTCAGTAAATAGTTGTTGACAGCAAAAAGGTTGGTTTACTTATATGCATAATAAGTTAAAACTCTTAATGGGTAAAATGGGTAAAATGGCATAAATGTTTAAAGAACCGAAAGGGTAATCAAACATGAGACTTGGTATCCTTAGAACATGTTATAGCAATGTCAAACGAGTTCCCAAGGGTCCTTGGGGATGGTCGAGGACCTAAGTAAAAGTCCAACCAATGGTTGGGTAAATATCGAGGAATTGTGATTGTTTATGCAGGCGATTTAGAGTATTCAGCAGCTTCAGAACCATAGGATACGGTTCAAAATGAGCAAACTAATCAGGTTATCTGAACCGTAAGCTATGGCTTGAGAACCGTAGCTTACAGCGGGATTATTTCCGCCCCCCCAAAAAAAAGAAGTTAGTTTGTTGTTTTGAAATGATTTGGCCCATTAATCTCAAATACTAATCGTTTATCGTGTGTATTTGTTGTAGGCACGTCTAAGGAGCAGAACCGGATGTGAAACGGACCAAGCATGAAACCGAACACCCCCAAGACCAAGTTATGATTTCGTCTTCACACGTCGTGTAGGACATATTAGTAAAACAACAATGATGTTGTAAAAATGTAATGTGTATGGAAGTCAAGCTTAGAGATGTCGAATTAATAATATCACGTGCGGATCTTCCAAGGATCTGAACGTTCAAATTTGGTTTAAAATATATAAATACTAGGTTTGAGACCCGTGGGGACCCACGGTGCAAACCATAGTAAATTAAAAAAAAAATATATTAAACAAAGACTTGTATTATTCAAGTTTAGTGTCCACAACGTAAAGTCTTAAGAATAAAGGTTAGCCTGATATTTTTTTCTTATATAAACGTCATGTTTCAATGTTGCGTTGGTATGAAATGGATATTAAAACTAATATATAACTTTGGTTTTAATGTCATAGTGGATAATTTAGGTAACTTATAAATAATGATAATAACGAAAACCGATTAGCTATAAATAATGATAATGTTGCGTTGATATGAAGTGAGCAAGAAATTGTATGTTGACAACAAAATAGATTTATAAATAAAGAAAATGAACAGGTTGTTACCATTTTTGGTAGTTAGGAGGTAGGATGGCAAAGGCTGCATTTAGTTAAAATTGAAACATAAGGTTAAAACCAACATATCTATACAACTACACATGTATTGAAAGCAAACAAATCTACATAACAACGAATGTCTGTTATGGCAAAATGATAAAATCGAGTAAGTGTAAACAATAAAATAAAAAAACAGGTCCAATATCATAAGATTGAATATGGATTATTTTCTACAAATCATCACCCATCACCCAAAAACTTACATGCTAATATGCGAAGAAGTGCGCACCAGGAACATTATATGAACATTATCTATATATGGCATAGATTATATGACCTATTATAAACATAATATAAATGCTAACATTGTGTCATATATTTAGTTAAAGCCATATAAACATAAAGAATATATGGGAAAGACTATAAAACATATTACAAACATTATATAAATCATAACATTGTCTCATATGATTTAGGAACATAAACATGAACCTAATCTATATATGGCCAACCTGATATATATCACCTATATATCAGTTTTAATATGTATATTTATATCATTTATCAACTGATAAATAGTTTCCTAAACAAAAATTAATTACCATATTATACATATTTCCAAAATAACATACTAATACAAACGATTATTACATATATTCAAGAACAATTATTTGAGATAAAACATTGATCAAACTCATCAAACGTAATTAATAGTAAATTATCAAACCATGAAATCTCCATAATTCTTAATGATAACTACATTCAGTAAATACGGATTGCTTATTAGATAAATTTAAAAAACATAAATTGTTAGTCAATACATATTCACATTAAAAATCAAGATAAACGATTACTACTTTGAATGAAAAAATTTGATGGTACATGCATAATGGAAATTGCGTAGTTATAATAACATAGATATCGATTAATGGTAAAAAAAAGAACAACAATAAGATGATGATTTGATAAAGAAGAAGATAAAAAATTTACTTACAAATTGGTAAAGTGACTTTTGGAGAATCTGATGATTATAATAGGGTGGTTGGGTATTTATATTAAAAAACCATTAATGATAAGATTTTATAAACTAATTTGGATCGGGCCTTTTGTTTCATCAATTCGGGTGTCCCAATGCGTAACATAATAACAACGGCTTAGATGGCCTGGTTTTGGTATTTTAGTGGGCCTTGATAACTTTGGTTGTTTTATAACAACAAAATAGAGGTAACTTATTAAGTTGATTGATAACATTTTTTTTATAATCAGATATTAATTGTAAAAAATAAAAAATAACATTAGGATAGATGACTACATCAACCAAATTAGTTGTATTATATAATAAACATAATAGCAAATGGATGATAACATACTTATAAATCAACCAAAGACATTTATTAAATATTACCATCGTTATGAAACATAATAAAAATAGTAAACCATATCATGGTAGAAATAGGAAATAACAAAGTAGAAATTGTTCAAATTTATTTAAAAAACAAAACATAAAGCAATAAAACTCGTAGACCATCAGCATAGCAAACTAATCCTCTTCATTTGGCTTTAGCAAGATGGAGGACTTAACGGACTTTTATGTTACTCCATACTACCACCACTTCCAATCTTAGTTGAAGGAATTGGTGTACTTTCATCATCAGAAATTGTGTCAATCAGTTTACGCTTAACCATTTGATACTTGGAACTGATAGAACATTGTTCTCCTCCAGCATAAACTTTCTTATCAACAAAGTTATCAGCAATGGAAATTGGCGTTTCATTATCGCCTGTGTCTGATTCCTAAAGATAAAATATTTATAAACATATGTGGCCAATGTAGCCGTGATTGTGTATGAATAAAAAATGAATAAATTTATTAATATGAATTTAAGCGTGTGTGAAAATAGTACCTTGGAAACAGAAATAACATTAGACGGCATTGCTAGGAGAGATGTGTGAAGTGATTCTGATTCAACAGGCTGTAACAACAAATATGAAAATCATTGTAATGTAAAAATGTCTTACGTACATAAAATGTCACACCCTCAAATTCCGCTTGCGGGGTTTTACCGCGAGGCGCATGACAAACCAGGATTCAAGTCAACGGTCACAATAAACAACACTATATGCATAACACAAAGTCCGAAAGATATAATTATAAAAGCATAAACTGTAGCGGAAGCTTTAAATGTTTACAACCCAAAAGTAATATAGTTCAAATGTTTAAAGAAGACCATGCTCTAACCCTAGACGCCCGTGCCGACTCGTGCGCCTAGATCCAGTTGTTGCTACCTTAGCGACCTGAGAAAAACATGCCAAAAGACGTCAACATATAATGCTGGTGAGTTCACAGGTTTGTTCAAAAAGAGTTACCAAGTGTTACCATGTCCATACTATATCAATGCTACCAAGTACGCTAGCTAGGCGTATGTTTTATTACTACTACGATTGGAAACCATTACTGGACACGTTTAGCAATGTTTAGCATGTTTAGCAGCCCGTAATGTTCAGCACGATAATGTTCCTGTTCGAGACAATATGCACCCGCCCGGCCCTCCAAGCCGACGAGTGGGGCAGGTCACGCCCAATAGATCTATCCACATTTCCCCCGTTGTGCAAACCCGCACATTCATGGTTTCCCCCGGGACTTTCCAAAAGATCGTATAGCAATATAAAGTTAAAACCATAGTATGACATATGTTACCAAAACTGTTTAGCGCATGTTTTCTCCCCCAAAGTTAAAGCAGTAAAAGTGGGGCCGTGAACTCACCTTAGATAGCGTTCTTCAAATATAAGTAAAGATGTTTAGCCCTTGATAATCCCTCTACCGGAGATCTATCAAAATGTTCACATAAGTGTTCCGACTAATAACCATAAGGTTATCTAGCCCCCGATTGTCCAGATCATAACCGAGTATGTTTTAAAACGTGTTTAAATGTTTAACCGACACACTAGACCGACCCGACATCCCGTTGGTGACCCATTACCCTAACTAATCAAGTACACATAGATTACACGCAAGGTTCAAGCATAAAACACTTAGTTTGTATCAAAAATCCCATTTCTGCATCAGAACGGTCGAACCAGTCAGTTTAAGATCTCCTTCGCACCTTTTTACTCTCCTTC
Organism: Ambrosia trifida; assembly: GCA_028751855.1. Taxonomy (NCBI): domain Eukaryota; kingdom Viridiplantae; phylum Streptophyta; class Magnoliopsida; order Asterales; family Asteraceae; genus Ambrosia; species Ambrosia trifida. The sequence goes on along the minus strand of CM054128.1, from coordinate 56,801,782 downwards.
GCCCGTTTTACCTCTCGTTCGACCGTTTGATGCTTCCTTCGTACGTTTTGACACGTTCGCCCACTGAAGAGCCTGGTTCGACCCTGGGATTCCTCCTTCGCACCTTCGACTGGTCGAAGGAGGCCAGGTTCGCCCCTGTTGTTCTATTTTGCCTAAAAACGCTTAAAACACATTCAAAACGACTCGAAACATCATCAATCACAGCAGTCAAACATGATTATGTTATCCTAACCAAACCCCACTGATTTTGCCCCAAACCATATCCGTTTCAGCCCTTTCCCAAAATGGCAAAAATTATGGAAACGTCACTTTCATGCATGAAATCTTTACCCGATTTGGAAACTTTTGAAATCGACTCATGTTTGATTTAAAATGCTCAGTTCATCGATCATCCGACCCTCCCTATGGGTTCTATTGATTATAAACACCACATGTTACGTCTAGATTCGTCAAAATCCCCAATTTACACATAATATCATTATCCAATCGATTCTAACCCTAAACAACAATCAATCCGCATTAAAAGCAATCCTACATCATGTCTCTAACATAGATAAAGCAGCAAAGCATTGAATAACACATTACACCACATAATACTCAATTAACACATGTTATTTATTATGAAAACTCATGTTAAATGATAGGGTTTTGTTTTAGAAAGGTGTTTAAAAGGTTTTTAATCATAAAAACATCCTTAGAACAGATCTGGACAATTAAGGTTAGATGAAAACGAATAAAAATGCTTCTAAAAGATTTAAGATTATGAACACACCTTGGATTCTTGTTTAGATGTTGTAGATAGGTTAGATTATGAAAAAGAAGAGCAAAAACTCCTTCCCTAGTGTTTAAGATCGTTTGAGAGCGTTTTGGGACGGTTAGGGTTTGTGAAATGATGAAAAATGACTAAGGTTGGTATTTATACTGATCCTCCTTCGCACCAATTGATTGGTCGAAGGTGGTCTCCTTCGCCCCTTTCACAGGGTCGAATGAGACTTGTCCAGGTCGAAGGGAATTCTTCAACTCCACTTCCCTGGTTCGCCCACTTGCATGGGTCGAACCAGACAATTTTCCTCTCCTTCGACCACTCGAAGTGGTCGAACCAGAGCCCCTTTTTAACTAGTTTTCCAGTTTGTCGTGTTTAACGCATTCTAACACATCTTAACACATAAGCATGCATCCTTAGTCTATATTTAACACATTAAAGCACAGATGATCATTTACACATCATTTAAACACGTCTATGTATATAAACCACCACACAACCCATAATCTACACATATACTTAATTAGTTCATGTAATGTCACCAACAACGGAACCCGGTACTAATGTATTACCAAAACGACTCCCAATGATCCTCCAGATCATTGTACCCTGGACAATCCTAACTTGACCCAACTCAACTAACCCGGTTAAGTTTGTTTATAAACGTTTCTCGCTAAGGTAGACTTAGATGTTACTAATATGTTTAAGCCGAACATGCCGGGTGTCACATCATCCCCATGTTGAAAGAATTTTCGTCCCGAAAATTGTGCAAAGCCCAAAAAAAAAGAAACGAAAAGAACCGAACAAAAAGAAACTTACCGGATGTCACATCATCCCCACGTTGAAAGGAATCTCGACCCGAGATTCATTCCGCTTCAGCAGTAACATGCCTTGATTCAAACGCGCGCTTCGGAAAGAGATGAGGATACTTAGATTTCATCTGATCCTCCCGTTCCCATGTGAACTCAGGTCCACGGTTCGAGTTCCAACGGACTTTAACGATGCGGATTTTACTCCGACGAAGGCTACGAATCTTGTAGTCGAGAATCTCAACAGGTTCCTCCACAATGCGAAGACGATCATCAACCTTGATCTCTTCCAGTGGTACAATGAGAGATTCATCAGCCAAACACTTCTTCAAGTTAGACACATGGAAGACGTTGTGCACACTACCGAGCTCCGCCGGTAAGTCAAGTCTATATGCCACCGGTCCAATCTGATCCAGGATTGCGAACGGTCCGACATAACGAGGGTTAAGCTTGCCACGCTTTCCAAAGCGTATGACGCCCTTCCATGGTGAAACTTTCAGAAGCACCTTGTCCCCAACCTGGAACTCTAGCGGTTTGCGACGGCGATCAGCATAGCTCTTCTGACGATCCCGTGCAGCAGCCAAACGTTGACGGATCTGTACGATTTTCTCCGAAGTTTCGTACACGAGTTCCGGACCAGTGAGCTGGCTCTCGCCCACCTCGGCCCAACAAAGTGGTGATCGGCATTTCCGTCCGTAAAGAGCCTCGAACGGAGCTGCCTTGATGCTGGAGTGATAGCTGTTGTTGTAGGAGAACTCCACTAACGGCAGGTGGATCTCCCAACTTTTGCCAAAATCGATGACACATGCCCGCAGCATGTCCTCCAGTGTTTGTATCGTCCGCTCACTCTGCCCGTCAGTTTGCGGATGATAAGCCGTACTCATATCCAGCTGAGTACCCAAGGCCTTATGAAGAGCCTTCCAGAAACGCGAAGCAAAGCGGGAATCACGATCAGAAATGATAGAAACAGGCACCCCGTGCCGAGAAACCACCTCCTTAAGGTAAAGCCGAGCCAACCGCTCGAGTCCATCCGTTTCCTTAATAGGTATGAAGTGTGCCGATTTCGTCAACCGGTCGACGATCACCCAAATCATGTCGCAGCCACTTGGTGATCTCGGTAGTTTGGTGACGAAATCCATCGTGATCTGCTCCCACTTCCATTCTGGAATCTCAGGTTGCTGTAGGAGACCAGACGGCTTCTGATACTCCACCTTGACCTTAGCACAGGTCAAGCATTTGCTCACATAGGAGGCTATATCAGCCTTCATGTTCGGCCACCAATAAAGTATCTTCAGATCCTGATACATCTTATCGGAGCCTGGATGAATAGAATACCGGGATTTGTGAGCCTCGTCCAAGACAAGCTCCCGTAATCCCCCGAGTAAAGGAACCCAAACACGCCCAGCGAAGTAGTGTAGGCCATCAGACCTAAGCTCAAGGTGTTTGTCCGCACTGTGCATCGTTTCGGCCTTAAGGTTTTCTTCCTTCAAGGCATCCACCTGAGCCGAACGGATCCGGTCAGGTAAGGAGGAATGAATGGTAAGCTGCAAGGCTCGGACACGCCGAGGCTTCGCCGACTCTTTCCTGCTCAAGGCATCCGCCACAACGTTTGCCTTGCCAGGATGGTACTTAATCGCACAGTCGTAGTCGTTCAAGAGTTCAACCCAACGACGCTGCCGCATGTTTAACACCTTCTGGTCGAAAATATGCTGGAGACTCTTGTGATCGGTGTAAACTTCACACTTGGTACCGTACAAGTAATGTCTCCAAATTTTCAACGCAAAGACCACTGCACCCAGTTCTAAGTCATGAGTAGTGTAATTCTTCTCATGAACTTTGAGTTGACGAGAAGCATAAGCAATAACCTTCCCGCGCTGCATCAACACGCAACCAAGACCCCGTATGGAAGCATCACAGTACACAACGAAATCATCCGTACCCTCAGGAAGGGATAAGATAGGTGCAGAACAAAGTTTAAGCTTCAGCATTTGAAATGCTGATTCCTGTGGTTCGTCCCAGTCGAACTTTCGGTCCTTCTGGGTGAGAGCAGTGAGGGGTTGAGCGATCTTCGAAAATCCCTCGATGAAACGACGATAGTAACCCGCAAGACCTAGGAATTGCCGCACCTCAGATGGCGTCTTTGGTGCTTCCCAGTCTTTAATAGCTTCGATCTTAGCCGGATCGACATGAATTCCCAGTTCATTCACCACATGCCCTAGGAATTGAACTTCACGCAACCAAAAATCACACTTTGAGAACTTAGCATACAGCTGCTCTTGTCTCAAAAGTTCCAAGACCAACCGCAGATGTTCCTCGTGATCCGCCTTGTTCTTGGAATAGATCAGAATGTCGTCAATAAACACGATGACGAACTTATCAAGGTAAGGCTTGCAAACGCGGTTCATCAAATCCATGAACACCGCCGGTGCGTTAGTGAGACCGAAAGGCATGACCAAGAACTCAAAATGGCCATAACGAGTGCGAAAGGCAGTCTTCTGAATGTCAGCTTCCCTGACGCGCAACTGGTGATAACCGGACCGCAAATCAATCTTCGAATAATAGCTGGAGCCCTGAAGCTGGTCAAAGAGATCATCAATGCGAGGAAGAGGATAACGATTTTTGATGGTCACTTTGTTCAGCTCACGGTAATCAATACACATACGAAGGCTCCCGTCCTTCTTCTTCACAAACAAAATAGGAGCTCCCCACGGGGAAGAACTCGGTCGGATGAAACCCTTTTCCAAGAGTTCCTGCAACTGACTGGATAACTCTTGCATCTCGGGAGGTGCAAGACGATACGGAGCTCGGGCAATAGGAGCTGCGCCCGGAGCAAGATCAATACCAAACTCAACCTGACGATGGGGAGGAAGACCAGGCAAATCATCAGGAAACACATCAGAAAAGTCACGAACCACCGGGATATCTTCGATCTTCTTCTCACCGTCGGCAGAAACGTTAACAAGTGCCAGAATGGCCGAACAGCCCTTCCGAAGATACTTACGGGCTTTCATGCTGGAAATGATACTTAGCGGGGCACCGCTTTTCTCGCCATGAACCGAAAGAATCTCTCCATCGGGGAGAGGGATCCGAATAACCTTGTCAAAGCAAACAATCTCTGCACGATACAACGATAACCAATCCATGCCAACCACGACATCAAAACTACCCAGAGGTACAGGCATAAGGTCAATGGGGAATGACAGACCCGACAGTTCCAAGTGACACTCCCTAAGGATATGAGTCGCCTCGATGTTCTTACCATTAGCCAATTCTATCAAGTACTTAGCCTCTAAAGGTGTGGGTACTATATTTAGCAACTGACTAACATCCACAGATACGAAGCTCTTATCGGCACCAGAATCAAATAAAACAGAAACATAGCGATTGTTGAGAAGGAACGTACCGGTAACTGTGTCTGGATCCTGCCTAGCCTCCGCAGACCCAATGACGAAAGCACGCGCAGTCCTGCCTCCGCCGCCATTCCCGTTACCGCTACCGTTTCCGCCCCTCCCATTATCGCCCTGCTTCAGCTTGGGACAATCACGCTTGAAATGCCCCGTGTCACCACAGTTATAACACCCCTGCCTCCCCTGAGTCCCCTGAGCAGCAGGAGCAGGAGTAGCCGCAGGAGTCTGAGTTGGGGTGAGCGCCACCTTGCAATCCTTAGCATGGTGCCCCAACTGATGGCACCGATGACAACGAGCCCTGTCACAACTTCCCGAATGATGGAAACCACACTTGTTGCACTTGGGATGCTTTCCGACATACCCACCCGTCTTCGCCCCAGAAGAAGACCCAGACGTATCAAACTTCTTTGCCGGCTGAGCTGGCACCACACTCTTCCCCACACTCTCCCACTTCCTCTTGTTCCCCTCAGCAGCCTTCACAGTAGTACCCTTGGGTGGCAAAACGCCTTCCGCCACCTTCAGGTTAGTCATCCGATGAGCAGATCGGACAACTTCAGCAATAGTGGGAAGATTCCCAGCAGCTACCAACCCAGCAATCTCGGGCACTAGTCCAGACACATAGTGCTCGATCCTTCTGTATTCGGGTGTGTGTAAGTCAGGACACAACACCGCCAGCTCGTTCCTCCTCACAGTATACTCCTCAATCTCCGACCCAACCATCTTGTAACTCCAGACCTCATGCTCCAACTTCTGTATCTCCTCCCTCGGACAGTACTCACCTCTCAAAAGCTGCACAAACTCCGCCCAAGGCATAGCAATAGCCTCTCCCAACCCCATATTTTGAGTAGTAGCATTCCACCACGACAATGCAGGCCCCTCGAATGTCGCAGTAGCATACTTCACTCGGTCCCCAGCAGGACAGTTACACATGACAAATACAGATTCAACCTTCTCTAGCCATCGGAGCAGTCCCACCGCTCCCTCAGTTCCAGCGAAGTTATGGGGCTGACAGTCCCTAAACTTCTTATAAGAGCACTGAGGTAGGGGTGGATTGGCACCAGCACCTGAAACACGGTACACGAGTAAAACACAAACGAAAGGACACGAAACCCAAAAATGAGGCAAGGTCGACAGAAATCAACTCACCACCCATGGCATTAATCCCGGCCTGGAAATTAGCCATAGCCATGTTCACTTGCTGCTGGAGCAAGTTGTTCAGCTCAGCTTGGGTCATGTTGATGTTCCCACGACCACCGCCTCCGGCACGACCACCGCCGCCACGACCACCACCACGACGTCCACCACCACGAGCACCAGACATGATCTAACAAACCAAGAAATCGAGAGATTCAGATTCACTTCCAGTGTCAACCACTAGGAATTTACAAGAGTTAACCTAGGGACAAATTCAGGACCATACATCCAAACTCGAAGTCCGTCGGGATTTTCATGCATCCCAGTTTATTATTTCGTGTGCACCCGAAATGATAAACTGCTCTACATGGTCCTCCAGATGTACCCCTAATCTAGACCCCAGTCACCGAACATTGTCGCCTATGTGGCAATAGGTGCAAGTGTAAGAAGGTATGTGTGTGCAAGAACCAACAAATCAACCCCTCCTCCTTCAATCTAGAAGAAGAAGACAAGAGTAGGTAAGAACCCAAATAAAAACGGATGATGTAACAGAGAAGTGTGATGATAATGTAACGACACCCCGACAAAGTTAGTACATGTCCCAAACCGACACAAGTATGTGACCGTCTAGTGTGTGCGACTCGGCTATAGACTAGACTCTAAATGCAGTCCTAGTTCACTATAACCATTGGCTCTGATACCAATCTGTCACACCCTCAAATTCCGCTTGCGGGGTTTTACCGCGAGGCGCATGACAAACCAGGATTCAAGTCAACGGTCACAATAAACAACACTATATGCATAACACAAAGTCCGAAAGATATAATTATAAAAGCATAAACTGTAGCGGAAGCTTTAAATGTTTACAACCCAAAAGTAATATAGTTCAAATGTTTAAAGAAGACCATGCTCTAACCCTAGACGCCCGTGCCGACTCGTGCGCCTAGATCCAGTTGTTGCTACCTTAGCGACCTGAGAAAAACATGCCAAAAGACGTCAACATATAATGCTGGTGAGTTCACAGGTTTGTTCAAAAAGAGTTACCAAGTGTTACCATGTCCATACTATATCAATGCTACCAAGTACGCTAGCTAGGCGTATGTTTTATTACTACTACGATTGGAAACCATTACTGGACACGTTTAGCAATGTTTAGCATGTTTAGCAGCCCGTAATGTTCAGCACGATAATGTTCCTGTTCGAGACAATATGCACCCGCCCGGCCCTCCAAGCCGACGAGTGGGGCAGGTCACGCCCAATAGATCTATCCACATTTCCCCCGTTGTGCAAACCCGCACATTCATGGTTTCCCCCGGGACTTTCCAAAAGATCGTATAGCAATATAAAGTTAAAACCATAGTATGACATATGTTACCAAAACTGTTTAGCGCATGTTTTCTCCCCCAAAGTTAAAGCAGTAAAAGTGGGGCCGTGAACTCACCTTAGATAGCGTTCTTCAAATATAAGTAAAGATGTTTAGCCCTTGATAATCCCTCTACCGGAGATCTATCAAAATGTTCACATAAGTGTTCCGACTAATAACCATAAGGTTATCTAGCCCCCGATTGTCCAGATCATAACCGAGTATGTTTTAAAACGTGTTTAAATGTTTAACCGACACACTAGACCGACCCGACATCCCGTTGGTGACCCATTACCCTAACTAATCAAGTACACATAGATTACACGCAAGGTTCAAGCATAAAACACTTAGTTTGTATCAAAAATCCCATTTCTGCATCAGAACGGTCGAACCAGTCAGTTTAAGATCTCCTTCGCACCTTTTTACTCTCCTTCGCCCGTTTTACCTCTCGTTCGACCGTTTGATGCTTCCTTCGTACGTTTTGACACGTTCGCCCACTGAAGAGCCTGGTTCGACCCTGGGATTCCTCCTTCGCACCTTCGACTGGTCGAAGGAGGCCAGGTTCGCCCCTGTTGTTCTATTTTGCCTAAAAACGCTTAAACACATTCAAAACGACTCGAAACATCATCAATCACAGCAGTCAAACATGATTATGTTATCCTAACCAAACCCCACTGATTTTGCCCCAAACCATATCCGTTTCAGCCCTTTCCCAAAATGGCAAAAATTATGGAAACGTCACTTTCATGCATGAAATCTTTACCCGATTTGGAAACTTTTGAAATCGACTCATGTTTGATTTAAAATGCTCAGTTCATCGATCATCCGACCCTCCCTATGGGTTCTATTGATTATAAACACCACATGTTACGTCTAGATTCGTCAAAATCCCCAATTTACACATAATATCATTATCCAATCGATTCTAACCCTAAACAACAATCAATCCGCATTAAAAGCAATCCTACATCATGTCTCTAACATAGATAAAGCAGCAAAGCATTGAATAACACATTACACCACATAATACTCAATTAACACATGTTATTTATTATGAAAACTCATGTTAAATGATAGGGTTTTGTTTTAGAAAGGTGTTTAAAAGGTTTTTAATCATAAAAACATCCTTAGAACAGATCTGGACAATTAAGGTTAGATGAAAACGAATAAAAATGCTTCTAAAAGATTTAAGATTATGAACACACCTTGGATTCTTGTTTAGATGTTGTAGATAGGTTAGATTATGAAAAAGAAGAGCAAAAACTCCTTCCCTAGTGTTTAAGATCGTTTGAGAGCGTTTTGGGACGGTTAGGGTTTGTGAAATGATGAAAAATGACTAAGGTTGGTATTTATACTGATCCTCCTTCGCACCAATTGATTGGTCGAAGGTGGTCTCCTTCGCCCCTTTCACAGGGTCGAATGAGACTTGTCCAGGTCGAAGGGAATTCTTCAACTCCACTTCCCTGGTTCGCTCACTTGCATGGGTCGAACCAGACAATTTTCCTCTCCTTCGACCACTCGAAGTGGTCGAACCAGAGCCCCTTTTTAACTAGTTTTCCAGTTTGTCGTGTTTAACGCATTCTAACACATCTTAACACATAAGCATGCATCCTTAGTCTATATTTAACACATTAAAGCACAGATGATCATTTACACATCATTTAAACACGTCTATGTATATAAACCACCACACAACCCATAATCTACACATATACTTAATTAGTTCATGTAATGTCACCAACAACGGAACCCGGTACTAATGTATTACCAAAACGACTCCCAATGATCCTCCAGATCATTGTACCCTGGACAATCCTAACTTGACCCAACTCAACTAACCCGGTTAAGTTTGTTTATAAACGTTTCTCGCTAAGGTAGACTTAGATGTTACTAATATGTTTAAGCCGAACATGCCGGGTGTCACATAAAAGTTGTTATTTATAGCAAATAGAGTTCGATTATGTACCTGTCCTACGTACAACTTCTTCTTAAGCTCCGAGATAATTGTTGGATCATCACTTGTCTTAATTACACCATAAACATCATATTTGTTATTTAAATTGAATCCGGATACAAAGATCTTGAAAGCAAACTCTCTTTCTAACAAAGTCTTAATCTCTTCAGGAAATTCAACTGTATCACCAACCTATTTAAAAGGAATCAAAAAAGAAATAAATAATAGACAACTATAATTAAAGAATTATTAAAAATAAATTTGTATTTAAAATTTAGTTAAAAATATGGAATACCGTATTCAAATCAAGCAATTCAGAAGCACTTTTACTAATAAGTTGTGCAACGTCATGATGAAACAACGTAAGAGATACAACACCATTAAGATCTTGTACACGAACCTGAATTTTAAATCTAGAAAAAAAAAACAAATCATAAAACAAAAATGTTAACTAAATTTATGTATATTCAAATTTATTTTATACAGATATCCGACCTTGGTGTAGGCTCAACTTATTTGGCACTACAATTAACATTCAAACACTCGTAAACCTTTTCTTCCACAAAATCTAAACTTCCTTCACCAACCTGTTTGATTACATAATATACTACATTTTTTGGTGCATTTGGGACATCCCATGTAGTACCAGCCAAATTCGGTAAACAGGTCATTAATAGTACCCAATAACACCAGAGTCTGCTCCTGAAGAAATATTATAATTAGTTACCGAAAGAAGATAGTCTATGTTATACAATGGGGATTTGTATTAAATGTGACACCCGGCATGTTCGACTTAAACATATTAGTAACATCTAAGTCTACCTTAGCGAGAAACGTTTATAAACAAACTTAACTGGGTTAGTTGAGTCGGGTCAAGTTAGGATTGTCCAGGGTACAATGATCTAGAGGATCATTGGGAGTTGTTTTGGTAATACACTAGTACCGGGTTCCGTTGTTGGTGACATTACAGGAACTAATTAAGTATATGTGTAGATTATGGGTCGTGTGGTGGATTATATACATAGATGCGTTTAAATGATGTGTAAATGTAACACCCCAACCGATGGCGGAATCATCGAGGTGCCACGTAGTGACGATTGTTCAAAAGCTCATGGTACTAAAATGTAAATATTATTGAATAATCCAAAATTGTCTTACATGGAAATGGAAATTACATTGTCTAAATGAAATGTAAATATTGAAATAACTAAAGTAAAATAAAGCACTAAATGTTCCTTGCTAAAGCACTAGATCAAACTGCACCTGAAACATGTACAAAATAGATTTGGTCAACATTTGAAATGTTGGTGAGCATTCCTAGATTTGATATATATAGTAGGTTAAAAAGTTATACAATTCAAGTGCAAGCTACAGTGCAAATATGTAAACCATGTATCAAACAAATGAGCGAAATCAACCCTGTGACTGTATAATGTACTGTATGAACTGTAGTGTACTTATCCAATAAATGGATAAAAAGCTTAACACTGGCCACGGATTCTCCGATGAAAAAGGGGGAGAATCAACCTAGGCGGGTTGTCAATCCAAATAGCGCTATCCAATGTTAAGGTCGGCTTGTACCATGTTAATGATTTCACTAAGTACAAATGTAATCCACATGTATTGTCTAAGCATAAAGCACGTTGTAAGCAATGCACATAGTACTAGAATTGTATTTGTAAAAATGTAAACTTGTATTTGAACTTGTAATAGTGTACATGAATCACCCCAAAAATGTATAAAAGTAAAAAGGGGATAGGAATACTCACTGTATACGTAATAGCTTGTAATTGAACTGGACAACGAAATATGCGTTGGAAATATTCCAAAGAATCAACCTAAAGAATTTGATAATGTGTAAGGGAAATAACTCTAGGATATATGTATTTCTAGGGCTTCGAATTTGGGGATAAACGTTTATTTGTTTAATATCAATTTGTTTATTAAATATAAGAATTTTAATAAATGAATAAATAAAAGTCTCTTGGTAAAATTTTTAAGTTGAATAACGTCACAATATAAGGTTTTAAGTATGAAAATAATTTTTATAAAATTATTTTCTCGAAAATAGAATATTTAATCTAATTATTTCAAATTGTCAAAATACGACTTTAATATCTAAAAATATTAAAATCAAAGAATTTCTGTCTTAAAAATTGTATTTCAGTTCTAAATGGATAGAAATAATTTATGTAAAATTTTGGTGCAAAAATATTGAAAAATGGATTTATTATGATTTAATTATGATTAAAACTAACAAAAATTGATTAAAAATATTAAATAAATGATTTTTCAGAAATAAAAATCATTTCTGAAAAGATTAATGTTATAAAAACTTAGGATAATTTTTGTGGAGATTTATAAGATCGTTTTGATATTTTAATGGATTTTTATAAATATAATAGTGTAGAATTGATTTAATTATTATAAATATTAAATAAATAAATTTTAGAAAACTAAAAATTGGGTGTTGAACTTTTTCATCAGATTAACATAATATAATTTTTGTAGAATTTATAAAAGTGTTTTAGTATTTTTAAAACTAATTTTAAAAATACAAGTAAATATATAAGCTTTAATGTTAAAAAAAAGAATTGTCAATGCTGGGAATCGAACCCGGGTCTGGGACCGGTTCGAGCTTAATCACAAGCCTAGCCACCAGCTGGGCTAGACCCTGAGAACGTTTAATTTGGGTTCCAATTAATTATAAAGGTTTATGTTGTGTTTATATAATTGATTTAGAAAAGAAAAGAAAAAGGACGCGCGAGTGGGATTCGAACCCTGGCCTACGGCCGGTTCAAGTTTTAAAATCAATCTCATTACCAACTGATCTGTGGATCAGTTGGTTATCTGTTTCGTTCTGTAATATATTTATATATTGTCTGCAGCAAGATTTTATTCCCCAAATCGTTAAGCATAAACCCTAATTATCAAATCTTTTACAATTCGAAATCAATAGCCCCTGTAATCATGGGGCTATTGTTCGTGACATGCCGAAGAGTAAAACCAACTAAAGGATTACGACTTACAATGCTTTAGAGGCGTGAGTGATCGGGTCAAAAGGAAACGTCAAACTTGAACGATTGCTGGTTTATCACAAGGCTTTGATAAAAATTGAGAGTGGGAAGATGTATATCGGCCACTAGGAACTCTGGAAGAGGGTTCAATTTATAGGGATATGGCTAGGATGATCGAATTGGTAGGTTGACTATGTATTGATGGTGATGACGCGTATTAGTCTAAAATTGGTATGGATTAAATGTAATTGCAGCTGTGTTTGGGCGTATCAGTCAAAGGGATTCAATAACATTCCATTTCAAGCTTTCAAAACGCGTAAAATGGATTGATGATGATGGTCGATGTGTGCAGTTGACTTTTCTAGTCAAACTGCTCGATTTTACATATAATATAAGATAAATTCGTGTGGGTTTAGAAACAGAAGGATGTCTAGATCAGCTGGTTTTGGTGTTTATGGATATGTTGACCCGGCTCTCTGCCTGGGTTCGAGCCATGGCAAGAGCAAGGTTTTCTTCTTCTATTTTTTTTACAAACGAAGGAAGGCAAGGATATTGGGTTGTATGTACTGGGCCACTGATGGGCTCAAGGTTGGATTGTCTTGGGTAATTGGGTGTGTAGTGTCCAAATCTTTTGTATTTTTATTATTATTATTACTATTATAATTCAAAAAATATATATATATATATATATATATATACATATAATGAAAAAGTGACGGATGTCACAGTAAATGATTATATGTGCTTAAATGTGTTAAATATAGACTAAGGATGCATGCTTATGTGTTAAGATGTGTTAGAATGCGTTAAACACGACAAACTGGAAAACTAGTTAAAAAGAGGTCTTGGTTCGACCACTTCGAGTGGTCGAAGGAGAAGAAGTTGTCTGGTTAGACCCTTGTAAATGGGCGAACCAGGGAAGTGAAATTTGAGGAATTCCCTTCGACCAAGCAGGGCTCATTCGACCCTGTGAAAGGGGCGAAGGAGACCACATTCGACCAATGAATTGGTGCGAAGGAAGATTAGTATAAATACCAACCTTTGTCATTTTTCATCATTTCACAAACCCTAACCGTCCCAAAACGCTCTCAAACGATCTTAAACACTAAGGAAGGAGTTTTTGCTCTTCTTTTTCATAATCTAACCCATCTACAACATCTAAACAAGAATCCAAGGTGTGTTCATAATCCTAAACCTTTTTAAAAGCATTTTAATTCGTTTTCATCTAACCCTAATTGTCCGGATCTGTTCTAAGGATACTTTCATGATTAAAAACCTTTTTAACATCTTTCTAAATCAAAACATGATCATTTAACATAGGTTTTCATGATGAATAACATATGTAAATTGTGTATTATGTGGTGACATGTGTTGTTCAATGATTTGCTGCTATATCTATGATAGAAACATGATATAGGATTGTTGTTAATGATTGGAATATTGTTGTCTAGGGTTAGGATTGGATATATTGATATTTGGGGGTTTTATTGGATTAATACTTGATGTATGAATATTTATGATCAATAGAATGAATAAGAAAGATCGGATAATCGACAAACTGAGTATTTTAAGCTAAACATGAATCGATTTCAAAAGTTTCCAAATTGGGTAAATTATTCATGCATGAAAGTGATGTTTCCATAATTTTTACCATTTTGGGAAAGGGCTGAAACGGACGTATTATCGGGGGAAATCGGTGGGGTTTTGTAGGAATAAGTTATCTATGCTTGACTGCTGTGTTTGATGATGTTTCGAGTCTTTTTGAATGTGTTTGAAGCGTTTTTAGGAAAAATCACACAACAGGGGCGAACCTGGCCTCCTTCGACCAGTCGAAGGTGCGAAGGAGGGATCCAGGGTCGAACCTGGGTTTTTATTGGGCGAATGTGACAAAACGGGCGAAGGAAGCATCAAACGGTCGAACGAGAGGTAAAACGGGCGAAGGAGACTAAAAGGTGCGAAGGAGACTTAAAACTGACTGGTTCGACCGTTCTGATGCAGAAATGAGATTTTTGATACAAACTAAGTGTTTTATGCTTGAACCTTGCGTGTAATCTATGTGTACTTGATTAGTTAGAGTAATGGGTCACCAACGGGATGTCGGGTCGGTCTAGTGTGTCGGTTAAACATTTAAACACGTTTTAAAACATACTTGGTTACGATCTGGACAATCGGGGACTAGATAACCTTATGGTTATTAGTCAGAACACTTATGTGAACATTTTGATAGATCTCCGGTAGAGGGATTATCAAGGGCTAAACATCTTTACTTGTATTTGAGGAACGCTACTTAAGGTGAGTTCACGGCCCCACTTTTACTGCTTTAACTTTTGGGGGAGAAAACATGCGCTAAACGGTTTTGGTAACATATGTCATACTATGGTTTTAACTTTATATTGCTATACGATCTTTTGGAAAGTCCCGGGGGAAACCATGAATGTGCGGGGTTGCACAACGGGGGAAATGTGGATAGATCTATTGGGCGTGACCTGCCCCACTCGTCGGCTTGGAAGGCCGGGCGGGTGCATATTGTCTCGAACAGGTACATTGGTATCATGCTGAACATACGTGCTGCTTAAACATGCTGAACATTGCTAAACGTGTCTAGTAATGGTTTCCAATCGTAGTAGTAATGAAACATACGCCTAGCTAGCGTACTTGGTAACATTGATATAGTATGGACATGGTAACGTTTTGGTAACATTTTGAACAAACCTGTGAACTCACCAGCATTATATGTTGACATCTTTTTGGCATGTTTTTCTCAGGTCGCTAAGGTAGCAATGAACGGAACTAGGCGCACGGGTCTGCATTGGCGTCTAGACTTAGTGCACGTTTTGTAATAAAAGTATTTTGAACAACTTTTGAGATGACAGCATAGTTGATTAAATGCTACTGAAACGCTTCCACTTATTAAATTAATGGTTATGTCTGTTTACGTTTTCATATAGAGTTGTTTATTGTGATCGTTGACTTGGATCCTGGTTTGTCATGCGCCTCGCGGTAAAACCCCGCAAGTGGTAATTTGAGGGTGTGACATTAAATAAATCAAATTTTTGACGATAATGTTAAAATTTTTATAGTTAATTATAAACATCGTATTTAAGTATGAACATTATACTTACCTCTTGAATCTCACAAATGTCACCAATGTTACTAAAAGGAGTGTTATGGACAAATTCATCTTCATCAGAACAGAACATAGAGGTTCCATATGGTCGATGACACGAGGAAGGATTATCGGCAAATTTCTTACCCAACCTGATAAAAATAATTTGATATACACATTATATAATTAGCAATACTCGTTTAAGATTTTGTAATTCGTATTGAAAAACATAATAGTACCTACCCTTTTTTGTACCAGTTTATATCTTCAATATCTCCATTGATGAACAGTTGACTAACTCGATCTCCAAAAGAGTTAGAAACATACGGTTTTCCTATATAAAACAAATATTAGGATCAAAAAATCTAAATAATAATAATAAGAAGAAACTTTAGAAGTTAAAATATAATTTATATTGCCAAATATAATCTAGCTATAAATATAAATATAAATATTTAATAAGATTACACAACCATTATAAAACTTCAAACGGCCAAATTGGCAGTATTGTTATAAATTCCTGCTCCATTTGATGAGTTGCAACATATTTAGACATCTCCATGGCATAACTATCCCACAACGTTACATAGATGCTCAAACCCCTTCAAAAAGGTAAAATTATTTTAGTATAAAAAAACAATTTATATACCTACATCATTCTCAGTTTCTAAAAAAAATTCAAAAAAAACAATACATACTCGATATCTTGGATTTCCATTGTTAACCTCTTCTTATCAGCGACAACCTTTTTATCTTTATCATCATTGCTGAAGAACTTGTTAACATGTCCTATAACATCGAAAATCAAATATAAAAGAAACATTATTGTAACATAAAACAAAACAATATTAATATGGTTTGGTTGTAATGAAAAAAAAGACTATATTGACGTAATATACCTATTGTAACATATTCATCAACCTCCCTATCCAGAATTCTTTGATAGGGCACAAAAGAGAACCCAAAATCTGGACCTTGGAAACCAGCATATTCGGAAACTTGAGTATTCATATTCAAGCACAGTTTGTTTGGGTTTGGAGCATACTTGTATTTAGAAGAATTGAGCCCAACTCCTGGATTTCTTATAATAAGAGAAGCATTTTCAATCAAAAATCTCTCAAATCTAAAAAACAACCGCTTAAATACATTCGCTTGAATCCTGTTACCCTGTTAATTATAAAAAAAAACACTATAAATATGTATCTAAATAATTGATGTATTTTAATGTACGAATATAAACAAATTTAATATTGAAAAATAAAAAATATCGTAAAGTAAATAATGAAATTGCCAAATAAGAGGCTCTAATCAAATCGTGTAGTTGAGATTTACATTTTCGTCACATAGGATCATTTCAATTACGTAGACATCATTAGGATTGCGACAATCGGGTTGATGCCAAACCCGAATAATCTTTAGCTTTAAAGCCACACCGTTTCGGTTGACATGAATTTGGTTAACCATGGTAAACTCATTTGCATCTACGGCAGCCATTGATCTTTGTAACTGTTAAAAAAAAGTTAAATTCAAGTTAATACTTCAATAATACAAACTGTAGACAGCATAATAATATTGAAACTTATATTAAATTTATCATATTTTTCGAATCTATGGCAGCATACATGTATGGATTGATTGACCAGAATGTATGCAAAACATCAATTTAACCTATTGATTCATAAGAATTCGAAAAAAATAATGTTTATGTATTTAAAGATGAGGAACAAAAAATAACCTAAGAATATATGTATACGATTAATCAAAGTGCAAGAAACGTGTCATAGGATAATCGTATGTGCATTGATTTTTACGTGTTTATATAGCTATTCGATCCATTAAGGAATGGATGAAATGGTGGAGTGAAATTAGCATTATCATTAGCATATTGTTATAAATTGGGATTTAAAGTTTTGCATTTTATTTGCAATACTTTCACCTATGGAGTATAATTAGGATATATAATTTTGCCTTTTTATGTATGAAATTGGACTGTAATAACTATGAGTATAATTAGGAGATAAGATTCATTACATAGTTTTAGACTTAGTTCATTTTCAAATTGAACATAAAATGCATATACAAAATTGTTTGTATATTAAATTGAAACATTAAAATGGTATTGTAGATAATTATGGTATTGTAAATTATAAATATCGGCTCATTTTTGAAACGAAGTCAATATATACATTAATGAGAAAACCACCGAATCTTGTCATTAATACATATTAAATTCAAAAATATGTATTAATGTCAAAAAAAGAAACTTATAAACAGTAAATACATATTAAATTCAATAATATGTATTAATAACAAAACCACCAAATATGTAAATACATTAATGACAAAACCGATGAATATTGTCATTAATACATATTAAATTCAAAAATATGTATTAATGTCAAAAAATAGAAACTTATAAACAGTTAAAAGTCAAATTTAAAATAAATAAGACAGTAAAACGTTAATGTTTCTTTAATCAATTTATAATCAATGGTTTAATTACATTTACTTCATAAATGAGGATACCATTTGATTTTGAACATTGAATTCGTAATCAATTACATTGTCTTGTTTTATAAATTCAATTAGTATTCATATATATTATTTATAAATGTCGAGCCATAATTATAAAGAAGTCAAAATATACATTAATGAAACAATTCGAATATGTAGATTCAATTCGTATTCATATAAGGAAGTAAAATTAAATGTACTTTTTAATGTATATAATCGAAACTTATAACCAATTCAAGGTCAAGTTTTGAAATAAATAAGTAAACCAATTAAAAAGTAATTTGAATCAATTTACAATATAATTTGTATACTTACATGTTTTCCGTATAAAGTTAGTTACATATCAATTAGGAAGAATAAACATTTATAAGGAAGTAAAATTAAATGCACATTAATGTCCAAATGGTGAAAATTATAAACAACTAAATGTAAAATATTAAATTAATAAGCCAGTCAAATTCGACATTAAATTTCGTAATTTTTATAAGGAATGTAAATTTGAAATACGTTAAATTCAAATTAAATTTATAGTCAAACCTATAATTAGTAAGGCAGTAAATTTCTAATTAAATTGAATCAATTTAAAGCTAATGTCATATAATTAAATAAGGAAGTCAAAATATTTATAAGGAAGTCAAAATGTTTATAAGGAAGTCACATTCGATTCACATTAATGTCCAAATTCGAATTTTATAACCAAGTTAAAGTACAATTTGAAATTAATAAGACAGGAAAGTTAAATTAAAATTAAAATAAGTATAAAATGAAGTCAATTGTCTCAAGTCAATGTATAATTAACGAATTTATTGAAAATGTTCATAATGGAATAAACAATAAATACATTCAACATGAATTAAATTCATATATTAATAATTTCTTGTGTGTCAACCTTGGTAACAAACAGCCTACGTTGGTCTGAACACCATTTGAACACGCAATAGTCACCAACAGAAAAATCTTCTGATTCAAGCAAGTCATCCCATCCAATGACAGTAAACCTTAATAAAACAATTAAAAATACAAAATATATATAAGAGGTAAAACAATATAAATTAAGAAAATTGAAAACGTAGATGTTGGAAATGCAGAAAACAAACCTAGCAACTTGAGAATGAACTTCTACATGCACCATAAATTCTAACGGAACAAACCAAGATTGACCATGGTATGTTGAAACTAATGTTGTTGTTGTGTATGTGTTTATATAACAAAAACATGTTCATGGATTTCGGCAATGTCTGGATGAAGACGTAAAAAACAACATTAAAAAAAGGAATAATTAATTTTATTTAAAAAAATATAAAGATTCATACCAAAACTCATGCGGAAGGGTCATGAATAACCTTGAAGAATGTGTCACCCTTGTGATAAGCCATTGTCGAGTTCTTTCTTCTAATGGATTCCTGTCTTTCAAATGCAAAACGAATATATGTTAAATTAACCATAAACTCAACACAAAATTTTTAGACTTTTCAAGAAAAACAATTGTATTATGATCAAATATGTTTGTCTATAGTCGCAATTTGTTATGATTTTTTACTCATTGGACAGACGGCCATAAAAATTGATCGTAATCTGCCATATCAATTGATCGTAATAATTTACGCATCCAACAATTATTAAAAAGCTATCGACTTTGATTGATAAATACAAATACGCTTGATAATGGAAAAACGTTTTTAACTTAGAATATTCCAAATGTATTTTGTAGAAGAATTGTTGTAGTCTATTGATAAATTAAAGATGAGATGGACAACATACCTTAGAAAAATTATGGCAAAGAAAAAATGAGGAAGGAAGGAGGAAGAATGTTTTAGGTAAATTGGAATGGATGGTAAATGGAGAAAATGAAATGAAAAAGAGGTTTTTATACTACCACTATTGGAGCTCCATTTTTAACTTGGATCCAAGGAGACCCTCTCAAATGCTAGGATTTAACCCTAGGGTATTGATTTATTATATAGATAGATATATATACACATATATATATATACGTATATACACTAATCTGGGACCATAAAATTGATTTAGTTTTAAAAAATTACTTAATAATGGGTTGGGTCTTACAAGTTGTAAGACCCTAACCCGTAATCACGTGATTAATGTCTAATCTTACGGGTTTTGACCTTACTTAAACCACTCCCGATTAAAACTTTGATATTTATTATAAACTCAAACCATTATGATCGAATACATATTTCTTTTACATTTTAGTAGTTAAAATATACTCTAAGATTTAGCGTTTTAACGGGAGTTCCTTGAATTCTAGTGCGGAAGCTTGATGAGTGATCGGGTGTGTTCGGCTCTTATCGCGGCTTGATCCTTGGTCTGGGACTTCCATCACAGGTTTACCTAGCACCATTACACAAGTAATGGTTAGTGGGTTGTCAATGATACATTTAAACTAGTACGATAGTCGTTACACGTCGAAACGGAACGAACCAGGCCAAACGGCCCTTTATCAGGAGAACAAACTGCTGCAACTTTTGCGCAGCAGCTGTTCGGATCGGTTTTACCCCTTCTAAAACCCAAAATCCGACTTCGACTTTCAAAGAAGAATTGTTCTACGCTCCTAGAGCTATCCAGGCATATAGAGAACGCCTCCTAACGATTTTTCTACGATTTTATATGCAATTTTAAAGATCGTGTCGTCATGCTGTTCTCTGTGCGCGGCCGCGCGGTCTCTCTGAGCGGCCGCGCACAGCTTCTGATGTAATTTTGGTGGTTTTTAAGCATGGGAATCATGTCGCAACCGCATTTGATGATTCCTGAAGCCTAAGTATTGACTTGCCGACTAAATAAACCTTTGTTTGACTGAAATTATAGTCCGGTTTATAATGCTATGACCCGATTCAAAATTTTAAGTGTTTATGTTGATTTTTACCCATGTTGACCCGTTAAGGCCTTGAATCAAACAAGGCACTTTTTGACCACAAAAAATGCCTACCAATTAAGTTGTCAAGTCATTAGACACTTGATCAAGAAAAGCGTTTATCCGATTTGTTTCATTATGATTTAGTTTCTTAGATTCAACCTTTAGAAATCTTTTAAATTCCCAAAATGCCCTTCATGGTCAAATATTTCAATTTAGCCATTCGTGGCGAAACCATTTGTTCCAATTCCAATGTTTTTGACTCATTGACTTGTTTAAAAGCCTCTAAGTCCTTCCGGACTTAGATTTTCATCCTTTCTCTGGTTTTCACTTGTTTAGTAGATTCTAAGCGCATTAGCGCGCATTAAACATAGTTATGGAAATAACTTACTTGATTTGCACCCACACTTCATGTGGGTAGTTTTAGTACCCATGTTGCTTCGCCCGAAGGTGTTTAATTAGCTACGGACTTAACGGGTGGGGTTGACCCATTCTCATACCTCGTGTGTATCCTCCATGATTCTTAGCATCAAGCGTGCATGCGCAAGTGCATTTACCTGCGTGCTTTCTAAATATACACATTAATTCCTCAGAACTCAAATGGTAATACCTTGCCATTTAATCCGTTTAACCTCATGAATCCTAATGCTTGAAATATAAGCATCAAGTATTGGACTCACATGGTGAGTGAAGGGGTAGGGACCCAAATTTACTTGGGCCCCTACCCAAAGCCAAAGCCCAAAGACGGGAACAGGGACACCAGGCCCAAACAGTCCTAACGAGGTCAACTATGGGCGAATTAAGCCCACTGTATGCGGGTCCGGATAAACCAACCAATAACCGCGAATGCAACACCGGCACCTGTCAGGACTTATAGAATAAAGCCGTAAGCAGACAAGTGGCCATAACATATACGTTCGTACAACATGGTACGAGCCAATCAGAGCCCAACGACGTGTGGCAAGGAGCATGCTGAACGATTGGCCAGTAGGAGATTCACACGTGTCCAAGATCAAACCCGCAGGAGACAAACAGTACGTCTCCTGCGCATGTCAACCAATAAGAATGCACGGGACCACCTCAACAAGGATCTCCACTAACGAAGGCCTACATAGGGGATAATAGTACACTCGGAGGCCAATCATATTCACCCAGACCTGTGGCCAATCACACAATGCCACGTCAGAGGAAACGGTACGATTGTCTTCTATGATTTCCTACCTGTCATATAATATATCTTATTAGGCCTAATCTTGGGCCGGTGTGGAGGCAAACCCTTAACTGGGCCTCTGCCCACTGGGTAAGTTAAGGGTGAATGTCGAGGCCCGTGTGGAGCCTATTTAAGGAGCACTTCGTCTCCTTGAATGGGTCATTCAGAAACCCCTGAAGAACACACTTGTGCCGACCACGTTTTTGTGTCTGCTAAGTAGAATCCTCTGGATTCGAGGCGGTTGCCCACATTGGATATTGTGTTTTTTAGGTCACCACCGGCAAGGAGCCATTCGTTCTAGTGAAGGATATTATCTGTGGAAGCAAGTCTTTCCTACTTATCATCGAGGTAGACTTCTGTTTCTTCATTGGCGCCATCCGTACCGGCTAGAGCAAAACCTTTCCCAATCTTTCAACTAGAAAAATGGCAACAGAGGAAACTTCGACGAAGAACCAGGAGTCACCAGTCATCGAGGATGACGATGAAGGAAAATCGGAGGAGACCCCTCCAGCCACAGTTACAAAGACAACCCACAAACCAGTGAGAAGGATTGGTGTCGGTCAAGCTATAGCTCAAAATACTGTCGACTTGGACGACGACGAGGCCATCGAGGAAGAAGACCCAGATGAGTGGCTCTTCAAACAACAAGAAGAGCTCACTGCAGGGTACCAAAAACGAGTGATGCAACAAGCACAACAACGAGTCTAAAAGACGCTCAATTTCGACACCAACCAGAAGGTTCCAGGGGCAACGAACAAGAACAAAACAACAAGCCGTTCTCATAAAGACAACACAGTTGGGAGTCGTAGCGGAGGCCGCGGGAAGGGCTCCCGCAGCCAGGGTAACGCTCCCACCGAGGAGGAGGACGGCTATGAATCCAGCTAACAGGCTGAGGGTGACGACGATCTAGTCAAACCCTACAGGCCGAAAGACCTGGCAGAAAAGTCAAAATTATGTGCCCGTGTCGCATTGGCACCGATACCCGCAAAGGCTAAGTTACCGAATAGTATCGGTAAATACGACGAAATACGTGACCCAGACGATCACGTGCATGACTTCCGCACCGCATCACATAGTCAAAACTGGCCAATGCAGGTATGGTGCCATCTCTTTGCTCAGACGCTAATGGGTGCAGCCAGAGTATGGTTCGACAACCTCTCGACGGGTAGTGTCCTAGACTTCGACGATTTGCTGTCCAAATTTTCACTGCATTTCTCACATCAGAGGGAACATAAGAAGGACAAGGCCCACATCCTACTTTGCGCTAGGAGAGACAACGAGGCAGTCGAAGACTACATCACCCGGTACAATGAAATGCCTCACAGGAAAGGACGGAATCCCCGAATCCTGGGATGAAGTAATCAAGGCGGCCAAAATTTACGCGTCGTCCGAGAAATCTTTCCGCCACTCCCGTCAACATCAGTACCCCAACAACCACGGAGGCCGCAGGGATAAAGGCAAACAATCAGTTTGGTCACGTATCTCCGGCTCCGCGGAGGAGGGCAAGTACTCCGCACAACAAGATGCCCGCCAGATCATCAATAACAAACACACCCGCGATGGGCGGGGAGGATCTATGTTGGGTCTGCTGACCTAGAGAAGAACAGATGATTAGAAAGCCAAAATATGCTAACAGTTTGATCCTTTGAATAAACAATCTTTACAACTTACTTCTCCCAAAAGACTGCTGACCCTAACAATTGTTCTATCCAAACAACTGCTTAACAACTGCTGATACAAAGAACTGCCGAATAAACAACTGATGAAGAACAACTGCTAACCAAAGGTCTGATGAAGAACAACTGCTGATTCAAGTACTGAAGACCAAAGCACTGCTGGAACCAACAGCACTTAGGCTCCAGCAGTGGATACAAGACCATCAGAGTTTTCCTACAACAGCTGTTTATTATCAGTGCTTTCAATGTAACAGTAGTTTGTAATAGGCAGATGTTTATGTTTGTTATTCTGTTAGAGGTCACTGTCTTAGGTGACGTCAGCTTAGGTCATCAGTGTTTTGAGTCTGTCTATAAATAGAACAGTGCCTGTACTGTTCTATTGCATCACACACACAAACATTCTCTCAGACAAACACTGTGTGATCAGGCTGAGGGGGAGTAATTGTACGATTGTAATCTTTTAGATAAATGAAAGCATTCGATCTAAAAACATTTACTCTCTTGTTTTGATTAACAGTTTATTATTCCGCTGCAACTTCATTCTATTTTCGTTTCACTATTACCATATTTAGTTAAACAATCAAAACAATCAAACTCAGATCCTAATAATTGGTATCAGAGCTTGGTCAATTAAATTCGATCTTACAAATCAATTTAATAATCAGCTCACAATTATTGATATCGTTTGTCTGTTGGATTGAAAACAGAGTAATAGTTTAATTTCGTTTCAACCGTTTTTAAACAGACTTTGTTTTTTGAAAAATCAGAGAATGGCTTCAATCAATCACGATCCACATAACACTGGCACGAACAACAAGCCACCGATGCTTGTCAGATCTGAATACAATATCTGGCAACGTCGGATGAGCCATGTTCTAGCTCAACAAAACACTGGGTGTTGGAAGTCGGTTATCTTCGGACCACATGTTCCGACTGTGCCGAGTACTGAAGATCCCAAGGTGTTTGAGCCAAAGAAACTTGAAAACTACTCCGACCAGGATTTTCAGAAAATTGAGCTAGATGCTAAGGCCTTCAGTATTGTGGCCATGGCTCTACCCAATGATATATATGCTGGGTTGTTACACTGTAACAGTGCAAAGGAGTTGTGGGATGCACTGAAAGAACAGTTTGGTGGGACTGAGGAGGTTATTGAAAACAATCGTGAAATACTTAACCAACAATATGAAACATTCAGTCATGTCAAAGGAAAGTCATTAACTCAACAGTTTGAGAGATTTAATTGCTTAATTAGTGAACTAAAATTTGTTGGTCTTACTTACCCTCATTCAACCTTGAACCATAGGTTTTTAAGATCATTACCAGACAAATGGGACACTATTGCTATTGTGATGAGAAACTCAATTGGATTTAAAGACCTATCACTGACCCAACTTCATGGTAAGCTCTTGACCTATGAGAGAGAGCTTAACCAGAAAAAGAAGCTCCAGGACTCTGGAAAAGTGTCTGATGACTATGTATTTGGGAATACAGCACTTTTGGGTCATGATGAGGTGCCTGGAAACACTAAGGATCAGAGTTATGATCATTTCATTGACATAACTTCAGGTTTTAACTCAGGTTTTAACTCTGATTCTTATTCACCAAACTATGCTTTCACAGCAAGTGGTGGTGATATCCAGGCATCTGACAATATATCCTTTGAGTATGATGACCTGAAATACTTTGACCCTGATGATTTGGAAGAAATGGACATTATGCACCAATTGGCCCTTCTCAGTGTAAGAACTAATAATTTTTACAAGAAAACTGGGAGAAGGTTTCCAGGGTTAACTGGCAGATCTAAGGTTGGGTTGGATAAATCAAAGATAAAGTGTTACAAATGTCATAGACTTGGTCATTTTGCTAGGGAATGTAGGGGTCAACATGGTACACCTATAATAACCTATCCAAATCAAAGATCACAGACCAACACTTATCAGAATTCCTATAATGCCCCTGGACCAAATGTGCAAAACACTGCTCCTTTTGCACAGTCCTCAAACACTGTTCCTGTCCAGTATGTCCAAACCACTGTTCCTCAGATCCACTATGTGCAAACACCTGTTGCTCAAGCACCTGTGCAAACGACTGTTGCTTCATCCTCTGCTCCTGCAGAGACCAGTCAACAGAGCTTCTTTACACAAGGCTTTGTTGATTGGAGCAGTCTACCTGATGAGCTAACATATGAAAATTTTGCACTAGTTGCCAAAGCTGAAAATGAACCAGAAAATTTTTGTTTCATGGCCATGGTGGATGAGATTGAATCTGAGGAGGTGGTAACTGAATCTGATGTTGTGACTGATGATGTTGTTAGTGAAGTTGTTACAGGTGAAAAACCTGAAGAAGAGGTTGTGAATCTCTCAGATCCCTGGGGTGCATCTGATGACTGTGAGTGCAAGTGTGATTGTGCATTGATGGCTGCTGCTAAGGTATCTCCTCAAATTCTTAAAGAGTTGTGTTCTGACAAATGTGTGATAGCATTTGCTAACATCAAAGAGGTGAATGAAAACCTTAGAAAGAAAATTTTGGATGATGAAGTTAAATTTGAAAAACTTACAAAAGATTTAAAAACAAGTTTAACTGCAAAAGAGTCTGAAATAAGCAGCTTAAAACATGAAGCAACCATAACCAAAGACCAGCTCCAAACTATGATAGCAAAATATCAAAGTTGTAGAAGTGAGCTTGAGTCCACCCAAGTTGAATGTGAGAAATGGGTGGAATCATGTAGAGGTTTTGAAATGCTACTCAACAAACAAACTAAAAGTCATGTGAAGTTTGGTTTTGGTTTTGAAACCACTGCTCCAGCTTTTGAAAACACTGACAAAAAGAGTCAAAAGTCTGTTGAGGTAGTACCAACAAACCTGCAGGGTCAAGAGATTAAAATCACTGAACCAAATGATAAGAAAATTGTTCTTGAAAAACCAGAAGGTTCCTCATCTTTTACTGAACTTGAAAAGTATGAATTTAAACCTACTTGGTCTGATGAGTGTGATACTCCTGAGAATTTTAAACCTGTTGATTTCAAAACACCTGAGGGAAAGACAGCTCCTCAGGCAAAGGTCATTCCCTTGGCAAAAGTCATTCCCCTGAAAAATCTTCCAGCAGATGCTCAAACATCTGCTGAAAAGAAGGCTGAAAAGGGGAAGAAGAAAGAAAAGATTGTCAACTTGTTCTGTGATTTCTGTGAAAAGAAGAATCATGTCACCAAAAACTGTTTTCTTCTAAAAGCATATGACATTAACAAAGGAACAAGTGAATGTGATTCCAAAGCCATATGCTCAATATGTGGGAAAAAGAATCACAAGACCAAAGAGTGCTTGTATCTCAAAAATTTTGATGTAAAAATACAAGAATACAAAGCTAAAACTCTTGCAAACCCTGTGGTTAGTACTTCAAAAGGAAAGCCCAAACAGACCTTCACCCTTGTCCAAACATCTGTTACAAAAAGGCTTGAAACATCTGCTTCTAGAGATGTCCAAGTAACAGATGCTCCACCCACAAGCAAATACCCAAGAGGTTATGGTCAACCTCCATGTCACAGTCTGCCACATGTTTATGAGGAGCCAAAAAGACCCTCTAAACCAAGAGTGAACAGAAATCCATATGGGTATTATCATCTGTCAGGAAGTGATCAAACAACTGCTGCACCAAGTGTTGACATTCAAGCACTAGCAAATGGTCAGCAGCAGTTGTTGAACTTAATTCAGAAATTGGTCCAAACCACTGATAACCTTCCAAAGCTTGAGTCTGAAAGGTCTGAGGACCCATCCAAAGCCAAACTGGCTTTGGACACTCACCAAAACTAATCATTTACTGATGTGCAGGGAGCTTCTGCTTGTTTAGATAGTCTTTGGTATGTAGATAGTGGAGGCTCCAGGCACATGACAGGATGTAGAGCCCTTCTTCTGGACTTCTTGGCTTATGGAGGGGGTGATATATCCTTTGGTAATGATTCAAAAGGTAAGGTGTTGGGTTCAGGGACTGTACAAGCTGGAAAACTCAAGTTTGAAAATGTCAAATCTTATTGATAATCTCAAGTTTAATCTTCTGAGTGTTTCACAAATGAGTGACAAAGGTTATGGCTCATTTTTCACAAAGAAAACTTGTAAGATTATTGGGCCAGAAGTGCTGAAAAAGATTGATACCATTATTGCTGAGAGCAAAGCACAACTTGTTGCTCATAGAAGTGGGAATGTGTATGTTGTTGATATGTTAAAGGATAATCCTATGGCCAATGTCTGTCTATTTTCTGCTGCCTCCACTAAGGAGACAGAACTGTGGCATAGGAGATTGGGTCACACCAACCTTAATACTATCAACACACTCTCCAAACAAAGCCTTGTCAGAGGTTTACCATCAAAATAATTTAAATGTGATGAGCATTGTGTTTCTTGCTTAAAAGGGAAACAACATAAAAGCTCTTACAAATCCATTGATGAGTCCAAAACTAGTCAGTGTCTACAACTGTTGCACATGGACTTGTTTGGCCCTGTTAAAATCATGAGTCTAAGAAGAAAGAGATTTTGTCTTGTCATAGTTGATGATTTTTCTAGGTTTACATGGACTTACTTTTTACATTCTAAGGATGAGACTTCAGGTATATTGAAGGACTTTGTCACCAAAGTTGAAAAACAATATGACTTGCCAGTAAAAGTCTTCAGGAGTGACAATGGAACAGAGTTTAAAAATAAGGAGTTGGATGACTTCTGTGTGTCAAAAGGGATTGTGAGGCAGTTCAGCATCCCAAGAACACCAGAACAAAATGGGGTGGTTGAGAGGAAAAATAGAACTCTTATAGAAGCTGCAAGAACCATGCTAGCAGATTCTGGCTTGCCACTGTCCTTTTGGGCAGAAGTTGTAAACACTGCTTGCTATGTTCAAAACAGAGTTTTGATCAACCCCAGACATCAAAAAACTGCTTATGAAATTTTGTTCAAAATCAAACCATTAATTTCATTCTTCAAAATCTTTGGCTGCCCATGTTTCATTTTAAGTCTCAAAGATTCCATTTCAAAATTTGCAGCCAAAGTAGACTGTGGTTATTTTCTGGGATATTCTTCTACTGCTAAGGCCTATAAAGTGTTTAACACAAGGACTAAGAAAATAGAAGAAACTCTGAATGTAAAGTTCAATGAACTTTCATCTCTAAAAATCCCTGCAAACCCTGCTGAACTATTTGATTTAGATAAATTCAAATTTGAAGATATCACTGTTAAAGCTAACAATGCAGGTATTCCACAGTCTCCACAACAAGATTACAGAACAGATGTTGTGATCCCCAGTCACTACAAAATCTATTCTGCCTCAGAGGAAGCAGCTGTTCAAAACAATTGTCAAAACTCTGCCACAGCTGTGTCAACCACTGTTGGCCAGTCTTATCCTCAATCCACTGCTTCACCCCTCACAATCACTGACCTATCATCTGTTGACAAAAGTCAATCATCTGTTGACGAAAGTCAGTCAAATTTCACACCACTTGGACCCATTCCTTCATTACCATTCCAAACATCTGATGGCACTGCAGAAGTACCAACAGATGTTACACCAACAGAGTCACCAAACCTCTGTCCATCACCTTAAAATGCCATTGTTCCATATCAGGGAGATCTTATTTACTTAAGAGCTCATCCACCAGACCAGATCATTGGCAACATCAGAGAGGGTGTGCTCACAAGAAGCCAATCCTCAAATATCTGTCTTTTTGCAGGTTTCTTATCCCTCACACAACCTGTCAAGTACCAAGAGGCACTGAAAGACAACAGTTGGGTAGAAGCCATGCAAGAAGAACTCCTTCAATTCAAAAGACAACAAGTATGGGAGCTTGTACCACTTCCTAAGGATATTTGTCCTATAGGAACAAAGTGGGTCTTCAAAAACAAGACTGATGAAAGGGGTATTGTTGTCAAGAATAAAGCCAGGCTTGTGGTTCAAGGCTTCAGACAAGAAAAAGGAATAGATTATGATGAGACTTTTGCTCCTGTAGCAAGACTAGAAGCCATCAGACTCTTTTTAGCCTTTGCTGTCAACCACAACATAAAGGTGTATCAGATGGACATCAAATGTGCTTTTCTTTATGGCAAAATTTAGGAGGAGGTCTATGTATGTCAGCCACCTGGTTTTGAAGACACATTCCATCCTGACTATGTCTACAAGCTCAACAAAGCTTTGTATGGACTCAAACAAGCACCAAGGGCCTGGTATGAAACTCTTTCCACATTTCTCTTATCCATTGGCTTCACAAGAGGTAAAATAGACAAAACTTTATTTCTTAAATGGAAAGGGAAACACTTAATGATTGTTCAAATATATGTGGATGACATCATTTTTGGATCCACATGTAATCAAATGTGTGAAGAGTTCAGAAAACTCATGACAGCAGAGTTTGAGATGAGTGCCATGGGTGAGCTTCAGTGTTTCCTTGGTCTTCAAGTGAAACAACTGCAAAATGGCACATTCATTCACCAAAACAAATATGTAAAGAATTTATTAACCAGATTTGAGATGAATGATTGTAAGCCATGTAGCACACCCATGAGTACAGTCAAGCTGCTCACTATTGATGACAAGGATGAACTGGTTGATCAAACACATTATAGATGTATGATTGGGTCTTTACTGTACCTAACTGCATCTAGGCCAGACATTATGTTTGCTACCTGTGTCTGTGCCAGATCCCAGGCTTCACCCAGAAAGTCAAACCTTATTGCTGTGAAAAGGATATTCAGATACCTCAAAGGTGCTCCCACACTTGGTATCTGGTATCCTGCTAATGGAAACATTGAGCTTTCAGGTTATTCAGATAGTGACTTTGCTGGCTGTCACATCACAAGAAAATCCACATCAGGAGGGTGCCAATTTCTATGGAATGCCTTAGTTTCATGGCAAAGCAAAAAGCAGGCAGCTATTTCAACTTCAACAGCTGAAGCTGAATACATTGCTGCTGCAAGCTGTACAGCCCAACTCATGTGGCTTCAAAATCAACTGCTGGATTTTGGGATAACTGCACTACAGACTCCACTCATGTTGGATAGTCAAGCTGCTGAAAATATCATCAAGAATCCAGTCTCTCATTCCACTACCAAACACATTGACATAAGACATCATTTTGTCAGAGACAGCTATGAAAAAGGTTTGATTTCTCTGCACCATGTTCCAACAGAGGATCAGTTGGCAGATGTGTTAACAAAAGCTTTAGACACATCTACCTTTACAAATCTGATTTCCAGAATTGGTATGTTAAACATGGATTAAACAAATAAATTTTCAATAAATCATAATAAAATGTTTCAGAAAATCTAAATTTTTTAAATAGCTGTTTGGTTGAAAAATCTGTTTATAACATCTGATCAGATAAAACAACCACTATTTCATTCATATCCACTGTTGGTTGAAAAATCTGTTTCAAAACATCTGATCAGATAAAACAACTGTTAGTTGAAAACTCTGCTTCAGAACATCTGTTCAGATAAAACAACTGTCTCCTTATATATATAAAAAAAAAAACAGTTGGTTCCATCAGCTGTTTGTATCAGTTGTTTGACAAAAACAGCTGTTCTCCACCAGATGTTTCATCCATCAGACGATTGCCACGTCTGCTCATATAAGCAGAGGTTTGGCCACATCAGCGGTTTCATTGAGCCTATAAAAACCCTGTTTTACCACAACAGAAGTTACACTGTCTCATTGTATTGAAAATACTGAAAACCGCCTTCTTCATTCTCAAACCCTTCATCAAATTTCAATCATCTTCACCTTCGAAATCCATTACAATGGATCTTCAAGCTAAAGCCACCCACAATTGTCTCCCCTATCTGGTGAAAACAGATGACAACGTTTCATTTCATTCCACCATCGACATTCTCCTTAACTCCAAATACTTACCCATATTAACCGCTGACGCCCCCATTTATCTTGATACTCTCCAAGAATTTTGGTTGAATGCTGAGTTTCTACTCCAAGACAAAAAGCCTACTTCCATTATTTCCAAAATTGGAGAAACCAGTATCGTAATTACACCTGAAACCATATCCACAACCTTCACACTGAATGACCTGGCAGGTAAGGACTCCTTTACTAAAACAGAGCTTCACACTGAGTTCCAAGAAAGAGGGTATGATGGTCAGATGACTGGATCAACTCTTTTCAAAATGTTTTTCCCTCCAGTCATGAAATTTTTCTTCCATACTCTTCTTCTTTGTGTCTCTGCCAAGTCCACATCCTTTAATGAAATTCCATTAAGGATGCAATATCTGGGTTATGCCATGTTGTCAAATTCTGACTTCAATCTTTCCCAGGGATTGTTCATGGACTTAGTATCAAATGTGAAAGCAGTCAAGTCTGGGTCAAACAATGCTTTTCTTATCTACCCAAGAATTCTTAGTGTAATCTATCAAAAAAAAATCTTACCTGAAAAAGTTTTCAAAAAGGGTGATGCAATGCAAATGAAAAGCTTAACTGATGAAATTTTCACTAGAATGCTGGGTGGAAGCACCCAAGAAAAAGTGTCTAAAGTGTCAAAAGTTTCTAAAACACAAACAAAGAGGACAAAGATAACAACTGTTGTCAAAACCTCTGTTGTTGAGCCCACTGCTCCTGGTGATCATGGCACTACATCCAGTGCTGTGAAACCCACACCAGCCACTTCCAAAAAGAAACATCCATCCACAAAAACCACCACTCAACCACAAATGAGGCTTCTGGATGTTGAGGTACCAGAAGAAACCTCTGTTGCACCACAAAAGCAACCTGAAACCACTGTTGTTACTTCCTCACAACAGTTGGACATACCTCCACCTGACCAAACTCCTCATGAATCCTCCCAAAAGGATCATGTTGTAAGCCAAGGGGACACACATCATGATACATTTGAGTCACTTGGCCAAATGTTCACAAGCCCCTCTCCCAGGGCTAATTCTCTTGTTACTCCTCCACCCTCACCATCACATCATATCCCACAAACCATGCAACCTCTGTTTGAGGCAATTGACAAATCTCAGGAAGATCCCAGTTCCTCTCTTTCACCTGTCACTGAGAGTATACTTCCACATGTGACTGGTCCTGAGAATATTCAATCTGCTATCCAACAAACAGAAGAGGAGGTTACACCACCTGAGTTCAATGCAACTCTAGGTGAGTTTTCAAGTGGAGCAGCCACTACTGATGTAGAGACCACTGTCTCACATCAGGACAGTGATTACATTGCTAAGACTCCCTTGAAGGCAACAACTGTTGAAGCCACTATAGTGTCTCCAAAAACAGTTGGAAGTCCCCAGTACCAAGAAAAAGGGGCAT
Organism: Ambrosia trifida; assembly: GCA_028751855.1. NCBI lineage: Eukaryota > Viridiplantae > Streptophyta > Magnoliopsida > Asterales > Asteraceae > Ambrosia > Ambrosia trifida. The sequence continues at coordinate 56,768,666 of CM054128.1, read as the reverse complement.
CTGATTCACCTATTAGGACTGAATCAGATAGAACTACCACTGGTAGGGACTCAGATGATCCTATTAACTTAGGAGATGGGTCAAAATACCAAGAATTGACGGACAGAGTTTCTGTAATTGAAACCTTTGTAGCTGACATTAAATCTGATGTCAAGCTTATACTGAGCTCCATTGCAGACCTTTCCAAGAGTCAACCATCAACAGCTGATATAGCCAGTGAATTATGGAAATCAATTTCCCCCATCATCATAGCTCACAGAAAACTGGCTGATCAGACACATGAGACTTATATGGCTGAGATCAGAAATATGGTAGATGCAAGGTACAAAGATACCCATGCTGATATTAAAGCCATCAAGGACCACCTGCTGAAGACTACTGGCTCTGCCCCTACCACCATCCTCAGGGATGAAAATGATGATGCTTTCACGGCTGATGATGCCAAAAAGGGGGAGAGTGGCAGAGATAGGCTACCAAAACTAGATCCCTTTGGTTGTCCTCCTTCTCAAAAAGGCCAAGCCAAGTCTGCCAAGAAACCAGAGTCTACTAAAACAGCTCCACAACAACAACAACAACAACAAGCAACACCAACAGCACCACAACAAACCACTGACAAGAACAAAGCAGTTGATGACTCTGCAAACATAGAAGCTGAAAAGGCTGCTCAAGAGAAACAGAAAAGAGCTGACACCTTGGAAGTAAAAGCAGAGTCACGAATAGAACTCAAGAAGAAACAACAGCAGGAAACTGAAGATGTGGGATCCTCTAAAAGGATGAAAAGGCCTGCTAAGCATGTTAGAAAACCACCATCTAAGTTAAACAACTCTGTTGACAAAACCACTGCTACTGAAACCACTGCCACCCAAAACACTGAAACTACCCAAAATACTGCTTCCCAAACCACTGTACCCAAACCAACATACACACCTGAACAAACAACCACCAAACCTACATCACCAGCCAAATCCCCAACATCTGCTGGTTCTACTAAAAGGCCAACAGATGTTAATCCAACCACTGCTACCAAATCACCATCCCCTAAAATCATGTACACAAGGAAGAGAAAATCAACCTTTGTTGTACATGATGAAAACATACACACATCACCAAACACCACCTCAACCGCACAATCCACTCCTCCTATCACAGCTATTCCAATCACATCATTCTCACCACACACATCCAAGTTCAGATCCCATAGACCACCACCAACCATTACACCATTGGTTGTTCAGTATCCCCTTGAACTTGATCTACTCAAGGGGGAATTACAATCCTTCTACAATACTGAACAGCCATCAGACAGATCCTTCCCATCTCTCCCAAACTTCCCTGTTCCCCTCAACATTGATACTTATCTGAAATACAAGGGTGAACAGGTGGATGCCATCATTAGGGAGAAATGCAAAGGGAAGGATGACAGGACTGCTCAGGGCATCCATTCAGCAGAGCTTAGCAAACTCAGAAGGATTGAAGACTTTGCTAAGACCCCTAGCAACTCCATGTCCTCCATGCCTCTCAGTGGTGACTTGGAAAAGGAGGTAAGGGAATCTCTTCTGGAATAGATTATGGCAACCAAGCCATACAAAGCAACCAAGAAGCAGTTCAATGGTTGGACCACACATGCTTTGAGAGAAGAACTACTCAGAATTGAAGAAATGGCCAAAGACCCCAAGGCTAAAGTCTCTACTCCTAATTTTGGCAAAGGAAGAGACCCAGTCAGAGCCTTAAAGTTTAAAAGGATGAGGCAAGAGATAGTAGCTGCCAACTATGGGGAAATGAGGTCAGTTTCCAGATGGTCTGAGCTAAGGTTGGTTGAGACATACAAAAGTCTGGAAGAAAATAGAAAGAAGGATCCCAGCCTACCAAGAAAACCAGTTTACACTGATGAGCCAATGATGAAGAGACCCCAACAGACCTTAACCTTGGACAGCTTACTTGATACCTCTGATCTAACAACTGCTGCAAGAAGACAGTTCAAGAAACAGAAGGAAATGTCAGAGGAAGATCAGAGGAAGTTTGTTGATACATTCATCAAGGAAGGGCTCTTTAATCAAGTACATTTCTTCTCTGATCCTACAACAGAGAAGCTCAGAGAACTCATTGGAAGACCACCTTCACCCAACTCATCAAGAATAAAAATTCAGCTCAGCAAATCCACTGACTCAAAAATTCTAAAATGGAAAGTCAACAAAGATAACCATGAATTGACATTGCTCAGGTCAGATGGAAGGGTTCAGAAGATCAGTATGGATGATGCTTACAGCCTATGTGCAGAAGATCACCAAACATTGCTAAATCTGGACCTAGAAAGAGATGAAGAAGACTTGTTTGCTCTGAACTTTGAATTACAATTCAAAGGTCAAATCAGAGAAAGTCTGATGAGAAATAAAGATCAATAAATAAAGCTGAGTTTTGGCATCATCTGTTCTAGGGGGAGATTGTTGGGTCTGCTGACCTGGAGAAGAACAGATGATTAGAAAGCCAAAATATGCTAACAGTTTGATCCTTTGAATAAACAATCTTTACAACTTACTTCTCCCAAAAGACTGCTGACCCTAACAACTGTTCTATCCAAACAACTGCTTAACAATTGCTGATACAAAGAACTGCTGAATAAACAACTGATGAAGAACAACTGCTAACCAAAGGTCTGATGAAGAACAACTGCTGATTCAAGTACTGAAGACCAAAGCACTGCTAGAACCAACAGCACTTAGGCTCCAGCAGTGGATACAAGACCATCAGAGTTTTCCTACAACAGCTGTTTATTATCAGTGCTTTCAATGTAACAGTAGTTTGTAATAGGCAGATGTTTATGTTTGTTATTCTGTTAGAGGTCACTGTCTTAGGTGACGTCAGCTTAGGTCATCAGTGTTTTGAGTCTGTCTATAAATAGAACAGTGCCTGTACTGTTCTATTGCATCACACACACAAACATTCTCTCAGACAAACACTGTGTGATCAGGCTGAGGGGGAGTAATTGTACGAATGTAATCTTTTAGATAAATGAAAGCATTCGATCTAAAAACATTTACTCTCTTGTTTTGATTAACAGTTTATTATTCCGCTGCAACTTCATTCTATTTTCGTTTCACTATTACCATATTTAGTTAAACAATCAAAACAATCAAACTCAGATCCTAACAATCTAAGAAGAACACGGAATGGACACCGCTGACGAAAACGTCGTCACAGGTACTCGCCACCGAGCAGCATAACTTCAAGGAACCCCGCCCACTTGGCAAGCGGAGGAATGTAGACACTAGCAAACGGTGTGATTATCACAATGACTTTGGGCACAACACGGACAACTGTTACAGCTTAAAGATGGAGATCGAATCCGCTTTAAAATCCGGATAGTTGGGACACTTAGTCAAGAATGTACAGCGCAATGACCGCGGCCGCGAGAACGACGATCGCGGAGATGGACCGAACAAGCGGATACGCAACTTACAAACGCATCTCATAGAACGCGTTCCCAGGCATAACTGCCATATGACAGGCAAGGGAACCAGCGGACAGAGACGAAACAAACGCCAACTGATAGAAACGAGCGACGACTCATGGAAGGAACAGCCGGTTATTCTGCCCATTGTCAAGGGAGGGGCATCATCCACGTCCCCGATCATCATCACGGGCGTATTCGGTCATTATCGCACTCCATACATGTTCCTCGACCCAGGAAGCAGTGCGGACATCATGTACGACCAGTGTTTTAACCAGCTCAACGAGGCAGATAAGAAACGCCTAGTGCCAGTAAGCGAACCAATATCCGGTTTCATCCACGAATCGATAATGCCTCGAGGAGTCATCACGTTTCCAGTTACATGGTCGGATGGTAAGCTGTCGCTGACAGAGGAATGCGAGTTTATGGTACTCCCAGTAACCTCGGCACACGACGTACTGATAGGAAGAGAGGGCCTAGCCAAGTTCAATAGCAACGCCTCCACTCCATATCAAATGGTTGGGTTCCCAACCCGTAAAGGGGTGGCGTTCATCCGAGGCAACCGCTAGTGCCACGCAGCGGAGGCCCCGAAGCCAGCCAAGTCTGCCAAAAAGCTAAGCCTGACCGATCCAGAAAAATGGGTACTTAATCCCAGCTTCCCAGAACAAACCGTGTCGATTGGACCCGCATTATCAAACACAGTGCGGATACACTTGAAAAAACTGCTAATCAAGAACAAGGACGTTTTCGCATGGACACCCGCGGATATGGTAGGGGTTCCTCGAGAGATAGCAGAACATAGACTCGCCACATACAAGTCAGTTGAACCAGTGGTGCAAAACAAACGAAGCATGGGGCCCGAAAAAACCAAAGCAATGAATGAGCAAGTCACAGAGCTATTGAACGCCGGCATACTTCGCCCGGTGAAATACCAAACATGGGTCGCCAACCCCGTAATGGTCGCCAAATCTAGCGGAGGGTGGCGGATTTGTGTAGACTACAAAGACCTGAACAAGGCCTTCCCGAAGGATTGTTACCCATTACCTGAGATAGATCTAAAAGTCGATTCTCTGGCTCCCTTCCGTTTCAAGTGTTTTCTTGACGCCTACAAAGGGTATCACAAAATCCAAATGGTGAAAGGCGACGAGGACAAAACCGCGTTCCGGACAGACATGGGTACCTTTTGCTATACCAAGATGCCCTTCGGACTCAAAAACGCGGGAGCTACGTACCAACGCCTCATGGACTCTGTCTTCGCCGCACAAATCGGAGTAAATCTGGAGGTGTACATGGATGACCTCGTAATCAAAAGTATAGAGGAGGATCAAATGCTGACCGACATACAGAAAATATTTGATCAATTACGACAAGTGCGCATGAAGCTGAACCCTAGCAAGTGTTCCTTTGGCATGGAAGTAGGCAAATTCTTGGGTGTCGTAGTGACAAAGGATGGTTTTCGAGCAAATCCGGAAAAGGTGCAGGCGATAGAGCGCATGCCATCGCCGGCCTCAGTCAAGGAGGTACAAACCTTAATGGGTCGCCTTGTAGCTCTGAATCGCTTCTTATCAAACTACGCATCAAGGTCATTCCCGTTCGTGAGCACGCTCCGAAATTGTTTAAAGAAAACAAACTTCAAATGGACACCCGAAGCGGAAACCGCATTCCAGGACATGAAACAGTGCCTCATGAACCTGTCAACATTAACAGTCCCGCGCCCCAAGGAACCGCTAACGTTGTACCTGGTAGTCGCAGATAAGGCGGTTGGTGCAGCCTTATTGGTAGACCGCAAGGGTGTACAAACACCCGTCTACTACGTCAGCCGGACACTGCTAGACGCAGAGACACGCTACTTGTAACATTACGCATTAATACTTGTACGTTATCGTAATAACATCAAGTTCCATTATTATTGTTTGCATTTAATTATTATTGTGGCATTTTTGGAACCCTAATGTTATTAAAATTATACATAATACACATATATATATTAGATAATTGTCCAAAAAAAATATTGCTTGGGCCGGGACTCGAACCCGCGCCCCAAGCCGGACCTTACACACACACACACACATAACCACCCGAGCTTTACGAACTTCTTGTTTTATTCCCAGCTCTTAATTTATTTAACCCGACAATTGATCTTCACAGTTAACTAGAGAAGTCAACTGTGACCACAAGCTTCCATAATTAACCAAGATTAACGCGTATTGATTCTTGAATTGGCATGGCATCATTATTTCCGGCCTATTACAAGTCAAATACACGTTTAATTATCATTAACTCATACCAATTCTTTCATATTTACGCGTATACATTCAAACCAAGGTCAAACATTCCAATTATACGATCCAGACATCATCACTATAAATTGGACATCCCTAACCCATCACAACTCGCCGATAATCCTCTCACAACCTCTCATTTCTGTTATTATAGAAGAGTTTTTGATCGTGTTTGACTTCGGTGTTGACCAATCAATTCATATTCAAAACGTGTTTGTAAGTCAAGTTTTTCATGTGGGTTTTGATGTTCGATATACACACAACAATAACCCTAAGGTTAATTGGGTTATTGTTGTGTGATTTGTTCGATTGAAAAATCTAGGGTTCGAACACCACGAATTGGGGAAGAACTGTTCTGTGTACGTGTTATAATTTATAAAAACGAGAATCAAACACAACCACTGATCTAGATCAAGTGGTTGTGTCTGATGTTGTTTACCCAAACCACGCGGGTTCGAGTCCCGTATCAAACCGTTTTAATTCTTTTCTTTTAAACTTGAAATATAATCAGTTTCTTAATTGGTATATAATTATAATAATCAGGAATCAATCGTTCTCAGGGTCCAGACCAATTGGTCTGGGCTTGTGATTTAAAACACACGAACCGGCCAATGGCCTGGGTTCGAACCTCGGCATCAACAAACATATTTTTTTAACTTATACATATATATTGATAGACTAGATAGACTTAGACATATCTATTACCGTTGTATAGGGTAATACTTGGCATATTTGGGCAACGCCACTATTCAATTTTTCAAGAAGTATAACACTTTGCTAAGGTGAGTTTTACATAGCCCCTTTTCTATTTATCACCGCTTTTGGGGTGAAACATGTTACAACATTCTATATGCAATTCAATCAACAAAGTGTCTATGTGTTTTTCTATGTTGCATTATGTCTTGAACATGACTAGGGTAAGCACAATTCTAGCATAATCATTAACATTGATCAGCCGACGGTATACATTGATAGATCTATTGGACTGACAATCCCACCCGGATACGTGCCTCCTACAAAGGTAGCGTGGGTGTTTGTTATCGCAACATAAACGAGTGAACCATGAGCGTATAGGATGTACCACAATACAACAGTCACAAGGGTTGACTATGCACTCGATTTACTTCTAGTATGTTTTCACATATGGACTAGACTTGCCATGACACTTGAATTGCACAACATTTTTATTCAATTATCAAAACCTATGTAACTCTCACCAACTTTTGTTGACCCAAAATATTTTCAAACTTAACATGTTTCAGGTTGTAGCTTGTTTGATGATTAGAGTTGATGCTTGAAGATGTGTAACTAGTATTTTTTTCATGTTGATGTACAGATTCTTGTAGAACATTTGTATGTAATGTATTTAAAGCAATTATTGAAATTTATTATTTACCATGAGCTACTGAACAATCATCAATACGTGACATCCCGATGTTTCCGCCATCGGTTGGGGTGTTACACTACTCAACCATGGAGAAGCTCGTCTTAGCCTTGGTCCACGCTTCACGACGCCTGCGACGATACTTCCAAGGGCACCCAATAAATGTGCTCACAGATTACCGCATAAGCGACATCCTGAAAAAGCCAGAACTTTCGGGAAGGTTAGCAAAGTGGGCAATTAAGTTGGGCGAGCATGAAATCTTTTACAAACCAAGACCAGCCATCAAGGGGCAAGTTTTAGCGGACTTCACAACAGAGGTCCCCCCGACAAGGTAGCAGAATGTCTGGTAGAGCAAGATCCACCCCCGCCGACGGTCGAGAAAGACAAGTGGTTGCTCTACACTGACGGCGCGAAAAGCGACGACGGCGCGGGAGCAGGATTGCGGCTCATCAACCCTGACGGCGCCGAATTTACATATGCCATCCGCTTGAACTTTGAAAGTACAAACAACGAAGCGGAATACGAGGCCTTGCTCGCGGGCCTCAGAATTGCGGATAAGATGGGCGCCCGCTTCCTCGAGGCACATGTGGACTCGATGCTTGTCGCCGCACAAGTGAACGGACAATATGATGCGAGGGATAGCAAGATGGCTCTGTACCTGGAACAGACTAAAAAGCTCATGCAGCGGTTCGCAGATTGCAAGATCCTCCACATCAATAGGAGCGAAAACAAACCCGCCGACGCCTTAAGTAAAATGGCAGCCTCCGTTTTTGAGCACATGGCTAAGGATGTCAGTGTCGAGGTCCTAAGCACACCATCCATATCCGCACACCAAGTGAACGTCGTTCAAATGGGCACATCGTCATGGATGACCCCGATAATCGCTTATCTGACAAACGGTTCCCTGCCCGCGGATAAGTCCGAGGCACGAAAAATCCAACACAAGGACATGCATTATCAAGTGTCAGGCGGTACCCTATACAGACGATCGTACTTGGGACCCTTATTGAGATGTGTTGACGCGGAGAATGCCACGTTCCTGGTCAAGGAGGTGCACGAAGGGATCCGTGGTTTACACGCAGGACCGAGGATGGTAGTTGCAAAACTGATAAACGTGGGATATTATTGGCCTGGCATGCATGTCGATGCCGTTAAAATACTCCGCAAGTGCTACGCATGTCAACGCCATGCCCCAAGCACACTGCGTCCCAAGAACGATTTAGTACCAGTAACATCCGCATGGCCGTTCCAAAAATGGGCAATAGACATAGTGGGGCCATTCCCCACCGCCCCGGGAAACGTTAGATACCTCATCGTGGCAGTCGACTACTTCACAAAATGGGTCGAGGCAAAACCACTAGTATCTATCGACGCCCGCGCAGTGAAGCGTTTTATTTGGGAATTCATCATATGTCGTTTTGGCTTACCAATGAGTATCGTCAGTGACAACGGCCTACAATTCACCGATCAAGGGCTCCAAGGCTGGTTACCAGGCATGGGAGTCGAACAAACCATCACCTCTGTGTCTCATCCGCAAGCTAACGGACAAGTTGAGCGAGCAAACCGCAGCATCGTTGATGGAATCAAGGCTCGTTTGAACACCAGGCGGACAGGATGGGTAGACGAGGTACCAAACGTCTTCTGGGCGCACCAAACGCTAACTAAATCTAGCAACGGTGAGATACCTTTCACCTTAACATACGGTACCGAGGCTATGATCCCCGCCGAAATCGGGTGCCCATCCGCACGCGTCCTGTTTGCCTCAAAAACAGACAACGACGCAGAGCTACGCCTCAACTTGGACCTTTTAGAGGAACGAAGAGGGCTGGCCGCACTCAAGGAAGCCAAATACAAGCGACAGTTGGAGCACTACTACAACGCTCGGGTCAAAAAGGCACATTTTGAAGTAGGTGACTTCGTGTTTCGTCTCAACGAAGCGTCAACAGCAGAAGCACCCGGAAAACTCGCACTAACCTGGGAGGGCCCATACAAAGTTCAAGAAGTGCTCAGAAAAGGCGCATATGCACTAGAACGCCTAGACGGCACTGCAATCCCAAGATCATGGAACGCTGCCCAGCTGCGTATTTGCTACATGTAATCGTATTAACTACAATTGTATCATGTAACGACCCAAACCGGCTTCATGCCTTATCAATGACACACGCTTTCTGTTTACCTTAAATTACATATGTGATGTTAATAATGTCAAGGGCAGCACCAATTAATACAGAGGCACGTTGGCGTTTTCACGCGACGTCGCCACCTTGGTCCGCGAAGATTTCCTTCACAGGTAACTCATCGCGGGCAAAGCAAATCAGAGGCACGTTAGTGTTTTCACGCGACGTCGCCATCTTGGTCCGCGAAGATTGCCTTCATAGGTAACTCATCGCGGGCTAAGCAGATCAGAGGCACGTTAGCGTTTTCACGCGACGTCACCACCTTGGTCCGCGAAGATTGCCTTCACAAGCAACTCATCGCGGGCTAAGCAGATCAGAGGCACGTTGGCGTTTTCACGCGACGTCGCCACCTTGGTCCGCGAAGATTGCCGTCACAAGCAACTCATCACGGGCTAAGCAGATCAGAGGCACGTTGGCGTTTTCACGTGACGTCGCCCCCTTGGTCCGCGAACAAGTGCTTTCAAAAGCAAGTAATCGCGGACTAAGCAGATCAGAGACGCATCAACGCTTTCACGCGATGCCGTCACCTTGGTCCGCGAACAAATGTTTTCAAAAGCAAGTAATCGCGGACTAAGCAGATCAGAGACGCATCAACGCTTTCACGTGATGCCGTCACCTTGGTCCGCTAACAAATGCTTTCAAAAGCAAGTAATCGCGGACTAAGCAGATCAGAGACGCATCAACGCTTTCATGCGATGACGTCACCTTGGTCCGCGAACAAATGCTTTCAAAGGCAAGCAATCGTGGACTACGCAGATCAGAGACGCACCAACGTTTTCACGTGATGCCGTCACCTTGGTCCGCGACTCAGTGCTTCAAAAAGCATGTCAACACAGACTAAGCAGACCAAAAGATAAACATGGACATTGGCTATGTAAACAACAAACAAAAGATAAGGCCATAACATTAAGTCCATTTCATATAAGAGAAATATCCACAAAACACTGAGCATCCGAGTACATAAGCAAAAAACAAGCCCCGTAGGGGGACAACACGGATGCCCAATAATACTAGCTATTACATACATCATCAAAAGAAGTAAACAAGGAACACCAACACCTAGTCTAAGACGATAAGATGGGCCCACGAATCGCCGTTACGCCGGAACCGGACCTTAGGAGTAGGCCGGACCACCGCATGGCAGGCCAGGACGGCCGACAGCCGATCACTGGAACCCACAGAGGAGGAACGGTCCGCGGCGACAAGCTGCCCACAGACCTCAGCTAGGACCCTCATACGCCGCTCCCCACCGGCGGAGCTCTCAGCGGTGGCCGGAAGCACAGCTCCGGCAGCCACCTGCGAACAGACGTCGGCCAAAACCTTCATCCTCTTCTCTGGATCAGCTGAGCCAACCACTACTCCCGGTGGGTTGGCAGGATGAACTTTATTCCCAAGAGCTAATAGGCATTCAACCACCAAGGCTTCTTCAGCCTCGTCACCGGAAGCTCTTCCACATGGCCGGAGACTAGTCATGGTGACAAGAAACAAGAGAGAAGAGAAAAAAGAGAATGGATTGATAGGTTAATCACCACAAGTTACCCCTATTTATACACAATTAAAGGGGGTAATGATGAGTTACCATTAATGCAGAATGTCACCTCAATCGACAAATAGTGACAATTGTCACCTGCAGCCGTCTGTCACGCCGTCAGAAGTCATTAATGACTGACGGCTGACGCCTAAGATCCCTAGAACAATCATGACAAGTAAGATGAAGAGACATACATAAATGAAAAGGCACAAGGCATACAAAGCGTCATAACGAAACACAAATGTTCAACATGCAAATTCAAATAAGTTAAAAGAGTTCAACACTCATTCCTCCCCGAAATCCACGCGGTCAATAAAGTCATCCTCAGGATCGTCGACAGGCGGAGCAGAAGAAGTGCCCGCATCCGGGAGAGTGGTTGAGGGCCCTTCACCACGGAGTGCCGCCGCCACCCGAGCGGCCTCTTCTTGAGCTTCCTTCTTTTTCTCCACCCGCAACTCTTCTTCCACCTCCTCAAAAGCAGCCCGAAGCAGCCGCACCCCGTTGGACGACTTGGCACACTCCGCGATCACATCCATCATGGGGAAAGATAACTCATCGTACGCAGCAACCTCCGCATCATACTCCGCCTCCGCGTCGACGTCACGATAAGGGTTATTTACCAAGGCACGCCCGCTGAGACAGAAGTCAACCCCCTGTTTAAAGCCAAGAACCGCACCAAACTACTTTGATTTCTCCAATAAGTGGGCAACCGCCAGAACCAACGCCGGCTACTCCCACACGCGGGAAAAAACCTACAACGTAGAGGATAAAAAAGAAGAAGGGGGTCAAAAGTTGCAACAACATAACAGAGTAATAAGAAAGACGCTAGAAACACATACCCCTTGGATCCCAGTGGTCATCAACCAGTTCACATCGTTCAACGCCTCTTCTTGACTCTCTTGGGCAGCACGCAACATGTCTTGGGCACTGTCGCGGGAGACAGAATGATCCTGGACGTCAGTACTAAGAGCCTTCTTCTCGTCACGAAGGACATCAATCTCACGCTTCAACAGAATGATATCATTCTCCAGCCCCGACACCCGCGAAGATTGCACCAATACCTCCTCTTCTTTCTGGGCTAGGTCAGCACGCGCGGCGGCGGTCTCGGATTTTTCCTTATCCAAGTCAAGCTCCTTCGCTTCCAAAGCAGCCTTGAGATGGTCAACCTCACTCTCCAACCCTCGCGCGTGGTCCCGTTCTTTGGCAATTATGAGATTGGTGGCTTCACAAGAGGCCTTCCATTCTTGGAAAGACTTGGCATGACGCTCCTCGGCGGACTTGGCCTGCGCCAAAGAATCCGACAAAGCTTTAGACTGGGCAACGCAATCCTTGTTGTGCTTGTCGAGCACATTCTTGAATGCCGCTTTGCGCGCCGACAATTCCTGTTCAGCCTGTGGCCTGGTACCCGCGCCGGACCTCACTTAACGTAGCGGCAGCCATGGCCAGGCCAGCGGCACCATCTTGAAGAAGTGCCAGGCGATCCCGCTTAGCAGCATACGCCCGCTCGGCGGGAGGTATGGAGCCTAGTAACCATTCCTCGCAAGTGTCTATTTCGAAAAAAACGGCCATCTTCGCGCACGGACCAGTCAGGACGATACACTGGCCCGGTAGCAACGTCCAATCTAAGCCCGCCGGAGGCTATCCCCGTCGTATCAGCTTTTTTAGGGTTATTGCTGCTAGAAGGCATGGTTTCTTTAACCGACCCACCGCCATAGCTACCACCCGCCGACCCACCACCGGAGGATAAGTCAACATGCCCTGTATCCTCAAACACACCACTCGAAAACCCAGGTTCGTGCGGATGCTCCACACCACTTGGTGACTAAGAATGCAACCCCACGCCCCATCATCACTACCCTTAACGCTCTTCCCCTTCTCCTGCTCTTTCCGCTTTGCTTCCGCCGATAGTTTAGCTTGTTGCAGCTCCGCCTCACGGGCCTCCTCGGCCTCCTTTTCCTCAGCGTCCGAACATTCCCTTACAGTGAAAGCTGTCGACTCGTCTCTGTCTCATCTAGCCGCTCGTCACCCCCACCCTGTGTTGGGACAAGGGGCGGAATAGGCCCAGAAGACCGCGAGCCAGACACCTCAGACAACTTGGGCCCGCCAGGGAAAAGCAAGGACGCACTTGCAAGAACAAACACATGAGAAACGGAGGGTAAGAACACAGAGATAGGGTGATAAATAAACTATACCCGGATGGACTTCCTTCACAATCTTAGAAGCCAAGCGAGGCCGCTTATGGGATACACCCAACCGAACCTTCAAGTTGGACGCCGAGGCATCCCCTTCAGGCACCTTCCGCTTGCCGGAATTCATCATGCTGACCACGTTCCGCAACCTCTTCCCAACACCATGACCACCACTCCCCGCCTCCCCGCCGGGACGACTCGACAAGGGTGGCGTATCAAATACCTCAACATAATCCCCTTTATCTTTGGCACCGCCAGAAGCAGGCGGCTGTCGGGAAGAACCACTGCCGCGACTAATACCTGCACGAGCCCGACCTCGGTGAGACAACGAGTAAGAATCATCCTCAGACTCGTCATCAGATATAAACATAATATTAACCCCACCAGCGGAAACTGCATTTCGGGGATGGGGATTAATAGGAACATCACCTGGAATCACGGTGTGCCCAGGAAAATCCTTGACATTAACAGCCACGAAGTTCTTGAGCGTCTGCTCCACTAGTGGCTCCTCACCCGGTCGGAGTGGCTCCCACCTGAACTCGCCATCCACTCGAGCCACAATCGAGTAAAACAGCTTGTTTCTACAAAGCAATACAAGAATTAAACAAAGCCGAAAATACAGCAATACGGCAGGACAAGCAACAAAACGCAAACGTACCTTTACTGTTCACATAAAAGTGCGGGTTCTGGTCAGCCCTACCGCCCACACGGCTAACACCCGCCATCAACAACGCCTCAGGTCTCACATTTGCCATCTCGATGGAAGTCATTTGCTCGGTGATTTTGTCATACCAATCGAAGTCAGCATAATTGACAACCGGGAAGTCCTTCAGTTTTGCCTTGGCAGATACGGCCAGCCATTGCAAGGACACCGACACAACCCCTTGCCGAATAAAAAAGAATTTTGTCTTCCAATCATGCATACTACGCGGTGGTTCGTTACCAACAGGCCTAATCCTACTTCATTGAGTAAACGAAAACCACTGCGGACCCCCGCGGGTAAGCCGGTAGAACGCGCTGAACATCTCAAAGGTTGGTTCCACACCTTGAGAACGACATACGAATTCGAAGTGCACCATTCGGGTCATGCCCAAGGGAGTCACCTGAGTCAAGTACATTCCGTACCGGAGAAGCAGGTCGCAAACGAAACGAGTCGCCGGTAATCGAAAACCGGCCAACTGGAAATGAGCGGCATACAAGGCCATCCTATCAGGGCCGGCATCAAGCACAGTCTCTCCATTAGACGGCAACATGGGTTCCCAACTCGCCGGAATCTCGTAAAGTTCCAAGAATTGTTCAAATGACTCCCTCTTCCACTAGATCGGAGCATCAGCCATGCACACGGCTTCCTTCTTACCCCTAACGTCAACGTCAGCCATTTTCGATCAAAGAAAAAAATCAAGCAAACTTCTGGAACAGCAACCGGCAGACGGTTATCACGAAAGAAAGAAGAGAGAAATTTTGGGGCCAACAACAAGAAAAAGGATAGACAAATGGGAGTAAGAAAGGATATTTATACTGTCAACATTAATTACGGTAGGCCACACAAACACAGCCAGGCCCACCATCTACATGACACGTAGCCCACTAAAGCGAAAATCATGCCACGCGCCGCGCGTCGCCCACACACGCCTGACACAAGCAACCCAAAAGTCATTCATGAATAACTGACATGACGGCAAAACAGAAGAGGCAGACAGAGAGTCTGTCACTTCAACCGTCAGATCAACTGCAATGATGATGACTTTTCGAATTTCCAGCCAAAAGCAAACCGGTCTTTGATATCAAACTTAATACCCACGGCGGGAGTATCAACCCTCTCGACGGAACACGTATAAACCCGCTTGACGGATCATGTATAAACCCGCTTGACGGATCACGTAACAACCCGTCCAAAAAACATAACCCGCCGCAAACACTCCTACTTCTCCTTCTTAATCAGTCCATCACCCCTCATGCTTGTGCTACACACAACCAAGAGCGCCACTGGACTAGGGAGACTTGAAGGGGTAGGGACCCAAATTTACTTGGGCCCCTACCCAAAGCCAAAGCCCAAAGACGGGAACAGGGACACCAGGCCAAGACAGTCCTAACGAGGTCAACTATGGGCGAATTAAGCCCACTATATGCGGGTGCAGATAAACCAACCAATAACCGCGGATGCAACACCGGCACCCGCCAGGATTTATAGAATAAAGCCGTAAGCAGACACGTGGCCATAACATATACGTTCGTACAACATGGTACGAGCCAATCAGGGCCCAACGACGTGTGGCAAGGAGCATGCTGCACGATTGGCCAGTAGGAGATTCACACGTGTCCAAGATCAAACCCGCAGGAGACAAACAGTACGTCTCCTACGCATGTCAACCAATAAGAATGCACGGGACCACCTCAACAAGGATCTCCACTAATGAAGGCCTACAGAGGGGACAATAGTACACTCGGAGGCCAATCATATTCACCCAGACCTGTGGCCAATCACACGACGCCACGTCAGAGGACACGGTACGATTGTCTTCCATGATTTCCTACCTGTCATATAATATATCTTATTGGGACTAATCTTGGGCCAGTGTGGAGGCAAACCCTTAACTGGGCCTCTGCCCACTGGGTAAGTTAAGGGTGAATGTCAAGGCCCGTGTGGAGCCTATTTAAGGAGCACTTCGTCTCCATGAATGGGTCATTCAAAAACCCCTGAAGAACACACTTGTGCCGACCAGGTTTTTGTGTCTGCTAAGTAGAATCCTCTGGATTCGAGGCGGTCGCCCCACATCGGATATTGTGTTTTTCAGGTCACCACCGGCAAGGAGCCATTCGTTCTAGTGAAGGATATTATCGGTGGAAGCAAGTCTTTCCTACTTATCATCGAGGTAGACTTTTGTTTCTTCAGTGAGGATATCACCATTTGACCCGCTAAGACTCGTAGTTCATAATACTAAGTTATCCAAGTTTTTATATATGGTTCAAGTGTCACAAACTTGACCCATTTAACAACATGCTTAACAACTTCATTCAAATGATTTAAGTGACCCATCTTGGGTTAAAACATCATTTCTTACATATCATTATTAATTGACCCGTTTGATGAATTTCACCATTCGGTCACCACTCATGGTTTCAATTAATCTCATAAACCTTGATTTATTGTGAATCCACATAAATTGACCCACTTAATGAATTTCACCCCTTGGGGTTTGTCTTTAGTACACACTCAATACCAATATATATAACACTTAATCCATGTCATAGTCTAGTAGCGTAAGTAGAACTTACTTGTATTCATTCCCATTTACTTGCACTTTAGGCTCATATCCGCTTGACCCGTTTAGTTCGTTGATCCATTCCATCCAAGCTTGCACCTAGCTTGACAAGATCAACCTTCACTATAGTCATAAGATTAGTTAAGTTAGTCATCATATCCAATAACTAACACATCTCATGAGTTTATTCACACCATTATTTTGTTTTCCCAATTATCATTTGGCTAAACTTTTCATGTATGGTGTGATTCATCTTTTAAACATGTGTTTCGCGTTTTATATGCTGGTAATTCCATGATTACCCAAATCAAGTTATCACCTCAATTTGCAAACAAGACTATTGAGGCATTTCATCAAACACTTGGTGTGCACCCACCAAATTCACTTGATTTTCATGAGTTTAAGTTTATCCAAAATATAGCCATGTATCTAATTATTATCATAACAAGATATTTAGGCATTTTAACTAAATTTGATCATTATAACAACTCCTAAGAGTCACCAAAACTACTAACCATGTGTGGTTTCAACCTAGAGGTTAAAACCCCAATTTCATAAGTTAACATATTCATATGAACATAATCAAACACACATATTAAATGTGATTTGTAACCAAATTATACATGTTTAAGGCTCCCTAAGGCTAGGGCAACCTATATTAACCATCAATACGACATTTTTATAAAACCCTAGAACCATCATCTTCAATATACCATGGATTTGGATGATTTAAAAGGATCTAGAGTTACCTTATGACGTTTAAAACACTAGATGATCATGAATTCCATCATGCATTTAGAAAAGCCATCGATTTTGGCATGATTTGGGGCTGAATTGGTGGAGGTTCTTGTGTGTGTGTTTTTGATGGTGTGAAGAACGATTTTAGTGTGTATTATCACACATTTTCACTCTTAACCCCCATTTTATTCCAACTTTTCCTAGTTGTCAAGTTCAGCCCCTCCGGTTTAGTACAAGTATGTGATCTTTACTAATTAAGTTAGTTCTCATAATGTTCCCACGTGTGTTTGCAATTTACGGGACTTGTCAATGTCTCGTTTTATTATCCGCAAAATATTCCTTTTTGATAATGGGCTCAATATTGTATATATATTGATCCCACCTATTAGCGTAATTAAATGAAACGGGTTTTTGGGGTGTTACATTATATGAAGTCGAGAGTGATATGTGTGTGTTTATGTTAGGACAAAGAGGATTGGTGAAACCACTTTTGGAAACCTTAGTCTAATTCACTTCTGTCATTTTGGCTAAGTATAGAAGTACTGAAAAGAAAACAAAGAACTGCTGAAGAGAAGATATGAGAAGTGCTGAAGAAGAAACTTCATCAGAAGTTCTGAAGTCCAAACCAGACAAGTTCACTTCAGAAGTACTGAAGACAAACTACTCATCAGTAATTTGTCGTTCATCAGCACTTAGCATCAGATATTTTCCACCGCCTTTTGCATCAGTAGTTTTATTGTTTATTATTACTTTTAGCTGTATTTGTTAGTTTCAATGTTGCAACTTGTGCAACTTGTTTCTGATGTTTCTGTACTTGCTTTTTGGGCAAGATACATGTATGTAAACGTCTATAAATAGGAGGCTTCAACCTTCTATTTTAGACATTGATTTTAATAGAAAAATCCTTCAAACACTCTCACTGTTCTATTCCATTTCAGTATTTATTGTGAATCTGTCTAAGTATCTAATTCTCATTTACTGCTTAGATTCATAATAAATACTTGTCATTTATTAGTTTCAATCATCAAGGGGGAGTAATAACTCTTCCTTAGTATAAAAAGTGTTGCTTTAACTAATACATTCCGCTGTGCTTATTATCTGATATACAAAAGCTTGCTAAACACTTAAGTGTCAAGATAGCAAGTTCTTACTTAGCAAAAAGAGCAAACTGATCCAACAATTGGTATCAGAGCATTGGTTTATCTGATCACTTATCAATCTAACAAATTGAGAATCAGACACAAAGCTCTTATTGATACTCAATAAAAAGATCAAAAGTTCACTTTTTATCAACATCCATCACTTAAAAGAGTCATCTGACAAATCAATACTCTTTAAAATGGATCCACATAATACTGGTTCTGCCACTAAACCTGCCATGCTTGTAAGAAATGAATACAACATATGGCAAAAGAGAATGGCACATACCTTGTCACAAACCAACACAGGTTGTTGGAGATCTGTGATATATGGTCCTCACAAACCAGTAAATGTCAATCTTGAAACTAATGTTAAGGTCCCTAAGGACCCTAAAGAATATACAGATGATGATTTCCTAAAACTTGAGCTAGATGCAAAAGCATTCTCTATGTTGGCAATGGCTCTCCCAAATGAGATATACTCTGGCCTTTTACATTGTGAAAGTGCCAAAGAACTCTGGGATTGTCTTAAAGAACAGTTTGGAGGAACTGAATAGGTGATTGCCAACACCAGAGAGATTTTAGCTCAACAATATGAGACATTTGCTCATATTAATGGGGAAACTTTAACTCAACAATTTGAAAGATTCTCCTCATTAATATCTGAGCTAAAGTTAAATGGTCAAACCTATACAACAGTGTCTATGCTACATAGATTTTTAAGGTCTTTACCAGACAAATGGGAAACATACTCCATTGTTTTAAGATCCTCACCAGATTTTAGCTCCCTCACTCATACAAAACTCCATGGGAGATTACTTACTTTTGAGAGAGAAATTGATCAAAAGAAGAAATTACAATCATCTGGTAAAACTGCTGATGACTACCTACCAGGTAGTACAGCACTTTTGGGACAAGATTCACCAACTTGTTCCTATGGATCTTATGACAATATTGACATAACAACTGGGATCTCATCAGAAAGATCTTTCCCAGGTTATGACAATAATGACCAAAGTCAAACTGCTGATAATCTATGTTTTATCATGGATGATTTGAAAAACATTAGCAGTGATGACTTAGAAGAAATGGACATTTTACACCAACTGGCCATGCTAAGCATTAAAACTAACAAGTTTTATAAAAGGTCAGGAAGGAAATTTCCAGGATTGACCAGTAATACAAAAATTGGTTTTGACAAATCTAAATTGAGATGTCACAAGTGTCAGAAGTTGGGACACTTTGCTAGAGAGTGTAGAAGCTCTAGCTTTAACCAATCACAATCTGGAAATAACTATAACCCCAATTATAATAGGAATAATGGAACTCAAGGGAGTGCTCATTTTGTACAGGCACAAGCTCCTCAACAGCAATACATGCCACAAGTACAATATGTTCAAGTGCCTGCTCAACAGATGCAGAGCCAACAATCAATCCCTCGCTTTCCAGCTGCTCAACATCCTCCACAGCCTCAACAACCCTCTCAACAAAGTCTTTTCACCTCAGGGTATGTTGACTGGAGCAGTCTCCCTTTTGACACCACAGAGTGCAATCCTGATGCAAACAACAAGGTGTTTGACATCAACTGGGGAGAACCAGACAATGGTAGAAAGAACTTTGCCTTAATGGCATTTGAAGGCTGTACATCAAAATCTGCATTGTCACAGGTATCAAAAGAATCTTTGACAAAACTTTGCTCAAATTCTTGCAAAGAAACTTTTGCTCTCATAAGAGAGACAAATGTGCACTTACAAAGTAAAGCCAATGATTTAGAAAGAAAATACACACAGATAAAATGTGATTTAGAAAGAAAACTGTGTGCTAAAACAAAAGAAGTTTCTAAATTAACTGACTCAGCTATTGAAACCCAAGCACAAATTAAAATCATGCTAAATGACCTGGGAGATGTCAGACAAGAGCTTGCTGACACCAGGATCACATGTGAAAAATGGGTGGAATCTTGTAAGGGGTATCAATTGTTGCTAAACAAACAAAGTGCTTCAAATGTTAAGTTTGGCATAGGATACCATCATGTTGAAACACCAACAGATTTCTCTCCCAAAACTACTGAAGATGGGAGAAGAATTGTTTCAAATGAAACTTCTGAAGGGAAAGACTGCACATCTTTCCATGAAAACTTTCTAAACAGAAATCCTGACATTTTCAAAGAAAGTACTTCAGAAGTATTAACAAAATCTGACAACAAGCCATCAGTAGTTTCATCTACATCAGGAGTTAAGATCCTGAAAACTACTGATGAGCAAAATCATTACACTAATGTCAGAAATTTGCCTTTAGATCAAAAACAAAAGGCAAAAGAGTGTGAAATTTGTGGTCTGTTCAACCACAAAACTGAATTTTGTAGATACAGAAAAGGAATTCAGTTCAATCAAAAAATTAAACAACAGGTTGTGGGAAATCAAATCAGAAATGATTATGAAAGAATCTTTAAACCCAAGAAACAACAACCTGAAAACACCTTTTCTCAGAAAAAGATAAAATCTCAACCAAAATCTTTTTCTCAAAATTCATTGTCAGTAGTTAGACCTGAATCATCAGCAGTTTCACAAACTGCTGAGATACAAAATCTAATGAACATGGTACAACTACTGATGACCAAGGTTGATGGTGGTCCTGAAAAGGATACCACCATGGTTCTTAATGAAAAATCCATTGCCAAAAAGACATGGATTTCTCAACCTGGTCAAAAACAAACTGTAACTGTTCTCAAGAGCAAACCCAAAGCCAAACAGGCTTGGGTTCCTAGATCTAACTAATTTGCTATTTTGTGCAGAGAGTTTCCAGGGCTTAAACAGCATATGGTATGTTGATAGTGGAGGCTCTATGCACATGACTGGATGCAGATACCTGATAAACAACTTTATCAGCCAAAGAGAAGGATCTGTATCCTTTGGGAACAATGCTAAGGGATATGTGCTAGGACATGGCAATGTCTCCTCTGGCAAAATACAGTTTGACAAGGTCAATCTGGTGGAAAACCTTGAATACAACTTGCTGAGTGTGTCACAAATGTGTGATAAAGGATATTCTTCCTTTTTCACAAAGACAGCATGCAAGATCATCTCACCAGAAGGCCAGAAGTTGATAGAGAAGATCATTGAAGATCATACTTTGCTGATTGCCAAAAGATGTGGCAATGTCTATGCAATGGACATTGAGAAAGACAAAGTATTGAACAACACTGCCTGTTTCTTCTCAAGGGCATCAACTTCAGAAACAGATCTCTGGCACAGGAGACTTGGCCATGTGAACTTTAAAACCATAAATAAAGTCACAAAAATGGGCTTGGTCAGAGGTCTACCTTTGAAAGTATACCAGTGTCAAGAACACTGTGTATCCCGTTTAAAGGGAAAACAGCATAAGTCCTCCTATAAGTCTATTGAAGAATCAAAAACAACTGCATGTCTTCAACTACTCCATATGGACTTATTTGGACCTGTCAAGATTATGAGCCTTGGTAAGAAGAAGTACTGCTTAGTCATCATTGATGACTACTCAAGATTCACATGGGTATTCTTCTTATTCTCCAAGGATGAGGCTGCTGAAATCATCAAGTTCTTCATTCTACAAGTGGAGAAACAATATTCTCTACCTGTCAAAACCATTAGAAGTGATAATGGGAAAGAGTTCAGGAACAAAACTCTGGATGAATTCTATTTGTCTAAAGGGATTATTAGACAGTACAGTGTTCCTAGAACTCCTGAACAAAATGGTGTAGTAGAAAGGAAGAACAGAACATTAATAGAAGGAGCAAGAACAATGTTAGCTGATTCTGGACTGCCCTTGTACTTTTGGGCAGAAGCAGTTAACACATCATGTTATGTTCAGAATAGAGTTCTTGTGGTCAAGAGACATTCCAAGACTGCCTATGAAGTTCTTCATGGCATGAAGCCCCTTATCTCCTTTTTCAGGGCTTTTGGGTGTCAATGTTTCATCTTGAACATCAAGGAATCTATTACAAAGTTTGCTGCCAAAGTTGACTCGGGTTACTTTCTTGGTTACTCTTCAACTAGAAAAGCCTACAAGGTTTTTAATTCTCACACCAGGATAGTAGAAGAAACATTGAATGTCAAGTTCAATGAGTCAAAACACACTCTTATTCCAGCACATCCTGCTGAACTCTTTGACCTTGACAACTTCCACTTTAGACCTGAAAAGACTGTTACTCCTTCCAAACCTACTTATTATGGTGATCAAAGGTTTAAAGATGAGGATCCTACACCATGGACTCCTCAAACAGTCATTAAGTCAACTTCAACACCATCAGAAGTTTCACAAACTTCTGATCCAACAAATACTGAAGGCCAAACTCAAACATCTGCTTCAGCACCTGCAACTACTGAAGAAACTAAAACTGCTGAACCAGATATTATAGACCTCAGTAGTTTGTTTGAAGAACATGAGCCACCTACACCTGTCAGTGGTTTACAACAACTGATTGAACACAGAGATCATCCACTTGATCAAATCATGGGTGATATAGCTTCAGGTGTTCTTACCAGAAACCAGCTCTCCAACTTTTGCCTATTTTCAGCCTTTATCTCACAGTTGGAACCAAAGAAGTACCAGGAAGCCCTCAAAGACAATAATTGGGTGCAAGCTATGCAAGATGAACTGCTTCAGTTCAACAAGCAACAGGTCTGGGAAATCTGTCCCTTACCTCCAAACAAGCAACCAATTGGCACAAGATGGGTTTTCAGGAACAAACAAGATGAAGCTGGTATGATAATCAAGAACAGAGACTGGTAGTTCAAGGGTACTCTCAAGAAGAGGGAGTTGACTATGATGAGACCTTTGCTCCAGTTGCAAGGCTTGAGGCCATCAGGTTATTTCTGGCCTATGCCATTTCCAACAAAATTAAAGATTATCAAATGGATGTGAAAAGTGCATTTTTGTATGGAAAAATAAAAGAGGAGGTGTATGTCTGTCAGCCACCTGGGTTTGAGGATCCTTCTCATCCTGAGTGGGTGTACAGACTGGACAAAGCTCTTTATGGGCTCAAACAGGCTCCAAAAGCCTGGTATGATACAATCTCCACCTTTTTACTCAAAAATAACTTTACAAGAGGTGCCATTGATAAAACTCTTTTCATTAAACATGTTGGAAATCATGTCTTACTTGTTCAAATTTATGTTGATGATATCATTTTTGGTTCAACAAACACAAAACTGTGTTATGATTTTAAGAAACTCATGCAATCAAAATTTGAGATGAGTACTATGGGAGAACTGCAGTACTTTCTAGGACTGCAGATCAAGCAACAAACAAATGGAACTTTTATACATCAATCAAAATATGTTAAAGAATTATTGAACAAATTTTCTTTAAAAGACTGTAAATCATGTTCCACTCCCATGACACCAATCACACAAGTTGAACCTGATGATCAAGGAAAACAGGTTGATCAAACCATGTACAGATGCATGATAGGTTCCCTTTTATACTTAACTGCTTCTAGACCAGATATTATGTTTTCAACATGTGTCTGTGCTAGATATCAATCAGCACCAAGGGAATCACACCTTATAGCAGTCAAAAGAATTTTCAGATATCTGAAAGGAACTCCAACACTTGGAATTTGGTATCCTGCTTCAAGCAATACCAAGTTATCAGCTTTTTCAGATAGTGACTATGCAGGGTGTAAGATGACAAGAAAGTCAACATCTGGTGGTTGTCAATTCCTGGGTAACTGTCTAGTGTCATGGCAATCAAATAAGCAAACATCTGTTGCAACTTCAACTGCTGAAGCTGAATACATTGCAGCTGCAAGTTGTACATCACAGATACAATGGCTCCAATATCAACTTCTTGATTATGGAATCAAAGAGACCAAGACACCTTTGTTTGTAGACAGCAAATCTGCCATTAGCATCATTCAAAACCTGGTACAATTCTCAAAAACCAAACACATTGAGATCAGGTACCATTTCATAAGAGATTGCTATGAAAAAGGCAAGATTGAAGTGAAGCATGTAGCAACAGCTAATCAAATAGCTGACATCTTCACAAAACCCCTTGACACATCAACATTTCAGAAGTTAGTATCCATGCTTGGGATGCTAAATTTGTAAGTGTTTATTTTATTATTTTGCAAATTTTCATTTTTCACTTACAAAACAGACAAAAGTCTGAAACAAAACTTCTGAAAAGAGAGAAACTACTGATGAACAAAACATCAGTATGGGGATAATTTCTGAAAAAGTGTGTAACTTCTGATAATATAACCTTCAGAAGTTATGAATAAAAGTATTTATAAAAACATTTCTCATCAGCTGTTAAAACTACCGAAGAGGAAATGGGAACTACTGATGAAGTAATCCTTCATCAGCAGTTTAGTCAAAAGGGTAAATCTGACTTTTCCCATCATCAGAGGTTTGACCTAGTCGGTTTAAAACTTCTGATAAAAGATATTTTAACCTAGGCGGTTTAAAAACTTCTAATAAAGAAGATTCAAGCGGTTAAAACTTCTGATAAATACTTTTTCTCAACACTTATCCTTTCAAATTCAAAATATCCCTCTTTCTCTCTCAAAAACTCTCTCAATAACCTAAACCTGCAAATCAACTGTTCGATCAAAAACCCAAACCACATGGCTCTCGTTCTAAAGCAGGGACACAATCAAAGGGCCTTTCTTGAAAAACAAGAAGGCTGGTCCTAATACGATGAGATCATTGATCTTGTCGTAAAATCCCAATATTTTACTGCTCTCACAATAAACCCACCAATTCACACTGAAACTCTAAATGAGTTCTGGGCAAATGCTGAGACGGTGACGGCGGATGATGAAGTCATTTCCCTCAACTCAAGAATAAAAGGGAAACCACTGACCATCACACCGGCCACACTTGCAACAAGACTGGGTCTGGATAATGTAACTGCCCCTGACCATGTTGCTAATTCTGATATTCACCTAACCATGACAGAGTGTGGTTATCAAGGTACTCTCTCCCATGCTACTATCTTCAAAAAATATTTTGAACCAAAATACAAGCTTTTGTTTCATTATATTATTATGTGTTTGAGTCCTAAAACAGGGTCTTATGACCAGATGCCCTCCACTTTTCAACCAATATTTCATTCCATAGTGAATGAAACCAAATTCAGGGCATCAAAACTATTTTTCAATGAGTTGGTGTTACATCATAATAATACCAAGAAAAAGTTTTTGTTATACCCAAGGTTCATTATGCAATGCATAATAGGGGAACTGGGTAATGAGGTGCTTGTGGGAAAAGTTTCAACTTTAAATCCATTAACCTCACAAGCATACTCTAGGCATAACAAACCGGCTGCCTGGCCAGAAGATGATCAGGGAGAACAACAACAAGTCCCCCTGAAGCCCACATCTTACAAACTCACACCACCAAAAGCCAAAAAGCCCAAGCCAACAAAGACAAAAACCCACCAACCCAAAAGAAAAGCTGTTCAGGAGGTTGAGATGCCTGAACATGCTCATGAGCAATCTGCTCTTCAAATAGGTGAGACTGAAACACCCTCTCAGTCTCACCCATCTCAAACCCCACCAACAGCACCCATAACCATTTTATTCAAAAGAAAAAGACATAGAAAAACTATTGAAACTCACTCTTCTTTTGAAACTGCTGAACAACAAATTTCACCTATTGCCCAAACTACTGAACCAACCCCTCAAATTTCTGAACAAGAGGCAATAGAAATTGCCAAACTTCTCTCTGGGCTAAAAGAGAAGGTCCCATCTGATTATGTCTGTCCCCTACAACCATAACAAACAGGGGACATAACCACAACATCAGACATGGATGTGGACATCTCTGGCCCTATCCCAAGAGATGAGGGTGGACCAGAGTCTTTAAGCCCAATTTTAGAGACTCTTGGGGCATCTGAGGCTGCTACTACTCAGTTACCACCCAGTGGTGGATCTGAGGATAGAAGTAACATAGCTAAGACCTCAGATGTGGCAACTACTGATGAAGGCTTAATGCCTGAAGTAGGAAATCCTCAGAACCAAGAACAAGAGGTTCATGAGAGAACTGAGTTGGGCTCAGCTCATGATTTAACTGAGACAGTCCACATTGAGGGCAACATCAGGGATTCAGATGATTCCATTAATTTGGATGATGTTTCACAAACACAAACTACTGAATTGACGGCACTTTATGAAGGTCCTGTTTCAGGGGTATCCAGGCTCAAGAAGCCAGTCACCCCTGCACAGGTTAAAGCCCACTCAATCCCTAAAACGCCTAGAGTGGCATCCTCTGTACAACATGAGGATCTCCCAAAAACACCCCCTTCACAACAAATGCCTACCCAATTCCCTAGGCAAACAAGCATAGACCTGAACCAGCTATGCAGCCCAAAGGGTCCCCTATACCACATGATGAACACTCTCATCAGAAATCACTTCCAAACATACACAGCTAACTTGGAGCTGTCTATCAAGAATCAATTTGGAGTGATCAAGACAAAGATGAATGATCTGTCCAACAAGATAGACTTCAACAGCAACCAGATTGCTCATCTTCAAGGACAATTCTCCCAACTCTCAACCTCAAAACTTAAACTTGATGAATCCAAAAAGGGGGAGAAAATCAGGGAACCTAAGGAGTCATTCCAAGCCAGGATAAGGGCAAGAGTGGCCATCCTTGAAAGAGATCAAAAAGATCACGCCAGGAAAGAAAAACTGGCCAAACAGTTTGGTGTCTTAGTGGAAGAGATTGAAGCCACAGAAAAAGAAGATGAGACCCAAAGGCACAATGAAGAAACTTCTGATGGCAAAAGTTCTGATGAAGAATCAGAAAGTACTGAAGACAATCCTTCAGTAGTTGACAAACCATCAGCAGTTGTCAACCCATCAGAGGTTAACACTTCCAAACCTCAAACTGCTGACCCTTCCAGAACCACTGCTCCCATTCAACCAACATTTGATCCTATCAGGCCTACAACTGTTACAACAATGACTGTACTAAACCCTTCTCCTATCTCTCAATCAGCTGAATTATTAGAGAAGAGCTTAGTTGCAGCCAACAAGAAGGCCAGAGAAGATTTGATTTGGAAAACTCTGGAAGAAAGGGATGATCTAGATTTAAGCCACCAAGAAAAACTTCAGGCTTATGAAGCTGAACTACAAAGGCAGGCTAGCCTTGATGAGATTGCTGAACAAGATAAAAGACAACAACTGGTGTCTTACATCACAAAGAACAGCAAGACTAAAGCCTATACACTCAAAGGACTCTCCATGCAAGAGCTGACAAGAAGAGCACAACTGCTTGCAGACAAACTGGCCACAAGCAAAGAAGGAAAGGCCAAGAGAGCCCAGATAATAGAAGAATTAGTAGCAGAGGGCTATGGTTCAAAAGCCTCAGTATCCAGATGGAAAGAAGAAAGACTAATGGATACTTACAGAAAATACTTGGCTGCCAAGGCTGCAAATCCAGAGAAGTTTCAAACTGCTGATCCTTCAAGATCAGTAGTTAGAACTTCTGGTGTATCAACAAGAAGACCTGCTACTCAGAGAAAGAAGGCAGAGGACAATGTCAAAACTGACTTCAAAATGGTACTACTTGAAGGAAGTTCAATAGTCCATTCAGATTTTGACATTGAGGAGAAACCTCTGTTAACACAATTCAGGGATCCTTCCACTTTTGCCTACCAAATACAAAAGACCATCAAAGAAAAGATGCATACCAGGGTAGTGACTGAACACCATCTCCCAACTGTTCAGATGCCTGATATGCAACAACAACAAGGAAGAGACTCCCACCTGAGGTTAACTGAAACTGAAAGCATCCAACACTCAGGACCATCAACCCAAGGGACAAGTCTGGTTCCCTATTCTTTTGACTTTAACAAGTCAAAGATACCTATCATCAGATGGTCACTTACTGATAACAACTCAGTATTGTTGACAAGAAGAGACCTCTCAAGCAGGGCTTACAAGAAGATCAGTGATCTGAAGAAACTGTCAACACAAGACCTGCTCACAATTCAACATCTGGAACCACAGAGAGGATCTCTATCTAATGGTCAGTTAAACCAGCTCAAGAACACCATGTACAAAGAGATATGGAAGATTGTTCAAGACAGAAGAAAAACATAAGGAATTAGTAAGGTTTAGGCTTCATCAATCCAGGGGGAGATTGTTAGGACAAAGAGGATTGGTGAAACCACTTTTGGAAACCTTAGTCTAATTCACTTCTGTCATTTTGGCGAAGTATAGAAGTACTGAAAAGAAAACAAATAACTGCTGAAGAGAAGATATGAGAAGTGCTGAAGAAGAAACTTCATCAGAAGTTCTGAAGTCCAAACCAGACAAGTTCACTTCAGAAGTACTGAAGACAAACTACTCATCAGTAGTTTGTCGTTCATCAGCACTTAGCATCAGATATTTTCCACCGCCTTTTGCATCAGTAGTTTTATTGTTTATTATTACTTTTAGTTGTATTTGTTAGTTTCAATGTTGCAACTTGTGCAACTTGTTTCTGATGTTTCTGTACTTGCTTTTTTGGGCAAGATAAATGTATGTAAACGTCTATAAATAGGAGGCTTCAACCTTCTATTTTAGACATTGATTTTAATAGAAAAATCCTTCAAACACTCTCACTGTTCTATTCCATTTCAGTATTTATTGTGAATCTGTCTAAGTATCTAATTCTCATTTACTGCTTAGATTCATAATAAATACTTGTCATTTATTAGTTTCAATCATCAAGGGGGGTAATAACTCTTCCTTAGTATAAAAAGTGTTGCTTTAACTTATACATTCCGCTGTGCTTATTATCTGATATACAAAAGCTTGCTAAACACTTAAGTGTCAAGATAGCAAGTTCTTACTTAGCAAAAAGAGTAAACTGATCCAACAGTTTATGAGTGTGTTTGTGTGTATATGAGTTAGTATCATAATTAATGGTACATAATTTATTATATTTTCAAAAGTTGTAACCATATCGCCAACGGGTCGGAGTGTCGTAACAAACACGAAACAAGCTAACTTGCTAGTTGGATGATTTGGTCGTGACCAACGCCGATACTAGGCTTCGTTTAAAGAACTAAGATATCCTTTTATGATTTAGGACACAAGTAGTTCGGATTCCTATTATTTCGGGATTTGTTATTATTAGCTTTCGCGTATTCGAGGTGAGTTTCATGGTCCTCTTTTTACGCTCTTTCTAAATGTTTTCAATACGGGGGAAAGATGTGTTATAAAATTTGTGCGGTAACCCGGGAAATATGGGTAAGTAATGTGGGTACTTGGGTAATAGTTAGCCATGTGGTGGAAAACTCCGTCATGAACTGCAATCAATTGTTCCGAGAGAGAGTTAAAGGAACAATACATAATGTAGCCGTAGGATATGATGAATAGTACTATTGGTGCCCGACGAGGCACGCCCCTGAACTGATAGCGTCGGTTCTTGTGGGGGTGCATTATATGCTAAATTAGTTGTTGATCCATAAATAACGTAGCAGAGGATTCGTCTTGGTTTGGTTATGGGTCTAAGTGATGCCATAGTCTGAGGGGAGTAGCTACCCCGAAAGTCAATACTTATAATGTTTATGTTACATGCACTGTGTTGTTGTGTTGTGTCGTTGTTGCAAAAGTAAAACCCGTGAACTCATCAATATTTTATATATTAACGTTTTCTTTAAAACATATGTTTCATGTGAATGAATGGAAGGAAGCTTGGATGGACAAGGCAAGGATCGCAAAATAATAAGTATTGGTTTTTTGTTAGGCGTTTTACTTCCATATCCCATGATTAAGAAATGGATGACAAAATCTCTACTTTTGGGATATTTTGAAAACTGGGAATGTACTCTGATTTTATTTCTACAACTTCTACAATCGGCACTAATTAACTATGAACTTTTCTAATTAAACATGTTTGTGGTAATCTTGTCTCTGACTACTTTACTCATGGTTGCGCCACGTGCTTCCGCCTCTGGCGTGGTATGACAACCGAACACCAAAATCCACTGCTGGAGACCACCGTACACCCACCATCTACGAGTTCCACCCTTACATTCACACTGAATTCATGCCCACCATCATCACCACCATACTATCATCACTGTCAACCTCCACATGGCCGCCACCCCCAACCATCAGAGCCCTTGTCTCCATGGCGCCACCCAAAATCATCTGCATCTAGCAACAACGCCACCATTCAAATCATTTTCTTGCTTGGTTTTATGTTGGAATTTGTGTGTGAAGGAGGGGGGAGATGGTTGTTTGGAATGTTTTCCAACCACATGATTGCAACCCCCAGTTAAGAGAACTAAAGAACTAATCGTGTGGGCACCATTTACCCACGTTTGGATTTTTTAAAGGATGGGAGGGCAAATTTGTGACACCCGCCAAATTCACTAGTCGAGTCCGTACAATCAACTGGTTTTGCTTCACTATGTTCTTAGTTCACTAGTCGAGTCCGCCAAATTCACTAGTGTATCAATGCGGATCAATGTTTGAATGATCTTGTGGAAATGAACCCTACCCGAACACCATGACTATCATAAGGATCAACAAAAGCAAACATATGTATGGATTTTTACATAATATTTTATGGAACCAATAACTATATTCTTACAAATACTTATGTGTATGATCAAAACTTAAAAACAATAGTATGCATACCCACATGATAGGTGAAACAACTTATGAACCTACACACATGTATAAAAAATCAACGAAACTGACATAACATGGACTTGTGACAAAACTTAACTCACACACATATGCATTTAGCAACTTTGTTTATTTTTTTTTTTTTAAATTCCATTGGCGTTGTTTTTAATTTTTTGGCCCAAAACGCTAAAAAACATTATTTTACATTGGTTATTTTTTTTAAATGATGTTTTTTTTACATAGCTTTTCAAAGGTTTTCTCTAACTCAAGAGGGTTTTCATTTTATACTTGACCTATATATATATATATATAGGGGAGATTAAAATAAAAACCCACCTAAAATGAAGAAACCTTGTAAACTCATTTAAAGCCATTGATCAAACTAGATGGATGGTCTAGATTGCATTTGTAATATTATAATACAATATAGTACATTAAAGTAGGAAAGAGACACTAGTAAGGGTATTTGGGTAATTGTCCATGCCTTATGTGTTGGTTACTGCATGTCTGTGCAGAACACGTCTAATCACAAACTCCCTCTATCAATAACATCTCCCTCTCTCTTATTATTACTATGCATCCCAAATTCAAAAATTCGACCCCTGTTCTCTCTGATAAAGCATCCATAGTGCATCTTCATCACAAACTAAATTATTTGAAAAAAACGAAGAACAACAATTAGTGATTACACATCAACGAAAGGATGAGATCGTTCATGTGGAGCCAATCATCATCTAAACGACGGTTAGGTTCGAAGAAAACTTCAAAAATGTATGTGCTTATTGTCTTTATTTACCATTACAATTTACTATAGAAAAATTGGGGGTTCTCGAATTTGGTGTAAAAAACTATTGAATATGGAAGAAAAACAGTAATATGATGATGTAAAACAGGAAGGTTTTGGATTTGACAAAGTTGATATGTTGTAGTTGTTTTTTATGGCCTGATTAAGTACATGGTACCTTGTCAATGCAACACCCTCATGAAAAACGGTCATTAAATATGATGTTTGAAACAGGAGGAAAAGAAAACTTGTCATTTTGTCTGATGAAACAACGTCAAGAAGGCATGTTAAGCACACTGGAAAATCAACTGCTGACAATGAGCAAGCAAAACGTCAACTAGGTAGGGATTACATATATTACGGTATTAATTAGGATATTTTCTTTATAAATGATATGACTGTAATTATAGTATGATGTACTTGTATTCGAAGTGACCTTGTTAATTGTGTGTTGGTAGTTTATGATTCGGACACACCGCTTGTCAATTTAAGGAGACTGCCTAAAAGAGTCGTCAAAGCTTCTCAACATGATGATCCAGGGCCATCGAGGGGGCAACCTTCAGATGATGGGGAGGCAGGAAAAACATCCGTCGAAGCTTCTGATCATAGTGATGCAGACTTATCAACGGGGGAAAACTGATGTTGATGAGTCAAGCGTAAAGGCGCATGAGGATAAGGGTCGGTATTAAAAAATAGATATTAACACCATGTCATGTAGTTTGCTGTGTTTTAATTGGCTAATTGTTGTGTTATGTGTGCAGCCGAAAAGTTGTCTTTTTTTTTTTTTGTAACAGACATCTTCGACAAGCGGCAAAAAAACAAAGGTATGGTGTTATTTGTGTTTTCAATACTTTTTTTGTTACGTGTGTAAATCAGTTTTATATCATGTTGTTCAGCCGTATGGTGTTTCTGTATCCTGATTTATATGTTTTGTAAAAGCAGAAAAAAATGTAGCATGTGGCGCAGTTAAAAGAAGAACAAAAAAAGGTGTGGTGACACTACATAACAAACTGTTATTTTACACAGCTATTGTCACTAGATAGTTTGGACCTAAAATGGTTACATGTGTAACAGGTAAACAAGCCATTCCCGTGTATGATGTGTCTTCAAGCTCAACGGTTAGGATAACCCGATCAAATGCACGAGTGATAGAGATTTCATCTGATAAACCCAGGCCCAAAAATGTCAGACCAACGAAGGAAAAAAAATGAAAGAGGGCAGAGAAAACGTGGAACGATGGACTTGAGCCCCGTAGGAAGCGCAAAAGGTCAAAGTTGAACGAGTGGTTGGGAATACGTACTAGATCATCACCAATATAGTTAACAAGATGCATAAGCATACTAAGTGGCGAACAACGCCGGGCAGTGAAGGATATGGGGTTCGGCCGCCTGCTCAATCTAAAAATGGATGGGATACCAGCGAAGTTAGGGCATTATGTTGTAGGTAACTTCGACCCGGATAGTTTGGAGTTAACTTTGCCATCTGCGACACTTGCCATTTATGCTAAGGGCGTGCACAAGATACTCGGTATTCCGATTGGAGGGGTGTCTTTCAATGCGCTAGAGCATAGGGACGCACATGATGAAGGGATATCCAAATGGAAAAAGAGGTACCCGCCCAGTAGGTTTCTATCTCCAAAAAAAATGGTTGATACGATTGAGAAAGAGTCCAATGGTGAGGATGAGTTTAATTTCCGTATGGATTTTATAATGTGCTTCTACACTATCATGGGTGATTGCCACAAACAAGGCAGTTTGAAGGATTACATACCGAAATATCTTACGAATGACTTGGTTTTTGCCGGGCTGGACTGGTGTGAGTTAGTAGTTGAGGTCCTAAAGAGTTGTAAAAATGGTTGGAGATGAGACAGTTTGGATCCACCTTTTACTGGCCCACTTACCTTTTTGATAGTAAGTTGCTTTTTACATATGTTACATAGTCAAATGGTTATTACTGGAAGTATTTCTTACTTGTTGCTAAACATGTATACGACTTCTAATTTGCAGCTTTTATACGTCGATAGTTTTAAATGCAAAGGTATTGATATTGACTCTTCAGTGGTTCCTATGACTTTCTGGACATTCCAAAGGTTAAGAGACCGAGAAAGGATTGAAATAAAAGGAGGGGGGTTAGGAAGGGGTACTGTGGAAACGTTGACTTCGTAAGAGGATGTGAAGGTTGGATTAGATGAACCAAGCGTCAAGGTTTGTAACATGTTGTGTATTACCAACAAATAGTTCGTGTACTACATATATATGATATGTTAATGAAAAATCATAAACAGGAAAGGGTAGCAGCTATGGGGGATCTGGTAGATGTTTTGATTAAAACGAAGATGAGGGTTGAATCGGCCATCTGTAAATTAGATGAGGAGTATTCAGGTAGAGAAGAAGTTGTTGCTGTCAAGTCAAGGTATGATGCGTTCATTAAAGACATGGTGAAGGCGAATGAGGCGGAAGCTGTTGCGCTTGTAAATGCTGATGGACAGATCTCCAAGTGTTGGGTTATATTGAGACCACAGTTACCAGATTAGAGACTTTTGATAGCCTATTGTATAGTTTGATAGTTGAAGGACTTAGTATGTAATTAAGACATAGTTTAGTACACAAACCCTAGCTGCTGCGCACTTGTGCACGGGCCATGCGCACTTATGTTAAGTGCGCAGGCCCAGGGGCTTTCCTATATAAAGAATGTGTGTGCACAGCTCTAGGGTTAGGGTTTTGGGATAATCTTTGTAGCACACGTGAATAGGTGCGTATTTGTCAGTGTATTCCAAGGTGTTCATCATCAAATCAGTAATGGAATCATCATGTTATTCATTGTGTGTGTCGGTTTTATTCATGTTCATCTAGTATCATTGTCTTTCTGGATTAATCACTTAAAACACCTAACAAATAGGTGTTTCTAAGTGATAACAATCTATTGCATATCACAAGATCTAGCATTCGGGACTTACAATTTGGTATCAGAGCCTCTGTGCTATAGATTGTATCTACTTTAAGATACCAAAACCCTCATCTTGTTACTTTTTATTATCAAGATTATTTTCTTTATAAACTTTCAAATTTAGGTGTTTTTCTTATATTTTGGCTTCAAATTTCGTGAAAATTGTGTTTCTAAAAGTTTATAGTATGTTATTCTAGGTAGAAAATGTTTTGGAAAGGATTCAGCTGAGTTTTGTGTTTTTCACAGCCCGTTTTGCGCACTTATTTCATATAATCTGCGCACTTATCTCATAAGTTGAGCACTTGTTTCTTGGTTTGAGTACTTGGCTCATATATTGCATACTTGTTACTGTGAGTACTTAAATCTCTGATTTTAGTACGCAATCAAGGTTTATGCGCACTTATTGCATTTCCATTGTCTTGAGCACTTATCTAGGGTTTCTGCGCACTTAAACAGAAATCTTGGATTTGTGCGCACTTACTGAAAGGTGTAGTCTTGAGTACATGGCTAGGGTTTCTGCGAACTTAAAATCTTAAACGAGAGTTTAAGTGTCTGCACACTTATTTTAGTACGCAGAATGATCAGTAAACACTGAGCACTTATCATGCCCAAGTGTTGACTGATCTGCGCACTTATCAAGAAACACAGCCACACGTATACTTCCAAGCTGCGCACTTAACAAAAGACTACAATTTGACAAGGCTGTTTACATTCTTACAGGTTGCTGCATACTTATCTGGACTGTGTGAACTTAGCTGCGCACTTGCTGTGAACTTAAGGACTTGGACATTTTCTGGACTGTTAACTAAAATCTGATTAACTAAACCCTCAAAATTCATCTAAATTATGGCCGGTAACGATAACCATTCAACAGTAAATCCTATCACTCAACAAGAACTTGAAACCGGAACCACAACTAGAGTTCCTAAGATAAAAGGTGTTGAGGACTATGGAACTTGGAAGAACAGAATGAGGTCATTCTTCTATGTTACGGACTTCACCCAGTGGAATTCTATCCAGTTGGGTCCTCACATTCCTATGAGAACCACTGCCACAGGAGAAGAGTTTAACCCTGATCCAACCACTTACACCGATGTTGATAAAAAATTACTCTAGAGAGATCATAAGGCTTATGGTGCGCTTACCATGGCCTTATCAAACGATGTTTATAACATGTTTGAGGAGTATGGCACTGCTCATGATCTATGGTTTGCGTTGAATGAATACTATGAAGGGAACGAAGAGATGCGCCAGTACAAGCAAGACATGGTGCAGAAAGAATATGACATGTTCGGCAGTATTCGTGGGGAAAGTTTGAGTTCACACATCAAGAGGTTCATGAGTATGTTGACTAAGATGAAGAAGGCGGGAATTCCTGTGAACAACAGAAATTCAATCAAGAAGCTGCTAGACTCACTGCCAAAAGAATGGAGCATCCAGTGTATGTTGACCAGGAAAGAATATCTAGACGCCCAGTCTACCTTGGCTGATCTTATCAACACCCTGAAGTCGTTTGAGATGGATATCACAAAGAGATAGATGAACCAGACCAATCCGAAGGCAGTACCCATCACTGCAATGAAAAACTTGGCATTAATGACTCCAATGGGTAACATGGGTTCAAGCTCATCTCATGTGTATGCTGATGGAATGGTTGGTGGTAGCTCCAAATCAGGAAAGACCATTCCATACTCTCAATCCAGTGGCAAGAACTCTCAACCCTCAACTCTCAATCCTCAACAAACAAAGCTTGCTAATGAACACGTTGAACTCTTCAACGCCTTCATGACCAGCTTTGAAGCATTGAAGACAGGTGACCTGAAGAATGATATGATGAGTCCAGAAGATATGTATCAAGTGGATCCCGATGATATGGAGGAGATGGATCTAAAATGGCAAATGGCCATGATTACTCTAAGAGTGAAGAGGTTTGAGGACAGAACAGGTCGAAGGGTTGGACTGGGAAAGGCTGGCTTTGATAAGTCAAAAATCAGGTGCTACAATTGCAAAACTCTCGGACACTTCAAGTATGAATGTCCAACTTTGAATCAAGCTGAAGTTAAACCGGCAAAGAGAATGGTGGCAATCACGGATGGAGGGGAAGCCAATCAGCAGAAGGCACTAGTGGTTCAAGATTTTGACTGGGGAGAGGAAGTTGCTGTGGCAGAGGCTGAAGTGAACAAGGCACTGATGGCAAAGATCTGCACAAAATCAACACTTGGTGTGAGCTCTTTGGAAGGGTCATCAGCGGAGATGCCCAAAGGAGAAGGGATGGAGAATGCTGGTCTAAAAGGTGTGTTGAGTGAGGACAAGGGAAATGAGGCTGCTGCCGAGGAAGCTTTAGTTGCTGAGAAGACTTCCACAAGCAAGGCTGATCAACAACCGCAGAGCATGCAGAAGAAGGTTGAAGAGAGAGACCTGGTAAGTTTTCCACTTGAAATAAAATCAAAGCTGTGCTTACCAAGGTGTGTTACAGCTGTTGCTTATTGTTTGTCCCACAATAGGAGAATTTTAAGAGAGATGGATGACATCCGAAAAATCAACACTGAAATGAAAGAAAATGAGTTAGCATATCAGCGAAAGTTAAATGCAACAATAGCTGAAATGCACACTCTAAAAGAATTTGTTCTCTAGAAAAGATTTTTTAATAAATGACTTAACTGAAAAACTAGAAATATCTAGAAATGAAACAAATCATCTCCAAATTGTTGTGAACAAATGGAATGTAAGCAAGCATGCTCATACAGATATCCTTGATTGTTCAAGGAAATCATTCGTCAATGATGGAATTGGGTATAAGGATAAAAAGGGAATTGTAAAATCTCTATTTTTACCCTTGAGCAAAAGTGAATATATACCCATTCCAAAACCACATCCAAAAAATGATCTTTTTGAAAAAGAATGTGTCACATCTGAGTCAAACTCTAATATAAGTAAAAGCAGTGCAGATATGACCCAACAGGATCAGGTGGACGATGATGAAAGTTGTGGTGGACAAACAATGGGGTTAGGTCACCCAGGTGCCAATTACTCTATAGTGAATTGGTTCATCTGGAGTCATGACAAGTCTAAAACTTCTTTGAATACGGATGAATGTAATAATTTAACTAAACTGGATGATTGTAATAGTTTATCTAGGATGGATAACTGTAATAGTTTATCTAGGCCGGATGACTGTATTACAATAACTTCTAAACTTGATTTCAAGGGTGTTGTGGACCCTAATGATAGGATGAATCCTATCAAACGATCAGATATTTGTGTTGAAAATGTTATGCCAGTTTGTGTTGATCTTAATGATGCATTCTCTGATAATGAAAATGTATATAGACCATCTCCGTTTGTTCCAGAACTAAAAAGAAACAGGTTCAGGAAATTTCTTACTGAAGAAATTCCAGAGATTACACCATCATCAACAGATATGTCATGTTCTGAAGAATCACAAAGTGAAACAGATAACACAACTTCTGAAGAATCACAGAGTGATACAGAAAGTGACATCAGCGAGCCAGAATGCAACACAAATGAGGAATCAAGCAATAACAGCATTGATGAACCATGTTCAAGAGACAGCTCCAACTCAAGCGAATACAAGAGAAGAACATCACAACCATCATCATCCAGATCTTCTTCAAAGATCAAGCCTAAACACTCTAAATGCTTTAGATGTGGAAATGAGGGACATGTGGTTAAAAATTGTCATTTGAAACCCAAACCACAAAGTGATACCAAGACCCAAAAATCTTTTTCGGTTCAAATTAAAGATCTTCAAGAAACTATAAGAAGTTTTGTTAAGGTCACAAAAACTTGGAAAAGACAAGAGTCAGTTTTGGGTAAAAATCACGACAGATTAAAACTAAAACAGACCTGGATTCCAAAAGTTACTTAAAATATGGTCTGAGTCGTGATTGTACATAGTGTCTCGTATATTCATCTGTATATTTCTCTTGTTTTATGTGTTTTTCAGAATAAACTACAGAAATGGTTGATTGCCCTGATGAGATATCTATGGCATGTTGATAGCGGGGCGTCAAGGCACATGATGGGGCTAAAAGAACTCCTCAAAAACTATCGGTTCATTGATGGAGAGTTTGTTGCTTTCGCCGGCAACGAGAAGGGCGGAAGATAGTTGGGATAGGAGACGTGATTTCTGATGCACTGACTTTAGAAGATGTGAACTATGTTCCAGAATTGTGCTACAATCTGCTGAGTGTATCACAAGTCTGCGACAAAGGAATCTCAGTGTTATTTAATGACATGGAGTGCATCTTTTTAAAGCCAGGATTCATACCTCCTACCAATATGATTATGCTTAAAGCTCCTATACAAAATAACACTTATGTGATAAACATGAGAGATGGAAAGTCTGAATGTCAAATGACATGCTTACTTTCTAAAGCATCCGAGTCAGAGTCACTGTTATGGCACAGGCGATTAGGACATGTTAACTTCAAAAACATGAATAAGCTTTCAAAACTAAATCTTGTCAGAGGTCTTCCTTCCAAGGAATTCCCTTTTTCTGAAAAATGTTTAGCATGTGCCAAAGGAAAAAAACACAAAAAATCGCATAAGTCCAAAGCTGTGAACTCTATAGACTCACCTCTTCAATTATTGCACATGGATCTTTTTGGTTCTATTAGTGTTAAAAGTCTAGCTAAAAAGTCTTATTGTTTGGTGATAACAGATG
Source organism: Ambrosia trifida (assembly GCA_028751855.1). Lineage (NCBI taxonomy): Eukaryota > Viridiplantae > Streptophyta > Magnoliopsida > Asterales > Asteraceae > Ambrosia > Ambrosia trifida. Next base: position 56,729,479 of record CM054128.1, on the reverse strand, counting down.
ATTTTTCTCGCTTTACATGGGTGTACTTCTTAGAATACAAAAGTTAAGCTGCTGAGATATTGATGCTGTTTGTTCCTCTCATTGAGAACATAATAAAGACAAAAGTTAGATCAATCCGAAGTGATCATGGAACTGAATTCAAAAATCAAAGTTTCGTGACTTTCTGCAACAACAAAGGGATTCATATTCAATACAGTGCTACAAGAACTCCTCAACAGAATGGCGTTGCTGAAAGGAAGAATCGTACACTTATTGAAGCGGCCAGAACCATGCTAATCGACTCCAAATTGCCGATCATCTTCTGGGCTGAAGCTGTGAATACCGCCTGTTATGTTCTTAACAGAGTCTTAATTGTAAAGACGCGTGGGAAAACAGGTTATGAACTCCTTTTTAAAAGAAAACCTCTGATTGACTACTTCAGGCCCTTTGGATGCTCATGTACGCTGCTTAACAACTACGAGAACATAATGAAGTTTGATGCAGTTGGAGATGAGTGCTTCTTTGTCGGATACTCTTCGAGTCAAAAGGCTTATAGAGTGTACAACAAACGAACCAAAATGGTTCTCGAGTCATTTTATGTTGATTGGCAGGAATCCAACTCTACCAACACAGGAGCCGGTCCTGACTGGTTCTTTGACGTGGATGTTGTTTTCAATAATTTCAGCCTCATTGACGAACAACCATCTGAAAATCAAGAAGCCGATCCTTCTCCTCTTGAAGATACTCTTTATTCTTCCGAAGACGATGCTGCACCTTTCACTACCCGATTTTCTCCACTCGTAGCTGATCCAATTGTTCCTCTTCAGTCCACAAATGGTGATGCAACTGTTGAAACTACTCCATCTCCTGAAAGTACTCCAGTTTCAGAAGAAACATCTTCAGCACAACAGTCTGCAAATGATCCATCCAGTTCATCAATTCCTGTAGATCACCTTTCTAATCTGCCTTCCCAAATTCAGGAAGAACCAAACATGGGATTTAAGTCTTCTAAGAATCATCCTGTGGAGAACATCATTGGACCAATCTCTGAGGGGGTTCTCACTAGGAATCAGGCAGATAAACTTAATATTGCACTTTCAGCCTTCTTATCTCAGACGGTACCCTTTAGCATTGAAGATGATGTTAGAGATGCAAGTTATGTTGTAGCAATGCAGGATGAGCTATATCAGTTTAGAAAGCTCAAGGTTTGGGAACTTGTGGATCTACCTGAAGCAAAGTATCCTATCGGAACAAGATGGGTGTTTCGCAACAAAATGGATGAAAGAGGTGTGGTGATTAAGAACAAGGCTCGTCTAGTAGTTCAGGGCCTTCGTCAGCAAGAAGGTATTGATTATGAGGAAGTATTCGCTCAAGTTGCTCGACTTGAAGCCAACCGCATTTTCTTGGCATACGCCTCATACAAGAACATCAAAGACTTTCAAATGGATGTGAAGAGTGCATTCCGGTACGGGAAGATCAAAGAAGAAGTCTACGTTTGTCAACCCCCGGGTTTTGAAGACCCTCATCATCCCAACAAGTACTACAAACTGGATAAGGCTCTCTATGGACTTCATCAAGCTCCTCGAGCTTGGTATGAGACCTTATCTTCATACTTGCTGCAGAATGGGTACACCAGAGGGAAGATTGACATGACTCTGTTCACCAAAGAAGTCAACAAACATTCTATCCTTGTTCAAATTTATGTTGACGATATTATTTTTGGCTCCACTGATGAAAACTTATGTAGGGAATTTGAAAGCATCATGAAGTCTCAATTTGAAATGAGCATGATGGGCGAATTATCGTTTTTCTTAGGCTTGGATGTTCAGCAGAGAAAGAAGACGGAATTCTCCTCCACCAAGCCAAGTATACAAGAGACATTCTGGCAAAATACAACATGACCGACTGCAAGCCGTCCAATACTCCTTTTGCGGCCCAAACAACACTTGTACCAGATCTTCAGGGGCCTTCAGTGAATCCTCACACTTATAGATCAATGATTGGCTCTCTGATGTATCTAACAGCTAGCAGACCAGATATCATGTGGGCAGTTGGATGCTGCACGCGTTTTCAGTCAAATCCCAAGCAATCGCATGAAACTGCAGTGAAAAGAGTCTCCCGCTACCTCAAAGGAACACTAAAACTTGGTTTATGGTATCCTAAGAGTGATAACTTTGATCTAATCACTTACTCTGATAGTGATCATGCAGGTTGTAGGATTGACAGAAAATCTGTCTCTGGTGGTTGTCAATTTCTGGGTAACAGGCTAGTGTCTTGGCAGAGCAAGAAGCAGACTACAGTGTCCATCTCCACTGCTCAAGCTGAATACACAGCTGCATCCAGTTGTTGTTGTCAGGTGTTATGGATCCAAAATCAGCTTTTGGACTACGGTTTGAACATCATGCATACACCTATTTTTATTGATAATGATGCCTGTCGTGACATCGTGAAGAATCCAATTGATCATTCTAAAACCAAACACATTGAAATTCGGATTCACTCAATTCGTGATGCTCACGACAAAGGATATATACAGGTGTTGACAATAGATACTGCTGATCAAAAGGCAGATATCTTTACAAAAGCTTTTGACAAAACCCGGTTTCATCAGTTGGTTACATGGCTTGAAATGATAAATTTTGAAAAAAAAAAAAAAAACTTTACTTGTGCATATTTTATAAAAAAAAAAAAAAAAACTTCTTTTCATTTAAAACAAGATTTTTGGGGGAGAAAGTAAAACCAGTCCATTCCTAATGCAAAATTAATTCAGGAAATGATAAGAACTAATCATATCTCGTCAGCATGTGAATAGGACTCAGAGGATGTTGTGGCCTCAAGCAACGATGTGTCGGTAGATTCAGCCTGGAATCAAGTAAACTGCTAATTGGTGATTAACAATGATGATCTACACGGAAAGCTGGATTCCCACTGTGCTATAGGTCTGCACAAGCTGAGTCCGGTCATACACAGGTTGAGAAATTAAAAGACACAGAAAATTTTGTGCATAGGTAAATCAATAGACACCTAAGAGTGCAAGCTACCAATGCGGGGCTAAGAAAAAGAAAATTTTAAAACTGAGCAACAAAAGACACGCAATGTTAGTGACGTGCAAACATATTTAGATAGCTCACCTAACGATCAGATGATCATCTTCTTTGCTTACGGTAACATAGACCTGAAGCTCTCATCATCTGATCAAGATAATGATCATCTTCTCTGCTTATGGTAACATAGACCTGAAGCTCTCATCATTATATTTCAATAAACCTTGAGGATCAGTAGGCCAATACCTAGCACACTGTGGGGTCCATAAAATTTTCGTCAATATTACCGAAGAACATGATAAACAGCATCACCAAACACATGTTGAAAGAGAAAAGGCATGGATTTAAATATACAAGCATACCGACAATTGTTCTTAGGCTGCAGCTATCCAAGGGGAAGTTGAAACGGGTTCTGGCAGGTATGGTTAGTATGATCTTGAATGCAGAAGGTGAGACTTGGCAAAACCCCACTTATCAAAATGGATTTGGGCTATAAAATCTCTTATTGGGCCAAAACTATGAAATGTGCGTACTTATTGGGCCCTGCGCACTTGACTCAAGTGCGCAGGCCCATCTGTTGACTGTATATATACTCAGTCAATTTTCTTTTAACAAGTTTTATTCACTTTTACTGTTATTACAAACCCTAATCATCTGATTATTATCATCATTCATCATCATCACCGTTCATCTTCATTGTTCATCATCATTATTACCCAAATCAAACCTAATCACCCCAAATCAACTTCTTTCATCTTCATTTAACTGATCCTCGTCTACTGATTAAGGTAGATTCCATGTACTAATGTTTTATTGCTTGTGATTGTAGGGCCTAAAAGGATGATTTAGATGCATCAGTTGGGATTTAGTTGTATCAATGGGTTTTAAACTTTTGAAGATCTGCGTACTTGATAATGAACAAGTGCGTACTTGTCTCATAGAGACTGCGCACTTGTCTCATAATCATACAAGTCTTCTAAAACCCTAATATCCTGCGTACATAAGTGTGAACTTAAAAATCTTAAACGAAGGTTTAAGTGTCTGCGTACTTGCCTAGTACGCAGACTTGAGTGAGTTGCCAAGGGGTTACCATGCGCACTTGACTTGTGCTTGCGTACTAACCTAAGTACTCAGTCAAGCATGTGCGCACTTAACTGAGTATATGAATCATTGGACTGTGACTGGGACTGCGCACTTAGAAACCATGCGCACTTGGACATTAAACAACATGTGACATTCATTTTGACTATTGAGACACTTGAACGGATTGCGTACTTAAACCCGGACATTAATGATCTTAAAACTGAAAATCAAACGTATCATGGAAACTGATAAAACCAATCCATCAAACCTTAATCCTATGATCGTTAAAATTACAAACTTAAAAAAATATATATATAATAATAAAATCTGAGTCTGAGTTTGTTGTCCGTCTAAGTTTAAGTCTAAGGTCAGTTATTGGAGATCTAATTGGCTTTTCGTGCTCTTGGTTTAAACAGATGGCACTCGACTAGGATCCGAGAGGCATGCACAATCAGCCAATGAATCTTGAAATTGATGATGTCAAGTTTAAAGACGTAGTGACTTGGATAAGACGCAGCAAAGTCGGATATGCTATGCAGCACGTTGTACCAGTCTACTGTTCTCACCTTGAACACTTCTGGAGGTCAGCTCGTGTTGAAACTGTTTCAAGAGTCAAGCGAATCAATGCTACAGTCCGAAACAAGGCTGTAGTCATCACTGAAGACACCGTTCGAAACGTGCTGAGACTGCAAGATCAGCCAGGAACTATCAGATTCATGCCCAAAGCAGATATTCACCAACTGTTCAAGAATTTCGGCTACAAGGGTGATTTCGACAAGAGAGGCGACATCAAGAAGAGCCAACTAACAAGAGACTGGAGACTTATTAGTCATGTATTTATAATGTCTCTATGTCATACAAAAGGAGGCTACAATGCGCTCAGTGCTGAATGGTCAACAGTAATGATAAAGATTTGCAAGAACGAAGCGTTCAACTTGTCAGGCATAATCTTTGACTACATGGTAAAGAATGCAGAAGCTGGGTCAGGCAAATGGGTTATGTACCCAAGGTTTGTGCAGATGATGATCAACGCACAACATGAGAATCTGCCCCTCGGTGATCAATACAATTTCACCAGAGGTGCACGATTCTTTACTGAATGCAACACGCCTGACTGGGAACCAATGCTGGAGAATATGTATGCGGCCCAGCGATATCCATTTGTCATGGAGCTGTACAACAAGATCAGGAAGAGAAGGTCAGATGCTACTGAAACTCGACAACAATCCATAGCTGGTCCTGCACCTAGACCATCTGAACCCACTCCTTCTTCAGCCCAGCCAACTGCTGAAGAAATTGCTCTAGAGAAGGCCAGGGGGAAAAGAGTGGCTACTGAACCAGCTCCATCTAAACCCTCTAAAAGACAAAGACCAACTAGTTTACTGCAAGAAGGAAGAGAAACATTGACACCCGAACAACTTGAAACTGCTGCAGCATTACAAGAAGTTGCTGAGTTCGAGAGGGCAGTGATGTGTTGCAAAACACATCTCTTTTCCTATGTATTTTGTATAATATTTTGTTAGGTTTTTATTTGTTTCGTGTCGTTTTAGTATGTATTTATTTATTTTATTATTTTTTAGGTGTTCGTGGAAAAAGAGCGTTGAACGAAGAATTTTAATCGACACGCAAACACTTGACAGCAGGTGGTCATGGACGTTGGAACGTAAACGAGGAACTTTGGTCGAGCCAAGAACACCCGATACGAGTGGTTGGAGTTAATACTAATAATTATAATAATAAAACAAAAAAAAATATAAAATAAATAAAAAAAAGAGAGTTCGTGAGGCCACCCAACAAGTCAACATGATTGGAGGGTATCATTATTTTATCTTGGGGAGCACGTCATCTAACAGGGGCCATGAGGGTTTAGTGGAATATTATGTATCGATTGAACATCTATATTGAAGAGATTCGACAGCCGCCAAAAAGCCAAAGCCTCTGGACGACATCGAAAAAAAAAGCAATTGAAGAAAGAGGTCGCACAGCATAATTCTAAAAGAATAAAAGAGGGATTGAAGGCCAGGAAGGCTCGGGTTCAAGATTAAAGGCTCGGGTTTGACTATTATAATTTTTAGTTCATATATTTATTTACTTCGTGTTTATAAATATTGAAACAATGACTATGTTTTATCTTGAACCTAAGTTTTTGTCTTTTTCCATGATCGTTATTGGCTAAACCTTTTATGGCTACCTAGGTTGTATGATGAATACATGTTAATTTTATAGGTTTCGGTTTATGGATTATTTTGAATGGTTAATGTTTTGGTAACGATTTAGTTGGTGTTTATTATGATGTGTGTGCGTACTTAGGTCTAATTTATTATCTTTGATAGTTCCATAAACGTCTTAGTGAATGTCTTTCATGTTTGGATGTTTATTAGGGTTACCTGCTTGGTGCTTGTAACTTATTTTATGGTTTTTGTACCAAAAGCCATAGGAACTTGATCAGGGAATTTAGAGGACGTAAGTATTCTTCCATTCTTGAGACCGGGAGGTGATGGAATGTTGGGTTGTCTAGAACTTTAGGTGTTAGGTTTTGGGTAAGACCGGGAGGTGATCCTATCCTAGTTGTCTTAAGTTTCTTGCAATTCCAAGTTATAGTTAACCCAATTAAATTACTCCTTTACATCTTCGGGTGTATTGTGATTAGAGAGACCGGGAGGTGATCGAGTCATTAGAGTACCTTTACATTCTTAGTGAGGTGAGACCGGGAGGTGATCCGAGCTAGATAGCCAGTGTTTTATTCTTTAGGATTCTTTGGGGTGTGTTGGTGAGACCGGGAGGAGATCTAGCACGTCTTAAGGTTTCTTAAGTTATCTTTAGAATCTGGTAGCCATTCAGTTTTCCATTACCGAGAGTTGTGAGTTTGCATGTAGGATTCTTCGCCTAGGTAGTTGCCTTCCTATCCTGACATTTTCCTCAGTTATCTGTGCTGTCTATTTATCTTATTTACTTTATTTATTTTATTTTAATTAATTATTTACAAAAATCAAAAATCAACTCTTAAACCATTTATTTTAAGTCTTAGTCGAGTCTAGTTTTGTTTTCTATTAGTGTCCTGTGGGTTCGATACTCGGACTTACTTAGTCTGTACTGCATTGATAGGTACACTTGTCTGTCGTGTGGTCTAGTTTAGTTGAGTCTGTTTTATATTACTAGGTGTCTAGGTTAGTTTATATTTTTAGACCATACATAGCACATCAAGTTTTTGGCGCCGTTGCCGGGGACACTTGGCGATTGCGAAACTAGCTTTGATTAGGACGTCACTGATTAATTGGTCTTATTTGAGTCTTTTTGGTTTTTAGTGTGTCTAGAGTGTCGTAGGCTTTTATTTTCTTTTTGTGTGCTTGCGTGTTGAGTCAGTTTTTGTTTTTATTTTTCGTGTGCTTGTGTGTCTTTTTGTTTTTGTGTGCATTATTCTATTTTTATTTTCGTTATATATCTGGAGCCCGTGATCGTGTTTTTTTTTAGTGTCTGTTTGCAGTGATGGCAGTAAGAAAGACTGTAGCAGACCACACACGGGATAAGGCTAGTGATTACATGGGCCAACAGTACACGCTAAACATCAGTTTTGGTCCAGGTAAGTGCAGGGATAGGTGGCCCAACGCGTATGGGTTTTTCCAACATATTTTTAAATTCACCAATTGTTTCTTGATGAACAATGGTGAAAGAAAAGAATTAAACGCGTTGGATATGGGACTGATAAAATATAAGCCACCTGATTGAAACTGCTTGAAAACCCAGTTGTAGAGTATGTAATATTTTTGAATTTTCTTTGTATTTTGTTAATATTTTTGTTTTTGAGTCTTTTAGCAGGTTTTCGTGTTTGTTTAGGCATGAAAAATAACACAATGAACGGATCCCATGTAGTTAATTATATATTTTATGATTGGGATTTTTGTTGGAGGTTTGGGTAATAAAAGAATTTTTTTCCAAAACATTAAATTTGATTAACTTTTTGCGAAAAAAGGTTCTTCGTGTAATGCGAGGAGCCTGGGCTGACCTGTTCGTTTCATATGAACAGTAATTACCCCAGAAAGTTATATTTTATTCGCTCGTGACGCGCGTTGAGATCACCAGTGTCCTTCACGTTGCGCGAGTTAATTAGAAAAAAAAATTATTTTCCAACCTATTTTCTTCCACCACCATTTCATCATATGTTTTACCATCATACACCGCATTCCACCATTTTGCCTTTCAAGTACGTTCCTGCATTTTTGTATATTGAGTTGGTTGAGTCTGTATTTTTTGTTTTTTTAGTCTTTTATTTTATTTTGAGTCAGTTTTCTCTTAACCCACTTTGCGGATATCTTTCCTTCAAGTGTGGGGATGATGGAAAGAGTCAGTTTTGAGTCATTGGTTTGTCTAATATACTTTATTGCAGGTTTGGATCTAACCACCCGTACTCAATCTCCATTCGGGTGGGGACGACCCAACAATCATTTAAGGCAACCATTTGTTTTTATATTTTCTTCTTAGTTTTTATTTGTCAGGTTTGAGTTAAAGGTCGCGAATGAAATGCTATACGGCCTGTTTAGAAGAACAACTTTAGATCGCTTGCAGCTACATCGCTTATATCCAGGGGAGTCTGTTCCTTTTTTGTTGTATTTTTTATTTCTGCTTTATTTTATTCTACTCTCACATTGAGGACAATGTGTCGTTCAAGTGTGGGGATGGAAACTTCGTTTTTATTTTTAGGTAGTTTGAGTCATAAAAATTTTAAAAATGCAAAAAAATTGAAAAAAAATTGAAAAATGTCCCTGATTTTTTGTGCATTTTATATGGAAAATGATAGTAAAATTGGGATTTTTGGTTTTCAAAATATTATATATATGAGAATATAAAAAGATTGAAAGCGTGTTTGCTTAAGATGTGTCGGTAGGCCCAGCTAGCTTTGAAAGGTCGCATGATTGTTTTAATATACCTTAATAATCATTATATCTTGTGGGTTCTCATCTTAGGAGAAACGGTAGAACTGAAACCGCTGATAGTAATTAGAGGTACCACTGTAGGTTGAAAGCCCATATGTATTATTGATTAAATGGCACACTTGATACTTTTTATGAGAATAAATCCGGTGAAAAGTGGCGCCCGCAAAAAAAAAAAAAATTCCACATGTCCATCAATTGAGCTAGACAAAAAAAAAAAAAAAAAAACTGAAGCCTCTGACCAAAACTCTCTCGAGGTCAAGTTGAAAAAAAAAAAAATACCGAAGCTCATGATGTCGCTCTGGGGGATAGTGACTCTGATTGAGACAACCTCTGGGTTAGGTATGAAAAAAAAAATAATAAATGTGTCTAAGCTCATAAACTTCATCCATCTTAAATTTAAATTTAATTTCTAATACATTAGGGAGTTTAGTTTGCAGTGGTTGGTAAATCTATATGGTTTAGCCTTTGCCTTGAAAGCTTGAGGTGAGATTAGGTGAAGCTGGATATCTTGAGTATGAGACCCATAGGTTGATTGTAATAATATGAACTTAATTGCTTTACATGACTGGGCCTGATTAGCTGGTGGTTGGGTTTAGGTGGACAACAATACCGACAATTTTGGTTGACGCGTGATTAGATCTTAATTAATGAACCTAAAAGTTTTTGAAACCTAGAGTCCTAATTATGATTCCATTGCAGTCTTTTTCGGGGACGAAAAAGGTTTAAGTGTGGGGATGTTTGATGTGTTGCAAAACACATCTCTTTTCCTATGTATTTTGTATAATATTTTGTTAGGTTTTTATTTGTTTCGTGTCGTTTTAGTATGTATTTATTTATTTTATTATTTTTTAGGTGTTCGTGGAAAAAGAGCGTTAAACGAAGAATTTTAATCGACACGCAAACACTTGACAGCAGGTGGTCATGGACGTTGGAACGTAAACGAGGAACTTTGGTCGAGCCAAGAACACCCGATACGAGTGGTTGGAGTTAATACTAATAATTATAATAATAAAACAAAAAAAATATATAAAATAAATAAATAAAAAGAGAATTCGTGAGGCCACCAAACAAGTCAACATGATTGGAGGGTATCATTATTTTATCTTGGGTAGCACGTCAGGCAACAAGAAAGAAAAGGAGAGAACAGCTACCTGAGTCAGAGATTCCTCATGTAGTGGCTGAGGATGATATCGAGGAACAAGTAATCTTGGAATCCATCTTTGGGGCAGAACAACCGAATCAACCAGGGCCTTCCACTGCTGCTGCTCCAGCCCCCAAAGCTCCAGCCCAACGATCAGTTGAACCATCCTCCTCAGCTCCTGCTGCACCACATCGCAAACCGGTGCATCAGGAACTATATGAGAAGCTTGTGAAAGAGGTTGGTAAAACTGCTGCCAGGGAAATCTGCACTCTGAAGAGTGACGTGCACAACAATCAAGAGCTGAGAAAGAAAGTGAAGAAGCTCAAACACAAGAACCGGAACATGGAGAAAATCATCAAAGTTCAAAGATACCTGATCAAGTTTCAGAACCAGGTTCAAATGCAAATGTTTGAGATGTTCCAGGATTTCAAGAAGCAGCAAACTGGTGCTCCCAGCACTACATTTGATGAGACTTTTGATTTCGGAACGTTTTTGGAGGAAGAGAAAGAGAAAGAAAGAGCTGCTGAGGAAAGTGGGGTTGATGAGGTAAGTGAAGATGAGATGCCCGAGAGATTCGTGGAGATGGGAATGGATGAAGAGGTAGTTTATGAGACGTCAGATGGGCACAAGTTGGATCCTGAAAGATCAACTTGGTTTCCTAGAAGGCCCATCACCATTCCAGCCCTACATCAAAATATCCATCACACCAGGTCAGCTCACCAGGAGAAGATTATCTCCTGGAAATATGATGAAGAGAAAAGATTGTTCGCTGTGAAGAGAAGAGGGGGAGTGATACAATATTTCAAGGGTCAAAAGGAACTGAAGTCTCTCCCCCGATGGGATATCAGGGAGCTCAGCAGGGCCCCATTCATCAATCACTCCCTCGACACCCAGGCATCCATGGTCGAGTGGTTTATCAAGAAAGAATGTGACACTGATTTTCAAATCCTGAAGCCGCAGAAACCAAGAAGGAGGATCTCCAAGAAAAGAATCGATCCAGCAACAGGACGTGGGATGATAACTTATGTGATTGACCCTCCTCAGGTCGTCACACGAGTTCCTATTAGATCTGAGCTTCCAGTGATGCTGAGGGACTTTAAAAAGTGGTTTTACGACAGCAACACTGGTGAAGCAGTCATTAAACAGCAGGACGATTCGGAGGCTTTGAGGATTTTGGATCCAGTAGACGTGTTTGCACTTAATCTGTCAGATCTGAATATGCTGTTTGCAAATCAGTTAATGTGGGTGCCGGGAACGCGTTGTTTGAAGAAGCGGTGTTATTTAGAAGGGCTGTGGATCGGGCTATGAATCTGAAAAGAGAGCTGCTTGAGATAGTCGACAAGATCAATGCAGCAGATAAAGAAAAGGATGACAGGGAGAAAGCTGCTCAAGCTACTGCTGCTGCCGCTGCTGCAGAAGTTACTCAACTTGAGGTCGAGACTACTTCAGAGGTACAAACAGAAGATCCTGCAACAGTAGCCGATCCTGAAAGAACTGCAACAGAATCAACTCAAGCTCCTCAAGCAGTTGAAGAAGATCCAGTCGCACTGTACATGCAAGACCCCCCAGAACAGGTTGAGGGGGAGCAAAGAGAGGTTGAGATAGATTGAAGATTGAAGAACTGGTAGCTGTGGTATAGGGGGAGTATTGTTGGGTTATATTGAGACCACAGTTACCAGATTAGAGACTTTTGATAGCCTATTGTATAGTTTGATAGTTGAAGGACTTAGTATGTAATTAAGACATAGTTTAGTACACAAATCCTAGCTGCTGCGCACTTGTGCACGGGCCATGCGCACTTATGTTAAGTGCGCAGGCCCAGGGGCTTTCCTATATAAAGAATGTGTGTGCACAGCTCTAGGGTTAGGGTTTTGGGATAATCTTTGTAGCACACGTGAATAGGTGCGTATTTGTCAGTGTATTCCAAGGTGTTCATCATCAAATCAGTAATGGAATCATCATGTTATTCATTGTGTGTGTCGGTTTTATTCTTGTTCATCTAGTATCTTTGTCTTTCTGGATTAATCACTTAAAACACCTAACAAATAGGTGTTTCTAAGTGATAACAATCTATTGCATATCACAAGATCTAGCATTCGGGACTTACACCAAGGTTATAGCAGCAACAAATAAATGCAGCACCATTGGAGTAGGTAAGTTTTGTGTTTATGCCCATATAAAGTTTTGTAAACTATAAACTACGTTGAAAATCTGTATGTGAAATCAGTAGATAAGCCTGAACAGAGCAATAAAAAAGATCTAGAAGAGGATGATGGATTGAGTTTGGGTGATTCGCCGCTGAACAAGTCCCCATTGACACGCTTAAAAAAGAAAACCGTTGATGGCACGTCGGACGAGGTGGGGGCATTTGAGAGTCCAATTGTAAGCCAATACAGGAAGAATCTACATGACAGTGCTAAGGAAAATAATGATGGTGAAACAACGGGTGTGGAACAAAGGGAAGGCCAGGAGACTTTACTAACATAAGGTAAAAGAACACTATGCAAAGCCAATCGTTGGAACGCTATGTTTGATTGTTTATGTCTTTAACATATGTTAACAGGATATAAAGATCTGGCCAAGAAATTAACCAGCAAATTTGCTGAGGTTAGTGAAGATGGGAAAAGTGAACAGCATGTAGCAGGACAAGAATGGGACATACAACCAGAAGGTAAGCAGAGTACCTACAGTAGGTTCGGTTAAATACGCATAACATTCACATAAGTCAGGTGGTGGGGGATATTTGTTAATATTGTAATGTGATGTGCTTTAGCAGATGTCGATGACAGCCGCCAAATTGTTGACAATGTGTTAGATGATGAAGACGAGTTGGTGCTCACACAAGCATTGGCAGCAACACAAGACGAACCACTACATATAAGTGTCTTCTTTTTATAAACATTTAAATCATATAACAAAAAATTCTGAAAATTCACTACTCATGAAATGTTAATTAATGGCTTCAGGACCGGAGACAATTATTGTTTCAGAGCCGGAGGCGCCAACCAATGACTGTGAATTGGAGTTGGTTAGCACACAACCATTGGCAGCCACACAAAACGAACGACTAGGTATAAATGTGCACGTGTCCAAGTATAAAAATTCAAAATATATAACTGTCTGTTGTTTGTTATGTTGTGACGTATGTTACATTATTTTAACGCGGGAATCCAAGCCAGCAAGGGACTGCCGTCGACAACATTGATGAATCAGGTGTGAAGGTTGGAGACACACAGGCAGATCAACAGATGAAAGAGGACAAAACAGGTATTGTTATAAAAAAACCCTTTGAATATCCAGTAGTAAAAACTGTTAGAGAATCAATAGAGTAACCTCATATTTTAACCTTGTATTCTACGGCGTGAGCGATCTTGCACAGCTGAAGCAAAGGTGACCAAAACCAACAACAATGAGCCAGGTATGAGATGTGTTAAGTTTGTAAGTACATGCCAGGTATGAGAATTGTAAAGTTTCTAAGTGTGTTCTTGATGTGAATCAGACTACTTAACAAACGTAAAGGATGCGACCAGTAAAGTGAAGGCAGCGAAAAATGATGAACAAGGGCAAGCACCCGAAACAGGTATTGTAATGTCATTTCCGAGTAAGTATACTAAATCCAGTATGTAAATTGAAATGTAGCCTGGGGCGGTCCTGCAGAACTACAGCCGGATAGGGCAGAGGCTAGTGACAGGGCGACTCAGTTTGGTGAAGCGGGGTAAGATAGAGAATCAGGTACGCAATAAAAGAAAAATGATATATGTTTAGAATCCACAAAAGGGTACACAAGGAATCTATTTATTTACATTCGCAGGATGCTCCTGGATACTTCCATATATGCAGACACCAGATGGAACTGATGCGCCCAGTTTTAGCTTTGGCCTAACAAAACCAGAACCAGCAGATTAGGGGGTGTAGGTTTGAATTCTGTTTTTAAAATAAATATACAAAAATGTTAGATGATAGTTGGAAACGCTGGAACAGATCCCCTCAGCTAACAACAGTTGTGACGTATGTTACAAATTGTGGCAGTGTGGCTCCGAATGAAAAGACAGTCGATAAGAAGGAGGTTTCCACAAAACCAGGTCATAATTAGGTTGTTTTGCAATTGTGAAAAATGCTAACATGTGTAATCACACACCTGTTACATGTGTTACAAAGTCTTCTGATATATCTGCAGCCACAGCGTTCGCTGTGAGCAAGGCACGTGGGAAGGCGAAGGTGGATGATGTTATAAGTTAGTCCATACCCCCACATGTAATTTAATGTTCTGTTTCCTACATATCAGCTGAAAATACTTATTTTTGATATGCAGAAGTGGGTTGGGTTGGTGGATTATTAGGGGATGCAACACCGGTGTATCCGTTGGTGCCGCCCGTGCGTTCATATGATGCACAGACGCAGGTTTACAATGAGTATGGTGTTGGTGGAATATGGAGGAAGATGAAGACGACATGACATTGGCAATGCGTCAAGAAATGATTGCAAAGATGGATGCAACCAAGCGAAATTCCCTACGTGAAAGGAATGTGACCTATGTTCATAAGAAGTGGGGAAGAAGTAAACAACGTAGACATACCAAATGATGAAATAGATAATGCGCTTGCCAAGTAAGACCATGATTTTTTGTTTAACCTCTAAAACTGCTTCCTAACAATACCTTGGTTAATATATACAGTGAGGTGTTATTTAGAAGTTTATGCGACGTGGTAGCCACACGTAGCATGATCAAAACTTTGAAGCCCGGTTAGCAGGTGTTGGATGTGATAGTTGACTGTTGGGTAGATGTATTAAACTATCAGGAGAGGTTGAAATCGGAAGGGGCACCTCTTCGTTTGTTTGTAAGCACAAACGCAGTGGTACGTTATTTAAAGAGCGAACATCGCTTTACGTATGTTATGTAAGTTTTATTGAGCCCTTTTTTAATTTTGTTAAAAAAATAAACAGGTTCCATGGATGCTTAATAATACCAAGTGTGATCCAAACAAACGAAAGTCAAGGTTTTCAGGTGCGATGCTTGCTGCAGTGTCGCCCTATGAGAACAACCGTGACTTCAAGCGATATGATATCGTGTTTTTTTCAATCCTTGAGAGGTCCCACTTCTACTTATTGGTCTTTGAGCTGAAGAATATTGCCATAATGCTGATAGATAATGACAAAAAGCGAGGGAGGCGTACGTGCAAGGATCATGCTGACTTTCACAAAAAGGATACCGTACACAAATATGTAAGTTGTCTTTGGACACAGTTTAATGGCTAATATTAATATTTTGGGGTTTTAAAACAATGTTTTTTTCGCTGATATTAATATTTTGGGGTTTCTTTTTACACGGTTATTGCAGAAGCACATGTTTGTGGAGTTCCTTAAAAGCATCAAGCATCCGAAAGCAGGAAAGATCGGAGGGGCAGAAATACATAGGTTGGATGTAGAGTGGGGTACAGCTGGTAATGGCACGGATTGTGGCATCTACCTCATGAGACACATGGAGAAATTCATGGGGCTTAATGTACCGTTTGATTGCAATTTCAGTAAGCATTGGCGCACAAAAGAAGGGGATATCAAGAAGCTACGGACCAAGTACACAACAAATATTTTGTGTTCACCGGTTAACACAAAGAAGGGTGAGGTGGAAGCTGGGGCACGTTTGAAGTAAGGGGCGATCGTGAGTGAAGGCGAGGGGGGGTTATGAAAACTGTGTGTGACAAACTGTTTAGTATTTAAGCTGTTTTTTGGGTGATGATACACTTACAATACTGCTGGGTTCTATAAGATAAATTAGCTAGGTGGCACCATTCGAACGTCCAATTGTCTTGGTTATAATATGTATTCTGTTGCATATGTTAAACTGTTTTAAGCACATAATATGTAAGAATGTTGCATATGTTAATTTCTAAAAAAATAGTAAGTTATTTTGAGTGTTGTTGATAGTGGGTTCTTTGATTACTACATAAGACATAGTTAACATGTTATTAAGATGGCAAACATACTGTAACATACATAATAGATAGGTACAGGGTCAGACTGTGACATACCCTACTGGTCTTAAACATACCCATGAGAATTAAAACATACATAGACTGTCTTCAACCTGAAACATACGTAGACAACACATACACCTGAAGACAATAACATAAAAACGTACGACAAAACGGAACTTATAGTGTTGCCAAAAGGAAAGCATCGTAAGTTGGCGCCCGTGATGGCGAGAATGATCCATACTGTGCTTCCAATCTCAGTTCCGACAGTTCGCTGTCCTCGCCTTCCCAAGGGTTATAGCTTGCCCACCTAGCGAGAGTATTTGGTGAGTTTGGACACAATGGATAACCACAATACTCATGGTCATACACAACACCTGGACATTCGAAGTCCGATATTGCTACATCCTCTTTGGTTACCGAGAACGCAATTCCAATTGATGCCCCTCCGTCAACTTCCATCTTTGCATCCCCATATGTCGCTTGGGTATTAGAACCATCTTCCATCATTGTGGTGTCGACCCCTTTGTTCGGTAGTGTTCTCTCGTTGGAATTAGAAATAGTCTTCCCACCACCAATGGCTTGACGTTCGGTACGTTCCAATAACGCCCAAAAATCAGTTACTTTTGAAGTGACCTCGTCTTCGACGTCGATCTTTTGCCGCTTGGCTGCATGAGTGTTTGAAGGGCTTTTCATTTGCAGATATAATTTCTTTTGCATGTTTGGAAAACTATTATTATGGAATTGAAATGTAATAAGAGAATAGGAGGGTATAAATATAAAATTAAGGATGGGTGGTTGGTGATAATTAAAATTTGGTTTAATGATGTAGTGGTAGTCTTTACTTTAGGTCAAATCAATATTGATAAAAAGGGGTTGTGTAATAAAGTTCAAGTTCAATTATAATTTATTCTCTTCATTAGGTACTTTGTCCTTAAATATCATTGTTTTATTAGATTTTGTTTGTACCCACTATTCCGTATCAAATCTACCACTTTCTGTTCATGGGCCCACACTATAAGAGACGGCTCAAGTGATATGTAATATAATAATCACATGTCCTGTGTTTTAGATTTGTTGTGTTGTGTATGTTACCAATAGTGGGTAATGTAAAACACAAAACATAATAAGTACAACCACACCACATTATATATTACAAAGCACAAAACTGCATGTCTAGTGGTTGAACATCATACATAAACCAGAAATTTAAAAAAACATCAAAGTAGTTGGGGAACAACAAAAGCTAGAAATGTGGCAACCATGTTACACACGTAACAACAAGGGACTGCATATATTTCTAACTGTTACCAGTGTCCAACATGGTTCAAAAAGCAGAGATTAATGATGCTGCCCCATCAACTGCCATCAACTTGTTTTAGGCTTTCCGGGCGTGTGCCGCCTCCTCCTTGGCCCTTTTCATCGCAGCAACCTTCTTGCAATTCCTTGCATCATGATCCGTGACATATTGGTGGCAATTATTGCATAAGCGTGGGGCGCTTGGTGGTGGCCTTCTCACCATGTCTAGAGATTCTGCGAGTTTTCCCACAACCCTTGTTGCGTGCCACATCAGGAATGGCAACCACAAACTCTGTATCAGCCGATTGCCCAATAATGTCCTCCACTACAGCTTCAGTCGGTTCATTCGCAATAACAGAAATAGATTCCCTGGATAACAAGTTCAGTTTGATTGATTTGAGCTGCTCAACCAAGTCCGCTAGCGCGGATTCATCAGTCTTGGCCACATCGACGCATTTAGTTACGAGTTCAAGTATCTCATTCCTTAACACAGAACCTGGATGAGTGTCAACACCATAACAGCTGAAAATGGAGAACACTTTCCTAGGAAGAATATCACGTAACCACCTGTCGGCAACATATTGTTGGGGGATGCGGTCAACTTTCTTAATCATGTAAACTGCAAAGACATGGCGACAAAGGTAGCCGAGAGGTGTAAAAGCTCGGCAAGAGCATTCAGCCGTTGTATCAACACTGTCAAATCGCACCTTCATCATTGTAGATATGTTAAAAGACATGTAACGGCAACAAGTGCCACCTATGTACAACAGCATCTTGTGTATAAGCAAAAGTCAGCCACAAAAGTAAAATACCATATATAGTGTTTGGTAAAACTAACTTGATACACATGTAGCAAAAAATTTTGCATTTATAACAATAATATTTTAATTTATTGATAGAGGAAAACTAAATCACGTGAAGTAAACAAAAGTCAAATACCATAGATAGTGTTTAGTACAAAACTAACTTGTTACACATGTAACACTAATTTTTAGCATTTATAACAATAATAATACAAGTTTTGAAAGAGAAAACCTAAATCACATGAAGTACAAAAAGTCAAATAACATAGATAGTGTTTGGTACAACTAACTTGTTACACATGTAGCATGGTGTTTTAGTATTTATAACAATAATATTTGCATTATTGATAGGAAACCTAATTCATAGGAAGTACAAAAAGTCATATACAAATGCATAGTATGTGGTACAACTAACATGTTACACATGTAGTAAAACCTTTTTGCATTTATGACAATGTTATTTACACTTTTGGCATAAAAATCTAAAACACAGGAAGTTGCAAAAATGGGTACCTGGTAAACATTGGTAACATCATGACGCTTGTCCAGTTGGGTGACTGAAAACACGACAGGCATGTTGTCCTGTTCATCGACATTCGATATGTAGCAAGAAAACTTCCCCTTCACAATCTCCTTCTTAACTTTCTGAAAGACATTATTGGTGTACAGATTAAACGCATGCTGCTCAATGGCTAAATCCGTAGACCCGAAAAAACCCGTCAATGAGGTTTTGTACTCGGCAACGCGCTGACGGTAACGTTGGCTATCAAGACGTGATTCAAAACATAACATGAATTGAACTAGTGTGTTTGCACCAGTGGAATTGACTTTAAACGAACGATTAGAGCTCTCACTTCTGGAAGTTAGCACGACATTGGAATCTCCCTAAAATACGCCGTGAACCACAATTCCTTGATTGCAAACATATCGTTCAACCACTGGTTTTCTTCAAGACGAAATGTCTCTAGCGGTGCATGCCATTGGGCTTCAAACATTGCAGGTTTTATGTATATGTTCCACACCAGTTTGTGAATGCATGACCGAAACTTAGTGTTGTCTAAAACATCTCCAGAAACCTAGGTCCAAAGAACAAAGAAACGTAAGTAATTTTAAATATGTGAGTGAGGATCTAACTATAACATAACGTAATACAGAACATGGGTGGGTACATAAAAAACATTACCTTGGTTGGCAGTTTTTTCATTATATGCCACATACATAGCCTGTGGCGAGCCTCAGTGAACACTTGTGGTACAACCTGCATCATCGACGGGTCTTGGTCAGTCAACACTAGCCTGGGCTGTGAACCATGAGCTTTTAAAAAACATTCAAGCAACCACACGTAGGAATCTATAGTTTCATTAATTATCAATCCTGCACCAAAGGTCACACACTGCTTGTGGTGGTCCACCCCAGTGAAAGGGACAAAGATCATGTTGTACCTGCACATTATAAAAAGACAGCTTGTTATTTACGTATGTTAAGTAGTAAAAAATATAAAACAGAAAAGATGTAACACAGGTTAAAGAAACTTACTAAATTCTGTTGATGGAAGGCCTCTGACAAGGCTTTGTTTGGAGAGTGAGTTGATAGTTTGAAGGTTGGTGTGTCCTAGTCTCCTATGCCACAATTCTGTCTCTTTAGTGGAGGCAGCAGAAAACAGACAGACATTTGCCATAGGATTGTCCTTCAACATATCAACCACAAACACATTGCCACTCCTATGAGCAACAAGTTATGCTTTGCTCTCAGCAATGATGGTATCAATCTTTTTCACCACTTCTGGCCCAATAATCTTACAAGTTTTCTTATTGAAGAATGAGCAATAACCTTTGTCACTCATTTGTGATACACTAAGAAGATTAAATTTAAGATTATCAATAAGATTGACATTTTCAAATTTGAGTTTCCCAGCTTGAACAGTCCCTGAACCCAACACCTTACCTTTTGAATCATTACTATTGGATCAGTATATTGCTCTTTTGTTTGAACTTGCTAGTTTGACACTTAAGTGTTTAGCAAGTTCTTGATGAGTGATAGCACAGCGGAATGTTTATAAGTTTAAAGCTACACTTATCAATAGGAGTTATTACTCCCCCTGGATTCAAGAACTAATAAATGATATGTATTTATTGAGAATCTAAGTATTGAATGAGAATGAAACACTTTGACAGATTCTCAATAAACACGAAATGGAAATAACAATAATAAGTGTTGAAGGATTTCTGTATTAAAATCAATGTCTAAAACAGAGGGATGAACCCTTCTATTTATAGACTTTACAAATACATGAACCTTGCCAAAAGCAAGTTCAGAAACAAGTTGCAACAAGTTGCAGTCTTGGAACTTGTACATATAGCAAAAAGAAACATTAAAGTAATAAACTACTGATACAAAAAGGCGGTGGAAAAGATCTTCATGTAAGTATTGATGAATGACAAACTACTGATGAGTAGTTTGTCTTCAGTAGTTCTTCAGTAGAAGTGTCTGGTTTGAACTTCAGAACTTCTGATGACTTTTCTTCTACAGCACTTCTGAATCTCTTCTTCAGCAGTTTGATCCTTCTTCTTCAGCAGTTCTATACTTAGAATATTTTGACAGAAGTGAATTAGACTAAGGTTTGCAAAAGTGGTTTCACCAATCCTTTTTGTCCTAACAATCTCCCCCTTGATTGATTAAGCCAAAACCTTACTAATTCCTTATTGTTCTTTTCTGTCCTTCACAATTTTCCATATTCCTTTGAACATGGAATTCTTGAGCTGGTTGAGCTGTTCATCAGTAAGAGACCCTTTTTGTGGTTCTAAGCGTTGGATTGTAAGCAGGTCTTTGGTTGATAGTTTCTTCAGATCATTCATCGACCTATAGGCCCTGCTTGTCTGATCTCTTCTTGTCACAATTACTGAGTTTCTATCAGTAAAGGACCATGTGATGATTGGTTCTTTAGACTTGTCAAAGTCTAAAGTGTAGGGAACCATTGTGGTACCCTGGGTTTCTCCTGAGTGTTGAATGTTTTCAACTTCAGTGAATCTCAGGTGGGATTCACTTCCCTGCTGTTGTTCCATCACATTAGGTATCTGAAATGTTGGCAAATGATGTTCAGTTACTACCTTAGTGTGTAGTTTGTCTGTGATGGTCTTCTGGATTTGATATGCAAAGGTGGAAGGATCCTTGAATTGTGTGATCAGAGGCTTTTCTTCTATGTCAAAATCTGAATGGACTACTGTACTACCTTCTAGTAGTACCATTCAGAAATTAGTCTTTACCTTCTCCTCTGATTTCTTTCTCTGAGTAGCTGGTCTTCTTTGAACACCAGAAGTTCTAACTACTGAAGTTGAAACTTTAGCAGTTTGAAACTTCTCTGGATTTGCAGCCCTTGCAGCCATATATTTTCTATATGTGTCCACCAATCTTTCTTCTTTCCATTTGAACACTGAGGCTTTTGAACCATAACCATTAGCTACCAGTTCTTCTATCATCTGAGCTCTCTTGGCCTTTGTGTCTTTACTTGTTGCAAGTTTATCTGCAATAAGTTGAGCTCTTCTTGGCAGCTCTTCCATAGAGAGTCTCTTCAATGTGTGGGCTTTGATTTTGCTATTCTTTGTAATGTCAGACATCAGTTGATGCCTTTTATCTTCTTCAGCAATCTGGTATAGGCTAGCCTGCCTTTGGAGTTCAGCTTCATAAGCTTGAAGTTTTTCTTCATAGCTTAGATCCAAGTCATCCCTTTCTTCCAGTGTTTTCCAGATCTGATCTTCTCTGGCCTTCTTTTAGGCTGCACTAAACTTCTCTGGATTTGCAGCCCTTGCAAATAAGAGCTCTGATACCAATTGTTGGATCAGTATATTGCTCTTTTGTTTGAACTTGCTAGTTTGACACTTAAGTGTTTAGCAAGTTCTTGATGAGTGATAGCACAGCGGAATGTTTATAAGTTTCAAGCTACACTTATCAACAGGAGTTATTACTCCCCCTGGATTCAAGAACTAATAAATGATAAGTATTTATTGAGAATCCAAGTATTGAATGAGAATGAAACACTTTGACAGATTCTCAATAAACACGAAATGGAAATAACAATAATAAGTGTTGAAGGATTTCTGTATTAAAATCAATGTCTAAAACAGAGGGATGAACCCTTCTATTTATAGACTTTACAAATACATGAACCTTGCCAAAAGCAAGTTCAGAAACAAGTTGCAACAAGTTGCAGTCTTGGAACTTGTACATAAGGCAAAAAGAAACATTAAAGTAATAAACTACTGATACAAAAAGGCGGTGGAAAAGAACTTCATGTAAGTACTGATGAATGACAAACGACTGATGAGTAGTTTATCTTCAGTAGTTCTTCAGTAGAAGTGTCTGGTTTGAACTTTAGAACTTCTGATGACTTTTCTTCTTCAGCACTTCTGAATCTCTTCTTCAGCAGTTTGATCCTTCTTCTTCAGCAGTTCTATACTTAGAATATTTTGACAGAAGTGAATTAGACTAAGGTTTGCAAAAATAGTTTCTCCAATACTTAGAAAAACAAGAAGGCTGGTCCCAATACTATGAGATCAATGAGTTCTGGGCTAATGCTGAGACAGTGATGGTGGATGATGAAACCATGTGGTTTTGTGTGTGTGTATGAATCGAACAGTGTTTATGTTGCAGGTTCAGGGGTTTGAGAGCTTTCTTGAGAGAGAAGGAGGGAATTTTTGTTTTTGAATGGATAAGTGTTGAAAAAAGATATTTATCAAAAGTTTTTAACCGCTTGGAACATATTTATTAGAAGTTTTAAACCGCCTAGGTTAAAAACCTCATTATCAGAAGTTTTAAACTGACTAGGTCAAACTTCTGATGATGGGAAAAGTCTGATTTGCCCTTTTTTGACTAAACTGCTCCATTTTCTCTTCAGCAGTTTCGAACAGCTGATGAGAAATATTATATATATACTTTATTCATAACTTCTGAAGGTTGTTTTATCAGAAGTTAATCACTTTTTAGAAAATATCCCCATACTAATGATTTGTTCATCAGTAGTTTATCTCTTTTCAGAAGTTTTTCAAGTTTTTGAAAACAGATGTAAGTGAAAAAAAATTTTTTTGCAGAAAAATAAAGAGAAACACTTACAAATTTAGCATCCCTAGCATGGATACTAACTTCTGAAATGTTGATGTGTCAAGGGGTTTAGTGAATATGTTAGCTATTTGATTAGCGGTTGCTACATGTTTCACTTCAATCTTGCCTTTTTCATAGCAATCTCTTATGAAATGATACCTGATTTCAATGTGTTTAGTTTTTGAAAACTGAACAGGATTTTGAATGATGCTAATGGCAGATTTGTTGTCTACAAGCAATGGTGTCTTGGTCTCTTTGATTCCATAATCAAGAAGTTGATATTGGAGCCATTGTATCTGTGATGTACAACTTGCAGCTGCAATGTATTCAGCTTCAACAGTTGAAGTTGCAACAGATGTTTGTTTCTTTGATTGCCAGGACACTAGATAGTTTCCCAAGAATTGACAACCACCAGATGTTGATTTTCTTGACATTTTACACCCTGCATAGTCACTATCTGAAAAAGCTGATAACTTCGTATTGCTTGAAGCAGGATACCAAATTCCAAGTGTAGGAGTTCCTTTCAGATATCTGAAGATTCTTTTGACTGCAATAAGGTGTGATTCCCTAGGAGCTGATTGATATCTAGCACAGACACATGTTGAAAACATAATATCTGGTCTACAAACAGTTAGATATAAAAGGGAACCTATCATACATCTATACATGGTTTGATCAACCTGTTTTCCTTGATCATCTGGTTCAACTTGTGTGGTTGGTGTCATGGGAGTGGAACATGATTTACAGTCTTGTAAAGAAAATTTGTTTAATAATTCTTTAACATATTTTGATTGATGTATAAAAGTTCCATTTGATTGTTGTGTTAATGCATTTTGCGACTAAGGATTGGATATACTATAATTAACATATGTTAGGGGATAGCCGAAGGTACATCAGGATGGGCGAATGTAGTATAATGTGGGCGAAGGTGAAGATAAAGGGGCGAAGGTAGTATTGAACTGGACGAAGGAAGACAGGACATGGACTGAAGAACACATTCGACCACTCTTAGTGGGCGAATGTGGAATATGCACACATTCGACCTGTTGAAAGGGGCGAATGTGCAGAGTCTATAAATAGTTTTTGAGTTTTTGATTATGTAAGAAAGTTATCATTTGTGTCCAGGTTCAGTTCAGGTTCAGGAGTGTTTTTGAGAGTTTGTCTTTGTGATTCTAGATTAACATAAACAGTTGTAAATGCTTATTGATTGAAGTTAATCTATGAAAATGATATTGAAAATGATCTTGATTGTGTCGTGATTTGTATCTTATCAATTTGTTCAGATCTAGGGTTTCCGCACCTAGATTTGTGACTTGTATGATCATAGAATCCTGTTTTTAGATAAAATCCAACGCTCACAAAGTGGTATCAGAGCATAGAGGATCATACAACAACAAGTTTGATAAGATCAGAGTTGATTTGGACATGTTTTAGACAAATTATCATCTGTTTTTACAAAAACTCTTAAAAACATAGTTTTTGATCGATTTAAAGGTGATTTTGTGGTCGAATTCAAGTTTTCCAAGACTTAAAGTTGTTCCAAATCAAATCCGAAACATAACCTGATTAAGATCATTCAAATCCATGAACTTTTGAAAATCTCAGATCAAAATAACCGTTTTTCAAACAATAACCGTTTTTCAAAAATGAGATCTGCTGATATGGGGCGAACCTGGAACCTGGACTGAGTGTTGTGGGCGAATCTGACAAAAAGTGGGCGAACCTGAGTGTTTGAGTGGACGAACCTGAAAACTTGTCTAGAATTTTTCACATTCGGGTTGAAAATTCCACATTCGACCGTTCTTATTTGGGCGAAAGTGGAATTGTGATATTTTGTTTTACATTCTGGTCATTTCCACCTTCGGTTGATACTGTTTGGACGAGAGTGAGATCTTTTTGGACGAGAGTGAGAAATAGTGGACGAACCAAGGATAGTTTGGACGAAAGTACTATTTTTGGGCGAACCTAAGGATTTTTGCTGAAAATTTTTCTAAGTGTTGAGATTTTCAGATTGTGATCATGTGGCGTTTTCAGACTACTCAGGGATCAGCACCAACACAACCACAACAGCAGACAATGGACCCATGGACAGTGGCAGCTCAAAAGACGAACACGCAATCCTCACAACCACATAATTACATGACAACAACGAGCACGATGCCTCAGACTGTAGCACATCCGGCACTACAATCAGATTATTGGGGAGTAGCTGCAGCGGCGGTAAATACTCAAACCACTAATGCTATCTCTACTTTGATTAAGGATTTGTCTACAGGTAGTGGGACTCGGCCACCTAAGCTCATGGATATGCAAGAGTATAACCAGTGGCACACCATGTTCAAGATCCATCTGGAGGGCATGGGAGTTGAAGGAGCTGAGGCGTGGAGCATGATCGTCAAAGGATACACAGCACCAATTCTGGAGAATACCGGTGAGTTGATTCCTCTGGAGAGCTTGACTGAGGATGAAAAGAAGAAATACGTGGTGGAGAAGAAGGCGTTCTCTCAACTGACACAGGCGATCACAAGTGACCTGTTACATCAGTTTGGGACATGTACTACGTCAAAGCAGCTTTGGGATAAGCTGAAGAGGAAGCATGATGGTAACGAGAAAACCAGGAGTTTGAGAATGGAGGAATTGGTTAAAGAGTTTGATAATTTTTCTTTCATTAATAATGAAACTTTTAAAGAACTAACTCCGAGATATATGCATTTATTGTCTGAATTGTCTAGCTATGGTGTACAGATTCCCATGACTAAGCAGGTTGATAAGTTTGCAGATGCTTTACCACCACAGTGGGATCAGCATGTGGAGGTACTTAGAGAGAAAGATGCTTATCAATTTTGGACCATTTCAGAGTTTATTGAGAAGCTGGAGAACAAAGAGCTGGAGGATAGGAGGAAAGCTAGAAGGTCACAGATTCCTCAGAATCCGAGTCTGTATTTTGGAGGTACTTCAGTTTCAGCTGGAAACTCGAGCTCTGGAAGTGTTGCACCACATGTTGCATGTATTTCCAATGTCATGGATTCATCAAAACCAACCACCAACTACACACCACCACAATACAATTCCTACTCACAACCATCATACACAACACCACAATATACTTCCTACATTTCACCAGTCTCTCCAATGCAACAAGCTAGTTTTTACACCGCTAACCAAACACAACAACCATCAAACCAAGTTACTCAACATAAACAACCAGTGGTTTTGGATACATCCAACTTAGGAAATGTGACTGTGGAGGTTGCTCAGCAACACATTGCATTAGTCTCTGCTATGGTTTCATCCTACAATGGCTTGGTTGCTAGTCAGATTGGGAACAACAACTTGACCAACGAAGACTACGCACAGATCGATAAAGAAGAGATGGAACTCATAGACATTCAATGGGCTTTTGCGAGTATAATGAGGAGAGCAACAGAGTTCATAGAGAAAACTGGAAGGACTGACTTGGCAACTTCTCCCAACACAACCTATGGTTTCAATAAGGAGAAGGTTACATGTTTCAATTGTGGAGAAAAAGGACACTTCAAAAGGGAATGCACCCAGCCACCTAAACAAGGTAACCGAAACCCTTTCAATGCAAATTACCAGAACCGTCAACAAAACCAAGTTTCTTACCAAAATAACAACAACTACCAAAACCGAAACTTTAACAACCAAAACAGACAACCAAACACTCAAAACCAGATTCAAAACCAATCCCCTAATCACCCAAACCGAACAGTTGTACCTATCACTACACCTACTGAGACTCAACAGAATGCGAATCAGAACCAAGCTTTGGTAACTCAGCAGGATGAGAGGTTTGACTGGTCGGGTATGCAAATAGGAGTTGAGGAAGTGACTACTGGTGGGAATGTGGCATGTGTTGCCTATCAGGTTGATTTGGAAGAGTCGGTGGCAGTTGATGAGAAGAAAGAAACTGAGGAGAGTGAAAGTGATGATTCTGAGACAGAGATGGAAGTAGAGAATGAACCTGTTGAGGTTAAGGCTGAGGAGAAGAGTTCTGGGATGGTGATTGATTCAGTTTCTGATGTTCCCGAGGAGTGTAAATCAGTCTATTCAGATTGTGAGAGCGAATCAGACACAGAGGGAAGTGTTGATTCTTTGGATGATGATATTGACCAGTTGCTGGCAGAAGCTGATTTTTTGATGACGAGGAAGTCGTGCATAGCTGATGATGCTTTCACCAAGATCGACTACTCAAAGTTTTTCACTGGAAAGGAAGCTCATTTTGCTTTGATGGCCATGACCGAACCGCCAAAACCTGTAAGTTCTGAATCTAGCACTGATGTCATGAGTGATAAATACTGTGGGACTTGTGATAGATTGACAGAGGAGAATAAACAACTCCGAATTTCACGTGATAGTGCTATTCAAAACTGTCAATCTACTCGCAAAGAGTTAAATGCTTTTAACAAAGTCTTAGATGGCTATAAAAAGGACATTCCTGACTTGAAAAACACTTTGTCATTGAAACAATTGGCCATAAATAACTACATCAATGAAATTGAAAACACCAAGTTAGAAATGGCTGCCATTAAATGCTTTGCTGAAAAGGTTAACAAGAAGTTAGAAAGCTATAAGAATGTTGCTTATGTCGTGGATCATATCATTGATGATAACACCACCAACTACAAGTCTGTACCATCTCCGGTTCTTTTTGAGAACCATAACTATCATCAAGTTATACCGGAGAGTTCGGTGAAATCAGACTCATCATCAGAAATGGAATCTAATACCTCGAGTATTGGTGATCCATATCCTGAAGATGTGAGACCGATTTTGGGCTTGAACAGTGAGGGTGTTTATGCTGAGAGTGATAGTTCAGACTCAGATAATGATGATACTGGTAGTGATCAATCTGTTAATGAATGTGAGATTCCAAAAGAAAATCACATCATTACTACTGAACCAGTATCACCATCTGATCATATTCATCCGATGGCAAAAGCTATTCGTGATAAGAAGTCTGAAAAGTTTGATGTTAAGAAAAAGAATGATGTTAAGAATGTGATTGAAAAGAATGAGCTGAATGAACCAAGTGACAAACCTGTAAAGGTATTTTATCGGATGGAAGGATCCGATAAGATCATTGCTGATGAGGAATTTCCAATTAAAAACGTTAACTATTCTAAACTTGATAAAATCTGGCAAGAAAGCACAATTTGGTTTCCAAAACATGAGAGAACCAATGAAATTCCACCAGAAATCTTAAAGAAACTGTTTTCAGAAATTCCTCAAGAGCCAAAAATACATGTCACTGAGTTCATTCGACCAGATGATAAAGCAAATGGTTTTCATGAACCTTCTTACTCGAAAGGACCACTTCCTGAGAGTTTAAGAAATCAACAATATAATGATCAATTTCCTGTAAGATCATTTGCTTCACCAAATGCTCATTATGTGTTTGAGGAATATAGAAAATGCTTTAAATGTGGAGAACGCGGGCATTTACTTGCTCAG
Organism: Ambrosia trifida; assembly: GCA_028751855.1. NCBI lineage: Eukaryota > Viridiplantae > Streptophyta > Magnoliopsida > Asterales > Asteraceae > Ambrosia > Ambrosia trifida. The sequence continues at coordinate 56,700,658 of CM054128.1, read as the reverse complement.
TGTCCATATGTAAGGCACAAGAGACATGAAGTTGAGGTTAAGAATTCCATGAAAAAGCCGATTGATCATTATATCCCACCGCATAGACGGACTGTTCCTCAACAACAACATTTTCATAATCAAAACAATTTTCAAATGAGGAACAACCGTCCATTTCATTATGATCGGAGGAATCGGATTGCTATGGAACAATCTTGGAGAAAACCAGTGGTGAACACAACAGCTGCTAGACAAAAGGTTCCACAAAAACCAATTGTCAAGACAAATGTTGGACCTAAGTCTGTTAATTCAGATAAGGTTGCTAAGAAAGTTACTTTTAGTAACAATGTTCAGAAACCTATTGAGAAACCAAAATCTCAAATCCGTATTCTCAAAAGGTCTGAACAATCTTGGACACCTAATGGTTCTCCAGGAGCCTCTACGTCAAAGGTGAGTGAGAAAAGTGAAACTGTTTTGAAAAATCAGAAAACGGTTGATTCAAAACAGAAAGTTGTTGAGAAAGTCATTGAGAATGATTCTTTGAAAGCCAAAGTTCAAAGGCCCAAGACTCAGGCTTGGGTCCCCCGAAAGAACTAATTGTTTACTTTTTGTGTGCAGGGAGCTTCAGTTGGCCCTATTAGTAGTCTCTGGATTGTTGATAGTGGAGCTTCAGGCCACATGACGGGGGATTTGGCGTTGCTATTCGATGTGAAGAATATTAATGGTGGATATGTTGCGTTCGCGGGAAATAAAGGAGGTTATATCACGATGGAAGGAAGCGTGAGTAACGGGATTGTGACTTTCGAGCGGATATCTTATGTCAAGCAGATAGACTATAATCTGTTGAGCGTCAGTCAAATATGCGATAAACAATTTTCTGTGCATTTTGATGACAAATCCTGCTACATCCTCAAACCGGGCTTCAAGATTCCAAAGGAGTGGGTTATGTTGATGGCACCTCGAGTCAACAATCTTTACATTCTTGATATGTCCAAGGCAATGACACCACAGGGACAGATAACATGCTTTTTATCCAAGGCGACTGAAAAAGAATCGATAATGTGGCACCGCAGGATGGGGCACATTCATCTGAGGAAAATGAATCAGTTAGTGAGAAATGGACTTGTCGATGGAGTAAACGTGAAACATTTCCATCTAAATGACAAGTGTGTGAGCTGCATGAAAGGCAAACAACACAGACAATCCCATAAGGTGAAGAAAGTTAACTCTGTTGAGATGCCGCTTGAGCGATTGCACATGGATCTTTTTGGACCAGTCAAGCGCAAAAGTCATCTTGGAGAGCTTTATTGTTTAGTCGTCACTGATGACTATTCACGATTTTCATGGGTGATGTGTTTGAAAAACAAAAGCGACACTTTTACCAATTTACAAGTTCTGTTCACTCGGCTGGAAAATATTTACAATTTGAAGATAAAAAGGATTAGGAGTGACAACGGGACGGAGTTTAAAAATGCAAAGATGGATGAACTTTGTGAAAGCAAAGGGATTCATCATGAATATTCAGCTCCGTATACCCCGCAACAGAACGGTGTTGCTGAAAGAAAGAATAGGACTCTGATTGAGGCTGCTAGAACAATGCTCGCTGACTCAAATCTTCCAGTAATGTTCTGGAACGAGGCGATTTATGCAGCTAATTACACATTAAATCGGGTTTTGACAGTGAAGAAGTTTGGAAAAACATCTTATGAGCTGTTACACCGACGAAAGCCCAATTTAGAGTATCTAGAACCATTTGGGGCGCCATGTACGATGTTGAATCCAAGCGAGAAGTTTAGTCCTAAAGCTGAAGAGGGATATTTTGTTGGATATGCAACCCCGCTCAAACGGGTATTCAACAAGAGAACTCGTCAAGTGGAGGATTGGGCTAACGTGGAAGTTCAACGTTACACACAAAATTTGCAAGGCACGGGCCCTGATTGGATGTTTGATTACAAAGATTTCTTTGAATCATTCAACCTAGATAGCCTGGTTGAAGAAGCTGTGATCAGATTACTTTACGAGTGTGAAAACGCGGCAACTTCACCATTGATGCGTCCAATCACCGTAAACCCCCCACCAGCTTCTAGTGATTCCAGTGTTCCTACACAAGAAGAAGAGTTATTTCAAGAAGCTTCAACTTCATTAGACACTTCAGAATCTGAAGATGAACAATTTGAAGAAGCTGTTCTTGAAAATGCAGAAGACTTAGAAGAGCAAACTGTGAATCCAACTCCAAATCCAGATGTTGCTTCATCATCTAACACGGGTAATGATCAGGATGCTACAGAGAACTTGACTGCTCAGACGGGAGTGATTGTACCTGTTAATCCGGAATCTCGGATTCATCGTATTCACCCGCTGGAGCAAGTGATCGGTGATCCTGGTAGTGGAGTGATGACCAGAGGGCAGCTTAAAAGCGTTAATTCGCCAGAGAGTTTTGGTGCTTTAGCATTGTATGCCAAAATTCAGAAATCTGGTAGCCAAAATGATTGGTCGTTTGCATGTTATGTGTCACAGGTAGAGCCAAGGACATACAAAGACGCTTTGCAAGAAGATGCCTGGGTTGAGGCAATGCAGGAGGAGTTATTGCAATTCCAGAAATTGGGAGTCTGGACGCTCACAGATTTGCCGCCGGGAAGAAAGAAGATTGGCACTAAGTGGGTGTTTAAGTGCAAGAAGGATGATCGTGGAGTTATTGTAAGGAACAAAGCCAGATTGGTTGTGCAGGGTTTCCATCAGATTGAAGGAATTGATTACAACGAAATCTATGCACCAGTAGCACGAATGGAAGCTATTCGGATGTTTCTAGCGTTTGCTTCGTATAAGAAATTCAAAGTCTATCAAATGGACGTCAAGAGCGCATTTTTGTACGGTAAAGTCAAGGAGGAGGTTTATGTCGGGCAGCCACCGGGCTTTGAGGACCCAATCCACCGGGACAAGGTCTACGTGCTGAACAAAGCTTTATATGGTTTGCACCAGGCTCCAAGACAGTGGTACGAGGAGCTAAGTACATACCTCATTTCCAAAGGATTCAAGCGCGGCCTCGTCGATTGCACCCTCTTTACGAAGAAGACGGGAGATGACTTGCTTCTAGTACAGATTTACGTTGATGATATTATATTTGGTTCAACTAACGAACTTTTGTGCAGGGAATTTGAAACTGTTATGCAGGAGAAGTTCGAAATGAGCGCTATGGGAGAAATGCAGTTTTTCCTCGGCTTACAGGTGGATCAAAGACCCGACGGGATTTTCATTCACCAAACGAAATACGTAGCCGACATCTTGAGCCGATTCCAGATGGAGGACTCTAAGCCGATGGATACCCCGATTCAACCCAATCACGGGATTGGAGTCGACGCTAAGGGGGAGCTGACAGATCCATTTACATACAGAGCAATCATCGGATCTCTGATGTATTTGACAGCGTCTCGACCAGATATTATGTATGCAACGTGTCTCTGTGCGCGTTACCAATCGAAGCCGAAACAAAGTCATCTGACGGCGGTCAAGCGTATCCTTCGATATCTGAAGGGTTGTCCATCAAAAGGACTTTGGTACCCTAATGATGATGATTTTGATTTTATTGCTTTTAGTGATGCAGATTGGGGCGGCTGTGACAAAGACAGCAAATCAACAACAGCCGGTTGCCAGTTTTTAGGGAGCAGGTTAATTACCTGGCAATGCAAGAAACAGACTTCCGTCGCACTGTCTACATGTGAAGCCGAGTACATTTCAGCCTCGAGTTGCTGTTCACAAGTGCTCTGGATCCAACAACAGATGGTCGATTACGGTTTGCAGTTTCTTAAAACCCCTATACACTGTGACAACGAAGCCGCAATTGCTTTAACTAAAAATACTGAAAATCATTCTAAAGCTAAACATATCCGGATTAAATATCATTTTATCCGTGATTGTTATGCTAAGGAGTTGATTGACATGGTCAAAATCCATACTGACTACCAACGTGCAGATTTGTTTACTAAAGCTTTTGACAGATCCCGCTTTGAATATCTTTTGAAAGTAAACAATATAAAGGAAAAACAGGACTAATCGGCTCCTCGGTTTATCATTTTTCGTTTTTAGTTTTAGTTTTAAATTTTTGCTAATTGGGAATTTCTCTTTGCTAATTGGGAATTTCTCTTTTCTATCATAATCCTCAAAGAAGTTGATGCTTTCGAGGGGGTTGTTTAATCCTCAAAGAAGTTGATGCTTTCAAGTGGATTGTTTCTTTCAAATTTTATTTTTGTTTTGTTTTTTTCAGAAAAATTTAAAACCCAAAAATATGTTCTTTATTTTAGGGGGAGTCATTTTATCAGAAAAACCAAAAACATTGAAAAATTTTCAAAAATACCTAAAAATTAGAAAAACCCAAAATGATTTCCTGGATAAAAAGAGGAAATGATAGTACATCAGTGGGGATCTGACACAGGCTAAAGAATTGTATAGTTTTAATGAGACGTATGTTGATTACGTGTGATATGTTGATAGGCTTCGTAGACTTTATATTGCGTGCATTAGTGATACAAACATAACAAACTACGCGTTTGTGGATGAACACCTCATGGGCATATGGTCTTAGTACCGTAATTTCGTTTGATAGGGTGTTTGTACAAAACTCGGAGGTTTAGGGTCGTTATGTTATTAGTTGTCTGGGGATAGCCTATCTGATCTTCTGCTGTAAGTCATTACGGACCTAGATCAGACAGGATGTCTTTATAAAAGAGCTTTATGCCAAAACCTAAAGTTACCGAATTGAGGAACTTTCCATGTTATATGATGATCAAAGATTATCTATAATATCGTATTGATCATTGATGCAAATCATGATTAATATCAGTCCTCAACCTGGTATGGTGCATATGTTACTTTGCTGCATTAATTTGCTGACCTGTATACCTCTATGCATTATATCTTGTACAATTACAGACGACAAAAGCATAATCACGCTTTACAATGAGTCTTTGTGCAGATTACTTCTTGATACGGGAGTATGTCGTGTGTGTGGGAACCACAATGTGTTAGTATAATACATCTAATTCGTATCATTTTAAAGCATTGCGTAATTGTCTGCATGTGAGCTTATGTGGATAACAATATCAGCAATTGCCGTGTCACATATTGTTCTCTAATGATAATATTAAAATAGATCAACGCTGGGTCCAGATTTCTCAGAAAACTGATATGATCCTCTTACCGGAAATCCCAAAATGTTTACTGTTTTCATTTACTTTAATGCATTTTATTTTGTTGCATTTTACTTTTATTGTCAAAAAGTTACAAAATCCAAAAAGATTTTAGGTGTGTTTTGATATAAATTTCAGAAAATCCAAAAGATTTGCATTTCTACTTTATTTTTGATATCCGGGGATGCTTGATGGTCAATTTCTGAGATTTGATAACACCATCTGGTCTTTGTAACATTCAAACTGTGAAAATTTGAGTTTTGGAAGCTTAACGGATTGAAAAATGTTGAACGGGATTCGAATTCGTGATTTGGCGAATTTTTCAGATTTTTCCATTTCACATTCGCCCCTTAAATGGGTCGAATGTGGAAAAATCTTCAAGTTCGACCGTTTTTGTTTTGGGCGAAGGTGGTTCTTTTCACTTCCGGGTGACATTTCCACTTCCGGGTATCACATTCCACCTTCGGGTCTTTAATTAGGGGCGAAGGTGGACAATATTCACACTCGTGCCATTAACTTGGGGCGAATGTGGTTTTTACCCACATTCGTCCACTTCATACGGGCGAACGTGGCACTCTATATAAACCTATTTCACCTTCGAGTTCCTCATTCAAAATTTTTTCAAACTTTCTGTCATAACAAGACCTTGTTGCTTGTGTTTTCTACGATTCATTGTATTGATCCCTTGATATTTCTGATCATTTTAAGCCTACTGTTGCAGGTAATGGACATCAAAACAGATCATTTTTGATCGTTTTCTGCACACGACCTAGGGTTTCCAGTTTTGGGATTTTTGATGATGTTTGATGTTTGATTTTGATAGACGATCATTTTATATAGGTTTTAGGGGGAGATTATTGAAGGAATTAGGATTATAACATGTTTAAATGACAGTTTTGATCGATTGAATAATGTTGAACCCTAATTCCACTTGAAAACCTATATAAACTGATTAATTGACAAAATTGGTAATAGACGAGTGTTAATCGGTATTATTAGCATACATTAGATTCAAAATTACAAGTTAAAAACATAAATGGCAAAATCTTAAATTTTTGGGGGAAAACTTTCCACCTTCGGTTGGTAAAACCGGGCGAAAGTGGAATAAGGTGAACGAAGGTGGAACAAAATGGACGAATGTGATGTTTAAATTAGAAATTTTTCACTTTCGACCATAATCATCTACCTTCGACCACAAAATCTCACATTCGGCCAATCCAAAAGGGGCGAATGTGCAGATCAGTTTTGACTAAATTTTTATATTTTTGTCGTTTTTGTGTTTTGACGCGTTTTATTGATTTTCATGTGCAGATGGCTGAACAACCAGAGAATATTGAAACTCCAGCAGTGAATGTTGAGACTCCAGCTGAGATAACTGTTCAAGATCCAGTCCCTGTAGCTGAAACATCTACACCGAGCAGTTGGCCTTTCGAACGATCGCAAAACTGTTGCGCGTATCTAGGAGACGTGGAGAAGAACACGGAGTTTACTGGGATTATAGAATTCCTGAAGAGGAGCAGGATTGTACATGCTCTAGCCACACCAACCATCATTTACAAAGACATAATTGAAGACTTCTACCAGAACGCTAAGTATGACTACTGGGAGAATCAGACTATCATCAAGAGCAAGATTCAGGAGATGGAGATGTTCTTGACTGAAGCTGACATTCGGGAGGCGTTACAGATTAAGTTCGAAGACAGTGAGGATCCCAGGGAGTTATCTTGGACAGAACAGAAGGCGTGCTTCTTAAGGATGAAATACAAAGGTCCAATCACTGACGGATCGATGTATAAAGGGAAGCTGGGAGTGCAGTACAAGTACTTTGCACATGTTCTGATTCATGTCTTTGGTTGTGTTAGTGGTGGTTATGACGTGATGAGAAAGAGTTTGAGCTCATTAATGGTTGCGTTGACACTCAACAAACCATTTAATGTGTCTGGGATGATTCTTGATCACATGCTGGAGATGCTGAAGGGTATTAAGTTTAAGAAGTTCATGTTGTATCCGAGGTTTCTAATGATGATCTTTGACTATAAGTATCCAATGCTGAAGAAGGATCCGACAATGATTCTAGGTCAAGATCACATGAATATTAGAACCTTGATGAGGATGAAAGGATACAAAGGTGTAGCTGATAATGAGAAACCACCTAACAGGAGATTGTTTGGCGCTTTGGCTCGTCCGGATTACACTGATCCAGGCAAGAACAAAGCAAGACATGATGATAGTGACTCAGACAATGATGATCCCTTAGTGTATGCTGATTCAAGCACTAAGCGGAAACGTCAAGTAGTCAATCCTGGAGCCAAAGGGAAGGGCAAAGGAAAGGCTATTGATCAGGGAAGCACAAAGCAACAGGCTGCTAGAAAGAAATCGACGGCGAAGAAAGGATCGGGCTTGGTGGATGAAGAGTCTGTGGATTCGGAAGAGACTGAGGTTGATGAACAGTGGGATTCTGATGACGAGAACGTAAGGACCACCAAACGTAAGGCCACTATGGTTGGTGAGTCTGAATTATTGAACCAGTCGATAGAAGAGTCTGAGAGAAGAAGGAAATCAGTTGAAGATGAAGGTTTGGGAGTTGATTTAGCTGAATTGAGTGTTGGAGATACAGTTGTTGTTAATTTGCCAAAGAAGACAAAGAAACAAAAGACTATGGCAAAGAAGTCTAGTGTGAAAGAACTGAGAGAGAAGGAGTTGGCTCAGTTGTTGAAGGGTAAGAGATTGCCTGATGCTGGAACACCTTCCAAGTTATCTTCACCAGTTGCTAAGAAGCAGAAGAAAGGGAAAGAGGCAGAGACTTTACCAATCGATCAGTTCAATATCGATATGGATAAAGTGCTCGATATGTTTAGGAAGCCTCAAAAGGAGAAAGCTGTTGAAGTTGAGCCCTCCAGATCTAAGTCAAAGAAAGTGACTGTAGATGACGATGTTATGAAACAAGTCAATAAGAAGATGGAGGACATGATGAAAATGCTGATTGCTCAACAAGCTGAAATCACTAAATTCAAGCAGAATGAGGAGAAGATGCTCCAAATTGTAGTTGCTTCGAAATCGAATCAGGATGATATTAATGATAAAATCAAACTGATTGAAGCAAAGAATGAAAAGCTTGAGAGGAGATGTGATAGAAACAAGAACAAGATCAAACTGATCAAGGCTGATAACAAAGAGTTAAAGAAAGAAAACAAACGTCTTTGTGGTTTAATTGAAGAGTTGTATAGCAGAGCACCCCAGTTGAAAGAGGGTGAAGAAGATGAAGAAGAAGATGAACAGAAAGTTGATTATGAGTATTCTGAATCAGAGAAAGAAGATGATGATGAAGAGGATGATGATGGATCGGATAAAAGTGATGATGACAACAATGATGATGATGATGACAATGATGATGATGATGATGGTGCTGAAGGTACAGGGAAGAAGAAAGGTGATGAGTTTAGTAGTGGAAGTGATCATGAAGGAGGAGATGATACTTCTAAGTATAGTTATGAGAAGAGAACACCACAGAAGAAGAAAGATACTGGAGAATCGAGTTCCAAGAAGAAAGGTGGGAATGTAGATTCGGATGAAAGTATCTTCTGGAACGAAAAGGTGAGATCTCTGTCTGATGATGCTAAACAGATATACAAGAATATGTTGGAGAAGAGGGAGTGGACCATTGAGTTCACTGGATGCTTCGCTGAAATATTCCAGACTGATGATTTGAGATATGAGCTGGAGTATGAAGATCCAGATCTTGAAGAAGGGGAACTACCTGCATCTGTGGCGAAAGAAATTTTAGATGGTCTCGCACAGAGGGTAGGTAAGACATTTGAGGAGTTTATGATGGATGAATCGATTCCTGATATTCCTGAAAAGGATATGGGAAGTCATTCAGATGATGTGCATACTCCAGAAAACAATGAAGTTGAGATTGAAGATATTACTCATGAGGAGTTTCCCCAGTATTTCAGAAAAGAAGATGAGAATGAAGTATTTCCTGACTTCACAGAGATACCAAACAAGTCAGCGAAATAGAAAGCAAAGAAAAGAAGCGAAGAGTTTGTTGAGAAAGTGTTTGGTGATGAAAAGAAAGATTCTTCTAATCAGTCTGATGAGTTGAAGAATTATCTGAAGAAGTTGAAGGAGATGGATGAGAACCGACCTAAACCTGAAGCTCAAGGTAAGTTTTATCGATTTCATAATGCCAAGTTCAAAGGCAGAGCTCTTGGGTGGACTTATCTAGGCAGACTGAAGTGTATTGCTGCGAAATGGGAAACCGGAATTCTGTATTTCAACAGATTCTGTGATTTGCTTACTCTACCGTACTGGGCGGTGAGAGATTTATGCAGATTCCCAATGTCAGGTGCCGAGGTAAATGGATCGCATGTTGGTTGGTGCGCAGACAAATTGGTTTGGGAGAGTCGCACAAGATGGAACAGGTTCAAGCCTCAATATCCCCGTAGAAAAGAGCATAGGGATATTGATCCTCAAACCAACATGAAGCGTGTGACTTTGATATATAAAGCACCAAATGTGATGAGAAAGATACCATTGATGCCAATGCCACAGCATTTCAGTGCTGATTTCATATTCTGGTATTACGATTGGAGGAAGGCAGAAGCAGTGATTGTGTTGAGGGATGGAAAGGATAAATACAAGCATGTTCATGTATTTGATCCTATGTGGCTGATAAACTGCACATTCGAAGACATCATCATGTTGTTCTTTAATCCGATCTATTATGAACCCAATGATTTTGCTCAAGCGAGAAAGTATACTCAAGTTGTGGGAGTTTGTTTTGCATATGACATAAATGCAGGAAGCAACTTGGAGGGTAAACTTGGCAAGACTGTGAAGATCGCCAATGTGTCAAAGCCTGTGAAGAAAACATTCGAGCCGCCAATGACTGATGAGCAAAAGAAGCAGCTCAGAATAAAGCTGATGAACAAGACGATGGACTATCAGAGAAAACTATCCAATCAATAGTCGAGGGGGAGTTTGTTAATGCATTTTGCGACTAAGGATTGGATATACTATAATTAACATATGTTAGGGGATAGCCGAAGGTACATCAGGATGGGCGAATGTAGTATAATGTGGGCGAAGGTGAAGATAAAGGGGCGAAGGTAGTATTGAACTGGACGAAGTAAGACAGGACATGGACTGAAGAACACATTCGACCACTCTTAGTGGGCGAATGTGGAATATGCACACATTCGACCTGTTGAAAGGGGCGAATGTGCAGAGTCTATAAATAGTTTTTGAGTTTTTGATTATGTAAGAAAGTTATCATTTGTGTCCAGGTTCAGTTCAGGTTCAGGAGTGTTTTTGAGAGTTTGTCTTTGTGATTCTAGATTAACATAAACAGTTGTAAATGCTTATTGATTGAAGTTAATCTATGAAAATGATATTGAAAATGATCTTGATTGTGTCGTGATTTGTATCTTATCAATTTGTTCAGATCTAGGGTTTCCGCACCTAGATTTGTGACTTGTATGATCATAGAATCCTGTTTTTAGATAAAATCCAACGCTCACATGTTGTTTAATCTGCAGTCCCAAAAAGTACTGCAGTTCTCCCATTGTACTCATCTCAAATTTTGATTGCATGAGTTTCTTAAATTCATCACACAATTTTGTGTTTGTTGAACCAAAAATGATATCATCAACATATATTTGAACAAGTAAGACATGATTTTCAACATGTTTTATGAAAAGAGTTTTATCAATGGCACCTCTTGTGAAGTTATTTTTGAGTAAAAAGGTTGAAAGTGTATCATACCAGGCTCTTGGAGCCTGTTTGAGCCCATAAAGAGCTTTGTCTAGTTTGTACACCCACTCAGGATGAGAAGGATCCTCAAACCCAGGTTGCTGACAAACATACACTTCCTCTTTTAGTTTTCCATACAAAAATGCACTTTTGACATCCATTTGATAAACTTTTATTTTGTTGGAAATGGCATAGCCTAGAAATAACCTGATGGCTTCAAGCCTTGCAACTGGAGCAAAGGTTTCATCATAGTCAATTCCTTCTTCTTGAGAGTAACCTTGTACTACCAGTCTTGCCTTATTCTTGATTATAATACCAGCTTCATCTTGTTTGTTCCTGAAAACCCATCTTGTGCTAATTGGTTGCTTGTTTGGTGGTAGGGGACAGATTTCCCATACCTGTTGCTTGTTGAATTGAAGCAATTCATCTTGCATTGCCTGCACCCAATTGTTGTCTTTGAGGGCTTCTTGGTACTTCTTTGGTTCCAACTGTGAAATAAATGCTGAGAATAGACAAAAGTTGGAAAGCTGGTTTCTTGTAAGAACACTCGATGCAATATCACCCATGATTTGATCAAGTGGATGGTCTTTGTGTTCGATCAGTTGTTGTTAACCACTGACAGGTGTTGGTGGCTCATGTTCTTCAAACAAACTACTGAGGTCTATTATATCTGGTTCAGCAATTTCAGCGTCTTCAGTAGTTGCAGGTGCTGAAGCAGATGTTTGAGTTTGTCCTTCAGTATTTGTTGAATCAGAAGTTTGTGAAACTTCTGATGGTTTTGAAGTTGACTTAATGACTGTTTGAGGAGTCCATGGTGTTGGATCCTCATCATCAAACCTTTGATCACCATAATAAGTAGGTTTGGATGAAGTGACAGTCTTTTCAGTTCCAAAATGGAAGCTGTCAAGGTCAAAAAGTTCAGCAGGATGTGCTGGAATGAGAGTGTATTTTGACTCATTGAACTTGACATTCGGTGTTTCTTCTACTATCCTGGTTCTTGAGTTAATAACCTTGTAGGCTTTTCTAGTTGAGGAATAACCAAGAAAGTAACCTGAGTCAACTTTGGCAGCAAACTTTGAAATAGATTCCTTGATGTTCAAGATGAAACATTGACACCCAAAAGCCCTGAAAAAGGAGATAAGGGGCTTTATGCCATGAAAAACTTCATAGGCAGTCTTTGAATGTCTCTTGACAACAAGAACTCTATTTTGAACATAACATGATGTGTTAACTGCTTCTGCCCAAAAGTATAAAGGTAGGCCAGAATCAGCTAACATTGTTCTTGCTCCTTCTATTAAAGTTCTGTTCTTCCTTTCTACCACACCATTTTGTTCAGGAGTTCTGGCAACACTGAATTGTCTAATAAACCCTTTAGACAAACAGAATTCATCCAGAGTTTTGTTCCTGAACTTTGTCCCATTATCACTTCTAATGGTTTTGACAGGTAGAGAGTATTGCTTCTCTACTTGTAGAATGAAGAACTTGATGATTTCAGCAGCCTTATCCTTGGAAAATAAGAAGAATACCCATGTAAATCTTGAGTAGTTATCAATGATGACTAAGCAGTACTTCTTCTTACCAAGGCTCATGATTTTTACAGGCCCAAATAAGTCCATATGGAGTAGTTGAAGACATGCAGTTGTTTTTGATTCTTCAATAGACTTATAGGAGGACTTATGTTGTTTACCCTTTAAACAGGATACACAGTGTTCTTGACACTGGTATACTTTTAAGGGTAGACCTCTGACCAAGCCCATTTTTGTGACTTTATTTATGGTTTTAAAGTTCACATGACCAAGTCTCCTGTGCCAGAGATCAGTTTCTGAAGTTGATGCCCTTGAGAAGAAACAGGCAGTGTTATTCAGTACTTTGTCTTTTTCAATGTCCACTGCATAGACATTGCCACATCTTTTGGCTATTAACAAAGTATGATCTTCAATGATCTTCTCTATCAACTTCTGGCCTTCTGGTGATATGATCTTGCATGCTGTCTTTGTGAAAAAGGAAGAATATCCTTTATCACACATTTGTGACACACTTAGCAAGTTGTACTCAAGGTTTTTAACCAGATTGACCTTGTCAAACTGTATTTTGCCAGAGGAGACATTGCCATGTCCTAGCACATATCCCTTAGCATTGTTCCCAAAGGATACAGATCCATCTCTTTGACTGATAAAATTGTTTATCAGGTATCTGCATCCTGTGATGTGCATTGAGCCTCCACTGCCTACATACCAAATGCTATTTAAGCCTCTGGAAACTCTCTGCACAATATAGCAAATCAGTTAGATTTAGGAACCTAAGCCAGTTTGGCTTTGGGTTTGCTCTTGAGAACATTTACAGTTTGTTCTTGACTAAGTTTAGAAATCCATGTCTTTTTGGCAATGGATTTTGCATTAAGAACAATGGTGGTATCCTTTTGAGGACCACCATCAACTTTGGTCATCAGTAGTTGTACCATGTTCATAAGATCTTTAATCTCAGCAGTTTGTGAAACTGCTGATGATTCAGGTCTAACTACTGATAGAGAATTTTGAGAAAAAGACTTTTATTGAGATTTTGTCTTTTTCTGAGAAAAGGTTTTTGCTGGTTGTTGTTTCTTGGGAGAAAAAGTTTTTACATAATCATTTTTTATTTGTTTTCCCACAACCAGTTGTTGATTTTTCTTGTTGAACTGAATACCTTTTCTATATCTGCAAAATTCTGTTTTGGGGTTGAACAGACCACAAATTTCACATTTTTTGTCTTTTCTTTCAAAGACAAGTTTCTGACTATTTTAATTGGTTTTAGGTCATCAGTAGTTTTTAGGTTCTCAACTCCTGATGTAGTTGAAACTACTGATGGCTTAAAGTCAAATTTAATCAGTACTTCTGAAGAACTTTCTTTGTGAGTTTTTAGAAAGTTTTCATGGAAAGATGTGCATTCTTCCTCTTCAGAAGTTTCACCTGAAACAATTTTTCTCCCATCTTCAGTAGTTTTGGGAGAGAAATCTGTTGGTGTTTCAGTTTGATTGTACCCTATGCCAAACCTAACATTTGAAGCACTTTGTTTGTTTAGCAATAATTGGTACCCCTTACAAGATTCCACCCATTTTTCACATGTGACCTTGGTGTCAGCAAGCTCTTGTCTGACATTCCCCAGGTCATTAATCATGATTTTAATTTGTGCTTGGGTTTCAATAGCAGAGTTAGATAATTTAGAAACTTCTTTTGTTTTTGCAGAAATTTTTCTTTCTAAATCACATTTCATCTGAGTGAATTTTCTCTCAGAGTCATTTGCTTTTCCTTGTAAGTGCACATTTGTCTCTCTTATGAGAGCAAAAGATTCTTTGCATGAATTTGAACATAATTTTGTTAAAGATTCTTTTGATACCCGTGACAAGGCAGATTTTGAGGAGCATCCCTCAAATGCCATTAAGGCAAAGTTCTTTCTGCCATTGTCAGGCTCTCCCCAGTTGATGTCAAACATTTTGTTGTCTGCATCAGGATTGCACTCTATGGTGTCAAAAGGAAGACTGCTCCAGTCAACATACCCTGAAGTAAATAAACTTTGTTGAGAGGGTTGTTGTTGTTGTGGAGGTTGTTGAGCAGCTGGAAAGGGAGGGATTGATTGTTGGCTCTGCATCTGTTGAGCAGGCATCTGTACAGATTGTACTTGTGGCACATATTGGTGTTGTGGAGCTTGTGCCTGTACAAAATGTGCACTCCCTTGTGTTCCATTATTCCTGTTATAATTGGGGTTAAAATTGTTTCCAGACTGAGATTGGTTAAAGCCAGAGCTTCTACACTCTCTAGCAAAGTGTCCCAACTTTTGACACTTGTGACATCTAAGTTTAGATTTGTCAAAACCATTTTTTGTAGAACTGTTAAGTCCTGGAAACTTCCTTCCTGACCTTTTGTAAAATTTATTTGTTTTTAAACTTAACATGGCCAGTTGGTGCAAAATATCCATTTCTTTTAGGTCATCACTGTTGAAACTATTTAAGTCATCCATGATAAAACACATGTTATCAGCAGTTTGACCAAAGTCATTATTGTCATAACCTGGGAATGATCTTTCAGATGAGATCCCAGCAGTTATGTCAATGTGGTCAAAAGATCCAAAACTATTTGAACAAGTTGGTGAGTCTTGTCCCAATAGTGCTGTACTACCTGGTAGATAGTCATCGGCAGTTTTGCCAGAATTTTGTAACTTTTTCTTTTGATCAATTTCTCTCTCAAAAGTAAGTAATCTCCCATGCAGTTTTGTAAGAGTGAGGGAGCTAAAGTCTGGTGAAGATCTTAAGACTATTGAGTATGTTTCCCATTTATCAGGTAAAGACCTTAAAAATCTATGAAGCATAGATACAGTTGTGTAGGTCTGACCATTTAGCTTTAGCTCAGATATTAATGAGGAAAATCTTTCAAATTGATGTGTTAAAGTTTCCCCATTAATGTGAGCAAAAGTTTCATATTGTTGAGCCAAGATTTCTCTGGTGTTGGCAATCACCTCTTCAGTTCCTCCAAACTGTTCTTTTAGGCAGTCCCAAAGCTCTTTGGCACTATCAGAATGTAATAGGCCAGAGTAGATTTCATTTGGGAGTGCCATTGTCAACATAGAAAAAGCTTTTGCATCAAGCTCAAGTTTTAGGAAATCATCATCAGTATAGTCTTTTGGTTCTTTTGGAATCTCTTCCTTAGTTTCAAGATTTATATTTACTGGTTTATGAGGACCATATATCACAGATCTCAAATAACCTGTGTTGGTCTGTGATAAGGTATGTGCCATTCTCTTTTGCCATATGTTATATTCATTTCTTACAAGCCTGGCAGGTTTAGTGGCAGAACCAGTATGATGATGATCCATTTTAAAGAGTATTGATTTGTCAAATATCTCTTAAAGTGATGGATGTTGATAAAAGTGAGCTTATAATCCTTTATTGAATATTCCGCTGTGCTATCACTCATCAAGAACTTGCTAAACACTTAAGTGTCAAACTAGCAAGTTCAAACAAAAGAGCAATATACTGATCCAACAATTGGTATCAGAGCACTGGTTTATCTGATCACATATCAATCTAACACATTGAGAATCAGACACAGGCTCTTATTGATTTTAATACAGAAATCCTTCAACACTTATTATTGTTATTTCCATTTCGTGTTTATTGAGAATCTGTCAAAGTGTTTCATTCTCATTCAATACTTAGATTCTCAATAAATACTTATCATTTATTAGTTCTTGAATCCAGGGGGAGTAATAACTCCTGTTGATAAGTGTAGCTTTAAACTTATAAACATTCCGCTGTGCTATCACTCATCAAGAACTTGCTAAACACTTAAGTGTCAAACTAGCAAGTCCAAACAAAGGAGCAAATGTGCACTTACAAGGAAAAGCAAATGACTCTGAGAGAAAATTCACTCAGATGAAATGTGATTTAGAAAGAAAACTTTCTGCAAAAACAAAAGAAGTTTCTAAATTATCTAACTCTGCTATTGAAACCCAAGCACAAATTAAAATCATGATTAATGACCTAGGGAATGTCAGACAAGAGCTTGCTGACACCAAGGTCACATGTGAAAAATGGGTGGAATCTTGTAAGGGGTACCAATTATTGCTAAACAAACAAAGTGCTTCAAATGTTAGGTTTGGCATAGGGTACAATCACACTGAAACACCAAGAGATTTCTCTCCCAAAACTACTGAAGATGGGAGAAAAATTGTTTCAGGTGAAAATTCTGAAGAGGAAGAATGCACATCTTTCCATGAAAACTTTCTAAAAACTCACAAAGAAAGTTCTTCAGATGTACTCATTAAATCTGACTTTAAGCCATCAGTAGTTTCAACTACATCAGGAGTTGAGAACCTGAAAACTACTGATGACCTAAAATCAATCAAAACAGTCAGAAACTTGTCTTTGAAAGAAAAGACAAAAGAATGTGAAATTTGTGGTCTGTTCAACCACAAAACAGAATTTTGCAGATATAGAAAAGGTATTCAGTTCAACAAGAAAAATCAACAATTGGTTGTGGGAAAACAAATAAAAAATGATTATGTAAAAACTTTTTCTCCCAAGAAACAACAACCAGCAAAAACCTTTTCTCAGAAAAAGACAAAATCTCAACAAAAATCTTTTTCTCAAAATTCTCTATCAGTAGTTAGACCTGAATCATCAGCAGTTTCACAAACTGCTGAGATTAAAGATCTTATGAACTTGGTACAACTACTGATGACCAAAGTTGATGGTGGTCCTCAAAAGGATACCACCATTGTTCTTAATGCAAAATCCATTGCCAAAAAGACATGGATTTCTAAACTTGGTCAAGAACAAACTCTAAATGTTCTCAAGAGCAAACCCAAAGCCAAACTGGCTTAGGTTCCTAAATCTAACTGATTTGCTATCTTGTGCAGAGAGTTTCCAGAGGCTTAAATAGCATTTGGTATGTAGACAGTGGAGGCTCAATGCACATGACAGGATGCAGATACCTGATAAACAATTTTATCAGTCATAGAGATGGATCTGTATCCTTTGGGAACAATGCTAAGGGATATGTGCTAGGACATGGCAATGTCTCCTCTGGCAAAATACAGTTTGACAAGGTCAATCTGGTTAAAAACCTTGAGTACAACTTGCTAAGTGTGTCATAAAGGATATTCTTCCTTTTTCACAAAGACAGCATGCAAGATCATATCACCAGAAGGCCAGAAGTTGATAGAGAAGATCATTGAAGATCATACTTTGTTAATAGCCAAAAGATGTGGCAATGTCTATGCAGTGGACATTGAAAAAGACAAAGTACTGAACAACACTGCATGTTTCTTCTCAAGGGCATCAACTTCAGAAACTGATCTCTGGCATAGGAGACTTGGCCATGTAAACTTTAAAACCATAAATAAAGTCACAAAAATGGGCTTGGTCAGAGGTCTACCCTTAAAAGTATACCAGTGTCAAGAACACTGTGTATCCTGTTTAAAGGGTAAACAGCATAAGTCCTCCTATAAGTCTATTGAAGAATCAAAAACAACTGCATGTCTTCAACTACTCCATATGGACTTATTTGGGCCTGTAAAAATCATGAGCCTTGGTAAGAAGAAGTACTGCTTAGTCATCATTGATGACTACTCAAGATTTACATGGGTATTCTTCTTATTTTCCAAGGATGAGGCTGCTGAAATCATCAAGTTCTTCATTCTACAAGTAGAGTAGCAATACTCTCTACCTGTCAAAACCATTAGAAGTGATAATGGGACAGAGTTCAGGAACAAAACTCTGGATGAATTCTGTTTGTCTAAAGGGATTATTAGACAATTCAGTGTTGCCAGAACTCCTGAACAAAATGGTGTGGTAGAAAGGAAGAACAGAACTTTAATAGAAGGAGCAAGAACAATGTTAGCTGATTCTGGCCTACCTTTATACTTTTGGGCAGAAGCAGTTAACACATCATGTTGTCACACCCTCAAATTCCACTTGCGGGGTTTTACCGCGAGGCGCATGACAAACCAGGATTCAAGTCAACGGTCACAATAAACAACACTATATGCATAACACAATATTCAGAAGATATAGTTATAAAGACATAAACTGTAGCGGAAGCTTTAATTGTTTACAACTCAAAAGACATAATTCGAATGTTTAATGAAAACCGTGCTCTAAACCCTAGACGTCCGTGCCGACTCGTGCGCCTAGATCCAATTGTTGCTACCTTAGCGACCTGAGAAAAACATGCCAAAGAGACGTCAACATATAATGCTGGTGAGTTCACAGGTTTGTTCAAAAGAGTTACCAAGTGTTACCATGTCCATACTATATCAATGTTACCAAGTACGCTAGCTAGGCGTATGTTTGTTACTACTACGATTGGAAACCATTACTAGACACGTTTAGCAATGTTCAGCATGTTTAAGCAGCCCGTGTGTTCAGCATGATACCAATGTACCTGTTCGAGACAATATGCACCCGTCTGGCCCTCCAAGCCGACGAGTGGGGCAGGTCACGCCCAATAGATCTATCAACATTTCCCCCGTTGTGCAACCCCGCACATTCATGGTTTCCCCCGGGACTTTCCAAAAGATCGTATAGCAATATAAAGTTAAAACCATAGTATGACATAAGTTACCAAAACCGTTTAGCGCATGTTTTCTCCCCCAAAAGTTAAAGCAGTAAAAGTGGGGCCGTGAACTCACCTTAGATAGCGTTCCTCAAATATATGTAAAGATGTTTAGCCCTTGATAATCCCTCTACCGGAGATCTATCAAAATGTTCACATAAGTGTTCCGACTAATAACCATAAGGTTATCTAGTCCCCGATTGTCCAGATCATAACCAAGTATGTTTTAAAACGTGTTTAAATGTTCAACCGACACACTAGACCGACCCGACATCCCGTTGGTGACCCATTACCCTAACTAATCAAGTACACATAGATTACACGCAAGGTTCAAGCATAAAACACTTAGTTTGTATCAAAAATCTCATTTTTGTTAACGTAGGGTCGAATGTGGCTGTAAGTGGTCGAAGGTGTCCCCAAAAGGTCGAATGTGGCTTTGAACTTCCACCTTCGCCCCTTTTCTTCCCACCTTCGCCCATTTATGGCACCTTCGCCCCTTTAGCTTCCAGGTTCGACCCCTGGAATCCACCTTCGCCCGTTCGACTGGCCGAAGGTGTTCCAGGTTCGACCCTGCTGTGTTGTTTACTCAAAAACGCGTCCAAAAACATCCGAAAACATCACGAAACATCATGAGTTACAGCAGTCAAGCATCATTAATATATTCCTACGAAACCCTACCAATTTTACCCCAAAATCTATCCGTTTTACAAGTTTCCTAAAATAGTAAATTATGGAGATGTCACATCATCATGCATGAAAATATTACCCAATTAGGAAACTTTCTGAAATCAATCAATAATCAGCTCATCATACTTGAATCATCATGAACAAGAAACCCCTATCATAACCTTATCATAACCATCCAAAAACAAGCCCTAAATCTAACTAAAACCCCTTTAATCGTCAAAACACCATCAACACGTGTTTAGTTTGCATAAAAACTCATTGTTTATGAATAGGTTTTATTTAGAAAGATATTAGGAAGGTTTTTACCCATAAAACATGTTGATATCATATCTGGACCCTTGGGGTTTAGATGAAAACAAGTTAAAATTGTTTAAAAAGGATTTGGAATGAAGAACACACCTTAGATTTTCACTTGTAATGATTTAGAGAGTTAGGTTATGAAAAACAAGCTCAAAAAATCCTTCCCCAATGATAATAGCTGATAGAGAGTGTTTGGAGGCGTTTAGGGTTTGTGAAATGGTGAAAAATGGCTAAGGATGGTATTTATACCAGGTCCAGGTTCGCCCATTTTATGTGGTAGAATGTGGAACTTTTCCACATTCGCCCATTTGTAATGGTCGAATGTGGAATCTTTCCACATTCGCCCACTTTGTTTCTACATTCGCCCATTTCTCAAGTTCCATTTCCACATTCGCCCACTATTTCCACATTCAGGTCATCAGCACTTTATAACACATGTTAACAGCACTCTTTAACACATGTTAACCTTTTTCCAGTTTGTCGTGTTTAACGCATTCTAACACATCTTAACACGTAAGCATGCATCCATAGTCTATACTTAGCATGTTTAGGCACGTATAATCATTTGTACATCGTTTAAGCAAGTATAAGTATACAATCCACCACACGACCCATAATCTACACATATACTTAATTAGTTCATGTAATGTCACCAACAACGGAACCCGGTACTAATGTATTCCCAAAACGACTCCCAATGATCCTCCAGATCATTGAACCCTGGACAATCCTAATTTGACCCGACTCAACTAACCCAGTTAAGTTTGTTTATAAACGTTTCTCGCTAAGGTAGACTTAGATGTTACTATTATGTTTAAGCCGAACATGCCGGGTGTCACATCATCCCCACGTTGAAAGAATTTTCGTCCTGAAAATTGCACGAAGCCCAAAAATGAAAAAGACGAAAAGGAAGAAAACGAAAAGAAAGGTTACCGGTTGTCACATCATCCCCACGTTGAAAGGGAATCTCGCCCCGAGATTCACTCTGCTTCAGCAGTAACATGCCTGGATTCGAACGCGCGCTTTGGAAAGAGATGAGGGTACTTAGCCTTCATCTGGTCCTCTCGTTCCCACGTGAACTCCGGTCCACGATCCGAGTTCCAACGACTTTAACAATGCGGATTTTACTCCGCCGAAGGCTACGAATCTTGCAGTCCAGAATCTCCACGGGTTCCTCCACAATGCGAAGACGATCATCAACCTTGATCTCTTCCAGTGGCACAACAAGAGATTCATCAGCCAAACACTTCCTTAAGTTAGACACATGGAAGACGTTGTGAACATTACCGAGCTCCGTCGGTAAATCAAGTCTGTACGCCACCGGCCCAATCCGTTCCAGGATTGCGAACGGTCCGACGTAACGAGGGTTAAGCTTGCCACGCTTTCCAAAGCGTATGACGCCCTTCCATGGTGAAACTTTCAGAAGCACCTTGTCCCCAACCTGGAACTCTAGCGGTTTGCGACGGCGATCGGCATAGCTCTTCTGACGATCCCGCGCAGCTGCCAAACGGTTACGGATCTGTACGATTTTCTCCGAAGTTTCGTACACCAGTTCCGGGCCAGTGAGCTGACTCTCGCCCACCTCGGCCCAACACAAGGGAGATCGGCATTTCCGTCCATACAGAGCTTCGAACGGAGCTGCCCCGATACTGGAGTGGTAGCTGTTGTTGTAGGAGAACTCCACCAACGGCAGGTGAGTCTCCCAACCCTTGCCAAAATCGACGACACATGCCCGCAGCATGTCCTCCAGTGTTTGTATCGTCCGCTCACTCTGCCCGTCAGTTTGCGGATGATAAGCCGTACTCATATCCAGCTGAGTACCCAAGGCCTTATGAAGAGCCTTCCAGAACCGCGAAGCAAAGCGGGAATCACGATCAGAAATGATAGAAACAGGCACCCCGTGCCGGGAGACCACCTCCTTAAGGTAGAGTCGAGCTAACCGCTCGAGTCCATCCGTTTCCTTAATAGGTATGAAGTGTGCCGATTTCGTCAACCGGTCGACGATCACCCAAATCATGTCGCAACCACTTGGCGATCTCGGTAGTTTGGTGACGAAATCCATCGTGATCCGCTCCCACTTCCATTCTGGAATCTCAGGTTGCTGTAGGAGACCAGACGGCTTCTGATACTCCACCTTGACCTTAGCACAGGTCAAGCATTTGCTCACATAGGAGGCTATATCAGCCTTCATGTTCGGCCACCAATAAAGTATCTTCAGATCCTGATACATCTTATCGGAGCCTGGATGAATAGAATACCGGGATTTGTGAGCCTCGTCCAAGACAAGCTCCCGTAATCCCCCGAGTAATGGAACCCAAACACGCCCAGCGAAGTAGTGTAGGCCATCAGACCTAAGCTCAAGGTGTTTGTCCGCACTGTGCATCGTTTCGGCCTTAAGGTTTTCCTCCTTTAAGGCATCCACCTGAGCCGAACGGATCCGGTCAGGCAAGGAGGAATGAATGGTAAGCTGCAAGGCTCGGACACGCCGAGGCTTCGCCGACTCCTTCCTGCTCAAGGCATCCGCCACAACGTTTGCCTTGCCAGGATGGTACTTAATCGCACAGTCGTAATCGTTCAAGAGTTTAACCCAACGACGCTGCCGCATGTTTAACACCTTCTGGTCGAAAATATGCTGGAGACTCTTGTGATCGGTGTAAACTTCACACTTGGTACCGTACAAGTAATGTCTCCAGATTTTCAACGCAAAGACTACTGCACCCAGCTCCAAGTCATGAGTAGTATAGTTCTTCTCGTGAACCTTGAGTTGACGAGAAGCATAAGCGATAACCTTCCCGCGTTGCATCAACACGCAACCGAGACCCCGAATCGAAGCATCACAGTACACCACAAAATCATCCGTACCCTTGGGTAAGGATAAGATAGGAGCAGAACAAAGTTTAAGCTTCAGCATCTGAAATGCTGATTCCTGTGGTTCGCCCCAGTCGAACTTTCGGTCCTTCTGGGTGAGAGCAGTGAGGGGTTGAGCGATCTTCGAAAATCCCTCGATAAAACGCCGATAGTAACCTGCAAGACCCAGGAATTGCCGCACCTCAGATGGCGTCTTTGGTGCTTCCCAGTCTTTAATAGCTTCGATCTTAGCCGGATCGACATGAATTCCCAGTTCATTCACCACATGCCCTAGGAATTGAACTTCGCGTAACCAAAAATCACACTTTGAGAACTTAGCATACAACTGCTCCCGTCTCAGAAGTTCCAAGACCAACCGCAGATGTTCCTCATGATCCGCCTTGTTCTTGGAATAAATCAGAATGTCATCAATGAACACGATAACGAACTTATCAAGGTACGGCTTACAAACACGGTTCATCAAATCCATAAACACTGCCGGTGCGTTAGTGAGACCGAAAGGCATGACCAAGAACTCAAAATGGCCATAACGAGTGCGAAAAGCAGTCTTCTGTATGTTAGCTTCCCTGACGCGTAACTGGTGATAACCGGACCGCAAGTCAATCTTCGAGTAGTAGCTGGAGCCCTGAAGCTGGTCAAAGAGATCATCAATGCGAGGAAGAGGATAACGATTCTTGATGGTCACTTTGTTCAGCTCACGGTAATCGATACACATACGAAGGCTCCCATCCTTTTTCTTCACAAACAAAATAGGAGCTCCCCACGGGGACGAGCTCGGTCGAATGAAACCCTTTTCCAAGAGTTCCTGTAACTGGCTGGATAACTCTTGCATCTCGGGTGGTGCAAGACGATACGGGGCTCGGGCAATAGGAGCTGCGCCCGGAGCGAGATTAATACCAAACTCAACCTGACGATGGGGAGGAAGACCAGGCAAATCGTCAGGAAACACATCAGAAAAGTCACGAACCACCAGGATATCCTCGATCTTCTTCTCATCGTCAGTAGAAACGTTTACAAGTGCCAAAATGGCCGAACAGCCCTTTCGAAGATACTTACGGGCTTTCATGCTAGAAATGATACTCAGCGGAGCACCGCTTTTCTCGCCATGAACCGAAAGAATCTCTCCATCGGGGAGAGGGATCCGAATAACCTTGTCAAAGCAAACAATCTCTGCACGATACAACGATAACCAATCCATGCCCACAACGACATCGAAACTACCCAAAGGTACAGGCATAAGGTCAATGGGGAATGACAGACCCGACAGTTCCAAGTGACACTCCCTAAGGATATGAGTCGCCTCGATGTTCTTACCGTTAGCCAATTCTATCAAATACTTAGCCTCTAAAGGTGTGGGTATTATATCTAGCAACTGACTAACATCCACAGATACGAAGCTCTTATCGGCACTAGAATCAAATAAAACAGAAACATAGCGATTGTTGAGAAGGAACGTACCGGTAACTGTGTCTGGATCCTGCCTAGCCTCCGCAGACCCAATGACGAAAGCACGCGCAGTCCTGCCTCCGCCGCCATTCCCATTACCGTTACCGTTTCCGCCCCTCCCATTATCGCCCTGCTTTAGCTTGGGACAATCACGCTTGAAGTGTCCCGTGTCACCACAGTTGTAACACCCCTGCCTCCCCTGAGTCCCCTGAGCTGCAGGAGCAGGAGTAGCCGCAGGAGTCTGAGTTGGGGTGAGCGACACCTTGCAATCCCTAGCATGGTGCCCCAACTGATGGCACCGATGACAACGGGCTCGATCACAATTCCCGGAATGGTGAAAGCCACACTTGTTACACTTGGGATGCTTCCCAATGTATCCACCTGTCTTCTGCGAAGAAGACGACCCAGATCATTCAATCTTCTTGGCCGGTTGAGACGGCGCCGGCACTGCACTCTTACTCACATTCTCCCATTTCCTCTTGTTGCCCTCAGAACCCTTCACAGTCGAGCCCTTGGGAGGTAAAGCACCTTCCAGAATCTTCATGTTGGTCATCTTGTGTGCAGAACGGACGACCTCAGCCAGTGTAGGGAGGTTCCCAGCAGCCACTAACCCAGCAATCTCCGGCACCAACCCAGAGATGTAGTGCTCAATCCTACGGTACTCAGGTGTGTGCATGTCAGGACACAACACCGCCAGCTCATTGCGTCGCACAGTATACTCTTCAATCTCGGACCCCACCATCTTGTAGTTCCAGACTTCATGTTCCAACTTCTGCACTTCCTCCCTGGGACAGTACTCGCTCTTCAACAACCGAACAAAATCCGCCCAAAGCATAGCATGAGCTTCCCCCAAGCCCATGTTCTGCGTCGTAGCATTCCACCATGTCAAAGCAGGACCCTTAAATGTCGCAGTGGCATACTTGACCCGATCTTCAACAGGACAGTTACACATCAAGAAAACAGATTCAACCTTCTCCAACCATCGGAGCAGTCCCACTGCCCCTTCAGTTCCAGCGAAGTTGTGGGGCTGACAGTCCCTAAACTTCTTGTAAGAACACTGAGGTGGAGGCGGGTTGATAGCAGCACCTGAAACACGACACAAAGATAAACCACAAAGGAAACATGACACCCAAGAACGAAAGAAGGCAGGTAAGAACCAACTTACCACCCCTAGCATTGTGCCCAGCCTGGAAAGCAGCCAAGGCTATGTTCACTTGCTGTTGAAGCAAGTTGTTCAGCTCTGCTTGGGTCATGTTGATGTTACCACGACCACCGCCACGACCACCGCCGCCACGACCACCACCACGACGTCCACCACCACGTGCGCCCGACATGATCTGACAAATCAGAAATCGAGAGATTCAGATTCACTGCTAGTGTCAACCACTAGTAGCTAGAAAAGTTACACCTAGACCCAATCCGGGACTATGCATCCAAGTTCAGAGTCCACTTGAATTCTCATGCATTTCAGTTTATGATTTCGTGTGCACCCGAAATGATAAACTGCTCTACATGGTCCTCCAAGCTTTCCCTCAGCTTGAACTCAAGTCGCCGAATGTCGGCATCTAGCATCATGCTATCACAAGCATAAGTGCACAAGATAATGTGTAAGCAAGTGCGTCTATTGGGGTACGAAAGGGAGACGTCCGAATCCTGGACAGACCTCGAGAGTACGCAAGACTACCCCAATACACGACACTGCCGTGCAAAAACCAACGAGTCAACTCCTTCTCCTTCAAACCCCGAAGAAGAACATAAGAGTGTGTAAAGCCAAGAGCGAGGACGGATGATGTAACAGAGAAGTGCGATGATGATGTAAAGACACCCCGACAAAATTAGTACATGTTCCAAACCGACTCAAGTATGTGACCGTCTAGTGTGTGCGACTCGGCTATAGACTAGACTCTAAATGCAGTCCTAGTTCACTATAAACCTGGCTCTGATACCAATCTGTCACACCCTCAAATTCCACTTGCGGGGTTTTACCGCGAGGCGCATGACAAACCAGGATTCAAGTCAATGGTCACAATAAACAACACTATATGCATAACACAATATTCAGAAGATATAGTTATAAAGACATAAACTGTAGCGGAAGCTTTAATTGTTTACAACTCAAAAGACATAATTCGAATGTTTAATGAAAACCGTGCTCTAAACCCTAGACGCCCGTGCCGACTCGTGCGCCTAGATCCAATTGTTGCTACCTTAGCGACCTGAGAAAAGCATGCCAAAGAGACGTCAACATATAATGCTGGTGAGTTCACAGGTTTGTTCAAAAGAGTTACCAAGTGTTACCATGTCCATACTATATCAATGTTACCAAGTACGCTAGCTAGGCGTATGTTTGTTACTACTACGATTGGAAACCATTACTAGACACGTTTAGCAATGTTCAGCATGTTTAAGCAGCCCGTGTGTTCAGCATGATACCAATGTACCTGTTCGAGACAATATGCACCCGTCCGGCCCTCCAAGCCGACGAGTGGGGCAGGTCACGCCCAATAGATCTATCCACATTTCCCCCGTTGTGCAACCCCGCACATTCATGGTTTCCCCCGGGACTTTCCAAAAGATCGTATAGCAATATAAAGTTAAAACCATAGTATGACATAAGTTACCAAAACCGTTTAGCGCATGTTTTCTCCCCCAAAAGTTAAAGCAGTAAAAGTGGGGCCGTGAACTCACCTTAGATAGCGTTCCTCAAATATATGTAAAGATGTTTAGCCCTTGATAATCCCTCTACCGGAGATCTATCAAAATGTTCACATAAGTGTTCCGACTAATAACCATAAGGTTATCTAGTCCCCGATTGTCCAGATCATAACCAAGTATGTTTTAAAACGTGTTTAAATGTTCAACCGACACACTAGACCGACCTGACATCCCGTTGGTGACCCATTACCCTAACTAATCAAGTACACATAGATTACACGTAAGGTTCAAGCATAAAACACTTAGTTTGTATCAAAAATCTCATTTTTGTTAACGTAGGGTCGAATGTGGCTGTAAGTGGTCGAAGGTGTCCCCAAAAGGTCGAATGTGGCTTTGAACTTCCACCTTCGCCCCTTTTCTTCCCACCTTCGCCCATTTATGGCACCTTCGCCCCTTTAGCTTCCAGGTTCGACCCCTGGAATCCACCTTCGCCCGTTCGACTGGCCGAAGGTGTTCCAGGTTCGACCCTGCTGTGTTGTTTACTCAAAAACGCGTCCAAAAACATTAGATTTTCACTTGTAATGATTTAGAGAGTTAGGTTATGAAAAACAAGCTCAAAAACTCCTTCCCCAATGATAATAGCTGATAGAGAGTGTTTGGAGGCGTTTAGGGTTTGTGAAATGGTGAAAAATGGCTAAGGATGGTATTTATACCAGGTCCAGGTTCGCCCATTTTATGTGGTCGAATGTGGAACTTTTCCACATTCGCCCATTTGTAATGGTCGAATGTGGAATCTTTCCACATTCGCCCACTTTGTTTCTACATTCGCCCATTTCTCAAGTTCCATTTCCACATTCGCCCACTATTTCCACATTCAGGTCATCAGCACTTTTTAACACATGTTAACAGCACTCTTTAACACATGTTAACCTTTTTCCAGTTTGTCGTGTTTAACGCATTCTAACACATCTTAACACGTAAGCATGCATCCATAGTCTATACATAGCATGTTTAGGCACGTATAATCATTTGTACATCGTTTAAGCAAGTATAAGTATACAATCCACCACACGACCCATAATCTACACATATACTTAATTAGTTCATGTAATGTCACCAACAACGGAACCCGGTACTAATGTATTCCCAAAACGACTCCCAATGATCCTCCAGATCATTGAACCCTGGACAATCCTAATTTGACCCGACTCAACTAACCCAGTTAAGTTTGTTTATAAACGTTTCTCGCTAAGGTAGACTTAGATGTTACTATTATGTTTAAGCCGAACATGCCGGGTGTCACACATGTTATGTTCAAAATAGAGTTCTTGTTGTCAAGAGACATTCAAAGACTGCCTATGAAGTTCTTCATGGCATGAAGCCCCTTATCTCCTTTTTCAGGGCTTTTGGGTGTCAATGTTTCATCTTGAACATCAAGGAATCTATTTCAAAGTTTGCTGCCAAAGTTGACTCAGGTTACTTTCTTGGTTATTCCTCAACTAGAAAAGCCTACAAGGTTTTTAACTCAAGAACCAGGATAGTAGAAGAAACACTGAATGTCAAGTTCAATGAGTCAAAACACACTCTCATTCCAGCACATCCTGCTGAACTTTTTGACCTTGACAGCTTCCATTTTGGACCTGAAAAGACTGTCACTTCATCCAAACCTACTTATTATGGTGATCAAAGGTTTGATGATGAGGATCCAGCACCATGGACTCCTCAAACAGTCATTAAGTCAACTTCAAAACCATCAGAAGTTTCACAAACTTCTGATTCAACAAATACTGAAGGACAAACTCAAACATCTACTTCAGCACCTGCAACTACTGAAGACACTGAAACTGCTGTACCAGATATAATAGACCTCAGTAGTTTGTTTGAAGAACATGAGCCACCAACACCTGTTAGTGGTTTACAACAACTGATCGAACAAAAAGAGCATCCACTTGATCAAATCATGGGTGATATTGCATCAGGTGTTCTTACAAGAAACCAGCTTTCCAACTTTTGTCTATTCTTAGCATTTATTTCACAGTTGGAACCAAAGAAGTACCAAGAAGCCCTCAAAGACAACAATTGGGTGCAGGCAATGCAAGATGAATTGCTTCAATTCAACAATCAACAGGTATGGGAAATCTGTCCCCTACCACCAAACAAGCAACCAATTGGCACAAGATGGGTTTTCAAGAACAAACAAGATGAAGCTGGTATTATAATCAAGAATAAGGCAAGACTGGTAGTACAAGGTTACTCTCAAGAAGAAGGAATTGACTATGATGAAACCTTTACTCCAGTTGCAAGGCTTGAAGCCATCCGGTTATTTCTTGCCTATGCCATTTCCAACAAAATAAAAGTTTATCAAATGGATGTCAAAAGTGCATTTTTGTATGGAAAAATAAAAGAGGAAGTGTATGTTTGTCAGCCACATGGGATTGAGGATCCTTCTCAATTTGAGTGGGTGTACAAACTAGACAAAGCTCTTTATGGGCTCAAACAGGCTCTAAGAGCCTGGTATGATACACTTTCAACCTTTTTACTCAAAAATAACTTCACAAGAGGTGCCATTGATAAAACTCTTTTCATAAAACATGTTGGAAATCATGTCTTACTTGTTCAAATATATGTTGATGATATCATTTTTGGTTCAACAAACACAAAATTGTGTGATGAATTTAAGAAACTCATGCAATCAAAATTTGAGATGAGTACAATGGGAGAACTGCAGTACTTTCTGGGACTGCAGATTAAACAACAATCAAATGGAACTTTTATACATCAATCAAAATATGTTAAAGAATTATTAAACAAATTTTCTTTACAAGACTGTAAATCATGTTCCACTCCCATGACACCAACCACACAAGTTGAACCAGATGATCAAGGAAAACAAGTTGATCAAACCATGTATAGATGTATGATAGGTTCCCTTTTATATCTAACTGCTTCTAGACCAGATATTATGTTTTCAACATGTGTCTGTGCTAGATATCAATCAGCTCCTAGGGAATCACACCTTATTGCAGTCAAAAGAATCTTCAGATATCTGAAAGGAACTCCTACACTTGGAATTTGGTATCCTGCTTCAAGCAATACGAAGTTATCAGCTTTTTCAAATATTGACTATGCAGGGTGTAAAATGTCAAGAAAATCAACATCTGGTGGTTGTCAATTCTTGGGAAACTGTCTAGTGTCCTGGCAATCAAAGAAACAAACATCTGTTGCAACTTCAACTGCTGAAGCTGAATACATTGCAGCTGTAAGTTGTACATCACAGATACAATGGCTCCAATATCAACTTCTTGATTATGGAATCAAAGAGACCAAGACACCATTGCTTGTAGACAGCAAATCTTCCATTAGCATCATTCAAAATCCTGTTTAGTTTTCAAAAACTAAATACATTGAAATCAGGTATCATTTCATAAGAGATTGCTATGAAAAAGGCAAGATTGAAGTGAAACATGTAGCAACCGCTAATCAAATAGCTAACATATTCACTAAACCCCTTGACACATCAACATTTCAGAAGTTAGTATCCATGCTAGGGATGCTAAATTTGTAAGTGTTTGTCTTTATTTTTCTGCAAAAAAAAATTTTTCACTTACACCTGTTTTCAAAAACTTGAAAAACTTCTGAAAAGAGAGAAACTACTGATGAACAAAACATCAGTATGGGGATATTTTCTAAAAAGTGATTAACTTCTGATAAAACAACCTTCAGAAGTTATGAATAAAGTATTTATATAATATTTCTCATCAGCTGTTCAAAACTGCTGAAGAGAAAATGGAGGAGTTTAGTCAAAAAAAGGGCAAATCAGACTTTTCCCATCATCAGAAGTTTGACCTAGTTGGTTTAAAACTTCTGATAAAGAGGTTTTTAACCTAGGCGGTTTAAAACTTCTAATAAAGAAGTTCCAAGCGGTTAAAAACTTCTGATAAATATCTTTTTTCAACACTTATCCATTCAAAAACAAAAATTCCCTCCTTCTCTCTCAAGAAAGCTCTCAAACCCCTGAACCTGCAACATAAACACTGTTCGATTCATACACACACACAAAACCACATGGCTTTAGTTCTTAAACAGGGACACAATCTTAGAGCCTACTTAGAAAAACAAGAAGGCTGGTCCCAATACGATGAGATCATTGATCTCGTCGTCAAATCCCAATATTTCACCGCTCTCACAATAGACCCACCAATACATCCTGAAACTCTCAATGAGTTCTGGGCTAATGCTGAGACAGTGATGGTGGATGATAAAGTTATCTCTCTCAACTCAACAATTAAAGGGAGACAAATGGCCATCACACCGGCCATACTTGCAAACAGACTGGGGTTGAATTATGTGAATGCCCCTGAATAGTTTGACAACTCTGCAATCCACCTAACCATGACTGAGTGTGGTTATCAAGGTACTCTCTCACAAGCTACTATCTTTAAAAAGTATTTTGAACCAAAATATAAACTTTTGTTTCATTATATAATTATGTGCTTGAGTCCTAAAACAGGGTCTTATGACCAGATGCCCTCAACCTTTCAACCAATTTTTCATTCCATTGTGAATGAAACAAATTTCAGGGCATCAAAACTTTTCTTTAATGAGTTGGTGTTACATCACAATAACACTAAGAAAAAGTTTTTGTTATATCCAAGGTTCATTATGCAATGCATAATAAATGAACTGGGTAATGAGGTGCTGGTGGGTAAAACTGAAATTTTAAAACCCTTAACCTCACAAGCATACTCAAGGCACAACAAACAGGCTGCCTGGCCAGAAGATGACCAAGGGGAACCAGAACCAGTCCCCATTGAACCCTCATCTTCCAAACCTACTCCACCAAAGGCCAAGAAACCCAAGGTACAAAAACAAAAACCCACCAAACCTAAAAGAAAAGTTGTTCAGGAGGTTGAGATGCCTAAACAAACTATTGTGTAATCTGCACTTCTTAAAGATGTGACTGAAACATCCTCTCAGTCTCATCCATCTCAAACCCCACCAAGGGCACCAATCACAATCCTTTTCAAAAGAAAAAGACTTAAGAAAACTATTCCAATTAATTCTTCTTTTGAAACTGCTGAACCCACTGCCCAAACTACTGAACCAGCACCCCAAATTTCTGAACCAGACATTGAAATAGCCAAACTTCTCTCTGGGCTAAAAGAGAAAGTCCCATCTACACATGTCAGTCCCCATCAACCACATAAAACAGGGGACATAGCATCAGAAATTGAAATGGATGTGGACACTCAAAGCCCTAACCAAAGAGATGAGGATGAACCAGAGTCTCTAAGCCCAAACTTAGAAACTTTTGGTACTTTTGAGGCTGCTACTACTCATTTACCACCCAGTGGTGGACCTGAGGATAGAAGTAACATAGCTAAGACCTCAACTTTGGCAACTACTGATGAAGGCTTAATGCCTAAGGTAGGAAATCCTCTGAACCAAGAAAAAGAGGTACATGAGACAACTGAGTTGGGCTCAGCTCATGATGTAACTGATACAGTCCTTATTGAGGATGTAATCAGGGATTCAGATGATTCCATTGATTTGGATGATGTTTCAAAACACCAAACTACTGAATTGACGGCTACAAGTGAAGGTCCTGCACCTGGTGTATCTAAGCTCAAGAAGCTAGTCACACCAGCTCAGGTTAAAGCCCACTCAATCCATGATTCCCCTAGAGTGGCATCTTCTGTACAACAAGAAGATCAACCAAAAACACACCCCTCACTACAAATGCCTATCCAATTCCCTGGGCAAACAAGCATAGACATGAACCAGCTATGCAGCCCAGATGGTCCCTTATAACACATGATGAGCACCCTCATCAAGAATCACTTCCAAACATACACAGCTAACTTGGAGCTGTCCTTGAAGAACCAATTTGGAGTGATACAGACGAAGATGAATGATCTGTCCAACAAGATTGACTACAACAGCAAATAGATTGCTCATCTTACAGGTCAGTTCTCCCAAGCATCAACTTCAAAAGCTGATGAAGCCAAAAAGGGGGAGAAAATCAAGGTACCTATGGATACACTTGAAGCCAGAAGAAAGGCAAGAGTGGCTATCCTAGCAAGAGATCAAAAAGATCAAGCCAGAAAAGAGAAACTGGCCCAACAATTTGGTATCTCTATTCAAGAAGTAGAAGATGCTGAAAAGACTGATGAATCCCAAGGGCACAATGAAGAAACCTCTGATGGCCAAACTTCTGATGAAGAATCAGAAAGTACTGAAGACAATCCTTCAGTAGTTGACAAACCTTTAGTTGTTGTCAACCCATCAGAGGTTAACACTTCCAAAACTAAAACTGCTGACCCTTCCAGAACAACTGCTCCTATTCAACCAACATCTGTTCCTACTAGGCCTACTACAACAGTTACCACAATGACTGTGCTAAACCCTTCTCCAATCTCTCAATCAGCAGAACTACTTGAGAAGAGTTTAGTGGCAGCCCAAAAAAAGGCCAGAGAAGATCAGATCTGGAAAACACTGGAAGAAAGGGATGACTTGGATCTAAGCCATGAAGAAAAACTTCAGGCTTATGAAGCTGAACTCCAAAGGCAGGCTAGCCTAGACCAGATTGCTGAAGAAGATAAAAGACATCAACTGATGTCTTACATTACAAAGAACAGCAAAATCAAAGCCCACACATTGAAGAGACTCTCTATGGAAGAGCTGACAAGAAGAGCTCAACTTATTGCAGATAAACTTGCAACAAGTAAAGACACAAAGGCCAAGAGAGCTCAGATGATAGAAGAACTGGTAGCTAATGGTTATGGTTCAAAAGCCTCAGTGTCCAAATGGAAAGAAGAAAGATTGGTGGACACAAATAGAAAATATAAGGCTGCAAGGGCTGCAAATCCAGAGAAGTTTAGGACCGTTTCATTCACAATGGAATGAAAAATTGGTTTCATTCACAATGGAATGAAAAATTGGTTGAAAGGTTGAGGGCCTCTGGTCATAAGACCCTGTTTTAGGACTCAAGCACATAATTGTATAATGAAACAAAAATTATATTTTGGTTCAAAATACTTTTTAAAGATAGTAGCTTGTGAGAGAGTACCTTGATAACCACACTCAGTCATGGTTAGGTGGATTGCAGAGTTGTCAAACTTTTCAGGGGCATTCACATCATTCAACCCTAGTCTGTTTGCAAGTATGGCCGGTGTGATGGCCATTTGTCTCCCTTTAATTGTGGAGTTGAGAGAGATAACTTCATCATCCACCATCACTGTCTCAGCATTAGCCCAGAACTCATTGAGAGTTTCAGGATGTATTGGTGGGTCTATTGTGAGAGCGGTGAAATATTGGGATTTGACGACGAGATCAATGATCTCATCGTATTGGGACCAGCCTTCTTGTTTTTCTAAGTAGGCTATGAGATTATGTCCCTGTTTAAGAACTAAGGCCATGTGGTTTTGTGTGTGTGTATGAATCACACAGTGTTTATGTTGCAGGTTCAGGGGTTTGAGAGCTTTCTTGAGAGAGAAGGAGGGAATTTTTGTTTTTGAATGGATAAGTGTTGAAAAAAGATATTTATCATAAGTTTTTAACCGCTTGGAACTTCTTTATTAGAAGTTTTAAACCGCCTAGGTTAAAAACCTCTTTATCAGAAGTTTTAAACCGACTAGGTCAAACTTCTGATGATGGGAAAAGTCTGATTTGCCCTTTTTTGACTAAACTGCTCCATTTTCTCTTCAGCAGTTTTGAACAGCTGATGAGAAATATTATATAAATACTTTATTCATAACTTCTGAAGGTTGTTTTATCAGAAGTTAATCAATTTTTAGAAAATATCCCCATACTGATGTTTTGTTCATCAGTAGTTTCTCTCTTTTCAGAAGTTTTTCAAGTTTTTGAAAACAGGTGTAAGTGAAAAAAAAATTTTTGCAGAAAAATAAAGAGAAACACTTATAAATTTAGCATCCCTAGCATGGATACTAACTTCTGAAATGTTGATGTGTCAAGGGGTTTAGTGAATATGTTAGCTATTTGATTAGCGGTTGCTACATGTTTCACTTCAATCTTGCCTTTTTCATAGCAATCTCTTATGAAATGATACCTGATTTCAATGTGTTTAGTTTTTGAAAACTAAACAGGATTTTGAATGATGCTAATGGAAGATTTGCTGTCTACAAGCAATGGTGTCTTGGCCTCTTTGATTCCATAATCAAGAAGTTGATATTGGAGCCATTGTATCTGTGATGTACAACTTACAGCTGCAATGTATTCAGCTTCAACAGTTGAAGTTGCAACAGATGTTTGTTTCTTTGATTGCCAGGACACTAGACAGTTTCCCAAGAATTGACAACCACCAGATGTTGATTTTCTTGACATTTTACACCCTGCATAGTCAATATTTGAAAAAGCTGATAACTTCGTATTGCTTGAAGCAGGATACCAAATTCCAAGTGTAGGAGTCTGAAGATTCTTTTGACTGCAATAAGGTGTGATTCTCTAGGAGCTGATTGATATCTAGCAAAGACACATGTTGAAAACATAATATCTGGTCTAGAAGCAGTTAGATATAAAAGGGAACCTATCATACATCTATACATGGTTTGATCAACCTGTTTTCCTTGATCATCTGGTTCAACTTGTGTGGTTGGTGTCATGGGAGTGGAACATGATTTACAGTCTTGTAAAGAAAATTTGTTTAATAATTCTTTAACATATTTTGATTGATGTATAAAAGTTCCATTTGATTGTTGTTTAATCTGCAGTCCCAGAAAGTACTGCAGTTCTCCCATTGTACTCATCTCAAATTTTGATTGCATGAGTTTCTTAAATTCATCACACAATTTTGTGTTTGTTGAACCAAAAATGATATCATCAACATATATTTGAACAAGTAAGACATGATTTCCAACATGTTTTATGAAAAGAGTTTTATCAATGGCACCTCTTGTGAAGTTATTTTTGAGTAAAAAGGTTGAAAGTGTATCATACCAGGCTCTTAGAGCCTGTTTGTGCCCATAAAGAGCTTTGTCTAGTTTGTACACCCACTCAAATTGAGAAGGATCCTCAATCCCATGTGGCTGACAAACATACACTTCCTCTTTTATTTTTCCATACAAAAATGCACTTTTGACATCCATTTGATAAACTTTTATTTTGTTGGAAATGGCATAGGCCAGAAATAACCTGATGGCTTCAAGCCTTGCAACTGGAGCAAAGGTTTCATCATAGTCAATTCCTTCTTCTTGAGAGTAACCTTGTACTACCAGTCTTGCCTTATTCTTGATTATAATACCAGCTTCATCTTGTTTGTTCTTGAAAACCCATCTTGTGCCAATTGGTTGCTTGTTTGGTGGTAGGGGACAGATTTCCCATACCTGTTGCTTGTTGAATTGAAGCAATTCATCTTGCATTGCCTGCACCCAATTGTTGTCTTTGAGGGCTTCTTGGTACTTCTTTGGTTCCAACTGTGAAATAAATGCTGAGAATAGACAAAAGTTGGAAAGCTGGTTTCTTGTAAGAACACCTGATGCAATATCACCCATGATTTGATCAAGTGGATGCTCTTTTTGTTCGATCAGTTGTTGTAAACCACTAACAGGTGTTGGTGGCTCATGTTCTTGAAACAAACTACTGAGGTCTATTATATCTGGTACAGCAGTTTCAGTGTCTTCAGTAGTTGCAGGTGCTGAAGCAGATGTTTGAGTTTGTCCTTCAGTATTTGTTGAATCAGAAGTTTGTGAAACTTCTGATGGTTTTGAAGTTGACTTAATGACTGTTTGAGGAGTCCATGGTGCTGGATCCTCATCATCAAACCTTTGATCACCATAATAAGTAGGTTTAGATGAAGTGACAGTCTTTTCAGGTCCAAAATGGAAGCTGTCAAGGTCAAAAAGTTCAGCAGGATGTGCTAGAATGAGAGTGTGTTTTGACTCATTGAACTTGACATTCAGTGTTTCTTCTACTATCCCGGTTCTTGAGTTAAAAACCTTGTAGGCTTTTCTAGTTGAGGAATAACCAAGAAAGTAACCTGAGTCAACTTTGGTAGCAAACTTTGAAATAGATTCCTTGATGTTTAAGATGAAACATTGACACCCAAAAGCCCTGAAAAAGGAGATAAGGGGCTTCATGCCATGAAGAACTTCATAGGCAGTCTTTGAATGTCTCTTGACAACAAGAACTCTATTTTGAACATAACATGATGTGTTAACTGCTTCTGCCCAAAAGTATAAAGGTAGGCCAGAATCAGCTAACATTGTTCTTGCTCCTTCTATTAAAGTTCTGTTCTTCCTTTCTACCACACCATTTTGTTCAGGAGTTCTGGCAACACTGAATTGTCTAATAATCCCTTTAGACAAACAGAATTCATCCAGAGTTTTGTTCCTGAACTCTGTCCCATTATCACTTCTAATGGTTTTGACAGGTAGAGAGTATTGCTTCTCTACTTGTAGAATGAAGAACTTGATGATTTCAGCAGCCTCATGCTTGGAAAATAAGAAGAATACCCATGTAAATCTTGAGTAGTCATCAATGATGACTAAGCAGTACTTCTTCTTACCAAGGCTCATGATTTTTACAGGCCCAAATAAGTCCATATGGAGTAGTTGAAGACATGCAGTTGTTTTTTATTCTTCAATAGACTTATAGGAGGACTTATGCTGTTTACCCTTTAAACAGGATACACAGTGTTCTTGACACTGGTATACTATTAAGGGTAGACCTCTGACCAAGCCTATTTTTGTGACTTTATTTATGGTTTTAAAGTTCACATGGCCAAGTCTCCTATGCCAGAGATCAGTTTCTGAAGTTGATGCCCT
Organism: Ambrosia trifida; assembly: GCA_028751855.1. Taxonomy (NCBI): domain Eukaryota; kingdom Viridiplantae; phylum Streptophyta; class Magnoliopsida; order Asterales; family Asteraceae; genus Ambrosia; species Ambrosia trifida. The sequence continues at coordinate 56,662,918 of CM054128.1, read as the reverse complement.
TGAGAAGAAACAGGCAGTGTTGTTCAGTACTTTGTCTTTTTCAGTGTCCACTGCATAGACATTGCCACCTCTTTTGGCTACTAACAAAGTATGATCTTCAATGATCTTCTCTATCAACTTCTGGCTTTCTGGTGATATGATCTTGCATGTTGTCTTTGTGAAAAAGGAAGAATATCCTTTATCACACATTTGTGACACACTTAGCAAGTTGTACTCAAGGTTTTCAACCAGATTGACCTTGTCAAACTGTATTTTGCCAAAGGAGACATTGCCATGTCCTAGCACATATCTCTTAGCATTGTTCCCAAAGGATACAGATCCATCTCTTTGACTGATAAAATTGTTTATCAGGTATCTGCATCCTGTCATGTGCATTGAGCCTCCACTGTCTACATACCAAATGCTATTTAAGCCTCTGGAAACTCTCTGCACAAGATAGCAAATCAGTTAGATTTAGGAACCCAAGCCAGTTTGGCTTTGGGTTTGCTCTTGAGAACATTTACAGTTTGTTCTTGACCAAGTTTAGAAATCCATGTCTTTTTGGCAATGGATTTTGCATTAAGAACAATGGTGGTATCCTTTTGAGGACCACCATCAACTTTGGTCATCAGTAGTTGTACCAAGTTCATAAGATCTTTAATCTCAGCAGTTTGTGAAACTGCTGATGATTCAGGTCTAACTACTGATAGAGAATTTTGAGAAAAAGACTTTTATTGAGATTTTGTCTTTTTCTGAGAAAAGGTTTTTGCTGGTTGTTGTTTCTTGGGAGAAAAAGTTTTTACATAATCATTTTTTATTTGTTTTCCCACAACCAGTTGTTGATTTTTCTTGTTGAACTGAATACCTTTTCTATATCTTCAAAATTCTGTTTTGGGGTTGAACAGACCACAAATTTCACATTCTTTTGTCTTTTCTTTCAAAGACAAGTTTCTGACTGTTTTGATTGGTTTTAGGTCATCAGTAGTTTTCAGGTTCTCAACTCCTGATGTAGTTGAAACTACTGATGGCTTAAAGTCAAATTTAATCAGTACTTCTGAAGAACTTTCTTTGTGAGTTTTTAGAAAGTTTTCATGGAAAGATGTGCATTCTTCCTCTTCAGAAGTTTCACCTGAAACAATTTTTCTCCCATCTTCAGTAGTTTTGGGAGAGAAATCAGTTGGTGTTTCAGTTTGATTGTACCCTATGCCAAACCTAACATTTGAAGAACTTTGTTTGTTTAGCAATAATTGGTACCCCTTACAAGATTCCACCCATTTTTCACATGTGACCTTGGTGTCAGCAAGCTCTTGTCTGACATTCCCTAGGTCATTAATCATGATTTTAATTTGTGCTTGGGTTTCAATAGCAGAGTTAGATAATTTAGAAACTTCTTTTGTTTTTGCAGAAAGTTTTCTTTCTAAATCACATTTCATCTAAGTGAATTTTCTCTCAGAGTCATTTGCTTTTCCTTGTAAGTGCACATTTGTCTCTCTTATGAGAGCAAAAGATTCTTTGCATGAATTTGAACATAATTTTGTCAAAGATTCTTTTGATACATGTGACAAGGCAGATTTTGAGGAGCATCCCTCAAATGCCATTAAGGCAAAGTTCTTTCTGCCATTGTCAGGCTCTCCCCAGTTGATGTCAAACATTTTGTTGTCTGCTTTAGGATTGCACTCTGTGGTGTTAAAAGGAAGACTGCTCCAGTCAACATACCCTGAAGTAAATAAACTTTGTTGAGAGGGTTGTTATTGTTGTGGAGGTTGTTGAGCAGCTGGAAAGGGAGGGATTGATTGTTGGCTCTGCATCTGTTGAGCAGACATCTGTACATATTGTACTTGTGGCACATATTGGTGTTGTGGAGCTTGTGCCTGTACAAAATGTGCACTCCCTTGTGTTCCATTATTCCTGTTATAATTGGGGTTAAAATTGTTTCCAAACTGAGATTGGTTAAATCCAGAGCTTCTACACTCTCTAGCAAAGTGTCCCAACTTTTGACACTTGTGACATCTAAGTTTAGATTTGTCAAAACCAATTTTTGTAGAACTGTTAAGTCCTGGAAACTTCCTTCCTGACCTTTTGTAAAATTTATTTGTTTTTAAACTTAACATGGCCAGTTGGTGCAAAATATCCATTTCTTCTAGGTCATCACTGCTGAAACTATTTAAGTCATCCATGATAAAACACATGTTATCAGCAGTTTGACCAAAGTCATTATTGTCATAACCTGGTAATGACCTTTCAGATGAGATCCCAGCAGTTATGTCAATGTGGTCAAAAGATCCAAAACTATTTGAACAAGTTGGTGAGTCTTGTCCCAATAGTGCTGTACTACTTGGTAGATAGTCATCAGCAGTTTTGCCAGAATTTTGTAACTTTTTCTTTTGATTAATTTCTCTCTCAAAAGTAAGTAATCTCCCATGAAGTTTTGTAAGAGCGAGGGAGGTAAAGTCTGGTGAAGATCTTAAGACTATTGAGTATGTTTCCCATTTATCAGGTAAAGACCTTAAAAATCTATGAAGCATAGATACAGCTGTGTAGGTCTGACCATTTAGCTTTAGCTCAGATATTAATGAGGAAAATCTTTCAAATTGCTGTGTTAAAGTTTCCCCATTAATGTGAGCAAAAGTTTCATATTGTTGAGCCAAGATTTCTCTGGTGTTGGCAATCACCTCTTCAGTTCCTCCAAACTGTTCTTTTAGGCAGTCCCAAAGCTCTTTGGCACTATCACAATGTAATAGGCCAGAGTAGATTTCATTTGGGAGTGCCATTGCCAACATAGAAAAAGCTTTTGCATCAAGCTCAAGTTTTAGGAAATCATCATCAGTATAGTATTTTGGTTCTTTTGGAATCTCTTCCTTAGTTTCAAGATTTATATTTACTGGTTTATGAGGACCATATATCACAGATCTCCAACAACCTGTGTTGGTCTGTGATAAGGTATATGCCATTCTCTTTTGCCATATGTTATATTCATTTCTTACAAGCATGGCAGGTTTAGTGGCAGAACCAGTATTGTGAGGATCCATTTTAAAGAGTATTGATTTGTCAAACATCTCTTAAAGTGATGGATGTTGATAAAAGTGAGCTTATAATCCTTTATTGAATATCAATAGGAGCCTGTGTCTGATTCTTAATGTGTTAGATTGATATGTGATCAGATAAACCAGTGCTCTGATACCAATTGTTGGATCAGTATATTGCTCTTTTGTTTGAACTTGCTAGTTTGACACTTAAGTGTTTAGCAAGTTCTTGATGAGTGATAGCACAGCGGAATGTTTATAAGTTTAAAGCTACACTTATCAACAGGAGTTATTACTCCCCCTGGATTCAAGAACTAATAAATGATAAGTATTTATTGAGAATCTAGGTATTGAATGAGAATGAAACACTTTGACAGATTCTCAATAAACACGAAATGGAAATAACAATAATAAGTGTTGAAGGATTTCTGTATTAAAATCAATGTCTAAAACAGAGGGATGAACCCTTCTATTTATAGACTTTACAAATACATGAACCTTGCCAAAAGCAAGTTCAGAAACAAGTTGCAACAAGTTGCAGTCTTGGAACTTGTACATAAAGCAAAAAGAAACATTAAAGTAATAAACTACTGATACAAAAAGGCGGTGGAAAAGATCTTCATGTAAGTACTGATGAATGACAAACTACTGATGAGTAGTTTGTCTTCAGTAGTTCTTCAGTAGAAGTGTCTGGTTTGAACTTCAGAACTTCTGATGACTTTTCTTCTTCAGCACTTCTGAATCTCTTCTTCAGCTGTTTGATCCTTCTTCTTCAGCAGTTCTATACTTAGAATATTTTGACAGAAGTGAATTAGACTAAGGTTTGCAAAAGTGGTTTCACCAATCCTTTTTGTCCTAACAATTACCAAAGGATATATCACCCCCCTCCATGAGCTAAGAAGTCCAGAAGAAGGGCTCTACATCCAGTCATGTGCCTAGAGCCTCCACTATCTACATACCAAAGGCTATCTAAGCAAGCAGAAGCTCCATGCACATCAGTAATGGATCAGTTTTGGTAAGTGTCAAAAGCCAAGTTGGCTTTGGATGGGTCCACAGACTTTTCAGCCTCAAGCTTAGGAAGGTGATTAGTGGTTTGAACTAGTTTTTGAATCAAGTTCAACAACTGTTGCTGACCATTTGCCAGTGCTTGGATGTCAACACTTGGTGCAACAGATGTTTGATCACTTCCTGACAGATGATAGTAACCATAGGGATTTCTGTTCACTCTTGGTTTAGAAGGCCTCTTGGGTTCTTCATAAACATGTGACAGATTATGACAAGGTGGTTGTCCATATCCTCTTGGGTACTTGTTGGTGGGTGGAGCATCTGTTACTTGAACATCCCTGGAAGCAGATGTTTCTAGACTTTTGGTAACAGATGTTTGGACTGGAGAAAAAGTCTGTTTGGGTTTTCCTTTTGAAGTACTCACCACTTGACTTGCAAGAGTTTTAGCCTTGTACTCTTGTATTTTGACATCAAAATTTTTGAGATACAGGCACTCTTTGGTTTTGTGATTCTTCTTACCACATATTGAGTGTGTGGTCTTAGAATCACACACACTTGTTCCTTTGTTGATATCATATGCTTTTAGAAGAAAATAGTTTTTAGTAACATGATTCTTCTTTTTACAGAAATCACAAAACAAGTGGACAGACTTTTCTTTCTTTTTCCCTTTTTCAGCCTTCTTTTCAACAGATGTTTGATCATCTGCTAGAAGGTCTACCAAGGGAATGACCTTTGCCTATGATGCTTTCTTACCATTAGGGGTTTTGAAGTCAACTGGTTTGAAGTTTTCAAGAGTACCACACTCATCAGATCAAGTGGGTTTAAATTCATATTTTTCAAGTTCAGTGAATGATGAGGAACCTTCTGGTTTTTCAAGAACAATTTTCTTGCCAGTAGGTTCAGTGATTTTAATCTCTTGACACTTCAAATTAGTTGGTACTACCTCAACTAACTTTTGTTCCCTTTTGTCAGTGTTTTCAAAAGCTGGAGCCGTGGTTTCAAAACTAAAACCAAACTTCATATGACTTTTGGTTTGTTTGTTGAGGAGCATCTCAAAACCTTTGCATGATTCCACCCATTTCTCACATTCAACTTGGGTGGCCTCAAGCTCCCTTTTACAACTATGATATTTAGTTATCATAGTTTGGAGCTGGTCTTTGGTTATAGTTGCTTCATGTTTTAAGCTACATATTTCAGATTCTTTTTCAGTCAATTTAGATTTTAACTCTTTTGAAAGTTTTTTTCAAATTGAACTTCATCATCTAAAACTTTCTTCCTAAGTTTTCATTCACCTCTTTAATGTTAGCAAATGCTATTACACATTTGTCTGAACACAAATCTTTTAGGATTTGAGGAGATACCTTAGCAGCAGCCATCAATGCACAATCACACTTGCACTCACAATTATCAGATGCACCCCAGGGATCTGAGAGATTCACAACCTCTTCTTCAGATTTTGTATCTGCAATTACTTCATCAACAATATCATCAGTCACAACATTAGATCCAGTTACCACATCCTCAGATTCAACCTCTTCAACCATAGCCATGAAACAAAAAATTTCTGGTTCATTTTCAGCTTTGGCTACAAGAGCAAAATTTTCAACCGATAGCTCATCTGGTAGAATGCTCCAATCAAAAAAGCCTTGTGTGAAGAAACTCTGTTGACTGGTCTATGCAGGGGCATAGGGTGGAGTAGCAGTCATTGGCACTTATGCCTGAGCAACAGGTGTTTGCACATAGTGAATCTAAGGAACAGTGGTTTGGACAAACTGGACAGGAACAGTGTTTGAGGACTGTGCAAAATGAGCAGTGTTTTGCACATTTGGTCCAGGGGTATTATGGGAAACTTGATAAGTGTTGGTCTGTGGCCTTTGATTTGGATAGGTAATCATAGGTGTACCATGTTGACTCCTACATTCCCTAGCAAAATGACCAAGTCTATGACATTTATAACACTTAATCATTGATATATCCAACCCCACTTTTGACCTGTCAGTCAACCCTGGAAACCTTCTGCCAGGTTTCTTGTAAAAATTGTTAGTTCTTACACTGAGCAGAGCCAATTGGTGCATAATGTCCATTTCTTCCAAATCATTAGGGTCAAAGTACTTTAAGTCATCATACTCAAAGGATATGTTATCAGATGCCTGGATATCACTACCACTTGCTGTAAAAGCATAGTTTGGTGAATAAGAATCAGAGTTAAAACCTGAGTTAAAACCTGAAGTTATGTCAATGAAATGATCATAACTTTGATCCTTATTATTACTAGGCACCTCATCATGACCCAAAAGTGTTGTATTACCAAATACATAATCATCATACACTTTTCCAGAGTCCTGGAGCTTCTTTTTCTGGTTAAGCTCTCTCTCATGGGTCAAGAGCTTACCATGAAGCTGGGTCAGTGATAGGTCCTTACATCCAATTGAGTTTCTCATAACTATAGCAATAGTGTCCCATTTGTCTGGTAGTGATCTTAAAAACCTATGGTTCAAAGTTGAATTTGGGTAAGTTAGACCAACCAGTTTTAGTTCAGTAATGAGACAGTTAAACCTCTCAAATCGTTGAGTTAATGACTCTCCCTTTACATGACTGAATGTTTCATATTGTTGGTTAAGTATTTCACAGTTGTTTTCAATAACCTCTTCAGTCCCACCAAATTGTTCTTTCAGTGCATCCCACAACTCCTTTGCACTGTTACAGTGTAACAGCCCAACATATATATCATTGGGTAGAGCCATGGCCACAATACTGAAGGCCTTGGCATCTAACTCAATTTTCTGAAAATCCTAGTCGGGGTAGTTTCCAACTTTCTTAGGCTCTTGAACCTTGGGATCTTCAGTACTCGGCACCATCGGAACATGTGGTCCGAAGATAACCGACTTCCAACACCCAGTGTTCTATTGAGCTAGAACATGGCTCATCCGACGTTGCAACATATTGTATTCAGATCTAACAAGCATCGATGACTTGTTGTTCGTGCCAGTGTTGTGTGGATCGTGATTGATTGTAGCCATTCTCTGATTGTTTCAAAAACAAAGTCTGTTTAAAAACGGTTGAAACGAAAATAAACTATTACTCTGTTTTCAATCCAACAAACAAACGATATCAATAATTGTAAGCTGATCTGTTTATATTAAATTGATTGGTTAGATCGAATTTAATTGACCAAGCTCTGATACCAATTGTTAGGATCTGAGTTTGATTGTTTTGATTGTTTAAGTAATAAGAACAATGAATGAAGTGAATTATAAATGGAAAGTGTAGCGGAAAACAATTGTACAAGTACTCCCCCTCAGCCTGATCACTCTGTGATTGTTTGTGTAAGAGAATGTTTTGAGTGATGAATAGAACAGTACAAGCACTGTTCTATTTATTGACAAATCTAAACCTCTGATGACCTAGGCTGACGTCACCTAAGACAGTGACCTCTAACAGAATAACAAACATAAAACATCTGTTGATACAAACTACTGTTACATTGGAAAAATCTTAAAGGCAAGCAGCGGATAGGAAAACTCTGATGGTCTTGAAACATCTGTTGGAGCCTAAGTGCTGTTGGCTCCAACAGACCTTTAGTCTTCAGTACTTTGATTCAACAGTTGTTCTCTAGCAGTAATTATCTATCAGACCTTTGTAACAGCAGTTGTTAGGGTACAGCAGATGTTAGGGTCAACAGTCTTTTGGGAGAAGTAACTTGTAAATGCTGTTATTGCTAAGGATCAATTGAGTAGTATATTTTGGCTTTCCAATCATCTATTCTTCTCCAGGCCAGCAGACCCAACAGTGGCAGTCTCATTTGCAGTACCAACAGCATTGACTTGAAAGTTAGAGAGTGTGGTCTTCTCTGCCTGTGGGCTGGATGATTGATTTTTTTCATGAACACTCTCTCCGGATGTGTATTCTCAGTTATGGGTGATTTAGAGGGACTGTTTTCAGTTTGAGTTTTATCAATTGCTTCAAACAATGGATTAAAGGTAGCAGGATTTTTTGTGGATGCTTATGAGGGGGACGGTGGTGGAGTTAAAAGAGATCCAGCTCCAGGAGAAGGACTTTTAAACAAATGTACAACTGAATCGTCTAGCTCATGATGTATGTGTTCTTCATTTACAGGAAGCATTAACAGTTGTTGTTTGGTGCTCTTATGTGGCTGTAGTGGTTTCCTTTGGCTTCTGAAGATCCAGAGGTGCAGTCTTTCTCTTCTTTTTTATTTTCTTTTGTGTTGGTGGTTTCTTTGTTGAAATCACTGGCATGATTTCCATAGAAGTGTTTGTTGTTTCATTTTCAGCAGAAACAGTTGTCTCCGCAGCAGATGTTTCAACAGATGTTGAAACATCAATGTTTGTTTGTTTTTTAGTACTTTTGCCTTTAATGACCTTTTCTGTACATTTAACGTCCAACATTTTGTAAAAGTTTCATTCGATAAGCTATTAATTTTAATAGCTAATCCTTTTTTAAAATTATTATCAAGCAATAGTTTTTGTAAGCAGAAACTCACAACCTTGGATATAGTAAAAATCCATTACGAGATCCAGATTTTATAGCCTTTACATTAGATACTAAATCAATAAATACTGTCTGAGACAAGTTGAAATAACTTTCCGTTAAAATTGCATATCCAAGATACTGTGTTTTCAATGGTATCTCATTAAATGATGTTGTTTTTGCATTCAAACATATAAGAAGGGTATGAAAAAAAAAAATCTTCATTGGTGGGGGAAAATTTGGTTTAAACATTGTTGATGCAGTCAATTGACCTTCATACCCTGTCTCAATTAACTCTGTCTGGACTTCATTTTTTTCAAAAGAATTATAACCTTGCAAATCGTTTAAGGAGAACGTGTTGCAGATGAATTCCAGTGTTATCTCGATATCTGTATTTCCAATCTTCGAGACAACCGCATAAGGCTTTTTATTCTTCTCCCGACACTCGATTTTGTTCCAGAATTCTTTCAGAGTATCCACATATATTGGTGCATCAGCGGTTAGGATTGGTAGGTATTATGATTTGCAGAGCAAATGGATTATAGAGTGAAATTGATGGTTATGTTGGGTTTTAACCAGATATGGTAGATAGTTATGACGGGTTTTTAATTGAATATCCATTCTAATGATTGAAACAAACCAATTGAATTGAAATTAGGGAACTAATAAGACCGGAAATTTAAAATTTCCTACTCGAATGTATTTAGGTCGTAATTGATATTGAAGCGCTTTTCTGGTTTTTGAATACAATAAGAGTGGAATTTCTGGTTGGATGTAAGAGGGTTTTTGTGTATGAAAAATTGTCGGTGACGTTTCAAAAGTGATGCTGATGTGTCCAAAAAGTTGTGAACATGTATTCATGTAAGTCCCAAATACTAGATCTTGTTAAGTGCAAGAGATTGTTATCACTTAGAAACACCTATTTGTTAGGTGTTTTAAGTGATTAATCTTGAAAAACAAAGATACTAGATAATACTAGCAAAACCGACACACAAGATAAAGAGATTCAAGCTTTCCATTACTGATTAACATCAAAGAACCATGGATTACATAGAATAAGTACACACCCTTTAACTTGTGCTACCAAGATAATATCCAAAACCCTAACCCTAGAGCTGCACACAAGCATTCCTTATATAGTAATTCAGATGGGCCTGCGCACTTAAGCTAAGTGCGCAGGGCCCGTCCATTAAGTGCGCAGCCTAGGATTTTACACACTAACTATGTCATAATTACATAAACAACCCTTCTACTTACAAACTACTCAACAAGCTATCAAAAGTCTATGATCTGGTAACTGTGGTCTCAATATAACCCAACAATACTCCCCCTAGACCACAGCTACCAGTTCTTCATTCTCAATCAATCTCTACATCGCTTGGCTACCCCTCTTCCTGACTCGGGGGGTCTTGAATGTACAGGGCGGCCGGATCTTCAGTTGCTGGTCTTTCTGGATCGGTTGCTGTTGCAGGTTCTTGCATCTGCACCTCTGAAGCGGTTTCGACTTCAGTTTGTGGTTCTTCTGCAGTAGCAACTTGGGCAGCTTTCTCTTTTTCTTCTTTTTCCTTGTCTGCTGCGTTGATCCTGTCTACTATGTCCAGCAATTCCTGTTTCAGCTTCATCGCTCGATCAACTGCTCTTCTAAATAAGACAGCTTCCTCAAATAAGACATTCCCAGCACCCACATTAATCTGATTGGCGAACAGCATATTCAAATCCGATAGATTAAGGGCAAACACATCTTCCGGATCCAGAATCCTCATAGCCTCTGAATCATCCTTCAGCTTGATAACGGCTTCACCAGTATTGCTGTCATAAAACCACTTCTTGAAGTCTCTTAGCATAACTGGAAGCTCAGGACGTATGTGTGACGACCTGGGGAGGGTCAATCACATAAGTAATCATTCCCTGTCCTGTGGCAGGATTGATTCGCTTCTTGGAGATCCGTCTCCTCGGTTTCTGCGGCTTGAAGATCTGGAAATCATTCTCACACTCCTTCTTTATAAACCAATCAAGCATGGAACCCGTGGTGTCATTGGTGTGGTTGATGAATGGGGCTCTACTAAGTTCCCTGATGTCCCATCGAGGGAGAGACTTCAGTTCCTGTCGACCTCTAAAGTACTGTATAACTCCCCCTCGTCTCTTTACAGCAAAAAACTTTTTCATCTCATCATACTTCCATGAAATGATCCTCTCTTGATGAGCTTCTCTCGTATGATGGATGTTTTGATGCAGGGCTGGAATAGTGATGGGCCTTCTGGGAAACCATGTTGATCTTTCTGGATCCAACTTATGGCCATCTGACGTCTCGTACACAGTTTCTTCTTCCATACCCATCTCCACAAACTTTTCTGGCATCTCATCCTCGCTGATCTCGTCCACATCACTTTCCTCAGCGATTCTTTCTTTCTCTTTCTCCTCCTCAAGGAATTTCCCAAAATCAAATAGCTCGTCGAATGATGTGCTAGGAGCAGCAGTCTGCTGTTTCTACAACTCTTGGATCATATCAAACATTTTCATCTGAACCTGAGTCTGAAACTTAATCAGATATCATTGATACTTCACAACTTTCTCCATATTCCTGTTCTTGTGCTTGAGCTTCTTGACTTTTCTTCTGAGCTCTTGATTGTTATGCACATCACTCTTTAGGGTACAGATCTCCCTAGCAGCTGTCTTACCAACCTCTTTGACCAACTTCTCATACAGTTCCTGGTGCACCGGTTTGCGACGAGGTGCAGCAGGAGCTGAGGAGGAAGGTTCAGTTGGCCGTTGAGCTGGTGCTTTGGGGGCTGGAGCAGTAGTTATGGATGGTCCTTGTTGATCTTCTCCCCCGAACATAGACTCCAAAATCACCTCCTGTTCAATATCGTCCTCAGTCATTACGGGAGGAACCTCAGACTCTGGTAACTGTTCCCTCCGTTTCTTTCTTTCGGCCCTCTGTAACTCAGCAATTTGTTGTAGGGCTGCAGCAGTCTCAAGCTGTTCTGGTGTCAGTGACTCTCTGCCCTCTTGTAATAAACCAGTTGGCCTTTTCCTCTTGGTGGGCTTAGATGGAGCTGGTTCAGTTGCCACCCTTTTGCTCCTTGCCTTTTCTCGGGCAATCTCTTCAGCAGTTGGCTGGGCTGAAGAGGGAGCAGGGTCAGATGATCCAGGTGCAGAAGCAGCGGTGGATTGCTGACGAGCTTCTGTAACATCCTGCTTCCTTTTCTTAATCTTGTTGTAAAGCTCCATGATAATAGGATATCGCTGTGCTGCATACATGTTCTCCAGCATGGGTTCCCAGTCAGCCGTGTTGCACTCAGTGAAGAATCGTGCACCTTTGGTGAAGGTGTACTGGTCACCAAGGGGCAGATTCTCGTGCTGTGCGTTAATCATCATTTGCACAAATCTGGGGTACATAGCCCATTTGCCGGAGCGAGCCTCAACATTCTTCACCAGATAGTCAAAGATCATACCCGACAGGTTAAAAGATTCATTCTTGCAGATCTTTATCATGGCAGTCGACCATTCTGTGCTGAGAGCGTTGTAGCCTCCTATCCTATGACACAGAGACATGATAAACACGTGACTGATGAGTCTCCAGTCTCTGGTCAGCTGGCTCTTTTTGATATCGCCTCTCTTGTCAAAATCTCCTTTGTAACCGAAATTCTTGAACTCTTCGTGAACATCGGCTTTGGATAGAAATTTGACTGTTCCTGGCTGGTCTTGAAGTCTCAGCACGTTCCTAACGGTATCTTCAGTGATGATTACAGCCTTGTTTCTGACTGTAGTGTTGATTCGCTTGACCCATCCAGCAACTTCTACTCGAGCAGATCTCCAAAAGTCTTCAATGTGAGAGCAGTAAACTTGTAAACTATGCTCCACAGCGTATCCGACTCTGCTTCGTCTGATCCAGGTGACTACGTCTTTGAACTTTACATCGTCGGTCTCAAGATTCATCGGCTGATTATGCATTCCTCTTGGATCCCAATCGAGTGCCATCTGTTTTGACCAAATGCACGAAAAACAAATTAGCGTTCTTGAATATGAGTAGACGACCAAACGACTGACCTTAGACTTAGACTTCGACGGACAACGTACATAGACTGTATTTTATTAATTATTTTATATATTTTTTTAAGTTTTTCATGTGTTGTGTTTTGACAGTCATAAGATTAGGTTTGATGGATTTGTTTTATCAGTGTCCATTAACGTTCAGGTTTAAGTGTACGGGTAGATAAGTCTAAATACACAGTCCGTTCAAATGTCTGAATAGTCAAGTTAAGTGCGCAGGCCAAGTCAAGACTAATGATCTAAGTGCTCAGTCAAGTACTCAGTCAAGTACTCACACACTTGACTGAGCACTTAGGTTAGTACGCAGGCACTAGATCAGTGATACACGGGATCACAAGTGCGCAGATCTTATCAACACTCGGGCATGGTAACCCCTAGTCAACATAGGCAAATCTGCGTACTAGACAAGTACGCAAATACTTAAACCTTCGTTTAAGATTTAAATGCGCAGCACAAGTGCGCAACATATTTAGGTTTTCTGATGCTTGTATAAGTATGAGACAAGTGCGCAGTCTCTATGAGACAAGTGCGCACTGTTCATCCTTAAGTGCGCAATCTTCAAAATTCAAACACCCTAATATTCAGAAACCCCAAATCCCACACTGAACTCGTATAATGTAACATGTAACTCCTGTAATCACAAGAAACAAAGATGATCAGACATAATCTACCTTAATTATGAAGAGAAACAACTAAAATTGAGAGTAATAAGTGGATTGATGGTGATTAAAGGATGATAATAATGGTGAGTTAAAAACTGATGATGGACGCTAATGATGATGAAGATGAACAGAGATTAGGGTTTGTAAGAAAATGAAAACTGTTAAAAAAATGTTACTGAGTTTATATACAGTAGCCATATGGGCCTGCGCACTTGAGTCAAGTGCGTAGGGCCCATCAAGTACGCAGCAGTTCAAAATTGTGGCCCAATAAGAGTTTAAGAGCCCAATTCCATTTTTTAATATGTGGGAATTCACCAAATCTCACCTTCTGCATTCAAGATCATATTAACCCTACCTGCCAGAACCCGTTTCAATTTCCCGTTGGATAGCTGCAGCCTAAGAACAATTTTCGGTATGCTTGTCCACTTAAATCCATGCCTTTTCTCTTTCAACATGTGTTTGGTGATGCTGTTTATCATGTTTTTCGGTAATATTGACGAAAATTTTATGGACCCCACATGTGCTAGGTATTGGCCTACCGATCCTCAAGGTTTATCGAAAAATAATGATGAGAGCTTCATGTCTATGTTACCATAAGCAAAGAAGATGATCATTATCTTGATCAGATGATGAGAGCTTCAGGTCTATGTTACCATAAGCAAAGAAGATGATCATCTGATCATTTGGTGAGCTATCTAAATATGTTTGCACGTCACTAACATTGCATGTATTTTGCTGCTCAGTTGATTAATTTTCTTAGCCCCACATTGGTAGCTTGCACTCTTAGGTGTCTTTTTGATTTACCTATGCACAAAATTTTCTGTGTCTTTTAGTTTCTCAACCTGTGTATGACCGGACTCAGCTTGTGCAGACCTATAGCACAGTGGGAATCCAGCTTTCCGTGTAGATCTTTACTGTTAATCACCTATTAGCAGTTTACTTGATTCCAGGCTGAATCTACCGACACATCGTTGCTTGAGGCCACAACATCCTCTGGGTCCTATTCACATGCTGACGAAATATGATTAGTTTCTATCATTTCTTGAATTAATTCTTTTGAAATTTTGCAGTAGAGATGGACCGGTTTTACATTCTCCCCCAAAAATCTTTGTTTGAATAAAAAAAAGATTTTTCTTTTATACATTATGCACAAGTAAAGTTTTTTTTTAAATCATTCAAATTTATCATCTCGAGCCATGTTACCAACTGATGAAAACGGGTTTTGTCAAAAGCTTTTGTGAAGATATCTGCCTTTTGATCAGCAGTATCTACTGGCAACACCTGTATATATCCTTTGTCGTGAGCATCGCGAATAGAGTGAATCCAAATTTCAATATGTTTGGTTTTAGAATGATCAATTGGATTCTTCACAATGTCACGACAAGCATCGTTATCAATGAAAATAGGTGTATGCATGACATTCAAACCGTAGTCCAAAAGCTGATTTTGGATCCATAACACTTGACAACAACAACTGGATGCAGCTGTGTATTCAGCTTGAGTAGTAGATATGGACATTGTAGTCTGCTTCTTGCTCTGCCAAGACACCAGCCTGTTACCCAGAAATTGACAACCACCAGAGACAGATTTTCTGTCAATCCTACAACCTGCATGATCACTATCAGAGTAAGAGATTAAATCAAAATTATCACTTTTAGGATACCATAAACCAAGTATTGGAGTCCCTTTGAGGTAGCGGAAGACTCTTTTTACTGCAGTTTCATGCGATTGCTTGGGATTTGATTAAAAGCGTGCACAGCATCCAACTGCCAACATAATATCTGGTCTGCTGGCTGTTAGATACATCAGTGAGCCAATCATTGATCGATATGTGTGAGGCATCACTGAAAGGCCTTGAAGATCTGGTACAAGTGTTGTTTGGGCCGCAAAAGGAGTGTTGGACGGCTTGCAGTCGGTCATGTTGTATTTTGCCAGAATGTCTCTTGTATACTTGGCTTGATGGATGAGAATTCCGTCTTTTTTCTGCTGAACTTCCAAGCCTATGAAAAATGACAATTCTCCCATCATGCTCATTTCAAACTGAGACTTCATAATGCTTTCGAATTCCCTGCACAAATTTTCATCAGTGGAGCCAAAGATAATATCATCAACATAAATTTGAACAAGAATAGAATGTTTGTTGACTTCTTTGGTGAACAGAGTCATGTCAATCTTCCCTCTGGTGTATCCATTTTGCAGCAAATATGAAGATAAGGTCTCATACCAAGCTCGAGGAGCTTGATGAAGTCCATAGAGAGCCTTATCCAATTTGTAGTATTTGCTGGGATGTTGGGTCAAATTAGAGAATGATGTTATCAATTACAAGCAAGTTTTCCAAGTGCTCACACAGTGGGCTGAGCACTTAGTCAAGTACTCAGCCAAGTACTCACACTGGGTACTTAGGCAAGTACTCAGCCAAGTACTCACACTGAGCACTTAGTCAAGTACTCAGCCAAGTACTCACACATTTTAGTAGTTTTCGAAGCAAGTGGCGGCTTGCTTGGAGGACAAGGCTCAGGATCTATAAATAGGACACTAGACACCATAGAAGTGTGTGCATTTGGAGCCACCACCCGGGGGAGCTCACCCGGGGTTGGTGATTATCTTGTTATTTGTTTATTACATTCAATTAAAGTTTTCTTTGTTCAATCCAATATCTATCTATCTTTCTTATATTAGTTGTTTGTTCTTGGCTCAAATTCACCCGTCTCTATATTTCTATCAATTCAAGGCTTAAACAAGATCATTTGGGAATATCAATTCATAAGTCAACAGCTATTTTAAATATCTGTTTCATATGGTCAAATATTGTTGGAAATTTCTTAATTCATGGCAGTTATTTGTGAACAGTTGTTTACGATTTAACATATGTTGTAAAATAGTATATAAATTCCTCTGAGGTTACAAAACAGGACCTACACACTGTGTGAGAACAACTATTTGTGGGAAATCTTATTTTCTTATTTTTGTGTTCCTATTTTGTTTCACTCTATATAAAATTATGAAATCTTAAAGTTGTTGTAGAATCTCTATTCAAGACGAGGAAATTTGAACAGCTTTTTTTAACTTTATTTTCATTGAAACATTGTCAGTTTAAGTTGTTGTAAAAGATTGTTAGAAACAAAGAAAAAGTCATTTACCAACAATTTTGTTGTAAAGATGTTGGAATTGGTATTTTCGTAAAATTTTTACAACCAATGTTGGTACATCCATGTCTATGTTATAGAGAGACAAGACATATATATAGCAAAACCATATCTTTCGATCTATATATAATTCAAGTGTGTTAGATGTTGAATTCTCTAATTTTTGTTTGTTTTGTGTTTTGTTAGAAAACTTTTTTTATGTGAACTATTGTATTCGAATATTGTTAATTTGTTAGTTGATATTAATGCAGTTTTTTAGAGTTATTTTGATTTGTTGTTTTAAAAGATTTCTATTATCTATTTAGTTTTTAAGTTAATATTTTAATGAAATTATATTATTGAAATAATAAGTTTGAATGATATAAAACTCTTTCACAGATTTGTTAATAAGTAAACAAACACGGTGAACAGTATTTAGAATAAATTAAACATAGTTTCAAGAATTTGAATATATAAAAC
The DNA here is from genome assembly GCA_028751855.1 of Ambrosia trifida. Classification (NCBI taxonomy): domain Eukaryota; kingdom Viridiplantae; phylum Streptophyta; class Magnoliopsida; order Asterales; family Asteraceae; genus Ambrosia; species Ambrosia trifida. The sequence goes on along the minus strand of CM054128.1, from coordinate 56,646,103 downwards.
AAAGACAATTTGAAGGAATTTATGACTATATGAGTACTATAGATGAGTCAAAGTTATTATTATTTGACTTCTTTTATATTAAAGCGCACGTTAACCGCTGTTAACCGAGACAATTTGAATATATATAACACTATAAGTACACAGTTTCCCTCGAAGCTTTCATTATAAGCTTCCTTTTATTTTTATATATTTTATATTTAAATAATGTATGATATCAGTAGTAATCTTGAATTCAAACAATAGTCCAAATGGATTTACATTTGTATACACAGAAGTATAAAGCTTTCAAGAATAATGAATTTCGTTATTTAGATGAAATCTTCTTAATGGAAATTTTGAGTCAAACTGTCATTGGTGAAAAAAAATTTAAGTCACTTCATGCTGTAAGTTGGTTTTACTCTCATGAATTTGATATAGTTATAGTTAACTTTGAGCATGGTTTTGAAAAATTATTTCTTCGAGGGAAGATAGAGTATTCCAATGATTTGCGTTTTCTTGAAGAACTTGACCAGAAAACAATGAACAACATTAATCGGAATACATTTCATCTTAATCTGGAACAAATGATCAGAGCAAGGATAGTGTATTTGAAGGAGAAGGTGGAATAAGTTATGGAAGAATCAATCTCTTATTGGAGTTCAACTGATGAAGATGATCAAGTTTAAATGTTTTTATATGTTTGCAATTTCAAATATGAATATTATTGTAATTTAGTTAGTTTGATTATTATATTTATGATTTCTTTTTGAAAAGTATATTAATATTAAACTTGATATTTATTATCTATAAAACTCCTAAAAAGTAATTACCAATGCATTTCCTGTTTTGCTTCATCATATATTACACATATCAAGATTTAATTTATCGACTTGAAAAGATTTCTAAAATTTAACTTTATAGTGATACTTTAATAACAAGTTTAATTGTGTAATAAAAGTTGTTGTTACAGTAAGTCTTTTGACGGGTTTTTTTATTACACAATCCGCTGTTAAACAATTAAGGACCTTTTTGTTTCAACAACTGTTGTAAACTCAACAGATTTTATAAAAAGGCCCAAAAATAATGATTACGCTTTTGAAGTTACTTTATTAATAATATTATTCTATTATTATTGTTTGTTTCATTTGTCTTTCATTCTATTAAAAATATATAAAAAGTACCGAAAGTAACTTGCAACTTTATATTTACTTTAAATCCAACTGATAAAGTTGAAAACCAACTTTATGAATAGTAAGTATATTCATTCATCCTAAAAAAGGGGGAGAAGTTTTTAATCAAATTAAGATTAATATATTTTGTATTGACAGATGATATACTTATATTTATTATCTTTACTTACGTAAATAAAAAATCAAACAACCTTTTCATGTTCAATTTATATAAACCATAAATTTAACAATGATTTATAATATAAAAATCCTAAATATCTCATGTTCATATTTCTACAAATATTGTTAAATAGTATTTCTTTTTTTCTTGAAATCTCTATTTGAAAAAGAAAAGAAAAAGAATTTGAAAAGTTTTCTTGGTGGGAAAATAAATGAAGTAATACTGTGTGTATCCAAGATTAATAAAAGTTCATTGTAATTAATAAATTTATTATAGTTAATTCACTGCAGTTAATAGATTCATTATAGTTAATGGATTTTTTTACTATAAAACTCGATTTTCATTTCTTTGTATAGCACACTATTCAAACATATTTTCTACATCTGCATATGTGACACCCGGCATATTCAGGTTAATACTTTTCATACTTTACATACATACGTTCGTACTCTATATACATACGTTCCATACTTTGCATACATACGAGTCTATCTCAACGAAAACATTGAAAAAAACTACTTAATATCATACTTGACCGGGTCGGTTGAGTCGTGTCGATGATTCGGGAATCATCAGGAGTCGTTACAATGGTCCGAGGGATCATTGGGTGTCGGTCCATAACCATGTGTACGAGGATTGGCGATTTGTAGAATCGCCAGGCTTACTACACACACACAAGTCTTGAGTCTCGGGAATTGGTGATCGGATGGGAACGTATTAGTTATCTTGCATTAGATATTTATAATCATTATATGACTTGTCGGTATGTGAAAACGTGTTTATATATGTTAAAATAGGGTTTAACTCGTCAAAAACCCGGTTAAATAGGCTACAGGCAATTAGGCCATTTTGGATAGCCTAATCGCCAGTAAGAAAGGCGATTAGAGGAACTTAGGGGCGATTAGGGGCCAATCGCTAGAAGCTATAGGCGATTGGAGGCCCTAATCGCCTATAGTTGCTGTGTAATCGCCTGTTCTGCATGTGACGACTAAAAACGCCTATAAATACCACCCTTATGTTTTAAAACATCATTTGTGAACCCTAATACACCCCAAAGCCACCCCACACCTTATCCAACCCCTGCAACACGTTTTTGAGCAAGAAATCACATTTCTAAGCTTTACATCTCATTATCTTACAATTTCAAGGTGTGTTCTTCAACCCAAACCTTTGTAATGATAGTTTTTTGATCCCTAAAGGTCCAGACATAATTTCTAAACATTTGTGTCTTTGAAAACTCATTAAAATTAGTGTCTAAACAAACCCAAACCTCTATGTTTGTTATATGTGATGTATTCATGCAAGATAGGATTTTTATCATTTAAACATGGTTGTTCTTGTATTATTAATATGTTTCTGATCTAAATGAGTTCATATGATGTTAACCTAGGAGTTTGAAGGTCCATAGATGTGTAATATTTATATTAGGCATTTTGACCCGTTTGAATGATTATGAAGGATTGATGATGATATGTTGTGTTTTGTTGATTGTTTAAGGTTAGAGTTTACTCTAGGATGATGCTAGAACAGTAGGATATTGTTGGACAACGTTATTATGTGATGAAATCTGGATATATGCTATTCAGGGTAAGTTTTGCATGAGGATGTGATGTTTACATGATGATTATGCTATTTTGGGAAAGCACATGCATTCGGGATGGCTAGGGTGATGATAAATTAGGGGTTTTTGCTTGAAATAGTTGGATTAATGTTTTGGGTTTGACATTGGGTATTTCCACATGTTTCGGATTGGAGGGTTAAACGCGCAAAAAGGCGGCACAGTGCAGTAGGGGCGAATAGGAGGTTCTTATCGCCTGTATTAAGGGCGATTGGCCCCCAATCGCATGAACTATAGGCGATTGGGAGCCCAATCGCCAGTATGTTTGGCAATTACAATTCTATTCGCCAGTTTGACTCTTCTAATCACCAGTTGACTTTTCCAAATTGCATGTTTGATTCCTAATCGCATGTACTGCTGCTATATGTATATTTTAACATCCCGAAACACGGATTGACGCCTAGGAACATGTTAGGAACCCCGTGACATGTCCAATTACTTAGTAACACGTGTTCAGACTTCTTTGTGCGTTAATTGGGCGTTATTCTAGACTTAGTGAATTTTCACGCATGCTAAGTGTTTAATCGCATATGTTGCATGATATCATACTTTCGGCCAACACGTGGGATGTCGGGTCACCAATAGGATGTCGGGTCTTGTCTGGTGTGGTCGGTTATACATTTTAACATCATTTCAAATGTACACAATTACGGTCTGGACTGTTGGGGACTAATCAACCAACGGGTTGTTAGTCTAATACCTTATACGCTCGTCATGATAGGTCATTGGTAATTGGTGCCGTCTATTAAGCAGGTTTACTTATCTTAGAGGGGGAGCAGTATCAGATGAGTTTCACGGCCCCACTTTAAGTCTTTACATTTCGGGGGAGACACACGCTTTATACTTATTTCACAAATTATCATGTTATACTAGTTTTAATTCATTTACATACTATACGATACGTAAAGTCCCGGGGAAACATGAATGTGCGGGGCACAACGGGGGAAATGTGGATAGATCTATTGGGACTGACAGACCCCACCCGTCGGCTGGGAGCCGGGCGTGTGCATATTGTCTCGGTCATAAGCATAATCGTTTCAGGCAAAATCATATATCGTTGTCTGTAATGGTTTCCGGTCGTAGTAGTATTATTCATGTGTGTAGCTAACGCTATCATTCCTAACATAGTGATAACATGATGGCTTTTATTACTTAAACGTTTAACATAAAACCTGTGAACTCACCGGCATTATTTGCTGACGTTTTTAGCATGTTTGTCTCAGGTCGTTGAGGTAGCAGCATTTCATAGGCGCACGGAGTCTCACGGCGTCTAGGATTCATATGCATCTTATTTAGCATTTTCAGACTCTTATGCTTTACTCATGTGTTGTAATAAAGTTTACGCTTCTGCAGCGATGGATTATTTATGAAATCTTAACTGGTTGCTTATGTCGTTTTTACGTATCATATAGTGTCGTTTATTGTGACCGTTGACTTAGATCCTGGTTTGTTACGCGCCTCTCGGTAAAACCCCGCACGTGGAATTTGAGGGTGTGACAGATTGGTATCAGAGCCAATGGTTATAGTGAACTAGGACTGCATGTTGTGACAGATTGCCGGGGTGTTAGTATTACATTTGTTATTATCATTTATGCTTACATCATCTATCTATTACCCTTATTTCTTATCCTATTCTTCATCCTCGTGCTGAAGACGAGGAGGCTTACTATCCTTGCACGGCAGTGACGTACATTGGAGTGGCTTCGGCATCCTTCTGAGATTTGTCCAAGATTCGGACATCTCCCCTTTCTATACTCCAATGGACACACTTGCTCGCATACATTATCGCACACTCGTACTTGCTGTTTTATATCTTGGGTCTTTTATCATAGGGGTTCTTATCTAATCTAGGACGTGGGTGTCTTGTGGTTTGAAAGTCAAGCTAGGAGCACGCCTCGGGGACCATGTAGAGCGACTTATCATTTCGGGTGCACACCAAATAATAAGTTGAAATGCATGGAAATCCTGGTGGACTCTGTGTTTGATCCGACAATCATGATGGAATCCAGTTCCCTGGTTTGACCTTGTTACATATGATTTCTTGTTGTCTGTTCTGGAATCTGATGTCTTGTCTTTGACTTTGACAGAAGATGGCAGGTTGACGTGGTGGTCGCGTTGGTGGTCGGAATGGCGGTGGACGCAATGGGGGTCGTGGTAACAACAGTATGACCCAGGCTGAGCTGAATAATCTGATTCAGGAGCACGTGGCAGCTGCTATTGCTGCGCAGCAGGCCGCCCAGCAGGGCCATGGTGGTAATTTAATTACCCCTACCCTCATTCCTTATCTTTTGTCGTATGGTGTTCGTTTTCTGACCCGTGTTGCTTGTTGTAACAGGGAATGCTTTTCATCCTCCACCACCTCCACCTCCTCCAGTCCACTGTACTTACAAGATGTTCCAGGACTGCAAGCCCCATAACTTCAATGGAACTGAGGGAGCTGTGGGACTAATTCAATGGTTGGAGAAGGTCGAGTCCGCTTTCTCCATGTGTAACTGCCCAGAGGAGTTACGTGTGAAGTATGCTTCAGGGACATTCGAGGGACGTGCCTTGACTTGGTGGAATTCGACTGTGCAGACTATTGGTTTACTTGAGGCCCATGCGTTGCCATGGACCGAGTTTGTGTTTCATCTAAAGATGGAATATTGTCCCAGGAATGAGATTAAGAGTTTGGAGCATGAGCTGTGGAATCATCAGATGGTGGGATCTGAGATTGAGGAGTATACCACTCGTTATCATGAGTTGGCACTTTTGTGCCCGGATTCTGTGACTCCTGAGTATAAGGCTATTAAGTTCTACATTAGTGGGTTGGTGCCTGAGATTCGCGGGTTGGTGACCGCAAATGATGCTACTACACTTCGGGATACCATTCGGTTGGCTCATAGGCTAACCAAACAGAAGGTTCAGGAGGGTGTTTTGCCTCCTAAGGGTACTGTGGTGAAGACCTCTGATGGCAACAAGAGGAAATGGGAGAGCGCGGGTAAGGGTACAGTTCAGCCTCAGCAGCAGCAGCCGAGGAAGTTTGAGACTACGGGTTCGTCTTCTGGACAGAGGCAGGGTGGGTATACTGGTAGACTTCCTAAGTGTGATCGTTGTGGGTATCATCATGTTGGGAATTGTAGTTATTGTACCCGTTGTAAGAGGAACGGGCATCAGGCCCAGAACTGCAGGGTGAATCTTCAGGCTCAGCAACAGGTGGTTGCCCCTAATACTGCTACTACTGCCACTGCTGCACCTAGGGGTAATCAGGGATGCTTCAACTATGGGGAAACAGGGCACTTTAAGAAGGACTGCCCCAAACTGAAGCAAGGGAATGCTGGGAGGAATGACAGGGGTAACGGGGGTGGCGGCAGGAACGCGCGCACCTTCATCATTGGGTCGGGCGAGGCCCGTCAGGATCCGGATACTGTTACTGGTACGTTTCTTCTTAATGATCGTTATGCCTCTGTTTTATTTGATTCAGGTGCCGACAAGAGTTTTATATCTGTTGAGTTTAGTCGATTGTTAGACATAGTACCGACGCCTTTGGAGGTTAAGTACTTAGTTGAATTGGCTGATGGTAAGAAAATTGAGGCAACTCATATTCTTAAGGGATGCCAATTAGAACTTTCTGGGTTATCTTTTCCTATTGATCCCATGCCGGTGTCCTTGGGTAGCTTCGACGTTGTTGTGGGTATGGATTGGTTAACTTTATATCGTGCGGAAATCGTTTGCTTTGATAAAATCATTCGCCTTCCTCTCCCGGATGGAGAGATTCTTTTGATTCATGGCGAGAAAAGTGGTGTTCCTTTGAGCATCATTTCATGTATGAAAGCTTATAAGTATTTACGTAAAGGGTATTCTGCTATCTTAGCTATTGTTTCGGTCTCATCTGACAACGAGAAGAGGATTGAGGACATTCCTGTTGTTCGTGATTTTCCTGACGTGTTTCCCAACGATTTGCCTGGTCTTCCACCTCACCGTCAGGTTGAATTTAACATTGATCTTGTGCCCGGTGCTGCACCTATTGCCCGAGCCCCTTACCGCCTTGCACCTCCCGAGATGCAGGAATTATCTAATCAACTACAGGAGTTGTTGGAAAAAGGATTCATTCGGCCTAGTTCATCCCCATGGGGAGCTCCTATCTTATTTGTCAAAAAGAAATATGGGAGCCTTCGTATGTGTATTGACTACCGGGAATTGAACAAGGTAACCATCAAGAATCGTTACCCACTTCCCCGTATTGACGATTTATTCAACCAACTCCAAGGCTCCAGTTTTTATTCTAAGATAGATCTGTGGTCTGGATATCATCAGTTGCGGGTGCAAGAGGCTGAAATCCTGAAGACCGCCTTTCGTACACGTTATGGTCACTTCGAGTTCCTGGTCATGCCCTTCAGCCTCACGAATGCACCTGCTGTTTTTATGGACTTGATGAACCGCGTTTGCAAGCCCTATCTTGATAAATTCGTCATCGTGTTTATTAACGATATTCTGGTTTATTCCAAGAACGAGAGGGATCATGAGGAACACTTACGGTTGGTCTTGGAACTTTTGAGACTGGAGCAGTTGTATGCTAAGTTCTCAAAGTGTGATTTCTGGTTACGTGAAGTTCAATTCCTAGGACATGTGGTTAATGAACTAGGAATTCTTGTCGATCTGGCTAAGATCGAAGCTATTAGAGACTGGGAAGCACCAAAGATGCCATCTGAGGTGCGGAAATCCCTAGGTCTTGCGGGTTACTATCGTCGTTTCATAGAGGGATTTTCGAAGATCGCTCAACCCCTCACCACTCTTACCCAGAAGGACCGAAAGTTTGACTGGGGTGAACCACAGGAATCAGCATTTCAGATGCTGAAGCTTAAACTTTGTTCTGCGCCTATCTTATCCTTACCGGAGGGTACGGATGATTTCGTTGTGTACTGTGACGCTTCTATTCGTGGTCTCGGTTGTGTGATAATGCAACACGGGAAGGTTATTGCCTATGCTTCTCGTCAACTTAAAGTTCATGAGAAGAACTACACTACTCATGATTTGGAATTGGGCGCGGTGATCTTTGCGTTGAAAATCTGGAGACATTACTTGTACGGTACCAAATGTGAAGTATACACCGATCACAAGAGTCTCCAGCATATTTTCGAGCAGAAGGTGTTAAACATGCGGCAACATCACTGGGTTGAACTCCTGAACGATTAGGACTGTGCTATCAAGTACCACCCTGGCAAGGCGAACGTTGTGGCAGACACCTTGAGCAGGAAGGAGTCTGTCAAACCTCATCATGTTCGAGCCTTACAGCTCACCATTCATTCCTCATTGCCTGACCAAATCCGTTCTGCACAATTGTAAGCTTTGAAGGAGGAAAACCTTAAAGCTGAAACCATGCACGGTGTCGATAAGCACCTCGAGCTCGGGTCTGATGGCCTGCATTATTTTGCCGAACGAATTTGGGTTCCTTTATTTGGGGGTTTGCGGGAGCTCGTCATGGACGAAGCTCACAAATCCCGGTATTCTATTCATCCGGGCTCCGATAAGATGTATCAGGACCTAAAGATACTCTATTGGTGGCCCAACATGAAGGCTGACATAGCTTCGTATGTCAGCAAGTGTCTAACATGTGCTAAGGTCAAGGTGGAGTACCAGAAGTCGTCTGGTCTTCTACAGCAACAAGAAATTCCGGAATGGAAATGGGAACGGATTACAATGGATTTTGTGACCAAACTTCCGAAATCGCCCAGTGGTTGTGACATGATCTGGGTGATTGTCGACCGGTTGACAAAGTCCGCACACTTCCTCGCTATTAAGGAAACCGACAGTTTGGAGCGATTGTCTCGTATCTATCTTAAGGAAGTGGTTTCCAAGCACGGGGTGCCCGTCTCTATCATCTCCGATCGTAATTCCCGTTTCGCTTCCCGTTTCTGGATGCAATTGCATAAGGCGTTAGGTACTCAACTGGACATGAGCACCGCATATCATCCGCAAACTGATGGCCAGAGTGAGCGGACGATTCAAACGCTTGAAGACATGCTTCGTGCATGTGTCATCGATTTCGGTAAGAGTTGGGAGATTCACCTGCCGCTAGTGGAGTTCTCTTACAACAATATTTACCACTCTAGCATCAAGGCGGCACCGTTCGAGGCTCTGTATGGACGGAAGTTCCGGTCTCCTCTTTGTTGGGCCGAGGTGGGCGAGAGCCAACTCACTGGTCCAGTACAAAACTTCCGAAAAGATCGTACAAATTCGTAATCGTATGGCGGCAGCTCGTGATCACCAAAATAAAATGATGTCACTCTTCATCTCCGGACTTCATTTAATTTTTGGGATGAAAATTCTTTCAACTGGGGGATGATGTGACACCCGGCATATTCAGGTTAATACTTTTCATACTTTACATACATACGTTTCGTACTCTATATACATACATTTCATACTTTACATACATACGAGTCTACCTCAACAAAAATATTGAAAACAACTACTTAATATCATACTTGACCGGGTCGGTTGAGTCGTGTCGATGATTCGGGAATCATCGGGAGTCGTTACAATGGTCCGAGGGATCATTGGGTGTCGATCCATAACCATGTGTACGAGGATTGGCGATTTGTAGAATCGCCGGGCTTACTGCACACACACAAGTCTTGAGTCCCGGGAATTGGTGATCGGATGGGAACGTGTTAGTTATCATGCATTAGATACTTATAATCATTATATGACATGTCGGTATGTGAAAACGTGTTTATATATGTTAAAATAGGGTTTAACGCGCCAAAAACCCGGTTAAATAGGCTACAGGCGATTAGGCCATTTTGGATAGCCTAATCGCCAGTAAGAAAGGCGATTAGAGGAACTTAGGGGCGATTAGGGGCCAATCGCTAGAAGCTATAGGTGATTGGAGGCCCTAATCGCCTATAGCTACTATGTAATCGCCTGTTCTGCATATGACAACTAAAATCGCCTATAAATACCACCCTTATGTTTTAAAACATCATTTGTGAAACCCTAATACACCCCAAAGCCACCCCACACCTTATCCAACCCCTGCAACACGTTTTTGAGCAAGAAATCACATTTCCAAGCTTTGCATCTCATTATCTTACAATTTCAAGGTGTGTTCTTCATCCCAAACCTTTGTAATGATAGAGTTTTGATCCCTAAATGTCCAGACCTAATTTCTAAACATTTGTGTCTTTGAAAACTCATTAAAATCAGTGCCTAAACAAACCCAAACCTCTATGTTTGTTATATGTGATGTATTTATGCAAGATAGGATTTTTATCGTTTAAACATGGTTGTTCTTGTATTATTAATATGTTACTGATCTAAATGAGTTCATATGATGTTAACCTAGGAGTTTGAAGGTCCATAGATGTGTAATATTGGTATTTGGCGTTTTGACCCGTTTGAATGATTATGAAGGATTGATGATGATATGTTGTGTTTTGTTGATTGTTTAAGGTTAGAGTTTACTCTAGGATGATGCTAGAACAGTAGGATATTGTTGGACAACGTTATTATGTGATTAAATCTGGATATATGCTATTTAGGGTAAGTTTTGCATGAGGATGTGATGTTTACATGATGATTATGCTATTTTGGGAAAACACATGCGTTCGGGACGGCTAGGGTGATGATAAATTAGGGGTTTTTGCTTGAAATAGTTGGATTAATGTTTTGGGTTTGATATTGGGTATTTCCACATGTTTCGGATCTGATTTGGAGGGTTAAACGCGCAAAAAGGCGGCACAGTGCAGTTGGGGCGAATAGGAGGTTATAATCGTCTGTATTAAGGGAGATTGGCCCCCAATCGCATGAACTATAGGCGATTGGGAGCCCAATCGCCAGTATGTCTGGAAATTACAATTCTATTTGCCAGTTTGACTCTTCTAATCACCAGTTGACTTTTCCTAATTGCATGTTTGATTCCTAATCGCGTGTACAGCTGCTATATGTATATTTTAACATCCCGAAACACGGATTGACGCCTAGGAACATGTTAGGAACCCTGTGACATGTCCAATGACTTAGTAACATGTGTTCAGACTTGTTTGTGCGTTAATTGGGCGTTATGCTAGACTTAGTGAATTTTCGCGCATGCTAAGTGTTTAATTGCATATGTTGCATGATATCTTACTTTCGGCCAACACGTGGGATGTCGGGTCACCAATGGGATGTCGGGTCTTGTCTGGTATGGTCGGTTAAACGTTTAAACATCATTTCAAATGTACACGGTTACGGTCTGGACTGTTGGGGACTAATCAACCTACGGGTTGTTAGTCTAATACTTTATACGCTCGTCATGATAGGTCACCGGTATTTGGTGCCGTCTATTGAGCAGGTTTACTTATCTTAGAGGAGGAACAGTATTTGGTGAGTTTCACGTCCCCACTTTAAGTCTTTACATTTCGGGGGAGACACATGCTTTATACTTATTTCACAAATTATCATGTTATACTAGTGTTAATTCATTTACATACTATACGATACGTAAAGTCCCGGGGAAACATGAATGTGCGGGGCACAACGGGGGAAATGTGGATAGATCTAATGGGACTGACAGACCCCACCCGTCGGCTGGGATCCGGGCGGGTGCATATTGTCTCGGTCATAAGCATAATCGTTTCGGGCAAAATCATATATCGTTGTCTGTAATGGTTTCCGGTCGTAGTAGTATTATTCATGTGTCTAGCTAACGCTATCATTTCTAACATAGTGATAACATGATGGCTTTTATTACTTAAACGTTTAACATAAAACCTGTGAACTCACCGGCATTATTTGCTGACGTTTTTAGTATGTTTGTCTCAGGTCGTTGAGGTAGCAGCATTTCATAGGCGCACGGAGTCTCACGGCGTCTAGGATTCATATGCATCTTATTTAGCATTTTCAGACTCTTATGCTTTACTCATGTGTTGTAATAAAGTTTACGCTTCCGCAGCGATGGATTATTTATGAAAACTTAATGGGTTGCTTATGTCGTTTTTACGTATCATATAGTGTCGTTTATTGTGACCGTTGGCTTAGATCCTGGTTTGTCACGCGCCTCGCGGTAAAGCCCCGCACGTGGAATTTGAGGGTGTGATAGAATAGGTTTATCAATCTTCTAAAAATATTAGCAACATGGATTCCAGCAACAGCCAATGGTCTAAAATGTCAGATGTTCAAAAAATCGTTTTGGATTTTTTTTAAAGAAGATGAAGAATTGGAGATTCTTCAAGTTATTGAAGGTGCTACATGCTTGTTGGAACATCACATATGGAGACCAATCTCAAATTGAATCAAGTCATTGCTACCGATGTATCAAGGGAAAGATGGAATGCCTCTTCATTTCTATTGGAAAACATAAGGTCAAATGAAAAGTTCAGTGAGGACATACAAAAAATATGTATGTCCTACAAAAACCTTGTTAAAGAGAAGAACAAGAGACGGGAGGAATTGTTGAGTACCATAGAATAGTTATTTAAATGTATTTTATATTTTTATGGCTATCATTATAATGAAAATTTTATTTTATATATTATGTCTTTTTTATTTATTTGTTTATACTTATATGATGAAAAATAGCGATTAGAATATATCAATAGTCTAACGTTAAAATAGAATACTAATTAGAATATATCAATAGTCAATTGTTAAACTAAACATATCACTACAACAAAAATGGATTTTAAGGACCTTTTGTGTGGGACGCTTGTAACATAGTGTCCTAAAAAACTATTTAATAGAACGAATGAATTTTTGAGGTCCTTTTATAATATACCCTACTAAACCAATGTACTAAAAGTCTATTTAATAGGATGGATGATTCTTTGGGGTCCAATCATCATATAACTTAATAAAACACTTAAAATGTAGATCCTAAAAAAGTAATTTATAAGACATTTAGTTGTTGCTATCCTATTATGTGGTAATGTAATAGGACACTTGATCACCGGGGGTCCTATCATAACATAACTTAATACAACACTTTGTAGTTAAATAAATGTTCGATGTTATAGGACCCTTTCTAGTAGAAGTCATATTACAACATAACTTAATAGGACACTTGACACATGGGTTTTATAACTTTAACCTTTATATGATGCTTAATCATTGTGTTGAATTATTTAAAAAAACTCACATGTTTTTTATTTTTAAAAACCAACACCACAAATTCCTGTAAATTATACTAAATAACAAAACACATTGCATGAACAGTACAAAATCTTTATTGATTATATAACTTCCATATAGTATTATTGTTTTCCTTTAATTTAATTAATTTACATTTTTACTCTAAATTTTAACACACTTCTTGTACAACCCTTGAAATTTAATACTTCACTTTTATATAAATGATTTATGTTCACAGTTCTAAGCTTTTTGAGCTTTAATAGATGTATCATATTAAAGTTTTAACAATCATTCGCTTCGGCATCCAAATCTTGATAGAGTTATTATACAACTTTTAAAGTTTAATAAAGTTATTCTTTTCTTTTTTAACAAATATTTGTTCTTTTATATTTTTTTTATAAGTTTAATATTTTTATTTAACCTATTATTTAGTTAACCTATTTATAATAAAAGCTAATTCCTATCATCTAGATTAAAATTATGCAAAGGTAAAGCCTTTAGGCTACACGAGGGGGGTGGAAGGTGATGTGGAGACCTTTCACGCCACCATTACCACACCGTATGTGGCGTGTTACAGGTTAAGGGGAGATTTCCATGAGTGTGGGCAAAAGGTGAGATGACTGCCAAATGTCGTTTCATGCCCCCTTCACTCTATGACCACACCGTATAGTGTTAAAATACCTAGGTTGTGGGAGGTTTTCAGTTCAAGTCCCACAGACCACATGATTAAAGAAATTAACCTTTAAAAAAATAAACCAGTAACATGTTAAAATATCTTTTTATTTACCTTATTGTAGTTAAAGATAACTTTCACTATATACATGCTTACTTAACTGTGCTGATTGCTTAATTTTACCGTCATTAGCCATCGATATATCATGTAACAAATAGAGCTGCGCCAACGCCCTCCTACGACCCCGCCGCGAAGCGCTGGATTCCACACTAGTTTAACACACAAAAGAAAAACCTCACGCCAATGAAAGAGCAACAACAGCAACAACATCAATTCCAAAACCATCACCGAACAAGAAACAATAAAAACATAACTTCATCACAATCCCTCTTTACACACACACACACTGCCATACAAATTCTTCTTCACACGACCCAATCAAAACAACTCAACAAATACAATCACTAACTACACAGGCTTTCACCATCGTTTTAACAACCCAATTGACCCACTCTCTCCTTTATTCCTTCAATTTCTCATACAATCCAATATTCCAATCACACTGAAGGGGATACAACATCAAACTCCGCGAATTAGGGTTTTTTTTGTGTGTGTGTTTTCGGTTGATTCAACGGTTGAGATTGGATTAATCTTTGGATGTTTTATTTTAAATATCATGAATTAGAATTAGAACACGTATGGTCAGTCGTTCAGGGCTAGGATATGATTGGACCAATTTATAAGATGGGTGGAAGTGGAATTATATAGGGCAGAGGGGAGCAATTGCTACTGCGTAACTGTGTGCATGAGCGAGCGGTTTTGGATTCAGTATATTGGTATCTGATAATAGTGGTTAGAAGCTTAGGATAGTGTTTGAAGCTTTGGTTTTCTTCACACAAGCTTTTGTCGACGCATATTTGTTGTTTGTTGTTCTGGTTTTATAATGTTCAGTATTAAGTATGGAAAGATGTGGGGCGACGTTTGTACCTGAATGGCTAAAGAGTAGTGGAAGCTTAAGCACAACATCTCACCAATCTAGTAATCTTGTTATATTCGAATTAGTTTTTTTTTTATGGTTTTGGTTGTTTAGGTGTATGACAAATGACAATGTTGTTTTTGTAGATGAACAAGGTGTGTTAAAGGCGAAAAGAAATAAGTTGTTTGAGAACATAAGTGATAACGACTTAGGATGCCCTTCTAGTTCTGAAAAGACAACTTCGTACTTTAGACGTGCGTCTAGTAGTAACGGGTCACCTTATTTGAGGTCTTACGGTAGTTTTGGTCGGTATTCTACCAACTAAGTAGGCATCATGATTATTCTGATCCTTTGGGTAGTATTTTAGCAAGTAGGTTTGAGAAAGAAGGGTTAAGACGGTCGCAACCAAGTTTATCTACAAAGCATGGTGATTCATGGCCTAGGAAAATAGTAAATGACTCGACTGTTGTTAACAAAACTAGCCATGGCCACAGCAATGGTGATGGTTTATGGTCTGGTGGTGGCATAAGCGATGTAAAGATTGCGTTTGAGAGGGATTTTCCGTCCCTTGGGGCAGAAGAAAAACAAGATTCTGATATTGGTAAAGTCCCGTCTCCTGGATTGAGTAGTGCTATTTAGAGCTTGCCAATTGGTAGCACGGCAGTGAATGGTGGACATCTGCACTGGCTGAGGTGCCTGTAATAGTTGGGAGTAATGGAAGCAACATGACAACCAGAAGAAACATGGCTGAAACTTTAGCACAGGTTGGCTCATTATCATAAAAATCCATTTAATTTCCACTTTAGTTTTGATGTATTAATATAATTTTTTATTATATCTTTTATTGTTGGTGTATACAGTTTATTTCTAAATGGCATATTGCTTTTTTTTTCTTCGCGGCTTTCACATAATATTTAGTATTACGCAATTGTAACCACATACTATTTATGAAATGGACTGTTTAACTTATGATATTGATTTCCAGAATTCAAAGGACCTACACTTTTCATGGAATATGAAGACACGGTGTATATTTTGACCCCGCACATGAAATGCTTTTGCAACTTTGTTTAGTAGAAGAATGCACTGTCATCCTCAATATATGTTGATAATATGATATACAGGATCAATTCTTACATATGCCGACTCCTCCAGAGCCTCCATTCTAAAGAGATTGGTTAATTCGGATTGTAAACTTTCGATTCCAGTTGGTACAAAGTTATAATATACAAACTTATTGAGTGTGTTAGATTCCAATTGATACAAAACATGTAGCACCTGGTAAAAAGAATGTTGAATATAGAAAAGAGTGACATCATTTTATTTTGTTTTTTGCTACACTTTTAGTACTGAAAATATAAATGCATTTACTAGGCAATTAAGAACTTGAGTCCAATTCATATAATGTCTTTTGTTAAGCACCGTATTATATTATTATATACTTGTGTTGCTTGTTTACTCATCAAAGATGTTGCTACTAATAAGAACATGTGTAGTGGATAAAGCCCCCCTTTTTTATTGGTTCACGTGGCAGCTGATTCAGTATGGAGAGATAAAGTGAAAAAGGGGTGTAGTGGTGGGACTTTATTTATAAAGCCCCTATTAATATTTTATTTTATCTTTTAAATTAAAAAAATAATAAAATAAGAAGAGAGAGAGAGAGTATGATGTGGCAGGCTATGATTGGTGGGGGGAGTTTTGTTTCGGCGTTATTTTTACCACGCCAAAAGCAGATTTTAAAAATAAACCCCCTCCCCGGTAGCGGTGTGGGGGGCTTTATTTTCTAATATAGCCACCAAAAACTTTCCCATTACGGTGGGTCTAACTTGGAAGTGACCTACTGAGGAATTTGGTCCTGATCGGCAAGGCAACACATTGTCAGGTTCTTCTCATTACTTTTTACACTCATGTTTAGTACATGACACCCCACTGCAAGCAAGTATATAGGTTATTTTTAAATTGCATATTGTTTTCTTGGTAGCCTATGCATAATTTTGCCAGTTACTTTTGAAGTTACATAGCTGCATCCACATCCCATTTATGATTTTCATGTTCGGACGTGCGGCACTTTTCATGGAAATGAAGACAAGAAGATGGACATGCTTTTGGAAGTTGGTTTAAAATGAGAGGACATCATCCTTAATGTGTACAATACATGTTTTTGGCACTTTGTTAACTGGATGTTTGTGGCATATATTTTAAAGACTTTCTGTGTCATACCGTCCCCACAGCAATGCGCGGGCAAGCCCTCTAGTTGTGTTTTCAAGGCATTTATCTCTTCCTGAAGGCCTTTTTATTGTACAAAAAAAACCATAATTTGGATATCCATTACCATATTGTAAAATTGTGGGTGCGGATGTTTAAAAAAACTTTTTATCATGATTTGTTAGGACTTTGAAATTGTCCGATTAAACTTGCTAGAACATTATAAAAGTTTCTGGATGTTCCTTTTAGGATGCTATATGGGTTCATAGACATATTATGTGACTATAAAATTGGTTTGATAATCTTATTTGGATATTAGGACCCTTTTCTTGGTACTAAAGTATTTATAATGTTACATCATAAGGGTCATATAAATTAATTTTTTAGGACGCTTGTATATGTATTAAAAGTAGGTAAGCACATTTTAAAACATTGTAAAAGTGTCCTAATATGTTTTTATTGAGAGTTTTTTGTGTTGTTCATAGACATATTATGCGACCATAAAATTGGTTTCATAATCTTATTTGGGATATTAGGACGCTTTTTAAGTTTCGGGACTTATTACGACCTCTTTACATGAAACGCTTTTATCATTGGTCCTATTAAATAAAAGGTCCTATAAAATAACATTTTAGGATACTTTTGTGCGTACTAAAAACCCATGTTTGTTTAAAAAGTTTAATTAATGGTAGAAATGGTTCTTGATCTTTTAAAAATTACATTTTTAGTCAGAAAACTAACTTGGTCTGTTAAAAACTAACCCCGGTTAGTTTGAGACCAACAAAATAAAAACATTGACAAATTGAAACTGTTATCTTATAAGTTTCAAGTTGAAATTATTCCCTTCCAACCTCCAAAATTAGGATTATTTCATTTCATTTCCCCTATATTTTTCAACCTTAGTACATAAAAGAATTTTTCAGTTTGAAATGAGATGAAAAGGCACTAATTATAATATAATGGACTTAAAAGCCTTTAATTCCTTTCTACTTAACACTATGTCACCAATTATAACATAAGGTATTTGTCGATCATTATGTGTGTATGGTATTGTAATATTCGGTTATATTAATATGATATTAGTTTATACAAATGTGGGCTTGTAACATTTAACATTGTTAACAGTGGTTTTTATGTTATGTTCTATAGGTGAACGGTGAGATTCAAAAAACAAGTTGTAATGGCATCGCACGAAAATTATACTCAAATAAGTTTTGTTGTTGAATTGTAGGTTTGTAATTTTTAGTTACATATAAAACTTATTGATTATGTTGTAATATAAATGTGGTGTTAAAATATATATTGTAACACCCCAACCGATGGCGGAATCATCGAGGTATCACGTAGTGACGATTGTTCAAAAGCTCATGGTACTAAAATGTAAATATTTGATTATTGAATATTGGTTTACAACATGTGAAAATAAATACACAACAAAAATTGAGATAGTTGATTTATTTAGTCTAGGTCCAAAGTCCTATGTGAAGCGTCAAGCAGCTTATCCTGAAACATGCACGAAAATAAATTTTGTCAACATATGATGTTGGTGAGTATTACCTAGCTTTGTACATATAGTATAAGTTTGAAAAGCGGTACAATTCATGTGTCTAGCATCACCAAGGCATTATGTAAACACATAAGTAACCAAACAAGACAAGATCAAATGTAAAGTATGGTAAAATTGATAATAAGCACCCTAACACGTGTCAAGTCTAAAAGAGCACCATAACATTCGTTATGTCTAAATGAGCACCGTAACATAAGTTACGTCTATATGTAAAGAGCACCATAACATAAGTTTTGTCTAGATGTACGATTTTGTATGTAAGCAACGTTCATGTTCAAACATAAAGCACAAAGATAAACAAGACATGTATATGAATTGTAAATGAAGAAAAATGTATGTGTAAATGAATGTGCAAGTTTTGTATACTTGTGCATGAATCACCCCAAAAGTGTAAAACCAAAAAAGGGGATAAGTAATACTCACCTTAGCAAGGTGTTAAGTCTTGTGGAATTGAATAAGTGTAATCCAACGTTGCCAAGTATCACCCTATGTTTAAGGTAATAAATGAGTTTAAGTCTTTCTAGTCTACAAGTATTTCTAGGGTTCCTAATTTGGGGATCGATAATTGATTAATCATTGATTTAGATAAATTGTTAATAATTAAATAAGGAGATTTAGAAAAATAAATAACATAAAATAACTTTTTCTAAAATCTTGATTAAGATGGTAGTATTATAAGATTTTAAGTATGAAAATAATTTTTATAAAATTTAGTATATTTATTCCTATTTGTCAAAATATAATTTTAATATCTAAAAATATTAAAATTAAGGAAATTTCAAATTAAAATTTGTATTTCTGTTTTAAATGAATAAAAATAATTTATGTAAAATTTTGGGATAAAAATATTGAAAAATGAATTTATTATGATTTATTTATGATTTAATATAACAAAAAT
This sequence comes from Ambrosia trifida, assembly GCA_028751855.1. Taxonomy (NCBI): domain Eukaryota; kingdom Viridiplantae; phylum Streptophyta; class Magnoliopsida; order Asterales; family Asteraceae; genus Ambrosia; species Ambrosia trifida. The sequence continues at coordinate 56,626,751 of CM054128.1, read as the reverse complement.
TAATTAAAAATATGAAACCAACGATTTTTCCGAAAAAATTTATTTCTGAGATGCTTATTGATCTATAAGTTTAAAATAATTTTTGTGAAATTTTATAAAATCGTTTAGATATTTTTATAGAATTTTAAAATTATAATTGAATAAATTTGTAATATTTATAATATATATTAAATAAATGATTTTTGAAAAACTAAAAATTGTATAATAAACTTTGTCATTAGATTAACATAAAATAATTTTTATAGAATTTATAAGGCACTTTTAGTATTTAAACACTATTTTTATAATAATATAGAAAGTATATGTATAAAAAAAAACTCGAAAAAAAAGTTTGCTTGTGCCAAGACTCGAACCTGAGTCAGTGGCCGGTTCAGTGTTTAAATCACAAGTCTAGACCATCTGGTCTAGACCCTGAGAACAGAAACATTTGGTTTTAGAAAATTATATGCTGTGTTTGAGGTTTAACATAAATTTCTTTTAATCAAGAAAAAGAAAACGTGGAACCCAAGGATCGAACTCGTGTTCACGAGTTTTACAACAGCACATGTATCCATTTGATCTAGATTAGATATGTGTTTTATTTTGTTTCAGATATGTTTTTAAACAGATACGAACAGGTATCATCTTCCCCAAATTATCTAATATAAACCCTAATTCCTACTCAACTCAATTGACCTTGAAATCGATATAGTTAACAAACAAATGTTTAGGGCTTTTAATCCCCAACGAAAACCGATTCAAAATCATTTAAAATCAAATGTAAAGGTGTACCGAAAGATAGTGAAACCCGAGCACCCAATTGCGGCCAAAGAAGCTTCAAAATCAAGGGTTATTAGTCATTGAAAGTGAGGGGTTATATGGGGTTATTGTTAGTCGCTGTTTAGATAGGTGATGTGCAGATTTGATTGCGTTATTGCAGCGTTTATATATGATTTCGAATTCAGGTTATTTAGGAATGTTCATAATGGTATTAACTCATTAATTGACCGCTGAATCATGGTCTTCACGCGTAAGGTTGTTTTAGGCAAGAGGGAGAGATTTAGTCGCGGTGATTTCGGAATGGAATTGAAGGTCACGCGTCATTATCGTGAAGTCAGGTCGGGTTTGTAGCGAAGAAGAAGGAGAAGTTAATCTTCTCAGGACGCCTTAAAATTAATTAGAATCCAATATTAACCAACAGACACCATGTGGTCTAGTGATCGTGCTGCTGTTTCGTTGATTCTTCAAACATGAAGAAACTCTAATTGAAGAGTCGCCATTTTCTCTCCATTCATCGCCTTATCGTTTTCATTCAATCTCAACTGGTATGTTATTCAACAACACCTTTCATTCTTTATAAGAACATATTATCAAATAGGATATTTTAATCTATTAATGTTATTTACAAGACTATAATATGTTAGTTTTGTTAATCAGTTAAGGAAAATAAATTTACATCAAGGTTTAAAAGTACGGAAACGTGCCTCGAGGCGTTTTCCTTTTGCCTCACGAGGCGTACGCCTCGAGGCGAACCGAGGCGTAAGCGCGAGGCGGAATGAATATATATATATATATATAGGATAAGGATAATTTAGAAACCCCCTTGAGTTAGAGAAACTCAAGAAACTCATTTGTGACCATTGATCAACCAAAATCAATGGATAAGATTGATTAACTAATATTATATTATTAAATGAGTTATCTTTTTTATTTGTTTGAAGCAAAAGGGTATTTTAGGAAAATTGCATTTTGTCCATATCTCCTCTCTCTCCTAAATCTCTTCTCTCTCCTAACTCTCTCCTCTCTCCTGACTCTCTCTCTCCTCTCTCCTTTCTTTTTTCCTTGCTTTTACATTTTTTTCAATTTTTAACCTTTTTATAGGTAACAAAAAGTCAGATTGATCTGTAACAACTTATGCGTTACGTTGTTACATTGTTACATTTTATGTATTTACATTGTTACATTGTTACATTTTCAAGTGGTGCTTATGTAATTGTTGATCGATTAACTAAGTCCGCATATTGTTACATTCTTACCACACTGTAAAAAAAGCAATTTTACATATTTACATAGGTATCATAGTTAATGGTGCTTATGTAACTATCTAAACCATTGTTTATTTACAATATACAAAAAAAAACACTCATCATCTGCAATATCTGGAATGCCCCGTCCACTTGTAGGTGACCACAACTTCTATCGAGATAAGCCTGTATTTTTATCGAGGATAAAAAAGGTTAATAAAAAAACATTTGTAGAAAAAATGTAGAAGATTTATACACTATTTTATGCACTATTTTTTGTTGAAGCAAACACATCCCCTGCAAATTGGCGAACACCATTGTTATTACTTTTTTTTAAAGGCACCATTGTTATTACTTAATAACCCAAAGAACCAAGATTCTGATTATGCTTATCTTCTTCAACAACACATCAAAAAATCTTAATAATAATAATAATAATAAAACTAACATACCTGTTCATCTTTCAACGAAAAAACACCATTCACTCAGATCTGTTCACCGTCGAAACAACCACCCTCGAAACCACCGTGGACCACCGAACCACCATCGGAACCCATCGACTCAGATCTGTTCACCCTCGAACCACAGCCACCTCCACCCCATTCAGATCTGTTTCAGATCCGTAAAACAAAAACCATTCACCCCCCGTCTTCTGTCGTCGTCGAACCACCACCACCGCCGTCTTCTGCCGTCATCATACCACCCCCACCGACGCCGTGTCACCCAAAAAATGGAACAAAAATCATGGATCCGGTTCATACCAGACCAGATCTGTTAACCACCTTTGAATCTTTACTCAAACTTTAAAGATATGTTACTCCCTATAGGATCTTGAAACAATGAGAGGAAATATATTAGAGAGAGATATATGATGGGGTTATACCAAAATGAGAAGGTGGATAGATATATACGAGAGTGAGAGAGAGAGAGTGTGTATGGGGTGACATAAATTAATAGATATTGATGGGTGAGTAAAAGACAGGTTTGCCCTTGGTCACATCTAGAACAATAGGAGATGTGGAGGTATAAGAGCCACTCAATGGGTTTCAATGGTTTCTCCAACTCAACATGGTTTCTTAAGGATACATAGCCTATATATATATATATATATATATATATATATATATATATATATATATATATATATAGGTTTAGGATCATGTGCAAAACTTATTTTGTGTGAGAAGTGTGAGAACCAATAACATGGAGGCTTATTTTATTATATAGAAGGGTAACATTGTAAATTGCATTGCTAATCTTATTTTAGGAGATAATGGCTAATTTAATTTCGTGATTAATGTAGGAGCATTCTTAGGGATTTTGTTTCACATCCTCACTATTATTTACAGAGTTTTTATTAACATTCACCACATTATCATTCATTCTCTGAATTATTCACGACCAAATCAGCATTCATATTGGTGTGTTTTACTGATGTGAGCACATGGTGTTTTACTGGTATACCATAAGGTTTGAAGGTATAACACACCTTTTGTGTTATTTTTATAAGGAGTTTATTGATGCAAAAAATATGGTTGTTTTATGCACATTGGTGTTTTATTATAGTCCTGTAAGTTGCTTCATCAACAAGGTGTTTTTACGTTCATACCCGTGTGTTTTATCACCATATTCTCAACTTTGTGTTTTAAACAGTCCCGTGTGTTTTATCATCATCTTGTGTTTTATCATCATCTTCTCCATAATCAAGTGTGTTTTATCTTCATCATACACAATCAGTAACACATTCAAAAACACAACTATACATACATTTAAAATGTGTTTTAAGTTCAAAAAACACTAAACCACACAAAAATCCTTTAAACATAAAACACAACAATATGAATGTTGTTTAAAATAATCCACCATAAAACACATCATTATCACTTCATGTCGTCTTCATCTTCATCCCTAAAAAAACACTCCGATTTTTATGTTTGTGATGGTGGTTGTCGAATGATGGTTCGGTTGATGGTGGTGGCTTGTAGTGGTTGATGGCGGTTGTGTAGGTGGCGCAGGGAGAGAGAGAAAGAGAGTAATGAGAATTAATGGTGGTTTCTATTTTTTAAGAGTTATCAATTAAATGTGAATTAAATGTAGGGTGTGTTTTACCATTATACCCCTAAGTAGCCTAATTAGTTATTATAACTATAACATTATTTACAATAATGTCACTCATTAAATCTAAACCATTGATTAAGATGATCTAATGGTCCAAAACACTTCTTACCCTTCTCACACAAAACACACTTTGCACAGGATCTCGACCCTATATATATATATATATATATATATATATATATATATATATATATATATATATATATATATATATATATATATATATATATATATATAAATGTTATATATCTTATAGAAAATGAAATACTAACTAATTTCAGCATCAAATTCATCAAAAACATTAAAAACACACGTTAAAAGGGCATGACATGCTTGAAATTGAAATAAAAAGTCTAAAACATCAAAAATAAACTTAAAAAACCCCTGAGGCACAGTTTTTATTACTGTCTCAGCCCTGTGAGGCGCATCTACAAAATAGCACCTTGAGGCGCAGCCTCAGACTCGTTTTCCTCCCAATTCGCCTTGAGGCGCGCCTCGAGACGCACGCCTCGGCCGTTTTTTTAAACCATGATTTACATAACCTCAAAAATAAAGGGGTTATCTTATATATCTAAGGAGCTATAGAATATATATATAATGGGTCAGTGGGTTATAGTAAAATGATGCATACGAGAAAGACTTTTTTTTGCACATACTGAGCTGTGTCCTGACTTTGGTGAAAGCCGCATGGTATGTATTTTGAAATAAGTTGTAGAAAAATTGGTGGGATGGAAAACAAGTCAAATCTGATTGGGTTGGGTTGGGTAGGGCATCAAGCCTCCTTCGGGTTTGTAAACCCTAAAAATTTCAGATTCTGTATGCTTGAAACCAAAATGAAAAATTTATAATGTTCAACAAATCAACCTACAATTTCTACAAATGCCTTTAAAAGGTTACTGGTTGAATATCTTTCACAATTCTTTGTTTAATGTCAGTGGCATATCTACAAAATGGAATTTTACCACTAATCCAAAGCAACGTCTTTGTCATTCAGGTATTCTCATTAATGGATTTTTAATGGATTTTGTTACACGCACAATAGCTTTCCTACATCATCAATGTCATGAAAATTAAAGAACCTATTTCATGACTCCAAAGTTGGATTGTGAAACTAGAGATTGATCGTGGTTAGGGCTTTAATCTTTACATTTAGCTCTACCAGGTACTGTTTTTACCTATCTATTTGTTCTAATTTCTTATTCATGATGAGGAACATATGAATTGATATGTTCATTTGTTAGTTAATGTATTTGATGTGATGAGGAACATATGAATTGATATGTTCCTGGAACTTTCGTGATTTTCGTATAAAATTGAAGACAGCGCTGGAACTTGGTTTATTTTTATAATTTTATTGTTTTAGAACGCTACAACAGTATAGTACGATAGGGATTTAATGTGATTTTAGGTTTCGGCTCGAATAATTGGTTGATAACAAAAAGGGTTTTCCAATGAATTGTTCAATATTTTTTTTACCTCTAATTGTGTTGATTAAGAATTTTTGCTTTAACTTTAGAAGGGTACTAGGGGCAGGGGATATGATGGTAATTCAAAATCACATTGTTTCATTACGCCTATTTTAAAGAACGAGTTTGTAAATAGTAGGTTAACAGAAAAGCTAGAGTAGCAGATGTGGGACCTGTTAGCCATCTCTACAGATGGCATGACGTGTACACAGTTAATGGCATCATGCCTGTTCTTTTATAGTTTTGAAGCTAGATGTAAGTACTTCCGGTTGGCAGCATTTGGTAAGCCTCAGGGTCAACCTTGGATTTCATCGGGGTCAGATTTGAGTATCCAAAACAATTCTTCTATGACTTGAAAAACGTTTCTGGTTTATAAACATCAAATTCTTGAATCAACTGCTAAAATGATGGATCTTCATGCCAGTCAAAAAGTTATTCTTGAAGTGAAATATGATGAAGAAGTTGGTACGGAGTTGGCCAAACATTGGAGTTCTTGACACCCGTGAGTGATGAGTTTCAAAAACCGCATCTTGGAATCTGGAGAGACAACAATTTGTTGGATTCTAGGATTGTTGGATCTTTGTTTGGGCTCTTCCAGGCCTATGGTCTCCTTCTGTCAGTGTCTCAAATGCTATAGTGTTTTCAGAGGTGAAAAGAAAATTTGTTCTCTTGGGCCAAATCTTGGCGAAGCTGCACTGACTATATTCGTTCCAGATCGTGGCGAAGCTGCACTGACTATATTCGGTTCAGGTATTACAAAAATGAATATCACACAAAGGTATTGTTGTACTGGTCGAACCGTGAAAATCCCTAATCACATTTATAGATGATTTAAAAATTAAAAACAGTTTTTTTTTTAATAAATTCAGTTCTTTTATTTTTTTTTATTATGGTTATTTTTTATTACATGCAGGTAGCTACAAAGATCTTGAATGGTAAAGAACTGCAGTTTTACAAATGGGATGGTGATCTTTGCCAACTACTACAAAATGTTAGGGAGAATAAGAAGAGAGTTGCTGAGGTAATTCCAAAGTCAAAACTTATGACTTTTAATTTTGATTTTCTTAAAAAAAAATGGTTATATCTTTGTTCGACTTTGATACGCAGCAATAAATTCTACACCAAATTATTCAAATGAGACACTGTCCACGTTAAATTTATTACAGAATTCTTCCGGATGGTTCTGTTTTGAACTTATGATCTAACATGGTTTTTATGCTTTGATTAGAATTGGTTAAGAGATGAGAAGAACCTCTATCTTCAAGAAACTGAGAAATCAATCAAATTAAATGGTGAGCTTTTTCATCTTGACATATGCTACAAACATGAAAAAAAATTGGATTCCTTGAAGTTGTGAAAAACAAATGAACTTGAATAAACAGAAATCGCCACATATGGGCAGCAAAGTTGGCTGGGGATAGTGTCAATGGGTGTAACCATCAATACTTATTTAGGTTTATTGTAATTGGTTGACTCCTTTCTAACATTGTCAGGCCATGAGCATGGTATTGTGTGACAACCTGCACCCTTCACTTTTCAAAAATGTGCATAATTAGTTCCTCAACTATTTCAAAATTTTCATTTTTAACCCTCGTATTTTAATAGGACCAAAATTCACAATTTAATAAAACTTATAATTTTTAAAAGTAAAAGTATGCACGTTTTATACTTGCATCTACACCCGAGCACATGTTTCAGACCTTGATACTCAAATCCCTTAATTTTCGGTCCTAAAACAACTTAGAAACAGAAGGAAACAAGTCTATAACTTAAAATTGATTAAATTAGAAAAATTATTTTTTTAGCCCTCGCGGTCTGCTAAGACAGTCAAAGTTCCAGTCAAAGTCCTAGTCAAAGTCCTAGTCAAAGTCTTAGTCAAAATCCTAGTCAAAGTCCTAGTCAAATAGTCAATTCATCTTAAAACCTTACTTTATTGTGTTGACCAATTTTAAAGCCTAATTGAATCCAAAACTAGTATAAAACCCACCTATGACCCATTACACTTTGCACCTCTAAATTGATTGTTTCAATTCGATTAAACTCTCCCTCGTACCTTTCTTCTAAAGTATATTACTTCTACATTTGAAGCTTTGATTATAAGCTCTTGTAATTGACGAATTGGAAGCTTGATATTTTTCCTATTCGGTTTCTTTTCTTCTAAATTGGACTGGTTTCGTTGTGGAATCTTTGGATTGCTCGCATTTTCACGCTCGCTTAGTCATCTAGTCATTTGGCGAAAGTGAGTATTTCCTATCCCCTTTTTGCTTTTATTCATTTTTGGGGTGTTACATGTACACTTATACAAATTACAAATACAAGTTCACATTTTACAATACAATTCTAGTACTATGTGCATTTGCGTACAAACGTGCTTTATGCTTAGACATTACATGTAGAATACATTTGTACTTAGTGAAATCATTAACATTGTACAAGCCGACCTTAACATTGGATAGCGCTATTGGATTGACAACCCGCCTAGGTTGATTCTCCCCCTTTTTCATCGGAGAATTCGTGGTCATTGTTAAGTTATAATCCATTTATTGGATAAGTACACTGCCGTTCATTTAGTACATTATACAGTCACAGGATTGATTTCGCTCATTTGTATGATACATAGTTTACATATTTGCACTGTAGCTTTGCACTTGAATTGTATAACATTTTTCCAACTTACTATATGTATTAAAACTAGGAATGCTCACCAACATTTCATATGTTGACAAAACTTATTTTGTACGTGTTTCAGGTGCAGTTTGATCTTAGTTCCATAGCATTGGATTTTCATGCTTGCTTTTAATAAGTTATTTCAATTTTCGTGTTTCGTTCAGACTTCTGTATTTTTCCCATTTCATCTATGTAAGACAATTAAAATTATTCAATAATATATTTACATTTTAGTACCATGTGCTTTTGAACAATCGTCACTACGTGACACCTCGATGATTCCGCCATCGGTTGGGGTGTTACAGATTGGTATCAGAGCCATGGTTATAGGGAATTAGGTTATTAGAATGCCTTTTAGCCTAGTCTATAACCAAGCTTACATTCACGAGTCCTCTCGTGTTTATTTCTCTTTATCCTATTATTTTCTTTCAAGATATTTTCGCTATGATTCTTTCTCGTTATTCTTTCTGTGTGTTGTTTAAAGAAGAAGATACTCGTATTTCACAAACGAAACGATATCACCAAGTTAGGAGTGACATCCATACCTTGGTGATGAGTTTCACTCTTCTATATGTTATTTATCTTAGGAATATATCTTTGAGATAGGAGTGACATCCACACCTTAAAGAGTATTTCTTTCAAAAAGGAACTTAACCACTAAGCTGGGAGTGATATCCTTAACTTAGTGATTGGTTTCATTCCATAATCGTTTTCAATTTTGAAATACATCTTTGAGTTAGGAGTGAAATCCAAATCTCAAGGATCTATTTTTGCATCTCGCTTTTAATCTCGCTAAAGTTTTGGAATTCACTATTGATGGGGCACGTGCAATCTGGAAGTGTGAGCGCCTGTATCCTGAGTTTTCTGTCTAGGCCTGGTATTTCGTATAAATCCCAATCAGACGAGGGACCCGTATACCTAGCTAGGAACTCTTGGGATGAGCATTCACTTATAGGCTAAAGTATGCCCCCACAAGTCACTAGGGAATTTCAAATACTTGAGTTGGTCAAAGTTTCCTATGGAAACAATTCCAATGTTTTATATCATTGGTATTTATGTTTGTTTATCATTTGAAGATTCCATTTAATCACTTGATGTTTCATATGCCATTATTCATTGATCATTCGCTTTTGAATCCCTTATCATCATTACTAAAACTTTTGTTCAATATATTATCGCATTAAAGCTTACACTATTTCACTTATGCTCATGATTTTTACACTATAAGGTATTACTCGTTTTACGTTAAAACATTTTTACCCACGACTTAAGTTTTAAACTCTGTGTTTAACTTTGATCACATCCTGATTATAGGAATGTTGCATCATCATACAATTAAATATGAACATGGTTTTTCCTAACTTATTATTTCAACCTGTTTTATACATTCATGTTTACAAACTTACTTAATCGAAGTCACAGTATATCCTCATATACCTAATACTAATATTGCTGCACCCAGTCTCGTAAGCCATAGCCAACTACCATTAGTTAGAACTTCTTAGTCAGACTAAACTCATACAAAAATGCCTACCTACACGATACGCACTAATACACTACTCTCTAAAACGATTAATTTGACAACTTATTCTATAAGTCTTTTCACAAAGCCTATTCGCCAAATTAGAACACACTTTTCATACACCTTGTGCCTTGAAACAAATAGCCCGCTATGAAACATTTCATAACAATTAAAATTTTTTGACTTTTCAACCCACAAGTTAAAGAAATGTTTAAATACAGAAAAGTTTATTTTCCAAAATTCATCAAGGCATCTGGGATCATTCACAACCTTCACATCATTTTAAATCTTGGTCTTTCGAAACACCTTTACACACACTTCATGAAATGGTTTCATCTTGCATTTTATAAACTTGCGTTGCATATTTTACAAATCAAATGTAAAGCTGCATGTTTTCATATAACGTATCCAATATATGTATTCGGGAGGAATTTGCAACTAATAATATACCTTATTACACTTTTCAAACTCGACTTCTCGTAAACACATGAAAATGTGTACCTACGAAATCTTTTCAAGTGAACCTGTTTTGAACTTAAAACATTCTTCGGTTTCCAAAAAAAGTTATCCTCATACCAGTAGACTATACGTCTGTTATGCGCACTTTCATATACAGTAAATTTCATTATTTTTTTACACCATTCTATTTATTGTTACGTTCGTACATTATCTTATTATTGTTGTATTATTCTTTTGTTGGTAGTTATTTTCACGCGTTATTCGCAACTATTCTCGCACTAGTTATTAATAGTTATTCTTACAACACTAGTTTTGAGCATTAATTTAACTCGTTTACTTTCATTTTGTGCAAATTGTGCGCACGTTATGCTATTCTTTCAATCGAAATTTTATGCTATACTTATATACTTACATGAACGCATATATGGTATACATATTTTTTTTTGTTGTAAGCAAAACCCTGTTATACTTTACATTATTATGTTCATCATCATGACCAATGAACATACTAATTGATAGCTCGTATGAGATCTAAGCCAGTTCCCATGTACGACTCGGTTGAGAGTATTCCTCTAACCCAAGGGGAACGGTGTAATCCTCAGAGTTTATCAATATGGTTGTTTAGAGCCCAATGATGTGAACAAAAATTTACCGGTTAAGGGTGAACTCGAAAGGTGAAGAACCCCTAATCATGTCTTATACTTACACATTAATCTCATTACGGTTAAAAGGTGAACCTGAAAGGGGAAGAACCTCTAACCGCATCTTATACTTGAGCAGTATCTACTACTTAACACATTTTGGTTGCACGCATTGTTTCTTGTATTACTTATGTTAGTGTTATGGAAAAGCATAGCACCCTAGTGTAAGGTAAATCGATGATTACGGTCCGGAACGCAATCATGGATTTACAGGTACATGGGGGTGGTGTGTGATTCTACTTAGGCTATTGGTAGACAATCAGTACGAGTCCAAAGTATCAGTAGTGTGGTGGGTTAGCTGCGGTACACCCTATATATAAGCACTAGCGATACTGCGGGAGCGGACTAGGAGTCTGACCAAGAACCTACCCATTACTATCTCTTTATTAGATCGTTGATTAATAGCTAGCATTTTTGATAAGAATGTTCTTACACGAGCTTCAATTCGACTTCCTAGAGTCTTTCTCTGGACCATCCACACAGAAAACACAAACTTTGTATACTCTTACACTCTCGGTTAGTCGAAATCCTGTTGCATGTCCTTAATAAAGTTTGGTCAGAAACTTCTCTAAAGTAAGGGAAGCTACTATAACACTGCCATGCCCTAACCAGTTGCATACTTTTCCCAAACCTTGCTCATTATATACTCTTAATTCTCTAACCTTGGGTCAAACTTTAAGGACTTTCAAACTCTTATTTTTGGTATTAAACAACTACTTCAAACTTTGTCTAATTATGGCTGATGCATTTCTTAAAATCTACTTGCCTTTTTACAAATGTCTTTTGTTTCATGGAAACCTTCACTTGAAAGTAATTTCGGGACGAAATTTTCTAAAGTAGGGGAGACTGTGACAACCTGCACCCTTCACTTTTCATAAATGTGCATAATTGGTTCCTCAACTATTTCAAAATTTTCATTTTTAACCCTCGTGTTTAATAGGACCAAAATTCACAATTTAATAAAACTTATAATTTTTATAAGTAAAAGTATGCACGTTTTATACTCGCATCTACACCCGAGCACGTATGTTTCAGACCTTGATACTCAAATCCCTTAATTTTCGGTCCTAAAACAACATAGAAACAGAAGGAAACAAGTCTATAACTTAAAATTGATTAAATTAGAAAAATTATTTTTTTAGCCCTCGCGGTCTGCTAAGACAGTCAAAGTTCCAGTCAAAGTCCTAGTCAAAGTCTTAGTCAAAATCCTAGTCAAAGTCCTAGTCAAATAGTCAATTCATCTTAAAACCTTACTTTATTGTGTTGACCAATTTTAAAGCCTAATTGAATCCAAAACTAGTATAAAAACCCACCTATGACCCATTACACTTTGCACCTCTAAATTGATTGTTTCAATTCGATTAAACTCTCCCTCGTACCTTTCTTCTAAAGTATATTACTTCTACATTTGAAGCTTTGATTATAAGCTCTTGTAATTGGCGAATTGGAAGCTTGATATTTTTCCTATTCGGTTTCTTTTCTTCTAAATTGGACTGGTTTCGTTGTGGAATCTTTGGATTGCTCGCATTTTCACGCTCGCTTAGTCATCTAGTCATTTGACGAAAGTGAGTATTTCCTATCCCCTTTTTGCTTTTATTCATTTTTGGGGTATTACATGTACACTTATACAAATTACAAATACAAGTTCACATTTTTACAATACAATTCTAGTACTATGTGCATTTGCGTACAAACGTGCTTTATGCTTAGACATTACATGTAGAGTACATTTGTACTTAGTGAAATCATTAACATTGTACAAGCCGGCCTTAACATTGGATAGCGCTATTGGATTGACAACCCGCCTAGGTTGATTCTCCCCCTTTTTCATCGGAGAATTCGTGGTCATTGTTAAGTTATAATCCATTTATTGGATAAGTACACCGCCGTTCATTTAGTACATTATACAGTCACAGGATTGATTTCGCTCATTTGTATGATACATAGTTTACATATTTGCACTGTAGCTTTGCACTTGAATTCTATAACATTTTTCCAACTTACTATATGTATTAAAACTATGAATGCTCACCAACATTTCATATGTTGACAAAACTTATTTTGTACATGTTTCAGGTGCAGTTTGATCTTAGTTCCATAGCATTGGATTTTAGTGCTTGCTTTTAATAAGTTATTTCAATTTTCATGTTTCGTTCAGACTTTTGTATTTTTCCCATTTCATCTATGTAAGACAATTAAAATTATTCAATAATATATTTACATTTTAGTACCATGTGCTTTTGAACAATCGTCACTACGTGACACCTCGATGATTCCGCCATCGGTTGGGGTGTTACATATTGCCTGGTGTTGTTGGATTCAAGTTGTCTGGCAAACTTCAAAACAACATCACGGTAACTGATTTGGTGTACTAATCGAACTATTTTTAGGGTCGTTGTAATCTGTTTTTTTAAATCAACTTATGTTCATGTAGGTTCATGTATATTTGAAGCTATTGTCACCATTTTTTAGATTTAAAAGTCAAATGCTGACTCTTGGAATTGTTTGCTTTGATTATATGCAGAGATGACTCGTGATTCAGGCTAAAAAAAGTTAGATTGGAAGGCGTCTCGAGGTACTTTACAGAACCTATCTTCAAGTTAATAGTTAAACTTATATGCTTATATAATTCAACATGACTATAGATTGCATTTTCATGATTTCATCCCCTTTAGTTATGGGTCGATATGGGTTGTGTAAAAAGAATCCGTTATCCATCTTCTAGGTGGTAGATCAAAAATTATTTCAGCTGTTTGTAAAAATGTTTTTTTTTTTTTTTTTGTTTATATAGATTCATGTGGGTTGTTTCTTTGGTAGAAATCAGTCGATAATGTTGAAATAAGTGACAATCAAACAAATAGGCCTGCCCCATATCTATCTGTAGTTCTGTACATGTGACTTTTACTGTAGGTTAATAATTTTATTCATTAATAATTCTGTTATTAGTTTATGAATAATATTAAGCTAATGTGAATAGCTGCAGTAATCTAATAAATCATAAAAGCAAGTTTCATGAAACCCTTATGGAAAACTAAAAGTCATTAGCATTTTTTTTTTAACATGATTTGGGTCAGTAGGTTGTCTGGGGTTAACCACATTAAAATATATTCAACTGTTTCTAGAAATGATTTACATATTAAAACGTGTTTTGAATACCCTGTTAAGAAGAGTTCCCGATTTTGGCCTCTCGGAATAACGGAGCTCAGCCGGGGGTGCGGCTCGCCCACCCCAGGGCCGGCCCTGCAGCAAAGGTTGTGCTTATATATATATGATGTGCACTAGGATTGTGTCAATGGAAACATTAGAATAGGATGAATATAAAACATAAGTGACACTTTTCATTTATCTTTTGTTCAAACGTGTGTCCACACGGGACTCTAACAATGAAACAGAAACAGGTTTTGCTGGTGTGCCAAAGACTGTCATAGTTAGGTGTTTGAGTTCAGAGTTTAATCATCCACGAGGTTATGATGGCGGGTCAGACAAAATCAAAGTTGGATCTTTACAAATGTTTGTGAAAAACTGTGGAAGTTGTGAAGATACGGGACCAAGGGATTTTCCAGTGGAAGAGCTTCATAAGATCATGTTTCCGGATATAAGAACCGCAAATGCTGACAGACACGCTGGGAATGTATTAATGAGCTGAGAAGCTGGTCGAATTGCACGAATCCCTATTAATCATGGATATTGCTTGCCTGAGAATGTAAGTCTAAAGTCTTTTTTTTGTTTGATGATTACGATATTAAATGATTTGTCATGCTAACGCACATTTCTTGATTTGTGTTTATAGTTCAAAGACTGCACATTATTGATGACACATGTAAATGTGCTCTATATATAGGCTTTTTAGTCGAATTCACACTGTAGTCTAACATGAGGATTTGTATAACTCTTTTCATTTGAGATTGATTTTATATAAAATTTTAAATTTTGTTTTTAATCCTTTAAAATCAATGATTATTCGTATATAGTTGTCTTACCTATGCAAGAGTTATTTGTTAACTGTACTAAATAGCTTTGGATTTGTTGATTGTCACCGATTTATTATTTCAATGATGGTTTATTGAAAAACATGAGTCATTTTATAAACGAAGGTAATTGACGAGGGGCCTAAAATCAATTTTGTGTAGATACAATCATACTGTCATGGAATGTCCCCCATCAGTGTTCCTCTTCGCGGTTATTGTCTGTGTGTCACAAACATACTCGTTGTATGTTGTTTCTGTTCACTTTCATACACCATTGCCTAGAGATTTTAGACCACATGATTGTGTGGCTCATGATGTGGTGGTCTCTAGTATGTTTTATCCTCTTATGTTTTGAGATTTACTGCTCAATTATTGGTTAAGGAGTTGCTAACTACATGTATACTATTTGACCACTAAGGTTAATTCATAAACTAAACCAAGTAGGTAATTCATTTTCAAACATATGACCTAGCTTTATATATATACTACTTAATTACTAATTTGGTAACTGGACTTAAATTGATAACGAAAAGTCAAATGATATCATTTTACTTTTGAAATTTGTTACAAAAACCATTCAAGTATGTTGGCATGTTGCAAGTTCTTTTCGTTGTTATTACCCAAAATAATTGGTTTTGGAAGGTACAACGATTTATAGTGACCAATTTCGAAAAAGAAGTGAAGTATGTTGCTATTTATTTTAACGTATTTTTTTAACTTATCTTTTCTTTGTTTTGACAAAGTTTTTTTTTATAAAACAACTTGCATACTACAGTCTTTATAGAATCTTTTTCATTTTACTTATGGATGTCTCGTGTGTCCATACGGGTCTCTAACCTAGTTTTAAATATAATAGGAGTGTAACATTATCCGGTAAAAAAAAATTAAAAAAAAATGAAGAATACAAAAAAGGACGATCAAGTGACATAGCAGATAAATATAACTAATTATATGAGTCGTTGTCGTTTCTCTCTCATATATTGAAAATCTCTTTTAATCATAAATCAGAAACAATATAATTTCTTTTTAAATGTGGACCTTGCCTATAATTGCTTCCAACTAGAACAGTGTTCCTCATTTTATATGATAAACAAAGATTTATTACAATAAAAATTAGTTGATATACATTATTTATGGATGAAGCGATATAATTAGGTTGGAAAAATAGTAGTTTTAAAAAGATTTAAAAAGATCTTCCCGACTATATGAACAGATAGAGGGAAAGCATCAGCGGGTCACACGCGATGAGGGAAAGCAACTTGTAGTCCATAGACGCAAGTTTGATCCCGAGCCGATCCGGTTTTCATCCGACCATTACCCCAACGAATAACAGTTACACTAGGCTCGTGTAGAGGCGATACGGTTTCTGAACGAAAACCGCTAACAATCCTAATAGCACCATCGTGAACTTGGTTTAGACAACATAGTCTGGACTCGTGGAAGATCAGGGCTCGCCAATTAGGCAAGTGTAACCTAATCAAACATGAAAGTCTCCTTTAAAAAAATTAATAAGAACAATCCTCTGAAGAATATAGAAAACTAGGTTGTTACCCGTGTCGCGCGTTGCTGCGACAGGCTAGCGTTTGCGACTATGTTACATGAACTACAGTGCCATCGGTGGTCAACTACCCCCACGTGCGTCTGCGTTTCTCAGCAGCAGAGTACACACCACCACCATTTTTCTTCCTGCACACAAAACAGAAGTTTTCGGTCATGTAAACTTTTGATTAATATCATCAACCCATATATGGTCAACTACCTCAAGTAGAGAACTTGGGTAAGATTAGGGTGTGCGTAAAAAAAACGCATATGGTAATTATAGTATATATAATTTGTTTCTACACTAAACCAAATTGATAAAACGAAAAAGAAAATGTGTTAACTTACTAACTCACAATCTGTCGTCCCCTGTTGCTCAGGCTACAAAGTACAAACATTTTCTTTATTGATTACAGGTATTCCTAGCTCCCCCTTCTCAGTATCCTCATATTTTCATTGCATTTAAAACAACCAACTGCACTTTCCACAATTTATTTAGCCATCTATTGAGAGATAAATTTCACGGTCCACATAACCTTCCACTAAATGAGAAAGAGCTACAAACAGTTTCACAATGAGGTGTAGTTTTGTCTTCATCTGCCCAAAAAAAAAAAAAATCACAGCCTTGCATAATTAATTGAAGTTTATTGTTATCATTTGCCATGTTACCCATGTATTCACACCTAGATCTATATAATTAACAACTCCATACATGTAGAAAAATTCAACTTAAAACATGGTCTTTTGTAAATTTATTCAGTAATGATTGCATCTAAGATGAATTTTCGCATAAAATGGCTATTTGGAACGGCATGAAAAAACTCTACACTGATGATTACTTACTTAAACATTGTGGATTAATTATAAGTTTACGACAACAACCGTACCCATCATCATAACTAAACGTTCTGAATTCTGATCCTTTCATGTTTGAGAAAATATAAGCCTTTTGAAGTTTCATCATATCTTAGTCATAGAAAAAAGAAAATCCATTCATCAAAACTTTCTTTGCATGAAATATGAAGCCCAAAAGCAAGAAAGCAGGAGCTTGTAAAGGGGAAACGAACTTACCAGATCTTCGTTGGAACCCTAGCCTTCGTCATAAACTTTTTGTAGCCATTTTCGTTGGTGGTCGTTCGAATGTCTTGTTCTGGCGAACCATGTTGTGACCGTCAAACCACCAACAATATGCAATAAAGTTCTTAGACTCCACACCTACACAGATCTAACCGAAGGCTCTGCCATATCTTGAAAATGAACAGATTTAGGATCAATTTAAAATACCAAAGTTATTTGGGAATCATAACAAACTACTAACTTGGATTGGGTTAGCTGAAAGTTATCGGTATCTGGTTAGAACCCTAACAACTCCGAGCCACTGACCTCTTGAACCATATTAACCACCATCACCAGTCAACTAACCACACCTAAGGTTTGAGATCGTCGCCTGATGTAACGATTCAACCACCTTCCTTCATCGACACGTTTTTAAGAACAATTAAAGCGCACATAGCCTAGCTATGACCCCAATTTTCGAGTGGAGAATGGATTGCTAGTCTTGCAACTTTCAAGCAGCAGAAGCATAGGGAAACAATCCCCTAAACCACATTAGCAATAGTAAATTTCTTAATTATTCCATATCCCATAATCAAATACAAAGAACACAGCCAAACACCTCCTTAAATGTAATCATCATAATTTCAGCTCTAAAATAACATTACAATAACATTCAAGGTAAAGATCATACCTACTTTCATCATCAATTCATCACTTGGCAACCTATCCCTTCCCAAATCCGCATAGCCCCTTCGCTCGAATCCACATAATCCCTTCGCTAACTCTCCTCGAAGAATGCAAACCCAAATTTCCATTACCAGCTTCCAACGAACTACGTTGATGCTGGTTCCTCTGTTTATACTCAAGGCTGACACACATCATATGAAGCAAACACAGGAAACCATACCCAACAGTCCAGAGCATCAACAGGGTCTTCAGATCCTCTTTTCTACAAAAACTGAAATAACAGCCAGGTTACAAATGAGGTCAAGAATCCAAATCAGTAATAACAAAAAAGTAAACAGATCAGATCTAAAAAAATTAAACAATTCCCAAAACAATCACAGGGCATCTCACCACTAAGCCTTACGATTCGCGAGTTACCGTTTCAGTTGAAGCAAACCGATGATACTCATCGAACATCGGCGGCTTCACCGAGGTTAACGGAAGCTGGCGTGGTAGATACGTATGATTCTGATTATGCTTCGGCTGCTGTTGTTGATGTTGGGTGAATTGGTCAATCATCAAACCTACCAGATGATGGTATGGCGGGACGTGGTGGAGTTGTGCGATAAGAGGCGGTGGGTGGGGATTTGGCGGGAGAGAGAGGACTGAGGAGAGCAGTAGAATGAACACGGAGAGAGAGAGGAAGAATCGTGGTTGTTAATATTATTGTATTTTATTCGAAGTGAATGGCAGATGCGGTCAAAGTTTCAATTTTTTTTGATTTGCGTGCCAGGTTTGCAATAGTGGTCGTATGTGAGTGTCACCGACTTTGATAAATATAGTAGATATAATATCTTGGAAAAATAAAATATTCAAAACCAATAATTTGACTACGAAAAATAGTCGAATAAACTAATTAAAAGATACGCTCTACTCTTGTGCATATCCAAGTATCAATTAAAAACTAACAGCCTTCCAAAAAAAAAAACTTAAAAACTAACAATTAAGAGTAGAAATTATGAATAATTTAATACAATGTGATTCACGGACGCACGTCCCAACAACTTCCAATTTCAGAGTTTTAGCAATAATGTTATTGATGGAACCCACCAAAGAGATGGGTCGGAACTCGTCAAGAACCTGAGCGTCCGTCGACTTCGGTATAAGGGAAATACATGATGAATTATACCCCATAGATATATCACCGGAGCTGTGGAAATCGTTTAGCATACCGCAGACAAGAGGCTTTAGCATAGGCCAAAAATTCTTGGGTAAAACCGTGGAGGCTAGGGGCCTTTGCACCATCATAGCTTTTTAACGCGTTCCAAATCTCCTCGGGCGAGAACAGAAGGATCAAACTGTTAACCTTAACTTGAGTCAGCTTCGGGAGCCCCAAATCACTGAAGGACGACCTTCTGCGCATAGGTTCAGCAAAGTGCTTTTTGAACTAACGCCTTGTTTCATCCAAGATGGCCGAGGGATCAGAGATCCACACACCATTAAAGTTCAGCCCATTAATCTGTTTTCTAGCTTTGTTCAAGTTGATGATGCCGTGGAAGGATGAGGAATTTTGGTCGCCGTGTTTAATCCAATTAACCCTCGCCTTTTGGCTGCAAATCTTTAGCTTTGTCTAACTCGATATTTTTCAACTTTAGCCTAAGTTCAACCCTCAACCTCTTCTCCGGAACACTGAGGACATCCACCTCAGCCAATTTTTCAAGGTTTTCCACAGCCCTCGAAAGTGTCAACCTTTCAAGGTTTTTCTTCCACTACATTGACAACTTCCCGCCACCTTTTAATGTCCAACTTAATATCTTTCAACACCCAAGTAGATGTTGATTATTTATTTACTTGATTAGTTTTTTTTAACGAATACTTTCTTTGTGTTTTTGCTATCACACTCTTTAAATTGAAGAGTGTTATTGCGCCACTTTAGATAGACTATGAGTATGTTTGGTAAGAAGCTTTTATTCGCTTCTAGCTTCAAGATTTTAAGAAAAAACTCTTATTGTTGCTTCAAATTTGGCTTGAATGTTCCTCCGGTAAACCATATCGTCGACTGCCACAAGAGAATAACTTTCTGACGTAACACATGGTGGGACGAAAACCCGAATGGGCTCGACATTAAAACTGATCACCTCACAAGTCTTAGCTCAAATCATTAATTGCCATAATCCCCAAAAGGGACATAATTGGAAAACGAACCTGGATTCAATTCCTAATCCTTTCTACCACTAGAGCACAAGTGAGGATTTTATTTCCTTGATTAGGTAGTAATAATGGTACACAAAAAAAATACAAATTAATTTTCTAATAAAAATAATATTCATTGATGTGAAACAACATGGAGCAACAAATTCTATAAAACATATTAAATTAAACAATTATAAGATACTTAAACAAGAATTTTCAAAAATATATCTTACTTGACGAATTAAAACGTGTTATAGGCTTGCGTTAACTCAATTCCGCATCATGTTCTTACGAAATCATTTCCCATGGTACACAAACCAAAACATCGGTTATACTTTTAGATAGTGTTGTCCTCGAGAACCATGTAAAAAACTTGGTACCCGAGTATCATAAAAAACTAGCCTAAATTTTTTAGTAAAAACGAATGATATAAAAAAAACAGACCTCCGGGCTAATGTCAAGCCTTGAATTTGAGACCTCCACCCTTAATTAAAAGAGTATTTTCATCTCCACGTACAAGATTTCATGTATTAAAGAAATTTTGAAAAAAATATACAAGGTAACTTACATGTTGAGAAAACTTAGAAAACCCATGTATTAAAGAAATTTTGAATATATACATATATATAGGGAAAGTATAAATTGAAAACCCCCTTGAGTTGAGAAAACTTAGAAAACCCATGTAAAAACATATAAATTTTTTCTTAAATAAAATTTACAAGGCAACTTACATATTTTAAGCGTTTTATGCCAAAAAAATATAAAAAAAATGCCAATGGGAGATTTTTTAAAAATTAAACAAAGTTCGCGTTGTTAACCTATGCTTTTAGCCTTTTAACATATGTAACAGAGCTGTTAATATATGTTTTCAGCTTTTCAACATATGTAACAGTGCAAACTTTGTTTATTTTTTTTTAAATATCTCATCGACACTTTTTTTATTTATTTTGGGCCCAAAATGCCAAAATACATGTATGTTACCTTATGTATTTTAAAAAAGAGTTAGTTGGTTTTACATTGGTTTTCTAAGTTTCTTAACTCAATGGGGTTTTCAATTTATACTTTCCATATATATATAAGGCACGGTTACCGTAGAAAGTAACAATATCGTGTGAAGTGTGCGAAGTACATCATAATTACGTAATGTAATCTTACGTAATGAAAAACACATAATTACATAATTAGTAAGAACAAATTACGTAATTTATGTCATTCAAAATATATGTCTTTAGCATTCTTTACGTAATCTGTTCTTCCTAATTACGTAATGAATGCAATAACAAAATAACGTAATACTGTGATAAAAACAAACAAAATCACAACAAAAATCTTTGAAAAATAACGTAATGCTTTCATGAATAGACAAAAACATTAACGACAACCATGAACAATAAAAAACAGTTGAATTTAGTTTTAATAACAAAATACGTTAACGAAAATCATGAACAAATCAATCGAACAACATTACGTAACAAATAAACAACTCAATTCATACTTGCACAATCATTCTTCACAGTCATCTTCAATGAATCAATGGTAAAAAAGTTGTTTGGAGATATAATCGAAAGAGTACGAACTGATTTAGGATTGATCGTTTGATGATGATGATATGATAAGTTTATATATAATTGTATCATACATTACGTAATTATTAGTAAAATTACATTACGTATTATGATGTTCTTCGCATACTTCGCACATTTTTGGGACTTTGTATTTGAGCTGGTACATATATATATATATATATATATCTACTATCTACTACTATATATAAATGAAAGTAAAGTTGGGACACATGTCATCATATAGGAGCAAAGTTTCTAGTTTTCCCGCTCATTTTACCGAGCCAATTAAATGGGTCATGGATAGTCTATCTACTATTAAATTATTTTTTCTCTCTCATGTGCATAGCACATGCATTTTCTCCCATGATTTTTAAATGTTAATAACTTTTTTAAATGATTTTTTTTTTTGAAAAAAAATTATACCAAATTAACGAGCGTTTTATTATCTTTCCAACGAGTACCATAGTGCTATATAAAAAACAAAAAAAAAACCGAGCGTTTTATTATCTTTCTAAATCAAGAAGTAAAGCATCTGTTGCAAGCAAAGTCTGTTTACTAATCTACTACTATATATAAATGAAAGTAAAGTTGGGACACATGTCATCATATAGGAGCAAAGTTTCTGGTTTTCCCGCTCATTTTACCGAGCCAATTAAATGGGTCATGGATAGTCCATCTACTATTAAATTATTTTTTCTCTCTCATGTGCATAGCACATGCACTTTCTCCCATGATTTTTAAATGTTAATAACTTTTTTAAATGATTTTTTTTTTGAAAAAAAATTATACCAAATTAACGAGCGTTTTATTATCTTTCCAACGAGTACCATAGTGCTATATAAAAAACAAAAAAAAAAAAAAAAACCGAGCGTTTTATTATCTTTCTAAATCAAGAAGTAAAGCATCTGTTGCAAGCAAAGTCTGTTTACTAAGGTCTGTTCTAGGGCAGTGGGTCTATTAAAGAGATTTGTCTGAAACATTTGAAGCAACATTTGTTTGAAGCAACAGCTGTTTCAGACATATCTCCTTAACAGACCCACTGCTCTTGAACAAACCTTAGTAAACAGACTTTGCTTGCAACAGATGCTTGACTTCTTGATTTGGTATTGAGTAAACTAACCTTAAAAAATGATATAGTCTTCCCGTGCATCACACGGGATTTCACCTAGTATATATATATACAACTTATTTTATTGAGAGAAATTGAGAACTCCTAATTTAATGTAAAAAAATAATAAAAAAAAATCATAACTCAAAAGTTAAGTAAAAAATTGAAAATTAGTTCGAACCTTCTCTTTCCCACATCATCCCCATTTAGGAAAAAATAAAAAATAACCTTAAAAACACTATTGCATATGTGTAGTATAACCCAAAAGCCTAAACACCCCATGGCCCCACCCCCAACTTACCCCACCCACCTCACCCCAACCCAAAAACTTAAATCACTTACCTAAAAAAACCTAAACTCACCTCACCCACTGCTTACCAAAAAAAATCTAACCCCCACATAAACAACAAAAAACCTAGCCCCCTACCCAAAAACCTAAACCCACCCCACCCCACCCCCAAAACTTAAACCTTACAAGCTAGACTCAAAAAAACTAACCATAAAAGCTAAGCTAACCCTAAAGCTTAACCGGACATGTGCATTAGAATTCGCATGTGCATTAGGCTAACCACACATGTGCATTAGATTTCGCATTTTTTATTTTTCTTCTTCTTATTATTTTTTTATGAACGGGGATGATGTGGGAAAGAGAAGCTCCGAACCAGATTTTTAGTTTTTGACTTAAATTTTGAGTTATGAATTTTCTTTTAATTTATGTAGGAGTTCTCAAGTTCTCTCCCTAATTATGAGTTTTCTATTGAACCTTTCCATATATATATATATATATATATATATATATATATATATATATATATATATATATATATATATGGTGAGGTTCATGTACAAAGGGCATTTTTCCTATAAAGTTTGAGAAATCCATATAGGCATTGTATTTTAAATTTTAGGCATGATTTTTTATATTCTTTAAGCATAGTGTTGGATCAGTAAGCTGCTCTTTTAGAGTTGAACTTGCTAGTTGACACTTAAGTGTTTAGCAAGTTCTTTGGTGAGTGATAGCACAGCGGAATGTTTATAAGTTTATAGCTACACTTATCAACAGGAGTTATTACTCCCCCTGGAATCAGGAACTAATAAATGAGAAGTGTTTATTGAGAATCTAAGTATTGAATGAGAATGAAACACTTTGGCAGATTCTCAGTAAACACGAAATGGAAATAACAATAATAAGAGTTGAAGGATTTCTTGTATTAAAATCAATGTCTAAAACAGAAGGATGAATCCTTCTATTTATAGACTTTACAAATACATGAACCTTGCCAAAAAGCAAGTTCAGAAACAAGTTGCAACAAGTTGCAGTCTTGGAACTTGTACATTAAGCAAAAAGAAATACTAAAGTATTAAACTACTGATATACAAAGGCGGTGGAAAAGATCTTCTTCAAGTACTGATGAATGACAAACTACTGATGAGTAGTTTGTCTTCAGTAGTTCTTCAGTAGAAGTGTCTGGTTTGAACTTCAGAACTTCTGATGACTTCTTCTTCAGCACTTCTGAATCTCTTCTTCAGCAGTTCCATACTTAGAGTATTTTGACAGAAAGTGAATTAGACTAAGGTTTGCAAAAGTGGTTTCACCAATCCTTTTTGTCCTAACAATCCCCCCCTAGATTGATGAAGCCAAAACCTTACTAATTCCTTATTGTTCATTTCTGTCCTTCACAATTTTCCATATTCCTTTGAACATGGAATTCTTGAGCTGGTTTAGTTGATCATCAGTAAGAGACCCTTTTCTTGGTTCCAAGTGTTGGATTGTAAGCAGGTCTTTGGTTGATAGTTTCTTCAGTTCATTCATCGACCTATATTCCCTGCTTGTTTGATCTCTTCTTGTCACAAGTACTGAGTTGTTATCAGTAAAGGACCATCTGATGACTGGTAGTTTAGACTTGTCAAAGTCTGTAGTTTAGGGAACCATGGTGGTACCCTGGGTTTCTCCTGAGTGTTGAATGTTTTCAACTTCAGTGACTCTCAGGTGGGATTCACTTCCCTGCTGTTGTTCCATCACATTAGGTATCTGAAATGTTGGCAAGTGATGTTCAGTTACTACCTTGGTGTGCAGTTTGTCTGTGATGGTCTTCTGGATTTGATATGCAAAGGTGGAAGGATCCCTGAATTGTGTGAGCAGAGGCTTCTCTTCTATGTCAAAATCAGAATGTACTATTGTACTACCTTCTAGTAATACCATTCTGAAATCAGTCTTTACTTTTTCCCCTGACTTCTTCCTTTGTGTAGCTGGTCTTCGTTGAACACCAGAAGTTCTAACTACTGAAGTTGAAGCTTCAGCAGTTTGAAACTTCTCTGGATTAGCAGCCCTTGCAGCCTTGTATTTTTTGTATGTGTCCACCAATCTTTCTTCTTTCCACTTGGACACTGAGGCTTTTGAAACATAACCATTGGCTACCAGTTCTTCTATCATCTGAGCTCTCTTGGCCTTTGTGTCTTTACTTGTTGCAAGTTTATCTGCAATAAGTTGAGCTCTTCTTGTCAGCTCTTCCACAGAGAGTCTCTTCAATGTGTGGGCTTTCACTTTGCTGTTCTTCATAATGTAAGACATCAGTTGATGTCTTTTGTCTTGTTCAGCAATTTCATCTAGGCTAGCCTGCCTTTGTAGTTCAGCTTCATAAGCCTGAAGTTTTTCTTCATGGCTTAGATCTAAGTCATCCCTTTCTTCCAGATTTTTCCAAATCAGATCTTCTCTGGCCTTCTTTTGGGCTGCAACTAAACTCTTCTCAAGTAATTCAGCTGATTGAGAGATTGGAGAAGGGTTTAGCACAGTCATTGTTGTAACTGTTGTAGTAGGCCTGATAGGAGCAGAGATTGGTTGAATAGGAGCAGTTGATCTGGAAGGGTCAGCAGTTTGAGTCTTGGAAGTGTTAACTTCTGATGGGTTGACAACTTCTGAAGGTTTGTCAACTACTGAAGGATTGTCTTCAGTACTTTCTGATTCTTCATCAGAACTTTGGCCATCAGAGGTTTCTTCATTGTGCCCTTGGGATTCATCAGCCTTTTCAGCATCTTCTATTTCTTGAATAGAGACACCAAACTGTTGTGCCAGTTTCTCTTTTCTGGTTTGATCTTTTTGATCTCTAGCTAGGATAGCCACTCTTTCCTTTCTTCTGGCTTCAAGTGTATCCATAGGCACCTTGATTTTCTCCCCCTTTTTGGCTTTATCACCTTTGGAAGTTGAAGCTTGGGAGAAATGACCTTGAAGATGAGCAATCTGTTTGTTGTTGTGATCAATCTTGTTGGACAGATCATTCATCTTCGTCTGTATCACTCCAAATTGGTTCTTCATGGACAGCTCCAAGTCAGCTGTGTATGTTTGAATGTGATTTTTGATGAGGGTGTTCATCATGTGATACAAGGGACCATCTGGGCTGCATAGTTGGTTCAGGTCTATGCTTGATTGCCCAGGGAATTGGGTAGGCATTTGTAGTGAGGGGTGTGTTTTTGGTTGATCTCCTTGTTGTACAGGAGATGCCACTCTAGGGGAATCATGGATTGAGTGGGCTTTAACCTGAGATGGTGTGACTAGCTTCTTGAGCTTAGAGACACCAGGTGCAGGACCTTCACTTATAGCCGTCAATTCAGTAGTTTTGTGTTTTGAAACATCATCCAAATCAATGGAATCATCTGAATCCCTGATTACATCCTCAATGAGGACTGTATCAGTTACATCATGAGCTGAGCACAACTCAGTTGTCTCATGTACCTCTTGTTCTTGGTTCAGAGGATATCCTACCTCAGGCATTAAGCCTTCATCAGTAGTTGCCACAGTTAAGGTCTTAGCTATTTTACTTCTGTCCTCAGGTCCACCACTGGGTGGTAAATGAGTAGTAGCAGCCTCAAAAGTACCAAAGGTTTCTAAGTTTGGGCTTAGAGACCCTGGTTCATCCTCATCTCTTTGGTTAGGGCTATGAGTGTCCACATCCATGTCACTGTCTGAGTCTATGTCCCCTATTTGATGTGGTTAATAGGGACTGACATGTGTAGATGGGACTTTCTCTTTTAGCCCGGAGAGAAGTTTGGCTATTTCGATGTCTGGTTCAGAAGTTTGGGGTGCTGGTTCAGTAGTTTGGGCAATGGGTTCAGCAGTTTCAAAAGAAGAGTCAATTGGAATATTTTTCTTAAGTCTTTTTCTTTTGAATAGGATAGTTATTGGTGCTCTTGGTGGGGTTTGAGATGGATGATACTGAGAGGATGTTTCAGTCACATCTTTAGGAAGTGCAGATTGCACAGTAGTTTGTTCAGGCATCTCAACCTCCTGAACAGCTTTTCTTTTGGGTTTGGTGGGTTTTTGTTTTGTTATCTTGGGTTTCTTGGCCTTTGGTGGAGTAGGTTTGGAAGATGAGGGTTCCATGGGGACTGGTGCTTGTTCCCCTTGGTCATCTTCTGGCCAGGCAGCCTGTTTGTTGTGCCTTGAGTATGCTTGTGAGGTTAAGGGTTTCAAAATTTCAATTTTACCCACAAGCACCTCATTACCCAGTTCAATTTTACCCACAAGCACCTCATTACCCACAAGCACCTCAACACCAACTCATTAAAGAAAAGCTTTGATGCCCTGAAATTTGTTTCATTCACAATAGAATGAAAGATTGGTCGAAAGGTTGAGGGCATCTGGTCATAAGACCCAGTTTTAGGACTCAAGCACATAATAATATAATGAAACAAAAGTTTATATTTTGGTTCAAAATACTTTTTAAAGATTGTAGCTTGTGAGAGAGTACCTTGATAACCACACTCAGTCATGGTTAGGTGGATAGCAGAGTTGTCAAACTTTTCAGGGGCATTCACATCATTCAACCCCAGTCTGTTTGAGAGTATGGCCGGTGTTATGGCCATTTGTCTCCCTTTAATTGTTGAGTTGAGGGAGATAACTTCATCATCCACCATCACTGTCTCAGCATTAGCCCAGAACTCATTTAGAGTTTCAGGATGAATTGGTGGGTCTATGGTGAGAGCGGTGAAATATTGGGATTTGACGACGAGATCAATGATCTCATCGTATTGGGACCAGCCTTCTTGTTTTTCTAAGTAGGCTCTGAGATTGTGTCCCTGTTTGAGAACTAAAGCCATGTGGTTTGTGTGTGTTGATGAATCGAACAGTGATTTTGTGTTGCAGGTTCAGGGGTTTGAGAGCTTTCTTGAGAGAGAAGGAGGGACTTTTTGTGTTTAAAAGGATAAGTGTTGAAAAAAGATATTTATCAGAAGTTTTTAACCGCTTGGATCTTCTTTATTAGAAGTTTTTAAACCGCCTAGGTTAAAAATCTCTTTATCAGAAGTTTTAAACCGATTAGGTCAAACATCTGATGATGGGAAAAGTCAGATTTGCCCTTTTTGACTAAACTGCTGATGAAGGATTATCTTCATCAGTAGTTCCCATTTTCTCTTCAGTAGTTTTAACAGCTGATGAGAAATACTTTATAAATACTTTTATTCATAACTTCTGAAGGTTATTTTATCAGAAGTTAATCACTTTTCAGAAATTATCCCCATACTGATGTTTTGTTCATCAGTAGTTTCTCTCTTTTCAGAAGTTTTTCAAGTGTTTGAAAACAGATGTAAGTGAAAAACAAAAAATGTGCAGAAAAATAAATAGAAACACTTACAAATTTAGCATCCCTAGCATGGATACTAACTTCTGAAATGTTGATGTGTCAAGGGGTTTAGTGAAAATGTCAGCTATTTGATTAGCTGTTGCTACATGTTTCACTTCAATCTTGCCTTTTTCATAGCAATCTCTTATGAAATGATACCTGATTTCAATGTGTTTAGTTTTTGAAAACTGAACAGGATTTTGAATGATGCTAATGGCAGATTTGCTGTCTACAAGCAATGGTGTCTTGGTCTCATTGATTCCATAATCAAGAAGTTGATATTGGAGCCATTGTATCTGTGATGTACAACTTGCAGCTGCAATGTATTCAGCTTCAGCAGTTGAAGTTGCAACAGATGTTTGCTTCTTTGATTGCCAGGACACTAGACAGTTTCCCAAGAATTGACAACCACCAGATGTTGATTTTCTTGACATTTTACACCCTGCATAGTCACTATCTGAAAAAGCTGATAACTTGGTATTGCTTGAAGCAGGATACCAAATTCCAAGTGTGGGAGTTCCTTTCAGATATCTGAAAATTCTTTTGACTGCAATAAGGTGTGATTCCCTAGGAGCTGATTGATATCTAGCACAGACACATGTTGAAAACATAATATCTGGACTAGAAGCAGTTAGATATAAAAGGGAACCTATCATACATCTATACATGGTTTGATCAACCTGTTTTCCTTGATCATCTGGTTCAACTTGTGTGGTTGGTGTCATGGGATTGGAACATGATTTACAGTCTTGTAAAGAAAATTTGTTTAATAATTCTTTAACATATTTTGATTGATGTATAAAAGTTCCATTTGTTTGTTGTTTAATCTGCAGTCCTAAAAAGTACTGCAGTTCTCCCATTGTACTCATCTCAAATTTTGATTGCATGAGTTTCTTAAATTCATCACACAATTTTGTGTTTGTTGAACCAAAAATGATATCATCAACATATATTTGAACAAGTAAGACATGATTTCCAACATGTTTTATGAAAAGTGTTTTATCAATGGCACCTCTTGTGAAGTTATTTTTGAGTAAAAAGGTTGAAAGTGTATCATACCAGGCTCTTGGAGCCTGTTTGAGCCCATAAAGAGCTTTGTCTAGTTTGTACACCCACTCAGGATGAGAAGGATCCTCAAACCCAGGTGGCTGACAAACATACACTTTCTCTTTTATCTTTCCATACAAAAATGCACTCTTGACATCCATTTGATAAACTTTTATTTTGTTGGAAATGGCAAAGGCCAGAAATAACCTGATGGCTTCAAGCCTTGCAACTGGAGCAAAGGTTTCATCATAGTCAATGCCTTCTTCTTGAGAGTAACCTTGTACTACCAGTCTTGCCTTGTTCTTTATTATAATACCAGCTTCATCTTGTTTGTTCCTGAAAACTCATCTTGTGCCAATTGGTTGCTTGTTTGGTGGTAAGGGACAGATTTCCCAAACCTGTTGCTTGTTGAATTGAAGCAATTCATCTTGCATTGCCTGCACCCAATTGTTGTCTTTGAGAGCTTCCTGGTACTTCTTTGGTTCCAACTGTGAAATAAATGCTGAGAATAGACAAAAGTTGGAAAGCTGGTTTCTTGTAAGAACACCTGATGCAATATCACCCATGATTTGATCAAGTGGATGATCTTTGTGTTCGATCAGTTGTTGTAAACCACTGACAGGTGTTGGTGGCTCATGTTCTTCAAACAAACTACTGAGGTCTATTATATCTGGTTCAGCAGTTTCAGTGTCTTCAGTAGTTGCAGGTGCTGAAGCAGATGTTTGAGTTTGGCCTTCAGTATTTGTTGAATCAGAAGTTTGTGAAACTTCTGATGGTTTTGAAGTTGACTTAATGACTGTTTGAGGAGTCCATGGTGCTGGATCCTCATCATCAAACCTTTGATCACCATAATAAGTAGGTTTGGATGAAGTGACAGTCTTTTCAGGTTCAAAATGAAAGTTGTCAAGGTCAAAGAGTTCAGCAGGATGTGCTGGAATGAGAGTGTGTTTTGACTCATTGAACTTGACATTTAGTGTTTCTTCTACTATCCTGGTTTTTGAGTTAAAAACCTTGTAGGCTTTTCTAGTTGATGAATAACCAAGAAAGTAACCTGAGTCAACTTTGGCAGCAAACTTTGAAATAGATTCCTTGATGTTCAAGATGAAACATTGACATCCAAAAGCCCTGAAAAAGGAGAAAAGGGGCTTCATGCCATGAAGAACTTCATAGGCAGTCTTTGAATGTCTCTTGACAACAAGAACTCTATTTTGAACATAACATGATGTGTTAACTGCTTCTGCCCAGAAGTATAAAGGTAGGCCAGAATCAGCTAACATTGTTCTTGCTCCTTCTATTAAAGTTCTGTTCTTCCTTTCTACCACACCATTTTGTTCAGGAGTTCTGGCAACACTGAATTGTCTAATAATCCCTTTAGACAAACAGAAGTCATTCAGAGTTTTGTTCCTGAACTCTGTCCCATTATCACTTTTAATGGTTTTGACAGGTAGAGAGTATTGCTTCTCTACTTGTAGAATGAAGAACTTGATGATTTCAGCAGCCTCATCCTTGGAAAATAAGAAGAATACCCATGTAAATCTTGAGTAGTCATCAATGATGACTAAGCAGTACTTCTTTTTACCAAGGCTCATGATCTTTACAGGCCCAAATAAGTCCATATGGAGTAGTTGAAGACATGCAGTTGTTTTTGATTCTTCAATAGACTTATAGGAGGACTTATGTTGTTTACCCTTTAAACAGGATACACAGTGTTCTTGACACTGGTATACTTTTAAGGGTAGACCTCTGACCAAGTCCATTTTTGTAACTTTATTTATGGTTTTAAAGTTCACATGGCCAAGTCTCCTGTGCCAGAGATCAGTTTCTGAAGTTGATGCCCTTGAGAAGAAACAGGCAGTGTTGTTCAGTACTTTGTCTTTTTCAATGTCCACTGCATAGACATTGCCACATCTTTTGGCAATTAACAAAGTATGATCTTCAATGATCTTCTCTATCAACTTCTGGCCTTCTGGTGATATGATCTTGCATGCTGTCTTTGTGAAAAAGGAAGAATATCCTTTATCACACATTTGTGACACACTAAGCAAGTTGTACTCAAGGTTTTCAACCAGATTGACCTTGTCAAGCTGTATTTTGCCAGAGGAGACATTGCCATGTCCTAGCAAATATCCCTTAGCATTGTTCCCAAAGGACACAGATCCATCTCTTTGACTGATAAAATTGTTTATCAGGTATCTACATCCTGTCATGTGCATTGAGCCTCCACTGTCTACATACCAAATGCTATTCAAGCCTCTGGAAACTCTTTGCACAATATAGCAAATTAGTTAGATTTAGGAACCCAAGCCAGTTTGGCTTTGGGTTTGCTCTTAAGAACATTTACAGTTTGTTCTTGACCAAGTTTAGAAATCCATGTCTTTTTGGCAATGGATTTTGCATTAAGTACAATGGTGGTATCCTTTTGAGGACCACCATCAACTTTGGTCATCAGTAGTTGTACCATGTTCATAAGATCTTTAATCTCAGCAGTTTGTGAAACTGCTGATGATTTAGGTCTAACTACTGAAGGAGAATTTTGAGAAAAAGACTTTTGTTGAGATTTTGTCTTTTTCTGAGAAGGGGTTTTTGCTGGTTGTTGTTTCTTGGGAGAAAAGGTTTTTACATAATCATTTTTGATTTGTTCCCCCACAACCAGTTGTTGATTTTTCTTATTAAACTGAATACCCTTTCTATATCTGCAAAATCCTGTTTTGTGGTTGAACAGACCACAAATTTCACATTCTTTTGTCTTTTCTTTCAAAGACAAATCTCTGACAGTTTTAATAGGTTTTAGGTCATCAGTAGTTTTCAGGTTCTCAAGTCCTGATGTAGTTGAAACTGCTGATGACTTAAAGTCAGATTTAATCAATGCTTCTGAAGAACTTTCTTTGTGTGATTTTAGAAAGTTTTCATGGAAAGATGTGCATTCTTCCTCTTCAGAAGTTTCACCTGAAACAATTTTTCTCCCATCTTCAGTAGTTTTGGGAGAGAAATCTGTTGGTGTTTCAGTGTGATTGTACCCTATGCCAAATCTAACATTTGAAGCACTTTTTTTGTTTAGCAATAGTTGGTACCCCTTACAAGATTCCACCCATTTTTCACATGTGACCTTGGTGTCAGCAAGCTCTTGTCTGACATTTCCTAGGTCATTAATCATTATTTTGATTTGTGCTTGGGTTTCAATAGAAGAGTTAGTCAATTTAGAAACTTCTTTTGTTTTTGTAGAATGTTTTCTTTCTAAATCACATTTTATCTGAGTGAGTTTTCTCTCAGAATCATTAGCTTTTCCTTGTAAGTGCACATTTGTCTCTCTTATGAGAGCAAAAGATTCTTTGCATGAATTTGAACATAATTTTGTCAAAGATTCTTTTGATACCTGTGACAAGGCAGATTTTGAGGAGTATCCCTCAAATGCCATTAAGGCAAAGTTCTTTCTGCCATTGTCAGGCTCTCCCTAGTTGATGTCAAACATTTTGTTGTCTGCATCAGGATTGCACTCTATGGTGTCAAAAGGAAGACTGCTCCAGTCAACATACCCTGAGGTAAATAAACTTTGTTGAGAGGGTTGTTGTTGCTGTGGAGGTTGTTGAGCAGTTGGAAAGGGAGGGATTGATTGTTGGCTCTGCATCTGTTGAGCAGGCATCTGTACATATTGTACTTGTGGCACGTATTGGTGTTGTGGAGCTTGTGCCTGTACAAAATGTGCACTCCCTTGTGTTCCATTATTCCTGTTATAATTGGGGTTAAAATTGTTTCCAGACTGAGATTGGTTAAAGCCAGAGCTTCTACACTCTTTAGCAAAGTGTCCCAACTTTTGACACTTATGACATCTATGTTTAGATTTGTCAAAACCAATTCATGTAGAACTGTTAAGTCCTGGAAACTTCCTTCCTGACCTTTTGTAAAATTTATTTGTTTTTAAACTTAACATGGCCAGTTGGTGCAAAATATCCATTTCTTCAAGGTCATCACTGCTGAAACTATTTAAGTCATCCATGATAAAACAAATGTTATCAGCAGTTTGACAAAAGTCATTATTGTCATAACCTGGGAATGATCTTTCAGATGAGATCCCAGCAGTTATGTCAATGTGGTCAAAAGATCCAAAACTATTTGAACAAGTTGGTGAGTCTTGTCCCAATAGTGTTGTACTACCAGGTAGATAGTCATCAGCAGTTTTACCAGAATTTTGTAACTTTTTCTTTTGATCAATTTCTCTCTCAAAAGTAAGTAATCTCCCATGAAGTTTTGTAAGAGTGAGGGAGCTAAAATCTAGTGAAGATCTTAAGACTATTGAGTATGTTTCCCATTTATCAGGTAAAGACCTTAAAAATCTATGAAGCATAGATACAGTTGTATAGGTCTGACCATTTAGTTTTAGCTCAGATATTAATGGGGAAAATCTTTCAAATTGTTGAGTTAAAGTTTCCCCATTAATGTGAGCAAAAGTTTCATACTGTTGAGCCAAGATTTCTCTGGTGTTGGCAATCACCTCTTCAGTTCCTCCAAACTGTTCTTTTAGGCAGTCCCAAAGCTCTTTGGCACTATCACAATGTAATAGGCCAGAATAGATTTCATTTGGGAGTGTCATTGCCAACATAGAAAAAGCTTTTGCATCAAGCTCAAGTTTTAGGAAATCATCATCAGTATAGTCTTTTGGTTCTTTTGGAATCTCTTCCTTAGTTTCAAGATTTATGTTTACTGGTTTATGAGGACCATATATCACAGATCTCCAACAACCTGTGTTGGTTTGTGACAAGGTATGTGCCATTCTCTTTTGCCATATGTTATATTCATTTCTTACAAGCATGGCAGGTTTGGTGGCAGAACCAGTATTATGAGGATCCATTTTAAAGAGTATTGATTTGTCAAATATCTCTTAAAGTGATGGATGTTGATAAAAGTGAGCTTATAATCCTTTATTGAATATCAATAAGAGCCTGTGTCTGATTCACAATTTGTTAGATTGATATGTGATCAGATAAACCAGCGCTCTGATACCAATTGTTGGATCAGTAAGCTGCTCTTTTAGAGTTGAACTTGCTAGTTGACACTTAAGTGTTTAGCAAGTTCTTTGGTGAGTGATAGCACAGCGGAATGTTTATAAGTTTATAGCTACACTTATCAACAGGAGTTATTACTCCCCCTGGAATCAAGAACTAATAAATGAGAAGTGTTTATTGAGAATCTAAGTATTGAATGAGAATGAAACACTTTGGCAGATTCTCAGTAAACACGAAATGGAAATAACAATAATAAGAGTTAAAGGATTTCTTGTATTAAAATCAATGTCTAAAACAGAAGGATGAATCCTTCTATGTATAGACTTTACAAATACATGAACCTTGCCAAAAAGCAAGTTCAGAAACAAGTTGCAACAAGTTGCAGTCTTGGAACTTGTACATAAAGCAAAAAGAAATACTAAAGTATTAAACTACTGATATACAAAGGCGGTGGAAAAGATCTTCTTCAAGTACTGATGAATGACAAACTACTGATGAGTAGTTTGTCTTCAGTAGTTCTTCAGTAGAAGTGTCTGGTTTGAACTTCAGAACTTCTGATGACTTCTTCTTCAGCACTTCTGAATCTCTTCTTCAGCAGTTTGATTCTTTGTCTTCAGCAGTTCCATACTTAGAGTATTTTGACAGAAAGTGAATTAGACTAAGGTTTGCAAAAGTGGTTTCACCAATCCTTTTTGTCCTAACACATAGTATTATATAGAAAAACACAAAACTTAATAATTTAAAATACTAATTAATGTATTCTATACATGCAATCTAAAACACTATACAAAGAAAGTAATCAGTGTGTTTTAAATTTGATGTCTAGAATACATTTGATTGTGTTTTAAATTGTTACGTTTTGTGTTTTTCTATATAATACAATGCAAAAGGAATCGAAAGCATCACAACCAAAATTTAAAACACAATGACTACATAGACTTCTCACACTTTGTACAAAAAATGTCATTTGTACAGGAACCTAAACCTATATATATATATAGGCCGAGTATCGGTAGAAAACCCACGTTTTTTTTTAGAAAACCCTTCTTCCTGAGCTTTTTTTTATTTGAAAATTTTAGGGCATATAATACACCTGTTTTTAAGAGTTTTGAGCTAAAAAAAATAAAAAAGCGCCGATCGTTTTTTTAAATAAATAAGTTCTGCATCATAACATATGTTAGCATATGTTTACACGGGTAACATATGTTATGATGCAAAACTTATTTATTTAAAAAAAACCCCATCGGCGCTTTTTTGATTTTTTTTGCTTAAAGCATGTATATTAGATGTCCTAAAATTTTCAAAAAAAAAAGCTCGGGGAGTAGGTTTTTCTAGGGGTTTTCTAAAGTTTCCTTAAATTTTTGAGGTTTTCTATTAATTCTTGCTATATATATATTTAGAAAAATTCATATATATATATATATATATATATATATATATATATATATGGTTAGGATACTTTGAAAACTCATGTGAGTTGTGAGAACCATAGGAACTCATTTGGACCATTGATCTTGATGATCCAATGGTTGAGATTAAAAGTTGATGTCTTTTGTCTTCATATGCTAATTAAATTAATATTAACAATATTTAAATGTAATAAAGTACAAATAGGGGTATTAAGGTAAAACACTAAGTGAGAGAAATAATTTATATTTTAATTTCTTTACTTTTTTTAACTTTAATTTATTTTTTTAACCAATATAGTTTTTTAAACAAATAATCAACTTGTACATTATGTCTTCTCTCTCTCTCTCTCTCTCTCTCTCTCTCTCTCTCTCTCGTTTTTACACTGGTGTAATTACACCGACGTAAACAAACAAAACATGTAATGTATCCGTTTAAACAAAATGTAAAACAACAAAATCTTGCAATAAAACTTGGCACTAACTCAAACAATTACACTAGTGTAGGAAAAACGAAAAACATAACCAAATTACTAATCCACCAAAAATATAAGAAACCTACATCTAAACTAATTCTACAAAAATCTTGTACACTAACTCAAGCAATTACGCCGGTGTAAAACTCTTCAACAATTCAGATCCTGGTCTGCATAACACAACAAATTTAAGAGATTTATGGTCTGCACAAAATAGGCTAGTGTAAAATGCCCCATCATTTGTATTACTGTAAAAAGGCCCCAAAAAACGTTTTATTGGTGTAAACACCCCCATAACACGTACAAAACGTTTTGACTTAAATGAATTAAAAAATGAACTTATTTAATGGAAATTATTTCCACAATATACCAATTTTCATGGTCGTTAATAGAAAATGAAACAAAAGAAAGTTATCAAGGAAGTTGTTTTCATGGTCATTAACTTAAATGACAATAAAACGCCATGTACAGAATGACCATGAACTCTACACTGGTGCACTACAAAATCAATTTACACCATACAAAATCAATGTACAGAATGACCATGAACTCTACACCGGTGAACTCTCCATACAAAATAAATTTACACCAGTGTACAAAATCAACTTAAATGACAATAAAACGCCATCAAGTTAGTGTGCACTACAAAAGAATGACCATGAAAACATGCTTTATTTTAAACTCTTTGAAAACATGCACACCTTTTTTCCATCAAAAACACCGGTGCAAGGGAATGACCACTACAAAAGAAATCCATGAAAACAAACACACATTCACCAGTGTAAAATGCAAATTTCCATAATAAAAATTAAAACCCAACAAAATCCATGAACACAAAACAAAAACAACTACAAAGGATCTACACAAAATAATAATAGTAGTAATAATAATAATAATAATAATAATAATAATAATAATAATAATAATAATAATAATAATACCAGATCATCATCAGACCATCGTCGCCTTCCCTTCACCACCGTCACCTCCGCCCCCCTGTCAAGCTTCACCACCACAACCATCATCATAACCAAACACCACCACACCCCTACCATCCCCCCTGTTTCAGACCTCCGGATCTGTTCACCATCATCATCAAACCCCCCTGTTCACCACCACCATCATCAACCCCCTTGTTCACCACCACCATCGAACCCCCTCTTCACCACCACCATCGAAACCCCTGTTCACCACCATCATCAAACCCCCTGTTCACCACCACCATTGAACCCCCTGTTCACCACCACAACCATCATCATTATGTTAGAGAGAGAGAGAAAGAGAGGTGTGTGTTTGTGTGTGAGAGAGGTGAGAGGGATCTGATTATGTTAGAGAGAGAGAAAGAGAGGTGTGTGTTTGTGTGTGTGAGAGGTGAGAGAGATCTGCTTATTAAAAGGGTAGTGGGGTTGGGTGAGGTGGGTGGGTAGGGGAGATGGTATTTGACAAAAATGCCCCTAATTATAATAATCCTAACTAGGTGATGTGTCATATTATTATTGGTCTAGGGGAGTTCTCAAGTTCTCGCAACTCACACGAGTTTTCAAAATATCCGGATCCTATATATATATATATATATATATATATATAGGTTTAGGATCATGTGCAAAATTTATTTTGTGTGAGAAGTGTGAGAACCAATAACATGGAGGCTTATTTTATTATATAGAAGGGTAACATTGTAAATTGCGTTGCTAATCTTATTTTAGGAGATAATGGCTAATTTAATTTCGTGATTAATGTAGGAGCATTCTTAGGGATTTTATTTCACATCCTCACTATTATTTACAGAGGTTTTATTAACATTCACCACATTATCATTCATTCTCTGAATTATTCACGACCAAATCAGCATTCATATTGGTGTGTTTTACTGATGTGAGCACATGGTGTTTTACTGGTATACCATAAGGTTTGAAGGTATAACACACCTTTTGTGTTATTTTTATAAGGAGTTTATTGATGCAAAAAATATGGTTTTTTTATGCACATTGGTGTTTTATTATA
This sequence comes from Ambrosia trifida, assembly GCA_028751855.1. Classification (NCBI taxonomy): domain Eukaryota; kingdom Viridiplantae; phylum Streptophyta; class Magnoliopsida; order Asterales; family Asteraceae; genus Ambrosia; species Ambrosia trifida. The sequence continues at coordinate 56,588,172 of CM054128.1, read as the reverse complement.
GTCCTATAAGTTGCTTCATCAACAAGGTGTTTTTACGTTCATACCCGTGTGTTTTATCACCATATTCTCAACTTTGTGTTTTAAACAGTCCCGTGTGTTTTATCATCATCTTCTCCATAATCAAATGTGTTTTATCTTCGTCATACACAATCAGTAACACATTAAAAAACACAACTATACATACATTTAAAATGTGTTTTAAGTTCAAAAAACACTAAACCACACAAAAATCCTTTGAACATAAAACACAACAATATGAATGTTGTTTAAAATAATCCACCATAAAAAACATCATTATCACTTCATGTCGTCTTCATCTTCATCCCTAAAAAAACACTCCGACTTTTATGTTTGTGATGGTGGCTGTCGAATGATGGTTCGGTTGATGGTGGTGGCTTGTGGTGGTTGATGGCGGTTGTGTAGGTGGCGCAGGGAAAGAGAGAGGAGAAAGAGAGAGAGAGAGAGAAAGAGAGTAATGAAAATTAATGGTGGTTTCTATTTTTTAAGAGTTATCAACTAAATGTGAATTAAATGTAGGGTGTGTTTTACCATTATACCCCTAAGTAGCCTAATTAGTTATTATAACTATAATATTATTTACAATAATGCCACTCATTAAATCTAAACCATTGATTAAGATGATTTAATGGTCCAAAACACTTCTTACCCTTCTCACACAAAACACACTTTGCACAGGAACTCGACCCTATATATATATGAATTTTTCTAAAAACATTTTGGGCACATTGAGAGATCGGGTTCCGATCTATCGCCCTCCCAACCCACCCTTTACGCTATGTTCCCGAGTTTACTAAATAAAAGAAAAGAAGAGAAAGGGGTATTAAAAGAGAAAAGAAAGGAAAATATATAATTTTATTTCGTGTTCCCGAGTTGAAAAAAAAGAAAAGAAACTAAAGATTTTATGGGTTCTCGAGTTGAAAGAAAGAGAAAAGATACGTATATTTTACAATTATACCCTTATAAAAATTTTATTATAGATTAAATGAGAGGGTATATTGGTAAATGATATACTTTAAAAAAATTTTAGTCTCCCTTCCTTTCGCTTCCTTCCAATTTGGAAGGATTGTTATTTGGGATAATTTTCCTTCCTCTTCTCTCCACTTCTTTCCTTTAAAAAAACTCTGGAACAAAAAACTGTTCCCATTTCTATCTGCTTCCTTTCCTTTCCTTCTATTATTAAACTGTGGAACATAGTGTTAGGTCGGGGCTGCTTTTGGAAATGAACTTATGGGTTCATGGTAGCATTGTCCATTGATAAAACAATGTGTAGTGCTAATAGGATATCAGTAACCGAAAATATCCATCGGATATCAATTTACAAATGCCTAAATTCCCACAATTCACCCACCTTCACTAACAAATTTATGGTGAATTGCATCGTTTAGATTTGAGTGGGGATTTTCTTTGCTTTGACATCTATGAAAAAAAAAAAGCGTTGTAGTGAAGGAGTCTAGGAGATCTCGGTCTCCTTCATTAAGCTAAGCTATTATACATGCCTTTCTCGTTTATTTCTCTTAAAACAATGATTCAATAAGCTCACCTTTATAGCCACACAAAAGATATATTCAACAAGTCATCTACACAAACAAAACTAATTAAATTACTACTGATTTACGTAGAGAAAAGAAATTATAATTTCATTTGACGACAACCGTCACAACACCTCGTAAGCGCTCAGGGTAACGTTCCTATTCAGATTTTGGTCAAGTATTCTTGTCATGGCCGGCCTTTGGGTGGGCCAGGGACACTACTACAAAATAGAGTAATAGACAGGGTTCAAAAATTATAAAGGCTAGGTTTTGGTTTTAAACCCCATCTTTTGCTTAATATTATAACTAGTGGGTTTACCCGCGCGTTGCCGCGGGATCCAAATAAAACCTTAAAAAAAAATTAAAGCATTGTGGGGCGAGAATTTGCAATGGCCAACCCAATCGGTATTGACATATAGTAAAGATGGCTTATTAAACCAAGACGCAATGCATAAAAAATACTCACATCAGGTTATAGCCTTGATGGTCAGTGGAGTCGTCAACCAGCTTCTTTGTAAATAATTACAACCTAAATATTAAAACTTGACATATACAAATGTGTTGACAGATCTCAAATATATATTTATTGATTATTATTCTATTTTTCCCATTCTTGTACAACAAATTTTATTAGTTATTCCTTTTTTTTCCTTTTACTTTTATACAAACAGATGATGTCTTTCCTAAGCTATTACCATTAAGATGATGAAGAACAAGATAATTGAAGAATATTGAATGTTGAATCAGTTACAAACTAATGATTATGTCAATCAATTATCATTTTCATAATTATATAACACATAACTTCAACTTTAAATATAGTAAAGTAAAACCCCATAACTATTAAACCCTTCAATTTTTTTTTTTTTTTTTGAAAGGTTTAGATCAATGGAAATCCTTATACAACCCTAACCTATTAGTCTCAAGTTCGAATCCCTACTCACGCACCGGTGTCCTCCTTGCCTAAGCTCAAACCGTCACGGAGAATTTTTTTGTGGTGTGCATGGATTGAACCTGTGACCTCCCCCCAGGATGGGAACCCCTAAGGGAAAACCCACCCTACCTCAAACCAGCTGAGCTGGAGATCATTGGCATTAAACCCTTCAAATGATAACTAATTAACACACATTTACTTCTAACATTCAATGTGAAAGAAGTTTTCTAACATTAATGCCTTATATTTAACTTCAATGTATACACAAAATATAGATATTATCTTCTACATGTGATATCTATCTGCCAATACGAGAAGCCTCATCGGAGACGCCTTAGGTGCCTCAAACTTGGTGACCCGTGGGTAACTGACAAATGCTTCAATTGCAATTGCAATTCCTTGTGCTGATTACTTTAATGTCATATGGCTATATAATACATTTTTCACTTGTGATAACTCTTAGTTCTTTTTAGATGTATGTATAAAGTTCATGTGACGAAGACTTGCTCTACCAAGTTACACGAATATCTAAGTAAATGTAGCTTATGGGCTTGTTGTTGTAAAATTAAAAAACTTTTCGATAGCAGCATCAGCATGAACTGTACAAGGAAAACATACCATCAAATTTAAAAAAAAAACAATTTAATAAAAAGTGTCTTAACATAAATCAGTTTTGTGTAAAATTTAAGTAGTTCAAGATTACTTGGTCATACCATCTAAAAGATACTCATGAGCTAAATAACCCAATGTTTCAGAAAGCTCAATGGAGATGCAAAGCATGCCACTTACTAATCCATAAAAGAACATCTGCATATACAAAAAAAAAACATGAGATATTTAAGGGGAGTCGCGCCAAATTATTTGATGTCATGTGTATCCTAATACTTGTGTTGTACTTACAGATTAACTGCATAAGGTTGGGTGCATCGAGCAGGCTGCAAATGTGCGTGCTGTTATGACGGAAATAGCTAAGGCTCAACATGCTTCTAATTCAATGTAGTGTTAAATGGTTTTTTACACCATCTACTTTCCACTGAGTTTAGAAAAATATGGTTCAATCATAAAAGTTTTTCACATTATTACTAAAAAAGATCAATCCAACAACCAAGCAACTACAAATTACAAAAAACTACAACTTAAGCATGCATACGAATGAAAAATTTTAAGTGGAATGAATAAACGAAATTAGTTGCCTATTATGATTTATGAATCAAGATTGAAATTTTTATAGTTTCAACATGTAGAAACAAATACTAAAGTTAAGAAAAACTAAGTAATTGGTTAATATTATAAACTATATAAATTATAGAAACTAACCCTGTACCACATCATCATCACAGAACAATCTTATAATCAATTACAAGTAATAAAAATATACGTGAATAGTTTTAAAAGTATAAAAATAAAACAATATCAACACGAATTTGGAAAACGGATAGTTGATTAAAAGAAAAACTAACCTACAAGAACTTCAAAACTGGCCGTTGAATTCTATGTAGGTCATTGGGGTTTCTTTCATCATCATATAAATACCACGAATTTGGAACCACAAATAAACTAAAAACAAACAATACAAAGCCTAAAATAACCACAAAGCATGAAAAATTACCAATAACTTGAGAAAACAATTACCTGTAATACAGCTGATTTGTTATGAGGGTAAGAAATTGGAAGGAGGATCTCTTAATACGGAGGCACACCTTCAGGAATATGATGAGTGGGTAACTGACAAATGCTTCAATTGCAATTGCAAGAACCTTTGAGTTGTCTGAGAAGTAATAAATAAGTAAATGAGGGAATTGAAAGAGATAGGTATGGTTAAAGGGCAATGATGGAATAACCGGCTCAATAATAACCGGCGCGCGTTGTCGTTCTAACTCAATAATAACCAGCTCCAACCTGTTATATACACAACTGCAAACTTTTGACATTGCTTAAAATACCAAGACTTTAATTATTTACTTTATATATTTTCAACAGAGATTTTTTCTTGTATTTGAATTCAATACCTTTGTATCACATCAAGATACGACTCTCCACGAGGATATCGATACCTGAGTTTGTCTTTCTTCCTTGACCTTTAAAAAAAGACCATTGAATGGAAAGGTATAAAATTATAAAAAAAAAATGAATATTTCATATTTAACATACTCGTATTCTTCAGGAATGTTCTTCTTTATTTTTTCATACGTCATACCGTCACATACACCAACATTTATCTCATCAAGTGCACGCCGTTGTATGTATAACATAAAGAAGGTACACAAATTTTACAAATGATAAGTGATCAAAGAAGCAATTTATGTGACATGTAAAACTAACCTTGGAAAATCCAACAATTTGATTTGCAATCAAAATTGTTCATTGCAATGTGCTTTTCCAAATCTAGGTGCATAAATAAAAAAAAACAATATAAAACATTGCAAACTTTGTGCAATAAACAAAGAAAATGCAAATAGTAAAATAAGTAATAGTTCTTACATAAGCATTTTTTGAAGGCAAGATAGTTCATGTAGGCCTTCAATTGAATGTTATAAGAGGAGGACTTGAATTTCACAATCAATCTCATTCAATTTGATCCTTAGGGTTACGGAACTTGAAGGGACAAGAGGTTAATGATCTATATTTATGAAGGAAGAAGGTAAACAATTGAAGGGTATGGATGGAAGATGGAGGGTAGTATTGTAAAAGTCTTTTGATATTGTAAAGGAGGAGGTGGATGAAATGCCTATATTACCCTCTTACGTGTCTTAATTGTCCCAATTATGCCCATAATACCCCTAAATTTCTTGCTTAAATATGTTGTACATGTTGCTTGTTAAGTTGTACGGAAATGCAAATTACCTTGTTGTACATCACTCCTCCTTTATAATGTACTAGTAGGAATGCCCGCGCGTTGCAGCGGGTGCCCAACTGATATCAAATGTAGACATTAGGGTGTCAATCGTTTCGGGTTGATGGGTTGTCGGGTTTACGGGTTGCGGGTTGATGGGTTGAAATGTGCAACCCGAACCCGACCCATATTATTATTCTTGTCAAAATTTTCAACCCTAACCCGACCTAGATAAAATCCGGGTCAACCCGAAGATGACCCATTTAACCCATATTTTTTAAATGAGTCATACATGTTCATGAGTTATAAGCGGGTTGTTGGGTTGTAAGCGGGTTATCAATAAAATGTTTATTGGTGAGTATATAAGTGTGACAAATAAATAATATAGTGTGCCAAAAATAACACAATTATAACTAACCATGTAAATATAAATGAAAAAAGAAAAACAAAAATATAATAGATTTTTTTCTAATTCCGTAAACGGGTTAACGGTCAACACATTTTATATATGCGTCAACCCGACCCCGACTCATTTTAATACGGGTCGACCCGAAACCGACCCGTTTTTAAAATGGGCCGTGTTACTTGACCCAAATCTTTTTTTTTTTCGTGTCGGGTTTGGGTCGGTTTTCGGGTCGTGTCAATAATTGCCGCCCCTAAATGTAGTTATATAAGCAATCTATTTACTGATCTATTATATCATTTTCTTTGCAATCATAGTCAACTTTGCTCAACCAATCAGTAGCTAATTTACAGTAGCACTTTATTTTAATACTAACAGCACACATCTACAAATGCCATAGACACTGTAGCTTTAAATTTGTGCTCACATCCTTATTGATTACAATGACTCAAAAGGATCTTGCTAATCACACTAACCATGCTTTTAAAAAAATGATGGAATAAATAACAATGTTAATCAATAAAACACATAGATATGTATTCTCAATTACATACAAACACCAAACAAAAAATTCTAGACCATCAATGAATTTTCATACTAAAAGGATTTTATTTGCCCCTTTATTTTTCAATATGCAACTTTATTACCTTTTTAAATATTGATCTTTGTATCTAATAAAGCAATGAATACAATAGTTCAATAGTTTGGTCAATTAGACAAAACAATGGCCACCACTACCACTCCTCATTCTCTCTCCAAAAATCCGGCCTCTCAAACACTTCCTCATGGAGGGCAATATGTTTTAAATCATCAATTTGAAGATCTTATGGATAATACTGTTATCTCTCCACCCATACTTTTAATACCTGCAATTTCTTAACAATAAAAAAACATTAAGGTAAGGATTTATAAAAGAATTTGACTATTGAATACTATACAAATAGAAGCCTAATTGACTGATCATTAGTTAATTAATTTAACTCTTTAAAATCACACATCAGCTTAGTGAAAATGATTCAAATGTGCTTTTGGTCAAACAATTAAGTCATTTGTTGCCCAAGGTATTGACATGTACAAAAAAAAAAAAGTAACATAATCATTTAATTAAAAACAACTCGTATGAATCTGTTTGGGCTATTCAAAGGCTAAAAATTAGTATGCAATGTAAACATAGTAATGAGATAAACCATAAATAACAATCTCATGATGCGAGTTGTAGTTATCTAAATAATATATCCACACCTTTGCATACGACTCGTATAGTTTCTTGTATTTTCATTCAAGTGCTGTCCTCTCTTAAAAATAATGATCCACATAAAGACGGTTCCCATTCCAAACCAAGATATTTGATAATTAGTGGACAGAAACACTTCTACTTTATATTGTATATTCATGGTGCAATAAGTCGATATAAAATTGTATAAAGTAGTAGGTTACCTTCTTTTCTAAAAGACCATAAATAAAGTTAATGAGAACTTCATTCCCAAATCCAAGAAGTTCAGTCACCCTGTGAGCTATCCATGGCCGCATAGCATTAATCTTGACTTTTGACATATCCACCTAAACAAAAGACCGAAGTATTATCATAATATACCTTTACAACTGGAAAAAAACATAGCTACTGAAGCATTTCAATACGAAATCAGGAGAATTAGGAAGAAAATTTGGAGAATAAATATGCCATTTTGGAAAATGAAAAGAGGATGTAAGGTAGAATTTAAGACATGGAAATGAAAGCTTCATTCAATTCTAGAGAATAAATGGTGTCTCTTGGCTTTCTCTATAATCAATTTTGAAGGTAAAAGGGAAAAGGGTAGCAATGGAATGAAATTTTAACTTTTAACTAAAAATCAAAGATAAAATTACATGCATACCCTTTTAAGTGTCTTAATTGTACAAAAAGTTCCAATTATACCCTTATTATATAAGCTTGATTCACTTGTACATGTTGTTATAATAGTTGAATGGTGTACAAAATTACTATGGTAGCCATCACTCCTCCTTAATAAGATAATATAGATTATAGATTATAGATAACCATTGTAACCAACATAATAAAATAGTAAAAAAAATCGACTCAACCCCGTCTCTTGTGGCCAACATAATAAAATATTCAAAAAACAATTTCGACTTATAAATATCTTAATCCCATCCTTACACAATAACCCCGTCTTTTGCTATTCGAATTATAATCATAATTAAAGTACCAAAAAATACCATACTTAACCTCCCACATACCGGATTTCATCAGTTTAAAGTATCCAAATCAATTTTATTGCATAACTTTCATTCCATCGTATGTTAAACTTACATTTAAACTAAACATATAATTAAGTCATGGTTCAATGCACCGTAACACGTGCGGGTTATTAAACCTAGTTTTATGTATAATCTTCATAAATATCAGCAGCTCAATTGCAAATCTCACACCCATCGACCACCACACCACACAAACCCACACAAACCCTAACCCAAACCCTCCTTGTTCCTCTTCTTCCATAGTCGCCCCAAACCCTCCCTATTCTCCTTCTTCCCGACATCGTTCATCTTGACAACCCACTACGTAAAAATGGGCTATGGCCATACATATAACTAAATCGCTATACCACAGTTTTGCTTATATGTGTGGCTAAAGGTCATTTTTTTCATAATTCAAAGCCTTCCACCCTATTTTAGTAATACATCTTATGTATTCATGTGGCCATTGTATAATAGTTCAAAACCTTTAACTACACTTAAAAAAATATGTGACATTTAACAGCCACACTAGAAAATTTGTGGCCATTTATGATCTATAGCCATAGTATTTGTTTCCTGTGACAAAAAACACACCAGCTCAAAACCTTTAACCACACTTTAAGAAAAAAAATTATGACATTTAGTAGGCACGGTAGAAAAGTGTGGTCAAATGTGATCTATAGCCACTATATTTGTTTGATGGTGTGGCTAAAAGCTAATACATATAGCCACATACATAGAGCCACATATGTTATTGTGTGACCAAATGCTAGACAATAGCCACATTTAAAACAGCAAAATATTGTATCACTTTACATAAACATTCTCCATACTATGGTCACTTTGTTTATTTTTGTGTGATGGGATAATAACAAATGTCATAGAAAATATGTGTGAGCCAAGGTTACACAATAGCAACACTTAATAAACCATAATGGGTAGTAATACATCAGATATGTCTTAATGAACCATAATGGGTCTTAATGGATCATAATGTGCATTAGTATATCATAATATGTACATCATAATGGTCTTGGAATGGGTCTTCTAATACGAATAAAATAAAATGGGTGGCGTGGGAGAAAATTTTAAAACCGAAAAGGGTTGGGGGTCTTAGGGTTGGGAGTATTGAAGATTTGAACATAGCGCTATTGTCAAAATGGTGGTGCCACTATAAGAACTCGGAGGATCAGTTGTGGTATGAAGTTGTCTCAGCCATTCACACGGGTAGTTCAAGGTACAGTTTCGTTCCATGTAAGAAAAGCATTCCGGGCACTTGGAGAACTATTGGCATGCTGGATTCTGAATTCAGTAAAAGAGGCTTCACATTAGAGTCGAAATTTTCGTGTGTGGTCGGGAAGGGTAAATCGGTTGATTTTGGGATGAGAAATGGTGTTGTGACAGCAGCCTCAAAGATAAGTTCCCTGCACTATTCGAATTGTGCAGAAGAAAAAAATCAAAGTGGTTGACTGCTATATAATACATAATGGGGAGGTGATTTAGGAGGTGTTATGGAAGAGACAACCATCTTCGGCTACTGAAATACAAGATTGGGACGCGCTCAAGGCTATGCTAAACTCGACAAAGGTTAGCAGTTCAGAAGACAAATGGCGGTGGATAACGACGGATGTGGCTAAAGATTTCTCGGTCAAAATAGTTAAAGAGGCACTGAGCTCGTTTTATGCAGGCGGAACCCCCTCGGTTCTGTTCAGGTGGAATAAGAGCGCGACTCCGAAGATCAATTGTTTTGTTTGGAGAGCTATTGATTACAAAGTTCCGACCGCGGAAGCGTTAGCGTTTAGAGGAGTGATGGTGGGGAACGGGTTGTGTAACAAATGTGGGATGGAACCTGAAACAGTCGATCATCTCTTCATTGAATGCATTTGGGCGAGAGCGTTATGGTGGAACATTGGCGAATGGACTAGAATCAAAGTACCAGATTCAACAAGTTCACTGGGTCAGTTACTTGAATTCTGCAGCGGGTTGACAATGGGAAAACGAAGAAATGCGCCTTTCATGAAATTATTCTCTTATCAGTATGGAAACTTTGGATTAGTCGAAACAAGAAGGTTTTCAGCAACGAGATTATCGCTACGACAAGGTTGGTAGAAGAAATCAAGGCGGGATCATTTTGGTGGATGACAAAAAGAGCGAAGAGACCGGATTTAGATATGGCTAGGTGGTATGAATTTACGGTATTTGACAACGGTAAGATTTCAGATCATTATTGGGGGGTGGGTGGAAATGAATGTACGTGGGTAGCTTTTGTATGAAAACTCATTATTAAGGTATAGATTTGGTTTAGAAAGATGTTAGAAAGGTTTTTATTCATAAAAACTTGTTTAAATCAGATCTGGACACTTAGGGTTTGATATAAACGAATGGAAATTGATTAAAAAGGGGTTAGATGATGAACACACCTTGATTCTTCTCTTGTTTATGTTATAAAACTTGTTTTAATCCATTTTAACACATGTTAACACATTCTAGCATATGAACATGCATTTTTAACATATGATAACTATATCTAATCATATAAACACGTATTCATGCGTTGCACACTATATATAGAACATTTCATACTCGATACTTAATCTAACTATGTAATTTCACCAACAACGAGACTCAAGACTCGTGTGTGTATGTTACCCCCAATGATACTCCGAATCATTGAACCCTGGACAATACGTAAGTGTAAATCAACTTCCGTTGATTCCCCGAATCATCGACCTAACTCAATTGACCCATTTAAATGTAACGTATGCATGACTAGCTAAGGTAGACTTACTAGTTGATAAAAGTTACTATCCTGAGTTTGCTGGGTGTCACATCATCCCCTTATTGAAAGAATTTTTGTCTCGAAAATTGCTCAAAGCCGAAAAGAAGGAGATGAAAAGGAAGACAAAATTTTCTGATTGCTACATCATCCCCTTGTTGAAAGGAATTTCGCCCCCGAAATTCACTCGGCTTCAACAGTATCAGACGTTGGTTCCAGTAATTGCTTTAGAAATAAATGAGGATACTTAGACTTCATCTGATCCTCACATTCCCATGTGAACCCCGGTCCACAGTTGGAGTTCCAAGGAACCTTAACAATGCGAGTCTTGCTGTGGTGAAAGCTACGAATCTTATAGTCCAATATCTCCACGGGTTCCTCAATGATACGAAGACGATCATCAACCTTGATCTCTTCCAGAGGAACAATGAGAGATTCGTCAGCCAAACACATCTTATGATTCGAGACGTGGAGATATTATGCACGTTATTGAGTTCAAGTGGTAAGTTAAGTTTGTATGCCGCCGGTACAACCCGTTCCATAATTTCGAACGGTCCGACATACCGCGGATTCAGTTTACCACGATTCCCAAAACGGATAACGCCCTTCCAAGGAGAGACTTTCAAAAGAACCCTGTCGCCAATCTGAAACTCCAATGGTTTGCGACGACAATCAATATAGCTCTTCTAACGATCCCGAGCTGCTGCCATACGATTTTGAATATGCACAATCTTCTCGGAAGTCTCATACACAAGTTCCGGGCCAGTGAGTTGGCTCTCACCCACCTCAGCCCAACAAAGAGGAGACCGACATTTCCGTTCGTAAAGAGCCTCGAATGGAGCTGCCTTGATGCTAGAATGATAGCTATTGTTGTAAGAGAATTCCACCAATGGTAGGTTACTCTCCCAACTCTTGCCAAAATCGATAACAAATACACGAAGCGTGTTTTCTAGCATTTGTATCGTCCGCTCACTTTGGCCATCAGTTTGCGGATGATATGCCGTACTCATATCCAACTGAGTACCTAGTGCCTTTTGTAATGCCTTCCAGAAACGCGAAGTGAAACGAGAATCATGATCTGAAATGATAGAAACAGGCACTCCGTCCCGAGAATCCACTCCCTTAAGGTAGATACAAGCTAACCGTTCCATATTGTCGCTTTCTTAAATAGTAAGGAAGTGTGCCAATTTTGTCAATCGATGGATGATCACCCAAATCATATCACAACCACTAGGCGACCTCGGAAGCTTGGTTACAAAATCCATCGTCATCCGTTCCCACATCCATTCAGGAATCTCAGGTTGCTGTAGAAGACCAGGTGGCTTCTCATATTCCACCTTAACCTTCGCACAGATCAAGCATTTGCTCACATACGAAGCTATGTCAGCCTTCATGTTCGACCACCAATAAAGTATCTTCAGATCCTAATACATCTTATCGAAGCCAGGGTGGACATAATACCAGGACCTGTGAGGCTCATCCAAAACAAGCTCACGTAAGCCCCTGAACAACGGAACCCAAATACCCTTAGCAAAATAATGTAGGCCGTCGGGCCTAAGTTCTAGATGCTTGTTGGCACCGTGCATAGTCTCAGCCTTAAGGTTCTCCACCTTTGAGGCGTCTTGCTGAGCAAAACGAATCCGGTCAGGCAGACCAGAATGAATAGTGAGTTGTAAAGCTCGAACACGACGGGGCTTAGCAGATTCCTTCCTGCTTAAGGCGTTTCCTACAACATTCGCCTTACCAGGATTGTCCTTAATAGCACAATCGTAGTTGTTCAGAAGCTCGACCCATCGACGCTGTTGCATGTTCAGCTCCTTCTGATCGAAGATATGTTGAAGACTCTTGTGATCGGTATAAATGGTGCACTTGGTACCGTACAAGTAATGTCTCCAGATCTTCAAAGCGAAAACGACCGCACCCAATTCCAAATCACGGGTAGTATAGTTCTTCTCGTGAACCTTGAGCTGGCGAGAAGAATAAGAAATAACCTTCTCACACTGCATCAACACACAATCGAGACCCCGGATAGAAGCATCACAATAAACAACGAAATCATCTATGCCCTCGGGCAAGGATAAGATAGGCGCAGAACTGAGTTTACACTTCAGCAACTGAAACACCGACTCTTGAGAATCACCCAAGTCAAACTTTCGGTCCTTCTGGGTAAGAGATGTGAGGGGTTGAGCGATCTTCAAAAATCCCTCAATAAAACGACGATAATAACCAGCAAAACCTAGGAATTGCCGCACCTCAGATGGTGTCTTTGGTGCTTCCCAGTCCTTGATGGCTTCTATCTTGGCTAAATCAACATGTATCCCTTGTTCATTAACCACATGACCAAGAAACTGGACTTCACGCAACCCGAAGTCACACTTCGAGAGCTTAGCGTAAAGCCGTTCTCTCTGCAAAAGTTCGAAGACAAGTCGCAGGTTTTCCTCATAGTCCACCCTGCTCTTGGAATATATCAAAATGTCGTCAATGAAGACAATGCCGAACTTATCAAGATAAGGTTTGCAAACGCGGTTCATCAAGTCCATGAATACTGCAGGCGCATTGGTAAGACCAAAAGGCATGACCAAGAACTCAAAGTGGCCATAACGAGTACGAAAGGAAGTCTTCGGAACATCGGCTTCATGCACTCTCAACTGGTGATATCCGCACCTCAGATCGATCTTCGAGTAAAAACAAGAACCCTGAAGCCGGTCAAACAAATCTTCAATGCGCGGAAGAGGATAGCGGTTCTTAATCGTCACCTTGTTCAGCTTTTGGTAATCAATGCACATACGAAGGCTCCCGTCTTTCTTCTTAACAAACAAAATAGGGGCTCCCCCACGGAGACGAACTAGGCTGAATAAATCCCTTCTCTAACAACTCCTACAACTGGTTGGATAACTCCTGCATCTCGGGAGGTGCAAGACGGTAAGGGCTCGAGCGATAGGGGCTGCACCAGGCGCAAGATCAATACAAAACTCAACCTGACGTTGAGGCGGAAAACCAGGTAAATCATCAAGAAACACATCAGGAAAGTCACACACAACAAGAAGGTCTTCAATCTTCTTCACTTCAGTTGAAGAAACAGAAACGAGTGCCAAAATGGCGGTATAACCCTTCCGAAGATACTTGTAGGCCTTCATGCACGAAATGATACTCAACGAAACACCGCTCTTCTCACCGAAAACCGATAAAATGTCACCATCAGGAAGAGAAATTTGAATGATCTTGTTAAAACAGACAATCTCGGTGTGATACAAAGATAACCAATCCATGCCCACAACAACATCAAAACTACCCAGATCGACCGGCTTGAGATCAATGGGGAAAGAAAAACCCAACAACTCAAGGTGACACTCCCTAAGAACATGTGTAGCCTCAATTTGTTTACCATTAGATAATTCTATCAAGTACTTACCCTCTAAAGGTGTAGGTACTATGTATAGGAACTGATTAAATGTAGCAGATATGAAACTCTTATCGGCACCAGTATCAAATAAAACTGAAGCATAGTGATCATTAAGAAGAAACGTACCGGTAACAGTGTCTGGATCCTATCGGGCTTCCCCCGAATCGATGACGAAGGCACGTGCATTCCTGCCACCACCACCGTTGTTTCCATTACCTGCCCCGTTCTTCTCATTCTCGCCCTGCTTCATCTTGGAGCAGTCACGCTTAAAATGCGCAAACTCCCAACAGTTAAAACAACCCTGCTTTCCTAGATTCCCTTGAGGAGGGGAGCAGGACCAGCAGCCTGAGTCTGATTCGGCTGAAGATTTACCCTACAATTTTTAGCCTGATGACTAGTCCGATGGCACCGATAACAATGGTTCCTATCACAAACATTCCCAGAATGATGAAACCCACACCGAGTACACTTCGGTAGCTTCCCAATGTACCCCACCTACCGCTGCTCAGATGACGATCCCGCTGCGTCATGCTTCTTCACCTGCTGTTGTGGCTGAGATGATCCAGAACTCTTCCCCACACTTTCCCATTTCGTCTTGTTATCCCCAAAGGCTTTCACAGTAGCACCCCTGGGAGGCAAAGCACCCTCAGCAACTTTCATGTTAGTCAGCTTATGAGCCAACCGAATAGTACCCAACAATGTAGTAGAATCACAAGCAGTTACTAACCCAACAATCTCCGGCACTAACCCAGCAATATAGTGCTCTATCCTCCTGTACTCTAGTGTAGCCAACGCAGGACACATCACTGCCAACTCGTGAGTTTTGTGGTATACTCCTCGATCTCAGAATCCACCATCTTCAGATTCCAAAACTCATGCTCTAACTTCTTCAGCTCATCTCGAGGACAATACTATGATCTCAAACACTGAACAAACTCCATCCATGTCATAGCATTGGCTTCCCCCAAGCCAAGAGTCTGAGTAGTGGTGTTCCACCAAGTCAAAGCAGGACCCTCGAAATTCTCGTAGCAAACTTCACACAATCAGCATCTGGACAGTTACACATGGCAAAAACCGACTCGATCTTCTCAAGCCACCTGAGCAGTCCCACTGTTCCCTCAGTCCCACTGAAGTTATGAGGCTTGCAGTCCATGAACATCTTAAAAGTACACACCGGCTACACCGGAAGAGGCTGATTAACAACATTACCTAAACCAATAACACCCGATTAGTCAACAGAAATACAACACCCAAGATATGAATAAGAGTGGTAGTAATCAAATTACCACCAATGGCTTGCTGAGCGACCTGAAAACAAGCCAGTGAAATATTCACTTGCTGCTAAAGCAACTTGTTCAGCTCATCCTAGGTCATATTAATGTTACCACAACCCCCGCTGCGACCACCTCCGCCACAGCCACCAGTACGACCACCCCGACGACCACCTCTAGCACCAGACATCTTCTGTCAAACACAAGAATATAATACTCAGATTCATCACTAGTACGAACCACTAGTAATCACAAGAATTAAGATCTAGGTCCAATCGGGGACCATCAGTCCAAACACAGAGTCCACTAGGATTTCCATGCATCTCAGCTTATGATTTCATGTGCACCCGAAATGATAAACTGTTCTACATGGTCCTCCAAATGTACTCCTAGTTTGAAGCTCAAGTCATCGGCTACTAACACCTAGAGGTGTACTACTACAAGTACGAGTAAAAGATAGTGTGTGTGTGTGTGTGTATGTGTGTGTGTGTGTGTGTAGGTGAGTGTGTCCATTAGAGTATAGAAGGAAGATGTCCGAATCTCGGACAAATCTCAAGGGTATGCTGAAGCTACTCCAATGTACACCACTGCCATGTCAACAAGTCAGTCTCTTCGTCCTCAAAACTCAAAGAAGAGGATAAGATAGGAATCGAAGAAAGAAACAAATAAGAGACAAAATGGATGATGTAACACGTCGATGATGATGATACTGACAGCCCTGCAAATCAGCAAATGTACCATGTAACACGACTCATGTGTATGTGACCGTCTAGTGTGTGTGACTCGTCTATAGACCAGACTCTACATGCAGTCATAGTTCACTATAACCATTGGCTCTAATACCAATCTGTCACACCTTCAAATTCCACGTGCGAGGTTTTACCGCGAGGCGCGTGACACACCAGGATCCAAGTCAACGGTCACAATAAATGACAACTATATGTAAAAGATACGTAAACCAAAACCACAACATTTCATAACAAAACTATTAGTGGAAGCTTAAATATGTTTTACAACCCAAATGAAACAACGTAGTATGAAAATGTCTGAAAACATGAAACTAAAACACTAGACGTTGTGTCAGACTCCGTGCGCCTAATCATTATGCTGCTACCTTAGCGACATGAGAAAACATGCCAAAAATGTCAACATATAATGCCGGCGAGTTCACAGGTTTTTATAAAATATTTCCACAAGTTTTAAAGACCATTCCCGTTACTACTATGTTATAACAACGTTAGCTAGATGTCAAGTACGGATACTACTACGGTTGGGAACCCATCACTAGACATGTACCAATGTGTAAACCGCCCAAAATGTTGGCTCGTCAAGTACGGATACTCCTTGGTAGGCCCGATTCTAGAGACAATATGCACACGCCAGGCTCCCAGCCGTTGAGTTGGGTTTGTAAGGCCCAATAGATTTTTCAACATTTCCCTCGTTATGCTAACCCGCACATTCATGGTTTCCCCATGGGATTTAAGATGAGACACCGTATAGTAAACAAAGATAACCATAGAATAACATGATCCTTTTAAATCCAAGTACATAGCATGTTTCTCCCCCAAAAGTAAAATCAGTAAAAGTGGGGTCGCGACACTCACTTTAGATTGCATCTTCTAATAACAGGACACAGCTGATAATACCAACTATTGGCGACCTGTCATAAAGTTTGTATAAGTATTTTGACTTATAACCCGTAGGTTAACTAGTCCCCGATTGTCCAGATCATGACTACATGTTTGAAAATCCATTTGAACGTTGACCCGACACACCGGAAAGACTCGACATCCCTTTAGTGACCCATTACACTAGTTGATCAAGTACATATAGTTTACACACAAGAATTATATATAAAACACTTAGTTTGCATCAAAAATCACATTTCTGCAGTCGTGGGGTCGAACCATAATGTTTTCTACTTAGTTCGACCTGTATTTGGGTTGAATGGACTTTGTTGTAGTTGGTTCGACATCCTGAATGGTCGAACCAATTTTTGGTTCGACCCAACTGCTACAAATACTCAAGAAACGCACAAAATTTCATCAAAACAGTCCGAAAACATCACGAAACATCATAAATCACAACAGTTGATATCATCTAATCCATTCCAAGCAGAAAGCACAACTTACCCAAAATGGCAAATTATGGAAATGTCACATCAATGCATGTAATCTTTACTCAAAATGGAAACTTATCAATTTTAACCTTAAAAACATATTATTATGCACGGATTAAACATGTATATCAGACCCCTAATCATATCATCATTAACACCAACAAGAACAAACCCTAGATCTAACATAACCCCCCCCCCCCCAAATGGGTGAAACTTCATCAATCATCAATTACATCCTATATAATCATAAATCATCATCTAAAACAACCCTAGATCATGAACATAACATCTATTTATCATTTCAAGTCACATAACACATAAACACATCATTTAACATCATGTTAACATGGGGGCTTTTGTATGAAAACTCATTATAAAGGCATAGATTTGGTTTAGAAAAATGTTAGAAAGGTTTATATTCATAAAAACTTGTTTGAATTAGATCTGGACACTTAGGGTTTGATAAAAACAAATAGAAATTGATTAAGAAGGGCTTAGATGATGAACACACCTTGATTCTTCTCTTGTTTATGTTATAGAACTTGTTTCTAGGTTAGGATCTGAAAAACGAGATAAAAAACTCCTCCCTACAGGTTTGGGGTTGAGAGAGAGCACTTGGAGACGAATTAGGGTTGTGAAATGATGAAAAAGTGGCAAAGTATGGTATTTATAGCCAGTGTTCGTTCGCTCCCTCGTAGAGTTGAACCAGTGTTCATTTGACCCTATAGAAGGTCAAATCAACTTCAGAAGGCTTGGTTCGACCCTCCCCTAGGTCGAACCAATTCTTAATTGTCCAACTTTTCATGATTTTGCCATTTTAACCCATTTTAACTCATGTTAACACATTCTAACATGTGAACATGCAATTCTAACATATGTTAACTATATCTAATCATATAAACACGTATTCATGCATTGCACACTATATATAGAACATTTCATATTTGATACTTAATCCAACTATGTAATTTCACCAACAACGAGACTCAAGACTTGTGTGTGTATGTTACCCCAATGATCCTCCGAATCATTGAACCATGGACAATACGTAAGTGTAAATCAACTCCCGATGATACCCCGAATCATCGACCTGACTCAACTGACCTAATTAAGTGTAACGTATGCATGACTTGCTAAGGTAGACTTACTAGTTGATAAAAGTTACTAACCTTAGTTTGCCGGGTGTCACATCATCCCCCTATTGAAAGAATTTTCGTCCCAAAAATTGCTCAAAGTCGAAAAGGAAGAGATGAAAAGGAAGAAAAATTTTCTGGTTGCTAGAGGGGGTGATTATTAAGTAAGATTATATGTTCCAAAATTTTAATTTCTTAATTCATAATCGAAAGTAGTATTTTCATGAATATGTGAGTATTTACTAGGTCGTTTTGATTGTTTTGGTTTTGGTAAGCAATTTGTTTAACAATTTCAGTTACTAATATATTGAGCATATTTATGAATAATAAATGTGTTACGCAACAACTTAATTGATGATTAATGCAAAGTTAGGGTGCTGTTGTTTTCAGTTGGTTTATTTTGGTTTTTTTCGCTAAGGTACAACAAGTAGACACCTTGATGATGGACTACAACAACACTCTGTTGGCAAGTTCTGTAACTACCTCAAATTGGGAAGTGGGTCTATGGACATATGTATATCATATATACACACATATCGTGCATATTTTGGTTATTTCTTATACTTGCTATATGTTTCTAAAAAGTATTACACCACATTGCTTTTGTTTGGTGGATGTTCACTAGCTTCTTGCTGGCTTTGGTGATTTAATAAAATGGTCTTTTGTTGGTCATTCAAAAAAAGATAGAAAGCTTGGGTAAAGGGCTTGCTCTGTTGGAGCAAAGATCTTTATAGAGCATTTATCTAGAAAGTGTTTAAGAATTATCTAGCATTCCGTTGTTTGTACTTGGGATTGATGTAAACAACTTTTCTTTTTGATTCATATGGAATATTTATGTACATATGTCAATGTTAATGTTTTCGTGGTTTAATGCGCTACAACCACCAAGTTCTCATCGTGTAACGCGGGGTTATTTGACTAGTTAGAATTAATTTGTTGTGTGGCATGATGTTGATAATCTATTTCGTAATCGAGTAACAATATTAGTTGTTCTTTTATAGTAAACTATGTAATTCTAGATAGAGATATAAGTTTTTTAGTTTCCTCACATTTAGTCTACTAATAAACTATCAAATGCATTTTAGGACATTAATGCAATTTAATCATCAAATTGTCTACATGTTTTGTCATATTTTTATAGTTGAGGATACTGTTGAAGAGGATGTTGATGAAATCTTTGAAGAGAATGACAATGGTAATGTTTTCTTAAGCCGGTAAAACATGTCGATTTATATTATTTGTGTATTATTGATGACTTACAAGTGTTATTTGCTTGAAACAGGTTGGTGGTCATCACAGTTAGGCATACTTTGCCGTTGGAATACACTTCGTGAACTAACAAATTTAATATGTCAAATGATCTGAGTTTAAATGTTTAATTATTTGTATGTTTTGTCAGGGGCGGTCATGAAAATGGCGGCGACAGAGGCAGGTGATTCAGCTGCGGAAGAAGCGATGGCAGAGATAGAGGGTTAAGTAGAGGCGGTGCCCGAAGAGGCAGAGGTAGAGGTCGCTGCGGAGGAAGAGGACTCATTGGTGGAGTACGGAGTGAAACCTGCACCAAGGTTATTGTTGAACCACAAAGGATATGCTTCCTGGTGAAGTTGTGTATGTTGAGAAGAGGATATCTGTTCAGGTACAAGTTAGTTGAAATTGATTTAAGTTTTATTTTTAAAATCCAAATGATTTTATTAATTGATTGTTTCATTTTCAGTTATTTTTAGAAAGAAGATGGAACAAAGAATGAGTACAGAGTATTGAACCCTTTCCGATCAAAATTGGCTACTGCCATTCTTAGTTGAGTTGACAAAATTTGGATAGTAAGTTTGTTTTATTACTGATTTTATATTTTACCAAATTTAAAGCATTTAGAACAACGCAAGTAGTTTACTATTTCTTGTTAATTTGTTAATGTTTGTTTGTTTTGTATGTTAAACCATGTGTAATGGGCATTATAGGGGCATGAATAAGCATGATAATGCCCCCAACACCATCCCCTTGGGCATTATATGGGCATTATGAGGGTGGGGCATTTCTAGTATAATGCCCAAATAGGGTAAAAAATATAGAAAGTAATAATTAAAAAGGGCATTAAGTAGCTTTAACCATTACATATTTTTTTTGAAGGGCATTATAATAATGATGTGGTGAAAAATGCCCCCTAAGGGGCATGAACCATTACTTATGGTCTTATTACTTAACCTTTTGTATTTACTTTTATTTTAGATTTGGAACGACACCAAATACGCCACGGACCTAGAGATTGATATTCTAGTAAAGAAGTTGATTCCGATTTTACTTAGTCAGTTAAATATTCCTATTTAGTTTACCTTTAGAAATTGATTCTAGCTTTTTAGAAACTCAATGAATTAGCTTTGTGGGATAAATGTTTATTTAGATATTAGATTAACTTTGTATTTTCGGATTGAAAGTGTATTGGATCGTTTTGAACAAGTTCAAAATGATGTATTGGGCCGATTGAAGTATTTTTCAGGTTTTGATTTGGTATGAAAACCGAGACGAATTGGATTTATTGAATAAGAAGTAGGTTTTGATATTTTTTTTAAGTGTGCTAAAGACGGAGTTAATTTTAATTAATATAAGTAATATAATATTGTAAAATTTAAAAAGACGGGGTCAAAGGTATATTAAAGACGCGGTTTGTTGTTTTTGATATAATATATGTACAGACTTAAAGACGGGGTTCATGGCAAAAGACAGGGTTTGTTGAACCTCGTCTCTTGGAGAGTGATGAAAAGACGCTATGGGAGACCAACTGTCTATAGCCTATGATTTGTACTAGTGGGAGGCCAACCGGCTAGGGTCCGGAAATATCGAGGCACATTTAAAAAAAAATCAGATATATATATATATATATGTGTGTGTGTGTGTGTGTGTTTTTAAACATCTTTAACATTTAAACTTTGCCCTATTAAACACATCTTTTAAATTATAAAATAACCCAAATACTAGTAACCCATAATATGTTTAAAAGCCCACTACCCATTATAATACTATTATTTTGCTATTTGTTACGTTTACTGCTATATCATTGATTGTACGTAAAATTTAGTTTAAATTATTTAATTTCTTAAAGCCTAAGCGGCCTAAGAGGCATATTTTAACGACCCAGACATGGTACGTAAATTTTTGGGGAAGCCTCTGAATCCTGTCCACAGGTTGCAACCATATTTCACAAGTTTTACTATTTAACTCTTGTTTCGCATGCCTGCAAATAAGTTTAAAAAAACCGTAGAACTTACCATTGGTTCGTTACTTATTAAACTTAATATTGTGATTATCGATATCTCATTCATCTTATATTCATTCATTTTAATAAACCATAATATGTTTTGAAACTCACAAGGAGACAGAGATCACACAAAATTTGAATCATTTAAGTTACTAATGCATACATATATGTTACATATCAATGTTACTTATTGCCTCCAATTTAATTAGGTGGCAAATAGGAGTGGGTTTATCCTTGAGTTTTCATAGCTTGTACTCTATTTAATTTATAGCAAATCTAATCAATCTAAAGTTATTTCCGATGACTTAGACGCCGGATGGTAACACCGTCACCTTCTTCCACCGTCCACTTCAAACCACACACAACCAATATGACGAATACACATATATAAGGATTTGGCAAGAAAAATTAGTAAACCCATGAACTCAAATTGGTTTTTGTTCATTGTGCTTCTCATTTTGGGAATTGAAATTTCAATTTTGTTTTTGACATGCAAGAATAATTCTGTGGGTATATTTTGTAATTTGTTTGCCTTTTTTATTTCATTTACTATGTATTGTATATATCAAATTTAAACAATGTGATGGTTGTAATGGAAGTTTTATATAGGATGTACACATGTAAATATGACTTTGTAAGTAAACATTCGTTTTTTAAATTTCGTATATCTTTATTTGTTCTTGTAATATAAAGGGAGATGGTTGGTGGGAATGCTTATTAAGAGTAAAACTCGATAGAGGATTGAAGATGAATCTAGGTGTGTCTGAATGAAGGTTGCAAACTCTGAACCATAGTTGTCCAAGTCCACTGAATGGAACAACGGAGGTCTGAAGTCAGTTCATCACAGTTACATCTATGGACTTCCTTGAAGTCGGTTATTGAATCCATGGTCTTAGTAAGTCTACTTATCACCTTCATTGACTTGTCTGAAGTCCGCTTATCGAGTCCATGGACTTGTTAAGTCCCCTGTCCAAGAACATGGATGTTTTCATTTTCCCTGAGGTGAAGCATGAACATTTGCAATGTCACGTGAAAGCGGGTTCATGTTTGTAAGATTTTTACAAGGGTGGCATTAGTATAGTGATGTTTGGAAATGAATGATGTGATGCATGTATGTATAGTCTGCACATGGTTATGCAGAATCATATTGCAATGAATGGACCTTGTACTACTGTTCCTTTTATTTATTTTCCTCTTAACATGTATGTATATAAACATTGAAGTGCAGGGGCAGACTTAGCTTGGTGGTAGGGGTAGCATCCATTAACCCACAACTTTTTCGGCGTAGTGGAGATATTTTTTCTTTTTTAACGTTTAAGGTATCTTGTAACCCCTGAAAAACATTTTATGCTACCCCTAAAACCATAGCTAAACTTGTTAAAATGTTACATACTTACTTACGTTTATCAAATCTTTTACTAATATCTAATTTTGTTTATTTGTTATATGTGAGGAATACATTATTTGGGCATATTTAATAGAAGATGTTGAGTGGGCTCGGAGAGATGCTGTCTTGCTTTGCTGATGGACTTAAGTCTGATGGGCTTCATTGGTCTATTATACAAGCCTAGTCCTTTGTGCCTTGTTATTACCGAGTTGATCTGAGCCACACATTCTTTGAGTCGGTGTACATCTTTAATCCAACGGTTGATAAGAGCTCCAGTTGTGTTGGTTGGTAGAATCTTCTAGAGCCTATTATATAAGGATTTCTCTCTCATCTTTTCACTATTTAGCTCAGATATTTTTTCATTCTCTCTTTTGTGTTTCGCTCATTCGTCTAAATATATCTAGGGTTTCACATTGTTGTAGTCAGATACATCTTGTATCTGATCTTTGCTGAAGTATATATAGTTTTGTTGATCGGTATTGAGAGTTGTTCTTGTTTTGTGAGAGAGTTTCTTGTGTTTGTTTGAGATATGTTTGAATCTTGTAATATTTTGGGTTCTCCTGTTTTTTGTTAATAAAGTTCTTCGAGTTTCTGGTATCATATCATGTTTTTAACATGGTATCAGAGCTCTAGGCTTTGATTTGTTCTTCTTTGTCTTCCGCTGTAGTTAGGGTTTTCTCTGAGTTTTGTAAAGGTTGAAAGTACTCTTTCATATCTTCATTATTCATAAAAGATCTTGAAGTTCAGTGTGTTAAATTTGGTGTAGATCTGATAAGTCAAATCTAGGGTTTGATACTTGTGAAGGAAGCTAGACTTATATAGGAGAATCAGATCTACTCTCTAGATCTGTTGATATTTGGAAGGCGCTTTTTCTTGCCTCACAGTTATGTAACCCTAACTTGTACTAGGACCTGTGCTGGCACTATTGAGTGATTAACTAGTGATTTGGATCACCAGTACAGCTTTGCCTTGAGTCTTTGAGATTAATTTGCTCTTTCCTTGTTTGGTTTGGTGTGATTAATATCTGAGTAGTTTTTCTAAATCTGATTGATTGATTAACTGTTTGGTTTGTTATCTATGCTATTTGTTTGTGTTCATTGTGTGATCAGCTATGGTTGTTTCCTGTTTGTATGTTTCTTATGGCTGATATGGCTAAGGGTCCGGCTACTGGTCTAGCTATTGGTCCAATTGTTGATCTAGCAGCTAATTTAGCGACTCAAGTAAATAAACTTGATGCTAGTGATGCTTTATATCTTCATCCTAGTGATTCAGCAAATTTAACAATTGTTAGTAAAAAACTAAAGGGAACTGAAAACTATAGTGTTTGGTCTAATGCTATGATCCTAGGTTTACAAGTTAAAAATAAACTAGGGTTTATAAATGGAGATTGTGTCAAATCTGTTGATGAATTATATCTAGGACAAGTATTTTCTAAAGAATTATATCTAGGAAAAGTATTCTCTAAACTTGCTTTTGATGTCTGGAAAGAACTAAAGCAAACATATGATGAAATAGATGTCTCTATGGTCTTTGATGTTTATCAGAAAATAAACAACTTTAGTCAAGAAGGTTATTCTGTATTTGAGTATTATCAAAAGTTAAATATCATGTGGAAGCAATTGGATCAAATCTTTCAATTGCCTCCGTGTACTTGTGATGCTTCAAAAGATTTTAACAACTTTAGTAAAATGATCAAATTAATGCAGTTTTTAATAGGGTTAGATCTTTTTATCAAACTGTTAGGACTAATTTGCTAACTAGGCATAGTTTGCCCTCTGTAAAAAAAAAGGCCTATGCTATAGTTTCTAGAGAAGAGTCTCATAGAAACTCTAGTGGCACTGGGAAGAAAACTTAAACAGTTGGTTTTTTTTTAGCTAAAACTAATCAGTTTGTGGATTTTGTGGATTTTAACAAAAGGTTTGGTAATAAAACTACTAGTTAATCTCCTTTAAAATGTACTCATTGTAATAAGAATGGTCATACTGCTAAAAAATGTTTTGAAGTTATTGGTTATCCTCCTTGGATGAGATCAAGGGGGAATTAGACTAAAAGAATGGGGGG
This sequence comes from Ambrosia trifida, assembly GCA_028751855.1. Taxonomy (NCBI): domain Eukaryota; kingdom Viridiplantae; phylum Streptophyta; class Magnoliopsida; order Asterales; family Asteraceae; genus Ambrosia; species Ambrosia trifida. The sequence continues at coordinate 56,562,811 of CM054128.1, read as the reverse complement.
GGGGTAATAAAATAGTAATAATAGTACTGTTGAATCTAATGCTCCTACTGCCTCTTTAACTAATGATCAATTGTCTACGCTTTTAAATATTCTAAATGAAAAGAAAAAAGAAAGTCCACAGAGCTGCAATGTTCCAGGTAGTTTTTTCTGCGGTAATGTGTTTGGTAAACATGTGTTTGGTTTTGCAAGTAATATAGGGAATAAGATTAAGATAGGTTAGATAATTGATTCAGAAGCTAGTCATCATATGGTTACAAATGATGTTGAATTAAATGCTTATGTTGAAGTTACTGATTTAAACATACATATTAATCTTCCTAATGGTACTAAAGCTTTGGTAACTAAAATTGGCAATGTTAATTTGGCAAATGGAGTTGTTTTAAAAGATGTTTTGGTTGTTCCTAAATACAATGTTAATCTTATTTCTGACACAAACTTGCTAGGTATAATAAAACTATATGTTGGGTTTGATGAAAATGCGTGTTATATACTGGACCAGTTAACCAAAAAAGTCCCGGTGACTGGTAAACAGCTAGAAGGATTGTATTTGTGTGGAAATGCATGTCTAAATAGCAAGGTGTGTTTTAGTAATACTGAGGTATATAATATTTGGCATGCTAGGTTACGACATCCTTCTGAACAGATTGTTAAAGTTCTTAAACATAAACTTAACATAGGAGAACATGATAAAAATCAACCATGTGAAGTATGTCATAGAGCTAAACAAAATAGAGAACCCTTTCCATTAAGTGAACATAGGATATTTCAGTTAGGAGAACTTGTTCACTTGGATGTTTAGGGTCTTTATAGGGTGGTTAGCAGAGATGGTTTTAAATATTTCTTGACAATTGTTGATGGTTTTTCCCAACTAGTTTGCGTGTGTTTGTTAATAAAAATAAAATTGAAATGTTCAATTAAATATTTATTGAATATTATCTAAACTCAGTTTGACAAACATATTAAGTGTTTCAAAAGTGTCAATGGTCTTGAATTTGTGAATAATCAAATGTCAAGTTTTACGAAAGATAAGGGAATAATTCATCAAACAACTTGTGCTTATACCCTCAACAAAATGGCATTGTTGAGAGGAAACATAGGCATTTGCTTACTGTTTTTAGAGCTCCTTTATTTTAAAGCAACATTCCTATTAGGTTTTGAACAGAGTGTGTTTTGACCGCTGCTTATTTGATTAATAACACACCTTCTGGAGTTTTAGGAGGAAAAACACCTTATGAACTGTTATATGGATTTGAATCCTTTCTAGATCATTTAAAATTGTTTGGATGTATGTGTTTTTGTACCATTTTAAATGAAACGGAGGAGTTTGATAGTAAAGCTGAAAAATGTGTTTCCATAGGGTATTCAAATGAAAAAAAAGGGATATAAGGTTTTTAGTTTTGATAGTAAAACTATAGGTTATTCAAGAGATTTTAAGTTTTTTGAAAACTATTTTCCTTATAAAGAACCTAAAATTTTTTAGTCATTTGATTCCAATTCTAAAAAACAAATCAATAGTTTAAACATTTTTTATTCTTATGAGAACATAGACTCCAAAAGCATTTTTGAAGTAGATGAGCCCAATCATGATAGAAAGGGTCAAGGTAGGTTAGACATAGGAACAAAAGAAAACCAACAATCAGATATTCAACATGTTGTTAATGACTTGGCTGAAAATCAGTAGTCAAACAACAAGGATCAAGACACTGATAGGGCAGGACATGTGAGTACTGTGAATGATAACAATGCTCATTCTTAGGGTGATACTTCTGAATCTTCTAATCTTTATAGTGTTAGAAAGTTATCTAGAAGTTCTGTTTTCCCAAATAAGTATAATGAATATGTTGTGGAAGAAAAAGTCAAATATGGGATTGAAAAAGAGGTCAATTTTTCCAATCTGTCTTTTGAGTCCAAATGTTTTGCTGCTACTTTGTCTAAAAGTCATGAACCTAGGAATTTTAAAGAGGCTTCCAGTAAACCTGAATGGATTCAGGCTATGAACAATAAAATTGAAGCCTTAAAAAGAAATTATACTTTGTACATTGTTGATATACCTAGAAATAAAAATATAGTTGGGTGTAAGTGGATTTTTAAGATCAAGTATAAATCAAATGGGGAAATAGAAATGTATAAATCTAGGTTAGTAGCTAAGGGGCATCAAAAGGAAGGTATAGACTTTAATGAAACTTTTGCTACTGTTGTGAAGATTGTTACTGTTAGATGTGTGATTTCATTAGTTGTTTATAATAATTGGGATTTGTATCAGTTAAATATAAACAATGCTTTTCTTTATGGTGAATTAAATGAGGAAGTCTACATGAAATTTCCTGAAGGATATTTTAATGATAATGAAAATAAGGTTTGTAAATTAAAAAAGTCCTTACATGGCCTCAAACAGGCACCAAGGATGTGGAATGAAAAACTTGTTAAAGTTTTGTTTGAATTTGGTTTTCAAAGAACTAAGTGTGATCATTCAATGTTTTTTAAACATGCTAGTTCTGTCTTTGTTGTTCTTCTTGTTTATGTTGGTGACATAGTTGTGACTGGTAATTCTGTTGAAGAGATAGAAAATATAAAATAGTGTCTGAGATCTAAATTTATGATTAAAGATCTTGGAATGTTGCATTATTTCTTAGGTATAGAAGTCATAAGAAACAAAGATGAATTGACTTTATCTCAAAGAAAATATTGTACAGACTTATTGGCTGAGTATGGGATATTGGAGTGTAAACCTATTAATGTTCCAATTGATCAAAACCATGTCATCACATCTTTTGTAATAATGATTCAACTCCTATAAAAATGTTACTGGTTATCAGCAACTTGTAGGAAAGCTAATTTATCTGTCACATACTAGGCCAAATATTTCTTATGTTATGCATTTTTTGAGTCAATATATTGTAAGACCCAACCCATTATTAAGTAATTTGTTAACAACTAAATCAGTTTTATGGTCCCAGATTAGTGTATATACGTGTATATATATATATATATTTTAAACCATATTTGCACGTTCGGATCCTTGGAAGATCCGCACGTGATATTATTAATTCGACATCTCTAAGCTTGACTTCCATAGACATTACATTTTTACAACATCATTGTTGTTTTACTAAAATGTCCTACACGACGTGTGAAGACGAAATCATAACTTGGTCTCGGGGGTGTTCGGTTTCATGCTTGGTCCGTTTCGCATCCGGTTCTGCTCCTTAGACGTGCCTACAACAAATACACACGATAAACGATTAGTATTTGAGATTAACGGGTCAAATCATTTCAAAACAACAAACTAACTTTTTTTTTGGGGGGGGGGGGGGGGGCGGAAATAATCCCGCTGTAAGCTACGGTTCTCAAGCCATAGCTTACGGTTCAGATAACTTGATTAGTTTGCTCATTTTGAACCGTATCCTATTGTTCTGAAGCTGCTGAATACTCTAAATTGGCTGCATAAACAATCACAATTCCTCGATATTTACCCAACCTTGGGTTGGACTTTTACTTAGGTCCTCGACCATCCCCAAGGACCGTTGGGAACTCGTTTGACATTGCTATAACATGTTCTAAGGATACCAAGTCTCATGTTTGATTACCCTTTCGGTTCTTTAAACATTTATGCCATTTTACCCATTAAGAGTTTTAACTTATTATGCATATAAGTAAACCAACCTTTTTGCTGTCAACAACTATTTACTGACAAAACAATCACCAAAACCACATCAAACATGTTCGGAAAAATACATAAAAATTACCGAGCATCCATTATGTTGTAATACAACTTTTGACCGAATAACGTGTCGAAACTCAATGGTTAAAACCACGAAACAGGCTCTACAATTAGCGGACCTGTTTCTTTCAACGACTAAATTATTGACAAAACATCCGCGAAAACCACATTAAACGACTTTAGAAAAATCTATAAAAATTACCCAACATCCTTTATGTTGTAAAAAAACTTCTGACCGAATTTCGTGTCGAAACGCAATGGTTATGACCACAAAACAGGCTCTGCAATTAGCGGACCTGATTCTGTCAAGGACTAATTTATTGACAAAACATCCGCGAAAACCACGTTAAACGACTTTAGAAAAATCTATAAAAATTACCCAACATTCTTTATGTTGTAAAACAACTTCTGACTGAATTTCGCGTCGAAACGCAATGGTTAAGACCACGAAACAGGCTCTGCAATTAGCGGACCTGATTCTGTCAACGACTAATTTATTGACAAAACATCCGCGAAAACCACGTTAAACGACTTTAGAAAAATCTATAAAAGTTACCCAACATCCTTTATGTTGTAAAATAACTTCTGACCGAATTTCGTGTCGAAACGAAATGGTTAAGACCACGAAACAGGCTCTACAATTAGCGGACCTGATTCTGTCAATGACTAATTTATTGACAAAACATCCGCGAAAACCACGTTAAACGACTTTAGAAAAATCTATAAAAATTACCCAACATCCTTTATGTTGTAAAATAACTTCTGACCAAATTTCGTGTCGAAACGAAATGGTTAAGACCACGAAACAGCCTCTAACTCATTTGACCCGTTTATTTCAATTCTCAATTATAATGTTACTAATCTTGGGCCCAAATGACATCCACCTCACTTGAACCATTTGTCCCATTTCTTATATACTCGTTTATCTATAATTGGGCGTCCTATCCCAAACTAAACAATTTTTCTTTCAGTTTGATGATTCTAACCCATATTGAGTTAGAATCCCACATTCCCATAATCCATATTTTCTTGCATTTACACAATCATTTAGTTACTATGAGACTTATTGAAGATAAGTCACTTACCTTGGCCTCATTTATGCATTCCATAGTCCGCTTATCTGTTTGATCCTTTCCTCCTCAAGCTTTCACCTAGCTTGACAAGATCCACTTCTCTATACTCAAGATAAATCAAGTTAGTCATTGTTTCAAATAACTAACTCATATCATGGGTTTTCATACTTTAATTTATTAAAACTCATATTTGGGTCAGTTTGACTTTTTTTTAGTCAAACTAACCTTTTACATGTTGTGTACACTAATCATAAGGCAATAGTCTTAATTATGAACTATCCCTTCTATTTACCATATCAATTCATTAAGTTTAGTGCACATTTAACTTCCTAATTATCATTAGGCAACTCATTTCACCATAAAGTGTGTTTTCAACATAATATTCATTCAACATTACTAACTAGGAATTTTCACAAACACCTAGTATGCATAACTATACCATCATTGGTTATTCCAATTACTAGTTACCTAGTAAGTAACCAATTCATGAACTCATCATGAAAACACCATTCTAGCCATTATGTTTTGCTATCCTTTCAATTCAACTTGCAATCAACCTAGCACATAAGTATCATGCAATACACATAGGATGGAATTTTTACACAACCCATGCTAGAAACATAGATTTACAACTATTTTAGCAACTTCAAAGCTACTAATGAAAACCTAAAATCATCACCTTTTGTAACCAAGCAATTTCAAGTAATTAAATCATCTCTATGTCATTAGAAATGATCAATATCACTTATAATCAAGCAATCATATGAATTAACCTTATTAACCAAAACCCACTTGAGGGTTTCAAATTATAGACAAAATGGATGCTAGGGTTCTTACCTTAAGCTTAAATCTTAAGGATGAACTCTCTAGAACACACCCTTCATCTTGTTCTTCAATTTCCTTGCATAATCTTTTCAAGTTAGTGATTTTAGGGTTTGATTTGGCTCAAGAATGCCCCTTTTGGGGCTGAATTCGTTTTTTACCCAAGTGGGTGTCATTTGGACCTTGTTTTAACCTCAAAATTACACTATTGGCCCTTCAACTTAGCCCCCATGAACCCTTATAAGTATTTAACCCAAAATCTAACTTAGTTAGGTTCTTTTGTGTTATCTACATCGCATTCTAGATAACGATATTAAAAAGGTTATTTCGATATTAGAACATAACCCTCATCCTTACCATCTAAATCTCGTTTCATTTATCCATAAAACGTTCATTTTACTATTTACTTCGTTTTGTATTTGTTAACCATGCATAATAGCGTAATTAAGCGAAATGGATTTTTGGGGTGTTACATATATGCATGCTCCATTGAATGTTCATATAAAGATAGAATTTAAACTTCTTAGATACTTAAAACTTTCACCTGGTAGGGGTATTAAGGTCAGGAAAAGTGACAACTTTGATTTAGTTACTTTTCTGACTCCGACTAGGGAAAGTGTTTGAGTATAAGGAAATCAGTGACTGGGTTTTGTGTTTTCCTGGGAGATAATCTGATTTTCTAGAAAAGCAAGAAACAATCTATTGTTTCTTGGTCTTCGGCTAAGGCCGAATACCAGGCTATGTGTGTAGTGGCGTGTGAAGTTATGTGGCTAAGGAATATGTTAGGAGAATTGAGTGTTATGGTCAAAACTTCGATTGAGACACATTGTGATAATAATGCCGCTACTTATATAGCCGCAAATCAAGTTTTTTACGACAAAAAAAAAAAAAAAAAAAAAAACACTTTGAGTTGGATCTCTATTTTTTTTAGAGATCAAATTGTTAAGGGTGTTGTAAAAATTGTTTATGTTGAATCTAAAGATCAAAATGTTGATGTATTCACTAATGGGTTGTTGTCTTCTGCTCATGATCAGTTGTGCAAAAAACTTGGTTTTCATGACCCATTCAGGTAAAAGAATTGTGTGTGGTGGTGGGGGGGGGGGAGGTGTTAAAATGTTATACTTACTTACGTTTATAAATTCTTTTACTAATGTCTAATGTTGTTTATTTGTTATATGTGAGGAATACATTATTTGGGCTTGCTTAATAGAAGATATTGAGTTGATTGGTGTTTGGGCTTGGAGAGATGCTGAGTGGGCTCGGAGAGATGCTGTCTTGCTTTGCTGATGGACTTAAGTCTGCTGCGCTTGATTGGTCTATTATACAAGCCCAATACTTTGTGCCTTGTTATTACTGAGTTGATCTGAGCCACACATTCTTTGAGTCGGTGTATATCTTTAATCCAACAGTTGATAAGAGCTCCAGTTGTGTTTGTTGATAGAATCTGCAGGAGCCTATTATATTTGGCTTTCTTTCTCATCTTTTCGCAGTTTAGCTCAGATATTTTTTCATTCTCCTTTTTGTGGCTCTCTCATTCGTTTAAGTAGATCTAGGGTTTCACATTGTTGTAGTCAGATACATATTGTATCTGATCTTTGTTGACGTTTAAATAGTTTTGTTGATCAGTATTGAGAGTTTTTCTTGTTTTGTGAGAGAGTTTCTTGTGTTTGTTTGAGATTTGTTTGGATCTTGTAATATTTTGGGTTCTCCTGTATTTTTGTTAATAAATTTCATTGAGTTTCTTGTATCATATCATGTTTGTAATAGAACTGAAAGAAAACTTTAGAAAACCCGTCGGATTTTCCTCCGCGAGTGACAGAGTATAACAATGGATGTGTATGTGTGTTTGTGAAGAAGAAGAAGATCACTCTTTCTTATTTATTTAAATAAATAATTATAATTGAGGGCACAATATTTTAGGAGAGTACACAAAATGACAAAAATCAATATATGGGAACTGGGGATGCGCAATGATTTATTAGTATTTGTTAAATTTCATTTTTGTTAACAATAATATTCGGTTAATACCATTTTTTAACGGCTAATTTTTTTGTTACCCATAGGATTTGAACCCCTCACTACTCAGAAAGGTAAAGTCTTATCCAACACCTCGATACCACTAGGCCAAAGGCCCTTTGGTGGTTAATACCATTTTAATTTAGGATTATTTTCATGTAATTTTTTGTTTTTACAATTTTTTTTTTTTTGTAATTTAAACATTGTGTTTGAGGAGTATTGTTCAACATAATGAGAATGTGGGAATTTCTAAAGTATAATTTTTAGTAATCAAAATATACTTAAATCGGGCTATAATTCAAAATGTTTAGAATTAGATTATTCACTTACAATTATTCTATTAGGTTTATTAGATATGTAAATATTGGTAAAGATTTACTATTATATTTTATGGGGTTACCAATAAAATGTAACTAAGATAATGACATTTTATTAAATGTATCCACTTTGATTTTAGTATGATAGAAAGAAAGTGCCTCTACACAAAGATATTTTTTGAAAATTAAGTTTATGAATTTGGATTTATGTAATTAAGTGAGTGAGGAGTATTTGAACAGTGATCTAATTTGTGCGTTCAAAAAAGAAACATTGGGAGTGGGTAACCTGTAAATTGGGGTAATTGTGGCGGTGTAGTGCATTGAGAAAAAAAGTTATGTTGGGCCGCCAATTATTTTGGGTTGGATAAAGGCATGGTTAATAAATGGTGTTTTTGGAGCCCTGGTTACCTATCTAATTGTTTCGGCCTCTTCAACCACGCCCACCACCACGGTTGTAGTTTCATTGTCCTTGACCCTGTTCCCTTTCGCGCGTAGTATAATGATTCGTATTTTTGTTTGAGTCATGGAGATTATCATAGTTGTTGATGTTGGTTGTTGGATGTAGTGTGTGCGCAGTCATGGCAACAAGAACAATGAAGCATGACCCTTAGCGAGCTTTAATGCAACGGAGTTCATCATCATTAAGCATGCTGCGAGTGAGATCCTACCGGTGTCACATTGGCTAATAAACGAGGATGTGGTGTCATTTCTAAAGTGAGACCACGAATAAGTTGAAGTACTAATTGAGATTTAGAAACTACTTGATCAATGTCAACAAGGTAGCTTGTAAGTTCCTTGAGTTACTAACAGTAATCTTCCAATGAAGAGTAGGCACCAAGAGTGAGGTTGCAAAATTTTGTGTCAAGAGCGGCCGCACATGCCATTTTATTGTTGTGGAAAATTCTTTTCAAGGTTGACCTTGGCCACCCGTGTTGTGGTATAAGTTGTCAATATACATACAAGATGATCATGAGATAAAGTACTGTAGATCACTTGCAGTTACAACACATCCAACAATTTCTAATGAGAAAAATTGCATCTGTTGAGACAAGCGAGTGTGCCATCAATATGATTCAGGATGTTGTAGACGATGGCGTGTAGCTTGAGTTACTTAACCTAGGACGAGTTTGCAGCTTTGGATTTGTCCAAGGTGCGAAACTTGTTCCAGATGTTGGTGATTGACTAAGTAGGGTGTAAAATGGTCGGTTTTGGTGAAGGACCTGGAATAGCATCTTTGGTCTCGGTGATAAAGAGAGGCAAGATAGACCCAAAGCCATTCCTAGTTCTTAGGCTATAAGGTGTGGAGGAGACCCATCATGGATGATGATGCTCCACCTCATCTGCCACATCAACGTGGGGTAAGTCCATCCTCCCCATGATGGTCCAAGTGTGTGGAGTAATGGGCCTTCCCTTTTTCTTTTCTTTTATTTTTTATTTTTTTAATTAATTAATATTCTAATTTTAAAAAGGTAAAATTAATATTAATAAACCTAAAATTACAAAAAAAAACACCTAAATAAAATTAAAAAAACACTTAAAAAATAGACGGCTTCTTATGAATTAAAAAAAACTATGCATTTCATTTTTTGGCGATCTTATCCTTCATTTTTAGCAAGACGGGACAATCTTTTTCGGGATAGCCGTTGATGTTGCTTGTCATTATTTTCCCTTCTTCTACTTGCGTAGCTTCATTTTCCAACCGAATCCTTTCCTCCACTTGCTTATGCTTCAATCGAAGTTTTTCTTCAACTTCACGTTCCTTCAGTCTTACCTTCTTAGCTTGCATCTCAATAAAGGTACGTTTGAACGCTTGCAATTCGGCCACCAAATTATTCATCTTTGAACCGCTTCCGCTCCCTGATGTGGCTTGTTTTTTTTTTGCAGCCGCTTGCTTTTTTGCTCTGTCCCTGCCTATGGGTCATGGCTTCTCTGGAACGGGATCTTCCTCAAACTCCGGGTCTTCATTTATATCAACTTGACAATAAACGGTCGACCCATCTCACATGCTGTAACTGCCCGACTCCGAATGTTTGGATCGTTTGGCGCTTGCAGCCTCGTTTGGAACCGGCGCCCATATGGGAGATGTCTTCAAAGTTAGCCACGCACGTACGTGAGGGAAAGCATTCCCATGCTTGTCTTCGTATTTATGTATCGCCTCTTTGAAAATCATTTCCTCGTTCCACCCATTTGGAGGATTGACAAACAATGAATTATAATAGATGATAAAACAGTTGATTATAGTGTCCATTTTTTGAAACATGGAACTTATAGAGTCGAACGGTCGATATGGACCTTGCTCCATTAGGTCGTGAAATTTAGCGGTTACTTCGAGCCATAAACTTTCTCTTTTTGATCGTTTCCTACATTTTTAAATATAATGTATATTAGCACTTAAGAAAAATAAATGTAGCACCTATAGTAACAAAAAAAATGTAACACATATAGTAACAACAAAAACAAATTTACCAACTATTGGATCTTTTGACGTAGAAATATACGTCTTAGCCAATGCCTCCTCTTCCAGTTTCGACCATAGCTTTTTGGATGCGGGGGTTTCACGTTCCCGACTCTTTTTTCCCCCTTCGAAGGTTGGGGTTGGGTTTCGGGCATGAATTCTTCAACGTCATCTTGTTCTTTGGGTTGTGACGGTCCTACCGGTTGTGGTTGTTGTGACGGTTGAAATGGCACATTAAGTGGGCTTTGCAATAGTTGGGTGATAGATTGAGAGTTTTGGTGCATTTGCATTTGGGAAAACTGGTTAAAAGAATTGGTGTTTTGGTGCATTTGCATTTGGGAAAATTGGGTGAAAGGGTTGGGGGATTGTTGGAACCCCGAAAATGTCGACAAATTCGGATCGATTGGTATCGTGTATCCCGGTGTCGTGAACGGATTTTGGTTCGGGTTTTGATTTCGTGTGGGGTTTGATCCGGGTTTGGGTTCGGGTTGTTTTGGTATGGATCCAATATTATTGAGTGTTGTTAAAAATATTGTGAGAGTGTTTTAGAAAATATGAGATGGTGTAAAAAAATGAAATGTGCATGTTTATTTATAATTGATTTTTTTTTTCAAACGGTATAGTGGCCGTTGTGCAATGATCATGTGATGAGGTGGAGGAACGGTTTGAACGGCTATGAGATGCCGTTGGGGATGATGCTGTCCCTGAAGTGCGGTGTTGTCGGGCCTCCCTTACCATCGCCACCCTAATGACGTCCCCTATCCCTCCAGACTTGTTTTAATTCAAACTTTCGAATACAAAACCTACTAAATTAATATATTTTTATATTAACAACAATGCATTTACAAAATAAATATTAAACAATTACCTAAAACACACTAGTAAACTCTCATTTCATAAAACTATAATTATTTTAACATCTTAACAAAATAAACATCTTTAGGCTTCAAATTGAATGTTGCAATTTATAAGGTTATATAATGTTCGTAATTTTATAAATAGCCAATTAAGAAAATAATATATTAGACTATATGGTGTGGAGGAGGCCCATCATGGATGATGTTTCTCCACGTCAGCATGAGGTAGGAGTATCAACGGGATGATGGTCCTATGGGTATGGAGAGGCCCATCATCATTTAATGTTTTTTCTTTTTTTTTTCTTTTTTTTAATGTTACAATAAAAAAGTAGATATTCTAATATTAATATTAAAAAGTAAATATTACATTAAAACCATTACAAATAATTTAAAAAAAAAATAACTAAAATTAAAGTAAGCTACTCGAAATAAAAAAAAATTACAAATAATCTACTTTTGCCCGTTGTTCCAAATATATTCAACCAAGTCCGCTTGAAGATTGCGATGTGTGAACTCGTTATGTAACGAGAACTCGTTTAAATCTTGTTGATGTAGGTTGACAGGCACCGTATTCTCCGGCGGGGAATTCTCGTTATATGCACAGATGGCGGCCCCTTCGTCTTCGAGTATCATGTTATAGAACAAGATGCAAGCATACATACAGTAACGCAATTTTTAGGGATGAACATACGTGCCGGGTTTGCAATAATGTGCCATCTTGCTTGTAGAACACCAAATAATCGTTCAATGTCCTTTCTTGCCGCCTCTTGATACATGGCAAATTTCTTTCTTTTTTCATCGAACGGGCGGTGAATACTTTTAACGATCGTCCAGTAAGATGGGCAGATTCCATCAGCAAGATAATAACCGCGCCTATACTCCATCCCCGATACTGTAAAGCTGGTTTCTGGACCGGTTCCTTTTATGATATCATCAAAAATCTCCGACTGGTTAATAACATTAATGTCGTTGTTTGAACCATGAACGCCAAAGAAAGCACGCCAAACCCATAGATCTTGTGAACACACCGCTTCCAAGATTATTGATGGATATTCTTGATCCCCTCGTTTGAACATTCCGCGCCATGCTACGAGGCAGTTTTTCCAAGGCCAATGGTAGCAATTAATGCTTCCGAGCATTCCTGGAAAACCATGTTGTTGGTGGTGAAACTAATACAATTGTTGGACCTCACTGGCGTTTGGTTTTTGCAAATATTTCTTGCTGTAAAGCTTCACCACACACTTGCTAAACTTGTATAGACATTCTCGTGCAGTTCTATCCGACATCTTTTGTTAGGACAAAGAGGATTGGTGAAACCACTTTTGTAAACCTTAGTCTAATTCACTTCTGTCATTTTTGGCTAAATAGAAGTACTGAATAGAAGACAAGAAACTGCTGATTAGAAGATATGAAGAAGTGCTGAAGTTGCAGAAGTTCTGAAGTCCAAACCAGACAAGTTCACTTCAGAAGTACTGAAGACAAAACTACTCTTCAGTAGTTGTCCTTCATCAGCACTTAACAGAAGATATTTGCCACCGCCCTTTTGCATCAGTAGTTTATTGTTTAATATTACTTTTAGCTTTATTTGTTTCTTTCAATGTTGCAACTTGTGCAACTTGTAACTGGACTTTCTGTGCTTGCTTTTCAGGCAAGATACATGCATGTAATCGTCTATAAATAGAAGGCTTCAACCTTCTATTTTAGACATTGATTTTTAAACAGAAAAATCCTTCAAACACTCTCATTGTTATTATTCCATTTCTGTATTTATTGTGAATCTTGCTAAGTATCTAATTCTCATTTACAACTTAGATTCATAATAAATACTTTGTCATTTATCTTGTTTCAAACATCAAGGGGGAGTTACAACTCTGCCTTTGCATAAAAAGTGTTGCTTTAACTTATAACATTCCGCTGTGCTTATAATCTGATTTACTAGGACTTGCTAAACACTTAAGTGTCAAGATAGCAAGTTCTTACTTAGCAAACAAGAGCAAACTGATCCAACAATTGGTATCAGAGCATTGGTTTATCTGATCACATATCAATCTAACAAATTGAGAATCAGACACAAAGCTCTTATTGATATTCAATAAAAAGATCAAAAGTTCACTTTTTATCAATATCCATCACTTAAAAGAGTCATCAGACAAATCTATAACTCTTTAAAAATGGATCCACATAATACTGGTTCTGCCACCAAACCTGCCATGCTTGTGAGAAATGAGTACAATATATGGCAGAAAAGAATGGCACACACCTTGTCACAAACCAACACTGGTTGTTGGAGATCTGTGATATATGGTCCACACAAACCAGTAAACATAAACCTTGAAACAAAAGAAGGGATTCCTAAGGATCCCAAAGACTATACAGATGAAGATTTCCTAAAACTTGAGCTAGATGCTAAGGCATTCTCTATGTTGGCAATGGCTCTCCCAAATGAAATATACTCTGGCCTTTTACATTGTGAAAGTGCCAAAGAACTTTGGGACTGTCTTAAAGAACAGTTTGGAGGAACTGAAGAGGTGATTGCCAACACCAGAGAAATTTTGGCTCAACAATATGAAACATTTGCTTATATTAATGGGAGACTTTGACACAACAATTTGAAAGATTCTCCTCATTAATCTCTGAGCTAAAGTTAAATGGGCAGACCTATACAACAGTATCTATGTTACATAGATTTTTAAGGTCTCTGCCTGACAAATGGGAAACTTACTCCATTGTCTTAAGATCCTCACCAGATTTTAGCTCCCTCACTCTTACAAAACTCCATGGGAGATTACTCACTTTTGAAAGAGAAATCGATCAAAAGAAGAAATTACAAACTTCTGGTAAAACTGCTGATGACTACCTACCAGGTAGTACAGCACTTTTGGGACAAGATTCACCAACTTGTTCCTATGGATCTTATGACAATATTGACATAACCTCTGGGATCTCATCAGAAAGATCTTTCCCAGGTTATGACAATGATGACCAAGGTCAAACTGCTGATAATCTATGTTTTATCATGGATGATTTGAAAAATTTTAGCAGTGATGACTTGGAAGAAATGGACATACTTCACCAACTGGCCATGCTAAGCATTAAAACTAACAAGTTTTATAAAAGGTCAGGAAGGAAATTTCCAGGATTGACCAGTAACACAAAAATTGGTTTTGACAAATCTAAACTGAGATGTCACAAGTGTCAGAAGTTGGGACACTTTGCTAGAGAGTGTAGAAGCTCTAGCTTTAACCAATCACAATCTGGAAATAACTATAACCCCAATTATAATAGGAACAATGGAACTCAAGGGAGTGCTCATTTTGTACAGGCACAAGCTCCTCAACAGCAATATATGCCTCAAGTACAATATGTTCAAGTGCCTGCTCAACAGATGCAGAGCCAACAATCAATCCCTCCCTTTCCAGCTGCTCAACTTCCTCCACAGCCTCAACAACCCCCTCAACAAAGCCTCTTTACCTCGGGGTATGTTGACTGGAGCAGTCTCCCATATGACACCACAGAGTGTAATCCTGATGCAGACAACAAAGTGTTTGACATCAACTGGGGAGAACCAGACAATGGCAGAAAGAACTTTGCCTTAATGGCATTTGAAGGCTCTACCTCAAAATCTGCATTGTCTCAGGTATCAAAAGAATCTTTGACAAAACTATGTTCAAACTCTTGCAAAGAAACTTTTGCTCTCATAAGAGAGACAAACGTGCACCTACAAGGCAAAGCCAATGATTTAGAAAGAAAATACACACAGATAAAATGTGATTTGGAAAGAAAACTGTGTGCTAAAACTAAAGAGGTTTCTAAATTAACTGACTCTGCCATTGAAACCCAAGCACAAATCAAAATGATGCTAAATGACCTGGGAGATGTCAGACAAGAGCTTGCTGACACCAGGATCACTTGTGAAAAATGGGTTGAATCTTGTAGGGGGTATCAACTACTGCTAAACAAACAAAGTGCTTCAAATGTGAAGTTTGGCATAGGATACCATCATGTTGAAACACCAACAGATTTTTCTCCCAAAACTACTGAAGATGGGAGAAGAATTGTTTCAAATGAAACTTCTGAAGGGAAAGAATGCACATCTTTCCATGAAAACTTTCTAACCAGAAATCCTGGTATTTTTAAAGAAAGTACTTCAGAAGTATATACAAAAACTGACAACAAGCCATCAGTAGTTTCATCTACTTCAGGAGTTGAGATCCTGAAAACTACTGATGAGCAAAATCTTTTTACAACTGTCAGAAATTTGCCTTCAGAACAAAAACAGAAGGCAAAAGCATGTGAAATTTGTGGCCTGTTCAACCACAAAACTGAATTTTGTAGATACAGAAAAGGAATTCAGTTCAATCAAAAATTCAAACAACAGGTTGTGGGAAATCAAATCAGAAATGATTATGAAAAAGTCTTTAAACCCAAGAAACAACAACCTGAAAACACCTTTTCTCAGAAAAAGATAAAATCTCAACCAAAATCTTTTTCTCAAAATTCCTTGTCAGTAGTTAGACCAGAATCATCAGTAGTTTCACAAACTGCTGAGATTCAAAATCTAAAGAACATGGTAGAACTACTGATGACCAAGGTTGATGGTGGTCCTAAAAAGGATACCACCATAGTTCTTCATGAAAAATCCATTGCCAAAAAGACATGGATTTCTCAACCTGGTCAAGAACAAACTGTAACTGTTCCCAAGAGCAAACCCAAAGCCAAACAGGCTTGGGTTTCCAAATCTAACTAATTTGCTTTTATGTGCAGAGAGTTTCCAGGGGCTTGAACAGCATATGGTATGTTGATAGTGGAGGCTCTATGCACATGACTGGATGCAGATACCTGATAAACAACTTTATCAGCCAAAGAGAAGGATCTGTGTCTTTTGGGAACAATGCCAAGGGATATGTGCTAGGACATGGCAATGTCTCCTCTGGCAAAATACAGTTTGACAAGGTCAATCTGGTGGAGAACCTTGAATACAACTTGCTGAGTGTGTCACAAATGTGTGATAAAGGATATTCTTCCTTTTTCACAAAGACAGCTTGCAAGATCATCTCACCAGAAGGCCAGAAGTTGATTGAGAAGATTATAGAAGATCATACTTTGCTGATTGCCAAAAGATGTGGCAATGTCTATGCAGTGGACATTGAAAAAGACAAAGTATTGAACAACACTGCCTGTTTCTTCTCAAGGGCATCAACTTCAGAAACAGATCTCTGGCACAGGAGACTTGGCCATGTGAACTTTAAAACCATAAATAAAGTCACAAAAATGGGCTTGGTCAGAGGTCTACCTTTGAAAGTATACCAGTGTCAAGAACACTGTGTATCCTGTTTAAAGGGAAAACAGCATAAGTCCTCCTATAAGTCTATTGAAGAATCAAAAACAACTGCATGTCTTCAACTACTCCATATGGACTTATTTGGGCCTGTCAAGATCATGAGCCTTGGTAAAAAGAAGTACTGCTTAGTCATCATTGATGACTACTCAAGATTCACATGGGTATTCTTCTTATTTTCCAAGGATGAGGCTGCTGAAATCATCAAGTTCTTCATTCTACAAGTAGAGAAACAATATTCTCTATCTGTCAAAACCATTAGAAGTGACAATGGGACAGAGTTCAGGAACAAAACTCTGGATGAATTCTGTTTGTCTAAAGGGATTATTAGACAATACAGTGTTCCCAGAACTCCTGAACAAAATGGTGTAGTAGAAAGGAAGAACAGAACACTGATAGAAGGAGCAAGAACAATGTTAGCTGATTCTGGACTGCCATTGTACTTTTGGGCAGAAGCAGTTAACACAGCATGTTATGTTCAGAATAGAGTTCTTGTGGTCAAGAGACATTCCAAGACTGCCTATGAAGTTCTTCATGGCATGAAGCCCCTTATCTCCTTTTTCAGGGCTTTTGGGTGTCAATGTTTCATCTTGAACATCAAGGAATCTATCTCAAAGTTTGCTGCCAAAGTTGACTCAGGTTACTTTCTTGGTTACTCTTCAACTAGAAAAGCCTACAAGGTTTTTAATTCTCACACCAAGATAGTAGAAGAAACATTGAATGTCAAGTTCAATGAGTCAAAACACACTCTTATTCCAGCACATCCTGCTGAACTCTTTGACCTTGACAACTTTCACTTTGGACCTGAAAAGGCTGTTACTTCTTCCAAACCTACTTATTATGGTGATCAAAGGTTTGAAGATGAGGATCCTGCACCATGGACTCCTCAAACAGTCATTAAGTCAACTACAACACCATCAGAAGTTTTCCAAACTTCTGATCAAACAAATACTGAAGGCCAAACTCAAACATCTGCCTCAGCACCTGCAACTACTGAAGAAGCTGCAATTGCTGAACCAGATATCATAGACCTCAGTAGTTTGTTTGAAGAACCAGAGCCACCTACACCTGTCAGTGGTTTACAACAACTGATTGAACACAGAGATCATCCACTTGATCAAATCATGGGTGATATAGCTACAGGTGTTCTAACCAGAAACCAGCTCTCCAACTTTTGCCTATTCTCAGCCTTTATTTCACAGTTGGAACCAAAGAAGTACCAGGAAGCCCTCAAAGACAACAATTGGGTGCAGGCTATGCAAGATGAACTACTACAGTTCAACAAGCAACAGGTCTGGGAAATCTGTCCCTTACCTCAAAACAAGCAACCAATTGGTACAAGATGGGTTTTCAGGAACAAACAAGATGAAGCTGGTATGATAATCAAGAACAAGGCAAGACTGGTAGTTCAAGGGTACTCTCAAGAAGAGGGAATTGACTATGATGAAACCTTTGCTCCAGTTGCAAGGCTTGAGGCCATCAGGTTATTTCTGGCCTATGCCATTTCCAACAAAATAAAAGTTTATCAAATGGATGTGAAAAGTGCATTTTTATATGGTAAAATCAAGGAGGAGGTGTATGTCTGTCAGCCACCTGGGTTTGAGGATCCTTCTCATCCTGAGTGGGTGTACAGACTGGATAAAGCTCTATATGGGCTCAAACAGGCTCCAAGAGCCTGGTATGATACACTCTCCACCTTTTTACTCAAAAATAACTTTACAAAAGGGTGCCATTGATAAAACACTTTTCATTAAACATGTTGGAAATCATGTCTTACTTGTTCAAATTTATGTTGATGATATCATCTTTGGTTCAACAAACACAAAATTGTGTGATGATTTTAAGAAACTCATGCAATCAAAATTTGAGATGAGTACCATGGGAGAACTGCAGTACTTTCTAGGACTGCAGATCAAACAACAAACAAATGGAACTTTTATACATCAATCAAAATATGTTAAAGAATTATTGAACAAATTTTCTTTAAATGACTGTAAATCATGTTCCACTCCCATGACACCTATCACACAAGTTGAACCAGATGATCAAGGAAAACAGGTTGATCAAACCATGTACAGATGCATGATAGGTTCCCTTTTATACTTAACTGCTTCTAGACCAGATATTATGTTTTCAACATGTGTCTGTGCTAGATATCAATCAGCACCAAGGGAATCACACCTTATAGCAGTCAAAAGAATTTTTAGATATCTGAAAGGAACTCCAACGCTGGGAATTTGGTATCCTGCTTCAAGCAATACCAAGTTATCAGCATTTTCAGATAGTGACTATGCAGGGTGTAAGATGACAAGAAAGTCAACATCTGGTGGTTGTCAATTCCTGGGTAACTGTCTAGTGTCATGGCAATCAAAGAAGCAAACATCTGTTGCAACTTCAACTGCTGAAGCTGAATACATTGCAGCTGCAAGTTGTACATCACAGATACAATGGCTCCAATATCAACTTCTTGATTATGGAATCAAAGAGACCAAGACACCTTTGTTTGTAGACAGCAAATCTGCCATTAGCATCATTCAAAATCCGGTACAGTTCTCAAAAACTAAACATATTGAGATCAGGTACCATTTCATAAGAGATTGCTATGAAAAAGGCAAGATTGAGGTGAAGCATGTAGCAACAGCTAATCAGATAGCTGACATCTTCACTAAGCCCCTTGACACATCAACATTTCAGAAGTTAGTTTCCATGCTTGGAATGCTAAATTTGTAAGTGTTTATTTTATTTTTTTATTTTTTTCTGCATATCAGTTAGAATCCAAGTTAACACTTGATTCTACCCAACTCTACAGCAAACTTCTACATCAATCACTACTGATATGTATCAAAATTTTTCTCTTTCCTTTTTCCATCCTTGATTCCATCCTGTTTATCATGGTGGAATCAAAATGAAAAATTTATTTTTCCTTTTTCCACCCCTGATTCCATCCTGTTTACCTTGGTGGATTTCAGGTTAACATTTTCCATCTTTTTTCTGGTTTTCACTTACAAATGTCAAAAGTCTGAAACAAAACTTCTGAAAAACAAAAACAGTTTGAGAGAAACTACTGATGAACAAAATTCATCAGTATGGGGATAAACTTTCTGAAAAAGTGTGTAACTTCTGATAAAATAAACTTCAGAAGTTATGAATAAAGTATTTATGACATTTCTCATCAGATGTTAAAACTACTGAAGAGAAAATGGGAACTACTGATGAAGTAATCCTTCATCAGCAGTTTAAGTCAAAAGGGCAAATCTGACTTTTCCCATTATCAGAGGTTTGACCTAATAAGTTTAAAACCTCTGATAAAGAGATTTTTAACCAAAGGCGGTTTTAAAACTTCTAATAAAGAAGATTCAAGCGGTTAAAACTTCTAATAAATACCTTTTTCACACACTTATCCTTTTAAACTCACAAAAGATCCCTCCTTCTCTCTCAAAACTCTCTCAACACCTACACCTGAAAATTCACTGTTCGATCAACATACCCAAACCACAATGGCTTTAGTTCTAAAACAGGGACACAATCAAAGAGCTTTTCTTGAAAAACAAGAAGGCTGGTCCCAATACGATGAGATCATTGATCTTGTCGTCAAATCCCAATACTTTACTGCTCTCACAATTAACCCACCAATTCACACAGAAACTCTGAATGAGTTCTGGGAAAATGCTGAGACGGTTACAATGGGTGGTGAGGTCATTTCCCTCAACTCAAAGATAAAAGGGAAACAACTGACCATCACACCAGCCACACTAGCAACAAGACTGGGTCTGGATGATGTAGCTGCCCCTGACCATGTTGCTAACCAAGATATTCATCTAACCATGACTGAGTGTGGTTATCAAGGTACTCTCTCCCATGCTACTATATTCAAAAAATATTTTGAACCAAAATATAAACTTTTGTTTCATTATATAATTATGTGTTTGAGTCCAAAAACAGGGTCATATGACCAGATGCCTTCCACTTTTCAACCAATATTTCATTCCATTGTGAATGAAACCAAATACAGGGCATCAAAACTGTTTTTTCATGAGTTGGTGTTACATCATAATAATACCAAGAAAAAGTTTTTGTTGTACCCAAGGTTCATTATGCAATGCATAATTGGGGAACTGGGTAATGAGGTGCTTGTGGGAAAAGTTTCAACTTTAAACCCTTTAACATCACAAGCATACTCAAGACTGAACAAACCGGCTGCCTGGCCAGAAGATGATCAGGGAGAACAACAACAAGTCCCCCTGAAGCCCACATCTTCCACACCTACACCACCAAAAGCCAAAAAGCCCAAGCCAACAAAAACTGTAACCCACCAACCCAAAAGAAAAGCTGTTCAGGAGGTTGAGATGCCTGAACATGCTCTTGAGCATTCTGCTCTTCAAACTGATGAGACTGAAACACCCTCTCAGTCTCATCCATCTCAAACCCCACCAAGAGCACCCATCTCTGTTCATTTCAAAAGAAAAAGACTTAGAAAAACATATCAAACACACTCTTCTTTTGAAACTACTGAACAACAAACTATTGCCCAAACTACTGAACCTTCCCCACAAATTTCTGAACAAGAGGCAATTGAAATTGCCAAACTTCTCTCTGGGCTAAGAGAGAATGTCCCATCTGATCATGTCAGTCCCCTACAACCACAACAAACAGGGGACATAACCACAACATCAGACATGGATGTGGACATCTCTAGCCCTATCCCAAGAGATGAGGGTGGACCAGAGTCTTTAAGCCCAAATTTAGAGACTCTTGGGGCATCTGAGGCTGCTACTACTCAGTTACCACCCAGTGGTGGATCTGAGGACAGAAGTAACATAGCTAAGACCTCAGATGTGGCAACTACTGATGAAGGCTTAATGCCTGAGGTAGGAAATCCTCAGTACCAAGAAACAGAGGTTCATGAGAGAACTGAGTTGGGCTCAGCTCATGATTTAACTGAGACAGTCCTCTCTGAGGGCAACATCAGGGATACAGATGATTCCATTAACTTGGATGATGTTTCAAAAACTCCAACTACTGAATTGACGGCACTTTCTGAAGGTCCTGCTGCAAAGGTATCCAGGCTCAAGAAGCCAGTCACCTCTGCACAGGTTAAAGTCCACTCAATCCCTAAAACCCCTAGAGTGGCATCCTCTGTACAACATGAGGATCTCCCAAAAACACCCCCTTCACAGCAAATGCCTACCCAATTCCCTGGGCACACAAGCATAGACCTGAACCAGCTATGCAGCCCAGAGGGTCCCCTGTACCACATGATGAACACACTCATCAGAAATCACTTCCAAACATATACAGCTGACTTGGAGCTGTCAATCAAGAACCAATTTGGAGTGATTAAAACCAAGATGAACGATCTGTCTAACAAAATAGACTACAACAGCCAGCAGATTGCTCATCTTCAAGGACACTTCTCCCAACCCTCTGCTTCAAGGGTTAGAATTGATGAATCCAAAAAGGGGGAGAAGATCAGGGAACCTAAGGAGTCATTCCAAGCCAGAGTAAAGGCACGAGTGGCACTCCTTGAAAGAGATCAGAAAGATCAGGCCAGAAAAGAAAAATTGGCCAAACAGTTTGGTGTCTCTATTGAAGAAATTGAAGCTGCTGAGAAAGAAGATGAGACCCAAAGTTCTGATGATTCCCTAAGGTGTAATGAAGAAACTTCTGATGACCAAACTTCTGATGAAGAATCAGAAAGTACTGAAGACAATCCTTCAGTAGCTGACAAACCATCAGCAGTTGTCAGCACATCAGAAGTCAACACTTCCCAACCTCAAACAACTGAACCTTCCAGAACCACTGCTCCCACTCAACCAACATCTGACCCCATCAGGCCTACATCTGTTACAACAATGACTGTATTAAACCCTTCTCCCATCTCTCACTCAGCTGAACTATTAGAGAAGAGTTTAATTGCAGCCAACAAGAAGGCCAGAGAAGATCAGATTTGGAAATCTCTGGAAGAAAGGGATGATTTGGACTTAAGCCATGAAGAAAAACTTCAGGCTTATGCAGCTGAACTACAAAGGCAGGCTAGCCTTGATGAGATTGCTGAAAAGGATAAAAGACAACAACTGGTGTCTTATATCACCAAGAACAGCAAGACCAAAGCCTTTACACTCAAAGGACTCTCTATGCAAGAGCTGACCAGAAGAGCACAACTGCTTGCAGACAAAATGGCCACAAGCAAAGAAGGAAAGGCCAAGAGAGCCCAGATAATAGAAGAGCTAGTAGCAGAAGGATATGGTTCAAAAGCCTCTGTATCCAGATGGAAAGAAGAAAGACTAATGGATACATATAGAAAATATTTGGCTGCCAAGGCTGCAAATCCTGAGAAGTTCCAAACTGCTGATCCTTCAAGATCAGTAGTTAGAACTTTTGGTGTATCTAGAAGATCTGCTGCTCAGAAGAAGAAGGCAGAGGACAATGTCAAAACTGATTTCAAAATGGTACTACTTGAGGGAAGCTCAATAGTCCATTCAGATTTTGACATTGAGGAGAAACCTCTGTTAACACAGTTCAGGGATCCTTCCACTTTTGCTTATCAAATACAAAAGACCATCACAGAAAAGCTGCATACCAAAGTAGTGACTGAACACCATCTCCCAACTGTTCAGATGCCTGGTATGCAACAACATCAACAAGGAAGAGAATCCCACCTGAGGCTATCTGAAACTGAAGACATCCAGCACTCAGGACCATCAACCCAAGGGACAAGTCTGGTTCCCTATTCTTCTGACTTTAACAAGTCAAAGATACCTATCATCAGATGGTCACTTACTGATAACAACTCAGTACTGTTGACAAGAAGAGACTTCTCAAGCAGGGTTTACAAAAAGATCAGTGATCTAAAGAAACTGTCAACACAAGACCTGCTCACAATTCAACATCTAGATCCACAGAGAGGATCTCTGTCTGATGATCTGTACAACCAGCTCAAGAACACCATGTACAAAGAGATATGGAAGATTGTTCAAGACAGAAGAAACACATAAGGAATTAGTAAGGTTTTGGCTTCATCAATCCAGGGGGAGATTGTTAGGACAAAGAGGATTGGTGAAACCACTTTTGTAAACCTTAGTCTAATTCACTTCTGTCATTTTTGGCTAAATAGAAGTACTGAATAGAAGACAAGAAACTGCTGATTAGAAGATATGAAGAAGTGCTGAAGTTGCAGAAGTTCTGAAGTCCAAACCAGACAAGTTCACTTCAGAAGTACTGAAGACAAAACTACTCTTCAGTAGTTGTCCTTCATCAGCACTTAACAGAAGATATTTGCCACCGCCCTTTTGCATCAGTAGTTTATTGTTTAATATTACTTTTAGCTTTATTTGTTTCTTTCAATGTTGCAACTTGTGCAACTTGTAACTGGACTTTCTGTGCTTGCTTTTCAGGCAAGATACATGCATGTAATCGTCTATAAATAGAAGGCTTCAACCTTCTATTTTAGACATTGATTTTTAAACAGAAAAATCCTTCAAACACTCTCATTGTTATTATTCCATTTCTGTATTTATTGTGAATCTTGCTAAGTATCTAATTCTCATTTACAACTTAGATTCATAATAAATACTTTGTCATTTATCTTGTTTCAAACATCAAGGGGGAGTTACAACTCTGCCTTTGCATAAAAAGTGTTGCTTTAACTTATAACATTCCGCTGTGCTTATAATCTGATTTACTAGGACTTGCTAAACACTTAAGTGTCAAGATAGCAAGTTCTTACTTAGCAAACAAGAGCAAACTGATCCAACATCTTTAAATACTCGTCCCACGCATCCGCTGTGGTCCCGTACGCTAGTTGCCGAAGTGCTGCCGTGCATTTTTGTAGGGTGGTGAACTCCCTTTTGTTTCTAGCGTCGTATCGTAAGGTAAAAAATGGGTCTAAGTTTGTCATATCATCGGCTATACGTAAGAACAATCTTTTACTCATTCGGAACCTACGCTTAAATAATTCCGCCGAGTATAATGGTTCGTTGGCAAAATAATCGGCCACCAATCTATCATGGGCACCTACACATATTTACAAAAATATAAACACAATAAAAATCTACAATATATTTACAAAAGTATAAACACAATAAAAATCTACAATATATTTAAAAAAATATAAACTCAATAAAAATAAATATAATACACATAAATAATATAAAAAAATATAGAACTTACCCTCTCGGTCTCTATTTATAGCCGCTTTCCTAGTTCGAGGTACCGAATCGACTTCATCTCCTTGCTCCTCGGCAATGATTTGTGCCGCTTGCGCCACGATGTTTATAACAAAATTTACGGCTTCGTTTGTAGATGATGAACCCGAAGAAGACGAAGATGACGAAGAAGATGATAACGACATGGTTGTTTGAGGGTTTGTATTTTATAAATATAATGAGAGTGTTTGAGAGATTTTTTTATAAAAGTGGTAGAGAGTTTATAAATATTGTGGTGAAAAAGGTTGGATTGTTTGGTTTATATAGTATTTGAATTTTTTTTTTTTTTTTTTTTTTTATAAATGCTGGTCCCAACCGTTTGAATATTATACCGTTGCCCAACGTTCGATCCCAATCCCAATGCAAGCAAATGACCCGGCAAGAAAGGCAAAGGGATGCCGGGCTTGCCGTTGCCGGCCCTGGGGGCGGTGTAGCCCGGGGCGGCATCCAACAGCCGGCCCCATGCCGTGCCCCATACCGTATGGTCTTAGGAAAAATAACCTATTAATCTATATGTGTGTGTGTGTATATATATATATATATATATATATATATATATATATATATATATATATATTGCAAAGCTAATAATCCTACATGTCATAATATTATGCAATCTCTCATTTGAGAGATGCCACATAGAATGTGATGTGGCAACTCTAAACCAATTAAAAAAAGGAATAAATATGGTTTAACCTAATCTACTAAATGTAAATATTAAACTTTATTATTTTCTCTCTCATGTTTCCTTCCATAACTTTTAAACGTTAATATCTTTTATATACGATATTTTTTAAAGAAAAAAATTACACCAAATTAACGAGCGTTTTATTATCTTTCCAACGAGTACCATAGTGCTATATAAAAAAACGGAGAAAAAAACGACTATTTTTTGTAACCCGATAGGTATTGTGTCAGGTTTAGGATTAGTTTAAAAAAAAATTGTGGGTTTGGGTCGGGCCTGGGATTAGGTGATACCCGACCCAATTACCCGAAACCACATACCCAAATACCCGAACTATATACCCGATCATATACCCATGAATTTTTTAACGCATCACATAACACTTAGGGGCTGTTTGGTTGATTAAGTGCTGAATCATTAAGATGGTCTGAATGGTTAAGAGGCTCTGAATGGTTAAGAGCTGAATCATTCAGCATCCCTTATTAGCTTAATGGTTCAGCACTTAATCATTCAATTCAGATGCTGAAACAAACAGTCTGAATGCTGAATGATTCAGATTTGAATGGTTAAGAGGCTGATTAAGAGGCTACCAAACAACCCCTTAGACTAATGCGTTCGATATTTTAATAAATAACTTTTTTTTCCTTATTTCATGTTAATTCTTTTTAGAATGATCGATTACAAACTTCCGAATTCATTTGACATTATACCCGATGCAGAGATTCGTTTTTTTTATATAATAATAATAATAAAATAATAATAATAATAATAATAATAATAACAATAATTAATCATATATTGGCAAGCTATTAATTATGTTGTCATTTTAAATATTCTATTATGTCATATTAGATATATTTCAACCCGGGACGCTTCCAGGATAAAAGCTAGTTTATTTATAAAATTTGTAGAGAGAATTAGGACTCGTAATTTGATACGAGCCCGTGTACGAAGCCTGAAGACAAGCTCATGACGATATACATATACATGCCCATACTCAACAAAAGAAGTCCAGGTCGTTTAAGAGATTAAAACCAAATCGAACACTTCTCCGTTCTCCGTTTATTTACGTTGTCACGTGCATTAAGTTAGGAGATTAATTAGCTATTATCATCCATGTTCTCCATATTGTGATAGTTGCATCTTCAAGTTAACGTTTCTGCCCATTTACGTTTTAGTGCATATTTATTTCATATTGTGATAGTTGCATTAACGTCTGACAAAACCCATAGACAATGTTTATGCTCATTAGTTTACGTTTTAGTGTATATTTTTTATCATTAATGTCCATAGACAAAAGGCCACGCACACTCGTTGTCGCAGACAACGCTAGTGGCCTGACCCGTCACCAATTTTAGAGGAAACTAACAGTCCGATGGCCTACCTATTATGGTAAAACCTTGGTTCACATGACAATTTGTAACGAACGGGACTCTGTCCGACGACCTCCCATAGAGAGTCATTAGATATCACTAGAGTATTGCCCCTATAGTTACTTTTCAAAGGTTGGTTTGAAAGATAATTTTTTTGGTAAACTTTCAACATTGTATTCACACAGTAGGGGTGTGCAAACTTGTCTCGGCTCAGTTCGGTTCTATTTATTATTTGCATTAACCGAAATCAAATTTATCGGTTAGTCTATTTTGTTAATCAATCAGTCTCACGTTAATAAATTCATTATCCTATATATTAATATAGGAACGTTCATGAATAGTATCATTTTTTTTTTGTTTTTTTTCCCGTTTTATAGTGTTTATAAGTATCGTTTACCAATAATATTTCAAAAACAGTTGTATCTCAGTTGGTTCCCTTATGCTCTTATACAGCTCCTACCCGAGTTCGATTCTCTTGAAGACCATTTTTGCACCCCTTTTTTTAATTTCCTGTTTTAGCTGTTTAGCTCTAGGATCCAACACATGTATTGTGAGTCACTATTTTGTAACTCCAGCTTTATTCCTGCTTCTCTTTCATGAGACTCACCAAACCCGCATTTGCACCCCCACATGCTTCTCTTTATGCAATCATCTTCCTGTTTGCAGGTAAATCTTTTTTTTTTTGTTTCCCCCTCACGATTTTCTTAATTGCATATTAAATAACCTCCACAATGGTCCACGTCATTTATTGTTTCTTTTCCTCGGTTACTTTTAGATGTTTTCCCCCTGTTTTTTTTTATTTTATTCCTTTTATTATGGTGGGAAGACATATTTTTTTAGTTAATCACCAATATTGTTTTGAACGTGATGTTTGATGATGTTTTGAAGACCCTATTTCTTTTTTTATGTTATGATGTTCCTTAACCTCTATTTTGGTTGCCTTTTAGGTGTTCGACTAAAGTGTTATTAATTAAAAAAAATCATGGGTTTTATGTTGGTGATTTTTTATGTGTTTGGAAGGTTTACAAATTTTAGCTTATGAATTGGTTTTTCTGATTTTACCTTTTTGTTTGATGGTGGGTTTTTTGGGTTTTGATGTCTACTTTGATTTGGTGGTTGGAAGGCCTGTTTTTGTTTCTGTGTTAATAACCTTATTTTGAACAATAATGTGCCATCAAATAATATAACTTATCATGTTGATTGAGTTGGAAGGAAGGTTATGAGATTTTATACACTTATGTTGCTTAGAGCAGGTGTTGTTTACATCAGTTAGTTTGTAAAAATGGCTACTTGATAGGTTCTAATTACATAGCACACATGAACAATAGAATGAAATCTTGGTTTTAAAAGTGTAAGACACACCAAGGCGATGGGTTCCTTAAAGCTGAAGCGTGAGGCGCAAAGCACACGTAAGAAGCAATGCACAAAATGCACACACCACGTACACGAGACACAAAAGCATGAGGCGCAAAGCACACACAAGAAGCAACGCACGAACACAAAGTATTTATATGACCTTTTTAACATCATATGCTTGCCTGTATGCAAAGTTTGTCAGGATTGTGAGATTATATAACAATGTTTTATACACTTTATGTCGTTTACATCAGTTAGTTGTTCTAATTGCATAGGACACATGAACACTACTACAAAATTACACTAGATTGAAAACTTGGTTTAAAAAGTGTGAGACGATGCCAAGTTTATGTAACTATCGCAACAACCTGTTTAACCACTTTCTCGAAAAACTTCTTAAACATATTTATTTTTATACAGGTTCCGAATTCCCGCAACTATAGATGATAAAACCGGTTTGCTAAAAGTCACCATTTCTGACAAAGGCGCGACACAACTTTTACAACTTTCATGCAAAGAAATGTTGAACAATGAAGATCCAATTAACCTCATTAAAAAGACAACAAACAAACAGATTTGGTTTCAAATCCATGCAACAAAGGATCCTCGATTAGGAGCGACATGTTGTACAGTTGACAGCACTATGTTTCTGCAACCAAAACAAACAACATATGAGACGACCAGCAGCAGTGCAACCAACACTAAAACCAACAAAACAACTACTGCTAAGCTTACTCACGCTGTTTGAAAAGGAAGGCACAAAATAACTTTATATTCATATTACAACAGCAGGTTGCATCTTCAAAACAACAACTAACACACTTATATGCCATCAGGTAACATGTGAACCACTGCAAAAAGGCCTGCTCAACACAAGAAGGAAAAATGACATCTAGAAAAACACTCTTTGGTTTGCATATCAAATGCACGTCAACAGAACCACCTTTTGCGATTAGCATGCGAAAGGCAACATCTTTTGTAAACACGTGTTGTAATAAGTATGTTATAGGTTCCGAAACTTTTGTTCAAACTAAACTTTGTTGAGAACAGGTTGTACTAGGACAGGTATTGTAATAACTATGTTATAACTTAGCTTCTCTGACTATTGCTCAAAATAGACTGCATTACGATAGTAGATGTAACATCCGGCCCCTCCCACCACCAATATTGTTCGCTTTGCCCTCCCAGAGCTCACGGATTTGTTTTTGGGTGCCCCGGTGGAAACTTCCCAGGAGGTCACCCATCCTGAAACTGCTCCTACTTGAGCACGCTTAACTGTGGAGTTCTCCTCTCATCCACTAACATTAAGCCCCAAATTGCGTTGGTGATTTAAGAGGCAAGACATTACTTATGAACCAAGGATCTCTCCTGGCCACGACCGATGTGGGATTTTTCCTGGGGTGTCACAGTAGACGACTGGCTGTACTAGAACACTTCCATCCAGCATTAAACAATCGCGCAGCGCGCGATAATGAAACCCCATAGTTTTGTTAATTTGTTGGTTGGGGGCACATGTAGGTATAAGGTACAATCGACTTTATTACCTGAAAGCGTACATTCGACAATTTTTTATTTCTATTTTTGTTTAGTGATGCTTCATTTTAGTAGCTGATATATGCGACAAAAATTAGTGATGTATTTGATGTGTTGTGAAACTAGGGGTGAGCATTTGGATAGAACCGACCCGACCCGGTAAAGAACCGACCCGACCCGATACCCGATTTTCTTAAATATACAGAACCGATTTCAAACCCTAATTGTAGGTTCGGTTTCGGTCCAGGTGAAGTCGGTTCTTTCGGTCCTAAGTTCCAAAAACCGACCTGATAAAGATCGATTTAAGTCATTTAGTTTCTTGATCAATTAGCTTCAATTTTTTACATGTATGTCGTTTTAAATGATGATTATTTACTTTGATTTATGGTATGAATAACAAATATGCATGGTTTCCTACTTTCTTTGTGTCATATTCATCATGTAGTGAAAATGACAAATGCTCACCCCTACAAAGCCAAAGTGTATTTTTCTATCAATTCCTACTTCCTGGAGTCTTGAGTTGCAAGTTTAGTTTAGTAAATAATATATATGAACAATTTTTCTCAACTTAACAAAGGGTAATAACATACTGATTACAGTTAGTATAATAGTAAGCCTAACAATTTAAAGATGACTAATTCACATCTCCACAAGCAACAGAAATATTTTTGGTACTTCATATCCATATTATAACTCCGCTTTACTACATATACATGTTACCGACATCAATAATATTTGTTGATGTTAAACGCATTGCATTTTACCATTTTAGAAAAAGATATTCATCAATGATCATTGCGAATTTGGATAGCACGATTCAAAATTTTCGGTTCATATATAAGTTTCGGTTTTCCAGGGTTGTAGAACCGACCCTACCCGATACCCGAAAACGAGTATTTATATGGACCGAACAAAGAACCGATATTATAAACCCGGTTCGGTTATGTAAAAATTCGGGTCGGTTTTCGGTTTTTTATTCGGTTCGGTTTGATTTTGCTCACCCCTATGTGAAACTAGTCTAATAGCAAAGTAATATGAGAAGGAAAATAGGGAGAGAGAACTAGAATTTCATTAATCAAGTATGTTTACAATGAGATACAGTGAGGATATATATATATATATAGGAGTACAAAACTTAGAGAATAAGCTAATCTAATTTAGGAGATGATAACCACATTAATATAATATATTTATAACAATTCCCCTTGGTTATCAACTAAATACGCTTTGAGATGATGCCTCGTTAAAAACCTTGCTAGGAAAACCTAGTGGGACAAAACCATAGCTAACGAAAAAAGAGTGCAGCGCGTATTGTCTCCCCTGATAATGTTGCCTCGTTAAATACCTTACTAAGAAAACCCAATGGGATAAAACTTAGTGAAGGGAAAAAGAGTGCAACCTGTATAATTCTCCCTCTCATATGAACCTTTATTCTCTAAGTGACAAGTGTAGATCTCTGTAGAATTTGCTCAAATCTTTGTAGTTAGCTAGTGATTTGTTGCTTGATCCTTTGACATGCAATCCTTTATGTTAATCAATGTTGTATAATCTTAATATGAGACTTCTGGTTCCTTCTCTTGTGATCAAATACCATAATATCCACAACTATGTTGTGTTACATTCCTGCATCTGTAAGGGTAGCCAAACTTGTTTTCATGGGTTAGTAAAATAATATTTCATACATTACATACAATTGATGTATCAAAATAGTTGTTTTAACCCATTCCAATGCTTCATTGCTTGACGTATGCTAAATCATGATAATAATAAGTTCCAATAAAAGATATTATAATTATGCATACCTAGCAAGGCATATATTAATGCACATATGCATTTAACTTCGGTACATTTAGAGTGAGAATCTCTACTATGGTAGGAGATGAAAAAAATTGTTTTCAATTTCAAGTAATTGGACAACCTTTAATTTCTTTAAGTGTCAGCTTTGTCCATTATAAAATGTCCAAACATTTCTAGATATACTTTGATGGATTGATAAACATATCATTACACATATACTCAACTATAAGTCGAGCAATAACTAAACTGTGTCAAGGACTTTAAAAAAATCTCCCTTCAAACGTTCTACAGAATCTCTCGATGATGCCTAGGCATTATCACTGTAAACTACGATTATTGTGAACTTTCAAACTTATATTCCTATTTGTCTGAATATCTCATGAGTTGTAAAATATTCAACCCGACTACTTTAGTCCATATGTATTTTGTCAACTTTACACAATACTTCTTAAGGTATTGATATCAATGCTTCAGGCATCCTCAATCCATCAAGAACTTTTTCCATCTTGACCAATTACGCAAGTGCATTCACTCTTCAATTGGAAAATCAATAACATCTATTTCTCCGATCTATATTGTACCATTCTTATACATTGAGGTATTAATCATCGAGTTCAATTTATTCTCTGCGTGTGTGTTGATGCACAAGATTTACATGCTACGATGTTTCATATTACGTTTTAAGCACTCAAATGCTTTAGGACACTCATAAGGAGTTCCAATTATATTCAACTCAATCATATAAAACAAGCATAACATATTCAAATCTGAAACTATTTATAACAATCGTAATGTTCTCGAGAACTTACGTTACATAATTTTGACACATTAAATCCTTCATCAGGTATTTTCATGTAAACTTTCTGTGTCAAGTGAATCATGATATTTATTAGACGCATTTCAATTCTCTCTTTGCATCACCAGACTAATAAAATAAAGTCATTGCATCTACCACTAGAGAAAGCGTCTCCTCATAATCAATTATGGGTCTTTGCGAAATTCTTGTGCTACCAATTTTACCTTGTATCATTTTCTTTTCAAATGTTGATTCGCACAAAAGACCTTTCCATATCATTGTGTTTTAAAACTTTTGTTGTATGGACTACTAGTCCATAACTTTCCATTTCGATAGAGAATAAAATCTGCCTCTTTTGCATCTTTCCATTTTGGCAATTATTTCTTGTACATTCAAAAGGCGGGTCTTAAATATTGATCCTCCTTTCAAGCGCTACATTACATAGAAAAGTATAACGACGTCGATTTTGTTTCGATTCCATACATTTCATAGACATGATACTACATAATGAGATCTCTTTATTTTCAGGTACCTGAGGTTTTTCTAGAACTATCATGTCTAATGTCTCTTCATAAGATCTTTTTACTATAACCTCGACTTGACCATCTTTATTACTTGCTCCAATTTCTGGAGGATTTTTTATTCATGGAATCGACGAGTCTACCATGCTTCAGGCGTGCAATAGACTTATAGGATTATTTGGAGCATTAGCAGTTGGTATATGTGACTTAATTTAGCTAGTCCACATATTTAGGTCAGCTAATGTGTCTGGTAAATGATTTATTAATCGTTGTAAATGAGTTATGCTTTGAAATTATGTTCGAACTTCATTTTTGAGGATCAATTGTAACTCATACCAACTCCTTTCGTTACCCAACTGCCTTCCCCCCTGATGTTGGGAATGTTAATCCATTGAGATGGATAACAAATTAATTAAGCCATAAATAAATACTTCATTAAAGGCTCTATTCATCATCATATATTCCCAACCACCTTTGAGGTCCCATCTTTGTGCGTCATGGTGAATCATTTCAATATATGTCGCACAACAAAAAATATTAGATGGGCAATATTTGGTTCCTGACCAAAAACAACCATAATGGGGAGAAACTATTACCATGTATTGGGTTGATGTGAATAAATGTTACTGCATGTAAAATCACATTTACTCAGATATAAACATGAACTTTTGCTCTCATGATCTTTGACGTTGCAATCAATAGTAGACGTTTAGTGATCGTCTCAACAAAAGAAATATGTGTATGAGCATTAACATAAGCTAATAGTATCTCAGCACTTAGGAATTACATTCACTAAGTATGTCAATATGGAATATTGTGTTTGCTATCTTGTTAGCTTAGCCATAAATCACTCAAACTTTGAGTTGCAAACTTGATAACCATTTAGACGATGCATCGATTTTAAATAATAAATGGTATTATGTTTAGGATATGTGTATCCCTTACTCACTTCTAGAATATTTCGGGATACACACCCTACTTTATATGGCAAACATATAATTTCATTTGATAGCAAACATTACATGCTATTTATCAAATTGAGGAATCTTTAATTTTTTCATTATGTTCACATCATCATTAACTCAGTGTGGTCTAACCGGCCATGCCAACTAATCAAATATTTATGATCCATAAACTAAGCTTCTAGTTTATGATCAAATATGTATTACTTGCACGTATGTAATACAAAACATAAGATATGAAACAATGTATTATAACTTTAATATTCAAACCATCATGTTATATAATCACTCCTTTTATTTGCCACATGTGGTGGTCAATCTCATTAGTAACATGATCATTATTGCATTTTTGATGATCGATCTCATTATTAACCTGGCTATCATTATATTCATTGATGGTTGATCACATCATGACCATCATTATAACTTCTGATGGTCGATCTCATTATTACAACTTTCTTAATTATGTCCATGATCACCACCTTTATGATGAACGATATGTAATCAAATTCAATTTAGGGAATGGGGTAAAACCGAAACAAGCTTCATAGCTTTTCATGATTTACTCGATCACACGAACATGAGATGGTTTCTAATTTTTCATACTCTCTTACTCATAACTCTACTTCAAGAGCGTATGAAACGTGTGACAATAGAAAAGTTTTATCCACTTTTCCTTCTGAACAATTTTATCTTCATATATGATGAACTGAAATTGTGAAGTAGTTTCATACCAATTCATGTGAGACTTATGGCTTCAAAATATTACAACGATGACACTTCGGGTATCATATTATTTAAATAAATAAGTGGAACTTTTTCTATAATCTAAACATGCTCGTACAATTTCGTTAGATTGATAATATAACGATTATTCTCTTATTTGCTATGTATGTTCATTGTTATTTGTATAAATAATATATAACATTATATAGCACAACATTAGATTATGTAATTCCTAAGCTTATAGCAATACCATTATATAAAACTAGTAACATCCCAACATTAAATTATGTAATTCCTAAGCTTATAGCAATACCACTATATAAAATCAGTAACATTCCGAAAAATTGTAATAGTGATGAATTACATGACATTCTGTTTTCTTCACAAATTTTGATGTTAAACAACTAATTAACACACGCATATACATATAACATAGGAAGTCTCCCTTTAATAGTAGCAATAATAATAGTTAATGTTCAATGCTATTGTTAAGTATTATGACCAAATGCGTAATGAATGTACGAGGTACTAACATCACTAGAACATACCACACAGATTTTCCAAGTAAACCTCTTGTATCATAGATACAAAATTCCCTGAAAATGTTTGTATAAATATCAAAAAGTATTTTTATCCTAGTATATCAAGAATCTTTATCATAATAATACAGTGCATAAAAACTTGCATAGATGTCACTTACCATAGTTTAATTAACTATATTTCGAAACTGTCCTAAACCCAATAAATGTCAATTATAAGATCATACCCCAATAAATGTCAATTATAAGATCATTTATAAAATGAGCCAAATATTATCATCTAAATAAAATATATATCTTAATAGTGTATATAGTGTATCAATGGGGTGGTGATCCATTGGCAAAGGTAAAGCCTTTAAAACATTTAGGTTGTGCGATGTCTTGGGTTCAAATCTTAAAGATCCTGGGATTAAAAAATTTATCTTTTAAAAAAAAAGAGTATATATTGTTACTTTATAAAGGTATTTAAAAAACAAACATCTAATAGATAAATCAAGTCGGTGGTTCACATTGATTTGTGGTCAAGCTTTGTAATGGATTGAATTAAACCGACTCATTAATGAAACCGAATAAAATCAAGATAGGAAAAAATTAATTTGCCATGCGTGTAGGATTGAATAGATTTTAGCTTTTAAATTTAATTCAACTTCTTTAATTAAAACTAAAATTAATGCCACAACAGCCGATATAATGATATAATTATTTTTTTTAGGCTTCGTCTATTTCAACCCCCCTCCCCTTCTATTTTCACCCCCTGAAAGCGTCTCGCTTAGGCCTAAGCGAGGCGCTTCGGATAAAAAAAAATTTCTTTTTTTTTTTTGGTCTTTTGAGTTTTTTTTTTTTTTTTTTTTACTGTTGATTTCTTTCTGCAACAAGGAACAAAATGTCAGCTTTTTCCTACCACCTTTCAATCTCACTGTCCAACAACTGAATTTTACTTGCTTGCATGAAAAGTTTATTTTAATTGTCCGTTTGACAAACGCCTGGCTAACCTGTCCAGTTATCAATCTCACTGTCCAACAACTGAATTTTACTTGCTTGCATGAAAAGTTTATTTTAACTCTCTGATCTATGGTCAACGATAGCGGTCAACGATGAAGACAACCTGAAAGTGGATACCATGGATCAGAGAGATTTAAGCTAATCAAACTCATATCTCAAGCCGGTGCAAGTTATGTTGTAGCATCTTTGATCATCTTCTTGTAATTACTTTCAAGTTTCTTTATAATCATTGAAGACAACTTTTCAGTTGTTATCCGAGAGATAGCGGTCAACGATGAAGACAACCTGAAAACAACCGATGGTTGGTATCTATAGGTATGAACATTGTGGATGCGGATTGTTTATCTTCCCATTGATTTCAAGTTTGTTGCCTTCATCGGTAACACACAAGACGAATGTTGCAACATGAGTTCGACCAAGATGACACACGAAGCTTTAGACTTCAACCGGATCCAAGTATTGCCGCATTTAATGAAATTCAACGCGCATACCGCATTCATTGACTATACGTGGTTGATGATGTCAAGTTTAAGTCATTGACAATGATTAGGGTTATTACTTTGTTTTTTAAATTTTTTTAACTTTTTATAATTATTAAATTAAAAAAAAATTAAAAAACCAACTCAAAACATCAAAACAACTACCAAAATAAATTACTCCCTCGAAGCGCCTCGCTTAGGCCTAAGTGAGGCGCTTCGAATTTAAAAATCAACTTTTTCTGCCCCCTCGTACTGACCTCCTCGGAGTGAGTTCAAAGCGCCTCGCTTAGGCCTAAGCGAGGCGCTTTGAGGGGGTGAAAATAGAAGGTGGGGGGTTTAAATATAACCACCCTTTTTTTAACATTAATCAACAAAATAAATTAATGACACAAGATGAGAATCCATAATCGATCACAAAAGCAAACCGATAGGTATACTAAAAATTTTAAAGGGATTTTCGAAATTACCTCGTATAGTCTCTTTTGCTTACCTTGTTTAACGATTAAGGTTTGCATGGGGGCGACTTCCCGAGACTCCAAAATCCCATGGTACGCCTCTCATCCCGATTAGATCTCACGGCTTCGTCACCTAAGTCCATAGCCGTTATTTTGTAAATACAACGAAAAAGGGCAACGTTAGACTATGGATTCAAAAGAAACGAGAAAAGGAGAGCATTAAGCGAACTCGTGCTGATAACGTGTTGTGAAACTAGCCTAATAGCAAAGTAATATGAGAAGAAATATAGGGAAAGAGAACTAGAATTTCATTAATCAAGTATGTTTACAATGAGATACAATGAGGGTATATATAGGAGTACAAAACTTGGAGAATAAGCTAATCTAATTTAGGAGGTGATAACCACATTAATATAATATATTTATAACATGATGAAATTATTTATACTTTTGTATGTTATTAGGTATGAATTTATATTTGGGATTTATATCATCATGATAGTTGTATATTTTAGATATTTTTAGTATTTTATGATAATGATGATATTATGTGATTTATTATACTATAATACTAGACTATTGCCTGCATGGACACGTGGTTTAACAATTAACCGTTATTTGGAGCGGTAAAACCTATTAAAATATGCTACAAATATTTTATTAATATTTAAAAGTAAGGAATACACATGTTATTCAAATATCACTAAATATTTCCTTATACACCACATTCTTTGTTTTAGTTATGACATTCCCATCACTATCTAGTATAAGTACATTCATCTATGATATAAAGTTGGCCATATGAGACATTTCCATCTTAATTATTTTCGCATGTGGATTCAACCGGAAGCATATGAACATCTAAGTGACTATTTTCCATATATTCATTAATCTTATTCGGGTAATAAAAAACAGACACCAAAATATAGATAGTTTCTTTGCTATCTTCACATCACCAACATGGGTATCTATCATATTACAGGATAGGGTTGTTTTCCATATATATAAATTATCTAGCATAACACTTGCTAAAGAATATTAACATATACAAAAGAAAACCTTGGACCATAAAAAACAATTCAGTCATGGATAAACTTGGTGTGTGGAAACTTTTAACGCATAGACTAGATGCCCATGCATGTTACAAACTAGTTAGCAACACTGCTCATCATCTTTCCAGATTTATCAGTCTCAAAACCTCAGCAAAAGCTTTTACTATCTTCATCATCCCATAATGCCTCAGCAAAAGAAGCTTCTTTTCCAATGCCATGAAATGCTACATCATCAGCTACTGTGAGCCTTGTGTGATCATCCTAAGGCATAACAGGTTGTTGCATATCAGAAGCTTCTGCTAAAGTATCACACCAAAAAATTTATAAGAAACACAGATCATATTATATATATATATATATATATATATATATATATATATATATATATATATATATATATATATATATATATGAAAAGGGCAAACTTAAAAAAAAAAGCAGTTAAATAGAACAGAAAGAACTTACGCAGACACCCCACGATATAGCTAGTCATAAGACTTCCTTAGTTTTTCATATGAAGAATCATTTTCCTCACTGAGCTCACCTTTGGCATTTAAAATCTTTGCATTGTCATGCTCTAATTGACGCAGTGACTTCAATTTGTCATGCTCTAGTCATGGTGGGGGTGGATAAAACATTGATGTCACCAGAGGCCATGTGCGGTAGTTATTCTGGTTGAATCCTTTTTATATGAAAGAAATGATATTCTTTTTATTTTAAGAATAAACAATTTTAAGAAATGCAATCGAGACTAATATAGACGAGTTTTGTGTGCCCAAATCAATATTATCAAAATTATTTGAAAGGATTATAATGAAAAACAGATGATTTCAGCATGAAAATGTTTTAAAAGATGATTAAAAAATTGCAATTCTTCTCAAACATAAAAAATGTGTTTTTAAATGCCTTTTAGAATTACCTATGTTTCTTCGTAACTCTACCCAAACATAAGAAAATGGTTTGAAATATGTTGCCAAGGAAGTTCCTTAAGAGTATCATGGCTGAAACAATGATGATCAAGACACACGGGTCACCACCACCATTATAGTCAATAATAGCCAATATTGAACACTATTAATATGAACTCCACTATCTAATTGTTATGATCCACAAAAAATATCCAAAACGAAAGATTGAACACAATAAAAGTTGACCAATAACAACTTGTCAATTAAGGGTAAATTCAAACTTTAGTTTTTTAAGAAAGCAAAATTATACGACATAGATACCTGGAAACCCCTGATATAAACCGAAAGTAAGAAATACCTGAGAAGCAGAGAGATGAAGAGCGTCAAAAGATTCAAAAAGAAATAAAACTTGCATCCATCTATTCCAAAACAAATTTGAGGAAAAAACACTCTGAACTCTCAATGCAACAATTAATCGTTTGTGTCTTCATACATCTAACACTGTATAAACCAATTGAAAAACAAAAGAAAATAGAAAAAAAATACTATTGGCCGAAGGCTGAATAGTAATTACATCGTTAGTTTTCTACATGTACCTTGTCCAATCCCTAATCAATTCAAAGAAATAGATACTTGCAGTCTGACAGACCCCTGCAGCTTAAGTTGGATGTCCATACAAGCCTCCAGCATCTTTTGCATGTAGCTCGTGCTTGATGTAGTCTTGCCAAATATGCCCTTAACTCTTTAAACATCTCCCATTTCTTTTCACTTGTTCTCTTAAAATGTTTCATTGGTGCAAACAAATAACATTTTTCAGCAGACAAATTCGATCAATTAAGTATCAAATTACTCAATATAAGACAGAAACAGTTAAACAAATAATCTCGACCTTACCATGTCAAAATATTAACCATAGTTTGAAAGCACCGACCTATCAGAAGACAAATGCACCATGATGAAACACCTGGTGAAGAAAACGATTGCATTCAACTATCTAATTCTATACGCGAAGGAGACCTACAATGACCAAAATAAATATTTAAACTTAGGTATTTATGTGTGGCAACTATTATAAAATAAACTATCCAATTATATATGTGAAGTGGTCTAATCAGACTCCAGTTGGTTATCCCAGAATTTGTTTTGGGTTAACCATTTGACACGTTTCGTTTTTTTGAAATTTTGATATTAGACACTTTGTGGTTCAAAATAGGTCTGATCAAATTGGATTTGGTTTACCCACAAATACTTTGCTGGTGTGATTTTGATCAATATAGCAAATCAAATAACATAAAAGCTAACCTTATAAAAGTGACTTGCCTCAAGTACTGCCATGGTAGAAGTCGGTCATTCCTTATTAAGGTTACTTGAATGCAAAGACAAAGCATTTAACGTATTAACAACCGCCTTTCAAGCTGACCATTCAATAGTAATAAGTGTTAGAGACATCAGCTTCATCCTGCATTTGATTCATATCAATATAGAAAAGGAGCAACAATACAATCCGAAAGGGCCTTTCTAGAATATTTAATTGTAACTTGAACCAAAGTTTAAAAGCAAAAGAGATTTTATTATATCATAAGCTAGTTTTCTATTCCAAATTATAGATAACCAGAGAACATATCACAACTAACATTCTAAATCACCATCTAAAGCAACAAATAAAACAACAACCTAATAAAAAAATGAAAACATATCGCAATTGAAATTCCAAAAAATCATGAGGGTTAAAATGGTATATGTCCAAAGCAATCTTTGCAAAATTAGCAAAAATGTAGAAGAAGCAACAGTTAGCATGTAAGACCCGTAAAACCGGTGTCAAACAGTTGGGTTAATATTCTTAAATAATGCAAAAAAAAAAAAAAAAAAAAAAAAAAAGAGTAAATTTTTCTTTATTAAATATCCTCAAGTATGCGCAGCAAAAAATCATTTAAAAATTACAAAACACATGAAGAATTCTTTTTCAATTGTAACTCGAATTTAATATTTGTCACGAGTAAACAAAAGTTGTCTTCCACTAGAAATGCCTTCAATTGTCGGGTAGCTTCTTGCATCGCCAAGTAGTCATCCATCCATCTCTCTTTTAACCTGAAATCAATCTAACGTGTATGCAAAAGTCAGCTACGCTGAGTGAGTTCATGTTTTATAAATTTATACAAACAAGTAATTTGTCAAAATAAGATTTAACAAAATACCTCAACCTCAGAGTTAACAATAAACGCAATCCGCTAATTTGTTTTTCCGCAAGCAAAACAAAATTCAAAGTCTAGGATAGGCATAATATGCCTATTTACCTCAAGACTTCACTTACCAATTATACAATAAGCGCATCCCGCTTATCAACACAAAGTACAATCCAATCTATGTAAGCCAAACCAAAGCTAGAGATTTAAAGCAGGCATATCCCACATTTGTCATAGCTCAACTTATAAAAATACACATAATATAATTCAAACCAAAACTAGAGATCAAAGTAGGCATATCCCACCTCTATCATAGCTTCGTTTATAAGAATGCATATAATATGAACTATGTAACAATCCTGACTCAAAACCAAGACCAGAGATCAGAGCAAGCATATCCTACTTCTGTCATAGCCCAGTTCGACATATCAGGTAGCTCTCGACATAGTCTATTATATATAATAATAACAAGTACAACATAAATTAAGCAACAACCATGACACAAAACCAATACCTTAGCTCAGAGCATGCATATCCCACTTCTGTCATAACACAGTTTCTAAGGTCAGGTAGTCGCCAAACATAGTTTATATATATATATATATATATATATATAGAAACACATATAACTCAACCCTTTATATACATCTATATATAGGTACATTCATTTTTATATACGTATAAACATATACAACTATCCGAATTATTTTATTCTGGTGGCCTCCAAACATGTAGGTATAACAACATAAAATAACCTACTCGCGTTTTAAGCCCAGAAAAATATTTGAGTTAATATGGATTTTGTTCGTTCACAAAAATATTTATAACTTCATAAAAATATTTTGTGACTTTATAAAAATAATCATACTAGTTTAGCATGCATGCCGAAAATAATAACTAAAAGAGTGGGCGCAAGAACTCACTGGTTGCAAAGCTTCCAACCCCGTAAGCGAACAGTCTTGAACTGCTTCCATATGCGAAGCAAGTCTATCTCTATGCAAAACTCTAAACCGCACGAAATCAAATTCGGATCACCCTGGACCATTCGAACCCGGGTACCCATGCGCGTCCACCACTTCCATTCATACCAAACCATATAGACTTTCATATCCATTTAGCACACACGCGTCCATGCACCAAAATTACTACATTAAACCACCACCATGTCATGCAACTTGTTTTACCTCATAGTCACTTCCATCATTCCTATGCAACATGATTTATCTACTTAAGCACAAACCCTTCATCATAAACCTTTAACAGCATGTTCCACCAAAAT
This sequence comes from Ambrosia trifida, assembly GCA_028751855.1. Taxonomy (NCBI): domain Eukaryota; kingdom Viridiplantae; phylum Streptophyta; class Magnoliopsida; order Asterales; family Asteraceae; genus Ambrosia; species Ambrosia trifida. The sequence goes on along the minus strand of CM054128.1, from coordinate 56,520,362 downwards.
TATTCCCACGCATAGTGGCGGATCTAGGATTTTTTCCAGTGGGTTCACTATTTTAGATGGTCCAATTTCATAGGATCAGACATATAAGATTTTGGGCCGGTTCGACGGTTCGGATCAGGTATAAACTTATGGTCATCACATAATAAAAAATATGATGCAATACTAAAAACATCTTCATTAGAAATTTTAAAAAAGCAAGTTTTGAACTCATGATCTTTGGTTTAAAAGGAGGGAGTCTTAACCAATCAACCACAGATCAGATATGCTTATCGGTTCATGCAAATTTTTCTTATGGGTTCATGGCCTACTTTTCATATATATTTCTACTAAAAATCGAAAACCGAGTGGGTTCGCCTGAACCCGTCGCCTCCTTCTTAAATCCGCCCCTGCCCACGCAGAAGAATTCCTTACACACACTCACCAAGTTCATCAACGCCCTACACTATTATCACCACCATGTTACGCCATATAATCCGTATTATGATCATTACAGGTTACTAGAGCCGCTTTGTACGCCGCTTCACGACAACTGTCACACCCTCAAAATCCACTTGCAGAGTTTTACCGCGAGGCGCATGACAAACCAGGATCCAAGTCAACGATCACAATAAACAAATCTAAATGAACATATGCATTTTCAAAAACATAGTTTAAAATCCCCAAATACAGCGGAAGCTTATTCTCAAAACATAATCCAAAAGTAACCCAAATATTCAATGTTTGAAAAACCATGCAATCCTAACTAGACGCCGTGCAGACGCGTGCGCCCTAGTTCCGTAGTGCTACCTTAGCGACCTGAGAAAACATGTAAGAGTTACGTCAGCACAAAAATGCTGGCGAGTTCACAGGTTTGTAATTAAAGTACCAAGTTCAACCTGTCCATACTATATCAATTTGCAAACCAAAGTACGCTAGCTAGGCATATGTTTTGTTACTTCTACGATTGGAAAACCATTACTAACTCGCAAACCAGATGTTGTGCCCGAATAGTAAACCTGTTCCTGTTTGAGACAATATGCACTCGCCCGGCCCTCCAAGCCGACGAGCGGGGTTGGTCACTCCCAGTAGATCTATTCACATTTTCCCGTTGTGCTAACCCGCACATTCATGGTTTCCCCCGGGACTTCCAAAGATCGTATAGTAAACCATAGAAACCCATAGTATGACAGTTGTTACCAAAACATAAGTTTAACACATGTTTTCTCCCCCAAAAAGTGAAACCAGTTAAAAGAGGGGCCGTAAACTCACCTTAACGTGCCAGCAAAGAATCCGAACAGCAAGTAATATATGCTACCGACACCCTAATAACAGTGTCATTAAGTGAGTATAGGCGTAATATCATTACACCATATAACTCGTTTGTCCAAGGCGTTTTAAATGTTCAAAAGCGTGTAAGTGACACCTAGTGATTCTACATGCATAAGTAAATCCTACGGACCCGTTGGTGAATACGTTGGTTACAATTAGTTTCTACATTCCGTATGTGTCTCAGACAAGTGTACTTCAGTTACATGTCAATTCCATACCACCTAAGACCTCAATTAATCACATAAGCACATAATACACAATCTGTGTTTTCAGGACAGATTTGGCGCCATCAAAACGAATTTATTTAAAATAGCAAATCAGTGAGTTAACCTCCCAAATTTTTACTGAATTTTCTTTGGGATTCACTTAACAATACCTATTTTTGTTTTGTCTTAAATCCAAACACACAAATAATTAAAATTCGTCTAATACATCTATGTTCAGAAAACCTTCCTAACAGGTCAGTTTGGTAGATAAATTCCCAAAAATTGTGTATTCATCCAAACGGGATGAATCCACTTGGAAAACTCATATTACTCCATTATTAACCTTCTGTAAAATTTCACAACCCAAATCTTTATAAAACTTGATTTATGATGTTTCAAAGTTGACTCAGTTTGATACCCGAAATTCTGACCTGACCTATTTTAAATGAAAATTCCAAAAACATATCAAACGACATCCAAATTAGATGATTTTGCCCATTCTAAAAAGCTAAGACAATGTACAATCTATTCATGCAAGGAATCGATCAAACCAATTATTTTCAAGCCACGAAACAGACCCTACAAATCGACATTCAGAATCTGTCCAGATTCTAATCATGCAATATTATCAATTATATCAAACCCTAGTTGCATATTATCAATCAATAACACCTAATAATCATCATACAACATTAGTAAGAAACACATCTGATCAAAACCCTAATTATACATCACAAACATCATTATTCACAAACCCTAGAAGTCTAAAACATCAAGAACATACATAATCATGCAAAACATATAACATTCATAATATAACAATGTGCTTGACCCTTTTAATCTTCGTAATCATCATGTTTTAACTTTTATAAAATACTTTCAGACCTGGACAAACAAGGTTTTGATGTTTTAAAACAATTTAAAGAAGATTAAAACATAAGGGAATGAAGATTATACCACAAACACTCCAAAACAACCAACCGAACGCTCTCAAAGCTTCCCGATTGATGTTCTTGAGCTTTAGCAGGTGGTTTAGGGTTAATAATTCGTGTGGGGCAGAAAGGGGGTGATTAGGGTTGAGTTTAGGGGTTGCATGGGGGTTAAGGATGCTTAAATAAGAGTTTAAGGCGGTTTAAACCCGTCAGACATGAGCGAGCGGCCGCTCGGGCCCTGTGAGCGGCCGCTCACAGGCCCGAGGCCCTCGTTCGTGTCTCGTTTCATCACCCGACGCGTTATCCTTTGATGTTTTCGTTATTTCAGACCGTAACAAGTGCAACCCCATGCATTAAGACCCTAATCAACCTCATACTCCACTTTTAGTGATTTTTATTAACGTATTCGGTTTAGGTTCACATAATCACGTATGGTTTTCACATAAATTCATCAACTATCACAGAGACACATAAGTTCGTTATTCACCAACGTCCGAGGTTCACTAATCATGTAATCACATATTAACTCACAACAATGCAAGTATGTCCCATCTAGCTATCTAGCTAACCCTAGTTAAGTATAATATACGCGTGACTCGCTAAGGTAGACTTTAATCTAGACAACGTTGTTAACCAGAATTTACTGGGTGTCACATCATCCCCACGTTAAAAGAATTTTCTTCCCAAAAATTGCACAAGTACCAAAAGGAATAACAAAAGAAACAGACAAAAGATAGAAACCAAGAGAGAGATTTACCCGAGTTGTCACATCATACCCACGTTAAAAAGGAATCTCGCCCCGAGATTCATTCAGCTGCAGTGGTAACATATCAAAATTCGAACGCTTCCTTAGGAAAGAGATGTGGATACTTAGACTTCATCTGATCCTCCCATTCCCAAGTGTACTCTGGTCCCCGGTTCGAGTTCCAGCGAACCTTAACAATGCGAATCTTGCTATGACGTAGGCTACGAATCTTGTAATCAAGAATCTCAACAGGTTCCTCCACAATCCGAAGACGATCATCAACCTTGATCTCTTCCAGTGGAACAATAAGGGACTCGTCAGCCAGACACTTCTTTAAGTTGGATACATGGAAGACGTTATGTACGTTGCCGAGCTCCGTCGGTAAATCAAGACGATATGCCACCGGTCCAATCCGTTCCAGGATTGTAAATGGGCCGACATACCGAGGGTTGAGTTTGCCACGCTTCCCAAAGCGTATGACGTCGTTCCACGGTGAAACTTTCAGAAGTACTTTGTCATCAACTTGGAATTCCAATGGCTTGCGACGCTGATCGGCATAACTCTTTTGCTGGTCCCGTGCTGCTGCCAACCGGTTACGAATCTGTACGATCTTTTCCGAAGTTTCGTACACTAACTCAGGCCCAGTGAGTTGACTCTCACCCACCTCAGCCCAACAAAGAGGAGACCGGCATTTCCGCCCGTACAGTGCCTCGAACGGAGCTGCCTTGATGCTCGTGTGGTAATTGTTGTTGTAAGAGAATTCTACTAACGGTAGGTGAGCTTCCCAACCTTTGCCAAAATCGATCACACATGCTCGCAGCATGTCTTCTAAGGTTTGAATCGTGCGTTCACTCTGACCGTCAGTTTGTGGGTGATAAGCTGTACTCATGTCTAGCTGGGTACCCAAAGCCTTGTGCAAAGACTTCCAGAAGTGAGAAGTAAAGTGGGAGTCACGATCCGAAATAATAGAAACCGGCACCCCGTGCCTAGAAAAAACTTCCTTTAGATAAAGACGGGCCAAACTATCCATGGTGTCGGTCTCCTTAATAGCGAGAAAATGGGCTGATTTCGTCAACCGATCCACAATCACCCATATCTTATCATTCCCGCTCGGTGACTTAGGTAGTTGCGTGACGAAATCCATTGTAATCCGTTCCCATTTCCACTCCGGAATTTCAGGTTGTTGCAAGAGACCCGACGGTTTCTGGTATTTTACCTTGACTTTAGCACAGGTCAAGCATTTGCTCACGTATGAGGCTATATCCGACCTCATGTTTGGCCACCAGTAAAGCACCTTTAGATCTTGGTACATCTTATCCGAACCAGGATGAATAGAATACCGGGACTTGTGAGCCTCATCTAAAACAGGCTCCCGAAGTCCCCCGAATAAAGGAACCCATATGCGTTCTGCGAAGTAGTGCAGGCCATTAGGCCTTCGCTCGAGGTGCTTGTCGGCACCGTGCATAGTCTCAGCTTTAAGGTTTTCCTCCTTCAAAGCTTCTAACTGAGCAGAACGAAGTAGGTCAGGTAGAGAGGAATGAATGGTGAGCTGCAACGCCCGAACGCGACGAGGATTAATTGATTCCTTCCTGCTCAAGGCGTCTGCTACTACATTCGCCTTGCCAGGATGGTACTTAATGGCGCAATCATAGTCGTTCAGGAGTTCAATCCAACAACGCTGTCGTATGTTCAAATGTTGTTGGTCGAAAATATGTTGAAGACTCTTGTGATCGGTGTAGATGGTGCATTTGGTACCGTACAAGTAATGTCTCCAAATTTTCAACGCGAAAAACCACTGCACCCAATTCCAAGTCATGGGTGGTGTAGTTCCTCTCGTGCACCTTGAGTTGCCGAGAAGCATACGCAATCACTTTCTCGCGTTGCAACAACACGCAACCAAGACCATGAATAGAAGCATCATAGTAAACAACGAAATCATCAGGGCCGTCAGGCAAGGACAAAATAGGAGCAGAACAAAGTTTAGACTTCAGTTTTTGAAATGCTAACTCTTGTGGTTCACCCCAGGAGAATTTTCTATCCTTCTGAGTAAGAGTGGTGAGGGGTTGAGCGATCTTCGAGAACGCCTTTATGAAACGACGATAATAGCCCGCAAGGCCTAGGAATTGCCGCACCTCAGTTGGCGTCTTTGGTGCTTCCCAGTCCTTGATCGCTTCGATCTTAGCTGGATCGACATGGATTCCTAGTTCATTAATGTAACACCCCAACCGATGGCGGAAACATCGGGATGTCACGTATTGATGATTGTTCAATAGCTCATGGTAAATAATAGATTTCATTATATGATTTAAATAAATTACATACAATTGTTCTAGAATTTGTACATCAAATTGAATAAACTATACACATATCTTCAAGCATCAATTCAAATCTTCAAGCATATAGAACCTGAAACATGTTAAGTTGAAAATGTTTTGGGTCAACAAAAGTTGGTGAGAATTACATAGGTTTTTGATAATTGAATAAAAATGTTGTGCAATTCATGTGTCATGTCAATCTAGTCCATATGTGAGAACATACTAGAAATAAATCGAGTGCATAACCAATCCTGATGACTGTTATAATATGATACATACCATACGCTCATGGTCCACTTGAATATGTTATACGATAACAAACACCCACGCTACCTTTGTAGGAGGCACGTATCCGGGTGGGATTGTCAGTCCAATAGATCTATCAATGTTTACCGCCGGCTTGTACGGAGTTAATGATTATGCTAGAATGGTGCTTACTCTAATCATGCTCAAGACATAATGCAACATAGAAAACACATAGACACATTGATGATTGAATTGCATAAATGATGTTGTAACATGTTTCACCCCAAAAATGGTGATAAATAGAAAATGGGCTATGTAAAACTCACCTTAGCAAAATGTTATGTCTCGAAAAAAAATAGAATAATGTGTTGTGAATGTATGCGAGGCGAATCCCAAAGACTCAACAACGTAGCTAGTCCAAATTGAAGAAAACGAAAAAGAAAGAATATCAAGCTTCCAATTCGCCAATTACAAGAGCTTATAATCAAAGCTTCAATTGTAGAAGTAATAGACTATAGAAGATCGATTTAGAGGTGCAAAGTATAATGGGTCATAGGTGGGTTTTTATACTAGTTTTGGATTCAATTAGCCATTAAAATTGGTCAACACCATAAAGTAAGGTTTTATGATGAATTGACTATTTGACTAAGACTTTGACTGTTTGACTAAGACTTTGACTAGGACTTTGACTATTTGACTCAAGGCTTTATTTAAAAAAAAAAAAAAAAAAAAAAAAAAAAAAAAATCTTGTATGTGAAAAAAAAAAGAATTTAGAATCATATTATTATTATTATTATTTATATACATTTATGTATGTATATAAGTTGTGAGTTAGGATAAATAAAGACTTAGGCACATTTGTATAATATTAATGATAAAGGTGTAATAAAAAAATATATATATAAGGGATTTTTATGTATTAAAATTTTGGGGAAAATTTTGCGATGTTACAGTCTCCCCTACTTTTGGAAACTTCGTCCCGAAGTTTATTGAAAACACAGGGTTGAAGGTGATTGGGTAGAAATTAGGACAAGGGTGGTTTGGAAAGTTTCGAGTTAAGGCATGATATAAATTTATAGATAACAGAATAAACTGTTTCGAATAATTTGGGTAAGAGTTTTGATATGTGTGAGTTTTAAGGGTTGGATTAGGTTCATCTGATATAGCAAGGAGAATAAGAATCTTAAGTTTTAGGACTCCTAAAAGAAATGCATGAGTTGATTGACTATAGAAAGACTAAATGAACTACCAGGTAACTAGAGTTTATAATTGGTTATTTACTGAAAACCTTGATAGAATTTCACACTACCTTAACGTACCTGTAAATTCATGATTACGTTCCGGACCGCAATCACCCATTTACCTTACATTAGGGTTTTGTGTCCTTCTATAACTCTAGACACACATGTAAAATAATGCAAAATAACCTTGTGATTGAATCGTTTACAATGTATCCAAAAATGAGTCCAACTGTTGAGTAGGAAAAAGACTTCTACCAGTCAGTGAGTAAGAACCTCTACCGATTGTTGAGCAGGTGCGATAGCCTCTACCAGTCGTTGAGCAGGTTGTAGGGCCTCTACCGACTGTTGAGCAGGCATGATGACCTCTACCAATCGTTGAGTAGGTTATTTGGTACTCAACTAACTGTTGAGCAAGTACTTCATCCTCTACCAGTTGTTTGATTAAGTGTACCAATTATTTCACACATAAATTGCAAATTGATAATATGTACATATAAACAATCAAGTATCAAGCATAGCATGCGAGTTGTAATAGTGTTGTCCTAGACAAGGTTAATGACTCTAGGTGTGTCTATAGCAAATAGTTTATATTCCATGATTTCTAGTATCAAATGTTTAAGTATGGTAGATAATCGAATCCTCATGTATAACTAAGGATTATGTTTGATGCAACACACAATCAAGTTTCAATAGTTTGGTTATCATGGGTAACTAGCTCATGTGTGAGAAGGTGAAGGATATGAATTTAGTTCTTGAGAGGATGATGAAAAATTCTTGAAGCAGAATCAAAGTTGTGAGAGATAGTGAATGTGAAGATAGTTGATAAAGAGTTTATTTTATAGTATGGAGATTATATGATTTGAGTAGGGTGTTGAATATTTAAAAAGTGGCTAAGATGGTAAGGTGAAGTGTGATTGTGAAATCCATGGATGGTTATGAAATGAGATTGATTTAAGCTGTAAAATTTTGAGATTTTTGAGCTTAGTTTAAGGAAGGTGAGTGTAATCATTTATTCATTAATTAAAACGAATAAACGAAAACGTTGACTTATCAAAACTTCTAGATTCTAATAACATAGTGAAGACATGCTTTAGCCTATAAGTGAACACTCATCCCGAGAATTCCCAGGTAGGCATCCGGGTCCCTCGTCTGATTGGGATATATGCGCAATGCCAGTCCTAGACAGAAAACTCAGAATACAGGCGTTCACCCTTCCAGATTGCACGTGTTCGTTATTAAAATCTAGAACTTTGACGAGATCTCAAGGTGGTTCAGGCTAAACCTGAGGATTGTCCTATTAGTCTAAGAGTAGATCTTGTGATGGAGAGCAATCTTCTTGTAGGGGTTGAAGTAGGGATAAGAAGTAGGAGTGAGATAGAGAATAGCAAGTAAAAGTTGCAAGTAAAAGGAGCAAGTACTGATTAAAATCCTATGGTTATAGACTAGATTATTTTTTTTTTCTAATAACCTAATTCCCTATAATCATGGCTCTGATACCAATCTGTAACACCCCAACCGATGGCGGAAACATCGGGATGTCACGTATTGATGATTGTTCAATAGCTCATGGTAAATAATAGATTTCATTATATGATTTAAATAAATTACATACAATTGTTCTAGAATTTGTACATCAAATTGAATAAACTATACACATATCTTCAAGCATCAATTCAAATCTTCAAGCATATAGAACCTGAAACATGTTAAGTTGAAAATGTTTTGGGTCAACAAAAGTTGGTGAGAATTACATAGGTTTTTGATAATTGAATAAAAATGTTGTGCAATTCATGTGTCATGTCAATCTAGTCCATATGTGAGAACATACTAGAAATAAATCGAGTGCATAACCAATCCTGATGACTGTTATAATATGATACATACCATACGCTCATGGTCCACTTGAATATGTTATACGATAACAAACACCCACGCTACCTTTGTAGGAGGCACGTATCCGGGTGGGATTGTCAGTCCAATAGATCTATCAATGTTTACCGCCGGCTTGTACGGAGTTAATGATTATGCTAGAATGGTGCTTACTCTAATCATGCTCAAGACATAATGCAACATAGAAAACACATAGACACATTGATGATTGAATTGCATAAATGATGTTGTAACATGTTTCACCCCAAAAATGGTGATAAATAGAAAATGGGCTATGTAAAACTCACCTTAGCAAAATGTTATGTCTCGAAAAAAAATAGAATAATGTGTTGTGAATGTATGCGAGGCGAATCCCAAAGACTCAACAACGTAGCTAGTCCAAATTGAAGAAAACGAAAAAGAAAGAATATCAAGCTTCCAATTCGCCAATTACAAGAGCTTATAATCAAAGCTTCAATTGTAGAAGTAATAGACTATAGAAGATCGATTTAGAGGTGCAAAGTATAATGGGTCATAGGTGGGTTTTTATACTAGTTTTGGATTCAATTAGCCATTAAAATTGGTCAACACCATAAAGTAAGGTTTTATGATGAATTGACTATTTGACTAAGACTTTGACTGTTTGACTAAGACTTTGACTAGGACTTTGACTATTTGACTCAAGGCTTTATTTAAAAAAAAAAAAAAAAAAAAAAAAAAAAAAAAAAAAAAAAAAAAATCTTGTATGTGAAAAAAAAAAGAATTTAGAATCATATTATTATTATTATTATTTATATACATTTATGTATGTATATAAGTTGTGAGTTAGGATAAATAAAGACTTAGGCACATTTGTATAATATTAATGATAAAGGTGTAATAAAAAAATATATATATAAGGGATTTTTATGTATTAAAATTTTGGGGAAAATTTTGCGATGTTACAATTAACCACATGTCCTAGGAACTGAACTTCGCGTAACCAAAAGTCACACTTTGAGAACTTAGCGTAAAGTTGTTCCCGTCGCAAAAGTTCCAAAACCAAGCACAGGTGTTCCTCGTGTTCGGTCTTGTTCTTGGAGTAAATCAGGATTCATCAATAAACACGATGACGAACTTGTCAAGATACGGTTTGCAAACGCGGTTCATCAAATCCATGAAAACCGCCGGTGCGTTTGTGAGACCGAAAGGCATGAACAAGAACTCAAAATGGCCATAACGTGTACGAAAGGCAGTCTTTGCAACGTCAGCTTCCCTTACGCGTAACTGGTGATAACCGGACCTCAAATCAATCTTAGAGTAGTAGCTAGAACCCTGGAGTTGGTTGAATAGATTATCAATACGTGGAAGAGGATAACGGTTCTTGATGGTCACTTTGTTCAATTCTCTGTAATCCACACACAATCGAAAACTTCCATCCTTCTTCTTAACGAACAGAATCGGGGCTCCCCAAGGGGAAGAACTTGGTCTAATGAAACCCTTGTCCAAGAGTTCCTGTAACTGACTGGACAATTCCTACATCTCGGGAGGTGCAAGACGGTAGGGGGCCTGAGCAATAGGAGCAGCCCCCGGTACAAGATCAATACCGAACTCAACCTGACGATGGGGAGGAAGACCAGATAAATCACCAGGAAATACATCAGGAAACTCACGTACAACAGGAATATCGTCGAACTTCTTCTCATCGGTAGAGGAAACAGATAAAAGTGCCAAAACGGCCGAATAACCCTTTCGAAGATACTTAAGGGTTTCATGCTGGAGATGAGATTTAGCGGAGCACCGCCCTTGATACCGTACACAGAAAGGAATTCTCCATCAGGGAGGGGAATCTGAATAATCTTGTCGTAACAAACGATCTCAGCGCGATACAAAGACAACCAATCCATGCCTACAACAACGTCAAAACTACCCAAAGGTACCGGCATAAGGTCGATGGGGAACGACAAACCCGACAACTCTAGTTGACACTCCCGCAGGATACAAGTAGCCTCAATCTTTTTACCGTCAGCCAACTCAATTACATACTTAGCCTCTAATGGTACGGGTACTACATCTAGCAGTCGACTAACTTCCATAGATATAAAACTTTTATCGGCACTGGAATCAAATAAAACACTAACAGAGCGATTATTGAGAAGGTATGTACCGGTAACTGTGTCAGGATCCTGTCTAGCCTCTGCGGCTCCAATGACGAAGGCACGTGCATTCCTGCCACCGCCCCCGTTGTTCCCGTTACCGTTTCTATCCCTCACATCCCCGCCCTGCTTCAGTTTCGGGCACTCCTTCTTGTAATGCCTAGTCTCCCCACAGTTGTAACAACCATGTTTTCCCGTAGTTCCTTGAGCAGTAGGAGCCAGGGTAGTACTTGGGGCCTGGGTCGATGGAAGTGTCGCCCGACAATCTTTAGCAAAATGCCCAAGTCGCTGGCAGCGATGGCAATGATTACGGTCGCAGTCCCCCTGATGATGACGCCCACATTTGTTGCACTTAGGTAATCTCCCCGCATAACCACCCGGTTTGGTACCAGAAGAAGAGGAACCCCCGCTATCGAACCTCTTACCCTGCTGTGATGATGCTGGCACAGATCCTTTTCCCTCATTATCCCATTTACGCTTGTTATTCTCCGGGGCCTTGATAGTCGAACCCTTAGCAGGCAAGATACCCTCATTCACCTTCAAATTTGTCATCCTGTGAGCCGATCGGACCACCTCTGAGTATGTAGGAAGATTCCCTGCAGCCACCAATCCTGCGATCTCTGGTACTAGCCCCGAGATATAGTGTTCAATCCTCCTGTATTCTGGCACATGCAGATCAGGACACAGCACTGCCAACTCATTGCGCCTTACCGTATACTTTTCAATCTCTGACCCGGTCATCTTGAGGTTCCACACCTCATGCACTAGCTTCTGAATTTCTTCCCTTGGACAGTACTCTCGCTTCAGTAGTTGAACAAAATTTTCCCATAGCATAAGCCTCCCCTATACCCATATTCTGGGTGATATTGTCCCATCAGGTCAAAGCAACATCCTGGAATAACGCAGTAGCATACTTGACTCGATCCTCTGGGAGACAGTTGCACATCAGAAACACTGACTCCACCTTTTCCAGCCACCTGAGCAAGCTCACCGCACCCTCAGTGCCAGAGAATTCCTGGGGCTTACAGTCCCGAAACATCTTGTAGGTAACCACTAGCGTTCACAAGATCAAAGCTAGATCCAACCCAGGACTATCCATTCAAACCCAGAGCTCACTAGGGCTTTCATGCATTTCGGTTTATGATTTTGTGTGCACCCAAAATGATAAACCGCTCTACATGGTCCTCCAAGTGTTCTCCTAGTTCAAAGTTCAAATCACCGAACATAGACTCTTAGCTATACACCGTAATGCTACGGTAGTTTATGGCAAGTGTTTCTATTGGAGTATGAAAGGGAGATGTCCGAGCCTTGGACAAATCTCAAGAGTACACGATTTACCCCAATATACCACACTGCCTAGAGAGCAAGTAACCCGACCTAAGATAGAACGGATGATGTAACATAGGAAGGTCAGATGATTTAGAGACACTCCGACAAGGCCATACGTAATCCACCATAATGTTTAGTACTATGTGATCGTCTAGTGTGTGCGACTCGGCTATAGACTAGACTCTACATGCAGTCCTAGTTCACTATAACCATTGGCTCTGATACCAATCTGTCACACCCTCAAAATCCACTTGCGGAGTTTTACCGCGAGGCGCATGACAAACCAGGATCCAAGTCAACGATCACAATAAACAAATCTAAATGAACATATGCATTTTCAAAAACATAGTTTAAAATCCCCAAATACAGCGGAAGCTTATTCTCAAAACATAATCCAAAAGTAACCCAAATATTCAATGTTTGAAAAACCATGCAATCCTAACTAGACGCCGTGCAGACGCGTGCACCCTAGTTCCGTAGTGCTACCTTAGCGACCTGAGAAAACATGTAAGAGTTACGTCAGCACAAAAAATGCTGGTGAGTTCACAGGTTTGTAATTAAAGTACCAAGTTCAACCTGTCCATACTATATCAATTTGCAAACCAAAGTACGCTAGCTAGGCGTATGTTTTGTTACTTCTACGATTGGAAAACCATTACTAACTCGAAAACCAGATGTTGTGACCGAATAGTAAACCTGTTCCTGTTTGAGACAATATGCACTCGCCCGGCCCTCCAAGCCGACGAGCGGGGTTGGTCACTCCCAATAGATCTATTCACATTTCCCTGTTGTGCTAACCCGCACATTCATGGTTTCCCCCGGGACTTCCAAAGATCGTATAGTAAACCATAGAAACCCATAGTATGACAGTTGTTACCAAAACATAAGTTTAACACATGTTTTCTCCCCCAAAAAGTGAAACCAGTTAAAAGAGGGGCCGTAAACTCACCTTAACGTGCCAGCAAAGAATCCGAACAGCAAGTAATATATGCTACCGACACCCTAATAACAGTGTCATTAAGTGAGTATAGGCGTAATATCATTACACCATATAACTCGTTTGTCCAAGGCGTTTTAAATGTTCAAAAGCGTGTAAGTGACACCTAGTGATTCTACATGCATAAGTAAATCCTACGGACCCGTTGGTGAATACGTTGGTTACAATTAGTTTCTACATTCCGTATGTGTCTCAGACAAGTGTACTTCAGTTACATGTCAATTCCATACCACCTAAGACCTCATTTAATCACATAAGCACATAATACACAATCTGTGTTTTCAGGACAGATTGTGCGCCATCAAAACGAATTTATTTAAAATAGCAAATCAGTGAGTTAACCTCCCAAATTTTTACTGAAATTTCTTTGGGATTCACGTAACAATAACTATTTTTGTTTTGTCTTAAATCCAAACACAAAAATAATTAAAATTCGTCTAATACATCTATGTTCAGAAAACCTTCCTAACAGGTCAGTTTGGTAGATAAATTCCCAAAAATTGTGTATTCATCCAAACGGGATGAATCCACTTGGAAAACTCATATTACTCCAATATTAACCTTCTGTAAAAATTTCACAACCCAAATCTTTATAAAACTTGATTTATGATGTTTCAAAGTTGACTCAGTTTGATACCCGAAATTCTGACCTGACCTATTTTAAATGAAAATTCCAAAAACATATCCAACGACATCCAAATCAGATGATTTTGCCCATTCTAAAAAGCTAAGACAATGTACAATCTATTCATGCAACGAATCGATCAAACCAATTATTTTCAAGCCACGAAACAGACCCTACAAATCGACATTCAGAATCTGTCCAGATTCTAATCATGCAATATCATCAATTATATCAAACCCTAGTTGCATATTATCAATCAATAACACCTAATAATCATCATACAACATTAGTAAGAACCACATCTGATCAAAACCCTAATTATACTTCACAAACATCATTATTCACAAACCCTAGAAGTCTAAAACATCAAGAACATGCATAAACATGCAAAACATATAACATTCATAATATAACAATGTGCTTGACCCTTTTAATCTTCGTAATCATCATGTTTTAACTTTTATAAAATACTTTCAGACCTGGACAAACAAGGTTTTGATGTTTTAAAACAATTTAAAGAAGATTAAAACATAAGGGAATGAAGATTATACCACAAACACTCCAAAACAACCAACCGAACGCTCTCCAAGCTTCCCGATTGATGTTCTTGAGCTTTAGCAGGTGGTTTAGGGTTAATAATTCGTGTGGGGCAGAAAGGGGGTGATTAGGGTTGAGTTTAGGGGTTGCATGGGGGTTAAGGATGCTTAAATAAGAGTTTAAGGCGGTTTAAATCCGTCAGACATGAGCGAGCGACCGCTCGGGCCCTGTGAGCGGCCGCTCACAGGCCCGAGGCCCTCGTTCGTGTCTCGTTTCATCACCCGACGCGTTATCCTTTGACGTTTTCGTTATTTCGGACCGTAACAAGTGCAACCCCATGCATTAAGACCCTAATCAACCTCATACTCCACTTTTAGTGATTTTTATTAACGTATTCGGTTTAGGTTCACATAATCACGTATGGTTTTCACATAAGTTCATCAACTATCATAGAGACACATAAGTTCGTTATTCACCAACGTCCGAGGTTCACTAATCATGTAATCACATATTAACTCACAACAATGCACGTATGTCCCATCTAGCTATCTAGCTAACCCTAGTTAAGTATAATATACGCGTGACTCGCTAAGGTAGACTTTAATCTAGACAACGTTGTTAACCAGAATTTACCGGGTGTCACAACAACTGGCCTCCACCATCGCTTATGACCACCATAAGCTGCCACTTTTGGCTTCATCCTCACCGAAACCGAACCCTATGAAACTTCCGGACTCAGGGCTTCACCCGAACCATACCTTGGACAGATATCAAGATACTACTGTGTCGTTTTTTTTTTTGTTAGCGTGTAAATCTAAATCACATAACATATTTATGATGAATTAAAATATGAGATGGATCTTGAATTAAAAAGAAGCAAAATCCTATCGTCTCACGTGTTATAATAAAACATTTATATACATATAAACCGATCAATTCGCTCAGAAGCATGATCAAATGTGTATAAGACCGTAAAACGGCAAGCAAACAAATAAGTTATCTTATATTTCGATACTTGAATGCGGTAGAGTTAGAGTAGAACATAGCGGTGGAGGCGCTACTATTCCAAACAGTAATGAAAATCGAGATGAGCAATCGGGTTATCGCGAGCCTGAACCAAGAAGGAGACGGTGGCGAGTGGTTGTTCTTTTGAGGTTGTGTGACCGATTTTCTTGAGCAAAATGAGAGAAGTGCTATATAGAATTTTTGAAGTGTTTCCATACGAGTGGAACCTCAAACTTTAATAGAGTTTAATTCTCGGTTTCCATATTAATCTATACATATAATAAACCAAAGCCATTTTAATGACATGGCATTCAAAGAGACATTCTCTTCCTTGAGTGTGTCATGTGTAATCCCATGTGGCATTGAGATATTTTAGAAAAAAAAATAATTTAAAAACAAAATTGAATTTTTCACCCTCATGTTTCCTCTCATAATTTTTAAACGTTAATATCTTTAATATACGAGAATTTTTAAAGAAAAAAATTATACCAAATTAACGAGCGTTTTATTATCTTTCCAACGAGTACCATAGTGCTATATAAAAAACGGAGAAATTTTTTTGTGGGGTTTTGTTCATACAGGAAAAAAACACAAAGTGTTCAGGTAAATCATTAATCATGTATAGACAAGTCACTAATTATGTTTAAATCATAAAATATGAATTTTTTTTTTCAACCAGAGCCGAATAGGTTAATAGAGTTATAGGTTGTTTTAAGTTAGGTATTAATATTAGTATGTTAGAGTTGTATATTTGTTTAGTCTTTATGATAGGTGTTAATATTAAAGTTACATTAAAGTTCTACATTCTTTTAGGTTAGGTGTTAGTATTGGAGTTGTACATTGTTAATTTGTTTTAGGTTAGATATTAATATTAGAGTTATACATCAATCTATTTCATACGTAAAATTGATGTATCACATTAAATTTCTCAACCCGGGACGCTCCCGGGGTATAATCTAGTAGAAAATAACAAGCATTCAAAGGTGACACCATAAATCTCGTAACTCCGGGTCATATGGTGAGTTTAATAAGGACACACACCCTTTGCCTATTTAAGTGTCAAACTATTTCCATTATTTTGACAATTGCCTCCCAAAAACATTTAGTTTCAAAAGCATGCCATTCTTTTCTCATTTGCCTTTAAAATAGAGAATCAAACTTATTTTAATTAAAATAAGTTTGCATACTAATTGCGATAGCATTTGAATTTTTTTTTATAATTAACCAACGAAATTTGATTAACTCTTTTATCGGTCTATTTAAATAAACTATTACGTTAAAACCTGTCAACGTATCCGTTTAATAATCACCTGGGTGACCAATTCGGTTAAACAATTACTCGGCGAATTTTCGGGATGTTACATAGCAAATTTACCTTCTATGACAGTTAAAATGGTATATGTCCAGTCAAATGCAAACATAGGGAAGCAAATGGGTATGTATGCCTCTTCTTAAAGGCTTTGGTATATGTCCAGTCAAATCATCGTGTTCATCAGAAATAACACAATCAGCGAAAAAAACCTAAATGAAAACAAATCAGTAACAGATAGAGTGTGGACTTTAGATCAAACATCAACATGTTTAACCAACTACATTATACTCTAAAAAAATGGAGAACTTTAATGTAAAGAATACCAAGGTTATATGCTTCTGATTTAGCTAGAATACTGAATTGATAACGGTCACACGGCTGCAATCAAACTTCAACTTGCTCATCACCTTCTGCAATTCATCCACTAAATGCCATTCAGAATTTGTGAATATAATTTCCTGATCATGCAAACTGAGAAATAAAAAAATATTATGGAAACTTTTTACCATAGTCAGCCCAAAGCAACTAATTATCTATTTAAATTATGATTGATATAAAAGCTTACTTTTATGTATTCTCAACTTCTTGATTTCCAGTTGAAACGGGGTGATAATATATGAACCACTCCCACACATTTAGAATACATATGAGTTAAATAAAACTATACAAATAATAGACTCGTTTAGCTAGCGAGGCAACTCGATTAGTAAAGCTCGGGCCTGAGCTCATTTGTCAAAATTAGAATTCATGCCTTCACATTTCACAAGTAGATCAACTGCATATAATCTGATTTAACAACCCAATAACCCAATGTTTATAACGACCAATGACAATTCAAATCAAGTTATAATATTAGCACTACAGTTAGTGAACCAAGCAATTATATGAAATCATCAATTAATTAATGAACTAAGAAAATCTTCAGATTAATTCCTAAAACAAAATTGAATACAAAACCATATCAGAGAACAAAAATTCATCAACCAGATAAGTTATAACCACATATGTTTGACAAAAACTTCAAAGAATGTAAAAATAAATCCTACAGTGTGTCATTCGACAATCTTAACAATAAGATCTTGAAACATATCATGAAAAAGATGCTAATTACAGAAGAAACTCATCTGGTTCAATTGGCGTAACTTTTTTCTAGCAAAACACAAGAAACTTAATTAATATCAAACTTTAAATTGAATATCTATATATGATGACAATCAAAATCAAAACAGACCTATGAAACATCATGAATCTTGTTCAAATCCTTAGAGAATTCAAATGCATCCCACTGTTATAATCGATTAGCAAAGAAAGATGACAAGCTCTTATCGATGGATAAAGAGTATTTTGAATGCCGTATTAGGGTTTTTGAGAAAAAGGGTTTTAGGATCTGAGTTTGATTTGTTATGAATGTTTAATAAATGAAACGGAATGAAGATGAACAATAATAATGGAAAGTGCAGCGGAATAGTAAACTATAAATCATAACAAACGGGATAATTGCTTTTAACTTGTACTTCTCATTAATCAACACAGATTCAGTACAGTACACAATTTCTCCCCCTCAGCCTGATCACTCACAGTGTTTGTCTTAAGAGAATGTTTGGAGTGATGAATAGAACAGTACATGCACTGTTCTATTTATAGAAAAACCTAAACTCTGATGACCTATGGCTGACATCACCTAAGACAGTGACAGCTAACAGATATAACAAGATAAAACATCTGATCAATACAAACATTGTTACATTGGTAAACACTGATGACTAAACGTCTGATGGGGTAAAACTCAGATGGCTTGAATCATCTGTTGGAGCCTAAGTGCTGTTGGCTCCAACAGACCTTGTGTCTTCATCAGTCTTTTGGCTCAGCAATTGTTTCTCCAATCAGTTTTTGGGATTAGCACTTGTATAGCAGATGTTAGGAGAACAACAGTTGTTAGAGTCAACAATCTTTTGGGAGGATCATCATGTAAACTATTGTTTTATTCATGATCATATATATAGTATGTTTTGGCTTTTAATATCATCTGTTCTTCTTCGGTTTCAGCAGACCCAACAAAGGGTGAGATGAACCGAGTGGAAAAGATGAAACAATGGATTGGAGTTACACAAACAGAAAAGAAAAGAGATTACTAGATTAAAAGGTAAACATAGGAGTTTAATACCATCTTTTGAAGAAATCGAACTGATTAAAGGAGATACACAAAGGTGAATGATTGAAGAGGATGACGGCGATGAAGCGTTAGGGTTGATAGAACGATCTATTTTGACCCTAGAAATGGAAGCGACGGAGAGCGAGAGGGACATGTTCTGAAGATCTTTAAGTTGGTGCAGCTGATGAAGGACTATAACACAACAAAAGTAGCATACAAAAGAAGAATCGGGACCCATGCAGTGTTGTTGTGCATGATTTTAAAATCGTTTGTATCGTTGTGCTACTGTGAGGCATGATGTTGGATGGGAAGGTCTCGAGTATGGGTTTAGGTTCATTCCTTTTATAGATATTCTGAATAGAGAAGCAAATAAACTATTGACTGTTGGTTGGTCTATTCTCATTCTTTATGTTACTGACGTTTTTGGTGATTTAATTTGTATAGATTTTTTATATAGTTGTATTTTATATTTTTACTGCAGATGTTGCTGGTAGTCTGAGTTGGTGTGGTGATTTGGATGTGTTTGGACAAACTCCAAAATTAACCCAACGGATGAGCTTTTATCTTCAAGATTTGGAGTAAGCATTGATTTGAATTGTTATAGATATTGTTTGTTCTTATGTTTCCAAAACTTAATCCATACAATCATTTGTGTAATAAATGTCAAGAATTAATGAACTCCTGTAAGGGGGGATGGGCGCCACCAGAATTGGACACGGGTACCCCATTACCAGCATGTTAATACCGCAGCCACCGGTGCTGGTAGGGTTCCCGTGAACCATTTTTTGGTTCTTGTTACCGTGCTGATACAAAGAAACGTTCCTTTTCCCGACCAATAAAAATATGCCACGTTTTTCTTTCACCTTTGACCGTGATTTTTGACTGTGTTTTATTTTTTGACCGTTTACATTTTGACCTTTTTTTTATCTTTTACCCCTATACAAATCATACATTCACATAAAATAATTCCCACGGTTAACTTTCATTAAAAATTTAAACAACATTAAACAATAAACATTAAACGAAATTAAACATTAATTATTAAATAAATCTCGCAACATTCGCCATGGCGCAAAATGGGTGAAGTTACTCATTTGTGCATGTTAGTAGTCGCCGCGCATGACTTGGATTGCAATGGCTTCTTGAAGATTAGGGTGCCTCTCCATCGTGGCTTCATAGAGGACGTTCCAACGGAGACACCTGGACCAGAGAAGAATCCGTCACGGTACAGATTCCAAATGGTTGCAACGGTTTAAATGTAACGGTAACAAAATTAATTACCGTCTGCTTATACAACGGGTAGTTTTTTTGAATTTAAATGAAATATAATGAAAGAATCAGTGGAGTGCTACCTACAAAAAAATGTTTCAGTGAAGTAAATCAGTGAAGTGATGTGGCAGTGTATAATTGGTTAAAACCGGTGAAAGAAAAGCTTATTTATAGGAGTGCCCCTTAAGGCATAACAAATGTAATAAGAATATACTCCTAAATTAATGGAGTTCTACCTCATTTAGTGATGTAATAAATGTTGCATATCAAATCTTGAGTTCCAATTTTTATATGTATTTACAACCTTAAAATTATTGTTTGCATATAGAGGTACCATTTTACGATCTACCATGTGGAATAATTATGTAGTACTGTTTAAGAACCTCATTTCTAATAACCCAGCTACTGAGCATGTGATGTCTGTTATACAGCATGGGAAAGTTAAGGACTGAAAAGGTAATTTTGTGTTAGACTTGTGGTTTTTTAAAATAACTTTAATGTCAAATGAAGTTACTAAGTATATGTATATTGTTATATATAGAACAAATTACCGTACAAAGCGACAAGTATGAAACTCGGCTGTTTCTGAATGAAGAAATTGATGAAGTTGACCAGTTAAGGAGGAGGTACAATATTTAGAATAATTTTATACATAAAGCGCAATATTTTATACTTATATTTGTCATTTTTTATCCTTGTAGGTCATTTTGCATACTAATTCTTTGTACCTTTTTTTAGTCTTCTTAAGAAGCAAGCACAAGAATCTGGTTCTACCTCTCAAACACTACAGTCCTCCCAGTCTGTTTACCCATTACATCAAGAATTCGTTGTTGCAACTCCAAAGAAAGATGTTGACGAGCTTAGCGAGATAGACATGGTTTCAATATTTTTTTAATAGCTTTCATATTTCTTGATTTACTTTGTTACATCTAATTTGTTTTTTATATCTAAATGAAAACAATGTTGAATATATTGTTGTATTGCAGGCAATGTCTTGTGTCATGGTTACAAGTATAAAAATTATGCAAGAAGGTTGTGGTTGGTTTTATGTTGCATGTAGGAAATGTTTCAGAAAGGTGCAAAGTAAATCAGAGTATTTACAAAATGCTGCAAAAGTTTCTGAATAAATTCTGAATTTGCCTGTTATGGCTTTGGTTTGTCCTAAATGTGAGTGTGAATGTACATACATCTCACCAAAGTATGATAAAATTTTTATTTACACTTTGTTCAATTTTCATATGATTTCATTCAACTTATTGTAAGTTATGTATTTCAGGTTTAAGGTACAAGTTAGGGTTTAGGATGAGAGTGGTAGTGTGTCATTTGTGTTGTTTGATAGAGATGTGTCCAATATTGTCGGTTCATCTGCAGGTGATATAAGGGAAAGACAGTTGAATCTTGAGGATAGTGAAGGGTTACCTCACGAATTATTTCGGTTGGTAGATAAGCTTCTGGCTTTCAAGATTTAAGTTTCTGAATACAATTTTAAAAATGACTACCGTGTGTACACTGTTAAGAAGATATGTGATGATCCTGGAATAATTGCTGAGTTGGTTATGGGCACCAAAGATTGTGAAGTTGACTGCTTTTTTTTTTTTTTTTTTTTTTTTTTTTGAGCACTTCTTAGCTCACTCAGGGAGATGGTGAATACAAGTGTGCTAACGTTGATGAATCTTCGCAGGGTGGTTTCCAAGTGTTGTTAAAGGTGAGTATGTATTTTTGCAAGTGCTTTTAGCTGTTGACAGAGTTTGTTTTCTTCATTTTAACAGTTCATTAGTTTTTTTTTTGTGATTTGTTTCAAGGATGTTGTGTCTGTTATTGCCGACTCTTTCATCGTTGAACCTTTAAAGATTTTTTGGTACAAGCCCCAATAGAAAAGAAGTGTTGAAAATACTGATATTTTAAATGCTGGTGACCTATCCACTACTGCCAAAAGAACCCGGAAGAGATTATCTAAAATGAAAAGTTAGGTGGTTATAGAGTAACATTTTGTATGAACTTTAGTAGAAAGTTTAATTTTTTGGGAATGTTTAAAGTTGAAACATGTGTATGTCAATTTTTGGAGAACATATTAACATTTTGTGAGATGGTAATTAATTTCAGGTTATGACTTTTGAACTTGAAATTTATTACTATGAATATTATCATTAGTTTTTGCCTAAAACATTTAGTGTTTTGTTTTCAAATAGTTAATTAAAGTAAATATTGTCAGATTAATTAGAGTCGAGATGTTTTTGACATTGATACTTTTATCAAGTACATTACATCTGTTAGAAACTCCCAAAATACTATCGAGAAACAACTGTTAGCAAAACATTTGTTCATACAAAAGGTGGAAAGTAAATGTATGATAATAACTTATTATTGAAAGCTCTGCGGTACCATTAAGTAGGAAAACGGGTTTAATCAAAGTGTAATTTTGATATATCATAAAAAATATAACATATGTTATGTTAAAAAGTGTTCTACTACAAACAACATATTTTCCAGGAAATCAGTTCTTTAGTCTTCAACAGACTTTTATTCTCATTTGTTAATTAATCTTCAGTCTTCAACTTTTTGGTTTATTTGATGGTATGTCTGGTAAGAGAAGTTGCTGAGGACGTACGTTTCTGTGCAAGGGTATTTTGAGGATCTTGATCTTCATTAGGATAAATTGGCTTTCGAGGGAGTGTTGGATCCTTTTCTCTGTTTATCTCCAGTAGTTTGTAGGTTTCAACCAAAACTAATTCGGACCATCTAACAACAGATTTCATATGACCATATTTTGTTGCAACTAACTCTTGCCTCATTCTCGTAAACTTTAAAGCTCTTTTAGAATCACTTTCTTTGTCCTTCTTTGAGTCAGCTGGAGTTATTTTCTGATTATTATGTTGTTTAAGCAACTCTTCAATTTTGTATATTTGAGCTCTGAGTTCTTCAGAAGTCCAACCAGCAAATTGCCTTTTAGTGACGTTGTAAAATTGAGCTTTAAAATATGATCTATGAATTCTTCTTTAAATTGACTCTCCAATTGAGAAATTGGAGTTTTCTCAGACATGGACTTGCTCAGATTCGTTACAAACTGTTGCATTTTACTAAGCTTTTCAAGCTGTGTTTGCATGATTCCATGAACAATGCTCTCATCTTTCCCTTCGGATAGTTGTTCAATACTCATTTCAGTCTGTCTGACTTTCATGTCGAGATAATCATCAACATTCTTAGGTTTGGAAAAACCTTCAAGAGATGGGTGTAACACCCCAACCGATGGTAGAAACATTGAGGTGTCACGTAGTGACAATTGTTCAAAAGCTCATGGTACTAAAGTGTAACTATTCTGTTCAATGCTTCAAGTTACAATTACAGATATCATCAAGTACAAATACTATTCCACACGTTGTCTTGATTAAATCTTTACTAAGTCCACATGTCCTACATGAAATATCACAACAATCAACCTGAAACATGTAGGAAAATAATTTGGTCAACACAAATAATGTTGGTGAGCATACCCAGTTTTGTATACGTATAACATAAGTTTAAATAATAAGATCTACAATTCATGTGTCATGTCTCATTCAAGGCAAATATGAAAAATACGTAAGTACATAACGCAGGCCAAAATCAAACCTCTTATGTGACAAAGATTAAAGCATCAACAATGACCTAGGACTTCCCACAAACATAGGTACTTTCCACTAGGCGGGTTGTCAATCCAAATAGCGCTATCCATTGTTAAAGTCGGCTTGTACGGAGTTAATGATTTCGTAATGATTGCAAGTATACTACGTTTACGTTTAAGCATAAAGCACAAGAATTCAATGTATAACACGTGTATGAATTGTATGTAAAACGTTTATGAATATGTGTAAGTGTAAGTTTCATAGGTGTACATGTTTCACCCCAAAAGTGTAAAAATGAAAAAGGGGATAAGTATACTCACAGTTTTGCTAAGCGTGGTAAATCCAAACAAAACTCGTCACAAAATAAAAGTTGGGAATTCTGAAGAACTCAACCTATACGAATAAGAATACTAATAAGGGAAAATGACTTAAAAGTCCAAGGTATCTAGAGTTCTAAGGTATTAGGGTATGCTCAGTCGATTTGGGGAATTAGAGTTTTTACGATAATCAAATTAATACGTATCTAAAAACATATGATTTAAGCCTATAAACATGATTAGGTTGTCTAATTATCACCGTTTGAATATTTGATTAAAAATATTCCAATTAATTAAGACAAAAGGATTTAGTTAATTATTTAAACTAAAATTTGTAAATAATTACAATAATTTAAAATAATTGAGCAAATAATTATACATTACACAAATAAGTCAAACAAATGATGATTATGGCTTTCAAAATCATAAATATCTCTATTTTATAAAAGTTATATTTATAAATCAGGATTTAAGTATTATGAATTAATAAATGATTCATTGTATTTAAATAGGCATAAATATAGTTAAAATACAAGATATGGTTCAAAAATGATATTTTTGTGAAGAATAAATACATTATGATGAAAAATGATCAAAATAAATTTTTCATAATTTTTCTCATTTTATTTGTATTTAAAACTGATTTATTGAATTTTAAATGTATTTAAATAATTAAAAATAGGAAAAGATATAAAAACTAAATATTTCTTGTCCAATAAATTAAGATTAAGTTTCTGAAGTATAAAAAAATTATCACAATTAAAGTAAAATGATAAGACCCGATTAAACATCAAAACCCGACATGTTTAAATTACGATCCATTGCACTATTACGATTCATCACAAAATACAACCAAACAAAGATGTAATGATTAACGGAAATCAACTTTTTATTAAAATTTAAAATGATTAAAGTACGGGGACCATGAATGCAAATACGATAAAGTCTGGTAAACATGCAACTATCATAGTCTCCCCTACTTTAGGAAATTTTGTCTCGAAATTTATTTACAGGAAAACTATTAAATTTGTTTTGAAGGAACGGCTAAAATATTGCTAAAGTTTTATGATTGGTTAAGAAAACACAAGGCTTGAGAAAATTAAAAAAAATTGTTTGGCAAGCGTTGTTTTTTTTTAATTAGAAGTTTTAATTAGTCTTAGACAAACACACAATGTAACGATTAAATGGCTCTGTCGGTATATGACAAAATGGGAATATTGTTACGTATTATGAGGCCAGGTTTAGGATGAACAAAATATTTGAAATCGGAAAGTATCTTGTGTCTTATGATGGATTTGAAATGTGATAGAAAGTTGGTTTTTGTATAAAGCCTACCAGGATGATCAAGGTTCAAAATTCACTAAGAGTTTCACAGAATCTTAGTAGCACTAAATCCTACTGATAATGGTAAATAGGAGCACGATGCATAAGTTTGGACCATGGAGAGAATGAATGTGATTAAGTCACTGACCAAGATTACTTAAGATTAGAAAGAATGGTAGGAACTTCGCAGAGAGTGTCACTCTACTCAAAGAATAGAGATTGGAGCCAAACATGATGTTTAAGTTTAGGTTTAACACGAATGACTTACACTAAAGACTGACTAGAGTTTGTTCTTGGATTGACTTCTAGTTTCATTCCCGATGCACCATTGGTGTTTATATATAGGGTGTACCGCAACTAACCCACCACACCTTTGATACTTCAAAAATGTACTGAAAATCTCTCCAAAAACTCTAATAGAATTCCACACCACCTCAATGTACCTGTAAATTCGTGATTACGTTCCTGACCGCAATCGCCAATTTACCTTACAATGGGGTGTTATGTCCTTCTACAACACTAACTCAACACATTAAAATGACTGAATGTTTGAAGACTATGCAAAAAGAGGGGTGTCATGTTTTACGCATAGCTAGGGTATGATGAGGTCCTTCCCTTCGCCAGGTTCACCTCCTAATAGGCACACATCGTGACAGAGTAAGCATATGCTTAGTTTCCCTTAAGTCGAAACACATTCCAACCTGAGAACTAGTTTTCCTCGTAAGCTTCCATGTTAAAAAAAATAATACTTAACACGTCAACACGAGCACGAACACTAACTTGGTTCATTAAGTCACGAGTGAAAAAAATACTTTCACACCTTAACTCTACCATGAACACTAGTTTAGTCCGTCGATTCTCTATGTCATTTGGTGTATCAAATGTCCACAATCCAAATGTTTGCGCAAAGAGTAACTTACACATGTTTAGTTCAGGGATATGAATAACCTATCTTGCTAACAAAATATGAAGCCTAGAATATGCAGGTATTCTGATTGCTCATAAGTAAATCATATCATTAATGTTCACATATCACGTATTTTGGAAATAAGGTATTAACAGGGCATATGAAATCACGTAGCACAATATTGTATCAAACCAATTGTAACATACATTTATACGTGTATGAAGATCGTAACACAAATAGTCATACAGGTTGTTTATGTGTAATAAAGATTCACGTAAGTTCTAGCTATGACATGAAGACTAAAGCACACAGAATCCATGCAAAGATAACAAAAAAAAAAAAAAATTGCAATCTAGGTCAACAATTATGTAATATCCTGATGAAACGATAACATGTTAAGAATTTCCTTCTATGAACATATCGATCCTGCCTAATGATTTCAGGTTTAAGAAAATATATGCGTGTGAAAGTGTTATAGTCAAAAGATCAGATTTAAAGTGAAGTTCCAATTTTCAAGTCTATACGAAAATGTCTAAATCTCAAATAAAATCATATTTGTAGGTTTTAAGAAAATTCCTTGCTTTTAAACATCATAAATGACTATGTCAATTTCTTTAAATAAGAAAATACATGATTAACATATATTATTGAAATTAAAGTTGAAACTCAAACACATCAAATACTGAATTAAAATCGATACAAAAGAAAAAAAAATTGGAAAAATAAAACGAATGTGTTAAATGAAATCACTCCGCGTTGATATCAAGGTGATGAAGTTGCTCCTTAATTGACCAACAAAGCTCACTTATTTTGGTTTGCTTGCAGACTTTTTACTTGACACGTGCTACAAGGTGGTGGTTTGAATGATCTCAGGTGCCCTGATAAATTTTTTTAGAAAATTCTTGTATATCTAAATTTTCTGTTAGTTTTGTATACTCCAGTTCATTTATTGAATTTTTTTTTCTCTAAATGCGAAATGTTTGACGAATTCCAAATTAGACGTGAGGAATTTTAAAATAGTTATTACCAACAATCGTTAATGGTGGGTAGTTTGAAGAAACCATGAATTGATAAAATATTTGGTAAGACTAATATGTAAATTACCAAGCCATCCTTTTTTTGAGATCAAACTGTGTCCCCACACAAGGTATTAGGTCAGGTATGGTGTACTATGGCTGCATAAAATATGTACTGGATGAACGAGAAAACCCTTCCATTATTGGATCATGAAGTGTTGTGCACTTGGGATATAATAATGGGTTATGGAAGGTTGTTTGTATAAAGGGTTGTTGCAGTGGTGCAATGTACTGAGTATAAGAAGTAAGTGTATATATGTTTTGGTTAAATAGATGAGTTTTCCTTGCAATAGTTGATTAGGACACCCCAAAATTTAATGTGTCAGACACTAGGTTAAGGATGTTGGTAGAAATCTGTTTAGGATAGTAATGGTGACGGGTTAACTCCTTTAGGATATGAACCAAGCCTCCTACAAAAAAGTCAATGAAAAGAATTTGAAAGTACAAGAAAAGCACAAATGATTTTAAATTTGCGGGGTATTGGCACATTCACTAGACCAAATGAGTATACTTTTTTGTCGTCATAGAAAAACATCACTAAAAGCAATCATAAAGAATCGCGAGTTTTGGGTTCACAGTTTGACTAAGTATAGTGAAAAAATCACTAAACAGCCATGAATGATCATGGGAAGCAAATTGTAGCATAAAGTAATAATGACGAGGGTTATGAAACGTTGATATGATATTTTTCAAGAATCCAACGCAAAGGAATCATCATATGTTATAAAAAATTACTTTGAATAAGAAATTTATACATTCAATTATTATGAAAACTGGAGCTTAAATATAATTATAGATTGCAACATGAAACTCATGGGGTATAACGTATAAAGCAGTTCATTATGAAAACTAGAGATCAACGATGAAACATAAAACAATGGATTGTTCCTATCTAGTCATAAGACTCAACAAAAACTTTGATTGTTCAAGAAATCGAACTCAATTGGAGATTAATAAAGACGTGCTTTAGCCTATGAGTGGATACTCACTCCAGGAATCCCCAGGTAAGAATAACAGGCATCCACCCTTTCAGATTGCACGTGTTCTCTCACGTAGAGTTCAACACTTTGAAATAATGAAAATTCAATGAAAAGGGAAAGTAGGCAATTAAGCCAAAAATGTCCAGCATGCTCCAAAGTGTAGACCTTTTTCCCCAAGTAATGTCACTCCTCAAAACCCATGATGAAGAAAGAAAGAAAGAATTGGAGAGAGGTAGGGGAAAGAATGAGAGGTGACAAAGGAGAAAGGTTAGTGGAGCAAATAACAAGTAAACACAAGTAAGGTCAAGTATAGGTTCTTAGTTATAGTCTAGGTCATTTACTAATAACCTAATTCCCTATAACCACGGCTCTGATACCAATCTGTAACACCCCAACCGATGGCGGAAACATTGAGGTGTCACGTAGTGACGATTGTTCAAAAGCTCATGGTACTAAAGTGTAAATATTCTGTTCAATGCTTCAAGTTACAATTACAGATATCATCAAGTACAAATACTATTCCACACGTTGTCTTTATTAAATCTTTACTAAGTCCACATGTCCTACATGAAATATCTCAACAATCAACCTGAAACATGTAGGAAAATAATTTGGTCAACACAAATAATGTTGGTGAGCATACCCAGTTTTGTATACGTATAACATAAGTTTAAATAATAAGATCTACAATTCATGTGTCATGTCTCATTCAAGGCAAATATGAAAAACACGTAAGTACATAATGCGGACCAAAATCAAACCTCTTATGTGACAAAGATTAAAGCATCAACAATGACCTAGGACTTCCCACACACATAGGTACTTTCCACTAGGCGGGTTGTCAATCCAAATAGCGCTATCCATTGTTAAAGTCGGCTTGTACGGAGTTAATGATTCCGTAATGATTGCAAGTATACTACGTTTACGTTTAAGCATAAAGCACAAGAATTCAAAGCATAACACGTGTATGAATTGTATGTAAAACGTTTATGAATATGTGTAAGTGTAAGTTTCATAGGTGTACATGTTTCACCCCAAAAGTGTAAAAATGAAAAAAGGGAATAAGTATACTCACAGTTTTGCTAAGCGTGGTAAATCCAAACAAAACTCGTCACAAAATAAAAGTTGGGAATTCTGAAGAACTCAACCTATACGAATAAGAATACTAATAAGGGAAAATGACTTAAAAGTCAAAGGTATCTAGAGTTTTAAGGTATGAGGGTTTGCTCAGTCGATTTGGGGAATTAGAGTTTTTACGATAGTCAAATTAATACGTATCTAAAAAAAATATGATTTAAGCCTATAAACATGATTAGGTTGTCTAACTATCACCATTTGAATATTTAATTAAAAATATTCCAATTAATTAAGACAAAAGGATTTAGTTAATTATTTAAACTAAAATTTGTAAATAATTACAATAATTTAAAATAATTGAGCAAATAATTATACATTACACAAATGGGTCAAACAAATGATGATTATGGCTTTCAAAATCATAAAAATCTCTATTTTATAAAAGTTATATTTATAAACCAGGATTTAAGTATTATGAATTAATAAATGATTCATTGTATTTAAATAGGCATAAATATAGTTAAAATACAAGATATGGTTCAAAAATGATTTTTTGTGAAGAATAAATACGTTCTGATGAAAAATGATCAAAATAAATTTTTTATAATTTTCCTCATTTTATTTGTATTTAAAACTGATTTATTGAATTTTAAATGTATTTAAATAATTAAAAATAGGAAAAGATATAAAAACTAAATATTTCTTGTCCAATAAATTAAGATTAAGTTTCTGAAGTATAAAAAAAAATATCACAATTAAAGTAAAATGATAAGACCCGATTAAACATCAAAACCCGGCATGTTTAAATTACGATCCATTGCACTATTACGATTCATCACGAAATACAACCAAACAAAGATGTAATGATTAACGGAAATCAACTTTTTATTAAAATTTGAAATGATTAAAGTACGGGGACTATGAATGCAAATACGATAAAGTCTGGTAAACATGCAACTGTCACAATGGGAAAGATAGTGATGATGGATCGTCTGTTAAGTAGAAAGATTCTATCGCACGGTATATTACTAATATATCAAGAGGAAATTTAGCAGCCAATGGTGGTATGTTGCATGATTGTGATGAGTGTGTTGATATGGTCATACTATTGGATGTTTGATGTGGAAACGATGAGATACGAATCGTTGGAATGGGTTAAGTTGTTGGAGGCAAAGTAGCTGGAAATGTGGTTGTTGTGGTTCTATTTTGAGTGGTGTGTGCAGAAAATACTCCACTTGATTCTGTAAAAGTGGTTTTAGGTAATGTTGATGTAACATTTGTTGGTCCTTGGAGGAGTATAAGGGTAGTTGTGCTAGGAACATTCATTGTTGTGCTTTCAGGTCCAACAGATGTTATTTGGATTGGTGATTCATGCGGTAATGTTGTGGATTGTCTAAAGGGATTTGTAGTGGTGATGACTGATGTGGTTATGGATTCAGTGGGTAGTGTAGAAAATACACCAGTTAATTTTCTAGCAGTGGTGTCATCAAAAGTTGAGGTTTCCATTGGTGTTTGTTGTTGTTGGCAAGTTGTTGAGAAGTTTATATGGTTAGCTGGTAACATTTGTTGGGATATTTTCAGTCCCAACAGATGTTGTGGTTTCAGTAGTTTCGGCAGAAGAAACAGTATTGCACTATTTTGGTTCCTGTTCCGCAATGGTTGAAACTGTAGTAGAAGCTGGTTATCAGATGTTTGATCTTTGTTCCCCTTTTTGGTTTCATGAACATCAACATCTGTTTGAAAAACAAAACTAAGGGCCGGCCAGCTGTGTCATATCCCGACTTTTCCCTCGTCGGTTGCGACGTTTGGTGCCTTTGCCAGCGCAGCGGAAAGTTGCATCTAAGACTCTTATTTCCTGAACGCCATTGCTAACCTTCTAGGATCCCCTATCCCAATATGCCGACTACTCCAACCGTGCCGTTACCGAAGTTTAAACCTGAAAGACATACTTAGAAAGTCAACATAAAGCTGGTGAATTCATAAGTTTTGCAAAAATAATTCCACAAGTTTTTATAAAAGAGTTTCCGTAAGTCTGAAAAGATCATTCTTGTTAATACTATGTCATAAGAACGTTAGCTAGACGTTAAGTGTTTTTACTACTACGGCTGGGAACCCATTACTGAACATGTACCAAATGATGAAGCCAGCCCAGATCGACTAGGTTACCGATGCCTCGATAACCCGATAGTTAGAGACAATATGCACCCGCCCAGCATCCCCGTCGTCGAGTGGGGTTTGTGAGGCCCAATAGATCTATCCACATTTTCCTCGTTGTGCATTCCAGCACATTCATGGTTTCCCCCTGGGACTTTCCATAAAAACCATATAGTAACATAAAGTGCCCATAGTATAACATGACCTTTAATAAGTACGTAAGTAGCATGTTTCTCCCCCGTAAACAAAACGGTAAAAGTAGGGCCGTGACACTCACGCGCCCATTTCATTTTTCAAAAACTTGTTCATTTGGAATTCCTCAGGTTTGCATAAAAGAAGCATGTCTTCCACCCCGAAAACATTTATAAAACAGTAAAAAGTGGGGTCATGAACTCACCTTAATTTCCATGCTAAGCTAGCAAATAAAGTCCAAGCCTCGACCGGCTTCCTCGTGCCTAATTACCAACAAAGGACACCTTTACAGTCTATCACAAATAAGCCTAACTTATTATCTGGATAATAGATAGCTTATCCAAGTATCTAGACTAGTGGGTATTAACCCGAGTCTTAAGCATTTTAACTCGTCGAACCGATCGTGACTTAAATATGTTTTATGCGACTTAATACTCAAGTTAATCACTTGTTACTATTCGTGTATAAACCACGTTGGACCAATATTATGAAACGTATAACTTATCCCGAGCCGTAGCTCGTCTTATAATTATATTTTAGGAAAATACTCTTTGATAAAAATATAAGTATAGTTATTTAAAACTGATCCATAACAAGTGTCGCTACTTTTACAAATCCGAACATTTAAGTTATTCAAAACTTTGCTTGTTGTAAAAATAGTTCCCAAGTAAAATGTATACATATTTTTAAATCCAAACAATAAACATTATTTAGATACCGAAAACATTTCGAAAACTCGTCATACTTGACGTTCGGCGAAACTATATATAATATGTTTTCAAAATATTGTCCGGGATTTACTTATTATTGTTAAACATATCTTTTGTCAAAATGTCACTATTTTTCATAAATACACTTATCATGACACTTAGGGAACTTCATTTATAAAAATATGCGACAATTGTATTTTCGTTGCGCCGTGGATTTTATAAAAATTTGGGCAGAGTTTCCTCTGTTTTTGTACAAACCAGGCGGCACAAGTCGCCTACAATTTTCCCAAAAATCATTATCCAATACAAGACTTTATACGTTTTGACAACTTTTCATATATAAGCTACTTATTTATATTTATATAAATACACGAAACAATATATATTATAGTCCAACCAATTTAGTCCGATATCGATTTTATAAGTCACGCCTTTTACATCCAATACCAATCGTCCGATATAATATATAGTTACCGTTTATTATTATTATTATTCGGTTCGTTCGCGAGTCCAAACTATGTTATGAATATCAATGTATTTATATATATATATATATATATATAATATCCACAACAATAATACAAATACGAATTAAAATATACCGATTCGTACGCGCGTAACCCGAAGCCACCTCGAACTCCGTGTAGACCGGAACCAAAGTTTGACCAGCTTTGACCGCGTGTTGACCGAGGCTTGACCATCCCGATCTGACCCGAACAAGACCCATACCGAACCCAATCTCGTACCGAATCTGACCCGAACACCAAAACCGCCAAACTTTGACCCGAACCGCAACCAGATCTGAACCAGACCCGAGCCGACCGACTGACGAGCAACCCGCAAGTAGAGATCCAGGTCTGACCCAACCGGACTTGACGAAACCCACAGCCGACCCATCTAAACCGGAACCAAACCCGATCCAGCTAAGACCACCGAGAACCTGCTGCTTTTCGTGAACCATCCACCATACTCGACCACAACAGCTCCGAGCCGAACCACCACGAAATCCCGACCAAAACCCACCTTCTTCTTCGCGAACCTGCTGCGTTTTATAATTGCTTACGGGGTCACAGCCCTGCACCGCCACCTTCTACAACCACCACCATCATCTGCCTCGTACCACCCCCGTTCTCCACCAAACCCAACCCCAAACAACCGGAAACCACCCCGCCGCCGCCTCAGCTCCGGTAACCACCACGCAGCCACCACCTCTGAACCAAGAACAACCACCCCTGAGCCGCTTCAGTACCCGACCTCCACATTCGGGTCGTGACCAACCCGAAACCAACCCAACCCCACCTCAGCCACTGTGGGCTTTCCGGACCACCACGCCGCCGCCACCATCCCTAAGGTGGTCGGCCGGCTTTCATTAACAGAGGGGAGGAGGAGAGGGACAGAGGGAGATGAAGAGAGATAGTAGAGAGAGAGATTGCAGAGATTTGTGTGGGGGGGGGTGTTTGGCTACGGGAAGAAATGAAGGGGAAGTAGAAGGATATGTGCTTTTATAGTTAGGGTTTGGGGTAGGTGAGTTATACCGCGTATCGAACCCGTATAAACGTAAAACGTCTCGGTTTCTATTTAGGCTCCATAATTAATTATAAAAAGTAGTCGGTTTTGTTCGAAATACAAAACCGAGCATAAATATAAATATTTTCGATGCCCGACGCGTGCTTTCAGTTCGCGCGTTTAAATCGCGTTAATTAAATCGGTCGCAGTTTCGTCTGTAAAAACGGCCAGTAAACTTCCGAAACTTAATAGTTAACAATATTTAAAATAAATATTTAATTTTTAATAATAAAAATCACGTCGGTGTAGATCGGAAGTTGACGGGTGTCACAAGCTGTCCTTAACAGATGATCTTTAATTGTTTTCATATAAGCTTTAGTATCCTTGTATAAAGCTTCCACTTTCATATTTATCAACTCCATCTTACAATTTTGTTTGATTTCTGCTAATTTTTGTTAGGCCTGGATAATTGGGTCAACTGATTTCCAGAGTTCATTGGCAACCTTAGTTATTTTCTCTAGGAGCTTTTCCTTTATTGCCTCAAATTATATAAATCAGGCTTCAAGTTTAGTTAGCTTTTCCGCCAAATTCTATTATTTTAAAGCATCGGCTAGATTAATAGGATCATCTGCATTCCTACCAGTTGTGGTTGTATTTGTTTCAATTTTATCAGCAACTGAAACTTTTTCTGAGTTGTGTACAGTTCCAACTGTAACAGAGGTTAAAACTGTTCTGTCAACTGTTGTTTCCTACAAGGAAGTTTGATTTGTGTAATCAGTTTCCAACTCTAAGACAGTTGTCTCCACATTTGTAGTGGCTACTTCAATTGAACTACCAACAATATTTACTTGCAATTCAGAAGGTGTGGTCTTCTCTGCCTGTGGGCTAGATGATTGATGTTTTTCAGGAACAGTCTCTTCTGACTGTATATTCTCAGTGATGGGTGATTGAGAGGGACTATTTTCAGTCTGAGATTTATCAATTGCCTCAAACAATAGATTAAAGGTATGTGGAAATTTTGGTGGTGCATGTGAGGGAGACGGTGGTCATTATTGTTATCTGCATTGGCTGAGAGGAAGTATCAACAGGTGTTGTTTGCTGCTCTTGTGTCACTGGAGTAGTTTCGTTTGGATTCTGAATGTAACAACCGGCAAAAATAAGGTAATTCCGTACTAATTAACTATACGCGATTAACATAATTAAATGCAATTATGTGTTGATTACTTAACTGAGGCCTTAGAAAGGTAGCAATTCCCAAATAATGCATAGGAATGCATATGTTTAATGACAAAACATGATAGGATCATGTGCGAGTAAATCTATCCGGTATGGACACTGGCGATTACCCGGTAAAAATTAAATAAGCGAAACGGATCCCGGACACCCGGGATATAAAATAAAATGTAATTTCACAAAATATAATGGGTTTTGGAACTCCAAAGCCATACGTGAAAGCTTGTTATACAAATCTCCCGGTAACGAATAAAGTGCGCGTACCGCACCCGATACGCGCATAACTTATAATTTCACCCGGCAAAAGCCTAAATAACTTATCAACGCTTAAACTGGACTATGTTTAAGGGTTATTAAAGGTATTTTTAATATCCGGATAACACGCGATTAAAACCCGAAAAATACCTAGACGGTACCCGAACGAGAGGGAATTAAACATAACAATAATGAGTATTATTTAGCAAAGTGGACCCCACCCAAACACCCCAAGGGGCCGGCCTAGGGCCACCCCATGTGATTAACTCTTCCAATTCTCCTTAATCCAAATATAATTAAAATTAATCATTGGTTTGCATGGGTTAGTATTGGACACAAAAATTCACCAAATCACCTCCCTTCTCTCTCTAAACCTCACGGCCAAACACCCCTCTTAATAATCTTCCACAAATCTTTCCATATCCTACATTATCTTCACTAAGATTACATAATCTAAGAAGGATATCAAGTGATCTTGGGAGGATTTGGAAGGGATATTATAAGCATCTTGTGAGCATACTTGAATCAAGAAGCCAAAAACTTCTTCTTCTTCTTCCCTTGAGCCGTAGCATATACCCACCCCACATACACTTTCTTTTCAAATTTTACATCTCCAAATCATCTCTAAATCTTCATCTTTCAAAACCCCATTGTGTGTTTCAAGAGCTTGGAGCTTAATCACTTGGAAGAACACACTAAACCCCACTCAAATCCAAGGTTTTTGTCTTCCCTAGCCTTGAGCTAGTAGTAAGTTTTTAACCTTGCTTTGATTATTAATGTTCATGTTATGTGTTCTTATGAGCAAGTTGTACATTAATGGGTAAAATGTGGTTTTGAAACATAAAGTCTTAATATATTTTACTAGAGTAAAATGGAAGAGTAATAATATGTAGATGGATCATGGATTTGATACTAGTAATGTGGTATTTCAAGAAAATATAAAAAATATGTACATACACTTAAGAAGGATGATGATTTGGGCATGGTTTATGAAAGAAACTTGAATATGTTAAAAGATGGTTTTAATCATCATAAAATGTCTATCTAAAGTATGAAATAAGATGGAATATGTTAGAAAGGCATAGATGAAAAAGTTACCAAATTAAAGTCTACTCACTTAGATGAGTGAAACTTGGATATGATGGACAAATACACCAAACACAAATATTAGTAGCCTTATTTATGAAATATAAGACTATTAAAAGTGGAATAATGTAAAAATAACCAAACATGAAGAAGATGGTTCTTTAAAGTCCACTAGTTTGGAAGAAAAATGCTAACTTTGGAAGTTAGGATGGAAAAAGTAACATTTACAAGTTAAGGGACTAATGTTGTAACTATTGAAAGTTGATGGACTAAAATAGATATTTTAGAAACTTTGGTCCAAAAATGCATTAACGGAAAGTTTGGTGTCAAAAGCATAAATAATGATTATTCCAAGTATAGTTTTGGTAAACACTAGTAACCTACTTGTGTATTTATTGAAAAATGTATTTTTATAAAAATGGAAGTTTATAAAAATAGGGAATTAAATTAACATAAGGATTTTATAAAAATAGAGGTTTTTATAAAATATTGGACAAAAGTAGAGACTTGAGAAAACTTGTACAAAAATGGATACTTTTATATAAATGGGAATATAAAAGTGTCGGAAACATTTTTGGAATACAAGTTAACAAGTTGGACTAAAAATACAAAAGTATATCTTTCCAAGTAATATGTGGTTATAAATAAGGAATATAAATAATATTTCTATAGAACACATATTGGAAGAAACTTGGAAAAATTTAACTATCGAACTTAGTTACATAAACTAACTATAGCAAATAAACGGACAAACTAGAGAAAAATGCCATTGCGGCAAAACGTAAAAATATATATATTTTAAGAAGTAAAATATATATAACGTGGGTGAAAATTATATAACACTTTCCTAAGTGTTAGAGAAAACATTCGTGGGAGAAAAACATAACGTAAAGAATTAAAAACGTTAAACAACGTATGGACTTAACAAGAAAAATCACACGTTTATATATGTATATATATATATGCTCGTCTCGACGAAATTCTAGTATATCTATTTGAATGGGAAAGTAGATATGCGAGAAGGAAAACCGAGACGAGTAAGCAAAATATACCTATATATATGTGTATACCGACGAGATCCTAGTATATTTATTTAAATGGGAAAATAAATGTGCGGCATGGTAAGTTGAGTCGGGCGTTAAGAATATACTACCGAACGATAAGACCTTAGCATATTTATTTGAATGGGAAAATAAATATGCGGCAAAGTGAGTCGAGTCAAGTCGGGTAATAAGAATACATTATATCGAACGATACGATCCTAAGTATAATTATTTAAATGGGAAAATAATTATACGTTAGGTAGAATCGTGTCGAGAATAATAGTATACAAGTTACAAAGAGTATTAACGAGAATAATACATAACTCGTAAGAAAAGGGGTAATCCATCGCCAATGAACCTAGGATACGCGTCTAATTAAACGGGAATTGGAACAACACGTGGTCGGGGAGTTGGGTGTACAACTTGCCAAGGCACATGCACTATAGGTGTAGTGACTTATACACCTAGGACGTTTGTAGGTGCGAGACCACAAAACTTGCTATCTTCCTTTTTGAGCCAAGCACAGATTCAGGTGAGTCTCACGGCCCCATTTTAAACTATTTTATGTTTTTCGGAGGAAAGATATGTTAGGGAAATGTTTGACGGGTTAAGTACTTGAGTTGTGATCGCCACTCGGGGTTGAGACCTCTCTACTATAATCATTAATTCAGGGAAATGAAACCGAAGGAATATTTGAATAGTACTATTGGTGCCTGACAAGGCCCACCCCTAATCGATAGCGTCGATTATGCATCGGCGTATGCCTGGGGTGCACGTATTCTGAAAACAAGTCGTAGGATACCGAGTAACGACTTGGAGCGGGGCATTATTATTTGTCTTGGTTTGGTTATAGGCTCAAGTAGAATTGTAGGAACTTGCAACTACTATAAATTGTCATAACATGGAAATTCCCAAGAGATAAAGTTTGATAAACTAAAACCTGTGAACTCACCAATATTTATATATTGACGACTTTTTAAACATATCTTTCAGGTAATTGATAGATGATGGACAACGTGGCAAGCTGGGTCGGGGGAATCTCTCATATGGGCGTCGGGTGTTTCAAAGGGGTTTCAACTTTATTTCCCAAAGATTTGGGATATATTTGAGAAGTCTCCTTAATGTATGAAAAAAAAAATTTCATTTATGTGTGAACATCAAACATGGTTTCGACGTCTTAAATAAATGACCC
The DNA here is from genome assembly GCA_028751855.1 of Ambrosia trifida. Classification (NCBI taxonomy): domain Eukaryota; kingdom Viridiplantae; phylum Streptophyta; class Magnoliopsida; order Asterales; family Asteraceae; genus Ambrosia; species Ambrosia trifida. The sequence goes on along the minus strand of CM054128.1, from coordinate 56,481,486 downwards.
ATTTTCTTAATTACTTATGATTTGCGTTAATCTTGGCTTTATGCTCTTGAACCGTCGCGCCACGTGTTTCCGCCATTGGCGTGGTGTGACACTGAACCTCTAGAGATAGAGTGTTTCTCTTCTTTTTCCTTAGGCTTATTAATGGTGGTTTCTTTGTTGAAATCACTAGAATGGGTTTCATAGCACTGTTTGTGGTTTCATTTTCACCAGGAACAGTCGGCTCGGCAACAGATGTTGTTGGTTGGAAGCATCAGTGTTTGTTTGTTTTTTAGAACTTTTACTTTTAATGACCTTTTCTTGACCTTTAACGTCCATCATTCTTGTAAAAGTTTCATTCGATAAGCTATTAATTGTAATAGCTACCCCTTTTCTAAAATCATTATCAGGCAACAACTTTTGTAAGTAGACGCTCAACAATCTTGGATATAGTAAGAAAGCACTACTAGATCCTGATTTTATAGCCTTCACATTGGATACTAAATCAGTAAATACTGTCTGGGATAAGTTGTAATCACTGTCCGTTAAAATTGCATATCCAAGATACTGTGTTTTCAAAGGTATCTCATTAAATGATGATGTCTTCGCAGATAGACATATAAGAAGGGTATGAATAAAAAACTTCATTGGTGGGGGGAAAGTTTCGTTTAAACATTGTTCAGGCAGTCAATTGACCGTCATACCCTCTCTTAATTAACTCTGTGTGAAGTTCATTTTTCAGAAATGAATGATTACCTTGCAAATCGTTTAGGGAGAATGTAGTGTAGATGGATTGCGGGATTATCTCGATATCTGTATTTCCAATCTTGGAGACAATTGCATAAGGCTTTTTTGTATTTTTAGAGACACTCGGCTTTATTTTAGAATGCTTTCAGAGTATCCACATATATTGGAGCATCGGTGGTGAGGTTGGGTAGGTATTTCGATTTGTAGAGCACATCGATTATAGACTGAAATTGATGGTTATGTTGTGTTTTAACTAGACATGGTAGATAGTATGGGGGGTTTTTAATTGAAGATCCATGAAAATGATTGAAAGAAATGTATTGAATTCGAATTAGGAATCGAATGAGACAGGAAATTTAAAATTTCGTAGTTGAATAGATTTACGTCGTAATTGATAGTGAAGCGCTTTTCTGGATTTTGAATACAATAAGATAGTGAAATATCTGGTTGGATGTAAGAGGGGTTTTAGATATGAAAAATTGCGGCTGGCGTATACAAAAGTGATGCTGACATGTCCAAAAGTTGTCTGTGAACGTCTGTTCATAAGTCAACAGATGTGTTAAAGATCTGTTCCATATGGTCAAGTGTGATTGGAAATTATTAATGGATGAAAGCTGTTTGAGAACAACAGTTGACAAGTCAATAGATGTTGTAAAACAAGATATAAAATATAATGAGGATACTTTAAAAACTGATAGACTTTGTGTAAGAACGCCTGTTGACAAGTCAACAGACGTTGTAAAACAGAGTATGCAACTTAATGATTAAGATTTTGAAATTTAGTTTATTAAAGTTAATGTATCCTGAATGTTAATTATAATAGTAACAAAAATTTCTAGTTATTAAAAATATTACTTTATTATTTTTCTGTTCCAATTTTGTTTCACTCTATATAAGATAAGGAAATCTTAACAGTCGTTTTTTCAATCTATATAAGATGAGGAAATCCCAACTGTCGTTTTTCAACTTTATATCCCTTGAACCATTGTCAGTTTCCAACTTTGCATCCCACATGCATAACGATACTTCGTTCAAATTCCCTTCAACCAGTCTTCTCAAAGATTCTTAGAGTCATAGAAAACTGGATTACCAACAATTCTCGGAAGATTTTTACAACCAACGAAAAACTAATTCTAGTGTTTGCTACATCCAGATCTTGGTTAGAGACAAGATTGATATATAGCGAAACCATATGTTTCGATCCATATAAGGAATGGCAACGAAGGGTTGTCGACCTTTCTTGTGATTATATTTAATGCAAGTGCGTCAGAAGTTAAATTCCGTACTTCGTTTGTTTTGTGTTTTTTGTTCCGATGACAATGGCAAGGGAAATCATTCTCTAGGGTTTGTTTGTTAGAAGACTTCTTTTATGTTTCCTTGTATTTTGTATATACTTTGTTAACTCGAATATTGTAAATTTGTTACTTGATATTTATGTAGTTTTTTTACAGATATTTGGATTTGTTGTTTTAAAAGATTTCTATCTTCTATGTAGTTTTTAACTCGAATATTTTATTGAAATTATGTAATTGCAATAATAAGTTTGAATGCTATAACACCTATTTGACAAATTTGTTGACAAGTAAACATATGTGGTAAACAATATATAGAATAAAATGATGATACTTTAAACAATGATAGACTTTTGTGTGAGAACATCTGTTGACAAGTCAACAGTCATTATAAAACAGAGTATACAACAAGACGAAGATATCTATCAATACGGTAGGATAGGTCAAAGATATTATTATTTTATCCAAAACAGAAGGTCCAATGCTAGAGTTAATAATTACGATTTTAAACTTAGTTAAAAGCAATATTTATAGGTAAAATAGTATTCTTTTATATGTTTTTTTTGTTATAAAATACATTTTCAATCAACAATGGAATACCAATAATAAGTGGGATAATTAAAAGCAATAACTATAGGAAAAATAAAAAAGCCCAAATGATTTATTGAATATTTTTTTGTAAAATTAAAAAGTTTATAATATTTAGCTAAAATAAAAAATTTCAAAATGTAAATTAAGGGTAACTTTTTTAGTTATTTAATATTAAAAATAAGCATTATACACAATAAATAAGTGTCGATTTTGTAAATATAATAATCTAGATTCTTCATTTCTTCAGTGGGTCTCATAGACTTTTTGCTGTCGCCACTGCAAAATAATAATTACGACTTTGAAACTCCGTTTTTAAATTTACAGCTTAATTTTTATATATTTTGTATTTAAATAATGTATTTTATCACTACTAATTATCAATTCAAACAATAGTCCAGATGGATTTACATTTGCAAACACAGACGTATGAAGTTTGCAGGAACAATGAATTTCAGTATTCAGATGAAATGTTCTTAATGGAAATTTTGGGGCATAGTGTTGTTGATGAAAAATTGGTTAAGTCACTTCATGTTGTAAGTTGGTTTTACTCTCATGACTTTGACATAGCAATAGCTAACTATGAAAATGGTTTTGAAAAATTATTCCTCCGAGAGAACATAGAGTATTCAGATGATTTGAAGTTTCTTGAACAACTGGACTAAAAAAGCATGAGTAACATTAATCGGAATACATTTCATCTTAATCTGGAACAAATGATCAGGGCAAGGATAATGTATTTGAAGGAAAATGTGGAACAAGTTATGGAAGAGTTATTCTCTTATTGGAATTCAAGTGATGAAGATGATGAAATTTAAATGTTTTCATATGCTTGCATTTTCAAATATGAATATTATTATAATGTTTATGGTTTGTGATTGAAAAATATTAATGTTAAACTTGATGGTTATTATATATCTATCTTTTGTTTCAATATGTGGTTTGAAAAAAATTGTAACTAATTAAGTTACATAAAGTTTATTATATATAAAACTGTGAGTAATAATTACCAATGCTTTGGCGGTTTGCTTCATCATTTGTTACACACATCAAGATTTTAATTATGAAGTTGAAAAGGTGTCACACCCTCAAATTCCACGTGCGGGGTTTTACCGCGAGGCGCGTGACAAACCAGGATCTAAGTCAACGGTCACAATAAACGACACTATAAGATACGTAAAATGTCATAAACAAACCATCTAGTTTTCATAAATCCATCGCTGCGGAAGCGTAACTTTATTACAACCCAAAATGTAAAAGTACTTAAGTCTGAAAAAGATAAGAAAATGCAAATGAATCCTAGACGCCGTGAGACTCCGTGCGCCTATCGACTGCCGCTACCTCAACGACCTGAGACAAACATGCTAAAAACGTCAGCAAATAATGCCGGTGAGTTCACAGGTTTTATATTAAATGTTTTAAGTAATGAAAGCCATCATGTTACCACTATGTCAGAAATGTTAGCGTTAGCTAGACGCATGAGTAATACTACTACGACCGGAAACCATTACAGACAACGATATATGATTTTGCCCGAAACGATTATGCACTACCATCCCCGGTAGCGTTATGACCGAGACAATATGCACCCGCCCGGCTCCCAGCCGACGGGTGGGGTCTGTCAGTCCCAATAGATCTATCCACATTTCCCCCGTTATGCTATCCAGCATATTCATGGTTTCCCCTGGACTTTACGTATCGTATAGTATGTAAATGAATTAACACTAGTATAACATGATAATTTATGAAATAAGTATGAGCATGTGTCTCCCCCGAAGTGTAAAACGTAAAGTGGGGCCGTGAAACTCACCTGATGCTGCTCCTCGCACTAAGACAAGTAAACCTGCTCAATAGACGGCACCAATACCGGTGACCTATCATGACGAGCGTATAAGGTGTTAGACTAACAACCCGTAGGTTGATTAGTCCCTAGTAGTCCAGACCATAACCGTGTACATATGAAATGATGTTTAAACGTTTAACCGACCACACCAGACAAGGTCCGACATCCCATTGGTGACCCGACATTCCACGTGTTAGATAAATACAAGACATCATGCCACATATGCAATTAAACACTTAATACGCGCAACAGTTCACCTAGTCTAGCATAATGTCCGATTAACGCGTAAACAGGTCCGAACACGTGTTACTAAGTCATTGGGTGTATCCCGGGGTTCCTATCATGTTCCTAGGCGTCAAATCATGTTCCGGGATGTTAAAATATACATACGGCAGCATTATACGCGATTAGGAATCAAACTAGCACTTAGGATTGTAAATGCCTTATGTATAGGCATTTAGGATTGTAAATGCCTAATGTATAGGCATTTAGGATTGTAAATGCCTTATGTATAGGCATTTAGGATTGTAAATGCCTAAGTATAGGCATTTAGGATTGTAAATGCTTAAGTATAGGCATTTAGGATTGTAAATGCTTAAGTATAGGCATTTAGGATTGTAAATGCTAGTAGTTGAGGGGAATAGGCCCCTATTCGCATATACTATAGGCGAATAGGCTTGTATTCGCCTGAACATCAGGCATTTAGGAGCCTACTCGCCTGTAGCCTCATGCGAGTAGGATCCTACTCGCCTATACAGTTCTGTAGTGCAATTTTGCGCGCCGAACACTCCAAATCAGATCCGAAACATGTAAGAACATTCAATAATCATCCTAACACATTAACAAACATATTTCAAGCAAAACCCCTAAGTTTTCATTGTTCTAACAGATGCGAGCGTTTTCCCAAAATAGTAACTTAGCATGTAAACATCACATCAACATGCAAGAACTTGCCCTAAATAGCAATTATTCAGATTAAATCACATAACTACGTTATCCGATAGCATCATACTGTTCTAGTATCATCCTAGAGCAAACCCTAACATCATAAAATCAACAACACACCTCATATCATCCTTAATCATCCAAAATCCTTCAAATGGGTCAAAACATCAAGTATCAACAATACACAACCAAAACCATTCAAACTCCTAGGACATCATCATACTAACTTGTAACAGCCATAAACATCATAATAACACAAAAACAACCATGATTTAGTCCTAAAAATTCTATCTTTAATCACATATAACACATATAACACATGTAAAGGTGTGGGATTGTTTAAAAACGGTTTTAAATGGATTTTCAAAGACAAAAACGTTTATAAGTCAGGTCTGGACTTTTAGGGTGTAAAACATAATCATTTAAAGGTTTGGGTTTGAAGAACACACCTTGTATTTAAGAGGAAATGATGGAATAAGCTTAATAATGGTTGTTTTGATGTAAAAATAGGTTCCAGAGGGTGTTTGTGGGTTGAGATAGGTTATGGGACGGCTAGGGTTGTATAAATGATGTTTTAGAGGTCAAGGGTGGTATTTATAGGCGTTTTTGATCGTTCAAAGCATTACAGGCGAGTACGCAGCAGTATAGGCGAGTAGGGCTGCTATTCGCCCTTAATAACCTCCTACTCGCCCTTACTAATGGCGATTAGGCTATCACACACAAGCCTAATCGCCCATAGTCCAAGTGTTTGTGTTTTTGGCGCGTTAAACCCTATTTTAACATATGTAATCACGTTTTCACATACCGACAAGCCACATAATGATTACTAACATATAATGCATGATAACTAATACGTTCCCACCCGATCACCAATTCCCGGGACTCGAGACTTGCGTACGTGCGTTAAATCCGATGATTCCACGAATCACCGATCCTTGTACACATGGTTATGGGCCGACACCCAATGGTCCTTCGAACCATTGTAACGACTCCCGATGATTCCCGAATCATCAGTACGACTTAACTGACCCCAGTTAAGTATGATATTAAGTAGTTGTTTTCAATGTTTTCGTTGAGGTAGACTCGTATGTATGCAAAGTATGAAACGCATGTATGTAAAGTACGAAACGTATGTATGTAAAATATGAAAAGTATTAACCTAAATATGCCGGGTGTCACATCATCCCCCAGTTGAAAGAATTTTCATCCCGAAAATTTCCCGAAGTCAAAGAGAATGAAACGATAAAAAGAAAAATTTCCCCAAAAATTTCCCGGTCATCACATCATCCCCCTGTTGAAAGGAATCTCGCCCCGAGATTCACTCTTTGACAGTGATGAGTGTCGACCTAACCCAAGTAACGTTTCCCAGAATGTAAACGAAAGGATAACAGCGAACGAAGAATGATAGCAACGGTTACTCTATGCCGGGGAACCGCCTTTCCCAAAGTGAATACAAAACAGTGAATCCTCCTGATCGAAGGCCTACCCGAGACTACTGTGATCAGTATAAATGATACACCGGTACCGTCCAAGTAGCATCTCTAAAGGACCCACATCAGACCGATGAATGCAAAACGATGATCAAATACCACTAAATGCACACAATGAATACGAATCGCCAAGCAATGTGAATGAAAATGAATACAAGTATAACGAGAATCAAGAAAAGAATACTCACCAGTAACAGTATCAGGATCCTCCTGGTTCTCCCTAGCACCGATGACATAAGCGCGAGCCGGAGCAGTTCGACCGCCACCCTCGCCTTGCTTCACATTGGGACAGTCCCGCCTGAAGTGCCCCGTGTCGCCACAGTGATAACATCCCTGATTTCCCCTGGGTGCAGCAGTGGTAGTAGTAGCAGTAGTAGGGGCAACCACCTGTTGTTGAGCCTGAAGATTCACCCTGCAGCTATGGGCCTGATGCCCGTTCCTATTACATCGGGTACAATAACTACAATCCCCAAGATGATGGTACCCACAACGATCACACCTAGGCAGCCTCCCAGTATACCCACTCTGCCTCTGCTCAGAAGATGCACCCGTAGCCTCAAATTTCTTCGGCTGCTGCTGCTGAGGCTGAACTGTACCCTTTCCCGCGCTCTCCCATTTCCTCGTGTTGCCATCAGAGGTCTTCACCACAGTACCCTTAGGAGGCAAAACACCCTCCTGAACCTTCTGCTTAGTCAGCCTATGAGCCAACCGAATGGTATCCCGAAGTGTAGTCGCATCATTCGCGGTCACCAACCCGCGCACCTCAGGCACCAACCCACTAATGTAGAACTCAATAGCCTTATATTCAGGCGTCACAGAATCCGGGCACAAAAGTGCCAACTCATGGTAGCGAGTGGTATACTCCTCTATCTCAGATCCCACCATCTGATGATTCCACAGCTCGTGCTCCAAACTCTTGATCTCATCCCTGGGACAATACTCCCTCTTCAAACGAAACACAAACTCGGTCCATGGCAACGCATGGGCCTCCAGTAAACCAATAGTCTGCACCGTCGAATTCCACCAAGTCAAGGCACGTCCCTCGAATGTCCCTGAAGCATACTTCACACGATACTCCTCTGGGCAGTTACACATGGAGAAAGCAGACTCGACCTTCTCTAACCAACGAAGTAGTCCCACAGCTCCCTCAGTCCCACTGAAGTTATGGGGCTTGCAGTCCTGGAACATCTTGTAAGTACAGTGGACTGGAGGAGGTGGACGTGGTGGAGGATGAAAAGCACCCCCTGTTACAACAAGCAACACGGGTCAGAAAACGAACATCACACGACTAAGGATAAGGAATGAGGGTAGGGGTAATTAAATTACCACCATGGCCCTGCTGGGCGGCCTGCTGCGCAGCAATAGCAGCTGCCACGTGCTCCTGGATCAGATTATTCAGCTCCGCCTGGGTCATGCTGATGTTACCACGACCCCCATTACGTCCACCGCCATTTCGGCCACCAACACGACCACCAACGCGACCACCACGACGTCCTGCCATCTTCTGTCAAGATCAAAGACAAGACATCAGATTCCAGAACAGATAACAAGGAATCATGAAGAAATTATAAGCAATAAGGTCAACCAGAGAACTGGATTCCATCATGGTTATTAGATCAAACACAGAGTCCACCAGGATTTTCATGCATTTCAACTTATTATTTCGTGTGCACCCGAAATGATAAGTCGCTCTACATGGTCCCCGAGGCGTGCTCCTAGCTTGACTTTCAGACCACAAGGCACCCACATTCAAGAATAGATAAGAACTCCTAGGTGATACAACACCCAAGATGTAGAACAACAAGTACAAGGGTGAGATGATGTGTGCGAGCAAGTGTGTCCATTGGAGTATGGAAAGGGGAGATGTCCGAATCTTGGACAAATCTCCGAAGGATGCCGAAGCCACTCCAACGTACACCACTGCCGTGCAAGGGTAGTAAGGCCCCTCGTCTTCAGCACGTAGATGAAGAACAGGATAGGAAATAAGAGTAATAGATAGATGATGTAAGCATAAATGATAATAACGAATGTAATACAAACACCCCGGCAATTCCCATATGACATGACTTATATGAATGTGACCGTCTAGTGTGTGCGACTCGGCTATAGACTTGATTCAACATGCAGTCCTAGTTCACTATAACCATTGGCTCTGATACCAATCTGTCACACCCTCAAATTCCACGTGCGGGGTTTTACCGCGAGGCGCATGACAAACCAGGATCTAAGTCAACGGTCACAATAAACGACACTATAAGATACGTAAAATGTCATAAACAAACCATCTAGTTTTCATAAATCCATCGCCGCGGAAGCGTAACTTTATTACAACCCAAAATGTAAAAGTACTTAAGTCTGAAAAAGATAAGAAAATGCAAATGAATCCTAGACGCCGTGAGACTCCGTGCGCCTATCGACTGCCGCTAACTCAACGACCCGAGACAAACATGCTAAAAACGTCAGCAAATAATGCCGGTGAGTTCACAGGTTTTATATTAAATGTTTTAAGTAATGAAAGCCATCATGTTACCACTATGTCGGAAATGTTAGCGTTAGCTAGACGCATGAGTAATACTACTACGACCGGAAACCATTACAGACAACGATATATGATTTTGCCCGAAACGATTATGCACTACCATCCCCGGTAGCGTTATGACCGAGACAATATGCACCCGCCCGGCTCCCAGCCGACGGGTGGGGTCTGTCAGTCCCAATAGATCTATCCACATTTCCCCCGTTATGCTATCCAGCATATTCATGGTTTCCCCTGGACTTTACGTATCGTATAGTATGTAAATGAATTAACACTAGTATAACATGATAATTTATGAAATAAGTATGAGCATGTGTCTCCCCCGAAGTGTAAAACGTAAAGTGGGGCCGTGAAACTCACCTGATGCTGCTCCTCGCACTAAGACAAGTAAACCTGCTCAATAGACGGCACCAATACCGGTGACCTATCATGACGAGCGTATAAGGTGTTAGACTAACAACCCGTAGGTTGATTAGTCCCTAGTAGTCCAGACCATAACCGTGTACATATGAAATGATGTTTAAACGTTTAACCGACCACACCAGACAAGGTCCGACATCCCATTGGTGACCCGACATTCCACGTGTTAGATAAATACAAGACATCATGCCACATATGCAATTAAACACTTAATACGCGCAACAGTTCACCTAGTCTAGCATAATGTCCGATTAACGCGTAAACAGGTCCGAACACGTGTTACTAAGTCATTGGGTGTATCCCGGGGTTCCTATCATGTTCCTAGGCGTCAAATCATGTTCCGGGATGTTAAAATATACATACGGCAGCATTATACGCGATTAGGAATCAAACTAGCACTTAGGATTGTAAATGCCTTATGTATAGGCATTTAGGATTGTAAATGCCTAATGTATAGGCATTTAGGATTGTAAATGCCTTATGTATAGGCATTTAGGATTGTAAATGCCTAAGTATAGGCATTTAGGATTGTAAATGCTTAAGTATAGGCATTTAGGATTGTAAATGCTTAAGTATAGGCATTTAGGATTGTAAATGCTAGTAGTTGAGGGGAATAGGCCCCTATTCGCATATACTATAGGCGAATAGGCTTGTATTCGCCTGAACATCAGGCATTTAGGAGCCTACTCGCCTGTAGCCTCATGCGAGTAGGATCCTACTCGCCTATACAGTTCTGTAGTGCAATTTTGCGCGCCGAACACTCCAAATCAGATCCGAAACATGTAAGAACATTCAATAATCATCCTAACACATTAACAAACATATTTCAAGCAAAACCCCTAAGTTTTCATTGTTCTAACAGATGCGAGCGTTTTCCCAAAATAGTAACTTAGCATGTAAACATCACATCAACATGCAAGAACTTGCCCTAAATAGCAATTATTCAGATTAAATCACATAACTACGTTATCCGATAGCATCATACTGTTCTAGTATCATCCTAGAGCAAACCCTAACATCATAAAATCAACAACACACCTCATATCATCCTTAATCATCCAAAATCCTTCAAATGGGTCAAAACATCAAGTATCAACAATACACAACCAAAACCATTCAAACTCCTAGGACATCATCATACTAACTTGTAACAGCCATAAACATCATAATAACACAAAAACAACCATGATTTAGTCCTAAAAATTCTATCTTTAATCACATATAACACATATAACACATGTAAAGGTGTGGGATTGTTTAAAAACGGTTTTAAATGGATTTTCAAAGACAAAAACGTTTATAAGTCAGGTCTGGACTTTTAGGGTGTAAAACATAATCATTTAAAGGTTTGGGTTTGAAGAACACACCTTGTATTTAAGAGGAAATGATGGAATAAGCTTAATAATGGTTGTTTTGATGTAAAAATAGGTTCCAGAGGGTGTTTGTGGGTTGAGATAGGTTATGGGACGGCTAGGGTTGTATAAATGATGTTTTAGAGGTCAAGGGTGGTATTTATAGGCGTTTTTGATCGTTCAAAGCATTACAGGCGAGTACGCAGCAGTATAGGCGAGTAGGGCTGCTATTCGCCCTTAATAACCTCCTACTCGCCCTTACTAATGGCGATTAGGCTATCACACACAAGCCTAATCGCCCATAGTCCAAGTGTTTGTGTTTTTGGCGCGTTAAACCCTATTTTAACATATGTAATCACGTTTTCACATACCGACAAGCCACATAATGATTACTAACATATAATGCACGATAACTAATACGTTCCCACCCGATCACCAATTCCCGGGACTCGAGACTTGCGTACGTGCGTTAAATCCGATGATTCCACGAATCACCGATCCTTGTACACATGGTTATGGGCCGACACCCAATGGTCCTTCGAACCATTGTAACGACTCCCGATGATTCCCGAATCATCAGTACGACTTAACTGACCCCAGTTAAGTATGATATTAAGTAGTTGTTTTCAATGTTTTCGTTGAGGTAGACTCGTATGTATGCAAAGTATGAAACGCATGTATGTAAAGTACGAAACGTATGTATGTAAAATATGAAAAGTATTAACCTAAATATGCCGGGTGTCACATCATCCCCCAGTTGAAAGAATTTTCATCCCGAAAATTTCCCGAAGTCAAAGAGAATGAAACGATAAAAAGAAAAATTTCCCCAAAAATTTCCCGGTCATCACATCATCCCCCTGTTGAAAGGAATCTCGCCCCGAGATTCACTCTTTGACAGTGATGAGTGTCGACCTAACCCAAGTAACGTTTCCCAGAATGTAAACGAAAGGATAACAGCGAACGAAGAATGATAGCAACGGTTACTCTATGCCGGGGAACCGCCTTTCCCAAAGTGAATACAAAACAGTGAATCCTCCTGATCGAAGGCCTACCCGAGACTACTGTGATCGGTATAAATGATACACCGGTACCGTCCAAGTAGCATCTCTAAAGGACCCACATCAGACCGATGAATGCAAAACGATGATCAAATACCACTAAATGCACACAATGAATACGAATCGCCAAGCAATGTGAATGAAAATGAATACAAGTATAACGAGAATCAAGAAAAGAATACTCACCAGTAACAGTATCAGGATCCTCCTGGTTCTCCCTAGCACCGATGACATAAGCGCGAGCCGGAGCAGTTCGACCGCCACCCTCGCCTTGCTTCACATTGGGACAGTCCCGCCTGAAGTGCCCCGTGTCGCCACAGTGATAACATCCCTGATTTCCCCTGGGTGCAGCAGTGGTAGTAGTAGCAGTAGTAGGGGCAACCACCTGTTGTTGAGCCTGAAGATTCACCCTGCAGCTATGGGCCTGATGCCCGTTCCTATTACATCGGGTACAATAACTACAATCCCCAAGATGATGGTACCCACAACGATCACACCTAGGCAGCCTCCCAGTATACCCACTCTGCCTCTGCTCAGAAGATGCACCCGTAGCCTCAAATTTCTTCGGCTGCTGCTGCTGAGGCTGAACTGTACCCTTTCCCGCGCTCTCCCATTTCCTCGTGTTGCCATCAGAGGTCTTCACCACAGTACCCTTAGGAGGCAAAACACCCTCCTGAACCTTCTGCTTAGTCAGCCTATGAGCCAACCGAATGGTATCCCGAAGTGTAGTCGCATCATTCGCGGTCACCAACCCGCGCACCTCAGGCACCAACCCACTAATGTAGAACTCAATAGCCTTATATTCAGGCGTCACAGAATCCGGGCACAAAAGTGCCAACTCATGGTAGCGAGTGGTATACTCCTCTATCTCAGATCCCACCATCTGATGATTCCACAGCTCGTGCTCCAAACTCTTGATCTCATCCCTGGGACAATACTCCCTCTTCAAACGAAACACAAACTCGGTCCATGGCAACGCATGGGCCTCCAGTAAACCAATAGTCTGCACCGTCGAATTCCACCAAGTCAAGGCACGTCCCTCGAATGTCCCTGAAGCATACTTCACACGATACTCCTCTGGGCAGTTACACATGGAGAAAGCAGACTCGACCTTCTCTAACCAACGAAGTAGTCCCACAGCTCCCTCAGTCCCACTGAAGTTATGGGGCTTGCAGTCCTGGAACATCTTGTAAGTACAGTGGACTGGAGGAGGTGGACGTGGTGGAGGATGAAAAGCACCCCCTGTTACAACAAGCAACACGGGTCAGAAAACGAACATCACACGACTAAGGATAAGGAATGAGGGTAGGGGTAATTAAATTACCACCATGGCCCTGCTGGGCGGCCTGCTGCGCAGCAATAGCAGCTGCCACGTGCTCCTGGATCAGATTATTCAGCTCCGCCTGGGTCATGCTGATGTTACCACGACCCCCATTACGTCCACCGCCATTTCGGCCACCAACACGACCACCAACGCGACCACCACGACGTCCTGCCATCTTCTGTCAAGATCAAAGACAAGACATCAGATTCCAGAACAGATAACAAGGAATCATGAAGAAATTATAAGCAATAAGGTCAACCAGAGAACTGGATTCCATCATGGTTATTAGATCAAACACAGAGTCCACCAGGATTTTCATGCATTTCAACTTATTATTTCGTGTGCACCCGAAATGATAAGTCGCTCTACATGGTCCCCGAGGCGTGCTCCTAGCTTGACTTTCAGACCACAAGGCACCCACATTCAAGAATAGATAAGAACTCCTAGGTGATACAACACCCAAGATGTAGAACAACAAGTACAAGGGTGAGATGATGTGTGCGAGCAAGTGTGTCCATTGGAGTATGGAAAGGGGAGATGTCCGAATCTTGGACAAATCTCCGAAGGATGCCGAAGCCACTCCAACGTACACCACTGCCGTGCAAGGGTAGTAAGGCCCCTCGTCTTCAGCACGTAGATGAAGAACAGGATAGGAAATAAGAGTAATAGATAGATGATGTAAGCATAAATGATAATAACGAATGTAATACAAACACCCCGGCAATTCCCATATGACATGACTTATATGAATGTGACCGTCTAGTGTGTGCGACTCGGCTATAGACTTGATTCAACATGCAGTCCTAGTTCACTATAACCATTGGCTCTGATACCAATCTGTCACACCCTCAAATTCCACGTGCGGGGTTTTACCGCGAGGCGCATGACAAACCAGGATCTAAGTCAACGGTCACAATAAACGACACTATAAGATACGTAAAATGTCATAAACAAACCATCTAGTTTTCATAAATCCATCGCCGCGGAAGCGTAACTTTATTACAACCCAAAATGTAAAAGTACTTAAGTCTGAAAAAGATAAGAAAATGCAAATGAATCCTAGACGCCGTGAGACTCCGTGCGCCTATCGACTGCCGCTAACTCAACGACCCGAGACAAACATGCTAAAAACGTCAGCAAATAATGCCGGTGAGTTCACAGGTTTTATATTAAATGTTTTAAGTAATGAAAGCCATCATGTTACCACTATGTCGGAAATGTTAGCGTTAGCTAGACGCATGAGTAATACTACTACGACCGGAAACCATTACAGACAACGATATATGATTTTGCCCGAAACGATTATGCACTACCATCCCCGGTAGCGTTATGACCGAGACAATATGCACCCGCCCGGCTCCCAGCCGACGGGTGGGGTCTGTCAGTCCCAATAGATCTATCCACATTTCCCCCGTTATGCTATCCAGCATATTCATGGTTTCCCCTGGACTTTACGTATCGTATAGTATGTAAATGAATTAACACTAGTATAACATGATAATTTATGAAATAAGTATGAGCATGTGTCTCCCCCGAAGTGTAAAACGTAAAGTGGGGCCGTGAAACTCACCTGATGCTGCTCCTCGCACTAAGACAAGTAAACCTGCTCAATAGACGGCACCAATACCGGTGACCTATCATGACGAGCGTATAAGGTGTTAGACTAACAACCCGTAGGTTGATTAGTCCCTAGTAGTCCAGACCATAACCGTGTACATATGAAATGATGTTTAAACGTTTAACCGACCACACCAGACAAGGTCCGACATCCCATTGGTGACCCGACATTCCACGTGTTAGATAAATACAAGACATCATGCCACATATGCAATTAAACACTTAATACGCGCAACAGTTCACCTAGTCTAGCATAATGTCCGATTAACGCCTAAACAGGTCCGAACACGTGTTACTAAGTCATTGGGTGTATCCCGGGGTTCCTATCATGTTCCTAGGCGTCAAATCATGTTCCGGGATGTTAAAATAAACGTACGGCAGCATTATACGCGATTAGGAATCAAACTAGCACTTAGGATTGTAAATGCCTCATGTATAGGCATTTAGGATTGTAAATGCCTAATGTATAGGCATTTAGGATTGTAAATGCCTTATGTATAGGCATTTAGGATTGTAAATGCCTAAGTATCTGCATTTAGGATTGTAAATGCTTAAGTATAGGCATTTAGGATTGTAAATGCTTAAGTATAGGCATTTAGGATTGTAAATGCTAGTAGTTGAGGGGAATAGGCCCCTATTCGCATATACTATAGGCGAATAGGCTTGTATTCGCCTGAACATCAGGCATTTAGGAGCCTACTCGCCTAAAGCCTCATGCGAGTAAGATCCTACTCGCCTATACAGTTCTGTAGTGCAATTTTGCGCGCCGAACACTCCAAATCAGATCTGAAACATGTAAGAACATTCAATAATCATCCTAACACATTAACAAACATATTTCAAGCAAAACCCCTAAGTTTTCATTGTTCTAACAGATGCGAGCGTTTTCCCAAAATAGTAACTTAGCATGTAAACATCACATCAACATGCAAGAACTTGCCCTAAATAGCAATTATTCAGATTAAATCACATAACTACGTTATCCGATAGCATCATACTGTTCTAGCATCATCCTAGAGCAAACCCTAACATCATAAAATCAACAACACACCTCATATCATCCTTAATCATCCAAAATCCTTCAAATGGGTCAAAACATCAAGTATCAACAATACACAACCAAAACCATTCAAACTCCTAGGACATCATCATACTAACTTGTAACAGCCATAAACATCATAATAACACAAAAACAACCATGATTTAGTCCTAAAAATTCTATCTTTAATCACATATAACACATATAACACATGTAAAGGTGTGGGTTTGTTTAAAAACGGTTTTAAATGGATTTTCAAAGACAAAAACGTTTATAAGTCAGGTCTGGACTTTTAGGGAGTAAAACATAATCATTTAAAGGTTTGGGTTTGAAGAACACACCTTGTATTTAAGAGGAAATGATGGAATAAGCTTGGAAATGGTTGTTTTGATGTAAAAATAGGTTCCAGAGGGTGTTTGTGGGTTGAGATAGGTTATGGGACGGCTAGGGTTGTATAAATGATGTTTTAGAGGTCAAGGGTGGTATTTATAGGCGTTTTTGATCGTTCAAAGCATTACAGGCGAGTACGCAGCAGTATAGGCGAGTAGGGCTGCTATTCGCATGAACCATCATGCGAATAGCCCCCTATTCGCCCTTAATAATCTCCTACTCGCCCTTACTAATGGCGATTAGGCTATCACACACAAGCCTAATCGCCCATAGTCCAAGTGTTTGTGTTTTTGGCGCGTTAAACCCTATTTTAACATATGTAATCACGTTTTCACATACCGACAAGCCACATAATGATTACTAACATATAATGCACGATAACTAATACGTTCCCACCCGATCACCAATTCCCGGGACTCGAGACTTGCGTACGTGCGTTAAATCCGATGATTCAACGAATCACCGATCCTTGTACACATGGTTATGGGCCGACACCCAATGGTCCTTCGAACCATTGTAACGACTCCCGATGATTCCCGAATCATCAGTACGACTTAACTGACCCCAGTTAAGTATGATATTAAGTAGTTGTTTTCAATGTTTTCGTTGAGGTAGACTCGTATGTATGCAAAGTATGAAACGCATGTATGTAAAGTACGAAACGTATGTATGTAAAATATGAAAAGTATTAACCTAAATATGCCGGGTGTCACAAAAGGTTTCTGTAATTTAACTATATAGTGATATTTTAAGAACAAATTGAATCGTGTAATAAAAAATGTTGTTACACATAACAAGAGTTTAAACATGACGTTTTCCAACTCTCCATCTCATATGGTTAGGGAATCCCAACAGTCGTTTTTCAACTTTATATCCCTTGAACCATTGTCACTTTTTAACTCTCCATTCATATGCATAATGATATTACGTTAAGATGTGCTTAAATCAGTTTTCTCAAAGATAAGTTTGAATGCTATAACAGTTGTTTCACAAATTTGACAACAACTCAACAGATGTGGGAAAATAGAACATGATATAATAAAATGAGGATATTTTAAACAATGAGAGACTTTTGTGCATAAACATCTGTTGACAAGTCAACAGATGTTATAAAATAGAATATATAGAACAAAAATAAGTATATCTTTCAATACTGTAGAATGGGTTAAAGAGATTCTTATTTCATGACTTTGAGAGAACATAAAGTATTCTGACGATTTGAACTTTCTTGAAGAACTGGACCAGAAAAGAATGAGTAACATTAATTGGAATATAAATCTTAACCTGGAACAAATGATCAGGGCAAGGATAATGTATTTGAAGGAGAAGGTGAAACAAGTTATGGAAGACTCATTCTCTTATTGGAGTTCAAGTGATGAAGATGATGAAATTTAAAATGTTTTTATATTCTTGCATTTTCAAATATGAATATTATTATAATATGGTTATTTTGCTTATAATGTTTATCGTTTGTGATTGAAAAATATTAACGTTAAACTGGATGCTTATTATATATCTATCTTTTGTTTTAATATGTGGTTTAAAAAAACAGTAACTAATTAAGTTAAATAAAGTTTATTATATGTAAAATTGTGAGTAATAGTTACTAATGCTTTGGCGGGTTTGCTTCATCATTTGTTACACATATGAAGATTTTAATTATGAAGTTGAAAAGGTTTCTGTAATTTAATTATATAGTGATATTTTAAGAACAAATTTAATCGTGTAATAAACGATGTTGTTACACTAAGACTTTTGGTGGTTTTACTTCCTTCTACATATTATCCAATCCGTTGGTAAACACTAAGAGACTTTTGTGTGACAATATCTATTGACAAGTCAACAGATGTTATAAAACAGAGTATATATTATTATAAAATAAAATGAGTATATATTTCAATACTGTAGAATGGGTCGAAAAGATTCTTATTTTATGTCAACAGATGCTCAAATTCCAAACTTAATGATTACGATTTTGAACTTAGTTTATTAACAATATTATTTTATTATTTTTGTGTTGCGATTATCTTTCACTCTATAAAAAGCCCCAAAAGTAAGTTCCAAGTTTATATTACCTAAAATGCAACTTATATACTTGAAAATCAACTTTACGGATAGTTAGTTTACTCACCTTATAAAAGGGGACGAATTCCCAATATGCATAATGATATTACGTTCAAATGTCATTCCACCATTTTTTTCAAAGATTCTTACAATCAAAGAAAAATCGATTACTAACAATCCGTTGGTAATGAAGTTGGAATTGGTGTTTTTCGACGATTCTTACAATAAAAAACATCAATCCATCATTACTAGATGCAGACCCTATTTAGAAACTTTAGGGTTTTCGAACTTGATGATGTTTAGATACGAACTGTTGTCGTGGTACTGCTTTTGATTGTGTTTTTGTTTTTGTTTCGATGACAATGGCAAGAAAGATCATTCTGTAGGGTTTGTTTGTTAGAAGGCTTTTTTATGTTTGCTTGTATTTTTATGTACTTTGTTAACACAGATTTTATAAGTCTTCAATTTTGTATGTAGTTTTGTTAAGTCGGATATTTCATTAAAATTATGGAATTGTAATAATAAGGCTGAATCTTATAACAGTTGTTTGACAAATTTGTTGGCAAATAAACAGATATTGGTAATCCGAGTAATAAAACCTCAGTTGAATATTAAGATTAACTGTTTCTTTTTAATATCTGTTATACCAACAGAGCTTTTCATGCTTCTGTTGAGTTTTCTCTTCGTGGTTGTAACACGCTTTAGAGGGTCGAATTCCAAAGTTAATGATTACGATTTTGAACTTAGTGTATTTTGCAATTAGACGTAAGAGTAATAATTTAAACTCATGACAACATAATTTAAATTCAAACTTAATTTAAATACAAATTAACAGATGGTTAATAAATTTTGAGAGTACGGTTATTAGGGAATGGTTATTAGGTAACCATTGCTAATCACAAAGTCTTTTTACCAAATGAGGTACTAATACATCTTTTCTTAATTCATAAATTGCAATTATACTCAAGTGTAAAAATTCAAAATTTTGCAATTAATCCTAAGATTAATAATTCATATACACAAATAATATACTTATATTTATTCTCTTTACTCACTTATACAAACAAAAAATAATAAAACTTTTCATGTCCACATTTAGATAAAACAGGAGTTACACAATTATAATATAAAAAACGTAAAAACATCACATATTTGTATTTGTAGAAATATTGGCAAACAGTATTTGTATTTGTTAGTAAACTTGAATGTAAAAACAGAATTTGAAGAGTTGCTTAAGTGGGAAAGTAGCTAAATTAATACGGTATGTATTCAACATTAATAAAAATGCATTGTCGTTAATAGATTCATTATAGTTAATGCATTGTAGTTAATAGATTCATTATAATTAATGCAATTTTTTACTATAAAATACGATTTTTCGCCTCTTCCTATAGCACACCATTTAAACATTACCATCTACATCTGCATAGCTTTAGCAATCTTATACAAATATTATTAAGATGGATTCCAGCAACAGCAAATGGTCACAAATGACAGAGGTTCAAAAACTTCTTTTGGAATGTTTTAAAGAGGATGAAGAGAAGTAGATTCTTGAAGTAATTGAAAGTGCTACAAAACTGCTTGAACATCACATTTGGAAGACGAACCTGAAAATTAATCAGGTGATTGCTACCAAGGTATCAAGTGAATGGTGGATGGCCTCTTCATTTCTTTTCGAAAACAAAAGGTCAAATGAAACGTTTAGTGAAGACATACAAAAGTATATGTAGGTCCTACAGAAACCACGTTCAAGAGAAGAACAAAATATTGAATGAACTGTTGAAGACCACAGACTAATTATTTAAATGTATTGATGTTATTACCTGTCTAAATATATTGAAAATTTGATTTTGCATATTATGTCGTCATTATATAATGATTTATGTTTATTGGATGAAAAATACTAATTTGAGTAAAATAATACCGAATAGTTATATCAATTTCTTGTATACTGAGTGTTGGAAAAATGAGTCAAAATCAATAGTCTACTGTTAAAGTCAACTGCTAAAAATATATGTTAACAAAGATGTTGAACATCTGTTTGAAAATTAACAGATATTAGTAAAGAGAGTAAACAGAGTAACAAATTCTCAGTTGAAGATTAAGATTGTCTGTTTCTTTTTAATACATCTGTTATGCCAACATATATTAGTAAAGTGTGTCACTGTTAAAGCTTTCTATCATTGTTTCTTTTTAATAAATCTATTTAGTTTCTTTATTAGGTCTTTAGTAAACAGACCTTAAAATATGATATAGATTTACATGCATCTGTTGATTTATCTCTCCACCCTTCAGCATTAAAACATCTGACCAGTATCTATCTACTGGTAGCATCAAAGGAACATATCTTACTAAACAGATTTTGCTTACAACAGATGATTGGCTTCTTTATTTGGTCTTTAGTAAACAGACGTTAAAAATGTAAATGTGATATCATTGTTAGTAACAACTGCTTAAGGCAACATCTGTTTGATCAAAATCGTTGAAATAACATCTGTTTGAATCAACAACTGGTTTTAGTAACAGCTGTTTTAGAAAGATCTCCTTAACTGACGCACTGGCTTTGAACAGACGTTACCAAACACATTTTTTCTTGCAACAGATGATTGACTTTTTAATTTGGTGTTTACTAAATAGACCATACCAGTTGGTCTGTTTATGTTTTTTATATTTTGGGGAGTAGTTTTAAAAATAGATATAGTATTCTCGTGTTTTCACACGGGATTTCACCTAGTCTATTATAATAATTGAAAGCAATAAATCATACATGGCATTTAAAGAGAACATCACCTTCCTTGAGTGTGTCATGTGACATTAATTGATTTTACGAAAAAAAATAAAAACAAAATTGGATTTTTCTCTCTCATGTTTCCTCCCATAATTTTTAAACGTTAATATCTTTTTATATACGGGATTTTTTAAAGAAAAAAAATTACACCAAATTAACGAACGTTTTATTATCATTCTAACGAGTACCATAGTGATATATAAAAAACGAAGAAAAAAATGACTATTTTTTTGTGGGGTTTTGATCATATAGGAAAAAACACAAAGTGTTCAGGTAATTCATTAATCATGCATAGGCAAGTCCCTAATTATCTTCAAATCAGTAAATATGAATTATATTTTCAACATGTGTTAGCATTAAAGTTGTACAATGTTTTAGGTTAAGTATTAATATTAGAGTTATACATTGTTTAAGATTAGAGATTAGACGTTAACATTGGAGATACATTGTTAATTGTTTTAGGTTAGGTGCTACCCGATGCTTTCCTGCATGTAACTGTAAAGCGCATCATTCTATTTCATATGTAAAATTGATATTTTATATTAGATTTCTCAACCCCAGGACGTTCCCTAGGTATAATCCAGTTTATTTATTTATTTGAATGTAGGCACAATTTTCCTACATTGTCCACCTTGCACATGGTATGTACATGTCGGAAAGAGACATGCGTATGCCACTGTTAGAATCGTTGAAACGCTAGCTGTAGGGTAGGGTGAGTAGAGGCAGAATAAAATTTTACATGGAAAGAGCGTATTAGGCATGATTTACTACAGTTACACATCTCTGAGGACATGATCAATGATATAAGTTCATGGAGACATATGATTCAAGTTACAGTTACAATGTTCAATTGATTTGTTTATGATTCTTTCCTTAGGGACTTAGTTTCATAGTTTATTTGGGTGGCTTTTGCATGTTATTGTTTGCATGTGTCTATATAATGTGTTATTTATCTATTTTATATGTTTACGAATTTCCCAACATTGTTAATTTCCTAGGATATTTAGGGGTTGTTTGGTAGCCTCTGAATGGTCATTAAGAGGCTACATCTGAATGGTTCATAATCTCTTAATAATTAAGATACAATCTTAATTATGAATGGTAAGAGGTAACATCTTAATGGTTGCCTCTTAACCATTCAGACTTAAGGTTACCTCTTAATCATTCAGAGGTTATGAACCATTAAGAGGTAGCCTCTGAATGGTCATTAAGAGGCTACCAAACAGCCCCTTAGAGTACTATATGTTTTCCGTTTGTCCAGGGCTTTTAAGATGTTAACATGACTAGAACTCGCACCACCATGGTCTTATCTTGAGAGTATACTTTCAAGCTTATATTTCAATTAATAATACAGATAAATGTAACATAAAAAGTTGTCCCGAATTATAGTCGAGAATAAGAAACTCCAACCAATTACCTAGCTACCTCCACCTAATTGTATAGGTAAGACTATTCATATTTGGTCCACCAAATATATTAGTGTCTCTCTTAAATTATATTAGAGGGTGTAAGTGGTTATGAGTTGTGAGTGGTTGAGATAGAATATATTTGGTACAAGCACTATTCACCCGTATATTTGAGCGGGACATTGTTTACCCATATTTGTATTTTAATATATTTGTAAGTGGTTGTGAGTGGAAGAGATAAAAAATACAATGATAAAAGTACGAAAAATTATTATTTATTTAAGGAGAAAGAACATTTTAGGGTAAAATAGTGATTTTTAGTGTAATTTGATGGAGATAATTTTGTGCCGTAGTGTAAATGATCAAAGCCACCCAAAATTCCAACAAGGCAACAATAATAATCTCAATCATCCTATCAACTACCACCTCACATCTTTGCTACCTCTCACATCAAACTTGCGTGCCCTTGGGGAAGGATTATTGGACGTCTCTTTCCCATATAGCTGCCGTTTCTCTTTCCCACACATCAGAACATGGGATTTCGCAACTAAGATTTTCATAGTTTATTAACATAAACAACGATTATGATTGTTGAAGGAGGAGAGCAAAGGAACAGCCAAACCAAATTTCTCAATATTTATATACATACTATTATTCATTCACGAGCTTAAGCACAAATTAGACAAATAAGTCAATTATTTGTTGAAGAAACACCCAGCAACTCACTTGTAACGATCCCTAAGAGACAAATTTATGGTAAATTGTGTACTCCACAATCAAAAGGTTGTGAAGTTCAAATTATGTATGATGCAGGTTGTGCATATTTTCCAAAAATCCTTGAAATGTGTTTAATAAAAACTCCAGTTTTTTGTTTTGTCTTTTTTTTTTTTTTTGATCGGCAAACAATAATCTTCATTTCATCACCAAAAGATTACATACAAGTATATGCCTAGCATGGCACTAGACAATACATTGTTCACCAATTTATCACCCCTTTATAATCAACACTTACAAAACAGAAAAATTGAAAGACTTCCAGCTTTCCCAATCCCACCTATTTCCTTTCACCTTATGCTTTGCCCACATGTATACCAAGGCTTGAGCTTCTCCAAATATAGCCGCTGAATCCATTCTTTTTCCGGAGAAGATTAGGACGTTTCTAGCTTTCCATATTACCCAACACACACCAATAATCACCAACCTGACACATTTTCTTTTGTTCCGCTCAATACTAGCAGTCTCGTGTACTTTAAGGAGGTCACGACATTAAACGCGTACACCGGTGGAATTTTACACCATGCGCTAACCAGCTGCCATACAACAGACGCGATAGAATAGCTAGTGAGGAGGTGATCAGCATCCTCGTCAGCTTGTCCGCATAGTCTACAAGAAGCGGACCCGTGCAGTATACGTCGTTTCTTCACCCAAAGATACTGACCATCTTCGGTGCACCTTCAACCCATTTGAAAGGGTAATATGGGATAGCATATTGGTAAAGAAGCTGCTTACAAGACGAAAAAGAGAAAGACACGTCTGCCCCACCATTCCACGTCCATTTATCCGCATTACCAGCCGCTTGTACACTTGAAATCAGCCCCGCTAATGTTGACAGCTCCGAAGTTTCGTCTGCAGTCATCGGCATTCTTTTCCAACCCCATGAGACTCATCTACCGGCCACTTTAACGTCTTTAATACTTTCCAGCCTGAACAGATTTGGAAATTGGTACATTAAAGGTCTATCACCAATCCAGAAGTCTACCCAAAAGGGAATCGACTCCCCATCTCCCACCACCCCTTTAAGTAACGTTTGGATGTTGATGTTTTTCTCGCACAGGTCCTTTTCGATCTTGTTTATACCTGCCCAAACGCCAGAGATTCCCGACTTAATAGGCAAATATGACCACCCCCTGGATTAAAGTGGATCCGTTAATCAACACGGACGCCCTACTTGAGTGCAATACTCCTCCCACCCATGTCCTCCATCGTTCCGGAAAGTTCATTTGTTGAAGCACTTTATCGATGAAGGACCAACTAATAGAATCATAAGCCTTTTCTAGGTCGACTTTGAGAATAAAGGTTTCCTTCTTCACTTTCTTAGCCCAAGAAACGATCTCGTTTAGCATTAACGGACCATCTAAAATACTTCTATCCGAAAGAAATCTGAATTGCACCTCCGAAACCACCTTTCCCACTACTTTTTTTATACGGTTGGCAAGCACTTTAGATATTATTTTCGATAAACTCCCAACCAAGCTAATCGGTCGAAAGTTATTGAAAGACAAGGGATCATTATACTTTGTAATGAGGGCTATGAAAGAAGACCCACACCCTCGGTAAAATTCAGTCATCATCCCCATGATATCATCTTTGAGATTCTCCCAATAGTGATTAAAGAAAGCGAAATTAAAGCCATCGGGTCCGGGAGCCTAATCACTACCGCAATCCCAAATCGCCCTTTTACCTCCTCAACAGAAAAATGTCTTACCAACTCAGCCGCATCATCTATGGAAATTTGCTTCAGATTCGGACATTGGAAAGACGGATGGTGGAAATTAGGTTCACGATACTTGAAGGCAAAAAACTTCCACGCCGCCATTTTAATTTTAGTAGGGTCCGTGATCCATGTGCCTTTGTCATAAATACCATTGATGCGATTAGAGCCATTTCTTGCATTTATAAACCTATGGAAGTACGCCGTATTCTCGTCATCTTCAACCGCCCATTTGATCCTTGCTTTTTGTTTCAGGTCCGCGGCTGTCACCTTGTTTAGTTCCTCCAAGTTTTTC
This sequence comes from Ambrosia trifida, assembly GCA_028751855.1. NCBI lineage: Eukaryota > Viridiplantae > Streptophyta > Magnoliopsida > Asterales > Asteraceae > Ambrosia > Ambrosia trifida. The sequence continues at coordinate 56,455,825 of CM054128.1, read as the reverse complement.
TTGTTTTCGGTCCATAGAGCCAACTCTTCATCGGATAAGGGTCTTTCTTCCATAAGGGCATCTAAATTACTAACCGAAGCTTCCAGTAGTCTTTTTGCCTCATTTCTTCTTTCACGATCTTGACATTGCCACACTTTAACCGCTTCTTTGACATTTTTCCAACTTGTTTGCCAATACCACATCGGCTGGCCCGGATAAAGTTTGTGCATGCAGCACCCCAATGACAACTTCATCCAGTCCTGTTCTTCCGATACATGAGCTATAAAACCTGAACGGCACAGAACCAAAATTTGCGGCTGTTAGAGATAAGGTTAGTGGGCTGTGGTCCAAGTTCAGCCTTGGTAAAGCCGTCAAGGATGCATCTAGCCACCTGGTCCAAAACTGTTCACATACCAAAATGCGATCGATTTTACTAAACTTTTTACCATCTCTAGACACACGAGTGAACTTCCTTCCACCCATTTGATATTCCATCAAACCGTTTTCTTTAATAAAATCATTCAGCGCCTCCGCACAAGACGAATTAAACTCGCATTTACGTCTTTCATCCGATGAACGGACCGCATTAAAGTCACCCAATATCATCCACATCCTCCCCCCATTAACGCCATCTTATGTGAAATCAACCCCCATAATTCTTTTTTTCGGCCAACACCTTGGGGTGCATATACATTTACCAGGTTTAGTGTAAAATTAAACTGCACTAACTTGCCAGTTTAGAGAAAAAACCTGGTTCCCAGCAACATAACATACCACCGGATCTACCTTCCGTGTTCACCCAGTCATACTCCAGACCTCTTGACCCCCAAATCTTACGAACCTGAATGTTGGACCCATCCGCATCATAGTTTCTTGTATCGCGAGTATCTTCGGCTTTTGTTCTTTTATCAAATCCCCCATGGACAAGACCTTACGATCTTCTCCGATACCCCTAACATTGTAAGTCATAAACGTCATTGGATAACCCTGTCATCACCTTCACTCTGGATTTCATTAACGATGTCGTTCACGGCACCTTCCAGGTTGATCCCAATTGCATCTCCCAACATGGCCGTGGCCCTGGCCTCATCGATAACCCCTGCGTCATGGTGTCCCGGAGTAGAGTCACCAATGAAAACAGGTTAGAGCACCGGAGGGTTTGGAGCAGTTAAATCGGATGGAACAGGGGCTGATGGGTTTTTCTTCTATAACTCCTCTTTACAGTACTATCTCTACCCACCTTGGTCTGGTCAACGAACATACTCTTAACATAATCTAGGTTAATGGGCTTGATAGGGGGTGAATTTAAGTCAATAAGGTCCACCTCAGTCCATATGTCTTTTCTTTCCCTTTTCTTTGACGGTAGCCCAATAGGCCCAGGTGAGAGAGTTAACTCTTCATTAAATTCGCCTGTGTCATGTGTGCATGGGGGGTCCACCACTTCATTTAAAGTCTCAACATTTAAGGCTTCCTCATTAATTGGCATGGAGGCTGCCAACGTATTCCCATGCAAGGAATTCTCCTTTTTATGCAATAGACCTTCCATCTCCTTTGGCTCTTCATATTCCGAATTTGAAACTGGAATTTCCGGCTCCACGTTCAGATCATCGATCACCTTTCCGGCACTATCGTTGGCCAGAATTTCCCCCTCCTCCATTTCATCATCTAGAACTACCATATTATCCGCACTCGTGTTACACGTTGGACCCGTGATTTTGTTTTCTTGGTCACCACGACTCCGAATAAGATCCACAGGCTTATTTTTTGCTAAATCAGCCATCACAAAATGTAGGCACCATAAGTCGTCGACTTCGGTAACCCAAACAGAGATGGTATGTCGCTTCCATTGTACAACAATTGTTTCTGCAATTCTACTTCCATTACCCGTAAGAATGCCGACTGTTTCCACTGCCATTGACCCGTCACGAATCGATGCCGAGGAATTATGAACGACTCTACCAAATTTTGAGGCGATTAGATCGAAAACCTCTTTATCCACAACGGGATTGGGACTCCAATAATCTTAACCCATGCAATTCGTTCAAATGGTAAGATCTGACCCTCCCATTTGTCCAGAGACGAGAACCACTCTCCCTATATCTCTTTCTTATCTTCCCAAAAAGATTTGGCAGAGGCGGTTGATATGAAAGTAAGTAGAACGTTCAAGCCCGCTACATACTTCAGACCGATTCTATACTCCTCCGTTGACTTGATGAAGCCCTCCAATCTACATAACCTGTGTATATCTTTGGCCGTGCCGATCAAAGATACCTTCAGGAAGGAGATTTGCGCTTGAAAATTTTTACCCGGGATAACAACCACCAAGTTTTCATTCTTCATTGAGTGGTGCACGCTATTGTTTATTTCCCATGTACTTGTGTTTTGGTAGCCTCCCTGATGGTCATTCCAAGCCTTGGTATTCACCTCCTCCCGGTGGTTGTTCACTAGTGGTCTTTTTTCTAATCTCCTCCCTACAACTTGTTGTTGTAGATATCTCCTCCCCGTCGTCTTCATGCTATCGTCTTTGGAAAACTTAGCGATGTTTACACTAATCCTTTCATCACCAATCTGAACATTCCTTAGGGCTTTCACCATATCCTCGTTGTTCTTCACGTTCGCAAACCTCAAGAAGGCAAAGAACTTTTCGGCTCTATCCCTCCTTCTAGCAAGGTAAGCATCCGTCATTCTCCCACAATTCCGGAACTCCTTCCATAACATTCCTACCGAACAGTGACTCGGCAGGTTTCTTACATAGAATGAAGTCTCATTTCCTGTATTGTTGAAATCTCGCTGGTGGGAAGATTGTTGGTTGTTTCTTCTATGCCTTCGCCGGGGCTCTTCCCATTCTCTCTCTCCATTCTCTCTCTCCATCTCATTATTTTTTTTTTCTGTTTTATTTTTTAAATTGACATGGGGAACATTTGGGGTGTGTATAAATATCTTAAAAGTTAGAGGGTTTAAGGGTTAGATCAAATACACAAGACACTTTTTCTAGAAAGGGTGAGAATGTGATCCATTGATCATATATTTGAAGGATTGAGATTAGTTTGTTTGAAAAAGATAAATAATGAATTAGAGGAAGGGCATAAAAGGAAAACCACATTTGTTGACTTTCTCTCTCCACATGCAATGCACATGTCAATTCCCTTCATCATTTTAAAATGTCTATTACTTTTTCATACGACATTTTTTTTTCAAAAAAAATTCACCATATTAACGAGCGTAATTTTATCTTTAATATGAGTACCACGTTGCTACATTAAAATTGAAAAAAAAAATTCGTGCTAAATGGGTTTTCTTCTTCGTTGTGTCTTCTGCTCGTTTATTATGTTATAGTATGCATGTGTGCTTTATAAATATGTTATTTATGTTTTTTAGTCTACATATGATTTAACGTTGTCCATTGTGTTTTTAGTATGCTTTTCATTGTGTTTTACGCAAATGAGTTTTGTATTTAGGTGTACATTTCGTTTTATTATGTTGTTCATTGTGTTTAAGTCTATTATTTATTGTGTTTTAGTCTTCTGTTCATTGTGTCTTTAATATGTCGTTCATTGTGTTTTATTAGACTGTTCATTGTGTTTTATACCCTATTGTTCATTGCATATTTAATTGGTACTCGTTGTGTTTTACGTTATCTCCATTGTGTCTTACGCAACTGGGTTTTCAACATTTTTTTTCCAAAAGTATTCATTTTGTTTTAATCTTCTGTTCATTGTATCCTTATTATGTCGTCCATTGTGTGTTAAACAATTGGGTTTTTAACTTTTTTTCAAAAGTATTCATTGTGTTTTATTCTTCTGTTCATTGTGTGTTTAGTATGTCATCCATTGTGTCTTACGCAACTGGGTTTTCAACTTTTTTTTTTCAAAAGTATTCTTTGTGTTTTAGTCTTCTATTCATTGTGTCTTTAGTATGTCGTCCATTGTGTTTTACTAGACTCTTGATTATGTTTTATACCCTGTATTTAATTGGTGCTCATTGTGATTTACACTCCATTGTGTCTTACGCAAGTGGGTTTTGAATTTTTTTTTAAAAAGTATAACAATATGGTACTCATATTAAAGATAAAAAGACGCTTAATTTTATGGTGTAATTTAAAAAAAAAAAAGATGACGTATAAAAAAGTTACGGACATTTAAAAATGAAGGTGGAAATGGCATGTGACTTGCATGTGCATATGTTTTTGACAAAATTACCCCTCCCACTTGTTTAATCCTTTGGACACATGTCATTTATAGTGGCTTCTCACCCTTCTCATTTTTTATAGCTTTTGTAGAATAACCCAACCTGAGGGTTTAAATGAGAAGAACATTTGTTGTAAGAAGAAAAAGAACAAGTTAAAATCAATAAAAATGCTCTTATTGATTTTGTATTAAATGTTTCTAACCCTTTTTTCAAAATATATTCTTACAAAGCAAATGTAGGATGCATTTAGGATGAACTTGAATATGTGTAAGATTAGTTTTGAGGTGTGTATGTGAAGGGGTAGGGTACTAATTCTGGCGCGCATGCGCACCTTACCCCACAACATTTCTATTATAAATACACCCGAGGAAAGTTTATCATTCGAAATGATAACTTCAAGATCATAACACACCTCCACGGAGTTCAGCCTTCATGAGCATCACATGCAGAGTTCAATCCGTCCACGGGAAACCATGCGCCAGTCCCGGCTTTGATCACCCACGGAATGTGACAGCTGGCTGCGCCAAGGTGCAGCTCCCCTTCAGCCCCCACTTGCTGCACTACCTCCCATGTGTGAGATGTAACCTCAACCAATCTTCTAGACGAAGCTAGCCGCCTGACACCCTCTGGCAGCAGCAAGAAAAGGAGGTCCCTGCAGTCAACCACAAGGCGCTACGTGTACAAGTGGCAGGGTGCCGCCCCTGACAACCAACCACAGCGCACCAAGTGGACAAATGGCAGGATGCCATTTGCACCCAGTTTGCTTTATGCAAACTCTTGGTCCAAACCCAACTGGATGGGCATCTCAAAGGCAGGCCCAACTCCCGGGCCCAAGCCCGTCATGCCTGTCGTGGGCCATGACACCCGGCCCACGTATCATCTATAAAAGAAAGACTTCTTTAGCTTTTTAGAGGTCGATCAATCCACGAATTAAACACACACACTTGTATCTCTTACTTGTATCTCTTTCTTTAAACTTGTAATCTCTCAAGCAATATAGATCATACTTTTACAGTAGACGTAGCTCAACGAGACCGAACCACTTATATCTTGTGTGTTTGTGTACCATCTCTCTTATTCTCTCCTAATCTTACGGTCCACAGATCTAACTTTGGTGTGAGCAAAGGATTATATCCTACAATGAACACGAGTAGCGACCCCTCATTTATAAACCGAGTTTTACTTGTTGTTTTTTCATTGGCGCCATCCGTACCGGCTGAAAACACGATTTTCTAAACCACATCTTTTAGCCCACCCACGGCGGATTCCAACCCAGCGGGAGCTACTTGTCTTGGCTCATCCACTGTGCTCCCGGGCATACTGTGTCACACCCCAACCGATGACGGAATACATCAAGGCGCGACTTGTGATAGATTGTTCAAAGACTTCATGATACTAGAATTGTGACAAATTGATTAAAGGAAATTTCATTTCATAGCATTCAAAGTTGGAAATACAGTTTGTTCAAGAAAAGGAAATACAACAAACAACATAATGATAATAAAATTGATGTGTTTCTAAGTTCATCCCTACAAGATTTCTTAAGACATCGCATCAAATATTTCCTGCAACACGTATAAAATATCCGTCAACACATAAAGTATTGGTGAGCATACTAGTTTTGGTTTACGTACATAGTATTAAAAGATTTTACTCAAATCGTCATGCTATAGCTTTGCACACGTAGAATCATACAAAAGGCATAATCAACACATGTTTGCACTGCTTGACCTAACACCGAAGCGATAGGCCGGTAAAACTTAGCATGACCCAGTTAGGGGGCGGGGTACTACTCCTATAGCGCTATACATATTAAGGGGTTGTATACTAAGCGGCATTTGTATGTAAAGTCTAAATTCTAGCATGGCATAGTTTAAAAGCATGTTTAGTAGATTGAGCATGTGAGTCTGAAAGTGTTTAGTGTATGTTTGCATAGGATACATGTTGAGCCCCAAAAGTGTTAAAGAGTAAAAAGGGAACAAGTATGAATTCCCCTTAGGGTTCGTTTCTTAAGTTCTCAAAAACGAGTCTTGAGAAATGTGTATTTTAGCTCCGGTTAGACTAGAGTTAAGAAAAGAAAAAAAATAGATTTAGATTCGGAGGAAGATTCAAGAGTACAAGGAAGTCATGCATTGCCTTTAAGGCGAACCAAAACACAAACCACCATAAAGGTGATTCGGATGGTCATGAGTGTCAAGTAGTGCCTTTAAGGCTAACCAAAACACAAACCACCATAAAGGTGATTCGGATGGTCAAGAGAGTCAAGTATTGGTAAGGCATGGATGTATCCACAAACCTTCCAAGTTAACAGATTAATAGAGTTTTGAAAGTATATATTTTAGTATTTACATAATATAACTATAGGGTTAAAGTAGTGTATGGTGACTTAGTTTGGAAGAGCCTTGGCTTTCCTTTGTCAACCATTAACCATAGCACAAGTCCATCTAACATTAATTTGTTGGTGAACTTGGTTGGTATCATTTCAACTAACCTTCTAGTGCATAAAAACAATAGATGATGAACCACCTTTGAGGCCTCATTTTTGTGTCCTACTCATATTTATTTGCCATAGCAAACAAGAGCAAGGACCTAGAGGTTTCCCTAAGGGATTAGAAGCAGAGGAGAGGTGGAGAAAGTGAAAGAAAAGAGAAGATTAAGGCTTTTCATCTTACAAATTTTGTGCAGAATTTTTTTGCTAAAAAGCTTGAAGATTTAGAAGGTTTAGAAAGTGTTTAGGGGTGAACAAAGGATTAGAGAGTGAGAAAGAGATGGTATTTATAGTTACGGTAAAGTGTTGGGTTTTACATGGAGTTAATAAGGTGGTTGGGAGGAGTTTAGATGGGGTTAAATTTGATTGTTATGGAGTTGTAATATTTATTATTTTATGTTGTTGCCGTCGAGTAAAAAAATAAAAATGGAAGAAGGAAACAACAATATGTTGTTTATGGTATTTATTGTCTGGGGTGGTGACATAAGTCAATAGAAAGACTATCCACATTTTCCTTTTGTTTTTTATAAACTTAAAGTATTATTATAAAACATATATATATATATATATATATGTTTTATTTAAAAAAATAAATATATATTAAGATCTTAACTAAATGAGTTTCTAGTTATAAAGCCTAAATTGAATAGGAAATTATAATGACGACTCGTTACGAATGTGTAGGAGTAACATAAAAGAAGCGAATAAAGGCGAACTTGGAATTTGTTAAATATAGAATTTTAAATACATGAAAAGTAAAAATAATGCGATGTTACAGTCTCCCCTACTTTAGGAAACTTCGTCTCGAAATTTAATTAAGAGTCAATCTTTTGAAAAAAAAAATAGGTAAGTGGTTTGATACGGGTTTAATAAGAACAAAAACTAGTTAGTTAATTGTATATAGTCACTGTGCGATAATTATACTCGTAAGAGGAGTTCTTTTAAAAATTTTAACCCAAGGCTGTACGTAGAAATTTGAAAGTCTAACCGACTAAAGCATTTTTGTAAGGTGGGTGGATGGTAGATAAAATTCGCAAGTTTAACCGACTAAAACATTTATGGTGATTAGTGAAAGGAAATGGATCATATAGGTATGTTTGAGTATGGGGTTAATGTAACAAATCTCGGGTAGATAAGTAAATATACGGTATAACATATATGAAGTAGCAAAAATTTGGGAAGATAAGTAAATATACTGTTTAACATATAAGAAGTAGTAGAAATTTTAGCTTGTAAAAAAAATGTCACTGTGTAATTGGGTGGGATAGTAAATATGTGAGCATAATAAGTGACTAGATGTGGGAATGAGTAGTTTTTAGTAAAAGATATTTGGTTTGCACAAGGTCGAAAATTTTATATAAAAAAAAACTTTTTAAAAGGCGATTAAATAACGAGAAATTGGACTGTTTGAAAACAACTTTTTGGTGAAATACATAGTATTTATTTAGTTTTGAAATCCAGTATATAATAGTAGTCAAGAAAATGTAAGAAAGTGAGGGGCAAATCTTGTTTTAAGTGTATAAATGCTTTTATAGATTAAGGCCAAAGTTTACAGGATTTAGAACGAGATTCTTGATAATGGAAGGATTGCTGATTAAGCAAGGATAGGCAAAAGGAATGAAACGAAGTTTATGAAGATTACAAGTATAGATTATTCATAGCAAGGATGATGTTTCATAATAGAGAGTGTGGTTCAAAACAAGGTTATAATATGCATAAAAGATAAATAAATGAAAGCGTAATTAGACTAGTATAACATAAATGGTATCGCAACAGATAAAGAACGTAAGTGTTGGTCAAAATTTAAATTCGACACCCAAAACTTCTCATGGTACGAATAACTCTACTTTTGGTAGTATGACAGGACACTTATGTATAGGATGTACCGGCGGCGTATCTACGTGTTTTTGGCGTAGATATATGGTTTCATGACATAATTGTGTAGACTTGTGCATATGTGGTTACGTTCAGATGCATAAAATCTAAAAGAAGAATAGACACTTAGATTCTTAATGAAAACGTTTACACGTAAAATATTTTGACTAAGGGTAACATAAAATATGAGTTTATTGAGTTTTATGGATTCGCGAGCAATTTTAGCTTTTCAAGACTAAGGGTCAAGTTTGATGGTAGAAGGATTTGGTCCGTTGGATGTTAAAGAAAACGGATTTAATTGAAGTGGGAAAAATTTAGTGTAAAAGTCTTACCGAAAATGGACGTTTGATTTATGAAAAATCCCTTTTATTAAGCGAGGAAAATAGTTTATTGAGGATTTTAGTTTGACGATGAATATTTTGACTCGTGATACGATTTCAAGAGAAAAGGTCTTGGGATTATAAAGAAGTAGGTTATTTGATTTAGCGTGTATTTGCTCACAAGTCCTGTTTACAAAAGATTTTTTTAAACACTTTTACTATTTAGAATCTTGTTTGTCATACCGACTCGACGCACACATTTGTTAGTGGTTTGATGGTGAGGATTTTATAGAAGGATATACATCCTCTTAGAAATAGTAGGAAGAATTTTGTTCAAAAATCTTGAAAAAATTGTGCGCAAGAAGAAAAGGGTTTTGCGATGTTTCAATCTTGCCGATAAATTATGATTGTAACCTAAGATAACAATGATATTTCATAATTCATAAAGAAAATTTCACATCCGAAAAGTTTCTTGAAAACATTAGACAAAGAAATTCTCTTTTTTTTAGAGAAAAGAAAAATCGATCTTCTTTAGTGTGGTGAGTGGGTCTTCCAGCATCGTAGATCACCATGGCAAGTCTTGAGCATTGGTTGCGTTCATGGGTTGGGTCGTTCCACTCGGGGCATATCTATCCATTGGCTTTAGTTAATGAGGTAGTGCTAGTTGGTTTCTCGGGTCGTGGTTTAGTGGTGTGGCGACATGTTTTGGCTAAATGACCATATGCATCATAGTTGGTGCATATGCGGCATTGTGTGTGATTGGGATGCTGATATTTACAATTGTCGCATAGCGGAAAGGTTCCACGGTACTGCTTTTTTGTAGAATTCGGAGTCTTAGGAGTTGTCGAAGTGTGGTTTCGTTTGAGGTTTTTGTGTTTTTGGTTATCCTTTTTCGTTTGTTTGGTAGAGGTATGGGTAGAAGGTTTAGTATCTACATGGTTTGTGCTGTCCTGGATGGTATCGCTGGGATTTGGAATTGGGTTTGTTGGTGTTTCTAGGTTAGGGAGACTCTTGACTAGTTCTTGGGCAATAAGGCTCGCCAGTTGGTTGAGATCGATGCTGTTGAGATGGGAAGACATCTACGAGAATCATACACAAGAAAATTTGCATAAGTGTTTTTGTTTTTTTTAGCAAGGTGACTTTTGAATTTAGGAAAGGAGTTATTAGAATGTTGATTAACAATGAAAGCTTGTGAGTAAAGTTTCACTAGATCGGTAAAGTTTGTGCAAATTCGAATATATAAAAAAAATGAGCTCAAGTTGTTCTCATAGACTTAGTATGTAAGTTCAAGTTACACGTATAGTATGCAAGTTTCACATTGTTCAAATAATGCAACGTATATATATAAGTAAAGTGCACATAAACAACATAGAGGAGTTTTGAATATTTGTTGCTTTGCGAATATTATTATTGTTTGGAGATTGCAAGAGTAGCTTGAAGCGCGAGTCTTGAGAGCATTTGCGAGTAAAATAAATCGAATATATATAGTGAAAACATAGCATGAAAACGACATGGAAAGTAATTAACATAAAAAGAGAGGCTTGATTTAAACAAACAATTGGAGTGTTCCGAAACGAAACTAAGACTAGCCAAAGTGATTCGAATTTACCCTTGAGTTTGGTAACATGCTTTGGCCTAATAGGTGGAAATACTCTCGCCGAAACTTTCGGTTAACAGTATTCACCCTTCAAGTTACTACATGTTCCTTGTCATTAGTAAATTTGAGACTTTAGCGAGATTGAAAAAAAAATCAAGGATTGAAACTAATCGCTAAGTTGCGGATTTCACTCCTATCTAAGCGAGGTCGTTTCTTTGAGTGTGGTTTGTACACTTTGCCCAACGTGGTAAGAAAATTAATTCTAACTTTCAATTGGTAAGTGTCCACTAGAACAAAAATTGTGAAATTTCCACCAAGGTGAGGATATCACTCCTATCTTGGTGTAGTTGCAAAAAAAAAACACAAAGATTTTACGTGGATTGAAAGTTATCAACAAAGTGAGGGTTTCACGCCTATTTCGGTGATCTCCATTCGTTCGTGTTATACTAGCGTCTTCGAGTGTAGAGTAATCCACAAATAGGAAGGTAAATTTTAAGGATCAAGAGAATGGAGTAGAAGCAAGATAGGGAAAACAAGTATTTTAAGCATGATAAAAGGAATGGTCAAAAAGGTTCTTAACTATACTCTAGGTCAAACATGGCAATTTTTCCTAATTCCCTATAGTCATGGCTCTGATACCAATCTGTCACACCCCAACCGATGGCGGAATACATCGAGGCGCGACTTGTGATAGATTGTTCAAAGACTTCATGATACTAGAATTGTGACAAATTGATTTAAGGAAATTTCATTTCATAGCATTCAAAGTTGGAAATATAATTTGTTCAAGAAAAGAAAATACAATAAACAACATAATGATAATAAAATTGGTGCGTTTCTAAGTTCATCCCTACAAGATTTCTTGAGACATCGCATCAAATATTTCCTACAACATGTATAAAATATCCGTCAACACATAAAGTATTGGTGAGCATACTAGTTTTGGTTTACGTACATAGTTTAAAAGATTTTACTCAAATCGTCATGCTATAGCTTTTCACACGTAGAATCATACAAATGGCATAATCAACACATGTTTGCACTGCTTGACCTAACACCGAAGCGATAGGCCGGTAAAGCTTAACATGACCTAGTTAGGGGGCGGGGTGCTACTCCTATAGCGCTATACATGTTAAGGGGGTTGTATGCTAAGCGGCATTTGTATGTAAAGTCTAAATTCTAGCATGGCATAGTTTATAAGCATGTTTAGTAGATTGAGCATGTCAGTATGAAAGTGTTTAGTGTATGTTTGCATAGGATACATGTTGAGCCCCAAAAGTGTTAAAGAGTAAAAAGGGGACAGGTATGAACTCACCTTAGTGTGCGTTTGTTAAGTTCTCAAAAACGAGTCTTAAGAAATGAGGATTTTAGCTCCGGTTAGACTAGAGTTAAGAAAAGAAAAAAATGGATTTAGATTCAGAGGAAGATTCAAGAGTACAAGGAAGTCATGCATTGCCTTTAAGGCGAACCAAAACACAAACCACCATAAATGTGATTCGGATGGTCATGAGAGTCAAGTAGTGCCTTTAAGCCTAACCAAAACACAAATCACCATAAAGGTGATTCGGATGGTCAAGAGATTCAAGTATTGGTAAGGTAGGGATGTATCCACAAACCTTCCAAGTTAATAGATTATTAGAGTTTTGAAAGTATATATTTTAGTATTTACATAATATAACTATTGGGTTAAAGTAGTGTATGGTGACTTAGTTTGGAAGAGCCTTGGCTTTCCTTTGTCCACCATTAACCATAGCACAAGTCCATCCAACATTAAGTTGTTGGTGAACTTGGTTGGTATCACTTCAACTAACCTTCTAGTGCATTAAAAACAATAGAAGATGAACCACCTTTGAGGCCTCATTTTGGTGTCCTACTCATATTTATTTGCCATAGCAAACAAGAGCAAGGTCCTAGAGGTTTCCCCAAGGGGTTAGAAGAAGGAGAGGTGGAGAATGTGGAAGAAAAGTGAAGATTAAGGCTTTTAATCTTACAAATTTTGTGCAGAATTTTTTTGCTTGAAAGCTTGAAGATTTAGGAGGTTTAGAGAGTGTTTGGAGGTGAACATAGGATTAGAGAGTGAGAAAGATGTGGTATTTATTGTTAGGGTAAAGAGTTAATTATTAAATGGAGTTAATAAGATGGTTTGGAGGAGTTTAGGTGGGGTTAAATTTGATTTTTATGGAGTTGTAATATTTATAATTTTATGTTGTTACCGTCGAGTAAAAAAAATAAAAATGAAAGAACGAAATAACAATACGTTGTTTATGGTATTTGTTGTCTTGGGTTGTGACAAAAGTCAATAGAAAGAATTTCCACGTTTTCCTTTTGTTTTTTTTTAAACTTAAAGTATTATTATAATATATATATATATATATATATATATATATATGTTTTATTTAAAAAAATAAATATATATTAAGATCTTAACTAAATGAGTTTCTAGTTATAAAGCCTAAATTGACTAGGAAATTATAATGACGACTCGTTACGAATTGGTAGGAGTAACATAATAGAAGCGAATAAAGGCGAACTTGGAATTTTGTTAAGTATAGAATTTAAAATACATGAAAAGTAAAAATAATGCGATGTTATAGTTTCCCCTACTTTAGGAAATTTCGTCTCGAAATTTAATTAAGAGTCAATCTTTTGAAAAAAAATAGGTAAGTGGTTTGATACGGGTTTAATAAGAACAAAAACTAGTTAGTTTACTGTATATAGTCACTGTGCGATAATTATGCTCATAAGAGGAGTACTTTTAAAAATTTTAACCCAAGGCTATACGTAGAAATTTGAAAGTCTAACCGACTAAAGCATTTTTGTAAGGTGGGTGGATGGTAGATAAAATTCGCAAGTTTAACCGATTAAAGCATTATTGGTGATTAGTGAAAGGAAAATGGTACATATAGGTAGGTTTGAGTATGGGGGTAATGTAACAAATCTCGGGTAGATAAGTAAATATACGGTATAACATATATGAAGTAGCAAAAATTTGGGAAGATAAGTAAATATATTGTATAACATATAAGTAGTAGAAATTTTGGCTTGTAAAAAAATGTCACTGTGTAATTGGGTGGGATAGTAAATATGTGAGCATAATAAGTGACTAGATGTGGGAATGAGTAGTTTTTAGTAAAAGATATTTGGTTTGCACAAGGTCGAAAATTTTATATAAAATAAACTTTTTAAAAGGTGATTAAATAACGAGAAATTGGACTTTTTGAAAACAAATTTTTGGTGAAATACATAGTATTTATTTAGTTTTGAAATCCAGTATATTAGTAGTCAGGAAAATGTAAGAAAGTGAGGGGCAAATCTTGTTTTAAGTGTATAAATGCTTTTAGAGATTAAGGCCAAATTTTACGGGACCTAGAACGAGATTCTTGATAATGGGAGGATTGCTGATTAAGCAAGGATAGGCAAAAGGAATGAAACGAAGTTGATGGAGATTACAAGTATAGATTATTCATAGCAAGGATGATGTTGCATAATAGAGAGTGTGGTTCAAAACAAGGTTATAATATGCATAAAAGATAAATAAATACAAGCGTAATTAGACTAATATAACATAAATGGTATCGCAACAGATAATGAACGTAAGTATTGGTCAAAATTTAAATTCGACACCCAAAACTTCTCATGGTACGAATAACTCTACTTTTGGTAGTATGACAGGACACTTATGTATAGGATGTACCGGCGGCGTATCCACCATGCCGTTATCATACCTCATCCGTGTTGTTATTCAAGTCATGATATGTTACACACACTGGGACTTGTTATGTTTCCCATGCGCCCAATTTTTGTAATTACGTGTGCACCCATAATTATTCCAATTGTCATATGGTCCACATAATTCGTCTTAGTTATGTGTGGGTTGACGCAAAATATTTATACAAGGAAACGACATTAAACTAAGACATTAAACAGTTTTGATGTTGTAAACATAGAAAGCAACGTGAGATGCAAACACATAATGTGTAAAGGCATTAAGAAGGTTTTTGATGTTGTTAACTGTACGTGTTTTTGGCGTAGATATATGGTTTCATGACATTATTGTGTAGACTTGTGCATATGTGGTTACGTTCAAATGCATAAAATCTAAAAGAAGAATAGACACTTAGATTCTTAATGAAAACGTTTACACGTAAAATGTTTTGACTAAGGGTAACATAAAATTTGAGTTTATTGAGTTTTATGGGTACGCGAGCAATTTTAGCTTTTCAAGACTAAGGGTCAAGTTTGATGGTAGAAGGATTTGGTCCGTTGGATGTTAAAGAAAACGGATTTAATTGAAGTGGGAAAAATTTAGTGTAAAAGTCTTACCGAAAATGGACGTTTGATTTATGAAAAAACCATTTTATTAAGCAAGGAAAATAGTTTATTGAGGATTTTAGTTTGACGTTGATGAATATTTTGACTCGTTATACGATTTCAAGAGAAAAGGTCTTGGGATTATAAAGAAGTAGGTTATTTGATTTAGCGTGTCTTTGCTCACAAGTCCTGTTTACAGAAAGATTTTTTTTAAACACTTTTACTATTTAGAATCTTGTTTGTCATACCGACTCGACGCACACATTTGTTAGTGGTTTGAAGGTGAGGATTTTATAGAAGGATATGCATCCTCTTAGAAATAGTAGGAAGAATTTATTTCAAAAAACTTGAAAAAATTATGCGCAAGAAGAAAAGGGTTTTGCGATGTTTCAATTTTGCCGATAAATTATGATTGTAACCTAAGATAACAATGATATTTCATAATTCATAAAAGAAAATTTCACATCCGAACAGTTTCTTGAAAACATTACACAAAGAAATTCTTTCTCTCTCTCTCTTTTTTTTTAGAGAAAAGAAAAATCGATCTTCTTTAGTGTGGTGAGTGGGTCTTCCAGGATCGTAGATCACCATGGCAAGTCTTGAGCATTGGTTGCGTTCATGGGTTGGGTCGTTCCACTCGGGGCATATCTATCCATTGGCTTTAGTGAATGAGGTAGTGCTAGTTGGTTTCTCGGGTCGTGGTTTAGTGGTGTGGCGACATGTTTTTGCTAAATGACCATATGCAACACAGTTGGTGCATATGCGGCATTGTGTGTGATTGGGATGGTGATATTTACAACTGTCGCATAGCGGAAAGGTTCCACGGTACTGCTTTTTGTTAGAATTCGGAGTCTTAGGAGTTGTCGAAGTGTGGTTTTGTTTGAGGTTTTTGTGTTTTCGGTTATCCTTTTTCGTTTGTTTGGTAGAGGTATGGGTAGAAGGTTTAGTATCTACATGGTTTGTGCTGTCCTGGATGGTATCGCCAGGATTTGGAACTGGGTTTGTTGGTGTTTCTAGGTTAGGGAGACTCTTGACTAGTTCTTGGGCAATAAAGCTCGCCAGTTGGTTGAGATCGATGCTGTTGAGATGGGAAGACATCTACGAGAATCATACATAAGAAAATTTGCATAAGTATATTTTTTTTTAGCAAGGTGACTTTTGAATTTAGGAAAGGATTTATTAGAATGTTGATTAACAATGAAAGCTTGTGAGTAAAGTTTCACTAGATCGGTAAAGTTTGTGCAAATTCGAATATATAAAAAAATAAATGAGCTCAAATTGTTCTCATAGACTTAGTATGTAAGTTCAAGTTACACGTATAGTATGCAAGTTTCACATTGTTCAAATAATGCAACGTAAATATATAAGTAAAGTGCACATAAACAACATAGAGGAGTTTTGAATATTTGTTGCTTTGCGAATATTATTATTGTTTGGAGATTGCAAGAGTAGCTTGAAGCGCGAGTCTTGAGAGCATTTGCGAGTAAAATAAATCGAATATATATAGTGAAAACATAGCATGAAAACGACATGGAAAGTAATTAACATAAAAAGAGAGGCTTGTTTTAAACAAACAATTGGAGTGTTCCGAAACGAAACTAAGACTAGCCAAAGTGATTCGAATTTACCCTTGAGTTTGGTAGCATGCTTTGGCCTAATAGGTGGAAGTACTCTCGCCGAAACTTTCGGTTAACGGTATTCACCCTTAAAGTTACTACATGTTCCTTGTCATTAGTAAATTTGAGACTTTGGCGAGATTGAAAAAAAAATCAAGGATTGAAACTAATCGCTAAGTTGCGGATTTCACTCATATCTATGCGAGGTCGTTTCTTTGAGTGTGGTTTGTACACTTTGCCCAACGTGGTAAGAAAATTAATTCTAACCTTCAATTGGCAAGTGTCCACTAGAACGAAAATTATGAAATTTTCACCAAGGTGAGGATATCACTCCTATCTTGGTGTAGTTTCAAAAAAAAAACACAAAGATTTTACGCAGATTGAAAGTTATCACCAAAGTAAGGGTTTCACGCCTATTTCGGTGATTTCCATTCGTTCGTGTTATACGAGCGTCTTCGAGTGTAGAGTAATCCACAAATAGGAAGGTAAATTTTAAGGATCAAGAGAATGGAGTAGAAGCAAGATAGGGAAAACTAGTATTTTAAGCATGATAAAAGGAATGGTCAAAAAGGTTCTTAACTATAGTCTAGGTCAAACATGGCAAATTTTCCTAATTCCCTATAGTCATGGCTCTTATACCAATCTGTCACACCCCAACCGATGGCGGAATACATCGAGGCGCGACTTGTGATAGATTGTTCAAAGACTTCATGGTACTAGAATTGTGACAAATTAATTTAAGGAAATTTCATTTCATAGCATTCAAAGTTGGAAATACAATTTGTTCAAGAAAAGGAAATACAACAAACAACATAATGATAATAAAATTGGTGCGTTTCTAAGTTCATCCCTACAAGATTTCTTGTGTGTTTGTGTACCATCTCTCTTATTCTCTCCTAATCTTACGGGCCACGGATCTAACCTTGGTGTGAGCAAAGGATTATATCCTGCAGTGAACACGAGTAGCGACCCCTCGTTTATAAACCTAGTTTTACTCGTTGTTTTTTCATTGGCGCCATCCGTACCAGCTGAAAACAAGATTTTCTAAACCACATCTTTTAGCCCACCCATGGCCGATCCCAACTCAGCCGGAGCTACTGGTCTTGGCTCATCCACTGTGCTCCGAGGCATACTGTGTCACACCCCAACTGATGACGGAATACATCGAGGCGCGACTTGTGATAGATTGTTCAAAGATTTCATGATACTAGAATTGTGACAAATTGATTTAAGGAAATTTCATTTCATAGCATTCAAAGTTGGAAATATAATTTGTTCCAGAAAAGAAAATACAATAAACAACATAATGATAATAAAATTGGTGCGTTTCTAAGTTCATCCCTACAAGATTTCTTGAGACATCGCATCAAATATTTCCTGCAACATGTATAAAATATCCGTCAACACATAAAGTATTGGTGAGCATACTAGTTTTGGTTTACGTACATAGTATTAAAAGATTTTACTCAAATCGTCATGCTATAGCTTTTCACACGTAGAATCATACAAATGGCATAATCAACACATGTTTGCACTGCTTGACCTAACACCGAAGCGATAGGCCGGTAAAGCTTAAGGGGGTTGTATGCTAAGCGGCATTTGTATGTAAAGTCTAAATTCTAGCATGGCATAGTTTATAAGCATATTTAGTAGATTGAGCAGGTGAGTATGAACGTGTTTAGTGTATGTTTGCATAGGATACATGTTGAGCCCCAAAAGTGTTAAAGAGTAAAAGGGGGACAAGTATGAACTTACCTTAGGGTGCGTTTGTTAAGTTCTCAAAAACGAGTCTTGAGAAATGAGGATTTTAGCTCCGGTTAGACTAGAGTTAAGAAAAGAAAAAAAAATAGATTTAGATTCGGAGGAAGATTCAAGAGTACAAGGAAGTCATGCATTGCCTTTAAGGCGAAGCAAAACACAAACCACCATAAAGGTGATTCGGATGGTCATGATAGTCAAGTAGTGCCTTTAAGGCTAACCAAAACACAAACCACCATAAAGGTGATTCGGATGGTCGAGAGAGTCAAGTATTGGTAAGGTAGGGATGTATCCCCAAACCTTCCAAGTTAATAGATTAATAGAGGTTTGAAAGTATATATTTTAGTATTTACATAATATAACTATAGGGTTAAAGTAGTGTATGGTGACTTAGTTTGGAAGAGCCTTGGCTTTCCTTTGTCAACCATAAACCATAGCATAAGCCCATCCAACATTAAGTTGTTGGTGAACTTGGTTGGTATCAATTCAACTAACCTTCTAGTGCATAAAAACAATAGAAGATGAACCACCCTTGAGGCCTCATTTTGGTGTCCTACTCATATTTATTTGCCATAGCAAACAAGATCAAGGTCCTAGAGGTTTCCCCAAGGGGTTAGAAGAAGAGGAGAGGTGAGAAAGTGGAAGAAAAGTGAAGATTAAGGCTTTTCATCTTACAAATTTTGTGCATAATGTTTTTGCTTGAAAGCTTGAAGATTTAGGAGGTTTAGAGAGTGTTTAGGGGTTAACAAAGGATTAGAGAGTGAGAAAGAGGTGGTATTTATAGTTAGGGTAAAGGGTTGGGTATTAAATGAAGTTAATAAGGTGGTTGGGAAGAGTTTAGTTGGGGTTAAATTTGATTGTTATGGAGTTGTAATATTTATTATTTTATGTTGTTACGTCGAGTAAAAAAAATAAAAATGAAAGAACGAAACAACAATATGTTGTTTATGGTATTTGTTGTCTTGGGTGGTGACAAAAGTCAATAAAAAGACTTTCCACGTTTTCCTTTTGTTTTTTTTAACTTAAAGTATTATTTTAAATTATATATATATATATGGGAGGGTTATCTTGAGAACGCTAAATATTGGGAGAACCGTGAGAACAAGTAAAAAAATCAATCAAAATCAAATTTTTTTAATACAAACCTCATTATAATCAAAATACAACATTAATAAATAAATTTTCTTTTCAAATAATTCATCTTTTCTTACAAAAACACTTTCAAATTAACTTTTTACACATGTGTAAATGAAACAGTTTACACATGTATAAACAGTAAATTTACTCATATGTAAAAACAAATTATTTTCGTATACGTTTGAATTTTTACGCGTAATTTGTGTTTTTGAGATGGAATTTTAGTAATAAAGACAAGTGTAAAAAGAAATTTGGAATTTGAATGGTTTTAGATGTCGTTCTCACGGTTCGCACGAAATATAGGTGTTCTCAAATTAACTTTCCCCTATATATATATATATATATATATATATATATATATATATATATATATATATATATATATATATATATATATATATATATATATATATGTCTTATTTAAAAAAATAAATATATATTAAGATCTTAACTAAATGAGTTTCTAGTTATAAAGCCTAAATTGAATAGGAAATTATAATGACGACTCGTTACGAATTGGTAGGAGTAACATAAAAGAAGCGAATAAAGGCGAACTTGGAATTTGTTAAGTATAGAATTTAAAATACATGAAAAGTAAAAATAACGTGATGTTACATACTGATGGGCACATCAGGCACTCCGGATAATCAAAACAAGGAGGTCGCGCCGAAAACACGCCACATAGTTCGAGCAGTCACTTGCTCGGACTCGGAGTCTGACGATGAACCCCCACAGCCCATCGACCAAGACGAGTGGTTGTTCCAGCGGCAGATGAAGAATACAAAATTTTACCAGCGCATGCTAGTAAAGCAAAAGGCTGGTAAGGAAACCATTGCCTCCCTCTCGGCCAAAGATAGCCGAAAGGGGAAAGAAAAGGAAACTGGCCTTTCTAAAACTCGTGGTGGAGGTCGTGGTAGAAATGCACACGATCAGGACCCCAAAAGCCCAATGGAGCGAGTCAGACGGTTACCTGTTTACCAGTGAATTGGACCACCAGAAATCCAGGAAGCATCGGACGTCGCAGAATACTTCCGCCACGTCACCCAACTTCCGGGCCCAAGCCCATCACGCCTGTCGTGGGCCGCGGCACCTGGCCTACGCATCCTTTATAAAAGGAAGACTTCTTTACCTTTTTAGAGGTCGATCAATCCACGAATTAAACACACACACACTTGTATCTCTTTCTTTACAGTTGTAATCTCTCAAGCAATAAATATCATACTTTTACAGTGGACGTAGGTCAACGAGACCGAACCACTTATATCTTGTGTGTTTGTGTACCATCTCTCTTATTCTCTCGTTATCTTACGGGCCACGGATCTAACATCGGTGGGAGCAAAGTATTATATCCTGCAGTGAACACGAGTAGCGACCCCCCGTTTATAAATCGATTTATACTCGTTGTTTCTTCACTAAGATAAATGAATGGTGAATTTTAATGTGTATGATAAATATCGTTATGTGTAAGGTGAATATGAATATATGTAGGATAAATTCTGTATGTGTAGGACAGAGTGTTTTGATTAATTAATTAAAGAGAAGTATAATTAATGTTACAGATAAATTACTTAATGTTTGCTCATTATGTTATTTGTTTGGTCGGTTATCTTAAACTTTTTAAACTTTGTAAATTCTCATCATAAAATGGGAAACCCTAATAGGAGAGGTGATAGAGTTCAACGGCGGCAATATGATTGTGATACCGATGATCCAGCGACAAGGACTACTTTTTACGTGACAAACATTTCAGATCGAGTCACCGGATTGAAGTTAAGAGAGGCGTTTCAGGATTTTGTGAATGTGACGGATGCATGGGTGCCTAGAAAGCGGACTATTAAAGGTAGAGTCTTTGGGTTTGTGAGATGCGAAAAGATTAGGAATCCTTATCAGATCCTAGAGACGTTGAATGAGATCTCTATTATGGAGGATCGGATATCCTTTTCTTTGGCTATGTTTGATCGGACACATAAGAAGATTTCCTATGGCGAAGAAGGTCCGGCGACGAAGGTGTGGGTTCCTAAGGAGAAGAATATTGTTGATGCAGATTTCCCGTCCATCGGTACGGTCTATGGAGGTACGTCTGGTTCGAAGAAGGTTATAGAGATATCCGATGGAGGTGCTACATACCCTACTCACTGTGTAGGACGGGCAGTGATAGCTGTGTCTGATTCTTTTGCTCGGTTTCGTTCTGTCAAGAAGGTGTTGATTGAAGCGGGACATCCGGACGCAGCTGTTTTGTATCTTGGTGGTTTATCGGTTGTCATTGTATTTCATGATAATGCGGAAATGTCTTTGTTTAAAGATACCAAATAGGAAGTGTGGAAGAAAGCCTTCGTCTCGGTTGTTACATGGACGGACCAAACGCTGCCTTTTGAAAGGATAGCACTGTTGAAGGTTGTTGGTCTACCGGTTTTGATTCGTGACAATGGGGTGTTTGAGAGTATTGGGAGTTTGTTTGGAAAAGTTGTTTGGCCGTCTGATTTCTCGTGGAACGTGTTGGATAACTCCGCTGGTTTTTCTTACGTGCTTACTAATAGCGCGTCACGCATTGACGAAGGAATTACGATTCTCTGTAAGGGGAAGAATCATTGTGCTTGGGTGGTTGAAGAGAGTTTGTCGTGGGTTCCGGAGTTTGATTCAGTGGAGGTGGAGGAGAAGGGTGATGAGATGGAGGAAGGTGAGTTTCGGGTTGACATGCCGGAGACGACGCACGTGAATTCTGCCGGAGACGAACCGTTACAATCAGGAACGCATGTTATGCCGGCAAATACAGAAGTTTTGAATGCTTTGAATGCCTTTCCTTCTGTGGATGGCCATGCAGAAACTGCCGAGAATTTGAATCAGTTGGGCCTTAATGGGCCGCTGAATGTGCAATTTATTTTTACTGATGTGGGCCAACCCCAATTTTCTACTCCTGTTGGGCCTATTGCGGAGGACCCGATTGAATTTAATGTGGGTATACCGGGTTTCTTTAAAGTAGGAAAAGGTCTAGGGTGGTGTTTCATAGTTCCCCTGAGGATAATTATCGGAGTACTCTGAATATGGAGCCGGTACATGAAGTGTTAAATTTGGTTCCGGACCTGAATAATTCTTCGGTTGATATGGAGGCTTCGGTTGCTGCTCAACGTTCTTAACCTGCAGATGAATCGTTGGAGGTTGAAAACGCTGTACCGGAGTCTACCGTAGACGGTGAGCACTCGGAAGTTGATACGGGTATTGTTGATGAAGCTGTGGGCATTAATAAGGAAGTCGATGCGACTGTTCAGGTTGGTAATTTGGTTGGTATTAATCTTAATAATAGTGAAGGTTTGGTTGCAAGGGAGATTGTGTCGGAAGTCGGATCTGTGGTTGTTTAATGAATTTTCTTTCGTTAAACGTTCGTGGGGTTAGAGCTAAGGGTAAAATTGGTTGGGTCAAAGGTTTAAGGTCTGCATATGGCGTTGATTTTATGGCGATGCACGAGTCGAAAATTGCTGATCCTCCGGGGTGGTTGTTGTCACATTGTTCGGGTACCTCAGCGTATAACTATGTGTAACACCCCAACCGATGGCGGAAACATCGGGGTGTCACGTATAGATGATTGTTCAGTAGCTCATGGTAAATAATAAATTTCATTATATGACTTAAACAAATTACATACAATTGTTCTACAAGAATTCGTTCATCAAATTGAATAAAACTATGCACACATCTTCAAGCATTAACTCAAATCTTCAAGCAAGTAGAAACTGAAACATGTTAAGTTGAAAATATTTTGGGTCAACAAAAGTTGGTGAGAATTACATAGGTTTTGATAATCGAATAAAATTGTTGTGCAATTCATGTGTCATGGCAATCTAGTCCATATGTGAAAACATACTAGAAGTAAATCGAGTGCATAATCAACCATTGTGACTGTTGTATTGTGGTACATCTCATACGCTCATGGTTCACTCGTTTATATTGCAGTAACAAACACCCACGCTACCTTTGTAGGAGGCACGTATCCGGGTGGGATTGTCAGTCCAATAGATCTATCAATGTATACCGTCGGCTGATAAATGTTTATGCTAGAATTGTGCTTACCCTAGTCATGTTCAAGACATAATGCAACATAGAAAAACACATAGACACATTGATGATTGAATTGCATAAATGATGTTGTAACATGTTTCACCCCAAAAACGGTGATAAATAGAAAAGGGGCTATGTAAAACTCACCTTAGAAAAATGTTATATCTGTTGAAAAATTGAATAGTGGTGTTGCCCAAATGTGTCAAGTATCACCCTATAATAAGGTAATAAATATGTCTAAGTCTATCTAGTCTACAAATGTATATGTTCTAGGGCTTCGAATTGGGGATAAATGCTTGTTTGATTATTATTAAAAATGTTTGAATATTGAGAGAATATTAGTAATTAATTAGATAAAAATCTTTTTATAAAATTTAAATTTAAGATGGTCACAAGAATGTGTTTAAAGTATAAAAATAATTTTTATAAAATTATTTTCTGTAAAATAGAATATTAATTCTATTTATAACAAATTGTCAAAAATTTAACTTTAATATTCAAAAATATTAAAATTAAAGAATTATTAGTCTAAAATTTATATTTCTGTTCTAAATATTCAGAAATAATTTGTATAAAATTTTGGTGCAAAAATATTAAAAATTGGATTTATTATGATTTAATTATGATTAAAACTAACAAAAATTGATTAAAATATTAAATAAATGATTTTTCTGAAATAAAAATCATCTCAGAAAAGTTTATTGTTATAAAAACTTAGAATAATTTTTGTGGAAATTTATAAGATCGTTTTGATATATTTATTAAATTTTACAATTATAAATGAATAAACTTGTAATAAATTATTCTTGAAAAACTAAAAACTGTACAATGAACCTTACCATTAGAAGATCATACAGTAATTTTTGTAGGATTTATAAGCCACTTTTAGTATTTAAAAACTATTTTAAAAGATTTAATATATCAAGTATATATATAAAAATGGTAAAAAAATGTTTGTTGTTTATGGGAGTCGAACCCGGGCCTCTGGCCGGTTCGGGTTTTTATCACAAGCGTGGCCACCAACTGAGCCACACCCTGAGAACGTTAAATCTTGGATTATATTAATTATATAATATAATAAAATTCTGTTTTATATGTATTTAAAATGAAAAGAATAATGGTGCTTAAAGTGGGGTTCGAACCCGGGCCGTCCGGCCGGTTCTTGTTTTATATGAAAAGAGGCCAACCAACTGATCTGTTGATCAGTTGGTGTTGGAGTTTGTTTCGAAAAAAATAAATACACATGGCAGCAGAAACATCATCCCTAATTCGTGTATGATGAACCCTAGCCACATCAATAATTCAAATCATGAATCAATAACCCCTAGATTAATAGGGTTATTGATCACATGATGCCGGAGATAGAAAATATGCAAAGAATTGTAACTTACAATCTATAACTGATGACGATTGTTTGGTCAAACAAAAGGTCTAACGCGAAGGAGATGAAGTTTATAGGAAGGTTTTAGGGGAAATTGAGGGTAAGGGTTTTGTTAGTTGCGAGTCTAGACTGAGAATTCGAGTTTAATTTATAATGCCGCTGTATAAATGGAAGTATCATAATTCGTGGGCCCGAAATGGTCAAACACGACATTAAACCTTGATGTGTGCAGAATCTGAGTCAACTAGGAGTTGATTGCGGCCGTGATTACTATGTTGGTCAATTGGTTACCAAAAATGGGGTCTATAATTGATGAAGGTGGACCGGGTTGTTGACTGAATTGCGGGTCGGGTCTGGATGGTTGGACGGGTAAGGGAGAGGGGGGAATAGAGGTGGGTCGGTTAGCATTTTGGGTTTTGGGCTGTCTGGGTGGGCCGACGTAGGGTAAGTATCACAAATGTCTTTGTTCTTCATTTTTGACATTATTGTTATTATTATTATTATTATTATTATTATTATTATTATTATTATTATTATATATATATATATATATATAAGTTGGGTGGTAGAAAATAAAAAAAAACTTAGGCATATAAATAAAATTAATGATTAGGTAGGGCTTTTACGTATAAAAAATTTGGGGGAAATTTTTGCGATGTTACAGTCTCCCCTACTTTTGGAAACTTCGTCCCGAAGTTAAAAGAAAACACCAAGTTTACAATTGGTCAACTACCGTAAACCTTGATAAAATTTCTCACTACCTTAACGTACCTGTAAATTCATGATTACGTTCCGGACCGTAATTATCAATTTACCTTACATTAGGGTTTTGCGTCCTTTTATGACTCATCCGATTGTTGAGCAGGTTCGATAGTCACCACCAGTCGTTGAGCAGGTGGTAGGGCCTCTCCCGACTGTTGGAAAGACATGATAACCTCTACCAATCATTGAGTAGGTTGTTTGGTAGTCAACTAATTGTTGTACAAGTAAGCAAGTATGATTATAGATATTCACATTCAAACAAGCATGCACACAGATGTTATGATAATACTCGAATTTATTATTTGAATCAATAAGTGTCAATACATAGAATTAAAAAGAAAGTAGACATTATTCAAATGATGGGGTTTGCTGTTAAGTAGCTGGAGGGTCCCTAGCGGGGTTATTTGGAGCAGCAAGAGCGTTTGTAGCAGGGATTCGACAAGCATCCACAAGATGCCCATACCTTTGACAATTGGTGCACTGTCGACAGGGAATTTGGGTTGGATGGTGATACTGGCAGGTGTCACACTTAGGTAGCTTCCCGTTGTATTGTTTCTTATTGGGTGGGACAATGGTGTCTATTGCAAAATTCCTGACCTTGCACTTTCCGTTGGTTGAGGCCTCAGTTTTGATATCAACGGCAGGTTGGGGAGTATCCTTTTTCTTTTCCCCTTTACGAGTCAGGGTTCCTGCCTTCACATGGTTATCTGTTAGGGTGGCAGCCAAACGCTTTGCTTCCTCCAAAGTAGCAGGGTTCCTTCCCCACACCGTGTCTTGAATCTGCATCGGTAAGACACCAATGTATTTTTCGATTGCAATAGGCAAGGGGGTGACCTTGTGTGGTAGCAGTAGACTAAGTTCGTGAAAATGAGTGTTATAAGCAAGGTTTTCCCCACTGTCTTGAGCAAGATCATGCAACTCATCTTCCAGCTTCTTGATTTCATTACGAGGACAGAACTCTGCCTTCATAATGTCTTTAGCTTGATCCCAAGTTAAGGCCAGTGCAGCTTCAGCCCCACGAGTGCGTTTTTCCTCATTCCACCAAGTGAGTGCTCGTTTGTGAAGAACGCTCATGGCATAACGGACCTTAAAGTTGTCGGGGCACTCACTATTAATGAAGGTATTCTCAATACCCTCAAACCATTGTAGGAGTCCCGTAGCTCCTTCTTCTCCACTGAACTTTGGGGGATTACAGGAATTAAAGTGCTTGAGAGTGCAGGCTGGGAGACCATTCCCATTCCCGTTGTGGTTTCCATTTCCATTCCCGTTGCCGTTACCGTTCCCGTTGCCGTTCAACTGGATGACTTGAGCTAGTAAGTTGGGAACTAGAGTTGCGATTTGCTGCGCCATTTGTTGAGAAATGATTGCAGCCAGTTGGGCATCGACACCATTGTTGTTGTTGTTGTTGTTGTTATTGTGGTTAGTGTCATGGTTATGATTGTGATTGCTACTCCCTTCATCATGCTTGTTACCACTGTTAAGACGAGCACTGCGACGTGGTGGCATGATCTGTAAGAGACACAGTGAAATGAATGAGGTTATATAAGGAATGTAATCATTTATTCATTAAAACGAATAAACGAAAACGTTGACTTATCAAAGATTCTAAATTCTAATAACATATGAAGACATGCTTTAGCCTATAAGTGAACACTCATCCCGAGAATTCCCAGGTAGGCATCCGGGTCCCTCGTCTGATTGGGATATATGCGCAATGCCAGCCTAGACAGAAGACTCAGAATACAGGCGTTCACCCTTCCAGATTGCACGTGTTCGTTATTAAAATCTAGAACTTCGACGAGATCTCAAGATGGCTCAGGTTAAACCTGTGGATTTTGTCCTATTAGTCTAAGAGTAGACACAGTGATGGAAAGCAACCTTCTTGTAAGGATGAAAGTAGGGATAAGAAGTAGGAGGGAGATAGAGTATAGCAAGTAAAAGAAGCAAGTACTGGTTAAATCCTATGGTTATAGACTAGATTATTTTTCTAATAACCTAATTCCCTATAACCATGGCTCTGATACCAATCTGTAACACCCCAACCGATGGCGGAAACATCGGGGTGTCACGTATAGATGATTGTTCAGTAGCTCATGGTAAATAATAAATTTCATTATATGACTTAAACAAATTACATACAATTGTTCTACAAGAATTCGTACATCAAATCGAATAAAACTATGCACACATCTTCAAGCATTAACTCAAATCTTCAAGCAAGTAGAACCTGAAACATGTTAAGTTGAAAATATTTTGGGTCAACAAAAGTTGGTGAGAATTACATAGGTTTTGATAATCGAATAAAATTGTTGTGCAATTCATGTGTCATGGCAATCTAGTCCATATGTGAAAACATACTAGAAGTAAATCGAGTGCATAATCAACCATTATGACTGTTGTATTGTGGTACATCCCATACGCTCATGGTTCACTCGTTTATATTGCAGTAAAAAAACACCCACGCTACCTTTGTAGGAGGCACGTATCCGGGTGGGATTGTCAGTCCAATAGATCTATCAATGTATACCGTCGGCTGATAAATGTTTATGCTAGAATTGTGCTTACCCTAGTCATGTTCAAGACATAATGCAACATAGAAAAACACATAGACACATTAATGATTGAATTGCATAAATGATGTTGTAACATGTTTCACCCCAAAAACGGTGATAAATAGAAAAGGGGCTATGTAAAACTCACCTTAGCAAAATGTTATATCTGTTGAAAACTTGAATAGTGGTGTTGCCCAAATGTGTCAAGTATCACCCTATAATAAGGTAATAAATATGTCTAAGTCTATCTAGTCTACAAATGTATATGTTCTAGGGCTTCGAATTGGGGATAAATGCTTGTTTGATTATTATTAAAAATGTTTGAATATTGAGAGAATATTAGTAATTAATTAGATAAAAATCTTTTTATAAAATTTAAATTTAAGATGGTCACAAGAATGTGTTTAAAGTATAAAAATAATTTTTATAAAATTATTTTCTGTAAAATAGAATACTAATTCTATTTATAACAAATTGTCAAAAATTTAACTTTAATATTTAAAAATATTAAAATTAAAGAATTATTAGTTTAAAATTTATATTTCTGTTCTAAATATTCAGAAATAATTTGTATAAAATTTTGGTGCAAAAATATTAAAAATTGGATTTATTATGATTTAATTATGATTAAAACTAACAAAAAATGATTAAAAATATTAAATAAATGATTTTTCTGAAATAAAAATCATCTCAGAAAAGTTTATTGTTATAAAAACTTAGAATAATTTTTGTGGAAATTTATAAGATCGTTTTGATATATTTATTAAATTTTACAATTATAAATGAATAAACTTGTAATAAATTATTCTTGTAAAACTAAAAATTGTACAATGAACCTTACCATTAGAAGATCATACAGTAATTTTTGTAGGATTTATAAGTCACTTTTAGTATTTAAAAACTATTTTAAAAGATTTAATATATCAAGTATATATATAAAAATGGTAAAAAAATGTTTGTTGGTTATGGGAGTCGAACCCGGGCCTCTGGCCGGTTCGGGTTTTTATCACAAGCGTGGCCACCAACTGAGCCACACCCTGAGAACGTTAAATCTTGGATTATATTAATTATATAATATAATAAAATTCTGTTTTATATGTATTTAAAATGAAAAGAATAATGGTGCTTAAAGTGGGATTCGAACCCGGGCCGTCCGGCCGGTTCTTGTTTTATATGAAAAGAGGCCAACCAACTGATCTGTTGATCAGTTGGTGTTGGAGTTTGTTTCGAAAAAAATAAATACACATGGCAGCAGAAACATCATCCCTAATTCGTGTATGATGAACCCTAGCCACATCAATAATTCAATTCAATTCATGAATCAATAACCCCTAGATTCATAGGGTTATTGATCACATGATGCCGGAGATAGAAAATATGCAAAGAATTGTAACTTACAATCTATAACTGATGACGATTGTTTGGTCAAACAAAAGGTCAAACGCGAAGGAGATGAAGTTTATAGGAAGGTTTTAGGGGAAATTGAGGGTAAGGGTTTTGTTAGTTGCGAGTCTAGACTGAGAATTCGAGTTTAATTTATAATGCCGCTATATAAATGGAAGTATCATAATTCGTGGACCCGAAATGGTCAAACACGACATTAAACCTTGATGTGTGTAGAATCTGAGTCAACTAAGAGTTGATTGCGGCCGTGATTACTATGTTGGTCAATTGGTTACCAAAAATGGGGTCTATAATTGATGAAGGTGGACCGGGTTGTTGACTGAATTGCGGGTCGGGTCTGGATGGTTGGACGGGCAAGGGAGAAAGGGGAATAGAGGTGGGCCGGTTAGCATTTTGGGTTTTGGGCTGTCTGGGTGGGCCGACGTAGGGTAAGTATCACAAATGTCTTTGTTCTTCATTTTTGAC
Source organism: Ambrosia trifida (assembly GCA_028751855.1). Classification (NCBI taxonomy): domain Eukaryota; kingdom Viridiplantae; phylum Streptophyta; class Magnoliopsida; order Asterales; family Asteraceae; genus Ambrosia; species Ambrosia trifida. The sequence continues at coordinate 56,425,939 of CM054128.1, read as the reverse complement.
ATTATTGTTGTTGTTATTATTATTATTATTATTATTATTATTATTATTATTATATATATAAGTTGGGTGGTAGAAAATAAAAAAAAAACTTAGGCATATAAATAAAATTAATGATTAGGTAGGGCTTTTACGTATAAAAAATTTGGCGGAAATTTTTGCGATGTTACACTATGATTGTGTTAATTCAGATGGGATTGCGGGGGGGGGGGGGGGGGCTCATTTGTTGGTGGGACCCTTTATGTTTTCGGCAAACAGGTGTAGTTAGATCTCGCCATGCTTTAATTATTTCGGGTATTTTGGTTCATTCGGGGTACTTATTAATGTTGCTAATGTTCATGCGCCGAATGATGTGGCTGCCAGAAGGAATTTTTGGAACGAGTTGTTGTTCTATAAGCGTTCTTTAAACGGCTTTTAGATTTTTTGGGGGGATTTTAATGAGGTACGATCTAGTGATGAAAGAATGAATTCGGAGTTTTTGCCGCAAAACGCTTCAGTTTTTAATGCCTTCATTATGGATCGGATTTGTATGAGTTTAACATGTGTGGTCATAAATATACGTATATGTCTAGTGATGGCGGGAAGTTGAGTAAGTTAGACAGGGGGTTAGTTTGTAATGAGTTTATGGCTTCATGGCCGAATGCGACTTTGACGGCCTTGTCCCGACACCTTTCTGATCATTGCCCGCTGCTTTTGTCTACGAGGAATACGGATTATGGTCGTATCCCTTTTAGATTCTATAATTTGTGGTTCGAGTTCCCGGGTTTTGTGGAGTTTGTTAATCATATAGCGACGCAATTTGTTTTTGATGGTCCCGCGGATGTCGCTTTGGCGACTAAAGTTAAATGGCTCAAAGGAAGAATCCGTCTTTGGGTAAATGCCACTCGAAGCCGTATAGAGGAGAAATATGTTCATCATAAAAATGTTGTTCTAGATATGGAGAGAATTGTGGATACCAGACCGTTGAATGTACAGGAGTTGGAAACTAGAGTTGAAGCAAAAAAATTGGTTCTTGAAGAGGAGAGGTTGCGCGCCTTGGATGCTAAACAGCGTTCTAGATCACGATGGGCTGTGGAGGGTGATGAGAACTCAAAATATTTTCACAGTGTTATAAAGATGAACTCGGCTAATAACCGGATTCATGGGGTTCGTTGTGATGGAGTTTGGGTGTCCGAACCGAATGCGGTTAACGATAACATTGCTTCATTTTTTACCTAATAAATTCAGCTTTGTTGCAGGTGCTAAGCCAGATTTTCTATGCCCGAATATTACTCGGCTTCTAGATAATGAAGTTCAAGTTTTGGATTCCCCATTTACTACTGACGAGATCACAAGTGTCGTTTTCAATTGTGAAGGCGAAAAGGCTCCGGGTCCTGATGGGTTTAATTTCTCTTTTATAAGGAAATTTTGGCCAGTTCTTAAAGATGATTTTGGAATGTTTGAGGAGTTTTTTGCTAATGGCCGCATTTGGGAAGATTGTTTTTCGGCTTTCATTGCGTTGATACCGAAGGGCCGTGATCAGCCCACTCTTGCGGACTATCGTCCTATTAGCTTGGTTGGCGTTATTAATAAGGTGTTATCGAAGGTGTTGCTGATGCGCTTGAGACCGTATTTACAACGGCTAGTTTCGGAGGAACAAATTGCTTTTATTAGTGAACGGAATATTCTTGATGGCCCATTGATTTTAAATGAGACTATAGCGTGGATGAAGAAAGCTAAACTCAAAGGTTTTTTTCTTAAAGTCGACATAGAGAAGGCGTATGATTCATTACGATAGGATTTTTTAGAAGATATTTTATTACAAATGATTTTTTCTCAAAGGTGGCGCGGTTGGATAATGTCCATTGTGAGAAGTTCTCGATCATCGGTGTTAGTTAATGGCTTTCCTACAACTGAGTTTATGTGTCAATGGGGTCTTTGACAAGGGGATCCTCTCTCGCCTTTTCTATTTATTATCGCAATGGAGGCTCTTAGTCGAATATTGAAGAGGGCGTGTCTTTTGGGGGTGTTTCATGGCATTCGTGTGGGAGGTGGTGGTCCCTTAATATCTCACTTTATTTATGCAAACGATGTGGTCTTTCGTGGCGAGTGGTCTACTACGAATGCGAAGAATTTAAGGCGTCTGTTGCGGTGTTTCTACTTGGTTTCCGGGTTGCGGATAAGTTCACAAAAAAGTTGTTTATATGGGGTTGGTGTAGATGAATTGGAGGTGGCGAATTTGTCCTCGGCTATTAACTGTTCATATGATAAGCTTCCTTTTATACACCTTGGGGTACCGATAGCCATGAACATGAATCTAGTAAAGAGTTGGGATCCGATGATTGATAAGGTGAAAAAACGTTTATCTAATTAGAAGGTGAAATGTTTATCCTATGGTGGAAGGATTACCTTACTCAAGTCGGTTTTAAGTTCGCTTCCGCTTTATTTTTTTTCACTATTCCGGGTGTCTGTTCAAGTCATTGACAGCCTTGGAAGGTTTCGACGAAGATTTTTTTGGGGCGGTACGGAAGAGGTAGATAAACTAAGTTGGCTTGCCTGGGAAAAAGTGGTCGCTCCTTTTAAATATGGGGGCATTGGGCTGGGTTCTCTTCGAGACGCTAATGTGAGTCTTCTTACCAAATGGTGGTGGCGTTTCAAGACTAGTCGAGGCGATCTTTGGCGCAAAGTTGTTTGGTCCATACATAGTAATGGCAGGGGATGGTCCCTTCTTCCAGTTAAACCTACATTGGCTGGTACATGGAAACAAATAGCAAGTATTCCAAACTTGCTGACTTCGCTTAACTTGGACCCCCACAAGATGATAAAAGGTAGCCTCCGGGATGGTTCGGGCACTCATTTCTGGCTGGATTGGTGGATTTCAGATGATGTTTTGCTGCGAAAATACCCTCTCCTTTTTTGCTTTGGATAAAAACAAGGCCTGTCTTGTTTCGGACAGGTTAACTTCACGGCAGGGGGGGACAGTTTCAACTGGGAATGGCGTCGGGTGTTAACTGGAGTGGGTGAATTAACGCAGCTGGAGGAGCTTCAGGCGCTGATCGCTGGCACTTCGCTTTCAGCTGGCAGCGACTGCTGGTCAGCGGCTTTTGACGGGTCAGGAGCCTTTTCAGTTAAGGCGGTTAAGGAGTGTATTGTGAAGGCAAATGTGGTTGCTCCGGAGGAGGTATACGAATGGTGTAACTGGGTCCCTCGTAAGGTTGCCATTGTGGCTTGGCGTGCGTTCTTAGACAGATTGCCAACGGCTGATGCTCTTAGTCGAAGAAATATTGTTATGGAGTCTACAATGTGCCGGTTATGCGAAACGAATACAGAGTCGGCCGAGCATTTATCTACGGGATGTCCGATTGCAATGGATATATGGCAGGCGGTGTTCTCTTGGTGCAATGTTCCTAATATGTTTTTCTTTCATGTCCGGGATTTGTTAAAATATCATAAAACGGCGAAAACGACGTCTAAGGCCAAGAAAGCGTTTTATGGCGTGATGGTTACTACTTTTTGGAGTCTCTGGAAGGCGAGGAATGATCTTATACATAATAATAAAGCGGTGGTGGCTCGGGATGTATTCGAAGAAATTAAGATTATGAGTTACCTATGGATCACAAACCGGGGGAAGATGTCGGATATGACGTGGGACGCTTGGGGTAGGTTTGATTCGTATAAGATGGGGTAAAGTTTGGGGTGTGTTTGTTTGTTTGCGGATTGCCTTTTTCGGGTTGTTTTTGTGTTTCTTATCGGTTTGTTGTATCTCGGACTATTTCGCTAGCATCTTGTTAGCTATATGAATAAAAGTTGTTTGGCCGTTTTAAAAAAAAAAAAAAAAACACTAGATATTTTCTAAAATGATCATTCCCTAATTCCATATTAAATTCGACGTTATTTTTTTTTTTTTCATAAATTACTTTCATTCCAGAACAAGGAAAATTACATCAAGATAACGGGCAGGCGAGCAACAAGCTGCGCCGCCACCCCTTTCTGAATAGCAAATCCTAATCTACTAAAAACGTAACCCTGCCCACCCGGAGCCGAGACACTACTATGAATAACCCGTTGGACCCTGGTCAGGAAACGGGTAGCCTCCGGTGTCAATGAGCCAAAGGTATCAAAGGCCAAGGGCACAAAAATGTGTTGATTCTCCTCACAGGCTTTAGCATGTTTTTCTACCTTCTTTGCCTCTGCTTTCCGCACCACTTACCCTGCTACAAAGCCACTATCCCTCAACCCAACTAAAGGAGATACACCCATCTTCCCTAATTTGAAATTGTCTATTAAAAACTTCTAACGGGGGAATCAACTTTAATGGCTACTTATATAACAGGTTAAAAAAGTAGAGACTATTAAATATTAAATTCTGTAAAATCATATGCCTGCACGATGAGCATTTGTTTAATTTAATCTTATAAAAATAATATTCTAGTGTAAAAACAATATATGTGACAAAGCAATTCACTACCATTTTTTTTATTCATTTCAAAAAGCAATCGCTTTCAATTTTATTGTTAATTCAAGCACATGAATATGAAATACATCACGTTTTTGAAAATGTAGAGGCAATAAATAATCCTATGTACAATGAAATCCAACCGTCCAATATCAAAAGATCTCAATACGTGGGACCGATTTTGTAAACAAGTCTTCAGAAAAAAACTCAAAAAGTAAACAATTATGAATGCAAGTAGTGTTCTTCTCCATTTTAAATAATATTGACAGTTGTTTATGTACAAGCATATATAACATTATCATACTTGTTCTTCTTTAAGATCTCCTTGTTCTTAATTTTTTTCTCTTCTGTTTGATCTTTGAAGATGGATAACCTATATTTTTACGTCGGGATTGTCGGTATATTTCGCTACGCATGTTTTTATGTGACCTCAATTGATTGATCATCAAATTTTATTAAAAAAAAAAACTAATTAACACTTTGTTGTTCGTTTTGTATCAGGCAATATCATTTCAGTTCTGATGTTTCTCTCCCCAGTGTAAGTAAATATGTTTTCAATTCTTTGATGGTCTTTTTTTTTTTTTTTTTTAATTCCAGGCAATATCGCCACTCATATTCCGTCGGTGATATTGATTTGTGTAGTAGTGTACAAGCGGACTTTGAGGCTAAGGGTTTGTTTTTATATGCAGGAAAACTTTCTTGCGAATAGTGAAGAAAGGATCAACAGAAGAATTTGAGAGTCTTCCATACATTTGCACTTTGCTGAATTCTAGTTTGTGGGTTTACTATGGAATTACAAGACCAGATAGTTACCTTGTGGCAACTGTTAATGGCTTTGGTGTTGTTGTAGAGATTGTTTATATCTCCTTGTTCCTCATTAATGCACCTCCAAGAACAAGGGTATGTTAATCGTTTATTTATCTCTAATATATTAGTTTTATCCTGGCTATAACTATAAAAATTTATATAAGTAGATAAATTTAGATAAACTTTATATATATAGAGAGAGAGATAAACCTATTCTATTTAGTTGGAAACAAAATTGGATGAGAGTTAGGTGGATCATGACATAATATATGCCCATTTTTTATTAACTACAGAGCATATATTGTCGTACTAGAATAAAAACGATGATAATAAAAAAAATATTTAAATATTAAAAACGTATTAGTTAAATGTTGAATCACATATCAATAGATGATCATTTCTTATCTTTTTTTTTTTTTTTTTTTTTTTATCAAGGATATTCCTATTAATACCAATATGCTCCATACTCTTAGATCCAAATTAAGGTTATAAAGTGATTTTAACAAATACTTAAATTCTTGGGATTTTATTTGAACTCGCGTAAACGCAAATTGTTGAAAACTCTGAATTACATATTAACTTAGATGTAAATAATTTATATGCTAGCTAGTATTGGGAACTACCGACAGAGCTAGTGAAAATATACATGACCTACAAAAAATCTTAATAAGAATCTCTCGCTGATTACCAACGGATTACTGACGGACACTATGGGCAAGGAAAGTCTATATTTCAGCTTGCCGATGGTAGATCCGTCGATAATCCGTTGTTAAAATAAGATTCCAACTAGGATTTCTGCTCCGTCTTTTCGGATTTGTCGGATTTCATCTATGGTCTACACAAATTACAAATATCAACAATCAAAAACACTGATCCATATATTAGTTTTTAACACATAGATTGATTATGATTATTCAGGCGAAAACAGCAACGGTTGCTGGTTTAGTTAATGTGCTCGTATTCGCAGTCGCAGTTTTTGTGACACAATTTTATATGGAAGGAGAAATGAGGATTGATGTGATAGGGTTCATGGGTGCTGCCCTTAATATAGTCATGTATGCTTCCCCTCTTTCTGCCATGGTAAGATATTACTTTTTTTTTTTTTTTTAACAAAATATATCAACTAAAAACATGGTTAGTAATGACAACCCATTGTCACTTTACAGTGAAAATTGTTCGTGACTGACTGTTGTACTTTGTATTAAGAATAACCTTTAATTTAATATTTTAAAATATAAAGATATACTATAAATAAAAAGACTGCCACCAAAATAGAGCTTATGGGATTAGTTGTTAATTAATTACTAAATTAATGATGCAGAAACTAGTGTGGACGACTAAAAGTGTAGAGTACATGCCATTTCTACTTAGCCTCTTTCTCTTTCTAAATGGAGGGGTTTGGACTTTGTATGCATTTCTCGTGCAAGATTGGTTTCTCGCGGTATGTTTTCTGTCTGTTGGCTGTCGCCTCTTTTATTTACGCTTCTACTTGGCCGAGCCAAGTGTTTACTTGAGCTCGGCTCGATGACTTTATAGTATGCTAGAACATGTAGTCATGGCGAGGTTCATATAACACACTAGACTAGGAAACCTTCAGGATGTAGTGTTGTAAACACACATAATCCTCTTCTTTTAGAGCAATCAAGTTTTTCTTACGTAACCCTTTGAAAGTCACATGTTTAATTTGTTAAAAAAATGCAATTTACTTATTCTTATTAACTTCGCAGGGCACTGACATGTTCTATAAGTTTTCTGAATAAATTCTCGTGACTATTGTTAAATATTAAAGATTGCTCAGTTGAAAATATACTCCATAACCAAAAAATTACAAAATATAAACTTTATCCAAAAAAAAAAACAAAAACAAATAATAATAATTAAAAGTAAGTTGAATAGATCCAGCCATATAAGATGTTCTCTAATTTAAGACACAAAAAAGAGGGTCATGCTACCCACCAGATAAGGATAACAAATTATATGAGACGTGGTCGCTTCTCCCTCATATATGGAATACGCATTGTTTTTGTTAATCGTAAACTGAAAATAGTACAATAATTGTTTGAAATGTGGACATCATTAATCATTAGTTAATTATTTAATTATTGCTTGCAACTAGAGCAGTTAGTTGAGTAAAGTCTACGGATAGTAGGTGGTTTTACAAAATTTTGGAAATAATCTTTTAAGGGATCAAACTTTTGTAATATTTAATACCTTCACTTTAAATTTTTGCAATTTGTAAAAGTTTAAACTAAAGGTATTGCAAATAGCAAAAGTTTAAACTATTTATATACTTTCTTATACTTAGATGATATTTACAAAATTTTATAAAACCACGTGCACTCTCTGTACTTTACTTTTATTTCTATAGACAATCCTATTTATCTTCTCCTATTTTAATTATATATAAATAAAGAAAGAATTATACAAAATTAAATTAAAACTACCTGATACATTATCAAATACATTTTTACGACCAATGAGATTGATGGCATAATTAGAGCTGCAAACGAACAGAACTTTCAGCGAACAGTTCATGAACCGTTCGGCGGGAAGTTCGATTGTGTTCGTTCGTTTAATAAATGAACGAACACAAACAAAAAATTTTGTTCGTTTAGTTAAATGAACGAACATGAACAGAGGCCGCGTTCATTCGTTTATGTTCGTGAACGTTCGGTAACATGTTCGTTTATGTTTTAAGAATTATATCTTATTCCAAAGTTAATATATGTTCGTTTGTATTTGTTTCTGTTCATGAACATTTCTTTGTCTTCATTTGTGTTCATGAGCACTTATTTGTGTTCATTAATTTTCGTTTGTGTTCGTGTGCGTTCATGAACAAAATTAACAAACGAACACGAACATAAATGTTTTCTTAACGAACGAACATGAACAAAAAATCCCGTTCGGCAAGTGTTCATGAACTGTTCGTAAACACATCATTTCCTTAACAAACGAACACGAACAAGACCTTGTTCGTGTTCATTCGGTTCGTTTGCAGCCCTAGGCATAATGGCAACGACAATACCCTAGGATCACCTAATATTTAGATATCACAAGTTTAGGTCTGACAAGTAACATAATTAAATCGTTGTTTTAAAAAAAGTTGTGTTTAATGTTATTTATCATTCTTTACAAACTAGAAGAGACGATCTACCAAAAATTTTATAAACGCATAAATAATCTGTTAGAAAAACTTACATTGTAAACACCGCAACGCCTTTCGTACATGAAGCTCACATGTTTCCGAGTCCTTGTACTTGCTTCAATGAACTGTAACAGAAAACGAAATCATAGAAGTGAAAAAGAACCGGGCTTGTGTTTGACACAATTCCCTTAAACAGATTCGTCGTCTGTTTCCAGGGTACACCGGTTCAACAGTGCGGCGCGGTGCACTGCGGACTATCCCACTTGCCTGAAAAGAAACTAGAACATGGTTGCTACTCTTGTGTGTATGTGTGTTGCAAAAGTTTGGTGTATTTTTTCATGTATCTCTTTTCTACACTCTAAATGAGGCATCAAGCCTTCCATTATATAAGAACATGGATATATGAAAAGTCTTCTTAATTAGAGACTTAATTTGAGACATAAACTCTCTAATTAAAAGACATAAAAACTTTTAATGAAAGACATAAAACTCAAGAGTTTTAGTCTTTAATTCACCACATTAAGGTCTTATTAATAATTATAATTTATCAAATTATAATTTCAATATCATCCATTCACCATATTTCCAACAATCCCCCACATGAATGGAGATTGATCAAAACACACATATTTCGAACAAACCCCCACATGAATAGGAGTAATTCTGAGAAGCAACCTCATTCCGATTAAATTTCAACAGTTGAGTTTTGCATACGATAGGTAGGTGTGACCCTTTGAACCTTCGCTTATGAAACGCACTTAGCCCACTGGCTCTGAGTAGAACGCGATGTCTTTGAACTCGTCTGCCGTTTGTGTGGACGACAATACGCTTCACACAAGACTCTCCTTAACAACGTCAAGTCCTCATTGTTGTGTCTGTTGTGGTCATGGACACGTGCCTGGTTCTGTGAGAGCTATTAAGTATTGTGCCCCAACAATACCCTTCGAAGCGACCCCACTTCTCTCTCACATAGGTGATCTACTGGGACTGGTTACCTCAGTCAGATCATTAAAAGCCATAAGCTTAACCTCAACCTTGTCACTTTTTAGGAATGGACTAGGAAGCTTATTAAATCTTATAGTAAACTCCCTTTTTAATATGTGGGGTTTCCACCAACTCTCCCCCACAGTGACCTTCGCCAGTTCATACAATTAGGTTGTCCTATTGAACTCAGATCTTGGGATCTCCAGTCAGCTGAGTTAGGTTTCCTTCGCATAAACCTAGCCTTTAATGGGCTTTAGCCCCATTCCCATTGACGACTTCTGAACTAACTCTCTGCTTAAGCCTTTTGTTTAGCGGATCCGCGATGTTATCCTTTGACTTCACATAGTCAATAGTGATAACTCTTATAGAGATTAGTTGTCGTACCGTATTATGCCTACGTCTTGTATACCTGTTCTTACTGATACACATTGTGATATGAGCTCTGTCAATTACCGATTGACTATCACAGCGTATGCATTAGGCCAATGCCGGCTTCGGCCACCTAGGTATATCTTTAACAAATTGACGTAGTCATTCTTCCTATTCATCCTCTTTATCTAAAGCGATGAATTATGATTCCATCGTGGATCTAGCAATAAACGGTTGCTTAGGTAATTTCCACATTATCGCAACACCTCCAAGTGTGAATAAATACCCACTCGTTGCCTTGGAATCATTCGTGTCAGATATCCAATTCGCATCACAGTAACCTTCAATAACTGCTGGATATCTTTATATTGCAGCCCGTAGTCTCGTATGTATCCTAATTACCAAAGCACCCGTGTCACGTAATTCCAATGAATTGAACGTAGGTTGCTCATGTATCTACTTAGCTTGCTTGCTAAGTCTGGTCTGATACAACTCATCAGATACATCAGGCTGCCAATAATTCTTGAGTACTCTAATTGGTTAACAGGCTCACCTCGATTCTTAGCTAGACGTTGACTCATGTCAATGAAAGTTCTAGCCACATTAGAGTCATTTCCATTGAACTTCTCAAGAATTATGTCCACATAATAGGACTGACTTATAACAAGTCTGTTTTAGGTTCGTGTGATTTGTACTTCCCAAAATCACATTCGTTCATATCAAACCTTCTATTTTCAAATGCAAGTCACCTCCACACTTAAGTGTTATTGGATAACTACCAAATGGGGTGATGAAAGTTTATTCCTTTCATATGTAGCTTGAAAACTTCTCAAGTACCATTTTTACATCCCTACGGATTGTTTCTTAAATGGCTCTTCCCCCCACATTGCTTGCACTTTGATTAAGTTTGAGTAATATCAATCTTGATGACATTAGACACCCGTGATAAGATAGAGACTATCTATATCTTTGTGTTATAGAGGTCACCAATTGTATTACTCAACCCATATTTCTCACACGAACCGTTTTCTGAGCTATATGAGTTCTCCTCATATTCAGCTAAATAGTATCATAACCAATGAACTATTTATTCGGTCCTTCCGAGTCATCCTTTTTAATGAATTATATATTTGCTTTTTCAAAATTCATTCTTATGTCGTCACATATGTTTGAATGTTCAAAATTAATTTATTATCCGTGGAGCATCTAAATTAACAAGTATTAGTCTAGCATGCTTTAGACTACGAATACTTAGCATGTGAACAGAAGATGCCTCATTCTGATTCTTCACAGCCTTAAGAGATAACTCACTATCTCTCCCTAACATTCACGTCTTAGTTTAGACACAAAATGAGATTTTGTTTATCATTCCAAAACATTAGTTTAAAGAATGCTTCAAAACCATAATTAACTAGTGAGATACCCGTCCGTTGGGACGGGTTTTCGAACGGGGATTAGAAAACGTGAAAGTTTATTAATTCATGTATATGATATCTCAAATTTAGTTATGTAACTGGCGCATACATGATTCATTACTAATGTTGATATAGTCTTGAGGAAAAGATGAATACATTAGATTAATTAAAGAAAGATAAACAATAAAGAGCAACACATAATTTTATAAGTAGTACATTTCACTGCAAATAAAATGCACGCTTAACATAACGAAATAACTTAACAAACAGTAACATGAACAAAGTTAAAGAAAACTATTGACAGAAGTACATATTGGGTGACACAGGAGTTTCTGTGAATACCGCTGCTGGCTATAGAAATAAACAAAACTATACGATAAATGAAAGTTAAAGAGGTAAATAAACAATTAAAAAAGGCACTAACATTCTACATGGCATGGATTAAAAGTAGCAAGTAGTTTACTCTATAAGCGGATCTTTTCATGGGATAGAGTGTGCCCTTGTCCCCTAGTTTTTTTCTTTTTTCGTAGTGTAATTTTTACAAAAAAAATTATATGCATTGAGTCCCCCATCTTCAGATTTGACTGAAAATGCAGTTTAAAATCTACCAATGTTTTACTTCTCATGGTTTATATATCATATAATAATTTATTCAAGTGCCCCCTCTTTGCCAAAAGAAATACAACATTCGACCGGTATATAGTTTAACAAAAGTGTTAAGATTTTTAGTCAAATGTTCAAAAAATATTACTTATCTAACCTCAAAGAATGAGCAGTTTTTGACAAATCATGTCTAGGACAAAGGTTAGTGGGAAAGAAACACCATTAGTTAATTTATTTATGCCGATAAAAAAAGTTAATTTGTTTATTTTTTTCACATTTTCACAAGAACAATTTATTAGTATTTAGTATCCAACAAAATGTAATTCTTTTTTTTGAACAACAAAACAGACTCCATTAAACACAAAACGTTTACATAAACCTAGTAGTCCATCAGATGCAAAATGACACTCTAAAAATCACCTACAAGCCAAATGTGAACAAACATATTACATGAATCAACATTAATACACCAGAACCATTAGAACCATTGCCAAAGGAGAACTAAAACACCAAACATAGGATCAGCCCAACAAACTCCCAGCTTATTCGAATTTGGCCTTGACAAGTGAAATGCTGAAACTTTGGTCTTTTGACATAACCCTTAGAATATGCTATTTTCGCACCATCCTCTATACCTCGTGACGACACCAGATTGACTTAGAAACCTGAATTGAAACCTAAGATGATTGAGCTAGCCTTCTGTGGTCTTGTGCGGTTACGATAGTCGATAGGAGTGGAGCCGATGTTGTTTCGCCTTAAAAGAATATGATCTTTTACACCCATAACCCGATTCTGTCTTTAGACAAAAATAAATCCTCACCCTTTACTTTATCCCTTACTTTAATCACACAAATTGACCAGGGAACATTTGCGGTGAGGATACTCCATCTAATGAGGATTAGGCACAATGGCTTGCAAAATAAGCCTTGTAAATCGAACTGAACCCCCCCCCCCCCCCAATAGAAAGAAAATACACAGCTATCTGAAGGAACAAACCGAACACCAAAAAATGTACTATACTAAAACCAAAAAAAACATAGAAGTACCTTAAGATACAGTGCACGGGTAATTTCCCCCAACTCACGCCAACACACATACGCACATTTATCCACCCTGGTTGCGGCATCAGTGCCCACCAAAAGGCTTAAGCAATAGATCCGAATAGTACCATACCTGAAGGTTGCATGCTCTGAATCAATCAACCAAAACACACACACTAATCGAACAATCTTGGAACCAAATCACTCTAAAATCAACTTTGAATGTAGAATCAGCAAAATCCGTATACAAGTTGTTAGTTCATCTTCAAGTGTTGTTAACTAAAACATTTATGGTCATAGAGATAATAGTAGTCTCCTCTTACTCAGTATCAATGTACTCGACAAAAAAAATTCGTCATGAGATCATGCCACCCAAAATGCTCAACATATTTCTTAAATAATATAGCAAAATTTTTAACAGTATAATAAAAAGATGTTAAAATAAGATATGAAATCAGAAAGTAAATACATTTTGCTGCAAAGCTAATAATGTTGGAACATAAATATAAAATCAATACACCGTGATCCTTTTCACAAGCTCGTCCATGATAGGTATTTAAATAAGAAGTGACAATAGTAGAGCAAACCCAACATCAAAAGAATAACTTACAGAATTTTACAAAGAAAAAGGTGCTATAGTAAACGGAACCACTAATTAGAATAAGGTAAGCCTTATGAATACATATGCAACCAGGACACAAGAACCAATCATCATTACGTAGATCCTTCAAGAAGTTATGTTTTTATTTTAAATAAGCATATTATAAACTCCAATAAGCATATCATAAGACAAAAGGTTTACCTTATTGAATAAAATGGATCTCATATTCTGACTACAATCATACCATATGGTCCATATCATTAAAAATTATAGATGGCAAACGGGTCGGGTCGGGTTGAGATGGGTCGCGGGTCAAAATGTGTCAATTCAAAAAAGGGTTGTATCGGTTCGGGTCGGAACGGGTTCGCGTCAAAAAAAAGAGCATAGTTAAGATTGTAAGTGTAGCTGTGTAGGGGCCCTTTATAATAAAGCGAAAAAACTAACCTTTTTGGAGGAATGGAGGCCACTGACATACTGACTCTCACAACGAATAGGCCACATTTGCTGTTGCAGTATCCCCCATTATAAGCAAACAAAGGCTCTAGAACTGCAAGTGCCTCCAAGCTATCAGATCCTTCAAAAACGTCATCAACAAACCCACTGCCGCTCTTGAAATCTAACCCGTTAATATATGCGGAATCTGCAAAAAGGTATAAAGACACTAATGTCAATCTAGCCAGGTCAAAAATTAAAAGGGTTCAGTTTGAAATGTTTTTTTTTAGAATGAGTCAAACATGGCAGGTCGTCCAATTGATCTGCAAATGCTTTTTGGTTCATTTCTCATAGTTACGTATGGAAACTTTGTGTGTTAATTATGATTAAAAGAACAATATTATCATAAACTTAATCCAAATCATTGCATAAAATGACTTTCAACAATTCGACCTACTTAACCCATCTCCTTTTAACCAAGGTTTAACGGTCAATATAATGTCATAGTTGAAACTGAATATCAATGATGAAATCCCCATGGTTGAAACTGAAGTTTTAGGAGCATAAAACCATAATAACAATCCAATAATTTACAAAGCAGATGTAAATGTCATTGTTCTTTAAGTTCAACTTATATTTGGGCCCAAAAGCAATTAAAATTTACACTCATAAAAGCACATCGTTGTTTAAAAATATATACTTTTATCAAAAATAAAAGATGTCATCAATCCAAGGTCGTCCAAATTGTTATGGATGTTTCGTTGAACTTTTAAAAACTTGCTAAGCAGCAAGCATGTATTGATATTTCTATAAATTCAAATCATAATTAGGCCCAAAATATGTATGGTTTTACTCTCATGAAAGTATCAGCACTACCAAAGAGGTAAACTCAACCAAACCTCAAGGCACAGTTTCATTGGGCAAATAACTACACCAACATCTTATTCACGAAAAATAACCAAACTGAGTTCTAACTCGCTGAATTAAATCAATGCAGCCTTATCATGTATGCTACCATAAACTTGATAACCAAATACGACGGGCCGCGATAAACATTTGTGCAGCATAATATACGTATTTCAAACATGTTAGAACTCTAGCATTGTACTAAAAACTAAGTTTCCATTTAACATGTTGTAATAAGCTTAAGTAGTTCCACACGGATCGAAAACAACAAACAAAAATTTAAATAAAAATCAAAACAGAGAAAAAAACTTACGCATCAAATCTCATTCGGATTCGATCGAAAAAGCACTTTCGATCATCATTATCGGAACACAAGGAGAGCTTCTTAACTCATCCTGACATAGTAAGTATATATAGCATTCAAGTAATTAAACGCAGTAATATCAAACTATGAACATGAATAAACTTTTAAGGTTTTAGTTCACCTATGTTTTTGATGAAAGACAATATAAGAAAATTTTAAAAAAAATGCAAACTTACCTCGTTCAACATCCTATGCAATTCATCTCTTGCCTCAACATCTCTGTCCCTTTCGTTGCTATTAGAAAAAGATAAGACCTCGGGTATTCTGAAAGTAATGCCTCCATAGCGGAAGGATCTACATATAAAACACAAAAATTTACACATATGCACCTCAGAGTTAATGGAGACAAAAAATTTTATAACATTCAAACAAAAAGCACTCAACATTTTCCATAGGACAACATATATTAGAATTTAGGAGGTCTGCAACATTATATATTCAAAAGTCTTTAGTTATCTACCTTGTTCTGACCCCGACATCCCACACGGTGAAGCTAATGTTTTTGTACTTAATAGTCTCCACGTTAAAACCTGCAAAGAATAATAATCTCATTAGCTATTAAACTTCAAGAATCGACAAACGAAAAGAAACATGGATAAAAAAAAAAGATATAGAACTTATATTTTCAACTTAAAAGATCAGATAATGTACTTGAAATGAGGCTATTCCCCCATGAAGCTTCTTCTTAGGCTAGATCCGCCATTGATTTACCTCCGCTTACCCTTGATGGATGTCCTACAGTTAATTACAAACTATAATCATAGAATTCTACAAAGGAAGAACATGGATAACTAATTGGATCAGATCATACCACTTTGAGAGTGCTTTCAGCAATGCAAATACCTAATTTCTTCAATTTGGGTATAAACCAAATTGATGCTTCTATGTCTTCTAAATGAATGAAAAAAAAAATCTCAAATCATTGGATCAATTAACATGTATATATGGAATAAAAGAATAAATCGAATCATTGAGGGATGAAATGAGATGCGGTTAGATTAAACTTACAACGATATTGAGATGTTGAGATAGGAGAGAATGAAATCAAGTGGAATCAGTGAAGAGAAGTGGTTTTAATGCCACTGTAGCTTGGGAAGAAGAAGATGGGTTGTTCTTAGCCATGAGAGAAGGCTGGAGAAATGACTCAAATGAGGGAGCCAGGGGTGTTGGGGGTAATATACATGTAGACACCATAATCGCTCAGAGACGTGGGGAGAATTCGATTTAAAGAGAAAACAGCCTTCAACCACAACTGCTCCGATACGTGGGTGAAGTTGGAGCAGAAAATTAAGGAAGCTAAAAACTGCCACATGAAAATTGTAACTTCCAAATTTTGGGAGTAACTACCCATTAATTGTGGTCCAGATTTCATTTTAGAAAAAACTGACTTGTTTGGATGGCTGAGATTAACCTAAAAACAGTTTTTTTTTCAAAAATGGGCAGTTTTTGTGTGGGGAACAATATAGTAATAATTCTATCCATTAGGATCAAGACTTGTTTGCCTTTAATCTCCAAGGCTTCACCATTGACTCTTTAGGACTTAAACATAAGTTTTAACATAAGTCACTTTGATGAACATATTCATCATCAACAAGTCAATTAGATTGACACTCAACGACATGACATTCACATATGCCTAAGTGATATGTATATATTTTGTTGAAACTATTTATTTGGGTGACTCTCCCAAAATATCACGAATCCTCCATATAATTCAACCAACATTGATGGTTTGTAGAGACTCTACACATCCATCACTATTCTAAGTCTTTTATAATAAATCTCGCAATATTTATTAAAGACTTATGAATAATAACATATATTTCTATCATATGTTATAGTCATCAAAACTACATTTGTGCATTTCTAAATAAATGCTCTCAACATTAGATGACATATCTCGTTTTCGTGTATTTAACTTCAATACACTTGCCACATTGATCATGATTATCTTAATGGAATATATGAAGAGTTTTTCTTCTTTGTCACTTAATTAGAGGCTTTATTTATAAAATTAAGTCTCCAATAAATTGGCATAAAAGCTCTAATAAAGTAACATAAAAACTTTATTAGAAAACATGAAACTCTCTCCAAGAGTTTACTCTTTATCCACCACATTAAGATTCCAAATTATAATTTCAATATAATCCAAAATATATATAACATATTACATATATATTTAAACGGATTCATATAAAGATATATAAACATCAAATCTCAAAGTGTTATTCTCTTCAACACTTTACCGTTCGACGAAATAATAGCAATTATATCGTCTCGTGGCATGTTTCGAGGTACTCCCTCAATACACTGTTTAAAACAACACAGTTGTTTATGCTTAACTACTCACAAGTAGTCGAACAAGTAAATATGTCCAAAACAACATCAAGTTGTTTTACACTAAATAGTCTCTCTAGACTATTATATGGTTCAAGTCATCATACTTCTCATACAAGTATCAAACCATATATAATTTGTAAAAGACATGTTTTACTCATACAACACATTTCTACTTTTACAAGTATTTTCCATAAACTATACATATTTATCTTTTGATTACAAATCAAAACCATAAACTCTAATATAGTTTTATTATTTGAACCATTCATAACTCACTTGTTAGAATATATGGTTTTCATTATTAACCATTTCTAATTCGTTCATTAGAAACTATACGTGTACCATATAAACATATACGGTTTCAAAATTAACCATTTCTAACATACTTGTTAGAATACAAACGATTACACGTTTTATCATATGGACCTTTTTCTAACACACTCGTTTAGAAATAAATGATTACCAAAATCATTTTAAAGGTCATTGGTTTATATTCTCAACCGTTTCTAACCTGCTTGTTAGAAATACACGATTATGACAATCGTTTTAGACCTTGTCGGTTTATACAAAATAAACCGTTTCTAACACTCTCGTTAGAAAATTAAACCATTTACATAAATGGTATTAACTTTGGATTTTTCAAAATATACCCGTTTCAAACTCGCTCGTTCAAAACTGTCAAATTTTAACCAAACCGGTTAAATGTTGAAAAGGTTGAAACACCCAATTCTCCATAAACCCATGAGTTGAAACACCCCATTAAAACCTTTAAGAATATTTAACCCAACTTAATGGTATTCTTATTATTTTTAAGTTTCAATTTTGGAGTTTTAATTAGTATTCTTACTATCATGTCCAACACGTTTGTGTATTTTGTACAATAATCTTTTCTAACACACTTGTTAGAAAATATAAACATCTTATTTTGTCTTTACAAAATCATCAATTTCTAACACGCATGTTAGAAAAATCAATATATAAGTTTAAAGATTAAACTTTTGATTTTGTAAACAATTATTTCTAATACGCTTATTAGAAATGTTTCATGACACGTTATTCTTTCAACGTCGTCGATTCTAACACGCTTGTTAGAAATACATGTTTCAAAACCTTCTATTTTAAAACCTTTTAATTTTCCAATACTCTTATTAGAAAATGTAAACATTTTAAATACTTTGAAATTATCTTTCTAATAGGCTTACTAGAAAGAAAACATTATCAAATGTTTTTCATGGGTTTACAAATATTATGATTTTTCTAATACTCTCATTAGAATTTTAGTATTTCAAAACCGTCTAAATATATGTTAATAATCCGGTTTATCTAAACACGACACAAAACCCATGAACCCGAAAAACCATGAATATTCAGATTAAAGATTTCACTCCAATCACAAATTTAATCCGATTCGATGTACCACAACATATTTCAAAAGAAAAATATCTACAAACTTTCGTGAACCAAAAAGTCCTTAAGGAGAAGGTTTAAAGATTGGTTCCCAATCTACACGAAAGTCTGTTTTACTAATATGTTTAAGTTTGTTAGAAAAACTTACATTGTAAACACCGCAACGCCTTTCGTACATGAAGCTCACATGTTTCCGAGTCTTTGTACTTACTTCAATGAACTGTAACAGAAAACGAAATCATAGAAGTGAAAAAGAACCGGGCTTGTGTTTGACACAATTCCCTTAAACAGATTCGTCGTCTGTTCCCAGGGTACACCGGTTCAACAGTGCGGCGCGGTGCACTGCGGACTATCCCACTTGCCTGAAAAGAAACTAGAACATGGTTGCTACTCTTGTGTGTATGTATGTTGCAAAAGTTTGGTGTATTTTTTCATGTATCTCTTTTCTACACTCTAAATGAGGCATCAAGCCTTCCATTATATAAGAACATGGATATATGAAAAGTCTTCTTAATTAGAGACTTAATTTGAGACATAAAGACTCTAATTAAGTGACATAAACTCTCTAATTAAAAGACATAAAAACCTTTAATGAAAGACATAAAACTCAAGAGTTTTAGTCTTTAATTCACAATAATTATAATTTATCAAATTATAATTTCAATATCATCCATTCACCATATTTCCAACATAATCTTCATTATATAATAATTTAGACAAATTTATATCTATACTAACTAGCAAGATTGCTATGCAATGTAAGTTGTAATACATGCTTACTGCTTAGTTTGTTGTAACCTTTTGTGGTTAAGAGGTTCTATTTTTATTTTATTTTTTAGCCCCTTAATTTTCATTTTTTCAAATTTGTTACAAATTTTGATTTTTCACTTTTAACCCACTCATTTTATTTACTTTTAACCCAAAGGTTCCCAAGTTATGCAATTTAACCCTAACAATTTGGATTTTTCATTTCTAACCCCACAACTTCTTGTTGATACTATTAACTAAATCCGCTACCCATTAGTTGATAATAATTAAAAATCTATATTAGCAATTTGAACAGTGACATTCCATACATTTTGTTTTAAGGTTTGGAAGTCACGGGTGACGTCTCATAATTAACATAACTAAAAAAAATTCACCATATAGAAGGTTATGTTATCAATCCTATATAAGTTTAGTCGATTATATTTCGAAAGCTTTTTGAGATAGATAAATCTAACATGATGTAATAAAATATATGTTATGATGTAGCATAAAAATTAATGTACTATACTATGAAAAACAACAGTTTTAATCATGTGAATAATAATGAAAATGTATACTAAAAAGAAGATGTATGTTTGGTTGAGGAACAGAGCTAGAAACAACCATTGCAGGGCGTGATTGAGACGGTAGTATTGAGGGTGTGACTTTTTTTTTTTTTTTTTTATAAAAGTGGTTTTAACCTATTCTGCTATTGATGAAAATAAAATTCCTAGTTTGAGCATTATTAGTGACTTGCCTGAACATGATTAGTGACTTGGCTAGACATGATTAATGAATTACCTTAATACATTGTGTTTTGTTTTCCAGTATGAACAAAAGCCGACAAAAAAATTGTTTTTTTTTTTCGTTTTTTGTATAGCATTATAATACTTGTTGGGAAGATAATAAAACATTTGTTAATTTGGTGGAATTTTTTTTTAAATCTCGTATATAAAGGTTATTAACGTTTTAAAATTGTGGGGGAAACATGAGAGAGAAATAGACTTTTGAATGAAAACCATGTATCAAATATTGATAGAAGTCTATAAATAGTATTAATTATTTATTGGGTGAGGCTAATGTAAAAAGAAGGTTAGCGTAAAAAGTATAAAATGATTATTAGTCATAGATTAAATTATATAATCAGGAGCACGATGGTAAATTCATTGTGTCATTAAAATTTCACCCTCATTTTTAAAATGGCCATAATTTTTGTTTTCATACGACATTATTTTTTGAAAAAACTATACCATAAAAACAAGCTTTTCATCCTCTTTCATTTGTATACCATATTGTTATACTTTATAAAAAATTTGATGAGTTGATAACTTGCGTTTATTGAGGGTATACTTGCGTTTTAGAAACGCAAGTTATACCTGATAAGACAACTTGATAAAACGACCTAATAAAACGCAAGTTATAAATGATAAAACGGAAGTTATACATGCTAAAACGCAAGTTATACATGATAAAACCCAAGTTATACATGTTAAAAATGATGCAAGTTATATAACGCAAGTTGTATCTTGATAAAACGCAAGTTATCAACCCAGCAAAAAAAATTAAAAAAATATATATAGCAATAGGGTATGCAAATGAAAAAGGATAAAAAGCTTGTTTTTATGGTATATATTTTTATTTAGAAAAATATGTCATATGAAAATGTTATGGACGTTTAAAAAATAGGGTGAAACTCAACAATTGTGGTTTATACCTATTTTGCCCTTTTCATTCTCTTTTAGAAAATCAACGTATACTTTTACCATTTTAATCTAATCCATTGATTTATTTTGATCAAAACATAAAATCATTCTTATCCTTTTTACGTTAAACTACTTTTTACAATAAACTTTCTTTTATTTATTAATAAATTGAGATTTTATTAACTAAATCCACTGCTTATTAACTGATAACAATCTATATTAGCAATGTTTAAAATAACATTCCTATCATTTATTTTCTTTGCTAAGTGCAATTTAACTCTATCCTAGAAGTAACTCCGTTTGCACTTAAATTTCACTTTTGTCATTTCAAATCATTTTTATGATAGTGTGATTGAGATAAAAATTAGTTAATTGTACAATTGTACAAATGCTTGTTTTTATAAGAATGGTGAGAAGCCTTATGAGGGTGACATGTGACAATGTTTTATTTTAATCTTAAAGGTATTAGGGTAGCTTTATATTTATTTAAGATTATGAAAATTTCAATCTATAATCAATTTAAGAGATTTTTGGGATTTTTTTTAACACCTATAACCAACCGATAATCTCTTATAATCTCATATTTTTGTTTGTCATTTATGTAAAAATTCTAGAAAAATGAAGTCTTCGATTGTGTGTTTGAAATTCATGTTAAATACCCATATTTGTGTTTTATCAAAATCGTCATTATGTGTTTTAATCTCATCTTAACTACCATCTTATTGTGTTTTATCAAAACATTTTATTTATAACACCCATTTGAACCCTATTGTGTTTTAAACTCAGGTTAACTAACCATCTGAACCAATTATGTTTTAAACTCAAGCTAAACTCATCTTAAACGGATGTGATACACATAAAACATAACACCATAAACAATCGTTAAACACACAGGACATATAAAACACAATATTATATATAATAGCCATTAAACACAAAAGTAACAACCCCAAACACTATCGGATAAACATAGTGTTTTAACACTATCATTAAACATAAAACCCATCCAATCACAAAAGCAACAACCACAAACACTAAACCTAATGTTAAAAAATACATCCCACAAAAAAAGAAATACGACTTTTTCCACTCAGCCGTTAAACCAATGTTTTATTCGAATTCGACGATCTCATCTTCTTTCCCTATGACTTGCTGAAATAGAAATATGATTTTGTAGTTGTTGTTTCCATTGGGGGCGACAATTATTAAGGAAACTCCAAGAATGGCTCTCAATTATTGATTGTTGAGTGGTTTTATTTGTGGAGTATTTATATTTAATTTAGTGTTTTACATATATACCCCACACCATATATTTATTTAATAACATTATAACACTATTTACAAGTTTACCACTCATGTAATCTCATCATTTTTTGACTTATTTCATGATATTTTGGATTATTTTGCTTCAAAAAACACTAAACATAACAATTAAAAACCGAAAACAATGTATTTTAGGCTTAAAACTTAAAACATCATACTAAGGGCATTAATCAGTGTGTTTTAAGTGTTAACTAGTTTGTTTTAGCTGTGTTTTTAAATTTTATGACTATAATACATTAAATCGTGTTTTAAATTGTTGTGTTTAGTGTTTTTCAAATCAAAACAACACAAAACATTATTTCAAAATCCAAAACATAATGGATACATGTCAATTCTTGATTTTTTTTCACACTTTGCATGAAAACCAATTTTTCTATAGAATTCTCTACCTACCTACTATATATATATATATATATATATATATATATATATATATATATATATTGGTTAGTTCAATAAATAACTAATTTATTGTAAGCTTTTAAATTAGTTAAATAAATAAAACTAACCTAAATGTCAATTACACTAACAAAATAAATAAGACAAGCTATGCATATCCAATTACGGATTAAAAACTAGTATTTACGAGTTGAACTTATGATAATCATTATACAACGCACATACCCACCTTCCAATTCCGGAAATTTTGTAATAATGCATATTTGCACTTGATTAGTTGATTGGTTGATAAATATAGATAAATTTATTAAGCTATGAATAAAAAAGAATATGGTACAATAGCTTATAGAGAACATATTGCAATAAATAGGATATATATTAAACAAATGTAAAATACTTAGAACCAGTAATTTTAAAAATAACTCTACCTACAAGAATCATATGAATTAAGAAACATTAGAGTTGGTTAAGGCCTATGTTAACAAATTTCCCTTGGAATAGCTTCCGGAAATGGAGTTGCAAGTCTGAATTAGGAGTCGGCTTTTCTTTGTTACATAGTTTGTGAAAAAAAAAAAAAAAAGAAGGTGTAAGTAGAGAAGAGGTATGACATTGAACCAAAGATTTGGGTCGCTTGATTTTATGAATCGAAAAGAACATTTGAGAGTTCTTCTTTTCGATTTTGCAAACATTTAACACTAGTGTCAAGTTCTTCACATTACCATTACATGTGTCTTGTTTCCATTTTCTAAAGTTGAATCAACAAGTTTAATTTTATAGCCACATAAAAGAAAATTTAACATGCACAATTAATTTGTAATAAAAAAAATTAATTGCAGTTTATTTAAATTTCTTTTAACGGGGGAAATTTCTATGATATATATATATATATATATATATATATATATATATATATATATATATATATATATAAAAGAAACGGGCCAACGCAAGCTAAACACCTTGTAGCGACTCCCCAGAACGGTAGTTGGTCTGATTTTGCTCCAACATTAGTGATCGCATATCGCAAATATGCACAACTTCGTTCATACTTATTAATTATATAACTTGCATAGGTATAATTAACCCGGACATATTATATATCCATCGTACTAACTTCTTTCAATCTAATTAGGTGCCAAATGGAACTGGATTTGTCCTTGGGTTGGCACAGCTTGCCCTCTACGCAATTTATAGCAAATCTAAGCCATCTAAAATTATCTCCGATGACTTAGACTCCGGATGGCAACACCGTCACCTTCTTCCACCATCCACTTCAGATAGCATAGAGCCAGTGTGATGAGAATATATATATATATATGATTTTTTTACATGAAAAATTATCTCCGGATGTCCTGTGCTTGCATTTTGGAATTGCGGTTTGAATTTTGTTTGTGATATATTAACGAATGATTTTGAGGGTATGTTGTGATTTATTTTACTTTTTTTTTTCTGTTATGATGTAAAATATGCCAATTTTTTTTTTTTTTTTTTTTTTTTTTTTTTTTTTTTTTTAAGTGTAACGGTTGTAATGCAAGTGCTATATTGACACACACATGTAAATAAGATATCTTATGTAAACGAACATTCGTATTCAAATTTATAATATCTATACTATAAAGCATTTCCAATTACTTCTTAAAAATAAAGAGATATAAGTATATTTGCTTATCATATAAAGTACAATATATAATGCACATCTTAACTACATTTTAAGAATATATTTATCTTTTACTCTTGTCTTTAATCCATTAGACTATGTGTTGTGGCCTGCGAGCAAGGAGCTGCGAACTACAACTTAATCCACGTGGCTAGCCTGATTCATAACATCCACACTTGATAGCTGGCGCGAGCGATGGCAAGTGAGAAGGCTCGCGTGTGGTAGCGAGAGAAAAATGACCGTTGGCAGCCAACTAGCCGTTAGCCAACGGCTAGTTTGGCTATTTATAAAAAAACCTTTTTTTTTTTAATTTACCCACAATAAACAAATACTCTTCAACCTATAAACACTTAAAAAATCACAAAGCAACTTTCGATTTTTAAAAAAATGGATCCGTCACAATGGCAAGGATGTTACCAACCCGCTATGAAGTTTTTTTGATGAAGACGAGTATGGTGGTATGAGTAACGAAATCGAAGTTAATCTTAGCCAAAGTCGATAAAGTTCAATTGAGGAACATGGACTTTTTAACGAAAAACTTTAGCAACCTACCAATACCTCGTCGGGCGATACTACAACGAGAACAGGACCATCTCGCGAAGGAATTCGAACAAGAGCTCAACGACTAAGAGGAGTAGTTTACTAGTTTTTTTTATTAATTATGTCTTTTTAATTTTTTTATTAATGAATATTTTATGTTTTTTATTTAATTTGTGTTACAATTTTAAATATTATATAAATTTAAAATAACAAAGTTTAATGGTCTTTGTTCTTGACCATTTTGAATGGTCTTTTTTCAGAGGAGGTATTGTGATGATAATATTTTGGGGGTAGGGTTCACGGTGCGCTTGGAAATAGGACCTTACCCCTTCAAATCCCTCCAATCCAATGTCTATCCTGGTCTTGCGGAAAGGTTTGGTGGGGCGCTGGACTATAAGCTCTTAAGAGGTGGGTGAAAGCTCATCCACATTTGTTACTTAGAATCCAAAAACCAGCTTTGGATTGGGCGCATTTGCGAGGATCCAGCGCTTCATATGTTGCTTATTGTCAAATGTATGCTAAAAAGTGTTGCAGCTTTTTAACATATATCAAGATAAAAGCGGCGCGGACGTCACCTTGGTTGTTATGTAAAACTATCGCTGGTTGATGAGGTGGCAGGTGTGACCATGAGGAGTAATCATGCGGTGAACGTATTTTTTAGTTTATGTCAATCAATCGTCGAGTGGTGACGTGGCAGGCGTGATCCTGAGGAGGAATCAGGTGGAGAACGTTTTTTGAATTTACGTCAAACCAATGCATGGTGATAACATGGCAGACGTGACCCTGAGGAAAAATCAGGCAGAGAACGTCTTTTGTATTTGCGTCAAACCAGTGCTAGGTGATGACGTGGCAAGCGTGACCTTAAGGAGGAATCCGGCGGAGAACGTCTTTTGGATTTACGTCAAACCAGCGTCGGGTGATGACATGGCAGACGTGGGTGTTGAAGGTAAATCAGGCGCAGAACGTCTTTTGGATTTACGTCAAACTAGCGCCGAGTGATGACGTGGCAGGCCTAGTTGTTGAAGTGTAACCCTGTGGGTGACGTGTCTCCACTTTTCAGTGTATTTACTATGCAACCTTTGTACTTAATGTGGAAATGATTAGAAGTAATTACGCCGAGAATTTGAAAAGTTGTGTAATAAATTTGGGGAGAAACCGAGGAGGCGTGTTGAGGAAACCAAGAGGTTGGTGGATGTGTCAGACTATGTCGTCATGATGACAGTCAAATAAGGCACGTGACAAACGAATTTTTTGTCTTGTGTCAGGCGAGTGGCCGTCCACGCGCGCTAGTGCAGCTGTCAGTCTTCGAGGTTGTGACACATGGAGAATGTAAGATCGTCATGTGTCAGGCGCGTGGGTGACCACGCGCGCGAGTGAACTGCTCAGTGGCGAGTGGGACACGTGGCGTCATCCTATGCGTCCGGGTAATGGATCGTCCTTTTGGTGAATCCATCTGTTATCCATCGCATTAAATGCGATGAGTATATATATGCCTTTCCCTTCTCTCTCTTCTCACTTTTCTGATTTTTCTCCAACTTCCCACTTCAAATTCTCTCTCAAATCTTCAAGTTTTCCGGTGGATCTTCAAAAGTTCCGACCGATATTCATAACTTTCGACCAATCTTCAAACTTTTCAACGAATTTTTCTAGATTTTTCAACCATCACAATTTCTGAATCCTCTCAAACCCAAGAAAATCCGACGGAGCAGAATGTGGAGAAGACCAAAACCTCCAAAACTTTGGTGAACACCACTGTAAAGTGGGCACAAGCGAAGTTTGATGACTTTGTCCAGGAGCAGGAGTTGGATCCTACTTGGGAGCCGGAGTTGCCGGAGACGGGGAAGACGACCCTCACAAATCCGGAGGGTAAGATAGCTCTGTACGAGGCCCACTTTACTAAGTGTTGGTTTCGTCTCCCGGCCACCAGGTTTCAGATTGATACCTTGGTGGCCTATGGCATTCACATAACCCAACTCAGTGGGGTTGGCATGCTTAGGCTGGTGTACTTCGAAGCCTGCTGTCGTGCCTTGGACGTTGAACTGACTTTCGAGCGGTTCAACGTTTTCTATGTTATGGCCAGGGATCAATCCTGGTTCAACTTCGACCTGCGCTCCAAGGTGCAGCCAGTGGGAACTGATCCTCCCAAGTCTATACATGACTGGAAGGAGAAGTTCTTTTATGTTAAGCGGGAGGTTATCCCCGTTGATATGCCTTGGAAGGTTCTTGGGGAGCGCTAGAAGCTCCCCGCGCACTCGATGATGTAAGGTTACAAAGACTAGGATTGGTTTTTAACCTTGACTTCCAGCGCCTCCCCCTTCGACGCAAATCTGTGTCAGGAGGCGCTGTTTGTTATGTAGGGGATGAGTTAGTTGTGCTTGGTTCCAAGACAGGAGCCTTACATCCGTGACAAGGCCAGGTGTTACACCTTCAAATTCCACATGTGGGGTTTTACCGCGATGCGCGTGACACACCAGGATCCAAGTTAACAGTCATAATAAATGATAACTATATGTAAAATACGTAAACCAAAATCATTAAGTTTTCATAACACAAAACCATTAGCGGAAGCTGAAGTATGTTTACAATCCATGATAAATAAACGTATTCTGAAGTTATTTGAAAACGTGCAACTAAACTCTAGACGCCGTGCAAGACCCCGTGCGCCTAGTACATATAATGCTGGTGAGTTCAAAGGTTTTTATAAAACGTTTCCATAAGTTTAAAAGATCAACCCCGTTACTACTATGTTATAAGAACGTTAGCTAGACGTTAAGTACCGTTACTACTACCGTTGGCAAACCATTACTCGACACCGATCAATGAACGCCTGAATGTACTACCGTCATCCACGGTATACGTAAAGAGAAAATATGCACCCGTCCGACCTCTAGTTGACCCGAGTGGGGCTTGTCAGACCTAAATAGATCTATCCATATTTCCCCCGTTGTGCAATCTCGCACATTCATGGTTCCCTTCGGGACTTTAGGATGAAACGCGGTATAGTAATCCAAGATAACCAATGTATAACATGATCTTTTACAAATCCAAAGTACATAGCATGTCTCTCCCCCAAAAGCAAAACTATTAAAGTGGGGCTGTGAAACTCACCTTAAGTTGCGTTCTTGAAAACAGTTAGACCAAAATGCTATGATAGTCCCTAATACCATCGACCTATCATAAAATGCATATAATTAGCAATTGGGCTAATAACCCGTAGGGTAACTAGTACCTGAATGTCCAAACCATAACCAAATACGTTTTAAAACATGTTTGAAAATTCTCCTGACTATACAAGACAAGACCCGACATCCCATTAGTGACTCGACATCCCCCATGTTAAACTTTCTTGATTACCTTGTCTGATTTAACAGACGAAGGTCCAACAGATGAAGTAGCAGCCAGTTTTGGATAAACCTTTTGCTTCTCATTCGCCGTGTGCACCATAGGCTTCTTCAACCTTTTCTCCATAGCAATCCGATTGCGATTGTCATAAACAATCGGTTGGTTTCCTCTTTGGTAAATAAAAATTTCTTTGAGGGTAAAACTGTTTTTAAGGATAACCAACATTCGGATTCCTATAGCTTTGCCTATTCTCAGCCTCTTGCCTCTTGTGTCTTACGTATAGGCAGTGTGCAAGTAAATGCCCTCTCTCTCCACACTTAAAACAGGCTCTGTACTCCTCAAACGGATGTACTTCTTGAAACTGAGTGAATGAATTAACATGATGTGTATCATCAATGCATTTCCTTCTTAAACTCTCTGGAGCTGGGTCCAATGAGTAAGAGGGTTCCACAAAACCATTCACTTTGTCAACAGGTTTGGCAGACTGAGTAACATGCACTTTATTCTTTTTAGCCTCATGTCCGTACAGTTTGCGAATCAATTCTGGAGGAAATTCATTTGTCCTCTCTGATTTGGAAACCAAATAGTACTTTCTTGCCAGATTTTGGCAATTTTGGAATAGTTCACAAACTGAATCGGATACTCAGTGTCAGCAAATATCTGATCAAATCCTTCCATCCGATAAAATATTTTCACCTTTTTCTCATCTATTTCATCTTTCTTTTCAGCCTTCTTTTTTTGATGATGACGGTTTTGTTTCAACCTTAGGATGAAATTGAACCTTTGGTGCGGGATCACACAAAACGTGATTTTCCAAAGGAATATCATCATTCTTTTTGGGTTTAACTTCCTTAGAATCCGAATCATCATCAATAACAGCTACAACATTCTCATCATTTAGTCCAAGAATCGGTCTAACATTAGAATTCGGATCGCCCACACTAGAGGTGTTCGATTTGTTTTTCGAGGATGAGTCCGATTTTTCTGAACTCTCTGGTGTCCCAATATCATGATTGCGATTTCCAAATAACACTGGAGCTGGAACAGATTTGTAAATTGGACCTTTTGATATGTCCTCTTTGCTTAGTTTTTCAACAATGTGATCTAACACGTAGGCCACATTGAGATAGCTTTCTAACTTTTTGTTAACCTTTTCAGTAAAACATTTTATCTTAGCCAATTCCAACTTAGTTTCTTCAATTTCTTTGATATAGTTGTTAATGGCAATTTGCTTGTTTGAAATCGTTTTGGTTAACTCTGACACATCATTCTTAGAGCTGTCTAATGTTTTGTTTAGCAGTTTTTCACCTTTTCTATATGATTCAATAGCGGTTTTAGCGCTATCAAGATCATACTTTAGTTTCTTGTTTTCATTTTCTAACTTATCACACTTTCCAAGCAAAGATACACAATCATTACACTTAGAAAGAGTGTTAGAACTTAGCAGATTCGTAGAGTCAGTCATGACCATTAAAGCGAAGTGAGCTTCCTTTCTTGTGAAGAACTTGGGGTAATCAACTTTCGTAAAAGTGTCATTCACCATGCAAGACTTCTTCGTCATCAGAAAATCTGCTTCAACAAGAAGTTGCTCAACATCATCATCAAGTGAATCAAAACTTGCTTCTAAACAGATTCACTTTCAGTGTCAGAATAGACAGACTCTTGATCTTCAGAGATATCAGCAACAGAATCAACAATCTTCTCTTAAACTGCTTCTTCAATAACCGGTTCCTCAACCTTCTCAGGAACAACCTCTTAAACTAACTCTTCAATCACCACCTTCGCAGAAACTTTCTTCTCAATGACTTCCTTCTCAACTATCATCGACTCCTCGCTCACCACTTCTTGTGCAAAACATGTGACATTCCCACCAGTGACCTCTTCAACACCCATTTACATATTTGCATATTATTCCAATCAAATCCTTCATACTGTTGGATAACCAAAGCTTGGTTCTCATTTTGCTTTTGAATGTTTGGAGTGTTAACTGGAACAATGGTTCTATCACGGTTTGGTGTTGTTTGAGTTTGATTTGGTGTGGATGTTTGTCTTTGAGTGGTATTTTGGGAGGTGTTTTCTCGGTTTTGGTAAAAAAAATTATTTTGATAGTTGTTATTTTGGCTTTGAAAGGTAACTTGGTTTTGAGATTGATGGTTTTGGTAGTTTGAGTTGAATGGGTTGCGGCTTCCTTGTTGTTTTGGTTGGGTACACTCTCGAGCAAAATGTCCTTTGGTTCCACAGTTGAAACACATCAATTTTGCTTTGTTGAATCCATACGTAGTGGTTGGCGAAGTCGCAAGATCAGTTCTTCCAGTTTTCTCAATAAACTATGTTGCTCTTACCATGACACTAGCAAATGCCCATTGTATATCAATCAACTCCATTTCTTCCTTGTCGATTTGGGCATAATCTTCATTTGTCAGATTATTGTTTCCAATCTGACTAGAAAAAAGTCCGTTATACGAAGCAACCATTGCCAAAACCACAGCAATATGTTGTTGGGATACTTCAACAGTCACATTGTTCATGTTAGAAGTTTCTAACACGATCGGACTTAAGCTTGATGAGGCTTGGTTCACAACCGGTGTAGTTTGTTGTTGTTGTTGTTGTGTCATATTCACCGGTGATGTTCCATAATAGCTTGAAGCTTGTATTGGAGGTTGAGTTTGTGTGTAAGATGGTCCAGATGACACACCATAATAGCTTGCTGCACTTGTTGGTTCAACTTTCGACACAAAAAGCTGTATGTGGTGCAACACTCACACCTCTAGTTTGTGACACCCCAGGAAAATCCCACATCGGCCCTGGCCAGGAGAGATCCTTGGTTCATAAGTAATGTCTTGCCTCTTAAATTACCAACGTGTTTTGGGGCTTAATGTTAGTGGATGAGAGGAGAACTCCATAGTTAAGCGTGCTCAGGTGGGAGCAATACCTGGATGGGTGACCTCCTAGGAAGTCTCCACTGGGCAACCAAAAACAAATCCGTGAGCTCTGGATGGGCGACCCATCGGGGCAAATCGGACAATATTGGTGGTGAGAGGGGCAGGGTGTTACAGATGGTATTAGAGCCACTCCTGTGCCGTTCGGGATGGTGGGTACATACCTCATTAGGTACGATGAGACTCTAACAGGGGGTGAATGTGACACCCCAGGAAAATCACACATCGGCTGTGGCCAAGAGAGATCCTTGGTTCATAAGTAATGTCTTGTCTCTTAAATTACCAACGCGTTTTGGGGCTTAATGTTAGTGGATGAGAGGAGAACTCCACAGTTAAGCGTGCTCAGGTGGGAGCAGTACCAGGATGGGTGACCTCCTAGGAAGTCTCCACTGGGCAACCAAAAACAAATCCGTGAGCTCTGGATGGGCGACCCATCGGGGCAAAGCGGACAATATTGGTGGTGAGAGGGGCAGGGTGTTACAGATGATCTGTAACACCCCAACCGATGGCGGAAACATCGGGATGTCACGTATTGACGATTGTTCAATAGCTCATGGTAAATAATAAATTTCTATAATTGATTACATAAATTATATACAATTGTTCTAATAGAATTTGTACATCAAATGAGAAATACTAAATATACATCTTCAAGCATTAACTCTAATCTTCAAGCAAAGCTATCACCTGAAATATGTTAAGTTTGAAAATATTTTGGGTCAACAAAAGTTGGTAAGAATTACATAGGTTTGAATATTGAATAAAATTTGTACAATTCGAGTGTCATGGCAAGTCTAGTCTATTTGGGAAAACAATACTACCCGGTAAATTGTGTGCATAATCAAACCTTCTGACTAGAATATTGTGGTCCATCCCATACGCATATGGTTCACTCGTTTATGTTGCGATAACAATCACCCACGCTACCCATACTAGAGGTACACGTATCCGGGTGGGGTTGTTAGTTCAATAGATCTATCATTGTGTATCGTTGGCTTGTACGGAGTTAATGATTATGCTAGAATAATTGTGCTTACCATAGTAATGTTTAAGACATAATGCAACATAGAATAACACATAGACACTAATGTTGAATTGCAATTTAAAGTATAACATGTTTCACCCCAAAATAGTGCAAAAAGGACTATGTAAACTCACCTTAGCACAAGTCTTGAATCCTTTGAAATAGTCTAAGTGTGGCACAAATGATTCCAAGTATTACCCTAAGTTAAATGCAATAAGATAAGTCTAAGTTTTCTAGGCTAAAGGTATTCTAGGGTTCTTAATTTGGGGATTGACGATCGTTTAAGAGTTAATTTAAAATAATAGTTAATTAAGTAATAAGTAAAAAAATTCAGAAAATAAATAAATAAAAAGAATTTTTGTAAGATCATGTTCAAGGATGGTTGCACTAAAATATTATAGTGTGAAAATAATTTTTATAAAATTATTTTCTTAATTAAATAATATATAATTCATTATAATTTATAAACTAAAACATGTTAATAATATCTAAAAATATTAAAATTCATAAATTTCAAATTATAAAATTATATTTCTGACCTTGTTTATTAAAAATAATTTATGTAAAATTTTGGTGCGAAAATGGTGAAGAATGAATTTATTATGAATTTATTATGATTAAAATAGCATAAATTAATTAAAAAGACTTAATAAAAATTTTTCCAAAAATAAAATTTTGTTTTGAAAAGTTTATTAGTTTATAAGTTTAAAATAATTTTTGTAGGGTTTTATAAATTCGTTTGGTTTTATTTCTAGAATTTTTAGTTTATTTATGAATAAACTTGTAATATATATATTACATATATATTAAATAAACGATTTTTGTGAAAATAAAAATTGTATAATAAAGTTTATCATTTGTATAACATAAAATAAATTTTATAGAATTTATAAATCAGATTTTGTATTTTTAAAGGTAATAACAAAAAAAAATACAAAAGAAAATTAAGGATTAGAAAAAAAATGTTTGAGTTTGCAAGAATCGAACCCGGGTCTGAGACCAGTTCGTGGGTTAATCACAAGCCCAACCACCAACTGGGCTGGACCCTGAGAACGAATTTATAACCAATCGTTATATATACAGTTTGATTGTTAACAATATATTCTAAAATAAAATTTAGGTCCGAGGGGGGCTCGAACCTGGGTACTCGGCCGACCACAACTAAAGTTTTTACCAATTGATCTAAGGATCAGTTGGTGTTTGTTTTTGGTTTCACGCAAAATACAAACGATCCTGACTGTATGTCGTCTTCCCCAAAAAGATGATTATGAACCCTAGTTTTCTAATCGAATCAAATACACTTTTATAGTCTAATTAACCATAGGGTTAATGATTCTTTAGGGCCGATTAAACTATAGAAAACATGGATTAGAATCATACCTAGAATAAAACTCCAAATCGCGATTACGCGCATATTGATGAAAAGCAGATTGAACTGAGGGTGAGGGTTTGATTTTCGGCACATGTAGGGTGAGAAAGCGGGTTCAATTTATAGTATAACATATCAATTGGTGAAATGGAAAGTTTGACTATTCGTTTAAATGTGACGCGTCAATAAGCTCGATTAAGGCATGATTATTTATGATTGTTGACTGGGATTGACGCAGATGAGAGATGTTTACCAAGAATAATACACGATCATACCAATTATAGATTCTATGCGCGAAATTTTGAATCCAATTGGAAAAGTCAACTGGGTGTTTGACTATTGGATGGTTGACCATGAATTTGGAAATTCTTTTATATAATATCGCTTTCAAGAAAAATCATAACTTCTCTGTTGGTGCAGTTGGTTGTGTTTGATGTTGAAAAGGGTTGGACGCGGGTTCGAGTCCCGGCTCCAACACTTTTTTTTTCTTTTTAAAACAGCAGAGAAGGGAGGGGAAAGGAGGTGGGCCAGGCTTGGGCTAGTGGGCTTTGATCTGGGCTAAACAAAATGGGTAGGTAGATTGGGTTACTATTTGGGTTGGATTTGTTTTTTTTTTTTAGAAATTGATTGTATGACCTCATGATCAAGTAAATTACTAATATTATTGTTATTATTATTATTACTATTATTATTATTATTACAATTTTTTTTTGAAATAAATAAAAATTAGACATGGTTATTCTTGTACAAAAGAAGTTTAAGTAAAGTGGGGATTTTTACTAATTTAATAATTTGAGGAAAAAAAATTCGCGATGTTAAACAGTTGAAATAGTAGAAGAAGATGAGCTAGCATAATACAGCTCTGGATTCTGTGGGATCTGTGATCTCTTCGCTTTCCTTCTTTCCTCCATTTCCTTATTTTCTGAATTCTGAATAAACTCGTTAATCGTCCAATAAGGAAAGGAATCCTTTTCTCTCAAAACCTCAACATGTTGACCCCAATATGGAGGCAACACATCAGCAAACTTCTCTACAACCTCATTCATGGGATAAACAATCTCATATTTTGACAATTCAGATAGCAAATGAAAGAATCTTGGAGTAAGTTCTTTCAATGTTTCATTTCCCACATAGCTAAATTTTCAAACTCCTTCTTTAGCTCTTCGACTCGAATCCTTTAAGTTTTCTCATTCCCATCATGTCTACTCTTTAGTTCTTCCAAAAGCTACTTAGAAGTAGCACATGGTCCAAACTGATGTAACAAATCAGTTGTTAAAGCCTGAGATAACTGTGAGAATGCTTTTGTCACACCCTCAAATTACCACTTGCGGAGTTTTACCGCGAGGCGCATGACAAACCAGGATCCAAGTCAACGATCACAATAAACAACTCTATATGAAAAACGTAAAACCATAAACAACGATTTCCATAAGCGGAAGCATTTAAGAAGAATTTAATCAGCTACAATAGTACTCCAAAGTATTCAAAACACTTTATTTCAAAACGTGCAACTAAGCCTAGACGCCAATGCAGACCCGTGCGCCTAGTTCCATTTGTTGCTACCTTAGCGACCTGAGAAAAACATGCCAAAAAGATGTCAACATATAATACTGGTGAGTTCACAGGTTTGTTCAATATGTTACCAAAACGTTACCATGTCCATACTATATCAATGTTACCAAGTACACTAGCTAGGCGTATGTTTTATTACTACTACGATTGGAAACCATTACTAGACACGTTTAGCAATGTTTAGCATGTTTAAGCAGCCCGTATGTTCAGCATGATACCAATGTTCCTGTTCGAGACAACATGCACCCGCCCGGCCCTCCAAGCCGACGAGTGGGGCAGGTCACGCCCAATAGATCTATCCACATTTCCCCCGTTGTGCAACCCCGCACATTCATGGTTTCCCCCGGGACTTCCAAAGATCGTATAGCAATACAAAGTTAAAAACCATAGTATGACATATGTTACCAAAATAGTTTAGCGCATGTTTTCTCCCCCAAAAGTTAAAGCAGTAAAAGTGGGGCCGTGAACTCACCTTAGATAGCGTTCTTCGGTTATAAGTAAAGATGTTAAGCCCTTGATAATCCCTCTACCGGAGATCTATCAAAAAGTTCACATAAGTGTTCCGACTAATAACCATAAGGTTATCTAGTCCCCGATTGTCCAGATCGTAACCAAGTATGTTTTAAAACGTGTTTAAATGTTTAACCGACACACTAGACTGACCCGATATTCCGTTGGTGACCCATTACCCTAACTAATCAAGCACACATAGATTACACACAAGGTTCAAGCATAAAACACTTAGTTTGTATCAAAAATCTCATTTCTGCATCAGAACGGTCGAACCAGTCAGTTTAAGTCTCCTTCGCCCGTTTTTAATCTCCTTCGCCCGTTTTTATATTTCGTTCGACCGTTTGATGCCTCCTTCGACCGTTCTGCCACTTTCGCCCAACAAAACCCAGGTTCGACCCTGGATTCTCTCCTTCGCTCCTTCGATCGGTCGAAGGAGTCCATGTTCGCCCCTGTTGTGCAAATTTTCCTAAAAACGCTTCAAACACATTCAAAACGACCCGAAACATCATCAAACACAGCAGTCAAGCAAGAATAACTTATCCCCACAAAACCCCACCGATTTCCCCCAATAATACGTCCATTTCAGCCCTTTCCCAAAATGGTAAAAATTATGGAAACGTCACTATCATGCATGGATTATTTACCCAATTTGGAAACTTTTGAAATCGATCCGTATTCGACTTAAAATGCTCAGTTTGTCGAGTGTTCGATCTTTCCCTATTAGTTCTATTGATCATAAATATCATGCATCAAGTCTAGATTCGTTAAAACCCCCAAATACCCATAATATCATCATTTATCCAATCCTAACCCTAAACAACAATAATCTAGCATCAATAACAATCCTATATCATGTTTCTATCATAGATACAGCAGCAAAACATTGAACAACACATAACACCACATAATACACAATTTACATATGTTTATCATCATGAAAACCTATGTCAAATGATAATGTTTTGGTTTAGAAAGATGTTTAAAAGGTTTTTAATCATAAAAACACCCTTAGAACAGATCCGGACAATTAGGGTTAGATGAAAACGAATTAAAATGCTTTTAAAAAGGTTTAGGATTAAGAACACACCTTGGATTCTTGTTTAGATGTTGTAGATAGGTTAGATTATGAAAAAGAAGAGCAAAAACTCCTTCCTTAGTGATTAAGATCGTTTGAGAGTGTTTTGGGACGGTTAGGGTTTGTGAAATGATGAAAAATGACAATGTTTGGTATTTATTCTAATCCTCCTTCGCCCCATATCAATGGTCGAAGGTGGCCTCCTTCGACCCTTTCACAGGGTCGAATGAGCCCTGTCCTGGTCGAAAGGAATTCTTTCAATTCCACACCCCAGGTTCGCCCATTTACAAAGGGTCGAACCAAACAAATGTTCTCCTTCGACCGCTCAAAGTGGTCGAACCAGAACTCATTTTTAACTAATTTTCCAGTTTGTCGTGTTTAACGCATTCTAACACATCTTAACACATAAGCATGCATCCTTAGTCTATATTTAACATATTTAAGCATAGATAATCGTTTACACATCATTTAAACACATCTATGTATATAACCCACCACACGACCCATAATCTACACATATACTTAATGAGTTCATGTAATGTCACCAACAACGGAACCCGGTACTAGTGTATTACCAAAACGACTCCCAATGATCCTCCAGATCATTGCACCCTGGACAATCCTAACTTGACCTGACTCAACTAACCCAGTTAAGTCTGTTTATAAACGTTTCTCGCTAAGGTAGACTTAGCTGTTACTAATATGTTTAAGCCAAACATGCCGGGTGTCACATCATCCCCACGTTGAAAGAATTTTCATCCCGAAAGTTGCGCAAAGCCCCAAAAAGAAAGGAACGAAAAGAACAGAACGAAAAGAAAATTACCGGATGTCACATCATCCCCACGTTGAAAGGAATCTCGACCCGAGATTCATTCCGCTTCAGCAGTAACATGCCTCGATTCAAACGCGCGTTTCGGAAAAAGATGAGGATATTTAGCTTTCATCTGATCCTCCCGTTCCCATGTGAACTCCGGTCCACAATTCGAGTTCCAACAGACTTTGACGATGCGGATTTTACTCCGACGAAGGCTACGAATCTTGTAGTCGAGAATCTCGACAGGTTCCTCCACAATGCGAAGACGATCATCAACCTTGATCTCCTCCAGTGGTACAATGAGAGATTAATCAGCCAAACACTTCTTCAAGTTAGACACATGGAAGACGTTGTGCACACTACCGAGCTCTGCCGGTAAGTCAAGTCTGTATGCCACCGGTCCAATCCGATCCAGGATTGCGAATGGTCCGACATAACAAGGGTTAAGCTTGCCACGCTTTCCAAAGCGTATGACGCCCTTCCATGCTGAAACTTTCAGATGTACCCTGTCCCCAACCTGGAACTCCAAAGGTTTTCGACGGCGATCGGCATAGCTCTTCTGGCGATCCCGAGCAGCAGCCAAACGCTGACGAATCTGTACGATTTTCTCCGAAGTTTCGTACATAAGTTCCGGACCAGTGAGCTGGCTCTCGCCTACCTCGGCCCAACAAAGTGGTGATCGACATTTCCGTCCGTAAAGAGCCTCGAACGGAGCTGCCTTGATACTAGAGTGATAGCTGTTGTTGTAGGAGAACTCCACTAATGGCAGGTGGATCTCCCAACTTTTGCAAAAATCGATAACACACGCCCGCAGCATGTCTTCCATGGTTTGAATTGTCCGCTCACTCTGTCCATCAGTTTGCGGATGATAAGCTGTACTCATATCCAACTGAGTACCCAAAGCCTTGTGCAGAGCCTTCCAGAAACGCGAAGCAAAACGAGAATCACGATCAGAGATAATAGAGACAGGCACCCCGTGCCGAGCAACCACCTCCTTAAGGTAAAGTCGAGCCAACCGCTCGAGTCCATCAGTTTCCTTAATAGGTATGAAACGTGCCGATTTTGAAAGCCGGTCAACAATCACCCAGATTATATCATAACCACTAGGTGACCTTGGCAGCTTGGTGACAAAATCCATCGTGATTCGCTCCCACTTCCATTCCGGAACCTCTAGTTGTTGCAGGAGGCCAAACGGCCTCTGATACTCCACCTTGACTTTAGCACAAGTCAAACATTTGCTGACATAAGAAGCTATATCAGCTTTCATGTTTGGCCACCAATAAAGTATCTTCAAGTCCTGATACATCTTATCGGAGCCAGGGTGAATAGAATACCGGGATTTGTGAGCTTCATCCAAAACAAGCTCGCGCAATCCCCCGAACAATGGGACCCAAACACGTCCCGCAAAATAGTGTAAGCCATCGGTCCTGAGCTCAAGATGCTTGTCAGCACTGTGCATAGTCTCAGCCTTAAGGTTTTCCTCCTTCAAGGCTTCCAACTGTGCAGAACGGATTTGGCCAGGCAACGACGAATGAATGGTGAGCTGTAAGGCTCGAACACGGCGAGGATTCGCAGACTCCTTCCTGCTCAAGGCGTCCGCCACAACGTTCGCCTTGCCAGGATGGTATTTGATAGCACAGTCATAAACGTTCAGGAGTTCAACCCAGTGACGCTGCCGCATGTTCAACACCTTCTGGTTAAAAATATGCTGAAGACTCTTGTGATCGGTATATACTTCACACTTGGTATCGTACAAGTAATGTCTCCAGATTTTCAACGCAAAGACTACCGCACCCAGTTCCAAGTCATGAGTAGTGTAGTTCTTCTCATGAACTTTGAGTTGACGAGAAGCATAAGCAATAACCTTCCCGCGTTGCATCAGCACACAACCGAGACCACGAATAGAAGCGTCACAGTACACAACGAAGTCATCCATACCCTCAGGTAGTGATAAGATAGGCGCAGAACAAAGTTTAAGCTTCAGCATCTGAAATGTTGATTCCTGCGGTTCACCCCAGTCGAACTTTCGGTCCTTCTGGGTAAGAGTAGTGAGGGGTTGAGCAATCTTCGAAAATCCCTCAATGAAACGACGATAATAACCCGCAAGACCTAGGAATTGCCGCACCTCAGATGGCGTCTTTGGTGCTTCCCAGTCTTTAATAGCTTCGATCTTAGCCGGATCGACATGAATTCCCAGTTCATTCACCACATGTCCTAGGAATTGAACTTCACGTAACCAAAAATCACACTTTGAGAACTTAGCGTACAACTGCTCCTGTCTCAAAAGTTCCAAGACCAACCGTAGATGTTCCTCATGATCCGCCTTGTTCTTGGAGTAAATCAGAATATCGTCAACGAACACGATGACGAACTTATCAAGGTAAGGTTTGCAAACGCGGTTCATTAAATCCATGAACACCGCCGGTGTGTTAGTGAGACCAAAAGGCATGACCAAGAACTCAAAATGGCATAACGAGTGCGAAAAGCGGTCTTCTGAATGTCAGCTTCCCTGACGCGTAACTGGTGATAACCGGACCGCAAATCAATCTTCGAATAGTAGCTGGAGCCCTGAAGCTGGTCATAGATATCATCAATGCGAGGAAGAGGATAACGATTCTTGATGGTCACTTTGTTCAGCTCACGATAATCAATACACATGCGAAGACTTCCATCCTTCTTCTTTACAAACAAAATAGGAGCTCCCCACGGGGAAGAACTCGGTCGGATGAAACCCTTTTCCAAGAGTTCCTGCAACTGGCTGGACAACTCTTGCATCTCGGGAGGTGCAAGACGATACGGAGCTCGGGCAATAGGAGCTGCGCCCGGAGTAAGATCAATACCAAACTCAACCTGACGATGGGGAGGAAGACCAGGTAAATCATCAGGAAACACATCAGGAAAGTCACGAACCACCGGAATATCCTCGATCTTCTTCTCATCGTCAATAGAGACGTTAACAAGCGCCAGAATGGCCGAACAGCCCTTCCGAAGGTACTTACGGGCTTTCATGCTAGAAATGATACTCAGCGGAGCACCGCTTTTCTCGCCACGAACCGAAAGAATCTCTCCATCAGGGAGAGGGATCCGAATAACCTTGTCGAAACAAACGATCTCCGCACGATACAATGATAACCAATCCATGCCGACCACGACATCAAAACTACCCAGGGGTACCGGCATAAGGTCAATGGGAAAGGACAAACCCGACAGTTCCAAGCGACATTCCCTAAGGGTGTGTGTCGCTTCGATTTTCTTACCATCAGCCAATTCTATTAAGTACTTAGCCTCTAAAGGTGTGGGTACTATATCTAGCAATCGACTAATATCCAAAGATACGAAACTCTTATCGGCACCAGAATCAAATAAGACAGAAACATAGCGATCATTAAGAAGGAGCGTACCGGTAACTGTGTCTGGATCCTGCCTAGCCTCCGCAGATCCAATGACGAAAGCACGTGCAGTCCTGCCTCCGCCGCCGTTGTTCCCGTTACCGTTCCCGCCCCTCCCATTATCGCCCTGCTTCAGTTTAGGACATTCACTCTTGAAGTGTCCCGCATCACCACAGTTATAACACCCCTGCCTCCCCTGAGTCCCCTGAGCAGCAGGAGCAGGAGCAGGAGTAGCCGCAGGAGTCTGAGTTGGGGTGAGTGCCACCCTGCAATCCTTAGCATGGTGTCCCAACTGATGGCACCGATGACAACGAGCCCTATCACAACCCCCAGAATGGTGAAAACCACACTTGCTGCACTTGGGATGCTTCCCAACATACCCACCCGTCTTCTGCCCAGAAGAAGACCCAGATGAATCAAACTTCTTTGTTGGCTGAGCTGGCACAACACTCTTCCCCATACCATCCCACTTCCTCTTGTTCCCTTCTGTAACCTTCACAGTAGCACCTTTAGGAGGCAAAACACTTTCTGCCACCTTCAGGTTAGTCATCCGATGAGCTGATCGGACAACTTCAGCAATAGTGGGAAGGTTCCCAGCAGCCACCAACCCAGCAATCTCCGGCACCAGTCCCGACACATAGTGCTCGATCCTCCTGTACTCGGGTGTGTGCAAATCAGGGCACAACACCGCCAGCTCATTCCTCCTCACAGTGTATTCTTAAATCTCAGACCCAACCATCTTGTAGCTCCAGACTTCATGTTCCAACTTCTGTATCTCCTCTCTCGGACATTACTCACCTCTCAACAGCTGCACAAACTCCGCCCAAGGCATAGCAATAGCCTCTCCCAATCCCATGTTCTGAGTGGTAGCATTCCACCACGACAGCGCAGGCCCCTCAAATGTCGCAGTAGCATACTTCACCCGGTCCTCAGCAGGACAGTTACACATGACGAACACAGACTCAACCTTCTCCAGCCATCGGAGCAGTCCCACCGCTCCCTCAATTCCAGCGAAGTTATGGGGCTGACAGTCCCGAAACTTCTTATAAGAGCACTGGGGTGGGGGTGGATTAGCACCAACACCTGAAACACGGTATACGAGTAAAACACAAATGAAAGGACACAAAACCCAAAAATGAGGCACGGTCGACAAAATCAACTCACCACCCATGGCATTAATTCCAGCCTGGAAATTAGCCATAGCCATGTTCACTTGCTGCTATAGCAAGTTGTTCAGTTCAGCATGGGTCATGTTGATGTTACCACGACCACCGCCTCCAGCACGACCACCGCCGCCAGCACGGTCACCGCCGCCACCACGACGTCCACCACCGCGAGCACCAGACATGATCTAACAAATCAAGAAATCGAGGGATTCAGATTCACTTCCAGTGTCAACCACTAGAAATTTACAAGAGTTAACCTAGGGACAAATCCAGGACTATACATCCGAACTCAAAGTCCATCGGAATTTTCATGCATTCTAGTTTATTATTTCGTGTGCACCCGAAATGATAAACTGCTCTACATGGTCCTCCAGATGTACCCCTAATCCAGACCCCAGTCACCGAATATCGTCGCCTAGTAACGTGTGACGATAGGTGCAAGTGTAAGAAGGCATGTGTGTGCTAGAACCAACAAATCAACCCCTCCTTCTTCAATCCAGAAGAAGAAGACAAGAGTAGGTAAGAATCCCAAATAAAAGCGGATGATGTAACAGAGAAGTATAATGATGATGTAAGGACACCCCGACAACGTTAATACGTATCCCACTAATAGACTCAAAGTATGTGACCGTCTAGTGTGTGCGACTCGGCTATAGACCAGACTCTACATGCAGTCCTAGTTCACTATAACCATTGGCTCTGATACCAATATGTCACACCCTCAAATTACCACTTGCGGAGTTTTACCACGAGGCGCATGACAAACCAGGATCCAAGTCATCGATCACAATAAACAACTCTATATGAAAAACGTAAAACCATAAACAACGATTTCCATAAGCGGAAGCATTTAAGAAGAATTTAATCAGCTACAATAGTACTCCAAAGTATTCAAAACACTTTATTTCAAAACGTGCAACTAAGCCTAGACGCCAATGCAGACCCGTGCGCCTAGTTCCATTTGTTGCTACCTTAGCGACCTGAGAAAAACATGCCAAAAAGATGTCAACATATAATGCTGGTGAGTTCACAGGTTTGTTCAATATGTTACCAAAACGTTACCATGTCCATACTATATCAATGTTACCAAGTACGCTAGCTAGGCGTATGTTTTATTACTACTACGATTGGAAACCATTACTAGACACGTTTAGCAATGTTTAGCATGTTTAAGCAGCCCGTATGTTCAGCATGATACCAATGTTCCTGTTCGAGACAACATGCACCCGCCCGGCCCTCCAAGCCGACGAGTGGGGCAGGTCACGCCCAATAGATCTATCCACATTTCCCCCGTTGTGCAACCCCGCACATTCATGGTTTCCCCCGGGACTTCCAAAGATCGTATAGCAATACAAAGTTAAAAACCATAGTATGACATATGTTACCAAAATAGTTTAGCGCATGTTTTCTCCCCCAAAAGTTAAAGCAGTAAAAGTGGGGCCGTGAACTCACCTTAGATAGCGTTCTTCGGTTATAAGTAAAGATGTTAAGCCCTTGATAATCCCTCTACCAGAGATCTATCGAAATGTTCACATAAGTGTTCCGACTAATAACCATAAGGTTATCTAGTCCCCGATTGTCCAGATCGTAACCAAGTATGTTTTAAAACGTGTTTAAATGTTTAACCGACACACTAGACTGACCCGATATTCCGTTGGTGACCCATTACCCTAACTAATCAAGCACACATAGATTACACACAAGGTTCAAGCATAAAACACTTAGTTTGTATCAAAAATCTCATTTCTGCATCAGAACGGT
The DNA here is from genome assembly GCA_028751855.1 of Ambrosia trifida. NCBI lineage: Eukaryota > Viridiplantae > Streptophyta > Magnoliopsida > Asterales > Asteraceae > Ambrosia > Ambrosia trifida. The sequence goes on along the minus strand of CM054128.1, from coordinate 56,381,761 downwards.
CGAACCAGTCAGTTTAAGTCTCCTTCGCCCGTTTTTAATCTCCTTCGCCCGTTTTTATATTTCGTTCGACCGTTTGATGCCTCATTCGACCGTTCTGCCACTTTCGCCCAACAAAACCCAGGTTCGACCCTGGATTCTCTCCTTCGCACCTTCGATTGGTCGAAGGAGTCCAGGTTCGCCCCTGTTGTGCAAATTTTCCTAAAAACGCTTCAAACACATTCAAAACGACCCGAAACATCATCAAACACAGCAGTCAAGCAAGAATAACTTATCCCCACAAAACCCCACCGATTTCCCCCAATAATACGTCCATTTCAGCCCTTTCCCAAAATGGTAAAAATTATGGAAACGTCACTATCATGCATGGATTATTTACCCAATTTGGAAACTTTTGAAATCGATCCGTATTCGACTTAAAATACTCAGTTTTTCGAGTGTTCGATCTTTCCCTATTAGTTCTATTGATCATAAATATCATGCATCAAGTCTAGATTCGTTAAAACCCCCAAATACCCATAATATCATCATTTATCCAATCCTAACCCTAAACAACAATAATCTAGCATCAATAACAATCCTATATCATGTTTCTATCATAGATACAGCAGCAAATCATTGAACAACACATAACACCACATAATACACAATTTACATATGTTTATCATCATGAAAACCTATGTCAAATGATAATGTTTTGGTTTAGAAAGATGTTTAAAAGGTTTTTAATCATAAAAACACCCTTAGAACAGATCCGGACAATTAGGGTTAGATGAAAACGAATTAAAATGCTTTTAAAAAGGTTTAGGATTAAGAACACACCTTGGATTCTTGTTTAGATGTTGTAGATAGGTTAGATTATGAAAAAGAAGAGCAAAAACTCCTTCCTTAGTGATTAAGATCGTTTGAGAGTGTTTTGGGACGGTTAGGGTTTGTGAAATGATGAAAAATGACAAAGTTTGGTATTTATTCTAATCCTCCTTTGCCCCATATCAATGGTCGAAGGTGGCCTCCTTCGACCCTTTCACAGGGTCGAATGAGCCATGTCCTGGTCGAAAGGAATTCTTTCAATTCCACACCCCAGGTTCGCCCATTTACAAAGGGTCGAACCAAACAAATGTTCTCCTTCGACCGCTCAAAGTGGTCGAACCAGAACTCATTTTTAACTAATTTTCCAGTTTGTCGTGTTTAACGCATTCTAACACATCTTAACACATAAGCATGCATCCTTAGTCTATATTTAACATATTTAAGCATAGATAATCGTTTACACATCATTTAAACACATCTATGTATATAATCCACCACACGACCCATAATCTACACATATACTTAATTAGTTCATGTAATGTCACCAACAACGGAACCCGGTACTAGTGTATTACCAAAACGACTCCCAATGATCCTCCAGATCATTGCACCCTGGACAATCCTAACTTGACCCGACTCAACAAACCCAGTTAAGTCTGTTTATAAACGTTTCTCGCTAAGGTAGACTTAGATGTTACTAATATGTTTAAGCCAAACATGCCGGGTGTCACAGCTTTCTTCTCAGTTGTATACTTCTTTTTCTCATCATCTTTTAGGTCATCAAGTGCTATAGGTGTGTTTGAGTTTTCGATCATTGGTGCTTCATAACCTTTCTCGATCATTTGCCATGCTTCCCCTCCATCCAAACCCATACCTTCAAGATGAATCCTGAACCTCTTTTGCCATGAATGATATTCACTTATATCCAACATCTTTGGTGGTCTGTTTCCATTTTCTATAGACAAATCACTAACCAAAGTTGTTATGGCATTTGTGGTTTGGCTTTGAACTGCTGCTGCTGTAACTCCCTAATAATCAAGAATTGGTTGTGGAGGAGGTCTAACAGCGGGTTATGATGAACTTGATACACCTAGTAATTCGGTATCTGCTGTGGTTGTGTGTTTCCTCTTTCAGCTGTAACGGCCCATGGGTTCATAGGTGTTTGTTGTGGTTGAGTCATAACAGGTCTAGGTATCATAGGTAATCGCCAAATGTTGTCCATGATGTACAAAATCCTAACACTTAGAAAATCTTGAAAATCAAGGAATTAGTTCAACCTATCAAGGGGTCGAATGAACGAGATTCACTTGGTTTGACCCTGTGTAACAATCTCGAATGAATAACTATCAATCTATTTGACTTATATGTGACCCGTTTGACCTCTCGACTACCCGAATGAATATCAACACACTCGAATGAACAACAAACTAATTGATTCGACCTCTAAAACACTTGATTCGACCTAACAACAACTGATTCGACCTAAAACCTGACTCCTTCGACGTAAAATGAAACTGATTCGACCCGACCCATTTGAAAAATCAAATTTTCTTCAAAAATCAACAATTTGATTTGAATTTCCAAAAAGTTGTTGAATTTCAATGCAAACAAGCAGGTTTTGGATCAGATTGATAGGAGATCAAATTTCGTGAAAGAATTTTTGATTTTATCCATGAAAACGCCTCCAAATCAATCAAAACCCACTATCTTTGAAAGTTCATGCAAAGCAACAAAAATTTAGGTGTTTTTGATGAAAAATCTAATCAATTTGTATCAATTTGCAGTTGTGTGATTGAGCAATGGCTCTGATACCACTTTGTAGGATCAGTTTATGACAAAAACACACAAAGATCACACAATTATGAGCAAATCAGGTGCGAAAACCCTAATTTGAATGCAAAATGATATCAATCGAAATCAGAACCCGTTAAGATTCATTTTCAATCCGTTTTTCATTAATATTATGTTGATAATTGTTACAAAACTGAATACAATGAAAAACAAAGCTTTTAAGAACTCTCTAGAAACACATAGAAACACACACACTAGCTCTTGACTCAAAATGACCGAATGTTATGTTGCAAACATAATCAACCTATTTATAGACCATTCATTCGACCTCTGCAAGGTTCGAATGAATCCGTTCAACCCATCGAGGGTACGAACCAAAACTATGAAACATATAAAACATACATTCGACTCAAACTAAACACATTCGACCTATAATAATCTCCATTCGACCTCCCGATTGGTCGAATGGGTGTTCAAATCTTCAACATTCTTCTACTCTTCGACAATAATCTTGTAATCCGAAAGCAATAGCCACATTATGCACTCACAATTTTTAACTATTATCCATTAACTAAGCCACACATATTAATAATTGGCACATATTGACACGTAATGATTGTTTTTGTTAACGTTCAATAAATAAAAGTCTGGCTACTTTAGGTAATACAATGGAAAAAGGCGACCCTATACGCTTGTGATCACAGACAATATTGGGTAGCCTAAGACCGCCATCTCCAGTTTCCGGGAAAACTCGTCGCTCGAAGTCCCATTGTGTGTGGTAAAACCCGATTGAGATCATATTCGAACTTGACACCTCTAGCCTTCAACCTAAATTTTCACTTCCTCTCAGATATCAATTAAGCTACAACTCATTAGCAATCGTAATAATTGTTAATCGCTTATTCTTTATCCATTATGTTCATCATTGTTCAAAAAACAACTATGTTTTCATAGGGGTGTTCATTGAGTTTCGTTTTCGGTTATCTGGTTTTTTGGGTCGGGATTTTTGGGTTTTCAGCAGTGAAAATACTACCCGATAACCGACCCAATATAGTTAAATGGTTATCGATTATGGGGTTAATTGGGTTCGGGTATATCGGGTCCAGTTAAATGATTATCGGTTAAATGGTTCATGTGTTTGAGCTACATATTTCTAGCAAATTGGGCCGCATATACATGCAAAAATTTATCCATTGGTTTTGCCTTTATATACTTGTTAATATATACGCTTGGTTATTAAAATTAAAGTGATTTTATATGTTTGGTTAATAAAATTTTAAACTATGAACGATGAGTTATTTTTATGTACTAACATATATATGATGAACGAACAAACAATGAACAATGAGCGTTAAAACATGAAAGATTAAATGGATTAATTGCCAAAAAAAAAAATAAAAAAAAAATACAACCATGAGCAACAACAAATAATAACATCATACCGATAGTAGACAACACAACAACAAAGAGAAATAAAAGCAAAAGAGATGGTGAAGAACATATATCAAAAGAGGTCAGAGCTTTGTTACCTTGGTTTAATGGGAAAATGGGATATATCTCAGGTTTTTCAGGTTCACCCGAAATACATATAATCCAACCAAACACCGACCCAATGACAACTACTTGGGTTCGGGTATAAGAGTTTATCATGTTCGGGTTAATCAGATAAGGTATTTTCTCGGGTCAAGTCATTTCAGGTCAGGTTCAATAATCGGTTATCGGTTAAAAAAAACACCCCAATGTTTTCATTAGGTTATTGGTTGATCAAATGATTTAATGATTTAATCTATTTGTTATTATACCTATTATTAATTAAAAAAAACTGCACATTATTTTATACTTTTAGAGTTTTAGGTTTAGTGGGTTGTGCCCATTTTTGTTTCCTTTTTATTTTTTATATTTAAATTTTTTACTTTCAACCCAATACTATTACATCCCTGTAGTATGACACCAATACATTTTCATTTTATATTGGTTCCCTGTACCTTTCATCCTTTTTCAATTTTTTTTCATTTTAGAATTGCCTGTTAACACGCCACAACATCTATGTATGGTTCAACTTTTCACGCCTAATTTTCCCCATTTAAGGCCTCATCGCAATGTACGGGTCCTTGATCAAAACTAAATTATTGTTTTCAGTGTTTTTCGTTTCGTGTGCGTAGTTCAATGTTCATACACCTACTTTTTCCTTTGATGTTATGTTTTCGTTTTTTGTTTATGTTATATATGTGTTTCTCCAGTGGTGGTTATCAACAACAGTGGTGTGATATTGGTGCTATTTTGACATTGTTTTATGCCCCGTCATAACGCGAGAGTTTAATACTAGTTTACAATAAACACTAATCGTCCAATATTCAAAGATCTTATTACGTTGGACTGATTATGGAAACACACAAATAAATAAATAGACGTAAACAATAATTTTGAATGCCAGTAGGGATCTCCCCCATTAGACTATGCGTAATGGGTATTATAGGGGCAATAATAAACATGATAATGCCTCAAACACCGTCCCCTTAGACATTATATGGTCATAAAGAGGGAGGGCCATTTATAGTATAATGCCTAAATAGGGACAATATATGGAAAGTAATAACCAAAAAGGGCATTAATTGGCTTTAACCATTACACATTTTTTAAGGGGCCTTATGATAATGATGAGACAAAAAATGTCCCTTAAAAGACATCAACAATTACTTATGTTCTTATTTACAACGTATTTCAATTGTTTTTGTTTCATTATTGCTCATTAATAATAGTAGATTGAATGGTCCAGAATCAAAAAGGGATTATGACCGAACATTGATAAACCAATCAAATAAATGCATTTAAAAAATTCTTATATGATTTCTAAACAGGACACACTAAACACAAGTAAAATCAACAATAAAACTACAAAGGAATGTTACTAATGGAACAACTAGTAATAAAAAGAGAGAGAGAGTCCATTCATTTTTCTTAGCCTTCAAAGTAAAAATATATCAATTGCTATTTATTATAATTTTTTTCCTATCTATACTACATTATAAAGAGGGAGACATGGACAAATATGTCCATATTGTCAAAGTTAAGATGACATATCAAGAGGCACAAGTATAATCCTCTATTTTTTTTACCCCTTTTCTTCCCTTTATGTGTAACACCCCAACCGATGGCGGAAACATCGAGGTGTCACGAAGTGACGATTGCTCAATAGCTCATGGTACTAAAGTGTAAATTTGAATACATTGAATTAAATAGTTTATTACATTGAAAGGAAAAAAAATACAAAGTACAATGATTCTAAAGCGTCAAGTCTAACTAGATTACAATGAAATCAAAGCTTAAATATAAATCCAAAAGCTTAAAAGAAACGTCTCAATAATAACCTGAAACATGTACGAAAATAGTATATGTCAATACAAAAATGTATCGGTGAGCATACCCTGTTTTGAATACATATAGTAGAAAAATGTTTCGCAATTCACGTGTTATACTGTCTACAATTTAGTGTTCAAGCTATGTACAAATGCTACCCAAAATCAAACCTTTCGTTCAATGAATCAAGAGTCACATATATATAGTATTCGCTCATAGTAGGCGATGAATAATCGTTCACACATAACAATAATTAAGTACTATTTATTGCTATGCTAGGCCGCCCAGCGGTTAATGATTCAGGTCATAAGTACACACTATCAGCAAATCAACAAGTAAAACACATACAAGAATTGCGATTGTGAATATAGAATAAACCATGATTAAGTGAATGAAGTAATAAGCGTACATGAGTCACCCCAAAAGTGTAAAACATGAAAAAGGGGAAAGATATACTCACCTTAAGGCTTGCATAGATTCTAGAGTTCTTGATTTAAGTATGGGTGCTTAATGTTGTGACCCTTAAGACGATCGGTCCGGAATTGGCAAAGTGTTATAATGTCTTTCTCAAAATTAGGACAACCTATATATAGATATTATTCGAGATTAGGATTGCGAAAATGAGTTGAGATGATTTGTGTTTATGGTATATTTTGTTTTAAGCACAAATACTAACTTCATATGATATAGTATAAACGTAAATTCTAAAAAGAATTATTTATAATAGTAATTCAAATTGATTAGTTATGTAAACAAAATAACAATATTAGCTAAAATTAAGTGACTTGCTCGTAAAGTTCCGAATAGGTGATTACAACAAACAAATATTTATTTATACATTAGTATGTAAAATAACATTAGTATAGTTTTGTGTCAATATAAAACTTAATATTTTATTTATACCAAAATAATAATAATAATAATGATAATAATAATAATAATAATAATAATAATAATAATAATATTTTTAACTTCTCAAACTTTGTATAAATAGATCTAGGATTACAATACTTGAGATATGATACAATTCATTTGCACAAACTATCATTTTAAACAATTTGTTAATATATGAATCTGTGGTTCGTTTAACAAAAGTGCAAATACTTTTACTAAAAAAAACTAGCAAAACTGTAAATATTTTAGGTGGCTCTTCCGAAGTCACCGTCTTTGTGTATTGGTTTAGTAAAAAAAACGACTTAAAACGGAACCACAATTATTTTGGAATAATAAGAGAACATATTATCTTACTAACGACGAGTAACAATTATGCAATAAAGAAAATCTTAAGCTTGTACAAAGTTTCATGAATACCTTCAATCCAAGCAAGAAAAAGTGACCAAGATTCAAAGCGATTGTTGGACTTTCTAATATGATGATTCAAAGTCAAATAAATTGAAGCTTGGTAATGTACAAAGGATTTATATTTTTTTTTTGTATGACTACACAAAACATACGAGTCATTTATAGGGTATATATTTACATAAAAGATGTTTCAAGTATCCTCAATTTATTTTATTTCTTTAACTCTTTTTTTTATTAATATCATTCAAGTTTTCATTAAATATATTAACATTCAAAGTTACTAATGTAACTTATAAGTAATTTAAATATTTTGTATTAATCCATTTTTTTTTTAAAAAAAAATATGAACATCATTCATAGCCCTTTTGTAATATATATACATACTAACAAAAAGATTAGTATAGTTTTATTGTTATATTTTTTTTTGTCATATTAGGTCTTAAAGTTGTAATTAAAATAAAAATCACGAATGTTACAGAATACAAGACTGTAAATGTAGATGTAAGAAATAAGGGGACTAAAGTTGTAAAATGATAAAAGTGAAAGGGGCGGATGTCACATTATGCCCTTATGTACAATCTTTAATACCAATTATACAAATTACTAATGCAAGTTATTCTAGATGATTGTTTTGAAACTGAACATTCATTCAAGCCTTTAAATACGTAAAGGTGGGTTCTTCACCTTGAAGTTACATGTGCTTTAGGACCGATGTTGGATGGACAAAAAAATACACGCTTTGTTATTTCTAGGTGTTTTAGGACCGATGTACTTATTTTTTTTCCTTCGTTGTACTTTTAATTTTTACTTTTTTCTTTGTTTTTTATCGTTATTTCTAAACATCAAATATAATAACATGTTACTGTATTCTTTTTTACTACATTTGGTTTTTAAGAATTGCATTTTTTTAGTGCATTTGTTTGCAACCCAAGAGTTCATCCATCAAAGTTTGCAACCGTATGTTATTGTCTAGGTATATAATACTAATCTAAAAGTGTGATGTTAGTCGAACCAAACGAATGAGCCAAGCCGACCTTGGCTCTGCCTTGGATCATTTAGATATTGTACAATTTTTAATACTAATTATACAAATTACTAATGCAAGTTATTCTAGATGATTGTTTTGAAACTGAATATTCATTCAAGCCTTTAAATACATAAAGGTGGGTTCTTCACCTTCAAGTTACATGTGCTTTAGGAACGATGTGGGATGGACAAAAAAAATACACGCTTTGTTATTTCTAGGTGATTTAGGACAGATGCACTTATTTTTTTCCTTCGTTGTATCTTTAATTTTTACTTTTTTCTCTGTTTTTTATTGTTATTTCGAAACATCAAATATAATAAGCATGTTACTGTATTCTTTTTTACTACATTTGGTTTTTAAGAATTGCATTTTTTTAGTGCATTTGTTTGCAACCCAAGAGTTCATACCAATGATTTCAAGAAGTTCATCCATCAAAGTTTGCAACCGTATGTTATTGTCTAGGTATATAATTCTAATCTAAAAGTGTGATGTTAGTCGAGCCAAACGAATGAGTCGAGCCGAGCCGACCTTAGCTCTGCCTTGGATCATTTAGATATTGATTAACCAAAACCGAAATAATCAAAACCAATCGGCTTTTGAAACACCTTAAACGGAAATTTTGGTATTGGTTACGGCTCCAAACTAAAATACTGGTCTGTTCACACCTCTAAAATCACTAATCTAAATATTATGTCACCCGCCGCAACACGCGGACACCCCACTAGTTTTATCTAATACCATATGCTTTCTCAATTGTATCTTTGAATGAGTTGAGCGATAGTCTATTATTCTCTTGATCTTAACGAGGGTTAAAAAAAATTCACTTTTTCTTTTCTATAAAAAAAAAAAAAAAGAAAATATCCATCTCAATCTATCAGTGATTGAATCGCCTTAGTCACTATTATATATTTATGAAACGTTAAAAATTACTTTAGTTGTTGAATCATATCTCATTTTGTGAATGATACGTCTATTTCTTGTATACCCACTTTTAGGGGACAAGGGGTATACCACTATACCATAAATGTTATTTCACTTAATTTAATTGGTTTTAACCAATTATGTATGACTACATTACTTTACTGAATCACTTATTTGGAGCAAACAATTAACTGTTCACTTCACGTAAATCTTTATTTTTTAGTTTTTTTTTAATTATCGTTTTAAAAAAATAACCGTTTGATTTAAAATTGATCACGGGCCTATAGAGTTCAACCGTACCCAAGCTCGAACCCAAACCCGAACCTCTACCTCGACTACTAGAACCCCCAACTTTAGATTTCGAGATTCCCCTCCCACCCTTCGAAACACTCTTTGATTTCCTTAGATCCATTTGTTTTGTTTGTGTTTTAAAGTTGTTAAGTTAAACAAGTTTTTGATTGTGTTTTTTTATTTAAACTGTGTATAATTATATACTTTACAAAATAATGGTAAAAAATTGTTACCGTTTTAGTTAAAATAAAATCAACCGGACAAAAAAGAAATAAAATAATTACATGAAATCGACCGTTGCATTTAATATACCACTTACCAGCTCGTTAATTAGAACCAGAATTTGGTTCATGGGACCACTACCAGCATGGATGGTGGCGGTTTTACCGTGCTGATAGTGGGATACCCATAACCAATTCTAACGACGCCCCGTCCCCCCTTATCATCACCGTTTGTTCTTTCTAACAAGTCCATTGTCTCCCAGATCCAATGGCCTTGAAATGGTTCTAATTCAAACAGGGCTTTTGTGTGATCATGTTGGTTGACTAAATTTACGGGTTACACAACAAATTGAAAACTTTAATAACTAACAACACACCCACACACCACACGACCTGAAAATTTAGATGCGATTCGAGTATATTCAAATGTTAATACTGTTAAAGATTAAATCGAGAATATAAAACTTAAAAAACCAAACCATAAATAAAGTTTGAAATTGAATTAAAATCGTATATGTTTTCAAGCATTTATATGAAATTGAATCAATCATCAGTATTCTTGAATTACTTACTCACTGGATAAAGGAGTACTACGAGAGTAACCCGAGTCCACCAATTATTTTACACCAGTTCTCGAGGAAAACCCACCGCCCGAAGGTCTACTGCGGTAAAACCCGACCCACCAACAACGTTTTGTTGATTATATTAATAAGAACATAAGGAATAAACATAAGATTTAATCAAGTGTACCTGATTTGCTTAACCGTTCAGGAACTTCAGTAATGGAAGACACCATCATCTTGATCGGGTTCCCTTTAGTGTGTACACTAATGTTGGCTAATGATCACAAAGTGATCGAATGAGAGAGAGAGAGAGGTGGGTGGCGGCTACATTAGGTTATGGTGTTATTAGAGTCCAACCTAATACCTCTAATAAACTCTCTATTTATACACATAGGGGACACCCTAATTAGGTTTAGTAAGGGTAATTTCGTCCATCAAATAATCACCTATTATAAACTTAGGGATATTATAGTAATTGATCAATATAATATAAATGATAATGATGGCCACAAATAAATATAATTAACATCATTTATATTTATTCTAACATTCTCCCACTTGGCCGAGTAATCATTTATTATGATTATTACATTAGTCTGCAGATTAATACTCATTTTAGTTATAAACCCAAAATGTAGCAGAGAAATACAGTCGTTAAGTCATTATTCGACCTAGGACCCCTATTAATCATACTACACACAAATTTAAAACTTAACATTAGGATCAATTAACATTATGCCCTTAGTTGATTTGTTATATTATTGTCTTTATGCCATTATGCTAGCTTAGCATATTAATAGACAAACAAATCATAATGAGGAAAATTAATCATTAGTCATTAGTCATAAGTCATTCATAGTACGATATGCAGTTGTACATGGTTATTAGTAATACCCCTTTCTCTTAGTTGGCCCGTTAGTGAGACTTATGGGTGATAGACCTTCAGTTATTGGATCCATAAGCATATCATGAACGCATTCGATACAAAATTCTGATTTCCTCTATTTGTTCTTAATCATAAGCGAACAATAATTTCGTATCGAACTCTAATGCAGCTCCTCTCAAACTGTTATTGTTTGAGAAATTATGGTAGCTGACTTTATCACAGTAAGTCTTCAACTTAGTATTTATATGGAGTTAATAAGTTATGAGTCAACCGATAAATTTAGCAACAACATTTAGTGACCATTCTGTTGTGATTAGCAACACATTATGTCATGATAACTTAGGTTGTTGTTACAGTTCCGTATGACTCCTCCATAAAATAGTTATGTCTGCCGACGTTATAATATACCCCGAAATTGACACTTGATTTCCTTTGAATATAACAAAGTTAGAGTAAGAGTAGTCAATCACTTTAGGTTCTCACTTCTTCTTTAGATTATAGTGTCTTGTTTCTTAAAGATATTGTAATGTTCCATTAGATGTTTTTCAATAATCTAGACAAGTCTAGTGTTAAGCTATATGAACAATATCATAAACAGTCATAGACTTAAATTTACATAAGTTTTGTAATTAATGAAGCATAAGGTAATAATCTCATTTATCCTATTATCCTCTAAAGGAGAGCAATGTTGTATGTTACATACTTAAGGACCCGCTTAGAGTAAAACGTATGGGATGAAACTAATATCCCATTGGGTCTATCTCGGTATATTTTGATTCCTGTTACGTAAGAAGAATCCCCGATATTCATCATGTCAAAATCATGCATGAAAAATGCTTTGACTTAGGTAACATATACTTGTCAAGAGAAACGTCATCTATGTAAGGACAAGTTTTCATTAGTTGCTCCCACTCATCTTGAGGTATGTTCTTTAATCCACTTAGTTCTTGATGAAGAGTAATTTCATTATGATGCCAACACATTTTATGCTTGCATCAACCCATACACGGATCTTATTGACTTACAGACTAAGTGTTCTTAACCTTCAGTTTAGAACTTTCAGGTTGTTTAATGAACATGTAGGTCATTGTTATGGAAAGTTGTCTTAATGTCCATCTAATGTGGCTCTTAGTTATTATGAGCTACTAGGACAATAATGATCCTCAAAGAAATCTTTTGTAATACAGATAAGAAGATTCTTTGATAGTCTAATCCCTCTTGAGTATAATCTTTTATAATCAATCTTATCTTACAACGTTCCCATTCGGTTCTAGTTCAATTATGAATACCTTTAGGTTATTCAACCAAATCCTAAACGTTATTCTAATTTATGGAATTAAATTTTGCTAATAATAGCTTTATTCCATTTTGAAGATTGATTGATACTAATGATTTAATTAGAAGAGGTAGGATCAGTAAACTTTCCAAACATCCATTTTGTATTAGTCAGGTAGGTTACATAATCATCAAAGTTAGTGGGCTTTTAGACCCAAATGACCTCCTGAGTTGAACATTGGGTTTATTATGATACAAACTTAACTTTAGTTAAGTGTTTTTATTTTCAGGTATATAAGGAGCAACATTAGTTTCTAAGTGTGTAAGAGTTGGTGCAGTAAGGTGTAGAAGAGGAATAATCGAAGTTAAATGAGTCTCGAATTTTAATGAGTCTCTCCCCGCATCTTGTACTTCCGAAAAGTCATAATAAGGACTTTTACTGCTCCCACTTACCTTAGAAATCTTAATGAATTCAGCATGCTTAAGCTCTAACATTTGGAAGATCTATAGATTTTAATAGAGAAAACAACCTAATGATGTTTATTGTTGTTTCTCTTGATGAGGATTACTTTAGTAAGAAATCTAAGTTCCCCCATATTTAGGCATCCATAAAACTTTGTTAGGAGTATGTTAAATGCTAAGGAGACAAGTTGTGATAGAGCGTTGTTCAGTGCAAGAGGTGTAATTTGAGGATAGATCAAATTTCCGGTCCCCTCCCCCCCACCTATGTAACTTTTGCAAGTCATAAGTAGGACTTCTAATTCTCCCACTAATCTTTTAGGTCTCTTAGTATCTCCACATAATAAGTTTTAATGATGCGTGTGAACGAGAATATTTCATATATTTTATACTTGATTTCCCTTATCGTCCAAATTTCATAAGGTATTGTAAGGACATACTTAGAGGGAATCTTATTAAGTATATATGAATTGATTTCTTTAATACTTGGTCTGTAGAAAACGAAATAGATACAATTAGATATTTATCTAAGCTCCACTAATGTCAATTAGTTATGACTTATGATGGAAACCCATTTATTCCTTTCGCCATTTAATGTTTAGGGCGTTTAACACATGCTTTAAAGTCACTGAAAATGAGATTTGATAGCTAAGCATCCTTTAGTGACATGATCATGATTTCTCATGAAATTTTGGTCTTAGTAGATGAATTGCATGGGTCTCATTTCCCTTTGTTAAATTCTCATTTTCATGATAACAAAGTTGTGAAAATGTTATTGGATCATCTAGTTTTATTTCATAAGGTTTCTATTCAGATAATGACAACAAACAATATGAGAGTTTAACTTAATAATGGCTTTGGTTTGGTCATTAAAACCTTGTAACTGTTAAAAAAAATTGTAGCTTTTAGTATTTGTAAGTCCCAAAATAACAATAACGATATCAAGTAACTATTTAGGATGGCGGAAACAAACTAAATAGCAATCAAGGAACGAATAATATGAACGATTGAATGATTAATCTCAACTAGCATACGATCTCTAAAGGATTCGTCTGATACTAGAGAGTGTTTTATTAGAAAATGTAAAACCGCTAACCTAACAAATGACAAAAATAAAACATTATATAGGTCCTATGATAGGTTTGGCCCACATGGCCTAGCCCAAGCCCAACTAAGAACTAACTAGTTCTCGGCCCAAACACCTAAAACTAACCGAGAAACTTAGTGTTCTCGGTTCCAAATAGTAAAACACAAATATAGATCACGAATATGTATTTGATAGCGTTAGTCTCACTATTATAGACCCAACAATCTCCCCCTAGACTGATGCTATCAAATGATCTTCATAATTGAATGTAGCATCGTGATCTCCCCCTAGATTGTTGTTGGGGTGTTGGTCTTGTTTTTGTTGAAAGTCTTCTTTTCTGCACTCTCAAACTCGGGCTTGTTCTTCTTCTCTGGGAGTAAGATCCACACTTGAATCATCATCAGCATTCGCTAGATCACTTGCTAAAAGAAGATATGAGAGGAGGATTCTCATAACTCTATTCTTTTTCAATCTTCTTTCAAGCTACTTCACAGGTACTTCTTCACGTGTACTTTCATTGTCAAATGACGAAATCCTATCAAGATCTTTTGACTCAGGTACATCTTCTCATCACGGTGCTTCATTCTTGTCAGCAACTAAAAATATTTCATTCTTCATCAACCCCTGTTTCTTGATTTAAAAATTCTGCACATTCTCATAATATTATAAGCAAGCATTTAAATATAACAGAGGATCCAGTATACGCATGAACACCTAGTACTTCCGAGTACTTTCACACAAAAATTTCAAAAATTCGGATTTCTTTCACTGTGAATGATAGGTCAAATATTCAAGAATGGTTGATTTTATAAAACTAAACTAAAATGAAACTTAAAACCAAAACAATAAAAATCAAAATAAATGAAAAGAAATTGAAATAAAAATAACTAATTTTTTTTTCGGGGGATTAAATCAATGTGATTTAGACTTAGGGACACTTATCAACACGGATCTACTCTAGTCGGTCCGGGAAATTGCCAGTATATTTGTCCACTTAAACTTATTGCCTTAGACATTCTTATTTGACTGATCGTGATTAATTTATCATGTTTTGGTGTATTAATTATGGACACTCAAGCAAGTCACAATCAAATCCTGGAATTATATGCGGTACACTCTATCATGCAAGCAGTTTCCCTACCACATATTTCACGGTGTCTGTTCTAGAATTCTGAAACCTTAACTGGGAATTGGTTGAGAAGAGAAAATAATAGATCATTAAGAAATAGAGTGGTATAATATACAAATCAATTTGATTTCTCAATCTTTTGTTATGCACATTGGCATCTTTTTGGGCTCATTGGCCTCTTTTGGCGTTTTTGATCTACAGCACGACAATATACAGCTAGGTCAACATATATCTGGATGTAGCAGAAGCTGACATTGCCTAGCATCCCCAGGTCTTTGCTTACACAAAACAAAGGAGATACACGAGTTTTTCAGGAAAAGATTTCAGACCTGGAACACAGTGTGTATCGGGACGTCATACAAGCATTCAAATAAAAAATGTACCAATTCCAAGTGATGTTTCTTACTGAGGCCATATGTTATCTTTAAGTGTGTCACTAGATCAGCCAATTTTCCAGTCGTCAGGACCAAGCCTACCGACACATCACCCTAGAGCCTAACCATTTCAATACTGGTCTTACGTGTGTCAGCCTTTTTCACAAGTGATACAACAAAAACTCTTTTTGTAGTTTTCTGTTTTTCACATGTTTTTTTTTATTTTTCTCATTTTCTCTCCTATCTCCCCCTAAATTTTGTACATAAAAAAAAAATAAAACACTATTTTTGTATTTTCCTTGAATATCTCCTTTCTCCCCCTAAATTTTGTGCATAAATAAAGGGAAAAGACAAATTTATGTATAAAATTTACCTAAAAATAAGAAAATCTTTTTGTTCTTTTCTATAACCATTCTCAAATAACGACAAATCAATCTTTTTCAAAGTTTGTGCATCAAATTTAAATGTACCTGCCATGCTGACCTTACCTCCCTTATCTCCTTTGAATGAAACATACTCTGTGTTAAAAGATATAGAGGTATGTAACAGAGAGATGTCACCTAACATATGCTTGGAACAACCACTACCAACACACCAGTGGTTATTGATAATCCTCCTTGGCTGTCCCTGCATGAATAAGGAGATTAGTTAAACATTGGTACCCAGGCTATCGCGGTCCTGGGCACTCCTGAAGCATCTATGTAAGACACTTCCCTCAAGCATATGTTTTTATTCTCATTTGGATCAAGTGCTGCTGCCGCCTTTGCTTTCCAAACTTGCTTAGGCTTAAGAACCGGTTTTGCTACTTTTGGAGTAGCAGATTTCGGTTTCTTAGGTTGTTTAGACTTCTGTGGTTTAACAACCTTCCGTTTGCTCTTGGCAGCATTCCAGTCTCCATCAGACGGTTTGACTTTGGGATTCGCATTCTTCCTTGCCTTAGGTTTTTCAACCTTCATTGGCTTGGAGTAGAAGTTTTCCCTAGGCATAACTTTCTGATATTGTCTGTAATAGGGCAAATAAGGACGATGTGCGCAGTTTCTTGCGATGTGACCAGGAATTCCACAATTGTAACACGTCTGTTTCTTCATGTAAGGAGCATATCCTGGTTCATTCGATCCAACAGAAGATGATATATGCGAATGATAAGATATGTTAGATGATTTGTTGGAACTGTCCTCAAACTTTCTGCTTTGTTTAGCATATGCAGCACTTTTTGATCTGTTAGCACTTGCAAATTCTGGTGATTTATGAGGACAAGTTCTTCCTTGTGCAGCTAGTTGTTTTTGTGCCCTTCTCTGTTTATGAGAGTTAGAACAAGAATGTTTTCTATTTTTCTGAAAACATTTTTCACTTTGTAAAATAGGTTTTGGTGGCACATATTTCTCAGTCGTGCCATTTACTGTTGGTTTCAAGAAAAACTTTGGCACATAAGGACATGCATTACTTGACAACTTTGAAGTTTTCAAACAATCATTATCAGTTTTAGCAAAAGCAGTTGAGGTATGTTCATTGCTCTTAAGAACGGAGCCTACACTAGCATTACTTTTAACAAAAGAATCAGAAATTGTTTTTAGTTTAGAGTCATTAGAATTAAAATATTCTTCATCTCCTTCAGTCCATTCTTCAACTAAAACTGTTTCTGCACATGAAGTAGAAGCATCAGAATTATTCACACATTTAAATTCAGTAGTTACTTCTTTTACTGTTCCTGTCCCGACAATTTTTGAATCAAACAAATTTTCTGAGTCAAATTCATCTGATGTTTCTGACTCAGTTGACAAACTTGAAGAGCTTTCAGAGTTTATAGATTTGGCAATGCTTTTAAACAACATAGATTCAATTGATCCTATCGAGGAATTTGATTTTGTTGAAGCTTTATCAGCATCGACAATGTCAGAGTTGTTATTTTCAGATTTAACATGGTTGCTCATTTCATCGCTTTCTGATTTAACAAACTTAGCAATAGGAACATCACTAAGTGGAGCAACGTACTTAGATTGTTTCATGTGCCCTTCTGGTTCAGCAATCTTAATTGGCACAGACTTAACCGGCTCTACCACTAACCCCTTTGGCTCTGTTATCTTTATGGGAACACTCTTTGCGGGTTCAACCACCAACCCCTTCCCATATTCCATATTTTTTTCATTTTCTATTTCCTCATCCGAAAGAGGCAATCCGGTGTAGTTGTGATTGTAGGGAGGTGCAATTTCTACAAAACCTATACCAACTCCTTTGGTTTCCCTAAACCTGAGTTTGGAACTTATCATTTTCTCAACACGCTCACTAGAACAATCAAATTTTCTAAAATGGAAATCGGCATTTTCAAATTTTGATTTCAAAGAATCTAGCTCAGCACTAAGTTCATCAATAACTTTCTTCAGATGCATGACAAGGCAGTTTTTATTGCTTAAATCATTATTGTATTGAATGACATCCTTTTCTAAGGCTTCTACTCTAAGTTTGTAGGCAGAGGTTCGGCTATTAAGACAAGAAATCTTTCCTTTTAGCTCATCATTTTCTCTTACTACCTCAGAGTTATATCCTACATAATATTTAGCCTTTTCGGCACAAGCATTAGAGCATAGATCAGATAATACCTCATGTGAAGCATGTTTGATATATCGTACCATCACAGGAACCTGATACTCAACAGGTACTTGAACAACAGGAGCGGGTGTTGAAACAATAGCAGGTGTGCAACGTGGCTGAGCAGCAGCATTTTGATTTTGCACCTTTTGCTTGTCGTCCGAATCACAAGCTTTGATGATGGATATGAGTCCTGACAGAGACAGTTGTTGAAGATCTTCCGTCTCCTTGATCATGGCAACTGTCTTATCCCAGCTCTTTGGAAGAGCATTTAACATCTTCTTATTTACCTCAGATTTGTTCAAAGTTATGCCTGCGGTCTTCATGTCAGTTACTAGAGATACGTATCTCGCAATTTGGTTTTCAAGGGTTTCACCCAGATTGAAACTGAACAGATTGAACTTATGCCGCAACATGTCCTTTTGACTTTGCTTCATGTCATCATTGCATTCATAAAATTCAATCAGTGAATCCCACAATTCTTTGGCAGATTTAGTCTCTCCATATTTTGAGACGATCTCTGGTGCTAAACCTGTAATCAGTGTGTTAAGAGCATTTTCATCAAGCTTGACTTGGTCCCAATCTTCATCTGTATATTCAGATTCAGGTTTAGGTAGCATAGTACCCTTCTCTTCATCTATAACGTAAGTAATTTGAGTAGGACCTCTGCAAATAGCTCTCCAAACTTTGGCGTCCTTTTCTTTAACATGTTGAATGAACCTAAATTTCCATACAGCGAAAGACTCCCCTAACATTAACATAGGAACCCGAGTACTTGTTGCATTCATGACTAGGATTAAAACCGAGAACTATCTTCAAGTTCGAGAACCAAAAGACTCCCGAGAACAAACTTCCAATCGAGAATCAATGAAAATCCGAGAAATAGTAAGTAGTCCGAGAACCGTGTGAAATCCCAACAAAATTCTGAGAACAGAAACAAATCTCCGAGAACCAAGCTAAATCCGTGAACCAAACCAAAAACCCAAGAACCACTTGTAAATCCGAGAACAAATCTTGAAACTCGAGAACACTTTAAATTTTCGAGAACCTGTGGAACCCGAGAAAAATAATAACTCTAATAACAATAAACCCGAGAACCAACTCCTTTCCGAGAACACAACTGAAATCTCGAGAACCTTAAACGTAGCAAACTGTGAATCCGAGAACCTGCTCGAGAACCAAGAAATCCGAAAACTAATCTTGAAACCGAAAACATGAATAACGAATTCGAGAACTTA
The DNA here is from genome assembly GCA_028751855.1 of Ambrosia trifida. Taxonomy (NCBI): domain Eukaryota; kingdom Viridiplantae; phylum Streptophyta; class Magnoliopsida; order Asterales; family Asteraceae; genus Ambrosia; species Ambrosia trifida. The sequence goes on along the minus strand of CM054128.1, from coordinate 56,362,447 downwards.
TAATCGTGAACCTTCACCCGAGAACTTGTACCTGAAACAAAAATCGAGAACACACCAAATCGAAAACCACAAGTTGATAAGATCAAAACTTGAGATATACCCAAGATCCGAAAATCTTGGATTAATAATCTTTCAAAATTTCAAAGATTTTATCAAATCCTTTTGAAAATAACCACTTTCCTAAATATTAGCAAACACTTTCTAATCATCAAAATGTAGATCAAACTCTATTTTTTTATGACTTCAACAACATTTCTAATAGCAACACAGATCTGCTGATTAATGTTTAGAACAAAAGATCAAAATCCAAAATCAACTTAAAAACAAATGCCGAGAATAATTTAAAAGGAAAACGATTTCCAAATAAAAGCAAAACGACTTTGATCTCGTTCAAGAATAAAATATCCGAATAAAACACTATCAACTTTGAATTAATAATTCATATGTATTAAAAATAATATCCGAATAGGAATAGAATAGAGAAAGTCCACATGAATGTTTAAATAAGAAGAACAAAGCATAAAACAAAAAAAAACTTCCGAAATCAAGTTTTTATTTTAATTCCAAACCACGAATAAACTAACCAAACAAATTTAATCCTCGGTTAAGAAAAATTGCTGATTAAAAATCCTATCAATCAAAATACCCTTTTGAATCCCTTGATATCAAAACCGAGCCTTGAACAAGCTTCAATGGCTCTGATACCAATTGTAAGTCCCAAAATAACAATAACGATATCAAGTAACTATTTAGGATGGCGGAAACAAACTAAATAGAAATCAAGGAACGAATAATATGAACGATTGAATGATTAATCTCAACTAGCATACGATCTCTAAAGGATTCGTCTGATACTAGAGATTGTTTTATTAGAAAATGTAAAACCGCTAACCTAACAAATGACAAAAATATAACATTATATAGGTCCTATGATAGGTTTGGCCCACATGGCCTAGCCCAAGCCCAACTGAGAACTAACTAGTTCTCGGCCTAAACACCTAAAACTAACCGAGAAACTTAGTGTTCTCGGTTCCAAATAGTAAAACACAAATATAGATCACGAATATGTATTTGATAGCGTTAGTCTCACTATTATAGACCCAACAGTATTGATACTAATTCCGAGTAATCTCAAGAATATTGTAAGGTATCATAAAGCTTCAATACTAAGATCAGTTATTAATGGTTAATAGACCCTTAATTTTGCCACTAACTCTCATCTTAAGTATTTATTTGTGACACCCGGCATATTCAGGTCAATACTTTTATACCTTACATACATGCGTTTCGTACTTTACATGCATACGAGTCTATCTCAACGAAAACATTTTAAATAACTACTTAATATCATACTTAACTGGGGTCAATTAAGTCGTATTGATGATTCGGGAATCATCGGGAGTCGTTACAATGGTTCGAGAAACCATTGGGTGTCGGTCCATAACTATGTGTACAAGAATTGGTGATTCGTGGAATCGCCGGGTTTAACGCACCCACGCAAGTCTCGGGTCCCGGGAATTGGTGATCGGGCGGGAACGTGTTATTTATCATGCATTATATGTTTACAATCATTATGTGACTTGTCGGTATGTGAATATGTGCTAACATGTGTTAAAACGGGGTTTAACGCGCAAAACACACCAACACAGGGGTTACAGGCGATTAGGCTTGCCTAATCGCCTATATAGGGGCGATTGGAGGGTGTGTATTGGCGAGTAGGGGCTAATCACACAACTGTTCATGCGATTAGGCCCCAATCGCATGAACAGTCATGCGATTAGGCTCCCTAATCGCGTATAAGTCTGCATACTCGCGTGTAACGTGCTGGATGACTAAAAACGCCTATAAATACCACCCTTGACCTCCAAAACATTATTTGTGCAACCCTAGCCGTCCCATAACATAACCCAACACACAAACACCCTCTGGAACTCGTTTTTGCATCAAAACCACCATTTTCAAGCTTATTCCATCATCACCTCTTGATTACAAGGTGTGTTCTCCAAACCCAAACCTTTAAATGATTATGTTTTACTCCCTAAACGTCCAGACCTGACTTATAAATGTTTTTATCTTTGAAAATCCATTTAAAACCGTTTTTAAACAAACCCACACCTTTACATGTGTTATATGTGTTATATATGTTTAAAGATAGGATTTTTAGGATTGAATCATGGTTGTTCTTATGTTATTATGATGTTTATTGCTGATATAAGTTAGTATGATGATATCCTAGGAGTTTGAATGGTTTTGGTGGTGTATTGTTGTTACTTGATGTTTTAACCCATTTGAAGGATTTTTGATGATTAAGGATGATATGAGGCATGTTGTTGATTGTATGATATTAGGGTTTGTTATAGGATGATGCTAGAACAGTAGGATGCTATCGGACAACGTGGTTATGTGATTTAATCTGGATAATTGCCATTTAGGGCAAGTTCTTGCATGTTGATGTGATGTTTACATGCTAAGTTGCCATTTTGGGAAAACGCTCGCATTCGGGACTGTTAGAATGATGAAAACTTAGGGGTTTTGCTTGAAATATGTTTGTTAATGTGTTAGGATGATTATTGGATGTTTTTACATGTTTCGGATCTGATTTGGAGCGTTAAACGCGCGAAATTGCATTGTACAGCTACAGCAGGCGAGTAGCACCCTAATCGCATGATGCTATAGGCGATTAGGGGTGTAATCGCCTGAAGGGAAGCCTAATCGTGTGTATATATAGGCGATTAGCCTTGTAATCGCCTGTTGACCAACCCTAATCAGATGTTGACTTTTCCTAAATGCTAGTTTGATTCCTAATCGCGTGTAATGCTGCTGTATGTATATTTTAACATCCCAAAACATGATTTGACGCCTAGGAACATGATAGGAACCCCGGGATTCACCCAATGACTTAGTAACACGTATTCGGACCTGCTTATGCGTTAATCGGACATTATGCTAGTCTAGGCGAACTAGCACGCGTATTAAGTGTTTAAATGCATATGTGGCATGATGTCTTGTATTATCTAACACATGAGATGTTGGGTCACCAATGGGATGTCGGGCCTTGTCTAGTACGGTCGGTTAAACGTTGAAACATCATTTCATATGTACACGGTTATGGTCTGGACTACTAGGGACTAATCAACCTACGGGTTGTTAGTCTAACACCTTATATGCTCGTCATGATAGGTCACTGGTATTAGGGGCCGTCTATTGAGCAGGTTTACTTGTCGTAGTGCGAAGAGCAGCATCAGGTGAGTTTCACGGCCCCACCTTACGCTTTACATTTTGGGGGAGACACATGCTTATACTTATTACATAAATTATCATGTTATGCTAGTGGTTGATTCATTTACATACTATACGATACGTAAAGTCCCGGGGAAACCATGAATATGCTGGATAGCATAACGGGGGAAATGTGGATAGATCTATTGGGATTGACAGACCCCACCCGTCGGCTGGGAGCCGGGCGGGTGCATATTGTCTCGGTCGTACGCTAAATCATTTCGGGCAAAAATCATATATCGTTGTCTGTAATGGTTTCCGGTCGTAGTAGTATAACTCATGCGTCTAGCTAACGCTATTACTTCTGATACAGTGATAACATGATGGCTTTTATTACTTTAACATTTATTTTAAAACATGTGAACTCACCGGCATTATTTGCTGACGTTTTTAGCATGTTTGTCTCAGGTCGTTGAGGTAGCAGCTTATCGTAGGCGCACGGAGTCACACGGCGTCTAGGTTTCATATGCATTGTTATATCTTTTCAGACTTACGTACTTTTACATTTTGGGTTGTAATAAAAGTTACGCTTCCGCAGCGATTGGATTTATAAAAAAAAACCTGATGGTTGTTTATTTCTTTTTACGTATCATATAGTGTCGTTTATTGTGACCGTTGACTTAGATCCTGGTTTGTCATGCGCCTCGCGGTAAAACCTCGCACGTGGAATTTGAGGGTGTGACAGATTGGTATCAGAGCCAATGGTTATAGTGAACTAGGACTGCATGTTGAGTCAAGTCTATAGCCGAGTCGCACACACACTAGACGGTCACATTCATAAAAGTCATGTCATACGGGAATTTGCCGGGGTGTTCGTATTACATTCATTATTATTATTTATGCTTACATCACCTATCTATTACTCTTATCTCCTATCTTGTACTTCAACTTCGTGTTGGAAACAAGGATCCTTACTACCATTGCACAGGCGGTGGCGTACGTTGGAGTGGTTTCGGCATCCTGCGGAGATTCGTCCAAGATTCGGACATCTCCCATTTCTATACTCCAACGGACACACCTGCTTGCACACATTATCACACACTTGTACTTGCTGTTTATATTTTGGACATGGGTGCCTAGTGGTTTGAAGGTCAGGCTAGGAGCACGCCTCGGGGACCATGTAGAGCGACTTATCATTTCGGGTGCACACGAAATAATAAGTTGAGATACATGGAAATCCTGGTGGACTCTGCGTTTGATCTAATGACTATGATGGAATCCAATCCGTTGATTCACCTTATTATTTACGGTTCCTTCATGATTCTTTGTTATCTGTTCTGGAATCTGATGTCTTGTCTTTGATCTTGACAGAAGATGGCAGGACGTCGTGGGGGTCGCGTTGGTGGTCGAGTTGGTGGCCGGAATGGCGGGGGACGTAATGGGGGTCGTGGCAACATCAGCATGACCCAGGCGGAGCTGAATAGTCTGATCCAGGAGCACGTGGCAGCTGCTATTGCTGCGCAGCAGGCCGCCCACCAGGGCCATGGTGGTAATCTAATTACTCCTACCCTCATTCCTTATCTTTTGTCGTGTGATGACCGTTTTTTGACCGTGTTGTTTTTGTTGGTATTAGGGGATGCTTTTCCTCCTCCACCACCTCCACCTCCTCCAGTCCACTGTACATATAAGATGTTCCAGGATTGCAAGCCCCATAACTTCAGTGGGACTGAGGGGGCTGTGGGACTACTCCGTTGGTTGGAGAAGGTTGAGTCTGCTTTCTCCATGTGCAACTGCCCTGAGGAGTTTCGTGTGAAGTATGCTTCGGGGACGTTTGAGGGACGTGCTTTGACTTGGTGGAATTCGACCGTTCAGACTATTGGTTTGCTGGAGGCCCATGCGTTGCCATGGACCGAATTTGTGTTTCGTTTGAAGATGGAGTATTGTCCCAGGGATGAGATCAAGAGTTTGGAACATGAGCTGTGGAATCATCAGATGGTGGGATCTGAGATAGAGGAGTATACCACTCGCTACCATGAGCTGGCACTTTTGTGCCCGGATTCTGTGACGCCTGAATATAAGGCTATTGAGTTCTACATCAGTGGGTTGGTGCCTGAGATTCGCGGGTTGGTGACCGCTAATGATGCTACTACACTTCGGGATACCATTCGATTGGCTCACAGGTTGACTAAACAGAAGGTTCAGGAGGGTCTTTTGCCTCCTAAGGGTACTGTGGTGAAGACCTCTGACAGCAACAAGAGGAAATGGGATAACACGGGTAAGGGTACAGTGCAGCCTCAGCAGCAGCAGCAGCATAAGAAGTTTGAGACTACGGGTTCGTCTTCTGGGCAAAAACAGGGTGGTTATACTGGTAGGCTGCCTAGGTGTGATCGTTGTGGGTATCATCATGTGGGGAATTGTAGTTTTTGTACCCGTTGCAAGAAGAACGGGCATCTGGCCCAGACGTGTAGGGTGAATCTTCAGACTCAGCAACAGGTGGTTGCCCCTACTACTACTACCACTGCTGCACCTAGGGGTAACCAGGGATGTTTTAATTGTGGGGAGACAGGGCACTTTAAGAAGGACTGCCCCAAACTGAAGCAAGGGAATGCTGGGAGGAATGACAGGGGCAACGGGGGTGGCGGCAGGAACACGCGCGCCTTCGTCATTGGTTCGGGCGAGGCCCGTCAGGATCCGGATACTGTTACTGGTACGTTTCTTCTTTGTGATCGTTATGCCTCCGTTTTATTTGATTCGGGTGCCGACAAGAGTTTTATATCTGTTGAGTTTAGCCGACTGTTAGACATTGTACCGACTCCCTTAGAGGTCAAGTATATTATAGAATTGGCTGATGGTAAGAATATTGAGGCGACTCATATTCTTAAAGGATGCCAGTTGGAACTATCAGGGTTATCTTTTCCTATCGACCTCATGCCGGTGTCATTGGGTAGTTTCGACGTTGTAGTGGGTATGGATTGGTTGTCCTTATATCGCGCAGAGATCGTTTGCTTCGATAAAATCATTCGCCTCCCTCTCCCGGATGGAGAGACTCTTTTGATTCATGGCGAGAAAAGTGGAGTTCCCTTGAGCATCATTTCATGTATGAAGGCGTATAAGTATTTACGTAAGGGGTATTCCGCGATCTTAGCTCTTGTTTCGGTTTCATCTAACGATGAGAAGAAGATCGAGGACATTCCCGTCGTTCATGATTTTCCCGACGTATTTCCTGATGATTTGCCTGGTCTTCCACCTCACCGTCAGGTTGAATTTAGCATTGATCTTGCGCCCGGCGCGGCGCCTATTGCCCGAGCTCCTTACCGCCTTGCACCTCCTGAGATGCAAGAATTATCTAACCAACTGCAGGAGTTGTTAGAAAAAGGGTTCATTAGACCTAGTTCATCCCCGTGGGGAGCTCCTATCCTATTTGTCAAAAAGAAAGATGGGAGCCTTCGTATGTGTATTGACTATCGGGAACTGAACAAGGTAACCATCAAGAATCGTTACCCGCTTCCTCGAATTGATGATTTATTTGATCAGCTCCAAGGCTCCAGTTTTTATTCCAAGATAGATCTGAGGTCTGGGTATCATCAACTGCGGGTACAAGAAGCTGACATTCCAAAGACCGCTTTTCGTACACGTTACGGCCACTTCGAGTTTTTGGTCATGCCCTTCGGTCTTACGAATGCACCTGCTGTTTTCATGGACTTGATGAACTGTGTTTGCAAGCCCTATCTCGATAAATTCGTCATCGTGTTTATCGACGACATTTTGGTTTATTCTAAGAACGAGACGGATCATGAGGAGCACTTACGATTGGTTTTGGAACTTTTGAGACGGGAGCAGTTGTACGCTAAGTTCTCAAAGTGTGATTTCTGGTTACGTGAAGTACAATTCCTAGGGCATGTGGTTAATGAACTGGGAATTCATGTCGATCCGGCAAAGATTGAAGCCATTAAGGAATGGGAAGCACCAAAGACGCCATCTGAGGTGCGGCAATTCCTAGGCCTTGCGGGTTACTATCGCCGTTTCATTGAGGGATTTTCGAAGATCGCTCAACCCCTCACCACTCTTACCCAGAAAGACCGCAAGTTTGACTGGGGTGAACCGCAGGAATCAGCATTTCAGATGCTGAAACTTAAACTTTGCTCTGCGCCCATCTTATCCTTACCTGAGGGCACAGATGACTTTGTTGTGTACTGTGACGCTTCCATTCGTGGTCTCGGTTGTGTGTTAATGCAACGCGGGAAGGTTATTGCCTACGCCTCTCGCCAACTTAAAGTCCATGAAAGGAACTACACCACTCATGATTTAGAGTTGGGTGCGGTGATCTTTGCGTTGAAGATCTGGAGACATTACTTGTACGGTACCAAGTGCGACGTATACACCGATCACAAGAGTCTCCAGCATATCTTCGACCAGAAAGTATTGAACATGAGGCAACGACGTTGGGTCGAACTCCTGAACGACTATGATTGCGCCATTAAGTACCATCCTGGTAAGGCGAATGTTGTGGCAGACGCCTTGAGCAGAAAGGAATCTGTCAAACCCCGTCGTGTTCGAGCCTTACAGCTCACTATTCATTCTTCGTTGCCTGACCAAATTCGTTCGGCTCAATTGGAAGCTTTGAAGGAGGAAAACCTTAAAGCTGAAACCATGCACGGTGCTGATAAACACCTCGAGCTTGGGTCTGATGGCCTGCATTACTTTGCCGAGCGCGTTTGGGTTCCTTTATTTGGGGGTTTGCGGGGGCTTGTCTTGGACGAAGCCCACAAATCCCGGTATTCTATTCATCCAGGTTCCGATAAGATGTATCAGGACTTAAAGATACTCTATTGGTGGCCCAATATGAAGGCTGACATAGCTTCGTATGTCAGCAAGTGTCTGACCTGTGCTAAGGTCAAGGTGGAGTACCAGAAGCCGTCTGGTCTTCTACAGCAACCTGAAATTCCTGAATGGAAATGGGAGCGGATTACCATGGATTTTGTGACCAAACTTCCGAAGTCGCCCAGTGGTTGTGACATGATCTGGGTGATTGTCGACCGGTTGACAAAGTCCGCACATTTCCTCGCTATTAAGGAAACCGACAGTCTGGAGCGGTTGTCTCGTATCTATCTTAAGGAAGTGGTTTCCAGGCACGGGGTGCCCGTCTCTATCATCTCCGACCGTGACCCTCGTTTCGCTTCCCGTTTCTGGAAACAATTACATAAAGCGTTGGGTACTCAACTGGACATGAGCACCGCATATCATCCGCAAACTGACGGCCAGAGTGAGCGGACGATTCAGACGCTTGAAGACATGCTTCGAGCATGCGTCATCGATTTCGGTAAGAGTTGGGAGATTCACTTACCGTTGGTGGAGTTCTCTTACAACAATAGTTACCACTCCAGCATTAAGGCGGCACCGTTCGAGGCTCTGTATGGACGGAAGTGCCGATCCCCTCTTTGTTGGGCCGAAGTGGGCGAAAGCCAACTCACCGGCCCAGAATTGGTGTACGAAACTTCCGAAAAGATCGTACAAATTCGTAATCGTATGGCGGCAGCTCGTGATCGTCAGAAGAGCTACGCTGATCGTCGTCGCAAACCTTTGGAGTTCCAGGTTGGCGACAGGGTTTTATTGAAGGTATCTCCATGGAAGGGCGTTATACGCTTTGGGAAGCGCGGCAAACTTAACCCTCGTTATGTCGGACCGTTCCCCATCTTGGAACGTATTGGGCCGGTGGCATACAGACTTGACTTACCAGCCGAGCTTAGTGGCGTACATAACGTCTTCCATGTCTCGAATCTTAAGAAGTGTTTGGCAGACGAATCTCTCGTAGTTCCTCTCGAAGAAATCAGGGTTGATGATCGTTTACGTATTGTGGAGGAACCGGTTGAAATCCTAGATTATAAGATTCGTAGCCTTCGTCGGAGTAAAATCCGTATCGTTAAGGTTCGTTGGAATTCTAATCGTGGACCGGAGTTCACGTGGGAACGAGAAGATCAGATGAAGGCTAAGTACCCTCATCTATTTCCTAAGCGTGCATTTGAATCGAACTATGTGGCCTCCAAAGAAAAATGAATCTCGGGTCGAGATTCCTTTCAACTGGGGGATGATGTAACAACGGGGAAAATTTTTCTTTTCTTTCTTCCTTTCGTCTCTTCATCTACGGACTTCATTTAATTTTCGGGACGAAAATTCTTTCAACTGGGGGATGATGTGACACCCGGCATATTCAGGTCAATACTTTTATACCTTACATACATGCGTTTCGTACTTTACATGCATACGAGTCTATCTCAACAAAAACATTTTAAATAACTACTTAATATCATACTTAACTGGGGTCAATTAAGTCGTATTGATGATTCGGGAATCATCGGGAGTCGTTACAATGGTTCGAGAAACCATTGGGTGTCGGTCCATAACTATGTGTACAAGAATTGGTGATTCGTGGAATCGCCGGGTTTAACGCACCCACGCAAGTCTCGGGTCCCGGGAATTGGTGATCGGGCGGGAACGTGTTATTTATCATGCATTATATGTTTACAATCATTATGTGACTTGTCGGTATGTGAATATGTGCTAACATGTGTTAAAACGGGGTTTAACGCGCAAAACACACCAACACAGGGGTTACAGGCGATTAGGCTTGCCTAATCGCCTATATAGGGGCGATTGGAGGGTGTGTATTGGCGAGTAGGGGCTAATCACACAACTGTTCATGCGATTAGGCCCCAATCGCATGAACAGTCATGCGATTAGGCTCCCTAATCGCGTATAAGTCTGCATACTCGCGTGTAACGTGCTGGACGACTAAAAACGCCTATAAATACCACCCTTGACCTCCAAAACATTATTTGTGCAACCCTAGCCGTCCCATAACATAACCCAACACACAAACACCCTCTGGAACTCGTTTTTGCATCAAAACCACCATTTTCAAGCTTATTCCATCATCACCTCTTGATTACAAGGTGTGTTCTCCAAACCCAAACCTTTAAATGATTATGTTTTACTCCCTAAACGTCCAGACCTGACTTATAAATGTTTTTATCTTTGAAAATCCATTTAAAACCGTTTTTAAACAAACCCACACCTTTACATGTGTTATATGTGTTATATATGTTTAAAGATAGGATTTTTAGGATTGAATCATAGTTGTTCTTATGTTATTATGATGTTTATTGCTGATATAAGTTAGTATGATGATATCCTAGGAGTTTGAATGGTTTTGGTGGTGTATTGTTGTTACTTGATGTTTTAACCCATTTGAAGGATTTTTGATGATTAAGGATGATATGAGGCATGTTGTTGATTGTATGATATTAGGGTTTGTTATAGGATGATGCTAGAACAGTAGGATGCTATCGGACAACGTGGTTATGTGATTTAATCTGGATAATTGCCATTTAGGGCAAGTTCTTGCATGTTGATGTGATGTTTACATGCTAAGTTGCCATTTTGGGAAAACGCTCGCATTCGGGACTGTTAGAATGATGAAAACTTAGGGGTTTTGCTTGAAATATGTTTGTTAATGTGTTAGGATGATTATTGGATGTTTTTACATGTTTCGGATCTGATTTGGAGCGTTAAACGCGCGAAATTGCATTGTACAGCTACAGCAGGCGAGTAGCACCCTAATCGCATGATGCTATAGGCGATTAGGGGTGTAATCGCCTGAAGGGAAGCCTAATCGTGTGTATATATAGGCGATTAGCCTTGTAATCGCCTGTTGACCAACCCTAATCACATGTTGACTTTTCCTAAATGCTAGTTTGATTCCTAATCGCGTGTAATGCTGCTGTATGTATATTTTAACATCCCGAAACATGATTTGACGCCTAGGAACATGATAGGAACCCCGGGATTCACCCAATGACTTAGTAACACGTATTCGGACCTGCTTATGCGTTAATCGGACATTATGCTAGTCTAGGCGAACTAGCACGCGTATTAAGTGTTTAAATGCATATGTGGCATGATGTCTTGTATTATCTAACACATGAGATGTTGGGTCACCAATGGGATGTCGGGCCTTGTCTAGTACGGTCGGTTAAACGTTGAAACATCATTTCATATGTACACGGTTATGGTCTGGACTACTAGGGACTAATCAACCTACGGGTTGTTAGTCTAACACCTTATATGCTCGTCATGATAGGTCACTGGTATTAGGGGCCGTCTATTGAGCAGGTTTACTTGTCGTAGTGCGAAGAGCAGCATCAGGTGAGTTTCACGGCCCCACCTTACGCTTTACATTTTGGGGGAGACACATGCTTATACTTATTACATAAATTATCATGTTATGCTAGTGGTTGATTCATTTACATACTATACGATACGTAAAGTCCCGGGGAAACCATGAATATGCTGGATAGCATAACGGGGGAAATGTGGATAGATCTATTGGGATTGACAGACCCCACCCGTCGGCTGGGAGCCGGGCGGGTGCATATTGTCTCGGTCGTACGCTAAATCATTTCGGGCAAAAATCATATATCGTTGTCTGTAATGGTTTCCGGTCGTAGTAGTATAACTCATGCGTCTAGCTAACGCTATTACTTCTGATACAGTGATAACATGATGGCTTTTATTACTTTAACATTTATTTTAAAACCTGTGAACTCACCGGCATTATTTGCTGACGTTTTTAGCATGTTTGTCTCAGGTCGTTGAGGTAGCAGCTTATCGTAGGCGCACGGAGTCACACGGCGTCTAGGTTTCATATGCATTGTTATATCTTTTCAGACTTACGTACTTTTACATTTTGGGTTGTAATAAAAGTTACGCTTCCGCAGCGATTGGATTTATAAAAAAAAACTTGATGGTTGTTTATTTCTTTTTACGTATCATATAGTGTCGTTTATTGTGACCGTTGACTTAGATCCTGGTTTGTCATGCGCCTCGCGGTAAAACCCCGCACGTGGAATTTGAGGGTGTGACATTATTGGTTCTGGTAAGGAAACATACAAAACTAGACTCAACCATCATGTGTTAATTGGAATTCATCACCATTTGTGGAGTTAAATATATTTAATTAGGTACTAAATATCTTAGCCAGCCGTTCTCTTTACTTATGGATAATCTCATTTCTTATGCCTATTCTTGATAGCACAGTTTTGCTTAGTAAGACTTTCGCTTTGGAGAAACTTATAGCTGAAAGTAGTAACTGTATCTTGTTTCCAAACCTTAGAATTTTCCTCTCTATGGTAATTATTCTTCCTCTTTTGGGTTTAATGGTAGTAAGGTGAATAACATCAACTTTTCTATTTTAATGCGTTCCTTTTCCGGTACATAATTCGCTATCAACATACTCATTTTACTTTGGCATTTCTGAGTGTTATGGTTGATTCATAATGCATCTAATCATACTGCTGGAAAAAAGTCATAATGCACTAGAAAATTTATTGATTTCCATGTGTAACCCTTTAGCTTTATGGGTCATGTTATTCAAGTTTTAAGATGTATTCACAGATCCCGTTTAACCATAGAGTTAGACTTATTTATTTCATGTTTTGTTAGGAATTCGCTATATTCTTTCATTTCCATAGATAATACATTAGTCTTAGGAATTTCAAAATCTTTAATAGCTCACCTGATAGGAATCAGTAAAAGCGTTCTTGATTACCATAAGAGACATTTTGTGTGTCCCACTTTCTTATGCTCAATGTTATTCTGTAATACTTTATCAGATAGAGCGTAGGAATGTCATGTCTTAAGAGGTAACTTAATAAGAACAAAAGTTAAGAAAATTGTCTTAGTTTTCATAATTAGAGTGGATTAGTTAGTTGAGATAGTACTTTATAGAAGAATAAGAGATTAGTTTCAAGTTACGGGCATTGATATAAGGCAGACTTAGACTATGATCATTATATTAATGAAGGATCGTTAATTGTGAGGATCAATTTTGATATGAAGATGTGATAATATAATAACACCAACATAAGCTACTTAAATAACATGCTCTAGCTTTGGCTATACGCTATTTATTTAAGTATTAAGTTGCTAACAGTGAATGTAACACATCACCTTTGGGCAGAAGTGAGACACTCAAAGTTCTAATGCAATACGCTCAGTTCACCAACATAATCTGTTATACATCACCTTTGGGCAGAAGTGAAACCTTATGGCACTTATGTGAACGAGCTACAATGCTTAACGAGATCTTTATAACGAACTAATGTCACACATCACATTTGGGCAGAAGTGACACCTCAAAATGTTATTGCAAGTTAAGCAAGGTTTTATAATGTTTTGAATAAACTTGATACATTAGGTTTTATCAAAACTGTAAATTTTATTAGAGATCCCGAAAAATAATGGGTTCTCAGAAAATTGAGTTCTCAAAATATATATATATATAAGTTCTCGAATAGCATAAGAGGTTCTTGGGAAAATAGTGAGTTCCCGGAACACTTATGAGATCTCGAATAACATAATGGGTTCTCGAAATTATGAGTTCTTGAAAGTGATGAGTTCCCAGAAGACTTATGAGATCTCGAATAAATCATGAGTACTCGAAGACTTAATGAATTCTCAGATATCATAATGAGTTCTCGAATGTCATGATGAGTTCTTGAATAACAGAATTAGTTCTCGATATACTGATGAGTTCTCGAATATATTATGAGTACTCGAATAACTTATGTTTTCAGATAACTTTAATAGTTCTCGGATTCTTTAATAGTTCTCGAATAAATATTGGCTCTTGAATACATAATAGTTCTCGATAAATAAGTGGGTTCTCGGAAAAATTATGGAATCTCGAAATCATCATGGGTTTTCAAAGTAGAAGACTTTGACCGAGAACTCCTGTCCGTGAACCTGATCAAAAGCTTTATAACCGAGAAATAAAAGCCGAGAACCTGAATTCGTGAACTGAGGGATCCTCCGAGAACTTAATTATTAATCTTTAAAACCGAAAACTAGTTATTGTTACCGAGAACTAAAAGTGATAAAGTTAGGTGGTTCAAAATTAGAGATTTAATTAAATCTTGTTTCCATTTTTAGATAGTAATTAATTATCTCCAAAATTTCATAGTATTTTGAAATTTGAATTTATCAACAAGATTTCAAAAAATTTATGGAAATTGAGTTTCCTAAAATATCAGAAACAAGATTTGATTCAATCTTGAACCAAAACATAAGGGAATTTTCGAAAAAAATTATGATGTTCTTGAATAACATCAACCGAAAAATTCCCAAACCTTAAGAAACATGCATAATCTGGAATCGAAATCTGAGAACCTTAATGTTTATTAACAGATTTCGAAAATTAATAAAACATAAAAAAAATAATCGGCTATATAAAAAATTAAAAAATAACCGATGATTTTTTTTTTTGATACATGCATTCTTGAAGCTATTCCATAAAGCTATTCTATTAATTAAATCAAAACTTTATAAACCACAAAACCAATTCGTGAGATTACAATAAAGTAATCAAACTTTCTGTGTATTAGCATGATTCACACGGCCGAATGTAACCATTTAATATTCGATCATAAAACTTAAATCATTTAATTTATGTTGCAAATCAAATTAGAATTGATATAATCAACATTGCTCTGATACCACATGTTAATTATATTAATAAAAACATAAGGAATAAACATAAGATTTAATCAAGTGTACAGATTATATTAATAAAAACATAAGGAACAAACATAAGATTTAATCAAGTGTACCTGATTTGCTTAACCGTTCAGGAACTTCAGTAATGGAAGACACCATCATCTTGATCGGGTTCCCTTTAGTGTGTATAGTAATGATGGCTAATGATCACAAAGTGATCGAATGAGAGAGAGAGAGAGGTGGGTGGCGGCTACAATAGGTTATAGTGTTATTAGAGTCCAATCTAATGCCGCTAATAAACTCTCTATTTATACACACAGGGGACACCTAATTAGTTATAGTAAGAGTAATTCTGTCCATCAAATAATCACCTATTATAAACTTAGGGATATTATAGTAATTGATCAATATAATATAAATGATAATGATGGCCACAAATAAATATAATAGACATCATTTATATTTATTCTAACACGTTTTGGTATTGGTAGGACTCAAACTCTCCGCCTCCTAAAAAGAGAGTAAGGAGGGTGCCACTCCACCATAAGGAGAAGATCGGCAATAAGGGTAGCCTTTACATATGACGTCATATGTATAGGCTTTCCATATTTTTTTGAACGATCAACTAAAGTATTGCCGAGTACTCTGTACGCGGCCCTCAATGGCCGAAAGGGGCCCCAGACGGCCTCTAGTCCGTATGGACAGAGCCCTTCGGCCCACCCGTCTCCTGTTCCAGGGAAAACCCGGCCCACAAACCCGCCCGAAGGCACGACAGTAGTGAACCAGTAAAACCTGGAGGGATCAGGAGTCGAACCCATGACCACAAGGGTCAAGGGTCTCTCCATCACTTTCCATATTATTACATATTAATATGTGTGAACCTTCATTGAATGTATACATTCTGAATAGATTTAAATTTAATCATTTATTAATATGTATGTATGAATTTGTTTTGTAGGTCGACCAGACTGAATTAACGCAAACGTTGATCTCTGTATTATAGTTCTTACAATTGACTTTTTATGATTACTTAGAGTATGTGTAATGGGGATCGTTATAGGGCGTTTTGGGGCTCCATAGCGCCGGAAACACCGCCCCCTCCGGCGCTATGGAGCGTTTTGGGTGAGATTTTTTGTGAGGATAACGAGCGTTGTGGGATTGAATTTGATGATTTTTTATATTTTGACCGTTTGACAACGGTCATTTCATTTAATATTTTTTTTAAACAATAAAATCTATATATATATATACATATACAACACATTCACAATTCACACATACACACACTCTTATATACATTTTTCCAAACAAAGAAAACCAAATACAAACCAATAACCAAAACTATGACAGCCTGGACGAATCAAGAGCAACTCGAGTTGGTGCGGGCATGGATAAACATTAAGGAGATCCCGTCAACCAATAGGCAGGCTTTTTGGCCCAATGTGTTGGTCGAGTTCAACCAAATCACGGGAACGAACCACCGTACCGTTGACCAGATCACCAGTAAGTGGTCTGCTATACAAAATAACGTTAACAGATGGCATGGAGTCTATTCAGCGACGATGCAGGCGCACCCTGGGGTTAGCGAACAGATGGCAATACAGTTGACACACGACGCCTATCGTCAACAATACGATAGCGACTTCTCAATCACCAATCTTTTGTCGTGGTCTCTGATGCGTTTTCACTATGTTTAATTTTTAATGTTTACGCTTTATGTTTAATGTTATGTTTTATGTTTAGTGTTGTATTTGTAATGTTTAAGGTTTTAGTTTTTAAAGTTTTATTTGGTTTTGTGTTTAATGTTAGTTTATTTTAAAAGATTACATAATATTTTAAATTTAAACCATTACATTAACACATAATACATAAACACATAAAATTACAATCCTAAATTACTTATTACAAACAGAGTTCCTAATCCTAAACTACTTATTAAAACGTTACATAAACACATTACATAAACACATAATATAATCCTAAATTACTTATTAAAACCTAAACCTCCCACTACGGAGAGTAGTTGTCCCAGTCCTCGTGTAACACCCCAACCGATGGCGGAAACATCGAGGTGTCACGTAATGACGATTGTTCAATAGCACATGGACTAAATTGTAAATATTAATAGCAAATAACTTCCATTATTCAAAACGAATTACAAAAAGTCTTAATAGAAATCTCAAACATAAATATTAAATGTTCAACTTTTTATTTAAGCACTAGGTCCAGCCTAAGCGTGAAAGCATGAAACATCAAACGTCACCTGAAACATGTACAAAACAATTTTGTCAACACATATAATGTATTGGTGAGTACATCCGTTTGATATATATAGTAAGGTAAACTTTAGCAATTCGTGTGTTATTTTGCAAGATGTAATAAGTGGAATCCGGGTCAAATCAACCCTAAGAGAAGAAAGCAGATATATATAGTATGCGCTAGTAGTAATGTAATACATAGCAATGACGAGGACTCTCAACAGAGTCACAAGGGTATAAACCATAGTACTATTCATTGAAATGCCAGGCCGCCCAGCGGTTAATGATTTGACAGGTCATAGATACACAAAATGACACAAGCAAACACACATAAGAATTGCTATTTTATTAAAAGGAAATATAAACTTGATAGTAAGTACATGAGTCACCCCGAAATGTAAAATAGTAAAAAGGGGAAAGATATACTCACAGTTAGCGAAAGCGATCAAAATCCACTTAAGCGGTCGTGAGCTAAGTAATGAGAATTCCGAGGAATTCAACCTATAATGTGTAAGAATACTAATAAGGAAAAGTCTAAGAGTCTAAAGTAACTAGGGTCTAAAGCATTAGGGTTTGCTAAGTCGATTTGGGGAATTAGAGTTTTTATGATTTAGTCGAATTAATGTAAAAGTTGTATATTAAAATAATATACTAAAGTTTGTAAATATGATTTAGGTAATATAATTATTACCGATTAAATATTTAGATAACAATATGTTTGAATAATCAAGACAAAATAATTTAGTTAGTTACTTTAACTAAATTAAAATAATACAATAATCGTAAATATATAAATAAATAATTTTTGTGTTACACAACGATTCAACAAGAATAATTAAGACATTAAATCATACGAGTATTTCTATTTTATAAGAAAACATTTATAAAATAGATGTTTAAATTGTATAAATAAATAAATGTGTTATTATGTCTAACTAAACGTAAATAAGACTAATAATACTATACGTGATCCAAAAATATTTATTTTATAGAAAATGGATGATTTCTGATGTAAACATATTAGAATAATTTCCCCATAATTTATATAAACTTATTCGTATTTAAAACTGATTTAATGAGATTAAATCATGTTTAAATGATTAAAAATGGTAAAATTAGTAAAAATAAATGTTTTCTTAACCAATAATTTTTATTTCAGTTGAGAATGGTTAGAAATAATTACTCAAAAAGTTTGAGATTAAAATCATTAAAAATGAATTTTTTATCAATTATATATGATTAAAACAATTTAATTCAATAAAAATATAAAAATAAAACATTTTTCAGAAAATAAAAATGTGGAAATGTTCTTTATGATGTCAAGAAGCTACACCTAAATTTTTATAATTTTTGGTCAAAAGATGAATTTATTATGAATATTTTAAGATATATATATATTTAATTGTAATATTCTAAAAATAATAAACCAACAAAAAAAAGAAATATGAAAATGTTGCAAAAACCGGTCTTAGAGAGGCTCGAACCCGGCCCCCTTCATTCCACAACACATACACACACCACTAGGCCAACTCCTGTTTTGTTTATTTATTTGAAATTGAATTTTATTTAACAATATATTCAACCATCATCTTCTTCCCCAATTTACTAAGCATGAACCCTAACCCTAGAACAAAACCAATACATCGATTCAGACAATAAAAACGATTTAGAACAGAGGGCTTTTAACTAGAAACGAACAAGGAATAAAATGGCACCATTAAATCGGACTTACAATCGCGTTTTCGGACCAAACAAGAAAGAAAAGAGACCGGGTCTTAGGGCCGATTTGTGTGTCTCTGGACGCGTTTGATAAGATTTTTGGTACTGGGTTATGTCGTGTGAAGATGCAGGAACATTTTGGCATCAAGAATTTATAGTGATTTAGAGTTAAACATGGGTTTTAATGATTGTTAAAAGTCCGGCGGTTACACCATGAAGAACTTCAACGGTTACCCCATCAAACCGTGTCATTACTCGCGTTTAAAGCTGGAAATTCATTATTACGAATGGAGAAAACGTAACCCGCAATAATTAAGTGTTAAAACGCCAAGAAAAGTCACAATACAGGTTGCCGGACATAGATTCCGGCCGCCGGAAAAGGCTGTGGCCGGAAAAACGCGAACAGCAGCAGTAGCTGTTTTTTTTTTCTTTTAAACTTTTTAAACTTGGCAAAATTGGCCCCTCACCTTTAACCTTAGTTAGATTTAAATGTTTCCTAGTTAGTTCTCTTATTATAACAACCAACCAAGTTAATTAATCAAACTTAAAACTTTTATAAACTTGAAATCTTTTTTTTTTTTTTTATATATATATTTTTTTTTTCCGAATAATGTCGCAACTTACGTGTTAGATTAAATCGAGATCGAGATCCAAAATACATGTAAATAATATAACTTGAGTTTCGCACATTTATTACATTTGAAAACGACAATAATTACAAGAAATGTTTGTGGACTAAAATTGAAAATATTTGGGGGACTATTTTTGTAAATAAATTGAGAGTCGAAGGTGACGGATGTCACAGTCTCCCCTACTTTAGAAAATTTCGTCTCGAAATTTCTTTCAAGTGAAGATTTTTGGTGTACGTGTGCATGTTATCGATGAAAAAATCAATTACGACTTGATCCAGGAAAGGTTTATAAACTCGGTTCGTAGGGTTCCTAAAAGCAGGTATTAGATTAACAGAAAAAAATTTATAATCGTTTAGGTTCTATGTGCATTTACAGGGCATCTAAAAAAATAAGATTGTCATTAACAACCTCCATAGTAAAAGAATAGGTAACGTGAGGGCAAAGTACGAGTAAGCAAGGTTCAACTTCTAACGAGACAAAACTCCTATCCATAACGGTATCAAACAAAATCGAAGCATATAAGTTAGTAATAAGAAATGTACCGTTGACAACGTCGTTGGTAGCTTGATCTTGGTTAGCGTTGATGTTGAAAGCACGACCACGAGCTGGAGCTGCTTGGATTGCTGGAACTGCTGGAGCTGCTGGAAGTGCTAGGGTTTGCTGACGAGACTGAATGAAAGCAGCTAAATGAGGACACCTATCTTGCCTGTGGTTAGGATCACCACAAGCATAGCAAGCTCTGGGTTGACCAGTCCTCTGATTTTGAGCATTCCCAGGTTCAGTTTCCCGACAGTGAGAAGCAGTGTGGCCTGCTTTGCCGCAAGTGTCACATTTATAGCAGGGTCGAGTAGTTGGATGGTGAAAGTTGCATGAAATGCATTTAGGGTGTGAACCCGAATAGTTTCCCTGAACCTTTTGAGTTTGGGGTGCAGTAGATGTGTTTGCAACAGGAACCTGATTAAGGGGTGTAACAACAGCATAGTTCTGATTTCCACCTTTTCGTTTCTTATTGGAACTAGAGGTAGAGACAGAGTTTGCTTGAGACGGTTCAGTAGTAGCAGGGGTTTCAGTAGATCTTTTAGTACCCTTACGAGTTAAAGTACCATCCTTGACATGCTTATCAGTAAGAGACACTGCGAGACGAATGGCATCCTCTACAGTAGCAGGTTTACTTCCCATAACCGAATCATGAATCTGAGGTGGCAGTCCCTCAATATACTTCTCAATTGCCAAGGATACCGGGGTAACCATACGAGGAATCAGTAAGCTCAACTCGTGGTAACGGTTATTGTAGGGAACATTGTTTCCACTATCCTGCTTGAGGTGATAGAACTCATCTTCCAATTTCTTCATCTCACTACGAGGACAGAACTCAGTGGTCATGGCGATTTTGAAATCATCCCAAGACATAGCTAAAGCAGCTTCTGTCCCTCGAGCATGTTTTTCACTATTCCACCAAGTGAGCGCTCTCTTTTGAAGAACACCCGTGGCATGACGAACACGCAGGTTGTCTGGACAGTCGCTATTAATGAACGTATTCTCCATACTTTCGAACCATTCAAGTAACCCAGTGGCTCCCTCAGTGCCATTAAACTTGTTGGGATGGCAGGAATTGAAGTGCTTGAATGTGCACTTATTTTCACTAGCTCCACCATTTCCACTTGTATTCCCGTTAGAGTTCCCATTCGAGCTACCGTTCAGGTGAAGGTTTGGAATAATAGCATTAATGATGTTGGGAACAAGTGTTTCCAACTTGTCATTGAGCATGGTCGCGATACGCTGATCAGATTTCAGTTTAGCCTGACGCTTCGAGGCTCTCTTACGAGATTCGCGATCAGACATCTACAAAAGTGAACAATAATTATGAGATTTGATTCCAAAAATCTTGGAAATGCCATAGTTTATATCAAGACAAGTAACACATAACATGAGATATAGTAATTATAAATTGATATAAGAAAATTTATGAGTATCATAAAGAAAATCATGATAAAACTTCAAATGAGTAACAATACCAAGTATAAAACGAGATATAAGAGTGTTTCCAAAGAAACTGTTGACTAACTAAAGTAATTGAAATATTATTAGTGACTTGTGGGGGCGTACTTTAGCCTATAAGTGAATGCTCATCCCGAGAATTCCCAGGTAGGTAAACGGATCCCTCGTCTGATTGGGATTTATGCGAATTACCAACCTAGACAGAAAACTCAGAATACAGGCGCTCACCCTTCCAGATTGCACGTGCCCCGTCACAAATAATTTTCAAAACCTTAGCGGATCTTGAAGTGTGGAAAATATATATCATCGAGATGTGGATTTCACTCCTAACTCAAGATATACTTCCAAATAGTAAAAATATGATGGAGTGAAACTGGTCACTAAGATAAGGATGTCACTCCTAGCTTAGTGAGTAAGTTTCTTTTGGAGGGATAGATTCCTTGAGATTTGGACGTCTCCTATCTCGAAAGGAAAATATTCCAAGATAAATAAAATAAATAAATAAAACATATAAAGAGTGAAACTATTCACCAAGGTATGGATATCACTCCTAACTTGGTGTTTTCGTTCCATTTGTAGAATAAAATCTTCCTCGAATATAATGAAAAGTAAAAGGAGAAAAATATATCTAAAGAAATATGAGGATAAAAGAAAACATATAATGGGTAGCTTAGTTATAGTCTAGGTCAAAAGCATTTACTAATAACCTAATTCCCTATAACCATGGCTCTGATACCAATCTGTAACACCCCAACCGATGGCGGAAACATCGAGGTGTCACGTAATGACGATTGTTCAATAGCACATGGACTAAATTGTAAATATTAATAGCAAATAACTTCCATTATTCAAAACGAATTACAAAAAGTCTTAATAGAAATCTCAAACATAAATATTAAATGTTCAACTTTTTATTTAAGCACTAGGTCCAGCCTAAGCGTGAAAGCATGAAACATCAAACGTCACCTGAAACATGTACAAAACAATTTTTTCAACACATATAATGTATTGGTGAGTACATCCGTTTGATATATATAGTAAGGTAAACTTTAGCAATTCGTGTGTTATTTTGCAAGATGTAATAAGTGGAATCCGGGTCAAATCAACCCTAAGAGAAGAAAGCAGATATATATAGTATGCGCTAGTAGTAATGTAATACATAGCAATGACGAGGACTCTCAACAGAGTCACAAGGGTATAAACCATAGTACTATTCATTGAAATGCCAGGCCGCCCAGCGGTTAATGATTTGACAGGTCATAGATACACAAAATGACACAAGCAAACACACATAAGAATTGCTATTTTAGTAAAAGGAAATATAAACTTGATAGTAAGTACATGAGTCACCCCGAAATGTAAAATAGTAAAAAGGGGAAAGATATACTCACAGTTAGCGAAAGCGATCAAAATCCACTTAAGCGGTCGTGAGCTAAGTAATGAGAATTCCGAGGAATTCAACCTATAATGTGTAAGAATACTAATAAGGAAAAGTCTAAGAGTCTAAAGTAACTAGGGTCTAAAGCATTAGGGTTTGCTAAGTCGATTTGGGGAATTAGAGTTTTTATGATTTAGTCGAATTAATGTAAAAGTTGTATATTAAAATAATATACTAAAGTTTGTAAATATGATTTAGGTAATATAATTATTACCGATTAAATATTTAGATAACAATATGTTTGAATAATCAAGACAAAATAATTTAGTTAGTTACTTTAACTAAATTAAAATAATACAATAATCGTAAATATATAAATAAATAATTTTTGTGTTACACAACGATTCAACAAGAATAATTAAGACATTAAATCATACGAGTATTTCTATTTTATAAGAAAACATTTATAAAATAGATGTTTAAATTGTATAAATAAATAAATGTGTTATTATGTCTAACTAAACGTAAATAAGACTAATAATACTATACGTGATCCAAAAATATTTATTTTATAGAAAATGGATGATTTCTGATGTAAACATATTAGAATAATTTTCCCATAATTTATATAAACTTATTCGTATTTAAAACTGATTTAATGAGATTAAATCATGTTTAAATGATTAAAAATGGTAAAATTAGTAAAAATAAATGTTTTCTTAACCAATAATTTTTATTTCAGTTGAGAATGGTTAGAAATAATTACTCAAAAAGTTTGAGATTAAAATCATTAAAAATGAATTTTTTATCAATTATATATGATTAAAACAATTTAATTCAATAAAAATATAAAAATAAAACATTTTTCAGAAAATAAAAATGTGGAAATGTTCTTTATGATGTCAAGAAGCTACACCTAAATTTTTATAATTTTTGGTCAAAAGATGAATTTATTATGAATATTTTAAGATATATATATATATTTAATTGTAATATTCTAAAAATAATAAACCAACAAAAAAAAGAAATATGAAAATGTTGCAAAAACCGGTCTTAGAGAGGCTCGAACCCGGCCCCCTTCATTCCACAACACATACACACACCACTAGGCCAACTCCTGTTTTGTTTATTTATTTGAAATTGAATTTTATTTAACAATATACTCAACCATCATCTTCTTCCCCAATTTACTAAGCATGAACCCTAACCCTAGAACAAAACCAATACATCGATTCAGACAATAAAAACGATTTAGAACAGAGGGCTTTTAACTAGAAACGAACAAGGAATAAAATGGCACCATTAAATCGGACTTACAATCGCGTTTTCGGACCAAACAAGAAAGAAAAGAGACCGGGTCTTAGGGCCGATTTGTGTGTCTCTGGACGCGTTTGATAAGATTTTTGGTAGTGGGTTATGTCGTGTGAAGATGCAGGAACATTTTGGCATCAAGAATTTATAGTGATTTAGAGTTAAACATGGGTTTTAATGATTGTTAAAAGTCCGGCGGTTACACCATGAAGAACTTCAACGGTTACCCCATCAAACCATGTCATTACTCGCGTTTAAAGCTGGAAATTCATTATTACGAATGGAGAAAACGTAACCCGCAATAATTAAGTGTTAAAACGCCAAGAAAAGTCACAATACAGGTTGCCGGACATAGATTCCGGCCGCCGGAAAAGGCTGTGGCCGGAAAAACGCGAACAGCAGCAGTAGCTGTTTTTTTTTTCTTTTAAACTTTTTAAACTTGGCAAAATTGGCCCCTCACCTTTAACCTTAGTTAGATTTAAATGTTTCCTAGTTAGTTCTCTTATTATAACAACCAACCAAGTTAATTAATCAAACTTAAAACTTTTATAAACTTGAAATCTTTTTTTTTTTTTTATATATATATTTTTTTTTCCGAATAATGTCGCAACTTACGTGTTAGATTAAATCGAGATCGAGATCCAAAATACATGTAAATAATATAACTTGAGTTTCGCACATTTATTACATTTGAAAACGACAATAATTACAAGAAATGTTTGAGGACTAAAATTGAAAATATTTGGGGGACTATTTTTGTAAATAAATTGAGAGTCGAAGGTGACGGATGTCACACCTCGAGTGTGTAGTACTCGGGGGATAGGGAACGTGAGCTGTCCCTTCCATCGGACCTTGCATCCGAGGGGAAGTAGTAGTACTCCTGAGGAGGGGTAGGCATGCTCCAAAGGCGCTCCTGCTCCTCAACTTCCCTGAGGGCTTCCAAGTCCTCAGGAGTTGGGTCCCCATTTTCACGGGGTGGGGTGGGGATAGGTTGGTGGTGGTGTAGTGGGCAAGTATTCTGGGGGGTGGGGATAGGTTGGTGGTGGTGGGTGGGGGTATTCTGGGGGGTGGGGATAGGTTGGTGGTGGTGTAGTGGGCACGTATTCTGGGGGGTGGGGATAGGTTGGTGGTGGTGGGTGGGGGTATTCTGGGGGTGGGGATAGGTTGGTGGTAGGGGGAGGGGATAGCAGCAGCAATTCGGGGGGTGGGGGCCGACACCCTTAGTCGGTCCATTTCATTAATAGCCATGGTATAATCCATGGCCCAGACCAATTCTTCATCCGTGAAGTCATCATCAGGATGAGGAAAGGTTGGAGGAGGAGGAGGAGCAAGAGGAGGTTGTGGAGGAGAAGGAGAGGAGGTGAATGGTAGTCTCCGGGGCCGGCCCCGGCGAGCGTACTGCCGGACATTAGAAGTTCCGGCAGTTCCTGCTTGAAAACCGCCCATATTATTCATTGTGTTCAGGATGAGGAAAGGATGAGGAAGGAGGAAGAGGTGTGACTGAGATTTGGGAGGAGGGGGGTATTTATAGGTGTGACTGAGATTTGGTGGGGGGAAAAACTTTGAAATTCAAACTTTGAAATTTAAACGTTTGGGGGGGAAAATTTGAAATTCAAACTTTGAAATAGGAGGGAAACTATTTGAAATTCAAACGGTTTGGAACAGTAACCGTTTGAAATTCAAAATTTTTTTTATTAAATATTATTTTTTAATATTAAATATTTTTTTATTATTTTATTAATTTAATAAACTTTCAGTTTAAATTTTTATTTTTATTATTATTTTTATATTTAATGAAATATTATTAAGTATTTAATATTCTTATTTAAATAAAAAACAATAATTAACCAATCATTACCAATCATTTATAACCCCCACATAACCCCCCTTCCCACTACACCCTCTTTTTCCATAACCCCCACATAACCCCATTTCTATTACTTTTTAATATTTTAATCCCATAACCCCACATAACCCTCCACCACTACACATACCCTTAGAAGAAAACACCAACGGTTGCTGGAATAGTTGATGTGCTCGTGTTAGCAGTAGCATTTTTGTGACACAATTTATGATGGAATGACAAATGAGGATTAATGTGATACGGTTCATAGGTGCTCCCTTTAATATAATTATGTACATGGTCGTCTTCAAAAACACTAAAAACAATTTGGGCCTTGGGTGAAAAAAATTTGGGGCCAAAATTTTGTAAAGAGGAATTAATTAAAAATAAAATGAATATGGTGCTAGAACCAAAGATTGAACTTGATACCTTTACACAAAATTAGGATGGTTTTTTCAAAACCACTAACAAGACTTTAATGCATAAAACACAAATATATATCCTAAATATAGAATTTAATATAAATATATGTATATTTTTTAAAAAAATGTTCGGGCCCGTTTGAGGGTCTGGCCCTGAGTCGGTGACCACCCGTCCCATGCTCAGGGCCGGCCCTGTTATGTATGCTTCCCCTCTTTAAGATATTCCTTTTTTTTTACAAAATATATTAAAGTAACTTCCTATTTGAGTCCTTGTGGTTTGACAATTTTAACTATTTGAGTCCAAAATTCAAACATGTCTTGATCTGAGTCCTAAAGGTTTCAAATCTTAACTACATGAGTCCAAAAGGCTAACTTTGTTATATTTTCTCAGTTAAATATTACGAAATTACTAAAATGCCTTTACCATTAAAATTAATATATATATATATATATATATATATACATACACACATATGCAGACATACACATATACTCACCCCATCTATGGCCCATTTAAACCCAATCCCAGCCATCACCCAATTGACACCCACTAATCCACCACGTTGAAACCTCCAGCCACCACCAAACATCACCACGCTCAAACAACCATCAACATCCTTTAAAACCCCCACCATTACATATTTTGTCACCAAAATCCTTATTCTATTCACCATACCACCACCAAACCCAGCCAAGTTTATGACACCATCACAACTGTTTCTTAGAAGCACCACCTTTCACCATCATCGCACCACTACTTGAACCTGAAACCCTAGCCACATCTACCATATAACTTCACCGCACCAAACCTTTGGACCACCTGAAACCCTAGCTGCATCCACCTTACAACTCTGTTGCACCAAACCTTCAGACCACCTGAAACCTACCCATCACTCCATCGTCTCTGTCTACGCTATGCCTTTATCTCCATTGAATCTGTTGGAAAATCGGATAGATATGGAAATTAAATGTACGATTTGTTGGCCAAAGCCTTGTTAGGACACGTGATCAGAGGGATGATAGTGGTGCAATGAAGATGGTGAGGCTAATTTGGTGAGAAGGTGGCGGCGGTAGTGTATTGTGGTGCTGGCAGTGGTGTATTGTGGTGATGGTGGTAGTGGGAGAGAGAGAGAGAGAGGGATGGGTTGATTAGGTGCGTGTGTCTATATATATGTATATATTTGTTTTTTAATGGTGAGGGTATTTTAGTAATTTCATAAAATCCAACTGAGAAAATCTAACAGAGTTAGTATTTTGGACTTACCCGTTTAAGATTACAATCCATAAGGACTCAGATCAAAATAAGTTTAAATTTTGGACTAAGTAGTTAAAACTGTCAAACCACATGGATTCAAAAAAAGACTACTCATCAATTAAAATAGAGTATGGAAACATGGTTAATAATGAAAAGTAGTGTCACTTCCACTTTACACTAAAAATTCTTTTAATGTAACGTAACAATACCCTTTAATATAATTATTTAAAATATAAAGATATACTTTAAATTAAAAAAACTGCCACCATCGCTTATCACGTTTCTATGAGGGGATTAGTTGTTAATTAATTAGTCAATTAATGATCCAGAAACTAGTGTGGACGACTAAAAGTGTAGAGTACATGTGGGGTTTGGACTTTGTACAAATTGTGATTTATATATATATTTTTTTTCTTGAACGGCTGATTTTCTCCTTTATTTTTACACCCTTTTTATTACACTTTCTTTTATCTCTTATGAGACTTGAACTTCCAACCTCCCTTTACAAACCTAACATCTTTACTACCACACCAAGGGGTGGGACAAATTGTGATTTATATAGTCTCGCTAATTCGGCAGGTACTAACATATGCTATGAGTTTTCTAGTAATGGATTCTCTATGGTTATTTTGAAATTTCTAATTGTTAAGTTAAAAATATATTCAATAGCCAAAAACTTTAATAAAATATAAAATTTATCCAAAAGAAATAAAAAAGTATGTTAGAATAGATCTAGCCCATATAAAAATGTTCTGTAATTTGACACGGGCATGCACTCATGCTATCCACCAGATAAGTACAATAGTACAATAATTTGTTTTTAGATGTGATTTCTTTTTTTATTTTTTTTTTATTTTTTTTTGTAGTAGGTGACTTTCTATATATTGTAGCAGAGTCCATCACATCCCCCAGAAGTATCTGGAGGTCCCTAGCCACACACTCAACGGCATCATCAGGCCAAAGCCTGGTGTCACGGGAGTGGCCGACCCTGGAGAGATATGGTTTCTTCACCCTTATATATGAAACACGCATTGTCGTTGTAAATCATAAACCAAAAATAGTACAATAATTTGTTTTTAGATGTGGATACCATTAATCATTAATTAATAATTGTTCCCAACTACAAGTATCAATTACATTAAAATTACAATCTATTAATAATGGATACTTGGAAATAGTGCCAGGCAGGTTGGGCATGGTTTACGGTTACACAAATCTTCTTTGGTGACTCATTCACCTTCACATGGGTTTTTTGTCACTCAATTCTTACAAACTAAAACAATGTTGTCTTTATCCTCCGAACCACAAACCACCCACCTTCACACCCTATTGCAATCTGCTTAATCTCCATCCTAAAATTCGTCGGTGTCGGCGACTGAAAATCCTAACACGTTTCTTCTTTGCCTTCTAATTTTTTTTACCGGGCGATGGTGTAAACCAACGGTGCCAAGCATCACTGGTACGGTCTGATTTTAGATCGGCTCAATTTATGGATGTGTATTTTATTTCAGGGACTCTTAAAAGTGCATACTTTGTGTTTTGTTTATTTAAATACCTACTTTGGTCATGACACCTTAAATGGTAATGCTTATGGCAGTTTTTTTTTTTTATCACGAATGAAAGACTTTATGAGCTGGTTTGTAACAAACGTAGAAGAATTATTCTATTTTGGTTGTTATGTAGATAAGACCTTACCTTAGTTTTGCTACAGGTGGGATTAACTGAGTATGATAATGATGATTTGGGTCTGTATTAAAGTTCCCGCTGAAAACAGATGTGGGTTGGCCTCATGAACTGAGCTGGTGTTATGTTCGATTTGACATGGGTATTAACATCAAATTATCTATCTATTTATGCAGATTTTTGGAAAATGTGTGGATATTTTAGACACATGACTATCATTCTTGCTATTTTTGACAAGTAGAGGTTCATATTGTACTCAATTATATAGATTCTTTTTGTGTTTTGTTTAGGGTCTGCAACGATTTAGTACGCAACATATAACTAACTTGTCGAAGGTAACTTTGTCATCATCAAGGGTCACATTTAATTTAAATTAAAATAGTTTTGAGGATGACTTACGTTTTGTGTATCAGATTGGTCATATAGCTCTTTCACTGGTTTGCTTTTTCGATGCAGAGAACGGTTGGCGTCTTGATAGAGAAGATGGGCTATTGGGTCAATGAGGATTGACAAGCCAGTATAAAACTTAGGGGTTGTTTGGTAGCCTCTTAATCAGCCTCTTAACCATTCAGGTCTGAATCATTTAGCATTCAGACTGTTTGTTTCAGCATCTGAATGGAATGATTATGTGCTGAACCATTAAGCTAATAAGGGATGCTGAATGATTCAGCTCTTAACCATTCAAAGCCTCTTAACCATTCAGACTATCTTAATGATTCAGCACTTAATCAACCAAACAGCCCCTTAGTCTGAATCACTCTTCTGCATATTTTGCTAAGTATAAAAAGTACTGAAGAAGAAGAAGACAAATTCTGAAGAAGCTAAATACAAGTATTGAAGAACAAAGTGCTGAAAGGTGAACCAGACAAGAACACCTGAAGAACAACTTTGGCATCAGAAGTTGTTTGGTCTTCAGCAGTTTTGTAGAAGCTTCCCACCGCCCTTACTTCAGTAGTTTCTGTATTATATTAGTTTTTGTTACCTTATGTACAAGTTCCAATACTATAACCTATTGTAGTATTATTATAGTGTTTCTAATACTTCCAATGTACGTATTATTCAGTCTATAAATAGATAGGTTCACCCCTTCTATTTTAGACATCTTTTGCAGTAAACATTTCTAATATATTGAGAATCAATTCAAGCAACTTATTACTATTTTATTCATTAACTGTTTGATTCTCATTAACTGCTTTGGTTCTACTATTGGGGGGGGGCAATAACTCCTGTTAAAAGTGATACTTTAACTTAGAACACTTATTATATTCCGCTGTGCATTTGCTTTGATATATCTTAACAAGTGTTCTTAGAAGAATCTATGATAAACTGTTAATAACTGATCCAACAATTGGTATCAAAGCCCTGATTCCTTTGATAACATATCAATCTAACAAATTGAGAATCAGACACAGGCTCTTGTTGATATTCAATTAAGGGTAATAGTTCACTTTATCAAAACATCCATCACTTTAAGAAATCATTGATCAATCAAATTTCTTAAAAAAGGATCCTCATAATACTGGATCTGTAAATAAGCCTCCCATGCTAGTCAGAAATGAATATACTATCTGGCAAAGAAGGATGGCACATACTTTGTCACAACAAAATACTGGTTGTTGGAGGTCTGTCGTGTGTGGACCCCATAAACAAATAACTGCAGATTTAGAAACTAAAGTGGAAAAAGAAAAAGAACCAAAAGACTACACTGATGAATATTTCCTAAAACTTGAGCTAGATGCTAAGGCTTTCTCAATGTTGGCAATGGCTCTCCCAAATGAAATTTATGCTGGACTCTTACATTATGAGAGTGCCAAAGAGCTGTGGGATTGCCTCAAAGAACAGTTTGAAGGAACTGAAGAGGTGATTGCTAACACAAGAGAAATTTTAGCTCAACAATATGAGACCTTTACTCATGTTAGTAGAGACACTTTGACACAACAATTTGAAATATTTTCTTCACTAATATCTGAGTTAAAGTTAAATCGTCAGACCTATACAAACTCATCTATGTTACATAGGTTTTTAAGGTCTTTACCTGAAAAATGGGATACTTATTCTATAGTCCTCAGACCAAGACAAAATTTTGACTCCCTTCCACTCACAAAATTACATGGGAGATTATTAACTTTTGAAAGAGAAAACAATCAAAAGAAAAAGTTACAAAACTATGGAAAAACTGCTGATGACTATATTCCAGGTAGCACAACACTGTTAGGACAAGACTCACCAACTTGTTCTAATGATTTTGGATCTTTTGATCACATTGACATAACTGCTGGGATCTCATCGAAAAGATCATATACAGTTTATGACAATGAAGAAAATAGTCAAACTACTGATAATATGTGTTTCATTCTTGATGACTTGAAAATTTCAGTAGTGATGACTTAGAAGAAATGGACATACTGCACTAACTGGCCATGTTAAGTATAAAAACAAACAAATTTTACAAACAGTCAGGTAGAAAATTTCTAGGACTGGACAATCAAACAAAAGTTGGTTTTGACAAATCTAAATTGAGATGTCACAAGTGTACAGATGCGTGCTCAACAACAGGGCCAACAACAAATGCCTTCCATTCCTGCTGCTCAGCCTCCACAACCTCAACAACCTACTCAACAAAGTCTTTTCACTTCTGGGTATGTTGACTAGAGCAATCTTCCTTATGATACATCTGCATACAGTTCAGATGCAGACAATAAAGTCTTTGATATCAACTGGGGAGAACCTGATAATGGCATAAAGAACTTTGCCTTGATGGCTTTTGAGGGATACTCCTCTAATTCTGCCTTATCACAGGTATCACAAGAATCTCTTTTAAAGTTATGCTCAAAATCTTGCAAAGAAGCTTTTGCTTTAATACGAGAAACTAATGACACCCTCAAATTTCCAATGCGGGGTTTATACCGCGAGGCGCATAAAACCAGGATCCCATAGTCATAAGTCACATGAACGAACTCTAAATGCCCAAACCATTTAGTTCGTTTTCAAAAACCAAGTTTAGTTAAGCTGCGGAAGCGTAAGCCAAATTTAAACCTTTTTAAAAACCATGCGCAAAACAACGCGCCCAAATTAAAACCATATGAGAGAAAAGGTAAAAGCATAATATGTAATTTATGTGTATGCCCAAGACCCCAAATGCAGTGAAGTGTATAGTGCTTTCTAATCCTGGCACCGGAAGCTAACTACCTGCAAAAGCATGTAAATCGTGTGTCAACATAAAGCTGGTGAGTTCACAAAGTAAAATAATTGAGTATGTAAATGCGCTGGTTTCCAAAACCACGTAGAGAAGTAATTGAGTTGGTTCCTAGAACCGTGTAACCACTAGTTCGTCGCATGTCAAGGGTAGCTAGCCCACTCATGATAACTAACACCGAATATACCGAACTGCTATGTACGTGTAGCCATAAAAGTGAGCCGCATGCCTGACATCATTGTCTATCCACAATGATAAAGTTTGGTTAAGTTATAGTTCACGCCCGCGCTCCCCGAGCCGGTGTGAGGTTTGTAAGACCTAATAGCGCTATCAACTAATACCCCGCTTGCCAATCCCGGCAACTCATTCGGTACGTGAGGACTTACAGATGATAGAGTTGGTTTAGTTCATCAAGGACACAGTTTGCGAACTAGCAAAGTAAACGACCCACACAAGGATCCATCAAAGTAAACGACCCACATAAGGATCCATAGCATCCCAACCAGGGATATGTAAGTAGTCCCAAACCGGACTAGAAAATAGTAGTCCCAAACCGGACTAGAAAATAGTAGTCCAAACCGGACTAGAAAATGTTAAGTAAGCTGTCTCAACCCGAGACACATGCTTTTGAGAAAAGAGTAGTGAAACTCACCTTAGAATGCAAGCAAATAAATCCAACTCCAAAGTAGGGTATGCTACCGACTCCCTAGTACATGTGTCACTAAGTGAGTATATGTGTAATACCATTACACCATATAATCCGTTTGTCCAAGACGTTTAAATGTTCAAAAGCGTGTAAGTGACACCTAGTGATTCTACATGCATAAGTAAATCCTACGGACCCGTTGGTGAATATGTTGGTTACCATTAGTTTTACACTTCATATGCATCTCATATATGTTCCCATTCAAATATATATCAAACACATACCACATAGGACTCCAATTAGTTACACAAACACAAAATACACAATCTGCGTTTTTAGGACAGATTGTGCGTCACCAAAACTAATTTATTTAAAATACTAAATCAGTGATTTATACTCCCAAATTCTTACTGAATATTATTTGGGATTCATTTGATAACCCATATTTTTGTTTTGTCTCAAAACCAAAGACAAAAATCATGAAAAATCGTACATCACAGATATGTCCAGAATGTTTCTACAGCAGGTCAGGTTAGTAGAAAAATTCCCAAAAATCGTGTATTCATCCAAACGGGATGAATCCACTTGGAAAAGCCAAGTTATTCCAATGTTAACCTACTGTCCAAATTTCATAACTTAATTCCTTGTAAAACTCGAGTTATGATTGTTTAAAGTTGACTCAGTTTGTTAATCCGAAAATCTGACATGACCTTTAATTGAAGAAAATTCCAAAAAACTATCAAACAACATCCAAATCAGATGATTTTGCCCATTCTAAAAAGCTAAGACCAAGTACAATCTAGTCATGCAAAGAATCGATCAAAACAATTATTTTCAAGCCACGAAACAGACCCTACAAGTCGACATTCAGATTCTGTCCAGATTCTAATCATGCAATATTATCAATTATATCAAACCCTAGTTGCATATTATCAATCAATAACACCTAATAATCATCAATAACCATTACCAAACATTCCTAATACCTATTGTGATCAGATTCTATCATTATTCATGCAAAAATTACAACTTTAATGATCAAAACTTCAACAACTTGCGCAACAAGTAACCTATGATATTACTAATCGCCTATCATCATGTTTAATTCGTTTAATCTTCAAAAACCTCAGGTTTTAATAATTATCAAAAGCTTTCAGACCTGGACAAACCTGGTTATATGATTTTTTAACATAAAAATAAGATTAAAGCGTAAAGGATTAAAGATTATACCCCTAGCTCTTCGATACAATCAACCGAACGCCTTTGGAGCTTCCCAATCAATGATCTTGAGCCTTTGCAGGTTGTTTGGGGTTTATAAATCGTAAGGGGCAGTAAGGGGGCGATTAGGGTTGAGTTTAGAGGTTGCATGGGGCTTAAGAGTGTTTAAATAGGGGTTTGAGGCGGTTTAGACCCGTCAGGCTATTTCACGCGGCCGCTCGGGCCCTGTGAGCGGCCGCTCACAGGCCCTTGGCCCGCGTGGGTGGCCCGTTTCGTCACCCGACGCGTTTTCCTTCGACGTTTTCGTTATTTCGGACCGTAACAAGTGCAACCCCATGCGTT
Organism: Ambrosia trifida; assembly: GCA_028751855.1. Taxonomy (NCBI): domain Eukaryota; kingdom Viridiplantae; phylum Streptophyta; class Magnoliopsida; order Asterales; family Asteraceae; genus Ambrosia; species Ambrosia trifida. The sequence continues at coordinate 56,327,777 of CM054128.1, read as the reverse complement.
AAGGCCCTAATCAACCTAATGATCCACCTTTAATAATTTTATTAACGTATTCGGTTTAGGTTCACACAATCACGTATGGTTTTCACATAAGTTCATCGAATATCACATAGAAACGTAATCGCAATCAATCCAAATTAGTTTACTCATTATTATTATACTTCATTATTCACCAACGTCCGAGGTTCACTAATCATGTATTCAGTTATTAACTCACAACAATGCAACGTGTGTCCTATCTAGCTAACCCTAGTTAAGTATAATGCAAGGAACGTAACTACAGTTTAGTTAAACTGAGGACCTGAATTTCCGGGGTATCACAGTGCATCTACAGGGCTAAGCCAATGACTCTGAAAGAAAATTGACCCAAATGAAGTGTGATTTAGAAAGAAAACTTGCTTCAAAGACAAAAGAAATTTCTAAATTGACAAATAATGCTACTGAAACCCTAGCACAAATTAAAATCATGATAAAAAACCTAGGAAAGAATAGCAACTCCGAGGTCAAGCACCTACAAACGTCCTAGTGCGTATAAGTCACTAAGTCTATAGTGGTGTTATCCGGCAAGTTTTACGCCCAACTCCCAAAAACTATTAGACACCATTCCCCGTTTAATTAAACATATGTCCTAGGATTGTTGGTGATAGATTACCCTTGTAATAATTAACTCAAAATATATTATCCCCGACTCGACTCACTTTACCTTATAATAATTATTTTCCCATTAAATAATTATACTAGGATCTTGTCGATCGATATTTCATTTTCATCACTTGACTTGGCTCACTTTACCATATATTTATTTTCCCATTAAATAAATATACTAGGAACTTGCCGATTCGACAACATATTTTACTTTGTTAAGTTTGCATACTTAACATAGTTTTAAACGTGTAATCGTTATAGATTATTTAACGTTGATTCTCCCATGAATATTTTCCAACCCTTAGGAAAGTGTTACACATTTTTCACCCATAAGTAAACTTATATATTTTACTTCAATATATATATATATATATATATATATATATATATATATATATATATATATATATATATATATATATATATATTTTCATGTCCACATTTGATGCGATAACATATATACGTATCTTGTAGGTACAATATATACTTATTCGTCCATTTCACATTCTGTCCGATAACACGTCGTAATATAAATACATCCACATTCAACCATTTGTATTTATATTTTCTCGTGTACCTACTAATACAAGTTATTCATATATATATATATATATATATATATATATATATATATATATTTTGTAGGAATAATTACTTGTCGTCGTAATATTATTTTTCCTACATTCAAAACATATATTTGGTTATTTTTCTTAAATTCTCAACAACATGTTTTACTTGGAATTTATAAAATAACTTTTGTATCTTCCTACACCAAGACTTGGTTATTTTTAATACCAAAAATGCTCCAACACTTTTATATTCCCATAGATATAAAAGTGTTCATTTTTATACAATGTTTCACCAAGTATTTTAAATTACCAACTTAAGACAAAAACCTTTGTTTTTATATTTTTCCAATATGTTTGGTAATTTATATTTTTATAAAATCTTATTTTATAAAAAATACACTTATACAAAAATACATTTTTGTATGTTTGAAAATACTTTCATTAACAACCTTGAAAAGTTACAACTTTCCATTTTCAACACTCAACTTTACCAAAAATCACATTTTAGCCACAAGTTTCCAAAATAACATTTTGCACCCTCTAACTTTTAAAGTTATCAAATAACATCCTCAACTTGTAAAAGTTATATTTTTATCCTTATTCCTTCAAGAATGACAAATTCTTACTAAACTAGTAACTTAGTTTTGTCATCTTTTTCATTATGGGTTGTCTTAGTGTTTCAACACTTTTAATAGTCCATAATGATATTATTAAGGATAATAATAAGAGTATTTGGTGTATTAAATCCATAATGTCCATAATATCCATTTTTGCTTCTTGTATGTTACTAACTTTGAAGATGTGATTTTTGTATCTTGTACCATTTTATAGATCCAACATGATCTTGTGTTTTTGATGGTCATTTTAAGATGATTAAAACCACTTTTAAGTGTGTTCAAGTTATCTTTATAAAAACCATTCAAAACATATTCAAGCATAAGTTTATGTGAACTTTTAAAAATTACAAAAACACTAACATTTTACTACAAAACTCATGACCACATTAATATTTTTATAAACATTTGTTAAACTTGTAAAAACTTTCATTATCTCATGATCAAAACCCTATTTACATGTTATGTTTGAATCTTTAACATGTGTAAGATTATGTTTATCTTTTCAAATTACAAAAATAATAACAACATGACAAAACTTTCGGCCCTAAGCATCATCTTTTCACACCCATTTTAGTTTGTAATAACATGTGTTTTATTGTGTTTGAATCCATAGCCGCACCCCTTGTACAACTTTCCTTTAAAACATGAAAACATGAACATTCAAGATTTAAAAGACAAGATCAAGAAGCTTACCACTAGCACAAGGCTAGGGAAGACAAAAACTCTTGATTTGGACGGGGTTTAGTGTGTTCTTCGAAGGGTTAAGCTCCAAGCTTCCAAACACACTTGATTTAGGCCGTAAGTTTCTTCATAGGTGAGGAGGTTTCTTCTTCTTCTTCTTCTTCTTCTTGTTAAGGTATTATGAAAAGATTAGGTGTTTATTATATTTAAGATCACATTAGACAAAGCATGTTAAACATCATAATTATGGCATGCTTAAAAAAGTGATCTTAGGGTGGCTCATGGGCATGGGGTGGCCGACCTATATGGCCTTTTGTGGGACCCACTTTTCCAACAAAATATCTCATACTTATCTAGTTAGGTTCCAAGTGTTTCTGTTAGGGTTTTCGGGATTTTAACACGTGTTTATTACAAGCTATATCGGACATATAATCAACTCCCAATTACCCTTAAAGATTAATTAGTTTAGGCATTGATAAGTTATTTAGGCTTTATTTGGGTGAATTTATAAGTTTTGCGCTTATCGGGTGCGATACGTGAACTTTATTCGTTACCGGGAGATTTTTATTTGGAGTTTCCAATTATGGTCTTGGAGTTCCAAAACACATAAAATTTCATGAAAATAACCTTTAATTTATATCCTTGGTGTTTAGGATCATTTTCGGTTAATTAATTGTTACCGGGTAATCACCAACGTCCTTCCGGACAAGTATATTTGCACGCGATTTCGCCGTGTTTTTAATTAAACAAATGCATTACTATGCATCATATGGGGAATTTGCTATTCTCTAAAGGCTAATTTATTACAATTAATTTAGAATTCCACTTAATTACAATTAATTACTCATACTAATTACGTACGAAAACACATAGATTTTTGCCGAATGTCATATTCTCCCCCGGTTAAGAGAATTCTGTCCCGGAATTTAGTTTAAGTCATCCGTTACGTTAGCATCCTTGAACAGGGCAGGATGTTTGCGCTTAATGTGATCTCCTCTCTCCTAAGTGAACTCAGGTTCACGCTTAGTGTTCTTACAAACACAATATCACGATCCAGCTATGACTAAGCTCTTGGGTTTCCCAAAATCCGAGACATCTATTGGGTTCCCGAAAATAGTAGAGCATTAGCCCCAACCAGGATTCAACCAGTCGATGAATTGACAACACTTCCTCAGACTTGACGTGCGGGATTCACTAAGAGTCCCACTAAGCTCTGACGTTAGTTCTAGCTTATTCATCACAAGGCCAATTCTGACCGATATCTCCGTGCCACTGGAGTGTCAAGAACTTGGTTCATTACAATTTCCATGCTTATCAACACCCTTTCAGGGTACATTTCTGTCACAACCCGACCAAGATGGGCCTGGTCGAAATACAAATTGTTACCAAACATCACACAATGCAAGCAAACAGCGGACGCAATGTAACTACTATTATAGTTTATAAATAACTGTTTACTTTTCTATACAACGTACATTCTTCAATACAAATATTCTAGGTAATGTCTAAGGTTCTTGCTTGCCTTCTGATTCGTCCGTTGGGGATACTCCAAGTCGTAGCTGCTCATTCCTCCTAACTCTAACAGGTACCTGAACACATGCTTAAAAAGAGTTTGGGTCAACAATAATGTTGGTGAGTTCGTGCGTGCGTTTAAATGGTTTTCCAAATAAGTTTATCATCTCAAAACAATTTATCATTAAAAAACAAGTTTAATACGTTCACACAGTTCAACTCATGGTCTAGCACTGGTGATGTACAAGCCACACATCAAACCTAGATGTTGAATCCACCTACTCCCATTATGGAATCCCATGGCAAAATACATTACCTAGACTGCAGTGGAGGGTTCTCCGGGCTTATGGATCCATTGTGTGCGGGGGTTTCCGCAAGTAGTACTACCCATATATTAAGTGGTCCAATCTCCCGTTGGGTTAATGAGTGTGAAGGTTTGGTATTCGGGAGCACACCTTGTCACATCAACTAGTTTATCATACTGGTTTTACACTGGTAGCATATGTTCACCCCAAAACTGTTTAAAATAGAAAAATAAGGGATGGTTCACGAGACTCACCAGGTAGTTCCGCGTCTACGTCCGGGTTCCAATAATCCACAATCTATCCTTTTGTACTTGACAAGTAGTAGTTATAACTATTTTTGAACTTATGGTTCAAGTATCGTATAGAATCATCCTTATATCACGTCTCATGTCTCGAGTCTTAAGTCCAATATCACCTCCATGATCCATTTCAAGATGCACATGTATCTATATGGATGTGTTCACAAAATATACTTAGTTAAGTGTTTGTGAGCATATATAGTTAATAAGGTGTCCGTCATCTCCCTATGTCCAATGCCGCATACTAATATCCGTACTAATTTTCTTAATGCTAGTATTTGTATAGTAAGTCGCGAGTCTACCCATGTCCGAATTATTAGTCGTAATGATTAAAGTTCTAAGTGTTCTATATTGTGTCCTTTACCTTTGTCTCATCTTTGTTATGTTCCGGTATTTAAGTTGTTGAACATATGTTTATATAGTTCTATATTCGTCCTTAAGTTCCAATCCATATTAGAGTGTCGAGTCCTAGGTGTTATTGTCTAAAGGTTACAAGTCTAGAGTCACCAATCTTCCATGTTTATGTATCAAGTTCCAAGTTCTATTATCAATACTAAGATCTGCTTTTGTTATAGTTGGGTCTGAGTTTTGTATCACAATATCCAATTTCCCAAACCATGTCATAGGCGTCTAGGTCCCATTCCTTCATTCCAAGTCTAAGGCGTCGAGGTTCAAAGTACAATCCTAGTTTCCGCCACAATATCCATATTTAGCAATATGTATACTTTTATGTTCGATAGCAAGTACTGTTGCAGAGTCTTTTCGAGCAAAATCTGTCGGTTTTCAGGACAAGCATGCCCATGCCAAGGGTTTGCACGGTCGTGCTCTTCAGAAAAGCTGTCAGTCTTGTCTATTTGAGCCTTGGGGAGCACGTTTCAGTAGGCATGTCTGTGCACAAGGTATTGGCACGCCCGTGCAACACAGAAATCTGACTTTTTGTCTTCCGTTGACTTGGAAATGCTGACTTGTTGACCCAGGACAGTTGCACGACCGTGCACGGCTGTGCTGCATCTGGAACAGCATCTAAGTCTTCAATTCCTTCCCAAGTTTGCTGCTTTGTCTTCTAGTCTCTGATTTTATCATCACTTGAGCCCCGAAAATGTCTTTACACATACAGGGAACATGCTGTGAGTCTCGTATCTTTAGGAATCTCCGTGTTTTAGCTGTTTTTACCTAAAAATCACTTGTTTTCGGTGTGGAGCTCCAATTTCCTGAAACATACGAATAGGAACGATTAAGTAGCCAAAGTCAGTAATTTAAGCCCCAATTCTGCCCTATTATGAGACTAATTATGCATGTTTTATATGTTAAAATCACAACACATCAGGTATCTACTCACAAAAACAAAAAGATGGTTTCAAAACGCAAATCATACTGGAAACCTAAGAATTATATTCCAAGTCCTCCCCTATATATAGGATCATCATGCTCTATTGATCCAAATTCAAACTCATGTGATGATAATGATAAAGTTGTTTAAACTGCTGACATGCACTGGATGGATGTCCAGTACATGGATAAAGATGGTGTACCCAAAACGACTATGGCATGGGTACCAATAACTAAGTAATCTCGCATCATATGCAGGAATGGCTGTGGAGTACTATCATTCGTCTTTGGTACATTGATAGCGGTTGTTCAAGGCACATGACAGGAGACTTATCTCAGCTCACCGACTTGTAACATTTCAACGGTGGATTTGTCTCATTTGCGGGAGGAGAAAATGGTCAAATTACTCAATGAGGAACTGTGAGGAATGGTGTACTTTGTTTAATAAAGTTAATTATGTTCCAGAATTGAAGCATAGTCTTTTGAGCGTATCCCAGGTATATGATAATGGTTATTCAACTCACTTCACCGATAAAGGATGTTTAAATCTGAAACCTTGAGTTGTGATTCCAAAGGAATGAGTTTTACTAAAATCTGTACGTAGAGGAAATGCTTATGACATGACATGAACAGACCTCCATCTGAAAACTTTACTTGTGGCATCTTGTGGCATCGTCGTCTTGGACACGCTAACGCGAAAAACTTAAACCTTCTAGCTAAAATGGGTTTGGTAAGGGATTTACTGGTAAAAGATTTCCTAACCATATAAAAATGTGTTACTTGTGCAAAAGGAAAACATCACCGAAAACCTCATCATCCTAACTTGGTGAATATAATTGATTCTCTATTGCAGCTACTTCACATGGACCTGTTTGGCCCAGTGAACGTACTTAGTATTACTCACAAGGTTTACGTTTAGTGATAATTGATGACTACTCACGGTTTACTTGGGTTTTCTTTCCAGGAAACAAAATTGGGACTGCAAAAAAACTTAAACAGTTTATCATGTTGATGGAGAATCAGACCAACATGAAGGTGAGGAGATCCGTTGCGATAACGGGACCGAATTTATGAATGCGAACTGAACCACTACAGTGCTCAAAAAGAGATTGCGAGGCAATTAAGCTCCACAAGGATGCCACAGCAAAATGGAGTTACGTAAAGACGGAATCGCACCCTGATTGAAGCTGCTCACACTATGTTGTGTGATTCAAATCTTCCGACTTTCTTTTGGGTAGAGGCTTTGAATACGGCATGCTAAGTGCAAAACCGAGTTCTAGTCAACAAAGCACGCATTAAAATGCTCTACAAAGTTCTGTTTAATTACCTCGCAATCTATTTCGTTGGTTATGCTGGCAAAACTGCATATTGGGTTTACAACAAACAGACTAAGCAAATCGTGTAGTCGTTTGATGTGCGATGGCTCAAGGATAACGAAACGGAGCCTAGAGTGGGCCCAGACTGGGTATTTGACTATGAATCTTTATTTCGGTCTTTTAGGATATTTGATGATGTGTCTTTTAGTGATAATGCAGGTTTTACAGGTCCCTCTATGTACACTACTGGCCCTCATCCTCTTTGTTGGATGATGCAGAGGATGAGGGGGATGTTAAACCTGGGTCTTCATTTAAAGGCTCCAAAGACCCACTAGTACATCAAGCCCCTCCTGTTCTACAAAACTCAGCAACCGAGCCTAGCACCGCAACACAACCACACTCTTTTTCTGAAGACCTTCCTCTTACAACTGCAGGTCCTACACAATATGTGGATGATGAAGACTTGTCTTTCGACACCTTGGTCCCTGATTTTCATGATCCTATACCTCCTGAAAGTACTGGGGAGACAAATGATGAGGAATAATCTAATGAAGAAACTACGGAGGAAATCGAAACCGGCAATGTAACAGACTTACCTGGAGATCCATCTGTTCTTACCATGGCTATTCCTACTAGTGTTCAACGGGATCACCCATTAGAGAATATTTGGTCCTGTGAATGTTGGTATTCTAACAAGAAGTCAAATTGGTGACATCAACAAATGCTTATACTCGTGCTTCATTTCACAAATTGAGCCCAAAACTACTGTTGTGGCTCTCCAAGAACCTAGCTGGGTTGATGCTATGCAAGATGAACTTAACCAGTTTGAGAAGTTGAAGGTCTGGAAGTTGGTGAAGCTACCCCTAGGAAAACGACCTCTTGGTACTCGATGGGTGTACAGAAACAAGAGGGATGACAGCAGGGTGATTGTTAGAAATAAAGCAAGACTGGTAGTGCAAGCTTTCAGGTAAATTGAGGGGTTAGCCTATGATGAAGTGTATGCTCTTGTTGCCCGATTCGAAGCAATCAGAATTTTCCTTGCCTACACTTCGTTCAAAGGTTTTACTGTCTATCAGATGGATGTCAAGACATATTTTCTCTATGGAAAAGTGATAGAGGAGATCTATTTTGATCAGCCACCGTTTTTACAAATCAAAAATATCAAAGGCATGTGTACAAGCTTGACAAAGTGTTGTACGGTCTACACCAGGAACCTTGTGTATGGTATGCCATATTGACCGAACACTAGCTTGCTAATGGATACACTCGTGCCATCATTGATCAGATTTTGTTTGTTAAACGGGCTGAAGAGGATCAGATCCTACTGCAGATCTATGTGGATGCATTATGCAAAGAATTTGAAGAGGTGATGAAAAAGTAGTTTGAAATGAGCGCTCTAAGTGAAATAACTTTCTTTTTGGGTTTAAAAGTTCGTCAAAGTTCAAAGGGCATCCTGGTTCATCAGGGAAAGTACGAGGACGACATTCTTGCCAAATTTGATCTTAAAGAAGCAAAGCAAGCCCACACCCTAATGCCTGAGAGACCAGGTCTGACCCAAGATCTGGAAGGAGAAGTTGTGGAAGAGACCTTATACAGGTCGATGATTGGCTCTCTGATGTATCTGACAGCCATCAGACCGGATATCATGTTTGCCGTGTGTCAGTGTGCATATTATCAGGCTACTCCTACAACTTCTCATTTCAATGTTGTCAAGAGGATCTACAGATACCATAAGGGGAAACCCAGATTCGGTCTTTGGTATTCTAGAGATTCTCTCTTTATATTAATTGCCTTTTCTGATAGCGACCTTGGAAGTTGTGATATTGACATGAAATCAACTTCGGCAGGATGTCAATTTCTAGGTGAACTACTTATTGCTTGGAAATGTAAAAAGCAGCAGACAGTTTCTGTCTCAACAGCGAAGGCTGAATATGTTGCCGCTTCAGCATGCTGCTCCCAGGTGATTTTGATGCAACACCAACTGGTGGATCACGGTTTGGATTTCTCTCATACTCCCATTATATTGTGATAATGATGCAGCCATCCAGATTGTGAAAAATCCAGTTTATTTTTCAAAAACTAAGCATGTTTCCATAAAAGAACATTTAATCCAAGACTCGTACATCCAGGGTTTAATTGTTCTTGAACAAATTCATACTAACGACAATGTCGCATATCTTTTAACAAAACCGGTTGATTGAGCTCGTTTTGAAGCTCTTTTAGAACTGCTCAAAATGGTCCATTTTTTAGGATTGAACTTGGTCTTCAAAAAATAATTCTTAGTTTTATATTTGTAAACTTTTTCTTTAAATTTTTAATTTTAAGCAAAAATTTAGGGGGATGTATCCTAAGAAACATACAAAAACAATAAAAAAAATTCAAAAATACAAAAATTAAGTCGTTTCAGTATCTTAGTTTGTTTTTATTGTCAAAAATTCAATAATACGAAAATATGTCCTTTTGCGTCATATGAGAATGAAATAAATTTTCACATTTGGATTAAGGTTGGCTCATGTAAAGTGGGTATCGAAACGGTTTGGATTTGGTGTGATATGCTGGTAGGCTTGGTCCTGACGGCTGGAAAAATGACTGATCTTGTGAAGAACTTAAAGATAAGGTATGACCTCGGTAAGGAAAATCACATGGAATCGAGTACAATTTCTATTTGAATGCTTGTGTGATGTCCCGAAGCATAACACTGTGGTCTAGCTAGTTCTGAAACCTTTTCTGAAAAACTTGTGTATCTCCTCTGTTTTGCGTAAGCAATGACCTAGAGATGCTAGGCAACGAAGGCTTTTGCTGCATCCAAATATATGCTGACCTAGCTTTTCATTGTCGTGTTGTAGATCATGTTTCATCAAAAGAGATTTTTGTGTCCAAGGATGTACTGATTGTCCCTCTGCTGCATCCAGATATATGTTGACTTTGACACAGTTAGAACGTCATAAAAGAGACCCTCTAGAGTCCAAAACCCAAGACCCTTATCATCTGAGAAATCATTTGATTTGTATATTACACCAAATCTCTTCACGATCTATTCTTTTCTCTTCTCAATCGAGTCCTAGTCAAGGTTTCAGAATTCTAGAACAGATACTGTGCAAATATGTTATAGGAAAACTCCTTTCATGATATAGTGTACCACATATGATTCTGGGATTTGCTTGTAACTTCCTTAAGTGTTCATTATTAATACACAAAAACATGATAAAAGAATATCACAGATCATTATACAAGAAGGCCTAAGGCAATAAATTTTAGTGGACAAATATACCGGCAATTGCTAAAACCAGCTAAAGTAGATCGATGTTGATAAGTGCGGTTTGGCTCGAAACTTAGTGATTTGATCCCGTAAGCAAAATGTGTAAAGTTTTGTGTAGAATAAAATTGTCGTGATAGCTTTATTTTATTTTATTTTGTTTTTATTTTATTGTTTAAAAACTTGGACCAATTCGGACCCATTTACAAAATCCACCTCGAAAAGTTTTTAACAGTTTTGGGATCGGAGTCGGGCCGACCGCACGCGTATTGGGCACCATAAAATCTAAGCTCTTGTCCTTTTTTCATTATAAAAGGAAAGATACTTCACATCTTTCCACAAAGTCATGGTTTCCAAATAAAGAAATATCCTCTCCCCCCCCCCCTCTCTCTCTCTCTCACACACACACACACACACACTTCAGTTTCATAAGTCAACCGGTGATCAAAGATCAACAACTGACTAAATCTTGCTTTCCTTGTTGTTCAAAGGTATGTGAATATGTTTTGGTGATGATCACGTGGCCGTAGATAGAGTTCGGCAGTCACCGACGAACCGGTGATAATGAATGTTTAAGATGAGTAGGTTTTGTTCTTGTAAATGATGTTGATCTTGATTGCTAATGTCGAAATCTATATAAGGATCATGTTGCAAGATAAAAATACGTTTCAAAAGGGTGTGGAGATCATTAGAGAAGATGATCGGTAAGCCGGGTATAGGTTCTATGGCGGCACGTGAATTTCACGCGCCTTAGGATCGGTGATTAACTGGTAAAATACCTGGATTACCCTCGGGCACACAGAATCATTTATCTAAGTGTCCGAGTCCTCATAAAATTGTTTCCTATTATGCCCTCGAACACCCTCTTGAATCCGGATACACATGAAAAGGCCATTCTGTCCTTGGAAACCGTCTACCCGAACACTCACCTTCTACCCGGACACTATCGTCCAACCTAAACACAAATCTAGCCACCCGGACACACCCACCCGGACACCCACTCTCCACTCGGACACCCAACTCCACCTCGGACACCCATACCTGACTCGGACCCACCCACATTTTGGATCTTGTTGTTTGAGCCTAAGTAAATTTGAAAGTAGTTTCGAAACGATTTGTCATAAAATCAAAATCATTTTCATAGATTGTGAAAATTATTTTATTGACAAACATTGAAGAAAGTGTTTAAGGCTTGCAAATATCTTATACTAAAGTCTATGTCTTTGATATTGTTTCAATAATATCAAATATTTGATTAAATATGTTTGCAGAAATGGAAGTCACTGATGATGATAATGATGATGAGGATGATTCACCTAAAGTGCAAGTGACAAAGAAAAATTACTTTTCATATTTAGGCGAAAACGAGATGCAGTCGACGATACTTTGTGAGCTGAGGCAGATTGAAGAAATAGCATGGAAAATGTATTGGTGCATCAGGTTTCACTTTGGAGCTTCTGCTGTATCAATCGACGGCCGTAGCCCACATTTCTGCTGAAGCTGCGTGACTCATCCTTGTAAATATTATTGTAAAAAGGTGATCCACGGGTCAAAAAGTAGTCACTGTAGATGAACCTGGATAGGGCGAGAAGACAAGTGAAACTGACACTAACAAGAGCTTCGGATCAGGTTGGGGTAAACATTTTTTGGGTGTTGTAGATAAGTTAATAGACAGCAAGATGTAGAGATAGTGTTACCAAGACAACACAAACCTAGGGAGATATTGTTGGGCTATGTTATTAGAGGTTTACGTCTGTCTTGGACCATTAACTGTTTTAAGTTTGTCTAGTGGATTAGTTAGTGGGTTTCGGCCTATTGGGCCTTTGTAACTAGAAGCGCCCATGGGGTTTTTAGGTCTTTTGTGGGTTGCTAGTTATTTTGTGTTTTGTTCTCGTGTATCCGGTCTTGTGTACCAGACGAGTCCTAGAACTCGTTGCACTTTGATAATACAATCTTTCGATTTAAAGTTTCTTCTTTGTTCTTTACATTCAATCTTACTTTTCGCCTTCGATTGAGTGTTGTTTGATACCACGAAGAGAGGATCTTGGACTTACAACTTACCATATTAAGGGACCACAACTTCATCAAAACTATATCTTTCATCATCAAGTCTTCAATTTTGCTCCTTATGCATGCATCACGTTCATCATAGAGTTAAACGACCATCGACCTTGGTGTTGCACGCAACGTTGGTTTTCTCTTTTGTCTACTCAACGAGTGCATCAAAGCTGACCGATTTTCTACCCGTCGCCTCACACGAGTTACCTACTAGTCCTAATAAACCAGTTATCATTTTCCTAAAGTTCCATACAATTTTAAATTATGTGATGAGGTGGCAGTTTGTTTCTTGTTACCTAATGCTACCAACTCCAACAAAACTCTTAAATTAGCCGCCGATAACAGCTAAGCCATTGTTGACCCTCATTATTTTCTTCAAAACACAATCAATTGCTTATTACTTAATTCAATTTAAAATATATACACTAATCGGTATTTAAGTGGCTAATTAAATACTAAATAACACTTTAAATTTGCTTTTAGTTATTTAAATAAAAGCCTTTCGACAAAAGTTATTTATATAAAAGATAAATTCTACGTTTCCATTTTCATATTCTTTATTGTAACTTAGATAGAAACATATGTCTTAAAATGCTAGAAGAAAGTAACAAGTTGATTAAACGACAAGGAAAATGAATAAAAGAAATAAGTACACAACCGTTAATCCATTCATATTTGTATTTCTTTAATAATTTATACAAAGTGAACAAGTAAGATAAAATACCAAATTAACAAATACGTATTATTCTGATTCTTTTCTAAGTTATATATAGAAATTTCTTATTAAAAATACAAAAAATGTACGAAATCTTGAACATCAATGGGAGACCGGGTAGCCAATCCCATGTCTTTTGGAAGGAAAAACCACAAAGACCAAACTACAAAGAAGACCAAGCCCCAATGGAACAATGTCAAGAACCTCTTGAGCCTCATGACTCGGTCTTGGATAGAAGCAACTCACAACACTCCTATCTCTCATGGCTAATGTCACCAACACAAATACGGACACAAATGCGTGAATCCAATCAACCCCTCTCAACTTGTACTTTCGTAGGTCCGGTAAACCCGAGCCTGATGCCGCTGCGGTTTGGGAGTCGAACACCCACATGCCTTTGAACGTAGCAAACCCGTAAAACACTTGGCCATCGGATGTCTTGAAGCTGTCCGTGAAGCTTGCAAGGAAGCAAAAAGCGATAAGGAAGCCGAGGAGGATTGCAGTTAGTGGACGTGTGACCGCATCACACGAGCCGTGGTTGGTGAATATAGGTGTTACGGTTTGGAGGGCTAAGAGGGTCCCGGTTGGTAGGAGGTTGGCTAGTTGGGCTGTGCTGGCTAGGGTTTGTGATATGGCCCATTGTGACAATGTGGGTTGTGGTGGTGGTGGCGGTTTAGGGCTTTCGGGGACGTCAGTTTCCACTTCGTCATCCGAGGACGACGCGGTTGTTACCGGTCTAGCTCTTAGAGACATGGCGTGTATGTTGATGTATAACTAACTATAATTGTGAACTTGTAATATGTATTATGGTATTGGTGTAAGGTGACCGTCGTGTATTTATAAGGGAGAATTAAAGACAAAGATGGAAGAAAAGGTATAGGGTTAGGTGTTTCCGTAGATATTAGCACAATAGTTTTGAAGGCTTCAAGATTCAATCGTCTAGTTTAATAATCTAACACTCGTTGTCATTTTCAGTTTTTCACATGTGGAAAAGTATTGGTCTTGGGTTTATGTATTAAACAATTTCCACTTTCTTTATATCTACTTTTTTTTATGGTCAACGAATTCTACGGTCACGTTTTCTCAAAAACACGTCTTATATTAGTTTGGACAACATGTTCTTTTTATGGATTTGATATATATTTGTATTCATAAAACAACAATAAAGTGTTTCAACTTTTCTTCATGCTTTACTAGTGTTTTCCTATATATATATATATATATATATATATATATATATATATATATATATATATATATATATATATATATATATATATATATTAAAAGGTGGGGTATTTGAACGGTACTTATGGCATTTTTGTCATATGAAGGTTTTTTAAGAGGCTTTTTTGTCTTTTGTCTCCCTTAAGACTTCTGCTTCTCTCATTTTTCTATGCACTTTCTTCTCTTCATTCTTTGTTTCTCTCTTTAAATTCTTCATCTTTGTTGATTCCCAGGGTGATTTCCTCCAATCTAGAACCTCTAAAACTCTTGAAAAGACTCGAGTGGGGTTGTGGTGATGGTTTGCGATCGAAGATAGCTTGGTCGTGTGCTGTTTGGTTCGGCCGAGGTCACGGGGAGGGATGGAGTGTGTGTGTGTATTGAGTGTGTTAGCTTGTTAGTTGTTGTGGTGTGAAGGAACAATGGGTGTTGCTCCAATATATATAATATATATAGCTGAGAGTGAGGGATAGGTTAGAAGAGTTTGAATTTGTTTTAGAAAGGTTAACCTTATAATACCTTGATGTGCATATAGTTGTTACCTTGTTCATGAAATTAGTTGACTCAAAGAAAAAGACTCATGCATGCCTTATATGTAGGTGATCTTGGCCGATTTTTAGGAGTAGGATCAAGACATTTTAGGAGGTAAAATGGGTATGGGGAAGAGTTGTGGAATGGTAAGAGTTATTGTTGGTGCAAGGCATAGGTTAAGGTGTTTTGTAGGTTAGTGTGTGTGTGTGTATATATGTATCGTATGTATATGTGTGTATATAATGTTCATTGTATGAGTTGTCCGTGTCAATACTCATATGTACATGTGAAGCCGTGTATATATACATGTATGTATGCATCTAGATTGGTCTTGTTTTATCTCAAACAAACATACATATATATATATACACAAACACACACATATATATACACTTGCTAATGTGTATACATACAGATTGATATCGTATGGGATATGTATGCATATATATGATGTTTACTTTGCGGTTTAGTCTCGTTTCATCATATATATTTATACCTAGGCCGATTATACATATGTATGTATGTGTGTGTGTGTGTGATAGGTATTTCGAATCCAATATGTTTATTTATATGAAAGCCGATTTGGGCATGTTTGTAGGTGTACCGGTTATGGTTGTTGATTGATAACACACATGAAATGTTAATAGTCTAGTATTGATCACATAAAATGTCATCTGTTAATGTTCCAAAACATTTGTTAGATTTAGGTTTAAACTCATGTTACATATGTTTTGGGCTCTGAATTGGTATATGGTAACATTATGTGAATTCATGTGTCGAATATACATAAAATGCCCTACATATATTCGGGCTTTTGCATGGAGTTGAATAGTTTCCAATTTAGATATTGGCACGTGTGATCTCGTTTTGTTTGTACGCAATCATTGGGCATTTGGTTGCTCTCTGTTGAGCGTATTATTGGCTTGGTTGTCATTATCAATTATTTTAGAATTATTCGGGTGTTGCATGCGTAAATGGAAAAATGTAATGAATTCCTGAACTATCTTGGGCTTTGCTAGACTCGGGGTGACACATTTATTGTAAAGATGTCTAATGCATAACTGAAAATGACAAAATTGTGATTATATGTTTTGTTGAACTAGTGTAACATACATATGTTGGGACTTGTTAACCCCTAATTAATGTGACAATGTTTGACCTAATGTGACAATCTTCGGCTTAATCCGACATTACTTAACCTAATGCATGAGGCCGACTTTTATTGTTCTTTGAAATGGTGTGATGATGTTTTGGATAAGGTAGTAGCACAGGATAAACCAATGGTTTGACATGCCGATCTGAAACATATCTTGGGCATAAGAAACTCTACGTGCACGGTGCTTAGGGGGTGCAAGCTAACAAAAGAACATTGATAATATGGCTCGCAAAACAAGTGTAATCATGTTTAACATGTCAGGGGCAACACGATTAACACATTACACAACAATAAAACATGAAACCAACTCGTTTAACCATTTTATACCTCATATATATAATCTTTTATGTGTTATATGTATCAAGAATGAGAAATGATGGAGCCTAGCCTTTTAATTTTAATTCATTTTTTAAAAATCAATAATTACATAGTAACTTTTTATTAAACACATTTAATAATATCATAAACAGGTTACCAACTTTCAGCCCTAATTGGATTGGATAACAATACACATGGCTTTAAGTATAGTAGCACACTACTTCGGAGAAACACCCTTATGCCACAAGCTCGCAAAAGATATAATCGTCACCATAGCTTTGGCTCTAGAATTACATACCATCTTGACCTATGGTTCTAATACCCTATAACCATCTCTAAAGTTATGACTTTAGAACCATAACCAATCCTAACATTCATAATCCTTGCAGTTGCTCAAGCTTAGGGTTATATACACTGCTCGACTTTAAGCACCACGCCTTCTAGATCCACAACCTCAAACAACCATACAACCTCCTGTTTTCTTGCTTCAGAAGGTCACTTATGCAAGCATTTTTACCATTGGCCTAACTTTTTACCAGGGTAAAGAGTGCAAGCTCAGGAGCATGCAAGTAAGTGAGGCATGCATGCAAATAGTATTTGGGGCAGTAGATGGTCTGACATATCATAATCCATCCGCCTACTCAGATAGCGCATTATGCCTCAAACGATTTAATGCCCTATGCCCTAAACTAGTAAAATTCCTTGATAAGAAATCTACTCTACATATGTTGTTGGACGTACCACATGGCACAACAATCCAAATAAAAGGTAAGTATAAATATTCATCTTCCCCAAGGAACTCAGGAAATGTTATCTTTCCTACGATCACTTATACATGATTTTTTTCCTATCTTATACACATGCACACACGCACACTTATATTCACGTTGGAGTTTGTATACATAAAGGAATCTCTTCTTAGTATGGTGATACTAACGTGTAACTTGCTACTGATGAAGTTGATCTCGTTAATCCAGTCAAATGTTGCAACCCATATGTTACAAATCCTTTATACTAGTGTATGTTTGAAGCAATCTTGGTTCAAAGGACAACTTCAAACATTATTCTACAATAGCGATTCATATATATATATAATTTAATTTTAACAGTTTATTTGACCTGCGCTTCACGGCGGTAAGTTACGAAATGGCAGATAGGTTAGCTTTTTAATATCGTCTTTGGTTAGCGATCAGCATAACCATTATCATCATGCAGACTGTCAACCTCCTCCTCCACCACCATCATCATCATCACCACCACCACCACCACCATCACCACCACTATCATCATCTTCATCATATGTATTCTTATGGATCTAAGACGGCCACCTAGTATACACCGCATGTCAAGACCATTGTGTCACCTACCTCAGTCACCACCACTAGTTGACTGGCCAACCCCTGAGCGGAAGTTACGGTCGAGTCAAAATAGTATTTATAAAGTCCTAATTACCTCAAACTATGTAGCTAATGGTAACAAGGGTGTCAAACCATGAAGATTCTGTGGTCGGTTAAAATGGTTCTTAGTTGATTTGAAACGTCACTTTATGAAGATGTTCACTTAATTATGAAGTTGCGGTTTTGTTAATTTAAGAAGTTTATTTGAGAGGTGTGAAGAAAATAATGATTCAAGGTTATTATTGAAAGAGTGAAAAACAAATACTTGATTAAAATATTAAAATGAAAATCATGGATTGTACACAATGATATGAAAATGGAGATTACACCGGGTTCAACAAGAAACCTAGAGTTATATCACAAATTGGGATTAATTAGATGATTGCAATGAGGATCAACGGGTTAATTGTTTCAATAGGCTTAGGTGTTAAGTTTCATCAACATCAAAGATGAACTAAACTACACTTCATTACTCTAGAACATATAAACCCTAATGACATGCTAAAGCACAATTGACCGAATCTATTTCACTAGTAATTGACACAACAAACAATTATAAAAGTGAATTCAAAACAATATTAACACAATAAACATGTTTGTTCTGTTGTGTGACAACCGTCACCCTCATCTGGTTCTTGCATTTTCTTTCGTTTTCGATTTTGATAAAAGCTTTAGATTCTGTGGATCATTACATTATTATCTGGAAGTTGTAACGTTATAATCGAACACGTATATTTTTTTAAACGTTATTTAAGCATATATTGAATTGTTATTTTTAAAAGTTCTCATTTTAAAGTTTATTTAATTTTGATAAATTTAAATGTTTAACATTTAACGAAGGTTTGGTGAATTATCAAAGAAAAAAAATCTTTTTAAGTCAAACATTTATAAAAACATAAGTTTATTAAGTAAAATGGGTAAAAAAAATTTAAAAAGTTTTGAAAACTTTAAGTTAAGTTAACCGAGTTAACTTGTTATAAAGAAAAAGTTAACCAAAACATAAGATAATTAACTTAGTTAAAACCTGATGGACCATTCTTGCTAATCCTAAAAATTTTAATACAACTTCTTTCCCCCTTGAACTGATTCCGACGACCCTCTTTGGCCGGATTCGGTGACCCAAAACCACGTGAAGTGAATGTCAAGTTTAAAGCAGCCATTTTTTCTTTGTTTTAACCCTTATGTAATGTTCCCAATCGTTATAATGACCGTTCCCAAGTCCGTTAAAGAATTTATACGTGTTTTAATCACGACTTGATTGGGTTATCATTATGTAACCGTCAAGCTAATAACATCGAAGCAAACGTTCTTCTTCACTTGGTTAACCTATAAATTGATCACTTCAAATCGTTTTCCAATCTTTAACCATCAAAAACCCTCTATAATATCAACACAATTATGTTCAAAGATCCTCTAACTTGGTGATTTAAAGTCTCATCGGCTGATTCTCTGTCTACATCAAAACGTAAGTTTTTAATCGATTCTTCCATACATTGATCTTGTTTGCATCTTCTGAACATTAACCCTATGACTGTATTGGTTATCGTTTTCATAATCGAGTTAATTATGGGGTGTTCTTGGTCTAGGGTTTATGTTAGATAATTAGGGATGAAGGACTAGTTCGAATATTGATAAATATATCTGCTTTCGGGTAAATTACAAAACTGGTCAATGGCTCAGCGGTATGAGTTTATGTCATAAATTATTGTGGCTGGGAGACCCGGGTTCGACCCAGGCACCCACACGGTTTTTAGTCCTTTTATTTTGTTTTCTTTTTGTTATATTTATAACCTATAAACCAATAAAATATTCATAATAAATTTATTTTAAGTCCAAAAATTACGAAATTTTAGGTGTAGACTCTTAACATCCTAAATAAATTGTCATTCTTTTATTTTCTAAAAGAAAATTTAATTTCTTATTTTCATTAAATTAAAATATATTAATGATAATGAATTGATTAAAAATTCATTTAAATGATTTTAAACCCAAAATTTTTAGGAAATTATTTAAAAACATCAGGAAGTTAAATAAAAATTATTTGTCTAGAAAACATATATTTTTATTAATGTTCCTAATTTTGATTATTTAAACATGATTTAAATTCATAAATCAGTTTTAAATAAAAATAAAATGAGAAAAATTTTAGAAAATTAATTTTGATAATTTTTAATCAGAATTTATTTAATGTTCACAAAAATATCATTTTTGAACCATATTTTGTATTTTAATTATATTTATGCTTATTTAAATAAAATAAATCATTTATTAACTCATTATACTTAAATTATGGTTTATAAATATATTTTTTTATAAAATAGAAATATTTATATGTTGAAAGCATAATCATTGTTTATTGACTCATTTGTGTAATGTATAATTATTCGTAATTATTGTAATTATTTACAATTATATTGTACAACAATTAATTTAATTCTTTTTTACCCATTTATTTGGAGTTGCTTTATAACTAAATATTCAATTGTTAATAATTATATTACGTTATCATGTCTATAGACTTTTATCATATTATTTTTGGATATACAAGTTTAATATTAATTTAATTTATCGTAAAAAGCCTAATTCCCCAAATCGCCTTAGAAAACCCTAATTCCCTAGACCCTAGATGCCTTAGACTTTCTAGACATTTCCCTTATTATTATTCTTAAACGTTATAGGTAGAATTCCTCGGAGTTCTCAGTTCCTTAACTCACAACAATTTAAGTTGGATTTGGATCGCTTTCGCAAGCTGTGAGTATACTTAACCCCTTTTTTTCATTTTTTTACACTTTTCGGGTGAAATATGTACACATATACAAACTTACACATACACTTACATATAAAGTTTTATACATTTACAATTCATATACGTGTCTCGTTATCTTTGTGCTTTATGCTAGACTTAAACGTAGTTTACTTACATTGTTTGCTCGAAATCGTTATCTAGACCTAACTTTAGGCTATGTTGCTCAAATGTTCTAATGATCGAATGCTTAAATGCTCAAACTGACGTAACTTAGGTTACGGTGCTCAAATAGACGTAACACATGTTACGGTGCTCAAATCATTTTTAAACGTGTTAGGATGCTTGTTTTGAATCATATTCGTTTGACTTTATCATGTTTGTTGTTAGGATCTGAGTTTGATTGTTTTGATTTGTTTAGAGTAGAATGAGAATTGAATGAAGTGAATATATATGGAAAGTGCAGCGGAATGATAAACTATAATCAAAACAAAAGGAATAAATGTTTTCTTAATCGAAAGCTTTCATTAAATTGAAAGATTACAATCAAATACAAGTACTCCCCCTCAGCCTGATCACACAGTGATTGTTTGTCTGAGAGAATGTTGTGTGTGACCAATAGAACAGTACAAGCATTGTTCTATTTATAGACAAATCTAAACCACTGGTGTAACACCCCAACCGATGGCGGAAACATCGGGATGTCACGTATTGATGATTGTTCAGTAGCACATGGTGAATAATAAATTTCATTAAATGATTTAAATAAATTTCATACAATTGTTCTACAAGAATTTGTACATCAAAATGAATAATACTATGCACACATCTTCAAGCATTAACTCAATCTTCAAGCAAATATAACCTGAAACATGTTAAATTTGAAAATATTTTGGGTCAACAAAATGTTGGTGAGAATACATAGGTTTTTGAATAAAATTGATAACAATAGTTTGTACAACAATCACAGTTGTATAATGATAGAGTATGAGTTCGACATGTAACAATGCGTCTTTTGTACAATCAAACCTTGTGTCGACTGAGGACTAACTCGCAAGTTAGTTAAATGTTGTTACTGTTATCGATCATCCCTGAATTTATGCGGGGGGATGGGTTTGTCAGACCTATAGCGCTATAATCTAAACAGGCGGCTTGATCATTGTTAATGATTGTACTGTGTCTTTTTGTTACAGTCAAATGATAGAATGATAGTGTAATTGAATCACAAGTAAGTATGAGTAAATGATAGTATAAAATGTTTAAACATGTTTCACCCCAAAAATAGTGAAAAATAGAAAAAAGGGGCTATGTAAACTCACCTTAGCAAAATGTTAAGTCTCGTGAAATAGAGTATGTGTTACCCAACAATGCCAAGTATTACCCTATAATTAAGGTAATAAATATGTCTAAGTCTTTCTAGTCTACAAATATATTCTAGGGTTTTGAATTGGGGATAAGTGTTCGTTTGATTAATAAATAAAATGTTTAATAATTAAGAGAAATTTGATAAATAAATAAACAAAAGTCGTTTTGTAAATTTTAAATTAAAGATGGTCACAATATAAAGTTTTAAGTATGAAAATAATTTTTATAAAATTATTTTCTTTAAAAAAGAATATTAAATCTATTTATTTTAAATTGTCAAAATATAACTTTAATATTTAAAAATACTAAAATTAAAGAATTATTAAATTAAAAATTGTATTTCTGTTCCAAATAAATAGAAATAATTTATATAAAATTTTGGTGCAAAAATATTGAAAAATGAATTTATTATGATTTATTTATGATTAAAACTAACATAAATTGATTAAAAATAGTAAATAAATGATTTTTCAGAAATAAAATTCATTTCAGAAAAGTTTAATGTTATAAAAACTCAGAATAATTTTTGTGGAAATTTATATAATTGTTTTGATATTTTTATAGAATTTTATAAATAAAATATAATAAACTTGAATTATTTATTATATATATTAAATAAATAAATTTTGGAAAACTAAAAATTGTATGTTAAACTTTTCCACTAGAATAATATAAAATAATTTTTTTTAAAATTTATAAAAGAGTTTTAGTATTTTAAAAATACAAGGAAATATATATATATATATATACTTAAAAAAAAATGTTTGTTGATGCCGTGGATCGAACCCGCATGATTCCGTTTAACAACAACAGACACAACCACTTGATCTAGATCAGTGATTGTGTTGGATTTGTGTTTGATTAAAATGAATAACCCATTTCAGTACGTGTTCTTCCCCAATTATAAACGATCGTGCCCTAGAATTAACAATCACTTGATTCACACAACAATAACCCAATTAATCATAGGGTTATTGTTGTGTGTATGCCGAGGAACAAAACCCATAAGAAATACATCACTTACAGAAACGATTAGCGTCTAGAAGTGTGGTCAACTGAAAAGTCAACGAGCGAATGATTATGATCATGCACGAGTGTAAACAGGAATTGAAAGTGAGGTTTTGATTTTCGGCATTGTGAGACAAGTTTCGAAGGGTCAATTTATACTACAAGACTTGCGTGAACGAATTTGGAAGTTTGACGCATAATAGCGTGAATGTCGTTCGAATTGGTCAAACCTCGAGTTGTAATTGCGTAACTAGGGTGTAGATCCGGGCGAAATTGATTGTGGGTTTAAAGGGGACATTTTAATTTGGTCCTGGTTCCCAAAAATGGGTGGATACCGGGTCGGGTCTTCGGATCCCTTTTGTTTGTCGCGATCAGTAGCAGGGAAGAAGGAGGAGTCACTTTGGGCCGGGTTTTAAAGAGTTATATTAATTACGCGTGAGGTTCTATCACCAAGGGACTTGCAGAGCAGTTGGTAAGTCATGAGGGGAGTTTGTGAAGGTTTCCAGGTTCGAGTCCTGGGAGGCCGTTTTTTTTTTAAACAAAAAGGGAAGGGACAAGGGAGATGGGCCTGGACTTGGTTGTGCAGAAGATGCGCCGGTTATGGATCAGAATTTTTAAAAGGGTTTTGGGTGGGCTCCAAGTATGGGTAAAGGGATGGTTGGGTTGGGTTTGTAGGTTGAGTTTAGAGGTGTTGGTTTTATTATTGTTATTATTATTATTATTATTATTATTATTATTATTATCAATACTATTAAATTATTATTATTAATACTATTATTATTATTATTATTACATATATACATATATATATATATATATAAGTTGGGTGGTAGAAAAATAAAAACTTAGGCATATTAGTATAAAATTAATGATAAAGTAAGGGCTTTTACGTATTAGAATTTGGGAAAAATTTTGCGATGTTACAACTGGTGACCTAGGCTGATGTCACCTAAGATAGTAACTTCTAACAGAATAACAACATAAAACATCTGCCCTATACAAACTACTGTTATATTACAAAACACTGTAAGGTAAACTACTGTTGAGGGAAAACTCTGATGGTCTTGTATCATCTGTTGGAGCCTAAGTGTTGTTGGCTCCAACAGACCTTTAGTCTTCAGTACTTGATCAGCAGTTGTTCTTCATCAGACCTTTGGTCAGCAGTTGTTCTCTATCAGTTGTTATCCAGCAGTCCTTTATAGCAGTAGTTGTCATAGCAGTTGTTAGGGTGGAACAGTTGTTAGGGTCAACAGTCTTTTGGGAAGAGTATGTTGTAAAGACTGTTTATTTATGTGGATCAACTGTTAGTATATTTTGGCTTTTCAATCATCTGTTCTTCTTCAGGTCAGCAGACCCAACACATGTTACGGTGCTCAAATCATTTTTAAACGTGTTAGGATGCTTGTTTTGAATCATATTCGTTTGACTTTATCATGTTTGTTTACTACGTGTTTACATAATGCCTTGATAAATCTTGACATATTAGTTATAAAACATATTCTTTAAACTTATGTTATACGTATACAAACCAAGTATGCTCACCAACATTATTTATGTTGACAAAATTATTTTCGTACATGTCTCATGTTGATTGTTAAGATATTTCATGTAGGAAATGTTGATTGACAACTATACCCCTTTCATCAGTTTTGTTTTTGAAGACCCACTTTGTACCTATTGGACAAACATCCTTAGGCAGTGGTACAAGTTCCCATACTTGTTGTCTTTTAAACTGAAGGAGCTCTTCTTGCATAGCTTCTACCCAACTGTTGTCTTTTAGTGCCTCTTGGTACTTGACAGGTAGTGTGAGAGATAGAAAACCTGTAAAAAGACAGATATTTGAGGATTGGCTTCTTGTTATCACACCCTCTCTGATGTTGCCAATGATATGGTCTGGTGGATGAGCTCTTAGGTAGATTAGATCTCCCTGATATGGTATGATGGCATTTTGTGGTGAAGGACAGAGGTTTGATGACTCTGTTGGTGTAACATCTGTTTGCACTTCTGTAGTGCCATCAGATGTTTGAAATGGAAGTGGGGGAATGGGTCCAAGTGGTGTAAAACTGGACTGACTTTTGTCAACAGATGTTTGACTTTTGTCAATAGATGATTGTGTAGTGGTTGTGAGAGGTGAAGCAGTGGTTTGAGGGTAAGACTGGCCAACAGTGGTTGACTCAGTTATGACAGAGTTTTGACAGTTGTTTTGATCAGCTGCTTCCTCTGATGCAGAATAGATTTTATAGTGACTGGGGATCATAATATATGTTCTGTAATCTTGTTGTGGAGATTGTAGAGTACCTGCATTGTTAGTTTTAACAGTGATATCTTCAAATTTGAATTTATCTAAATCAAACAACTCAGCAGGATTTGCTGGGATTTTTAGGGATGAAAGTTCATTGAACTTTACATTCAGAGTTTCTTCTATTGTCCTGGTCCTTGTGTTAAATAGTTTATAGGCCTTGGTAGTAGAAGAATATCCCAGAAAATATCCACAATCTACTTTGGCTGCAAATTTTGAAATGGAATCTTTGAGATTTAAAATGAAACATGGCAGCCAAAGATTTTGAAAAATGAGATTAATGGTTTGATTTTGAACAAAATTTCATAAGCAGTCTTTTGATGTCTTGGGTTGATCAAAACTTTGTTTTGAACATAGCAAGCAGTGTTTATAGCTTCTGCCCAGAAGGACAGTGGCAAACCAGAATCTGCTAGCATGGTTCTTGCAGCTTCAATAAGAGTTCTATTTTTCCTCTCAACCACCCCATTTTGCTCTGGTGTTCTTGGGATGTTGTACTGCCTCACAATCCCTTTTGACACACAGAAGTCATCCAACTCCTTATTTTTAAACTCGGTTCCATTGTCACTTCTAAAAACTTTTACTGGCAAGTCATATTGTTTTTCAACTTTGGTGACAAAGTCCTTCAAGATACATGCAGTCTCATCCTTAGAGTGTAAAAAGTAAGTCCATGTAAACCTAGAAAAATCATCAACTATGACAAGACAAAATATTTTTCTTCTTAGACTCATGATTTTAACTGGGCCAAACAAGTCCATGTGCAACAATTGTAGACATTGACTTGTTTTGGACTCATCAATGGATTTGTAAGAGCTTTTATGTTGTTTTCCTTTTAAACAGGAAACACAATGCTCATCACATTTGAATTCTTTTGATGGTAAACCTCTGACAAGGCTTTGTTTGGAGAGTGAGTTGATAGTTTGAATGTTGGTATGACCCAGTCTCCTATGCCACAATTCTGTTTCCTTTGTGGAGGCAGCAGAAAACAAACAGACATTTGCCATAGGATTGTCCTTCAACATATCAACTACATACCCATTGCCACGTCTATGAGCAACAAGTTGTGCTTTGCTCTCAGCAATGATGGTATCAATCTTTTTCACCACTTCTGGCCCAATAATCTTACAAGTTTTCTTAGTGAAGAATGGGCCATAACCTTTGTCACTCATTTGTGAAACACTAAGAAGATTAAATTTAAGATTATCAATAAGATTGACATTTTCAAACTTGAGTTTCCCAGCTTGAACAGTCCCTGAACCCAACACCTTACCTTTTGAATCATTACTAAAGGATATATCACCCCTCCATGAGCTAAGAAGTCCAGAAGAAGGGCTCTACATCCTGTCATGTGCCTGGAGCCTCCACTATCTACATACCAAAGACTATCTAAACAAGCTGAAGCTCCCTGCACAGCAGTAATGAATTAGTTTTGGTGAGTGTCCAAAGCCAAGTTGGCTTTGGATGGGTCCTCAGACTTTTCAGACTCAAGCTTTGGAAGGTGATCAGTGGTTTGAACTAGTTTTTGAATCAAGTTCAACAACTGTTGATGACCATTTGCAAGTGCTTGAATGTCAACACTTGGGGCAACAGTTGTTTGATCACTTCCAGACAGATGATAATACCCATAGGTATTTCTGTTCACTCTTGGTTTAGAAGGTCTTTTTAGTTCCTCATAGACATGTGACAGATTATGACATGGTGGTTGTCCATATCCTCTTGGGTACTTGCTTGTGGGTGGAGCATCTGTTACTTGGACATCTCTGGGAGCAGATGTTTCAAGACTTTTGGTAATAGATGTTTGGACTGGTGTGAAGGTCTGTTTGGGCTTTCCTTTTGAAGTACTCACCACCTGACTTGCAAGAGTTTTAGCCTTGTATTCTTGTATTTTGACATCAAAATTTTTGAGATACAGACACTCTTTAGTTTTGTGATTCTTTTTCCCACATATTGAACATGTGGCTTTGGAATCACATGCACTTGTTCCTTTGTTAATATCATATGCTTTTAGAAGAAAACAGTTTTTAGTAACATGATTCTTCTTTTCACAGAAATCACAGAACACGTGGATAGACTTTTCTTTCTTTTTCCCTTTTTCAACCTTCTTTTCAACAGATGTTTGAGCATCTACTGGAAGGTTTTTCAAGGGAATGATCTTTGCCTGAGGTGCTGTCTTTCCCTCAGGAGTTTTGAAATCAACAGGTTTAAAGTTCTCAAGAGTACCACACTCATCAGACCAAGTAGGTTTAAATTCATAATTTTCAAGTTCAGTGAATGATGAGGAACCTTCTGGTTTTTCTAGAACAATTTTCTTACCATTGGGTTTAGTGATTTTAATCTCTTGACCCTTCAAATTTGTTGGTACTATCTCAACTAACTTTTGATCCCTTTTGTCAGTGTTTTCTAAAGCTGGAGCAGTGGTTTTAAAACCAAAACCAAGCTTCACATGACTTTTGGTTTGTTTGTTGAGTAGCATTTCAAAACCTCTACATGATTCCACCCATTTCTGACATTCAACTTGGGTGGACTTAAGCTCACTTTTACAACTCTGATATTTTGTTATCATAGTTTGGAGCTGGTCTTTGGTTATGGTTGCTTCATGTTTTAAGCTGCTTATTTCAGATTCTTTTTCAGTTAAATTTGTTTTTAACTCTTTTGAAAGTTTCTCAAATTTAACTTCATCATCTAAAATTTTCTTTCTAAGGTTTTCATTCACCTCTTTGAAGTTAGCAAATGCTATTACACATTTGTCAGAACATAAATCTTTAAGAATTTGAGGAGATACCTTAGCAGCAGCCATCAATGCACAATCACACTTGCACTCACAATCATCAGATGCACCCCAAGGATCTGAGAGATTCACAACATCTTCTTCAGGTTTTTCACCTGCAACTACTTCATCAACAACATCATCAGTCACAACTTTAGATTCAGTCACCACCTCCTCAGATTCAACTTCTTCTACCATAGACATGAAACAAAAAATTTCTGGTTCATTTTCAGCTTTGGCAACTAATGCAAAATTTTCATCTGTTAACTCATCTGGTAGACTGCTCCAATCAACAAAGCCTTGTGTGAAGAAGCTCTGTTGACTGGTCTCTGCAGGAGCAGAGGATGAAGCAATAGTCATTGGCACAGGTGCCTGAACAACAGGTGTTTGCACATAGTGGATCTGAGGAACAGTGTTTGAGGACTGTGCAAAATGAGCAGTGTTTTGCACATTTGGTCCAGGGGTATTATAGGAATTTTGATAAGTGTTGGTCTGAGGCCTTTGATTTGGATAGGTAATTATAGGTGTACCATGTTGACTCCTACATTCCCTAGCAAAATGACCAAGTCTATGACATTTATAACACTTTATCTTTGATTTATCCAACCCCACCTTTGATCTGCCAGTTAACCCTGGAAACCTTCTCCCAGTTTTCTTGTAAAAATTGTTAGTTCTTACACTGAGAAGGGCCAATTGGTGCATAATGTCCATTTCTTCCAAATCATCAGGGTCAAAGTATTTTAGGTCATCATACTCAAAGGATATGTTATCAGATGCCTGGATATCACCACCACTTGCTGTAAAAGCATAGATTGGTGAATAAGAATCAGAGTTAAAACCTGAGTTAAAACCTGAAGTTATGTCAATGAAATGATCATAACTCTGATCCTTAGTATTTCCAGGCACCTCATCATGACCCAAAAGTGTTTTATTACCAAATATATAATCATCAGACACTTTTCCAGAGTCCTGGAGCTTCTTTTTCTAGTTAAGCTCTCTCTCATAGGTCAAGAGCTTACCATGAAGCTGGGTCAGTGATAGGTCCTTGAATCCAATTGAGTTTCTCATAACTATAGCAATAGTGTCCTATTTATCTGGTAGTGATCTTAAAAACCTATGGTTCAAGGTTGAATGAGGATAAGTTAGACCAACCAGTTTTAGTTCACTAATGAGACAGTTAAACCTCTCAAATTGTTGAGTTAATGACTCTCCCTTAACATGACTGAATGTTTCACATTGTTGGTTAAGTATTTCACGATTGTTTTCAATAACCTCTTCAGTCCCACCAAATTGTTCTTTCAGTGCATCCCACAACTCCTTTGCACTGTTACAGTGTAACAGCCCAGCATATATATCATTGGGTAGAGCCATGGCCACAATACTGAAGGCCTTAGCATCTAACTCAATTTTCTGAAAATCCTGGTCGGAGTAGTTTTCAAGTTTCTTAGGCTCCTGAACCTTGGGATCTTCGGTACTCGGCACCATCGGAACATTTGGTCCGAAGATAACCGACTTCCAACACCCAGTGTTCTGTTGAGCTAGAACATGGCTCATCCAACGTTGCCAGATATTGTATTCAGATCTGACAAGCATCGGTGGCTTGTTGTTCGTGCCAGTGTTGTGTGGATCGTGATTGATTGAAGCCATTCTCTGATTTTTCGAAAACAAAGTCTGTTTATAACCGGTTGAATCGAAAATAAACTATTACTCTGTTTTCAATCCGACAAACAAACGATATCAATAATTGTAAGCTGATCTGTTTATATTAAATTGATTGATTAGATCGAATTTAATTGACCAAGCTCTGATACCAATTGTTAGGATCTGAGTTTGATTGTTTTGATTTGTTTAGAGTAGAATGAGAATTGAATGAAGTGAATATATATGGAAAGTGCAGCGGAATGATAAACTATAATCAAAAACAAAAGGAATAAATGTTTTCTTAATCGAAAGCTTTCATTAAATTGAAAGATTACAATCAAATACAAGTACTCCCCCTCAGCCTGATCACACAGTGATTGTTTGTCTGAGAGAATGTTGTGTGTGACCAATAGAACAGTACAAGCACTGTTCTATTTATAGAGAAATCTAAACCACTGGTGACCTAGGCTGACGTCACCTAAGATAGTGACCTCTAACAGAATAACAACATAAAACATCTGCCCTATACAAACTACTGTTATATTACAAAACACTGTAAGGTAAACTACTATTGAGGGAAAACTCAGATGGTCTTGTATCATCTGTTGGAGCCTAAGTGTTGTTGGCTCCAACAGACCTTTAGTCTTTAGTACTTGATCAGCAGTTGTTCTTCATCAGACCTTTGGTCAGCAGTTGTTCTCTATCAGTTGTTATCCAGCAGTCCTTTGTAGCAGCAGTTGTCATAGCAGTTGTTTGGGTGGAACAGTTGTTAGGGTCAACAGTCTTTTGGGAAGAGTATGTTGTAAAGACTGTTTATTTATGTGGATCAACTATTAGTATATTTTGGCTTTTCAATCATCTGTTCTTCTTCAGGTTAGTAGACCCAACACATGTTACGGTGCTCAAATCATTTTTAATCGTGTTAGGATGCTTGTTTTGAATCATATTCGTTTGACTTTATCATGTTTGTTTACTACGTTTTTACATAATACCTTGATAAATCTTGACATATTAGTTATAAAACATATTCTTTAAACTTATGTTATACGTATACAAACCAAGTATGCTCACCAACATTATTTATGTTGACAAAATTATTTTCGTACATGTCTCATGTTGATTGTTAAGATAGTTCATGTAGGAAATGTGGACTTAGTAAAGTCTTAATCAAGACAACGTGTGAAATAGTATTTGTACTTGATGATATTTGTAATTCTAACTTAAAGCATTGAATAAAATATTTAGACTTTAGTACCATGTGCTTTTGAACAATCGTCATTATGTGTCACATCGATGTTTCCACAATCGGTTAGGGTCTTACAGATTGGTATCAGAACCGTGGTTATAGGATAGGGAATTAGGTTATTAGTAAAATGACCTAGACTATAACTAAGAACCCATATACTTGAGCTTACTTGAGTTTATGTGTTTAATTACTCCATTAACCTTTCACCTTTGTCATCTCTTATTTTTTCCCCTACCTCTCTCAATTTCTTTCTTTCTTCATCATGGGTTTTGAGGATGACTTTATTTGGATAAAAAGTCTACACTTTGGAGCATGTTGGATGTTCTTAGCTTAATTGCCTACCCTCGTTTTTCATTGATTTTTCATTCCTTCAAAGTGTTAAACTCTACATGAGATAACATGTGCAATATGGAATGGTGGATTCCTGTACACTGGGTTTTCTGGCATAGGCAAGCATAGAGTATAAATCCGAATCAACCGACAGACTAGTTATGCTTACCTGGGGAATCCTAGAGTGAGTGTCCACTTATAGGCTAAAGCACGTCTTCATTAATCTCCAATTGAGTTCGCTTCCTTTGGACAGTCAAGGTTTTTGTTAGGTCTTATGACTAGAAAAGAACCCTCCAATGTTTTCATGTTTCATCGTTGAGATCTCTTTATCATGATAAACTGTTTTATACATTATATACTGTACGTTTCATGTTGCATTTTATAATTATTGTATCTATATGTTCCAGTCTCCATGATCATCAAATATATGTTTTTTTTATTCCAAGTGTTGTTTGTAAACCTATGATTCTTTTGTGTTGGATTCTTAACTCATCTATTTAACCAAAACTTATACATGCTTACTATTATATTCCGTACTTTGCACCACCCTACAACCATCTTTTACACAAACAACCCTCCACACTTCATTATATTACCTCAAGTTGGAAGGATTTTTTTTGTTCATCTAGTACACATTTTACGCTACACTTTGCCTATTACTTTGTGTGGGGCGCAGTCTGGTCTCGAAAAAGATGCCTTGAAAATTTCCATATTAGTCTCAACAAATACTTTATCAACACATGGTTTCTTCAAATGACCAACCATTAACGATTGGTGGTAATAAATATTTTGAAATTACTCAAGTACAACTTGTAGTTTAGAATTCGTCAAAACATTTCACATCCAAAGCAAATAAATAATATTTTTTGATAAATAAAATGGGGTTTACAAAACTAGAAGAAAATCTGGAAATACAGGAATTTTCTTAAAAATTATCAAGGCACCTGGAATCATCCTTACGATTAACATATTCGTTTTAGTTCCCGAACTGTTTTCTCGTATATTTGGATTTTAGTCAGTGTTTGGTGTGTTTGACTTTCAACTTTAATTTCAATAATATGTTTTAATCACGATTTTTCTTATAATTTATGGAAGTTGTAGCCCCGTGACATGCAACATACGAGTCTCTTGTAACATGAAATTTTTCTGACGTCCCTTGAAATGTAAAATTTGATTTTCTTATCCAAAGAAATTAATATGGTCATTTGTAATGTTTGAAATCAAGAAATTTCTCAAAACCTACAAATTTGATTTTATTTTTGTGATTTAAACATTCTCACAGAGACTTGGAAATTGGAACTTCACTTTAAATCTGATCTTTTGATCACGACACTTTCCACACATTTATATTTTATTAAACTTGAAATCATTAGACAAGATCAACTTGTACTTTATGTTCATAGATGGAAATTGTTATCATCCTATCGTTTCATCATAACGTGACATAAGTGTTGACTTAAACTGCGAGTTGATTGTTATCCTTGAACGAATTTTGTATGCCTTGAGGTGATACTAGTCTTCATGTCATAGCTAGAACTTACGTGAATCTTGATTACCAATAAACAACCTATATGTCCACATATGTTACGATCTTCATGTCTGAAGCTACACATATAAATGGATGTTATAATTGGTTCGATACATTATTGTGATGCGTGAATTAAATATGTCTTGTTGATATTTTACTTTGAAAATACGTGATACGTGAACATTCATTATATGATTTACTTATGAGTAATCATAATAACAGCCTTTTTCTTGGATCACATTTTGTTAGCGAGATAGGTTATTCATATTCCGGAACTAAACATGTGTAACTTTCTCCTTGCACAAACATTTGGACTGTGGACATCTGATACACCAAATAACATTGAGAACCGATGAACTAAACTAGTGTTCATGCTTAAGTTGAAATGTTAAAGTATTCCTTTACACTTGGGACATAATGAACTAGGATAGTGTTTGTGCTCGTGTTGACGCACTAAAATATTCTTTTAACATGGAAATTTACGAGGGAAGCTAGTTCTCATGTTGGAATGCGTTTTCGACTTGAGGGAAACTAAGCAAATCTTAATTCTGTCACAGTGTGTGTCTAGTGTCCTGTGGTCTGATGCAGTGAATGGGTTAGCTTAGGAGATGTATCTGGTTAAGGGAAAGACCTCATCATACCCTAGTTGTGCACGAAACATGACAGCCCCTTTTTGCATAATCTTCATACTTTCAATCGTTACTGGTGTGTGAGTTAGTGTCATAGAAGGACATAACACTCTAATCTAAGGTAAATTGGCGATTACGGTCCGGAACGTAATCATGAATTTACAGGCACATTGACGTGGTGTGGAATTCTATTAGGGTTTTAGGAAAGGTTTTAAGTACGTTTTCAAGGTATCAAAGGTGTGGTGGGTTAGCTGCGATACACCCTATATATAAACACTGATGGTGCATCGGGAATGAGACTGGAAGTCAAACCCAGAACATACCCTAGTCAGTCCTTAGTGTAAGTGATTCGTTTAAAGCTAAACTTTAAACATCATGTTTATTTCAACTCCTATCCCTTGAGTCTTGTGTTAGTCTCTGTGAAATTCTTAGCATTCTTTCTAAATCTTGAGTGTTCTTTACTAAGTGGAGGAGCTTAATTTAAACCTCTAAAACTCCTTCAATGTTTGTTAGACAATCCTTGACCTCAAGTCTTTCTTCTTCTTCTTAAACCCTAAAAGTATTTTAACTTTTGCGCAATTCAATTTAAATTATTTTTCTGTAAATAAATTTCGAGACGAAATTTTCTAAAGTAGGGGAGATTGTGACAACCGTCACGCTCATCTTTTAGCAAGTTGTCAATTCTGGTACTTGCATTTTCATTCGTTTTTTATTTTGATAAAAGCTTGAGATTATGTGGATCATTGCATTATTATCTGTAAGTGCTAATGTTATAATCGAACACGTATATTTTTTTTAAAACATTATTTAAGCATATAATGAATTGTCATTTATAAAAGTTGTCATTTTAAAGTTTATTTAATTTTGATAAATTTAAATGTTTAACATTTAAAGAAGGTCTGGTGAATTATCAAAGAAAAAAAATCTTTTCAAGTCAAACATTTATAAAAACATAAGTTTATTAAGTAAAATGAGTAAAAACTTTAAAGAGTTTTAAAAACTTTAAGTTAATTTAACCGAGTTAACTTGTTATAAAAAAAATTGACTAAAATATAAGATAATTAACTTAGTTAAAACTTGAGGGACCATTCTTGCTATTCCTAAAAATTTTAAAACAACTTCTTTCCTCCTTGAACTGATTCCGGCGGCCCTCTTTGGCTGGATCCGGTGACCCCAAACCATTCCGAGGAAGTGAATTTTATGTTTAAAGCACCCATATTTTCTTCGTTTTAACTCTTCTGTAATGTTCCCAATCTTTATAATGATCGTTCCCAAGTCCGTTACGATATTTATACTTGTTTTAATCATGACTTGATTGGGTTATCATTATGTAACCGTCGAGCTATTAACATCGAAGCAAACGTTCTTCTTCACTTGGTTAACCTAAAAATTGATCATTTCAAATCGTTTTCCGATCTTTAACCATCAAAAAACCTCTATAATATAAAACATAATTCCGTTCAAAGATCCTCTAACTTGGTGATTTAAAGTCTCATCGGCTGATTCTCTGTTCTATATCAAAATGTAAGTTTTTAATTGATTCTTCAATACATTGATGTTGTTTGCATCTTCTGAACATTAACCCTATGACTATGTGGGTTATCATTTTCATAATCGATAAGGTTGTTTATACCAACACGTTTCCTACACACTGCTCCATGTCTTTTTCTTTGGCATATATTACAAAGTTGTTCCCCTTCTTCTTCATTTATCAGATCTAAACAATTTGGGGGGAAAATTTTAGGGTTACAAAATGGATTTGAGGTTAGTCCCTCAATCCAGTTACCTCCATCCATATCTGATTGCGAGTCAATGGCATTGTCATTTCCCTCTTTTGGTACGTGATTGTTGACTGTTGGATGGACCGTAGCAGATTCTTTCTGTAGTTTAATTTTCAACTCTTCAACGGTGGTTTTCGTGGCTTCGAGTTATTTCAAGACCTCAAGCGTTTCTCTTACTTTTATCATCAGCTCATTTGCTAATCGCGCAACCTGCTCTTCGACTTTAGCAGCATCAAATTCTTCTTCGGCGCCATTCTCAGAACCTAGGGATGAGCTCAGGACGGTATCGGTACCAACCGATACCGATCCCGAAAACTCCCAAAACCCAATACCGATATTGATACCGAAAACATACGGTACGGTACGGTATCGGTTCGATATCGGTACGGTACCGGTATGGTATCGGTATTTTAACTTAAAATACCGATACCATACCGGTCCCGTACCGATACTAATAATACCAAAACCAAAAACCTCTAAATGTGGGTACCGATACCGATACCGAACACCCTCGGTTTGGTATCAGTTAGGTACGGGATCGGGATGGGACGGGACGGGATCGGTATTCGGCGCTATGTGCTCATCCCTATCAGAACCAACACCATGCTGCCGTTTAATATGTGGTTTCCAAAACCCGACCCCACCGCATCCGTGTTCTTTCTGATCATCGCCGCCGCTGGTTTCACTAGCGTTGCTGGTGGTGACGAAAGTTTTTGGGTTTTGAGAATGAGTATTCAGACCATTCTTTAACAGATTGACAAGTTGAAGAGACAAATTCAAACCTAAGTTGCCGTCTCCGGACACGGTAGCTTAGTTTGGATCTGTCGGTTATTGGTGGTATGTGGGAATTACATGGTAGATGATGAGCATACCTGCTCTGATACTATAATGTAAATCAGAGAATAATATTGGTTCTTGTATTATAAGATGGATAATATGTGGCCAATTTATAAGAATTACAAAACATTCTAAGTAAGGTAAATAGCCAAACGGCTATATAATTGATTCTTGGTAGCTGTCGCGATATCATAGCTGCCACAATCTTCTAATCATGGAAATGATGATATTTTTCTGATCCCTCTTGATCTACTTTCTAACACATCTAAGCCCATTAAAGCAACCATCCCCCTTTCACGCTCGTCATTCTACTCACAACCCCCTCCCTTTGGAGGCCCTATTACACCATCAAGATGGTGTTGAGGGTGTTAAGCCGTTAATGGCTTGTGTGGAGGTGAGGTGCGACTTCACACTACCAAGCCTCTAATTATGGAAATACATTTTCAGCCTATTCATAAACTTTTACTTTAAGAAGAACAACCAAGAAATTAATCTACAACTTTAGATTAACCAAATGAGGTGTCAAAATTGTTATGTGTGTAAGTGCATGATGTCCCTAGGCTAGTATATATGTTGTTTGGACGTGTTTCGGGGTGTTTGGAGATGTTTATACGCATTTTGGGGTGTTTGGGAACCTGCAGGCGAGTAGGAGGATCATACTAGCGAGTACAATTCTATTCGCCAATAATCCATGCGAATATAATGCTATTCGCCAGTTTATACTAGTGATTAAGGCCTAATCGCTAGTTTAACATGTCTTATACGATCCTACTCGCATATACTGTCCTGTACGAGTACGGGAGGTATAAATAGGCCCAATCATTGCCCTAATCATCAGTTCTTACCACACACACTCTCCAAACACCCTCCCTTGGTCTGTAAGGTCTGATTTGATCATTGTAAACACTCGAGCTCTATTTTAGTGATAAATCTTTAATCTTTTGACCCATTTGTGTGTGTTAATTACTCGCATATCATTGTTTCATATTCGTTTCTGTTATTAAAACATATTTAGAAGATTCCGCACTCTGAATATCAAGCTCGTGATTGTCGGGTGACCCGTTTGTCGATCCTACAAGTGGTATCAGAGCCGAGGCTCTTATCACGAGTGTTTTGATAGCAAAAACGAGTGAAAACATGTAGGTTTTTGTGTGAAAGTTGTGATTTTTAAGCAAAAACCTGTTTTGAAGTTTGAAACTTTGAGTTTTTAATAAAAACCCTTATTTTCAAATTCTTGGTGTGTGTTTATGGATAAAAACGTGTGTTTTTTATTAGGTTTTGTTCTAAAAGAGTTTTGGAAACTTTTCCAATCATTTGGGGTTTAAACACATCGTTTTGGATAAGATTTTGAGGCAAAAACGGTGGTTTTGAGCAAAAGTGAGGTTACAGATCAGATCTAGCGAATACACAGACACATTCCCTACAATCGCCTACTGTATAGGCGATTAGAAGACATCATACACGACTAGACCTATATTCGCCTATATATAGGAGAGTAGCAGAAGATTATCACACGATTAGCTTGTATTCGCCTGTTATACTAGCGATTAGGGCTCTAATCACCATTTTCTTATATGGTATAGAACCCTAATCGCCTGAAGGATCCATACTCACCTGAAACTTGTAATCGCTCAACTGTGCACTAGCAATTACACCCTAATCGCGTGTAATACTAGTGATTACAACCGTACTCGCCCCAACAAAACCCTAATCACCATTTTACACCAGAATAGAGTTCCTAATCGCCATTAAGGACCTGAAACTGAATAATTGACTAAGTATCGGACTTTTAACGATTTTAAACATATGGCAAACCCGTGGGGTCATCTGAACCAACCAAGGCAACAATATAATAAACAAATGAACAATCAAACAAACGTACCCACGAACCCTTGGCAATTCTCAGCCGAGCGTAACGCGCAACGGATGCAACAAGCGCAAATGCAAGCGAATGTTGTCGGAATCAATCCGTGGGCGCTAGCGGCTCAACAACAGGCAATGAATGCAAATCCTTGGGCACTCGCGGCTGCTGCAAACTCACAGACGAATCATCTGTCTTCCGTTCTCATGAGTGACTTAGAGACGGGTAGTTCGAATAGGGCGCCGAAATTGCAATACATGTCCGACTACCATGGATGGAAGGGCAGATTTCAGACGTATGTTGAGGGCATCGATGGTCTTGTATGGTAAGATATAGAGACAGGGTACAGTAGGCCGATGGTTGAGAATTCGAATACTCCGATCTCACTAGAGGATATGAATGAAGATCAGAGGAAGAAGTATAATTATGAAAAGAAGGCGATGGCGGCATTGAAGCAAGCTCTTCCTAAGGATATCCTTCATCAATTCGCTCAGTGCCCAACATCACAGATGCTTTGGTTAGCACTTGATGAGCGAAATGAGGGTAATCTGAAGACGCGGAAGGTTAAAATGGATCAGCTCAAGAAGGAGTTCGAGAACTTCAATGCTATCGGGAACGAATCACTAAGAGACATGACTGCAAGATACTACCATCTGATGTCTGAAATGTATCAGTACGGAGTCTTATACTCATCTGCAGACCTTGTGGAAAGATTTGCTGAGGCGCTACCTCCTCATTGGCATCAATGGTTGGATATCCTGAAGTCAAGCAATGCTTATCAGACTCTCACCATCAACGAGTTCATTACCGAGCTAGAGAACAAGGAGATAGAGGAGATCAGGAGAGCAAACAAGGCGCTCATTCCACAAAATCCCAGTATCTACTATGGGAACCTTCTTCAGGACACCAGTGTGGGTGGAAC
The DNA here is from genome assembly GCA_028751855.1 of Ambrosia trifida. NCBI lineage: Eukaryota > Viridiplantae > Streptophyta > Magnoliopsida > Asterales > Asteraceae > Ambrosia > Ambrosia trifida. Next base: position 56,288,898 of record CM054128.1, on the reverse strand, counting down.
CAAACCACAATCTGCTTTTGTGGTTAACCCGGACCCGGTTTATGCTTTTGACAATTATGGTCCCCCAGCTGATGTTCCTCCTCCAACATATCCTTTCGGACCAAACCAGTATCCTTTGAATTTTAATACTAACCATTTTGGTGTTAACCCGTTTTCTCATCTTGCAGCACCAGCGTAGGCAACTGCAAACTTTAGTGGACCATCTGCCACAGGTTTTGGTGGGGCTCCAACTACAAGTTATGGTGGATATGGAGGTGCATCGACTTCTAGTCAAGGTGGCTATTGGACCAACCCAGTCCCAGAACAGATGAACACCGCAGGTTTAGAGAAGGTGACTGTAGAGCGAGCTCAAGAACATATGGCTCTACTGTCGACCTTGGTAAACTCCTACAGTGGACTAGTTGCTGGACAGATCCGGAATCCTCATCTTACACAGGAGGATTACTCGCAGATCAATAAAGATGACATGGATCTGATAGACATTCAGTGGCACTTCGCAAGTGTGGTGAGAAGGGCAAAGGAGTATATGGACAGGACGGGAAGGAGAGATGTTCTCATAAACAACAACACCAAGTTTGGGTTCGACAAGACAAAGGTCACATGCTACAAATGTGGCACAAAAGGGCACTTTGCAAGAGAATGTGACCGACCTAAGCAGAAAGAACATCAGAATCCCTTCAACAACAACAGAGCAAATCAGAATCAGAGGAAGCAATTGTAACATTTCGCATTAAAATTTCTTGTACGTTACGATTATTATTAATAAAACGTCAAGTTTCATCATTTATCGTCTTTTAAAAATATTTCGTGACGCATTTGGACCCCTAATACTATGCTATATATAAATATATATATATATTATACATATATACGGAGAATAAATATCAAAAAATTAAAGGCTTGGGCCGGGATTCGAACCCGAGCCCATAGCCGGGTCAACTAACACCAAGCCACAAACCAACTGAGCTACACTATTTTTATGTCATGAATCCACGCGTTTTATTAATATAACATGTTTGAAACCTAGCAAGTTGACTTAGAAAGTCAACTGCAACATCGATTTTCCATAAATCACTCATCCAAACGCGTTTTGATCCTAATATGGAATGATTGAGGATTCGTTTGACTAATACGCATCCAATACACAATCAATTATCGTCAAAACCTTCCAATTTTTACCAATTAAACGCGTCATCACGTTTAATACTGTCAACCATTCCAATTCGTTCACCCGAGCCCTCACACTATAAATTGAATCCTCCAATTCACTCTACACTCGCCGATTATTCCTTCCACATCTCCAATTTCTGATCTAAATCATCTTTCAAGGCTTCTTGAATCGTGTGTTGACTTTTCTGTTGACCACTCCATAAACACGAATTAAGCTTTGTAAGTTCTTTCTTTTTGATGGGTTATGTTCATCGGCCACTACACAACAATAACCCTATGATCAATTGGGTTATTGTTGTGTAAATCTGTGTATTGCAAAAATTAGGGCTCGATGGTTTGAATTGGGGAAGAACATGATTTCAGACATGATTATTTATTTAAAACAAAAACAAACCAAACACAACCACTGATCTGGATCAAGTGGTTGTGTCTGTCTGTTTGTTAACCGGGGCACACGAGTTCGAGTCCCACCTTTCACGACTTAATCCTTTTCTTAAAAATGAATTATAAATCAGTTTCACATATACTATATAATTAATTACAAATCTAGTTTATTCGTTCTCAGGGTCTAGGCCAGTTGGTGGCTAGGCTTGTGATTAAAACGCGAACCGGTCCCAGACCCGGGTTCGATTCTCAGCATCAACAAAACATTTTTTTTTACCATTTAAAGCTTTATATATATTGACCTATAGTTTTTTTTAAAATTAGTTTTAAAATACTAAAACTCCTTTATAAATTCTACAAAAATTATTTTATGTTATTCTAGTAGTAAGGTTTAACATACAATTTTTAGTTTTCCAAAAATTATTTATTTAATATATATAATTAATATTTCAAGCTTATTCTATTTTAATTATGAAATTCTATAAAAATATCAAAACGATTATATAAATTCTCACAAAAATTATTCTGAGTTTATATAACATTAAACATTTCTGAAATGATTTTTATTTCTGAAAAATCATTTATTTAATATTTTTAATCAATTTTTGTTTGTTTTAATCATAAATAAATCATAATAAATTCATTTTTCAATATTTTTGCACCAAAATTTTATGTAAATTATTTCTATCCATTTAGAATAGAAATAAAATTTCTAATTTAAAAATTCTTTAATTTTAATATTTTTAAATATTAAAGTTATATTTTGACAATTTGAAATAAATAGATTAAATATTCTATTTTTAAGAAAATAATTTTATAAAAATTATTTTCATACTTAAAACCTTTTAATGTGACCATTTTTAATCTAAAGTTTACACAAAGACTTTTGGTTATTTATTTATTGAATTTGTTATATTTGATAAACAATTTGATTATTAATCAAACAAATACTTATCCCCAATTCGAAGCCCTAGAAAATACTTATAGACTAGATAGACTTAGACTTATTTGTTACCTTATACATAGGGTAATACTTGGCAACTTTGGGGCTACACTTATACTTTTTCCCGAGACTTAATACTTTGCTAAGGTGAGTTTACGTAACCATGTTTATGCAATTCTTTATACTTGCAACATTATACTTAAGCAATTCTACATACATGTCTAGTTGTAAACTTTAATGCCTCATGATTTAGACAACAACAACAGTTAGACTTACGCTTCAACATACATAATCATTAGCTATGGCCCAGCCGGCGATACTCAATAATAGATCTATTGGATTGACAATCCCACCTAGATTCGTTGACCATCTTTTATGGGGAGCGTAGGTGATTGTTATCGTTCCAACATAATATTAAGGTGAACCGTGGATGACGGGATGGACCTAAACTAGTCGGAGGTTTGATTATGTGCATTCAACATTTCATGTTTATTCATGTAGACTTAAACTTACGATAGACATATGAATTGCTAAACTTTTATTCTTAAACTTAATTGCTTGACATGGCTTATGTATTCTCACCAACTTCTAGTTGACCCCCTCATTTTTACAACTCAACAGGAAATAATGATGCGTGAAGACTAGAGTGTTAGCATGAGAAGACAAATTGAAGTTTATGCTTTATTTGGTTATTTGATGTATTAGAATTCCATTCAACACTTATTATGTATTTTCAATTTTGGATATTTACACTTTAAATAAATTTCAATTAAAACTTGATTACCATGTGCTACTTTATACTCATTCTTACGTGACACCTTGATGTTTCCGCCATCGGTTGGGGTGTTACAGATTGGTATCAGAGCCTTGGTTATAGGGATTAGGTTATTAGAAAATAATCTAGACTATAACCTTAGGGACTTAAACAGTACTTGCTTCTTTTACTTGTAACCCTAATTGCTTCCCTAATCTTATCCCTATCATATACCTTATACAACCCTAAGCCTACAAGTGATTACTCTTATTCGTCTGCTGCAATCCTGATCCACCATTAAATTTATAGGACAAAATCCTCAGGTCTAGCCTGAACCACCTTGAGATCTCGTCGAAGTTCTAGATTTTAATAACGAACACGTGCAATTTGGAAGGGTGAACGCCTGTATTCTGAGTCTTCTGTCTAGGCTGGCATTGCGCATATATCCCAATCAGACGAGGGACCCGGATGCCTACCTGGGAATTCTCGGGATGAGTGTTCACTTATAGGCTAAAGCATGTCTTCACTATGTTATTAGAATCTAGAATCTTTGATAAGTCAACGTTTTCGTTTATTCGTTTTAATTAATGAATAAATGATTACATTCCTTATATAACCTCATTCATGAGGAAGGTGGCGACAACCATAACCATAACCACGACGCTAACCACAACAACAACAATGGCGTTGATGCTCAACTGGCTGCGATCATTTCTCAACAAATGGCGCAACAGATCGCGACTCTGGTTCCTAACTTACTGGCTCAAGTCATCCAGATAAACGGATACGGCAACGGCAACGGAAACGGCAATGGAAACCACCATGGAAACGGGAATGGAAACGGGAATGGTCTCCCAGCTTGCACTCTTAAGCACTTTAATACCTGTAATCCCCCTAAGTTCAGTGGTGAAGAAGGAGCTACGAGTCTTCTACAATGGTTCGAGGGTATTGAGAATACCTTCATTAACAGTGAGTGTCCCGATAACTTTAAGGTCCATTATGCCATGAGTGTTCTTCACAAACGAGCACTCACTTTGTGGAATGAGGAAAAGCGCACCCGAGGAACTGAAGCTGCACTTGCTATGACCTGGGATCAAGTCAAGGTGATTATGAAAGATGAGTTATGTCCCCGTAACGAGATTAAGAAACTGGAAGATGAGTTCCACACCCTTGCTCAAGATAGTGGGGAAAACCTTGCTTACAATACCCGCTTTCACGAGCTCAGTTTGTTGTTGCCCCATAAAGTCACTCCTCTACCTATAGCCATCGAGAAGTATATCGGTGGTCTGCCTATGCAAATCCAGGACACGGTATGGGGAAGGAATCCTGCCACCTTGGAGGAAGCCAAACGCCTGGCGGCTACTCTCACTGATAATCATGTGATGAACGGTACTCTTTTTCGCAAGAACACCAAGAAGACTGCTGCAAATGACACTCCTCAGCCCGCTATTGAGGTTAAGCCTGAGACCTCAAGCAACAGGAAGCGCAAGGCTAGGAACTACATGGTTGCTACCACCCCACCTATAGCACAAACCCCAGCCAAGAAACCGTATGTCGGGAACCACCCTCTTTGCAACACTTGTCAATACCACCATCTTGCTGACAGACCATGCCGCCAATGTAATAACTGCAAGCGGTATGGACACTACACCAATGCTTGCCAAACCCCTGCCACCCAAAACAACCCTGCCAGAAATAATCCAGCTCCTAATGCTCAAAATGGTAGGCCTGTTCGTGGCCAGTGCTATGAATGTGGAAGCACGGAACATTATAGGGATGCTTGCCCTAGACTTGGAAACCAGAACCAGAACCAAAACCGTAACCAAAACCAGAACCACAACCAGAACCAAGGTGCTCGAGGTCGCGCTTACAACCTCAATGCTAACCACGCCCGCGACAACAACGAGGTGGTTAATGGTACGTTTCTCGTTAATAACCACTATGCATCCATATTATTTGATTCGGGTGCTGATAAGTCATTTGTATCACTAAAGTTTGAGCCCTTACTTACCTTACCCCAAACTAACCTAGAGGAACCTTTAGTGGTAGAGGTAGCTAATGGGAAGTCCATCTCGATCGAATCTATTATTCATAACTGTGTGTTGAACCTCGATGAACATACTTTCTCTATCGATCTCATTCCTATGCATCTTGGAAGTTTTTATGTCATAGTAGGCATGGATTGGTTGTCAACCCATCGTGCTGAAATTCTATGCTTTGAGAAAGTCATTCGCATTCCTCTCGAATCTGGTGATATTTTGAAGATCTATGGTGAGAAGCCTTGTGGCGAGCTTAAGCTCATGTCTTGTACTACTGCCCAAAAATACTTACGAAAGGGGTATACGGCTTTCTTAGCTAACGTGATAGAAAATAAAGACAAGGGCAAAAGTATCCAAGACATCCCAATCATTCGGGACTATCCTGAAGTCTTCCCAGAGGATTTACCTGGTTTGCCTCCTGCTCGACAAGTGGAATTTAGGATCGATCTTGTTCCTGGTGCAAATCCTGTCGCCAAAGCTCCTTATCGTCTTGCACCCTCTGAGATGCAAGAACTTGCCAGTCAACTACAGGAACTTTCGGATAAAGGTTTCATTCGCCCCAGTTCTTCTCCATGGGGAGCCCCTGTTTTGTTCGTTATGAAGAAAGATGGATCTCTCAGGATGTGCATCGACTATCGCGAACTCAACAAACTCACCATCAAGAATCGTTATCCCTTGCCTAGGATTGACGATCTTTTTGATCAACTTCAAGGAGCAACCCACTTCTCGAAGATTGATCTTCGTTCTGGTTATCATCAGCTTAGAGTCCACGATGAAGATATTCCCAAGACATCCTTTCGTACACGTTATGGTCATTATGAATTCATGGTCATGCCATTTGGATTGACCAACGCTCCCGCAGTGTTTATGGATTTAATGAATCGGGTTTGTAGACCCTACCTCGACAAATTCGTGATCGTCTTCATCGATGACATTTTGATTTACTCAAAATCAAAATCCGACCACGAACAACATCTTCACTCAATTTTGGGTCTCCTAAAGAAAGAACAACTGTATGCCAAGTTCTCGAAATGTGAATTTTGGCTTAAGGAAGTTCAATTTTTGGGACATGTCATTGATATGAACGGAATTCATGTTGATCCCACAAAGATCGAAGCTGTTAAAGATTGGAGTGTTCCTAAAACTCCAACAGAAGTCCGTTCCTTCCTTGGTTTGGCTGGTTACTATCGTCGATTCATTGCCAACTTCTCCAAGATCGCTGTTCCTCTCACTGCCTTAACTCACAAGGGTAAACCTTATGAGTGGGGACCAAAGCAAGAGGAAGCATTTGAAACTCTTAAGCTGAAACTCTGTGAAGCTCCTATCCTGTCTCTACCTGATGGTAATGATGACTTCGTGGTCTATTGTGATGCATCAAACCAAGGTCTTGGTTGTGTTCTCATGCAACGAAGCAAGGTTATTGCTTATGCGTCTAGACAACTCAAAACCCACGAAAAGAATTATACTACCCATGATCTCGAATTGGGCGCTATCGTCTTTGCTCTTAAGATTTGGAGACACTATCTTTATGGAACCAAATGTGTGGTTTTCACGGACCACAAAAGTCTCCAACATGTCTTCGACCAGAAAAATCTTAACATGAGGCAACGGCATTGGGTTGAGTTACTTAACGACTATGATTGCGAAATTCGCTACCATCCTGGCAAAGCGAATGTTGTGGCTGACGCACTCAGTCGTAAAGAGCGTATCAAACTTCATTGTGCGAGAGTTCGTACTAATCTTCAGAATCGTATCCTCCAGGCTCAACATACTTCAGTCACCCAAGGTAACATGTACGACGAAATATCTTGTGGTGCTAAGACTTAACTTGAAACCAAACCTGATGGTTTACTCTATTTTCTCAATCGACTTTGGATTCCTGACCGTGATGATCTTCGTACCTTCCTTATGAACGAGGCTCATAAGTCTCGTTATTCTATTCATCCTGGAGCTGACAAGATGTACCAAGATCTTCGTTATTCGTATTGGTGGCCTGGTATGAAGAAAGATATCGCTCTTTTCGTTGCAAAATGCCTTACTTGTTCAAAGGTTAAGGCTGAACATCAACGACCATCTGGTATGCTTGAACAACCAGAAATACTGTATGGAAATGGGAGAGCATAGCAATAGACTTCATCACTAAACTCCCCCGTACACCCAAAGGTTTTGACAGCATTTGGGTAATCGTTGACCGTTTAACCAAGTCAGCCCATTTCTTACCTATTCGTGAGAAATATTCCGTGGATAGGTTAGCAAAGATGTACGTAAGTGAAATCGAATGTCATCATGGTATACCTTTGGACATTATCTCTGATCGTGATGGTCGTTTCACTTCTCACTTTTGGGATTCTTTACAAGACGCTTTGGGTACCAAGTTGAACCTGAGTACTGCTTATCACCCTCAAACAGATGGTCAGACTGAACGGACCATCCAGACACTTGAGGATATGCTCAGGGCATGTGTCATCGATTTTGGTGGCGCATGGGATTCTCATCTTCCTTTGGTCGAGTTTTCATACAACAACAGTTATCATGCCAGCATTAACATGGCTCCTTTCGAGGCACTCTATGGTCGTAAATGTCATTCACCTGTCTGTTGGACTGAGGTTGGTGAAGCCCAGATCACTGGACCCGAACTGATCCAGGAAACCACAGATAAAATCCAACTCATTCAGGATAATCTTCTCAAGGCTAGAAGTCGTCAGAAGAGTTATGCTGTTAAACGTCGAAAGCCCTTGGAATTTCAAGTCGGGGACCTTGTACTTCTTAAGGTATCCCCTTGGAAGGGAGTGATTCGCTTTGGTAGAAAGGGAAAACTAGCTCCTCGATACGTAGGCCCATTCAAAGTTCTTGACAGGATTGGAAAAGTGGCTTACAAACTTGATCTTCCACCTGAGCTAAGCAATGTTCACCAAACCTTTCATGTTTCGAATCTCAAGAAATGCTTAGCAGATGAGAACCTCCATGTCCCTCTTGAAGATGTGCAAATCGATGAAACTATGCACATTGTCGAGAAACCCGTCGAGATCGTGGATACTAGAGTCAAGAAACTCAAGCGCAGCCGCATTCCGATCGTTAAGGTTCGTTGGGAATCTAAACGAGGTCCAGAGTTCACTTGGGAACGCAAGGACCAGATGAAGTCTAAATACCCACATCTTTTTCCACCAGACACTCCAACTCCAACTTCGGGACGAAGTTCCTAAAAGTAGGGGAGACTGTAACATTTTGCATTAAAATTTCTTGTACGTTACGATTATTATTAATAAAACGTCAAGTTTTATCATTTATCGTCTTTTAAAAATATTTCGTGACGCATTTGGACCCCTAATACTATGCTATATATATATATATATATATATATTATACATATATATGGAGAATAAATATCAAAAAATTAAAGGCTTGGGCCGGGATTCGAACCCGAGCCCATAGCCGGGTCAACTAACACCAAGCCACAAACCAACTGAGCTACACTATTTTTATGTCATGAATCCACGCGTTTTATTAATATAACATGTTTGAAACTTAGCAATTTGACTTAGAAAGTCAACTACAACATCGATTTACCATAAATCACTCATCCAAACGCGTTTTGATCCTGATATGGAATGATTAAGGATTCGTTTGACTAATACGCGTCCAATACACAATCAATTATCGTCAAAACCTTCCAATTTTTACCAATTAAACGCGTCATCACGTTTAATACGGTCAACCATTCCAATTCGTTCACCCGAGCCCTCACACTATAAATTGAATCCTCCAATTCACTCTACACTCGCCGATTATTCCTTCCACATCCCCAATTTCTGATCTAAATCATCTTTCAAGGCTTCTTGAATCGTGTGTTGACTATTCTGTTGACCACTCCATAAACACGAATTAAGCTTTGTAAGTTCTTTCTTTTTGATGGGTTATGTTCATCGGACACTACACAACAATAACCCTATGATCAATTGGGTTATTGTTGTGTAAATCTGTGTATTGCAAAAATTAGGGCTCGAGGGTTTGAATTGGGGAAGAACACGATTTCAGACATGATTATTTATTTAAAACAAATACAAACCAAACACAACCACTGATCTGGATCAAGTGGTTGTGTCTGTCTGTTTGTTAACCGGGGCACACGGGTTCGAGTCCCACCTTTTCACGACTTTATCCTTTTCTTTTAAATGAATTATAAATCAGTTTCACATATACTATATAATTAATTACAAATCTAGTTTATTCGTTCTCAGGGTCTAGCCCAGTTGGTGGCTAGGCTTGTGATTAAAACGCGAACCGGTCCCAGACCCGGGTTCGATTCTCAGCATCAACAAAACATTTTTTTTACCATTTAAAGCTTTATATATATTCACCTATAGTTTTTTAAAAATTAGTTTTAAAATACTAAAACTCCTTTATAAATTCTACAAAAATTATTTTATGTTATTCTAGTAGTAAAGTTTAACATAGAATTTTTAGTTTTCCAAAAATTATTTAATTAATATATATAATTAATATTTCAAGTTTATTCTATTTTAATTATAAAATTCTATAAAAATATCAAAAAGATTATATAAATTCTCACAAAAATTATTCTGAGTTTATATAACATTAAACATTTATAAAATGATTTTTATTTTTGAAAAATCATTTATTTAATATTTTTAATCAATTTTTGTTTGTTTTAATCATAAATAAATCATAATAAATTCATTTTTCAATATATTTGCACCAAAATTTTATATAAATTATTTCTATCCATTTAGAACAGAAATAAAATTTTTATTTTAAAAATTCTTTAATTTTAATATTTTTAAATATTAAAGTTATATTTTGACAATTTGAAATAAATAGATTAAATATTCTATTTTTAAGAAAATAATTTTATAAAAATTATTTTCATACTTAAAACCTTTTAATGTGACCATTTTTAATCTAAAGTTTACACAAAGACTTTTGTTTATTTATTTATTGAATTTCTTATATTTAATAAACAATTTGATTATTAATCAAACAAATATTTATCCCCAATTCGAAGCCCTAGAAAATACTTATAGACTAGATAGACTTAGACTTATTTGTTACCTTATACATAGGGTAATACTTGGCAACTTTGGGGCTACACTTATACTTTTTCCCGAGACTTAATACTTTGCTAAGGTGAGTTTACGTAACCATGTTTATGCAATTCTTTATACTTGCAACATTATACTTAAGCAATTCTACATACATGTCTAGTTGTAAACTTTAATGCCTCATGATTTAGACAACAACAACAGTTAGACTTACGCTTCAACATACATAATCATTAGCTATGGCCAAGCCGGCGATACTCAATAATAGATCTATTGGATTGACAATCCCACCTAGATTCGTTGACCATCTTTTATGGGGAGCGTAGGTGATTGTTATCGTTCCAACATAATATTAAGGTGAACCGTGGATGACGGGATGGACCTAAACTAGTCGGAGGTTTGATTATGTACATTCAACATTTCATGTTTATTCATGTAGACTTAAACTTACGATAGACATATGAATTGCTAAACTTTTATTCTTAAACTTAAATGCTTGACATGGCTTATGTATTCTCACCAACTTCTAGTTGACCCCCCCATTTTTACAACTCAACAGGAAATAATGATGCGTGAAGACTAGAATGTTAGCATGAGAAGACAAATTGAAGTTTATGCTTTATTTGGTTATTTGATGTATTAGAATTCCATTCAACACTTATTATGTATTTTCAATTTTGGATATTTACACTTTAAATAAATTTCAATTAAAACTTGATTACCATGTGCTACTGTATACTCATTCTTTTGTGACACCACGATGTTTCCGCCATCGGTTGGGGTGTTACAGCAAGCTTAGGCACAACCAAATACTGAGCGTGCTATTGTCCCAGTAAATAACCAGAACCAGAACCAGAGGCCTCCTGCAAACAACAATCAAGGTCAAGCCCTGGTTATTCAAACTGATGAAGGTTTTAACTGGAACCATCTGATCATGGGAGAAGAAGCTCCTCAAGGTGGTGCAGCATGTTTTGCTCAACAAGCATCTAAGCACCAGCAGAAGTTGAAGAAATTTCAAGTCAGTCTGACATTATTACTTTTAAAATTGAAGCGTCTGACTGTGACTCAGAGTGCGATTCTGATATGGGAGAAGATTTGGAGGATCTGTTAGTTGAAGCAGATGCGCTGATCGATAAAAGATCGTTTCTTGTGGATGCTGACTGAACAGAGAAGAACTTTGGCGAATTCTTTGGAGCTCAGAAGACTGCAGCTCTTTATGCATTGATGGTCATTACTGAATTGTCGAACAAGGTAAGTTCTTATTCTGATTCTAAACTAGAATGTGTAGAGTGTAATCAGCTAAAATTCAGAATTAAAGAATTAACTGAAGAAAATCTGAATTTAAAAGCTGATGTTGGTCCATTGCAAAGGTCAATTGATTCCTTAAGACAAAAGGAGAAAAATTTTCTAAGTACAATTGAAAATTATAAGAAGGATGTTTCTGAACTGTCAAAAACCTTAGCTAACAAGCAAATTGCTATCAATAATTACATTAATGATGTAGAAGACACTAAGAAACAATTGGCCATTGTCAACTGCGACTATGAAAAGATCAAGAAGAAACTTGAGAGTTAACTAAACTGCAAGTATGTTCTTGATCACATAGTTGAACACTCTGAAAAGGAAAGCTTCTCCACCAGTCCCAAATATTCTCAGTGTCGACCTCCGGTGAGATTAGAAAATCATAATTTTGATGTCTTGCCGAAGGAGAAACTTGTGGACGTGGCAGCTGAAGCAGCAAAAGCTGTAGAGGCGGCCAAAGTTACTGAAGCAGCTAAATCTGCTGAGGTTACTAAGGCTGCTACTCCTGCTAAAGCTGTCAATCTTAGTGAGAAAGCTGATGACATTAGTGTGTATGACACTGACTCGTCGGATGATGAGCTTGATGAGCCTCCTAGGTATGCACCGGTCAAAACTCAAGATGTTCCTCTTGAAAATCATAGTATTACTACTGAAACCTTGAGTTAACTTGTACCGAAAGTGCAAATCGAGGATGGCAGAAGGATTAAGGTGTTCTATAAAGTAAAAGGGTCTAAAAAGGTATATGCTGATGAGGAAGTCCCTCTCAAATGTATCGCCCCCGGTCTAATTGCCAAAATTTGGCAAGAGTCTGTCATTACCGTGGAAAAGGAAACCTGGAATAAAAAGAAGGGTAAGGGTAAGGGTAGAAAAGACCAGGGTAACCAGCCAAATGAAAATAACAAGAAAAATCAAAAGACAAACACCGTTAATCATCAAAATCATGCTCAGAGAAAAAGTCCGAAGAAGCATGTTACTGAGTTTGTTAGATCTAGCGGCAATGAGAGAAAAGACGATCCTCAAGTCGATCAGCAAAGAAAATGTCTTGAGGATCTAAAGCACAAAAACGCATTAGCCAGTTCAACTAGCAAAAAGAAAAAAAAGGAGACCAAGTCCGAATCTCCTAGATTTGAAGAATATAGATCCTGTCACAAATGCGGGGAACGTGGGCATTTAGTTGTTGCGTGCCCTGAATTGAGACGAGAAAGGATCAAGGTGGATGACCCTCCCAGTTCTAGCAAACCTAAGCAACCAGTTTCCCCTAAACTCTCTGAGAAACAAAAGGGAAAGCAGGTAGTTTATGATAACCGCAACAAGATTGCTATGAACCAAAAGCCAGTTGATGGCAGGGGTCCACAGCTGAGGGGGAGCACTGTTCCCACAAAGGTTGAAGCAGCGCCTAAGCCACCAGCAAAGGCTGCAGCTAAACCACAGGGAAACCCCAAAGCTGTTCCACGTACAGTTAAATCTGAAGTGGATCTAAAATCTGTTCCTCCAAAGGAATCTAAGGCTGGACCTTCTAGCCCCAAGGCGAAGAAGAAGCCCAAACCAAAGAAACCTGAACAGGTTTGGAGACCCAAGTCACCAACCAAAAGTGGAGAATCATCTGCAGGATAGAACACTGACAGACCATCGGAAACAACACCAACTCCAAATGGAAGATGGGTTGACTTTCCGACATTAGATGGAGATGGTAGACCCAAGACCATGAAGGCTTGGGACCCCCTTAACAACTGAACTTTGAATGTTTGTGCAGGGAGTTCCACAGGGCCTTATCAGCAGCCTATAGATTGTTGATAGTGGAGCTTCAGGGCACATGACAGGTGACTTATCCCTGCTTTTTGACATAAAGAATATTAACGGGGGGTATGTTGCCTTTCCTGGTAATAAAGGGGGTTATATCACAAAAGAAGGCAGTATGAGTAATGGTATTGTAAGCTTTGAAAAGATAAGCTTTGTCAAACAAATAGACCACAACTTGCTGAGCGTTTCGCAGATATGTGACAAGAAGTTCATTGTGTTCTTTGATGACAATGCATGTTTCATTCTGAAACCTGGATTCAAGATACCAAAAGAGTGGGTCATGATCTCAACTCCTAGGGTCAACAACTTATACGTCCTGGATATGAGCCGAGCTATGACAGCGAAAGGTCAAGTCACTTGTTTTCTGTCTAAGGCGACAGAAAAGGAATCGATAATGTGACACAGACGAATGGGACACATCCAATTGAGAAAAATGAACCATCTGGTTCAGAATTAACTGGTGGAAGGTGTTTCTGTTAAGAATTTTCACCTAAACGACGTCTGTGTCTCATGCAAGAAAGGGAAGCAGAAAAGGAAGTCTCACAAGCCTAAGAAGACAAACTCAGTTAGTCTACCTCTCGAACGACTGCACATGGACCTGTTTGGCCCAGTCAATCGGAAGAGCAAGAACGGTGACTTATACTACTTAGTGGTTACGGACGACTATTCTAGGTTTTCTTGGGTCGTGTGAATGAAGCACAAGAGTGAAACTTTTGATTACTTGAAGAATCTGTTTACTAAACTGGAAAATCTATATCAGTTAAAGTTCCGTAGGATCAGAAGCTATAACGGAACAGAGTTCAAGAATCATGCTATGGAGGCGTTATGTTCTGAAAAGGGTATTCATCATGAATTCACAGCACCGTACACTCCTCAGCAAAATGGGGTTGCAGAAAGAAAGAATCGGACTCTTATTGAGGCAGCCAGAACAATGCTCGCAGACTCGAACTTGCCTGTGATCTTCTGGAACGAGGCAGTTCACTTCGCGTGTTACACTCTAAATAGGGTTCTAATGGTTAAAAAGCTTGGCAAGACTTCATACGAGCTTCTGAACCGGAGGAAACCGAACTTAGAGTTTATGGAACCTTTCGGAGCTCCATGCACCATGATACATCCCGATGGGAAGTTTGGTGCAAAGGCAGAAAAAGGTTTCTTTGTTGGTTACAGCACTCCCAATAAAAGAGTGTACAACAAAAGAACCAACAACGTTGAAGATTGGCTTAATGTCGATGTTCAACGTTATACTGCCAATGCACCTGGTGTTGGACCTGATTGGTTGTTTGATTATAAGAGTCTATTTGATTCCTTCAACGTGGAGAATTTGGTGGATGATGCTGTAGCGCAAATGTATTACGAATGTGAAAATGCAGCTAGCTCACCACTAATGCGTCCGATCGTGCTGAATGCACCTGCGCCTGCACCATCTGATGCCTCTGCATCCACGGGTCCCCCTGGTAAAACCGCAGCAGCAGAAGTTGAGGAAGTCTTTCAGGAGGCGTCAGCAGAGGTTCTCGAATCTTCATCTTCAGACGACGATTTTGCAGAGTCTCATGAAACTCTTACTGAAGAACAAGCTGGAAATGGTGAATCTACCACTACAGCTCCAGTTAATCCGACAGGAAACAATCAAGCTGGTCCTTCTTCTTCAGCAGCTCCAGGGATAGGTCTTCGGATCGATCTCTCCGGTTTTAATATGCAACCCACTGCTCCCTCAAGCTCAAGCGCCGCAGAGACAAATCTATCTCAAGGTTTGGAAAACCTTAATCTGCATTCGGATGATCTAGTGCCGGCACATCCGGAATCTCGGATTCACGACACTCATCCGATGCAGAATGTGATTGGTGATCCGGCTAGCAGAGTCATGACGCGCAGTCAACTCAGAAATGCTAGTCCAAGTGACAATACAGGTACCTTGGCACTTTATTCGGAAATCAGGAAAGCAGGTCATCAGAACGATTGGTCCTTCGCTCTATATGTTTCTCAAACTGAACCAAGAACTGTGCAAGAGGCACTGAGGGAAGAACCATGGATTGAAGCAATGCAAGCCGAGCTTCAGCAGTTCCAAAAGCTAGGGGTGTGGGACTTAGTTGACTTACCTCGAGGCTCGAAGAAAATTGGAACAAAGTGGGTCTACAAGTGTAAACGGGATGACCACGGGGTGATTATTAGAAACAAGGCTCGATTAGTTGTCCTCGGCTTCCGTCAAATTGAAGGAATAGATTACAACGAAGTATACGCTCCAATTGCGCGCCTTGAAGCTATCTGGATGTTCTTAGCTTACGCTTCGGACAAACAGTTTAAGGTGTATCAAATGGACGTGAAAAGTGCTTTTCTGTATGGTGTCGTGAAGGAAGAGGTGTATGTTGCTCAGCCACCGGGTTTTGAGGATCCGCTTCATCGCGAAAAAGTTTACAAATTGAACAAAGCGTTGTACGGACTCCATCAGGCTCCGTGTGAATGGTACCAAATGCTTAGCAACTATCTGATATCCAACGGGTTCAAACGTGGACTCGTGGACTGCACCTTATTCACCAAGGAAAAGGGTGGTGACCATCTTCAGGTACATGTTTATGTTGATGATATTATTTGTGGGTCTACTAATGATGTCATGTGCAGGGAATTTGAAAAGCTTATGCAGGATTAATTTGAGATGAGCTCGATGGGGGAGATGCAATTCTTCCTCGGTCTACAAGTAGAACAACAAGAGTCGGGGATCTTCATCCACCAGACAAAATACGTTGCTGACATCTTGAGCCGGTTCCAGATGGAAGACTCTACTCCAATAGGCACACCGATTCAGACCAATCACGGGATTGGGCCTGACGAGAAAGGACAAACTGTTGATCCTTTTCTCTATCGAGCTATGATAGGCTCACTTATATACCTCACTGCATCAAGACCTGATATAATGTTCGCAACATGTCTACTATCAAGATACCAGTCAAGGCCGAAACAGTCCCACCTGGTTGCTGTGAAGAGGATCTTACGTTATCTAAAGGGTTGTCCGACCAAATGTCTATGGTACCCTAATGACGATAAGTTTGACCTCATCGCATTTAGTGATGCTGACTATGGTGGATGCAAGACAGACTTAAAATCCACATCGGCTGGATGCCAGTTTTTTGGACCAAGACTAGTCTCGTGGCAGTGCAAGAAGCAAGCCGCAGTCGCCTTATCCACCTGCGAGTCGGAATATGTAGCAGCATCGAGCTGCTGCTCCCAGGTTCTTTGGATACAGCAACAAATGAGAGACTACGGTTTGAAATTTCTTAATACTCCCATTCACTGTGACAATGAGTCCGCTATAGCTCTTGCTAAAGACTCAATTAACCATTCCAAGGCGAAACATATCTTGGTTAAGTATCATTTCATACGCGATTGCTATGAAAAGAAACTTATCGATATGGTCAAAATCCACACGGAGATTTATTCACCAAAGCTTTTGACGGTCCTCGTTTTGAGTACTTGTTAATCTAAAACGGCATTAAAGTTAAGCAGGATTAGATCCTCATCGGTAATTGTTGTTGTAAATATTTTTCTTTAAAAAAAATCAGAAAAATCCAAAAAGTATTGTCTTTTCGCAAATTTTTAGATTTTTAGGGGAGAAAATTAAAAAAAATACAAAAACATCAGAAAATGCAAAAAAAATCAAAAAAAAATGAGAAAATCCCAAAATCAAAAATAAAATGAAAAATGCAAAAATGAGTTTCTTTGGTGAAAATGGGAAGATGATATTAACCAATCAGTCGGACTGTCTAGACTCTTATCATCTTAAAAATATTGGAACTGATAGGTAGCCTCTACAATGATGTGTCGGTAGGCTCAAAATCATTTCCAAGTTCGGCATGGTGATATAAGCCTAAATCAACTGAATCATGTGTGGATCAACATGCGTTGACATATGGTCTTGGTACCGAAATCTCGTTTGATAGCATGCCAAAATCCGAGGTTTCATGGTCTTTAAGAGGTTGGTACATCCGGGGTGAACTGGACGTCTCTCAGAATAAATAGGAGTGGCACACGTGTCGTACGTTGGGGTCGCAGCCTACGACTGAGACACCTCTATGTCGTTTCCTAAAAAAAAAACAAACAAAAAAAATATATTCTGATCAGGAGACGTCCGGGAATCCTAAAAGAGCAAAAAGATTCATATATGCCAAAACCCTATTCTCAATGAGAATTCGCTCTTAGGTATCAAATCATATACCTAAAGCATAGTACCGTGAAAAATCAAATATACGGTATTTGACTTGAACCCTGGTTTGGATCTCACTGGTCTCTCTGTTGCAGCATTTCTGCAGACCTGATCACCACTGAGTCCATTCCTTGTAAAATACGGATGACAACAGCTTACTCACCGGTTACGAGGAAGCTTTGTGCATGACTTGATACGGGAATGTGTCGCATGGCGGGGAACACCTTGTACTTCAGTCTTAATATTACCTTAACGTATCTAAAGTGCCTAACGATAAACTTGATTTTGAGTTTAGGTGGACAACAATATCGGCAGTTGTTGTAGGATGTTTATTGGTAATTTAAACTAAAAACTGAAAATATAAGGGTTCTAGTAAAGTCCGTACACTGATATGATTCCCTAACCGTTGAAACTCGCAAAAATATGATAGTGTACAGTTAGTTGATCTCCCGTTTTGTTTTATTTATGCTTAGTTTTGCTTAAGTAATCATTCTTGATTGTCGATGATGGAATCCTAATCCATTGTAATCTTACTTCTTCAAAAATAAAACGCCGAAAATCAACTAGTTGAAAATTGTGTTTTTACCGGGTCAAAACCGTACTTTCTCTTAAGTACAGGGGTCGAAAATGAAAGTTTTTCAAAGTCATGAGTCATCATCTGTGTCATGTGTTGAAACGGGGTGAAAAACGCATGTTTTTGAACCTTAACGGGTCAAAAATGTGAGATTTGGTGCTGCAGGGGCATTTTGGTAATTTTTGTGAAAACTGGACACACTTAGAATCCTAATCGCGTGTACATAGGCGATTATCGTGTAATTGTGTGCTTTTATACACGAGTACATCTCTACTCGTGTGTTCACTCATGCGAGTAAGGGGATTCTAGTTATTTTATTTAAGTATTGGAAGGGACGATTACATTATCCTACTCGTGTACATTGTCCTACTCGCATATAACTTGAAGGTGATTTGAAACCTACTCGCTACACTGTAGACGCGAGTAGGAACTTACTTATAACCCATTGTTAGAACTTTTCACCATTATTTCAAAGTTCACCACTGTTCTCTCGTTTCCCTCTAAGCCGATTATAACAAAACTCCTGCCCGTCTCTGTTTGATCTTGGATACTTGTTCGTATTAATCAAGGTAACATTATCTTCAAATTTCAGATCTTAAGATCAAGATTCAAGGGTTTAAATCCGTCTATTATGTTGCGAAACCCTAGTATAAGAGGTTTTGATCGGGTAGCATAAATACATGGTTGTTGATCCAAAATGATGATTGGGGTGTGTTTATCGGCATCTATAGATTCTTTGGACACCAACATTTTCATCAAAAACATCCTGATTTGAAAAACCCCAATTTTAAACTCTATAAACCCTAAGTTTTAAAATCAGTCATTTAACCTTTGATTCCGATCTGTTAATATAATTATTGTTAGGGTTTTTGTTGTTGGGTTGTGTTAGACTTCAATGTGACCAAATCCGGACTCGAAACAAGACGTTTCAAAATTTCGACAAATTTGGTGATCACGAGTACTGTTCATGCAAGTAGAATCCTACTCGCGTGAACAGTAAGCGAGTATGATAATTATGGCCTTCTAATCGCGTATAGCATATAGCGATTAGAAGCTATTCGTGCTTAATGATCTATATTTGGTCTATTCGCCCCATGTTATTGGCGATTACAAGTTGTAATCGCCTATAGCAGTCTGATCATAATTTGCCACGTTTTTGTCCGTTTTTGTCCGTTTTATGTCTGTTTTATGCATATATGATCTGCGTAGTATACTTATTACGTGCTTTGATGTTCAGGATGGAGAATTGGAAAACATCGCCCAAGCACAACTGTTGTGCTTTTCTCGGACCCGTTACCATGGATAAATGCAAGATCTTTCAGGGCGTTATAGACTTCTTGAAGCGGTCGAGAATCCACTACGCGATAACCAAGCAGCACACTGCATACAAGGATATCCTGCTAGAGTTCTACCGAAACGCCCATGTTGACTACAAAGCTGTTCCGATCGTGATCACCAGTTCGATACAAGGAAAGGAGGTCATTATTACAGAACAGACTATTCGAGAAGAATTACAGTGTGGCGATACTGATGCTGATCCCATAGTATTTGACGCCATTTTGATTCGTGGCGGCTTTCTAAGGATGAAGTATTTGGGAAAAGTCAACAAACAACAGATGCTCATGAAAGAGCTGCTTCTGCCTGAGATCAAGTATCTGACACATGTAGTTCTGAAGTGCATTGGTCCGAGAAAGGGTACTTTTGATGCTATTAGGGACATTTTGGCCTCTGCGATTGTCGCTTTGACACTCAACAAGCCATTCAACTTCTCCAAAATGATCCTGCATCATTTGAAAGAGATCATATTAACGAAGCCGACGAAGAAGTCTTTCATAGTTTATCCCCGGTTTCTACAGATGATCATTAACATTCAAATACCTGATTTGATGAAGCATCCGGCTGAGTATATAGTGATTGAAGATATAAATCAGAAAGAAATGAACCGGGTGAGGAGTTACAAGAACCGACCAAAATCAGATTATCCTCCAAGTAGACGACTATATGGGCTTTGAAGAAAGAAGATTACGTGTCACCACCAGGCAACAGGTGGAGACATGAAGATAGTGATTCAGAGGATGACTTTCGTATTCACACGTTGGTGTTTAAAGAGGGGGATGATATAGGGCGTGAGATAGATGAGTTAGGAGAGAACGCCCCAGGTAGGACCACTGATACAACTGAAGGTAATGAGGACGAGTTTGATCCAAATATTATAGACTTCTCAGAACCTTCTGGTGCTGCACAAGAACCTGAAGCCTCTCAATCTGACAGAGGAAAGGCACATGTTGATGAAGACGCACCAGTTAACATAACTGATGCAGATGATGACTCAGATGAAACTGAAAGTGATTCCCCCGATACTTTTGCTGGAAAACAGCAAAGGGCAAAGAGAAAGGCAGCGGAGGAGTTAGCTAGTGCTGCTGCGATTAGAGCTCTTAGTGAAGATCCTACCTATGTTGTGGGAGAAGGGGATCTTATAGCAGACTTAGATGCACAGCTTGAGATGTCACCTCCTGCAAAGAGACATAAGATGACTGCCAAGAAGGACAGTGTTCGAGGTAAGAAGACGATATCTCATAAACCTCAAGTGCAGAAGACTTCAAGAAAGAGACGGTTTACTCTCCCTGAAGCTTTTGAGGCTCAAGACACTCAATCCTCTCAAGTGGCAGCAGCAGCAGCAACAACAACAACAACAGCGACATCTTCAGTTCCTATTACTGTTAGTGCAGTTATGCCTGCTAGAGTCACAATGTTGATGCCTACTTCGGTAATCTTCACTGAGCCAGTCTCAGTTACCGAAGCAGCAACGAGCTCACAGATTGTCTCCAATCCTATTGGTGACAGGATTAGGAGTATGAGACAGAAAGTCCGACCTACGGCTTCCGGGTCAACCGATCAGACCTCTTCTTCAGCTTCAGCTACAAATGAACAACTTCAACGAAAGATTAGCGAGTTAACTGCTATAGTTGCTACGCAGACACGTGAGATAGCGGAGTTGAGAACGAAGAATGCAAGCATTGAAGAGAATGAGACAGTAATGCTTGAACTGATCAAGGAAACAATCCAGTCGAACACAGAGCTGCGATCGAGAGTTGATGCACTCACGTTATCTAATCAGCAGGTTATAGAATCGAACAGGCTGCTAATGGAATCTCATCAGCAGCAGATGCAGTCGAACCAAAACACTTTGGAGAGACTTGCAGGTTTTGAGGCCTCAAACAGCGAGCTTCGTCTGATTAATGTGAACAATGAACGAAGGATCACCAAGACTGAGAAAGAGAATACCGAGCTGAGGGCTAGGATAGATGAGTTGACTGGAACTCAACCTAGACTCACCGGTGGTCCTAGTTCAGAAGCAGAGGCTGGTGCTGGTGATGATGATGATGATGATGAAGATAATGATGATGAAGAAGATGATGATGAAGACGACGATGATGATGCGTCAGATGATGGTGATGATGATGTTGGTAAGGGTGGTGGTGGTGGTGATCCTGGAGCCACGGGTGGTGGTGGATCATCAGCTGGATCTGGATCACAGCGTACGAAGAAGAGCCACGACAAAAAAGGCAAGGATCCCGCAGCAAGTTCTTCTGCTCAGGGGGAGCCTGATCCAAAGAAGAGCAAGATTCAGCAACTCCGAGATTCACTGAAGCGAGCAATGGTTGTTGTAGAGATTGTCGAGCCTCTGAACAGCTATTTTGATTATGATGATGGTGGTAACTTTTTTGTGCCTCCTGAGTCCTCTGATTATGATTTAGAAGAAGGTGAAATACCTCCTAAGGTTACACCTGAGGATTTAGAGAAGATCTTTGGCTTGACAACAGGAGAATCTTCCGGTGCAAGCCACACTCCTCCAGAACTGCATCCAGATAACCATGAAGTAGAAATGGAAGATGGAACCAGTGTCGCTACTCCCGAGTATGTAGTTGGTGATTCTAGCACCGGGATACCTAAGATCTCTGAGGAGATGCTTAATAAGTCTGAAGAAAAGCTCAAGTCTGATCCTATGCCTGTTCCGGACAATGTAAAAGAAAGACATGACAAGATCAAACAGAAGTATCCCGATTGGTTTCCATCTGGAGGTGAGTCTGAGAAGAAGAAAGATCCAGTATAAGCATCTATCTTCAAGAAGCAGTTGGTGAAGATATCGGGAAGTGTGATCAGCTGGGCCTACATCAAGCATGCTAGGACGCTGGGAGTGAAATGGCAGGATGGTCTACTTTAATTTCAGCCGTACAAGAAGGTCCTCAGTCTGCCTTTCTGGCATATTTGTGATCTAGTTAGATTGCATTATCCTTTGTATCATGAGGCTATCAGTGATCTTAAAGGTTTCTACTATATTCTGAGAAGAGAAAGTGCTGAAGGATGGGATAAGTTCAAACCATAGTACCCTAGATCCATCAAGACAAACAAGCTTCATCCCGTCACAAAGAGTCCTATCTGGAAACACATAATCAAGCCTCCTAAAACCGCTTCGAAGATTCCATTGGTCCCGGTTGAACAAGACTTCTCTTCTAAGTTCTACTACTGGCATTATGATGCAGAGACAACAGAAGCCGTGATAGTCTTGAGCAACACACCAAAACCGTGCAGGAAAATCAGGATATGGGATCCGATGTGGCTGATAAACTGCTCAGAGAAAGACGTGGAGACACTGTTCGTGTATCCCATACAACATTTGAAGGCCGAAGCCGATCAAGCATTGAAGTATCAACGGGTGATTCGTTTCTGTCACGCCAACAAGGTTCATGTTGGATGCGACTGGTCAAGACTTTCAAGGATCGGGACAATGTCGATTTGATGAAAACTGAAGATGTTGTGTGTCTTGTTTATGTTATGTTTGTTTTGTATGTTCTAAATTTTGAGTCTGTAAAGTTGTTGGTGTTTGCTATAAACGATGTCTTATGTAATCTCTGTACGTATACTAGCCTGGTCCAAGGGGGAGTCTGTAAGTGCATGATGTCCCTAGGCTAGTATAGATGTTGTTTGGAAGTGTTTTGGGGTGTTTGGAGACGTTTATACGCGTTTTGGGGTGTTTGGGAACCTGCAGGCGAGTAGGAGGATCATACTAGCGAGTACAATTCTATTCGCCAATAATCCATGCGAATATAATGCTATTCGCCAGTTTATACTAGTGATTAAGACCTAATCGCTAGTTTAACATGTCTTATACGATCCTACTCGCCTATACTGTCCTGTACGAGTACGGGAGGTATAAATAGGCCCAATCATTGCCCTAATCATCAGTTTTGCCACACACACTCTCCAAACACCCTCCTTGGTCTGTAAGGTCTGATTTGATCATTGTAAACACTCGAGCTCTGTTTTAGTGATAAATCTTTAATCTTTTGACCCATTTGTGTGTGTTAATTACTCGCATATCATTGTTTCATATTCGTTTCTGTTATTAAAACATATTTAGAGGATTCCGCACTCTAAATATCAAGCTCGTGATTGTCGGGTGACCCGTTAGTCGATCCTACAATGTGAATAAACTTAAAGCATATATTCACACGAGTGAATTAAAATGCATTTTACGAGTGTGTTTACATTAAAAATAATTTAAAGAGTTAATTATACTTATGTTTGAAAGTTTTGGGTTTAGTTCCTACAGATGATATGTTTAAAAGAATTCTGACTTAAAAAATAATGATATTACACATTTAGTCTCCACCTTTTTAAAACTATAATTGTACTTTTTATGTTTACTCAACCCTAGAAAAAATGGTCATTGGGGTGGATGTCAGTTAATTTTGGAGTTAAGTGTTTTTTTTAAATGAACAAACTTACTTTGATTATTAAAAACTAAATTAAATTAAATGTTAAAAAAATATATAAATTGGTGGACGGACACTTAAAAAATAGAATAGCGTAGGTTCAAGTGTAGTAGCATTATCGTTAACTGTGACGATACACTTATAAAGAATACACGGTGTGGAAGGGGTGTGTGAAGCCCTTCTTCTACGCTACCAACGCCACCCCGTATATGCAAGAAACGGCTGTTTCCCTTTGGGTTGAAGATCTCCACCGGTGTGAGGTAGAATGTGACGGTGAGGTGGATGGTTGCGGTTAGTTGTTGACTTGTTGGATTATGGATTATAGTGATTGGTTGTTTGATTAAAAAAACATTTATGCCACTACCACCACCCCGTGGTTTTTTAGTCTTGGAGTTGAATTTCACATGTTGATCCATGCCTCCCTCACGGGCATGACAACACCGTGTAGTCTATAATAACCATTTATGTGATGGTTGAGTAAACATTATTTGATAATTGAGAACTAAAGATGCAACATGAGTTAACCATAGGAAGTAAACTATCATGTCCGTTTGATTAACTCTAATCTAAATAATATCCCCTCAAGCTTATATGTCTATTGTAAGTTGTATTTTACTAAATCACGCTAACAAGATATTGATGCCATGAATTTTCTAAGTTGTGTTATTAATAAGGTACGATCTGTTCTGAGTTAACTTAAAAGGAGAAAAGAAAGAAAATGGAAGGAAAGAATGAAATGTGTGTTTTAGAGATCTTTTTCGAAAGGGAAAAAAGAAGAAAATAGAAGGGGAAAAGGGGAAAAACTGAAAGAATCTTTTTCTTTGAGTTAAATGCCAAAATCGTCACTGAGGTTTGGTTAGTGTTGCGTGTTTCATCCTAGAAAAGATTTTTTTGCAACTGGACCCTTGAGGTTTGTCATTTGTTGCCATTTCCATCCAATTGGCTAACCTAATTAAAATGTAACGTTAACTGAAGGGCACTCTAGACTTTTTGCCTACCTAAATGAGGGGCATTTTGGACTTTTTCTTATACTTACTTATTTTTAATCAATAAATGCTATTTATCTTCTTTACCTTTTTACTTATGCTCCTCAAACTAAGTGTTCAAGATCTTAAACCTATTATCAGACATTTATTAAAATGCTTTTAACACTTTTAATAAATATTCTTTGATAGAAAACACCGATCTTTTATTAACTTATTGGCTTCTTACATATGCTCTTGTGGTTATGCCACTGCTTCCTCCGTCAGCGGCCCCAACTAAACACCACATCCATATGAGGTCAACCCTTGAATTGAGAGACATTGTAGGATCTCTCACACGTAATTATATCATTTTTATTATAATAAATGTTTGAAAATTGTTTTTATCGTTTGAAACCATCTACCTTTGCCCAAGCTATCCTCATACGCTGATTAGCAAGTTGTTGCACAACGCTTCGGTGTCTTTGCACCCAATCACCCACAAAAATTATAACGACCGGTAAATTTTCTTTTCGTTTCTTTCTTTTCGTCTCTTTCCTTTTTGGCTTCGGGCAATTTTTGGGACGAAAATTCTTTCAACGCTGGAATGATGTGACACCCGACATGTTCAGCTTAAACATTTTGATAAAACATAAGTCTACCTTAGCGAAAAGCATTTATAAACAGACTTAATGGGTCAGTTGAGTCGGGTCAGGTTAGGATTGTCCAGGGTTCAATGATCTAGAGGATCATTGAGAGTTGCTTTGTGAATACACTAGTCTTGAGTCCCGTTGTTGGTGAAATTACATGGATTGAATTAACTAGGGTACGTAGATTGATACATACATGTGAAGTACGTGCTTCAAAGGTGTAAACGTGATTATACGTGCTTCTATATGCTTACCATATGTTAGGATTGCGTGTTCATGTGTTAGGATGTGTTAAAATGCGTTTAAACGACAAAACTGGAAAATCTAGAAAACATGGGTACTGGTTTAACCATAAGGGGGGTCGAACCAGATATGGGAGTCTGACAAAAGGGTCATTCGACCCTGTATGTTCTCATTCGACCATGGTAAGGGGTCGAATGAAGCCTTAGTATAAATACCACTCTTTGTCATTTTTCATCATTTCACAAACCCTTGTTGCCTCTAAACACTCTCTTTTAATTTTAATCATTGGGGAAGGAGTTCTTGCTCTCGTTTTTCATTATCTAACCTACAAACATCATCTAATCAAAGATCTAAGTTGTGTTCTTGATCCAAAACCCTTTTTAAAGCATTTGGATTCATTTTCATTTAGTCCTAAATATCCAGATCTGTTCTAAGGTTGTTTTATGATTAAAAACCTTTCAAACATCTTCTAAATAAAACCTTATCATTAAACATGAGTTTTCACATCAATAAACATATGTTAATGGTGTATTATGTGATATTATGAATTGTTTGATGATTAATTGTTGTTTAGATGATAAAAAATGATCTACGGCTGCTATTGGTGTTGGTTTATGATTGTTCTAGGTAACAATTGGATGGATGATGATATTATGTCTATTTTGGGGATTTTGATAAATCTAGGGCTTGATGCATGTTATTGTTATTGATAAAACGACTAAGGGTTTTCATGGACATAACAAACTGAGCATTTTGAGATGATTATGAAAGGATTTCGAAAAGTTTCCAAATTGGGTAAAGTTTTCATGCATGATATGACGTTTCCATAATTTTGCCATTTTGGGTAAGTATTAAAATGGATTGATTTGGAGTGAAATTAGTAGGGTTTCGTGGGGATATGTTATTCATACTGGACTGCTGTGTTTTGTGATGTTTCGTGATGTTTTCGGATTGTTTTGATGCGATTTGGCACAAGTTAGAAGGTTTGAAGCTGCAGGGGTCGAACCTGGGCTTCATTCGAACACACGTGGGGTCGAAGGAAGGGTCCAGGGGTCGAACCTGCAGACTGACAGGTCGAATATGTGTTACTTTGGTCAAACGAACTTGATTTCGGTTGAATTAACACATGTTAAGGTCGAATGAACATGTGTTAAGGTCAAATGAACTTGT
Organism: Ambrosia trifida; assembly: GCA_028751855.1. NCBI lineage: Eukaryota > Viridiplantae > Streptophyta > Magnoliopsida > Asterales > Asteraceae > Ambrosia > Ambrosia trifida. Next base: position 56,261,875 of record CM054128.1, on the reverse strand, counting down.
AATAGGTTGTATGAACTTCAGAAAAGGTCGAAAGAGCTTACTGTGGATCGAACCAAGGATGTTTGGGTCGAACCGGGTCCATTTCTATGCTGATTCGACCCTACAACTTCGTATGTGCGATTCTTGATGCAAACTAAGTATTTTATGCTTGAACCTTATGTGTAATCTATGTATACTTGATTAGTTTATGTAATGGATCACTAGTGAGATGTCAGGTTAGTCTAGTGTGTCGGTTGAACAGTCAAACATGTTTTCAAAACATATTTGGTCACGATCTAGACAATCGGGGACTAGATAACCTTATGGTTATTAGTCAAAACACTTATGTGAACTTTTATGATAGTTCTCCGATAGTTGGGATTATCATGGACTTAGCTTTTATTCTTTAATTGAAGAATGCAACCGAAGGTGAGTTTCACCGCCCCACTTTTACTGGTTTTGCTTTTGGGGGAGAAAACATGCGCTAAACCTATATTTTAACATATGTCATACTATAGTTTACTTTTTAGTTGCTATACAATCTTTGGAAGTCCCGGGGGAAACCATGAATGTGCGAGGTTGCACAACGGGGGAAATGTGGATAGATCTATTGGGCATGACCTGCCCCACTTGTCGACTAGAGGTCGGACGGGTGCATATTGTCTCGAACTATGCTAAACTTGTTGAACATTATTCGGGCTGCTTAAACACATGCTACACTTGCTAAACGTGTCCAGTAATGGTTTTCCAATCGTAGTAGTAGCAAAACATACGCCTAGCTAGCGTACTTTGGTTTCACTTTGACATAGTATTGACTGGTTTTGGACTTGGTAACACCTGGCAACATTTGGTAACACTTGGTAACATTTATAAAAACCTGTGAACTCACCAGCAATATATGTTGACGTCATTTTGGCATGTTTTTCTCAGGTCTCTAAGGTAGCACTACACGGACTAGGCGTACGGGTCTGCATGGCGTCTAGGGCTTAGTTTCATGTTTTTGAAATAACCGTTTTGGAACATGTCGACACTTGGTTTTGTAACTTGATATTGCTTCCACTATAGTTTTTTTTATATAAGAGTTATGTTTTGAGTTTACGTATTTTCATATAGTGTTGTTTATGGTGACCGTTGACTTGGATCCTGGTTTGTCACGCGCCTCGCGGTAAAACTCCGCATGTGGAAATTTGAGGGTGTGACAGATTGGTATCAGAGCCAATGGTTATAGTGAACTGGGACTGCATGTAGAGTCTAGTCTATAGCCAGGTCACACACACTAGACGGTCACATACTATGAGTCATTTTAGTGGGATACGTACTAGCTTTGTCGGGGTGTCTTTATATCATCATCGTACCTATGTGTTACATCATTTATTGTTACTTGGGTCTTGCCTTATTTTCTTCTTCGGGATTTGAAAATGAAGGAACTGACTAGTCAAAACTTGCTCGGCGGTGTTGTATATTGGAGTGGTTTTTGCATGCTTTTGAGATCTGTCTAGGATTCGGACATCTCCCCTCTATGATCCAATAGACGCACTCGCTTACACATGTTCTGTTACACTTATGCTTGTAGTAGCACGTTACTAGGTGACAGTATTCAGTGACTTGAGTTCGAATTAGGAGTATGCTTGGAGGACCATGTAGAGCAGTTTATCATTTCTGGTGCACACGAAATCATAAACTGAAATGCATGAAAATCCCAGTGGACTCTGGGTTTGGATGGATAGTCCTGGATCGGACCTAGGTTTAACTCTTATGACCCTAGTGGTTGACACTAGCGGTGAATCTGAGTCTCTCGCTTTTGTTTGTTAGATTATGCCTGGCGCTCGTGGTGGACGTCGTGGTGGTCGTGCTGGTGGCCGTGGTGGTGGCGGCGGTCGTGATAACATTAACATGACCCAAGAGGAACTGAACAACTTGCTGCAGCAGCAAGTGAATGTGGCCTTGGCTGCATTCCAGGCTGCGCATAACGTTCTGGGTGGTAAGTTGATTTCTATCAACTCCGCCTCATTCTTTGTTGTTATGTCTTTTCTTTTGTGGTTTATTCGTGTGTCTTGTCTCAGGTGCTGCTATCAATCCACCTCCACCTCAATGCACTTACAAGATGTTTCGGGAATGACAGCCCCATAACTTTGTTGGGACTGAGGGAGCAGTGGGCTGCTTTGATGGTTGGAGAAAGTTGAGTCTGTGTTTCCGATGTGTAACTGTCCCGCTGGGGACCGAGTTAAGTATGCTACTACGACGTTTGAGGGTCCCGCATTAATTTGGTGGAACTCTACTGCTCAGACATTGGGTTTGGGGGAGGCTCATCCTATGCCTTGGGCGGATATTGTGCATCGTCTGAAGAGCAAGTATTGTCCAAGGGAGGAGGTTCGGAAGTTGGAACACGAGGTCTGGAACTAAAAGATGGTTGGTTCGGAGATAGAGGAGTACATTGTGAGGCGTAACGAGTTGGCAGTGTTATGTCCTGATTTGCACACACCAGAGTATAGAAGGATCGAGCATTACATTTCTGGGTTGGTGCCGGAGATAGCAGGGTTGGTGGCTGCCGGGAATCTTCCCACACTTGCTGAAGTTGTCCGTTCGGCTCATAGGGTGACTAACCTGAAGGTGGCAGAGGGTGTTTTGCCTCCTCGAGGTACTACTGTGAAGGGTTCTGATGGTAACAAGAGAAAGTGGGATAGTGTGGGTAAGAGTTATGCGCCAGCACCATCTCAGCAGGTGAAGAAGTTTGATGCGTCTGGGTCATCTTCGGGGAAGAGGTCGAGTGGGTATATTGGGAAGCACCCTAAGTGCAACAAGTGTGGATTTCATCATTCTAGGAACTGTGACCGAGCTCGTTGTCATCGGTGCCAGCAGTTGGGGCATCTTGCTAAGGACTGTAGAGTGACACTTCTGCCGACTCAGGCACGTACTGCTGTTCCTGCTCCTGCTGCTCAGGGGACTCCAGGAAAGCAGGGTTGCTATAACTGTGGTGATTCGGGGCTTTTCAAGCGCGATTGTCCCAAGTTGAAACAAGGCGAGAATTTGAAGGGCGGGAACGGTAACGGGAACAACGAAGGTGGCGGCAGGAATGCGCGTGCTTTCGTCATTGGCTCTGCAGAGGCCAAACAGGATCCTGACACAGTTACCGGTACGTTTCTTCTTAATGATCGCTACGATTCTGTCTTGTTTGTTTCTGGTGCCGATAAGAGTTTCATATCTGTGGAAATTAGTCGATTGCTAGATATAGTATCCACACCTTTAGAGGCTAAGTACTTGATAAAATTGGCTGATGGTAAGAAAATCGAAGCGACACATATTCTTCGGGAATTTCGCTTGGAACTGTCGGGTTTGTCTTTCCCATTGACCTTATGCCAGTATCTCTGGGTAGTTTTGATGTCGTTGTGGGCATGGACTGGTTATCGTTGTATCGTGCAGAGATTGTTTGTTTTAATAAGGTCATTCGGATCCCTCTCCCTGATGGAGAGACTCTTTCGGTTCATGGCGAGAAGAGCGGTGCTCCGCTGAGTATCATTTCCAGTATGAAAGCTCTTAAGTATCTTCGGAAGGGTTATTCGGCCATTCTGGCACTTGTTTCTGTTTTGTCTGATGATGAGAAGAAGATCGATGATATCCCTTTGGTTCGTGACATTCCTGATGTGTTTCCCGATGACTTACCTGGTCTTCCTCCTTATCGTCAAGTTGAGTTTGGTATTGATCTTACACCTGCTGCAGCTCCTATTGCTGGAGCTCCGTATCGTCTTGCACCTCTCGAGATGCAAGAGTTGTCTAGCCAGATACAGGAACTCTTGGAAAAGGGTTTCATTCGACCAAGTTCATCCCCGTGAGGAGCCCCTATCTTGTTTATGAAGAAGAAGGACGGAAGTCTTCGCATGTGTGTCGATTATCGCGAGCTGAACAAAATGACCATCAAGAATCGTTATCCTCTCCCTCGTATTGATGATCTCTTTGACCAGCTCCAGGGTTCTAGTTACTACTCAAAGATTGATTTAAGATCCGGTTATCACTAGTTGCGCGTTCAGGAAGCCGACGTTCCGAAGACTGCTTTTTGTACTCGTTATGGCCATTTTGAGTTCTTGGTCATGCCTTTTGGTCTCACTAACGCACCGGTGATGTTCATGGATTTGATGAACCGCGTTTGTAAACCTTACCTTGATAAATTCATCATCGTGTTTATTGACGACATTCTGGTTTATTCCAAGAGCAAGACGGCCGATGAGGAACACTTACGGTTAGTCTTGGAACTCTTAAGACGAGAGCAGTTGTATGCTATGTTCTCGAAGTGTGACTTTTGGTTGCGTGAAGTTCAATTCCTAGGGCATGTGGTTAATGAACTGGGAATTCATGTCGATCCGGCTAAGATCGAAGCTATTAAAGACTGGGAAGCACCGAAGACGCCATCTGAGGTGCGGAAATTCCTAGGCCTTGCGGGTTACTATCGTCGTTTCATTGAGGGATTTTCAAAGATCGCTCAACCCCTCACCTCTCTTACCCAGAAAGACCGAAAGTTTGACTGGGGTGAAGCGCAGGAATCGGCATTTCAGATGCTGAAGCTTAAACTTTGTTCTGCACCTATCTTATCTTTACCTGAGGGTACGGATGATTTTTTTGTTTACTGTGATGCTTCTATTCATGGTCTCGGTTGCGTGTGGATGCAATGCGAGAAGGTTATTGCTTATGCTACTCGTCAACTTAAGATTCACGAGAAGAACTATACTAGCCATGACTTGGAATTGGGCGCGGTGGTCTTTGCGTTGAAAATCTAGAGACATTACTTGTACGGTACCAAATGCACCATTTACACCGATCACAAGAGTCTTCAGCATATTTTCGACCAGAAGGAGCTAAACATGTGGCAGCGTCGCTAGGTTGAACTCCTGAACGATTATGATTGTGCTATTAATTATCATCCTGGAAAGGCGAACGTTGTGGCAGATGCCTTGAGCAGGAAGGAATCTGCGAAACCTCATCGCGTTTGAGCTTTATAGCTCACCATTCATTCCTCTTTGCCTGACCAAATTCGTTCTGCACAACTGGAAACTTTGAAGGAGGAAAACCTTAAAGCTGAAACTATGCACAGTGTGGATAAGCATCTTGACCTTAGGTCTGATGGCCTACACGACTTTGCAGAACGTGTTTGGGTTCCTTTGTTCGGGGGAATATGTGAGCTTGTCTTGGATGAAGCTCACAAATCCCGGTATTATGTTCACCCTGGCTCCGACAAGATGTATCAGGATTTGAAGATACTCTATTGGTGGCCGAACATGAAGGCTGATATAGCCTCATACGTGAGCAAATGTTTGACTTGTGCTAAAGTCAAGGTAGAGTACTAGAAGCCGTCCGGTCTCCTGCAATAACCTGAGATTCCAGAATGGAAGTGGGAACGGATCACGATGGATTTTGTCACCAAACTACTGAAGTCACCTAGTGGTTGCGATATGATTTGGGTGATTGTCGACAGGTTGACAAAATCGGCACATTTCCTACCTATTAAGGAAACTGATGGGCTCGAGCGGTTAGCTCGAATTTACCTTAAGGATGTAGTCTCTCGGCACGTGGTGCCTGTTTTTATTATCTCTGATCGTGATTCCTGTTTTGCTTCGCGTTTCTGGAAGGCTCTGCATAAAGCTTTGGGTACTCAGTTGGATATGAGCACGGCTTATCATCCGCAAACTGACGGTCAGAGTGAGTGGACGATTCAAACCTTGGAGGACATGCTTCGGGCGTGTGTTATCGATTTTGGAAAAGGTTAGGATAGTCACCTGCCATTGGTGGAGTTCTCTTACAACAACAGCTACCATTCTAGTATCAAGGCAGCTCCGTTCGAGGCTCTTTACGGACGGAAATGTCGGTCTCCTCTTTGTTGGGCCGAGGTGGGTGAGAGTCAGCTCATTGCTCCGGAACTGGCGTACCAAACTTCAGAGAAAATCGTACAAATTCGTAACCATTTGGCAGCCGCACGGGATCGTCAGAAGAGCTATGCCGATCGTTGTCGCAAACCTTTGGAGTTCCAGGTAGGGGACAGGGTATTTCTAAAAGTTTCACCATGGAACGGCGTCATAGGCTTTGTAAAGCGTGGCAAGCTTAACCCTCGTATGTCAGACCGTTCGCAATCCTGGAACGGATTGGACTGGTGGCATACAGACCTGACTTACCGGCGGAGCTCGGTAGTGTTCACAACGTCTTCCATGTGTCTAACTTTAAGAAGTGTTTGGCTGATAAATCTCTTCTTGTACCACTGGAAGAGATCAAGGTTGATGATCCTCTTCGCATTGTGGAGGAACCTGTTGAGATTCTTGACTATAAGATTCGTAGCCTTCGCCGGAGTAAAATCTGCATCGTTAAGGTTCGTTGGAACTCAAATCATTGAACGGAGTTCACTTGGGAACGGGAGGATCAGATGAAATCTAAGTGTCCTCATCTTTTTCCGAAGCGAGCATTTGAATCTAGGCATGTTACCGCTGAAGCTGATTGAATCTCGGGGTGAGATTCCTTTCAACGTGGGGATGATGCAACGAAAGGTAAATTTTCTTTTCGTCTCTTTCCTTTTTGGCTTCGTGCAATTTTCGGGACGAAAATTCTTTCAACGTGGTGATGATGTGACACCCGGCATGTTCAGCTTAAACATTTTGATAATACATAAGTCTACCTTAGAAAAAAAACATTTATAAACAGACTTAACTGGGTCAGTTGAGTCGGTCAGGTTAGGATTGTCTAGGGTTCAATGATCTGGAGGATCATTGAGAGTTGTTTTGTGAATAAACTAGTCTTGAGTCCCGTTGGTGAAATTACATGGATTGAATTAAGTAGGATACGTAGATTGATACATACATGTGAAATACGTGCTTCAAAGGTGTAAACGTGATTATACGTGTTTCTATATGCTTAACATATATTAGGATTGCATGTTCATGTGTTAGGATGTTTTAAAATGCGTTTAAACGACAAAACTGGAAAATCTGGAAAACATGGGTACTGGTTCGACCATAAGGGGGTTCGAACCAAATATAGGAGTCTGATAAACGGGTCATTCGACCCTGTATGTTCTCATTCGACCATGGTAAGGGGTCGAATGAAGCCTTAGTATAAATACCACACTTTGCGATTTTTCATCATTTCACAAACCCTAGTTGCCTCTAAACATTTTCTTTTGATTTTAATCACTGGGAAAGGAATTTTTGCTCTCGTTTTTCATAATCTAACCTACATACATCATCTAATCAAAGATCTAAGGTGTGTTCTTTATCCAAAACCCTTTTTAAAGAATTTTGATTCATTTTCATTTAGTCCTAAATGTCCAGATCTGTTCTAAGGTTGTTTTTATGATTAAAAACCTTTCAAACATCTTCCTAAACAAAACCTTATCATTAAATATGAGTTTTCACATCAATAAACATATGTTAATGGTGTATTGTGTGATATTATGAATTGTTTGATGATTAATTGTTGTTTAGATGATAAAAACATGATCTAGGGCTACTATTGGTGTTGGTTTATGATTGTTCTAGGTTACAATTGGATGGATGATGAAATTATGTCTATTTTGGGATGTTGATAAATCTAGGGCTTGATGCATGTTGTTGTTATTGATAAAACGATTAAGGGTTTTCATGAACATAACAAACTGAGCGCTTTGAGATGATTATGAAAGGATTTCGAAAAGTTTCCAAATTGGGTAAAGTTTTCATGCATGATGTGACTTTTCCATAATTTTGCCATTTTGGGTAAGTATTAAAATGGATTGATTGGGAATAAAATTAGTAGGGTTTCGTGGGGATATGTTATTCATACTAGACTGTTATGTTTGGTGATGTTTCGTGATGTTTTTGGATTGTTTTGATGTGATTTGGTACATGTTAGAAGGTTTGAAGCTGCAGGGGTCAAACCTGGGCTTCATTCATACCCACGTGGGGTCTAAGGAATGGTCCATGGGTCGAACCTGCAGACTGACAGGTCGAATATGTGTTATTTTGGTCGAACGAACTTGATTTAGGTCGAATGAACATGTGTTAAGGTCGAATGAACTTGTAATAGGTTGTATGAACTTAAGAAAGGGTCGAAGGAGCTTACTGGGGATTGAACCAAGGATGTTTGGGTCGAATCGGGTCCATTTCTATGCTGATTCGACCCTACGACTTCATATGTGCGATTCTTGATGCAAACTAAGTATTTTATGCTTGAACCTTAGGTGTAATATACGTATACTTGTTTAGTTTATGTAATGGGTCACCAACGGGATGTCGGGTCAGTCTAGTGTGTCGGTTGAACAGTCAAACACGTTTTCAAAACATATTTGGTCACGATCTGGACAATCGGGGACTAGATAAACCTTATGGTTATTAGTCAAAACACATATGTGAACTTTTATAATAGATCTCCGGTAGTTGGGATTATCAAGGACTTAGCTTTTATTCTTTAATTGAAGAATGCAATCTAAGGTGAGTTTCACCGCCCCGCTTTTACTGGTTTTGCTTTTGGGGGAGTAATGCGATAAACTTATATTTGAACATATATCATACTATGGTTTACTTTTGAGTTGCTATACGATCTTTGGAAGTCCCGGGAGAAACAATGAATGTGCGGGTTGCACAACGGGAGAAATGTGGATAGATCTATTAGGCGTGACCTGCCCCACTCGTCGACTGGAGGTCGAACAGGTGCATATTGTCTCGAACTATGCTAAACTTGCTAAACATTATTCGAGCTGCTTAAATACATGCTAAACTTGCTAAACGCGTCCAGTAATGGTTTTCCAATCTTAGTAGTAACAAAACATACGCCTAGCTAGCGTACTTTGGTTTCACTTTGACATAGTATTGACAGGTTTTGGACTTGGTAACACTTGGAAACATTTGGTAACACTTGGTAACATTTATAAAAACCTGTGAACTCACCAGCATTATATGCTGGCGTCTTTTTGGCATGTTTTTCTCAGGTCTCTAAGGTAGCACTACACGGACTAGGCGCACAGGTCTGCATGGCGTCTAGGGCTTAGTTTCATGTTTTTGAAATAAACGTTTTGGAACATGTCGACACTTGGTTTGGTAACTTGATATTGCTTCCGCTATAGTTTTTCTGATATAAGAGTTATGTTTTGAGTTTATGTATTTTTCATATAGTGTTGTTTATTGTGACCGTTGACTTGGATCCTGATTTGTCACGCGCCTCGCGGTAAAACTCCGCATGTGGAAATTTGAGGGTGTGACAAAAACACCCTTCTGGATTTTCCTTCTGATGACGTGGGTAGCCTAAAGAAAAATAAGTTAATAACATTACATAACCACGCTTGAAAGGTTGAAGGATACAAAAGTTCAAAGGCTCGTAAAGCACCGATCTAAAGATGACTTGTCTTGTCATTACACTCCTTGGTCAAAACAAGCAGATGTCCATATCTGGCACATGGAGACGCTGCAATGCACAGGCCGCAGGTCCAAAGCCATCCTCGGCTAAAAGTGGTATGTCCCCAAGTTGCATCATGGACCAAGATATTATCTCTACTCAAAGAGGAAGATCCTTACTCTATAAATCAGATCACCAATTCAGATATGCACACCTTTCTGATTATTCTCACTTACACACATCTTCCATTCTCTTTGACAATGCACATGTGGAGATTCTCTCTACCACACTAACACTTCACTTGAGTTTATAACAATATTTATGGCTTTGAGTCTCACTCAAACCAGAATCATAATACTCAAAACATAATTATCTTGAACCTCCTTTTACGTTTTGCAATGTAGGGGGACACCACGACCTGCGTTAGCCAGATCAGACCCTTTAACCCTTTTACCCTTCCTTGGACTCTAAACTAATGTTAGACCCATATTTGTTGTAACAAAAAGTTGGCGCCCACCGTGGGGCTGCGCCATTGTTTCCTTTCAAAAATCAATTGTGTAGCTCCAACTCTTCGATATGTCTGACCACGAGTCGTCGGAAGAAGTGAAACAGGTCTCTCCGACCACGGATCAGACCTCTCCTAACAGATCTGTGTCATTTTCAACTCCTGGAAGTACCCCCACTGGTGCTCTATCCCAGGAGTTCACACTCTTCCAAACTCCAACTCCCACTCGCTCATGGGTGTCATCTCCCTTCCCTAACACTATACGTACACCTGAGCGTATAGATATCACTCCTGAAGGGGTTGCAGGTCACATTCTACAACTCAGATCTCTCCTTAACCAGCATGTAACCAAGGAAAGAGAAAAGAGGGTCAGGCTCCGGCTAGACTACAACGAAGAAGATCTATCATTTTCACCCAGACCACCTCGTCCCCCTCATGTTACTTCTTCAAGCTCCCAACCCGCTCCTCATGACTTTGGAGTTGGGCCTAGCATGGTGTTTCCTACACCTTATCAGGCATCAAGGCCGAGTCCTACCGCTTTCCCTTTGTTCACATCTCAAGCTGCCACCTCCGGTGCACCCATTGGGCATGAACTCACCTTGGACCAACTCTTAGGGGCTGTTTGTTTGGGTCTTAATGGTCTCATTCAGACATACATGTCTGACTCGGTCAGACATGGGTGTTTGGTTGGGGCATGTCTGATTGAAATTTGGCTCTGAATAACCTCTTAATAAGTCAGACTTGAAGCACCATCTGACTAAAATAAAGAGACATTATTTCCATCTTTGCCCTAAGAAACCCTTTGCCCCATTCACCCATCAGACATGTAATCGCTGCTTCCTCCCCCTTTGCCCTAGGGGTTTTTTTTTCTCCTTAACTAATCGCGCTTCTCCTTACTAACCGACCCCAAATCCAACAAGTTCAGGTACTGATTCAAGTGGTGAAGGAAACCGATTCAAGACAAGTTCAGGTACCAGCCCCAAATCGCTGCTTCTGTCGATTGTTGTTGCTTCAATTTCAGAAATTTCTGTTCTGATTCTGTTTAGGTATGATGTTCGTTGTCGCTTCTGGTATTATTCTTCTTGTAGATTATTCAAGTTTGTTGCTTGCGGATCTGGATCCTGTAGTGTATAATATGTTGTTAGAAGCTAAATGATTTCTATGTTGTTAAGATTTGCGTGGAATAAATATTCAAGTTTATAGATGCATTTTTTTATTTATAGAACCATAAATATTCAGATTTCAAACTTGAGTAGTATAATTTGAAGTCTCATAAATTGGTTTTGACTTTTTAGTAGTCTAATTTGAAGCACAGTGGCCGACATTCAAGAAAGGAAATAGAAATAGATTTTATTTATTTAGCATATATTTTGTAGCTAGAGTTAAGATTATGTAGATGCAAAAGTGCGACTAAAGCTTTGGATTGTAAAACACATTATGTTTTGTTGATATCGAAGGTGCGAAGGAGTGAAATAGAAGGTACGAAGGAAGACTGAAAGGTGCGAAGGAAGATTGTTTGGACGAATGAAGATTAGATTATAGTAGAACTTGGTTCGACCCTATGGTTTGGGCGAACCTGCACATTCGCATGAACAGTTTGGGCGAATGTGCAGTCTATAAATAGATAAGTTTGATTTTTGAATGTAACTTTTGATCATTATTATTCCCTCCACTTTCAGAAACTCTCTCTAGTGTTTTGTTAAACCTGTTTATCGTTCATACCTTGATTGTATCTATATTTCAACGTGTAAACAAGTGTTTTATTAATGAAAACGTTTGAAAATGATGATTTGTGTGTTTGAATCTGTTTGATTATTATTTTGTGATAGTTTTAGGGTTTCCGCACCTGAAACTAACTTGTTTGATCGATCTTTGTTTGTTATCGATCCTTTCACGCACATACAAAGTGGTATCAGAGCCATTTCGGATCAAACAACCACAAATTAATAATCTCTCAGTTGATTTGGACCTAATTTTGGTCAAAAAGTTTCTGTTTTCAATGAACAAACTGATGTGATTAGATTTTGATCGATTACACCTTGATTTCGAGTTTAATTCGGATAATTCTCTTTATTAAAGTTGTTCCAAATCAATTCCGATTCAAAACCTGATTAAGATCATCAAAATCCATCAACATTTGAAAAACATGATCAAAATTAACTGATTTTCAAAGAATAACCGTTTTTGAAATCACAGGGGTCGAACGAGAGAGTTTGGTCGAAAGTGGATTTTATTTGGGTCAAAAGAGAGTCTAAAGTGGTCGAAGGAGATTTTGTTGATTTAGTTCACATTCGTATCTGTTAAAAATGGTCGAAGGAGAAATTTATTTCTCATTCGCACGTTCGTATATACGAAAGAGAATTCTGTTTTAAAACATTTTTAATCTTTTCGTGTTTAATCGTTTGCAGGACAAGATGTGGAACTTTCCAACAACGCCTAGACCTACTCAAGCACCATAACAGCAGACAACACAAGATCCGTGGTCCATTGCAGCTCAGAAGACTAGTCAACCATCATAGCCGATCAATTATATGGCAATGACTAGTTCGGCTCCACAACAAGTTGTTCAACCATTACCACAACCGATTGATAACTATTGGGGAGTCGCAGCAGCAGCAGTCCATTCACAGACGACCAACGCTATATCCACTCTTATTCATGATCTATCTTCTGGAAGCGGCAATCGTCCACCAAAGCTAATGGACATGAAGGAGTACAATACTTGGAAGACGAAGTTCAAGATCCATGTTGAGGGACAAGGACTTGAGGGAGCCGAGGCATGGCAAATGATTGTGAAGGGTTACGTTGCTCCTATTCTGGAGAATACCGGAGAACCAATCCCTTTGGAGAATTAAGCGGATGATGAAAAGAAGAGGTTTGCGATAGAGAAGAAGGCATTCTCTCAGTTATCCCAGGCGATCAACACTGATCTATTGCATCAGTTTGGATCGTGCACAACATCCAAACAACTATGGGATATGCTGAGAAATCGACATGATGGAAATGAAAAGACAAGGAAGCTTAGGATGGAAGAGCTTCGGAAGGAGTTTGAAAACTTCAGTTACATGGGTAATGAGACCCTAAAAGAGTTGGTTCCAAGGTACTGCCATTTGCTCACTGAATTGTCGAGCTATGAGATCAGCATTCCAATGTCGGAATTAGTAGATAAATTTGCTGATGCTTTACCACCCTACTGGAACCAACACATCGAAGTGTTAAAGGAGAAGGATGCTTATCAGTATTGGACTATTAACGAGTTCATCCAAAAGCTGGAAAACAAAGAGATGGAGGAAAAGAGAAAAGCTAAGAGTGCTCAGATTCCACAGAATCCTGATTTATATGTGAGTGGTACATCTAACTCTCTTTCTGCTTCAAGCACCACTTCTACTGTTGCACCTCACATAGCATGTGTGTCTAACGTTGTTGAACCAACAAAAGCACCCATTAACTACCTTGCTCAAACTTCATCCTACACACCATCATACACACAACAACCTTATCAAACACCAAACTTTATTCCACCATTTTCACCATTACAACAAGCCGCATGCTACACATCAAGTCAACCTCAACAACAACAACAATATCCTCCTCAAGTGAATCAGATGCAGATTACTCAAGCACAATCAAGTCAAAACCCGATTGTGTTAGAGACCTCAAACCTTAACAATGTGACTGTTGAAATTGCTCAACTGCATATTGCTCTTGTATCTGCTATGGTTTCTTCTTACAACGGTTTGGTAGCAAGTCAAATTGGTAACAATAATCTCACCAATGAGGACTATGCTCAAATCGACAAAGAGGAAATGGAGTTGATGGACATTCAGTGGGCTTTTGCAAGCATTATGAGAAGAGCCACTGACTTTATTCAGAAGACTGGCAGAACTGATCTCTCAACCTCTCCCAACACCACATACGGATTCAACAAAGCAAAAGTTACATGCTTCAACTGTGGTGAGAAGGGACATTTTAAAAGAGAGTGCACACAGCCAGCACAACAAGGTAATCGAAACCCTTTCAATTCAACATACCAAAATAGACAAAACCAAAACCAAAATCAAGTGTCATACAACAGTCCAAACATCTCAAGCTTTCAACCACAAAACACTTATCATAACCGTCAACAAAACAACAACACCAGACAATCCACAACTCAAAACCAACTTCAACAAAATCCAAACCGAACCATTGTTCCTATCACTACACCTAACACACCAAACCAAAACCAAACTGACAGTCAAAACCAAGCACTTGTGATTCAAAAGGATGAAGGTTTTGATTGGACTGGTATGCAATTGGGGGTGGAGGAAATCACTGCTGGGAATGTAGCTTGTGTGGCACAGCAGATGAGTTTGGATGAAAATGAGGAGATTGAAGAGAAGGTTGTGATTGAAAAAGTGTCGGAGTTAAAGATTGAGGAAGTGAATGAAGATGTGATTGTGGAGAGTGAAGACAAGAAATCGGGGATGATTCTTGATTCTGTCACTGATGTTGGAGACCAAGATGATTCAGCTTACTCGGACATGGAGAGTGAATCTGATTCAGAGGCTAGTGTGAATTCACTAGATGATGACATTGACCAACTGTTAGCTGAAGCTGATTTCCTGATGACCCGCAAGTCATGTATGGTGGATGATGCATGCAATAAGATTGACTACTCCAAATTCTTCGCAGGGAAGGAAGCTCACTTTGCTTTGATGGCCATGACAGAACCTCCTAAGCCGGTAAGTTCTGAAACTCAATCTCAAGCGTGTGTTAAATGTGATAAATGTGCTGATTTTGAAAAACTGACTGATGAAAATAAGCTTCTCAAGGTCCAACTTGAGAGTGCCAAAATCAACTGTCAGATTTATCAAAAGGACTTAAAAGATTTCAACAAATTCTTGATGGTTATAAAAAGGATGTGTCTGAACTTAAAAAGACATTATCAATCAAACAACTTGCCATTAATAATTACATCAATGAAATGGAAAACACTAAATTGGAAATGGCAACCATCAAGTGCTTTGCGGAAAAAGTTAACAAGAAATTAGAAAGTTACAAGCACATAGCATATGTAGTCGAACATATCATTGAAGAACCCTCCCAGTCAAATAGTGCAAACTATAAGTCGGTCCCATCTCCGGTATTGTTTGAGAATCACACTTTACATGCAATTCCACTTGAGACTTTAATCAATCCTGATTCCACACCAGAAAATGAGCCTAACACTTCCAGTGTAGGGGGTCCATATTCTGATGTGAGACCAGTACTGGGAAATAATGAGGGTGTGGTCGCTACTGATGATTCAGATGAAGAAGATGAAACATCTGAGACGGTTGAAAGTGATAGTGATATCCCTGATGAAAATCATATAATCACTACTGAGCCAGTCTCACCGTCTCAGATCATTCATCCAATGGAAAATGCTCATCGTAAAAATGAGGTTAAGAAAAATGAAAAGTCTGTTGGTAAGAGTTTTGAAAAGAAAGAGGTAAAGAAGGTTGAGAAAAATGTGAGAAAACCGGTTGAAAAGAAAGTTGAAATTAAAACTGAGAAAAATGTGGTTAAACCGGTAGAAAAGAAAAATGAGCTTAAATCTGAAAAATCTAAAGATGTGAGCAACGAATCGTGTGACAAACCTATCAAAATCTTCTATCGGATGCAAGGCTCCGATAAGATTTTATCAGATGATGAATATCCGATTAAGTTTGTCAATTATTCAAAAATAGAAAAGATCTGGCAGGAAAGTACGATTTGGTTTCCAAAATTTGAAAGGACCAATGACATTCCTCAAGAGATTTTAGACAAAATTTATTCGGATAAAGATGCGAAGGTCAATGTCACACAATTTGTTTTGCATGTTCATAAAGAAAACAGTTTTATTGAACCGACTTACTCAAAGGACCCAGCTCCTGAGAGTTTAAGGAAACAATGCATGGTCGATCGATATCCCATTGCTAGCTTTTCCAAGTCGCCGATCAAGGAAAACTATGAGGAATACCGTGCATGTTATAAGTACGGGGAACGGGGATATTTACTTGCCGCCTGCCCGTACGTACGACATAAAAGGCACGAGGTGGAGATGAGGCAACATCATAATTATCCGGTTGACAACTACGGCTATCAACAGAGACGGTATTTTCCTCAACAAGAATTTTATCAAAATCAAAACAATTTTTACAACAAGAGGGAAAACCGTTCAATGATGTATGATAAACGTAACCGGATGACCACTGATAAATCTGCTAAGAAACCTATGATGAACTCAACTGCTGATAACAAAAAGGTTGCTCCTAAACCTAATGGAAAACAAGCAGTTGGACCTGTCTCTGTTAAATCAGAGAAGGTAACCAAGAAGGTTGCTTTTAAAGATGAAGTAAAGAAACCGACTGAGACTTCAAAATCTCAGATTCGGATCTTGAAACGATCTGAGCAATCTTGGTCATCTAAGGAATCTGAAGGAGCCTCTACTTCACAGAGTGAGAAGAATGAGAAAAAGAAAATTGTGAGTGAGAAGAAAGGGGTTGAAGTAATCCAAGATGTTTGTGATTCAAAAGACTCTTTGAAACAACCTGTTCAAAGACCCAAGACCAAACAGGCTTGGGTCCCCCGAAAGAACTAACTGATCTACTTTATATGTGCAAGGAGCTCCAGCTGGCCCTGTTAGCAGCCTATGGATTGTTGACAGTGGAGCTTCTGGTCACATGACAGGGGACCTCACGCTACTCTTTGACATCAAAAACATTAACGGAGGTTATGTGGCATTTGCTGGTAATAAGGGAGGCTACATTACTATGGAGGGTAGTGTAAGCAATGGGGTCGTAACATTTGAGCGGATTTCTTATGTGAAACAGATAGACTATAATTTGCTCAGTGTTAGTCAAATTTGTGATAAACAATTTTCTGTGTATTTTGATGACAAATCCTGTTACATCTTGAAACCTGGGTTTGAATTACCGAAAGAGTGGGTGATGCTGAAGGCACCGAGAGTAAACAACTTGTATATTCTCGACATGTCCAAAGCAATGACCACCCATGGCCAAGTCACGTGTTTCCTCTCCAAGGCTACAGAAAAAGAATCGATTATGTGGCACAGGAGAATGGGACACATCCATTTGCGAAAGATGAATCAGCTTGTGAAGAATGAACTTGTCACGGGAGTTAATGTGAAACACTTCCATTTGAACGACAAGTGTATCAGTTGCAAAAAGGGAAAGCAGCACAAACAATCCCATAGACCAAAGAAAGTCAATTCCGTTGAGCTGCCACTTGAACGTTTGCATATGGATTTATTCGGTCCAGTCAGACGTAAAAGTCATGCCGAGGAGTTATACTGTCTTGTGGTGACTGATGATTATTCAAGATTTTCATGGGTAATGTGCTTGCATCAGAAGAGCGACACTTTTGACAACTTGAAGGTTCTGTTTACACGTCTGGAGAATATATATGGTCTGAAGATCAAACGAATCCGGAGTGACAATGGGACGGAGTTTAAAAACGCTCAGATGGAGGAACTTTGTGCAAACAAAGGAATTCATCATGAATATAGCGCTCCGTATACACCCCAACAGAACGGTGTCGCAGAGAGAAAGAACAGGACTCTTATAGAGACGGCGAGAACTATGCTTGCGGATTCAAATCTTCCAGTCATGTTCTGGAATGAAGCTATTTACGCGGCATGTTATACTCTTAACCGTGTTTTGACAGTGAAGAAGTTTGGCAAGACTTCTTATGAGCTGTTGAACCGACGCAAGCCGAATCTGGAGTATCTAGAACCATTTGGTGCCCCGTGTACAATGCTGAATCCTTCGGAAAAGTTTGCACCAAAGGCTGAAGAAGGTTATTTTGTTGGATATGCAACCCCATTAAAACGGGTATTCAACAAAAGAACTAGAAAAGTCGAGGAGTGGACTAATGTCGAAGTTCAGCGATATACACAAAATGTACAGGGTGGAGGACCAGATTGGATGTTTGATTACAAAGACTTCTTTGAATCATTCAATCTAGATAGCATGGTTGAAGAAGCTGTACTTCGATTATACTACGAGGTCGAAAACGCTGTAACTTCACCGTTAGTGCGTCCGATCACGGTAAATCCCCAAGCAGCTTCTAATGATACCACTGCTCCTGTATTGGAAGAAGAGGTGTTCCAAGAGGCTTCTACATCGCTAAATTCATCAGAATCAGAATATGAAGATGATGATGCAACAAGTGAAGCTATTCTGGAAAACGCTACAGTGACACCACCAGTGAACCCAACTAATACTGATGCTTCAACATCGAATGTGGGTAATGATCTGGTTTCTACAGAGAATTTGACAACTCAAACGGGAGTACAAGTACCTGATTATCCGGAATCTCGGATACATCGGATACACCCGCTTGAACAGGTTATTGGTGATCCTGGTAGCAGTGTGATGACAAGAGGGCAACTGAGAAATGCTCAAGCACCAGAAAACATTGGCAACCTTGCTTTATATGCCAAAATTCAGAAATCTGGTTTTCAAAATGACTGGTCATTTGCTTGTTATGTGTCGCAGGTCGATCCGCGGACATACAAGGATGCTCTTTTGGATGACGCCTGGGTGGAAGCAATGCAGGAGGAGTTATTACAATTCCAGAAACTTGGTGTGTGGACCCTGACAGATTTGCCCCCTGGAAGAAAGAAAATTGGAACCAAATGGGTGTTTAAATGCAAAAAGGATGACAGAGGAGTCATAGTGCGAAACAAAGCTCGTTTGGTCGTTCAAGGTTTTCATCAGGTTGAAGGAATCGACTACAATGAAATCTATGCACCGGTTGCACGCTTGGAAGCTATCCGAATGTTCCTCGCGTTTGCATCATGCAAGAAATTTAAGGTGTATCAGATGGATGTAAAGAGCGCTTTTCTTTACGATGTGGTCAAAGAGGAAGTTTACGTTGGTCAACCGCCGGGCTTTGAGGACCCTATTCACCGGGATAAGGTTTATGTGTTAAACAAAGCTCTCTATGGGTTGCACCAGGCTCCGAGACAATGGTATGAGGAGCTAAGCACGTATCTTCTCTCGAAAGGATTCAAACGCGGACTGGTAGACTGCACACTATTCACGAAACGAGCAGGAGATGATTTGCTTCTTGTACAAATTTATGTTGATGATATTATTTTCGGGTCAACTAACGAACTTCTGTGCAGGGAATTTGAACAAGTTATGCAGGAAAAGTTCGAAATGAGCGCTATGGGAGAAATGCAGTTTTTCCTCGGTTTGCAGGTGGAGCAAAGACCAACGGGGATCTTTATTCACCAGACGAAATACGTTTCTGAAGTCTTGAGCCGATTTCAGATGGATGATTCGAAGCCGATGGATACCCCGATACAGCCCAATCACGGGATTGGAGTTGACCTTAAGGGGGAGCTGACTGACCCATTTACATACAGAGCAATCGTCGGATCTCTGATGTATCTCACAGCGTCAAGACCTGATATAATGTTTGCGACATGTCTTTGTGCGCGATATCAATCGAAGCCGAAACAGAGTCATCTTGCAGCTGTCAAGCGTATCCTTAGATATCTGAAGGGTTGTCCATCGAAAGGACTGTGGTACCCTCATGATGATAATTTTGACCTAATCGCTTTTAGTGATGCAGATTGGGGCGGCTGTGACAAAGACAGCAAATCCACAACGGCTGGATGTCAGTTTATGGGGAGCAGGCTCGTGACCTGGCAATGCAAGAAACAAACCGCAGTTGCACTATCCACATGTGAAGCAGAATACGTTTCAGCATCGAGCTACTGCTCACAGGTTCTTTGGATCCAACAGCAGATGGTGGATTACGGTTTGCAATTTCTTAAAACCCCTATTTACTGTGATAATGAGGCCGCAATCGCATTAACAAAAGACTTAGTAAATCACTCAAAGGCTAAACATATCCGGATTAAATATCATTTTATCCGTGATTGTTATGCTAAAGAGTTGATCGATATGGTCAAAATCCACACTGATTACCAACGCGCAGATCTTTTTACCAAAGCTTTTGACAAATCCAGATTTGATTATCTTTTGAAAGCTAATGGTATTAAAGAAAAACAGGACTGATCACCACCTCAGTCTATCACTTTTTAGTTTAAATTTTTACTGTTTTTCAGAAAAATTTCGAAAATCCAAAAACATTGAAAAATTTCAAAAAAAATCCATAAAAATTGAAAAATTTCTTTGCTGACTGCTATATCTTCTTCCCTTAGATTAATGCCGTCAGATTTCTGTGAACAAACGATATCTGGGCAGTCACATATTTGAAATGCTCCAGCTTATCCTTGGGAATAGTAAATTCGAAAATCTATAAAAATCAGAAAATTCTAAAATGATTTCCTGGAGTATAAAGGGAAATGATAGTACATCAGTGGGGATCTGACACATTCTAAATAATGTAATGCTATATAGGGCGTGTGTCTGAGTCTGTGCGATGTGCTGATAGGCTTCGTAGACCTATTACTGCGTGCCTGATACATACATATCAAACGATTTGTTGTGTGGATGAACTCCTCATGGGCATATGGTCTTAGTACCGTAATTTCGTTTGATAGGGTATCTGTACAAAACTCGGAGGTTTAGGGTCGTTATGTTATTAGTTGTCTGGGGATAGCCTCTCTGATCTTCTGCTGTAAGTCATTACGGACCTAGATCAGACAGGGTGTCTTTATAAAAGAGCTATATGCCAAATCCTAAAGTTACCGAATTGAGGAACTTTCCATGTTATATGATGATCAAAGATTATCTATTACATCGTATTGATCATTGATGCAAATCATGATTAATATCAGTCCTCAACCTGATATATTGCATATGTTACTTTGATGCATTAATTTGCTGACCTGTATACCTCTATGCATTATATCTTGTACAATTACAGACGACGAAAGCATAATCACGCTTTACAATGAGTCTTTGTGCATTTACTTCTTGATACGGGAGTATGTCGTGTGTGTGGGAACCACAGACAATTGCGTTTATATTATAAATATCAGTATCAGTATAAAGCACTCCACAAAAGTCTGCATGTGAGTTTATGTGGATCACAATATCAGCAGTTGCCAGATCACACATTGTCTTTAATGATAATAATTTCAAAACGATCAACGGTGTGATCAGATTTCTCAAAAACTGATATGATCCCTTTACCGGAAATCCCAAAACATTTACAGTTTTTCATTTACATTTCTGCATTTTATTTTATTGTCAAAAATTTACAAAACTCAAAAAGATTTTAGGTGTGTTTTAGCATAAACTTTAGAAAATCCAAAAAGATTTTTCTTTTTCATCTTATTTTTGATAACTGATGGTGGTTGATGTCGATTTTCTAAACCTTGATACACCATTTGAGCTTTGTAATTTTTAAAATGTGAAAACATGAATGTTGGATGC
This sequence comes from Ambrosia trifida, assembly GCA_028751855.1. NCBI lineage: Eukaryota > Viridiplantae > Streptophyta > Magnoliopsida > Asterales > Asteraceae > Ambrosia > Ambrosia trifida. The sequence continues at coordinate 56,240,668 of CM054128.1, read as the reverse complement.
TTAAATGTTGGAAAATAATAGGACCGGGACTCGTTTTTGAGATTTGGAAAATTTTCAAAAATCCCAATTCTCATTCACCCATTCGTTTGGTCGAATGTGGGATTTTAATTGTTCATTCGTATGTTTTGTTGGGCGAAGGAAAGTGTTCATGAATTATTCTCATTTGAACCCTTTTAGACTCTTTCGTACCCTTTCAATAGGGTCGAAGGAGACAAAAGTTTCTCCTTCGTATGACCAAAACGGGCGAAGGAACAAGCCTATATATACCCAACATCTCATTCGAACCTCAGTTATATTTTTTCCAGATTTTTAACTGTAACCTCACCTTGTTGCTCGATCATTTTACATCATCTCATTGTGTTCGTACCTTCACACTGATCATTTTGCTATCACTTTTACAGGTTATCATCAAGATTTAAGGGTTTTAATCTCTGTTTACAGTTCCGAGCCCTAACAGTCCAACAATGTTTTAAATCATCATAATATTCACAATTGTTGCATAGGGTTGATTGTGTGTGTGTTTTAGGGGGAGAAATAATCAAAACCAGAGTTTAAAACTTGTCAGATTGATCTATCATGGTTTAAACCCTAGTTTTTGGGTAAAAACACAAACACAATCAATAATTGTTGAAACTGTTGGTTTAGAAATGATTATCGGCATTATTAGGCCTGATTTCAATCAAATGGACATGTTCAGAATCATTAGATTTCAAAATTGAAATTTCAAAAACATGAACTGTTTCCTTCGACCAGATCGAATGGGCGAAGGAAGAATTCAAAACGGGCGAAAGAGAATTATTTGGGCGAATGAAATATTTTATCAAAACCAACACATTCGTACCTTTATAAAAACACCTTCGTACCCCCGTTTGGGCGAAGGAGGAGTTTTTGACCAAAAATTTTCAATTTCGATATTTTGTCGATTTCTAACGTGTGTTTTTGTTTGTTTTGCAGATCTAACAATGTCTGAACAGCAGAAGACGACGGAACAAGCAGGATCCTCATCACAGCCTGCTAAACAGCTAGATTTTGAGAATGCGCACAACTGCTGTGCATATCTTGGCGATGTGAAGAAGCACACAGAATTCGTCGGTATTATTGAGTTTTTGAAAAGAAGCAGGGTGATTGATGCCATTGCTACGCCGACAGTGATCTACAGAGATATGATTCAGGAGTTTTGGTCGAATGCTAAACTTGATTTCTGGAAGTGTGAATCTTGTTTGACAAGCAAAATTCAGGGTCAACGAGTCATTGTGTGCGAAGAGGATTTAAGAGAAGCACTGAATCTGAATGATGATCCGAAAGATCCAAAGGAGTTTACATTCATGGATCAACGAAAGTGCTTTCTCAGGATGAAGTACAACGGACCTATCACTGACGGTTCATTGCATAAAGGAAAACTGTGCCCACAATTCAAGTATCTGGCACACGTTTTGATTCATGTTTTCGGATCTGCGGCAGGAGGTTATGATTTGATGAGGAAGAGCATCAGTTCGATGATGGTTGCTTTAGTATTGAACAAACCGTTCAATGTCTCTGGCATGCTGATGTCTCACTTACTGGAGCCTGTTAACGGCACGAGGAATCTCAAGTTTCTATTGTATCCTCGTTTTCTTCAAATGATATTCGATCACAAGTACAAAGAGCTGAAGAGAGATCCTAAACACATTGTTGTTCAGGAACATATGTCATTGAACACACTAGCTAGGATGAAAGCTTATAAAGGTTTGTCTGTTGAAGAACGTCCTCCTGTTAGACGTTTGTTTGGACACCTAGCTAGAGTGGATTACACAGATCCGGGCGAGGGGCTTGTAAGGAATGTTAACAGTGATTCTGATCAGGATAATCCTTTACATCATGTTGATCCTGACGCTAAGCGCAAGAGACAAGTTGTGAATGAAAGCGCGAAGAGTGGTAAGTCAAAGAAACCAGAGATAAGGATTGAGGTTTCTGAACCAGAGAAAAAGAAAAGTACTCAGAGAAGAAATAAGAGAATGGCGAAAAAGGGATTGAATTTAGTTGATGAAGCGTACATTGATTCAGAAGAGACGATAGAGGAAGAACAATGGAATTCTAATGCTGAGACGGTAGAGACCACCATGCCCAAGGCCACTGAGGCTGGTGCGTCTGCTAGCCAAAATGTTGAAGATCAAGGGAACAAAAGCCCTATTCCTGTTGATGTAGAAGAACTGGGTTTTAATGTTGAAGAGACGTTTGTTGGATCTCCTGTGCAAGCTGCTAGAAAAGAGAAGAAGAAACAGGAGAAGCCAAGCATTAAGAGAAAGAAAGAGATAGAATCTTTGATAGCTGGTAAGAAATTGCCACCAGCTACAAGATCTAAATCACCGGTTACTGCACCAGTTCATAAGAAGCAGAAGACTGCAACAACATCTAGCACACCACAAACTGAAGAAATACCGATGGATGATGTTAATGAAGCATTGGATAATGTGCTAAAGAAAATCATAAAAGGTAAACTGCCTGACGCTGTTGAACCACCAAAGAAGACAAAAGTATCGGTGGACAGTGACATCATGACTGCTGTGAATCAGAGACTTTCTGAAATGATGAATCTGATTAACAAACAACAGACAGAGATTGAGCAGTTAAAGTCCAATGACAAGAAGATGTTGGAAGTTGTAGTCACATCGGCAGATGATAATGAGACCTTGAAGAAGACAATCAAGAGATTGAAGAGAGAAAACAAGAAGTTGCTGAAGCATGAGCAACGTAACACCAGAAGGATTATAGTTTTGAAGGAGGAGAATAAACAGCTGAAAAAGAGTAACAAGCATATGGATGATCTGATCAAGAACTTGTACTCTCAAGCTCCTCAACTTCAAGCTGGTGAAGTAGACAAAGAAAGAGAAGAAGAGCAAGTTGACTTCGAACTATCTGATGAAGAAGACGATGATGAACTTGATGAAGATGCTGGTAACGATACAAAGAAGAAGAAGAAGGATGATAAGAATGATGGAGGATCGGATGATGATTCGAGTGATGGAGACGGCTCTGCGTTTGATGATAGTAGTGATGACGATGATGTTGATAAGTTTACATACGAGAAACGTGATTCAGATAAGGGTGGTGAATCGAGCTCTAAAACTCCTGGTGAGAATGTTGACGATGATATATTCTGGAACGAGAAATTACAGTCATTGTCTGAAGAAGATAAGAACAAGTATCGCCAGATGCTCACTGATCGGGTCTGGACAATCGACATGACTAGCAGATTTCCAGAAATATTTGAATCTAACAATAAACTATTTGAGTTGGAGTATGATGACCCTGATCTTGAGGATGGGGAAGTTTCGGCAGCTATTTCGAAAGAGATTCTTGAAGGTTTAGCAAAGCAAGTGGGTAAAACATTGGAAGAATTACTTGCAGATAACTTTATTCCTAAGATTCCTGAGAAAGAAGCTGGAAATCATTCGGATGATCGTGATGTTCCTGCATTCGAGGAAGTCGAAATGGAAGATATTACGAGCGAAGAATATCCACAATATTTCAGAACAAATCAAGATTGTGGATTTTCTTTCTCAGATGAATTGCTAAACCATGCCGAGAAGCTAGCAAAAGAAAAGAGCAAAGTCTTTGAAGACGAAATCTTTAAAGGGCATAACAAGCCACGGTTCGAGCAGTCAGAAAGCTTGAAAGAGTTGTTAAAGAAGTTGAAAGAAAAGGAAAATAATCGTCTGAAACCTGATATTCAAGGAAGCTTTTACAAACTTCACAATAGGATTTTCAAAGGTCGTGCTTTGGCCTGGAAGTTTGTTAAAGAGTTGAGGTGTTTCGCTGGTAAAGTGGGAGAAGGGGATTTTGTATTTCGAGAAGTTTCATCACTTGAAGACCCTTCCTTATTGGGCAATCAGAGATATTTGTCGTCACCGTTTAACGGGAGCGTCAAATAGTCAGATTACTTATTTTGCTGAGAAGATGACCAGGGAAAGCCGAACCAAATGGGACTTGTTTACACCACAATATCCAAAGCGAATTGTTCATAAGAAGGATATTGATTTGATAACTGGTATGCCCAAGGTGACGTTGAAATACAAACCACCGCGAGTGTTGAAAAAGATTCCTTTGATGCCTATTCCGCAACACTTTGCCAAAGACTTCATCTGGTGGTATTATGATTGGAAGATTGCAGAGGCCGTGATCGTGTTGAAAGATGGAGAGACGAATTACAAGAAAGTGCATATTTTTGATCCCATGTGGTTGATAAACTGTTCACATGAGGATATTATCATGCTGTTCTATAATCCGATCTATTCAGATGCAAAAGATGCTGAGCAAGCAGGAAAGTACCAACGCGTGGTATTTCTATGCTTTGCGTTTGATATCAATGCTGGATGTGATTATGATGAGAAGTTGGGAAAGTTTGTGGAGAAGCAAAAGGTGCCAGAGCTGAAAACGAAGAAGCAAAAGCAATTTCATGAACCGGTGTTGACAAGAGAACAGCAGATTCAAAGACACATCAGACTGATGAACAAAAGGATGGACGAACAACGAAGAACACAATCCAAGCAATAGTCGAGGGGGAGTTTGTAGATGCAAAAGTGCGACTAAAGCTTTGGATTGTAAAATACATTATGTTTTGTTGATATCGAAGGTGCGAAGGAGTGAAATAGAAGGTACGAAGGAAGACTGAAAGGTGCGAAGGAAGATTGTTTGGACGAATGAAGATTAGATTATAGTAGAACTTGGTTCGACCCTATGGTTTGGGCGAACCTGCACATTCGCATGAACAGTTTGGGCGAATGTGCAGTCTATAAATAGACAAGTTTGATTTTTGAATGTAACTTTTGATCATTATTATTCCCTCCACTTTCAGAAACTCTCTCTAGTGTTTTGTTAAACCTGTTTATCGTTCATACCTTGATTGTATCTATATTTCAACGTGTAAACAAGTGTTTTATTAATGAAAACGTTTGAAAATGATGATCTGTGTGTTTGAATCTGTTTGATTATTATTTTGTGATAGTTTTAGGGTTTCCGCACCTGAAACTAACTTGTTTGATCAATCTTTGTTTGTTATCGATCCTTTCACGCACATACAGATTAGAAGTGAAGTGATGATGTTGTGGCATTATCGTTTCTGGTGTGTTAAGGAACATAAGTGGACATTGTGATTGTTCAAGCTTTATCTGGAAATATTATGCTGTTACTGTTATTGTTATTCTAATTTGAAGCATATAGTGTGTGGTAAATGGAACTATATATTTTCATTTGGTGTTGTGGTACCTCAATATGTTGTTAGAAGCTTACATGATTTATATGCGCAAGTAGAAGACGATTATTTGGAGTAGATAATTCAAGTGGATGGTTAAAATTGTTATATCGCCTTGATTAGATTACATTACACTACTTTTCTATGAATTGGTTAATTCTTCTAATTTCTATAATACATGTTATCAATTGGTAGATTCTTCTAAAGAAATGGCTGAAAAAAAGATTAGAATTAATTGGAAGCAAGAAGGCGTTGATAAAACTAATTTCTATAATACATGCTCATGCACAACTCAGAAATGTGATTGAGCGCGCATATGGTGTTTTGAAGGCAAGATTCCCAATCCTAAAACAAATGGCCCCCTTTTCATTTCCAAAACAAAGAGACATAGTGATTGCATGTTTTGCCATCCATAACTTTATAAGGAAATGGAATATTCATGATCAGTTATTTATGGCATACAACAAGAACACTTTTTTTGAAGAAATGCAAGATGAGGAAAGTAATGGCCAGTCTGTTCACGACATGGAATGGGGCTCACAAGGCATTGAGCATATGACTACTTTGCGTGACGAGATAGCCACTCAACTAATGTCAAATGCCTAATACCAAAATTGTACGCGACTTATTAATTTCTACTTGGATTTTAGTATGTTTTTAAGAAGGATTTATGTGTAATTGGATTTTCTAGGATGGTTTGTATTTTTTTTCTTTAATAATTATTCACTGTTAGAAGTTATGATCAAACAGATACATTACATTCAGCAAAAAATAATTCAGAGGGGTAAAATAGTCATTCTGCACACTCATTCAGAGATCCAACCAAACAGACCCAAACTGATTCAGCACTTACTGGTTCAGACCTCTTACTGGTTCAGACCTCTTATTGGTTCAGCACTTATCCATTCAGACGTTTCCAAACAGCCCCTTACAGTCACCGGTCACAAGTGTTCCACCCCCAACAACTACCTCGTGGGAGCAAGTCATGGCTTCCCTACCCATGGCTCGTAGTGCCTCCATGAGTGTGCCCATGGGAACAAACAATATGGATACACCTGAAAGCCTTCAAGGCTTCAGCCTCATGCCTCACATAATAGCCCAAATGATGGCTCATTTCCCCTGGCAACAACTCATTAGCCAAGCCATCGCTGCTCAGCAAGTAAACACCAACGAGAACAACCACACGAGGGTGGAACATAACACAAATCAGCCATACAAGCTTAGTAGCCTGTCTTATTTCTCCCAAGAAATAGCAGACTATGAGTTCCCAACCAAACTAAAAATGCCCGCTCACATAAGAACCTACGATGGTACCGAAGATCCTGAAGACCACCTACAAATCTTTTCTGGGGCAGCCCGGATGGAAAAGTAGGGAAATCCAGAATGTTGCCTCATGTTCATGCAAACCCTGGTCGGATCAGCTCGAATTTAGTTCAACGACCTTCCAGCTGGAAGCATTAATCCTTTAACAATCTGGGCAAAGGATTTCTGGCCAACTTCTCTCAGCAGAGGCGTTGTGTCAAGGATGCCACCGTTATCTTCCGAATCAAGCAAAAAGATGATGAAAGCCTTAAGAGCTTCATCGAACGATACAAAAAGGAAGGTCTCACTTATGTGGGTGCTGATGAAAAAATGAAGGTTGCAGGGTTTATGAACGACATTAACTCTAAGTATCTCACCAGAGATTTCAACAAGAGTCTCCCAAGAACCCTTGAAGAAGCCTTGGAAAGGGCTGAAGCCCACATCCGAGGGTAAGAGGTTGTGGAGATCAAAGAACAGAGAAAGAGGGTTGCCAACTGGAGAAGCTCCAGCCCAAACAGAAAATGGGGCAACTGTGGAACCTATGACAGAAGATCTAGGGGATCTTAGTCTCGAAGGTCCGAAGGTAGGAACCCTCCAAGCCAAGATCGAACCATAAACTTCACAGCTTTAACCAAAACCCCTCAAGAAATCTTGGCAACCGAAGAAGTTAAACACACATTCAGACCTCCCCGTCCCTTACCAAAGAGCAAGAGAAACGAAAGTTCCAACCAATATTGTGAGTTCCATGAAGAAAAAGGACATCACACCAACGATTGTTTCCAGCTCAAGGAAAGGATCGCGGGGGCCATTAAGTCTGGAGAACTAGCTCATTTGGTGAAGGGAATCATAGAAAACATAGCTGAAGGCAAAAGGAAATAAGCCAACATAGTCCTAGTTGAACCAGAAACTCCTAGCAAGCACCAAAGGTTGGAAGCTTGGGAGCATCAAAGTGTTTGCTTCCCACCACCTGAAGGGGAAAAGTGCTATGATCATCTGGTCGTCGAAGCTCTCATTGGCTCAATCAAAACACAAAGGGCCAACATCGACACCAGAGCAACAACGGAGATCATGTTTGAAAAATGTTTCAACCTTCTAAGCCCATATCTGTTGGGTTAAAAAGCGTGGAAAAATAAGTCAGGTCAAAATGCGCCGGATAAAACTAATTCATAATTATCCACTTAATGGTAAAATCATTCTTATTTTTTTTATCGGCTAATTTCTTACACTCCTTTCTTTACACCTTTTACACCCTTTTACACCTTTTTTGCACACCTTTTTTTTTCAGTTTTTACATCCCTTTCTTTACACGTTAGAGTTGAACTCCCAACTTCACCCAAAAAATGATTTCCTCCCTACCACTAGGCAAAATTATTCTTACATATTTACTAATAATAAGATAAATTTGAGGCCATTTAGAAAAAAAAATCAATATTTATTACAGTTACTGGTATAATTATGAAGCTTTAATGTTTGGTTAAAGTTGTTTTTTTTTTAATATATCTCTTTAAATATACATTTTCACATGTAAAGAAAATTAGAACTATATATATTTTGAAAATGAATAATAAATGTTATAAACAATAACATCAACTAAATATGTGAACGTATAGTAGTGTAATAAAGTAATTATAAATCAATAACAAAAAACTTGACTGGTAATTTCTTTTTTAAGTTAACCAATAAAAATGGATAAAGTTCTCTTTAAAAAATGATAAAGTTAATTATAAAACTAGAGAAAGTATAGGGTATAAAGTATCCTTAACATAAAAAGTGTAGGAAGCCACTAGAACTTGCCACCTGTCAATTTAGCCTAACCACAGTTAAACCACGATTAAACTTATTTTCTACTTCCCTGATCTAAACTTTCAGAACATAAACCTAACTCATCCTCCTTTAAAGCAAACGTTTATTCTAACTTCATCAATCGAGATCTGACCACCACCACCACTACCACTACCACCACCACCACAATCATCATCATCACATACAGAAAGATAGATACATCATGAGAAGATCTACCATATACGTAGTTAAAATATCACAGTGATTGGTGTGAATGATAAGAAAAAAAAAGTTATATAGACGAATTAAATGAAACACTTTTACTTACATAGAATGTTTGACCACCTCAATTGCTTCAGCAGATGGCAAGAAATCATTGACAGCAACCTCCTTATTCTCATTCTTCTTGTCTATTGGTTGTCAAGATAAACAACATTGAATCCATTAGCGGCAACACACTAAGAAATGGTCTCGCGGATTTTATAGATTCTTATAATGCTGAGAATGATCCAGAAACCAAAGCTGTTATGAAGGATATCGGGAAGGACTTGAACAGATGGATTACCGAGAAAGAGATACAAGATGCTGCTGATGTTGTGGATAAGGTTCCTGAATAAAGGGAAGAAGTTCATTGCAGAAAAAATCAATAAGTTGAAGGGAAGTGGTTAGGGCATGTGCGTTTAAAATTTGTAAAAGGTGCGATTAAAATTGCTTAATGAGTGCGTCCAAATTTTCAATGAATGCTTCCAAATTTTCAATGAGTGCTTTCAATTTTTTTAATGAGTGCGTCCAAATTTTTTAATGAGTGCTTCCAAATTTTCAATGAGTGCTTCCAAACTTTTTAATGAGTCCTTCTAAAATTTCAATGAGTGCTTCCAAACTTTTTAAATTTTGTACAATGAGTGCATTTAAATTTTGTTTGTGCGTTTAAAAGGCTCTATTTTCACTAACTTCATCTTCTTCGTCTGCAACTTTTTTTAAGCTAATTTTTATGTTTAATCATACTTATTGAAACAAAATCGAAAGTATTTGACAACTATTATGAGCGTTTATTCATAATTGTATGTTTTTTCGTATGATTAAATCGTCCCGGTGTAAATCTCTGTTTTTCTAATTTTTCCGTTTTCGTTCATTTGTAATCGAATGTTTTTTGTTATTTTGATTGTGTAATCATTCAGATTGGTTTAATCGATTTCAATTGTTGAAAATTTTTGTTTTCGATTGATTTTGTTGTTACATATGAAAAAAAAATTAGACGGTTTTTCATAATTTACCCATGGTTAGTGTAGAGGTATGTTGCTTGACTCGACATACTGTCTTTATTATTTGTTACTTTTTATATTATTTACTAATATTGGAGTGTGGAGATAACCCCTTAACTGGGCTTGATGCCAATGGGCTATGTGCCCATATAATTGGGGGTCCATGATGTTCGTCCCATTAAGGCCCATGAGAAGCCCTATATAAGAGGTCTTCATCTCTCATTAGGGCACAAGTTATCACACTTGCTTACCCCTTGATAACACATGGCCGCCGCCATCATTTTTGTGTCTGTATGGTGGACTCCCTCGTGGTTTCCTAGCAGTGACCTCCACACTCCACCTTTCCTTTCTTCCTTGCAGATCTGAACCGGAGAAGACGAAGAACAAGGTGTGGTTCTCCTATTCAACACCGTCGAGACATGACCCGGACAACCGTTTCGGTTAATGTTTCTTCAATTAGTTTGACCCAAGTATGATTAGGGTTTTTAATCTGCATACAGCCATCTTGTTAATCTAATGGCTGAGATTGCTTCTTACGATTTTTACTTTAAAAAGCTTTGTACGTTATCTCTTCCCATAAAACTATACATCGGGAAACCATAAATAAAATTATAGACAACCAGATATCAAATATAAAATTTTCTTACACAATACAATTAAAAATGAATTTAGTTAAATGAGTAAAATATCAAATATTCCTTATTTTTTTTCATAAATCCCAATCTCAAAAGCACACACTTTTTCTCTATCTTGTTCTCTCCGTCTGGTTCACACACACATCGACCCCTCCAATTCCCCACCGTGACACCACTACCCATCTCCCTTTTTCTGCTAGTTACATAAAACGACCACCATCATTGTCACGACCAACCCACCTAAAATCACCACCGACGCAGCTTAAACAACCACCCATCACTCTCTCTTTCATGTTCTAATCTTCAGATCAGGAAAGAGAAGCACAAGCTCCGTCCACCACGACTCTCGGTCGACGGCGGCAGCGGCAGCGGCAGAAGGTTTTATATTGAATCCGCCTTGCATCCGTTACCACCAATTTTTCAAAACGATATAAGATGAGTATAAGAGGGTGGTGGGGGCAATTATAAAGTAAGAGGTGGCAAAACCGCAAAAACCACTGTATCACAATTTACAACTATTCACGCGATTTGAATTGTTGAGTTATAGAATAATGATGAAGTCTGGAAGAAACAAAAGTAATGTCATTTGTTTACCTACGTATCACTTGTAATTCGATGTCTTTGGTTTAATATAATGTTCACAATGTCATTAAAAATTAAAAAATAGTAATAAAAGAAACATAAAGAGTGATGCATCCCGATTTCTCCACGTCCCATGTTCAAAAAAGACCAAAATAGAACAATTAAAATTATAAAATTAAAATGCACAGACGCGGCAGAGGCTCCGGAATCGAACCCGAACAAATCAATATATTAGGTTGACAGGCTGCACCACAACATAATTTCCACCATTTCCACCGTACCACTTTAGTGGAGCCCACCGCCAATGAACACCAATAACACATGCTACTGTACATATCCTTTGTAACTTTGAAAATAAAATCAACTTGGCAACAAACAATACTTTTAGTAATAATTTTGTTGGTGTATATCATAGGGCCCTAAAATAAACAGAACAAATTATATGAGTAAAGAGAGTGGGGCGTGGAAACCCAACCCACTCAAGGAACAACACCCCATGTTGGATGGGTTTGGGTGTGGCCTCTTTGGCGTGGGAAAGGAGATGGGTGTGTGTAACGACCCTGCCTGACGTGGCCGGGTCGTCGGGTCGGGTTATCGGAGCTACACAGCGGAATCCAGGGTAATAACAGTCTTTAGTCTTTCAGGATCCACGTCATCATATCTGTTGGGTTACCTGAACACATGTCAAAAATAGTTTCTGTCAACATAAAGTTGGTGAGGTCGTGTATTTTATAAAGTGAATGGCCAGTTCGTTTATTGATAATTCTTTTATTTAAAATATTCTTTTTATAAACATGCTTTACACTTCTAATTCTGGAGGGGAAAATATATTCTATTAATTCGATTATATGTCTATTATTCCGATTATATTCTATTGGTTGTCATTCCTATCTATGGTATCACTCTGCTTGTGATAAATATAATTATTTCTACCCTCTACTCGGGTAAAACTAGTTCTTGTCCTCTAGTTGGACAAGAAAGGAAATGGCGATACCGTCCAGTACTGTCCTTGTCGTTTCTATTACCCCCTTTATATAACTTTTATTATTAATCATTCTTTTATGTAAAGCATTATTGTTTTTCTTATAAATGACATGTATTCCCCCGAAAACACTTAATAAAACAGTAAAAGTGGGGAGTTCACGATACTCACCGGTTTGCGTTATATCTCTAGCTAATCTTCTTATTACAATTTTATTTCATATATATATATATTGATACGTGTTACGCGTGGGACTTGTTAGATTGTAATGCTTAGGATATATATCATATATATAATTTATATATATGGAATTCAGTATATATTAGATAGTCCTAAACTCGGGGTTTGGGCATCTAGGCAAAAAGAAATAAAGCTGGCCTTTACAGCTTGGCACGCGAACTTAAAGAACTCTAGACACGAACTTACCCGAGTTTAGTATATCGTTTTATATATAGAATCTTATATATATAAACATATATATTTTATATATGTTTATTATTCTCTTATTATTATTATCAAGTCCGTACGTTATCCGTATTATATATATATATATATATATTAGTATAATTCTAATAATATTCCTCGTCTAGTTATTGGACCGGTTTCTATTCCGGGTGTTGACCGAGTCACTGAGTCGACTCGGTATCGGGTTCAATCTCACCGAATCAGGTATTGGTACCTCGCAATTATCATAATAACAATATTACAATTTGGTATTTAAAGGACTAACACCAATATATGTAAACATGCTACTTTCATGATTATACCTTATCAATGATTCATCGGCATCTAACCGGAGACCAACCGGAATATTGTCGGAAGTTGACCGAAAATTATATAGAACCGGGTATCGGACCCGTCTTCCAGATTTGATACCCTACAACAATAATCAGAACAATTTATTAATAATCAAAGGATTATAACCAATAACAAAAGGATAACCATCAATAACCAAACCCCAAAATCAGTTCATGGGGGAACCCAATCGGCTGATCAGTTAAGGGTTAATAACAAAGGGTTGTTGTTGGTTACTCGATGGTCACAGACATCAGTCACCATGACCGGTGACTGCCTTGGTTACAAAACAGAGAGAGATGGTTCGGGCTCGATTGAGTTCGATGGTTCGCAACAGATTAGAGGGTTGGTTCAAGGGTGGTTACCGGTGACTCGAATAGAAAGGAAAGATTATCGGGTTTAGCTATATTATTGGAAGAAGAAAGGGAACGCCGGTACCGGTCACCATCTCCGGTGACCGGTTGATATCCTTATCGCACACACACATACCGTGTGTTGTGCGGGTGTGTTATGCAGAAAATAAGGGAAGAAGAGGGATGGTGTTGATCGGATAAAGCTGAGGAGGCTTACCGGTGTAGCAGCAGTGACCGGAGGAGGAGCAGCAGTGACCGGAGCAGCAGCGGAGGCGGCGATGGCCGCCATGGCTGTCCGGCGAGAGCTTCTTGATCAGGGGAACACACCTTATGTGTGTGTATATACTGAGCAGAGAGAGAGTAGCGAGAGATTAGAGAAGAGAGGGGTTTTATAATAGAATTAAAATAGAGGGTATTTGGCTACGGGGATAATAACTGGAACTAGGGTGTTTGGTAACGGATATTACAATCAAATAAGGAGCGTTTGACAACGAGTTATTAGCAGATGAGGAGCGTTTAACCGAGATAATAAAATCTTTAATAATTATTATCTATATATTCGGTTGAAACGGTTTGTCGCGAGATTCGAACTTGAATATTTAATTGAATAATCGGGTGGTCAGGTCCGACCCGACTCGTTAAAGAGACCCGTAACACCTCGAGGTGTTACATTCTCCCCCCCTTAGGAAATTTCGTCCCCGAAATTTAAATGATCTTGTCCTTTACACCCTTAACCTATAAGGATGTTACAATTAGAACAAAAATACTTATCGTCGAGACATGATCGGTTTTTATGATTTGCGAGGAGCTCGATCTTGTATCAATCCAATAATTAATTAGAAATGTCAATCTGTAAGACTACAGCTTGATCATATTTCTAATTACGTTTTAACCTTTCTTGCTATAGTCATGTTATTCCAGATATATGGATTATCTGTACTATTTCGATATGACTATTAAAGGTTCTCGTGTTGATACTATATTTTCATCGTTTGATATTCGGATTCATTTACAATGATGGATTCTAGATAGTTCTTTTAGGAGATAGATACGGAAGTCCCTTCGTTATCACGATTTGAACGGAATCCGAGCTACTACCTCTTTTATTTGAACTTTAGAATTTACCATCATTGTAATTTCGATTCTTAAAGAGTAGGAATAACCTTTGGTAATTATCGGATTAATTCTTACAAATTCTATCTTTTAAGTTCTATCTATATCGATGTAATATAGTTAATTTCTAGGTTATCTCTATTTGTGGATATACTTAGGAGGTTTCTCAGATCATTAGACGTATCTTATCTGGATTCTAAAGGTGCCGGAAAAGACTAATTGAACTTGTTGAATTACACGGTTTCAACAATTTCTTTTCCTTATCTTGATCTATTGGTCATTAAGATTTCTCTTAAATCATCTATAATAATCTTACTGACTATTTCATTGATGATTGACTGCATTGTATCTAATACATATTTTTTGACTTGTCTTAGTGTATTGTCGTGAATGAGGTCTTTCACAATTCTACAGTCAATATATGTAACTTTATCTTTATAGCCTCGGAATCTACTGGTAACAATCGTTGTTACGATTCTTTGACTTAAGATTCTTATGACAATGCATCAATTGTTCTTTCTCAAAATCATGATTATCATTCGGGATTAATATACTTATTGCATTAACTATTTCTGTAAAATTCTTTCTTAATTCTAATTCGGGATTCGTTGTCACTCTCGATAAAATATTCTTTAAAATTTTCTAGTCGTTTTTATACTACTTATATTTTTATCTGATAATTTCTTTTAATATTTATATTCTTATAATATTTTCTTTTGGCATATCGGATGCCTTTTAATATTATTTGGCACTTCAGTTGCCTTCTCGTGATATATGGCATTTCCCATGCCTTTTTATTATTTAGACATATCGGATGTCTTTTCAAATTATAATTCTTTTTATTGTCAATTTATATTCTTTTATTTATATTCTTTTATAATTTCGATTAAAGTTTATATTTTCAGTGTCTGAATACACTTTCAAGTGAATTTATATATTGGCAATCTATCGTATGTTCTTAATCCAACCTATTATAAGCGAAGCTTATTTCATCGGGATATTTGTATAGATAGTTCTTGCCAGAACAGTGATTTCTTTAATGATCTCTCGCAGCCTTTAACTTGGAACAGGAATTCCGTTATTTCTTGGCCGGAGAGTTTCACTGGAAAAATAAGCATAATTCTTATTCATTTTTCGTTTTCATTTCGATTATACCTTGCGAATCTCTACGCGATTCCGCTTGGTATTTAATTCCTTTAATAATTCGTTGGATTCTGCCAATTCTGGTTTCCGAATCCATATTTTTATCTGTTATATTCTTGGAATTTTAACAATTCTTTTATCACTTCTTAAATTTCAAGCTTGGTAACACTCGACCGTTTTACCAATTTGATTATACTATAACTCACGTGAGTTTTTATACAGAAGTGATTGCGAAGATTTGTTCATAATATCATATATCCTTATAGAGAATCCTGTGCCTTGGGGGCAAATGTCCGGATATACCTTCTGTAAGGGTCCGGATATCCTTTGCCCCAGGGATTGCACAGAGGACGTGCACTATCTTTGGTTGGCAATTAAAATCAATAAATTGATTTCTTTGATTCATAGAATTTAACCAGTCGATGGTTTTTATTCTGCGAATATATCTTTAGTCGTATTTCACAAAGGAAATTTCAACTATATTGCCAGTTTCGTGGTCGTATTCTCCACATACGATACGCTGGTAGTTCGGATTTATATTTCTTCTTATTATTATTTCTTTTTAATATGTTCATTACACGGACAAACTGTGATCTTGATAAAGTCCTACTCGAATGTTCCTGTGCCTGTGACATTCATAATTATGTCGCGATCATAATTATTATTTCACCTCACCTAACATTCCAGTATTCGTTTATTTTAATCACAATAGGTATGTGTCCCTTACATATTATTTCGATATTCCGTTCTTTATTTTCTTTGAGTTTGAAATCGTATTATTCGGGATAAAACTTGTTGATCTAAGTCTAACGAAATAGACTGTCAATCGTTCAAGAATTTGTTCGTGTCAGAAGATATTCAATATAACAATCCAATCTTTTTAATATCCCTGACTTGTTCGAGTCGTAGGATTAAGACGGTATTTATATTGTCATATAATCGAGTGAGTAAGAATTCGTTTTCGTTCGATAGATTCCAAAGTATTTTAGTTACGGAATTTCGAGAATAATATTTTTGTCCAAATATTATTTAATTCTGGAAAGGATCGAGGAGGACATCTAACCGAGATTTTTATATAATTACAGAGATGGGTTTAGATTATAAAACGGAATATGTATATTATTTATTATCGTTTATATTGGAATAATATCAAGGAATTATACGATCGAATATAGGTACAAAATTATACGGAAAAAGGCTCTTGATATATATATATATATATATATATATATATATATACGAATACGAATTTGATTAATAAATTTTCATGAAAATACTGTAAATGCGATATGAAATATGTTTCGGTAAAATAATACGGTCGTGGTTCTTTGGTATAAAAACTTTTAGGAATAATTTATAATAACAATACGGATTCGAGTTTCATAATAATATTCGTTTTCAAAAATAAAATTAATGATTCAAAAGAGTCATGATAAAAGTTTTTCTTAATGTCGGAATTCTTAAATGTTTAATAAACAAATTTCTTATTTCAGATTGGTAAAATAAATAGATTTCTTAAAATATTGAGATCAAAATTTTAAGGTTAAACGGATAAATTTGGATAAAACCTGAGATAGATTCTGGGGTTTTTCAAAGATTATCAATACTTAATTTGCTAAAAATATTAACGGATTTTCTCAATCCTTTTGAATAAATCGTTATTTAAAAATCGGGGTATATATATATTTTTACTAAAAATCGAAATACTAGTTTAGTATAAAAATAATAATGACTAAGAATAAATTCAATAAATTTCCAAATCATACTAAAAAGATTTAAAACAATATAGATAATCGCGAAATATATTTAATCTTTAATTAAATAATTGAAGGAAATTCTTTAGAAACACAATATTTATATGTTTCTAGCATATCGGATTTTATAAAATTTCGGAAATTACGGTGTAAAAATAATATTTCTGGAAACTTGAGCATAGGAATGTTCAAGTTGGAGCGTATATTTGTATCTTGTTTATAATTGTTGGAATAATCGTAAGGTTAACGATTTAAATGATTACTGAGACTGGAATATTTCGATAATTTATACAAAATTTTTGGAATATACGACGAATGATTATTAATCAACGAGTTTTTCTAGAGAGTGAAATACGATTTCTGACTCTCTTACAAGTCGATTAAATTTTCGAGGAATGATTTTGTAATATAATTTCTATTTATATATATATACTTTTATAATCTTATTCATTCTTTATATATAACTGGATTTATTTTCTGATTTCTTTTAGTATCATGATTTCTATTCTGTATTCTTTTTTATTTCATATGGCCTTAATATCCTGTAACATTTCCCAGAAATTAATGTGCATATAAATTCACAACTGTGTACAGAATTGTCAATTTATCCCACATAATTATTCTAGTAATATCCTGTGGTCGATTCGTTTTAATTTCTAATATACTGTTATGGTTCTCACCAACTTTATAATGGTTTGACATTTAGGTACCCAAAAATTTACTCGCCTATTATTTTCTCTTAATATTGCTAATATCTTAATTATTTTTCTAAGCAAAATTTCTTTTTAGAAAATATTCTGGTAGATCCTGGATTAATAAAGACTTCAAAACTGTTATTAAGCGTCGCTCTGATACCAACTGTAACGACCCTTCCTGACGTGGCCGGGTCGTCGGGTCGGGTTATCGGAGCTACACAGCGGAATCCAGGGTAATAACAGTCTTTAGTCTTTCAGGATCCACGTCATCATATCTGTTGGGTTACCTGAACACATGTCAAAAATAGTTTCTGTCAACATAAAGTTGGTGAGGTCGTGTATTTTATAAAGTGAATGGCCAGTTCGTTTATTGATAATTCTTTTATTTAAAATATTCTTTTTATAAACATGCTTTACACTTCTAATTCTGGAGGGGAAAATATATTCTATTAATTCGATTATATGTCTATTATTCCGATTATATTCTATTGGTTGCCATTCCTATCTATGGTATCACTCTGCATGTGATAAATATAATTATTTCTACCCTCTACTCGGGTAAAACTAGTTCTTGTCCTCTAGTTGGACAAGAAAGGAAATGGCGATACCGTCCAGTACTGTCCTTGTCGTTTCTATTACCCCCTTTATGTAACTTTTATTATTAATCATTCTTTTATGTAAAGCATTATTGTTTTTCTTGTAAATGACATGTATTCCCCCGAAAACACTTAATAAAACAGTAAAAGTGGGGAGTTCACGATACTCACCGGTTTGCGTTATATCTCTAGCTAATCTTCTTATTACAATTATATTTCATATATATATATATTGATACGTGTTACGCGTGGGACTTGTTAGATTGTAATACTTAGGATATATATCATATATATAATTTATATATATGGAATTCAGTATATATTAGATAGTCCTAAACTCGGGGTTTGGGCATCTAGGCAAAAAGAAATAAAGCTGGCCTTTACAGCTTGGCACGCGAACCTAAAGAACTCTAGACACGAACTTACCCGAGTTTAGTATATCGTTTTATATATCGAATCTTATATATATAAACATATATATTTTATATATGTTTATTATTCTCTTATTATTATTATCAAGTCCGTACGTTATCCGTATTATATATATATATTAGTATAATTCTAATAATATTCCTCGTCTAGTTATTGGACCGGTTTCTATTCCGGGTGTTGACCGAGTCACTGAGTCGACTCGGTATCGGGTTCAATCTCACCGAATCAGTTATTGGTACCTCGCAATTATCATAATAACAATATTACAATTTGGTATTTAAAGGACTAACACCAATATATGTAAACATGCTACTTTCATGATTATACCTTATCAATGATTCATCGGCATCTAACCGGAGACCAACCGGAATATTGTCGGAAGTTGACCGGAAATTATATAGAACCGGGTATCGGACCCGTCTTCCAGATTTGATACCCTACAACAATAATCATAACGATTTATTAATAATCAAAGGATTATAACCAATAACAAAAGGATAAACATCAATAACCAAACCCCAAAATCAGCTCATGGGGGAACCCAATCGGCTGATCAGTTAAGGGTTAATAACAAAGGGTTGTTGTTGGTTACTCGATGGTCACAAACATCAGTCACCATGACCGGTGACTGCCTTGGTTACAAAACAGAGAGAGATGGTTTGGGCTCGGTTGAGTTCGATGGTTCGCAACAGAACAGAGGGTTGGTTCAAGGGTGGTTACCGGTGACTCGAATAGAAAGGAAAGATTATCGGGTTTAGCTATATTATTGGAAGAAGAAAGGGAACGCCGGTACCGGTCACCATCTCCGGTGACCGGTTGATATCCTTATCGCACACACACATACCGTGTGTTGTGCGGGTGTGTTATGCAGAAAATAAGGGAAGAAGAGGGATGGTGTTGATCGGATAAAGTTGAGGAGGCTTACCGGTGTAGCAGCGGTGGTGACCGGAGGAGGAGCAGCAGTGACCGGAGCAGCAGCGGAGGCGGCGATGGCCGCCGTGGCTGTCCGGCGAGAGCTTCTTGATCAGGGGAACACACCTTATGTGTCTCTATATACTGAGCAGAGAGAGAGTAGCGAGAGATTAGAGAAGAGAGGGGTTTTATAATAGAATTAAAATAGAGGGTATTTGGCTACGGGGATAATAACTGGAACTAGGGTGTTTGGTAACGGATATAACAATCAAATAAGGAGCGTTTGACAACGAGTTATTAGCAGATGAGGAGCGTTTAACCGAGATAATAAAATCTTTAATAATTATTATCTATATATTCGGTTGAAACGGTTTGTCGCGAGATTCGAACTTGAATATTTAATTGAATAATCGGGTGGTCAGGTCCGACCCGACCCGTTAAAGAGACCTGTAACACCTCGAGGTGTTACAGTGTGTGGTGGTGGTTTTTTTTTTTGGGGGGGGGGAGGGGGGGCATGTGCGCAAAACCGGTTTTTTCAATACCCGGTTCACGGTATCGAACCAATTCCGGGTATGAAACCGGTTCTGGGTAGGGTCGGGTATCACTTCGACCGGGTATTGAAGGTCCAGTTCCGGTTCCTGTCCTAGCATAAAAAACAATACCTAATATACCCGGTTCTAGGTATACCGGGTATTGAAAAAGAGAGAGAGAGAGAGAGAGAGAGAGAGAGAGAGAGAGAGAGAGAGAGAGAGAGAGAGAGAGAGAGAGAGTATTGGTTGGTTATTTTGAAACCCAATCCCCCACTTTCCCTACATTTTGGGGCTTGAGTTAGGGGACCCACTAGTGCTACGTGTCAACTCATGCACCCAACCCAAACCCTTCACATCATGTACACAAAATCACTCTATACCTTTTGGGCTTGAATTAGGGGACCCACTAATGCCATGTGTTAACTCATGCACCCAACCCAAACCCTTTGGATCATGTACACAAAATCACCCATATGGAAATGGTACGACATTTTACCCAATCATCATGCTTCTTATCGCATGGAATGGACAAGAAATATATAAATTACCCAAAGCATCTCTTGTCATATTATAATTTCCAGTGACGACCACATCTCTTGTCATATTATAATTTATTGTTAGTTGATTTTCATAATAGGCATGCCACATGTGTTGTCAACTTGTCATATCACCAAATATCTTTGTTTTGATCTTAAAAGTTTTTTAACGACTTGTCTTTTACTTCAATTTTCATATCACTCGCCAATATCCCCTCCATCCATTCATCAAAGTATGACTGACCCCTTGTGTTTTAGTAAGATAGTTGTCACGACCCGCCAAAATTCAGCCAAAAATTTTCAGCTTCTAGACTTTTCCGGGGCCATATAGTCACATCTAGAGCTCCCCGGAAGTCTCCGGAACAGCCCACAACATTCCAGAAACCTTGGGACATCTACAAGCATCAAGAACGGGCCTTGAAGGGTCTAGAAAACGCCGGAAAGGGCTGGACAAAACAGCCATAAAAGTGCTGCCAAGAAGCTTCTAGAATCCTCAAGATAATACACAAAACATCATGATTCTACTAGAATATATCAAGTAGATATTTATATGGATGGATCTAGATTTAGAAGACTCTAGATTAGGACTAATCTAGTATAAATATGGCACTTGGGGTCTCATTTGGGACATCCCTTACAACTTGTAAAACCATCAACACTTGTAACCTTTACTAGTGCAATACAAAGTCTATTACTTGTAAAACTTGTGATCAAATATTTACAAGCTTCTCACTTGCGACCCAACACTTTCATAACCCATTTCCGCAACCAAGAAATAACGACTTCAAGTCGGCAAGGCTTACTTAGACGGTGATCTAAGGCCGCACGCGAGAAAAGAGAGTTTCTCCATGACAAGTGGTATCAGATTAATAACGATTCTCCTGGGATATGGCTGAACCAGGCAAAATTCCAAACACTCCAGGTGGAGACGATGTTCGTGGACGAGAAGAGACTCGAAAGCGAGGCAGAAAGAGTCGAGATGTATCTAAGGATTGGGTTGCAAGCACCGACAAACGAGTCGAGGATGTTGAAACAAGAATTGCTGAATTCAAAACACAAGTTGAAGAATTCAAAGCTGAATTCGACATATTCAATAAAAATACTAACGAGTCGCTACAACAAGTGGAACCACTAGGCAGCGAACTCGGCGAGCTAAGGGATGATGTCAAACTCGCTATAACCGTCATGCAAAGCGAGCTAAAAGAAATGTTTATGAAAGAGCTTGAACAAGTTCAAAACAACATTGAAAGAAAGTTTGCTGAAAAGTTTAAAGAATTACAAACAGAACTTAGTGTCTGCAAACAAGCCTTGGCAAATACAGGTGACACTATCATCTCTTCGAAGACCGAAGTGCCGAAACCTTCACCTTTCGTTGGAAAACGAGAGGCCCGAGCTGTTGACGATTTTATATGGGAGATAGAACAATACTTTGAAGCCGTCGACATCATGGAGGACAACAAGAAACTCAAGACGGTGACAATGTACCTAAAGGAGAATGCAGCTTTGTGGTGGCGAAGAAAACACATGGAATTTGACAAAGGTACGTGTGACATTAGAACTTGGGCTGATTTTGTGAAAGAAATTAAGAAACAATTTTATCCGAAGAATGCCGAACATGATGCCAAGATTCGGCTTCGCAATCTAAGGCAAAAGGGTAGCATAAAAGATTATATCAATGATTTCACTACCCTTGTGCTTGAGATTCCGGACTTATCGCCCAAGGACTCCCTTATATACTTCATCGACGGGTTGCAACAATGGGCAAAAACCGAACTTGAACGAAGAAATGTTCAAGACTTGTCATCGGCTATCGCCGCTGCTGAAAACTTAAACGATCGAAACGAGAACCGATGGCAAAAATCACCAGCTACCCCCGAGACTAGTGATGGAAAAGGTGGGGGAGCAAAATCCGTCAATCAAAATCAATACCAGAAGAATGATAACCGGGCAATAACCTTATATGACAAAAACAAAGCTGTAAACAAAGGATGTTTCCTTTGCGACGAGCCACATAATGCCCGAGATTGCCCAAAGAAGGCCAAGTTAACGGCCCTAATAAGGACCGGCGAGGATGACGAACCCGAGGAAACTGAAGAGGTTCGGCTAGGAGCGATGCAACTCCAAGTTCTTAATGCTTTAACAGCACAAGAAGGGAGACCCTTGGCAATGACAAACCAAACCAAGCCGACTTCGATTGTGGACAACAATAAATCACAAGGGCTTCGCTTCGTCAACGTAGAAATAAAAGGGCATGTCGTGAAGGTGCTAACCGATACCGGGGCTAGCCACAACTTTATGTCACCAGACACGGCTAGAAGACTCGGCTTAAGAATCACCACACAGGAAGGGTGGATCAAAGCCGCTAATGGAGAGCCCAAATCAATAGAAGGAATCGCATGGGGCGTAAAGGCTAAGATCGGAACCTTGACTGGCAAGCTACACTTCTCGATTGTACGAATCGATGATTACGATACCGTACTTGGGATGGATTTCTTCCGTAAAGAGAGAGCCATTCCAGTGACTTTCATTAACACTCTATACATTATTAAGGAAGACAAAGTGCACACGGCAACCTTTGTGACATTCGTCACTTTTCTTTGTATTTTTTTTAACACATTCTATGTACGTTAAACTACAATTAATAAGACGTTATATTTTCATCATTCTCGAACGTTTAAAAAATATTCTGTGACACATTCGGGCTTGTTTAATCATAATATATGTTTATAATAATAATAATATAATAGTTAAAACTTTGTCTAAAAAATAAATGCTTGGGACGGGGTTCGAACCCGCGTCCCAAGGCGGTTCAATACACATACACACTTCAAACCAATTGAGCTACATCAACAATCTGTTTGGAAACCCACTGAAATAATTATATACCATACTTGAAATCGCACAGTTGACTGCAAAAGTCAAGTGTTTCATCGTGCATCATTAATCCATCCATCTTTACGTGTTAATTGATTCAATTATGGAAGGTAACTGATACCTTTGACCATCACGCGTATAATTACTTGGTTAATCGTCATCAATCATGCCAAATATACATCACACGACGCGTCAACACATTCAATTCGAGTCAACCTTACCAAATCCACGATCCGAGCCTCAATACTATAAATTGGACCTCCCTAGACAGTCACAAATCGCCGATAAACATTCCTTTACCTTCAATTTTTGTTAAATAATCTGCATTGAAGCCCTTTTTATCGTGTTTGACGTTTTGCTTTGACGAGCTCTCATATCACGATTACGAGTCCTTGTAAGTCTTTCTTTTGTGGGTTTTATCCTTCGGCACATGATGAACAATAGCCCCAAGAATCCAGGGGCTATTGGTCTCTAATTATAATGATTGGTAAATTAGGGCTCGAATGGATGGATTTAGGGAAGAACACGATTGCAGGAACAGAGTATAAGTTTTTTTAAAAACTGAAACATAACAACCAACTGACCTAGGTCAGTTGGTTTACACGCTTAAAGGTGGAACCCGAACCGGCCATGGGCCAAGGTTCGAACCCCACAACGTTGTTTTGTTTTTTCTTATTTAAACCTATTAACAAAACCAACACATCTAACCTATATAATTAATTACAATCCAATATAACTCGTTCTCATGGTGTGGCTCAGTTGGTGGCCACGCTTGTGATAAAACCCGAACCGGCCAGAGGCCCGGGTTCGATTCCCATAACCAACAAATATTTTTTTGCCATTTTTTATATATATACTTAATATATTAAATCTTTTAAAATAATTTTTAAATACTAAAAGTGGTTTATAAATTCTACAAAAATTACTGTATGATCTTCTAATGGTAAAGTTCACTTTACAATTTTTAGTTTTTGAAAAATAATTTATTTAATATATATTATTAATAATACAAATTTATTCATTTATAATTATAAAATTCAATAAAAATATCTAAACGATTTTATTAAATCTCACAAAAATTATCCTAAACTTGTATATTCTTAAACATTCCATAAAATATTTTTATTTCAGAAAAACCATTTATTTTATATTTTTAATTAAATTTTGTTAGTTTTAATCATAAATAAATCATAATAAATTCATTTTTCAATATTTTTGCACCAAAATTTTATATAAATTATTTCTAATTATCTAGAACTGAAATACAATTTTTTAATTCAGAAATTCTTTAATTTTAATATTTTTAGATATTAAAGTTATATTTAGACAATTTGAAATAAATAGATTATATATTCTATTTTCAAGAAAATAATTTTATAAAAATTATTTTCATACTTAAAACCTTATGTTGTGACTATATTCAACTAAAAAATTTACAAAAAAAAGACTTTTATTCATTTATTTATTAAATTCCTTATATTTAATAAACAATTTGTTTATTAATCAAATAAATACTTATCCCCAAATTCGAAACCCTAGAAATACATGTATCCTAGAATTATTTCCCTTACACGTTATCAAATTCTTTAGGTTGATCCTTTGGAATAATTCCAACGCATATTTCGTTGTCTAGTTGAATTTCAAGCTATTACGTAAACAGTGAGTTATCCCCTTTTTGCTTTTATTCATTTTTGGGGTGTTACATGTACACTAATACAAAACAGCCATAAGAGTGCTGCCAAGAAGCTTCTAGAATCCTCAAGATAATACACAAAACATCATGATGCTACTAGAATATATCAAGTAGATATTTATATGGATGGATCTATATTTAGAAGACTCTAGATTAGGACTAATCTAGTATAAATATGGCACTTGGGGTCTCATTTGGGACATCCCTTACAACTTGTAAAACCATCAACACTTGTAACCTTTACTAGTGCAATACAAAGTCTTTTACTTGTAAAACTTGTGATCAAGTATTTACAAGCTTCTCACTTACGACCCAACACTTTCATAACCCATTTCCGCAACCAAGAAATAACGACTTCAAGTCGGCAAGGCTTACTTAGACGGTGATCTAAGGCCGCACGCGAGAAAAGAGAGTTTCTCCGTGACAAGTGGTATCAGAGCAATAACGATTCTCCTGGGATATAGCTTACTTAGACGGTGATCTAAGGCCGCACGCGGGTGTTTTTAAGCGGGAGAATCCAATTTTTGATGCCCTCAACTATATCACTAAGGGATAAACATGAGCAATGTCCCATCTTCCGAATAGCAATGGATGTCATAAATGACGATGCATTAGCAATGGATCATTAACAACATTTCATACCGTACACATGTAGAAATAACAAGGCATACGTAAATAACATTACGAGGTTAACATGGTTAAGCCATAATGCTCACTTCTTTGACTTTTGAAGTCAAAGCTTGTTAAATTATGAGCTTAATATGGTGATAAAAAGGTTAGTTTACAATATTATTATTAAAACACCAAGTTCGACGGTTAAACCGGATAACACATGTTTTTAGAGAAACGCAGCATGTGATTGTTTTCGCCTTTGATCTTTGGACACTAACGAATAATATTTAAAAAAGACACTTACTCCTAGAGATGCAAATGAACCGAGCCAACTAGATTGAAACCTGTGTCTTTGCGATCGGCTCGAGCTAATTAACCGACCTATGATAATTTAATACCAACGGATATAAGTTGGAACTCAAAAATACAATATGATCGGCTCGTTCCCCCCAAATTTACCTCTTGTTCTCCACGCTACCTACCTTTTTTATTTTCTTTTTCAATTAAAAAGACTAGTATATATATAACGTCAAAAGGACATAATTCAAATGAAAAAAACTAAAGATATTTAGGGAGAGAAAAAATGGCGGAACCAACAAATGACGAGCTGCTTCTAATAAACGAACCACTACCAGAGACTGAGACATGGACTCCACTACCAGAGACTGGGACAGAGACTCCACTACCAGATACTGAGACTGAGGTATGAAACATTATTGTATTGCTTGATTTCTATGGGATTTGTTCAATATCAACATAATAGTTTAAGCTTGATATGACGATCATGTTGTTTGATGATTTATAATAGTCATACGATGATGTTTTAGTAGATAATGTTGCTTTCGTGTGTTTAACTTGATATGACGATAATGTTGTTTGATGATTTGTAATAGTCATACTATAATGTTGTAGTTGATAATGTACGGAACCAAGATTATTCCATGTATCATGCAATAATGTTTCAAATGGATTTCTATTAGTTGATACGATGATGTTTTAGATGATAACGTTGCGTTCGTAATCGATTTTTGTTGCTTACGTACGGAATCACATATTCGGAATCGATTTGTTCATTTGAGTTTCGTCTCTAATCAGCGTTTGCTGTTTCCGATAGTTACAATCGAGTATTCAATTTATTCTATTGTGTGATGATTTAATCTTCAATATCATATTATGATTTATTCATATGAGTTTTTTCAGGTTCATGTAGTTGTTTGCTGATTTAATCTTCAATTTCATGTGATTTGTGTGTCTAGTCATGCTTCTATTTTTCATAATATCTTACTGTTTGAAGTTTATGTCCAGTTTTGGTTGTTTAGATTAGTTAATGTAGGGAACAAAGTATTTGTTTTCTTCTTCTGTTGTTTGATGACTCTATATTTAGGTTTCAGTTTTTATTCACTTTCCTATGGATTTTCGTGCTTTAACGTTTTCATATGTTGTGTTACTACAAGATAGTCAGTGGATGAGCCAACTGATTGAACAAGGGATCGTTTTCATGGTCATTGCCTTCTCCGGCCTTGGTTCACATGATGTCTACAACCCCCAAACTGAGGGTTACATGCACTTATGCATGGTCATAGCTTTTTTGTGCCTTTTGCTAGCCAAATTTAAGCCTGGAAACGTTGCTGAAAAAGTTTTGATTTTTGTTGGGTTTATTGCCACCAACACGCTCGTCTGCATCACAATGATAGCAAAGGATTTCACTTCTATCTACCTGGAGTTGATTTTGACTTTTGCACTTATTGGATTGGTTATCCCCTTTGTTTTGCAAACATGGAAAGGGGTTGACCATGGAAGAAGAAACTATTGGGCTGATGATGAGGATTGGAAACAAGCATGGGCAGCTATGGCTATTGCCCTATTTGCATTGATAGGAGCAGGGAGAGTTAAATCGGAAACTTGTGTCGCTATGCTAACAATTTGTGGAAGTCTCGGCTACATCATATTAGTTGAGGTGCTTTTCATTGACAATATAAATCAGGCCACCCATCGTCCTATACTCTTTGCTAGGTTCCGGCAAGTTCCAATCGTGATGGCTACAATGTTTGCAGAAGAATTCTCGGGTAACGACTTGGTGACTTCAATATGGATACTCGGTGCATCAATTGTATTAGGCGGATGTATTGTGGTGATGAGAAACTTTGAACAAATCAAATACTGGATTAGGGGTAATACCAATATGGTAAGCAATTAGTTCATGCTTCAAATACTTCAGTTGTATAGGAACTGTTAGAAAGGAAATACCTATAAATAAGAGACTTGATAGGTGAATAAGAGAAAATTCTGTCTTTTGATTAGAAAATTACACTTCCTCTAACGATTAGGAGAAATTCAAATGTATGTTGATTTCACTGTACTAGTAATTTCTTTAGTGAATATTACACAAAACTTTCGGATATTGGTATGTTAATCCCACAGCTTTTGTATCAGAATGTTCCAATTTTACTATAGCCATATCATCATATATAGTAGTCTAGGATAGGCAGGCTTTTTTCCAATCATAGTTGTGAGGTTAGACAATGCTATCAGAAATATTTAATAGTTTTGGATGTCTTTTCATACTAATTAGCTTGTATTACATATACTTTGTTTTTGGTATCTTGAGGTCGAGCTGTGTATTTTTCATAGTCATTGGCTGTTTCTTTGTAAATATGGTTACTGCAAAACAATTGTTGTTTGTATTTTTGTTATTGACGGGTCAATACTTGGATGCAGAATGTGGTTTTTAATTTCAGATTGTAGATTGTTATGATTTTTTTCCAAGTTGAGATGTAGTGTCAAGGATAGTTGCAAAAGTATCAAGCTAGACTTGTATGTTTGTTATGGCACTGCCTTATATTGACAGTAAGAAAATATAAGTCAACTCTGACATTTTAGAATAAGTAGTGACATGCCAGAGTTGAGGGGTGCTACCTGAGACACCTGCTAAATTCACCAGCCAAGCCCGTACAATTAATTGGTTTTGTTTCACTATGTGCTTAGACTAAGTATATTAGTGCGCGTCGATTATGTGAAATAACTTTGCTCGAATACACTGGTCGTCATAAGGATCAACAAGTACAAACCGACGCATGGATTTTCACATAATATTTTATGGAACCAAAACTATGTTTTATTATATACATATGTGTATGTTATCTAAAACAAGACAAAACCTACCATGTTATATACATACATGCATACATATGTGACATGTGTGTGATCAAAGCATGAAACTATATACATATATATATACATCCACAACATATAAATATATATACATGTATATATATTTGTGTATGCTCATTAGAAGCCAAATGTCTTACACATGCACATCTACCCAACAATATCACTAACAAGGATTGATAGCCACCCTACACCATCCTCTTAACCATGTTTGACCTTCTAGAATTGCCACATTTGCCTTCTCAAGGCAAGGCATGCACCAACAAGTCAACTAATTACATTACACCATTTAGGCAAGTAACTTTATCACCATCAAGTTCTATGCATTTTGACCTTCCTATGCTAACCTTTTTTTTTATCAAAGTCAAACCTTATTTTAGCACATGTTAAATGAGGTTCTAGAATGATCTATTGGTTTAGCACATGTTAAATGAGGTTCTAGAATGATCTATTGGTTTAGCACATGTTAAATAAGGTTCTAGAATAATCTATTAGCACATGTTGAAATAAGAATTCTCTAGAATAAACCCCACATTGGTTGCCCATACAACTGATGTGGGACAAGTCTCATACCTTGCAATGATTTCAGTCCATAACAGAATGACATTTAGTATTTCTCACGTAAACAATGTTTGTGATCACCATATGCGTCTCACTTCGCATTTCCGCCTTAGGCGGGGTGTGACACTACCGGACAAGAACATACATTATTCTAAAATAGTTATTGTGTAATAGCCCCAATGATTGTAAAGATGGTAAGGGAGGTTGATGATATTTAAAAAAGAGTTAGCACAATACGGTATGGTATACAGTTTCGATTAAGTGTTTGAGGAAAATTGAGTTGGTTTTAAGTTTATGCTGCTGTTTACCTAGTGTGAGACAATGTGTTTGCATTATCCATAATTTATTTCATGGGTGAAACCGAAAGAAGAAAAAAAAAACATCAAAATTATAATTACCGGAATTGTGTGGAATCGAAAGACTTTTGCGGTTGTCGGTTGGATGGTTTAAAATTGAATAGAGTGGCTTCGATCGAAGCACTTGATTTGTGGTTTGCTGATATAGGTCGAAATGGGGTTTTGGATCGGTATTTATAGGTAATTCGACACTTAGGCGCTTAATTTAGGAAGGTCTTGAATGATTGTTAACCAGGTCAAACAACCACGTACATATTTTAAAATTGGTAATTAATTTTCGGCTAATTTGCGTGGTTTCCGCACATACTTAATTGAAAACATTGGAATTTATTTGTAACGTGTGAATTGTTTAGTCATAAACCCACTGATTTGTTGCTTGATTTGTTGCTGTGCGTCCAAAGGCGGGTTGACCGTTGGCTTGACAAGGGGTTTTGTACAAAATTTTTTAACGATTTTATAAACTTTATAAGAAAAAAATATTATGATTAAAAAAAGTTCTTTATAAATTTTACAAAAATCCAAGTTTATTTTTAGTAAATTTTATAGCTTCGGCTTAAAAGGAAAATAATATTATCGTTGAGGATAATGTACAAAAAATGTATTTTAATGCAAAATCACATTTTAATGCATTTCATTTTGGAAAGTTTTTGAAGTTTTCGTCTATCATAATTTTCTCCAAATTGTCACCTTGCACCCATATTTCACATATCACACCTTTACTAGCAAAATGGAGATTTTATGATCAGATTCCTTTTAAAATTACCAAATAACCAATTCATCACTTAAACTTATATTAAATCACTAGGATAGAGATCCGTTAACTTCACGGTTGAGCAAAAAATTTAAATAAAAAGTGATAAAAACGTAGATAAAATGACATATCTTGCGACTATTCAATTTCCATAGTTTGAATTTCAAGATTTTTTTTTTGAACGGCCAATTGGAATCACTCACGGACCACTGGAGTATCATCGTGCCACCAGTGTTACCACGCGATCACATTCCACCACAAAGGTTGAGGTTAAGGTTGAGGTTAAGCTTATAGCTTTTAATAATCTAACTGAGGTAACCAGTCCCAGTAGACCACTTATGTGAGGGAGAAGTGAGGTCGCTTTGAAGGGTATTGTTGATGCACAATACTTAATAGCTGTAACATTCGTATTTTTCGTATTTTCCATTCTAGTCCTTGTATTCTTGTATCTTTTCATTTTGTACCCTTGTAATCCCGAGCTTATGATCAATGGAAAAGTATTTTGTCAATTGCATTTAATCTTAATCTATTTCATTATTCTATAAATTCTATGTGACGCAAACTTTAGGTAACATCGAGTGATTTTTAATTTTCTTGTATTTTAAATTATATACTTAAACAAATTCTAAGTTCGCCTTTATTCGTTTATCTTATGTTACTCCTACCACCTCTTGACGAGTCGTCAATATAATTTATCATAATCAATTTAGAAACTCATTTAGTTAAGATCTTAATATATATTTATAAAACATATATTATTAATAATAATACTTAATGATAAAAAAAAGGCATGTTGACTTTTATTTTACTATTAACAACGACATACAACAACAACATTGTTGATGTTGTTGATCGTTTACTTTTTTTTTTATTTTATTTTTTTCATTTGATGTCGACAACAGTAACACAAATTAGAACCATTTCTTAACGACTAAGCTTAACCCCATTTAATCTTCTCCCAACCACCCTAATAACTCTATTTAATACCCTACCACCTTAACCCACCTATAAATACAACCCCTCCCCACCACTTAATCCTTTGCTCATCTCTAAAACTCTCTTTAAAACTCTCTAGTCTTCAAGTTTTCAAGCCAAACTTCCTGTTTTGCATCAGTAAGTTTCTTGGCTTAAAACTTCAACTTTCATTCTATTTTTCTTCTTCTTTTTCATCTAAAACTCCTTGGAGAAACCTCTAGGATCTTCCCCATATTTATCCACAGAAGTGTGATAAGGGTAGAGCACCTAAAAGAGGTTCCAAAGGTGGTTGTTTTCTGAATTATACTATATAATAATATAAACATATACTTTCAAGTTTCTATCTTACTAGTTTATTATTAATCTTTGGAAGGTTTGTGGTTACACCCTACCTTACCAACTCTCTTGACCCTTCTTGTGCTACGGATTTATCCACACTAGAAAGGGGAAATCCCATGTCCAAAACCCACGTTTATTCCATAAGCGAAGTGGTTATGACATGAACCTATCAAATGGATTCACATTCCTAACTTTATACCATCCGAATCATCTATGATGATTTTGTGCTTGGTCTAACTTAATCTCATGACCATTCGGATTGCCCTAAAGGCAATTTGTGCTTGGTTTGCCTAAAAGGCTTGCATGACTCTCGTGAATCTATAATCTAAACTCGAACCTAAGACCCTTTATTCTCTAATTCTAGTTAACCAAGGCTAAGGAACTAACCTTCCAAGACTCGTCTTTGGAGCCTTACTAAACGCACCCAAAGGTGAGGTCATACTTGTCCCCTTTTTTTATTCTTTATTCTTTGGGGCTCAACATGTATCACTATTAAAACTTAAACGATTTCATACTCTTAAACTATCATGCTCAATCTATTAAACATTCTTATATGCTATTTGCCATGCTTACGATTCTTGATACTTAAACATAATTCATTAACTATTATTAGCCCACTTAACATGTATATCGCTATAGGAGTAGCACCCCGCCCCCTTTATGGGTCATTGTTAAGAAAGAAACGGACCTAGCATGAATATGTTAGGTATATGCAGTGGTACTCACGGGTTTGAGTTATGTTCTTTGTATGGTATGTATGTGCGATGCTATATGTCACACCCTCAAAATCCACTTGCGGAGTTTTACCGCGAGGCGCATGACAAACCAGGATCCAAACCAACGATCACAATAAACAAGTCTAAATGAATTAAAATGAAGTTTCAAAACACAGTTTAATATTCCCGTTTACAGCGGAAGCTTATTCAAATAAAATCCAACATAAACAAATCAAGTTCAATGTTTGTGAAATCATGCAACTCTATCTAGACGCCGTGCAGACGCGTGCGCCCTAGTTCCATGTGCTACCTTAGCGACCTGAGAAAACATGTAAAAGTTTACGTCAGCACAAAAATGCTGGTGAGTTTACAGGTTTTGTATCCAAGTACCAAGTCCACCTGTCCATACTATAACAAATAGAAAACCAGTATACGCTAGCTAGGCGTACGTTTTGTTACTACCACGATTGGAAAACCATTACTAACTCGAATACCAAAAGTATGCCCGATGTATGTTCCTGTTGTTCCTGTTGTTCCTGTTCGAGACAATATGCACCCGCCGACCCTCCAAGTCGACGAGCGGGGTTGGTCACTCCCAATAACGCTATTCACATTTCCCCGTTGTGCAAACCCGCACATTCATGGTTCCCCCCGGGACTTCCAAAGATCGTGTAGTATACGTTAGAACCCATAGTATGACAGTGGTTACCAAATAGTTGTTTTAACACATGTTTTCTCCCCCGAAAACGTAAAACCAGTTAAAAGAGGGGCCGTAAACTCACCTTAAGTTCCTTTACTCCTTAACCCGAGTAAACTCAGCTGCTATGCTAGTCCCGTAAAGTGGCGACCTAACATACGACAGTTACAAGTACTTAGACTAATAACCCGCAGGTTAATTAGTCCCTAGATGTCCAGACCATAACCAAGTTTGTTTGAAAACACCGTGACTGTTTAACTGACCCAAAGTACAAGACTCGACATCCCATTGGTGACCCGAGCCTCCCCGTGTTATGTTTACGTTCCAAAACATACAATAACGCAAGTACACTTAACACACGTTAACGTTCAACAAGTTATAGCACATAGTTCACGTATCACCGAAATACATCCAAATATATGTTACCAAGTTATTAGACATGTTACGAGGTTCCTAGCATGTTACTACATATCAAATCGGGTCTCGGAATGCTAATTTACACTTACAGCAGCAGTACACGCGATTAGGGAGGCTAATCGCATGAAATGTCACACGACTAGGGCTAATCGCCCCTTAAGTCAGGCGATTAGGGCTACTCGCCCTTGAGGCCATGCGATTGGGCTACTCGCCCCTGTAGTCAGGCGAGTGGGCCTACTCGCCCTTATTACACGCGAGTGGGGGCTACTCGCCCCTAATACCCGCGATTAGCAAGGCTACTCGCCTGTAACCTTGCTGTTCCGGTTTTTCGCGCGTTTAACGCTCCAAATCAGATCCAGAGCGTGTGTAACTACCCAACATCATCCCAAACACTATCCTAAACATGTTTAACCCAAAACCCTTCGTTCATCCTCGTAAAATCAGTCCTGCATGCAACCAAAGCAATCCAAACACATACACATAGCATGCAACATTCAATTAACGCATGTAATCATAACCCTATTATCCAATTACTGAGATTTCTATCATCATACTAACAATATTAATTCTGACCTAGCGTGATAACACATCAAAACATCATCAAGATTCATAAAAATCCTATCTTTCTAATCATACATACCCATAACGCATGTTTATTAGTTATAATCCGATTAATAACTCTTATTGACGATTTTCAGAAAGCTTTTTCGTTTATGAACAGGTCTGGACCATTAGGGATTGATTAAAAACGTTTACAAAGTATTATGGATGAGAATCAAACCTTGGAATTGTAAAAGGATGATGGTTAGACCTTGAAACCTTGTGTTTTTGATCAAAATCGCCTTCCAGAGGTTGTTTAAGTGTTTAGGGCGGTTATGGGACGACTAGGGTTGATATTAGGGAGTTTAGGAGGTTAAGTGTTGTATTTATAGGCGTTTCTAGTCGTCCAGCACGTTATAGGCGAGTATGCAGCAGCTACATGCGATTAGGGCTGCTAATCGCATGAGATTGGGCCTAATCGCCCCTATGTACACACGAGTAGCCTCCTACTCGTGTCTAATGTGCCCTACTCGCCTCCCCTATGGGCGATTAGGCTTCCTAATCGCCTGTAGGGGTTCCTTTTGTGTGTTTTGCGCGTTAAACCCCATTTTAACATATGTTAATGCATATTCATGTACCGACAAGTCACATAATGATTGTAAACACATAACACAAGTAAATACACATATTTACACTCGTTCACCAATTCCCGGGACTCGAGACTCGTACGTTCCGTATGCCCTGACGATCCTACAAATCGTTACCGTTTGTACCCTTGGTTAAGGACCGACATCTAACGAACCTCTAGACCAACATCCAATGATCTTCTAGACTAACCAATAGTTCCCGAACCATATCCCGACTTAACTAACCCAGTTAAGTACAATATACGCGTGACTCGCTAAGGTAGACTTTCATCTAGACAACGTTGTTAACCCGAATTTGCCAGGTGTCACACTATAGTATGCGATTCGAGTAAATCATTCTAATTACTACGTATGCAAACCAAAACTAGTATGCTCACCAATGCTTTATGTGTTGACGGATATTTTATACATGTTGCAGGAAATGTTTAATGCAGGATTTTCAAGAAAAACTACTTAAGATTGGATTAGAAACTCACGCTAGTTTAAGTTCTATATTTTGATGTTCTATTTTTTTTTCGTGAAACATTTTGTATTATGTTATCTTTTTAGACAATGATTATGCTATGAATGAAATTTTATCCTTAAATTATATTATCACGAATTCTAGTGTCATGAAGTCTTTGAACAATATATCCCAAGTCTCGCCCCGATGTATTCCGCCATCGGTTGGGGTGTGACAGATTGGTATCAGAGCCATGACTATAGAGAATTAGGAAAAATTGTCATGTTTGACCTAGACTATAGTTAAGTACCTTTTTGACCATTCCTTTTATCATGCTTAATATATTTGTTCTCCCTATCTTGCTTCTACTTTATTCCTTTGGTCTTAAAAATTTACCTTCCTATTTGGTGGATTATTCTACACTCGAAGACGCACGTATACCACAAACGAAAGAAAATCACCGAAATAGGCGTGAAACCCTCACTTTGGTGATAACTTTCAATCCGCGTAAATTCTTTGTGTTTTTGAAACTACACCAAGATAGGAGTGATATCCTCACCTTGGTAGAAATTTCACAATTCTCGTTCTAGTGGATACTTACCAATTGAAGGTTAGAATTAATTTTCTTACCACATTGGACAAAGTGTACAAACCACACTCAAAGAAGCGACCTCGCTAAGATAGGAGTGAAATCCACAACTTAGCGACTAGTTTCTATCCTTGATATTGTTTTTAAATCTCGCCAAAGTCTCAAATTTACTAATGACAAGAAACATGTAGTAACTGGAAGGGTGAATACCGTTAACCGAAAGTTTCGGCGAGAGTATTTCCACCTATTAGGCCAAAGCATGTTTTCAAACTCAAAGGTAAATTTGAACCACTTTGGTTAGTCTTAGTTCCATTCCAGAACACTCCAATGGCTTGCTTAAAACAAGCCCCTCATTTTATGTTAATAATATTTTCAATGTTGTATTCATGCTATGTTTTCACTACATATATTCGATTTATTTATTTTTTATTGTTTTTACTACTCGCAAAGGCTCTCAAGACTCGCATCTCAAGTACTCTAGCAATCTCCAAACAATACTAATAATCGCAAACCAACACTAATCAAAGCTCCTTTATATTGTTTTATATTGTCTAAATGCACTATACTTGCTTATACTTATGTGTTATGCTTTATAAACAATTTGAAACTACATGCTACTTAAACTATTTGACACTATGTGCTTTGTATGCTTAATTCATTCCTAAAAACAAAGACAAAATGCAATCTTTATACAAAAAAACCATTGATCAAAGCTCATAATCCCTTTTTGTTTATCCCTTAGATGTCTTCCATGTCCAACCGAAGAAGCTCAAAACAAAGCACCAACAAGAAAATGCTCTCTTTCATGGCCAAGCAAATGGCCAAGGTCATACCCGATGTGGTTAGCAAATCCAAGCCTCCGTAAGCCCTCACGGTTCAGTTGACTCAAAAGCCGAATCCTCCAAAACTACCTCATTCACCTTTAAGCAATTTAACCTGCATCGACCCGATTCTTTCACGGGAAACGATGGTGCTACCGCTATGCTCGAATGGTTCGACCACCTCGAGCTAGTTTTCATCAATAGCGAATGCCCCGAGGATCTCCGCACTCGTCACGCCACTAGTGTCTTCAAATCAAGGGCACTCGAGTGGTGGAAAAGCGAGAGAGCCACCCGTGGAAACGAAGCCGCTTTAGCTCTGCCGTGGGAGGAACTTAAGCAACTCATGATTGAGGAGTTCTGCCCCGCGCAAGAGATTGAGCGACTCGAATATGAGTTTTGGAAACTCAAGCAAAACAGTGGTGATAACCCAACCTATACCAATCGTTTCAAGCAACTCCTTGTCCTTGTACCTCACCAATTCAACACCACTAAGTGAATCATAGCTAAGTATCTCAAAGGCCTCCCAACGAGTGTTCGTGATATCGTTGAAGGAGCCGAACCCACCACCCTAGAAAAATCCATTCGTTTAGCTTCTAAAATCTCGGATAACCAAGTGAAAGATGGAACCTTAACTATCCCAAACACCACCAAAACCTTCAATCAAACCACCACCATTCCCACAGACAAACCAAAGGAAGCCAAAACCCCATCAACCCATAGCAATAACCGCAAACGCAAATCCCGAAACCAAAACTATGTCGTTACCATTCCGTCCACCGAAGCTCAAGCTCCAACTCCTCTTAACCAAGTGCCTGCCAAGAAACCCTACACCGGCTCTTTCCCAAAATGTAACACGTGCCATTTTCATCACCCACCAACCTCTACTTGCCGTTTTCTGTACCAATTGTAACCGCTATGGGCACCTTGTCCAAACTTGCAAAACCGGCCCTAGAACCCAAAACAACCAACCTCAAGTTGTCAACCAACCCCGAGCTGCTAACCAACCTCCTCTAGCCATCGGCAATGGGCGTGCATGTTTTAAGTGTGGTGATCCTAGCCATTTTGCTCCTCAATGTACCCGCAACAACCCAGCTCAAGCTCAAGGTATGGCTCAAAATCAACCACCAAGGGGTCGCGCTTTCAACCTCAATGCGGCCCAAGCTCAAACTGAAAATGATGTTGTGAACGGTACGTTCCTTGTTAATGGATCTTATGCTTCTATACTCTTTGATACTGGTGCGGATAAGAGTTTTGTGTCTCTAGAATTTGAACCTTTACTTCCTTGTGCACGATCTAAATTATCGGAACCTTTCACCGTTGAAGTCGCAAATGGTGAACCCATCTCTATTGATTTTATCATCAAAAACTGCACCTTGAATCTTAATGACCATGATTTCTCCATAGATCTAAATCCTATGCAATTGAGAAGTTTTGACATCATAGTAGGAATAGATTGGCTTGCAAAACATCGTGCCGAAGTTGTTTGTTTCGAAAAATTTATCCGTATACCGCTTCCTAGCGGTGACACTTTACAAATCTATGGTGAGAAAGCCTCCAAAGGACTCAAACTCATGTCTTGTACCCAAGCTCGAAAATATCTCCATAAGGAATATGTTGCATTTTTTGCTCATGTGGTAACAACCAAAGATAAGGGAAAAGGTATAGAAGACATACCCGTTGTTTGTGACTTTCCCGAGGTCTTTCCCGAAGATCTACCCGGTCTTCCTCCTGCTCGTTATGTGGAATTTCGCATTGACCTCATACCTGGTGCTACACCTGTTGCAAAAGCGCCATATCGTCTTGCACCTTCCGAGATGAAAGAACTTGCTAGTCAACTCCAAGAACTGCTCGAAAAAGGCTTCATACGCCCGAGTACTTCTCCATGGGGTGCTCCTGTTTTGTTTGTTAAAAAGAAAGACGGATCTTTCCATATGTGCATCGATTATCGTGAGCTTAACAAGCTTACTGTCAAGAATCGATATCCTCTTCCACGCATTGATGATCTCTTTGACCAGCTCCAAGGAGCTACTTGTTTCTCAAAAATCGATCTTCGTTCGGGATACCATCAACTTCAAATCCACGAAGAAGATATTCCAAAAACCGCCATTCGCACAAGATATGGTCACTACGAGTTCATGGTGATGCCTTTCGGTTTAACCAATGCACCTGTAGTGTTCATGGATCTAATGAATCGAGTGTGTAAACCTTATTTGGATCGTTTCGTGATTGTGTTCATTGATGACATCTTGATCTATTCCAAATCCGAAGACGACCATAAACGACATCTCCGTTTGATTCTAGAACTCCTACGTGCCGAACGACTTTATGCCAAGTTCTCTAAATGTGAATTTTGGTTAAAAGAAGTTCAATTCCTTGGGCATATTGTGAACGATAGGGGTATTCATGTTGATCCTGCCAAAATTGAAGCCGTTAAAAATTGGATTGCACCAAAATCTCCTACCGAACTTCGTTCTTTTCTAGGATTTGCGGGTTACTACCGTCGGTTCATCTCCAACTTTTCCAAAATTGCTACACCTCTCACCGCTTTGACTCAAAAATCCCAACCTTTCATTTGGGGTCCTAAACAAGAAGAAGCCTTTCAAACCCTCAAGGACATGCTTTTGTGATGCTCCTATTCTAGCTCTTCCCGAGGGGAATGATGATTTCGTTGTTTATTGTGATGCATCGAATCAAGGTCTTGGTTGCGTTCTTATGCAACGAGGCAAAGTCATCGCCTATGCATCAAGGCAACTCAAAATCCACGAGAAGAACTACACCACTCACGATCTCGAACTTGGTGCCGTGGTTTTTGCCTTAAAAATCTGGAGACATTACCTCTATGGTACGAAATGTGTTGTTTTTACCGATCACAAAAGCCTCCAACACATTTTTAATCAAAAAGATCTTAACATGCGACAACGACGATGGGTCGAATTGTTAAACGACTACGACTGCGAAATTCGCTACCATCCTGGTAAAGCGAATGTAGTAGCCGATGCTCTTAGTCGAAAAGGTCATGCAATTCTATGCAATATCCGAGAAACCGACCGTCTTCGCAGCTTTCAATTTCAAAATGATCTCTTCAACCGTATTCGAGACGCTCGGCATACATCGCTCAATGAAAATACTCTATATGAAGAAATGTCTTGTGGTGCCGAATTACACTTGGGGGGCAGATGGGATTCTTTATTATCTTGATCGTATTTGGGTTCCCAGTCGTAATGACCTTCGTACTCTTATAATGAATGAAGCGCATAAATCCCGATACTCCATTCATCCCGGTGCGGAAGTATCAAGATCTCCGTCGCAATTATCGGTGGCCCGGTATGAAAAAGGACATTGCTCTCTTTGTGTCCAAATGTCTCACTTGCTCCAAAGTAAAAGCCGAGCACCAACGACCGTCGGGTTTGCTTGAACAGCCCGAAGTCCCCATGTGGAAATGGGAAAGCATTGCTATGGATTTCATTACCAAGCTTCCTCGAACCTCATCTGGTCATGATAGTATTTGGGTAATCATTGATCGTTTAACCAAATCAGCTCACTTCCTTCCCATTCGTGAAGATTACAAAGTTAAGAAGCTAGCCCATATCTACACCGAGGAAATCATTTGTCGTCATGGTATTCCTCTTGACATCATCTCAGACCGAGATGGTCGATTCACCTCCCGTCTTTGGGAAACATTTTAGGCTGCCATGGGAACTCAGCTTAATCTTAGTACAGCTTTTCATCCTCAATTTGATGGTCAAACTGAACGTACGATCCAAACCCTTGAGGACATATTTCGATCTTGTGTAATCGACTTTGGTGGAAACTGGGATGCTCATCTACCATTGGTCGAATTCTCTTACAATAATAGTTACCATACCAGCATCCAAATGGCTCCATTCGAAGCTCTCTATGGCCGAAAGTGTCGTTCTCCCATATGTTGGCACGAGATTGGTGAAGCACAAATCACCGGTCCCGAAATCATCCAAGAAACGACCAACAAAATCATCCAGATCCGTGATAATCTCTTAGCTGCTCGAAGCCGTCAGAAAAGCTATGCTGACAAGCGGCGAAAGCCCCTTGAATTTAATGTTGGTGATCATGTACTCCTCAAAGTGTCTCCTTGGAAGGGAGTAGTCAGGTTTGGAAAGAAAGGGAAGTTATCTCCACGGTATGTTGGGCCATTCAAAATCATTGAGCGAATTGGGAAAGTGGCTTACAAGCTCGAGTTACCCCAAGAACTCAACAATGTCCATCCCACCTTTCATGTTTCAAATTTGAAGAAGTGCTTAGCCGAAGGGAACATACACATTCCTCTTGATGACGTACGGATTGACGATACTATGCATTTCGTCGAAAAACCGGTGGAAATAACGGACCGTGAAGTCAAACAACTCAAACGAAAGCGTATCCCGCTAGTTAAAGTACGTTGGGAATCGAAGAATGGACCCGAATTCACTTGGGAACATGAAGAGCAAATGAAGAAAAAGTACCCACATCTTTTCAGTCAAGCCACTTGAATAAATTTCGAGACGAAATTTCCAAAAGTAGGGAAGACTGTAACATTCGTATTTTTCGTATTTTCCATTCTAGTCCTTGTATTCTTGTATCTTTCGATTTTGTATCCTTGTAATCCCGAGCTTATGATCAATGGAAAAGTATTTTGTCAATTGCATTTAATCTTAATCTATTTCATTATTCTATAAATTCTATGTGACGCAAACTTTAGGTAACATCGAGTGATTTTTAATTTTCCTGTATTTTAAATTCTATACTTAAACAAATTCTAAGTTCGCCTTTATTCGTTTATCTTATGTTACTCCTACCACCTCTTGACGAGTCGTCAATATAATTTAACCTAATCAATTTAGAAACTCATTTAGTTAAGATCTTAATATATATTTATAAAACATATATTATTAATAATAATTCTTAATGATAAAAAAAAGGCATGTTGACTTTTATTTTACTATTAACAACGACATACAACATCAACATTGTTGATGTTGTTGATCGTTTACTTTTTTTTTATTTTATTTTTTTCATTTGATGTCGACAACAGTAACACAAATTAGAACCATTTCTTAACAACTAAGCTTAACCCCATTTAATCTTCTCCCAACCACCCTAATAACTCTATTTAATACCCTACCACCTTAACTTATCTATAAATACAACCCCTCCCCACCCCTTAATCCTTTGCTCATCTCTAAAACTCTCTCTAAAACTCTCTAGTCTTCAAGTTTTCAAGCCAAACTTCCTGTTTTGCATCAGTAAGTTTCTTGGCTTAAAACTTCAACTTTCATTCTATTTTTCTTCTTCTTTTTCATCTAAAACTCCTTGGAGAAACCTCTAGGATCTTCCCCATATTTATCCACAGAAGTGTGATAAGGGTAGAGCACCTAAAAGAGGTTCCAAAGGTGGTTGTTTTCTGAATTATACTATATAATAATATAAACATATACTTTCAAGTTTCTATCTTACTAGTTTATTATTAATCTTTGGAAGGTTTGTGGTTACACCCTACCTTACCAACTCTCTTAACCCTTCTTGTGCTACGGATTTATCCACACTAGAAAGGGGAAATCCCGTGTCCAAAACCCACGTTTATTCCATAAGCGAAGTGGTTATGACATGAACCTATCAAATGGATTCACATTCCTAAATTTATACCATCCGAATCATCTATGATGATTTTGTGCTTGGTCTAACTTAATCTCATGACCATCCGGATTGCCCTAAAGGCAATTTGTGTTTGGTTTGCCTAAAAGGCTTGCATGACTCTCGTGAATCTATAATCTAAACTCGAACCTAAGACCCTTTATTCTCTAATTCTAGTTAACCAAGGCTAAGGAACTAACCTCCCAAGACTCGTCTTTGGAGCCTTACTAAATGCACCCAAAGGTGAGTTCATACCTGTCCCCTTTTTTTATTCTTTATTCTTTGGGGCTCAACATGTATCACTATTAAAACTTAAACGATTTCATACTCTTAAACTATCATGCTCAATCTATTAAACATTCTTATATGCTATTTGCCATGCTTACGAGTCTTGATACTTAAACATAATTCATTAACTATTATTAGCCCACTTAACATGTATAGCGCTATAGGAGTAGCACCCCGCCCCCTTTATGGGTCATTGTTAAGAAAGAAACGGACCTAGCATGAATATGTTAGGTATATGCAGTGGTACTCACGGGTTTGAGTTATGTTCTTTGTATGGTATGTATGTGTGATGCTATAGTATGCGATTCGAGTAAATCATTCTAATTACTACGTATGCAAACCAAAACTAGTATGCTCACCAATGCTTTATGTGTTGACGGATATTTTATACATGTTGCAGGAAATGTTTAATGCAGGATTTTCAAGAAAAACTACTTAAGATTGGACTAGAAACTCACGCTAGTTTAAGTTCTATATTTTGATGTTCTATTTTTTTTTCATGAAACAATTTGTATTATGTTATCTTTTTAGACAATGATTATGCTATGAATGAAATTTTATCCTTAAATTATATTATCACGAATTCTAGTGTCATGAAGTCTTTGAACAATCTATCTCAAGTCTCGCCCCGATGTATTCCGCCATCGGTTGGGGTGTGACAATAGCTCTCGCAGAACCAGACACGTGTCCATGACCATAACGGACACAACCATGAGGAGACGTTGTCAGGGAGAGTTTTGTGTGAAGCGTATTGTCGTCTACACAAACGGCAGACGAGTTCAAAGACATCGCGTTGTACTCAGAGCCAGTAGGCTAAGTGCGTTTCATAAGCGAAGGTTCAAAGGGTCACACCTACCTATCGTATGCAAAACACAACTGTTGAAATTTAATCGGAATGAGGTTGTTTCTGAGA
Source organism: Ambrosia trifida (assembly GCA_028751855.1). Classification (NCBI taxonomy): domain Eukaryota; kingdom Viridiplantae; phylum Streptophyta; class Magnoliopsida; order Asterales; family Asteraceae; genus Ambrosia; species Ambrosia trifida. The sequence goes on along the minus strand of CM054128.1, from coordinate 56,196,989 downwards.
ATAACTCCCATTCATGTGGGGGGTTGATGGAAATTTGTGAATGTGAGTTGGTTGTGTCCCACATTGGTGGGGAGATGGAAATTAGAGGAGTTTATAAGGTGAAGCTTGAGTGGGAAATTTAAAATGTTAAAGTTACATTATACTCTGGCGCCTACCCGCGCGCAGGGGGGTGCAAAAATGGGTTCCGGCTCAAGAAAGTTCTTGAACCAACGCGACGCCTGCATGACCTCGACGAATCTGTTTAAGGGAATTGTGTCAAACACAAGCCGTTCAGTCTTTTTCTTTCTGTTTGTTTCTTTGGAGAATCATCGCTGTCTCCATTTTACTGTAAGAATTCCAAAACATAGAATACTAAACAGCATTCACCGACTTGAACCGGTGTACCCTGGGAACAGACGACGAATCTGTTTAAGGGGATTGTGTCAAACATAAGCTGTTCAATCTTTTTCTTCCTGTTTGTTTCTTTGCAGAATCGTCGCTGTCTCCATTTTACTGTAAGAATTCCAAGAAATTGGAGATGGTGCTTTGATGTACCGATTTCCCAGATCTGTTTTGTCTTGAAAAACAAATAATGTGTCAGTCAAGTGCAGGTTGCAAAGCTAGGAATGGAGGCGGATTCTAGGCTCAAACTCGAAGAAAAAAAAATTCAATATGCAATCCCATTCATTCCTTTTCAGTTCGGATGGCAAGTTCAATATGCAGTCCTGATTCCTGGTCATGGGTCGCAAGTTCGGATGGCAAGTTTAGCGATTCCTTGTCATGGTTGCAGGAAGCTTTTGACTAAACATGCAGATTCGTGTTCCTTAAAGAAACAAACACTGGCATATTCTTTGGTTTTTACTGTCCTCACAAATAAGATTCAACTTATTATGTTGCATTACAGTCTTTTAAATTTTCTAGGATCAGTCATTACCCATAATACAAATATAACTCACCAACTAAACCATACCTCACTATTAGTATTACATGTCTAAGCAAATACAGTTTTTGGCTCCACACCCATGAAAGATTAAATATGGTCTGTTTAGTGTCCCTACGCTCCTTCCTTAAACTGAACCACCGCAAAGTTGAGCCGTGAGTCTGAAAGTTTGAGTCCTAACCCAGTGTGTTTGGCATTGTAGTAATGTTCCTCTACTTCAACTCTTGGGTTTGGCACATATATCGTTTGCACCTCGATTTCAAGCTTCTCACCGGCTTTGGTAACAAGCAAGGCAAGTTGGTTCACAGAAAATTGGTCATCTGTAATTTGAATAAACACCTGAAATTCACCACGTTTTGCTGGATGCTCAACACATTGGACTATGTCTTTTATATCCACCTATCCTCGAGTCTTTATTTGCAAATAGAAAAAGTCAACAAGGCATGCAGCATAATCTACAAGACCGTTTGAACATTATCAATGAACTACAAGCATACAACCGAAATCAACAAAGAAATATATAAGCAACTTAAAATTAGGCGCACAATATAACCATGAATGACATGTTTGATCCACCCACGAACTCATGAAGTTGTAGAATGTCTTTGACGTGGAACAAATATACCGAACCAATTTTGCACCAATGATGGACGAGTTGCCAAAGAATTTGGGCGAAGCCACAAGAAATAAACAAGTGTTTCGAAGTTTCAGCAAAGCCTCCGCAGAAAGGGATGTTAACATTCCTTTTTAAAAGAGCGCTTCGTGTGGGAAGTCTATCCAGCTCAGCTCTCCAAGCCAATATTGCCGCCTTTTTTGGGATCCATGTGTTCCATTCCATAACAAAAGGGGTCTGGTCGAACCTGATTGAATGAAGAACCTTCCTGAATTCGCCGACTGAGAAGCTGCAGCCCTCACCCAAACTCCAGAGCCACCTGTCCGATGAATCCGAAAGAACTGGAACCGCAACCTCCGCAATCAGCTGCTGCAGAGCAGAAAACGGCGCAGACCTCCAGTCCCAAACCCACCCTTGACCCGACTGCAGAACCCGGTTTTTGACAGCAACAAATTGATGGCAGTCTTATTTATCATTTTAAGGTATGTGTATATGCGATGTGACATTTGGTGCGACATTTAATAAGTAGTTCTTAATTCAAATTCTAAAACATATCATACGCTCAAACTTTTAAACTACATTTTTTTCAATAAGCATTTTCAGTAAGCAATGCTACAGCCGGCCTGTCATCAACTAAAACTAATCAAGATGAGGTTGGTTGCCAGAATCAATAATAAATCTTGGTATTTAGGAATCATACACCCTCTTATTAGGATTCATACACTCTGGCCCACCTCACACACCAATAGAAGACTGTCACATACCCAGAATATGATGTCACACACCTCATAATATGATGTCACGGGGTATATGAAACCTAGAACCCTAAATTTTTACCTTATTTCTGTTTCTGGTTAGTTTAAAGTTAGTTTCTAAAATCAGGAGAAGTGTAAAAGTCATTCCTATCATATGCATTTTATGCTTCATTAGTAGTACATCGATCTTTTCATATTATGTTATGAAATCCTAATCAAGACATATAACCAAATTATGTTAATATTATCTAAGGGGTATAATAGTAAAATTGTAATTTTCCTTTCCTTTCCTTTCAACTCGGGAACACACAAAATGTTTAATTTTTTTTTCTTTTCCTTTCCTCTGCATTAAACTCGGGAACACAAAATATTTTATTTCCTTTCCATTCCTTTCTTTCCTAATTCGCATTCCTTTCTCTTCTTTCCTTTAATGAATCTCTGGAACACAGTGTATCCGAAGTTGGGGGACCCTTGGGCGGGAGAAATCCCACCAGCGTGGGACAGGTGGTGGATTCAGGTGGCATTTGTTGATTGGTTTTGTCTTTTTTTTTTTTAATCTTACACACAATAATATTATTCCCCCCCCCCCCCCCCCCTTTTCACTCCCCACAATTTTCACCATTCAAACACGCCAGTGTTACATGGCGCGTCATGCCAATCTTTCCCCTCTCCACTCCGTATGGTCTAAGTGTACTCGGGAAGATAGCGGTAATGATGCCATGCCATGAGTGTTCCTAACGGATTCTTATACTAATAACATAACCTAAAAAGCTAGAATATTTGCATTCATTCATGCAATTTTGTTCAGATTTAAAATTCTTATTTTAGAACACATTTTTTTTTTGACGTAACCACTCGGACCTGACGTAACCACAGGGACCTGTAATCTAAAAATCACCCTCAAGCTCACATTTTTATTTTTCCAACAAAAAATTTAAAAGATTTATTTGAAAAACTAACTAAAACAACCACACGATTATGACGGGATAAAAAATTCACTAATCAAAATCCTTAAAAAAAAAAAAAAAAAAAAAACAAGCAGCAGCTTGCAACAAAGTGATAAAATAAGTAATTTGGAGAACTATCCAACCGTCAAAATACAAACTGCATAACAAAAATGAACAAAGCACAAATAATTCATTCAAGGGAATGATATTAGCATAAACCACAGTTTAACCATAAATAAGGCTGTGCCTTCATTGTTGTGGTGATGGCCCTGCCGCAGCTGCCACCGGCGGTGCAGCTGGTGGTGGTACTGGTGCTTTCTGTTGATGTGCTTGTTCACTGCTGAGTCCATGTGGCGGCATTGAGGGCGGATGAGACGGTAGACGGTATTGTTGATAAGGTGGAGGTGGACCATACCCGTATGGCGGTGGTGGGTAATACTGCTGCTGCTGCTGGTAGTATTGTCCACCACCTTGAGGTGGAAGCGGTGGTGGTGGATAAGCAGCATAATGTGGTCGCTGATCTGAACCACCACTTCTATTCTCACCTGACCCACTAGCACCGCTCCCGTCTTGGGAATGGATCACCGCCCCCATTCTTTGAGGATCCATGGAAGGATAATACGCCCTGCCATGCTGAGGCGGTGGAGGTGGAATGTTAAAATAATGCATCGGTGGTAGCGGTTGTTGGTGCTCCTGACTAGCGGAAGTTCCTGGCGGCTGAAACTGATTTTGCTGCTGTGATATAACAGCTCGGGGTAATAATCCACTGTGTGCAACCGCTTGTTGTCTGGCTTCGTCTGATTCACCATCAACCTTTGGTGCTTGTGGGCGGCCCCACATTAGTTTTAGCCGAAGGCCTTTGATGACAAGTCGGTTTGAGAGTTCTTCAGCTGCTTTTTCAGCGCCTTCTCGAGTAGTGTAGGTAACAAAAGCACATGCTCGTTGAAGAACCATTTTTACAGACTCGATTTCACCATGAGCGTAAAAGTTGTCTCTGAGGTCTTGCTCTGAGACTCGTGCATCCAGCCCGCCTACATATAAGGTTCTAATGCTCTCATCCTCTGGGGGTTCTAGAGACGGCATTTCCCCTGCCTTGTTTAGTAGTTTTAGAGCAACTGGATCATTAACTCTGCAAATCACAAAATGAGAAGGTTAAAGATGGCAATTCTTGACACGGCCTAAACATGACACGAACACGAAACAGAATAATAAAGTGTTAGGTTGTCATATCTAACATGTTTAATAAACGGGTTAACCTGTGTAACCTATTTAGTTAAACACGTCAACCTGCCAATGCATTTACAACAGATTAATTATAACCCGAACATGTTTCCAGCCTGATTACTACCCCACAAACTGGTTGACACAATTAGATAAATGTGTTGAACAAGTGTCTGGATTGCATGATCTTAGATGTGTTGGATTAGGGTTGATGTTTTTTAAACAAATAAATATATGGGTAATGGAATAATGGTTGAACATTAACCCGACATGATTGACACCCCTAAAAGATTTTATACTCGTATATGTTTTAAGGATTATCAACTCCTTTATAAAAAGCTTGTGTGTTGGAGAGGAAATGAATAGTGGCATACCCATAGTAACGGTCTTTGATATTCTGCTGCGATAACTCGCCAGTGACAGGCATCTCATGCCTGTAAGGACATTCAGCACCTCTAGTACATTCACCTCTGATGAAGAAACTGCAAATATGTGCTCGGTTTCTCTTGTAATATGGTGTTGTCCTTTGCAGTTTCAAAATAGTATCATTGGGTCGTTCCTTTCCATATGAAGACTCATAATCTAGACCGGCTCTTGCCTGCAGGAAAAGAAACAACAGCAGGAAGGTTTTAGTTGGTTGAATAAAAAGCATATAAAAAAGAGAGGAAACACAAAAATAGTAATCAAGTTTCAATGTTGTTCTACTAAGTCACTCAAAACATTTTGCCAACTCCAAAAACAAGTTGTTTTAAACAACACAACTTTCAAAATTCGGTATTGTTCGATTGTTGTTAAATCTTTAATAACTAGTTAAACTAAGTAACCTGAATGAAAAAGTTATGAAGTTTAGATACAGTTTAGCCCTTTATACAAAGTGAACTTGAAACAAAATTTGCGCTAAATAGTGATCAAGTTTCATAACTCTTCCATTTAGATCGCTAAAAAACATTTAGGAAAATTTTCAAAAACGGAACAATATCGAAACTTGAGTACCTTTTGGAGTTGAAAAGGAGTTAAAGAGTGACATTAGTAGAACACCTAGAAAACTTGGATGCTATTTAGTGAACGATTTTCATGCATTAAACATTAAAGCAGATGAATTCTAATACTGTGGAGGATTAATTCAACCAAGCCGTTAAGCAGTTATTCCTAGAATGTATTTTAAAGCTCTTAATTGGTTGAAGATCACTAAACATGATGCCTCAGTAGTCGGTACCATTACTGTCTCACAAAATTGTCACGTTGACAATATTGGAACAGAAAACTGGGCAAAAAGTAATTATTGGGATGTACTTGATCATTGGAAGTTTTGTTTCAGAACCAATGATCAAATTATTGTGACTTGAAGTCACTAAACTAAACTCTGTGTCTCTGTCCCTAATGTTTAAATATATATTCGGCTTCTGATTATGATTATGTAGAGGTCAATAGTCGCTTCAAATCTAAGTTGCACACTTGCTGCACCGAACCTATCGCAGGGATAAATAAAACTACTTGTTTACACCTTTTAACCTGAATTGAGAACCGTCTATTCCCAATTCAACTACTATTTCCCTTTTGCTCTAAATATCTCTATTACTTCCTCAAATGACCAGAATTGCCACTAGACCATGTTATAATCTACATTCTAATTATTCAATATCACACAATCTCTTCGAAACTCTTCGTCTAAAACACAGAATTTCCAATAACGGTTACGAAAATAAAAAAAGCAAGTTGAAATTAAAAAAATGATAAAACTAACAAAAAAAATGTCGCCATCTTCTGTGGTACCCCTTAAAATGGGAAGTTATCTACTTTGTAAAACAGATAGTGAAAGAGTATACAACAAAACATATTATATTAGCTGTGACTTTATATTTTCCTTAAAACAAATTGCGTAAAGATTGTAAAGGTACATACCCTACGATCATGTTCCTCAGCAAAGTACTCCCTGTTGACATCACTCTTTGGAATGGAATCATTTGAGTTGATACTGAGTGCTGTATCACGAACCTGAACTGGCAAACCGTATTCAAGATCTAAAAGGCAAACTTGACAAACGTTTTTCAACTTGCTGCATGTTTGGCAAATCTCACTTTTCTTGTATCTTGCATCCCTACCAGGTCTCCATCTGAACACCGTGAACGGCCTAGTGCAGATCTTGCACTCCTTATCATAATTTGCTTTTGTCTGCCAATATATTATTGTTTAATATCTTGCATAGAAACCATGTATATGCCAAATGTGTAAATGCCAGAACTATTTTTTTTAAAACAATGAGAAATATCGAACTTTGCTTTTGTCTGCCCTTATATTAAAGTTAACATCTTGCATAGGAACCATGTAAATCTCATAAAGCCAAATGAGTGTGACATAAATAAATTCTTTAAAACAATAAAAAGAACTTGACATACTGACACACTGAATGAACATGTGACTATGCGAAAAAATGTTTACACATCTTTAACAATAGAACACAAAATGGAAAATAATGTTTGCATGTGCTTCAACTTTTAAAAGTTTCAAATTTGGAAGAAGAAAACCGAATATATGACCTCTAAATAAGTGACTTCATTTTACTCTTAGATAATCAGTTTTTATTACAGTTGGTATGAAACTGATTATACAAAACCAAATATATGACCTCTAAATAACAAAACACACAGCAGCAGAATCAGAATGTGTTTCTCAAGAAAAGAATCTGATTATAATAACTTCAGAAAATCCGTTCAAAAACATGAATCTAAACATCCACATACGCAATAGTAACGACCGAAAACAAGTTGTTTCCTTGTTCCTGCCTTATTCAATATGTGAGTATTATGTAGCTAGTTTAAAGAAACAAAAACTGAATCGTAAATTGGTAAAATTACGAGAAAAAACAAAGCATGGATGATTACCATTCGAATGTAAGGATTGTCACCTAGGCATGACTCGCATATTATTGGGAAATCAGATCGTTCCCAACCATCCGCCTCAACGTCTCTCAATATCCTATGTGCCATGTGTGCTGTAAAACACAAAAAAAAGGTATTATTAATTATAATAAATAAACATATACCATTCTTATTAAAGAATAACATCAAATTCACACAGTAAAGTAGAACGCTTCGAGAAGAGATAAGCAGCAAAAACGAAATCAAGCATAAACCAAACATCGTACTTATAACTTCACTTCAAATCATAACAACATACAACCAATTATAATCATCCAAAACAACAAGGAATCCTAATTGGAACAAATGTTTATATGTTACAAAAGCCTCTAAACTCTTTAAAAGTTTACAGCACAAAGAACTAAACCCTAAATATCACAAATCAAAGTTGGGGTGTAATGGGAAACGATTATTTCAGTAAAAAAAACATTAGGGTTTACTAAAAGCTGCCAAACTTAATCCATACAGCAAAAACAAACCAAACAGACAATAAATTTACCGACCAAATTTAAGCAAACTTTCTAACAATTGTAGAATTAACACATCGATTGAGAGTCTATTACCTGATTTGTTAGTGAATCGATGAAGAAATAATATGAGATGGATGCAATCGAAGGCAGAGAGAGATAGAGAGAGAGAGAGAGAGAGAGAGAGAGAGAGAGAGAGAGGTGTATGTAGGGTTCGGATATTTTTGTGTGCAAAATGATGGAAGATTGACCTCGTTTGAGTCACAAGGGTATTTTAGTTATTTTGCTCTTTAAAATTCCTTTTTTTTCCTACTTTTTTTTATCGGAGAACACTGTATGTCAACCACCCTTGTGGGGCGTCGTGCCCAAGAATTAACAACTCAACCTCCAGCAGCCCTCGCATTCTCCCGATGCGCGGAAACCCGAACCCCACCCGCCCGAAGGCACGACAGTGTTATAGAACTCGGTAAAACCTTGCCGCCCGTCAGATTCGAACCGGCGCCACCCGTATCCGATCTTCAACCGGATACCAAACCATAAATGATGGAAGTGGGAATTGAACCTTTGATCACATAGGTGAAACAAAAGCCACTCCACCACTATGGATGGAAAAGAAAAGAAAAGAAAGGAAAGAAACATTTGATTGTGTTCCTGAGGGGCTGTTTGGTTGATTACGTGCTGAATCATTAAGATAGTCTGAATGGTTAAGAGCCTCTGAATGGTTAAGAGCTGAATCATTCAGCATCTCTTATTAACTTAATGGTTCAACACTTAATCATTCCATTCAGATGCTGAAACAAACAGTCTGAATGCTGAATGATTCAGACCTGAATGATTAAGAGACTGATTAAGAGGCTACCAAACAGCCCCTGAGTTTCATTTAAGGAATGAAAAGAAAGAAAAACAAAACATGTTGTATTCCCAAGTTTCACTTAAGAAAGGAACAACAACAACCATACCCAGTAAATTCTACAAATAGTGTAACTATTTGTAGGGTCTAGGGAGGGTGAAATGTAGACAGACCTTACCTCTAGTCCTGAGAAGTGGAGAGGCTGCTTTCAAAAAGACTCTCGACTCTAAAAGCTCACAACAAATAAATACAAGAACAGGATATATACACAAGCAATAGAGATGGTGGGACGAGTAAGCGGTAGAGATGGAAAAGATATTCAACTAAAAACAACCTATAAGCACAAGAGACAATCATATGTAAAGTCCAACAAAAGTGTGGGTGAATCGTATTTCCTGAGCGACATCTACAAACATATATGAACATATCCTAACAGTCTTCAACCTTAATCATATGTCTCCACAAGCTCCTATCCTGGACCATGTCCTCAGAGAGGTGTAACTCTAGTAAATCTTTCCTCCTTCTCATCCCAAGTCAATCTGGGCCTGCCTCTACCCCTCCTCCCCTCAACAGTGAGGTCCCCGCCAAGGCGGAAACACGGGGATGCAACGATCGAAAGGTTTTCAAGCACAAGGTTCAAGCAACACACATTTATTTAAATAGTACCACCATAAATGATGGATATTGTCATGAATTTATTTAAAACGACATCATAGCGTTAACAAAGGGAGATATTGTCTAGTACTCATGGAAATTGAAAACATAACATCTTGAAACCGACAAAACCCATCAAAGTAATACCACGTGGTGCATGCTTGAACCCTTCCCTCAAATCTCTGCGACCCTCCATTAGTTACCTGAAAAGCGTGCATAACGAGTTTTGTCAACAATAATGTTGGTGAGTTTACGGGTTTTGAATGTATAGTAAAACCAATGTGTAATTCGTGTATGACCAATCATAGGCTAGCTAAACGAATGATTACTGTGCGAACCATGAGTCCCATAACCAAACCTCTTGACTATTGTGCCTCGCGCATTGTACACTAAAGACAATGTATGTATATTAGAATACTAACACTCTTTTGTATGCAACCGGTTAGAGCGACTAACCAAGAGTGGGGTTGTCAACCCAATAGATCTATTAAAGTGTTCCATGGCTTTTGATAGATAATGGTTCCGGTAAACGTTGTACGAGGACTAGTGAGCTCATGAACCAATATGTCTCATGTTCCACATGGTAGTCACGATAGAATGTACACACGCTTGAAAATGACACAAGTATTGATGCATGTATTTCCCCCAAAATGTAAAATAGTAAAATGGGGCCGTAAAAACTCACCTGATAGGGATGTATGTAGTCTAGTGTAGCCGAATTTACGTAGCAGCTATCGTCCGGACAGTAAATGCCCTATGATCATTATGAATATGATAAGTTGTTGTTTATCATACAAGTGGTTCACCCGACAATTGTAGACCCAAGTATGTGGGTCGGGACTTTGTGTATGTGATGACTCTTAGTGTTTCGTGTTGAAAAAGATTGGTATTTACTAGATTGGAACATATTGTAACCAAAATGGGCCCCTTTTGTGTTGTCACGAGTCCAAGTGGTTCCCAATTGATCATGTGTGATCGACTCGTGAGAAAATAAGTGCTTGAATATACGTTTTAACCATCATAACATACTAGAATTTGTTAGCATGTGTTTGTTTGACTCTAACATGTGTTATCACATTGTAGCCGAAGCTAACTTGTACCATAGCTTCAAAAGTTACTCGTTTAATGGATCGAAATCGACTGATCTTTGCTTGATAAACATGGCCGAAGCCTTTCAATGTGCCAAGGTCTATGTTTAGTCGAAATCCGATTATAGTTTCCTTAACAAACACCTTAGTTTTCAAGTGTTCTAAACCAGGAGTTTTGTTAAATAAAAACCAGTTCATAGTGTGATAAATCAAGTCGTGTTTGGTGTTTAAGCTTTGTTTGAGTTTAGGGATGTTTCTTTCTAGCCGATTAGTATTATAAAGAGGTGTAAAAACTTGTTAACCACACAGGAACTTTGTTTCTAAAACTTTGCATATTAGAGTGATGGTTTTGAGAAGTAGTGACTTAGGTTAATGACATGTTTATCGCATAGTAATGATTAAGCTGAGTAGAACAAGATTAAAAAGGACTTGGGGTCGGATGTAATACTTAGGGCCGAATAGGGTGGGGTTGAAAAAGGATCGAATGGCCAAGAATTATATCTTTTAGGGGCAATGTGAGTTTGATAGAATGCTTAATTCTTGATCCCACCTTCGATCTTGCTTCCCTTCGGCTATGGCCTCCCTAGAGCCGAGATATGTGAGTGGAGTTGTGAGAGTTTGTGAATTGTTGGTGCAAGTTGTTTGGATGATCAAAGAGCTCTTTATATAGGCTAATGGTGAGGTAACTTGTCATTGTTTAGGATGAAGCTAGTTAGTGTCAAGTTTCCAAAATCATTTAACTTCTTAGTTGTCATCGATGGCTTGCTTCCATGCACAATAGCCGACTTTTGTTATGTAGTTTAGATAGGTATTTGTGGTAAGGAAATAGGTTTAAGGTAGGGATGATTGGATGTTATATTGGTGCAAGTTATGGATAGTGACAACTCTAGGACATGCAAGATCTTTGTCTTTTCCTTTTTTAGGTGTTCGAATGGGGTGAGGGATCAAGGTCATAGGTTTGACGGTGTCTTAGTATGATTGGGTGATCTTGACAACACATAGTTGTTTCTTGGAGTCTTGGCCGATTTACCAAAGAGGTAGTGTCACACCCCGCCTAGGCGGAAACACGGGAATGCAACGATCGAAAAGTTTTCAAGCACAAGGTTCAAGCAATACACATTTATTCAAAATAGTACCACCATAAAAGATGGAATTTGTCATGGATTTATTTAAATATTATCCATAGTGAGAGCAAATAAACATTGTTTTATGGAAATTGAGTACATAGCATTTTGAAGCTGACAAAAGCCATCAAAGTGATACCACGGTGTGCATGCTCAAACCCTTCCCTCAATCCTAGGTGGCCCTCCATTAGCTACCTAAAACATATGCATAAAGAGTTTTGTCAACAATAATGTTGGTGAGTCTATGGGTTTTGAATGTATTGTGAAATGTACGTGTCATCCGTGTTTGACCAATCATGAACTAGCTAAGCAAATGATCACTGTGAGAACCATGAGTCCTGTAACCAAACCTCGTGACTGTGGTGCCTCGTGCATTGTACACTAAAGACAATGTATGTATGGTAGAATACTAACACTCTCTTGTATGTGGCTGGTTAGAGCGACTAACCAAGAGTGGGGGTGTCAACCCAATAGATCTATTAAAGTGTTCCATGGCTAAATGTCTAGCTAATGGTTACAGTGAACGATGTACGATGACTAGTGAGCTCATGAACCAAAATGTCTCATGTTCCACATGGTAGTCATGCTAGAATGTACACACACTTGAAATTGACACAAGTATTGATGCATGTATTTCCCCCAAAATGTAAAATAGTAAAATGGGGCCATAGAAAACTCACCTGTTTGAGTCGTGTATGATCTAGTGAGCTAGTAAATGATCACCGTCTGGACAAATGATACCCTATGATCAATTGATCATTATGGACATGGTAAGTCACCCCGATGCTGTTTATCATACAAATTGTTCACCCGACACTTAAGGACCTTTGTGTTTTAGTGTGTTTCATTGTTCTTGATACTTGTTAATGTTCTAACAAAGCATATAGTTCCAAAACTTTGTTGTTTCGAAATGTAGTAACCATGGTGGATTATATTGGGCCTCACATGGGGTATTTGGGCCGTATATTAGCACCAAATCACAATGTGTGGTTAGTTTTTGAGAAAATATTGCTTAACACATGTTTATTTCTTCTTTTGAAACCACTTGTGAGGTAACATATGTTTTGGCTCTTGCTAACACATGTTTATTAGCTATAGCCGAAACAATGCCCTTTATATGCTTCGAAGTCTGTAACAACCGGCAAAATTAAGGTAATTCCGTACTAATTAATTAAACGCGATTAACGTAATTAACCATAATTATGTGCTGAATATTTAATTGAGGCCTTAGAAAGATAGAAGTTCCCAAGTAATGCATAGGAATGCATAAGTTTAATAGCAAAGCATGATAGGATCATGCGCAGACAAAACTATCCGGTATGGACACTGGCGATTACCCGGTAAAACTTAAATAAGCGAAACGAACTCCGGACACCCGGAATATAAAATAAATAATATTTTCACAAAATATTATGAGTTTTGGAAACCCAAAGCCATACGTGAAAGCTTATTGCACAAATCTCCCGGTAACGAATAAAGTGCGCGTACCGCACCCGATACGCGCGTAACACGCAAATTCACCCGGCAAAAGCCGAAATAAATTATCAGTAATTTAACTGAGCAAAATTTTATGAATATTAACGGTATTTTAATATTGAGGTAAACCGCGGTTAAAATTCGAGAAATACCCGGGCGGTACCCGAAAGGAATTAACTTAAACATAATATGGAGAAGTAATTAGCAAAGTGGACCCCACCAAACACCCCATAGGGGCCGGCCAAAGGGCCACTTAAGTGTAGTTCACTTGAGCTTTTTTTTAAAATCTTCCATATCATTAGCAATGATGGGCTTGCATGAAAAAGGATTGGATAAGAGATTAACCAAATCATTTCTTCCTCTCTCTCTCTTAAACTCGGCCAAACACCCTCTTATAACACCACTAGATATTTTTTTGTGACCTTGCATAATCCTTCCATATCTACATAATCCAAGACAAGATTTAGGTGATCTTTGGAAGATTGAGTAAGATAGCATAAATACACTTGATGAACACTTGAAGAAAACACAAAAATTCTCTTCTTTTTCTTCCTCTTGGCCGTAGCTTTCCACCCCCATATTAACACTTTTCTTTCAATTTTTACACTACCAAATTACCTCTAGATCATTATCCTTCAAAACCCCATTGTGTGTTTCAAGAGCTTGGAGCTTAACCCATTGGAAGAACACACTAAAACCCCATCCAATCCAAGGATTCTTGTCTTCCCTAGCCTTGTGCTAGTAGTAAGTTTTACCTTGTTTTGTTTGATAATGTTCATATTAAGTGTCTTATGAGCAAGTTGTGCATTGATGGGAAATGTGGTTTTGAGCTAATGAGTCTTACTTGAATAAAAATGGAAGAATAATAACATGAAGAAATCTTGGATTATTATTAACAAAAGTGATATTTTGAAGAAAATGTAATAATAAGAACATGCATGTAAGTTGGAAGATGAGAAGAACTAGATTTTGGAAAATGACTTGAATATGATGAAAAGTGGTTTTAATCATCATAAGATGACTAGCTAATGTCAAAAAGTTGTTAAAAAGGATCATAAAATCATAGATGAAAAAGTTTCATCTTCAAAGTCCACTCACTTGGATGAGTGAAAATTGGATGTTTTGGATAAAAATATGGAATAAGCATATTAATGACATCTAGGATGGATTAGAAGATCATTAAAAGTAAAAAAGAAGTAAAAACAACTAAACATGATGAAAATGGTTCTTCAAAGTCCACTAAAGTGGAAGAAAAATATTAACTTTGTAAGATAAGGTGAAAAATGCAACAAGTATGAATTAAAGGACTAATATGGCAACTTTCGAAGTTGAGGGACTAAAATAAATATTTTAGAAGCTATTAGTCCAAAGACACTAAAACGGAAGGATTGGTGTCAAAAGTGTAAGTAATAATTTACAAGGTAGATTTGGTAAATGATAGTAGCACACTTGGGCATTTTATATGAAAAGTATATTTTTATAAAGTGGACGTTTTATAAAAATAAAAGAAGTAACACAAGGATTTTATAAAATAAGATTTTATAAAATAAAGACTTGGGAAGACTTGTACAAAAATGGATACTTTTATATAAATGGGAATATAAAAGTATCGGAAACATTTTTGTGTAACAAGTTGGACAAGTCGAGCTAAAACGTACAAAGTATACTTTTCCAAGAAATAAACGTTCGGAATCGGAAGTAGGAACAATACTTCCATGAGAACGCACAACAGAGATAAATATGAAAAACGCTAACTAACGAACTTAGTTACACGAACCAACGTAAACGGACATACGAGGAAAAGACCATTGCGTCGAGATAAAAATGTACATATATATTTTAAGGAAATAAAATATATATATAACAAGGGTGAAACGTGCGTAACACTTTCCTAAGTGTAGAAAGAATATTCGTGGAAAAGGAGAAGCGTAACGCAACAAATTAAAAACGCTAAACGACACATGAACTTAACAAGTAGTATCCACGCGATGGTATATGTACATATACTCGTTTTCGACGAAATTCTAGTATACCTATTTAAATGGGAAAATAGATATGCGAGAAAGAAAACCGAGACGAGTAGGTGCGATATATCTACGAACGCGTGAATACCTACAAGATCCTAGTACATTTATTTAAATGGGAAAATAAATGTACGGTGTGGTAAGTCTAGTCGGGCGTTAAGATTATGTTACCGAACGACGAGGACTTAGCATATTTATTTGAATGGGAAAAATAAATATGTGGCAAAGTAAGTCGGGTCGGATAATAAGAAAACACTTTATATCGAGCGAAACGATCCTAAGTATAATTATTTAAATGGGAAAATAATTATACGTTGGGTAGAGTCGCGTCGAGTATAACACTGTACAAGTCACAAGGAATATTAATAAGAATAATATATGACTTGTAAGGAAAGGGTAATCCATCGCCATTGAACCTAGGATACGAAACTATTAAACGGGAATTGGGATAAAGACGTGGTCGGGAAGTTAGGTGTACAACTTGCCAAGGCACATACACCATAGGCGTAAGTGACTTATACGCCTAGAACCTTTGTAGGTACGGGATCACAAACTTTACTATTTTCTTTGAGCCGAGCACAGTTACAGGTGAGTCTCACGGCCCCATTTCTAAACTATTTAACGTTTTTACGGGGGAAAGATATGTTGGGATTGTATGACGGGTTGGATACTTGAGTAAAGATCGCCACTCGGGGTTGAGACCTCCCCACTATAATCATTTATTCAGGAATGAGAAACCAAAGGGATATTTGGATAGTACTATTGGTGCCTGACAAGGCCCACCCCTAATCGATAGCGTCGATAATGCATCGGCGTATGCCTGGGGTGCACTTATTCTGAAATAAAGTCGTAGGAATACCGAGTAACGACTTGGGGCGGGGGCATTACTAATTGTCTTGGTTTGGTTATAGGCTCAAGTAAATTGTAGGACCTTGCAACTCCTATAAATGTCATAACAAGGATATTCCCACTTTATAAAGATTTATTAAATTAAAAACCTGTGAACTCACCAATATTTATATATTGACGATTTTCAAACATATCTTTCAGGTAATTGATTGATGGAAGTTAGCATGGCGAGCAGGGTCGGGGATATCTCCAAGTTGGGCGTTGGGAATGTCATAAAAGGGGTCTCGTCTCTTTATTCCATGGACTTAGGGATAAAGGGAGGAGCCTCCTTATCAATTTCAAAAACAATTTATAATTATGTATGGATAATTTGACATGATTATTAGCATTGAATAAATGCCCGTTTTTCTTTAATTACTATTGTGGTTTGCATTAATCTTGGCTTAATACTTTTGAACCGTCGCGCCACGTGTTTCCGCCTTAGGCGTGGTGTGACAAAGTCGATGGTTCTTGTATCAAAAGTAATCGATTCTAGGTTGGTTAAAATAGTGCCTAGAGATTTTAAGGTATCCTAGTAATTTTGTGATAAAAACCGATTATATAGTGATCCACGGAGAGCTTGAATCCTTTGGACATGGACCGATGACTTTTGTTAACATGGGCCGATTACTTGGTGAGTGATTGTGTTTAGTTTAGATTCAATAACATTACACAACTTAGGTTAGTAATACAAGGGTCGATGGTTGGTTAACTAGGTGTGTTATTATTATAATGTGATCACTAGTTAAGTGTGTTTAAAAAAAAAGAAACAATGGGTGTGGTTTATTTGTGTATATGGCCGATCAAAGATCAAGAGGTCTCTAAGGCCGATGGGTGTAAGGTCTTAATGGAATAGAATGGTTTAAAGGATTACCTTCTTGAAGCAATGTGAGATAGGCTAGGTGCTAGATCCTTGATCCTTCCCTTGGCCTTCCTTGGTTTCGGTTGGAATCCCCTTAGAGCCGAGAATTTAGAGGTGCAAGAATGTGAATTGTGAGTGTTGAATGGTGCAAGTTTTCAAGTGTTCAAGGCTCCCTTTATATAGTAGTTTAGATGGCAAGTGATCCTCCATAGGATGGTGTAATGTTTAGACACTTAAATCATATTTTGGTGTAAGATTTGGTGTAAGGTGGATGCTATAAGTTATCATGTTTGTTCCATGCTTGAGCCGCCATTGGGACTAGCAAAACAAAAGGGGAAGTTGACTTGGTATGGGAAGAGGTGTTCTCCTTTGGATCTTATATACTTTTGTGTAAGTGTTGACCCTTGTTTCAAGCTTCTTGTCTCCTTCCTTGCCTTGGCCGATTAGAGGCTTCCTAGATAGGGGTTCTTGTGCTTGTATGCGATTGGTGCTCAAACTCCAAGAGTAGTTCCTTGTTTTTAGTAGCTAGTCAAAAGATATAGGGTGGGTTGGCACTTACTTTTCGGCCGATATAAGCAAGAAAAAGAGGTTTCTATTTTGGGCATGGAAGCATGAAAGAAAGGAGTATGATCTTAGTCTCTTTAACTAAATTGGTGTAAACCTTGGGACATTCCTTTGATGTGACTTTTATACATAAATCGGCCATAGAGGAGAAGGTAGGAACATGGCTAGTATCTTATGGAAATGACTTTTCAAGAGCTAGGATGTGTAGGTACATAGCCGAATGTATGTCCATGTATTTGATCATATATATATATATATATATATATATATATATATATATATATAGGGAACTAGACAAGGTATATAGGTGCAAAGTGTTCTTGGTTGTTAGTCCTTAGCCGTGTGATGTGTGGTGTCGTGTGTTTATATATATAATGTCGTATGTATGTGTGTATGTACACATGTGGGCATAACTTGTGTAGTTCTTAAGATAATAAGCTTGGTTATGATCCCATAATTGACATGTTATGTTAACTAAATCGGCCTATTCATGTTAATAGTGTTGTGGTCGTTCGTTGTATAGCCTCTAGTACACCTTTGATATAGGAATATCGTCCGGTTTCATAAGAGTAAGAGGTTGTTAAATTCCATGCCTCTTAATGATGACATTAACATGTATTTTGTTTCCCATGTGTCATGGGTTTGTTAAATGATATCCCATGATAATCTTTGTGTTCACAAACGTGTGTTAGAGGTGTATTATCATGTGTTAGAGGCATAACCTCTTGTAATGCTTGTTTTGATGGTGTGTCCGGGTGTTGTATGACTAAACAAGTGCACTACGTTGAGTTTTCTGATTAACTCATGCTCTACTAGCCTGGGGGGTATAGTGCATGCAAATTGTCTAAAAATGCACATATAATGACATAATAAATGAAACATGTACGGTCGTTGACCTGTTACGTTGATTGTTGTCACAGGTAGGTTGACTTGTATCCTCCATTCAAGCTTGGTTTCTACTTTGGTGAATCAATACATGTCTTCCAATGTGTTTGTCCTTTATAGCCGATCACCTAGGAGGTTTTATAGGGCATTGTATCTTATGTGGGATGATGGAACTCCCTTGTTAGTTTCCTAGTTTAGTGTAACATGTGTGTGAATGAAAAGGACACTTGATGCCTTGGGAACCTTCGGCCGACTTTATCAAGAGGAAAAGAGGTGATGAATTGTAGGAAAGGGACTTGTCAAGAGTATGTGTAAGTTTAGATTGATAGGGACTTGTGTGGTGGCTCCTTGTCTTCGGCCGAGGATTAGGAAGGGGAAAAGGAGTTAGTTTTGTTAGTTATATGAATGAGGAAAGGATTGTTGTTGGTTGTTGGGTGGTAAGGAGTTGACTTATCTATTTTAGTGAAAGATTGGAATTTGTGCACCTTCCTTTTTGGGTCCTAGAACCGGGCGAGAATAGGTGTGAGGGGTAGGGTCTTCTTTTGCAAAGATAGATCATGTTATGTATGTGTTCATGTATGTATGGTTGTGTACTTGTGTGTCGTGTAGGTGTATGCACATATAAGCATGGTTTTATGAAGTTTCATGATAGATAGCTTTGTTATGATACAATTCTTATCATATGTGTGAAGTCTTTGTGAGTTAATCGGCATATACACATGTTAATGATATCCTAGTTGCACTTTGTGTCTAGATAACTCATTGGATAGCCTCTAGTTACCCTTTGATATAGGAATATCCATCCGGGATCCATACTGTTAATAGTTGGATAGGTTCTATGCCATTTGATGATTACACATGTCCGAAGCATGTCTTCCAATGTTTGGATTGTGCGTTCACTCTGGCCATCGGTTTGTGGATGATAAGATGTGCTCATGTCTAAGCGAGAGCCTAATGCATCCATCAATGTTTGCCAGAATCTGGAAGTAAATCAACTGTCTCGGTCAGATATGATTGAAACAGGCACACCATGCCTAGTTACAATCTCCTTGATGTATAGCTTGGCGAGTTTCTCTAACTTGTCGGTTTCCCTGATCGGCAAGAAATGTGCGGATTTAGTTAACCTGTCAACAATTACCCGAATCGTGTCGTGACCATTGGACGTCTTAGGTAGCTTGGCGATGAAGTCCATAGAAATCTGTTCCCATTTCCAAACAGGAATTTCTAGTTGCTGAAGCAGACCAGACGGTTTCTGATACTCAGCTTTGACTTTCGAACAAGTAAGGCATCGGCTGACATGCGTGGCTGTCACACCCCAACCGATGGCGGAATACATCGGGGCGAGACTTGGGATAGATTGTTCAAAGACTTCATGACACTAGAATTCGTGACAATATAATTTAAAGATAAAATTTCATTCATAGCATAATCATTGTCTAAAAGATAACGAAATACAAATTGTTTCATGAAAAGGAAAGTATAACATTAAAATTAAACTAGTTGCGAGTTTCTAGTCCAATCCTAAGTAGTTTTCTTGATAAACCTGCATTAAACATTTCCTGCAAGATGTATAAAATATCCGTCAACACATAAAGCATTGGTGAGCATACTAGTTTGAGTCTAAGTACATAGTATAGAAAAGTCTACTCGAATCATCATGTTATAGGCATATGCACGTAGAACCATACAAACGGCAACAACACTCGATAACACAAAAGACTTCATCTTATCATGACCCATAAAGGGGGCGGCGTGTCAACCTATAGCGCTATACATGTAAGGTGGGTTGTTAACTAATTGTACATTTGTATGTAAGACTTTGAATTCTAGCATGGCATAGCATAATAGCATTTAGATTGAGCATAATAGTTTTTAAGAGTATGAAATCGTTTAAGTTTTGATAGTGATATATGTTGAGCCCCAAAGAATAAAGAATAAAAGGGGGACAAGTATAAACTCACCTCTGGGCGCGTCTTGATAGAGTTCCAAAAAGTAAGTCTTGGAAGATTAAGCTTTAGCTCCGATTAACTAGAATTAAGAATTAGAGGGTCTTAGGTTCGAGTTTAGATTGTAGGTTCAAGAGAATCATGCAAGCCTTTTAGGCCAACCAAAACACAAATCGTCTTTAAGGCAAACCAGATGGTCACGAGAATAAGTTAGACCAAGCACAAAATCATCATAGATGATTCAGATGGTATAAGGTTAGGAATGTGAATCCGATTGATAAGTTCATGTCATAACCACTTAGCTTATGAGGTAAACGTGGGTTTTGGACACGGGATTTCCCCTTTCTAGTGTGGATAAATCCGTAGCACAAGAAGGGTCAAGAGAGTTGGTAAGGTAGGGTGTAACCACAAACCTTCCAAAGATTAATAATAAGATAGTAAGATAGAAGCTTGAAAGTAAAAGTTTATATTATTACTTAGTATAGCTAAGATGTTTAAGTAAAGTTTGGGGACTGATTTGGATGAGTCTTGACTCTCCTTTGTCACCCAATACCATAGCACAAATCTTCCTAACATTAGATTGTTAGTAGACTTGGTTGGTTTCTTCACAACAAACATTTCTTAGGACATAAAAACAATTCAGAAAACAAACCCATTTGGGACCTCTTTTAGGTGCTCTACCTTTATCACACTTCTGTGGATAAACATGGGGAAGATCCTAGAGGGTTCTCCAATGAGTTTTGGATAGAAAAGAGAAGGAAAAACATAAAAGAATTGAAGGTTTGAGCCTAGAAACTTACTGATGTGTTTTCAGGAAGTTTGCTCAAAAACCTTGAAGATTAGAGAGAGTTTTAGGGAGAAATGAGATGAACAAGAGGTTAAGGAGTGGGGAGGGGTTGTATTTATAGTTGGGGTAAGTTGGTTGGGCATTTAAGGGAGTAATTAGAGTGGTTGGGAGGTGTTTAGGTGGTGGTTAAGCTTGATTGAAAAGGGCCATAATAGTTATTGACTTCTGCTGCTGTTGTTATTCGAAATAAAAAAAAAAAAAAATAATAATAATAATAAAAATAAACGATCACATACATGTATAAGTTGTTGTTGCTTTTTGTTGGAAGTAAAAGTCAAACCATCCAAATAAGTCTCGTATTCTTTTTTTTTTTTTTTAACTAAAAGTATTATTGAAACTATATATATATATATAATATGTTTTATTAAAATAAATATATATTAAGATCTTAACTAAATGAGTTTGTTGTTATAACATCTAAATTGATTAGGATAAATTATAATGACGGCTCGTCATGATTTGGTAGGAGTAACATAAAAAAATGAATAAAAGCGAACTTGGAATTTGTTAAGGATAAAATTTAAAATATATGAAAAGTGTAAATCACGCGGTGTTACAGTCTCCCCTACTTTAGGAAATTTCGTCTCAAAATTTAATTAAGAGTCGGCCTTTTGAAAACAGGTAAATGGTTTGATATGTGTTTAATAGGAACAAAAACTTGTTAGTTTATTATGTTTAAATCGAATACGGTATCTAGTCACTTGTGCGATAATTATGCTCGTACGAAAAGTACTTTTAAAATTTTAACCAAGGCCGTACGTAGAAATTTGAAAGTTTAATCGACTAAAGCATTTTTGTAGGGTGGTGGATGGTAGATAAAATTCGCAAGTTTAACCAACTAAAACATAGTTGGTGATTAGTGAAAGAAAATGGTACGTATAGGTAGGTTTGAGTATGGATTTAATGTAACAAATTTCGGGTAGATAAGTAAATATACAGTATAACCTATATGAAGTAGCAAAATTTGGGAAGATAAGTAAATATACTATATAAGAAGTAGTAGAAATTTTGGCTTGTAAAAAAATGTCCTTGGGTTATTGGGTGGAATAGTAAATATGTGAGCATAATGAGTGACTAGATGCGGGAATGAGCAGTATTTAGTTAATAGATATTTGGTTTGCACAAGATCGAAAATTTTACTAGAATTTTTTTTTTCTTTTTTTAGAAGGCGACTAAAATAACGAGAAATTGGAGTATTTGAAAATAACTTTTTGGTGATATAAATAGTATTTATTTAGTTTTGAAATCCAGTATGTAAGTAGTCAAGAAATAAATGAAAGTGAGGGACAAATCTTGTTTTAAATGTATAAATGCTTTTAGAGGTTAAGGCCAAAGTTTACGGGACTTAGAACGACATTCTTGAAAATGGGAGAATTGCTAATTAAGCAAGGAAAGCACGAGGAAGGAACGAAGTTCGATGGAGATTGCAAGTATAGTTTATTCATAGAAAGGATGATGTTGCAAAGTGGAAAGTGTGGTTCAAAACAAGGTTATGATATGCATAAAAGATAAACAATGCAAGCGTAATTAGACTAGTAAACTATAACATAAATGGTATCGCAAAAGATAAATAACGTATGTGTTGGTCAAAATTTTAACTCAACACCCAATACTTCTCATGGCACGAATAACTCTACTTTTGGTAGTATGACAGGACATTTATATATAGGATGTACCGGCGGCGTATCCACCATGCCGTTATCATACCTCATCCGTGTTGTTATTCAAGTAATGATAGGTTACACACACTGGGACTCGTTATGTTTTCCATTCGCCAAATTTTTGTAATTACGTGTGCACCCGTAATTAGTCCAATTGTCGTATGGTCCACATAATTTGTCTTAGTTATGTGTGGGTCGCTAGTGGACACAAAAACTTATACACAAAGGAAAAGACATTAGGCTAAGGCATTAGACAGTTTTGATGTTGTAAACATAGCAAATAACGTGACATGCAAACACATAATGTGAAAAAGGCATTATGCAAGTTTTTTGAAGTTGTTAACCATACGCGTTTTTGGCGTGGATGTATGGTTTCATGACATAATGGTGTAGACTTGTGCATATGTGTTTACGTTCAGATGTATAAAATCTAAAAGAAGAATAGACAGTTAGATTCTTAATGAAAACGTTTACGCGTAAAATATTTTGACTGAGGGTAACATAAAATTTGAGTTTATTGAGTTTTATGGGTAAGCGAGCAATTTTAGCTTTTCAAGACTAAGGGTCAAGTTTGATGGTAGGAGAATTTAGCCCGTTTGGATGTCAAAGAAAAACGGGTTTAATTGAAGTGGGGAAAAGTGTAAAAGTTTTATCAAAGATGGTAGTTTGATTTATGAAAAATCCATTTTATTAAGCGAGAAAAATAGTTTATTGACAATTTTAGTTTGGCGTTGATGAATATTTTGACTCGTGATATGATTTCAAGAGAAAAGGTTTTGGGATTATAAAGAAGTAGGTTATTTGATTTTTGCTCACAAATCCTGTTTGCAAAAGAAAATTTATTTTAAACACTTTTACCATTTAGAATCTTGTTTGTCATGTAAACTCGAAGCACACAATTTTTAGTGGTTTGAAAGTGAGGATTTTATAGAAGAATAGGCATTCTCTTAGAAATAGTAGGAAGGATTTTCGCTCAAAAATTTGGAAAAAATATTGTGTGCGAGGAGAAAAGGGTTTTGCAATGTTTGAATTTTGCCGATAAATTATGATTGTAAACTAAGATAACGATGGTATTTCATAATTCATAAAGAAAATTTCACATCCGAACAATTTCTTGAAAACATTACATAAAGAAATTCTCATATTTAAAAGAAAGAAAAATCATTCTTCTTCGGTGTGGTGAGTGGGTCTTCCAGCATCGTAGATCACCATGGCAAGTCTTGGGCATTGGTTGCGTTCATGGGTTGGGTCGTTGCACTCGGAGCATATCCATCCATTAGCTTTAGTGATTGAGGTAGTACTAGTAGGTTGTTCGGGCCGTGGTTTAGCGGTGCGGCGACATGTTTTGGTTAAATGACCATATGCATCACTGTTGGCGCATACGCGACATGGTGAGTGAGTGAGATGGTGGAATTTACAAATGTTACATAGCGGATAGGTTCCACGGTACTACTTTTTGTTGGGATTTAGAGTCTTAGGAGTTGTCGAAGTGTGGTTTCGTTTGAGGTTTTTGCGTTTTCGGTTATCCTTTTTCGTTTGTTTGGTAGGGGTATGGGTAGAAGGTTTAGTATCTACATGATTTGTGCTGTCCTGGATGGTATCGCCAGGGTTTGGAATTGGGTTTGTTGGTGTTTCTAGGTTAGGGAGAATCTTGACTAGTTCTTGGGAAATAAGGCTCGCCAGTTGGTTGAGATCGATGTCGTTGAGACGGGAAGACATCTACGAGAATCATAAGAAAATTTACATAAGCGTTTTTAAACAAGGTGACTTTTGAATTTAGGAAATAAGTTACTAGAATTTTGGTTAACAATGAAAAGCTTGTGGGTAAGATTAGATCGGTAAAATTGATGCAAATTTAGATAAACAAAATACATAAGCTCAAGTTGTTCTCATAGATTTAGTATTCAAGTTCAAGCTAAACGTATAGGACGCAAGTTTCACATTGTTCAAATAGCGTAACACATATGTATAAGCAAATATGGTGCACTTAATTAGCATAAAAGAATTTTTTATTTATGTTGGTTGCGATTATTAGTATTGTTTGGAGATTGCGAGAGTAGATTGAGATGCGAGTCTTGAGAGCCTTTGCGGGTAAAAAAAAATCGAATATACATAGTGAGAACATAGCATGAAAACAACATTGAAAATAATATTAACATAAAATGAGAGGCTTGTTTTAAGCAAGCAATTGGAGTGTTCCAGAACGGAACTAGGACTAACCAAAGTGATTCGAATTTAACTTTGAGTTGGGAAACATGCTTTGGCCTAATAGGTGGAAATACTCTCTCTGAAACTTTCGGTTAACGGTATTCACCCTTCCAGTTACTACATGTCCCTTGTCATTAGTAAATTTGAGACTTTGGCGAGATTGAAAAAAAATACAAATCAAGGATTGAAACTAATCGCTAAGTTACGGATTTCACTCCTATCTTAGCGAGGTCGTTTCTTTGAGTGTGGTTTGTACACTTTGTCCAACGTGGTAAGAAAATTAATTCTAACCTTCAATTGGTAGTGTCCACTAGAACGAGAAATTATGAAATTTCCACCAAGGTGAGGATATCACTCCTATCTTGGTGTAGTTTCAAAAACACAAAGAATTTATGTGGATTGAAAGTTATCACCAAAGTGAGGGTTTCACGCCTATTTTTGTGATTTTCTTTCGTTTGTGATATACGTGCGTCTTCGAGTGTAGAGTAATCCACAAATAGGAAGGTAAATTTTAAAGACCAAGAGAATGGAGTAGCAGCAAGATAGGGAGAACAAGTATATTAAGCATGATAAAAGGAATGGTCAAAAAGGTACTTAACTATAGTCTAGGTCAAACATGGCAATTTTTCCTAATTCCCTATAGTCATGGCTCTGATACCAATCTGTCACACCCCAACTGATGGTGGAATACATCGGGGCGAGACTTGGGATAGATTTTTCAAAGACTTCATGACACTAGAATTCGTGACAATATAATTTAAAGATAAAAGTTCATTCATAGCATAATCATTGTCTAAAAGATAACGAAATACAAATTGTTTCATAAAAAGGAAAGTATAACATCAAAACATAGAAAATTAAACTAGTTGCAAGTTTCTAGTCCAATCCTAAGTAGTTTTCTTGATAAACCTGTGACGTGTTTGTCGTGGTACACGTAAAATTTCCCAATTACAACTAAAGAATAGTGGCAAGAAGGTATCGAACACAGGGAGTTTGTGGAAAATGTGTAGATTCTAGCTTTGTTAATTAACTAAAATTGAACTACTTAACAAAAAGTAAATGATTAAGATTTTTTATTGTTTTGAGTTGAACTAAAATAACGACTAATTATCGATTTAAACTAAAGAGCGTTTCTTCAAATTATGAGATAATGACCATTCAAGGATCCGGTTTCTCTAAACACTTGTGTAAAAGTTCCAACTAGAAAGAGTTACATAGACATAACTCATGTAAAAACAATTGTTGTGATAAAAGGGAACAAAGTACTCGAATTATATTAACGCGAGGTTGTTTCCCGATGACCAATTAATCAATAACCAACCCAAATCCTTCCCGTAATATCTCGATTGTTAACAACACCAAGAACGTACGCTTGAGACTAGAGATTGGTAAATTAATCAACACACTACAAACAATTATTCAAACATCATAATAATCAAGCAAGAATACTAAATTATCATTCTAGAAATTCAAGGAAACATACACAAGAGTTTGAGAAAAACGTTCACCAAGAATGATCACCAAAAGTTTTAGCCTAGCATAGTTTGGTGAATCATCATAACCTTCAAGAAATTGTTCATAGGAATCAAAAACATAAACCAAATGATTAGGATTGTTCTCCAATGATTCCAAGCAGCCAAAATCGCCCAAAACTTGTCTAGAAACGTTCACAAGTGAAAAGATACCCAAAAGACACCATAAAATCGTCTTTAATAGTGGGAGTTACAAAATGGTGTAGGGGCCACCGTACCTTACGGTGACCGCCGTAAGGTACGGTGGGGTAGAACATTGTTACGCTGGGTAGAGACTGAACAACGGTGGATTTTTGGTGTCTGTTGCCACCGTACCTTACGGTGGCTACCGTAAGGTACGGTGGAGCCCTTTAAAAACTTCAATTTTTCTTTCTTGCACTCCACCTCGTTCCGATCCGTTCCGGTCCGATCCAAAGCTCGTATTTCTTCGTTTAAAACTCCTTTATGCACCTGCAACCAAAGTACCCGTAGTCACCCAATTCCAAGCAATAACATGATCAAATGCAGACAATTTAAGCGTTTTATCATAGTAAAGGGTTGTTCCTTGAACCACCCGTCACATCCCCACACTTAACCATTGCTTGTCCCAAGCAATACATCAAAATCAATTTCACACAAAAGCGATCATTTTTAAATCAAGCGTCAACATGTAATCCTTGTATTAACCCATCCTCTACACCCAAATTAACACACCCCTCACAATATCTCTCCTCTCGGTTACAAGTAAGCTCTAGCATAGATGAGCTAGACACACAAAAAGCAAAGGGGTGGTTGCACAACCATAGGCTTGTACCTAAATCAATCTTCCTCTTATGAATGTTAAACATGAATGCAAATCAAAGGGACTTTTAAGGTTGTAACTTGGCTAAGTGCAAAGGTAGGGAATGGTATATGTATGAGTAGCGCATAACTTTACCCGGTCTTTTATTACACAACGACACACACACACATGACTAACACACGCAAAAATAAATACGAACACAACTATCATAGATACCACACATAAACTTCCCCCTTTTTTTTCTTTTTCTTTTCTTTTTTTTCTTCTCTTTTTTTTTCTTTTTTTTTCAATACATCAAGAAACACTATAACATACACATACGAACACACTCAACTAAACTTCAAACTTGTAATACTAAAATAACACATTAACACTCTATTTAAACACACAAGACCGGGTCAAGTTGGGTATTAATTTAGGGAACTAGTTTAAGGGTTAACAATTGATAGGCTTTTAGGCACAAAAATGGACAACTAAATGTCCAAACCCCCGCCCCTCTCGCTACCATGCTCATATATGTAATGTATGAGGTCCAACCCCCTAAAACCCACACTCACGCTCAACTAGACGAAGCTACCTAATGCCCTTATCCTTTTCACACTCATGTCCAACTAAAGACTCAAATTGCATTCAAGCACAAGTTCTAGTGCACCCCCACCCGTTGTCACTCTCTCAAAGAAAAGTGTTATTTATATACAAGTATGGCTTAAACTCTCACCAAGAATAAAAGTGGGTGTTAAGGGCTGCCGGTGTCTATTGGGGTTAATTCAAGGTGTTCCAATTTTCACAATGTTTACGCTTGACTACAAAAAAAAAAAAAATTAAAACCTCAAAAATTTCCCCCATCCCCACACTTGGGATACATTGTCCCCAATGTACCGTTTTGGAAGGAAAAGATCACTTTCACTTTTAACAACATGACACTAAAGCTTCACGACTCAAACCACAAACTTCTTTTTGGTATTTTCATTTTATATATTGTTTTTTTTTAATTTTTTAAACAACACACCACCTACTATCGCAACCCAAATCAATCATCATCAATCAATAACACCACCCAACCACCCGATCCCAAAAACGTAAAGAAAAGAAAAACAAAACATACAACTATGTACAAAAGAGCACGACCTGGTCAATAATAGCGGGGTTGAGGTGGCCCGAACACGGAAGTCAACAAGTCATTCCACTCTCCAAATCCAAATGCGCCGCCACCGCTTCCACTTTGATCTGAGGCTTGTTGCTGTTGTTGTTGCGGGTCAACCCACTGAGAATGATGAAGTGGTGGAGTCGGATATGATATGCTCCCATCATAAGGCGGTAAAGACCCATAATCCACCGGTTGTGGATTTGCAACTATGGGTCTTCCCGCATGCCAATCATCATTCATCCGCCTATTCTGATCATCAACATACCTGTTATTTATTTCCACCTCATGAGAATAGGCATGTGCCCTATTCCACATCTCCTGCCGGTCAAAACCTTGCCTCATGGTCCTTTCCATGCTTGCACTCATCATCGTCTGGTGATCGAATAGCGTGCGCTCTGACCCCGACCATGTATCAAATACTGAAGCTGGGGGCGTTGATTTTCGATTACTTGTTGCATCGTCCCCCCAAAAGCCCAGTTTTCCTCATAAGACCTCTCAGAAAAATCATAAAAACTTCCACCATGCATATGACCCGAACTTCCTTGCCCCAGTTCCATACATACCGCTGCCGGGTTTTCTTCATAATCTTCATCGTCGCTTGGCGGTTGTTCATTGTTCATTCCCACTCTCAACCTCGTCTTCTTCTCCGGGCAAAAGTGCCCGCGCATCACTCTTTAAAACTCTCCATCGCTGACCCCCAGTCTTCAGCTTGTGATACCTCTCTGATTGAGAATAAACCCATCCAATACCCATCTTCGTTAACTCCAAACGCTTATATTTCTTATTCTTTCCCACATCTTCCTCTGTTATTGCCCCTTGTTGTCTTAACAACCCTGTGATGATCCTGCAATATGGGATAATCGCCCTATCAACCGAGTTCCGGCTGATCCACACATGGTTTAGAATCAAATACCGAATAGAAAATTTCGGTCCCCCATGCATCAATGCATATAAAATAGGAATTTCTGGGAACCGCACTTGATCTTTGTCAGCTCGCCTCGGTAAGACATTCAATATTATAATTGCCAACAACAACTTGGGCTCAATCTTCATATTCCGCCTGTACAATGTCCCATAGTAAGTGCCTGGTAAAAATAATGATTCTAGCATCTCCATCCACTTTGGATGTTTTTCAGGACAAACTAGCAAGTCATCAATGTGTGGGTTTTTGTACTCTCTCATAGGCAAACTATCAAATTTCGCTAATCGGCCCAATGTGTCGTAAGACATCTCAACTTCTACCCTATTTACCACTCCTGTTAGCTTCATTTGGGATGGCTTATCATACCTATTGCATTTTAGCGTTGCCATCCATTCTTCAATCTCATCTAAAAACAAGTATTTCTCCTCATGGTTATAACAATGCAACACCGCTTCCCATCCCAATGCTTTGAACCTATCAAAAACTCCAAACGGGCCAAATTCTCTTTCACGTACATCCCGTTCACAAATGAACGCGCCAGGTCGATCTTGTAGCCCCCTTATTTGATCATGAAACAATGTTGGCTGCCATATTGCCGGTTGCGCATTCAAAGGTCCCGACTTCCAATTCGTCTTGTCAGCCGGGTCCAACCTAGGCTGTTCGGCTGCTTGTTCCATTTCTTCATCGGAATCATTGTCTCTTCCAACATATTTCCTTCGTTTGTATTGTACGGGCTGCTTTCCTTTTGCCTTCGCGGTGGATGAACTTGAACCCGCTACTTCTCCCGTTCTTGCCATGTTCCTACACATATTACAATCAACCGAACACAACACAAATACCAAAATCAGTTTAAATCTCTTCAAGTTTCCCCACACTTGCTTGTTATCATGGTAGTAGATGTTTGTGAACAAGAACTTCAAAATTGGTTTGACAAAAATTGGGCATGACGCCTCTACAAACTTAACATTTACCAAAAGTTCACAATATACATCTCAAAATTACTTCTACTACCATATTATTACTCTAAAAATACAATATTTACATACTACATACTAACAAGCAAGTGTGGGTATAAATGAACAAGAACTACAACCTCTATTTTCACAATGTAGCATCAAGATTAGTAAAAGAGAACACATACCTTTGAGTAGATGATGCTAGAATGCAAGAAAAACAAAAAACTTGAAAAGCCCCAAATTTCGGATCT
This sequence comes from Ambrosia trifida, assembly GCA_028751855.1. NCBI lineage: Eukaryota > Viridiplantae > Streptophyta > Magnoliopsida > Asterales > Asteraceae > Ambrosia > Ambrosia trifida. The sequence goes on along the minus strand of CM054128.1, from coordinate 56,166,483 downwards.
TAGGGTTTGATTCGTCCCCAACAACGAGTGTTTTTCTTGCAATTTCCTTCCCACAATCAGAAACTAGATGAAATTTAAGCCAAGATAGACCCAAGAATCACTAGATTTGGTGAAGGATTGAAGGATTTATGAAGGATTGAAGGTTGAAGAAGATGGGTTTGTTGGGGAATTTTTATGAGGAAGAAGAAGAACTAAGTAACAAATCTGATGGGTAAGGGTATAAGTCACGTGAAGTTGGGAAAAAAAACTTTTTTTTTATATGAAACGACATAAAACCTCCCAGACCCCACCGTACCATACGGTGGGCACCGTATGGTACGGTGGCCACAATGCCCATTTTTCTACCGTTGGTCAGTGTGTTCTCACCGTCACTTTTTACAACTCCACCGTAAGGTACGGTGGAGCCGTTCCTTACGGTAGCATTTGGGATTTTTTTTTTTTATGAAAAGCTGTAATTTTTAAACACACTAAAAATTACCCTACCCCCTCGAAAAACCCGTGTTGTCCTCAACACAATGCTAGGACTTGTTCGTAAACGAATGTCCCCACACTTGTTTCAAACACAGATTTCGATCAAAAATGAAATTGGTTAATTAAACAAAAATAAAATAAAAATAAAACTAACTATTTACACTACCAAACCTGGGCCTCTTATAATTGTGCATCCTCAACCGGGCGTAAAATGTAGCCCGCTTTATCCACCTCCAAATGGTTGATGTCCTTGCCTTCCAAATACGGCTTCAAGCGATGTCCGTTTACCGTTTGTTGCTTGTTGGTGTTCTCATCCAAAATTTCAACATCACCAAACTTCCCAACCCGGCAAATTATGTAAGGACCCATCCATTTGCTCTTTAGTTTGCCCGCAAACATCTTCAATCTTGAATTATACAACCAAACCTTTTGACCCACTTCAAAGGTTTCCTTTCGCAGCTTTGCATCATGAACTTTCTTGTGTTTATCTTTATATGCCGAAGCACATTCATATGCTTCATCCCGAATTTCCTCAATCTCGCTCAATTGCAACTTCCTTGCTTTACCCGCTTCATCATAATCGGCATTCACCGTTGTGATTGCCCAATGTGCCCGATGTGCTAACTCCATTGGCAGGGTCTTGACTTGTTCCTTCCGGCTCAGTGCGTCAGCCACAACGTTGGCTTTTCCCGGATGGTATTTAATCTCAAAATCGTAATCGTTCAACAATTCAACCCATATGCGTTGCCGCATGTTTAGTTCCTTCTGGTTGAAGATGTGTTGCAAGCTCTTATGGTTAGTGAAAATATTGCACTTGGTACCATAAAGGTAGTGCCTCCAAATCTTGAGGGCAAAGATCACTGCTCCCAACTCTAGGTCATAAGTGGTGTAATTCTTCTCATGAATTTTGAGTTGTCGAGATGCATAGGCAGTGACTTTGTTCCTCTGCATGAGTACGCATCCAAAACCTTGATGAGAAGCATCGCAATAAACCACGAAATCATCGGTACCTTCGGGAAGAGGAAGAGTTGGAGCACTGCACAAGCAGTCCTTCAATACTTGGAACGCATTCTCCTGCTTGAATCCCCAATCGAATTTCTTGTCTTTCTGTGTCAAGACAGTCAATGGCTGGGCAATCTTGGAGAAATTCTCGATGAATCGACGATAATAACCGGCTAATCCCAAAAATTGTCGCACTTCAGTTGGCGTCTTGCGCACAACCCAATCCTTGATTGCTTCAATCTTTGCGGGATCAACTTGTATACCCTTCTTGTTCACCACGTGACCGAGGAAATGGACTTCTCGAATCCAGAACTCGTATTTCGAGAATTTGGCAAATAACTTCTCGTTCTTGAGCAACTCCAAAATCAATCGTAGATGTTGTTCGTGCTCTTCTTGAGTTCGTGAGTAGATCAAGATATCATCGATGAAGACAATGACGAACTTGTCCAAATAGGGCTTGTAGACGCGGTTCATGAGATCCATGAAAACGGCAGGAGCATTCGTTAACCCAAATGGCATGACTAGGAATTCGTAATGGCCATAACGAGTCCGGAATGCAGTCTTCGGGATGTTGTCTTCCTGGATCCGCAACTGATGATATCCCGATCGCAGGTCGATTTTTGAGTAGTAGCTGGAACCCTGCAATTGGTCGAACAGGTCATCAATTCTTGGCAATGGATACTTGTTCTTGATCGCCAGTTTGTTCAACTCCCGGTAGTCAATGCACATGCAGAAACTCCCATCTTTCTTCTTCACGAACAGAATAGGCGCTCCCCACGGAGAAAAAAACTTGGACAAATGAAACCTTTGTCCAACAACTCCTGAAGTTGGTTAGACAGTTCCTGCATCTCAGATGGTGCTAGCCGATACGGAGTGCGGGCTACTGGAGCGACTCCCAGGACAAGATCAATGTGAAACTCGACTTGTCACGGTGGTGGAAGTCCTGGCAAGTCTTTAGGAAAGACTTCAGGAAAATCTCGCACCACTGGGATGTCCACGAGCTTCCGATCTTTAGCTTTTTGTTCAACGACATGTGCCAGAAATGCGACACAACCTTTCCTTAAACATTTTTGTGCCTTAATGCAGGATATGACTCGAAGAGTGGGTAAACCCTGGCTTCCTCGAATCAATAGGGTTTCACCATTTGACAAGGGGATTCGAACCAACTTTTCGTGACAGACAATCTCTGCACGATGTTTGGATAACCAATCCATGCCAATGACAATATCGAAACTACCCAGTCAAATAGGTAGTAGATCGATATGGAATTCATGGTTGTCGTATACTAGAACACAATCCTTAACAACTTCCTCAGACGAGATCAACTTACCGTTGGCTAATTCTATGGTGAATCGTGCTTCCAACTTACTAGATTTTAATCCAAGGGATTTCTTAAAGTCGGTGGACACAAAGCTAAAATCTGCGCCTGAGTCAAATAGTACCGATGTAAAATGATTGTTAAGGAGAAACGTACCCGTAACTACGTTAGGATCATCACGTGCTTCGTTGGCTCCCAGCACGAACGCTCTACCACGGGCTTGATCCTTGGCCTTGGGACAGTCCTTCCGGAAATGTCCAGTTGCACCACATTCGAAACACTCGTTTCTAGAAGGGGGAGTGTTTGTGGCTTTGGCCTTGCAGTTAGTGGTTGAATGACCACGGCGGTTACAGTTCTTCGCCAAGATGCTTTCATAGGTACCCACGTGATAGTAGTTGCATTTCCTGCAGTGAGGATGGGGCCCATTGTATTTGCGTTTGGGCTCCTCAGCATCTATGGCAGCAAAGACTTTCATGGCATTTTGTGGTCGGTGAGACGAGTGTTTACCTTTCCGGTTGTCGGAACGTTTGAGCTTGTTCCCGGAACTCTCACTGATAACCATAACCTTTTTGTTCAACGAACCCATGCGAACAACGTCGTCGGTCAAACTTTGAGCTAGGGTAACCGCAACCTGAATAGTGGAGGGTGCCGATGCAGTGACCATACTGCAGATCTTTAGTGACAGACCCAGATATACCACTCGACTCTCTTATACTCGGGTGTAACCATGTGTGGGACCAGTCGAGAGAGTTCTTAAAAACGAGTGGTATATGCAGTCACGTTGGCATCCACCATGGCAAGATTCCAGAACTCGGCTTCCAGCTTTTGTAGTTCACTTCGAGGGCAGTACTTTTCCATGAGTAGTGTTGTGAGATCGGCCCAAGCAAGATTGTAAGCCGCTTCTCTGCCCAGGGTTTGCACTTGCAGGTTCCACCATGTAAGGGCTTCATCCTGAAAGGTACAAGTGGAGTACTTCACCTTTTGATCCTTGGAGCAACCACTTATAAATCCCTAATTTGATAGATGGATGTTGATGCGTTACAAGGAGCAAAGGTAGCAGATTGTTGAACTAAGAGAGATGATAACAGTGGAAGGTTGTATTTTTCATGCATTTTAATTTTTTTATGCACGTTTTGTGACGGGTGTGAGGTGTCATGTAATTTATTTTTATTATCAATTTGTTAAGTTAAGATAACTAATCTATATTATCTTATTAAGGAGGAGTGATGGCCAAGATTGTCATTTACATTTCCGTACAACTTAAGAAGCAACATGTACAACATACTTAAGCAAGAAATTTAAGGGTATTTTGGGCATAATTGTGACAATTAAGACACTTAGAAGGTTAAAATTGTAATTTTATCATAACCTCATACTCACAACTTAAAAACTTATTCCAACCTTACCCCCATGGTATATAATTGATCAAAAAATCATTAATGTAATAAATTTCTTAAATGTAAGAATGTGAAGAGCCTATGAACATCATAAATTATGCCTAGATTTTTAAATGGCTTGGCTTGGTTGGTTTAAGAAGAAGAAGTTGATTCAATTGGGGAATGGCAATGAAAGGAAGGATATACCTGAAAAGGAATTGGTAAACCGGAGAGGGCAAGGTCTTTGAGAAGTTCACAGCTTAATCCACTAGCACCTACTACACATGTTTTTGAAGAATATACACACATATTCTTGAAGATCGTCCCTCAACTACATATATAACAACAACAGAGAGATTAGCTTATTAGCTTAACTACATAAATAATTAATTGATTTAATATAATATTGGTGAATGAATAATTCAACCTTTAGTGAATTTTTTTTTGTTTTTATAGGCCCCTAGCCCAATTTACAGCTCCTTCCTATCACTGTCTTAATTCTTTGCTCCTAAAAAAGCCATATCTATATTATCTATATCTATATTTAATTTGGAGTTTTTTTTTTATTTTGCTAATTTGGGTGTAGAATTTCAAGATGGTTAAAAAAAACATGTATGAGGTACCTTTACAATCAGTATTAACGGATTTACATAAATCAGAATTTCAAGATGGGTGCATAATTTCAAGATGGTTACAAAAAACATGTATGAGGTACTCTTTGACCTGATTTCTAATTTGTTGACTTCTTTTTTTCTTTTACACATTTGATCTCATATCTAAAGCTGCAAAACTTTTGTATTTCGTGTTTTTATTTAGTTGCTTGCTGTGAAGAAGTTGGGACAAAAAGGTAATCAGTCGACAAAAGGAGGAAGAGTTTATTGATCTTATTAATGATTTGATAAAATTCGGCATGCGAATGTGTTGAACTCATGGGTTACTTGTTCTGAGCATGGTCAGCGATTATTAATTTACGAGTATTGCGGCGGTTAGGCCCTCTAGGATGCGTTACACGCGGATGATGATTATAAAAGCAAATTTTCATGAAGTATGCGCATAAGATTGGCAAAGGAATTCTCTTGCAACCAGCAGGTTTGATACCTAGATTTACTTGCTAATATCAACGTGAATTATTTGATTATTCGTTTGTTGTTCGATTTTTTATACATTTTATAGTAGTTGATGATTGTCTTGTGCTAAGTGATGCTATTAATTTCTATTTTTTGATTCGTCAACCCGGTGTGCATATATTTGTAGTTTCTATAAAATTTATTGAACTCTCACAATCTCACTTTCATGTGGTGTCTTAGCATAACTACAGTAATCACCTATTTTCGCTTTTATTATTTGGTGATTTTTATTGACTATCTGAAGGCACCAAGCAGTGGAAATCAATCTCTAGATGATACTAATATTTTTACCACTATAATTATCTACAAAGTTTTATTTGGTTTGTTGTGCTAATATTTTTTATACTATATTTTGTTGAATAAAGTAAAATGTCGTAAACCCGGGTTGTGATTCGTAATCAACATCATAATTGAATATAATATAAATCGAGACACCCGTCGCAATGCACGGACATTCCTTCTAGTACCTTAAAGTAGAACTCTATATGAAAAAAAAAAAAAATGACACCCACAACGCATGGAGATTCATACTAGTTTATATTTTGTAATTTTAGCAATCAACGACCTTCTCCATATCTCTAACCCGAGTCAAACTACACACCAACATCATCATCATCATCATCATCATGTCACTCACCTTTTGCCACTCAACTCTCACTCTCCAAACTCACGATTCAAGAAACCAAATCAGATCCAACTTTACAATCAAACCCACAAACCCCATCTCTCAAATCCCTCAAAAACAACATTTAAAACCCAAAATCCCTACATTTAAATCAATTCCCATCTTTCAATACCCTCAACAACACCCTTCAACATCAGTAACCTTCATACCCAGATCAACTCAACAAGATTCAGGAACATCCTTAACTCCTGCAAATACTAAATGGGAAACTGTGCTGTCAACTTTAGCAAGCTTGTATCCTGTGTATGTGACTGTTGGTGGTGTTGTTGCATGCTTAAAGCCTTCAACTTTTTCATGGTTTGTAGAAAGAGGTCCCACTTCTTATAGCTCTTCACTTGGGTTTATTATGCTTGTTATGGGCCTCACTTTGGAGTTTAAAGATTTGGTCAGTTTGTTCATGCAAAGGCCTCTTTCTGTAAGTTTAAAAATTCAATCTTGAAATGGTTAAAGTTTGGATTTTGGGGTTGTTTTTTTGTGTTGTTTATGTTAAAGATATGTTGAGGGGTGTTTTGGTAATTTAAGGAAACTAGATTGTATAATGTACCTATTGCTAGAAGTAGAGTGTTTATAGACATTATTATGTAGTCAAAGGATTATTATTGTTGGATGGATGGATTATGATTGAATTTTATGTGGTTTGGTAGCTTGTATGATTTGTCAATTCGGTTTTAATCTTGAAAAAATAATGTTGTTTAGAAAATACACACGCGCGTGCGCACACATAGGGCGGGTCGAATACGAAATGGATTTTGTGTAAGCTTTGATCAAATCAATTTGATGGTTAAGATTAACACGGTGGCAGTTTCATAACTAATTGGAAGTAAGTAATGGCTGGAATGGGTAAAAGGGTTTGAATCAAAGTTTAAAAGAACGGAAGCGAGCCTCGAGGTGTAAGCTTGAGGTGGAATCAAAAAATAAATATAAAAATTATATATCTTATAAAACATAAAATAATTGACCCAGATAAGTCTGATACATCAAAAATAAAATAATTGACCCAAAAAGTCTAAAAACATAAAAAAACACACATAAAAACACCCTAAACCCCCTGAGGCGCAAATTTTCTCAACGCCTCAACCCTTTGAGGTGTATGTACAGACTGGACCCCATGAGGCGTGCCTCAGACACGTATTCTTGGCGCCTTGAGGCGCACGCCTCAAACATATTTTTAAACCATGGTCTGAATAAGTGTGTTTTCAACGTGCCTTGCACAAAAATGAAGTGTATAAAATATTTTGTCGGTATTGAATTACTATTTAGTACAATTTGTAGTTAAAGTGCCTTAATTATTTGTAGATAATATTTGGATGTGCCGCTCAGTACACAATTATGCCGGCTTTTGGGTTTGTGATAAGCAAATTGCTGGGGCTGTCACCGTCTCTTTCAGTTGGTTTGATCTTGCTTTCTTGTTGTCCTGGTGGTACTGCCTCTAATGTGGTAAGTATCTTTCTTCAACTTCAACTTATGAGTAAGGGTTGTTTGGTAAAACAATATGATTTAGTAATTGATAATGAGCTTATTCAAGAACATTTTTTTTTTCACGGTTTTCAGTATCAGTGGTTTTGTTTTTTTTTTTGACGGTGTTGGTTTCATCACTTCATGGACTGAAACCAAGGTTTTCGCCAATTAACATAGACGAAAATCATAAATAACTCTTTTTTTTTTGCTTTTTTTGTTTTTAGGCACGTTCATTTATCTTCTCGTGTTATAGTGTTACAGGTGACCTTGATTGCTCAAGGTGATGTGCCATTGTCTATTGTAATGACAGTATGTAGCACTCTTGGTGCAGTGCTTCTTACTCCTCTTTTGACCATGGCCTTGGCTGGAACTTATGTTCATGTTAATGCCATCAAACTTTCCGTCAGCACAATGCAGGTAATTTTACAACAGGGGTTAAGAGCTTTCTGTTGACTCATGGCATGCCTATGTGATAAAGCATGTGTCGAATTTTATAAGCAATATGTTTGACTTTATGGAAGTCAAAGTCTACACCGTTTTTTTCAACCAGTGGAGTAGATTTTGTTAAAATTATGTTCATGGTTTATCATCAGGTAGTTGTTGCACCTGTTCTGGTAGGGTCTTATTTGCAGAGCACGTTTCCCTGGGCTGTGAAAGCCGCACTGCCTTTTGCACCATTATTGGCTGTTTTGACCTCATCGCTACTGGCTTGCAGGTAATGTGTTTTACTAGAGGTATCAACATGGGTGAATCAGGTAAGGGTCAAAATGGGTTTGGGTCGAAACAAATAAATTAATTTCCGGTCAAAATGGGTCTGGCCCGTCAACGCATTCCATCCATTTTTTGTATTTTGTAATGTATACTGAATTCATTATAATTATCAAAACTATATTCTTTAAATAACAAGATAAATTTTTTTAATATAAACTGAAGTAGGACATTTCTAGATTTTGAATACACATTAAGTGGCTTTTGACCCGTTTCATTGTAGCTAAATTTATACGTTTATAAAACCCAAATTGACCCAATTCCTTGTAAAAAGGTGAAATTGTCACCTATACTTTTTACATGTATGTATTTATCTCAGAATGTAATCATTGTTTTCTTGTTTTTCTTTCACTTGTAATTTTAGCGTGCTCTCCGAAAACGTGGGTCTGCTGAAGTCATCAATGGTTCTCCCATCTTTACGATCAGATGCTTCTCTCTTTACTTATGCTCAAGCCTTTTTCTCAAGTGAAATGGGAATGGTTGTGCTTTCAGTGCTGTTACTTCATTTTGCAGGTTTCTTTGTAGGGTAAGATTTTTATTTACTTACATCTAATAATAATGATAACGATAATAGTAATAGTACTGATAATAGTTATACGATTAATATTTAATAATAATAAATCAATAAAATTGTTGATGATGAGTGAAATGTGTTCTGGCAGTTATATAGCTGCAACTCTAGCTGGATTTAAAGAGCGACAACGCCGAGCCATATCCATTGAGGTAATATTTTGACATTCCAAAGTCAACTGATCCACAACCCATTTTCATTCCTCATAAAAATATCGATTTCCGAGTTACATGCTTTAATCCATAAATAGTTTGACCCAAAACGTATTTGACCAAGAAGTCAACAAACCACTTCTACCTGGGCTAAACGTATTTAATCGATTTTCGTTCTTGTTTTGACCTGTTTACAGTCTGGTTGTTCACCAAATCTGTAGTGAACTAACAAACCGAACTTTTATAATCCGTCGCTATCCGAATCTCTCAAGGGTGAAAGTTCTAATTTACCCTTGTGTCATGAGTTGCAATACAGTCGTTTTTGATGACTTTTGGTGAGTGGTTTTAGCAGCCTCACATTTTAGCTCGGCTATGGTTGCATTGCCGCCAGCAGTTTCGGCGGTGATAATGAACATAATGGGCAGCAGCCTGGGCTTCTTTTGGAGATGTGTTCATCCTTCTGATAGCTCCAAAGATTAATTATGTAGGTCATGTGCCATTTTCATCCATGAAGGTGTCTTTGAATTCTTTTTGGTTTCTACTTTTTTTTTTTATATAAAATAAGTAAAAAGATTTTAGAATGAAGACTTTGTTTGTATTTTAAGGTTTATTTTAGAATGAAGACTTTGTATTTTAAGGTTTTTCTCTACGGTTTTCCACACTATAGCATAGATGGGGTGGAGGCGGGTGTTAGTGATACGGTCCAAGCCCAAAGCTCTCTTGGGCCAGCCCAATCAGGAAGACCCAAACGTGAAGTGAAGTTGACAGCCCGTTTTAATAATTTATTTTCTTTCTTAATTGTTGCTAATTACATTTTCTTTATTTGAATGCTTTGTTTTATTTAGTTAAGTAGTTTTACATGGTCTAAGTGGGATGGTGGACATTTACTCCTAATTGTTATTTAAGTTGTAGTTTGTCATTAATGAAAATCAATAGAAAATTGCTTCAAAGCTTGTCTTTCCTTTCTCAATTGACAAAATTACACGGATGGTGCCTGTGGTTTTCATGTAATAACGCCTTAAGGTACTAAGCAACTTTTTTAATTTCTTTAGGGCCCATGGTTTAGTTTTTGTAACGAAAATGGGTATTAAGGTTTGTTTTTGTAACAATGTTGGGTACTAATACTAACTATCGTTAAATTTTCTGTTAACTTTAGTTAAAGTGATTAAAATGCCTTTTTTATAAACTATAGGGGCCATTATGTATTAAACTTTATTTACAAAACCTTTAGTACCTAAACATGAAACTTTAGATAAACCACGAGGACTAACCATGTAATTAACTCATTATTTTATTAAATGTATTTATTTTTAAGATTTATAATTAAATAAGAAATATTTAATTAAAACATTGTTTTATTAAATATATTTATCCCATTATTTATAAAAATAAATCCAAGTTATTAGATTAATAGTTGTAACCATAAAGAAAACATTTAACTTAATGTTGGATGGACTTGTATTATGGTTACAACTATTAATCTAATAACTTGGATTTAACTTATAAAAATGTTTTCTTTATGTGATTGAATTAAGTGTTATTTTTGGCCAAAAAGATGCAAACCCAATTCAAGAAAATTAAAAAAGATAGAAACAAATAGAAGTTGAATTTTTATAAATAAAAAAAAAGAAAGATTTTTTTTTTTCTTCTTCAAGAGCTGGTATATTATTTATATTATTATTTTATTTAAAAACTTTATTATATTATATACTATTAATATATTATATTATATACTATTAATATATTATACCGATCCCGACAATACCGATACCGATAATACCGAAACTGAAAATCCATAAATATGGGTACCGATACCGATCCCGAAACCACTCGATTCGGTATCGGTACGGTATTGGGACGGGACGGGATCGGTATCCGGCCTTGTATGCTCATCCTTAATTAATATATTATATGCTATAATTTTATTCAAAAACTTTTTATACCGATCCCGACAATACCGATACCGAACGGTACGGTACGGTACTGGTATGGTATCGGTATTTTACCTTAAAATACCGATACCATACCATACCGATCCCGTACCGATATCGATAATACCGAAACTGAAAATCCATAAATATGGGTACCGATACCGATCCCGAAACCACTCGATTCGGTATCGGTTCGGTACAGTATCGGGATCGGGACGGGACGGGATCGGTATTCGGCCTTGTATGCTCATCCCTAATTAATATATTATATACTATTATTTTATTCATATTATTAAAAAAATTATTATATTATATACTATTAATATAAATAACATAATCTTATGTAATTTCGTTACAAATTTCATGTGTTACCTTATGTGTAGATTTCTTTATTTTTTTAACGTTTACAACCAAATTGGAATCTCGATTGTATAATTCATTGATTGATTAACACCTCATCTAAATCTCGATTGTAAAACGCGCAACGCGCGTGATTTTATACACCTAGTTTAATTATAAATCTTAAAAATAAATACATTTAATAAAATAATGAGTTAATTACATGGTTAGTCCCTGTTGTTTATCTAAAGTTTCATGTTTAGGTACTAAAGGTTTTGTAAATAAAGTTTAATACATAATGACCCCTATAGTTTATAAAAAAGGCATTTTAATCACTTTAACTAAAGTTAACAAGAAATTTAACGATAGTTAGTATTAGTACCCAACATTGTTACAAAAACAAACCTTAATACCCATTTTCGTTACAAAAACTAAACCATGGGCCCTAAAGAAGTTAAAAAAGTTGCTTAGTACCTTAAGGCGTTATTACATGAAAACCACAAGCACCATCCGTGTAATTTTGTCTTCTCAATTTCTTAAGAGCCTAATCCCCTCTAAGGATTACCTATCATTGGTGCTTTCATTCACTGAACTCTATTCCTCCCATGGCATCTTGCAAAGACTCTGAAGCCGACAACCAACAACCATCCATAAACGATATCCTCCAACAACTCATAACCAATACCGCAAACGCAGCGAGCCACTCAATTCCAAACCTTAATCACACACCAAATTTGATCTGCAAGCAAACATCTTAACCACTGTATCCGAGAAACTAACTTTCGAATCCTTACCCCAGCTCCAAACTCAAAGCACCAAAATCAACCCCCCCAATCGTCCACTCATAACCCAAACCATGCCCGAACACCAAAGATTACCATACCTATATACGACGGATCCAATCCACTTGGATGGATTTTTCAAGTCGGAAATTTCTTCTCCTATTACCAAACTCCAATTAATGAACGCGTCTCGTTAGTCGTATTCTACTTCATTAGTGACACATTGGCTTGGTATCAAAACTTAGCCAACAACAATCTTCTTCCATCTTGGACCAATTTCAAAAGACAAGTTGAAAAGCGTTTCGGTCCGTCGGCATACGAAGATCTTGGACTAATTGTTGACAACGATGTCACACCCAGACAACGCACAACGGAAAACAAGTCATGAGGTAACGGAAGTTGCTACCACATAAGTTTAGCAATCACACAATAATTACGTATGGACATCTTGCAACCACCCTCTAGTTAAACATATTTAAGTTCCAAAGGTCAAATAAGTTTAAAAACATGTTCAACCGAGATGAAGCGAAATAAAAGTAAATATTTTTTTACAAGCAAAAAGGCATAGCCTTAAAAAGTTTTAGGGTCTCATAATCATGTCCATAAGTAGTGCTTGCTAAACCACACTCTCAAATCTTATGCATCAGTACCTGAAAAACATGCTTACAAATATCAACAAAAATTTGGCGAGTTCACAGGTTTTAAGGCCAATACACATGTTTCGTTGTTAAAAAGTGTTTGATCGAGTACCGACTAAACTTAGAACCAAGTAGACTAGCTAGGTCATACAAGGATGATCACAACCTAAGGCTCTTAATTAAACTAGGGCATTTCTGCCCAATTGCGTAACTATGTACACTCGAACGTGTCTCTCGGCGGCTTTCAATGAAGTATATTCTCCCATCAGAACCGGTGCGATTGTTCTGGGAGGGGGGTCAAACCCAATAGATCTTATCAACATAATTCAAGGCTCTAAACCTAGAGCTAATGATTAAGACTGCCGGAAGTATCCACCCTATGGATAGGACAGGCGTCCAATGTTGCGTCGTGCAATTACCGAAGGCCATCATATGTTCTATATTGTTTTAGTCTACCCATCATACAAGCATGTTAATCCCCCGACTATAAAATGTTCAAAAACATTTAAAAAGAAAAGGGGCGTGTAACTCGCCTCACGCGTAGCAACAAGCAATCCTAGTCCAAACCACAAATCCGTTTCTAACAATACCCTATTATTCAAAGGGCTATTTTAACAACCATTCTAAGTTTGTCCAAGTTATTCACCAAACTTCCCTCAACTTAGTTTAATTAAAAAGATTGAATTTTCATAAACCCTTACCCCGTAGACCCATTGATGACCTTAACGAATGGTTAAGTTTTAAACCTCACGTACATGCATATCGCGTCTAATTACCCGATCCTTAGGTTTACACTTATATTTTCACACATATATCATTTCAAGTGAAATTTCACATAACTCGATTTAGCAAACCTATCAATCCATCATAATAAAATATACATGTAGCACATAACTCCACATAGCTACTACATTTAAGACTCGTTTTCCGTAAAAGTCGTTTTCTACCAAAACGTGACCATTCTTAGTAAACCTCATATTACCTAAAGAATGCCTAAAATTTATGGAAATCATTCAAGTAATCAACTTTCGAGTCATACATCACATAGATTCACATAATCTACTCAATTTATCCACATATGCTAACACATCGTCTTAACGCCTAGTAAGACATTTTCTAGCAATTTCCATCGCATACAAGTTCCCAATGTCACATATCAACCTATGTACATTGTATGAAATTAATTTCCATCCTAGGACCTGCATATAAACTACAAAATAGGACCGAATTCGTTGTTCTAAAACAGCCACATAATCTGGCCTTTATGCACCTAAAAAATCACATTTTGGCGACTTTTAACACATAGTTTTGCACTGTAAGCATCCGCTAACATGGAAAACATATTATACATCCTAAATGATGACTTTTATACACATTTTAACACTAATCAAGCCGTTTTACATCAGACCCGAAAAAAAGTGTTTTTAAGCATAAAACCTGTCAAAAATGTGCGTTTTCGTGCATCTTTTGCAAAGACCTTTAGGTTTTCACTTTAGGACTTTCATGAACACTTAAACACATGTTATTTTACTTCAAAAAAAGTCATGAAAACCTGTTGTAAATCTGTTTTGCAACATTCATTTCAAAAGCTCATATTTTGGACATTTTAAGCCGAAAAACGCGTCTTGATCGTACATGCAAGGTCTTCCAAGCGTGTAGATCCTTGTTAAGTTTAATATTCTATACTTTAGACTCATAAAAACCCTCAAATAATTATCATGATCAGATATGTCCTAAGTCCAAAATGATCCAAAACCCATCATTAAACAATGCACAAACCTGAACATATTGATCATTTAAGTCACATTTCAATAAACACAACCCTATACCAATTTTCTTGATTAACATAAACATTAAAATACCAAATTACATCAGATTATAAACCATCAAGAAAACCCTCTTACATGTCCGAAAAACCTCATGATCTAAGCATTTATAATTATCCAACAAGCAAAACAATCTATCCTACACACACACACATACATACATACATACATACATACATACATACATACATACATACATACATACATACATACATACATACATACATACATACACACAACACACATACATACATACACCATCTTTAAACCATTTTTCTCATTCTCATTCTTTGTTTTATAAAACCATTTATGAAACCCATCTTTGTTTGGTGAAAAACTAAACCAAAATACAAAATATAAAGATTTTACATAACTTTTTGTTCAAGAAACATATTCTTGAAGAACACTTCAAAATAATGGGTTTTGATGCTTTCTCTCTCTAAAAATCTCTTGATTCTTGAAGGTTTTTGCTTCAAATCACCCAAAACACTTAACTACTCATGATTTCTAGTCCATTTTTTTAAAGAGATGAACAAAACAAGATGGAGAGGGTGTTGGGGGTGGGTTACGGTCAAGAGAGGGAGAGAGGAGGGAGATGAAGAGGTTTTCTTATGTGTGTGTGAAGAATGGTGTAAGAATAGATGTGGTGTGCGTTGTATAGGTGTAGGTGTTTTATGTTGGGAATTCTCGTTAAATAATAATCATTAGAATTTAATAACAATAATAATATTATATGGGGATGGGGGCCGGTTATGGGGCGTGTGTGTGTGTGGGTTTATATTTTTTTTATAAACTTCACATAAGATAACATACACACCTTGCATATATAAAAACCCCAATATGTTAATAACTAAGTTTTTATCCATTTGGCCAATAATAATATTCCCCATCTAATAATATATATTTTAGCTAATTTGATTATATTAGGGGGTTCCCTACTGTACCTGATTAGATGTTCGTTCGAAGGATGAATTGAAACTGATTAAATGATTTCGATAGTATTAATTGAAACGTTGATTGGAATGTGACTGAATGAACGTAGATGACTAATTTACCCTTTTAATCAACCGGGATTAGGTTAATTAAACTTAACCATAGTTGACAGATGGCAAGATTTGGTTGCTTCTTACGCTTCTTATGTTAATATTCTTTGTATCGTATACTTTCTCCAAATTCAATATTAAGTTTATTTCAAAGTATTAAATAAATTTATCTAATCATAAATGGTGGTCCAATTTATGACCCATTAAGATTAAAGGGATTGTATTATCCTAGAAAACACATATCCATCTAAAAAACAGTTCCAATCTTTTATTTTCACTTTCTTTACATCTAGAAAATATGTCTAAGGGGATGTTTGGCAACTTCTGAATGGATAAGTACTGAACCAGTAAAAGGTCTCAATCATAAGTGTTGAACTAAAAAGAGATCTGAACCATTCAAACTCAGTTTACTGCTTACCAATACTAATACCAATTCAAACTTATAAAATAAGAATCTATATTGTAAACAAAACACAAATAAAAGAAAAGAAAAGAAATAACCACAAGTCTAGTCCCTTTAGTTTACATATCATATTCATAGACTTGTCTATATCTAACTTTTTTAAGTTTAAATGAAATTGAAAAGTGTTGATATCATTTGAAAGTTTATATATATAAAAAAAAAAACAAAACATGATAACCCAATGCTAAATCAGTATCAAGTTCAATATTAAGTTATTTCAAAATTATTAAATAAATTTATCTAATCATAAATGATGGTCCAATTTATGAAATTCTCCTAGAAAACACATATCCAATCTAAAAAAAGTTCCAACCTTTTTTTTTCCCACTTTCTTTAGGTCTAGAAAATAATGTCTAAGGGGCTATTTGACAACTTCTGTATAGATAAATACTGAACCAGTAAGAGGTCTAAACCATTAAGTGTTGAACCAATAAGAGATCCTAACCATTCAAACTCAGTTTCCTGCTTACCAATACTGATAACAATTCAAACTTATGAAAATAAGAATTTATATTTAAAAAAAAACAAAAATAAAAGAAAAGAAATCACAACAAGCATTTAGTGTGCTCTAACCCTTTTAGTTTACATATCATATTCATAGACTTGTCTATCTATATCTAACTTTTTTAAGTTTGAATGAAATTGAAAAGTGTTGATATCATTTGAAAGCTTATATAGAAAAACTAAACATGATAACCTCAGTATAAGTTCAATATTAAGTTTATTTAGAAAGTATTAAATAAATTTATCTAATCATAAATGGTGGTCCAATTTATACCCAAATAAGATTAAAGGGATTGTATTATCCTAGAAAACACATATCCAATCTAAAAAAATGTTCCAATATTTTATTTACACTTTCTTTACATCTAGAAAATGCTGTTTAAAGGGTTGTTTAACATCTGAATGGATAAGTACTGAACAAGTAAGAGGTCTAAACCATTAAGTGTTGAACCAATAAGAGGTCCGAACTATTAAGACTTAGTTTACTGCTTACTTACTTAGAGGCAAATGTCTGACTGATTTTGATATCTGTCCCACCATTGAGAGCTGAAACAAATAGCTCTAAACCACCTTTTACTTGTTTATAATTAACATAACCCTATTGGACAAGTCTTTTTTTTCTCTCTTTCATTATATAAATAAGAAAATAAGTAGAAAATGTTTAAAATAATAATTAATGGAAGCTTTTCTTCTTTTGCTTTATTTAAAGAGAAAATTAATACAAAGTTACAAACATTACCACAAGTGGAATCTTGAGAGAAGTTTACATTTTTTAAAGCAAAATAACCAATCATATTCAAAAGCAACCAACAAGGTCCTTCCTAGCCAAAGGCCGAGAAGAAAGCCACAATAACAACCTTACAACAAAAAGGTAAAAACAGAACAAAAAGACGAAAAAGGACATGGCAGTACGGTAATACAAAGAGAAAAAACTCTAACTCTTCCAAAAGTGAACTACATATAGTTGATTTGTCCTCTTTCTCTCTCATTCATACCACAAACCACCATTACCCACCACTATTACCACGGATTTAGCCACCATGACAACCATAGACCTCTACACTGGCGGACAACCACCACAGCTCCACCAGAAACCCCATTACTTCACATCTAAAAACACCAAGCCCTTACTTGTTTGCCAACCGCCATCACCACCACACGATGGCCACATCCACCAGCATACTTTCTTCACTATTGACAAACACCACATCACCACCACCACTTCTGTCGCCGTCACCACATCACCACCATCACACAACCGCCGCCACACCACCACCAGTGCCGATGTCAACCCACCTTTAACCACCATACGACTGCTACAACCACCAACATACTTTCGTTTATAATATCTCACTCTATATCTTCATTTATTTCTCGCTCTAGAACCCTATCCTTTACTTTCTCTCTTTAGAACCCCAGTCATTGTCTTCATTTTCGGTAAGGACGAATGGCCGAGACCATGGCCAGCCTCCAGTTTTTGATTTCCACTCTATCTCCCCCTCTTAAAAGTTTCTCTCTCTGTTTGTATCTCTTTCTCTTTCTATGTCCTTCTCTCTCAAGCTTGTGTGTGTATCTATGTGTTAGAATGAAAGAATGAAGCATATGTGATAAAAGTATGGGTGAAAGAGGATAAAAGAAGTATGTGTAAGAGTATGGACCAATCATTTAGCGATCTATGGAAGATTTTGATTGTAAAATATACAATAACTACCCAAAAAAACCCTAAAAATGTATCAGCCTCAACTACACATCATCTCTCTTTCTGCTACACCCCGACTCTCTCTATCTCTAGAAAAACAATGTTCTATGTTGTTCTAAGGTGGGGTAGGGTTGAGATCGGTGGTTGTGAGGTCTTTGAACCCCATTTTTAAGATACAACCGTTGACGGAGTTAAAAATCATTTTACACTTCTTCTTGTAAGCGTGATATAGTTCTTAAAATCTTGTCTAGTTTCATTTTTTAGGATCGGTCTTTGATAGTATTTATGTCACATGCTTAGATTCTCTGCAATGTATAATATTCACGTCACACTCCTTCCACCTCTTGCTTCCGTAATTCCCATCGAAATCCAACTATTTGGGGTTTTAATAATTTCTCCTGTCGACCAACTACAATAATCCTTGGGTTTTTTCTCTTTTTTTCTTACCCCTTACCAGATCTGTTAACCACTACACTCCCTCCTTCGACCACCAACATCCACCATGCCGTACAACCCAACACCACCCACCCCCCATTTCGAACACCACCCAACCCTAACCATCGTCTAGCCACCTTCGATGCAACTTACCTTGGAGAATGAAGCAAAAAATGCAACTTTCTTATATTATGGCTTGACTGTGATCGTGAAGGTGAAAAGATCGCACACGATGTTCAAACAATTTGTAAATAAGCTCATCCAACTCTCCAGGTTTTGAGGGCACATTACATCGCACTAACCGAAAAGATCGTTTAATTATTTCAGGATGAGTTTCAAAAAAACCATGAAGAAGGTCGGAAGCCTTTATCTCCATGGATACATTAGTTATCCGCGTACAAGTGCTGATGCCTTTACGGAAGATTTCAATAAAAGAATACATGTAAACAAACAACAAAAGCATCATGTGTGAGGCACATATGCTATGCAACTCCTTACAAAAACAAAATTTCAAAACATACCTAGTGGAAACACGTATGTTGACAACACCCATCCCCCTATCCACCCAAAAAAGATTTTGTCTGCACATGAATGGGAAAAAAATAATGTGTACGAGCTAGTGGTGCAACATTATCTTACTTGTGTTTCTAAAGCTGCCGTTGTAGCTAAACTACAGTAGAAATTGAAGTTGCGCAGGAGATGTTTTCATCCGTGGGCTGCAAAATAAAAACTAATGTGTTGCATAATAAAATCTAAAATTTATTTGGATATCTACACATTTGAATCATGTAATGAAAATCAATCTTTAATCCAAGACTATAAATGTCATGATGAGTTCACTCCATCGTTAGCTTTTGCACCAGTGGTTACTAGTCCACTAGACTACTTAACTTAATATGATGTTTTAGATTGTTTGGACAATGCTCATACCATGCAGATAATTGATAGGCTCTTTGATATTCGAGATGAGTCTAAAATCTGATTATAGTGAAGAAGAATTATGAGGAACACACAAAATATAACAATAAAACTCACTAATATTTGATTTTGCAATGATGAAACAATAAACCTATAAAATCTCTAAATTTGTGTTGCCTATAAAACCTTAATCTCTATCTGTTTTCAGCCTAAAATGTGTGTCTATTTAAGTAAAAAAAATAAATCCCTTTTAGACAAATGTAATACATATATTTCATAGATCAAATACACTTATTTGACTGGGGCAAGTTTGACCACCACAACTTGAACTTCACATCAATCCTTCGCTCAAACTTCTCGTTTCACATGTCAATCCTTTGTCTGAACTTTTTGTGTCAATTTACGTGTTGACTTTGGCTCGTTGGTGTTGACTTTGTTAACATGGCTTATTGATAACATTAGACTATCCGATTAGACCCAACAATTCCTAATTATATACATTAATAATCATTTATCCATATAAATGGGCAAGAAAACCTTTACAATAAGAATCAAGTACAATTGTATGTTTTATAAATAAAAAACTAGGAACAAACCCTAACATGAATTAAAACTAATAGTAGTAATCATCTCCGAATGTTAATGATGCAAAAAATCTTAACAATCAAATGTTCAAAACAATACTAACAATCAGTTCATGTAAGGAATAAAACTCTAGAACTCACCATCCTAAACCCAAAATTGGCCAAACATGGTTGTGAAATTAATCTTCAAATCTTCAAATTCTTGTTGTCGAATGCTCAATAGATTCAATGGAGATGATTCGGAGTGATTAGAATTCAATAGAAATCAAGGATGATCTATTTTGGAACTCCTAAGAGTGTTTTTATTTGAAAAAAAAATCGAAGCCCAACTTAAATGGTTATAAATGGTTTTGAACCGATTAAACCCTCAGCGACCCGCAACATTTCGACTCGTCGAAGCCGACTAGGCCCATAAACGACTTGTACTGTTTCAACCCCCAAACCGGCCTTGAACAACGTGGACGGTTCCGAATCGACCGGGCAAGTAGACGACCTGCACCGTTTTGACCCGACTGGCTCACTGACGACCTGAACCGGCTCGTTAATGATCCAAACCTTTTCAACCAGACCAGGACTGTTAATGGCCTGTGATTTTTGACCCAAACTGGCCCATTAACAACCCGAACGGCTTCGACCTGACTGGGCTGCTAATGACCCGGACCGCTTAGACACGAACAAACCTGTTAACGACCCATACCATTTTGGACCTGACCAGGTCTATTAAGTACCTGAGCCGTTTTGACCCGATTAGGCCCATTAACGACATGAGTCGTTTCGACCCGAGTAGGCCCATTAAGGACTCAATCGGGTCCGTTAACAACCCAGGTCATTTTGACTTTACCCGGACCCTTTCGACCCGAACATGTCTTTTAACGATCTGAACCGGCCCGTTAACGACATGAACCGTTTTGACCTGAACTTCCCCATTAATGACCCTAGCGGTTTCGTATCGACCAAGCCTGTCAATTGCCCGCACCAATTTAACCTGACCGGGCTCGTTAATGACGTGATCTGATGCTTGTGAGTTTGAGGGCTAGATCGATAGATTCTAATTACTTTGTATACCGAACACACCAAGACTGGAGTTGAGATTCTAATTCCTACAAATTCCATTTCCTAGTAGAATATATAAATTTTAAATCCAATTCTTTTAAATTCTAATTCCTATGCAAATTTCAATTCCAATTTCATTTCATTTTGTAAACTGGATGCTACCTTAGAACACTTGAATACTTTATTCTTGTGCTTTTTTACATGAATTCTTAACACATTAAAAATTCGTTTATTGGTTGTCTTATACTTTTATAAGTTTTAAACATCCCCTGGATATTTAAGAAATATCTCTTCAGTTGTTTTTTGGCAACTGATTATACGTTATATGTATATCTAAACAACCTTCTATTTTACATATTCTTCATTTAATATACACACCCTATAGAGTACAAACCGAGAAAGTGTGCAAACGAACAAGAACCAAACTGTTAGTAAGGTTCAGTTCAGTTTAGTTTAAAGTTTTAACAACTTGAATTCATTTTTGGAAAATAAAATACCGCTCCTGACAGTACGTTTAGCTCATGATTTAACACAATTTTCTCAAAACCCCATTGACCAAAAACAAATTACAAATGATATTAAGGTAGAGAGTGTCTAGTTGCCAACATTCACCGCTATAATTTGCTAACGTGCACAGTTCTAATTTTGCTAACGTGCACCGATTTTTTTTTTTTTTTTTTTTTTTTTTTTTTTTTTTTTTTTGCAAAACCTCTTTTTTATGGTACTAGGTCTTAGCATATATTATTATTATTATTATTGTTATTATTATCCTATTTTAGGAATGTTTTGTCTAGGGTTTTGATGGGCTCCTTAATCTCATAGCCTAATTGTAATTCATCTCCCTATATAAGGGGATGTAATCTCTTGTTATGATTCATCAATAATAATATACCATAGACCACTTTTATGGTATCAGAGCTACGACTCTTTTAAACCTAATCGCCGTCCGATCCTTTACCCCTCTTTTCCAATTTCTTTTTTTCGTACAGCATGGCCAAAGAAGACGATCAGTCGGACTCGTCTGGTTTGACCGTTAAACCTTTGCCCCTTCACCCGGCTTACTCTATCACAAATATACAGAGCAAAGTCCGCACACTAGATGGCAAAACCGTGACTTACACCTCCTGGGTAAAGATGTTTCGCCTCCATGCCATCGCCCAGAAGGTTCTGGCATACTTGTCTTTCATAAAGAGATGAACGATATAGCAATATTTGTCTTTATCGTGAAGATTTTTTTTCCTTTAAAGGATGATGATTTTGGTACTGGCTACTTATACCGAACCAATACTTTTGTTGAAATAATAACTATTTCTACTATATCAATTTAACACTTATAGGTTTTTTTTTGTATAATTTGTATACTTGAATATGTTGCATGAGATTTTTCCAGGTTACATTTGTTGATATGTTGGATGGCTTTGTTGCTGACTAGGATGATAGCTGACTAGGATGGTTGCTGACTAGGATTGAAGCTAGAAAAGATGCACGAGATTAAAGATGCACGAGATTATTGTTAATGGGCTGGAAGTGTTCGAGTTTATTAAATATAGTCTGGATATATTCGGAGCCCAAGTAGAGTCCAGTTTATTAAATAAATAAAGGCTCAGTTGCATAGGTCCATCTCTGGCCCATGTTTGGTATGGACTGGCCACGTTGGCAATCCACATATCATTATACGAAGCTGAGTTAATGGCTCAGATCTTCTCTTGATGTGTTTCTTTTATTTCATCCAACGGTGTCTATTCCTTCGGTTGTGTTTCTTACCGAAGCAGATCAGCTGACTATTTAAGTTCTCTTGTTCGTACTATTCTCAGTTTACGATTCTTTTTCTCTTTTTGTACCTCTTCTCTCAATTGTCTAAGATTAGGGTTTCTTTAAGATCTTTGAACATCTTGTTCTGATCTTCTAGTTTGTTAATTCTTTCTTTGGTAGATGATTAGTGGTCAAGTCTTGATCAGAGTGTTTTGAGGTAGAGATTAGAGTCTGTTTTTGTATTGTTCTTGTTTTTCAATCTTTGGGTGTAAACGTTGTTTCTGAGAATAATAAAGTCTAGTAAGTCTTTGATATCATGTTTTTGACATGGTATCAAAGCCAGGTTTAGATCGAGTCCTGATATTGATTATCTTGGGGATCTCTGTTTAGATCTGTTGTAGATCTGGGATTGTTCTTCCGTTGTATGCTCGTGATTGATTGATTCAAGAAGGTTTGGATCTATTTGGAAGCTGATTGTTGCTTCGATCCTGATTTGCTAGTTTTCTGCTCTCTGATACTTAACCCTAAGTGAAGGTTAAGTATTACGAGTTTATTGGCGAACCCTAACTTGGGAAAACCCCTCGGTGAGATCGTTCCTTTCTTTTTACTTTGATTGTTGAGTCTAGGAGCACTGTCCGGGTTAGGCGGACCGGAGTTGGCTCAATAATTGAGTCTATATTGGTTGTGTCTGTCTAGGTCTAGAGGCTCCCGAGTTAAGACTTGCGGTGGAACCCTTTTGAGGATCCACTGATCTGGATCACTGACTCGGCTTCGCCTGGTTATTTGTGTCTGTGGGTGTTGTTTGACATGTTTCTTGTTTGTTGTGTTGATTGTTTGGGTGTTGTGTGTTTACTTGCTTCTCTGATTAGTTATTGTTTAAGTCATGGGAGATAATGTTGATTCTGCTGCCGGTGGTGGTGGTGAACGTGATCTTGTTGTGAATAATGAGACTCTAGTTAGTAAACTTGATGCTAGTGATCCATTATACTTGCATCCATCTGACTTTAGCAATTTGACTATTGTAACTATAAAGTTAACTGGTTCTGAAAATTACTCAGTATGGACAAATGCTTTAACACTTGCTTTACAAGTTAAAAACAAATGGGGTTTCATAGACAAAAGTTGTGTTAGGTCTGAAACAGATAATGTTTTTGCTAGACAATGGGATAGATGCAATTCTATTGTGTTAACTTGGATCCTTAATTCAATTAGTGAGGATCTTTATATGGGTCATGTTTTTTCTAAGTCTGCAAGTGATGTGTGGGTTGAACTTAAAGAAACATATGATAAAGCAGATGGTTCTGTAGTTTTTGATTTGTACCAAAGAATAAACTCTTTTACTCAAAATGGTATGTCAGTAGCTGAATACTATCACAAGTTGAATATAATGTGGAAACAATTAGATCAGATTTTACAACTGCCTGCTTGTACATGTAATGCTGCTAGAGAATTTAACAATTTTAGTAGTATGATAAAGTTAATGCAGTTCCTCATGGGTCTTGACAGTGTGTACCAACCTGTTAGAACAAATTTGTTAATCAAAGAGGTTTTACTATCTGTAAAAGAGGCCTTTGCAATTGTTTCTAGGGAGGAATCCCATAGAAACTCTCTTGGGACAAGTAAAAAAGGACAAACCACTGTAGGTTTTTTTGCTAAAACAAACTCAACTTCTGATTTTAGTAAAAGGGCTAACAAGTCTAGTGGTCAAAACCTTAAATATACACATTGTGATAAAACTAGACATTCAATTGATAAGTGTTTTGAATTGATTGGGTATCCTGCATGGGCTAAGGCTAGAGGAATGCATAATATGAAGACTGTTGTGAATAATACTAGTAATGATAAATTTGATGTTCACCTTTCATCTTTGACTAGTGAGCAAGTTTCTAAACTCTTAAGTTTGATTACTAATAAGAGTTGTGATCCTCCTCAAAGTCATAATGTGTCAGGTAACTTGTTTTCTCCATTTTGTGCTAATGTACATATTAAACCTGTGTTTTGTTTTAATGTCAATAGTAAAAGGAATAGGATGGGTTGGATAATAGATTCTGGTGCAAACCAGCATATGGTCACTAGTGAACATGATCTAACTGACTGTATAGATGTTTCTGATTTAAACATACAAGTCAAACATCTTAATGGTACAAATGCTTTCGTAACTAAAATTGGAACCCTAAAACTTGGTAACAATGTTGTGTTACATGATGTCTTTGTGGTTCCTGAATACTGTGTTAACCTGATTTCTGTGCACAAACTTGTAAAGGATAATCACCTATATGTTGGGTTTTATGAACATAGTTGTTATATTCAGGATTTGTCCACAAAGAAAGTCCTGGTGACTGGTAGTCAACTTGAGGGCTTGTATTTCTGTGGTGGATCATACATTAGTAATAAGGTAGGTTTTTTGAACAAACAGTTTGAGTTATGGCATGCTAGATTAGGACATCCTTCTGATATTGTCATTTAGAAGTTAGAATCTATTATTGGAGAGGTTGGTTCTAAGAGTTCTGAAGTGCCTTGTGATGTGTGTCACAAGGCAAAACACCATAGAGAACCATTCCCACTTAGTGATCATAAGTCTTTGGATATTGGTGATCTGGTACATTTGGATGTCTAGGGACCATATAGGGTACCAAGTAGAGAAGGTTTTAAATACTTTCTTACTGTGGTTGATGATTATTCTAGGGCTGTTTGGGTGTGGTTGATGAAGCATACAAGTGAGGTGTTTAATTGTATACAAGAATTTGTTAACATTGTTAAAACACAGTTTGAGAAAAATGTTAAATGTTTTAGAAGCGATAATGGATTAGAATTTGTAAACAGTCAAATGTCTAACTATTGTAAAACATTAGGAATATTTCATCAAACCACTTGTGCTTACACACCTCAACAAAATGGAATAGTTGAAAGAAAACATAGACATTTGTTGAATGTGACTAGATCTTTGTTATTTCAAAGCAATTTACCTGTTAGATTATGGTCTGAATGTGTGTTAACTGCTGCTTATTTAATCAATAGGACCCCTTCATCAGTCCTGGATGGAAAGACTCCCTATGAACTCATGTTAAAATTTAAACCCTTCCTAGGACACCTAAAAGTGTTTGGATGTTTGTGTTTTGCTACTGTGTTAAATGAGTCTAATAAGTTAAGTGAAAGATCTGAAAAATGTGTGTTTATTGGATATTCAAATGAAAAGAAGGGCTATAAAGTTTATAGTCTTGATTCAAAAACCATCTCTTATTCAAGAGATGTGAAATTTTATGAAAGTATATTTCCATTTAATGACAAATTAGTTTTTCAAAGATTTAATGATAACAATGTATTGGAAGTAGACTCATTAAACTTTTTTAATTCTTTTGAAATTGAAACATAAACATCTGAACAACCTGAAAAGCCCAATGATGAAGGAAGGGTCTCAGGTATGAGTGATTCAGGGACACATGATGTAACATCACACAAATTTTCTTTATATATATATATAGAACTCCATCGTTTATTCATCCGATTCATGTTTACAGTATCTTTACCATCCATTATGTTAATTTTTTTGTTTAAATAATGACTTATAATCAATATTAAATTGGATTGTATTAAAAATTCTGATTTAAAAACGTTAAAAAAATGTTTGCCTGTGCCAGGATTCGAACCCGAGTCCCTGGCGGGCTAAACCTTAACCACCCCACACAAACCACTACACCATTTGGTGTTTTGTGATGTTAATTAAAATCAATTAAACTTAAACCCTTTCAAGGTCCCTTAGTCAAACCTGAAAAGTCAAACGTAGTCTCCTAGTCAAGTCAAGTCAAAGTGTTAGTAAATATGGTCTCCTAGTCAAGTCAAAGTGTTAGTAAATATGGTTTTCTAGTCAAGTCAAAGTTGTTCCTAAATTCTAGCCTAGTCAAAGTAGTCCCAAATTACAACTCCAATTTGTACACTATTAATACCATAGCCTACCATTCAACTCTTTATACCATTCAAAAAAAAAAAAAACATTATTATCCCATCTCCCACATACTAAAGTTTACATCCATCATTATCTCCTCTAGCTAGTTCCGAGTTTTCCAAGGCATTATTACTAAGTGTTTGCACGCTCAAGAAAACGCACGAACTCATTAAGCACCTAAGGTGAGTTTACAAAGCCCCTTTTCCATTCACTATTTTTTTTGTGGTGAAACATGTTACAACATTCAATTTACAATTCAATCACAAGTGTCTATGTGTTATTCTATGTTGTATTATGTCTTAAACATTACTAGGGTAAGCACAATATTCTAGCATAATCATTAACATTGATCAGCCGACGGTATACAATGATAGATCTATTGGACTGACAATCCTACCCGGATACGTGTACCTCCTACATAGGTAGCGTGGGTGATTGTTATCGAATTTATAACATAATCGAGTGAACCATGAGCGTATGGGATGGACCACAATATTCTAGTCACAAGGTTTGACTATGCACTCGATATACCCGATGGTTTTGTTTTCACATATGGACTAGACTTGCCATGACACTCGAATTGTACAAGTTTTTATTCAATATTCAAACCTATGTAATTCTCACCAACTTTTGTTGACCCAAAATATTTTCAAACTTAACATGTTTCAGGTTATATTTGCTTGAAGATTTGAGTTAATGCTTGAAGATGTGTAACTAGTATTTTTCATTTTGAGATGTACAAATTCTTAGAACAATTGTATGTAATTTATTTAAATCATTTAATGAAATTTATTATTCACCATGAGCTACCGAACAATCATCAATACGTGACATCCCGATGTTTCCGCCATCGGTTGGGGTGTTACAGATTGGTATCAGAGCCATGGTTATAGGGAATTAGGTTAGAAAAAAAATAATCTAGTCTATAACCATAGGATTTTAACCAGTACTTGCTTCTTTTACTTGCAACCATCACAAGATCTACTCTTAGAATAGTAGGACAAATCCTCAGGTTTAGCCTGAACCACCTTGAAGATCTCGTCGAAGTTCTAAATTTTAATAACGAACACGTGCAATCTGGAAGGGTGAACGCCTGTATTCTGAGTTTTCTGTCTAGGACTGGCATTGCGCATAAATCCCAATCAGACGAGGGACCCGGATGCCTACCTGGGAATTCTCGGGATGAGTGTTCACTTATAGGCTAAAGCATGTCTTCACTATGTTATTAGAATCTAGAAGTTTTGATAAGTCAACGTTTTCGTTTATTCGTTTTAATTAATGAATAAATGATTACACTCACTTTCCTTAAACTAAGCTCTAAAATCTCAAAATTTTACAGCTTAAATCAATCTCATTTCATAACCATCTATGGATTTCTAATCAATCACACTTCACCTTACCATCTTAGCCACTTTTTAAATATTCAACACCCTACCCAAATCATATTATTTCATTTCTCCACATGTTACTTATTTTTTAAAAACTATAACCTCATACCTTAGCACAAACTAAAGATTTCTAAATCTTGTTGTATTTTCATTACCTAGTAACTTTACAAAGTACATATTTTTGTCAAAAGATGTCCTCGAACTTAAATTCAATTGTTTATTTATTGACGTAAAAAAAAACAATTTTCTATATAATGCTTTAAACTATTAAAAATCACTTAATAGAACCTTGATCTTCAAAACCTAATGTCATGTTTGAAATCTCCAACTAACGGGAATATTTTAATCAAAGCCCACTTAGCTTGTACTATTTAACAACTTTTGCTTTATGTATAAAACCAATTTTGAAAATAAGATTTTTTTATCCATAGGAATAATATCTAGTCTCTAAATTCTCCATCGACACTCACTCATTTTCAACTTGTTCAAATTTTTACAATATTTGGCATATACCACAATCATGTTTTCTTATACACTTGATTATAACCTTTGATCCAAACCCCAAAATTTACACTGCTACATAATCTCCTTACTATAAAATAAACTCTTTATCAACTATCTTCACATTCACTATCTCTCACAACCTTGATTCTGCTTCAAGATTTTTCATCATCCTCTCAAGAACTAAATTCATATCCTTCACCTTCTCACACATGAGCTAGTTACCGATGATAGCCAAACTATTGAAACTTGATTGTGTGTTGCATCAAACATAATCCTTAGTTATACATGAGGATTCGACTATCTACCATATTTGAACATTTGAAACTAGAATTCATGGAACATAAACTATTTGCTATAGACACACCTAGAGTCATTAACCTTGTCTAGGGCAACTCTATTACAACTCGTATGCTATACTTGATACTTGATTGCTTACATGTACATATTATCAATTTGCAATTCATGTGTGTAATAATTGGTACACTTAATCAAACAACTAATAGAGGATGAAGTACTTGCTCAACAGTTAGTAGAGTACCAAATAACCTACTCAACGATTGGTAGAGGTCATCATGCCTGCTCAACAGTCGGTAGAGCCCCTACAACCTGCTCAACGACTGGTAGAGGCTATCGCACCTGCTCAACAATCGGTAGAGGTTCTTACTCACTGACTGGTAGAGGTCTTTTTCTTGCTCAACAGTTGGACTTATTTTTGGATACATTGTATACGATTCAATCACAAGGCTATTTTGCATTACTTACATGTGTGTTTAGAGTCATAGAAGGACACAAAACCCTAATGTAAGGTAAATTGGTGATTGCGGTCCGGAACGTAATCATAAATTTACAGGTACATTAAGATAGTGTGAAATTCTATTAAGGTTTTGGGAGATACCCCGTATGTTTTCGAAGTATCAGAGGTGTGATGGGTTAGCTACGGTACACCCCATATATAAACACTAATGATACGTGGAAAGAGATCTGTAGGGTCAGACCAATAACAAACCCTAGTTATTTGGTAGTCCATCTAGCATTTATGGTTATCTTATACATTCCTTAAACTCTTACCCTACTCTAAACCATAGTCACCCTAACTATCCTCAACACTATTCAAATGTTTCTTCTTAAAATAAACTTCGGGACGAAGTTCCTAAAAGTAGGGGAGACTGTAACATCACACAAATTTTCTTTATATATATATATATATATATATATATATATATATATAGAACTCCATCGTTTATTCATCCGATTCATGTTTACAGTATCTTTACCATCCATTATGTTAATTTTTTTTTGTTTAAATAATGGCTTATAATCAATATTAAATTGGATTGTATTAAAAATTCTGATTTAAAAACGTTAAAAAAATGTTTGCCTGTGCCAGGATTCGAACCCGAGTCCTTGGCGGGCTAAACCTTAACCACACCATACAAACCACTACACCATTTGGTGTTTTGTGATGTTAATTAAAACCAATTAAACTTAAACCCTTTCAAGGTCCTTAGTCAAACGTGAAAAGTCAAACGTAGTCTCCTAGTCAAGTCAAGTCAAAGTGTTTGTAAATATGGTCTCCTAGTCAAGTCAAAGTGTCAGTAAATATGGTCTTCTAGTCAAGTCAAAATTGTTCCTAAATTCTTGCCTAGTCAAAGTAGTCCCTAATTACAACTCTAATTTCTACACTATAAATACAATAGCCTACCATTCAACTCTTTATACCATTCAAAAAGAAAAAAAAACATTATTATCCCATCTCCCACATACTAAAGTTTACATCCATCATTATCTCCTCTAGCTAGTTCCGAGTTTTCCAAGGCATTATTACTAAGTGTTTGCACGCTCAAGAAAACGCACGAACTCATTAAGCACTTAAGGGGAGTTTACATAGCCCCTTTTCCATTCACTATTTTTTTTTGGGTGAAACATGTTACAACATTCAATTTACAATTCAATCACAAGTGTCTATGTGTTATTCTATGTTGCATTATGTCGTAAACATTACTAGGGTAAGCACAATATTCCAGCATAATCATTAACATTGATCAGCCGACGGTATACAATGATAGATCTATTGGACTGCAATCCCACCCGGATACGTGTACCTCCTACATAGGTAGCGTGGGTGATTGTTATCGAATTTATAACATAATCGAGTGAACCATGAGCGTATGGGATGGACCACAATATTCTAGTCACAAGGTTTGTTTATGCACTCGATTTACCCGATGGTTTTGTTTTCACATATGGACTAGACTTTCCATGACACTCGAATTGTACAAGTTTTTATTCAATATTCAAACCTATGTAATTCTCACCAACTTTTGTTGACCCAAAATATTTTCAAACTTAACATGTTTCAGGTTATATTTGCTTGAAGATTTGAGTTAATGCTTGAAGATGTGTAGCTAGTATTTTTCATTTTGAGATGTACAAATTCTTAGAACAATTGTATGTAATTTATTTAAATCATTTAATGAAATTTATTATTCACCATGAGCTACTGAACAATCATCAATACGTGACATCCCGATGTTTCCGCCATCGGTTGGGGTGTTACACATGATAATCAGCAGTCCTCTTCTAGTGTTGTTGAGCAGAACAACAATTGTGATTCTCCTAAACCTAGTAACACTAGAGGACAGGACATGGCTGAACATGTGAGGACTGAAAATGATAACACTTCTGTATCTGAGGGCAATGATTCAATTTTACATAGTGTCAGAAGAGGATCTAGGGAGACTGCCCTTCCTAGGAAACTGAATGATTTTATAGTAGAGGGTAAGGTGAAATATGGGGTAGAAAGGGTAGTTAACTATGCCAACTTAAGTTGTGAAAATAGGGTGTTTGCTAGTATCCTAAATAAAACAGTTGAGCCTAAGTCTTATAAACAAGCTGTACTTGATCCAAATTGGATTAGTGCAATGAATGATGAGATTGAAGCTTTAAATAGGAATAATACTTGGACTTTGGTTGATCTTCCTAAAGGAAGAAGTCTTGTAGGTTGTAAGCGGATCTACAAGATAAAATACAAGTCTAGTGGGGAAATAGAAAGGTTTAAAGCTAGACTTGTTGCCAAAGGCTACAGTCAAAAGGAAGGAATAGATTTTGATGAAACCTTTTCCCCTGTTGTCAAGTTTGTTACTGTTAAAACTGTTATGTCAATTGCTGTTCAAAATAACTGGAAAATGTTCCAATTGGACATTAATAATGCTTTTTTATATGGTGATCTAAATGTAGATGTATATATGTCTTTACCTGAAGGTTTCTTTTCTGAACATGAAACAAAGGTTTGTAAGTTAAACAAATCTTTGTATGGGCTGAAACAGGCCCCTAGGATGTGGAATGAGAAACTTATTAGTGTATTAAATAGTCTTGGATTCTGTCAGAGTAAATGTGGTTATAGTTTATTCTTTAAAATCTCAGAGACTACTACTATTTTGTTACTTGTATATGTAGATGACATTGTTTTAACTGGAGATAGTGTTAGTGAGATCAATGATGTCAAAACTTGTCTTAAGGAAAGTTCTTAATAAAGGATTTAGGAGAACTAAAGTATTTTCTAGGATTAGAGGTAGTGTCCGTTGATGATAAGATTTTCTTATCACAAAGAAAATACTGTTTAGATCTCCTAACTGAGTATGGCATGTTAGCATGCAAACCAGTTAGCAATCCTTTGGAGCCTAATCACGTCTTAACAAATGTTTGTAATGATCATTCAAAGGTTTCAAATAACATAACTAGTTATCAACGACTTGTAGGAAAGCTTATATATCTGTCTCATACAAGACCAGATATTTCCTATGCTGTTCACTATCTTAGCCAGTTTATGCATAAGCCAACTGATGCTCATTTAAAAATAGCATTCAGATTGTTGAGATATTTGAAAAGGGCTCCAGGGAAAGGAATTTCCTTTAAAAAGGACATCAATTTTGATCTTATTGCCTTTTTAGATTCTGATTGGGCTAAATGCACTATCACAAGAAAAAGTGTGACTGGTTTATGCATATTCTTAGGAAGTTCATTAGTTTCCTGGAAAAGCAAGAAACAGTCTACAATTTCTAGGTCTTCTGCTGAAGCAGAATTTAGGGCAATGTGTTCTACTTCGTGTGAAATCTTATGGCTTAAAAATTTGTTGAATGAATTGCATATTGATGTAAAATTACCAGAGCAGTTGTTTTGTGACAATAGTGCTGCATTGTCCATTGCAACAAACCCTGTTTTCTTTGACAAGACAAAGCATTTCGAACTTGATCTACTCTTTTTAAGGGATCTTGTGTATAAGGGGTTGATTCAAACGGTTAAAATTAGTTCAGAGCAAAATGACTAAAGGGCTTGGTGTTGCTCATCATGAAGAAATGTGTAACCTGTTGAAAATAGAGGATCCATTTGGGTGTTAAATTGTGGGGGGGGGGGGTGTTGAAATAATAACTATTTCTACTAGATCAATTTAACACTTATTTGTTGCTGACTAGGATGATAGCTGACTAGGATGTTTGCTGACTAGGATTGAAGCTGGAAAAGATGCACGAGATTAAAGATGCACGAGATTATTGTTAATGGGCTGGAAGTGTTCGAGTTTATTAAATATAGTCTGGATGTATTCGGAGCCCAAGTAGAGTCCGGTTTATTAAATAAATAAAGGCCCAGTTGCATAGGTGCATCTCTGGCCCATCTTTGGTATGGACTGGCCACGTTGGCAATCCGCATATCATTATACGAAGCTGAGTTAATGGCTTAGATCTTCTCTTGATGTGTTTCTTTTATTTCATCCAACGGTGTCTATTCCTTCGGTTGTGTTTCTTACCGAAGCAGATCAACTGACTATTTAAGTTCTCTTGTTCGTACTGTTCTCAGTTTACGATTTTTTTCTCTTTTTGTACCTCTTCTCTCAATTGTCTAAGATTAGGGTTTCTTTAAGATCTTTGAACATCTTGTTCTGATCTTCTAGTTTGTTAATTCTTTCTTTGGTAGATGATTAGTGGTCAAGTCTTGATCAGAGTATTTTGAGGTAGAGATTAGAGTCTGTTTTTGTATTGTTCTTGTTTTTCAATCTTTGGGTGTAAACGTTGTTTCTGAGAATAATAAAGTCTATTAAGTCTTTGATATCATGTTTTTGACAACTTTCGATACAGGTATAATGATATTTTTCTTTATCTTAGAGAACCGAACAAATTTTGTCTTAATATCAGTACCGATACCATATTCATTTAAATAGTTTTTTCAACGTGACAGTATAAAATCCATTGAAAAATAAAGTTGTACTAGCAATAAAACATTTATTCAGTAACGTTAGTCTTTCTGTTTCGGTACATACGAAATTCAAACCACGTCTCGTGCCCCGGTGGCAACGCACAACAATTACGGCTCTAGTTTCACGTAAAAAAAACTAAGCTAAAAATAAATTGTTATATATATTAATTCACAACAGTCGGTGGAACAGCCGACTGTTGTTTATTCCGCTTTTCACCACAAACTTTCCTTATTCCTCTTTTGGCCACTGTATCTAACATCAGCCCCTTGCCGATCACGTCTATCCTTCGCCGTCTTCGTCTTCGCCCGCTGCCAGCTCGCCGTCTTCACATTCTTCACCGGGCGACGGCCATGCAGTCCTCTCCCCCCGATTTATCGTCGGCTCTGCTGTCTGCTCCGTCACCACCGCCACACCCCGCCACCTAACAGCCGCCTACGACAATGGCGGCGAGGGTTTTGCCGCCGTTCCGGTCAAATCTCCAGCAACCTGCTTTCCCCTACATGTTCAGATCTGAGACATCCGAGAGCACGTCGATATAGAGAGGGAATAAAACGCTTGCCTTTAAAGACAGAGAATTGGAATGTTGGAAGTTGGTGAACGATAATGGCAGCGGTTGTGGCGACGTGTGGTGTTGGACGTGGTCTCGCCTCGACAGTGGTCGTCGTATCGCGGTAGTAGTGACGGTGATGTGATTCAGGCCAGATAAAAAGTGGTTTTGTAAATAAATAGAAAATCAAAGTTGCTTTGAGGATGCGTCAATTAGGTCAGCTGTTGTGGTGGTTGTGTCAATGGCCGTGTGTGGTGCTTTTTTAGGTGGCGTCGTGGTGGCTCTGGTGGCATTTAAGTGGAAGGAGATGAAAGCAAAAGAATGTAAATGTAGAGAGAGGGTGTAGCCATAGAAAAAGAAACTCCTATGTCAATGACAGTGTATACTGTATACATTAAAGAAACAAAATAAAAACAAACCATATTTGGTTTTCTATTTCCTGTGTGCTGTCCCATTTATCTATCTATTATAATAGTTTTTTATTTACAACAAACTCTCTCACCACTCCACCAAATACATTTGTATATGCAAGGACGTTAAAAAAAACATATATCGAAGTGTGTTTTTTTGTGAGTTGGTATAAAGTGTGTGAGGGTGGGGGCGTAACGGTTGTCATGAGAGTATGGAACCATTCGGTTTTAGGTTCATAGTTAAACACAATATTATTAGATATTGGTAACTGAATATTGTATAGCAAAACATGGATGTGAGTGCTTTGCGTCTACAATTAAAACATTTATCTTCCGTCTAAAACAAATGAAATAGGCGTATCAACTTGCGTTACGTGTGCTACGTAGTCGTATCCATATGTCTTTCGTATATCCCCGTGCGTAGCACGGGTGTAATCTACTAGTTAAAATAAAATAAAAACAAGTACCACATAAAACAAGATGAATGTTGTTAGTACAATTCAACTTTGGCAACTCATCCACATTCGTTGACTATTCAACTTCCAATAATATTATTCCCTCCTTATATTCTTCACAACACAAACCAACGGTTTTTCAACGACAAGAATATGGAAACAGTCACTGGAGGATCTGTTTCTCCATACAAACTACTGTTTCGAGCCTTAACTCTCATACCCATCTCTCACTACCTTCTAATATTGTTTCTTGTTTCTATTGTTTATGTATACAATCTACTGGAAATTCATATCTTACAAGATATTGTTGGTGGGCTTAGAGGGGATTCTGTTTCTTTGAGCTTTCATTCGTCATCTGATTTGTATAAAGAAGTTGTGTCCAAGTGTCAGCTGCTTCATGGCAGGTTTGTTTGATTGTTTTGACTTTAGTTTAGCACTTCAATATTTTGAAGACAAAATAGTCATTGACTTTTACATGCAGAGAAATTTTGTGGCTAAGCTGGAAAAAAAGTTTTTTTAGAGGGGGTAGCCGGCAAATTTGAGGGCTAAGTCGGTAGAAAACGCCGGCTAGACTGTATGGTGGTTAATGTTTATTTTAGAGAAAGGTCGAAAAAGTTGGTCAAATATGTATATTTTAGTAATTTACCCTTTTAATTTGGGGTAACCGGATAGTATTTTATATAAAATTAGGTGAGAAAAATGAAGCATATATGGATTCTAGTTACTATTTAGTTGGTTATTTTTTTCGAAAATTGAAAGATTATGAAAATTGGTTATTATTAGCTACCACCTCACCTCCTAGTTCAAGTTGTTTTTTTCAAACAAATAGTAACTAGGATTCATATATGTTTCATTTGACTCACTTAATTTTGTAACAGAAAAATTAAACATGTATGAAAATAGTTTAACAAGATTGGAACAACTGATGAAAGTTGAGTGACTCACAAATCAGATTACTAATTTTCACTGGTGTGTGTAGATACTTGGCTACTCCCTGGCTTTCGAGTCCGCATCTTCAGACTATTTTGCTGAATGTTTTAGTGAAGACTCCTAGTTTCAGCTACAAAAGGTAGAAAGCTTACATTTGTTTTGCTGTTTTGGTTGATATTTGTAGAGTTTACTGTATGTAGCCACATTATGTTTTTACACCTTTGGTATTTAGCAAAGTTGTGAGGAGTGACTAACGCGAAATGACCATGTTTTTGACTTTTTGTAACCGGCATAGTCATATATATTCCTACATAACTAGAGTGCTGTTTGTTACTGATATTATGGATGATGCTGTTTGAAGTCGTTTAGCATTCCGGTTGGATTCATGATTCATATAACAGTGTTACGGCTCTCATTGAAATTCATGAAATGACACCTATGTCAAGGATAGCAAATTAAAATTAGGTACTAAGCTACCGTTTCTTATTTTATTTTTTTGCTATTTTCAGAGAGATATTTCGCACTTCTGATGGTGGAACAATAGCATTGGATTGGCTGATGAACTCTGATGGTAGTGACCCCTCTTTTTCTATAGCTAATCCTTTTGAACAATAATCACATTGATACGATAATGTAATAAATTTATTCACAATGGCTTACATGAATATCTAGCAGCTTAATTGAAAAAAAATGTATGGGTGTTGACTGCTGAGACAATTATGCTTGTGTTGATGCTACATTCTTTGTTAGCATTCATTTCTCTTGTTGAGATTCAAGTAGGGCTGGAGTTCAATATTGTAAACACAAACTAGTGCGTGTAGTAGTTTGCGTTTTGTCTCTAATCATTTTTTTTCGACTGTCTAGTTTCTGAGGCAAGCTTTCAAGTCAATGGAACCAATACGGTTGCTGATATTCCTCTTGTGATAGTAGTTCCTGGCTTAACAAGTGATTCTAAATCCCCTGTAAGTTTGTCCATCTTGCATTAAATAAATAGAATTTTATCAGTGGTTTTATAAATCCAACCTAAATATAGATAACATTCATATGAAGAGAGCTTGTAGTTGATGTAAAATTATGAACATTATATATTTTCTAGGAGACAAAGTCTCCCTTAGATGTTTTTTATATTTCTGATAGGTTTCTACATCTTGTGGATTTAAATACATTTTTTCTTTTAATATTCTGTATATTCCATGATATATATGGCAGTATATTAGGATGATCGCGTACAATATGGCAAAACATGGATGGAACGTTGTTGTAAGCAATCATCGAGGGCTAGGAGGCGTTCCACTCACTGTAAGTATATACTCTATCAAGTCGCTTATTTTCAAATTCATAATCGGACTGAAAATCCGGTGAATGATTGATTCCTTCGGCTAGACAAATTAGGATATAATAGAGGTGCAAATAATCTGCCAAAAATGGATCAATTTGAGTTAGTTTATATCGCCAATTGACTGAAATGGATACGCGTCAAACAAGTTAAAAGCATTGCCGGATCTTGAACTTAGTTTTCGGTAAAATCTTGGGGGGAGGGGGGACTCAATACATACAAAATTTTTGAAAACCTGTCACCAGTATTAAAATTAGATCGTTTGACTTCTCCAAGCAGCCAGTTCTGCCACCATTTGAAAAATAACATAATGTCATGTTTTACATTTCCCTTCAACCAACAATTTTGTCATTTGCTTGTGCAGTCCGAGTGCTTCTACACTGCTGGAAAATCAGATGATTTAGGCGAAGTAGTGAATTATCTTCATCACAAGCAACCCGAAACGTCCCTTTATGCTGTTGGAACTAGCCTTGGTGCCAATATTCTGGTACGACTGTATATAAGTTTCTTGCAGAAAATCAATTTTATCAGTGATGTCCGTTAATATTTAACAAATCATTGGCAACTTTTCACGGATATCAACATGTTAACTATTTCTTCTGCATGTCATACATCTGTTATTTACTTTAAGGTTTTGATCAATAATGGTTGATCTTGCAGGTAAAGTATCTTGGCGAGGACGGGGTTAATGTACCTCTCGTTGGTGCTGTATCTATCAGTAATCCTTGGGACCTTTTGGTTAGTGCTTTATTTAAACACATTCTCGTCCGTTTTAATTAATATCCGATTCATACACATGAACATGAAGCACCTCTTTATTTGGCAGATCGGTGACAGATTCTTCACGCGTGCAATTATGCAGAGGTTCTATAATAGAGTTTTAGGGAATTCTTTAAAAGGGGCTGCAAAATTGTATGTATTCAGTATTCTTTACTCGTTACCTTTCCATCGAGACATCCAACTTTCAGGTTTACAGTTTCAATGTTTCTTTTAGGCACCAGGAAACTTACGCTCGCCTTTCAGACTGGGAAGGAATTGAAAAGGTAATCCTTTCTTGATTTTTACATAACTGCCTATTATAACACATTTTTATCTAAATGCTTAAGTGAATATATGTCATCGGTCAACTCGGCTTTGCTTCAAAAAATGAAAGCATCAAGTATCAGACACACTATATAGTTTGATAATATAATATATATTTTTATAAACTTTATCTCAATAAAAAGCGTCTATGCTACTGAAATCCAGTTCAGGTTTCATATATTCAAAGGCTTTGATTTATAATATCTTTACACTCCAATACTTTGCATATGTGTGTGTGTGTATGTATATCATGAACACACTGGTTTTGATTTAAAAAAATAAATAAATTTAACTTGACATGTCTGTGCAGTCGCGCTCAATTCGGGATTTCAATAATTACTCTGCTCGAATTGCTGGAAATTTTGAGGTAACTCTCCTCTCTTATCTATATGTATTACTCGTTAAATATCTTTATGCATACGCATTTTGCACTGATTTACCAATAATACCATGTTTATTATTCTCCAGACAATTGATGCATTTCATAGATGGGCTAGCAGTGCCCGTTTAGTTACCAATGTGTCGGTCCCGCTTCTCTGTGTTAATGCCATTGACGATCCTGTCTGCACTGATGAAGCCATTCCTTGGGATGAGATTCGGTATGAAGATATACATTCTACCTTATTCTTTTCAAAAGTTACTATCTCGATAAGCATAGCTTTAATCACATACTTGAACTTATGCCTTAATAGAATGTAATCTGTGTGGTTTCTATATATGGTTACATAATATCTTTAGACTGATTTGGTGAGAGTTTTTTACAGGAAAAATAAAAATATTGTTCTTGCTACCACGCAACACGGTGGACACATTGCATTTTTTGAAGGAATGTCGGGAAAAAGCTTGTGGTAAAATTCTGTTATTTTTACTTTGATACGTAAATACAAAATGTTCATCAGCAGTCACAAGTGATTTTTATATATTTTGCAGGTGGATAAGGGTTGTCGAAGAATTTCTTTCTAATCTGCATGCTAGCCCGACGATGAGCAAACAACAGGTACGCATCAGGAATGCTATACTCAAATTATAAAGAATAAACTTCTCGATTTTATGTTATAATTTAAAAAAAAAAAAAAAATCATGTGGCATAGAAAAGTAATTTCCAATCAAAATTTGGTTAAACTGGATGCATTTTCGGCCTTTGCCTCTAGCCATATTTAACTTCCAGTTAATTACGACATAGCCACTGCGTAAATGTTAACGATTGAATTATTTGATCAGTGATCCGTATATTCTGTTGTTATAATAACAGATGCAAAAGTTTAAAGAATCGGATTCACTATCTCGAGACAACAAGAAGTTAGTCTAGCTTCTAACTACTCAGGTTCAGTTATTTCCTGGCTGGAGTTCATATGTAGATTATGCAGTAAGTCTGCCCAATGCCTCTTGAGATATTTTCAGAGTTGGTTCTTAGTTGAAAAATCGCGGAAAAGAGTTTGAAAGCTCATCTTAGGATCATTTAGTTGTTCATGTAAATTGGTTTGGCAGTTTTTAAATTGTACCCGTGAAAGTAGTGTTATTTGTAACATGTTATTGTGAGGACCTCTACATTCTTCATTTATATTGTCCAAGGCAATTTTACTTCTGCATCATTTATTGAATTTGAATAGGAGATGTTTGAAACTTTGAAGAGAAGATGTTACTGAATAATGTCCGTAGAAGTCTGATATTGAACGCGAGTTCTGTAAACATGTGAGATCTGAGATCGAAGATAACGGTGAGTTAAGGATTTGGTAACCAAGTCACTGATTGACTTAACAGTAAGATAACTAGAAAAATGAAACCTAATAAAAATATCAGTTCATTCAGTGACACAAACCTTGCTTTTTTTTGGAACGTTCAACAATCATGTCCCAAGATTTTAGGGGGGGTGTTTAAAATTGTATGTAGGTTATTTGGCCTTGGTGATGAAGCTTGTGGTCATACACAAAAATTATAGGAATTGATGACATGGGTAGCCCAAAGCAAAAATAATAAACAATATTACAGAACAATGCTTAAAGGGTTGAAAGCTTCAACGGTTTAAAAGGCAGGAGTATCCTAAGTCAAAAAGATGACTTGTCCTATCACCTTTTCATCGAGTAACACAACCAGCTGTTGATGGAGTAACAACACCAAACAGACCGCAGGTCAATAGCCATCGCCGGCTATTAGTGGATTGTCCTTTTGTTGCAACAAGGTCCAAGATAATATACTTTCCTCTAATAGAGAGTCCTCCCCTCTATAAATCAGACCTGTCTTCACAGATCTGATCACACCATCTCACATCACTTACACTCCAAACTTCTTATTCCTTTGGTCCTCACACGTGGAGAGAACATTTCTCTTCACTCGGATCCTTAGAACAGCCTTTTCTGGTTTCGAGTACATCTCAAACCAGAAATCAAAAGCATGAGCAACAATAAAATTATCTTGAACCTCCTTCTACGTTTGCAACGTAGAAGGACACCACGACCTGCGTTAGGCAGATCGGAACCCCTGAACCCCTGAACCCTTCCCGTGACTCAGAACCAACGTTAGGCAGTTATTTGTTGTAGCAACAGGAATCATAGGATAAAAGCAATATATATGCTTTAAATCCCACAAAGAATGAACCAATGCCACTGGATTTATGCATGCTCTGACCATGTCATGTTTTTATAAGCCAATCGAAGTAATCCGGAGAGAGATATAGATTATAAAATTGATGTCTCATTCTCAATCAAAATATTACAAGACAATGTGTCTTTGTTGGCATTACCAACTACATGGTAATTAACTACTCGGTAGATGGTAATAATAAATTATATAAGTTTTATGTTGAATTGCTGAAATCGTCCCTCAGGTTTGGTGAAAGTTGCCACTTACGTACATACTTGTGATTTTTTTGTCATAACCGTACGATGGTTCCAATTACTTGTCACAATCGTCCCTGGCACTAACGACGTCAACTTAGTCCAGTTAAGTCAGGGGTATACTGGTCAATTCACATTTTAAAGTTTTTTTTTTTGCCAAATTCGTCCCTCCCCAATTTGAATGTTATAAGCCCCAAATCGTCAATCACAATGACTTTGACCTAAAATCTGAATCGATCTTTATGCTCTCAATTAACGATGGTATGGTGTGCATGTGGCTCTACAACTAGGATTCGTACTTTGTGGACGAGTCAAAACCTAGGTAGAAGTTTTTATTGCTGCAACAAGGGATGTGGTTTCGTTGGATGGTTATGTGAAAAAGACGAACGCCAACTACACCTAGAACACATGATTAGGAATTTGAAGGCTTAGAATAGAAGGCTTAGGGCTATTTTTGTGGTTATTATTTTGTGTGTTTTGATGTATCAGTTTATGTAATTGACCAGTTAAAGGTCGTATCTTTATGTAATAAATTGTTGAATGTTAATGAAAATCAATGTTCTTGCTGTGTATACCATCTTTCTAGTTTTGTTTGATGATTTGTTATGCCAATTTAGTGAATGAGGTACAGCTAGACATACAAATAATATATAAACAAAACATTAATTACATTCATAAACATAGATGCAAAATACACATGCTAGACATAAACATAATAGATAGAGATCCAGTTAAAACACACTAAAAGACATACTGCACAAAGAGAGACATAGATTCAAAGTTATGTCACTTCTATTGACAGTCGTCATCCGAACAGCAGTCCGAATCTGTGGCATGCTCTCCTTCATAGGGATCATGGTACCACTTGTCCGAATCTGTGTTGTCATAATCATAAGCCTTTTTTAAAACCTCTGGATCATAGTCTCTAGTTGGATCATCTTCCTCTTCGGATGTGTCACCTTGACCATGAAGCAACCCAACTTGTTGCTGATCCTGTTTCTGATCCTCATCATCTTTGGATTTGTCACCAGCAGCCGGATCAACCTCTTGTTTCTGAACCTGCACAACTCGTGAATGATCAACCTTTTGCTGTTTTTGATCATGCACCCTCAACAGCTTCTACCCTTTTCTTATTCCATGTTCTTTTGTTATGCCTTTTCCCTCCACATATTTTACAAGTGACAGTAGCCCCCTTTCTTCCAATTTTTCCTGTCTTGTTGATGGCATGACTCATCTCTTGCAACTCCACAAGGTCTTCCAATTTTTCCTGTGCAATTTAGGAGGTATTAAAATGGTTGGGCATTGAGATGGTAACCATATGTTCCTACCATTTATTGGCTCAATGGTGTTTGCATAAACCTTTTTCCATGTTTCAAGCCAATAAGCCTTATCAACTCACTGTTCAACAACACCATCACCCATCCCATTCATGGCCATGTTCCAGATACAGGAAACTGCATGTCTACATGGCATGCCAGTTAATTGGAACCTCCTACATGCACA
Organism: Ambrosia trifida; assembly: GCA_028751855.1. Taxonomy (NCBI): domain Eukaryota; kingdom Viridiplantae; phylum Streptophyta; class Magnoliopsida; order Asterales; family Asteraceae; genus Ambrosia; species Ambrosia trifida. Next base: position 56,123,404 of record CM054128.1, on the reverse strand, counting down.
ACTCCTCTCATTCAGATTGACAACCATTTTCTCAAGTTCTGACCCATCTACCTGGCATGAACCAAAATAAAAAAAAACATGTGAGGCCCTTTTCACACATAGCTAATGTATCTAAGATATAACCATTACAAACCTGATACTTCCCATTTTCACACCAAATGGCAGTGTACTTAGCAGCTTTAGACATGATCTTTTGCAACATTTCTGTTGCTTTTGGTGTTAAGGGCCCATCACATTTAGCAATTTTGTTATGAACAACACAAATTCTCTTCATCAGATACTCCCTAATGATCTCAAGGCATGTTAATATTGGTTTGTCCCTAGCTTCAAGCAACTCCTTATTAAATGACTCACATAGGTTGTTCAATAACACATCAGTCCTGGGCTTTTTGTAATGGACATTATATTATATGGTAAACTATCAATTTAAACACACAAAACAAGAAATATAATGTATAAAACATACCATTAAAAAAGGCTCTTGACCAATGCTTCTGTAGAATCCCTTTCAAATAAGCATGAAGGGCCTTGTCCTCCATTAAGATCTTTTCCATAGCTCTGTCATGCTTATGGGGGTGTTGTTGCACTAGCAACATCCCACAATAGGTTCTTATAAGTATCACCTTTCCATTTAGCCTTCATGTTTTCATGGATATGTCTTAAGCAATATCTATGTTCAGCATTTGGTAAGAGTCTGGCTATGGCAGATATTAGACCCTGCAATTACAACATACAAATGCAAGTTATAAAACAATTACAACATAGGTCACTTATAAAACATTGACTATTGACATACCTTTTGCTTGTCACTTATAAAACTGAATTGACTATTGACCCCAATATCCAGGTCATCCCCCAAGCATTCCAAAAACCATGTCCAGCTAGCCATCGTTTCAGCCTCTACCACAGCATAGGCAAGTGGGTAGATCCCATTGTTTGCATCGACCCCAACAGCTGTCAATATCTGTCCTGGGAAAAGGGCCCTTTAAAAAACAACCATCTAACCCAAGGAGATCTCTCCCACCCATATTAAACCCCCTTTTTAATGCCCCTAAGCATATGTATATCCTACTGAACTGTCTTGTGGGACTGTTTGGGTCAGGTTCAGGTTCAGGTTCAGGTTCAACATCTAAATTAATGTACTCACCGAGGGGGGTTCCCCGGTTTTAATCCCGTTGTTACTTCAGCGTGAAAACTCGTGTGAAGGCAGTACAATTTTCAGGGAAAATCCACTAAGGCTGATGATCCTGCACGGGGCCCGATAGAACATTGTCAGGCCTGCCTTGGCGGGCTGTCGGTTAAAAAACGGACCGACAAAGTGACAATGGGTCACTCATAACGAAAGTCACCTTTCAAAAAAAAATATATATAAGTTTGATAAATTCTTCCATTATACCTATTGCATCCTCCATTCTTCTCAGGGTTAACCGATTAGACCCTTTTGCTTTAACCCTTTCTTCCTCGACACACAATTCGACAATCTATGATAGAATCAATGATGGGTAATGACGACAGCTATCGAAGGTAGTTTGGAGAACCATTATCTGAGAGGTAATGTGTTTGTTTTGCTCATTATCACTCTTAGTCTCGAAGGCTCAACTGATCACATACTAAAGTCCGATGTATGTTGGCCTCCATTGATGTAGTTGGAATCCAATTCACTGCAAGCATGAGTATTGTTAAGCAACATGTGCGGGTGGTGTTGAAGTTCCTATGCAACTGGATCTTCGATCCAAGGATCGAAAGGCAGATGGTACAGAGGAGGATTGAGTAGGGTATTTTGTGGTTAGTGTATATAATCTAATTATGCCTAACATATTTTTGATTATTATGGGTTTTTTGTTGAATGGTCTAGCCCTAACTTTAACCCCAAAAAATCTAACATTAAGATAATAGCAGTTAGAAGGAGGGGGACTCGATTGGCAAATTAAATAAGGCCGTTGGCTACATTCTGCCCAAAACTATAGGAACTCAAATAATAGTTTACTATAACAAATAACGCTCCACCAATCTCGGTGGCTTCATGTGATATCCCGCATTTTTAGGTTAATATTTTAACTAAACTCTAGTTAATTTATACATATATTCGTAGCATTTTACTTGACTATGGTTGGTTAAGTGAGTTGCATGGTACACTGTTATAGGTTAATAACTGCATAAACGGTTATTCGAGGAATTACCGGATCGCATATACGAGTAAATGACCCCGAGCGTTGGTGAAATAACAAAACAAATATTTGTAAATAACTCATTTGATATTATTTGCAATTATGTGCTTACATGAATTTATTTGTGAACTTATGTGTAATTTCATATATTTAATTGAAATGCGTTACTAAGTTCGTAACCAACACCCGATGAACCGAGAAGGTAACTCAGGTCATAAAATAATAGGTTTGATATTTAAAATGTTAGTAGTAATATGCAAGCCCAAATAGTAATAAAAAAAGAAAAGAATAAGTGGACAAGCCCAAGCCTTAGGCCCAAAGCAGCCCACACCCATCTGCAGCGCGCCGCGTCACGCGGCCAAACAACCCAAACTCCATCGCGTGACGCGAGGGGGTGTCAGAAGGCCCAAAATTGTGAATTTGTTATAACATCGATTTTTAACTCCAAATTTCTCATAACCACAACCCTAATTCACTTCTAAACCATCCTTTACGAAAACTAATCATCCTCAACCTCTGCAAAACCTTAAAAACAAGATCCTAGGAGCTTAAGACGTAATAGGGTCATTAAACGAAGAGCTTGAGGTATAACAATCATTCCCTTGTATGTTAATCTTCTCAATCTTGTTTTAAAACCTCAAACCCTATTTTGTCCAGATCCGATGTGAAGTTTTAAAACATAACATGAGTTTTTAATAAAGATAAACATGATGATTTAACATGATCCTATGATTATGCGATGGATTATGCATGATTACTTGCATGTGTAGATTATTAATGATCTAGAGTTTGTTATAGTTTATATTCATGATTAATCTTGTGAGTTTGAATCTGATTAACATGTTAGAAATGTACTATTGCATGATTTTGATGTTGTTAGGTTGTGTTATGGATCTAGGGTTCGAAAATAATGACTTTATGCATGTTTTAAAAAGTGGACAAATTCGATGTGTTAACTTGTATGAGTTATAATGTGATCTTTGAGTACTTGATTTGATTATTACATGATGTGAGGTTTTCAGAAAGTCCAAGTTTGCGTGCTTTCGGTATAGTTTGATATTTATTTGTGATTTTATAAGAATGGATGTCAAACATGATTTTCATATTTAAAATATGGGTCAACTTTACAAGGTCATAACTTGAGTTTTACAAATAGTTAGACTATGAAATTTGGTCAGTAGCTACCTACATGAGTTTAAAACCTTTTCCAATTGGATTCATCTTGTTTGGATGAACCTATGCTTTTTAGTAATTTTTCTTGTAAACTATCGCAGTCAACTTGTTTTTAAAACCTACATGTAGTAAACGATTTTTCATAAATTCTCAACGAATTTTTGTCACGAAATAAAAATAGTGACATGTCTAGTGAACATGTGTGAATGTTCAGTAAATTTTTGTCAGTCTAGTGTGTTGATTTGATATTTTATAAAAATTCGTTTTGACAACTCATAATCTTCCCTGAAAACGCAAACTAGGGAAATCTTGCATATGTTCTTAGTTGAGGGTTTTATGACTTGTATGTGATTTATACATGTATGTAAACTTATTTGAATCATTTATGGCATATGTAATAACATGTAAACGTATTATTCACCAACGGGTCATTAGGACACTTGTTGCATGCGGTTAAACTTGTGTCACATAAACTTTTCACAACATTAGATGTCATGGACAAAACGGGTTTTGTTGTGCATTGCATATACACTTGTACTCATAGAGTAACACTTATAATAGAGAGTCTTTAGCGGTTCACTATTACGTATTTGTAGTTTGGATATAAGCTCAATGCAACCTAAGATGAGTTTCACTACCACTTACTCAAAAGCATGAATCTCGTGAGGGACCACTTTATCCCTGGATTGGGACTACTTTGATTCCAGAAGTGAATCTATTTTAGTAGTTTTTGCACTTTTTAGGTCCTTAGTTAACTAAACGCAACTGTCTCATTTAAAGTCCTTACTTTTATATCGAATTAGTCATTGTAGGTGAACGAGGTAATAGTCGATAGCGCTATTAGGTTATGCAGCAGCCACACACCGTGCTTGTGTCACGGGTGTGAACATTTGACCACATATTACCATTGTCGATAGACTTTGATGGAAGACAAATTTTCTGTCAGTTTTTGGTACCACCTGTTTAGTTACTTAGCATGGGTTAGCTACCCTTGACATACGTTGAAACTAGTGTTTGTTTACTACTTTAACTGTTGGTTACCTTTATTTGTGAACTCACCAACTTTATGTTGATACACTTAGCATGCTTTTGCAGATCGCTAGGTGATTGTAGCACCCCAACCGATGGCGGAAACATCGAGGTGTCACGTAGTGACGATTGTTCAATAGCTCATGGACTAAAAGTGCAAATTTTGATATATTGATTAAGTAGTTTATTACATTGAAAGAAAAATACATGATACAATAATTCTCAAGTGACAACTAAAACTGAAATACAATGAATCCAAAATCTAAGTAAAAATTCCAAAAGCTTGAAAGTCATCTCATAAATAAACTGAAAAATGTACGAAAATAGTATATGTCAATACAAAAATGTATTGGTTAGCATGCTTGTTTGAATACATATAGTAGAAAAAGAGTTTCGCAATTCACGTGTTATACTGTCTACAATTTAGTGTTCAAGCTATGTACAAATGCTACCCAAAATCAAACCTTTGTTCATAGAATCAAGAGTCACATATATAGTATTCGCTCATAGTAGGCGATGAATAATCGTTCACGCATAACAATAATCAAGTACTATTTATTGCTATGCTAGGCCGCCCAGCGGTTAATGATTAAGGTCATAAGTACACACTATCAGCGATCAACAAGTAAAACACATACAAGAATTGCGATTGTGAATATATGATAAAACATGATTAAGTGAGTGAAGTAATAAGCGTACATGAGTCACCCCAAAAGTGTAAAACATGAAAAAGGGGAAAGATATACTCACAGTTTGCGAAAGCGATCGAAAACCAACTTAAGCGGTCGTGAGCTAAGTAATGGAAATTCCGAGGAATTCAACCTATAATGTATAAGAATACTAATAAGGAAATGTCTAAGAGTCTAAAGTATCTAGGGTCTAAGGCATTAGGGCTTGCTAGATTGATTTGGGGAATTAGAGTTTTTTTATGATAAGTCGCGTTAATGTAAAAAGTTGTATATCACAAATAATATATGAAAGGTTGTAAATGTGGTTTAGGTAATATAATTATTACCTATTGAATATTTAGAAAAAAATGTGTTTGAATAATTAAGAAAAAATGATTTAGTTAATTACTTTAACTAAATTAAAATAAATACAATAATCATAAACGTATAAATAAATACTTATGTGTTACTCAATGATTCAACAAATAATAACTACGACTTTCAAACATGAGAATATTTCTATTTTATAAGCAATGTATTTATAAAATAGATGTTAATTAGTATAAATAAATATATAATTAATTATGTCTAATTAAACAAAAATAAGACTAATAATTCAAGACATGATCCAAAAATGCTCTTTTTATAGAAAATGGATGATTTCTGATGTAAATTAATGAAAATAATTTTCTCACAATGTTTATAGACTTATTTATATTTAAAACTGATTTAATGAGATTAAATCATGTTTAAATGATTAAAAATATGAAAATCAATAAAAATAAATGTTTTCTAAACCAATAATTTTTATTTCAGTTCATGATGATGAAAAATAATTTCCCAAAAAGTTTGAGATGAAAATCATTAAAAATGAAATTTTAATCAATTAATTATGATTAAAACCATTTAATTCAATAAAAGTAAAAATAAGACATTTTCCAGAAAATAAAAGTGTTGTAATTTTTTATGAGGTGTCAAGAAGCTATACCTAAATTTTAATAATTTTTGGATCAAAAATGAATTTATTATGAATATTTAAAGATTTGCATGTATTATAATAATTCTAAAAAATAGAATAGTAAACAATATGAATTCTATGTTAGAAAAGAAGGAAAAAAAAAAGATGTCCATGCCTGGGTTTGAACCCAGGTGGACTTGATGCACAAACAACACACATACCACTACTCTACTACAAGTTTTGTTATTCAAAATCAGAATACCATGTATTTATAATTCTCACATATTATATCATCTTCTTCCCCAAATCTACTAAGCCAAGAACCCTAACCCTCGGGTTTTCTATTAACCCGAATTAGACTAGGATAACATCAAAAACCATAGGGCTTTCAAAGAGTAACGTATAGGTAACAAAACGGCTAAAGAAAATCGAACTTACACGAACGTTACTGGCCGAAATCAAGGGTTGCAGGTCCACGACTTTTGAGGTCAAAAACCGGTGATTCTGGTCTCCCTTTTAATGTGTTTTTTGTGGGATTTCAATGGAGTGAGTGTAGAAACGATTTGCAATGCACGGTTTATGTATAGGTCGATTACAATGTAACCCGGATTTTAAACTCGTTAATTACTCATTTGATTCACGTTTTAAGTTTGGTAATCAATTGGTAATTACGAAGAAACGCTCACAATACATTAAAGTAAGTTGATGGTGTAATAAAACGTGGTTATTGGATGTGGCCGGAAACTCTCGCCGGCGGCGAGTCTCTGCCGGAAAAACGAGATAGAGAGAAGGAGACAATCAGACTTTCAAAAGTTTCCCAATATGGAATAAATGGTCCTTCACAATTAACTAGGTTAGATTATTGTATAACTAAGTTAGTTTTCTTTTATAAAACTTAACCAAGTTAAGTTAGTTTAACCAAAAAGTTTCTAAAACTTTATAAAGCTTGGAATTTTTTTTTATAATATCCACTCCGGGTGACGTTTCAACATACTCATTTGATAAAAACGTATACCAAATCCATAATAACTATAAATGATAAATTTTTAGTTTGCTCTAAAATTAATTTTGAAAACGACGAAACTTACAGGGACTATAATGGAAATATTTGAAGGGCTGTTATTGTCAATTAGATGAAAGACGAGGGTGACGGATGTCACAGTCTCCCCTACTTTAGAAAATTCCGTCTCGAAATTTCTTTCAAGTGGAGGCTACTATGAAACAAAAGGCGTTGTAAAAGTCAAGTAGGTTTAAAAAATTCATCATTTATGATTTGACAAAATTTTAAATAGTTGTCTTATTCTAAGTAAAAGTTTCAAAATCTTTGACAAATGACCCGAGGTTAGAAAGTTGAGAGTTTAAATGGGAAAGGTTTTGGGAATGTGTAACTGGTGAGGGGCAGAGGTACTAATGAAGCAGTCTCCCCTACTTTAGAAATGTTTCTGACTAAACGTTATTAAGGACATGCAACAGAATTTTGACTAATAGAGAGTGCAAGGGTATACAAAGTTTAAGGTTTTCTGTAGAGATGGTCAAAAGAAAGGCTCCAAGGAAACTAATTGAAGATTATGTAAACCGTCTGGTCAGTCTTTGTCGGTTTGAGACTTGGAGAACACACTGAAGCTGAGCACGGCCGTGCTTGAGGAGTGAGCACGCCTGTGCATGTCTGGAACTATCATTTTTGCCTTCTGTTGACTGGTAGACCTGGGATAGGTGCACGGCGTGCATAGTAATGAGCGCGGCCGTGCTTCATCTGGATCTTCTCCAAAAGTCTTCAAATCCTTGTCTTTTTCGCCTGTTTTTGCTTCTTTTCACTTCTCACCTTCAATTCCTGCAATTATCAACAAAGGAGAACAAAACGTGACAATGCCAAGATAAATGCATAAAACAAAGTGATAAATAGGTGAGAATATGCATGTAAAATATGTTAATTTTGGGACTCATCATATCACCTCACACTTAGACGTTTGCTCGTCCCTAAGCAAACCAAACCTAGGCAATGTAAATAGAGTAAAAATAAGTGAGCATGTTGTGACGAGTCACAACAACTCACCTCCAATGAGTCCCACCTACTCAACACATCCTTGGTGGATGTTTTAGAAAGCCTTGGCGCGCCTAATAAAATCTTCCCTCAAGTGTCTACTTCATATCATCCTCACTTTTCACTCGAGTGGAATTTTGGGGTGATCACTCTGATTCATCCCAAGGCACGCACAGATCATAGGCTTGTACAAAATCGGATCTCCACCGTTGTATAATGATGAGAAACTGCAAATCATAAGGTCTTTTGAGGGGTGAAAAATGGTATAGTGATATAATGGGTAGGAAGGGGATCTACTGTCGTGTCTGGCTCAGGCGACAGCTGCGACGTAATGGGCTGATGTCAAACTCTAAATAATGGGCTTCATGAAACTCCTCCCCCGAAGACTTACTGCTCTGACGTCTCTACTCTACGAATCTTTCGGTCTTCACACCTAATCACCTCCGCTAGAAATATCCTAGAAATAAACCTTTAAATAGACTTGTTTCTTTTTAGCCCGTTTATTGTCGAACTTCTTGACTTATTCATCAAACTTTTTTTTAACAATAACTTTGCTTTCGATGAAGCTTATTCTTTGATATGTCAACTCTGGGTGGCTATCTTTTCTTTAGTTGCCACAACTCTTCTTGATAAACACCGGGATGTCTTGGTCTTTTCTTCTTCATCTTGAGACGGCCCAAGAGTGTCCCAATAGCCAACAACACGCTTTCTTTGACAAAACCATGACAGGGGCTAAATGTGATGGATGGAATGAAAGGAAAAAGGCTAAGGCTTAAATGGGGTAACTAGGTGAGGGATAAATTTACGGAAGGCTAATGAAAACAGAAGGGGTTTGTCCTAGGTGCCTTAATCATTTTTGCAATCTATCACCTCGAGTGCGGTCTCAAAACGCATAAGATGCACAAGTTCTAACTGTAACATGCCAAGGGTGAATATCTCTCTCAATCAAATGAAAGTGCGTCGGTGGTATCAATATATGTAAATGGGTGTGCTCGATAAGGCTCAAGATACTCACATGGAAAAGGGTAGACACTTGAGTATGAAGTAGAACCACTATGAGTTGGTTCTTTTGGCAATGCCAGCACCTCCAAAAATCCCCTATTCAGGTCTTTGGGGTGGACTCAAAGGGTTTGAAAAAGATTTAATTACTCTTTAAAAACATTTTTAAAACTCTTGCATTTAAATAGGTTTATGGTTGCTCGAGAGGTGGTAAAATTTACAAAGTTTTACCACCTCACACTTAATTCTTTGGCATATTTTAAAATTATAGATTTGCAAAAAGTATATGCCAAGAAACAAGTGGGACGCGGTTACGTCTTCCCCTAATAGGCTAATAGCTATTCGGGTGTATATCTAAATCGAGCAGAGAGAGAAAACACCTAGCATGGATAAATATAGCCATATACAACCTAAGAAAATAAAAACTACAACTACTACTAAGTCCTAATGCCGAGAGGGCATACCTGGTGGTGAGAAAGTAAAAGGGGAACGATCATACCTGAGGGTCCTCGATTGATTCCTTATCGTATGCACCAACCTCTCAACTTATTTTTCCTAAGCTACTGATCCGGGCTGCCTCCATGGTAGCGCCATGTTTCACGTCTTTGGCTGGACAAAGGCGGTCTGATCATGAATGTGCTGGCATTTCATCTACTTCTTCGTCGACCAAAAATTTAAAATATGGTTTAAGCCGATGACCATTGACTTTGAATATAACACCCGTCCCTGTCTCCAAATCTACCGCCCCGTATGGATAGATCCTTTTCACAACATAAGGCCCAATCCATCTTGTCTTCAATTTCCCAGGAAATAATTTGAGCCTTGAATTTTAAAGTAATACTTCCTAACATTCTTGGAACGGTTCCTTTCTTCTAAGCCTTCGATCATGGAACTTTTTGGTCTTTTCCTTATAGATGACGGAGTTATCATAAGCTTGCTGGCGGAGATCCTCAAGTTCATGAAGCTGGAAGAGTCGGTGTTGCTTGACATCTTCAGGATCGAAATTTGCTGCTTTCAATGCCCAGTAAGCCTTATACTCCACTTCTATCGGTAAATGACACGCCTTTCCATACACGAGCATGTACGGTGTGGTACCAGTCGGAGTCTTGTATGTTGTACGTAGTCCCCAAAGTAAATCGTCAAGACGATCGGCCCAATCTTTTCGGTCAACCCCCACGGTTCTTTCAAGGATTCTTTTGATGGCCCGGTTTGTAACTTCTACCTGACCATTAGCCTGAGGGTGATAAGGAGTGGAGAACCTTTGCTGACAACCATATCTCTGTAGTGCTTTCTCCAACTGCTTGTTGCAAAAGTGGGTTCCTCGGTCACTGACGAGAGCTCTTGGTACACCGAACCGAGCAAAAAGATTCTTCAAAAACTTGACAACAACTATGGCATGATTTGTTGGTAGAGCCTGTGCTTCGACACATTTAGAAACACAGTCTACTGCAACAAGAATGTAGAGATTCCCTCTAGATGGTGGGAATGGTCCCACAAAATCTATACCCCAAACATCGAAGATTTCATAGACCACCAATCCAGTTTGTGGCATTTCATCACGGGCATTGATATTACTGGCTCTCTGACATGCATCACAATTTTGAACTAGAACAGTAGCGTCTTTAAAAATCGCGTGCCAATAAAAACCTGCTTCATTAACTTTTCGAGCCGTATTTCCCGCGGCGTGGTGTCCCCCTGTAGGACCTTCATGACATTGACGTAGAATCTCTTGGGCTTCTTTCCCGTGAACATACCAGCGAATAACACGATCGGGGCTAATACGGAAGAGATATGGGTCCTCCCAAAGATAATACTTTAATTGGGAAAAGAATTTCTTCCTTTCATAATGTGACTGACCTTTAACAAGCATCCACTGGCTAAACAATTTGCATAATCTACGTACCAGGGGTATGAGTCAGGGTCTTTGATTCAGAGGATTTGCTCATGATGAAAGTCGTCATGGATTTCGGCTCCATTTTTTTCCGGTGGTACTTCTTCGAGACGAGACAAATGACCGGATGCGACATTTACGACCCCCTTTTTATCTTTTATTTCTATATTAAACTCCTGCAGTAAGAGAATCCACCGTATAAGCCTCGACTTTGCGTCTTGTTTGTTGAAGAGATGGCGCAGAGCGGCATGATCATTGTAGACGATGGTCTTTGACAAGATAAGATACGAACGAAACTTGTCAAAAGCAAATACTACAGCAAGGAGCTCTTTCTCGGTCGTCGTGTAATTTTCTTGGGCATCATTGAGGGTTTTACTTGCATAATAAATCGGGTGAAAACATTTGTCTTTTCTTTGCCCCAAAACTGCTCCTACCGCCACATTACTTGCATCACACATCAACTCGAATGGTAGGCCCCAATCTGGAGAAATGACAACCGGTGCTTCAACCAACTTCCTTTTTAGGCAATTAAATGCCTCAAGACAATATTCTATGAACACAAACTCGCGTTCCTTCTCAAGAAGCTGGGTGAGAGGACGAGCGATCTGAGAGAAATCCTTGATGAATCTTCTATAGAAACTGGCATGACCGAGAAAACTACGAATTCCCGTAACCGTAGTAGGAGGGGGAAGCAATAAAATCGCTTCAACTTTGGCCTTGTCAACCTCGATCCCTTTGTCTGAAATTTTATGCTCCAAAACAATTCCTTCTTTTACCATAAAATGGCACTTTTCCAAATTAAGTGCCATATTCACTTCTTTACATCTTGCCAACATTTTCTCAAGATTGCCCAGATAATGATCGAACGAACTACCAAAAAACCGAGAATTCATCCATAAAGACTTCTATAAAGTATTCGATCATGTCATGAAAAATAGCCACCATGCAATGCTGGAAAGTAACGGGGGCATTGCATAGCCCGAATGGCATCCTCCTGTAGGAGAATGTGCCATATGGACAAGTAAAAGTGGTTTTCTCGTGGTCTTCGAGGTCAATAGGGATCTGAAAGTACCCAGAAAAACCATCGAGAAAACAATAATATTGATGCCCAGCTAACCTTTCCAACATTTGGTCGATGAACAGTAGGGGAAAGTGATTCTTCCTGGTCGCGTTATTGAGCTTCCGATAATCAATACAATCCCGCCAACCCGTGACCTTTCTTGTGGGAATAAGTTCATTTTGCGCATTGGTCATGACCGTCATACCACCCTTTTTTGGAACCCCTTGGACCGGGCTCACCCAAGGTGAGTCGGAAATAGGATAGATCATGCCGGCATCAAGGAGCTTAAAGACTTCTTCTTTCACGACCTCTTGCATCTTATGATTAACTCTTCGCTGCCTTTGCACACAAGGGCGATAATCATCTTCCATAAGGATCTTGTGTTTGCAAAGAGAAGGGCTAATACCTTTAATATCCATTAGCTTCAAGGCGATTGCTTTCTTGTGCTACTTCAAAACTTCCATCAACTTTTCTTTTTCTTCTTGTGATAAATGGGCTGCTATAATAATGGGAAGTTTGCAATCTTCTTTTAAAAAAGCATACTCCAAGTGAGATGGTAATTCTTTGAGTTCTAAGGATGGCGGTTCTTCATTTGAGGGTTTGGATTTTTCTTCGGGACTTCTTTCTGGGAGTTGAGTTTCTTCGAGCTCTTCTTCAGGAAAAACTTGTTAAATGTGGTAACTTTCAAAAACCATCGGATCAGTTTCACCAATCGAGGAAGCGGGGTCTTCAACATCATCTCCTTCTCCCAAAACGTCACAGAGATAATACCCTACAATATGATCGAAGTCTGTGATGGGGGCAGACAAATCATCTTGGATACTTGGACATTGCATCATCTTCTTCAAGTCAAAACCCAAATTTTCACCATTGATTGTTACTTTCAACCTTCCTCCCCACGAATCAAGTAAAGCTAATGCGGTGTTGAGGAAAGGTCATCCCAAAATGATAGTATCACAACGAAATCCATCGGGAAAATAGTATCACCAAGACCAATCAGAACATCTTTAGCAACTCCTTGGGGGTACCGCACCAAACGGTTGGTGAGGTAAAGCTCCATTTTTGTAGGTCTTAGATCTTGCTGCTGGAACTTTTGAAATATTGAGGCTGGAAGAATGTTGACATTGGTTTGCAAATCGGCAATGGCTCTGGTGTAGATATTCTCCCCCGCGGTGCAAGGGATCAGAACTCGATTAGCGGGTAATCTTTCTTGGACAATGGCTGAACAGACTTTGTTAATGGGTATGATGACTCCTTCTTCAAGAATATCCTTTTTGGAGAGGATATCTTTCAGAAATTTGAAGTGAGCGGGGAGTCTGAGCTGAAAATCGGTATAAGGGATGTTGAGTTGTACTTCTGTCATCAAGGAATTGAACGTGTGAAGTCTTTCTTCCATGGTGGGAACAAGAACAGCTGCAACTTCTTTCTCTGCTCCTAATGGAGAATCTGAACTTCTTCCTTTGGCTCGGCTTTAGTTTCTTCCTTATCAACGGCATCTTCCATTGCATAAATATACCTGAGGTAATTTTTTATTACCTCAAGGTTTTCCGCGAACTTCTTCAAGTCAATTAGTGGCGGGTTTGGTTCCGGTATGAATTCAGGTTCTGGTAATGGTTCAGGTTCAGGTTCATATTGACTTGGTAGTGGGGGAAATAAGTTGGCTATTGAAGATGGCATGTAAGGTTCTGGGCTAGGAATGGGTGTAGGTGTAGGTGTAGGTGTAGGTAAAGGTGGAAATAATTGGTAGGTTGTGGTAAAATATATGGTGGTGAATCACCCAAGTGATACATTCTATCGAGTGCATCAGGTGATGGTGGAATAGGATCAAATGGTGGTGGTGGAGATCTAGGTGGTGAGGGTGGCTAAGAGCTTAATCGGTAACCATTGACATGGTAAACCTCTTCAACAGAGTTTTGAGGAAATGGTGAAGGGTTGTAAGGTGGTGGTTCAAATGGGGGTGAATAGTGGCTGTTGTACTCTAGAAGAAACCAGGACAAGTAGTCCTCACAGTTTTGGTAGAATGAAGGTCCACCACAATATTCACAAAACTGCTGAACATAAAACCCTTCATAGTCGAAAAGTTCTCTGTCACGAACCGATCTTCATCCATGTGATCCATCTGAAAAACAAACAAAGAAAAGCTGGAAAATAATTAGTAACAAGCAACTTAGAATCTTTCACTGGAATATGTCGTATCCCCGGCAACGACGCGAAAAACTCTGATGTCGTGTAGATTAGGTCTTTTTTAAATCTTCTTTTTAAAACCAACACTTTCTCGAAAGAATTGTCAGGACTTAGTAAAAAGACTAATAAAGCAAAACCTTTTTTAAAACACTAATCTAAGTTTTAAATTTATAAAAATAAAATGATAGCTGCTGACTACTTTAAACCCACATGATAGGCAGGTGGACCTATCATGCGCAGTATAGTCAATAGCAAGTACCGAGTATCGAACCCAAAGATACGACTTCCCATACTCAACTCTAAGCTGCTGTGATAAAAAGAAAAGATAATGAAATAAGAAAGAGAGTAAGAGTGATCAGAATAAAAACCAAAATACCAAACGAAGTGCTGCTTCGGGATCCGACTTTGTCTTGGCATGGACTAATAGTAACTTCCTAATTAAGTGGTGTAAACAAGTGCGCACTTTTACTGAACTTGGAGTTGCTACAGCATTCTCCAGTGATGTTTGTTATCGCAATACGAGCTGTGTTCTTGTTTGGAAAATGCGGGTCTCCCTGGTCTGGTAAGCTCACCTATCGACTATGACAACTAGATGACTCAGGACAGCGTATACCCAACCCCGAATAATCCAACTCCCAAAGCCACGATAATGACATCTAATACTTAAAAATCTCTATGGACAACTTGTCAGTGGCCGGAGCATGACCGAACAAGAAGCCACTTGATATCATAAAGGAGTCGTGACTTTTCCCGCACACGTGCATCCTTTACTTGGCCTAAATAACTATTTTAATAAGTGAGTGGTCTTTTAGTAACTGTGCGGCAGTATAAAGATGAGAGAAAATAAACACCATTCTCTCTCAACGCGGGTTCATCAAATCTTAGCTTGCGCCAAAGCTACCATATAGACAATGAAGCTAAGTCGCATAACTAAGACCCGACTTATTGCTAGGAACAAGTATAAAGACCGTACTGACCCTAAGCGAGATCTTGATAAGTCGTGAGTTTAAAGTTCATAACTTCATGGGTTGTTACACACCATGGGTACACTCATGAATCCTTCTCACTTATGGATTTAAAGTTCACAAATGCATGGGTTTTTACACACCATGGGTACACTCATGAGTCCTTCCCATTTCTTATCAAGACACCCACAAGACCAAAGACTAGTTAATTAGTTATTTAGTTCACCAAACAAGATTCTAAGTAAAAGAATTTAACAAGAACACAACACCACTTAACTAAAAAGAACTATATAAATCCATGCCAAAATAAGTCTTCATCCTAGCAGCACTCATGTAATCTAGCCCAACATTGGCTCTACAACAATCACACTAGCAATAGACAATGATGAATACATGGTGGTGAGTGTGAAGTGGATTAAAGAGGGTGGTTTGGATGATTTTTAGTGAACTCTCTCAATACTCTTAATCTTCAAGCCTTTATGGAGTGATCCTAAGCTCCAAAGGTGACTTGCAAGACCTCTGATGTGGCTGAAGTGTGAGTAAAACTCAAGTGAAATGGGATGCCCAAAATGTGGAGTGGAGGCCTCTATTTATAGGAAAACAGCTCTTCCACGCCCTTGACAAAAGTTTGGCACGCCCATGCACGACAACGTGTACTGTTACAGAGTCCTTCCGCGCAGTATTTGTCTGTATCAGGTGTTGCACGCCCGTGCCATATTAACTGGAACGCCCGTGCAAGTTTTTGGGAGTAACCGTCTTGTCAGTCTTTGTCGGTTTGAGCCTAGGAGAACACGCTGAAGCTGAGCACGACCGTGCTTGAGGAGTGAGAACACCCGTGCATGTCTGGAACTCTCATTTTTGCCTTTTGTTGACTGGAAAATGTTGACTGGTAGACCTGGGATAGGTGCACGGCCGTGCATAGTAATGAGCGCGGCCGTGCTTCATCTGGATCTTCTCCAAAAGTCTTCAAATCCCTGTCTTTTTTCGCCTGTTTTCGTTTCTTTACACTTCTCACCTTCAATTCCTGCAATTATCAACAAAGGAGAACAAAACGTGACAATGTTAAGATAAATGCATAAAACAAAATGATAAATAGGTGAGAATATGCATGTAAAATATGTTAATTTTGGGACTAATCAATTTGCCTTCGCATAGTTCTTTGATACTCATTTCAGTCTGTGTGACTTTTATGTTGAGATACTGATTAACATTCATAGGTTTAGGGAAACCTTCAATAGATGCGAAAGATAGTGATGATGGATCGTCTGTTAAGTAGAAAGATTCTATCTCTGGCTGTATTACTAATATTTCATGAGGAAATTTAGCAGCCAATGGTGGTATGTTGTATGATTGTGATGAGTGTGTTGATATTGTCATGCTATTGGATGTAAGATGTGGAAACGATGAAATACGGGAAGTTGGAATGGGTTTAGTTGTTGATGTAACATCTGTTGGTCCTTGGAAGAGTATAAGGGCAGTTGTGCTTGGAACATTCATTGGTGTGGTTTCAAGAGCAACAGATGTTATTTGGATTGGTGATTGATGTGGTAATGTTGTGGTTTGTCTAAAGGGATTTGTAGTGGTGATGACTGATGTTTTTGTGGATTCAGTGAGTAGTGTACAAAATACAACAGTTGGTTTTCTAGTAGTGGTGTCATCGAAAGTTGATGTTTTCATTGTTGTTTGCTGTTGTTGGCAAGTTGTTGGGAAAGTTTCTAAGGACAGCGGTTCTTGTAACATTTGTTGGGATATTTTCAGTACCAACAGATGTTGTGGTTTTAGAAGAAATAGCAGTGAATTGTTTTGGTTCCTATTTAGTAGTGGTTGAAACTGTAGTAGAAACTGGGTTATCAGATGTTTGATCTTGGTTTCATGAACATCAACATCTGTTTCAAAAACAAAACTAAGGGCAGACCCAGTTGTCCTTAACATATGATCTTTAATTGCTTTCATATTAGCTTTAGTATCCTTGTATACAGCTTCCACTTTCATATTTACCAACTCCAACTCAGAATTGTGTTTGATTTCTGCTAATTTTTGTTGAGCCTGGATTATTGGGTCAACTAATTTCCAGAGTTCATTGGTAACCTTGGTCATTTTCTCTAGGAACTTTTCCTTTATTGCCTCAAATGCTTTAAATAAGGCTTCAAGTTTAGTTACCCTTTTCGCCAAATTCTGATACTTTGAAGCATCAGATAAATTAACAGGATCATCTGCATTCTTACCAGTTGTGGTTGTATTTGTTTCAATGGTATCAGCAACTGGAACTTTTTCTGAGTTGTGGGCAGTTTCAACTGTAACAGAGGTTACAATTGTAGGGTCAACTGTTGTTTCCTTCAAGGAAGTCTGATTTGTGTAATCAGTTTCCAACTCAGAGACAGCTGTCTCCGCATTTGTAGTGGCTACTTCATTTGAACTACCAACAATATTTACTTGCAATTCAGAGAGTGTGGTCTTCTCTGCCTGTGGGCTAGGTGATTGATTTTTTTCATGAACAGTGTCTTCTGGCTGTATATTCTTAGTGATGGGTGATTGAGAGGCACTGTTTTCAGTTTGAGATTTATCAATTGCCTCAAACAATGGATTAAAGGTAGGTGGAATTTTTGGTGGTGCATGTTATGGAGACGATGGTGGAGTTAAAAGAGATCCAGCTCCAGGAGAAGGACTTTTAAACAAATGTACAACTGAATCATCTAGGTCATGATGTATGTGTCCTTGACTTACAAGATGATCCAGTTAAGAGGATATACTGACAATATCTGTGATTGTTGTTATTTCCATTGGCTGAGAGGAAGCATCAACAGGTGTTGTTTGCTGCTCTTGTGTGGCTGGAGTAGTTTCGTTTGGCTTCTGAACTTCCAGAGATACAGTGTTTCTCTTCGTTTTGCTTTGGTTTTTTATTGGTGGTTTCTTTGTTGAAATCACTGGAATGATTTCCATAGCACTGTTTGTGGTTTCATTTTCACTAGGAGCAGTTGGCTCGGCAACAGATGTTACAACAACAGATGTTGAAGCATGACTGTTTGTTTGTTTTTTAGAACTTTTACTTTTAATGGCCTTTTCTTGACCTTTAACGTCCAACATTCTTGTAAAAGTTTCATTTGATAAGCTATTAATTGTAATAGCTAGCCCTTTTTTAAAATCATTATCAGGCAACAATTTTTATAGGCAGAAGCTCAACAATCTTGGATATAGTAAGAAAGCATTACTAGATCCAGATTTTATAGCTTTCACATTAGATACTAAATCAGTAAATACTGTCTGGGATAAGTTGAAATCACTATCCGTTAAAAATGCATATCCAAGATACTGTGTTTTCAAAGGTATCTCATTAAATGATCCTGTCTTCGCAGACAGACGTATGAGAAGGGTATGCATGTCCAAGATACTGTGTTTTCAAAGGTATCTCATTAAATGATGTTGTCTTTGCAAACATGCCTTCACTCGATATTATTGTTCAGTGTCGGTTTCTCCATGATTTTCGAACAATTACACAAGTTTTAATATGATTATAACGCGTTTTATTCGATCTTAATTCTATTTTAACTTACAAAATAAAGAAATGTTTAAATACAAAAAAAAAAAAAAAAAATCCTATTTTCCAAAAATTTGTCGAGACATCCGAGATCATACTCAACCTTACATACACTTTCCAAATATTATCAAAGTGAACCAACCTAAACCAAACCGGATTCTCCATTTGTATTCATAAACTTCCAACATATTATATCGAGCTGATTCACTCAATCAACGCAGCACAAGAAATTTGTGCGCCGTGGGCTTTCAACGTTGATTAGGATTTTGAAGCTAGGTTGCCGGCTATATTGGAGACTAGAAACTTACACGTTGTTCACAACCCTATCATTTTCCTTGTTGTGACTCGATCTTCTTTTCAAAGCTTGAAATCTGTTTTCAGAAATGTTATGTAATTATAAGCTTTTTGTGTCATACACGTTGGTTTTTATCATTTGCGCCATTTTTTTTAAATCTTGGTCTTTTGAAACATATTTGATTTATAAGGTTTCCTCTTGCATTTTATAAACTTTTTTTTTGCATATTTACAAGTCAAATGTAAACCTTATTGTTTTCATATAACGGATTCAATATATGTTTTTGGGAAATGAAACTTGCGACTGATAACATGCGTTATAACAATTTTCAACTTGACTTCTCGTAAACACATGAAAGTGTAGGTCCTTTCCCTTGAGATCTTCTCTGCAATCAAACCAAACACGAATCCTAGACGCGGAGTATCTTTGATCCGTGGATATCACACAAAGAACACAAGATTACTTTTTAATGTTTTTCTTATTAATAATAAGAACCACACCGAACTTGTAATCCTAGCTAGCTCTCTCTCAAACTCTCTATGACACCAACTGACCAACCCCTAAAACCCCATGTATCATTTGCTTATATACATGCATCCTCATGGGCTTTTAACTGGGCTTGAGTTGGGCTTTTACAATACTAGCTTAATTACATATTCTAGAACTAACTTAGACAAGTTCTTCTAACGACACGAACAATATAAAGTCTTCTGTCAATAATACCGAGCGTTTGTTTATCCGATTGAGTATCTGTCACAAACTTGCACCAACAAACTCCCCCTTGACAGATGCTCTTTAAGATTATTTTTCAAATCTCAAAGTATCTTCAATTGTCTTCCACTTGAAGTCTTTAATCTTAAACAGCTTTATCTTGAGATTGTCTACCAAAGTAATTTAGAAGAACTTGGCAGATCACTTCTCTTCTTTTCTTCAACTTGTGATCTTGAGTCTTTAACAGCTCTCTTATGTTCAGCATCCCTTGAGAATTAAGTAACTCCCCCTGAGAATAAGCTTGGATTGTAAAAACTTCCACTTGAGCTCTACACGAATGCTTTACTCGATCTGAAGTCTATGTACTCCCCCTGAAACATAGAATATTTCTTCCTATATGTATATTTCTCCCCCTGAGCTGCTAAGTCTTCTAAAATCAGCAACTGTTGTTTAGAACTTCAGTGTTTTGTCGTCTTCTTGTCTCTGTTTCTTCAAAAAAAATTCTTGAATCACATGAATTTGTCCAAAAGGAGGTTCAGACCTCATCACGTCCATCATTATCATCAAAATACCTGTCACACTCAACCAACTTGTAAGTAAACCATCATCACACATATAAACTTACAAAGTCTATAAACCACCTGTGACAAAAATTGTTTTGCGGTTAAAATTCATAAGCTTTCAAAAGATATGCTGTTTTGAAAACTTTTCTAAGTGTTTTAGTAAAACAACTTTCAAAATTTTCTAAACAGTCAGATCCACCACAGAACAACCGTTTCTCGTGCATCAAATCCTGAAGCAAAATAAAATCTTTTTGGATTTTTGGATTTTTTGACAAGTAAAATAAATGAACGTAAAGACAATTAAAGTAAACTATGTACAAACATAAAAACACTCTATTTTTTGTTATAGCAATCACTGGTTAAAACGATCATATCAGCTAGATTGAGATGTCACACTGAGTTAATGTTCTAAATAACTTCTTAATGTGTAAGACTGCATTCCAAGACGATTACCAGTATTATGTATCCACATCAACAATATAACACTTAACGATTCCAAATCCAAATTAGCATTTAAGTGTATTAAACTGAATCATCTATGTTACCCACGACATGACATACCCCTGCGATCAAGTCATGCACAAAGGTTCATCGTAACAGGTGAGTAAATTGCCATTATCCATGTTGTTTACAAGGCACAAGACACGATGGTGTACAGGTCTGCATATTTCTGGATGCAACAAAGTGGCCAAACGTGTACTCAACCAGGGTTAAGACAAATACCATTTTATGCGGTACGAATTTTCAGCTTTAGGCATTTTTGATTAATTGCCTTTTAGCCTTTGAGGGTTTTGGCATTTATCGTATGCTCTTTTAAGATGTTCTGACAAAGTCTAGGTCAGCATGTATCTGGATGCAGCAAAAGACCAGTCAGATCATCCCTGGATAAATTTAACAATTTAAAGACCTGAAACCTCAGAATTTTGTAACACGCTATCAACGCAAGATTTAAGACTATAAAATCATACGCCAATGACATGTATCCCACAGAATCAACAGTCATTAAGATTTCTATTTCAATTAATAGACCAGATTCGTGTGTCAATTGCCTACCAGTACATCATATAATGAAGATGCAGCCACAATTAGCTTTAATTTTTCTGCTCAATTTTATTAAGTGTAACAAAATCAACAGCTAATGTGCTATCATTTCTAATTAGGTACCAGATTTGCTATAGTTTTTTTTAACCAAGCAGAAGCAAATAAAACACAAATTAAAAACTAACTAAAAACTTAAAAACCAAAGCTTCAGCACTTATGAGAAAACGAAAAGTTATTCCGGGCTTCTCATCCCGTTCAGCTGCACTAACAGTTTAAACCGAGCTCTATCGAAAGCTTTTGTGAACAAATCACCTGGGTTATCCAAAGTATCAACCTTTTTCAAATAAATCATCTTTTTCTCAAAACAATCCCTTATGAAATGATGCCTTATGTCTATATGTTTTGTTTTGGGAAAGTTTTTGGGATTTTCTGTGATTGAAATGGTGGCTTGATTATCAATAAGAATAGGAGTATGAGTGAAATTCAAACCGTAATCCCGCATCTGTTGTTGTATCCACAAAACCTGTGAACAACAGGTACCAGCAGCAACATATTCTGCTTCACAAGTGGAAACAGCCACCGAAGTCTGCTTTTTGCACTGCCAGGATACGATTCTTCCTCCTAAAAATTGACATCCACCAGTAGTAGACTTCCGATTCTAGTTACATCTGCCGTAGTCTGAATCTGTATATGCTACAAGATCCAATTCGCCATCAGCTGGATACCAGATTCCCAATTTGGGTTTCCCCTTTAGGTATCCAAGAATCCGTTTGACCGCAATCATATGTGACTCCTTTGGATCCGCCTGAAACCTGGCACAAAGACAAACTGGAAACATAATGTCAGGTCTAGAAGCAGTTAAGTACATGAGTGAACCAATCATTGCCCGGTACTCTATGGGGTCGACAAATTTGTCGCTTTCGGTATCTGGACAGAGACCGTGGTTGACCGATAGAGGAGTATGATAAGGGGTGCAATCATTCATCTTGAAACGAGTCAGGATGTCATGCACATACTTGGTTTGATGGATAAACATTCCATCTGCCTTCTGATCCACCTGTAGACCAAGGAAAAACTTTAACTCCCCCATAGAACTCATTTCGAACTTCCTTTTCAGGACCTGCTCGAATTCCTTGCATAAGTCGTCATTTGGTGACCCGAAGATGATGTCATTAACGTACACCTGTACCAGCAGAAAATCTTCTCCTTTTCTTGAGATGCTCCCGCCTTTGGCACCAGCAAAATTCACGTAACCTCCATCACATTTCATAAATTCAATCAACAATTTCAACTTCCCTGTCATATGCCTAGAGCAGCCGCTATCAACATACTACCAGTTGATAACCCTCCTCAGCAGCTCCTGCATTCACTAAGAAGATTAGTTAGAGTAGGGGACCCAAACTGTGAAAGTCTTGGGTCGTCCCATTTCATCGACAACCGTAAACTCCCTCCAGTATCCATCACTCCCCACTGGAGTCCTAGATCTAGGTGGACGGTTTCTCTTCATTTGGTTATAATATCTGTAGGGCCTTTGATTATGAGGATTGTAATATCCTCCGTGATTCACTGGCCCATTACTGTTACTTTGAGGATAACTCCTTCTGTTGAAGTATCCCTGATTGTAATTATTTCTAGAGAAATTTTGGTTATTTGAATAGTGTCTATCCCTATAACCATTTTGATTATTAACAAAATTAAATTGTTCACCTTGTGGACTTTGGTGACGTTGTTGCCTATGTGGTGGTTGGTATTTGTTGGCATTAGCAGAAGGTGCCTGCTTTGGAGGAACAGCACCAGAAGTGCTTGCCTGGCCAACACTTACTTGTCCAGGGACAAACGCAGGGTTTTCAAAAGTTTTGTTTACTGGTCGTTTGCCTGGATCCCTAGACCAGCCATCAGATTCTTTTTCTAATTGCCTTTGCATAGATTTCTTTGCAGAGTTACTTACCTCTTTCCTGCATTCAGACTTAGCAGGAGTCTCACCTTTCTTTGCGTCAGTTGATGTAGTGTTGTCCTTCTTTTTGACAGTACACATGCTAGCTACATGACCTTTTTGATGACATTTAAAACAAGATCACTTCTCAAGGGGCTTTTTGTACTGTCCCCTTGAGGTCGATCCCTCATTGCTAGCATATTTGGGTGAAGTGTTACCAGAACATTCAGCATTACCCTGTTTGATTTCTTCAGTTTTGGCTTCACCTTGTTTAACAAATTTAGGATTTTTCAAAATAATTTTTGGTTCAGCCTTTCTGGTTTGAGATTTTGAAATCACTGGGTTTTCTTTCTTTGATTCAGTTGGGTTAGTTTTAACTGTATTACCTTTATTAACCCCCGACCCTTTAGTGTTCTTGAACACTTCACCTGTTTCTTCATCCATTGACACATTGGATGAACTACCATTCTCAACACTATCTTCACTCTCACTAACATCAACTTCCATTTCATCTAACTTAGGCTTACAAATTTCCTCAGTTACTTCCTTCTCAGTTGGTAAAAATGAATAGTTACCAGTCGCAGGAGGAGGCACATCTTGGTAACCTAATCCACTGTTATCATCTTTATGCTTCTTAGTGTCCTTTCTAGAGTCTATTAAGGCATTAATAAGATACTTAGAGCTGTGAACTTGATCTATTTGCCTATTCAGATCGGCTACCATAACCTTAAGTTGGTCTATTTCAGCATTTTTCTTAGCAATCTCTTCTTGTTTATCAACTAAGGCCAACTGTGTTAGATTAAGGTAATCTATCTTTTCCCTGAGGGCATAGTTAAGTTCTTTTAGATCTTTCTTAGAAGCATTAAGGGCGGTTTTCAGGTTCCCTTCTCTAATCTTATTACCTATGTTAAACTCTTTCTCTTTATCCAGAAGCACAACTAATTCAGTGTTATGCTCAGCTACTTTATCATTTTCTTTCACAAGTAACAAAATACGCTAAGCATAATCGACACACTTATTACAAGCTTCTACAACTAAAGGTAAAGGAAGGACTACCTTTTTCTCATTGGATGATAAGTCTGCCATGTATGTCATGAATTCTTTAGTAGACATCCCTTCAGTTGATGCTGTCAGATCCAGCACCTGGGTAGATACCTCCTTGTTTGCTTCACTCTCAGTTGCAGCTGCTTCAGCTTCATTCTCCTTACACTCATTCACTTCTGTTTCTGTCTCATTAACCTGTTCCTTAGTCACTTGCTCAACAGGTTTCTCAGCATTCTCAGATCTCTCTTCAATAATTTCTGCCATGAGAGCTTGATTTCCTGATCCAGCAGCTCCATCTAAAACACTGCTCCAGTCATACGTACCGTCAGGCTTAGCCACCATTAGTGCCTTAGAGCTAAAGTTACTCTGAGAAGGCACCACTGATGAGCTTTGCCTTGTGGTGTTTCCTTGATTTTGGCTCTTTGGTCTCGCACATTCTTTGGCAAAGTGCCCGTACCCGTAGCAGTTGTAACACTTGACCTTTGACTTATCAAAACCAGGTCTGCCTCCAACTAGCTTCTTTCCTGTCCTCTCCATGAACTTTCTTGCTCTTCGCGCAATCATAGCAAGATTCCACTGAAGGTCCATTTCCTCCAAGTCATCCGGATCTATCTGATCGTAGTCATCATCGAACATTGCCGGATCGTTTATCTTCCCTTGTATGTAGTTCTCATAAGATGCTACAAAGGAAGACAAAACTGCAAGCTGCTCTTCTGCTGATTTTACACTCATGGGAATTGACTTGCATGACTTGTGGTCGCATGTGGAGTCAGATTTGTTGGACTCAGCAGTGCTCTTTCCCTTGGCTTTTCCCGAGGGAATGTCCTTCACTTTTGTTGACTCACCTGAAACAGACACAAAACAAACTTCACCATCAGAATCTAACACAATGTTACCAGAATTATCTCCTGAGAAGAATGCAGTTGCATTCCCACTGCTGCTTGAAGTGCCACCAGATGAGGATTTGGATGATGATTTCCCATAATATACTCCCAGATCTTGAACCTGATCAGAACCTTCATCCTTCCTCTTCATAGCCAAATCATATCCTCTTAGCTTTCCTATAACATCATCAAGCATGTAGGTGGCGAATTCTGGATTCTCTTTAATGAGAAGAGTATAGACTTCCCATTTTGAAGGCAAGGCATCCAGAATCTTGGTGGTCATCTCTACAGTGGTGTGCTCAATCTTGTAGTTCTCTAGTTCAGTAACAAGATGGTAGTATCTCGTGATGATCTCTTCTAGGGTTTCACCTGTGAATGCCCTAAAGACAGCAAATTGTTTCTTGAGTAAGTCAATTCTATTTTTCTTAACATTGTCATTTCCCTGAAAACGTTTCTCAAGAGCTATCCACAAATCTTGTGCATTTTGAAATTTTCTAAACGTGTGCAATATCTCTTGTGGCATGCTCATTGTGATAGCAGCATGTGCCTTGTTCTCAGCTTCGAACATAAGCTTCTCTTCTTCATCCATATTTTTGAAGTCAACCTTAACAATTCGACCATCAACATCTCTGAATGGTGGTATGTACCCATCTCTTATGCAAATCCATCCTCTCATCATATAGAACCTAGCCCATTCTTCAAACCTGTCCTTCCACCAATAATATTCATTAACCGAAATCATTTTAGGTGGTGAGTTTGACTTGCCTACTTCATGGTCCATTTCTAACATCTTGTTTAGAGTCGACATTTTTTTTTTAATATGAATTAAAATTATTTTAAATGTCCAATATTCAAGTGTAGGTCCAAAGTCCAAGTCCAATAACCGAGAACTTATAGTCCGAGAACAATTTCCAAGAACCACAATCTATCCGAGAACCAAAGATGAGTTTGAGAACAACTCCTTGTGTCCGAGAACTAAGTTTCCAGAACTATAAATGTTGTTGTTTCTCCGAGAACTAGACTTTTGTATCTCCGAGAACTTGTTTGAGTCCGAGAACAACTATTTATTTCCAAGAACCCTTTCTTTGAGTTTGAGAACAAAAACTTTTGTTCGAGAACTAGAGTTATCCGAGAACTGATCTTTTTCCGAATTCTAGTAAATCCGAGAACAAGACTTGCTTCCCAAGATGAGTGTGTCCGAGAACTCCTTAGATCGAGAACTAGAGTCTATGTCCGAGAACCCTTTTAACTTGGTCAACAAGTTGTGATCCCACTAATTTAGGAATTGATTAAGATTTAATTTGAATTTCAAAATCAATTTAATCCTTTCCTTATCTTTGAAGATCCTGCACAAACACAATATCTAAACAATTAATCTGAAAATAAGATCAAAACACACAATATTATTAAAAAAAATAGGGTTCTTGATGTTCTTGAGTTCTTGAAAGAACCTTCAAACTCGAAAATCTTTAAAAACCTGCAAGAGCTTGAAACAAATTGTGAGAGATAAACAAGAATAATCTAGGGGTGTTCAGAATTCGATTCGAATTCGAAAAATTCGAAATTCGATTTAGTTCGATTCGATTACCAAGAATTCGATTCGATTATTAAGAATTCGAATTCGATTCGATTCGAATTCGAGTCCAGTAAATCGAATACGAATCGAATACGAATTTATGATTTTAAATTCGATTCGATTCGAAATTCGAATAAAAAATTGTACATGTATATTTTTTTAAATATATATACACATATACACATTATTATATACACAAGTATACACATTGGAAAAAAAACTTCTAAATTTTGGTCAAACTCTAAGAACCCATAGTGTCTATAACTTTTAGCATAACCATGTTTTATATATTTACCTTATATATCACAAAAACTCTATAAAACTATACTCTCTACTATTTTTACTATTCTCGTATTTGACATATTATTGTTTATCAATTTTGTAGATTTGTATTTTATATGTTAAAAATAATGAGTTTGTATTAGTTTTAAAACTAAAAGTAAAACAATTTGTTATTTAAGGTGAATTTGAACTAAATCGAATTTATTCGAATTCGATTCGAATTCGAGTTTCTTATTCGAATCGAATACGAATCGAATAAATTGAATTTTAAACGAATACGAATTGAATACGAATTCAGGTAAAAATATTAAAAATTCGAATAATTCGATTCGAATAATTCGAAAATTCGTTATTCGATTCGTTGAACACCCCTAGAATAATCCACTAATATTATGACCAAAATATTATGAACCACAACCAAACCAAATACTAATAATCGAAATCAAACCTTGAAACAAAACAAAAAAAATAATAACAATAATATTGAAAATCAAATTGGAAACAAAGCAAAACAAAACGGAAACAAACAAATCAAATAATAATATCACGTTTTTTTTTTAATCTAATCACCACAAACTTCTAAACAGAAACTTCTAAATTTTTAATTTGTATTTGAAACTTTAAATAAAGAAAATGAACGTAATATTAAAAACAAAAAAAACAAGAATCGTATTACTTAAGAATCGTAATAATTATTTGATTTTTTTTTTATAAGAACCGAAATCGAAAGAAAATTTCTTAGATTAAAACAAACCAAAATAAAAAAAATAAAAGCCGAAAAAAAATGTGCAAACCAATTTGTTTCAATCAAATATGAACTAGTTCCTTGGGTGATATCTAGCCCGAATGGCTCTGATACCACTTGTAGGTCCCTTTCCCTTGAGATCTTCTCTGCAATCAAACCAAACACGAATCCTAGACGCGAAATATCTTTGATCTGTGGATATCACACAAAAAACACAAGATTACTTTTTAATGTTTTTTCTTATTAATAATAAGAACCACACCGAACTTGTAATCCTAGCTAGCTCTCTCTCAAACTCTCTATGACACCAACTGACCAACCCCTAAAACCTCATGTATCATTTGCTTATATACATGCATCCTCATAGGCTTTTAACTGGGCTTGAGTTGGGCTTTTACAATACTAGCTTAATTACATATTCTAGAACTAACTTAGACAAGTTCTTCTAACGACACGAACAATATAAAGTCTTCTGTCAATAATACCGAGCGTTTGTTTATCCGATTGAGTATCTGTTACAAACTTGCACCAACAGAAAGTGTGTACTTACAAAATCTTTTTATGTGAACCTATTTTGAATCTAAAACATTCTTCGATTTCTAAAAAGTTATTCTCATGCATTACTACTATTCTTTCAACTATACCACAAAGTTTGAGTAAACTACATTTTTATAAACGAAAATTTATCTTTTTACACTTGCATTCTCTCAGTCACAAAACTTTTAGGTCTAACAAAATATTGGACATATCCTTATTGGAATGTTGCTAAATCTCTTTTATCATATAGTGCATATATGCAAAACTGCTAAATTTAAACCCTCATGCCAGTAAACTATACGTCTGTCATGCGCACTCTCATTTGCAGTAAATTTCATTATTTTATTCCTACATCATTTTGTTTAAAGTTATGTTTGCGCATTATCTTATTTTTTTATTATCCTTACATCATTCTTTTATTTGTGGTTATTCTTATGCGTTATTTGCGGTTATTCTCACACTATTTATTAGTAGTTATTATTACATCACTTATTTTGAGCATTAATTCAACTCGTTTACTCTCATTTTGTGCAATTGTGCGATTTACTCGATTCATGTTATATTGTTCTTTCGAATCGAAATTTTATACTATACTTATATTTTGAACGCATATTTTGTACGCATATTTTCCTGTTTTGAGCAAGACCATGTTATACTTTCTCATTATTTTGTTCAGCACCATGGTCAATGAACGTACCAATTGATAACTCGTATGAGATCTAAGCCAGTGCCCATGTACGATTCGGGGCAGAGTACTCCTCCAACCCGAGGGGAACGGTGAAATCCTCAAAGTCCATCAATGTGGGTGTTTAAAGCCTAACGATCAGAATAGAAATGACCGGTTACTTGAGGGAGAACCCGAAAGGGAGGGACCTCTAACCATGTCTTATACGTACACCTTATTTTCATTACGGTTAAAGGATGAACCCGGAAGGGAAGGACCTCTAACCATGTCATGCTTGAATATTATTTCATTGCATTATATATTACTTAACATATTTTGAGTTGCACGCATTTTCTTCTTGTATCATTTATGTTAGTGTTATGGAAAAGCATAACACCCTAGTGTAAGGTAAATCGGTGATTACGGTCTGGAACGCAATCATGGGTTTACAGGTACATGGGGGTGGTGTATGATTCTACTTAGGCGATTAGTGGACAATCAGTACGAATCCAAGATATCGGTAGTGCGGTGGGTTAGTTGCGGTACACCCTATATATAAGCACTAACGATACTGTGGGAGCGGACTAGGAGTCTGACCAAGAACCTACCCCATTATTTTCAATTGCATATTGGGCTATTTAATAGCATTGGGCCTGACCTCTTAAATAGGTCGTTGACCAATGACTATCAGTTTCTTTTTCTTTCCTCTTTCGTCAAGAAATTTGTTTACACAAGATTCAATTCGTCTTCGTTGCAAACCTTCTTTTGACCACACACAAAAAGCTTAATTCCTGTATACACTCACACGCTTTACTATTTGAAATCTTGTTACATACCCTAATAAAGTTCAGTCAGAAACCTTTCTAAAGTAGGGGAGACTACTATATCAGTACCTCTGCCCTCACCAATTACATACCTTCCTAAACTTCTCACATTGTAAACTCTCAACTACCTAATCTCAGGTAAAATGTAAAAGATTTTGAAACCTTTGCTTTGGATATTGGATAGCTACTTTAAATTTTGTCAAATCATGACTGATGAATTTTTTTTTAAGAAAACCAACTTTTTACAACGTGTTTTGTTTCATAAAAACCTCCACTTGAAAGAAATTTCAAGACGAAATTTTCTAAAGTAGGGGAGTTTGTGACAACTGACACTCTCATCTTTATCAAGTTGTCAATTGTTGTCTTTCAGGATCGTAACTACGTTTTAATCAAATGCGTATATTGAAACGTTTTTCGGAATGAATTTTATAAAAAAAAAATTGATTTTAAAGTTCGTTGGATTCTTGGTAAAAGTTAAACGTTTAAAGTTTATCGAAAAATTTTGGTAATATCAAAATTTTATGGTAAAGGTTTATAAAATAACATAAATTTATTTCGTGGTTTGATAAAAGTTTAAAAAGTTTAAGTTTATGAAGTTTTAAAAACATTTTTGGTTAAGTTAGTGAACTTGGTTAGTTTTTATAAAGGAAAAACTAACTAAATACAATAAAACTAACTTAGTTATATATAGAGGGACTGATTGTGCCAAAACCTCAAAGTTCAAAACTGATTTCCCTCCATCTCCTCCTCCTTGTTTTTCCGGCGAGACTTAGTCGGTTCTGGCCAAACTCCGGCGACGTTTAATAACCATTCAAAACATGCCTTTACTCAATATTATCGTTCAGGGTCAGTTTCTCTATGATTTTCGAGCAATTACACAAGTTTTAATATGATTATAACGCGTTTTATTCGAGCTTTAATTTGATCTTAATGTGTTTGCTTTGTGTTACTTTGTGTATCTATGACTTGTCAAAATCATTAACCATTGCGGCCTAGCATTTCAATGAATAGTACTATGGTATATACCCCTTGTGACTCTGTTGAGAGACCTTGGTCATTACTATGTGTTTCATTACTACTATCAATAGCGCATACTATATATAAATTTCATTTCATTTTCATAGGGTTGATTTTGACTGATAGTACTTATTACATATAGGCAAACGGTGTACAACACATGAATTGCGAAACATTTTTCTACTATATGTATTCAAAACAAGGTATGCTCACCAATACATCTTTGTATTAACATATACTATTTTCGTACATGTTTCAGGTTATTTTGAGACGCTTCTTTTAAGCTTTTGGATTTATATTTAAGCTTTGACTTTATTGTATTATAGTTAGACTTGACACTTTAGAACTATTGTATCATGTAATTTCCTTTCAATGTAATAAATCATTCAATTCAATGTATTCAAATTTACACTTTTAGTCCATGGTCTATTAAACAATCGTCACTACGTGACACCTCGATGATTCCGCCATCGGTTGGGGTGTTACATATACAAAAGTGATGCTGACATGTCCAAAAGTTGTCTGTGAACATCTGTTCATAGGTCAACAGATGTTTTAAAGATCTGTTTCATATGGTCAAGTGTGATTGGAAATTGTTAATGGATGACAGTTGTTTGAGAAAATTTGTTGACAAGTCAACTGATGTTGTAAACCATGATATAAATTATAATGAGGATACTTTAAAAACTGAGACTTTATGTGAGAACATTTGTTGACAAGTCAACAGACGTTGTAAAACAGAGTATGCAACTTAATGATTAAGATAATGGTAACAAAATTTTCCAATTATAAAAAAAATTATTTTATTATTTTTGGGACAAATTACACTTTTCGTCCTTTAGGAATTGGCCATTTTTCAGTGGATGTCCTTTCGCGTTTCACTTGATGTGTTTCGTCCTTAACGACCTAAAATCCTTACACCCCAAGTCCTATGGGCCTAACTTGGTTAGTTTTTAACGTTAAGTCAGGTCATGTGGGGGGCACGTGAGAGTATGTTCGTCATTTCATCTACCCCTTTCATTTCCCTCCTATATTATAACGTTTCGTTGAGATCAATCAGATCATCATCTAAGGTTCTTCAAGAAACCCAAATTAGGGCAACCACTTCGATCGATCATGGAGCCTATTCACTGCCATTGTGGAAAACCAGCAATCGTACGTACATCGTGGACAAGTAAAAACGCAGGTCGAAAGTTTTATGCTTGTCCTGACTAGGTAGGTTAACACTCATTTTTTGATTTTCATTACATAATGTTGCATCTGATGGATTTCTTTCTGTCAAATTAGGTATCACGATGTGGATTTATTGGATGGTGTGATGAATTGAAGTGCCAAAGGTGTCAACAGATTATCCCAGGTCTGTTAAAAGCCAAGAACAACCTTGAAGTTTATAATGGCCACCTTCTTGCTGCAAACCATCAACTTGAAGAAAAAGTTCAAGACTTGAAAGCTCAAGGAAGCAAATGGAAAAGGATGTTGATATGTAGCTGGTTATGTTTCTTGGTGTATAAAATTTTGTATTCTTAGTTGAACTGTTAGGTCTTTGTAAGAAATGGTTAATGGCTAATGATAATGAAAGTGCTTATAATGCACATTGTTAATAGACTGTGTTTGACCCATTTGAAAGATATTGACACATTTGAAAAACATGTAATAGACTGTGTTTAAGTACATAAAATGCATATTGAATGTGAAGACTGTTTTGACCCATTTGACAAAACTGTAATACAATGCAACATAATAAACTTCTGGACATACCATTAACCAAAATTGCAACATTTTTTGCTGCATTAAGTACATACATAAACTGCAAGTTCAACATAGCCTAATCATTACTACTTGTTCAACAAACACAAACATAAACATAAGTTACTAATGTTCCCAAAAGCACCAAAATACATGTTCAAGAAACATAACAAACACAAACATCCTAAGCCTTGCTACCCTGAACCTTGCTAGTGGTACCCTTCTTGCTGATCTTCTTTCTTCCCTTCTTTCCAGACTTGTCCTGAGTACCTGCAACCTTTTCACTCTGTCCCTTGCAGGTCCTTTGATTGTGTCCAGTATTCCCACACTTGCCACATTTTCCTTTAGTGTTTTTCCTAGACAGTGTGCCCCCTGATACCAGATCATCCCTTTCAAACTCTGATCTCTTCCTAACCTTCTTGGGTCTTCCAACTTGTGTGTGATGATTTGGTGGTGTTAAAGTTGTAGGAACTTGAGACTTAGGCCATAAAGCTCTGCCATTGATTGGGTTAATCTTAAAGGAATAAACCTGTCTCCACCTATCTATTGTATACACTGGATTAACCCAACTCTCCAATGCCCCAACTCTACCTCCATTAGTAGCTTTGAACCAAATTGCAGCCACTGCATGCCTGCAGGGCATTCCTGTCCATTAAAGTAACAAAATTAAGCATTAATGAATGAAAGTGACAACATTTGAATTGAACAAGATATACATACCTATTATTTCCCAACCTCTGCAAGCACAAGTCTTTTCAGCCAAATCCACAACACGTGTGTGACCAGGTTTACCACTGACTCCCTATTTATCCCCCCCCCATTCCACTACACATGATAGAAGGTTGCATCTCTTCTGATTGTCTCAAACATTTGTGTGGCCTTAGGTGTCAGCAGAACTTCACTGGTCTCTATATCATGCAACACTGAAACAATCCTCCTCATGCAATACTCCCTGATGTACTCAAGTGCATTAATGATGGGCTTGTCTCTTCCTTCAACTATCTTTCCATTGAATGTTTCACACATGTTGTTTAGTAGCATATCAGTCAACCCCCTACCTGTATTATGTTGGTATATCAAAATTTTGAAATGTAAATCTAAACAGCATTAGCTATACAACTATAAAGAACATACCTGAAAAGTGAGACCTGGTCCAGTGTAGAGGTGGAATTTTTGACAACCACAAATGGGCCTTCTTGTTAAGGGCCTTTAACTCATTCATTGTAGTAGTGAATTCAGGGACTGTTGTTGCACTAGCACACTTCCACAACAAGTCTTTATACAATTTTCCTCTGAAACTTTGCTTCATGTTTTCATGAATGTGCCTCAGACAGTATCTGTGCTCAGCATTAGGATATAACCTTGAAAGTGCTGGAAGTAGACCCTGTTTAAAAATTTGATAAGTATATTAAGATGAAATGAATGTTATATACTTTAGTAAATAAAAACTAGAGAACATACCTTCTGTCTATCACTCATGAATGTGAACCTTGACTCTCTATCTAGATCCAAGTCATCTCCCAACAGATCTAGAAACCAGGACCAAGAGTTGTAGTTTTCAGCCTCAACAATTGCATAACAAACTGGGTAGATTCCATTATTTGGGTTAATACCCACTGCACTCAAAATCTGACCAGGATAAGGTCCTTTCATGAATGCACCATCCAAACCCAATACATCCCTACCAATAGCCTTAAAACCTTGTTTCAATGCTCCCAAACAGACATAGATTCTTTTGAACTTCCTTGTGGGGTCATCTAGATGATTAGGTAACTCAACCTCTATCTTAACAGTGGTACCTGGATTTTTATCCTACAATTCCAACACATAATCCCTGAGTATAGCATATTGTGAAGTGTAATCACCTTCCATCAATGTCTTTGCCTTTGTCTTAGCCCGGTATGCTTTCATCCTTGATATGCCTATTTCATACTTCCTTTGGAACTGTTCCTGAACAGCTTTCACAGGAATATCTGGGTTTTCTTCGATCTGATCCACCAGTTGTTGAGAGAGGAATGTAGATGTACAAGCAGTAACATTCCTTGTCT
This sequence comes from Ambrosia trifida, assembly GCA_028751855.1. NCBI lineage: Eukaryota > Viridiplantae > Streptophyta > Magnoliopsida > Asterales > Asteraceae > Ambrosia > Ambrosia trifida. The sequence goes on along the minus strand of CM054128.1, from coordinate 56,088,823 downwards.
GTACACATGTATGGTCTTCAATTAACTTCCTCACCATCCAGCTTTCTTCATCTGAAATTTTAGAAATCAAAATGACCCATGGACAGTGGTGTTCATTAGGGTTTGTCTTGTAACCCCTGCCTCCAACATTTATATTGGTTTCTCCCCTAGTTTTACCCTTGTTAACAGGGGGTCCCCAAACTTTACCCTTGTCCATAATTGGCCCCTTATCTTTTGATTTTTTCTCAGCAGCTGTTGCACTTCTTAAATTTCTCCCACATGCCCCTTTAGGTTTTGGTTGACTTGAAACATGAACACCAAAATCATCCACTTCAAATTCTAGTAAACTACCATGGCACACTGCCCTAACCCTTTGCTTATCATCCTTCACAATTACAATTTTCCTTCTTGTCTCAACTGAATGAGTTTTAATCAACTTTTTTGCTTCTTTCTTAGTACCAAAGACTTGGGACACATAAAAAACTACTCTGCCCTCATCCCTATTCTGATTTGCCTTTCTGATTTTTTTTAGTTGTCTTTTCCTAGCACTAGTTTCATAATCATTAGACTCTGATCCACTTAAGAAAGCATCATTCTGCATCACTTCATCATCATTAGCCTGTACATCATCTTCTTCTTGACTACCTAAATCTTCTTCTTCAACATCAAGGTCAATATGCATCCTATAGTCACTCATATCTACTTCATCTTCAGCCATACAATTGTCATCAACTATAAAATCACTATCACTATCCTCATCATTTCTTATAGAAACAGTTTCAGAATCACAATCATTGGACTGTGCTGCACTACCTATAACCTCTTCATCTTCATTTGACAATGGTCCATTATCAGTGATAAACATGTCATCATCTTGATTTGGCAATGGTCTCTTATCATTAAAAAACATGGCATCATTAACCTCTAATGGAGTTAACCTACCCTTCCCAACCACACTAGACTCCACACCATCACAGTCTTGACCAGCCCCACTAGACTCCAGACCTTTGCCTAATCCACTAAAGTTTAAGTTTCTGACTACATTTAGCTTAGCAGGGACTAGTGCATAGGGTCCAGGTTCATCAATTTCTTCAATGGTCACACTGTGTTTAGGTTTAGTTGGTGTCAGCAACATTTCCTTTATGTTATCTAAACCATGTTGAGTAAACACAATGATTAACTTATGCACTCCCACATGTTGAGCAAGCCTCAACACATCCTGATCAGAAGTTAGGTCTTCAATACCATCATCTAAATTTTTTTCAGGATTTTGGAAAAAGTAATAAATATGATCAACAACAGAGTATCCTAACAGACCCATCATTAAAGAAACTTCATGCACAGAGAACATATCAATATCACACAAGTCAATATAGTCAATCGTACCACCTACATACTCACGGCCTGGACTTTGAGTTAATCTACCACCATGATGAAGCTTTATACTGAAGAAATGGGGCATTCCAACTGCAAAATTTTTAAAAAAATTTGAACTTTAGACAATATTGAATAGCAAAATCAACAATAGCAGAAAAACTAGGTTACAATTTACAGTACACATCATCGAGATCAACAATAAGCCCTGGTCGTCGTATGGTCCAGCCATCATCCCAGCCATCCTCCCACGTCATTGTTGTGATCGTGAAGTAGAAGAGAAGAAGAAGATGATCGATAAAGTAGAAGGTGGATTATGATTTTCTCTGACAAAATGAAGGGTTTTATAGAAGAAAAGGGTGGGTGGGAAATGGGCAGATGAAATGACGAACTTACCCTCACGTGCCCCCCACATGACCTGACTTAACGTTAAAAACTAACCAAGTTAGGCCTTTAGGACATGGGGTGTAAGGATTTTAGGTCGTTAAGGACGAAACACATCAAGTGAAACGCGAAAGGACATCCACTGAAAAATGGCCAATTCCTAAAGGACGAAAATTGTAATTTGTCCATGTTTTTATATGCTTGCATTTTCAAATATGAATATTATTATAATGTAGTTATTTTGCTTATAATGTTTATTGTTTGTGATTGAAAAATATTAATGTTAAACTTGATGCTTATTATATATCTATCTTTTGTTTCAATATATGGCCTGAAACAACAGTAACTAATTAAGTTAAATAAAGTTTATTTTATGTAAAACTGTAAGTAATAGTTACCAATGCTTTGGCGGTTTTGCTTCATCATTTATTACACATATCAAGATTTTAATTATAAAGTTGAAAAGGTTTCTGTTATTTAACTATATATTGATACTTTAATAACAAATTTAATCGTGTAATAAAAGATGTTGTTATACTGAGACTTTTGACGGTTTTACTTCCTTCTACATATTACAAAATCCGTTGGTAAATACTGAGAGACTTTTGTGTGACATATGTTGAAAAGTCAACCAATGCTATAAAAAGCCCCAAAAAAGTAATGATTACGATTTTGAACTTAGTTTAGTAACAATATTATTTTATTATTGTTGTGTTGCAATTGTCTTTCAGTCTATAAAAGTCCCTAAAAGTAAGTTCCAACTTTATATATTTACTTAAAATGCAACTTATAAAACTGAAAACCAACTTTACGGATAGTTAGTTTATTCACCCTATAAAAAGGGAGGAATTCCCATTATTCATTTTCCAACTTTATATTCCTTCAACTATTTTCACTTTAAACTCTCCATCCCATATGCATAATGATATTACGTTCAAATGTCTTTCCACAAATCTTCTAAAAGATTCTTACAATCAAAGAAAAATCGATTACCAACAATCCGTTGGTAACAAAGTTGGAATTGATGTTTTTCGACGATTCTTATAATCAAAGGAAAACATCAATCCATTATTACTATATGCAGACCCTGTTTTGAATCTTTAGGGTTTTCGAACTTGATGATGTTTAGATACGAACTGTTGTCGTGGTACTGCTTTTGATTGTGTTTGTGTTTTTGTTCTGATGACAATGGCAAGAAAGATCATTCTCTAGGGTTTGGTTGTTAGAAGACTTTTTTATGTTTGCTTGTATTTTTACGTAGTTTGTAAATTCGGATATTGCAATTCTGTTACTTGTCGTTAAAGCAGTTTTTTAGAGATATTTGGATTTGTTCTTTTATAAGTCTTCCATTTTGTATGTAGTTTTGTTAAGTTAAATATTTCATTCAAATTATGGAATTGTAATAATAAGGTTGAATCGCATAACAGTTGTTTAACAAATTTGTTGGCAACTCAAAAGATTTTGGTAAACAGAGTAATGAAACTTCAGTTCAAGATTAAGATTAACTGTTTGTTTTTAATATTTGTTATCCCAACAGAGCTTGTCATGCGTCTGTTGATTTTTCTCTTCGTGGTTGTAATACGCCTCAGAGGGTCGAATTCCAAAGCTAATGATTACGATTTTGAACATAGTGTATTTTGCAATTAGACGTAGAGTAATAATTTAAATTCATAACAACATAATTTAAATTCAAAATTAATTTAAATACAAATTAACAGATGGTTAATAAATTTCGATGGGACGGTTATTAGTGAATGGTTTTTAAAAACCATTGCTAATCACAAAGTCTTTTTACCAAATGAGGTACTAATACATCTTTTTTTAATTCATATATTGCAAATATACTCAAGTGTAGGAATTCAATACTTTGCAATTAAACTAAGATTAATAATTCATATACACAAATAATATACTTATTTTTATTATCTTTACTCACCTATATAAACAAAAAAAAACAAACTTTTCATGTCCACATTTAGATAAAACAAAAGTTACACAATTATAATATAAAACACGCAAAACATCACATGTTCATATATGTACAAATATTAGCAAATAGTATTTGTGTTTGTCAGTAAATTTGAATGTAAAAAAACATAATTTTAAGAGTTGCTTCAGTGGGAAAGTAGCCAAAGTAATACAGTATGTATTCAACATTAATAAAAATGCATCGTAGTAAATAGATTCATTATAGTTAATGCATTGTTTTTACTATAAAATACGATTTTCATCTCTTTCTATAGTGTTGATGCATATGTGTGGCTATCGCTTTTGGATTGTACAAGATTGCGAATGTTTGAAGAAACAAAGTTTTGTTAAAGTTCATTCGGCCTAGCGTGAGGTCGAATGAATATCAGAGTGGTCAAATGAAGTTTAAGCTTATCAGGTTGTTTATGTTATTGCTGATTCGAGCCTTGTAAGGGTCAAAGGAGTCCATTCGACCTATGCATAGGTCGAATGAAAACGTCTATATATATGTTTGAGTTGTTTAAATGTTAGAACTTTTGCTCATTCGTATGTGTGTTAGTGTGTATTTTCTAGAGAGAGTATAGAGTGTTCTAAAGCTAGGTTTTTCATTAATATATATCCTTTGTAATATTTATCAAGTGATTATTAATGGAAAACATCTTTAAAATGGATATTATTTTGTTCTGATTATATTGTTAATTTCTAAAATCCAATCCTTTACAAAGTGGTATCAGAGCTTTGCTCAATCACACAACTGCAAATTGATAGTTTTCAATCGGATTTTTCATCAAAAACATTAAAAGTTTTTCTGTTTTGCATGAACATGGAGATTGATTGATTTAGATTGTTTTTACGGATAAAATCAAAATTTCTTTCACAAAACTTGATCTCCATTAGATCCGAACCAAAACCTACTAATTTTCATCAAAATCCATCAACTTTTGCATAATTCAGATCAAATTGATTGATTTTTGAAGAAAAAATGATTTTCAAATGGGTCAGGTTGAATCAGGTTGAGTTGGGTCGAACGAGTTTGAGTTTTGGGTCGAATCAATCATTTCTAGGTCGAACCAGATTGGGTTTTAGGTCAAATCAGTTGTTTGTTCATCATTCAGAGTGTGTTGTGTCTCATTCGAAGCATTCTTGTTCATTCGAACCGACGAGGGGTCGAACCAAAGTTTTTTTGAGGTCAAACGAAGTTCTTTTAGATCAGTTACTCATTCGAACTCTTTCCAAGGTCGAACCAAGGTTTTGCATATTCATTCAAACCCTCAACTACCTTGTTTAGATCGAACGAATTTCCAGATTCTCAGATTTCTAAGTGTTGTTATTTCTAACATCATGGACAACATTTGGGGATTACCGATGACACCGAGACCTACTATGACACAACCACATCAAGTACCTACTAACCCTTGGGCAGTTGCAGCTTAGAAAGTGAACACACAACCACCGCAGATATCGAATTACTTTGCAACATCTAGTTCATCACAACCTACTGTTACACATCCTCCACAACAAATGCCAGACTATTGGAGAGTCGCAGCAGCAGCGGTAGCTCAAAGTCAGATCACCAATGTGATTACTACCTTGGTTAATGACTTATCTATGGGAAATGGAAATCGTCCACCGAAGATGTTGGACAAGAGCGAGTATCATGGATGGCAAAGAAGATTCAAGATTCATCTTGAAGGCATGGGATTGGAAGGTGGAGAAGCATGGCAAATGATTATGAAGGGTTATAGTCCACCAATGATCGAGAATACTTGTTAGGACAAAAAGGATTGAGGAAACCACTTTTGCAAACCTTAGTCTAATTCATACTTTTGAAGAATATTCTAAGTATAGAACTACTGAAGAAAGAAGACAAAAGTACTGAAGAAGGATTCAACAAGTACTGAAGAAGAAGTATCAGAAGTTCTGAAGTCAAACCAAATAAGTCAACTGAGAAACTACTGAAGACAAACTACTCATCAGTAGTTTGTCATTCATCGGCACTTGTAATAGAATCTTTCCACCGCCCTTATGTTTCAGTAGTTTAATTGTTTATTATTACTTTATCTTTTTGTACAAGTTCCAAGAATGCAACTTGTTGCAACAAGTTGCAGACTTGCTTTTTGATCAAGGTTCATGCATTTGTAAGTCTATAAATAGATGGATTCATCCGTCTGTTTTAGACATTGATTTTAATTAAAAACTGAAATCCTTCAAAGCTTATTATTGTTATTTCCATTTCATTTACTAAGAATCTGTTTGAGTATTTATTGTCATTCACATTCAATACTTAGATTCTCATTAAACTTGTCTTTAGTTTTCAAACATCCAGGGGGAGTAATAACTCATGTTGATAGTGTAACTTTACTTACTTATTCCGCTGTGCAAATCTAATTGAACTTGCTAAACATATAAGTGTTCACTAGCAAGCAAAACATCAAGAGCATTACTGATCCAACAATTGGTATCAGAGCACTGGTTTATCTGATCGCATATCAATCTAACACATTGAGAATCAGACACAGGCTCTTATTGATATATAATAAAGGATTAAAAGTTCACTTTTTCAACATCCATCCCTTTAAGAGATATTTGATAAGTCAATACTCTTTAAAATGGATCCACATAATACTGGTTCTGCCAATAAACCCGCTATGCTAGTTAGAAATGAATACAATATCTGGCAAAGGAGAATGGCACATACATTATCTCAGACCAACATTGGTTGTTGGAAATCTGTGATATATGGTCCTCACAAACCAGTAAATATTAATCTTGAAACTAAAGTAGAAATACCAAAAGACCCAAAGGACTATACAGAAGATGATTTCCTAAAACTTGAGCTTGATGCTAAAGCTTTCTCTATGTTGGCAATAGCACTCCCAAATGAAATCTACTCTGGACTATTACATTGTGATAGTGCCAAAATGCTTTGGGACTGCCTAAAAGAACAGTTTGGAGGAACTGAAGAGGTGATTGCCAACACTAGAGAAATCCTGGCTCAACAATATGAAACTTTTGCTCACATAAATAGGGAAACTTTAACTCAACAATTTGAAAGATTCTCCTCATTAATATCTGAGCTAAAATTAAATGGTCAGACCTATACAACCGTATCTATGCTTCATAGATTTTTAAGGTGTTTACCTGAAAAATGAGAAACATATTCTATAGTCCTCAGATACTCACCAGACTTTAGCTCCCTCACTCTTACAAAATTACATGGGAGATTGCTAACTTTTGAAAGAGAAATCGATCAAAAGAAGAAATTACAAAGTTCTGGTAAAACTGCTGATGACTATCTACCAAGTAGTACAACACTATTGGGACAAGATTCACCTACTTGTTCAAATAGTTTTGGAGCTTTTGACCACATTGACATAACTGCTGGGATCTCATCAGAAAGATCCTTCCCAGGTTATGACGATGATGAATATAGTCAAACTGCTGATAACATGTGTTTTATCATGGATGATTTAAAAAATTTCAGCAATGATGACTTAGAAGAAATGGACATCTTACACCAACTGGCCATGTTAAGTATTAAAACAAACAAATTTTATAAAAGGTCAGGAAGGAAATTTCCAGGACTAAACATTTCTACAAAATTTGGTTTTGACAAGTCTAAACTTAGATGTCATAAGTGTCAGAAGTTAGGACACTTTGCTAGAGAGTGTAGAAGCTCTAGCTACAACCAATCTCACTCTGGAAATCAGTTTAACCCTAGTTATAATAGGAATAATGGAACACAGGGAAGTGCACATTTTGTACAGGCACAAGCTCCACAAATCCAATATGTGCCACAAGTACAATATGTACAGATGCCTGCTCAAAAGATGCAGAGCCAACAATCAATTCTTCCCATTCCAGCTGCTCAACAACCTCCACAGACTCAGCAACCCTCACAACGAAGTTTGTTCACCTCAAGGTATGTTAACTGGAGCAGTCTTCCTTTTGACACTACTGAGTGCAATCCTGATGCAGACAACAAAATGTTTGACATCAACTGGGGAGAACCTGACAATGGCAGAAAGAATTTTGCCTTAATGGCATTTGAGGGCTGCACCTCAAAATCTACCCTGTCTCAGGTATCAAAAGAATCTTTAACAAAACTTTGTTCAAATTCATGTAAAGAATCTTTTGCTCTCATAAGAGAGACCAATGTGCATCTACATGGCAAAGCAAATGACTCTGAGAGAAAATTTACTCAGATGAGATGTGATTTCGAAAGAAAACATGCTGCAAAGGCAAAAGAAAATTCTAAATTGACTAACAATGCTATTGAAACCCAAGAACAACTTAAAATCATGACAGAAGACCTAGGAAATGTCAGAAAAGAGCTTGCTGACACCAAGATTGTTTGTGAAAAATGGGTAGAATCTTGTTGTCACACCCTCAAATTACCACTTGCGGGGTTTTACCGCGAGGCGCATGACAAACCAGGATCTAAGTCAACGATCACAATAAATGACACTATATGAAGTACGTAAACCCAAAAACATAAATTTCATAAGCGGAAGCATTTAAAGAATTTAATCTCTACAAAACAGTGTTCCCAAGTATCCAAGACACTTATTACAAAACGTGCACTAAAATCTAGACGCCAATGCAGACCCGTGCGCCTAGTTCCGTTCATTGCTACCTTAGCGACCTGAGAAAAACATGCCAAAAAGATGTCAACATATAATGCTGGTGAGTTCACAGGTTTGTTCAAAATGTTACCAAAGTGTTACCATGTCCATACTATATCAATGTTACCAAGTACGCCAGCTAGGCGTATGTTTCATTACTACTACGATTGGAAACCATTACTAGACACGTTTAGCAATGTTCAGCATGTTTAAGCAGCCCGTATGTTCAGCATGATACCAATGTACCTGTTCGAGACAATATACACCCGCCCGGCCCTCCAAGCCGACGAGTGGGGCAGGTCACGCCCAATAGATCTATCCACATTTCCCCCGTTGTGCAAACCCGCACATTCATGGTTTCCCCCGGGACTTTCCAAAAGATCGTATAGCAATATAAAGTTAAAACCATAGTATGACATATGTTACCAAAACCGTTTAGCGCATGTTTTCTCCCCCAAAAGTTAAAGCAGTAAAAGTGGGGCCGTGAACTCACCTTAAGTTGCGTTCTTCAAATATAAGTAAAGATGTTTAGCCCTTGATAATCCCTCTACCGGAGATCTATCAAAATGTTCACATAAGTGTTCCGACTAATAACCATAAGGTTATCTAGTCCCTGATTGTCCAGATCGTAACCGAGTATGTTTTAAAACGTGTTTAAGTGTTTAACCGACACACTAGACCGACCCGACATCCCGTTGGTGACCCATTACCCTAACTAATCAAGTACATATAGATTAAACACAAGGTCCAAGCATAAAACACTTAGTTTGTATCAAAAATCTCATTTCTGCATCAGAACGGTCGAACCAGTTAGTTTTAAGTCTCCTTCGCACCTTTTTGTCTCCTTCGCACCATTTACAGTACGTTCGACCGTTTGATGCTTCCTTCGCCCGTTTATTCACATTCGTCCAATAAAAATCCCAGGTTCAACCCTGGATCCCTCCTTCGCACCATCGACTGGTCGAAGGAAGCCAGGTTCGCCCCTGTTGTATTATTTTTCCTAAAAACGCTTCAAACACATTCAAAACGACCCGAAACATCATCAAACACAGCAGTCAAGCATGAATAACTTATCCCTACAAAACCCCATCGATTTCCCCCGATAATACGTCCGTTTCAGCCCTTTCCCAAAATGGTAAGGATTATGGAAACGTCACTTTCATGCATGAATTATTTACCAAATTTGGAAACTTTTGAAATCGATTCATGTTTAGCTTAAAATACTCAGTTTGTCGATTATCCAATCTTTTTCATTCATTCTATTGATCATAAATATTCATGCATCAAGTGTTAATCCAATAAAACCCCCAAATATCAATATATCCAATCCTAACCCTAGACAACCATAATCCAATCATTAACAACAATCCTATATCATGTTTCTATCATAGATATAGCAGCAAATCAGTGAACAACACATAACACTACATAACACACAACTAACACATGTTATTCATTATGAAAACCTATGTTAAATGATCATGTTTTGATTTAGAAAGATGTTTAAAAGGTTCTTAATCATAAAAACACCCTTAGAACAGATCTGGACAATTTGGGTTAGATGAAAACGAATTAAAATGCTTTTAAAAGATTTAGGATTATGAACACACCTTGGATTATTGTTTAGATGTTGTAGATGGGTTAGATTATGAAAAAGAAGAGCAAAAACTCCTTCCTTAGTGTTTAAGATCGTTTGAGAGCGTTTTGGGACGGTTAGGGTTTGTGAAATGATGAAAAATGACAAAGGTTGGTATTTATACTAGTCTTCCTTCGCACCAACTCATTGGTCGAATGTAGGCTCCTTCGCCCCTTTCACAGGGTCGAATGAGCCCTGTTTGGTCGAAGGAAATTTCTCAATTTCCACTTCCCTGGTTCGCCCACTTGCATGGGTCGAACCAAGACTTCTTTTAAACTAGTTTTCCAGTTTGTCGTGTTTAACGCATTCTAACACATCCTAACACATAAGCATGCATCCTTCGTCCATATTTAACACATTTAGGCACAGATAATCATTTACACATCATATAAACATATCTATGTATATAATCCATCATACAACCCATAATCTACACATATACTTAATTAGTTCATGTAATGTCACCAACAACGGAACCCGGTACTAGTGTATTACCAAAACGACTCCCAATGATCCTCCAAATCATTGTACCCTGGACAATCCTAACTTGACCCGACTCAACTAACCCAGTTAAGTTTGTTTATAAACGTTTCTCGCTAAGGTAGACTTAGATGTTACTAATATGTTTAAGCCGAACATGCCAGGTGTCACACTTGTAAAGGGTACCAACTGCTGCTTAACAAACAAAGTGCATAAATGTTAGGTTTGGCATAGGGTACAATCACACTGAAACACCAACAGATTTTTCCCCCAAAACTACTGAAGATGGGAGAAAAATTGTTTCAGATAAAACTTCTAAAGAGAAAGAATGCACATCTTTTCATGAAAACTTTCTAAAAACTCACAAAGAAATTTCTTTAGAAGTAATGATAAAATCTGACTTTAAGCCATCAGTAGTTTCATCTACATCAGGAGTTGAGAACCTGAAAACTACCGATGACCTAAAACAAATCAAAACAGTCAGAAATTTGCCTTCAAATGAAAAAGAAAAGGCAAAAGAATGTGAAATCTATGGTTTGTTTAACCACAAGACAGAATTTTGTAGATACAGAAAAGGAATTCAGAATAACAAGAAAATTTCACAACTGTTTGTGGGAAAACAACTCAAAAATGATTTTGAAGAAACTTTTTCTCCCAAGAAACAACAACCAACAAACACCTTTTCTCAGAAAAAGATAAAATCTCAACAAAAGTCTTTTTATCAAAATTCTCTTTCAGTAGTTAGACCTACATCATCAGCAGTTTCACAAACTGCTGATATTAAAGATCTCATGTATATGGTACAACTACTGATGACCAAGGTTGATGGTGGTCCTCAAAAGGATACCACCATTGCTCTTAATGAAAAATACATTGCCAAAAAGACATGGATTCCTCAACCTGGTCAAGAACAAACTGTTAATGTTCTCCAGAGCAAACCCAAAGCCAAACTGGCTTGGGTTCCCAAATCTAACTAATTTGCTACTTTGTGCAGAGGGTCTCCAGAGGCTTAAATAGCATTTGGTATGTTGACAGTGGAGGCTCAATGCACATGACAGGATGCAGATACCTGATAAATAACTTTATCAGTCAAAGAGAAGGATCTGTATCCTTTGGGAACAATGCCAAGGGATATGTGCTAGGACATGGCAATGTCTCTTCTGGCAAAATACATTTTGACAAGGTCAATCTGGTTGAAAACCTTAAGTACAACTTGCTGAGTGTGTCACAAATGTGTGATAAAGGATATTATTCCTTTTTCACAAAGACAGCATGCAAGATCATATCACCAGAAGGCCAGAAGTTGATAGAGAAGATCATTGAAGATCATACTTTGTTGATAGCCAAATGATGTGGCAATGTCAATGCAGTGGACATTGAAAAGGACAAAGTATTGAACAACACTGCATGTTTCTTCTCAAAGGCATCAACTTCAGAGACTGATCTCTGGCACAGGAGACTTGGCCATGTGAACTTTAAAACCATAAATAAAGTCACAAAAATGGGCTTGGTCAGAGGTCTACCTTTGAAAGTATATCAGTGTCAAGAACACTGTGTATCCTGTTTAAAGGGGAAGCAGCATAAGTCCTCTTATAAGTCTATTGAAGAATAAAAAACAACTGCATGTCTTCAACTACTCCATATGGACTTATTTAGGCTAGCAAAAATCATGAGCCTTGGTAAGAAGAAGTACTGCTTGGTCATCATTGATGACTATTCAAGATTCACATGGGTATTCTTCTTTTTTTTCATGGATGAGGCAGCTGAAATCATCAAGTTCTTCATTCTACAAGTAGAGAAACAATATTCTCTATCTGTCAAAGCCATTAGAAGTGATAATGGGATAGAGTTCAGGAACAAAACTCTGGATGAATTCTGTTTGTCTAAAGGGATTAATAGACAATTCAGTGTTCCCAGAACTCCGGAACAAAATGGTGTGGTAGAAAGGAAGAACAAGACATTAATTGAAGCAGCAAGAACTATGTTAGCTGATTCATGCCTACCATTATATTTCTGGGCTGAAGCAGTTAACACTGCATGTTATGTTCAAAATAGAGTCCTTGTCAACAAGAGACACTACAAGACTGCCTATGAAGTTCTTCATGGCATAAAGCCCCTTATCTCCTTTTTCAGGGCTTTTGGATGTCAATGTTTCATTCTAAACATTAAAGACTCTATTTCAAAGTTTGCTGCTAAAGTTGATTTAGGTTATTTTCTTGGTTATTCTTCCACTAGAAAAGCCTACAAGGTTTTTAACTCAAGAACCAAGATAGTAGAAGAAACACTGAATGTCAAGTTCAATGAATCAAATCACACTCTTATTTCAGCACATCCTGCTGAACTCTTTGACCTTGACAGCTTCCATTTTGGACCTGAAAAGACTGTCACTTCATCTAAACCTACTTATTATGGTGATCAGAGGATTGATGATGAGGATCCAGCACCATGGACTCCTAAAACAGTCATTAAGTCAACTTTCAAACCTTCGGAAGTTTCACAAACTTCAGATTCAACAACTGCTGATGTACAAACTCAAACATCTGCTTCAGCTCCTACAACTACTGAAGATGTTCAAATAGCTGAACCAGACATTATAAACCTCAGTGGTTTGTTTGATGAAGTACAAGAGCCACCTACACCTGTCAGTGGTTTACAACAACTGATTGAACACAAAGATCATCCATTGGAACAAATCATGGGTGATATTGCATCAGGTGTTCTCACAAGAAACCAGCTTTCCAGCTTTTTCTTCTTCTCATCATTCATTTTTCAGTTGGAACCTAAGAAGTACCAAGAAGCCCTCAAAGACAACAATTGGGTGGAAGCTATGCAAGATGAGTTGCTTCAATTCAAGAAGCAACAGGTTTGGGAAATATGTCCCTTACCACCAAACAAGCTACCAATTGGCACAAGATGGGTTTTCAGGAACAAACAAGATAAGGCTGGTATGATTATTAAGAACAAGGCAAGACTGGTGGTACAAGGTTACTCCCAAGAAGAGGGGATTAATTATGATGAAACCTTTGCTCCAGTTGCAAGACTTGAAGCCATCAGGTTATTTCTGGCCTATGCCATTTCCAACAAAATAAAAGTTTTTCAAATGGATGTTAAAAGTGCATTTTTGTATGGAAAGATCAAAGAAGAAGTGTATGTTTGTCAGCCACCTGGGTTTGAGGATCCTTCTCATCCTGAGTGGGTGTACAAGCTTGACAAAGCTCTTTATGGGCTAAAACAGGCTCCAAGAGCCTGGTATGAAACACTTTCTAACTTTTTGCTCAAAAATAACTTTACAAGAGGCTCCATTGATAAAACTCTTTTCATTAAAAATGTTGGAAATCATGTCTTACTTGTTCAATTTTATGTTGATGATATCATATTTGGTTCAACAAACACAAAATTGTGTGATAAATTTAAGAAACTCATGCAATCAAAATTTGAGATGAGTACAATGGGAGAACTGCAGTACTTTTTAGGACTGCAGATTAAACAACAAACAAATGGAACTTTTATACATCAATCTAATATGTTAAAGAATTATTGAACAAATTTTCTTTACAAGACTGTAAATCATGTTCCACTCCTATGACACCTACCACACAAGTTGAACCAGATGATCAAGGAAAACAGGTGATCAAACCATGTATAGATGTATGATAGGTTCCCTTTTGTATCTAACTACTTCTAGACCAGATATTGTGTTTTCAACATGTGTCTGTGCTAGATATCAATCAGCTCCTAGGGAATCACACCTAATTGCAGTCAAAAGAATCTTCAGATATCTGAAAGGAACTCCTACACTTGGAATTTGGTATCCTGCTTCTAGCAATACCAAGTAATCAGTTTTTTCAGATAGTGACTATGCAGATTGCAAAATGTCAAGAAAATCAACATCTTGTGGTTGTCAATTCTTGGGAAACTGTCTAGTGTCCTGGCAATCAAAGAAGCAAACATCTATTGCAACTTCAACTGCTGAAGCTGAATACATTGCAGCTGCAAGTTGTACATCACAGATACAATGGCTCCAATATCAACTTCTTGATTATGGAATCAAAGAGACTAAGACACCATTGCTTGTAGACAGTAAATCTGCCATTAGCATCATTCAAAATCCTGTTCAGTTCTCAAAGAGTAAACATATTGAAATCAGGTATCATTTCATAAGGGATAGCTATGAAAAAGGCAAGATGGAAGTGAAGCATGTGACAACAGCTAATCAGATAGCTGACATATTCACTAAACCCCTTGACACATCAACATTTCAGAAGTTAGTATCCGTGCTTGGGATGCTAAATTTGTAAGTGTTCTTTTACTTTTCTGCACATATTTTATTTTTCACTTACATCTGATTTTTGTCCAAAACTTCTGAAAAACAAAAAGAGAGAACTACTGATGAACAAAACATCAGTATGGGAATATTTTCTGAAAAATGATTAACTTCTGATAAAATAATCTTCAGAAGTTATGAATAAAGTGTTTATAAACATTCTCATCAGTTGTTAACAAACTACTGAAGAGAAAATGGGAACTACTGATGATAGTTGTTATTCATTAGCAGTTTTGTCATTAAGGGCAAATCAGACATTTCCCACTTCAGAAGTTTGACCTAGGGCGGTTACAAACTTCTGATAAACACCTTTTCCAACACTTATCCTTTCAAAAAGCAAAAATTCCCTCCTTCTCTCTCAAAAATACTCTCAAACCCTAAACCTGCAAACAAGAACATTGTGCGATCGACCCACACAAAAACCACATGGCTCTTACACTAAAACAGGGACACAATCAAAGAGGCTACTTTGAGAAACATGAAGCCTGGTTCTAATACGACGAAATCATTGATTTAGTCGTTAAATCCCAATACTTCACTGCCCTCACCATTGATCCTCCAATACACACTAAAACACTAAATGAGTTCTGGGCGAATGCGAAGACGGTGACAGTGAATGATCAAGTGATCTCCCTCAATTCAACCATCCAAGGGAGAACAATGGCAATCACACCAGCAACTTTGGGGATTAGACTGGGTCTAGATGATGTGGATGCCCCAAATCAATTTCCAAACTCTGAAATTCATCTGACCATGACAGAGTGTGGTTACCATGGTACTCTCTCACATGCAACCATTTTCAAGAAACTTTTTGAACCAAAATATAAACTTTTGTTTCATTACATAATCATGTGCTTGAGTCCAAAAACTGGATCTTATGATCAGATGCCCTCTACTTTTCAACCTATTTTTCATTCCATTGTGAATGAAACAAAATTCAGGGCATCAACACTTTCTTTAATGAGTTGGTGTTGCATCACCTCAATTCTAAAAAGAAGTTTTTGTTTTATCCAAGGTTCATTATGCAATGCATAATAAAAGAACTTGGAGAAGGGGTGCTTGTGGGTAAAACAACTGTTTTAAAACCATTAACCTCTCAAGCATACTCTAGGCACAATAAACCGGCTGCCTGGCCAGAAGATGACCAAGGGGAACACACAACAGTCCCCATGGAACCCTCATCTTCCAAACCCCCACCCAAAAAGGCCAAGAAACCAAAACAACAAAAACAAAAACCCTCCAGCCTTAAAAGAAAGGTAGTTCAGGAGGTTGAGATGCCTGAACTTGCCAATGTGCAATCTGCACTTGATAAAGATGTGACTGAAACATCCTCTCAGTCTCATCCATCTCAAACCCCCACAAGAGCACCAATCACAATTCTCTTCAAAAGAAAGAAATTTAAGAAAACAATCCCAATTGACTCTTATTTTGAAACTGCTGAACCCTTACCCAAAACTACTGAACCAGTACCACAAACTTCTGAACCTGAAACCATAGAAATTGCCAAACTTCTCTCTGGGCTAAAAGAGACCATCCCATCAGAACAAGTCAGTCCCCAACAATCACATCAAACAGGGGACATACCTACAAATTTTGACATGAATGTGGATGTCCATAGCCCTAACCCAAGAGATGAGGATGAACCAGGGTTTCTAAGCCCAAACTTAGAAACCTTAGGTACATTTGAGGCTGTTACTACTCATCTACTACCCAGTGGTGGATCTAAGGACAGAAGTAGCATTGCTAAGACCTCATCTGTGGCAACTACTGATGAAGGCTTAATGCCTGAGGTAGGAAATCCTCTGAACCAAGAAAAAGAGGTACATGAGACAACTGGGTTGGGCCCAGCTCATGATATAACTGATACTATCCTCATTAAGGATGTAATCAGGGATTCAGATGATTCCATTGATTTGGATGATGATTCACACTCCACCAAACATGAATTGACGGCTGCTAGTGAAGGTCCTGCACCTGGTGTCTCTAAGCTCAAAGAGCTGGTCACACCAGATCAGGTTAAAGTCCACTTGATCCCTGATTCCCCTAAAGTGGCATCTTCTGTACAACATGAAGATTACCCAAAAACACACCCCTCACTAAAAATGCCTACCCAATTCCCTGGGTCATCAAGCATAGATCTGAACCAACTATGCAGCCCTGATGGTCCCCTATACCAGTTGATGCACACTCTCATTGCCAATCACCTCAAATCCTTCATAATTGCTTTGGAGTTGTCAACCAAAACTCAATTTGAGGTGATTAACAAGAAACTTGTTGAGCTGTCCAACAAAATTGACAACTCAAGACAACTTGCCAAACTCACTGGTAGAACTTCTCAACCTGGCAGGCTTCCAGAAGTGGATGAAACCAAAAAGGAGGAGAAGATTAAGGAACCTAAGGAGTCACTGGAAGCCAGGATAAAGGCAAGAGTGGCTCTACAACAACAAGAACTGCTAGAAAAAGCTAAGAAACAAAAAGAAGATCAAGAAAGACTTGTTTCTACAATTGATATTGAAGCTGAACCTTCCCAAGGCCATAATGAAGAAACTTCTGAAGACTCAGAAATTACTGAAGACAATCCTTCAGTAGTTGATATTTCTATCAACACCTCAGCAGTTAACACTTCCAGCATACAAACAACTGAAGAGCCTTCCAAACCAACTGAACAACAACCAACTCCTATTCCAAGGCCTACAACAACAACAATGACTATGCTGAACCCTTCTCCAATTTCAGAGTCCAAAGAATTACTAGAGAAGAGTTTACTTGCAGCCCAAAGAAAGGCTAAGGAAGATGAGATCTGGAACAGTTTGGAAGCAAGGGAAGACATGAGCTTCAATGATAAACTTCAAGCTTATGAAGAAGAGCTGAATAGGCAAGCCAAGATTGAAAAGGTTGCTGAAGAAGGCAAAAGACAACAACTGGTGTCTTTCATCACAATGAACAGGAAAACAAAAGCCTATTCACTCAAAGTGCTCTCAATGGATGAGCTAACCAAAAGAGCTCAAATTGTTGCTGACAAACTTGCAACAGAGAAGGATAGAAAAGCCAAGAGAGCAGAGATCATTGAAGAACTGGTAGCTAATGACTATGGTTCAAAGGCCTTTGTGTCAAAGTGGAGAGAAGACAAACTGCTGGACACATACAAGAAATACAAGGCTGCCAAGGCTACTAATCCAGAGAAGTTCAAAACTTCTGAAGTATCAACTTCAGTAATTAGAACTTCTAGAACTTCTAGTGTCAAACAAAGACTAGCTTCCAAGAGAAAGCCAGAGGACAATACAAAGACTGACTTCAAGATGGTGTTGCTAGAAGGCAACACAGTTGTACATGGAGACTTTGATATTGTAGAAAAGCCTCTGATAACACAGTTCAGGGATCCTTCAACATTTGCTTACCAAATTCAGAAGACTATCACAGACAAACTGCACACAAAGGTAGTTACTGAACATCATTTACCTACTTTCAAATTACCTGATGTGGTGCAAACAGAAGACAGAAGTGAATCCCACCTGAGAGTCACTAAGAAGAAAACATCCAACACTCAGGAACGTCCCAGGGATCCAGCATGGTTCCCTATACTTCAGATTTTGACAGATCTAAAGTGCTGATCATCAGATGGTCCTTTACTGATTCCAACTCAGTATTGGTGACAAGAAGAGATCTTACAAGCAAGGCCTACAAATCCATGAATGAATTTAAGAATCTATCAACTCAGGACTTGCTTACAATTCAACATTTGGAACCTCAAAAGGGATCTCTCACTGATGAACAACTGAATCAACTGAAGAATTCCATGTTCAAGGAAATATGGAAGATTGTGAATGACAGAAGAAAACAACAAATAAAGAATTAGATAAGGTTTTGGCTTCATCAATCCAGGGGGAGATTGTTAGGACAAAAAGGATTGAGGAAACCACTTTTGCAAACCTTAGTCTAATTCATACTTCTGAAGAATATTCTAAGTATAGAACTACTGAGAAAGAAGACAAAAGTACTAAGAAGAAGTATCAGAAGTTCTACAGTCAAACCAGACAAGTCAACTGAGGAACTACTGAACACAAACTACTCATCAGTAGTTTGTCATTCATCAGCACTTGTAATAGAATCTTTCCACCGCCCTTATATTTCAGTAGTTTAATTGTTTATTATTACTTTATATTTTTGTACAAGTTCTAAGAATGTAACTTGTTGCAACAAGTTGCAGACTTGCTTTTTGATCAAGGTTCATGCATTTGTAAGTCTATAAATAGATGGATTCATCCGTCTGGTTTAGACATTGATTTTAATTAAAAACTGAAATCCTTCAAAGCTTATTATTGTTATTTCCATTTCATTTACTGAGAATCTGTTTGAGTATTTATTGTCATTCACATTCAATACTTAGATTCTCATTAAACTTGTCTTTAGTTTTCAAACATCCAAGGGGAGTAATAACTCCTGTTAATAATGTAACTTTACTTACTTATTCCGCTGTGCAAATCTGATTAAACTTGCTAAACACATAAGTGTTCACTAGCAAGCAAAACATCAAGAGCATTACTGATCCAACAATACTAACATGCCAATTTCACTTGAAGACCTGAAAGACAATGAGAAGAAGAAGTTCGCAGTAGAAAAGAAAGCGTATTCTTAGTTATCTCGGGCATTGACTCCAGATTTATTACATCAGTTCGGACCATGTGCGACTTCGAAGGCACTTTGGGATGCTTTGAAGAGTAGGCACGATGGTAATAAGAAAACTAGGAGAATTCGTGTGGAAGAGATTAAGAAGGAGTTTGAGAATTTCAGTTACATTGGGAATGAGACATTGAAGGAACTTATACCAAGATTCTTTCATTTGTTGTCAGAGTTATCGAATTATGAGATTGTTATTCCCATGATCGAAGCCGTTGAGAAGTTTGCTGATTCATTGCCTCCGTATTGGGGAAACATGTTGAAGTACTAAAAGAAAACGATGCATTTCAGTATTGGTCCATCAACGAATTTATTCAGAAGCTGGAAAATAAAGAGATGGAAGAAAGGAGAAAGGCTAAAAGAGCACAGTTTCCACAGAATCCGGAGCTGTATCATGCTACATCATCTTCTTCTATTTCTAATCCATCAGGAGGAGCGAGTGTTGCACCTCAAACTGCTTTTGTATCAAAGATTGAACCACTAATGAGTGCAGCTAGTTATTACACATTTGGACCATCATACACAACAACTCAACCTCGTATTTCAGTTGCTTGTTATTATACATTATCGGCAAGTATTCCACAACAACAACCACAAGTTGCACCGATGATGAATCAAGCCTCATCAAGCCAAAGTCCAATCGTATTGGAAACTTCCAACATGAATAATGTGACAGTAGAAGTGGCACAACAATACATTGCTTTGGTTTTAGAAATGGTCACTTCGTACAATGGACTGGTGGCGAGTCAGATCGGTAACAATAATCTGACCAATGAGAATTATGCCTAGATCGATAAAGAAGAGATGGAACTGAGTGATATCCATTGGGCATTTGCAAGTGTGATGAGAAGAGCGACTGAGTTTATCGAGAAGACCGGCATAACTGATCTTGCTACTTCACCAAACACTACCTATGGTTTCAATAAAGCCAAGGTTACATGTTTCAACTATGGGACTCGAGGTCATTTTGCTAGAGAATGTACCCAACCGAAGCAATAAGGTAACCGAAACCCTTTCAACTCAAATTACCAAAACCGTCAATCACAGAAACAAGTTATCTACCAAAGCCAAAACAACAACAACAACAACTATCAAAACCAAAACAATTACCAAAACCGACAAAACACCTCACAAAATACCACTAAAAGACAAACATCCACAACAAACCAAAATCAAACAACACCTAACCAAACCAGAACCATTGTTCCTATTTCTACACCAAACACTCAACCGCAGAATGAGAATCAAGCATTGGTGATTCAGAAGGATGAGGGTTTTGATTGGAATACTATGCAATTGGGTGTTGAAGAGGTTACTGGTGGTAATGTTGCATGTTTTGCTCAAGAGGTGGTAAGCGAGGAGCCGGTGGTAGTTGATGATGACTTGGTGAAAGAGAAATTTTCTGAGAAGGTCTCTGAGGTAGTGATTGAGGAGATAGTTGAGGAAGCGGTTCCTACTGTTGATTCTGTGAACATTGAAGAATCGGTTGAGGAAACGATTTCAAGGACTATTATCGATTTTGTTGCTGATGTCTCTGATGATCGAGAATCTGTCTATTCTGATTCAGAAAGCGAGTCTGATTCGGAGGCTAGAGTGAACTCTCTTGATGATGATATTGATCAACTTACCAAAGCAGACTTTCTGATGACAAAGAAATCGTGCATGGTAGATGACGCTTTCACTAAGGTGGATTACTCCAAGTTTTTCGCTAGAAAGGAAGCTCATTTTGCTTTGATGGCTATGACATGTCCTCCTAAACCGGTAAGTCCTAACTCTTCTTCTAGTGATAAGTATTGTGGTACATGCGATAGACTTCAGGATGAGGTTAAGCAACTCAAGCATCAGCTTGATAGTGCTAAAATCTTCATTCAGTCATATCTTAAGGATGAGAGAGATTTCAACAAAACACTTGAGAGTTATAAGAAAGATGTTTCTGAATTGACTAAAACTCTTTCACTGAAACAAATAGCCATTAATAATTACATTAATGATAATGAGGAAACTAAACTTGAAATGGCTAAAATCAAGTGTTTTGCTGAAAAGATCAACAAAAAGTTGGAGAGTTATAAGAATGTGTCCTACGTGTTAGACCATATTATTGAGGAACCAGTTCAATCCATTAGTGTAAACTACAAATCTGTTCCTTCCCCGGTGTTATTCGAAAACCATAATTTTAATTCAGTCACACCGGAGAGTTCAGATAGATCGGATTCCACATCAGAAAACGAATCAAACACTTCAATTGTTAGTGATCCTAATTCTGGTGTTAGGCCGATTCTAGGGTTGAATGATGAGGGAGTAGTTGCTGTAACTGATGATTCAGATTTTGAGAATGAAGAACCTAAGAAGAATGATGATATTCCATTGGAAAATCGCATTCGAACCAATGAGAGTTTATCTCAATCTAAGGTTCCACATCCTTAGAAAGTTGTTAACAAAATGAATCCATCAGTTAAGCAAACTGAAAAGATTGAGTCTAGTGACAAACCTATGAAAGTATTTTATCAGATGGAAGGATCCGATAAGCTAATTTTTGATGATGAGTATCCCATTCAGTTCGCTAACTATTCTAAAATCCAGAAAATTTGGCAAGAGAGTACCATTTGGTTTCCAAAACATGAACGAACAAACGATATTCCACCTGAATTAATCAAGCAACTGTATGGTGATGACTCGAAAACACCTAAGGTTCATGTCAATGAATTTGTTAAACCGAAAGAAAAAATTAACAGATTTTTCAAACCGACTTACCCAATGGAGCCCGCTCCTGGGAGTTTAAGGCGCAAGTGTATTGATGATCAATACCCGGTTAAATCATTCGCTAATCATCATGACAAAAACTCATTTGGGGAGTACCGTGCGTGTTACAAGTGTGGGGAGAGGGGGCAATTACTTGCTCACTGCCCATATATGCGACACAAAAGGCACGAATTGAAAGCAGACAGAACCAAAGGAATTCGGTTGATGGTTACCAACAAAGACAGTCTTTTCCACAAAGACAATTTTATCCTCAAAGACAACAGTTTTATAATCAAAATCGTTTCTATCCTCAAAGAGGAAACCATCAGATTGTTTATGGCAATCAAAACGGAATTGCCATGGAGAATAAACTAAAGAAACCAATGGTGAACGCAAAACAAAAGGTTTACCCAAAACCTGCTGTTAAATCATCGGTTGGACCTTCATCTGTTAAATCAGACAGGGTGGTCAAGAAAGTTTCATTCAAGAATGATACAAAGAAACCTGTTGAGGTTAAACAATCTCAAATTAGGATTCTTAAACGTTCGGAACAGACTTGGACACCAAAGGGTACCCATGTGCTTCTACTTCAACTGCTAAGGTTCAAGTTAATTGTGAAAAATTTTTGAATAACCAGAAACAGGTTGATTCAAAACAGAAAGTTTGTGAAAAAGAATCTTTGTATGTTAACACTCAAAGACCCAAGACCACAAAGGCTTGGGTCCCTCGTAAAAACTAATCATGTTGTGATTGCTGCAGGGAGCTTCAGCTGGCCCTGTTAGCAGTCTCTGGATTGTCGACAATGGAGCTTCTTGGCACATGACCGGAGATATGTCGCTACTCCTTGACATAAAGAATATTAATGGAGGGTATGTAGCACTCGCCGGAAATAAAGGAGGTTATATAACGATGGAAGGAAGTGTTAGCAACGGAATTGTGAGTTCGAGAGGATTTCTTATGTGAAGCAGATTGATTATAATTTGCTGAGTGTTAGCCAGATTTGTGATAAAGAAGTATTCAGTACACTTTGATGATAAGTCTTTCTATATCTTGAAGCCTGGTTTCGTTATACCCAAAGAGTGGATCATGCTTAAAGCTCCACGAGTGAACAATCTTTACATTCTTGACATGAGCAAGGCAACCACTACCCAGGGTCAAGTAACGTATTTTCTATCTAAAGCTACAGAGAAAGAATCTATCATGTGGCACAGACGGATGGGGCGTATTCACCTGAGAAAAATGAACAATCTGCTGAAGAACGGGCTTGTAGATGCGGTTAATGTGAAACACTTTCATCTGAAGGATAAGTGTGTAAGTTGTAAGAAGGGAAAACAGCACAAACATTCCCACAACCCCAAGAAAGTGAATTCGGTTGAATTTCCACTTGAACGTTTACACATGGATCTATTCGGGCCTGTTAAGCGTAAGAGTATAAATGGAGACCTATACTGTCTTGTGGTTACTGACGATTACTCAAGATTCTCGTGGGTGATGTGCATGCAACGCAAGAACGAAACGTTCAACAACTTGAAAGTTCTATTTACCCGATTGGAGAATATCTATGGTTTGAAGATCAAACGCATTAGAAGTGACAACGGGACGGAGTTCAAGAATTCTATGATGGATGCATTGTGCGATGAAAAGGGTATTCACCATGAGTACAATGCACCATACACTCCACAACTGAACGGTGTTGCAGAAAGAAAGAACAGGACTCTAATTGAAGCGGCTCGTACTATGCTTGCAGATTTTAATCTTCCGGTTATGTTCTGGAATGAAGCTATTCATGCAGCATGTTATACAGTGAACCGTGTGTTGATAGTGAAGAAGTTTGGAAAGACATCTTATGAACTGCTTAATAGACGAAAGTCGAACCCAGAGTTTCTAGAGCCATTCGGGGCGCCATGTACG
The DNA here is from genome assembly GCA_028751855.1 of Ambrosia trifida. Taxonomy (NCBI): domain Eukaryota; kingdom Viridiplantae; phylum Streptophyta; class Magnoliopsida; order Asterales; family Asteraceae; genus Ambrosia; species Ambrosia trifida. The sequence goes on along the minus strand of CM054128.1, from coordinate 56,064,726 downwards.
ATGTTGAATCCTACTGAAAAGTTTGGAACTATAGCTGAGGAAGGTTATTTTGTTGGATGCACGACACCACTTAAACGCGTGTTTAACAAAAGGACTAGACAAGTTGAAGAGTGGCTGAATGTTGATGTTCAACGCTACACTCAGAATGTTCAAGGAAATGGGCCCGATTGGATGTTTGACTACAAATAACTCTTTAAGTCATTCAATCTAGAAAGCTTGGTTGAAGAAGCTATTTTATGATTGTATTACGAGTGTGAGAATACAATAACTTCGCCATTTGTGCGTCAGATCACTGTGACTCCTCCAGCAGCAGCTTCTGATGATACCAATGCTCCTTTAGTTGAAGAAGAGATTTTCCAAGAAGCTTCAACAACACTTGATTCTTCTGAGTCGGAAGATGAGGAAGAAGTTACTAGTGAAGCAGTCATGGAAAATATTACAGTATCATCATCAGTGAACCCTAATCAAGATATTCCATCTTCATCGAATACGGGGAATTTAAAAGTTCAAGCGGTAATTCCTGATCCTGAACATCCGGAATCTTGGATTCATCAGATTCATCCGCTAGAACAGGTTATTGGTGATCCTGGAAGCAGTGTGATGACACGAGGACAACTGAGACATGCAACATCACATGAAAATATTGGAGCCCTTGCCATGTATGCCAAAATCCAAAAATCAGGTTGTTAAAATGATTTGTCTTTTGCTTGTTATGTTTCGCAGGTTGAACCAAGAACATACAAGGATGCTTTACAAGACGAATCATGGGTGGATGCGATGTAGCAAGAACTACAACAATTTCAGAAACTCGGAGTCTGGACGCTGACCGATTTACCACAAGACAGAAAGAATGTTAGGACAAAAAGTATCGGTGAAACCACTTTTGTAAACCTTAGTCTAATTCACTTTTGTCAAAATATCCTAAGTATAGAACTACTGAAGAAAGAAGACTAGAGTACTGAAGAAGGATTCAACAAGTACTGAAGAAGAAGTATCAGAAGTTCTGAAGTCCAAACCAGACAGTTCACGGAAGAACTACTGAAGACAAACTACTCATCAGTAGTTTGTCATTCATCAGCACTTGTACAAGAATCTTTTTCCACCGCCTTATGATTCATTAGTTTATTAATTTAGTATCACTTTATCTTTTTGTGCAAGTTCCAAGAATGCAACTTGTTGCAACTTGTTTCTGACTTGCTTTTTGACAAGGTTCATGTATATGTAAAGTCTATAAATAGATGGGTTCATCCCACTGTTTTAGACATTGATTTTGATTAATACAGAAATCCTTCAAAGCTTATTATTGTTCTTATTGTTCTCTCCATTTCATTTATTGAGAATCTGTTTGAGTATTTATTATCATTCACATTCAATACTTACATTTTCATTAAAACTTGTCTTTAGATTTCAAACATCCAGGGGGAGTAATAACTCCTGTTGATAGTGTAGCTTTACTTAATCATTCGGCTGTGCAAATCTGATTGAGCTTGCTAAACACATAAGTGTTCACTAGCAAGCAATACATCAAGAGCATTACTGATCCAACAATTGGTATTAGAGCACTGGTTTATCTGATCACATATCAATCTAACACATTGAGAATCAGACACATGCTCTTATTGATATTCAATAAAGGATTAAAAGTTCACTTTATCAACATCCGTCACTTTAAGAGATATTTGACAAATCAATACTATTTAAAATGGATCCTCATAATACTGGTCCTGCCAATAAACCTGCTATGCTAGTAAGAAATGAATACAATATCTGGCAAAGGAGAATGGCACATACATTATCACAGACCAACACTGGTTGCTGGAAATCTGTGATATATGGTCCTCACAAACCAGTAAATATCAATCTTGAAACTAAAGAAGAAATACCAAAAGACCCAAAAGACTATACAGATAACGATTTCCTAAAACTTGAGCTTGATGCTAAAGCTTTCTCTATGTTGGAAATGGCACTCCCAAATGAAATCTACTCTGGACTATTACATTGTGATAGTGCCAAAGAGCTTTGGGACTGCCTAAAAGAACAGTTTGGAGGAACTGAATAGGTGATTGCCAACACCAGAGAGATCCTGGCTCAACAATATGAAACTTTTGCTCATATAAATGGGGAAACTTTAACTCAACAATTTGAATGATTCTCCTCATTAATATCTGAGCTAAAATTAAATTGTCAGACCTACACAACTGTATCTATGCTTCATAGAATTTTAAGGTCTTTACCTGAAAAATGGGAAACATACTCTATAGTCCTAAGATCCTCAATAGACTTTAGCTCCCTCACTCTTACAAAATTACATGGGAGATTACTAACTTTTGAAAGAGAAATTGATCGAAAGAAAAAGTTGCAAATTTCTGGTAAAAGTGCTGATGACTATCTACCAGGTAGTACAGCACTATTGGGACAAGATTCACCCACTTGCTAAAATAGTTTTGGATCTTTTGACCACATTGACATAACTGCTGGGATCTCATCTGAAATATCATTCCCAGGTTATGACAATGAAGAAAACAGTCAAAATGCTGATAACATGTGTCCTATCATGGATGATTTAAAAAATTTCAGCAATGATGATTTAGAAGAAATGAACATCTTACACCAACTGGCCATGTTAAGTATTAAAACAAACAAATTTTACAAAAGATCAGGAAGGAAATTCCAGGACTTAACAGTTCTACAAAAATTGGTTTTGACAAATCTAAACTTAGATGTCACAAGTGTCAGAAGTTGGGACACTTTGCTAGAGAGTGTAGAAGCTCTAGCTACAACCAATCTCAGTGTGGAAATATGTATAACCCTAGTTATAATAGGAATAATGGAACACAGGGGAGTGCACATTTTGTACAGGCACAAGCTCCACAAATCCAATATGTGCCACAAGTACAATATGTACAGATGGCTGCTCAACAGATGCAGAGCCAACAATCAATCCCTCCCATTCCAGCTGCTCAACAACCTCCACAAACTCAGCAACCCTCACAACAAAGCTTGTTCACCTCAGGGTATGTTGACTGGAGCAGTCTTCCTTTTGACACTACAGAGTGTAATCCTGATGCAGACAACAAAATCTTTGACATCAACTGGGGAGAACCGGATAATGGCAAAAAGAATTTTGCCTTAATGGCATTTGAGGGCTGCACCTCAAAATCTGCCCTGTCTCAGGTATCAAAAGAAGCTTTAACAAAACTTTGTTCAACTTTATGTATAGAATCTTTTGCTCTCATAAGAGAGACCAATGTGCACTAACAAGGCAAAGCAAATGACTCTGAGAGAAAATTCACTCAGATGAAATGTGATTTAGAAAGAAAACTTGCTGCAAAGGCAAAAGAAAATTCTAAATTAACTAACAATGCTATTGAAACCCAAGAACAACTTAAAATCATGATAGATGACCTAGGAAATGTCAGAAAAGAGCTTGCTGACACCAAGATCACTTGTGAAAAATGGGTAGAATCTTGTAAGGGGTACCAACTGTTGCTAAACAAACAAAGTGCTTCAAATGTTAGGTTTGGCATAGGGTACAATCACACTGAAACACCAACAGATTTGTCCCCCAAAACTACTGAAGATGGGAGAAAAATTGTTTCAGGTGAAACTTCTGAAGAGAAAGAATGCATATCTTTCCATGAAAACTTTCTAAAAACTCACAAAGAAAGTTCTTCAGAAGTACTGATAAAATCTGACTTTAAGCCATCAGTAGTTTCATCTACATCAGGAGTTGAGAACCTGAAAACTACTGATGACCTAAAACCAATCAAGACAGTCAGAAATTTGCCTTTAAATGAAAAAGAAAAGGCAAAAGAATGTGAAATCTGTGGTCTGTTTAACCACAAGACAGAATTTTGCAGATATAGAAAAGGAATTCAGTACAATAAGAAAATTTCACAACTGGTTGTGGGAAAACAAATCAAAAATGATTTTAAAGAAACTTTTTCTCCCAGGAAACAACAACCAGCAAACACCTTTTCTCAGAAAAAGATGAAATCTCAACAAAAGGCTTTTTCTCAAAATTCTCTTTCAGTAGTTAGACCAACATCATCAGTAGTTTCACAAACTACTAAGATAAAAGATCTCATGAACATGGTACAACTACTGATGACCAGGGTTGATGGTGGTCCTCAAAAGGATACCACCATTGTTCTTAACGAAAAATCCATTGCCAAAAAGACATGGATTCCTCAACCTGGTCAAGAACAAACTGTTAATGTTCTCAAGAGAAAACCCAAAGCCAAACGGGCTTGGGTTCCTAAATCTAACTAATTTGCTACTATGTGCAGAGGGTCTCCAGAGGCTTAAATAGCATTTGGTATATGGACAGTGGAGGCTCAATGCACATGACAGGATGCAGATACCTGATAAACAATTTTATCAGTCAAAGAGAAGGATCTGTATCCTTTGGGAACAATGCCATGGGATATGTGCTGGGACATGGCAATGTGTCCTCTGGCAAAATACAGTTTGACAAGGTCAATCTGGTTGAAAACCTTGAGTACAACTTGCTAAGTGTGTCTCAAATGTGTGATAAAGGATATTCTTCCTTTTTCACAAAGACAGCATGCAAGATCATATCACCAGAAGGCCAGAAGTTGATAGAGAAGATCATTGAAGATCATACTTTGTTGATAACCAAAAGATGTGGCAATGTCTATGCAGTGGACATTGAAAAGGACAAAGTACTAAACAACACTGCCTGTTTCTTCTCAAAGGCATCAACTTCAGAGACTGATATCTGGCACAGGAGACTTGGCCATGTGAACTTTAAAACCATAAATAAAGTCAAAAAAATAGGCTTGGTCAGAGGTCTACCTTTGAAAGTATACCAGTGTCAAGAACACAAAGGAAAGCAGCATAAGTCCTCCTATAAGTCTATTGAAGAATCAAATACTACTGCATGTCTTCAACTACTCCATATGGACTTATTTGGGCCTGTAAAAATCATGAGCCTTGGTAAAAAGAAGTACTTCTTGGTCATCATTGATGACTATTCAAGATTCACATGGGTATTCTTCTTGTTCTCCAAGGATGAGGCAGCTGAAATCATCAAGTTCTTCATTCTACAAGTAGAGAAACAATATTCTCTATCTGTCAAAACCATTAGAAGTGATAATGAGACAAAGTTCAGGAACAAAACTCTGGATGAATTCTATTTGTCTAAAGGGATTATTAGACAATTCAGTGTTTCCAGAACTCCTGAACAAAATGGTGTGGTAGAAAGGAAGAACATGACATTAATTGAAGCAGCAAGAACAATGTTAGCTGATTCAGGCCTACCTTTGTATTTCTGGGCTGAAGCAGTTAACACTGCATGTTATGTTCAAAATAGATTCCTTGTCAACAAGAGACACTCCAAGACTGCCTATGAAGTTCTTCATGGCATAAAGCCCCTTATCTCCTTTTTCAGGGCTTTTGGATGTCAATGTTTCATTCTAAACATTAAAGACTCTATTTCAAAGTTTGCTGCTAAAGTTGATTCAGGTTACTTTCTTGGTTATTCTTCCACTAGAAAAGCCTACAAGGTTTTTAATTCAAGAACCAAGATAGTAAAAGAAACACTGAATGTCAAGTTCAATGAGTCAAAACACACTCTTATTCCAGCACATCCTGCTGAACTCTTTGACCTTGACAGCTTCCACTTTGGACCTGAAAAGACTGTTACTTCATCTAGACCTACTTATTAGGGTGATCAAAGGTTTGATGATGAGGATCCAGCACCATGGACTCCTCAAACAGTCATTAAGTCAACTTTCAAACCTTCAGAAGTTTCACAAACTTCTGATTCAACAACTGCTGATGTACAAACTCAAACAGTTCCTTTAGCACCTACAACTACTGAAGACACTCAAACAGCTGAACCAGACATTATAAACCTCAGTGGTTTGTTTGATGAAGTACAAGAGCCACCTACACCTGTCAGTGGTTTACAACAACTGATTGAACACAAAGATCATCCATTGGAACAAATCATGGGTGATATTGCTTCAGGTGTTCTCACAAGAAACCAGCTTTCCAACTTTTGCTTCTTCTCAGCATTCATTTCCAACTTTTGGATGTCAATGTTTCATTCTAAACATTAAAGACTCTATTTCAAAGTTTCCTGCTAAAGTTGATTCAGGTTATTGTCTTGGTTATTCTTCCACTAGAAAAGCCTACAAGGTTTTTAACTCAAGAACCAAGATAGTAGAAGAAACATTGAATGTCAAGTTCAATGAATCAAAGCACACTCTTATTTCAGCACATCCTGCTGAACTCTTTGACCTTGACAGCTTCCATTTTGGACCTGAAAAGACTGTCACCTCATCTAAACCTACTTATTATGGTGATCAGAGGTTTGATGATGAGGATCCAGCACCATGGACTCCTAAAACAGTCATTAAATCAACTTTCAAACCTTCGGAAGTTTCACAAACTTCTGATTCAACAACTGCTGATGTAAAAACTCAAACATCTGCTTCAGCTCCTACAACTACTGAAGATGTTCAAATAGCTGAACCAGACATTATAAACCTTAGTGATTTGTTTGATGAAGTACAAGAGCCACCTACACCTGTCAGTGGTTTACAACAACTGATTGAACACAAAGATCATCCATTGGAACAAATCATGGGTGATATTGCATCAGGTGTTCTCACAAGAAACCAGCTTTCCAACTTTTTCTTCTTCTCAGCATTCATTTCTCAGTTGGAACCTAAGAAGTACCAAGAAGCCGTCAAAGACAACAATTGGGTGGAAGCTATGCAAGATGAGCTGCTTCAATTCAAGAAGCAACAGGTTTGGGAAATCTATCCCTTACCACCAAACAAGCTACCAATTGGCACAAGATGGGTTTTTAGGAACAAACAAGATGAAGCTGGTATGATAATTAAGAACAAGGCAAGACTGGTGGTACAAGGTTACTCTCAAGAAGAGGGAATTGATTATGATGAGACCTTTGCTCCAGTTGCAAGGCTTGAGGCCATCAGGTTATTTCTGGCCTATGCCATTTCCAACAAAATAAAAGTTTTTCAAATGGATGTTAAGAGTGCATTTTTGTATGGAAAGATCAAAGAGGAAGTGTATGTTTGTCAGCCACCTGGGTTTGAGGATCCTTCTCTTCCTGAGTGGGTGTACAAACTTGAAAAAGCTCTTTATGGGCTTAAACAGGCTCCAAGAGCCTGGTATAAAACACTTTCCAACTTTTTACTCAAAAATAACTTTACAAGAGGCTCCATTGATAAAACTCTTTTCATTAAGAATGTTGGAAATCATGTCTTACTTGTTCAAATTTATGTTGATGATATCATATTTGGTTCAACAAACACAAAATTGTGTGATGAATTTAAGAAACTCATGCAATCAAAATTTGTGATGAGTACAATGGGAGAACTGCAGTACTTTTTAGGACTGCAGATTAAACAACTAACTAATGGAACTTTTATACATTAATCAAAATATGTTAAAGAATTATTGAACAAATTTTCTTTACAAGACTGTAAATCATGTTCCACTCCCATGACCCCTACCACACAAGTTGAACCAGATGATCAAAGAAAACAGGTTGATCAAACCATGTATAGATGTATGATAGGTTCCCTTTTGTATCTAACTGCTTCTAGACCAGATATTATGTTTTCAACATGTGTCTGTGCTAGATATCAATCAGCTCCTAGGGAATCACACCTCATTACGGTCAAAAGAATCTTCAGATATCTGAAAGGAACTCCTACACTTGGAATTTGGTATCCTGCTTCAAGCAATACCAAGTTATCAGCTTTTTCAGATAGTGACTATGCAGGGTGCAAAATGTCAAGAAAATCAACATCTGGTGGTTGTCAATTCTTGGGAAACTGTCTAGTGTCCTGGCAATCAAAGAAGCAAACATCTGTTGCAACTTCAACTGCTGAAGCTGAATACATTGCAGCTGCAAGTTGTACATCACAGATACAATGGCTCCAATATCAACTTCTTAATTATGGAATCAAAGAAACCAAGACACCATTGCTTGTAGACAGCAAATCTGCCATTAGCATCATTCAAAATCCTGTTCAGTTCTCAAAAACTAAACATATTGAAATCAGGTATCATTTCATAAGGGATTGCTATGAAAAAGGCAAGATTGAAGTGAAGCATGTCACAACAGCTAATCAGATAGCTGACATATTCACAAAACCCCTTGACACATCAACATTTCAAAAGTTAGTATCCATGCTTGGGAAGCTAAGTTTGTAAGTGTTCTTTTCTTTTCCTACACATATTTTATTTTTCACTTACATCTGTTTAGACTAAAACTTCTGAAAAACAAAAAGGGAGAAACTACTGATGAACAAAAACATCAGTATAGGAATATTTTCTGAAAAATGATTAACTTCTGATAAAATAATCTTCAGAAGTTATGAATAAAGTGTTTATAAACATTCTCATCAGTTGTTAACAAACTACTGAAGAGAAAATGGGAACTACTGACGACAATTGTTCTTCATCAGCAGTTTTGTCATTAACCGCAAATCAGACATTTCCCACTTCAGAAGTTTGACCTAGGGCGGTTACAAACTTTTGATAAACACCTTTTCCAACACTTTTCCATTCAAAAAGCAAAAATTCCCTCTTTCTCTCTCAAAAAGCTCTCAAACCATGAACCTGCAAAAACACTGTTCGATCCACACACACACACAAACCACATGGCTCTAATACTGAAACAGGGACACAATCAAAGAGGCTACTTCGAGAAACATGAAGCCTGGTCCCAATACGATGAAATCATTGATTTAGTCGTTAAATCCCAATACTTTACTGCCCTCACCATTGATCCTCCAATCGACACTGAAACTCTTAATGAGTTCTGAGCAAATGCGGAGACGGTGACAGTAAATGATAAGGTGATCTCCCTCAATTCAACCATCCAAGGGAGAAGAATGGCAATCACACCCGAAACTTTGGGGATTAGACTGGGTCTAGATGATGTTGGTGCCCCTGATCAATTTCCAAACTCTGAAATTCATCTAACCATGACAGAGTGTGGTTACCAAGGTACTCTCTCACATACTACTATTTTTAAGAAATATTTTGAACCTAAGTAAAAAATTTCGTTTCACTATATAATAATGTGTTTGAGTCCAAACACTGGATCATATGATCAGATGCCCTCTACTTTTCAACCTATTTTTCATTCCATTGTGAATGAAACAAAATTCAGGGCATCAGCACTTTTCTTTAATGAGTTGGTGTTACATCATCTCAATTCTAAAAAGAAGTTTTTGTTGTATCCAAGATTTACTATGCAATTCATAATAAAGGAACTTGGAGAAGAGGTGCTTGTGGGTAAAACAACTGTTTTAAACCCATTAACCTTACAAGCATACTCTAGGCACAATAAACTGGCCACCTGGCCAGAAGATGACCAAGGGGAACACACAACAGTCCCCAAGGAACCCTCATCTTCTAAACCTTCATCCAAAAGGCCAAGAAACCAAAACAGCAAAAACAAAAACCCACCAGCCTGAAAAGAAAGGCAGTTCAGGAGGTTGATATGCCGGAACTTGCTAATATGCAATCTGCACTTGATAAACATGTGACTGAAATATCCTCTCAGTCTCATCCATCTCAAACCCCCACTAGAGCACCAATCACCATCTTATTCAAAAGAAAGAAATTCAAGAAAACAATCCCCATTGACTCTTCTTTTGAAACTGCTGAACCCATAGACCAAACTACTGAACCAGCACCACAAATTTCTGAACCTGAAGCCCTTGAAATTGCCAAACTTCTCTCTGGGCTAAAAAAGAACATCCCATCAGAACATGTCAGTCCCCGACAACCACATCAAACAGGGGACATACCTTCAGAACTTGACATGGATGTGGATATCCATAGCCCTAACCCAAGAGATGAGGATGAACCAGGGTCTCTAAGCCCAAACTTAGAAACTCTAGGTACATTTGAGGCTGCTACTACTCATATACCACCTAGTGGTGGATCTGGGATAGAAGTAACATTGCTAAGACCTCATTTGTGGCAACTACTGATGAAGGCTTAATGCCTGAGGTAGGAAATCCTCTGAACCAAGAAAAAGAGGTACATGAGACAACTGGGTTGGGCCCAACTCATGATGTAACTGATACTATCCTCATTGAGGAAGTAAGTAGGGATTCAGATGATTCCATTGATTTGGATGATGATTCACACTCCACTAAAATTAAATTGACGGCTACTAGTGAAGGTCCTACACCTGGTGTCTCTAAGCTCAAAGAGCTGGTCACACCAGATCAGGTTAAAGTCCACTTGATCCCTGATTCCCCTAAAGTGGCATCTTCTGTACAACATGAAGATCACCCAAAAACACACCCCTCACTAAAAATGACTACCCAATTCCCTGGGTCATCCAGCATAGACTTGAACCAACTATGCAGCCCAGATGGTCCCCTATACCAGTTGATGAACACCCAATTGCCAATCACCTCAAAACTTTCACAACTACTTTGGAGTTGTCAACCAAAGCTCGGTTTGAGGTGATCAACAAGAAACTTGGTGAGCTGTCCAACAAGATAGACAACAACTCAAGACAGCTTGCTGAACTCACTGGTAGAACTTCCAAACCTAGCAGGCTTCCAGAAATGGAGGAAGCCAAAAAGGGGGAGAAGATTAAGGAACCTAAGGAGTCACTGGAAGCCAGGATAAAGGCAAGAGTGGCTCTACAACAACAACAACTTCTAGAGAAAGCCCAAAAACAAAAAGAAGATCAACAAAGGCTTGTCTCTGAAACTGAAATTGAAGCTGAACCTTCCCAAGGGCATAATGAAGAAACTGCTGAAGAAACCTCTAATGATTCAGAAAGTACTGAAGACAATCCTTCAGTAGTTGACACATCTGTCAACACTTCAACAGTTAACACTTCCAATTTACAAACAGCTGAAGAGCCTTCCAAGACAACTGAACAACAACAACCAACTCCTATTCCAAGGCCTACAATAACTACAACAATAACTGTGCTGAACCCTTCTCCACTATCAATATCCAAAGAACTACTTGAGAAGAGTTTGATTGCAGCCCAAAGAAAGGCTAAAGAAGAAGAGATCTGGAATAACTTGGAGGCAAGGGATTATTTAAGCTTAAATGAAAAGCTTCAAGCTTATGAAGCAGAGTTGAATAGGCAAGCTGAAACAGAGAGAGTTGCTAAAGAAGACAAAAGACAACAACTGATGTCTTTTATAACAAAGAACAGCAAAACAAAAGCCTATTCACTCAAAGGGCTCTCAATGGATGAGCTGACTAGAAAAGCTCAACTTGTTGCTGACAAACTTGCAACAAACAAAGATGGAAAAGCCAAGAGAGCTGAGATGATTGAAGAACTGGTAGCAAATGACTATGGTTCAAAAGCCTCTGTGTCAAGATGGAAAGAAGATAGACTACTGGACACATACAAGAAGTACAAGGCTGCTAATCCAAAGAAGTTCAAAACTTCTGAAGTATCAACTTCAGTAGTTAAAACTTCTGGTGTTAAAAGACCAGCTACCATGAAGAAACCAGAGGATAATACAAAGACTGACTTCAAGATGATGTTGCCGAAAGGCAACACAGTTGTGCAAGGAGACTTTGATATTGAAGAGAAGCCTCTGATAACTCAATTTAGGGATCCTTCAACATTTGCTTACCAAATTCAGAAGACTATCACTGACAGACTGCACACAAAGGTAGTTACTGAACATCATTTACCAACCTTTAAATTACCTGATGTAGTGCAACAAGAAGACAGAAGTGAGTCCCACCTGAGAGTCACAGAGATAGAAAATATCCAACACTCAGGAACATCCTAGGGATCCAGCATGGTTCCCTATACTTCAGACTTTGACAAGTCTAAAGTGCTGATCATCAGATGGTCCTTTACTGATGACAACTCAGTATTGGTGACAAGAAGAGATCTTACAAGCAAGGCCTACAAGTCAATGAATGAACTGAAGAAACTATCAACTCAGGACTTGCTTACAATTCAATATCTGGAACCTCAAAGGAGATCTCTCACTGATGAACAGCTTAATCAATTGAAGAATTCCATGTTCAAGGAAATATGGAAGATTGTGAATGACAGAAGAAGACAATAAAGAATTAGAAAAGGTTTTGGCTTCATCAATCCAGGGGGAGATTGTTAGGACAAAAAGGATTGGTGAAACCACTTTTGTAAACCTTAGTCTAATTCACTTCTGTCAAAATATCCTAAGTATAGAACTACTGAAGAAAGAAGACTAAAGTACTGAAGAAGGATTCAACAAGTACTGAAGAAGAAGTATCAAAAGTTCTGAAGTCCAAACCAGACAGTTCACTAAAGAACTACTAAAGACAAACTACTCATCAGTAGTTTGTCATTCATCAGCACTTGTACAAGAATCTTTTTCCACCGCTTTATGTTTCAGTAGTTTATTAATTTAGTATTACTTTATCTTTTTGTGCAAGTTCCAAGAATGCAACTTGTTTCTAACTTGCTTTTTGACAAGGTTCATGTATATGTAAAGTCTATAAATAGATGGGTTCATTCCACTGTTTTAGACATTGATTTTGATTAATACAGAAATCCTTCAAAGCTTATTATTGTTCTTATTGTTCTCTCCATTTCATTTATTGAGAATCTATTTGAGTATTTATTATCATTCACATTCAATACTTAGATTCTCATTAAAACTTGTCTTTAGATTTCAAACATCCAGGGGGAGTAATAACTCCTGTTGATAGTGTATCTTTACTTAATCATTCCGCTGTGCAAATCTGATTGAGCTTGCTAAACACATAAGGGTTCACTAGCAAACAATACATCAAGAGCATTACTGATCCAACAAAGAAGATAGGCAAAAAATAGGTGTTTAAGTGCAAGAAGGATGATCGAGGAATTATTGTTAGAAACAAAGCTCAATTGGTGGTACAAGGGTTTCGTCAAATAGAGGGAATTAACTATAACGAAGTCTATGCACCGGTTGCGCGCATTGAAGCAATTCGAATGTTTCTTGCGTGTGCATCTTACATGAAATTCAAGGTGTATTAGATGGACATTAAGAGTGCTTTTCTCTATGGTGTGGTCAAGGAAGAAGTGTATGTCGGGCAACCACCGGGTTTTGAGGATCCTATCCACCGGGTTAAGGACTACAAGCTAAACAAAGCTTTGTATGGTTTGCACCAAGCCCCGAGACAGTGGTACAAGGAGCTTAGCACATATCTTCTCTCCAAAGGATTCAAACGAGGACTGGTAGACTATACCTTGTTCACAATATGAACAGAGGGGGACTTGCTTTTAGTACAAATATATGTTTATGACATTAAATTTGGTTCTACTAATGAACTTTTATGCAGGGAATTCTAAAAGGTCATTCAGGAAATGTTTGAGATAAGCTCAATGGGAGAGATGCAGTTCTTTCTGGGATTGCAAGTTGATCAATTGCCGTCAAGGGTCTTTATCCACCAGACAAAATATGTTTCTAAAGTATTGAGCCGATTCCAGATGGAGGATTTGAAGCCAATTGACAATCCCATACACCTTAATCACGGGATTGGATTTGATGTTTAGGGGGAGCTTACTGATCCCTTCAGATATCGAGCCATCGTTGGATCATTAATGTATTTTACCGCTTCCCGGCCGGATATAATGTTTGCGACATGTCTTTGTGCTCGATTTCAATCGAAGCCGAAACAGAGTCACCTTAGACCTGTCTAGAGAATCCTAAGATATCTGAAGGGTTGTCCCTTGTGTGGACTATGGTACCCTAGTGATGATAATTTTGACTTTATTGCCTTTAGTGATGCAGATTTTGGCAGATGTGATATTGACGCGAAATCCACAACGGCTGGATGTCAATTTCTGGGGAGCAGGCTCGTGATCTGGAAATTTAAAAAGCAGACGTCAGTTACATTATCAACATGTGAAGCCGAATATTTGTCAGCTTCGAGTTGTTGTTCACAGGTTCTATGGATTCAGCAGCAGATGTGCGACTACGGTTTGCATTTTCTGAAAACCCCCATTCATTGCGATAATGAAGCAGCCATAGCACTCACTAAAGACACTGTTAATCACTCTAAGGCTAAGCATATCCGAATCAGGTATCACTTTATTCGTGATTGATATGCTAAAGGATTGATTAACATGGTCAAAATCCACACTGACTATCAGAGAGCTGATCTTTTTACCAAAGCTTTTGACAAATCCAGATTTGAATTTTTACTAAAAGCTAACAGTATTAAACAAAAGCAGGACTAATCTCCTCATCGGTTTATCAATTTTCTTTTGTTTTATGTTTTCAAAAATTAAAATCCAAAAATATGTTTTTAATTTCAAGGGGAGCAGTTTATTCCAGAAAAACCCAAAAATGATTTTTCCTGGAGAAAATGAGGAGAGGATAGTACATCAGTGAGGATCTTTCGCATGCTAAAGATTTGTAAAGTTACAGATCTATTATGTGATTGACTTTGTGTGATGTGCTGATAGGCTTCGTAGACTTATTAATGTGTGCCTTAGTGATACAAACATAACGAACAACTTACAATGTGGATGAACACTTCATGGGCATATGGTCTTTCTATCGTAATTTTGTTTGATAGGGTTTGTACAAAATCGGAGGTTTCGGGTCATTATGTTGATTGTTATCTAGGGATAGCCTACCTGATCTTTTGTCATGTTAATTTACGGACCTAGATCAGACAGGGTATCTTAATAAAAGAGCTTTAATGCCAAAACCCAAAGTTACTGAATTGAGGAACTTTAAATGTGTTATGATAATCAAAGATTATCTGATGCATCGTATCTAATCTTTGATGCAAATCATGATTGATATAAGACCTCAACCTGGTAGAGTGCACATGTTGCTTTGTAGCATTGATTTGCTGGCATGTACACCTCTATGCCTCATACCTTGTAATTACGGATAACAACAGCATAACCACCCATTACGATGAATCTTTGTGCTAAATTCCTTGATACGGGAGTATGTCGTGTGTGTGGGAACCACAAGTGAGTTAGTTTTTAATATACCTAAACGTATCATTTTAAAGCACTGCATAACAGCCTGCATGTGACTTTATGTGGATAACAATATCAGTAATTGCCGAGTCACACAGTCAGTAAAGTTTAACTGAAACAGAACAACGGTGTGAGTTGATCTCTCATAAACTGATATGATCCTCTTACCGGAAAATCACAAAAAGTTTATGGCTTTCTATTGATTTAGTTTATATACAAAAACTCAAAAAGATTTTTGGTGTGTTTTAGCATAAATTTCAGAAAAACCAAAAGATTTTACATTTTTGTGTTATTCTCGATAACCGATGTTGGAAAATGTTCATTTTCTGAAGTTTGGCGAGCTAATTTGAGTTTTGTATAATTTAAATGAGAAGTTTTGGAAATTTGAAGGTTTAAATGTTTCAAAATGTCAAAACGGGAATTGAATCAGACAAAATGGTAAAAATAACTTTTTCCATATTTCCATTCGACCTTTCGTTAAGTTGAATGAATATCTGAGGTGTTGATTCGAACCAGTTTTCAAGGTTGAATGAGAGTGGTTCTTATAAAAATTTCCATTCGAACCCCTATATTTTTCCTTCGCCCTTTTATTAGGTCGAATGAACATTATAGTTTCTTATTTGAACCCTGAAAGGGTCGAATGAGCATGTCCTATATATATATATCAGTTCATTCATTCGAACCTCATTCAAGCAGTTCTCAAATTTTCAATCTTAAACCCACTGTTTTGCTTGTGATTTCTAGACTTTATATTCTTGTTACTTGTGATTTCCTGATCATTTCCATAACAAATTTGTAGTTATTGGATCCATAAACAGTTCAGAATCCTTGATTAGAAGAACCGAATCCTAAACTTAGATTTTGTGGACAAAAACATGTTGTTAATCAAAATTGACCACCTACATTAAATTGTCGTTGGTTTTAGGGGGAGAAATAATCAAAACCTAGTGTTTAAACAGTTTGTTAATGATAATCGATTATTAGGAACCCTAGATTTAATGAAAACCATCAATAATTGAATGTTTGGCAAAACTGATGAAGAATTAGTGTTAGTCGGCCTTATTAGAATGTTTTACAATCAAAATGGGATGTTAAAATGGATTAAACAAAGAATTGATCATTTCAAATTTCAACAGATGTCCATTCGACCATTTCGAAGTGTCGAATGAATATCAACAAGGTCAAATGAATAGATTTAGTGTTCATTCGACATAAATCAAACTCATTCGAGCTCTCGAAAGGTAGAATGAAGATGGTAATTTGACCATTTTTGAAGTTTTATCCAAATTGGCATATTTTTGCTTTGTTTGATTGTGTTTTTGCAGATCTAATGGCTGAACAACCACAACAGAACGTACAACAGTAAGCTGCACTGAAAGAGTTGAATTTTGAGGCTAAACATAATTGTTGCGCGTATATTGGACCAGTTTCCAAGTATGAAGAATTCACAGGAATCATTGACTTTCTAAAAAGATCAAGAATCGTGTATGAAATTGCTCAACCAGTTACGATATACAAAGACCATCAAGTGGAATTCTTAGAGAAAGCAGCAATAACATTCTGGGAGAATAAGTCATGTATTCAAAGCATAATTCAAGGACAGATGGTGTTGGTTAATGAACAAGATATCATGGAGGCATTGCAGCTAGAAGATTCTCCTGATGATCCTATTGAACTACCATGGTCTGTGCAGCGAGCTTGCTATCTTAGAATGAAATACAATGGTCTCATTATAGATTTTCAGCTACACAAAGCTAAGATGTGTCCTCCATACATGTATCTGCTTCATGTGATACTTCAGGTCTTTGGACCAGTCAGTGGAGGTTATGATGTGCTGAGAAACACTTTATGCTCATTATCTATTGCCTTGATACTGAACAAGCCTTTTAGCGTATATAGGATGATCTTCTGTCATATGAAAGAGGTGCTTCAAGGTTTGAAGGGTGATAAATTTTTTATGTACCCCAGATTCCTGCAGATGATATTTGATCACAAGTACAAGGAGTTGAGGAAAGATCCGTTGCAGATAGTTAATCAAGTGCATATGAATCTGACTACTTTGAATCGGATGAAGACATATAAGGGACAGACTGAGGAAGAAAAGCCACCTCATAAGCGTTTGTTTGGGCACTTGAGTTCAATTGCTTATAGAGATCCAGGGTTGAATAAAGTGAGACATGATGGTAGTAATTCTTATTCTGACAGTCCACTTGTACCTGTTGATAAGAAAGCAAAGAGGAAACGTGTAACACTCCAACCGATGGCGGAAACATCGAGGTGTCACGTAGTGATGATTGTTCAATAGCTCATGGTACTAAATGGAAGTTGAATAATATTAAACAATTTACAATTCATCTTACAAGTAAATATTACAAAAGTTGATTAATATAAACTAGGTCCAAAGCTCCTATGTGTTCCAAGACTTGTACAACTTCCAATAGCAAATAAACCTGAAACATGTTAAGTTGGAAAGATGGGGGGGTCAACTATAAATAGTTGGTGAGAATACATATGTTTTGCATATAGTTGAAAACAATATGTTGCATAGCAATTTTAGTTGAAGTATAATAATGAGTAATGATAGAATATGAGTCCGACATGTAACAATGCGACTTTTGTACAATCAAACCTTGTGTCGACTGAGACCTAACTCGCAAGTTAGTAAAAGTGTAACTGTTATCGATCATTCCTGAATTTATGCGGGGGGGGGGGGGTGGGTTTGTCAGACCTATAACGCTATAATCTAAACAGGCGGCTTGATCAATGTTAATGATTGTACTGTGTCTTTTTGTTACAGTCAAATGATAGAATGAGTAAATGATAGTGTAATTGAATCACAAGTTTCAACAATGTAAGAATGAATAAATGATAGTGTATAAAATGTGTAAACATGTTTCACCCCAAAATGTAAAACAGAAAAAGGGGCTATGTAAACTCACCTTAGGTGCATAATGAGTTCGTGCGTTTTATTGAGCGTGCAAACACTTAGTAATAATGCCTTGGAAAACTCGAAACTAGCTAGAGGAGATAATGACGGATGAAAACTTTAGTATATAGGAGATGGGATAATAATTTTTTTTTTTGAATGGTATAAAGAGTTGAATGGTAGGCTAGTGTATTTATAGTGTAAATTTTGGAGTTGTAATTAGGGACTACTTTTACTAGGCTAGAATTTAGGAACAGCTTTGACTTGACTAGAAGACCATATTTACTAACACTTTGACTTGACTTGACTAGGAGACTACGTTTGACTTTTCAGGTTTGACTAAGGGACCTTGAAAGGGTTTAAGTTTAATTGGTTTTAATTAACATCACAGAACACCAAATGGTGTAGTGGTTTGTGTGATGTGTTTAAGGTTTAGCCCGCCAGGGACTCGGGTTCGAATCCTGGCACAGGCAAACATTTTTTTAACGTTTTTAAATCAGAATTTAATACAATCTAATTTAATATTGATTATACGTCATTATTTAAACAAAAAAATTAACAAAATGGATGGTAACGATACTGTAAACATGAATCGGATGAATAAACGAGGGAGTTCTATATATATATATATATATATATATATATAAAGAAAATTTGTGTGATGTTACAAAACGTCAGGTGATTAACAAAGGAGCTAAGTCAGGGAAAGGCAAACAGAAGGTTGATGAAATAGAACCTAAAAAGAAGAAGGTTGTGAAGAGCAAAGGAAAGTTAAAGACTTTGCTTGTGGATGAAGATTCAGAAGATTCAGAAGAAACAGAAGAGGATGTTGAGTGGGATTCTGAAACAGAAACAGCTAAGGATACTAATCCCAAGGCCGTAGATATCAGTACTCCGGAAGCACTTGAAAAGATTGTTGAGGAACAGAGGCAGAAAGAGATTACAAAAGAAGATCAAGAGTTGATTTTAGATCTTGATGCTGACATTGAAGGTTCTCCGGTTACTGGTGCCAAAGTAAAGAGAGGCATATGCAAGAAGATGTCAAAGAGAGAACCTGCTAGAAAGAAGAGGGAAAAGGAGATTGATTTATTGCTGAAAGGCAAGCTCAAGTTCCAAAGCAGCTACACCAGCAGCATCCCCAGCAAGTAAGAAATAGAAGGTTGTACAAGAGGATGTTACAACATAATCTGTGTCACAGTTGAATCCAAAAAACATTTCTTTATCATTGAAGAGTGTGTTGGCAAGCATGAAAGCTAGAACTGCCAAACCTACTGCTAAATCAAGCTATACTCCTCAAACTACAGTTTCAAGCGATGTGATGGAAGCTGTTAACAGGCAAATAGCTAACATGATGAAAGCATTCAATCAACAAGCTACTAAGATCCCACAGTTGAAGGAGAATGAGAAAGATATGCTTCAGATTGTTTTAGCTTCTCAAAATCGTCAAGATGAGTTGGAAGAAAAGGTAAAGACGATTGATGATTTGAAAGACAAAGTTAAGTTGCTTGAGAATGAGAATAAGGAGTTGAAGACCTCAAGCAATAGAAACACAAAGAGATTGTTGGTGATACATAGAGTTTAACATAGTAAAATAAGAAAACAAGATGAGGAAGCTAATTGATAGATTGTACGAACAAGCACCAGAGCTTAAGGGTACAGAGGAAGAGGAGGAAGAGGAAGAAGAAAAAAAAGTTGATTACAGTGGTACAGATGATGAGTCTAATGATGAAGATAAAGATGATTTTGATGATGATGATGATGATGCATCAGGTGGTGGTAATGCGAATAAAGAAAACCCCACTAGTTCAAAATACTCAAATGATGATGATGATGCTAATCGGTATTCGTTTGAAGAACGCCAGAAAGATGAGGGTGATAAAAGCACTTCAAAGAAGAAATCTGGTGAGATGACTGATGCAGATAAAGAATTGCTTAAGCAAATGATGAAAAGAGGATGTTATACTTTGGAGATTACTGGAAGGTTTCTTGAGATTTTTATGAACAACGACATGAGATTCCAGATCGAGTATAATGATCCAGATTTAGAGGATGGTGAAGTGTGTAATGCAGTTGCTAAAGAGATATTGGAAGGGCTAGCGAAGCAAGTTGGTAAGTCACTAGATGATATACCGAATGAGAAGGAGATTCCTTACATTCCAGTTACCGATCCAAATCAAAGAGGTGCTGATGATATCGAAGCTGATAAGTACAACAATGTTGAAGTTGAAGATATCTCACACAAGGAGTATCCAGAGTACTACAACATTCACACAGATACCAGCATTCCAGTCTTTAATGAAGAAACTCTCAGACAAGCAAAACAGATTGCTAAAGAGAAAAGTAAGAAGATAATCGATGAAGTCTTTGAGAATGAAGCTAAGAAAGAACAAGTCTTCAAGCAATGTGATTCTCTGAAAGAGTTATTAAAGAAGCTAAGAGAGAATGAACAGAACCAGCCAAAACCTGCACTTCAGGGTGATGTTTACAAGTACCAGAACAAGATATTCAAAGGTTGTGCATTAGCTTGGAAATACGATCCACAATTAAGGTGCATTGGGATTAAATGGGAAAAAGGTATGTTGTATTTCAGACAATTTCATGTAATCAAGACATTACCGTACTGGGCTGTGAGAGATATTGTTAGACATCAGATTTCGGGCTGTGAACATGCTAATACTGTAAATTGGATGGCTGAGAGGATGACTAGGGAGAGTTACACTAAATAGGATGCGTGTAGACCTCAATATCCTAAGCGTATTGTTCATAAAGATGATATTGATCCGAAGAATGGTCTTCCGAAGGTTACGTTAAACTACAAACCATCCAAAGTGATGAAGCGAATTCTTTTGATGCCTATTCTACAACACTTTGTCAAAGACTTTGAATTTGGGTATTATGATTGGGTTACGGGAGAAGCTGTGATAGTGTTGAGAGATAAGGATCCGAAGCTTATGGTGAAAAAGATACGCGTGTTCGATCCGATGTGGTTGATCAATTGTGCAAAACAAGACATCGACGCGTTGTATTACAATCAGATTCACTTTGATGTTCGTGACATGGAACCTGCATGGTATTTCAAGAGGGTTGATATATTTTGTTTCGCTTGGGGTATTCATGTTGACTGTGATTACAAGAAGCTGCTGGGAAAGACATTGAAGAAGACTGAACCGAAGAAACACACACTGAAGAAACAAGTTATACCTGAAATGAGTCAGAGTCAAAAGAACAAGATCAAGATCAAGCTTCGCAACAGAGCTTTAGAGTATCAAGAACAATCCAAGATATAGCCAAGGGGGAGTTTGTTGATGCATATGTGTGGCTATCGCTTTTGGATTGTACAAGATTGCGAATGTTTGAAGAAATAAAGTTTTGTTAAAGTTCATTCGACCTAGCGTGAGGTTGAATGAATATCAGAGTGGTCGAATGAAGTTTGAAGCTTATCAGGTTGTTTATGTTATTGCTAATTCAAGCCATGTAACGGTCGAAGGAGTCCATTCAACCTATACATAGGTCGAATGAAAACGTCTATATATATGTTTGAGTTTTTTAGATGTTAGAACTTTTGGTCATTCGTGTGTGTGTGTTAGTGTGTGTTTTCTAGAGAGAGTCTAGAGTGTTCTAAAGCTAGGTTTTTCATTAATATCTATCCTTTATAAAATTTATCAAGTGATTATTAATGGAAAACATCTTTAAAATGGATATTATTGTGTTCTGATTTGATCATTATCATTTTGCATGTGATCTAGGGTTTCCGCACCTAGATTGCTTATACTTGTGTGATTATATTGTTGATTTCTAAAATCTGATCCTTTACATATAGCACACCATTTAAACATTACTTTCTACATCTGCATAGCTTTACCAATATTATAAAAATATTATTAAGATCGATTCCAGCAACAGCAAATGGTCACAAATGACAGAGGTTCGGAAACGTCTTTTGGAATATTTTGAAGAGGACGAAGAGCAGGAGATTCTTGAAGTAATTGAAGGTGCTACACGACTGCTTGAACATCACATTTGGAAGACAAACCTGAAAATTAATTAGGTCATTGCTACCAAGGTATCAAGTGAACGATGGATGGCCTCTTCATTTCTTTTGGAAAACATAAGGTCAAATGAAAAGTTCAGTGAAGACATACAAAAAATATGTAGGTCCTACAAAAACTTTGCTAAAGAGAAGAACAAAATATTGAACGAACTGTTGAAGACCACAAACTAATTATTTAAATGTATTTGATATTATTATCGGTCTAAATATATTGAATTTTTTATTTTATATATTATGTCATCATTAAATAATGATTTATATTTATTGGATGAAAAATACCAATTTGAGTAAAATAATACCGATTAGTTATGTAGGATCGGATTTTCACAAAGAACACAAGATATAACACGAGTAAAGATGAATCAGGTGCGGAAACCCTAATTCACATGCAAAATGATATAAATCATAATTAAAACAAGTAAGATTTTATTTTCAAAATGTTTTCATTAATAATAATCAAAGTTATAACGATTACAGACCAGTATTAATGAAAACACACTCTTTCCAAAACCTTCCAAAACACACACACAAACACCTAGACAAATGACCAACTGTTACATTGCAGACCACATGAAGCCTACATATAAACAACTTCATTCGACCCTTCGAGATCTCGAACCAATAATAAACACTAACAAAAACTTCATTCGACCTTCTTGAAAACTCCTTTGACCTCTCGATAGCTCGAGTGAACCTTTGAATTATCCAAAACTTGTAAACTTCGATATTGTTAAGTGAATCCGAAAGCGACAGACACAAAATGCATCTACAAGTTATATCAATAGTCTACTGTTAAAGTCAACAGATGATTGGTCTTTAGTAAACAGGCGTTAAAATGTAAATGTGATGTTTAAGGCAACAACTGTTTGAACGAAATCGTTAAGGTAACATCTGTTTGAATCAAAAACTGTGTTTAATGACAGGTGTTTTAGAAAAATATCCTTAACTGGCGCACTGCCTTTGAACAGACGTTACCAAATACAGTTTTTCTTGTAATAGATGATTGACTTTTTTAATTTGGTGTTTACTAAATAGACCATAACAGTTGGTCTGTTTATTTTTTTATATTTTGTCGACTAATAGTTAATCGTTAACCAGGCCTGGCTCAAAGCAAGGGCGGAGTGGACGATTGCTAAGGGCTAGAATTGTTTAAGGGTCCGTAGAAGCTAGCGACCATTGTTACCGTCCATCATTCCATAGCAGCGAGCAACCATCGCCACCGGCCGGCTAGATAAGTTTTGTTCTTTCATTTGCTAGGTTTTTGTATTTTGACCCCAAGATTGTTTGTTCAAGATTAGTAATAATGAAATGAAGAAAATTGAATAAAGGTGCTCACTGAGAATGTTTCCTGATTTGTTCAAATATCTACAAGTGGTGAAAAGAGTTGTGAAGATGTAAGGTCAAAGAAGATTGACAAACCAGTTTTGATCCTTAGTCTTAATCACATTCTGAATATTTTGTTAAGTGTAGAATCTACTAAAAAAGAAGAAGACACATACTGAAGAAGCTTATACAAAGTGCTGAAGACAAGGTTCTGAAGATGAACCACACAAACATCTGAAGAACAACTTCTGAAGAATTATTCATCAGAAGTTTATACTCATCCCAAAACTGCTGATGATGGGAGTAACATAGTTCAAGATCAAACTTTTGATATGAAAGTTTGCACATCTTTTCATCAGAACTTTCTTAAAAATGAAAAAGAAAGTTCTGCAAAAGTTAAAACAACTGACATTAAGCCATCAGTAGTTTCATCTACATCAGGAGTTGAGAACCTGAAAACTGCTGATGACCTAATTCAAAATGCTGAAATTGTCAGTACTTTGCCTTCCAAAACTCCTGAAACCTTAAAAATAAAAGAAAATGCAAAACCATGTGAAGTATGTGGTCTGTTTAACCACATAACAGAATTTTGTAGATAAAGGAAAGGAAATCAATACAATAAGAAGATTTTACAACTAGTTGTGGGAAAAAAAATCAAACAAGATTTTGAAAAAAACTTTCTATCCCAGCAAACAACAACTAAGTAACACCTTTTCTCAGAAAAAGACTAAATCTCAACAATGGCCTTTTTCTCAAAATTCTTCTTCAGAAGTTAGACCCAAACCATCAGCAATTTCACAAACTGCTGAGGTTAAAGAGTTAATGAATATAGTCAAACTTCTGATGACCAAAGTTGATGGTGGACCTCAATAGGATTCCATCATTACTCTCAAAAGCAAGTCCATGGCTAAAATGACATGGATCTCTAAAAATGGTCCACAACAAACTGTTACTCTTCCAGTTCTCAAGAGTAAACCCAAAGCCAAAATGGCTTGGGTTCCCAAAACTAACTAATCTACTCTTTGTGCAGAGGATCTCCAGAGGTCTAAACAGAATTTGGTAGATTGATAGTGGAGGCTCTATGCATATGACAGGATGCAGGTACCTGATCAATAATTTCATAAGTCAAAGAGAAGGATCTGTGCCCTTTGGGAACAATGCCAAGGGATATGTGCTAGGATATAGCAATGTATCCTCTGGTAAAGTGCAGTTAGATAAGGTCAATCTGGTTGAAAACTTGGAGTAGACTTGTTGAGTGTCTCTCAAATATGTGATAAAGGATATTCTTCCTTTTTCACCAAAACTGCTAGCAAGATTATCACACAAGAAGACCAAAAGTTGATAGAGAAGATAATTGAAGATCATACTTTGTTAGTTGCCAAAAGATGTGGCAATGTCTATGCAGTGGACATTGAAAAGGACAAAGTATTGAACAACACTACCTGTTTTTTCTCAAAGGCATCAACTTCTGAAACAGACCTTTGGTATATGAGACTTGGCCATGTGAACTTTAAAACCATAAATAAAGTCTCACTAAAATGGGCTTGGTCAGAGGTCTACCCTTGAAGGAATACCAGTGTAAAGAACACTGTGTTTCCTGTCTTATGGGAAAGCAGCATAAGTCCTCTTATAAGTCTATTGAAGAATCAAAACCAACTGTATGTCTTCAACTACTCCATATGGACTTATTTGGGCCAGTTAAAATCATGAGCCTTGGTAAGAAGAAGTATTGCTCGGTCATTATTGATGACTACTCAAGATTTACATGGGTCTTCTTCTTATTTTCCAAGGATGAGGCAGCTGATTTTATAAAACACTTCGTTCTACAAGTAGAGAAACAATATTCTCTCTTTGTCAAAGTCATAAGAAGTGACAATGGGACAGAGATCAGGAACAAAACTCTGGATGAATTTTTCCAGTCTAAAGGGATTGTTAGACAGTTCAGCATTCCCAGAACTCCTGAACAAGATGGTGTAGTAGAAAGGAAGAATACAACACTGATTGAAGCAACTAGAACAATGATAGCTGATTTAGGTCTACCTCTTTATTTTTGGGCTGAAGCAGTCAACACAGCTTGTTATGTTCAAAATAGGGTCCTTATCAACAAAAGACATTCCAAAACTGCTTATGAAGTTCTTCATAGCATCAAGCCTTTAGCCTCCTTTTTCGAGGCTTTTGGATGTCAATGTTTTATTCTAAACATTAAGGACTCCATTTTAAAATTTGTTGCTAAAGTTGATTCAGGTTACTTTCTTGGTTATTCTTCCACAAGAAAAGCCTACAACGTTTTCAATTCAAGAACCAAGATAGTTGAAGAAACAATGAATGTTAAGTTCAATGAGTCAAAACATACAATCATTCCAGCACATCCTGCTGAACTCTTCGATCTTGATAGTTTTAATTTCAGACCTTAAAAGACTGCCATCACTTCATCTAAACCCATTTATTATGGTGATCAAGGGTTTGATGATGGTCCTTCGTCATGGACTCCAAATGCAGTCAAATCAACTCCCAACCCATCAGAAGTTTCTCAAACTTCTGATTCAACAAACCCAACAACTGCTGATATACAACCCCAAACTTCTGATTCAGTTCCCAAAACTGCTGAAACTGTACAAACAGCTGAATCAGACATCATTAACCTTAGTGGTTTGTTTGAAGAAGTTCAAGAGCCCACTCCCACAACACAAAAACAACAATTGATTGAACACAGAGATTATCCATTGGACCAAATCATGGGTGATATTGCTGCAGGGGTACTTACAAGAAACCAGCTCTCCAACTTCTGCTTTTTCTCAGCATTCATTTCTCAATTGGAACCAAAGAAATACCAGGATGCCCTCAAAGACAACAGTTGGGTTGAAGCTATGCGGGATGAGTTGCTGCAATTCAAGAAGCAGCATGTCTGGGAAATTTGTCCCTTACCTCCTAACAAGCTACCAATTGGCACAAGATAGGTTTTCAGGAATAAACAAGATGAGACTAGTTTAATCATCAAGAACAAGGCAAGACTGGTGGTCCAATGTTTCTCTCAAGAAGAAGGAATTTAATATGATGAAACTTTTGCTCCAGTTGCAAGGCTTGAAGCCATCAGGTTATTCTTGGCTTATGTCATTTCCAACAAAATTAAAGTTTTTCAAATGGATGTAAAAAGTGCATTTTTATATGGCAAAATAAAAGAGGAAGTGTATGTTTGTCAGCCACCTGGGTTTGAGGATCCTGCTCATCCTAGTTGGGTGTACAAACTTGACAAGGCAATATATGGGCTAAAACAAGCTCCCATTCAACATTTTTACTCAAAAATCACTTCACAAGAGGCTCCATTGATAAAACACTTTTCATAAAACATGTTGGAAATCACATCCTCCTTGTTCAAACTTATGTTGATGATATCATTTTTGGTTCAACCAACACAAAACTGTGTGAAGAATTTAAGAAACTCATGCAATCTAAATTTGAGATGAGTACCATGGGAGAGCTGCAGTACTTTCTAGGACTGCAGATCAAACAACAAGCAAATTGAACTTTTATACATCAATCTAAATATGTTAAAGAATTATTGAAAAAAATTTGCTTTACAAGACTGTAAATCATGTTCCATTCCCATGAGTCCAACCACACAAGTTGAACCAGCCAATCAAGGAAAACAGGTTGACCAAACCATGTATAGATGTATGATAGGTTCCCTTCTTTATTTAACTTCTTCTAGACCAGATATTATGTTTTCAACATGTGTTTCTGCTAGATACCAATCAGCTCTAAGGGAATCACACCTTATGGCAGTCAAAAGAATCTTTAGATATCTGAAAGGAACTCCTAATCTAGGAATTTGGTATCATGCTATCAACAGTACTAGATTAATAGCAGTTTCAGATAGTGACTATGGAGGGTGTAAAATGTCAAGAAATTCAACATCTGGTGGATGTCAATTCATTAGAAACTGTCTAGTGTCATAGAAATCAAAGAAGCAAACATATGTGGCAACATCAACTGCTGAAGCAGAGTATATTGCAGCTGCAAGCTGTACATCACAGATACAATGGCTTCAAAATCAATTGCTTGATTATGTATTCAAAGAAACCAAGACACCATTGCTCCTAGACAGTACATCAGCCATTGGCATCATTCAAAACTCTGTTCAATTTTCAAAGACAAAACATATTGAAATCAGGTATCATTTCATCAGGGATTGCTATGAAAAAGGCAAGATTGAGGTAAAATATGTGTCAACGGCAAATCAAATTGTTGATGTTTTCACAAAACCCCTTGACACAACAACCTTTCAGAGGTTAGTATCCATGCTTGGGATGCTAAATTTGGAGTAATTTTTGTAATTGTTTTCATTTTTCTGCACATATTTCACTTTCACTTATTTTTATTGCTCAACTATCATAAACCTCTGATGACCATAGAGGGAGAAAGTACTGATGATAATAAAGTAATCAGAAATTAAATTGGGTGTTTCAAACAAAATCTCATCAGTTGTTAAAAACTAATGAAGGGTAAATCGGAAACTACTGTTGAACAATTTTTTCATCTGAAGTTTTAGACAAAAGGGCAAATCAGTCTTTTCCCATTTCTGAAATTTGACCTAGGGCGGTTATAAACTTCTAAAACCCCCTCTTTTCATACTTATCGTTTCAAAAACAAAAATTCCCTCTCTCAAATCTCTCTGAAACCTGCAACTGTTCCATCAAAACCATCCATGGCTCTCGTTATTAAACAGGGACACAATTAGAAGGGCTAATTCATGAAAGACAAAGCCTGATCCCAATACGACGAAATCATTGATTTAGTCGTCAAATCCCAATATTACACGGCGTTCACTGTTGACCCACCTATTCATACTGAAACTCTCAATGAGTTCCGAGCAAATGCGGTGCCAGTAACTGTCAATGATAAAGTCATTTCCCTAAAGACGACAATCAAAGGGAAGACTATGGTGATCACACCTGGAACTCTGGGGATAAGATTAGGTCTTAATGATGCTCAAGCCCTAGATCATATTCCATCTGGAACCATTCAATTAACCATGACAGAGTGTGGTTACCAAGGTACTCTTTTCACATGCAACTGTGTACAAAAGATTTTTTGATGAAAAATATAAACTTTTGTTCCATGATATAATCATGTGTTTAAGTCCTAAAACTGGATCATATGATCAGATGCCCTCTACTTTACAACCAATTTTCCATTCCATAGTAAATGAAACCTCATACAAGGCATTATCATATTTCTTTACTTAGTTGGTTTTACACCATCAAAATGACAAAAAAAAAAAGAAGTTTTTGCTATACCCAAGGTTCCTAATGCACCGTAATATTAAGGAACTTGGTGAAGAGGTACTTGTGGGTGAAACAACAAAGTTAAACCATTTAACCTCACAAGTATTCTCAAGGCACAATAAACCAGCTTCCTTGCCTGATGATGACCAAAGGGAATAAGAAACAGTCCCCAAGGAACTCAGATCTTCCAAACCCATTTCCCTAAAAGCCAAAAAGCCCAAACAGCAAAAATCCAAACCCACCAACCCATAAAGAAAAGCAATTCGGTAGGTTGAGATGCCTGAATCTGCTAATGTGCAATCTGCACTTCTTAAAAATGTAACTGAAATTTCCTCTTAGTTACATTCATATCCACCCTCACCCAAAAAAGCTAAGCCTATACCCATTTCAGTTTTCAAGAAAGAAACTCAAAAAGACCAAAACTTCTGACCCTCTATCTGAAACTACTAAAACCATTCCATCTACTGAACCTAAAACTGATGAACCTGAACTTTCACACACAACAGTAGAGATAGCTCAATTTCTCTCTGGGCTGAAAGAAAACATCCCATCCGATAATGTCATTCCCCAATCACCACCTAAAAGAGGGGAACAAACTACTAAACTTGACATGGATGTGGATGTTATCAGCCCTATCCCAAGAGATGAGGAGGAACCAAGGCATCTAAGCCCAAACTTAGATACTATAGGTACATTTGAGGCTGCTACTACTCTTATACCACCCAGTGGTGGATCTGAGGACAGTGGTAACATACCTAAGACCTCATTTGTGGCAACTACTGATGAAGGCCTTGAGCCTGAGACAGGAAATCCCTAGAAGCAAGACAAAGGGATACATGAGACTACTAGGTTGGGCTTAGCTCATGGTATAACTGATGAAGTCATCATTAATGATATAGTTAGTGATTCAGATAATTCCATTGATTTGGATGATGTTTCAAATAATCCACAAAAAGAATTGACGACTGAATGTGAAGGTCCTGAATCCAATGTCTCTGCACTCAAAGAGTCAATCACAAAGGATCAGGTTAAAGACCACTTAAAGCCTGATTCCCCAAAAGTGGCATCCCCAGTTTTCACTGAGGATCACCCAAAAACACACCCTCCACACTCACAAAAGCCTACCAAATTCTTTGGGTCATCAAGCATAGAGCTGAACTAACTATGCAGCCCAGAAGGTCCCTTATACCAGATGATACACCAGCTCATATCTTCACATCTCCAAACTTTCACAACTGCTATGGAGTTGAAAAACAAGACTCAACTGGAGATGATCAACAATGCTATAGACCTAAAGATGAGAGAGTTGTCTAGAAGAGTGGAAGACAACAGGAGACAATTAGAACATTTATCTGGTGTTGCACCTCCTGCTCCTTGGTTTCCAGAAGTGAATGAAGCCAAAACGAGGGAGATGACAGCAAAAATCCAGGAACCTGAAAAGCTAAATCTTGAAGCCTCTAAAAAGGCTAGAGAAGCACAACAACTCAAGGATACCCAGAAAGAAACAGTCAAAACCAGACAAGAAATTGCCATAAAAGAAAGACATGATTGGCAAGAGAAACAAGAAACGCTCCTTAGAGAAAAAGTTCTGAAAGCTTCCCAAGGTATAGAAGAAACTGCTAAAGACAAAACCAAAAGTGCTGAAGACAATCCTTCAGTAGTTGATACTCAGATCAACACTTCAGTAGTTTTAACTTCCTATACTACAACTGAACAACCTTCTAAAGCAACGGATCCAATTCCAATTAAAATACCAAGGTCTATTCCTACAACTGCAACTGTTTTGAACCTTTCCCTAATATCATTCTCATCTGAAGAAATGGAGAAGAGCTTATTAGCATCTAAGAAAAAGGCTAAGGAAGATGAAATTTGGAACAGCTTAGAAGCAAGGGAAGACATGAGCTTTAATGACAAACTACAAACATATGAAGACAATTTAAGAGAGTTAGAAGGAGAAGAAGAAAGCGTTGTTGAGAAACAACTCCTTATTGCTGAAGAAGATAAGAGACATCAACTGATGAATTATTGATGCGCGTTCGAAAACCCCGGAGTTATTATATTTAAGTTAAGTATTTTTTATGAATTGTTTAGATAAATGCCACACTTTGAGTCGATTAATGTTTTGCAGTTACAAGTGTTTTTAGAAGTGGAAATGTTGCATTTATGATGCCGGGTATCGAAGACAGAGTCCAGACCATCACTGAAATAAGAAAAAGTGATAGACCCCGTAAGAGAATCTGTCTACAACAATTTGGTGTGTAGACACCAACTTTCAAGCAATCAAGAATATTACATAGTCAAGGGTGTTGACTATTGCCATTTAATATTGGCTTCTTTGGAGGATAGCATTGACCAAGTGATTGGGAGTTACATAATTATTTTTTTATAAATAGAAGATCACAAGAGTCATAGCAAGCATCTTATTCTATTGCTTTCATTTGAGAGTTGTTAAAGAGTAATATTATTATTAGTGAAGATCACATTCATTTTCTGCTCATCATTTTTATGGCATTGGTTCTACAAATTCTTCAAGCTTCAACCATCATGAGTGGCTAATTCAACGAGGTATACCCGATGTAGCTTGTAAGAATCAGGGTTCTTGAACAATTGGGTATTTTCTATTTTTTCATTGTAAATCAATTACTTGAACAATTTTAATTGAAGCTTTAATCTTGGGTTGGATTCATGATAGCTAATTTCCCCTCGCACTAATAGCGTTATGAAATGAATTCGTTTATATGCACAATTTTAATTTAGGGTTTGAATGTTCTTGAGTGATAAAGTATATAGTTGTCCATTGTTATGTTGATGGCTATTGATACCTAAATCTTGTGACAATGACCCCGTTAGTAATTTTTGCAACTTTAATTTGTATCCAATTGTGATAGGACCCGAGTCTTGCTTGTGAAATCGGTGTAGCCTTGTCATTTTAATATTATCTTGTTAATCAATTTAATTTAATCAATCTCATTTAATTAGTTTTGTCATATCAATTTTGAATTAATTTCTTTTTGTTCAATCAATTTTCTAAACCATCCTAAATCATTTTTTTACAAATTCATAATTAAATAGATATCTTCATAAACAATTTTTAATCAACTTTAAGTATTGACACCAACCACAAACTCTTCGTGGTTCGACACCCTTATTACCACTACTACATAGTTAAGGTAATTTAGGACTTATAAATACTATTTTTGACCGGACCGCGACATCCGATCAAATTTTGGCGCCGTTGCCGGGGAGTTTTTGCGCTTGGTGTTTATATTTTAGTTGATTTGGTGATAATCTGTTTAATTGTTGTTTGGTTATTTTTTTACTTTTTCCTTGTTATGCGGGGTGTGTTATTTGTGTAGTTAACAGGTAGTGCATGCATACAAGACACTCGGGGAGGACATCTCCTTTAGTGTTTGAACCGGAGATTGAAAGAGTAGCAAGAAGAAACCGACAACATCAATTAGAGGTGCCACGTTTCTCTAATTCACCCACTTCAAACCAATCCATTGGAAACATGGACCGTTCAAACCGTTCGGGTAGCAATAACCGAAGACCACCCACACCACCACACCCACTAAACACCCAAAATCAACCCCAAAACCAATTTTACAACCAACCTCAAAACAACCGAAACTCAAATAACCGGATTCCTAACCAACAACCGCCTATCCTAAACCGCGGCAATCCCGCATTTGAACCAAATAACCGGAACCAAGAGGGTTACTATGAACCTTTTAACCCAAACCTTGATGATTTGAGGGCCAACATTAATGATGATGACCCGTTTAGTGTTCCCGGATACGCATTATCGGATCGCGTAAGTGTTCATACTGATCACACGGGTGATGATGAAGGCTCGGATAACGGATTTGGTCATGAAGACGATTGGGTTAGAGGAGGTGTGTATGAGGAAGATAACGGGTATCAAAGTGATTTTGGTGTGGAAAATGGCAATTGGAATTATGGGTACATTAGTGATCACACGGGTGATGATGGAAACCACTACCAAGCTCCAAGAAGACAACCTCCAAGGAACCGACACAACAATAACAACAACCGCAATCGGGTTCCTAATTATGTGGGTCGGATGGACCAAAGAAATCAAAGACCACCTCCACCAAGAGATCAAGAGACTGATGCTCCAAGGAGAAGGCCTCAAGCTCCAATGCAAGGGGTTAATGGCCGGTTTAGACCCGCCATCACTGAAAATGAAGACCCTATTGTTCCACCACCTCGAGGAAGAAGGACATTCGATTGCAAGCCAAATTATATCAACATCCTTCCTCACTTTCATGGTATGGCTACCGAAGACCCCTATGGCCATCTTTCTGAATTTAAGGCCCTTTGTATCACCATGGGAGGCCCTAACTTCTCTCAAGATGAAGTACAATTGAGGTTGTTCCGGTTCTCTCTTAAAGACAAGGCAAAGCATTGGTTTCTCACTTTGCCTTCACATAGCATTTACACTTGGGAAGAGATGGAACACGCCTTTTTGGATGAGTACTACCCTAGTTCCAAAACGAATAATGCTCGGTTGGAAATCCGTTCTTTTCAGCAATTACCGGGTGAGCTCCTTCATGAGTCTTTCAACCGTTTCAAAGAAATGCTTAGAAAATGTCCTCATCATAAGATTTATTTGTGGGAACAAGTCAATTGCTTTGTAAATGGGTTGAGTAAGGAGGAAAGGAAGTATTTGAAGTCCACAAGCAATGGGACCTTGTTATCTAATCCGGAGCAACAAGATTGGGATTTTTTGGAGTTAATGGCAAAGAACTCAAAGGCGGAAGAAGCGGCCGATCGAAGACTTAAGCACCCGGCCTCAAAATATCCTCCCGATTTGGATTCAAGCTCCAAAGACCGGATTGCTATATTAGAGAGAGAGTTGGCGAAGATGAAGAAACGGGAAGTATCGGCGGCACAATACCCGGTTTGTGACACTTGTGGAGATTTGGGACACAAAGCTAGTGAATGTGCCGGTGATATGGGTCAAGCCACCGAGGAGGTAAATCAAGTGTATGGAGAGAAGAAATATGACATGAACTCCAACACTTATCATGCGGGCTTGAGAAACCATCCTAACTTTAGGTATGGTAATGCTTCCAATCAAATGAACCCGAATTTCCAATCGGGAAATCAAAGTGGTGGTGGACAATACCAAAATCGCCAAGGGGGTAATCAAAGTGGTTATCAAAGAAACAATTACAATCAAGGTGGTAACCAAGGGTACAACAATCGTGACAATAATTACCAAAGGGGTTACAACCAAGGCGGTTCCTCAAGCAATCAAGGTAACTCTTCGGGAGGACAAGGTGGAGATGACTCTTTGAGTTCAAAGTTGGATGCATTGATGAATGTGGTGAAGGAGTCTAATGGTGATATCAAGGAGATGAGGAGAGCGAATGAAGTGAGAGACAAATCCCATGAGGCATTGGCAAAACAAGTGGGTCAACTTGCTGAAGAATTGGCCCAATTGAAAGGAAGCAATGGGAAGCTCCCGAGTGATACTACCGTGAACCCGCAACATCAAGGTTCAAATGGGAAGAATACTCGCAATGTGCCAATCAATAAGGTTAGTATTCTTCGTAACGGTAAGGTATTGAGCCTCCACCACCTCAATTTGTTGAAGGGGTGGTGGAAGATGCAAGTGATGAAAGTGGTGATGAGAAGCAAACGGGTCAAAATAAAACTTTTTCAAAAACAATAGAAAAACCCGTTGAAAACAACCAAGTCCCTAAAGCTAAGGAAAAGGGTGTGGAGGCTAATACCATCCCTTATCCCGAAGCTTTGTTGGGACCAAAGAAAAAAGAGGTTAAAAAAAGAGGCTCGCAACAAGAAGAGATGTGGGAAATTTTTAAACAAGTCAAAATCAATTTACCTCTTTTAGATGCAATAAAACAAATTCCTTCTTATGCTAAGTACCTAAAAGACTTATGCACCCAAAAGAGAATTCACAAATTTCCGAAAAAACTTGATTTAACCGAAAATGTGAGTTCCATTCTTTCGGGTGCACTTCCACCTAAGTTACAAGATCCGGGGGCGCCCATTATCGCTATCCAAGTGGGTGAATTTAAAATGACACGGGCACTTTTAGATCTTGGAGCTAGCGTGAGTATCTTACCGGGAAGCCTTTATGACCAATACGAGTTTGGTCCACTTCAAGAGTCCAACACCACCGTGGTGTTAGCCGATTTGACTCCTAAACTTCCCCGTGGTATAGTCACCGATGTGATTGTAAAAATTGATGATTTTTACTTTCCAGTGGACTTTTTGGTACTTGACTATGTTTCTATGGACCTAACCAAACAACCTACAGTTATCTTGGGTCAACCCTTTTTAGCAACTTCTAGTGCTTTAATAAATTGCAAAACGGGTACGGTTGACATGACCTTTGGTAACCGTAAGTTAAGGTTAAATGTTTTTTCAAGTGGGACTAAATCTCTAGTTGATGATGAATGCTATATGGCAGACATTGTTGACACGTGTATTCCCCTCTGCGACACTGTTGTGGACGAGGAAAACACAATAGAGGAGTGCTTTATGTTTGACAGGTCACAGGTGGAAACGGTTAGGAGCATTGTGGAGGAAGAGAAGAAAATGGAGGTTTTGGCGGCGAAGGAAGGAAGACCACCTTGGACACACCAAGTGGAAAGCCTTCCCGATAACATTGACACGAAAATAAAGCCATCATTGGTGGAACCGCCAACAGTGGAATTGAAGGAGTTGCCTAAGCATCTTAAGTATGCTTATGTTGGTGAAGGCAACACACTCCCGGTTATTATTGCTTCAAATCTAACCGAGGAGCAAGAAGTGAAGTTGATGAAGGTCTTGGTGTCTCATAAAGCCGCCATTGGATGGACCATAGCTGATTTGAAGGGAATAAGCCATTCGATTGTGATGCACAAGATCATCACTGATGAGAGTGTAGCACCCGCACGTGATACTCAAAGAAGATTGAATCCAAACATGCGGGAAGTAGTGAAGAAAGAAGTATTGAAGTGGCTAGATGCGGGTATTGTGTATCCCATTTCTGATAGCCAATGGGTAAGTCCTACACAAACAGTGCCAAAGAAAGCAGGTATTCAAGTCGTGAAAAACGACTCAGGTGAGGAGGTAGCCACTCGGCCGGTAACCGGGTGGCGTATTTGTATTGACTATAGAAAGTTAAATTCTGCAACTTTTAAGGATCATTTCCCTCTACCTTTTATTGACCAAATTGTAGAAAAATTAGCCGGACAAAAATTTTATTGTTTCTTGGATGGATATTCGGGTTACAATCAAATTGCTATTCATCCCGAAGATCAACAAAAGACCACCTTTACTTGTCCATATGGCACTTTCGCATTTAGGCGAATGCCATTTGGACTATGTAATGCTCCCGCCACCTTCCAAAGGTGTATGATGAGTATCTTTTCAGATATGGTGGGAGGTTCTTTGGAGATCTTTATGGATGATTTCTCTATTTTTGGGTCATCTTTTGAAACCTGTTTAGACCAATTAGAAAAAGTTTTGAAACGATGTGTTGAAACTAATTTGGTCTTGAGTTGGGAAAAGAGCCATTTCATGGTTCAAGAGGGAATTGTGTTAGGGCATGTAGTGTCAAGTCGTGGGATAGAGGTAGATCATACAAAGGTAAAAGTTATTTCTACTTTACCGCATCCCACGAGTGTTAAGGGCATTAGATCATTTTTGGGACATGCAGGGTTCTATAGGAGGTTTATTAAAGAGTTTAGTGATATAACAAAACCATTGTGTAACCTTTTATTAAAAGATCAACCATTTGTCTTCGATGAACAATGTGAAAAAGCTTTTAACATCTTAAAGCAAAAATTAGTAGAAGCTCCCATTTTGCAATCACCAGATTGGTCTTTACCTTTTGAAATTATGTGTGATGCAAGTGGGTATGCAGTTGGGGCAGTACTAGGTCAACGGGTGAATAAAAAACCTGTTGCCATATACTATGCGAGCAAGACTCTTTCGGATGCTCAATTGAATTATACCACAACCGAAAAAGAATTACTCGCAGTAGTGTATGCATTGGATAAGTTTCGGTCTTACATTTGGGGTAATAAAGTAATTGTGTATACTGACCACAGTGCTGTTAGGTACCTCATGGAGAAAAAAGATGCAAAACATCGCTTGATAAGATGGGTATTGTTGCTTCAAGAATTCGATTTGGAGATAAGGGACAAAAAGGGAAGTGAAAATGTGGTGGCGGACCACTTATCCCGATTGATTGTGGAAGAAGATTCCCAAGCTGTGGAGATCAACGAGACATTTCCGGATGAACATATTTTAGTTGTTTCTACTTTACCTTGGTTCGCTAATTATGTGAATTTTATAGTGACAGGTACGATGCCGGGACATTGGGACCGGAAGAAGAGGAGTCAATTCCTTTCTCAAGTGAAACACTACATTTGGAATGATCCGGATTTGTTCAAAGTTGGAGCGGATCAAATCATCCGAAGATGCATTCCGGATGAGGAGATTCCAAGTGTGCTAAAACATGTGCATTCGTTCGCATGTGGAGGGCATTTTAGTGGCCAAAAGACGGGTCACAAGGTTTTGTCATGTGGGTTGTATTGGCCAACAATTTTTAGAGATTCGTTTGAGTATGCCAAAAAATGTTTTCATTGTCAACAACTGGGAAGCATCTCAAAACGAAATGAAATGCCAATGCAACCTATCATGGTGGTTGACGTTTTTGATGTTTGGGGAATTGATTTCATGGGTCCTTTTCCTAATTCATTTGGCAATTTGTACATTTTGGTGGCGGTAGATTATGTTTCTAAATGGGTTGAAGCTATCGCCACCAAAACTAATGATCACAGTGTAGTATGCAATTTCATTCAAACAAATATTTTTTCAAGATTTGGAATTCCCCGGATTATCATAAGTGATGGGGGATCCCACTTCAAAAAATTTAAATTTGGGAAATTGCTTAAAAGGTATGGTGTTGATCATCGAATTGCCACCCCGTATCATCCACAAACTAATGGACAAGTTGAGGTTTCTAATAGACAAATTAAAGATATTTTACAAAAGACCGTTCATGCGGACCGTAAGGATTGGTTAATAAAGCTAAATGATGCTTTGTGGGCTTACCGCACGGCGTTTAAAACGCCTATTGGAACCACTCCTTAACGTTTAGTTTTTGGCAAGGACTGCCATTTACCGGTCGAATTAGTTCACCGGGCATTATGGGCAATTAAAGAAGTTAACTTGAAATATGATGATGCAGGGAAAGAAAGGAAACTCAAGCTTTGTGGGTTAGAAGAGCTTAGGGATGAAGCGTATGAAATCGCATCGAAATACAAGGATCAAACGAAGAGGGTTCATGATGCGAAGTTACGCATTAAAGTGTTTAAAGAAGGTCAAAAGGTATGTCTTTACAATTCTAAGTTGAAGCTCTTTCCAGGAAAGCTCAAAAGCAAGTGGATGGGACCCTATGTTGTCACTCGGGTCGGAAAGCTCGGAGATATTCAAATCAAAGATCCAAAGAATGGAAGCAAGCAAACGGTTAATGGGCACCGCTTGAAAGATTTTTTGGAGTGGAATGCATCTGATAATATGGTGGAAGAAGTGGGAAGCGTGTTAGTGAGCTCCCCGACCGATGAGCTCAATTGAAAAGTAAAAGTGGTATCACCTTGTATATTTTTGTATAAGTTTAGCCATTTTATTTATTTATTTATTGTTATTTTGCTTGACATGAACTAACCTTTGTGTGTAAGACACAAGACCCGTCATGCCATGAAGTTTTCAGGTACGTTTTTCGACTAAGCGTGTATTAGAGACAATACACGTTTAAAACGGGGAGGGGTAAGCGTCAAGTAAAAAAAAAATTCAAAACAGCGCATGCTGGACACATTTGGGCGCAGGCTGCGCTGAAATCTCGTTGAGCTGCGCCGTCACAAAACAGCACAAAACCAGCGCATGCTGGGTAACTGTCTGCGCATGCTGCGCTGCTGTGTCCCATCTTGCGCCAACCTGCAGACCCGCATCCAACTTGCAGACCCGAACCCTTTCTTTTTCTGATCCGAATCCAGCTTGCTTATGACCCGATCCATGTTTTAATTAACATCTTGACTTGCAAACATCATCAACATTACATCGATCTTTCATCACCCATCATCTTCTTCAAACCACATAAACCCTAAATCATTAATCCACCATAACTTCTCCAATTCTTAACCAAATCCATTGGTTCTTGAGTCTATTTTGGATAATTTTTCGAGATTAGTAAAACCCAACCATTATTTTCTTGAAATTTCGCACGAATTCGGGGGTAGTGGTACAAGTTCATCCGAAAAATTTGGGGTTTGAGTGGGTTTTCGAAAGCTTTTATTTTTAACCTCTACATTCTTGTCTATTCAACATCTAAGGTATGATTCTAACTCGTTTTGTTAACTTTATGATTAATATTGCTATCCTCTTTGAAAAGTGAACTTCCTTGTTTGAATGTGATGGATTTATGCTTTTTAGGGAATTATTTAGCATTGTTAAGAATCATTTGAATTGTGATGTTGAAAATTGTTTACACATTATGCTTGGAAAGAATGTAAGAAGGTTAATTTTGAACCACCATTAAAGATGATTGTGAGTTGTTAATTGATATAATTGTTAATCTATGTGTGTACAAGAAATTACAATGGTTTATTGAACTTGGTATCTTTTAAAAGATCTAAATTCCTTGTTTAGTAACCAATGTGATAATAGTAATTCATAGATTGAATGTTGTTTGAAAGCAAGTGAGGGGATGATTATGACTTTGACGCTTAACCACACTTGTAATTTTGGGTGTGATTATCAAAGTTTATGAATTATATGAAGATGGTCATTGGTGGTGGATTGTTTGGGAAAATAAAACACGAGTTGTCAAATGCCACATTATATTTGCTTGATGAAATTGTTATCTTTGTAAGATTTAAACTCCTTTTTCATTAAATGTGGAATGAAACAATTAGTTATGTTTTATGTGATACATTTTTTTTTAAGAAATAGTTATTGATTAATTACCTTGTGTGGATGTAGGAAAAATGAAAACAAAGGCACCTGGGGGAAAGTCCAATGAAGTGGCTCGTGATAGTGACAAAGGAAAAGAAAAGGCTGAATCATCGAGGCGATCTAAAAGGCAAAGAAAGCCAGCGGTTATCGAGACTAGTGATGAAGAGGACGTGACATTTGAGCCTATGGATGAAGACAACCAAAGGATAAGAGACGAGAGTGAAGAGGAAGAAGAAGATGGTAGCAATGGATCTGAATTAGAAATGAGCGATGATGGGTTACCAAGGTGGAAGAAACCAAAGCCACTGTCAAAGTTTCCACAAGAGTATAGAGCGGTGATGTATCGGAAGAAGTTAAATAATTCCAGTCAACCACTGAGAAGTCTGTTTTTGTGTGAACCATTGTTGGATGTCAACGAGTGGAAACCATTCCTTGTTGTAGATTGTTTCAAGAAGCTGGGGTGGATCGAGTTCTTAAAATTTAAAGGTGGAGATGTCATCTACACAGAACAAATTGTGGAATGGATGTCTACATTAACAAAAATTGAAGGAAAAAAGCCACCTACAACAACACGATTAATCGGACAGGTGGGTGGAAAGGAGGTAATTTTGTCGTTTTCTGAGTTGAATAAGTTAAGCAAGTATGATCAAGGGGCAACGGCAGTGGATCCTTATGTGTATCCAAGTGATGAAATCATTGAAGCTAAAAAAATAAAATAAAATGAATGGAAAGATTGGATTCACAGTTTGTTCGAGGTGCCACCAACAATCAATGTTGCTAAGTGGAAGTTAAAGAGGGATAATCTGCGAGCATTTCCGAGGTTGTTATTACGGTTTATAACCAAGTGCGTGATGCCTCGCACAAATGATCTTAACAAGGTGAGGTTATTTGAAGTTATGATTTTGCATGCCCTAATGACAGGATCCAAAAAGCTGTCAGCTCGCCATTTAATCATGTACAACATCTGGGAGGCGAGAGAAAACAATGAAAGATTGCTGATCCCATATGCCAGATTGTTGTCAAAGATGTTAGTCAACCAGGGGGCGATTCCAAAAGAAGTTAGGGGAGAACAGATACCACAAAACCTGAGCAAAATATGCATGTTCATTAAGGGGACAAGGTGGAAGTATGAAAAAACAAGAACAACACACCGTTTATACATCCCACTCACAGACAAGAGTGTTGAAGGTCCACGAGAAGATGTAGATCAAGATGGCGAGTTTGAGAGAGAAGTTGATAGGCGAGAAGAAACCTCAGTGCTCGTCTCTGACCCAGTTGTAACTGGGCTGACTCCTGAGCATCATGGATCATTATACTATACTCATCTGCATGACTCAATGCTGCAGGCTCGTCCAGCCGATTTTTCTGAGTGGTCTAACCCTATGAGACTCATGTTTGATAGTCAAACCCAATTGATTGAGGAAACAAGGGTCTATCAGAAGGTTATGGTGTATCGACATGAAGAATTCGTGAATCGGGAGTGGAAGCATCAGGAGAACATTCGAAGAGAGCAGGATTTTATGAGAGGATGGGGACCTACAGTGAGGCCACGGCTAACGGATTATGATGATCCTGCTCGGTTTCCTTATGCAACATCACCGCACCTTGGCAGATATCCACAAGCAATACCGTCTGAGTATGTATCTCCATATCCGGTAGTACCATCTGAGGAGGGGTCCAGTTCCAGTTCGAGGCAATTGGATGATGTGGAAGCATTAACTAAGAGCTTCTACCAGTGCACTTTGGGGCAGCCGTACACACCGCCCCCATATGACAGTTAGTGCAGGTATGTTTTATTTTGTTGTTGTATATATATGCGTGTTTGAGTGTGATTTTAGTTCTATTTTATTTTCGGTGTGTTTTGCTTTTGTTTCATTTCGGTGTGATAGGTAAATAAACTTTGTGGGTGTGTTTCCTAGATAACCCTCACGAGACCTCACTCGTCCTCACCGGGCTACCGGGAGGTTTAAAGGATCTTTCATAGTTAATTTTACATGTGTGTTTTTATCTCCATAAATAAAAGTTACTAAAAGATGATTTGGTAAGTTTTTAGTAAATGGTAAACGGACAAACTCACAATCTTTTTGGTGAGGAGCTTGCTTCTACACGCATGTGAGATTTGTAGGTATATTCATGTTGGTGATTGGATGACCATATGGTTGAAGAACTGGAAGCATTGTAGAGAGAAAAGAAAACCAGGTGCATTTGTTTCCATCACTATGACTTTTATTGTGTTAGTTATTTAACTTTTGATCCGTGGGTAAAAAAAATAAATAAATAAAAAAAAAAAAGCTTGTCAAAGTCCCTTGCACAGTTATCTTTATGTACTCTCAGTCAAATTCCGCACATTGAGGACAATGTTGACCTCAAGTGTGGGGAGGGGGAGAAAAATTTCAAAATTTTTCAAAAATGTCCTCTATTTTGCATTCAAAAAGCATGATTAACTAAGTCAACTCGGGACGTACGAACCATTGTGGTCCTTTGTCATGGTCAAACTTACGCAAATCCACTTGATAAATGCTTGGCTACATTTTTTTTATAATAATAATAAAGGTGTTTGCTTGGGATAGGTCGTTGGATGAGTTGATTATTCATACACACATCACATATCTTACCCAGTTTCCATGAAAGCATTTGAGCCACCATAACATGCTACATTTCACATATCTTACACATCTATGCATGTTATGTTCATTTGGATTTGAGTGTGCTTGAGTGGCAATATGTTGTAGAATTTGCATCTTTTGATACGTTTGAAACCATGGGCCGATTTTATGCACAAGAATGATTAAGGCATTAGGAAAGACCTTTTTATTTTATTTTTTACACACCTTTTTCATATCCTTGACCCAAAAACAACCTCCCCTAGTCAAACAACCTTGAGCCTAAACCTTTCTTTTGAAACACCCGAATTAACCCATTTGACCCATTAAACCTTTTTGTTTTTTAAAACCCGAGTAATGAAAGTTCGATTTTAGGAGGTTCTTATATTGTAAATAGTTAGCAATGTTGCCATAAAAAAAAAGTTATGAAAAGAAGAAAAACATGAAAAGCATGTATTATCTTTGAGAAAATAAAAGGCACAATATCGCCTTGTAGTTATTAAATTGTTTAGATTGTGCATAGGTTGAGAGTAAAGTAATAAAAACCGAACTTTCGTTACCTTAGTCACTTTAAAATTTCCCATTCCATACCCTTTCACCAAGCCCCGTTACAACCATAAATAAAGACCTTTTGACTTGTGTGATAATTTTTTGTGCAAATTGGTGGGGAATGATTGAGATGCAAACCTATGCTAACATGAGTCACTTTCAAGCTTGGAGTGTTCCATATATATATTATATGCTCGCCCATCAAATGCTAGTTCTTGAGTCGAGGGGAGTGAAAATTGTGAGGGATGTGTGTGTTGAGTGTTAACTATTGAAGATGGCCTAGTTTCGGGTAGACACTTGTTTTAAAAAGAGAAAAATATTGTATGCCGAGCTATTTTTAATTGTGTGATAAAAGTAGGTTGGGTATGACTTAGGACCTTAACTTGTACAAGTATGAGGATGGTAAGTCGTGTTCGTGTTTGATGGATGTAAAAGTGTAATTAAGTTTGCTTGAGGACAAGCAAAAAGATAAGTGTGGGGATGTGATGCGCGTTCGAAAACCCCGGAGTTATTATATTTAAGTTAAGTATTTTTTATGAATTGTTTAGATAAATGCCACACTTTGAGTCGATTAATGTTTTGCAGTTACAAGTGTTTTTAGAAGTGGAAATGTTGCATTTATGATGCCGGGTATCGAAGACAGAGTCCAGACCGTCACTGAAATAAGAAAAAGTGATAGACCCCGTAAGAGAATCTGTCTACAACAATTTGGTGTGTAGACACCAACTTTCAAGCAATCAAGAATATTACATAGTCAAGGGTGTTGACTATTGCCATTTAATATTGGCTTCTTTGGAGGATAGCATTGACCAAGTGATTGGGAGTTACATAATTATTTTTTTATAAATAGAAGATCACAAGAGTCATAGCAAGCATCCTATTCTATTGCTTTCATTTGAGAGTTGTTAAAGAGTAATATTATTATTAGTGAAGATCACATTCATTTTCTGCTCATCATTTTTATGGCATTGGTTCTACAAATTCTTCAAGCTTCAACCATCATGAGTGGCTAATTCAACGAGGTATACCCGATGTAGCTTGTAAGAATCAGGGTTCTTGAACAATTGGGTATTTTCTATTTTTTCATTGTAAATCAATTACTTGAACAATTTTAATTGAAGCTTTAATCTTGGGTTGGATTCATGATAGCTAATTTCCCCTCGCACTAATAGCGTTATGAAATGAATTCGTTTATA
Source organism: Ambrosia trifida (assembly GCA_028751855.1). Classification (NCBI taxonomy): domain Eukaryota; kingdom Viridiplantae; phylum Streptophyta; class Magnoliopsida; order Asterales; family Asteraceae; genus Ambrosia; species Ambrosia trifida. The sequence continues at coordinate 56,020,815 of CM054128.1, read as the reverse complement.
TGCACAATTTTAATTTAGGGTTTGAATGTTCTTGAGTGATAAAGTATATAGTTGTCCATTGTTATGTTGACGGCTATTGATACCTAAATCTTGTGACAATGACCCCGTTAGTAATTTTTGCAACTTTAATTTGTATCCAATTGTGATAGGACCCGAGTCTTGCTTGTGAAATCGGTGTAGCCTTGTCATTTTAATATTATCTTGTTAATCAATTTAATTTAATCAATCTCATTTAATTAGTTTTGTCATATCAATTTTGAATTAATTTCTTTTTGTTCAATCAATTTTCTAAACCATCCTAAATCAATTTTTTACAAATTCATAATTAAATAGATATCTTCATAAATAATTTTTAATCAACTTTAAGTATTGACACCAACCACAAACTCTTCGTGGTTCGACACCCTTATTACCACTACTACATAGTTAAGGTAATTTAGGACTTATAAATACTATTTTTGACCAGACCGCGATATCCGATCAATTATATCAGCAAACACAGCAAGACAAAGAAACACTCTCTTAGGGGACTCTCAACTGAAGAACTAGAACACAGGGCACAAGTTGCATCTGACAAACTTGGCATCGAAAAAGATAGAAAGATGAAGAGAGCCCGGATCATATAAGAATTGGCAGACAATGACTATGGTTCAAAGGCACAACTGTCAAAGTGGAAAGAAGCTAATCTTCTGGACACTTACAAGAAGTTCAAGGCCTTGCAAAAGACAAATCCAAAAAAGTTTAAAACTTTAGAAGTTTGTGAAACTTCTGATGTTCAAACTTCTGGTGTTCATACAAATAAACCACCAATAAGGCCTGCTGCCAAGAAGAAGCCAGAGGAACAGATCAAGACTGATTTCAAAATGATTTTACTTGAAGGAAATCAGATTGTTGAAAAAGACATTGAATGGGAAGAAAAGCCTCTGCTTACACAACATAGGGATCCTGCAACTTATGCCTATAAACTGACTCAGACCATAACCGACAAGACACAAACCAAGGTAATCACTAAACAACACATTCCAATTCCTAGTGATACACCTGGTGTTGTACAAGTTGAACAAAGAAGGAGATCCAACCTGATAGTTACTGAAATAGAAGAACCACAAAAATCAGGTAAAAACCAAGAAAAGGACATAGTCCCTTACACACTAAACTTTGATAAGTCTAAGGCAAAAATAGTGAAATGGTCCTTCACGCATGCCTCAAACTCAGTGGTGATCACAAGAGAAGGTCGTTATTAAAAGAACTTCAAAAGCATAGATGAACTGAAAAATCTTTCAAAGGAAGACCTTCTCACAATTCAACATCTTGTACCAGAACAGAGACCACTCCTTACTGAACAACAAGCTCACCAACTCAAGATAGTATTATATTAGTTTAAATTACTTATGTACAAGTTCCAATACTACATCCTGTTGTAGTATTATTATAATTTTTCTAATACTTCCCTTGTACGTACTATTCGTCTATAAATAGATGGGTTCATCCCTTCTATTTTAGACAGCTTTTTGCAGTAACATTTCTAATATATTTGAGAATCATTTCAAAGCATCTTATTACTGTTTTATTCATTAACTGCTTTAGTTCTACATTCAAGGGGGAGTAATAACTCCTGTTAAAAGTGATACTTTAACTTAGAACACTTATTACATTCCGCTATGCAATTTACTTTGATATATCTTAACACAGTTGTTCATAGAAGAATCTGTGATAAACAGTTTAGTAAACAAAATTCTGGTCCAACAAAAGAAAATGATGTATTTTAGAGAATATGAGGGGTATTTTTGTCATTATACAATCCAATAAAAAGAGGTTTGAATTCTTTTGTCAAGGTCATCTCACTTGCAACCCTTCTTTTCACAATGTGCTCATTTAGTATATTAATATTATATATATATATAGTGCAACTACTAAAGTATTTAATTAATATTAAGTTATAATAATTTTATTATTAACTGATATTAGTTTTAACGTATGCCATTCATTTAGTAGAGTATTCACTTTGTTAGTTGTTTGATTTAGTTAAAAACATGTCAAGATCTTTAAAGTTGTCATTTTTACAATTTTTTATGTCATTGAAGTAACTAGGGTCCCACGTAATGCATTGAGACATGCTTAGAATTTGGTACGTATCATACACGATGTCAATCGATGAATAAGTATGTAATTTTAGACAATATTATATCAAATGTGTTATGTTATTTGCAACTTAGCTCGGCTCGGCTCTTTGTTATTGCACACTAGTGAGTGAATAGATATATAGATTACGATCCGCCACTGCGTGGTAGGGCATAAAGGTTCCACAAAAGGTTATGCAAGTTATGATAGCAAGGGTGAGTGGTGGATAGAAAGGAGGTAGTTGTAGATGTCAAAAGAAGCTGACGGTGGAAATGTGTTGACTCTAAAACCACGTGGTGTATTAAGAAACAATGTGGCAATCACCTCCCAACTCAAGCAATAAAAATCAAACAGGTATGTAAAGTACTATTCATTAATATATAGTCGTATTATAAACTTTTTCGATTGATGAGTTTAAATGGGTAGGGCCCGGTTTTTTTATGTTGCTAAGTGCCTAATTTTGTTTAAACATTTTCGGAGATGGCCCTAGCGTTAACATTGGAGATACATTGTTAATTGTTTTAGGTTAGGTGCTCCCCGAACCTTTCCTGCATGTAACTGTAAAGCGCATCAGTCTATTTCATATGTAAAATTGATGTGTCATATTAGATTTCTCAACCCCGGGATGCTCCCGGGATATAATCTAGTTTTTTATATGTAAAAGCTCTGCAAAGATTAAATAAAAATTATACTTTTACATGTAAAAGGTGAATTTTTTATGAGTGTTTTTTACTTGTTATCCAAGGTTCCATATTTTTTTTTTTTGTGATTCCCCAATGAAATTACATATATATATATATATATATATATATATATATATATAGGGTAGGGATCATACGAGAACTAACTTTAGGGAGAGAACCAGAGAACCATTGTCAACACAAACAAAAAAAAACCTAAAAACCCCACCTTCACCCCCTAAAAACCTAAACCCACCCACCTCACTCCCTAAAAACCTAAACCCCCATCCCCCACACCGCCCCATCCCCCCCCCCCCCCATTGTGAAATGCACATGTGCAGTTAACTCCACACCCCCCAAAAACCAAAACGCTCCATCCCATCCCCCCAAAAATATACCCCCTCTTCCACCATACCAAAAAACTAAACCCTAAAGCTAAACCCATTAAAAAACTTAACTATAATAGTGAAATGCACATGTGCATGTAGTACAATTATCTTATTTTATAGTTTTATATAGGGGTTTTTTTAAGTTTATTCACCAACAACCCCAAAAAACTAACCCCATTCCCATCATACCTAAAAACTAAACCCTAAAGCTAAACCCATGAAAAAAAAAAACCTAACTATAATAGTGAAATGCACTTCGCGTTTATTTAAAGATCATTGAATAAATTTTTTTCCACCTTATATATCATATCACGTCCATTTAAATGATCATTTCATTATGGCAATTGATAATTTATTCAAAAGTGTGCTCTAATAGTGAAATGCACATGTGCATACGGTATATGACGTAATTATGACGTAAAAAAGGCCATTTTTTTGTTTTTTTTTTTTTTTTTTTTGTATTTTTTTATTTTTTTTTCAGAAAGATTAACACTAAAAAAACATTTTGGTGTTTTTACTTTTTTATTTTTTTTATTTTTTTAGGTTATATAATTTTTTTATTATTTTTTTTATTTTTTGGTGGAGGGGTTTTTGTGTTCACACTTGGTTCTTTGGTTCTCTCCCTAAATAGTGGTTCTCAAATGATCCAAATCCTATATATCTATATATATATATATATATGAAGTGTGTGATTTGTACTCGTGTTATACTTTATAACATACAACCTAATTATTGATAGATTATATATACCAAGTATTATACTTAACACACAATAAACATGACAAACATGACGTTTATAGGTCTACAACATCTGCTTATTTATTAAGTAAAGAGCTCAATTATTGGTTTGAACAGCTGTTTGTCTATCGAAGCCAACCAACAGATGTTGAGCTCAACAGTGCTAAAAGATACCGGCCCACGTTTTTTATTGAATATTTTAAACTGATTGATGACATCATTATTCGCGTCATAAATGGAATCGTGACATATCTCTAAGTTTGTCACCTCAGCTTTTTATGCCCTTTATGTTTGTCAAGTCAGCTTTCTCATATCACCTACGACTCTCCTATTATAGTAAGTATAGATAGATTGATTTGCATCCCTATATTAAATGTACAAACATGTTTATTTTATATTATACATAAATACTTGTTATATATACAAATGAAATCGTCTCCTACACAAAACCACCTATGAATCTAATTCGATATGCAAGTATGTAAACAAATAAAAACATTAACCTTTTCTTGCTAAATATTATTTTAATATATATAATTATTAGATAATTTATCAGCTTTAATAAGAATAATAAAAATATAAGAATAACACCTTTCTCAACATAAACAAACAAAAAACAATTAGTTGGAAAACGAGGAATTTAGCAATATTGAATTTTTAATATTTTACTTCCAATTTATATTAAATAGAAAAACTCCTTTAGTGATGAAAGAGACTCGCGATATAACAAGAAAGGAAGAGGAAACTACTTCAAGGTACGTCACCTCGGACTTTCAACATTGTTGGAATAACCATAGGTTAATTGGCTCTTTGTTACTTTAGGTTAAAAATATATAATTTGAAGATCTAATTCATTATTTATTAAAAAAAAACATAATAAGTAGGAATAGAGAAAAATAGTAAAACAAAAGGCAATTTCGAAAAGAAAAAAATGATTATATAACCAAGAGAACTTTACCTTTGTTTTAAAACAGACAAAATTCTTTTTATCTTCTAACAATGAAAAAGTACAACGTGATATTTATTATTTATCACTAGATATGATATTGTATAAAGGTGATTTCTATCGTTATGAAAAGAAACATATAGAATACGTATGATGCGTATGTTAATATTCATCCAAGCCATTATAAATCCTCTTGTTTGTGTGGCACGTCTCTCTTTGTTACTTATTTACATTACTAGCTTGAAGTGTTGAACATGGTGGTTCTTCCGGCCTAAAGCGAAATGCAAATTTTGTGTATTTTTCCAATTCCATTGTCATAGATATTTGTTTTTATCCTGGCTTAAGACATTAATAAGTCAAGTATTTCATGAAGACATAAATTTAGCTAGAGTTAATTGCCAATTTAATCCCTGAGGTTTTTTAAAAATTGACACTTTAGTCCAAATAGTTTTTTTTTCATCTATGTCCCTGAGGTTTTCATTTTTGGTCATTTTAATCCATTCGGCTAAGTCAGTTAACAAAATCCAGTTAAGTCAGAGGTATTTTAGTCAATTAGCATTTATATTTTGTTTTTTGTCATTTTCATCCAAAAAGAAAGGAAAAGCTGATAGAAAAGGGCACGTAAACCGTCTCCCAAAGGACTCGAAGATGAGACCCTTCGTGTGCATGGCCACGTCCAGACCAACTGGCCTGGGTGTGTGTTTGTTATTTATTTTGGATTAAAGATGTTTTTAAACACAACCTGAAACAACAATAAATCACTAAATAAACTTGTGAACCCTAATCCACAAATCGGTTTTTAATTCGATTAAACTCGTAAACATCCATTCGTTTTCAAAAACAAACCTCACATATTGAGCTGTCAAATTGATCGATTAATAACCATTATTAACCTTCCAAAATCGACCTATATCAATTCATGATAAATACTCGTTTTTTATTCGATTAAACTCGCAAACACATTCAGAAACTAGCGACTATCAAAACCCCTCTTTAACCTCTAGTTTTCATGCTCTCAATCATCCAGATTCGAAGCTTCTTTGGTCGTGACTTGGTGCTCTGTTTGCATAAATAATTGGTACATCATACTTCTAATTTTTGTTGCTTTTGATTCGGTTTTTATCGAGGAATAAAAGCCCCAAACATTCTTTGATTAACTATAACAAATTCGGGGTTAAGTCGATTTATGGATTAGGGTTCATAAGTTTATTTGGGGATTTATTGTTATTTCAGGTTGTGTTTTAAAACATCTTTAATCCAAAATAAATAACAAACACACACACTGTCACACCCTCAAATTTCCACTTGCGGAGTTTTACCATGAGGCGCGTGACAAACCAGGATCCAAGTCAACGGTCACAATAAACAACACTAAATGAAATATGTAAACCCAAAACAAAGTTCTCATAAAATATAAAACCGTAGCGGAAGCATTTAACCAGTACAAAAACCATGTACCAACATGTTCAAAACATTTATTTCAAAACATGATACTAAGCCTAGACGCCAATGCAGACTCGTGCCCCTAGTCCGTTTATTGCTACCTTAGCGACCTGAGAAAAACATGCCAAAACGACGTCAAAATATAATGCTGGTGAGTTCACAGGTTTGTTCAAAATGTTACCAAGTGTTACCAAATGTTACGAAATGTTACCAAGTTCAAAACCTGTTAATACTATATCAATGTTACCAAAGTACGCTAGCTAGGCGTATGTTTTGTTACTACTACGATTGGAAAACCATTACTAGACTGTTACCAATGTTCGGCCTGAGTGTGTGTTCAGCAATGTTTAGCAAGTTCGAGACAATATGCACCCGCCCGGCCCTCCAAGTCGTCGAGTGGGGCTTGTCACGCCCAATAGATCTATCCACATTTCCCCCGTTGTGCATCCCCCGCACATTCATGGTTTCCCCCGGGACTTTCAAAGATCGTAAAGCAACACAAAATTAGATCATAGTATGACATATGTTACCAAAAGATAGGTTTCGCGCATGTTTTCTCCCCCAAAGGTAAAAGTGGGGCCGTGAACTCACCTTAGGTTGTGTTCTTCTATAAAATAAGAAAAGCCAAGCTCTTGATAATCCCAACTACCGGATATTCATCAAAAATGTTCCTATAAGTGTTCCGACTAATAACCATAAGGTTATCTAGTCCCCAATTGTCCAGATCGTGACCAAGTATGTTTTAAAACGTGTTTGACTGTTCAACCGACACACTAGACTGACCCGATATCCCGTTGGTGACCCATTACATAAACTAATCAAGCATACATAGATTACACATAAGATTCAAGCATAAAACACTTGGTTTGCATCAAAAATCGCACACACGAATAGGTAGGGTCGAATCAATGTTTTTGGAGGCTCCTTCAACCTCAAGAACCCTTGGTTCGACCCCCATGAGGTTCCTTCGACCCTCATATAAGTTCATACAACCTAATACAAGTTCCTTCGACCTTAACACATGTTCCTTTGACCTTAACATGTGTTAATTCGACCTAAATCAAGTTCGTTCGACCAAACTGAGTGACAGACTGCAGGTTCGACCCCCCTGGCCCCCACCTTCGACCCCACGTGGGTTCGAACGTGGCCAGGTTTGACCCCTGCAGTATTGTTTTTCCTAAAACGCATCAAAGCTATCCGAAAACACCACGAAACATCATGAAACACTGCAGTTAACCATGAATAACATATCCCCACAAAACCCTACCAGTTTTGCCCCAAAACCAGTTCAATTTAACACTTACCCAAAATGGCAAAATTATGGAAATGTCACATCATGCATGAAATCCTTACCCAATTTGGAAACTTTTCAAAATCCTTTCATAATCATCTCAAAATGCTCAGTTCAATGTGTGTATGAAAACCCCCAATAGTTTTATCAATAATGCTAACATGCAACAAGCCCTAGATTTATCAAAATCCCCAAATTAGACATGATATCATCATTCATCTAATTGTAACCTTAAACAATCATAAACCAACATCAATAGCAGCCCTAGATCATGTTTCTATCATTAGTTCAACAGCAAATCATTAAACAACACATAATATCACATAACACATCATTAATATATGTTTATTGATATGAAAACCCATGTTTAATGATAAGGTTTAGGTTTAGGAAGATGTTTAAAAGGTTTTTAATCATGAAAACACCCTTAGAACAGATCTGGACATTTAGGGTTAGATGAAAACGAATCAAAATACTTTAAAAAGGGTTTAGGATTAAGAACACACCTTAGATTCTTGATTAGATGTTGTTTGTAGGTTAGATTATGAAAAACGAAAGTAAAAACTCCTTCCTCGGTGATTAAAATCAATAGAGAGTGTTTAGAGGCGACTAGGGTTTGTAAAATGATTAAAATGACAAAGTGTAGTATTTATACTTAAGCTACATTCGACCCCCTATAGGTCGAACCAGCATTTGTGTTTTCCAGATTTTCCAGTTTTGTCGTTTAAACGCGTTTTAGCACATTCTAACACATCAACATGCAATCCTAACATATGTTTAGCATATACAATCATGTTTACACCTTTGAAGCACGTATTTGCACATTGTATCACACGTATGTATCAATCTACATATCTTACTTAATTCAATTTATGTAACTTCACCAACAACGGGACCCAGTACTAGTGCATTCCCAAAACAACTCCCAATGATCCTCCAGATCATTGAACACTTGACAATCCTAACATACCCGACTCAACTAACCCAGTTAAGTCCGTTTATAAATGTTTTTCGCTAAAGTAGACTTATGTTTTACCAAAATGTTTAAGCCGAACATGCCGGGTGTCACACACAGGTCTGGACGTGGCCATGCACACGGAGGGTCTCATGTTCGAATCCTTTGGGAGCCGGATTCTGTATGCTTTTTTTTTTATCAGCTTTTCCTTTCTTTTTTGAATGGAAATGGTAAAAAAATACCAAAATATAAAAGCTAATTGACTAAAATACCCCTGACTTAACGGCATTTTGTTAACTGAGTTAGCCAAATGGACTAAAATGACAAAAAAAAAATAGAAACCTCAAGGACATAGATGAGAAAAAAAAACCTATTTGGACTAAAGTGGCAATTTTTATAAAAACCTCAAAAACTAAATTGGCAATTAACTCATTTACCTAAAAGAACCCTTTTGAGCTTTTTTATACTACAAAGAAAGAATATGAGCACCTATATATACAATATCCAACAACACATAAACCAACAGGGGTGCTGAATGGGTGATGTCTGCAGGTTGACGGGTCTAACCCGACCAAAAACCAAAAATTTTACACCAACCAAAACACGGCCCGAACCTGAAAATCGTGTCATACATATGAACCCAAACACGACCCAATTTTTTTTTAATTTTTTTCGATTTAGAGAGATAGAAAAACGGTGGTTGGTGGTGATTGATGGTGTTGGAGATGTGGTGGCATATCAATGGGTTTTTTTCCAAGCTAAGTGTTAAGGTTGTGGTGGCAATGGTCGGCTAGTGTTGGTGGTGGAAGCTGGTGGCGGATGGTAGTTGTGGCTCACAGATATATACATCAAAATGTGAGAATTATAGGGTTTTTAGTGTAAAAAAAGTTTAAATTTGAAAAGACGGAATGTCCATCTGAATTATTAAAAAATAATTATATACTTATGTGTAAGTTTACTAAAATATTAACAACAAAAATGAATGGAGTTAGGCGTAGGGAGTATATTAGAGATAAGATAGTAATCACATGGAGTAAAATGGTCATTTTTAAACTAGTGCGGCAAAAGCGTTAAACCAAACCACATGAAGCAAAAACTACTATATCAACACTACTAGTTTATACCCCGGGAGCGTCTCGGGTTGAGAAATCTAACTAAAGTGAATAAAATTAGAAGTATCTAAACTATAAAAATTGCAACGGCCAATATATGATTAATTATTATTATTATTATTATTATTATTATTATTATTATTATTATTATTATTATTATTATTATTATTATTATTATTATAAACAAAACTCTGCCATAAGTTATTATATTCTAATATAAAAAAAGGGTAATTGGGTCAGGTATCACCTAATCTCAAACCCGACCCAAACCCACAAATTTTTTTTTTTTTAAACTAATTCCAAACATGACACAATACCTGTTGGGTTACAAAAAAATGGTCGTTTTTTCTCCGTTTTTATATAACACTATGGTACTCGTTGGAAAGATAGTAAAACGCTCGTTAATTTGGTGTAATTTTTTTCTTTAAAAAATCTCGTATATAATAAATATTAACATTTAAAAGTTATGAGAGGAAACATGAGAGAGAAAATAATAAAGTTTTAATATCTAAATTTAGTAGATTAGGTATTAAATAGATTATGTTAAATCATATTTAAACCATATTTATTCATTTTTTAATTGGTCTAGAGTTGCCACATCACATCGTATGTGGCATCTCTCAAAAGAGAGATTCCATAATATTATGACATGTCATCAAAAATGCTTTGATTTATTATATATATAGATAGATAGACTAGTTTATACCCCGGGAGCGTCCCGGGTTGAGAAATCTAAATAAAGTGAATAAAATTAGAAGTATCTAAACTATAAAATGGCATCTGCCAATTTATAATTAATGAATATTATTATTATTATTATTATTATTATTATTATTATTATTATTATTTTAATCAAATCTCTGTCATAAGTTATCATATTCTAATATAAAAAAAGGGTAATTGGGTCGGGTATCACCTAATCCCAGGCCCGACCCAAACCCGCAATTTTTTTTAAACTAATTCCAAACCTGACACAATACTTCTCGGGTTACAAAAATAGTCGTTTTTTTCTCCGTTTTTTATATAGCATTATGGTATTCGTTGGAAAGATAATAAAACGCTCGTTAATTTGGTGTAATTTTTTTCTTTAAAAAAATTCGTGTATAAAAGATATTAACGTTTAAAAGTTATGGGAGGAAACATTAGAGATAAAAATCTAATTTTGTTTTTAAATTTTAAATTATTTAGTTATCATATTCTAATATAAAAAAAGGGTAATTGGGTCGGGTATCACCTAATCCCAGGCCCGACACAAACCCACAATTTTTTTAAACTAATTCCAAACCTGACACAATACCTGTCGGGTTACAAAAAATAGTCGTTTTTTTTTCTCCATTTTTTATATAGCATTATGGTACTCGTTGGAAAGATAATAAAACGCTCGTTAATTTGGTGTAATTTTTTTCTTTAAGAAATCTCATATATAAAAGATATTAACATTTAAAAGTTATGAGAGGAAACATGAGAGAGAAAATAATAAAGTTTTAATATTTACATTTAGTAGATGTTGGATCAGTTTGCTCTTTTTGCTAAGTAAGAACTTGTTATCTTGACACTTAAGTGTTTAGCAAGTCCTTGTAAATCAGATTATAAGCACAGCGGAATGTTATAAGTTAAAGCAACACTTTTTACACTAAGGCAGAGTTATAACTCCCCCTTGATGTTTGAAACTAATAAATGACAAAGTATTTATTATGAATCTAAGCTGTAAATGAGAATTAGATACTTAGAAAGATTCACAATAAATACAGAAATGGAATAGGATAATGAGAGTGTTTGAAGGATTTTTCTATTAAAATCAATGTCTAAAATAGAAGGTTGAAGCCTCCTATTTATAGACGTTTACATGCATGTATCTTGCTCAAAAAGCAAGTACAGAAACAACAGAAACAAGTTGCACAAGTTGCAACATTGAAAGAAACAAATACAGCTAAAAGTAATAATAAACAACAAACTACTGATGCAAAAGGCGGTGGGAAATATCTGATGCTAAGTGCTGATGAAGGACAAACTACTGAAGAGTAGTTTTGTCTTCAGTACTTCTGAAGTGAACTTGTCTGGTTTGGACTTCAGAACTTCTGCTTCTTCAGCACTTCTCATATCTTCTAATCAGCAGTTTCTTGTCTTCTCTTCAGTACTTCTATACTTAGCCTAAATGACAGAAGTGAATTAGACTAAGGTTTACAAAAGTGGTTTCACCAATCCTCTTTGTCCTAACAATCTCCCCCTGGATTGATGAAGCCAAAACCTTACTAATTCCTTATGTGTTTCTTCTGTCTTGAACAATCTTCCATATCTCTTTGTACATGGTGTTCTTGAGCTGGTTTAACTGACCATCAGATAGAGATCCTCTCTGTGGTTCTAGATGTTGAATTGTGAGCAGGTCTTGTGTTGACAGTTTCTTCAGATTAGTGATCTTCTTGTAAGCCCTGCTTGAGAGGTCTCTTCTTGTCAACAGTACTGAGTTGTTATCAGTAAGTGACCATCTGATGATAGGGATCTTTGACTTGTTAAAGTCAGAAGAATAGGGAACCAGACTTGTCCCTTGGGTTGATGGTCCTGAGTGCTGGATGTCTTTAGTTTCAGATAGCCTCAGGTGGGATTCTCTTCCTTGTTGTTGTTGCATATCAGGCATCTGAACAGTTGGGAGATGGTGTTCAGTCACTACTCTGGTATGCAGCTTTTCTTTGATGGTTTTTTGTATTTGATAAGCAAAAGTGGAAGGATCCCTGAATTGTGTTAACAGAGGTTTCTCCTCAATGTCAAAATCTGAATGGACTATTGAACTTCCTTCAAGTAGTACCATTTTGAAGTCAGTTTTGACATTGTCCTCTGCCTTCTTCTTCTGAGTAGCAGTTCTTCTAGATGCACCAGAAGTTCTAACTACTGATCTTGAAGGATCAGCAGTTTGAAACTTCTCAGGATTTGCAGCCTTGGCAGCCAAGTATTTTCTATAAGTATCCATCAGTCTTTCTTCTTTCCATCTGGATACTGAGGCTTTTGAACCATATCCTTCTGCTACTAACTCTTCTATTATCTGGGCTCTCTTGGCCTTTCCATCTTTGCTTGTGGCCACTTTGTCTGCAAGCAGTTGTGCTCTTCTTGTCAGCTCTTGCATAGAGAGTCCTTTGAGTGTAAAGGCTTTAGTCTTGCTGTTCTTGGTAATATAAGACACCAGTTGTTGTCTTTTATCTTGTTCAGCAATCTCATCAAGGCTAGCCTGCCTTTGTAGTTCAGCTGCATAAGCCTGAAGTTTTTCTTCATGGCTTAAATCCAAATCATCCCTTTCTTCCAGAGATTTCCAAATCTGATCTTCTCTGGCCTTCTTGTTGGCTGCAATTAAGCTCTTCTCTAATAGTTCAGTTGATTGAGAGATAGGAGAAGGGTTTAATACAGTCATTGTAGTAACAGTTGTAGGCCTGATGGGATCAGATGTTGGTTGAATGGGAGCAGTGGTTCTGGAAGGTTCAGTTGTTTGAGGTTTGGAAGTGTTAACTTCTGATGTGCTGACAACTGCTGATGGTTTGTCAGCTACTGAAGGATTGTCTTCAGTACTTTCTGATTCTTCATCAGAAGTTTTGTCATCAGAAGTTTCTTCATTTTGCCTTAGGGATTCTTCAGATGTTTGGGTCTCATCTTCTTTCTCTGCTGCTTCAATTTCTTCTATTGAGACACCAAACTGTTTGGCCAATTTTTCTTTCCTGGCCTGATCTTTTTGATCTCTTTCAAGGAGTGCCACTCTTGCCCTTATCCTGGCTTGGAATGACTCCTTAGGTTCCCTGATCTTCTCCCCCTTTTTGGATTCATCAATTTTAACCCTTGAAGCAGAGGGTTGGGAGAATTGTCCTTGAAGATGAGCAATCTGTTTGCTGTTGAAGTCTATTTTGTTGGACAGATCGTTCATCTTGGTTTTGATCACTCCAAATTGGTTCTTGATGGACAGCTCCAAGTCAGCTGTATATGTTTGGAAGTGATTTCTGATGAGTGTATTCATCATGTGGTACAGGGGACCCTCTGGGCTGCATAGCTGGTTCAGGTCTATGCTTGTTTGCCCAGGGAATTGGGTAGGCATTTGTTGTGAAGGGGGTGTTTTTGGGAGATCCTCATGTTGTACAGAGGATGCCACTCTAGGGGTTTTAGGGATTGAGTGGGCTTTAACCTGTGCAGGGGTGACTGGCTTCTTGAGCCTGGATACCCCTGAAACAGGACCTTCAGAAAGTGCCGTCAATTCAGTAGTTTGAGTGTGTGAAACATCATCCAAACTAATGGAATCATCTGAATCCCTGATGTTGCCCTCAATGAGGACTGTCTCAGTTAAATCATGAGCTGAGCCCAACTCAGTTCTCTCATGAACCTCTTTTTCTTGGTACTGAGGATTTCCTACTTCAGGCATTAAGCCTTCATCAGTAGTTGCCACATCTGAGGTCTTAGCTATGTTACTTCTATCCTCAGATCCACCACTGGGTGGTAACTGAGTAGTAGCAGCCTCAGATGCCCCAAGAGTCTCTAAAATTGGGCTTAAAGACTCTGGTCCACCCTCATCTCTTGGGATAGGGCTAGAGATGTCCACATCCATGTCTGATGTAGTAGTTATGTCCCCTGTTTGTTGTGGTTGTAGGGGACTGACATGATCAGATGGGACATTCTCTTTTAGCCCAGAGAGAAGTTTGGCAATTTCTATTGCCTCTTGTTCAGAAATTTGTGGGGTTGGTTCAGTAGTTTGGGCAATAGGTGGTGAAAGTTGTTGTTCAGCAGTTTCAAAAGAAGAGTGTGTTTCATATGTTTTTCTAAGTCTTTTTCTTTTGAATAAAATGGTTATGGGTGCTCTTGGTGGGGTTTGAGATGGATGAGACTGAGAAGGTGTTTCAGTCTCATCTATTTGAAGAGCAGAATGCTCATGAGCATGTTCAGGCATCTCAACCTCCTGAACAGCTTTTCTTTTGGGTTGGTGGGGTGCAGTTTTTGTTGGCTTGGGCTTTTTGGCTTTTGGTGGTGTGAGTTTGGAAGATGTGGGCTTCAGGGGGACTTGTTGTTGTTCTCCCTGATCATCTTCTGGCCAGGCAGCCGGTTTGTTATGCCTTGAGTATGCTTGTGATGTTAAAGGATTTAAAGTTGAAATTTTCCCCACAAGCACCTCATTACCCAGTTCCCCTATTATGCATTGCATAATGAACCTTGGGTATAACAAAAACTTTTTCTTGGTATTATTATGATGTAACACCAACTCATTGAAAAATAGTTTTGATGCCCTGAATTTAGTTTCATTCACAATGGAATGAAATATTGGTTGAAAAGTGGAGGGCATCTGGTCATAAGACCCTGTTTTTGGACTCAAACACATAATAATATAATGAAACAAAAGCTTGTATTTTGGTTCAAAATATTTTTTGAATATTGTAGCATGGGAGAGAGTACCTTGATAACCACACTCAGTCATGGTTAGATGAATATCAGTGTTACAAACATGGTCAGGGGCAGTTACATCATCCAAACCCAGTCTTGTTGCTAGTGTGGCTGGTGTGATGGTCAGTTGTTTCCCTTTTATTCTTGAGTTGAGGGAAATGACCTCATCACCCATTGTAACCGTCTCAGCATTTGCCCAGAAGTCATTCAGAGTTTCAGTGTGAATTGGTGGGTTTATTGTGAGAGCAGTAAAATATTGGGATTTGACGACAAGATCAATGATCTCATCGTATTGGGACCAGCCTTCTTGTTTTTCAAGAAAGGCCCTTTGATTGTGTCCCTGTTTTAGAACTAGAGCCATGTGGTTTGGGTTTTTGATCGAACAGTGGATTTGCAGGTATAGGTTATTGAGAGAGTTTTGAGAGAGAAGGAGGGGTATTTTGAGTTTGAAAGGATAAGTGTGTAGAAAAGGTATTTATTAGAAGTTTTAACCGCTTGAATCTTCTTTATTAGAAGTTTTAAAACCGCCTTTGGTTAAAAATCTCTTTATCAGAGGTTTTAAACTGATTAGGTCAAACCTATGATGATGGGAAAAGTCAGATTTGCCCTTTTGACTTAAACTGCTGATGAAGAATTACTTCATCAGTAGTTCCCATTTTCTCTTCAGTAGTTTTAACATCTGATGAGAAATGTTTTTATAAATACTTTATTCATAACTTCTGAAGGTTATTTTATCAGAAGTTACACACTTTTTCAGAAAATTACCCCTATACTGATGATTTTTGTTCATCAGTAGTTTCTCTCATACTGATTTTTGTTTAATCAGTAGTTTTGTTTTTCAGAAGTTTTGTTTCAGACTTTTGTCTTTTGTAAGTGAAAACCAGAAAAAAGAAGGAAAAGGTTAACTTGGATTCCACCAAGGTAAACAAGATGGAATCAAGGATGGAAAAAGGAAAAAGAAAATTTTGATGTTTTATGCATAACAGTAGTGATTGATGTAGAAGTTTGATGTAGAGTTGGGTAGAATCAAGTGTTAACTTAGATTCTAACTGATATGCATACAAGTTTAAAAAAATAAATAAAGTAAACACTTACAAATTTAGCATTCCAAGCATGGATACTAACTTCTGAAATGTTGATGTGTCAAGGGGCTTAGTGAAGATGTCAGCTATTTGATTAGCTGTTGCTACATGCTTCACCTCAATCTTGCCTTTTTCATAGCAATCTCTTATGAAATGGTACCTGATCTCAATATGTTTGGTTTTTGAGAACTGTACCGGATTTTGAATGATGCTAATGGCAGATTTGCTGTCTACAAACAAAGGTGTCTTGGTCTCTTTGATTCCATAATCAAGAAGTTGATATTGGAGCCATTGTATCTGTGATGTACAACTTGCAGCTGCAATGTATTCAGCTTCAGCAGTTGAAGTTGCAACAGATGTTTGCTTCTTTGATTGCCATGACACTAGACAGTTACCCAGGAATTGACAACCACCAGATGTTGACTTTCTTGTCATCTTACACCCTGCATAGTCACTATCTGAAAAAGCTGATAACTTGGTATTGCTTGAAGCAGGATACCAAATTCCCAGTGTTGGAGTTCCTTTCAGATATCTGAAAATTCTTTTGACTGCTATAAGGTGTGATTCCCTTGGTGCTGATTGATATCTAGCACAGACACATGTTGAAAACATAATATCTGGTCTAGAAGCAGTTAAATATAAAAGGGAACCTATCATACATCTGTACATGGTTTGATCAACCTGTTTTCCTTGATCATCAGGTTCAACTTGTGTGATTGGTGTCATGGGAGTGGAACATGATTTACAGTCATTTAAAGAAAATTTGTTCAATAATTCTTTAACATATTTTGATTGATGTATAAAAGTTCCATTTGTTTGTTGTTTGATCTGCAGTCCTAGAAAGTACTGCAGTTCTCCCATGGTACTCATCTCAAATTTTGATTGCATGAGTTTCTTAAAATCATCACACAGTTTTGTGTTTGTTGAACCAAAAATGATATCATCAACATAAATTTGAACAAGTAAGACATGATTTCCAACATGTTTAATGAAAAGTGTTTTATCAATGGCACCTCTTGTAAAGTTATTTTTGAGTAAAAAGGTGGAGAGTGTATCATACCAGGCTCTTGGAGCCTGTTTAAGCCCATAAAGAGCTTTGTCCAATCTGTACACCCACTCAGGATGAGAAGGATCCTCAAACCCAGGTGGCTGACAGACATACACCTCCTCTTTGATTTTTCCATACAAAAATGCACTTTTCACATCCATTTGATAAACTTTAATTTTGTTGGAAATGGCATAGGCCAGAAATAACCTGATGGCCTCAAGCCTTGCAACTGGAGCAAAGGTTTCATCATAGTCAATTCCCTCTTCTTGAGAGTACCCTTGAACTACCAGTCTTGCCTTGTTCTTGATTATCATACCAGCTTCATCTTGTTTGTTCCTGAAAACCCATCTTGTACCAATTGGTTGCTTGTTTTGAGGTAAAGGACAGATTTCCCAGACCTGTTGCTTGTTGAACTGAAGCAGTTCATCTTGCATAGCTTGCACCCAATTATTGTCTTTGAGGGCTTCCTGGTACTTCTTTGGTTCCAACTGTGAAATAAAGGCTGAGAATAGGCAAAAGTTGGAGAGCTGGTTTCTGGTAAGAACACCTGAAGCTATATCACCCATGATTTGATCAAGTGGATGATCTCTGTGTTCAATCAGTTGTTGTAAACCACTGACAGGTGTAGGTGGCTCTTGTTCTTCAAACAAACTACTGAGGTCTATAATATCTGGTTCAGCAGTTTCAGCTTCTTCAGTAGTTGCAGGTGCTGAAGCAGATGTTTGAGTTTGGCCTTCAGTATTTGTTTGATCAGAAGTTTGAAAAACTTCTGATGGTGTTGTAGTTGACTTAATGACTGTTTGAGGAGTCCATGGTGTAGGATCCTCATCTTCAAACCTTTGATCAACATAATAAGTAGGTTTGGAAGAAGTAACAGTCTTTTCAGGTCCAAAGTGAAAGTTGTCAAGGTCAAAGAGTTCAGCAGGATGTGCTGGAATAAGAGTGTGTTTTGACTCATTGAACTTGACATTCAATGTTTCTTCTACTATCCTGGTGTGAGAATTAAAAACCTTGTAGGCTTTTCTAGTTGAAGAGTAACCAAGAAAGTAACCTGAGTCAACTTTGGCAGCAAACTTTGAAATAGATTCCTTGATGTTCAAGATGAAACATTGACACCCAAAAGCCCTGAAAAAGGAGATAAGGGTCTTCATGCCATGAAGAATTTCATAGGCAGTCTTGGAATGTCTCTTGACCACAAGAACTCTATTCTGAACATAACATGATGTGTTAACTGCTTCTGCCCAAAAGTACAATGGCAGTCCAGAATCAGCTAACATTGTTCTTGCTCCTTCTATCAATGTTCTGTTCTTCCTTTCTACTACACCATTTTGTTCAGGAGTTCTGGGAACACTGTATTGTCTAATAATCCCTTTAGACAAACAGAATTCATCCAGAGTTTTGTTCCTGAACTCTGTCCCATTGTCACTTCTAATGGTTTTGACAGATAGAGAATATTGTTTCTCTACTTGTAGAATGAAGAACTTGATGATTTCAGCAGCCTCATCCTTGGAAAATAAGAAGAATACCCATGTGAATCTTGAGTAGTCATCAATGATGACTAAGCAGTACTTCTTTTTACCAAGGCTCATGATCTTGACAGGTCCAAATAAGTCCATATGGAGTAGTTGAAGACATGCAGTTGTTTTTGATTCTTCAATAGACTTATAGGAGGACTTATGTTGTTTTCCCTTTAAACAGGATACACAGTGTTCTTGACACTGGTATACTTTCAAAGGTAGACCTCTGACCAAGCCCATTTTTGTGACTTTATTTATGGTTTTATAGTTCACATGGCCAAGTCTCCTGTGCCAGAGATCTGTTTCTGAAGTTGATGCCCTTGAGAAGAAACAGGCAGTGTTGTTCAATACTTTGTCTTTCTCAATGTCCACTGCATAGACATTGCCACATCTTTTGGCAATCAGCAAAGTATGATCTTCTATAATCTTCTCTATCAACTTCTGGCCTTCTGGTGAGATGATCTTGCAAGCTGTCTTTGTGAAAAAGGAAGAATATCCTTTATCACACATTTGTGACACGCTCAGCAAGTTGTATTCAAGGTTTTCCACCAGATTGACCTTGTCAAACTGTATTTTGCCAGAGGAGACATTGCCATGTCCTAGCACATATCCCTTAGCATTGTTCCCAAAGGATACAGATCCTTCTCTTTGGCTGATAAAGTTGTTTATCAGGTATCTGCATCCAGTCATGTGCATAGAGCCTCCACTATCAACATACCATATGCTGTTCAAGCCCCTGGAAACTCTCTGCACATAAAAGCAAATTAGTCAGATTTGGGAACCCAAGCCTGTTTGGCTTTGGGTTTGCTCTTGAGAACAGTTACAGTTTGTTCTTGACCAGGTTGAGAAATCCATGTCTTTTTGGCAATGGATTTTTCATTAAGAACCATGGTGGTATCCTTTTTAGGACCACCATCAACCTTGGTCATCAGTAGTTCTACCATGTTCTTTAGATTTTGAATCTCAGCAGTTTGTGAAACTGCTGATGATTCTGGTCTAACTACTGACAAGGAATTTTGAGAAAAAGATTTTGGTTGAGATTTTATCTTTTTCTGAGAAAAGGTGTTTTCAGGTTGTTGTTTCTTGGGTTTAAAGACTCTTTCATAATCATTTCTGATTTGATTTCCCACAACCTGTTGTTTAAATTTTTGATTGAACTGAATTCCTTTTCTGTATCTACAAAATTCAGTTTTGTGGTTGAACAGGCCACAAATTTCACATTCTTTTGCCTTTTGTTTTTGATCTAAAGGCAAATTTCTGACATTTGTGAAAAGATTTTGCTTATCAGTAGTTTTCAGGTTCTCAACTCCCGATGTAGATGAAACTACTGATGGCTTGTTGTCAGATTTTGTAAATACTTCTGAAGTACTTTCTTTAAAAATGCCAGGATTTCTGTTTAGAAAGTTTTCATGGAAAGATGTGCATTCTTTCCCTTCAGAAGCTTCATTTGAAACAATTCTTCTCCCATCTTCAGTAGTTTTGGGAGAAAAATCTGTTGGTGTTTCAACATGATGGTATCCTATGCCAAACTTAACATTTGAAGCACTTTGTTTGTTTAGCAATAATTGATACCCCCTACAAGATTCCACCCATTTTTCACAAGTGATCCTGGTGTCAGCAAGCTCTTGTCTGACATCTCCCAGGTCATTTAGCATCATTTTGATTTGTGCTTGGGTTTCAATAGCAGAGTCAGTTAATTTAGAAACTTCTTTTGTTTTAGCACACAGTTTTCTTTCTAAATCACATTTTATCTGTGTGTATTTTCTCTCTAAATCATTGGCTTTGCCTTGTAGGTGCAGATTTGTCTCTCTTATGAGAGCAAAAGTTTCTTTGCAAGAATTTGAGCAAAGTTTTGTCAAAGATTCTTTTGATACCTGAGACAATGCAGATTTTGAAGTACAGCCTTCAAATGCCATTAAGGCAAAGTTCTTTCTGCCATTGTCTGGTTCTCCCCAGTTGATGTCAAACACTTTGTTGTCTGCATCAGGATTGCACTCTGTGGTGTCATAAGGGAGACTGCTCCAGTCAACATACCCTGAGGTAAAGAGACTTTGTTGAGAGGGTTGTTGAGGCTGTGGAGGAAGTTGAGCAGCTGGAAAGGGAGGGATTGATTGTTGGCTCTGCATCTGTTGAGCAGGCACTTGAACATATTGTACTTGAGGCATATATTGCTGTTGAGGAGCTTGTGCCTGTACAAAATGAGCACTCCCTTGAGTTCCATTATTCCTATTATAATTGGGGTTATAGTTATTTCCAGATTGTGATTGGTTAAAGCTAGAGCTTCTACACTCTCTAGCAAAGTGTCCCAACTTCTGACACTTGTGACATCTCAATTTAGATTTGTCAAAACCAATTTTTGTATTACTGGTCAATCCTGGAAATTTCCTTCCTGACCTTTTATAAAACTTGTTAGTTTTAATGCTTAGCATGGCCAGTTGGTGTAATATGTCCATTTCTTCTAAGTCATCACTGCTAAAATTTTTCAAATCATCCATGATAAAACATAGATTATCAGCAGTGTCATAACCTGGGAAAGATCTTTCTGATGAGATCCCAGTGGTTATGTCAATATTGTCATAAGATCCATAGGAACAAGTTGGTGAATCTTGTCCCAAAAGTGTTGTACTACCTGGTAGGTAGTCATCAGCAGTTTTACCAGAAGTTTGTAATTTCTTCTTTTGATCAATTTCTCTCTCAAAAGTAAGTAATCTCCCATGGAGTTTTGTAAGAGTGAGGGAGCTAAAATCTGGTGAGGATCTTAAAACAATGGAGTAAGTTTCCCATTTGTCAGGTAAAGACCTTAAAAATCTATGTAGCATAGACACTGTTGTATAGGTCTGACCATTTAACTTTAGCTCAGATATTAATGAGGAGAATCTTTCAAATTGTTGAGTCAAAGTTTCCCCATTAATATAAGCAAATGTTTCATATTGTTGAGCTAAAATTTCTCTGGTGTTGGCAATCACCTCTTCAGTTCCTCCAAACTGTTCTTTAAGACAGTCCCAAAGTTCTTTGGCACTTTCACAATGTAAAAGGCCAGAGTATATTTCATTTGGGAGAGCCATTGCCAACATAGAGAATGCTTTTGCATCTAGCTCAAGTTTTAGGAAATCCTCATCTGTATAGTCTTTGGGTTCCTTTGGAATCCCTTCTTTAGTTTCAAGATTTATATTTACTGGTTTGTGAGGACCATATATCACAGATCTCCAACAACCTGTGTTGGTTTGTGACAAGGTATGTGCCATTCTCTTTTGCCATATATTGTACTCATTTCTCACAAGCATGGCAGGTTTAGTGGCAGAACCAGTATTATGTGGATCCATTTTAAAGAGTATAGATTTGTCAGATGACTCTTTTAAGTGATGGATATTGATAAAAAGTGAACTTTTGATCTTTTTATTGAATATCAATAAGAGCTTTGTGTCTGATTCTCAATTTGTTAGATTGATATGTGATCAGATAAACCAATGCTCTGATACCAATTGTTGGATCAGTTTGCTCTTTTTGCTAAGTAAGAACTTGCTATCTTGACACTTAAGTGTTTAGCAAGTCCTTGTAAATCAGATTATAAGCACAGCGGAATGTTATAAGTTAAAGCAACACTTTTTACACTAAGGCAGAGTTATAACTCCCCTTGATGTTTGAAACTAATAAATGACAAAGTATTTATTATGAATCTAAGCTGTAAATGAGAATTAGATACTTAGAAAGATTCACAATAAATACAGAAATGGAATAGGATAATGAGAGTGTTTGAAGGATTTTTCTATTAAAATCAATGTCTAAAATAGAAGGTTGAAGCCTCCTATTTATAGACGTTTACATGCATGTATCTTGCTCAAAAAGCAAGTACAGAAACAACAGAAACAAGTTGCACAAGTTGCAACATTGAAAGAAACAAATACAGCTAAAAGTAATAATAAACAACAAACTACTGATGCAAAAGGCGGTGGGAAATATCTGATGCTAAGTGCTGATGAAGGACAAACTACTGAAGAGTAGTTTTGTCTTCAGTACTTCTGAAGTGAACTTGTCTGGTTTGGACTTCAGAACTTCTGCTTCTTCAGCACTTCTCATATCTTCTAATCAGCAGTTTCTTGTCTTCTCTTCAGTACTTCTATACTTAGCCTAAATGACAGAAGTGAATTAGACTAAGGTTTACAAAAGTGGTTTCACCAATCCTCTTTGTCCTAACAGTAGATTATGTATTTAATAGATTATGTTAAATCATATTTAAATCATATTTATTCCTTTTTTTTAATTGGTCTAGAGTTGCCACATCACATCCTATGTGGCATCTCTCAAAAGAGAGATTGCATAATATTATGACATGTCATTAAAAATGCTTTGGTTTATTATAGATATAGATATGATAGTTTTTTATCCGTGTGATTCACATTTTAAAAATGTAACCAAGGATATTGACCATATATCCATTAGCTCATTATTTATAATATAAGTCTCATTATTTATAAATGTAACGATCGTCGGTGCACACGGTGAACACCGGACCCAAGATAGGGAAATGGAAACTCATCACACCATCCAAAGCTAACGGAACCGAGAACCCAATGCCACCATTGAAAACCAAAGAAGACGCAACTTCAGGACGGCGAAGGACGATGAACGGCACTACGGTAGCCGTATAAGGAGGCGGAAGAGAGAGATTAGGCAGTGCGTATGAAGAGCGAGAGAGAGAGTTGAAGCAGAGATACGTATGAAGAGAGAGAGATAGAGAGAGAGATGTGGCTTTTTATAAATCGAAATGAAAGAGGAAAAAAGCATGTTTTTATGGTATAGTTTAAAAAAAAAATAATGTCATATGAAAGAGTTATGGTCATTTTAAAAATGGGGTGAAACTTTAATGAAGCAATTATTTTACAATCGTGTCCCTGATTATCTAGTTTAATCTACGACTAATAATTTTTCTTATACTTTTTACGCTTACCTCCTTTTTACGTTACATTACCTCCCTCGTCACTAACAGTCAACTCGAAAGGAGTTAGCACCATACTTATTTTATGTTGCAAATATAGTTAACAAAAATGTTGACTATTGGGATATTATGCACGTGAGGAAACCTTCGCACGTGTGTTATTCCTTCTTTGTGGATCAACCGATTAACATTTAAAACCCAATGCAACTACTTCTGATTTGTTTTGTTCTGGACGGCAATTAGTAAAAATCTAATGTAACAAAGGTCTTTATTTTCATTGTATATTTAATTATTTATGCTATTTATATATTATTAAAATTTATTCTAAGTACGTTAATAATTCGAATACGAATAGGGACAAATTGTTCATTGTTGAAACAATTTTACTAAATTAAATATAATAGTAAATAATATACTTAGTAGCTTCGTATGATATTTTTTATGTCCATCGCCTCTATGAGTAGTCGACTTAATGAAACTGTATTCAAAATTTAAACAATTATATTTTTGAAGCAAAATATAAATAGTGTATTTCTTTCACTTTTAAAATAAAATAAGCAATGTTCCTAACCTAGTTGAAGATAAACTACTTGAAGTTATATTGTTTATAAATATGATCTTTATAAAATTTCAAATTTACCATTGCAACGTGCCTATTTTTATCTACGTTTTAATGTAAATTTTATTCAAAACCAAATTGCGCATAGTTATGAACAAGTAATCGACGCACAAACATACACATCATCAAAGCTGTTTCGAAATGTTTTTTTTTTGTTTTCCTCATAAAACCTACAAAGTATGATGTTTTATAAAATTACAATTTTTCAGTTTCTATAGTTGTATGAGCGTTTTGATGCGAAGTTTTTCCGTGGGGTGTATACTAATATACAAATTGTTAAATCCAAGCCTTACAAATTCTAACAATCCCCATTCCAACACCATGGGTTTTGTTGACTAGTTACATACAAAAACTATTACAAATCGGTGGTGAAAACACATAATGCTAACATGGCAGCTGTCACGTCACTGAAAATGTGTCACATCAGCAAAAATAAAAAAAACTAATTAGGTTAGGGTTCGGTTTATTTGAAAGTGACAGGGGAAAATAAGTTGCAAGTTAGGTGTGGTGGTTAAGTGGTTAGTTAGGTATAACAACTACAAACATTTGATAGGGGTTATTAAAATTCAATAACACTGTATTTTAAGTTTTCAACGTAAATGTTTAAACTTCCTTTTGAGAATTTTAACTTGTAGAATGTGACCATATGCTTAATAGAACTCTACATCCGATTAAAATATAATTCCTTTTCTTATCAACAAAGTTGGATATGCTTAGTGTAATATTAAGCACAATAGTCGACTAAGCAAAGCATATCACACCATGGTAGTTAAAACATTATATTTTAAATAATTACATGCCTATATGTTTAGATGTTTTTTAACTAAAAATGTGGTAGTGGCAAAAAGCAAGATTAATACAGGATGCCTCTATAATTTACAAAAAAAAATAAAAAAAAAACTTTAGAAAGTTTTTTAAAACTTTGAAATATGAAGGGGAAATAATATATGTTTACGTTTTGAAATGTAGGGTTGAGTTATTCTACAAAGGCTACAAAAAATGAGAAGGTGAGAATGATACAAAAAACACAATAGATCATCAAATATGACACAATGAGCCACAAAATATAACACAGTGCCAAAAAAATATAATACAATGCTGAAGAAAAAAGACACAATGAATTGAAAAAATGACACAACGATGAAAATAAGAAAAAGACACAATGGTACATAAAAGACACAATGATATAACGTATATTCTAAAAACTACAAGCTAAAACCCCCAAAAAACGAAGACCTAAAAACTAACGACGTAGGGTTCGATAAGACGATTCCAATGCCGCTTGAATTAGTTCAATCGGAGTCCATTTGATACTCTTCCTACGACTTCCTATTTTTCTTTCACTGTGTATTTGATCCTAACCCGTGAAATGTATCGTAGACACACAAAATACTGAAATAGTTTGGTCTTGCTTTAGAGTGATGTGCCGGGTGGTTGTTGGGGAAACTCTAATCCGCCCAACTTTATTGACTCACCGAACTCCACGTTTATTTTTATTATTTTCACATTCTTTTGTTTTCATTTCTTTATATTTTTGTGGACCCGATACATTTGGGGTGTAAATTTATCCCAGCCTCTAATAATTATGTTTTGTTTTGTTTTGTTTTATAAATCTAAAGTGTTTCTTTATCAACAAAATTAATATCGTAGTGTTGAGAAAAAAAACTAAAGGAAACTAAGTAATCGGTTTTTTAAACAAGAATAATGAATTGAAGTGATATGGTACCAAAACATTATAAATACCACATCATCGCCTAATTAAAACCGGCATCGCCTGGCGTCCGTCCGCCCGTTTTACGTCAGCGGATTATCTAGCGTCCATCCGTCCGTTTTACGTCAGCGGAACGTCCAGCGTCTACCTGCCCATTCTACGTCGGCGATACGCTTGGCGTCCAACTGACGCCAGACGCAACCTCACCCGCCCGTTTTTACGTCGGCGATACACCTGGCGTCCAATCAACGCCAGGCACAAGCGCGTCCGCCCGTTTTACGTCGGCGGACCTAATACGCTTCAAAGCTTCCCCAGCAAGCTAGATGAAGCTTCGTCAACACGACTAGAAGATGCCTTCTGGGGCAGCCTTGGGACTTACACCCCTGCCCCAGGCAACTGTTCCTGACGCGACAGGCTGCCCGTTAGAGTTCCTCTCTAATCAGAGATTGCTCCCAGTCTGACATGCAGAAAGGACGATGATGTGGCAACCTCCCAACCAAGATATCTTCCTGACAACAGGTTTTCTCAACCAGTCTCGAGTTTTAAAAAAATGGATGATTACCCACCGTCCTCGGTCTACCAATAGGCGGACGCCACATGTCCGCCGCCCACCAGCATCCACTTAGCGGACGCCACGCGTACTATCATCAAGACGGTAACATCCCCCCTTGCATTTTACTTTCTCCTTTTTACCAAAAGCCACTTGCATCAATTGGGCTTAAGGACTTGAGCCGGAATCTTGGAGACACCTCTACCTGGCCCGGGCCCCATCAAGGGTATAGGATGGGCTGAGAAAGTGTGATGTCAAGGTACTACAAAAGGAGGAGCTCCTTCTCCTTTTGTTGGCATCTGATCTCACATACACTTTCACTCAAAAAGACTACGAACTCTCTCGTATCTTTTTCACCCCCTTGTTTACTATACTAACCTTTAGAGGCTCGGCTCTTCTAAATTGTTAGTCTCCTAAACTCCATGGTCTTGTCCTTAGACCCTCACGTCTTTTATAAACACCATCCTTTATAAAATACAGTAGAATCACTACCAGGATTAGCGTCCATATGTGTAACACCCCGACCGATGGCGGAAACATCGGGATGTCACGTAGTGATGATCGTTCAGTAGCTCATGGTGAATAATAAATTCCATTAAATGATTTAAGTAAATTACATACAATTGTTTTACAAGAATTCGTACATCGAATTTAATAAAACTATGCACACATCTTCAAGCAATGACTCAAATCTTCAAACAAGTAGAACCTGAAACATGTTAAGTTGAAAATATTTTGGGTCAACAAAAGTTGGTGAGAATACATAGGTTTTGGAAATAATTGATAACAACAGTTTGTACAACATTCAAAGTTGTATGATGATAGAGTATGATACCGACATGCAACAATGCGTCTTTGTACAACCAAACCTTGTGTCGACTGATGACTAACTCGCAAGTTAGTTAAATGTTATTACTGTTATCGATCATCCCTGAGTCTATGCGGGGGATGGGTTTGTCAGACCTATAGCGCTATAATCTAAACAGGCGGCTTGATCATTGTTAATGATTGTACTGTGTCTTTTTGTTACAGTCAAATGATAGAATGATAGTGTAATTGAATCACAAGTAAGTATGAGTAAATGATAGTATAAAATGTTTAAACATGTTTCACCCCAAAAATGTAAAAGAGAAAAGGGGCTATGTAAACTCACCTTAGCAAAACGTTATCTCTTGAAAAATTGTGTGTTGTCCAATGTATCAAGTATCACCCTATAATGAGGTAATATATATGTCTAAGTCTACCAAGTCTATAAATGTATAAGTTTCTAGGGCTTCGAATTTGGGGATAATTACTCGTTTGATTATTATTAAAAATATTCGACAATAGAGAGAAATTCAGTAAATAAATACCCAAAAATCCTTTTTTATGAATTTTAAATTCTAAATGGCCCAATAATGTGTTTAAAGTATAAAAATAATTTTTATAAAATTATTTTCTTTAAAATAGATTTTTAAATCTATGTATTACAAATTGTCAAACTTTAATTTTAATATCATAAAAATACTAAAATTAAAGAATTATTATTTTAAAAATTATATTTCTGTTCTAAATGATCAGAAATAATTTGTATAAAATTTTGGTGCAAAAATCTTAAAAATTGGATTTATTATGATTTAATTAATATTAAAACTAACAAAAATTGATTAAAAATATTAAATAAATGATTTTTCAGGAATAAAAATCATTTCTGAAAAGCTTAATGTTATAAAAACTTAGGATAATTTTTGTGGAAATTTATATAATCGTTTTGATATTTTTATAGAAATTTATAAATAAAAATGAATAAACTTGAATTATTTATTATATATATAAAATAAATATATTTTCAGAAATAAAAATCTGAATAATTATATTTAGGGTATGAACATCATTATGAAAAATTTCGGGAATTTTTGAAGGCTTATAAGTATTTTAAATAATTAAAGTGAGTAATTATATAGTTTAAACCTATAAATTGAAAACTAAAAAAAGAATGCATAGAGTGGGGTTCGAACCCAGGCCCAGGGCCGGTTCAACCCCTGACCAACTTCCATAGTACCAACTGGGCTGTAGGTCCTTGTTGTGTTTGTTTTGTTTAACTAAATCTTTTAAACAAAAACCAAAGAGTGTCATCTTCCCCAAATATAAGAATGAACCCTAGGATTTATAATTAATCAAAATCGACAATAATAATGGACTAGACCATGGGGCTTTTGATGAATAGGGGCCGATATACCTGTAGAAATGAGGAATTGAAACGTATCAATTGGAAACAACGAAGAACAAGCTTGATTAGATCACGATCCAAAAGCCTCACAATCCGAGCGTTGTAACGTTTGAAAGCGAATTATTATAGAGGGTATATGATTTTCGCCTCTGTCTAATGGATCCTCAAGTCTCAATTTATAAGCTAATCATCGATTTGGAAAGTTCGTGTTGTTTGACCAAGCCACGGTCAACACATAATTAAAACATTAATTTTGGAATGATTTTTTGTTTATAAATATGACAATTAATTGTGGGTTTGATGTGAGGAATCTGTGCGCCTCAATTAGTCAAAAGTTTCCAAATTATAATTCAATCAAAATTCAATGGGTGGTGAATGGATGTGCAGCGATGAAAAGGAAAGAGGAGGGGGCGTTTATTTGCGTATAAATAAAATACAATCCCAAAGTCAATCAATAAGTAGCAGGTGGCCTAGTGGTTACGTATGTGTGTGTGATGTTGGCCGTCTGCCTGCGCGAGTTCGAGTCCCGCTGGATAGCCCCTTTTTTTTTAAAACAGGAAAGGGAAATCTGGGTTGTTGGGTGGGCTTTGAGGTTGGGCCAGCACCGAGATGGGCTCAAGGGGGGTAGAAAATTTGTGGGTTTAGGTAGGCTTAGGGATGTTGGGTTTTATTTGGGTTGTGTTTAGCTAAATTCTTATATAAGGCCCCATATTATTATTATTATTATTATTATTATTATTATTATTATTATTATTATTATTATATAAATATAAGTTGGGTGATAAAAACTTAGGCTTAATAGTATAAAATTAATGATAAAGTAAGGGCTTTAATGTATTACGATTTAAAAATTTTTGCGATGTTACAGTCTCCCCTACTTTTGGAAACTTCGTCCCGAAGTTATTTAAAACATAAGGTTGAAAATAAAATACTTGTGATTTGGGTTATAGCATGACATGAATGAACTACCAGACAACTAGAGTTTATAACCTTGATAGAATTTCACACTACCTTAACGTACCTGTAAATTTATGATTACGTTCCGGACCGCAATCACCAATTTACCTTACATTAAGATTTTGCGTCCTTCTATGACTCCACCGATTGTTGAGCAGGTCCGATAGCCTCCACCAGTCGTGGAGTAGGTT
Organism: Ambrosia trifida; assembly: GCA_028751855.1. NCBI lineage: Eukaryota > Viridiplantae > Streptophyta > Magnoliopsida > Asterales > Asteraceae > Ambrosia > Ambrosia trifida. The sequence continues at coordinate 55,990,917 of CM054128.1, read as the reverse complement.
GTAGGGCCTCTCCCGACTGTTGAAAAGACATAATGACCTCTGCCAATCATTGAGTAGGTTTGATAGCCTCCACCAGTCGTGGAGTAAGTTGTAGGGCCTCTCCCGACTGTTGAAAAGGCATGTTGACACATAGATTGCAATTTGATAACATGTTTATGCAAGCAAGTATAACAAGCACAGTATGAGTTTAGATAATTAGTTTATATTCAAACAAACATGCATTGTGATTATACCATGCAAACAACTCTTAGAAAAAAAATTTCAATACTAGATTTTATTACTCAAATAGAGTCAATACATAGAATAAAAGCAACCAATAGTCAAATGGTGAGACTTGCTGTTAAGTAGCTGGAGGGTCTTGATCTCTGTTTAGTTTAGGGCATCGATTACGGAAGTGATTTGGGTCTCCACATTCATAGCATTGACCATAGTTGTATCGATTAGGATTAGTAGCATGAGCTGGGTTGATGGGTTGATTGGCATTAGGATTTGGGGTCTCGCGACATGTATTAACTAGATGGCCATACCTTCCACAATTGGTGCACAAGCGACACGCTGAAGCAGTGGGATGATGTCGGTTGCAGGTATTACATAATGGGTGGTTTCCTGTATAAGGTTTCTTCTTAGAAGCTTGTGGAGTGAGGCTTGCATCAGGATCCTTGGCCTTACGCTTCTGATTCTCAGTAGTTACCGCGGCTACAATACTTGTTTTATTGTCTTTTCGAACTAAGGTCCCGTTCTTTACGTGATTATCAGTTAAGGTAGCTGCTAAACGTTTGGCTTCCTCCAAAGTGGCAGGATTCCGTCCCCACACCGTGTCCTGGATTTGCATGGGCAGACCACCAATGTACTTCTCGATGGCTATTGGCAGGGGAGTGACTTTGTGGGGTAGCAATAAGCTGAGTTCGTGAAAGCGGGTATTGTAGGCAAGGTTTTCCCCACTATCCTGAGCAAGGGTGTGGAACTCGTCTTCTAATTTCTTGACCTCGTTACGTGGGCAAAATTCATCTTTCATTATCTCCTTGACTTGATCCCACGTCATAGTAAGTGCAACTTCAGCTCCTCGGGTACGCTTTTCCTCATTCCACCAAGTGAGTGCTCGTTTGTAAAGAACACTCATAGCATAACGGACCTTAAAGTTATCGGGACACTCACTGTTGATGAAGGTGTTTTCAATACCCTCAAACCATTGTAGGAGTCCTGAAGCTCCTTCTTCTCCACTGAATTTTGGGGGATTGCAGGAATTAAAGTGCTTGAGAGTACAGGCTGGAAGTCCATTCCCATTGTGGTGTCCATTTCCATTCCCGTTGCCGTTGCCGTTCCCGTTGCCGTTCAACTGGATGACTTGAGCTAGTAAGTTGGGAACCAGAGTTGCGATTTGCTGCGCCATTTGTTGAGAAATGATTGCAGCCAGTTGGGCATCGACACCATTGTTGTTGTTGTTGTTGTTGTGGTTAGTATTGTGGTTGTGGTTGTGATTGCTACTTCCTTCATCATGATTGTCACCACTGTTAAGACGAGCACTACGACGTGGAGGCATGATCTGTAAGAGATACAATGAAATGAATGAGGTTATATAAGGAGTGTAATCATTTATTCATTAATTAAAACGAATAAACGAAAACGTTGACTTATCAAAGATTCTAAATTCTAATAACATATGAAGACATGCTTTAGCCTATAAGTGAACACTCATCCCGAGAATTCCTAGGTAGGCATCCGGGTCCCTCGTCTGATTGGGATATATGCGCAATGCCAGCCTAGACAGAAGACTCAGAATACAGGCGTTCACCCTTCCAGATTGCACGTGTTCGTTATTAAAATCTAGAACTTCGACGAGATCTCAAGGTGGTTCAGGTTAAACCTGAGGATTTTGCCTTATTAGTCTAAGAGTGAATCCAGTGATGGAGAGCAACCTTCTTGTAGGGATGAAAGTAGAGATATGAAGTAGGAGGGAGATAGAGAATAGCAAGCAAAAGAAGCAAGTACTGGTTAAATCCTATGGTTATAGACTAGATTATTTCTCTAATAACCTAATTCCCTATAACCATGGCTCTGATACCAATCTGTAACACCCCGACCGATGGCGGAAACATCGGGATGTCACGTAGTGATGATCGTTCAGTAGCTCATGGTGAATAATAAATTCCATTAAATGATTTAAGTAAATTACATACAATTGTTTTACAAGAATTCGTACATCGAATTTAATAAAACTATGCACACATCTTCAAGCAATGACTCAAATCTTCAAACAAGTAGAACCTGAAACATGTTAAGTTGAAAATATTTTGGGTCAACAAAAGTTGGTGAGAATACATAGGTTTTGGAAATAATTGATAACAACAGTTTGTACAACATTCAAAGTTGTATGATGATAGAGTATGATACCGACATGCAACAATGCGTCTTTGTACAACCAAACCTTGTGTCGACTGATGACTAACTCGCAAGTTAGTTAAATGTTATTACTGTTATCGATCATCCCTGAGTCTATGCGGGGGATGGGTTTGTCAGACCTATAGCGCTATAATCTAAACAGGCGGCTTGATCATTGTTAATGATTGTACTGTGTCTTTTTGTTACAGTCAAATGATAGAATGATAGTGTAATTGAATCACAAGTAAGTATGAGTAAATGATAGTATAAAATGTTTAAACATGTTTCACCCCAAAAATGTAAAAGAGAAAAGGGGCTATGTAAACTCACCTTAGCAAAACGTTATCTCTTGAAAAATAGTGTGTTGTCCAATGTATCAAGTATCACCCTATAATGAGGTAATATATATGTCTAAGTCTACCAAGTCTATAAATGTATAAGTTTCTAGGGCTTCGAATTTGGGGATAATTACTCGTTTGATTATTATTAAAAATATTCGACAATAGAGAGAAATTCAGTAAATAAATACCCAAAAATCCTTTTTTATGAATTTTAAATTCTAAATGGCCCAATAATGTGTTTAAAGTATAAAAATAATTTTTATAAAATTATTTTCTTTAAAATAGATTTTTAAATCTATGTATTACAAATTGTCAAACTTTAATTTTAATATCATAAAAATACTAAAATTAAAGAATTATTATTTTAAAAATTATATTTCTGTTCTAAATGATCAAAAATAATTTGTATAAAATTTTGGTGCAAAAATCTTAAAAATTGGATTTATTATGATTTAATTAATATTAAAACTAACAAAAATTGATTAAAAATATTAAATAAATGATTTTTCAGGAATAAAAATCATTTCTGAAAAGCTTAATGTTATAAAAACTTAGGATAATTTTTGTGGAAATTTATATAATCGTTTTGATATTTTTATAGAAATTTATAAATAAAAATGAATAAACTTGAATTATTTATTATATATATAAAATAAATATATTTTCAGAAATAAAAATCTGAATAATTATATTTAGGGTATGAACATCATTATGAAAAATTTCGGGAATTTTTGAAGGCTTATAAGTATTTTAAATAATTAAAGTGAGTAATTATATAGTTTAAACCTATAAATTGAAAACTAAAAAAAAGAATGCATAGAGTGGGGTTCGAACCCAGGCCCAGGGCCGGTTCAACCCCTGACCAACTTCCATAGTACCAACTGGGCTGTAGGTCCTTGTTGTGTTTGTTTTGTTTAACTAAATCTTTTAAACAAAAACCAAAGAGTGTCATCTTCCCCAAATATAAGAATGAACCCTAGGATTTATAATTAATCAAAATCGACAATAATAATGGACTAGACCATGGGGCTTTTGATGAATAGGGGCCGATATACCTGTAGAAATGAGGAATTGAAACGTATCAATTGGGAACAACGAAGAACAAGCTTGATTAGATCACGATCCAAAAGCCTCACAATCCGAGCGTTGTAACGTTTGAAAGCGAATTATTATAGAGGGTATATGATTTTCGCCTCTGTCTAATGGATCCTCAAGTCTCAATTTATAAGCTAATCATCGATTTGGAAAGTTCGTGTTGTTTGACCAAGCCACGGTCAACACATAATTAAAACATAAATTTTGGAATGATTTTTTGTTTGTAAATATGACAATTAATTGTGGGTTTGATGTGAGGAATCTGTGCGCCTCAATTAGTCAAAAGTTTCCAAATTATAATTCAATCAAAATTCAATGGGTGGTGAATGGATGTGCAGCGATGAAAAGGAAAGAGGAGGGGGCGTTTATTTGCGTATAAATAAAATACAATCCCAAAGTCAATCAATAAGTAGCAGGTGGCCTAGTGGTTACGTATGTGTGTGTGATGTTGGCCGTCTGCCTGCGCGAGTTCGAGTCCCGCTGGATAGCCCCTTTTTTTTTTTAAAACAGGAAAGGGAAATCTGGGTTGTTGGGTGGGCTTTGAGGTTGGGCCAGCACCGAGATGGGCTCAAGGGGGGTAGAAAATTTGTGGGTTTAGGTAGGCTTAGGGATGTTGGGTTTTATTTGGGTTGTGTTTAGCTAAATTCTTATATAAGGCCCCATATTATTATTATTATTATTATTATTATTATTATTATTATTATTATATAAATATAAGTTGGGTGATAAAAACTTAGGCTTAATAGTATAAAATTAATGATAAAGTAAGGGCTTTAATGTATTACGATTTAAAAATTTTTGCGATGTTACAATATGATAATCCAGGATCCGTGTTTCTTCATGAATGAACATGATTACCGCTGAATCAAATTACTTAAAAAAAGTGGATTAAATACGTATATTATATATAGTATATAGTATATGAAGTAATTAAGCTGAGCCTTAAAAATCAAAACCATTGCCAATTCTAAAATTCAAAATGCATATATTGATATATAAATATGGAATTATTACATATATCCCCCTATTTTGAACCTTAATTACATATTTACCCAATCAAAAATTTAAATTACATATTTCCCCTTCTTATAGCAAAATGACAAAATTACCCTTTTATAATAAAAAAAAAACTATGCCCTTATGTTTCCTCCCTCCCACGTGACCTTGACATTTTTCTACTCTATGTTGACGCCCGCGAACCATCAAACTGGCTATTATAATCATTAATTCATTATCAAGAACCGGTGACAAGAATCCGGCACTCTCTCTGGTGACATCCGGCAAACCACCAAACTGGCGATAAGAATCATTTTGTTTAGATCTGGCAACGAGAATCTATTGATAAGAATCATTTGGCGACGAAAATCCAGTGATAAGAACCCTATTGTTCAGAACCATCGGGTTCAAAATCCGGCGATGAGGATCCATCCGGTGATAAGAACCATCACGTTCGGAATCAGCGACAAGAATACACTTTCATGGTGCTTTTGTTTTTCATTTGCAAGGTTCATTGGTTTTCAATTGGATTGGTATTTATGAAAATATTTAGATATATGGTCAGATAACACGGTGAGGAAATATCAAGGTTTAAGTGATACTTGTTAACTTGTTTTTATTTGATTCAGTTTAATGATGTTTGTGAATTTTGTCATAATCAGTTGGCTTCTTTGTAAGTACGTGAAATGTGAACTTTGGCATAATTAGTTTTCATGATGCTTGCAATGATTCAAGGTTTCTTATTTTTGTTTTCATTGTTTATTTGTTCGCCGGATTTAAGTAAAGCAAGAAGAATACTAATGTGAAACAAGGCTAAAATGGTCATTCTCTATTATATTTTTAATGAGTTGGGTATATTTGATATTTTTATCTTTCAAGAAGAGGAAATATGTAATTTAATTTTTTGCTTGGGTAAATATGTAATTTGTGAAGTTTGTAGGGGGATATATGTAATTGCCCCTATAAATATAACAATATAATGGTCTTAATATCATCATTTAATGATATAAATATTGAATTATGTATTTTTGAATTTTATTTAACTTAATATTTTGGAAGCTTTTAATTTACTTAAGAGTATTTTTACTGGTTGCAACATTACAAATATAGAGAAAGTATAGGATACAGAGAAAGTATAGGATACAAAGTATCCTTAACCTACAAAGTGTAAGAAGCCACCACATCTTGACACGTGTAAACCCTAGTTAAATCTAACTAACCCAATCATGGTTGATTTAAAAGGGGGTAAAAGCCTAAAAGGTAATTTTCCTTCAAATCGTTCATTAACCACCACCATCACCGCCGGACCAAAGCCTCACTGCTTCCTCTCCCCTCTAACCTCCAACACCTTCAAAACCTTTCACGTTGTTCGACTTCAACTCGACCTCAATCGTGGCTCAGATCTAGTCACCTCCCATCTATCTTCGGAGAAGACAACCAGGCCAACGTCTCTGTATCTCTGGCTAATCACAAAACAAAGGAAAAAGAAGAAAAAAAAAGAAAAAAAAAACAACCAATCCATAAAAACCTTACCTCAACTGTGTGTGAATATAGTTGTTTGTTTGTTGGAGGAAAACAGAGGAAAATAGGGAAAAAAGTGAGGAAAAGGTGAGTTTTAATTATACTAAATGCGTTTTACAAAACCAAGTGCGTTTTTCAAAAAACAAGTGTGTTTTACAAAAACCAAGTACGTTTTATAAAAACCAAGTGTGTTTTACAAAAACCAAGTGTGTTTTATAAAAAACCAAGTGTGTTTTGTAAAAACCAGTTTAAATAGTGTTTAAAAAACCAAATGCGTTTTATAAAAAAACCAAATGCGTTTTACAAAAACCAAGTGCGTTTTACAAAAATCAAGTGTGTTTTACAAAAATCAAGTGCGTTTTATAAAAAACCAAGTGTGTTTTGTAAAAACCAGTTTAAATAGTGTTTAAAAAACCAAATGCGTTTTATAAAAAAACCAAATGCGTTTTACAAAAACCAAGTGCGTTTTACAAAAACCAGGTGCATTTTATAAAAAACCAAGTGTGTTTTCTAAAAACCAGTTTAAATAGTGTTTAAAAAACCAAATGCGTTTTTATAAAAAAAAACCAAGTGCGTTTTATGATTTTCTGTTTAACATTTTCTGATCTTCTTCGTCTGAAACTTTTTTGAAAGCCATTTATTTTCTTTAATTCTTCTTCTATTATTAACATCGTTCGTTTCTGTGAATAATACATGCGTTGATAGTGATTTTTGAATATGATTCGACTAATTTTATCGATTGAATTATCATACTCTGTTTTTTTTTTCTATTTTTGCAAATACGTTTTGATTTTGTTTGTAATCGAATGTTTTTTATTGTTTAATCATTCTGAACGTTTAATCGAGTTGAAAACGATGAAAAATCAGGTTCAATCATTGAAATTTTTTGCATCGATTATGTCTGTTGTTATGATTTCACAGAAATTTAAACGTGTTTTTCCTAATTTACCCTTGGTTAGATTAACCCAAATATGATTAGGATTGTTAATTACCATCTTGCCACCGCCAAAATCTAATAGCTGAGAATGCTTGTTACACTTTGTACATTAAGAAACTTTGTACGTTAGCCTCTCTCTACAAATATATATGAGTTATGGAGAGATATTTGGTATCTAACTCTATCAGCATAATTGTGTTTTTTAATAACAGTCGAAAGAATAGGGGTGAGCATTGGTCCAGAACCGACCCGACTCGACAAGACCTGACCCAAACATAGACCAAACAACAGTATAAAATCAGAACCGAAATGTAACTCTATAAATAGGTTCGGTCCTCGGTCCATGTACCTTCGGTTCTATCGGTCTTAGAAACAAAACCCGAACCGATCGACAACAACATGATTACAGGAGGAATTGAGGAAACATCATTACAGAAAGCTCCGATTTGTTGATCAGAAAGCAATATCATTACAGAAAGCTCTGATTTGTCAGGTAATTTGTTGTTTAGTTGGGTTTGATTTGTTCGTACGTGGGTTTCAAACTAAAAATCTCCATTAGTGCATAGATTTATCATGTTTGTTAACTTAATTACAACCATTCAGGTAACTATATATGAGAAGGAAACTGCAAAAGCTATTGTATTTAAGGTCAAATGTGTGTTTTTAATTTGGAATGTGTTGTGTAGGTGTAGGGAATGATTGCAGCAATTGAATGATTGGGTTTTGGCCTATGAATTGGCGCCTAAACTTTGTGAGAGTTAGTTGTTTGGTACTAATATTTTAGTCCAAGTTTTTTTTCCGGTTTTTAAACAATCCAGGACCGACCCGGCCCGAGAACCGACTTTGGGGATATACAAGAACCGACTACAGAACCTAAACTACATACCCGGTTCGGTTCAGGTCTCAAATCGGTTGGGTTCTCGGTTTTATTTCGGTCCGGCCCTAATATGCTCACCCCTAAGAAAGAATATAGTGGAGATTATAATCGTGATAGCTTGTAATGTGATAATTAACGTTTAAGAATAATTACTTTTGTATATGTTTCACTAGATTATATCCCGGGAGCGTCCCGGGTTGAGAAATTTAATATGATACATCAATTTTATATATGAAATAGACTGATGTATAACTCTAATATTAATATCTAACGTAAAACAATGTACAACTCCAATGATAACACCTAACCTAAAAGAATGTAGAACTTTAATGTAACTCTAATATTAACACATATCCTAAAGACTCAACAAATGTACAACTCTAACATACTAATATTGATACCTAACTTAAAACAACGTATAACTCTATTAACCTATTCGGCTCTGGTTGCAAAAAAAATTCATATTTACTGATTTGAACATAATTAGTGACTTACCTATACATAATTAATAATTTACCTGAACACTTTGTGTTTTTTTCTTGTATGATCAACAAAACCCCACAAAAAATTTCTCCGCTTTTTATATAGCACTATGGTACTCGTTGGAAAGATAATAAAACGCTCGTTAATTTGGTGTAATTTTTTTCTTTAAAAAATCTCGTATATTAAAGATATTAACGTTTAAAAATTATGGGAGAAACATGAGAGTGAAAAATCCAATTTTGTTTTTAAATTCTTTTTTTCCTAAAATATCATGTCACATGTGATGACACATGACACACTCTAGGCAGAGAATGCTTCTTTGAGTGTCATGTCATTAAAATGGTTTTGGTTTATTATATGTATAGATAGATAGATAGATAGATAAAGTTTTTACAACAAATTAAGAATACGCCACAAATTTATTATATCCACCTTTAATTTTGTGCATCGTCTAATTTTTTTTTTTTAGAATTTACAAACCTGTTTCACTATTTAGGAAATAAAGTAGATACATGAAAAGTATATATTCAAAAAAATACTACTAAAAAACTTAACGTGTAGTATAAAAAGTGTGTCACGTATGTATCTTGATGATACAAAGAGACTCATCATGCAGTTTTTCTATATAAAACAATGGTTTTTTTTTTTTCACGGCATATATACATTTTTAACTAATCCTAACACTAACTCAAGATAAATAATTTTAATTAACCCAACTCAGATAAATAATTTTAAAGAACTTTTAACATATAGTTTAAAATAAAACCATATATACATAATAGAAAACTACAATGAATAAAACATTTTATAAGTAAAATTGGTTACAAAACTTGTGTGTAATAAAACAAAACCGTTATAACATGTTTTTTAATGTATATTATTATTGTTATTATAAAAATGATGGAGACAAGTGGAACATGATCGCACACATACCCTCCTAGCCTCCATAAATCAAAACAACAATTTCATTCAAACTTCCTCACTAATCTCTCTCCCTCTCCCCTGCTCTGCTTATACACACACATATATATATAGAGAGAGAGAGTGTGTGTGTGTGTCTTAGAGAGAGATTAGCATCAATGGAAACTATGAGCTCGTGTGCTGATTCGCCATACGAGCTCTTGTTAACAGCTCTGTCTCTCATACCAATAACTCACTATGCTATCGGGGTCGTTTCGGTTATGTTGGTGATGATGTACAATTTTCTTGAGTTTCATATTGTTCAAGATTTGATAAGTGGATTCAGAGGTCAAAAAGCGGATTTGACCTTCAATTCCTGCTCTCAACTCTACCATGAAGTTGTCTCCAAGTGCACACTTCTTCATGGAAGGTTGGTTCTTTAATATTCTCTCTAACAAGTCGTTGTTCATATTACTTGTTGAATTCGTATTTGTCTACTTGAACAAGTTTTTTGTTAGTTGTTATTAGTTAACTTTGAGCTTCTAAGTGCTCCAAAATTGTTAATTTAACTAAAAATCATACTTTTCAACAGTTATCTTTTACTTTAAAAACACTTCTTACATCTTATTTATCATTTTTATTTTTATATTACTCATAAACACTTATTTTATTAATTTTCTCATTTTTATAAGGAGATTATAGTAGCTTTTGAAGAAGGAAAAATTATAAGGAGAAATGAAAAAGGAGAGCCAAACATGACCTAAAAAGTTAATATTCCTATATTTCAACTTATGAAAACGAGGTATATATACGGTGGTTATGACGTGGATCGGAAAATGATGATTTTTAGAAATTTACCTAAATTTATAAAATGGAGGGAGGTATATGGGACCTACTGTAATCTTTCATAGTTGTTTGTAAACCGGCCAATGTCTAAGAAACTTGTTAGGATGTTAAGAATGACCTGTTGTGATTTCCAGACATATTTTTTTTTTTTAACAGCCAACGAATCAATTTTCGAGCACTCTCGGACACCTTTTTGACGAATCAGATACTCGAGAGTACCCAGGCCACCAATTGCCACCAATTCCCGGGAAAACCCGATCACTCACCCGCCCGAAGTCACGACAATGAAATAATCGGTAAAACCGGTCGGGATCAGGACTCGAATCCAAGCCAATGGCCGGGTCATCTCTCATTTCCCCTCCACCAATGTCCTCCAAATGTAGCTAGTGGGAATTGAACCCAAGCCTCCTATAGGAAACTTTAGGCCCTCAACCAACTGGGTTACAAGGACATTTCCAAACATATTAGTTAGTATTTAATTTTTATGGAAACGTATTATTCAAGAAGATTAGTAATTCTACTAACCAATGACAAAGGAAAATAAAAAATAAAATGAAAAAAGTTAAGGGTAACAGGTATGTATGTTTCGAATAATTAAGTAGGGTATCACATGATATGTGGATATTTGTCCCAATACTTTGTTCTCATATGTTGATGAATGTGCAGGTACATGTCTACTCCATGGCTGTCTAGCCCTCATCTTCAAACTACTTTCTTGAGATTCTTTGGGAGGCCTCCTGTTTTCAACTACAGAAGGTATTTTTGTTATGTTCTCAAATCGTTCTCCTTAAATATTTCATATTGTTTCACTAACGTGATCATCACGTTTTTCCTTAACTTCAAAAACTACTAGAGTATCAATATTGTTCCGTTATGATTTTTTTTATAAACATTAAAGTTAACTGTAAAATGAAAACTTGGTTACCATTTAGTAGTTATTATTATTAAACTTAGCAACTTTCTTTATGTTTATTTGTGTTGTAACTTTGGCTTTGAGAGTTTTTCAAAAAAAAAAAAAAAAAAGGAATTTTTCTTTCTAACTCCAAAGTTTCAATAATTTTCAATTTAGCTCTAAAGTTTTAATATTACAATTTAACCCTTTGATTTATGATTTTTTATTTCTAACTCAAAAGCTTCAATCTTTTGCAATTTAACCCCAATACTGTTTTTTTACTTTCAACTAATTTGGTCCCTCATACTTTTAATCTTTCGCAAATTTTTCGTTTCACATTTCATTCTAACCTTTTCGAGTTAACACACTATAACGCGTGTGTAGGATTCAACATTTTTTCATCTATTTTTTCTAGTTCGACAAGCCCGTCGCAGCGCGTCTATTTTTCCTGTTTAATAGGTTCGTCCCAACACCCAGGGTCCTAGATCGACTTGGTTATGTTTTTCTATGTTTTACACACGGGTTCACAACGCCCGCGGGCGAAACACTAGTTGTTTTCAATTTTAACTTGAAGTAAGAGGTAGTTGTCACAAAAACAAGTTAATCAAGTAACTAACTTTCATAATTGTTTCATTTATATCTTTTAGTTTAAACATATATAAAAAGATAAAGAAAATCATAATAGGGAAACAATTTGAAACCAGAGTAGTTTTTATAGTTGAAAAAATGTACTAATATGTTTATTGAAATTTGATACTTATGATTGTATGCATATAAAAAAAATGGTTACATAACTTACCATATTAATTTTGGGACACTAAATTTTTGTCATTCAAGATACTCTAGACATGTGATTAACAGTACTCTTAAGTATATGTGATTTTATCTCAGGGAGGTACTTGACACGGGTGATGGTGGTATCGTAGCTTTGGATTGGTTGGCACGCCATGATGGTAACGATCTTCGTTAAACTTGTTTAGTTGTTACAACATATTTACAACGATAAAATCGATATGTGTTAAAATCGAAAGGAGCATGTAACTTATTTTTCGAGTTCCATTTCTTTTTCAGTTGTGGAAAGCGAAGACAGTGGAAACGATGAGGTTTGTCAGGATGCTAACACGCCCGTTGTCATAGTGATCCCTGGATTGACAAGCGATTCGGATTCTGTCGTAAGTTTCGCAGCTTTAAATTAAATCATTTAGAAGTTTTTTTGAGGTGGTGTTAATAGAGAAAGCTAAACTTGTCTTCTTTCTGACATTGTGCATGATAGTATATAAAACATCTCACTTTCTACATGGCGAAACGCGGATGGAATGTGGTTGTGAGTAACCATCGAGGCCTCGGAGGAGTACCATTGACTGTAAGTGTGTTGATTCATGTGTTTTAATTTCCATCAGTCTATTTATTTATTTATTGTGTTGTTAATGCGTTGTCTGTTTTGTAAAGCAGTCTGATTTCTTTTACAACGGTGGATGGACAGAAGATTTACGCAAAGTAGTCAAACATATCCGTACTCAATCCCCTGATGTTCCTTTATTCGTCGTTGGAACCAGTCTTGGAGCAAACATGATGGTAAGTCCTAAGATTATATATCATCTAGATGTGGCAAATTGTGACTGGGAGTCAAAGTCAAAGTCAAATGATTGAGCTGCATTACTAATTTCTTTTGTAGGTAAAGTATTTAGGTGAAGATGGTGATGACATTCTTATAGATGGGGCTGCAGCTGTTTGTTGTCCTTGGGACCTCCTGGTTGGTATTTCATATACATAAACTGAAAATTTAAAACAAACAAGGTTTTTGTGTTGTATAACTCGGTCTGTCTTCTGTGATAGCTATGTGACAGGTTTATTGGGCGAAATGCAGTACAGAGGTTCTATGACAAAGCCTTGGGAGCGGGTTTAAAGCGTTACGCAAAGAAGTATGTATGCATTACCTTAAATACTTCTTCCCAATATTGCTTGTGGAACGTCTTAAAGGTGAAAAAAAAAACGGGTGTAATACCTTACCTGAAAGAAAAAAAAAACCCGGAATTGGGTACTAAAAAACTGGTTCCTCTGTACCCAATTCCACACCCGACCCTACCCGCCGATTATTTATTGGTTCCAATACCCTATGATTTTAAAATAGGCTCCAACCCAGTTATACATGACCCAATCACTTTCTCTCCGAAACATGATTCCATACACGGAACCTGTTTTGAAAAATCCCAGAATTGTGCAACTCAATGATGTATGATATGTTCACTTAGTATTTTATGATGATTTTTTTTGCAGGCATCAAGACTTCTTTACTCGCCTTTCGGATTGGGATGGCATTGAAAAGGTATTTTATGTTTTGATTCGGGTTTTACATTGTTATCGTACTATTTTGGGGGCTCGTACTGGGTGTTGTTTTGTAATGTGCATGCGTCATTTGAAAGTTTTTATGTGTTATTATTGCAGGCACGCCGTGTTCGTGAATTTGACACGAGTGGCACATGTCGTGTTGGGAAGTTCGATGTAAGATTAACTTTTAACACATTTCCTGTTTTCTTGTTTAATCTTAATTGTTTGTTGAAGATCATGTTTGTTTTTTCTTAGACGGCGGACATATACTATAGGGAATCTAGTTGTGTCGGTTATGTGGGACGCATAAAGGTGCCCCTCCTTTGCATCAGTGCACTAGATGACCCAGTTTGCACCAAAGAGGCCCTTATTTGGGATGAATGTCGGTACGTTATTCTCTTTCCGGTTATTTGAGAATCACATTCTGATAAATGTCTATGGCTATCTGACATGGTTCAGTTTTATTGCTGATATAGGGTGAATAAGAATGTCATTTTAGCTACTACGCAACATGGAGGTCATCTCGGATACTTTGATGGGATGGACGCGAAGGGCGTTTGGTAAAACTTTTGCCTTATCATTTGCATCATTCTATCGCATAAACTGTTTTATGACCCAAAAATTATTAACATAAACACATTATAAAATGAGAAAATCACAAAAGTAGTCATGTTACTGATTGTGATAACCTCTATATTAATATCAAAACAATTTACATAGTAATGAGATGCGTTAAGCTTTAGTCGTCTATCTTTACCTAAATCCTATAATATTTTCATTCTATATGCGAATCAATATACGATATGGTGTCGTGTACCATATTAGTGCATATAATAAATCCTAAACACATCGCATGGTTTCCTGACTTCTGTTTATCCATTATTGCTTAAAACTGAGACTGCATCTTCACTCTGCAGGTGGGTTCGAGCCGTAGATGAATTCCTCACTGTTCTAGGCTCTAGCAAGCTAATCAAAAGACAAAATAAGGTAAGAAAGAACATAAGAGTTAATATTGTTCCTTAAACACTAACTACTTGCTTACAACTTATTTTCCTTTTTAGATGCCGGATTCCCTACGAGTCATGCCTCATAAGCCGCTAACCAACGAAGAATCGTATGCCAGTTTCGCAAAGAAAACCGACAACCAGATACATTTAGACAACGCACCAAAAATGAACAAGATTTCTGTGGAGGAACAAGTGTCTGAGACAGTCAACGCAGTTGACAGTATAATATTCTTTCTAAAAAGGTTTATGGATCAATTCTAGCACCTGGATGGATAATGATAATATCCAGGTGACAGTAATCTGCGTAAGGTATAAGAAGTGGCCTGTATTTTTTGTAAAGAATAATAATAGTCTGTAACGCGCAGTTCATCCCTTTCGTGACCAAAGAATTACTCGTTCTGTCTCAAAATAGATTGTCTTTATAACGTCTAAAATTCGTAAACACGATTCTTTCTTATTTTACTGTATTTTTTTTTATTAAATATACTAGATCTAAAACAAAACTACAACTACAAGAATGTTAAAATCCCAATGGTGCCCAACTCCATTCCATATATCAAACCACTATATATGTTACATAGTACTCAAAGTGACCAACTACTAGTAGGGGCATTAAAAGAAACATATTGAAAATACAACACAAAGTATACGAGGACTAAGGGCTCGAATTCCCAACAAAACATGAATCTAAATTGGTGTACTTGGGTTTAAACGGATTTGGGTCAAATCATGCTCGGTTGTGTTTGGCTAAACTATTCGGCCTTGGGTCAAATGTGTGGCAGACTTGCAGGTTAACCTATTTATTTTTATAAATTTGTTTAAGGGGTAACTTCAATATCAGAACTTCAACTAGCTAAAAGAGAGATACTAATGCCCTAGCCTGGTAAGTCTTAGATGAACCTAAAAACATATCAGCCTCTAATGTAGGTGCTAGTATTAAATCGTATGCTTTTTTTGTGGATTGGGTCTGTTTATCCTTGTACATGTTGTAATGGTGTTTCGGGTCGGTCCTCGCTTTGAGGACGCGTTCCCTTTTTAATGATGTTCATCTTCAAAAAAAAAAAAAAAAAGTAAATCAAGTATGGAAACAAAATTTTGAAATTTAAATCCTAAAAGTTTCATCAAGACTTTAAATTTTTAGATTGATTCAAGTCAAACTTTTATAAAAAAAAAAAAAAAAAAGTCTAAGAAGGGAAAAAGTAGGGATACACTCCTTGAGTGTCACATGTAGCCAATGAGTTGTTTATTAGTTGTTATAGATAGATTTAGATTTTCATTTGGCGGTATAAATCTGTTTGGTAGCCTCTTAATAAGGCTCTGAATTATTTAGCTCTGAATGGTTCAACATTTAGACTGTTTGTTTCAAGGCTCTGAATGGAATGGCTAAGAGCTGAACCATTCAGACTTGGTGCATAGCTGAACCATTCAGCACTTAATCATTCAGAGTCTCTTACCCATTCAGTCCTTTTAATGATTCGACACTTAGAGGGTGTTAGGGATTACGTTTTAAATCTGATTTTTAGATTATTGCGTTTTGAAAACGTAGATTATCAGTTTTTAGTGTTTGGATTGCGTTTTCAAAACGCAGATAATCAGTTTTTTAGGCTACCTGAAGAAACACCGATCTAACAATCTAAATATAACAGTACATGTATATGAGCGCAAGAAAGGACATGATTCTCATTCATATATAACAGGACGAATACAAGACTTTTATATAGACTATTACAGAGTTTCGACTATAATTTATCTTTCACAGCTATATACTACGAATTCTCTCCCGTCTGTTGGATCCCTTCCTCTAATGACGAAGGGGGGTATTTATAGACCCCTGAGGTGGTCTGTGATTGGTTGTAGGGAGAATGACAGCTGGCTCGTACGATTACAGCCATTGTCGTCATTCGCTCTGTCGCTCTGTAATTGGTCCACGTGTCCTGTGATTGTCCTTTCTGTCCTTTTCTGTACATCGTACCTGCAGGAGATCATGAAGCAAGGAATGAACGCCTATTATTGGCTATGTGTCCCTGCTATTGTCGGGTGACACCTGTCCTGTATTAGGTAGCGTGCGCCGTCTTCTAGAATTCCACGTCATGTTACTGCGCTGACGTGTGTGTGAGTGTAAGGTTGTGCGCACGCGCGGGTACTTATCTCTTCAAGTCCCCCTAGTCTAGTGTGTTGTATGCGTAGCATGTGATCGCGTGTCGAGTGCTAATCAAAAAAAAAAAAATTAAATAAAAACTACTCCTTAGCTACAACTGACTGCAGTATAGGAAGTAGGGTTGTCGAACCTCAGGGAGTTTGTGGAAAGTGCTAAGTTACTAATTTCTAATTAAATTAAGATTAACTAAAGTAATTTTATGAAGTTTAATGTAAAAGTGCTGCAGTGCTGCAAAACGGTTTGATAATAGAGTTTTTAAAAGACAATAATATGGAAAAACGGTCACTCCGGGTTTCTGATTCGGTAACTGTAAAGACAATCTGAATTAACCTAGCTAGGCAATCACATAGACATGACTCTGTTTAAATTGTTCAACCCAATTCAACATCAAAACACAAATCACAAAGTTAAATTATTCCTAGTGCAAGAAAACCAAGAAACGATAACGAATTGTAATTGTGAAAATCAGTCAAACTGTTCAAATAAGTCAAACATACAACCAGATTCGGAGACACATAAGTATGTTCATGAAACCTGGTCCTAAAACATAGTTTAAAACAGAAAAGTCCTTACAAAATAACCGAATCTTTCACCCGGAGAAACCGCAAGATGATTAGCCTTGCATCTTCATGATTTCGGCTTCAAAACTTGTTCTGGACTGCTCTGGCATCAACCGGAATGAATGGAACTGCAAAAAGTACTCAAAATCGCCCCTTGTTAGCTCTGGAACTCGATCAATCCATCCCCATACGGCTGCTAGGTTTTTAATTGCGAAAATGGGCTTTTTATGGGCTGAAGAGTTATTAGAGACCCATGAACAACTGTTTCTGGAATTAGAGGGTCTCTAATAACCTAAAAGTGACGCGATGGCATCTTCAGTAATTATCACAATTCATTAAGGGTAAAATCGTCATTTTTCCTCTGTTTTACTTCCTGGAGACCCGCGAATAACTTTTACTGAAATTAGAGGGTCTCTAATTTCAGTTCTTCCAGATTTGTTTCTTTTTTGATTTCCAATTTCATCGAATGCTCGTCTCCTCTCCAAATAAGCTCTTTTTCTCTCGTTTTAGCCCACGAACACCTGCTTAACACCAAGACACAAATAAGTATCTAAGACACGATATAAACGAACGATAAACGATTAAAAACTATACAAAACTAATATATAAATGTGATGCATTTGGCAACACATCACACCCCCACACTTACCTTTTGCTTGCCCTCAAGCAAATCTGCTCAAAGCGTTACCACGAACAAGTAACAAATACCTCAAACGCCCCCGCCATGCACTAGTTAGGGTCCAAAGTCATACCCCATTCGTAGATCATCATTAGATGTGTTAATTCAACAGGCAACCGTGATGCACAATTTTTAAAACAGAACTCTCCCGACTAAGTCTAACATGCTTTCGGTTTTTATTCTCATGCAACACACCCCTCACAATTTTTCACTCCACTCGGTTTAATATCTGGACTAGCATGTAATGCGCTAGTATATTCACTCAAAACCAAACATGCAACTCTGTTATCATAGGCTTGTATAACAATCACACCTCAACTATAGACAATGCACATATCTAAAGGACTTACGGGTTTTGGGCTTCGGGTAAAGGTAGGATAGATTTGGCTAACAATTGGTTTAAAAACAAAGGTTTCAACACGCTTGAATGATCATCCTTATTCACTAAGCACCATAATACAATAATCACACAACTTTGGGCATATTTGACCCATAACACATACTTCTATTTTTTTTTCACTCTTTTTTTTTCATATATATATTTTTTTCTTTTTTTTTTCTTTCACAACTTAAGCATATCTCAATCACTTGAACAAAACATAAACACAATGGATGTCATCAATTTATTTCACAAAGGTAAACGGGTCAATTTGGGTAATAGGTTTAGTCAAATGAAAGGGTATAGGCTCAACATGGCTACTAAGGGTGATTTTAGGTAAACGGGTCAACACATAACAAATAAATGGGTATCAAAAGAAAAAGGGAAGACCTACATTGCCTTTATCATCTATGTGCATATCTAGTCTACAACCTCGGCATGTATCAAATCACACAAGTTCTGCAACAGAGAAACATCTGGCCTACACTCAACAAATGAAAATATATATGTATCAATCTATCATCTAGTAGGCTCAAGATCTCACCAAAGTGTGGAAATGGGTTACCGATGTGTGCATGCATTTATTACCGACAGCTCGTTACACCTAATCGGGCAAATTCTAAACATTTTTTTCTAAAATACCTGCTGAAAACGGTTCATATGTCTGTTCTAAAGAATTGGACCATGATTAAGGACCCACACACCACAAGCAGAGACAGAATGAACGCATTGAAACAGTCGCTTTCATGCCCGATCAGACCGCTTTTAGGACATTTTTTTTAATTTTTAATTTTTTAATTTTTTTTATATGACTCAAAACTAACTCAAAAACACACTCTAAAGACGTATAGCACCCCCCCCCCACACTTGAACGACACATTGTCCTCAATGTGCTAAAGGAATAGTAACACAAAAACAAAAGTAAAATACGAAAAGAGAAAAATAAATAAATAAAATAGAAAATCGGAACAGACTCCCCTGATAAATGCGACGATGTTGTTGAAAGTCGTGCTCCTCTGCCCTCCAACATGTCCGTATAGCATTCCATTCGCGGACAAAAGCGGCAATTATTCAACATTCTAACAACCAAAACACACGTATAACAGCAACATATCATATAATTTAATATAACCACCCAACCGGTTTCCCCTTACAATTTCCCTTGATGTGTTAGTTTAGATACAGGCATATGATAATCAAAACAAAATAAAGGGAAAAATACACCAAAAACACAAAATAAACCGGTTGGCGCTGCTGCGAGCTATCACTCCTGCTGCCCAGGCTCCTCAGACTGACTGTCTCCCTCCTGCTCAGCTCCTGCAGATGTACCTACTAAATCACCTATACCCCTGAAACGCTCGGGTATCTTCAAACCCATGCCCTACATCATGAACCTCATCATATCCGTAAACATAACAACCTTTGCGTCTAACCCATCAATCTTCGCTTCCAACCCATCAATCCTCTGCACTACATACTCTAATGTCACAGTCTCCGGTGGTGGTGCACACAAGGGAGGTACGGGACTAGGGCGCTCCATAGATGGTCTAACCCGCTGTCGAGCGATAGGCACGCTCCTCTGTATAGTCTCAGCAGCAACTATCCCCTCAAGTAGTGGCACCTGTAGCCCTGGCTTCACCGGTTCCCACTCCGGTGGCTCATCATATGTCACTATCTGTGCAGCCCTCAAATCATCTACACTATAATAAATGGTCGACGGTCCCTCTGTCAACTGCTCTCTCGGATATCTCTCAAACACCCCCAGACTCTGTGCAATCTGTGTCACATAAGGGCCTAAACTCAAATAACCTTCAGCTCCACCTCTAGCACCTCTAGCAAATGATGATAATAAAATAGTCGCCAAATTGGCCTCCCGTCGACCAAAGATACAATACAAACAAAACGCATCCAACACAGTAACCTTATCTCCTCCCTTGCGACCGACAAGAGTACATGCTATGATCCTATGAATATATCTAATAACTGGATCACGAATACTCGACTCAGCACCCTGGCCACTAAATGCCCCCTCAGCAATCGTCTCCCAAAACACACTCAGATCACTAGAAGATACCCCACCTGTCCTCTTCTTCTTATAACTTCCTCTCAGTAACTTAACAAATCCAGGTGCTTGTGCTTCCTCCTTGGTGTAAACACCCATAGCTACTGCAAATCTAGGCACACTCAACTCATAAAGTTGCCTCCCTAGTGAAAAGGACACTGCGTGTTGCTCGTGAAACAGGTCGACATTATACTTAAAAGTGGAATAAAACTCTACTGTCAACTCTCTGTACTGTGGCCAATCACACTCTAACAAAGTCATCCATTTAGGCCCCAATAACTCCTCCACTCTCTCATGCTCCCCTAAAATTCCAACCAATTCGATATTAATACTCCTATGCTTCAACTCCGGAATCAATATATATTTTTGACAATTTTCCAACTCCTTAGAGTTAACAGCAAACTGCAATAAAGTGTGCTCCTCTAAAATCCGGTCCTCAACGGGCTCTACTGGGTCCCCAGGCTGTGGCCTAACCTCAGGTAATGCATACCGAATACTCCTAGAAAGACCTGTAACACGTGGTCCAGGTTCACCCCGTGGCCGCTGTTGTGGTCCTCTCTTTCGCTTGGCCCCTACGATCGCACTAGACGATCCCTTACCTGACATCCTGCAAAACAATTTAAAAACATACAAATCAGTCAGGTACACATAAATAAGCAACTATTTTTGATTTTTTGATTTTTTAATTTTTTTTTTAACTGAAAAACATTGCAACCGTATAGCATTTCGGTCGCGGTCGCACCTAAAAAAAATAATTAAATAAAAAAATAAAATAAAAAATTTTACAAAAAATTCGGGATACCCATTTGTGTATATATAATATCCAAAACATCCCCGCCCGAATGGAGATTGAGTACGAGCGAAGCGTCTAGACGTGCAATTACTTTCAAGACAACTCATCCCAACGACTCCTTAAAAACTCTAACACGACTACCACACAAGGAAATAACTTAAGGCTTTTCAACCCTCACTTCACTTGATTATCCAAACTCGCCTACTATCAAGAAACTAGCAAATTCAACCATGAATTACTTATGACTTTAACGCCTACGCTTATAATCCTTGCGACTTCAACACTCATGATCCTATGAAGTCCCAAAACTTCAAACGACCCCCCACACTTAATCCCATTTGTCCTCGAATGGCCTAGATAACACATCGGCTAATTGATTTAAAAATCCAAATCTTATGACATGATGTATTCCACAAACAAACCACAATCATGAGCTACCATGTCGCTACTGTTAAAACCAAGCTACTACTTATCACACCATTCGCGCTAAATCACTTACACTCATCATATTCTATATCTAAGTGCAAACCAAAAGCATACCATCATTTTAATAAAGCGCCACATTGAAAACAAGAAAACGCCTAAGTATCCTACACATGACTCGACCAAACCAACATATGGAATAAAAAAAAAACTACAAACACAAAGTAAAATCAAGAATAAAAATGAGCAATAGAAAACGAAACGCACCTTATTGTCGACACGTAACTGAGATAACAAGACGCAAACAAAACAGAGCCTACATAAGTATGGTCCGGGGTCAGGTTAGGCTGGATTATGGTCTGGTTTCGGGTTAAGTCGGAGCTGGTCTGCAGGGTCGGATTCAGGGTGGAAGGAAAAGGAACCGGGTGGTGGTTGTCGGGTGCGGTGGTCGCAGCAGTGAAGGGTTAGGTTCAAGCTGGTTCTG
This sequence comes from Ambrosia trifida, assembly GCA_028751855.1. NCBI lineage: Eukaryota > Viridiplantae > Streptophyta > Magnoliopsida > Asterales > Asteraceae > Ambrosia > Ambrosia trifida. The sequence goes on along the minus strand of CM054128.1, from coordinate 55,968,777 downwards.
TGGAGTTGATGGTTGTGGTTCGGGTGGGGTTTATGGTTACAGGTGGTTATCGAATGGGGCAGAGTACGGGTCGGGTTGGTTTAAGGTGGCGATTGGGTTGGGATAGTGGAAGAAGGCAGCGGCGGGCGGTGGTGACAGGCCGGGTTTGGCGGGTCTGCAGGTCAGTTGGAGGTGGAAGAAGGGTGGAAGGTGGTTCGTGGTTGGTAGTCGGGTCTGCAGGTGTAGGGTTTAAAGATGGTGGTCCGGTAGGGTTGTTGAAGGAGGTGAGGGTTGGGTTGGTGCGGCGGCTGGGTTAGAGGAGGTGGGTTAGGGTTGGTTCGGAGGTGGTCTGGATCGGGTTATTGCTGGGTAGAGGTGGAAGGAGGGTGGTTCGGAGGTGGTTGGGGCGGCAGAGGGTGGCCGGATGGTGGTGGAAGGGTACGGTGGCGGGTGGTCTTGGAGAAGGTGGTTGTAGGTTATTAATGGAGGAAGAAGGTGTGATTTGAGAAGAAGGAATGGAGGTTTAGACTTTGGGGAAAAGGAAGCAGGAAACGTTGTTTTTTTTTTTTTTTTTTTTTTTTTTTTTAAATTAAGGGATGATCTTGGAGACCCATGAATGGTATAGCAAGAAATTAGAGGGTCTCTAAGAACCGTGTTGACAGAAAGTTTTGAGTTTTTGTACTTAGAAAAATTTTTAACTTCTCAATTCTAACACTCCTAAACCCCTTAAAACCTATTCCAATGACCCATTAACATGTAAACTTACCTGGACTCCTGTTAGTGATGATTCCTCGTGTCGAAATAGATACGATTACCTGAAAAACTCAAACACACAAAAAAACGCAAAACCGAAAACAACGAAAATACACAAAAAAAAATTGTACAAACTCTACAATTACACATACCGAATGCGTTATCACTTACCTTCATCATCCGGTTCACTCGTCAAAAAGCAAACCGGCTCTTCTGTTGCTCCGTGGATGTCAGACGAATCCAGGTACGGTTTAAGTCGATGTCCATTCACTACTTGACGTAAATGATCATCAAAGTCTTCAATCTCGACATCACCGTATTCACCAACTCTCGTAATTAAGTATGGCCCCATCCACTTGCTTTTCAACTTCCCTGGGAATAATTTAAGACGGGAGTTGTACAACCATACCTTTTGGCCAACCTCGAACTTCTTCAACCGAAGCTTGGCATCGTGCACCTTCTTCATCTTGTCCTTGTATGATGATGCACTCTCATATGCTTCATCTCTCAGCTCCTCAAGCTCACACAGATTCAACTTCCTTTCCTTACCTGCAACATCATAATCAGTATTAACTTCTTTAACAGCCCATAATGCCCTATGTGCTATTTCCACCGGTAAATGGCAACCCTTCCCATAAACCAACCGGTAAGGTGTGGTGCCAATTGGTGTCTTATAAGCTGTACGGTAAGCCCATAATGCATCATCTAGCTTGGTGGACCAGTCCTTACGATCTGGTCTTACTGTCTTTTGTAAAATCTCTTTAATTTGACGATTTGACACCTCAACTTGCCCACTTGTCTGTGGGTGATACGGGGTTGCAATTCTGTGATCCACACCATACCGTTTAAGCAATTTACCGAATTTAAAATTCTTGAAATGCGATCCCCCATCACTGATGATCACACGGGGAAGTCCAAATCGTGTAAAGATGTTTGATACTACAAAATTGCAAACAATGGTATGGTCGTTTGTCCTGGTGGCTATTGCTTCTATCCATTTAGATACATAATCGACAGCCACCAAGATATACTGATAACCCCTGGAATTTGGGAACGGGCCCATGAAGTCGATCCCCCACACATCAAAAATATCAACCACGAGGATAGGCTGCATGGGCATCTCATTCCGTTTAGTTATGCTACCCATCTGCTGACACTTGGTGCAGTTAGCAAACTCAAAAGCATCTTTAAAAATGCTTGGCCAATATAACCCCGATGATAGCACTTTGTGTCCTGTTTTCTGCCCGCTGAAGTGTCCTCCACAAGCAGATGCATGCACAAGTCCCAATACGCATTGAACTTCCGATTCTGGGATACATCTTCGAATTATCTGGTCAGCTCCTATCTTAAACAAGTCTGGTTCATCCCAAATGTACTGCTTCGCTTGAGCCTTCAAGTGAGTTCTCTTTTTCTTTGCCCAATGCTCTGGGATGATACCTGCAGCCAAATAATTAACAATGTTAGCATACCATGGTGAAGTAGATACTTCGAATAGCTGCTCATCTGGAAAGCTCTCATTGATCTCATTAGTGACTTCAGCATCCATATGGGGCAATCTAGACAAGTGGTCTGCGACCACATTTTCACTTCCCTTCTTGTCTCTGATTTCCAGATCAAACTCCTGAAGCAGGAGAACCCAACGGATCAATCTGGGTTTCGCATCCTTTTTCTCCATCAAATAACGCACCGCGCTGTGATCTGAATACACAATCACCTTGCTTCCCCAAATATACGACCTGAACTTATCAAGAGCAAACACAACTGCAAGTAATTCTTTTTCAGTAGTAGTATAATTCAATTGTGCTACGTCCAACGTCTTACTTGCATAATAAATTACCACTGGTTTTTTATCTACCCTTTGACCCAAAACAGCCCCAATTGCATAGTCACTCGCGTCACACATGATTTCAAAAGGCTGTGACCAATCGGGTGCTTGCAGAATTGGGGCTTCAACCAGTTTTTCTTTCAAAGTGTTGAAAGCTTTTACACACTCCTCATCAAATACAAAAGGTTCATCTTTTAAAAGTAACTTGCAAAGTGGTTTTGTGATTGTGCTAAAACCTTTTATGAACCTTCTGTAAAAACCAGCATGTCCTAAAAACGACCTAACCCCTTTAACATTTGTGGGAGGAGGTAAAGTTGAAATAGCTTTAATTTTTGCGTGATCAACCTCAATCCCACGTTTTGAAATCACATGCCCTAACACCACCCCTTCTTGAACCATAAAATGGCTCTTTTCCCAGCTTAAAACTAAGTTTGTTTCAATACATCGTTTCAACACCTTAGTTAACTGTTCTAAGCAAGATTCAAAGGAGGTTCCAAAAATTGAGAAGTCATCCATAAAAATTTCAAGTGAGTCCCCAACCATATCTGAAAAGATACTCATCATACACCTTTGAAAGGTGGCTGGGGCATTACACAACCTAAATGGCATTCGCCTGAATGCAAAGGTACCATAAGGGCAGGTAAATGTGGTCTTTTGTTGGTCTTCAGGGTGGATGGCAATTTGATTATACCCTGAATAACCATCAAGAAAACAATAAAATTTCTGACCTGATAACTTCTCGATGATCTGATCAATGAACGGTAAAGGGAAGTGGTCCTTCGAGGTAGCTGCATTCAACTTCCTGTAATCAATGCATATTCTCCACCCAGTAACAGGTCGGGTGGCAATTTCTTCCCCTTTTTCGTTCCTGACTATCTGAATCCCTGCTTTCTTGGGAACGGTCTGTGTTGGGCTTACCCAAGTGCTGTCAGAGATGGGATAAATGATACCCGCATCCAGCCACTTCAAAACTTCTTTCTTCACCACTTCTCTCATGTTCGGGTTAAGCCTTCTCTGTGCATCTCTTGCCGGTTTTGCTCCCTCCTCTGTTATGATTTTATGCATCAGTATTGAGGGGCTTATTCCTTTCAGGTCTGCAATAGTCCACCCAATTGCAGCCCGGTGTGCAACCAAAACTTCCATCAAAGCTTTCTCCTGTTCCTCAGTCAAACCTGCAGAAATAATAACAGGAAGAGTATCATTAGCACCAACAAAAGCATATTTTAGATTTTTAGGTAGCTCTTTAAGTTCTAATTGTGGTGGTGTCTCTAATGATGGTTTCAGCTTTGTGTCAATGTGATCTGGCAAACTCTCCACATGATAAGACCAAGGTGGTCTTCCTTCTCTCACTACCATCGCCTCCACCTTTGCATCCTCTTCCTCGAGTTCCTTGACTGTCTCAGAATATAACCTGCCAAACAAAGCACATTCTACCATGGACTCGTCCCCCTCATCATTAGGAATGTAAGGAGGAACGCGTCCGTCAATGATGTCTGCCATAAAGCATTCATCACTAACATTGGGGTTAGAAACATTACCAAAAACACTTAACCGCATCTTACGGTTACCGAAAGTCATATCCACAGTACCAGTCTTGCAATTAATCTGAGAGTCAGAAGTAGCTAAAAATGGTCTGCCAAGAATCACAGTCGGTTGCTTGGTTTTATCAACAGAAACATAATCAAGGACCAAGAAATCGACTGGATAATAAAACTCATTAACTTTCACAATCACATCTGTTAATACTCCCCAGGGTAGCTTAGGAGTCAAATCAGCCAATACCACAGTGGTATCAGCTTTCTTAAGTGGACCGAACTCATACTGGTCATACAAGCTCCCCGGTAGTATACTCACACTCGCTCCAAGATCCAAAAGGGCTCGTGTCATTTGAAAATCACCAACTTGAATTGAAATAATTGGTGCCCCTGGATCCTGTAACTTTTCAGGTAGAGTACCTGAAATTATTGCACTCACATCTGCTGGCATGTCAAGTTTCTTTGGAATTTTATGATTTCTTTTCTGAGTGCACATATCTTTCAGGTACTTTGCATATGCAGGAATTTGTTTAATTGCATCTAAAAGAGGAAGATTGATTTTAACTTGTTTGAAAACTTCCCACATTTCATCCGATTGTGGGCCTCTTTTATTGACTGTCTTTTTCTTACCAGGATCAATGAGAGCTGCAGGAAAAGGGATGGTATTACCCTCCACACCCTTTTCTACAACCTGGTTGGAATTATTGATCAAAACACTTTTATTTTTATTTTTTTCTTTTTCTAAAGCAGTTTTAGGTGTTTTGTTCAATTCAACAAATTCCTGTTCATCTTCACTATCATCACTACCCAAGTCCTCCACCACACCCTCAACAAACTTTGGTGGAGTTCCCACTTTATTATCATAAACCTTACCATTGCGCAGAATACTTACCTGGTTGATTTGCACATTCCTCGAATTCCTTGAGCTTGATTGTTGATGTTGAGGATTAATGGTGGTGTCACTTGGTAGCTTCCCTGGATCTCTCTTAGACATATCTGCAGCCAATTGCCCTACCTGCTTGGACAATGCTTCCACAGTCTTATCCCTCACTTCATTGTCTTTTCGCATTCCCTTGACCTCTTCTTGAACTGTCCTGACATCGTTCTGTACTGTCCTGACATCATTCTGTACAGCTTTAATGGCATCCAAGATTGCACTCAGTTGATCATTACCTCCTCCTGATGTGCCTTGTTGATTTCCTCTCTGCTGCTGACCACTCTGATTACAGGTATTCTTTGAGTAACCCCCTTGATTATATCCATACTGCCTGTTCTGAGACTGTTGTTGATTTCCTCCCTGCACATTAGAACCAGAAAAGTTAGGATTTAATTGATTATTAGGATTACCATACCTGAAGTTTGGGTGGTTTTTGAGCCCAGGATGATAGGTGTTGGAATTCATGTCATATTGCTTCCGTTCTCCATAAACTTGATTCACCTCTTCTGTATTCTCCAAAGGCCCCTGGCAATCTTGGGCTAGATGTCCCAACTCTCCACAATCGGTACATACCGAAAATGCATTAGCCGCCTTTGCTTCACTACTCTTCCCCAAATTAAGTTGAGCTACCTGTTTTGCCAAGAGTAAATTTTGTTGCTTCAATTTTTCAATTCTTTCTTCAGCCTCATAGTCTGCTGCCTTGACAGATGATGGTCTCAACTTCCTACATGATTGTGCCTGTATCTTTGAAGTGGCACTCATCCTTTCCAAGTGTCCCCAATCCACAGCTTCAGTGTTAGTAAAGAATGTGCCATTGCTAATGGCAGTCAAACCCCTAACATCCTCTGGTGTCAGTCCATCATAAAAAGCTTTTATTAGTTTCCATGTCTAAATCCCGTGATGAGGACATTTTCTCAATAGCTCTTTGAATCTAGTAAAAGCCTCATGGAATGCTTCCCCCGAATTCTGTTGAAATCCTCTTATTGCATCCCGAGCCTCAGATGTTCTGCTCATGGTGTAATACTCTTCCAAGAAAATTTGTTGCATATCCTGCCAAGTGTATATACTACCTGGGGGTAGTGTAGCAAACCATTGCCTTGCCCTGTCCTTCAAGGTGAACTGAAACATCATCAACATTACCTGGTCCTTAGTAAACCCTGATCCTCCAATCATATTGCACACAGACTCAAATGCTGATATATGTAAGTAAGGCTCTTCAGATCTTTTTCCATAGAACTCAGGCAGATGACCCAAATATTGGGGTCTCACTTCAAATGCTCTCCCATTCCTACTAATAGGTGTGACTACAGCTGAGGAATTGGGTACAATAACCGGCCGAAAATGACTATCAACGCCCTGAATCGGTGCCCTCTGACGTATCTGTGGGACACCATCTACTAACTGTAACTCATCTCCTATCCCCATATTTCCAACATTAAATTGAGGAACCCCTTGTGGTGCTTGATAATTTCTGTATCCCTGAACACGGTTCCCCTGATTAACCCGCTGTGGTGGCTGCTGCTCATACTCCATGTCATGCCCATAATTACCATATCTCCCATCATACGGTTCCTGTTCGTCCTCTTGATCCCATTCAGAGTCCCAAGTATGCACACTTCCCTCATCATATCTCTGTTGGTTCTGTTGTCGGTTGGGTGGGATAACTGCTTGTTGTGGACGAGGTTGGTTTCTTGGATTTTGTTGGTTTTGTTGTGGACGTGGGTTAGCAGCTTGAAAATACTCACCAGGTTGGAATTGTTGTTGTGGTGGTGGTGGGTTTGGGATGGGTTGGTTTGGTAGAGCAGGTGGAATAAGATCATTCGGTTGGTTGGGTATTTGGTCATTTTGGTTATCCTGATCAGCCATCTCAATAGCTGCTTCTTCAATTCTCTGAGCGACTGTTGAAGAACTTGATTGCTTCTTTACTGCTGAACGAAAAACAACACGGTTTTGACGAATTGTTAAATTATTCCTAGTGCAAGAAAACCAAGAAACGATAACGAATTGTAATTGTGAAAATCAGTCAAACTGTTCAAATAAGTCAAACATACAACCAGATTCGGAGACACATAAGTATGTTCATGAAACCTGGTCCTAAAACATAGTTTAAAACAGAAAAGTCCTTACAAAATAACCGAATCTTTCACCCGGAGAAACCGCAAGATGATTAGCCTTGCATCTTCATGATTTCGGCTTCAAAACTTGTTCTGGACTGCTCTGGCATCAACCGGAATGAATGGAACTGCAAAAAGTACTCAAAATCGCCCCTTGTTAGCTCTGGAACTCGATCAATCCATCCCCATACGGCTGCTAGGTTTTTAATTGCGAAAATGGGCTTTTTATGGGCTGAAGAGTTATTAGAGACCCATGAACAACTGTTTTTGGAATTAGAGGGTCTCTAATAACCTAAAAGTGACGCGATGGCATCTTCAGTAATTATCACAATTCATTAAGGGTAAAATCGTCATTTTTCCTCTGTTTTACTTCCTGGAGACCCGCGAATAACTTTTACTGAAATTAGAGGGTCTCTAATTTCAGTTCTTCCAGATTTGTTTCTTTTTTGATTTCCAATTTCATCGAATGCTCGTCTCCTCTCCAAATAAGCTCTTTTTCTCTCGTTTTAGCCCACGAACACCTGCTTAACACCAAGACACAAATAAGTATCTAAGACACGATATAAACGAACGATAAACGATTAAAAACTATACAAAACTAATATATAAATGTGATGCATTTGGCAACACATCAGCATGCGAGACGCTGGACTCAGTAGAAAAGAAGCGTTAATGCGGGGGATTTTTGTGTTCTTTTTGTGATTTTTGATACTTGTGCGCGATGTCAAGTAAGTGGTTAAGTCGCGGACGTCTGTAATTAATGCACACATCAAAATTGTCAGGGCGCGTATATGAAACGGCAGGTTGGTAGCCGGAGCGTCCCTGACAGCTGTACAGTGTCAGGGACGTGGTGGGCCCGCCTTGCCGTTTCGAGTGCCTTTTCTCTCTCCTGATATGACGTGTAATTTTCTGGTTGGCTAGCCTTTTCATATTCAAAAACCGTCAAGACCACGTGTAACCACTCTATTTAACCCCCCTTTTCATCCATTTTCTCCCACACTCTTACCAAATACTCTATCTAATTTCTCTCAATTGTTCATCAATTTTTTCCACTTTTTCACTGTTCTTTAGCATCCGAAGGGTGGTTTCACATCGATAGATGGAAAACATTGTGAACATTTCGAAGAAGAAACGCCGGGGTTCTAGGAGAGGGGATGATGGTTCGAAGAAGGGGCCGCCACATACCAACGAGGTCACGACGGTTTGGGGCAAAGATGAATTTAGGAAGTTCCGAAGGGAGTATGGGTTCCCTTATTCGTATGGTGTGGAGATACCCGCTCCTGATAAGACGATCCTTGAACCCCCTGCTTGGAAGGTGGGATTGTATGCTTCGTACTTTCGGGATTGCAACTTTAGGGTCCCCATCACCAGGTTTCTGGGTACCTTTGTGCGGGTGGTGGGTGTTCATATTAATCAGATCCACCCGGGTCTGATGTCGAGACTAATGTTTTTTGAGTTCTGTTGCCATGCCCACAAGATAGAGCCCTTGGTGGACATGTTTTATGTTTTCTACAGCCTCAGTTTTGTGGAAAGCTGGCTTTCCTCCAAGTCGCGCGCTGGGGTGCCTGTATGTACCGGGGCAGGTATGAAGAGTTTTCGGGAGTGGAAGCCCAAGTTCTTCTGGATCAACAAAGGGGTTATTCCCATAGAGATGGGCTGGTTGGATCCTGCTGAGGGGAAAGGGAGGGCCATCCTGATTGACTATAAGGATCAGGAGTGGTTTAAAACCTTGACCAGTCATCCTGTGGATCTTTGTGAGATTCCGGAGACTGGGTTGGTGATGGCCGGGATGAGCATAAAGTACGATGTGAAGGGTCGCAACCCGCATCTCACTGAGGATGGAAAAGGTTAGTTGGTGTCTTTGTTGTTGTCGTTCTTTGCGCATTAGTTATTGTTGTCATTGATTTGCCCTTGTGTTCGTTTCGCTTTTAGATGTCAAGAGCTTGTACGACTTGCTGTTGGGCGGTGACAACATGGGTTTTGCGTTCAAGGAGTTGGCGGATGATGAATTGTACATCCTGGAGAGGGCGTGGGATACGTTGATTCGCACTCAGTTGGATTTGGCGGTACAGGACAGGGGCCCACCACAGCTGTTGATAACTGAAGCAGGTGAGTCCTCACCACTTTTTCCTAATCCTTCTCCCGTCAACATGTTCATGCGGACGGGCTTTCCTTTGATTGTTATTTCCAGTGATGAGTCTTCTGACTCATCGGGGTCCTTCTCTCCGCGTCCGTCGTCCGCAGGCAAAAATGATCCAAAATCATCCCCTTTTCCTGCTGTGAATGATAGCGATGAGGAGACCGAGGATGATGATTGTCTCATTCCTCGAATCGCCATGCCGCAGTTGGAGGGGGTTGGGGCAAGTACCGGAGGTGAAGACTGTTATTTTGTTTTGAACCACGAAGTGGTTAATGGATATTTTGAAAATTACCAACCTATTGAACGAAGCTACGTTGAACTTTCCGATGCATTCGTTCAAGGGGAATCGATGGTGAAGTTGACAGAGGAGGTGCGAGACGTAATGGTGACAAAACCCGTGTCAGCTGAAGCGGTGGAGACCGGACCTGTTATTGCTGACGTGCCTCGCAAGAAAAAACGCTCTAGGCACGCTGGATCTAAGGGCAAAGAGACTGCGGGAGAGTTGACACCCCCAGTTGAGAAAAGGGTAAAGTTAGATGACCTTGTGCACTCTGCAGAGGACAGCTTGCTGAGTAAGTGCTTATATTCCTTTTCTTATCTTTGTGTGTTATGAACGTTGTTGCTTACTGCTGTGATTTCGTTTTTGTAGCGGACTTGTTAAATGTTGGTGTGCCAGAGCACGTGTCAACGGCTCCATTTGCTGAAGGTTTTAACCTTGATCCCCTCTTGGAGCAGAAATCTCCAAGCCAAGAGGTTCAGGAGCCTACCTGTAACACCCTAACCGATGGCGGAAACATCGGGATGTCACGTATTGATGATTGTTCAGTAGCTCATGGTAAATAATAAATTTCAATAATTGATTTAATTACATTATATACAATTTCTCTACAAGAATTCGTACATCAAAGTGAATAATACTAAGTACACATCTTCAAGCATTAACTCAAATCTTCAAGCAAGCTATAACCTGAAACATGTTAAGTTTGAAAATATTTTGGGTCAACAAAAGTTGGTGAGAATACATAGGTTTTCGAATATAATAGATAACAATAGTTTGTACAACAATCACAGTTGTATAATGATAGAGTATGAGTCCGACATGTAACAATGCGTCTATTGTACAATCAAACCTTGTGTCGACTGAGACCTAACTCGCAAGTTAGTAAAAGTGTAACTGTTATCGATCATCCCTGAATTTATGCGGGGGGATGGGTTTGTCAGACCTATAGCGCTATAATCTAAACAGGCGGCTTGATCAATGTTAATGATTGTACTGTGTCTTTTTGTTACAGTCAAATGATAGAATGAGTAAATGATAGTATAATTGAATCACAAGTTTCAACAATGTAAGAATGAGTAAATGATAGTGTATAAAATGTTTTAACATGTTTCACCCCAAAATGTAAAACAGAAAAAGGGGCTATGTAAACTCACCTTAGCAAAATGTTAAGTCTCGTGAAAATAGAATAAGTGTAGCCCAACGATGCCAAGTATTACCCTATAATTAAGGTAATAAATAGTCTAAGTCTTTCTAGTCTACAAGTATTTTCTAGGGTTTCGAATTTGGGGATAGGTATTTGTTTGATTATTAATTAAATTGTTTAATACATAAAAGAATTTCGAAAAATAAATAAACAAAAGTCTTTTTTTGTAGGGTTTTGATTAAGGATGATCACATTAGAAGGTTTCAAGTATGAAAATAATTTTTATAAAATTATTTTTTTAAAAATAGAATATTTAGTCTATTTATTTCTATTTTGCCAAAATATAACTTTAATATCTAAAAATATTAATATTAAAGAATTTTTAAATTAAAATTTGTATTTCTGTTCTAAATGGACAAAAATAATTTATATAAAATTTTGGTGCAAAAATATTAAAAAATGAATTTATTATGATTTATTTATGATTAAAATAACAAAAATCGATTAAAAATATTAAATAAATGATTTTTTAGAAATAAAAATCATTTCTGGAATTCTTATTGTTCAAAAAGTTTAGGATAATTTTTGTGGAATTTTATAAAATCGTTTTGATATTTTTATAGAATTTTATAATTATAATAGAATAAACTTGAAATATTTATTATATATAATAAATAAATAATTTTTGGAAAACTAAAAATTGTATGATGAACTTTTCTATTAGAAGATCATAAAATAATTTTTGTAGAATTTATAAAGAAATTTTAGTATTTTAAAACCATTTTTAAAATAATAAAGAATATATAAGTAATAAAGGTTAAAAAAAAAAGGTTTGTGTGTGCTATGGCTCGAACCCGCGTCAAACTCGGGTCAGGGTTTTAAATCACAAGCCCAGACCAGTTGGTCTGGACCCTGAGAACGAATATTCTTGGTTAGAAATTAATTATATAGTCTAACTGATTTGTTTTCAATATATATAAAAAAAATTCAAACCACGGGACTCGAACCCTGGCCTTATGGCCGGATCGATGTTAACTCCACGCGTGTCCACCAACTGATCTGCTGATCAGTTGGTGTTTGTTTTCCTTTTGGTTTTATATATATACAGACGTGATCTGTATCATCTTCCCCAATTCGAAGGGGGTCGAACCCTAGTTTCTTAATAACCAAAATTAACAAACAATAACCCGATTATTCATGGGGTTATTGCTGTCATGAGGCCGATAAACAAAACCAAACAAGAAATTGGGACTTACAATGCACGGTGGTGATCGATGTACAAGTCAAATAAAAAGTCAAACTCGATCAAAAGCAAGTTGATTCGCAGTTTTAAGAGAGAATTGAGAGTGGGGTTTTTTATTTCGGCGATTGTAGCTTGTGATTGAGGGTCCAATTTATAGTGAGATGCTCGGGTGTTTGAATTGGTAAGGTTTGACTCATTTTAAATCAATAACGCGTGATTGAGCTTCAATTAGGAAGGTTATAGCTGCTAATTGGCGTGTATAAGACGCGAATGAATCTTATCAATCAACATTCATGCCTTAAAGGGATTATAAACGCGGATTGATAAGCTAATTATGGATGATTGGTTCGCAGTTGACTTTTCCATAGTCAACTGCACTGTTAATCAATATATAAATATATTATAAATCAGAGATAAATCAAGTTGAAGCTATAGACCAGCTGGTTAGGCCTTGTGTGTGTGTGACCCGGCCTTGGGCACGGGTTCGAACCCCGGCCCAGGCATTTATTTTTTTTTAACAATTATTAAACCAATATTTAGATAATATAAGCTTATAGTATGGTACTAGGGGTCCAAACGTGTCGCGAAATATTTTTAAAGGGTACGATAATGATAAAAAAATTCTACGTTTAATCGTACATAGAATTAAATGCGGAATGTTACACTAGCCAGACTGGGGTTCGGGATGATGTGCTTGTAATATCTTCTCCTGTACGCCAGCCATCACCCCAGTGTCAACCTACGCCCGCGCGTCAGCCAACGCCTCCGCGCCAGCCGATGCCTGCGCGTTTGCCCACGCCTCCACAAGACACGTTAGAGACTAGTTCTGGGCGGGTTTCGCCCCCTGACGTGAGCGAGGGTTATGGGCGGGGTATTGAGATGACTCTCGCTGATGGGCATCCAATCTCTGCTGGTATCATGGCCTCAGAGCCATAAGTGAGCCTGAATGGAGTTTCACCGGTGCTCGTTTTTGTTAGTGTGCGATTAGCCCATAGCACGCTCGGCAATTCCTCCACCCAGGCCTTTCCTTTAGTGCCCAGTCTTGACTTGATGCCTTCCACCAGGCTTCGGTTCGCTCGCTCCACTTGGCCATTACCTTGTGGGTGTGCGACCGAGGTGAACACCGGCTGGATGTGTAGGTCCGCATACCATTTTAACAGCCCTTTGTCTGCAAATTGGGTCCTATTGTCTGTGACGATTGTCAGAGGCAGCCCGAAACGGCAGTTGATGAATTCCCAAATAAAATTCTTGACGTGGTTGGCTGTGATTTCAGCGAGTGGCTTGGCCTCTACCCATTTCGTGAAGTAGTCAATGGCGACTATCAGGTATCGTCTCTTTCCCGTTGTCATTGGAAAAGGTCCTACGAGGTCAATGGCCCACTTCTGAAATGGCCATGCGGAGCTTTCTGGGATCAAGTCGTTTTTAGGACGCAACGTGTTGGGCGCATGTCGCTGACAGGAATCACATTTGCGGATGATTCTTAGTGTGTCAAGGTGCATGTCTGGCCAGTAATATCCTGCATTCATGATTTTGGCTACTACCATGCGTGGCCCTGCATGTATCCCGCAAATTCCTTCATGTATTTCTCGCACCAGGTAATCTGCATCGACTACGTCTACACATTTGAGCAATGGCCCCAAGTAGGATTTTCGATATAGCACCCCGTCTTGCATTTGGTATTGCAGGGCTTTGTGCTGTATCTTTCTAGCCTCCGCACGTTGCTTTAGTAACGCGCCTGTGGTGAGGTAGGAGACTATTGGGGTCATCTAGCTGTCAGCACCCGTTTGGATCACATTGACTTCTTTGGGTGGAACAGACGGTTCGGTTAGAATTTCAACCCGGACCTCTTTTGCTAAATGGCCAATGCTGGTTGAAGCCATTTTGCTTTGAGCGTCCGCCGGCTTGTTTTGACTGCGTTTGATGTGGTCGATGGTGCAGCTAAGAAAGTTGCTCATGAGCTATTTAGCTCGTTGGAGATACATGATCATTGATGGTTCCTTTGCCTCATATTTTCCTGTGATGTGGCCCACCACTAGCATCGAATCAACGTGCGCGTAGATGTGCTTGGCGCCTAGTTTCTGCGCGATGCTTAGTCCGGCGAGGAAAGCTTCATATTCGGCCTCGTTGTTTGTGGCCTTGAACTCGAGTCTGATTGCATAAGTGAACTCTGTTCCTTCAGGAATAACGAGTCGAATCCCGGCGCCTGTGCCGTCCTCGTTCGAGGCTCCATCGGTGTAGAGGTTCTAGATGGCTTTCTCGTCACATGGTGGTTATGGGTCTTGTTCTGCTCTACATTCTTTGATTTTTTTCTCTTGGTACCTCAGCTATGAAATCTGCTAGGACTTGTCCTTTGATTGCCGGGCGGGTCTCGTAAAAAATGGTGTGCTCACCCAGTTCGATGGCCCATTTTGCCAACCTCCCTGAGACTTCCGGCTTGGACAGGACGTTGTTCAGCTTATAGTCGCTTAGCACGTTGATGGGATGGCCTTGGAAATACCCGCGCAATCTGCGTGAAGCATGAATGAGGGCTAGTACTAGCTTTTCCATAGTTGTGTATCTAGTTTCTGCATCTGTCAGGACCCTGCTGATGTAATAGATGGGCGTTTGTACCAATTTTCAATCGACCATTAGTACCGCGCTCACCGCTTGGTCTGTCGCGCAAAGGTATATAGTCAGTGGTTTCCTTGGGAGCGGGGCGGTAAGTGTCAGTAAGTCCATCAGACACTCTTTCATCTATTGAAAAGCCTTCTCCGCTTCAGTGGTCCACTTGAAATGGTTCTTTTTCAGGCAATTCTTCAGTGTTTCGATGAATGGGATTGATTTGCTTGCATGGTGTGACAAGAAGCGATTGATTGCGACTAGACATCCATTCAGTGTTTGTACCTCCTTCAACGTGGATGGAGAGGGCATTTGTGCGATGGCTTGTATCTTTTCAGGGTTTGGTCGGAAACCGTCTTTAGTGACGACGACTAGGGGTGTTCATCGGTTCGGTTTACGGTTTATTTGGTTTATTCGGTTTTCAAAATTTTGTACCTCAAACCAAAAACCAAACCAAACCAAATTAGGAATATGAAAACCAAACCAAATTCAACCAAATTGAATTCGATTCGGTTTCGGTTTAAAACCAAACAAACCAAATTCAACCAAACAAACCAAATTGAAACGAAGTTTTTTTTCTCTAACTTATATACCTATATGTTCCAAAATCCGAAAAGAAAGCTTGCAATAAATATAAACCCAAAAATCAAACCACGCAAACAGAAACATCATAAAAATTAGAAATAGTTAAATGAACCCTAGTTTACTAGTTTATAATCAGATTATTACCTCTATAAATTGGTGAACTTTATTTATTTTGGGTTGGGTTTAATATTTTGGGCTTATATATTATATATGAGTTATTAAATATTATTATTTTTATTTAATAATTAATTATTTTACCGGTTTATTCGGTTATCCAAATAAACCAAAAAAAAAAAAAATGTAGAACCAAAACCAAACCAAACACCGAATAAGCAATTCGGTTTCGGTTAAAACCAAACCAAATACCAAATTCGTTGTTTGGATTGGTTTTTTCGGTTACGGTTACGTTTCGGTTTTCAGTTTTTATTTGGTTTGCGGTTTTTCTGAACACCCCTAACGACGACGCCCAGAAACTTTCCCTCTTCCATCCCAAACGCGCACTTGCTTGGGTTCAGCTTCATACAAATTTCTTTCAAGTGTTTGAAGGTCTCTTCGATGTCATTCAACATTTGATCTTCTTCTTTACTCTTGATGACTAAGTCATTCACATAGACTTCCAAGTTCTTCCCTATCTGTTTAGCGAATGCGCGGTCCATTAACCTTTGGTAGGTGGCTCCCGCATTTTTCAGGCCAAACGGCATCTTGGTGTAACAGTAGACTCCTTTGTCGGTACGAAAGGCTGTTTTGTCTTCATCTTTTAGCGCCATCTGGATTTGATGGTACCCTTTGTAGGCATCTAGAAAACATTTGAACCGGAAGGACGCTAGTGAGTCGATTTTTAGATCGATCTCCGGTAGCGGGTAGTAGTGTTTTGGACATGCTTTGTTGAGGTCTGTGTAATCCACACACATCATCCAGCCACCACTGCTTTTTTTTTTTACCATTACCGGGTTGGCAACCCAGGTTTGATATCTTGTTTCCCGCAGAATGCCAGCCTTCAACAGTTCTCCTACTTGTTCATTCATCGCCTGCGTTTTTTCGGCGCCCATACTTCTATGCTTTTGTGCAATGGGTTCAACTGAGCGGTATGTGTTTAGCTTGTGTTGGGCGAGTTCGCGTGGGACCCCTACCATGTCTGATGGTTGCCACGCAAACACGTCCATATTCTTGCGGAGAAGCTGTTTGAGGTGATCTCGGATGGTTTCTGAAATTGCTGGTCCCAGGGTGATGGTTTGATCAGGGAATTTTGGGTTCAGGACCCACTTCTCTAGTTTTGTGCGTGAACATGGCCTCAAAATTTTTGCTGGGTGGGACTCTGTGGTCATGGCACATTCTCTGTTGGCCCATACGATTGCCACACCGTTTGGGGTGGGGAAACCGATGGCGCCGTGGACTGTGGAGGTGACCATGTTGTATGATGCCATGGAGTCCCGCCCTAAGATGATATCGTGTTTAGATTTTGTTGGGATGACGAGGAATGTGACCTCTTCAGTTCGTAAACGCCCGTGTGCTCCCAGAGTGAGGGGAAAAGAGATCTCCCCGAGTGGGGTCACGACTTCATCCCATAATTGGAGAATTGATGGGGCATAAGCGTTGTTTATCCTCATCATCCAACAGGTCGAAACATTGCCCCTACATGATGTCTGAGTTGCTGCCGGTGTCCATGAACGCTCTAGTGGTCCGGTAGTGATCAAAGATGGCTATGACAATGATTGCGCGAGTGGCGGAAGGTCCGCCTTTGACCAATGGGAAGCACACTTGTTGCTCCTTCCACTCCGCGGCAGTGTCAAGTTTTCGTTTCTGGAGTCGGCGTCCACCACCATGGATCATCATGCTTACGTTTTTTATCTTTTTTGGTGGCGGTCCCGCCGCTTGATTACGCTCAACGTTTTGCAGCAGATGTCCGAGTTTGTCGGACTTCAAAGCGTCTTCGATGGCTTGCCTCAACTGGTAGCACTTGTCTGTGTCATGGCCTATGTCTTGATGATAGGCGCAGAATTTGTTGTGATTCAGAACCTCTCTTCTTTTTATGACCTTTGCTTCTGGGAGATCGATATTTTCCGTGGCTAGGACTTGCGCTGGCGTTTTCATCAAAGGGGTCCAGTTATTGTGGCTCCTTCTTCCCGACTTGTGAATGAGTGACGCGTTGTGCTTGTACTCTTGAACTTCAGCGGGTTTAGTTACTGTTGGGGTGGCTCCTTGAAGCCTAGTCCAGACGTTGCCCTTACCTTTCCTTTCATGCCTGTTGTTTCGATTGCGTGCGGCTTGTGCTTGCGTGTCTGTGTACTGTGGTGCTTGGATTCTGCTCCAGACAGATAGCTCTCTTTCGATTTTGGCGTAGTTCTTTGCGCCACGCATTATTTCTTCCCATGTGTTTGGCATTCCTGTGCATCCGGCCAGCGTGCGGATCAATGAATCACATCGCACCCCTTGTGTGAATGCCGCTTTCATGAGCTCGAAGCCAATTGGCCCGATTTGGAGGGCTTCACGATTGAACCTGGTAATGTAATCCTCGATGGATTCATTTTCTCGTCTCTTGACCTGCAAGATTTCTGTGGAGTCACGTTCTATTCTTTTGTTCTGGCTGAAGTGGTCAGAGAACTTATCAGCCAGTTCTTTCAAATTGTCTATCTTGCCATTTGGCAGACTGTCGAACCATACTCGCGCGGCGCCCGTGAGCGTCTGCGCGAACATGTGACACCACGCGGGCAGGCTCCACCTTGCGCACTTTCCTGCGATTTCAAAACTTCTCAAATGGTTGTCAGGATTGCATGTGCCATTGAATTTCCCCAAAGTGCTTGGTATTTTTGTTCTTGGGGGTAGTGTGGCGAGTGCGATGCGCGGTGTGAATTTCGACTTTTCACTGAAGGAGGGAGGATAGTATGGTTGTGTAAGGTCATCCTCACCGGACATCAAGTGTGCTCGATCAACAGTGTTGGTCAAGAACTGGCTTGTGTCACGGTGAAAACGGCTTTGAGACTCGTCAGAGTCTTCCCTCCAAGTTGGGTCAGTGACCTGATTGCTCCCGTCATCATGTCCCGCGGCTTTGGATGGTCCCTCTGATATGGTGACAGGCCTTCCTTCGCTGAAGGACAGTGCGCGGGATGCTTCTCTTAGCTGTTGTTCTTTTAGCTTATGTATGAATGCTTGCTTCAGGGCTTCCTTTTGCTGGGCGTACCATACCTCCGGACTAACCATCGGCGTTGTACGGCCAGCCGGTGAAGCTTGAAGATTGTCTGTGGCGAAATGAAAAGATGGGGTCTGTCTGGTCCCGGAGTATGGAGTATGACCCGCATCCGTGACGTTAAACTGTTCATCTGTGGCGTTATCAGGCTGGCTGGTGTTTGCCTGAGCAACACCAGTGCCTGATGTGCCTCCGGTGAAGTTTGGTGTCGCCGGTAAAGAACTCATAGCTGGTTTTTAGAAAGATAAAAGTGTTTAAGTTTGCTGTTCTTGAATGCTCAAAAGACGGATGGCGCCAATGAAGAAACACCGATCTAACAATCTAAATATAACAGTACATGTATATGAGCGCAAGGAAGGACATGATTCTCATTCATATATAACAGGACGAATACAAGACTTTTATATCGACTATTACAGAGTTTCGACTATAATTTATCTTTCACAGCTATATACTACGAATTCTCTCTCGTCTGTTGGATCCCTTCCTCTAATGACGAAGGGGGGTATTTATAGACCCCTGAGGTGGTCTGTGATTGGTTGTAGGGAGAATGACAGCTGGCTCGTACGATTACAGCCGTTGTCGTCATTCGCTCTGTCGCTCTGTAATTGGTCCACGCGTCCGGTGATTGTCCTTTCTGTCCTTTTCTGTACCTCGTACCTGCATGAGATCATGGAGCAGGGAATGAACGCCTCTGATTGGCTATGTGTCCCTGCTATTGTCGGGTGACACCTGTCCTGTATTAGGTAGCGTGCGCCGTCTTCTAGAATTCCACGTCATGTTATTACGTACACGCTTCCCTTTACTCCATACCATAGGGCTGACGTGTGTGTGAATGTAAGGTTGTGCGCATGCGCGGGTACTTATCTCTTCACTACCAAAACGCAATAATCTATAAGCAGCTCCACCCCTACTTTTTCAAAACGCATAATCTGTTTTGAATAATCAATCCCAAACACCCCTTAATCAACCAAATAGCCCTTAGCGTGCGTTTCATATGCACCGCGCAAGTTTCAACTTGTTTCGGTCATATTCGAATACCGGTAAGTTGACACCTCTGGGCCATTGACCATAATCCAAACTACTTTTTTCTTTTGGGTCGTCGATGAAATTGACGAGGTACGATAACACGATCATTAACCCACTTTGATGTTAGGGGAAATGGAATCTAATAATCCCAACTTTGGGGGGTTGGAAGGTAGCAGTCCCAACTTGCAAGTTGTACCACAGCAGTCCCAACTTGTCAACTATTTAATTTGAACGGTCCCAGGCTAACGTCTGTTATGTTTTCCAGTTAAGTGCCACGTAGGCAGCCCACGTGGCAGTCCTACGTGGCAAAAGTGCTTATCTGTTAAAAAAAAACGTGGGGCCATGTCCATGTGTATTAATCAGATTTTTTTTTTAAAAAAACAAAAAGGTGGGACCCACATACAAATCTCTCACCATATTAATCCATCTAATTCGATCAAAATCAATCTTCCCCAAAATCACACTCATCAGACTCTTAGAACCCTAAAACCCCAAATTGATGAACCCTAATTTTCAAACCTAAACAATAGCAATCAATACTTCGACACTAAAGATGAGCTCGTCGTCTTCATCCTCATCAAACAGAAGCCTTAAAAAGTTCAAGATCGATTTGGAAGGGCAGGTTTATTGTCATCACGACGTACTTGCAATCCCAAGGGTGGTTAAACGAAACAACCCACGAATTGGCAAAGAATTTTATGGGTGTCGGTACTGGCCAGTAAGTCATTACATTTTGTTTGTTTCAAATAACATGGGTATGTTATGATTTGATTGTTTTCTTGTAGAAACAAAATTGCGAGTTCTTCTTATGGAAAGATGATTTGCAGAATTTGCTTAATCAAAGTCCAGCTGCAAAACAGAATTGTAATCTTGGAGGATGCCCTACAATTGAAGAATTGAAGATTGAAAACCTACAATTGCAAAACAGAATCTTGGAGGATGAAAACAAGTTTCTCAAAGTTCAGCTGCTCAAATCTCGTTCATGGAATGCAAGATATGTGTTAGGATTATTATGTGTTGTTTTTGTAATCTGTTATGTAATGTCCAACTTGAATATGTAATGTTTCATGTTTATGTCTTTAGTTTGTTATGTAAGTGTTCTTTGAATGCAATGAAAATGGGTCTTTGAATGCAATGAAAATGTTTCATGTAAGTGTTTAAGTTGAATGTGTTTACAGATTTGTTAATGACAATGGGTCAAAACACAAAGAAACATGACAATGGGTCATACATGCTGCAAAACAGATTTGCAGCATAAACAGTCATAAACATGATTCAAACATGAAGAGTAGGAACATGACAATGGGTCAAAACACAAACATAAACATTCCAATGGGTCATACATGCTGCAAAACAGATTTGCAGCATAAACAATCATAATCATGATTCAAACACAAACATAAACATGACAATGGGTCAAAACACAAACATAAACATTCATAAACTTAACATGATTCAAACACAAACATAAACATGACAATGGGTCAAAACACAAACATAAACATTCATAAACTTAACATGATTCAAACATAAACAGTCATAAACTTAACATGATTCAAAATACATAAAAAGTCATAAACAAACTACATAAAAACAGACATAAGTTTAACACACAAATATCCTTCATTGTTGCATAAAGTCTGGAAACCAAAAACCAACCCCTGCCCTGCCCCTGTTGACTTTCCACCCCTACTTTGACTTGACCCTCCTCTTGTTGACTTTCCCCTGCCCCTGCCCCTGCCCCTTGTGTTACTTGGTCCACCTGAATGAGCAACTTGACTGGATTGGGCAGGTTGACTATATTGGGCAGCTTGACTGGATTGGGCAGGTTGACTGGATTGGGTAGGTTGACTAGATTGGGCAACTTGACTGGATTGGGCAGCTTGTACACAGGTAAGAATTCATTGGCTATGAATGTGTAACTTAACTGCCTATTTTTCTTCATATTTCTTTGACAATTGTGCTTGTTTATTGCCTTTTTTACCATGTAACAATTTTTTTCTTCATGGAAAGAACAATAAATATTGAATGGACAGTCTTTAACACAAGTAATACCTATATGACCTCCCCTATTCTTGTTACTAGTTGAAACAACTACATTCTTACCATTTGCAACAGCATACTTCTTGACAGCTTGTTTAAAAGCATCCCTGCTTGGGAATCTTGTACCAACCACCCAAGTCCACTTTGTCCAGTCAGTGTGATCAGTAACAACAGGAACACTTGAAGAATACTTCTTTCCTAAAATGTCATCATCAGAGCTATCACCTGGTGTCTTTACATCCCCTTCTGAGTCTTCATAGCTACTGTGTCCATCAACAGGCTGTTTATTAGCAGTCTCTTGTGCTTCAATATCATTTGCATGCAAACATAGTTGTAACAACTTATTTGTTGTTTCATCATTTTCTATGTTCACCTTCTTGATGTTCAACTGGGATTCTCTCCATTCTTCATCTTCCCCTTCTGACCCATAATGATCTCCATCTAATGCATCATCCTGTTCATCATCCTGTTCATCATCCTCTTCTTCTGTCCCATAAACACTTACCACTTCATCACTGGATTCTTCATAATCTTTATTAACCTTATAAGTCTCATCCCTTGAATCATCAGAACCTGAACTAAACCCCTCCTCTGATTCTATTTCATCTTCAAAAATTTGAAGCTTTTTCTTGTTGGCAGGTGGTTCATCTAAAGACTTTCCTTTCTCAACCTCACTTAAAGCATCTAACTTTTTCTTACAACTAGGCATGTTTTGTTCATTAACTACATTAGGAGTTGCAAGTGGTTGACTAGTTGCAAGTGGTTGACTAGGGTTTCTAAGTGGGCTGACTAGTGGGATTAATGGGCTTCCAAATGGGCTTCTTATTGGGCTAATCACTGGGTTGGGTGAGCTGACTGATGAAGGATTTTTACAGGGTGTAGAAGGAGGTTTGCTAATGGGGCCACATTGCACATACACATTCACAGTTTCATCAACATTTGTAAAAACCTTCACCATGTCCATAACATCAGCATCAATTGTTAATAGCTTCAAACCACCATTCTTAGGTAACTTGTAATACATGATAAAATCTTTCGATACATATGAACATGCTTTCATTACATAATCGACGATTTCAAAATACGAAACATGATCAATATCTAACCTGATTGTTTCTTGTTCACCACCACAATATCTTAATCTTGAAGCATGAGAAACGAAGGTGCCACCATACCAGAGCTTAATCGAGATTTCTTCAGCCATAATTATCGTCTAGTTGTTTAGGGTTTATAATCTAGGGTTTGATCATCGTCTTTGGGGTTGTCTGATTTCTATGAAATGTTTATGTTTTGATCGAGAGAGAGGGTTGAGAGTGTTGTTAATAGATTTTGTGGGTCCCACCTTTTTGATTTTTTTTAAAAAAAAATCTGATTAATACACATGGACGGCCCCACGTTTTTTTTTTTTAAACAGATAAGCACTTTTGCCACGTAGGACTGCCACGTGGGTTGCCTACGTGGCACTTAACTGGAAAACATAACGGACATTAGCCTGGGACCGTTCAAATTAAATAGTTGACAAGTTGGGACTGCTGTGGTACAACTTGCAAGTTGGGACTGCTGCCTTCCAACCCCCCAAAGTTGGGATTATTAGATTCCATTTCCCCCTTTTTAACTATAATCAAGTAGAAGAAGACGGTTATAGTTGTAGCCTTTGACCATAGTTGACCTAATTAGATCACAAAAACCAATTAATTCCTTATTTGATTTGGTGAACTAGTATTTTCCTAAACCTTGTTAGATTGATATGTTATTAAAGGTGCTACTTCTTGTTTGTTTTTGATATTGTAGAATGTCTTCTCACAAATAATCTATTGAGACTTCAAGTAATGATCATGTTGAATTAGGGCTGTTCAACTCAATCGGAAATTGCTCACCCGGCCGAAATCGACTTGGATGTAGACAAGCTGGCTTGATTGGTAGGGAATTTGTGTTAAGGAGGTTGTCAGGCTGCCTACTTTGATCATCATTCTGTTGACTAGGAACCCGAAACATCCTTAATATTATTTCTAAACTTTTCGCTGGATCCTGCAATTGTAGCATCATCGAGACAGACGGAATCAACTTCATTATGCCTTGTGAGTAAGGACTGGTTAAGGTTATTCTATTTGGCCCGATTGCCTTTTTAGGATGGCGTCATCGTCTTCTCGTCAACCAGCTTATGACGTCTTTGTGAGTTTTAGATTTGAAGACATTAGCAAAACTTTCATGGATCATTTATTTACTGATTTAAAAAGGAAAGGAATTCATGCATATGAGGGAAATAATCAGATAAATATAGGAGAAGAGTCATCTTTTGAAGCCATTCAACAGTCTAGGGTTATAATAGTCATTTTCTCACACAACTATGCTTCGTCGACATTGTGTTTGAAAGAGCTTGTGAAGATTCTTGAGTGCAAGGAGAGCGAGAAGGACACGTATGAAGTTTGGCCTATCTTTTATGATGTGACTCCAGCAGTGGTGCGAAGTCAAAGGGGGAGCTACGAAGAAGCATTCGTGACTCATGAAGCTTCAAATGAAAAGGATGTCATCAAATGGAAGAAGGCTTTAACCTCTGCTGGGAACTTATCAGGATGGGATCTTCAAAATACGACCAACGGGTAAATACTATAGATTAGAGGTGGCAGTTTTGACATATTGAATTATCAATGGGTCGTTTTGGGATCTGTTTTTTTTTTGTTCAAACGGGTCAAATGGTTAAAGTAATATACTTTAACTAAAAGGGAGACGGGTCAAATTGGCGTAAACAGGTCAAACTGATTGGAACATGTCAAATGGGTAGAAACGGGTCAAACTATTTTAAATTCGTAGAACATCATGAGTTGATCAATTTACGATTGAGATTATTACTGTTAGT
The DNA here is from genome assembly GCA_028751855.1 of Ambrosia trifida. Lineage (NCBI taxonomy): Eukaryota > Viridiplantae > Streptophyta > Magnoliopsida > Asterales > Asteraceae > Ambrosia > Ambrosia trifida. The sequence continues at coordinate 55,944,531 of CM054128.1, read as the reverse complement.
AGACACGAAAAAACAGAATTGGGCACCGAATAATGTTAGTGGGTCAAACCAACCCGCATATGTTGCCATCTTTTTACAAAATATGACACTTGTTTTTCTGAACAAGCTGTTGATGTATGCTCTTATTTTGGTTTGTAGGTATGAGTCAAAGTTTATCGATATAATCTCGAAGGAGATTTTTAATAAACTAATTGATGGGCCGATACCTGCTGGTGACAATCTAGTTGGATTCTATGCTCGTGCAGAGCAAATGAACTTATTGCAGTTTGTGGGGTCAAATAAGGTTCACACAGTAGGGATATGTGGCATTGGTGGAATAGGAAAGACAAGCATTGCCAAAGCTATCTATAACCTTATGTATAAGCATTTTGAAGCATGCAGCTTTTGTGAAGATGTTAAAGACGCTGTGAATCGACACGGGCTTGTTCCTCTTCAGACAAAACTTCTTGATGATATCTTGAAAGACGGTGATCCGCTAACGGATCTAAAAATACCAAGTGTTGGCGAAGGGGTCAGCATAATGAAGAGAAGGATGAAGGGTAAAAGGGTCTTTATTGTACTTGATGACGTGGATAACCAAAACCAATTTGAAGCTTTAGCGGGAAATCCCGACTGGTTTAGTCCAGGAAGTTTGATTGTGGTAACTAGCAGAGATAGACAGTTGCTTAAAGCTAATCACGTTGAACAAGTTTACGAAATTGACCCTCTAACTGATGACGAAGCCCGTGAGTTGTTTAATAAATATGCTTTTAAAAGTAAACATCCACCAGACGAATTTATCGAATGTGCCAACAGAATACTTCGCTATGTTGATGGACACCCGCTTGCTCTTAAAACTATAGGAAGTTCTCTGTTTAACAAGACTTTGAATGAATGGGAACATGAGATAGATAATCTTCAAAGTAGTCCTAATGCTCTCATATATCAAGTGCTCAGAGTAAGTTATGATGGGCTAGATGCTGATCAAAAAAACATTTTTCTTGATATCGCATGTTTCTTTAGAGGAGAAAAGAAAGATTATGTCCTGAAAATACTGGATGTTTGTAAATCATCTTTTGCAACTAATCTCAGAGTTTTAGTGGATAAGTCACTAATAAGTATATGTGGAGATAGGATACAAATGCATAATTTGGTCCAACAAATGGGCCGGCAAATAGTACATGAAGAATCTGAAGTGCCTGGGAAGCGAAGCAGATTATGGTCTCCAACAGATGTGTTCGATGTATTGAAAAATAATAAGGTGCATGATTTGGCATAATTAGTGGGTTGCAGATTGGGTATCTGTCAAATTTGGTTCGGGTCAAAATGGATAATTTTGTTGTAGTGGTCGGGTTGGGTTGGGTTGGGTTGACCCGGAAACACTTTTTCTTATTTTTCAAAAAATATATGTGAATGGCAAATGTGTGATAAAAACCTAAATTATTTCCAAATTTTCCCTTCTTTTCAGGGAACTGAATTCGTTAAAGGCTTGGCACTAGACCTTTCATCTTCAAAAGTCAATATCGATGGTCAAAGCTTCACAAAGTTGACAAATCTTCGATTACTATACGTGCATATTGGAGATGTGAGTAGTTTTAGAGACAGAGATGGCATAAAATGCAGAAGTGAATTATGTAAAGATACTAATGTAAGCACTACTTCCAGAAAGCTTGAATTTTTATCCAACGAGTTACAGTTGCTTTGTTGGCATGGATACCCTTTTCAACATTTACCGTCATCATTTTGCCCCGAGAGCCTCCTTGTCCTTGATTTGTCATTTAGTTGTATCAAACAAATATGGAGCGGATCAAAGGTATTCACATTGCTTAGAATATGTGTGTGTGTGTGTGTGTCAAACTAAACGTATCTGTAAGGGGAAAGGGTCAAACAGGTCGAATGAGCCAAATTGGTTGAAAGTTTACCCAAAGTCTATATTTCCAACATGCAACTTATTAAGTTGTTTCGGTCAAGGATTAATATTATTATTGTAATAATACTGTCTAATTCATGCATTAGTTGTTTATTTATAGGTTCTTTTAACTAGAACAAAAAAGTGTGTTGAACTTTTGTGTCAATCCTGCTTTGACCCGTGGCTCATTTAACACAGATCCCTTTGACCCAATACCCAACCCGCCCACTCACCCTTTTATTATTTATAGATTGGTATTTTTTTTCAACTCATTTCCTCTTTTATCGTTATAAGCAGGGCTTCAGAGGACTGACATTATTGAACCTCAGCCACTGTCACAACCTAAGAAAGACACCAGACTTGACAGAAACTCCAAATATAAAAGAGCTAATACTTGCTGGTTGTGAAAATTTGGTTCAAATTCACCCCTCGATCGGAACTCTGAAGATGCTCATCATCTTAAGTTTAAAAAACTGCAAAAAGCTCAAGATTCTTCCCAACATAAGTAAACTAGAATCACTTGAACATCTCAACCTCTCTGGTTGCTCAAAAATTGAAAATTTGGTCAAACCTTATCCGTTACGGCTTTCATTCATTCATCTTTCATCATTTTTAAGAAAGTTTCATGGCCCTGCGGCTTCGGTGTTGCATTCTTTGTCGACTTTAGGTTCACTAAGGGTTTTAAATATCAGCCATTGCAATCTTTCAGGTGCCAGTGTAAGTAGCCTCGAAAGTTTGTGCTCACTTGAAGAGTTGGATATGAGTGGAAATGATTTTACAAGCATAAATGCAAACTTGAGTCGGTTATCTCGACTTTCATGTATGCGGTTGATAGGTTGTAAGAAGCTTCAACTTCTACCAAAACTTCCTTCATCCATCCTGAACCTTGATGCACAACATTGCATTTCACTCCAGGAGTTACCAAAGCTATCAACCATATACAATGGCGGCACTGCTGTCTTTGATTTTAAAAACTGTCCGAAAGCTGTTGAGAATCAGACCGTTGAGAGCCTGCTTACGGTGTTTTTGCCACAGGTTCTCTCTCTCTCTCTCTCTCTCTCTCCGCACACACATGCATAGAGATTTCAGAACACTTTATATTGCAAGAACGATATGTGCCATCACCCCCCCCCCCCCCCCCCCACACACACACACTTTTACAAATTTAAAATAAAAGAAAAACGTATAGATATGTATGGTTATTGTTTCTCTCTTCCCTGTTTTGAAATTGAAAAACATAATTTGAACAAATTAGTTTGATTATTCGTTTTTGTATATAGCCTACACATATGGTAAACAATGTAATTCAAAAAGCATTATATGAATACATTAGTTTAATTATTCGTTTATGTAGTCCTATACACATATGTAGGTAAACAATACACAAATATTTGTTTGTTTATAATGACATACACGTGTAGGTGAACGATATGAAAAAAAATGTAGGAACATAATAGTTTGATAGGCTTTAATATAGATAAACCACACATAAATGTTAGTACAAAACTATACGAATATGAACCGCTGATAAAAAGAAATTTAATGACTCACGCTTTTCAGGTGTACTTGTAAAAATTTTGGTGTTCTGAAATGAACATATATGTGTGTATTTGTTTCTTAAGGAATAATGTTGTTACATACACATCATTAAACAAACATTGATGATTGGCAGGGACGGATTGATATATTTGAAGAGGTTAACATATTTCTTCCGGGAAGTAGAATTCCAGGGTGGTTTAGCGATCAACGCGACGGGGATACTATAACGATGGAATTATCGCCACGCTGGCACTACCAAAAGTTGAAGGGATTGGCTACTTGTGTTGTTATTACTCCTGAAAACACTAGTAGCAAAAGTACATATCATGAAATCTCATGTAGTGTGAAGAACCTACATGGCGATCTTGTTAGTGACGTGTCTCTCTTGTCAACCGATGCTCCTAATATCGAGTCGGATCAGATATGGGTGTGGTACAAGAGATCCGACCCCAGGCGGAAGAAAGTAGATGATCAAGTTATGGTTTCATTTAAATGTGTTGGCATCAACTGTAAGGTGAAAAGGAGTGGTGTGAGATTGATTGTTGAGGAAGATGAAGTAGCAGTCACCATTGAAGATGATGAGCAGTAACCCCTTTTCTTCATCGTTTGTATATGTATTATCTATCCCACTTTTGTTATCAACTGTGTGGCTGGTGTAATGTTTTACGTTGTTTACCTAAACCATATGGCTCAAGGTTCGAATATTGTTTGTACCCGTTTTTTTCTACATATCAGTTTTTTCTACCCTCTCCAGCTTTTCTAGCTTGCTTTTGTTCCTTTATCCCAGGTTTGTCTTTTTCCCAAATCTTTTCCTCTTCTTCTCTTCATCTACAAAGGTTTATTGTGCTTATCATTTCCTCTACCATGGCTGCCCCCTTTTGTCTGCCGCTTTTTTGCCACCATACAGCAATCAAATTGATTGCTACCTTAACCACAATATTATTTTCGCTAGAAAGTGTAGTAATTATTCAACGTAGCAAACCACAGTTAGCCACAAATGTTTATTTCCCTGGATTGGATTAGGTAATCTGTATTTTAAGTCTTTTGGCCAATGGTTGAAATGTAGGCTTCATTGAGTTTAAATACATGTTATTAGCCTTTGATTTATTCATTTTTTTTGCTCCTCATAATTTATGTCCGATGTGTTTTTTTTTTTTTTTTTTTTTTTTTTTTTGTGGGAATTGAATATACATAATGCTCTGTTTACTTTTTATTTTTTTCTTGCTTAGGATGATATGTTACTATCTTAGTAAGTTAGGATTTGGAGGTAATTTTGTTCACTTTTGATTATTGTGGTTATGGGTCATTGAATTGTGTAAACTTGGTTATACAGGATGTAAAGTTGGGTCTTTGTTATGGCTCTGCTGACCTGATAGTTTTAATTTTTAAAGGGTTTTTACTTACTGTAGTTAACATGATATTTGCACTTACAAGTAGCTAACTTACGTAGATTACAGAGGTTAGTACGATTAAAAGTCGCCTCTTATACATGCTTACTAAAGTCAGAGTGCCTAAGAGAATGCATGTTTCATAATAAATACTTTGTATTCTTCTCTTTAGTAATATTTTGCGTGGCGTTAGGTGTTGTTTATGGAGGATATATGCTGCTTTTCCCCTGTTTGGTGTTTCGTAGGATGTTTATTGGGTATTTGGGTTCCTTTCCTCCCTCAAAAATGCTGCAACCTTCGCTACTGATTGATGTTGTCCCAAAAAAAACCTGCAACAGCTGTACCCGACTTTTTAAAATGTTCTTTTGTTGTTTATGTTGCTTTTATTCCGTTTACGTCTTCCCTCATATTTTACGTTATGTTTCACGCTCTTACCGTAGTTGTCTGATTCATTTAAACGATTTTAATATCTTAATTGCCGTCCGCCTTTTGCAGCGCTCAAACACGGTTTGCTCTTTTGCTCGCACGGATTGCTGTTTTGCTCGCCTTCTGCTTATGTTGTTATGTGTTTCGTATCTACTTTACCTTTCTGATTCCCTACTGTTTTCTGCATTACTTATGAAATGAATATGCAAATGCCTTGCCTAGCTACATCCAACTTCAACTTTACTTAATAATTGGGTTTTTTTTTTTTTTTTTTTTTGGCTTTCAATGAATACTGTATTTGTGTCGTAAGCATAGTATTTTTGTGATGAAATTTTTTTTGGTTAATAGACAGACAACATATTAGTGAATATTAACTGATCATGAATGGAATAAGTAAACATGCCTACCTATACTTATGAAATGTACCTGCTACATGACCTCATACCCATTTATTACTTATTGAACACCGTAATATCAAAGTGTTGCCCATTTTTACTAACGATAGATTCCATTATTATGTTACACATCTACATCAAACGAAAACCTACTAGCGTAAAGCTAACATAATATTTGCTAACGTCCTACCTATTTGTTAATATTAGAGAACATGAACTTAATGTGTTGAGGCGTCGGCCTCAAAAAATTCTACCATATTCTCCTGTTGGATTTATTTCCAGCTGACCAAACATTCAGTGTTCCATCATTTTACCCTAAACCTTACACGCTTCGTTTACAAACCACATATGTGCTACTGGATTATTGTCTATCCTGCCTTCTATTGTACTTATTTTCTTACAACACATATTCTGCGTTATCCCTTCAAATATTTGCCCTCCTTTCCTACGCTGAAACCCTTTGTTTCAGTTCTGTTTTTATGTACTCACTTTCTTACTCTGCTCAAATAACCTTTAAATACTTAACTGTTTGCCTTTACCTTTGCTTTTAGGCGCCACGTAACAAACGTAGGCGATCTAACCCTGCTAACGTTGATGTTACATCGTCATCGCGTGCCCCTTCGCGTCGCCAGACCGCTTATTGCGCCTCTATGTTGTGCTCCGGCAGTGTTTCCACACCTGCTGAGTTGTCAGCTCGAGCGGTTCTGTTATCACCTAATTACGCAGATTCAGGCAGCTGCTCTGAGGTATGTGAGTTTTGTGGCGCGCTATTTTGATCATTGCTAACACCTTCTTAATTTTCAGACCAGGAACCTGCAATGAAAAAAGATAAACAGCAGGAATAGTAGCGACATCTCCAGGGAAAAAGTTTTCGCTGCAACACTCCAAATTTTGTCCAGCAAGTTTGTAACAACACTTTATGTACTCAAATTATCTGCTATGCTATAACGTTTTAAAAATAGGACCTTCCAACCGATAGCAACACTTTGCAAGGTGGAGGCGGCAATGGTGGTGGTTTGCGGCGGACAAAGGGGCGACGGCTCCTAAGGGTGGCCGCAAATCTTGAGAGGAGACAAGTGTTATGTTGTTTTATCTTTTTCAAAACATATGTGATTAGAGTTTGATCTATCACACCTATTTATATAGATAAAAGGCACTTGACCACTTAATTAGTCAAAGTCATTCACTTGACCATTTGACTAGTCAAGGACTTGACCAATTAATTAGTCAAAGTCATACACTTGACCATTTGACTAGTCAAAGACTTGACCACTTAATTAGTCAAAATCATACACTTGACCATTTGACTAGTCAAAGTGTAAACTTTACTATTTAGTCCCTCGAGTTCAAAACTATTATTATTTCAGAAATAATAATCCACCAACACATGAACTTATCTGATTCGTGTACCAACGTGTAACTCTTCGGATCCTACCGGGTCGGGTTACGTTGACCTCGACTTTTAATTACATCGGACATACTATATATCCAACAATCTCCCACTTGGAAGATTTTAATTAAATGAGTCAACGTGCGCAGAGTTGGACGCCTAGCTGCATCGCATTGCACCCAAACCAGTATGACACTTTACAGTCGTCAACTAGTTCTTTGAGTTCAAGTAACGCTTTACTTAACCAAATACTATAGCCCCGATAATTCTATCAATAAGTCCCTTCTGTATAGACATCCGTTGATCATAAGACATGGATCATTCATTCTTATATAGTGATCAACCATTCTCTATTCTCGTCTCTAATTCAAAGTGGTCTAACGAACTACCTTAGTCCGAGCGTGGCCACGCGTTTATACCAGTTTGAATTAACGAGGGCGCCAGAATGTCTAGACTTCTAATCCTATAGAAGTACAGAATTCCATCAGCGTCATACAACTCCCACTTAATCTTGGATTTCTCCTAACGTGTGACACCCGGCATGTTTGGCTTAAACATATTAGTAACATCTAAGTCTACCTTAGCGAGAAACGTTTATAAACAGACTTAACTGGGTTAGTTGAGTCGGGTCAAGTTAGGATTGTCCAGGGTACAATGATCTGGAGAATCATTGGGAGTCGTTTTGGTAATACACTAGTACCGGGTTCCGTTGTTGGTGACATTACATGAACTAATTAAGTATATGTGTAGATTATGGGTCGTGTGGTGGATTATATACATAGATGTGTTTAAATGATGTGTAAATGATTATCTATGCTTAAATATGTCAAATATAGATTAAGGATGCATGCTTATGTGTTAAGATGTGTTTGAATGCATTAAACACGACAAACTGGAAAACTAGTTAAAAAGGAGTTCTGGTTCGACCACTTCGAGTGGTCGAAGGAGAACGTTTGTCTGGTTCGACCCTTTGTAAATGGGCGAACCTGGGAAGTGGAATTTAAAGGATTCCCTTCGACCAGGACAGGGCTCATTCGACCCTGTGTAAGGGTCGAAGGAGGCCACCCTCGACCATTAAATTGGGGCGAAGGAGAAGTAGTATAAATACCAAACTTTGTCATTTTTCATCATTTCACAAACCCTAACCGTCCCAAAACGCTCTCAAATGATCTTAATCACTGAGGAAGGAGTTTTTGCTCTTCTTTTTCATAATCTAACCTATCTACAACATCTAAACAAGAATCCAAGGTGTGTTCTTAATCCTAAACCTTTTTAAAAGCATTTTAATTCGTTTTCATCTAACCCTAATTGTCCGGATCTGTTCTAAGGGTGTTTTTATGATTAAAAACCTTTTAAACATCTTTCTAAATCAAAACATTATCATTTAACATAGGTTTTCATGGTGAATAACATATGTAAATTGTGTATTATGTGGTGTTATGTGTTGTTCAATGATTTGCTGCTGTATCTATGATAGAAACATGATATAGGATTGTTATTGATGCTAGATTATTGTTGTTTAGGGTTAGGATTGGATATGAGGATATTATGGGTATTTGGGGGGTTTTAACGAATCTAGACTTGATGCATGATATTTATGATCAATAGAATTGATAAGAAAAGAGCGAACACTCGACAAACTGAGCATTTCAAGTTGAATATGAATCGATTTCAAAAGTTTCCAAATTGGGTAAATTATTCATGCATGAAAGTGATGTTTCCATAATCTTTACCATTTTAGGAAAGGGTTGAAATGGACGTATTATTGGGGGAAATCGGTGGGGTTTTGTAGGGATAAGTTATCCATGCTTGACTGCTGTGTTTGATGATGTTTCGAGTCGTTTTGAATGTGTTCTAAGCGTTTTTAGGAAAATTTGCACAACAGGGGCGAACCTGGCCTCCTTCGACCGATCGAAGGTGCGAAGGAGGGAATCCAGGGTCGAACCTGGGTTTTTGTTGGGCGAACGTGGTAAAACGGGCGAAGGAGGCATCAAACGGTCGAACGAAATGTAAAACGGGCGAAGGAGACTGAAAACGGGCGAAGGAGACTTAAAACTGACTGGTTCGACCGTTCTGATGCAGAAATGAGATTTTTGATACAAACTAAGTGTTTTATGCCTGAACCTTGTGTGTAATCTATGTGTACTTGATTAGTTAGGGTAATGGGTCACCAACGGAATGTCGGGTCGGTCTAGTGTGTCGGTTAAACATTTAAACACGTTTTAAAACATACTTGGTTACGATCTGGACAATCGGGGACTAGATAACCTTATGGTTATTAGTTGGAACACTTTTGTGAACATTTTGATAGATTTCCGGTAGAGGGACTATCAAGGGCTTAACATCTTTACTTGTAACCGAAGAACGCTATTTAAGGTGAGTTCACGGCCCCACTTTTACTGCTTTCACTTTTGGGGGAGAAAACATGCGCTAAACTATTTTGGTAACACATGTCATACTATGGTTTTAAACTTTGTATTGCTATACGATCTTTGGAAGTCCCGGGGGAAACCATGAATGTGCGGGAATGCACACAACGGGGGAAATGTGGATAGATCTATTGGGCGTGACCTGCCCCACTCGTCGGCTTGGAGGGCCGGGCGGGTGCATATTGTCTCGAACAGGAACATTGGTATCATGCTGAACATTCGGGCTGCTTAAACATGCTAAACATTGCTAAACGTGTCTAGTAATGGTTTCCAATCGTAGTAGTAATAAAACATACGCCTAGCTAGCGTACTTGGTAACATTGATATAGTATGGACATGGTAACGTCTTGGTAACATATTGAACAAACCTGTGAACTCACCAGCATTATATGATGACATATTTTTGGCATGTTTTTCTCAGGTCGCTAAGGTAGCAACAAATGGAACTAGGCGCACGGGTCTACATTGGCGTCTAGGCATAGTTGCACGTTTTGTAATAAAAGTGTTTTGAATACTTTGGGATACTAGCATAACTGATTAAATGCTTCTTAAATGCTTTCGCTTATAAAATCGTTGGTTATGTTTCTTTTACGTTTTTCATATAGAGTTGTTTATTGTGATTGTTGATTTGGATCCTGGTTTGTCATGCGCCTCGCGGTAAAACCCCGCAAGTGGTAATTTGAGGGTGTGACAGATTGGTATCAGAGCCAATGGTTATAGTGAACTAGGACTGCATGTAGAGTATGGTCTATAGCCGAGTCGCACACACTAGACGGTCACATACTTTGAGTCTATTAGTGGGATACGTACTAGCGTTGTCGGGGTGTCCTTACATCATCATCATGCTTCTCCGTTACATCATCCGCTTTTATTCGGGTTCTTACCTACTCTTGTCTTCTTCTTCTGGATTGAAGAAGGAGGGGTTGATTTGTTGGTTCTAGCACACACATGCCTTCTTACACTTGCACCTATCGTCACACGTTACTAGGCGACGATATTTAGTGACTGGGGTCTGGATTAGGGGTACATCTGGAGGACCATGTAGAGCAGTTTATCATTTCGGGTGCACACGAAGTAATAAACTGGAATGCATGAAAATCCCGATGGACTTCAAGTTTGGATGTATAGTCCTGGATTTGTCCCTAGGTTAACTTTTGTAAATTTCTAGTGGTTGACACTGGAAATGAATCTGAATCCCTCGATTTCTTGATTTGATTAGATCATGTCTGGTGCTCGTGGTAGTGGACGTCGTGGTGGCGGTGGTGGCCGTGCTGGCGGCGGTGGTCGTGTTGGAGGCGGTGGTCGTGGAAACATCAACATGACCCAAGCTGAACTGAACAACTTGCTACAGCAGCAAGTGAACATGGCTATGGCAAATTTCCAGGCTGGGATTAATGCCATGAGTGGTGAGTTGATTTCTGTCGACCTTGCCTCATTTTCGGGTTTCGTGTCCTTTCGTTTGTGTTTTACTCGTGTACCGTGTTTCAGGTGTTGGTGCCAATCCACCCCCACCTCAGTGCTCCTATAAGAAGTTTCGGGACTGTCAGCCCCATAACTTCGCTGGAACTGAGGGAGCGGTGGGACTGCTCCGATGGCTGGAGAAGGTTGAGTCTGTGTTCGTTATGTGTAACTGTCCTGCTGGGGACCGGGTGAAGCATGCCACCGCGACATTTGATGGGCCTGCACTGTCGTGGTGGAATGCTACTACTCAGAACATGGGATTGGGGGAGGCTATTGCTATGCCTTGGGCGGAGTTTGTGCAGCTGTTGAGAGGTGAGTACTGTCCGAGAGAAGAGATACAGAAGTTAGAGCATGAGGTCTGGAGCTACAAGATGGTTGGGTCTGAGATCGAAGAGTACACTATGAGGAGGAATGAGCTGGCGGTGTTGTGCCCTGATTTGCATACACCCGAGTACAGGAGGATCGAGCACTACGTGTCTGGACTGGTGCCGGAGATTGTTGGGTTGGTGGCTGCTGGGAACCTTCCCACTATTGCTGAAGTTGTCCGATCAGCTCATCGGATGACTAACCTGAAGGTGGCAGAAGGTGTTTTGCCTCCTAAGGGTGCTGCTGTGAAGGCTACTGAAGGGAACAAGAGGAAGTGGGATAGTGTGGGGAAGAGTGTGGTGCCAGCTCAGCCGACAAGGAAGTTTGATTCATCTGGGTCTTCTTCTGGGCAGAAGACGGGTGGGTATGTTGGGAAGCATCCCAAGTGCAACAAGTGTGGTTTTCACCATTCTGGGGGTTGTGATAGGGCTCGTTGTCATCGGTGCCATCAGTTGGGGCACCATGCTAAGGATTGCAGGGTGGCACTCACCCCAACTCAGACTCCAGCGGCTACTCCTGCTCCTGCTCCTGCTGCTCAGGGGACTCAGGGGAGGCAGGGGTGTTATAACTGTGGTGATGCGGGACACTTCAAGCGTGAATGTCCTAAACTGAAGCAGGGCGATAATGGGAGGGGCGGGAACGGTAACGGGAACAACGGCGGCGGAGGCAGGACTGCACGTGCTTTCGTCATTGGATCTGCGGAGGCTAGGCAGGATCCAGACACAGTTACCGGTACGTTCCTTCTTAATGATCGCTATGTTTCTGTCTTGTTTGATTCTGGTGCCGATAAGAGTTTCGTATCTTTGGACATTAGTCGATTGCTAGATATAGTACCCACACCTTTAGAGGCTAAGTACTTAATAGAATTGGTTGATGGTAAGAAAATCGAAGCGACACACACCCTTAGGGAATGTCGCTTGGAACTGTCGGGTTTGTCCTTCCCCATTGACCTTATGCCGGTACCCCTGGGCAGTTTTGATGTCATGGTTGGCATGGATTGGTTATCGTTATATCGTGCGGAGCTCGTTTGTTTCGATAAGGTTATTCGGATCCCACTCCCTGATGGAGAGATTCTTTCGGTTCGTGGCGAGAAAGGCGGTGCTCCGCTGAGTATCATTTCTAGCATGAAAGCCCGTAAGTACCTTCGGAAGGGCTGTTCGGCCATTCTGGCGCTTGTTAACGTTTCTACTGATGATGAGAAGAAGATCGAGGATATTCCGGTGGTTCGTGATTTTCCTGATGTGTTTCCTGATGATTTACCTGGTCTTCCTCCCCATCGTCAGGTTGAGTTTGGTATTGATCTCACTCCGTGCGCAACTCCTATTGCCCGAGCTCCGTATCGTCTTGCACCTCCCGAGATGCAAGAGTTGTCCAGCCAGTTACAGGAACTCTTGGAAAAGAGTTTCATCCGACCGAGTTCTTCCCCGTGGGGAGCTCCTATTTTGTTTGTGAAGAAGAAGGACGGAAGTCTTCGCATGTGTATTGATTATCGTGAGCTGAACAAAGTGACCATCAAGAATCGTTATCCTCTTCCTCGCATTGATGATCTCTTTGACCAGCTTCAGGGCTCCAGCTACTATTGGAAGATTGATTTGCGGTCCGGTTATCACCTGTTGCGCGTCAGGGAAGCTGACATTCAGAAGACTGCTTTTCGCACTCGTTATGGCCATTTTGAGTTCTTGGTCATGCCTTTTGGTCTCACTAACGCACCGGCGGTGTTCATGGATTAAATGAACCGCGTTTGCAAACCTTACCTTGATAAGTTCGTCATCGTGTTCATTGACGACATTCTGATTTACTCCAAGAACAAGGCGGATCATGAGGAACATCTACGGTTGGTCTTGGAACTTTTGAGACAGGAGCAGTTGTATGCTAAGTTCTCAAAGTGTGATTTTTGGTTACGTGAAGTTCAATTCCTAGGACATGTGGTGAATGAACTAGGAATTCATGTCGATCCGGCTAAGATCGAAGCTATTAAGGACTGGGAAGCACCAAAGACGCCATCTGAGGTGCGACAATTCCTAGGTCTTGCGGGTTATTATCGTCGTTTCATTGAGGGATTTTCGAAGATCGCTCAACCCCTCACTGCTCTTACCCAGAAGGACCGAAAGTTCGACTGGGATGAACCACAAGAATCAGCATTTCAGATGCTGAAGCTTAAACTTTGTTCTGCACCTATCTTATCCTTACCAGAGGGTACGGATGACTTCGTTGTGTACTGTGACGCTTCTATTCGTGGTCTCGGTTGCGTGTTGATGAAACGCGGGAAAGTTATTGCTTATGCTTCTCGTCAACTCAAAGTTCATGAGAAGAACTACACTACTCATGACTTGGAACTGGGTGCAGTAGTCTTTGCGTTGAAAATCTGGAGACATTACTTGTACGGTACCAAGTGTGAAGTATATACCGATCACAAGAGTCTTCAGCATATTTTCGACTAGAAGGTGTTGAACATGCGGCAGCGTCGCTGGGTAGAACTCCTGAACGATTATGACTGTGCCATAAAATACCATCCTGGCAAGGCGAACGTTGTGGCGGACGCCTTGAGCAGGAAGGAGTCTGCGAATCCTCGTCGTGTTCGAGCCTTACAGCTCACCATTCATTCGTCATTGCCTGACCGAATCCGTTCTGCACAGTTGGAAGCCTTGAAGGAGGAAAACCTTAAGGCTGAAACTATGCACAGTGCTGACAAGCATCTTGAGCTCAGGACCGATGGCTTACACTATTTTGCGGGACGTGTTTGGGTCCCATTGTTCGGGGGATTACGCGAGCTTGTTTTGGATGAATCTCACAAATCCCGGTATTCTATTCACCCTGGCTCCGATAAGATGTATCAGGATTTGAAGATACTTTATTGGTGGCCAAACATGAAAGCTGATATAGCTTCTTATGTCAGCAAATGTTTGACTTGTGCTAAAGTCAAGGTGGAGTATCAGAGGCCGTCTGGTCTCCTGCAACAACCAGAGGTTCCGGAATGGAAGTGGGAGCGAATCAAGATGGATTTTGTCACCAAGCTGCCAAGATCACCTAGTGGTTTTGATATGATCTGGGTGATTGTTGACCGGCTGACAAAATCGGCACGTTTTATACCTATTAAGGAAACCGATGGACTCGAGCGGTTGGCTCGGCTTTACCTTAAGGAGGTGGTTGCTCGGCACGGGGTGCCTGTCTCTATTATCTATGATCGTGATTCTCGTTTTGCTTCGCGATTCTGGAAGGCCCTGCACAAGGCTTTGGGTACTCAGTTGGATATGAGTACAGCTTATCATCCGCAAACTGATGGACATAGTGAGCGGACGATTCAAACCTTGGAAGACATGCTCCGGGCATGTGTTATTGATTTTGGCAAAAGTTGGGAGATCCACCTGCCGTTAGTGGAGTTCTCCTACAATAACAGCTATCACTCTAGTATCAAGGCAGCTCCGTTCGAGGCTCTTTACGGACGGAAATGTCGGTCACCACTTTGTTGGGCAGAGGTGGGCGAGAGCCAGCTCACTGGTCCGGAACTTGTGTACGAAACTTCGGAGAAAATCGTACAGATTCGTCAACGTTTGACTGCTGCACGGGATCGTCAGAAGAGCTATGCCGATCGCCGTCGAAAACCCTTAGAGTTCCAGGTTGGGGACAAAGTACTTCTGAAAGTTTCACCATGGAAGGGCGTCATACGCTTTGGAAAGCGTGGCAAGCTTAACCCTCGTTATGTCGGACCATTCGCAATCCTGGATCGGATTGGACCGGTGGCATACAGACTTGACTTACCAGCGGAGCTCGGTAGTGTGCACAACGTCTTCCATGTGTCTAACTTGAAGAAGTGTTTGGCTGATGAATCTCTCATTGTACCAATGGAGGAGATCAAGGTTGATGATCGTCTTCGCATTGTGGAGGAACCTGTCGAGATTCTCGACTACAAGATTCGTAGCCTTCGTCGGAGTAAAATCCGCATCGTTAAAGTCCATTGGAACTCGAACCGTGGACCGGAGTTCACATGGGAACGGGAGGATCAGATGAAAGCTAAGTATCCTCATCTTTTTCTGAAACGCGCGTTTGAATCGAGGCATGTTACTACTGAAGCGGATTGAATCTCGGGTCGAGATTCCTTTCAACGTGGGGATGATGTGACATCCGGTAATTTCCTTTTCGTTCTGTTCTTTTTCGTTTCTTTCTTTTGGGGCTTTGCGCAATTTTCGGGACGAAAATTCTTTCAACGTGGGGATGATGTGACACCCGGCATGTTTGGCTTAAACATATTAGTAACATCTAAGTCTACCTTAGCGAGAAACGTTTATAAACAGACTTAACTGGGTTAGTTGAGTCGGGTCAAGTTAGGATTGTCCAGGGTACAATGATCTGGAGAATCATTGCGAGTCGTTTTGGTAATACACTAGTACCGGGTTCCGTTGTTGGTGACATTACATGAACTAATTAAGTATATGTGTAGATTATGGGTCGTGTGGTGGATTATATACATAGATGTGTTTAAATGATGTGTAAATGATTATCTATGCTTAAATATGTCAAATATAGATTAAGGATGCATGCTTATGTGTTAAGATGTGTTTGAATGCGTTAAACACGACAAACTGGAAAACTAGTTAAAAAGGAGTTCTGGTTCGACCACTTCGAGTGGTCGAAGGAGAACGTTTGTCTGGTTTGACCCTTTGTAAATGGGCGAACCTGGGAAGTGGAATTTAAAGGATTCCCTTCGACCAGGACAGGGCTCATTCGACCTTGTGTAAGGGTCGAAGGAGGCCACCTTCGACCATTAAATTGGGGCGAAGGAGAAGTAGTATAAATACCAAACTTTGTCATTTTTCATCATTTCACAAACCCTAACCGTCCCAAAACGCTCTCAAACGATCTTAATCACTGAGGAAGGAGTTTTTGCTCTTCTTTTTCATAATCTAACCTATCTACAACATCTAAACAAGAATCCAAGGTGTGTTCTTAATCCTAAACCTTTTTAAAAGCATTTTAATTCGTTTTCATCTAACCCTAATTGTCTGGATCTGTTCTAAGGGTGTTTTTATGATTAAAAACCTTTTAAACATCTTTCTAAATCAAAACATTATCATTTAACATAGGTTTTCATGGTGAATAACATATGTAAATTGTGTATTATGTGGTGTTATGTGTTGTTCAATGATTTGCTGCTGTATCTATGATAGAAACATGATATAGGATTGTTATTGATGCTAGATTATTGTTGTTTAGGGTTAGGATTGGATATGAGGATATTATGGGTATTTGGGGGGTTTTAACGAATCTAGACTTGATGCATGATATTTATGATCAATAGAATTGATAAGAAAAGAGCGAACACTCGACAAACTGAGCATTTCAAGTTGAATATGAATCGATTTCAAAAGTTTCCAAATTGGGTAAATTATTCATGCATGAAAGTGATGTTTCCATAATCTTTACCATTTTAGGATAGGGTTGAAATGGACGTATTATTGGGGGAAATCGGTGGGGTTTTGTAGGGATAAGTTATCCATGCTTGACTGCTGTGTTTGATGATGTTTCGAGTCGTTTTAAATGTGTTTGAAGCGTTTTTAGGAAAATTTGCACAACAGGGGCGAACCTGGCCTCCTTCGACCGATCGAAGGTGCGAAGGAGGGAATCCAGGGTCGAACCTGGGTTTTTGTTGGGCGAACGTGGTAAAACGGGCGAAGGAGGCATCAAACGGTCGAACGAAATGTAAAACGGGCGAAGGAGACTGAAAACGGGCGAAGGAGACTTAAAACTGACTGGTTCGACCGTTCTGATGCAGAAATGAGATTTTTGATACAAACTAAGTGTTTTATGCCTGAACCTTGTGTGTAATCTATGTGTACTTGATTAGTTAGGGTAATGGGTCACCAACGGAATGTCGGGTCGGTCTAGTGTGTCGGTTAAACATTTAAACACGTTTTAAAACATACTTGGTTACGATCTGGACAATCGGGGACTAGATAACCTTATGGTTATTAGTCGGAACACTTATGTGAACATTTTGATAGATCTCCGGTAGAGGGACTATCAAGGGCTTAACATCTTTACTTGTAACCGAAGAACGCTATTTAAGGTGAGTTCACGGCCCCACTTTTACTGCTTTCACTTTTGGGGGAGAAAACATGCGCTAAACTATTTTGGTAACATATGTCATACTATGGTTTTAAACTTTGTATTGCTATACGATCTTTGGAAGTCCCGGGGGAAACCATGAATGTGCGGGAATGCACAACGGGGGAAATGTGGATAGATCTATTGGGCGTGACCTGCCCCACTCGTCGGCTTGGAGGGCCGGGCGGGTGCATATTGTCTCGAACAGGAACATTGGTATCATGCTGAACATTCGGGCTGCTTAAACATGCTAAACATTGCTAAACGTGTCTAGTAATGGTTTCCAATCGTAGTAGTAATAAAACATACGCCTAGCTAGTGTACTTGGTAACATTGATATAGTATGGACATGGTAACGTCTTGGTAACATATTGAACAAACCTGTGAACTCACCAACATTATATGTTGACATCTTTTTGGCATGTTTTTCTCAGGTCGCTAAGGTAGCAACAAATGGAACTAGGCGCACGGGTCTACATTGGCGTCTAGGCATAGTTGCACGTTTTGTAATAAAAGTGTTTTGAATACTTTGGGATACTAGCATAGCTGATTAAATGCTTCTTAAATGCTTCCGCTTATAAAATCGTTGGTTATGTTTCTTTTACGTTTTTCATATAGAGTTGTTTATTGTGATTGTTGACTTGGATCCTGGTTTGTCATGCGCCTCGCGGTAAAACCCCGCAAGTGGTAATTTGAGGGTGTGACATAAAGCTACCCTTATTGCTACCCATGTTTCAGGACAGTGTTAGATAACATCAAGGATAGTCCTTGATCAATGTAGTTTAATATGTGCCTTAAGAAAAAGGACAGATTGAACATATCAATATCAAAACATCTCATGACACAGATCCATGGAGATCATTTTGAAGCGAGTTACATCCAATATCATTCCCTAATGATATCTATGAATTATGATTCTCAAACCATTGAGTTATTCATCTCATGAATACAATCATCTCAATTCACAATAGTCTTACATTCAAATTCATTCCCATGTAATTTGATCGACTACGGATATTTAGAATACTCTTATTCAAGGATTTAAACATACAAATAATGAACACGGTCACAAAATATTTAAATTTGCATTTAACCCATTAAATCAAATAAATATTCAATGTAACTGTTATAGTTCAAAATAAAACACCAATACTAATTACAGATCATGCCCATTGTCTAACAACTCTAAGCCCTATATTTCCAGCATGCTCCTCATGTCTAGCTTGAGGTAAAGGCTTAGTAAAGGGGTTAGCCAGATTTAGATCTGTATGAACTTTGTTCATCACGACGTCTCCACGTTCTACTATTTCTCTAATATAGTGGAACTTGCTGAGTATATGCCTTGCGGTCTGATGTGACCTTGGTTCCTTTGCAAGAGCAATGGCACCAGTGTTGTCACACAGTATCTCGATTGGTTTCTTTATGCTAGGCACAACATCGAGATCGGTAATCAACTTCTTCATCCAGGCAGCCTCCTTTGCAGCATCCGATGCAGCAATGTATTCTGATTCACAGGTGGATTGAGCAACCACACTTTGCTTAGAGCTCTTCCAAGTAACAGCCCCACCATTCAGAATGAAAACATATCCCGTTTGTGATCTTGAGTCATCACGATCAGTCTGGAAGCTTGCATCAGTATAACACTTAACTGACAGCTCCTCCTCCAGTCCTCCATATACTAAGAACATGTCCTTAGTCCTTCTCAGGTACTTAAGAATGTTCTTCACTGCAGCCCAGTGACTCTCTCCTGGATTTTGTTGATATCTACTCGTCATGCTAAGAGCATACGAGACATCAGGTCTAGTACATAACATGGCATACATGATGGAACCAATCGCAGAAGCGTATGGAACACCTTCCATTTTCTTCTTTTCCTCTTCAGTATTTGCACACTGCTTGTTATCAAGAATGGTTCCATGTGCCATGGGCAAGAGCCCCCTTTTTGAGTCTTGCATTGAGAAGCGTCATAAGACCTTATCAATATATGTACTTTGACTCAAACCCAATAACCGCTTTGATCTATCTCTATAAATCTTTATTCCCAGAATATAAGCGGCTTCACCAAGATCTTTCATTGCGAAACATTTACCCAACCAGGTCTTAACATCTTTAAGCATAGGGATATTGTTTCCAATGATTAGTATGTCATCTACATACAGTATAAGAAAAGTGATATAGCTCCCACTAGATTTCTTGTAAACACACGGTTCATCTTCGTTCTTGATAAAACCAAACTCTTTGATTTTCTGATCAAAACGGAGATTCCAGCTGCGAGATGCTTGCTTTAATCCATAGATGGATTTATTCATCTTGCACACCTTATTAGGATTCTTTGGATCGACAAAACCTTCAGGTTGAACCATATAGACATCTTCCAGTAAGTGTCCATTAAGGAACGCGGTTTTGACATCCATCTGCCATATCTCATAGTCATAATATGCAGCAATGGCAAGTAGAATTCTAATAGACTTAAGCATGGCTACCGGCGAGAAAGTTTCCTCATAGTCAATTCCTTGAGTCTGAGTAAAACCTTTCGCTACAAACCTTGCTTTGTAGGTTTGCACATTCCCATCCATGCCAGTCTTCTTCTTGAAGATCCATTTGTTTCCCACAGTCCGACATTCGGTAGGAAGATCAACCAAATCCCAGACTTGGTTATCATACATGGATTGCATCTCTGCATTCATGGCTTCTTGCCATTTCCTGGATTCTGAATCCAAGATTGCAGCTTTGTAAGTAGTAGGCTCAGCTTCATCAATCATGAAGATATCGTCATACCTTACCGGTGCACGACGATCCCTAATACTTTTCCGAACACTTGGTGTTTCTGTTGTTTCTTGAGTCCTCTCAGGCTCAACTTCAACAACTGGATCAGTTACATCTGGTTCTGTCTGAACAGCTGGTTCAGTCACTTGTGATTCTCGAATTTCTTCAAGATCCACATGGTTATCTCCAATCCCTCACGCCAGAAGCTCTTCCTCTAAGAAAGTGCCTCTGCGTTTGGTGAAAATCTTATTTTCAGTGGGGTGGTAGAACAGGTAACCGATCTTCTTACCGTATCCAACGAAAACCACTTTTTCGCCTCTGGGATCTAGTTTATCCGAAGATTCTAGAGTGACATAAGCATTACATCCCCAGACTTTAAGGTAGGATACATGAGGTTTCTTTCCATGCCATATCTCATAAGGCGTTTTAGTAACCCTTTTCATTGGAGCTATATTCACAAGTCTTGCGGCGGTCTCCAAAGCATAACTCCAAAAGGATTTTGGAAGGTTTGTTCGACACATCATTGATCGAATCATATCTAATAGAGTTCGATTTCTCCGCTCAGACACACCATTATGTTTCGGTGTTCCAGGTGGAGTTAGTTGTGAAACTATTCCACAATCCTTTAGATGGTCGATGAATTCCTGACTAAGATATTCACCGCCTCGATCTGATCGAAGCATTTTAATAGTTCTATTTAGCTGATTTTCTACTTCGTTTTGGTATTCCTTGAACTTTTCAAGAGTTTCATGTTTATGCTTCATAAGATAAACATAACCATATCTACTGAAATCATCAGTGAATGTAACAAAGTATCTTTCTCCATGTCTTGACATTGTTCTGAATGGACCGCATACATCTGTATGTACAAGTCCTAACAGATCATTAGCTCTTTCTCCAACATTTGAAAAAGGTGCTTTTGTTAACTTTTCACTTAAGCATGATTCGCATTTTCCAAACGACTCCGAACCTTTGGAATCCAGGATTCCTGCGGTTTTGAGTTGTTTAACACGATTCTCACTTATGTGACCAAGTCTACAATGCCACATATACGTATCATTAAAGTCCAATTTATGACGTTTATGGGAGATATTGCATAACATGTTATCGTTTTGGATTTCTATCTCATAGATCCCATTGTTAGGTTTTGCATCAAAGTAAAATACAACGTTAAAATAAGCAGAAATAAATTCACCATTAAAACGATAATCAAAACCTTGTCTACGCAAAGCATGAAATGAAACAATATTTCTAGTCACACTAGGAATGTAATAAACATTGTTCAAAAAAAGTTCTAAACCAGAAGGTAGTAAAAGAACATATTCTCCTATTGCCTTCACTGCAACTCTTTGTCCATTGCCAACATGGACCTCCAAGTCACCTTGTTTCAGCTTTCTAATCTTTCTTAGTCCCTGCAAAACATTACAAATGTGGAAACCACATCTTGTGTCAAACACCCATATTTTGCCAGAAAAAACAAAGATTTCAATAACATATATACCTGAGGACTCTCCTCCAGAAGCCTTGGCTTGCTTCAGTTCAGCTAAATACTTAGCACAGTTCCTTTTCCAGTGCCCAGTTTCATCACAATGAAAACATTTGGCATCTTTCAAAGGTTTCTTGTTGGCAACAGCTTTGCCCTTTCCCTTCCCTTTGCCTTGATAGCCCTTTTTCTTGGTTTTAGGTTTCTTAATCTGACCCTCCCTGATCATTAGCACTGGTGCAGTTTTGCCAGGTATGTTTACCTAAGCAGTTTTGAGCATCTAATGCAGTTCTGCAAGTGTCTTCTCCATCCCATTCATATTATAGTTCATAATGAACTGGTCATATGACTTGGGCAATGAGTTCAGGATGATATCCCCAGCTAACTCATCGCTCAAGGGGGATTCCAGACGAGCCAAGTGATCAACATATGCCTTCATTTTTAGCACATGAGTGCCAACTGGTGAACCCTCCTGCATACGAGTGGGTATAAGTGATCGCATCACATCAAACCTCTCATGGCGAGCATTTTGTTGGAACATTTCCATCAGATGCTGATTCATGTCATATGCATCCATGTCCTCTATTGTCCTTTGAAGTTCAGGGATCATGGAAGCCAGCATCAGACATGAGACTTTCAAAGAGTCATCAAAATGCTTAGCCCAGGTTTTATAAAGCTCACTCTTGGAATTTATGGGTTCATCAGGGACTGGTTCTTCAAGAACATACAATTTGTTCTCCGCTTTAAGAACAATTTTCAAGTTGCGGTGCCAGTCCATGAAGTTGGAGTGGTTCAGTTTGTCCTTCTCTAAGATGGACTTGAGAGAGAAATGGGAGGTGGAATTGTTTTCAGTTGACATCTACAAAGTTCAATTTTAATGTATTAGTATTTCATGTTTTAAGTATCCTAATTATTTTATGACCCAAAAAGCAAAATTAATTAGGATGAGATCCCGATTCATCAATACACAATGAACTGGCTTAGCACTGTCCACTGGCACGATTAGGTAGGTAAACAACGATTGTTAATTGTGTCCACTACACAACTCTCCCTTTTGGGGTTATCGCTAAAAGCGATGTATGTTTAACCCCAACTATGCCCACTTGTCTAACAAGCGATGTTTGGTCCTTTACTGTTAACCGTAACACCGACCTATGTTACACAGGAACCGCGATGATTACCTTCACTCATGATCAACGCCTAGATGCAGGGTCAGCACTAACATTTGGGTTCGATATAGAATGGAGTGTTAACTCGTTAAGGGTGGCATGAAACATCAATTTAAAATTGGGATTTAATTTTAATATTTACCATAAATATATTGAATGACTCGTTAGCATGATGTGAGTCACACAATAGTTTATAAAATCCAATTTTATATTGTTCGTGATAATTGAAACTCCTTTCAACACTCGACACGGTATAGTTTTAAATACCCTATTTAAACTACGTTGGTCGTATTATCGCGAATGGACTTGTTTTAATATTAATAAAACTCCTTTTATTAAATATGTTTTTCGGTTTTTATAAAACTTGTTTTAATAAAACCGTTGTCATGATTGTGAAAATTTTATTTATTTTGGGTTATCTAAATTATTTACAATAAATAAACCACAACTACAAAACATAATAATAAAATTAAACGAATCGAGCCCTTAATAGGTTGTCCGTTTCATTTTAGTCAGAAACGAAACGAACCAGTCAAAAGGGTTTCAAAACTATTTTTGAT
Source organism: Ambrosia trifida (assembly GCA_028751855.1). Classification (NCBI taxonomy): domain Eukaryota; kingdom Viridiplantae; phylum Streptophyta; class Magnoliopsida; order Asterales; family Asteraceae; genus Ambrosia; species Ambrosia trifida. The sequence goes on along the minus strand of CM054128.1, from coordinate 55,921,169 downwards.
ATAGCTCCCACTTGACCCGAGATCTCTATCTTCATGGAACCTGTTCGCCTTTTTATCTTCGCCTTGATCTTGTACTTGTAGGATTACAAATAAATTTGAAATACAAATAAAACAAATCTATTCTAATCCTATCTATTACACCGGATCCAATATTTGTAATAAAAAATACAAATCAATAAAAAAAACTAAAACATAACAAACACAACCATGACAAGGGTTAAAATACCTAGGGCTCGATTCACATCACAATCCATGAACAACAAAAATCTTTTGATCTTTTGTCAAAAAAAAAAAAAAAATTTGACAAATAAAACATAGATCAAAATTATAACTTTACCATCTATACGCGCGTAACCGTGGCTCTGATACCACTGTTGGGAATCATGGTATCAAATACACAGCGGAAGCAGTTTTATTTATTAATAAAATCGATTATATACAATATATAATATGAGCCGATTATATATATATATATATATAAAATATATGTTTAATTTTATTAATCCAATTAACAAAATATTCTCAATCAGGATCTTGGTTAAACACGTATAAACAAATAAATTATAAACAACCATAGGGGGTTTAGTAATCAACCTTTGACGACTACACCGGAATTGTAACACGCGGGTTACAACGAATCCTCGCTAGTAGGAAGTTCACACCCGAGCACTGGCCAACCGATAGCAACACTTTGCAAGGTGGAGGCGGCAATGGTGGTGGTTTGCGGCGGACAAAGGGGCGACGGCTCCTAAGGGTGGCCGCAAATCTTGAGAGGAGACAAGTGTTATGTTGTTTTATCTTTTTCAAAACATATGTGATTAGAGTTTGATCTATCACACCTATTTATATAGATAAAAGGCACTTGACCACTTAATTAGTCAAAGTCATTCACTTGACCATTTGACTAGTCAAGGACTTGACCAATTAATTAGTCAAAGTCATACACTTGAACATTTGACTAGTCAAAGACTTGACCACTTAATTAGTCAAAGTCACACACTTGACCATTTGACTAATCAAAGTGTAAACTTTACTATTTAGTCCCTCGAGTTCAAAACTATTATTATTTCAGAAATAATAATCCACCAACACATGAACTTATCTGATTCGTGTACCAACGTGTAACTCTTCGGATCGTACCGGGTCGGGTTACGTTGACCTCGACTTTTAATTACATCGGACATACTATATATCCAACATGACACACTCCAAAAAAACGTTTTGAGTTTATCATTTGGTCTACTATATAAGCTCATTAAATTGTTATAAGCTTTTGATCACCAGCTTGTAATGTTTGGGATTACCACTTTAAAAATGTGCACATCTGACTTAGCAAATCACCTTAATTGACTTTGGGTGTAGTGGCAGACCATGAATTTTTTTCATGGGGCCGGCCGGAATTTTTTAGAGTCGTTTATTTATTGCTATATAATAGTTTTTTGGTCCACTCAGGTCCGGTTCGGGTATTCCAAACGCTTGATTGACTATTTTCTCTTTATTCATTACTTTTCTATCTTCTATGTAGAGCAATGGCGGAATGATAAGTTGTTAAACAGAGGGCCACAAAAAAAATTATTTTTCGCTCATTACTCAAGAGTCTTTCGTTTTCGTATACTTATTTCGTTATATATATATATATATATATATATATTTGAAAGGCTTAGTTTAGTGGAAATCCTTTTACAACCCTAACCTAGCGGTCCCAAGTTCGAATCCCTACCCACACACCGGTGTCCTCCTTGCCTAAGCTCAAACCGTCACAGGGAATTTTTTTGTGATGTGCATGGATCAAACCTGTGACCTACCCTATATTAATTTGACATATTAGTTTTTGTGCTTATTAAAAATAAAAACTTATCGATAAATGTTGAATAATATAACTAACACTATATTAATTTGACATATTAGTTTCTGGTGATTCGGGCTAGAAGATGCTTATTAATTTTGGGGATGTCGTGTTTTCCTTTTATAACCTTTGAAAACATGATGTTTTATAAATTCCAAGCATACCGCTTCGATGTGATTATTTTCATGTATATCTCGATTTAAATTTTACTTAAAACCGAGTTATGATTGTTATTAGAATGCTACAGAAATTTACAATCCTGCCGGGTAGCACGGGTTTCCCACTAGTTCATTGTGATTGATGTAGTTTATTATGTGAGGTGTTTAACCCCACGACGCGGGGTGGGAAATGAGTATTACTAATTGACACAGTGTTGTGTTTTTTTAGCAATGTCTTATATGATCTACAAATGGGTATTACTAATCTGAGTTTATTTTTATTATCAAAACTAACCTCCAAAAGCAGAAGGAATAGAAATTGAACAAAACATAGAGATAAATGATGAATTTAATCTAAAGTGTTGAGACGAGGATAGAACATTATAAACCAAATGAGAATACTTTCTCTCGTTGTAGATGTCACCGTTAGAAAAAGAGCATAAGTGTATGTGTAGTGGTGGGGGTTATGAGTATTAAAATACTAAAAAGTAATAGAATGGGGGGTTATGGGGCTTTATGAAAAAAGATGGTGTAGTGGGAAGGGGGGTTATGGGACTTTATAAATGATTGGGTAATCATTGGTTAAATTATTATTTTCTTATTTAAATAATAATATTAAATAGTTTAAATATTTCATTAAATATATAAAAATTACAAATACTAAAAAAAATTATAAATACTAAAAAAAATTACAAATACTAAAAAAAAAATACAAATACTCATAGGTTATATTTTTTCTCGATTTTAGCCTTTTGCTTCAAACACATTTCCAAGGCCTTGCCTTCTAGGTGGTCGTGCGGCTGCGTGTAAAATGCAAAATCGCGCTCAAATTGTCGATCCCTCATAATATCAACCACCTCTCGATTTTCTTGGATACGCTGTGCCCCGATGTCGCGTATGTCTTGGAGCCGCTGGTTCATCTCAGCAAACGTCGGGATTAACTCGTTCACCCCCGACGACGAAGAGTCCGCCCGTGCGGCTCGAGCAGCCCGTCGATCGGTCGGACGAGGTATCTCCTCCGCCCCTCCTCCCCTGCAAAAAACGCATTTTTTTCGGCGTTTAGGTCGACGAAACGCGCGTCAGACGTAGGGGTCCCGGTATCAGCCGACTCAGAGGTCTTCGACTTCTTTCTGGCCCTAGATGAAGAAGTTCCATCCGTTGGGCGGACGGTGTGCCATTTGGAGCAGTCTTTCAGCAGGCGCCAAACCCTCAAGTACGGAAAATTCCTGTATTCTTGTTTATATTCATCCAAAGCCGCCTCCAAAATCTGCTTGTCGCTTTGGCCAGTTTTCCACCCAAACCGGGTGCGTTGATAAATACCTTGAAAGTTTGTGCATTTAAAGTTGATATCAGTCCACTTGCCTGATATCGAATCGTTCTCCCGGTAGTTCTCTCCCTTACCAACTAGTTCAAAAAATATTGCTCGGACTCTTCTCTAAAAATCTCCTTTGTTTTGATAGTTCGCTAAAAAAACAAACCAAAAAAATATATAAGTGCCCGTTTAAAAAAATATATGTAAAAAAGATACAACATAATAAAAATATATATCTTACCAACAATAGGATCCTCTGACACGTCAACCCACGCTCGAGCTAACTTGAACAGCTCGTCGTCATCCCATGGTTGTACGTTTTTTTTGGAGCGTGTTTGCGTCTCTTTCCTTTTGTGAGTCCGTCTTCCTCGCCCGGTTGATCGCACAGGATCTTCCTCTTGCTCTTGCACCGGAGGTTGTGTCTCCGGACCTGACTGTGTGTCTTGCCAAGCATTTGAAGACCCGAACATTTGAGATGTCCCAAACACTTGTGTTGAGTCAAACCCACCTCCCATGGGTAGCCCAAAACCCCCTCCCATGTTAATGCTTGATCTCATTTGTGTGATGTATGTATGTAGAGTGTATATATATAGAAGGCACACTAATTTTTTTTTTTTTTTTTTTAAACTTATGACCGTTCAACGGTCAAAAAATAAGATTCTCACACTTTTCCATACCACAATGCTCGCTATGTACAAAACGCTCAAAGTCAAAAACACCCTATAGCGCCCCTCGGGGCGGTGTTGAGGGACGCTATAGACGATTATAACGCCACATAACCCCCCCACTACACATGCCCTAAAGTAGTTTTTAACGTTGCATAAAATCTATTAGAATATTAACCCACAACCAGATAGCATCAACCCATGGCCTCCTCAACTTTTTTCCCCCAACGCTTAGGGGACCGGACACTTCCCGTATTTAACATCGGTACTGCACCATAACACCACTATCACCAAGGCAATACGGCCGCCGATGGTGCTTGTTGTAACATCCCGTAATTTTTACTTTTCATGTATTTTAAATTCGATACTTAACAAATTCCAAGTTCGCCTTTATTCGTTTCTTTTATGTTACTCCTACCAATTCATGACGAGTCGTCTTTATAATTTATCCTATCCAATTTAGGCGTTATAACAAGAAACTTATTTAGTTAAGATCTTAATATATATTTATTTATAAAACATATATATTTCTTTTATAACAAATAGATTAAAAAAAATAAATAAAATAAACGAAAAGCATAATATAGACACTGTGTTGACTTTATCTCCTAATAACAATACAACATCATTTGAATGATGTTAGTTCGTTCCTTTTTTTTTTTCGAGGGCAACAACAGTAACAATACAAGAACCATGATCATTCCATAATAATTAATTTAACCTCCACTTAATCTTCTTCCAACCACCCTAATAACTCTATTTAATACCCAACCAACTCACCCCATCTATAAATACAACCCTCCCCACTCCATAATCTTTTGTTCATCTCTTTTCTCTTTAAAACTCTTTCTAATCTTCAAGGTTTTTGAGCAAACTTCCTGAAAACACATCAGTAAGTTTCTAGGCTCAAACCTTCAATTCTTTTATGTTTTTCCTTCTCTTTTCTATCCAAAACTCCTTGGAGAAACATCTAGGATCTTCCCCATGTTTATCCACATAAGTGTGATAAGGGTAGAACACCTAAAAGAGGTCCCAAATGGGTTTATTTTTCTGAATTGTTTTTTTTTATGTCCTAAGAATGTTTGTTGTGAAGGAACCAACCAAGTCTACTAACAATCTAATGTTAGATGGATTTGTGCTATGGTATTGGTTATACTATGTATTATTATAAACTTACTTTCAATCTTCTATCTTATTATCCTATTATTAATCTTTGGAAGGTTTGTGGTTACACCCTACCTTACCAACTCTCTTGACCCTTCTTGTGCTACGGATTTATCCACACTAGAAAGGGGAAATCCCGTGTCCAAAACCCACGTTTATTCCATAAACGAAGTGGTTATGACATGAACCTATCAAATGGATTCACATTCCTAACCTTATACCATCCGAATCATCTATGATGATTTTGTGCTTGGTCTAACTTAATCTCATGACCATCCGGATTGCCCTAAAGGCAATTTGTGCTTGGTTTGCCTAAAAGGCTTGCTTGACTCTCTTGAATCTATAATCTAAACTCGAACCTAAGACTCTTTATTTTTCTAATTCTAGTTAACCAAGGCTAAGGAACTAATCCCCCAAGACTCATTCTTTTGGAACCTTGCTAAAACGCACCCAAAGGTGAGTTCGTACTTGTCCCCCTTTTATCCTTTACTCTTTGGGGCTCAACATGTATCACTATCAAAACTCAAACGATTTTAAACTCTACAATCTATTATGCTTAGTCTAAAGTCTATCATATTCTAAATTCTATCATGCGCAACCTAAAGTCTATTATATGCTTGTACGCTATGCTATGTAGAATTATTTACTCTAACATACAAATGTTCATATAGTTGACAACCCACCTTGCATGTATAGCGCTATAGGATTGGCTATCCGCCCCCTACATGGGTCATGTTAAGCAAAATTCTTCGTGGCTAGTCGCCGTTTGTATGGTTCTCTTGCATATGCCTATAAGCAAAACTTTATTATACTATGTATGTATGTCAAAACTAGTATGCTCACCAATGCTTTATGTGTTGACGGATATTTTATACATGTTGCAGGAAATATTTGTTGCAAGACATTTCAAGAAAACTACTTAGGATTGGACATAGAAACTCACTCTAGTTCAAGTTGTTATATTCTTGTTGTTGTGTTTTTCGTTATTTAAACTACTTGTATTTCTATTTTTAGACAATAAATGAAATTCTAGCTTTAAACTATATTGTCAAAAAATCTAGTGTCATGAAGTCTTTGAACAATCTACCACTAAGTCCCACCTCGATGATTCCGCCATCGGTTGGGGTGTGACATTTGTAGCAGTTTCGTGAAGGTAAACTGCGTGTTTGACCACGGTTTTTAAACCGTGTGAATTAATAATATTGCAATTATTTGCCTTTATTCTCGATTAATTTAAATTGTCTAAACGGTTTATATAAAACATAAATATATTAATATTAAACATAAGTAAATACAAAATATTAAAACGTAATTAAAAGGTAATTAAAAATACTTAAACATTACGCAAAATTGTCATGCCTCGACATAGTCGAAATTGTTGCGGCATCAAGCCGTATAGTCGACATTCGTCAACTCGATTGCCAACTCCTCCTCAATACCCGGGTGCTCCCCAAGGTGTTTGCGTAGAGGGTGCTCCACTGATCACATTTGTTGTTGAGATCGTCCACTTGCGTTGGGGACTTTCGATCGTGCGGTCGTTGTCACTAACTTGGTGCTTGAAGTCCGCCAATACCCTGTCCCAAAAGGAGTCCCCCACCGAGTGACGGCGACAGGTTGGTTACTGTTGTAGGGTAGGGTCATTCCTTGCATCTTGGTAGCACACCACTAAGGCGATTTCTTCCTCCTCGTTCTAATATGTCATTTTTAGTGTTTAGAGTGGTAACCATGGGTTAAGTGTGAAGTTTTTAGTCACCCACGGTGGGTATTTATACCTCATTTTTTGACCGTTTCACTAGAAAAATTACCGTTGAAAAATTAAATTCGAAACCTATTGTTCTGCCACCGCACCTGCCAATGGTTTGAATTTTGAATGCAAATTTAAATTTGAAAAAATTAAAGTTTATATATATTTTTTAAGGTGGGCAGTTGCCCCCTAGAGTGACCGTTGGTCCACCCATATTTGGGTGTAAGGAGTCTTATACTTACGAAACTCACCACAACTCCTATCTCCGCCATATCAATTAATTCCGCTACTTTTATTTTATCTTCCACAACTTGAAACAACTTGTCAAATCACCGGAAATCCTACATGCTTTGTATGCTTCCCACACCACAATCAATTTTTTGGGTTTAATGCATAAAGTAAAACCACAAAAAAAAAAAAAGTTTTTCAAACACTAATTATACTATAATCCTTTCAGCTTAGTTACACTTTAGTTACCTTATCTTTAACAAAATCATGGATAACTGGTTAGTATTTACATTTTATCACCCTTATAAAAAACTAACTACTCCACAATTTTTAAACGACAATAACTTTTTTGTACATTAATAATTTCTTTAAAAAAAGTATACCATAAAAACGAGCATTTTATTCTATCTAATTTGATATAGTGTTTCTATAGTTTTTTTTAGTTAAAATCATTGACACGTTACGTGTTAACATTGTATAGGGGGTGAGCATGATTGAATCATTAACCGAAATCGAATCAATATCATCCAAAAACTTATTCAACTGAAAACCTATTAACCAAAAACCAAATTAACCACAAATCGATTATCGATTGTTTTTACCATCGTTTAACCAAAATTAGTGAAACAACCATTCATATTTCATATATTTCTAGCTTTTATACATCTAGTTCTTGAATTTCATATATTATAACTCGAAAATTGCTCGAATGGTCCTTGTGGTTTGCTCATATTTCACCTTTAGTCCCCAACTTTTGAAAATAACATTGTAGTCCTTAACTTTTGGTGTTTCTTAACTCGGATAGTCCCTGAAGTAGACGAAGGTTAAATAATACAATTAAGTGAGTGTGAAATTACTAAACTACCCTTACCTTATTAAAAATAAAAAAAATCAATTAATTAATAAAATACAAACATGCCTCATTTAACCCCTTAGCCAATCATTTGTCTCCACCCATTCTTAGTGAGGTCCACCCACTTCATCTTCTTCACCTCATCACCTCCACAAACCACCACCAACACTAACCCAACTTTATCTTCGCCACCTAGACCTATATATATATATATATATATATATATATATATATATATATATATATAGGGTCGAGATCCTGTGCAAAGTGTGTTTTGTGTGAGAAGGGTAAGAAGTGTTTTGGACCATTAGATCATCTTAATCAATGGTTTGGATTAATTAAGTGGCATTTTAGTAATTAGTGTTATATAATTAATAATAAATTACATGGCTGGGGGGTATTAAGGTCATTTAAGCACCCTCATTAATATCAAAAAAATTAATAACCGTATGAATCTCATCTCTCCCATAATTCTCTCTCATAATTGACAAACAATAACCCCTTATTTTTAGCATCTTTCTTTCTCTCTCACCCTCTCTCTCTATCCTCACGCCCAAATCCAGAGATTCAAGAATGGATTTTATCCCTGTTTTCAATTATTCATACAAAAGGTTTGTGCTTTGTGTGACTTTTTCAATTAAATTCCAAAATTTGCATTTTCTTTTAGTGACCTCGACTCCATACGAATCATTACTTACACATTTTATCATCCATGACTAGTATTCCTATTTGAATCTCACAAACACAACTCTGGTTTTGTGTTTTTTTATTATTTTAAACACATGTCTTATTTATTTAGTATGATATACGAACAATTCTATCTTTGACAATTTTATAAAATAATTTTACTATTAAAGCACTTTATAAAATAATTTTATGTGAACCACTGATAATCTTGAACTATTAGTGTAACATACATTAGTTCGATAAAGTGATTTAATAAATAAATAATATAACAAATTAATACTTCACTCGATCGTTACTTACAAAAAGCACATCATTTGGAAGGTTTTGAGTATAAAACACACTATGGAAGATTTTGAATATAAAACACACTCTGTATGGTTTAAGTATAAAACACACTCTGTTCATAGTGTTTTAAAAGTCATAACACTAGGTTGTTTTGTTGTTGGATGGTTTGAGTATAAAACACTTTAAATGGTTTTGAGTATATAACACACTCCGGATGGTTTTGAATATAAAACACACTCTGTTCATGGTGTTATAAAGTCATAACACTAGGTTGTTTTGTTGTTGGATGGTTTGGGTATAAAACACTTTAGATGGTTTTGAGTATAGAACACACTCTGGATGGTTTTGAATAAAACACCATAATATGATATTTTGATGATCGATGTAGTTGAATATGAATTTCAATACGTGAAGGCTGATTCTTTATAAAGAATTCAGTAAAAATTCGTTTAAAATTAAAACAAATGTCCCTAATATTACTCATAATTAATAACAAAATTAATTAGACAATTATCTACTAAAAATAAGATTAGCAATACAAATTACAATGATGCCCTTCTAATTAAAAAAATTGGTTGCCACATGTCACTCTAAGATTAGTTCTCACACTTCTCACACAAAAATGGTTTTGTACATGATCCTAAACCTATATATATATATCAATAATCACAAAAATTTGTCCGTTTTCCCTGAAATTCCCGGCAAGAGTTCCCTCCCTTCCTGAAACCATCATCCCTAACATTCCATCCTCCAACTGAGCCTCCCGGCAAAGAAAAAAAACCTTGTTAACTGAAAATGGCTATCCAAATCAGAAACCCCAAAAGAGCCACCACTTTCCTGAGATCCAACTGATCCCTTTGCCGGAGTGTCTGCAACTCCTTCCTCTTGTGATCCGGATAATAATAATTTAAATATTCCTTACTATGCTAACAATCCATAAATAAATCAGTTAGGTTTTAAAAAATTACCTTGTCGTTAGGCAAAGAAGGTGATGAATCTGGTACAGAACCAATGGGGGGGGGGGGGGGGGGGGGGGGAGGTGCTAGTTGTGATGTACAAGAGAGAGGGTGGTGGTGGTGGAGGTGGGGGTGGTGATTTGTGGAGGTGATGGGGTGGGGAAGATATAGTGAGTGGGCCCCGCTAAGAATTGGTGGAGACATATGATTGGCCAAGGGGTTAAGTGGGTCCTCTATCTATTTTATTAATTAATTAATTTTTTTATTTTTATTAAAGTAAGTTTAATAATTTTATACCAACTTAACTGGATTATTTAACCTTTGTCTACCCCAAGGACTATCTGAGTTAAGAAATACCAAAAGTTGAGAACTACAGATTTAATTTTTAAAAGTTGGGGACTAAGGGTGAAATCTGAGCAAACCACATGGACCATTCGAGCAATTTTCTCTTATAACTCATTTCATTATTCATACATCTATTTCATTTATTTATACATCAGTTTTATATATTTTTAAGCAAAAGTTTTAGTCCAAATTTGGTTTTAGCTGTAAACTGAAATTAAATGAACCAAACCAAAAACCATCAATATAACTGAATAAACTGAACTGATTAAGCAAAAACGATTGGTTAATGAAATAGACTAACCAATGGCTATGATTTCGGCCTCAGTTGAAGATAACAACAGCACTGACAGAATCATGCATACCCTGACAGTTTCTGTGTTTCTCACCGTATCGCGTGTACAATATGCACCCTTCTAGTAATTACAAACGTATGTTTTAACTAAACCAATGTCCTAAATCTACATAGTGAAAGGCTAAGCTGACCAAGCCATGGTTAAATTACACAAAGATGGCATTCCACTAATTATATATGCTAAACAACTCCCTAAGTTGACTTACCAAAAAATATCAAACCTGACCAGTTGGTCCATAGTGATATTTTACTAGCGTGCGCTAACTCCATATAAGCTTGCAATGAGATAGTAGTAGAGTGGTTGGAGGAAGATTTAGTGTGTCTTGTGACCCAGGTTTGATTTCCACTCTTTCCATTATTTTATGAGGCATCCAGGTGAAGAGTGAATACCGGTGGCACCGGTTCGACTTGGAAGTGAGGTGAGGTTTTACCAATTATTCCACTGTCGTGCCTTCGGGCGGGTGGAAGTCGGGTTTTCGCGCATCTGGGAGAGCCAAGGGGTTGGCAGAGGTCGAATAGTCGACCTTGGCTATAGCGCCCGGTGTCACGGTGGTTGGCACATCGTTCAATGTCGCTTAAAAAAACCACCTCCCTCAGCTGGTGTGGTGAAAATTTACTAAAAACATAACATATGATATGACCGACTTATACCGTGCCATGAAAAATACATAATAATATACAAGGTAATGTTCATATATAAAGAGTGGTTTTTTTTGTGTGAAGTATGTTAAAATATTAATATCTATATTTACATTTTGATACTTCAATATGTTTTTTTTTTTATAAAATTCTTTTTATATTTTATATACATTTTATTTTTATATTTTGCTTAAGTATTTTTTTTCAGGTTGGGCTAATTGGCTGAGGTCCAAGAAGAGAGGAGCATGCTTGGTTGATATAGTCCAGAGTTTGGCCCATTCTGTTGGCCCAGTTCGTAGCCCACTCGGGTGTCTTGCTGATGTGGCGATCTGTGGCTAAGAAGCACAATCAATATGGAGCGTTGGACCTGGTAGATTGCAGCCGTTGGATCTATTGAAGAAACACAACACCTCAGCTATAAATGGCTTTGGTGTTCGTTCCTTTGTCACTTTTGCATCTCTATTGTTTCAGTATTACTCTCAAATACTCTCACATTCTAGGGTTTCTGTTATAGGCGATCATTGTTATCTTGATCTTGTTATTGGATCTATCTCATATCTTATAATAGATTAATGTGGTCTAGTATGTAAACCAGTAGAGTTGTGATAGGGAGTTTTTATTTTTGTGATCTGTTTGTTAATCAGATCAGTCGTTTTAGAGTTGTAATTGTCTTGAATCTTGTTGAACTCTTTGTGATTTAAAAAGCTTTGACACCGAGTTCTGTACATGATCCATGTTTTGTAACAAAGTATAAAAAGTGTTTATGATCATCAGATTTATAAATGGAGGATGGAGATTGATCATAAAATTTTAATATGTATTATAATTTTAATTGTTTAATTTGACTAGATAGAGGTATAATAATAATTTGGTGTGTTATAAATTTAAAAATCCACATGAACCTGTCTTTTTTAAACGCCAATAACTTTTTTATACGCAATAGCTTTTTAAAAAATACACATAATAACGAATGTTTTTTAATTATTAATAGGGAAATTGGATTTTAACACCCTAAACTATTGACAATTGGCTGCTGACGCACTGAACTACAAAATTGAACAACACCGCACTGTACTTTTAACTTATTGGCCTATATCACCCTCAGACTAACCATGGTTAATTTTTGCTGACCTGGCATGGGGAATAAGTTGATGTGGCATGGACACATCACCTGCCACGTCAGCAAAAATGGACACGTCACCATGCTACCTCAGCAAAAATTAACCATGGTTAGTTTGAGGGTGATACATGACAATAAGTTAAAAGTACAGTGCGGTGTTGGTCAATTTTGTAGTTCAGTGCGTCATCGGCCAATTGTCAATAGTTCAGGGTGTTTAAATCCAATTTTCCTTATTAATATGACTACCATATTACTATACACACACACACACATAAAAATTACGTTTAAACTTGATGTATGTGTCTTGTTTTATAAGACACAGTAAAATTGGTCTAATTTATGTAAAAAATAGTAAAACTAGTCTAATTCATATAAAGTTAAAGTGTTATATAACAATCACTAATAATTTGTTATATCGGTTAACCGTAGTGAGTTTTATATGAATCAGATTCGTTGTCATGGTAGATGCTTTCTATCAATCATATAGGCATAACAAATCCCAAAGTACTACTAAGTGAGGTAAACACATAACGCACGTTGTCAAAGCTGAAGTAAAAAGATTTGGTTCGTTGAGTGACGCGTATAAGAGTTGTCTAGCCAGATGCTAGTGTAGTTAATGTGAAAAATTGGAATAGGACAATTAGTTGTTTGTGTCATGGTTTCTTTTGTGTACATTATCACGTAAACCTTGTTTGCTATTTTTTTACGGTATTTTTTGTGATGTATTAGGATGACTAGATGTTTAAGTGGTGTTTTTTTTTTCCGGGAGATATATATTAGCAATGTTTAAAAACATACATTATAATGATTTTTTCATTGTATGATATTAAAACACCAAATCAGATGACAATAAACTCCATTTCAGCTCCACAGTAAAACACTATTCTACAAACAATAGTATTCTTACAAAAATACAACATTATGTGTAGATAATTGAAGCCGATACATTAGTAAACCACGATATACTAACACTAAAACACATACGCTTCTTTAATTAAAAAACACCAATATGTACATGATAAAAAATCATGCAAGAATAAAACACTGTTGTTTTTATATAAAAAACATTAAAAAACAAAATAAAATGACCTTCAAATTATTCTTGTCAAAACAAAACAATCTTTTAAATATCCAAGGCCACATGCAAATTACTTTTGCCCAAAGAAAACACATGAATTAAAATGAGAAAAGACAATCGTATCAAACGAGAAAAAAAACAAACTGAAACGAGGTATGCTAGCAATTAATATGATTGTGAGGGTTGTGTACGTAATGTTAAGTTTTTGTGGGAAATTTTCCCACCAACACCAAAAGTGGGTAAAAACCATTACCAACACATATTATGTGTTAGTCATTATGAAAAAAAAAACATCATCAACCATTACCCACACATATAATAACATGTGTAGGTAAATTATGTGTGGGTAAACATCCCAATTTCTTGTAGTGGTAGTGAAACGACGGATAAATATAAGGTTTTTAATTAATTTTGGTAAATATAAGACGTTTTTAAGGACAAAATGTGGAAAGGGTTTGGGTAGGTATTTTGTGCCTTGACCCAAAACCGGAATAGTATTACCATTTCCTACTATAATATTTTGTGGAATGCAAGAATTAGAAAAGGAGTGAAAATCACATTTCTCGTGCGACACAGTGGATGAGGCTCCGATATCCATGTACTGGGTCGAGTCTTGTAGAGACCTGGTATACAATGCTTACTCGAAATCAGTCATACTGTAAGCCACACATTGTCCCTGTTGAGGTCGTGGGCCTAAGAGGCCAGCCTGTTGGGCAGTATTGGGCCTGTTATTTATGATACTCCTAATTCCTAAACATATCTTTTAGCAAGAAAAGTTGACATAATATTTCCATTGAACTTCTAACTCTTACATTTTATATACATTTTATTATTATATTTTGCATAAGTATTTTTTTTGCAGGCTGGGCTAATTGGTCGAGGTCCAAGAAGAGAGGAGCATGCTTGGTTGATATAGTTTTGAGTTTGGCCCATTCTGTTGGCCCAGTTCGTAACCCACTGGGGTGTCTTGCTGATGTGGCAATCCGTGGCTAAGAAGCACAATCAATATGGAGCATTGGATCTGGTAGATTGCAGCTGTTGGATCTATTGAAGAAACACAACACCTCAGCTATAAATAGCTTCGGTGTTCGTCCCTTTGTCACTTTTGCATCTCTGTTGTTTCAGTATTGCTCTCAAATACTCTCTCACATTCTAGGGTTTCTGTTATAGGCGATCATTGTTATCTTGATCTTGTTATTGGATCTATCTCATATCTTATAATAGATTAGTGTGGTTTAGTCTGTAATCCAGTAGAGTTGTGATAGAGAGTTTTTATTTTTGTGATCTGTTTGTTAATCAGATCAGTTGTTTTAGAGTTATAATTGTCTTGAATCTTGTTGAACTCTTTATGATTGAATAAAGCTTTCGACACCGAGTTCTGTACATGATCCATGTTTTGTAACAAAGTATAAAAAGTGTTTATGATCATCAGATTTATAAATGGAGGATGGAGATTGATCATAAAATTTTAATATGTATTAAAATTTCAATTGTTTAATTTGACTAGATAGAGGTATAATAATAATTTGGTGTGTTATAAATTTAAAAACCCACATGCACCCGTCTTTTTTAAACGCCAATAACTTTTTTATACGCAATAGATTTTTAAAAAAATACACCATAATAACGAACGTTTTTTAATTATTAATATGACTACCATATTACTATATATATATATACACACACACAAAAATTACGTTTAAACTTGATGTATGTGTCTTGTTTTATACAACACAGTAAAATTGGTCTAATTTATGTAAAACATAGTAAAACTAGTCTAATTCATTTAAAAGTTAAAGTGTTATATAACAATCACTTAATAATTTGTTATGTCGGTTAAACGTAGTGTGTTTTATATGAATCAGATTCGTTGTCATGGTAGATGTTTTCTATCAATCATATAGGCATAACAAATCCCAAAGTACTACTAGGTGAGGTAAACACATAACGCACGTTGTCAAAGCTGAAGTAAAAAGATTTGGTTCGTTGAGTGACGCGTATAAGAGTTGTCTAGCTAGATGCTAGTGTAGTTAATGTGAAAAATTGGAATAGGACAATTAGTTGTTTGGGTCATGGTTTCTTTTGTGTACATTATCACGTAAACCTTGTTTGCTATTTTTTATGGTATTTTTTGTGATGTATTAGGATGACTAGATGTTTCAGTGGTGTTTTTTTTTTTTCTGGGAGATATATATTAGTAATGTTTAAAAACATACATTATAATGATCTTTTCATTGTATGATATTAAAACACCAAATCAGATGACATTAAACTCCATTTCAGCTCCACAATAAAACACTATTCTACAAACAATAGTATTCTTACAAAAATACAACATTATGTGTAGATAATTGAAGCCGATACATTAGTAAACCACGATATACTAACACTAAAACACATACGCTTCTGTAATTAAAAAACACCAATATGTACACATAGCCGGCTCTAAGGCAAGTTAACTAAAGCCCTTGCCTTAGGCCACCAATTCTCTAAGGGCCACCAATTTTTGGGAGAAAGGATTTATATATTCATTCTATGTTATTGGTTTACAGAATATAAGCAAGGATCTTTTATGTGATGAATAGAATTAAAGCAATAAAATAATATTAGTTGATTATTAAGTAATTGGTTTAGTACTACACCATACAGTTGATTTAAGGCAACGAAAATAATATTACTTAAATACCGGAAAAGGCCCCGCATTTAGAATTTGCTTTAGACCTTCAAAAGCGCTGAGCCGGCCCTGTAAAGCGTTGAGCCGACCCTGTATGTACATGATAAAAAATCATGCAAGAATGAAACATTGTTGTTTTTAAAACACAATGTTAAACCACACAGTACCAAAACATTATTTATATATTAAAAAACATTAAAAAACAAAATAAAATGACCTGCAAATTATTCTTGTCAAAACAAAACAATCTTTTAAATATCCAAGGCCACATGCAAATTACTTTTGCCCAAAGAAAACACATGAATTAAAATGAGAAAAGACAATCGTATCAAACGAGAAAAAAAAAACTGAAACGAGGTATGCTAGCAATTAATATGATTGTGAGGGTTGTGATAATTTGATTCGTAATACCAGACGAGAAGAAGAGACAAAATCAAATCCCACAAAATACTCCAAATCGTACGTAACGGCATAATTCCCAAAATTGATTAATTGTTCAATTTACTTTTATACCCTTTAATCTAAATACTGATGATTGCCACATGTTAATTTTTTATGGCTTCTTAGCCTTCTTAGAGTTAAGCCTTTGTACCCGAACCTCTTCGTATTTCTACCCTTTACGTCGTATTTCTACATTCTTATTCAATCTTCCACATATTCTTAGGCCAGCCGGGGTGGCCGCGAAACACCGGCCCGACCAAAACTTTCACGCCCGCGATAAAAAATTTCGTGATGGCTATCACGGTGAAAGCAGCCAAAGTTCATCTCCCTTCTCTCACATGGTGGTCCCATCTCTTTGAAAAAACATCCAAAGTAAAAAAAAAATGGAGAAAAAAACAAAGGTGGTGGGTTCCATCTCTATTGTTTTTTATTATAAAAATAGTGATGTGTGTGTTGAAATGAGGTGTTACAAGTTGATTGGGTGTGATGGTTTTAGTGGTAATTGTGAACACCGTCACATGGGTTTAGTGATGGAATGTGATAGAATGAGGTGGCACAAAATGATTAGGTGTGATAGTGTGATGAGTGTGATAAATTTGCTACCACCCCATGTGCCCTTAGTGCATTGGTAAATAAGAGTGCTTTGAGACGGGTTAAAGCACATAAAAAATCATACAAAGTTTTGCCAGGTCAATTTAATTATCAAAACGTACACGTCCCGTAAGTAAATATTAAAACAAGTTGAATAACCAATTGACAAAACCCATGTTAGCATTTCACAGCTCTCTAACCTAGTAGACAGATATATTACTAATTACTAATTGAAGTTAAAAATTCTGGTTATTACATTATATAACCATCCCTGTGAGTTGAGGACTTTAGGGGATGTTTGGTTGATTAACTGCTGATTCATTAAGAGGTCTGAATGGTTAAGTGTTGAATCATTAAGTTGAACCTTTTAATGGTTAGTTTTCTTGTCCCACATTGGTAGGAGAGCCTCATTAAGGTTCAGCTTAATTCAGTGTTTAATGGTTCAGCAACATCTCAAGTCTTAATAGTTCAGCCTTAACTATTCAATTCAGAAACCGAAACCGAAACAAACGCGCTGAATGCTGAACAATTCAGCTCTGAATGGTTCAGAGCCTCATTAAGAGGCTTACGAAACAGCCCCTTAGTCTTCAAATCCATTAACCTAATCTAACATATAAATGGCTCGAAACTGCCAAAACAATAAACTGCCTAAATCCTGCTCTGATTTCATCAACTACAACCATGTGTTTTGAATCCTGTTTTATATATTAAAAGAACTGTTCATAAAAAAACAATGCCTACAAAACAAACTACTTCCATATAAATATTAAATTTTTTTTAAAATTTGCCAACGATAATTAATATCGACCCAACCTAAATAAAGTAGCAAAAAAACATATCAAAGAAAAATTGAGAACGATAAAGAAATAATCAATGGTCTTTCGCGAAACGATCATCCCCCTCATGACCCAGGTGAACACTACTAAGTCGATCTGGTATTCCAAAGTCTAGATGTATTCCCATGCTGTGAAGCATGTCACAGCAAGGAGTTTTAACGTCTGGGTACCCTTTAAGCCGCCTAAGATTATACCACGAGAGTTCATAAACACAATCTTCTTTAAGTCTTTTTATCATACTTTCCTTATGTTGTGCCACAGCCGCAGATGTCCGTGTCTGATCTGGAACAAAAAAGGAGGAATATACGGCTACCTAACATACCCTTATCGCAGCTACAATAAGCACAAGAGATAACATACAGATGATTATGGTGCAATCATCGGCTTCCTTGTGCGAAGAAGATATGGACACAACATGTTCTTCTGTCTTGTCACCATCCTTGGTTACCATCTTGGACTTCTTGTCTTGCTTAGGGCTTGTTTTTTTCGTTTGGGGAATGGATGGATTTATATATATATATTTTTTTTTTGAAGGCTGACTAACCTTAATTGTGAACTTAATCTTAAAATACCATTTACATTATGTTAATTATTCGATTAGCATTTATATTATTTCATTCACTTTCTATATATATGTGTGCGAAAATATATGACTTAACAGCTAACACACGCTTTTAGAATTTTGTATAATAGTTGATCTATTTTTAAATAATTAATATTAACTTTAAATTTATATCAAACAACTAGATTATACCCTAGGAACGTTCTGTGATTAAGAAATCTAATATAACACATCAATTTTACATATGAAATAAACTAATTTGCTTTACCCGCGCGTGCGCACGACACTACATCTCTGTGCACGTCAGTGTGTAGCGCTGACGAAGCCTTCTAGAAGCCTACGCACGTAACCTCGTACATGCCAGCTGTCACCCGACAAAGAAATGGACGTACAACCAATCAGAGGTTGTATTCTCTACTCCATGATCACCTACAGGTACGAGGTACAGAAAAGGATAGAAAGGACGACTACAGGACACGTGGACCAATCGCAGGAGGACGTCGCCAACAATGTCAACAGTCTGCAATCGTACAATACATCTGTCATTCCTATTCCAACCAATCACAAAGCATCCCGAAGGCCTATAAATACCCCTTCTCCCCAAGGAGAAGGATTCATTCACTCTTCAACAGAGAGACCCTTAGAGAAGTCTGGGATAGTTGTGAAAGATAGATTATAGTCGAAACATTGTAACATCTTGTACTCGAGTGTCTGTAATCATCCTAGCAATCATTAATGCTGTCACACCCTCAAATTTCACTGCGGGGTTTATACGGTGAGGCACATGACATACCAGGATTCCATAGCCATAAGTCATATGAACGAACTCTAAATGCTCAAACCATTTAGTTCGTTTTCAAAAACCAAGTTTAGTTAAGCTGCGGAAGCGTAAACGAAATTTAAACCTTTTAAAACCATGCGCAAAACAACGCGCCCAAATTAAAACCATATGAAAGAAAACGTAAAAGCATGATATGTAATTTAGGTGTATGCCCAAGACCCCAGTGCAGTGAAGTGCGCAGTGCTTTCTAATCGTGGCACCAGAAGCTAACTACCTGCTGGTGAGTTCACAAAGTAAGGTAAGTAAAGGTGTAGGTTTCCCAAACCAAGAACAACAGTTAGGTTTTCCAAACCCAAAGTAGTAGTCAAAAACCCAAATGTTCAAATGTCATCAGTTTAAGCGTGTCAGGGGTAGCTAGCCCACTCATTGTAACTAAACATGTGATTATTGGGAACCTTCAGTAATGTGTTAACATACGTTAAACTACCTTAGGAACTAGTGTCTATCAACACTAGCATAACAGATGTGGTCCGAAGTTCATGCCCGTGCTCCCAGCACCGCAAACATGAGGTTGCTGCACAACCTAATAGCGCTATCAACTAATACTCTGTTCGCCTCCAGCGATTAACCCAATAATATGTAAGGACTTTCAGTGATAGAGTGTTTAGTTCACAAAGGACTGTAAAAGTTTTAAACTGATAAAAGCGCAATCCACACAAGGATTTGTAAAACCCGACCCACACAAGGAGTCAAAGCATCTCAAACCCGAGATGTAAAAGTAGTCCCAAACCGGACTAGAAAAGTAAGTAATTCCCAACCAGGAATTAATGTGTGTCTCCAACCAGAGACGCATGCTTTTGAGAAAAAGTAGTGAAACTCACCTTAGTATGCAAGCAAGTAAATCCAAATTCCAAAGTAGGGTGTGCTACCGACTCCCTATTACATGTGTAGCTAAGTGAGTATATGTGTAATATCATTACACCATATAACCCGTTTGTCCAAGACGCTTAAAAGTTCAAAACCGTGTAAGTGACACCTAATGATTCTACATGCATAAGTAAACCCTACGGACCCGTTGGTGAATATGTTGATTACTATCAGTTTTACACTTCATATGCATCTCATATAAGTGTCCATTCAAGTTCATGTCAAATACATATCACATAAGACTCCAAATAGTCACATAAGCACACAATACACAATCTGCGTTTTTAGGACAGATTATGCGCCGTGAAAACTAATTCATTATAAATACTTATCCAGTGAGTTAGACTCCCAAACTTTTACTAAATATTCTAGAGGGTCTACTTGACAAATACATATTTTTAGTTTGTGATAAAACCTTGTAAAGAAATTATGAAAAATCACGCAACACAGCTACATTCAGAAAATACACATAAAAAATCAGATTAGTAGAAAAATTCCCAGAAATCGTGTGTTCATCCAAACGGGACGAATTCATTTGGAAAAGCCAAGTTATTACAATGTTAACCTACTGTCCAAATTTCATAACTTAATTCATTTTAAAACTCGAGTTATGATTGTTTAAAGTTGACTTAGTTTGTTAATCCGAAAATCTGATATGACCTTTAATCAAAGAAAATTCCAAAAACTTATCAAACGACGTCCAAATCAGACGATTTTACCCATTATGAAAAGATAAGAGCATGTAAAATACAATCATGCAAAGAAATATCAAAACCAATATGTTTAAGTCATGTAACAGACCCTACAAGTCGACCCAAACATTCTGTCCAGATTTTAATCGTGCCTAAACTCTTATTTAAACTACTCACGTATGCATATAATCGATCAACGATAATCAAAAACCATCATAAAACGTTCATAGGACCTAATATGATCAGAACCTATCATAATACATGCAAAACCATAAACCCTAAAGATTTAAACATCATGAACATGTACAACATGCAACCTATCAATTACTAATCGCATAAGATTATGTTTAACCCATTCAATCTTTATAAATCTCAAGTTTTTATTCTTTATGAAAACGTTTCAGACCTGGAAAAAAATAGTTATAAGGTTTTAATAACATATTAAGGAAGATTAAAACACAAAAGATTGAATGTTATACCGCAAGCCCTTCAAAACAATCAACCGAATGCTCTCCAAGCTTCCCGATCGATGTTCTTGCGCCTTAGCAGGTGTTAGGGGTTGATATTTTCGTAATAGGGCAGTAGGGGGCGATTAGGGTTTGAGTTTAGGGGATACAAGAGGCTTAAGGTTGCTTAAATAATGTTTTAAGTCGGTTTGGTGGAACCTGACACTCGCATGCGGCCGCTCGGAGGCAGTGAGCGGCCGCTCACTCCCCTTCGGCCCGCGTCGGGTGGTTTGCTTCGTCGTACAACGTGTATTTATTGATGTTTTCACTATTTTGGACCATAACAAGTGTAATCCCATGTGTTAAGACCCCAACGATCCTACCGGTCCACCCATTACGATTTTTATTAACTTTTTCGGTTTATGTTCACGTAATCACGTACAGTTTGCACGTAGTTTCACAGAGTATCATAGAAGCACATAATTGCAATCAATCTCAATCAATTAATTCACAATTATTTAATTCCATCATTCACCAACGTCCGAGGTTCACTACTCATGTATACAGTCTGGTAATTCCCCGAATTACCACTTTATGCAGTTATTAACCTATAACTGTGCAACGTGTGTCCTCTCTAGCTAACCCTAGTTAAGTAGAATGCAAGGAATGTAACTAGAGTTTAGTTAAAGTGAGAACCTAAAATTGCGGAGTATCACATCATCCCCAAGTTGAAAAGAATTTCGTTCCGAAATTCAGTAAGTAAATAGTTAAGCCAGCTTAATAATGTGTGCTTGGTTCCTGGATGTCACATCATCCCCAAGTTGAAAGGAATTTCACTCCGAAATTCACTTTGAGCAAGCTACTTTATGTTCAGCGTTTGAGCTATGCACAGGTTCAGGTTCAGTAAAGAGGTGTGGATATTGGAGCCGTATCTGATCTCTGCGCTCCCACGTATATTCCGGTCCTAGACGGGAATTCCATCGTACCTTAACAATAGGTATAGTGCTTTGTCTGAGTTTCTTGACGCCCTGCTCAAGAATCTACACTGGTTCTTCCACGAACCGTAGCTGGTCGTCCACATGGATCTCCTCCAATGGCACTACCAGTGTCGTATCCAATAGGCATTTCCTTAGGTTTGATACGTGGAATACATTGTGCACTCCACTGAGTTCATCAGGCAGATTTAACTTGTAAGCTACCGGACCAATCCTTTCGACAATCTTGAATGGTCCAACGTATCGTGGGTTCAACTTCCCCCGGTTTCCAAAGCATATTACACCCTTCCAAGGTGACACCTTTAATAGTACCTTGTCCCCAACCTGGAACTCCAAAGGTTTCCTACGCTTATCAGCATAGCTTTTCTATCGATCACGAGTAGAAACCATCCGGTTTCTGATTTGCACTATCTTCTCAAGTATTGTGCACAAGTACGGTCCTGTTAGTTGGCTATCCCCAACTTCAGTCCAGCAGATGGGAGACCTACACTTGCGTCCATAAAGTGCCTCAAAAGGCGCACACTGAATTGAAGTGTGGTAATTGCTTATCCCAACTGTTGCCAAAATCCGCTACGCACGCTCGTAGCAGATCTTCCAATGTTTGAATGGTACATTCACTTTGTCCATCCGTCTGTGGGTGATAGGCTGTGCTCATATCTAAGTGAGTCCCCAAAACGTTTTGGAGAGTAGTCCAAAAATGAGAAGTGAATCGCGCATCGCGATCAGATATGATAGAAGTAGGCACCCCATGCCTAGAGACTACCTCCTTGATGTAGAGATTGGCCAGTTTCTCCAGCGAGTCGGTTTCTTTTATTGCCAAAAAATGTGCCGATTTGGTTAAACGATCTACAATAACCCAAATCATGTTATGACCAGTTGGCGTTCTAGGGAGCTTTGTGATAAAGTCCATAATGGTAACTGATGTTATACGAGAATTCAATCAAAGGCAAGTGCTTATCCCAAGTGTTGCCAAAATCTGCCACGCACGCTCGTAGCGGATCTTCCAATGTTTGAATGGTACGTTCACTTTGTCCATCCGTCTGTGGGTGATAGGCTGTGCTCATATCCAAGCGAGTCCCCAAAACATTTTGGAGAGTAGTCCAAAAATGAGAAGTGAATCGCGCATCGCGATCAGATATGATAGAAGTAGGCACCCCATGCCTAGAGACTACCTCCTTGATGTAGAGATTGGCCAGTTTCTCCAGCGAGTCGGTTTCTTTTATTGCCAAAAAATGTGCCGATTTGGTTAAACGATCTACGATAACCCAAATCATGTTATGACCAGTTGGCGTTCTAGGAAGCTTTGTGATAAAGTCCATAGAAATTCCGTCCCATTTCCACATAGGGATTTCTGGTTGCTGGAGTAAGCCTGAAGGTTGCTGATATTCGATCTTAACCTTTGCACAAGTCAAGCACTTAATACATAAGTGGCTATCTCAATTTTCATGTTTGGCCACCAGTAAAGAGTTTTGAGATCTTGGTACATCTTGTCCGAACCAGGATGTACCGAATATCGAGAGGTGTGAGCTTCATCGAGCACCAGTTGTCTGAGATCCCCAAAACGTGGTATCCAGACTCGATTCATGAAGTATTGAAGACCATCAGTCTTTAGTTCTAGGTGCTTATTAGCACCATGTAAAGTTTCAAGCCCGATGTTTTCTTCTTTCAAAGCCTCGTCCTGGGCTTCACGTATCTTATTAGGAAGATTAGAATGTATGGTAAGTTGTAAAGCTCGCACCCATTTGGGTTTCGTTTCCTTACGACTAAGGGCATCTGCTACTACATTAGCTTTCCATGGATGATATTTGATGGCACAATCATAATCATTCAGAAGCTCGACCCATCCACGCTGTCGCATATTCAGCTCCTTCTGATCGAATATGTGTTGGAGGCTCTTATGATTAGTGAAGATTGTACACTTTGTTCCATGGAGATAGTGCCTCCAGATCTTTAGAGCAAAAACCACTGCTCCTAGTTCCAAGTCATAGGTGGTGTAATTCTTCTTGTTAGGACAAAGGATTGAGGAAACCACTTTTGCAAACCTTAGTCTAATTCATTCTTCTGTAAATTATTCTAAGTATAGAACTACTGAAGAAAGAAGACACAAGTACTGAAGAAGGATTCAACAAAGACTGAAGAAGATAGATCAGAAGTTCTGAAGTCAAACCAGACAAGTCAACTGAAGAACTACTGAAGACAAACTACTCATCAGTAGTTTGTCATTCATCAGCGCTTGTAATAGAACCTTTTCCACCGCCTTATGTTTTAGTAGTTTAATTGTTTATTATTACTTTATCTTTTTGTACAAGTTCCAAGACTGCAACTTGTTGCAGACTTGCTTTTGTATCAAGGTTCATGCATTTGTAAGTCTATAAATAGATGGGTTCATCCCTCTGTTTTAGACATTGATTTTAATTGAAAACTAAAATCCTTCAAAGCTTATTATTGTTATTTCCATTTCATTAACTGAGAATCTATTTGAGTATTTATTGTCATTCACATTCAATACTTAGATTCTCATTAACTTGTCTTTAGTTTTCAAACATCCAGGGGGAGTAATAACTCTTGTTGATAGTGTAACTTTACATACTTATTCCGCTGTGCAAATCTGATTAAACTTGCTAAACACATAAGTGTTCACAAGCAAGTAAACCTTCAAAGACCATACTGATCCAACAATTGGTATCAGAGCACTGGTTTATCTAATCACATATCAATCTAACACATTGAGAATTAGACACAGGCTCTTATTGATATTCAATAAAGGATTAAAAGTTCAATTTTTCAACATCCATCACTTTAAGAGATATTTAACAAATCAATACTCTTTAAAATGGATCCACATAATACTGGTTCTGCCAATAAACCTGCTATGCTTGTTTCATTCTGAATATAACATATGGCAGAAAAGTATGGATCATACTTTGTCTCAGACCAACACCGGTTGTTGGAAATCTGTGATATATGGTCCTCACAAACCAGTAAACATTAATCTTGAAACTAAAGTTGAAATACCAAAAGACCCAAAAGACTACACAGAAGATGATTTCCTAAAACTTGAGCTTGATGCTAAAGCTTTCTCTATGTTGGCAATGGCACTCCCAAATGAAATCTACTCTGAACTTTTACACTGTGAAAGTGCCAAAGAGCTTTGGGACTGCCTAAAAGAACAGTTTGGAGGAACTGAAGAGGTGATTTCCAACACTAGAGAAATCCTGGCTCAACAATATGAAACATTTACTCACATAAATGGGGAAACTTTAACACAACAATTTGAAAGATTCTCCTCATTAATATCTGAGTTAAAATTAAATGGTCAGACCTATACAAATGTATCTATGCTTCATAGATTTTAAGGTCTTTACCTAAAAAATGGGAAACATATTCTATAGTCCTCAGATCTTCACCAGACTTTAACTCCCTCACTCTTACAAAATTACATGGGAGATTGCTAACTTTTGAAAGAGAAATTGATCAAAAGAAGAAATTGCAAAGTTCTGGTAAAAAAAGCT
Source organism: Ambrosia trifida (assembly GCA_028751855.1). Classification (NCBI taxonomy): domain Eukaryota; kingdom Viridiplantae; phylum Streptophyta; class Magnoliopsida; order Asterales; family Asteraceae; genus Ambrosia; species Ambrosia trifida. Next base: position 55,895,280 of record CM054128.1, on the reverse strand, counting down.
GATGACTATCTACCAGGTAGTATAGCACTATTGGGACAAGACTCACCTACTTGTTCAAATAGTTTTGGATCTTTTGATCACATTGACATAACTGCTGGGATCTCATCAGAAAGATCATTCCTAGGTTATGACAATGATGAATATAGTCAAACTGCTGATAACATGTGTTTTATCATGGATGATTTAAAAAATTTCAGCAGTGATGACTTAGAAGAAATGGACATTCTACACCAAATGGCCATGTTAAGTATAAAAACAAACAAATTTTATAAAAGGCCAGGAAGGAAATTTCCAGGACTAAACAGTTCTACAAAATTGGTTTCGACAAATTTAAGCTTAGATGTCATAAGTGTCAGAAGTTGGGACACTTTGCTAGAGAATGTAGAAGCTCTAGCTACAACCAATCTCAGTCTGGAAATCAGTTTAACCCTAGTTATAATAGGAATAATGGAACACAGGGAAGTGCTGTCACACCCTCAAATTCCACGTGCGGGGTTTTACCGCGAGGCGCATGACAAACCATGATCTAAGTCAACGGTCACAATAAACGACACTATATGATACGTAAAAATGACATAAGCAAACCATTAAGTTTTCATAAATGACCCAACGCTGCGAAAGCGTAAAACTTTATTACAACTCAAAAGCAAAACATGAAAGTCTGATAATACTCAAAATGAAATGCAAATGGATCCTAGACGCCGTGAGACTCCGTGCGCCTATACAATGCTGCTACCTCAACGACCTGAGACAAACATGCTAAAAATGTCAGCAAATAATGCCGGTGAGTTCACATGTTTTTTTTTTTAAGTAAAACGACTCCAAAAGTTTCAAAGAATACCCTTGGCCAAACCAGGCCACATGTATACCAACCAGATGAATACCTGTCACTACTACGATTGGAAAACCATTACTAGACACGAATACATGAATACAAGAATACATGAATACACCTGCCCGAATACAAGAATTCAAGAATACAAGAATACCGCAAGAGACAACAAGCACTCGTCCGACCTCCAGTCGACGAGTGGGGCCGGTCACGCCCAAATAGATCTATCCATATTTCCCCCGTTGTGCAACCACCGCACATTCATGGTTTTCCCCGGGACTTTAACGAATCGTATAGCAACCCAAAAGAATACCCCAACACATAAAGAATTCAAGAATACCAGTACGTAATACCATATAGTAACCAACGATTACCCTGTAAGCTTTACCAATACGAGTACTTAGCAAATCATAGGTTTTATGAATACCAAAACGTGATATGACACATGTTTTATGAATACGAATACGTAAGTTGACACACCTTTTATGAATACGAAAACGTAAGTTGACACACCTTTTATGAATACGAAAACGTAAGTTAACACACCTTTTATGAGTACGAAAACGTAAGTTGACACACGTTTAATGAATACAAGTACCCAACATGTTTTCTCCACCGAAAGCAAAACCAGTAGAAAGTGGGGCCGTGAACTCACCTTAGAGTGCGTCCTCAGTAATATAGAAGTCCGATACGTGTGTGATAGTCCCTACTAGTGGCGGCCTATCAATGAGTTTAAATAAGTGTGATGACTACTAACCCGAAGGCTAATCAGTCCCCAAATTGTCCAAACCGTGACTGTGTATGTTGAAAACATGTTTAAACGTTAAACCGACCAAACCAGACAAAACCCGACATCCCACGTGTTAGCCCCATACAAGATATCATGCACATATGCAATTAAACACTTAGCATGCGCAAACATTCACCCTATCTAGCATAACGCCCAATTAACGCATAAACAAGTCCGAACACGTGTTACCAAGTTATCAGACATGTCACAGGGTTCCTAACATGTTCCTAGGTGTCAAACCGTGTTTCGGGATGTTAAAATATACATACAGCAGCATTACACGCGATTAGGAATCAAACATGCAATTAGGAAAAGTCAACTGGTGATTAGGAGAGTCAAACTAGCGAGTAGGGCTGTAATCACTAGTAATAATGGCGATTGGGCTCCCAATCGCCTATAGTTCAGGCGATTGGGGGCCAATCGCCTATAATAGAGGCGATTAGGAACCCTATTCGCCATTACTGCTCTGTTCCGTCGTTTTGCGCGTTTAACCTTCCAAATCAGATCCGAAACATGTGGAAACACCCAATACCAAACCCAAAACATTAACTCAACTATTTCAAGCAAAAACCCCTAATTTATCATCACCCTAGCCGTCCCGAATGCATGTGTTTTCCCAAAATAGCAATATTATCATGTAAACATCACATCCTCATGCAAAACATACCCTAAATAGCATATATCCAGATTTCATCACATAATGACATTGTCCGACAATATCCTACTGTTCTAGCATCATCCTCAATCCACCATAATCATTCAAACGGGTCAAAACGCCTAATATCAATATTACACATCTATGAACCTTTAAACTCCTAGGTTATCATCATATTAACTCATTTAGATCAGAAACACAATAATAATACAAGAACAATCATGTTTAAACGATAAAAATCCTATCTTGCATGAATACATCACATATAACAAGTATAGAGATTTGGGTTTGTTTAGAAACTGATTTTAATGAGTTTTCAAAGACACAAATGTTTAGAAATCAGGTCTGGACCTTTAGGGATCAAAAAGATATCATTACAAAGGTTTGAGATGAAGAACACACCTTGAAATGGTGAGATTATGAGGTGTAAAGCTTGGAAATGTGATTTCTTGCCCAAAAACGTGTTGCAGAGGTTGGATAAGGTGTGGGGTGGCTTTGAGGTGTATTAGGGTTTCACAAATGATGTTTTGAAACATAAGGGTGGTATTTATAGGCGTTTTTAGTCGTCATATACAGATCAGGCGAGTACAAGGCTGTTACAGGCGATTAGGGCTGTAATCGCTAGTAGTTACTAGCGAATAGCCCCTATTCGCCCATAAGATCCTCCTACTCGCCATTTTACTGGAGATTAGGCTATCCCATATGGCCTAATCACCAATAGCCTATGTATCCGGGTTTTTGGCACGTTAAACCCTATTTTATCATATATAAACACGTTTTCACATACCGACAAGTCATATAATGATTATAAGTACATAATGCATGATAACTAACACGTTCCCATCCGATCACCAATTCCCGGGACTCAAGACTTGCGTGTGTGCAATAAGCCCGACGATTCTACAAATCGCCAATCCTTGTACACATGGTTATGGACCGACACCCAATGATCCCTCGGACCATTTTAACGACTACCGATGATTCCCGGAACCATCATAACGACTCAACTGACCTAGTTAAGTATGTTTGAAAACGTTTTTCGCTAAGGTAGACTTATGTGTTTTATAAAATGTTAACCTAAACGTGCCAGGTGTCACAAGTGCACATTTTGTACAGGCACAAGCTCCACAAATCCAATATGTGCCACAAATACAATATGTACAAATGCCTGCTCAGCAGATGCAGAGCCAACAATCAATCCCTTCTATTCCAGCTGCTCAACAACCTCCACAAACTCAGCATCTCTCACAACAAAGTCTGTTCACCTAAGGGTATGTTGACTGGAGCAGTCTTCCTTTTGACACTACAAAGTGCAATCTCGATGCAGACAACAAAATGTTTGACATCAACTGGGGTGAACCTGACAATGGCAGAAAGAATTTTGCCTTAATGGCATTTGAGGGCTGCACCTCAAAATCTGCCCTATCCCAGGTATCAAAAGAATCTTTAACAAAACTTTGTTCAAACTCATGTAAATAATCTTTTGCTCTCATAAGAGAGACCAATGTGGATTTACAAGGCAAAGCAAATGACTCTGAGAGGAAATTTACTCAGATGAAATGTGATTTAGAAAGAAAACTTGCTGAAAAGGCAAATTAAATTCTAAATTGACTAACAATGCTATTGAAACCCAAGCACAACTTAAAATCATGATAGAAGACCTAGGAAATGTTAGAAAAGAGCTTGCTGACACCAAGGTTGATTATGAAAAATGGGTAGAATCTTGTAAAGGGTACCAACTGCTGCTTAACAAACAAAGTGCATCAAATGTTAGGTTTGGCATAGGGTACAATCACACTGAAACATCAACTGATTTTTCCCCAAAACTACTGAAGATGGGAGAAAAATTGTTTCAAATGAAACTTCTGAAGAGAAAGAATGCACATCTTTTCATGAAAACTTTCTAAAAACTTTAAAAGAATGTTCTTCAGAAGTACTGATAAAATCTGACTTTAAGCCATCAGTAGTTTCATCTACATCAGGAGTTGAGAACCTGAAAACTACTGATGACCTAAATAAAATCAAAACAGTCAGAAATTTGCCTTTAAATGACAAAGAAAAGGCAAAAGAATGTGAAATATGTGGTTTGTTTAACCACAAAACAGAATTTTGTAGATACAGAAAAGGATTTCAGTATAACAAGAAAAATTTACAACTGGTTGTGGGAAAACAACTCAAAAATGATTTTGAAGAAACCTTTTCTCCCAAGAAACAACAACCAGGCAACACCTTTTCTCAGAAAAGGATGAAATCTCAACAACTGTCTTTTTCTCAAAATTCTCTTTCAGTAGTTAGACCTACATCATCAGTAGTTTCACAAACTGCTGATATTAAAGATCTCATGTATATGGTACAAGTACCGATGACCAAGGTAGATGGTGGTCCTCAAAAGGATACCACCATTGCTCTTAATGAAAAATCCATTGCCTAAAAGACATGGATTCCTCAACCTGTTCAAGAACAAACTGTTAATGTTCTCAAGAGCAAACCCAAAGCCAAACTGGCTTGGGTTCCAAAATCTAACTAATTTGCTACTTTGTGTAGAGGGTCTCCAGAGGCTTAAATAGCATTTGGTATGTTGACAGTGGAGGCTCAATGCACATGACAGGATGCAGATACCTGATAAACAATTTTATCAGTCAAAGAGAAGGATCTGTATCCTTTGGGAACAATGCCAAGGGATATGTGCTAGGACATGGCAATGTCTCTTCTGGAAAAATATAGTTTGACAAGGTCAATCTGGTTGAAAACCTTGAGTACAACTTGTTGAGTGTGTCACAAATGTGTGATAAAGGATATTCTTCCTTTTTCACAAAGACAGCATGCAAGATCATATCACCAGAAGGCCAGAAGTTGATAGAGAAGATCATTGAAGATCATACTTTGTTGATAGCCAAAAGATGTGGCAATGTCTATGCAGTGGATATTGAAAAGGACAAAGTACTGAACAACACTGCCTGTTTCTTCTCAAGGGCATCAACTTCAGAGACTGATCTCTGGCACAGGAGACTTGGCCATGTGAACTTTAAAACCATAAATAAAGTCACAAAAATGGGCTTGGTCAGAGGTCTACCCTTGAAAGTATACCAGTGTCAAGAAAACTATGTATCCTGTTTAAAGGGAAAGCAACATAAGTCCTCCTATAAGTCTATTGAAGAATCAAAAACAACTGCATGTCTTCAACTACTCCATATGGACTTATTTGGGCCAGTAAAAATCATGAGCCTTGGTAAGAAGAAGTACTGCTTGTTCATCATTGATGACTATTCAAGGTTCACATGGGTATTCTTCTTATTTTCCAAGGATGAGGCAGCTGAAATCATCAAGTTCTTCATTCTACAAGTAGAGAAACAATACTCTTTATCTGTCAAAGCCATTAGAAGTGATAATGGGACAGAGTTTAGGAACAAAACTCTGGATGAATTCTGTTTGTCTAAGGGGATTATTAGACAATTCAGTGTTCCCAGAACTCCTGAACAAAATGGTGTGGTAGAAAGGAAGAACAGGACATTAATTGAAGCAGCAAGAACCATGTTAGCTGATTCAGGCCTACCATTGTATTTCTGGGCTGAAGCAGTCAATACTGCATGTTATGTTCAAAATAGAGTCCTTGTCAACAAGAGACACTCCAAAACTGCCTATGAAGTTCTTCATGGCATGAAGCCCCTTATCTCCTTTTTCAGGGCTTTTGGATGTCAATGTTTCCTTCTAAACATTAAAGACTCTATTTCAAAGTTTGCTGCTAAAGTTGATTCAGGTTATTTTCTTGGTTACTCTTCCACTAGAAAAGCCTACAAAGTTTTTAACTCAAGAACCAAGATAGTAGAAGAAACACTGAATGTCAAGTTCAATGAGTTAAAACACACTCTTATTCCAGCACATCCTGCTGAACTCTTTAACCTTGACAACTTCCATTTCAGACCTGAAAAGACTGTCACTTCATCTAAACCTACTTATGGTGATCAGGGGTTTGATGATGAGGATCCAACACCATGGACTCCTAATACCGTCATTAAGTCAACTTTCAAACCATCAGAAGTTTCACAAACTTCTGATTCAACAACTGCTGATGTACAAACTCAAACATCTGTTCCAGCTCCTACAACTGCTGAAGATGTTCAAACAGCTGAACCAGACATTATAAACCTCAGTGGTTTGTTTGATGAAGTACAAGAGCCACCTACACCTATCAGTGGTTTACAACAACTGATTAAACACAAAGATCATCCATTGGATCAAATCATGGGTGATATTGCATCAGGTGTTCTCACAAGAAACTAGCTTTCCAACTTTTTCTTCTTCTCAGCATTCATTTCTCAGTTGGAACCTAAGAAGTACCAAGAAGCCCTCAAAGACAACAATTGGGTGCAAGCTATGCAAGATGAGTTGCTCCAATTCAAGAAGCAACAGGTTTGGGAAATCTGTCCCTTACCACCAAACAAACTACCAATTGGCACAAGATGGGTTTTCAGGAACAAACAAGATGAGGCTGGTATGATTATTAAGAACAAGGCAAGACTGGTAGTACAAGGTTACTCTCAAGAAGAAGGAATTGATTATGATGAAACCTTTGCTCCAGTTGCAAGACTTGAAGCCATCAGGTTATTTCTGGCTTATGCTATTTCCAACAAAATTAAAGTTTTTCAAATGGATGTTAAAAGTGCATTTTTGTATGGAAAGATCAAAGAGGAAGTGTATGTCTGTCAGCCACCTGGGTTTGAGGATCCTTCTCATCCCGAGTGGGTGTACAAGCTTGACAAAGCTCTTTATGGGCTAAAACAGGCTCCTAGAGCCTGGTATGAAACACTTTCCAATTTTTTGCTCAAAAATAACTTTACAAGAGGCTCCATTGATAAAACTCTTTTCATTAAACATGTTGAAAATCATGTCTTACTTGTTCAAATTTATGTTGATGATATCATATTTGGTTCAACAAACACAAAATTGTGTGATGAATTTAAGAAACTCATGCAATCAAAATTTGAGATGAGTACAATGGTAGAACTACAATACTTTTTAGGACTGCAGATTAAACAACAAACAAATGGAACTTTTATACATCAATCTAAATATGTTAAAGAATTATTGAACAAATTTTCTTTACAAGACTGTAAATCATGTTCCACTCCCATGACACCAACCACACAAGTTGAACCAGATGATCAAGGAAAACAGGTTGATCAAACCATGTATAGATGTATGATAGGTTCTCTTTTATATTTAACTGCTTCTAGACCAGATATTATGTTTTCAACATGTGTCTGTGCTAGATATCAATTAGCTCCTAGGGAATCACATCTCATTGCAGTCAAAAGAATCTTCAGTTATCTGAAAGGAACTCCTACACTTGGAATTTGGTATCCTGCTTATAACAATACCAACTTAACAACTTTTTCAGATAGTGACTATGCAGGGTGCAAAATGTCAAGAAATTCAACATCTGGTGGTTGTCAATATTTGGGAAACTGTCTAGTGTCCTGGCAATCAAAGAAGCAAACATCTGTTGCAACTTCAACTGCTAAAGCTGAATACATTGCAGCTGCAAGTTGTACATCACAGATACAATGGCTCCAATATCAACTTCTTGATTATGGAATCAAAGAGACCAAGACACCATTGCTTATAGACAGTAAATCTGCCATTAGCATCATTCAAAATCCTGTTCAGTTCTCAAAAACTAAACATATTAAGATCAGGTATCATTTCATAAGGGATTGCTATGAAAAAGGCAAGATTGAAGTAAAGCATGTGACAACAGCTAATCAAATAGCTGACATATTCACAAAACCCCTTGACACATCAACATTTCTGAAGTTAGTATCCATGCTTGGGATGCTAAATTTGTAAGTGTTTCTTTTATTTTTCTGCACATATTTTTATTTTCACTTACATTTGTCTGTCACAAAACTTCTAAAAAACAAAAAGAGAGAAACTACTAATGTACAAAACATCAGTATGGGAATATTGTATGCGCTTAGGATCGTCAAATCTACAAAGATAGTGATCAAACAAGTTTGATTCAGGTGCGGAATCCCTGAATCAATCACAAAATGATAATAATATCAACAAAACAGAGAAATCATCATTAAAAGCTTTTTCTCATTCATAAACAACTTGAATACACGTTTTAATAATGTTTACAATCAAATCAGACGTGAAAATAAGTTGACACAAACACTAGGGAGAGACACAAAACAGGAGGGAATAAAATGACCAACTTCTTACATTCAAAATGAGCTTAACCTATTTATAGGCCTGCACATTCGCCCACTTTGATTGGTCGAATGTGCAGGTTCGCCCAAACAACATGGTCGAACCAAGCTATACATAAACAACTATTCTACCTTCGACCTCCTATCTCTCCTTCGCACCATTAGCACTCCTTCGCACCTTCTGAATTCTTCATTCGCCCACAATTTCTTCCTTCGCCCATTCGATAGAACACAAAACATATGTTAATAGTAATCAAAAGCATTAGTCGCACAAAATGCATCTACAAACTCCCCCTCGACTATTGTTTAGATTGTTTATGCTCTTGGTCCATTATCTTGTTCATAAGCTTTATGCGCAGTTGTTTATTCTGTTCTAACGTCATCACCGGTTCAAACACTTGTTTCGGCTTTTTCTTTTTGACATCAGGAACATCTTGAACCTTAACAAACTTACCAAGCTTCTTATCGTAGTCGCATCCGGCATTAATGTCATGAGCAAAGCACAGAAATACCACACACTGGTATTTACTTGCTTGTTCAGCATCTTTCACATCACTGAATATCGGATTGTAATACAACATAATTATATCCTCATGTGAACAATTAACCAACCACATAGGATCAAATATGTGTATTTTCTTGAAATTCTTTTCACCATCCTTCAATACTATCACAACCTCTGCAATCTTCCAATCATAATACCACCAGATAAAATCTTTCGCAAAGTGTTGAGGAATCTGCAATAGCGGAATATGTTTCAACACTTTCGGTGGTTTGTACTTTAGAGTCACCTTAGGCAAACCGGTAATAGAATCAATGTCTTTCTTGTGAACAATCCGCTTTGGATACTGAGGTTCAAAGAGTTTCCATCTCATCCTGCTTTCCCTCGCCATTTTATCAGCAAAATAGGCAATGTGATCATTTGAAGATCCAGTCAACCTATGTCGACAAATATCATGAATAGCCCAGTACGGGAGAGTCTTCAGATCATGAAATCTGTCAAAATACAATATCCCCTTCTCCCACTTAACGGCAACACACTTCAACTGCTTTATAAACTTCCAACCCAACGCTCTTCCTTTAAACATCTCGTTGTGGAGTTTATAAAAGCTTCCTTGAATCTCTGCTTTCGGACGATTGGCTTCTTTCTCTTTCCATTTCCTCAGTAACTCTTTCAAACTGTCTGATTGTTCAATATTCGGTTTATCATGCCCCTTAAACACTTCGTCAACAAACATATCACTCTTTTCTCTAGCAAGTTTCTCGGCTTTTTCAGTAACTCATCAGTGAATGCAGCAAATCTAGAATCTTTATCTTTCTTGAAATACTCTGGATACTCTTCACTGGTTATATCTTCTATTTCAATCTCCTCGAATGCAGGTATGTCACGATCATCAGAATGATTTCCAGCTTCCTTTTCAGGTAAATTAGGAATCTGGTTGTCAGCCAATAGTTCTTCCAACGTTTTCCCAACCTGCTTAGCCAAACCTTCTAGAATCTCCTTTGATATTGCCGTAGAAACTTCACCGTCTTCTAAATCTGGATCATTATAATCCAATTCAAGCATCCTGTCACTAGATTCAAAGATCTCAGAGAATCTACTGGTCATGTCAATCGTCCAGACTCGATCAGTTAGCATCTGACGATACATCTGTTTATCTTTTTCAGACAATAACTTCAACTTTTCATTCCAAAAGATCGTATCATCATCAACCGATCCTCCAGGAGCTTTAGAACTAGATTCGCCTTCTTTTCCAGATTCACGTTTCTCATACTTATACTTATCTGTATCGTCATCATCATAATCATCATCAAATGCAGAGCTGCTTCCATCACCAGATTCATCATTCGAACCATCATCATCTCCATCATCCTTCTTCTTCTTCTTCTTTTTAGGAGTATTTCCTGCATCTTCATCAAGATCCTCATCATCCTCCTCCTCATTATCAGACGGTTTGAAATCAACCTGCTCCTCATCTTGTTCTATGTCCTCTTCACCTTCTTTCAATTGAGGAGCCCGAGAGTATAAATCTTTAATCAGATTATCCATGCTTTTATTACTCTCTTTTAGCTTCTTATTCTCTTCCTTCAAAGCTATAAACCTTCTGGTGTTTCTTTGCTCATGTTTTAACAATTTCCTATTATCCTTCTGCAACTGTTTAATTTTCTTTTTCAGCACTTCATTGTTCTCATGTGATGTAACAACGACATCCAACATCTTTGTGTCGTTCTTTCTCAATTGATCAATCTCTGTCTGCTGCTTATTTATAATATTCATCATCTCAGTAAGTTTCTGGTTAACAATGTTCATCACATCACTATCCACTGTAACCTTTTGAGCAGAAACTTCAGCAACTTCAGGCGGTTTACCTTTCTTCAACTTCTTCAGTACATTATCTAATGCCTCGTTAAAAGCGTCAACAGGTAAATCAGATCCCTCGTTAAAAGTGGTTGTGGTTTTCTGCTTCTTAGAAGCTGGAGCAGCAACCGGTGATTTCGAGCTTGAAGCAGGTGGCAACTTCTTTCCTGCTACTAAAGACTCAATCTCCCTCGCTCTTTTCTCTGTGGGCTTTAACACTTTTTCCTTCTTCTTGAATTGGGGCTTCTTTGGTTTCTCCCCTTGTACTGGCGATCCAGGAAAATCTCCTGATCCCAAACCTAATCCCTCATCATCTTCATCTAAGTGAATAGGGCTCTTCGTTCTCTGTTCTTCCACTGATCTATTCAGACTAGCAGACTCACCAGCCACAGTGGCCTTGGGCGTGGTGGCTTTTACTGTCTCAGTTTCAGAATCCCAACGTTCATCCTCTTGCGTCTCTTCAGAATCGACTGACCCTTCATCCACAAGGTGTAAACCTTTCTTAGCCATGCGCTTATGCCTTCTCGACACACTCTTCTTCTTAGCAGGCTCAGTCTCAGGAACAACTTCAATCCTGATCTCTTTTTCTTTCGACTTTCCACTCTTGGATCCCACATTCACAACCTGACATTTTCGCTTCGCCTCAGGGTCCACTGGGAATAATGGATCGTCATTATCAGATGCACTGTCAGCATGCCTCACCAAATCTTTACCAGGGTCAACATAATCAATCCTAGCCAAATGACCAAATAAACGTCTAACAGGTGGTCGTTCGTTCACCGGCACGCCTTTGTAAGCCTTCATTCTTGCCAAGGTATTAATGGTCATATGCTCTTGAACTATGATCTGCTTCGGATCCCTCTTCAACTGCTTATACTTGTGATCAAATATCATCTGAAGGAATCTAGGATATAACAGAAACTTCCTAGTCCTTGTACCTCTAACAGGTTCCAATAGATGTTCCATAAGCATCCCTGATACGTTGAACGGTTTGTTCAATATCAGTGCAACCGTCATCGAGCTTATGCTCTTCCTCATCAAGTCATAACCTCCTGCTGCTGAACCAAAGACATGGATCATGACATGTGCCAAATACTTGAACTGGGGACAAAGCTTTCCCTTGTGTAGCGAACCATCAGTAATCGGCCCGTTATACTTCATCCTTAGAAAGCATTTCCTCTGTTCAGTAAAGCTAAGTTCTCTGGGATCTGTCTTTTCATCTTCAAGTTTCAACGCTTCCCTAATATCATTCTCTGAAACAATAATCAGTTGTCCTTGAATCTTGCTAAGCAGAGATGATTCACAATCCCAGAAGTCTATTTTCGCGTTCGTCCAGAACTCTTGTAGCAAGTCTCTGTAAATAATAACAGGTGTAGCAATTGCATCTATCACCCGACTCCTCTTTAGAAACTCAATAATCCCTGTAAACTCGGTGTGCTTCTTCACGTCTCCAAGATAAGCACAACAGTTATGTGCATTCTCGAACGGCAAAATCTCTTCCATTCCTGTCTCAGCAGCTTGTGCAGATGATCCAGCTTGTTTACTAGTTCTTTCCTGTTCAGACATGGTTTATACTGCAAAACAAATCAAGTAAACATGTTAGAAATCGACAAAATAAACAAAAATTGAAAATTTGATAATTGATCTCTACATTCGACCATTCGGAGGTACGAATGAGAGTTTTTGGGGTGCGAATGTGAAGTTTCAAGGGTTCGAATGTGAAATGTTTTTGAAAAATGTTTCATTCGCCCATTTGACTTCATTCGCCCAGACAAACCTTCTCATTCGCCCGTTTTTGCACGTTCGACCGTTCGAAAAGGGCGAAGGTGTCAGTTCTTTATTTCAAATTTCAATTTTGAAATCTAGGCTGTTTTAACTTGTCATTTTGATTCAACCAACACCTAAAACCTCCGATAAATCTTTTCTACACAACAATTTCATCAAACATTCACTGATTATGTGTTTTTATATAACACTAGGGTTCATGACCTGTTTAAGAATCAATTACACAATCTAATGAGTTAAAACCCTATGTTATTGGATAATATCCCCCCTAAAACACTTATTCAGTGAAACCTAATCAAGAACAAGTCTTATAATCATAGTTAAATCCATCAGTTGAACCAGTTAGGGCACAAACTGAAAAGTAGTGACTAAACACTCAAAAGATGATGTTAACCTGTAAAAATTGGTGCAAAATGATCCGGACAATCAGACGAATACAATGATACAATGTAAATGACACGAGCAACAAGTGGACTTAGGATCAGAATTTTTGAAAAATTTTTGTAATGGATCGAATGAGCAGATAAGGGTATTTATAGGCTGCTCATTCGCCCGTTCATAGTGGTCGAATGTGAAGCTTTTGACTCCTTCGCCCCTAATTAAAGGTGCGAATGAGACATAAGGGTTCGAAAGAGAAAAAGTCTTAAGAACTCTCACATTCGCCCAATTCTGAACATACGAATGAACATACGAATGGGCGAAAGTGAACATGAATTTTTGAAAATTTTACCAAATCTCAAAATCGAGTCCCATTCAAAATATTTTCCAACTTTTAAGCATCCGACAATCATATTTTCTCATTTAAAGATTACAAAGCTCAAATGGTTCATCAAGGGTTAGAAAATCGTCATCAACCACCATCAGCTATCAAAAATAAGATAGAAATGTAAAATCTTTTTGGATTTTCTAAAATTTATGTTAAAACACACCTAAAATCTTTTTGAGTTTTGCAATTTTTGACGAGAAATATAAAATGCAGAAATGTAAAGATAAAGCAGTAAATGTTTTGGGATTTCCGGTAAAGGGATCATATCAGTTATTGAGAAATCTGATCACACCATTGATCTTTTGATTATTATCATTAAAGACAATGTGTGATCTGGCAACTGCTGATATTGTGATCCACATAAACTCACATGCAGACTTTTGTGCAGTGCTTTAGACTGATACGATTATGTATAGTATAAACATAATTGTTTGTGGTTCCCACGCACACGACATACTCCCGTATCAAGAAGTAAATGCACAAAGACTCATTGTAAAGCGTGATTATGCTTTTGTCGTCTGTAATTTACAAGGTATAATGCACAGAGGTATACAGGTCAGCAAATTAATGCAACAAAGTAACATGTGCACTCTACTAGGTTGAGGACTGATATCAATCATGATTTGCATTAGTGATTGATACGATGTAATAGATAATCTTTGATTATCATAAAACATGGAAAGTTCCTCAATTCGGTAACTTTAGGATTTGGCATAAAGCTCTTTTAAAAAGACACCCTATCTGATCTAGGTCCGTAATGACTTACAGCAGAAGATCAGAGAGGCTATCCCCAGACAACTAATAACATAACGACCCAAAACCTCCGAGTTTTGTACAAATACCCTATCAAACGAAATTACGGTACTAAGACCATATGCCCATGAGGAGTTCATCCACACAACAATTTGTTTGATATGTATCAGCACATCACTCAGACTCAGACACACGCCCTATATAGCATTACATTTCTTTAGAATGTGTCAGATCCCCACTGATGTACTATCATTTCCCCTTTTTCTCCAGGAAATCATTTTTGGTTTTTCTGTTTTTTATAAATTTTTGAATTTACTGTTCCCAAGGATAAGCTGGAGCATTTCAAATATGTGATTGCCCAGATATCGTTTGTTCACAGAAATCTGACGGCATTAATCTAAGGGAAGAAGATATAGCAGTCAGCAAAGAAATTTTCTAATTTTTATGGATTTTTTTTGAAAATTTTTCAATGTTTTTGGATTTTCGAATTTTTCTGAAAAACAGTAAAACTAAACTAAAAAAGATAAACTGAGGTGGTGATCAGTCTTGTTTTTCTTTAATACCATTAGCTTTCAAAAGATATTCAAATCTCGATTTATCAAAAGCTTTGGTAAAAAGGTCTGCGCGTTGGTAATCAGTGTGGATTTTGACCATATCGATCAACTCTTTAGCATAACAATCACGGATAAAATGGTACTTAATCCGGATATGTTTAGCCTTTGAGTGATTTACTAAGTCTTTTGTTAATGCGATTGCGGCTTCATTATCACAATAAATAGGGGTTTTAAGAAATTGCAAACCGTAGTCCACCATCTGTTGTTGGATCCAAAGAACCTGTGAGCAGCAGCTCGATGCTGAAACGTATTCTGCTTCATATGTGGATAATGCAACTGCGGTCTGTTTCTTGCACTTCCAGGTCACGAGCCTGCTCCCCATAAACTGGCATCCAACCGTTGTGGATTTGCTGTCTTTGTCACTGTAACACCCCAACCGATGGCGGAAACATCGGGATGTCACGTATTGATGATTGTTCAGTAGCTCATGGTAAATAATAAGTTTCAATAATTGATTTAAATACATTACATACGATTGTTCTACAATAATTTGTACATCAAAATAAAAAAAATAAAATACTAGATACACATCTTCAAGCATTAACTCTAATCTTCAAGCAAAGCTATAACCTGAAACATGTTAAATTTGAAAATATTTTGGGTCAACAAAAGTTGGTGAGAATTACATAGGTTTTTGATAATTGAATAAAAATGTTGTGCAATTCATGTGTCATGTCAATCTAGTCCATATGTGAGAACATACTAGAAATAAATCGAGTGCATAATCAACCCTGGTGACTGTTATAATATGATACATCCCATACGCTCATGGTTCACTTGAATATGTTATACGATAACAAACACCCACGCTACCTTTGTAGGAGGCACGTATCCGGGTGGGATTGTCAGTCCAATAGATCTATCAATGTATACCGTCGGCTTGTAAGGAGTTAATGATTATGCTAGAATGGTGCTTACTCTAATCATGCTCAGGACATAATGCAACATAGAAAACACATAGACACATTGATGATTGAATTGCATAAATGATGTTGTAACATGTTTCACCCCAAAAACGGCGATAAATAGAAAAGGGGCTATGTAAAACTCACCTTGATTGTGTTGTTGGTCTTGTAAGAAATCAATGAGAATCAATGAATTACAATGGAACCTAAGATATGGTTATTCAAAATTAGTATTGTCAAACTATTTGGGTATTTCTAGATTTTTTTGGTTCGTTGTCAGACTTTGTGAAATAAATAGTTTGATCCAAGGCATTATTTGCATCACTAGCACCATTCAATTATTTACTGTTAACATTACCTAGTCAAGAAATGTGGTTGGTATATATTTCGATAAACACGAGGTTTATATTAAAATATAATAAACATGTTGCTAACACATGACATAGCTTATAATAATATATATAACTGAAAATATCGAATTTTATAAATAATAGATTAGATATTGTGGATAATTATTATAATGACACAAAAAGATTTAACCAAAATAAACCATTAGTAACATAAAAATGATCTTTGCGGTTTTTAACCAACGAAAAAGTTGTTTTTGCATATAAAAATTAATTAATTAAAATTAGCTTGTTCAAGATTTGTTATTTTCTTTCTTTCGGTCTTACCTTCTCTTACAAGAATCACTTTTAGTAAAAACATAAAATAAAAGGGATATATAAAATACATGTATGAAGGATATATGTTGATTGGTTATGAAGAAGATTAGAAACATGGTAAAGCAATTTCAACGCATTCTATTTAGGACTTAATTAAATAACTTGTATTGTAGATAGGTTAATATGCGACCCAATACATTCATGACTTGTTTATTACAAGTGCAACTCGGAACGTGTTCCGATCGAAAGATGAAAACGAGTAGGATGATAGGGAGTTTACCTTGAAGTGGGGGCTGGGGTTCGGCGCCGGTGGTTCGTCAGACAACGGGGTGGCGATGACGGTTTGAAGGTAGCAGTGTCGACAACACTTTTGCTTGGGTTTGCATATAAGCTTGCATCGCTTAAAGCTGACTGGAACGAAGAATATAAAGGGGTGGGGGTGTTCGGAGTTGCTCGATTAGTGAGAGCCGTGTGAAAATACACAATCGATATATTTGCATATTTTATAGATTAGAAAATAAATGGTTGTTAAAAATGTTTGGTTAACACCCAACGAAAAATCCGGAGAAAATTAGTAGGTAGTTACAGAAAAAGGAAAAAAAATAAAACGTTGACGATTATTTCTTTTCCAATCAAATTAATTACATAATTGCATTCCTACTTTAAAATCATTCAATTTCATTTAAGCCACTATGAATTCATAAGAATTGTTTCCTACTCTTGTAGTCTTTTGTCAAGCTATGTTGTTATAAATATTCATTTATCAATTTATTTTATTTTTAATAACCTCTAAAATATTTATATTAGCATTTTAAATTTATATTGGCATAGTTGAAATTGAATTATTGGAAAAAATCGTTAGTGTTACAGTCACCCCTACTTTTGGGAACTTCGTCCCGAAGTTATTAAAAAAAAAAAACATAGGGTTGAGGGTGATTGGGTAGAAATTAGGTCAACTATGGTTTGGAAAATTTGGGTTAAGGCACGACATGAATTTATAGGTAATAGAATAAACTATTTCGAATAATTTGGATGAGAGGATTGATATGTGTGAGTTTTAAGTGTTGGATCAGGTTGGTCTGAAATAGCAAGGAGAATAAAAATCTAGCAAAACACTAAACTTAAGTTTTAGGAATCCTAAAAGAAATGCATGAGTTGATTGACTATAGAAAGACTAAATGATCTACTAGGTAACTATAGTTTATAATTGGTTATCTACCGAAAACCTTGATAGAATTTCACACTACCTTAACGTACTTGTAAATTCATGATTACGTTCCGGACCGCAATCACCAATTTACCTTACATTAGGGTTTTGTGTCCTTCTATGACTCTACCGATTGTTGAGCAGGTTTGATAGCCTCCACCAGTCGTTGAGCAGGTTGTAGGGCCTCTCCTGACTGTTGGAAAGACATGATGACCTCTACCAATCGTTGAGTAGGTTATTTGGTAAGCAAGTTTATAAGTATAACGAGTATGGTTTAGATATGGCCGATGAGTCTAGGTGTGATTATAGCAAATAGTTCATAATTAGCTACTTATGTTTTCAAGTAAAGAAAACAAAATATAGTAGATAATCAAATCCTCATGTATCACTAAGAATCAAGTTGTATGCAACAAACAATCAAGTTTTCAATAGTTTGGTTATCATAGAGATCAAGTTCATGTTCAAGATGGTAAAGAATATGAATTTAGTTCTTGAGAGGATGATGAAGAACTCAAAGTATCATCAAGGTTATGAAAGATAGTGCACGTGAAAATAGTTAATAAAGGGTTTGCTTATAGGTTTTCAAAGAGGCACAAATAGTAAGGAGATTATTTAGCAGCATGAATCGTGGGGTTTGAATTAAATATTAAAATCGAACGTATGAGAAAACACGATTGTGGTGAACACCAAAAATCGTAAAAGTTCGAACATGTTGAAAATAAGTAGGTGTCAAAGGGGGAATTGGAGATTAAATTTTGTTCATAAGGATGGAAAGATTTTTTTTTTTCAAGATCATATGTTACCCCAGTAAATTGTTACATAAACATTTGATATTTAGAAATTAAGTTTGTGGAATAAAAGGCTTTTTGATAAAAAAATTTTATTTGCTATAGTTTGTGAAATTCTCAGGTGATGAATATTTGACAAAATTTAGTATTCTTCAGTGTTGGTGTTAGAGTATCTCCTATAAACAGGTTATAAGATTATAGTTTGAACAAGGATTTTAAAATCTTGAATATGATGAAATTTTATGGTTGAGGGTGCCTCTAGAAAAAAAAAATGTAGGGGAACGTTTAAAATAAAATTGGCTAGATACATCAAAGGTAATAGATTTTTTTTTTTTAAATATGTAACATGTTGTAAAGAGAAACATGTTATTTGGGTTAGACGTTGAAAATAATTAAACGTATAGGTAATATTATAAGTTTGTAAAATAAAGTGTGGTTGTGAAATCCACAAATGATTTATGAAATTTAGGCTAACAAAGGCATTATATAAGAAAGAAAATAGATTCGAATTGCAAAAATTTTGAGATTCAAAACTTAGAATTTAAACAGGAGTGGGGGGTATAAATGAAAATGAAACACAAAGATTGTATTCGTTTATCCTTGTATAAACGAAAACGTTGATTTACAAGGCAGATCAGATCTAAGCCCAAGGAATTTGCCCTAATAATCCAGGGGTACGTTAGGATTGCAACAAGTAAGTGAAAGGGAGTAGGCAAGACCAAGCTAGGGTAAGAATAAGGAGGAGGATAGGGATAGAGATGAGGATAAGGTAGAGCTACAAGCAACTGAAGCAAGTACTGGTTAAAGACCTAAGGCTATAGACTAGATTATTTTTCTAATAACCTAATTCCCTATAACCAAGGCTCTGATACCAATCTGTAACACCCCAACCGATGGCGGAAACATCGGGATGTCACATATTGATGATTGTTCAGTAGCTCATGGTAAATAATATGTTTCAATAATTGATTTAAATACATTACATACGATTGTTCTACAATAATTTGTACATCAAAATAAAAAAAAATAAAATACTAGATACACATCTTCAAGCATTAACTCTAATCTTCAAGCAAAGCTATAACCTGAAACATGTTAAATTTGAAAATATTTTGGGTCAACAAAAGTTGGTGAGAATTACATAGGTTTTTGATAATTGAATAAAAATGTTGTGCAATTCATGTGTCATGTCAATCTAGTCCATATGTGAGAACATACTAGAAATAAATCGAGTGCATAATCAACCCTGGTGACTGTTATAATATGATACATCCCATACGCTCATGGTTCACTTGAATATGTTATACGATAACAAACACCCACGCTACCTTTGTAGGAGGCACGTATCCGGGTGGGATTGTCAGTCCAATAGATCTATCAATGTATACCGTCGGCTTGTACGGAGTTAATGATTATGCTAGAATGGTGCTTACTCTAATCATGCTCAGGACATAATGCAACATAGAAAACACATAGACACATTGATGATTGAATTGCATAAATGATGTTGTAACATGTTTCACCCCAAAAACGGTGATAAATAGAAAAGGGGCTATGTAAAACTCACCTTGATTGTGTTGTTGGTCTTGTAAGAAATCAATGAGAATCAATGAATTACAATGGAACCTAAGATATGGTTATTCAAAATTAGTATTGTCAAACTATTTGGGTATTTCTAGATTTTTTTGGTTCGTTGTCAGACTTTGTGAAATAAATAGTTTGATCCAAGGCATTATTTGCATCACTAGCACCATTCAATTATTTACTGTTAACATTACCTAGTCAAGAAATGTGGTTGGTATATATTTCGATAAACACGAGGTTTATATTAAAATATAATAAACATGTTGCTAACACATGACATAGCTTATAATAATATATATAACCGAAAATATCGAATTTTATAAATAATAGACTAGATATTGTGGATAATTATTATAATGATACAAAAAGATTTAACCAAAATAAACCATTAGTAACATAAAAATGATCTTTGCGGTTTTTAACCAACGAAAAAGTTGTTTTTGCATATAAAAATTAATTAATTAAAATTAGCTTGTTCAAGATTTGTTATTTTCTTTCTTTCGGTCTTACCTTCTCTTACAAGAATCACTTTTAGTAAAAACATAAAATAAAAGGGATATATAAAATACATGTATGAAGGATATATGTTGATTGGTTATGAAGAAGATTAGAAACATGGTAAAGCAATTTCAACGCATTCTATTTAGGACTTAATTAAATAACTTGTATTGTAGATAGGTTAATATGCGACCCAATACATTCATGACTTGTTTATTACAAGTGCAACTCGGAACGTGTTCCGATCGAAAGATGAAAACGAGTAGGATGATAGGGAGTTTACCTTGAAGTGGGGGCTGGGGTTCGGCGCCGGTGGTTCGTCAGACAACGGGGTGGCGACGACGGTTTGAAGGTAGCAGTGTCGACAACACTTTTGCTTGGGTTTGCACATAAGCTTGCATCACTTAAAGCTGACTGGAACGAAGAATATAAAGGGGTGGGGGTGTTCGGAGTTGCTCGATTAGTGAGAGCCGTGTGAAAATACACAATTGATATATTTGCATATTTTATAGATTAGAAAATAAATGGTTGTTAAAAATGTTTGGTTAACACCCAACGAAAAATCCGGAGAAAATTAGTAGGTAGTTACAGAAAAAGGAAAAAAAATAAAACGTTGACGATTATTTCTTTTCCAATCAAATTAATTACATAATTGCATTCCTACTTTAAAATCATTCAATTTCATTTAAGCCACTATGAATTCATAAGAATTGTTTCCTACTCTTGTAGTCTTTTGTCAAGCTATGTTGTTATAAATATTCATTTATCAATTTATTTTATTTTTAATAACCTCTAAAATATTTATATTAGCATTTTAAATTTATATTGGCATAGTTGAAATTGAATTATTGGAAAAAATCGTTAGTGTTACAGTCACAGCCGCCCCAATTTGCATCACTAAAAGCGATTAGGTCAGAATTATCATCATTAGGGTACCATAGTCCTCTCGGCGGACAACCCTTCAGATATCTAAGGATACGTTTGACAGCTGCAAGATGACTCTGTTTCGGCTTCGATTGATAACGTGCACAGAGACATGTGGCAAACATTATATCAGGTCTGGAGGCGGTGAGATACATCAGAGATCTGACGATTGCTCTGTATGTAAATGGATCAGTTAGCTCCCCCTTAGCGCCAACTCCAATCCCGTGAGTTGTATTGGGGTATCCATCGGCTTCGAATCATCCATCTGGAATCGGCTCAAGACTTCAGAAACGTATTTCGTCTGGTGAATAAAGATCCCCGTTGGTCTTTGTTCCACCTGCAAGCCTAGGAAAAACTGCATCTCTCCCATTGTGCTCATCTCGAACTTTTCCTGCATAACACGTTAAAATTCTCTGCACAGAAGTTCGTTAATAGACCCAAATATAATATCGTCAACATAAATCTGGACTAGAAGCAAGTCATCGCCTATTCGTTTAGTGAACAGTGTGCAATCTACCAAACCTCGCTTGAATCCTTTTGAAAGAAGATATGTGCTCAGCTCCTCATACCATTGCCTTAGAGCCTGGTGCAACCCGTAGAGAGCTTTGTTCAAAACGTAGACCTTATCCAGGTGAATAGGATCTTCAAAGCCTGGTGGTTGACCTACGTATACTTCCTCCTTGACCACACCGTAAAGAAATGCGCTCTTGACATCCATTTCATACACCTTAAATTTCTTGAATGATGCAAACGCTAGAAACATTCGAATTGCCTCTAAGCGTGCAACTGGTGCATAGATTTCGTTGTAATCGATTTCCTCCACTTGATGAAATCCTTGTACAACCAAACGAGCTTTGTTTCTTACGATCACTCCTCTATCATCCTTTTTGCATTTAAAAACCCACTTCATTCCAATCTTCTTTCTTCCCGGGGGCAAATCTGTCAGTGTCCAGACTCCAAGTTTCTGAAACTGCAACAACTCTTCTTGCATTGCTTCTACCCAAGCGTCGTCCAAAAGAGCATCCTTGTAAGTTCGCGGCTCCACCTGCGAAACATAACAAGCAAAAGACCAGTCATTCTGAAAACCAGATTTTTGTATTTTGGCATATAAAGCAAGATTGCCAAGGTTGTCTGGTGAGTTAGCATTCCTCAATTGTCCTCTTGTCATCACACTGCTACCAGGATCACCAATAACCTGCTCGATTGGGTGAATTCGATGTATCCGAGATTACGGATAATCGGGTACTTGGACTCCCGTCTGAGTAGTTAAATTCTCTGCAGAAACCAGATCATTACCCACATTCGATGATGAAGCACCATTAGTAGTTGGGTTCACTGGTGGTGTCACTGTAGCATCATCTAAGATAGCTTCACTTGTAACCTCATCGTCGTCATCTTCTGATTCTGATGAATTCAACGTTGTGGAAGCTTCTTGAAATACCTCTTCTTCAACGACAGGAACATTGGTATCATTAGAAGCTGTTTGAGGATTCACGGTAATCGGACACACCAACGGTGATGTCACTGGGTTTTCGACCTCGTAATATAAACGTAATACAGCCTCTTCAACCAAGCTATCTAGGTTGAATGATTCAAAGAAATCTTTGTAATCAAACATCCAGTCTGGACCGCTTCCCTGTAAATTCTGAGTATACCGTTGCACTTCAACGTTAGCCCACTCTTTGACCTGACGAGTCCTTTTGTTGAATACCCGTTTAAGCGGGGTTGCATATCCAACAAAGTATCCTTCCTCAGCCTTCGGTGCGAACTTCTCAGATGGATTAAGCATAGTACAAGGAGATCCAAACGGTTCTAGATACTCTAAATTCGGCTTTCGACGATTCAACAGCTCATAAGAAGTTTTGCCAAACTTCTTCACCGTTAAAACACGATTAAGAGTATAACAAGCTGCGTAAATTGCTTCGTTCCAGAACATTACTGGAAGATTTGAGTCCGCAAGCATTGTCCTCGCCGTTTCAATTAGAGTCCTATTTTTACGTTCCACGACACTATTCTGTTGTGGGGTATACGGAGCACTGTATTCATGATGAATACCTTTGTTTTCACAAAGATCATCCATCTGTGCATTTTTAAACTCCGTCCCATTGTCACTCCTAATCCTTTTGATCTTGAGACCATATATATTTTCCAGACGAGTGAACAGAACTTTCAAATTATCAAACGTGTCGCTCTTTCGGTGTAAGCACATAACCCATGAGAATCTTGAAAAATCATCAGTCACCACAAGACAGTATAACTCCCCAGCATGACTCTTACGCTTGACCGGTCCAAACAGATCCATGTGCAAACGTTCAAGTGGCAGTTCAACGGAATTAACTTTCTTTGGCCTATGGGTTTGTTTGTTCTGCTTACCCTTTTTACAACTCACACACTTGTCATTTAAGTGAAAATGTTTGACGTTCACGCCTGTGACAAGCTCATTCTTCACCAATTGATTCATTTTTCTTAGGTGAATATGTCCCATTCTCCTATGCCACATAATGGATTCTTTTTCTGTAGCCTTGGAGAGGAAACACGTGACTTGGCCTTAGGTGGTCATGGCTTTTGACATATCGAGAATGTACAAGTTGTTCACTCTCGGCGCCTTTAACATCACCCACTCTTTCGGTAATTCAAAACCCGGCTTGAGTATGTAGAAAGATTTGTCGTCAAAGTACACAGAAAATTGTTTGTCACAAATCTGACTGACACTGAGCAGATTGTAATCTATCTGCTTCACATACGAAATTCTTTCAAAACTCACAATTCCATTGCTTACACTACCCTCCATGGTAATATAACCTCCCTTGTTTCCTGCAAACGCTACATAGCCTCCATTGATGTTTCGAATATCAAATAGTAGCGAAAGATCCCCTGTCATGTGACCAGAAGCTCCACTGTCAACAATCCAAAGACTGCTCACAGGGCCAGCTGAAGCTCCCTACACATATCAAGTAAAGAAGTTAGATTTTTCGGGGGACCCAAGCCTGTTTGGTCTTGGGTCTTTGAACAGTTTGTTTCAAAGAGTCAGATTTCTCACAAACATCTTGATTTTTATCAATCTTTTTCTTATCACACAAATGTCTCTCATTCTCAGATTTCACATTTTGTGAAGTTGAAGCACCCTCAGAACCCTTTGATGACCAAGATTGTTCAGTCCGTTTCAAGATCCGGATCTGAGATTTTGGGGTCTCAGCCGGTTTCTTTACTTCTACCTTGAACGATACCTTCTTGGTTACCTTCTCTGATTTAACAGAGACAGGTCCAACTGTTGGTTTAGGTTTAACAGGAACCTTTTTGTTTTCAACAGTTGCGTTCACCATTGGTTTCTTAAACAGTTTCTCAGTGGCTATCCGGTTGCGTCTATCATATGTCATCAGACGATTTTCCCTCCTTTTGAAATAATTGCTTTGGTTATAAAAAGGTGCTGGCTGAGGGACAAACCGTCTCTGCGGATAACAGTGATTATCGACCAGACATTCATACTTTTGCTTCATCTCCACCTCGTGCCTCTTGTGTCTTACATACGGGCAGTTGGCAAGTAAATGCCCCCTCTCCCCGCACTTAAAACGCGCACGGTACTCTTCATAATTTTCCTTGATGTTCGACTTAGAATAACCGGAGATAGGATATTGATCATCCATACACCTTCTTCTTAAACTCTCAGGAGCGGGGTCCTTTGAGTAAGTCGGCTCAAGGAAACCATTTGACTTATTTATTGGTTTAACAAATTGTGTGACATTGACCTTTGGCTCTTTAGGAATATCCGAATGAATTTTCTTTAAGATAACTGGAGGAATATCATTTGTTCGCTCATGTTTCGGAAACCAAATGGTACTTTCCTGCCAGACCTTTTCAATTTTTGAATAATTTGCAAATTGAATCGGATATTCTTCATCAGAAATGATCTTATCGGAACCTTGCATCCGATAGAAAACTTTAACAGGTTTATCACACGATTCATTTTTCTCTTCATTTGGTTTTTCAATTTTCTTTTCAATTTTCTTCTCAATTTGTTTTTCAACTTTCTTTTCAATAGGCTTCACTGATTGATTCTTTCTATGAGCGTTAGACATGGGATGGACAATCTGAGATGGTGAAACAGGTTCAGTAGTGAGGATGTGATTTTCATCAGGAATATCACTCACTTTTTCAACAACCGTCTCAGACTGTTCATCCTCTTCATCAGAATCATCAGCAGCAACCACACCCTCATTATTTCCCAGAACAGGTCTAACATCAGAATACGGGTCTCCCACACTAGATGTGTTTGACTCGTTATCCGATGTAGAATCAGATTTAACTGAGCTCTCCGGTGCTATTGAGTGCAAATTATGGTTTTGGAACAACACCGGAGCTGGGACAGCTTTGTAGTTTGCACTACTCGGCTGTGAAGGCTCTTCTATAATGTGGTCAACAACATAAGCGATGTGCTTATAGCTCTCAAGCTTTTTGTTTACTTTCTCTGCAAAGCACTTGATGGTGGCCATTTCCAATTTTGTGTTTTCTAAATCATTGATATAGTTATTTATGGCCATTTGTTTTAAAGACAAAGTCTTTTTCAATTCAGAAACGTCTTTCTTATAACCATCAAGTACTCTGTTAAACTCTTTTGATTCTTTCTGATATGTTTGACAGTTGATTTTTGCACTCTCAAGTTGAACCTTGAGTTGCTTATTTTCATCTGTCAATTTATCACAAGATTTGCAATGTTTAACACAAGTTGAATTAGAATTAAAAGTAGATTCGGTACTTACCTGTTTAGGAGGTTCTGTCATGGCCATTAGTGCAAAGTGTGCTTCCTTCCCAGCGAAAAACTTGGAATAATCAATTCTGGTGCAAGCGTCATCCACAATGCATGATTTCCGTGTCATCAAGAAGTCAGCTTCAGCAAGCAACTGGTCAATGTCATCATCCAGTGAGTTAACACTAGATTCAGAGTCAGACTCACTCTCCTCATCAGAATAAGTAGAATCAAACTGATCTGGAATATCAACAACTGTATCTAGAATCATTCCAGATTTCTTCTCTTCACAATCAACATTCATCTCTTCAGTCAACTCCTCAATCTTCAACTCAGTAATCTTCTCAGTCACAATCTCTTCTTCAACCTCCACCGGCTCATCCAAATTCATTTTCTGTGCCACACAAGCCACATTACCAGCTGTAATTTCTTCAACACCCAACTGCATACCGGTCCAATCAAAACCCTCATCCTTCTATATCACCAAAGCTTGATTTGGGTTCTCGGTTTGGGTTTGTGTGTTTGGTGTAGAAATGAGAATGATTGTTCGGTTTGAATTCTGTTGTGTTTGGTTTTGTGGTGTTGTGGGTTGTCTAGCATTGTTATTTTGTTGATTATTTTGGCGGTTTTGATAGTTGTTGTGAGATTGAAAACTTGAAATGTTGGGACTTTGGTATGATACTTGATTTTGATTTTGGGTTTGTCGGTTTTGGTAAGTAGAGTTGAATGGATTTCTATTACCTTGTTGTGCTGGCTGTGTACACTCTCTTTTGAAATGACCTTTTTCACCATAGTTGAAACAAGTGACTTTGGCTTTGTTGAAGCTATAAGTGGTGTTAGGAGAAGTCGAAAGATAAGTTCTCCCGGTCTTTTGAATAAAATCAGTGGATTTTCTCATGATACTTGCAAAGGCCCACTGTATATCCATCAATTCCATTTCTTCCTTGTCGATCTGTGCATAGTCCTCATTGGTCAAATTGTTGTTCCCAATTTGACTAGCAACCAGGCCATTGTACGATGCTACCATTGCTGAAACTAATGCTACATGTTGTTGGGCAATCTCAACAGTAACATTGTTTAGATTTGATATCTCCAACACAATCGGGCTTTGGTTAGTTTAACTCTGGTTAAGTTGCATCTGGTTCATTTGAGGATTGTATGGTTGTTGTTGTTGAGGTTGGCTAGCAGAGTAACATGCTGCTTGTTGCATAGGTGAAAATGGTGGAATATAAGTAGTTGTTGGATATGATGGTGAGGTATATGAAGATTTTTGAGCAAGGTAATTGATTGGTTGTTTGGGTGATTCAACAATGTTAGATACGCACGCGATGTGTGGAGCAACATTAGAAGTAGAACTAGAAGTAGAATGAGAAGTAGATGTACCACCAAGATACAATTCCGGATTCTGAGGAATTTGAGCCCTTTTTGCTTTCCTCTTTTCCTCCATCTCCTTGTTTTCCAGTTTCTGTATGAACTCATTGATCGTCCAACACTGGTATGCATCCTTCTCTTTTAACACCTCAATATGTTGGTTCCAATATGGTGGCAATGCATCGGAAAATTTGTCCACCAATTCGGACATAGGTATGCTTATCTCATAGCTTGAAAGCTCTGTGAGTAAGTGGCAATACCTTGGGACCAACTCTTTCAACGTCTCGTTACCCATGTAACTAAAATTCTCAAACTCTTTCCGAAGCTCTTCCATCCTTAGCTTCCTACTCTTCTCATTTCCATCATGTCTGTTCCTTAGCATATCCCACAACTGTTTAGAAGTCGTACAAGACCCAAACTGATGAAGCAAGTCAGTATTGATGGCCTGGGATAGTTAAGAAAACGCCTTTTTCTCAATAGCAAATTTCTTCTTTTCGTCATCTGCTAGATTTTCCAATGGAATAGGCTCTCCTGTGTTCTAGAAGATCGGAGCAACATAGCCTTTCGCAATCATTTTCCACGCCTCAGTTCCCTCTAAACCCATACCCTCCAAATGGATCTTGAATTTGGTCTTCCACGTGTTGTAGTCGACCATCTCCATAAGCATAGGTGGACGGTTTCCATTCCCCGAGGACAAGTCTTGAATAAGAGTTGATATGGCATTAGTCGTCTGTGAATGAACCGCTGCTGCTGCTACTCCCCAATAGTCACCAATCGGTTGCGGTTGTGGTTGCGCAACATGTTGAGGAATAGTACTACTAGTCATCGCCATATAGTTGATAGGTTGTGATGGTTGACTAGACTTTTGGGCAGCAACCGACCAAGGATCCCTGGTTGTCTGCTGTTGTGGTGTCGTGTTAGGTCGTGGTGTAGTCGGAAAGTTCAACATCTTGATCTGAAAATAATTAAACACGAAAAAATTAGAAAAGTTTAAAACAGATTTCTCCTTCGTATGAGTCGAGTGGTCGAATGAGATAAAATGTTCTCCTTCGACCGTTTTAAAAGATACGAATGAGAAGTATGTCAAACACAAATCACTTTCGACCGTTTAAACTCTCTTTCGACCGTTTGAATTTCTCCTTCGACCGTCCGAATGGTCGAATGAAACAAGTATGGTCGAATGAACAACAATAACCTAACAAACTCTAGGTTCGACCAGGTAAAACACCATCTTCGACCAAAAATCCTTTGGTTCGACCGTTTAACACACACGTTCGCCCATTCTCCCTAGGTTCAACCCTGCACTTTCAAAAACGGTTATTATTTGAAAATCAGTTAATTTTGATCAAACTTTTCAAAAATTGAAAGAATTTGATGATTCTAATCAGGTTTTGCTTCGGATTTGATTTGGAACAAGTTTATCAAAGAGAATTATCCATTTTATCCATGAAAACAAGCTCTAATCAATCAAATTATCATCAATTCAGTTTTATCAATGAAAACGGAAAGTTTTTGATCAAAATAGGGTCCAAATCAGCTATAAAATTATCAATTTGTGGTTGTTTGATCTTTAATGGCTCTGATACCACTTTGTATGCGCTTAGGATTGTCAAATCTACAAAGATAGTGATCAAACAAGTTTGATTCAGGTGCGGAATCCCTGAATCAATCACAAAATGATAATAATATCAACAAAACAGAGAAATCATCATTAAAAGCTTTTTCTCATTCATAAACAACTTGAATTACACGTTTTAATAATGTTTACAATCAAATCAGACGTGAAAATAAGTTGACACAAACACTATGGAGAGACACAAAACAGGAGGAAATAAAATGACCAACTTCTTACATTCAAAATGAGCTTAACCTATTTATAGGCCTGCACATTCGCCCACTTTGATTGGTCGAATGTGCAGGTTCGCCCAAACAACATGGTCGAACCAAGCTATACTAAACAACTATTCTACCTTCGACCTCCTATCTCTCCTTCGCACCTTCTGAATTCTTCATTCACCCACAATTTCTTCCTTCGCCCATTCGATAGAACACAAAACATATGTTAATAGTAATCCAAAGCATTAGTCGCACAAAATGCATCTACAAATATTTTCTGAAAAATGATTAACTTCTGATAAAATAAACTTCAGAAGTTTTGAATAAAGTGTTTATAAACATTCTCATCAGTTGTTAGCAAACTACTGAAGAGAAAATGGGAACTTCTGATGAAAATTGTTCTTCATCAGCAGTTTTGTCATTAAGGGTAAATCAGACATTTTCCCACTTCAGAAGTTTGACCTAAGGCGGTTATAAACTTCTGATAAAAACCCTTTCCAGCACTTATCCTTTCAAAAAGCAAAATTCCCTCCTTCTCTCTAAAAAACACTCTCAGACCCTTAACCTGCAAACAAAAACACTGTTCGATCCACCCACACACAAACCACATGGCTCTTACACTGAAACAGGGACACAATCAAAGAGGCTACTTTGAGAAACATGAAGCCTGGTCCCAATACGACGAAAACATTGATTTAGTCATCAAATCCCAATACTTCACTGCCTTCACCGTTGATCCTCCAATACATACTGAAACTCTCAATGAGTTCTGGGCGAATGCAGAGACGGTGACCGTGAATGATCAAGTGATTTCCCTCAAATCAACCATCCAAGGGAAAACAATGGCAATCACACCAGCAACTTTGGGAATTAGACTGGTTCTAGATGATGTGGATGCACTAGATCAATTTCCAAACTCTGAAATTCATTTGACCATGACAGAGTGTGGTTACCAAGGTACTCTCTCACATGCTACTATTTTTAAGAAATATTTTGAACCAAAATACAAACTTTTGTTTCATTACATAATCATGTGCCTGAGTCCAAAAACTGGATCTTATGATCAGATGCCCTCTACTTTTCAACCAAATTTTCATTCCATTGTGAATGAAACAAAATTCAGGGCATCAGCACTTTTCTTTAATGAGTTGGTGTTACATCACCTAAATTCTAAAAAGAAGTTTTTGTTGTATCCAAGATTCATCATGCATTACATAATCAAAGAACTTGGAGATGGGGTGCTTGTGGGTAAAACAACTGTTTTAAACCCTTTAACCTCACAAGCATACTCAAGGCATAACAAACCGGCTGCCTGGCCAGAATATGACCAAGGGGAACCAGAAACAGTCCCCATGGAACCCTCATCTTCCAAACCCTCACCCAAAAAGGCCAAGAAAACAAAACAACAAAAACCAAAAACCACCAGCCTTAAAATAAAGGCAGTTCAGGAAGTTGAGATGCCTGAACCTGCCAATGTGCAATCTGCACTTGATAAAGATGTGACTGAAACATCCTCTCAGTCTCATCCATCTCAAACCCCCACAAGAGCCCCCATTACCATTCTTTTCAAATGAAAGAAATTCAAGAAAACCATAACAACTGACCCTTCTTTTGAAACTGCTGAACCTTTACCTCAAACTACTGAACCTGAACCATCAACCATTGAAATAGCCAAACTTCTCTCTGGGCTAAAAGAGACCATCCCATTAGAACATGCCAGTCCCCAACAACCACATCAAACAAGGGACATACCTTCAGACTTTGACATGAATGTGGATGTCCATAGCCCTAACCCAAGAGATGAGGATGAACCAGGGTTTCTAAGCCTAAACTTAGAGACCTTAGGTACATTTAAGGCTGCTACTACTCATTTACCACCCAATGGTGGATCTGAGGACACAAATAACATAGCTAAGACCTCACTTGTGGCAACTAATGATGAAGGCTTAATGCCTGAGGTAGGAAATCCTCTGAACCAAGAACAAGAGGTACATAAGACAACTGGGTTGGGCCCAGCTCATGATATAACTGATACTGTCCTCATTGAGGATATCATCAGGGATTCAGATGATTCCATTGATTTGGATGATGATTCACACTCCACTAAACATGATTGACGGCTGCTAGTGAAGGTCCTGCACTTGGTGTCTCTAAGCTCAAAGAGCTGGTCACACCAGATCAGGTTAAAGTCCACTTGATCCCTGATTCCCCTAAAGTGGCATCTTCAGTACGTCCTGAAGATCACCCCAAAACACACCCCTCACTAAAAATGCCTACCCAATTCCCTGGGTCTTCAAGTATAGATTTGAGCCTCCTATGCAACCCAGATGGTGCCCTATACTAGATGATGAACACCCTAATAGCCAATCACCTCAAATCTTTCACAACTGCTTGGGAGTTGAAAACCACAACTCAATTTGAGGTGATAAACAAAAAACTTGGTGAGCTGTCCAACAAAATTGACAATAACCCAAGACAGTTTGCTGAACTCTCTGGTAGAACTTCTCAACCTGGCAGGCTTCCAGAAGTGGATGAAGCCAAAAAGGGGGAGAAGATTAAGGAACCAAAGCAGTCACTGGAAGCCAGGATAAAGGCAAGAGTGGCTCTACAACAACAACAACTGCTAGAAAAAGCTAAGAAACAAAAAGAAGATCAAGAAAGGCTTGTTTCTAGAACTGAAGTTAAAGCTGAAACTTCCCAAGGCCATAATGAAGAAACTGCTGAAGACTCTGAAAGTACTGAAGACAATCCTTCAGTAGTTGATACTTCTATCAACACTTCAGTAGTTAACACTTCCATCTTACAAACAACTGAAGAGCCTTCCAAACCAACTGAACAACAACGAACTCCTATTCCAAGGCCTACAACAACTCAAATGACTGTACTAAGCCCTTCTCCAATTTTAATGTACAAAGAACTACTAGAGAAGAGCTTACTTGCAGCCCAAAGAAAGGCTAAGGAAGATGAGATCTGGAACAACCTGGAAGCAAGGGAAGCCTTGAGCTTAAATGAAAAGCTTCAAGCTTATGAAGCAGAGTTGAATAGACAAGCTGAAACAGAAAGAGTTGCTGAAGAAGACAAAAGACAACAACTGGTGTCTTTTATTACAAAGAACAGCAAGACAAAAGCCTATTTACTCAAAGGGCTCTCAATGGATGAGCTAACAAGAAGAGCTCAACTTGTTGCTGACAAGACTGCAACAGAGAAGGATAGAAAAGCAAAGAGAGCAGAAATAATTGAAGAACTGGTAGCCAATGACTATGGTTCAAAAGCCTCAGTGTCAAAATGGAGAGAAGACAAACTACTGGACACATACAAAAGATACAAGGCTGACAAGGCTGCAAATCCAGAGAAGTACAAAAATTCTGAAGTATCAACTTCAGTAGTTAGAACTTCTGGTGTCAAACAAAGACTGATTTCAAGATGGTGTTGCTAGAAGGCAACACAGTTGTACAATGAGACTTTGATATTGAAGAAAAGCCTCTGATAACACAGTTCAGGGATCCTTCAACATTTGCTTACCAAATCCAAAAGACTGTAACTGAGAAACTGCACACAAAGGTAATTACTTAACATCACTTACCTACTTTTAAATTACCTGATGTGGTGCAAACAGAAGACAGAAGTGAATCCCACCTAAGAGTCACAGAAGTAGAGAACATCCAACACTCAGGAACACCCCAGGGATCCAGCATGGTCCCTTATACTTCAGATTTTGACAAATCTAAAGTACTGATCATCAGATGGTCCTTTACTGATTCCAACTCAATATTGGTTATAAGAATAGATCTTACAAGCAAGGTCTTCAAATCCATGAATGAACTGAGAAATCTATCAACACAAGACTTGCTTACAATTCAACATCTAGAACCTCAACAAGGATCTCTCACTGATGAACAACTGAATCAATTGAAGAATTCCATGTTCAAAGAAATATGGAAGATAGTTGAAGAAAGAAGAAGAAAACAATAAGGAATTAGATAAGGTTTTGGCTTCATCAATCCAGGGGGAGATTGCTAGGACATAAAGGATTGAGGAAACCACTTTTGCAAACCTTAGTCTAATTCATTCTTCTGTAAATTATTCTAAGTATAGAACTACTGAAGAAAGAAGACACAAGTACTGAAGAAGGATTCAACAAGTACTGAAGAAGATAGATCAGAAGTTCTGAAGTCAAACCATACAAGTCTACTGAAGAACTACAGTAGTTTGTCATTCATCAGCACTTGTAATAGAACCTTTTCCACCGCCTTATGTTTCAGTAGTTTAATTGTTTACTATTACTTTATCTTTTTGTACAAGTTCCAAGACTGCAACTTGTTGCAGACTTGCTTTTGTATCAAGGTTGATGTATTTGTAAGTCTATAAATAGATGGGTTCATCCCTCTGTTTTAGACATTGATTTTAATTGAAAACTGAAATCCTTCAAAGCTTATTATTGTTATTTCCATTTCATTAACTGAGAATCTATTTGAGTATTTATTGTCATTCACATTCAATACTTAGATTCTCATTAACTTGTCTTTAGTTTACAAACATCCAGGGGGAGTAATAACTCCTGTTGATAGTGTAACTTTACATACTTATTCTGCTGTGCAAACCTTCAAAGAGCATACTGATCCAACACTTCTGATGAACCTTTAATTGACGTGAAGCATACGCGATCACCTTATCACACTGCATCAGCACACACCCTAACCCTTGGATAGACGTATCACAGTACACCACAAAGTCCTATGTACCCTAAGGTAGTGATAGTATAGGTGCACTACAAAGCTTTCTCTTCAATAATTGAAAAGCAGATTCTTGGGCATCTTTCCACTTGTAAGTAATCCCCTTCTGTGTCAAAGAAGTGAGGGGTTGAGCGATCTTAGAGAATCCTTCAATGAATCTACGATAGTATCCCGCAAGGCCAAGAAACTAGCGCACCTCTGTAGGAGTCTTAGGAGCCTCCCACTTTTTAATTACATCAATCTTGGCGGGAACGACATGTATTCCTACCTCGTTAACCACATGTTCTAGAAATTGGAATTCTCGAATCCAGAAGTCACACTTGGAGAATTTTGCATACAGCTGCTCATTTCTCAAAACTTCTAAGATTAGTTGCAGGTGTTGCTCGTGCTCTTCCCTGCTCTTAGAATAAATAAATATGTCACCTATGAACACTCTAACGAATTTGTCCAAATAAGGCTTACACACACGGTTCATAAGATCCATGAACACAGCCGGTGCATTGGTTAGCCCAAATGGCATTATCAAAAACTCATAACGTCCATAACGAGTTCGAAAGGTTGTCTTCGCCACATCCTCCTCTCGGACTCTTAGTTGATGGTATCTTGACCTCAAGTCAATCTTAGAATAGAAACTCGACCCTTGTAGCTGGTCGAACAAGTCATCAATACGAGGCAAAGGGTAGCGGTTCTTAACCGTCACCTTGTTCAACTCCCGATAATCAATACACACGCGGAAACTCCCATCCATCTTCTTAACAAACAGAACTGGGGCTCCCCATGGTGAAGAACTAGGCCTAATGAAACCCCTATCCAATAGCTCTTGGAGTTGGGTATATAGTTCTTGAAGTTTGCCTGGTGCTAGGCGGTATGGTGCGCGTGCAACTGGGGCTGCTCCAGGTGCAAGATCAATTTGAAACTCCACTTGACGAACAAGTGGAAGTCCAAGTAGTTCCTCTGGGAATACATCTGGGAAATCTCGGACTACTGGGATGTCCTCAATCTTAGTTTCAACTTCAGCTCGAGTGTCAGATATGTTAGCCAGAATGGCTGGGCAACCCTTTTGAATACACTTCTGGGCTTTCAAGAGGGAGATGATGCCCACCATGGCACCACCACGATCACCTTGTATAGATAAAAGTTCTCCACTTGGGAGGGGGACACAAACAATCTTCTCCTGACAGAGAATTTCAGCGTGTTGCTTGGACAGCCAGTCCATGCCAACCACGAGATCAAAGCTTCCTAGGGTGATAGGTAGAAGGTTGATGGCAAACAATTGCCCATCTAGCTCGAGCTTACAGTCACGATGAATATGGGTTACCTCAACAGGCTTCCTATCAGCTAACTCAATAGTGTACCGGGTATCAAGAAGAGTAGGAACCATCCCTAGTTGTTTGCTAAGTTTCGATGACACAAAACTATAGTCCGCACCAGTATCATATAAAACAAAAGCGAGAGTGTCGTTCAAGGAACACGTACCCGTCACGACATTGTTATCAGTCCTAGCTTCCCCGGAGCCAATCACAAATGCTCTTCCACGAGCCCCGTTGTTGTTGCCGTTGTGGTTGTTGTTGCAAGTATTGGTAGTGTTGTTGTTCCCTGTCCTGTTACCACCACCGTTGTTATTATTACCCCTATTATTATTATTGTTACCATTACCATTCAGCTGTGGACAGTCCTTCCTGAAATGATTCTCACTTCCACACTGAAAACAACCTTTACCACCTTTCTGTTGTTGCCCCTGCTGTGCTGCTGGCTGATTTCCCGGGTTATACACCCTACAATCCATTTGCTTATGCCCCATCCTGCCACAGCGATCACACTTAATATTGTTACATGTCCCAGTGTGATGCCAATTGCACTTGTTGCACTTAGGTTGGTTTCCCTGATAACCTCCCTGAGAGTGATTGCGGTTGTTACTACTGCCATGGTTGTCATGCCTCTTATTCTGCTGCTGCTGATTACTATTAACTGGGGGCTTGCCAGATGCATTCTCCCACTTC
Organism: Ambrosia trifida; assembly: GCA_028751855.1. Taxonomy (NCBI): domain Eukaryota; kingdom Viridiplantae; phylum Streptophyta; class Magnoliopsida; order Asterales; family Asteraceae; genus Ambrosia; species Ambrosia trifida. The sequence continues at coordinate 55,859,259 of CM054128.1, read as the reverse complement.
CTCTTGTTATCATTAGTACCAAAAGATGAAGCACCACGAGGGGGTAACAGTCCCTCTTCCACCTTCTGATCAGTCAGCTGGTGTGCCATATGAATGCCCTGCTGAATGTTGTTGAGGTTAGCAGCAATAACCATAGTCTTAATTTGGGGCACCAAGCCCTTGATGTATAACTCAATCCTTTTGTAGGGTGGGTTGGAGTAATTTGGGCACATTGCCGCCAACTCATGTGATCTAGTGGTATAGTTCTCAATCTCTGACCCCACCATCTTTAAGTTGAGATACTCAGTCTCCAGCTTCTGAATCTCATCTTGAGGACAATACTCCTCTTTCATCAGTTCCATGAAATCCACCCAAGGTGTAGCATTAGCCACATCAACACCTAGCATCTGCATCTGAGATTTCCACCAGGATAATGCCGCATTCTCGAGAGTAGCAGTGGCATATTTCACCCTGTCAGCTGGTGGACAGTTACACATAGCGAAGCAAGATTCCAGTTTTTTGAACCACCTTAGTAGCCCGACAGCCCCTTCAGATCCTCCAAAGTTATGCGGCTTGCAGTCCATGAAGGACTTGTAGGTACAAACTGGAGGGTGATGCACAGGTTGGCCTAAGTACAAAGAGCGGAAATTCACAAATGAGAAAAAGAGCGTAACGTTGGAGTCTAAGGAAAAGATTAGAGCGAAATGGCGTTTACCAGCTTGAAAAGCTGCTAGGGCTTCAACCACCCTGTCGTTGATGAGCGCGTTCAGTTCTGCTTGGGTCATGTTATGTTTCCTCTTCCGTGTCTTCTTCCCGCCATAGCAATTCAACATTTACACTATACTCATGAGAAAACAATAATATGTCCCACATACAATCGTTCACATAGTACAAGTAAACTAGAATATAATATAGATAACATGCGCGAGAATAAAATAAAGTAGTCGATTAATAGTACTAATAAAATCCAAACATAAGCCAAACGATTCTCAAGTCTCACACGATAAAATAGAAGTCATAATAGGAATGTATATGAAATACTAAGATAACAAAATAATAAAAGAAATCAATTGTCCTCGCGATCCATGGAGACGCACGAGCCCTCATCCTCGCTCTCGTCCTGAATCTCTATCTCCAATGGCTCTTCCTCCTCCTCAGGCTCGAGCTCCTCCTCGAGTGCTGCATCAAGTGCTGCTCTGAGAGCATCGAATCCTCCTACCGCAGGCTCTTCCTTAGGATCCTCCTCTGGTTCCTCACGATTTTGACCCAAAGCTTCCATAAGCCTGTTACGAACCAAAGTTAACTCCTCTCTAGTAAGTGCTAGCTCCTGCTTAGCAACTGACATCTCATGTCTAGCCTCATCAACTTCCTTTTTAACCTTTCCAAGTTCACCAAACAAGTAAGCAATCTGCCCTTCCATGCACTTAAGGGTCTCATCAGCATTCCTCCTCCAAAACTGAAATTGCTTGACAGGGTTGTAGGCATTCTCCAATTCAGTATGCACATGTCTCACTATCCCTGCAAGCGACCTCTCCCACGAATCAACAATGGGATGTACCTGAGTTGGAACTCCGTATCCAATATTTCATGAGTGCAGCATGTCAGTGAACCACAGCCAGCGACTGGAATCCTCAAACGAATCCCGTGTCGATGCTGGACGCTCATAAGGATCTAAAGATGAGGTTTGCGAACCCTCAATACCACGATAAGAAGAGTATTTTCTGTGAGTAGGGTTAGTCATGTTTTCCTACAATACGTTAAATCAGTATACGTATGCAAGAAATAACAAGTGGTGCACTTAAAGCAGTGAGTGTACTAATACTTATGCTGTGATGATTATAGACTAGAATGCAATCCTAGTTCACTATAACCAATGGCTCTGATACCAATCTGTCACACCCTCAAAATCCACTGCGGGGTTTATACCGCGAGGCGCATGACATACCAGGATCCCATAGCCATAAGTCATATGAACGAACTCTAAATGCCCAAACCATTTAATTCGATTTCAAAAACCAAGTTTAGGTAAGTTGCGGAAGCGTAAACCAAATTTAAACCTTTTAAAACCATGGGCAAAACAACACGCCCAAATTAAAACCATATGAAAGAAAACGTAAAAGCATGATATGTAATTTAGGTGCATGCCCAAGACCCCAATGCAGTGAAGTGTGCAGTGCTTTCTAATCGTGGCACCGGAAGCTAACTACTTGCAAAAGCATGTATATCGTGGGTCAACAAACAATGTTAGTGAGTTCACAAAGTAAGGTAAGTAAAGGTGTAGGTTTCCCAAACCAAGAACAACAGTTAGGTTTCCCAAACCCAAAGTAGTAGTCTAAAACCCCAATGTTCAAATGTCATCAGTTTAAGCGTTTCAGGGGTAGCTAGCCCACTCATTCTAACTAAACATGTGATTATTGGGAACCTTCAGTAATGTGTTAACATATGTTAAACTGCCTTAGGAACTAGTGCCTATCAACACTAGCATAACAGATGTGGTCAGAAGTTCATGCCCGTGCTCCCAGCACCGCAAACATGAGGTTACTGCACAATCTAATAGCGTTATCAACAAATACCCCGTTCGCTAACATCGATTAACCCAATAATATGTAAGGACTTTCAGTGATAGAGTGTTTAGTTCACAAAGGACCGCAAAAGTTTTAAACTGATAAAAGCGCAATCGGGGACCAGATAACCTCATGGTTATTAGTCGGAACACTTATGTGAACATTTTGATAGATCTCCGGTAGTTGGGATTATCAAGAGCTTGGCTTTTCTTATTTTATTGAAGAACACAACCTAACTTATATTTTGTAACATATGTCATACTATGATCTACTTTTGCGTTGTTATACGATCCTTGAAAGTCCGAGGGGAAACCATGAATGTGCGGGGATGCACAACAGGGGAAATGTGGATAGATCTATTGGGCGTGACCTGCCCCACTCGTCGACTGGAGGTCGGACGGGTGCATATTGTCACGAACTTTGCTAAACATGCTGAACATTTTGGGCTGAACATATGCTAAACATTGCTAAACGTGTCCAGTAATGGTTTTCCAATCGTAGTAGTAACAAAACATACGCCTAGCTAGCGTACTTTAGTAACATTGATATAGTATTTACAGGTTTTGGACTTGGTAACATTTCATAACATTTGGTAACACTTGGTAACATTTTGACAAACCTGTGAACTCACCGACATTATATATTGACGTCGTTTTGGCATGTTTTTCTCAGGTCGCTAAGGTAGCAACACACGGACTAGGCGCATGAGTCTGCATGGCATCTAGGGCTTAGTTTCATGTTTTGAAAATCAAACATTTTGAACACGTTGGTCCTTGATTTTGTAACATTGATAATGCTTCCGCTACGGTTTTATGATATAAAAACTATGTTTCGAGTTTACGTATTTTGTATAGTGTTGCTTATTGTGACCGTTGACTTGGATCCTGGTTTCTCACGCGCCTATGGGTAAAACTCTGCAAGTGGAAATAGTGAATTAGGACTGCATGTAGAGTCTGGTCTATAGCCGAGTCACACACACTAGACGGTCACAAACTTTGAGTCGTTTAAGTGGGATACGTACTAACCTTGTCAGGGTGTCTTTACATCATCATCGTACCTCTGTGTTACATCATCCACTCTTACTTGGGTTCCGCCTACTCTTATTTTCTTCTTCGGGACTTGAAGAAGAAGGAACTGCCTACTTGAATCTTGCATAGCAGTGTTGTATATTGGAGTGGTTTTTACATACTCGTGAGATCTGTCTAGGGTTTTTGCATACTCGTGAGATCTTGCTTACACATGTTCTCTTACACTGATGCTTGTAGTAGCATGTTACTAGGTGCCAGTATTCGGTGACTTGAGTTCGAATTAAGTGAACACTAGGAGGACCATGTAGAGCAGTTTATCATTTCGGGTGCACACGAAATCATAAACTAAAATGCTTGAAAATCTCAGTGGACTCTGAGTTTGGATGGATAGTCTTGGATTGGACCTAGGCTTAACTTTTGTAACTTCTAGTGGTTGACACTAGTGATGAATCTGAATCTCTCGACTTTGATTGTCAGATCATGTCTGGCGCTCATGGTGGTGGACGTCGTGGTGGGCGTGCTGGTGGGCGTGGTGGCGGCGGTGGCCGTGGTAACATCAACATGACCCAAGAGGAACTGAACAACTTGTTGCAACAACAAGTTAATATTGCCTTGGCTGCATTCCAGGCCGGACATAACGTTCTAGCATTCCACCACCTTCACCTCAGTGCTCTTACAAAAAGTTTCGGGACTGTCAGCCCCATTACTTTGCTGGGACCGAGGGGGCGATGGGACTGCTCCGGTGGTTGGAGAAGGTTGAGTTCATGTTTTTGATGTGTAACTGTCCCGCTGGGGACCGGGTTAAGTATGCCACTACGACATTTGAGGGTCCTGCGTTATCGTGGTGGAATGTTACTACTCAGAACATGGGTTTGGGGGAAGCCCATGCTATCCTTTGGGCGGATTTCGTGCAGCGTTTGAAGAGCGAGTACTGTCCTAGGGAGGAAGTGCAGAAGTTGGAACATGAGGTATGGAATTACAAGATGGTTGGATCTGAGATAGAGGAGTTCACGGTGAGGCGTAATGAGTTAGCGGTGTTGTGTCCTGATTTACACACACCTGAGTATAGGAGGATTGAGCACTACATTTCTAGGTTGGTGCCGGAGATAGCAGGGTTGGTGGCTGCCGGGAATCTTCCCACACTTGCTGAAGTCGTCCGTTCGGTATGACTAACATGAAGGTGGCAGAGGGTGTTTTGCCTCCTAAGGGTACTACTTTGAAGGGTTCGAGGGTAATAAGAGAAAGTCGAATAGTGTGATACCCCGCATTTTCAGGTTAACACTTTTTACTGAACTCTAGTTAACTTGCATATTCACAGTGATCAAATACTTAACTAGGGTTAGTTAAGTAGGCTTAACATATGTTAGATGTTATTAACATATGTTATAAGTAGGAAAAACCTTGTTTTGTCACACACACGAGTCCTGCATCCCGAACGTTGGTGATTAATCTGGCAAGCATAATAATAAGCACAATAGAATTCTGATGGACGTAGTGTTACATGTTTGTGTGGAGTACATGCTTATGTGAATTATCGCTTGACTAAGAATTAATATGTAAACCATGCAACTTACGTGAATCTTATGATTGATATGTTACGAAATAATAAAAACAATAGTTTTTATGCAATTTAGGGTGATTAATATCATCGGGCCCGGTATTGGACTAGAACATGACTAACGGGTCCAGTTAATGGACTAAAAGGGGCCCTAATACCCAATTGCTTGGGGAACAAGCCAAGCCCTCTTATAATTAGGAGACAAAAAAAAATAAAAATAAAAATAAAACTCTACCCCTTCCTCCCTTGTTGCGCCGTGAACCCACCCCCATCCCCTTCCCTTTGATTTTCAACAAACATCAATCCTACTCATTCCTTCAAGCTAGTTGTGTTGCAATCTTTAGGCTTTGAGGACTCTTTCTTTGAACGGTATAATATTTACATATATTATGATGGTTATTAATGATTAAAAAGTTTAAAAATCATAAGGCATGCATACATATAAATTGCATAACACATGTTAGTAGGAGTTCTTGAATGTTCATTGTGTATTGATGATGATGATGGTTGTTAGTAATCATAATTAGGGTTTTTACATGATTATATATGTGTTTAATCAGAATAATATGAGTTATGCATGTATTAGAGATGTTTATGTATGATTAGGGTTTGCGAATAACTTGGGGAGCAAGTTTCAGTTTCTGGCAGATTCATTAGGGTGTTTTGTAGGGGCTGTATCTTGATGTTAAATTGGTTGTTTTGATCGATTCTTTGCATGAATGGATTGTACATGGTCTTAGATTTTTAGAATGGGCAAAATCATCTGATTTGAATGTCGTTTGATATGTTTTTGGAATTTTATTTGATTAAAGGTCATATCAGAATTTCGGAGTTATAAATTGAGTCAACTTTAAACGGGTATAACTCAAGTTTTACAAACAATTAAGTTATGAAATTTTGACAGGAGGTCAATATTGGAAAATTTTGGCTTTTCCAAGTGGATTCACCTCGTTTGGATGAATACACAATTTTTGGGAATTTTTATACTAAACTGACCTGTTGTGGAAAGTTTCTGGACATAGCTGCGTTGTATGAATTTTAATAATTTTTGTGTTTGGTTTTAGGACAAAAACTAAATATGGGTTATCAAATAAATCCCAAATAATATTCAGTAAAAATTTGGGTGTTTAATTCATTGATTTGGTATTTTAAATAAATTAGTTTTCGTGGCGCAAAATCTGTCCTTAAAACGCAGATTGTGTATTATGTGTTTATGTGACTATTTGGAGTCTTATGTAATATGTATTTGACATGAACTTATATGAATACTTATAGGAGATGTGTATAAGGTATAAAACTGACAATAATCATTATGATCACCAACGGGATACGTAGGACTTACTTGTGCATGTAGAGTCACTAGGCGTCATTACACGATCTGGAACTTTAAAAGTTTCGGACAATCAAGTTACATGATGTGTTGGTATGCACATATACTCACCTAGTGACACTTGTAATAGGGAGTCGGTAGCTCGTTACTGTTTGAGGGATTTGGATCATTCGCGTGCAACCTAAGGTGAGTTTCACTATTCTTTTCTCAAAAGCATGCGTCTCGGGTTGAGACAACTTACTTAACTTTTCTAGTCCAGTTTGGGACTACTCAGGTTTTGACTCCTTATGTGGGTCGGGTTTTGACTCCTTGTGTGGGTTGGGTTTACGATTCCTTGTGTGGATCGGGTTTTTGATCAGTTTAAAACTTATTGGTCCTTTGTGAACTAAACACTCTATCATTTGGAAAGTCCTTGCATATTATTGGGTTAATCGCTGGACGCGAGCGGGGTATTAGTTGATAGCGCTATTAGGTTGTGCAGCAACCTCATGTCTGAGGTGCTTGAGGCACAGGCATGAACTTCTGACCACAATTGAGAACTGGTGTTGATAGACACCAGTTATTGAGGCAAATTACTATTTTACTGAAGGTGTCCCAATAATCCTATTTTGTTACATTGAGTGGGCTAGCTACCCCTGACACGCTTAAACTGATACTCTTGAACATTTTGGTCTGGAGGACCTACGCTTTTATTTGGTTACGTGGTTTTGGAAACCAGCGCATTTACTTACTCATTTTCCTTACTTAGTGAATTCACCAACAGTGTTTGTTGACCCACGATTTACATGCTTTTGCAGGTAGTTAGCTTCCGGTGCCAGGATTAGAAAGCACTGCACACTTCACTGCATTTGGGGTCTTGGGCATACATCTAAATTATATATCATGCTTTTACATTTTCTTTCATATAGTCTTAATCTGGGCGTGTTGTTTTGCGCATGGTTTTTTTAAAAGGTTTAAATTTGGTTTACGCTTCCGCAGCTTAACTAAACTTGGTTTTTGAAAACGAACTAAATGGTTTGGGCATTTAGAGTTCGTTCATATGGCTTATGGCTATGGGATCCTGGTATGTCATGCGCCTCGCGGTATAAACCCCGCATTGGAAATTTGAGGGTGTGACAGATTGGTATCAGAGCCATTGGTTATAGTGAACTAGGACTGCATGTTGAGTCTAGTCTATAATCATCATAGCATAAGTACACTCACAACTTAAGTGCACAACTAGCTTTTAGCTACATATATCTACAACATATGATTTCGGGAGATATGTTATCTTCTAGTTCTAGACCTAATTCTGAACACGTCAATGGTGGGAACCCAGGGTTACACCAGGTGGCGCATTACTGGGAGTAGTATCTTAACAAACCTCATGGATGAGGAAACAACAATAGTACAAGGGAGGGAGCCCTTGCGAGCGTTGTGGCGCACGTACACAGGAAGCTGCACGATGCGCATGACGTGGTACCATTAAATCGAATCAACTGTGAAGCAATTCAAATACTGAGACTTATCCTTTTTCACTAAGCAAGGAGACAATTATTTCTTACTTTAGTACCTTACGCCTAGTATGAGCGGGCGGACGTATGACTGCATATCCCTGTTACCCATAAGTATTTGGTAGATTCATGGGAACACATTAGATCGGGGCTTATTACACACACTTTTGGGGAGTTACGTAAGGCATGCGATGCAGTGCAACATCTCAAAGGAAGACGAAACCTACCAGTGACTGACAGTCACGATTGGAGAAACGAATGGTGCTGTTGACCATTGAGCTGACTTACACAGGACCAGAGAAGGAGACTGTACGTGATGAGAACCATATAACACTGACATCGCAAAAGAGGAAGGATAAGAGATGGAAGGGGAACCTGAGCAGGACGAGTATATGGAAAGTGAGGATGAAGGCTCTACTATCTAGACAGAGCATGGCGACGATTGGCTCTTACCTTTACTTACCTATCTTTTCTTTTCTTTTCCCTTTGCTAACTTAGATAAGACTGAGTTCTTATGAGCAACGATAGGGTGGTCGAGGCCCTCGCATCTTTCCAAGCTAATAAAGATCTATTTTACTAAAATCATTCTTTTCCCTTGACTTCCTCATTTGAACTTTCGTATACCTTGAATGCACATGCCACAACAACAACCTGCCATCGAATTTTCAAGCCTTTTATTGTTGTAAACCTCGATAACTCCAATGGAACTGAAGGAGACCGTCTGATTGCTTCGATAGTATAAGTCTTTGCCATGTGCATTTGCCCCAGGTAGAGTGGGGTAATGTATGCTATATGCACACTCGATGAATTACAAATACTTGGATGGAGAACGTAACACACTGTGGTGAAATTTAGAAATTTATTATATAAAGACGGTTGGGACTAAGATCAACGCCTACACTACCAAGCTACAGGAGTTAGATACTTTGTGCTCGAATCTAATTAACCGAATTTGCCAGCGAATCGAATTTCATACCAAAAGGGTGGGTCCCTCATATTCGTGGCTTGGCCACTGCAGCTCACCTACCCAGAATCTAACAAATCGTTCATTCTGGCTCGTAAACACACGGATTAGGCTGTTGAGCATGGTACTTTTCCGAAGCATGGAGCTTCATCTTCTACTTTTGGTGATAGCAAGAGAACGTGGAATAGTGTGAGGTACAAGTCTTTCAACAAACAATAACCACAACGGTAACAGCAACAATGGGGCTCGTGGAACAGCAATTGTGATTGGCTCTGGGGAAGCTAGGACTGATAACAATGTCGTGACGAGTACGACGCCCTTGCTTCTATTTTATATGATACTGGTGCAGACTATGGTTTTGTGTCATCAAAACTTAGCAAACAACTAGGGATGGCTCCTACTCTTCTTGATACCCCGTACACCATAGAGTTAGCTGATGGAAAGCCTGTGGAGGTAACCCATATTCATTGTGACTGTAAGCTCGAGTTGGATGGGCAATCGTTTGCCATCAACATTCTACCTATCACCCTTGGAAGCTTTGATCTCGTGGTTGGCATGGACTGGTTGTCCAAGCATCCCGCTGAAATTCTCTGTCGGGAGAAGATTGTTCGTGTCCCCCTCCCAAGTGGAGAACTTTTATCTATACAGGGTGATCGTGGTGGTGCCATGGTGGGCATCATCTCCTTTTTGAAAGCCCAGTAGTGTATTCGTAAGGGCAGTCCAGCCATTTTGGCTAACATATCTGACACTCGAGCTGAAATTGTAACTAAGATTGAGGACATCCCAGTGGTCCAAGATTTCTCAGATGTCTTCCCAGAGGAATTACCTGGACTTCCACCCGTTCGTCAAGTGGAGTTCCAGATTGATCTTGCGCCGGGAGCAGCTCCAATTGAACGCGCACCATACCGCCTAGCACCAGGCGAACTTCAAGACTATCTACCCAACTCCAAGAGCTATTGGGTAGGGGTTCCATTAGACCTAGTTCTTCGCCATGGGGAGCTCCAGTTCGGGTTGTTAAGAAGAAAGATGGGAGTTTCCGCATGTGTATTGATTATCGGGAGTTGAACAAAGTAATGATTAAGAACCGCTATGCTTTACCTCGTAATGATGACTTGTTCGACCAACTGCAAGGGTCGAGTTTCTATTCCATGACTGACTTGAGGTCAGGATACCATCAGCTGAGAGTCGGAGAGGAGGATGTGGCGAAGACGGCCTTTCGAACTCGTTATGGACATTATGAGTTTTTGGTGATGCCATTTGGATGCACCGGCTGTGTTCATTGTTCCGATGAACCATGTGTGCAAGCCCTATTTGGACAAATTCGTCATAGTGTTTATAGATGCCATACTGATTTATTCCAAGAGCAGGGAAGAGCGCGAGCAACACCTGCAACTGATCTTGGAACTATTGAGAAAGGAGCAGCTGTATGCAACATTCTCTAAATGTGACTTTGGATTCGAGAAGTCCAATTTCTTGGACATGTGGTCAACGAGGCAGGAATACATGTTGACCCCGCCAAGATTGACGCTATTAAAAAAGTGGGAGGCTCCTAGGACCCCTACTGAGGTGCGCCAATTTCTTGGTCTCGCGGGATACTATCGTAGATTCATTGAGGGATTCTCTAAAATCACTCAACCTCTCACCGCCCTAACGTGGAAAGGCATTACCTATAAGTGGGGAAATGCCCAAGAATCTGGTCAAAACTTTGCAGTGCACCGATACTATCGCTACCTGAGGGAACAGAGGACTTTGTGGTGTACTATGATGCGTCTATCCAAGGGTTAGGATGTGTGCTAATGCAGCGTGATAAGGTGATCGCGTGTGCTTCACGTCAATTGAAGGTTCATGAGAAGAATTACACCACCCATGACTCGGAAACTGGGAGCAGTGGCCTTTGCTCTAAAGATCTGGAGGCATTACCTCTATAGGACAAAGGGTACGATCTACACTGACCACAAGAGCCTCCAACACATATTCGATCAGAAGGAGCTGAACATGCGACAGCGTCGATGGGTCGAGCTTCTGAATGATTATGACTGTGCCATCAAATTTCATCCAGGAAAAGCTAATGTAGTAGCTGATGCCCTCAACCCTAAGGAAACAAAACCTAAACGGGTGCGAGCTTTACAACCCACTATACATTCTAATCTTCCTGATAAGGTACGTGAAGCTCAGGGCGAGACTTGAAAGAAGAAAACATCGGGCTTGAAACTTCACATGGTGCTGATAAGCACTTGGAACGGAAGACGGATGGTCTTCAATACTTCATGAAACGAGTCTGGATACCACGTTGTGGGATATCAGACAACTGGTGCTCGATGAAGCTCACACATCTCAATATTCGGTACATCCTGGTTCGAGCAAGATGTACCAAGATCTTAAAACTCCTTACTGGTGGCCAAACATGAAAGCTGAAATAGCCACTTATGTTAGTAATTGCTTGACTTGCGCGAAGGTTAAATTGAATATCAGAAACCTTCAGGCCTACTCCAGCAATCAGAAATCCCTATGCGGGAATGGGACGAGATTTCTATGGATTTTATTACAAAGTTTCCTAGAACGTCAACGGGCCATAACATGTTTTGGGTTATCGTGGATCGTTTAACCAAATCGGCACACATTTTGGAAATAAAGGAAACGGACTCGCTGGAGAAACTAGCAAATCTCTACGTCAAGGAGGTAGTCTCTAGGCATGGGGTGTCTACTTCTATTATATCTGATCGCGATGCGCGATTCACTTCTTATTTTTGGACCACTCTCCAAAAACGCTTTGGGGACTCGCTTAGATATGAGCACAGCCTATCACCCACAGATGGATGGACAAAGTGGAGATTCCATGTTTCAAACATGAAGAAATGCCTATCGGATACGACACTGGTGGTGCCACTGGAGGAGATCCAGGTGGACGACCAGCTACGGTTCGTGGAAGAACAAGTGGAGATTCTTGAGTAGGGCGTCAAGAAACTCAGACAAAGCACTATACCTATTGTTAAGGTACGGTGGAATTCTCGTCTAGGACCGGAATACACGTGGGAGCGCAGAGATCAGATGCGGCTCAAATATCCACACCTCTTTACTGAACCTGAACCTGTGCATAGATCGAATGCCGAACATAAAGCAGCTCGCTTAAAGTGAATTTCGGGGCGAAATTCCTTTCAACTTGGGGATGATGTGACATCCGGGAACCAAGCGCACACCTTTCTAGCTGGCTTTATTGTTTATTTGCTGAATTTCGGGACGAAATTCTTTTCAACTTGGGGATGATGTGATACCCCGCATTTTCAGGTTAACACTTTTTACTGAACTCTAGTTAACTTGCATATTCACAGTGATCAAATACTTAACTAGGGTTAGTTAAGTAGGCTTAACATATGTTAGATGTTATTAACATATGTTATAAGTAGGAAAAACCTTGTTTTGTCACACACACGAGTCCTGCATCCCGAACGTTGGTGATTAATCTGGCAAGCATAATAATAAGCACAATAGAATTCTGATGGACGTAGTGTTACATGTTTGTGTGGAGTACATGCTTATGTGAATTATCGCTTGACTAAGAATTAATATGTAAACCATGCAACTTACATGAATCTTATGATTGATATGTTACGAAATAATAAAAACAATAGTTTTTATGCAATTTAGGGTGATTAATATCATCGGGCCCGGTATTGGACTAGAACATGACTAACGGGTCCAGTTAATGGACTAAAAGGTGCCCTAATACCCAATTGCTTGGGGACCAAGCCAAGCCCTCTTATAATTAGGAGACAAAAAAAAAAAAAAAAAAACCCTACCCCTTCCTCCCTTGTTGCGTCGTGAACCCACCCCCATCCCCTTCCCTTTGATTTTCAACAAACATCAATCCTACTCATTCCTTCAAGCTAGTTGTGGTGCAATCTTTAGGCTTTGAGGACTCTTGCTTTGAAAGGTATAATCTTTACATATATTATGATGGTTATTAATGATTAAAAAGTTTAAAAATCATAAGGCATGCATACATATAAATTGCATAACACATGTTAGTAGGAGTTCTTGAATGTTCATTGTGTATTGATGATGATGATGGTTGTTAGTAATCATAATTAGGGTCTTTCCATGATTATATATGTGTTTAATCAGAATAATATGAGTTATGCATGTATTAGAGATTTTTATGTATGATTAGGGTTTGCGAATAACTTGGGGAGCAAGTTTCAGTTTCTGGCAGATTCATTAGGGTGTTTTGTAGGGGCTGTATCTTGATGTTAAATTGGTTGTTTTGATCGATTCTTTGCATGAATGGATTGTACATGGTCTTAGCTTTTTAGAATGGCCCAAATCATCTGATTTGGATGTCGTTTGATATGTTTTTGGAATTTTATTTGATTAAAGGTCATATCAGAATTTCGGAGTTATAAATTGAGTCAACTTTAAACGGGTATAACTCAAGTTTTACAAACAATTAAGTTATGAAATTTTGACAGGAGGTCAATATTGGAAAAATTTGGCGTTTCCAAGTAGATTCACCTCGTTTAGATGAATACACAATTTTTGGGAATTTTTATACTAAACTGACCTATTGTGGAAAGTTTCTGGACATAGCTGCGTTGTATGAATTTTAATAATTTTTGTGTTTGGTTTTAGGACAAAAAATAAATATGGGTTATTAAATAAATCCCAAAGAATATTCAGTAAAAATTTGGGAGTTTTAATTCATTGATTTTGTGTTTTAAATAAATTAGTTTTCGTGGCGCACAATCTGTCCTAAAAACGCAGATTGTGTATTATGTGTTTATGTGACTATTTGGAGTCTTATGTGATATGTATTTGACATGAACTTATATGAATACTTATAGGAGATGTGTATAAGGTATAAAACTGACAATAATCATTATAATCACCAACGGGATACGTAGGACTTGTGCATGTAGAGTCACTAGGCGTCATTACACGATCTGGAACTTTAGAAGTTTCGGACAATCAAGTTACATGATGTGTTGATGCACATATACTCACCTAGTGACACTTGTAATAGGGAGTCTGTAGCTCGTTACTGTTTGAGGGATTTGGATCATTCGCGTGCAACCTAAGGTGAGTTTCACTATTCTTTTCTCAAAAGCATGCGTCTCGGGTTGAGACAACTTACTTAACATTTCTAGTCCAGTTTGGGACTACTCAGGTTTTGACTCCTTGTGTGGGTCGGGTTTTGACTCCTTGTGTGGGTCGAGTTTACGATTCCTTGTGTGGATTGGGTTTTTGATCAGTTTAAAACTTATTGGTCCTTTGTGAACTAAACACTCTATCATTTGGAAAGTCCTTGCATATTATTGGGTTAATCGCTGGAGGCGAGCAGGGTATTAGTTGATAGCACTATTAGGTTGTGCAGCAACCTCATGTCTGAGGTGCTTGAGGCACGGACATGAACTTCTGACCACAATTGAGAACTGGTGTTGATAGACACCAGTTATTGAGGCAAATTACTATTTTACTGAAGGTGTCCCAATAATCCTGTTTAGTTACATTGAGTGGGCTAGCTACCCCTGACACGCTTAAACTGATACTCTTGAACATTTTGGTCTGGAGGACCTACGCTTTTATTTGGTTACGTGGTTTTGGAAACCAGCGCATTATTTACTCATTTTCCTTAGTGAACTCACCAACAGTGTTTGTTGACCCACGATTTACATGCTTTTGCAGGTAGTTAGCTTCCGGTGCCAGGATTAGAAAGCACTGCACACTTCACTGCATTTGGGGTCTTGGGCATACATCTAAATTATATATCATGCTTTTACATTTTCTTTCATATAGTCTTAATCTGGGCGCGTTGTTTTGCGCATGGTTTTTTTAAAAGGTTTAAATTTGGTTTACGCTTCCGCAGCTTAACTAAACTTGGTTTTTGAAAACGAACTAAATGGTTTGGGCATTTAGAGTTCGTTCATATGGCTTATGGCTATGGGATCCTGGTATGTCATGCGCCTCGCGGTATAAACCCCGCAGTGGAAATTTGAGGGTGTGACAAATAGTGTGGGGAAGAGTGTTGTGCCAGCACCGTCTCAGCAGGGGAAGAAGTTTGATATGTCTGGGTCTTCTTCGGGACAGAAGTCGAGTGGGTATCTTGGGAAGCATCCCAAGTGTAACAAGTGTGAATTTCATCGTTCTAGAGGTTGTGATCGGGCTCGTTTTCATCGGTGCCATCAGTTGGGGCATCTTGCTAAGGACTGTAGGGTGTCACTTTCGCCGACTCGGGCTCATACTGCTATTCCTACTCCTGCTGCTCAGGGGACTCCAGGAAAATAGGGGTGCTACAACTGTGGTGACACGGGGCATTTCAAGCGTGATTGTCCCAAGTTGAAAGACGGCGAGAATGGGAAGGGCGCGAACGGTAACAGGAACAACGGGGGCGGCAGCAGGAATGCGCGTGCTTTCGTCATTGGTTCTGCCGAGGCCAAGTAGGATCCTAACACAGTTACCGGTACGTTCCTTCTTAATGATCGCTATGTTTCTGTCTTGTTTGGTTCTGGTTCCGATAAGAGTTTCATATCTGTGGACTTTAGTCGACTGCTAGATATAGTACAAACACCTTTAGAGGCAATTGGTTAATGGTAAGAACATAGAAGCGACGCATATTCTTCGGGAATGTCGCTTGGAACTGTCGGGTTTGTCTTTCCCCATTGACCTTATGCTGGTGTCCCTGGGTAGTTTTGATGTCGTTGTAGGCATGGATTGGTTATCGTTGTATCATGCGGAGATTGTTTGTTTTGATATGGTCATTCGGATCCCTCTCCCTGATGGAGAGACTCTTTTGGTTCATGTCGAGAAGAGCGATGCTCCGCTGAGTATTATTTCCAGTATGAAAGCCCTTAGGTATCTTCAGAAGGGCTATTCGGCTATTCCGGCACTTGTTTCTGTTACGTCTGATGATGAGAAGAAGATCGGGGATATCCCTGTGGTTCGTGACTTTCCAAATGTATTTCCCGATGACTTACCTGGTCTTCCTCCTCATCGTCAGGTTGAGTTTGGTATTGATGTCACTCCGGGTGCAGCTCCTATTGCCCGAGCCCCGTATCGTCTTGCACCTCCTGAGATGCAAGAGTTGTCCAACCAGTTACAGGAACTCTTGGAAAAGGGTTTCATCCGACTGAGTTCTTCTCCGTGGGGAGCTCCTATCTTGTTTGTAAAGAAGAAGGACGGAAGTCTTCGCATGTGTGTTGATTATCGCGAGCTGAACAAAGTGACCATCAAGAATCGATACTCTCTCCCTCGCATTGATGATCTCTTTGACCCGCTCCAGGGTTCTAGTTACTATTCGAAGATCGATCTGAGATCCGGTTATCACCGGTTGCGCGTTCAGGAAGCCGATGTTCCGAAGACTGCTTTTCGTACTCGTTATGGCCATTTTGAGTTCTTGGTCATGCCTTTTGGTCTCACCAACGCACCGGTGGTGTTCATGGATTTGATGAACCGCGTTTGTAAGCCTTACCTTGATAAATTCGTCATCGTGTTTATTGACGACATTCTGGTTTATTCCAAGAACAAGACGGATCATGAGGAACACTTGCGGTTAGTCTTGGAACTTTTGAGATGAGAGTAGTTGTATGCTAAGTTCTCAAATTGTGACTTTTGGTTGCGCGAAGTTCAATTCCTAGGGCATGTGGTTAATGAACTGGGAATTCATGTCGATCCGGCTAAGATCGAAGCAATTAAAGACTGAGAAGCACCAAAGATGCCATCTGAGGTGCGGCAATTCCTAGGTCTTGCGGGGTACTATCGTCGTTTCATCGAGGGATTTTTGAAGATTGCTCAACCCCTCACCTCTCTTACCCAGAAAGACCGAAAGTTTGACTGGGGTGAATCGCAGGAATCGGCATTTCAGATGCTGAAGCTTAAACTTTCTTTTGCACCTATCCTATATTTACCTGAGGGTACGGATGACTTTGTTGTGTACTGTGACGCTTCTATTCGTGATCTCGGTTGCGTGTTGATGCAACGCGTGAAGGTTATTGCATATGCTTCTCGTTAACTCAAGGTTCACGAGAAGAACTCTACTACCCATGACTTGGAATTGGGTGCGGTGGTTTTTGCATTGAAAATCTGGAGACATTACTTGTACGGTACCAAATGCACCATTTACACCGATCACAAGAGTCTTTAGCATATTTTCGACCAGAAGGAACTAAACATGCGACAGCGTCGCTAGGTTGAACTCCTGAACGATTATGATTGTGCTATCAAGTATCATCCTGGAAAGGCGAACGTTGTGGCGGACGCCTTGAGCAGGAAGGAATCTGCGAAACCTTGCCGTGTTCGAGCTTTATAGCTCACCGTTCATTCCTCTTTTCCTGACCGAATTCGTTCTGCACAACTGGAAGCCTTGAAGGAGGAAAACCTTAAAGCTGAAACTATGCAAAGTGCTGACAAGCATCTTGAACTTAGGTCTGATGGCCTACACTACTTTGTAGAACGCGTTTGGGTTCCTTTGTTCGGAGGATTACGGGAGCTTGTCTTGGATGAAGCTCATAAATCCCAGTATTCTGTTCACCCTGGCTCCGATAGGATGTATCAGGATTTGAAGATACTCTATTGGTGGCCGAACATGAAGGCTGATATAGCCCCCTATGTGGGCAAATGCTTGACTTGTGCTAACGTCAAGGTGGAGTATCAGAAGCCGTCTGGTCTCCTGCAACAACCTGAGATTCCAGAATGGAAGTGGGAACGGATCACGATGGATTTTGTCACCAAACTACCGAACTCACCAAGTGGTTGCGACATGATTTGGGTGATTGCCGACAGGTTGACAAAATCGGCGCATTTCCTACTTATTAAAGAAACTGATGGGCTCGAGCGGTTAGCTCGAATTTACCTTAAGGAGGTAGTCTCTCGGCACGGGGTGCCTGTTTCTATTATCTCGGATCATGATTCTCGTTTTGCTTCGCGTTTCTGGAAGGCTCTGCATAAGGCTTTGGGTACTCAGTTGGATATGAGTACGGCTTATCATCCGCAAACTGACGGTCAGAGTGAGCGGACGATTCAAACATTGGAAGACATGCTTCGGGCATGTGTTATCGATTTTGGCAAGGGTTGGGAGAGTCACCTACTGTTGGTGGAGTTCTCTTAGAACAACAGATACCACTCTAGTATCAAGGAAACTCTGTTCGAAGCTCTTTACGGACTGAAATGTCGGTCTCCTCTTTGTTGGGCCGAAGTGGGCGAGAGTCCGCTCACTGGTCTGGAACTGGTGTACGAAACTTCGGAGAAAAACGTGCAAATTCGTAACCATTTGGCAGCCGCACGGGATCTTCAGAAGAGTTATGCCGATCGCCATCGCAAACCTTTGGAGTTCCAGGTTGGGGACAGGGTACTTCTGATAGTTTCACCATGGAAAGGCGTCTTATTCTTTGGAAAGCGTGGCAAGCGTAACCCTCGTTATGTCGGACCGTTCGCAATCCTGGAACGGATTGGACCGGTGGTATACAGACGTGACTTACCGGCGGAACTCAGTAGTGTTCACAATGTCTTCCATGTGTCTAACTTGAAGAAGTGTTTGGCTGACGAATCTCTTATTGTACCACTGGAAGAGATCAAGTATGATACCCGGCATATTTGGCTTAAACATTTTAGTAACATCTAAGTCTACCTTAGCGGGAAACATTTATAAACGGACTTAACTAGGTTAGTTGAGTCGGGTCAAGTTAGGATTGTCCAGAGTTCAATGATCTGGAGGATCATTGGGAGTCGTTTTGGGAATACACTAGTACCGGGTCCCGTTGTTGGTGAAATTACATAAACTAATTAAGTGTATGTGTAGATTAATTGTCGTGTGGTGGATTATATGCATAGATGTGTTTAAACGATGTGTAGATAATCATCCATGCTTAAATATGTTAAACATAGACTAAGGTTGCATGCTCATATGTTAAGGTGCGTTAAAATGCGTTAAACACGACAAATTGGAAAACTAGAAAAACATAAGTTCTGGTTCGACCACATCGAGTGGGCGAACCTGGAAAATAATCTTGGTTTGACCCTTAGAAAATGGGCGAACCTGGAATGTGGAAATGAAAAAGTTTCATTCGACAAAAACATGCACATTCGACCCGGTGAAAGGGGCGAATGTGGGTACATTCACCCAGGTAGAAGGGGCGAATGTGGACTAGTATAAATACCAAACTTTGTCATTTTTCACCATTTCACAAACCGTAACCGTCTCAAAACACTCTCAAACGATTTTAATCACTAAGGAAGAAGTTTTTGCTCTCCTTTTTCATAATCTAACCTATCAACAACATCTAATCAAGAATCCAAGGTGTGTTCTTAATTCTAAACCTTGTTCAAGCATTTTAATTCGTTTTTATCTAACCCTAAATGTCCAGATCTGTTCTAAGGATGTTTTTATCAATAAAAACCTTTTGAACATCTTTCTAAATCTAAACCCTATCATTAAGCATAGGTTGGTTTTCATATCAATAAACATATGTTTATTGTGTGTTATGTGATATTATGTGTTGTTTAATGATTTGCTGCTTTGCTAATGCTAGAAACATGATTTAGGGCTGCTATTAATGATAGTTTAGGAGTATAAAAGGTTATAATTAGATAGATGATGATATCAAGTCTAATTTGGGGATTTTATTGAATCTAGGTCTTGATGTATGTTAGTGTTATCAATAAAACGATTGGGGGTTTTCGATTAAATGATAAACTGAGCATTTTTAGATGATTATGGATTGATATTGAAAAGTTTCCAAATTGGGTAAAGATTACATGCATGATGTGACATTTCCATAATCATTACTATTTTGGGAAAGGGCTAAAACGGATGGGTTTTGGGGCAAAATTGGTGGGGTTTTGTTGGGATAAGTTATTCATGCTTGATTGCAGTGTTTGATAATGTTTCGGGATGTTTTCGGATGTTTTTGAAGCGTTATGGGAAAAATAATCTGTCAGGGTCGAACCTGGGCACATTCGACCGGTCGAGTGGTCGAATGTGGAATCCCAGGGTCGAACCTGGACAGGTTGGTCGAATCTGTGAAGAACGGTCGAACGAGGCTTTCCTAAGGGTCGAAGGTGGGTTAAAACGGGCGATGGTGGATCAGTCTTCCTGGTTCGACCCTTCTGATTCAAAAATGAGATTTTTGATACAAACTAAGTGTTTTATGCTTGAACCTTGTGTGTAATCTATGTGTACTTGATTAGTTAGGGTAATGAGTCACCAACGGGATGTCGGGTCGGTCTAGTGTGTCGGTTGAACACTTAAACACGTTTTAAAACATACTTAGTTACGATCTGGACAATCGGGGACTAGATAACCTTATGGTTATTAGATGGAACACTTATGTGAACATTTTGATAGATCTCCGGTAGAGGGATTATCAAGGGCTTGGCATTTTATTATTTACCGAGGAACGCAATTTAAGGTGAGTTCACGGCCCCACTTTTATAGCTTTAACTTTTGGGGGAGAAAACATGCGCTAAACTATTTTGGTAACATATGTCATACTACAGTTTTAACTTGCATTGCTATACGATCTGTTAAGTCCCGGGGGAAAACCATGAATGTGCGGGGATGCACAACGGGGGAAGTGTGGATAGATCTATTGGGCGTGACCTGCCGCATTCGTCGGCTTGGAGGGCCGGGTGGGTGCATATTGTCTCGAACTGGTAACATTGGTATCAAGCTCAACATTCGGGCTGAACATTGCTAAACATTGCTAAACGTGTCTACTAATGGTTTTCCAATCGTAGTAGTAATAAAACATACGCCTAGCTAGCGTACTTGGTAACATTGGTATAGTATGGACATGGTAACGCTTTGGTAACTATTTTGGTAACATATTGAACAAACCTGCGAACTCACCAGCATTATATATGTTGACGTCTTTTTGGCATGTTTTTCTCAGGTCGCTAAGGTAGCATCGGTTGGACTAGGCGCACGGGTCTGCATTGGCGTCTAGGCTTAGTGGCATATTTTAAATAAGTGTCTTGAACATTTTGGAACACAGTTTGTAATTGATTAAATCTTTAAATGCTTCCGCTATATTTTAATGGTTTGATAACCAAGTTTTGAGTTTACGTATTTCATATAGTGTTGTTTATTGTGACCGTTGACTTGGATCCTGGTTTGTCATGCGCCTCGCGGTAAAACCCCGCAAGTGGAAATTTGAGGGTGTGACAGATTGGTATCAGAGCCAATGGTTATAGTGAACTAGGACTGCATGTAGAGTCTGGTCTATAGCCAAGTCGCACACACTAGACGGTCACATACTTTGAGTCTGTTAGTGGGATAAACACTAACTTTGTCGGGGTGTCCTTACATCATCATCATACTTCTTTGTTACATCATCCGCTTTTATTTGGGTTCTTACCTACTCTTGTCTTCTTCTTCGGGGTTGAAGAGGAAGAGGCTGATTTGTTGACTCTAGCACACACATGCTTTCTTACACTTGCACCTATCGTAACACGTTACTAGGCGACGATATTCGGTGACCGGAGTCTGGACTAGGAGTACATTTGGAGGACCATGTAGAGCAGTTTATGATTTCGGGTGCACACGAAATAATAAACTGAAATGCATGAAAATCCCAATGGACTTTAAGTTTAGATGTATAGTCCTGAATTTGTCCCTAAGTTAACTCTTGTAAATTTCTAGTGGTTGACACTAGAGGTGAATCTGAATCCCTCGATTTCTTGATTTGTTAGATCATGTCTGGTGCTCGTGGTGGCGGGCGTCGTGATGGCGGCGGTGGCCGTGCTGGCGGCGGTGGTCGTGGTAACATCAACATGACCCAAGCTGAACTGAATAACTTGTTACAGCAGCAAGTAAACATGGCTATGGCTAATTTCCAGGCTGGGATTAATGCCATGGGTGGTGAGTTGATTTCTGTCAGCTTTGCCTCATTCTTGGGTATCATGTTCTTTCTTTTGTATTTTATTCGTGTATCGTGTCTCACGTATCGCTGTCAATCCACCTCCACCTCAGTGCTCTTATAAGAAGTTTCGGGACTGTCAGCCCCATAACTTCGCTGGGACTGAGGGAGCGGTGGGACTGCTCCGATGGCTGGAAAAGGTAGAATCTGTGTTCATCATGTGTAACTATCCTGCTGGGGACCGGGTTAAGTATGCTACTGCGACATTCGAGGGGCCTGCATTGTCGTGGCGGAATGCTACTGCCCAGAACATGGGATTGGGGGAGGCTATTGCTATGCCTTGGGCGGATTTTGTGCATCTGTTGAGGAGCGAGTACTATCCGAGGGAGGAGGTACAGAAGTTGGAACATGAAGTCTGGAGTTACAAGATGGTCGGGTTCGAGATTGAGGAGTACACCGTGAGGAGGAATGAGCTGGCGGTGTTGTGCCCTGATTTGCTCACACCCGAGTATAGTAGGATTGAGCACTACGTATCTGGGTTAGTGCCGGAGATTGCTGGGTTGGTGGCTGCAGGGAATCTTCCCACTCTTGCTGAAGTTGTTCGATCAGCTCATCGAATGACTAACCTGAAGGTGGCAGAAAGTGTTTTGCCTCCTAAGGGTGCTGCTATGAAGGGTCCGGAAGGGAACAAGAGGAAGTGGGATAATGTGGGGAAGGGTGCTGTGCCAGTGCCATCTCATCCGGTGAAGAAGTTTGATTTGTCTGGGTCTACTTCGGGGCAGAAGTCGGGAGGGTATGTTGGGAAGCATCCCAAGTGCAACAAGTGTGGTTATCACCACTCTGGTAATTGTGATCGGGCTCACTGTCATCGGTGCCATTAGTTGGGGCATCATGCTAAGGATTGCAGAGTGACACTTACCTCAACTCAGACTCCTGCTTCTACTCCTGCTCCTGCTGCTCAGGGGACTCCAGGAAAGCAGGGGTGTTATAACTGTGGTGACACGGGACACTTCAAGCGTGAATGTCCTAAGCTGAAGCAGGGTGATAATGGGAGGGGCGGGAACGGTAACGGGAACAACGGGGGCAGAGGCAGGACTGCACCTGCTTTCGTCATTGGATCTGCAGAGGCTAGGCAGGATCCAGACACAGTTACCGGTACGTTCCTTCTTAATGATCGCTATGTTTCTGTCTTGTTTGATTCTGGTGCCGATAAGAGTTTCGTATCTATGGACATTAGTCGATTGCTAGATATAGTACCCACACCTTTAGAGGCTAAGTATTTAATAGAATTGGCTGATGGTAAGAAAGACGAAACGACGCACACCCTTAGGGAATGTCGCTTGGAACTGTCGGGTTTGTCATTCCCCATTGACCTTATGCCAGTACCCCTGGGTAGTTTTGATGTCCTTGTCAGCATGGATTGGTTATCGTTGTATCGTGCGGAGATCGTTTGTTACGATAAGATTATTCGGATCCCTCTCCCTGATGGAGAGACTCTTTCGGTTCATGGCGAGAAAAGCGGTACTCCACTGAGTATCATTTCTAGCATGAAAGCCCGTAAGTACCTTCGGAAGGGTTGTTCGGACATTCTGGCACTTGTTAACGTTTCGACTGACGATGAGAAGAAGATCGAGGATATTTCGGTGGTTCATGATTTTCCCGATGTGTTTCCTGATGATTTACCTGGTCTCCCTCCCCATCGTCAGGTTGAGTTTGGCATTGATCTTACTCCGGGTGCAGCTCCTATTGCCCGAGCTCCGTATCGTCTTGCACATCCCGAGATGCAAGAGTTGTCCAGCCAGTTGCAGGAACTCTTGGAAAAGGGTTTCATCCGACCGAGTTCTTCCCCGTGGGGAGCTCCAATTCTGTTTGTGAAGAAGAAGGACGGAAGTCTTCGCATGTGTATTGATTATCGTGAGCTAAACAAAGTGACCATCAAGAATCGTTATCCTCTCCCTCGCATTGATGATCTCTCTAACCAGCTCCAGGGCTCTAGTTACTACTCAAAGATTGATTTGCGGTCCGGTTATCACCAGTTGCGCGTCCAGGAAGCTGACATTCAGAAGACTGCTTTTCGCACTCGTTATGGCCATTTTGAGTTCTTGGTCATGCCTTTTGGTCTCACTAACGCACCGGCGGTGTTCATGGACTTGATGAACTGCGTTTGCAAGCCTTACCTTGATAAGTTTGTCATCGTGTTTATTGACGATATTCTGGTTTATTCTAAGAACAAGACGGATCATGAGGAACACCTACGGTTGGTCTTGGAACTTTTGAGACAGGAGCAGTTGTATGCTAAGTTCTCAAAGTGTGATTTTTGGTTACGTGAAGTTCAATTCCTAGGGCATGTTGTTAATGAACTGGGAATTCATGTCGATCCGGCTAAGATCGAAGCTATTAAAGACTGGGAAGCACCAAAGACGCCATCTGAGGTGTGGCAATTCCTAGGTCTTGCGGGTTACTATCATCGTTTCATTGAGGGATTTTCGAAGATCGCTCAACCCCTCACCACTCTTACCCAGAAAGACCGATAGTTTGACTTGGGTGAACCACAGGAATCAGCATTTCTGATGCGGAAGCTTAAATTTTTTTCTGCACCTATCTTATCTTTACCTGAGGGTACGGATGACTTCGTTGTGTACTGTGACGCTTCTATTCGTGGTCTCGGTTGTGTGTTGATGCAACGCGGGAAGGTTATTGCCTTTGCTTCTCGTCAACTCAAGGTTCATGAGAAGAACTACACTACTCATGACTTGGAACTGGGTGCGGTGATCTTTGCGTTGAAAATCTGGAGTAATTACTTGTACGGTACCAAGTGTGAAGTATACACCGATCACAAGAGTCTTCAGCATATTTTCGACCAGAAGGTGTTAAACATGCGGCAGCGTCGCTGGGTTGAACTCCTGAACGATTATGACTGTGCTATCAAATACCATCCTGGGAAGGCGAACGTTGTGGCGGACGCCTTGAGCAGGAAGGAGTCTGTGAATCCTCGTCGTGTTCGAGCCTTACAGCTCACCATTCATTCCTCATTGCCTGACCGAATCCGTTCTGCACAGTTGGAAGCTTTGAAGGAGGAGAACCTTAAAGCTGAAACTATGCACAGTGCTGACAAGCATCTTGAACTCAGGACCGATGGCTTACACTATTTTGCGGGACGTGTTTGGGTTCCCTTGTTCGGGGGATTACACGAGCTTGTCTTGGATGAAGCTCACAAATCCCGGTATTCTATTCACCTTGGCTCCGATAAGATGTATCAGGATTTGAAGATACTTTATTGGTGGCCAAAAATGAAGGCTGATATAGCTTCTTATGTCAGCAAATGCTTGACTTGTGCTAAAGTCAAGGTGGAGTATCAGAGGCCATCTGGTCTTCTGCAACAACCAGAGGTTCCCGAATGGAAGTGGGAGCGAATCATGATGGATTTTGTCACCAAGCTACCAAGATCACCAAGTGGTTATGATATGATTTGGGTGATTGTTGATAGGTTGACAAAATCGGCACGTTTCATACCTATTAAGGAAACCGATGGACTCGAGCGGTTGGCTCGACTTTACCTTAAGAAGGTGGTTGCTCGGCACGGGGTGCTTGTTTCTATTATCTCTGATCGTGATTCTCGTTTTGCTTCGCATTTCTGGATGGCTTTGCACAAGGCTTTGGGTACTCAGTTGGATATGAGTACGGCTTATCATCCGCAAACTGATGGACAGAGCGAGCGGACGATTCAAACCTTGGAAGACATGCTTCGGGCATGTGTTATCGATTTTGGCAAAAGCTGGGAGATCCACATACCGTTGGTAGAGTTCTCCTACAACAACAGCTATCATTCCAGTATCAAGGCAGCTCCGTTCGAGGCTCTCTACGGACGGAAATGTCGATCACCTCTTTGTTGGGCCGAGGTGGGCAAGAGCCAGCTCACTGGTCCGGAACTTGTGTACGAAACTTCGGAGAAAATCGTACAGATTCGTAACCGTTTGGCTGCGGCACGGGATTGTCAGAAGAGCTATGCCGATCGCCGTCGCAAACCTTTGGAGTTCCAGGTTGGGGACAAGGTACTTCTGAAAGTTTCACCATGGAAGGGCGTCATACGCTTTGGGAAGCATGGCAAGCTTAACCCTCGTTATGTCGGACCGTTCGCAATCCTGGAACGGATTGGACCGGTGGCATACAGACTTGACTTACCAGCGGAGCTCGGTAGTGTTCACAACGTCTTCCATGTGTCTAACTTAAAGAAGTGTTTGGCTGACGAATCTCTCATTCTACCACTGGAAGAGATCAAGGTTGATGATCGTCTCCGCATTGTGGAGGAACCTGTCGAGATTCTCGACTACAAGATTCGTAGCCTTCGTCGGAGTAAAATCCACATCGTCAAAGTTCGTTGGAACTCGAATCGTGGACCGGAGTTCACGTGGGAACGGGAGGATCAGATGAAAGCTAAACATCCTCATCTTTTTCCGAAACGCGCATTCGAATCTAGGCATGTTACTGCTGAAGCGGAATGAATCTCGGGTCGAGATTCCTTTCAACGTGGGGATGATGTGACATCCGGTAAATTTTCTTTTCGTTTCATTCTTTCCGTCTCTTTCATTTTTTGGGCTTTGCACAATTTTCGGGACGAAAATTTTTTCAACGTGGGGATGATGTGACACCCGGCATATTTGGCTTAAACATTTTAGTAACATCTAAGTCTACCTTAGCGGGAAACATTTATAAACGGACTTAACTAGGTTAGTTGAGTCAGGTCAAGTTAGGATTGTCCAGAGTTCAATGATCTGGAGGATCATTGGGAGTCGTTTTGGGAATACACTAGTACCGGGTCCAGTTGTTGGTGAAATTACATAAACTAATTAAGTGTATGTGTAGATTAATTGTCGTGTGGTGGATTATATGCATAGATGTGTTTAAACGATGTGTAGATAATCATCCATGCTTAAATATGTTAAACATAGACTAAGGTTGCATGCTCATATGTTAAGGTGCGTTAAAATGCGTTAAACACGACAAATTGGAAAACTAGAAAAACATAAGTTCTGGTTCGACCACATCGAGTGGGCGAACCTGGAAAATAATCTTGGTTCGACCCTTAGAAAAGGGGCGAACCTGGAATGTGGAAATGAAAAAGTTTCATTCGACCAGAACATGCACATTCGACCCGGTGAAAGGGGCGAATGTGGACTAGTATAAATACCAAACTTTGTCATTTTTCACCATTTCACAAACCGTAACCGTCTCAAAACACTCTCAAACGATTTTAATCACTAAGGAAGGAGTTTTTGCTCTTCTTTTTCATAATCTAACCTATCAACAACATCTAATCAAGAATCCAAGGTGTGTTCTTAATTCTAAACCTTGTTCAAGCATTTTTAATTCGTTTTTATCTAACCCTAAATGTCCAAATCTGTTCTAAGAAAGTTTTTATCAATAAAAACCTTTTGAACATCTTTCTAAACCTAAACCCTATCATTAAGCATATGTTTTCTTATCAATAAACATATGTTAATTGTGTGTTATGTGATATTATGTGTTGTTTAATGATTTGCTGCTGTGCTAATGCTAGAAACATGATCTAGGGCTGCTATTAATGATAGTTTAGGAGTATAAAAGGTTATAATCAGATAGATGATGATATCAAGTCTAATTTGGGGATTTTATTGAATCTAGGGCTTGATGCATGTTAGTATTATCAATAAAACGATTGGGGGGTTTTTGATTACATGATAAACTGAGCATTTTTAGATGATTATGGATTGATATTGAAAAGTTTCCAAATTGGGTAAAGATTACATGCATGATGTGACATTTCCATAATCTTTTCAATTTTGGGAAAGGGCTAAAATGGATGGGTTTTGGGGCAAAATTGGTGGGGTTTTGTTGGGATAAGTTACTCATGCTTTAATGCAGTGTTTGATAATGTTTCGGGATGTTTTCGGATGTTTTTGAAGCGTTTTGGGAAAAATAATCTGTCAGGGTCGAACCTGGGCACATTCGACCGGTCGAGTGGTCGAATGTGGAATCCCAGGGTCGAACCTGGACAGGTTGGTCGAATCTGTGAAGAACGGTCGAAGGAGGCTTTCCAAAGGGTTGAAGGTGGGTTAAAACGGGCGAAGGTGGATCAGTCTTCCTGGTTTGACCCTTCTGATTCAAAAATGAGATTTTCGATACAAACTAATTGTTTTATGCTTGAACCTTGTGTGTAATCTATGTGTACTTGATTAGTTAGGGTAATGAGTCACCAACGGGATGTCGGGTCGGTCTAGTGTGTCGGTTGAACACTTAAACACGTTTTAAAACATACTTGGTTACGATCTGGACAATCGGGGACTAGATAACCTTATGGTTATTAGACGGAACACTTATGTGAACATTTTGATAGATCTCCGATAGAGGGATTATCAAGGGCTTGACATGTTATTATTTACTGAGGAACGCAATTTAAGGTGAGTTCACGGCCCCACTTTTATAGCTTTAACTTTTAGGGGAGAAAACATGCGCTAAACTATTTTGGTAACATATGTCATACTATAGTTTTAACTTGCATTGCTATACGATCTTGAATGTGCGGGGATGCACAATGGGGGAAGTGTGGATAGATCTATTGGGCGTGACCTGCCCCACTCGTCGGCTTGGAGGGCCGGGCGGGTGCATATTGTCTCGAACTGGTAACATTGGTATCAAGCTCAACATTCGGGCTGAACATTGCTAAACATTGCTAAACGTGTCTAGTAATGGTTTTCCAATCGTAGTAGTAATAAAACATACGCCTAGCTAGCGTACTTGGTAACATTGGTATAGTATGGACATGGTAACGCTTTGGTAACTATTTTGGTAACATATTGAACAAACCTGTGAACTCACCAGCATTATATATGTTGACGTCTTTTTGGCATGTTTTTCTCAGGTCGCTAAGGTAGCATCGGTTGGACTAGGCGCACGGGTCTGCATTGGCGTCTAGGCTTAGTGGCATATTTTAAATAAGTGTCTTGAACATTTTGGAACACAGTTTGTAATTGATTAAATCTTTAAATGCTTCCGCTATATTTTAATGGTTTGATAACCAAGTGTTGAGTTTACGTATTTCATATAGTGTTGTTTATTGTGACCGTTGACTTGGATCCTGGTTTGTCATGCGCCTCGCGGTAAAACTCCGCAAGTGGAAATTTGAGGGTGTGACATCAAGGTTGATGATCGTCTTCGCATTGTGGTGGAAACTGTTGAGATTGTCGACTATAAGATTCATAGCCTTCGCTGGACTAAAATCCGCATCGTTAAGGTTCGTTGGAACTCGAATCGTGGACCGGAGTTCACGTGGGAACGGGAGGATTAGATGAAATCTAAGTATCCTCATCTTTTTCTGAAGCGTGCGTTTGAATCTAGGCATGTTACCGCTGTAGTTGAATGAATCTCGGGGCGAGATTCCTTTCAACGTGGGGATGATATGATGACCGGTAAATTTTCTTTTCGTTTCCTTCTTTTCGTCTCTTTCATTTTTGGGCCTCGTGCAATTTTCGGGACGAAAATTCTTTCAACGTGGGGATGATGTGACACCCGGCATGTTCGGCTTAAACATTTTGGTAAAACTAGAGTACACCTTAGCGAAAATCATTTATAAACGGACTTAACTGGGTTAGTTGAGTCGGGTCATGTCAGGATTGTCCAGGGTTCAATGATCTGGAGGATCATTGGGAGATGTTTTGGGAATACACTAGTACTGGGTCCCGTTGTTGGTGAAATTACATGAATTGAATTAAGTAGGATACGTAGATTGATACATACGTGTGGTACAATGTGCCAATACGTATTTCAAAGGGGTAAACATGATTATACATGCTTAACATATGTTAGGATTGCATGTTCATGTGTTAGGATGTGCTAAAACGCGTTTAAACGACAAAACTGGAAAATCTGGAAAACACAAGTACTGGTTCGACCTGTACGGGGTCGAACCAGGGATAAAAAATCAACAAATAGTCCATTCGACCAGGAGAACTCTCATTCGACCCATGATGGGTATCGAATGTGGCTTAGATATAAATACCACACTTTGTCATTTTTCAACATTTCACAAACCCTAGTCGCCTCAAAACACTCTCTATCGATTTTAATCATCGAGGAAGGAGTTTTTGTTCTTGTTTTTCATAATCTAACCTACAAACATCATCTAATCAAGAATCTATGGTGTGTTCTTAATCCAAAACCCTTTTTAATGCATCTTGATTCATTTTCATCTAACCCTAAAGGTCCAGATTTGTTCTAAGGATGTTTTTATGATTAAAAACCTTTTAGACAGCTTTCTAATCCAAAACCTTATCATTAAACACGGGGTTTAATATCAATAAACATATGTTAATGGTGTGTTATGTGATATTATGTGTTGTTTAATGATTTGCTACTGTACAAATGATAGAAACAGGATCTAGGACTGTTGTTGGTGTTGTTTTATGATTAATCTAGGTTACAATTGGGTAGATGATGACATTATGGGTAATTTGGGGATTTTTGACGATCTAGGGCTTGTTACATGTTGTGGTTATTGATAGAACTATTGGGGTTTTCATACACACATTAAACTGGGCATTTTGAGATGATTATGAAAGGATTTCGAAAAGTTTCCAAGTTGGGTAAAGTTTTCATGCATGATGTGACGTTTCAATAATTTTACCATTTTGGGTAAGTGTTAAACGAGCCGATTTTGGAATAAAATTGGTAGGGTTTCGTAGGAATATGTTAATCATGTTTGACTGCAATGTTTCATGATGTTTCGTGGTGTTTTCGGATAGTTATGATGTGATTTGATGCGTTTTAGGAAAAAGGGGACTGCAGGGGTCGAAGTTGGGATACATTTGACCAGCGTGGGGTCGAATGTAGAGCCCAGGGGTCGAAGGAAGCTTCTGCAGGTGGAATGTGGCTCAGTTAGGTCGAACGAACTTGATTTAGGTCGAATTAACACATGTTAAGGTCGAATAAACATGTGTTAAGGTCAAAGGAATATGTAATAGGTGGTATGAACGCAAGTAAGGGTCGAAGAAACATCTTGGGAGTAGAACCAAGGTCACATGGGTCGAACCTGGACTTGTTAAATACTGATTCGACCTTACAAGTCCGTATGTGCGACTTTTGATGCAAACTAAGTGTTTTATGCTTGAACCTTATGTGTAATCTATGTATGCTTGATTAGTTTATGTAATGGGTCACCAACGGGATGTCGGGTCAGTCTAGTGTGTCGGTTAAACAATCAAACACGTTTTTAAACATACTTGGTCATGATCTGGACAATCGGGGATTAGATAACCTTATGGTTATTAGTCGGAACACTTATGTGAACATTTTGATAGATCTCTGGTAGTTGGGATTATCAAGAGCTTGGCTTTTCTTATTTTATTGAAAAAGACAACCTAAGGTGAGTTCACAGCCCTACTTTTACTGGTTTTACTTTTGGGGGAGAAAACATGCGCTAAACTTATATTTTGTAACATATGTCATACTATAATCTACTTTTGGTTTGCTATGCGATCCTTGAAAGTGGAATATGCGGGGATGCACAATGGGGAAATGTGGATAGATCTATTGGGCGTGACCTGCCCCACTCGTCGACTGGAGGTCGGACGGGTGCATATTGTCTCGAACTTTGCTAAACATGCTGAACATTTCGGGCTGAACATATGCTAAACATTGCTAAACGTGTCTAGTAACGGTTTTCCAATAGTAGTAGTAAGAAAAATACACTTAGCTAGCGTACTTTAGTAACATTGATATAGTATTGACAGGTTTTGGACTTGGTAACATTTCAAAACAATAAATTGATGTTTTCCTTTGATTGGAAGAATCATTGGAAAACATCAATTTGAAGTTGTTTACCAACAAACTGTTGGTAATCTATTTTCCTATGATTGAAAGAATCTTTCGAAAAATTTGTAGAAATAAATTTAAAAGTAATATCATAATGCATATTGAATGGAGAGATGTAAAGTGCGAATACTGAAAATGAATATTGGGAACTCATCCCCTTTTATAGGCTGAAATATAATAACTATTCGTAAAGTTGGTTTTCAACTTTATTAGTTGGATTTCAAGTAAATATAAAGTTGGAAGTTAGTTTTCGAAATTTTAATTTATTTTTTATAGAATGAAAGACAACTACAACAAAACAATAATAATAAAATAATGTTTTTAATAAAGTTACTTCAAAACTGTAATCATTATTTTTGGGCTGTTGATATGGGTAGTAAATGATGAATTTCGCTACTTTCCCACTGAGACAACTATTCAAATTCTTTTCTTTTTTTAAAATACAAATTTCCAAACAAACACAAATACTATTTACCAATATTTATAGAAATATAAACATGTGATATTTTACGTTTTTCATATTATAAATAAATGTTTAACTTCTATGTTATGTAAATTGGACATGAAAAGGTTGTTTAACTATATTTGGTAAAAAGACGTTCTCATTAACAATAGTTATCTAAAAAATACTTACCTAATAGTCGTTAATCAAAATTCCATAATTTGAGTTAGTAACACTGCTCGTTTCAAGATACCAGTTAATCTGTTTGGTAAGATCTGTTGCAAATCATTTAATTGATGGTTATGTGTCTGGTACACGTAATCTCTGATTATTAATGATACAACTGAGGATTATATACTGATAAGGAGATTTTTCTAGAACAGCTGTTATAACAAAGAGTTGTTGATTCAAACAGATATTCTTCAGCAATTTGTTCAAATAGTTGTTGCTTAAAAATAAACTTAACGAATCATATATCTTTTTTTTTAAACAATTATTATAAACAAAATGTAAAAAACATAAACAAACCAAATGCTATGGTCTGTTTACTGAACTGTAAATTAAAAACTCAAACAACTGTTATAGAATTCATCCTTATATTATTACAATCGCATAATTTGAATGAAATATTTAACGTAGCAAAGGTGCATACAATATCTATATCGATACAAAACTCACCAAAATATAAAAAACGCCAAGGAAAGAAGAATTCTAAGAAAGAACTCCAATATCCATACAAAACTGAAGTAATGCTAACTATGACATTCAATACAAAACTGAAGTAATCCTAACTATGACATTTCTTCCATTAGAATAAAAAATACATATAAATACAGGCAGAAAACGACCAAAAAACTGAAGAAGACAACAACAAAAAGAAAAATAACTACACATTATAGCTCTAACGCCTCAAGAATCAGAGACATATTATTTCTCTATACACCCATCTCTAATTAGACAGGTTGTAAAGGAGATCGTGATAAAAATAATATTTTTCTTTGATTGTAAGAATCTTCCGAGAATACCAATTTCAACTTGATTACCAAAGGCTTTACTCTTATACATTTTTCTTTCATAGGCAAAAATAATATTTTTCATCGATGGTGGCTTTATTTATCATAATAAATGAAGAGAAATAAAGTTGGAAAATTAAATGACGAATTGCTTGCCTTTTATAGAGGGATAAAATGTTTTACATATTATAATAAGATTTTTTACTCACTGCGTCAATAGTAAAACAATTAGGAAAACAACTAATAAAATAATGTTATAAATAGTTTACTATTAGTGTCACTAATACAAATTTACAAAGACAATGTCTGCTACGAAGAACCTCTGTTTAGTACAAATTTCAAAATGATAATCATTACTTTTGCACCTTTCTATAAAACCTGGTGACTTCTCAACCGTTGTTACAAAACTTTGTTAATGTAAAACGTCAAAATGGTAATCTTTTATTACACTATTTAATTTGTTATTAAATTAAAGTATTCCTATATAGTTAAACTACAGAAACCTTTACAACTTCATAATTAAAATGTTGATATGTGTAATAAATGATAAAGAAAATCCACAAAGCTTGGTAACTATTACTTAAAGTTAATTTTCAAAAAAAACTATAACTTAAATTTTACATATAATAAACTTATAGTTGCATATTGAAAAAAAAAGATACATATATAATAAACATCAAGTTTAAAATCAATATTTTTCAATAATAAACCATAAGCATTACAATAAAAAATAACTACATTGTAATAATATGCATTTTGTAAAATACAATAATATAAAAACATTTAAATTTCATCATGTTCATCACTTGATTTTTATATCATTCAAACTTATTATTACAATTACTATCTCTATCAGTTTTTATAGTATCCTCATTATGTTTTATATCCTGTTTACAACAGCTGTTGAGTTGACAACAGTTTTTCACAAACAACTCTCGTTCAATTAAAGTTCCAAATCTATTCATTAATGGTTATGCTTTTGCCACCGGTAACCAATGATGAACGAAAGAGGTGATGATTATCCACTAATGAAGCAAGTAACAAATGATTTTGAAACTCTGATGACACGGGAAGACATCTTTTTTTAATCAGATTTTTTCTTCAAAATTTCATCATATTTTTTTAACACTTGTTTAAAATGAAATAACAATATGTTCCAGAAAAGTCTTCATTGATCAAACGTATCTTATATTTATAATATATTCTCGTTACAAACATGTCCTGAGCTATCATAGATTGTGAAGAAACTACAGTAACAATTACACTTATTATTAGCATTCTTTAACTTTTATGGAAATATATCCGAGTTAGACAAACATACAAGATACAAAATACAAGCAAAATATCACAAAACAAAACTATTACAAATAATAAAATATCCAACATAGAAGTATTCTAATTAAAAGACACAACTATATTGATACAAAAGTGAACTAATACCAACAAAAAAATTTCCTCTAAAAACTCTCTTCAAGTACAATCAGAAAACATTAGATAATAAGTTGGAGGGTTGTATTACAATCTCGAACAGACTACAAAGTACCTACAAAACACAAGCAAAACACAAGAAAAAAAAAGGAAAAAGATTACCAAATAACAATCTAAAAAAAGGAAAAACAAAACAAAACCTAAAAAATAATATGCTTTTATTTTTCAAAAAGCGGGAGACATATTATTCATTTTACACCCATCTCTATTTATTAAGACTCTAGAGGGGCAAATGATACAAATAACATTTTCCTTTAACTGTAAGAATCTTCAAATAAAAGCAATTCCAACATCATTAGCAAACACAATATTGCTAATAGATTTTTCTTTAATTGAAAGAATTTTCAAGATGAATGGTAACAACATTATAGCGCAGATAGGAAAGATAGGTTTGTATTTCCAATGGTTCAATGGATACAAACTTACAATCTGAAATGACAATTTCCTCGTCTTTTTATAGACTGCAAAAACAGTTACGGATAAGGGCCTCGATTTGTTAATAATAATTACAAACAGTGGAGAAGCCTAAAATTCTATGATGGTGACAGTACAAAGAATAGCCATATTCCGTAACATCTGTTCAAAAGACCGTAAAAAATCTCAGTGTAACATCCTTTATGAGAAGATTAAATTTGTGATTAAAGTATCACTATATAGTTAAATAAATTACAAAAACCTAGTGAAAATTTGTTCATTCGACTTTATATCGAATTATTCATTATTATTCATTATTATTATTTTATTATATAAGATGAATAAAAAACAAGTAACTAAGTAACTATCCGAAAAGTTCGTTTTCAACTTTATAAGTTGCATTTCAAGTAATTATGAAGTTGGAAACTACTTTTGGGACTTTCAATAAAGTGGAAGAAAATTGCAACACAACAATAATAAAATAATATTTTTAATAAAGTAAGTTAAAAATGCTAATCATTACTTTTGGACCTTTTTATAAAATCTGTTAACTTGTCAACAGTTGTTATAACACAAAACATTAAATTTGTTATTAAAGTATCACTATAGTTAAATAAATTGCAAAAACATTTGGAAAATTTGTTCATTCAACTTTATATCGAATTATTCATTATTATAATAGTGATAAAAATATTAAATTTTTAATAATAATATTTTATTATTATTCTATTATATAAGATGAATAACAAAGTAACAAAGTAACTATACGGAAAGTTTATTTTCAACTTGATAAGTTGCATTTCAAGTAAATATAAAGTTGGAAACTACTTTGGGCCCTTTCAATAGAGTGGAAGAAAATTGCAACACAACAATAATAAAATAATATTATGAATAAAGTAACTTAAAAATAGTAATCATTACTTTTGGACCTTTTATAAAATCTGTTAACATCTCAACAGTTGTTATAACACAAAACTTTGTAAAGGTAAAACGCCAAAAAATTGAGTATAAAGTCGTTTATTACATCATTAAATTTGTTATTAAATTATACCTATATAGTCAAAATCTTTAACTTTTTAAAATATCCTCATTATAATTTATATCCTGTTTGCTCACAAACAACTATTGTTCAACTAAAGTTGCAAATCCATTAATTGATGGTTATACTTCTGCCACTGGTAACCACTGATATTCGAAACATCTGATAGTTATCCACTGATGAAGCAAGTAAGAAATGATTTTTCTGATGACACACGAAGACTATCTTGTTTAACAAAAAAACAACATCTTAGTTACACAAACATACAAGATACAAAATTCAAGAAAAATATCACAAAGAAAACTATTTACAAAACATAAAACATATGAGTATTGTAATTAAAAGAAAGGACAACATCGATACAAAACCGAACTAATACCAAGTAACAAATTTTTCTAAGTGCTCTTCAGGTACAATCATAAATCATGTGAATATAAGTTCGAGCCTTGGTGTAGAATCTCGAACAGACTACAAAATAGATACAAAATATAGGCAAAAAACAAGAAAAAACCCACAAAACCAAAGAAGACAAAAATGAAAAATAAAAATACAAACATAAAAGGTTAATGCCTCTAACTCCACAAGAACAGACTACAAAATAGATACAAAATCCGCACGTATTAAAGGTTGCTTTCTTTTTCGAATGGTTCAAGAGATATAAAAAGTTGCAAACTGAAATAATGATTTCTCGGCTTTTTTAGAATGCACAAAAAAGTGATCTCGACTAAAAATAAAGTACTAAGATAATAATAATAACTTGCTGGACCATTACGTCAAGTAAAAAACAACTACAAAAACCAACAATAAAATAATATTTTATATTTATAAAACATTACGAGGGTCTTACTGGAAGCATCCTCTCTATTCTTAGGGATAGAGGTAAGGCTGTCTACACCTTACCCTCCTCAGACCCTACCTTAGCTTTGCTATAGGTGGGATTAACTGAGTATGATGATGATGATGATGATGATGATTTATAATGCAATATAAACAGTGATAATGTGACACCCGGCATGTTCAGCTTAAACATTTTGGTAAAACATAAGTCTACCTCAGCGAAAAACATTTATAAACGAACTTAACTGGGTTAGTTGAGTCGGGTCAGGTTAGGATTGTCCAGGGTTCAATGATTTGGAGGATCATGGGAGTCATTTTGAGTACACACTAGACTCGAGTCCCGTTGTTAGAGAAATTACATAAGTTGAATTAAGTGTTATACGTAGATTGATACATACATGTGATATAATGTGCAAATATGTGTTTCAAGGGTGTAAACATGATTATACGTGATTCTATATGCTTAACATATGTTAGGATTCATGTTCATCGCGTTAGGGTGTGTTAAAATGTGTTTACATGACAAAACTGGAAAATCTAGAAAACATGGTGACTGGTTCGACCTTAAGGGGGGTCGAACCAGGGTAAGGGCTTTGGCTAAAGGTCCATTCGACCTTGTATAAACCCATTCGACCCTTGCATGGGGGTCGAATGAACCACAAGTATAAATATCACACTTTGAAATTTTTCATCATTTCACAAACCCTAAACGCCTCTAAACACTCTCTCTCGACTTTAATCACTGGGGAAGGAGTTTTTGCCCTTGTTTTTCATAATCTAACCAACAAACATCATCCAAACAAAGATCTAAGGTGTGTTCTTGATCTAAAACCCTTTTTAATGTATTTTGATTCGTTTTAATCAAACCCCAAAGATCCAGATCTGTTCTAAGGTGGTTTTTATAATTAAAAACCTTTCAAACATCTTTCTAAACAAAACCCTATCATTAAACATGAGTTTTCATACAAATAAACATGTGTTAATTATGTTTTATGTTATGTTATGTGTTGTTTAATGGTTAACTGTTATTTAGATGATAGAAACATGATCTAGGAATGCTATTGGTATTGATTTATGATTGATTTAAGTTACAATTGGGTAGATGATGTTATTATGCCCATTTTGGGGATTTTCGTAAAATCTAGGGCTTGAAACATGTTGTTATTATTAATAAAACGATTGGGGGTTTTCATGAACATAACAAACTGAGCATTTTGAGATGATTATGAAAGGATTTTGAAAAGTTTCCAAATTGGGTAAAGTTTTCATGCTTGATGTGACGTTTCCATAATTTTGCCATTTTGGATAAGTGTTCAAACGAATTGATTTTTTGGATTAAAATTCGTGGGGTTTCATGGGGATATGCTATTCATACTTGACTGCTGTGTTTCATGACGTTTCGTGATGTTTTCGGTTTGTTTTGATGCAATTTGGTGCGTTTTAGAGTGTTATCAGCAGACAAGGTTGAACCAGTGCCTCATTCGATGTGTCGTGGGGTCGAAGGAGGGTCACTGGAGTCGAACCAGAAGACTGCAGGTCGAACCAGACTTATTTTGGTCGAACGAACATGATTTATGTCGAATTAACACATGTTAAGGTCAAAGGAACATGTGTTAAGGTCGAAGGAACACATGTTAGGTCGAATGAACTTGTATATGGGTCGAATAAACTTCACAGGGGTCAAACCAGGACCCAAAAGGGTCGAACCAACCCAGAAACCTCCTGATTCGACCCTACGGCTTCAAATGTGTGGTTTTTGATGCAAATTAAGTGTTTTATGCTTAAACCTTATGTGTTATCTATGTGTACTTAATTAGTTTATGTAATGGGTCACCAATGGGATGTTGGGTTAGTATAGTGTGTCGGGTTAACGGTCAAACGCATTTTTTTTAAACATACTTGGTCACGATTGGGACAATCGGGGACTAGATAACCTTATGGTTATTAGTCAAAACACTTATGTAAACTTTTATGATAGATCTCCGGTAGTTGGGATTATCAAGGACTTAGCTTTTTTTCTTTAATTGAAGAACGCAACCTAAGGTGAGTTTCACAGCCCCACTTTTATTGGTTTTGCTTTTGGGGGGATAAAACGTGCGCTAAACTTATATCTTATGAACATATGTCATACTATGGGTTACTTTTGAGTTACTAAACGATCTTTGGAAGTCCTGGGTAGAACCATGAATGTGCGGGGTCGCACAACGGGGGAAATATGGATAGATCTATTGGGCGTGACCTACCCCACTCGTTGACTGGAGGTCGGACGGGTGCATGCTGTCTCGAACTATGCTGAACTTGCTAAACATTATTCGGGAGGCTTAAACATGTGCTAAACTTGCTAAACGTGTCCTGTAATGGTTTTCCAATAATAGTAGTAGCAAACTTACGCCTAGCTAGCGTGCTTTGGTTAACACATGACATAGTATTGACAGGTTTTAAACTTGGAACATTTTGGTAACATTTTGGTAACATTTGGTAACACTTGGTAACGTTTTATGAAAACCTGTGAACTCACCAGCATTATATGTTGACACCCTTTTGGCATGTTTTTCTCAGGTCGCTAAGGTAGCAACACACGGACTAGGCGCACGGGTCTGCATGGCGTCTAGGGCTTTAGTTCATGTTTTTAAATAATCATTTGAAACTACTTTTATCACATGGGTTGTACTTGAATTTTGCTCCCGCTATAGTTTGAAATATTAAAGTTTATGTTTGAGTCTACGTATCTTTCATATAGTTGTTGTTTATTGTGACCGTTGACTTGGATCTTGGTTTGTCACTCGCCTCATAGTAAAATCCCGCATGTGGAATTTGAGGGTGTGACAGATTGGTATCAGAGCCAATGGTTATAGTGAACTAGGACTGCATGTAGAGTCTGGTCTATAGTCGAGTCACACACACTAGACTTTCACATATTATGAGTGGTTTTAGTGGGATACGTACTAACTTTGTCGGGGTGTCTTTATATCATCATCGTACTTATGTGTTACATCATCTATTCTTACTTGGGTTTTACCTACTCTTATCTTCCTCTTCAGGATTTGAAAACGAAGGGACTGACTACTCGAACCTTGCACGATAGTATTGTATATTGGAGTGGTTTTTGCGTACTCTTGAGATTTGTCCAGGATTCGGACATCTCCCCTCTATACTCCAATAGACGCACTCGCTTACACATGTTCTCTTGCACTTATGCTTGTAGCAGCACATTACTAGGTGATAGTATTCAGTGACTTGAGTTCGAATTAGGAGTATAGTTGGAGGACCATGTAGAGCATTTTATCATTTCGGGTGCACACGAAATCATAAACTGGAATACATGAGAATCCCAGTGGACTCTGGGTTTGGATAGATAATCCTGGACTGGACCTAGACTTAATTCTTTTGACCCCTAGTGGTTAACGCTAGTGGTGAATCTGAATCTCTCGCTTTTGTATGTCAGATTAAGTCTGGCGCTTGTGGTGGACGTCGAGGTTGTCGTGCTAGTGGCCTTGGTGGTGGCGGCGGCCGTGGTAACATTAACATGACACAAGAGGAACTGAACAACTTGTTGCAGTAGTAAGTGAATGTGGCCTTGGCTGCATTCCAGGCTGCACATAACGTTCTGGGTGGTAAGTTGATTTCTTTCAACTCTGCCTCATTCTTGGGTGTTGTGTCTTTTCTTTTGTGGTTTATCTGTGTGTCTTGTCTCAGGTGGTGCTGTCAATCCACTTCCACCTCAGTGCACTTACAAGATGTTTCGGGACTATCAGCCCCATAACTTTTCTGGAACCGAGGGAGCGGTGGGACTGCTCTGATGGTTGGAGAAGGTTGAGTCTGTGTTTCTAATGTGTAACTATCCCACTGGGGACCGGGTTAAGTATGCTACTGCGGCATCTGAGGGTCTCGCGCTAACTTGGTGGAACTCTACTGCTCAGACTTTGGGTTTGGGGGAGGCTCATGCTATGCCATGGGCTGATTTTGTACATCATCTGAAGAGCGAGTATTTTCCTAGGGAGGAAGTGCAGAAACTAGAACATGAGGTCTGGAATTACAAGATGGTTGGGTCAGAGGTAGAGGAGTACACTGTGAGGTGTAATGAGTTGGCGTTGTTGTGTCCTTATTTGCACACACCTGAGTATAGCAGGATCGAGCACTACATCTCTAGGTTGGTGTCGGAGATAGCAGGGTTGGTGGCTGCCGGGAATCTTCCCACGCTTGCTGAGGTTGTCCGATCGGCTCATAGGATAACTAAATTGAAAGTGGCGGAGGGTGTTTTGCCTCCTAGGGGTACTATTGTGAAGGGTTCTCATGGTAACAAGAGAAAGTGGGATGGTGTGGGGAAGAGTTCAGTGCCAGCACCGTCTCAGCGGGTGAAGAAGTTTGATAAGTCTGGGTCATCTTCGGGTCAGAAATAGAGTGGTTATGTTGCGAAGCACCCTAAGTGCAACAAGTGTGGGTTCCATCATTCTGGGAATTGTGATCGAGCTCGTTGTCATCGGTGCCAGCATTTGGGGCATCTTGATAAGGATTGTAGAGTGACACTTCCGCCGACTCAGGCTCGTATTGCTGTTCCTGCTCCAATTGCTCAGGGGACTCCAGGAAAGCAAGGATGCTATAACTGTGGTGATGCGGGGCATTTCAAGTGTGATTGTCCCAAGTTGAAACAGGGGGATAATGTGAAGGGCAGGAACGGTAACGGGAATAACGGAGGCGGCGGCAGGAATGCGCGTGCTTTCGTCATTGGATCTGTAGAAGCCAAGCAGGATCCTGACATAGTTACCGGTATGTTTCTTCTTAATGATCGCTATGTTTTTGTTTTGTTCGATTTTGGTACCGATAAGAGTTTCATATCTGTGGAGATTAGTTGATTGCTAGATATAGTACCCACACCTTTAGTGTAACATCGCAAAATTTTCCCTAAATTCTAATACGTATATTTTTCATAATGTGCCTAAGTCTTTATTTTACTACCACGCAACTTAAATATATATATATATATATAAAGGTTTATAATAATAATAATAATAATAATCAGTTTTTGTTGTGTAAGAAATTGGCTAAACAAAACACACCATCACTATGGTTTGGACCCAACAACAACACCCATCCAGCCCAAACAAATGTCCAGCCCAAGAAACAACCGGCCCATTAGCCTTCCCCCCCCCCCCCCCAATCGCTGTTTAAAAATAAATAAATAAAACCTTGTAGCCGCCCAGATTCGAACCCGGGCCGGCTACCAATTCAAGCAACAACACCACCACTACGCCACTTAGGCATCTTGTGATAGACCTGAGGCACTAAAACCTTTAAACCCAAAAATCTTTCTTCCCTTCTCCTTTTTTTTACGCGCTGCAACAAATCAGCGACTGACCAACAAACAATCAGCCTAATTTTGGATGATTAAATCAAATTAATGAATGATATAATGTTTGACTAATTATTTCACAACTATAGCAACTTATATGGCCGCAATTTCAGCTCTTGACGAGCTTAATCACACGTGAGTTTTAAAGACGGGTCAAAACTTACCAATCGTTCATCCAACCCATCTCCCTATAAATTTGACGTTCCACAACACTCTACACTCGCCAATCTATCTTTCTCAACCTCTAATTTCTCATAACAAACCTCTGTTCTTAGAATTTTTGTTCGTGTTGACTTTGAAGTTTGACTTGACGTTCGTATCTGATTCAACATTGTAAGTTTGAATTTTTTTTATGGGTTTTATCATTCAGCATATACACAACATTAACCCTAAGGTTAATTGGGTTAATGTTGTGTGAATTGTTTGATTGCAGAAGCTAGGGCTCGTATTGTGGAATTGGGGAAGAACATGAATTTTCGTATAACTATAAATATTAATCGAACAGAAAACAATCACAACCACTGGTCTAGACCAAGTGGTTGTGACTGCTACTCTTCAATCCAGCCACGCGGGTTCGAGTCCCGGGTGTGGCAAAACCTTTTATTTTTGCTTTGTTTTTAATCAAACCATCACAATTAATTATATATAATACTTATATTTTTATAAATTCGTTTTAAAATATTAAAACTCTTTTAAAAATTCTACAAAAATTATTTTGTATTAATCTGATGGAAAAGTTTAACTTACAATTTTTTAGTTTTCAAAAATTTATTTATTTAATATATATAATAATTAAATTAAGTTTATTCTATTATATTTATAAAATTCTATTAAAATATCAAAACAATTTTATAAATTTCCACAAAAATTATTCTGAATTTATATAACAATAAAATTTTCTGAAATGATTTTTAATTTTGAAAAATCATTTAATTAATATTTTTAATCAATTTTTGTTAGTTTTAATCATAATTA
Organism: Ambrosia trifida; assembly: GCA_028751855.1. Lineage (NCBI taxonomy): Eukaryota > Viridiplantae > Streptophyta > Magnoliopsida > Asterales > Asteraceae > Ambrosia > Ambrosia trifida. The sequence continues at coordinate 55,816,094 of CM054128.1, read as the reverse complement.
AATCATAATAAATCCAATGTTTAATATTTTTGCACCAAAATTTTATACAAATTATTTCTGACTATTTAGAACAGAAATATAAATTTTAAACTAATAATTCTTTAATTTTAGTATTTTTAAATATTAAAGTTAAATTTTGATAATTTGTTATAAATAGAGTTAAATATTCTATTTTAAGGAAAATAATTTTATAAAAATTATTTTTATACTATAAACTCATTATTGTGACCATCTTAAATTCAAATTTTATAAAAAGACTTTTGTTTATTTATTTATTAAATTTCTCTCAATTATCAAACATTTTTATTAATCAAACGAGCATTCATCCCCAATTCGAAGCCCTAGAATCTATATATTGGCAGACTAGATGAACTTAGACATATTTATCACCTTATTATAGGGTGATACTTGACACATTTGGGCAACACCACTATTCAATTTTTTCAACAGAAATAACATTTTGCTAAGATGAGTTTACATAGCCCCTTTTCTCTATTTTCACTATTTTTGGGGTGAAACATGTTTACACATTTTATACTATCATTTACTCATATTTACTTGTGATTCAATTACAACATCATTCTATCATTTGACTGTAACAAAAAGACACAGTACAATCATTAACAATGATCAAGCCGCTTGTTTAGATTATAGCGCTATAGGTCTGACAAACCCACCCCCCCGCATAAATTCAGGGATGATCGATAACAGTAACAACATTTAACTAACTTGCGAGTTAGTCATTAGTCGACACAAGGTTTGGTTGTACAAAGACGCATTGTTACATGTCGGTATTATACTCTATCATCATATAACTGTGAATGTTGTACAAACTATTGTTATCAATTATTTTCAAAAACCTATGTATTCTCACCAACTTTTGTTGACCCAAAATATTTTCAACTTAACATGTTTCAGGTTCTACTTGCTTGAAGAATTGAGTTATTGCTTGAAGATGTGTGCATAGTATTATTCATTTTGATGTACGAATTCTTGTAGAACAATTGTATGTAATTTATTTAAATCATTTAATGAAATCTATTATTCACCATGAGCTACTGAACAATCATCAATACGTGACATCCCGATGTTTCCGCCATCGGTTGGGGTGTTACATTTAGAGGCTAAGTACTTGATAGAATTGGCTGATAGTAAGAAAATCAAAGCGACACATATTCTTCGGGAATGTCGCTTGGAACTGTCGGGGTTGTCTTTCCCTATTGACCTTATGCCGGTATCTTTGGGTAGTTTCGATGTCGTTGTGGGCATGGATTGGTTATCGTTGTATCGTGCGGAGATCATTTGTTTTGATAGGGTCATTCGGATCCCTCTCCCTGACGGAGAGACTTTTTCGGTTCATGGCGAGAAAAGCGGTGCTCCACTGAATATCATTTCCAGTATGAAAGCCCTTAAGTATGTTCGGAAGGGTTATTCGGCCATTCTGGCACTTGTTTCTGTTTAATCTGATGATGAGAAGAAGATCAAGGATATCCCTGTGGTTCGAGACTTTCCCGATGTGTTTCCCGATGACTAGCCCGATCTTCCTCCTCATCGTCAGGTTGAGTTTGGTATTGATCTTACACCTGATGACTAGCCCGAGATGCAAGATTTATCTAGCCAGTTATAGGAACTCTTAAAAAAGGGTTTCATTCGACCGAGTTCTTCCCCGTGGGGAGCTCCTATTTTGTTTGTGAAGAAGAAGGATGGAAGTCTTCGAATGTGTGTTGATTATCGTGAGCTGAACAAGGTGACCATCAAGAATCGTTATCCTCTCCCTTGCATTGATGATCTCTTTGACTAGCTCCAGGGTTGTAGTTACTACTCGAAGATTGATTTGAGGTCCGGTTACCATCAGTTGCGTGTGCAGGAAGCCGACGTTCCAAAGACTGCTTTTCGTACTCGTTATAGCCATTTTGAGTTCCTGGTCATGCCTTTTGGTCCAACTAACGCACCGGAGGTATTCATGGATTTGATGAACTGTGTTTGTAAGCCTTACCTTGATAAATTCGTCATTGTGTTTATTGACGACTTCCTAGTTTATTCCAAGAGCAAGGCGGACCATGAGGAACACTTGCGGTTAGTCTTGGAACTCTTAAGACGAGAGCAGTTGCATGCTAAATTCTCGAAGTGTGACTTTTGGTTACGCGAAGTTCAATTCCTAGGACATGTGGTTAATGAACTAGGAATTCATGTCAATCCTGCTAAGATCGAAGCTATTAAAGACTGGGAAGCACCAAAGACGCCATCTGAGGTGCGGCAATTCCTAGGTCTTGCGGGTTACTATCACCGTTTCATTGAGGGATTTTCGAAGATCGCTCAACCCCCCACCTCTCTCACCAAGAAGGACCGAAAGTTCGACTAGGGTGAACCGCAGGAATCAGTATTTCAGATGCTGAAGCTTAAACTTTGTTCTGCGCCTATTCTATCATTACCTGATGGAATGGATGACTTTGTTGTTTACTGTGATACTTCTATTCGTGGTCTCGGTTGTGTGTTGATGCAACACGAGAAAGTTATTGCTTATGCTTCTCGCCAACTTAAGGTTCACGAGAAGAACTATACTACCCATGACTTGGAATTGGGTGCGGTGGTCTTTGCGTTGAAAATCTGGAGACATTACTTGCACGGTACCAAATGCACCATTTACACCAATCACAAGAGTCTTCAGCATATTTTTTACAAGAAGGAGCTAAACATGCGGCAGCGTCGCTGGGTTGAACTCTTGAATGATTATGATTGTGCTATTAAGTACCATCATGGCAAGGCGAATGTTGTGGCAGACACCTTGAGTAGGAAGGAATCTGCAAAACCTCGTCGCGTTCGAGCTTTACAGCTCACCATTCATTCCTCTTTTCCTGATCGAATTTGTTCTGCACAACTGGAAGGTTTGAAGGAGGAAAACCTTAAAGCTGAAACTATGCATAGTGATGATAAGCATCTTGAGCTTAGGTCCGATGGCCTACACTACTTCGCAGAACACGTTTGGGTTCCTTTGTTTGGGGAATTGCGAGAGCTTGTCTTGGATGAAGCTCATAAATCCCGGTATTCTGTTCACCCCGTCTCTGACAAGATGTATCAGGATTTGAAGATACTCTATTGGTGGCCGAACATGAAGGCTGATATAGCCTCCTACGTGAGCAAATGCTTGACTTGTGCAAAAGTCAAGGTGGCGTACTAGAAGCTGTCTGGTCTCCTGCAAAAACCTGAGATTCCAGAATGGAAGTGGGAACGGATCAAGATGGATTTTGTCACCAAACTACCAAAATAACCAAGTGGTTGCGATATGATTTGGGTGATTGTCGACAAGTTAACAAAATCGACACATTTCCTACCTATTAAGGAAACTGACGGACTTGAGCGGTTAGCTCGATTTACCTTAAGGAAGTAGTCTCTTGGCACGGGGTGCCTGTTTCTATTATCTCTGATCGTGATTCTCATTTTGCTTCGCGTTTCTAGAAGGCTCTGCACAAATCCTTGGGTACTCAGTTGGATATGAGTACGGCTTATCATCTACAAATTGACGGTCAGAGTGAGCGGACAATTCAAACCTTGGAGGACATGCTTCGGGCATGTCTTATCGATTTTGGCAAAAGTTGGGAGAGTCACCTACCGTTGGTGAAGTTCTCTTACAACAACAGCTACCATTCTAGTATCAAGGCAGCTCCGTTCGAGGCTCTTTACGGACGGAAATGTCAATCTCCTCTTTGTTGGGCCGAGGTGGGTGAGAGTCGGCTCACTGGTCCAGAACTGGTGTACAAAACTTCGGAGAAAATCATACAAATTTGTAACCGTTTGGCAGTCGCACAGGATCTTCAGAAGAGTTATGCCGATCACCGTCGCAAACCTTTGGAGTTCCAGGTTGGGGACATGGTACTTCTGGAAGTTTCACCATGGAAGGGCGTCATACGCTTTGGAAAGCGTAGCAAGCTTAACCCTCGTTATGTCGGACCGTTCGCAATCCTGGATCAGATTGGACCGGTAGCATACAGACATGACTTACCGGCGGAGCTCGGTAGTGCTCAAAACGTCTTCCATGTGTCTAACTTGAAGAAGTGTTTGGCTGGCGAATCTCTTATTGTACCACTGGAAGAGATCAAGGTTGATGATCGTCTTCGCATTGTGGAGGAACCTATTATGATTCTTGACTATAAGATTCGTAGCCTTCGCCGAAGTAAAATCCACATCGTTAAGGTTCGTTGGAACTCAAATCGTGGACCGGAGTTCATGTGGGAATGGGAGGATCAGATGAAATCTAAGTATCCTCATATTTTTCCGAAGCTTGCGTTCGAATCTAGGCGTTGTACCGCTGAAGCTAAGTGAATCTCGGGGCGAGATTTCTTTCAACGTGGGGATGATGTAACAACCGGTAAATTTTTCTTTTCTTCTCTTTCCTTTTTGGCTTCGTGCAATTTTCGGGACGAAAATTCTTTCAACGTGGGGATGATGTGACACCCGGTATGTTCAGGTTAAACATTATGGTAAAACATAAGTCTACCTTAGTGAAAAACATTTATAAACAAACTTAACGGGGTCAGTTGAGTCGGGTTAGGTTAGGATTGTCTAGGGTTCAATGATCTGAAGGATCATTGGGAGTCATTTTGAGTACATACTAGTCTCGAGTCCCGTTGTTGGTGAAATTACATAAATTGAATTAAGTGTTATACGTAGATTGATACATACATGTGATATAATGTGCAAATACGTGTTTCAAGGGTGTAAACATAATTATACGTGATTCTATATGCTTAACATATGCTAGGAATCATGTTCATGCGTTAGGATGTGTTAAAATGCGTTTAAACGACAAAACTGGAAAATCTGGAAAACATGGTGACTGGTTCGACCATAAGGGGGGTCGAACCAGGGTAAGGGCTTTGTCTAAAGGTCCATTCGACCTTGTATAAACCCATTCGACCCTTGCATGGGGTCGAATGAACCACAAGTATAAATATCACACTTTGCAATTTTTCATCATTTCACAAACCCTAAACGCCTCTAAACACTCTCTCTCGATTTTAATCACTGGGGAAGAAGTGTTTGCCCTTATTTTTCATAATCTAACCTACAAACATCATCCAGACAAAGATCTAAGGTGTGTTCTTGATCTAAAACCTCTTTTAATGTATTTTGATTCGTTTTTATCAAACCCCAAAGGTCAGATCTGTTCTAAGGTGGTTTTTATGATTAAAAACCTTTCAAACATCTTTCTAAACAAAACCCTATCATTAAACATGAGTTTTCATACAAATAAACATGAGTAAATTATGTTTTATGTTGTGTTATGTGTTGTTTTATCGTTAACTGTAATTTAGATGATAGAAACATGATCTAGGATTGTTATTGGTACTGACTTATGATTGATTTAGGTTACAATTAGGTAGATGATGTTATTATGCCCATTTTGGGGATTTTCGTAAAATATAGGGCTTGAAACATGTTGTTATTAATAATAAAACGATTGGGGGTTTTCATGAACATAACAAACTGAGTATTCGGAGATGATTATGAAAGGATTTCGAAAAATTTCCAGATTGGGTCACCAATGGGTTGTTGGGTTAGTATAGTGTGTCGGGTTAACGGTCAAACGCATTTTTTTTAAACATACTTGGTCACGATCTGGACAATCGGGGACTAGATAACCTTATGGTTATTAGTCAAAACACTTATGTAAACTTTTATGATAGATCTCTGGTAGTTGGGATTATCAAGGACTTAGCTTTTATTCTTTAATTGAAGAACGCAACATAAGGTGAGTTTCACAGACCCACTTTTATTGGTTTTGCTTTTGGGGTAGAAAACATGCACTAAACTTATATTTTGTGAACATATGTCATAATATGGGTTACTTTTGAGTTTCTATACGATCTTTGGAAGTCCCTGGGAGAACCATGAATGTGCGGGGTTGCACAACGGGGGAAATATGGATAGATCTATTGGGTGTGACCTGCCCCACGCGTCGACTAGAGGTCAGATGGGTGCATGTTGTCTCGAACTATGCTGAAATTGCTAAACATTATTCGAGCGGCTTAAACATATGTTAAACTTGATAAACGTGTCCAGTAATGGTTTTCCAATCATAGTAGTAGCAAACTTACACCTAGTTAGCGTGCTTTTGTTTACAAATGAGATAGTATTGACAGGTTTTGAACTTGAAACATTTTGGTAACATTTGGTAACACTTGGTAACACTTGGTAACGTTTTATGAAAACCTGTGAACTCACCAGCATTATATGTTGACACCCTTTTGGCATGTTTTTCTCAGGTCCTTAAGGTAGCAACATACGGACTAGGCACACGAGTCTGCATGGTGTCTAGAGCGTTAGTTCATGTTTTTGAATAATCATTTGAAACTACTTTTGTCACCTAGGTTGTACTTGAATTTTGCTTCCGCTACAGTTTGAGATATTAAAGTTTATGTTTGAGTCTATGTATCTTTCATATAGTTGTTGTTTATTGTGACCGTTGACTTGGATCCTGGTTTGTCACGCGCCTCGCGGTAAAACCCCGCATGTAGAATTTGAGGGTGTGACAGATAACCACATTGTAATAATATTCATATTTGAAAATGAAATAATATAATAACATTTAAATTTCCTCAACTTCATCACTTGGCTTTTATATCACTCATACTTATATCTGTTGACTTCACAACAGATATAGTCAAAGAACTGTCATCCATTACAATGCTCATCCTAATTCAGATTAATAGTTTACAAATAGTAGTAAAAAAGTATAATATTTGATGACTAGTCAATAGATGTTGCAAAAACAACTATGATCCAATACAATTTTTCACTGAAGGATGATATAACCAGATTTTTAAAACATACTTTATAAAACTTAAGTTGTAATCAATATGTAGCAAACTAACTATAAATTTAAATTAAATCGGTCTTTTCAAATTCATAATTACAAAGCAGCCTACACCCCTAAAGGTCTATCATGACCACTGAACAAATGAAAGATATAGATGAAAACTTACAGAAGATACAGCCATAATTAATGCAAAATGTACTTCTTTTTAATATTATTAAACGACTAAAAAATCAACCATAACTTTACACATTATCAATTTAATATTAATTAAAGACTTAAAACTATTTTTCATAGAAATGTTTTAAAATATTTTATTGTTCCTACAACTTTAGAATATGAACATGTATTTAAAACCAACAAAAATTCTAAAAAAATATCACTAAAACTAAAACATGTAATTATAGTTTTTATTAACAACTTATCTTCTACTATATATAAATGAAACCAAAGTTGGGACACATAGCAGATTTTTAGGCCATCTAAATAAGTTTTTCCCGCTTATTTTACCGGGTCAATTAAGTTCAAGGTATACAATATTTGATGACTTGTCAACGGATGTTGCAAACAACTGTGATACATTACAATTTTCAACTAAAGGATGATGATACCAGAGTTTTAAAACAGACTTTACAAAACTTAACCTATAATCAATATCTAACAAGATAACTATAACTATAAATTTAAATTAGATCAGTCTTTTCAAAATTCAAAATTAGAAACAGTCGCCACACCTTAAAAGTCTTTGATGAGCACCGTACAAATGAAGGATCTAGATGGAACGATACCATAAATTTAAACATTATTATTTTATATTAATTAAACAATTAAAACTAGTGTTCTTACAAATGATTTGATGTCTTTTATTGTTCATATATAACTTTAAAAAAATGAACATATATTTTATAAGAATAAAAATTCTACAAAAATATCACCATCTATAAAACGTGTAATTATAGTTTTTATTTTTTGCCGACTTATTATATTATAAATTAAAAATATTTCCACGATAACTTTTTAAAAAATATTGTTTGAACATATATTGGATAACAGAAGTTAAAGCAGATGAAATTAAAATAACATGACATCCACGACAACAACAGATGTTAACTAAAACATATTCATCCCAAGTTGTTAAAGTAGTGTGTACAAAATTAACATACATATCTTTGAACTTCAAAGATGTTAACAAAAACTTACAACTGAAAAAACTTAACACACATCTGAATACGTTAATAATAAGTTCTTAACTTTCAATTCTAGCTGTCTAGTTCTTCAATCATTTTCTTCTAGAAGTTTGATCACCAACATTTACATTACCACAATCATCATGACTTCTTTTTCCATTGGGACTTGTGGCAGTATCCACAACGGCATCAACACATACAACATCCTTCAAACAAATCACGAAACACCAAATAAAACGTTACATAAGAATATAAGCTGTAGAAACAACTTACACATACTTACACAAAGGTATAAATTTACACATTATTCTTTTTGTATTAAGTAAAGAATTAAAACTATTGTTCTTACAAATGATTTGAAGTCTTTTATTGTTCCTATAACTAAAAAATATGAACATATATTTTATAGCAATAAAAATTCTACAAAAATATCAGCATCTATAATATATATAATTATAGTTTTTATTGACGACTTATTATGTTTAAAATAAATAATATTTTCATGTCAAACTTTTTAAAGAAATGACATAAAATATACTCATTGTTACTAATATTTTAATATATGTAAACTGAATATTTACATATAAGTGATGTAAGTTATAATAACCATCTGTTTAAATTATTAGTATGAATATTATAATTATGTTCAATGGAATTTGTCAAACAACTGTGATTCATTATAATTTTCAACAAAAGTATGATGTAACCAGAGTTTTAAAACGGGCTTTGCAAAAGTTAACTTGTAATCAATATCTAACAAAAATAACTATAAATTTAAATTAAATCAGTCTTTTCAAATTCATAATTACAAACAGTCGCTACAACCCTAAAAGTCTTTGATGAGCACTGTATAAATGAAGGATCTAGACGGAAAGATACATACATTTAAACATTATTATTTTATATTAATTAAACAATTAAAACTATTGTTCTTACAAATGATTTGAAGTCTTTTATTGTTCCTATAACTTTAAAAAATGAACATATATTTTATATAAAAATTCTACAAAAATATCACTATCTATAAAACATGTAATTATAATTTTTATTTATTGACAACTTATTATATTTTAAGTTAAAAATATTTCCATGACAAAGTTTTTAAGAAATGACATGAAATATACTCACTGTAACTAATATTTTAATATATGTAAAATGAAAATTTACATATAAGTCACTTAAGTTATTATAACCATCTATTTAAATAAATAGTATGAATATTATCATTATTTTCAATGTCCTAACAATAACTTTCGAATAGAAACCTATTATAAGTTCAAGGTATACAATATTTGATGACTTGTCAACGGATGTTGCAGACAACTGTGATACATTACAATTTTCAACTAAACGATGACGAAACCAGAGTTTTAAAACAGACTTTACAAAACTTAACTTGTAATCAATATCTAACAAAATAACTATAAATTTAAATTAGATCGGTATTTTCAAAATTCAAAATTAGAAACAGTCGCCACAGCCTTAAAAGTCTTTGATGAGCACCGTACAAATGAAGGATCTAGATGGAAAGATACCATAAATTTAAACATTATCATTTTATATTAATTAAACAATTAAGACTATTGTTTTTACAAATGATTTGATGTCTTTTATTGTTCATATATAACTTTAAAAAATAACATATATTTTATTACAATAAAAATTCAACAAAAATATCACCATCTATAAAACGTGTAATTATAGTTTTTATTTTTTGCCGACTTATTATATTATAAATTAAAAATATTTCCACGATAACTTTTTAAAAAATATTATTTGAACAGATATTGGATAACAGAAGTTAAAACAAATGAAATTAAAATAACATGACATCCACGACAACAACAGATGTTACACAACAGTTGTTAACTAAAACATATTCATCCCAAGTTGTTAAAGCAGTGTGTACAAAATTAACATACATATCTTTGAACTTCAAAGATGTTAACAAAAACTTACAACTGAAAAAACTTAACACACATCTGAATACGTTAATAATAAGTTCTTAACTTTCAATTCTAGCTGTCTAGTTCTTCAATCTTTTTCTTCTAGAAGTTTGATCACCAACATTTACATTACCACAATCATCAAGACTTCTTTTTCCATTGGGACTTGTGGTTGTATCCACAACGACATCAACACATACAACATCCTTCAAACAAAACACGAAACACCAAATAAAACGTTACATAAGAATACAAGCTGTAGAAACAACTTACACATACTTACACAAAGGTATAAATACCTTAGAAATAGCTTGAAACCCAAGTTGCGAAGATTCTGAAAGGTTAACAGACACTTTTGGACAAACTTCATGAGTGACCTAAAAAATGCTCATATACAAATAAACATAACAGATTTGAACGTCTACTGAAAATAAATGCTTATTACAAATAATTAGAATAAATACCTCGCCAGAATGATCCTGTACATTCTCATATCCATCAACCAACTCTTCAATTAGATACATCAATCTTGAAAGCCAGTTTGTTTTCAACAACTCGAGACAACTCAAGCGACAAACTTTTTGTGTTGCTTTGCTTCAACTGCCTTTCCCTAATATCCCATGCAGCAGCTCCAATGATCATCATAACATCATTATCAAACATCACAAATGATACCCTACCGGATTCATCTTGTACCCTTATCTGCAACTTGAACCTAAACCAAATAAAACACACTTTTTCTAAAAAACCTGAATGAAATGAAATGAAAAATCTTGAAACAAAAAAAGTGTATACATCTACTGCTTTACATACTTTATGGTAATGGAAGTACATTCCCACTCGCATTTTTGACAAACCAACGCAGCACTAGGCAAATTAAGATTGCTTCACACACTTCTTCAGCATTTTGCAAATACTCTGATTTACTTAAAACTTTCTTGTTACGCTTGCGGCATGCAGCATAAAACCAACCATAACGTTCTTCAACACCTTTTATGGTAGCAACCACAACAAAAGACATCGGCTGCAAACACAATGTATATTCAACATACACTTTTAAAGAATAGAAACATATAGTAAAGTGAAGACACATAAAAGTTATGTATAAAATATTCAAACCTCTTCAATTCCTTAAACAATGAGTTCATCAACACGCTTCTTCTGTGTTCCAACTATGAATTCCTGACGCAATGGATAAATTACAGCCTGGGAAGAAAGAACGGTTTGAGAAGTACAATCACAATCTTCTTCTAGTTTCAACATCAAACTACGCAATGGATAAGCTCTCTTCTACTTTCTTATGACTGGAGACTTCATGTGCCACATGTCTTTGGCTGGATTCAGATCACAATGGTTTTCTTCATTGACCATTAACGTCGACATTGTTTTAAATTTTAAAAGGGAAATTTGAAAATCTTTGTTTGAAAAATTCAAAGCTGATATAAAAAATGGCTGGATTTGTTATGTGCTTATATATACGGAGCTAATGAGGCACGATTGCCTACGTGGATTAAAAATTTCCCCTTTAAAATTCAAACTTAGGGCATAACGTCTGCTGTTGGTTGGCAGACCCAACGATTAAGAACCGCTGTTGAGAACAACAGCGGTGCTTTCACGTGGCCCACTTTTTTTTTGAATAGTTTAAAGTGATTAATGACGTCAGTTTTTGCATCATACAGGCATTGGTGGCCAGTCTCTCTGGTTGACACATCAGCTTTCTGACGTCACTCACGCTTCTCCTATTAAGGAAAGTATAGATATGGATTTTTATCTTTTGCTCTTAGGTACATATATCATTGCACATGGTACATAATATGAAACACTAAATAAAAAAAAATCTATACATATAATAAACCAAAGCCATTTTAATGATATGGCACTCAAAGAGGGTATACTCTTCATTGAGTGTGCCATGTGTCATCTCATATGGCAAGACCTTTATTTTAGGAAAATAATAATTTAAAATTTAAAAACAAAATTAGATTTTTATCTCTAATGTTTCCTCCCATAACTTTTAAACATTAATATCTTTTATATACGAGATTTTTTAAAGAAAACAATTACACCAAATTAACGAGCGTTTTATTATCTTTCCAACGGGTACCATAGTGCTATATAAAAAACGGAGAAAAAAACGACTATTTTTATGTGTGGTTTTGTTCATACAGGAAAAAAACACAAAATGTTCAGGTTATTCATTAATCATGTATAGGCAAGTCATTAGTTATGTTCAAACCAGTAAATATGAATTTTATTTACAACATGTGTTAGCATTGGAGTTGTACATTGTTTTAGGTTAGGTTTTAATATTAGAGTTATACATTATTTAAGGTTATGCACTAACATTGAAAATACATTGTTAATTGTTTTAGGTTAAGTGTTACCCGAAGCTTTCCTGCGTGTAATTGTAAAACGCATCAGTCTATTTTAGATGTAAAATTGATATTTCAAATTAGATTTCTCAACCCAGGACACTTACTGTGACACCCGGCAACTTCCGATTTATACTGATGTGATTTTTATTATGTGAAATAATTTTTTTTTTACTTTAAATACTGCTAATTATAAAGTTTCGGAAGTTTACTGATCGTTTTAAGAATCGAAACTGCGACCGATTTAATTAACGCGATTTAAACGCGTGTTCTGAAAACACGTGTCGGACATCAAAAATATTTATAATTTTGCTCGGTTTATTTTTATTTTTAATTACGAACGAAAACGACTAACTTTTATAATTTATTATCAAACCTAAATAGAAACCGAGGCATTTTACATTTAAACGGGTTTGGATACGCGGTATACTCCACCTAACTTAACCCTACCTATAAAAGCATCATATTCTTGCTTCCTCCTCCATTATTCAGCAGCCACCAAGAAAACCCTAAGCTCTCTCTCTCTCTCTCTAAAACCGAGCTCTCTCTCTCTAAACATCTCTCCCTCACATAATCTCTTATCTCTCTCGGTTTCTACCTCTCTCCCGCTCCCTCTCCCGCTCGTTTCTCTATTTCCCTCTTGGTCTCTCTCCCTGTCCCTCCTCTCAGCGCAGCGGCTGGCCACCACAGAGCTCTGTGGTGGCGGCGTATGGTTATAAGCCCGTTTGGGCAGTGGTGGTTTACGAACAGAGGTGGCAGCGGCGTGGTGTTTGGATCGAGGCGGCATGGTGTTTTTGCAAGAAAATGGGTTGTAATGGTCGTTTTAGGGTGGTTCTCGGCTGGAAGATGGTTGTGTCTTCCGATGGTGGCTTGTTTTCAGTAGAATCGTTGGGTGTGGGAGATGGTTTGGTTTCGTGGTTTGGTCAGATCCGGTTGGTAGTGGTGTTATTTCGGCTCCGGTTCAGGTTGGTGGTGCTGATTTCCGGTGATGAGCAGCTCGTTGGTGGTGGTTGTGTTGTTGTTAGGTGAAGGTGGTGGTTTCTGGTTGGTTGGGTTACAATTGTGGTTCGGGTTAGGGTCCGGCTCTGATACAGGGTTACGGGGGTGATCCGAACCTTGGTTAAGGTTTCCTCTGTTAACTTTCAGGTGGTTGTTCCAGGAAGTTTGTGGGTGGTCCGGCTTCGTGGTGGTTCTCGGTGGGGGTCCGATCAGGCAATTAGTTGGTATGATTTTGGGCTCGAGTTTTGGTCCGGTCAAATGGCTCTAGTCGGGTGTAGTTGTTCGGGTCAGATTTGGTACAAGTTCGTGATGGTCCGGGTTTCGTTTTGCATCCTGTCAGATTTGGTCAAACGGGTCAGACCGGGTCAACAGTCAGTTCGGTCAACACCGCGTTCGAGGCGGTTCCCAGTTATGCGCGTACGATTCGAGCACGAGGAAGTCGGTCGAGGTTTCAGGCTTGTTTGCTAGCTTAGCATGGAAATTAAGGTGAGTTCACGGCCCCACTCTTTTACTTGTTTTACATTTTCGGGGGAGAAAACAAGCTGTGTTCTTTAAACGTGTTTCAAATGTGTTTTCATAAAAGGCGTGTCCACTATGTTTTTGGGTATTCATGTATTCAATACGTTTTGTGAGTATTCATTACGTTTGGGAGTATTCATTACGTTTGGGAGTATTCATTACGTTTGGGAGTATTCATTACGTTTGGGGAGTATTCATTTGGGTTCAAGGTATTCATTTATGTTCAGTATCATATGGCCTATGTTGTGGCAGTTCGTTAGCCGCGATGCGGTAGTTTGTTAGCCCTTATGTGGTAGTTCGTTAGCTATGATATAGTAGTTCGTTGACCATGGGATGGTAGTTCGTTAGCTATGATATAGTAGTTTGTTGACCATGGGATGGTAGTTCGTTAACCGTGGTGGGCGATAGTTCGTTTGGGAGGTTCGTTATGGAGTTCAAACGTTTAACGAGTGTTTTAATCAGTCGGTAGTATCATGATAGTCTTTCAAAAGTTCGTGAAACGTTTTACTTAAAAACCTGTGAACTCACCAGCATTATATGTTGACGTCTTTTTGGCATGTTTTCTCAGGTTGCTAAGGTAGCAGCATTGAGTGTAGGCGCACGGAGTCTCACGGCGTCTAGGGATCATATGCATGTTTGTTAAACATTTCAGACTTTGAGTTTACTTTTAAGTTGTAATAATACATTTTGCTTCCGCTGTGTTAGAACGGTTTGATACTCAATGGTAGTTTTCGTTGTTTTCTTATCATATAGATGTCGTTTATTGTGACCGTTGACTTGGATCCTGGTGTGTCACGCGCCTCGCGGTAAAACCCCGCATGTGAAATCTGAGGGTGTCACAGATTGGTATCAGAGCCAATGGTTATAGTGAACTAGGACTGCATGTAGAGTCTAGTCTATAGCCGAGTCTCACACACACTAGACGGTCACATATGTTTGAGTCTTAGTATATGTGACACCCGGCATGTTCGGCTTAAACATATTAGTAACATCTAAGTCTACCTTAGCGAGAAACGTTTATAAACAAACTTAACTGGGTTAGTTGAGTCGGGTCAAGTTAGGATTGTCCAGGGTACAATGATCTGGAGGATCATTGGGAGTCGTTTTGGTAATACACTAGTACCGGGTTCCGTTGTTGGTGACATTACATGAACTAATTAAGTATATGTGTAGATTATGGGTCGTGTGGTGGATTATATACATAGATGTGTTTAAATGATGTGTAAATGATTATCTGTGCTTTAATGTGTTAAATATAGACTAAGGGTGCATGCTTATGTGTTAAGATATGTTAGAATGCGTTAAACACGACAAACTGGAAAACTAGTTAGAAAGGGGCTCTGGTTCGACCACTTCGAGTGGTCGAAGGAGAGGAAAAATGTCTGGTTCGACCCATGCAAGTGGGCGAACCAGGGAAGTGGAAATTGAGAAATTTCCTTCGACCAAACAGGGCTCATTCGACCCTGTGAAAGGGGCGAAGGAGCCTACATTCGACCAATGTGTTGGTGCGAAGGAAGACTAGTATAAATACCAACCTTTGTCATTTTTCATCATTTCACAAACCCTAACCGTCCCAAAACGCTCTCAAACGATCTTAAACACTAAGGAAGGAGTTTTTGCTCTTCTTTTTCATAATCTAACCCATCTACAACATCTAAACAAGAATCCAAGGTGTGTTCATAATCCTAAATCTTTTAAAAGCATTTTAATTCGTTTTCATCTAACCCAAATTGTCCAGATCTGTTCTAAAGGTGTTTTTATGATTAAAAACCTTTTAAACATCTTTCTAAATCAAAACATGATCATTAACATAGGTTTTCATAATGAATAACATGTGTTAGTTGTGTGTTATGTAGTGTTATGTGTTGTTCATTGATTTGCTGCTATATCTATGATAGAAACATGATATAGGATTGTTGTTAATGATTGGATTATGGTTGTCTAGGGTTAGGATTGGGTATATTGATATTTGGGGGTTTTATTTGATTAATACTTGATGCATGAATATTTAAGATCAATAGATTGAATAATGTAACAACCGGCAAAATTAAGGTAATTCCGTATTAATTAATTAAACGCAATTAACGTAATTAACCGTAATTATGTGATGATTATTTAATTGAGGCCTTAGAAAGATAGAAGTTCCCAAATAATGCATAGGAATGCGTAAGTTTAATAGCAAAGCATGATAGGATCATGCGCAGGCAAAACTATCCGGTATGGACACTGGCGATTACCCGGTAAAACTTAAATAAGCGAAACGAACTCCGGACACCCGGAATATAAAATAAATAATATTTTCACAAAATATAATGAGTTTTGGAAACCCAAAGCCATACGTGAAATCTTATTGTACAAATCTCCCGGTAACGAATAAAGTGCGCGTACCGCACCCGATACGCGCGTAACACGTAATTTCACCCGGCAAAAGCCGAAATAAATTATCAGTAATTTAACTGGGCAAAATTTAATGAATATTAACGGTATTTTAATATTGAGGTAACCCACGGTTAAAATTCAAGAAATACCCGGGCGGTACCCGAAAGAAAGTAACTTAAACATATTATGGAGAAGTATTTAGCAAAGTGGACCCCACCAACCACCTTATAGGGGCCGGCCAAGGGCCCACATGAGTGGGGATTACTTGAGTTTTTCTTGTAAATCCATAATATTATCACTAATGATTAGTATGCATGGAAGGTTATTGGGTAGAAGATTAACCAACACATCTCTCCCTTTCTCTCTCTAAAAACTCGGCCCAAACACCCTCTAAATCCCCAAGATTTTCAAAAATCTTTCACAAATCTTCCATAAGATCACATTAAGATCTCTAACCAATCCTAGCAAGATACATATGATCCTTTGAAGATTAAGAGAGATAATATAATCACTTGGATGAACACTTGAAGAAATCACAAAAACTATTCCCCTTTTTCTTCTCTTGGCCGTGAGTTTGCACCACCCCACCAACACCTCTCTTTCAATTTTCATACCTCTAAATCATCTCTAGATCATCATTATTCAAAACCCCTTTTGTGTGTTCAAGAGTTTGGAGCATAACCCACTTGGAAGAACACATTAAACCTCACCCAAATCCAAGATCTTTGTCTTCCCTAGCCTTGAGCTAGTAGTAAGTCTTGCATTGTTTTATTACTTGAATGTTCATATTTTGTGCTATGAAAGCAAGTTGTACATTGTTGGGTAATAAAATAGATTTTATAAAAATAATGGGTTTTGTTAAAATAAAAATGGAAGAATAATAATAACATTGATGAATCTTGGATTTATGTTAATAAATGTAATGTTTGAAGAAATGATGATGAAATAAACATACACTTGAGAAAATGATGATTTGGGTATATTTAATGAGAAGGACTTGAATGAGATGAAGATGATTCTAATCATCATAGGATGATATAATAATGTCAAAAAGATATTAAAATGAGTTAGAAAGTCATAGGTGAAAAAGTTCCATCTTCAAAGTCCACTCACTTGGATGAGTGAAAAATGGATGTTTTGGATAAAAATATGGAATAAACATGTTAATGACATCTAGGATGGATTAGAAGATCATTAAAAGTGAAAAGAAGTAAAAACAACTAAGCATTAAGAAAATGGTTCTTCAAAGTCCACTAAAGTGGAAGAAAAATGTTAACTTTGAAAGATAGAGTGAAAAATGCAACAAGTATAAGTTAAAGGACTAATATGGCAACTTTGGAAGTTGAGGGACTAAAATAAATATTTTGGAAACTATTAGTCCAAAAACACAATAAGGGAAAGATTGGTGTCAAAAAGTGTAAGTAATAATTTTACAAGGTAGATTTGGTAAATACTAGTAGCATACTTGGGCATTTTATGTAAAAAGTATATTTTTATAAAATGGAAGTTTTATAAAAATAAAAGGAGTAACGCA
Source organism: Ambrosia trifida (assembly GCA_028751855.1). Lineage (NCBI taxonomy): Eukaryota > Viridiplantae > Streptophyta > Magnoliopsida > Asterales > Asteraceae > Ambrosia > Ambrosia trifida. The sequence goes on along the minus strand of CM054128.1, from coordinate 55,798,344 downwards.
AGTATTTTATAAGATAAGATTTCATAAAATAAAGACTTGGGAAGACTTGTACAAAAATATGATACTTTTATATAAATGGGAATATAAAAGTATCGGAAACATTTTTAGTAACAAGTTGGACGAGTCGGGCTAAAACATACAAAGTATATTTTTCCAAGAAATAAACGTTCGGACTCGGAAGTAGGAACAATACTTCCATGAGAACGCGCAACGGAAATAAATATGAAAAACGCTAACTAACGAACTTAGTTACACGAACCAACGTAAACGGTCATACAAGAAAGATGCCGTTACGACAAAGATAAAAATATACATATATATTCTAAGAAAGTAAAATATATATAACAAGGGTGAAACGTGCGACGCACTTTCCTAAGTGTAGAAAGAATATTCGTGGGAAAGGAGAAACATAACGTAACAAATTAAAAACGCTAAACGACACATGAACTTAACAAGTAGTATCCACGCGATGGTATACGTACATATACTCGTTTTCAACGAAATTCTAGTATATCGATTTGAATGGGAAAATAGATATGCGAGAAGGAAAACCGAGAGGAGTAGGTGAAATATATCTACGAACGCGTGAATACCGACAAGATCCTAGTACATTTATTTAAATGGGAAAATAAATGTATGGTGTGGTAAGTCTAGTCGGGGGTTAAGATTATGTTACCAAACGACAAGAACTTAGCATATTTATTTAAATGGGAAAATAAATATGTGGCAAAGTGAGTCGGGTCGGATAATAATAAATCACATTATATCGAGCGAAACGATCCTAAGTATAATTATTTAAATGGGAAAATAATTATACATTGGGTAGAGTCGTGTCGAGTATGACATTGTACAAGTCATAAAGAATATTAATAAGAATAATATATGACTTGTAAGGAAAGGGTAATCCATCGCCATTGAACCTAGGATACGAAACTATTAAACGGGAATTGGGATAAAGACGTGGTCGGGAAGTTGGGTGTACAACTTGTCAAGGCACATACACCATAGGTGTAAGTGACTTATACGCCTAGAACCTTTGTAGGTGCGGGATCACAAACTTTACTATTTTCTTCTTTGAGCCGAGCACAGTTACAGGTGAGTCTCATGGCCCCATTTCTAATCTATTTAACGTTTTACGGGGGAAAGATATGTTGGGATCGTATGACGGGTTGGATACTTGAGTAAAGATCGTCACTCGGGGTTGAGACCTCCCCACTATAATCATTAATTCAGGAAAGAGAAACCAAAGGAATATTTGAATAGTACTATTGGTGCCTGACAAGGCCCACCCCTAATCGATAGCGTCGATTATGCATCGGCGTATGCCTGGGGTGCACTTATTCTGAAATAAAGTCGTAGGAATACCGAGTAACGACTTGGGGCGGGGGCACTTCTAATTGTCTTGGTTTGGTTATAGGCTCAAGTAAATTGTAGGACTTTGCCACTCCTATAAATGTCATAACAAGGATATTCCCACTCTATAAAGATTTATTAAATTAAAACCTGTGAACTCACCAATATTTATATATTGACGATTTTCAAACATATCTTTCAGGTAATTGAATGATGGAAGTTAGCATGGCGAGCAGGGTCAGGGATATCTCCAAGTTGGGCGTTGGGAATGTCATAAAAGGATCTCGTCTCTTTATTCCATGGACTTAGGGATAAAGGGAGGAGTCTCCTTATCAATTTCAAAAACAATTTATAATTATGTATGGATAATTTGACATGATTATTAACATTGAATAAATGCCCGCTTCTTTAATTACTATTGTGGTTTGCATTAATCTTGGCTTAATACTTTTGAACCGTCGCGCCACGTGTTTCCGCCATAGGCGTGGTGTGACAAATAAGAAAGATCGGATAATCGACAAACTGAGTATTTTGAGCTAAACATGAATCGATTTCAAAAGTTTCCAAATTGGGTAAATAATCCATGCATGAAAGTGATGTTTCCATAATCCTTACCATTTTGGGAAAGGGCTGAAACGGACGTATTATCGGGGGAAATCGATGGGGTTTTGTAGGGATAAGTTATTCATGCTTGACTGCTGTGTTTGATGATGTTTCGGGTCGTTTTGAATGTGTTTGAAGCGTTTTTAGGAAAAATAATACAACAGGGGCGAACCTGGCCTCCTTCGACCAGTCGATGGTGCGAAGGAGGGATCCAGGGTCGAACCTGGGATTTTTACTGGACGAATGTGAATAAACGGGTGAAGGAAGCATCAAACGGTCGAACGTACTATAAATGGTGCGAAGGAGACAAAATGGTGCGAAGGAGACTCAAAACTGACTGGTTCGACCGTTCTGATGCAGAAATGAGATTTTTGATACAAACTAAGTGTTTTATGCTTGAACCTTGTGTGTAATCTACGTGTACTTGATTAGTTAAGGTAATGGGTCACCAACGGGATGTCGGGTCGGTCTAGTGTGTCGGTTAAACATTTAAACACGCTTTAAAACATACTTGGTTACGATCTGGACAATCGGGGACGAGATAACCTTATGGTTATTAGTCGGAACACTTATGTGAACATTTTGATAGATCTCCGGTAGAGGGATTATCAAGGGCTAAACATCTTTACTTATATTTGAAGAACGCTATCTAAGGTGAGTTCACGGCCCCACTTTTACTGCTTTAACTTTTGGGGGAGAAAACATGCGCTAAACTGTTTTGGTAACATATGTCATACTATGGTTTTAACTTATTATTGCTATGCGATCTTTTGGAAAGTCCCGGGGGAAACCATGAATGTGCGGGTTTGCACAACGGGGGAAATGTGGATAGATCTATTGGGCGTGACCTGCCCCACTCGTCGGCTTGGAGGGCCGGGCGGGTGCATATTGTCTCGAACAGGTACATTGGTATCATGCTGAACATACGGGCTGCTTAAACATGCTGAACATTGCTAAACGTGTCTAGTAATGGTTTCCAATCATAGTAGTAATGAAACATACGCCTAGCTAGCGTACTTGGTAACATTGATATAGTATGGACATGGTAACACTTTGGTAACATTTTTTTGAACAAACCTGTGAACTCACCAGCATTATATGTTGACATCTTTTGGCATGTTTTTCTCAGGTCGCTAAGGTAGCAATGAATGGAACTAGGCGCACGGGTCTGCATTGGCGTCTAAATTTTAGTGCACGTTTTGTAATAAGTGTCTTGGATACTTGGGAACACTGTTTTGTAGAGATTAAATTCTTTAAATGCTTCCGCTGGTTAAATTAATGGTTATGTTAGTTTACGTTTTTCATATAGAGTTGTTTATTGTGATCGTTGACTTGGATCCTGGTTTGTCATGCGCCTCGCGGTAAAACCCCGCAAGTGGAAATTTGAGGGTGTGACAGTATACGGGTAACATATTTCGGGGTGTCGGTGTCTTCATCTCTTATACCACATCACCCGCTTAATTTGGGGTCTAGTATTCGGTGACTTGAACTTCAAGCTTGAAGTGCATCTGGAGGATCATGTAGAGCAGTTTATCATGTCGGGTGCACACGAGATCATAAACTGGAATGCATGAAAATCCTAGTGGACTTTGTGTTTGGATGGATGGACCCGAATTGGACCTAGATCAACTTCTTGTGATTCCTAGAGGGTTACACTACAGGCGAACTAGGAGGATCCTGATACTATTACCAGTATGCCTTCTTATTTGTCGCTATGCTTCGCTTTTATTTTAGTTCTCGTACTATTAAGAGCTTCATCTCTCTTAAGCTATATCTATTAATGCCATTTGTGCCTACGCCTTGGAAGGGTAAGTCCATGGTTATGGTTTGTCGTGTTACATCTAGTTCGGGTCTGGGGTGTGTTAATTCTATGTGAGGAAGTCATCGTTTGTCTTGATTCGCCAGCGTGACGTCCGTAATCTGGAGACACTGCTTGGACGGTACCTATTGCTTCGTTTATACCGATCACAAGGGTCTTCAGCATATCCCCGGTCAGGCTGGGTTGATTATGTGACAGTCTTTAGCAATTATCTTGTATTCACCTTGAGGAATCACTTCCTCAGCTTGGGTTACTTGTTCTTATTACCTTTAGTTGTGATCCTTGTATCTTTTCGTGTTTTGGGGAGCGTTGTTTTGAGCATTGGGTGCTCAGTTGCATGCGTGTTTGAGTCATCTCTTGTATTGTCTGGATTCATTACGGTTCACGTTGTGGACCGGGGTTCTTACAGGTCGGGGTTCTTGTGTACTTAGATTGACACTCATTACTATTGAAGCTGAGTTGTTGCGACGGACGTGATTACCGACCCCCCCTATTCGTGTCATCTGTAACTTTGCTTTTCTTAAACCAGTTTAAGATCTTGATGATCTTGTTCCTCGAGCTTCTAAGGTTCCTGTTTTAGAACCTAGTTATATCTTTCGAGTACGATTTACATCCCTATTCTTTTGTGTTAGTGGCCTTCAACATTCCATCAAAAAGGAATTTATTTTTTGTTGATTCATTATTCTTTCATAGAATCAGACACGTATTTTGTACACGTGTCAACAGTTGTATGTTTGGATTCTACCTTAAATTCAAACACCCCTTGCGGCATGTAATGAAAACGTTGGTGCATTAGTTTCTTCGTTTGAGGTGCGCCAATAGTATTTGTTGACAAAAGCTATTGTCTACACTTTTGCATTCAGTTGATTTTGAAACTTTATCTCGTACCATTGTATCGATAAGCCCGTTGACTCTTTTGTTATACTACCCTTGGTTCTTCGAAGGTATCCTACTCCAAATTTTGAGGACAAAATTTCTGTAACATGGGGAGGATGTGACACCCGACAACTTCCGATTTATACTGATGTGATTTTTATTATGTGAAATAATTTTTTTTACTTTAAATACTGTTAATTATAAAGTTTCGGAAGTTTACTGATCGTTTTAAGAATCGAAACTGCGACCGATTTAATTAACGCGATTTAAACGCGTGTTCTGAAAACACGTGTCGGACATCAAAAATATTTATAATTTTGCTCGGTTTATTTTTATTTTTAATTACGAACGAAAACGACTAACTTTTATAATTTATTATCAAACCTAAATAGAAACCGAGGCATTTTACGTTTAAACGGGTCAGACCGGGTCAACAGTCAGTTCGGTCAATGCCGCGTTCGAGGCAGTTCCCAGTTATGCGCGTACGATTCGGGCACGAGGAAGTCGGTCGAGGTTTCAGGCTTGTTTGCTAGCTTAGCATGGAAATTAAGGTGAGTTCACGGCCCCACTCTTTTACTTGTTTTACATTTTCGGGGGAGAAAACATGCTGTGTTCTTTAAACGTGTTTCAAATGTGTTTTCATAAAAGGCGTGTCCACTATGTTTTTGGGTATTCATGTATTCAATACGTTTTGGGAGTATTCATTACGTTTGGGAGTATTCATTACGTTTGGGAGTATTCATTACGTTTGGGGAGTATTCATTTGGGTTCAAGGTATTCATTTATGTTCAGTATCATATGGCCTATGTTGTGGCAGTTCGTTAGCCGCGATGCGGTAGTTCGTTAGCCCTTATGTGGTAGTTCGTTAGCTATGATATAGTAGTTCGTTGACCATGGGATGGTAGTTCGTTAGCTATGATATAGTAGTTTGTTGACCATGGGATGGTAGTTCGTTAACCGCGGTGGGCGATAGTTCGTTTGGGAGGTTCGTTATGGAGTTCAAACGTTTAACGAGTGTTTTCATCAGTCGGTAGTATCATGATAGTCTTTCAAAAGTTCGTGAAACGTTTTACTTAAAAACCTGTGAACTCACCAGCATTATATGTTGACGTCTTTTTGGCATGTTTTCTCATGTTGCTAAGGTAGCAGCATTGAGTGTAGGCGCACGGAGTCTCACGGCATCTAGGGATCATATGCATGTTTGTTAAACATTTCAGACTTTGAGTTTACTTTTAAGTTGTAATAATACATTTTGCTTCCGCTGTGTTAGAACGGTTTGAAACTCAATGGTAGTTCTCGTTGTTTTCTTATCATATAGATGTCGTTTATTGTGACCGTTGACTTGGATCCTGGTGTGTCACGCCCCTCGCGGTAAAACCCCGCATGTGGAATCTGAGGGTGTGACACTTACCAAAGCTATTTTAATGACATGGCACTCAAAGAGGCATTCTCTTCCTTGAATGTGCCATGTGTCATCCCATGTGGCATTGAGATATTTTAGGAAAAAAATAATTTAAAAACAAAATTGGATTTTTCACCCTCATGTTTCCTCCCATAATTTTTAAATGTTAATATCTTTAATATACGAGATTTTTTAAAGAAAAAAATTACACCAAATTAACGGAGAAATTTTTTTGTGGGGTTTTGTTCATACAGGAAAAAAAAAACACAAAGTGTTCAGGTAAATCATCAATCATGTATAGGCAATTCACTAATTATATTCAAATCAGTAAATATGAGTTTTTTTTCAACTAGAGCCGAATAGGTTAATAGAGTTATACGTTGTTTTAAGTTATGTATCAATATTAGTATGTTAGAGTTGTACATTTGTTTAGTCTTTAGGATAGGTGTTAATATTAGAGTTACATTAAAGTTCTACATTATTTTAGGTTAGGTGTTAGCATTGGAGTTGTACATTGTTAATTTGTTTTAGGTTAGATATTAACATTAGAGTTATACATCAGTCTATTTCATATGTAAAATTGATGTATCATATTAAATTTGTCAACCCGGGACGCTTCTGGGGTATAATCTAGTATGTAAATATAATATAAAGCTAACTTGATCTGCATCTCCATCTTCAAACTTTCTTTTTCTCTCATCTCCTTCTCTCCAAACCAGCACCACCAGAACACTAGCACGACCAAGAAACTCCTTCATCGATTTCTGTCGCCCTAACTTCTCATCATCGCCACCGCCATTGTTCACAACCACCTTTCCCATCGTCAATAACAAAGCCGCTGCAAGCAGAAGGAGTCCCTTGATTCCAATAACCACCGCTACCTCCATAAAACCCTTGTTAACACTGTTAAAAAACCTAAATTAACCCTAATTTTTGCTTCTCTGTCTAGATGTATGGAAAATGGAATCAATGCTTCGGATGGTTTGGTGCTTGATAGTGTCGTCATGGCGATGGCTAGGGTCATGTCAGCAATGGATGTCTTCATGAAGGTGTTTCAACCCCAAAATTGCATAATCAAAGGCTACTGTTGTTTCCTCCGTTTCCATTTTCACAACCCTATAACAACAAAAATAACTTTTGCTCATTGCACAATCAAACTGAAACCAGATATGCAAATAGAACATCTCATTTCTCATATTTGGTGGGTGGGTGGGGGGGGGGGGAATGGGGTGATACCAGGGGTGAAGTATTGTGAGGGCCACGGGTGGCCCTGGACTCCCTGTTTTTTGGTGCAGCAGTAGAAATTTGCGATTTTCGTAGGTAAATTTAGTCCGGGTTGAGTTCGGCCCCCGCCGATTTGCCACTATCAATCAAAAAAATTGAGTCCGGCACCCGCCGATTGGCGAACCAAGCTTCGCCACTGGGTGATATGATGGTACAACGGGTGGTTGTATGGTGTGGTGCGGCGGTCCGGAAGTGGTGATGTTGGTGACTTGATGTGATGAAGATGGAGAAATTGAGACCATCTAGCACTGTAATTGTGGCTAGTGGGTGCGATGGTGGGGATGGAGATGTGTGGTGGTCATAGTGGTGGGTGGTGGTCGTATTGGGGTTATGGTGGCGGCAGGTTGTGCTTGTGAGAGAGAAATGAGAGATGTTGATTAGAAAACATATAGATATTTTTATATTATTATTATTATTAAAAATAAACGTTTTGTGTTCTAAGAATTTCAGTCTAGGGGTATTTTTATCATTTCACATTAATTTAACAAAAACTATATTAACAGTGTTAATGATGTGGACAAAAATTGAAACAAACCCCTAAACTATTGAACTATAAGACCACGCGGAGTGGGGCGGGAAGGGGGGTGGGTTGGACACGTGGCGAGCCAGGATTGGATGAGGGGGTTTTTACCGTTGAAAAAAAAAATTAAAATATTACCCTGGAAAAGCAAACGGTCAAAAAAAAATTATATATTAACCCTCCTTCACTACAAAACACCCACGTTACCTCATTTCTTCACCTTTTTTATACACTTCTTCATATATTTTTATACTACTCATCATACTTTTTTAAAAAAAGTGAGAATTACACAAATTGTCCTTTAATTATACTACTCACTCCGTATATCCTTTATTTTATCAATTTGTTACACCCTTTGTCCTTTAGCCTAACTTAGTTAAAAAACTAGGTTAACATTATTTTCTAAGTTTACACTTTTAACCCCTATAGTTTTGATCGAACCCTAACCCTTGATTGACCTCGAATTTGACCACATCAATTAACGAAATCATAGGGCTATTATAGAACATCAAATTTCGATCAAAACCATGTATATTAATCGTAATGACCTGATCATTTTTTAGGCTAAATCGAACAATTAAAATTGCGACTGGTTGATCTTGTTCTTTAAATTGCGAACGACTTGTTGGGTGTTTATAGTATATTTTTGCACAGAAACGGTCGACTAAGGCATAAGATGTTATAACAGGTTTCAATTTATGGTATAGAGGCTCGGTTTGCAAGTGGGTTTTTAAACGTATGAAGACCTTTATTTTCTCAAAATACATTTTTAAACGTTTATGGAACATGCTAAACATCTTATGCCTTAGTTTCCAAATTGAAGAAACGAGAAATTAAAAAGCGCAAGGCCGAAAGACAAATTTTTAATGTTTGATAATTACGTCGTATTGTCTTTTTCCATTTTTTTTATAGTAATCTTTTTTTTAATACTGGCTACTATGTGAACTTACCAATGCAGCTATGACATTATGTTTGGTTTTATTTTTTCATGGTACTTGATTGTTTCTTTTGATATTGCATGTTAATATTATGTTGGATATATTGCATGTTAAAATTTGTTAATATAGTTTTTGTTAAATTAAGAAGCACACCTCCAGTCTTGATGTACCAAAATGTGGCAATATTACCATTTTCTATTCCATTTGCCTTCAACCATTCACCCCAATTTTGAATAGCAGACCTAATTTCTTCTTTTGACTTTTCCATACGAAGCGACATTAGAACTTCAACACCGTCAAGATTCCTTACAGTCATGTGACTGCCTTGTTCAGGTTCATCCATCTTAACAACTCTCCTTGGCAAACGCTAAGTAATGTAAACATATAATGATTTATAATGAGATCTAAACTAACATACAAGTAAATAAACTTTTTGAATAAATTAGTACGGATGTGAATATAAAGAGGAAAAAAATACTCACAATGTGATTCCGTGCAATAATAGTGAAGTCATGATATTCTTTAGCATTTAATGTAGCTATCATCTTTTGAAGGTGGTCATATCCCATATCTCCGTCCTTAGCATGAGGAACTTCTTCTTTTGAAATTATAAACTGATAACCAGCCTTAACAAAAATCAAACCTTACTAATTTATACAAACAGTAAACATGGTGAAGACGAAGCACATGTTGATGAACTGGAACCTCTTATTGACCAACTTTATTCCATACGTAGAAAACCATAAAAACTATTATTCGGTTTGCTAACAACATCAACGTGGTCGAAACTTTACTAAGAGAACAAAATGTATACGTAACGTACCTTTGGCATTTCATTAAGTGTATGTCGCTTTGTTTCTTCCTATTCCACATTTCTTCTACATCAAAGAGGATGCACGTGAACATCTTATTAGAAAAAGAGAAGAATTTCAACGATATTTGGTTATTTGCTAGTCTATCACTGTGACACCCGACATGTTTGGCTTAAACATTTTAGTAACACCTAAGTCTACCTTAGCGAGAAAACATTTATAAACGGACTTAACCAGGTTAGTTGAGTCGGGTCAGGATAGGATTGTCCAGGGTTCAATGATCTGGAGAATCATTGGGAGTCGTTTTGGGAATACACATGTACCGGGTCCCGTTGTTGGTGAAATTACATAAACTAATTAAGTGTTATGTGTAGATTAATTGTTATATGGTGGATTATATGCAAAGACGTGTTTAAACGATGTGTAGATAATCATCCATGCTTAAATATGTTAAACATAGATTAAGGTTGCAGGTTCATGTGTTAGGATGCGTTAAAATGCGTTAAACACGATAAACTGGAAAAACTAGAAAAACTAGAAAAACTAGAAAAACATAGGTCCAGGTTCGACCACAGCGTGGGGGCGAACCTGGAAAATAATCTTGGTTCGACCCTTAATGAAGGGGCGAACCTGGAATGTGAAAATAGTAGAATTCCATTCGACTAAATAAGGTACATTCGACCCTGTGAAAGGGGCGAATGTGGGTACATTCGCCCAGGTGAAAGGGGCGAATGTGGACTAGTATAAATACCAAACTTTGTCATTTTTCACCATTTCACAAACCCTAACCGTCTCTCAACACTCTCAAACGATTTTAATCACTAAGGAAGGAGTTTTGCTCTTATTATTCTGTAACAACCGGCAAAAATAAGGTAATTCCGTACAATTAATTAATATATGATTAACGTAATTAAATGCAATTATGTGTGATTAAATAATCAAGGCCTTAGGGAATAGCAATTTCCAAATAGTGCATAGGAATGCATACGTTTAATGGTAAAGCATGATTGGATCATGTGCGAATAAGCTATCCGGTTCGGATGTTGGCAATTACCCGGTAATAACTAAATAAACGAAACGAATCCCGGACACCCAGGATATAAAATAAAGGGTATTTTCATAAGATATAATGAGTTTTGAAACTCCAAAATCATAAATGAAAACGTCTTGTACAAATCTCCCGGTAACGAATAAAGAGCGCGTATCGCACCCGATACGCGTATAACTCATAATTTCACCCGGTAAAGGCCTAAATAACCAATCAACGCTTAAAATAGACTATATTTAAGTGTTATTAAAGGTATATTTAATGTCCGGATAACGCGTGATTAAAACCCGAAAAACACCCGAACGACACCCGAACGACGGGGGATTAAACATAACAACTAATGGGTTAATATTTGAAGATGTGGACCCCACTTAGACCCACTTGGGGCCGGCCTAATGGCCTTATTACAACCACATTTTATAAATATTAATCATAACCTATACAACTAAGGATAAAGCATGCAACATAAGACAAAACATGTAAGATAAAGTGGTAAGTAAACATGTAGTACAAAAGTAGCCCAACCCATGTCCCCCCCTTTTGATGAATTTCGGCCAAGGGCCAAGACAAGCCAAGGCCACACCTAGCTCATCATAACACTAGAGTGCATGCAAGGTTAAGTCTTATAAGTAAGATATGATGGTTCATGAAGATTTAACCAAGATTGCAAGCAAAACCACCTATCTCCACATACATACATACGGCCACCACTACACACACACATATCTTCATTTCAAAAATCTCCCAAGTACACTCATAATCTTCCATAAGATCTCCTAAATCTCTAACATCATTACATGAGTTGGATATATAATAACACATGTTAAGAGATTGAATCACCAAGCAAAACAAAACCTCTTTCTTCCTTCCTTGTGGCCGTGAGTTTACACACACATACACACATTGTTCTTTCAAGTTTTTACATCTCCAAAATACTTAAAATCATCCATCATCCAAACCCCTTTTGTGTGTTTCAAGAGCTTGGAGCTAAACCACTAGGAAGAACACACTAAACCCCTCTCAAATCCAAGGTTTTTGTCTTCCCTAGCCTTGTGCTAGTAGTAAGCTTCTTAATCTTGTTTTTGATTGTTATTTTTCATGTATGTGTTCCTAGTAGCAAGTTGTACATGAAGGGTTTAAAAATGGTTTTGAACATAATCTTTAATAGGTTTTCATGTGTAAAATGGAAGGTTAAAGATATAAGAATAAACCATGGATTTGATGATGATGATATATTAGTCTTGAAAATATATGAAGTTTACATATAAGACTAAGTAGGATGATGTTTTGGTTAATATTTTGAGATGAACTTGAATATGTTAAAACTAACTTTAATTCATCTTATTATGATCATTTAAGTAATAATATGTGGTAAAACATGTTAGAAGTTCATAAATGAATAAGATGGAAAATTAAAGTTAACTCACTTGGATGAATGATATTTTGAAGAAATGGACAAATACATAAAACACACATATAATTAGTCTTTCATATGGAATATAAGACTAACATAAGTGTTTTGATATAAAAATAACTTACCAATAAAAAGTTGAATCTTCAAAGTTAACTATTTTGAGTGAAAAATGCCAACTTTGAAAGTTAGAATAGAAAAATGCAACTTTTGTAAGTTAAGGGACTAAAGTGGTAACTTTGAAAGTTAAGGGACTAAAATGGACATTTTAGAAACTATTAGTCCAAAAATACAAGTATGGAAAGTTTGGTGTCAAAAATGCAAGTATTAAAGTCTAAGGATGATTTTTGTAAATACTAGTAGAAATACTTGGGTATTTTGTATAAAAGTGTATTTTTGAAAGTTATAAAAATATAAAGGGTTTTAACATAAGGATTTTTATAAAATAGAGATTTTATAAAAATATTAAACAAACTTGGGAAACTTATACAAAAATGAATACTTTTATATAAATGGGAATATAAAAGTGTTGGAAACATTTTTGTAGTTAAGTTAACAAGTTGGGTTAAAAATACATAAGTATTTTAACCATCCAAGTAACATGTGAAAATAGGAAGAAATATGGAAAATATTTCTATAAAATACATGTTGGGAAAAACTTGGAAAAATTAACTAATCGAGTTAAGATATCAAACTAAAACGCGTTAACGAACCATAACCGGACAAAATATGAGAAAAATGCCATTGCGGCAAGATAAGAAAAATATATATTTTAAGAGGTAAAATATATATATATACTTTGGGTGAAAATAAATAAACACTTTCCTAAGTGTTGGAGGATTAATTCGTGGGAGAAGCGCATGACACAAACGAATAAGACGTTAAAACAAACGTATATACTTAACAAGAAAAATTACACATTTATACATATATTTGTACGCTCGTCTCGGCAAAATTCTAGTATATCTACTTAATGGGAAAGTAGATATGCGGGAAGGAAAGCCGCAACGAGAAGACAAGGATATGTATATGTATATGTCGTATCAACGAAATCCTAGTATATTTATTTGAATGGGAAAATAAATATACGGTGTGGTGAGTTGAATCGGACGTTAAGAATATACGATCGAACGACAAAATCTTAGCATATTTGTTTAAATGGGAAAACAAATGTGTGGCAAAGTGAGTCGGGTCGAGGATTGAAATATATATTATATCGAGCGATGCGATCTTAAGTATAATTATTTAAATGGGAAAATAATTATATGTTAAGTGAAGTCGAGTCGATGATAATAAGATACAAGTTATGGAAATATTAACAAGAGTAATATATAACTTGTAACACAAAGGGTAATGTAACGCCAACGAAACCTAGGATACACGCTTAATTAAACGGGATTTGGAACAACTTGTGGTCGGGAGTTGGGTGTACAACTTGCCAAGGCACATGCACTATAGGAATAGTGACTTATACGTTTAGGACGTTGTAGGTGCAAGACCACCCTTTGCTATTCACCTTATTGAGCCAGACGCAGTTACAGGTGAGTTTCACGGCCCCATTTTAAACTATTTTTACGTTTTCCGGGGGAAAGATATGTTAGGGATAGTGTTTGACGGATTTAATACTTGAGGTGTGACCGCCACTCGGGGTTGAGTCCTCGCCTCTATAATCATTTGTTCAGGGAATTGAAACCGGAAGAATATTCGAATAGTACTATTGGTGCCTGACAAGGCCCACCCCTAATCGATAGCGTCGATTATGCATTAGGTTATGCCTGGGGTGCAAATATTCTGAACTTAAGTCGTGGGAAACCGAGTAACGACTTGGAGCGGGGCACAATTATTATATGTCTTGGTTTGATTATAGTCTCAAGTAGATTTATAGGAATTTGCAACTCCTATATATTGTCATAACATGGTATTCCCAAGTATTCAAGTTTTAGAAACTGAAAACCTGTGAACTCACCAATATATTTATATTGACGAAACTTTTTAAACATATCTTTCAGGTAATTAGAAGATGAAAGATCAAGCAGGCAGGGTCGGGGAATCTCCATGCGACGTCAGGCTTTTGTGGGGTTTCACCCTTATTTCCCAAGGCATTTGGGATATATTTGAGAAACCTCTAAGTTTAATTCAAAAACAATTATCTTTTGTGTAATGTTTAAAACTGATTCGACGTCATAATAAATGACCCATTTTCTTAAATTACTTGTGTTTAGCCATAACCTTGACTTTATGCTTTTGAACCGTCGCGCCACGTGTTTCCGCCTTTGTCGTGGTGTGACAGAACGTGGTATCAGAGCCAAGGTTATAGCGAACTAGAGTATTTTCTTTAAAAACTAGACTATAACCAGATTTGGTTCTAAAGATAAAGTTTTCAAAAGAAAATGTACATGGTTTTAAATGAAAGTAATTTTCAAGAAGCATTGGGCATGAGGAGATCCCGACCAAGCCAGCCATGAGTATTGCTATACTATAACGTGAAAATTAGAAGTTAGGAAGGTTACTATAGAGTAAGCCATAACTGTCTAATTTAAATAAATCATATATACATGTACGGTTCTTTTGCCAGGATGTCGGACGCGGGAAGTATAGCGCCTAGTGTTGACAGCAGTATCCAGATTATACCCGCACCTCCGCCGGAGCCAGTCGAGTTGGTTGTACTCGATGCGGAGGAAGATGACGTAGAGATGGACGTCGCAGGAGGGTCAGACGACGATTCAGACGAGACAGATCCTAGCGAGGATCCTGACTGGACACCGGCCATGATCGACGCGCCACAGCCCATCGTACCGGCCGCACCTTTGGCCGTACGCCCCGTTCGAGCCATCAGGGACTTCCCTGACGGCTGTGCCGGTCCTTCGCGACCAGTACCCGCCCAGTCAGACGCGGCAGAGTCTCCTTTCCAGGCTCACGCCGAGCACGAGCCGGCACCGGTACCCCACATTCACGTACCGGCAGGTATGAGACTCCTACCCATTCCCCGTGGAAGAAATGGATGGATATCCGACGACTCAGATGACGAGTCTGTGGGATCGGTAGGGCACATGCTGGTGCCCGAGATTCAGGCTGCCCAGGAGGAGCCAGTGGCTCCCATGCTAGAGGACGCCCCAGCCGACCCCATAGCCCCACCAGCACCCGAGCCCATACCCCATGAGGAGCCAGCACCAGCAGCACTTATACACGAGGGTAGTCCCGCCCGTAGCTCCGAGCTACATAGGGCAGGCATGGAGGCCTTCGCCACTGCGAGCCCTCCCACACCCCCTGTAGTGGTGTCCACTCCAGAGTGGGCCACTGTTTCTGAGCCATTGGTAGCCCCACTAGCTGAGCCCATGCCACCACCCACCATTGCCATGACTATACCTATCCCCACCATACCCAGCATGACACCTGCACCATACCCTCTAGGTGCAGGGGACCCTTATCTGATGCCACACCACTTTTCCATCAGGCCACCCAGTTTCTTACTGCCACACATACCAGTACCATTCCCCTTCGGGCCCTTCCCATCTACACACCCTGATGTACCCGGACCATCCCACCTTCCCAGGATGACACCTCCCTCTGGACCAGCCCAGACCTCGACCATCACCTTAGAGCAGGATTTTCAGACTCTAGTCAACACGGTGCAGCGCACCGTGAATCAGGTTGAGCGGCAGACAAGGTTGATGTGGGCTAGGATGATTGATACTCGTGATGCCTTGGCGCATTACGCAGAGGAGCTCTTGCGCATGGATGCGCAGAGCGGGATTACTAGGGATGCGCACTGGGCACATCGACAGTTTTTGTACGAACGCATCTCAGAGATCAGCATGACGATTAGCATGTATGCGCCGCAGTACCAGTACCCCCCGCCACCGCCACAGTAGGATATATTGGGGATGCACTGAAGACACACCAGATTATGTACATACTAGCAGCATTATGGTAGTACAGCACGGGTTATGACACTCGTCTGCATTTTGCCCAGCCGTACGGGTATTACGGCGTATGATATGATGTTTTATTATTTCAAAAGCAATGTATTGTATGAGAAATGTATTCTCCATTTTGTATTATGAACAAGCATTGTACTGACATTATTGAAATTAATGAAAAATCTTATTATTATGGTGAAATATGTTGTTGTCTATGATTATTATTGCTTACTCCATGTGTTGTGGTTTGTATATTTGTGTGGTGTTGTTATGTTGATTTCTATTTATATTTCTGTATGATGTGTTGGTTTGTTGTGTGATGATATGGTGTTAATTATTGTGTTCATGCTTTGGTTTGTTATTTATGCTTTGTATTGTATAAATGTTTGCCAAATTGACCTTTGGTAATTATTATTGAAGAAAATGGCACCTGCCACCCGAAGCAACAGTGGAGCAGACGGACTGCCCACAACACCGGCTGAGCTCGAAACTATGATTTCGGAACGCATAGCTCGTGCCATCGCTGAACACGAAGCCGCACGCTCGGAACACTCCCACGATAGGACAGGGAGTGAGCGACGTGAGACCTCCCCCAGTGGTAAGAGGTTTATAAATAAATGATAAAGCGATGGGAGAATATTTCACAAACTCCTATCCCATAATAACATACTATGTTACTATTACAGGGATAGCCTCGGGAGAGCGCGGCTGCACTTTCAAGGCTTTCTTGGACTGTAAGCCACTAAACTTCAGCGGCACTGAGGGTTCCATCGGCCTGGTCAAATGGTTCGAAAAGACCGAGGCAGTTATCCGCATCAGCGGGTGTACCCCTCGACAGTCTGTCATGTACGCCACCAATCTGTTTCTGGATCAAGCCCTAACTTGGTGGAACGGCCAAGTACAGTCTTTAGGAGATGATGTGGCATACGCTCTATCATGGGCGGCACTGAAAGAACTAATGACTGCCGAATACCGCCCGGCTAGTGAAGTTCAGAAGTTGGAAACCGAATTCTGGAACCTCACCATGATAGGAGCAGACGTCACTGGGTATACGTCAAGATTTCATGATCTCGCACGACTGGTACCTCGCCTGGTTACACCAGAGAAGAACAAAGTGGAACGTTACCTATTCGGGCTAGCACCACAGATTCGCAGCATGGTCACCTCTTCCAAACCCACGACCATGCGCGAGGCAATTGATCTGGCACTGAGTCTGACTGAGGATGCTATCCGCATGGGTACCCTTATCCGCCAAGTTTCTGGGTTAAAAATTTCTGAAGCAAGTAGTGTTGAGGCCAAGAAACAGGGATCAAGTGCAGCGGTTGCAACTAATGATCAGGGTAACGGGCAGAGGTTTGGGAAAAGGAAGAGAGATGAAGGGAAAAGGGATCGAGCATCGGGTAGCTCGAACAAGAAAGGAAAGGGTTATGCCGCCACAGGACGTGGTAACAATAACAACAACAAACAGGGAAACCAAGGGAGGAACAATGGATTGACTTGCGGGAAGTGCCACCGCACCGGGCACAAGACTGAAGAGTGCCGATCTGGAGCACCAAAGAACGGAGGGGCCAGACCCTGTTTTGCATGTGGGTCATTGGACCATTGGAAGAAAGATTGCCCCAAAGTCAACAATCAGGCCCGTGGCCGGGCATTTGTTATTGGAGCCGGTGACGCACGGCAAGACCCCAATGTGGTCACTGGTACGTTTCCTCTAAATGGTCATTATGCCTCTGTATTATTTGATACCGGTGCTGACTTTAGCTTCGTATCCATTGAGTTTAAAAGACTACTTGGTTTAAAAACTAGCAAACTAGATACACCCTACTCTATAGAACTGGCTAATGGTAAAACTATTGAAACGAGAGAGGTAGCAAAAGATTGTAAGTTAGAACTCTGTGGGCACGAGTTTGGGATTGATCTATTACCGGTTGTATTGGGAAGTTTTGACATCGTTGTTGGCATGGACTGGTTGTCCGCGCACCGTGCCATTGTGGTTTGCAACGATAAGGTTATTCAAGTTCCCCTCGCAAGCGGTGAAACTCTCTCAATTCAAGGGGAAAGACACGGGACGCCACTAAGGATTATTTCGAGCATGAAGGCTCGTAAGTGTCTGAGAAAAGGGCTTGTCGCATTCTTGGCACACGTAGTGGACAAGAAGGCCGCCGAGCGAAAGTTGGAAGACATTCCAGTCGCCAGGGATTTTCCGGATGTGTTTCCAGAAGATTTGCCGGGGTTGCCACCACCTCGACAAGTCGAGTTCCGCATCGACCTCGTTCCCGGAGCAGCTCCTGTGGCACGATCGCCATACCGCCTAGCTCCATCAGAGATGCAGGAACTGTCCAGCCAGCTACAAGAATTATTGGACAAAGGTTTTATAAGACCGAGTTTCTCACCTTGGGGAGCTCCCGTCTTATTTGTGAAGAAGAAGGATGGCACATTTCGCATGTGCATCGACTATCGAGAGCTGAACAAACTAACCATCAAGAATCGCTATCCTCTCCCCAGGATCGACGATTTATTTGATCAGCTCCAAGGTTCCAGCTATTACTCCAAGATCGACTTGAGGTCAGGCTATCACCAGTTGCGTATACAGGAAGAAGATGTACCAAAAACGGCCTTCAGAACCCGGTATGGACACTATGAATTTTTGGTAATGCCGTTCGGCTTGACCAACGCACCAGCGGTTTTCATGGACCTAATGAACCGCGTGTGTAAGCCATACCTGGACAAGTTCGTCATCGTCTTCATTGACGATATTTTGATCTATTCACGTACGAAAGAAGACCACGAGAATCACCTTCGGTTAATTCTTGAAGTATTACGCAAAGAGAAGCTCTATGCTAAATTCTCGAAATGTGACTTTTGGATTCGGGAAGTTCACTTTTTAGGTCACGTGGTAAACGAGAAGGGCATACACGTTGATCCAGCCAAGATCGAGGCAATTAAAAATTGGGAAGCACCTCGAACTCCTACCGAAGTACGACAATTTCTAGGCCTCGCGGGTTATTACAGAAGGTTCATCGAGAACTTTTCAAAGATAGCGCAAACTTTAACCATGTTAACCCAAAAAGACAAGAAATTTGAGTGGACGGAAAAGCAAGAGGCAGCATTCCAGTTACTAAAAGACAAGTTATGTGGCGCTCCGATACTGTCACTTCCAGACGGTACGGAAGATTTTGTGGTTTACTGCGATGCCTCGCATCAAGGCTTGGGTTGTGTATTGATGCAGCGAGAAAAAGTAATAGCTTATGCTTCCAGACAACTGAAAATCCATGAGAAGAACTACACTACACACGATTTGGAATTAGGTGCAGTGGTGTTCGCTCTCAAGATATGGAGGCACTATTTGTACGGAACCAAGTGCACGATTTTCACTGATCACAAAAGTTTGCAGCACATCTTTGATCAGAAAGATTTGAATATGCGACAACGGCGATGGGTGGAATTATTAAACGATTACGATTGTGAGATAAAGTACCATCCCGGTAAGGCGAACGTCGTAGCCGACGCCTTGAGTCGCAAGGAACGGGTTAAGCCATTGCGTGTTCGAGCTTTGGGATTGACTATCCACACGAATATGACTGAACGAATTCGTGAAGCTCAAGTTAACGCCCTCAAACCCGAGAATGTCAAAGGTGAAAGGTTACGAAAGATGGTTGATTCACTGGAACCAAAAGCGGACCAGACACTGTATTTCATGAATAGAATTTGGGTTCCAGTATATGGTGGATTGCGTGAGCTAGTATTGGCCGAAGCTCACAGTTCTAGATATTCGGTTCACCCGGGTGCAGACAAGATGTTCCACGATTTGAAGGAACTTTATTGGTGGCCGAATTTCAAAAGGGATATAGCAGCCTATGTTGCGCGATGTTTGACTTGCGCAAAGGTCAAGGCTGAACACCAGAGACCTTCCGGTTTGCTCCAGCAACCGGAAATACCGGAATGGAAATGGGAACGAATCACCATGGATTTCATTACCAAGTTACCTAAGACAACAAGCGGCCATGACACGATCTGGGTAATCGTTGATCGATTGACAAAATCTGCACACTTCCTTCCAATTCGCGAAACGGACAAGTTGGAGAAACTGACCCGTTTGTACATTAAGGAAGTGGTATCTAAACACGGTGTACCTGTATCCATCATCTCCGATCGGGATAGTCGCTTCACTTCCAGATTTTGGGAAAGTTTGAACGAAGCCCTCGGTACTCGCCTCGACATGAGCACCGCATATCACCCCCAAACGGATGGTCAAAGTGAACGAACCATCCAGACCTTGGAAGATATGTTGCGGGCATGCGCGATTGATTTCGGAGGTAATTGGGATACGCACTTGCCATTGGTAGAATTTTCCTATAACAACAGTTATCATACGAGCATTCAAGCCGCACCGTTTGAAGCTTTATATGGACGCAAGTGCCGATCGCCATTGTGTTGGGCGGAAGTTGGGGAAAAGCAACTCACCGGGCCTGAAATTGTTCAAGAGACCACGGATAAGGTCTTTTTGATAAAGGAACGCCTCAAAGCGGCCCGGGACCGCCAGAAAAGCTATGCTGATATGAGGCGAAAGCCTTTAGAGTTTCAAGTTGGAGACAGGGTCCTATTGAAAGTATCACCTTGGAAAGGTGTCGCACGCTTTGGGAAGCGCGGGAAGCTGAACCCGCGATATATTGGACCATTCAAAGTCTTGTCCAGGGTGGGCACAGTGGCATACAAGCTCGAGTTGCCTCAAGAGCTTAGTGGAATACACGACACGTTTCATGTGTCGAACTTGAAAAAGTGCCTATCCGACGAAACTCTCATTATTCCTGCTGACGAGATCCAGATTGACGACAAGTTACATTTTGTGGAAGAACCAATCGAGGTAACTGATTGGAAGGTCCAAAAATTAAGGCGCAGCAAGATCAGGTTGGTCAAGGTGCGCTGGAATGCCAAGCGTGGACCGGAGTTCACGTGGGAAAGGCTGGACCAGATGAAGCAAAAATACCCCGCCCTATTCGAGAAGACACCTGTACCGGAGAACTCGAAGTGAATTCCGGGACGGAATTCTCTTAACGGGGGGAGAATGTAACAACCGGCAAAAATAAGGTAATTCCGTACAATTAATTAATATATGATTAACGTAATTAAATGCAATTATGTGTGATTAAATAATCAAGGCCTTAGGGAATAGCAATTTCCAAATAGTGCATAGGAATGCATACGTTTAATGGTAAAGCATGATTGGATCATGTGCGAATAAGCTATCCGGTTCGGATGTTGGCAATTACCCGGTAATAACTAAATAAACGAAACGAATCCCGGACACCCAGGATATAAAATAAAGGGTATTTTCATAAGATATAATGAGTTTTGAAACTCCAAAATCATAAATGAAAACGTCTTGTACAAATCTCCCGGTAACGAATAAAGAGCGCGTATCGCACCCGATACGCGTATAACTCATAATTTCACCCGGTAAAGGCCTAAATAACCAATCAACGCTTAAAATAGACTATATTTAAGTGTTATTAAAGGTATATTTAATGTCCGGATAACGCGTGATTAAAACCCGAAAAACACCCGAACGACACCCGAACGACGGGGGATTAAACATAACAACTAATGGGTTAATATTTGAAGATGTGGACCCCACTTAGACCCACTTGGGGCCGGCCTAATGGCCTTATTACAACCACATTTTATAAATATTAATCATAACCTATACAACTAAGGATAAAGCATGCAACATAAGACAAAACATGTAAGATAAAGTGGTAAGTAAACATGTAGTACAAAAGTAGCCCAACCCATGTCCCCCCCTTTTGATGAATTTCGGCCAAGGGCCAAGACAAGCCAAGGCCACACCTAGCTCATCATAACACTAGAGTGCATGCAAGGTTAAGTCTTATAAGTAAGATATGATGGTTCATGAAGATTTAACCAAGATTGCAAGCAAAACCACCTATCTCCACATACATACATACGGCCACCACTACACACACACATATCTTCATTTCAAAAATCTCCCAAGTACACTCATAATCTTCCATAAGATCTCCTAAATCTCTAACATCATTACATGAGTTGGATATATAATAACACATGTTAAGAGATTGAATCACCAAGCAAAACAAAACCTCTTTCTTCCTTCCTTGTGGCCGTGAGTTTACACACACATACACACATTGTTCTTTCAAGTTTTTACATCTCCAAAATACTTAAAATCATCCATCATCCAAACCCCTTTTGTGTGTTTCAAGAGCTTGGAGCTAAACCACTAGGAAGAACACACTAAACCCCTCTCAAATCCAAGGTTTTTGTCTTCCCTAGCCTTGTGCTAGTAGTAAGCTTCTTAATCTTGTTTTTGATTGTTATTTTTCATGTATGTGTTCCTAGTAGCAAGTTGTACATGAAGGGTTTAAAAATGGTTTTGAACATAATCTTTAATAGGTTTTCATGTGTAAAATGGAAGGTTAAAGATATAAGAATAAACCATGGATTTGATGATGATGATATATTAGTCTTGAAAATATATGAAGTTTACATATAAGACTAAGTAGGATGATGTTTTGGTTAATATTTTGAGATGAACTTGAATATGTTAAAACTAACTTTAATTCATCTTATTATGATCATTTAAGTAATAATATGTGGTAAAACATGTTAGAAGTTCATAAATGAATAAGATGGAAAATTAAAGTTAACTCACTTGGATGAATGATATTTTGAAGAAATGGACAAATACATAAAACACACATATAATTAGTCTTTCATATGGAATATAAGACTAACATAAGTGTTTTGATATAAAAATAACTTACCAATAAAAAGTTGAATCTTCAAAGTTAACTATTTTGAGTGAAAAATGCCAACTTTGAAAGTTAGAATAGAAAAATGCAACTTTTGTAAGTTAAGGGACTAAAGTGGTAACTTTGAAAGTTAAGGGACTAAAATGGACATTTTAGAAACTATTAGTCCAAAAATACAAGTATGGAAAGTTTGGTGTCAAAAATGCAAGTATTAAAGTCTAAGGATGATTTTTGTAAATACTAGTAGAAATACTTGGGTATTTTGTATAAAAGTGTATTTTTGAAAGTTATAAAAATATAAAGGGTTTTAACATAAGGATTTTTATAAAATAGAGATTTTATAAAAATATTAAACAAACTTGGGAAACTTATACAAAAATGAATACTTTTATATAAATGGGAATATAAAAGTGTTGGAAACATTTTTGTAGTTAAGTTAACAAGTTGGGTTAAAAATACATAAGTATTTTAACCATCCATGTAACATGTGAAAATAGGAAGAAATATGGAAAATATTTCTATAAAATACATGTTGGGAAAAACTTGGAAAAATTAACTAATCGAGTTAAGATATCAAACTAAAACGCGTTAACGAACCATAACCGGACAAAATATGAGAAAAATGCCATTGCGGCAAGATAAGAAAAATATATATTTTAAGAGGTAAAATATATATATATACTTTGGGTGAAAATAAATAAACACTTTCCTAAGTGTTGGAGGATTAATTCGTGGGAGAAGCGCATGACACAAACGAATAAGACGTTAAAACAAACGTATATACTTAACAAGAAAAATTACACATTTATACATATATTTGTACGCTCGTCTCGGCAAAATTCTAGTATATCTACTTAATGGGAAAGTAGATATGCGGGAAGGAAAGCCGCAACGAGAAGACAAGGATATGTATATGTATATGTCGTATCAACGAAATCCTAGTATATTTATTTGAATGGGAAAATAAATATACGGTGTGGTGAGTTGAATCGGACGTTAAGAATATACGATCGAACGACAAAATCTTAGCATATTTGTTTAAATGGGAAAACAAATGTGTGGCAAAGTGAGTCGGGTCGAGGATTGAAATATATATTATATCGAGCGATGCGATCTTAAGTATAATTATTTAAATGGGAAAATAATTATATGTTAAGTGAAGTCGAGTCGATGATAATAAGATACAAGTTATGGAAATATTAACAAGAGTAATATATAACTTGTAACACAAAGGGTAATGTAACGCCAACGAAACCTAGGATACACGCTTAATTAAACGGGATTTGGAACAACTTGTGGTCGGGAGTTGGGTGTACAACTTGCCAAGGCACATGCACTATAGGAATAGTGACTTATACGTTTAGGACGTTGTAGGTGCAAGACCACCCTTTGCTATTCACCTTATTGAGCCAGACGCAGTTACAGGTGAGTTTCACGGCCCCATTTTAAACTATTTTTACGTTTTCCGGGGGAAAGATATGTTAGGGATAGTGTTTGACGGATTTAATACTTGAGGTGTGACCGCCACTCGGGGTTGAGTCCTCGCCTCTATAATCATTTGTTCAGGGAATTGAAACCGGAAGAATATTCGAATAGTACTATTGGTGCCTGACAAGGCCCACCCCTAATCGATAGCGTCGATTATGCATTAGGTTATGCCTGGGGTGCAAATATTCTGAACTTAAGTCGTGGGAAACCGAGTAACGACTTGGAGCGGGGCACAATTATTATATGTCTTGGTTTGATTATAGTCTCAAGTAGATTTATAGGAATTTGCAACTCCTATATATTGTCATAACATGGTATTCCCAAGTATTCAAGTTTTAGAAACTGAAAACCTGTGAACTCACCAATATATTTATATTGACGAAACTTTTTAAACATATCTTTCAGGTAATTAGAAGATGAAAGATCAAGCAGGCAGGGTCGGGGAATCTCCATGCGACGTCAGGCTTTTGTGGGGTTTCACCCTTATTTCCCAAGGCATTTGGGATATATTTGAGAAACCTCTAAGTTTAATTCAAAAACAATTATCTTTTGTGTAATGTTTAAAACTGATTCGACGTCATAATAAATGACCCATTTTCTTAAATTACTTGTGTTTAGCCATAACCTTGACTTTATGCTTTTGAACCGTCGCGCCACGTGTTTCCGCCTTTGTCGTGGTGTGACATATTCATAATCTAACCTACCAATAACATCTAATCAAGAATCCAAGGTGTGTTCTTAATTCTAAACCTTTTCAAGCAATTTAATTCGTTTTCATCTAACCCTAAATGTCCAGATCTGTTCTAAGGATGTTTTTATCAATAAAAACCTTTTAAACATCTTTCTAAACCAAAACCCTATCATTAAACACAGGTTTTCATATCAATAAACATATGTTAGTTATGTGTTATGTGATATTATGTGTTGTTTGATGATTTGCTGCTGTACTAATACTAGAAGCATGATTTAGGGCTGATATTGATGTTAATATAGGATTGTTTATGGTCACAATTAGATGATTAATAATATCATGTCTAAATTTGGGGTTTTAATAATGCTAGGGCTTGATGCATGCTTGTATGATCAATAGAACTTTTTGAGATGTTTAAACACATGACAAACTGAGCACTATTAAGATGATTATGGATTGATTTCAAAAAGTTTCCAAATTGGGTAAAGAATTCATGCATGATGTGATGTTTTCATAATTTTTGCCATTTTGGGAAAGGTCTAAAATGAACATGTTTTGGGGTAAAATTGGTGGCGTTTTGTGGGGATATGTTAATCATAATCAACTGCTGTGTTTGGTGAGGTTTTGAGATGTTTCGGATGTTTTTGAAGCGTTTTTTGGAAAAGTATTATGCCAGGTTCGAACCTGGGCACATTCGACCGATCGGGTGGTCGAACATGGAATCCCAGGGTCGAACCTGAACAGTTTGGTCGAATCAGTTGAAAGAGGTCGAAGGTGGCTTCCAGAGGGTCGAAGGTAGTTTAAAAAGGGGCGAAGGTGGATTAATTTTCCTGGTTCGACCCTATTGATTCAAAAATGAGATTTTTGATACAAACTAAGTGTTTTATGCTTGAACCTTGTGTGTATTATATGTGTACTTGATTAGTTAGGGTAATGAGTCACCAACGGGATGTCGGGTCCGTCTAGTGTGTTGGTTGAACACTTAAGCACGTTTTAAAACATACTTGGTCACGATCTGGACAATCAGGGACTAGATAACCTTATGGTTATTAGTCGGAACACTTATGTGAACATTTTGATAGATCTCCGGTAGTGGTATTATCAAGGGCTTGGCTTTCTTATATTACTGAAGAACGCAACTTAAGGTGAGTTCACGGCCCCACTTTTTCTGCTTTAACTTTTGGGGGAGAGAACATTCACTAAACTATTTTGGTAACATATGTCATACTATGGTTTTAACTTTGCATTGCTATACGATCATTGGAAGTCCCGGGGGAAACCATGAATGTGCGGGGATGCACAACGGGGGAAATGTGGATAGATCTATTGGGCGGGACCTGCCCCACTCGACGGCTTGGACGGCCGGGCGGGTGCATGTTGTCTCGAACTTTGCTAAACGGGCTGAACATTATTCGGGCTGCTTAAACATATGCTAAACTTGCTAAACGTGTCTAGTAATGGTTTTCCAATCGTAGTAGTAATAAAACATACACCTAGCTAGCGTACTTGGTAACATTGATATAGTATGGACATGGTAACACTTTGGTAACTTTTGGTATCACTTTGAACAAACCTGTGAACTCACCAGCATTATATATGTTGACGTCTTTTTGGCATGCTTTTCTCAGGTCGCTAAGGTAGCATTGGTTAGACTAGGCGCACGGGTCTGCATTGGCGTCTAGGCTTAGTCGCATATTTTAAATAAGTGTCTGTAATGTTTTGGAACACAGTTTTGTAGTTGATTAAATTTTTAAATGCTTCCGCTATGGTTTAATGGTTTGATAACTAAGCTTTTGAGTTTACGTATTTCATATAGTGTTGTTTATTGTGACTGTTGACTTGGATCCTGGTTTGTCATACGCCTCGCGGTAAAACTCCGCAAGTGAAAATTCGAGGGTGTGACAATCACTTTTAAGTTGAACGCTGACAACAAAGTTTAAGAAAACACACTTACCACACTACAATCATTTTACCAGTTCTTGGCATGAGTTTCCAGCGTTTGTAACGAACCTCTTAATAAACTTAACTACCGGCAATTTTCTTCATAAGATCAAGTCACAAATAATCTTTCATCACAATCAATAATGGTTCAAGAAGGCAGAGATAAAGTCTGATAGAAAATGTATGTTATCAATTAAGTTCATAGTGGATTATGTCTTTTTCATCTGGGTCTATGCACCATGTTAATATGAATGTCACAATACAAAACTTTCTGTTAAATTTTCCATATACCCCAAAAACACATATATAACTACATTTAAAGCCAATTTTAATTATGAGAATACCATTTTATCCTTGATATGTACATTTAAAGCCAGTTTAAGATACAATGAGATTTACCTTGTTGAAATCATTCTCAACTTTATCAATGAGATGGTTGGCCGAAGACTTTAGCTTCCAATTCTGCAAAGTGGTAGCCATATTTGCATCTAAATTAGAACATAGAAAGGAAATATATATTACTTTGACTATTGTTATAATAAGTGTTTAAAAAAAGTTAATAGAAAGGCTGAACGATTTAATATATAAAAAGGCTAAGTGCATAAATAAAAGTTTTTTTAGAAAAAAATATGATTAAAACCATCTACTTGACGTGATACTTTAAATGAGTACCATTCCAAAAGACTAATCAACACAAAAGTGAAGATAATTTTTGAAGTATATATTACTAAAACAAATTTATTACATGATAGTTTGAACACTGCTCTTGTTAGTGTATTCATATTTCTAAAGCTAACTTCAAAGACTTAGTAAAGATAACAAAATTCAATTCCCTTTAAGTGTGTCTTTAAGCATTTGATACTTCCAATAATTGAAAGGATTAACAGGTAAATAGTACATAACCAAAATATATTTTGTTGTAGCCACAAAAAAACTGATAATTTGATCTTTAAGTACTTCGGTGTATATAACTAAAATTCGATTTTTTCTATACCCAAACGGCAAACACCATAAACAATGATCAGATTATCACTTTCAATACATATGCTCACCATTAATTTCAACATCTTTAAACGAAAAAACAAATCTCTATCCAGATTTTTGTTTGCAGATCCACTATCTGAGTTCGGTAGTTTTGTCTGAAAACAACTCGTCATCAGATTCACTAAACTTTACTCTCATCCCATTGCCATCCCCACTCTTCTTCTCTATCTTGACATCTTAACAAAACAAATGTAACACAATTAATAAAACTCTTAACAACTTCTGCAAAAAAAAAAAAAAAAAAAAAAAAAAAAAACTAAGAAATCTGACTTAGGGTCTTTTCTTTATCATTATCTGGTTGATGTTCATCTTCTGAACTGATCAAGTGGTGTAACCACAAAGAAAAAAGTTGTCACCTCATAGTGAATAATAATCGTTAATGTTTTGAAACACAAGAACCACCAACAAAATCAATAAACCCAAAAAGAACCCCGCCATTTGAGACCAAAATCAATGAACAAAGAAAAGCTAAATCGAAATCTTACACAATCAAATATAACAAAAATGGGGTGGAAACGCTTAACTTACCTTGAACATAATCAAATGAATCAAGTATGTGGTGTTGTCGTTTTTGGAAGATGAAGATTTAGAGTTTGAAATTGAAAACAGAATCATTATTCTTACCAGATCAATAATGTTAGACAGTCTAACAGACAAAAAAATATGGGTCGGATCCATGATCAAAAAGAACAAAAATGCAGTATGTTATTTTAAAATTGTTCAATCCACATTAGTTTTGCATTTCTTCGGTATAGTATACAACTACCAGAATTATCCTAATTAGGACATGTATATGTAATGTGTATAAAATCAACCGAGGTTCGGATCGTTACCTGATCTTGTAATATAAATAATAAAACATTTCTTGTTGGTGCTGCTCCTCAAAATCCTCTACGAAACCCTAGCCGTCATCAGGTTTGTGATGGCAGGGAGCCCATCCGCCATCATCGCCAACGTCTGTAGTCTGCTTTGAAACACCACCTTGGCTGCCATCTGAACAACCCCTCACCATATCCATTGTCAGTAACCACGACGGCTCCTGAAATTGGGAATGAAGGAAGTAAGGAACCCTAATTATAATACCATAATGTGGAATGACATTCAGTACAAAACAACGTCTGATAAATGTAGAACAAAATGACGATACCTGAATATGTTGATGAAGGAAATGAGGAACCCTAAATTGTTTTTAGAACTGATGGATTACATAACATAACAGATAAAACGACAGACAATACATTATAGAAGATGTCGGGGTGTCCTTACATCATCATCATACCTCTGTGTTACATCATCCGCTTTTACTTGGGTTCTTACCTACTCTTGTCTTCTTCTTCGGGATTGAAGAGGAAGATGTTGACTTGTTGACTCTAGCACACACATGCTTTCTTACACTTGCACCTATCGTAACACGTTACTAGGCGACGATATTCGGTGGCCGGAGTCTGAACTAGGGGTACATTTGGAGGACCATGTGGAGCAGTTTATCATTTCGGGTGACACACGAATTAATAAACTGAAATGCATGAGAATCCCGGTGAACTTTGAGTTTAGATGTACAGTCCTGAATTTGTCCCTAAGTTAACTCTTGAAAATTTCTAGTGGTTGACACTAGAGGTGAATCTGAATCCCTCGATTTCTTGATTTGTTAGATCATGTCTGGTGCTCGTGGTGGTGGACGTCGTGGTGGCGGCGGCGGCCGTTGTGACACCCGGCAAATTCTGGTTAACAACGTGTCTAGATGAAAGTCTACCTTAGCGAGTCACGCGTAAATTATACTTAACTGGGTTAGTTAAGTCGTGTTATGGTTTGGGAACTATCAGTTTAGTATAGAAGATCATTGGATGTTGGTCTAGAGGTTCATTAGATGTCAGTCCTTAACCAAGTGTACAAATGGTGACGATTCGTAGAATCGTCAGGGCATACGGAACATACAAGTCTCGAGTCTCGGGAATTTGGTGAACGAGGGTGAATATGTTTGTTTGCATGTGTTATGTGTTTACAATCATTATGTGACTTGTCGGTATGTGAAAATGTGTTAACATATGTTAAAACGGGGTTTAACGCGCAAAATACATCGAACCAACCCCTATAGGCGATTAGGGAGGCTAATCGCCTATAGGGCATGCATTTAGGGAATCATTACATGCGATTGGGGGCTACTCGCATGTAATGACATGCGATTAGGCCCAATTGCATGTAATGTCATGCGATTAGCAGCCCTAATCGCATGTAACTGCTGCACAATCGCGTGTTACGTGCTGGACGACTAAAAACGACTATAAATACAATGTTTAACCTCCTAAACTTCATAATATCAACCCTAGTCGTCCCATAAACCGCCCCAACACACACACAACCTCTGGAACACGATTTTTGATCAAAACACAAGGTTTCAAGCTTATTTCATCAAACTATCACAATCTAAGGTGTGATTTTCATCCATGAAATCTTTATTAACGTTTTTATTAAATCCCTAACGGTCCAGACCTGTTTTAAAACGTATGAGTCTTCTGAAAATCGTTAATAATCATTGTTAATTGGATTCTAACTATCATACATGTGTTATGTGTGTTTATGATTAAAAGCTAGGGTTTTTATGATTCAAGATGGATGATTAACATGTTATTAGGTTAGTTTCAGATTAATAATGATATCATGCTAATGAAATCTGAGTAATTGTTCATTAGGGTTATAGTTATGCATGTTAATGTGATGTTTCATGCTATGTGTATTGTGTTTGGATTACATGGTTGCATGCAGGGCTGATAATACGAGGCTAAACGAAGGATTTTGGTTTAAACATGTTTGGTATAGTTATTAGATTGATATTTGATGTTTACACACGTTCCGTATCTGATTTAGAGTGTTGAACGCGCGAAAAACCGAAACAGCTGGGTTACAGGCGATTAGCAACCCTAATCGCCTATGTTAGGGGCGATTAGGAAGCCAATCGCCAGAATGGACTCCCCAATCGCATGAAGTACATGCATTTGGGGGCTAATTGCCTCTGTTACATGAAATTGTGATCCTAAATGCTAGTTAAGTCCTGAAATACATGTCTTATAGCCCTAATCGCCTATAAACTCAAGATTTACATGTCTTATGACCCTAAATGCCTATATTACATGCGATTAGCCTTCCTAAATGCCTGTTGACCAACCTAAATGCTAGTTGACTTTTCCTAATTGCGTGTACTGCTGCTGTAAGTGTAAATTAGCATTCCGAGACCCGATTTGACATCTAGGAACATGCTAGGAACCCCGTAACATATCTAATAATTTGGTAACATATGTTTGGATGTAATTATGTGATACGTGAACTACGTGCTATAACTTGTTGGACGTTAACGTATGTTAAGTGTGATTGCATGATTGTTTGTTTGGGAGCGTAAACATAACACGGGGGTTCTCGGGTCACCAATGGGATGTCGAGTCTTGTACATTGGGTCAGTTAAACAGTCACGGTGTTTTCAAACGAACTTGGTTATGGTCTGGACATCTAGGGACTAACAAACCTGCGGGTTATTAGTCTAAGTACTTGTAACTGTCATATGTTAGGTCGCCGCTTTACGGGACTAGCATAGCTGCTGAGTTTATTCGTGTTACGGAGTAACACAACTTAAGGTGAGTTTACGGCCCCTCTTTTAACTGGTTTCACTTTTCGGGGGAGAAAACATGTGTTAAAACTTATGTTTGGTAACTACTGTCATACTATGGGTTTCTATTGTTTACTATACGATCTTTGGAAGTCCCGGGGGGAACCATGAATGTGCGGGTTTGCACAACGGGGAAATGTGAATAGCGCTATTGGGAGTGACCAACCCCGCTCGTCGGCTTGGAGGGCCGGGCGAGTGCATATTGTCTCAAACAGGAACAACAGGTTACTACATCGGGCACGACATCTGGTTTGCGAGTTAGTAATGGTTTTCCAATCGTGATAGTAACAAAACATACGCCTAGCTAGCGTACTTTGGTTTTCGATTTGTTATAGTATGGACAGGTTGAACTTGGTACTTGGATTACAAAACTTGTAAACTCACTAGCATTTTTGTGCTGACGTAAACTTTTACATGTTTTCTCAGGTCGCTAAGGTAGCACAATGGAACTAGGGCGCACGCGTCTGCACGGCGTCTAGTTAGGATTGCATGGTTTTCAAACGTTGAACACTTGGTTTATTTTGGATTATGTTTTGAATAAGCTTCCGCTGTGATTGGGGATTTTAAACATTGTTTTTGAAATTGCATTATGTTCATTTAGACTTGTTTATTGTGATTGTTGGTTTGGATCCTGGTTTGTCATACGCCTCGCGGTAAAACTCCGCAAGTGGATTTTGAGGGTGTGACAGATTGGTATCAGAGCCAATGGTTATAGTGAACTAGGACTGCATGTAGAGTCTAGTCTATAGCCGAGTCGCACACACTAGACGATCACATAGTACTAAACATTTTGATGGATTACGTATGGGTTGTCGGGGTGTCTCTGAATCATCTGACCTTCCTATGTTACATCATCCGTTCTATCCTAAGTCGGGTTACTTGTTTCCTAGGCAGTGCGGTATATTGGGGTAAATCGTGTACTCTTGAGATTTGTCCAAGGCTCGGACATTTCCCTTTCATACTCCAATAGAAACACTTGCCATAAACTACCGTAGTATTACGGTGTATAGCTAAGAGTCTATGTTCGGTGATTTGAACTTTGAACTCGGAGAACACTTGGAGGACCATGTAGAGCGGTTTATCATTTTGGGTGCACACAAAATCATAAACCGAAATGCATGGAAGCCCTAGTGAGCTCTGGGCTTGAAGGGATAGTCCTGGATTGGATCTAGCTTTGATCTTGTGAACGTTAGTGGTTATCATTATCTGCGAAACTAAATTTTCTCGTTCTTTCTGCCAGAATCTTGTCTGGAGTACGAGGAGGACGTGGAGGTGGTCGCAATGGTGGACGTGGTGGTGGTCGCGGTGGTGCTGGTGGTCGTGGAGGTGTTAACCTATCACAGGATGATCTGAACAACTTGCTACAAGCTGCCTTCCAGTTAGGGCACAATGGTGGTGGTAAGTTGATTTATCCATTTTCCTTGCCTCATTGGTGAACCTTGTTTACATTCTTCGTGGTTTCTCATGCGTTTCATTTCAGGTGGTCCTGTTAACCCACCCCCACCCATGTGTACCTATAAGATGTTTCGGGACTGTAAGCCCCAGGAATTCTCTGGCACTGAGGGTGCGGTGAGCCTACTCAGGTGGTTGGAAAAGGTGGAGTCAGTGTTTCTGATGTGTAACTGTCTCCCAGTGGATCGGGTCAAGTATGCTGCTGCTTTATTCCAGGATGTTGCTTTGACCTGGTGGAATAACATCACTCAGAATATGGGTATTGGGGAGGCGTATGCTATGTCTTGGGAAAACTTTGTTCAACTGTTGAAGCGTGAGTACTGTCCAAGGGAAGAGGTGCAAAAGTTGGAGCACGAAGTGTGGAACCTCAAGATGACTGGATCCGAGATTGAGAAGTATACTATGAGGCGTAATGAGTTGGCAGTGCTGTGTCCCGATCTGCATGTGCCAGAATACAGGAGGATTGAGCATTATATCTCGGGGCTAGTACCAGAGATCGCAGGGTTGGTGGCTGCGGGAAATCATCCTACATACTCAGAGGTGGTCCGATCAGCTCACAGGATGACAAACTTAAAGGTGAATGAGGGTATTTTGCCTACTAAGGGTTCGACTGTCAAGGCCCCAGAGAACAACAAGCGCAAGTGGGATAATGAAGAGAAAGGATCTGCACCAGCACAACAGGGTAAGAGATTTGATAGCGGGGGTTCTTCTTCTTCGGGTAACAAACAGGGTGGTTATGCGGGGAAACTACCTAAATGCAACAAGTGTGGGCGTCATCATCAAGGGAACTGCGACAGTAATCGTTGCCATCGCTGCCAGCGAATTGGGCATTTTGCTAAAGATTGTCGGGCTACACTTCCATCGACCCAGGCCCCAAGCAATACCCCAGCTCCTGCTGCTCAAGGAACTACGGGAAGACAAGGATGTTACAACTGTGGTGAGACTGGGCATTACAAGAAGGATTGCCCGAAACTGAGGCAGGGCGGAAACAACGGTAACGGGAACAACAGGGGCGGTGGCAGGAATGCACGTGCCTTCGTCATTGGAGCCGCTGAGGCTAGACAGGATCCTGACACAGTTACCGGTACGTTCCTTCTCAATAATCGCTCTGTTAGTGTTTTATTTGATTCTGGTGCCGACAAGAGTTTTGTATCCATTGAAGTTAGTCGACTGCTAGATGTAGTACCCGTACCATTAGAGGCTAAGTATATTATTGAGTTGGCTGACGGTAAAAAGATTGAAGCTACTTGTATCCTTCGGGAGTGTCAACTAGAGTTGTCGGGTTTGTCTTTTCCCATCGACCTTATGCCAGTACCTTTGGGTAGTTTTGACGTTGTGGTAGGCATGGATTGGTTGTCTTTGTATCGCGCGGAGATTGTTTGTTACGACAAGATTATTCGGATTCCTCTTCCTGATGGAGAATTCCTTTCGGTGTACGGTATCAAGGGCGGTGTTCCGCTAAATATCATTTCTAGCATGAAAGCCCTTAAGTATCTTCGAAAGGGTTATTCGGCCGTTTTGGCACTCTTATCTGTTTCCTCTAGCGATGAGAAGAAGATCGACGATATTCCAGTTGTACGCGAGTTTCCTGATGTTTTTCCCGATGATTTATCTGGTCTTCCTCCCCATCGTCAGGTCGAGTTCGGTATTGATCATGTACCAGGGGCTGCTCCTATTGCTCGGGCCCCCTACCGTCTTGCACCTCCCGAGATGCAGGAATTGTCTAGTCAGTTACAGGAACTCTTGGACAAGGGTGTCATCAGACCAAGTTCTTCCCCTTGGGGAGCCCCGATTCTATTTGTTAAGAAGAAGGATGGAAGTTTCCGATTGTGTGTGGACTACAGAGAACTGAACAAATTGACCGTCAAGAACCGTTATCCTCTTCCACGTATTGATGATCTATTCGACCAACTCCAGGGTTCTAGTTACTACTCCAAGATTGATTTAAGGTCCGGTTATCACCAGTTGCGCGTAAGGGAAGCTGACGTTGCAAAGACTGCCTTTCGTACACGTTATGGTCATTTTGAATTCTTGGTCATGCCTTTCGGTCTCACGAACGCACCGGCGGTTTTCATGGATTTGATGAACGCGTTTGCAAACCATATCTGGACAAGTTCGTCATTGTGTTTATTGATGACATTCTGATCTACTCCAAGAACAAGACTGAACACGAGGAACACCTGCGTTTGGTTTTGGAACTCTTGCAACGGGAACAACTTTACGCCAAGTTCTCAAAGTGTGACTTTTGGCTACGAGAAGTTCAGTTCCTAGGACATGTGGTTAATGAACTAGGAATTCATGTCGATCCAGCTAAGATCGAAGCGATCAAGGACTGGGGAGCACCAAAGACGCCAACTGAGGTGCGGCAATTCCTAGACCTTGCGGGCTACTATCGTCGTTTCATTCAGGGGTTCTCGAAGATCGCTCAACCCCTGACCACTCTTACTCAGAAGGATAAAAAATTCGACTGGGGTGAACCACAAGAGTCGGCATTTCAAGAACTAAAGTCTAAACTTTGTTCTGCTCCTATTTTGTCTTTGCCTGAAGGCCCTGATGATTTTGTTGTTTACTGTGATGCTTCTATTCATGGTCTCGGTTGCGTGTTGATGCAACGCGAGAAAGTGATTGCGTATGCTTCTCGTCAACTCAAGGTGCACGAGAAGAACTACACCACCCATGACTTGGAGTTGGGTGCAGTGATTTTCGCGTTGAAAATCTGGAGACATTACTTGTACGGTACCAAATGCACCATCTACACCGATCACAAGAGTCTTCAACATATTTTCGACCAACAACATTTGAACATACGACAGCGTCGTTGGATTGAACTCCTGAACGACTATGATTGCGCCATTAAGTACCATCCTGGCAAGGCGAATGTTGTAGCAGACGCCTTGAGCAGGAAGGAATTAACTAAACCTCGTCGCATTCGGGCGTTGCAACTCACCATTCACTCCTCGCTACCTGACCAACTCCGTTCTGCCCAGTTAGAAGCTTTGAAGGAGGAAAACCTTAAAGTTGAGACTATGCACGGTGCCGACAAACACCTCGAGCGAAGGTCTGATGGCCTGCACTACTTCGCAGAATGCATTTGGGTTCCTTTATTCGGGGGACTTCGGGAGCTTGTTTTAGATGAGGCTCATAAGTCCCGGTATTCTATTCATCCTGGTTCGGATAAGATGTACCAAGATCTGAAGGTGCTTTACTGGTCACCAAACATGAGGTCGGATATAGCCTCATACGTGAGCAAATGCTTGACATGTGCTAAGGTCAAGGTAGAATACCAGAAACCGTCGGGTCTCTTGCAACAACCTGAAATTCCGGAGTGGAAATGGTAACGGATTACAATGGATTTTGTCACACAACTTCCTAAGTCACCGAGCGGGAATGATAAGATATGGGTGATTGTTGATCGGTTGACCAAATCAGCCCATTTTCTCGCTATTAAAGAGACCGACAACATGGATCGTTTGGCTCGTCTTTATCTGAAGGAGGTTGTTTCTAAGCACGGGGTGCCGGTTTCTATTATTTCGGATCGTGATTCCCACTTTACTTCTCACTTCTGGAAGTCTTTGCACAAGGCTTTGGGTACCCAGCTAGACATGAGTACAGTTTATCACCCACAGACTGACGGTCAGAGTGAACGTACGATTCAAACTTTAGAAGACATGCTGCAGGCATGTGTGATCGATTTTGGCAAGGGTTGGGAAGCTCATTTACCTTTAGTAGAATTCTCTTACAACAACAGTTATCACACGAGCATCAAGGCGGCTCCGTTCGAGGAACTGTACGGGCGGAAATGCCGGTCTCCTCTTTGTTGGGCTGAGGTGGGTGAGAGTCAACTCACTGGGCCTGAACTAGTGTACGAAACTTCGGAAAAGATCGTACAGATTCGTAACCGGTTGGCAGCGGCACGGGATCGGCAAAAGAGTTTTGCTGATCAACGTCGCAAACCATTGGAATTCCAAGTTGATGACAAGGTACTTCTGAAAGTCTCACCATGGAAGGGCGTCATACGCTTTGGGAAGCGTGGCAAACTCAACCCTCGGTATGTCGGTCCATTTACGATCCTGGAACGGATTGGACCGGTGGCATATCGTCTTGATTTACCGACGGAGCTCGGTAATGTACATAACGTCTTCCATGTGTCAAACCTGAAGAAGTGCCTGGCTGACGAGTCTCTCATCGTTCCACTGGAAGAGATCAAGGTTGATGATCGTCTTCGGATTGTGGAAGAACCTGTGGAGATTCTGGATTACAAGATTCGTAGCCTACGTCATAGCAAGATTCGCATTGTGAAGGTTCGCTGGAACTCGAACCGGGGACCAGAGTACACTTGGGAACGGGAGGATCAGATGAAGTCTAAATATCCTCATCTCTTTCCTAAGGAAGCGTTCGAATCGAGATATGTCTCCACTGCAGCTGAATGAATCTCGGGGCGAGATTCCTTTTAACGTGGGGATGATGTGACAACTCGGGTAAATCTCTCTTTTGGTTTCTATCTTTTGTCTGTTTCTTTTGTTTTTCTTTTGGGTACTGTGCAATTTTCGGGACGAAAATTCTTTTAACGTGGGGATG
Organism: Ambrosia trifida; assembly: GCA_028751855.1. NCBI lineage: Eukaryota > Viridiplantae > Streptophyta > Magnoliopsida > Asterales > Asteraceae > Ambrosia > Ambrosia trifida. Next base: position 55,760,715 of record CM054128.1, on the reverse strand, counting down.
ATGTGACACCCGGCAAATTCTGGTTAACAACGTGTCTAGATGAAAGTCTACCTTAGCGAGTCACGCGTAAATTATACTTAACTGGGTTAGTTAAGTCGTGTTATGGTTTGGGAACTATCGGTTTAGTATAGAAGATCATTGGATGTTGGTCTAGAGGTTCATTAGATGTCAGTCCTTAACCAAGTGTACAAATGGTGACGATTCGTAGAATCGTCAGGGCATACGGAACATACAAGTCTCGAGTCCCGGGAATTTGGTGAACGAGGGTGAATATGTTTGTTTGCATGTGTTATGTGTTTACAATCATTATGTGACTTGTCGGTATGTGAAAATGTGTTAACATATGTTAAAACGGGGTTTAACGCGCAAAATACATCGAACCAACCCCTATAGGCGATTAGGGAGGCTAATCGCCTATAGGGCATGCAATTAGGGAATCATTACATGCGATTGGGGGCTACTCGCATGTAATGACATGCGATTAGGCCCAATTGCATGTAATGTCATGCGATTAGCAGCCCTAATCGCATGTAACTGCTGCACAATCGCGTGTTACGTGCTGGACGACTAAAAACGACTATAAATACAATGTTTAACCTCCTAAACTTCATAATATCAACCCTAGTCGTCCCATAAACCGCCCCAACACACACACAACCTCTGGAACATGATTTTTGATCAAAACACAAGGTTTCAAGCTTATTTCATCAAACTATCACAATCTAAGGTGTGATTTTCATCCATGAAATCTTTATTAACGATTTTATTAAATCCCTAACGGTCCAGACCTGTTTTAAAACGTATGAGTCTTCTGAAAATCGTTAATAATCATTGTTAATTGGATTCTAACTATCATACATGTGTTATGTGTGTTTATGATTAAAAGCTAGGGTTTTTATGATTCAAGATGGATGATTAACATGTTATTAGGTTAGTTTCAGATTAATAATGATATCATGCTAATGAAATCTGAGTAATTGTTCATTAGGGTTATAGTTATGCATGTTAATGTGATGTTTCATGCTATGTGTATTGTGTTTGGATTACATGGTTGCATGCAGGGCTGATAATACGAGGCTAAACGAAGGATTTTGGTTTAAACATGTTTGGTATAGTTATTAGATTGATATTTGATGTTTACACACGTTCCGGATCTGATTTGGAGTGTTAAACGCGCGAAAAACCGGAACAGCTGGGTTACAGGCGATTAGCAACCCTAATCGCCTATGTTAGGGGCGATTAGGAAGCCAATCGCCAGAATGGACTCCCCAATCGCATGAAGTACATGTATTTCGGGGCTAATTGCCTCTGTTACATGCAATTGTGATCCTAAATGCTAGTTAAGTCCTGAAATACATGTCTTATAGCCCTAATCGCCTATAAACTCAAGATTTACATGTCTTATGACCCTAAATGCCTATATTACATGCGATTAGCCTTCCTAAATGCCTGTTGACCAACCTAAATGCTAGTTGACTTTTCCTAATCGCGTGTACTGCTGCTGTAAGTGTAAATTAGCATTCCGAGACCCGATTTGACATCCAGGAACATGCTAGGAACCCCGTAACATATCTAATAACTTGGTAACATATGTTTGGATGTAATTATGTGATACGTGAACTACGTGCTATAACTTGTTGGACGTTAACGTATGTTAAGTGTGATTGCATGATTGTTTGTTTGGGAGCGTAAACATAACACGGGGGGTCTCGGGTCACCAATGGGATGTCGAGTCTTGTACATTGGGTCAGTTAAACAGTCACGGTGTTTTCAAACGAACTTGGTTATGGTCTGGACATCTAGGGACTAACTAACCTGCGGGTTATTAGTCTAAGTACTTGTAACTGTCATATGTTAGGTCGCCGCTTTACGGGACTAGCATAGCTGCTGAGTTTATTCGTGTTACGGAGTAACGCAACTTAAGGTGAGTTTACGGCCCCTCTTTTAACTGGTTTCACTTTTCGGGGGAGAAAACATGTGTTAAAACTTATGTTTGGTAACTACTGTCATACTATGGGTTTCTATTGTTTACTATACGATCTTTGGAAGTCCCGGGGGGGAACCATGAATGTGCGGGTTTGCACAACGGGGAAATGTGAATAGCGCTATTGGGAGTGACCAACCCCGCTCGTCGGCTTGGAGGGCCGGGCGAGTGCATATTGTCTCAAACAGGAACAACAAGTTACTACATCGGGCACGACATCTGGTTTGCGAGTTAGTAATGGTTTTCCAATCGTGATAGTAACAAAACATACGCCTAGCTATCGTACTTTGGTTTTCGATTTGTTATAGTATGGACAGGTTGAACTTGGTACTTGGATTACAAAACCTGTAAACTCACCAGCATTTTTGTGTTGACGTAAACTTTTACATGTTTTCTCAGGTCGCTAAGGTGGCACAATGGAACTAGGGCGCACGCGTCTGCACGGCGTCTAGTTAGGATTGCATGGTTTTCAAACGTTGAACACTTGGTTTATTTTGGATTATGTTTTGAATAAGCTTCCGCTGTGATTGGGGATTTTAAACATTGTTTTTGAAATTGCATTATGTTCATTTAGACTTGTTTATTGTGATCGTTGGTTTGGATCCTGGTTTGTCATACGCCTCGCGGTAAAACTCCGCAAGTGGATTTTGAGGGTGTGACAGCCGTGGTGGCGGCAGTCGCCGTGCTGGCGGCGGTGTTCGTGGTAACATCAACATGACCCAAGCTGAACTGAATGACTTGTTACAGCAGCAAGTGAATATGGCTCTGGCTACTTTCCAGGCTGGGATTAATGCCATGGGTGGTGATTTGATTTCTGTCGACTTTGCCTCATTCTTGGGTGTCATGTTCTTTCGTTGGTATTTTATTCGTGTATCATGTTTCAAGTATCGCTGTCAATCCACCTCCACCCCAGTGCTCTTATAAGAAGTTTCGGGACTGTCAGCCCCATAACTTCGTTGGAACTGAGGGAGCGGTGGGACTGCTCCGATGGCTGGAGAAGGTAGAATCTGTGTTCGTTATGTGTAACTGTCCCGCTGGGGACCGGGTTAAGTATGCTACTACGACATTCGAGGGGCCTGCATTGTCGTGGTGGAATGCTACTGCCCAGAACATGGGATTGAGGGAGGCTATTGCTATGCCTTGGGCGGATTTTGTGCATCTTCTGAGGAGTGAGTACTGTCCAAGGGAGGAGGTACAGAAATTGGAGCATGAGGTCTGGAGTTACAAGATGGTTGGGTCCAAGATTGAGGAGTACACTGTGAGGAGGAACGAGTTAGCGGTGTTGTGCCCTGATTTGCACACACCCGAGTATAGGAGGATTGAGCACTACGTTTCTGGGTTAGTGCCGGAGATTGCAGGGTTAGTGGCTGCTGGGAATCTTCCCCCTCTTGCTGAAGTTGTTCGATCGGCTCATCGGACGACTAACCTGAAGGTGGTAGAAGGTGGCAGAAGGTGTTTTGCCTCCTAAAGGTACTACTGCGAAGGGTTCGAAAAGGAACAAGAGGAAGTGGGATAATGTGGGGAAGAGTGTTGTGCTAGCGCCATCTCAGCCGGTGAAGAAGTTTAATTCGTCTGGGTCTTCTTCGGGGCAGAAGTCGAGTGGGTATATTGGAAAACATCCCAAGTGCAACAAGTGTGGTTATCATCACTTTGGGAGTTGTGACCGGACTCGTTGTCATCGGTGCCACCAGTTGGGGCATCTTGCTAAGGATTGCAGGGTGTCACTTTCCTCGACTCAAACTCCTGCTGCTACTCCTGCTCCTGCTGCTCAGGGGACTCCAGGAAAGCAGGGGTGCTATAACTGTGGTGACACGGGACACTTCAAGCGTGAATGTCCTAAGCTGAAGCAGGGCGATAATGGGAGGGGCGGGAATGGTAACGGGAACAACAGAGGCGGCGGTAGGACTGCGCGTGCTTTTGTCATTGGGCCTGCAGAGGCTAGGCAGGATCCAGACACAGTTACCGGTACGTTCCTTCTTAATGATCGCTGTGTTTCTATCTTGTTTGATTCTGGTGCCGATAAGAGTTTCGTATCTGTGGACATTAGTCGATTGCTAGATATGGTACCCACATCTTTAGAGTCTAAGTACTTAATAGAATTGGCTGATGGTAAGAAAATCGAAGCGACACACACTCTTAGGGAATGTCTCTTGGAACTGTCGGGTTTGTCTTTCCCCATTGACCTTATGCCGGTACCCCTGGGTAGTTTTGATGTTGTTGTCGGCATGGATTGGTTATCGTTGTATCGTGCGGAGATTGTGTGTTTCAATAAGATTATTCGGATCCCTCTCCATGTTGGAGAGACTCTTTCGGTTCATGACGAGAAGGGCGGTGCTCCGTTAAGTATCATTTCTAGCATGAAGGCCTGCAAGTATATACGAAAGGGTTGTTCGGCCATTCTGGCACTTGTTAATGTTTTGACTGACGATGAGAAGAAGATCGAGGATATTCCGGTGGTTCGTGATTTTCCTGATGTGTTTCCTGATGATTTACATGGTTTCCCTCCCCATCGTCATGTGGAGTTTGGCATTGATCTTACTCCGGGTGCAGCTCCTATTGCCCGGGCTCCGTATCGTCTTGCACCTCCCAAGATGCAAGAGTTGTCCAGCCAGTTGCAGGAACTCTTGTAAAAGGGTTTCATCCGACCGAGTTCTTCCCCGTGGGGAGCTCCTATTTTGTTTGTGAAGAAGAAGGACGGAAGTCTTCGCATGTGTATTGATTATCGTGAGCTGAACAAAGTGACCATCAAGAATCGTTACCCTCTCCCTCGCATTGATGATCTCTTTGACCAGCTCCAGGGCTCTAGTTACTATTCGAAGATTGATTTGCGGTCCGGTTATCACCAGTTGCACGTTCAGGAAGCCGACATCCAGAAGACTGCTTTTCGCACTCGTTATGGCGATTTTGAATTCTTGGTCATGCCTTTTGGTCTCACTAACGCGCCGGCGGTGTTCATGGACTTGATAAACCGCGTTTGCAAGCCTTACCTTGATAAATTCATTATCGTGTTTATTAACGGTATTCCGATTTATTCTAAGAACAAGACGGATCATGAGGAACACTTACGGTTGGTCTTGGAACTTTTGAGACGGGAGCAGTTGTATGCTAAGTTCTCAAAGTGTGATTTCTGGTTGCGTAAAGTTCAATTCCTAGGGCATGTGGTTAATAAACTGGGAATTCATGTCGATCCGGCTAAGATCGAAGCTATTAAAGACTGGGAAGCACCAAAGACGCCATCTGAGGTGCGGAAATTCCTTGGTCTTGAGGGTTACTATCGTCGTTTCATTGAGGGATTTTCGAAGATCGCTCAACCCCTCACCACTCTTACCCAGAAAGACTGAAAGTTTGACTGGGGTGAACCACAGGAATCAGCATTTCAGATGCTGAAGCTTAAACTTTGTTCTGCACCTATCTTTTCTTTACCTGAGGGTACAGATGATTTCGTTGTGTACTCTGATGCTTCTATTCGTGGTCTCGGTTATGTTTTAATGCAACGCGGGAAGGTTATTGCCTATGCTTCTCGTCAACTCAAAGTTCATGAGAAGAACTACACTACTCATGACTTGGAATTGGGTGCGATGGTTTTTTGCGTTGAAGATCTAGAGACATTACTTGTACGGTACCAGATGCGAAGTATACACCGATCACAAGATTCTTCAGCATATTTTCGACCAGAAGGAGTTAAACATGCGGCAGTGTCGCTGGGTTGAACTCCTGAACGATTATGACTGCGCTATCAAGGACCATCCTGGCAAGGCGAACGTTGTGGCGGACGCCTTGAGCAGGAAGGAGTCTGTGAAACCTCGTCGTGTTCGAGCCTTACAGCTCACCATTCATTCCTCATTGCCTGACCCAATCCGTTCTGCACAATTGGAAGCTTTGAAGGAGGAAAACCTTAAAGCTGAAACTATGCACAATGCTGACAAGCATCTTGAACTCAGGTCAGATGGCCTAAACTACTTCGCAGAGCGTGTTTGGGTTCCCTTGTTCGGGGAATTACGCGAGCTTGTCTTGGATGAAGCTCATAAATCCCGGTATTCTATTCACCCTGGCTCCGATAAGATGTATCAGGATTTGAAGATACTTTATTGGTGGCCAAACATGAAGGCTGATATAGCTTCATATGTGAGCAAATGCATGACTTGTGCTAAAGTCAAGGTGGAGTATCAGAAGCGGTCTGGTCTCCTGCAACAACCAGAGGTTCCAGAATGGAAGTGGGAACGAACCACGATGGATTTTGTCACCAAGCTACCAAATTCAGCAAGTGGTTATGATATGATCTGGGTGATTGTTGACATGTTGACAAAATCGGCACGTTTCATACCTATTAAGGAAACCGATGGACTCGAGCGGTTAGCTCGACTCTACCTTAAGGAAGTGGTTGCTCGGCACGGGGTGCCTGTTTCTATTATCTCTGATCGTGATTCTCGTTTTGCTTTGCATTTCTGGAAGGCTCTGCACAAGGCATTGGGTACTCAGTTGGATATGAGTACGACTTATCATCCGCAAACTGATGGACAGAGTGAGCAGACGATTCAAACCTTGGAAGACATGCTTCGGGCATGTGTTATCGATTTTGGTAAAAGTTGGGAGATTCACCTACCGTTGGTGGAGTTCTCTTACAACAACAGCTATAACTCTAGCATCAAGGCAGCTCCGTTCGAAGCTCTCTACGGACGGAAGTATCGATCACCTCTTTGTTGGGCCGAGGTGGGCGAGAGCCAGCTCACTGGTCCGGAACTGGTGTACGAAACTTCGGAGAGAATCGTACAAATTCGTAACCGTTTGGCAGGTGCGCGGGATCGTCAGAAGAGCTATGCCGATCGCCGTCGCAAACCTTTGGAGTTCCAGGTTGGGGACAGGGTACTTCTGAAAGTTTCACCATGGAAGGGCGTCATACGCTTTGGAAAGCGTGGCAAGCTTAACCCTCGTTATGTCGGACCATTCGCAATCCTGGAACGGATTGGACCAGTGGCATACAGACTTGACTTACCGGCGGAGCTCGGTAGTGTTCACAACGTCTTCCATGTGTCTAACTTAAAGAAGTGTTTGGCTGATGAATCTCTCATTGTACCACTGGAAGAGATCAAGGTTGATGATCGTCTTCGCATTGTGGAGGAACCTGCCGAGATTCTCGACTACAAGATTCGTAGCCTTCGCCGGAGTAAAATCCGAGTCGTCAAAGTTCGTTGGAACTCGAATCGTGGACCGGAGTTCACGTGGGAACAGGAGGATCAGATGAAAGCTAAACATCCTCATCTTTTTCCGAAACATGCATTCAAATCTAGGCATGTCACTGCAGAAGCTGAATGAATCTCGGGTCGAGATTCCTTTCAACATTTGGATGATGTGACACCCGGTAAATTTTATTTTCGTTTCCTTCTTTCCGTCTCTTTCATTTTTTGGGCTTTGTGCAATTTTCGGGCGAAAATTCTTTCAACGTGGGGATGATGTAACACCCGACATGTTAGGCATAAACATTTTAGTAACACCTAAGTCTACCTTAGGGAGAAAACATTTATAAACGGACTTAACCAGGTTAGTTGGGTCGGGTCAGGATAGGATTGTCCAGGGTTTAATGATCTGGAGGATCATTGGGAGTCGTTTTGGGAATACACTAGTACCGGGTCCCGTTGTTGGTGAAATTACATAAACTAAATAAGTGTTATGTGTAGATTATTTGTTATATGGTGGATTATATGCAAAGACGTGTTTAAACGATGTGTAGATAATCATCCATGCTTAAATATGTTAAACATAGATTAAGGTTGCAGGTTCATGTGTTAGGATGCGTTAAAATGCGTTAAACACGATAAACTGGAAAAACTAGAAAAACATAGGTCCAGGTTCGACCACAACGTGGGGGCGAACCTGGAAAATAATCTTGATTCAACCCTTAATGAAGGGGCGAACCTGGAATGTGAAAATAGTAGAATTCCATTCGACCAGATAAGGTACATTCGACCCTGTGAAAGGGGCGAATGTGGGTACATTCGCCCAGGTGAAAGGGGCGAATGTGGACTAGTATAAATACCAAACTTTGTCATTTTTCACCATTTCACAAAGCCTAACCGTCTCTAAACACTCTCAAACGATTTTAATCACTAAGGAAGGAGCTTTTGCTCTTATTGTTCATAATCTAACCTACCAATAACATCTAATCAAGAATCCAAGGTGTGTTCTTAATTCTAAACCTTTTCAAGCATTTTAATTCGTTTTCATCTAACCCTAAATGTCCAGATCTGTTCTAGGATGTTTTTATCAATAAAAACCTTTTAAACATCTTTCTAAACCAAAACCCTATCATTAAACATAGGTTTTCATATCAATAAACATATGTTAGTTATGTGTTATGTGATATTATGTGTTGTTTGATGATTTGCTACTGTACTAATGCTAGAAGCATGATTTAGGGTTGATATTGATGTTAATATAGGATTGTTTATGGTCACAATTAGTTGATTAATTTTATCATGTCTAAATTGGGGGGTTTTAATAAAGCTAGGGCTTGATGCATGCTTGTATGATCAATAAAACTTTTTGAGATGTTTAAACACGTGACAAACTGAGCACTATTAAGATGATTATGGATTGATTTCAAAAAGTTTCCAAATTGGGTAAAGAATTCATGCATGATGTGATGTTTTCATAATTTTTGCCATTTTGGGAATGGTCTAAAATGAACATGTTTTGGGGTAAAATTGGTGGGGTTTTGTGGGGATATGTTAATCATAATCAACTGCTGTGTTTGGTGAGGTTTCGAGATGTTTCGGATGTTTTTGAAGCGTTTTTGGGAAAAGTATTCTGCCAGGGTCGAACCTGGGCACATTCGACCGATCGGGTGGTCGAACGTGGAATCCCAGGGTCGAACCTGGAGAGTTTGGTGGAATCAGTTGAAAGAGGTCGAAGATGGCTTCCAGAGGGTCAAAGGTAGTTTAAAAAGGGGCGAAGGTGGATTAATTTTCCTGGTTTGACCCTATTGATTCAAAACTGAGATTTTTGATACAAACTAAGTGTTTTATGCTTGAACCTTGTGTGTATTCTATGTGTACTTGATTAGTTAGGGTATTGAGTCACCAACGGGATGTCGGGTCGGTCTAGTGTGTTGGTTGAACACTTAAGCACGTTTTATAACATACTTGGTCACGATCTGGACAATCAGGGACTAGATAACCTTATGGTTATTAGTCGGAACACTTATGTGAACATTTTGATAGATCTCCGGTAGTGGTATTATCAAGGGCTTGGCTTTCTTATATTACTGAAGAACGCGACTTAAGGTGAGTTCACGGCCCCACTTTTTCGGCTTTAACTTTTGGGGGAGAAAACATTCACTAAACTATTTTGGTAACATATGTCATACTATGGTTTTAACTTTGCATTGCTATACGATCATTGGAAGTCCCGGGGGAAACCATGAATGTGCGGGGATGCACAATGGGGGAAATGTGGATAGATCTATTGGGCGTGACCTGCCCCACTCGACGCCTTGGAGGGCCGGACGGGTGCATGTTGTCTCGAACTTTTCTAAACGTGCTGAACATTATTCGGGCTGCTTAAACATATGCTAAACTTGCTAAACGTGTCTAGTAATGGTTTTCCAATTGTAGTAGTAATAAAACATACACCTAGCTAGCGTACTTGGTAACATTGATATAGTATGGACGTGGTAACACTTTGGTAACTTTTGGTATCACTTTGAACAAACCTGTGAACTCACCAGCATTATATATGTTGACGTCTTTTTGGCATGCTTTTCTCAGGTCGCTAAGGTAGCATTAGTTAGACTAGGTGCACGGGTCTGCATTGGCGTCTAGGCTTAGTCGCATATTTTTAATAAGTGTCTGGAATGTTTTGGAACACAGTTTTGTAGTTGATTAAATTTTTAAATGCTTCCGCTATGGTTTAATGGTTTGATAACTAGTATTTTGAGTTTACGTATTTCATATAGTGTTGTTTATTGTGACTGTTGACTTGGATCCTGGTTTGTCATACGCCTCGCGGTAAAACTCCGCAAGTGGAAATTCGAGGGTGTGACAATCACTTTTAAGTTGAACGCTGACAACAAAGTTTAAGAAAACACACTTACCACACTACAATCATTTTACCAGTTCTTGGCATGAGTTTCCAGCGTTTGTAACGAACCTCTTAATAAACTTAACTACCGGCAATTTTCTTCATAAGATCAAGTCACAAATAATCTTTCATCACAATCAATAATGGTTCAAGAAGGCAGAGATAAAGTCTGATAGAAAATGTATGTTATCAATTAAGTTCATAGTGGATTATGTCTTTTTCATCTGGGTCTATGCACCATGTTAATATGAATGTCACAATACAAAACTTTCTGTTAAATTTTCCATAAACCCCAAAAACACATATATAACTACATTTAAAGCCAATTTTAATTATGAGATTACCATTTTTATCCTTGATATGTACATTTAAAGCCAGTTTAAGATACAATGAGATTTACCTTGTTGAAATCATTCTCAACTTTATCAATGAGATGGTTGGCCGAAGACTTTAGCTTCCAATTCTGCAAAGTGGTAGCTATATTTGCATCTAAATTAGAACATAGAAAGAAAATATATGTTACTTTGACTGTTGTTATAATAAGTGTTTGAAAAAAGTTAACAGAAAGGCTGAACGATTTAATATATAAAAAGGCTAAGTGCATAAATAAAAGTTTTTTTTAGAAAAAAATATGATTAAAACCATCTACTTGATGTGAGACTTTAAATGAGTACCATTCCAAAACACTAATCAACACAAAAGTGAAGATAATTTTTTAAGTATATATTACTAAAACAAATTTACTACATGATAGTTTGAACACTGTTCTTGTTAGTGAATTCATATTTCTAAAGCTAACTTCAGAGACTTAGTAAAGATAACAAAATTCAATTCCCCTTTAGTGTGTCTTTAAGCATTTGATACTTCCAATAATTGAAAGAATTTGTAACATCGCATACTTTCCCCAGAATAATTTGGTTATAAAAAAATGTTTTTTAAACAATATAGGTTTTAACCACCTTAAATTAATAATTATTTAACAAAAATCATTTTTTTGGGTTCCCGTCGTTTCGAGTGTTTTAAAAATTATTTTCACATTTACTACATTTTAATACAACCATCTTTAATTGAGAATTGCCAAAAATCCTTTTCTATTAATTATTTCTTTATTTAATTATGTAATTAACAATTATTCTAAATTAATTACCAATCAATTATCAATCCCCAAATTTGGAACCTTAGAATACCGTTGAAATAGAAAACATAGACTTTTAAGTTTTCCCAACACTTATATTATTGCCTTAAACATAGGGTGATACTTGGATACTTTCGAGCCACATTTATTCTATATCAAGGGGTTCAATTCTAGCACTAAGGTGAGTTTACATAGCCCCTTTTTCTGTTTTACACTTTGGGGTGAAACATGTTTAAACATTTTATATACTATCATTTACTCATTATTTCATTGTTGAAAGCTTGTGATTCAATTACACTATCATTTACTCATTCTATCATTTGACTGTAACAAAAAGACACAGTACAATCATTAACATTGATCAAGCCGCCTGTTTAGATTATAGCGCTATAGGTCTGACAAACCCATCCCCCCGCATAAATTCAGGGATGATCGATAACAGTTACACTTTTACTAACTTGTGAGTTAGGTCTCAGTCGACACAAGGTTTGATTGTACAAAGACGCATTGTTACATGTCGGGCTCATATTCTATCATTACTCATTATTATACTTCAACTATGATTGTTATACAACATATTGTTTTCAACTATATACAAAACCTATGTATTCTCACCAACTTTTGTTGACCCTAAATATTTTCAAATTTAACATGTTTCAGGTTATTGCTTGCTTGAAGATTAGAGTTTAATGCTTGAAGATGTGTATTTATTATTTTTCATGTTGATGTATAAATTCTTGTAGAACAATTGTATGTACGGTATTTAATTCAATTATTGAAATTTATTATTTACCATGAGCTACTGAACAATCATCAATACGTGACATCCCGATGTTTCCGCCATCGGTTGGGGTGTTACAGATTGGTATCAGAGCCATGGTTATAGGGAATTAGGTTATTAGAAAAATAATCTAGTCTATAACCATAGGATTATAACCAGTATTTGCTCCTTTTACATGCTATTCTCTATCTCCCTCCTACTTCTTATCCCTACTTTAAATCCCTACAAGAAGATTGCTCTCCATCACTGGATCTACTCTTAGACTAATAAGACAAAATCCTCAGGTTTAGCCTGAACCACCTTGAGATCTCGTCAAAGTTCTAGATTTTAATAACGAACACGTGCAATCTGGAAGGGTGAACGCCTGTATTCTGAGTCTTCTGTCTAGGATGGCATTGCGCATATATCCCAATCAGGCGAGGGACCCGGATGCCTACCTGGGAATTCTCGGGATGAGTGTTCACTTATAGGCTAAAGCATGTCTTCACTATGTTATTAGAATCTAGAATCTTTGATAAGTCAACGTTATCATTTATTCGTTTTAATTAATGGATAAATGATTACATTCCTTATATTACCTCATTCATTTCATTGTGTCTCTTACAGATCATGCCTCCATGTCGCAGCGCTCGCCTTAACAGTGGTGACAATCATGATGAAGGGAGTACCAATCACAACCATAACCACGACACTAACCACAACAATGGAGGTGATGCCCAACTGGCTGCAATCATTTCCCAACAAATGGCACAACAGATCGCAACTCTGGTTCCAAACTTACTGGCTCAAGTCATCCAAATGAATGGAAACGGCAACGGAAATGGAAACGGCAATGGAAATGGAAACGGCAATGGAAATCACAATGGGAACGGGAATGGAAACGGGAATGGTCTCCCAGTCTTCACCCTCAAACACTTTAATACCTACAATCCTCCTAAGTTTAGTGGGGATGAAGGAGCTACTGGTCTCCTACAATGGTTCGAGGGTATTGAGAATACCTTCATTAACAGTGAGTGTCCCGATAACTTTAAGGTCCGTTATGCTATGAGTGTTTTTCACAAACGAGCACTCACTTGGTGGAATGAGGAAAAGCGCACCTGTGGTGCTGAAGTTGCACTTGCTATGACCTTGGATCAAGTCAAGGAGATAATGAAAGCTGAGTTTTGCCCACGTAACGAGGTCAAGAAATTAGAGGACGAGTTCCACACCCTTGCTCAGGATAGTGGGGAAAACCTTGCTTATAATACCCGCTTCCATGAGCTCAGTCTGTTGTTGCCCCATAAGGTCACTTCGCTACCAGTAGCCATTGAGAAATATATCGGTGGTTTACCTATGCAGATTCAGGACACGGTATGGGGAAGGAACCCTGCTACCCTCGAAGAGGCCAAGCGTCTAGCAGCTACCTTAACTGACAATCACGTAAAGAACGGGACCTTAGTTCGGAAAGGCGAGAAAACAAGTATTGTAGCCACGATAACTACTGAGAACCAGAAGCGTAAGACCAGGGATCCTAATGCAAACCTCACTACACAAGCTTCTAACAAGAAACCTTATACAGGAAACTTTCCATTGTGTAACACATGCAAACGACATCATCCCACTGCTTCAGCGTGTCGCTTGTGCATCAATTGTGGTAAGTACGGCCATCTGGTCAACACATGTCGTGAGACACCAAACCCTAATACCAACCAACCAACCAACCCTGCTCAGGCTGCTAATCCTAATCGTCCTGGTAGATACAACTATGGTCAATGCTATGAATGTGGAGACCCAAATCACTTCCGTAACCAATGCCCTAAACTGAACAGAGATCAAGACCCTCCAGCTACCTAACAGCAAGCCCCACCATTTGAATGTTGTTTGCTTTTTATTCTATGTATTGACGCTTTTGATTCAAGTAATAAATTCTAGTATTACCATAACACCTGGATGCATGCTTGTTTGAATGTGAACTAATTGCTATATCAATATCTAAATCTATACTCGTTATACTTATAAACTTGCTTACATAAACATATTATCAATTTGCAATTTATGTGTATAATAATTGCTACACTTAATAGAGGATAAAGTATTTGCTCAACAGTTAGTTGAGTACCAAATAACCTACTCAACGATTGGTAGAGGTCATCATGCCTTTTCAACTGTCGGGAGAGGCCCTACAACCTGCTCCACGACTGGTGGAGGCTATCGAACCTGCTCAACAATCGGTAGAGGTTCCTACTCACTAACTGGTGGGAGTCTTTTTCCTGCTCAACAGTTGGACTCATTAAATACAAAGGTTCAACCACATGATTATTTCTGCATTACTTACATGTGTGTTAGAGTAATAGAAGGACACAAAACCCTAATGTAAGGTAAATTGGTGATTGCGGTCCGGAACGTAATCATGAATTTACAGGTACGTTAAGGTAGTGTGAAATTCTATCAAGGTTTTCGGTAAATAACCAATTATAAAACTCTAGTTACCTGGTAGTTCATTTAGCCTTTCTATAGTCCATCAACTCATGCATTTTTTTTAGGATTTCTAAAACTTAAGCTTCTTATTCTCCTTGCGATTCCAAGACACACCTAATCCTACCCTTAAAACTCACAGATAACAAACCTCTTATCCAAATTATTCGAAACAGATTATTCGCCTTCATGCCGTGACTTAAATTTTCCAAACTACAGTTGTCCTAATTTCTACCTAATCGTCCTCAACCCTGTGTTTTAATAACTTCGGGACGAAGTTTCCAAAAGTAGGGGAGACTGTAACATCGCATACTTTCCCTAAAATATTTTGGTTATAAAAAAATGTTTTTTTTTAAACAATATAGGTTTTAACCACCTTAAACTAATAATTATTTAACAAAAATCATTTTTTGGGTTCCCGACGTTTCGAGTGTTTTAAAAATTATTTTCACATTTACTACATTTTAATACAACCATCTTTAATTGAGAATTGCCAAAAATCCTTTTCTATTAATTATTTCTTTATTTAATTATGTAATTAACAATTATTCTAAATTAATTACCAATCAATTATCAATCCCCAAATTTGGAACCCTAGAATACCTTTGGAATAGAAAACTTAGACTTTTAAGTTTTCCCAACACTTATATTATTGCCTTAAACATAGGGTGATACTTGGATACTTTCGAGCCACATTTATTCTATATCAAGGGGTTCAATTCTAGCACTAAGGTGAGTTTACATAGCCCCTTTTTCTGTTTTACACTTTGGGGTGAAACATGTTTAAACATTTTATATACTATCATTTACTCATTATTACATTGTTGAAAGCTTGTGATTCAATTACATTATCATTTACTCATTCTATCATTTGACTGTAACAAAAAGACACAGTACAATCATTAACATTGATCAAGCCGCCTGTTTAGATTATAGCGCTATAGGTCTGACAAACCCATCCCCCCGCATAAATTCAGGGATGATCGATAATAGTTACACTTTTACTAACTTGCGAGTTAGGTCTCAGTCGACACAAGATTTGATTGTACAAAGACGCATTGTTACATGTCGGACTCATATTCTATCATTACTCATTATTATACTTCAACTATGATTGTTATACAACATATTGTTTTCAACTACATACAAAACCTATGTATTCTCACCAACTTTTGTTGACCCAAAATATTTTCAAACTTAACATGTTTCAGGTTATTGCTTGCTTGAAGATTAGAGTTTAATGCTTGAAGATGTGTATTTAGTATTTTTCATGTTGATGTACAAATTCTTGTAGAACAATTGTATGTAAGGTATTTAATTCAATTATTGAAATTTATTATTTACCCTGAGCTACTGAACAATCATCAATACGTGACATCCCGATGTTTCCGCCATCGGTTGGGGTGTTACAGAATTAACAGGTAAATAGTACATAACCAAAATATATTTTGTTGTAGCCACAAAAAAACTGATAATTTGACCTTTAAGTACTTCTGTGTATATAACTAAAATTCGATTTTTTCTATACCCAAATGGCAAACACGATAAACAATGATCAGATAATCACTTTCAATACATATGCTCACCATTAATTTCAACATCTTTAAACGAAAAAACAAATCTCTATCCAGATTTTTGTTTGCAGATCCACTATCCGAGTTCGGTAGTTTTGTCTGAAAACAACTCGTCATTAGATTCACTAAAACTTACTCTCATCCCATTGCCATCACCACTCATCTTCTCAATCTTGACATCATAACAAAACAAATTTCACACAATTAATAAAACTCTTAACAACTTCTGCAAAAAACAAAAAAATAAAAAATAAAATAAAATAAGAAATCTGACTTAGGGTCTTTTCTTTATCATTATCTGGTTGATGTTCATCTTCTGAACTGATCAAGTGGTGTAACCACAAAGAAAAAAGTTGTCACCTCATAGTGAATAATAATCGTTAATGTTTTGAAACACAAGAACCACCAACAAAAACAATAAACCCAAAAAAACCCCGCCATTTGAGACCAAAATCAATGAACAAAGAAAAGCTAAATCGAAATCTTACATAATCAAATATAACAAAAATGTGGAGGAAACGTTTAACTTACCTTGAACATAATCAAATGAATCAAGTATGTGGTGTTGTCGTTTTTGGAAGATGAAGATTTAGAGTTTGAAATTGAAAACATAATCATTATTCTTACCAGATCAATAATGTTAGACAGTCTAACAGACAAATAAAATATGGGTCAGATCCATGATCAAAAAGAACAAAAATGCAGTATGTTATTTTAAAATTGTTCAACCCACATTAGTTTTGCATTTCTTCGGTATAGTATACAACTACCAGAATTATCCTAATTAGGACATGTATATGTAATGTGTATAAAATCAACCGAGGTTCGGATCGTTACCTGATCTTGTAATATAAATAAAAAAAACATTTCTTGTTGGTGCTGCTCCTCAAAATCCTCTACGAAACCCTTGCCGTCATCAGTTTTTGTGATGGCTGGGAGCGCAACCGCCATCATCGCCAACGTCTTTAGTCTCCTTTGAATCACCACCTTGGCTGCCATTTGAACAACCCCTCACCATATCCATTGTCAGTAACCACGATGGCTCCTGAAATTGGGAATGAAGGAAGTAAGGAACCCTAATTATAATACCATAATGTGGATTGACAGTCAGTACAAAACAACGTCTGATAAATGTAGAACAAAATGACGATACCTGAATATGTTGATGAAGGAAATGAGGAACCCTAAATTGTTTTTAGAACCGATGGATTACATAACATAACAGATAAAACGATAGACAATATATTATAGAAGATGTGGTTTGAGATAAAGGATAAAACGATCGCTGATAATTGAAGGAGAAAATGAAGATTGAAGAATGAAATATAAACCCTAGATGTCGTTCATTTGAAGAAGGAAAGAGAAGAGAGGAAACTTTTAGGTGAATAAATAACAAAAACCCCTATTTTAAATGGGACCACAATACTTAGGTGTTGTTTGTTTTTTGTTCAGAAGCACTTCTGACCACTTTTGTCTGCGCCACACAGACCCGCGCAGACGTTTGGGATCTGCAGATTGTTTGTTTTTGGAATACCTTTCACTCAAAAAGGTCTTCCTGACCTCTTCTTGGTGCAGACTTGTTCCAAAGTTTTCTAAGGTCTTCTCCACTTCTCTTCTCCTCACTTCGTGTGCACCCGAAATGATAAACTGCTCTACATGGTCTCCAAGTGTTCCCCCAGTTTGAACTCAAATCACCGAATACTGGCACCTAGTAACATGCTACTACAAGAATATGTGTACAAGAACATGTGTAAGCAAGTGCGTATATTGGAGCATATAGGGGAGATGTCCGAATCCTGGACAGATCTCAAGAGTACGCGAAACTACTCCAATACACGACACCGCTGTGCAAGATTCAATTAGTCAGTTCCTTCTTCAAATCTCGAAGAAGAAGGTAAGAGTAAGCAAAGTCCAAGTAAGAACAGATGATGTAACACAGAAGTGCGATGATGATGTAAAGACACCCCGACAAAGTTAGTACGTATCCCAAAACCGACTCAAGTATGTGACCGTCTAGTGTGTGTGACTCGGCTATAGACCAGACTCTACATGCAGCCCTAGTTCACTATAACCATTGGCTCTGATACCAATCTGTCACACCCTCAAATTTCTGCTACAGAGTTTTACCGCGAGGCGCATGACAAACCTTGATCCAAGTCAATGGTCACAATAAACAACACTATATGAAATACGTAAACTCAAAAACATAGTTTCCATAAAGTGACAACCATAGCGGAAGCATTTAAAGAATTGAATCAGCTACAAAACTGTGTTCCAAAGTGTTCAAGAAACTTATTTCAAAACGTGCAACTAAACCTAGAAACCAATGCAGACCCGTGCGCCTAGTCCAGTCAATGCTACCTTAGCGACCTGAGAAAACATGCCAAAAAAGACGCCAACATATATAATGCTGGTGAATTCACAGGTTTGTTCAATGTGTTACCAAAATGTTACCAAATGTTACCACAGTGTTACCAAAATGCTACCATGTCCATACTATATCAATGTTACCAAGTACGCTAGCTAGGCGTATGTTATGTTACTACTACGATTGGAAATTCATTACTGGACACGTTTAGCAATGTTCAGCCCGAAATGTTCAGCATGTTTAGCAAAGTTTGAGACAATATGCACCCGCCCGGCCCTCCAAGCCGTTGAGTGGGGCAGGTCACGCCCAATAGATCTATCCACATTTCCCCCGTTGTGCATCCCCGCACATTCATGGTTTCCCCCGGGACTTTCAAAGATCGTATAGCAACGCAAAGTTTAAACCATAGTATGACATATGTTACCAAAATAAGTTTAGCGCATGTTTTCTCCCCCAAAAGTTAAAGCAGTAAAAGTGGGGCCGTGAACTCACCTTAAGCTGTGTTCTTCAATAATATAAGAAAAGCCAAGCCCTTGATGATCCCAACTACCGGAGATCTATCAAAATGTTCATATAAGTGTTCCGACTAATAACCATAAGGTTATCTAGTCTTTGATTGTCCAGATCGTGACCAAGAATGTTTTAAAACGTGTTTGGAATGTTCACCCGACACACTAGACCGACCCAACATCCCATTGGTGACTCATTACCCTAACTAATCAAGTACACATAGATTACACACAAGGTTCAAGCATAAAACACTTTGTTTGCATCAAAAATCTCATTTTTGATTCCATAGGGTCGAACCAGGAGTTTCAGTTCCACCTTCGCCCCTTTTTTTTACCACGTTCGACCCTTTTAAAGCCACATTCAACCCATTGAACTAGATTCGACCAACATTGTCCAGGTTCGACCATGGGATTCCACCTTCGACCCCACGACTGGTCTAAGGTGCCCAGGTTCGACCCTGGCAGAATGCTCTTCCACAAAACGCTTCAAAAACATCCAAAAACATCCAAAAACATCATGAAACATCACCAATCACAGCAGTCAAGTATGAATAACATATCCCCCAAAACCCCACCAATTTTGCCCCGAAACCTGTTCATTTTAGCCCTTTCCCAAAATGGAAAAAATTATGGAAGTGTCACATCATGCATGAAATCTTTACCCAATTTGAAAACTTTTTAAGAATCTTCTCATAATCATCTTAAAATGCTCAGTTTATTGTGTATATGAAAACCCCCAATAGTTCTATTGATAAGACTAGCATGCAACAAGCCCTATATTTATTAAAATCCCCAAATTAGACATGATATCATCATCCATGTAATTGTAACCTTAAACAATCCTAAAATAACATCAATAGCAGCCCTAGATCATGTTTCTAGCATTAGTACAACAACAAATCATTAAACAACACATAATTAACATAACACATAATTAACATATGTTTATTGATATGAAAACCTATGTTTAATGATAAGGTTTAGGTTTAGAAAGATGTTTAAAAGGTTTTTAATCATAAAAACATCCTTAGAACAGATCTGGACATTTAGGGTTAGATGAAAACAAATCAAAATGCTTTAAAAGGGGTTTAGGATTAAGAACACACCTTGGATTCTTGATTAGATGTTGTTTGTAGGATATATTATGAAAAAAAAGAGCAAAAACTCCTTCCTCAATGATTAAAATCGTTTGAGAGTGTTTAGAGAGGGCTACTGTTTGTGAAATCGTGAAAAATGACAAAGTGTGGAATTTATATTAACTCCACATTCGCCCCTTGTATGGGGTCGAAGGTGCCACCTTCGCCCCTTTACAAGGTCGAATGAACTTGTTCTGTGGTTCGTTCCAGGTTCGCCCCCACGCCATGGGTCGAACCAGGACTTGTGTTTTTCAGTTTTGTCGTTTTAACGTATTTAAACACATTCTAACGTATGATCATGCAATTCTAACACATGTTAAGCATATATAGGCACGTATAATCATGTTCACACCTTGTAGCACATATTATCATGTTATGTTACACGTGTGTTAGTAATCTACCTGTCCTACTTGATTCAGTTCACGTAATTTCACCAAAAACGGGACTCGGTACTAGTGTATTCCCAAAAACGACTCTTAATGATCCTTCAGATCATTGAACCCTGGACAATCCTATCATAACCCGACTCAACTAACCTAGTTAAGTCCGTTTATAAATGTTTCTTGCTAAGGTAGACTTATGTTTTACCAAAATGTTTAAGCCGAACATGCCGGGTGTCACATCATCCCCACATTGAAAGAATTTTCGTCCCGAAAATTGCACGAAGCCCAAAAATGAAAGAGACAAAAGGAAGGAAACGAAAAGAAAATTTACCGGTTGTCACAAATTGGGAGTTGAGGAGATTACCACTGGGAATGTAGCATGTTTTGCTAATAAGATGGATATCGAGGAGCCGGTGATAGCTGAAGAAGTTTTGGATTCTGAGAAGGTGTCTAAAGTGGTGATTGAGGAGATAGTCGAAGATTCTCAGGTTTCTATTACTGAGCAGGTTGGAAAGCTTACTGATGAGAAGGTTTCCGGAACTATCATTGATTCTGTTACTGATGTTCCTGATGAACCTGAATTTGTTTATTCCGACTCTAAGAGTGAAGCTGATTCAGAAGCAAGTGCAAATTCTTTGGATGATGATATTGATCAGCTTCTAGCCGAAGCAGATTTTCTAATGACCAGGAAATCATGTATTGTTGATGATTCCTTCACTAAGATTGACTACTAGATGTTCTTTGTAGGGAAGGAGGCTCATTTCACACTTATGGCTATGACTGATGCACCAAAACCCGTATGTTCTGATTCTACTATTGACATGAATAGTGATAAGTATTGTGGTACTTGCGATAGATTGACTAAGGAAAACAAGCAACTCAGGGTTAACCTTGAGAGTGCTAGAATCAACATTCAATCTTTATCGTAAGGATTAATATGAGTTCAACAAAACACTTGAAGGTATAAAAAGGACATTTCTGAATTAAAGAAAACCCTTGCTTTAAAACAACTTGCCATTAACAATTACATAAATGAACTTGAAAACACTAAATTTGAAATGGCAACTATCAAGTGTTTTGCTGAGAAGGTCAATAAGAAGTTAGAGAGCTATAAACACATAGCTTATGTTGTTGACCACATCGTTGAAGAACCATCACAATCTGGTAGTGTAAACTACAAATCTGTTCCTTCTCCAGTGTTTTTTGAGAATCATAACTTCAACATAGTAACACCGGAGAGTTCAGTTAAATCGAACTCCACATCAGACAATGAATCTAATACTTCAAGTATTGTAGATCCACATTCTGATGGGAGACCGATACTCGGACTGAATGATGAGGGAGTGGTTGCAGTGACTGATGATTCAGACACTGAAGATGAGAAACCGAAAGAAGGCAGTGATGTTCCTTTGGAAAATCACATCATCACTAATGAACCAGTGTCACTTTCTCAGTTTTCTCATCCTCAGGCTAATGCACACAGAAAGAATCAATCAGTTACTAACAATGTGAAAAAGATTTAGAAAAATGATTCAGTTGACAAACCAGTCAAAGTTTTCTATCGGATGGAAGGATACGATAAGATCATCTCTAACGAGGAGTATCCGATAAAATTTTCAAATTATGCAAAGATTGACAAAATATGGCAGGAAAGTACAATCTGGTTTCCTAAACACGAAAGGACCAATGACTTTCCTCCAGAACTTTTGAAGAAATTGCATTGTGATACTCCCAAAGAACCAAAAGTTCATGTTACTGAATTCATCAAGCCTAAAGAAAAGGCGAATGCATTTTTCGAGCCGGCTTACTCAATGGAACCAGCTCCAATGAGTTTAAGACGTAGATGTGTTGATGATCAATTTCCGATCACTTCACATGCTAAACCGGGAGCTAAAAATGTATTTGAAGAGTACCATGCGTGTTACAAATGCGGGGAGAGAGGGCATTTACTTGATCACTGTCCATATGTGCGACACAAAAGGCACGACGTTAAGCACAAGCAACCTTATCAAAGTCCAGTCGATAATCATAGATATCCACAGCGACACTTTATCCCTCAAAGACCACCTTTTTACAATCAAAGTCGATATTTTCAAAAGAGGGAAAGTCGTCAGTTTGTCTATGATCATCGAAACAACATTGCTATGGAGAAACATCAAAAGAAACCAATGGTGAACTAAACTAATGAAAAACAAAAGGTTGTTCCTAAACCTGTTGTTAAGTCACAAGTTGGACCTAAATCTGTTAAATCAGAGAAGGTAACTAAGAAAGTTTCTTTTGTGAACGATACTAAGAAACCTGCTAAGACTCAAAAATCTCATATTAGGATTCTTAAACATTCCGAACTATCTTGGTCAGCAGTGGGTTCTCCGGGTGCTTCCACCTCAACTGCAAATGTGAAAGTTAAAGAAGAAAAAAGTTTGAATGGTCATAAAAAGATCGATTCTAAATCTAAAGTTGTTGAAAATGAATCTTTGAAGCTTAATGTTAAAAGACCCAACACCAAGCAGGCTTGGGTCCCCCGAAAGATCTAATCATTTCTTTGTTTGGTGTAGGGAGCTCCAGCTGGCCCTGTTAGCAGTCTTTGGATTGTTGATAGTGGAGCTTCTGGGCACATGACCAGAGACTTAACGCTATTATTTGACATCAAGAATGTGAACGGAGGGTTTGTAGCGTTTGCGGGCTAATAAAGGAGGTTATATCACAATGGAAGGAAGCATAAGCAATGGGATTGTAAGTTTTGAGAGAATTTCTTACGTGAAGCAGATCGATTATAATCTGTTAAGTGTCAGTCAAATTTGTGACAAACAGTTTTCTGTTCACTTTGATGATAAATCTTGCTATTTTATGAAACCCGGCTTCGTCATTCGAAAAGAATAGATTATGTTGAGAGCACCAAGAGTAAACAACTTTTATATTCTTGATATTAGCAAGGCGATGACAACCCCGGGCCAAGTTACATGTTTTCTATCCAAGGCTATAGAAAAGGAATCGATTTGTCATGTGGTATTACGATTGGAGAACCGCAGAAGCTGTCATGTTATTGAAGGACAAAAGGGGAAAATATAAGAAGATCCATATTTTTTACCCCACGTGGTTGATTAATTGTTCGTATGAGGATATTATCATGCTGTATTACAACCCGATATACTGTGAGGAGAAGGATCGTGAACAAGCGTTGAAATACCATCGTGTGGTATGCTTGTGTTTTGCGTGGGATGTCAATGCAGGTTGTGATTATGAAAAGAGATTAGGAAAGTTTGTGAAGATTCGTGAAGTGAAGAAGTGTATGTGAAGGTGATACCACTTTGTATGTGAAGGATCGGATTGTCAAACAAAGACTATGATCAAACAAGTCTATCAATTCAGGTGCAGAATCCCTGAATTGATTACGAAATGATAATATAATCAGCAAAACACACAAATCTCATTCAAAGCTTTCATTTCATTGATAAACATAATGATAATCACTACAAGATGTTGTTTACAATGATAGATAACAATTTCAGACTCAAAGACACCCTAGGGAGAAAACACACTCAAAGAGGGAAAACAAAATGACCAAAAGTTAAAGTTAAAAACTGATTCAGCCTATATATAGACCTGCACATTCGACCAATCGAATAGGCTAATGTGCAGGTTCGACCAAACTAAGTGGGTGAATCAACACACTATATAAACAAATTTTCCTTCGACCTCTTCAGCTCTCCCTTCGACCTTCTTATCTACATTCGACCATTTATAATCCACCTTCGACCGTCCGATAGTGACAAAACAAAATTAGTATTCGCAATTCAATAGCATTAGTCGCACTTCGTGTATCTACAAACTCCCCCTCGACTATTGCTTAAATTGCTTCAGCCTTCTCTCTTCATCCAATCTCTTCTTCATCAACTTGATGTGCAATAACTTCTTCTGTTCTTTTGTCATAACTGGTTCATGAGTTTGCTTTGGTTTCTTCTTTTCAGTCTTTTGAACTTGTACAAACTTCCCCAGCTTCTTATCATAGTCGCAACCCGCGTTGACATCCCATGCAAAACATAAAAATACCACACGTTGGTATTTAGCAACCTGTTCACTATCTTTCTCTTCACAGTAAGTCGGATTGTAGTATAGCATGATAATATCCTCATGAGAGCAATTTATCAACCACATCGGGTCAAAGATATGTATCTTCTTGAAGTCATTCTTCCCATCCTTCAATACGATAATAGCCTCTGCCGTCTTCCAGTCATAGTACCACCACATAAAGTCTGTCGAGAAATATTGTGGAATAGGCATCAAAGGTATATGCTTTAGAATAGTCGGTGGTTTATATTTTAAAGTAACCATGTTCAACCCCATTATCTGATCTTTCTCCTTCTTGTGAACTATCCTTTTAGGATACTACGGGGTGAACACCTCCCATTTCGTTCTACTCTCTCTCGCCATGCGATCTGCAAAGTAACCAACAACATCGTTGTTTACTGTAGCACCTGACATCGTGTGTCTGCAGATATCGCGTACAACCCAATAAGGTAGTGTCTTTATATCATGGATTCTGTTGAAGTACAGAATTCCTTTTTCCCACTTCACAGCGACACACCTCAGCTGTCTCAAATATTTCCATCTGAGAGCTTTACCTTTGAACAGTTCATTATGGAATTTGTAGAAACTACCCTGAACTTCAGTCTTGGGACGGTTAGCTTCTTTTTCTTTAAGCTTCCTCAGTCGGCTTCTGACAATCTGAGTTCTTGAACACTTCATCAACGAACTTCTTGCTTTTCTCACGAGCAAGTTTCTCAGCTTGGCTCAACAGCTCTTCTGAGAATTCAGGAAATCCAGAATCTTTATCATTTTTGTAGTATTCTGGATATTCCTCACTTGTAATATCCTCAATTTCAACTTCTTCAAATACTGGAACATCTCTATCATCAGAGTGATTTCCTGCTTCTTTCTTAGGAATATTCGGTATTTGGTTCTCACTCATCAACTCTTCAAGAGATTTACCAACCTGTTTTGCCAGTCCTTCAAGTATCTCTTTAGACACAGCTGCAGAAACTTCTCCATCTTCCAGATCAGGATCATTGTACTCCAGTTCAAACTTCATATCATCTTACTCAAATATCTCTGGAAATCTACCTGTCATCTCAATCATCCAGACTCTATCAGTCAACATCTGGCGATATAACTTCTTGTCTTCCTCAGATAAAGATTTGGTCTTCTCGTTCCAGAAAATATCATCATCGTTAGTATTGCCACCAGGAGCTTTCGAACTAGATTCTCCTGCATCTTTTCCTGATCCTCTCTTTTCACACTTATACTGATCAGTGTTATCATCATCATCATCATCATCATCATCATTATCTTCAGCAGAGCTATTACCATCACCAGAATTATCACCTGAATCATCTTTATCATCATCATTCTTTTTCTTAGGAGCATCACCGGCATCCTGATCAAGTTCTTCATCATCTTCTTCATCAGACGCAGATTATTCAAAACCAACAAGCTCTTCCTCTCTTTCTTTATCCTCTTCTCCTTCTTTCAATTGAGGAGCTCTCGAATATAAATCATCTATGATATTTTTCATGCTCTTCTTGTTCGCTCTTAACTTCTTGTTTTCAAGTCTCATAGTGATATACCTTCGAGTATTTCTCTGCTCATGCAATAACAACTTCTGATTTTCATCCTGAAGTAACTTGATTTTAGCTGCTAATTCTTCCAGGCTCTCCCGTGAAGATTCAACTACATCCAACATTTTCCTATCATTCTTTCTTAACTACTCAATCTCAGTTTGTTGCTGGTTAATGATTTTCATCATTTCAGTCAGCTTCTGGTTCACTGCATCCATCACATCTCCTGATACAGTAACCTTTGGAGTTGAAGCCTCAGCAACTGGAGTCTTTTTCTTAAATTTGTTCAAGACTCTATCCAACGCAGCATTAGAATCGTCAGTTGGAATGTTTTGCTCAGTAGCAGATGTTTTCTATTTCTTAGCTGCTGGAGATGTCACTGGAGACTTGGAGCTGGACATTACCGGAACTTTCTTTCCTACAATTAAGCTTTCAATATCCTTAGCTCTCCTTTTCATCGGCTTTTCAATCTTAACAGCCTTGGCTTTCTTTTTGTATGTTGGGTTCTTCTGTTTAGTTCCAGCCTGTGGCGATCCACCAAATTCATCAGATCCCAAACCAAGACCTTCATCAATATCGTCCATCACAATCGGACTCTTCATTCTTTGTGCTTCCAAGGTTTGATTCAGACTCTCAGATTCACCAGCCACAGTGGCCTTGGGCGTGGTAATCTTAATAGTCTCGTCTGCAGAATCCCATCTCTCCTCTTCCTGAGTCTCTTCAGAATCCATTGACTCTTCATCAACCAAGTGTATACCTTTCTTTGCAACACTTTTCGTTCTACGAGAAATCTTCTTAGGCGGTTCTACTTCAACTTCTTTTTCTTTACCCTTTCCTTTACCACTCTTCGCACCAGCATTCACAACTTGCCTTTTTCTTTTGGCTTCAGGATCAATAGGACATAAAGGATTATCTGTTAGGACAAAAAGGATTGGTGAAACCACTTTTGCAAACCTTAGTCTAATTCACTTTCTGTCAAAATACTCTAAGTATGAAACTGCTGAAGACAAGGAATCAAACTCCTGAAGAAGAGAATCATAAGTACTGAAGAAGAAGTCATCAGAAGTTCTGAAGTTCAAACCAGACACTTAACTAAAGAACTACTGAAGACAAACTACTCATCAGTAGTTTGTCATTCATCAGTACTTAAAGAAGATCTTTTCCACCGCCCTTGTATATCAGTAGTTTAGTATTATAGTATTTCTTTTTGCTTTATGTACAAGTTCCAAGACTGCAACTTGTTGCAACTTGTTTCTGAACTTGCTTTTTGGCAAGGTTCATGTATTTGTAAAGTCTATAAATAGAAGGATTCATCCTTCTGTTTTAGACATTGATTTTGATACAAGAAATCCTTCAACACTTATTATTGTTATATTTCCATTTCGTGTTTACTGAGAATCTGTCAAAGTATTTCATTCTCATTCAATACTTAGATTCTCAATAAACACTTCTCATTTATTGTTCTTGATTCCAGGGGGAGTAATAACTCCTGTTGACAAAGTGTACCTATAAACTTATAAACATTCCGCTGTGCTAACACTCACAAAGAACTTGCTAAACACTTAAGTGTCTACTAGCAAGTTCAAACATAAGAGCAGCTTAGAAACTGATCCAACAATTGGTATCAGAGCTCTGGTTTATCTGATCACATATCAATCTAACAAATTGAGAATCAGACACAGGCTCTTGTTGATATTCAATAAAGGAATAAAAGCTCACTTTTTTTTTCAACATCCATCACTTTAAGAGATATTTGACAAATCAATACTCTTTAAAATGGATCCTCATAATACTGGTTCTGCCACTAAACCTGCCATGCTTGTAAGAAATGAATACAACATATGGCAAAAGAGAATGGCACATACCTTGTCACAGACCAACACAGGTTGTTGGAGATCTGTGATATATGGTCCTCATAAACCAGTAAACATAAATCTTGAAACTAAGGAAGAGATTCCAAAAGAACCAAAAGACTATACTGTTGATGATTTCCTAAAACTTGAGCTTGATGCAAAAGCTTTTTCTATGTTGGCAATGGCACTCCCAAATGAAATCTATTCTGGCCTATTACATTGTGATAGTGCCAAAGAGCTTTGGGACTGCCTAAAAGAACAGTTTGGAGGAACTGAAGAGGTGATTGCCAACACCAGAGAAATCTTGGCTCAACAGTATGAAACTTTTGCTCACATTAATGGAGAAACTTTAACTCAGCAATTTGAAAGATTTTCCTCATTAATATCTGAGCTAAAACTAAATGGTCAGACCTATACAACTGTATCTATGCTTCATAGATTTTTAAGGTCATTACCTGACAAATGGGAAACATACTCAATAGTCTTAAGATCTTCACCAGATTTTAGCTCCCTCACTCTTACAAAACTTCATGGGAGATTACTTACTTTTGAGAGAGAAATTGATCAAAAGAAAAAGTTACAAAACTCTGGTAAAACTGCTGATGACTATCTACCTGGTAGTACAGCACTATTAGGACAAGACTCACCAACTTGTTCAAATAGTTTTGGATCTTTTGACCACATTGACATAACTACTGGGATCTCATCTGAAAGATCATTCCCAGGTTATGACAATAATGACTTTGGTCAAACTGCTGATAACATGTGTTTTATCATGGATGACTTAAATAGTTTCAGCAGTGATGACCTTGAAGAAATGGATATTTTGCACCAACTGGCCATGTTAAGTTTAAAAACAAACAAATTTTACAAAAGGTCAGGAAGGAAGTTTCCAGGACTTAACAGTTCTACAAAAATTGGTTTTGACAAATCTAAACTTAGATGTCATAAGTGTCAAAAGTTGGGACACTTTGCTAGAGAATGTAGAAGCTCTGGCTTTAACCAATCTCAGTCTGGAAACAATTTTAACCCCAATTATAACAGGAATAATGGAACACAAGGGAGTGCACATTTTGTACAGGCACAAGCTCCACAACACCAATATGTGCCATAAGTACAATATGTACAGATGCCTGCTCAACAGATGCAGAGCCAACAATCAATCCCTCCCTTTCCAGCTGCTCAACAATCTCCACTGCAACAACAACCCTCTCAACAAAGTCTATTTACCTCTGGGTATGTTCACTGGAGCAGTCTTCCTTTTGACACCAAAGAGTGCAATCCTGATGCAGACAACAAAATGTTTGACATCAACTGGGGGGAGCCTGACAATGGCAGAAAGAACTTTGCCTTAATGGCATTTGAGGGATGCTCCTCAAAATCTGCCTTGTCTCAGGTATCAAAAGAATCTTTGACAAAATTATGTTCAAACTCATGCAAAGAATCTTTTGCTCTCATAAGAGAGACAAATGTGCACCTACAAGGAAAAGCCAATGATTCTGAGAGAAAACTCACTCAGATAAAATGTGATTTAGAAAGAAAACTTTCTGCAAAAACAAAAGAAGTTTCTAAATTGACTAACTCAGCTATTGAAACCCAAGCACAAATCAAAATTATGATTAATGACCTAGGAAATGTCAGACAAGAGCTTGCTGACACCAAGGTCACATGTGAAAAATGGGTGGAATCTTGTAAGGGTTACCAACTATTGCTAAACAAACAAAGTGCTTCAAATGTTAGGTTTGGCATAGGGTACAATCACACTGAAACACCAACTGATTTCTCTCCCAAAACTACTGAAGATGGGAGAAAAATTATTTCAGGTGAAACTTCTGAAGAGGAAGAATGCACATCCTTCCATGAAAACTTTCTAAAATCACACAAAGAAAGTTCTTCAGAAGTATTGTTTAAATCTGACTTTAAGTCATCAGCAGTTTTA
This sequence comes from Ambrosia trifida, assembly GCA_028751855.1. Classification (NCBI taxonomy): domain Eukaryota; kingdom Viridiplantae; phylum Streptophyta; class Magnoliopsida; order Asterales; family Asteraceae; genus Ambrosia; species Ambrosia trifida. Next base: position 55,730,908 of record CM054128.1, on the reverse strand, counting down.
ACTACATCAGGAGTTGAGAACCTGAAAACTGCTGATGACCCAAAACCAATCAAAACTGTCAGAGATTTGTCTTTGAAAGAGAAGACAAAAGAATGTGAAATTTGTGGTCTGTCAACCACAAAACAGAATTTTGCATATATAGAAAGGGAATTCAGTTTAATAAGAAAAATCAACAACTGGTTGTGGGAAAACAAATCGAAAATGATTATACAAAAACCTTTTCTCCCAAGAAACAACAACCAGCAAAAACCCTTTCTCAGAAAAAGACAAAATCTCAACAAAAGTCTTTTTCTCAAAATTCTCGTTCAGTAGTTAGACCTAAATCTTCAGCAGTTTCACAAACTGCTGAGATTAAATATCTTATGAACATGGTACAACTACTGATGACCAAAGTTGATGGTGGTCCTCAAAAGGATACCACCATTGTGCTTAATGCAAAATCCATTGCCAAAAAGACATGGATTTCTGAACTTGGTCAAGAACAAACTGTAAATGTTCTCAAGAGCAAACCCAAAGCCAAACTGGGTTGGGTTCCTAAATCTAACTAATTTGCTATATTGTGCAGAGAGTTTCCAGAGGCTTGAATAGCATTTGGTATGTAGACAGTGGAGGCTCAATGCACATGACAGGATGCAGATACCTGATAAACAATTTTATCAGTCAAAGAGATGGATCTCTGTCCTTTAGGAACAATGCTAAGGGATATGTGCTAGGACATGGCAATGTCTCCTCTGGCAAAATACAGTTTGACAAGGTCAATCTGGTTGAAAACCTTGAGTACAACTTGCTTAGTGTGTCACAAATGTGTGATAAAGGATATTCTTCCTTTTTCACAAAGACAGCATGCAAGATCATATCACCAGAAGGCCAGAAGTTGATAGAGAAGATCATTGAAGATCATACTTTGTTAATTGCCAAAAGATGTGGCAATGTCTATGCAGTGGACATTGAAAAAGACAAAGTACTGAACAACACTGCCTGTTTCTTCTCAAGGGCATCAACTTCCGAACTGATCTCTAGCACAGGAGACTTGGCCATGTGAACTTTAAAACGATAAATAAAGTCACAAAAATGGGCTTGGTCAGAGGTCTACCCTTAAAAGTATACCAGTGTCAAGAACACTGTGTATCCTGTTTAAAGGGTAAACAGCATAAGTCCTCCTATAAGTCTATTGAAGAATCAAAAACTACTGCATGTCTTCAACTACTCCATATGGACTTATTTGGGTTTGTAAAGATCATGAGCCTTGGTAAAAAGAAGTACTGCTTAGTCATCATTGATGACTACTCAAGATTTACATGGGTATTCTTCTTATTTTCCAAGGATGAGGCTGCTGAAATTATCAAGTTCTTCATTCTACAAGTAGAGAAGCAATACTCTCTACCTGTCAAAACCATTAGAAGTGATAATGGGACAGAGTTCAGGAACAAAACTCTGTATGACTTCTGTTTGTCTAAAGGGATTATTAGACAATTCAGTGTTGCCAGAACTCCTGAACAAAATGGTGTGGTAGAAAGGAAGAACAGAACTTTAATAGAAGGAGCAAGAACAATGTTAGCTGATTCTGGCCTACCTTTATACTTCTGGGCAGAAGCAGTTAGCACATCATGTTATGTTCAAAATAGAGTTCTTGTTGTCAAGAGACATTCAAAGACTGCCTATGAAGTTCTTCATGGCATGAAGCCCCTTATCTCCTTTTTCAGGGCTTTTGGATGTCAATGTTTCATCTTGAACATCAAGGAATCTATTTCAAAGTTTGCTGCCAAAGTTGACTCAGGTTACTTTCTTGGTTATTCATCAACTAGAAAAGCCTACAAGGTTTTTAACTCAAAAACCAGGATAGTAGAAGAAACACTGAATGTCAAGTTCAATGAGTCAAAACACACTCTTATTCCAGCACATCCTACTGAAATCTTTGACCTTGACAACTTTCATTTTGAACCTGAAAAGACTGTCACTTCATCCAAACCTACTTATTATGGTGATCAAAGGTTTGATGATGAGGATCCAGCACCATGGACTCCTCAAACAGTCATTAAGTCAACTTCAAAACCATCAGAAGTTTCACAAACTTCTGATTCAACAAATACTGAAGGCCAAACTCAAACATCTGCTTCAGCACCTGCAACTACTGAAGACACTGAAACTGCTGAACCAGATATAATAGACCTCAGTAGTTTGTTTGAAGAACATGAGCCACCAACACCTATCAGTGGTTTACAACAACTGATCGACCACAAAGATCATCCACTTGATCAAATCATGGGTGATATTGCATCAGGTGTTCTTACAAGAAACCAGCTCTCCAACTTTTGTCTATTCTCAGCATTCATTTCACAGTTGGAACCAAAGAAGTACCAGGAAGCCCTCAAAGACAACAATTGGGTGCAGGCAATGCAAGATGAATTGCTTCAATTCAACTAGCAACAGGTATGGGAAATCTGTCCCTTACCACCAAACAAGCAACCAATTGGCACAAGATGGGTTTTCAGGAACAAACAAGATGAAGCTGGTATGATAATAAAGAACAAGGCAAGACTGGTAGTACAAGGTTATTCTCAAGAAGAAGGCATTGACTATGATGAAACCTTTGCTCCAGTTGCAAGGCTTGAGGCCATCAGGTTATTTCTGGCCTATGCCATTTCCAACAAAATAAAAGTTTATCAAATGGATGTCAAAAGTGCATTTTTGTATGGAAAGATAAAAGAGGAAGTGTATGTTTGTCAGCCACCTGGGTTTGAGGATCCTTCTCATCCTGAGTGGGTGTACAAACTAGACAAAGCTCTTTATGGGCTCAAACAGGCTCCAAGAGCCTGGTATGATACACTTTCAACCTTTTTACTCAAAAATAACTTCACAAGAGGTGCCATTGATAAAACACTTTTCATAAAACATGTTGGAAATCATATCTTACTTGTTCAAATATATGTTGATGATATCATTTTTGGTTCAACAAACACAAAATTGTGTGATGAATTTAAGAAACTCATGCAATCCAAATTTGAGATGAGTACAATGGGGGAACTGCAGTACTTTTTGGGACTGCAGATTAAACAACAAACAAATGGAACTTTTATACATCAATCAAAATATGTTAAAGAATTATTAAACAAATTTTCTTTACAAGACTGTAAATCATGTTCCACCCCCATGACACCAACCATACAAGTTGAACCAGATGATCAAGGAAAACAGGTTGATCAAACCATGTACAGATGTATGATAGGTTCCCTTTTATATCTAACTGCTTCTAGACCAGATATTATGTTTTCAACATGTGTCTGTGCTAGATATCAATCAGCTCCTAGGGAATCACACCTTATTGCAGTCAAAAGAATTTTCAGATATCTGAAAGGAACTCCTACACTTGGAATTTGGTATCCTGCTTCAAGCAATACCAAGTTATCAGCTTTTTCAGATAGTGACTATGCAGGGTGTAAAATGTCAAGAAAATCAACATCTGGTGGTTGTCAATTCTTGGGAAACTGTCTAGTGTCCTGGCAATCAAAGAAGCAAACATCTGTTGCAACTTCAACTACTGAAGCTGAATACATTGCAGCTGCAAGTTGTACATCACAGATACAATGGCTCCAATATCAACTTCTTGATTATGGAATCAAAGAGACCAAGACACCATTGCTTGTAGACAGCAAATCTGCCATTAGCATCATTCAAAATCCTGTTCAGTTTTCAAAAACTAAACACATTGAGATCATGTATCATTTCATAAGAGATTGCTATGAAAAAGGCAAGATTGAAGTGAAACATGTAGCAACAGCTAATCAAATAGCTGACATTTTCACTAAGCCCCTTGACACATCAACATTTCAGAAGTTAGTATCCATGCTAGGGATGCTAAATTTGTAAGTGTTTCTATTTATTTTTCTGCACATTTTTTTGTTTATCACTTACATCTATTTTCAAAACACTTGAAAAACTTCTGAAAAGAGAGAAACTACTGATGAACAAAACATCAGTATGGGGATTATTTCTGAAAAGTGAATAACTTCTGATAAAATAACCTTCAGAAGTTATGAATAAAAGTATTTATAAAACATTTCTCATCAGCTGTTAAAACTACTGAAGAGGAAATGGGAACTACTGATGAAGATAATCCTTCATCAGCAGTTTAGTCAAAAAGGGCAAATCTGACTTTTCCCATCATCAGAAGTTTGACCTAGTCGGTTTAAAACTTCTGATAAAGAGATTTTTAACCTAGGCGGTTTAAAAACTTCTAATAAAGAAGATCCAAGCGGTTAAAAACTTCTGATAAATATCTTTTTTCAACACTTATCCTTTCAAACACAAAAATTCCCTCCTTCTCTCTCAAGAAAGCTCTCAAACCCCTGAACCTGCAACACCAAATCACTGTTCGATTCATCAACACACACACAAACCACATGGCTTTAGTTCTCAAACAGGGACACAATCTCAGAGCCTACTTAGAAAAACAAGAAGGCTGGTCCCAATACGATGAGATCATTGATCTTGTCGTCAAATCCCAATATTTCACCGCTCTCACCATAGACCCACCAACAAACAATTGTTATAATTATTCAATTTTTAAGTGTTTTACCCTAAAATTTAGGATTTGAAAGTTTTAATAATCATTTCAATGATCTGTTGTGTAATAACCCTTAATTTTGTTATCCTCTCCCCCTAAAACACTTAAACATTGAATCCTTATCATCAATTATGCCTATTAATGTCAAGAATCCATGGTTCAATTCAAACAAAGGTTTGAACATAAAATCAATGATTCTGTTATGATCACTGGATGAATACTTGAAAATGTTGGCTTAAAATGATCAGCAAAGCACCGGGATCATAATGATATGATTTTAAACAATCGAGCAACAAGGGGTGGTAATCATAGAATTTTGAAAAAATTGAAATGGAGAGTCGAAGGTGCAGATAGGTATATTTAGGCTCCACATTCGACCCTTTTGGTTGGGCGAATGTGAAAATTTTTCCACTTTCGACCCTATTTAAAGGCTCGAATGAAGAAAAATGGTTCGAATGTACAATCAGACATAAGAACACTCACATTCGACCGTTTGGAAGGTTCGAATGTAAAAGCAAAATTCCACATTCGACCCATCGAAGGGGCGAATGGAGATTGGAATTTTTGAACTTTTTACCAAATCTCAAAATCGAGTCCCGTTCAATATTTTTCTCAACTTTTAAGCATCCGACATTCATTATTTCTCATTTAAAGATGACAAACCTCAAATGGGCCATCAAGTTTAAGAAAATCATCATCAACCACCATCCATTATCAAAAAGAATATAGAAATGTAAAATCTTTTGGATTTTATGAAAGTTTTTGTTAAAAACACACCTAAAATCTTTTTGATTTTTGTATTTTTGACGAGAAATGTAAAATGCAGAAATGTAAAGATAAAGCAATAAATGTTTTTGTGATTTCCGGTAAGAGGATCATATCAGTTATTGAGAAATCTAATCACGCCGTTGATCTTTTGATTTATATTATCATTAAAGACAATGTGTGATCTGGCAACTGCTGATATTGTTGTCCACATAAGCTCACATGCAGACTGTTGTGCAGTGCTTTAGACTGATACTATTATTTATAGTATAAACTCAATTGTCTGTGGTTCCCACGCACATGACATACTCCCGTATCAAGGAATAAATGCACAAAGACTCATTGTAACGCGTGATTATGCTTTCGTCATCTGTAATTTACAAGGTATGAGGCACAGAGGTGTACAGGTCAGCAACTCAATGCTACAAAGTAACTTGTGCACTCTACCAGGTTGAGGGCTGATATCAATCATGATTTGCATCAATGATTGGATATGATGCATTAGATAATCTTTGATTATCGTCATACATTGAAAGTTCCTCAATTCGGTAACTTTAGGATTTGGCTTTACATCTCTTTTATAAAGATACCCTATCTGATCTAGGTCCGTAATGACTTACAGCAGAAGATCAGATAGGCTATCCCTAGATAACTAATAACATAATGACCTGAAACCTCCGAATTTTATACAAATACCCTATCAAACGAAATTACGGTACTAAGACCATATGCCCATGAGGAGTTCATCCACATAACAATTCGTTTGATATGTATGTATCAGGCACGTAGTAATAGGTCTACGAAGCCTATCAACACGTCACACAGACTCAAACACACGCCTTATATTGCATTACACCTCTTTTTCTCCTAGAAATCATTTTGGGTTTTTCTAATTTTTATGGGTTTTTGAATTTTTCAATGTTTTTGGTTTTTCTGAAAATAAACTCCCCCTAAAATGAAAAACATATTTTTGGGTTTTTGAATTTTTCTGAAAAACAGTAAAAACTAAAACTAAAAAGTGATAAACCGAGGTGATGATCAGTATTGTTTTTCTTTTATACCATTAGCTTTTAAAAGATATTCAAATCTTGATTTATCAAAAGCTTTGGTAAAAAGATCCGCACGTTGATAGTCAGTGTGGATTTTGACCATATCGATCAACTCTTTTGCATAGCAATCACGGATAAAATGGTATTTGATCCGGATATGCTTAGCTTTTGAGTGATTGACTAAATCTTTTGTTAATGCAATGGCGGCCTCATTATCACAGTAAATAGGGGTTTTAAGAAATTGCAAACCATAGTCCACCATCTGTTGTTGTATCCACAGCACTTGAGAGCAGCAGCTTGTAGCTGAGACATATTCTGCTTCACATGTTGATAAGGCGACTGCAGTTTGTTTCTTGCATTGCCAGGTCATGAGCCTGCTCCCCATAAACTGACATCTAGCCGTAGTGGATTTGTTGTCTTTGTCACAGCCTCCCCAATCTGCATCACTAAGAGCAATTAGGTCAAAATTATCATCATTAGGGTACCATAGTCCTCTCGACGGACAACCCTTCAGATATCTTAGGATTCGTTTGACAGCTGCTAAATGACTTTGTTTCGGCTTCAATTGATAACGTGCAAAAAGATATGTGGCGAACATTATGTCTGGTCTGGATGCGGTGAGGTACATCAGAGATCCGACGATTGCTCTGTATGTAAAAGGATCAGTCAGCTCCCCTTTGGCGTCAACACCATTCCCGTGATTAGGTTGTATTGGGGTATCTATCGGCTTCGAATCATCCATCTGGAATCGGCTCAAGACTTCAGAAACGTATTTGGTTTGGTGAATAAAGATCCCCGTTGGTCTTTGGTCCACCTGCAAGCCTAGGAAAAACTACATCTCTCCCATCGCACTCATTTCGAACTTTTCCTGCATAACTTTTTCAAATTCCATGCACAAAAGTTCATTGGTAGATCCAAAAATAATGTCATCAACATAAATTTGCACTAGATGTAAGTCATCTCCTATTCGTTTTGTGAACAGTGTGCAATTTACCAAACCTCGTTTGAATCCTTTGGATAGAAGATACGTGCTCAGCTCCTCATACCATTGTCGTGGAGCTTGGTGCAACCCATAGAGAGCTTTGTTAAGAACGTAGACCTTATCCCGGTGGATAGGATCCTCAAAGCCTGGTGGTTGACCTACGTAAACTTCTTCCTTGACCACAGCATAAAGAAACGCGCTTTTAACGTCCATTTGATACACCTTGAATTTCTTGTAAGATGCAAACGCTAGAAACATGCGGATAGCTTCTAAGCGTGCAACCGGTGCATAAATTTCGTTATAATCGATTCCTGCCACTTGATGAAAGCCTTGTACGACCAATCGAGCTTTGTTTCTAACAATTACTCCTCTGTCATCCTTCTTACACTTAAACACCCATTTTTTTCCAATCTTTTTCCTGCCTAGAGGTAAATCTGTCAGTGTCCACATTCCCAGTTTCTGAAATTGCAATAAATCCTCTTGCATTGCTTCTACCCAAGCGTCATCCAAAAGGGCATCCTTGTATGTCTGCGGCTCAACCTGCGACACATAACAAGCAAAAGACCAGTCATTCTGACAACCTGATTTTTGAATTTTAGCATATAAGGCTAGAGCGCTAAGATTTTCTTGTGAGTTTGCATTCCTCAGTTGTCCTCTCATCATACCGCTGCTATTAGGATTACCAATAACCTGCTCGAGCGGGTGAATACGATGTATCTGAGATTCCGGATAATCAGGTACTTGCACTCCCGTTTGAGTAGTCAAATTCTCTGTCGAATCCAGATCATTACCCAAGTTGGATGATGAAGCACCATTTGGATTTGGGTTCACTGGAGGTGTCTCTGTAGCAATATCTGGAACAACTTCACTTGTGACATCATCATCATATTCCGATTATGATGAATTGAGAGTTGTGGAAGTTTCCTGGAACACTTCTTCTTCAGCTGCAGGAGCATTAGCATTAGCATCATTAGAAGCTGTTTGAGGAGTTGCGGTGATCGGACGCACCAACGGTGATGTCACTGCGTTTTCACACTCGTAGTATAATCTTAATACAGCCTCCTCAACCAAGCTATCTAGATTGAATGATTCAAAGAAATCTTTGTAATCAAACATCCAATCTGGACCACTACCCTGTACATTCTGAGTATACCGCTGAACTTCAACGTTAGCCCACTCCTCTACCTGACGAGTTCGTTTGTTGGATACCCGTTTGAGTGGGGTTGCATATCCAACTAAGAATCCTTCTTCAGCATTTGGTGCGAACTTCTCAGATGGATTAAGCATTGTACACGGTGCACCAAATGGTTCTAGATACTCTAAGTTCGGCTTTCGTCTGTTCAACAGCTCATAAGAAGTTTTACAACATCTTCACTGTTAAAACGCGATTGAGAGTATAACAAGCTGCGTAAATGGCTTCATTCCAGAACATTACTGGAAGGTTGGAATCCGCAAACATTGTTCTAGCCGCTTCAATTAGAGTCCTGTTTTTACGTTCTGCGACCCCGTTCTGTTAAGGGGTGTACAGAGCACTATATTCATGATGAATTCCTTTGTATTCACAAAGATCGTCCATCTGTGCATTCGTGAACTCCGTCCCATTATCACTCCTAATTCTCTTGATCTTTAGACCATAGACATTTTCTAATCGAGTGAACAGAACCTTCAGATTGTTAAACGTGTTGCTCTTATGATGCAAGCACATAACCCATGAAAATATGGAATAGTCATCGGTAACCACAAGACAGTACAATTCACCAACATGACTTTTACGCTTGACCGGTCCTAATAGGTCCATGTGCAAACGCTCAAGTGGTAATTCAACTGAATTGACTTTCTTTGGTTTGTGGGATTGCTTGTGCTGCTTTCCTTTCTTGCAACTCACACACTTGTCATTCAAATGAAAATGTTTGACATTTACGCCTTCGACAAGTTCATTCTTCACCAGATGGTTCATTTTTCTACGGTGAATGTGTCGCATCCTCCTATGCCACATGATAGATTTTTTTTTCAGTAGCCTTGGAGAGGAAACACGTTACTTGGCCCTGGGTTGTCATTGCTTTTGACATGTCGAGAATGTATAGATTGTTCACTCTCGGTGCTTTCAGCATAACCCACTCTTTTGGAAGAACGAAACCTGGCTTGAGAATGTAGCAAGATTTGTCATCAAAGAATACAGAGAACTGTTTATCACAGATTTGACTGACACTGAGCTGATTATAGTCTATTTGCTTCACATACGATATCTTCTTAAAACTCACGATACCATTACTCACACTACCCTCTATAGTAATGTATTGTCCTTTGTTCCCAGAAAATGCTACGTATCCGCCATTGATATTTCTTATGTTGAACAGCATCGATAAATCCCCTGTCATGTGACCAGAAGCTCCACTGTCAACAATCCAAAGACTGCTCACAGGGCCAGCTGAAGCTCCCTGAACATATCAAGTAAAAAGATTAGATTTTTCGGGGGACCCAAGCCTGCTTGGTCTTGGGTCTTTGAACATTTTGTTTCAAAGAATTTTTTATCACAAACAGTTGAATTTGAATTGAAATTTTTCTGATCAATTAAATCCTTTTCAATTTCAGATTTCTCATTCACTTTTGAAGTTGAAGCACCTTGAGATCCCACTGGAGACCAGAATTGTTCCGAACGTTTCAAGATCCGAATCTAAGATTTTGGAGTCTCAGTCGGTTTCTTTACTTCGTCTTTGAAAAAACTTTCTTGGTTACCTTCTCTGATTTAATAGAGACAGGTCCAACTGTTGGTTTGACTGCAGGTTTTAAAGGTACCTTTTGCTTTTCAACAGTTGTGTTCATCACTGGTTTCTTAAAAGGCTTTTCCATTGCGATCCGGTTACGACGATCATATGTCATCTGACGATTATCCCTCTTTTGAAAATATTTGCTTTGGTTGTAAAATGGTGCTGGTTGAGGGACAAATCGTCTTTGTGGATAACAATGATTATCGACTGGACTTTGATATTTTTGCTTCACTTCAACCTCGTGCCTCTTGTGCCTAACGTACGGGCAGTGAGCAAGTAAATGCCCTCTCTCCCCGCACTTAAAACACGCACGGTACTCCTCAAAGTTGTTCTTGCCGTTCGACTTTGCATAAGTAGTGATAGGATATTGATCATCCACACACCTTCTTCTTAAACTCTCAGGAGCTGGGTCCTTTGAGTAAGTCGGCTCAAGAAAACTATTCGCCTTCTCCTTCGGCTTAATAAACTCCGTGACATGAACCTTTGGTTCTTTTGGAACATCCAAATAAATTTTCTTTAAAACCTCTGGAGGTACATCATTTGTTCTCTCCTGTTTTGGGAACCAAATGGTACTCTCCTGCCAAATTTTCTCAGTCTTGGAATAATTGGCAAACTTAATTGGATATTCCTCGTCAGAAATTATCTTATCGGATCCTTTCATCCGATAAAACACTTTGACGGGTTTGTCACTTTGTTCATTCTTCTCAACCTGCTTAACTGACTGATTTACTCGATGAGCGTTAGCCATTGGATGAATAATCTGAGAAGGTGACACCGGTTCATTGGTGATAATGTGATTTTCAACTGGGATATCACTAACTTTCTCAGATTTATCATCCTCAGAGTCAGAATCATCAGTTTCAACTATCACACCTTCATCATTCAGTCCCAAAATAGGTCTAACATCGGAATTAGGGTCTCCCACACTAGAAGTGTTAGACTCATCATCCGATGTAGAGTCAGACTTAACTGAACTCTCTGGTGTTATTGAATGCAAAGTATGATTTTCAAACAACACTGGAGATGGGACGACCTTGTAGTTTGCACTACTCGACTGTGAAGGTTCCTCAATAATATGGTCAACAACATACGCAATATGTTTGTAGCTTTCAAGCTTCTTGTTGACTTTCTCAGCAAAACACTTGATGGTTGCCATTTCAAGTTTTGTTTCTTCCAATTCATTGATGTAATTGTTAATGGCCAGATGTTTTAAAGATAATGTTTTCTTAAGATCAGAAATGTCTTTCTTATAACCATCAAGTACCTTATTGACTTCAAATGCTTTTTTTCGATACGATTGACAGTTGATCTTAGCACTCTCAAGTTGAAACCTGAGTTGCTTATTATCCTCTGTCAATCTATCGCATGCACCACAATACTTATCACTGTTCATGTCTAAAGTAGATTCAGAACTTACCTGTTTTGGAGGCTCAGTCATCGCCATCAATGCAAAATGTGCTTCCTTTCCAACAAATAATTTAGAATAATCTATTCTAGTAAAAGCATCATCCACTATGCAAAGATTTGCGGGTCATAAGAAAATCAGCTTCGGCTAGAAGTTGATCAATATCATCATCTAGTGAGTTAAGACTAGCTTCAGAATCAGAATCGCTCTCCGAGTCAGAATAAGCTGAATCACACTGTTTGGAAACATCAGTGACAGAGTCAAGAACCAATCCTGACTTCTCTTCAACACAAACATCATTTTCTTCAACCAACTCCTCAATCTTCACCTCAAATTTCTTCTTAGTCTCCAAATCATCTTCAACTGACACCGGTTCCTCCAAATCTATCTTCTGTGCAACACAAGCCACATTACCAATAGTGATCTCCTCAACACCAAGTTGCATACCAGTCCAATCAAATCCTTCATCTTTCTGGATTACCAAAGCCTGGTTCTGGTTATCTGGTTGGGTTTGGCTATTTGGTGTAGAAATTGGAATGATTGTTCTGGTTGGATTGTGTGGTGTTTGGTTTTGGTTCTGGTTTTGTGTAGTAGTTTGTCTAACAGAATTGTTTGGTGAGGCTTTTTGTCGGTTTTGGTAATTATTTTGTGGTTGAAAGTTGGAGTTGTTTTGGCTTTGATATGATACATGATTTTGTGATTGACGGTTCTGGTAATTAGTGTTGAAAGGATTCCTGTTTCCCTGTTGTGCTAGCTGTGTGCATTCTCTTTTGAAGTGACCTTTCCCACCACAGTTAAAACATGTGACTTTGGCTTTGTTGAAGCCATATGTGGTGTTGGGAGATGTAGAAAGATCAGTTCTGCCCGTCTTTTCTATAAACTGAATGTTGATGAGCTCCATCTCCTCCTTGTCAATTTGAGCGTAGTCCTCACTGGTTAAGTTGTTATTACCAATTTGACTAGCTACTAACCCATTATACGAAGCGACCATTGCAGAAACCAAGGCTACATGTTGCTGTGCAACTTCAACAGTGACGTTGTTCAATTTTGATGTCTCCAACACGATTGGGCTTTAGTTTGGTTGACTTGGGTTCATTTGAGTTTCATTCATTTGAGGAATGTAGGATTGTTGTTGAGGTTGGTTCAAATTAGATGAATAGCACGCAGCTTGTTGCATAGGTGAAAATGGTGAGATGTATGTAGTAGAGTAGGATGGTGGTATATAAGATGAGGTTTGAGCAAGATAGTTTATGGGTGTTTTGGTTGGTTCAACAATGTTCGAAACACAGGCCACGTGTGGAGCAACAGAACTACTAGAACTTGAATTAGTCAGAGATGAAGATGTACCACCATGATATAATTCTGGATTCTGAGGAACTTGTGCTCTTTTCGCTTTCCTCTTCTCCTCCATCTCTTTATTCTCAAGCTTCTGGATGAATTCATTGATGGTCCAATATTGGTATGCATCTTTCTCCTTAAGGACCTCAATGTGTTGATTCCAGTATGGTGGTAATGCATCAGCGAACTTATCCACCAGCTCAGACATAGGTATGTTAATCTCATAACTTGAAAGTTCAGTCAATAAATGGCAATGGATCAGAATCAACTCCTTCAGTGTCTCATTACCCATATAACTAAAATTCTCGAATTCTTTTCTCAACTCCTCCATTCTAAGCTTCCTTGTTTTCTCATTCCCATCGTGACGATTCCTTAACATATCCCATAATTTCTTTGAAGTGGTGCACGACCCGAACTGATGTAAAAGATCAGTGTTAATGGCCTGGGATAGTTGGGAAAACGCCTTCTTTTCCACCGCAAACTTTTTCTTCTCATCCTCAGCTAGACTCTCTAATGGAATCGGCTCACCAGTGTTCTCCAAAACCGGAGCTACATACCCCTTAGCAATCATTTGCTAAGCTTCAGTTCCTTCCATTCCCATTCCCTCTAAATGAATCTTGAACTTGGTCTTCCATTGGTTTTAATCCACCATTTCCATCAACTTTGGTGGACGGCTCCCACTACCCGAAGATAAGTCATGCATTAGCGTAGAAATCACATTGGTAGTTTGAGAGTGTACCGCTGCCGCTGCAACTCCCCAGTAATCAGCCATGGCTTGTTGTGGTCGTTGTGCAACTTGTTGTGGCATCGAACTAGTCATCGCCAAGTAGTTCATTGGTTGAGATGATTAACTAGTCGTCTTCTAAGAAGCTACCGACCAAGGATCCATTGTAACTTGCTGTTGTGGTGTTGTATTAGGTCGTGGTGTTGTTGGAAAGTTCCACATATTGTCTGCAAAGTATAAAACACGAAACGATTAGAAAAATTTTCATACAGTTTCTACGTTCGACCTTTTGTCACAAAGCGTAGGGGCGAATGTGGAAATATGTCCGGATTCGACCCTTTCTAAAGACTCGAAGGTAGAATGTAACAGACTCTTCTCACTTTCGACCAAAATTTCCTCTTTCGACCTCGAGATTGGTCGAATGTAAAACAAGTGGTCGAATGAACAACACACTAAAAATTGTAGGTTCGACCGAAATACACTCCACGTTCGACCTAAAAAGTCCTGGTTCGACCTAAAACCACACTCTCGACCGTTTCTCCCTAGGTTCGACCCTTTCATTTTGAAAAATGGTTATTCTTTGAAAATCAGTTATTTTGATCCAAAATTTTCAAATGTTGATGAAATTTGATGATCTTTTGCAGGTTTTGCTTCGGATTAGATTTGGAACAAGTTTAACAAAGAGAATTCTAGATTTTATCCATGAAAACTAGTTCAAATCAATATATATTCATCAATTTCAAATGTTCAATGAAAACAGAAAAGTTTTGATCAAAATTGGGTCCAAATCAATTTGTAGTTGTTTGATCCTTATGGCTCTGATACCACTTTGTATGTAAAGGATCAGATTGTCAAACAAAGACTATGATCAAACAAGTCTATCAATTCAGGTGCGGAATCCCTGAATCGATTACGAAATGATAATATAATCAGCGAAACACACAAATCTCATTCAAAGCTTTCATTTCATTGATAAACATAATGATAATCACTACAAGATGTTGTTTACAATGATAGATAACAATTTCAGACTCAAAGACACCCTAGGGAAAGAACACACTCAAAGAGGGAAAACAAAATGACCAAAAGTTAAAGTTAAAAACTGATTCAGCCTATATATAGACCTGCACATTCAACCAATCGAATGGGCGAATGTGCAGGTTCGACCAAACTAAGTGGGCGAATCAACACACTATATAAACAAAATCTTCCTTCGACCTCTTGAGCTCTCCCTTCGACCTTCTTATCTACATTCGACCATTTATAATCCACCTTCGACCATCCGATGTGACAAAACAAAATTAGTATTCGCAATTCAATAGCATTAGTCGCACTTCGTGTATCTACAAGAAGAAAGCAAAACCAACATTCGAGCCGATGATGACTAAAGAGCATAAAAAGATTCTGCGTATCAAGCTGATGAACAAGACACTCGATTACCAACGTCAACAATCCAATTAATAGTCGAGGGAGAGTTTGTAGATGCATAATTGCGACTAGTGCATTGGATTGACAAAATAAAGTGTTTTGTCTATTAACAAGAGGTCGAAGGAAGAAATATGATAGGTCTAAGGTAGTTAACATGGTCGAAGGGAGAGGAGGCTAGACAGAAGACTGGTTCGAGCTGCCTTGAAGGTCGAAGGAGTTCATTCGACCTCATCGTGAGGTCGAATGTAGCTTACTATATAAGCTCAACTTTTGTTAACTTTATAACTTTTATTATTTTGAGTCGTGTGTCTAGTCTAGAATCTCTCTCTAGGTTTTAATCTTTTCTGATCTTGATTTATAAGCTTGTAAACCTAATTGTAAACATCTTTATCAAGTTATTAATGAGAATGATGATTGAAAAGGTATTTGTGTGTGTTTGATTCGACTCATATCATATTGTAAACAATCTAGGGTTTCCGCACCTGGATTTGTTAGACTTGTATGATCACCTAAACGTTTTTGTTAAAACCAATCCGTCTACAGTTTCAAAGTAATGTCTTAACTTGGTTGATGTCATATTTAAAGCTAAAATCAGTTTTTCAAGATGTAAATACCTAGTTTCAGCATCCAATAAAGTTTTACTTACATAATAGACAGGATGCTGTTGTCCTTCAAAGTCTTTTACCAAGACTGCACTTATTGCATTTCCAGAAACTCCAAGATATAGCTTGATTTGTTCTGGACTGGCTTCAATCCCTCTCTTGGTTACCAAGTATCCAAGAAATTTGCCAACACCAACTCCAAAATTGCATTTGGCAGGATTTAACATCATATTGTAAGCATCCAGGATTTCAAAAGCTTCTTTGAGATCCTGAAGATGGTCTTCAGCTTTTTTGGACTTTACTACCATATCATCGATGTAGACTTCCATTGTGTCCCCAATCTTTTCTATGAACATTATGTTCACCAGCCTTTGATATGTAGCACCTGCATTTTCTATGAACATTATGTTCACCAGCCTTTGATATGTGGAAGTGGAAATGGGTCTTTAGGACAAGCCTTATTGAGATCTGTGTAGTCTACATATACTCTCCACTTCCCATTTTTCTTTTGTACCACTACCACGTTTGCAAGCCATCTTGGGAATTTGACCTCCCTTATCATCTTGGACTTCAATAGTCTATCCACCTCTTCTTGTATGATGGCATTTCTCTCGGGTGTAAATTTTCTTCGTTTTTGTTGGATAGGCTTGAAGCTCTTGCCGATTCCATGCTTATGAGTATTGACATTTTTGGAGATACCAATCATATCCTCATGTTTCCACGCAAATGTCAACATTCTGCATTTTAAAAACAAGATTAAAGATTGTTCAATATCATTAGGGATGTTCTTACCGATCTGCACAGTGATATCCTTAATGTTTTCATCCAGGCCGGCTGCTTTGACATCTTGATCAGAATGTGCTTTGACATCCTGAGGATGGCACTGTGCATCTTGCTTTAATTGCTATGCTTGTCTTGATGAAGCCTTCATTGATGTTGTGTAGCAATCCTGGCTTCTTATGGGTCAGTGTTTACTTAGACGACTCCCCATGGAGTTGGCTGCTTTACACATTGGTGATATGTTGATGTTACTACTTTCATGTCATGTATCCAAGGTCTTCCCAGGATAACATTGTAGTAGGACAAAGAGTCTATCACGCAAAATCTTTGGATAGAATTTACCCCCTCGACATATACAGGCATTTTGATATCACCAACTGTGCTCTTGGTCTCTCCACTGAAGCCAACTAAGACTGATGACCTGGAAACTATTTCAGTTTCTGGGATGTTCATCCTCTTGAGAGCTTCTAGTTGAATTATGCTAACTGAGTTCCCACCGTCTATCAATATCCTGCGAACAAAATGGTTAGAAATATAAAATGTAATCACCAAACCGTCATGGTGAGGATCTAGAACATTTTCGCGATCTTCTTGTTTGAAGTTAATCACTTTACCATTTGTCAGGATAGCGGTCTTTGTGGGTTTTCTCTTTTCTCTGATTTCATTTCCTTTGCATGTATTTTGGCTACTGAGTAGGATGTTCCACAAATATCTGAACCTCTTGATATAAAATTAATGATGCCAGCATCTTTGGGTGGAGATGTTGCCCTTTCTGGAATACCATTGCTATCCTGAATCTTTGGTTTCTTTTTGCCTAGCAGATCCTTAAGATGGCCTTTACTTAGAAGACATGCTATTTCCTTTCTCAACGCAATGCAATCCTCAGTAATGTGGCCAAAATCTTCATGGAAGGCACACCATTTGGATTTGTCCTTCCATCCTGATTTGTTATCCTTCCTTGGCCATCTTGCTTTATCTCCAAGATCCTTCATAGCATACATCAATCCTATTAAATCCACAGAAAAACAATAATCTGAGAGTTTAGGACAATCCTCTTCATCGTCATCCTCAACCACATTGACCTTTTTGTTATCAGGTCTAGCATATGGTTTATGCTTGTAAGTTTCATATGTGGGAGTGGATTTTCGATTAGGATTGTTGTATCTTGAAGATGCTTCTATTCTCTCCTCTATCTTCTTGTCATCCTCAAGATGGGTGAATCTTAAAGTACTATTTCAAACTTCATCAAGATTCCTACAAGGGTTCATCACCAATTCTTTATAGAAAGGTGAATCCTTTTATAGTCCCATCTTGAAGGCTTGCACCGCTGTTGTGACATCTAGGTTCGGGATATCAAGTGCTTCCTTCCCAAACCTTGTGATAAACTCCCTTAATGATTCTACTGGTGGCTGTGTCACCCTGTATAAATCACTTGTCAAACGTTCAAATGTTCGACTACAAGAAAACTAGTTGTTAAACCTGTTAATTAAATGGGCAAAAGAAGTAATTGAATAGGGAGGAACACTTAGCAGCCATTTTAAGTCTAGACCAATGAGGGTAGAACCAAATCCTTTGCATAAGCATATTTCCTTGAGGTTGGCTGGAATGGGGTTTATCTCCATCCTTTACCTGTATTGTGCTACATGCTCTTTAGGATCGGTAGATCCATCATAAAGCTTCATGCTTGGAGTCTGAAATCTCTTAGGAATCTCAGCATCACATATTGGAGGTGCAAAACGAGATACCATGTGACATACTAAGGATACCTCAGGGATGGTTTGTATTAGCCCTGGTACACTAGACACCATATCCTTGATCTTTTGAAGCTCCCTTGACAATTGTGGACTTATACCTGTATCTTGCAAAGAAGCAATATCGTTAGTAGCAAAAGTACTTGAACTTAAATTGTTACCATTGTTGTATCCTCGGGATGGTCCAGTGGCATATTCTCGAGATAGCTATACAGCATATCCTCGAGATGGCTCGGTAGTATATCCTGGATCTCTAGCTGTTGCCATCCTGGGTAGTATATCCTGTAGTAGTCTCAGGAGTAGAAGATCCAGTATTCATGGGAGTGAAGTCTCCTTGATGAATGCCCCAAGAGATGCTGGAATTGAAATCCAAACCTTTAACGATGTTTTGAGAGATTGTATTTCTCTTATCAGCATCTGGTTGGTATCCTGTTGTTGCTTCATATGATCCTTTACCATTGCAAACATGGAAAGGAGCTCATCATTTGATACGAAAACAAGGAGTAGATCTAAATGTTCCCACCCCATGTCTAGCAGTATTTGGAGGAACATTTCGGGTAACTTATCCAGAAGTTTTAGGATAGGCAGGAGGAGGTGGTAGAGTCACATTTCTGGTAGAGGTTGTGGATGGTGTGGAAGAAGACATGGATTTTAGGTTTGAGACCATAGTTGTCAAGATTTTTGAAATGAGTTGTGTGAGAAGCAATTTTAATAAAGTTTTTGTTAAAAATAGCACCACTTGCCTCACTTTGGGCGTCAAATTGTTTTGGTCAAAAATTACTTGATAAAAATAACTTTGTATTCCAAATTAGTAAATGTGAGGTAGAGTGCTAAATGTGTGAAAAATGTTAAATACTTAGTGTTATTTTTAAGATGGCACTTTAGGATAACAAAGAAATGGTAATATGACAACTATGCTCAGGATGGCAAAGAATATGTTCATGATGGACAGTTATATCATGATAATGTAACTGTAAGACACAAGACTATTGTAACTGACTATAAATGAAAGAAAGCAAGCAAACAACACTCGATATACGAGGAAACCCCTTGATCACTTGATGATCGCCGGAAAAAAACCTCGAGATAAGTCTAAGCCCCTGCCTTGTTTGTTAATATTAAAAAATGGTAAAAGGGTGTTACAACTTTTGATGATTGATGAACGACTAAGATTACAATGATTGTGTAATGTGTGTGAGTATAAGGTTTTCAGCTAAATATCAAGTGAACCTGAAGTGTCCGATTTCGTTCGTCGATCCCCTCTTAATAATTACACGAAAATTAAATAAGAGATCCCATGATATCCACCGTCTTCAATGAGCTCGTGGACTGTTTCAGATGACCGTTGAGGCTGTATCAACTAAGTTATATGTTGGTATAACAGTTTCCTTGTTTTCGCCTTGCATTCAACATTTGACGGTTACACTTTGACCTATTCTTTAGGCTTGGACTTGCTTTACACGTACAGCTCTTACATCCTCAGCTTCTTTGACTTTTCAAGACAATATAGCCGTTGGAGAAGAGTTACAAGTATCGAACATTGATTGATTGTACCTGCAATAATATTAGAACAAGATAATCTATTAGTCTATCCTCAGAATGCACAAGAGTCAGAGTACTGTTACATCCTGAAGTCTGCTTAGTCTTTCACTATCTGAGGATGTCACATAGAATACTTGAGGTAAGTAAATCCATCCTGAGGATTTCACCACCAATAATCATCATCCTCAACCACATTGACCTTTTTGTTATCATTCTTAGCATAAGGTTTATGCTTGCAAGATTCATATGTGTGTGTGGACATTTGATTAGGATTGTTATATATTGAGGATGCCTATATCCTCTCTTGTATCTTCCTGTCATCCTCAAAATGGATGAATCTTAATGCTCTATTTCTAACTTCATCAAGATCCCTACAAGGGTTCATCACCAATTCTTGGTAGAATGGCGAATACTTTTGTAGTCCCATCTTGAATGCTTGTACTGTAGTTGTGACATCTAAGTTTGGGATGTCCAGTGTTCCTTCCCAAATTTAGTAATATACTCCCTTAATGATTTTCCTTGTGGTTGTGTTACCCTATATAGATCACTTGTTAAATGTTCAAATGTACAGCTACAAGAAAATTAGTTATTAAACATATTAATCAAATGAGCAAATGAAGTAATAGAGTAAGGAGGAACACTTAGCAGCCATTTCAAGGTTGGACCAGTAAGGGTGGATCTAAATCCTTTGCATAAACATGCTTCCTTAAGGTTAGCAGGAATGGGATTTATCTCCATCCTTTTCCCTATATTGAGTCACATGTTCTTTAGGATCCTATGACATGCTAAGGATACTTCAGGGATGGGTTGTACTATCTCTAGCACACTAGACACCATGCCTTGATCTTTTGAAGTTCTCTTGCCAATTGAGGGCTAATACCTGTATCCTGCATGGAAAAATTATTAGTAGTAAAAGTATTATTATTCACATTGTTACCATAGTTGTATCCTCGAGATGGTTCAAATGTGCATCCTGGATCTCTAGTAGTTGTCATCCTGACTGTCGAGGTAATTTCAGGAGCAATACATCCTGGATTCATAGGGATAAAATCTCCCTGATTATTGCCCCCAGAGATGGTAGAATTGAAATCCAAGTTCTCGGGTTGTATAGGAGTCACTACTTCTTCAACTGGTCTCTTTGAGGATATTTTGAGATATTGAATTTCTCTCATCAACATTTGATTACTTTCATGTTATTTCTTCATTTGATCTTTTACCATTGAAAACATGGAAAGGAGCTCATCATTTGACACAAAAACAGGAGGATTAGATCCAGATGTGCCCATTCCAGATCTAGGATTAGTTTGAGGAGTACTCTGAACAACATGATCAGAGGTCTTGGAGAATGCAGGGGGAGGTGGTAATGTCACATTTTTGGCAGAGGTTGAGGATGGCATGGATTAAGGCACGTATTTTGGGTTTGAGGCCAGAGTTGTCAATATTTTTAAAATGAATTGATTTAGAATAAATTTAACAAAGTTTTTGTTAAAAATAACACCACTTGCCCCATGGTGGGTGCCAAATTATTTTGGTCAAAAATTATTAAGTAAAAACAATTTTGTATTCCAAATCAGAAATGTGAGGTAGAGTGCTAAATACGTTTGTAATGTATGAAA
Source organism: Ambrosia trifida (assembly GCA_028751855.1). Taxonomy (NCBI): domain Eukaryota; kingdom Viridiplantae; phylum Streptophyta; class Magnoliopsida; order Asterales; family Asteraceae; genus Ambrosia; species Ambrosia trifida. The sequence continues at coordinate 55,709,594 of CM054128.1, read as the reverse complement.
ATCAGTTATATCTTAAGGATGTTACGTTCAGGATATCAAAGAAACAATTATTGACAACTATGTTCAGGATAACAAAGAAAATGGTCAGGATGGACAGATATATCCTGGGGATGTCACTGTCTAGCACAAAAGTATAACAAATGAATATGAATGAAATGTAATAAGACAACAACACTCGATGTACGAGGAAAACCCTTGATCAGTGATGATCGCCAGCACAAAACCTCGGGAGCTTACAAGGAAAACCTTTGTTTGTTAATATTAATATGGTAAAAAGGTATAACTTTGGAAATGGGATGAATGATCTACTATGAATACAATTCAATGTAGTGTGTGTGAGCTTATGGAAAGTATGAATTCAGGTGATACGAACTGAGTATCAAGTGCTAAGTGTCAAGTGCCGAATGTAAAAGGTGCCCTAATTTCGTTCATCACATCCCTATTTATAGTATTAAGCATTAAACAAGATATCCCTAAAAATCAGCTATGCTAGGATTGTTTCAGCTCAACGTCTCTCTTTTGAATGAGTTCCCAGCCATTACACCACTTCCTTCCGAGATATTCGCCTATATTTAATCTTGGACAGTTACAATTAGACCTCTTCTTCATCAAGGACTTGAGCCACATGTTATTTTCTTCTCCTTTGACTTACAATAGGTCAATAAAGCCGTTGGGGCATTGTCATAAGTCTTTGACTTAGAATAGGTCAATTAAGATAATTCATTAGTCAATCCCCAGGATGTACATAGGATGATCCACAGTTACATCCTGAACCATGTTCTGCGTTTAGCATCCTGAGGATATCAAAGGATAAATACAAGTTAGCAATATCTTGAGGATTTCACCCCCAACAGTTATGCCAAGGACATAACGTTCAAATTTTTTGGGGAAAATTGTTGGGGCTGGATATTCTGGGGATGTTTTTATTAGTATTATTAAATATACATCCTCGTAATGAATAATGTAATGTTATGTTCAGGATATAGTTGTATGGAATTTGTAGGTTATATTCTGAGAATGACTAACGATCTTCATTTATTAAAAATTCTTTGTGCAGGTCAAAAAGTAACTGAATTGCAAAAGATTTGGTCTTGCTTGAATCTTATAAGACTTGGTTTGTGACCGTTGAAGGACGTATGGAAGAACTCTAACGGCTATGAAGACTTAGTATAGTCCATCCCGGATTAATAGGAATGCTAGTTACTTTCCATTTTTGTATAAATAGGGACTTGGGACAATCATTTAGGTTCACTCTAAGATTTCTTATTATAGCTGATACTCTTACTACACTCATTACACACTAGATCTTTGTAACACTTAGTCGATCGTCCACTTGTTTCCAATGTTGTACCACTAATTCTTTTTAATAAAACAAGGCAGGGGCGTTTGACTCCTCCCGAGGTTTTATGCCAGCGATCTAGATTGATTAAGGGCTTTCCTCGTGCATCTCGTCTTCCTTTTTGCATTATTTCCTATATTTTTGTTCATTTCATCCCGAGGATATCATTGTGATTAGATCTAATATTACAGTGATATTCTGAGGATATTTATTTATAGCTGTCAATGTTTTTACTTTTATTACCTTTATTGTAATTTTCTAAGGATATCTTTAACTCTCAATTTTAGGTCTTATCAACAATATTATAGGACACTACCTCACTTTACTAATTTGGAATACAAAATTCTCTTGTTAATTTTGGATCAAAACAGGTATTAACAAACATTATATACGGTCTATTACTAAGTGGGCCACATGTCCTAACCCAATCTCAAACACTAAACTAAGCCTGATAAATATAAACATGTTTGATAAAGACAAGCATAAACCTATACAATTTCTGGGCTTTACAATACCCCCTAGGTTTATTATCCAAGCAATTGACCAGACTGCCCTACATCTCAACTTCGATGCGTTAAGTTTATTATCCAAGTGATCGACCGGGCTGCCCTACATAACACATCCCACAGAAATTTGTGATGCATGTGTGGCGGGGAAGCAAGTAGGAGGGAAGTTTCCAAAAGAAGTAAAGTACCATGCAACTAAACCACTCGAGTTAGTTTATGTGGACTTTTATGGAGCTGTCACGCCAAATACTCAAGTCCACAATCAATACATGTTGCTTATCGTGGACGATTTTAGTATATTCATGTGGGCTTACTTGGTTAAAACAAAGGACCTAGTTCGAGGGATTCTCATCGAGCTTATTACAAGTATTGAAAAGAAGCTTGGTATAAAACTAAGATATCTAAGGACCGATAATGGATGAGAGTTTACCTCACAAGTATTAAGAAAGTTTTGCAAAGATAAAAGTATAACTCGGCAACTCACGGCTCCATAAACTTAGCAAAACAGAGTAGTTGAAAGGCATAATCAGCCTGTGATAAAAACTACTTAGTGTCTCTTAAAGGCAATGATGGTACCACAACTTTCCGTGCAGAAGTTGTTATGCACTCAGATTTTCTTTTGAACCGTTCACCAACAAAGGTGTTAAAGAAATCAACCCCATATGAGAAACTGAAGGGAAGTGAGCCGGATTTCTCGTATGTTAAAGTGTTTGGTTGTGTAGGGTATATCAAAATCTTATCACCCAGACTAAGAAAGTTGGATGATAGGGGCTCGTTAACGGTTTACTTGGGATCTCAAACTGAAATGGGGAATAACACACATCGGATCTATGACCCGGTAAAAGGACGGGTACATATAGCTCGAGATAGGGACGTAGAACTCAAGGAAATAGAGGGATACGATGGGAACAATTACTTGTCTCAAGTTGCATTGCTAGATTAAGCCTGGACCAACTTCATAATTGTGTCCGAAGGACATGACATTAATAAAGAGCCCACAACACAAACTGAAACCATGGATGAGCCAGCTATGAATGCCGAGCCCATGACCAGCCCGGAAGAACAAGACGAAGGGGCCCAGATTTCGAGCCCAATAAGCCATGGATCAGGCCTGGAAGATAGTAACATTCCCAGTGAAAACACACAACCTTAAAGGTGGACTTGCGCATCAGTACTTCCAAAACGATTTGTTGATTTCGAAGTGGAGGAAGTACTAAGATTAACACAACAATTGAGTGAGGATGACCAATTTCTGCTTTCCTCAGTCGATGAAAACCAATAGTGTTTCAAGAAGCTATTAAAGAAGCTCATTGGAAGAAAGCCATGGAAGAAGAAATCTCATCAATTGAAAGGAACAAGACTTGGGAGCTTGTTGAACCACCACCTAAAGTCAAGCCAATCGAAGTAAAGTGGGTCTTTAAAGTAAAAAAAACACGCACAAGGAAGACTTTCAAAGTACAAGGCCCGGCTTGTTGCAGAAGGATATGTACAAAGATACGGGATCAACTATGAAGAGGTTTTTCCTCCGGTTGCTAGAATTGAAATGGTTCGGTTCTTTTTATCGCTAGCGGTGAATTATGGGTGGGATGTACATCATTTAGATGTGAAGTCGGCATTTTTACACGGGGAGTTAAAGGAAGAAGTATTTGTAACTCAACCCAAAGGTTTCATAAAACGGGACCAAGAGCATCAAGTGTACAAGTTAATCAAGGGATTGTATGGCTTGCAAAAATTACCAAGAGCATGGAATACTAAACTTGATCTAGTGTAAAGAGAGTTCGGTTTTTCTCGATGCAAAAAAGAACAAGTTGTATATCGAAGGTGTGTAGGTCATCGCTTGTTAATTGTTGGAACATTTGTCAATAATTTGATTGTTACCGGTGCATCCGTGAAAGAGATAAAAATGTTCAAAACGCAAATGGAGGCCAAGTTTGAGATAAGCGATCTTGGAAAATTACAATATTATATTGGGATCAAGGTCAATCAAAGTGGAAAAGGAATTTCTCTCAAGAAAATAGGATATGCAACAAAAATTTCGAAGCAATTTGGAATGTGGGATTGCAACTCAACGCAGTTCCCATTGGACCCAGGATTGAAGCTATCAAAAAACGATGAGGGACCAGAGATCGATCCAACTGAGAGTAGAAGGAGGGTTGGAAGTCTACGATATTTAACCCATACCTGACCCGATCTTAGCTTTGCGGTTAGTTTTGTGAGCCGTTTCATGCAAATGCCAAGAAAGACCAATAAGCAAGCTGTGAAGCAAGTACTAAAGTATGTGAAAGGTAGTCTTAACCTTGGAATCCTATACCTGAAAGGAGGGAGCCGAAAACTATATGGGTTTAGTGATAGTAGCTGCGCAATGGATATGGATGATGGAAAGAGCACAACGAGGATAGTGTTCTATTACATCAATGCGCCAATTACTTGGGTTTCTCAGAAACAAGGGACGGTGGCATTTTCATCTTGTGAAGCAGAGTTCAAGGCGGCCACACAGGCAGCTTATCAAGCACTATGGCTTAGGGATTTAATATCAGAAGTAACATGTGAGAAGGAAGAAAAGGTGACACTCAAAGTTGATAATTCATCCTCAATTAAGTTGATGAAAAATCCGGTATTCTTCGGTAAAAGTATGCATATCCATACTCGGTATCACTTCATAAGGGAATGCATTGGGCGAGAGCAAATTCAAGTGAACACGTTAGTGGGAATTTGCAAAGAGCGGGCATTCTAACCAAGGCTAAAGTTCATTGAAATGAAAGGACTCATTGGAGTCACAAGATTATGGGGCGATTGAAGACTTAATCTTGTGTAGGTTTTGGTAAAAAAAGGAACCAACCTACAAACATGGGAGATGCTTTTTGAGATAGTTTTTTTGCATCCTAGTATAAGTCAAATAGGTTTCTTATTTAGATAGAGATTATTGTTTAGATAAGTATTATTATTCCTTGGTGACCAGTGATTGTAGGCTTATATATAGATGGACCTTATGTAAGTTATTTATTCATTCAATAGTAAGAACAAGTTTTGGCTTAATCAATTATGCCTTTGGTATCGATTGTCTAACAACTAATCAATAAGAATAAGTTTTGGCTGTAAACGAGCCGGGCCTGGTCGAACAAGGGTGGTTTCAAGCTTGACCGCAAAATTAAATGAGGTAGCTTGGCTCGGCTGAAACACGATATTGAAGTGAAACATGCCTAAGAACGAGCCTACGAGCCGAGCCGAGCCGAGCTTGGGCTCAGTTACAAAATGAGTCAGCTCGGCTTATATTGTTTCAAATCAAGTTTTTTTAGTTAGATTTATTCAAGCTTTTTTCGAGTGAGCTACGAGTCGAGCTGCGAGTCGCGAGCTTTGGTAACATCCCTAGACATTTGTGTGGTGTTTATGAGGATTTTGGGTTAATATGTAACTGCAAAATGTTTTTGGTTTGCGATACATTTGGAAAGAAATGGGTGATGATTGTGTATAAGTTTCTTAGGTTGTTGTTTGATGTGGTTTAAGAAACACCATTTACATTTATCATTATTAGATACAACAATAATAATAATATCTATTATGTAGTTGTATATTTATCACTAATCCTTTATATTAGACGACTTAAATTGGTCAAACTTGATTTTATTGTTAAAAAACTGAATATGTGAGAATGTAAAAGGAAAATGAGAAAAATGAAAATTACAACTCATAAATACATAATTTGGAAATATATAAACAAAATAACAGTGATTTACATTTTATTATAAATATGGTATAGTTTAAATCATGAAAACGTATGAGGTTGATGAAACGAATAAGAAATGTATCAAAAAGAGTATGGAAAATGAAATCAGGTAAATTTGAAAAGGATAAGGATTTGCATATAAGTTAAAGGATACACGGTAAGGTTTAGACTGAAAACAAAAATTAAGGAATTTATAGAATTGTGTCATGTGTCCCCTAGAATTGACTATGTATTACTAATATAAAATTGTGTCATTTTTGTTTGTTTTCTTCAATTAACATTTGCCAACTCAACTATATCATTTACATTCCGGCAATAGTGTACACATTATAGGGGAATATTTCAACTTTCTTATTCAACCAATAAAATCTTAATTGTTTTTAGTTTATGTGATTTTGAAATGGGGATGGTTATTGTACAAGATATCTTTATCATACGAAGTGTAGGAGACAGAGGTATTATAGAAAGATCAAATATTGTTAGTTTATAAACTCGCTTCTCCCACAATTGAGTGAATAGCCAAAATCACCCCTGAGATGTTCTCACTTTTGCTAGATCCATCCAAAAAAATTATTTTTATCACCTAGACCACTAAGGTTTCCCAAACGTTTCCTGTGGGTCCCGATCCATAGATGTATGTTTAGGTTGGGAAGAGGAGATGTGGCTCTTCATCCGCACACAGCTTATGGAGGAGATGGATGTTAACAGAGACCGGTGGGAGCCAAATTTTAACAGTCTAGATCGCAGTTGGTACAACTCACTATACACGTCATTAAATTGGACTAGAGTGGGACAAGCCCCGGACACCCATTGGATGGAGATGCCCTCCACAGAATTGCTCAGAAATTTGGGGTTGTTGCTCAATTTTTATCTCCTGGTGGTCACAGTGAGACTTACTTCCCTATGTTCGATGGTCCAGGCAATATCGAAGACCATGCGTTCATATCGTTTGCTTTTGTTAACAAAAAACATTACATCGCGGTTGAGTTAGCAAAAGGTGCTCCAATGCCAAGATTGAATATGCAATGGAGTGAATTTCGATCTGAACAGGCAAGTGAGTGGGAGACGTTATATGAAAATCGTATACAAAGGGTGCGTAAAAGAACATAATACTTTGACTTAACCTAGCTTATTGTATTTTACTATTTTTATCTTGTATACTGAATTAATTAACGGAAAAAAATTGTTGTATACGCTAATTTATACTTATGATAAGAATGTACTTTTTTTATAAAAAAAACACAAATATCAAGCTTATAATATATAAAACACACTAAAGATTAAAAAAAAAAAATGTATCTCAAAGGGTAGTGGAGGCCACAATGGGCCGTGGAGGCCAAAAATTTGAAAAAAAAAACGGGACGTGGAGGCCCCCACGACTCGTCCTATAAACCATTCGACGACCTGTCTAGGCCTCAATGGCCCTTATTTTGACCAAGCTTCCCCAAGAAGCTTCCTATAAAATAAAATTTAAAAAAATTATATATGTCCACGGCCAGTGGGAAAACTCTGAAAACTCAAAAGGGGTCGGCCCTTCCAGATCTACCACGACCACACAACCACTTCTCCTCTAACCTCTCTCTCTAACCTCCCCCCCCCTCTCTCTCTCTCTCTCTCTCTCTCTCTCTCTCTCTCTCTCTCTCTCTCGCCGCCACCATCCACCCTCCTCCACCATCCTCACCATCACAACCACCAGATCCCCCCTCCTCTACATCACCACCACCACCGTCGACCCCCCTCACCCCTCCTCCGCCCTCCTGCACCCTCCTCCGCCTCTCCACCACCACTGACTTCTCTCTCCACCACCCGTTGAGGCCTCCATGACCCACAACACCACCACCACTACATAACCCACCACCACCACCACCATAGGTATTATTATTGTTATTGTTACTAGTAGGATTGCACGCGCGTTGCTGCGGGTATTTTTTGGTTATCTAAGGGTGTAGATGGGTCGGTTTGGCTTGGTTCGGTTTTTACAAAAAATCATAACCATATCCATAACAAACTTCGGTTATGGTTATTCGGTTATAGTTATTTCGGTTATTAACCAAAAAAAAAACTAAAACTAACTTTACGCCCAGCTTGCTATGCTGTATGTGGGTAATGATTGTATTGGGGCTACCACCGGAGTGCAGCAAGGAGATCCTTTGGGGGCCCTTCTTTTTGCTCTTGCCTTACATCCTCTCATCATGCGGGTTCAGGAACAGTGTAATCTCCCGTTCCATGCTTGGTATTTGGATGATGGGACGATTATAGGCAACGCAGCTGCGGTTGCTAAGGCTTTAGACATTATCAACGTGCATGGGCCATCTCTGGGGCTTCATCTCAATATTAAGAAAACAGAGGTCTTTTGGCCGACGTGTGACGGGTTGAAAAACCGGGAAGGGCTTTTCCCGACAGGGATTGGTAGACCTAATAAAGGGGTTAAGCTCCTTGGTGGGGCTGTTAGCCGAGATCCTGCCTTTATCGGGGAGTTGGCAGGGCGGCGGGCTACGAGTGGGGTTGCCCTCATAAAACTACTGCCCCGCCTTAGAGATCCCCAGAGTGAACTCCTGCTGCTCAGGTCATGCATGGGGGTTGCTAAGCTACTTTTTGGGTTACGAACTTGCCAACCCCACTTCATGGTGGGTGCGGTATCCCTTTTCGATGATGGTCTCCGCGAAGCTATTGAAGATATAGTTGTGTGTGGCGGGCCCTTCTTCGGGGACCTCCAGTGGCGCTTGGCATCCTTGCCAATGCGTTTAGGTGGTTTGGGCCTACTTTCAGCTCGAGATGTTGGTCTATGCCTTTGTGGCGTCCAGAGCTCAGTCTTAGGAACTTCAGGATCATATCCTCCGAAACAGTGGGGTCATTGGACTAGACCCAGACTATCAACAGGCGCTCGAACACTTAAATGTCTATCTCCCGGATTTTGATATTGGCGGTTTTTCTAACAAGAACACCATCCCCCAAAGCCACAAAAAACTTTGGCGAATGCTCTTTTTAGCAAAACTGCTCAGAGCCTGGGAGAAGTTTTTGAGTTATCCACTCGCCAAAAGGCGGTGATTGAATGCCTAAAGGGTCCTCATGCTCAGGATTTTTTGACCGTTATCCCGATTGAGGGTTTGGGTCAATGCATGTCTGCAGTAGAGTACAGGGCTATACTCAAGTACCGATTGATGATCCCTATGTACCCGGAAGATGAAACATGCCCCATCTGCCGTAAAACCTGCATGGATAAATACGGGGAGCATGCAATTCATTGCAAGGAGCTCCCTGGGTTCAAATATCGGCATGACTGGGTGAGGAATGTTTTGTGGGATATCTTGAGAAGAGCTGGGATCTCTACCAAAAAGGAGGCCCCTGTTAACTTCCTCACAGACCCCACGGAGGGGAGATCCACCCTACGACCAGCAGACCTGCTTGTCTTTGGTTGGGAGAGAGGGAAACATGCCTGTGTGGACCTCACCGGGGTATCTCCGCTGGTTGGGTTACGGGAAACAGGGTTCATAGCTGGGCAAGCATCAAGAAAGGCGGAATCAAAGAAAGTAGATAAACATGCTAAAGCTTGTGCAGATAACCAACATGTCTTTATCCCTCTGGCTTTCGACACCTTTGGCTCCCTGGTGCCAGAAGCTATTCGTTTCTTGACCAGGGTCCAACAGGTTGTCCATAGCAATGTTTCATCCCCAGGGGGCAAGGTTTTGTCTTTAGTAGACTAGGGTTTGCAATTCAAAAAGGGGTGGCGGCGCAGCTTGTTGCCCGTCTACCTGCTATCATGATGTAACTTCCGTATTTTGTTTTAAAAAAAAATTAGAAAAAAAAAAAAAAAAAAAAACTAACTTTAGGGTAAAGTATAAAATTAAAAGTCAATGGGTCTAGGAAAACCGAAACCTACAAAGTTGTACTTAGTTTGTGCTACTTTGTACAAGGCAATCAGACTACATTTTCTAGTTATACTACCAATGTGTGATTCCTTTTAATAAGATATTAACAAAAAAACATACTTATCCTTTGATTATAATTTTAATTCGTCACAAAAAGAGCATTACGTCAAGATCATTTTGTTAATAACATACTTTTATTATAGTAAAAACCTCTACATAGTTAATGTAAAACATAAAGTTAACATTACAAGTACGGTTCGGTTATATTGGTTAACCAAAACTTCATAGCCATAACCATAAGCGATCAGTCGGTTAAAGAAATTTAATAACCATAACCATTGGTTATGTTGGTTATCGTTTAAAATCGGTTTGATTATGTCGGTTATGGTTAGATTATCGGTTATGGCGATTAATTTGCTCACCCCTAGTGTCATCCATATTATTTGCTTTAGGCACCAACCATGATGACTTCCTTAAAAAAGGCTTTCAAATATAAAATTGCTTCAAACTGAAGCATCTTGATTCGGTGATCTAACGCTGACGTTATTCAAAACCATAGTTATCAGCCAAACTTTTTCGTTAGAACGGAACGTAAAGCATCTATTATCCAAAGGTGTTTTCTTAAAGAAAAGAACTCAAATTTGTGTTTTTTTTAAAGAAAAAAAAAAGATAAAAATAATATGTATGTTGTATATTAAGGGGATGGGTAAGAAGAACTTCGCTAAACTATGATGTTCAAATGTCCGTGTAATAAGACATTTACTTTATCATAAACAATATTTTATTTGAAAAAAAATAAATCAATACATGTAACACATTTGATATGTATAAAACACAAAATTAAGATGAGGTTTGAGCAAGATAGTTTATTGGGGTTTTGGTTGGTTCAACAATGCTTGAAACACAGGCTATGTGTGGAGCAGCAGAACTACTAGAACTTGAACTAGTTAGAAATGAAGATGTACCACCATGATATAATTCTGGATTCTGAGGAACTTGTGCTCTTTTTGCTTTCCTCTTCTCTTCCATCTCTTTGTTCTTAAGCTTCTGAATGAATTCATTGATGGTCCAATATTGGTATGCGTCTTTCTCCTTCAGAACCTCAATGTGTTGAATCCAGTATTGTAACACCCCAACCGATGGCGGAAACATCGGGATGTCACGTATTGATGATTGTTCAGTAGCTCATGGTAAATAATAAGTTTCAATAAAGGATTTAAATAAATTACATACAATTGTTCTAAGAATTTGTACATCAAAATAAAAAAAATACTAGCTACGCATCTTCAAGAATTAACTCTAATCTTCGAGCATGTTATAACCTGAAACATGTTAAGTTTGAAAATATTTTGGGTCAACAAAAGTTGGTGATAATACATAGGTTTTGCATATAGTTGAAAACAAGATGTTGTATAGCAATCATAGTTGAAGTATAAATATGAGTAATGATAGAATATGAGTCCGACATTTAACAATGCGTCTTTTGTACAATCAAACCTTGTGTCGACTGAGACCTAACTCGCAAGTTAGTAAAAGTGTAACTGTTATCGATCATCCCTGAATTTACGCGGGGGGGATGGGTTTGTCGGACCTATAGATCTATTATTGTGTATCGTTGGCTTGTACGGAGTTAATGATTATGCTAGAATAATTGTGCTTACCATAGTAATGTTTAAGACATAATGCAACATAGAATAACACATAGACACTTATGTTGAATTGTAAATTGATGTTGTAACATGTTTCACCCCAAAATAGTGAAATGGTAAAAAGGGGCTATGTAAACTCACCTTAGGTGCATAATGAGTTCGTGCGTTATATTGAGCGTGCAAACACTTAGTAATAATGCCTTGGAAAACTCGGAACTAGCTAGAGGAGATAATGATGGATGAAAACCTTAGTATATGGGAGATGGGATAATAATGTTTTTTTTTATTGAATGGTATAAAGAGTTGAATGGTAGGCTATAGTATTTATAGTGTAAAATTTGGAGTTGTAATTAGGGATTACTTTGACTAGGCTAGAATTTAGGAACAACTTTGACTTGACTAGAAGACCATATTTACTAACACTTTGACTTGACTAGGAGACCATAATTACTAACACTTTGACTTGACTTGACTAGGAGACTACGTTTGACTTTTCAGGTTTGACTAAGGGACCTTGAAAGGTTTTAAGTTTAATTGGTTTTAATTAACATCACAAAACACCAAATGGTGTAGTGGTTTGTGTGGTGTGGTTAAGGTTTAGCCCGCCAGGGACTCGGGTTCGAATCCTGGCACAGGCAAACATTTTTTTTTAACGTTTTTAAATCCGAATTTTTAATACAATCCAATTTAATATTGATTATAAGTCATTATTTAAACAAAAAAAATTAACAAAATGGATGGTAAAGATACTGTAAACATGAATTGGATGAATAAACGAGGGAGTTCTATATATATATATATATATATATATATATATATAAAGAATGTTTGTGTGATGTTACAGTCTCCCCTACTTTTAGGAACTTCGTCCCGAAGTTTATTTTAAGAAGAAACATTTGAATAGGGTTGAGGATAGTTAGGGTGACTATGGTTCAGAGTAGGGTAAGAGTTTAAAAAAATGTATAAGATAACCATAAATGCTAGATGGACTACCAAATAACTAGGGTTTGTTATTGGTCTGACCCTACAGTATCATTTTCCACGTATCATTAGTGTTTATATATAGGGTGTACCGCAGCTAACCCATCACACCTCTGATACATCGAAAACATACGGGGTATCTCCCAAAACCTTAATAGAATTTCACACTACCTTAATATACCTGTAAATTCATGATTACGTTCCGGACCGCAATCACCAATTTACCTTACATTAGGGTTTTGCGTCCTTCTATGACTCTAAGCACACATGTAAGTAATGCAAAATAGCCTTGTGATTGAATCATATACAATGTATCCAAAAATAAGTCCAACTGTTGAGCAGGAAAAAGACCTCTACCAGTCAGTGAGTAAGAACCTCTACCGATTGTTGAGCAGGTGCGATAGCCTCTACCAGTCGTTGAGCAGGTTGTAGGGCCTCTACCGACTGTTGAGCAGGCATGATGACCTCTACCAATCGTTGAGTAGGTTATTTGGTACTCTACTAACTGTTGAGCAAGTACTTCATCCTCTATCAGTTGTTTAATTAAGTGTACCAATTATTACATACATGAATTGCAAATTGATAATATGTACATGTAAGCAATCAAGTATCAAGTATAGCATACGAGTTGTAATAGAGTTTCCCTAGACAAGGTTAATGACTCTAGGTGTGTCTATAGCAAATAGTTTATATTCCATGAATTCTAGTTTCAAATGTTCAAATATGGTAGATAGTCGAATCCTCATGTATAACTAAGGATTATGTTTGATGCAACACACAATCAAGTTTCAATAGTTTGGTTATCATGGGTAACTAGCTCATGTGTGAGAAGGTGAAGGATATGAATTTAGTTCTTGAGAGGATGATGAAAAATCTTGAAGCAGAATCAAGGTTGTGAGAGATAGTGAATGTGAAGATAGTTGATAAAGAGTTTATTTTATAGTAAGGAGATTATGTAGCAGTGTAAATTTTGGGGTTTGGATCAAATGTTATAATCAAGTGTATAAGAAAACATGATTGTGGTATATGCCAAATATTGTAAAAATTTGAACAAGTTGAAAATGAGTGAGTGTCGATGGAGAATTTAGAGACTAGATATTATTCCTATGGATAAAAAAAAATCTTATTTTCAAAATTGGTTTTATACATAAAGCAAAAGTTGTTAAATAGTACAAGCTAGGTGGGCTTTGATTAAAATATTCCCGTTAGTTGGAGATTTCAAACATGACATTAGGTTTTGAAGATCAAGGTTCTATTAAGTGATTTTTAATAGGTTAAAGCATTATATAGAAAATTGTTTGTTACGTCAATAAATAAACAATTGAATTTAAGTTCGAGGACATCTTTTGACAAAAATATGTACTTTGTAAAGTTACTAGGTAATGAAAATACAACAAGATTTAGAAATCTTTAGTTTGTGCTAAGGTATGAGGTTATATTTTTTAAAAAAATAAGTAACATGTGGAGAAATGAAATAATATGATTTGGGTAGGGTGTTGAATATTTAAAAAGTGGCTAAGATGGTAAGGTGAAGTGTGATTGTGAAATCCATAGATGGTTATGAAATGAGATTGATTTAAGCTGTAAAATTTTGAGATTTTAGAGCTTAGTTTAAGGAAAGTGAGTGTAATCATTTATTCATTAATTAAAACGAATAAATGAAAACGTTGACTTATCAAAGATTCTAGATTCTAATAACATAGTGAAGACATACTTTAGCCTATAAGTGAACACTCATCCCGCGAATACCCAGGTAGGCATCCGAGTCCCTCGTCTGATTGGGATTTATGCACAATGCCAGTCCTAGACAGAAAACTCAGAATACAGGCGTTCACCCTTCCAGATTGCACGTGTACGTTATTAGAATATAGAGCTTCGACGAGATTTATAAGGTATTTCAGGTTAGGATCTGAGAATTTTGTTCCAGTTATGGAGAGCAAACATCTTGTAGGGACTAAAGTAAGGATAAGAAGTAGGATAGAGAATAGAAACAAGTAAGGTTGCAAGTAAAAGGAGCAAGTACTGGTTAAAATCCTATGGTTATAGACTAGATTATTTTTTTTCTAATAACCTAATTCCCTATAACCTGGCTCTGATACCAATCTGTAACACCCCAACCGATGGCGAAAACATCGGGATGTCACGTATTGATGATTGTTCAGTAGCTCATGGTAAATAATAAGTTTCAATAAATGATTTAAATAAATTACATACAATTGTTCTAAGAATTTGTACATCAAAAAAAAAAATACTAGCTACGCATCCTCAAGAATTAACTCTAATCTTCGAGCATGTTATAACCTGAAACATGTTAAGTTGGAAAATATTTTGGGTCAACAAAAGTTGGTGAGAATACATAGGTTTTGCATATAGTTAAAAACAAGATGTTGTATTGCAATCATAGTTGAAGTATAAATATGAGTAATGATAGAATATGAGTCCGACATGTAACAATGCGTCTTTTGAACAATCAAACCTTGTGTCGACTGAGACCTAACTCGCAAGTTAGTAAAAGTGTAACTGTTATCGATCATCCCTGAATTTACGCGGGGGGATGGGTTTGTCGGACCTATAGATCTATTATTGTGTATCGTTGGCTTGTACGGAGTTAATGATTATGCTAGAATAATTGTGCTTACCATAGTAATGTTTAAGACATAATGCAACATAGAATAACACATAGACACTTATGTTGAATTGTAAATTGATGTTGTAACATGTTTCACCCCAAAATAGTGAAATGGTAAAAAGGGGCTATGTAAACTCACCTTAGGTGCATAATGAGTTCGTGCGTTATATTGAGCGTGCAAACACTTAGTAATAATGCCTTGGAAAACTCGGAACTAGCTAGAGGAGATAATGATGGATGAAAACCTTAGTATATGGGAGATGGGATAATAATGTTTTTTTTTTTATTGAATGGTATAAAGAGTTGAATGGTAGGCTATAGTATTTATAGTGTAAAATTTGGAGTTGTAATTAGGGATTGCTTTGACTAGGCTAGAATTTAGGAACAACTTTGACTTGACTAGAAGACCATATTTACTAACACTTTGACTTGACTAGGAGACCATAATTACTAACACTTTGACTTGACTTGACTAGGAGACTACGTTTGACTTTTCAAGTTTGACTAAGGGACCTTGAAAGGGTTTAAGTTTAATTGGTTTTAATTAACATCACAAAACACCAAATGGTGTAGTGGTTTGTGTGGTGTGGTTAAGGTTTAACCCGTCAGGGACTCGGGTTCGAATCCTGGCACCGGCAAACATTTTTTTTAACGTTTTTAAATTAGAATTTTTAATACAATCCAATTTAATATTGATTATAAGTCATTATTTAAACAAAAAAAAATTAACAAAATGGATGGTAAAGATACTGTAAACATGAATCGGATGAATAAACGAGGGAGTTCTATATATATATATATATATATATATAAAGAAAATTTGTGTGATGTTACAAGTATGGTGGTAATGCATCAGCGAACTTATTTACTGTAACACCCCAACCGATGGCGGAAACATCGGGATGTCACGTATTGACGATTGTTCAGTAGCTCATGGTAAATAATAAATTTCATTAATTGATTACATAAATTACATACAATTGTTCTAAAGGAATTTGTACATCAAAATGAAAAATACTAGATACACATCTTCAAACATTAACTCTAATCTTCAAGCAAGCTATAACCTGAAACATGTTAAGTTTGAAAATATTTTGGGTCAACAAAAGTTGGTGAGAATTACATAGGTTTTGATAATTGAATAAAAACTTGTACAATTCGAGTGTCATGGCAAGTCTAGTCCATATGTGAAAACAAAACAATCGGGTAAATCGAGTGCATAATCAAACCTTGTGATTAGAATATTGTGGTCCATCCCATACGCTCATGGTTCACTCGATTATGTTATAAATTCGATAACAATCACCCAAGCTACCTATGTAGGAAGTACACGTATCCGGGTGGGATTGTCAGTCCAATAGATCTATGTTGTATACCGTCGGCTGATCAATGTTAATGATTATGCTAGAATAATGTGCTTGCCCTAGTAATGTTTAAGACATAATGCAACATAGAATAACACATAGACACTTATGATTGAATTGTAAATTGAATCTTGTAACATGATTCACCCCAAAATAGTGAAATGGAAAAGGGGCTATGTAAAACTCACCTTAGGTGCTTAATGAGTTCGTGAGTTTTCTTGAGCGTGCAATCACTTAGTAATAATGCCTTGGAAAACTCGGAACTAGCTAGAGAAGATAATGATGGATGAAAACTTTAGTATATGGGAGATAGGATAATAATGTTTTTTTTTTATTGAATGTTATAAAGAGTTGAATGGTAGACTATTGTATTTATAGTGTAGAAATTGGAGTTGTTATTAGGGACTACTTTGACTAGGCTAGAATTTAGGAAACACTTTGACTTGACTAGAAGACCATATTTACTAACACTTTGACTTGACTAGGAGACCATATTTACTAACACTTTGACTTGACTTGACTAAGAGACTACGTTTGACTTTTCAGGTTTGACTAAGGGACCTTGAAAGGGTTTAAGTTTAATTGGTTTTAATTAACATCACAAAACACCAAATGGTGTAGTGGTTTGTGTGGTGTGGTTAAGGTTTAGCCCGCCAAGGACTCGGGTTCGAATCCTGGCTCAGGCAAACATTTTTTTAACGTTTTTAAATCAGAATTTTTAATAAAATCCAACTTAATATTGATTATAAGTCATTATTTAAATAAAAAAATTAATAAAATGGATGGGAAAGATAATGTAAACATGAATCGGATGAATAAACGAGGGAGTTCTATATATATATATATATATATATATATATATAATTGTGTGATGTTACAGTCTCCCCTACTTTAAGGAACTTCGTCTCGAAGTTTATTAAAAACACAGGGTTGAGGATGATTAGGTAGAAATTAGGTCAACTGGGGTTTGGAAAATTTGGGTTAAGGCACGATATGAATTTATAGGTAATAGAATAATCTGTTTCGAATAATTTGGATAAAAGGTTTGATATGTGTGAGTTTTATTGGTTGGATTAGGTTCGTCTGAAATAGCAAGGAGAATAAGAATCTAGCAAAACACTAAACTTAAGTGTTAGGAAAGAAATGCATGAGTTGATTGACTATAGAAAGACTAAATGAACTACCAGGTAACTAGAGTTTATAATTGATTATCTACCGAAACATTGATAGAATTCCACACTACCTTAACGTACCTGTAAATTCATGATTATGTTCCGGACCGCAATCACCAATTTACCTTACATTAGGGTTTTGTGTCCTTCTATGACTCTAAACACATATGTAAGTAATGCAAAATAACCTTGTGATTGAATCTTTGTATCAATGAGTCTAATAAATCTTTTGTGACAACCGGCAAATTTCGTACAACGATTAACATGATGCTAATCATGTTTTAGAAATAATTAACATGGTTTAAGGTTAATTATGGTTAGTTGAGCTGATATGAGTCCTACGATGTCCTTTTGAAAGTTCGTTGAAGTCTTGATGCCTTTAAAGAAAGACTTCGCGTGTTTAACGTAACGAACTGACATCAGCAAAAATTTGTCAAACTGGAATAACATAAGCTTATTCTATGAAAATACGACACGTATTTACTATCGATGCGAACGGATGTGAAAACGGCGTGGTAAACGGCCAAAAACGCAGCGTTTTGGAGAACGCGGAGAGGAACGGGCATGGGATTCGAACGTCGAAACGTGTGGCTTTAACCGTTACCGAACTTCCGGAATAATTATTTATTATAAATAATGTTATCGGTTGAATTTTGAAAGTTATCGGATCATTTAAATGAAGGATAACACAACCGAACCGATTAACGCGATTTTAACGCGTGTGCCGTCTTCACGCGTCGGGTGACGAAAATAATTATTGAATTGCTCGGTCTGGTGTTATTTATGACTACGAACAAAAACCGAGTCCAGAAGCGATAACGGGCTAAAACGGAGCAGTTGGTACGCGACATTGGGCTTGAAGCCCAATCCAAAGGCCCACCTATATAAGGCCATAACCTTCACAACCTCCCTCATTCTCCACATTTCCTTCTCTCTCTAACACCAAATCCTCTCAACTCTCCCTCTCTCTAGAAATTCCGGCGGCCGGCGGCAGCCCTCCGGCGGCGTTCCGGCAGCCGTCCGGCGGCGTTCCGGCAGCCGTCCGGCGGCGTTCCGGCGGCGTTCCGGCGGCGTCCGGCGACTTTTCCGGCGACCTTCCGGCGAGTTTTTCCGGCGACCTTCCGGCGAGTTTTTCCGGCGAGTTTCCGGCGAGTTTCCGGCGAGCTTCCGGCGAGTTTTTCCGGCGACCTTCCGGCAAGTTTTTCCGGCGACCTTCCGGCGAGTTTCCGGCGACCTTCCGGCGACTTTTTCCGGCGCGTGACACCCCCACCCCCACTAATTTCGACGCCCCGAACGCGATGGTGAAGGCCGTTTTCCCTAAAACGAAGCGGTTTGAACGTTGGTACCATTCCGGCGACTTTTCCGGTAAGCTCGTTTTCGAGTTTTCTTTGTACAAACGTTTAGATCGGGTCTTTGGGAGACTCCTCACAAGTTTTCATGGAATTTCGTTCTCCGGTCATATTCCGGCGAGCTATTTCCGGTTAGTTGCGAGTTCGGGAGGGGCCGGAGTGGGTTTTGGTTGGGTTCCGGTGGCGCGTGGGTGGTCAGGACGGGGTTTTCTTTGGTGGCGTGGGATGGCGGTGGTGGTCCGGCCACGGTGGTGGTGGTCCGGCCACGGCAGTGGCGGTCCGGCCACGGCACCGGTGGTCCGGCCACGGTGGTGGCGTCCGGCGGTTCGGGTCCGGTCAGTTTTGGGTTCGGGACTCGGGGCTCGGGTCAAGATTATGCTTCCGGGTCAGATTCAGATCTGGCTCGGTTTGCGTGCCGTCTTCAAGTTCTAGTCGTGGGTCAAGTATGGTGCTCTCGGGTAGATCCGGTCAGATTCGGGTTGGTCAACCCGGTCAACTCAGTAAACTTCGGTCAAGCGTTACGGTATAATTAACTAGCAATTATTTCGTTATGTTATTATTTACACATATATTTCTAAAATATATAAATATGAACGACTAACTCGCTAACGAACCGATAAAAATATTAACGAAAAGCATTATGAGCTAATATTTGTGTATTAGTCGTGACTTGCGTTGTTGTTGGACTAAATTGATGGACTATACGTATATATATATTTATATAAACAGGATGATTTATATAATAGTCACAACGTATAAAGTCTCGCGGATTAGAATGCGGATAAATATAATGTCGTCTTTGTTGGGAGTTGATTTTGGGAATTTGTAGACAACTTGTGTTGTCTGGTTTATACCAAAAACAGAGGAAACTCTGCCGAAATTTTTATAAATCCGAAGCGCGACAAGTGTGACTCTATTGTTCGTTCTTATAAATAACTTTCCAAGCGCTTGACAAATGTAGTCATGTACAATCACGACGTTTTGACAAATATTATTTGTAACAATAATAGTCCATTCCGAGAAATATTTCAAAACAAATATATAGTCTTTTGCTACCAAGCGTCAAGGATTGACGAGTTTTTAAAGGTTACTTGGTAACTAAAATATGTTTGTTGTTCGGATTAAAAGATGTATAAACGTTCGGATTTATTTGGAATACCTTTTTATAAAAAGCAAAGTCTTGAGATTTGTAAGATACTCGGATTCGGGAAAAGAAATAACAAATGTTATTAAAAAGGATTTTTATAACTATATTATATTTCAGCAAGGTATATTTTCTGAAAATAACTATACAAGACGATTACATTTATACGATTTACGAGACAAGCTATTACCCGGGATGAGTTATACGTTTCGTGGTGTTAGTCCAACATGGTTTACACACGCAGAGTAACAGGTGCGCGACTTGGGTACTATGCCGTGTGTGAACACATGAATTATGGTAAGTCACGATCGGTTCGTCGAGTTAAAGCACTTAAAGACTCGGGTTAGTACACACGAGTCAAGATAGTTGGATAAACTATCTTTTAACCGGAAAAATAAGCTAGGTTTATATATGATAGACTTTAAGGTGTCCTTATTGGTACTTAGGGCACGAGGAAGTCGGTCAAAGCTTTGGATTTTATTTGCTAGCTAAGCATGGAAATTAAGGTGAGTTTCACGGCCCCATTTTACTGTTTTAACTGGGGGAAAGATATGTTTGTCAAAAGTTATCATATATTGAAATGTTTTCAAAGGTTAAAATGTGGTAAGTGGCATGATGAGTACTTGAGTTTTTGGTCGCCACTCGGGGTTGGGTCCTCGCTACTGTAACCATTAATTCAGGTAAATGAAACTGAAGGAATATTTGGATAGTACTATTGGTGCCTGACAAGGCCCACCCCTAATCGATAGCGTCGATTATGCATCGGCGTATGCCTGGGGTGCACGTATTCTGAACTTAAGTCGTTGGGTTCCGAGAAACGACTTGGAGCGGGGCATATTTATTAGTCTTGGTTTGGTTATGGGACTCAGGGGATTGCTCATCATCATAATTTGTAGGAGCTAGCTACTCCATACAAAGGCCACGAAATGTGCTGGATTTGCACAGGATATAAAAATGTGCTGGATTTGCACAGGATGTAAAAATGTGCTGGATTTGCACAGGATGTAAAAATGTCGTAATTACGAAACTAAAACCTGTGAACTCACCAATATTTTATATATTGACGTCTTTTTAAACATATCTTTCAGGTAACTAAGTGCTGAACAGCTATGCGGCTAGTACGGTGGAATTTGGGATGTCGGACAATGGTTGGGGGTTTTCATCTATTGTTACCTTCGGGTTGGGACATAAACGGAAACACCCCACTTTAAAACTTAATGTTTGTGGTTTTAAGTAATGTTTGAAACCAGGTACTCCTTCCCGACATCTTAATATAATGATCTTTTCTAATTAAATATAGTTTGTGTTAATCTTGACTTTGATATACTTTCGAGCGTTGCGCCACGTGTTTTCGCCATTGGCGTGGTGTGAGAGAAGTGGTATCAGAGCCAAGGTTATAGCGAACTAGTATTTTTGAAAAATCTAGACTATAACCGGTTTTGGCTCGAAAACGAAGTTTTCAAAAATAAAACACAACGAAATATCTTAGAAAAGAAAGAAAATTGTACATGGAGTGTACAAGGGGAAATTCCGACCGACTAGCCATGTGTGTCAATATATAAAATGTTAGAAAATATGGATATGAAGGTTTAAATTGTGTAGAGATCCGATTTTCTAACTAGTGCTAGTTGATGCATATAAGTAGTACAGATAGCTTGCCTGTAAGGATATCGTCTCACACTTCACTTTAGTCCGCACTTTTGCATCGGTTACCGACATCGACAAGCGGGAAGGACAAGCGGTGGTCTACGACGAACTCACCCGCTTACCTGCGGACGGGATGATCGGAAGGGCTAACCTTTATCGTGCTAGTGGACGTTGTCGTGTTGCTGATGATGGGAAGGCAAAGCTAGTCTAGGTCCTTTATTTGTGAAATCTTTGTTTTGGATCAGGAAGCTCGGAACTAGCGGGCACCAAAATTACCTGGCAACACCGATTATCATTGCGGGTGCACACGTAATAATAACTTGTGGTGCACGGTAACCTAGGTGGGCGCTAGGGCTGGGGTTGGTGATCACTCCTTGCCTTGTCTATTCTTGTACTGTAGGGTCAGTCTTAGCTTTTGATTGGCCAACGGGCTAAAAGGGAAGTCTTGTTGATATCCCTTGATTTTGATCCTCGCAAACTGAATGAGCTTTCTTCAGCATTACCGCTAAGGTACGAACACGGAAGAGCTCGGACGTCTACTTCATATGAGTAATCTGACGTAAACCCTCGCATCGGATAAGGACAGGAGACGAAAACTTCCTTGTATAGGAGTTTAATGCCTCCGCACGAAGTTCTTCGATGGAGCGGACATACGAGGATGCACTGCCTACCGAAGAGATGAATGCATGGTACGATGCGTGGAATGCTAAGCTTGAAAAGCAGTGAAGACCAAGGGTGCGTCCTTGCGAAACCAGCGCGTTTTGAGCACGGGACCCTGTGTGGATCAGTATTGAGACTAGTGGCCCGTGTGCTGCTGTAGTATTACTGGGAGTAAGTCATTCTTGATCTAGCACATGCCCAAGTTGTCTTCGAGGGTCAGGCGTTCCTTCCCCCATTGGAGGGCAGAATCGTCCTTGCTGAGTTAATAGGCTTGATCATCTTATCTAGAAGGCATGATAGCCCCCAGCTAAATCAACAATGTCGAATCGGCAAGATCCTAGTATATTTATTTAGTGGGAAAATAAATATATGGTAAAGTGAGCCGAGTCGGGTGTTGAAAATGAATTATCGATCGGCAAGATCCTAGTATATTTATTTAATGGGAAAATAAATATATGGTAAAGTGAGCCGAGTCGGGTGTTGAAAACGAATTATCGATCGGCAAGATCCTAGTATATTTATTTAATGGGAAAATAAATATATGGTAAAGTGAGCCGAGTCGGGTGTTGAAAACGAAATGTCGAATCGACAAGACCCTAGTATAATTATTTAATGGGAAAATAATTATACGGTAAAGTGAGTCGAGTCGATGGTCGTAAAATACAATGTCGAATCGACAAGATCCTAGTATAATTATTTAATGGGAAAATAATTATACGGTAAAGTGAGTCGAGTCGATGATTGTAAAATGTAATGTCGAATCGACAAGATCCTAGTATAATTATTTAATGGGAAAATAATTATACGGTAAAGTGAGTCGAGTCGATGATTGTAAAATGTAATGTCGAATCGACAAGATCCTAGCATAATTATTTAATGGGAAAATAATTATACGGTAAAGTGAGTCGAGTCGATGGTGGTAAAACGAAATGTCAAATCGACAAGATCTTAGTATAATTATTTAATGGGAAAATAATTATACGGTAAGGTGAGTCGAGTTGATGGTTGAGAAATGTAATATCGAGTCGACAAGGTCATAGTATATTTATTTAATGGGAAAATAAATATATGGAGAGGTGAGTCGAGTCGATTACGGGAAAAATGAAATCTCGACTGACAAGATCCTAGTATGACTACTTAATGGGAAAGTAGTTATATGGTAAAGTGAGTCGAGTCGGAGATAATTTTACCCAAGTCAGTTAATATATATGGAGACATACATATATATTGAATATAGGATCACGACGTGCGTTTTGCGTCTGAATCCGTCATAATACTCGGGGAGTGAAACCACATTTCGGGAGCCGAAATCGTAAAGCGTGTGACACGTAATTGTCAAGTGTCACGGAACGCTCTGGCAGACATCGAAATTCCCCCTCGAAAATCAAATAACGGACTACTGGAAGTGGTCGCGTTATTCTGTCAACTAAACTTACCCATGGGACGGCAATTCCATTGCTCATGTTGCAATGTTGAACGTCCGCTACCCTCGTCAGGACGACGAGACTGGTTGTTTATTTGGGGTGGCAATTGATGCGAAGTGTTTTCCATCAATCCCCATAGATATTGGGACGTTGCGTCCCTTTGTCACGGTGTTTTATAAACTAAGGTTGCGAGATCCATTCGTCATGGACAATGTGACTTGTCTGATCTCTTGTCATATTTCGAAACTCTCACTGCGTAGCCTATCAGGAAGAAAGTTCGCTGGCCCCGCATAGGTGTCGGAGAGGCATTTCAGTTGATGACTATCGGTGCTAGGGCCAATATAACATGCAAGAGGACCCTAATGGGAAGGATGACTCGGCTGAAATGCCAGAGTCTGTACCGTTTTTATTTTATCGTGGTGTCTCGATAAATCATGACCCTTCTACCTCTACTATTCTCGTTGTGACCAATGTTTTGATACTGGAAAAGATGTTGGTTGGTTTCTAGGTCCTATGGATACTATCTACCACACATCTAATAGCTACAACGGGTCTAAGGTTCTGCTGAGCCTGCTGTTGTTGCTGCTATCATTGTCCTATGGCCCAAGCGAATCATGTCGTCGTTGCTGAGAGTGTAACTCATACTGAGCGTGTTGAGGATGTTTCTATGGCTGTTGTCAAGTTTGATGTTACTGTTGTTTCGAAGGCTCCTGCCAAGATCATTGCCATTGACATAGATATCTCTAAGACCCTTGCCAAGCCGCTATGATCATGTTTGTGTCACGATGGAGTTCGTTGCCATTAACTCCATTTTCTTTGAGGTATCGTTGAACCGCTCGTTATCATTCCCTGGCTCCTGCCAAGAATGGTTCTCAAGCTTGGGTTAAGTCTGTCAATGGTACAGTCGCCATTATTCGAGTGACTTATATCGAGCCTGCAGTCGTTTTCCCTAAGGACGATGTCGGCCTAATAAGTCTACTAAATTATGTGGAACCCATTGTTCCCATTTCTGTTGTGATGGCGGATGCCTTTGGTGATTCCAATCGTTCCTACTAATGAGCCTATGGAGTATAGGTTTGTGGCTGAGGATATGAATAAGGATTCTATCACCATAAGTAAGCTGAAGCGCACAGGGTGCGTGCTCACCGTAATAGAGCTTCTCGTAGTTATGTATAGTGGACTCGCTAGGTTGTGTGTCGTCCTGCTGTCGTGAATTCATGTTGTGGTGTTACCCCTAACGATTGTGCATTCTTGTAGTTGCACAGTTTTGCCGACTGCATATCCGTGCGGTTGCGTTTCACTGTCGGCGGTGCAGTCCTGTTGTTGTGCTGCTCCTGCAGTGGTGTAGCCTAGTTATCGTATTTCTCTGTGTCATGCGGTCCATGTTGCGGTGTTGCCTTGTTGTCATGCTTCTTTGTCGTCGTGATGTTCCTGTGCGGTGTTCCCTTGTTGATGTGTTCGTGGATGTGTTGTTGTCATGTCATGTTATTTCTACTATCGTATTGCACCGTGAACGTATTGCTACAATTGTCGGATTGACCTGATGATGTGATAACTTGTCGCTTGATTCGCTCTTGGTTCCCTTGGAATAAAGACATTACCCCAAACCCACGTAACCGTTGTTATATTGCTGAATGGTTGTGTAGTGTCGCCGTTGATTATGTAGGATTTCGGGTGTCCAACGGACTTTCGGGAAGTCATAATAAGACACTCTAATCCTAGTATTAGCACATGTATCTCTCTAAAGCTCGAATCTCGTAAGTTGAGTAATTGACTGAATCACGTGTCGACCTCTTTATATGCTCGCGCGTTTCGTGAGCATTACCTCTTCAAAATCTAAGGCATCAGTGACGCCATGTCCAGCCTTAACCTTTTATGCGCATTTTGGTCGACTACCCACTCTCGAATCATGTCGGAAGGAAATCCCATGATCCACACATGACGGTGTGAGGCTCGTCGTTACGATAAAGGGATTTCAAATACATCTCGAAACTTGAAGGTATCGAGTAAATGTGAGCGATATTATGACCCATACCTTTGGGCTAGTAAGAGTTGAAAGACTCAATTTATTATTGCTCATCCCAGTGGACTTGTTTGATGTCATACTTGCCGACGTGTCGTACTGACGATTATGGAAATACCATTGTGGACCCACCCATGGTGTATGCATTGGTGGAGTCCCTGGTACATGATTCGGAGGTTTTATGAAACCCTGAATCCTGAGGGCATATATAAGGGTGCTACCCTACCATTATGAGTTGGTCGATCAACTCAGCCCTTCGAATAATGTTGATTATTCCTCTAATGGTAGGTTTATCTTGTCTTGGTGTCGTTACGCAGATTCTTGGGATAGTGGAACCCTTTCGACCTTGGGTCGATATGGGTGTTCCCAGTTATTTTACAGTAGCATTGCTCGTACTAGAGCAAAATCCCCTGTCATTGACAGGCACTGTTGGAGACACCGAAGTAATATGAGCTGCCAGGTCAGTGCGTTTAGTACCTGACTAACCAAGATGAGCTCGAGAGTTTACATGTTGCACCCATGCGTGTGACTACCTGAGTCGTTGAATGGGATGCCTTATTGGAAGGCTCAAGACTACTTCTTGTAGGGCGATCTCGGTCGTTTGTTGTCTTAAGTAACGATTTTGGCGCATGAAGCCGTCAAGCCCAAACGTGAGATCTATGCCAGATGCATTCATCTATGACTCAATTTCACCTCTTACCTCGAAAGATCCCGGAAGATGGAATATTCGGCGAGTGAGGATTCCGGGCCAGGACTCCTTTCACTCAGACCTCTGCATAGGATCTGAAAGTCAATTTAAGGGCGTGTGTCCTGTATTGTTCAGAATTGACTTACTAGGTTGCTAATAACGATAGGACACCAGTGCTCGTGAGGCACATATAGCAGGACAGGCACTGGGTACCCTTGTTTCGGGTAGTTACCAATTCTCTGCTTACCGTCTCGAGGAAACCAACGTGTTGAAATGTTGTCGAGACCTTATCCTTGTTTGTTGCTGCAACCATATCATGATGATTCATATACATTATTCCCGTGTTGACCAACGTGATGAGTTGATGTGAGCCTCTAGACATTGTGTTTAAGTCGGCTTAAATCCTCGCGTATTGTGGAATTGTACGACCGTATGTTGAATATACACCGTCTACTGTCTGGGGAACTGAGGGGTGAAAGTGACGCAAAAACTTTCGACCACCATCAGTCCATATTAGGCGTCCTAGTACCACTAACCACAATCGCGCATACGAAAAGGTTGTAAGTTGGTGCATAGTGGATTTCGGTCCACGTGAGGACACAGGATTACCATCCGCTACTATAAACAACCTGGAGCGTCCTCGAGAATGTCGACTGCTTTGTGATCTGGTAAGATCACCCGATTAGTGAAATTCAACGAGCGAACCTAATGGCCTTGTCGCCTGAGGTGTCCGGTGACTGTGATGGGACGCAGGCAATGATCGATTGCTGTTTGGAACCTTCTCATCCCCTACTCGTTTGTAGTTATAATATTAGGCATACGGATAGCCACCAATACTCTTGGAGAGTCGTGGCTAGACACTAGGTGTCAACTTTCACAATATCGGATTTTAGTAGTTATCCTGCCCCAGGGTGTGCCAAACCTTGAACGCAAGTCTGGGACACTCAATTTGAGATGAGTATGGATTACCATTCTCGAACGAATGAATTGTTGTCCTGGACGGAAGTGCCCTGTGTGATACGATTAGTGTCGGTGGCAAATCAAATTCGTGTACTTCATCGCCAGAATTTCCTATGTGATAGGAATTATCACCCTAGTGTTCGGGGTGTGCTGCTCGAAGTCCTCTGGAGTGCATACGTGTACGTCTCTAGTACGTCGAATGGCAGACAGAGACATATACATGAACTGGCGTGAGTTCAAGAAGTGACCAACGAATCTGGTAGATTCAAACCTGCTTGAATAAGTGGCCAAACCAATCAAGAAGTTGTACTAGCAAGGCGTTGGCCTTAGGAACTTCGAATTGGTATAGGACTTTGCTGAGTGTTATACTCTGAAAGGGTGTGGTTAAGAACGAAAACGGTAATGGAGTGACTTCGCTTAGTACTCCAGTGACTCGGATATGTCAGTTAAAATTTGGCCTTGCAACGAACAAGCTCGAACTATCGCAAGAGCTTAGTGGGACTCTTGACGAATCCCGCAGGTCTGGCTTGAGGAAGCATTGTCAATTCCTCAACCGACAGGATTCAGGTTGACGCAAAGCTCTACTATTTCGGGAAAACCGATATTTGTGCCGGATTGCGATACCCAAGAGCTCGGCCGTAGCCGACTCATGACATTGTGTTCGTTAGGACGCTAAGCGTGAGCTGGAGTTCACGAAGAAAAGGGGTAATCGTGTGAGTTGCAAACATCCCGCCCTGTTCAAGGATACTAATGTATCGGATGACTTGAACTGAATTCCGGGACGGAATTCTCTTAACGGGGGGAGAATGTGACAACCGGCAAATTTCGTACAACGATTAACGTGATGCTAATCATGTTTTAGAAATAATTATCATGGTTTAAGGTTAATTATGGTTAGTTGAGCTGATATGAGTCCTACGATGTCCTTTTGAAAGTTCGTTGAAGTCTTGATGCCTTTAAAGAAAGACTTCGCGTGTTTAACGTAACGAACTGACATCAGCAAAAATTTGTCAAACTGGAATAACATAAGCTTATTCTATGAAAATACGACACGTATTTACTATCGATGCGAACGGATGTGAAAACGGCGTGGTAAACGGCCAAAAACGCAGCGTTTTGGAGAACGCGGAGAGGAACGGGCATGGGATTCGAACGTCGAAACGCGTGGCTTTAACCGTTACCGAACTTCCGGAATAATTATTTATTATAAATAATGTTATCGGTTGAATTTCGAAAGTTATCGGATCATTTAAATGAAGGATAACACAACCGAACCGATTAACGCGATTTTAACGCGTGTGCCGTCTTCACGCGTCGGGTGACGAAAATAATTATTGAATTGCTCGGTCTGGTGTTATTTATGACTACGAACAAAAACCGAGTCCAGAAGCGATAACGGGCTAAAACGGAGCAGTTGGTACGCGACATTGGGCTTGAAGCCCAATCCAAAGGCCCACCTATATAAGGCCATAACCTTCACAACCTCCCTCATTCTCCACATTTCCTTCTCTCTCTAACACCAAATCCTCTCAACTCTCCCTCTCTCTAGAAATTCCGGCGGCCGGCGGCAGCCCTCCGGCGGCGTTCCGGCAGCCGTCCGGCGGTGTTCCGGCAGCCGTCCGGCGGCGTTCCGGCGGCGTCCGGCGGCGTTCCGGCGGCGTCCGGCGACTTTTCCGGCGACCTTCCGGCGAGTTTTTCCGGCGACCTTCCGGCAAGTTTTTCCGGCGACCTTCCGGCGAGTTTCCGGCGAGTTTCCGGCGACCTTCCGGCAAGTTTTTCCGGCGACCTTCCGGCGACTTTTTCCGGCGCGTGACACCCCCACCCCCACTAATTTCGACGCCCCGAACGCGATGGTGAAGGCCGTTTTCCCTAAAACGAAGCGGTTTGAACGTTGGTACCATTCCGGCGACTTTTCCGGTAAGCTCGTTTTCGAGTTTTCTTTGTACAAACGTTTAGATCGGGTCTTTGGGAGACTCCTCACAAGTTTTCATGGAATTTCGTTCTCCGGTCATATTCCGGCGAGCTATTTCCGGTTAGTTGCGAGTTCGGGAGGGGCCGGAGTGGGTTTTGGTTGGGTTCCGGTGGCGCGCGGGTGGTCAGGACGGGGTTTTCTTTGGTGGCGTGGGATGGCGGTGGTGGTCCGGCCACGGTGGTGGTGGTCCGGCCATGGCACCGGTGGTCCGGCCACGGTGGTGGCGTCCGGCGGTTCGGGTCCGGTCAGTTTTGGGTTCGGGACTCGGGGCTCGGGTCAAGATTATGCTTCCGGGTCAGATTCAGATCTGGCTCGGTTTGCGTGCCGTCTTCAAGTTCTAGTCGTGGGTCAAGTATGGTGCTCTCGGGTAGATCCGGTCAGATTCGGGTTGGTCAACCCGGTCAACTCAGTAAACTTCGGTCAAGCGTTACGGTATAATTAACTAGCAATTATTTCGTTATGTTATTATTTACACATATATTTCTAAAATATATAAATATGAACGACTAACTCGCTAACGAACCGATAAAAATATTAACGAAAAGCATTATGAGCTAATATTTGTGTATTAGTCGTGACTTGCGTTGTTGTTGGACTAAATTGATGGACTATACGTATATATATATTTATATAAACAGGATGATTTATATAATAGTCACAACGTATAAAGTCTCGCGGATTCGAATGCGGATAAATATAATGTCGTCTTTGTTAGGAGTTGATTTTGGGAATTTGTAGACAACTTGTGTTGTCTGGTTTATACCAAAAACAGAGGAAACTCTGCCGAAATTTTTATAAATCCGAAGCGCGACAAGTGTGACTCTATTGTTCGTTCTTATAAATAACTTTCCAAGCGCTTGACAAATGTAGTCATGTACAATCACGACGTTTTGACAAATATTATTTGTAACAATAATAGTCCATTTCGAGAAATATTTCAAAACAAATATATAGTCTTTTGCTACCAAGCGTCAAGGATTGACGAGTTTTTAAAGGTTACTTGGTAACTAAAATATGTTTGTTGTTCGGATTAAAAGATGTATAAACGTTCGGATTTATTTGGAAAACCTTTTTATAAAAAGCAAAGTCTTGAGATTTGTAAGATACTCGGATTCGGGAAAAGAAATAACAAATGTTATTAAAAAGGATTTTTATAACTATATTATATTTCAGCAAGGTATATTTTCCGAAAATAACTATACAAGACGATTACATTTATCCGATTTACGAGACAAGCTATTACTCGGGATGAGTTATACGTTTCGTGGTGTTAGTCCAACATGGTTTACACACGCAGAGTAACAGGTGCGCGACTTGGGTACTATGCCGTGTGTGAACACATGAATTATGGTAAGTCACGATCGGTTCGTCGAGTTAAAGCACTTAAAGACTCGGGTTAGTACACATGAGTCAAGATAGTTGGATAAACTATCTTTTAACCGGAAAAATAAGCTAGGTTTATATATGATAGACTTTAAGGTGTCCTTATTGGTACTTAGGGCACGAGGAAGTCGGTCAAAGCTTTGGATTTTATTTGCTAGCTAAGCATGGAAATTAAGGTGAGTTTCACGGCCCCATTTTACTGTTTTAACTGGGGGAAAGATATGTTTGTCAAAAGTTATCACATATTGAAATGTTTTCAAAGGTTAAAATGTGGTAAGTGGCATGATGAGTACTTGAGTTTTTGGTCGCCACTCGGGGTTGGGTCCTCGCTACTGTAACCATTAATTCAGGTAAATGAAACTGAAGGAATATTTGGATAGTACTATTGGTGCCTGACAAGGCCCACCCCTAATCGATAGCGTCGATTATGAATCGGCGTATGCCTGGGGTGCACGTATTCTGAACTTAAGTCGTTGGGTTCCGAGAAACGACTTGGAGCGGGGCATATTTATTAGTCTTGGTTTGGTTATGGGACTCAGGGGATTGCTCATCATCATAATTTGTAGGAGCTAGCTACTCCATACAAAGGCCACGAAATGTGCTGGATTTGCACAGGATATAAAAATGTGCTGGATTTGCACAGGATGTAAAAATGTGCTGGATTTGCACAGGATGTAAAAATGTCGTAATTACGAAACTAAAACCTGTGAACTCACCAATATTTTATATATTGACGTCTTTTTAAACATATCTTTCAGGTAACTAAGTGCTGAACAGGTATGCGGCTAGTACGGTGGAATTTGGGATGTCGGACAATGGTTGGGGGTTTTCATCTATTGTTACCTTCGGGTTGGGACATAAACGGAAACACCCCACTTTAAAACTTAATGTTTGTGGTTTTAAGTAATGTTTGAAACCAGGTACTCCTTCCCGACATCTTAATATAATGATCTTTTCTAATTAAATATAGTTTGTGTTAATCTTGACTTTGATATACTTTCGAGCGTTGCGCCACGTGTTTCCGCCATTGGCGTGGTGTGACATCTTTGTATCAAATTACATGTATGATGTATCCAAAAATGAGTCCAACTGTTGAGCAGGAAAAGACCTCTACCAGTCAGTGAGTAGGAACCTCTACCGATTGTTGAGCAGGTTATTAGAACCTCTACCGACTGTTGAGCAGGCATGATGACCTCTACCAATCGTTGAGCAGGTTGTTAGGTACTCTACTAACTGTTGAGCAAGTACTTCATCCTCTACCAGTTGTTTGATTAAGTGTAACAATTGTTTTCTATTTAACACATAAGTTGCAAGTTCGTAATATATACATGTAAGTAAGTTTGTAAATGCATCAAGTATAGCATGCGAGTTGTAATAGAGTTGTCCTAGACAACATTAATGACTCTAGGTGTGTTTATAGCAAATAGTTTATATTCCATGCTTTCAAGTATCATGAATAATCAAATGTTCAAGTAGATAATCAAATCCTCATGTATAATTAAGAATCAAGTTTGATGCAACGAACAATCAAGTTTTCAATAGTCTGATTATCATAGGGATCAAGTTCATGTTCCAGAAGGTGAAGAATATGAATTTAGTTCTTGAGAGGATGATGAAGAACTCAAAGCATCATCAAGGTTATGAAAAATAGTGAACGTGAAAATAGTTAATAAAGGGTTTATTTTATAGTAAGGAGATTATGTAGCAGTGTAAATCGTGGGGTTTGGATCAAAGGTTAGAATCTAGCGTATGAGAAAACATGATTGTGATAAATACCAAAAATTGTAAAAGTTCGAATAAGTTGAAAATAATTAGGTGGCAATGGAGATTAAATTTTGTTCATTAGGATGGAAAGATCTTATCATTTTTCTTTTTAAAACTGGTTTCTTATATAAAACAAAAGTTGCTAAATAGTACAAACTAAGTGGCTTTAGATCAGAATATTTTAGTTTAGTCGAAGATTTTAAACACGACGTTAGGTTTTATAGATCAAGGTGACATTATATCAAAAATCCTTTGTTATGCTAATGAATAAACATTTGGATTTAGAAATTAAGTTTGAGGATATCTTATAACAAAAATATGTATTTTCCATGGTTTATAGGTGATGAAAATTTTGACAATATTAAGAAATCTTTAGTGTTGGGCTAGGGTATACCCAGGTTATGAGGTTACAGTTTAGAAATATGTAACATGTTGAAAAATGAAATAATATGATTTGGGGAGGGTGTTGAAAATAATCAAACATGTGGCTAAGATGGTAAGATGAAATGTGATTGTGAAATCCATATATGATTAGGAAATGGGATTGATTTAAGCTGTAAAATTTTGAGATTTTAGAGCTTAGTTTTAAGGAAAGTGAGTGTAATCATTTATTCATTAATTAAAACAAATAAACAAAAACGTTGACTTATCAAAGCTTCTAGATTCTAATAACATAGTGAAGACATGCTTTAGCCTATAAGTGAACACTCATCCCGAGAATTCCCAGGTAGGCATCCGAGTCCCTCGTCTGATTGGGATTTATGCGCAATGCCAGTCCTAGACAGAAAACTCAGAATACAGGCGTTCACCATTCCGATTGCACGTGTTCGTTATTAGAATATAGAGCTTCGACGAGATTTATAAGGTATTTCAGGTTAGGATCTAAGAATTTTGTTCCAGTTATGGAGAGCAAACATCTTGTAGGGACTAAAGTAGGGATAAGAAGTAGGATAGAGGTAGAGAATAGAAACAAGTAGAGTTGCAAGTAAAAGGAGCAAGTACTGGTTATAATCCTATGGTTATAGACTAGATTATTTTTCTAATAACCTAATTCCCTATAACCATGGCTCTGATACCAATCTGTAACACCCCAACCGATGGCGGAAACATCGGGATGTCATGCATTGACGATTGTTCAGTAGTTCATGGTAAATAATAAATTTCATTAATTGATTACATAAATTACATACAATTTTTCTAAAAGAATTTGTACATCAAAATGAAAAATACTAGATACACATCTTCAAGCATTAACTCTAATCTTCAAGCAAGCTATAACCTGAAACATGTTAAGTTTGAAAATATTTTGGGTCAACAAAAGTTGGTGAGAATTACATAGGTTTTGATAATTGAATAAAAACTTGTACAATTCGAGTGTCATGGCAAGTCTAGTCCATATGTGAAAACAAAACAATCGGGTAAATCGAGTGCATAATCAAACCTTGTGACTAGAATATTGTGGTCCATCCCATACGCTCATGGTTCACTCGATTATGTTATAAATTCGATAACAATCACCCACGCTACCTATGTAGGAGGTACACGTATCCGGGTGGGATTGTCAATCCAATAGATCTATCATTGTATACCGTCGGCTGATCAATGTTAATGATTATGCTAGAATAGTGTGCTTACCCTAGTAATGTTTAAGACATAATGCAACATAGAATAACACATAGACACTTATGATTGAATTGTAAATTGAATGTTGTAACATGTTTCACCCCAAAATAGTGAAACGGAAAAGGGGCTATGTAAAACTCACCTTAGGTGCTTAATGAGTTCGTGAGTTTTCTTGAGCGTGCAAACACTTAGTAATAATGCCTTGGAAAACTCGGAACTAGCTAGAGGAGATAATGATGGATAAAAACTTTAGTATGTGGGAGATGGGATAATAATGTTTTTTTTTTTATTGAATGTTATAAAGAGTTGAATGGTAGGCTATTGTATTTATAGTGTAGAAATTGGAGTTGTAATTAGGGACTACTTTGACTAGGCTAGAATTTAGGAAAAACTTTGACTTGACTAGAAGACCATATTTACTAACACTTTGACTTGACTAGGAGTCCATATTTACTAACACTTTGACTTGACTTGACTAAGAGATTACGTTTGACTTTTCCGGTTTGACTAAGGGACCTTGAAAGGGTTTAAGTTTAATTGGTTTAATTAACATCACAAAACACCAAATGGTGTAGTGGTTTGTGTGGTGTGGTTAAGGTTTAGCCCGCCAGGGACTCGGGTTCGAATCCTGGCTCAAGCAAACATTTTTTTAACGTTTTTAAATCAGAATTGTTAATAAAATCCAATTTAATATTGATTATAAGTCATTATTTAAACAAAAAAATTAATAAAATGGATGGGAAAGATAATGTAAACATGAATCGGATGAATAAACGAGGGGTTCTATATATATATATATATATAAAAAAAATTGTGTGATGTTACATCTACCAACTCAGACATAGGTATGTTGATCTCATAACTTGACAGTTCAGTCAACAAATGACAATACCTCGGAATCAACTCCTTCAACGTCTCATTTCCCATATAACTAAAATTCTCTAACTCTTTTCTCAACTCCTCCATTCTTAACTTCCTTGTTTTCTCATTCCCATCATGACGATTCTTTAACATATCCCACAGCTGCTTTGATGTTGTGCACTACCCGAACTGATGTAGAAGATCAGTGTTAATAGCCTAGGATAGTTATGAGAACGCCCTCTGTTCC
Organism: Ambrosia trifida; assembly: GCA_028751855.1. Lineage (NCBI taxonomy): Eukaryota > Viridiplantae > Streptophyta > Magnoliopsida > Asterales > Asteraceae > Ambrosia > Ambrosia trifida. The sequence continues at coordinate 55,674,616 of CM054128.1, read as the reverse complement.
ATCGCAAACGTTTTCTTTTCATCCTCAGCTAAGCTCTCTAATGGAATCGGCTCACCAGTGTTCTCCAAAACTGGTGCTACATAACCCTTAGCAATCATTTGCCAAGCCTCAGTGCCTTCCATTCCCATTCCCTCCAAATGAATCTTGAACTTGGTCTTCCATTGATTATAATCCACCATTTCCATAAGCTTGGGTGGACGGCTCCCACTACCTGAAGATAAGTCATGAATTAGCGTTGAAATAGCATTGGTAGTTTGAGAGTGTACCGCAGCTGCTGCAACTCCCCAATAATTAGCAATAGGTTGTTGTGGTGGTTGTGCAACTAGTTGTGGCATCGAACTAGTCATCGCCAAGTAGTTGATTGGTTGAGATGATTGACTAGTCGTCTTCTGAGCAGCTACTGACCAAGGATCCATTGTCACTTGCTGTTGTGGTGTTGTATTAGGTCTCGGTGTTGTTGGAAAGTTCCACATATCGTCTACAAAGTATAAAACACGAAACAATTAGAAAAAATTTCAAACAGTTTCTACTTTCGACCTTTTATCAGTAAACGTGGGGTCGAATGTGGAATTATGTTCAGGTTCGACCCTTTCAGAAGACTCGAAGGTAGAATATAACAAACTCTTCCCACTTTCGACCAAAGTAACCCACTTTCGACCTCACTATGGTTCGAATGTACAACAACCGGTCGAATGAACAACAACACACTAAAAACTTCTAGGTTCGACCGAAATAAAGTCCACGTTCGACCTAAACTCTCCTAGTTCGACCTAAAACACACACTCTCGACCGTTTCTTTGAAAATCAGTTATTTTGATCCAAAATTTTCAAAAGTTGATGAAATTTGATGATGTTTTGCAGGTTTTGCTTCGGAATTCATTTTGAACAAGTTTAATAAAGAGAATTTTAGATTTTATCCATGAAAAGTAGTTCAAATCAATCAATATTCATCAATTTCAATTGTTCTTTGAAAACAAAAAAGTTTTGATCAAAATTGGGTCCAAATCAGCTCAATTATTATCAAATCGTAGTTGTTTGATCCTTATGGCTCTGATACCACTTTGTATGCGAGGATCGAATTGTCAATAACAAAGACTTTGATCAAACAAGTATATCAATTCAGGTGCGGAATCCCTTAATCGATTACGAAATGATAATAATACTAGCAAAACACACAAATCAGTTTCAAAGTTTTAATTTATTGATAAACATATTGATTAAGCTTACAAATTGATGTTTACAATGATATAAAGTAAAAACAGACTCAAAGAAACCCTAGGGAGAAAACACACTCAAAGGAGGGAAACAAAATGACAACTATTAACTTTAAAATCTGATTCAGCCTATTTATAGAACTGCACACACTACTAGAAAAAATGTCTTTCTTGACACGCATTGCGTGTCAAGAAAAGGGTTTGATGACAAGAAAAAAAACGTCAAGGATGGCGGTGTCATAAATTTAAGATGACATATTTATGTGTGTCATCTGTTTATGACACACATTTATGACAGCATTTATTGACACACGTTATGACACTTTTTAATGACACATATTTTTATGACAGTTTTTGTTGACATTTTTTCAACACATATTATGACAGAAATTTATGACGTTCTTTTGCGTGTCATAATTTATTAATCTAAAAAAAATCTTGTAAAATTACATATTTACCCTCCTAGATTTATAGCCATTTTATTAGATGCAAAACAATTAACAAACCAATAACAAAAACGTTATTTCATTATATAATCCGGCCATATTTATCAAATTACAATCTAATCCGAGATGTTTAACGTTTACAAAAATATTGTATCGACATTACATTGCCTTCAAACAAACAAGTTTCGATCATTTGAAAATAAATGTTGCGGCGTAGCCTGACCATTCTTCGCGAAGGGCATCCATGTCTTCATCCCCGTAATGATCCGTTCCTCCCTCAACCTGAGACAACAATAAAATTAATACATTAATTGAGGCCGGCCAATTATTTACATAAATCATAACGCATCGTTACGTTTATTTTGCCATAACTTACATTGCCCAATATTTCTCTCCTCCTTGCACTATCTCTTTCATGAATTTCATGACGTAAAAACCACATTCTGTGATTCCCGGCTGGCATAGACACTACACATTAAAAAAATAAGAAAAATATTAAACCTAATTAGAGAATAACCAATATTGTCACGTACTAATCGAAAACTAATAAAAATGGCATCTTTTAATATTATGATCAATTAACCATGCCCACTGTTAGCGGATCTAGACCAAAATTTTAGGGTTTACGTTTAGTGGTATTTAGGGGTAACGTAATACGAAAAACGTCAAAAATACGCAAATTTTCCACTATGCCGGAAAAATTGAGGGGTAGCGGGCGCAACCCCTCCTCCTATGCTAAGTCCGCCACTAACTGTTAGTTTCTGAACAATCAGATTATGCTAAAGGACATTTGTGTTATGGTGTTCATCCTCTAGCTAAACAATGTGCTGCATATATCAAAGCTAAATTTATTTTCTAAGGCAGATAATGATTTAAAATTCCTCCGTACAGAACTGAATTCGTGCTTCTAAAACGAAAGCTTTCATCAACAAATTTATCGTCACTTGTTAGCCATCTTGCTGCATTCACAGGTGATAAAAAATGGTACTTGTATTCTAAGTCCTAACAACCATACAAGTATGTACCAACAATAACAAACAACATACCACATGATGCATTACAATGGATACATGGTACATACTGTATAGTCTTTCTAAGAAAATATTATATGTTAGTATTAGTAGGTGTGCCACAAAATTTAATGGTAATTGGGAAGTAAATTAATTTATTGGTATTAGTAGTTGTACCAACAATAACAAACAACATACCGCAAGGCGTTTTACTTGCAACGCGCCTCTCCTAAGGGCCTAGGAGTGCGTCCAAAGGACTTTTGACAACATAGGTTTCACTTATTGAGCTTTCTACGAAATGCTACTGGCCAGACTTCTTTACATGCCTAGAACTAGACCTGACCACCCAAATCCTATTCCCTAACAACTTACATTTACCCAAACCATGTACATTAGGAGGTCTGAGGCTCTGTAAATTAATTATCACTAATAATCACCTCACATTAACAAATTCAACATAAAACTACATCAAAATCTACCTCTCAGTTACATTCGAACACGTAATTACTCTATATTTAAAGCTAGATCACAAAACAAACAAACAAATAGCTAGTGAAGTAACCTTAAAAAGTATTAGCGGTAACCTTCCGTACGGTATTAACAGTGGTTTAGTTAATTAACTAAGTGAGGTGCAGTAACATTAAACTAACCTGAATTCATTTCGGGCAGCATTCACACGATCTCGATCAGCACTGTCTACCACAAAGATAAGACCTTGTGTGTTTTGGGTGTAGTGTCTCCTCATCTGTAGATGAATCTGAAAACAACGGTGTGAATTTTTAACAAACTGATTTTACTACAATAATCTAATGCCTTATTTATTATTTATTTAGTGCATGGTTAGAATAATACCAAGAGTAAAAATAAATAAATAAATCACTACCAAACCCTTCATAACTCAAGCCTTCTGATATTGTGTCCAACCTTTTACCATCTCCTGTCAGGATTAAACAAGGACATCAATTCCCACTTTATAATTAAAAAATAGAACAATTTTTTCAATTACAAAAAAGAAAAAAGGAAAACAATCATACCTTGAATGTCTCCATTACCATGAGAATTCAAGAAATTTGTATCTGATGCCATATAGGGTGACCATGAATAGCTGTCCACTATGCCTTAATCAAAATGTATATGAATTAATATTTGATTTAGGCCAGGCCAGATAACGGGTCAAAACAGATAATAAATTTTTAAAGGGCTCAAGTTGGTTTCCCACTTTGTCGTGAGTTTAGTCCATTTCGATCCGTTAACTATATTGGGTCACATGCGCTACTTGGGTAATAATTATAGGCTTATAGCTAACTAGATCAGAAGGATTGAAAGTAGCCCAAAGTGTATTTGCAATGCATACACCCTACTAAACCGCTTTATCCGAAACTTAGAATATCAAGGTAAATGGGTAATTAAATTGAACATACAACTTGTTTATGAGAAAAATCAAAAAATTGGACAAAGTAACTTTAGAGTGTATACTAGCTAGTTACTAACACAAGCAGCCATGGATATAATACGAAGGCAGGCTAAAAACAGATTGTGCCGACAAAAGTCGCCTAATGCATATTCAAATGTATGAAACTGTTTTCTTAAAAAATAATTTAATGGTTTGCATATTTAAAATGACAAATATCTGAAATTTTCAAATACATTGGTGGGTCGGCACAACCTGACCCAGCACGCCTAGACGAGTTACCCAACCAACCCTTTCTATCACCTCTAATAATAGCTACACATGTCAGAGAAAGAGATAGAACCTGAACTATTAGAGAAATCAGCTGTCAAATCTGACAGGCTAAAGTTTCTAGGAATCTGACCCAAAAACCCAAATGACGAATCAGATTCTACAATCGGTTCACTCATGGGATTTGGGTTCGCTTCTTCACCAATAAAGGATGGAGCATGCACTTCTTGTAGTGCAGGATGCCTAGCTAGAACATTATTTGGAGGATTATACATAAACGAGTGTTCATGAGCATAATTTATTCCATGTGTAATTCCCACATTTGAAATATGATTCATTTGCAGGTTTGGTGACACATCATCCTGTCTGGACAAACCAGACATACCAACACCATATTGCATTGGGTGAAATGACGGCCCGCTATTAGTGAGCCCAACTGGCCATTTGGAGCATGAAGAGTTTTGGTGCATTGTTTAATAAAAAAAAAAAAATACATATGTATATATGAGCAATAGAATTACTTATGAATTGACCATTTCGGATTATATTTCGATGTTCCTGTCAAAATCTTAATATATAATTCAAAAATGTCAAAACAAGTGACTATTTCTACTCACAATACTTTGTACCAAAATCTAACCAAATACTTCCATTTTATAGTTGGGGAACTATGAGATTGACTGAAACGACACAACAATTCGTGAAAGAGTGTTGTCAATTGATAATTCAATAATGTTCTGCAGGGACCTTGGCAACAAGGACTCCTTCAGCATTGACTTAGTTATTGTTGATATTTGGCATATATCAGTAGTATTTAAATCACCTAGTTAATGAAATGCTCACGTGATTACTGCTGAGCAATAAGTTAATATTGAACAATCAGTTGCTACTGATGACAAATCTTATTGATTGAGCAACCAACAAGCGAGACCCCACCAGGGGCTCAACTCATTGAACCCCATCATAACTGTTTGTATAATGGGGGGCTCAAATTACATCCTTAATCACAGAAGGGGGGGGGTGGTATCAACATTTACAATGGGGGTGGGGTCATCTCCACTGTGAATGACAATCACTGCCTACGCAGTAAGCATAAGCACTTAGCTCCACTTTAGATGTCCGTATGAGGTTGCAAGGTCAATCATCACCAATAGACTTTTTTTTATGGCTTCTACCCAATCATAGTTGTAAAATTAAATATATTAAATCCTTTAAGAATCATTTTGCTCTTTGCTATAAGGTGTGGTGTTAAACATCTGGACACTATTTTTTGTGTAAACTCCAAAATAACTTTATTATTATGTAAACTATTACAATATATATCTAACTTGTAAAAACAAACTAATTGAGCCTAAAATACCTAAAATGGGTCACAAACTCACAATGTAACCACAATATAACAACAAACTGAATCTAACAAGGAGAGACCCAAAGCAAATTACATAAATCCTCACAGCACAACACATCTAACCAAAATTAAGCACAAATTAAGTCCAAATAACAAATGTGAGACTATAATATCCAAAACTGACCCTATATACAGAGGGAATTGGAACTTACTCAGCACAAACAGGTCAAAATTTATCCTCGAGACAGGAGCCGAAGAGGTGTAATATGGATTCCTAGATGAACGGGCCGACGAGCAGGAACGAGCAGGAGCAGAACGAGAGTTAGGGTTAAGCCATTATCTTCGATGATTTTGGGTGGATTTCATCCGGAACTTGTTTTGGTCAGGTAATGGTGCTGGGTTGGATGGTGGGTTTAACTGGTATGAGGTTGTTGATGGTGAGGGTTTTTAGGAACGAGCAGAATGATTTGATAGGACGGTTACGTGATTCTCTTATCTTTGCTCCCGTGATAATCCTTCAGATGGGTGAAGTAACTAATATTATAGGAACGATTTTTAGGGTTTTTAGGAACGATTTGAGTTTGAGAGAGGGGTTTGATTAGGGTTTGATTTGAGAGAGAGAGAGAGAGAGAGAGAGAGAGAGAGAGAGAGAGGAGTTTGATTTGAGAGAGGGAATCAGGGAAGATTTATGGAAAAGCGTGGGTAGTGAAATGTATTGAGATTTCAAAACCGTCATGTTTTTTCATTTTATGACGTAAAATCATTGACACGCATAAGAAAACGTCAAGAAATTATTATTTTTTTTCAAAGATGACATTTTTTTATGACATGCACTTTTGCAAGTCATTAAATATGGTATGTCATAAAAAAAGCGTTAAGGAAGGCCCTTTTTCTATTAGTGACATTCGACCATACGTATGGGCGAATGTGCACGTTCGACCATTCAAACGGGCGAATCAGCACTATACACTACAAAAACTTCCTTCGACCTTGAGCTTCTCCCTTCGACCAATATCTTTCACCTTCGACCATATTAAATTCCACCTTCGACCATACGATTATGACAAAACAAGATTGTATCAGCAATTCAATAGCACTAGTCTCATAATATGTATCAACAGCTTAATCGATCCGTGAATTCGGTTTTTAACCGGATTCTCAGTAAACATCTATGGTCCAGGTCAAGAGAAAAATTTGGGGCTTCGTCTTGAAAACCAAGATCCCTCCACCCCAAATCTTTCATTGTCTATACATACAAAAAAGTATATTGTCTGAAAATGTTCAACCACAAATAACCATCATAAACTACCACAGAATTCTAAAAAAGTGGGCTCAGACCTAGTCTTTACATCCTTCATCGCCCACTTGGAACTCCTTAGCCACCCCAGCTTCCTCCACCACAGGCTCCTTGGGTGCATCCTCAAGATCAACATCAGGGACAGGCTCTTACACCACCTCTTTTCCTCCCAGGCTGCTAATCTTCTCCTGCCAGGCCTCCACATCCCAATCCTCTTGCTTGAAATTGGTATCCTTAGCCTGTAGGGCCATCCTCACCCTGGCATGGAGAACATAAATTGTTGCAGACGTCATGAGGCCTTGCCTGTAGTCCTGCATTTCCTTATCATGCCCTTGAACCGTCTTGACCTCCTTAGACATCACCAGTTTAAGCTCACTATTCACCTTGCCCAGCTCCTTCTCAAGATGCTTGCTCTCTTCTTTAGCAATCTTCTTCATATCTTCCAGGCTAGCCTTGGTGTCATTCATCTACTTGGCTACCTCGTCCATGGACTTCGGCAGATATTCATGTCCCTACAAAGAAGGAGAACATGTAAGTATTTTAATATTTGTATAAATATCTTATGACATATTCATGATAGCATCATCCCTAGAGAGTAAACTGGGAAATCTTGGCCAAGACTTCATCAAAGTTGAGACCCTTGAAAAGAGCAGTCTCCTGGGCAGAGGCAGAGGTAGCGGCAGTCTTCCTCTTCTTGGAAGATGCAGTTGCCGTTGACTTAGGACGAGCAGGGGGAGGACTAGTCATCCTGGAGCTGTATGGCGAAGTGATCTTGGCTGCCTTGACATCCTGACTGTCAATGTCATCAAGGTCGAAGAAGGCAGTTTTCTTTGCTAAAAAGAGTAAAGAAATACTGATTTAGACATGTAGACATAACAAGACATGAACATCCTCAGGATGTAACATGTAATACTTACCAGACATTTCTCTGGCTTGGCTAGTGGTGTAGCTCTCTTTTGCTTCAAAAGTTCTGGCTTTGTCAAGTAAGTTTATAACAGCTTTGTATCTGATGAAAGAATCAGATAAAGGGGGTGCACGTTTAGTAAATGGGGTACCTGCCACATAATTTTTTTTTTTCAAAATGTTAGTGATATCCTCAGGATATAACTACAAAAATCTTTTTATCCTAAAAATAAACTTTGTAATTTTGGAAAACTTTACCACTCTTTAACCAAGACATAGGGATATCATCCCCAAAAGGAATGGAATCCCTCTTTACAAAGAATAACTTAGACTTCTAGGACCTGTCAGATCTGATGACATTAAACAAGAATGGAGGGTCTTTATTTATAAGTTGAAGGACATAATGGTTGGAACCATGAGTTTTCAATTTATAAAGGTAAGACAGGTCACCAATATGAAGATTGATGTCGTGGTTCTCGATGATCTTATTACAGACCATCAAGATCCTCAATATTTCAGTCATGGCTTGAGCGTATGCCATACAAGTCACATCAAAGAACTCCTTGATGAAGTGAGGGAATGGATACTTTAGGCCAAGAAGAAAACGCAGGTATAATAAGCAGACCCATATTGAGGATGCAAAATCAGATTTTGTACCATGGTCATAAAGACGAAACTTTGCAGAACTAGGGAAGGCCTCTGAGTCCTTTAGGTCTTGTATATCCCTATCAGTAAAGGAACAGATTTCCTGTTCTGGGTTGCTCAGCAGGTCCTAAGAGGTGAAATCTTTTGAAGCACTCCCGGATGATCTGGTTGTCTTCTTGCCCATCCTCATAATATTTTTTAAAAGTTTTGAGGAATTAAAGAAAGCAGAGAAGGAGAAAGAAGAGTTACCTTTTCACATAATCTGGTGTGATTATAAAGGAGAAAATAAAGGCCTAGATATAGGTGGAAGAAAATGATAAGATATAACAGTCATCGCTCCATTTCAGGCGGACATATAGCCGTTAGCAAATCCTAACAGACGCCCAATAAGCCTAAGAGATAAGATTGAGCATTAAAAATATTATAACCGTTAGAGATATCAACGATAACATATTTTTGGGGACAATTATTGGTGGTGAAATCCTCAGGATGGATTTACCTCAAGTATTCTATGTGACATCCTCAGGATAGTGAAAGATTAAGCAGACTTTAGGATGTAACAGTACTCTGACTCTTGTGCATCCTGAGGATAGACTAACAGATTATCTTGTTCTAATATTATTGCAGGTACAATTAATCAATATTGGATACGTGTAACTCTTCTTCAACGGCTATGTTGTCTTGCCAAGTTAAAGAAGCCGAGCATGTAAGAGTTGTACGTGTAAAGCAAGTCCAAGCCTAAAGAATAGGTCAAAGTGTAACTGTTAAGTGTTGAATGCAAGGCGGAAAACAAGGAAACTGTTATACCAACGTATAACTTAGTTGAATCAGCCTCAACGGTCCCCTGAAACAGTCCACGAGCCTATTGAAGATGACGGATATCATGGGATCTCTTATTTACTTTTCGTGTAATTATAAATAGGAGATTGATGAACGAAATACGACACTTCGGGTTCACTTGATATTTAGCTGAATACCTTATACTCACGAACATCACACAATCATTGTAATCTTACTCGTTCATCAATCATCTAAAGTTGTAACACCTTTTTACCATTTTTAATATTAACAAACAAGGCAGGGGCTTAGACTCCTCCCGAGGTTTTGTGCCGGCGATCATCAAGTGATCAAGGGTTTTCCTCGTATATCGAGTGTTGTTTGCTTGCCTTCTTTCATTTACAGTCAGTTACAATAGTCTTGTGTCTGACAGTTACATACTCAGGATTGAGGTGGTAAGATCATGATCTTTGGTGTATGGAAAATGTTGGTTGATAATTGTGGTAAGTCAATGTTTCTAGGTTAATGTAGTAGTAAAGCTAATTACGATTTTGATGTAAGGTCTTAGGAATGTGTTTGAATGACTAGTGCATGAGTGCAAGATACTACATACATATATGAATGTGTGTCGTGTATATATATATATACACACATGTATGTATGGGCTAGTTATTTTTGGTAAGTCAAAGATTAAGGAAGGAATAAGTGATAAAGTGCTAGGCTAATTAAGGTGGAATCTAGGTGATTTGAGGTGATGGTTTATTAATATCTAAGAGTATAATCTTTGAAAGACACAAACACACACACACACAGATATATATATATATATATATATATATATATATATATATATATATATATATATATATATATATATACGTATGCTGTCGCATACAAGTATGTATAGATAGATATATTTTTTTGAACATTTTATTACATATCCATCTTTTTACACATTGTATAATGTTGTATTTAATTGTGGCATATATGCTTGTGCATCCATAATATGGCCGATTTTATGATCATGTACGAGCGTATTGTTAGTATTTTTACTAGTTAATTTACTAGTCTTTCATGGACATCATATTTGGGCAACTCATGTACATGGACATTGTATGTTTTTGTTCTAGATTTGATCACAATTGTAGTGTTATGTTCAATTGTGTGAATTCCCAAACTAGGGTTTTGGTGAGATCTCTCCATAGCTCCTGATAAACTATTCGACTAGTTATGGAATTGTACCTACAAGTGGACCTAATGCTAGACTATAAGCAACAAGATTGACTTGTTGGAACCCTGTATGGCCTAATTGAAATGAAATATGCAAAATGTAAAGTCATGCACAATGTATATGTGTAGTCAAGTGTACGGATATGACCTGTGATTTTGACGGGTGTCAAAACATCAAACTACTCTAGACTTTTATGAATAACTTGCCGGTGGCTGGAGCATGACCGAACAAGTTACCACTTAATATCATAGAGGAGTCGTGACTAACTAGAACACGTGCATCCCTTACTTGATTTAATTAACTTATCACAAAGCGAGTGGTCTATTATTAACCGCGCGACAGTATAATAACGAAAGAAAATAAAGACCGTTTTCTTTCAACACGGGTTCATCAATCCTTAACTTGCGCCAAAACTTTCACAAAGACCATGAAGCTAGGTCGCAGAATTAAGTCTTGACTTATCACTAGGACCGAGAATAAAGATCGTACCGACCCTAAATGAGATCTTGATAGTAGAGGATTAAGCCACTAAGTGTGTGTATTTCTACCCACAAATGCGCTAATCACTACTCGCGGGATTAGGTTAGCTCACAAGTGCATGGGTTGTTACAGACCATGGGTACACTCATGAGTCCTCCTAATTCCTATCATGACACCCATAAGACCAAAGACTAAGTGATTTATTAATTAGATCATTAAACAAAGTTTAGAATAAAATGAATTATTAAGACCACAAAACACCACTTTAAAATAAAAGATAAACTATATTAATTCATACCAAGTTTCCATCATCACCCTAGCAACACCAATAGAAATCTAGCCTAGCATGGTTAATACAAATAGCTCACAAGGTTGGGTTTGTGTACAAGACATGGTGGAAGGTTGTATGAAGATTTCTAAGGGTTTGGGTGATTTTGGATTGTTTCTCTCTTGATCAATGTGTTTGTATAGTGATCCCAAGCTCTAAAGGACACCTACAATCCTCAAGGAAGGCAGAAACTTCTTAGAGAAGTGAGTGAGAAGTGATGGAAACGGATGCCTCAAAATATGGGGTGGAGGCCCATATTTATAAGCAATTAAACTCAAGCACGCTCATGCTCATTCCCTGGCACGCCCATGCTCAAAAGTAGGTACTGTTGCAGAGTCCTTGATGCAGAGATGTTGGTCCGTAGGTCAAGAACGCCCGTGCTTGACCCTCTGGCATGCCCGTGCCCTTCAGTACAGATAACCTTCTTGTTAGTTTTGGCCAGTTTAAGTATTGGAGAGCACGCCTGAGTAAAGCACGCACGTGCCACATAGTGGGGCACGCCCGTGCACTTCTTTAAATGCTGATTTTGACCTCTATTGACTTAGAAATGTTGACTTGTTGACCCGGAACAGTTGCATGGTCGTAAGCACGACCGTTCCATATCTAGTAGAGCTTCAAAGTCTTCAATTCTTGTCCGTTTAGTGCCGTTTTGTGCGGGTTTCCACTTCTTTTCACCACCGGGCCTCTGATCGTGCAATTATCAACAGAAAATATAAATCATGATAAAACAGAGATAAAAGAACGATTTCGAGTATAAGATATGTGATAATTATGCGTGGAAGACTTATCAATTTCTCGGCACATCAACCGACTTGGTTCACTCGAACCCTATGTGCCTGAAAAGAAACAAACCAACATAAAGACGAGCTCTCAAACCGATCCCCAAACTAATCGCTGCTCCACAACCAGCCATGGCACAACGTCAGTTATCTAGTGTATTTTATTTACAAATGTTTTATTATTAGTTCCAAGAATTTAAAATATGAAAGCATTATTTTAATTTATTTAACGAATACGAATGTGCCTCTAGTTAATGATATATCATTGTCAATGAGTATAAGGAAAAATAGTTACGTTCCGGACCGCAATTGTCAATTTACCTTACATTAGGGTGTTATGTCTTTCTATGACACTAACTCAAAATAAAACGATGGATATGACGTAAATGTCCTAACTATAACAGCTAGTCATTATATTTGTGAAAACAAACACGTTAGGATGCAACGACTTACTGACACAATGATGATGTATACATGCATGTAGAAAGCAAGTATAAATGAATCAAGGAATGTATATGAATGCATGTACGAATGAATTAAAGTATGGGCTACAACCCAAACTAGTTGGCTTGAGGCTACATTCCAGCGGGATGACCTAACTTTTTTACGTGTAATCTACACAGTGATGTTTATGCACTTATTGAGATAACAAGGTATCAAAAGTGAAAATGTATCTTACTGTTGAGTAGGCATAAAGATCTCTACTAGTTGTTGGGTAGATAAACGTATCAAAAGTGAAAATGTATTAGCAAAAGTGTTAAGATGCAAATGTAAACGTCATGTAAAGGTGGTTTCGATCGTATCGTGCACAGATAAACGTATACGAACAATCAGGATGGGAAACCATGTTTGAGTTTATTGAAAATGAAATAGTCATCCCTCTGGCAAGAGTAATTAAGGAGTAACTATGCTTTGTAGGAGATGGAGGTGTAAAATGTGTTGGATGATATTAACAATATGTAAATCTTGGTTGTAGAAATGGAGGACATAGATAATTAAGTGGATGACGATAAGGAATGTTTGTAATGAGAAACGAAATTTTTGGTTGATAAGTATTCAAATTTAATAGGGAATGATGCATATCGAATATAGTGAAAATTTATATCCCGGTTGTGAAAAATGGAAATATTGTTAGTAAATAGTTTAGTTCATTAAAATTTACAAATTTGCAGATATGTGGGTATACACTAGTTAACATGAAATCAAGTTTATAAAAATGATTGGTTTTACACAATAAATAAATAAACAAAAAAATTAATAAATTATAGATGTTTACTTGCGAAAAGAACTTATGATTCATATTATGACCAATATATGAGAAAGTCAAGTTTCATAAACTATGCAAATAAAAGGACTTCATGTTTCATGAAAGAAATTTAATATTTGTAAATAATTTATTATTATTATTATTATTATTATTATTATTATTATTTCAAGCATTACGAAAATATTTGTGTAGATGCACATAATGCGACTAATGCTATTGGATTGCGGATTACAAGTGTTTTGTTCAATATCAATGGTCGAATGTGGTTTATAGTTTGGTCGAAGGTAGAATGAACGGTCGAAGGTAGATCTAAAGGGTCGAAGGTACACAGGGAGGTTGAAGGAAGAAATTAGATTTATGTATGTCTTGGTTCGACCATGTCGAATGGTCGAACCTGCACATTCGACCAACTCAATTGGGCGAATGTGCAGGTCTATATAAGGCCGAATCAGTTTTTGAAATGTAACTTTCGGTCATTTTGTTTTCCCTCCCTGTGTGTGTTCTCCCTAGGTTATCTTATTGAGTCTGTAAAAGTGTTTTATCATTATAAACTACATTTTCAAGTGTAATTGATTATCAAAGTGAATGAATTGAATATGTTTATGATGATTTCTGCGTTTTGCTAGTTTTATTATCATTTTGTGATCAATTCAGGGATTCCGCACCTGAATTGAACTTGTTTGATCATTATCTTTGTTGTTTAGACGATCCTACGCGCATACAAATTGTGTACCTGCTTCGTACAAAATTGTTTTTTTAGAAAATACAATGGAGATTTAGAATAGTAACAAGAAAACACGAAAATTAATGAAATCGTAAAGTATATGTAATTATATGTTAAAAATTTTGAGTATGCTGTGAGGAGAATCCTATGATTTGGATCGAATATGACATAAGTATAATAATGTAAAATAATAATTGGTATTATGCATTTATGTAAATTAGACGTTAACAAATTTTAAATGGTATGGAATAATAATTGATTTATTAATTCGTTTTAAAATTAATTTGGTATAACGTAACGTAAATAAGAACAAAATGTGAAGTATGATAATATGAATAAAAAATACATGATGTTAAGGTTTTGATGCATGATGCTAAATATTTATAATAATTTATAATACTAGAAAATATTTATTTGATAATTTTAAGTGAACACAATGCCATAAATGTGAAAATTTTGGTTTGTTTAAAATATAACTTTTTATAGAATCGATTGCCAATCGATGTATAAGGTTGGAGAAAACTTTGTAAAGGGCATAATTGAAAATACTTGATAATAAAACGCTTTAATTTGAAACCAGATTTATTATAAAATATTTGAAGATATTAAAATTAAATATTTTTTGAAATGATGGTGTTTACCGATACTTTTGAGAAATTCAAAACTAGGATTAGGCAGAAGTGAGAGAGGTTTAAGTAACACATCTAATAAAATGGACTTGAAGCTGGTTGCAGAACGTAATAGAGATTTACAAGGGTTGGATTGTTCCGGTACGGAACTACGACAAACCAAAGTAGTCGAAAATTCTATTGAGTTCGGGAATCATGCTTTGGCCTAATAGGTGGAATACTCTAGCCGGGATTCCGGTTAATGGTACTTACCCTTCCAGTTACTACATGTCCCTTATCAATCGAAGGTTCATGACTTTGGAGAGATTGAAAAATTCAAGGAATGGAACTAATCACCAAGGTAAAGGGAATCACTCCTAGCTTGATGATAAAGTTGCTATGATAATGTATAGAAATGAAGCACTACCAAGATAAAGGAATTCACTCTTAACATGATAGTAGAGCTTCTACAAAATGAGGTAATATGAAACTAGTCATCAAGATGTGGATATAACTCCTAACTTGGTGATGTCGTCTTCGAATTATGAATTGGTACTTATCCATTGGGTAAGGAAGTTAATACTAACTCTTTGGTAAGGTTCCACTAGAGTGAGATGAGTAAAATTGTCATCAAGGTAAGGAAATAACTCCTATCTCGATGGTGAAATTTCAAAAATTTTAAAGGAATAAATCGGATTGAATGTTGTTACCAAAGTAAAGGATTGTTACACCCCGCCAAGGCGGAAACACGGGAATGCGACATCGAAAGGTTTTCAGGCACAAGGTACAAGAAACACACATAAATTTATTCAAATGATACCATCATATTTATGGTTATTGTCATAAAACTCAATTAAAGTAGAGAAACATTGTTTGGAAACAAGTGAATTGTCTAACAACCATGAAATCATGATACTACTGAATAAACAAAACCCAATCCATGATGATACCCCCCAGTGCATGCTTGGATCCCTATCTTAAATCCGTACTGCTCTCCATTAGTTACCTGAAAAACATGCATAAAAGATTTGTCAACAATAACGTTGGTGAGTTCACAGGTTTGAGTATAACAAGTAAAAACAGTTGTGTAATTTGTGTATGACCACTCATAGGCTAGCTAAGCGAATGCTTACTGTGCAAACCATGAGTCCCATAACCAAACATCTTGATTGTGGTAGCTCGCACATTGTACACAAAAGAAAATATATGTATAGTAGAATATACGAGGACTGATGAGCTCATGAACCAAATGTCTCATGTTTCACATGGCAGTCACGATAGATTATACACACAAGATGACAGTTTTATTGGAGTTGTAGCATGTTTGTTCCCCCAAAAATGTGAAAATAGTAAAAATGGGGCCGTGATACTCACCTGATGGTGTCACGTGCAGTCGAGTACAGTCGACAATGTGAGATGGCTACTGTCTGAATGTTACCGTATGATTAGTGGAGACAGAGTAAGTTGTATAATTTTGTTTGTTCATCATACAAGTTGTTCACCCGACATTCGTAGATCCTCGTGTTTAGTGTATGTTTTAATCATATAACTCCGGAACTCGATTGCGTTATTGAAATATGGTATTTATTGTAAGCAAGATGGACCCCGCATGTTATCATGGGCCTTAAGTTGACACCCATTCCCCACGTGTGGTCGATCCATTAGAAAAACATAGTCAATTCATTTGTTTATAACCCTTTTAAGTCTATTATTGTATTAACACATGTTTCGGCCCATGCTAAAATATGTTAGGTGTTCATGGACGAAACAATGCTTCATGTGGGCAATGAATCCGAAAGTTATAGGTATCCAACGGGCTTGGTATAGACTTGTTAAGTTATTTCTGAAAGCTTGTAAGATGTTACAATTGTTTTGATGACAAAAACGATTGTAAAAACATCCATTATAAGCTTAACCTTTGAACGTGGATCAAATGATTTTGTTTTGATAAAAAAAACGATCACTAGGAGGTTGTTTAGGGTGGGGTTGGATTCATTACACTCAACCCGACATACTATATAGATGTATGGGCCGATTCTTGTTAACTAGGTGTGATATTGTAGCAAAATGATTGATAGTCGATTTTTATAAGTGAAACAATGCGTGTGATTAGTGAATGTGTAAGGTCGCCTTATAGGGATCAAATGTCGATGGTTAAGATGAACATGGCAAGGCCGAAGGGTAAGAGTATGCTTGGACAAGATGACTTACCTAAAGAGAGCTTGTGGTGGTACAATTCCTAGCGATCTTGGCCTTCTTCTCCTTGGCTTGGAACTTGACTTGGCCGATGGATTTGGAGTGTTTTAGAGATTGTTTTTGGCTGCAATGAGATCAAGAGAAAGATAGGTGTAGTGTGAGTCTTGGTGAGGATCAAATGGGCCTTTATATAGAGGTTTCAAGGGAGTAATGACAAAACATTTGTGGTATCCTCCTTGTTCTTCGGTTGTGACTTTGGTTAAGGAAAGAATTGCACAAAAGGGTGTAAGAGGATGAGTTGTAAGCTTCTAACCATAAGTAGGGATGGGTTGACTTGATTAGAATGTTGATGCTTCCTTGTCCTTACCCGAATGGGTGTAAAGGACTCACACTAAGGCCGATTGTCCTCTACTACATGCTATGATGTCTTGTGTTCCATCACTTTCACATTGTTGTTGATTGTATCGGCCGAGACCATAAGGTGATGTAAGGTAGATAGTGACCTTCCTATGACATGCTTTGTGTATTTACTCTTGGATGTTGATTGTTCAAGATATCTTAGTTGTTAATTTGGAAGCTTCTTGGGGTGTGGATGGGGTAATCAGCCGCAAATCATGGGGATAAGGTGGCAAGGATCTTGTGTAGAGGTATAGATGGGAAGATTCCATTTAGGTGTAAGGGAATGTTTGTCTTACATTGGAACCAATCTTAAATTAGCAATTAGAACTTGTTCTATGGTGTGTGCTCTTGTTTGGCCGATCGTAGGGTTTCATACACACATATAGGTAGCAATTTGTATATGGAAAGATAGTTATCTATAGCCTGATGCCTTGTTTTGTATAAGTGATGACCTCATGTACTAGTGTAGTAGTTTGTGTCATGTGTTAGTGTGGAAGGCACCTACGGCCGATATCTTTGGTGAATGAGTGATAGTGAGGTGTCAAGGATCTTGTGTTTGTCTCACTAGGTGTGATGGTAATAATTCAAGTCTCTTTGTTATTGTTTAAGAGATAATCATTTGTATATGGGCGTTCCCATAGTAAATGGTTGGGTATATTGGAATTCGTTGTGTGTACATGGTGCAGTCGAGGACTTGACGTTGATATAATCATTCATTTGTGTCCATTAATCGAATACTCTTGTTATAAGGTGTGAGTATATGAAATCCTTCATGATTCATAAACATGTGTTAGTGAAGGCTTATCATGTGTTAGGGTGAAATAACCTCATTGAATGATTGTTGGGTGACTGTTCGGGTGTTGTATGCATAAACGATTCATTCTGTCGATTTTTTTGAATAACTTAGGCCTTACTAGGTCCGGGGGGGGGGGGGGGGTATTGTGTGTGCAAAACATCTAAATATGCACATAAAATGATAAAATAAATGAAATGCGTACGGATGTTGACCTGGATTGTTGACTGTTGTCACATTCTCCCATTGTTTTTGGAATTTCGTCCGCGAAATCGAGTTTTCCTACTAGTTTCAGTAGTCTTAGGAAAGAGAGCTAGATACCTGCGTCTCATCTAGTCTTCGCGTTCCCATGTAAATTCGGGACCATGCTTTGCATTCCATCTAACTTTGACAATTTTAGTGCGGCTCCTTCTCAATTTCTAGAATTTCCAATCAGTCACCTCGATTGACTCCTTAACGAAATGGAGTTGATCATCGATGTGAATTTCTTGGGAGGAATGATTAAAGATTCGTCGAACAAACACTTTTTCATATTGGATATGTGGAAAGTGTCATGAACACCACTGAGCTCTTCTGGTAACTTGAGCTTGTATGCCACGGGACCAACCCTCTAAAGTATTTCAAATGGACCTATGTATCAGGGGTTAACTTTCCCACATTTGCCAAACCGTGGTACACCCTTCCAGGGTGAGACTTTCAAGAGTACCTTATTGCCAACCTGAAATTCAAGTGGTTTGCGACAGCGATCAGCATAACTCTTTTGACGATCTCAAGCAGCTTTCCAGCGACCACAGATCTGAAAGATCTTATATGTTGTTTCTTGAATGAGCTTAGGGCCAGTCAAATATTTTTCCCTAACTTCCGCCCAACACAAAGGGGATCTACACTTGCGTCCATATAAGGCTTCAAATGGGGCAGCCCTAATGCTGGTGTTGTAACAGTTATTATAAGAGAACTTAACCAACGGTAAATGAGAATTCCATTTTCCACCGAAATCGATTACACATGCCCAGAGCATGTCTTCTAATATTTGGATTGTACGTTCGCTCTGGCCATCAGTTTGTGGATGATAGGCTGTGCTGATGTCTAAGAGAGAGCCCAAGGAATCCATTAGTGTTTGTCAGAATCAGGAAGTAAATCGACTGTCTCAGTTGGAAAGGATTGAAACAGGTATACCATGCCTAGTAACAATATCTTTAATGTACAGCTTGGCGAGTTTCTCTAGCTTGTCGGTTTCCTTGATCGGCAAGAACTGCGCGGACTTAGTCAACCTGTCAACAATTACCCAAGTCGTGTCATGACCACTGGACGTTTAGGTATTTTGGTGATGAAATCCATGGAGATCTGTTCCCATTTCCAAACAGGAATCATTGGTTGCTGCAGCAGACAGGACGGCTTCTGATACTCAGCTTTAACCTTTGAACAGGTAAGGCATCGGCCGACGTATGTTGCAATTTCACCTTTAAGGTTGGGCCACCAGTAGAATTCCTTCACGTCTTTCTACATCTTTTCGGTTCCGGGATGACCCAAGTACTTAGACTTGTGGGCCTCCTCAAGGAATAAATCGCGTAAGCCACCAAAACGTGGTACCCAGATCCGGTTGGCAAAGTAAACTGTATTGTCAGACCTTGGTTCCAATAGACTAACCATCTTGAATAACGACTCATTCTTCAAGTTCTCACCTTTCAGAGCTTCTTGTTAAGTATCGCGTATACGGGCTGTGAGATTCGTATGAATGGTCAATCCTAGCGCACGTACACGCAGAGTCTTGACACATTTTTTACGGCTCAAGGCGTCAGCCACGACATTGACCTTTCCCAGATGGTATTTAATCTCGCAGTCATAATCGTTTAGCAACTCAACCCATCTACATTGCCGCATGTTCAGATCCTTCTGATTGAAGATGTGTTGCAAGCTCTTGTGATCGATGAAGATCGTACACTTAGTACCATAAAGGTAGTGTCTCCAAATCTTAAGGGCAAAGATCACTGCGCCTAACTCTAGGTCATGAGTGGTGTAGTTCTTCTCATGGACCTTGAGTTGGCAAGATGCATAGGCAATGACCTTATTCCTTTGCATGAGTACACATACAAGACCTTGATGAGAAGCATCATAATAAACCACAAAATCATCGGTACCTTAGGGAAGAGATAGAATCGGAGCACTGCACAAACGGTTCTTCAAGACCTGAAACGCTTCCTCTTGCTTGATTCCCTAATCGAACTTCTTGTCTTTCTGTGTCAAGACAGTTAGTGGCTGGGCAATCTTAGAGAAATTTTCAATGAACCGTCGGTAATAACTACCTAATCCTAGGAATTGTCGCACTTCACTAGGGATTTTGGGTGCGTCCCAATCCTTGATAGCTTCAATCTTTGTGGGATCAACTTGAATTCCCTTCTCGTTCTGTGAGACCCGTCAAAATCACAGGTCATATCCGTACATTAGTTACACGTACACATTATGCATGACATTTCATTTTACATGTTTTACTGCAATTGAGCCATACACGGCCTCAGCATTACAATCTAGCATTAGGTCCACTAGTAGGAGCAATTACGTAACTAGTTGAGTAGTTATCTGAGCTATAGAGAGATTATATCATAAACCCTAGTTTGGGAAACTCATGCAATGGTACATAACATTTCAATTTTGATTCAATCAAGGACAAAATCAAACAATGTCCATGTACAAGGAATCACCCGAACACAACGCCCACATGTGACTAATAATACGACTAGTTTAAAAATATATATATTGAACACGATTATATATATATATTTGTGGCACCTAAACGTGTACAAAGATCACACTTAATACCTAATTACAAGATGTGTATATTCATTTGTACAAGACATGAGTTTTAAATGTTCAAACATATATATATATATACATGTATGTATGCGACACATACATATGTATGTGTGAAGAATTGTATCTTTCAAGGATTATACTTCTAGTCATCAATGAAGCATCCCCTTAAATCACTAAGATTCCATCACAATTAGCTAAACATTTGGCGTTGTACTCATCCCATAGTAGTTGACTTGCCAAAAATAAAACCCCCACATATATATACATAAATACACGACACACATATGCATATGTGTGTAGTGTTTGTGTCTTCCACTCTTACACAAGTCCCTTCATTTTATTCTTCCACCAAGATTTTCTAAGACAAACTTTAGTCACCTCCATCACATTCCTAGACTTTACACTAATAAGGAAGGCATCTTATGACATCTAGGAAAGTCCTAAGTTGACTTACCCCATTTGTAAACCAACTCTTCCATCAAGATCATACCATAATCTACCAAGGATTTCACTAATGTGACTAATGAGCATGCTTATCATACATCAACCTTAGATGATTTAGACTAAACAATAACCTCCCAAACACCCTCAAATATTTCGGCCCACATGCCCCCAAAGACAAGATCTTACCACATCAATCCTAAGATGTTCCAAATCCAATAAACACCGTGATCATCTAACATCAAATCCAAGGGAGTTGACTTATCCTAACCTCCAAACTCATCCCCATTTTCGGCCCACTATATCCAAGAAAGCATGCATGTGTCAAGTCCAAAATCTCTTCCTAATCTCACCAAAATAACCTTTCCAAGAAAGCATGCATGTGCTGAAATTTTTATAAGAAAAGGATATGTTTTTCTAAAACTCCTTAACACAAGGCATATTGTTGAAAGTTGTAGTCATAATAAAGCTTACAAAGATCCATGTGTTTTCAAGAAAAGTAATATTTGACATGAAGTATTATTATTTTCAAAAAAGTTGTCAAGTATGAAAATAATAGATTAAACATACTTAAACATGGTGGATCTACACACTTGACAAAACAAAGGTGTGAAACCTTCAACACATGAGTACATCAAAGTAGATAAAACACTTGCTTTTCACAAATAAAAGTAATGTTTTTTCCAAGAAACTAAGCTATCTTTTTATCAAAGATCATTAGCTTACATAAAGAAGGCAAATCTTTCCATTAAAGATACATTTAACTTAAAGAGTTAAGTTACAAAGACAAGCATAACAAGAGAACAACTTGTAGACAGTACAAGTAACATAGACCTAAAATGTCTCTTTTACATAGGACACATAGGTCAATCTCTCTAGCCCAGACTCATTAGTTCATTCCCAAGACATACCATAAGGTGAGTTTCACTGCCCCT
Source organism: Ambrosia trifida (assembly GCA_028751855.1). NCBI lineage: Eukaryota > Viridiplantae > Streptophyta > Magnoliopsida > Asterales > Asteraceae > Ambrosia > Ambrosia trifida. The sequence continues at coordinate 55,652,303 of CM054128.1, read as the reverse complement.
TTTCACTGTTTTTACATTTTTCCAGGGGAAAAACATGCGTACAAAGTTTAGTTTTCAGTTACATACATGACTATTATGTGAACATGAGACATCAAGGTCCAGGATCCATTAAGCCCTCGTGTCATACATCATACCATAACCATTAGCTATGGACTTAGCCATGAAACACCAGAATAGATCTATTGGGTTGACACCCCCACTCTTGGTCAGTCGCTCTGACCGGATAACAGGTATCAAAAGAGTGCTAGTATTTCAAATTTATTCATTGTCTTGAGTGTACAACGGGCGAGGCACAACATGTCAAGGTTTGGTTATGGGCTCATGTCAGATCACATATTAATTATTGCCCTAGCTAGGCAGTAATTTAGTCGGATTTGGGATTACAGGTCCAACATGCAAAAACCTGTGAACTCACCAACTTTATGTTGACCCATATATTTTTCATGCATGTTTTTTTAGGAAATTATCATGGAGCATGGAACTTGGGAAGGTCGCGTACGAGCATTCAAAGGATACCATCTTTTGAACTATTGTTGTGATGTTTTGATCTAAACACTTTGAACAATGGTTTATAATTCAAACAATTAACGTTAAGTTTTATAAGACTTGAATGTTTTAAATGGTAATTCCTGTTTATTTAAATAATGCTCGTGTGACTTTTGTGCTTGGAAATCATTTCAGTTGCATCCCGTGTTTCCGCCTTAGGCGGGGTGTGACGCGTTCACGACGTGACCGAGAAAATGAACCTCTCGAATCCAGAACTTGCATTTCGAGAATTTGGCGAACAACTTCTCGTTTTTTAGCAACTCTAAAATCAATTGAAGATGATGTTCGTGCTCTTCTTTAGTTTGCGAGTAGATCAAGATGTCATCGATGAAGACAATTACAAACTTGTCTAAGTAGGGTTTGCAGACTTGATTCATAAGATCCATAAAGACAGCAGGAGCATTTGTCAAGCCAAAAGGCATAATAAAAAACTCATAGTGCCCATAACTAGTTCGTAATGCCGTCTGCGGTATGTCATCCTCCTGGATCCGCAACTTGTGATATCCCGAGCGCAGGTCAATCTTCGAGTAGTAGCTGGAACCCTACAATGGTCAAACAGATCATCGATCCTCGGTAGTGGATACTTGTCCTTGATCGTCAGCTTGTTCAGCTCCCGGTAATCAATGCACATGCGAAAGCTCCCGTCTTTCTTCTTCACGAACGACACAGACGCTCCCCACAGAGAAAAGCTCGGACGAATGAAACCTTTGTCCAACAACTCCTAAAGTTGGTTAGACAATTCCTGCATTTTGGATGGTGCCAAACGATACGGGGTGCGGGCCACTAGAGCAACTACTAGGACAACGTCAATGCGAAACTCAACTTTCCGTGGAGGTGGAAGCCCTGGAAAATCTTCTGGAAAGACTTCGGGATAGTCTCGCACCACCGGTATGTCCTCGAGTTTTCGATCTTTAGCTTTCTGTTCAACGACATATGCCAGAAATGCAACACAACCTTTCCTTAAACATTTTTGTGCCTAAATGCAGGATATGATTCAAAGAGTAGATCCACCGCGGTTTCCTCAAACCGAGAAGGTTTCACCATTGGACAAGTGGATAAGAACCAATTTCTCATGATAGACGATCAATGCACGATGTTTGGATACCTAGTCCATGCCAATGACAACATCGAAACTACCCAATCGAATAGGCAATAGATCAATATGGAAATCATGGTCGCCAAGTACCAAAACACAGTCCCTAACAACTTCTCCAGACGAAACTAACTTACCATTGGCCAACTTTATGGTATAGTGCATTTCCAACTTACTAGATTCTAATCTAAGGGATTTCTTAAAGTTGGTGGACACAATGCTAAATTTAGAGCCTGAATCAAATAGTACCAATGCAAAATGGTTGTTAAGGAGAAACGTACCCATAACCACATTCGGATCATCACGTGCTTCATTCGCTCCCAGCACGAACGCTCTACCATGGGCTTGATCCTTGGCCTTGGGACTATCCTTGCGGAAATGTCTAGTTGCGCCATATTCGAACCACACATTTTTGGCACGTGGAGTGTTTGTGGGTTTGGCCTTGCAGTTAGCGGTTGAATGACCACGCCGGTTGTTGTTCTTGCACAAGATGCTTTCACAGGTGCCCACGTGGTTGTAGTTGCATTTGTTGCAATAAGGGTGGGCCCCGTTGTATTTGCGCTTGGGCTCCTCAGCAGCAGTGGCAGCAAAAACCTTTACGGCATCTTGCCGCTTGTGAGGGGAGTTCTTGTCGTTCCTGGAGCCGAAACGCTTGCGCTTGTCTCCCGAATTTTCACTAGCAACTGCAACCTTTTGGTTCAGCGAACCCAAGCGAACAACGTCATCAGTCAGACTATGGGCTAGAGTAACATCAGCTTGGATAGTGGCGGGTGACGATGCAGTGACCATGCTCTGGATCTTGGGTGATAGACCCCAGATATACCGCTCGACTCTCTTGTATTCATGCGTGACCATGTGTGGGACAAGTCGGGAGAGTTCGTGAAAACGAGTGGTATATGTAGTCGCGTTGGCATCCACCATGGAGAGATTCCAGAATTCTGCCTCCAGCTTATGTAGCTCATTCCTCGGGTAGTAATTTTCCATGAGCAGAGTTTTGAGATCAGCCTAAGCGAGGTTGTATGCCGCATCTCTGCCCAGAGTTTGTACTTGCAGGTTCCACCAGGTAAGGGCTTCATCCTGAAAGGTACAAGTGGAGTACTTCACCTTTTGGTCCTTGGATCAACCACTAATGTCTAGGACTGACTCGGTCTTCTCAATCCAACGGACAATTCCTACGGCACCTTTAGTACCACGAAAATTCCATGGCTTACAGGGCATAAAAAGGTTTGTACGAACATCCTCGTACAGAGTTTTCAACTTCTGTGTATACAATAGTGAGTATTATTATTATTATTATCACAAAGGTTTGCATAGGAATATTAAGTAGAGAATTTAGACCAAAAATTCCTTTCGTTATCCATATCGCTTCCCCGTCAACGACCAGTACCTCTAGAACCTCCGCTAGAATCAGTTCGAGCAGCGTCATGTGGAGCAATTGCCTCAGCAATTACTCTAGCTAGCTCAGCGGGTAGTGGTTCGCCAGCGTTGCTTCATGCAGATTGTCGAGAGTGCATGATTTCCTTCTGATATGACATATATCAAAGGTGTGAGACACGTATTCTGTAAATATTGTCATTCATACAGTCGTAACAATCAAATATAACCACACATAGAAAAACAATCACAACCACAAACGAATAACTAACACGAGATAACCATATAGCATGCCGACACACATCTAAATACACGAGAGTTAGCACAAAATATGGGCGGACGAACCGTAATAGTTTAAGTTACAGTAACTAAACATGGCAGTACAACATAGCAGTCATAATGTAGCATCAGACAACGTAAAGTATCATCATAATATGTAACCTTACATACTTTCCATATAATTGAAATTCCCATTCTTGCCTAATAAAACCCCATTATTTGTCCCAGTTTTTGTATTTATTTAGTTATGCTATTATTGTAGTATTTTATATAAAAAAAAAACATTGTAGTTATATTTTGTGATATAAACAATCCATAAGTCCCTAAACCTTGGGGCTGATTATGAAATTTTGCCAAACTTAAAATAGATTCAAAACCATAACCATAATCACATGTTGTAGATTGTTTTTTATATATTTTGAACGCATTAGTATTCCTTCTTAAAATTTGGATGGATATCTCTCATATTAAACTCACCCACTGATCCTAAACTATTTCGCGAATCATATCGTAACAATGATTGATTTGTTTTCGGTCAACAATTATCAATGTATAATGTTTCCCCTTAAATCAGTTTTTTTATTTAGTTTAAATTCTAATCCGAATCCGTTTCGTTATCTGTTAATACCCTATTAATTTCATCTCCCCCCTCATTCAATCGCAAAGACAATTAAATTTGTCTAATCGTCACCTGTTCAACCAGAATCAAACCGTTTACTCGTTTTATGTTCTTCGCTCTCATCACCGTATCTGGTACGTATAAATTCAATTGATTCTGGTAACTTGGTCGATTTTGTTTAACCGACAGAATCCCTAGATTTGTTTCAAAACTTATAGTTGTTTAGCAAGTTTAGTTTGGAACTGGTATGGTTTGGGTGTTTGTGTGGAAGATGACTTGATTGAAAATTGCTTTTAAGTTTTAATTCAAATATTTAAACCAACTAATCATATATACCAGTTGGTTGGTTGGTTGGTTGTTTATCAAGTTTATGACCCCAAGTTCGATTCTTGTCTAAACCATTGGGGGCCACAATTTTTTTTTTTCAAACAAACCATACTATTTACCTGCTATTGTACACTTGGGAGCTTGCTTGCTTGCTTGCTAAGGTGAGTTTACATACCCCCACTCTTTTGCTGTTTCTAAATGCTTTTCGGGGTGAAACATGTTAAACTAGTTAAAGTTACAACTCATGGAATTCAACTACGTGTTTTATGTGATTCTTTGTGCTACGTGTCTTAAACTTGCTAAGTAAACTAAACTAAGACTTGCATAATCATTAACTTTGATTAAGCCAACAGTAACAATGATAGATCTATTCAATTGACAACCCCACTTAGATTTGTTTACCATGTCTATGGAGAGCGCGGGTGATTGGACCTGAAACTTAAACTTTGGTGAAGCATGTCTATGGGATGGACGTTTAAACTTTGTTAACATGGGGTTGCTTATGCCCCAGTTTGCTGTAGTTTTGTTTTCACATGTATGCCCTAGTTGTTACATATTGACACAGAATTGTATGCTTAAACATATTGATACTATACTTCGTTTTGACAAAAACTTACGTATTCCCACCAACTTTATAGTTGACCCCCTCTATTTTCCAAAACTTATCATGTTTCAGATAACAATGATGCGTGAAGAGTTTAGAAGCTTTTGGATCACTTAGTTGAAGCCTTTAGATTTAATAATTGAACATTTGTTTTGTTTGTTTCGTTGAACAATGTGTTTGTTTTTGGATTGGTTTGTTTTGAATTGTTTTAATAAACTATTTAAACTTTAGTTGCCATTAGCTTTTTGAAAAATCATCACTACGTGACATCCCAATGTTTCCTTCATTGGTTGGGGTGTTACAGATTGGTATCAGGGTCATGGTTATTGGGAATTAGGTTATTAGAATAATGGCCTAGACTATAACCTTAAGAGTCCAACATGAGTTGACCTATTTCTTACTTGTTATTTGTTTGTGTTTCTCCAATCCATCTTGTGTCTTCTTAGCTTTCTTTTTTTCCCTCTTTCAACTCCCTTTCGTCAGGCTAAGAATCTTCAACCTCATCCATGGTGGAACTACGATGCATCATTCCGAATAGGAATTTGCTGAAGACTTTATTCCTAGGCTTACATCCTTTGGTTATCAATTCCTTCAAGGAAACAGAGTCAATCCAAACAATTACTTGTCTTTTACACATTGAGTTCCATATTATTTTACAAACATTCGTTTCAACCTCAAACCCAATATTAAATCCTAAGTAAAAATTTAATCCCCTACTTGATAACTTCATTAGTTCAAACTTCATCGTCTTTGTGCTCATCATAATCATGCTTCGCTTTGTGAGTATCCCGTACATCACATGTATTTTACTCTTTCCAGCCTTGTTCCAAACCTCATGAATTTGCCTGTTACATAAACATTTACAATCATATTATTTCTTGTGTCCTCTTGTTTGAGAACTTATTCATTTAAACTACAAATGTTTTAACCCTATTGTTTTGAAAAGTTTTTAATTTGACTACATATACCATAATCCTTGTATAGGATGTACCCTGATTCAAAACCAACAACTCTTGTTTTCATCAAAATTTTCACAAATCCTTCAACAATCATTATTTTAACAAAGAACTCATCTAATTTTATGACCTACCCCACCCCCCCTTAAATTACTTTGATGTTTTAAATTGACTTATTTACATAAAGATAATAACCAAAATGTTTTTCCAAACAAATGATTTGGGTTCCAATAGCAGATGCTCAATTAAATTTCAAAATCAAAAGCTGCATTTAGAAATCAAATCTAAACAAAGAACGAAACTCTCTTCCACACAGTTCGTTATCCAAATCCCTACTTTATCACGAATATGACTACTTTTTTCCTTCTCTTTGTAACACCCCAACCGATGGCGGAAACATCGGGGTGCCACGTATTGATGATTGTTTTCAGTAGCACATGGTATAATATAAATTTTAAATAATTTATTCAAACATAAAATCCAAAATGTGAAATGATGTCTAAGAATTCAAATACATAATATCAAATAACAACTTCAATAACTTCAAATAAACTTCAAGTAAAATCCTCATGCTAACTCAAGCCACAGCTTCATTGTTACCTGAAACATGTTAATTTTGAAAGTATTTTGGGTCAACATAAGTTGGTGAGAATTACATAGGTTTTTGATAATAAAATGAATAAAATGTTGTGCAATTCATGTGTCATGTCAATCTAGCCCATATGTGAGAACATACTAGAAATAAATCGAGTGCATAATCAACCCTGATGACTGTTATAAAATGATACATACCATACACTCATGGTCCAATTGAATATGTTATGCGATAACAAACACCCACGTAACCTTTGTAGGAGGCACGTATCCGGGTGGGATTGTCAGTCCAATAGATCTATCAATGTATACCGTCGGCTTGTACGGAGTTAATGATTATGCTAGAATGGTGCTTACTCTAATCATGCTCAAGACATAATGCAACATAGAAAACACATAGACACATTGATGATTGAATTGCAATGATAATGTTATAACATGTTTCACCCCAAAAATGATGATAAATAAAAGGGACTATGTAAAACTCACCTTAGCAAATGTTAAACTTGTTGAAAAGATGAAATAATAGCGTTGCCCAAAATGATTCCAAATATCACCCTATAATAAGGTAATATATATATAATAAGTCTAAGTCTAATTAACTTATAAGTGTATCCTAGGGTTTCGATTTGGGGATAATCAATTGTTGAAATTAAATTAAAATGTTAATTAATAAAGGAAAATTTGATAATTAATAAAAGAAAGTCTTTTTATAAAATTTGAATTTTGAATGTACACATTAAAGTGTTTGAAGTATAAAAATAATTTTTATAAAATTATTTAATTTAAAATAGATTTTTAAATCTATTTATTACAAATTGCCAACAATTAACTTTAATATTCAAAAATACTAAAATTAAAGAATTTCTATTTTAAAAATCATATTTCTGTTCTAAATAATTAAAAATAATTTGTATAAAATTTTGGTGCAAAAATGATGAAAATTGGATTTATTATGATTTAATTATGATTAAATCTAACAAAAATTGATTAAAAATATAAAATAAATGATTTTACTGAATTAAAAATTATTTCAGTAAAGTTTAACTTTATAAAAAGTCAGGATAATTTTTGGAGAATTTAATAAAATTGTTTTGATATATAAATGGATTTTTATAAATATAATGGTATAAAAATGATTTAATTATTATAAATACTAAATAAATGAATTTTTGAAAAATAAAAATTGTGAATAACACTTTTATCTCAGATTAAACAAATATAATTTTTTTGGAATTTATAAAATAGTTTTAATATTTTAAAATGAATTTAAAAGATTAAAAGGTTTAAATATATATATATAATAGTTCTGTTTTAAAAAAATAAAAGAAGCAAAAAGGGGCAGTAGCCGGGACTCGAACCCGGGTACCTTCTGTATTGAACCAGGGTCACAACCACTTGGCCTAGGCCAGTGGTTGTGATGTTTTCTGTTTAAAATTAAATAAATACAATACGCGAATCAAAGTTTATCCCCAATTCTAAACGAACGAACCCTAGAATTTGCAATTGAACAAATCACACATCAATAGCCTGATTAACCATAGGGCTATTGATGTGTGATGGCCGATGAACATAACCCACACAAATAATTAGACTCACAGTGTTGATTCGAGTTCGTGTGCTTGGTCAAACCAGAAGTCAAACGACGAACAAGATAATTATAATTAGAGTGTTTCAGAGATAATTGGAGGTTGAGAGAGAGTTGTGAGCGAGTTGTTAAGCTTCGAAGCACATCTATTTATACTGAGGATCAAAGGGTTGGGTAAATTGGAAAGTTGACCCTCGTTAAATAACAAACGCGTATGATTTTGAAATTGGTCAATGATTAGGGTTAATTGACGTGTAATTGAGTCACACTGGGCCGATAATCACACGAATTTACCAATTATAGATCAATTACCAGTTATGCACGAGCTTGAATCACACGCTAAACCCACAGTTGACTTTTCTTGTCAACTGTGAAGGTTTTTAAATCGCGTTTATAATTATTGAAGATCCGGGTTTATAACAAAAGAATGGCTAGCCCAGTTGGTTGTGCTTGTGTGTGTGTTTAACCCGGTCTTGGCGCGGGTTCGATTCCCGGCCAAGACTTTTAATTTTTTTGATATAATTTCAATACCACACACATATATAATATTATATATATAGTATTAGGGTTCCACAAATGCGACAAAAATAATAAATGCGACGTATAAGACAAAACTTGACGTTTTTATTAATGACGAATGTGTACGTACAAGTTTTAAATGCGTAATGTTACAGTCTCCCCTACTTTTAGGAACTTCGTCCCGAAGTTGGAGTTGGAGAGTCTGGTGGGAAAAGATGCGGATATTTCGACTTCATCTGGTCTTTACGTTCCCAAGTGAACTCTGGGCCTCGTTTAGATTCCCAACGAACCTTAACGATCGGAATACGACTGTGCTTGAGTTTCTTGACTCCAGTGTCAACAATCTCGATGGGTTTCTCGATAATGTGCATGCTTTCATCGATTTGCACATCCTCAAGAGGAACATGAAGGTTCTCATCTGCTAAGCATTTCTTGAGATTCGAAACATGGAAGGTCGGATGAACATTGCTTAGCTCAGGTGGAAGCTCAAGTTTGTAAGCCACTTTTCCAACTCTGTCAAGAATTTTGAAGAGGCCTACGTATCGAGGAGCTAGTTTTCCCTTTCTACCGAAACGGATTACTCCTTTCCAAGGGGATACCTTAAGTAGCACAAGGTCCCCAACTTGAAATTCCAAGGGTTTACGACGTTTATCAGCATAACTCTTTTGGCGACTTCTAGCCTTGAGAAGATTATCCTGAATGAGCTGAATTTTGTCTGTGGTTTCCTGGATTAGTTCGGGTCCAGTAATATGAGCTTCACCAACCTCAGTCCAACAGACAGGTGAACGACATTTCCGACCATAGAGTGCCTCAAAAGGAGCCATGTTAATGCTGGCGTGATAACTGTTGTTGTATGAAAACTCAACCAAAGGAAGATGAGAATCCCATGCGCCACCAAAATCGATGACACATGCCCTGAGCATGTCCTCAAGTGTCTGGATGGTTCGTTCAGTCTGACCATCCGTTTGAGGGTGGTAAGCAGTGCTCAGGTTCAACTTGGTACCCAAAGCATCTTGTAGAGATCCCCAAAAGTGAGAGGTGAAACGACCATCGCGATCAGAAATAATGTCCAAAGGTATACCGTGACGACATACGATTTCACTTACGTACATCTTTGCCAACTTTTCCACAGAATACTTCTCACGAATAGGTAGAAAGTGAGCTGATTTGGTCAAACGATCGACGATTACCCAAATACTATCAAAACCTTTGGGTGTACGAGGAAGTTTGGTGATGAAATCCATAGCTATGCTCTCCCATTTCCAGACAGGAATCTCTGGTTGTTCAAGCATACCAGATGGTCGTTGATGTTCAGCCTTAACCTTGGAACAAGTGAGGCATTTTGCAACGAATAGAGCAATGTCTTTCTTCATACCAGGCCACCAATAAGAATAACGAAGATCTTAGTACATCTTGTCAGCACCAGGATGAATAGAATAACGAGACTTATGAGCCTCGTTCATGAGAAAAGTACGAAGATCATCACGGTCGGGAATCCACAGTCGGTTAAGGAAATAAAGAAGACCATCGGGTTTGGTTTCAAGTTGAGTTTCAGCACCACAAGACATTTCATCGTACATGTTACCTTGGGTGACTGATGTGTGTTGAGCCTGGAGAATGCGATCTTGAAGATCAGTACGAACTCTCGCACATTGGAGTTTGACCCGCTCTTTACGACTAAGTGCGTCGGCCACAACATTCGCTTTGCCAGGATGGTAGCGAATTTCGCAATCATAGTCGTTAAGTAATTCAACCCAACGTCGTTGCCTCATGTTAAGATTCTTTTGATCGAAGACATGTTGGAGACTTTTGTGGTCCGTGAACACCACACATTTGGTCCCATAAAGATAATGTCTCCAAATCTTGAGTGCAAAGAAAACAGCGCCCAATTCAAGATCATGGGTGGTATAATTCTTTTCGTGAGTCTTGAGTTGTCGAGACGCATAAGCAATAACCTTTCCTCGTTGCATGAGAACACAACCAAGACCTTGGTTCGATGCATCACAGTAGACCACGAAATCATCATTACCATCAGGTAGAGACAAGATAGGAGCTTCACAAAGTTTCAGCTTAAGAGTTTCAAATGCTTCCTCTTGCTTAGGTCCCCACTCATAGGGTTTACCCTTGTGAGTTAAGGTAGTGAGAGGAACAGCGATCTTGGAGAAATTGGCAATGAATCGACGATAATAACCAGCCAAACCAAGAAAAGAACGGACTTCCGTTGGAGTGGTAGGAACACTCCAATTCTTCACAGCTTCGATCTTTGCAGGATCAACATGAATTCCGTTCATATCAATGACATGTCCCAAAAATTGAACTTCCTTAAGCCAAAATTCGCATTTTGAGAACTTGGCATACAGTTGTTCTTTCTTTAGGAGAGTCAAGATAGAGTGAAGATGTTGCTCGTGATCGGATTTTGATTTAGAGTAAATCAAAATATCATCGATGAAAACGATCACGAATTTGTCGAGATAGGGTCTACAAACCCGATTCATCAAATCCATAAATACTGCGGGAGCATTGGTCAACCCAAAAGGCATAACCATGAATTCATAGTGACCGTAGCGAGTGCGAAAAGCTGTCTTGGGAATATCTTCTTCGTGGACTCTAAGCTGATGATAACCAGAACGGAGATCAATCTTCGAGAAGTGGGTTGCTCCTTGAAGTTGATCGAAGAGATCGTCAATCCTAGGAAGTGGATAACGATTCTTGATGGTGAGTTTGTTGAGTTCACGGTAGTCAATACACATCCGAAGAGAACCATCCTTCTTTTTAACGAATAAGACAGGGGCTCCCCATGGAGAAGAACTAGGGCGAATGAACCCTTTATCAGAAAGTTCCTGTAATTGACTAGCAAGTTCTTGCATCTCAGAGGGTGCAAGACGATAAGGAGCTTTAGCGATAGGATTAGCACCAGGAACAAGATCAATACGAAACTCCACTTGTCGAGCAGGAGGCAAACCATGTAAATCCTCTGGAAAGACTTCAGGATAGTCTCAAATAATAGGAATGTCTTGGATACTTTTGCCTTTGTCCTTCTTCTCTATCACGTTAGCTAAGAAGGCTGTATACCCCTTTCGTAAGTACTTTTGGGCAGTAGTACAAGACATAAGCTTAAGCTCACCACAGGGTTTCTCACCATAAATCTTCAAAATCTCACCAGATTCGAGAGGAATGCGTATGACTTTCTCGAAACACAGAATTTCGGCACGGTGAGTTGACAACCAGTCCATGCCTACTATAACATCAAAACTACCAAGATGCATAGGGATAAGATCGATAGGGAAGGTATGATCGTCGAGGTTCAACAAGCAGTTACGAATAATAGAGTCGATCGAAATAGACTTCCCGTTAGCTACCTCTACCACGAAAGGTTCTTCTAGGTTAGTGTGGGGTAAGTTAAGTAAAGGTTCAAACTTCAGTGAAACAAATGATTTATCAGCTCCCGAATCAAATAATATGGATGCATAGTGGTTATTAATGAGAAACGTACCATTCACCACTTCGTTGTTGTCACGAGCCTGGTTAGCGTTGAGATTGTAGGCGCGACCTCGAGCACCTTGGTTCTGGTTGCGGTTCTGGTTTTGGTTTTGGTTTTGGTTATGATTTTGGTTTTGGTTACGGTTACGATTAGGGCAGTTGTTGATGTAGTGATTAGGGTTGCCACACTCGTAGCATTGACCACGAGTAGGCCTGTTGTTTTGTTGGTTGGGAGCTGGGTTAATGTTGTCTTGGGTAGCAGGAGATCGACAGACGTTCACCAGGTGACCATATCTTTGACACTTAGTACAAAAACGACATGGCACCTGCGTTGGATGATGGTACTTGCAAGTGTTGCACAAAGGGTGAGGTCCGGTGTATGGTTTCTTGGCTGGGTTTTGGGCAGCAGGTGGAGTAGCAGCAACCATATAGTTTCTAGCCTTGCGCTTTTTGTTGCTTGAGGTCTCAGGCTTGACTTCAATTGCAGGCTGTGGAGTGTCTTTGGCAGTAGTCTTCTTAGTGCCCTTGCGAACGAGAGTACCGTTCTTCACGTGATTATCAGTAAGAGTGGCCGCGAGACGTTTGGCCTCTTCCAAAGTTGCAGGATTTCTACCCCAAACGGTGTCCTGGATTTGCATGGGCAGACCACCGATGTACTTCTCGATGGCTACCGGCAGAGGAGTAACTTTGTGGGGCAACAATAAGCTAAGCTCATGAAAGCGGGTGTTGTAGGCAAGGTTTTCCCCACTATCTTGAGCTAAGGTGTGGAACTCATCCTCAAGCTTCTTAACTTCATTGCGAGGACAAAACTCTTCCTTCATGATCTCTTTGACTTGGTCCCATGTCATAGCAAGAGCAACCTCGGCCCCACGAGTACGCTTTTCTTCATTCCACCATGTGAGTGCTCGTTTATGGAGAACACTCATGGCGTAACGAACCTTGAAGTTATTGGGGCACTCACTGTTGATGAAGGTATTCTCAATACCCTCAAACCATTGGAGAAGTCCAGTAGCTCCTTCTTCCCCACTAAACTTTGGAGGGTTACAAGAGTTGAAATGCTTAAGGGTGCAAGCTTGGGGTCCATTTCCATTGCCATTGCCGTTCCCGTTCCCATTGTTGTGACCATTCCCGTTGCCGTTCAATTGGATGACCTGAGCAAGTAAATTGGGAACCAGAGTTGCGATTTGCTGCGCCATTTGTTGAGAAATGATCGCAGCCAGTTGAGCATCGACCCCATTGTTGTTGTGGTTAGGAACTTGGTCATGGTTGTGGTTATGGTTATCACCACCTTCTTCGTGGTTCTCACCATTGTTGTTGCGAGTGCTGCGACGAGGAGGCATGATCTGTAATAGACACAATGAAATGAATGAGAGTTTATATAAGGAATGTAATCATTTATTCATTAATTAAAACGAATAAACGAAAACGTTGACTTATCAAAGATTCTAAATTCTAATAACATATGAAGACATGCTTTAGCCTATAAGTGAACACTCATCCCGAGAATTCCCAGGTAGGCATCCTGGTCCCTCGTCTGATTGGGATATATGCGCAATGCCAGCCTAGACAGAAGACTCAGAATACAGGCGTTCACCCTTCCAGATTACACGTGTTCGTTATTAAAATCTAGAACTTCGACGAGATCTCAAGGGGGTTCAGGTTAAACCTGAGGATTTTGTCCTATAAATCTAATGGTGGATCAGGATTGCAGCAGACAATTAAGAGTAATCACATGTGGGTTTAGGGTTATAAGACATAGGATAAGGATAGGATTAGGGAAGCAATTAGGGTTACAAGTAGGAGAAGCAAGTACTGTTTAAGTCCCTAAGGTTATAGTCTAGATTATTTCTAATAACCTAATTCCCTATAACCAAGGCTCTGATACCAATCTGTAACACCCCAACCGATGGCGGAAACATCGGGGTGCCACGTATTGATGATTGTTTTCAGTAGCACATGGTATAATATAAATTTTAAATAATTTATTCAAACATAAAATCCAAAATGTGAAATGATGTCTAAGAATTCAAATATATAATATCAAATAACAACTTCAATAACTTCAAATAAACTTCAAGTAAAATCCTCATGCTAACTCAAGCCTCAGCTTCATTGTTACCTGAAACATGTTAATTTTGAAAGTATTTTGGGTCAACATAAGTTGGTGAGAATTACATAGGTTTTTGATAATAAAATGAATAAAATGTTGTGCAATTCATGTGTCATGTCAATCTAGCCCATATGTGAGAACATACTAGAAATAAATCGAGTGCATAATCAACCCTGATGACTGTTATAAAATGATACATACCATACACTCATGGTCCAATTGAATATGTTATGCGATAACAAACACCCACGTAACCTTTGTAGGAGGCACGTATCCGGGTGGGATTGTCAGTCCAATAGATCTATCAATGTATACCGTCGGCTTGTACGGAGTTAATGATTATGCTAGAATGGTGCTTACTCTAATCATGCTCAAGACATAATGCAACATAGAAAACACATAGACACATTGATGATTGAATTGCAATGATAATGTTATAACATGTTTCACCCCAAAAATGATGATAAATAAAAGGGGCTATGTAAAACTCACCTTAGCAAATGTTAAACTTGTTGAAAAGATGAAATAATAGCGTTGCCCAAAATGATTCCAAATATCAACCTATAATAAGGTAATATATATATATAATAAGTCTAAGTCTAATTAACTTATAAGTGTATCCTAGGGTTTCGATTTGGGGATAATCAATTGTTGAAATTAAATTAAAATGTTAATTAATAAAGGAAAATTTGATAATTAATAAAAGAAAGTCTTTTTATAAAATTTGAATTTTGAATGTACACATTAAAGTGTTTGAAGTATAAAAATAATTTTTATAAAATTATTTAATTTAAAATAGATTTTTAAATCTATTTATTACAAATTGCCAACAATTAACTTTAATATTCAAAAATGCTAAAATTAAAGAATTTCTATTTTAAAAATCATATTTCTGTTCTAAATAATTAAAAATAATTTGTATAAAATTTTGGTGCAAAAATGATGAAAATTGGATTTATTATGATTTAATTATGATTAAATCTAACAAAAATTGATTAAAAATATAAAATAAATGATTTTACTGAATTAAAAATTATTTCAGTAAATTTTAACTTTATAAAAATTCAGGATAATTTTTGGAGAATTTAATAAAATTGTTTTGATATATAAATGGATTTTTATAAATATAATGGTATAAAAATGATTTAATTATTATAAATACTAAATAAATGAATTTTTGAAAAATAAAAATTGTGAATAACACTTTTATCTCAGATTAAACAAATATAATTTTTTTGGAATTTATAAAATAGTTTTAATATTTTAAAATGAATTTAAAAGATTAAAAGGTTTAAATATATATATATAATAGTTCTGTTTTAAAAAAATAAAAGAAGCAAAAAGGGGCAGTAGCCGGGACTCGAACCCGGGTACCTTCTGTATTGAACCAGGGTCACAACCACTTGGCCTAGGCCAGTGGTTGTGATGTTTTCTGTTTAAAATTAAATAAATACAATACGCGAATCAAAGTTTATCCCCAATTCTAAACGAACGAACCCTAGAATTTGCAATTGAACAAATCACACATCAATAGCCTGATTAACCATAGGGCTATTGATGTGTGATGGCCGATGAACATAACCCACACAAATAATTAGACTCACAGTGTTGATTCGAGTTCGTGTGCTTGGTCAAACCAGAAGTCAAACGACGAACAAGATAATTATAATTAGAGTGTTTCAGAGATAATTGGAGGTTGAGAGAGAGTTGTGAGCGAGTTGTTAAGCTTCGAAGCACATCTATTTATACTGAGGATCAAAGGGTTGGGTAAATTGGAAAGTTGACCCTCGTTAAATAACAAACGCGTATGATTTTGAAATTGGTCAATGATTAGGGTTAATTGACGTGTAATTGAGTCACACTGGGCCGATAATCACACGAATTTACCAATTATAGATCAATTACCAGTTATGCACGAGCTTGAATCACACGCTAAACCCACAGTTGACTTTTCTTGTCAACTGTGAAGGTTTTTAAATCGCGTTTATAATTATTGAAGATCCGGGTTTATAACAAAAGAATGGCTAGCCCAGTTGGTTGTGCTTGTGTGTGTGTTTAACCCGGTCTTGGCGCGGGTTCGATTCCCGGCCAAGACTTTTAATTTTTTGATATAATTTCAATACCACACACATATATAATATTATATATATAGTATTAGGGTTCCACAAATGCGACAAAAAAAATAAATGCGACGTATAAGACAAAACTTGACGTTTTTATTAATGACGAACGTGTACGTACAAGTTTTAAATGCGTAATGTTACACTCTTGACCTATAGACTAAACTATTCATCAACTATTTTTACAGTCACTATTCTTTACAAACTTGATTATGCTATGGGTTTTCATCATTCTCTCAAGGATTAAACACGTATTCTTCGCCTTTTCGAACATGAACTTGATTTTCATGATGACCAAACTATTGAAAACTTGATCTCTGATTCTTTATCCTATAATGATTGTTTGTTGCGTAAAACTTGATTCTTCTTGATACATGAGGATTTGATTTCCTATTCTATTTGCACATTTGATTTATTCGTGCTACTTGAAAACATGGGTAGCTCATATGAACTGTTTGCTATAATCATAAACTAGTGAAACCACACCTAGGATCATTAACCTTGTCTAGGGCAACTCAATTACAAGTCGTATTCAAGACCTGATACTTGTCTCATTTACAAACTTGCTTGTATGTGTGCATGATCGATTTGCAACATACGTGTTGAACTACAAAAAAAACTTATTACATTTACTACATTTATTCACTCAACAACTGGTAGAGGATGAAATATTGTTTAACAGTCAGTGGAGTACCTAATAACCTGCTCACCGATTGGTAGGGGTCATCATGCCCACTCAACAGTCGGTAGAGGTTCCAATAACCTGCTCAACGACTGGTATAGGCTATCGTACCTGCTCAACAATCGGTTGAGGTTCCTACACCACGACTGGTAGAGGTTTTTCTTGTCTGCTCATCAGTTGGAATCATTTATGTATACTATGTACAAACATCTTACTTAGTGGGCTCCTCATTTGGGTTGTAGCTCATACTTAAACTTTTCATATGCTTGCAAGCCGTTATAAACAAACATGTTTTCTTTCATTATTACTTTAGTCTCATTATTGTGTTAACGACTCGTCGTAACCCAACGTGTTGGTTTTCACAGTCGCATTGTCATATTACTGTGTTTACAAACCAATGTGACCCAATGTGTTTGTCTTCACAGCCACATAGACATATCATTCTTTTGTGAAACTTATTTTGCTTTAATGTGTTGTTATATATTAGGATCATAGAAAGACATAGTACCCTAATGTAAGGTAAATTGATGATTGCGGTCCGGAATTTAATCATGAATTTACAGATACGTTAAGGTAGTGTGAAATTCTATTTAGGTTACCTAGGGAGATGCTCAGTACGCTTTCAAAACACCAAAGGCGTGGTGGGTAATCTACGGTACACCCTATATACAAACTCTGATGGTGCATCGAAAATGAGACTGGGAATCGAACTCAGGACTAACCCTTGTTTGTGTAGCATGTCTTTATATTATCTAGATTCGATCATCGTAATAGTTCCATCTAAAACTCTTTGATTGTCTCATCTTGAAACTCGAATTCTTATACCATACAATCCAATTCCCATCATCTGTTACAACTTAGAAATATATTCTGTCACCTTGATCCTCTAGACTCTTCTACAATTTCGGGATGAAATTCCCTAAAATAGGGGAGACTGTAACCTTACATACATTCCATATAATTGAAATTCCCATTCTTGCCTAATAAAACCCCATTATTCTTCCCATTTTTTTTGTATTTATTTAGTTATACTATTATTGTAGTATTTTATATAAAAAAAAACACTGTAGTTAACAAATTTGGTGATATAAAGAATCCAAAGATATAATTTTTTTAACAATTCAAAAGCCAAAAAATTTCTATAATTATTTCTAATCTATTGGACCAAAGATATAAATTTTTCAAGAAAAAAAAATGTTATGACAAAAAATATTGAGGAAACCACTTTTGTAAACCTTAATCTAATTCATACTTCTGCAAATATTCTAAGTATAGAACTACTGAAGAAAGAAGACTAAAGTACTGAAGAAAGATTAAACAAGTACTGAAGAAGAAGTATCAGAAGTTCTGAAGTCTAACCAGACAAGTTCACTGAAGAACTACTGAAGACAAACTACTCATCAGTAGTTTGTCATTCATCAGCACTTGTTCTAGAATCTTTCCACCGCCTTATGTTTCAGTAGTTTATTTGTTTAGTATTACTTTATCTTTTTGTGCAAGTTCCAAGAATGCAACTTGTTGCAACTTGTTTCAGACTTGCTTTTTGGCAAGGTTCATGTACTTTGTAAGTCTATAAATAGATGGGTTCATCCCTCTGTTTTAAATATTGATTTTAATTGAAACTGAAATCCTTCAAAGCTTATTATTGTTATTTCCATTTCATTTATTGAGAATCTGTTTGAGTATTTACTATCATTCACATTCAATACTTAGATTCTCATTAAACTTGTCTTTAGGTTTCAAACATCCAGGGGGAGTAATAACTCCTGTTGATAGTGTAACTTTACTTACTCATTCCGCTGTGAAAATCTAATTGAACTTGCTAAACACATAAGTGTTCACTAGCAAGCAATACATCAAGAGCATTACTGATCCTACAATTGGTATCAGAGCACTGGTTTATCTGATCACATATCAATCTAACACATTGAGAATCAGACACAGGCTCTTATTGATATTCAATAAAGGATTAAAAGTTCACTTTTATCAACATCCATCACTTTAAAGAGATATTTGACAAATCAATACTCTTTAAAATGGATCCACATAATACTGGTTCTGCCAATAAACCTGCTATGCTAGTTAGAAATGAATACAATATCTTGCAAAGGAGAATGGCACATACATTATCACAGACCAACACTGGTTGCTGGAAATCTGTGATATATGGTCCTCACAAACCAGTAAATATTAATCTTGAAACTAAAGAAAAAAATACCAAAAGACCCAAAGGACTATACAGATGATGATTTCCTAAAACTTGAGCTTGATGCTAAAGCTTTCTCTATGTTGGCAATGGCACTCCCAAATGAAATCTACTCTGGACTATTACATTGTGATAGTGCCAAAGAGCTTTGGGATTGCCTAAAAGAACAGTTTGGAGGAACTGAAGAGGTGATTGCCAACACCAGAGAAATCCTGGCTCAACAATATGAAACTTTTGCTCATATAAATGGGGAAACTTTAACTCAACAATTTGAAAGATTCTCCTCATTAATATCTGAGCTAAAATTAAATGGTTAGACCTACACAACTGTATCTACGCTTCATAGGTTTTTAAGGTCTTTACCTGAAAAATGGGAAACATACTCTATTGTCCTCAGATCCTCACCAGACTTTAGCTCCCTCACTCTTACAAAATTGCATGGGAGATTGCTAACTTTTGAAAGAGAAATCGATCAAAAGAAGAAATTGCAAAAGTTCTGGTAAAACTGCTGATGACTATCTACCAGGTAGTACAACACTATTGGGACAAGATTCACCTACTTGTTCAAATAGTTTTGGATCTTTTGACCATATTGACATAATTGCTGGGATCTCATCAGAAAGATCATTCCCAGGTAATGACAATGATGAATATAGTCAAACTGCTGATAACATGTGTTTTATCATGGATGATTTAAAAAATTTCAGCAATGATGACTTAGAAGAAATGGACATCTTACACCAACTGGCCATGTTAAGTATTAAAACAAACAAATTTTATAAAAGGTCAGGAAGGAAATTTCCAGGACTATACAGTTCTACAAAAATTGGTTTTGACAAGTCTAAACTTAGATGTCACAAGTGTCAGAAGTTGGGACACTTTGCTAGAGAATATAGAAGCTCTATCTACAACCAATCTCAGTCTGGAAATCAGTTTAACCCTAGTTATAATAGGAATAATGGAACACAGGGGAGTGCACATTTTGTACAGGCACAAGCTCCACAAATCCAATATGTGCCACAAGTACAATATGTACAGATGCCTGCTCAACGGATGCAGAGCCAACAATCGATCCCTCTCATTCCAGCTGCTCAACAACCTCCACAAATTCAGCAACCCTCACAACAAAGCTTGTTCACCTCAGGGTATGTTGACTGGAGCAGTCTTCCTTTTGACACTACTGATTGTAATCCTGATGCAGACAATAAAATGTTTAACATCAACTAAGGAGAACCTGACAATGTCAGAAAGAATTTTGCCTTAATGGGATTTGAGGGCTGCACCTCAAAATCTGCCCTGTCTCAGGTATCAAATGAATCTTTAACAAAACTTTGTTCAACTTCATGTAAAGAATCTTTTGCTCTCATAAGAGAGACTAATGTGCACTTACAAGGCAAAGCAAATGACTCTGAGAGAAAATTCACTCAGATGAAATGTGATTTAGAAAGAAAACTTGCTGCAAAGGCAAAAGAAAATTCCAAATTAACTAATAATGCTATTGAAACCCAAGCACAACTTAAAATCATGATAGATAACCTAGGAAATGTCAGAAAAGAGTTTGCTGACACCAAGGTTACTTGTGAAAAATGGGTAGAATCTTGTAAAGGGTACCAACTGTTGCTTAACAAACAAAGTGCTTCAAATGTTAGGTTTGGCATAGGGTACAATCACACTGAAACACCAATAAATTTTTCCCCCAAAACTACTAAAAATGGGAGAAAAATTGTTTCAGGTGAAACTTCTGAAGAGAAAGAATGCACATCTTTTCATGAAAACTTTCTAAAAACTCACAAAGAAAGTTCTCAGAAGTACTGATAAAATCTGACTTTAAGCCATCAGTAGTTTCATCTACATCAGGAGTTGAGAACCTGAAAACTACTGATGACCTAAACCAAATCAAAACAGTCAGAAATTTGCCTTCAAATGAAAAAGAAAAGGCAAAAGAATGTGAAATCTGTGGTTTGTTTAACCATAAGACAGAATTTTGTAGATATAGAAAAGGAATTCAGTACAACAAGAAAATTTCACAACTGGTTGTGGGAAAACAAATCAAAAATAATTTTGAAGAAACTTTTTCTCCCAAGAAACAACAACCAGCAAACACCTTTTCTCAGAAAAAAGATGAAATCTCAACAAAAATCTTTTTCTCAAAATTCTCTTTTAGTAGTTAGACCTACATCATCAACAGTTTCACAAACTGCTGAGATTAAAGATCTCATGTATATGATACAACTATTGATGACCAAGGTTGATGGTGGCCCTCAAAAGGATACGAGCATTGCTCTTAATGAAAAATCCATTGCCAAAAAGACATGGATTCCTCAACCTGGTCAAGAACAAACTGTTAATGTTCTCAAGAGCAAACCCAAAGCCAAACTGGCTTGGGTACCAAAATCCAACTAATTTGCTACTTTGTGCAGAGGGTCTCCAGAGGCTTAAATAGCATTTGGTATGTTGACAGTGGAGGCTCAATGCACATGACATGATGCAGATACCTGATAAACAACTTTATCAGTCAAAGGGATATGTGCTAGGACATGGCAATGTATCCTCTGGAAAAATACAGTTTGACAAGGTCAATCTGGTTGAAAACCTTGAGTACAACTTGCTGAGTGTGTCACAAATGTGTGATAAAGGATATTCTTCCTTTTTCACAAAGACAGCATGCAAGATCATATCACCAGAAGGCCAGAAGTTGATAGAGAAGATCATTGAAGATCATACTTTGTTGATAGCCAAAAGATGTGGCAATGTCTATGCAGTGGACATTAAAAAAGACAAAGTACTGAACAACACTGCCTGTTTCTTCTCAAAGGCATCAACTTCAGAGACTGATCTCTGGCACAGGAGACTTGGCCATGTGAACTTTAAAACCATAAACAAAGTCACAAAAATGGGCTTGGTCAGAGGTCTACCCTTGAAAGTATACCAGTGTCAAGAACACTGTGTATCCTGTTTAAAGGGAAAGCAACATAAGTCCTCCTATAAGTTTATTGAAGAATAAAAAACAACTGCATGTCTTCAACTACTCCATATGGACTTATTTGGGCCAGTAAAAATCATGAGCCTTGGTAAGAAGAAGTACTGCTTGGTCATCATTGATGACTATTCAAGATTCACATGGGTATTCTTCTTATTTTCCTTGGATGAAGCAGCTGAAATCATCAAGTTCTTCATTCTACAAGTAGAGAAACAATATTCTCTATCTGTCAAAGCCATTAGAAGTGATAATGGGACAGAGTTCAGGAACAAAACTCTGGATGAATTCTGTTTGTCTAAAGGGATTATTAGACAATTCAGTGTTCCCAGAACTCCTGAACAAAATGGTGTGGTAGAAAGGAAGAACAAGACATTGATTGAAGCAGCAAGAACTATGTTAGCTGATTCAGGCGTACCATTGTATTTCTGGGCTGAAGCAGTAAACACTGCATGTTATGTTCAAAATAGAGTCCTTGTCAACAAGAGACACTCCAAGACTGCCTATGAAGTTCTTCATGGCATAAAGCCCCTTATCTCCTTTTTTAGGGCTTTGGATGTCAATGTTTAATTCTAAACATTAAAGACTCTATTTCAAAGTTTGCTGCTAAAGTTGACTCAGGTTACTTTCTTAGTTATTCTTCCACTAGAAAATCCTACAAGGTTTTTAATTCAAGAACCAAGATAGTAGAAGAAACACTGAATGTCAAGTTCAATGAGTCAAAACACACTCTTATTCCAACACATCTTGCTGAACTCTTTGACCTTGACAGCTTCCACTTTGGACCTGAAAAGACTGTCACTTCATCTAAACCTACTTATTATGGTGATCAGAGGTTTGATGATGAGGATCCAGCACCATGGACTCCTCAAACAGTCATTAAGTCAACTTTCAAGCCTTCAGAAGTTGTACAAACTTCTGATTTAACAACAGCTGATGTACAAACTCAAACATCTGCTTCAGCTCCTACAACTACTGAAGATGTTCGAACAGCTGAACCAGACATTATAAACCTCAGTGGTTTGTTTGATGAAGTACAAGAGCCACCTACACCTGTCAGTGGTTTACAACAACTGATTGAACACAAAGATCATCCATTGGAACAAATCATGGGTGATATTGCATCAAGTGTTCTCACAACAAACCAGCTTTCCAACTTTTGCTTCTTCTCAGCATTCATTTCTCAGTTGGAACCTAAGAAGTACCAAGAAGCCCTCAAAGACAACAATTGGGTGGAAGCTATGCAAGATGAGTTGCTTTAATTCAAAAAGCAACAGGTTTGGGAAATCTGTCCCTTACCACCAAACAAGCTACCAATTGGCACAAGATGGGTTTTCAGGAACAAACAAGATGAGGCTGGTATGATCATGAAGAACAAGGCAAGACTGGTGGTACAAGGTTACTCTCAAGAAGAGGGAATTGATTATGATGAAACCTTTGCTCCAGTTACATGGCTTGAGGCCATCAGGTTATTTCTGGCCTATGCCATTTCCAACAAAATAAAAGTTTATCAAATGGATGTTAAGAGTGCATTTTTGTATGGAAAAATCAAAGAGGAAGTGTATGTTTGTCAGCCACCTGGGTTTGAGGATCCTTCTCATCCTGAGTGGGTGTACAAGCTTGACAAAGCTCTTTATGGGCTAAAACAGGCTCCAAGAGCCTGGTATGAAACACTTTCTAACATTTTGCTCAAAAATAACTTTACAAGAGGCTCCATTGATAAAACTCTTTTCATTAAAAATGTTGGAAATCATGTCTTACTTGTTCAAATTTATGTTGATGATATCATATTTGGTTCAACAAACAAAAAATTGTGTGATGAATATAAGAAACTCATGCAATCAAAATTTGAGACGAGTACGATGGGAGAACTGCAGATTAAACAACAAACAAATGGAACTTTTATACATCAATCTAAATATGTTAAAGAAATATTGAACAAATTTTCATTACAAGACAGTAAATCATGTTCCACTCCCATGACACCTACCACACAAGTTGAACCAGATGATCAAGGAAAACAGGTTGATCAAACCATGTATAGATGTATGATAGGTTCCCTTTTGTATCTAACTGCTTCTAGACCAGATATTATGTTTTCAACATATGTCTGTGGTAGATATCAATCAGCTCCTAGGGAATCACACCTAATTGCAGTCAAAAGAATCTTCAGATATCTGAAAGGAACTCCTACACTTGGAATTTGGTATCCTGCTTCTAGCAATACCAAGTTATCAGCTTTTTCAGATAGTGACTATGCAGGGTGCAAAATGTTAAGAAAATCAACATCTGGTGGTTGTCAATTTTTGGGAAACTGTCTAGTGTCTTGGCAATCAAAGAAGCAAACATCTGTTGCAATTTCAACTGCTGAAGCTGAATACATTGCAGCTGCAAGTTGTACATCACAGATACAGTGGCTCCAATATCAACTTCTGGATTATGGAATAAAAGAGACCAAGACACCATTGCTTGTAGACAGCAAATCTGCCATTAGCCTCATTCAAAATCCTGTTCAGTTCTCAAAAACTAAACATATTGAAATCAGGTATCATTTCATCAGGGATTGTTATAAAAAAGGCAAGATTGAAGTGAAGCACGTGACAACAGCTAATCAGATAGCTGACATATTCACAAAACCCCTTGACACATCAACATTTAAAAAGTTAGTATCCATTCTTGGGATGCTAAATTTGTAAGTGTTCTTTTACTTTTCCTGCACATATTTTATTTTTCACTTACATCTGTTTCTAGTCCAAAACTTCTGAAAAACAAAAAGAGAGAAACTACTGATGAACAAATCATCAGTATGGGAATATTTTTTGAAAAATGATTAACTTCTGATAAAATAATCTTTAGAATTTTTGAATAAAGTGTTTATAAACATTCTCATCAGTTGTTAACAAACTACTGAAGAGAAAATGGGAACTACTGATGATAATTGTTCTTCATCAGCGGTTTTGTCATTAAGGGCAAATCAGACATTTCCCACTTCAGAAGTTTGACCTAGGGCGGTTAAAAACTTCTGATAAACACCTTTTCTAACACTTATCCTTTCAAAAAGCAAAATTCCCTCCTTCTCTCTCAAAAACACTCACAAACCCTTAACCTGCAAAAATACTATTCGATCCACACACAAACAAACCACATGGCTCTAATACTGAAACAGGGACACAGTCAAAGAGGCTACTTTGAGAAACATGAAGCCTGATCCCAATACGACGAAATCATTGATTTAGTCGTTAAATCCCAATACTTCACTGCCCTCACCATTGATCCTCCAATCCACACTGAAACTCTAAATGAGTTCTGGGCTAATGCGGAGATGGTGACAGTGAATGATCAAGTGATCTCCCTCAATTCAACTATCCAAGGGAGAAGAATGGCAATCACACCAGCAACTTTGGGGATTAGACTGGGTCTAGATGATGTGGGTGCCCCAGATCAATTTACAAACTCTGAAATTCATCTGACCATGACAGAGTGTGGTTACCAAGGTACTCTCTCACATGCAACCATTTTTAAGAAATTCTTTGAACCAAAATATAAACTTTTGTTTCATTACATAATAATGTGTTTGAGTCCAAAAACTGGATCTTATGATCAGATGCCCTTTAGTTTTCAACCTATTTTTCATTCCATTGTGAATGAAACAAAATTTAGGGCATCAGCACTTTTCTTTAATGAGTTGGTGTTACATCACCTCAATTCTAAAAAGAAGTTTTTGTTGTATCCAAGGTTCATTATGCAATGCATAATAAAAGAACTTGGAGAAGAGGTGCTTGTGGGTAAAACAACTGTTTTAAACCCATTAACCTCACAAGCATACTCTAGGCACAATAAACCGGCTGCCTGGCCAGAAGATGACCAAGGGGAACATACAACAGTCCCCATGGAACCCTCATCTTCCAAACCCTCACCCAAAAAGGCAAAGAAACCTAAACTGCAAAAACAAAAACCCGCCAGCCTTAAAAGGATGGCAGTTCAGGAAGTTTAGATGCCTGAACTTGCCAATGTGCAATCTGCACTTAATAAAGGTGTGACTGAAACATCCTCTCAGTCTCATCCATCTCAAACCCCCACTAGAGCACCAATCACAATTCTATTCAAAAGAAAGAAATTTAAGAAAACAATCCCCATTGACTCTTCTTTTGAAACTGCTGAACCATTAGACCAAACTACTGAACCCATACCACAAACTTCTGAACCTGAAGCCCTAGAAATTGCCAAACTTCTCTCTGGGCTAAAAGAGACCATCCCATCAGAACATGTCAGTCCCTAACAACCACATCAAACAGGGGACATACCTTCAGACTTTGACATGGATGTGGATGTCCATAGCCCTAACCCAAGAGATGAGGATGAACCAGGGTTTCTAAGCTCAAACTTAGAGACTTTAGGTACATTTGAGGCTGCTACTACTCATATACCACCCAGTGGTGGATCTGAGGACAGAATTAACATTGCTAAGACCTCATTTGTGGCAACTACTGATGAAGGCTTAATGCCTGAGGTAGGAAATCCTCTGAATCAAGAACAAGAGGTACATGAGACAACTGGGTTGGGCCCAGCTCATGATATAACTGGTACTGTCCTTATTAAGGAAGTAAGCAGGGATTCAGATGATTCCATTGATTTGGATGATGATTCACACTCCACCAAACTTGAATTGATGGCTGCTAGTGAAGCTCCTGCACCTGGTGTCTCTAAGCTCAAAGAGCTGGTCACACCAGATCAGGTTAAAGACCACTTGATCCCTGATTCCCCTAAAGTGGCATCTTCTGTATAACATGAAGATCACCCAAAAACACACCCCTCACTAAAAATGCCTACCCAATTCCCTAGGTCATCCAGCATAGACCTGAACCAACTATGCATCCCAGATGGTCCCCTATACCAGTTGATGAACACCCTCATTGCCAATCACTTCAATTCTTTCACAACTGCGTTGGAGTTGTCAACCAAAACTCAATTTGAGGTGATCAACAAGAAACTTGGTGAGCTATCCAACAAGATAGACAACAACTCAAGACAGCTTGATGAACTCACTAGTAGAACTTCTAAA
The DNA here is from genome assembly GCA_028751855.1 of Ambrosia trifida. Classification (NCBI taxonomy): domain Eukaryota; kingdom Viridiplantae; phylum Streptophyta; class Magnoliopsida; order Asterales; family Asteraceae; genus Ambrosia; species Ambrosia trifida. The sequence goes on along the minus strand of CM054128.1, from coordinate 55,625,167 downwards.
CCTAGCAGGCTTCCAGAAGTGGATGAAGCCAAAAAGAGGGAGAAGATTAAGGAACCTATGGAGTCACTGGAAGCCAGGATAAAGGCAAGAGTGGCTCTACAACAACAACAACTTCTAGAAAAAGCCCAAAAACAAAAAGAAGATCAACAAAGGCTTATTTCTGGAACTGAAGTTGAAGCTGAAACTTCCTAAGGCCATAATGAAGAAACTGTTGAAGACTCTGAAAGTTCTGAAGACAATCCTTCAGTAGTTGACACTTCTGTCAACACTTCAGCAGTTAACACTTCCAACATACAAACAGCTGAAGAGCCTTCCAAACCAACTGAACAACAACAACCAACTCATATTCCAAGGCCTACAACAACAACAACAATGATTGTGCTGAACCCTTCTCCACTTTCAATGTCCGAAGAACTACTAGAGAAGAGTTTAATTGCAGCCCAAAGAAAGGCTAAGGAAGAAGAGATCTGGAACAACTTGGAAGCAAGGGAAGACTTAAGCTTAAATGAAAAGCTTCAAGCTTATGAAGTAAAGTTGAATAGACAAGTTGAAATAGAGAGAGTTGCTGAAGAAGACAAAAGACAACAACTGGTATCTTTTATAACAAAGAACAGCAAAACAAAAGCCTATTCACTCAAAGGGCTCTCAATGGATGAGCTAACCAGAAGAGCTCAACTTGTTGCTGACAAACTTGCAACAGACAAAGATAGAAAAGCCAAGAGAGCAGAAATGATTGAAGAACTGGTAGCTAATGACTATGGTTCAAAAGCCTTTGTGTCAAAATGGAGAGAAGACAAACTACTGGACACATACAAGAAATACAAGGCTGCCAAGGCTGCTAATCCAGAGAACTTCATAACTTCTGAAGTATCAACTTCAGTAGTTAGAACTTCTGGTGTCAAACAAAGACCAGCTACCAAGAGAAAGCCAGAAGACAATACAAAGACTGACTTCAAGATGGTGTTGCTAGAAGGCAACACAGTTGTGCAAGGAGACTTTGATATTGAAGAAAAACCTATGATAACACAATTTAGGGATCCTTCAACATTTGCTTACCAAATCCAGAAAACTATATCTGATAAGCTGTACACAATGGTAGTCACTAAACACCATTTACCTACTTTTAAACTACCTAATGTGGTGCAAACAGAAGACAGAAGTGAATCCCACCTAAGAGTTACAGAAATAGAAAACATCCAACACTCAGGAACATCCCAGGGATCCAGCATTGTTCCCTATACTTCAGATTTTGACAAATCTAAAGTGCTGATCATCTGATGGTCCTTTACTGATGACAACTCTGTATTGGTGACAAGAAGAGATCTTACAAGCAAGGCCTACAAGTCCACGAATGAACCGAAGAATCTATCAACTCAGGACTTGCTTACAATTCAACATTTGGAACCTCAAAGGGGATATCTCACTGATGAACAGCTGAATCAACTGAAGAATTCCATGTTCAAGGAGATATGAAAGATTGTGAATGACAGAAGAAAACAATAAGGAATTAGAAAAGGTTTTGGCTTCATCAATCCAGGGGAGATTGTTAGGACAAAAAGGATTGAGGAAACCACTTTTGTAAACCTTAGTCTAATTCATACTTCTGCAAATATTCTAAGTATAGAACTACTGAAGAAAGAAGACTAAAGTACTGAAGAAGGATTCAACAAGTACTGAAGAAGAAGTATCAGAAGTTCGGAAGTCTAACCAGACAAGTTCACTGAAGAACTACTGAAGACAAACTACTCATCAGTAGTTTGTCATTCATCAGCACTTGTACGAGAATCTTTCCACCGCCTTATGTTTCAGTAGTTTATTTGTTTAGTATTACTTTATCTTTTTGTGCAAGTTCCAAGAATGCAACTTGTTGCAACTTGTTTCAGGCTTGCTTTTTGGCAAGGTTCATGTACTTTGTAATTCTATAAATAGATGGGTTCATCCATCTGTTTTAGACATTGATTTTAAATGAAACTGAAATCCTTCAAAGCTTATTATTGTTATTTCCATTTCATTTATTGAGAATCTGTTTGAGTATTTACTATCATTCACATTCAATACTTAGATTCTCATTAAACTTGTCTTTTGTTTTCAAACATCCAGGGGGAGTAATAACTCCTGTTGATAGTGTAACTTTACTTACTCATTCCGCTGTGCAAATCTGATTGAACTTGCTAAACACATAAGTGTTCACTAGCAAGCAATACATCAAGAGCATTACTAATCCTACAAAAAATATATACTTTTATATTTTGTCCTATTATTCTATGAAAATTTTTTGTATAAATTTTTATTATAAATAAATAGAAAATATATTTTTCATACTTTCAAAAGTTATATCTTTTCGATTATGTAAAAAAAATTTAATGTTTTAAATATTATTATATATTACTAAAGCATTAACATTTAAGCGTCTTTCCTCAAAACTAGAAAACCCTAATCGAACAACCTAGAAATCTTAGGCTTATTAGACTTGTGACACTTAGACTTTACAATGCCAAATCTAGGTTGATTTCATTGGGAATATTTACCTGCTATTGTACACTTGCAATTTTGCTTGATTGCTTGCTAAGGTGAGTTTACATATCCCCACTCTTTTGCTGTTCTTAAATGCTTTTCGGGGTGAAACATGTTAAACTTGTTAAAGTTACAACTTATGCAATTAAACTATGTGTCTTATGTGATTATTTATGCTACATGTCTTAAACTTGCTAAGTAAACTAAACTAAGACTTGCATAATCATTAACTTTGATCAAGCCAACATTAACAATGATAGATCTATTGGATTGACAACCCCACCTAGATTCGTTGACAATGTCTATAGGGAGTGCATGTGATTGGAACTGAAACTTAAACTTTGGTGAACCATGTCTATGGGATGGACTTTTAAACTGTGTCAACATAGGGTTGGTTATGCCCTAGTTTGCTGTAGTTTTGTTTTCACATGTATGCCCTAGTTGTTACATAATGACACAGAATTATATGCTTAAACTTTTTGATACTATAGTTCGTTTTCACAAAAACTTATGTGTTCTCACCAACTTTATAGTTGACCCCCTCTATTTTCCAAAACTTAACATGTTTCAGGTAACAATGATGCGTGAAGATTTTAGAAGCTTTTGTATCACTTAGTTGAAGCCTTTATATTTAATAATTGAACATTTGTTTTGCTTGTTTCATTGAACAATATGTTTGTTTTTGGATTGGTTTGTTTGAATTGGATTAATAAAGTATTTAAACTTTAGTTGCCATGAGCTTTTTGAACAATCATCACTACGTGACATCCCAATGTTTCCGCCATTGGTTGGGGTGTTACATAATACAACCATAGAATCAACTAAGAAGAGGATGAAGATGGGAATGCCGCAGCCAAAGCACCAATCGCGTCTCGCATACCATGCGTCATCTCGGTCACCCTCCTCTCCAAAGCCTCGATGCGTCTCTCCACCTCTACTCTCCCCAATGCAATCGACAATCTCCCCCACTCAGTCTCCTCCGCACGAACCTCTAACTCTCGGATACGTAACCCCGTCTCGACAAGCTGCGCGTCGTGGGACAAGATAACGACGCGCTCCATGTAGACTGGCCTCCCAGATGATCCTCCCAACGTCGTGGGCTCAAGGTCATCCTCCTTGTCCTGATATGCTAGGTCACCAGTGAGGTTGGGAAGGTAAGGCCGTTTGCGGGCATGTTAGCGCCTCTTCAGTCTCGGCGATGGTTCGACCATCGGTACAGGTGCCTCTATGGTACGTGACTCCGGTTGAGTGGGCAAGACAGGCTCACCGAAAGGGACAGGGTCGGCGGGTCGGGTAACAACCGAAGTACGAGCAGGGAAGGCTATAGCCACAGTCTGTCGCACCCTCTTACGGGGAGTACATCGTTGGAGGGTACTACCCGTATAGTCGATGCGAAAAGATGGGGCCAGGCTCGAGGTAGTAGGGGCAGTGGAAGGAACCAACGGATGACGGACATCCGGGTCAGCAAGTGGGATGTCACATCGGTTTCATCATCTGAGGTACGCCTAACTAGAGGTGTTGGGTCTATATCCATCTCAGAGTCCGAGTTCCAACCTTCTCCGTGATGGGGGAAATCAGGAGTCTCGCAAGGGACAGGGACAGGCTGGGTGAGTGGGAGATCTTCCTTGGGTGTGTCATCAACAAAATAGTCAGGCTTATAGTCGGACAGAATAGTGAGGTCAACAGTAATGGCCATGATCATGTCATAAGAATGCATATACATATGTAAATAAACATGTATGTAAACAAAGTAAATTACCATACCCATGTGTCATCATGGAGCAGGTTGAGATTTGAGAGGTTCATGGTGAGACAGTGTGGTACTTTGTGAAAACATTTCGAAAATAGTTTTAGGTTATATCTGACTTGAAAGAATCTAAGTTCACTATAACCTTATGCTCTGATACCAATATGTCACACCCTGTCAAGGCGAAAACACGGGAATGCGACCTCGAAAGGTTTTCAAGCAAAAGGTACAAGCAATACACATAAATTTATTCAAAAGATACCATCATAGGATGGTTATTGTCATAAAACTCAATTAAAGTAGAGAAACATTGTTTGGAAACAAGTGAATTGTCTAACAACCATGAAATCATGATACTACTGAATAAACAAAACCTAATCCATGATGATACCACCTAGTGCATGCTTGGACCCCTCTCTCAAATCCCTACTCCTCTCCATTAGTTACCTGAAAAACATGCATAAAAGATTTGTCAATAATAATGTTGGTGAGTTCACAAGATTGAGTGTAACAAGTAAAACAGTTTTGTAATTCATGTATGACCAATCATAGGCTAGCTAAGCGAATGATTATTGTGCAAACCATGAGTCTTGTAACCAAACCTCTTGACTGTGGTGCCTCGCGCATTGTACACTAAAGACAATGTATGTATAGTAGAATACTAACACTCTTCTGTATGTGACCGGTTAGAGTGACTAACCAAGAGTGGGGTTGTCAATCCAATATTGCCCGAGGACTAATGAGCTCATGAACCAAATGTCTCATGTTCCACATGGCTGTCACGATAGAATATACACACAAAATGACAGTTGTACTGGAGTTGTTGCGTGTTTGTTCCGCCAAAAATGTGAAAATAGTAAAAATGGGGCCGTGATACTCATCTTATAGTGTCACATGCGGTCGAGTACAATCGACAATGTGAGATGGCTACTGTCCGAATGTTACCCTATGATTAGTGGGGATAGAATAAGTTGTATAGTTTTGTTTGTTCATCATACAAGTTGTTCACCTGACATTCATGGATCCTCGTGTTTAGTGTATGTTTTAATTATATAACTCCGGAACTCGGTTGCATTATTGAAATATGGTATTTTTGTAAGCAAGATGGACCCCACATGTTATCATGGGCCTTAAGTTGTGTTGGGTCTGCTGACCTGGAGAAGAACAGATGATTGAAAAGCCAAAATATGCTAACAGTTGATTCCTCAAATAAACAGTCTTTACAACATACTCTTCCCAAAAGACTACTGACCCTAACAACTGTTCCATCCAAACAAGTGCTGTGACAACTGCTGATATAAAGGACTGCTAGAGAACAACTGATAGAGAACAACTGCTGACCAAAGGTCTGATGAAGAAAAAACTGCTGATCAAGTAAAGAAGACTAAAGGTCTGTTGGAGTCAACAACACTTAGACTCCAACAGATGTTGCAAGACCATCAGAGTTTTCCCTTAGCAGTAGTTTAGTTTACAGTGTTTTGTAATATAACAGTAGTTTGTATAGGGCATATGTTTTATGTTGTTATTCTGTTAGAGGTCACTATCTTAGGTGACGTCAGCACAGGTCACCAGTGGTTTAGGTTTGTCTATAAATATAATGTGCTTGTACTGTTCTATTACATCACACACAAACATTCTCTCAGACAAACAATCACTGTGTGATCAGGCTGAGGGGGAGTATTTGTACTGATTGTAATCTTTCAATTAATGAAAGCATTTGATCATTAAAAACATTTATTCCTGTTGTTTTGATTATAGTTTATCATTCCGCTGCACTTTCCATATATACTTACATCATTCATTTCTCATCTTATTCTAAATATATCAAAACAATCAAACTCAAATCCTAACAATTGGTATCAGAGCTTGGTCAATTAAATTCGATCTAACCAATCAATTTAATATAAACAGATCAGCTCACAATTATTGATTTCGTTTGTCTGTTGGATTGAAAACAGAGTAATAGTTTAATTTCGATTCAACCGTTTTTAAACAGACTTTGTTTTTTTTTTTTTTTTTTTTGAAAAATCAGAGAATGGCTTCAATCAAACACGATCCACAGCCACCGATGCTTGTCAGATCTGAATACAATATCTGGCAACGTCGGATAAGCCATGTTCTAGCTCAACAGAACACTGGGTGTTGGAAGTCGGTTATCTTCGGACCACATGTTCCGATGTTGCCAAGTACTGAAGATCCCAAGGTTCAGGAGCCAAAGAAACTTGAAAACTACTCTGACCAGGATTTTCAGAAAATTGAGTTAGATGCTAAGGCCTTCAGTATTGTGGCCATGGCTCTACCCAATGATATATATGCTGGGCTGTTACACTGTAACAGTGCAAAGGAGTTGTGGGATGCACTGAAAGAACAATTTGGTGGGACTAAAGAGGTTATTGAAAACAATCGTAAAATACTTAACCAACAATATGAAACATTCAGTCATGTCAAGGGAGAGTCATTAACTCAATAATTTGAGAGGTTTAGCTGTCTCATTAGTGAACTAAAACTGGTTGGTCTAACTTACCCTCATTCAACTTTGAACCATAGGTTTTTAAGATCATTACCAGACAAATGGACACTATTGCTATTGTTATGAGAAACTCAATTGGATTTAAGGACCTATCACTTACCCACCTTCATGGTAAGCTCTTGACCTATGAGAGAGAGCTTAACCAGAAAAAGAAGCTCCAGGACTCTGGAAAGGTGTCTGATGATTATGTATTTGGAAATACAGCACTTTTGGGTCATGATGAGGTGCCTGGAAGTACTAAGGATCAGAGTTATGATCACTTCATTGACATAACTTCAGGTTTTAACTCAGGTTTTAACTCTGATTCTTATTCACCAAACTATGCTTTCACAGCAAGTGGTGGTGATATCCAAGAATCTGATAACATATCCTTTGAGTATGTTGACCTGAAATACTTTGACCTTGATGATTTGGAAGAAATGGACATTATGCACCAATTGGCCCTTCTCAGTGTAAGAACTAACAATTTTTACAAGAAAACTTGGAGAAGGTTTCCAGGGTTAACTGGCAGATCAAAGGTTGGGTTGGATAAATCAAAGATAAAGTGTTATAAATGTCATAGACTTGGTCATTTTGCTAGAGAATGTAGGAGTCAACATGGTACACCTATAATCACCTATCCAAATCAAAGACCTTAGACCAACACTTATCAAAATTCCTATAATACCCCTGGACCAAATGTGCAAAACACTGCTCATTTTGCATAGTCCTCAAACACTGTTCCTGTCCTGTATGTCCAAACCACTATTCCTCAGATCCACTATGTGTAAACACCTATTGCTCAGGCACCAGTGCAAACTACTGTTGCTCCATCTTCTGCTCCTGCAGAGGCCAGTCAACAGAGCTTCTTCACACAAGGCTTTGTTGATTGGAGCAGTCTACCAGATGAGTTAACAGATGAAAATTTTGCATTAGTTGCCAAAGCTGAAAATGAACCTGAAAACTTCTGTTTCATGGCTATGGTAGAAGAGGTTGAATCTAAGGAGGTGGTGACTGAATCTAATGTTGTGACTGATGATGCTGTTGATGAAGTAATTGCAGGTGAAAAATCTGAAGAAGAGGTTGTGAATCTTTCAGATCCCTGGGGTGCATCTGATGATTGTGAGTGCAAGTGTGATTGTGCATTGATGGCTGCTGCTAAGGTATCTCCTCAAATTCTTAAGGATTTATGTTTTGACAAATGTGTGATAGCATTTGCTAACATCAAAGAGGTGAATGAAAACCTTAGAAAGAAAATTTTAGATGATGAAGTTAAATTTGAGAAACTTTCAAAAGAATTAAAAACAAGTTTAACTGAAAAGGAATCTGAAATAAGCAGCTTAAAACATGAAGCAAACATAACCAAAGACCAGCTCCAAACTATGATAACAAAATATCAGAGTTGTAAAAGTGAGCTTCAGTCCACCCAAGTTGAATGTCAGAAATGGGTGGAATCATGTAGAGGATTTGAAATGCTACTCAACAAACAAACCAAAAGTAATGTGAAGTTTGGTTTTGGTTTTGAAACAACTGCTCCAGCTTTTGAAAACACTGACAAAAAGGATCAAAAGTCTGTTGAGAAAGTACCAACAAACCTGCAGTGTCAAGAGATTAACCAGAAGGTTCCTCATCATTCACTGAACTTGAAAAGTATGAATTTAAACCTACTTGGTCTGATGAGTGTGGTACTCTTGAAAATTTTAAACCTGTTGATTTTAAAACTCCTGAAGGAAAGACAGCTCCTCAGGAAAAAATCATTCCCTTGAAAAACCTTCCAGCGGATGCTCTAACATCTGCTGAAAAGATGGCTGAAAAAGGGAAGAAGAAAGAAAAGACTGTCCACTTGTTCTGTGATTTCTGTGAAAAGAAGAATCATGTCACTAAAAACTGTTTTCTTCTAAAAGCATATGACATTAACAAAGGAACAAGTGTATGTGATTCCAAAGCCACATGTTCAATATGTGGGAAAAAGAATCACAAAACCAAAGAGTGCTTGTATCTCAAAAATTTTGATGTGAAAATACAAGAGTACAAAGCTAAAACTCTTGCAAATCCCGTGGTGAGTACTTCAAAAGGAAAACCCAAACAGACTATCACTCCTATCCAAACAACTGTTACTAAAATTCTTGAAACATCTGCTCCTAGGGATGTCCAAGTAACAGATGCTCCACCCACAAGCAAGTACCCAAGAGGATATGGACAACCACCATGTCATAGTCTGTCACATGTTTATGAGGAGCCAAAAAGACCCTCTAAACCAAGAGTGAACGGAAATCCCTATGGGTATTATCATCTGTCTGGAAGTGATCAAACAACTGTTGCCCCAAGTTTTGACATTCAAGCACTGGCAAATGGTCAGCAGCAGTTGTTGAACTTGATTCAAAAATTAGTTCAAACCACTGATCTTCTTCCGAAGCTTGAGTCTGAAAAGTCTGAGGACCCATTCAAAGCCAATTTGGCTTTGGACACTCACCAAAACTAATCCATTACTGCTGTGTAGGGAGCTTCTGCTTGTTTAGATAGTCTTTAGTATGTAGATAGTGGAGGTTCCAGGCACATGACATGATGTAGAGCCCTTCTTCTGGACTTCTTAGCTCATGGAGTGGGTGATATATCCTTTGGTAATGATTCAAAAGGTAAGGTGTTGGGTTCAGGGACTGTACAAGCTGGGAAACTCAAGTTTGAAAATGTCAATCTTATTGATAATCTTAAGTTTAATCTTTTGAGTGTTTCACAAATGAGTGACAAAGGTTATGGCTCATTCTTCACAAAGAAAACTTGTAAGATTATTGGGCCAGAAGTGGTGAAAAAGATTGATACCATCATTGCTAAGAGCAAAGCACAACTTATTGCTCATAGAAGTGGCAATGTGTATGTTGTTGATATGTTAAAGGACAATCCTATGGCAAATGTCTGTTTGCTTTCTGCTGCCTCCACAAAGGAGACAGAATTGTGGCATATGAGACTGGGTCATACCAGCCTTAATACTATCAACACACTCTCTAAACAAAGTCTTGTCAGAGGCTTACCATCAAAAGAATTCAAATGTGATGAGCATTGTGTTTCCTGTTTAAACGGAAAACAACATAAAAGCTCTTACAAATCCATTGATGAGTCCAAAACCAGTCAATGTCTACAATTGTTGCACATGGACTTGTTTGGCCCTGTTAAAATCATGAGTCTAAGAAGAAAAAGATTTTGTCTTGTCATAGTTGATGATTTTTCTAGGTTTACATGGACTTACTTTTTACATTCTAAGGATGAGACTGCAGGTATTTTGAAGGACTTTGTCACCAAAGTTGAAAAACAATATGACTTGCCAGTAAAAGTCTTCAGGAGTGACAATGGAACAGAGTTTAAAAATAAGGAGTTGGATGACTTCTGTGTGTCAAAAGGGATTGTGAGGCAGTACAACATCCCAAGAACACCAGGGCAAAATGGGGTGGTTAAGAGGAAAAATAGAACTCTTATAGAAGCTGCAAGAACCATGCTAGCAGATTTTGGTTTGCCATTGTCCTTCTGGGCAGAAGCTATAAACACTGGTTGGTATGTTCAAAACAGAGTTTTGATCAACCCAAGACATCAAAAAACTGCTTATGAAATTTTGTTCAAAATCAAACCATTAATTTCATTTTTCAAAATCTTTGGCTGCCCATGTTTCATCTTAAATCTCAAAGATTCCATTTCAAAATTTGCAGCCAAAGTAGATTGTGGTTATTTTCTGGGATATTCTTCTACTGCCAAGGCTTATAAAGTGTTTAACACAAAGACCAAGACAATAGAAGAAACTCTGAATGTAAAGTTCAATGAACTTTCATCCCTAAAAATCCCAGCAAATCCTGCTGAACTGTTTGATTTAGAAAAATTCAAATTTGAAGATGTCACTGTTAAAACTAACAATGCAGGTATTCCACAGTCTCCACAACAAGATTACAGAACAGATGTTGTGATCCCCAGTCACTATAAAATCTCTTCTGCATCCGGGGAAGCAGCTGTTCAATACAACTGTCAAAACTCTGTCACAGCTGAGTCAACCACTGTTGGCCAGTCTTATCCTCAAACCACTGCTTCACCACCTTCAACCACTGTACAATCATCTGTTGACAAAACTCAAACATCTGTTGACAAAAGTAAGTCCAGTTATACACCACTTGGACCCATTCCCCCACTTCCATTTCAAACATCTAATGGCACTACAGAAGTGCAAACAGATGTTACAACAACATAGTCACCAAACCTCTGTCCTTCACCTCAAAATGCCATCATACAATATCAGGAAGATTTAATCTACCTAAGAGCTCATCCACCAGACCAGATCATTGGCAACATCAGAGAGGGTGAGCTAACAAGAAGTCAATCCTCCAATATCTGTCTTTTTGCAGGGTTCCTATCTCTCATACAACCTGTCAAGTACCAAGAGGCACTAAAAGACAACAGTTGGGTAGAAGCTATGCAAGAAGTGCTCCTTCAGTTCAAAAGACAACAAGTATGGGAACTTGTACCACTGCCTAAGGATGTTTGTCCAATAGGTACAAAGTGGGTCTTCAAAAACAAAACTGATGAAAGGGGTATTGTTGTCAAGAATAAAGCTAGGCTCGTGGTTCAAGGCTTCAGACAACAAGAAGGAATAGACTATGATGAAACCTTTGCTCCTGTAGCAAGGTTAGAAGCCATCAGACTCTTTCTAGCCTTTGCTGTCAACCACCACATCAAGGTGTATCAGATGGATATCAAATGTGCCTTCCTATATGGCAAAATTCAGGAGGAGGTCTATGTATGTCAACCACCTGGTTTTGAAGACACATTCCATCCTGATCATGTCTACAAGCTTAATAAAGCTTTGTATGGACTCAAACAAGCACCAAGGGCCTGGTATGAAACTCTTTCCACTTTTCTCTTATCCATTGACTTCACAAGAGGTAAAATTGATAAAACCTTATTTCTGAAATGGAGAGGGAAAGACTTAATGATTGTTCAAATATATGTGGATGACATCATCTTTGGATCCACATGTAACAAAATGTGTGAAGAGTTCAGGAAACTCATGACAGCAGAGTTTGAAATGAGTGCCATGGGTGAACTTCAGTGTTTCCTTGGTCTCCAAGTAAAACAACTGCAAAATGGCACATTCATCCATCAAAATAAATATGTAAAGAATTTGCTAACTAGATTTGAGATGAATGACTGTAAGCCATGTAGTACACCCATGAGTACAGTCAAGCTACTCACTATTGATGACAAGGATGAACTGGTTGATCAAACACATCATAGATGCATGATTGGGTCTTTATTGTACTTAACTGCATCTAGGCCAGACATTATGTTTGCCACTTGTGTCTGTGAAAGATCCCAGGCTTCACCTAGAAAGTCAAACCTTATTGCTGTGAGAAGGATATTCAGATACCTAAAAGGTGCTCCCACACTTGGTATCTGGTACCCTGCTAATGGAAACATTGAGCTTTCAGGTTATTCAGATAGTGATTTTGCTGGCTGTCACACCACAAGAAAATCCACATCAGGAGGGTGCCAATTTCTAGGGAATGCCTTAGTTTCTTGGCTAAGCAAAAAGCAGGCAGCTGTTTCCACCTCAACAGCTGAGGCTGAATACATTGATGTTGCAAGCTGTACAGCCCAACTCATGTGGCTTCAAAATCAATTGCTGGATTTTGGGATAACTGCATTACAGACTCCACTCATATTGGATAGTCAAGCTGCTGAAAATATCATCAAAATTCCAGTCTCTCACTCCACTACCAAGCACATTGACATCAGACATCATTTTGTCAGGGATAGCTATGAAAAAGGTTTGATTTCTCTGCACCATGTTCCAACAGAGGATCAGTTGGCAGATGTGTTGACAAAAGCTTTAGACACATCTACCTTTACAAATCTGATTTCTAGAATTGGTATGCTAAACATGGATTAAACAACACAAATGTTTTAAATAAAAGCATGAAAATGTTTCAGAAAATCAAAATTCTTCCTTAAAAAAATAGCTTTTTGGTTGAAAAAACTGTTTCAAACCTCTGATCAGATAAAATAACCACTGTTTCATTCATTTTATCCACTGTTGGTTGAAAAATCTGTTTCAAACCTCTGATCAGATAAAACAACCACTGTTTCATTCATTTTATCCATATATATATATATATATATATATATATATATTTACATATATCTATGATAATGATAAACAAATAGCTGTTTGCATCAGTTGTTTTCATCAGCTGTTTGCCAAAACAGCTGTCCTCCACCAGATGTTTTATCCATCAGATGTTTGCCACGTCTGCTCTTACAAGCAGAGTTTTGGCCACATCAGCGGTTTCACCAGAGCCTATAAAAACCCTGTTTTATCACAACAGTCGTTACACTGTCTCATTGTATTCAAAATACTGAAACCGCCTTCTTCGTTCTCAAACCCTTAATCAAATTTCACTCATTTTCACCTTCGGAATCCATTACAATGGATCTTCAAGCTAAAGCCACCCAAAATTATCTTCCATATCTGGTAAAAACAGATGAAAATACTCCATTCCATTCCACCATCGACATCATCCTAAAATCCAAATACCTGACAATCCTAACCGCTGACGCCCCTATCTATCTTGATACTCTACAAGAATTCTGGTTGAATGCTGAGTTTTTGCTTCAAGACAAAAAGCCTACTTCCATTATCTCAAAAATTGGTGAAACAAGTATCGTCATTACCCCTCAACTGATATCCACAACCTTCTCACTTAATGACCTGTCAGGTAAAGACTCTTTCTCTAAAACAGATCTTCACACAGAGTTTCAGGAAAGGGGGTGTGATGCTCAGATGACTGGGTTAACACTTTTCAAAAAGTTTTTCCCACCAGTCATGAAATTTTTCTTCCATACCCTTCTTCTCTGTGTCTCCGCTAAGTCCACATCCTTTAATGAAATCCCATTGAGGATTCAGTACTTGGGTTATGCTATGTTGTCAGATTCTGACTTCAATCTATCCGAGGGACTGTTTATGGATTTAGTGTCCAATGTGAAGGCCATAAAGTCTGGGTCAAATAATGCTTTTCTAATTTAACCAAGAATCTTAAGTGTAATCCTTCAAAAGGTTTTACCAGAAAAAGTTTTCAAAAAGGGTGAGTCTATGCAAATGAAGAGTCTAACTGATGAAACTTTCACAAGAATGTTGGGTTCAAACACCCAAGAAAAAGTATCAAAAGTGTCCAAAGTTTCAAAAACACAAACAAAGAGGACTAAGACAACAACTGTTGTCCAAACCTCTGTTGTTGAACCCACTGCTCCTGGTGATCATGGCACTACATCCAGTGCTGTGAAACCCACACCAGCCATCTCCAAAAGGAAACGTCCATCCACAAAAACCACCACTCAACCACAAAAGATACTTCTGGAAGATGAGATACCAGAAGATAACTCTGTTGCAACACAAAAGCAACTAGAAACCACCGTTGTTACTTCCTCACAACAGTTGGAAATATCTCAACCTGGCCAAACTCCTCATGCATCCTCACAAAAGGATCATGATACATTTGATTCACTTGGCCATATGTTCACAAGCCCCTCTCCCAGGGCTAATTCTCTTTTTACTCCTCCACCTTCACCATCACATGTTCAACAGACCATGCAACCTCTGTTTGAGGCTATTGACAAAACTCAGGAAAATCCCAGTTCCTCTATTTCACTTGTCAATGAAAGTATACCTCCACAAGTGACTAGGACTGAGGAAATTCAATCAGCCATCCCACAAACAGATGAGGAGGTTACACCCATAGAGTTCAATGCAACTCTAGGTGAGTTTTCAAGTGGAGCAGCCACTACTGATGTAGAGACCATTGTCTCACACCAGGACAGTGGTTACATAACTAAGACTCCCTTGAAGGCAACAACTGATGAGGCCACTATAGTGTCCCCAAAATCAGTTGGAAGTCCCAAGAACCAAGAAAAAGGGGCATCTGGTTCTCATCCTTTGGGTTCACCTCCTAGGACTGATTCAGTTAAAACTACCACCGGTAGGAATTCAGATGATCCTATTAACTTAGGTGACGGGTTAAAATACCAAGAATTGACGGCCAGAGTCCAAACCATTGAAACCTCTGTAACTGACATCAAATCTGATGTCAAGTTAATATTGGAATCCTTGGCAACTCTCTCCAAGAGTCAACCATCCACAGCTGATATTGCTAGTGAGCTATGGAAATCTGTTTCTCCCATCATCATAGCTCACAGAAAACTAGCAGATCAGAATCATGAAACCTACATGGCTGAAATCAGAAACATGGTAGATGCAAGGTACAAAGATACCCATGCAGACATTCAGGCCATCAAAGACCATTTGCTGAAGACCACTGGCTCTGCCTCTACCACCATTCTCAGGGATGAAGATGATGATGAATTCACAGCTGATGATGCCAAAAAGGGGGATAGTGGCAGAGATAGGTTGCCAAAGCTAGATCCCTTTGGTTGTCCACCTTCACAAAAAGGTAAATCAAAGTCTGCCAACAAACCATGGTCTACTCAAACAGCACCACAACAACAACAGCAAACTCAAACAGCACCACAACAACAACAACAATAAGAAACCAGCAAAGCTAAAGCAGTGGACAACTCTACTAATGAAGAAGTTGAAAAAGCTGCTGAAGACAAACAAAAGAGGGCTGACACTTTGGAAGTCAAAGCAGAGCTGTTGGTGAAATTGAAAAGGGAACAACAGCAGGAAGTTGAAGATGTGGGATCCTCAAAAAGGAAGAAGATGCCTGCTAAACATGTCAGACAACCACCATCTAAACTGAAAACCACTGCTGTTAAAATCTCTACTGTTAAAACCTCTGCTTATAAAACCTCTGCTGATAAAACCTCTGCTGATAAAACCACTACTGCTACCCCAACCACTGATAAAACCACAACACCTGAACCTACAACCACCAAACCTACATCTGAACCTACAATCACATCACCAACCAAATCCCAAACATCAGCTGGTCCTACTAAGGTGCCAACTGATGTTAACACAACCACTGCTTCCACACCACCATCACCAAAAATCTTGTACAAAAGGAAGAGGAAATCAACCTTTGTTGTACAGGATGAAAACATTCACACATTACGACATACCACCTCAACCACACAATCCACACCTATATCAGCCATTCCACTCTCATCATTTTCACCACACACTTCACAATTCAAATCCCATAGACCACCACCAACTATTACACCATTGGCTGTTCAGTATCCCCTTGAAATTGATCTACTCAAGGGGGAAATGCAATCCTTCTATAATACTGAACAACCATCTGATAGATCTTTCCCTTCTCTTCCACATTTCCCTGTTCCCCTAAACATTGACACATATCTTAAATACAAGGCTGAACAGGCAGATGCCATCATAAAAGAGAAATGCAAAGGGAAGGATGACAGGACTGCTCAGGGCATCCATTCAGCAGAACTTAGCAAATTGAGAAGGATTGAAGATTTGGCTAAGACCCTGAGCAAATCCATGTCTGCCATGCCCCTCAGCAGTGACATGGAAAGGGAGGTTAGGGAATCCCTTCTTGAACAGATCTTGGCAACCATGCCTTACAAAGCAAACAAGAAACAGTTTGCAGGCTGGACCACTCATGCACTCAGAGAAGAACTCTTAAGAATAGAAGAGTTGGCCAAGAATCCCCAAGCTAAAGTCTTTGCCCCTGATTTTGGTAAAGGCAGAGATCTAGCCAGAGCCCTGAAGTTTAAAAGGATGAGACAAGAAATTATGGCTGCTGATTATGGGGAGATGAGGTCAGTTGCAAGATGGTCTGAGCTGAGGCTGGTTGAAACATACAAGAGACTAGAAGAAAACAGGAAGAAAGATCCCAGCCTACCCAGAAAACCTGTCTACACTGACCTCAACAGGCCTTTACATTAGACAGCTTACTAGACACTTCTGATCTATCAGCTGCTGCTAGAAGACAATTCAAGAAACAGAAAGAAATGTCTAAAGAAGATCAGAAGAAGTTTGCTAGATACTTACATAAAAGAGAACCTCTTCAATCAAGTGCACTTTTTCTCAGATCCCACTACTGACAAGCTCAGAGAACTCATTGGGAGACCTCCATCACCAAACTTATCAAGAATAAAATTTCATCTCAGCAAATCCACTGACTCAAAAATTCTAAAATGGAAAGTCAATAAAGACAACCATGAATTGACTCTGCTCAGGTCAGATGGAAAAGTTCAAAAGGTAAGCATGGATGATGCATATAGCCTGTGTGCAGATGATCTCCAAACACTGCTGAAACTTGAGCTTGAAAGAGATGTAGAAGACCTATTTGCCTTGGACTTTGAACTTCAATTCAAAGGACAAATCAGAGAAAGTCTGATGAGAAATAAAGATCAATAATAAAGCTTAGTTTTGGCATCATCTGTTCTAGGGGGAGATTGTTGGGTCTGCTAACCTGGAGAAGAACAGATGATTGAAAAGCCAAAATATGCTAATAGTATATTCCACAAATAAACAGTCTTTACAACATACTCTTCCCAAAAGACTACTGACCCTAACAACTGTTCCATCCAAACAACTGCTGTGACAACTGCTGATACAAAGGACTGCTAGAGAACAAATGATAGAGAACAACTGCTGACCAAAGGTCTGATGAAGAAACAACTGCTGATGAAGTACAGAAGACTAAAGGTCTGTTGGAGTCAACAACACTTAGACTCCAACAGATGTTGCAAGAGCATTATAGTTTTCCCTTAGCAGTAGTTTACTTTACAGTGTTTTGTAATATAATAGTAGTTTGTATAGGGCAGATGTTTTATGTTGTTATTCTGTTAGAGGTCACTATCTTAGGTGACGTCAGCACAGGTCACCAGTGGTTTAGGTTTGTCTATAAATAGAATAGTGCTTGTACTGTTCTATTACATCACACACAAACATTCTCTCAGACAAACAATCACTGTGTGATCTGGCTGAGGGGGAGTATTTGTACTGATTGTAATCTTTCAATTAATGAAAGCATTTGATCATTGATAACAATTATTCCTGTTGTTTTGATTATAGTTTATCTTTCCGCTGCACTTTCCATATATACTTACATCATTCATTTCTCATCTTATTCTAAATATATCAAAACAATCAAACTCAGATCCTAACAATTGGTATCAGAGCTTGGTTAATTAAATTCGATCTAACCAATCAATTTAATATAAACAGATCAGCTCACAATTATTGATATCGTTTGTCTGTTGGATTGAAAACAGAGTAATAGTTTAATTTTGATTCAACCGTTTTTAAACAGACTTTGTTTTTTTGAAAAATCAGAGAATGGCTTCAATCAATCACGATCCACATAACACTGGAACGAACAACAAGCCACCGATGCTTGTCAGATCTGAATACAATATCTGGCAACGTCGGATGAGCCATGTTCTAGCTCAACAGAACACTGGGTGTTGGAAGTCGGTTATCTTCAGACCACATGTTCCGATGGTACCGAGTATTGAAGATCCCAAGGTTCAGGAGCCAAAGAAACTTGAAAACTACTCTGACCAGGATTTTCAGAAAATTCAGTTAGATGCTAAGGCCTTCAGTATTGTGGCCATGGATCTACCCAATGATATATATGCTGGGCTGTTACACTGTAACAATGCAAAGGAATTGTGGGATGCACTGAAAGAACAATTTGGTGGGACTGAAGAGGTTATTGAAATCAATAATGAAATACTTAACCAACAATATGAAACATTCAGTCATGTCAAGGGAGAGTCATTAACTCAACAATTTGAGAGGTTTAATTGTCTCATTAGTGAACTAAAACTGGTTCGTCTAACTTACCCTCATTCAACTTTGAACCATAGGTTTTTAAGATCATTACCAGATAAATGGGACACTATTGCTATTGTTATGAGAAACTCAATTGGATTTAAGGACCTATCACTGACTCAGCTTCATGGTAAGCTCTTGACCTATGAGAGAGAGCTTAACCAGAAAAAGAAGCTCCAGGACTCTGGAAAAGTGTCTGATGATTATGTATTTGGGAATACAGCACTTTTGGGTCATGATGAGGTGCCTGGAAACACTAAAGATCAGAGTTATGATCACTTCATTGACATAACTTCAGGTTTTAACTCAGGTTTTAACTCTGATTCTTATTCACCAAACTATGCCTTCATAGCAAGTGGTGGTGATATCCAGGCATCTGATAACATATCCTTTGAGTATGATGACCTGAAATACTTTGACCCTGATGATTTGGAAGAAATGGACATTATGCACCAATTGGCCCTTCTCAGTGTAAGAACTAACAATTTTTACAAGAAAACTGGGAGAAGGTTTCCAGGGTTAACTGGCAGATCAAAGGTTGGGTTGGAGAAATCAAAGATAAAGTGTTATAAATGTCATAGACTTGGTCATTTTGCTAAGGAATGTAGGAGTCAACATGGTACACCTATAATCACCTATCCAAATCAAAGACCTCAGACCAACACTTATCAAAATTCTTATAACACCCATGGACCAATTGTGCAAAACACTGCTCATTTTGCACAGTCCTCAAACACTGTTCCTGTCCAGTATGTCCAAACCACTGTTCCTCAGATCCACTATGTGCAAACACCTGTTGCTCAAGCACCTGTGCAAACGACTGTTGCCCCATCCTCTGCTCCTGCAGAGACCAGTCAACAGAGCTTCTTCACACAAGGCTTTGTTGATTGGAGCAGTCTACCAGATGAATCAACAAATGAGAATTTTGCACTTGTTGCCAAAGCTGAAAATGAACTAGAAAACTTTTGTTTGATGGCTATGGTAGAAGAAGTTGAATCTGAAGAGGTGGTGACTGAATCTAAAGTTATGACTGATGATGTTGTTGATGAAGTTTTTGCAAGTGAAAAACCTGAAGAAGAGGTTGTGAATCTCTCAGATCCCTGGGGTGCATCTGATGATTATGAGTGCAAATGTGATTGTGCATTGATGGCTGCTGCTAAGGTATCTCCTCAAATTCTTAAGGATTTATGTTCTGACAGATGTGTGATAGCATTTGCTAACATCAAAGAGGTGAATGAAAACCTTAGAAAGAAAATTTTAGATGATGAGGTTAAATTTGAAAAACTTTCAAAAGAATTAAAAACAAGTTTAACAAAGAATCTGAAATAAGCAGCTTAAAACATGAAGCAACCATAACCAAAGACCAGCTCCAAACTATGATAACAAAATATCAGAGTTGTAAAAGTGAGCTTGAGTCCACCCAAGTTGAATGTCAGAAATGGGTGGAATCATGTAGAGGATTTGAAATGCTACTCAACAAACAAACCAAAAGTCATGTGAAGTTTGGTTTTGGTTTTGAAACCACTACTCCAGCTTTTGAAAACACTGACAAAAAGGATCAAAAGTCTGTTGAGATAGTACCAACAAATTTGCAGGGTCAAGAGATTAAAATCACTGAACCAAATGGTAAGAAAATTGTTCTAGAAAAACCAGAAGGTTCCTCATCATTCACTGAACTTAAAAAGTATGAATTCAAACCTACTTGGTCTGATGAGTGTGGTACTCTTGAGAATTTTAAACCTGTTAATTTTAAAACACCTAAAGGAAAGACAACTCCTCAGGCAAAAATATTCCCTTGAAAAACCTTCCAGCAGATGCTCAAACATCTGCTGAAAAGAAGGCTGAAAAAGGGAAGAAGAAAGAAAAGACTGTCCACTTGTTCTGTGATTTCTGTGAAAAGAAGAATCATGTCACTAAAAACTGTTTTCTTTTAAAAGCATATGACATTAACAAAGGAACAAGTGTATGTGATTCCAAAGCCACATGTTCAATATGTGGGAAAAAGAATCACAAAACCAGAGAGTGCTTATATCTCAAAAATTTTGATGTGAAAATACAAGAGTACAAAGCTAAAACTCTTGCAAATCCTATGGTAAGTACTTCAAAAGGAAAGCCCAAACTGACCTTTACCCCTGTCCAAACATCTGTTACTAAAAGTCTTGAAACATCTGCTCCTAGGGATGTCCAAGTAACAGATGCTCCACCCACAAGCAAGAACCCAAGAGGACATGGACAACCACCATGTCATAGTCTGTCACATGTTTATGAGGAGCCAAAAAGACCCTCTAAACCATGAGTGAACAGAAATCCCTATGGGTATTATCATTTATCTGGAAGTGATCAAACAACTGTTGCCCCAAGTGTTGACATTCAAGCACTTGCAAATGGTCAGCAGCAGTTGTTGAACTTGATTCAAAAATTAGTTCATGTAACACCCCAACCGATGGCGGAAACATCGGGATGTCACGTATTGATGATTGTTCAGTAGCTCATGGTAAATAATAAATTTCATTATATGATTTAAATAAATTACATACAATTGTTCTACAAGAATTCGTACATCAAATTGAATAAAACTATGCACACATCTTCAAGCATTAATTCAAATCTTCAAGCAAGTAGAACCTGAAACATGTTAAGTTGAAAATATTTTGGGTCAACAAAAGTTGGTGAGAATTACATAGGTTTTGATAATCGAATAAAATTGTTGTGCAATTCATGTGTCATGGCAATCTAGTCCATATGCAAAAACATACTAGAAGTAAATCGAGTGCATAATCAACCTTGTGACTGTTGTATTGTGGTACATCCCATACGCTCATGGTTCACTCGTTTATATTGCAGTAACAAACACCCACGTAACCTTTGTAGGAGGCACGTATCCGGGTGGGATTGTCAGTCCAATAGATCTATCAATGTATACCGTTTGGCTGATGAATGTTTATGCTAGAATTGTGCTTACCCTAGTCATGTTCAAGACATAATGCAACATAGAAATACACATAGACACATTGATGATTGAATTGCATAAATATTGTTGTAACATGTTTCACCCCAAAAATGGTGATAAATAGAAAAGGGGCTATGTAAAACTCACCTTAGCAAAGTATTAAGTCTCGAGAAATAGAATATGTGTAGCCCCAAAGTTGCCAATTACAAGAGCTTATAATCAAAGCTTCAAGTGTAGAAGTAATAGACTATAGAAGAAAGGTATGAGGGAAAGTTTAATCGGATTGAAACAATTAGAGGTGCAAAGTATAATGGGTCATAGGTGGGTTTTTATACTAGTTTTAGATTCAATTAGCCATTAAAATTGGTCAACACCATAAAGTAAGGTTTTATGATGAATTGACTATTTGACTAAGACTTTGACTGTTTGACTAAGACTTTGACTAGGACTTTGACTATTTGACTCAAGGCTTTATTTAAAAAAAAAATCTTGTATGTGAAAAAAAAAATTAGAATCATATTATTATTATTATTATTTATATACATTTATGTATGTATATAAGTTGTGTGTTAGGATAAATAAAGACTTAGGCACATTTGTATAATATTAATTGTAACACCCCAACCGATGGCGGAAACATCGGGATGTCACGTATTGATGATTGTTCAGTAGCTCATGGTGAATAATAAATTCCATTAAATAATTTAAATGAATTACATACAATTGTTCTAGAACTTGTACATCAAATTGAATAAAACTATACACATATCTTCAAGCATCAATTCAAATCTTCAAGCAAATAGAACCTGAAACATGTTAAGTTGAAAATGTTTTGGGTCAACAAAAGTTGGTGAGAATTACATAGGTTTTTGATAATTGAGTAAAAATGATGTGCAATTCATGTGTCATGTCAATCTAGTCCATATGTGAGAACATACTAGAAATAAATCGAGTGCATAATCAACCCTGATGACTGTTATAATATGATACATACCATACGCTCATGGTCCAATTGAATATGTTATACGATAACAAACACCCACGCTACCTTTGTAGGAGGCACGTATCCGGGTGGGATTGTCAGTCCAATAGATCTATCAATGTATACCGCCGGCTTGTACGAAGTTAATGATTATGCTAGAATGGTGCTTACTCTAATCATGCTCAAGACATAATGCAACATAGAAAACACATAGACACATTGATGATTGAATTGCATAAATGATGTTGTAACATGTTTCACCCCAAAAATGGTGATAAATAGAAAAGGGGCTATGTAAAACTCACCTTAGCAAAATGTTATGCCTCGTAAAAAAAATAGAATAATGTGTTGTGAATGTATGCGAGGCGAATCCCAAAGACTCAACAACGTAGCTAGTCCAAATTGAAGAAAACGAAAAAGAAAGAATATCAAGCTTCCAATTCGCCAATTACAAGAGCTTATAATCAAAGCTTCAATTGTAGAAGTAATAGACTATAGAAGAAAGGTATGAGGGAAAGTTTAATCGGATTGAAACAATCGATTTAGAGGTGCAAAGTATGATGGGTCATAGGTGGGTTTTTATACTAGTTTTGGAGTCAATTAGCCATTAAAATTGGTCAACACCATAAAGTAAGGTTTTATGATGAATTGACTATTTGACTAAGACTTTGACTGTTTGACTAAGACTTTGACTAGGACTTTGACTATTTGACTCAAGGCTTTATTTAAAAAAAAAAATCTTGTATGTGAAAAAAAAAATTTTAGAATCATATTATTATTATTATTATTATTATTATTATTATTATTTATATACATTTATGTATGTATATAAGTTGTGAGTTAGGATAAATAAAGACTTAGGCACATTTGTATAATATTAATGATAAAGGTGTAATAAAAAATATATATATATATATATATATATATATATATATATATATATATATATATATATATATAAGGGCTTTTTATGTATTAAAATTTTGGGGAAAATTTTGCGATGTTACAGTCTCCCCTACTTTTAGGAACTTCGTCCCGAAGTTAAAAGAAAAACACCAGGTATACAATTGGTCGACTACCGAAAACCTTGATAAAATTTCTCACTACCTTAACGTACCTGTAAATTCATGATTACGTTCCGGACCGTAATTATCAATTTACCTTACATTAGGGTTTTGCGTCCTTTAATGACTCTACCGATTGTTGAGCAGGTTCGATAGTCTCCACCAGTCGTTGAGCAGGTTGTAGGGCCTTTCCCGACTGTTGGAAAGACATGATGACCTCTACCAATCGTTGAGTAGGTTGTTTGGTAGTCAACTAATTGTTGTACAAGTAAGCAAGTATGATTATAGATATAGCAATTAGTTCACATTCAAACAAGCATGCACTCAGATGTTATGATAATACTTGAATTTATTACTTGAATCAAAAAGTGTCAATACATAGAATTAAAAAGTAGACATCATTCAAATGGTGGGGTTTGCTGTTAAGTAGCTGGAGGGTCTTGATCTCGATTTAGTTTAGGGCATCGGTTACGGAAATGATTTGGGTTTCCACATTCATAGCATTGACCATAGTTGTATTTACCAGGACGATTAAGATTAGCAACCTGAGCAGGGTTGGTTGGTTGTGTTAGGGTTTGGGGACTCACGACATGTGTTGACCAGATGGTCATACCTACCACAATTGGTGCACAGGTAACACACTGAAACAATGGGGTGATGTCGTTTGCATGTGTTACACAATGGAAAGTTTCTTGTATAGGGTTTCTTGTTAGAAGCTTGTGTAGTGAGGTTTACATTAGGATCCCTGGTCTTGCGCTTCTGGTTCTCGGTAGTTACCGCGGCCACAATACTTGTTTTCTCGCCTTTTCGAACTAAGGTCCCGTTCTTTATGTGATTTCCATCGCCATTTCCATTTCCATTGCCGTTCCCATTCATTGGGATGACTTGAGCCAACAAGTTAGAAACCAGAGTTGTGATTTGTTGCGCCATTTATTGGGAAATAATCGTAGCCAGTTGGGCATCAACACCTTTGTTGTTTTTGTTGTTGTTGTGGTTGGTGTTGTGGTTGTTGTTACTTTCCTCTTGGTTTTCACCACTGTTATTGCGAGTGCTGCGACGTGGAGACATGATCTGTAAGGGACACAATGAAGGTTCAATGTGGCATGAAATAAATGAGGTGATATAAGGAATGTAATCATTTATTCATTAATTAAAACGAATAAACGAAAACGTTGACGTATCAAAGATTTCAGATTCCAATAACATAGTGAAGACATGCTTTAGCCTATAAGTGAACACTCATCCCGAGAATTCCCAGGTAGGCATCCGGGTCCCTCGTCTGATTGGGATATATGCGCAATGCCAGCCTAGACAGAAGACTCAGAATACAGGCGTTCACTCTTCCAGATTGCACGTGTTCGTTATTAAAATCTAGAACTTCGACGAGATCTCAAGGTGGTTCAGGCTAAACCTGAGGATTTTGTCCTATTAGTCTAAGAGTAGATCCAATGGTGGAGAGCAACCTTCTTGTAAGGATGAAAGTAGGGATAAGAAGTAGGAGGGAGATAGAGAATGGCAAGTAAAAGAAGCAAATACTGGTTATAATCCTATGGTTATAGACTAGATTATTTTTCTAATAACCTAATTCCCTATAACCATGGCTCTGATACCAATCTGTAACACCCCAACCGATGGCGGAAACATCGGGATGTCACGTATTGATGATTGTTCAGTAGCTCATGGTGAATAATAAATTCCATTAAATAATTTAAATGAATTACATACAATTGTTCTAGAATTTGTACATCAAATTGAATAAAACTATACACATATCTTCAAGCATCAATTCAAATCTTCAAGCAAATAGAACCTGAAACATGTTAAGTTGAAAATGTTTTGGGTCAACAAAAGTTGGTGAGAATTACATAGGTTTTTGATAATTGAGTAAAAATGATGTGCAATTCATGTGTCATGTCAATCTAGTCCATATGTGAGAACATACTAGAAATAAATCGAGTGCATAATCAACCCTGATGACTGTTATAATATGATACATACCATACGCTCATGGTCCAATTGAATATGTTATACGATAACAAACACCCACGCTACCTTTGTAGGAGGCACGTATCCGGGTGGGATTGTCAGTCCAATAGATCTATCAATGTATACCGCCGGCTTGTACGGAGTTAATGATTATGCTAGAATGGTGCTTACTCTAATCATGCTCAAGACATAATGCAACATAGAAAACACATAGACACATTGATGATTGAATTGCATAAATGATGTTGTAACATGTTTCACCCCAAAAATGGTGATAAATAGAAAAGGGGCTATGTAAAACTCACCTTAGCAAAATGTTATGCCTCGTAAAAAAAATAGAATAATGTGTTGTGAATGTATGCGAGGCGAATCCCAAAGACTCAACAACGTAGCTAGTCCAAATTGAAGAAAACGAAAAAGAAAGAATATCAAGCTTCCAATTCGCCAATTACAAGAGCTTATAATCAAAGCTTCAATTGTAGAAGTAATAGACTATAGAAGAAAGGTATGAGGGAAAGTTTAATCGGATTGAAACAATCGATTTAGAGGTGCAAAGTATGATGGGTCATAGGTGGGTTTTTATACTAGTTTTGGAGTCAATTAGCCATTAAAATTGGTCAACACCATAAAGTAAAGTTTTATGATGAATTGACTATTTGACTAAGACTTTGACTGTTTGA
This sequence comes from Ambrosia trifida, assembly GCA_028751855.1. Classification (NCBI taxonomy): domain Eukaryota; kingdom Viridiplantae; phylum Streptophyta; class Magnoliopsida; order Asterales; family Asteraceae; genus Ambrosia; species Ambrosia trifida. The sequence continues at coordinate 55,598,935 of CM054128.1, read as the reverse complement.
CTAAGACTTTGACTAGGACTTTGACTATTTGACTCAAGGCTTTATTTAAAAAAAAAAAAATCTTGTATGTGAAAAAAAAAAATTTTAGAATCATATTATTATTATTATTATTATTATTATTATTATTATTATTATTATTATTTATATACATTTATGTATGTATATAAATTGTGAGTTAGGATAAATAAAGACTTAGGCACATTTGTATAATATTAATGATAAAGGTGTAATAAAAAAATATATATATATATATATATATATATATATATATATATATATATATATATATATATATATAAGGGCTTTTTATGTATTAAAATTTTGGGGAAAATTTTGCGATGTTACATTAATGATAAAGGTGTAATAAAAATATATATATATATAAGGGCTTTTTATGTATTAAAATTTTGGGGAAAATTTTGCGATGTTACAGTCTCCCCTACTTTTGGTAACTTCGTCCCGAAGTTTATTGAAAACACAGAGTTGAAGGTGATTGGGTAGAAATTAGGACAAGGGTGGTTTGGGAAGTTTCGAGTTAAGGCATGACATAAATTTATAGGTAACAGAATAAACTGTTTCGAATAATTTGGATAAGAGGTTTGAGATGTGAGTTTTAAGGATTGGATTAGGTTCGTCTGAAGTAGCAAGAAGCATAAGAATCTAGCAAAATACTAAACTTATGTTTTAGGAATCTTATAAGAAATACATGAATTGATTGGCTATATGAAAACCAAATGAACTACCAAAACCTTATTAGAATTTCACACTACCTTAACGTACCTGTAAATTCATGTCATGCCTTAACTCGAAACTTCCCAAACCACCCTTGTCCTAATTTCTACCCAATCACCTTCAACCCTGTGTTTTCAATAAACTTCGGGACGAAGTTACCAAAAGTAGGGGAGACTGTAACATCGCAAAATTTTCCCCAAAATTTGAATACATAAAAAGCCCTTATATATATATATATATATTGGGCTTTTTATGTATTAAAATTTTGGGGAAAATTTTGCGATGTTACAGTTCAAACCACTGATCATCTTCCAAAGCTTGAGTCTGAAAAGTCTGAGGACCCATCCAAAGCCAACTTGGCTTTGGACACTCACCAAAACTAATCTATTACTGCTGTGCAGGGAGCTTCTGCTTGTTTAGATAGTCTTTGGTATGTAGATAGTGGAGGCTCCAGGCACATGACAGGATGTAGAGCCCTTCTTCTGGACTTCTTAGCTCATGGAGGGGGTGATATATCCTTTGGTAATGATTCAAAAGGTAAGGTGTTGGGGTCAGGGACTGTATAAGCTGGGAAACTCAAGTTTGAAAATGTCAATCTTATTGATAATCTCAAGTTTAATCTTCTGAGTGTTTCACAAATGAGTGACAAAGGTTATGGCTCATTTTTCACAAAGAAAACTTGCAAGATTATTGGGCCAGAAGTGGTGAAAAAGATTGATACCATCATTGCTGAGAGCAAAGCACAACTTGTTGCTCATAGAAGTGGCAATGTGTATGTTGTTGATATGTTAAAGGACAATCCTATGGCAAATGTCTGTTTGTTTTTTGCTGCCTCCACAAAGGAGACAGAATTGTGGCATATGAGACTGGGTCATACCAACCTTAATACTATCAACACACTCTCTAAACAAAGTCTTGTTAGAGGCTTACCATCAAAAGAATTCAAATGTGATGAGCATTGTGTTTCCTGTTTAAAAGGGAAACAACATAAAATCTCTTACAAATCCATTGATGAGTCCAAAACCAGTCAATGTCTACAATTGTTGCACATGGACTTGTTTGGCCCTGTTAAAATCATGAGTCTAAGAAGAAAAAGATTTTGTCTTGTCATAGTTGATGATTTTTCTAGGTTTACATGGACTTACTTTTTCCATTCTAAGGATGAGACTGCAGGTATTTTGAAGGACTTTGTCACCAAAGTTGAAAAACAATATGACTTGCCAGTAAAAGTCTTCAGGAGTGACAATGGAACAGAGTTTAAAAATAAGGAGTTGGATGAATTCTGTGTGTCAAAAGGGATTGTGAGGCAGTACAGCATCCCAAGAACACCAGAGCAAAATGGGATGGTTGAGAGGAAAAATAGAACTCTTATAGAAGTTGCAAGAACCATGCTAGCAGATTCTGGTTTGCCATTGTCCTTCTTGGCAGAAGCTGTAAACACTGCTTGCTATGTTCATAACAGAGTTTTGATCAACCCAAGACATCAAAAAACTGCTTATGAAATGTTGTTCAAAATCAAAATTTGCAGCCAAAGTAGATTGTGGTTATTTTCTGGGATATTCTTCTACTGCCAAGGCTTATAAAGTGTTTAACACAAAGACCAAGACAATAGAAGAAACTCTGAATGTAAAGTTCAATGAACTTTCATCCCTAAAAATCCCAGCAAATCCTGCTGAACTTTTTGATTTAGATAAATTCAAATTTGAAGATATCACTGTTAAAACTAACAATGCAGGTATTCCACAGTCTCCACAACAAGATTACAGAACAGATGTTGTGATCCCTAGTCACTATAAAATCTATTCTGCATCAGAGGAAGCAGCTGTTCAAAACAATTGTCAAAACTCTGTCACAGCTGAGTCAACCACTGTTGGCCAGTCTTACCCTCAAACCACTGCTTCACCTCTCACAACCACTGAACAATAATCTATTGACAAAAGTCAAACATATGTTGACAAAAGTCAGTCCAGTTTTACACCACTTGGACCCATTCTCCCACCTCCATTCCAAACATCTGATGGCACTACAGAAGTGCAAACAGATGTTACATCAACAGAGTCACCAAACCTCTGACCCTCACCTCAAAATGCCATCATACCATATCAGGGAGATATTATCTACCTAAGAGCTCATCCACCAGACCAGATTATTGGCAACATCAGAGAGGGTGTGCTCACAAGAAGCCAATCCTCCAATATCTGTCTTTTTGCAGGGTTCCTATCTCTCACACAACCTGTCAAGTACCAAGAGGCACTAAAAGACAACAGTTGGGTAGAAGCTATGCAAGAAGAGCTCCTTCAGTTCAAAAGACAACAAGTATGGGAACTTGTACCACTGCCTAAGGATGTCTATCCAATAGGCACAAAGTGGGTCTTCAAAAACAAAACTGATGAAAGGGGTATTGTTGTCAAGAATAAAGCCAGGCTTGTGGTTCAAGGCTTCAGACAAGAAGAAGGAATAGACTATGATGAAACCTTTGCTCCTGTAGCAAGGTTAGAAGCCATCAGACTCTTTCTAGCCTTTGCTGTCAACCACAACATCAAGGTGTATCAGATGGATATCAAATGTGCCTTCCTTTATGGCAAAATTCAGGAGGAAGTCTATGTATGTCAACCACCTGGTTTTGAAGACACATTCCATCCTGATCATGTCTACAAGCTTAATAAAGCTTTGTATGGACTCAAACAAGCACCAAGGGCCTGGTATGAAACTCTTTCCACCTTTCTCTTATCCATTGGCTTCACAAGAGGTAACATTGACAAAACCTTATTTTTGAAATGGAAAGGGAAAGACTTAATGATTGTTCAAATATATGTGGATGACATCATCTTTGGATCCACATGTAACAAAATGTGTGAAGAGTTCAGAAAACTCATGACAGCAGAGTTTGAAATGAGTGCCATGGGTGAACTTCAGTGTTTCCTTGGTCTCCAAGTGAAACAACTGCAAAATGGCACATTCATCCATCAAAATAAATATATAAAGAATTTGCTAACTAGATTTGAGATGAATGACTGTAAGCCATGTAGTACACCCATGAGTACAGTCAAGCAACTCACTATTGATGACAAAGATGAACTGGTTGATCAAACACATTATAGATGCATGATTGGGTCTTTATTGTACTTAACTGCATCTAGGCCAGACATTATGTTTGCCACTTGTGTCTGTGCAAGATCCTAGGCTTCACCTAGAAAGTCAAACCCTATTGCTGTGAAAAGGATATTCAGATACCTAAAAGGTGCTCCCACACTTGGTATCTGGTACCCTGCTAATGGAAACATTGAGCTTTCAGGTTATTCAGATAGTGATTTTGCTGGATGTCAAACCATAAGAATATCCACATCAGGAGGGTGCCAATTTCTAGGGAATGCCTTAGTTTCTTGGCACAGCAAAAAGCAGGCAGCTGTTTCCACCTCAACAGCTGAGGCTGAATACATTGCTGCTGCAAGCTGTACAACCCAACTCATGTGGCTTCAAAATCAATTGCTGGATTTTGGGATAACTGCATTACAGACTCCACTCTTGTTGGATAGTCAAGCTGCTGAAAATATCATCAAAAATCCAGTATCTCACTCCACTACCAAACACATTGACATCAGACATCATTTTGTCAGAGATAGCTATGAAAAAGTTTTGATTTCTCTGCACCATGTTCCAAGAAAGGATCAGTTGGCAGATGTGTTGACAAAAGCTTTAGACACATCTACCTTTACAAATCTGATTTCTAGAATTGGTATGCTAAACATGGATTAAACAACACAAATGTTTTTAAATAAAAACATTAAAATGTTTCAGAAAATCAAACTTCATCCTTAAAAATAGCTTTTTGGTTGAAAAATCTGTTTCAAACCTCTGATTAGATAAAACAACCACTGTTTCATTCATTTTATCCACTGTTGGTTGAAAAATCTGTCTCAAACCTCTGATCAAATAACACAAATGTTTTATTATCCATATATATATATATATATATATATATATATATATATGTATATATATACATATATATATATACATATATCTATAATAATAATAATAATAATAATAATAAAAAACAGTTGTTTGCATCAGTTGTTTGCATCAGCTGTTTACCAAAATAGTTGTCCCCCACCAGATGTTTTAACCATCAGATGTTTGCCACGTCAGCTCATACAAGCAGAGTTTTGGCCACATCAGCGGTTTCACCAGAGCCTATAAAAACCCTGTTATGTTTGTCTTAGGTCGTTGAGGTAGCAGCAGTCGATAGGCGCACGGAGTCTCACGGCGTCTAGGATTCATATGCATCTTACTTAGCTTTTCAGACTTTCGTACTTTTGCATTTTGGGTTGTAATAAAGTTTTACGCTTCTGCAGCGATGGATTATTTATGAAAACTTGTTGGTTTGTTTGTGTCATTTTTACGTATCATATAGTGTCGTTTATTGTGACCGTTGACTTAGATCCTGGTTTGTCACGCGCCTCGCGGTAAAACCCCGCACGTGGAATTTGAGGGTGTGACAAATCGGTACTCGGCAATCTACCTTGTAGCGATTACTCGAAGAGTACTCGGCCTTCGAGACCTTGTTTTACAACAGAGCCCTTTACCACTCTTCGCACCAACATTCACAACTTGCCTTTTCCTCTTAGCTTCAGGATCAACAGTGCATAAAGGATTATCTTCATCAAAATCACTGTTGGCATTCCTGGATTTATCAACACCTGGATCTTCATAACCTGGATTGATCAGGTGACCAAACAAGTTCTTCAACGGTGGTCTTTCATTCATCGGCACACCTTTATATCCCTTCATTCTTACCAATGTGCTCAAACTCATGTGATCCTGTACTACTATCTGAGTAGGATCTTTTCTCAAATTCTTGTACTCTTGATCAAAGATCATCTGCAGGAATCTTGGATATAATAAAAACTTCTTACTCTTCAATCCTCTCAATGGTTCAAGCATGTGTTCAAGTATCATCCAGGAAACGTTGAATGGTTTGTTCAAAATCAAAGCAACCATTAAAGAGCTAATACTCTTTCTCATCACGTCATATCCTCCACTCACAGATCCGAAAACATGTAACATGACGTGAGCAAGGTATTTGAACTGCGGGCATAGTTTACCTTTATGTAATTAACCATCAGTAATCGGTCCATTGTACTTCATTCTCAAGAAACACTTCCTCTGCTCAATCCAAGATAGAACTCTCGGATCAGTCTTCTTATCTGTCAGCTTCAATGCTTGTCTAATGTCATCTTCAGATATTATCACTAGCTCCCCCTGAATCTTACTAACAATAGCAGATTCATTGTCACAAAAATCCATTCTAACATTCGTCCAGAACTCTTTTTGATGATCTCTGTATATAATGGCAGTGTGACATCCGGGAACCAAGCACACATTTTTATAGCTGGCTTTATTGTTTACTTGCTGAATTTCGGGACGAAATTCTTTTCAACTTGGGGATGATGTGACACCCCGCATTTTCAGGTTAATACTTTTACTGAACTCTAGTTAACTTACATGTTCATACATGGCTAGATACTTAACTAGGGTTAGTTAAGTAGGTTTAACATATGTTAGAAGATGTTAACATATGTTATAATTAGGAAAATCCTTGTTAAACACACACACGAGTCCTGTATCCCAAACGTTGGTGAATTATGTGGCATACATAACAATAATACGTACAATTGAATTATGGTGAACGTGAAGTACGTGCTTATGTGAATTACATGTTTTTGTGAATTATCGCCTAACTGAAAGATATACGTAAATTATGTAAATTACGTGCACAACATGATTAATATGTTATGTAATAATGAAAATAATGGTTTTTATGCAATTTAGGGTGATTAATAATATTGGGTCCGGTATTGGGCTAGAACATGATTAACGGGTCAAGTTAATGGACTAGAAGGGCCCTAATACCCAATTGCTTGGGGAACAAGCAAAGCCCTCTTATAATTAGGAGACAAGAAAAAAAATAAAACCCAACCCCTTCTTCCCCTTTTGCGCCGTGAGAAACCCCCCCCCCCCCCTTCTCTCTTAGTTTTCAAGCAACCAATCAATCTTTCACCTAATCATGCTAGTTCGGGTTTAATCTCAAGGCTCTAGGGAGTTTTTGCATTGCAAGGTATACATCTTTATGCTCTTTGATGAATTATGATACTTGAAAAACTTTAAAAACTCTAAAAATAACATATATATAATCGCATGTATGTATGTATAGGAGTTCTTGAATGTTCTTGATGATTTGATGATGATGATTGTTATTAGTAGCCATGATTAGGGTTTTCACATGATAATATATGTGTTATGCTATGTTAATATGGTGTTTAATCAGTATTGTATGTGTTATACATGTATTAGGGATGTTCATGGAAAATTAGGGTTTGTAGATTACTTGGGATGGAAGTTTAAGATTCTGGCAGATTCGTTTAAACGTTTTGTAGGGGCTGTAATGGGTTGGTAAATTGATTGTTTTGATGATTTGTTTGCATGATTGTAATGTACAAGGTCTTAGCTTTTCATAATGGGCAAAACCATCAGATTTGGACATCGTTTGAGTCGGTTTTGGAATTTTATTTGATTAGGGGTCATATCAGATTTTCGGATTTGTGAATTGGGTTAACTTTAAATGGTCATAACTTGAGATTTACAAGGAATTAAGTTATGAAATTTTTACAGTAGGTCAATATTGGAAAAATAGAGCTTTTCCAAGTGGATTCATCCCGTTTGGATGAATACACAATTTTTGAGAATTTTTCTACTAAACTGACCTGTTGAGGAAATTTTCTGGACATAGCTGTGTTGTACAAATTTTCATAATTTTTGTGTTTAGTTTTAAGACAAAATAAAAATATGGGTTTGAAACCGAATCCCCATAAATACTCAGTAAAAATTTGGGACTTTAATTCATTCGTTAAGTATTTTAAATAAATTGTTTTTCACAGCGCACAATCTGTCCTAAAAACTCAGATTGTGTACGGAGTCTTTATGTGACTATTTGGGGTTTTATGTGGTATGTAATTGACATGTACTTGTGTGATAACGTGTAATGCTGCCATTTGTATATTTTAACACCCCGAAACATGAATTGACACCTAGGAACATGTTAGGAACCCCGTAACATGTCTAATGACTTAGTAACACGTGTCCGAACTTGTTTATGCGTTAATTGGGCGTTATGCTAGATAGGGTGAATGTTTGTGCATGCTAAGTGTTTAATTGCATATGTTGCATGATATCTTGCTTTCTGCTAACACGTGGGATGTCAGGTCACCAATGGGATGTCGGGTCTTCTCTGGTGTGATCGGTTAAACGTTTAAACATCATTTCATATGTACACGGTTATGGTCTGGACTGTTAGTGACTAATCAACCTACGGGTTGTTAGTCTAACACCTTATACGCTCTTCATGATAGGTCACCGGTATTTGGTGCCGTCTATTGAGCAGGTTTACTTGTCTTAGTGTGGGAAGCAGCATCAGGTGAGTTTCACGGCCCCACTTTACGTTTTTACATTTCAGGGGAGACACATGCTTTATACATATTTCATAAATTATCATGTTATACTAGTGTTAAATTCATTTGTGCTATACGATACGTAAAGTCCCGGGGAAACCATGAATATGCTGGATAGCATAACGGGGGAAATGTGGATAGATCTATTGGGACTGACAGACCCCACCCGTCGGCTGGGAGCCGGCGGGTGCATATTGTCTCGGTCATAACGCTACCGGGGAATGGTAGTGCATAATCGTTTCGGGCAAAATCATATATCGTTGTCTGTAATGGTTTCCGGTCGTAGTAGTATTACTCATGCGTCTAGCTAACGCTATCATTTCTAAACAGAGTGATAACATGATGGCTTTCATTACTTACACGTTTAACATAAAACCTGTGAACTCACCGGCATTATTTGCTGACGTTTTTAGCATGTTTGTCTTAGGTCGTTGAGGTAGCAGCAGTCGATAGGCGCACGGAGTCTCACGGCGTCTAGGATTCATATGCATCTTACTTAGCTTTTCAGACTTTCGTACTTTTGCATTTTGGGTTGTAATAAAGTTTTACGCATCTGCAGCGATGGATTATTTATGAAAACTTGTTGGTTTGTTTGTGTCATTTTTACGTATCATATGGTGTCGTTTATTGTGACCGTTGACTTAGATCCTGGTTTGTCACGCGCCTCGCGGTAAAACCCCGCACGTGGAATTTGAGGGTGTGACAAATCGGTACTCGGCAATCTACCTTGTAGCGATTACTCGAAGAGTACTCGGCCTTCGAGACCTTGTTTTACAACAGAGCCCTTTACCACTCTTCGCACCAACATTCACAACTTGCCTTTTCCTCTTAGCTTCAGGATCAACAGTGCATAAAGGATTATCTTCATCAAAATCACTGTTGGCATTCCTGGATTTATCAACACCTGGATCTTCATAACCTGGATTGATCAGGTGACCAAACAAGTTCTTCAACGGTGGTCTTTCATTCATCGGCACACCTTTATATCCCTTCATTCTTACCAATGTGCTCAAACTCATGTGATCCTGTACTACTATCTGAGTAGGATCTTTTCTCAAATTCTTGTACTCTTGATCAAAGATCATCTGCAGGAATCTTGGATATAATAAAAACTTCTTACTCTTCAATCCTCTCAATGGTTCAAGCATGTGTTCATGTATCATCCCGGAAACGTTGAATGGTTTGTTCAAAATCAAAGCAACCATTAAAGAGCTAATACTCTTTCTCATCACGTCATATCCTCCACTCACAGATCCGAAAACATGTAACATGACGTGAGCAAGGTATTTGAACTGCGGGCATAGTTTACCTTTATGTAATTAACCATCAGTAATCGGTCCATTGTACTTCATTCTCAAGAAACACTTCCTCTGCTCAATCCAAGATAGAACTCTCGGATCAGTCTTCTTATCTGTCAGCTTCAATGCTTGTCTAATGTCATCTTCAGATATTATCACTAGCTCCCCCTGAATCTTACTAACAATAGCAGATTCATTGTCACAAAAATCCATTCTAGCATTCGTCCAGAACTCTTTTTGATGATCTCTATATATAATGGCAGTGTGACATCCGGGAACCAAGCACACATTTTTATAGCTGGCTTTATCGTTTACTTGCTGAATTTCGGGACGAAATTCTTTTCAACTTGGGGATGATGTGACACCCCGCATTTTCAGGTTAATACTTTTACTGAACTCTAGTTAACTTACATGTTCATACATGGCTAGATACTTAACTAGGGTTAGTTAAGTAGGTTTAACATATGTTAGAAGATATTAACATATGTTATAATTAGGAAAATCCTTGTTAAACACACACACGAGTCCTGTATCCCAAACGTTGGTGAATTATGTGGCATACATAACAATAATACGTACAATTGAATTATGGTGAACGTGAAGTACGTGCTTATGTGAATTACATGTTTTTGTGAATTATCGCCTAACTGAAAGATATACGTAAATTATGTAAATTACGTGCACAACATGATTAATATGTTATGTAATAATGAAAACAATGGTTTTTATGCAATTTAGGATGATTAATAATATTGGGTCCGGTATTGGGCTAGAACATGATTAACGGGTCAAGTTAATGGACTAGAAGGGCCCTAATACCCAATTGCTTGGGGAACAAGCAAATCCCTCTTATAATTAGGAGACAAGAAAAAAAATAAAACCCAACCCCTTCTTCCCCTTTTGCGCCGTGAGAAACCCCCCCCCCCCTCTCTCTTAGTTTTCAAGCAACCAATCAATCTTTCACCTAATCAAGCTAGTTCGGGTTTAATCTCAAGGCTCTAGGGAGTTTTTGCATTGCAAGGTATACATCTTTATGCTCTTTGATGAATTATGATACTTGAAAAACTTTAAAAACTCTAAAAATAACATATATATAATCGCATGTATGTATGTATAGGAGTTCTTGAATGTTCTTGATGATTTGATGATGATGATGATTGTTATTAGTAGCCATGATTAGGGTTTTCACATGATAATATATGTGTTATGCTATGTTAATATGGTGTTTAATCAGTATTGTATGTGTTATACATGTATTAGGGATGTACATGGAAAATTAGGGTTTGTAGATTACTTGGGATGGAAGTTTAAGATTCTGGCAGATTCGTTTAAACGTTTTGTAGGGGCAGTAATGGGTTGGTAAATTGATTGTTTTGATGATTTGTTTGCATGATTGTAATGTACAAGGTCTTAGCTTTTCATAATGGGCAAAACCATCAGATTTGGACATCGTTTGAGTCGTTTTTGGAATTTTATTTGATTAGGGGTCATATCAGATTTTCGGATTTGTGAATTGGGTTAACTTTAAATGGTCATAACTTGAGATTTACAAGGAATTAAGTTATGAAATTTTTACAGTAGGTCAATATTGGAAAAATAGAGCTTTTCCAAGTGGATTCATCCCGTTTGGATGAATACACAATTTTTGAGAATTTTTCTACTAAACTGACCTGTTGAGGAAATTTTCTGGACATAGCTGTGTTGTACAAATTTTCATAATTTTTGTGTTTAGTTTTAAGACAAAATAAAAATATGGGTTTGAAACCGAATCCCCATAAATACTCAGTAAAAATTTGGGACTTTAATTCATTCGTTAAGTATTTTAAATAAATTGTTTTTCACAGCGCACAATCTGTCCTAAAAACTCAGATTGTGTACGGAGTCTTTATGTGACTATTTGGGGTTTTATGTGGTATGTAATTGACATGTACTTGTGTGATAACGTGTAATGCTTCCATTTGTATATTTTAACACCCCGAAACATGAATTGACACCTAGGAACATGTTAGGAACCCCGTAACATGTCTAATGACTTAGTAACACGTGTCCGAACTTGTTTATGCGTTAATTGGGCGTTATGCTAGATAGGGTGAATGTTTGTGCATGCTAAGTGTTTAATTGCATATGTTGCATGATATCTTGCTTTCTGCTAACACGTGGGATGTCAGGTCACCAATGGGATGTCGGGTCTTCTCTGGTGTGATCGGTTAAACGTTTAAACATCATTTCATATGTACACGGTTATGGTCTGGACTGTTAGTGACTAATCAACCTACGGGTTGTTAGTCTAACACCTTATATGCTCTTCATGATAGGTCACCGGTATTTGGTGCCGTCTATTGAGCAGGTTTACTTGTCTTAGTGTGGGAAGCAGCATCAGGTGAGTTTCACGGCCCCACTTTACGTTTTTACATTTCAGGGGAGACACATGCTTTATACATATTTCATAAATTATCATGTTATACTAGTGTTAAATTCATTTGTGCTATACGATACGTAAAGTCCCGGGGAAACCATGAATATGCTGGATAGCATAACGGGGGAAATGTGGATAGATCTATTGGGACTGACAGACCCCACCCGTCGGCTGGGAGCCGGCGGGTGCATATTGTCTCGGTCATAACGCTACCGGGGAATGGTAGTGCATAATCGTTTCGGGCAAAATCATATATCGTTGTCTGTAATGGTTTCCGGTCGTAGTAGTATTACTCATGCGTCTAGCTAACGCTATCATTTCTAAACAGAGTGATAACATGATGGCTTTCATTACTTACACGTTTAACATAAAACCTGTGAACTCACCGGCATTATTTGCTGACGTTTTTAGCATGTTTGTCTTAGGTCGTTGAGGTAGCAGCAGTCGATAGGCGCACGGAGTCTCACGGCGTCTAGGATTCATATGCATCTTACTTAGCTTTTCAGACTTTCGTACTTTTGCATTTTGGGTTGTAATAAAGTTTTACGCTTCTGCAGCGATGGATTATTTATGAAAACTTGTTGGTTTGTTTGTGTCATTTTTACGTATCATATGGTGTCGTTTATTGTGACCGTTGACTTAGATCCTGGTTTGTCACGCGCCTCGCGGTAAAACCCCGCACGTGGAATTTGAGGGTGTGACAAATCGGTACTCGGCAATCTACCTTGTAGCGATTACTCGAAGAGTACTCGGCCTTCGAGACCTTGTTTTACAACAGAGCCCTTTACCACTCTTCGCACCAACATTCACAACTTGCCTTTTCCTCTTAGCTTCAGGATCAACAGTGCATAAAGGATTATCTTCATCAAAATCACTGTTGGCATTCCTGGATTTATCAACACCTGGATCTTCATAACCTGGATTGATCAGGTGACCAAACAAGTTCTTCAACGGTGGTCTTTCATTCATCGGCACACCTTTATATCCCTTCATTCTTACCAATGTGCTCAAACTCATGTGATCCTGTACTACTATCTGAGTAGGATCTTTTCTCAAATTCTTGTACTCTTGATCAAAGATCATCTGCAGGAATCTTGGATATAATAAAAACTTCTTACTCTTCAATCCTCTCAATGGTTCAAGCATGTGTTCATGTATCATCCCGGAAACGTTGAATGGTTTGTTCAAGATCAAAGCAACCATTAAAGAGCTAATACTCTTTCTCATCACGTCATATCCTCCACTCACAGATCCGAAAACATGTAACATGACGTGAGCAAGGTATTTGAACTGCGGGCATAGTTTACCTTTATGTAATTAACCATCAGTAATCGGTCCATTGTACTTCATTCTCAAGAAACACTTCCTCTGCTCAATCCAAGATAGAACTCTCGGATCAGTCTTCTTATCTGTCAGCTTCAATGCTTGTCTAATGTCATCTTCAGATATTATCACTAGCTCCCCCTGAATCTTACTAACAATAGCAGATTCATTGTCACAAAAATCCATTCTAGCATTCGTCCAGAACTCTTTTTGATGATCTCTGTATATAATGGCAGTGTGACATCCGGGAACCAAGCACACATTTTTATAGCTGGCTTTATTGTTTACTTGCTGAATTTCGGGACGAAATTCTTTTCAACTTGGGGATGATGTGACACCCCGCATTTTCAGGTTAATACTTTTACTGAACTCTAGTTAACTTACATGTTCATACATGGCTAGATACTTAACTAGGGTTAGTTAAGTAGGTTTAACATATGTTAGAAGATGTTAACATATGTTATAATTAGGAAAATCCTTGTTAAACACACACACGAGTCCTGTATCCCAAACGTTGGTGAATTATGTGGCATACATAACAATAATACGTACAATTGAATTATGGTGAACGTGAAGTACGTGCTTATGTGAATTACATGTTTTTGTGAATTATCGCCTAACTGAAAGATATACGTAAATTATGTAAATTACGTGCACAACATGATTAATATGTTATGTAATAATGAAAACAATGGTTTTTATGCAATTTAGGGTGATTAATAATATTGGGTCCGGTATTGGGCTAGAACATGATTAACGGGTCAAGTTAATGGACTAGAAGGGCCCTAATACCCAATTGCTTGGGGAACAAGCAAAGCCCTCTTATAATTAGGAGACAAGAAAAAAAATAAAACCCAACCCCTTCTTCCCCTTTTGCGCCGTGAGAAACCCCCCCCCCCCCCCCTTCTCTCTTAGTTTTCAAGCAACCAATCAATCTTTCACCTAATCAAGCTAGTTCGGGTTTAATCTCAAGGCTCTAGGGAGTTTTTGCATTGCAAGGTATACATCTTTATGCTCTTTGATGAATTATGATACTTGAAAAACTTTAAAAACTCTAAAAATAACATATATATAATCGCATGTATGTATGTATAGGAGTTCTTGAATGTTCTTGATGATTTGATGATGATGATTGTTATTAGTAGCCATGATTAGGGTTTTCACATGATAATATATGTGTTATGCTATGTTAATATGGTGTTTAATCAGTATTGTATGTGTTATACATGTATTAGGGATGTTCATGGAAAATTAGGGTTTGTCGATTACTTGGGATGGAAGTTTAAGATTCTGGCAGATTCGTTTAAACGTTTTGTAGGGGCTGTAATGGGTTGGTAAATTGATTGTTTTGATGATTTCTTTGCATGATTGTAATGTACAAGGTCTTAGCTTTTCATAATGGGCAAAACCATCAGATTTGGACATCGTTTGAGTCGTTTTTGGAATTTTATTTGATTAGGCGTCATATCAGATTTTCGGATTTGTGAATTGGGTTAACTTTAAATGGTCATAACTTGAGATTTACAAGGAATTAAGTTATGAAATTTTTACATTAGGTCAATATTGGAAAAATAGAGCTTTTCCAAGTGGATTCATCCCGTTTGGATGAATACACAATATTTGAGAATTTTTCTACTAAACTGACCTGTTGAGGAAATTTTCTGGACATAGCTGTGTTGTACAAATTTTCATAATTTTTGTGTTCAATTTTATGACAAAATAAAAATATGGGTTTGAAACCGAATCCCCATAAATACTCAGTAAAAATTTGGGACTTTAATTCATTCGTTAAGTATTTTAAATAAATTGTTTTTCACAGCGCACAATCTGTCCTAAAAACTCAGATTGTGTACGGAGTCTTTATGTGACTATTTGGGGTTTTATGTGGTATGTAATTGACATGTACTTGTGTGATAACGTGTAATGCTTCCATTTGTATATTTTAACACCCCGAAACATGAATTGACACCTAGGAACATGTTAGGAACCCCGTAACATGTCTAATGACTTAGTAACACGTGTCCGAACTTGTTTATGCGTTAATTGGGCGTTATGCTAGATAGGGTGAATGTTTGTGCATGCTAAGTGTTTAATTGCATATGTTGCATGATATCTTGCTTTCTGCTAACACGTGGGATGTCAGGTCACCAATGGGATGTCGGGTCTTCTCTGGTGTGATCGGTTAAACGTTTAAACATCATTTCATATGTACACGGTTATGGTCTGGACTGTTAGTGACTAATCAACCTACGGGTTGTTAGTCTAACACCTTATACCCTCTTCATGATAGGTCACCGGTATTTGGTGCCGTCTATTGAGCAGGTTTACTTGTCTTAGTGTGGGAAGCAGCATCAGGTGAGTTTCACGGCCCCACTTTACGTTTTTACATTTCAGGGGAGACACATGCTTTATACATATTTCATAAATTATCATGTTATACTAGTGTTAAATTCATTTGTGCTATACGATACGTAAAGTCCCGGGGAAACCATGAATATGCTGGATAGCATAACGGGGGAAATGTGGATAGATCTATTGGGACTGACAGACCCCACCCGTCGGCTGGGAGCCGGCGGGTGCATATTGTCTCGGTCATAACGCTACCGGGGAATGGTAGTGCATAATCGTTTCGGGCAAAATCATATATCGTTGTCTGTAATGGTTTCCGGTCGTAGTAGTATTACTCATGCGTCTAGCTAACGCTATCATTTCTAAACAGAGTGATAACATGATGGCTTTCATTACTTACACGTTTAACATAAAACCTGTGAACTCACCGGCATTATTTGCTGACGTTTTTAGCATGTTTGTCTTAGGTCGTTGAGGTAGCAGCAGTCGATAGGCGCACGGAGTCTCACGGCGTCTAGGATTCATATGCATCTTACTTAGCTTTTCAGACTTTCGTACTTTTGCATTTTGGGTTGTAATAAAGTTTTACGCTTCTGCAGCGATGGATTATTTATGAAAACTTGTTGGTTTGTTTGTGTCATTTTTACGTATCATATGGTGTCGTTTATTGTGACCGTTGACTTAGATCCTGGTTTGTCACGCGCCTCGCGGTAAAACCCCGCACGTGGAATTTGAGGGTGTGACAAATCGGTACTCGGCAATCTACCTTGTAGCGATTACTCGAAGAGTACTCGGCCTTCGAGACCTTGTTTTACAACAGAGCCCTTTACCACTCTTCGCACCAACATTCACAACTTGCCTTTTCCTCTTAGCTTCAGGATCAACAGTGCATAAAGGATTATCTTCACCAAAATCACTGTTGGCATTCCTGGATTTATCAACACCTGGATCTTCATAACCTGGATTGATCAGGTGACCAAACAAGTTCTTCAACGGTGGTCTTTCATTCATCGGCACACCTTTATATCCCTTCATTCTTACCAATGTGCTCAAACTCATGTGATCCTGTACTACTATCTGAGTAGGATCTTTTCTCAAATTCTTGTACTCTTGATCAAAGATCATCTGCAGGAATCTTGGATATAATAAAAACTTCTTACTCTTCAATCCTCTCAATGGTTCAAGCATGTGTTCATGTATCATCCCGGAAACGTTGAATGGTTTGTTCAAAATCAAAGCAACCATTAAAGAGCTAATACTCTTTCTCATCACGTCATATCCTCCACTCACAGATCCGAAAACATGTAACATGACGTGAGCAAGGTATTTGAACTGCGGGCATAGTTTACCTTTATGTAATTAACCATCAGTAATCGGTCCATTGTACTTCATTCTCAAGAAACACTTCCTCTGCTCAATCCAAGATAGAACTCTCGGATCAGTCTTCTTATCTGTCAGCTTCAATGCTTGTCTAATGTCATCTTCAGATATTATCACTAGCTCCCCCTGAATCTTACTAACAATAGCACATTCATTGTCACAAAAATCCATTCTAGCATTCGTCCAGAACTCTTTTTGATGATCTCTGTATATAATGGCAGTGTGACATCCGGGAACCAAGCACACATTTTTATAGCTGGCTTTATTGTTTACTTGCTGAATTTCGGGACGAAATTCTTTTCAACTTGGGGATGATGTGACACCCCGCATTTTCAGGTTAATACTTTTACTGAACTCTAGTTAACTTACATGTTCATACATGGCTAGATACTTAACTAGGGTTAGTTAAGTAGGTTTAACATATGTTAGAAGATATTAACATATGTTATAATTAGGAAAATCCGTGTTAAACACACACACGAGTCCTGTATCCCAAACGTTGGTGAATTATGTGGCATACATAACAATAATACGTACAATTGAATTATGGTGAACGTGAAGTACGTGCTTATGTGAATTACATGTTTTTGTGAATTATCGCCTAACTGAAAGATATACGTAAATTATGTAAATTACGTGCACAACATGATTAATATGTTATGTAATAATGAAAACAATGGTTTTTATGCAATTTAGGATGATTAATAATATTGGGTCCGGTATTGGGCTAGAACATGATTAACGGGTCAAGTTAATGGACTAGAAGGGCCCTAATACCCAATTGCTTGGGGAACAAGCAAATCCCTCTTATAATTAGGAGACAAGAAAAAAAAATAAAACCCAACCCCTTTTTCCCCTTTTGCGCCGTGAGAAACCCCCCCCCCCCCCCTTCTCTCTTAGTTTTCAAGCAACCAATCAATCTTTCACCTAATCAAGCTAGTTCGGGTTTAATCTCAAGGCTCTAGGGAGTTTTTGCATTGCAAGGTATACATCTTTATGCTCTTTGATGAATTATGATACTTGAAAAACTTTAAAAACTCTAAAAATAACATATATATAATCGCATGTATGTATGTATAGGAGTTCTTGAATGTTCTTGATGATTTGATGATGATGATTGTTATTAGTAGCCATGATTAGGGTTTTCACATGATAATATATGTGTTATGCTATGTTAATATGGTTTTTAATCAGTATTGTATGTGTTATACATGTATTAGGGATGTTCATGGAAAATTAGGGTTTGTAGATTACTTGGGATGGAAGTTTAAGATTCTGGCAGATTCGTTTAAAACGTTTTGTAGGGGCTGTAATGGGTTGGTAAATTGATTGTTTTGATGATTTCTTTGCATGATTGTAATGTACAAGGTCTTAGCTTTTCATAATGGGCAAAACCATCAGATTTGGACATCGTTTGAGTCGTTTTTGGAATTTTATTTGATTAGGGGTCATATCAGATTTTCGGATTTGTGAATTGGGTTAACTTTAAATGGCCATAACTTGAGATTTACAAGGAATTAAGTTATGAAATTTTTACAGTAGGTCAATATTGGAAAAATAGAGCTTTTCCAAGTGGAATCATCCCGTTTGGATGAATACACAATTTTTGAGAATTTTTCTACTAAACTGACCTGTTGAGGAAATTTTCTGGACATTGCTGTGTTGTACAAATTTTAATAATTTTTGTGTTTAGTTTTAAGACAAAATAAAAATATGGGTTTGAAACCGAATCCCCATAAATACTCAGTAAAAATTTGGGACTTTAATTCATTCGTTAAGTATTTTAAATAAATTGTTTTTCACAGCGCACAATCTGTTCTAAAAACGCAGATTGTGTACGGAGTCTTTATGTGACTATTTGGGGTTTTATGTGGTATGTAATTGACATGTACTTGTGTGAAAACTTGTATGAGATGTAATTGATGTATTAAACTGATAATAATCACTATGATCACCAACGGGATACGTAGGACATACTTGAGCATGTAGAGTCATTAGGTGTCACTACACGGTTTTGAACTTTTAAAAGTCTCGGATAAACGAGTTATATGGTGTTGGTTATGCACATATACTCACCTAGTGACATTTGTAATAGGGAGTCGGTAGCACTTCACTATTTGCGGAATTTGGATTATTCACTTGCAACCTAAGGTGAGTTTCACTACTCTTTTTCTCAAAAGCATGCGTCTCAGGTATGAGACACTTTACTTAACATTTTCTAGTCCGGTTTGGGACTACTTACACATCCCGGGTTGGGATGCCATAGATCCTTGTGAGGGTCGGTTACTTTGCTAGTTCGCAATTGTGTCCTTGATAAACTAAACCATTTCTATCATCTGTAAGTCCTCACGTACCGAATGAGTTGCCAGGGTTGGCAAGCGGGTTATTAGTTGATAGCGCTATTAGGTCTTACAAACCTCACACCGGCTCGGGGAGCGCGGGCGTGAACTATAACTTAACTAAACTTTATCATTGTGGATAGACAATGATGTCAGGCATGCGGCACACTTATGTGGCTACACGTACATAGCAGTTCGGTATATTCGGTTAGTTATCATGAATGGGTTAGCTACCCTTGACATGCGATGAACTAGTGGTTACACGGTGCGGGGCACCAACTCAACTTACTTACTTACGTGGTTTTGGAAACCAGCGCATTTACACACTCAATTACTTTACTTTGTGAACTCACCAGCTTTATGTTGACACACGATTTACATGCTTTTGCAGGTAGTTAGCTTCCGGTGCCAGGATTAGAAAGCACTGTACACTTCACTGCATTTGGGGTCTTGGACATACACATAAATTATATATTATGCTATTACCTTTCTCTCATATGGTTTTAATTTGGGCGCGTTTTTTTGCGCATGGTTTTTAAAAAGGTTTAAATTTGGTTTACGCTTCCGCAGCTTAACTAAACTTGGTTTTTGAAAACGAACTAAATGGTTTGGGCATTTAGAGTTCGTTCATGTGACTTATGGCTATGGGATCCTGGTTTGTCATGCGCCTCGCGGTATAAACCCCGCAGTGGAAATTTGAGGGTGTGACAGATTGGTATCAGAGCCATTGGTTATAGTGAACTAGGACTGCATGTTGAGTCTAGTCTATAATCATCATAGCATAAGTACACTCACAACTTAAGTGCACAACTAGCTATTAGCTACATATATCTACAACATATGATTTCAGGAGATATGTTATCTTCTAGTTCTAGACTTAATTCTTAACACGTCAATGGTGGGAACCTAGGGTTACACCAGGTGGCGCATTACTGGGAGTAATATCCTAACTAACCTCATGGACGAGGAGACAACTATAGTACAAGGGAGGGAGCCCTTGCGAGCGTTGTGGCGCACGTACACAGGAAGCTGCACGATGTGCATGACGTGGTACCATTAAATCAACTATGAAGGAATTCGAATACTGAGACTTATCCTATTTCACTAAGCAAGGAGACAATTAGTTTCCGTTCCTTGTTACTTGATCTTTCTTACTCCCATTCGAAACTCAGACGGGACTAGGTTACGCATATAGAACTTATTTCTTACTTTAGTACCTTACGCCTAGTATGAGCGGGCGGACGTATGACTGCATATCCCTGTTACTCATAAGTATATGGTAGATTCATGGGAACACATTAGATCGGGACTTGTTACACACACTCTTGGGGAGTTACGTAAAGCCTGCGATGTAATGCAACATCACAAGGGAGGATGAAACCTACTAATGGCTGATAGCCACGATTGGAGGAACGAGTGGTACAGCTTACCACTAAACTGGTTCACATAGGACTAGAGAAGGAGATTGTACGTGATGAGAACCATATAACACTGACATCGCAAAAGAGGAAGGATAAGAGATGGAAGGGGAACCTGAGCAGGACGAGCACACGGAAAGTGAGGATGAAGGCTCTACTATCTAGACAGAGCATGGCGACGATTGGCTCTTACCTTTTCTTACCTATCTTTTCTTTCATTTCCCTTGTTAACTTAGATAAGACTGAGTTTTTATGATCTACGATAGGGTGGTTGAGGCCCTCGCATCTTTCCCAGCTAGTAAAGATCTATATTGCTAAATCGTTCTTTTCCTCTGACTTCCACATTTGAACTTTCTTACTTCTCGAACGCACATGCCACAACAACAACCTACCATCATATCTTCAAGCCTTTTATTGATCGTAATCCTCGATGACTCCAACGGAACTGAAGGAGACCGTCTGATTGCTTCGATAGTATAAGTCTCTGCCATGTACATTTGCCCCAGGCAGGATGGGGTAATGTATGCTACATGCACACTCGATGAGTTACAAATACTTGGAAGGAGAACGTAACACCCTGTGGTGAAATCTAGAAATTTTGTTATATAAAGACGGATGGGTCTGAGATCGACGCCTACACTACCAAGCTACAGGAGATAGCCACTATAGGCTCAAATCTATTTAACCTACCTTACAAATGGATCGAACTTTATACCGAAAGGGTGGGCCCCTCAGATTCGTGGCTTGGCCACTGCAGCTCACCTACAAATCTTTCACTTGACTCGCAAACTCACAGATGAGACTGCTGATCATGGTACCTTTCTGAAGCATGGTACTTCATTTTCTACTGTTGGTGATAGCAAGAGAACGTGGGATAGTGTGAGGTATAAGTCCTGCAACAACAACTACCACAACGGGAACAACAACAATGGGGTTCGTGGGAAAGCATCCGTGATTGGCATTGGGGAAGCTAGGACTGATAACAAGGTCGTGACGGATACGACACTCTTGCCTCTATTTTATATGATACTGGTGCAGACTATAGTTTTGTGTCATCAAAACTTAACAAACAATTAGGGATGGTTCCTACTCTTCTTGATACCCCATACTCTATTGAACTGGCTGATGGGAAGTCTGTCGAGGTAACCCATATACATCGTGACTCTAAGCTCGAGTTGAACGGGCAATTGTTTGCCATCAACCTCTTACCTATCACCCTAGGTAGCTTTGATCTCGTGGTTGGCATGGACTGGTTGTCCAAGCAACGTGCGGAAATTCTCTGTCAGGAGAAAATTGTTCGCATTCCTCTCCCAAGTGGAGAACTCTTATCTATACAGGGTGATCGAGGTGGTGCCATGGTGGGCATCATCTCCTATCTGAAGGCCCAAAAGTGTATTCGCAAGGGCTGTCCGGCCATTTTGGCTAACATATCTGACATTCGAGCTGAAACTGAAACTAGAATTGAGGACATCCCAGTGGTCCGAGACTTCCAAGATGTATTCCCAGAGGAATTACCTGGACTTCCACCCGTTCGTCAAGTGGAGTTCCAGATTGACCTTGCACCTGGAGCAGCGCCAGTTGCACGCGCACCGTACCGTTAGCACCAGGGGAGCTTCAAGAACTATCTACCCAACTCCAAGAGCAATTGGATAGGAATTTTATTAGGCCCAGTTCTTCGCCATGGGGAGCTCCAGTTCTGTTTGTTAAGAAGAAAGATGGGAGCTTTCGCATGTGCATAGATTATCGGGAGTTGAACAAGGTAATGATTAAGAACCGTTATCCTCTGCCTCGTATTGATGACTTGTTTGACCAACTTCAAGGGTCGAGCTTCTACTCTAAGATTGACTTGAGGTCAGGGTACCATCAGCTGAGAGTCCGAGAAGAGGATGTGGCAAAAACGGCATTTCGGACTCGTTATGGACATTATGAGTTTTTGGTTATGCCATTCGGGCTAACTAATGCACCGGCTGTGTTCATGGACCTAATGAACCGTGTGTGCAAGCCTTATTTGGACAAATTCGTCATAGTGTTCATAGATGACATACTGATTTATTCCAAGAGCAGGGAAGAGCACGAGCAACACCTGCGGTTAATCTTGGATCTACTGAGGAATGAGCAGCTGTATGCAAAGTTTTCTAAATGTGACTTCTGGATTCGAGAAGTCCAATTCCTTGGGCATGTGGTCAACGAGACAGGAATACATGTGGACCCAGCCAAAATTGACGCCATCAAAAAGTGGGAGGCTCCTAGGACCCCTACTGAAGTGCGCCAATTTCTTGGTCTCGCGGGATACTATCGCAGATTTATCGAGGGGTTTTCTAAGATCGCTCAACCTCTCACCGCCCTAACACAGAAAGGTATTACTTATAAGTGGGGAGACGCCCAAGAATCTGCTTTTCAGCTACTAAAGTCAAAACTTTACAGTGCACCGATACTATCATTACCTGAGGGTACAGAGGACTTTGTAGTGTACTGTGATGCGTCTATCCAAGGCTTTGGGTGCGTACTGATGCAACGTGATAAGGTAATCGCATATGCATCGCGGCAATTGAAGGTCCATGAGAAGAATTACCCCACTCATGATTTGGAGCTGGGAGCGGTGGTTTTCGCTCTTAAAATCTGGAGGCACTACCTCTATGGAACAAAGTGCACAATTTTCACTGATCACAAGAGCCTTCAGCATATATTCGATCAGAAGGTGCTGAACATACGACAACGTCGCTGGGTTGAACTTTTGAATGATTATGACTGTGCCATCAAGTATCATCCAGGGAAGGCTAACGTAGTAGCTGATGCCCTCAGTCGAAAAGAAACGAAACCCAAACGGGTGCGAGCCTTGCAACTCACCATTCATTCTAATCTTCCTGATAAGATACGTGAAGCACAGGGTGAAGCATTGAAGGAATAAAACATCGGGCTTGAGACCCTACATGGTGCTGATAAGCACTTGGAACTGAGAACAGATGGTCTGCAGTACTTCATGGATCGAGTCTGGATACCACGATTTGGGGATCTCAGACAACTGGTGCTCGATGAAGCACATACCTCTCGCTATTCGGTACATCCTGGTTCGGACAAGATGTACCAAGATCTTAAGACTCTATACTGGTGGCCAAACATGAAAGCCGAGATAGCCACTTATGTTAGTAAGTGCTTGACTTGTGCGAAGGTTAAGATTGAATATCAAAAACCTTCGGGCCTACTCCAACAACCAGAGATTCCGATGTGGAAGTGGGATGGAATTTCCATGGATTTTATTACAAAGCTTCCTAGAACGCCAACGGGCCATAACAGGATTTGGGTTATCGTGGACCGTTTAACCAAATCGGCCCACTTCTTGGCAATAAAAGAAACAAATTCGTTAGAGAAGCTGGCGAACTTATACATCAAGGAGATAGTCTCTAGGCATGGGGTGCCTACTTCCATTATATCTGATCGCGATGGGCGATTCACTTCTCGTTTCTGGACTACTCTCCAAGATGCTCTAGGAACTCGTCTTGATATGAGTACAGCCTATCACCCACAGATGGATGGACAAAGTGAACGTACCATCCAAACATTAGAGGATCTGCTACGAGCGTGCGTGGTGGACTTTGGTAATAACTGGGATAAGCACTTGCCCTTAATCGAAATCTCTTATAACAACAGTTACCACACTTCGATACAGTGTGCGCCTTTTGAGGCACTTTACGGGCGCAAGTGTAGGTCTCCCATCTGTTGGACTGAGGTTGGGGATAGCCAACTAACAGGTCCCGAACTCGTGCACGAAACTTCTGAGAAGATAGTGCAAATTAGAAACCGGATGGCTGCTGCTCGGGATCGACAGAAAAGTTATGCTGACAAACGTAGAAAACCTTTGGAGTTCCAGGTTGGGGACAAGGTTTTGTTGAAGGTGTCACCTTGGAAAGGAATGATACGCTTTGGGAAACGAGGGAAGTTAAATCCCCGATACGTCGGACCTTTCGAGATTGTTAAAAGGATTGGTCCAGTAGCTTACCAGCTAAATCTACCGGATGAACTCAGTGGAGTACATAATGTATTCCACGTCTCAAACTTGAAGAAATGCTTATCAGATACGACACTGGTAGTGCCACTGGAGGAGATCCAGGTGGACGATCAGCTACGGTTCATGGAAGAACCAGTGGAGATTCTTGAGCAGGGCGTCAAGAAACTCAGACAAAGCACTATACCTATTGTTAAGGTACGGTGGAATTCCCGTATAGGACCGGAATACACGTGGGAGCGCAGAGATCAGATGTGGCTCAAAGTGAATTTCGGGGCGAAATTCTTTTCAACTTGGGGATGATGTGACATCCGGGAACCAAGCACACATTTTTATAGCTGGCTTTATTGTTTACTTGCTGAATTTCGGGACGAAATTCTTTTCAACTTGGGGATGATGTGACACCCCGCATTTTCAGGTTAATACTTTTACTGAACTCTAGTTAACTTACATGTTCATACATGGCTAGATACTTAACTAGGGTTAGTTAAGTAGGTTTAACATATGTTAGAAGATGTTAACATATGTTATAATTAGGAAAATCCTTGTTAAACACACACACGAGTCCTGTATCCCAAACGTTGGTGAATTATGTGGCATACATAACAATAATACGTACAATTGAATTATGGTGAACGTGAAGTACGTGCTTATGTGAATTACATGTTTTTGTGAATTATCGCCTAACTGAAAGATATACGTAAATTATGTAAATTACGTGCACAACATGATTAATATGTTATGTAATAATGAAAACAATGGTTTTTATGCAATTTAGGGTGATTAATAATATTGGGTCCGGTATTGGGCTAGAACATGATTAACGGGTCAAGTTAATGGACTAGAAGGGCCCTAATACCCAATTGCTTGGGGAACAAGCAAAGCCCTCTTATAATTAGGAGACAAGAAAAAAAATAAAACCCTACCCCTTCTTCCCCTTTTGCGCCGTGAGAAACCCCCCCCCCCCCTTCTCTCTTAGTTTTCGAGCAACCAATCAATCTTTCACCTAATCAAGCTAGTTCGGGTTTAATCTCAAGGCTCTAGGGAGTTTTTGCATTGCAAGGTATACATCTTTATGCTCTTTGATGAATTATGATACTTGAAAAACTTTAAAAACTCTAAAAATAACATATATATAATCGCATGTATGTATGTATAGGAGTTCTTGAATGTTCTTGATGATTTGATGATGATGATTGTTATTAGTAGCCATGATTAGGGTTTTCACATGATAATATATGTGTTTTGCTATGTTAATATGGTGTTTAATCAGTATTGTATGTGTTATACATGTATTAGGGATGTTCATGGAAAATTAGGGTTTGTAGATTACTTGGGATGGAAGTTTAAGATTCTGGCAGATTCATTTAAACGTTTTGTAGGGGCTGTAATGGGTTGGTAAATTGATTGTTTTGATGATTTCTTTGCATGATTGTAATGTAGCTTTTCATAATGGGCAAAACCATCAGATTTGGACATCGTTTGAGTCGTTTTTGGAATTTTATTTGATTAGGGGTCATATCAGATTTTCGGATTTGTGAATTGGGTTAACTTTAAATGGCCATAACTTGAGATTTACAAGGAATTAAGTTATGAAATTTTTACAGTAGGTCAATATTGGAAAAATAGAGCTTTTCCAAGTAGATTCATCCCGTTTGGATGAATACACAATTTTTGAGAAGTTTTCTACTAAACTGACCTGTTGAGGAAATTTTCTGGACATAGCTGTGTTGTACAAATTTTCATAATTTTTGTTTTTAGTTTTAAGCCAAAGTAAAAAAATAGGTTTGAAACCGAATCCCCATAAATACTCAGTAAAATTTGGGACTTTAATTCATTCGTTAAGTATTTTAAATAAATTGTTTTTCACAGCGCACAATCTGTCCTGAAAACGCAGATTGTGTACGGAGTCTTTATGTGACTATTTGGGGTTTTATGTGGTATGTAATTGACATGTACTTGTGTGAAAACTTGTATGAGATGTAATTGATGTATTAAACTGATAATAATCACTATGATCACCAACGGGATACGTAGGACATACTTGAGCATGTAGAGTCATTAGGTGTCACTACACGGTTTTGAACTTTTAAAAGTCTCGGATAAACGAGTTATATGGTGTTGGTTATGCACATATACTCACCTAGTGACATTTGTAATAGGGAGTCGGTAGCACTTCACTATTTGCGGAATTTGGATTATTCACTTGCAACCTAAGGTGAGTTTCACTACTCTTTTTCTCAAAAGCATGCGTCTCAGGTATGAGACACTTTACTTAACATTTTCTAGTCCGGTTTGGGACTACTTACACATCCCGGGTTGGGATGCCATAGATCCTTGTGAGGGTCGGTTACTTTGCTAGTTCGCAATTGTGTCCTTAATAAACTAAACCATTTCTATCATCTGTAAGTCCTCACGTGCCGAATGAGTTGCTAGGGTTGGCAAGCGGGTTATTAGTTGATAGCGCTATTAGGTCTTACAAACCTCACACCGGCTCGGGGAGCGCGGGCGTGAACTATAACTTAGCGAAACTTTATCATTGTGGATAGACAATGATGTCAGGCATGCGGCACACTTATGTGGCTACACGTACATAGCAGTTCGGTATATTCGGTTAGTTATCATGAATGGGTTAGCTACCCTTGACATGCGATGAACTAGTGGTTACACGGTGCGGGGCACCAACTCAACTTACTTACTTACGTGGTTTTGGAAACCAGCGCATTTACACACTCAATTACTTTACTTTGTGAACTCACCAGCTTTATGTTGACACACGATTTACATGCTTTTGCAGGTAGTTAGCTTCCGGTGCCAGGATTAGAAAGCACTGTACACTTCACTGCATTTGGGGTCTTGGACATACACATAAATTATATATTATGCTATTACCTTTCTCTCATATGGTTTTAATTTGGGCGCGTTTTTTTTGCGCATGGTTTTTAAAAAGGTTTAAATTTGGTTTACGCTTCCGCAGCTTAACTAAACTTGGTTTTTGAAAACGAACTAAATGGTTTGGGCATTTAGAGTTCGTTCATGTGACTTATGGCTTTGGGATCCTGGTTTGTCATGCGCCTCGCGGTATAAACCCCTTAGTGGAAATTTGAGGGTGTGACAGGCAGGAGTAGCAATAACATCAATAACACGACTTCTCTTCAGAAAATCAACAATATCGGTGAATTTGGTATGTTTCTTCAAATCTCATAGATAAGCACAGCAGTTTTGTACTTCTTCAAATGGTAAATCTTCTACAAGTTTCTTTCCGGCTGCCTGGTCTGATGAACCTGCGGGAATATCAGAACTTTGTTGTTCAGACATGATTGATCTGCAAAACAAAACAAGAAAACACGTTAAAAACGGACAAAATATTCAAAATTTGAAAATTTTTGTTTTAGAATTCCACATTCGACCAGTCGTGGGTTCGAATGTGTGAATTAAGAAGTTCGAATGTGGAAATAAGGTTCGAATGTGAAAAATCAGTTTTAAAAATGTACATTCGACCTTTTTATCCACTTTCGACCGTTTGAACTTGGTACATTCGACCAAAAAGTCACATTCGACCCTTTTGAATTGGTCGAATATGGCTGTTCATCTTCAAAATTTGCAGATTCTGATTTTGTGTGATTTAACATGCCATTTTGATTTGTAAAGCATCTAATAAGACCGATTAACCTGTTCCAACCATCAATTGTGTAACACCCCAACCGATGGCGGAAACATCGAGGTGTCACGTAAGAATGAGTATACAGTAGCACATGGTAACCAAATTTTAATTGAAATTAATTTAAAGTGCAAATATCCAAAAATGGAAATACATAATGAGTTTTAAGTGGAAATCTAATACATCACAAAAAACCAAACAAGCATAGACTTTAGTTTGCCTTCTCATGAAAATACTCTAGTCTTCATGCATCATTATTTCCTGTTGAGTTGTAAAAATGGGGGGGTCAACTAGAAGTTGGTGAGAATACATAAGCCATGTCAAGCAAATAGTTTAAGTATAAAAGTTTAGCAATTCATATGTCTATCGTAAGTTTAAGTCTACATGAATAAACATAATATGTTGAATCGACATAATCAAACCTCCGACTAGTTTAGGTCCATCCCGTCATCCACGGTTCACCTTAATAATATGTTGGAACGATAACAATCACCCACGCTACCTATGTAGGAGGTACACATATCCGGGTGGGATTGTCAATCCAATAGATCTATTATTGAGTATCGCCGGCTGGGCATAGCTAATGATTATGTAATGTTGAAACTCGTTGAAACTCGTTGAAACTGTTGTTGTTGTCTAATTCATGAGGCATTAAAGTTTACAACTAGACATGCATGTAGAATTGCTTAAGTATAATGTTGCAAGTATGAAGAATTGCATAAACATGGTTACGTAAACTCACCTTAGTATAGTATTAAGTCTCGAGAAAAAGTATAAGTGTAGCCCCAAAGATTGCCAATTACAAGAGCTTATAATCAAAGCTTCAATTGTAGAAGTAATAGACTATAGAAGAAAGGTATGAGGGAAAGTTTAATCGGATTGAAACAATCGATTTAGAGGTGCAAAGTATAATGGGTCATAGGTGGGTTTTTATACTAGTTTTGGATTCAATTAGCCATTAAAATTGGTCAACACCATAAAGTAAGGTTTTATGATGAATTGACTATTTGACTAAGACTTTAACTGTTTGACTAAGACTTTGACTAATCAATTTAAGGAATGTGTTAAGTTTATTTTCTTCTGAAATACTACACAAGATGATAGTTGGCTTAGTTGGTTGTCACTGTGTGTTGGTTGGCCATGGACGCGGGTTCGAGTCCCGGTCCACACAAATCTTTTTTTTTTAAGTACAATGATAAAAGGAACTTAGAAAAATAGAGTGCACGGATAAAGATAAGAATACTTAGAAATAAATTAGACTTTATATCATGGATCGGGAAATACTTTAATGCAAAATAAATGGGAAAATTCGTGAGGTTACAGTCTCCCCTACTTTTGGAAACTTCGTCCCGAAGTTATTTAAAAACACAGGTTTGAGGATGGTTGGGTAGAAATTAAGGCAGCCGTGGTTTTGAAAATTTTGGGTTAAGGCACAACATGAATTTATAGAATAATCTACTTTCGAATAATTTGGATAAGAGGTTTGTTATCTGTGAGTTTTAAGGGTAGGATTAGGTGTGTCTTGGAATCGCAAGGTGAATAAGAATCTTAAGTTTTAGAAATCCTAAAAGAAATGCATGAGTTGATGGACTATAGAAAGGCTAAATGAACTACCAGGTAACTAGAGTTTATAATTAGTTTCTCTACCGAGAACCTTGATAGAATTTCACACCACATTAACGTACCTGTAAATTCATGATTACGTTCCATACCGCAATCACCAATTTACCTTACATTAGGGTTTTGTGTCCTTCTATGACTCTAAAAACACATGTAAGTAATGCAAAATAACCTTGTGATTGAATTGTATACAATGTATCCAAAAATAAGTCCAACTGTTGAGCAGGAAAAAGACTTCTACCAGTCAGTGAGTAAGAACCTCTACCGATTGTTGAGCAGGTACACTAGCCTCTACCAGTCGTTGAGCAGGTTGTAGGGCCGCTACCGACTGTTGAGCAGGCATGATGACCTCTACCAATCGTTGAGTAGGTTATTTGGTACTCTACTAACTGTTGAGCAAGTACTTCATCCTCTATCAGTTGTTTGATTAAGTGTGCCAATTTACACACACACATAAATTGCAAATTGATAATATGTACATGTAAGCAATCAAGTATCAAGTATAGCATGTGAGTTGTAATAGAGTTGCCCTAGACAAGGTTAATGCCTCTAGGTCTGTCCATAGCAAATAGTTTATATTCCATGAATTCTAGTTTCAACTGTTCAAAGTAGATAGTCGAATCCTCATGTATAACTAAGGATTATGTTTGATGCAACACACAATCAAGTTTCAATAGTTTGGTTATCATGGGTAACTAGCTCATGTGTGAGAAGGTGAAAGATATGAATTTAGTTCTTGAGAGGATGATGAAAAAGCAGAATCAAGGTTGTGAGAGATAGTGAATGTGAAGATAGTTGATAAAGAGTTTATTTTATAGTAAGGAGATTATGGGGTTCGGATCAAAGGTTATAATCAAGTGTATAAGAAAACATGATTGTGGTATATGCCAAATATTGTAAAAATTTGAACAAGTTGAAAGTGAGTGAGTGTCGATGGAGAATTTAGAGACTAGATATTATTCCTATAAAAAAATCTTATTTTCAAAATTGGTTTTATACATAAAGCAAAAGTTGTTAAATGGTACAAGCTAAGTGGGCTTTGATTAAAATATTCCCGTTAGTTGGAGATTTCAAACATGACATTAGGTTTTGAAGATCAAGGTTCTATTAGTGATTTTTAATAGTTTAAAGCATTATATAGAAAATCGTTTGTCACGTCAATAAATAAACAATTGAATTTAACTTCGAGGACATCTTTTGACAAAAAAAAAATGTACTTTGTAAAGTTACTAGGTAATGAAAATACAACAAGATTTAGAAATCTTTAGTTTGTGCTAAGGTATGAGGTTATAGTTTTTTTTTTTTAAAAAAAAAAAATAAGTAACATGTGATGAAATGGAATAATATGATTTGGGTAGGGTGTTGAATATTTAAAAAGTGGCTAAGATGGTAAGGTGAAGTGTGATTGTGAAATCCATAGATGGTTATGAAATGTGATTGATTTAAGCTGTAAAATTTTGAGATTTTAGAGCTTAGTTTAAGGAAAGTGAGTGTAATCATTTATTCATTAATTAAAACGAATAAACGAAAACGTTAACTTATCAAAACTTCTAGATTCTAATAACATAGTGAAGACATGCTTTAGCCTATAAGTGAACACTCATCCCGAGAATTCCCAGGTAGGCATCCGGGTCCCTCGTCTGATTGGGATTTATGCGCAATGCCAGTCCTAGACAGAAAACTCAGAATACAGGCGTTCACCCTTCCAGATTGCACGTGTTCGTTATTAAAATATAGAACTTTGACGAGATCTTCAAGATGGTTCAGGCTAAACCTGAGGATTTGTCCTATTAGTCTAAGAGTATATCTTGTGATGGAGAGCACTCTTCTTGTAGGGACTAAAGTAAGGATAAGAAGTTGGATAGAGAATAGAAACAAGTAAGGTTGCAAGTAAAAGGAGCAAGTACTGATTAAAATCCTATGGTTATAGACTAGATTATATTTTTTTCTAATAACCTAATTCCCTATAACCATGGCTCTGATACCAATCTGTAACACCCCAACCGATGGCGAAAACATCGAGGTGTCACGTAAGAATGAGTATACAGTAGCACATGGTAACCAAATTTTAATTGAAATTAATTTAAAGTGCAAATATCCAAAAATGGAAATACATAATGAGTTTTAAGTGGAAATCTAATACATCACAAAAAACCAAACAAGCATAGACTTCAGTTTGCCTTCTCATGAAAATACTCTAGTCTTCATGCATCATTATTTCCTGTTGAGTTGTAAAAATGGGGGGGTTAACTAGAAGTTGGTGAGAATACATAAGCCATGTCAAGCAAATAGTTTAAGTATAAAAGTTTAGCAATTCATATGTCTATCGTAAGTTTAAGTCTACATGAATAAACATAATATGTTGAATCGACATAATCAAACCTCCGACTAGTTTAGGTCCATCCCGTCATCCACGGTTCACCTTAATAATATGTTGGAACGATAACAATCACCCACGCTACCTATGTAGGAGGTACACGTATCCGGGTGGGATTGTCAATCCAATAGATCTATTATTGAGTATCGCCGGCTTGGCCATAGCTAATGATTATGTAATGTTGAAACTCGTTGAAACTCATTGAAACTGTTGTTGTTGTCTAATTCATGAGGCATTAAAGTTTACAACTAGACATGCATGTAGAATTGCTTAAGTATAATGTTGCAAGTATGAAGAATTGCATAAACATGGTTACGTAAACTCACCTTAGTATAGTATTAAGTCTCGAGAAAAAGTATAAGTGTAGCCCAAAAGATTGCCAATTACAAGAGCTTATAATCAAAGCTTCAATTGTAGAAGTAATAGACTATAGAAGAAAGGTATGAGGGAAACACTACTAGAAAATAGACCTAATGCAACTTTTTATAAGCAACCTTTTCTAAATGAGTTGCATTTAACTCTAATGCAACTTTATTGAATATAAAGGTTGCATTACAAGATCTAATGCAAGCTTTTTATATAAGAGTTGCAAATTTTATTAAAAATGCAACTTTTTCTTGAAAGGTTGCATAGTGTAAAACACAAATGCAACTCTTATTTTTAAATGTTGCATTTTTAGAACTCAAATGCAACTTTTTTTTTAGAAGGTTGCATGTTTAAAGGTTAAATGCAACTATCAATTTAAAAGGTTGCATCCAACTCCAAACATACACGTAGCACCATGTCACATGACATAAATACTTATAGGCCCGCTAACTTTCACATTAATTTATAGTGTTGATATATATAAAAACTTGAAAATGAACCCATTTGAAAATATTTAAAGAACCCACTTGTAAATATACAAAGTGATCCAATGGTCGAAATCCTCCATATAATCCAACACTTATTGGGTTCGAATCTTGTGGACGCGTATTATTATTTATTCTTTTTTGTTTCTATTATTTTATTCAAAACCTAGGTTTTAATTAAACATAGGTCAAATTTAAACTATATATAATAAATACCGTAAATGAACATTCATTGAAATAATATTGTTCATGGTTGAATTCAGCTATGATATTCTGCTTAGGGGTGTAAATGACACGTAGCGGCTCGAGAGCTACCCGGGATCGGCTCGGTAAAAAGCCCGAACGAACCGAGCCTTAACGAGCCCGAGCTCGAGCCCGAGCCTGAAATATGGCTCGTTTAGTTATCGAGCCCGAGCTCGAGCCCTAGATACGAAGCTCGATTGGGCTCGCGAGCCTAAACGAGCCCAAACATAATTATAAGTTATTTATATATCTTTTATAATTTATAGCCCACATCTCCAAAGCCCAAGTCCTTATTTCATAGGCCCATTTAATAACACTCGCGAGCCGAGCTTTTGCAATCTCGAGCCGAGCTTTGAGCTCGTTTGAGATTGTTCTCAAATCACCTCGAGCCGAGCTGAGCCGAGTTCGAGCTTTTGATTTTGCTAGCGAGCCGAGCTCGAGCTCAAGATTGTAGGCTTGAACCGAGCCGAGCTCGAGCCCGAGCTTCATAAAACCATAACGAGCCGAGCTCGAGCCCAGTCAGGCTCGGGCTCGGCTCGGCTCGTTTACACCCCTAAGCAAAAATTATTTCTACTACTCACTTTTAATATTTTTTTTTAGAAAATAAAGGTAGCTACTAATAGCTTTCATGTATAGTTTATTAAAACCCTTTGATAAGAATACTCACAACACAAACACCCCTGCTCCTCTCCAACGACAGTTCTGAAATCCCCACAAAACACATAACCACCACCTTCTCTGAATCCCTGCCTCCACGCCACCGCCTCCCTCTACCGCCTCCCTCTATTTTCCTCCAGCCAACGCCAACGACAGTTCCAGCCCTCCTCCACCCTGCAAAACCCACTTATCCTCCAGCCAAGTCGTCATCCACCAATCTACTTCACTGCTGCTTATACACGAGGTACATGTTCTTCTAATAAATCAATAGTCACATTCAAATTACAATTAGACACTTACATGGAAGCATAATCAACCCATCAAGTATGAGATAAATTCAAGTTCATATCAATAATGATACAGTACAATATTGGGGATAAAAACTATAATTGTTGCAGCCTTTGCAGATACTTATACTTACATTATCAGAATTTGATGAAATTAGTACCAAATTGGCTATAGATAATAGTATATTGAACCTTGATAAAGAGGTTTGCTTGACATACCTTCAAAATTAGAAGATGGATTTGTGCGTAATATGACATGAATTTCAAGCAATATGGATGGAAATAATATAATTTGCTATTTTGATGTCGGGTCGGTCTTTGAATGAAACCCGACGTACCTGATTGCATCAGGACCGATACCCGACTTCTAAACTAGCTAGGGTATATATTCGGTTTTGGATTTTAAGGTTTCTCGGGTTTCGGGTCGGTCCGGGTAATTGTCGGGTCGGGTCGGTTCCGGCACTTTGCTCACCCCTACTTGGTTTCATATTCATATGTTATAAGAGTATCTCACGAAAAAAGCCATTCATGATCTTTCTAATATGTTGTTTGCACTTTGTGGGTTTAGTTATTTAATTTTGAGACTTTGAGTTCAGTAGCGAATGCAGCTAATAATCTAACTTCTTCATTAGGCTGAGCCGATATTAAAGCATAAAATACAACAAACAATACAATTATTTTGATTCGTTTGATAAGGTAAACGTGAGGAGTTAAGTGGGAATATTTATCTATAGGCTAATTGGGTTAAAAAGGGTAAAAATAAGTAGTTTGAGCTTCACACAGTGTTGGGACAATAGCATAATCTGAAGACAGTTTGACCTTAACATGCCTAACTAAAACGTCAAATATGTGTGAATGTTTGATCTTTATGGTTTTGAATGGAGCACCATTGTTTAAACCTCATTATTTCTATTAACTTCAGGATACGAGAGCTAGACATGGAGAATCTTAGAGATTGGATGTATAAGCCTAGACGATTACCTGAATTTGAAGCCAGAGTTATTGAATTCCTTAATGCTTCATTTGCTAAAGCAGCAAAAGGATCTCAAATCTTGTGTCCTTGCAAACAATGTATAAACCGTTATTGGTATCGAAGAGATGAAGTATTCGATCACTTAAAAGGATATGGATTTGTAAAAGACTACTATGTATGGGTTTTTCATGGAGAAAGTCCCTCACAAACAAGGATTAATACTGACATATATGATACTGGAGATGGTATGCATGGCAATTTTAATGAATTATTGCATGATAGATTTAGAGATACTATAAAGGAAACAAGTACGGTACAAGGAGGTTCAAGTGAAGACGCCAAAAGGTTTCATAAGTTGGTAGAAGATGGAAAGCAAGAGTTGTTCCCCGGGTGTAAATGTTTTTCAAAGCTTACTTTCATCATCAGACTTCTTCTCTACAAGACCCTTCATGGACTTAGTAATGTGGCATTTGATGATCTTCTACAACTTTTACAAGAGATGATTCCAGAGGCAAAACTTCCCACTAGTTTTACTAAAGCTAGAAAAATCATAAGGGATTTAGGGCTTGATTATAATAACATTCCTGCTTGTCCTAATGACTGTATGCTTTACTAGAAAGAGGATGAACATACTGAAGTGTGCCACATTTGCCATACCTCTAAATGGAAATAACCTGACGAGAAACAACAAAACAATCATAATAGTGAACACTCTAATAAATCTTCAAAAGTTCCGGCTAAAGTGGTGTGGCATTTTCCTTTAAAACCAAGACTACAAAGACTTTTCATGTGTTCAGAAACAGCTAAGCATATGACATGGCATGATAAAGGACTTCCTAAAGATGGAAATTTACGACATCCTGCAGATGGACAAAGCTGGAAGGAATTTGATTCTTTGTATCATGATTTTGCAAAGGATGCTAGAAATGTGAGGTTAGCGTTGTCAAGTGATGGATTTAATCCATTTGGAACAATGAGCATTTCTCATAGCACTTGGCCTGTGGTGTTAATCAATTACAATTTACCGCCATGGATGTCACTAAAACCAGAATACTTTATACTATCTTTGTTAATTCCTGGACCTGAATCTCCAGGTAATAATATAGATGTTTATTTACAACCTTTAGTTGAGGAGCTTAAAGAATTGTGGATTAGTGGGTTAGAGACATACGATAAATCTAAAGATGAGAGCTTTACAATGCGTGCATCGTTAATGTGGACAATTAGTGATTTTCCAGGTTATTCAATGTTGTCGGGATGGAAAACAAAGGGAAAATTTGCATGCCCATGTTGTAATTATGAGACTAGTTCACAATAAAAGTGAACCATTCTAAAGCAACACTTAGCATGGGTGAATTAGTTGCACGTAATACAAGGAAAAGGCAAATGGATGTAATCAAACAAAATTTGGAAAAGTCTACTAGTATTAAACGAGGAGTAAAGAAACGTTTGGTTCTAGTTGATGAGGATGAGGATGCGGAGGATGATAACACATTTCAAGGTATCATTTTTTTGTGATCTCAAAGTTTACTGGTTATTCAGTTATAACAAAATCACTCGTACAAATACTTTTTATATTAATGTACTCTTATATGATTTTGAATGTTAATGAGGTAAATATGGAACCCTCAGGTTTGGAGGAAGATGGAAATGAGGGGTGTATTCTGGAATCTGAAGGTATATATGTTTAGTGATTAAGATGGTTCAATTTTTTGTTGTATTGTTTTTGCAATTTTTATATGCTGATAGCGTTGTATTTAATAATGACATGGTTATGTTGAACAAGATGATGAATATGATGACATGGATCTTGCTAAATCTGCAAATGATGATGATGAGATACAAGGGGATGATAGCCATGACGATTTGGAAGACGAGGACGATGCATTAGTTCAAGATCAATTACATCACCCCGAGTTAGAAAAGGCAATAGGTTCGGTTTAACTATTATACCATGATTTTTTATTCATATTGATTATATACATATATGTATATATATTTAACACATACTTATATAATGTATGCTTGATTTCAGAAATATCCAACACCAAAAAAAGAGGACCAACAATGATGCATCTTGTGCACACACGTAAAGAGCGAGAGGTCATTATATGTAATGAATTTGGACAACCCATCGGACCAGCAATAGAGGAGAAGGATATAGTCGGGAAATTCTCTCGATTTTTGGGCACAATAGCCCGTAACTACAGTTATGCCCCTTTGACCTACACCTCATGGCATAAGGTGCCAAATAAAGATAAAATATGGGATTATGTCTTGGTAAGGTGTTAAGTAGTTTATTTTTTTTATTTCTTATATTTATTTCTTTTAACTAAATTTAAACATTTTTTAAAGGAAAAATACGATGTGCCCATTGCTGCTAAAACTTGGGTTTTGAAGACTATTGGAAGCGCCTATAAGAGACACAAATGTAGGTTCAAGAAAAAACACTTCTATCAATATAAGGACAACAAAACAAGATTGATGAATCGACCAAAAAACATTCCAGCTAATCATTTCTCGCAGTTGTTGAGGTTGTGGAGTAACAAAGATGTGGAGGTAATTTTCTTGGCAATTTATCTATTACTAGTATTTGTTATTTAGAGTTTTTTATTAGTTGAGTCGTTTATGTTAATGTGTATCAGAAGCGTTGTTTGCGGGCTAAGGAAATTCGCATGTCTCAAAAGAATTTGCACACAGCCGGCCCAAAAAGTTTCGCCAGAATTCGTGAAGAGATGGTAATATGTCTTGGTTTTGCTTGTGAATAGTGTTTTTAATCTTCAAGATTATGATTTGATTCTGAATATTTTTTAAATATATGTATGTTACCATGAATACAGAGAAACGATGACCCAAACAAGGAATTACCTAGTTTAGCCAAAGTTTTTGAACGTACACGGAAAAGGACTGAAGGGCGTACATATCTTGATACATATGATGACACTGCAATGAAAATTGTAAGTTCTTTCTAGTTTTTCATTAAGCCTTTTGCATTAAGTATAGTGTATGTGTTCTTTCTAGCAAACTATCCCAATCAGGAACACTTGAACTCTGCATCTTCGTCAGCCAAAAACTAACCAAAAAAGCTGATGTAAAACTGCATTGTTTTCCAGCCAAAAACATTACAATCCCAAACAGTATCATAAGTAAAACTGCATTGTTTTCCAGCCAAAAAAGCTGATGTAAAACTGCATTGTTTTCCAGCCAAAAACATTACAATCCCAAGTTTCGTTTTCCAGCCAAAACACATTACAAAAAAGCTGATGTAAAACAGTATCATAAGTAAAACTGCATTGTTTTCCAGCCAAAAAAGTTGTCGTTCTTTGTACACTTACTTATTAGTTGTAATAGTTTGAGTGTGAAAGTTGTGTGTACAGATTTGGATAGAGTAGGATTAAAAGAATAGGAATGAATGTAACTCTGTAGCTTGTATTTGTTAATGGTTGTTTATATTATAAAGTTTCGTTTGCTGTGAAAACAAAAATGGTGGTTCAATAAGAAACTTGTATTGTTGATTTATTGGCTACATTTGTGGTATTTTATTATTATTTTTATTCTCTTTTGAAGGAACAAATGAAGAATTACAAGCCTTCAGAAGATGGAAGTGATTTGGTCGATCCTTTTACGGCTGTCATGAACAAGGAGTATGATGGGTACCTTCGACTTTATGGAAGAGGTGTTACTAAAAAAATGATAAAAAAGATGGATAACAGTGAGGAACAATACATGATTCCATATGGGCTTATGGAATCATTCAAAGCGGGCATTGAAGTTGAAAAAAAACAATTGCTTGAAATGCGAAAAGAAATTGAAGCAGACCATCAAAGGAAGAAAGCTGAGATAGAAGCCATGCAGAAAGAGAAAGAAGCTGAGCTAGAAGCTACGCTGCGAAGTATTATGGAAAAACTACCTATCGGAGTACGTAGAGATCTTAGAGATGAGTAGGAGGTTTTCGTTACTTTTTATCGTTGTAGTCAGTAACTCTTTATATTACCTTGTTATTTTTAGTTTGAACATGTGTTAAATTACAATATAAGATTATCTACTATATTTATGTTATTATATTGTTGGTGCCATTGAGATATTATTTCATAATAATGGAAATTTTAGTATTTCATACACTAATGTTATAGAGTTGCATTTGACAGTAAAATGGTTGCATTTGTTGTAACTTAAATCTTAAAAAGTGTTGCATTTGATATAAAATAAAGGTTGCAAATTTGTACTAACAAATAATAATGGTTGCATTTGAATCTAGCAAAGGTTGCATTTGAGTATGAAAAAAGTTGCATTTCAAAGTAAACAAAAGTTGCATTAACGTGTAAAAAAGGTTGCATTATAAAAAGGTTGCATTTGAATAGTAAAGGCAACCTTTTCCAAAAAGTTGCATTATCTAATAAAAAGGTTGCATTAGGTCTAATGCAACTTCACCTAATGCAACCCTTGATAAAAGGTTGCATTAGGCTTAATGCAACCTTTTTAAGGCCTAATGCAACTATTTGCCAGGGTTGCATTAGCTTCATTTTCTTGTAGTGAAAGTTTAATCGGATTGAAACAATCGATTTAGAGGTGCAAAGTATAATGGGTCATAGGTGGGTTTTTATACTAGTTTTAGATTCAATTAGCCATTAAAATTGGTCAACACCATAAAGTAAGGTTTTATGATGAATTGACTATTTGACTAAGACTTTGACTATTTGACTAAGACTTTGACTAATCAATTTAAGGAATGTGTTAAGTTTATTTTCTTCTGAAATACTACACAAGATGATAGTTGGCTCAGTTGGTTGTCACTATGTGTTGGTTGGTTGTGGACGCGGGTTCGAGTCCCGGTCCACACAAATCTTTTTTTTTAAGTACAATGATAAAAGGAACTTAGAAAAATAGAGTGCACGGATAAAGATAAGAATACTTAGAAATAAATTAGACTTTATATCATGGATCGGGAAATACTTTAATGCAAAATAAATGGGAAAATTCGTGAGGTTACAGTCTCCCCTACTTTTGGAAACTTCGTCCCGAAGTTATTTAAAAACACAGGTTTGAGGATGGTTGGGTAGAAATTAAGGCAGCCGTGGTTTTGAAAA
The DNA here is from genome assembly GCA_028751855.1 of Ambrosia trifida. NCBI lineage: Eukaryota > Viridiplantae > Streptophyta > Magnoliopsida > Asterales > Asteraceae > Ambrosia > Ambrosia trifida. The sequence continues at coordinate 55,558,413 of CM054128.1, read as the reverse complement.
TTTTGGGTTAAGGCACAACATGAATTTATAGAATAATCTACTTTCGAATAATTTGGATAAGAGGTTTGTTATCTGTGAGTTTTAAGGGTAGGATTAGGTGTGTCTTGGAATCGCAAGGTGAATAAGAATCTTAAGTTTTAGAAATCCTAAAAGAAATGCATGAGTTGATGGACTATAGAAAGGCTAAATGAACTACCAGGTAACTAGAGTTTATAATTAGTTTCTCTACCGAGAACCTTGATAGAATTTCACACCACCTTAACGTACCTGTAAATTCATGATTACGTTCCGGACCGCAATCACCAATTTACCTTACATTAGGGTTTTGTGTCCTTCTATGACTCTAAAAACACATGTAAGTAATGCAAAATAACCTTGTGATTGAATTTTATACAATGTATCTAAAAATAAGTCCAACTGTTGAGCAGGAAAAAGACTTCTACCAGTCAGTGAGTAAGAACCTCTACCGATTGTTGAGCAGGTACGCTAGCCTCTACCAGTCGTTGAGCAGGTTGTAGGGCCGCTACCGACTGTTGAGCAGGCATGATGACCTCTACCAATCGTTGAGTAGGTTATTTGGTACTCTACTAACTGTTGAGCAAGTACTTCATCCTCTATCAGTTGTTTGATTAAGTGTACCAATTTACACACACACATAAATTGCAAATTGATAATATGTACATGTAAGCAATCAAGTTTCAAGTATAGCGTGTGAGTTGTAATAGAGTTGCCCTAGACAAGGTTAGTGCCTCTAGGTGTGTCCATAGCAAATAGTTTATATTCCATGAATTCTAGTTTCAACTGTTCAAAGTAGATAGTCGAATCCTCATGTATAACTAAGGATTATGTTTGATGCAACACACAATCAAGTTTCAATAGTTTGGTTATCATGGGTAACTAGCTCATGTGTGAGAAGGTGAAAGATATGAATTTAGTTCTTGAGAGGATGATGAAAAAGCAGAATCAAGGTTGTGAGAGATAGTGAATGTGAAGATAGTTGATAAAGAGTTTATTTTATAGTAAGGAGATTATGGGGTTCGGATCAAAGGTTATAATCAAGTGTATAAGAAAACATGATTGTGGTATATGCCAAATATTGTAAAAATTTGAACAAGTTGAAAGTGAGTGAGTGTCGATGGAGAATTTAGAGACTAGATATTATTCCTATAAAAAAAATCTTATTTTCAAAATTGGTTTTATACATAAAGCAAAAGTTGTTAAATGGTACAAGCTAAGTGGGCTTTGATTAAAATATTCCCGTTAGTTGGAGATTTCAAACATGACATTAGGTTTTGAAGATCAAGGTTCTATTAGTGATTTTTAATAGTTTAAAGCATTATATAGAAAATCGTTTGTTACGTCAATAAATAAACAATTGAATTTAAGTTCGAGGACATCTTTTGAAAAAAAAAAATGTACTTTGTAAAGTTACTAGGTAATGAAAATACAACAAGATTTAGAAATCTTTAGTTTGTGCTAAGGTATGAGGTTATAGTTTTTTTTTTTAAAAAAAAAATAAGTAACATGTGGAGAAATGGAATAATAGGATTTGGGTAGGGTGTTGAATATTTAAAAAGTGGCTAAGATGGTAAGGTGAAGTGTGATTGTGAAATCCAGATTCTAATAACATAGTGAAGACATGCTTTAGCCTATAAGTGAACACTCATCCCGAGAATTCCCAGGTAGGCATCCGGGTCCCTCGTCTGATTGGGATTTATGCGCAATGCCAGTCCTAGACAGAAAACTCAGAATACAGGCGTTCACCCTTCCAGATTGCACGTGTTCGTTAATAAAATATAGAACTTTGACGAGATCTTCAAGGTGGTTCAGGCTAAACCTGAGGATTTGTCCTATTAGTCTAAGAGTATATCTTGTGATGGAGAGCACTCTTCTTGTAGGGACTAAAGTAAGGATAAGAAGTAGGATAGAGAATAGAAACAAGTAAGGTTGCAAGTAAAAGGAGCAAGTACTGATTAAAATCCTATGGTTATAGACTAGATTATTTTTTTTTCTAATAACCTAATTCCCTATAACCATGGCTCTGATACCAATCTGTAACACCCCAACCGATGGCGGAAACATCGAGGTGTCACGTAAGAATGAGTATACAGTAGCACATGGTAACCAAATTTTAATTGAAATTAATTTAAAGTGCAAATATCCAAAAATGGAAATACATAATGAGTTTTAAGTGGAAATCTAATACATCACAAAAAACCAAACAAGCATAGACTTCAGTTTGCCTTCTCATGAAAATACTCTAGTCTTCATGCATCATTATTTCCTGTTGAGTTGTAAAAATGGGGGGGTTAACTAGAAGTTGGTGAGAATACATAAGCCATGTCAAGCAAATAGTTTAAGTATAAAAGTTTAGCAATTCATATGTCTATCGTAAGTTTAAGTCTGCATGAATAAACATAATATGTTGAATCGACATAATCAAACCTCCGATCCCGTCATCCACGGTTCACCTTAATAATATGTTGGAACGATAACAATCACCCAAGCTACCTATGTAGGAGGTACACGTATCCGGGTGGGATTGTCAATCCAATAGATCTATTATTGAGTATCGCCGGCTTGGCCATAGCTAATGATTATGTAATGTTGAAACTCGTTGAAACTCGTTGAAACTAGTGTTGTTGTCTAGTTCATGAGGCATTAAAGTTTACAACTAGACATGCATGTAGAATTGCTTAAGTATAATGTTGCAAGTATGAAGAATTGCATAAACATGGTTACGTAAACTCACCTTAGTATAGTATTAAGTCTCGAGAAAAAGTATAAGTGTAGCCCCAAAGATTGCCAATTACAAGAGCTTATAATCAAAGCTTCAATTGTAGAAGTAATAGACTATAGAAGAAAGGTATGAGGGAAAGTTTAATCGGATTGAAACAATCGATTTAGAGGTGCAAAGTATAATGGGTCATAGGTGTGTTTTTATACTAGTTTTGGATTCAATTAGCCATTAAAATTGGTCAACACCATAAAGTAAGGTTTTATGATGAATTGACTATTTGACTAAGACTTTGACTGTTTGACTAAGACTTTGACTAATCAATTTAAGGAATGTGTTAAGTTTATTTTCTTCTGAAATACTACACAAGATGATAGTTGGCTCAGTTAGTTGTCACTGTGTGTTGGTTGGCTGTGGACGCGGGTTCGAGTCCCGGTCCACACAAATCTTTTTTTTTTTAAGTACAATGATAAAATTAACTTAGAAAAATAGAGTGCACGGATAAAGATAAGAATACTTAGAAATAAATTAGACTTTATATCATGGATCGGGAAATACTTTAATGCAAAATAAATGGGAAAATTCGTGAGGTTACAGTCTCCCCTACTTTTGGAAACTTCGTCCCGAAGTTATTTAAAAACACAGGTTTGAGGATGGTTGGGTACATCACAAAAAACCAAACAAGCATAGACTTCAGTTTGCCTTCTCATGAAAATACTCTAGTCTTCATGCATCATTATTTCCTGTTGAGTTGTAAAAATGGGGGGGTTAACTAGAAGTTGGTGAGAATACATAAGCCATGTCAAGCAAATAGTTTAAGTATAAAAGTTTAGCAATTCATATGTCTATCGTAAGTTTAAGTCTGCATGAATAAACATAATATGTTGAATCGACATAATCAAACCTCCGATCCCGTCATCCACGGTTCACCTTAATAATATGTTGGAACGATAACAATCACTCACGCTACCTATGTAGGAGGTACACGTATCCGGGTGGGATTGTCAATCCAATAGATCTATTATTGAGTATCGCCGGCTTGGCCATAGCTAATGATTATGTAATGTTGAAACTCGTTGAAACTCGTTGAAACTGTTGTTGTTGTCTAGTTCATGAGGCATTAAAGTTTACAACTAGACATGCATGTAGAATTGCTTAAGTATAATGTTGCAAGTATGAAGAATTGCATAAACATGGTTACGTAAACTCACCTTAGTATAGTATTAAGTCTCGAGAAAAAGTATAAGTGTAGCCCCAAAGATTGCCAATTACAAGAGCTTATAATCAAAGCTTCAATTGTAGAAGTAATAGACTATAGAAGAAAGGTATGAGGGAAAGTTTAATCGGATTGAAACAATCGATTTAGAGGTGCAAAGTATAATGGGTCATAGGTGTGTTTTTATACTAGTTTTGGATTCAATTAGCCATTAAAATTGGTCAACACCATAAAGTAAGGTTTTATGATGAATTGACTATTTGACTAAGACTTTGACTGTTTGACTAAGACTTTGACTAATCAATTTAAGGAATGTGTTAAGTTTATTTTCTTCTGAAATACTACACAAGATGATAGTTGGCTCAGTTAGTTGTCACTGTGTGTTGGTTGGCTGTGGACGCGGGTTCGAGTCCCGGTCCACACAAATCTTTTTTTTTTTAAGTACAATGATAAAATTAACTTAGAAAAATAGAGTGCACGGATAAAGATAAGAATACTTAGAAATAAATTAGACTTTATATCATGGATCGGGAAATACTTTAATGCAAAATAAATGGGAAAATTCGTGAGGTTACAGTCTCCCCTACTTTTGGAAACTTCGTCCCGAAGTTATTTAAAAACACAGGTTTGAGGATGGTTGGGTAGAAATTAAGGCAGCCGTGGTTTTGAAAATTTTGGGTTAAGGCACAACATGAATTTATAGAATAATCTACTTTCGAATAATTTGGATAAGAGGTTTGTTATCTGTGAGTTTTAAGGGTAGGATTAGGTGTGTCTTGGAATCGCAAGGTGAATAAGAATCTTAAGTTTTAGAAATCCTAAAAGAAATGCATGAGTTGATGGACTATAGAAAGGCTAAATGAACTACCAGGTAACTAGAGTTTATAATTAGTTTCTCTACCGAGAACCTTGATAGAATTTCACACCACCTTAACGTACCTGTAAATTCATGATTACGTTCCGGACCGCAATCACCAATTTACCTTACATTAGGGTTTTGTGTCCTTCTATGAATCTAAAAACACATGTAAGTAATGCAAAATAACCTTGTGATTGAATTGTATACAATGTATCCAAAAATAAGTCCAACTGTTGAGCAGGAAAAAGACTTCTACCAGTCAGTGAGTAAGAACCTCTACCGATTGTTGAGCAGGTACGCTAGCCTCTACCAGTCGTTGAGCAGGTTGTAGGGCCGCTACCGACTGTTGAGCAGGCATGATGACCTCTACCAATCGTTGAGTAGGTTATTTGTTACTCTACTAACTGTTGAGCAAGTACTTCATCCTCTATCAGTTGTTTGATTAAGTGTACCAATTTACACACACACATAAATTGCAAATTGATAATATGTACATGTAAGCAATCAAGTATCAAGTATAGCATGTGAGTTGTAATAGAGTTGCCCTAGACAAGGTTAATGCCTCTAGGTGTGTCCATAGCAAATAGTTTATATTCCATGAATTCTAGTTTCAACTGTTCAAAGTAGATAGTCGAATCCTCATGTATAACTAAGGATTATGTTTGATGCAACACACAATCAAGTTTCAATAGTTTGGTTATCATGGGTAACTAGCTCATGTGTGAGAAGGTGAAAGATATGAATTTAGTTCTTGAGAGGATGATGAAAAAGCAGAATCAAGTTTGTGAGAGATAGTGAATGTGAAGATAGTTGATAAAGAGTTTATTTTATAGTAAGGAGATTATGGGGTTCGGATCAAAGGTTATAATCAAGTGTATAAGAAAACATGATTGTGGTATATGCCAAATATTGTAAAAATTTGAACAAGTTGAAAGTGAGTGAGTGTCGATGGAGAATTTAGAGACTAGATATTATTCCTATAAAAAAAATCTTATTTTCAAAATTGGTTTTATACATAAGGCAAAAGTTGTTAAATGGTACAAGCTAAGTGGGCTTTGATTAAAATATTCCCGTTAGTTGGAGATTTCAAACATGACATTAGGTTTTGAAGATCAAGGTTCTATTAGTGATTTTTAATAGTTTAAAGCATTATATAGAAAATCGTTTGTTACGTCAATAAATAAACAATTGAATTTAACTTCGAGGACATCTTTTGACAAAAAAAAAATGTACTTTGTAAAGTTACTAGGTAATGAAAATACAACAAGATTTAGAAATCTTTAGTTTGTGCTAAGGTATGAGGTTATAGTTTTTTTTTTTTAAAAAAAAAAATAAGTAACATGTGGAGAAATGGAATAATATGATTTGGGTAGGGTGTTGAATATTTAAAAAGTGGCTAAGATGGTAAGGTGAAGTGTGATTGTGAAATCCATAGATGGTTATGAAATGAGATTGATTTAAACTGTAAAATTTTGAGATTTTAGAGCTTAGTTTAAGAAAAGTGAGTGTAATCATTTATTCATTAATTAAAACGAATAAACGAAAACGTTAACTTATCAAAACTTCTAGATTCTAATAACATAGTGAAGACATGCTTTAGCCTATAAGTGAACACTCATCCCGAGAATTCCCAGGTAGACATCCGGGTCCCTCGTCTGATTGGGATTTATGCGCAATGTCAGTCCTAGACAGAAAACTCAGAATACAGGCGTTCACCCTTCCAGATTGCACGTGTTCGTTATTAAAATATAGAACTTTGACGAGATCTTCAAGATGGTTCAGGCTAAACCTGAGGATTTGTCCTATTAGTCTAAGAGTATATCTTGTGATGGAGAGCACTCTTCTTGTAGGGACTAAAGTAAGGATAAGAAGTAGGATAGAGAATAGAAACAAGTAAGGTTGCAAGTAAAAGGAGCAAGTACTGATTAAAATCCTATGGTTATAGACTAGATTATTTTTTTTTCTAATAACCTAATTCCCTATAACCATGGCTCTGATACCAATCTGTAACACCCCAACCGATGGCGGAAACATCGAGGTGTCACGTAAGAATGAGTATACAGTAGCACATGGTAACCAAATTTTAATTGAAATTAATTTAAAGTGCAAATATCCAAAAATGGAAATACATAATGAGTTTTAAGTGGAAATCTAATACATCACAAAAAACCAAACAAGCATAGACTTCAGTTTGCCTTCTCATGAAAATACTCTAGTCTTCATGCATCATTATTTCCTGTTGAGTTGTAAAAATGGGGGGGTTAACTAGAAGTTGGTGAGAATACATAAGCCATGTCAAGCAAATAGTTTAAGTATAAAAGTTTAGCAATTCATATGTCTATCGTAAGTTTAAGTCTGCATGAATAAACATAATATGTTGAATCGAGATAATCAAACCTCCGACTAGTTTAGGTCCATCCCGTCATCCACGGTTCACCTTAATAATATGTTGGAACGATAACAATCACCCACGCTACCTATGTAGGAGGTACACGTATCCGGGTGGGATTGTCAATCCAATAGATCTATTATTGAGTATCGCCGGCTTGGCCATAGCTAATGATTATGTAATGTTGAAACTCGTTGAAACTCGTAAAACTGTTGTTGTTGTCTAATTCATGAGGCATTAAAGTTTACAACTAGACATGCATGTAGAATTGCTTAAGTATAATGTTGCAAGTATGAAGAATTGCATAAACATGGTTACGTAAACTCACCTTAGTATAGTATTAAGTCTCGAGAAAAAGTATAAGTGTCGCCCCAAAGATTGCCAATTACAAGAGCTTATAATCAAAGCTTCAATTGTAGAAGTAATAGACTATAGAAGAAAGGTATGAGGGAAAGTTTAATCGGATTGAAACAATCGATTTAGAGGTGCAAAGTATAATGGGTCATAGGTGGGTTTTTATACTAGTTTTGGATTCAATTAGCCATTAAAATTGGTCAACACCATAAAGTAAGGTTTTATGATGAATTGACTATTTGACTAAGACTTTGACTGTTTGACTAAGACTTTGACTGTTTGACTAAGACTTTGACTAATCAATTTAAGGAATGTGTTAAGTTTATTTTCTTCTGAAATACTACACAAGATGATAGTTGGCTCAGTTGGTTGTCACTGTGTGTTGGTTGGCTGTGGATGCGGGTTCGAGTCCCGGTCCACACAAATCTTTTTTTTTTTTAAGTACAATGATAAAAGGAACTTAGAAAAATAGAGTGCACGGATAAAGATAAGAATACTTAGAAATAAATTAGACTTTATATCATGGATCGGGAAATACTTTAATGCAAAATAAATTGGAAAATTCGTGAGGTTACAAATTGTTATTATTATTCAATTTTTAAGTGTTTTTCCTTAAAATCTAGGGTTTGAAGGTTTTGATTAATCAATCAACTAATCTGTTGTTTGTTAACCCTGGATTTTGATATCCTCTCCCCCTTACACACTTAAACAATTAATCCCTATCAATAATTGTCCCTATAACAGTCCACAATCCATCATTTGATTCAGTCAAGGGTTCGTAAACAGAATCAATGATTCTGTTGTGAAAACTTGATGATTACCTGCAAATTATAGCTTAAAATGATCAGCAATAAACGAGGATCACAATAATATGATTTTAAAAACACGAGCAACAAGGGGTCTTAATCACAGAATTTTGAAAAAATTTTGAAATGGGGAGTCGAACGTGCAGAAAGGTATATATAGGCTCCACATTCGACCCTTTTACCTGGGCGAATGTGAAAATTTTTCCAGTTTCGACCCTATTTAAAGGTTCGAAGGAAGAGAAATGGTTCGAATGTACAATCAGACATAAGAACACTCACATTCGACCGTTTGAAAGGTTCGAATGTAAAAGCAAAATTCCACATTCGACCCATCAAAGGGGCGAATGAAATTTGGAATTTTTGAACTTTTTACCAAATCTCAAAATCGAGTCCCGTTCAATATTTTTCTCAACTTTTAAGCATCCGACATTCATTATTTCTCATTTTAAAGATCACAAAACTCAAATGGTCCATCAAGTTTCAGAAAATTATCATCAACCACCATCGGTTATCAAAAAGAATATAGAAATGTAAAATCTTTTGGATTTTCTGAAAGTTTTTGTTAAAACACACCTAAAATCTTTTTGAGTTTTGTATTTTTGACGAGAAATGTAAAATGCAGAAATGTAACGATAAAACATTAAATGTTTTGTGATTTCCGGTAAGAGGATCATATCAGTTATTGAGAAATCTGATCACACCGTTGATCTTTTGATTTATTATCATTATAGACAATGTGTGATCTGGCAACTGCTGATATTGTGGTCCACATAAGCTCACATGCAGACGGTTGTGCAGTGCTTTAGACTGATACTATTATTTATAATATAAACTCAATTGTTTGTGGTTCCCACGCACAAGACATACTCCCGTATCAAGAAATAAATGCACAAAGACTCATTGTAACGCGTGATTATGCTTTCGTCATCAATAATTTACAAGGTATGAGGCACAGAGGTGTACAGGTCAGCAATTCAATGCTACAAAGTAACATGTGCACTCTACCAGGTTGAGGGCTAATATCAATCATGATTTGCATCAATGATTGGATACGATGCCTTAGATAATCTTTGATTATCGTTATACATTGAAAGTTACTCAATTCGGTAACTTTAGGATTTGGCTTAACAGCTCTTTTATAAAGATACCTTGTCTGATCTAGGTCTGTAATGACTTACAGCAAAAGATCAGAGAGGCTATCCCCAGATAACTAATAACATAATGACCCGAAACCTCCGAATTTTGTACAAATACCCTATCAAACGAAATTACGGTACTAAGACCATATGCCCATGAGGAGTTCATCCACACAACAATTCGTTTGATATGTATGTATCAGGCAAGCAATAATAGGTCTACGAAGCCTATCAACACATCACACAGACTCAAACACACGCCTTATATTGCACTACATTTCTTTAGCATGTGTCAGATCCCCACTGATGTACTATCATTTCCCCTTTTTCTCCTGGAAATCATTTTGGGTTTTTCTAATTTTTATGGGTTTTTGAATTTTTCAATGTTTTTGGTTTTTCTGAAATAAACTCCCCCTAAAATGAAAAACATATTTTTGGGTTTTTGTATTTTTCTGAAAAACAATAAAAACTAAAACTAAAAAGCAATAAACCTAGGTGATGATCAGTCTTGTTTTTCTTTTATACCATTAGCTTTTAAAAGATATTCAAATCTTGATTTATCAAAAGCTTTGGTAAAAAGATCTGCACGTTGATAGTCAGTGTGGATTTTGACCATATCGATCAACTCTTTTGCGTAACAATCACGGATAAAATGGTATTTGATCCGGATATGTTTAGCTTTCGAGTGATTGACTAAATCTTTTGTTAATGCAATTGCGGCCTCATTATCACAGTAAATAGGGGTTTTAAGAAATTGCAAACCGTAGTCCACCATCGGTTGTTGTATCCACAGAACTTAAGAGCAACAGCTTGAAGTTGAGACATATTCTACTTCACATGTTGATAAGGCGACTGCAGTTTGTTTCTTGCATTGCCAGGTCACGAGCCTGCTCCCCATAAACTGACATCCAGCCGTTGTGGATTTGTTGTCTTTGTCACAGCCTCCCCAATCTGCATCACTAAAAGCAATTAGGTCAAAATTATCATCATTAGGGTACCATAGTCCTCTCGACGGACAACCCTTTAGATATCTAAGGATACGTTTGACAGCTGCTAAATGACTTTGTTTCGGCTTCGATTGATAACGTGCACAAAGACATGTGGCGAACATTATGTCTGGTCTAGATGCGGTGAGGTACATCAGAGATCCGACGATTGCTCTGTATGTAAAAGGATCAGTTAGCTCCCCCTTAGCGTCAACACCAATCCCGTGATTAGGTTGTATCGGGGTATCCATCAGCTTCGAATCATCCATCTGGAATCGGCTCAAGTCTTCAGAAACGTATTTGGTTTGGTGAATAAAGATCCCCATTGGTCTTTGGTCCACCTGCAAGCCTAGGAAAAACTGCATCTCTCCCATCGCACTCATTTCGAACTTTTCCTGCATAACTTTTTCGAATTATCTACATAAAAGTTCATTAGTAGATCCAAAAATAATGTCATCAACATAAATATGTACTAGAAGCAAGTCATCTCCTGTTCGTTTTGTGAACAGTGTGCAATCCACCAATCCTCGTTTGAATCCTTTGGATAGAAGATACGTGCTTAGCTCCTCATACCATTGCCGTGGAGCTTGGTGCAACCCATAGAGAGCTTTGTTTAGAACGTAGACCTTATCCTGGTGGATAGGATCCTCAAAGCCTGGTGGTTGACCTACGTAAACTTCTTCCTTGACCACACCATAAAGAAACGCGCTTTTAACGTCCATTTGATACACCTTAAATTTCTTGTAACATGAAAACGCTAGAAACATGCGGATAGCTTCTAAGCGTGCAACCGGTGCATTAATCTCGTTATAATCGATTCCTTCCACTTGATGAAAGCCTTGCACGACCAATCGAGCTTTGTTTCTAACAATCACTCCTCTGTCATCCTTCTTACACTTAAACACCCATTTAGTTCCAATCTTTTTCCATCCTGGAGGTAAATCTGTCAGTGTCCACACTCCAAGTTTCTAAAATTGTAATAACTCCTCTTGCATTGCCTCTACCCAAGCATCATCCAAAAGAGCATCCTTGTATGTCCGTGGCTCAACCTGCGAAACATAACAAGCAAAAGACCAGTCATTCCGACAACCCGAGTTTTGAATTTTAGCATATAAGGCAAGAGCGCCAAGATTTTCTTGTGAGTTAGCATTCCCTAGTTGTCCTCTCGTCATGACACTGCTACCAGGATCACCAATAACTTGCTCGAGCGGGTGAATCCGATGTATCCGAGATTCCGGATAATCAGGTACTTGCACTCCCGTTTGAGTAGTCAAATTCTCTGTCAAATCCAGATCATTACCCAAGTTTGATGATGAAGCACCATTTGGGTTCACTGGAGGTGTCTCTGTAGCAATATCTGGAACAACTTCACTAGTGACATCATCATCATCTTCCGATTCTGATGAATTGAGAGTTTTGGAAGCTTCCTGGAATACCTCTTCTTCAGCTGCAGGAGCATTGGTATCATTAGAAGCTGTTTGAGGGGTTACAGTTATCGGACGCACCAACGGTGATGTCACTGCGTTTTCACACTTGTAATATAATCGTAATACAGCCTCTTCAACCAAGCTATCTAGATTGAATGATTCAAAGAAATCTTTGTAATCAAACATCCAATCTGGACCGCTACCCTTTACATTCTGAGTATACCGCTGAACTTCAACGTTGCCCACTCCTCTACCTGATCAGTTCGTTTGTTGAATACCCGTTTGAGCGGAGTTGCATATCCAACAAAGAATCCTTCTTCAACTTTCGGTGCAAACTTCTCAGATGGATTAAGCATTGTACACGGTGCTCCAAACGGTTCTAGATACTCTAAGTTCGGCTTCCGTCTGTTTAACAGCTCATAAGAAGTTTTACCAAACTTCTTCACTGTTAAAACACGATTGAGAGTATAACAAGCTGCGTAAATGGCTTCATTCTAGAACATTACTGGAAGGTTGGAATCCGCAAGCATTGTTCTAGCCGCTTCAATTAGAGTCTTGTTTTTGCGTTCTGCGACACCGTTCTGTTGAGGGGTATACGGAGCACTATATTCATGATGAATTCCTTTGTCTTCACAAAGAGCATCCATCTGTGCGTTCTTGAACTCCATCCCATTATCACTCCTAATTCTCTTTATCTTTAGACCATAGACATTTTCTAGTCGAGTGAACAGAACCTTCAGATTGTTAAACGTGTCGATCTTATGATGCAAGCACATAACCCATGAAAATCTGGAATAGTCATCAGTAACCACAAGACAGTACAATTCACCAGCATGACTTTTACACTTGACCGGTCCGAATAGGTCCATGTGCAAATGCTCAAGTGGTAATTCAACTGAATTGACTTTATTTGGTTTGTGGGATTGCTTGTGCTGCTTTCCTTTCTTGCAACTCACACACTTGTCATTCAAATGGAAATGTTTAATGTTCACGCCTTCGACAAGTTCATTCTTCACCAAATGATTCATTTTTCTAACGTTAATGTGTCCCATCCTCCTATGCCACATAAAAGATTCTTTTTCAGTAGCCTTGGAGAGGAAACACGTTACTTGAACCTGGGTTGTCATGGCCTTTGACATGTCGAGACTGTACAGATTGTTCACTCTCAGTGCTTTTAGCATTACCTACTCTTTTGGAAGAATGAATCCAGGCTTGAGAATGTAGCAAGATTTGTCGTCAAAGAATACAGAGAACTGCTTATCACATATTTGACTGACACTAAGCAGATTATAATATATTTGCTTCACGTACGATATCTTCTCAAAACTTATGATACCATTACTCACACTACCCTCCATAGTAATGTATCCTCCTTTGTTCCCATCAAATGCTACGTATCCGCCATTGATATTTCTTATGTCAAACAGTAGCGATAAATCCCTTGTCATGTGACCAGAAGCTCCACTGTCAACAATCCAAAGACTGCTCATAGGGTCAGCTGAAGCTCCCTGCACATATCAAGTAAAAAGATTAGATTTTTCGGGGGACCCAAGACTGCTTGGTCTTGGGTCTTTGAACATTCAGTTTCAAAGATTCATTCTCACAAACAGTTGAATTTGAATTGATCTTTTTTTGATCAATTAAATCCTTTTCATTTTCAGATTTCTCATTCATTTTTGAAGTCGAAGCACCTTGAGATCCCACTGGCGACCAGAATTGTTCCGAACTTTTCAAGATCCGAATCTGAGATTTTGGGGTCTCAGTTGGTTTCTTTACTTCATTCTTAAATGAAACTTTCTTGGTTAACTTCTCTGATTTAACAGAGACAGGTCCAACTGTTGGTTTGACTGCAGGTTTTAATGGTACCTTTTGCTTCTCAAAAGTTGTGTTCACCACAGGTTTCTTAAAAGGATTTTCCATTGTGATCCGGTTACGACGGTCATATGTCATCTGACGATTATCCCTCTTTTGAAAATATCTGCTTTGGTTGTAAAACGGTGCGGATTGAGGGACAAATCGTCTTTGTGGATAACAATGATTATCGACTGGACTTTGATACTTTTGCTTCACTTCAACCTCGTGCCTTTTGTGCCTAACATACGGGTAGTGAGCAAGTAAATGCCCTCTCTCCCCGCATTTAAAACACGCACGGTACTCCTCAAAGTTATTCTTGGCGTTCGACTTTGCATAAGTAGTGATAGGATATTGATCATCCACACACCTTCTTCTTAAACTCTCAGGAGCTGGGTCCTTTGAGTAAGTCGGCTCAAGAAAACTATTCGCCTTCTCTTTTGGCTTAATAAACTCCGTGACATGAACCTTTGGTTCTTTTGGAACATCCAAATAAATTTTCTTTAAAACCTCTGGAGGTACATCATTTGTTCTCTCATGTTTTGGGAACCAAATGGTACTCTCCTGCCAAATTTTCTCAATCTTGGAATAATTGGCAAACTTAATTGGATATTCCTTGTCAGAAATTATCTTATCGGATCCTTCCATCCGATAAAACACTTTGACGGGTTTGTCACATTGTTCATTTTTCTCAACATGCTTAACTGACTGATTCACTCGATGAGCGTTAGCCATTGGATGGATAATCTGAGAAGGTGACACCGGTTCATTGGTGATAATATGATTTTTAGCAGGAATATCACACACTTTCTCAGATTTATCCTCCTCAGAGTCAGAATCATCAGTTACAGCTATCACACCTTCATCATTTAGTCCCAAAATAGGTCTAACATCGGAATTAGGATCTCCCACACTGGAAGTGTTAGACTCATCATCCGATGTAGAGTCAGACTTAATTGAACTCTGCGGTGTTAATGAATGCAAAGTATGATTTTCAAACAACACTGGAGATGGGATGGCCTTGTAGTTTGCACTACTTGGCTGTGAAGGTTCCTCAATAATGTGGTCAACAACATATGCAATATGTTTGTAGCTTTCAAGCTTCTTGTTGACTTTTTCAGCAAAGCACTTGATGGTTGCCATTTCAAGTTCGGTCAACAAATGGCAATACCTCGGAATCAACTCCTTCAGTGTCTCATTTCCCATATAGCTAAAGTTCTCAAACTCTTTTCTCAACTCCTCCATTCTAAGCCTCCTCGTCTTCTCATTCCCATCATGACGATTCCTTAACATATCCCATAACTGCTCCGAAGTAGTGCATGACCCAAACTAATGTAAAAGATCAGTATTAATGGCCTGGGATAATTGGGAAAACACCTTCTTTTCCACCGCAAACTTTTTCTTCTCATCCTCAGCTAGACTCTCCAATGGAATCGGCTCACCAGTATTCTCCAAAACCGGAGCTACATACCCCTTAGCAATCATTTGACAAGCTTCCGTGCCTTCCATTCCCATTCCCTCTAACTGAATCTTGAACTTGGTCTTCCATTGGTTGTAATCCACCATTTCCATCAACTTTGGTGGACGGCTCCCACTACCCGAAGATAAGTCATGAATAAGTGTCGAAATCGCATTGGTAGTCTGAGAGTGTACCGCCGCTGCTGCAACTCCCTAGTAATCAGCCATGGGTTGTGGTTGTGGTTGTGCAACTTGTTGGGGCATCGAACTAGTCATCGCCAAATAGTTGATTGGTTGAGATGATTGACTAGCCGTCTTCTGAGCAGCTACCGACCAAGGATCCATTGTTGTTTACTGTTGTGATGTTGTACTAGGTCGTGGTGTTGTCGGAAAGTTCCACATATCGTCTGAAAATTATAAAACACGAAATGATTAGAAAATTTTTTAACAGATTCTACGTTCGACTTTTACAAGTGATCGTGTGGGCGAATGTGGAATTTAGTCCAGATTCGACTGTTTCAAAAGACACGAATGTAGAAAGTAATAGACTCGTTTCACTTTCCACAAAAATAATCCTCTTTCGACCTCCCGATTGGTCGAATGTAACACAGATGGTCGAATGAACAACAACACACTAAAAATTTCTAGGTTCGACCAAATTAACCTCCACGTTCGACCTAAAAAGTCATGGTTCGACTTAAAAACCACACTCTCGACCGTTTCTCCCTAGGTTCGACCCTTTCATTTTGAAAAATGGTTATACTTTGAAAATCAGTTATTTTGATCGAAAATTTTCAAATGTTGATGAAATTTGATGATCTTTTGCAAGTTTTGCTTCGGATTGGATTTGGAACAAGTTTAACAAAGAGAATTTTGAATTTTATCCATAAAAACTAGTTCAAATCAATCAATATTCATCAATTTCAAATGTTCAATGAAAACAGAAAAGTTTTGATCAATATTGGGTCCAAATCAATACTAATATTATCAATTCGTAGTTGTTTGATCCTTATGGCTCTGATACCACTTTGTATGTGTCATGGATCGATCTTCAAACAAAGACTATGATCAAACAAGTTCAATTCAGGTGCGGAATCCCTGAATTGATTACGAAATCATAATATATTTAGTAAAACACACAAATCATCTCAAACATTTTCATTTCATTGATAAACATAATGATAAAAACCTTTAAAATGTTGTTTAAGAGGGAGTATTGCCCCAGGGATGAGATTAAGAGTTTGGAGCATGAGTTATGGAATCATCAGATGGTGGGATCTGAGGTCGAGGAGTACACCACTCGTTATCATGAGTTGGCACAATTATGCCCGGACTCTGTGACTCCTGAGTATAAGGCTGTTGAGTTCTATGTTAGTGGGTTGGTGCTAGAGGTTCGTGGACTGGTGACCGCGAATGATGCTGCTACACTTCGGGATACCATTCGGTTGGCTCATAGGCTAACCAATCAGAAGATTCAGGGGGGTGTTTTGCCTCCTAAGGGTATTGTGGTGCATCTTCAGCCTCAGCAGCAGCAGCTGAGGAAATTTGAGGCTACGGGTGCATCTTCTGAGCAAAGGCAGAGTGGGTATACTGGGAGGCTGCCTATGTGTGATCGTTGTGGGTACCATCATCTTGGAAATTGTAGTTATTGTACCCATTGTAAGAAGAACGGGCACCAGGCCCAGAACTGCAGGGTGAATCTTCAGACGGCTCAGCGACAAGTGGTTGCCCCTACTACTCCTACTATCCCTGCTGCAGCTCCTCAGGGAAAGCAGGGATGTTATCGTTGTGGGGACACTGGGCACTTCAGGCGGGACTGTCCCAAGGTGAAGCAAGGCGAGGGTGGCGGTCGAACTGGTCATTCTTATGTTATCGGTGCGAGGGAGGACATGGAGGACCCTGATACTGTTACTGGTGAGTATCTTTTGTTAGTATTCATTGTACTTTGGTTTTATCCTCGTTTGCATCATTCAGCATTCGCATTCATCATGTGTTTTCGGTCTTGTACATGGTTATCATTTTGCATTCGTGGGTCTGATGTGGGTCCTTTGGAGATGCTACTTGGACGGTACCGGTGTATCATTTATACCGATCACAGTAGTCTCTAGTAGGCCTTCGATCAAGAGGATTCATTGTTTTGTATTCACTTCGGGGAGGGCAGTTCCCTGACATAGAGTATCTGTTGTTTTCATTCTTCGCCCGTGATTATCGTATCGTTTGCACTCTGGGAGACATTACTTGGGTTAGATCGACACTCATTACTGTCGAAGAGTGAATCTCGAGGCGATATTCCTTTCAACAGGGGGATGATGTGACGAACGGGAAAATTTTTCTCTTTTATCGCTTCGTTCTCTTTTGCTTTGGGAAATTTTCGGGACGAAAATTCTTTCAACTAGGGGATGATGTGACACCCGACATAGTCAGGTTAATACTTTTCATACCTTACATACATACGTTTCATACTTTGCATACATACGAGTCTACCTCAACGAAAACATTGAAAATAACCGCTTAATATCATACTTGACCGGGTCGGTTGAGTCGTGTTGATGATTCGGGAATCATCGGGAGTCGTTACAATGGTCCGAGGGATCATTGGGTGTCGGTCCATAACCATGTGTACAAGGATTGGCGATTTGTAGAACCACCGGGTTAAACGCGCACACTTAAATCTCGAGTCCCGGGAATTGGTGAGCGGATGGGAACGTGTTAGTTATCATGCATTATGTGCTTACAATCATTATATGACTTTTCGGTATGTGAATACGTGTTTATATGTTTTAAAATGGTGATTACGCGTAATTGCATGACATTATAGGTGATTACGCGTAATTGCATGACATTATAGGTGATTGGTGTAATTGCATGACATTATAGGTGATTGGTGTAATTGCATGTAAATAGGGGGTGATTAGCGTAATTGCATGTAAATAGGGGGTGATTGGCGTAATTGCATGTAAATAGGGGGTGATTGGCCTAATTGCATGCTGATAGGGGGTGATTGGCCTAATCGCCAGTAAGATGGGCGATTAGAGGAATTTTTATAGGCGATTGGGCTAATCGCCAGTAGTTACACGCGATTAGACACCCTAATCGCCTGTAACTGCAGCACAATCGCCTGACGCGTACTAAACGACTAGAAACGCCTATAAATACCACCCTTATGTTGTAAAACATCATTTGTGAAACCCTAATACACCCCAAAGCCACCCCACACCTTATTCAACCTCTGAAACACGTTTTTGATCAAGAAATCACATTTCCAAGCTTTACACCTCATAATCTTACAATTTCAAGGTGTGTTCTTCATCCCAAACCTTTGTAATGATATTGTTTTGATCCCTAAAGGTCCAGACCTGATTTCTAAACATTTGTGTCTTTGAAAACTCATTAAAATCAGTTTCTAAACAAACCCAAACCTCTATGCTTGTTATATGTGATGTATTCATGCAAGATAGGATTTTTATCATTTAAACTTGGTTGATCTTGTATTATTGATATGTTTCTGATCTAAATGAGTTGATATGATGTTAACCTAGGAGTTTGAAGGTCC
Organism: Ambrosia trifida; assembly: GCA_028751855.1. Taxonomy (NCBI): domain Eukaryota; kingdom Viridiplantae; phylum Streptophyta; class Magnoliopsida; order Asterales; family Asteraceae; genus Ambrosia; species Ambrosia trifida. Next base: position 55,539,641 of record CM054128.1, on the reverse strand, counting down.
ATAGATGTGTATTATTGATATTAGGCGTTTTGACCCGTTTGAATGATTATGAAGGATTGATGATGTTATGTTATGTTGTGTTTCGTTGATTGTTTGAGGTTAGGGTTTACTCTAGGATGATGCTAGAGCAGTAGGATATTGTCGGACAACGTCATTATGGGATGAAATCTTGATATTTGCTATTTAGGGTAAGTTTTGCATGTTAATGTGATGTTTACATGCTAGTTATGCTATTTTGGGAAAACGCTTGCATTCGGGACGGCTAGGATGATGATAAATTAGGGGTTTTTGCTTGAAATATTTGGATTAATGTTTTGGGTTTGATATTGGGTGTTTACACATGTTTTGGATCTGATTTGGAGGGTTAAACACGCAAAAAGACGACACAGTGCAGCAGGGGCGATTAGGGAACCCTAATCGCCTATAGTGGAGGCGATTGGCCCCCAATCGCCTGTAATAGGAGGCGATTGGGAGCCCAATTGCTAGTATGTCTGGTGATTGCAATCCTAATCACCAGTTGACTTTTCCTAATTGCATGTTTGATTCCTAATCGCGTGTATTGCGGTCATATGTGTATTTTAACATCCCGGAACACGGTTTGAGACCTAGGAACATGTTAGGAACCCCGTGACATGTCCAATAACTTAGTTATACTTGTTCGGACCTGTTTATGCGTTAATTAGGCTTCATGCTAGATATTGTAAACTGTGATGTATACTAAGTGTTTGATTGCATATGATTGCATAATATCTTGCATTCGGCTAACACGTAGGATGTCGGGTCACCAATGGGATGTCGGGTCTTGCCTGGTGTGGTCGGTTAAACGTTTAAACATCATTTCAAATGTACACGGTTATGGTCTGGACTGTTGGGGACTAACCAACCTACGGGTTGTTAGTCTAATATCTTATACGCTCGTCATGATAGGTCACCGGTAGTTGGTGCCGTCTATTGAGCGGGTTTACTTATCTTAGAGGGGAAGCAGTATCAGGTGAGTTTCACGGCCCCACTTTACGTTTTTACATTTCGGGGGAGACACGTGCTTTATACTTATTTCATAAATTATCATGTTATACTAGTGTCAATTCATTTACATACTATACGATACGTAAAGTCCCGAGGGAAACCATGAATGTGCGAGACACAACGGGGGAAATGTGGATAGATCTATTGGGAATGACAGACCCCACTCGTCGGCTGGGAGCCGGGCGGGTGCATATTATCTCGGTCATAACTCTACCGTAGGACGGTAGTGCATATCGTTTCGGGCAAAATCATATATCGTTGTCTGTAATGGTTTCCAGGTCGTAGTAGTATTATTCATGCGTCTATCTAACGCTATCATTTCTAACATAGTGATAACATGATGGCTTTCATTACTTAAACGTTTAACATAAAACCTGTGAACTCACCGGCAATATTTGTTGACGTTTTTAGCATGTTTGTCTCAGGTCGTTGAGGTAACAGCATTTCATAGGCGCACGGAGTCTCATGGCGTCTAGGATTCATATGCATCTTATTTAGCATTTTTAGAATTTTATGCTTTTATTTTCGTGTTGTAATAAAGTTTTACGCTTCCGTAGCGATTGATTGTTTATGAAAACTTAATCGTTTGCTTATGTCGTTTTTACGTATCATATAGTGTCATTTATTGTGACTGTTGACTTAGATCCTGGTTTGTCACGCGCCTCGCGGTAAAACCCCGCACGTGGAAGTTGAGGGTGTGACAGCTTGCGGTATAATCTTTAATCTATTATGTTTTAATCTTCTTAATATGTTATAAAAAACCTTATAACTAAGTTTGTCCAGGTCTGAAACCTTTTTATAAAGATTAAAAACTTGAAGTTTAAAAAGATTGAATGGGTTAAACATGATCCTATGCGATTAGTAATATGATAGGTTGCTTGTTGCGCAAGTTTGTGATGTATTGATCTTTAGGGTTTATGATTTTGCGTGTGTTATGATAGGTTCTGATCATGCTAGGTCATATGAATGTTTTATGATGATTCTTGATTGTTGTTGATCGATTATACGCATACGTGAGTCGTATAAATAAGAGTTTATGCAAGATTAAAATCTAGACAGAATGTTTGGGTCAAATTGTAGGGTTGTTATGTGACATAAACATGATGGTTTTGATGATTTCATTACATGGTCGTATTATAATTGGGCTTAGCTTTTCATAATGGGTAAAATCGAGTGATTTGGACGTCGTTTGAATAGTTTTTGGAATTTTCTTTGAATAAAGGTCAAATCAGATTTTTGGATTAACAAACTATGTCAACTTTAAACAATCATAACTCGAGTTTTACAAAGAATTAAGTTATGACATTTTTACAGTAGATTAACATTGGAATAATTTGGCTTTTCCAAGTGGATTCATCCCATTTAGATGAATACACATTTTTTTGGAATTTTCCTACTAACCTGACCTGTTGTGGAAACTTTCTGGACATGTATGTGATGTACGATTTTTCATAATTTTTGTGTTTGGTTTTGAGACAAAACAAAAATATTGTATATCGAACGAACCCCAAAGAATATTCAGTAAAAATTTGTGAGTGTAATTCGCTGGTTAAGTATTTTAAAAAAATTAGTTTTCATGACGCATAATCTGTCCTAAAAACACAGATTGTGTATTATGTGTTTATGTGACTATTTGGAGTCCTATGTGGTATGTAATTGACATGAACTTGAATGGACACTTATATGAGATGCATAGGAAGTGTAAAACTGATCGTAACCAACATATTCACCAACGGGTCCGTAGGGTTTACTTATGCATGTAGAATCACTAGGTGTCACTTACGCGGTTTTGAACATTTAAACGTCTTGGACAAACGGGTTATATGGTGTAATGATATTACACATATACTCACTTAGTGACACGTGTATTAGGGGGTCAGTAGCACACTCTACTTTGGAATTTGGATTTACTTGCTTGCATACTAAGGTAAGTTTCACTACTCTTTTCTCAAAAACATGCGTCTCGGGTTTGAGACAACTTACTTAACTTTTTCTAGTCCGGTTTGGGACTACTTTCACATCCCGGGTTTTGGGGTGCTATGACTCCTTGTGTGGGTCGGGTTTTGACTCCTTGTGTGGGTCCGGTTTTTGCTAGTTCATAAACTTTGTCCTTGATGAACTAAACCAACACTATCACTGTAAGTCCTTCACATACCGAATGAGTTGCCGGGTTATGGCAAGCGGGTTATTAGTTGATAGTGCTATTAGGTCTGACAAACCTCACACCGGCTCGAGGCAGCGCGGGAGTGAACTATAACTTAACAGATTATCATTGTTGATAGGCAATGATGCAGGGCAAACTGCTCACATTTGTGACAACACGTACATTAGCAGTTCGGTATATCGGTGTTAGTTATCATGAATGGGTTAGCTACCCTTGGCATGCGATGAACTAGTGGTTACACGGTTTTTGGAACCAACTTAATTACTTACGATTTTACTTGGTTACGTGGTTTTGGAAACTGCGCGTTTACTTACTCATCTTCTTTACTTTGTGAACTCACCAACTTTATCTTGACACACGCTAGCATGCTTTTGCAGGTAACTAGGTATGGAGCATGAATAGGACATGCATCATGTTATGTCATGGGATTATGAACTCACAAACTATTTTTCTAATATTTAACTATTTACATATGGTTTTGGGCGCGGTGTTTTGCGCAGACTTTTACTTAACTGTTTGTTATTTCGCTTCCGCTATACTTAATTGGATTGGTTAAAACTTTTAAACTTGATTTTACAATAACGAACTAAATGGGTTGGGCATTTAGAGTCGTTCATGTGACTTATGGCTTTGGGATCCTGGTTTGTCATGCGCCTCGCGGTATAAACCCCGCAGTGGAAATTTGAGGGTGTGACAGATTGGTATCAGAGCCATTGGTTATAGGGAACTAGGAATTGCATCTAGTCTATAATCATCATAACATAAGTCTTAGTACACTCACTGCTTTAAGTGCACCACTTATTATTTCTTGGATACGTATACTGATCTAACGTATTTTAGGAAAACATGACTAGCCCTATTTATCGAAACTACTCTTATTATCGTGCTATTGAGGGTTCACAAACCTCATCTTTAGATCCGTATGAGCGTCCAGCTTTGACACGGGATTTGTTGAGGATTCCAGTCGCTGGCTATGGTTCACTGACATGCTGCACTCGTGGGTCGTTGGATACGGAGTGCCAGCTTGGGTACCTCCCATTGTTGATTCATGGGAGAGGTCATTGGCAGGGATGGTTAGGCATGTGCATACAGAGTTGGAAAATGCCTACAACGCTATCAAGCATTTTCAGTCTTGGAGGAGAAATGCTGATGAGACCATTAAACGCATGGAAGGGCAGATCGATTACTTGTTTGGTGAACTAGGAAGGGTTAAGAAGGAAGCTGATGAGGCTAGACATAAGAGGTCGATTGCTAATCAGGAGCTAGCACTTACTAGAGAGGAGTTGACTTTGGTTCGTAACAGACTTGAGGAAGCTCTAGGTCAAAATGGTGAAGAACCAGAGGAGGATCCCGAGGAAGAGCCTGCGGTAGGAGGATTCGATGCTCTCGGAGCAGCACTTGATGCAGCGCTTGAGGAGGAGCTCGAGCCTGAGGAGGAGGAGGAAGAGCCATTGGAGATAGAGATTCAGGACGAGAGCGAGGATGAGGGCTCGTGTGTCTCCATGGATCACGAGGACGATTGATTTCTTTTATTATCTTGTTATCTTAGTATTTCCTATACATTCTTATTATGAATTCTGTTTTATCGTTGTGAGACTTGAGGATCGTTTGGATTATGTTTGGATTTTATTGCTACTATTAATTGATTTCTTTATTCTATTCTCGCGCATGTTACCTATATTATATTCTAGTTTACTTGTACTATGTGAACGATTGTATGTGGGACATATTATTGTTTTCTCATGAGTATAGTGTAAATGTAGAATTACTATGGCGGGAAGAGGACACGGAAGATGAAACATTAACATGACTCAAGCGGAGTTGAACGCACTCATCAATGACAGGGTGGTTGAAGCCCTCGCAGCTTTTCAAGCTGGTAACTCTATTTCGCTCTAAACTTTCCTTTAGACTCCAACGTTACGCTCTTTTACTCATTCGTGGTTTCTTCGTTCTTTGTACTTAGGTCAACCTGCGCATCACCCTCCAGTTTATACCTACAAGTCCTTCATGGACTGCAAGCCGCAAAACTTTGGAGGAACTGAAGGGGCTGTCGGACTACTGAGGTGGTTCGAAAAACTGGAATCTTGCTTTGCTATGTGTAACTGTCCACCAGCTGACAGGGTGAAATATGCCACTGCTACTCTCGAGAATGCGGCATTATCCTGGTGGAACTCTTAGGTGCAGATGCTAGGTGTTGATGTGGCTAATGCAACACCTTGGGAGAATTTCAAGGAACTGATGAAGGAGGAGTATTGTCCTCGAGATGAGATTCAAAAGCTGGAGACTGAGTATCTCAATCTAAGGATGGTGGGGTCAGAGATCGAGAGCTATACTACAAGGTCCCATGAGTTGGCGGCAATGTGTCCAAATTATTCTAACCCGCCCTACAAAAGGATCGAGTTATACATCAAGGGCTTGGTGCCCCAAATCAAGAGTATGGTTACTGCTGCTAACCTCAACGACATTCAACGGGTTATTCGTATGGCTCACCAGCTGACTGATCAGAAGGTGGAAGAGGGACTGTTACCCCCTCGTGGTGCAACATCTTCTGGTACTAACGATAACAAGAGGAAGTGGGAAAATGTGTCTAGAAAACCCCCCAGTTAATGGCAGTCAGCAGCAGCAACAGAATAAGAGGCATGACAACCATGGCAGTAGTAACAACCGCAGTAACTCTCAGTGAGGTTATCAGGGAAGCCAACCTGAATGCAACAAGTGCAATAGGCACCACTCAGGACCGTGTAACAGGGTTAAATGTGATCGTTGTGGTCGGATGGAACACTTGGCTAGGGAGTGTAGGGCTAATATTCGGGGAAATCAGCCAGCAGCACAGCAGGGGCAGCAACAGAGAGATGGTAAGGGTTGCTATCAATGTGGGAGTGAGAATCACTTCAAGAAGGACTGTCCACAGCATTAGATGTTAGGCTTAGTCGGGTTAATTCTGTTTTTAAATGGAAATCAATTTAACTTGCTGAATTAACACATCTAATGCTGATCTGTAAATGGAGTATGACTTTGGACCTTAGCTAAGGTATGATAGGGCGACTGATGTGCTAGTCTATGATAATGTCTTGAGCAGAGTATATATATATATATAATCTTTTTCGAGACGAAAAAAGATAAGTGTGGGGGTGTGATGTGTTGTGAAACAAACCGTGTTAATATGTTAGTTTTGTATATATTTTAGTCTTTTATTGTTTACTTTTAGTCGGTCTTAGATATTTATTATTGTGCATGTGTTTTGTAGGTGTTCGTGGATAATGACCTCAAAACAAAAAAATTTTAATTGAGACACAAACACTTGAGAGCAGGTGTTCATGAACGTTGGGGCGTAGACGAGAAATTTTGGTCGAGCGAAAAACACCCGAGCTGATAATAATAATAATAATAATAATAATAATAATAATAATAATAATAATAAAAGAAAAAAAATAATGTATGACCATAAATGGCCTAAGGCCCAAGTGGATGAGGGAACTTTTAGAAGGGTTTTATTATTTTCTTTTTTGATGGCATTATTATTTTTGGGGGGATTTCGACACAACTTGGAGAAGGTCTAGGATCGCACAACAGGAAGCATCGCACGAAGAGGAAGAAAAGAAAAGGGGGACATGCACGCGACCAAAACACAAGGCTAAAGCTTTTGTAGCTTCCTCTAGGCGAATGGTTCAATTAGGTTTTGCACTTTTTTCTATTTATTTTCAGTATTGGATTGTGTTTTTGTGTGATGACAAGCATATAAAACTTTATTGATGCATTAGTTAAGAAAATAATTGATTTGTGTTTTGAGTCCTTTCTTTACAACTTGTTCGGTTGATGACAAAACCTAGTAGCGGGTTGGGTGACATAAAGAAGGTTGACTTGACGCTTACAATTGGGTAGATAATAGGTTTGATGACAAGGACTTGTGCTACCAGTTAATTAACTAATTTCCAGAACCATGTCTATGTGGTTTCCAATCTATAAACTGAAAACTGTGTGAAGAACCTGAAGTTTAGAGGGAGTTACTTCTTTATTATTATTGTTTTCTTTTCAAATCATTTAATCAACTTTTGCAAGCACAACAACATTCTACTTCATAAAATATATTTTTAATTAATTAGTTTAACTGACAAAATACTATTAACACTAACCACATACTCCCCGTGGTTCGACAACCCTACTCCCTATACTGCAGTCGTCGTGGTACACGTAAAATTTCCCAATTACAACTATTGAATAGTGGCAAGAAGGTATCGAACACAGGGAGTTTGTGGAAAATGTGTAAATCCTAGCTTTGTCGATTAACTGAAATTGAACTACTTAACAAAAAGTAAATGACGAAGATTTTTGGTTGTTTTGAGTTGATCTAAAATAACGACTAGTTATCGATTTAGACTTAAGAGCGTTTCTTCAAATTATGAGATAATGACCATTCAAGGATCCGGTTTTTCTAAACACTTGTGTAAAATTCCAACTAGAAAGAGTTACATAGACATAACTCATGTAAAAACAATTGTTGTGATAAAAGGGAACAAAGTACTCGGATTATATTAACGCGAGGTTGTTTCCCGATGACCAGTTAATCAATAACCAACCCAAATCCTTCCCGTGATATCTCGGTTGTTAACAACACCAAGAACGTACGCTTAAGACTAGAAATTGGTAAATTAATCAACACGCTACAAACAATTATTCAAACATCATAATAATAAAGCAAAAATACTAAATTATCATTCTAGAAATTCAAGGAAACATACACAATAGTTTGAGAAAAACCTTCACCAATAATGGTCACCAAAGGTTTTAGCCTAACATAGTTTGGTGAATCATCATAACCTTCAAGTAATTGTTCATAGGAATCAAAAACACAAACCCAATGATTAAAATTGTTCTCCAATGATTACTTGCAGCCAAAATCGCCCAAAAGTTGCTTAGAAACGTTCACAAGTGAGAGGATCCCCAAAAGACACCATAAATTCGTGTTTAATAGCGGGAGTTACAAGTTGGTGCAGGGACCACCGTACCTTGCGGTGGCTACCGTAAGGTACGGTGGGAATAAAAACTCTTACTGTAGGTAGAGACTGAACAACGATGGAAGAATTGGTGTCCTGAGGCCACCGTACCTTACGGTGGCTACCGTAAGGTACGGTAGAGCCTGTGTAATTTCCAGTTTTTTTTCTTCTTTCATTCCTCTTTATCCCGCTCCATTCCGGTCCGTTCCAAAGCCCATATTTCTTCGTTTTTAGCTCCTTTTCACACCTGCAACCAAAGTACTCGTAGTCATCCAATTCCAAGCAATATCATGATCAAATGTGGTTAATATAGGCGTTTAAAATTATAAAGGGTTGTTCCTTGAACCACCCGTCAGTAACAACAACAACAGTGGTGGTAACACGCCTGGGAACAACAATGCTACGAATGCTAGCAACAACAATGGGGCTCGTGGAAGAGCATTTATGATTGGCTCTGGAGAAGCTAGGACTAATAACAATGTCGTGACGGGTACGTGTTCCTTAAATGACACTCTCGCTTCTGTTTTATATGATATTGGTGCGGACTATAGTTTTGTGTCATCGAAACTTAGCAAACAACTAGGGATGGTTCCTACTCTTCTTGATACCCCGCACACTACAGAGTTAGCTGATGGGAAGCCTGTTGAGGTAACCCATATTCATCGTGACTGTAAGTTTGAGCTAGATGGGCAATTGTTTGCCATCGACCTTCTACCTATCACCCTAGGAAGCTTTGATCTCGTGGTTGGCATGGACTGGTTGTCCAAGCAACACGCTGAAATTCTCTGTCAGGAGAAGATTGTTCGTATCCCCCTCCCAAGTGGAGAACTTTTATCTATACAGGGTGATCGTGGTGGTGCCATGGTGGGCATCATCTCCTTCTTGAAAGCCCAGAAGTGTATTCGAAAGGGCTGTCCAGCCATTCTGGCTAACATATCGGAAACTCGAGATGAAACTGAAACTAAGATTGAGGACATCCCAGTAGTCCGAGATTTCCCAGATGTTTTTCCAGAGGAACTACCTGGACTTCCACCTGTTCATCAAGTGGAGTTTCAGATTGATCTAGCACCAGGAGCAACTCCAGTTGCACGCACACCATACCGCCTAGCACCAGGCGAACTTCAAGAACTATCTACCCAACTCCAAGAGCTATTGGATAGGGGTTTCATTTTGTAACAACCGGCAAAATTAAGGTAATTCCGTACTAATTAATTAAACGCGATTAACGTAATTAAACGTAATTATGTGTTGATTGTTTAACTGAGGCCTTAGAAAGATAGAAGTTCCCAAATAATGCATAGGAATGCATAAGTTTAATGGCAAAGCATGATAGGATCGTGCGCAAGCAAATCTATCCGGTATGGACACTGGCGATTACCCGGTAAAAAATTTAATAAGCGAAACGAACCCCGGACACCCGGAATATAAAATAAATAATATTTTCACAAAATATAATGAGTTTTGGAAACCCAAAGCCATACGAGAAAGCTTATTGTACAAATCTCCCGGTAACGAATAAAGTGCGCGTACCGCACCCGATACGCGCGTAACACGAAATTTCACCCGACAAAAGCCGAAATAAATTATCAGTAATTTAACTGGGAAAAAGTTAAGGAATATTAATGGTATTTTAATATTCGGGTGACACGCGGTTAAAAGCCCAAGAATACCCGGACGGTACCCGAACCAAGTGACTTAAACATAATATTGGACAATATTTGGCAAGGTGGACCCCACCCAAGAGACCAAGGGGCCGGCCATGGCCCACCCAAGGAGTAAAACTCTTAATAATCCCCTTTGACCCTTCACCTCCTTAAAAACTCAATGATTAGTGAGATACACAATAATATTAATGCATGGATTAGCATTGGATAAAAATTGACAAATCCCCTTCCCTCTCTCTCTTAAACTCGGCCAAACACCCTCCTAAATCTCCCAAAGATTTCATTTGTAATCTTACTAAATCCTTCCATATCTTCCATAATCTAGCTAAGATATTGAGTGATCTTGGAGATTTGAAAGAAGATTATATAGATACATACATACACCCACTTGAAGCAAAACACAAAAATTTCTTCTCCTCTTTTCTTCTTGGCCGTGGGTTTACACCCCTACATTAACAATTCTCTTTCAATTTTTATACTTCCAAATCACCTCTAGATCATCATCCTTCAAAACCCCTATGTGTGTTCAAGAGCTTGGAGCTTAACCCATTGGAAGAACACATTAAACCTCACCCAAATCCAAGGTTTTTGTCTTCCCTAGCCTTGAGCTAGTAGTAAGTATTACATTGTTTTTATTCTTAGATGTTCATGTTTTGTGCTATTGAAAGCAAGTTGTACCTTGATGGGTAATAAAATGGATTTTATAAAGTTAATGTGTTTTGTTAGAATAAAAATGGAAGAATAATAATAACTTAGATGAATCTTGGATTATACTAATAAATGTAATATTTGGAGAAAATATGATGAAATGTACATACACTTAAGAAAGTTGATGATTTGGGTATGATTAATGAGAAGGACTTGAATGAGATGGAAGATGATTTTAATCATCATAAGATGATAAGTTAATAACAAAAGTGGATTAAAATGGGTTAAATAACCATAGATGAAAAAGTTCCATATTCAAAGTCCACTCACTTGAATAAGTGAAAAATTGATATTTTGGATAAAAGTATGGAACAAACATGTTAATGGCATCTACAATGGATTATAAGATCATTAAAAGTGAAATGAAGTAAAAACAATTAAGCATTAAGAAAATGGGTCTTCAAAGTCCACTAAAATGGAAGAGAAACACTAACCTTGCAAGATGAAATGAAAAATGCAACAAAAAGGACAAATATTAGAACTTGGAAAGTCAAGGGACTAAAATATGTATTTTAGAAACTTTAGTCCAAAAATGCATCAACAAAGAGTTCGGTGTCAAAAGCATAAATAATAGCTTTCCAATTGTAGTTTTTGACAATCATGAGACACTTACTTGTGTAAACTAAAAGAAGCATTTTTATAAAAATGGAAGTTTTATAAAAATAAAAGAAGTAACACAAGGATTTTATAAAAATAAGATTTTATAAAATATTAGTAAAGACTTGGGAAAACTTGTACAAAAAAATGGATACTTTATTATTTAAATGGGAATATAAAAGTATCGGAAGCATTTTTGGATTACAAGTTGGACAAGTTGGGCTAAACATACAAAGTATACTTTTCACAAAAACGCGCAACGGAAACAAATATGAAAAACGCTAACTAACGAACTTAGTTACATGAGCTAACGTAAACGGACATATAAGAAAAATGCCATTGCGGCAAGATGAAAATAAATATATATATTTTAAGAGATAAAATATATATGACAAGGGTGAAACGTGCGTAACACTTTCCTAAGTGTAGAAAGAATATTCGTGGGAAAGGAAAAACACAACGTAACGAATTAAAAACGCTAAAACGACACAAGTAGTATCCACGCGATGGTATATGTACATATGCCCGTTTCGACGAAATTCTAGTATATCTATTTGAATGGGAAAATAGATATGCGAGAAGGAAAAACCGAGACGAGTAGGTGAAATATATCTACGAACGTGTGAATACCGACAAAATCCTAGTACATTTATTTAAATGGGAAAATAAATGTACGGTGTGGTGAGTCTAGTCGGGCGTTAAGAATATGTTACCGAACGACAAGAACTTAGCATATTTATTTAAATGGGAAAATAAATATGTGGCAAAGTGAGTCGGGTCGAATGAAAGAAATCACATTATATCGAGCGAAACGATCCTAAGTATAATTATTTAAATGGGAAAATAATTATACGTTGGGTAGAATCGTGTCGAGAATAATAGTGTACAAGTCACAAAGAATATTAATAAGAATAATATACGACTTACAAGGAAAGGGTAATCCATCGCCATTGAACCTAGGATACGAAACTATTAAACGGGAATTGGGATAAAGACGTGGTCGGGAAGTTGGGTGTACAACTTGCCAAGGCACATACACTATAGGTGTGGTGACTTATACGCCTAGAACATTTATAGGTGCGGGATCACAAACTTTACTATTCTCTTCTTTGAGCCGAGCACAGTTACAGGTGAGTCTCACGGCCCCATTTCTAAACTATTTAACGTTTTTACGGGGGAAAGATATGTTGGGATTTGTATGACGGGTTGGATGCTTGAGTTATGATCGCCACTCGGGGTTGAGACCTCCCCACTATAATCATTAATTCAGGAAAGAGAAACCAAAGGAATATTTGGATAGTACTATTGGTGCCTGACAAGGCCCACCCCTAATCGATAGCGTCGATTATGCATCGGCGTATGCCTGGGGTGCACGTATTCTGAAATCAAGTCGTAGGAATACCGAGTAACGACTTGGGGCGGGGGGCATTGTTAATTGTCTTGGTTTGGTTATAGGCTCAAGTAAATTGTAGGACTTTGCAACTCCTATAAATGTCATAACAAGGATATTCCCACTTAATAAAGTTTATTAAATCAAAACCTGTGAACTCACCAATATTTATATATTGACGCTTTTCAAACATATCTTTCAGGTAATTGACTGATGATGGTTAACGTGGCAAGCAGGGTTGGGGGAATCTCCAAGTCGGGCGTTGGATGTCATGAAGGGGTCTCATCTCTCTATCCCAAGGACTTCGGGATATAGGGAGGAGCCTCCTTATTTATTTCAAAAACAATTTAAGATTTTGTACGAATAATTTGACATGATTAACGGCGTTGAATAAATGCCCGTTTGTTTAATTACTATTGTGGTTTGCATTAATCTTGGCTTAATCCTCTTGAACCGCCGCGCCACGTGTTTCCGCCTTAGGCGTGGTGTGACAGAAAGTGGTATCAGAGCCAAGGTTATAGTGAATTAGCATTTTTAAAATATAAACTATAACCGGATTTGGTTCAAAAGATAAAGCTTTCAAAATAAATGCGAAAACGCAATAAACTAATTTTTCCAACGACCATTTGAGTATGTGGAGATTCCGACCAAGCTAGCCATGGGTAAGAATACGTGTTATTGTAGTATTAGAAGGTTAGGAAGAGTACCGTAGATGTGTGCCTTAACTATCTAACGAATAATACTTAAATATTAGTACGGTTCTTTTGCCAGGATGTCAGACGCAGGGAGCGTAGCACCGAGCTACGACAGTAGCATTCAGATCATCCCAGCACCGCCAGCAGAGCCGATCGAGGTTGTGGTACTCGATCCTGAGGATGACGACATGGAGGTTGACGCCGCCATAGAGGGCGCAGACGGAGACAGCTCCGACGAGACGGACCCGAGCGAGGACCCAGCGTGGGCCCCCGCTGGAGGCGACGTGGCCGTCGTGGCCGACCTACCGATGGCCGAGGCACCACAGGCTGACTTGCCTCTAGTGCCATTCCAGGCAGCACCACTGCCAGCACTTCCCCTCCGAGCCGTCAGGGACTTCCCTGTAGGCTGTGCAGGTCCATCGAGGCCTGTCCCCACGCAGTCGGAGACCGTTGAATCTCCATACGACCGACACGCACCTGTCGATCGCGAGCCCTTACCCACCCCACTTATCCCCGTTCCCTCGGGCATGAGGCTCGTGCCCGTTTCCCGAGGACACAACGGGTGGATCTCGGATGACTCCGATGATGAGTCGACCGCATCGGTAGAGCACATTGCTGTGCCGATCCCACCAGCAGACCAGGAGGAGCACGTCGCTCCGATGATAGGGCATGCCACCACTGCCCCAGCCGCCCTACCCGCCATACCCGAGCCCGTACCACAGGATGGGCCAGCTTCTACTGGGCACATCCTTGAGGGCAGCTCAGCCCGTAGCTCTGAGCTGCACCGAGCAGGTTTGGCAGCTCACGCCACTGCTAGCCCTCCCACCCCTACCACCGTGATATCCGCTCCAGAGTGGGTCGCTGTCACACAGCCCCTCATGGTCCCACTCGCCGAGCTTATAGTCCCCTCACCAGTATCCATGACGCTACCCATCACCACCTTTCCCACACTACCACCCCTACCTGAGATGCTCCCTACACCACCACCTGCACCATTCACTATGGATGCAGGAGCCCCTTTTCTGATACCCCCACTTGCACCGTATACTCTAGGTGCGGGAGACCCATACCAGGTACCACCCTATTTCTTCACCGGATTACCGGGCTTTGCCCCACCCTTTACACCCCTTCCCATACCCGATATCGTCGGCCCATCCCAGCCGACGTATACTGACATCCCTGGGCCGTCGCAGCCCCACGGGATGGCCCCACTGTCGGGACCAGCATGGTCCACGGTGATCTCCTTGGAGAGAGATTTCCAGACTCTCACCGACACGGTGCAGCGCACCGTGAGTCATATGGAGCAGCAGGCCCAGCTCATGTGGGCCAGGATCATCGATGCCAGAGATGCGCTGGCACATTATGCTGAGGAGTTGCTGAGCATGGACGCTCATTGTGGGATTACGGGCGACGCACACTTTGCGCATCGCCAATTCTTGTACGATCGCATTATGGCGATTAGTATGACCATTAGCATGTGCGCACCCCAGTATCAGTACCCGCCGCCGCCGCCACCACAGTAGCGATACTTCAGAGACGCTTGGGGGATCACCTACGGACATAGTAGTAGTAGTATGATAGCACAGCATGGGTTATAGCACCCATCTGCATTTTTGCCTAGCCGAGCGGGATTGTGCCGGTATATGACATTATATTTCTAGTGTATTTCAAAAGAGCAATGTATGAGGAATGTATCCTCGGTTTTTGTTATTATGAACAAATCATTGTACTCGTGGTATTGAAATGAATGAAAAATTTTGTTATGGTAAAATATGTGTTATGATTGTCTACGATTATTATTACCTGTTCTGGATATATTGTGATTGTGTGATGTTGTTATGGTGATTATTGTGTTCGTGTGTTGTGTTGTTGTTTATACCTTATGTATGACGATATTGTATGAATGATCGCCAAATTAACCTTTGATAATGATTATTGAAGAAAAATGGCACCAGCCACCCGAAGCAACAGTGGAAACGAAAGACTACCCACGACACCCGAGGAGCTTGAAACCCTAGTTTCGGGACGCATCGCCCAAGCTCTCGCGGAACACAATGCCACACGCACCGAAAGGTCGCGAGATCGAACAGGGAGTGACCGACGCGAAACCTCCCCTACCGGTAAGAAGACTTCGAATATATGCAACAGGAGTTTTCATAAAACTCCTACCTCATAATAACATGTTACTTTATTATTGCAGAAACGGCCTCGCGAGAGCGTGGCTGCACGTTCAAAGCTTTTCTGGACTGCAAACCGCTCAACTTCAGTGGCACTGAAGGTTCTGTCGGACTAGTCAAGTGGTTCGAGAAAACCGAAGCGGTGATTCGTATCAGCAGCTGTACCCCGCGACAGGCTGTCATGTACGCCACTAACCTGTTTCTGGACCAAGCTCTAACATGGTGGAACAACCAAGTGCAAACACTGGGAGACGATGCTGCTTACTCCTTGTCATGGTTGGAGTTGAAGGAACTAATGATCGCCAAGTACTGCCCGGCAAGTGAAGTGCAGAAGCTAGAGACTGGGTTCTGGAACCTCACCATGGTTGGATCGGACGTAGCTGGGTACACGTCCAGGTTTCATGATCTCTCTCGCTTGGTCACCCCGGAAAGCAAGAAGGTGGAAAGATACCTATTCGGACTGGCACCACAGATACGCGGCATGGTCACTGCTTCCAAACCTACGACCATGCGCGAAGCTATCGACCTCGCCTTAAGCCTCACTGAAGACGCCATTCGAATGGGCACCCTAATCCGAAAAGTATCAGGACTGAAACTTACTGAGTCCAGCAGTGTTGAGGGTAAGAATCTGGGTACGAGTTCAGCCGTTGGGTCAAGCGAACAGGGAAACAAGCCAAGGTTTGGGAAGCGTAAGCGCGATGAGAGGAAAAAGGATGGATCATCAGGAGGTTCAGGAAAGAAAGGAAAAGGGTATGTGGCCACTGGACGTGGAAACAATGGAAAGCAAGGTTACCAGGGCAAGAACGAAGTGATCTGCGGTAAGTGCCGTCGTTCTGGGCACAAGACAGAAGACTGCAGGTCAGGAGCGCCAAAGAACGGAGGAGCGAGGCCCTGTTTCTCATGTGGATCGCTCGATCATTGGAAGAGGGATTGCCCCAAACTCAACAACCAAGCCCGTGGGCGGGCATTCGTGATTGGTGCCAGTGATGCACGACAAGACCCTAATGTGGTCACTGGTACGTTCCCTCTAAATGGTCATTATGCTTCAGTATTGTTTGATAGTGGCGCCGATTTTAGCTTCGTATCTGTCGAATTTAAAAGATTACTTGGACTAAAAACTAGAAAGCTAGACACACCATACTCTATAGAACTGGCTAACGGTAAGACTATAGAAACTCGAGAAGTAGCAAAGGATTGTAAGTTGGATCTCTGTGGTCACGAGTTTGGCATTGATCTATTGCCAGTCGTACTGGGTAGCTTTGACATAGTTGTTGGCATGGATTGGCTATCCGCACACCGCGCCGTCGTTGTTTGCAACGACAAAGTGATTCAAGTTCCCCTCGCAAGCGGTGAAACCCTATCGATCCAAGGGGAAAGGCGTGGAACGCCGTTGAGAATTATCACCAGCATGAAAGCCAGGAAGTGTCTAAGGAAAGGTCTCATCGCATTCTTGGCACACGTAGTAGATAAGAAGGCCGACGAGCGAAAGTTAGAAGACATTCCAATAGCCAGAGACTTTCCAGATGTGTTCCCAGAAGATTTGCCGGGACTGCCACCACCCCGACAAGTCGAGTTCCGCATCGACCTTGTTCCAGGAGCTGCACCCGTAGCGCGATCGCCATATCGCCTAGCTCCTTCTGAGATGCAGGAACTGTCTGGGCAACTGCAGGAGTTGTTGGACAAAGGTTTCATAAGACCAAGCTTCTCACCCTAGGGAGCTCCCGTCTTATTTGTAAAGAAGAAGGATGGCACTTTTCGAATGTGCATTGACTATCGAGAACTGAACAAGCTAACCATTAAAAATCGCTATCCTCTTCCCAGGATCGACGATTTGTTTGACCAACTTCAAGGATCCAGTTTCTACTCCAAGATTGATCTAAGGTCCGGCTAACATCAGTTGCGTATCCAAGAAGAAGACGTGCCAAAAACAGCATTCAGGACTCGTTATGGGCACTATGAGTTTCTGGTTATGCCATTCGGTTTAACCAACGCACCAGCTGTTTTCATGGATTTGATGAATCGCGTGTGTAAGCCATACTTGGACAAATTTGTCATTGTCTTCATTGATGATATCTTGATCTACTCACGCACTAAGGAAGAACACGAGGATCATCTTCGGTTAATCCTCGAGGTACTACGCAAGGAGAAGCTCTATGCTAAGTTCTCGAAATGTGACTTTTGGATTCGAGAGGTTCACTTCTTAGGCCACGTAGTGAATGAAAAGGGTATACATGTCGATCCCGCCAAGATCGAAGCAATCAAGAATTGGGACGCCCCTAGAACTCCTACTGAAGTACGACAATTTCTTGGCCTTGCGGGTTACTGCAGAAGGTTCATCGAGAACTTTTCTAAGATAGCACAGTCTTTAACCATGCTAACCCAAAAGGATAAGAAGTTCGAATGGACGGAAAAGCAAGAAGCAGCATTTCAATTGCTAAAGGATAAGTTATGTGGCGCCCCGATACTATCACTCCCCGATGGTACGGAAGACTTCGTGGTTTACTGTGACGCCTCTCATCAGGGATTGGGTTGTGTATTGATGCAACGAGAGAAGGTCATAGCATATGCTTCCATACAACTAAAACTCCACGAGAAGAATTACACCACGCACGACCTGGAATTGGGAGCCGTGGTATTCGCACTCAAGATATGGAGACATTATCTATACGGAACCAAGTGTACAATCTTCACCGATCATAAAAGTTTGCAGCACATCTTTGACCAAAAGGAATTGAACATGCGACAACGGCGATGGGTCGAGTTATTGAACGATTACGATTGTGAGATAAAGTACCATCCCGGGAAGGCGAACGTTGTAGCCGACGCCTTGAGTCGCAAGGAACGGGTTAAGCCATTGCGTGTCCGAGCCTTGGGTCTAGCCATCCACACGAACCTGACTGACCGGATTCGTGAAGCTCAAACTAACGCTCTTAAACCCGAGAATCTCAAAGGTGAAAGATTGCAGAAGATGGTTGATTCACTAGAGCCAAAAGCGGATCAAGCCCTGTATTTCATGAGGATTTGGGTACCAGTGTATGGTAGATTGCGTGAACTAGTATTAGCCGAAGCCCACAGTTCGCGATATTCGGTCCACCCTGGAGCAGACAAGATGTTCCATGATTTGAAGGAATTTTACTGGTGGCCAAATTTCAAAAGAGATATAGCGGCGTATGTTGCGCGATGCTTGACTTGCGCGAAGGTCAAAGCCGAGCATCAGAGACCATCCGGTTTGCTCCAGCAACCGGAAATACCAGAATGGAAATGGGAACGGATTACTATGGATTTCATTACCAAGTTACCCAAGACAACAAGCGGCCATGACATGATCTGGGTAATCGTTGATCGATTGACAAAATCCGCACACTTCCTCCCGATTCGCGAAACGGATAAGTTGGAGAAACTGACCCGTTTGTACATTAAGGAAGTAGTGTCGAAGCACGGTGTACCTATTTCCATCATCTCCGATCGAGATAGTCGTTTCACCTCAAGATATGGGGAAAGTTTGAATGAAGCCCTCGGTACTCGCCTTGACATGAGTACCGCATATCATCCACAAACCGATGGTCAGAGTGAACGGACCATCCAGACGTTGGAAGATATGCTACGAGCATGCGCAATCGATTTCAGCGGTAATTGGGACACGCACTTGCCACTGGTAGAGTTTTCGTATAACAACAGTTACCACACGAGCATTCAAGCTGCACCTTTTGAAGCTCTATATGGACGCAAGTGTAGATCGCCTCTATGTTGGGCTGAAGTTGGAGAAAAGCAACTCACCGGGCCCGAAATTGTTCAAGAGACAACGGATAAGGTCTTTCTGATAAGAGAACGTCTCAAAGCGGCACGTGACCGGCAGAAAAGCTACGCAGATATGAGGCGAAAGCCTTTGGAATTTCAAGTCGGAGACAGGGTCCTACTAAAGGTGTCACCTTGGAAAGGTGTCGCGCGCTTTGGGAAGCGCGGAAAACTGAACCCACGATATGTTGGACCGTTCGAAATCCTGTCCAGAGTAGGCCCCGTAGCATACAAGCTCAAATTACCACAAGAACTTAACGGTGTACATGACACGTTCCACGTGTCGAACTTGAAGAAGTGCTTATCCGACGAAACTCTCATCATCCCCGCAGACGAAATCCACATTGACAACAAGTTACACTTCGTCGAAGAACCAATCGAAGTAACCGATTGGAAGGTCCAAAAGTTAAGACGCAGTAAGATCAGATTGGTCAAAGTGCGTTGGAATGCCAAGCGTGGACCGGAGTTCACGTGGGAAAGGCTGGATCGGATGAAGCAAAAGTATCCCGCCCTATTCGAGAAGACCCCTATACCGGAGAGCTCGAAGTGAATTCCGGGACGGAATTCTCTTAACGGGGGGAGAATGTAACAACCGGCAAAATTAAGGTAATTCCGTACTAATTAATTAAACGCGATTAACGTAATTAAACGTAATTAAACGTAATTATGTGTTGATTGTTTAACTGAGGCCTTAGAAAGATAGAAGTTCCCAAATAATGCATAGGAATGCATAAGTTTAATGGCAAAGCATGATAGGATCGTGCGCAAGCAAATCTATCAGGTATGGACACTGGCGATTACCCGGTAAAAAATTTAATAAGCGAAACGAACCCCGGACACTCGGAATATAAAATAAATAATATTTTCACAAAATATAATGAGTTTTGGAAACCCAAAGCCATACGTGAAAGCTTATTGTACAAATCTCTCGGTAACGAATAAAGTGCGCGTACCGCACCCGATACGCGCGTAACACGAAATTTCACCCGACAAAAGCCGAAATAAATTATCAGTAATTTAACTGGGCAAAAGTTAAGGAATATTAATGGTATTTTAATATTCGGGTGACACGCAGTTAAAAGCCCAAGAATACCCGGACGGTACCCGAACCAAGTGACTTAAACATAATATTGGACAATATTTGGCAAGGTGGACCCCACCCAAGAGACCAAGGGGCCGGCCATGGCCCACCCAAGGAGTAAAACTCTTAATAATCCCCTTTAACCCTTCACCTCCTTAAAAACTCAATGATTAGTGAGATACACAATAATATTAATGCATGGATTAGCATTGGATAAAAATTGACAAATCCCCTTCCCTCTCTCTCTTAAACTCGGCCAAACACCCTCCTAAATCTCCCAAAGATTTCATTTGTAATCTTACTAAATCCTTCCATATCTTCCATAATCTAGCTAAGATATTGAGTGATCTTGGAGATTTGAAAGAAGATTATATAGATACATACATACACCCACTTGAAGCAAAACACAAAAATTTCTTCTCCTCTTTTCTTCTTGGCCGTGGGTTTACACCCCTACATTAACAATTCTCTTTCAATTTTTATACTTCCAAATCACCTCTAGATCATCATCCTTCAAAACCCCTATGTGTGTTCAAGAGCTTGGAGCTTAACCCATTGGAAGAACACATTAAACCTCACCCAAATCCAAGGTTTTTGTCTTCCCTAGCCTTGAGCTAGTAGTAAGTATTACATTGTTTTTATTCTTAGATGTTCATGTTTTGTGCTATTGAAAGCAAGTTGTACCTTGATGGGTAATAAAATGGATTTTATAAAGTTAATGTGTTTTGTTAGAATAAAAATGGAAGAATAATAATAACTTAGATGAATCTTGGATTATACTAATAAATGCAATATTTGGAGAAAATATGATGAAATGTACATACACTTAAGAAAGTTGATGATTTGGGTATGATTAATGAGAAGGACTTGAATGAGATGGAAGATGATTTTAATCATCATAAGATGATAAGTTAATAACAAAAGTGGATTAAAATGGGTTAAATAACCATAGATGAAAAAGTTCCATATTCAAAGTCCACTCACTTGAATAAGTGAAAAATTGATATTTTGGATAAAAGTATGGAACAAACATGTTAATGGCATCTAGAATGGATTATAAGATCATTAAAAGTGAAATGAAGTAAAAACAATTAAGCATTAAGAAAATGGGTCTTCAAAGTCCACTAAAATGGAAGAGAAACACTAACCTTGCAAGATGAAATGAAAAATGCAACAAAAAGGACAAATATTAGAACTTGGAAGGTCAAGGGACTAAAATATGTATTTTAGAAACTTTAGTCCAAAAATGCATCAACAAAGAGTTCGGTGTCAAAAGCATAAATAATAGCTTTCCAATTGTAGTTTTTGACAATCATGAGAAACTTACTTGTGTAAACTAAAAGAAGCATTTTTATAAAAATGGAAGTTTTATAAAAATAAAAGAAGTAACACAAGGATTTTATAAAAATAAGATTTTATAAAATATTAGTAAAGACTTGGGAAAACTTGTACAAAAAAATGGATACTTTATTATTTAAATGGGAATATAAAAGTATCGGAAGCATTTTTGGATTACAAGTTGGACAAGTTGGGCTAAACATACAAAGTATACTTTTCATAAAAACGCGCAACGGAAACAAATATGAAAAACTCTAACTAACGAACTTAGTTACATCAGCTAACGTAAACGGACATATAAGAAAAATGCCATTGCGGCAAGATGAAAATAAATATATATATATTTTAAGAGATAAAATATATATGACAAGGGTGAAACGTGCGTAACACTTTCCTAAGTGTAGAAAGAATATTCGTGGGAAAGGAAAAACACAACGTAACGAATTAAAAACGCTAAAACGACACAAGTAGTATCCACGCGATGGTATATGTACATATGCTCGTTTCGACGAAATTCTAGTATATCTATTTGAATGGGAAAATAGATATGCGAGAAGGAAAAACCGAGACGAGTAGGTGAAATATATCTACGAACGTGTGAATACCGACAAAATCCTAGTACATTTATTTAAATGGGAAAATAAATGTACGGTGTGGTGAGTCTAGTCGGGCGTTAAGAATATGTTACCGAACGACAAGAACTTAGCATATTTATTTAAATGGGAAAATAAATATGTGGCAAAGTGAGTCGGGTCGAATGAAAGAAATCACATTATATCGAGCGAAACGATCCTAAGTATAATTATTTAAATGGGAAAATAATTATACGTTGGGTAGAATCGTGTCGAGAATAATAGTGTACAAGTCACAAAGAATATTAATAAGAATAATATACGACTTACAAGGAAAGGGTAATCCATCGCCATTGAACCTAGGATACGAAACTATTAAACGGGAATTGGGATAAAGACGTGGTCGGGAAGTTGGGTGTACAACTTGCCAAGGCACATACACTATAGGTGTAGTGACTTATACGCCTAGAACATTTATAGGTGCGGGATCACAAACTTTACTATTCTCTTCTTTGAGCCGAGCACAGTTACAGGTGAGTCTCACGGCCCCATTTCTAAACTATTTAACGTTTTTACGGGGGAAAGATATGTTGGGATTTGTATGACGGGTTGGATGCTTGAGTTATGATCGCCACTCGGGGTTGAGACCTCCCCACTATAATCATTAATTCAGGAAAGAGAAACCAAAGGAATATTTGGATAGTACTATTGGTGCCTGACAAGGCCCACCCCTAATCGATAGCGTCGATTATGCATCGGCGTATGCCTGGGGTGCACGTATTCTGAAATCAAGTCGTAGGAATACCGAGTAACGACTTGGGGCGGGGGGCATTGTTAATTATCTTGGTTTGGTTATAGGCTCAAGTAAATTGTAGGACTTTGCAACTCCTATAAATGTCATAACAAGGATATTCCCACTTAATAAAGTTTATTAAATCAAAACCTGTGAACTCACCAATATTTATATATTGATGATTTTCAAACATATCTTTCAGGTAATTGACTGATGATGGTTAACGTGGCAAGCAGGGTCGGGGGAATCTCCAAGTCGGGCGTTGGATGTCATGAAGGGGTCTCATCTCTCTATCCCAAGGACTTCGGGATATAGGGAGGAGCCTCCTTATTTATTTCAAAACAATTTAAGATTTTGTACGAATAATTTGACATGATTAACGGCGTTGAATAAATGCCCGTTTGTTTAATTACTATTGTGGTTTGCATTAATCTTGGCTTAATCCTCTTGAACCATCGCGCCACGTGTTTCCGCCTTAGGCGTGGTGTGACACATTTGACCTAGTTCTTCGCCATGGGGAGCCCAGTTCTGTTTGTTAAGAAGAAGGATGGGAGTTTCCGCATGTGTATTGATTATCGGGAGTTGAATAAAGTGACGGTTAAGAACCGCTACCCTTTGCCTCGTATTGATGACTTGTTCGACCAGCTACAAGGGTCGAGTTACTATTCTAAGATCGACTTGAGGTTAGGATACCATCAACTGAGAGTCCGAGAGGAGGATGTGGCGAAGACAGCCTTTCGAACTCGTTATGGACATTATGAGTTTTTGGTAATGCCATTTGGGCTAACCAATGCACCGGCTGTGTTCATGGATCTAATGAACCGCGTGTGCAAGCCTTATTTGGACAAATTCGTCATAGTGTTCATAGATGACATATTGATTTATTCCAAGAGCAGGGAAGAGCACGAGCAACATCTGCAGCTGATCTTGGAACTCTTGAGAAATGAGCAGCTGTATGCGAAATTCTCTAAATGTGACTTCTGGATTCGTGAAGTCCAGTTTCTAGGACATGTGGTTAACGAGGCAGGAATACATGTCGATCCTGCCAAGATTGATGCTATTAAAAAGTGGGAGGCTCCTAAGACTCCTACAGAGGTACGCCAGTTTCTTGGTCTTGCGGGATATTATCGCAGATTCATTGAGGGATTCTCTAAGATCGCTCAACCCCTCACTGCTTTAACACAGAAGGGTATCATTTACATGTGGGGAGATGCCCAAGAATCTGCTTTTCAATTATTAAAGGCGAAGCTTTGCAGTGCACCTATACTATCACTACCTGAGGGTACAGAGGACTTCGTAGTGTACTGTGATGCGTCCATCCAAGGGTTAGGGTGTGTGCTGATGCAGCGTTATAAGGTGATCGCGTATGCTTCATGTCAATTGAAGGTTCATGAGAAGAATTACACCACCCATGACTTGGAACTGGGAGCAGTGGTTTTTGCTCTAAAGATCTGGAGGCATTATCTCTATGGGACGAAGTGTACGATTTACACTGACCACAAGAGCCTCCAACACATATTCGATCAGAAGGAGCTAAACATGCGACATCGTCGATGGGTCGAGCTTCTGAATGATTATGACTGTGCCATCAAATATCATCCAGGGAAAGCTAATGTAGTAGCTGATGCCCTTAGTCGTAAGGAAACGAAACCCAAACGGGTGCGAGCTTTACAACTCACTATACATTCTAATCTTCCTGATAAGATACGTGAAGCCCAGGGCGAGGCTTTGAAAGAAGAAAACATCGGGCTTGAAACATTACATGGTGCTGATAAGCACTTGGAACTGAAGACGGATGGTCTTCAATACTTTATGAATCGAATCTGGATACCACGTTTCAGGGATCTCAGACAACTGGTGCTCGATGAAGCTCACACCTCTCGCTATTTGGTACATCTTGTTCGGACAAGATGTACCAAGATCTCAAAACTCTTTACTGGTGGCCAAACATGAAAGCGGAGATAGCCACTTATGTTACTAAGTGCTTGACTTATGCGAAGGTTAAGATTAAATATCAGAAACCTTCAGGCCTGCTCCAGCAACCAGAAATCCCTATGTGGAAATGGGATGGAATTTCTATGGACTTTATCACAAAGCTCCCTAGGACGCCAATTGGCCATAACGTGATTTGGGTTATTGTTGATCGTTTAACCAAATCGGCACATTTTCTGGCAATAAAGGAAACCGACTCGCTGGAGAAACTAGCCAATCTCTACATCAAGGAGATAGTCTCTAGGCATGGGGTGCCTACTTCTATCATATCTGATCGTGATGCGCGATTCACTTCTCACTTTTGGACTACTCTTCAAAACGCTTTAGGGACTCGCTTAGATATGAGCACAACCTATCACCCACAGACAGATGGACAGAGTGAACGTACCATCCAAACATTGGAAGATCTGCTACGAGCGTGCGTGGTGGATTTTGGCAACAGTTGGGATAAGCACTTGCCTTTGATTGAATTCTCGTATAACAACAGTTACCACACTTCGATTCAGTGTGCGCCTTTTGAGGAACTTTATGGACGCAAGTGTAGGTCTCCCATCTGCTGGACTGAAGTTGGGGATAGCCAGCTAACAGGTCCCGAACTCGTGCACGAAACTTCCGAGAAGATAGTGCAAATCAGAAACCGGATGGCTGCTGCTCGTGATTGACAGAAAAGTTACGCTCATAAGCGTAGGAAACCTTTGGAGTTCCAGGTTGGGGACAAGGTACTATTAAAGGTGTCACCTTGGAAGGGTGTGATACGCTTTGGAAAACGGGGAAAGTTGAACTGACGATACATTGGACCGTTCGAGATTGTCGAAAGGATTGGTCCAGTAGCTTACAAGTTAAACTTGCCTGATGAACTCAGTGGAGTCCATAATGTATTCCACGTATCAAACCTAAAGAAATGCCTATCGGATACGACACCGGTAGTGCCACTGGAGGAGATCCAGGTGGACGACCAGCTACGATTCGTGGAAGAACCAGTGGAGATTCTTGAGCAGGGCGTCAAGAAACTCAGGTAGAGCACTATACCTATTGTTAAGGTACGATGGAATTCCCGTCTAGGACAGGAATATATGTGGGAGCGCAGAGATCATATGCGGCTCAAATATCCACACCTATTTACTGAACATGAACCTGTGCATAGATCAAACGCCGAACATAAAGCAGCTCGCTCAAAGTGAATTTCGGGGCAAAATTCCTTTCAACTTGGGGATGATGTGACATCCGGGAACCAAGCACACTTTTTCTAGTTGTCTTTACTGTTTACTTACTGAATTTCGGGACGAAATTCTTTTCAACTTGGAGATGATGTGATACCCCGCAATTTCAGGATCTCACTTTAACTAAACTCTAGTTACATTCCTTGCATTCTACTTAACTAGGGTTAGCTAGATAGGACACACATTGCACAGTTATAGGTTAATAACTGTATGAAGTGGTAATTCGGGGAATTACCATACTGTATACATGATTAGTGAACCTCGGGCGTTGGTGAACAATGAAGTTAAATAATTGTGAATTAATTAATTGAGATTAATTGCAATTACATGCTTCTATGATACTCTGTGAAACTATGTGCAAATTGTATGTGATTACGTGAACTTAAACCGAATACACTAATAAAAACCATAATGGATGGACCATTAGGATGGTTGGGGTCTTAACACATGGGGTTACACTTGTTATGGTCCGAAATAGCGAAAACATCGAAGGAAACAGGCCGGGCAACGAAGCAGGACACCCGGAGCGAGCCGGGGAGCTGTGAGCGGCCGCTCACAAGCTCCGCGTGGCCGCTCACGCGGCACTGACGAAACCTATTTGCCTTAAACATCTATTTAAGCAATCTTAAGCCTCATACAACCCCTAAACTCAACCCTAATCGCCCCCTACTGCCCTATTACGAAATATTAACCCCTAAACACCTGCTAAGGCACAAGAACATCGATCGGGAAGCTTCAAGAGCATTCAGTTGATTGTTTCGAGGAGCTTGGGGTATAATCTTTAATCTATTTTGTTTTAATCTTCTTAATATGTTATAAAAACCTTATAACTAAGTTTGTCCAGATCTGAAACCTTTTTATAAAGATTAAAAACTTGAAGTTTAAAAAGATTGAATGGGTTAAACATGATCCTATGTGATTAGTAATATGATAGGTTGCTTGTTGCCCAAGTTTGTGATGTGTTGATCTTTAGGGTTTATGATTTTGTGTGTGTTATGATAGGTTCTGATCATGCTAAGTCATATGAATGTTTTATGATGATTCTTGATTGTTGTTGATCGATTATACGCATACGTGAGTCGTTTAAATAAGAGTTTATGCAAGATTAAAATCTAGACAGAATGTTTGGGTCAACTTGTAGGGTCTGTTACATGAAATAAACATGATGGTTTTGAGGATTTCTTTGCATGGTCGTATTATACTTGGTCTTAGCTTTTCATAATGGGTAAAATCGAGTGATTTGGACGTCGTTTGAATAGTTTTTGGAATTTTCTTTGAATAAAGGTCAAATCAGATTTTCGGATTAACAAACTGAGTCAACTTTAAACAATCATAACTCGAGTTTTAAAAAGAATTAAGTTATGAAATTTTTACAGTAGATTAACATTGGTATAATTTGGATTTTCCAAATGGATTCATCCCGTTTGGATGAATACACAATTTTTGGGAATTTTTCTACTAACCTGACCTGTTGTGGAAATTTTCTGGACATGTCTGTGATGTACGATTTTTCATAATTTTTGTGTTTGGTTTTGAGACAAAAAAAAATATGGGTTATCAAACGAACCCCAAAGAATATTCAGTAAAACTTTGTGAGTTTAATTCGTTTGTTAAGTATTTTAAATAAATTAGTTTTCATGGCGCATAATCTGTCCTAAAAACGCAGATTGTGTATTATGTGTTTATGTGACTATTTGGAGTCCTATGTGGTATGTAATTGACATGAACTTGAATGGAACTTATATGAGATGCATAGGAAGTGTAAAACTAATCGTAACCAACATATTCACCAACGGGTCCGTAGGGTTTACTTATGCATGTAGAATCACTAGGTGTCACTTACGCGGTTTTGAACATTTAAACGTCTTGGACAAACGTGTTATATGGTGTAATGATATTACACATATACTCACTTAGTGACACGTGTATTAGGGAGTCGGTAGCACACTCTACTTTGGAATTTGGATTTACTTGCTTGCATACTAAGGTGAGTTTCACTACTCTTTTCTCAAATGCATGCGTCTCGGGTTTGAGACAACTTACTTAACTTTTTATAGTCCGGTTTGGGACTACTTTCACATCCCGGGTTTTGGGGTGCTATGACTCCTTGTGTGGGTCGGGTTTTGACTCCTTGTGTGGGTCGGGTTTTTGCTAGTTCGCAAACTTTGTCATTGATGAACTAAACCAACACTATCACTGTAAGCCCTTCACATACCGAATGAGTTACCGGGTTATGGCAAGCGGGTTATTAGTTGATAGCGCTATTAGGTCTGACAAACCTCACACCGGCTCAGGGGAGCGCGGGAGTGAACTATAACTTAACAGATTATCATTGTTGATAGGCAATGATGCAGGGCAAACTGCTCACATTTGTGACAACACGTACATTAGCAGTTCGGTATATTGGTGTTAGTTATCATGAATGGGTTAGCTACCCTTGGCATGCGATGAACTAGTGGTTACACGGTTTTTGGAACCAGCTTAATTACTTACGATTTTACTTGGTTACGTGGTTTTGGAAACTGCGCGTTTACTTACTCATCTTCTTTACTATGTGAACTCACCAACTTTATGTTGACACACGCTAGCATGCTTTTGCAGGTAACTAGGTATGGAGCACGAATAGGACATGCATCATGTTATGTCATGGGATTATGAACTCACAAACTATTTTTCTAATATTTAACTATTTACTTATGGTTTTGGGCGCGGTGTTTTGTGCAGACTTTTACTTAACTGTTTGTTATTTCGCTTCCTGGTTTGTCATGCGCAATAACGAACTAAATGGGTTGGGCATTTAGAGTCGTTCATGTGACTTATGGCTATGGGATCCTGGTTTGTCATGCACCTCGCGGTATAAACCCCGCAGTGGAAATTTGAGGGTGTGACAGGTAAGGTTTGCCTACATCCCACCCTCCCCAAACCCTACTTGTAGCGTGCTATTTGTGGGATTTACTGGCTATGGGATCCTGGTTTGTCATATTCTATTTTAAGGCATACAATTTTCTATATAGTTTAATTCAAGTCATTTTAATACTAATACTAGCAAGGTCAATAGTTCTACTTATGAGTTATGACCATGTCCTTCCATAATATTGGAATATTTTGAAAGCTATTTATTTTTCATTTGCATTGTGAAAACTTATGTAGAAGCAAAAGTTAGTTTGTATGTTCCATTGATCAGCTTTTGTACTTTCATTGATCAGAAAAAAAAACATGTAGTTAGAGCCTTGTAGTTTATTATTTGTTACATTGAAATACCTATGCTGGGATCGGCTTGTTTAAAGCCCTGTAGTTTATAATTTATATACAAAGCTCGAGTTTGGCTCATGAAAAAATTCTTAAGCTCAAGCTCGGATGGGTTATTGATTAGCTTCCGTGTGTGGGTCAAGGCAATCTGACCCATTCTGCTCCATAGTAAAAAAAAAAAAAAAAAAAAAAAGTGACTATTTGTAACCCAAAACCGTGTGTAATCTATATAATGTTGATTTTGATGGTGATACACTGAAGACTTCGAAGACAGCATCATATACCACACGCCCAAATAACGGTCGTGCATTGGTCTCTGGTCAACAGGTCAACATTTTGAGGCAACAAAGGAAGAAAAGTCAACATGCACAAGTGTGCATACAGTATGCTCGGGCGTGCACCAGATTCCTTAGCACAGAAGATTTGAGAACCGGCCAAGACTGACAAACGGTTACACCACGTGGACGTGCTCGGGCGTGCGCCTATGGTGCACAGGCGTGCGCTCAGAAAGACACCCAGTACATCAGAGACAGTACTTGGTCTGGTGCCCGGGCGTGCAAACCCATGCGCACGGGCATGCAGGGCCTGCCTCCTTGCCTATAAATAGAAGTCTTCACCCCTTATGTGAGACATCTATAATTCCACTTCTTTCTCCCACCAGGGGGCTCTCTAGTCCCAAATCATCCTTCTAAGATCATTGAGTGACCTTTAGAGCTTAGGATCACTCCATAGACACTTGTTATAGCCTACCGTTGAGAGAGAAATCCTTGAAGTTCCTCAACACCCCTAAAAATCTCTACCCAACCCTCACCATGATTTCTTGTCAAATCTATATTTGTGAGCTTGTTATAATGCCAATTCTTGGCTAAATTTCTAAGGTGTTGCTTGGGTGATGATGAACCTTGGTATGTGATTTATATAGTTTATTTTTAGTTAAAGTGGTGTTTTATGTTCTTGATAATTCATTCTACTCCTTTGTTTGATGAACTAACTAAGTAATCAACTTAGTATTTGATCTTGTAGGTGTTATTGGTAGGAAGTGGAGTGACTTATGAGTGTACCCATGACGTGTAAAAACTCATGCACTTATAAACTAATTGTTAACGAGCCCATTTGAGTGTACCCGGGACGGGAGCCTTCAAAATAACCTCAAGAACCTAAATGGTCTAAAAATTCATACCAAGTGAATCAGATCCCGAAACAACACTTTTGTTTAGATATTGATCACTCTAGGCTACTTATGTTTTTCTCACTTTTAGAACATTGCTCTGGTAACTTGAAATTGGGTAATAAAAGTCATGTCTTTGGGTTCGATACTCGGGTTTTACATAATAAAAAAAATAAAAAAAATAAAAATAAAAAAAAAATAAAAACTATACTATACACAACATGTTCACTTGCCTATTGTGAAGGTTTTAGGTAAACAAGCATTTACGTTTCTATAAATTTAAAACTTTGATAACGTTTTGGTAACAATCTGGTTTTTCTTTTGATAATTAAATTCTTAATTTTTAATATCATTGAAAAATATTTTAACTACTAAAACCAACACATCAGTTACTCTGTGGCGATTTGTCGCAATGCACACGATGCATGAATCCGTAACGGGTAAAGGAACAACTGCATCTTTTAACACCCTTCGGGAAATAGAAAAGGCAGGTAGCAAAAAATTCATAAAATTCGGTGTACTCCAAATACAGGATATTTCACTCTAATATTCATCAGATCCACATGAGCTTGGAGACACGTATTTCTATCTTTACGGGTACAGATGTTGTTTAATGCACTTCCCAAATAGACCATTCAGTAGAAGCCTGACAAATTCCGGAGATTTCCTTTGAGGGAATCATTCCCGTCAATAATATCATGAAAAGCGCAGGGTGGTCCGCAATAGGTTTCCCTAATCTGGCAAATCAAACAATTAACGTTAGGATACGACATGAAGAACGAGGTAGGAGAGAAAAGTATGAGAAATTGTCTTTGTCATCCATAATTTATAGACAAGTTCTTTCTTTAGAGTTACTTGGAGTACAAGTCAAGGAAACTTTAATTATATTATGTAAAGGATTTTATGACTATTATTCTTAGTTTTGAATTTTAATTTAGAATCATAGTATAGTTCAAATTATGTAACTTGGTTTCCAAGATAGTTTAGCCTATAATTAGTGATGGTACCTTATTATGTAATTTAACTTTTCAGCTTTTATAAATCAATAAAAGAGTCGCTGAAGCACCTACAAATCCTGTGTTGTGTGCTCGTATTTAACCGATTATTTCTAACAATTAGTATTAGAAGCAGCTGAAAATATGAGGACAGGTGGTCGTGTAATAGATCAACCGTAGGCCCAATTCCAACATCCAGATCCATATCCATATCCATATCCATATCAAATTTCTAATCTATGAATATGTTTGTTTTAGAAACTTTATAGCAATGCCTAATGTATTCATAAACCACACTCATTTGATTTATTTTTAAATTTTATATATTTACTAAGTTTTCACCATGTAAATTCATAACGAGGGTCTCAACAAACGCAAACCCAACCGATAATGAGAACTGATTACGCACAAAATACGGTTTTACAATCATATACGAAACAAGTATTACCAAAATCCGTCTACCAATGATATGGTTGAAGTTTAGTATGTTAAAGATGAAAAACAAAATGCATAGATTCTTAGAAATAGTCCCCAGGATGCATGCATATACTGATATGCATACAATATACGACCTTGTATTATATATTTATATGCCCTCATACAGAAACATGTAACACCCGCATACTTTATAAATTCATTATACTGCTAGATTTTTTAATATTATCAGAAGGTATTTATGAAACTTAAATATTTGGACCGTTTGAAACGGTTACTATGTTGCGATTTGTCGCAATGCACGTGATGCATTACTCCGTAACAATGGGTCAACTGCATCTTTTAATGCCCTTTGTGAAATAGAAAGGGCGGGTTATAAAAGTTCCCTGAGTATTTGTTGTAGCATATCACCTTTTAGGTTTATCTTCTTCTAATAGTAAATGTACTATAGACTGAATGACATTATTTTCGGCTATGTTTGCGGTCTGCAAGAAAAGAAGTCAGGAAGAAACGGGTTTAAGAAATCGGGTCAAAGAATGAAAGGTGACTTGATTTGTAGCTCGGGTTCAGTGTTACCTGTGGTTTCCTAATTAGCTCCTTCAAAATTGAATGAAGAGTTAGTCTAAGTTCCTTGAAGATGACAGCGGTTTGAGCTGGTGCAGCCATTTTCAACCAACCGTCTATGATTACGAGACCCGTCTGCAAAATATAAGATCCAGATACTAGCAACTTTATACCATTGCAAACCGTTAAAAAATCGGGTGGTTATATATTTGCTTTAGTGGTCAATCACACGACACCCATGAGATATTGTGTATATATGTATGGACAAGTATAATAAACCATGGGATCATCTACACAAGCATTTTTTGAATATTACAGTCAAAGAAAGTAATAAAAAAAATATTATGTTTGGGCCGACGCTTTGAATTTCCGGTCAAATTCATGCATAGAGGTTGTAAAATGGATGAGTTTGGTAACAAGTAACGTTCAAATCGGGTCAGGGTTATACTGGGTTGGCCTAACATACTTCTTGTCTAATTAAAAACTACTAGTGATTCATAAGTACGAACCGTGCTAAATTTGATTGCATAAAAGTGCATTACTTTCACTAATAATCTATTTTTTAGAATAATCGCTTTAGGAAGTTGCAAGCCTTGTTAATACACTTTGGGCGACTTTTAAACCAATCCCTTTTTTACCGGCATTTTTATTATATGCTATTCATCCCATGGAAAAAGCATAACCCAAATCAATACATTTATGGGTTGAACAAGTTATCAAAGGAAAAAAAGAAAGATACCTGGTGTTGAATGTTCATGGAACCACCAAACAATAAAATAGAGTACGGAGAAGTAATGGTTGTATCTCGAAGAAACACCTTTGTTGTCTCAACCTACAATTTAACATGAAATGGAACAAAATCAGAATATTATATAAGAGCAAATTATACGGGAACTTGCGACGGATAGTGCACCTATTTAGAAAAACAGAAGTTGTAAATGATTGGAGACAAATCATAAAAACAAGAAGAATGATAAATTGGTTTAATACCTTTTCAAGGAAAACAAGAAACGGGTGCTGAAAAGTTTTCAAGTTGCTATTGACGGAAGAAGGGTGAATGTGTACTACCCTTCTTCCATCAAACCACACATTCAAGTCGTCGGTTGCAGGACCCAAAGATTGTCTAAGGCTATTCAGAGCTTTCTCTGAGATGCCTTGTTCAGTGGCAGCTACATTCGGATATAAACCAGCACATAGCAATGCCTGCATACGTATATATTGGATTAAAAGACGTTCATTTCCTCAAAAATATTAAACCTTTTTTTTCATAAATCATGATTATGGTTATTAAAGTCATAAAAAATGATGCAAGACTTTG
The DNA here is from genome assembly GCA_028751855.1 of Ambrosia trifida. Lineage (NCBI taxonomy): Eukaryota > Viridiplantae > Streptophyta > Magnoliopsida > Asterales > Asteraceae > Ambrosia > Ambrosia trifida. Next base: position 55,505,706 of record CM054128.1, on the reverse strand, counting down.
AACGGGCGATGATGCTTACCTTCACGACTGATGAGTGATTTGAATAAACATTGAACGTTTGTGAAGGATCTGAAAACCAGCTGTCAAGTTTCTCTTTCCATTTGCCCCCAATCTGATGAAAGAATACGTCAACCATTAAGAACCCTAAAATAGGCAACAGATTCATGTGTCTTGAAAAGCATGTAATTAAACCACAACGTTCAATCTTCCTTTATGATAACCTACAAACAATTGTAATCTCTAAAAGGGAAGCTCTGTTTCTTTAGTTACACCCAGCAATTATAGATTTGCTAACTTAAACGGTTCAAACCACCATTGTGTCGCCACCACCTACTAGTCGCCGTCACCAACGCCATGCCTCCCCCACCACATGCACTGATGTCGTATCCGCAACCATCACCAGCACCAACACCGCATCCGCTACCATCTCCATCACCGCCGTTGCCATGTCCGCCACCACCGCCTCCATCCGTCGCCATTATACCAGATCAACCCAATTTGATATAATCCTTTTATTTCTAAAATGAATCATTTCAAGGTGAACCCATTTTGGTTGGAACACATTTTGACCCGAACAAATTGACTTGTGACGTTTTGACTTGAACCCAGTATGACCTAACCCATTATCCGACTTGGACCTCTTTGGCCAGGCTTATCCATAATACAAACAAAAGTTCTACCCCTGTTGGTTGTCGCGTTCATGGATTAAGTTAAAAACTTGATTACATGTACCTTTTGTTAATTTAACTAGTACAGTCTAATAACTTTTGTGGATTTTCCAGTCAACTAAACCTTTATATCAATCAGCGGTACCACAAACGAGGGGTGTCATAAATCATTATACTGAACCGCCCAAACTGAAGCAAATCGGCTGGTTTAAGATTTATATGGTTTGGTTCATGGTTGGGGAAAACCTGGTACAACACAGTTTGGTTCACCGTTTAGAACTTGACTGGCTCATCATCATCATCATCATACTCAGTTAATCCCACCTATAGCAAAGCTAAGGTAGGGTCTGAGGAGGGTAAGATGTAGACAGCCTTACCTCTACCCCTAAGAATAGAGAGGCTGCTTCCGGTGAGACCCCCGGCTCGATGTGGTTTGCTATCAAGCCTTGGACATAAGGCACAAAACACTTAGCAGTCAAAACACTTAGAACTTGACTGGCTGTTTATCTTTATTATTATTATTTCTGGAATATGCAGATATGCATATGTATAGTATTCTTGAACCATCTGTCATTTTTGAAAATTTTGTCATGGCTGGCTGACCCAACCAACTCGGCCAGTAAGATTTTCCGTTTCCCAAAGCGGTAGTTAGTGGTTCAGCCAAAAACTTTCTTCAAAACCGGCTGAACCAGCTAGTGAACACGCCAAATGCATTACAGACAATATGCATCCAAAGAAATATTACCGAAGACACATAACAGTACCTGATAATTTTTGGGGAGCTCAATATAACCAATGTCCGCCAGTAATGTTCCAAATTGTACACGCATGTCCCTATAGTATCATGTCAGTGTGTAGATTAGGTGAGTCTAAATGATAGTTACCTTGAAAAGAACATTTAGGACTATAACAGAAGAAAATCACGGACAAACGACACAAACTATTGGGTTAAAACTCTAAATATCGTGAGTGTGTAGCTGATAGAAACTGCAGAGAAATATGCCAAACCTTATCATGTACATAACAGAGCTGCTTAAAAAATATGATTTACAGAACCGTTCTGCAGCGTTAGATCCATTCTGCACAAAGAAAATGGCAATTGTAAGCGGGAAACTCTCAACTTTTGATCAGAAAAGAGAATGTAAAGATAACTAATTCAGAATTCTTAAAACGCCAAACTGAACTAACCTCGCGTAAAATTTTCTCCCACTTTTTGTATGCAATCATCATAATCAAATGGTCCGACTGTCGATCCCCATTGTCCACATCATTTGCACCTCCTGACTTATCAGTCAATAGAGCCAACTTTGCTCGCTCAACAGCATTTCTCTGAAGTTTTAGTTGTTTTTATAATTTAATAACGTATCAAAATTTCTATCAAGAAAAATAAAGATAATTTTGAGTAATGAAGAAAAAACCTCATCTTTTGGGTATATGAAGGGTGATTTATAGCTCAAAAATGCTGAGATGGATAGGATAGGTGATAAGCACCCAAATATTCCACCATATAACATCATCTGTATTGAAAAAAACCATCAACGAGATTAACTATATTTCTTTTTATTGTTACCAGATTCTTATTTTCCTGGAAGCATAAGAATAAATAGATTAAAATTATTATGTTAGCACTTTCATATTTATTTTAGCAATCTCCCACAAGAACTGAAATAATATTATCATAGTGAGTACATATGTAACGCGTTACATAGCAACAAGCTAAGTTCCACCTTCGAAACATAAGTTTTAAACTAATTCTGAGTGAATAATATTGCCCCACAAACTATAAACAGAATATAAAATACGTTAAAACTAGTGCAACTTTACTTTTGCCCCCCAAGAGCCACACATATATACATTATATACATTATATAAACAGAATATAATAAAAAATTCAAAACTATCATCAGAAGATATAGTCGCTATATTATTCACCAAAACACATTCTACAGTCAAGACTAAAAAATATGGACAATTATGTAAACTAGATTTGCAAACCTTTCCGATTAATACATCGACGGGTAGTTTTGCCAAATGATGCCCAAGAGGTGTTAATTCTTCATCACCTTCAACCGCACCAACCTGAACCACATTCCAATCAACACATAAAATGAAAACCAACACTTGTAATTAACAACATATAATCAAGTTGTTTCAGGACTTCCATAACACACAACAATAGAATTTAGATCACATGGAATAACAATACCTCGTATAATAATGATATTGCTGAAGTAATGGCCTCTTCTGTTGGAGGTTCAAGGGCCTGACAGCGTTTCAGCCCCAAGATGTATATTAGTGAAAGCAAACCAGAAAAAAAAAAAAAAAAAAAAAACCCGAATTGCAAATTTAAGTTACCTTCTGTAAGAATGGCATTATTCGACCAAGAGAAAGTAATTTAATCTGTAAACACAATTCCACCAATGGCATCCGCAGCATCTCTGGAAGCTTCAGACAAGAAAGCGTATTAAGGTGAGTCATAATTTAGTAGCTAGTATCCCTACATTAGTTATAATAAGTTGTTATTAATAATGATACCTGAAATGGCCTCATGAGTTTTTCAAATCTGTGACGTGTATACAAGCAAAAGCAAATTCCTGGTTTTACACGACCAGCTCTTCCCCGTCGCTGCCTTGCATTAGCTCGAGATATCCAATCTTCAACCATGCTTGACAGTTTCTGGTGACATCCAACAAAACATATTGAAACCAACAAAATATATCACAAAGAAAAATAAAAATAGTTATTGCATTTTTCTTTTACAAAATTTGGAACTTAATTGATAAGGTTCTCAAGGAGATCCCATTAATAATATAATTGATGAGAGACAAGATGCCTTCACATAGTTACACAAATATTGCAACAAAAATTGGCTACTATGAGTTTGCCATATGAGCAGGAACCCTGAAACTTATATAATTACACTTGTAAGCATAATAAGCATGAAAATGGACAAACCTTCCGTGGGTTGTAACGATTCTCCTTATGCTTACCGCAGTCAATGACATACACTACATCATCTATTGTAATACTAGTCTCTGCAATGTTTGTGGCTATGATAATCTGTATATAAAAAAAAATACAGAATCATATATAACAATATAACATTGTAATAGATCATTCATCATTGCTAAAAAGATTATGTTGCTACTCTTTACGTAGATCCTAGTGTATTTCAATTAAATAATAATATGCAACATTTGTACTCTCTAGTCTCTAGTTTAAAACCATAAAATCGCATTCCAAAACTAATAGTAAAATATGGTGTATTTACCTTACGGATATCATCAGGAGGTCTTAGAAACACCTTTTTCTGCTCAGATGATGCAATAGATGAATGCAATGGTAGAAGCCATTCAGATGCTGCTCCACGAAATTGGTAAGAAGCGGCTAACTTGTCAAGCAATGTGTGAATTTCAGAAACTCCCTGTTGCAATTAAATAATTTAACCCATCCTCTAGAATAAATTACCATAGACTAAATCATAAGAACACATATAGAACATAAATCGTGAATCATGGGACTTACCGGTAGAAAGACCAATATTGCACCCTCAGGGTAAGTTTCATCAACATGACAAATCAGGTCCTCAAGAAGATCATAATCAATAACATCTTCATTTAACTTTTTCTGTTAAGAAGGTTACATGATTTGTAAAAGCAAACTCCACAGGTTTTTACAATCATTATTAAGAACATTTACCAGATTTTGCTGAGTTTGCTCACTGTATGTTTGATAGTTTTCCGCAAAATAATACGGGTTTGAATAGCCTTTTGATAGAACAGATTCATCACCCCATGCAGATAAAACGAGATTTTTCTTCCCCCTGTGATTATCGACAGCAGCACCCTGAAGGTGATCAAGTTCAATGGCTTGTAACTAACGAGTACAAGGAAATAGTAATAAAAATGATAAGCACAAAAGTTACAACATCACCCTAAATGTTTTATTAGTTCCAATTTCATAAATGGGTGAGACACACATGTATCAATGTTTAAAGAATTAAAACTAAAAGACAATTTTTACAGACATACATGGATAAATGAAAACGATAGAAAAATGTGTACATGACAAGGCTAGTTTTTCACCTTTTCCCCTTTGAACTAGAGAATTTACAGTATAGACACAATGAGTTCTAGAGAAAAATTTTAAACTTGAGTATTAACACAAGAAATGGGTAAAGAACCTTTTGCTTTGGTGTATCAGATCTCAAAGAAGCTGGAGAATCTGAAGCAAGTCGGTAACCGATAGTTTCGTGAATGTCCTCAAGAAAGTGGGTTGTCACAGGATGTGTTCGGCCTTGTGCATGAATAACAGGGCAATCACCAAAGTAATGTGAAAAAAGTTGTGAATCAACTGTTGCAGACCTACAAAACACATCAAATCATTAACACAAAAACATAAATTTATGACACATCAAAATTTCCAGCATACATGTAAAACATTGCAGCATTAAGAAGAAAATATCATTGTTAATTTAAACATACATAAGGATAACTTTCAGCTTTTGTTGTGTGCGTTGGGCAGATTGCTTCTCAATAAAATTCTTCAAGATAATTAGCAGAAAATCGCCCTGTTACAAAGTGGAGAGTTATAGAAAACAGACAAATAATTAGACTATAAACACATTTATATGCTTCCAATCACATTATATGGTAAAAAAAAGAAATTAAAAATAACTAGTTACTCCATAAAATATAACGACATCGGTTAATAACATGAAATCACATTAATCTCATAATATTGTCCCATGCATAAGTGTCATGTGGTCCAACTGTTTGTACTAGGAAAAATAAATCTGAATGCAGTATAGACGAAATAGTAGTCCTCAAAGAAAACAGAACTAAATGATGGATTTAAAGCATACCATAATTTTTACCATCAAACTGAAGATGTCATAAACAATGAAAAGTAATAGGACAGTCGATAAATAAGCATACAGCTAAAAGAAACTGATGTAGCAACAAACAAATTAGATCATATACAAAATGTTATCTCACTATTCACTAACTCACCAAGAGAGACCGTTCATGCACTTCATCAACTATAACATGAGTTATATCAGCAAAGCTTTTGTTTCCCTGCAGTTTGAAATTGAAAAACATGTAAGAAGCGATTACAATGTAAACTGCCTTTTACTCCTTTCATTTTTAATTAACCTCACAAATGCCCACATAGAACCATGAAATTAAATAATGAAACAATAACAAATAATCCTGATACTCTATCAACAGATCTCCTCTATTTATAGAAGAAATTTTATTGAAATTTGAGTCATCAGCCTCAACATAATCTCTAGTGTTTTAAGGAATTAAAGGTAATTACAGAAAGTAGGAACTACTACATTTATTGCAGTTAAAGAAGCATAGTCCAACCTACTAATTAAATTTGAAAGAAATTCCAATAGGTTATGTGTGTCTGACAAACCACAGAAGTGTTAAAAATATAAGTAAAGCATGCACATGATACGACCAGTACTAAATCAAAATCTGCAACTGCAAGTAGAAAAAAGTTAAATAGTAAACACTCCACTTAGAAGAAAAAGCATACCACGATCATCCTCAACAGAATGCCAGTTGTACAAAACAGAAGTTTTGTTCTCTCAGTTCTGGAAACAGAAGGTTGTATAACATTTTAGTACTTAGTATGAGAAGGGATAATTTTATATAACAATTAAAAACATGCAAGATAGTGCATAAATACTTGGAATTAGCATTTCTATATATATATTATATAACTTAGTAGATTAACATACCCTGCGTTCTTAATCCATTAAACTCGTTAATTCTTTCACTTTCACCAGGAAAGGCCTTTTAGAGTCACAAAATGTGATGTTTTGACTTTAAAATACTAAAAAAAAACAATATTCTTCAGAGTTGAAACTGAGCATAGGAAGTACTTGGAATCGGCATTTCTAGTTCTTTATATAACTTAGTAGATTAACGTACAATGCCTGGTTAATCCATTAAACACACTAAATCTATCACTTTTAACAATAGGCCTTTCGAAAGTCATAAAGTGTGATGTTTTGACTTTAAAGTACTCAACATAACTAAATTCAGCAACTATCTGAAAAGTGTTGACCAACACCAAACATGCAGGCAGATGAATCATTCACAGATGCTATATTTCCATTGTAACATATATAACAATCATCCATCATATCTATGACTTAAGATCTTATAACCAAAGAACCCCAGAATGTTCTCAACAACCTCAACTATCATTGTTATACAAAATAAAAAAGAGAAAGGGGCTGCTACGTATTAATCTCATACAAATCCAATGAGGGCAGTTTTAACTACTTACAATGGAGGTCATATATACTGAAATATTTTACATTTGATTTTGTTATCAGATAAACTAACATGTTCTACAGCTTTTCATTAAAGTGAAAATCTGGGGGCGTAAGAAGGGAACGCAGTAGTGGTACTCACTACTCAGTTACCTGGCACTATCAAGACGTACTTGATAACCAACCAAAGAATCTTTAGAACCTGGTGAAGATTCACAACGCTCATCTGAAACTCTTTCCGCAACAGAAATCGCCTATAAAACAAATTTGCTCCGGTTTGACAACAAATTGAACAGGCCTTATATGTGTCACCTTGTGATAAAATTACAATTGCTTTGCCAATAAGATATTCTATGTGGATGTATAATAAGACAAACTGTTGACTGACCGCTATTCTCCTTGGTTGTGTGCACACGATGTTACAAATCCCACCATGCCCCTGCTCTATCATGTCATCCAAGATAAATTGAGGTACCTACATGAAACACTAGTTAATGTTTGTCTCGTATAATGTGGACGTATAACTCAAGTATAAAATAAACATTGGACAAAGCACTAATTAAAAGTGTTTATGATATTATTATTGTTGATGAATGAAACAATAGGAATGAGTCCTATTTATAATACAATGCAGGACCTAAACCCTAGCTATATAATAGGAAACGATATACATGGTCAACACATTCTAAATATAAGATAATGCTAACAATAATAATATATATCTCTAAGATCCCCCCGCAGTTTGAGCGGTCGTAGGACAGACGGTTAAACTGGAGCGAAACGATTGAAAAAGCTGTCTTGACAGTCCCTTCGTAAAGATATCGGCATACTGAAATGGTGAGGGGATATGCAATACGCGCACATGACCAATCCGAACCTTCTCACGAACAAAGTGAATATCTATCTCAATATGCTTCGTTCTCTGATGTTGTACTGGATTATCAGACAGGTAGACAGCAGAGACATTATCACAATAGACGACCGTCGCTTTAGTAAGGGGGACCCGTAGCTCAAGAAGCAAATTACGAAGCCAAGTTGCCTCAGCCACGGCATTGGCAACCCCACGATACTCTGCCTCCGCACTTGACCTGGAAACTGTAGGTTGCCGCTTGGAGGACCAAGATATTAAATTTGAGCCGAGGAAAACACAGTAACCGCTCGTGGACCGACGGGAGTCTGGGCATCCACCCCAGTCAGCATTAGAATAGGCGACTAAAGAGTCCACTTTTGACTTAACCATGCGGATCCCATAATCAATAGTGCCCTGAATGTATCTTATAATACGTTTCATGAACGCGTAATGAGAATCACGTGGTTCATGCATAAACAGACACACCTGTTGTACGGCGTATGAGAGATCAGGGCGTGTGAATGTCAAGTATTGTAATGCCCCGGCGAGACTTCTATAAAGAGTTGGGTCATGAAACAGTGACCCGTCAGTAGCACTCAGTTTAGAAGATAAGTCAACAGGTGTGGCACATGGTTTGCAATTCGTCATACCAGCTCGAGCAATAATTTCTTTCGCATATTGTGTCTGGTCCAAGAGAAGGCCGGAAGCCTGTCGTGTAACTTTGATGCCCAGAAAATGATGAAGATGGCCCAAGTCAGACATAGCAAATTCCCGAGAGAGTGTCTGAATGATGTCCTGTAACAGAGAATCCGAGGACGCTGTGAGGATGATGTCATCCACATATAACAAGAGATAAGCCATCTGTGTTCCGCTAGAGTACACAAATAATGAATTGTCACAAGCACTGCTATGAAACCCATGTGACAAAATATAATTGGCGAACCGAGTGTACCACGCCCTAGGGGCCTGCTTAAGGCCGTATAGGGATTTCTTCAACCTGCAAACAAACCCTGGAAAACGCCTGTCAATAAAACCCGGAGGTTGATGCATAAACACTGTTTCATTTAAATGACCGTGTAAAAAGGCATTTTTAACATCAAGCTGATGTATCGGCCAATCCCGCGACACGGCAAGGGACAAAACCGTGTGTATCGTAGCCGGTTTAACAACCGGGCTAAAGGTGTCCTCACAATCTAGGCCCACAGTTTGGGATTTTCCATTAACGACCAATCGGGCCTTATATCTCTCCAACGTACCATCCGACCTATATTTGTGTCGGAATAACCACATACAACGTATTACCGGTCTATCAACCGGTCTAGGGACCAAATCCCAAGTCTCATTTTCCTGTAACGCAGTAAATTCAGACTGCATGGCGCGCGACCAGTTCGGGTCGGCAAGGGCCTGGTCATATGACTTAGGAACGGGTGATATAGTGGTCGAGTGTAATGTGGGAAAAAGTGGGGGTTTAAGGCTGCCCGTTTTGGAGCGGGTAGTCATGGGGTGGGTAGGCGGAGGTCGGGCAGGTTGGGAGGTGTTGTTATGTGGTGAGGGCGGGTTTGGGTTAGGGCCGATTGATGGTTGATGTTGGGTAGAGGTGGTTGGGTGTGGAGTATGGGTCGAAGGGGAGGAGTGAGGATGTGGTGATGGGTGTTGTGGGGCCGTAGGCATTGGAGCCGGGTGAGGGTGTTTGTGTGACACCCGGCAAATTCTGGTTAACAACGCTGTCTAGATGAAAGTCTACCTTAGCGAGTCACGCGTATATTATACTTAACTGGGTTAGTTAAGTCGTGTTATGGTTCGGGAACTATCGGTTTAGTATAGAAGATCATTGGATGTTGGTCTAGAGGTTCATTAGATGTCAGTCCTTAACCAAGTGTACAAATGGTGACGATTCGTAGAATCGTCAGGGCATACGGAACATACAAGTCTCGAGTCCCGGGAATTTGGTGAACGAGTGTGAATATGTTTGTTTGCAAGTGTTATGTGTTTACAATCATTATGTGACTTGTCGGTATGTGAAAATGTGTTAACATATGTTAAAACGGGATTTAACGCGCAAAATACATCGAACCAACCCCTATAGGCGATTAGGGAGGCTAATCGCCTATAGGGCATGCATTTAGGGAAACATTACATGCGATTGGGGGGCTACTCGCATGTAATGACATGCGATTAGGCCCAATTGCATGTAATGTCATGCGATTAGCAGCCCTAATCGCATGTAACTGCTGCACAATCGCGTGTTACGTGCTGGACGACTAAAAACGACTATAAATACAATGTTTAACCTCCTAAACTTCATAATATCAACCCTAGTCGTCCCCTAACCCGCCCCAACACACACACAACCTCTGGAACACGATTTTGGATCAAAACACAAGGTTTCAAGCTTATTTCATCAAACTATCACAATCTAAGGTGTGATTTTCATCCATGAAATCTTTATTAATGTTTTTATTAAATCCCTAACGGTCCAGGCCTGTTTTAAAACGTGTGAGTCTTCTGAAAATCGTTAATAATCAGTGTTAATTGGATTCTAACTATCATACATGTGTTATGTGTGTTTATGATTAAAAGCTAGGGTTTTTATGATTCAAGATGGATGATTAACATGTTATTAGGTTAGTTTCAGATTAATAATGATATCATGTTAATGAAATCTGAGTAATTGTTCATTAGAGTTATAGTTATGCATGTTAATGTGATGTTTCATGCTATGTGTATTGCGTTTGGATTACATGGTTGCATGCAGGGCTGATAATACGAGGCTAAACGAAGGATTTTGGTTTAAACATGTTTGGTATAGTTATTAGATTGATATTTGATGTTTACACACGTTCCGGATCTGATTTGGAGTGTTAAACGAGCGAAAAACCGGAACAGCTGGGTTACAGGCGATTAGCAACCCTAATCGCCTATGTTAGGGGCGATTAGGAAGCCAATCGCCAGTATGGACTCCCCAATCGCATGAAGTACATGCATTTGGGGGCTAATTGCCTCTGTTACATGCAATTGTGATCCTAAATGCTAGTTAAGTCCTGAAATACATGTCTTATAGCCCTAATCGCCTATAAACTCAAGATTTACATGTCTTATGACCCTAAATGCCTATATTACATGCGATTAGCCTTCCCAAATGCCTGTTGACCAACCTAAATGCTAGTTGACTTTTCCTAATCGCGTGTACTGCTGCTGTAAGTGTAAATTAGCATTCCGAGACCCGATTTGACATCTAGGAACATGCTAGAAACCCCGTAACATATCTAATAACTTGGTAACATATGTTTGGATGTAATTATGTGATACGTGAACTACGTGCTATAACTTGTTGGACGTTAACGTATGTTAAGTGTGATTGCATGATTGTTTGTTTGGGAGCGTAAACATAACACGGGGAGTCTCGGGTCACCAATGGGATGTCGAGTCTTGTACATTGGGTCAGTTAAACAGTCACGGTGTTTTCAAACGAACTTGGTTATGGTCTGGACATCTAGGGACTAACTAACCTGCGGGTTATTAGTCTAAGTACTTGTAACTGTCATATGTTAGGTCGCCGCTTTACGGGACTAGCATAGCTGCTGAGTTTATTCGTGTTACGGAGTAACGCAACTTAAGGTGAGTTTACGGCCCCTCTTTTAACTGGTTTCACTTTTCGGGGGAGAAAACATGTGTTAAAACTTATGATTGGTAACTACTGTCATACTATGGGTTTCTATTGTTTACTATACGATCTTTGGAAGTCCCAGGGGGAACCATGAATGTGCGGGTTTGCACAACGGGGAAATGTGAATAGCGCTATTGGGAGTGACCAACCCCGCTCGTCGACTTGGAGGGTCGGCGGGTGCATATTGTCTCAAACAGGAACAACAGGTTACTACATCGGGCACGACATCTGGTTTGCGAGTTAGTAATGGTTTTCCAATCGTGATAGTAACAAAACATACGCCTAGCTAGCGTACTTTGGTTTTCGATTTGTTATAGTATGGACAGGTTGAACTTGGTACTTGGATTACAATTTACAAAACCTGTAAACTCACCAGCATTTTTGTGCTGACGTAAACTTTTACATGTTTTCTCAGGTCGCTAAGGTAGCACAATGGAACTAGGGCGCACGCGTCTGCACGGCGTCTAGTTAGGATTGTATGGTTTTCAAACGTTGAACACTTGGTTTATTTTGGATTATGTTTTGAATAAGCTTCCGCTGTGATTGGGGATTTTAAACATTGTTTTTGAAATTGCATTATGTTCATTTAGACTTGTTTATTGTGATCGTTGGTTTGGATCCTGGTTTGTCATACGCCTCGCGGTAAAACTCCGCAAGTGGATTTCGAGGGTGTGACAGTTTGTGCCGGCGGGAGTAGGTGATAGGGGGTTGTTGCCTGGGAGGGAACGGCGGATGAGTATGGTGCTGTGGTGGGGTGGCCGGGTGGTGTGGTGCGGGTGGAGGATGGGTAGGCTGAGGGACGGGTACAAAGGTAAAACCAGGAGGTGGTTGGTCCTCAAGGAATTGGTAGTTTGAGGGTTGTGGAGGGAAAGCATAGGGAAAAATATGCTAGTCAAAAGTGACGTGTCTAGAGATAGAAACTTTCCCTGTAGTGGGGTCCAGACATCGGTATCCCCGAAAGTCTGGCGGGTATCCCAAAAAAATGCATCGATGGGAGCGGGTGTGAAGTTTATGAGGTTGGGTGGCTGAGGTGTTTGGGTAACAGGCACAGCCAAAAACCCGAAGGTGGTCATAGGTAGGGTGGCGAAGGTAAAGGGCAAAGGTAGGGGTGAAGTAGTTGAGGCGTTTGGTGGGAAGGATGTTGTGAAGGTAAGCGGCGGTGTGAAGAGCTTCGACCCAAAAGGTTGGGGGAAGGTGGGCATGTATAAGTAATGAACGAATGATGTCATTTAGCCGACGAATCATTCGTTCAGCACGACCGTTTTGGGATGAGGTTTGGGGACAGGAGAAGCGGAATAAAAGGCCGTGCTGGGAGGCGAAGGTTTTGAATGCATTGTTATCAAATTCGCCTCCTAGATCACATTGAAAAGTTTTAATGTTTCTATTGAATTGTGTTTAAATTAAGCGGTGAAATTTGGTAAAAGTTGAAAAGGTTTCAGATTTGTATTTGAGTGGGTAGACCCATATGAAGTGGGAAAAGTTGTCAATAAGTACCATATAGTATTTGTATCCAGATTTGCTAAGGACTGGTGACGTCCATAGGTCACAATGAATGATATCAAATGGAGAAAAAGTAAACGAGTTAGATGAATAAAAAGGCAAACGTTTACTATTAGATAACTGACACGAGTGACAAATACTAGATTTGTTCTTATTACAAGGAAATTGAAAAGTACGACTTAAAACATCTAAAACTTGTGTGCCAGGATGGCCAAAACGCTCGTGCCATGGTAGGTAAGTGGTTGTGATGAAGGAAGCTTGTAGTGGTAGTTCTGGTGGTGTGATGGGGTAAAGATCGCCGGTGCTATTGTGGCGGGAAAGATGGCGGCCAGTTCGAAGATCCTTCAAAGAAAAACCATACGGGTCAAATTCAATAGAAACATTGTTATCGCGGGTAAACCGCCTAACAGAAAATAACTTTTTAATGATTTGAGGGCAATAAAGGATATGGGGTAGGACATAGGTTCGGTTGGGTAGGCGAAGATACCCTGTTCCGGACCCATGAACTGGTAGGGACGCGCCATTACCGACTAATAATTTACAAGTTATAGGAAAAGAGTCAGGAGATTCGATCATACCTTGCTCATCCGAAGAGTGAGCGGAAGCACCTGTGTCAAAATAGCCGTTCGGGTCCGAATTGTTGACGTTCATGGCAGACATGGCAGCACTGATGTCGGACGGGCACAAGGCGTTTAAGTCAGGTTGGTATTGTGAGGAGGTGTAGTTCGCTTGGGGTTGGCTGAAACCAGGTGGGGCTGATGGTGGCGGGTTGTTTGGTGGGGTTTGGGTCGAGGGTGGGTAATTGTGGGTTTGGGCCGGTTGGTATTGGTAGGAGTAGTGGGCTGATGGTTGGGTTGGCGAGTAAGGGGAGAAGGGTGTGTTAGGGCGGTTTGCGGATTGGGTGGGATAGGGGCAAGTTGGAGTATTCCACCAAGCCCATTGAGGATATGGGTTGTTGGGTAGGTTCCAAGGTGGTGGATAGGAGGTGTAACCACGACCGGTGCCGCGACCGCGTCCGCCTCGGGAGTTGCGTCCCCGGCCACGGCCCCGTCCACGGTTATAGTAGGTGGGTTGGGATTGGTTTTGGTTTTGTTGATAGTATTGTGGGGGTTGGTTAGAGTATTGGTGTTGGTTTGATTGCGGGTTTTGGTTTTGGTTTTTGGTTTGTGCCATTAACACCGTATTGGAGGATTTTTGACGAGCCTCCAACCGGATAACTTCATCTTGGAGCATATTGCGTGCCATGTCCCAATCAGCATTATTGGCGTTGATCAGTGCTGCGGTTGTGTCATATTCTGCCGGTAAGCCACGAACAAGCTGAAGTACTAGACGTTCCTCGGTTACCGGATGATCAACATCTGCAAGTTGAGTAGAAAGCGCCTTGAGTTGTTGACAGTAGTCGTCCAGGGAGGAACAGGATGCGAGGGTCAGGTTGCAAAATTTAGTTTCGAGCGCACCGGCTCTTGCCTTCTTGTTGCTGAGGAATACCTTCTCGAGCCTGACCCAGGCCTGACGGGCCGTGACTGCTTCATCAATACGGGAGAGATTTTCATCGGAGACGGTGCTGAAAATCCATTGAAGGACTAAAGCATCGATCTCATGCCATGCTTCATATTCTGCGTCAGCGGGTGGTTCGGTACCATCAATATGGTCGACCACCTTGTATGCAACTGCAAGAAGTTTAAACAGCCTGATCCATTGGGTGTAGGTGACCTTCTTGCCGTCCAAGGTGCGGACTTTGGACTGCACGTTAGTCACCGAATAGGCTGGATGCAGATTAGTTTTGCTGCTGAGTTCGGATGGGTCAGGTAGTTTGTTGTCTGTGGACATGCTGCTGGGTTCGGATTATGCTGCTGGGTTCGAAAGAAAAGAAGGATGATGTGCGGCTGCTAGGGTTTCGAAAAGAAAACAGAAACAGAATCAAGTCTGTTCGAAAACAGAATCAAGTCTGCTGGGTAGCCGAAGCTCTGATTATGCAGAAAAAAAAAAAGAAAGGATCGAAGGCGGGTGGGAGAGCCGAAGCTCTGATACCATAAAAGTGTTTATGATATTATTATTGTTGATGAATGAAACAATAGGAATGAGTCCTATTTATAATACAATGCAGGACCTAAACCCTAGCTATATAATAGGAAACGATATACATGGTCAACACATTCTAAATATAAGATAATGCTAACAATAATAATATATATCTCTAAGACTAATATCAGCATAGCTTTAATTTTCACCTGAGTTGTTTTACCACAACCTGTTTCTCCACAGATGACAAGGACATCATGGTCTTTTAACAAACGCAAAATCTCGCCTTTCAGTTCTGCGATAGGGAGTGTAGCTCTAGATTTTAACATGTCCTGCAGAAACAATGGAAATATATCATGCACGACAGCTGAATGCCAGAAGCTGGTATGAATGTAACAAGCACTTTTGTTTTCAGAAAGTCTAGAGGTATAATTAAGTGAGCAAACACCATGTCATCTTAAAGCAAGCCCACAAAAAGTTCACAAAGTGTAACTATGCTAACCTCATACTTCTTTATCTTTCTTTTACTCTCTTGTTGCTTTTTAAGATAAGAACTCTCCACCTGTTTATGATAGTCAGTACCTGCAAAAAGAAAAAATGGAAGGCACGTGTTAAAACTTAATACTTTTTAGTACTAGATATAATGTATCCCTTTGTCTTTGCCCCACTTACGGTGTGCGCATATAATGTATATATGTGTGGCCCTTGGGGGGCAAAAGTAAAGTTGCACTAGTTTTAACGTTATTTTACTATTTTCGTGAAAATAACGTTAAAAACGACGGACGGTTAATCATGCATCATGTAGTGGCGTGGATAGCCAAAAGACAAAGGGATACATGCACCGATCGGGTTTGTCCCGATTGCAAGGTGTTCTGTGCCTTATGTCCAAGGCTTGATACCAAACCACATCGAGCCGGAGGTCTCACTGGAAGCAGCATCTCTATTCTTAGGGATAGAGGTAAGGCTGTCTACATCTTACCCTCCTCAGACCCTACCTTAGCTTTGCTATAGGTGGGATTAACTGAGTATGATGATGATGATGACTTTTTAGTACTGGAAAAAAAACAATATTCATGCATTTGATCTCACCTCTGATCATATTTGAGTGACTTTTCTAACCATTGTATTAATTTCATTGCAAATTGACCATTGTAAATGCTAAATGCAAAAAAGGGGGGGAAACTAACATAGACTAGAGTGAAAAGATATCACTGTAATTGCTCTTTCCTTTCCTAACAAATACACAAAAAAAAAAAAGGAGATTGCCTATATATGCTCTAGGGATAATTCAAGCTAAACCATCACTCTACCGCTAGGACAGTTACATGGTTTTTGTAAGCAGAAATATAGATTCTTTTATAACAGACCAAAAACATACTTTCAGCGATTTTATTAATGCCAGCGTCTCTTGAACTTTTATCTTCTTGAACATGTGATATTTGAGAATCAGTTTGTCCAGAAGTATCCAATAGATCCTCAGAAACAACAGCATCAGGCGCATCAGCTTTAAGCAAAGAATCCACAAAACCTGCTCGTCTGTCTACTTCAGTGTTTTTCACATCTCCTGATAAGTCCCCTGCAAGTTTTAAAATTTAATTGTACATTGGAACAGGATCATATGCCCATGTGAATACTAATTATAAGGGAAAATTCATTTTAAAAAAAAAAAGATATTGTTATCTTGGTTGTGTGATGTCCAAAATTCACCTTCCAGCCATTGTAGAATAAGTGAAGCATATGGATCTGTCATCATCAAGTGTACAGGTAGGTCAGGGAAGAGCTGATACAAAGCATATGCAGCGACTCTGTTTTGTGCATCCTAAACAGATGAATATAAGAAATGTGAAGAAAAGAATCGTCCTTGTCCATAAGGAGTCCTCCATAATAAGATATTTTAATATCCACAATACGAGTAGCTTTAAAATAAGTACCCATGTTAAATAGGGGTGTCATACATTGATAACTTAACTCTGTTTGAAACCCTATAGTATAGTGATACATAGAATTCCAACTTCCAAAGTTCCATAATTAGAAGCATCATGCAAAATGCCAGGATTTCATCAGATTCTAATATATGCTACAATAGTTTATTGAATAACATATGCAGAATGACAACTTGACATTGAAGATAAGAAAAGGTTATAGTGTTAAATGTCAGATTCTCTTGTCATCTTAGAATGAAAACAGTGATTTTAACGTTATCAGATATAAATACATATTATAAATCAAACTGTCACCAGACTGGAAAACCAAAAAAGGCCTACTAATATACCCCAAAACACATTTAGAAAACGAAATATCAAACTGTCTGTCACCTGAGTAGAATAAACGTAAACCAGAAAAAAAAAAAAAAAAAAAAAAAAAAAAAAAAAAAAAAACCATAGCAGTAATCCAATATTTCCCAAAAAGTCAATAGAGACCTTTATAATAAAACAATTAACAAAGAATAATAATTCTCATCATTGAAGAACATGTGTAGAATGACAATGAAAAAAAAGGTTTGATTGCCCAAAAAGTCAATAGAGAACTTTATAATAAAACAAAGAATGATAATTTTCATCATTGAAGAACATGTGTAGAATCACAATGAAAAAAGGTTTGATTGCTAAATTCTAGTTCTCCGGTCATCTTAGAATGAAAAAGAGTGATTTCATAGTTATCAGATTTAGATACGTATTACAAACGGAATTGAGCATGTAAGAACCTATGGACAGGGACCAAACAAAACAAACTGTCCTTTTAGCCATGCTTTTAACTTTTTAAGAACGATGAAAAAGGCCTACTAGCATAACCCAAAACATATATACAATGTTGTAGAAGGCGCTAGGTAGGTGGTGAGGTTCCAGCCTAGGGACTAGCCGGGACTAGGCGAAATTAGGCGTTTTGGTATTTCTATACGTATTTTATTATTTATATATATATATACACAAATTTAGGTGTTTTTTGAAAATATGTTAAGATATATACACATAATACTTAGAAATAGTTAGATATATATACATAATACTAAGAAATACTTAGAAATTTAAAAAAAAAAAAAAAAAAAAAAAAAAAAAAAAAAAAAAAACCCACCAGCTAGGCCCGCCTAATGGCCAAAACGCCTAGTTCACCGACTAGGTCCTTATTCCTATATAGTTCACCGACTAGGTCCTTATTCCTATATTGTTCACCGACTAGCGCCTAGGCTGGTTTTTACAACACTGCATATATAGCAAAAGAACATCAAACTGTCACCTGACTGAAATAGGGTTAGTAAACCAGCAAAAAAACAAACCTGTGATCCCATATTTTGCAATAATAGGTAACTTTATAATAAAATATGTAATCAACCAATAAGAATTTTCATTATCATAAAAAATAAACAGAAATTACGTCTTAAAATCAGGACTGGCTAACCACAAAAAATAATGCAAAAAATATGTATTCTAAACTATATAGCAATTGATATCTATGCCATGAAATATACCTCAGCAGTTTCAAATGCTTCTCCAGGAATAGGTAGTTGAATAGTAGTTAGTCCTCCAACTTTTCTATTCTTACCCCTGCCACTAGCTTTACGTATCACACTGACAGTGTAACTACTTCCATCTCTTGTGCCTTGTACTTTATTATATTTTGGTGCCTCCCATCCAGATCTTTGACAGAGCAGGTGTAGAATTGCCTTAGGAATCTTTAGTGGGTCCCCCTATATTTGTAGTCAACATAATAAAAAAAATAAATATAAATTTATATAAAGGATATGCGTGGACAAAAACAAGTCTAGTAGAAAAAGATGTGGAATAGATGGAGTTGTTTAAACATAAGTGTAGAAAGTGAGTATGTGATTAAGAATAATCATAATCAGATAATCAATTGCAATAAAATGTTAAGTTTGTCAAATTATGTACATTTCACAAATCTACAGAAAAAAAAAAAATTATACAAAAACTTTATCTAGTAATCTTTATGTTTTTGGTTATTACAATTTACAATCTACCAAAGAACCTCAGGACCCAAGTAATAAATATTGACCGATCCTTATATCCAAAGAGACCAAATGGTTATCAATGCAACTCCTAATGAGACATGCCAATAACAAGATGTTGTCAAAATACAGTTTTCAGTTGCCACACCCACCAATATAAGTCAATTTATCATGCCATGCAGCCACACTATTACTTTGAGTCACCTATTAAACACGGAACCAGCATACTTAAACACATGAATTATGATACTTGATTATAAGATTAGTTTTTTAAAAGAAATTTAAATTATGATAGGCAAGAAAAGTGGTCTCACTCTTCTAAACAAGAATTGAGCAGTCATCATAGTTTTCATGCATAGGTAAAATGTAAATTCATGGAGATGGCTGGTTCTGTTTGAAAGTAATGACTACATGTATAACAACTGTTTACAAACTGAATTGTACTACTTGTTCCAAGATGTTGTACACATTTTAAATGAACATCTGTTGTTGACATGTTTCCTTGTACTATCCACACCCTAATAATTATTGTGTGTTGGCATGTCTATGTCAGTTCCGGTATATATCAGACAAAATGTGATGAAGGAGCTATTAATCTAGAGAGAACAGGTAAAGGGAGGCAAAATAAACATTATAGGCAGCAGTTCAAACCCGTTTACTTATGAGGTCAATTTGAGTTCATTTTCTCCCTAACAAGTCAGACATGTGTAATAAGAAGTAGCTTATAAGGAAACGGGTCAAATGGGTCAAACAAGTCAAAATAGCCCAAAGTGTAATTTTAATACATAAAACCTTCCAAATCATTTTATTTAAAAAAAAAATAGAATTTATTAAAATACCATTAACTTTTGTAAGCATATTTGACATTAACTTTCAATTATAAATTTTAAAAACTTGGACAAATAGTGTTCCAGTTCAACCTAACCCAATCTAGACAAAACAAAATGACTCGTTTTTAACCTGGCGAACCTGCCCATCTTTTCCACCTCTAATGAACACCCAATGGACATAACTCAAGAGGAATTAGCATCATATGAAACACACTTTATCACCATAACAAACTCATCAAAGCAAACATCACCTTCTTCCAAATTCCCTCCAACTTTTCCAAGTTCTTTTCACTTGTTAACTCTTTCATTTTCTCCTTCTTTTGCAACTCCACAATCTCCGGAGGCAAAACTTGATCAGATGATGAATCTTCTAGAAACATATCACCAAGCTCGATATCTCCTGAGTCCTCGTCTGCAACACTTCCATCTTGACTAGGAACACTTAACGAGACATCCTGGGTGGAGCAATTCTCTTTAAGCATTTCGTTATCATGCGGGTGCAGTTGCTCAACAGTAGATTCTATGCAACCATCTTCTCCACCTATAACATCTTCAACGTTCTTGTTTTCAACGACACGATGACGACTCTCAAACTCAGCAGCTAATGTATCAACTGATATACCTGCATGCAGTATTCACATTACACAGTTTATGCAGAGAAATAAAATTATATGGCACTAAATATGAGTGTGAACTAACCTAGGGCAGCCATCTCTTGTTTAAGTTTACGAATTATTTGACCAGATTGTTCTTGGCCTTTTTTATCCTTTCTCTCTTTGGCATGAATAGCTTGTAATCGAGCACTGTGATATTCCTCACGAATAATCTCATAGTTTCTTGGCTCTGGTGCCTTAAAAGAGAAAGCAACACAAGATTTAAGTGGTTGCTTAGATAACAAGGAAAGTCCCCAACAAATTTATTAATAACAGGAAAATGCAACAATATGATAAAGACTTCCACATACGGTATGAAACCCAGTAAAAATGTTCAAATGTAAAGAAGAACTAATAGGTTGCAATACATAATAGTAAATATTACTTAAATGCCATGCAATGCCATGTACCACTGTATGTGAGAATGAGATAATACGATTAGTTGTGTAATGGGGTTAAAGGCTAAACACCTTAAAAAACTGCAACTTATTGGCCAGGTTATTGTTAGTCAAAGATGGCAGTAAAAAGGTGAGCAGAAGATCTAAACTTTGTTAACAAGAACCATGATTTCTTATATTTCTCATAACAGATCATGCTAGCGGGGTAAGCGGATTGCGGACCACCATATAGCATCAACAGTACCTCATCAACCGCAGCATCTTCCCAAGATTCATATTCATCCTACAAGTAATGCAGAGCACAACTTCATTAGTTTGGATTTTCAATCACACATTAGATTTTGCAAACCAATATATTTAGACATGATCATGTAATGGTACTAAATCATATGCAAAAAGATAACTTTCGCATAAACATTGATACATACTCTAGTATTACTAGGTTTATTCTATAAGAAGGTAAATAATATGAGTTAGCACCTCTTCTTGTTGTTCCATATACTGGCGGATCCAATCTGCTTGAGACTGCTGGAAAGAATCCAATGTATCAACTTTTCGCTGCACCTTACTCTTGATTGATATTTCTTCCATTTTATGTTCAGTAGCAACTGATGAGTCAGGCAAAGGGGCCCAGTCATCTCGTGCAGTTGATATGATGCCCACAGAACCTGCTAATTTTCCAAATGGGATAAAAGATGTGTAACATGTAACTTAAAGAACAAAAGAAACAATAGATTTAATCATATTAAAGATCATGAGAAATGCCTTTTACATACCGTCATTTGGAAGACCTGCAGTGCTACTGCGAAACTTCAACGGTAGCTCATTTGATGGCAAAACCAAGCATAGCCAATCTAAAGCGGCTTCAAAAGTAGCACTTTCCTTTTCAACAAGTAAAAAGGGAACACGTCAGACAAGTATTCTAATACTTTTTACTTTGACCAAAAGTAGTAAAGAAATTTGCAGTCTCCTAAACACTATGAAGTTTTACTTCCCATTTTAATTGATTCATTTATGAGTTGACGACAAAATACAAATCATATCATTTTTTAAGTGCGCTTTAAACTAAGAACCACATAGGCAACCAGAAAAGAAATAAGCCTATGTAATATTTAAAGTGTTTCTTTGTAATATTTGTAGAGTTACCAACACATTGTTGCACTACTTGGACTAGTTATTTAGCAATAAAGGCTTCCTCTTTTCACTAACAAATATCAGTACAAAGTATGAACAACTCATATACCCAAAGGAGCAAATACACACACACACACACACACACATATATATATATATAGAGAGAGAGAGAGAGCTCATACGATTGCACATTTGACACTAACAACTAACAACATGACTAGAGACCTAATGAATTCACAATAGCAACTTAAACGCATTGCTAAGTAAACAGTCATCAAACAACAGTTTAGAACATGTTAGTGAAAATGTAATATATAACTTCTAATGTGTCTATTGTGATTTGTGAGGTGCAATTAACAATGAAGACTAATTAAAAAGGTTATTGGATTTTAATAATCCCAACTTTGACCTATTGCCCGTGATTTAATCTCAACCTTGGCATTGTTCACAGACAGTCCTATCTTTGAACTTATTTTCCTCCAACGATCACATATTGACTTGGTATTTTGATGACGTGGAATGCTTATGCGGCAAAAGAACACGTATCAACTAAAGTTCAAAGTTATGTGGCAAAAACATTCCACGTCATGAAATAACTAACGTGGTTAACTTTAAGGTAGCTTCCGTTTCACTGAATGGAATGAAATTCGGATGGAAATGGAATGTACATTCTATTTCTTATGTTGTTCATTTCAACAAAGAATGAATTGTAATTGGACAACCACTTACGTAACGGAATCCACATTCGAATTCCATCCATATTTCATTCCATTACATGAAACAAACACACCAAATTACAATTCCCGCACGAATTCCAATTCCATTACAATCCACAAAACGAAGGTTGCCTAAGTTTAATATTAATAGGACCGCCGGAGGAAGAAATAAGCTCAAAGTTAGTCATGCGTGTAAACAGTTCCTAGTTAATCCCGGTAAATAGGTTATACTAAATAGCTATAACTCAACTCCTCGTGTAAAAACCCTAGCTATTTTCAAATGTAAAACAGCATAATAATAATAATAATAATAATAATAATAATAATAATAATAATAATAATAATAATAATAATAATAATAATAATGTTGTGCAAAACCTATACAATTAAGTTAAATTACATTACAAATGTATGAAAAAGAGAATGAATGAATGAATAAAATATTTAAAAAAATACCTTGAGATGAGAGAGAGCACGTTCAATATGATCATCAGTAAAGCCTTCGCAGGAGAGCTTCTCGTAAACGGAGTGTAGCTTCTTCGCCTTCTGCGCCTTTGTGAGATTATTATTAATAATAGTATCTTCGTGAAGCGGATCTGCAGTGGTTGAACGACCGGAGTTGAGTAAAAGGCGTCGGAGGCGGTTTTCGTTTTCTGCTGATATTTGGAGCTTTGGACCGGTTGAAGACTGTGGCTTGGGTTTGGATGAAGAAGAAGAAGAAGTTGATGATGATGATTTATGCTTCTGCTTTTGCTGCTGCTGTTGCTTCTTCTTTGGAGCCATATGTGTGTGTGTGTGTGGAGAGAGAAGTTGCTGGAGAGGGAAGAGGTAGCCGGAGGATTCGCCGGTGATTAGTGCGACTGGCGGTTACGTAAGGAATAATGGGCCTGATGGACCGGTTTATTTCTTGTTCAGTCCACAAAACATAAAGGCTGTTTACGGTTTGGTTTTTGTGGTTATTCGGTTAACTCGTGAATTAAGAGGTATGTCATTTAGACTATGTGGTGTGCACTCGGGGAAAGGAAACGGGGAGGTGATTTGGCAAGCTCCCCGATCGGGAACACCGCCCCCCCCCCCCCCCCCCCCCGTATTTTTTTACGGGCTACGACCCGTAGAGGTGAGTTGGTGGAGTGCATTTAAACCCTAGACGGCCCGTAGGGAATACGAGGTACGAGAACATTCAATGAACAAACTAATTTTCAGTGTGTCAGTCTGAAAAAGCACTTCTTCTACGGGTCGTATAGGCCTCTACGGCCCGTAGAAAACCTGGTTGTTGGGAGCATTAAACCCTCTACGGCCCGTAGAGGTCCAGATATATTCTTCTTTCTTGTCTTCTTTCTTCAGTATACGAAACATTTCAAAAAAACGGGTGCACGAAAAATCTGATCAATTCCAAGCTACCGCGATGTCTTCGGGCCACTTCAGTAATGTTTCGGATGAATGGGAGCATTCGTTTAGCATATCTCACGTCTCGGAAAGCCTTTTCGGACTCGTGGTGGAACGTGGTGAGGAGGAGGTTAGATCCATTGTTCACTGTGGTGACGGGAAGGCACTACCCGATTTGAACATGCTGCCCGATTTGAACCAGGAGTACATAGAAGAACCGGAGTCATTTTATGTGTCGCCGCCAAGTCATCCACAGTACGAATACGGGACTTATCATTCGCACGACGGAGGTGATAACGGTGGCGAGGAACCTATCCCAGATGTTTCGTACGAAACAAATCAGGTGTGTTTATGAATTTACACTTGTTTATAATTTAGACCCGTGTATATTTAGTAGTGTACATATTTAGACTCGTATATTTAGGCCCGTACCTAAATTTGTTTTAGGGTTTGTGAGATTTGAACTCGTATATATTAGTTGTTATTTGAACTCGTAGGGTTTGTGAGATTTGAAATCGAATATATTAGTAGGTATTTGAACTCGTATATAAATTTTGCAGGTATTCGGGTCTCTTAAAGACCTGACAGAGTGGGTTTATCAAAGGGCAAAAAAAAATGGTTACATTACCATATACTCACGTACTGTTTCGGAAGGCAGGGGGCCAAATAGGAGGGTAATAACGGCATGGATACCATGTGACCGTGGTGGCGTACATCATAGTGTAGCCACGGTTCGAAAGACGGGCAGTAAAAAATGTAATTGTCCGTTTGAAGTAAAAGGGAGATACGACTCCGGACACGATGGTTATATTTTGGAGGTCCAGAACCAAACACATAATCACAAACCTTTCCAACACATCGAGGGTCACGCGTATGCTAGGAGGCTGGGTCCGGGCGAGTTAAAATTGGTGGATACACTTTATTTTCAAAATGTTACGCCAGTAAACATACATTCGGCCGTTAGTGTCACACCCTCAAATTTCCACATGCGGGGTTTTACCGCGAGGCGCGTGACACACCAGGATCCAAGTCAACGGTCACAATAAACGACATCTATATGATAAGAAAACAACGTAAACTACCATTGAGTTTCAAAACCGTTCTAACACAGCGGAAGCAAAATGTATTATTACAACTTAAAAGTAAAACTCAAGTCTGAAATGTTTAACAATATATGCATATGATCCCTAGACGCCGTGAGACTCCGTGCGCCTATACTCAATGCTGCTACCTTAGCGACCTGAGAAAACATGCCAAAAAGACGTCAATATATAATGCTGGTGAGTTCACAGGTTTTAAGTTCATAAACGTTTTCATGTGTAAAGCAATTCCTCATAAAGTTCCAAGTGTGCAAAAGTTCCAAGTAAATAACAAGCGTTCCCTTACTACTACGACTATGTTGCTAAAACCATTACTGACAAACGTTGCTCAAGTTGCTGCCCATGTGTCAAGTGTCAAGTGTCAAGTAGAGACAATATGCACCCGCCCGGCTCCCAGCCGTCAGGTGGGGTTCGTCACACCCGATAGATCTATCCACATTTCCCCCGTTGTGCCCCGCACATTCATGGTTTCAATAGGGACTTAGGTTTCGTCGTATAGTAAATAAGTGCCAAGCGTCAAGTGTCAAATGCCAAACATCAATATTTAAAAGTGTCAAGTGCCAATGTTTAAATATGCCAAGTGCCAAATGTGTCACGTTTCTTAAAAGAGTCACATTCCCAAAAGGCGTCATGTTTCTAAAAGCGTTGCGTTTCAAAAGTGTTGTGTTTCAAAAGCGTCGTGTTTCAAAAGCGTTGCGTTTCAAAAGCGTTATGTTTCCAAAAGTGGTAAGTTTCATAAGAGTTGCGTTTTCGAATCATAAACGTTGCATTGCTAAAACGAGTGGCATGCTTCTCCCCCGAGAGAAAAGAGTATAAAAGAGGGGCCGTGAAACTCACCTTAGAGTTCGTCTTCTGATAACTAGAATTCCAACACGTGTATGATAATCCCAACTAATGACAACCTATCAATGAGTTTACATAAGTGTGATGACTATTAACCCGAAGGCTAACTAGTCCCCGATTGTCCAGATCTTGACTACGTGTGTTAAAAAGTGTGTTTAAACGTTAACCGGACATCCCAGACCGACCCGACATCCCGTTGGTGACCCATTACATCAATTAGTCATGCACATAAGTTTAACACATAAGTTTCAAGCATAAAACACTTAGTTTGCATCAAAAATCTCATTCCGGACATCAGATGGTCGAATGTGGTTTTTCCCATTTCCACGTTCGCCCGTTTGAGCCACGTTCGCCCGTTTTTCCCACGTTCGCCCGTTTTTCCCACGTTCGCCTGTTTTTCCCACGTTCGCCCGTTTTTCCACGTTCGCCCGTTTTTCCACGTTCGCCCATATTTTATTCCACGTTCGCCCATTCGAACCAATTTTATTCCACGATCGCCCGTTTTCATCAGCATTTTATAAAACGCACCAAAACGCATCTAAACGGTCCGAAAACATCACGAAACATTACCAATCACAGCAGTCAACTATCATTAACATATTCCTACATAACCCTACCAATTTTATCCCGAAATCCGTCCGTTTTACAAGTTACCCGAAATAGCAAATTATGGAGATGTCACATCAAACACATGCAATCTTTACCCAATTAGGAAACTTTATGAAATCAATCAATAATCAACTTAATATACTCAGATTATCATGAACAATAAACCCCCCAATCATATCCTTATCACTATCATCATGAACAAGCCCTAGATCTAACCCAAAATCCCCAAAATGAACATAACATCATCAATAATCAATTGTAACCTATCTCAATCATAAATCATCATCAATAACAGTCCTAGATCATTGTCATAACATCTATACAGCAATCAATCATCAAACAATGCATAACATCACATAAAACACCATTAACACATGTTATTTTGTATGAAAACTCATTGTTGATGAATAGGTTTTGTTTAGAAAGATATTAGGAAGGTTTTTATTCATGAAAACATGTTTGAATCAGATCTGGACTCTTGGGGTTTAATGAGAACGAATTGAAATGCTTTAAAAATGATTTAGAATGAAGAACACACCTTAGATCTTTGTGTAGAAGATGTTTGTAGGTTAGATTATAGAAAACAAGGGCAAAAACTCCTTCCCCAATGTTTAAAGTTGCTAGAGAGTGTTTTGAGGCGTTTAGGGTTTGTGAAATGGTGAAAAATGACAAAGTGTGGTATTTATACTATGTCCACATTCGCCCCTTTTACCTGGGCGAATGTACCCTCCTTCGACCCTTTCACAGGGTCGAACGTACCCTGACTTGGTCGAATGAAATTCTTTAAATTCCATATCCCAGGTTCGCCCCTTTTACAAGGGTCGAACGAGGAGTATTGTCCAGGTTCGCCCATTCGATTGGTCGAACCAGGACTCAAGTTTTTCTAGTTTTCCAATTTGTCGTGTTTAACGCATTTTAACGCACCCTAACATACGAGCATGCAACCTTAGTCTATGTTTAACATATGTAAGCATGGATGATTATCTATACATCATTTAAACACATCTAAGCATATAATCCACCATACAACAATTAGTCTACACATACACTTAATTAGTTTATGTAATTCACCAACAACGGGACTCGTATCGTGTGTGTGTGTGTGTGACTAACCCAATGATCTCCCGAATCATTGGACCCTGGACTGGACAATACGGACTGTGTTCCGACTCTACTGACCCCGTCAAGTATGTTTAATAAACGTTTTTCGCTAAGGTAGACTTATGTGTTTATAAAATGTTGACCCAAACATGCCGGGTGTCACATCATCCCCCTGTTGAAAGAATTTTCGTCCCGAAAATTTCCCGAAGTCAAAGAGAACGAAGCGATAACAAGAAAAATTTTCCCGGTCGTCACATCATCCCCCTGTTGAAAGGAATCTCGCCCCGAGATTCACTCTTCGACAGTAATGAGTGTCGACCTAACCCAAGTAACGTCTCCCAGAACGCAAACGAAGTGATAACCACGAACGAAAGATGATATCATCAGATACTCTATGCCAGGGAACCGCCCTCCCCAAAGTGAATACAAAACAATGAATCCTCCTGATTGTAGGCCTACTAGAGACTACTGTGATCGGTATAAATGACACACCGGTACCGTCCAAGTAGCATCTCCAGAGGACCCACATCAGACCCATGAATGCAAAACGATGACCGAATACCAAACTGAATGCACACAATGAATACGAATCGCCAAACAATGTGAATGAGAATGAATACGAGCATAACGAAAATCAAGAAAAGAATACTCACCAGTAACAGTATCAGGATCCTCCTGGTTCTCCCTAGCGCCAATGACATAAACATGACCACGAGTAGTTTGACCGCCGCCTTCGTTCCCAGCACCACCTGCAGTCCCTTGGTTCAGCTTAGGACAATCCCGCTTGAAGTGCCCAGTCTCCCCACAGTTAAAACACCCATGGTTTCCCCGAGGAGCAGGAGCGGGGACAACCGCTTGAGTCTGTTTCGGCTGCAGATTGACCCTACAATCCTTAGCCAAGTGACCGAATCGCTGACAACGATTACAGCGAAATGCATCACAACCCCCAACATGGTGATACCCACATGTGTTACACTTCGGACTCTTACCAACATAACCCCGAGTCTTCTGCTCAGATGACGCTCCCACAACGTCCTGCCTCTTAACCTGCTGTTGAGACGACCCAACGTTCTTCCCAACACTCTCCCACTTCCTCTTGTTGTCCGCAGGGGCCTTCACAGCAGCACCCCTCGGAGGTAGAACGCCCTCAGCAACCTTCATGTTGGTCAGCTTGTGAGCTGCCCGAACAGTGGCCAACATAGTAGTGTGATCAGCAGCGGCAACAAGTCCAGCAATCTCCGGCACTAACCTAGCAACGTAGTGCTCAATCCTCCGGTACTCTGGTGTAGCCAAACCGGGGCACATCACAGCCAACTCGTTGTGCCTAGCAGTAAACTCCTCGATCTCCGACCCAACCATCTTCAGATTCCAGAACTCATGCTCCAACTTCATAATCTCGTCCCTCGGGCAATACTCCGCTCGCAACATCTGAACAAACTCGGACCACGGCATAGCATAGCATTGGCCTCACCCAGGCCAAGATTCGCAGTGGTGGAGTTCCACCAGGTCAAAGCGTGTCCCTCTAGAGTAGCAGAAGCATACTTGACACGATCAGCGTCAGGACAGTTACACATAGCAAACATCGACTCGATCTTCTCTAACCACCGGAGCAGACCCACTGCCCCTTCAGTCCCATTGAAGAAATGGGGCTTACAGTCCATGAACTTCTTGTAGGTGCACCCAGACTGCACCTGGTTAGTATTTCCCAGGGTCTGCTGAGCAGCCTGGAAAGCAGCCAACGCAACGTTCAACTGTTGCTGCAACATGTGCTCCAACTCCGCCTGAGTCATGGTGATGTTCCCACCACCTCGTCCACCGCCATTGCGACCCCCGCCGCCACCACGGCGTCCACCAGCACGTCCACCAGCGCGACCAGACATGTTCTGCCAAACATTAGACAAGACACTCAAAATCACCAACAGATCGAGCTACAAGTGACCAAACGAATTCAGAACGTGGTTCCAGCATGACCATTAGTCCGAACACGAAGTCCACCAAAATTTTCATGCATTTCGATTTATGATTTCGTGTGCACCCTGACTTGGTCGAATGAAATTCTTTAAATTCCATATCCCAGGTTCGCCCCTTTTACAAGGGTCGAACGAGGAGTATTGTCCAGGTTCGCCCATTCGATTGGTCGAACAAGGACTCAAGTTTTTCTAGTTTTCCAATTTGTCGTGTTTAACGCACCCTAACATACGAGCATGCAACCTTAGTCTATGTTTAACATATTTAAGCATGGATGATTATCTATACATCATTTAAACACATCTAAGCATATAATCCACCATACAACAATTAGTCTACACATACACTTAATTAGTTTATGTAATTCACCAACAACGGGACTCGTATCGTGTGTGTGTGTGTGACTAACCCAATGATCTCCCGAATCATTGGACCCTGGACTGGACAATACGGACTGTGTTCTGACTCTACTGACCCCGTCAAGTATGTTTAATAAACGTTTTTCGCTAAGGTAGACTTATGTGTTTATAAAATGTTGACCCAAACATGCCGGGTGTCACATCATCCCCCTGTTGAAAGAATTTTCGTCCCGAAAATTTCCCGAAGTCAAAGAGAACGAAGCGATAACAAGAAAAATTTTCCCGGTCGTCACAGTTAGAAAACAAAACCCGGATAGTCCCTGCATCTTATGAGACATACATAACACAATAAACAAGGTTAAGCATTTGTTATACGACGGCAGGACTCAAATACAGGTATTATTATCTCTTATTATTATTATTATTATTACTACTATTATTATTATTATTACTACTACTACTACATCTTTATTATTATTATTTAATTATTATTATTGCTATGCAGGTACTCGAAGCCACATTGGTGGGAAAAAAAAATTGTTTACTTCACCCGGAGGAATGCCTCGACAAATGCGATCGAGGATATTTTGTTTGTCCATCCCACCTCGCACAGGTTATGGCGTGTGTTCCCGCATGTGCTGATGATTGATGTGACCTACAAAACGAACGAGTATAAACTTCCGTTTGTTCAAGTTGTGGGTATGACATCAACATCCAAGTCGTTTTGTGTCGCTCATGCATCCATCTCCCGTGAAAAAAAGGATAACTACCCATGGGTACTACAAAGGCTTAAAGAGTTGCTAGAAGATAGTACGGAGCCCCGTGCTATAGTAACTGATTGTGAGAAAGCCTTGATGAATGCATGCGACATTGTATTTCCAGCAGCTTCGAAGTTGTTATGCAGGTATACATATTATTATTATTATTATTATTATTATTATTATTATTATTATTATTATTATTGAATACAGGAATAAAAATACAATTGTCCGAAGTAGACGTCTTCTGGACACGACTGAATTACGAACCAAAAGTAGTATGGGGAACGTAAACTTGCGAGTGAGTGGGAAATAATCAAAGAGACACTGCTGTCTCAATCACCACGCGTTCAAAGAAATATGTTATCAAAAATAAAGTCGGTGGTAAATCCAAGTATGACTGACACTCAACCTCCTGAGGTACAAAAGAATACTCGCGGGCACCCAACTACAAAATCACAAAAAAAACAGCAAGAAGATGTTAGTATTATTATTATTATTATTATTATTATTATTATTATTATTATTATTATTATTATTATTATTATTATTATTATTATTATTATTATTATTATTATTTGGGAAACTTGTAGACAACTTGTGTTGTCTGGTTTGCACGAAAACAGGGGAAACTTTGTCCAATTTTTTATAAAATCTTTGATTATTATTATTATTATTATTATTATTATTATTATATAATTATTTATTGTTATCCATTGTAGGAGGACGAGCATGTTAGAAGACGTAGGCCATCAGATCCGGGTAAAGATAAAATGAGAGTGTGTGACAAACAGTATCCACTATTAGTAGGGGACAGGTACATCAATAACTATTCATACATACATACATATATACATATGTACACATCCCCTAATCATGATTTCCCAATGTTTGGCGGTGACAGGTATAAATTTGTGATTAGAGAATTTAAGCATAAGATTGATCCCCTTTATCGACGGTTTGTCACGCACATTCAAAATGTTCAGCCAGACGGTAACTGTGGGTTCCGATCTGTAGCTGTGGCTTTGGATAGGGAGGAGGAAGATTGGGATTGGATCTGCCACCTTCTTGTACAAGAGATGATGGGGCAATACCATCAGGATTGGTTGATGGTTTTGAACGTATTCGAGGATAACGGGTTCGCCCGCATATACTCGTCCTTAGATTGGAGGGGAGTGGGGGATGCACCCAATTCAAAATGGATGGAGATGCCTTTGACTGGATTACTGATTGCTCATGCATTTGGTGTGGTCATTCAAGTCTTCGCTGCTGATAGAGCGAGCACATTCTTCCCTATGCAAAGTCATCCTGAAAGCGTGCCAGAACATCAGGTCATTTCGATAGCCCACGTGAACGGCAACCACTACATCATGCTTAAGCTAGCAGACGACGCTCCAATGCCTTATCCGAGTGGAGCATGGTCGAGTTGGGTAGATGTAAATCACAACCCATGGTTAGCACTATACAAGGATCGTCTTGATGAGGGGCGTAGGCTATCTCAAAAACCTCCAGAGTGGTTTGACCTAACTGGTTGTCCTCGTAGTTCTGATTCATCTGATAGTTCGGTGTAAATTTGTTTTTATAATGTATAATGATTTATTAAGTACATTTTTTTATTATTTTACATATACAATAAGAAATGAAAACGTTCTTTTATAAAAAAAAACTTATACCACCAAATTAAAACTAACAAAATAAAAAAAAACAAAACTTCTACTGGCTCGTATAGGGCTCTATGGGCCGTAGAAGGAAAACATCTACGGGTCGTAGAGGGCTCTACGGCCCGTAGACGTTTGGAAGATGGTCGTAGAGGCCCTTGTATCTACGGCCCGTAGAAGTCTCTACGCCCCGTAGACAAAACAAAATATTTTTCTAAAAAATGGAACCTCTTTATAAAACATCTTCCCAAAATTTAAAAAAAAAATGGTTGCCTACAGGCCGTAGAGGTCTCTACGACCCGTAGAAGAGTATTTTTTTTAAAAAAAAATTGGGGTTTGCAATTGTATGTTATATTTAATTTTTTTGGATATTAAACCAGTGAACTGGTAGCGGTCCCCATGGTTTCTATAAGTCTCGTGTGTATGTGTGTGTGATAATATGCTCAAGTTCGATCCTCGTCCCAACCTTTTTTATCGTTTTATCCTTGTCTACGGCAGTCTGTTCCATCTTCCCCCAAAACAAACAAACCCAAAAAATAAACCGCCCCCTTTTCCCCCAAAACCTACCTTCGAACCCCACAATCACCACCACCATCCTCTCACCACCACAATCACCACCTTTCAACCACCACCATCCCCCCCCTTTTTCCCCAAAACCCTACATTCAACAACCACCACCACCACCACCTTTCAACCACCACCATCCTCTCACCACCACCACAGTCACCACCTTTCAACCACCACCACCGTTCGACCACCACCACCACAGGTATGTTATATTTAAATTTTTTTCAGTTTTTTTTTCAGATTTAGGATTGATGATTGTTGTGTAGATAATTGTTGTGGGTCGATTGTTGTAGATGGTTTGTTGAATAGCTTAGGCGTTTCAAATGGGTCGAAATAGGTCGATTGTTTAGGGGTTTGTTTATATTGTTTAGGCTTGTGTTGAAAAGGCGAAATGGTTTGTTGAATTGGTCGAAATGGTTTGGCGATTCTTTTGAAACGCCTAAACTATACTAGTTTAGGCGTTTCTTTTGAAACACCTAAACTATAAAACGCCAAAACTAGTATAGTTTAGGCGTTTCTTTTGAAACGCCTAAACTATACTAGTTTTGGCGATTCTTTTGAAACGCCTAACTATATTAGTTTAGACGGTTCTTTTGAAACGCCTAAACTATATTAGTTTAGGCGTTTCAAAAGAAACTGTGATACCCCGCAATTTCATGTTCTCACTTTAACTGAACTCTAGTTACCTTCTATGCATTCTACTTAACTAGGGTTAGCTAGTCAAGTCACACGTCGCACAATTATAGGGTAATAACTGCATGAAGTGGTAATTCGGGGAATTACCAGACTGTATACATGAGTAGTGAACCTCGGACGTTGGTGAACAATGAAGTTAAATGATTGTGAATTAATTGATTGAGATTGATTGCAATTATGTGCTTCTATGAAACTCTGCGAAACTATGTGCAAACTGTATGTGATTACGTGAACTTAAACCGAATACGTTATTAAAAATCATATTAGGTGGACCATTAGGATGGTTGGGGTCTTAACACATGGGGTTACACTTTTTATGGTTCAAAATAGCGAAAACATCGAAGAAAATAGGCTGTACAACGAAGCAGGCCACCCGGAGCGGGCCGAGAGGAGTGAGCGGCCGCGCGCAACATTCTGACGCAACTAAACCGACTTAAAACCCTATTTAAACAATCTTAAGCCTCATACAACCCCTAAACTCAAACCCTGATCGCCCCCACTGCCCTATTACAAAATATTAACCACTAAACACCTGCTAAGGCGCAAGAACATCGATCGGGAAGCTTCAAGAGCATTCGGTTGATTGTTTCGAAGAGCTTGTGGTATAATCTTTAATCTATTGTGTTTTAATCTTCTTTAATATGTTATAAAACCTTATAACTAAGTTTGTCCAGGTCTGAAACCTTTCTAAAAAGATTAAAACTTGAGGTTTATGAAGATTGAATTGGTTAAACATGATCCTATGCGATTAGTAATATGATAGGTTGCTTGTTGCGCAAGTTTGTGATGTTTTGATCTTTAGGGTTTATAATTTTGCATGTGTTATGATAGGTTCTGATCATGCTAGGTCTTATGAATATTTTGTGATGATTATTGATTGTTGTTGATCGATTATACGCACACGTGAGTCGTTTAAATAAGAGTTTATGCATGATTAAAATATGGACATAATGTTTAGGTCAACTTGTAGGGTCTGTTATGTGACTTAAACATGATGGTTTTGATGATTTCTTTGCATGGTTGTATCATACCTGGTCTTAGCTTTTCATAATGGGTAAAATCGAGTGATTTGGACGCCGTTTGAATAGTTTTGGAATTTTCTTTGAATAAAGGTTATATCAGATTTTCGGATTAACAAACTGAGTCAACTTTAAACAATCATAACTCGAGTTTTACAAAGAATTATGTTATGAAATTTGAACAGTAGGTTAACATTGGAATAACTTGGCTTTTCCAAGTGGATTAATCCCGTTTGGATGAATACACAATTTTTGGGAATTTTTATACTAAACTGATCTGTTGTGTGTATTTTCTGGACATAGCTGTGTTGCGTGATTTTTCATAATTTTTGTACAAGGTTTTATCACAAACTAAAAATATATATTTTTCCAGTAGACTCCCTAGAATATTTAGTAAAATTTTGGGAGTCTAACTCAATGGATAAGTATTTTTAACAAATTAGTTTTCATGGCGCATAATCTGTCCTAAAAACGCAGATTGTGTATTTCGTGTTTATGTGACTATTTGGAGTCTTATGTGGTATGTAATTGACATGAACTTGAATGGAAACTTATATGATATGCATATGAAGTGTAAAACTGATGATAACCAACATATTCACCAACGGGTCCGTAGGGTCTACTTATGCATGTAGAATCACTAGGTGTCACTTACACGGTTTTGAACAATTAAACGTCTTGGACAAACGGGTTATATGGTGTAATAGTATTACACATATACTCACTTAGTGATACATGTATTAGGGAGTCGGTAGCACACCCTACTTTGGAATTTGGATTTACTTGCTTGCATACTAAGGTGAGTTTCACTACTCTTTTTCTCAAAAGCATGCGTCTCGGGGAGACAACTTACTTACTGTACTAGTCCAGGTTTGGGACTACTGTTTTTATCCCGGGTTTGGGATGGGTTGATTCTTGGGAGGAATCAGGTTTTTCTAGTTTCACACTCTGTGTCCTTGATGAACTAAACTGCATTCTATCATAAAGTCCTTCACTATTTACCGAATGAGTTGTCGGGTTATGGCAAGCGGGTTACTAGTTGATAGCGCTATTAGGTTTGACAAACCTCACACCGTGCTTGGAGCCGGGCGTGAACTACGACCTTAGATTTTATCATTGTTGATAGGCAATGATGGGAGGCAAAAACCAACTCGCGGGGCGAGTGCAACGTTTGAGTAGCAATTCGGTATATCACTGTTTAGTTATCATGAATGGGTTAGCTACCCTTGGCATGTGAATTAGCGGTTATGAGGTCTTAGAGGCCTACACTTTTACTTGTTATTATGTGGTCTTGGAGACCTACGCTTTTACTTTCGGGTTCGGGAAACCTACACTTTTACATACGTTACTTTGTGAACTCACCAACTTTATGTTGACACACGCTAGCATGCTTTTGCAGGTCTCTAGGTTCGGAGCACGATAGGACATGCATCATTGTGTCATGGGTTGTGAACATTACTTAACTTATACTTTGCTTTACATTTAACGGTTTTATTTTAGGCGCGTTGTTTTGCACATGAACTTAAACGGTTATGTTTGATTTACGCTTCCGCAACTTAACTAAACTTTTTGGTAAACGCTAAACTTGAAATTCAATAACGAATTAAATGGTTTGGGCATTTAGAATCGTTCTTATGACTTATGGCTATGGGATCCTGGTATGTCACGCGTCTCGCGGTATAAACCCCGCAGTGGAAATTTGAGGGTGTGACAGAAACGCCTAAACTATATTAGTTTTGGCGATTCTTTTGAAACGCCTAAATTATATTAGTTTTGGCGTTTCTTTTGAAACGCCTAAATTATATTAGTTTAGGCGTTTCAAAAGAAACGCCTAAACTATATTAGTTTTGGCGATTCTTTTGAAACGCCTAAACTATATTAGTTTAGGCGTTTATTTTGAAACGCCTAAATTATACTAGTTTTGGCGTTTCTTTTGAAACGCCTAAATTATATTAGTTTTGGCGTTTTCTTTTGAAACGCCTTTATTATAGAAACGCCCTAACTATAAATTCTTTGTGTTTGCAGTTATGGAAAATTATGAAGACGAGGACTACGTGAATGAGGAGGAGGAGCTGGAGCCTGACGAGCCCATGGTCCGGGGGCCTAGCCCCATGGCAGGGGATGACTTACAGGGCTGGGAGCATTGCAATTTTCGGCGATTCGATTACACGAATCCAAGATTTCAGAGGTTGAGGAAAAAGAAGACCGATAAGCCGAGGGGGATTAGTTGGGACGCGCTTCGGGCCACTAGGGGGGAGCAGAGGAAATTGCACGACAGTGGATCCCGGAAGGGAGCCCATTGGACAGGTTTCTTAGCGACAGCAGAGCGCCGTCCCATTGGTCGTTGGTGATAGAGTTCCTATCCACCTTTCGCCTTCGGCTACGAAGGATGGTGACGATCAGTCGTGCGCCGGACCGTCGCGCCCCCACTGCCGGAGGTCGAGTTTTCCATACTCGGCGTTGAGTATGGTTATTCCCTAGATGCTTGGGCTACGCACACCCAGTGATACACTAGCGAGGAGCTTGGAGAGGTATTATTATTATTTATTTTTATTCTTATTATTTTTGTTTTTGTTCTTATTCTAAATGTTAATGTTAATGTTAATGCTCAGGATGTCTACACTAGAGGTGTCACTAGTGTTCCTGATGACGTGCTCTATGCGTGGTGGCCCACCATTGGTGGTCCAGAGTTCAGGAATCCGGGAGCGGAGGTGTGACAGGGCATCTAACATTCGTCACCCCGTGGCTCGTTACATTCACCGTTGTATTACCTATTCCTTAATGGCACGGTGCACTTGTAACGAGCGGGTGACGAAGACAGACCTGATGTACCTGTATTGCATACTCACCGGTACGCCGATTGCCTTGCATCGGTGCATGGCCAAGTACTTTGCCTCCTTCCCCCATAAGCAGTTGCGGGGAGCCATAGCATGCGGGGGGATGATCAGCAGGATTGCCGAGCGCTGCAATGCCGAGAATTATTTTGGTTATGTTAACCGGAATCAGTTTCCGCCACTACCGCCCAGGTATTGTTCTTCTTCTTCTTCTTCTTCTTATTATTATTATTATTATTATTATTATTATTATTATTATTATTATTATTATTATTATTATTATTAATGTTAATGTTTATGTTTTTGTTTATTTGTTTCAGCCCATTAGGTCAACCCACGATGAAAGCTATGGGTTGTACGGCGAAGACGGGGGATCATCCAGCCATCCACTATCTGATTGCTCCGAGTGTCGCGGAGTTTGTACATGAGCCGTTGGTACATCAGGGCCTTGGAGGTATTATTATTATTATTATTAGTAGTAGTAGTAGTAGTAGTAGTAGTAGTAGAGTTAATTGCCAAAATGGCCCCTCAGGTTTGGCCCAAAATGCTTGTTTGGTCACAAAATTAATTTTTCTGCCAAAAGCACCCCTCACAGATCGAAAATTGCCTAAATGACCCATATTTAACAGAGTTTTTAACGAGGAAGAAAAACTCAGTTAAGTCTGAGGGGTACTTTCATCCTTTCATGTTCTAACGTTTTAAAACCCCATTTTAAACCCATCTTCTTCATCTTCTTAATCAAAACATCTTCTTCTTCTTCCCATCTTCTCCAACATCCTTCGAGCATCATAACAAACCTAATTCCCAAATCACACAAACCCTAATTCCCAAATCATACAAACCCTAAAGAAACCCCAAATCATACAAACCCAATAATCGATTAACTAACCTAGACGATGGTATTCTGCAAATGTGGAGCTCCTACTATCATACGTGTGTCTTCCACCTCTGCAAATCCTGGTAGACGGTTTTTCTGCTGCAACAAGAAGGGGAGGAGCTATGGTTTCGTTTGTTGGGCCGAACTACCCTTGGGTCAGATTCCTAGTTACTATCAATGATAGTGAAGAGAATGAAAAACTGAGACTCAACAACACAGCCTTGCAAACCTTAGTTGGGACACTTAAATCCGAGAACAAGAAGCTGAAAACTTATCTATGGATGACTTGGTTTGGAATCATCATGTATTTTATCATGTTTTAGTTCAATGTAGGTCGTTTTGTAATGATAAAAACTCAATGTATGTTGTTTCTTATTGTAATGATCAGTTATGGTTGAAGTTGTAATGTATGTTTGCAAATGTTCAATTTATGTTGTTTTGTAATGATAAGGTTTGTAATGATCAAGAACAATGTATGTAATGATAAGACTGAAAAGGTTTGTAATGATCAAGAACAATGCTTATGACCAAACAGAAACATACTAAAGCATACAAAACAAAGTTCATACTTAAAGTAGTTAGTACATAACCAAACAGAAACATACAAAACAAAGTTCATTCTTAAAGTAGTCTAGTGCATACATGAAATAGATAAGCCTAAGTCAGGAAACATAACCTACAAGAACCAACAAGCCTACTTCCAACGACAATCATCATCCGAACAGTAGTCCGAATTTGTTCCATGCTCTCCTTCATAGGGATCATGGTACCAATCATCCTCATCTGGGCTGTCATAATTCCAGGCATTCTTTAACACCTCTGGGTCATAGTCTCTACATGGGTCAAGCTCCTCTTCTTCAACCGGTTCTTGAACTGCCTTCCCTTTAGCCTTTTCATCAACCTTTGTAAGCTGTTTAAAATTATCTTCAACCAACTCTTGAACCACCTTTTCATCAACCTTTTTATCAACAACTTCAGGCTTTTCAACCGGTTCTTGAACTGCAGGTAGTGCAAGAACAACTTGCCTAAACATTATAGTATTTTAGAGATGAAATATGAAGTTGAATTGCATGAATGTTTTGCAATATTGGGTCTTTTAAATCAGCTGAACAATTAACTCATCCATCTACCTGAACTCTACCCACTGACCCCATAAATGAACTTCATTGTATGCAACTACCACACAAGTGTTATACTGTCAGAATGGTACATAAAATGCTACATTAGACTGCCAAAATGCTACATTATGTTTGGTCCAAACTGCCAAAATGGTCCCTTATGTTTGGTCCAAACTGCCAAAATGGTACATAAAATGCAACATTATACTGCCAAAATGATACATTAAACTGCCAAAATGGTACATAAAATGCTACATTAAACTGCCAAAATGGTCATAAAACTATAGTAAAGTTAACCAATACAAACCAAAAGAAACCCCAAAATGCTACATTAAACTGCCAACTTGGTCATACAACCATACTAAAAGGAGACAAAAGTTACCAGCCATAATACATACCATAACCCATACCATAACCCATACCATATCAGTCAAAATAGAAAAACACCAAAATGACAAGTTTTAATACATAAAGTGGCATAACTAAACTGAAGACTACATAACTTGTGAATCCCCAGCTTGTGAACCAGCAGCTTGTGAACCCCCAGCTTGTGACCCAGCAGCTTGTGAACCCCCAGCTTGTGAAGCCCCAACAGCTTTCTTGCAGGTCCTTTTGTTATGTCCTGTTGGCTTGCAAATCTTGCATTTGATTGGATTACCCTTCTTTGGCAATTTGGTACCCTTTTCAATAGCTTTTGACAACTTTGCAACCTCATCCTTTTCAAAAGCAGACTTTCTCCTCTTCTTTTTAGGTCTTCCAACAGGCTTGTGGTATTTAGGAGCTATGAGGGTGGTGGGACAGTTAAAATGTTCCCACATGTCAGTTCCATTTATGGTTCAATGGTATGGTCATACACCTTCTTCCATGTATCAAGCCAGTAAGCTTTGTGAACATATTTCTCAGGAACTCCATCATCCAATCCATGCAGTGCCATATTCCATATAAAAGCTACAACATGCCTACATGGCATTCCAGTCAACTGCCACCTCCTACAAGCACAACTCCTTTCTTTCATGTTAACAGCCCTTGTCTCATTCTCTGGACCACTCACCTGATAAACACATTGTATAATATTAACACATAGACATCCAACAAATAAACATAACATTCTATACTTACTTGATACTTTCCAGGGCCACACCAAATGACAGAATATTGGCTAGCATCATTTTTTATCTTCTCAAACAGGTCTGTGGCTCTTGGTGTTAAAGGGCCTGATGATTTTGAAATCATCACCCGAATAATCATCAACCTCTTCATACAGTACTCCCTTACAAATTCTAGACAGGTGATAATGGGTTTATCCCTGCCTAGGATCTACTACCTGTTGAACACCTCACATAGGTTGTTCAACAGGATATCACTCTTTGGCCTCTCTAAAACATAAACAAGCATTGTTACAATTAAATTTTGTCAAATACATTCAATGAAAACAAACATAAACAACCATTGTTACCATTAAAAAAAGCTCTGCACCAGTGTTTGACTGGAATACCCTTCAAGTAATCATACATTGCCTTGTCTTCTTTCAGGATTGCATCCATCATCCTTTCATGTGTAATAGGTGTAGTTGCACTAGCTGCATTCCACAACAAGTTTTTGTAGATATCACCCCTCCACCTAGGCTTCATATTTTCATATATATGTCGCAGACAAAATCTATGCTCAGCACTAGGATACACCTTTTCAACTGCAGAAATGAGACCCTGCAATTACATATAGAAAACTTAGCATACAGTAGAGTTAGCATACAGAAAACTTAGCATACAGAAAACTTAGCTACATTATATACCTTTTGTCGATCACTGATGAATGTGAAGTTGCTGTTTGATGCCAAATCCAAATCATCTCCTAATAACTCTAGAAACCATGTCCAACTTGCTGTTGTTTCTGCCTCAACCACAGCATATGCCACTGGGTATATCCCATTGTTGGCATCAACAGATACTGCAGTTAAAATCTGTCCTGGAAAAGGGCCTTTTAAGAAACAACTATCAAGCCCTAGTATGTCTCTCAAACCAGCTTTAAAACCCTGTTTTAATGGCCCTAGGCAGACATAGATTATCTTGAATTGCCTTGTGGGGCTGCTAGGGTTAGGTTCACTCTCAACATCAATCTTAACAGTAGTACCTGGGTTAGCTCTCATCAACTCAGCACCATAATCCCTTAGCTGTCCATATTGGGCACTGTAATCGCCATTAAGCTTAGCAGTTGCCATTGCCTTAGCCCTGAAGATCTGATTACCTGTTACTTGAACTTGGTATTTGTTCACCATGATTTGTTGGAGTGATTTTATCCTAATTTCTGGATTTGTTCGAAGAATATGCTCAATCTTTTTTGCAAGCCAACTTACTGCGCAGAAATTGACATCCCTTGTTTGGATGCATTCATGCTTCTTCTAAAGTGTGACTATAATCCATGTGCACTTTTGTTTCAGATTTGAGGCATGCAACACCCAAGGACATGTGGGTTTTACCTTACTTTTAGAAGTTTGTCCCCCTTTATCTTCAACTAGCACCAATTCTATAGAAGTCTGGGCCCCACCATCTGTATCCTTCCTTTTACCACTTGACCTAGTCTTTACTCCACTTGAATTTACCACTTTGTCCTTCTGTTTTGACCTAGTCTTTACTCCACTTGAAATTACCACATTATCCTCTTGTGCCACAGGTTTTAAACTCCTAGGATTCAGACCATTACAACACACCCTAAATCTCCTTCCTTCATTTCTTACTATATGCAGTTGCCTCCTAGTCTTTATCGCATAATCCTTCACCATATTCTTAATGGTTTTTTTTATCAGAAAAACATTGTCCAAGTGAGAATGGGCAATCTGGACTCCCTTCTGAACCAAAAGCTTTTCTTTCCCTCCCTTTTCTCCTACAGGCCCTATTAGCTCTCTGCAAAGTGTTGCTCTCTTCTTCATCACTGAAACTGTCAAAATTATCTAAGTCTATGTCAATGTCTTCCTCAAGTGGGTCAACATTTTCATCATCACTAGCATTAAAGTCAACAACAGCCTTATATTCATCCATGTTAACCTCAATATCATCATCTGCATTGTCTTGATCAACTATGAAGTCTCTATCCTCCCCATCACTACCCTCATTATTATCCTCACCACTACCCTCATCACCAGGCTAATAATCACCATCATCTGGATCAGGGTTTACATGAGTACCCTGTTTCCCCTTGTTCTTCCTAATTGCCACAAGTCTTCTACCACATTCTTGAAGTATATAAGAACCACTACTATCACTACCCTCATCACCACCCTCACCACCCTCATCACCCTCATCCCTACCATCATCAGTACCACCATCAACACCCTCATCATCTTCCTGATAAAATTTTGCCTTGTTTATGACACATGTTTCAGTAGGATCGGGCTGTGTTGCCTGGGTTATGACACCTAAATCACTAGGATCAGGCTGTGTTGGATTACTTGAATTGGAAGAGGTTAGAATAGGTTGAACATAAATTTCTATCTTCCTATGTTTTCCAGCAGCTGTCAACATTCTATTATAATCAGTTTCACCATTCAATGGTCTTAACCCAAAGTCTAAATCCTCACCTGGAACTTTAAAATAATACCTAAAAATGAAAATATCCTCTTCTAAATAACCAAGTTCTAATACCATATCATTCAGCATTGTAGAAACATTACCATCAACATAATCAATATATGCCAGTTTACCTCCCACATATCTACTATCTGGAAAATCAGTCAGCTCACCACCATAATGCAATTCCACTGAAAAAAGCTGATGATTGTTACCTGAAAACAAAAAAAAAATATTATTGATCATGTTGAGCAGAGGTGATCGTGTGGAGACAACAACGATCATGACAAAGCAACAATAAGCAACAATAACTTACGGTATTCAAGTAGAGGATTGAAATCAGCACCCTTGTCTCGAAACCTCCACATTATTGAGCAGAGATGAAGACGAACAACATGGAAGACGAGGAAGAAACACACGGCGAGGAAGAAGAAGTTATTACTTAGGGTTTTTACTGGATGAAAATGACTGAAAAGGGTAAGAAAGGGGGTTTTAAAACGTTTGAACATGAAAGGACGAAAATGCCCCTCAGACTTAACTGAGTTTTTCTTCCTCGTCAGAAACTCTGTTAAATATGGGTCATTTAGGCAATTTTCGATATGTGAGGGTTGCTTTTGGCACAAAAATTAATTTTGTGACCAAACAAGCATTTTGGTCCAAACCTGAGGGGCCATTTTGGCAATTAACTCTTATTATTATTATTATTATTATTATTATTATTATTATTATTATTATTATTATTATTATTATTATTATTATTTGGGAAACTTGTAGACAACTTGTGTTGTCTGGTTTGCACGAAAACAGGGGAAACGCTTCCCAATTTTTTTTATAAAATCCTGGATTATTATTATTATTATTATTATTATTATTATTATTTATTATTATTATTATTTATTTATTGTTATCCATTGCAGGTGATGCTGTGGAGGTTGGGTTGCGGTTTGTTGCTGAGGGGGAGGGGGCGATCAAAGGGACGTCGAGATGCCTGAGCCGCAGCCCGAGGATGTGCAGAATTCGGCGCGTTTATCACTCCCTCAGGTTGCCTCTTGATGTTAGGGAGGACGTACGTACGGCTGCCACAGAGGCTGTGAAGATGCGTCAGTGGCGTCAACGGATGGACACCTGGCGTGAGCAGGACACCGAGATGCGTCAGTGGCGTGATTGGCAGGACGAGGCGATGCGCTGGATGATTGTTGGCCAACAGGATATCTTTTGCCAGCTGGACATGCAGACTCGTGTCCCACCGACT
Source organism: Ambrosia trifida (assembly GCA_028751855.1). Taxonomy (NCBI): domain Eukaryota; kingdom Viridiplantae; phylum Streptophyta; class Magnoliopsida; order Asterales; family Asteraceae; genus Ambrosia; species Ambrosia trifida. The sequence goes on along the minus strand of CM054128.1, from coordinate 55,461,304 downwards.
ATAGTGTAACACCCCAACCGATGGCGGAAACATCGGGATGTCACGTATTGATGATTTTTCAGTAGCTCATGGTGAATAATAAATTTCATTGAATAATTTAAGTAAGTTACATACAATCGTTCTAAGAATTTGTACATCAAATTGAATAAAACTATGCAAACATCTTCAAGCATCAATTCAAACCATCAAGCAAATAGAACCTGAAACATGTTAAGTTAAAAATATTTTGGGTCAACAAAAGTTGGTGAGAATTACATAGGTTTTGATAATAGAATAAAATTGTTGTGCAATTCATGTGTCATGGCAATCTAGTCCATATGCGAAAACATACTAGAAGTAAATCGAGTGCATAATCAACCTTGTTGACTGTTGTAATTGTGGTACATCCCATACGCTCATGGTTCACTCGTTTAAATTGCAGTAACAAACACCCACGTAACCTTTGTAGGAGGCACGTATCCGGGTGGGATTGTCAGTCCAATAGATCTATCAATGTATACCGTTTGGCTGATGAATGTTTATGCTAGAATTGTGCTTACCCTAGTCATGTTCAAGACATAATGCAACATAGAAATACACATAGACACATTGATGATTGAATTGCATAAATATTGTTGTAACATGTTTCACCCCAAAAATGGTGATAAATAGAAAAAGGGGCTATGTAAAACTCACCTTAGCAAAATGTTGTATTTGTTGATAAATAGAATAGTGTGTTGCCCAAATATATCAAGTATCACCCTATAATAAGGTAATAAATATGTCTAAGTCTATCAAGTCTACAAATGTATAAGTTTCTAGGGCTTCGAATTGGGGATAAATGCTTGTTTGATTAATATCAAAATGTTTGATAATTGAGAGAAATTTAGTAAATAAATAACCAAAAATCTTTTTATGAAATTTAAATTTAGGATGGTCACAATAATGTGTTTAAAGTACCAAAATAATTTTTATAAAATTATTTTCTTTAAAATAGATTTTTAAAGCTATTTATTACAAATTGCCAAAATTTAACTTTAATATTTAAAAATACTAAAATTAAAGAATTATTATTTTAAAAATCATATTTCTGTTCTAAATATTTAAAAATAAATTGTATAAAATTTTGGTGCAAAAATAATAAAAATTGAATTTATTATGATTTAATTATGATTAAAACTAACAAAAATTGATTAAAAATATAAAATAAATGATTTTTCTGAATTAAAAATCATTTCAGTAAAGTTTAACATTGTACAAACATAGGATAATTTTTGTAGAAATTAATAAAATTGTTTTGATATTTTAATGGATTTTTATAAATATAAAAGTATAAAATTGATTTAATTATTATAAATATTAAATCAATGAATTTCAGAAAACTAAAAATTGTAAATAAAACTTTTATCTCAGATTTGATAAATATAATTTTTTTTAGAATTTATAAAAAGGTTTTATTATTTAAAAAGGAATTTACGAGATTTAAGTGTAATTTATATATATAGAATGGTTTGTTTTAAATAAAAAAAATAAATGGAAAAGGGTGTTCAAGCCGGGTCTCGAACCCGGTTAGTCTCAGTTATAGGCATCAGTCACAACCACTTGGCCTAGGCCTGTGGTTGTGATTTATCTCAGTTTAATAAAAATATATACAGTATGCAAAATCAGTTTCTTCCCCAAATTAACAACCACGAAGCCTAGTTTTTGCAATAATCTGATTCACTAATCAATAGTCCAATTAATCATGGGGCTATTGATGAGTGATGGCCGATGTATAAAACCCACAGAAAAGATTAGACTTACAAGTCTGTTTCGTGCTCGATTGCTTGGTCAAGACCACGAAGTCAAAAACGTAATCGCGATGCACAATCAGAGTGAATTGAAGAAAATTAGGGGTTGAGAAGAGTTTATTGGCGAGTTGTAATGCTATGTAGAGGTTCAATTTATAGTGCTATGCACTGGATCGAAGAATGGCAAGTGTTGACCAAGCTTTGAAGTCCAAACGCGTAATGGTTCAATTGATTATCAATTGATTGATAATCGACGTGCAATCTAGTCAGAAAGGGCCGATGATCGTGCAATCATTCCATGTATAAATTCAAGCGGGTTAATTAGCTTAATTGAATGGTCAAAGATGTAAAGCTAATACCATATCTGCTGCTGTTCGTGATTAGGAAAGGAAAGAAGAGAAATAGGCTGGGCTTATATACTTATTAAAGCTGGATTAAAACAACTGAAGGGTGTGGCCCAGCTGGTTAAGGCGCGTGGTTTATGTGTAAAAGGTCCCCGGTTCGAACCCAAGCTGGAGCAAACCTTCCCCTCTTTTTTTTTTTTTTTTTTTTTTTTTTTTTTAAAAACAGATATGGTGGGTTAGTGGGCCGGACCCAGGCCTTCTTTTCTGGTCTGTGTTTGGGCTTCGGTTTTTAACAGACAAGGGGAGTTGGGCTGCAGCTGGGTTGGGTTTAACTAACTAGTTTTTTTTTCTCTACATTATAGTTATTATTATTATTATTATTATTATTATTATTATTATTATTATTATTAATCTATATATATGTATATATATGTATGTAAGAATAATTATCATTGTATTGGGGTTCAAAATATCACCAAAAATAATAATAATAAGACTTGTCATTTTATTCCAACTTATACGTAACGTACAACTATTTAATGCGAAATGTTACAGTCTCCCCTACTTTTAGGAACTTCGTACCGAAGTTAAAAGGAGAACACCAGATTTACAATTGGTCGACTACCGACAACCTTGATAAAATTTCACACTACCTTAACGTACCTGTAAATTCGTGATTACGTTCCGGACCGTAATTACCAATTTACCTTACATTAAGGTTTTGCGTCCTTTTATGACTCTACCGATTGTTGAGCAGGTTCGATAGTCTCCACCAGTCGTTGAGTAGGTTGTAGGGCCTCTCCCGACTGTTGGAAAGACATGATGACCTCTACCAATCATTAAGTAGGTTGTTTGGTAGTCAACTAATTGTTGTACAAGTAAGCAAGTATGATTATAGATATAGCAATTAGTTCACATTCAAACAAGCATGCACACAGATGTTATGATAATACTTGAATTTATTATTTGAATCAAAAGTGGTAATACATGAAATTAAAGAGAAAGTAGACATTATTCAAATGGTAGGGTTTGCTGTTAAGTAGCTGGAGGGTCTCAAGCGGGGTTATTTGGAGCATCAAGAGCGTTTGTAGCAGGGATTCGACAAGCATTTGTAAGATGCCCATACTTTTGACAATTGGTGCACTATCGGCAGGGTACTTGAGTTGGATGGTGATACTGGCAGGTGTTACACTTAGGTAGGTTCCCATTGTATTGTTTCTTGGTGGGTGGGACAGTGGTGTCTATTGCAAAATTCCTGACCTTGTTATTCCCGTTGGTTGAGGCCTCAGTTTTGATATCAACGGCAGGTTGGGGGGTATCCTTTTTCTTTTCCCCTTTACGAGTCAGGGTCCCTGCCTTCACATGATTATCTGTTAGGGTGGCAGCCAAACGCTTTGCTTCCTCCAAGGTAGCAGGGTTCCTTCCCCACACCGTGTCTTGAATCTGCATCGGTAAACCACCAATGTATTTTTCGATCGCAATGGGTAAAGGGGTGACTTTGTGGGGTAGCAGTAAGCTAAGTTCGTGAAAACGAGTGTTGTAAGCAAGGTTTTCCCCACTGTCTTGAGCAAGATCATGAAATTCGTCTTCCAGTTTCTTGATTTCATTACGAGGACAGAACTCTGCCTTCATAATGTCTTTAACTTGATCCCAGGTTAAGGCTAGTGCAGCTTCAGCTCCGCGAGTGCGTTTTTCTTCATTCCACCAAGTGAGTGCTCGTTTGTGAAGAACACTCATGGCATAACGGACTTTAAAATTGTTGGGACACTCACTGTTGATGAAGGTATTCTCAATACCCTCAAACCATTGTAGGAGTCCTGTAGCTCCTTCTTCTCCACTGAACTTTGGGGGATTACAGGAATTAAAGTGTTTAAGGGTACAGGCTGGAAGTCCATTCCCGTTGTGATTTCCATTACCGTTGCCGTTGCCGTTCCCGTTGCCGTTCAACTGGATGACTTGTGCTAGTAGGTTGGGAACTAGAGTTGCGATTTGCTGCGCCATTTGTTGAGAAATGATCGTAGCCAGTTGAGCATTGATACCATTGTTGTTGTGGCTAGGACCTTGGTCATGGTTATGGTTGTGATTGCTACTTCCTTCATCACCCGGTTAGTCTCAGTTATAGGCATCAGTCACAACCACTTGGCCTAGGCCTGTGGTTGTGATTTATCTCAGTTTAATAAAAATATATACAGTATGCAAAATCAGTTTCTTCCCCAAATTAACAACCACGAAGCCTAGTTTTTGCAATAATCTGATTCACTCATCAATAGTCCAATTAATCATGGGGCTATTGATGAGTGATGGCCGATGTATAAAACCCACAGAAAAGATTAGACTTACAAGTCTGTTTCGTGCTCGATTGCTTGGTCAAGACCACGAAGTCAAAAACGTAATCGCGATGCACAATCAGAGTGAATTGAAGAAAATTAGGAGTTGAGAAGAGTTTATTGGCGAGTTGTAATGCTATGCAGAGGTTCAATTTATAGTGTTATGCACTGGATCGAAGAATGGCAAGTGTTGACCAAGCTTTGAAGTCCAAACGCGTAATGGTTCAATTGATTATCAATTGATTGATAATCGACGTGCAATCTAGTCAGAAAGGGCCGATGATCGTGCAATCATTCCATGTATAAATTCAAGCGGGTTAATTAGCTTAATTGAATGGTCAAAGATGTAAAGCTAATACCATATCTGCTGCTGTTCGTGATTAGGAAAGGAAAGAAGAGAAATAGGCTGGGCTTATATACTTATTAAAGCTGGATTAAAACAACTGAAGGGTGTGGCCCAGCTGGTTAAGGCGCGTGGTTTGTGTGTAAAAGGTCCCCGGTTCGAACCCAAGCTGGAGCAAACCTTCCCCTCTTTTTTTTTTTTTTTTTTAAACAGATATGGTGGGTTAGTGGGCCGGACCCAGGCCTTCTTTTCTGGTCTGTGTTTGGGCTTCGGTTTTTAACAGACAAGGGGAGTTGGGCTGCAGCTGGGTTGGGTTTAACTAACTAGTTTTTTTTCTCTACATTATAGTTATTATTATTATTATTATTAGTATTATTATTATTATTATTATTATTATTATTATTATTAATCTATATATATGTATATATATGTATGTAAGAATAATTATCATTGTATTGGGGTTCAAAATATCACCAAAAATAATAATAATAAGACTTGTCATTTTATTCCAACTTATACGTAACATACAACTATTTAATGCGAAATGTTACATATAGGGCCCAGCACGCAGCAGACCCCGCATGAGGCCGGGAGGTCCTCGCAGTAGCCCGGGACGTCCTCGCAGCAGCCGCCGCCGCCTGATGATTCGATGTTCTATTTCTGATCATATTTTGTAAACGTTTTAAACAATGTTTATTTTGAACGCTTGTGTTAACGTTTAGTTTTATCTTTTTGTTTATATAAACGCTTGCGTTAATGTTTTACACGCTTATCGAGACGACATTAAAAAATTAAAAAATTAAACAATTAATTTTTTTGTAACTATTATGATGATCCACTACGCTCGTGTGTAACATTCACGAGTTTGCGAATGATTTAATTTCCTTTAGGGACCTAAAGTGACAATAATTCAAAACTTGAAAATCGCGTGAAGGTAATTTAGCGTAACGTTTGAGGTAGAATTTCAATAACCCAAACTTTATATACATATTTCTTAATATATATTTGAAATTCACATAATATGATTATGTTTATATAGTAAACCTTTATATGTTGACCAGAATGATAATTTAAGGTGTCAAGATCTAAGATTAATTATAAAAGTTGATATCTTTATCTCAAATATCATGAATGAAATTCAGTACAACATACGACTACTTTTATTTTTATTGCATACTACATAGTTTGAAACTTTTGAACAACACAAACTTATTTGAAATGAATTCTTGATTTGTTGACTTTTGGTTTACATCGTTTAAAAAAAAAAAAAAGAAATAAAAGGAATCAATCAATTAACATTTATAGTATTAAGATTGCACCAAATCCGTTTGTTACCATATTTACATTTAAAGAAAACAAGAATTGTATTTTTGTCTATTGAGTGTGTCTTCCATAACAAAGATAACTACGAAACCGATTTTCTACTCATTTGTCATACCGACAGTATATTAGTAAAGGCAATTTTGACGCATTAAAAATCTGATGCTCCTTCTAGAAATAATAATAGTAATTAGTAATAATAAAGAAACCATAACCCGAAACCAAACCTTTCCCCGCCCTTATGCTCTCCGCGTCGGTAGTTCTTGTTGCGGCAAGTCCGGGGATCGCGGGATGATTCCAATCAAACAACGAAGTCCACTCAAAGCCTTCGGTCAACCTTCCCTTATAACCGACACGCTTTATCTATCAATATATAACCCGACAATCAATATCAATCTAGACCGTGATTTGTGCCGGTTACCAATCAAATTTTCAATACGTCCAGTTAGTCGCCCAACATTATAAATTAAGCCTATGTATTCATAGAACTGTGAGAAACCGGAAAACACACACTCAAATGAAACCTTTGCTCCGTTTTATTTTTACGTGTTTTGAAACTCACCGGAACACCCATCTCCGACCAAAACTCCGGCTAAACCAGTATAGTCGACACATCATAAGCATCCGCTGCTGTTGGGATTGAGGCAGAACCACCGCACGGAACCGACAAGACGACAATCACAGCCATAACTGGTCATCGCTTATGTTGCGTCGTATGCCACCCCCGGACCATCACAAGCACCGCCGCTACCTCCGGGCTACTCCCTCTGCCGAGGTGCAAGCATAATTCTTTGTTTCTTATCAGTTCCTTGCAAGTTCACCATCATAACAAGGTGAGTTTTACATAGCCCCTTTTCTATTTATCACCGTTTTTGGGGTGAAACATGTTACAACATTATATATGCAATTCAATCATCAATGTGTCTATGTGTTTTTCTATGTTGCATTATGTCTTGAACATGACTAGGGTAAGCACAATTCTAGCATAATCATTAACATTGATCAGCCGACGGTATACATTGATAGATCTATTGGACTGACAATCCCACCCGGATACGTGCCTCCTACAAAGGTAGCGTGGGTGTTTGTTATCGTATAACATATTTAGGTGAACCATGAGCGTATGGGAGGTACCACATTATAACAGTCATCAGGTTTGGTTATGCACTCGATTTATTTCTAGTATGTTCTCACATATGGACTAGATTGACATGACACATGAATTGCCCAACATTTTTATTCAATTATCAAAAACCTATGTAATTCTCACCAACTTTTGTTGACCCAAAAACATTTTCAACTTAACATGTTTCAGGTTCTATTTGCTTGAAGATTTGAATTGATGCTTGAAGATATGTGTATAGCTTTATTCAATTTGATGTACAAATTCTAGAACAATTGTATGTAATTCATTTAAATTATTTAATGGAATTTATTATTCACCATGAGCTACTGAACAATCATCATTACGTGACATCCCGATGTTTCCGCCATCGGTTGGGGTGTTACATCGTGTTTATTTATTAAACAATTAAAATGTGTTAAAAAAAAACCTCTACGGGTCGTAGAGGTCTCTACGGGCCATAAAAGTTGTCTAATACTTGCATATGTTTTATTTATTTTTTTTCAATATAGAAATCAGCGAACTGGTAGCCCAGATGGTCCCCATATTTGAAATAAGACTTGTGTGTGTGTTTGTGTGATAATCTGTCCAAGATCGAAGCTCGTCCCAAACGTTTTTTGTGTTTTTTTTAGTCTACGGGCCGTAGGCAAAAACTATACATCCATCCCACCCTTATTCATTGTCAAAATTAATCAGACTTGTTCTACGGGCCGTAGAGGGCTTTACGGCCCGTAGGTAATCATTACAATGATTGCCAATCATACAATCATTGGCAATGATTACCTACGGGCCGTATAGCCCTCTACGACCCGTAGAATGTTCAAAAAATGAGGCCTATGGGCCGTAGAGCCCTCTACGGCCCGTATAGGGTTGTGTGAATAAATTTGCTACTTGTGCAAATATCCGGAGCCTGAATTAAACACTTAGTAATGGAATTTTTAGTTTTTTTTTAACGGCAAGTAGTACAACCGGTGGAGCTCCGGCTAACACCTTGGGCCAGCCTGTACTGATTACCCATTTCACCTGGATTGGGTATCTCCCTATGTGGAACCCCCACATGTGGTAAATATGGCTCCGACAAGAATCGAACCCTCAACCTCCACATGACCTCCACTCTAGCTCCCCCAATTTTCATCAATTGAGATTTTTTAGTTTTGTAAACTAAAACCAAATCGTAGATTTCTTAAGTCAAATCAAATTGTTAGGGGGTGTTTGTTTTTCTACTAGAAGTGCTTCTGGCCACTTATGTCTGCCCCGTGCAGACGCGGGCAGACATTTGGGGCGGGAAGCTTGTTTGTTTTTTAGAAGACGTAACCCTTCAAAAGCTCTTCCTCACCTCTTCCTCAAGCAGACTTGTACCCACCTCTTCTCACTTCTCCAAACCTCTTCTTATACAAAACCATCTCCTCTCTTCTTCCTTCTCACAGCAGCACACCATCAACATCAGGCAAGTTCTTCTTCCTTCTTCTTCCCTTTTCTTCTTCTCTTCCTCCCTCGTCACCCTCCGCCGCCCTCTTCCCTCCTCCCTCCGCTGACCTTCGCCGCCCTCTTCCCTTCTCCCCCCACTGACCACCGCCGCCCTCTGACCTCTGCCCTCTTCCCTCCCCCCGCCGTCCCTCCTCCCCTTCCCCTTCCTCCCTCCGTCCCTGCTCATGGATAAGAGGATGCAGAGACCCATTGATCTGATTGGGTCTGAAAATCGTCGGTGACCTTTGGGAATTTTTTTATTGGTGTAGTGAGAATAGAAAAGTTTTATATATTATTATTATTATTTTAATTTTGGATTTTATGGTGGTTTGTTTGATGGTTTGGAGATCAATGAATGTACAACACAACCGGATTCAATATTGGTTGCTGATGAAAACATGTTTTTAAGGTTGTTTTATTATAATTGTGGTAGGCTATAGTTATGGTTTTGGGTTACACTGCAGACGTTAAAAAACAAACGACCTTCTTCTTGCAGACTGCAGACCTTTGGTCCACCTCTTCTCCTACAGATGTCTACAGATGTGGTACGCAGACTGTAGACCTTTTGCCACAGAAAAAACAAACAGCACCTTAGTAATGATTTAGAGGGTGTTTGGGATTTAGTTTGAAAATGTAAAAGTGCTTTTGGTCAAAATTGCTTATTGGCTTATGACTTTTTGAAAAGGAGTTTTAAAAAAATGTTTGGATTAACTTTTTGGATGAGAAACGTCAAAAAGTCAATAGATTGTCCTTTTTTAAGTGTTTCGCTTAACTTAGGGGTGTCAATCGTGTCGGGTTGATGGGTTGGCGGGTTTACGGGTTGATGGGTTGAAATGTGCAACCCGAACCTGACCCATATTATTATTCGTGTCAAATATTTCAACCCTAAGTCGACCCACATAAAATTCAGGTCAACCCGAAGACGACCCGTTTAACCCATATTATTATTATTATTATTATTATTATTATTATTATTATTATTATTATTATTATTATTATTATTTTGTGAGTTAGGTTAATAAAAAATGGACCAATCAGATTTCAAGAAAAAATGCCTCACGCCGGTGAAGCTTTCCACGCCAAGGGGCTTCCCCCACTCTTGATGGTCTTACGGTTTGGGCATTTATAAGTAAAGCTCCCTATAATTTATGGAATTTTATTATTTTAGGTTGTTGTGTACTGTATTTTTCACTTGTTTGGTTTTTTATGTATGAAATCTGAATGTCTAATTTGTGAATGTGAACATAGGGGCTGGTTTACTAGAGTTTAGAATGTGAAAATGGGTAAGGCCACTTTTAATGCATTTTAATTAATTATCCTATATGTTAATTTGTGAATGTTCATGAATAGTGCTCGTTTAGTTTTGAAAAGGTTTTATATAGTGATGTGTTTGATCATTTTAACAAACGAGTATGTGGTGCAGCTGGTTTGGGCGGTGTTGTGACTGGTATCATGTTCCGGTTCTATTCATGTCATCAACGGTTTTTTGTTCAAAAATTTTTTAAGCAGTTTTTTAATAAACAAACAAACGATAGTGGTTTACAGGTGTTTAGTTATCACATTTCCTCCACATATTAACTACTCCTATTCAAGACACGTTTTTTCCACCGCCCCACTTGGTTATTCTTCTCCTCTTCATTTGCACCAAATCCTAGCCCTCTCACTCCATTATCTCGTTGTCTCCCTCTTTTCTGTTCTAAACCCTAAAACGACACCCCATTGCCGCCCTCTTATCTTCTCTCATCCATCGACAGTGAAACCCACCCCTACTCTGGTTTCCTTTGCGGCGGCTCTCTTTTCGGCAAACACACTACCAAAAGCATGTCAAGTTTATATGGTCAAAACTTGAACTACTCACCTGCTAGAGCCCCTTCTTCTCCACATATATGGACTAACCAAGATAATATTATTGAAAGGTAATCTTTTTATGTTTTTGATGCTTACCCACTTCAAAAGTTTGGATTCTTAGCATGTTTATGTGTTTTGATTCATGTTTTATGTGTTTGCAGCTCATACTTTGCAGAACTATTGGAAGAGAAGAAGAAGTTAGCACCTTTTGTGCAAGTTCTTCCCATTTGCAGCAGATTGTTACATTAAGGTTTAATTATTTTTTTTTAATTTGTTGGATCTGGTTTTTTATTTGAATTTGTTTTGTGGGTATGTTTTACTTTCATTGCTTTACTTTTGTGTTCCTGAATCTTGAATTTGAATTATGCATTTGGACTTAAATGATTGTTTTAAGATCTTGGATATTGTTTGATGAGTGATTGTGCGAATTCGGTTGTTATACTATTGTTGAATGTGTGGAGTTGATCAGTCGTTTGATAATAATACCAAAGAATCCCTGGCTTCTTGCTTTTTAGCTACGTATATCTGCTCCTGTAATTGCTATTAGTGTTCATTTGAGGTTGTAAGATTTATGGGTTTTGGAACCTTTTTGAGTTAAAAAGTTATTTCATGGTAAGCTATGGTTTTTGGAACCCTTTTGAGTTAAAAAGTTATTTCATGGTAAGCTCTTAAGTCCGAAGTTAGTATATGTTGACAACTGTTATTATATGGAACCATTAGGTGACTTTTGATGGGCCAGCCCTTTTCTATGCGCCATTTTCACAAAGAAGCTTTGCACCTCTTGGTTCCAGGATCCTCTGTTCTTCGCGAGAAGGAGAAAACAGATAAAGAAACAGAGCAAGACGTCGGTTCTACTCCGAAAAACCCATAAGATACACTGTAAGTTTCTTTCATTCCCAACCAGTTGTTACTTTTTTATTTAGCTTATCAAAAATCAAATTCCCAGTAAACTAACAATGAGATATATTGCAATATTCTCAATAAAGTTACTTCTGTTGCTTTGTTTTTTTAACATAAAGAAACAGAGAATATGATGAGTCATGAAGCAAAGTAATAGATATTGGAATGAATGATTGCCATGAATGATTGATATAAAATAAATGGATAATAAAGAGACACTTAAACCGTGGGTTAGTGGGTAGGCACAGAGCATTACTTTTTCTTTGTTTTTTTTAAAGGAAAGAGGCAATAGCTATTAGAATGAATGATTGTAGGCACAAAGCATATGAGAGGGGATAATAGACGCAGACGCGTGGAAAACGGAATACCTTACAATGTAGGTAAGTGTATTTTTAATGAAAGAATTATGGTTTATTCTTAAATTTAGTTATTTTTTTTAATTTGGATTATGCAGTTACTGGTTTTGACAAGAAGAGGTGGCTAAACTCATCACGGGAGTAAGTTGATACGATTTACGCTGAGCAGCAGCTTAAGACAATTTGTATATTTGTTTTTTAAAATTTTGGAAACAGCAGAAGTCTAATGACTTGACTAAGTCAAAACCTCACATCATGAAAGGATCAAACTATTTGATTTTTTTTCCTTTTGTACGGGCTTAATTCATGATTGTTCATTTTGTTTCAAAGGACATTTAGAAGATTAGGAGTGTTGGGTGAATTTCAAGGTGACAGAAAAAGGGTTCAAAGAATGGCTGGCTAGCTAATGGTGGTACGCATCTAAATTTATTTTATTTTCTTTGATATGTGAAAATGCTTAAGTTAGTTATAATCTAGAATCTGTTTAAATCAGTTGATTATTATGATGTTGATGTTATTGTTGTTATTTCGAATTCAATTTTATTATTTGATTTGAAGGATTGTTCAAATTACAGTTTTGACATTTGAAGTCAACTCTACTGTGTTAGATATTATTTTAATCTGTTTACAAATTTTAAAATCAACATTTTATGTTCTGCAATAGTGTTTTTAACTTATCTGGATTGATTAAACTGCCAATCCATCTGTGAATGAAAAAAAAGGGACACAACTGCAAGGCGTGACCTTTTTTATGATGAAGGTACACAACACTTTCTAAAACTCTATTATCACACCATATTAGTTACTATTGTTGTTTGTCCTAATTACAGGTGACAAGAATCCAGCCAAAAGCCCAGCTACTGACAACTAAACCTAATGCAAGCAACAACCAACAACATAAACTCAAGTCCATAATCGCCTAACTTTTGCAACTTTTGTTTTAACTACATGTTAATCGCCTAACCTTTTTAAGTGTTGTTTTGGATACAACCTGCACTTTGTACTGTTTCTAGCTATTGCGCCACGCGAAACAATGGTCTGATGTATGACTACTTTTTGGGAACCTGTAAATCAAATGTCCGATGTATGACTGGTTTTAGGGCCATAAGACACCTTATTTATTGTATGCTCTACTCGCTCATAAACATACTCAGAAGTTGCGCATCGCGCAACGCAGAATCCCACTAGTTAATTTAAAACTAAAACAATTACATACACTTAATTGAATCCAAACTTAAACATCTCTGCTTTTTTTTTTTTTGGGGGGAAATTAAACCTCATTCAAATATCAAACACCTCTAGCAAGTTCACTAGGAACCAACATTACATCAATCCAAAGGGAAATTTACACCAATCATTCCAAGTTATGAATTTAAATATAGATCTATTTCTAATCTAAAAATACGAAGACGCTTTTGTCGTAACCACAATGCAATGAACCACCCTTTTGTCGTGCTTTGGAACTTTCAAACCTCTAGCAAGCATGAGAAGATCCCGGACCTCAAATGCATAAATGGAGTCCAACCAACACCATCTATAAATCCTCTCCCAAATCTCGGACGCCAACAAGCATGCAGTAAACAAGTGGTTTGTAGTCTCCTGATAAGTATCACAAAATGGACAACTGTCTTCACTAATACCCATACCTTGCGAATTCAGAGCCACCTTAGATGGGATCCTATCTTATTCCGCTCTCCAAGTCAGCACATTACACTTTATCGGTATCCAACCATCCCAATTGAACTTGAAATACGGTTCAATATTGGAACACCTCTACCTAATACCAATATGGAACCTAACTTTATTTTATAACTTTTTTTAACAGCAAATTACCACCCCGTTTTAATACCACCCAATATATAATCTCCCAAGGATTGATCCTGGATTCCCCAAAGCAACCTATGGCTGCTACCATTTATTTTATAACTTTTACTTATTTCTTTTTGTGTCTTTAACTCTTAAATAAGTCATTGAATTTAGTAAAAAGAATAATATTCTTTATTTTTTTTTCAAGAAACAGTATATCATGTTTCCATTTCGGCCAGTTCTTCCTTTAAATCCTTTTTCATTTGATCGGGACATTTTACCGTTTTAGTTCTTTTGTTATTTTAGTGTGGCTCATGAAATGTCATTCATTTCTGCCATCTAACCTCATCCATATAGCCAAATGGGGATGTAAAGTAGTTAAAACTCAGAAATTTTAAGCCTTTTTAAGTTAAACCCTGCAAGATTTGAATAAAACTTCATGACAACACAAAATAGGGTCGCTTTAATGTTTGTGCACTTATCCAACATCAGTTTATACTTCATTGACATTCTCGAACCCCATGTGTCGATTATATCGTTTGCGATATAATAGTAATTGTGTATCTCAAACTCGACGTAGTTTTTCCACCTAATTTTATAATGACATGCAAGAGCTCTATGTAACTAATACGGGGTTATGTTCTCTTAATACGATAAGTGGCTAACATTTTTGGGCCCTCGTTGATATTGACTAGTATTAAAAGTGTCACACTGCGCTAACGGCGGAAACATATGGCGCGCTTAAGAAAGATTTTCACAGCATAAGATCATACAAACATTTTACCTAAAAACTTCATTATATAGATGCCAAGTTTGTAAAGCTTTAAAAGATTACACGTCCCAAAATGTAAGTTTCAAAAGGAGAGATTTTACAAGTATATCCCTAACCAAGGGAAACACTACAAAAACCCTCCCACGAAAACTAGCATCATGTTCATTCCCTTACCTACTCTTGTCATCCGAAATTACGTGAAAGAATATGTTTAAAAGCATCAATATAAATATTGATGAGTTGACATGTTTTTTTGACTTAAATAAAAACCATTATTTGAAACACGTACGCGTAGCAGAAAACATGAAGTGTGCAAGTATAACTTTAGGCTAGCTAAACCCAAGCAATGACATCCCGTGAGCCTATAACTAAATCAAGACTTTTTAACTTACTTTGCATACCGTCCTTGTAAATGATGCAATTTTATTCGGAATCATATCCAGGTAACCGAGTTGGCGGTATCAACTCAAGGTGGGTCCAGTCAAGCCCCAATAGTACTATTCACATATTTTATTCGTCTACCACCTTGAACTAATGGTTAACCTAGCATGCACCTAAAATTAGTGGCGGATCCAAAATGCTTTTTCACGGAGGGGGGGGGGGGGGCACAATTTGATCGGGTTAAAAGAATGCTAGTGAAAATAAGTCGGGTGAAAATGGGTCGGGTATAACCAATTTATAATAATTCGGTTATTGATATTGTAAAACTATTCATACGTATTTATTTGGTAATGTGATAAATTTTAGAACATTTTGAAACAAAGAAAACAATAGTTTATTTGTGTTGCCTAAAATTTCATCGTCTAATAATTCAAATTTCCACAAGCTCTTCTAGTATTATTTTTCCGTATTTGATATACTTGATCAAATCTAATTTTGGTTTGAATTATTTTATGAAAACATATTCTTATACACATATTTTAATAACAATAGAACTTTTTATAAAAAAAAAGTACTCTTAAAACAAATTTACTCTTGTCATCCGAAATTACGTGAAAGAATATGTTTAAAAGCATCAATATAAATATTGATGAGTTGACATGGTTTTTTTGACTTAAATAAAAACCATTATTTGAAACACGTACGCGTAGTAGAAAACATGAAGTGTGCAAGTATAACTTTAGGCTAGCTAAACCCAAGCAATGACATCCCGTGAGCCTATAACTAAATCAAGACTTTTTAACTTACTTTGAATACCGTCCTTGTAAATGATGCAATTTTATTCGGAATCATATCCAGGTAACCGAGTTGGCGGTATCAACTCAAGGTGGGTCCAGTCAAGCCCCAATAGTACTATTCACATATTTTATTCGTCTACCACCTTGAACTAATGGTTAACCTAGCATGCACCTAAAATTAGTGGCGGATCCAAAATGCTTTTTCACGCCGGGGGGGGGGGGGGGGGCACAATTTGATTGGGTTAAAAGAATGCTAGTGAAAATAAGTCGGGTGAAAATGAGTCGGGTATAACCAATTTATAATAATTCGGTTATTGATATTGTAAAACTATTCATACGTATTTATTTGGTAATGTGATAAATTTTAGAACATTTTGAAACAAAGAAAACAATAGTTTATTTGTGTTGTCTAAAATTTCATCGTCTAATAATTCAAATTTCCACAAGCTCTTCTAGTATTATTTTTCTGTATTTGATATACTTGATCAAATCTAATTTTGGTTTGAATTATTTTATGAAAACACTAGATTATACCCCGGGTGCGTCCCGGGTTGAGAAATTTAATATGATACATCAATTTTACATATGAAATAGACTGATGTATAACTCTAATATTAATATCAAACCTAAAACAAATTAACAATGTACAACTCCAATGCTAACACCTAACCTAAAAGAATGTAGAACTTTAATGTAACTCTAATATTAACACGTATCCTAAAGACTAAACAAATGTACAACTCTAACATACCAATATTGATACCTAACTTAAAACAACGTATAACTCTATTAACCTATTCGGCTCTGGTTGGAAAAAAATTCATATTTACTGATTTAAACATAATTAGTGACTTGTCTACATGATTAATGATTTAACTGAACACTTTGTGTTTTTTTCCTGTATGAGCAAAACCCCACAAAAAAATTTCTCCGTTTTTTATATAGCACTATGGTACTCGTTGGAAAAATAATAAAACGCTCGTTAATTTGGTGTAATTTTTTTCTTTAAAAAATCTCGTATATTATAGATATTAATGTTTAAAAATTATGGGAGAAAACATGAGGGTGAAAAATCCAATTTTGTTTTTAAATTATTTTTTTCCTAAAATATCTTAATGCCACATGGGATGACACATGACACACTCAAAGAAGAGAATGTCTCTTTGAGTGCCACGTCATTAAAATGGCTTTGGTTTATTATATGTATAGATATTCTTATACACATATTTTAATAACAATAGAGCTTTATATAAAAAAAAGTACTCTTAAAACAAATTAAACAAATAATAATACATACGAATGTAATTGATAAACATTTATAGCTTGTTATAGTTATCAGGGGTGAAGCTTGGTTCGACAATCGGCGGGGGCCGAACTCGATTTTTTTTATCGGTAGTGATAAATCGGCGGGGGCCGGACTCAACCCGGACTAAATTTACCTACGAAAATCGCAAATTTCCACTAATGCGCCAAAAAACAGAGGGGCCAGGGCCACCCCTGGCCCTCACAATCCTTCGTCCTTGATAGTTATAAACATAATAAACTAATAAAAATAGTAAATTTCAGTGAAAGTAACTAACTAATCAACAAGGAATAAAATAACGATTTCTTGACTTTGCCTACTCTTTTTTATTTTACTCATGCATGTAAATTTGTGAATTATCTATGAAGTTTGTATGTGGGCAGTAGGCACGGTGGGCACATGCCCACCTAAGTTACTAGGTGTCTCTGTCTCTGCCTAAATTACTTCAAAACCTTTTTTTTATTGACATAATATGGCGTATGCCGCCTATTATCGAATTATAGATTTAAGTTTGACCATATCCAACCTAACACGTGAAACATATAATACACGTAGAAAATTCATGATGGTGCGACAGTTTCTTCTATTGATACGTGTCAAATAACAAAGTGTGATATAGCAAAGAAAAGTGCGATATTTTATTCTATTGACCATATCTCTTTAATGGTTATATCGACTAGATATAAACACAGATTTACACTTTTGTTTTTCATGAATTCGGATATGCTGCGAACCCATAGAAAATCCATCCACCATATTACAATTACCTTTACTAGTTACATGAAATAATCTACTTTAAAACTCACATATTAGGTCGTCATCATCATCATCATCATCATCATCATCATACTCAGTTAATCCCACCAATAGCAAAAACTAAGATAGGGTCTGAGAAGGGTAAGATGTAGACAGTTTTACCTCTACCCTGTGGGAATAGAGAGGCTGCTTCCAGCGAGACCCCCGGCTTGATAGTGGTTTTGTATCAAACCTTGGACATAAGGCACAACACTTAGCAATCAAGACAAACCCGATTGGTGCATGTACCCCATTGTCTTTTGGCTATCAACGCCACCACATGATGCATGCCGTCGGTCATTTTTAACATTATTTTCATGAAATTAGTAAAATAACGTTAAAATTAGTGCAACTTTACTTTTGCCCCCACGTTGGTCATACATATATACATTATACGGGCACAGCCGCACGCGGGGCTTTCACATATTAGGTGTAAAAGCTAAATAAAATTGAGCTTAGGTTTATTACATTATAGTTTTTTTGAGTCCAAAAAAAATTCACAATTAAGGTCAGTTATAAGACCATTCATATAATCCTAAAAGATTCATTATCATACCGCTTAGTTGCCATTTCAAATAATGTAGTTAAGAAGTTATTTAGTGTTTATTTACAAAAGTGTCAGGATGGCCGAGTGGTCTAAGGCGCCAGACTCAAGTTCTGGTCTTCGAGAGAGGGCGTGGGTTCAAATCCCACTTCTGACATTATTTTTGTTTATTTTTTATTTAATTCAGTCATTACTGCCGGTTCTTATTGGTTTTTGCTTCTTTTTAGAAACACAAAAAAAAGATTATTGCTGTGACTACGCATATAAATTCTCCTGAATATGTGCTAGATTTCATAATTCAAACATGTAAATATTTAATTATCTTTGTAATTGCAGTTATCCGAGTGGTCCGTGGATGACTTAACACGATGAGTTTGAATTATTTTTGTCGATTTGTTAACCAAATTTCTTATTATAGACACCGCTGAATGTACATGCGTTTGTTGCATCAAAACTAACTTTGAACGCAGAAGACCTTTATGAAAGAATCAAAGGCTCTAGTCTTCCACCAATGAAGAGATATGTATCCGTGCGTGTGCACAGCCCCACATCTACTCAACATGTCAGCAGTTATGCTGACTAGACATTCTAGAAGCCGGCGTGCCACCTCGTCCATGTCACCTGCAACCCGACAATGAAAGGGACATGTGGTCAATCAGAGGTCATTATTCCCTGTCCCATGATCACCTGCAGGTATGAGGACAGAAAAAGGACCAAAAGGACAGACACAGGACATGTGGACCAATCGCAGGACGCCATCGCCCATAGTGATCGTGGCCTGCGATCGTACATCACAGCTGTCATTCTCAATCCAGCCAATCATAGAGGATCTCGAAGGCCTATAAATACCCCTTCTTCCTTAGGAGAAATGATTCATTCGATACTTGGCAGAGAAACCCTTAGAGAATTATCAATAGTTGAGAAAGATAGATTATAGTCGAAACGCTGTAACAATCTGTGTCCGAGTCTTTGTAACTGTCCAAGCAATCATCAATAAGAAATATCTCTTTTACTGTGCTCTTATTATAGATTGTTATATCCGTGTTTCTTCATTGGCGCCATTCGTAATTTGAGCGTGTTAGAACAACAACCTTTAAAAACTTCTATCTTTCGACAAAACCAGCTATGAGTTATTTACCTCTGCCACCTTCTTTCACCGGGGTAACTCAAGCACCGGCGCTGCTCAGGCAAGCATCGGCCAGCTTGGTGATACCCCAGAAGGGCAACTAAACATCATAGATGCCGATCATAATGTTACTCCGTCCTCAGGGACCAGGCAGACCCCATCTTTCGTCTTTGCTACAGATAATAACCAGACTTCCCCAACTGGTCATGCCGCGCCGATGGTTAGTTCGGAGGTGTGGTATGCCCAGCAGAAGGAAGCTCTGAAACGTGTTTACATACAGAGACTTAAAGAACAACAACTCAGAGAAACCACCTGCCAACTCTCCTTCAGCGAAGGAAGGCCCATTACTGTATCTGAAGGGCCATCCAGAGCCGCATGACACAATGGCGGGAGCAACCACACCACTGACCCTACTTGGAGGGAGGACTTCGACGAGTCACAAAGTCGTTTTCAACGTGACATAAGCCAGCCCTTGACCAACACTGTTGATCGAGGACACTTACTGACCGGTGAAGACGACCTCACACAGCCATACTATCCTCCATCTTTCAGTGAAAAATCCAAATTCACTCCGCAGATTGCGCTTACTCCACTGCCACCAAGAACCAAGATTCCGAGCAACTTGGGAAAGTTTGACGGCACAGGCGACCCTAACAACCACCTATTAAGCTTTGAAGTGGCAGGGAAGTGCGCATGGTGGACCTTGCCAGCATGGTGCCACATGTTCGCGCAGACACTTACGGGTGCTGCGCGAGCATGGTTTGACAGCCTACCCAATGGCAAGATAGACAGCTTAAAGGAACTCACTGACAAGTTTTCTGATCACTTCAGTCAAAAAAATGTCCACTTGTAACCTTGAACTTGATCTATCTAGACTTACATGAACATGAGGATCAAACAAATACACTAACACACATGCATGTATACCTACGGCCATACATACACATATGCACAACAAAATCTCATCAAATCCAAGACCATTGCCTAAAAGGGATCTAGTCTACCTTAGTGAACAATACTTACACATGTTGACTTGCTTAAAATGCTTTGTTCTTTCCCTATGTAATTTGCGGCTCACATGTTCCCAAGACAAGGAGGTGTACAATGTTTTGAACCTTATCTCAAACACCTAGGATACACTCACACTCTTGTATATACATACATACATACATACACGGCCACATATACACATGTGCCTAGGATGAGAAAAGGACAAATATCCCTCACATATATATATACACGATCGCACATATATGCATAAATATGCCCTCTCATTTCCTAGTCATCAAGCTTATCTAGAAACCCTCAAATCCATGCTTAACACTAACATGGAATAAGTTTTTCACATCTACACTTCCCATGGATTTTGTCTATCCAAAAATGCCCACAAACATACACATTTTTCGACTAGCTCATTCCCAAGGATGACTACACTTGAATCAAGGTCGAACACTTAGACAAGGTGGGCACAACATAGAACATTTGAGTAGGATCACCTTGTCAACCTTACTACAAATACTTTGCTCCTTCCCCATGTTTTCGGCCGCTAATACCACCCCTACACCCCAAGCCAAAACTCTAGTCAACTCCTTACTCTTACAAGGTCTCTAGAAGTATGCACATTAAGAAAACAAAGAGTTGACCTTCCCCAAATGTGGACCAATGAGACCATGGCCAATCCCTCACCAATCGGCTATATATAGAGCCAAGGAACACCTTATGCACAGACCACAAACTCTTAAAGTTTCACTAACACATGGAAACCACATCCTTTCCTCTTGGTACCCCTCGGCCGAAGATCAAGCTTAAACAAGGGACTTGTTTCGATCAACTAACATCACCATTTAGGAATCCCAAGTCTTTATCTAGCACATACGATCTTTATAGTGAGGAGTTAGCTTATTATTCTTTATATTCTCGGCTATACACTCAAGGTATCATAACCGAATCCTTTTCTTTTCCATATGTTAATTCGGCTTCATGTAGTGTACACCCAAACCCACACACACGCGAACAAAATCATGTGAACACAATGTGTCGGCTATGAACAACCTAAAACACCCAAGTTTTGTGATAAAAGTTCAATGTTTTAGTTATGTATACACACGCATGTACATTGGTAAATACACCTTGAAACACATGTATATGGACACCCACGAGCACACGCACATCCATAGGGATGTATGCGTGCGTGCGTAAGACCAAGACCCGACCCAAGAGTAGCCTATTTCACCTTATTTTACAACATACATCATGGTTAGATTTATAAAAATGTGTTAAGAACTATAAAAACATGTGTTAACAAGCATAACACAAGAGTTTTCTTGAAAACATGTGGTTTGCTTGTATATACAAAGGCAAAACACCTAAACGTGTTATTTTTATGCAAAACTGTCACAAGATGTGTTCATGTGCCACCTTAAACTTACTTAACTGAGACATAAGTAACACTCGGTAACATTTAGTAAGTCACCACATATGTTTTGCCAAAAACAGAATAAAAAATAGCCACCAGGATAACAAAACGAACAATTATTAACACACACAGTGTGTGACACCCGTGGATAGTGGTACAGAAGCCCCTAGTCCATATGTGTTACAGTCGGGTGAACAGTTGCATGGTAGTTAGAGCCAAACATAGACCTAAGTTGCTTTTAAATGCATTTAGGGTTCCTAGACAGACACCCAGTGCCAGATTCAGATCAATTTAGCATCCAGACATCAAGTGAGTATTCACGGCCCCTTTTTACAGTTTTTACATTTTCCGGGGGAAAAACATGCGTACAATTTTCAGTTACAATACATGACTATTATGTGAACATGAGACATTACAGTTCAGGATCCATTAAGCCCTCGTGTCATACATCACACCGTAACCATTAGCTATGGACTTAGCCATGAAACACCAGAATAGATCTATTGGGTTGACACCCCCACTCTTAGTCAGTCGCTCTAACCGGATGACAGATATCAAAAGAGTGCTTGTATTTCACATTATTCATTGTCTTTAGTGTACAATGGGCAAGGCACAACATGTCAAGGTTTGGTTATGGGCTCATGTCAGATCACATATTGATTATTGCCCTAGCTAGGCAATGATTTAGTCAGTTTTGGATTACATGTCTGTCATATAGAAAACCCGTGAACTCACCAACTTTATGTTGACCCATATATTTTACATGCATGTTTTTCAGGAATTTAGCATGGACAATGGAACTTGCAGGGGTCGCGTGCGAGCATTTGTGGGATACCTTATTTCAGACCGTTGTGTTGTCATAATAATTTTAGACATTTATATACAATGGTTTTAGTATTAAACAATTAACTAAGGTTGAACGGATTTGGTTGTTTAATGAAAGTTCCCACTTTGTTTTAATTAATGCTCGTGTGACCTTTAGTGCTTAGAAATCTTTCGAAGTCGCACCTCGTGTTTCCGCCTTGGCGGGGTGTGACACCACATGTGCCTTCATATCCCTCATTCCGCCCGATTCCCGGTGGGGTACGCATGATGTACACCCTGAGGAAGCGAGCCCACCGTCCACCTGCACTAGTTGCTCCAGCGGCGCCAGCACCAGAGGATCCTGAACCACCTAAGAAGAAACTGCTGAAGAGGTCCCAAGCCCGTAAGAGGATCTTCTTGACCACAGTTGATGGGTTTCTTGCATTCAGCGATGAGGATTCGGGCGATGAGGTTCCCTACACGTTTGAGGTTGGTGGACCATCTCAGGAACCCTCTGATTCCCCTTTGCCCACTGGATTTGATCCAATCCCGATTCGTCACACTCTTTACTCTGTGAGGGATATGGTTCGACGCAATGACACTCAGATACGAGCCCTTCGTTTGGGTACGTTCGTTTAATAAATGAATGAACACGAACAAAACTTTTTGTTCGTTTAGTTAAACAAATGCACATGAACAGAGGCCGCGTTCATTCGTTTATGTTTGTGAACGTTTGGTAACGCGTTCATTTATGTTTGATAGTTTAATAGGGTTTCTGATTTTTATAATTTTTTATTTGCTTTTATTTTACTTTAATAAATAATATATGTGAGGTAAATATATGACTATACAAGATCAATAAACATACTTTTAGTATCTACGCTCATTATATGTTTCTACCTTTCCGCATTGACGCCCACCGCCATACACCTCCAACGCCCTCCATTAACCTCTGATGCGAACTTAGTTTTTTGAGACACCACTTTATTATGTTTACCTACATTATGTTGAGTACTAAGTATGTTTGGAAAATATAGTTATATTTTGGGTTAATTAGAGTTATATCTTATTCCAAAGTTAATATATGTTGATTTGTGTTTGTTTCTATTCATGAACATTTCTTTGTGTTCATAAACTCTTGATTGTGTTCATTAATGTTCGTTTGTGTTTGTGTTCGTTCATGAAAAAAATTAACAAACGAATACGAACACAAGTGTTTTCTTAACGCATGAACACGAACAAAAAATCTCGTCTGGAAAGCGTTAATGAGCTGTTCGTGAATACCTGATTTCCTTAACAAACAAACACGAACAAGGCTTTGTTCGTGTTCGTTCGGTTCGTTTGTAGCCCTAGACTCATGAATTGGAGGATGACCTCTATCTGTCTACAATCTCTCCTGAATAGAACTGAAGGTGTTGCTAATGGAAAAGTACTGTCCCCGCAGTGAGCTACAGAAGCTGGAGACCGAATTTTGGAATATATCCATGAGTGGTGCTGAAGATACAACTTATGACACCCGATTCCATGAGCTTTCCCTATTGGTCCCATACATGGTTACTCCTGAGTACAAACGGGTTGAGAGCTACATCTGGGGACTCTCACCAATATTTGAGGCATGGTTACTGTTGCTGCACCGACATTGATTCAGAGTGTTGTCACTCTAGCACACAGACTTACCGATGATGCAGTGCGTATGTATGCATTGTCACAGAATGAACCAGAGAAAGGTGGAAGTTCTTGTGATAAGATGAATTGGTCAAGTTTCAAGAAGGATAAGAGTTCAAGAAGTCAGCCCGCCAAGAAGCCAGAAACAGTGAAAGCGTTTGTTGCCACTACAACTGAGGCACACAAGCCGTACTATGGACCCCATCCCCCCTGTGACTAATGCAAGTATCATCACTTGGGGTCTTGCGACAGAACCAAGTGCGACAAATGCAAAATGATGAGTCATCCCACTGCTCAATGCAATGCTACCGACCACTACAAGAAGGATTGTCCGAAGCCTAAGGGTCAAGCTCGTGGGAGAACTTTTGTCATGTGTGCATATGAGCCTCGTGAAGACCCAAATGTGGTCACCGGTATGTTTCTTGTTAACAACCATTATGCTTTTATGCTTTTCGATACTGGTGCTGATTTAAGTTTTGTGTAGACCGATTTCAAACGACCCCTTGGATTAGGAACTAGTAGGTTGCACACACCATTTACCATAGATTTGGCCAATGGCAAGTCGATTTCATCTGAAGAAGTTGTTCAAGATTGTGCTCTGAATCTCGGAGATCATGCGTTCCGTATCGATCTACAAAGTGAATGAGAATAATTGGTTGACGGAAATGTTTAATATGAAATCAATGTGGATCCCTGCTTTTTACCGGGATGAACCTATGTCTGGCCCAATGAGGATAACATCAAGATCTGAGAGTGAAAATCATTTTTTTTGCCAAGTGGCAAATTCTCAGTTGACTCTTGTTGAGTTTTTTCAACCACTTTGAAACTTTCCTTGAAGCTTAGAGATTCAACCATAGGAAGAATGATCATGATTCAAGACATACCCTTCCTGATTTTTGGACTACGAACCCTATTGAGGAAGAGGCATCTAAAATATTTACACGGACTATCTTCTTTGATATTCAGGAAGAAATATATGCCACTTATGAAGGATTAATAAGTGTTCATATAAAAGGGGCTGAAGAAGGTTTTTTAAAGATTTATGTTAATGATCCTCAAGCACATGGTCAAGGTTTTCTTGAGGTATTGTTGTTTTTTGATTTTTAATATACTTAGTGCGTTTAAATATGTTCATTCGTGCGTCCAAAATCATCAAAATATTTTTTAACATTTTTACACGTGCTTTTTAAGAAAGAAGTTGATGAGGGTGTTGAGGATGTTACTACATTATGTACCTGTAGGAGGTTTGAGCAGTACAGACTGCTTTGTAGTGATATATTTTTTGTATTAAGGTTAATGAAATATAATAGATTCCCGAAGAGATAAATTTTGAAGAGGTGGAAAAAAGATTTTGTTCCAAATGAAATCAAGTATTCATTTGAAACAGGAGAGTTTGGTGATGACAAGACGAAAGAAGGTAGACGTATTACAGGTGAGATAGTCTTGGCCGGTGAATATCTTGCAAACACTTTAATTGCAGATTTATCCGAGTTAACTTTGGTTAACGATAAAATGAAATAGATGGTTAAGAAGGTTAACGAGGGCAGGTTTAAAAGACCTAGCCATCAGAAGAAGTTTGACAGGTATGCTTCTCTTCTTGGTTACGAGAAACCATCAGAGGTCGAACCCACTATTCGACTACCAAATGGTATCAAGAACAAATGTCGTGGTAAGCAGAAGCGTATAAGGTCCAACAAGGTAAAACAAGTTAGTCGACCCGGCAAAAGGAAGAGAACCTGTGCGATATGCAGAGAGAAAGGCCATGATCGACGTAAACATTTGAAGGAGGGTGCTTCAACCCAACCACAAGTTGAACAGGCTGACCAGAATGTGGAAGATGAGCTTGAAGATAACGAAGAGATTGATTTAGAAGATTATGATGATGAGGAGTTGTGTTAGATATGTGATTTGAGTCTGTAAATTTTAGTGTGTTAACAAGTGCGTCTGAATGTTATTAACGTGCGTTTAGTTTTAGTTTTTTTTCTCAGTAACTTTTAAACTTTTTATATAGGTGCGTCTGTTTGTAATGTAAGTGCGTCTAAATATAAACAATAAGTGTGTCCAAAATAGTTAATAAGTGCGTCTATTTCATTAATATTAAAGGCCATACAAGTTACAGGACCACCATTACAGCAACACCATCACCACCACTATTTAACACCATCAACTACAACCACCATCACCAGCACTATCGAAAACCACAAGAACCACCACTCAAAACAACCACCATAATAAAAAAAAGATATACAAACATAAAAAACCATCACAAAAAATCACCCCAACCCATCCATCACTTGCCACCCAAGATTGCATCCCTTGCCTTCTGTTTTGCTGCCATGTTCTTCATGATGCAGGTTTCTGTGTTGCTAAGTGCCTGACAGATGAGATTATCAAAAGGTTCTTGCGTCTGGAGTTGCTCAATAGCTGCATCTATGAATGGTGTTTTTTCTTAATTCATCAGCTTCTCAATCAGATCCAAGTTCTTCATATATTGCCTTTGGACCTCATTTTGTGCTCCTAAAACTACACAGGATGAGTTGATGTCATCTCTTACTTCTGAGATGCAATCTACCATGATCATAGTTTTGACTTGAAGATTGTTGATTGCATTAATATGGTTTTCTGCCATTTTTTTTAGTTTTCTAGTTTGTATGTGACTTACTATGTGTTTCATAGTTTATTTATAGACCAAAAAAGTTACTTTTTAGGTTTGTAGTAGTTGAATATTGAATTTCAAATAATAACTATAGTTATTACCAATTAAATCATGGTTAGTTTTCAGTAGGGATGGCAATGGGTCAGGTTTGGGACGGGTTTAGGTAATCCCAACTCCATACCCGGTTAGGTATGCTTGTCCCAAACTCGACCCAAAACCCGTCGGGTTTGTGTCGGGTAATTACCCATCGGGTATCGGGTATACCCGTGGGTTTCGGGTAAACCCATTAATTTTTTAAACTTATCCATTGAGTATATCCGACCAAAAACCCGACGGATATCTATTAGGTAACTATTAACCAATTACATTTCACATTATTAAATATATATCCAAATGATTACAATGTATAAATATAAAATAATTAATTCATATAAAAACACTCAAAGACATAGATAACAAATAGTATATACTAATTTCTTATAATTTTTAGCACAAGATGACAATCTAGATGGACAATTAGATATATTATGCATACATATTTAAAAAGATATATTAGAAATTATATTGGGTATCTAATCAGGTAAATGGGTATACGTTATCGGGTAATCGGGTCGGGTAAACGGGTATATCATCAAATACCAAACCCGTTCCAAACCCTCGAAAAAAAATAAAAACTAATCCCAAACCCGGACCCATACCCGATTACCCGACCCCAAACCCGTCCCAAATATGTCGGGTTTCAAGTTTACCCATCGGGTTCGGATTTGATTGCCATCCCTAGTTTTCAGTAAGATATTTTGAGTTTTTTACCATTTAAATATTCATGCAACTAGATAGTTTGATGTTTTACCATTAATAAGCTATACCACTTATATTTTTCATCATTACATGTACGAATATAATAAAAAAAATTATCTGTGTTTTTTGTCAATCATGTGTATTTAAATAATATAATAAGTGCGTTTAAATTTTTAAACGTGCGTTTAGATTTAATGCGCGTGGGTTTGTTGTTTGTTTCTTCCACCAGTGAACTTTAAACGTACGTTATTTTTTAACATATATATATAACGTGCATTTAAATATAACATGTTTATCAGTTACAATTCTTCATCATCTGAAACTTTTTTGTAACCCATTTTTTTCTTTAATTATTCTTCTATTATCAAATTCGTTAGTTTCTGTTAAGGATACATGCGTTTATTTATGATATTGAACATGATTCGACTGATTTTATCGATTGAATTATAATACGTTGTTTTTATTCTTCGTCTGGAATATGTTTTTGATTTGATTTAATCAAATTTTTTTGATTGTGTAATGATTCTGAACGTTTTAATCGTTTTGAAATGATGAAAAATCAGGTTCAATCGTTGAAAAATTTTGTTTGATTATACGTTTAATCGAATGTTTTGAATGTCTGTTGGAGGATCTCTCAAAAATTTAAACGTTGTTTTCCTAATTTACCCCTAGTTAGATTAACCCAAATATGATTAGGGTTGTTAATTACCATCTTGCCACTGCCTAAATCTGATGTCTGGCAATGCTTCTTACGCTTTGTACGTTAAGAAGCTTTGTACAATATCTCTTCCATTTGATATTATTATTTGTATTTTGTATGATATGGTATATAAAACTATTTAAAATATATAAAGTTATTATTTAATTAGATAGGGTTGGGATCATTTGAGAAATAGGTTGAGTTGTGAGAACCATAGGAACTCACTTCATAGTCAAACACTTATTTTATTGTGTAATGAATTTGTGGTTATAAATTAAACCATAATAAATATTAATTTAGTTGTATAGTTTACATGGATGTAGTCATTTTGTTACACCGATGTAAAAACGTCATAAATAATTATAATTTTTTTCATTTTTTTACGGCGGGGTTAGCCATTTTTACCTCAGTGTGTAAAAAAGATTCAAATTCACATTTTACGTCGGAGTTTCGCGATTCTCACAACTCAATGTAGTTCTTATTTGATCCGGATCCTATTTAGATAAAACTTATATATATATATATATATATATATAATATAATGAATACTTTAGTTTATAATAGTTGTTATATAAATATAGTAACATGGTATCATGAAATGTGAATTTCGTAGTCAGAAAAATACTGAAAGAATAGGACCTGTGCCCTTTCTCTATTGATAATCGCCTATAAATAATACATTGGGTATCCGATAATTATGGATACAATAAATACAAAATAATTACAATAAATCACTTCTAAATATATATCCGATTATACCCCTGCAGTCGAAGCGGGAGGAGAACGGATGCTGAGACTGGATAAAAAATCTTCAAACAAAATGCGCGGTAAGCCCTTGGTAAAAATATGTGTGATCTGATATCGTGATGGCACATGGAGGATTCGCCCTTGACCACGTTGGACTTGTTCGTGAACAAAGTGAATGTCCAGTTCAATGTGTTTGGTGCGCTGATGCTGCACCGGATTCCCTGACAAGTAAATGGCGCTGACATTGTCACAGTAAACCAAAGTCGCGCGTGTGAGCGGAATAGAGAGCTCAAGGAGAAGGTTGCGGAGCCAGCAAATTGCAGCCACTACGTTCGCAACACCCCTATATTCAGCCTCGGCACTGGAACGAGGAACTGTACTCTAACGTTTGGAAGACCGGGATATAAGATTGTCACCAAAATGCACGCAATATCCGCTGGTAGAACGACGGTGTCAGGGCAGCCCGCCTAATTCGCGCCTGTGTATGAGATGAGAGACGGGTTGGCAGAGCGACTTAAGGTCAAACCAAACGATGATGTGCCTTTAATGTACCTGGTAATTCTCTTCAGAGCATTCCAGTGATCTAGTCGTGGGGAGTGCATGTGCATGCAAATATGTTGTACAGTGTATGTGATGTCTGGTCAAGTGAAAGTGAGGTACTGTAGCGCACCGACTAAGATCCGATATAAGGTGGGATCATGGAAAAGATCGCTAGAAGTAGCACTAAGCTTAGCATTCGTGTCGACAGGATTGCAAGACTGCATACCAGCATGGGAGATGATGTCGGTGGCATAAGACTGCTGAGATGGAAACATTGAGGCAATGTCAAAACCCTGCTGTAGAGTGAATAAAGAAGCATCACGTCTGCTATGAAAGAAGCCCAATGTAAGAACATAATCCGTAAACCTTTGGTACCATGCCCGTGGTGCTTGTTTTAACCCGTAGAGAGATTTTTTAAGTAAGCAAACATGATCAGGAAACTTTTTATAACGGAATCCCATGGGTTGATACATGTAAACTTCCTCATCCAAATTCCCATGTAAGAAAGCATTGGTAACATCGAGTTGATGGACAGACCAATGCTTGGAAAGTGCTATAGAAAACACTATCTGGATAGTGGCGGGTTTTACCACCAGACTGAAAGTCTCCTCACAATCAATACCCACCTGCTGTAAACGGCCATCGCATACTAATCGTGCCTTATATCGTTCAAGAGAACCATCCGACCTGTATTTGTGCTTAAACAACCACATGCTCCTAATAATGTTCATGTTAGGTGATTTGGGAACAAGTTCCCAAGTATTATTTCTAATTAATGCGTTGTACTCTGTAGATATGGTGGAGAACCATTCCGGTGTGTTCAGGGAATCAGTGGGGGTTTTTGAGTATGGGAACAATGGTGGGTGTGGGTTTTGTGGCAGACAAGTTAAGGTTTTGCTTCAGTTTAAAGTTGTTGGACATAGATCGAGTGTGGATGGTGCGAGTTGGTTGAGTATGTGTGGGGTGGGCCGGATGTGGGGGCGGTGGGGGAGTTGGGACGGTAGGGGAAGCTGGGTCGGGTGAGGGTAGAGGGTTGTTTGTTGGGCCGACGGTTGGGTGAGGGGTTTAGGCCAGGGAGTTGAATGGCAGCGGAGTCGTGGGGTTTGGGCTGGGAGGTAAAGGTGTTTGTTGGGTAGTGGTCACAGGTCCGGAAGGTGGGGGTCTGTAATGGGCCGTGGGGTTGGGTAGATGGGTTGGGCCGAGGTGTAAAGATGTGGGGACATAGGTGGTGAGGGAAAGAGTCTGATAAAAATTCATAACCAGATGACGGACCGATTTGTTGGGCAAAGGGGAAGGTTGTTTCATCAAATGCGACATGGCGACAAATGATTAGGTGTTTAGATTTTAGATCTAAACAACAGTACCCGCGATGTGTAGAGGGGTAGCCTAGGAAGACACAAGGTGTTGAGCGGTGTTCAAGTTTGTGGATGGTGGTAGATTGTGCTAACGAGTAACATAGGCAACCAAAGACACGTAAATGGTCGTAGGACGTTGTGGAATTATATAGTAGTTCTGTCGGAGTTTTGGTGTGGGTGGTGGTATTTGGTAGGCTGTTGAGAAGATAGGTGTGAGCGTTGGATTTTATCTAAAACAGGATTCTATGATCATACAAGTCACAAATCTAGGTGCGGAAACCCTAGATCTGAACAAATTGATAAGATACAAATCACGACACAATCAAGATCATTTTCAATATCATTTTCATAGATTAACTTTCAATCAATAAGCATTTACAACTGTTTATGTTAATCTAGAATCACAAAGACAATCTCTCAAAAACACTCCTAAACCTGAACTGAACCTGGACACAAATGATAACACTCTTACATAATCAAAAACTCAAAAACTATTTATAGACTCTGCACATTCGCCCCTTTCTTCTGGTCGAATGTGAGCAAATTCCACATTCGCCCACTAAGAGTGGTCGAATGTATCTTCATTCCATGTCCAATCTTCCTTCGTCCAGATCACATCTACATTCGCCCATTCTTGATTACCTTCGCCCAGATTATTCTTCATTCGTCCCTTATGAACACACCTTCGGCTATCCACTAACACATGTTAATTATAGTATATCCAATCCTTAGTCGCAAAATGCATCTACAAACTCCCCCTCGACTATTGATTGGATAGTTTTCTTTGATAGTCCATCGTCTTGTTCATCAGCTTTATTCTGAGTTGCTTCTTCTGCTCAGAAGTCATTGGCAGCTCGAATGTTTTCTTCACAGGCTTTGACACATTAGCAATCTTCACAGTCTTGCCAAGTTTACCCTCCAAGTTGCTTCCTGCATTTATGTCATATGCAAAACAAACTCCCACAACTTGAGTGTACTTCCTCGCCTGAGCAAAATCATTGGGTTCATAATATATCGGATTGTAGAACAACATGATGATGTCTTCGAATGTGCAATTAATCAGCCACATAGGATCAAATACATGTACATGCTTGTATTTATCCTTTCCATCCCTCAACACAATCACTGCTTCTGCCTTCCTCCAATCGTAATACCAGAATATGAAATCAGCACTGAAATGCTGTGGCATTGGCATCAATGGTATCTTTCTCATCACATTTGGTGCTTTATATATCAAAGTCACACGCTTCATATTGGTTTGAGGATCAATATCCCTATGCTCTTTTCTTCTGGGATATTGAGGCTGAAATCTCTTCCATCGTGTACGACTTTCCCAAACCAATTTGTCTGCGCACCAACCGACATGCGATCCATTTACCTCGGCACCTGACATTGGGAATCTGCATAAGTCTCTCACCGCCCAGTACGGTAGAGTAAGCAAATCACAGAATCTGTTAAAGTACAGAATTCCGGTTTCCCATTTCGCAGCAATACACTTCAGTCTGCCTAGATAAGTCCACCCGAGAGCTCTGCCTTTGAACTTGGCATTATGAAATCGATAGAAATTACCTTGAGCTTCAGGTTTGGGTCGGTTCTCATCCATCTCCTTCAACTTCTTCATATAATTCTTCAACTCATCAGACTGGTTGGAAGAATCTTTCTTTTCATCACCAAATACCTTCTCAACAAACTCTTCGCTTCTTTTCTTCGCTTTCTGTTTCGCTGACTTGTTTGGTATCTCTGTGAAGTCAGGAAATACTTCATTCTCATCTTCTTTTCTGAAATACTGGGGAAATTCTTCATGAGTAATATCTTCAATCTCAACTTCATTGTTCTCTGGAGTATGTACATCATCTGAATGACTTCCCATATCCTTTTCAGGAATATCAGGAATCGATTCATCCATCATAAACTCTTCAAACGTCTTACCTACCCTCTGTGCGAGACCATCTAAAATTTCTTTCGCCACAGATGCAGGTAATTCCCCTTCTTCAAGATCTGGATCTTCATATTCCAGCTCATATCTCAGATCATCAGTCTGGAATATTTCAGCGAAGCATCCAGTGAACTCAATGGTCCACTCCCTCTTCTCCAACATATTCTTGTATATCTGTTTAGCATCATCAGACAGAGATCTCACCTTTTCGTTCCAAAAGATACTTTCATCCGAATCTACATTCCCTCCTTTCTTCTTGGAACTCGATTCTCCAGTATCTTTCTTCTTCTGTGGTGTTCTCTTCTCATAACTAAACTTAGAAGTATCATCTCCTCCTTCATGATCACTTCCACTGCTAAACTCATCACCTTTCTTTTTCTCTGTACCTTCAGCATCATCATCATCATCATTGTTGTCATCATCATCATCATTGTCATCATCACTTTTATCCGATCCATCATCATCCTCTTCATCATCATCTTCTTTCTCAGAATCAGAATACTCATAATCAACTTTCTGCTCATCTTCTTCTTCATCTTCCTCACCCTCTTTCAGTTGGGGTGCTCTGCTATACAGCTCTTCAATCAAACCACAAAGGCGTTTGTTTTCCTTCTTCAACTCTTTGTTATCAGCCTTGATCAGTTTGATCTTGTTCTTGTTTCTATCACATCTCCTCTCAAGCTTCTCATTCTTTGCTTCAATCAGTTTAATCTTATCATTAATATCATCCTGATTCGATTTCGAAGCAACTACAATTTGGAGCATCTTTTCCTCATTCTGCTTGAACTTAGTAATCTCAGCTTGTTGAGCAATCAACATCTTCATCATGTCCTCCATCTTCTTATTGACCTGTTTCATAACATCATCATCTACAGTCACTTTCTTTGACTTAGATCTGGAGGGCTCAACTTCAACAGCTTTCTCCTTTTGAGGCTTCCTAAACATATCGAGCACTTTATCCATATCGATATTGAACTGATCGATTGGTAAAGTCTCTGCCTCTTTTCCTTTCTTCTGCTTCTTAGCAACTGGTGAAGATAACTTGGAAGGTGTACCAGCATCAGGTAATCTCTTTCCCTTCAACAACTGAGCTAATTCTTTCTCTCTCAGTTCTTTCACACTTGACTTCTTTGCCATAGTCTTTTGTTTCTTTGTCTTCTTTGGCAAATTCACAACTACCGTATCTCCAACACTCAGCTCAGCTAGATCAACTCCCAAACCTTCATCTTCAACTGATTTCCTTCTTCTCTCAGACTCTTCAATCGACTGATTCAATAATTCAGACTCACCAACCATAGTGGCCTTACGTTTGGTGGTCCTCACATTCTCGTCATCAGAATCCCACTGTTCATCAACCTCAGTCTCTTCTGAATCTACAGACTCTTCATCCACCAAACCCGATCCTTTCTTCGCCGTCGATTTCTTTCTAGCAGCCTGTTGCTTTGTGCTTCCCTGATCTATAGCCTTTCCCTTGCCCTTCCCTTTGGCTCCAGGATTGACTACTTGACGCTTCCGCTTAGTGCTTGAATCAGCATACACTAAGGGATCATCATTGTCTGAGTCACTATCATCATGTCTTGCTTTGTTCTTGCCTGGATCAGTGTAATCCGGACGAGCCAAAGCGCCAAACAATCTCCTGTTAGGTGGTTTCTCATTATCAGCTACACCCTTATAACCTTTCATCCTCATCAAGGTTCTAATATTCATGTGATCTTGCCCTAGGATCATTGTCGGATCCTTCTTCAACATTGGATACTTGTAGTCAAAGATCATCATTAGAAACCTTGGATACAACATGAACTTCTTAAACTTTATACCCTTCAGCATCTCCAACATGTGGTCAAGGATCATCCCAGAAACATTAAATGGTTTGTTTAGTGTTAACGCAACCATTAATGAACTCAAACTCTTTCTCATCACGTCATAACCACCACTCACGCAACCAAAGACATGAATCAGAACATGTGCAAAGTACTTGTACTGCACTCCTAGCTTCCCTTTATACATCGATCCGTCAGTGATAGGACCTTTGTATTTCATCCTTAAGAAGCACGCCTTCTGTTCTGTCCAAGATAACTCCCTGGGATCCTCACTATCTTCGAACTTAATCTGTAACGCCTCCCGAATGTCAGCTTCAGTCAAGAACATCTCCATCTCCTGAATCTTGCTCTTGATAATAGTCTGATTCTCCCAGTAGTCATACTTAGCGTTCTGGTAGAAATCTTCTATTATGTCTTTGTAAATGATGGTTGGTGTGGCTAGAGCATGTACAATCCTGCTCCTCTTCAGAAATTCAATAATGCCAGTAAACTCCGTGTTCTTCTCCACGTCTCCTAGATACGCGCAACAGTTGTGCGATCGTTCGAAAGGCCAACTGCTCGGAGTAGATGTTTCAGCTACGGGGACTGGATCTTGAACTGTTATCTCTGCTGGAGTCTCAACATTCACTGCTGGAGTTTCAATATTCTCTGGTTGTTCAGCCATCTGCACATGAAAATCAATAAAACGCGTCAAAACACAAAAACGACAAATTATAAAAATTTTGGTCAAAAACTGTTCTGCACATTCGCCCCTTTTGGATTGGCCGAATGTGAGATTTTGTGGTCGAAGGTAGATGATTATGGTCGAAAGTGAAAAATTTCTAATTAAACATCACATTCGTCCATTTTGTTCCACCTTCGTCCACCTTATTCCACTTTCGCCCGGTTTTACCAACCGAAGGTGGAAAGTTTTCCCCCAAAAATTTAAAATTTTGCCATTGATAGTTTTAACTAGTAATTTTGATTCTGAAACATACTAACAAAGCCGACTAACACTCGTTTATATTCAATTTTGTTAAAACATCAGTTTACATAGGTTTTCAAGTGGAATTAGGGTTCATCGTGTCCAATCAATCAATCTAACATCCAAATGTTGTTATTATTCTAATTCCTTCCATAATCTCCCCCTAAAACCTATGTAAAATGATCGGCAATCAAAATCAAACATCAGACAACATCAAAAATTCCTAGAACAGAAACCCTAGGTCCCGGTCCTTTAACAGTCAAATCTGATCTGGTTTGTTGTCCATTACCTGCAATAGTTGTGTAAAAATGATGAGCAAAGTTCAGGGAACAAATCAAAGTAACATAAAATACACGAGCAACAAGGTCTGGTTATGATGTAATTTTTGAAAAAATTTCAGAATGAAGGGTTCGAAGCTGAATGACATATATAAAGGGTTCCACGTTCGACCGGTTGAAATGGACGAATGTGGGTGAAGTCCACATTCGCCCCTAGCTAAAGACACGAATGTAGAAGTAGGCCACCTTCGCCCCTTTTTAAGACCCGAAAGTGAAACCTGGTACCCGAAAGTGGAAATCACACCCGGAAGTGAAAAGTCCACCTTCGCCCAAAACAAAAACGGCCGAATGAGATGATTTTTCCACATTCGACCCAATTAAGGGGCGAATGTGAAATGGAAAAATATGAAAATTTCGCCAAATCACGAATTCGAATCCCGTTCAACATTTTTCAATCCGTTAAACTTTCAAAACTCAAATTTTTACATTTTGAATGTCACAAAGTCCAGATGGTGTTATCAAATCTCAGAAATTGACCATCAAGCATCCCCGGATATCAAAAATAAAGCAGAAATGCAAATCTTTTGGATTTTCTGAAATTTATATCAAAACACACCTAAAATCTTTTTGGATTATGTAACTTTTTGACAATAAAAGTAAAATGCAACAAAGTAAAATGCATCAAAGTAAATGAAAGCAGTAAACATTTTGTGATTTCCGGTAAGAGGATCATATCAGTTTTCTGAGAAATCTGAACACAGCGTTGATCTGATTCAATATTATCATTAGAAACAATATGTGACACGGCAATTGCTGATATTGTTGTCCACATAAGCTCACATGCAGACAATTACGCAATGCTTTAAAATGATACGAATTAGATGTATTAGACTAACACATTGTGGTTCCCACACACACGACATACTCCCGTATCAAGAAGTAATCTGCACAAAGACTCATTGTAAAGCGTGATTATGCTTTCGTCGTCTGTAATTGTACAAGATATAATGCATAGAGGTATACAGGTCAGCAAATTAATGCAGCAAAGTAACATATGCACCATACCAGGTTGAGGACTGATATTAATCATGATTTGCATCAATGATCAATACGATATTATAGATAATCTTTGATCATCATATAACATGGAAAGTTCCTCAATTCGGTAACTTTAGGTTTTGGCATAAAGCTCTTTTATAAAGACATCCTGTCTGATCTAGGTCCGTAATGACTTACAGCAGAAGATCAGATAGGCTATCCCCAGACAACTAATAACATAACGACCCTAAACCTCCGAGTTTTGTACAAACACCCTATCAAACGAAATTACGGTACTAAGACCATATGCCCATGAGGTGTTCATCCACAAACGCGTAGTTTGTTATGTTTGTATCACTAATGCACGCAATATAAAGTCTACGAAGCCTATCAGCATATCACACATAATCAACATACGTCTCATTAAAACTATACAATTCTTTAGCCTGTGTCAGATCCCCACTGATGTACTATCATTTCCTCTTTTTATCCAGGAAATCATTTTGGGTTTTTCTAATTTTTAGGTATTTTGAAAATTTTTCAATGTTTTTGGTTTTTCTGATAAAATGACTCCCCCTAAAATAAAGAACATATTTTTGGGTTTTTAATTTTTCTGAAAAGCAAAAAAAAAAAAAAAAAATTTGAAAGAAACAATCCACTTGAAAGCATCAACTTCTTTGAGGATTAAACAACCCCCTCGAAAGCATCAACTTCTTTGAGGATTATGATAGTAAAGAGAAATTCCCAATTAGCAAAGAGAAATTCCCAATTAGCAAAAATTTAAAACTAAAACTAAAAACAAAAAAATGATAAACCGAGGAGCCGATTAGTCCTGTTTTTCCTTTATATTATTTACTTTCAAAAGATATTCAAAGCGGGATCTGTCAAAAGCTTTTGTAAACAAATCTGCACGTTGATAGTCAGTATGGATTTTGACCATGTCAATCAATTCCTTAGCATAACAGTCACGGATAAAATGATATTTAATCCGTATATGTTTAGCTTTAGAATGATTTTCAGTATTTTTAGTTAATGCAATTGCGGCTTCGTTGTCACAGTGTATAGGGGTTTTAAGAAACTGCAAACCGTAATCGACCATCTGTTGTTGGATCCAGAGCACTTGCGAACAGCAACTCGAGGCTGAAATGTACTCGGCTTCACATGTAGACAGTGCGACGGAAGTCTGTTTCTTGCATTGCCAGGTAATTAACCTGCTCCCTAAAAACTGGCAACCGGCTGTTGTTGATTTGCTGTCTTTGTCACAGCCGCCCCAATCTGCATCACTAAAAGCAATAAAATCAAAATCATCATCATTAGGGTACCAAAGTCCTTTTGATGGACAACCCTTCAGATATCGAAGGATACGCTTGACCGCCGTCAGATGACTTTGTTTCGGCTTCGATTGGTAACGCGCACAGAGACACACTTTCCACTTTCCACTTTCGTCCGAAGCAAAACGGTCGAATGTGGAACTTTATACCCGAATGTGAAAAGTTTCTAGACAAATTTTCAGGTTCGACCACTTTTTCTTCAGGTTCGCCCACTTTAATGCACGTTCGACCACAACTCTCAGTCCAGGTTCCAGGTTCGCCCCATATCAGCAGATCTCATTTTTGAAAAACGGTTATTGTTTGAAAAACGGTTATTTTGATCTCAGATTTTCAAAAGTTCATGGATTTGAATGATCTTAATCAGGTTATGTTTCGGATTTGATTTGGAACAACTTTAAGTCTTGGAAAACTTGAATTTGACCACAAAATCACCTTTAAATCGATCAAAAACTATGTTTTTAAGAGTTTTTGTAAAAACAGATGATAATTTGTCTAAAACATGTCCAAATCAACTCTGATCTTATCAAACTTGTTGTTGTATGATCCTCTATGCTCTGATACCACTTTGTGAGCGTTGGATTTTATCTAAAACAGGATTCTATGATCATACAAGTCACAAATCTAGGTGCGGAAACCCTAGATCTGAACAAATTGATAAGATACAAATCACGACACAATCAAGATCATTTTCAATATCATTTTCATAGATTAACTTTCAATCAATAAGCATTTACAACTGTTTATGTTAATCTAGAATCACAAAGACAATCTCTCAAAAACACTCCTAAACCTGAACTGAACCTGGACACAAATGATAACACTCTTACATAATCAAAAACTCAAAAACTATTTATAGACTCTGCACATTCGCCCCTTTCTTCTGGTCGAATGTGAGCAAATTCCACATTCGCCCACTAAGAGTGGTCGAATGTATCTTCATTCCATGTCCAATCTTCCTTCGTCCAGATCACATCTACATTCGCCCATTCTTGATTACCTTCGCCCAGATTATTCTTCATTCGTCCCTTATGAACACACCTTCGGCTATCCACTAACACATGTTAATTATAGTATATCCAATCCTTAGTCGCAAAATGCATCTACAATAGGTGGCAGTTTCGAGTGCGAAGTGCCAAAAGTAGGTGGGTAAGGAGGCATGAGCTAAAAGTGTGCAGATCATGTTGTTTATGGTGCGGATTTTGCGTTCAGCTTTGCTGTTTTGGGAAGATGTGCAAGGGCATGAGAGGCGGTAAAGGATGCCATTGGTGGAGAAAAAGGTTTGAAAGGACGAGTTTACGTATTCGCGAACATTATCACATTGGAATTTTTTAGTGGTGCGTTCGAATTGGGCTTTAATTGTTGAGGCAAAGTTTGTGAACATTGGGAAAACTTGGGATTTATTTGTTATCGGGTATGTCCAAAAAAATTAGAATAATCATCTAAGAATAGAACATAATATTTAAGGCCTGAGAAACTAACGACAGGTGATATCCACACATCACTGTGAATAATGTCAAATGGTTGAATAGTTAAATTATTGGAAGCAAAAAATGGTAAACGAACACTTTTTCCAAACACACAAGACTGGCATACATTATTAAAATGTTTATCAAAATAAATAGAACTAGAAGTTTTTAATTTATTTAAAGAAGAACGTCCTAGGTGGCCGAGATGGTGATGCCAGATGTGTGAGGAGATGGCTGCAAAGGCTGAAGGCTGGGATGTTGAAGACCCGAGCACCAAAGGGTATAGATCACCGTTGCTGTTGCACCGTAGGAGCGGGGCCTTAGTCTTGTAGTCCTTCGCAAGAAAACCAAACGGGTCAAATTCAACAGAAACAAAATTGTCGGTGGTGAACCGACGGACATAAATTAAATTTTTGACAAGTTTGGTTGAGTAAAGGACATTTTTTAGGATAAAGGGCGACAATGGTTTGGTTAGGTATTTTGTGCCCTGACCGAGCACCAGTATGGTTTCGCCGTTACCTACAATAATATTTTGAGACAAGCAAGAATTAGAAAAGGTATGAAAATCACCTTATTCATGAGTCATGGTAGAAGAGGCGCTCGTGTCCATATACGGATTGGTGTCAGGCTGCTGTAGAGACATGATATTGAGAGGTTGGGCCAATAAGAGGGTTGTTGGGCCCAATGGAAAACAGGGTGTATTCAGCCAAGCAGGTTGCCATGGTGGGTAGTATTGGGGAGGCCATTGGTTGTATGGTGGCTAGTAAGAGGTTCGGCCACGTCCATTGTCAGAGCGACCAGAACGGTTGCGGCCACGTCCGGGTCAGCCTCTTCCTCGGTTGGAGTATGGTTCGTCGGGTCGGGTCGGCTGGGTTGGGTGTTATTTCGGGTGGAGGCGGTTAAGGCAGTAGAGGCGGCTTTGGAAGATAAGAGAGCGAGTTTGGCTTTACGGGATTCAACCTCAATGAGTTTAGACCGGGCGGTATAGAAGTTTGGCAACGGGCTTGTGTTGGTTAAGATGGTGGTAATACCCTCATACTGTTCATTAAGTCCCGCGATGAGTTGTAGGACCAGGCGATAGTTATCAACGGGTGAGTCGACATTGGCTAGTTGGTCGGCTAGGGTTTTGATTTCTTGACAATAGGCAGACATAGAGGGGAAGGTTTCAAGGCGGGTATTAGTGAATTTTTGAATGAGGTGTATGGCTCTAGCACTTTTATTATCATGGAATAGGTTTTCAATGGCTGCCCATGCCTAAGTAGCAGTGGAGGTTTTGTCAATAACGGTGTGTAGGAGGTCATTGGAAATGGTACTGTATATCCATTGTAAGACAATGGCATCCAGTCGTTCCCAAGAGTCGATAGAGTTGGTTTCGGTTGTGGAGGAGGATTCTTCGGCTGGAGGTCTAGCTGATAGGTGATCATGTACTAGGAAGGCTTTACAGTGTATCTTAAACAGGGTTGCCCAAGATGAATATTGTGAGGAATCGATTTCAAGGGTGATTGGTATAAAGTTTTTGATATTGGACACGGTGGTAGCACAGTGGATCTTAGATTCAATGGTTATGGGTGCGGTGGCTTTAGGGGATTGATTGGCCATAGGAATTGGCAGAGGGGTGAGTGATCGACAGAGAAGATGAACCGGTCGAAAGAAGGGATGAGGAGGAGGCGATTATGGTTTAGGGAAGAGAAAGGTATCTAGACTGCTGATACCATGAAAGAATAGGATTCATGCCCTTTCTCAATTAATAATCGCCTATAAATAATACATTGTGTATCCGATAATTATGGATACAATAAATACAAAATGATTACAATAAATAACTTCTAAATTTTTTTTTTTTTTGGAAAGTAATCTATACATATAATAAACCAAAGCCATTTTAATGACATGGCACTCAAAGATGCATTCTCTTCCTTGAGTGTGCCATGTGTCATCCCATGTGGCAATGAGATATTTTAGGAA
Organism: Ambrosia trifida; assembly: GCA_028751855.1. NCBI lineage: Eukaryota > Viridiplantae > Streptophyta > Magnoliopsida > Asterales > Asteraceae > Ambrosia > Ambrosia trifida. The sequence goes on along the minus strand of CM054128.1, from coordinate 55,419,504 downwards.
AAAAATAATTTAAAAACAAAATTGGATTTTTCACCCTCATGTTTCCTCCCATAATTTTTAAACGTTAATATCTTTAATATACGAGATTTTTTAAAGAAAAAAATTACACCAAATTAACGAACGTTTTATTATCTTTCCAACGAGTACCATAGTGCTATATAAAAAACGGAGAAATTTTTTTGTGGGGTTTTGTTCATACAGGAAAAAAAACACAAAGTGTTCAGGTAAATCATTAATCATGTAGACAAGTCACTAATTATGTTTAAATCAGAAAATATGATTTTTTTTTTCCAACCAGAGCCGAATAGGTTAATAAAGTTATACGTTGTTTTAAGTTAGGTATCAATATTAGTATGTTAGAGTTGTACATTTGTTTAGTCTTTAGGGTAGGTGTTAATATTAGAGTTACATTATAGTTCTACATTCTTTTAGATTATGTGTTAGCATTGGAGTTGTGCATTGTTAATTTGTTTTAGGTTTGATATTAATATTACAGTTATACATCAGTCTATTTCATATGTAAAATTGATTATCATATTAAATTTCTCAACCCGGGACGCTCCCGGGGTATAATCTAGTCACTTATATATCCGATTAAATACCAATACTATAATACAATATTTGATTACTTATTTACTTTATTTATTGTAAGATTTAATAGTGTATACATTTTTATTTTATTTGAAAGAAAAATACAATGGTAAAAAGAAGGTAGTTGCTATGTACTAGGGAATGTAATTATACAAAAACTAGTTTTTATCCCGGGAGCGTCCTGGGTTAAAAAATCTAATATAACATAATAAAATATATTATTATTATTATTTTAAACAAATCTCTGCCATAAATTATCATATTCAAATATAAAAAAAACGAATTTCTGCGCCGGGGTATAAATCTAGTGTCATTACAAATGAATTCGGAAGTTCGTAATCGATCATTCTAAAAAGAACTAACATGAAATAAGAAAAAAAGTTAATTATTGAAATATCGAACGCATTAGTCTAAGGGTTATGTGATGCGTTAAAAAATTCATGGGTATATGATCGGGTATGTAGTTCGAGTATTTGGGTATGTTGTTTCGGGTAATCGGGTTGGGTATCACCTAATCCAAGACCCGGCCCAAACCCACAATTTTTTTTAAACGAAACCCAAACCCGACACAATACCTGTCGGGTTACAAAAAATAGTCATTTTTTTCTCCGATTTTTATATAGCACTATGGTACTTGTTGGAAAGATACTAAAACGCTCGTTAATTTGGTGTAATTTTTTTCTTTAAATAATCTCGTATATAAAAGATATTAACGTTTAAAAGTTATGGGAGGAAACACGAAAGATAAAATAATAAAGTTTTAATATTTTGATTTAGTAGATTAGGTATTTAATAGATTAGGTTAAAGATTATAATAGATTAGGTTAAATCATATTTATTTCTTTTTTTTAATTGGTTTAGAGTTGCCACATCACATCCTATGTGGCATCTCTCAAAGGAGAGATTGCATAGGAGTATGACATGTAGGATTAATCCCTTTGCAATATATATATATACTAGCTGATTACCCCGGGAAGGTCCCGGGGTTGAAAAATTTAATATGATTTAATAAAAAATGATAAAAGAAGAAAACTCAAATCATGAAAAGAGTAAATAACTTAAACATAATCAATCTTAGTTAAAAAAACATTTATTTAAAAAGTTAAAAAAATAAAAAAAGCATAAACCATATTAAACATAATACAGTATTAAAAAGATAACCTTCAACATATAATCATCTTCACGTAATTTAAAATATGTTACAATTTGACTTTGACTTATATAGATGTAGAATTAATGATGGGGGTTGAAAAATATAACCATTCTAATAATACTAATACTAATAGTAATAATTATTACTCTTGTAATTAAATAAATAAAAAATAACCTTGTTATAAGGTGACACCATGTGTTGCAGTGTTGCGCGATTCTTTTTCCTAGCTTCTCTTGGTGTTGCGCTGCTTCCAAAATTAGAGAATAATTAATTGTTTAAGTTTTATTTATTTATTTAACATTCAATTGTCTTTTGAATTGAATACGCCTATGATATATTCACTTGTCTTTTGAATTAAATATGATTATTTAATGGTTTAAGTAATGTCATTTTATTTTAAATTTCTTCATTTTATTAATTTAACCAACTTATGTATCAACTATGGCAACAATGAACATGTTGTAACAATCAAACGACAATTATATCAAATATTATATAAAATAATAAATATGATTATTTAATGGTTTAAGTGTTGCGCGATTCTTTTTCCTAGCTTCTCTTGGTGTTGCGCGATCCATCTTTACAAGAGGAAAATTCCAATGATAGCATGGCGATTGGGCTGAATTTTAACATCGTAGATAAAAACCTGGTTTAAAAGAAAAAAACATGATTAATGAATAACCTGAACACTTTGTGTTTTTTTTTTTTCTGTATGAACATAACCCCACAAAAAAATAGTCGTTTTTTCTCCGTTTTACATATAGCACTATGGTACTCGTTGGAAAGATAATAAAACGCTCGTTAATTTGGTGTAATTTTTTTATTTAAATAATCTCGAATATAAAAGATATTAACGTTTAAAAATTATGAGAGGAACATAAGAGAAAAAAAATTTAAATATGTTTTTAAATTCTTTTTTCCTAAAATAACTTAATTTAATTTTAGTAATTGAGAATTGAGAGATAGAGAGATAAATTTAGGGTTTTATGTTTTTTTTTAATTAAAAAAGAAATAATTCAAAAACACTAAAATCTTTCAATTATGATGCCACGTGGCAGTTTCATGAAGAGGTTGAAAGCACCATTGCACGTCACGTCAGCAATGTTCAATTCTTTTATATATATTATTATTAATAGAAGATAATAGATAATAGATAATAGATAATAGATATAGATAGATATAGATGATATAATGGACCCTCTGATTACAAACATGCACATATCTATCTAACTAGGTGAAGATATATCACATGATAACTAGAATTATAAAAAAAAATATCGTCTTAAATTATATAATTTTATATTTGTTTATTTTAAAGAAAAAATAAACTTAATTTACTAAAATTTTCAGATCTTGCATTAAAATGATGTTTTTGCCTTTTTTTTTTTTCTATTCGAAACACACATAGTAAGGGCGGACAGGACGATCCATGATGGCCGTGATGGCGTGAAACACCACCCCCCCTTCCGAATCATGGTCGCGAAGACAAGGAAATCGTGATATATAGCACGGCCATCTGTGTAGGCGGGGACCACCCACCAACACATTCTCTCTCTTGATTTTTATTTATAAAAAAATAGTGGTGGGTGTGATGGAATGAGATGTCACAAGGTAATCGAGTGTGATGGTTTTAGTGATAATTGTGAACACCGTCACATGGGTTTAGTAATGAAATGTGATAGAATGTGATGAAATGAGATGTCACAAGATGATTGTGTGTGATAGTGTGATGGGTGTGATAAATTTATCACCACCCCATCCACCCTAAGAAAGGATAGTTCCCCAAATTGTTTTCCTTGAAAATTTTATATATTTCAACCATGTTTTCAGGAGTCGACACCAAGCTTAATTCACCAAACATCCTTTAGGATGTAAGATCATCCCTTGGCATAGACTTGTTTTATGACTAAGTTATTTCTTATGAAAATGTTTACTGGATTTTTTTTGTTTTGAAGGTATGCACATGTATGGGTTAAAAGAAAATAAACATAGAAAATCTCAAATACTTTTCTACAAAATGTTTCAATAAGTAAAATGTACATGAAAGCATGTGTTTTAAGTGTACCTCGTCCCATGTGTTTATTCATACTATTATTATTTCCACAACACAAACAAACAAACATAATCATCTACATTGAACAATCAACCCAACCCGATCCGACCCGTTGACCCAATGCAAATGAATTGACCAAACTAAAGTTGTTGAGGAGTCCATATCTTTATAACTCCACAATCCCTTCACCCTTAACCTTCAAACCACAGTATCTCACCAACACCAAAGAACCTATATTTGAAGTGCAAGCAAAGACTACCTCCAACCCCTCAACTATCAAAACCAACATTCTCCCTTAATTCTTTTTTCCAAACCTCATTTCCCATCACCATGTCCATGGATCAAAGCCATCAAATTATAGCCCAACCCGAAAACCCGCCATCAAGCGATGATGATCACTCCACCGTAGACACCACCCGCCCTTTTCGCTCTGTCAAAGAAGCGATAGCCATATTCGGAGACCGCTTACAAATATCAGAAAACTACTCACCCTCACCAAAACCCCCTTTCACCCTACCAAAACAAGAAGCCTCGATATCGAAACATACACCAAATTCTAACCAAACCATGTTGAACTCACCCGAAATCGATGAACATCATGCAACATCTCCTGTGGTCATGAACACCTTAAAGAAACTCGAGTTTGAGCTCAATGAAACCAAGAGAGAGCTAAACGTACTGAAGGAAAGAGAGTCAGAGACCGAGGTGGCTTTGGCTTCTTTGAATGCGGAACTACACAAGAACATGTCAAAGATAGCGAAAGCTGAGGCCGAGGAGGCGGGGAAAGCAGTGGCGGTAAGGTCATCAATGACTATGCGTCAAGTGCTAAATGGTTTTGGTGGAGAAAGAGAGAAGGGTATAGAGAGAAGGTACTTGAATGAGAAGAAAGTGATGAAGAAGAAGAAGCCTGTGATTCCATTGGTAACAGATTTGTTTGCATGGAAGAATGGGAAGGCTATTCCTTATTGAATATTTTGTATATGTAATAAGAGTAAAAGCTTGACAAACAAGTTTCATGCATGCATGGGGTGTAAAGTGTGTATGAGTGAAACCATTTTTCTAAGTGTGAAGTGTGTTGTGTGTGTGATGAGTACGTAGGTCTTGATTGAGTCTATATGAGTTTTATGAAGTTTAGATATGTTGATCATAATTACCTTCCAAGTTCCAAACCAGTTTGTTTACTCAATAGAATGTTTAATTCAACAAAATTTACATTTAGAAAAGTAATTTCAATCATATATACACAATTTATAAACCGTCTAGGGCCCTATGCTAATAGAAGAAATGAGCCTCTAAAATATAAATTATATATATAGCAGGATAATAAATATGATAACAATAAATAAAACAAAAATATTGTAACAAAGTGTTTTTGTTTGAAATAGTTAAGCACATCTTAAAGCTCTCCTTGTACTTATAAAAGATTGCTAGTCAATTGCATGAATTGCCTCTCACCTTCTCTAAATTGTTGCTGAGCAATTTGAACAGCCCTACTCTCTAATAACATGAATTGCCGTCCCACCATTTATAATCGGGTTTAAAAGATTAAAATTTCATATTGGTTTTTGCTGAGTAGTTGGGTTAAATGACAAACGAATTTAATTGTTTAAATGAGCCTATACTAGTTAAAAAAATGTGTTTATAGAATATATAAACAAGTATAAAAAATAGGCCTTCCGGGAAAGTGGGCATGACAAACGAATTTAATTGTTTAAATTTCATATTGGTTTTAGTTGAGTATAAAAACAAGTATAAAATTTCATATTGGTTTTAGTTGAGTAATTGGGTTAAATGACAAACGAATTTAATTGTTTAAATGTGCCTATACTAGTTTAAAAAAATATCTATCTATTAATTAATGTATATAAAAGAATTGAACATTGCTGACGTGGCGTGCAATGGTGCCTTTAACCTCTCCATGAAACTGCCACGTGGCATCATAATTGAAAGATTTTAATGTTTTTGAATTATTTTATTTTTTAATTAAATTGAGTTATTTTAGGAAAAAATAATTTAAAAATAAATTTAAAATTTTCTCTCTCATATTTCCTTTCATAATTTTTAAACGTTTATATTATTTATATACGGGATTTTTTAAAGAAAAAAATTACACCAAATTAACGAGCGTTTTATTATCTTTCCAACGAGTACCATAGTGCTATATAAAAAACGGAGAAAAAATCGACTATTTTTTGTGGGGTTTCGTTCATATAGGGAAAAAACACACAAAGTGTTCATGTTATTCATTAATCATGTTTTTTTCTTTTAAACCAGGTTCTTATCTACGATGTTGAAAATCAGCCCAATCGCCATGTTATCATTGGAATTTTACTAGGTATACTTCATCAAGAGAAACTATGAGAAAGAATCGCACAACACTGCAACACATGGTGTCAGCTTATAGCAATGTTATTTTTTTATTTATTTAATTACAAGAGTAATAATTATTACTATTAATATTAGTATTATTAGAATGGTTATATTTTTCAACACCGGAACGGTCCCGGGAAGAATTGATAGTTGCTGGCGTGACGTTCAATGGTGGCCTCAACCCTCTCTTGATTATGCCACGTGGCATATTGAGATGCAATGGTTACAACTTCCAACTTAAGTGTTTGTTTAGTTGATTAGGTTAGGAATTATAAGTGATTCTTTAGATGATTAGTTATTAGGTTTTAGATTAGGGAATATGAGTTATTACTGATTAGAATACTATGAACATGCAATGATTGAGAGATTTTGTGGTTAGTTAACTTGAGCCATTTGCAATAGGTTATCACGTAAAATTAGATTTTTCAACCCCGGGACCCTCCCGGGGTAATCAGCTAGTGTGTTTATAAAATATATAACCAAGTATAAAAAAAAATAAAAAAAAAATAGGCCTTCCGACTTCCGAGAAAGGGGGCATGAGAGGTCGCCCACCCAACCCTTAGCCTAGACCAGCCCTGATTACAATTTAATAATAACTAAATAATTTATTCTTATAATGTAATAATATTAACAAAGTTCTGCCTATAAAATTAAGTTTTTGAAATGAAATATTTTTATCTGTTCTTCGCAACAGGTCATCGACATGGCTGTCTTGAGAAACGAGAAACAATAAAAAGTGAGTACTCAATAGTAGATTGTAGTTTAGTAATTATAATAATTTATAAAAAAGTGAATTACTTGGTTGGTCCCTATGTTTTTAAGATCTCACACTCTTAATCTCTAGACTTCAATATTTACAAACTTAGCCCTAAAGGTTTACAACTTGTACTCATGTGATCCCATTAATTAGAATTTGTAACTATAGTAATCCTTACCAACTAATACCGCTAAAAATTTCTGTCAAGTTCTTTTAAAATAACAACTCTACCCGCACACAAAAAAACAATAATAAATCTACCCACGCCACCACCACAACCACCACCATCACTACCATCCACCTACCACCCTACACTACCAAACATCATCATCTCCTACTCCACACCTCTCATCCCGTCACCACTGTTCACCTCACCACCGTACACCTCCACCTAGGGCTGCAAACGAACCGAACGAACACGAACAAGGATTTGTTCGTGTTCGTTTGTTAAGGAAATCATGTGTTCACGAACAGTTCATGAACACTTGCCGAACAAGATTTTTTGTTCGTGTTCGGTCGTTAAGAAAACACTTGTGTTCGTGTTCGTTTGTGTTCGTTTGTTAATTTTGTCCATGAATGCACACGAACATAAACGAACATTAATGAACACAAACAAGTGTTCATGAACACAAACAAACACAAAGAAATGTTCATGAACAGAAACAAACACAAACGTATATTAACATTGAAATAAGATATAATTCTTAAGACATCAGCTAGATCTATTCAAAATATAACTAAATTATCGAAACATATTTACCTCCCATATATTATTTATTTGATTAAATAAAAGAAAATAAAAAGTTATAAAAATTAAAAACCCTAGTAAACTATCGAACATAAACGAACACGTTACCGAACGTTCACGAACATAAACAAATGAACGCGGCCTCTGTTCATGTCCGTTCGTTTAACTAAACGAACAAAATTTTTTGTTCGTGTTCGTTCATTTAATAAATGAACGAACACAAACGAACTTCCCGCCAAACGGTTCATGAACTGTTCGCTGAAAGTTCAGTTCGTTTGCAGCCCTACCTCCACCCTTCCCACTGCCATACCTCACCACTCCAACCACCACAATCTTTTGTTGGTTCCACTATCAGAAACCCTAACCACCACTCTCAACTCCACCCTCACAACAGCACCACCTCCAATCACCAACCCCACTCGAAAGTACAGTGGTGGGTCAAACATTGTCGAGGATACTCGAATGTACCTTCTGAATTTGAAATTTTGCAGACTTCAATCTCTATAATGTTCCATCTTTTGAATCTTTTGAATCTGACCTGCTCAATATAGGGTGCTGGGTGGCGTTGGTAGGTGGTGAGTGGTTTGATTGGTTGCGGGTGGGGTGAAGCATGCGGTGGGTTGGTCGATGGATGGTGTTGGATACGAAGAGGGAAGGATGAGGTGCATGCGTGTTAGATATGGTGGGGATGCGGGTGGACCCCATATGTTTTATTTAATTATTTATCTATTTAAATATTAAGGGAGAGTTTTGTCATTTTATAGAACTTAACTGGAATTTTTAACGGGGTTAATTGGTAAGGACCACTATAGTTACAATTTACAAATTCTAACTAACGGGATCACACGAGTACAAGTTGTAAACTTTTAGGACCAAGTTTGTAAATAATGAAGTCTAGGGATCAAGAGTGCGAGATCTAAAAAGCACAGAGACCAACCAAACAATTCACTCCTTATAAAACCCTTAAAATTGAGAAATTGTAATACTGTGGTTGTTAATACTTGTTGGTTATGTGATTGTGTAACATCAGTCTATTCTAGCTTCGTGGTACATAACTCCTCCCCCATAACCTCTCCCTGTTATTCTCTCGGTCACATATTCACGACAGAGAGAACTACTACCTACCGTTAAGGCCTATCAACTTTATCGTTGGGTACAATAACCGATCCTCTGCATCTCATATCAGTGATGCAACCATGTGGCGTGTAGCAGACCATGATGAACAATCGCCGCCTCCTATAGAATCTTAGCCAGCTGATGCCAACCGATAATTACTATTATTTAGGAATAGATTGTATTGATTTAAATTAGAGATATTCATTGTTTATTGTAGATAGATATCGTTTCCTTATCTGCTGCGGTTGTAATCTGCCCTATATAATGGGACATTTGTTTTATCAATAATATACAGAAAATTACAACCCAAATTACTCACATGGTATCAGAGCCATAACCGGCTCCTGATATCCTTCGTGTTCTTCATTCGTTTTTCTTCTTTTCATCACCGGATACGTTCGGAATCGTCACTATGACGAAAGAGGATCTTCCTGAATCATCGATCAAACCTGTGCCACTTCACCCAGCCTATTTCGTGTCAAATATTAATTCTAAGATCCGGACTTTGGACAGAAAACAGGTTACATATTCGGCATGGGTAAAGCTGTTTCGTCTTCATGCCGTGGCGTAGAAGGTTTCTGATCACATCGATGATACTCCACCGCCGGCCCCTGATTCCCCTGCCTACGAACAGTGGAAAGAAATCGATGCGTTGGTCCTTCAATGGATCTACAGCACCGTCTCGGATCTCGATCTGAAACGGCTCATGGACACTACGGTGGCTCGTGCGGCATGGACCAAGCTCGAGAAGATTTACCTGAGCAACAAAAAGGCTCGCGCTACGGCGCTCGAGACAAAATTCTGTAACCTGACTCTGACAGCCTGCAATTCAGTTGACGATTATTGTCAACAACTGTCAGATCTGGCAAATCAGTTAGCAGACGTGGACCAGCCCGTTTCCGAATCTCGACTTGTTTTTCAGCTTGTGCGAGGGCTACCGGCCGAATACAACACCACTGCTTCTCTCATTAATCAGCAAGGTGTTGATTGGGACCAGGCAACCGCCATGTTGAATGACGAAGTCATTCGGATCGAGGCCCAAAAGGGTTCATAACCTATAGTGCTGGCTGCACCAGCAGCTCCGGCTTCGGCCGCTCCATCTTCCAACAACCAGCAACAATATGATGCAGCTTACTCCTCCAATCGCAGGGGCAATCGAGGACGCGGTGGTAACCGCCGTGGCAGAGGCAGAGGCCGGCAACAGTTTTCCTGGCCCGGCTATTCACGACAGCAGCCGTCGTTCCCAGCTTGGGCTTGGTGGACACCCCCATCATGCCCATATCCAACTCAGCAGCAATGGTCCGGTGCTAAGCAACCCGACCCAAACTCAGCTCCGCAGGTGCAGTACGCGGGCTATCCCCCAGCTCAGTTTCAATCAGCCTCACCAGGCTTCAATCAGCCGGTTTACAACCCCCTCTACCCAACAGATTTGAGTGCCGCTATGGCAAATATGCAGGTCAATGCTCCTAACACGACCTGGAACTCGGATGTTATGGACACAGGCGCCGAGTCCCATGTCACCAAGGACCAAGGTAAAATCGTTATCCCTGATTCTAATCCTGTTTGTCGTAATATATTGGTAGGTAATGGTATGTTTTTACCAATTAAAGGATCGGGTACGGGCTTTCATCCTTTACCAAACCGCACCTACATACTCCCACATGTCCTATATAGCCCTCAAATAATTAAAAATCTTATTTCGGTTCGCCGTTTTACTCGTGATAATTTAGTGTCTGTCGAATTTGACCCGTTTGGTTTTTCTTTGAAGGACCTCAAAACTAGGAAGACACTATCACGTCATGACAGTCCCGGGCCGCTTTATACTTTCACGCCACTTCAACTGCCGCCTCAAGCTACTTTCCTTGCTTCCCATCACCATCCATGGCATGATCGTTTAGGACATCCCGGGGCGCAAGTTCTAGATATTTTAAATCGCAATTTTAATTTCCAATGTAATAAGGACAAAAGTCATCTTTGCAACTCTTGTCAAATTTCGAATAATAAATGATTACCTTTTTATTCGTCTAATACTTTTACTTTTGCTCCTTTTGATATTATACATTGTGATTTATGGACTTCGCCAATAACGAGTAAAACAGGATATAAGTATTATATGGTGCTAATTGACAATTTCTCACACTTCGTGTGGGTTTATCCCCTCAAATATAAGTTTGAAACGTTTCCTACCTTTGCCAAATTCCATCAATTAATTCTCACCCAATTTAATCGCAAAATTAAAACTTTTCAATGTGACTTAGGGGATGAATTTGAAAATTTAGCATTTAAAAACTTTGCCCACCAACACGGATTGCTTTTCCGTTTTTCGTGCCCACAAACCTCCTCCCAAAATGGAAGAGCTGAGCGCATGATTCGTCGCCTGAATGACATCATTCGGGCCCTATTAATCCATGCGAATCTACCTCCTTCCTTTTGGGTTGAAGCCCTACACACTGCCACCTACCTACACAATATCCTACCTACAAAAAGACTCAACTTTTACACACCTACCTTTGTCCTTTACCTACGTCATCCAGATTATGAACACTTACGAGTGTTCGGTTGTGCTTGCTATCCTAACACCTCTGCAACACAGCCACACAAACTTCACCACAGGTCCATGCGATGTATTTTTCTCGGATATCCTCCTGATTTCCGTGGATACCGTTGCTTGGACCCTACCACAGGCAAGGTACACATCTCCCGCCATGTAACATTTGATGAACATGTGTTCCCATATACACTTTCTCATCAACTCAACTCGTATGCCTTCTTGGATGACACTATGCCTTAGGGCTTTGTTTTCCACCAACCTGTCTCACAGCCCGTCCCACAGCCCAATACCAACACCGGCCCACCTCATGCGTCCCAACCCGTGTCACAACCCAACCTCCAAACCGGATCACAAACTGTCACGGCACCCTATCCCTTTACCTATTCTAGACGGCCCAAGCCTGCTCCTGCCGTACCAGTCCACCAGCCCGGCCCATCTCACCAAACCGTCCCCACATCAGGCCCACCTAACCAGCCTACGTCCACTTCCCAACCTGCCCAGAACCAACATCCCATGACCACCCGCTCCAAATCCCGTGCTGATCCCTCCGCCATACACCACACACTTACCCTCTCACCGGTCCCAACTTCATACTCAAAAGCCCTATCTGATCCAAATTGGTCACATGCTATGCACACCGAATTTACGGCTTTACAGGATAATGAAACATGGGAACTGGTTCCCCGCCCACATGATCATCCAATTATTCGTTGTATGTGGTTATTTCGGCACAAATTTAAATCAGATGGGTCTTTGGAACGCTATAAGGCTCGGTTGGTAGTGAATGGGAACTCACAAACAGTTGGTGTTGATTGTGACGAGACGTTTAGTCCTGTCGTCAAACCAGCCACTATTCGCACGGTTTTGTCTCTTGCTGTATCACGCACATGGCCTATTCACCAACTTGATGTTAAGAATGCCTTTCTACACGGGGATCTTCATGAGACGGTCTTTATGCATCAACCACCGGGGTTTTATGATAAACGGTTTCCTAACCATGTATGTCGGTTGAAGAAATCTCTTTATGGCCTTAAACAAGCACCTAGAGCATGGTATACTCGGTTTGCCAACTTTATCACATCCAAAGGCTTTCGTAGCAGCACATGTGATCAATCGTTATTCGTTTATCAACAGGATTCGTCTAACATTGCTTATTTATTATTATATGTGGATGATATTGTTCTAACCGCCTCTAATGATCGTCTCTTAAATGACATTATTCGGACACTCTCCAAAGAGTTTGCCATGACAGATTTAGGACGCTTACATCATTTTTTGGGGATAAAGGTCACTCAACATCATAATGGTATTTTTTTGTCACAAGCTCAATATGCTAAGGATATTATTGCTTGTGCGTCCATGACCTCGTGTAAATCATGTGCCACACCGGTTGATCTTTCTTCTAAGTTGAGTGCTACAGATGGTGAACTGTTTTCAGACCCGACCTTCTATCGAAGTTTGGCGGGTGCCTTGCAGTATTTGACGTTTACCCGTCCAGATTTATCATATGTTGTTCAGTAAGTATGTCTATTCATGCATGAGCCTCGAGATCCCCACTTTGCCTTTATGAAAAGGATAATTCGGTACTTACAGGGAACCCTCAAGTATGGGTTACGGATCCTACGCTCATCCTCACATGACCTGGTTGCTTATTCAGATGCTGACTGGGGCGGGTGCCCAGACTCAAGACAATCCACTTCCGGTTATTGTGTTTTTCTTGGTGACAATCTTATCTCATGGTCTGCAAAGCGTCAGCCTACAATTTCACGTTCCAGTGCCGAAGCTGAGTATAGGGGTGTTGCCAATGCCGTTGCTGAAACAACGTGGATTCGAAATTTGTTGTTCGAGCTTCAAACACCACTAACCCGTGCTTCAGTCGTGTTTTGTGATAACGTCTCCGCGGTTTATTTGTCCAATAATCCGGTCCAACATCAAAGAACGAAACACATTGAAATTGACATACACTTTGTCCGAGAGAAAGTTCGTCTTGGCCACATTAAGGTTCTCCACGTCCCGTCTTCAATGCAGTATGCGGATATTTTTACAAAAGGATTATCTCGCGAACTATTCCAGTCGTTTCGGTCCAGCTTGAGCGTCTGTCCTCCGCCCGCTCAAACTGAGGGGGTGTCTTAGCCAGCTGATGCCAACCGATAATTACTATTATTTAGGAATAGATTGTATTGATTTAAATTAGAGATATTCATTGTTTATTGTAGATAGATATCGTTTCCTTATCTGCTGCGGTTGTAATCTGCCCTATATAATGGGACATTTGTTTTATCAATAATATACAGAAAATTACAACCCAAATTACTCACATAGAAAAGCGTAAAAACTGGCCCAAACCGTCCACCCTCCCACTAAAAGAAATAATAAAACACTAGATGGCTCCTCTATTTTTATCATATGTGCATATAGGTGATCACTAATTGATGCCACAACCATCCAGGCACGTTTACGCTCTTACTTCTTGCCAATTTAACATGAATATAAATGCTTCGGTTTGGGGAAAAACAACAGGTTTGATAATTTAAACTACAAACCGAACCACAAACTTATTTGATAATGTCCAAAACAAACTATTTGTGTAACAGTGGGTGAAATTAACCAAATTGGTACATTTAACTAATTTTGATCAAACCACAAACACCTCTACACTTCGTTCTAGAGAAAAAAAACAGGTATAAACAAACTGTACTTAACAGTTGTAATCGGTACAAAACATATTATTACCTCAAAGCCCTAGTTTTGAAAGAAGTTCGCGCCATCTTGGAGTTTCTTCATCAAAGATGTAGGTCAAAGGAGACACAAGAACACCACTGCCTCCAATCTGCATCCATTCATATACCATGGTAAACAATAAAACTTTGAAGTAGTTTATGACTCTAATATAACATTCCGAGACATATTTGATTGGGTTGATATAAAACAAAGCAGAAATGAAGAACGGGCACAAGCGTACTTGTTCTACCACTACCATCGCCTCATCCGCAGTCCGTTTTACCTGAGCTCATTTCAACCCATTACACAACCCAAACCGACCCGACCCGACCGGCATGTTTCGAATAACGTAGTTGTAGTACAGTGCTGCCGCATCCAATTGCTTAAACAATTCTTCTAAAAGAGTTATCTTAGTCCAAACAAACTTGGTTTTTGAAATCTTTTTGTGAAACCATGGTATCGACCCCACCTTTAGTGGGCCACTTATCCATGGTGTCCAAGCCCACCACCACAGAGTCATGGCGCAGTAAATGCCCTAAGAAGATTGGTGTGGCATACATAATAACAATGTTCAAAATGTTGCAGATTGTGAGGATATCTTACCGCTCTTAGCTGCTGAACAGATTTGTAGAGTAACTTCTTGGGTACACAAATGACTATGGCATAGTAATCAGCTTTTACCCCACTGTCACTCTTGCGGAAGACTGGACTTATAGTTGGCCCCTATGTGTTGACAAACGCATTGGGTAAATAATAATCTTACTTTCTCAATACTTGAAAAAATAAGATAATTTCATATATTCTTTCAAAACATGGTATATAATCATATTTGCACAACAAAATTACCAATATCAAATATACCCATTTTCAAATTTATGACATATGTACCCTTCCCTTGAAACTAGTATTAGGATATAAGAGTTTGAAAGTGTAAGGAGAAAGATAGGGGGGGTATAATGGTCATACTATAAACTATAAAACTGTATTTGATGAAACAGGTATATTTGACATTAATTTTTTGGTTGGGTATATATGATAATATGAATTCTCCCGTAAAAATTTCACCAAGATTGTGAAAAGTTGCCATTTATTATTTGAAAAAAAAAATAAAAACTAAAAAGAAATAGAAATTTCTATACTATATCTCTAATAATTTTAGAAATGCAAGAAAACAATAATTACCTGCAGCCCGGATAGTGAGGGTTGGCTTAAAATTCGCTCAGCCACTTCATCTGCATTGCTTCCCCTCATGTTGGCTACTACCTGCAGAGATGCAACGTATATGAATGTATGAGTAACGTAAATTACGACATATCGCTCCTTTGAAAGAAAAAGGGATACGTCTTTTGACTATTTAGCAAGCTTAAAAAATTACATTTTTTCTTTTATAATTTAGACAAATATGAAAGTCATTTAAACTTTCTCAACTCTAAAAATATGTATGCATGTAGAGAATAAGAGATGGCAAATAAAAATGATAACTGTCTTACCGTGAACTGACCAAGTGCCCTTAAATGTGCCTCAAATCTTTCGAGAATTTCATGGGTGGTATCCAGTAAACCTTTGCGCTGGAGTAAAGACTTTTTGCTAGCAACCAGCACAGCCTGAAGAAGATTCTACTAAAAAAAACGAAAATCTGGAAAGGAATACAAATATTGCATGATTGGGCTAACAAACTTCACCTGACTTTCTAACAACACTCCGCCTTCAATTTCTTTGAGATTGTTCTCTTTCAATGTGGTCCCGCTACTAACGAGATCTACGATAGCGTCAGCTATCCCCATCTAAATACGCAAGTGAAAATATGAAATTGATATATTAAAATATGATTGTGCATAAATAAAAGTAAATGGGTGTCCTCGTAAATGAAACTTTATATAAATCCAACTTCAAAAAAGGACTATAAGCTATATCAGGTAAAGCTCCTATCATATTTGTGAAATCACATGATAATATTCCTATGCTGGTTACTTTATATAAACTCAACTTCCTAGCATCCATTTTGAGGGGGAAAACAATGATTTTTTTTTTTTTTAACTTATTGCTCATACAGCTGTGCTCCAGCAGTGAAAAATTGTTCAGTTCAGGTCCATTTATCATGGCATGTTACATGAACATGAATTGAAGAATGTCTCACCGTAGAAGGTGCCCCGTTAGTACTAACCTATAAATTTTTCTACAACATATTATAAAGTATATTTACAAGAAAAACTGAATAACATAACCATAACCACAAAAACCAAAAAAACCAAAAAAACCAAACCAATTGAGATACCGATGGTTCATTTATGTTTTTTTATAACCGATTTTTATGGTTCAATTAGGATTATATGTGTAGAGTAAAGATCAAATACATATAGTTTTTTTGTAAGAACTGTGAGAATCAAAGGGGGTAAAAAAAAATTATTTTTGTTTTTAGAATTTTTTTTTCCCATGTGCTTAAACATTCTTTCTAGATGAATAATACAAAAAAAAATTTTAAAAAAAAATTTTTTTTTAGTGTAATTACGTCATTAAGGTAAATACATTAGTTTACACTAGAGTAATTATGTAATTACTCTACACATAATTACTCTACACCAATTTTTTTTTTTTTTTTTTAGTTTTCAATACTATAATACTTGTTTAACAATATGGGAAAAAAAAATACCCTCCTTTGATTCTCACAGTTCTTACCAAAAAAGCTATTTGTACCGGATCTTTACTCTATATGTGTATAGCTAATCGAATGAACCCAAGCAACAATATAACCCACCTTTAAATATATTATATTATAATAATAAGTTGTATGTCAAAAAATTTGTTATAACTTTAAACAAATAAAGTATTAGTTATCGCTTATGCTACTTTATAAATTGAAAGGGTTGCTGACATCTTCGTTGACCCAAGATATAAGTTGATTTATTTAACTGAGATTAACTTGTATCCACATACGTCCAAAGCCAGCAGCCCAGCAGTCAACTGAATTAACCGAACCGCTTATAACCAATCTGATCGGTTAAGAAAATCTAAAAACCAAAACATTAGTTGAAGGTTCGGTTTTATCCCTTAAATGAACCAACCCATGATCACCCTAATTATATATTTTTCTTTGATGCCAACCATTACTTGGATTTAGACATTAATGAATTATACTTGTAGTGGCAGGCACCTCAAGGAACCAAATAAAAAACATAACCTTTATTGCTAGACACAACCATTAAAACTATCAAAAGATATGACATAAAAAAACCCCAACTTTCATGTAAACCCATGCATCTCATGATAGGCGAATGTAAATTGAAAAATACTCACCGCAGGAGCTGCCTCAAGTGCCCCATCAGCAGTTGAAAACTCAACATGCTGAAGTCCGCTCTCTTTCAGAAACTTAGGACCCAGCTGAAGGAAAGAAAGAAAACTATATAAATTTCTAAGCTGGTTACTACTTACTAGGAAAAAAAAATTGCAATAGCACCAAGAAAGACCCGAATTATATATTACATATGTGAAACCAGTGGCAACTCTTAGAGGTTTCTCAGCAGTCCACTGAGGCATTTCGGCTAGCTCCTTCACTGAATTAATTTTCTCAAATATTCCATACTTTGGAATCTGTTAAAGAAGAAAAGAAAATCATCTAAGCGTTTTTAAATTAGAAATGCAAGTACTAATTAGCTTGTTTTTTAAAAAAGATTACAAAGTATAACTTACTGCAAGAGATAAACGACAATCTCCATATGCAAGTTCATCATGAACAAGGATTAAATCTTCATTTCCCTGTGAATAAGCATAAGAAGCATAACTTTACACATTATAAGATCCAAATACGTGAATAACAAGCCCCATGATCACGCAAAAAAAAAAAAGAATGCAGAGGGCCACACAAACCTAAAGATATATGATTGTCTTAACCTCAACACAGGCAAGCAGCAAGATGATCAGATACTTTTAAAACAATGGTCTTACAGAAACTATAAACCAATGGTCTTACAGAAACTATAAACCTATGTAATTTTCTAGATTTCTCTCTTTCTCTTTTTTTTATTGCAATGGTGTATGTGTCTGGCAAACAGAACAAGACAAGAAACAAGGAACGGTGTCCTGAGCACGAACAGCAATCAAAAGGTTTTACAATTTGCATAGCCATAAACGACTATTGCTGTATGTTTACAAACAAGAATAGAACAAAAGACATCAATTAGTATTATTATGAAAGTAACAGACTAATAGGGTTACCATACGGCCATGAAATCATACTTGTATTATCATCATAAACTTTATAAACATCCAGTCTAACAATCTAGGCATGCATCAGAATTCAGAAAAAAAAAAAAAGATTATTGTTACTCATGAAGGAATGTGATAGTGTTGTATGTAGAAATGTGATGTTTTTTTTTCTATTTCTTGAGTAAACTAGGTGCATCTTTTGAAATATATTAATTTACAATCAAAATTGAAGCTTTGGTTCAATACAGAACTTGCTATGCAGACGTATCCTCTTTAAGTCAATATATAGATCTTAAACAAAGCACTGTTCTTGTTACGACATTGTTATACTCTGAGCAACATGATATCGAAGATTTATCATGAAAAAGCAGGTTACAACTAAAGTTACTAGTTACTAGTTACTACCACAAAAAAAAAAAAAAAAAAAAAAAAAAAAAAAAAAAAAAAAAATCTACTCAAAATCTTGATAAAAGTTTCATAAAAATAATCAAGAATAATGATACATTATGAAATGAAATTAAGAAGACAAGCTAAAATATTTACAATATATTCTATCGTGTGTCTTGATATTTACCTGTCCATATTCACTAAGTGTGTCAAGACCAACAATACCGAGGTCTAAATCTCCTGAAACCAGTTTCTTTACAATATCTTTTGGGCGCTGAAACCAAACTTCTACGTTTGAGAGCTGCAATCACATATTCTAAACAAGTCAACTTCAGAAACAAATTGGACCTTAGATTAGAACTTTGTTAATATCTCAAATGCAATGTCATTATGTAGGTGATGTGAATACCAGCTTCATATAAAGCATTTTGTTAGCAGATGTACAACTCATGTCATCCCATATTCCCATATCAATCACAAAAAGTTCAAAGGATACATGCGGTGACTGTCTACTCATTAATCATTTCTCTAAACAATATACAAAAGAAGATATAGCTTAAATTATGCCCTCAACCACCTAACTCCTTTACTTGTCACTTTTGTGTTATGTTTCAGAATAAGAGTCACTGAGTCAGAGCACTCACAATGGACTCTCCATCCCCTTCCCCAAAGTTTGAAAGAACGTAAACGAGTCAAAAAACAAAATAATTGACCTAGAGAAGTCTAAAACATCAAAAACACACATCAAAAACAAAATAATTGACCAAAAAAAGTCAAAAAACACAAAAAAAAACACACATCAAAAACAACCTAAACCACCTGAGGCACACATTTTCTTAGCGCCTTAGCCCTTAGAGGGGTATGTACAATCTGAACCCCATGAGGCATGCCTCAGAATCGTTTTCTTAGCGTTTCGCCTTGAGGCACGCCTCGAGGCGCACGCCTCACCCGTTTTTGTAAACCATGCCCTTCCCCATACCCAAATTATTTAAAAAAAAAAAAAGAATATGATATTTTATTGGAAAAATGGAAATAAATAATCCCAACTATTGACTATTGGCCAATAACAGTCCCAACTACGAAAATCACCAATATTGGTCCCAACTTTCGACATATTGGAAACCAACGGACCCAAACTAACGGAGGCTAACTCCGTTAGTGTGATGCTGACGTGGCATGCTTAGGTGGCAAGATGATCCTACGTGGCATCCTACGTGGCATGCCACGTGGCAAAATAATCCTATGTGGCATCCTACGTGGCATGCCACGTGGCAAAATGATCCTACGTGGCATGCCACGTGGCAAAATGATCCTATGTGGCATCCTACGTGGCATGCCACGTCAGCATCACACTAACGGAGTTAGCCTCCGTTAGTTTGGGTCCGTTGGTTTCCAATATGTCGAAAGTTGGGACCAATATTGGTGATTTTCGTAGTTGGGACTGTTATTGGCCAATAATGAATAGTTGGGATTATTTATTTCCATTATTCCTATTTTATTCATTTTCACTCATGCAAAAGCCATTGTAGTTCTTTAATTAGATAAAAGGATTATAGAAACCTTACATCCATAGCCATAAAAGTTGACTATTATAGAATGATGGATGGGCTTAAAAACCAATGGCTGTTGTTCAACTCAAAATCGATCTCCCTAAACAGTGCAACTAGTAATCAAGCATCATATCGAATGAAAGGAGCATACAACCACATTCTTCTTAACTTCAATTCTATTTGTAAATAACCAAAAGCCATTGTTATTTACAACAAAGTCACTCTCGCAAAACAAGTAAAGCATTTACAAAGTTTAAAAGAATGGAAACGAGTCTCAAGGCGTTTCCCTTCGCCTCCCGAGGCGTAAGCCTGAGGCGGAATCAAAAAATAAAATAACCGCCCACAAAAAAGTCTAAAACATCAAAAATGAAATAAATGACCCAGAAAAGTCTAAAACATCAAAAATAAAATAACTGATCCAAAAAGTCTAAAACATCAAAAATAAAATAACTGACCCAAAAAGTCTAAAACGTCAAAAAAAAAAAAAAAAAAAAAAAAAACATCAAAAACACCCTAAACCCCCTGAGGCATACATTTTTTTAACGCCTCATCCCTTAGAAGCGTATGTGTACAAACATAAGCCCATGAGGCGTGCCTCGAACTCGTTTTCTTAGCATCTCGCCTCGAGGCATACGCAAAACGTTTTTTAAACCATGGCGCTTGGTACAAGTGGAGAAGAAATAATCAAATAACACTAGTTTGAGTTAATGAGATTTTTCATACTTCTAACCATATTGGCATATTCCATGGCAATTTTCATCAACTGGATTACATTATCAACCATCATATCTTATCGAACACACATTCTTCCTAACTTCAATTCAGATAAAAAAAAAAAAAATACATAAATACACACATTGGAATCAGATTCCCAATGAAATAACTATCAATTATAAAGTAAACAGGTAAAATGTTTGACACTTTCAACCACATGTTCACATAAAGTCTAACTAACACAAATATAAACTTATACACACCTGAGGAATATCAGCCACGTATTGTCTGGGATTAGGTTGCCTCACAGCTAATTGACAATCCTATCAATCAGATACAAATAATCAGATACAAAAACAAAAACAATTTAAGTTTGTACAATGAAGAGAAACAATACTTTGAGTAAATCAAGCGTGTCGGAGGCCATTCTGCCTTTGCTGGGTAAGCCTAACCTAATCTCATCCCGTTCCGTTGGTGTGACGTTAACGTTGCCGTTAACGATGGTGACGGGAGAGGAAACGGAGCAGCATTTGACGGGAAAACGAGACGGAAGAAAGTGTGTGAAACCAGAGGTTTGAATGAGAGACATTGCGGCGGTGATGTGTGTTTACAAAATGAGGGATAATGGCAGGCAGCAACCAGAAAAGAGTAAACAGCGGATGAGATTCGATACTATAGAACATCACATGTAGTATTTATTTGTTTTATTATTGTTTACCAAGTTAGAATCAATCCATTATTACATTACACTCTACTAGTGTACCGGTTAAATAAATGTTGTGATGCTCTTGTATGGTAAGAAAAACCGGTTTAGACCGCTAAAATGGCCCCTGAGGTTTAGCTTAAAATGCCAAAATGGTAACCATTAAAACTAGCAGATCTCCGATGCTAAGAAGTATAACTGATCTTTCATCACTTCGATTGAGATTTGCCTTGACATCTGCAATAACACGAGAAACTTAAGACAGATGTAGTTTTCTAACGGAGTTAAAAAAAAATAGGCTAAAATGGCACCAAAATGAAACCACAGGGGTTCTAGTTTCTGTATTATTTTTCATTTCAGTTCCTATCTGAGGAAACCCGTGTAGGAAATGGATCGATTTTCACTGTTTATAACGGCTATATAGCTTGGTTTTTTGTTACTATTTTTACCATTGGAACCATTTTTGGCCACCCAGAATCATTACAAGTAGTTGTGGATGTATTGATTAATTACCCAACTTGAAAATGCATAATCTAACCCAAAAAAACGCTAAATCAAAAGCATGCGAAAATGTCTTCACTTTGGAGCAATGAATAGGAGTACTGTTTGGGACTAGCTTTTGTAGATATTAGGGTCAAAGGCATACGAGCGGAGGGTACAACAGGGATTCAACTTGGTCTTGAATTTTTGGATCGCCTTAGGGAGAGGTTTCACGAGAAATGGGTTTTGAACCGACTGTACAAGTAATGATATCAAAGCAAAGATCGTAAGTATTTACTACTCAATTGGAAGATGCCACGATATTTACCGTCGGCGGATTGTGACCGAACATGAATGATTTAGTGGAAGACTGTTTTCCAAATTAAAAATTTAGAAGCTTATAATTGACGTGACTTTGTAATTTGTATTAGTATTTTAATATTTATTTATGTTTACATTAACTATGTTGCCAATGAAGCCACAGCAGAGTGGTTGAGGTGGGAGGTTTTAAGGCTTTGCTTGTTTCCTACCCTGGGGTAGCTAGGTCGCAGGATCGATTCCTGGCTGAGACGTTTATTCACGGGGAATTGATGTGGGAGTTTGGCCGGTCAAAAAAAAAAAAAAAAAAAAAAAAAACATTAACTATGTTTAATATAAATGTTATTTTATTTAAATACACATTAATTTTGTTGAAGAATTTATGACTTGCTCTGTCATTATTGTTGTAGTTATTGGTAGCTTTATATATATTAGGTTTGAGCCCCGCGTGTACACGCGGTACATGTTCATGGCAAATGAAAAAAAAAAATCTATAAAGATCGCAGTATGCAAATTTTATTTATTGAAAGTTACGTAATACAATTCGTATGAATTTTTGTTGATTGTAAATTATCATAAAAAAAGTTTAATGTTACCCAATAACAGATATATGAATCAACAAATGTTTGAATAGACGTGATTTAAAAACAAATAATGAAATGAATAAACATATATTTATTGTAACGACATGCAAATGAAGATTAAATTCAAAGTAAATAAATGTAGTTTAACAAATTACACAACCAAAAAATTATAAAAAAAAACGATTTATGCAAAATATGATCGCATACTTATTCACAAACTTCAAAATATTTTTTTATAGACAACATTTGTTATTTATTATTAACGTTGTCATCTTTATCCAATATTAGTATGTTTAGGCTATCTCTACTCTTGTCACTTGGCAGCGACATACAACTGCCCATGTGTAAAAATAGGATCTTTCAAATACATACATATCCTAAATAGGGTTTGTCCTTGACTTTTATTTATTGTCATTGCGAAACATAAAGTAAGAGGGAATTGTCTTCTGTTAAATCTGAAAGGAATCTTCTTATCAAATGGGGACAACCTAATTCTTTGGATAAAAGTTTGCATTCCAATGTTACTACCTGAAATTATTTTAGCTTCTATAAAACGGTTTGATATGGCAAGACGATTTGGAACTTTGAAAAGAATTTATGTCCACATATAGGATTCCTGAACCATTAGAATAACAAAACAGTAAAATTTGTCCAAAAAAAAAACTCTGGTGAGGAAAAGAAAGACATTTGGCATTTTAACTGTATTATCATCAATAATTTAAGGTAAATATATCCAGAAGACCCTGAACTGTTTTGACGCTTTCATAACCAATGACCTAAAAATCAAGCTAAAACCATGGTGAAAAATCAATACTAAACCCACATGAGGAACTCGAACAATTCTGATCGAATCAGTCGGATTTATTTATATAGTTGAACTATAAAAATGGAAGGATTGATAATTTACGTGATTTGGTCAACGACGCTTAAAATTAGCACAGTTATTGCAATCATGATAATGGTTAGCGTTTCATGACAATTGATTAATAGAAATTTCTTTGTAAACATAATATGATAACGTTAATTTGTCAAAGATATTTAAATGAAAGACGTAATATTCTTATTCTTAGTATCACTGAAACGATATTTGTAAGTGCATTATTCATGTATGTCCCCAGCTAGTGATCCAGTACTGAATGTCGAAGGTTCAGGTAATCAGAAAAACGACCAAGACTTTAGCTTAAAGTTACATTCGACCAGTCGTATGGTCGAATGTAGTTTGTCTTTTGGTCGAATGTAGATTAATTGTTAGAGAAGGCTTCATTCGAACCCTTAAAGGGTCGAATGTACACCTTCGACCACTTGAAAGGGGCGAAGGTGGGAGCCTATATAAAGGGAAAAGTTTATTATTTTGTGTGTGAGAGTTATCATTTGGAGCTTTTCCCAAGTGTGTGTATGTGTGTTATTCTCTGTATTAGGTTTAGGTTTTGAATTGTAATTGTTGATATTTTGATCTAATACACGAGTAAAGTTATGGAAATTGCTCGGTGATTCGTTATCTGTTTTCATCACGATTGATTAGGTTTATTTCTGAATCATTTTGCACGATCGGAGGGGATTCCGCACCCTACGGTTGGTATTCGTGAGATCACGGTTCGTGATTACGATCCTAAAATGAATTCTCAAGTGGTATCAGAGCTTAGGCTCGATTTCACGATTGCAAATTGATCTGAATTGATGAAAACAGATTAGAATTCTGGTTTAAAGATCAAAACCCAAGAAATTTTGAAGCTTTTCATAAAAACATGGTTTTTGATTAAATTGGAGTTGAATTTGGTGTTGTTTTCAAAAATCCTTTCACAAATGTTTGTCTAAATTCAAATCCGAACAAAACCTATCAAATTTCATTACATTTGGTGAAAATTTTGTCAAAAACCGACCAGATTCGTGTTCTTGAGGTTGAAGATGATGAACAAACCTGAAACGGTCGAATGTGAGATTTGAGGGTCGAACCTAGAAATTTTTAGTGTGTTGTTGTTCATTCGACCATATGTGTTACATTCGACCAATCGGGTGGTCGAAAGTAGATTAATTTGGTCGAAAGTGAAACGAGTTTGTTACTTTCTACATTCGAATCTTTAGAAACGGTCGAATTTGGACTAAATTCCACATTCGCCCACACGATCTTTTGGAAAAGGTCGAACGTAGAATCTGATTTTCAAAGATTTTCATTCTTGAGGTCGAACTTAGATAGAGGTACATTCGACCCTTATAAAAGGTCGAATAAGGCTGGTTATTTCCACATTCGAACCTATGAATATTCGGATAATATTTTTCAAATTTTAAGGTGTAAAAAATTTCGAAGCCTGATTTTAGAAAATTTTTGAAATAATTTTTGTTGAAAAATGATGAATTACTTGGCTATATCAAGAACTGATGATCAGATAAAAGCTGCAATGCAACAAAAGCTAACATGGGAACAAGTTGTTGCATCTAAGATTCAACAACCTATTACACAACCAGCTGTGCAACCAACTGATAAAAGTAATGTTGTGTGTCTTGTCAAACAAATGGGGAATGATGATTCAAGTGAATTGTCAGAGAGTGATTTGAGTTCTGATACGAGTTCAGAAAAGAGTGAATCAAGAGGAAGTGATACATCAAATGTTGATGTAAATTCTGAGAATGGATCTGAAAATGGTAATAATTCAGATGTTGAGGTAAAATCTAATGCTGAATGTGCAAATTGTTCTGTGTGTGTCAAATTGAAAAATGAAGTGTTGAAACTTCTTGAGGACAAACAGAACTTAACAAACAAACAAACTTGAAAGATTTCAAATTGAAAATAAAATTTTGACAAATAATGAAAAACATTTTATGAATCAAATTGAATCTATTAAGAAAGAGATTTCAGAACTTCATAGCACTATTTCAAAGATTAATTCCACATCAGAGTTGGAAATCACAACACATTGTATTGTTGTTTCTGATTCTGAGGTGAAGTCTGTGATTGAAGAGAAAACTGAAAATGTAGTAGCAACTTTAGAACCTGAATCTGAAGAGAAACCCATATTCAAGTTTCCTGAAAGAGTTGAAGGATCCTATATGTTGGTAGGACAGGACAAATTGATTTTCAACAAAGATTTTCCAATTGATAATATCGAACAATCTTTACTTAAATGTATCTTTGTCGATAACAATGATTTGATAAATCAATTTAGAAGTCAAATTGGTCATCTTCATTTTGAACTCAGTCCTAACCAACATGAGAATGAAAAGGATCAGCCTAGGAACAAAAATAAAAATTCTAGGGCAAAAGGACCAAAACCAAACAAATCGAAAGGCAATGATCAGATGAAAAATTCTTATCATGAGAATTCAAGAAGTTTTTCATCTAGATCACATGACTTTTATAATTATTCAAGTCACTCTCGATTTGATGGTTTCTGGAGAAACAATTCACCACAGTTCTTTCATAAATATGTTGAATGGAGAAACTGTTTTGAATGTGGTGAAGTTGGTCATATTGCTGCTAATTGTCCCTACTGGTGTTGGGATGAAGGGTATGCATGTGATTTTGTGGAATATAGGTCTTGTTATAACTACGGAGAGTGTGGGCATTTAGTTGCTGCCTGTCCGTATGTTAAACAGAAAAAGACCGAAGTGAAATCTGCCAAAAATTCAGGCAATGTTAAAAAGTCTGTATCCTCAAAACCAATCAAGAAACAAAAGGGAAACAGGTTGTGTATGACAATCGTAACAAAATTGCCTTGAATTAAAATGGAGATTGTGATAGGGTTACTAAGGTAAGGGGGAGTTCTAAGGCTAAGCCTAAGAATAACTCTAAACCTGGGTCTTCATTAGTTAAGTCTGAGAAGATTCCAAACAAAGTTCAGAAGCAGGTGTCAAACATGAAACCTGAAAAGTCAACAATCAAAACGATTTCAACAAAATCTAAAATAAACTCTGAACGTGTTTGGAAACCCAAATCACTTTCTAAATCAATAGCAATTTCTACTTCAAATCAATCCATTGAAAAATCAATTGATTTTTCAAAAGGAGAATGGATTGATGTTCCGAGGATTGATGACCTTGGACGACCCATCATTGTGAAGGGATGGGTGCCTCTCTTGTGCTAATTGTTTAACAAGTGTGCAGATTGTTCCAGACAGACCTATTGGTTATCTTTTGATAGTTGATAGTGGAGCATCTGTATACAATCTATTTATTGGAGAGGTGAAGGTCAAGGATGTTGTAGAGATATTGAAAAAGGAAAAACATGATTTCAATGGAGAGGAGAGTGTTTGTCGTTTGTTTCCTACCTGTGAAGCCGGAAAACGTTGCAATCTCATGCAATTGCTCTCAGGTTTTGGATTTCTACAACAGATGCGACAAAACAGTTTACTCTAAACTCTCTTATCTTTGTTAATGGTTTTACTATTTGAACGAACAAAGTGAGTCAAGTAATCTGAGTGGAAAATGGTTTTTGAAACTCAATGAGTAAACCTCATCGGATATCATTTTATTTTGTTTTTCTTCAAAAGTTTAAAAATCCAAAAATATGCTTATTTTTAGATTTTTATGGGGAGAAAATTTCAGAAAAATCAAAATATAAGAAAAAAATTAGAAACATCAAAAATGAGTTTTCCTGGTGAAAAAGAGGAGATGATAGTACATTAGTGGACTGTCAGATTACTCTGAAAACAAAATAACAAACATTGAGTAGCCACTACAATTATATATTGGTAAGCTTGAAATCAAAGGTTAAAGTTCAGCATGGTGATATAAATCTAAAAACATTAACTGATAATCATGTGGATCAACGTCTCGTTGGCATATGGTCTTAGTTCTGAAATTTCGTTTGATAGATTGCCAAAATCGGAGGTTTCGGGTCGTTATATTGAAAGTTATCTGGGGATAGCCTAACTGATCTTTTGTCATATTAATTTACGGACCTAAGTCAGGGTATCTTATTAAAAGATCTTTAATGACAAAACCTTAAGTTACCGATTGAGGAACTTAACATGTGTGATGATAATCAAAGATTATCTAATGCATCGTATCAATACTATGATGAAAATCATGTATGATATTAGTCCTCACCCTGGTTGAGTGCATAAGTTGCTTTGAAGCATTAATTTGCTGACCTGTCACCGTTGTGCCTTATACCTTGTAACTAACGGATAACTACAGTATAATCACGTGTTACGATGAAAGTTTGTGCAATTCTTGATACGGGAATGTGTCACGTGTGCGGGGACCATAGATTTTTCAGTATCTAATATTACCTTAACATATCTAAAGTGTTGAACAATAAATGATGATTTTGAGTTTAAGTGGACAAACATACTGGTAATGGTTGTAGGATGCTCAATGTCAAAAACAGAAAATTGATCAAAAAGAGTTTTGACTAACTGTTTAAATACTGATATGATCCTCTTACCGGAAGATTCACAAAAATATGTTCAGTTTACTTTTATGCAATTCCATTTGAAAATTCAAAAAGATTTTTGGTGTGTTTTAGCATAAACTTTGAAAAATCAAAATGTTTGTTTCTACTTTATTTTCGATAACCGATGATGGGATCTTAATGTGAATGCTCAGATACTTAAAAGTTGAAAAAGACTACAGATTTTCAAGTTTCTGGTGCATATTAAAAATGTTTAATAGTTTAGGGGGAGAATTATTGAGGGTCAAAAGGAATGTGAAGAGTACTTCCAAGATTTTTGTCGTGTCTAACGCTGGTTGTAGTTTGTGCAGTTTTTAGTAAATTTTTCTGCAGAATCAAACACAACAGGTGCACTTCTCAAGACTCATCGACAAAGTGTGAAACTGAACAAGACCCACACCTGAACAACAAAGATCACCAGAACAACAGAATTTAGTCAGAAGTTGAAAAGAAATGATTGAAGGTCGAAGAATTTCAAGAATTGTTGTTTGTCTTCATCTCTGGACCAACAAATGACAAAGCCGAGATTTCTTGAGTCTGTCTAAGATTTTGAAGCTTACTGCAGAGATAGACAAGAACTTCGACAGAAACGTGCATGAAAATGGAAAGTTTTCAATTCGTTCAAGATGATGATTGCAAGACTTGAAGAATTGACAGTTTTCTGATTTGGTACATCACTAGCTAGGTCTAAGGGGATATTGTAAGTGCATTATTCATGTATGTCCCCAGCTAGTGATCCAGTACTGAATGTCAAAGGTTCAGGTAATCAGAAAAACGACCAAGACTTTAGCTTAAAGTTACATTCGACCAGTCGTATGGTCGAATGTAGTTTGTTTTTTGGTCGAATGTAGATTAATTGTTAGAGAAGGCTTCATTCGAACCCTTAAAGGGTCGAATGTACACCTTCGACCACTTGAAAGGGGCGAAGGTGGAAGCCTATATAAAGGGAAAAGTTTATTATTTTGTATGTGAGAGTTATCATTTGGAGCTTTTCCCTAGTGTGTGTATGTGTGTTATTCTCTGTATTAGGTCTAGGTTTTGAATTGCAATTGTTGATATTTTGATCTAATACACAAGTAAAGTTATGGAAATTGCTCGGTGATTCGTTATCTGTTTTCATCACGATCGATTAGGTTTATTTCTGAATCATTTTGCACGATCGGAGGGGATTCCGCACCCTACGGTTGGTATTCGTGAGATCACGGTTCGTGATTACGATCCTAAAATGAATTCTCAATATTTAGTTAATGTAGTCAATGATGGAGGATTTCATGACAAATGAGGTTTTTTAATGTTTTGAATCGCCTTTTAGTTAATGTTGTTACTGATAATGTAAAATGATATTTCATTACTAATTTTGTTACTAATTACTAATAAGTGTATTTTAAGACATGAAAAATAAATAAAGTCAAAGAATTGATATCCATCAAAGTAACAAAAACGCAAAAAGTTTTTATGTTTATCGATCAACAATATTAAAATGAAAGTCGTTATTAGTAATATCATTTAAAATTATTTTGAATATATTAGATATTTTAGGAAATTGTTAAATAGATTTAAATTATATTTATTATTAAAAGAATAGATTTATATTGTATTTATTAAATACATTTTGTTTACCAAAATTATCGCTTGAATCTTTCTGTTATCATTAATTGAGTTTTTTTTTATAATTTTTGAAATAATTTGAACGTTGTTAATGGTCGAGGGTTTCATGACAAATGAGGATTTTTTATATTGATGTTACGTTTATTTTTTATGTTAATATTGTAATAATTATTACTATTAATAGTAATAAATGAATGACAAAAGTTAACTTACCAATTAAAATTATTTTAAAAATTGTATATATTTTAGTAATATATTCATAAAAATCGTAAAAGAAAATTTTAATTCGGTAGATAAAAAATAAATGTGATTAAAAATAAAATTAAAAATCGTAATATTAGTTTTAGTATTAGTAATATATTCGTAATTTAATTCGGTAAATAAGAAATAAATAGATTAAAAATAATTTCGTAAAATAGTAATATAAATAAATGAGATTAAAAAATCGAAATAAATAACATTAATAGGGGTCAATTATTATTGAAATGATTTTAATGATTATCATTTAATGAGAATTGATTAAAGAAAAGTCATAATATAAAAAATCAAATTCGGTCAATAATATTAAACATAAAAACAAAAAAACAGTAATATAAATAAAAGAGCTTAAAATTTTTAATAAATAACATTAAATTCGGTCAATTATTATTAATGTCAATAAATAGTATTAAACATAATTTTGTAAAAATAGATTAAACATACTTTCGTATTATTAGTAATATAAATAAATGAGGTTAAAAAAATCATAATAAATAACATTAAATTCGGCCAATTATTATTAATGTCCATAAATAAAATTAATTCTAACATAATAAAAATATATTAAGAATAATTAAATGAAAGTCATAATATAAAGGAAATGATTTATGATTATCATTTAATGAGAATTGATTAAAATAAAGTCATAATATAAAAAATTAAATTCAGTCAATAATATTAAACATAAAATCGAAAAAAAGTAATATAAATAAATGAGATTAAAATTTTTAATAACTAACATTAAATTCGGTCAATTATTATTAATGTCAATAAATAATATTAAACGTAATTTCGTAAAAATAGATAAAGCATAATTTCGTATGAATAGTAATATAAATAAATGAGGTTAAAAATCGTAATAAATAAAATTAAATTCGGTCAATTATTATTAATGTCCATAAATAACAGTAAATATAACATAATAAAAATATATTAAGAATACTTAAAGAAAAGTCATAATATAAAGAAAATGATTTTGATTATTATCATTTAATGAGAATTGTTTAAAGGAAAGTCATAATATAAAAAATTAAATTCGGTCAATTGTACTAAATATATATTCAAAAAAAGTAATATAAATAAATGAGATTTAAATATTTAATAAATAACATTAAATTCGGTCAATTATTATTAATGTCAATAAATAATATTAAACATCTTAATAAATAACATTTAAACTTAATAAATCTTATTAATTGCAATTAATACTAATCATCTTATTAATTGCAAGACTAATCATAATCTTATTAAGATTATAAATCTTAATAAATAACCTCAAAATCGTAATCAATAATTCAAATAAATTACATTAAAAACATAAAAGATCATAATTTAAATTTTAAAATCAATGACTTTTTGTGGTGCAATCTCAGTAACAAATAGCCTGTGTTAGATTGAATACCATTTAAAGACACAATATTCGCCAATGGAAATATCTTCTGATTGAAGCAAATCAGGCCATCCAATCACAGTAAACCTTTACAAAAGCATTGTGTATAGTAAATTTAGAATGTCTACCTAATTATAAAATAAGAATACTGTAAACATAATGTTTAATAATTGAATAACAAACCTAGCGACTTCAGCAGAAATTTCAACACGCACCGACACAGACCACGCGTACCCATCTATAATTTAATCTTGATCTTCATTGATTAATTTAAGTTTGCCAATTCAGCAATCGTATTGGGAATTATCTGCATAGTAATAATAATTAAATAAGAGAAAAATAAAAATAAATGAGAGCTATTATGGTAACCATAAATTTGATCAATTATACGAAATCTATTTAATCAATTATAATTTAATCAATATTATCATTCGTATAATTGATTAGAGATTAAAAAATCTCGTAAAAATTTAATCAATTCGTATCATTTAATCAATTTCGTATTAATAGTAATATAAATTAATGAGATTAAAAAATCGTAATAAATAACATTAAATTCGGTCAATTATGATAATCCTAAAATTCGGGAATGATTGATAATAAATCAATAATTCATACAAAAAAATTAATACGTTTTATTATGGTAAACCATAAATTTGATCAATTATACGAAATCAATTTAATCAATTATAATTTAATCAATATTATCATTCGTATACTTTAATTAATTATACGAAAGCAGAGATTAGAAAAACTCGTATTAATTTAATCAATTCGTATAATTTAATCAATTTCATATTAATAGTAATATAAATTAATGAGATTAAAGAATCGTAATAAATAACATTAAATTCAGTCAATTATGGTAATCCTAAAGTTCGGGTCAAATTGATTCATAATTAATCATTTATACAAAAGAATTAATACGTTTTATTATGGTAAACTATAAATTTGATCAATTATATGAAATCAATTTAATCAAATATAATTTAATCAATATTATCATTCATATAATTTAATCAATTAGACGAATTAGAGATTAAAAAATCTCGTATTAATTTAATCAATTTAATCAATTTCATATTAATAATAATTATGGTTTTAATTTGTTATTTTTTTTGTATTTATATAAACAATGTATAACAAAATTGTGTTTAAGGTTATTAAATATCTTTAATTGAAATTAACAATGTTATTATTATTAATTTAAATACGATATATATTGTTGACTAAACTTAAATTTAATTTACTATTAATTTACATATGGTGTATATATTAGGTAATTGCCAACTTTATTTCAATCCAATTTAAAAACATAGGTAATTGTCGCTAGGTTTGTCAACGTTATGCTTACATTTATCCTGAAATATATTTTTGTAAGTATGTTTAAATGATTACCGAAAATATTCATTTATTTTTTTATACAAACTTTACAAAAATAATATAACTAACATCTATATAATAAATAAGGCTTATTATGATAAACTTAAATTCGTATTAATGTTACTATAAATTTGGTCAATTATTAAAAGATAGTAATAAATAATATTAAATTGGGTCAAAATATTATTAATGTAAATTGATAACGATCATTAAGATTCAAATTTCAAATTAAATGACATTAAATTCGGTCAACTTTATTAATGTAAATAAATAACAATAATTTAGAATTAATGAAATTAAAATTGGTCTAATATTATGCTCCGAATATGGAATGTAGGATTGAATACTAATGTATATGTAAAACAACAAAATACATCATTTATCAATTCTAATAAAACCAACCAAGATTGTCCTTTGTATGTGGCCATTGTAACGACATTGTTGTGTATGTTTTTTAGAGACCAAATTTAAGTTATATTAATCATTAACAAATTTTTTGACTTTATCATATGAAAATGTGGACAAAATTTAAATTAAAAAATTAAATCATTTACTAATTTGTTGACTAAATGAATTAATGTTTTCGCTAGTTTGCATTTATTGACAATAGAATGAAAATTAATGTGAATGAGTACACTAATATCTACAAATTAACATTTTATTGCCAAACGAATGATTAATTTCATTACCATTTACTATTTTACTGCCAATTGAATGATTATTTTGCTTAGCATTCATTAACAATTTAATGATGGTCAACAGAAATTTATTCATTGCCTTCGGCACAGTCTGGAAAAGCACTTAAAAAACAACATTAAAAATGAAAGAACCATTTTTTAAAATTAAATAGGCATATGAACACACAAAAAAAAAAAAAATCAAACATACCAAAACTGTTGACGAAGGGTCATGCAAAACCTTGAAGAATTGAGATCCATTGTGATAAGCGTTTGTGTGTTTGGATCAAAATCCTGTTTTTTGGAAAATGAAAAAAAAAAAGTTTCGAAATGAGTTGAAATCTTCATCAACTATTGTAAACGTTGATAAACTTGAAATAAAAAAATTGAAATTTAAAATCGGTCAACATCCGATTGTTTTTTAAACGAATATTAAATCATTATTATTGGAAATAAATTAGGATTATTACTCATTTTTATACCCAAAAACAATTCTGGGTAAATACAAAGTATTATGAAAACAGAAGTGTTGTTTATCCCTAATCGAATACTAACCCAAATAATCCTAAAGAAACGCATCTTTAGGATTATTTCTCATTTTTATACCTAAATCAAATACTAACCCAGAATTGTTGTTTATCTTCGGCCAAATACAAAGTATTATGAAAACATCCGGATGTTGACATAACAATAATAACGTTAAGAATAAAAATGAAGTGAAACATAATAATGAATCAACGTTAGAACAATAGGATCAATCATTACCTTGATAAAATTGAATGACGAAATCTGATTGAAGATGTTGAATCGGTGTTGGAGAATCAAAAGATTATGCAAAATGACGGAGGATGATAGAAAACTTTCTTAGGAAGAATTGGAGAGTTGTGTTTTGGAGAATTAAAAAAAAAATATAAAAACGGTTTATATAGTGTAAAAGTTGGAGCTCCATTTCTCAATTGGATCCAATAGACACTCTCTAAGGCTAGGATTCAACCCGAGTGTATTGATTTATTATATAGATAGATATAGGGTGAGGTTCTTGTACAAATGCCATATTTCGTGAGAAGTGTGAGAAGGATTAAAAATTGATACTTAGGTATTATTTTTTGAACTTAGTCACGATTTTTTGGATTGTTTTGCCTAGAAATACACCAAACATAACAATTTTAAACCGAAAATAATTTATTTTAGGCTTAAAACTTAAAACACCATGCTAAGAACACTAAGCAATGTGTTTTAAGCGTTAAGTAGTGTGTTTTAGATGTTTTTTTTTTAAAATTTAATGACTATAATATATTGAATTGTGTTTTTGATTGTTGTGTTTGGTATTTTTCAAGTTAAAACAACCTAAAACATTATTTCTAAATCCAAAACATGATGCCTGCATGTCAATTCTTAATCCTTCTCACACTTCTAACAAAATATGTCCTTTGTACAGGAACCTAAAACACTATATATATATATATATATATATATATAGGAAAAGTATAAATTGAAAACCCACTTGAGTTAAGAAAACTCTGAAAACCCGTCAAAACACCATCTAAAAATGTTTTTTTTTGAAAAAAAATACACAAGGTAACATACATGTTTTAAAGCGTTTTGGGCCAAAAAAATATAAAAAAGCGCCGAAGGGATATTTAAAATAAATAAATAAATAAAGTTTGTGCTGTTACATTCATAACACCTCTATTACATATGTAACAGCTCTATTACATATGTAACAACGCAAACTTTTGTGTATTTTTTTTAAAATATTCGTTCGGCGCTTTTTTTTTATTTTTTTTTGCCCAAAACGCTTAAAAACATGTATGTTACCTTGTGTATTTTTTTCAAAAAAAAGAAACCTTTTTTAAATGGTTTTTCGAAGGGTTTTCAGAGTTTTCTTAACTCGAGTGGGTTTTCAAATTATCCATCCCCTATATATATATATATGAAACCCGCGCGATGCGGCGACGACAACAAACAACACGGTACTCCTTTCTTTCAGTTTGTTAATCATCTCGTGATACATTGTATAGTAGGTCTATTTTTTTATTTGTAGTATCGGTGTAGTGTATCTATGTCGTTTGCTTTATAGATATCAATCAAATAATAAGAGACACACGAATAAGAAAACATCAATGATATTAAGCTATGAAAATACGTTGCTTAACATAAAAATACGTTGATTAACATGAAATTAGACATTTGTAACTCAATTTACGTCAAAAAAGTGTTATTAGTGAAATGGTATAGCATTAAAATACCAATTATTTCAGGTCACAAAAGTTGTGGGTATGAAAACAATGACAGAAGAGTTGAAGGTCAAAAGATACGTTAACCAAAAAGTCAAATTTCTCAAGTTAGTTCTTCTGCAAGATATCATGAGTTTCCAATTCCACCCCTACAAAACATACTTGTGTCGATTAAAGGGACCACCCTCACAACTTTAACGAAACAAACACTTTATTTAGTCAAGTGACACACATAGGATGCTTACAGTCTAATGCAACAATATCGACTTCACAACTACTTCATAACAATTACATTAGTTAATAAGTCAAATTGAACATTTTGATTACCTTTCAAGAGTTTGAGTGATAAGAACATAAGATAGAGTAGCAGCCAACTTAATTTTAATAGGAAAATTCTGATTCCCAGCAGCCTTTGCCTTCTGCATTGCCTTCTGTAAAAAAATAAATATTTAATATCACTTGTCAACTGTGTAATCAAAACTTGTTGGAAGATGAATGATTAAAATAAAACAGCTTAATGTGAAGAACTCAATCAAACTACATGCATATCTACCCAGATCTTTAAAGGCTCTGGCAACATAGCCACCGCCTATCCCAAACATACCTTTTGTAACATAATAACAAAAAGAATGCATGTGGTGAATATTGACTTGTATAAACACCAAAAAAAGATTTAGTAAAAAAGCATGCACGCAGCAACAAACGTTTATAATAGGATGGTGAGTCGCATTACAAACATTTATAATAGGACAGTCTCGTAAACAACTAATAATAATAATAAACCAAATCGACCAATTCATAAGTAATTATAATGTGTTTTTTCCACAAAAGTGTCCTTGTTAAAATGGGTTGCGATCTCCCATTTAACTACTTTGTTTGACCCGTTAAGTGATAATAATAAACCAAATCGACCCATTCACAAGTAAACTAACATCAATTCGACTAATGCACATCCACCGCCAGCATGAACCTCAACCACTCGATACCTAATGATGAAGTGAGTTAGCTTTTATCATTCCGTTGTATTGCAAGATAATATCAATTAACATTTCAATCCTTATTGCTTTCATGTAACAACTTTGGTCTGTTCAAATTCATGTAAGACATAAAACCCTAAAAATAATTGTGATTTCAAATTAAAATGGTGTCATTATCCACATTAAAATCCAAAAATCACCAACACATATTAATACCCCTTTTTGTAATCTAGTGTTTTTACAATTTTGATGAGTTCCTTGGACACAACTCGGGTTCGGGCGAAGATTAGAAGATGTTTTCATGAGACGTTTGCTTATTATTATCAATTGTCTAAGTTTCTAGTGTTTGCGTTTTTAGTAGTGCATGTTTTAGTTTTAATGTCTAAGTCACTTGGATGTTTTTAAGTTATAAGTTGGATGTTTGTCGTTTAAAATTTGTTGTAAAGCAAAAAAAAAAAAAAAAGCGCGGTTCAGAACAGCAGTGCGAAGCTACGAACAGCTGCAGAATGCAGCGCGAATAGCTGCAGAAGTTCTCTATGTGTCTGTGTATGAGAATTTTACACAGAACAGTTGCAGAACAGCAGCGCGAACAACTTCATAACACCGAACAACAGCGCGAACAGCGAACGGCACCAACAGTGTAGCAGTGCAGCTAACTATTTACTATATTTATGCCATAAAGTATAAACAACCATTAAAGTTTAAATATAAAAAAAATTATATAAGGTAACACTTTTAAGTAAATTGGTTTCCAGGTGCCATGTATTAAAAGGTCAACTGATCAAAATTACCGCCAAATAAAACATTTTGATCAGGTTATCGTGTATGAATATTGTTATTTTTAATCAGAACTTAAGCAAGTTTGATGGTTTACTTTGTTGAATTTCGGTATTCGAATAATAATTGGTTTGAGAGTGAAACGGTTTGGAGGGAAAATAAGAGAGGGAGTTTTTGAAAGTTGGTTATTAACAAACACAAACTTTTCATATATGCAAATGTACAATACACGACCTACTTATACATACAAACTTGTATGTTATGAACTGGTGTGACCCTAAATCAATACTATAACTAACTATAACCAAATAATGAATCGGTGTGTTACATAACCGAATCATTTCTAATTTCCTAACTTGGATATCTATTATTAACATATGTACACATAATATTTAACATAGGTTTATAAATCAAGATTAAACTTCTAACAATCTCCCCCTAATCTTGATTTATTTTTCTTGTTCTTTATCTTCAATCTTCGCTTGAGGATGAATAGGATCTTTTCTTGGGTGGTAAATCTTCATCATTCCACTCGGTCTCTTTCATTTTCCACTTGTGCTACCTTCTTCGTCCTTCACTACAACCACTAACTCTCGGCCTTTATATTGAAGATGGTACCACTCCATCATCTCTAAGTATCGTACATACACTTGCCTATGAGTCCTTGCAATGTCTTCTTTTGTTGCCAAACTTGGTAGCTCTCGTCCGTATCCCATTGACATAGCGACTATCGCCTAATTGTCATCATTTGTCACTTTGTTGTAGCCACCAAACACTTGAACTTTAGTGTACAAATCCAACAAACTTATTGGATATCTGGTTTCATCTTTTGGTGGAATTGGTGCTTTTATCTAATCTTTAAGAATTCTTTCATGAACCATCCGATTTTTCTTTCAAACTCAATTTCAAATCTTCTTTTGTATCGTTCGACCATTATGATAACATGAATCAAATCCATGAAAACAATACGATCTTGAAGTCATGTGCCTTCGGTCGGATACATAATAGGACCGTTTTTCATAAATCCTTCGTTGTCGTCCTTGTTAATCGAGAATTCTTCAAAGTGCTTGAATACGGATGTCTGTTCTTTATCTTCCTCGGTAATTTCCTCCTTTTGTGCCTCAAATCTGACCTGTTTGTTACTGAGGCGCGCATCTGATGTGTAACATCACACAAATTTTCTTTATATATATATAGAACTCCCTCGTTTATTCATCCGATTCATGTTTACAGTATCTTTACCATCCATTTTGTTAATTTTTTTTGTTTAAATAATGACGTATAATCAATATTAAATTGGATTGTATTAAAAATTCTGATTTAAAAACGTTAAAAAAAATGTTTGCCTATGCCAGGATTCGAACCCGAGTCCCTGGCGGGCTAAACCTTAAACACACCACACAAACCACTACACCATTTGGTGTTCTGTGATGTTAATTAAAACCAATTAAACTTAAACCCTTTCAAGGTCCCTTAGTCAAACCTGAAAAGTCAAACGTAGTCTCCTAGTCAAGTCAAGTCAAGTCAAAGTGTTAGTAAATATGGTCTCCTAGTCAAGTCAAAGTGTTAGTAAATATGGTCTCCTATTCAAGTCAAAGTGTTAGTAAATATGGTCTTCTAGTCAAGTCAAAGTTGTTCCTAAATTCTAGCCTAGTCAAAGTAGCCCCTAATTACAACTCCAAATTTTACACTATAAATACACTAGCCTACCATTCAACTCTTTGTACCATTCAAAAAAAAAAAAAAAACATTATTATCCAATCTCCCATATACTAAAGTTTTCATCCGTCATTATCTCCTCTAGCTAGTTTCGAGTTTTTCAAGGCATTGTTACTAAGTGTTTGCACGCTCAATAAAACGCACGAACTCATTATGCACCTAAGGTGAGTTTACATAGCCCCTTTTTCCATTTCACTATTTTGGGGTGAAACATGTTACAACATTCAATTTACAATTCAATCATAAGTGTCTATGTGTTATTCTATGTTGCATTATGTCTTAAACATTACTGGGGTAAGCACATTATTCTAGCATAATCATTAACATTGATCAGCCGACGGTATACAATGATAGATCTACTGGACTGACAATCCCACCCGGATACGTGTACCTCCTACATAGGTAGCGTGGGTGATTGTTATCGAATTTATAACATAATCGAGTGAACCATGAGCGTATGGGATGGACCACAATATTCTAGTCACAAGGTTTGATTATGCATTCGATTTACCCGATGGTTTTGTTTTCACATATGGACTAGACTTGCCATGACACTCGAATTGTACATGTTTTTATTCAATTATCAAAACCTATGTAATCCTCACCAACTTTTGTTGACCCAAAATATTTTCAAACTTAACATGTTTCAGGTTATAGCTTGCTCGAAGATTAGAGTTAATGCTTGAAGATGCGTAGCTAGTATTTTTTTATCTTGATGTACAAATTCTTAGAACAATTGTATGTAATTTATTTAAATCATATATTGAAACTTATTATTTACCATGAGCTACTGAACAATCATCAATACGTGACATCCCGATGTTTCCGCCATCAGTTGGGGTGTTACATGATGCGCCTTGTGTATTTCTACAGACTATGTTGTTTCGATCGGGGCATTTAAATATCAAATGGTCTTCACCATCACATATGCAGCACGTTATAATCTTTCTGACTTTCTGGATAATCAGCCATCAGATGTGACATATTTCACCATCGAATTCGACTTCTAAACCCTCTTGGTTCAATTTGTCTATGCTTAAAACATTTTTTCAAAGTGTGGGTACATAGAAAACGGACTTGATCTTATGGATTTGCCCACCACTTGTAATGAGAACCGATCCTTTTCCATGAAAGTATTCTTTTCTGTAACCATTCGGGCGGCCCTCTACACCGAATGATTGACTAAAAACTGTGATATAACTTACAAAAGCGAGTTCCTCATAGACTTTGTTTTTCTACTTTTGGATGAGATTAAGTTTTTGCTATTTATTGGAGAGGTGAAGGTTAAGAAAGTTAGCTTGAAAAGGTAAAAAATTAGTTCAACAAAGTGGAGAGTGTTTCTCATCAGTTTACTAACCTGTGAAGCCGAAAAAAACGTTGAATCTCATACAATTGCTCTCAGGTCTTGGAGTTTAACAACAGATGCGACATTACGGTTTATTCTAAACTCTCTTATTTTTGCAGAAAACAATTAAAAGTATTAAAGGAAACCCCTTTTACATATGGGAATTCTACCTAAGTAGTAATTTTACCCTCAAAATATAATAAAGCGTTGGCGATGAATTTAAAAAGAAGCATTGGTAACGAGTTTAAAAAATTATAAATTTAAACCTGGAATATTAATATTGGATTGCATATTTGTAATGAAAGGAGTATGTATTTTGTTTGTTTTATATCGGCCCTCTTACAAATTATTTTATGGTGTGCAGGGTTGTATGAAAAGCAATTTGTAAAAGGTGCCCTTGAAATGGTACCCCCTCCCCATCCTTAATTGAGCTTCTGGAACCATTGTATTGGTTTTGATTCGACCCATTTCACCAAGTATAGTTTTAAAATGTTGTCTCAGGGTTCATTTCAAAATCGGGATGGTGAAGGTGGGGACTACGTAAAAAACGGCCTATAGAAAACGAACATGCGGCTATATTGAATTTCTTTTCATTTTCTTAGCATTGTGTTATATGTGTAATCAATTGTGTAATATTTTTTTGACATTGCCTGAATGATTAGCAGCTTTAACATCTGTCCTTTTTCGCTTAACATACGGACATGCAGCAACTAAATGCCCCCACTCTCTGCAGTTGAAACCGATTTTGGTAGTCTAGATTGTATGAAATGGGAGTGGAAACTATGTCCAACTACGTGGCATGGCCAACACATGATTGGGTACCATAGAAAGCCATTTATGATGTTTGAAGAGATTGAATCACAAAATCTTTGGATTTGTCATACATTTTTTGGTATAGCCGGTTCAAGTAACGCTCTAAATATACTTAATCAATCACCTATTTTAAATGACAACATAAATGTTGTTGGACCAAAGGACTATTTTTTTTTTCTTCCATTTTTTTTAAACGGGGTGGAGTACAAATACGAATATTATTTAACGGATGGAATTTACCCTGAATATGTTGTCTTTGTAAAATTATTTACAAAGGATACAACGTTAGATGATAAAATGGAGGCAAGAAAAGACGTCGGGTGAGCTTTCGGTGTTTTGCACATATGATGACACGTTTTGAAAATGCCGGTAGTGTTATGGAAAAATATAGGGTTAGAATCGTGATGTATGCGTGCATTATTTTACACAACATAAATTTGGAGGATGAAGGAAAAGCAATATGCGAATATTATGAGGAGGATACGCAACCAAATTATGAGGACATTGATGTTGATGTCAGCGAATTAAACCAACGGGAAATTTTTAACAGATACACACATCAAAACCGTCGAGCGGATTTGGCTGAACACATTTGAAATCGTTCACGAGACAACAAAGATGACGAGGATGATAATTAATTTTAATGTATTGTTTAAATATTATGTAATGGTTTTTGCTGTATTTAATAATAATGTTTTTTTAATTACTTGATTTGTTATTAGAAAGGAAAAGGCCGAAGTTACTCCCACGACTCACCATCCACGTTACTCTCTTAGGGCATGACCACACCGTGTAGTCTAAAAAAAGTAGTTTTGCAAAATCAATTAGGTTCAATCCGGAGTCTTACCTTGGGAGCGAATAGTATGAACAGGATTTCCAATTAGAATCCTGTGGTGAAAGCTTTTGATAAACACGATGCTCTTTAGAAGGCTTACTTGGGTAATGGCAGTTATGGAAAATCTTCCAACTTATTACTTCTCATTATTTAAAGGTCCTAAAAAGATTATATATCGGCTTGAAGCAAAAAGAAGATATTTCTTTTAGGGTGGACGTGTGAT
Source organism: Ambrosia trifida (assembly GCA_028751855.1). NCBI lineage: Eukaryota > Viridiplantae > Streptophyta > Magnoliopsida > Asterales > Asteraceae > Ambrosia > Ambrosia trifida. The sequence goes on along the minus strand of CM054128.1, from coordinate 55,376,874 downwards.
AAAAATAAAATGAGATGGTTAGCTAGGAGAAGATCACATCTCATCTCCTCTCCTCTCAAGGTGGGTGGGTTGAGGAACCGTGACACCAATATGGCCTTCTTACCTACGAAGTGGTGGTGGGGATTTAAAGTTAAACCAAATGGTGATTTTTTCTTTTTCAGTAGATCAATAACGTTTTAGGTACTTTGAACTCTATAACTAATTTGGAGAATTAGTCGGCGAAGCCCAATGTCAAGCTTGTTAATCTCATTAAAGGTAAACTTGGGATGAGACAATCCCTTTTCTAAAATCTTTTTGTTAGAAAAGTATATGGGTCGTGTGGTGAAAAATTGTTACGGGTAGAGCATCAAATGGAAATGGAGGTGGAAGACGTTAAGGGTTAACTAATTAGAAAGTGAGGAACTTACTGATCTTTTTTTTTTTTTTTGAAGGCTTAGTTTTGTTAAAATTAATATAACACTTTTATACACTTTTATAAGTTTTATAAGTTTGGTCTTAGAGTTTGTCTAAATAATATGTTTGTGTTTATTTGCATTGGACATTGGATTGATGCTGAGATGATTACTGGATTCATTTGAAGAGGCCCAGTTGATTGTAGCAGTTGTTCGTAGCCTAAGTGTAGCTGATAAAGTCTGGCCCAAGTGTAGCTGATAAAGTCTGGCCCAAGTTGGTTGAAGCCCATGGGTCCACGAATGATTACGTAGCTGCTTGGTTCGGGTATTTGTGTCACAAGGATTGCCAGGGTGGACATTTGAAGAGTCAAGATCTTATTTAAGTGTGTTTCTTCTGTTTTGATCAACGGTGATCCTTGGTTCGTTTGTGTTTGTTGTCCGAGCCTAATATTGCCTATAAAAGAGTTGCCTCGTGACTCATTGCCAAATTTTGACGAGTTGTTTTCTATTGAGTCTTCTCTCAGTCGTTCCCTTTTTTGTTTTAGGGTTTGTGTTGATCATCAGTCAATGATCTTCACTATCTTTGTTATCTGAGATCATCTGTTAATGATCTTAGTTTAGTCAGTCTTTGTTATAGATCATCTGTTAATGATCTAAATAGTTTTTAGGGTTTGATTGTTGTGTTTGTCAGATCCTTTGTTTCTGGTTTGTGTATTCAGTCTTTTATCAATAAAAGCTTTTAGTTCTTGTGAAGTTTACCATATTTTGACATGGTATCAGAGCTATAGGCTCTGGTCTTGTTGTCTTCCGCTCATTCTGGGGTTTCGATTCTGTTCTTGAAGGTCTCAAAAGTACTAGGGTTTTCTGGAAAGGATTGTGCTGATTCTTGCTGGAGAACGACGATCTACACGAAGTATTCTAGATCTGGAGTTGATCATTAGATCTAGAATCTTGGAAACCTAATTGCTGCTTAGCTTGGGCTCTGGATCTTCTTGGAAGCTTAATCTTCTTGCTCTCTGACTCGTAACCCTAAGTGAAGGTTACGAGTTATGATGCGAAACCCTAACTTGTGTCCTTTCAGTGAGATTGTTCCTTTTACTTTGAGTTTTAAATAAGTTGAGTCTAGGAGCACTGACCGGGTTAGGTGGACCGGTATTGGCTCATTGTTTGACAGTTTGTCTCTGTGATTGTTGAATAATAAAGTACTGTAGGCCTGTCAATCTCTGATATAACTTGTTTTAGGCTCCCCTGTTAAGACATGTCCAGGCACCCTTGAGTGATGACCCTGGAATCTTGATCACTGGCAGGGCTTCGTCTACTACTAGTTTGAGTTTGACAGGTCTATTAGTGGTTTATTATTTGTGGTTGAATTGTTGTTTGCATTCTGTGTGTTGCATCTATATTCAATCATGTCTGATGATAATGATAATAATAGTACTAGTTCAAGTGAAGGTAGAGAGAGACTTGGTGGGGTTACCCTCATCAGCAAGCTTGACTCAAGTGACCCTCTCTATCTTCATGCTAGTGACTCTGCAAATCTTACTATCATTAGTGTAAAACTTAAGGGGACAGAAAACTATACTATCTTGTCTAATGCAATGATTCTTGCTTTACAAGTTAAAAATAAGTTAGGGTTTGTTAATGGTGAATGCACTAGGTCTGTTGATGATCCTGTTCTAGGCAAACAATGGGATCGTTGTAATTCTGTTGTTCTTACCTGGATTTTAAACTCTATATCTGAGGAGTTATATATGGGTCAGGTCTACTCTAAACTTGCATCTGATGTATGGAAAGACTTAAGAGATACTTACAATAAAATTGATGGGTCTGTCATATTTGATACATATCAAAAAATTAATCATTTTAGTCAGAATGGTATGACAGTTGCTGAGTATTATCATAAGTTGCATATTATGTGGCAGTATTTGGATCAAATTTTGCATATACCTGCTTGTACTTGTGATGCATCTAAACAGTTTAATGACTTCAGTCATTTGATTAAGTTGATGCAATTTCTTATGGGGTTGGATAATGTGTACAGTTCTGTTGGTTTTTTTGCCAAAACAAATCTAACATTGAGTCTAAAAAAAATAAATGCTATGATTAACAACCAAAATCCTAACCTTAAGTGTTCCCATTGTGATAAAATAGGACACACTGTTGATAAATGTTTTGAAATTATAGGGTATCCTCCATGGATGAAAAATAAAGTAGGTTTTAATAAAAGAAACATAGCAAGTAACAATGTTACTGGTGGTTCATCTCTTGAAAATGGAAATAAAAGTTCTGTTAGTACTCTCACCCCTGATCAGGTTTCACAGTTATTAAGTTTGCTGTACAAGAAGAGTGAAGAAGGTACAACTAGCTGCAACTCTGCAGGTAGGTCATGTAACTTCTTTTGCTCAGCATGTAACTCTAAACCTGTTTTCTCTTTTTCAAATGTGCATTCTTTGTTTAGAAACTTAGGGTGGATAACTGACTCAGGTGCTAATCAGCACATGGTCATGAATGATGAATATGTTATAAAGAAAATTGATGTAAGTGATTTAAATATAAGTGTTAATCATCCTAATGGGACTAGTGCTAAGGTCACTGTTATAGGAGATGTTAAGCTTACAGATGAAGTCACTTTATATGATGTCTTTGTGGTTCCAAATTATTGTGTGAACCTGATGTCTGTTCATAAACTTGCTAAAGATAGCAAACTTGATGTTCTGTTTAATGAGTCAACTGTTATATACAGGATTCTTTAACCAAGAGAGTCCTGGTGACTGGTAGTCAAGTTGATGGGTTATACTTTTGTGGTGAGTCCTCTATGTTTGCTGGAATATGTTGTGATAGTTTTGAGATGAAGAATTTATGGCATGCTAGGTTAGGTCATCCTTCAAACATTGTTTTAAAGGTCTTAAAAAATGACATTAAACTAAATGTTTTGACCAATGATAGTCATGAACCTTGTGATATTTGTCATAAGTCTAAGCAACATAGGGAACCATTTCCCATCAATTATCACAAAACCACCTGCCTTGGTGAGTTAGTTCACTTGGATGTATGGGGTCCCTATAGAGTTAAAAGTAAAGAAGGATTTAGGTATTTTATAACTATTGTTGATGATTATACTAGATCTGTTTGGGTGTATCTCATGAGATTTAAAGATGAAGTGTTTGATAATATGGTTCATTTTTTGGTTGTTATTAACAATCAGTTTAAGAAAAATGTTAAAATTTTTCGGAGTGATAATGGTAGTGAGTTTGTTAACTCTAGAGTAAAAGATTTGTTAAACAAAAATGGAATTCTACATTAAACCTCATGTGTCCGTACACCTCAACAAAATGGTATAGTTGAACGAAAACATAGGCATTTATTGAATGTTGCTAGGGCATTATTGTTTCAAAGCAACTTACCTTTGTCCTTTTGGTCTGAATGCATTCTCACTGCTGTGTATTTGATTAATAGGACTCCTTCTGTGTTAAATGGTAGGTCACCTTATGAATTAATGTATGGATTTAAGCCCTCTTATGAACACCTTAGGGTCTTTGGCTGCTTGTGTTACTGTACTGTTTTGAATAATCCTGATAAGTTTAACATACATGCTAATAAATGTGTTTTGATTGGTTACTCAAATGAAAAGAAAGGTTATAAATTGTGGAATCTTGATTTAAAACAAATTGTGTTATCTAGAGATGTAAGATTTTATGAAACAATATTTCCATTTAAGGAACCTAAAGTTTTAAAAGAATGTGATTCTAACAATTATCAAAACATAAATCAGTTAAACTTTTTTGACATGTTTGAGTCAACTAACAACACAAGTGCCAATGGTCTTGATGGTCCCGATGATGACAGAGTGCAAATCTAGACTATGATCATCATTGGACTTGGCAACCGGCTGACAATAGTGATACCACTCCTGGTAAGGCTGGTAGTCAGCAACCAAGTGGTCCTGTTGACAACAGAGGTGGGGCTGAGGGTGATAGATCAGACACTGATGACACTATTAATTCTGAGGGACACTCATCATCAGCTGATCATCCAACTGTTGTTAGGAGATCTACTAGAAATGTTAACTTTCCTAAAAAATTTAATGATTATATTGTAGAAGGAAAAATTAAATTTGGTCTTGAAAAGGTTGTTAATTATTTCTCATCTTTCTGTGGACAATCGGTGTTTTACTTCTATGTTAAATAAAAATAGTGAACCCAGCTTCTATTATGAAGTTTGTAAGAATAAAAATTAGGTTAATGCTATGAATGAAGAAATAGAAGCATTGAACAGAAATGATACTTGGGATATTGTTGAGTTACCTAAGGATAGAAAAGCTATAGGTTGTAAATGGATTTATAAAATAAAGTATAAATCTAGTGGTGAAATTGATAGATATAAGGCTAGGTTGGTTGCAAAAGGGTACAGTCAAAGAGAAGGTTTGGATTTTGATGAAACCTTCTCTCTTGTGGTTAAAATGATCACTGTAAGGTGTGTTTTAACCATTACTGTACAGAATAATTGGTCCTTATATCAATTGGACATCAACAATGCTTTCTTATATGGTGACTTATTTGAAGATGTATATATGAAGTTACCCGAAGGGTACTTCTCCAAAGATGATAATAGAGTCTGCAAGCTCAAAAAGTCTCTTTATGGACTTAAGCAGGCTCCTCGAATGTGGAATGCCAAATTAGTTGGTGTTTTGTTTGAACTTGGCTTTGTACAAAGCAAATGTGATCATTCTATGTTTGTGATGTCTTCTAAAGACATTTTCTGTGTTCTACTTGTTTAAGTTGATGACATAATCTTGACTGGTAATAATATTGAGTTTATAGATCATGTCAAAACATATTTTAAAACCAAGTTTTTAATTAAGGATTTAGGTTCCCTAAAGTACTTTCTAGGAATTGAAGTGTTGAAAACTGATACTGGTTTGTGTCTGAGTCAAAGGAAGTATTGTCTCGAACTGTTAGCAGAGTATGGTTTAACAGGCTGCAAACCTGTAAAATGTCCCATTGAACCCAACCATGTGATTACTAAATTGTGCAAACAAGAAAGTGAACCATTGGTGGACATAACAGGTTATCAACGGCTTGTAGGTAAATTAATTTACCTATCCCATACTCGGCCAAACATCACTTATTCAGTGCATGTCTTGAGCCAGTTCATGCACAAACCAACTAAAGCACACTTAGTAATTGCTATGAGAGTACTTAGGTATCTTAAGCTTGCTCCTGGAAAAGGAATACACATATCTAAAGGGTTTGTTATGAGTTTGTGTGCTTATGCTGACTTGGATTGGGCTAAGCGTGTTGAAACCAGGAAGTCGGTTACTGGATACTGTATTTTCTTAGGGAATTCACTTATAGCTTGGAAAAGTAAAAAGCAATCCACTATAGCTCGGTCTACAGCAGAAGCTGAGTACCGGTCTATGTGCACTGCGACATGTGAAATAATGTGGTTAATCAATTTGTTAGCTGAGCTAAACATCAAGGTTAGTCTTCCTGTCAAACTATATGGGGATAACTCAGCTGCTATTGCAATTGCAGCAAATCCAGTCTTGTATGACAAAACGAAACATTTTGAGATAGATTTATATTTTTTACGAGATCAAATAAACAAAGGTTGAATTCAAACTGAGAAAATCCAAACTGAAAAACAGATTTCTGATATTTTTACAAAGGGATTTGGAATTTCTCAACATGAACAAATTTGTTCATGGTTAAACATGTTAGATGTTTTTAGCTATAAAAGTGAGGGGGGGGGGGTGTTAAAATTAATATAACACTTTTATACACTTTTATAAGTTTTATAAGTTTGGTCTTAGAGTTTGTCTAAATAATATGTTTGTGTTTATTTGCATTGGACATTGGATTAATGCTGAGATGATTACTGGATTCATTTGAAGAGGCCCAGTTGATTGTAGCAGTTGTTCGTAGCCCAAGTGTAGCTGATAAAGTCTGGCCCAAGTGTAGCTGATAAAGTCTGGCCCAAGTTGGTTGAAGCCCATGGGTCCACGAATGATTACGTAGCTGCTTGGTTCGGGTATTTGTGTCACAAGGATTGCCAGGGTGGACATTTGAAGAGTCAAGATCTTATTTAAGTGTGTTTCTTCTGTTTTGATCAACGGTGATCCTTGGTTCGTTTGTGTTTGTTGTCCGAGCCTAATATTGCCTATAAAAGAGTTGCCTCGTGACTCGTTGCCAGATTTTGACGAGTTGTTTTCTATTGAGTCTTCTCTCAGTCGTTCCCTTTTTTGTTTTAGGGTTTGTGTTGATCATCAGTCAATGATCTTCACTATCTTTGTTATCTGAGATCATCTGTTAATGATCTCAGTTTAGTCAGTCTTTGTTATAGATCATCTGTTAATGATCTAAGTAGTTTTTAGGGTTAGATTGTTGTGTTTGTCAGATCCTTTGTTTCTGGTTTGTGTATTCAGTCTTTTATCAATAAAAGCTTTCAGTTCCTGTGAAGTTTACCATATTTTGACAAGTTTAGTGGAAATCTTTGTATAACCCTAACATAACGATCCTAATTTCAAATCCCTACCACACACCGGTGTCTTCCTTACCTAACTTACTGATCTTTTGAATGTCTTTAACAGTTTTAATATAATTTGTTGTTAAAAAATTGTTATTACCGTAAGTTTCATGATACATTGGTAAATAAAATTTATTTAACACACATAATGAAGGTAGCTGAAGGGATATGGTATCAAAGCATTACAAATACCATATCATCGCCCACCTAGAACAGGCTTCGCCAGACGCCCATCTGCCCGTTCTACGTTAGCAGATCGTTTAGCGCCCATCCGCCCGTTTTCGTCAGCGGAACGTCTGGCGTCCAGTAGTCCGTACTACGTCAGCGATGCATCTGCCGTCTGACGCGAGCATTAAACACTCGTTCTACGTCGACGGAACGTCTGGCGTCCACCCGCCCGTTCTACGTCAGCGATACGTCTGACGCCAGGCGCCAGCTTTACCAACATACCTCAAGGCTTCCTCAACAAGCTATACCAACACAAGTGGAAGATACCTTTTTGGGCAGCCTCGGGACTCACCCCTGCCCCAAACAAAATATCTCTAACACAGCAGGCGGCCCGTCAGAGTTCCTCTCCAATCAGAGACTGCTCCCAGTCTGACGAACAGAAAGGACGATGATGTGGCAGCCTCCCAGCCAAGACATCTTCCTGACAAGGCAGACTTTCTCAACCCACCTCGAAGTCCAAGAAAGGCGTAACTATCCACCATCCTTGATCTACCAATGGGCGGGCACCACGTGTCCACCGCCCATCAGCGTCCATTCACTGGGCGCCACGTATACAGTCGTCTGGACGGTAACATCCCCCCTTAGTGTTTTACTTTCTCCTTTTTACCAAAACCCACTTGCACCAAATGGGCTTAAGGACCTGGGCCAGATTATGGAGACACCTCTACCTGGGCCGGGCCCCATTAAGGGTAGAGGATGGGCTGAGAAAGTAGGATATCCAGGTACTATAAAAGGAGGAGCTCCTTCTCCTTTTATTGGATCTAAGATCTCACATACTTTCACTCAAGAAGCATACGAACTCTTTCGTACCTTCTTCAACCCTTTGTTTATTTTACTAACTTTTAGAAGCTCGGCTCTTCTAATTGGTAGTCTCTTAATTCCTTGGTCTTGTTCTTAGACCCTCACGTATTTTTATAAAGACACTCTCTTTTATAAAATACCGTAGAACCACCCACTGGGTTAGCGCCTGTTCGGTAACCCTGTATTCGTGTTTCTTCATTGGCGCCATCCGTGGCCTTACCACAAATACTCTAAACAAAACAGCTTTAACAGCTATATTCATCAAGCCCAAATCAAAAAATGACTTCACCCCCAAGAGCGTTCACCCCATCTGGAGCCGTCGAAGACATCACCGACGCCACTCCGGCATCCCACCCAACATCTGGGGATCATGACAATAACCAACAACACCCCCTTGTCACCCCGAAACCTAGACTTCCACATCACCGACCCAGCACCTCCAACCGAGGAGGAGATCGACGCCCTGAACAATGACTGGTACGAGAACCAGAGGCGTATTCTAGACGCTCAGCTAGAACGACGCCGACGGACCGGCAAAGCAATTGCGGGTTCTTCCTCCAAACCACCCGCACGAACATCGGCTGCCGTCCGTCACGGGGAAGGTCCAGGGCAATCCCCTGAGGACCAGGCCCGTGCAGAGCGCAACCATGTAGATGCAATTGTGCGACTAGTGCTTCGGATTGTACAATAAACATGTTTTGTGAATTATCGATGGTGCGAAGGAGTAATGAAAGGTGCGAAGGAAGCTGTGTTTTTGGTCGAAGGAGAATCAGTTGGTGCGAAGGAACAGTTTTGGACAAATATGAATATAGTTTTTATGTATGGCTTGGTTCGACCAGTTGGTTTGGTCGAACCTGCACATTCGTACAAACTATTTGGGCGAATGTGCAGTCTATAAATAGTCAAGCTTGATTTTTTGAATGTAACTTTGAGTCATATTATTCCCTCCACTTTCTGATTCTCTCTCTAGAAGTTTATTTAGCTCTTTTCACGTTCTTACCCTGTTTGTATCAATCTCTAAACGTGTAATTGAGTTTCTAATTAATGAAAAAGTCATTGAAATGATGATTTACGTGTTTTGATCTGTTTGACTATTATTTTGTGATTGTTTTAGGGATTCCGCACCTAAAACTAACTTGTTTGATCATTCTTTGTTGTTTACACGATCCATACATCACATAGAAAGTGGTATCAGAGCCATTCTGGATCAAACAACCACAAATTGATAGTCTCTCAGTTGATTTGGACCCAATTTTGGTCAAAAAGTTTCTGTTTTCATTGAACAAACTGATTTGATAAGATTTTGATTGATTACAACTTGTTTTCAAGGTTAATTGGGATAATTCTCTTCATTAAACTTGTTCCAAATCAATTCCGATTCAAAACCTGATTTAGATCATCAAAATCCATCAACATTTGAAAAACATGATCAAAATTAACGGATTTTCAAAGAATAACCGTTTTTGAATTACCGGGGGTCGAACGTAGAGAGAACGGTCGAAAGTGTGATTTCATTTGGTCGAAAGAGAGAGTTTGTGGTCGAAGGTGTTGTTTTAGTGGTCGAACGTAGACTTTCATTGCTTATTTGTGTTCATTTGCCCGTTGGTGTTACATTCGACTGATCGAACGGTCAAAGGAGAAGGAAAACGGTCGAACGAGAGAATCAAACGGTCGAAAGAAGTTTGTGTGATATCAGTCCACATTCGTACCATACAAAGCGGTCGAAGGAGAAGAATTTTTCTCATTCGCCCGTCCGAAAGTGCGAAAGAGTTTTCTGTTTTAAATCATTTCTAATCTTTTTGTGTTTAAACATTTACAGGTTAAGATGTGGAACTTCCCAAAAACGCCAAGACCTACTCAAGCACCACAGCAGCAGACAACACGAGATCCATGGTCAGTTGCAGCCCAGAAGACTAGTCCACCATCCCAGCCAATCAATTACATGGCTATGACTAGTTCTGCTCCTCAACAAGTTGTGCAACCATTACAACAACCAATTGACAACTATTGGGGAGTAGCAGCAGCTGCCGTTCATTCGCAGACGACCAATGCCATATCTACACTCATTCAAGATCTATCATCAGGAAGCGGCAATCGTCCACCAAAGCTCATGGACATGAAGGAGTACAACACATGGAAGACAAAGTTCAAGATACATGTGGAGGGACAAGGACTAGAGGGAGCCGAGGCATGGCAGATGATATTAAAGGGTTATGTTGCTCCTATTCTGGAGAACACTGGAGAACCGATACCGTTGGAGAATTTGGCTGATTATGAGAAAAAGAGGTTTGCGATTGAGAAGAAGGCGTTTTCTCAGTTATCTCAGGCGATCAACACTGATTTGCTGCATCAGTTTGGATCGTGTACAACATCAAAACAATTGTGGGATATGCTGAGAAACAGACATGATGGTAATGAGAAGATAAGGAAGCTGAGAATGGAAGAGCTTCGAAAAGAATTCGAGAACTTTAGTTACATGGGCAATGAGACTCTAAAAGAATTGGTTCCACGGTATTGCCATTTGCTCACAGAACTTTCGAGCTATGAGATCAGCATACCGATGTCAGAACTGGTGGATAAATTTGCTGATGCTTTACCACCATACTGGAACCAACACATTGAAGTGTTGAAGGAAAATGATGCATACCAGTATTGGACTATCAACGAGTTCATTCAAAAGCTGGAAAACAAAGAAATGGAGGAGAAGAGGAAAGCCAAGAGAGCGCAGATTCCACAGAATCCAGATCTGTATGTGAGTGGTACATCTACTTCTCTTTCTACTTCAAGCACTACTTCAAATGTTGCTCCTCACATTGCATGTGTATCCAATGTTGTTGAACCCACAAAAGCACTAATAAACTATCTTGCCCAAACTTCATCATACACACCACAATATCAAACACTAAACTTTATTCCACCTTTTTCACCTTTACAACAAGCTGCCTGTTACACAGCAAGTCAACCTCAACAACAACAACAATATACTCCTCACATGAATCAAATGCAGGTTACTCAAACACAATCAAATCAAAGTCCGATTGTGTTAGAGACCTCTAATCTTAACAATGTGACTGTTGAGATTGCTCAACAGCATGTTGCTTTAGTATCTGCTATGGTTGCATCATACAACGGTTTAGTTGCTAGTCAGATTGGAAACAACAATCTCACCAATGAGGACTACGCACAAATCGATAAAGAGGAGATGGAGCTTATGGATATACAGTGGGCATTTGCGAGCATAATGAGGAGAGCCACTGATTTTATCCAGAAGACTGGAAGAACTGACCTTTCAACTTCTCCAAACACCAGTTATGGCTTCAACAAAGCCAAGGTTACATGCTTCAATTGTGGTGAGAAGGGTCATTTTAAGAGAGAGTGTACACAGCCGGCACAACAAGGTAATCGAAACCCATTCAATTCAACCTACCAAAACAGACAAAACCAAAACCAAAATCAGGTATCATACAACAGTCCTAACATCTCTAGCTTTCAACCTCAAAACAACTACCAGAACCGTCAAAACACACAACAAAATACCAACACTAGACAATCTACAACTCAAAACCAACCACAACAGAATCCACACCGAACCATTGTTCCCATTTCTACACCTAATACCCAAAACCAAACTGAAAATCAAAACCAAGCACTAGTGATTCAAAAAGATGAAGGTTTTGATTGGACGGGTATGCAATTGGGAGTGGAGGAGATTACTACTGGAAATATGGCTTGTGTGGCACAGAAGATGAGTTTGGATGAGCATGAGGAAATTGAAGAGGAGGTTGTGATAGAGAAAGTGTCGGAGTTGAAAATAGAGGAGTTGAATGAGGATGTGATTGCTGAGAGTGAAGACAAGAAATCTGGAATGATTCTTGATTCTGTCACAGATGTTGGAGAGCACTATGATTCAGCTTATTCGGATATGGAGAGTGATTCTGACTCAGAAGCTAGTGTGAATTCACTAGACGATGACATTGATCAGTTGCTAGCTGAAGCTGATTTCCTTATGACCCGCAAGTCGTGCATGGTGGATGATGCGTGCACCAAGATTGACTACTCCAAATTCTTTGCAGGGAAGGAAGCTCACTTCGTGTTGATGGCAATGACAGAACCTCCTAAACCGGTAAGTTCTGAATCTCATTCTAAAGTGTGTGTTAAATGTGCTGATTTTGATAAATTGACAGAAGAAAATAAGCTTCTCAAGGTACAACTTAAGAGTGCCAAAATAAACTGTCAGATTTATCAAAAAGATTCAAAAGATTTCAACAAAGTTCTTGATGGTTATTAAAAGGATATTTCTGAACTCAAAAAGACTTTGTCAATAAAACAACTTGCCATTAATAACTATATTAATGAAATGGAAAACACCAAGTTAGAAATGGCAACCATCAAGTGCTTCGCTGAAAAAGTGAATAAAAAGTTAGAGAGTTATAAGCACATTGCATATGTAGTTGACCATATCATTGAAGAACCTTCCCAGTCGAATAGTGCAAACTATAAGGCTGTTCCATCTCCGGTGTTGTTCGAAAATCATAATTTACATGCAATACCACCGGAGACTTTAGTCAAATCTGACTCCACATTAGATAACGAACCCAACACTTCCAGTGTCGGATACCCGTATTCTGATGTGAGACCTGTATTGGGAAATAATGAGGGTGTGGTCGCTGCAGATGATTCTGATGAAGAAGATGAATAGTCTGAGACGGTTGAAAATGATAGTGATATCCCTGATGAAAATCATATAATCACTACTGAACCAGTCTCACCATCTCAAATTGTTCATCCCATGGCAAATGTTCATCGAAAGAATGTTAATAAGAAAGCTGAACAGTCTGTTGGTAAAAGTGTTGAAAAGAAAGAAGTAAAGAAAATTGAGAAAAATGTGGTTAAACCGGTTGAAAAGAAAACTGAAATTAAGACTGAGAAACCAAATGACATGAGCAACGAATCATGTGACAAACCTGTAAAAAATTTCTATCGGATGCAAGGCTCCGAAAAGATTTTGTCTGATGATGAATATCCGATTAAATTTGTGAATTATTCCAAAATTGAAAAGATCTGGCAGGAAAGTACAATTTGGTTCCCAAAATATGAACGAACCAATGACATTCCTCTAGAAATTTTAGAGAAAATTTATTCGGATAAAGATGCCAAGGTCAATGTCACACAATTCGTTCTGCCAGTTGATAAAGCAAACAATTTCATTGAACCGACTTACTCGAAGGAACCAGCTCCTGAGAGTTTAAGGAAACAATGCATGGTTGATCGATATCCCATTGCGAGTTTTTCCAAGTCGCCTATCAAAGAAAACTATGAAGAATACCGTTCGTGTTTTAAGTGCGGGGAAAGGGGACATTTACTTGCCACCTGCGCATACGTACGACACAAGAGGCACGAGGTGGAGATGAGGCAACATCATGATTATCCGGTTGACAACTACAGTTATCCACAAAGACGGTATTTCCCTCAGCAAGCACCTTATTATAATCAAAACAATTTTTACAACAAAAGGGAAAACCGTCCGATGACTTATGATAAACGCAACCGGATAGCCACTGAGAAATCTGTAAAGAAACCGATGATGAACTCAACTGCTGATAACAAAAAGGTTGCTCCTAAACCTAATGTAAAACCAGCAGTTGGACCTGTCTCTGTTAAATCAGAGAAGGTAACCAAGAAGGTTGCATTTAAAGACGAAGTAAAGAAACCGGCTGAGACCTCAAAATCTCAGATCCGGATCTTGAAAAGGTTTGAACAATCTTGGTCATCAAAGGAGTCTGAAGGTGCCTCAACTTCATAGAATGTGAAAATTGAGAAAAAGAAAGTTGAGAGTGAGAAGAAAGGGGTTGAGAAAACCCAAGATGTTTGTGAATCGAAAGAATCTTTGAAACAACCCGTTCAAAGACCCAAGACCAAACAGGCTTGGGTCCCCCGAAAGATCTAACTACTTTACTTGATATGTGCAGGGAGCTCCAGCTGGCCCTGTTAGCAGCCTATTGATTGTTGACAGTGGAGCTTCTGGTCACATGACAGGGGATTTCACGCTACTCTTTGATATCAAGAACATAAACGGAGGTTACGTAGCGTTTGCGGGAAATAAAGGAGGCTACATTACGATGGAGGGTAGTGTAAGCAATGGGGTCGTGACATTTGAGCGGATATCATATGTGAAACAGATAGATTACAATCTGCTCAGTGTTAGTCAAATTTGTGATAAGCAATTTTCTGTTTATTTTGATGACAAATCTTGCTACATCTTGAAACCGGGGTTTGAACTTCCAAAAGAGTGGGTGATGCTAAAGGCACCGAGAGTAAACAATTTGTATATTCTCGATATGTCCAAAGCTATGACCACCCATGGCCAAGTCACGTGTTTCCTCTCTAAGGCTACAGAAAAAGAATCTATAATGTGGCACAGGAGAATGGGACACATTCATTTAAGAAAGATGAACCAGTTAGTGAAGAATGAACTTGTCACGGGAGTTAATGTGAAACATTTCCATTTGAATGACAAGTGTGTTAGTTGTAAAAAGGGAAAGCAGCATAAACAGGCCCATAGACCAAAGAAAGTCAATTCCGTTGAACTACAGCTTGAGTGTTTGCACATGGATTTATTGGGTCCAGTCAGGCGTAAAAGTCATGCCTGGGAATTGTACTGTCTTGTGGTGACTGACGATTATTCAAGATTTCCATGGGTTATGTGCTTACACCAGAAAAGCGACACTTTTGACAACCTGAAAGTTCTGTTTACACGTCTGGAGAATATCTATGGTCTAAAGATCAAACGAATCCGGAGTGATAATGGGACGGAGTTCAAAAACGCTCAGATGGAGGATTTTTGTGCAAACAAGGGAATTCATCATGAATATAGCGCTCCGTATACACCCCAGCAGAACGGTGTCGCAGAAAGAAAGAACAGGACTCTAATCGAGACGGCAAGAACAATGCTTGCGGATTCAAATTTTCCAGTCATGTTCTGGAACGAAGCTATTTACGCAGCATGTTACACTTTAAACGTGTTTTAAAAGTGAAGAAGTTTGGCAAAACTTCTTATGAGCTGTTGAACCGGCGAAAGCCGAATCTGGAGTATCTAGAACCATTTGGTGCCCCGTGTACAATGCTTAATCCTTCGGAAAAGTTCACACCAAAGGCTGAAGAAGGTTATTTTGTTGGATATGCAACCCCACTAAAAAGGGTATTCAACAAAAGAACTAGAAAAGTCGAGGAGTGGGCTAATGTCGAAGTACAAAGATACACACAAAATGTACAAGGTGGAGGTCCAGATTGGATGTTTGATTACAAAGACTTCTTTGATGTAACATTACGCATTTAATAATTATACGTCACCAATAATTTGGATTTAAACGACTAGTCTTGTTATTATTTATTTTGTAGCGTTTTATATATTTATATATATATACAAAGATTTATAATAATAATAATAATAATAATAATAATAATAATAATAATAATAATAATAATGATTATAACATATACTAGAGTTGTGACTTGCCTACCCAAAACCCGTAGCCCATTTACCCAAGCCATCCCAGCCCAAACCCTATACCAGAAGCCCACATCCAAGGCCCAACCCCCTCCCTTTGGTCTGTTAAAAAAAAATAATAATAA
This sequence comes from Ambrosia trifida, assembly GCA_028751855.1. Lineage (NCBI taxonomy): Eukaryota > Viridiplantae > Streptophyta > Magnoliopsida > Asterales > Asteraceae > Ambrosia > Ambrosia trifida. Next base: position 55,361,296 of record CM054128.1, on the reverse strand, counting down.
TCTGCTCTGGCCGGGGTTCGAACCCGCGCCAAAGCCCAAGCCAACACAACACACAACCAACTGGGCTAAGCCATCAATCTGATTAAACCCGGACACTTATTAATTATATACGCGTTTTTAATCCTGCAAATTGACTCGTGAAAGTCAACTGCCTTGGACGCGTCTGATTATCAATCAAGATCAATGCTTGATTGATTTAAATTAGGCAAACTTATACGATTACCGGCCTTGTATGATCTGTATTACACATCAATTAACAACTAATCGTTGACAAATTTCAAAATCCTACGCGCTTGACATTTAATCCAGGTCAACTTACCAATTAACCTAACCCATTGATCCCCACTATAAATTGATGTTCTACGAACCTCTGTAACTCGCTCACATCTCTCTCTCAACCTCCAATTGCTTCTGAAACACTCTAAATAATTATCTCTCTACGCTGTTTGACTTTTGGCTTTGACCGAGCAATCAAACATATAACAACACTGTGAGTTCTAGTTTTTTTTGTGGGTTTTGTTAGTTGGCAATCAAGCAACAAAAACCCTAACTTTAATCGGGTTCATTATGCATGATTTGTCTGATTGGAAAATCTAGGGTTCGTGCAAATTGAATTGGGGATAAAACTGTTTGAACGTATGTATTTATTTAAATTTAATCAGAGAACATCACAACCACAGGCCTAGGCCAAGTGGTTGTGACCAAAGCTTGCAACATCAGTCACCCGGGTTCGAGTCCCGGCTCTGACTCTCTTTTCTTTTCTTTTTTTTTTTTCTGTTTTTAAAACAACAAAACATTTATATATTTATTTCATTTAAAACTTATAAATTCATTTTTAAATATTAAAACTATTTTATAAATTCTAAAAAAATTATATTTATTAAATCTGAGTCAAAAGTTTTATTTACAATTTTTTTTTTCAAAAATTCATTTATTTAATATTTATAATAATTAAATCAATTTTATACTATTATATTAATAAAAATCCATTTATATATCAAAACAATTTTATTAATTTCTCCAAAAATTATCCTGACTTTGAATAAAGTTAAACTTTACTGAAATAATTTTTAATTCAGTAAAATCATTTATTTTATATTTTTAATCAATTTTTGTTAGATTTAATCATAATTAAATCATAATAAATTCAATTTTCATTATTTTTGCACCAAAATTTTATACAAATTATTTTTAAATATTTAGAACAGGAATATGATTTTTAAAATAGAAATTCTTTAATTTTAGTATTTTTGAATATTAAAGTTAAATTTTGACAATTTGTAATAAATAGATTTAAAAATCTATTTTATAGGAAATAATTTTATAAAAATTATTTTGTACTTCAAACACATTATTGTGATCATCCTAAATTTAAATTTCATAAAAAGATTTTTGGTTATTTATTTACTAATATTCTCTCATTTATTAAACAATTTTCATATTAATCAAACAAGCATTTATCCCCCAATTCGAAGCCCTAGAACTTATACATTTGTAGACTTGATAGACTTAGACATATTTATTACCTCATTATAGGGTGATACTTGATACATTTGGGCAACACACTATTTTCAACAGATATAACATTTTACCAAGGTGAGTTTTACATAGCCCCTTTTCTATTTATCACCATTTTTAGGGTGAAACATGTTACAACATTATTTATGCAATTCAATCATCAATGTGTCTATGTGTATTTCTATGTTGCATTATGTCTTGAACATGACTAGGGTAAGCAAAATTCTAGCATAAACATTCATCAGCCAAACGGTATACATTGATAGATCTATTGGACTGACAATCCCACCCGGATACGTGCCTCCTACAAAGGTTACGTGGGTGTTTGTTACTGCAATTTAAACGAGTGAACCATGAGCGTATGGGATGTACCACAATTACAACAGTCAACAAGGTTGATTATGCACTCGATTTACTTCTAGTATGTTTTTGCATATGGACTAGATTGCCATGACACATGAATTGCACAACAATTTTATTCTATTATCAAAACCTATGTAATGCTCACCAACTTTTGTTGACCCAAAATATTTTCAACTTAACATGTTTCAGGTTTTACTTGCTTGAAGATTTGAATTGATGCTTGAAGATACGTGTATAGTTTTATTCAATTTGATGTACAAATTCTAGAACAATTGTATGTAATCATTTAATGAAATTTATTATTCACCATGAGCTACTGAACAATCATCAATACGTGACATCCCGATGTTTCCGCCATCGGTTGGGGTGTTACAGATTGGTATAAGAGCCAGGGTTATAGGGAATTAGGTTATTAGAGAAATAATCTAGTCTATAACCATAGGATTTAACCAGTACTTGCTTCTTTTGCTTGCTATTCACTATCTCCCTCCTACTTCTTATCCCTACCTTCATCCTTACAAGAAGGCTGCTCTCCAACAGTGGATCTACTCTTAGACTAATAGGATAAAATCCTCAGGTTTAACCTGAACCACCTTGAGATCTCGTCGAAGTTCTAGATTTTAATAACGAACACGTGCAATCTGGAAGGGTGAACGCCTGTATTCTGAGTCTTCTGTCTAGGCTGGCATTGCGCATATATCCCAATCAGACGAGGGACCCGGATGCCTACCTGGGAATTCTCGGGATGAGTGTTCACTTATAGGCTAAAGCATGTCTTCATATGTTATTAGGATTTAGAATCTTTGATAAGTCAACGTTTTCGTTTATTCGTTTTAATGAATAAATGATTACATTCCTTATATAATCTCATTCACTTCACCGTGTCTCTTACAGATCATGCCTCCACGTCGCAGTGCTCGTCTTAACAGTGGTGAGAATCATGATGAAGGAAGTAGCAATCACAACCATAACCATGACACTAACCACAACAACAACAACAACAACAACAACAACAACAACAACAACAACAACAACAATAATAATGGTGTTGATGCCCAACTGGCTGCAATCATTTCCCAACAAATGGCACAGCAAATTGCAACTCTGGTTCCCAACTTACTAGCTCAAGTCATCCAGTTGAACGGCAACGGAAACGGCAACGGCAACGGGAATGGACACCACAACGAGAATGGACTTCCAGCCTGTACCCTTAAGCACTTTAATTCTTGCAATCCCCCGAAGTTCAGTGGAGAAGAAGGAGCTACAGGACTCCTACAATGGTTTGAGGGTATTGAGAATACCTTCATCAACAGTGAGTGCCCCAACAATTTTAAAGTCCGTTATGCCATGAGTGTTCTTCACAAACGAGCACTCACTTGGTGGAATGAGGAAAAGCGCACTCGCGGAGCTGAAGCTGCACTAGCCTTAACTTGGGATCAAGCTAAAGACATTATGAAGGCAGAGTTCTGTCCTCGTAATGAAATTAAGAAGCTGGAAGATGAATTTCATGATCTTGCTCAAGACAGTGGGGAAAACCTTGCTTACAACACACGTTTTCACGAACTTAGCTTATTACTACCCCACAAAGTCACCCCTTTGCCCATTGCTATCGAAAAATACATTGGTGGTTTACCGATGTAGATTCAAGACACAGTGTGGGGAAGGAACCCTGCTACTTTGGAGGAAGCAAAGCGTTTGGCTGCCACCCTAACAGATAACCATGTGAAGGCAGGAACCCTGACTCGTAAAGGGGAAAAGAAAAAGGATACTTCCCAACCTGCCATTGAAATCAAAACTGAGGCCTCAACCAACGGGAAGAACAAGGTCAGGAATTTTGCAATAGACACCACTGCCCCACCCACCAAGAAACAATACAATGGGAAGCTACCTAAGTGTGACACCTGCCAGTATCACCACCCAACTCATGTACCCTGCCGACAGTGCACCAATTGTCAAAGATATGGGCATCTTGCAGATGCTTGTCGAATCCCTGCTACAAACGCTCTTGATGCTCCAAATAATCCCGCTTGAGACCCTCCAGCTACTTAACAGCAAACTCTACCATTTGAATGATGTTTTTCCATGTATTGACATTTTTATTTTCAAGTAATAAATTCAAGTATTATCATAACATCTGTGTGCATGCTTGTTTGAATGTGAACTGATTGCTATATCTATGATCATACTTGCTTACTTGTACATCAATTAGTTGACTACCAAACAACCTACTTAATGATTGGTAGAGGTCATCATGTCTATCCAACAGTCGGGAGAGGCCCTACCACCTGCTCAACGACTGGTGGGGACTATCAGACCTGCTCAACAATCGGTAAAGTCATAAAAGGACACAAAACCCTAATGTAAGGTAAATTGGTAATTACGGTCCGGAACGTAATCATGAATTTACAGGTACGTTAAGGTAGTGTGAAATTTTATCAAGGTTTTCGGTAGTCGACCAATTGTAAACTTAGTGCTCCTCTTAACTTCGGGACGAAGTTCCTAAAAGTAGGGGAGACTGTAACATTACGCATTTAATAATTATACGTCACCAATAATTTGGATTTAAACGACTAGTCTTGTTATTATTTATTTTGTAGCGTTTTATATATTTATATATATATATACAAAGATTTATAATAATAATAATAATAATAATAATAATAATAATAATAATAATAATAATAATAATAATAATGATTATAACATATACTAGAGTTGTGACTTGCCTACCCAAAACCCGTAGCCCATTTACCCAAGCCATCCCAGCCCAAACCCTATACCAGAAGCCCACATCCAAGGCCCAACCCCCTCCCTTTGGTCTGTTAAAAAAAAATAATAATAATCTGCTCTGGCCGGGGTTCGAACCCGCGCCAAAGCCCAAGCCAACACAACACACAACCAACTGGGCTAAGCCATCAACCTGATTAAACCCGGACACTTATTAATTATATACGCGTTTTTAATCCTGCAAATTGACTCGTGAAAGTCAACTGCCTTGGACGCGTCTGATTATCAATCAAGATCAATGCTTGATTGATTTAAATTAGGCAAACTTATACGATTACCGGCCTTGTATGATCTGTATTACACATCAATTAACAACTAATCGTTGACAAATTTCAAAATCCTACGCGCTTGACATTTAATCCAGGTCAACTTACCAATTAACCTAACCCATTGATCCCCACTATAAATTGATGTTCTACGAACCTCTGTAACTCGCTCACATCTCTTTCTCAACCTCCAATTGCTTCTGAAACACTCTAAATAATTATCTCTCTACGCTGTTTGACTTTTGGCTTTGACCGAGCAATCAAACATATAACAACACTGTGAGTTCTAGTTTTTTTTGTGGGTTTTGTTAGTTGGCAATTAAGCAACAAAAATCCTAACTTTAATCGGGTTCATTATGCATGATTTGTCTGATTGGAAAATCTAGGGTTCGTGCAAATTGAATTGGGGATAAAACTGTTTGAACGTATGTATTTATTTAAATTTAATCAGAGAACATCACAACCATAGGCCTAGGCCAAGTGGTTGTGACCAAAGCTTGCAACATCAGTCACCCGGGTTCGAGTCCCGGCTCTGACTCTCTTTTCTTTTCTTTTTTTTTTTTTTCTGTTTTTAAAACAACAAAACATTTATATATTTATTTCATTTAAAACTTATAAATTCATTTTTAAATATTAAAACTATTTTATAAATTCTAAAAAAATTATATTTATTAAATCTGAGTCAAAAGTTTTATTTACAATTTTTTTAAAAAAAATTCATTTATTTAATATTTATAATAATTAAATCAATTTTATACTATTATATTAATAAAAATCCATTTATATATCAAAACAATTTTATTAATTTCTCCAAAAATTATCCTGACTTTGAATAAAGTTAAACTTTACTGAAATAATTTTTAATTCAGTAAAATCATTTATTTTATATTTTTAATCAATTTTTGTTAGATTTAATCATAATTAAATCATAATAAATTCAATTTTCATTATTTTTGCACCAAAATTTTATACAAATTATTTTTAAATATTTAGAACAGGAATATGATTTTTAAAATAGAAATTCTTTAATTTTAGTATTTTTGAATATTAAAGTTAAATTTTGACAATTTGTAATAAATAGATTTAAAAATCTATTTTATAGGAAATAATTTTATAAAAATTATTTTGTACTTCAAACACATTATTGTGATCATCCTAAATTTAAATTTCATAAAAAGATTTTTGGTTATTTATTTACTAATATTCTCTCATTTATTAAACAATTTTCATATTAATCAAACAAGCATTTATCCCCCAATTCGAAGCCCTAGAACTTATACATTTGTAGACTTGATAGACTTAGACATATTTATTACCTCATTATAGGGTGATACTTGATACATTTGGGCAACACGCTATTTTCAACAGATATAACATTTTACCAAGGTGAGTTTTACATAGCCCCTATTCCATTTATCACCATTTTTGGGGTGAAACATGTTACAACATTATTTATGCAATTCAATCATCAATGTGTCTATGTGTATTTCTATGTTGCATTATGTCTTGAACATGACTAGGGTAAGCACAATTCTAGCATTAACATTCATCAGCCAAACGGTATACATTGATAGATCTATTGGACTGACAATCCCACCCGGATACGTGCCTCCTACAAAGGTTACGTGGGTGTTTGTTACTGCAATTTAAACGAGTGAACCATGAGCGTATGGGATGTACCACAATTACAACAGTCAACAAGGTTGATTATGCACTCGATTTACTTCTAGTATGTTTTTGCATATGGACTAGATTGCCATGACACATGAATTGCACAACAATTTTATTCTATTATCAAAACCTATGTAATGCTCACCAACTTTTGTTGACCCAAAATATTTTCAACTTAACATGTTTCAGGTTTTACTTGCTTGAAGATTTGAATTGATGCTTGAAGATACGTGTATAGTTTTATTCAATTTGATGTACAAATTCTAGAACAATTGTATGTAATCATTTAATGAAATTTATTATTCACCATGAGCTACTGAACAATCATCAATACGTGACATCCCGATGTTTCCGCCATCGGTTGGGGTGTTACATTTGAATCATTCAATCTAGATAGCATGTTTGAAGAAGCTGTACTTCGCTTATATTAAGAGGTCGAAAACGCCGTGACTTCACCGTTAGTGCGTCCGATCACTGTAAATCCTCAAGCAGCTTCTAATGATAACACTGCTCCTGTGATGGAAGAAGAGGTGTTCCAAGAAGCTTCTACAACGCTTAATTCATTAGATTCAGAAGATGAAGACGATGATGCTACAAGTGAAGCTATTCTGGACAATGCTACAGTGACACCACCAGTGAACCCAACTACAACTGATGCTTCAACATCGAATGTGGATAATGATCTGGTTTCTACATAGAATTTGACGACTCAAACGGGAGTACAAGTACCTGATTATCCGGAATCTCGGATACATCGGATACACCCGCTTGAACAGGTTATTGGTGATCCTGGTAGCAACGTTATGAAAAGAGGGCAATTGAGAAAGGCTCAAGCACCAGAAAATATTGGCAATCTTGCTTTATATGCCAAAATACAAAAATATGGTTTTCAAAATGACTAGTCTTTCGCTTGTTATGTTTCGCAGGTCGAGCCGCGAACGTACAAGGAAGCTCTTTTGGATGATATCTGGGTGGAAGCAATGCAAGAAGAGTTGTTACAATTTCAGAAACTCGGAGTATGGATGCTGACAGATTTGCCCCCGGGAAGAAAGAAAATTGGAACCAAATGGGTGTTTAAGTGTAAGAAGGATGATAGAGGAGTCATAGTGAGAAACAAAGCTCGTTTGGTCGTTCAAGGTTTTCATCAAGTTGAGGGAATCGACTACAATGAAATTTATGCACCTGTTGCACGCTTGGAAGCTATCCGAATGTTCCTAGCGTTTGCATCCTGGAAGAAATTCAAGGTGTATCAGATGGATGTAAAGAGCGCATTTCTTTACGGTGTGGTCAAAGAGGAAGTTTATGTAGGTCAACCGCCAGGCATTGAGGACCCTATTCACCGGGATAAGGTTTATGTTTTAAACAAAGCTCTCTACGGGTTGCACCAAGCTTCGAGACAATGGTATGAGGAGCTGAGCACGTATCTTCTCTCGAAAGGATTCAAACGCGGACTGGTAGACTGCACACTATTCACGAAACGAGCAGGAGATAACTTGCTTCTTGTATAAATTTATGTTGATGATATTATTTTCGGATATACTAAAGAACTTCTGTGCAGGGAATTTGAAAAAGTTATGCAGGAAAAGTTCGAAATGAGCGCAATGGGAGAAATGCAGTTTTTCCTAGGCTTGCAGGTGGAACAAAGACCAACGGGGATCTTTATTCACCGGACTAAATACGTTTCTGAAGTCTTGAGCCGATTCCAGATGGATGAGTCGAAGCCGATGGATACCCCGATACAACCTAATCACGGGATTGGAGTTGACGTTAAGGGGGAGCTGACTGATCCATTTACATACAGAGCAATCGTCGGATCTCTGATGTATCTCACCGCGTCTAGACCGGATATAATGTTTGCGACATGTCTTTGTGCACGATATCAATCGAAGCCGTAACAAAGTCATCTTGCAGCTGTCAAGCGTATCCTTAGATATCTGAAGGGTTGTCCATCGAAAGGACTTTGGTACCCTCATGATGATAATTTTGACCTAATCGCTTTTAGTGATGCAGATTGGGGCGGCTGTGACAAAGACAGCAAATCCACAACGGCTGGATGTCAGTTTATGGGGAGCAGGCTTGTGACCTGGCAATGCAAGAAACAAACCGCAGTTGCACTATCCACATGTGAAGCAGAATACGTTTCAGCATCGAGCTGCTGCTCACAGGTTCTTTGGATCCAACAACAGATTGTGGATTACGGTTTGCAATTTCTTAAAACCCCTATTTACTGTGATTATGAAGCCGCAATCGCATTAACAAAAGACTTAGTAAATCACTCAAAGGCTAAACATATCCGGATTAAATATCATTTTATCCGTGATTGTTATGCTAAAGAGTTGATCGATATGGTCAAAATCCACACTGATTACCAACACGCAAATCTGTTTACCAAAGCTTTTGACAAATCCAGATTTGATTATCTTCTAAAAGCTAATGGTATTAAAGAAAAACAGGACTGATTACCACCTCAGTCTATCACTTTTTAGTTTAAATTTTTACTGTTTTTCAGAAAAATTTCGAAAATCCAAAAACATTGAAAAATTTCAAAATCCATAAAAATTAGAAAATTTCTTTGCTGAATGCTATATCTTCTTCCCTTAGATTAATGCCGTCGTTTTTGAGATTTGGAAAATTTATCAAAAATCCCAATTCTCATTCGCCCATTCGCTTGGTCGAATGTGGGATTTTTCATGTTCCTTCGTATGTTTTCAACGGGCGAAGGAGAGTGTTCTTGAACATATGTTTCATTCGAACCCTTTTGGCTCATTCGAACCTTTGACTAGGGTCGAAGGAGACAAAAGCTTCTCATTCGTACGAGTAGAACGGGCGAAGGAGTGTGCCTATATATACCATATCAGTCTCATTCGACCCTATACAAAAATTTTTCAAATTTTTCTCTCTAACCTCACCTTGTTGCACTGTTGTTTTCTGACTTACCATTTTGATCGTCTACATTTACTGATTCTTTTCCAATATCTTTTACAGGTTAACATCCAGAATCCAAGGATTAATCCTTGTTTTTGTGTTTTGAGCCCTAATTCTCAAAAACTGATATTAATTAGTTCATTGTTACAATTGATTATGGGGATTCATTATTTCTGTGTTTTAGGGGGAGATAAACCATAAACCAAGGTTTCAAAAACAATATATTGTTCAATTGATCATCACTTTAGTTCGAAACCTAGGTTTAATAAGAAAACACAGAGATAATGAATAATTGATGAACATGTTAGTCTAAAATGGTTTATCGGCATTGTTAGTGGCAATACAAATCAAAAGAACATGATCAGAAACCATAAATTTCAAAATTGAAAATTCAAAAATATGAATAGACTCCTTCGACCCTTTCGAATGGGCGAAGGAGATGACAAACTGGTCGAATGTAGATCTTGTGGGCGAATGAAACTTTTTACCAAAATTTATACATTCGTACCATTAAATTTTCTCATTCGCACCTAGTGTTTCTCATTCGCACCCCCGTTTGGGCGAATGAGAATGTTGATTACCAAAATTTTCAAGATTTGAATTTTTGTCGATTTTTAACATGTGTTTTTGTTTTGTTTTGCAGAATTAACCATGTCCGAGCAGGAAAAGACTACTGAGCAAGCTGGATCGTCCACACAACCTGCCAAGAAAGTTCCTGAAGAGCCTTTAGCCTTCGAGAATGCGCATAATTGTTGTGCGTATCTCGGAGAAGTTAAAAAGCACACGGAGTTTGTCGGAATCATTGAATTCTTGAAGAGATGTAGGGTGATTGACGTGATTGCTACACCTACTATCATTTACCGAGACATGATGCAAGAATTCTGGTCAGGAGCGAAGCTGGACTTCTGGAATTGCGAGTCATGTTTGATTAGCAAGATCCAAGGGCAGAGGGTTATCATATGTGAGCAGGATTTAAGAGAAGCATTGAATTTACAAGATGAGAAGACAGATCCTAAGGAGTTGAGTTTCATGGATCAGCGAAAGTGTTTCCTGAGAATGAAATACAATGGACCAATCACTGACGGTTCATTGCACAAGGGAAAACTGTGCCCTCAATTCAAATATTTGGCACACGTTTTGATACATGTCTTCGGATCAGCCGCTGGAGGATATGACTTAATGCGCAAGAGTATTAGCTCTTTGATGGTAGCCCTGGTATTGAACAAACCGTTCAATGTTTCAGGCATGCTGATGGAACACTTGTTAGAGCCTGTAAACGGCACGAGGAATCTGAAGTTTCTGCTATATCCTCGTTTCCTCCAGATGGTATTTGATAACAAGTATAAAGACTTGAAGAGGGATCCCAAGCACATTGTTGTACAGGAACATATGTCACTTAATACACTTGCTAGGATGAAGGCGTACAAAGGATTGTCGGTCAATGAACGTCCACCAGTAAGGTGTTTATTTGGACATCTAGCAAGGATTGATTATACAGATCCAGGTGAAGGGCTTGTAAGACACGCAAACAGTGATTCAGATCCAGATAACCCGTTACATCCTGTTGATCCAGATGCAAAGCGCAAAAGACAGGTTGTTAATGTCGGTGCCAAGAGTGGAAAGGTTAAGGAGAAAGGGATAAGGTTAGAAGTTGTGTCTGAACCTGAAAAGAAAAAGAGCACACCAAGACGTAACAAGACGATGGCAAAGAAGGGTTTTCATATTGTGGATGAAGCGTCGATTGATTCAGAGGAGACACAAGAAGACGAACATTGGGACTCGGAGACTGAAACGTTAAAGACCACCACGCCCAAGGTCACTGTGGCTGGTGAGTCTGTTAGTCAGACTGTTGAAGATCAAGGTGCTAAGAGTCCAATTCCTGTTGGTGATGATGAAGTGATTCTGAATTTAGATGAAGTTTTTACCGGTTCACCTGTACAGGCTGAAAAGTCAAAGAAGAAGAAACAGGAAAAAGCAAGTCAGAAGAGAAAGATAGAGATTGAATCGCTCATAGCCGGTAAGAAACTTCCACCAGTTTCTAGTTCTAAGTCACCGGTTACTGCACCAGTAACAAAGAAACAAAAGACTGCGACTACTTCAAGCACACAACAGAGTGATGATATACCTGTTGATCAGTTTAATGAAGCTTTAGACAATGTGCTTAAGAAGATGAGGAAAGGCAAACTGCCTGAAGTTGCTGAAACGCCTGTGAAGAAGAAGGTTTCAGTAGATAGTGATATCATGAATGCTGTGAATCAAAGATTATCTGAGATGATGAGTATTATCAACAAACAGCAAACTGAGATCGAGCAATTGAAATCAAATGATCGAAAGATGTTGGAAGTCGTAGTCACATCCCATGATGATAATGAAGTTTTAAAGAAAACAATCAAGAAGTTGAAAAGAGAGAACAAGAAGTTGCTGAAGCACGAGCAACGAAACACCAGAAGGATTATTGTCTTGAAAGAGGAGAACAAACAGCTAAAGAAGAGTAACAAGCATATGGATGATTTGATAAAAGATTTGTACTCTCGAGCTCCTCTACTTCAAGCTGGTGAAGAAGATAAAGAAAGAGAAGAAGAGCAGGTAGACTTTGAACCATCTGACGAAGAAGAGGATGAAGATCTTGATGAAGATGCTGGAAATGATTCTAAAAAGAAGAAGAAGAAAGATGATGGAGATGATGGAGGTTCAGATGGTGGATCGAGTGATGGAAACAACTCTGCTTTTGATAGTAGTGATGATGATGATGATGACAACGCTGAGAAGTATACGTATGAAAAGCGTGATTCGAATAAGGGTGGAGAGTCGAGCTCTAAGACTCCAGGTGAAAATGTTGATGACGATATATTCTGGAATGAAAAACTGCAATCATTATCTGAAGAAGACAAGAACATGTATCGCCAGATGCTCACAGATCGAGTCTGGACGATTGACATGACAAGCAGATTTCCAGAAATATTCGAGTCGAGCAATAAACTGTTTGAATTGGAGTTTGATGATCCAGATCTTGAAGATGGAGAGGTTTCTGCGGCGATTTCTAAAGAAATACTTGAGGGTTTAGGCAAACAGGTGGGAAAGACTTTGGAAGAGTTGCTCGCTGATAATTACATTCCAAAGATACCTGAAAAGGAAGCCGGGAATCATTCTGATGACCATGACGTTCCTGCTTTTGAAGAGGTTGAAATGGAGGATATAACAAGTGAGGAATATCCACAATATTTCAAGAATAATCAAGATTATGGATTTCCAGGTTTTTCTGATGATGTGCTAAACCAGGCCGAGAAACTAGCTAAAGAGAAGAGCAAAGTGTTTGAAGATGAGATTTTTAAAGGGCATGATAAACCACGGTTCGAGCAATCAGATAGTTTGAAGGAGTTTTTGAGGAAATTGAAAGAGAAAGAGAATAACCGTCCGAAAGCTGAGATACAAGGTAGCTTTTATAAACTTCATAGTGGGATTTTCAAAGGTCGTGCATTGGCCTGGAAGTTTATTCAGCAACTGAGATGTATAGCAGTGAAGTGGGAGAAGGGGATCTTATATTTTGATAAGTTTCATCATTTGAAGACTCTTCCCTATTGGGCTATTCGTGATATTTGTCGTCACCGTTTAACGGGAGCGTCAAATAGTCAGATTACTTACTTTGCTGAGAAGATGACGAAAGAAAGCCGAACCAAGTGGGATTTGTTTGAACCATAATATCTGAAACGAATTGTTCATAAAAAGGATATTGATATGATTACAGGTATGCCCAAGGTGACGTTAAAGTATAAACCACTGCGAGTGTTGAAGAAGATTCCTTTGTTGCCAATTCCACAACACTTCGCCAAAGATTTTATTTGGTGGTATTATGATTGGAAGATAGCAGAGGCTGTGATTGTGCTGAAAGACGGAGAGAAGAACTTCAAGAAAATACACATTTTTGATCCCATGTGGTTAATCAACTGTTCACATGAGGATATAATAATGTTGTTTTACAATCCGATCTATTCTGAAGTGAAGGATGCTGAACAAGCAGGAAAATATCAACGTGTGGTATTTCTGTGCTTTGCATATGATATAAACGCTAGTTGTGACTATGATGAGAAGCTCGGGAAGTTTGTAGAGAAGCAGAAGGTGCCTAAAGTGAAAAAGACAAAGCCAAAGCAATTTCAGGAACCGGTTTTGACTAAAGAACAGAAGATTCAGCGACATATCAGATTGATGAACATCAGAATGGACGAACAACGTCGACAGCAATCCAAGCAATAGTCGAGGGGGAGTTTGTAGATGCAGTTGTGCGACTAGTGCTTCGGATTGTACAATAAACATGTTTTGTGAATTATCGATGGTGCGAAGGAGTAATGAAAGGTGCGAAGGAAGCTGTGTTTTTGGTCGAAGGAGAATCAGTTGGTGCGAAGGAACAGTTTTGGACGAATGTGAATATAGTTTTTATGTATGGCTTGGTTCGACCAGTTGGTTTGGTCGAACCTGCACATTCGCACAAACTATTTGGGCGAATGTGCAGTCTATAAATAGTCAAGCTTGATTTTTTGAATGTAACTTTGAGTCATATTATTCCCTCCACTTTCTGATTCTCTCTCTAGAAGTTTATTTAGCTCTTTTCACGTTCTTACCCTGTTTGTATCAATCTCTAAACGTGTAATTGAGTTTCTAGTTAATGAAAAAGTCTTTGAAATGATGATTTACGTGTTTTGATATGTTTGACTATTATTTTGTGATTGTTTTAGGGATTCCGCACCTAAAACTAACTTGTTTGATCATTCTTTGTTGTTTACACGATCCATACATCACATACAAACCGGTTCGACGATGAAGACTATGACGAGAGTTCATGAGAAGACGATGCCTCCAGGGACTATCGCCATAGCCCATATTACAGGCGGGAACTGTAACATCGCAAAATTTTTCCCCAAATTTTTATACATAAAAGCCCTTATTTTATACATCTTTATCATTAATTTTATACAAATGTGCTTAAGTCTTTATTTTCCTAACACACAACTTATATATATAAATATATAATAATAATAATTATAATAACAATAATAATAATAATAATAATAATAATAATAATAATAATAATAACAACAACAATAAATCAGATTTGTAACTTTTTCTTAAAGTTTATAATTTTTTTTTTAAAACACTAACAAGCCACAACCATCTCTTTTATCCAAAACAAATCCAACCCAAACCCACCCTAAAACCTTTAAAATTTCGGAGCCCAAAAACCCAAACTCGGCCCAACATAAATCTGCCCATTTCCTTCCACTTTGACCATTTGATTGACATAATTTTGGAAAGATAGAACCCAATTAACGACTCGTTCGAATGATTTTTACGCATCTAAAACAGCGAACAAAGCCGTGATTACAGCTCCTAATGAGCATCAATGGCTCGGTTTTGACCGGTCTTGGTCAAAACTTCAATACCTTCCTTTTTGGCGATTCCATTATAAATTAAACTCCCCTAGGTGACCTTAAGGTGTCGAATAACAAACCCTCACACTGAATACTCAGTTTCATTCGTTTAATCTTGCTCAGTTTACGTCATTTTGACTTCGGGGTTGACTCGCGATTAGAGGGCAATAAAACTGGTATGAGTCTAATTCTTTGTTGTTGTATGTTAATCGGCCTTTGATCATTGATACCCCTATGGTTAATTACGATTTGATCATGTGTTTAATCGGATTAGAATTCTAGGGTTTATTTGGGGAAGATAACACTTCGCAGGTATCATTTTTATTTAAATCAGACTTAAAGCAATCAACAATTGATCCACAGATCAGTTGGTGAAACCCTCGTTGTTTAAGACTGTGAACCGGCCAAGGGCCCAGGTTCGACCCCCATAAGCTGCAATTTTTTTTTTGCGTTTTTATTTATTTTCTTTTGTATTATAAATTACATTTAAAATAGTTATGGTGGTTCATAAATTCTACAAAAATTATTTTTAGTTATTCTTATGATAAAGTTTATTATCCAATTTTTAGTTTTCTAAAAATCATTTTATTATTATATATAATAAATATTACATATTTATTCTATTATAATTATAAAATTCTATAAAAATATCAAAACGATTTTATAAAACTCCACAAAAATTATCCTAAACTTATAAAACAATAAATATTCCAGAAATGATTTTTATTTCTGAAAAATCATTTATCTAATATTTTTAATCGATTTTTGTTATTTTAATCATAAATAAATCATAATAAATTCATTTTTTTTTATTATTTTTGCATCAAAATTTCACATAAATTATTATTAGTCATTTAGATAAGAAATATAAATTTTTGATTTGAAATTTATAATTTTTAATATTTTTAAATATTAAGTCTATATTTTGTCAAATAAGTATTTATATATAAATATTCATTAATTAAGAAAATAATTTATAAAAATTATTTTCACATTTATTACATTATAACTCAACAACTTTTAGATAATATTGGTCAGAAAACATTTTCATTAATTATTTCTTTCTTTATTTATATTATTCAAATTTAATCATAAATCAATAATTAATCCCCAAATTAAGAACCCTAGCACATTTTAGACTAGAAAACTTAGACTTATTAAGCTTACCCCAACACTTATTTATTACCTTGAAATAGGGTGATATTTGGATACACACGAGCCACATTTATTCTATATCAAGGGATTCAATACTATCACTAAGGTGAATATTTCCTATCCCCCTTTTGTCTTTATTCAGTTTTGGGGTGTTACATGTACAGTTATACAAAATACACATACAAGTTCACATTTTTTTATAATACAATTCTAGTACATTTGCATTTGCTTACATACGTGCTTTATGCTTAGACATTACATGTAGAATACATTTGTACTTAGTGAAATCATTAACCATGTACAAGCCGACCATTATATTAGATAGCGCTATAGGTCTGACAAACCCATCCCCCCGCATAAATTCAGGGATGATCAAAAACAGTTACACTTTTACTAATTTGCGAGTTAGGTCTCAGTCGACACAAGGTTTGATTGTACAAAAGACGCATTGTTACATGTCGGACTCATATTCTATCATTACTCATTATTATACTTCAACTATGATTGTTATACAACATATTGTATTCAACTATATATAAAACCTATGTATTCTCACCAACTATTTATAGTTGACCCCCCCCATATTTCCAACTTAACATGTTTCAGGTTTATTTGCTATTAGAAGTTGTACAAGTCTTGGATCACATAGGAGCTTTGGATCTAGTTTATGTAAATCAACTTTATGTAATTATTAAATTGTATGACAAATTGTAAATTGTTAATATTATTCAACTTTCATTTAGTACCATGAGCTATTGAACAATCATCATTACGTGACACCTCGATGTTTCCGCCATCGGTTGGGGTGTTACAGATTGGTATCAGAGCCATGGTTATAGGGAATTAGGTTATTAGAAAAATAATCTAGTCTATAACCATAGGATTATAACCAGTACTTGCTCCTTTTACTTGCTATTCTCTATCTCCCTCCCATTTCTTATCCCTATCTTAGTCCCTACAAGAAGATTGCTCTCCATCACTGGATCCACTCTTAGACTAATAGGACAAAATCCTCAGGTTTAGCCTGAACCACCTTGAGATCTCGTCGAAGTTCTAGATTTTAATAACGAACACGTGCAATCTGGAAGGGTGAACGCCTGTATTCTGAGTCTTCTGTCTAGGCTGGCATTGCGCATATATCCCAATCAGACGAGGGACTCGGATGCCTACCTGGGAATTTTCGGGATGAGTGTTCACTTATAGGCTAAAGCATGTCTTCACTATGTTATTGGAATCTAGAATCTTTGATAAGTCAACATTTTCATTTATTCATTTTAATTGATGGGTAAATGATTACATTCCTTATATTACCTCTTTCATGTCTCATTGAACCTTCATTGTGTCTCTTACAGATCATGCCTCCACGTCGCAGCGCTCGCCTTAACAGTGGTGACAATCATGATGAAGGGAGTAGCAATCACAACCACAACCACAACCACGACACTAACCACAACAATGGAGGTGATGCCCAACTGGCTGCAATTATTTCCCAACAAATGGCACAACAGATCGCAACTCTGGTTCCTAACTTACTGGCTCAAGTCATCCAAATGAATGGAAACGACAATGGAAATCACAATGGGAACGGGAATGGAAACGGGAATGGTCTCCCAGTCTGCACCCTCAAACACTTTAATACCTGCAATCCTCCTAAGTTTAATGGGGATGAAGGAGCTACTGGTCTTCTACAATGGTTCGAGGGTATTGAGAATACCTTCATTAACAGTGAGTGTCCCGATAACTTTAAAGTCCGTTATGCCATGAGTGTTCTTCACAAACGAGCACTCACTTGGTGGAATGAGGAAAAGCGCACCCGCGGAGCTGAAGTTGCACTTGCTATGACCTGGGACCAAGTCAAGGAGATAATGAAAGCTAAGTTTTGTCCATGTAACGAGGTCAAGAAATTAGAGGACGAGTTCCACACCCTTGCTCAGGATAGTGGGGAAAACCTTGCTTATAATACCCGCTTCCATGAGCTCAGTCTGTTGTTGCCCCATAAGGTCACTCCCCTACCTGTAGCCATCGAGAAGTATATCGGTGGTTTGCCCATGCAGACTCAGGACACGGTATGGGGAAGGAACCCTGCTACCCTCGAAGAGGCCAAGCGTCTAGCAGCTACCTTAACTGACAATCACGTAAAGAACGGGACCTTAGTTCGGAAAGGCAAGAAAGCAAGTATTGTAGCCGCGGTAACTACTGAGAACCAGAAGCGTAAGACCAGGGATCCTGATGCAAACCTCACTACACGAGCTTCTAACAAGAAACCTTATACAGGAAACTTTCCATTGTGTAACACATGCAAACGACATCATCCCACTGCTTCAGCGTGTCGCTTGTGCACCAATTGTGGTAAGTATGGTCATCTGGTCAACACATGTTGTGAGACCCCAAACCCTAATACCAACCAACCAACCAACCCTGCTCAGGCTGCTAATCCTAATCGATACAACTATGGTTAGTGCTATGAATGTGGAGACCCAAATCACTTCCGTAACCGATGCCCTAAACTAAACCGAGATCAAGACCCTCCAGCTACTTAACAGCAAGCCCCACCATTTGAATGTTGTTTGCTTTTATTCTATGTATTGATGCTTTTTGATTCAAGTAATAAATTCTAGTATTGAAATTTTTGTCTGAGAGTTGTTCATAACACCTGGATGCATGCTTGTTTGAATGTGAACTAATTGCTATATCAATATCTAAAACTCACATACTATACTCGTTATACTTATAAAACTTGCTTACATAAACATATTATCAATTTGCAAATTATGTGTGTAATAATTGCTACACTTAATAGAGGATAAAGTACTTGCTCAACAGTTAGTTGAGTACCAAATAACCTACTCAACGATTGGTAGAGGTCATCATGCCTTTTCAACCATCGGGAGAGGCCCTACAACCTGCTCCACGACTGGTGGAGGCTATCGAACCTGCTCAACAATCGGTAGAGGTTCCTACCTACTAACTGGTAGGAGTCTTTTTCCTGCTCAACAGTTGGACTCATTAAATACAAAGGTTCAACCACATGATTATTTCTGCATTACTTACATGTGTGTTAGAGTAACAGAAGGACACAAAACCCTAATGTAAGGTAAATTGGTGATTGCGGTCCGGAACGTAATCACGAATTTACAGGTACGTTAAGGTAGTGTGAAATTCTATCAAGGTTTTCGATAAATAACCAATTATGAACTCTATTTACCTGGTAGTCCATTTAGTCTTTCTATAGTCCATTAACTCATGCATTTCTTTTAGGATTCCCAAAACATAAGATCCTTATTCTCCTTGCGATTTCAAGACACACCTAATCCTACCCTTAAAGCTCACAGACAACAAACTTCTTACCCAAACTATTCGAAACGGATTATTCTATTCATGTCGTGCCTTAACAAAAAATTTTCCAGATCACACTTGTCCTAATTTCTACCCAATCCCCTTCAACCCTGTGTTTTTTTTCAATAAACTTCGGGACGAAATTTCCAAAAGTAGGGGAGACTGTAACATCGCAAAATTTTTCCCCAAATTTTTATACATAAAAGCCCTTATTTTATACATCTTTATCATTAATTTTATACAAATGTGCTTAAGTCTTTATTTTCCTAACACACAACTTATATATATAAATATATAATAATAATAATAATAATAATAATAATAATAATAATAATAACAATAATTCAGATTTGTAACTTTTTCTTAAAGTTTATAATTTTTTTTTAAAACACTAACAAGCCATAACCATCTCTTTTATCCAAAACAAATCCAACCCAAACCCACCCTAAAACCTTTAAAATTTCGGATCCCAAAAACCCAAACTCGGCCCAACATAAATCTGCCCATTTCCTTCTTTCTTCTTTGTGGTGCTGATCGCTGCACATGAACAAGTCAGACACCAAATTTGTTGACCAAGAAGCCTTCCACTTTGACCATTTGATTGACATAATTTTGGAAAGATAGAACCCAATTAACTGCTGATGACTCGTTCGAATGATTTTTACGCGTCCAAAACAGCGAATAAAGCCGTGATTACAGCTCCTAATGATCATCAATGGCTCGGTTTTGACCGGTCTTGGTCAAAACTTCAATACCTTCCTTTTTGGCGATTCCATTATAAATTAAACTCCCCTAGGTGACCTTAAGGTATCGAATAACAAACCCTCACACTGAATACTCAGTTTCATTCGTTTAATCTTGCTCAGTTTACGTCATTTTGACTTCGGGGTTGACTCGCGATTAGAGGGCAATAAAACTGGTATGAGTCTAATTCTTTGTTGTTGTATGTTAATCGGCCTTTGATCATTGATACCCCTATGGTTAATTACGATTTGATCATGTGTTTAATCGGATTAGAATTCTAGGGTTTATTTGGGGAAGATAACACTTCGCAGGTATCATTTTTATTTAAATCAGACTTAAAGCAATCACCAACTGATCCACAGATCAGTTGGTGAAACCCTCGTTGTTTAAGACTGTGAACCGGCCAAGGGCCCAGGTTCGACCCCCATAAGCTGCAATTTTTTTTTTGCGTTTTTATTTATTTTCTTTTGTATTATAAATTACATTTAAAATAGTTATGGTGGTTCATAAATTCTACAAAAATTATTTTTAGTTATTCTTATGATAAAATTTATTATCCAATTTTTAGTTTTCCAAAAATCATTTATTTATTATATATAATAAATATTACAAATATATTCTTTTATAATTATAAAATTCTATAAAAATATCAAAACGATTTTATAAAACTCCACAAAAATTATCCTAAACTTATAAAACAATAAATATTCCAGAAATGATTTTTATTTCTGAAAAAACATTTATCTAATATTTTTAATCGATTTTTGTTATTTTAATCATAAATAAATCATAATAAATTCATTATTTTATTATTTTTGCATCAAAATTTCACATAAATTATTATTAATCATTTAGATCAGAAATATAAATTTTTGATTCGAAATTTATAATTTTTAATATTTTTAAATATTAAGTCTATATTTTGTCAAATAATTATTTATATATAAATATTCATTAATTAAGAAAATAATTTTATAAAAATTATTTTCACATTTATTACATTATAACTCAACTACTTTTAGATAATATTGGTCAGAAAACATTTTCATTAATTATTTCTTTATTTATTTATATTATTCAAATTTAATCATAAATCAATTATTAATCCCCAAATTAGGAACCCTAGCACATTTTAGACTAGAAAACTTAGACTTATTAAGTTTTCCCCAACACTTATTTATTACCTTGAAATAGGGTGATATTTGGATACACACGAGCCACATTTATTCTATATCCAGGGATTCAATACTATCACTAAGGTGAGTATTTCCTATCCCTTTTTGTCTTTATTCACTTTTGGGGTGTTACATGTACACTTATACAAAATACACATACAAGTTCACATTTTTTACAATACAATTCTAGTACATTGTGCATTTGCTTACGTATGTGCTTTATGCTTAGACATTACATGTATAATACATTTGTACTTAGTGAAATCATTAACCATGTACAAGCCGACCTTAATATTGGATAGCGCTATAGGTCTGACAAACCCATCCCCCCGCATAAATTCAGGGATGATCGAAAACAGTTACACTTTTACTAACTTGCGAGTTAGGTCTCAGTCGACACAAGGTTTGATTGTACAAAAGACGCATTGTTACATGCCGGACTCATATTCTATCATTACTCATTATTATACTTCAACTATGATTGTTATACAACATATTGTTTTCAACTATATATAAAACCTATGTATTCTCACCAACTATTTATAGTTGACCCCCCCCCCACATATTTCCAACTTAACATGTTTTAGGTTTATTTGCTATTGGAAGTTGTACAAGTCTTGGATCACATAGGAGCTTTGGACCTAGTTTATGCAAATCAACTTTATGTAATTATTAAATTGTATGACAAATTGTAAATTGTTAATATTATTCAACTTCCATTTAGTACCATGAGCTATTGAACAATCATCACTACGTGACACCTCGATGTTTCCGCCATCGGTTGGGGTGTTACAGGAACGGCTAAACAGATACAACAACGACGCCACCACAAACTTGTCACTTCCCTACAGGCCCACGGCCTTCGCGGACAAGTCCAAATTTCCCAGGCGTATATCCCAAGCACCAATCCCGCCATGCCAATGCTTGCCGACCAACGTCAGAATATACGACGGTCTCACCGATCCGGACGATCACCTCGGCATCTTCAACCAAGCCGGGGCCGTCATCGGATGGACCCTACCCGTCTGGTGTCACATGTTCGCCCAGACGCTTACCGGGGCCGCTAGGGTCTGGTTTGATAACCTCCCCATCGGAAGCATCGACAGCTCCGAGCAGCTGATCGACAAATTTTCACTCCACTTTAGCCAACAACGTCGTCACAAGCGCGACAAAAGCCAGATCTCTCTGTGCAAACGCAGAGACACTGAACCGCTCGAAGACTTCATCGTACGGTTCAACAAGGAAGCGCTCCAGTTGGGAACGGGGGACGAGGCAACCCGGACCTCCTTCCTGGCCAACGTCAACGACGACGGCCTCCAACACACCCTCCAAAGGAAAGATGGCGTCTCAGATTCTTGGGAAGAGGTCGTCCGCATGTCCAAACTATATGCGGGCAACCAAAAAATGATGCGCCAAAACCAACGAGGGAGCTCCAGCAACAGCCGCAACCGCGGCAATAACCGAGCATCTGTCTGGAACTGCATCTCCGGCTCCACTGACGAAGGCCGATACTCAAGCTCTGGCGACGCCAGAAACATCATCGGTAACAAGCAAACTCGCGATTAGCGCGACAGCGGTCGCCGAAATCAAGACTGGACCCCCTCACAAAAACACCATCCTAGGTGCTGTCACAACTCCTCTCAACTGGAGAGGTAACTTTCAAGATCCCAAAACCTACGGGAACAAAACGAAAAAATGTTGACACCACCAGATTCTGTGATTTACACAAAGATGTGGGCTATGACACTGACAACTGCTACAGCCTCAAAATGGAGATCGAGACGGCCGTACGTTCAGGGAAGCTGGCCAACTTGGTCAAGAATGTCCGCGCCGGAGCACGCCGGCAAGATGAGCCCGCCAAGGCCATCAAAGACATCAAAACACACCACATCCGCGGTGCATACAACAGACAGTGCAACATGACGCGTAACACCAAGCGGAAAACAAATCTCCCAGACATAGCGACCACGTCGCAACAATCGGAAATCACAACAGGCAGAAACTGGAGGGAGGCCCAAGTCATCCTCCCTACAATACCAGGGGGCGCAAATTCAACAACCCCACTCACCATCACAGCACTGTTCGGGCACTACCAAACTTTCAAGATGATGTGCGATGGCAGTAGCAGCTTCGACATCATGTACCAACAGTGCTTCGACCAACTCGACGAAGAAGACAAAGCGCGCCTGCAACCAGACGCGGCCATCGCTTGTTTCTTCAACGAGGTAATACACCCCATTGGCAAGTTTGATTTTACAGTTACACTTGATGACGACACCCACACCCGCTCAGAAGTCTGCACCTTTCACGTCATCCCAGCCATCTCCTCATACGATATATTGCTGGGCAGACAAGGTCTGGCAAACTTCAACTCCACTGCATCAACTCCGCACCAAACCATGGGTTTTCCAACACTCACGGGGGTCGCATACATTCGAGGCAACCAAGAATGCCTCATGACAACCGACCCGATCGACAACCCAGTGCGGGAAGCCCCAACCTCGCCAAAAGAAGAAAACTGGGTTCTCAACCCGGCTTTCCCCGAACAGACTATTACCTTAGGGCGGACCCTCTCCCCCCAAGTAAGAATACACCTAAAACAACTATTGGTGGCAAACAAAGACATCTTCGCCTGGCAATCATCAGACATGATCGGCGTCCCAAGACACATCGCCGAGCACTGCCTCAACACATACAAAGACGCACGCCCGGTGGCCCAGAAAAAATGGCCACTGGGCCACGATAGAGTCAAAGCCATGAACGAGCAAGTGGACGATCTACTCAAAGCAGGCATCATTAGAAAATGCAACCACCAAACCTGGGTAGCTAACCCTGTCATGGTCCTCAAGAAGAACGGGTCCTGGCGCATGTGCGTCGATTACAAGGACCTCAACAAAACATGTCCTAAAGATCACTACCCCCTCCCAGAAATTTACTTGAAGGTAGACTCCCTTGCGCCATTCAAATACAAATGCTTCCTCGACGCATATCGAGGATATCACCAAATACAAATGGCGCACGAGAACGAAGACCGAACGACATTCAAAACAGACCGAGGGGTATATTGCTACACCAAAATGCCCTTTGGACTCAAAAACGCCGGCGCAACTTACCAACGCCTCATGGACCATGCTTTCATCAACCAGATTGGCGTCAACCTTGAAGTTTACGTCAATGACTTGGTCATCAAAAGCACTCAAGAGGACACCATGCTAGTAGACATCCAGCGCACCTTCGAACAACTGCGAGACATTAAAATGAAACTCAACCCGGGGAAATGCTCCTTCGGAGCTGAAGAAGGAAAATTCCTAGGCGTCATTGTCACCAATGGCGGCTTCAAGCCAAACCCGGAAAAAGTCCAGGCAATCCAACGCATGCCATCACCAAACTCAATAAAAGACGTGCAGACACTGATGGGACGCCTAGTCGCGCTCAACCGATTCCTATCAAACTACGCTTCCAAGTCTTTTCCTTTTGTCCACACCCTACGAAATGTACTAAAGAAAACACAATTCCGCTGGACACCAGAAGCGGAAGTAGCCTTTCGTGAAATGAAACAGTGTTTAACTTACTTGCCAACACTAACAGCACCCCTGCCGGAAGAACCACTTACATTATACCTATCTGCGTCAGAAACAACAATAGGCGCAGTATTACTAGTAGAACGCAACAAAGTACAAACACCGATCTACTACATCAGCCGCACCCTGGCAGACGCAAAAACCAGATACTCAACCATGGAGAAACTCGTTCTCGCACTCGTACATGCGTCACAACGACTAAGGCGATACTTCCAAGGACATCCAATCAACGTCCTAACAGATTATAGGATCAACACCGTGCTCTCCAAACCAGAACTCTCAGGACGCCTGGTGAAATGGGCAATCGAGCTTGGCGCACACACCATCATCTACAAACCAAGACCCGCAATCAAAGGACAGGTCCTTGCAGACTTCATCGTAGAAATCCCAATAGATAAAATCCAAGACTGCAAAGATGAGCAAGACCCCAAACCGATCCCAGACGACCGAGTAACCTGGTCGTTATACACGGATGGAGCCTCCAACGACTAGGGCGCAGGCGCAGGGCTTCGCCTAGTTAGCCCCGACAAAACAGAATTTACATACGCCGTCCGTCTCGAGTTCCCAAGCACAAACAACGAAGCAGAGTGCGAAGCATTTTTAGCAGGACTACGCCTCGCCGAAAAGATGGGCGCAAGACACCTTAACGCCCATGTCGACTCTATGCTCATAGTAGGCCACATGAATGGCGTCTACGACGCCAAGGACCCAGTCATGGCCCAATACGTCGACCAGGCAAAGCTCCTTACCAAAAAATTCACAACCTGCACAATCCTCCACATCAACCGAAGTGGCAATAAAGAAGCTGACGCGCTCAGCAAGATGGCTTCCACAGCTTGGCCGCATATGGCCAAAGAGGTACGCATCGAAACCCTAGCTCAACCTTCAGTACCGCTTAGACAGGTTAATGTCACACAAACGGGCGCCGGGTCATGGATGACCCCGATTCAAGCATACCTGGCAACGGGCACCCTACCGCCCCAAAAGGCAGAAGCCCAAAAAATTCAATACAAATCCCAGCACTATCAACTCATGAATGGGATCCTATACCGACGCTCCTACCTCGGCCCACTCCTAAAATGCATGGATACCGCAACAGCCACCTCCCTCATAAAAGAAATCCACGAAGGCATATGCGGGATCCATGCAGGTCCAAGAATGGTCGTCGCCAAAATTATGAACGCAGGATACTACTGGCCAGGCATGCATCAGGACGCCGTCAAAATCCTGCGCACATGCTTCAACTGTCAACAACACGCGCCAAATACACTGCGCCCAAAAAACGACCTGGTCCAAGTTACGGCTGCCTGGCCATTCCAGAAATGGGCCATCGATCTGGTCGGCCCATTCCCAATGGCCCCTGGAAAGATACAATACCTCATCGTCGCCGTGGACTACTTCACAAAATGGGTAGAAGCCAAGCCACTCGCCTCGATCAGCACCGAACAAACCAAAAAATTCATCTGGGAATTCATCATCTGTCGCTTCGGCCTACCCATGGAGATCGTTACGGATAACGGAACACAGTTCACAGACAAAAAGCTCCAAACCTAGCTAACACAGCTAGGCGTCAGCCAGATTTTCACATCCGTCGCCCACCCCCAAGGCAACGACCAAGTAGAACTTATCAACAGGTCACTAGTCGAAGGCATCAAGACTCGCCTTGGGTCAAAGCGCACAGGTTGGGTAGATGAACTCCCACACGTGCTATGGGCACACCGCACCCTCACCAAGACCAGCACTGGCAAAACCCCTTTTAGCCTAACTTATGGCTCCGAGGCCGTAATACCCGCAGAAATAACATTCCCATCACCAAGGGTCCTCAACACCGCGCACACCGACAACGACAGAGAACTGCGCCTCAACTTGGATCTCTTAGACGAAAGACGTGACATCGTCGCCATACGCGAGGCAAACTACAAAAAACAATTGGAGCGATATTACAACTCCAAGGTCAAAAGCTGCGCATTCGATGTCGGCGACTACGTCCTAAGAGACAACTATGCCTCTCATTCTGAGCGCCTTGGAAAGCTTGCACCTAATTGGGAAGGGCCTTACAAAATTCAACAAGTAATAGGAAAAGGGGCATACGCGCTAGAAAGACTCGACGGCATACCCATACCTAGATCATGGAACGTAGCGCAGCTGCGCCCATGCTACTTGTAAACATTTCAGTTTTTCACTACACTACTCTACATGTAGGCGCAGAAGCCGAAAACTTTACTCCTAACTTATAAAGTTAATTTACTCTTCATAAAGATTCGACGCATTACTAGCTTATGAAGTTAATTTACCCTTCATAAACTTAACAAAAAATATATATATATATAAACCTTTCGCCCAAAATTGAGTAGTTAATTTACTCTACTCTACTCAACGGACGCTAAGGTTACTTACAATCTATGAAGTTAATCTACTCTTCATATATAAAGCAATCAATTACACGCAAACACATAAAGATGGAGCCAAAAGATCAACTTATCATTACAAAAAAGTCAACATTTACAAAGACAAGAAAAAGATAAACTACTGAGGAGGCTCATGGGCCGTCCCCGAAGTACCCGCCCCTCCAGCCCTCTCCTTCTCGGCGGGCTCACGTCCGACGCGATCAGACTCCTCCACCCAACGCTTGAACCTGGCAATAGGGTCAGGGTCTGCCAAACAATCTCTCACAACCTGCAGCACCGGAAACTCTATCTTCTCCAGCTTCTCAAGCTGCTCCATCAAAAGATGGTCAGTATTCACATCTTGAAATGGCTGCTCCTCGACCGGCGCCCCATCCTTGGCGGCCAGATAACCCTCCAGCCACCCACTATGAACGCCCGTTGTGCGCGCCGCGTCAACGACCTCAGCAACCTGCTCGCCCATCTTGGGCTCATTCCAACAGCGGTCAAACACCTACATATCAACAAAAGTTAAACTACGTAAGTCAACAAGAAGGACGAAACAAAGAAATAGCAAAATAAAAGGTAAACTTACCGCAGAAATCCCATCAGACATAACCCAGAGCGATTTCTCGCAGTACGCCTTCTGTGCATCCAACATCAGCGTCCTCTCAATCTGCCAAGCCTCCCGCTCCTTCACAAGGTCATTAACTTGACCTTCTAGCTCAGACACCCGCGTGGTCATCCTTACCACGTCGGCATCCTTTGCCTTAAGGTCACCCACCACCGTGGCATACTTAGAGGACAGTTCCTCTACCTCATTGGCCTTCAACGCCACCGCCTTCTTCTCATCAGCCAACGCTGCCTCAGCTTTCAGAACAAGCTGACAACGACGCTCCAACTCGGTATTAACAACCGCCGTCGATTTGGCCCAGCTCTTCTGCTTCTCCGCGGCATCAACATCCTTTTGACGCAGGTCGGACTCCAGTTTCCGAACCTGCTCCAAAAGACGCTTGCGCGCAGTCTCGTAGACTTCTTTCTCCCGGGCCAGAAGCTCGGCTTCACCCGAAACCGACGCCCGCTCATCTAAAAAGTCACCCTCTCCCCTTTGCAGGGCATACAAGTTTCACAGAGTCTGTGTTAAGTTCATACACATCTCTGAGAAGAGGGTGCTTCGGTCCTGAGACCGGTGATGCGCACGCTCGGCTGGCGGCAACGCATAACTGACAAACTCCTCAGCCACAAAGGGGTTGAGGAATCGACAGCTTTCGGTTATACGCCATCCAGGCGTATAAACCGGAGCGTCCAGCCGAAAGGCAGGACCACTCGAAGACGCCACCACGCCTTCAGTCTTCTTCATCTTCGGGTCATCAACCCCACCACCCAGAAAAGACGCCTCCAGCACATCCTTCTCGCTCAGATCAACAAAAGGGGGCTCGGTCAGCGACCCCTCACCACCTTGAGCACCCATCCCTTGGGCCTGCTCCTTCTTGATTCGCACCAAGTCCTCGTGTTGCTTTAACAACACCAGGTGGCGCTCCTCCTCCTCTTTAGCAGCCAGCTCGGCCAAGCGCGCCTCCTCAGCCCGCTTCTGCTGCAGCTCCACTTGCAGAGCCCGCGCTTCATCTTCCTTCTGCTTCGCAGCGGCCTCAGCAGCACGCTTCTCCTCCTCAGCCTTGCGCATCGCCTGCTCTTGACGCGCAGCCTCAGCTTGAGACTGCTCCTCCTCCAACTTTTTCTTTCGTTCCTCCTGATACTGTTTCACAGATGGAGGAATCGAACCTACAAATACACAAAAAACAAAGTCAAAACCACAAAGAAATAGGCGAGAAAAATGCAAAAAGAAGCGTCACACACAGGCGGGGGGGGGGGGGGGCAACATCACCGCTCCTCGTCGCCGCCCGCTTCGGAGATGGACCACCGGCCACATCCTCTTCCACAGCCTCCGGATGTTTATGCTTGTGACCTACAAATAAGGAACAAAACACTCAAGCAAATATAACAAAAACCAGAAGCACAAGGGCGGCAAAATAGACAGCAACACTTACTCTCAGTAGCCAGGCCCTCAGCACCGCTGGCTTCACCAGTCGTTTCACCACCTTGCACCCCGGCCGCCGACGCACTCCCTCCAGCGCCACCTGCAGAGCGACGTGGACGATGAATTAGACCAGATGATGACCCACTAGACTCATCGTCTGACAGAAAAACGTAATCCACCCCGGCCGCCGTTTTCACAGACAACGGCTCAGGGTTGATAAGGAAACCCGCTTCAAGGTTAGAGGGCGCACCTTCCATCGGGCCGGTGAACAGAAAGTTCTCCACCAACAGCTCCAACTCTGAAACGCCCCCATCAGGCACCGCCACATACATGGTCTTCACGACACGAGCGGCAAACGACTCAAACACCAGCTCACCTACCATCAAAAAACAACAGACATCAGAATAACAAAACATCAATAAAACTTAGTGGCAACAGAGGTACTCACCTTCAGCAGAGAGCGGCCCACCATCGCCCGCTGGACGCACATTATACCCTTCCCTAACGCCCAGGCGGCTCAAACCCAACAAACAAAGGATCCCTTCATCCAGCTTATCCAAGTCATCTAGACGACTGGGATGCGCGCACAGGTCTTGAAACCACTCTTCTTCATGAAAATCCTTCATCACCTCGAAGAAAGGCACTTTCTGCCCAGCACGAAGATCCAACCGCACCATTTCTACCGGAATCACCTCCTTCTTCACGAAGAAGCACCTCTTCCACTCCCGAAGAGTCTTAGGTGAACTCTTCGGTATGATCAAACTCACACTCTTCGACCTCTCCACGAAGGATACCCACCCAGTTTCCTTCACCTCCAACTTGTAGAACACATTGAAGTGTTCAAAAACCGGCTGCCTCCTCAACGACCGGCAGGTGGCCTCGAAGTGCATGACCCTCATCACCCCAAAAGGGCTCATCTGAGATACATGCACCCCATACCTCTGAAGAACATAGATGAACTGGGACACCGGCAGCCGGAATAACCCCTTCTGAAAATATGCCTCATAAAGACATATTTTCCCCTCCGGACAGTCAACCGGAGTCTGCCCCTTCGCCGGCAGCTCCGGGTCCCACTCTCTGAGAATATTGAATTTCTTGACCAAAGACCTGAACTTGTCTTTGGACCAAGAAATCTGGGCATCCTGCATGGACAGTTCAACCTTCTTATCTTCAGATGACATCGTCGAAAAAAGGAAAATAAAAATTCTGTTGATCGGAAAAGATAAATTTCGCCGGTGATAACTTGAAGAAATTTTTCGGAAAGTGAGAATGAAAGGTATGAAGGACTAGAGACGAGTATATATACCCATCGCATTTAATGCAGGTCATCATAACCGGCAGGCTTTTCGCGCAAGGGTCCAATCACAGACGGACACGTCGCACAGCCCACGTGACCAAAACGGCCCACGCGTCGCGTGTGGCTCACTCGCGAGACGGTTGTTCTACCCCAGCTGGCAACCGATGCCGATGCTTGACACGTGTACGCCCACGTTCAAAACCACCATAAACAGCTGTCCTCATTCACTAGATGCATGACACGTGGCGGTCTAGCAACTCAACAGTCACAGTAACTGTCAGACACGTTCTCCAAGGCAGGTGTACCAACCGTCAGACACGTCTTTTCAAATTCAAAACATTCCCGCCTTCAATTCACACAAATTCCAAAGAGACAAATTCAATGCGGAGTAAATGCAGGCGCAGACAACGACAAAAAACCACTTTTCACAACTTCTGGCCGTGCAAACAGGCCCAACGCCTTTCTTGGCTCCCCGCCTACGCGCCAGATAGAAAATTTTGAAAAAATACATTTTCACAACTTCTTGCCGCGCAAACAGGCCCAATGCCTTTCTTGGCTCCCGCCTACGCGCCAGACAGAAAATTTTGAAAAAAAAAAATACATTTTCACAACTTCTGGCCGCGCAAACAGGCCTAATGCCTTTCTTGGCTCCCTGCCTACGCGCCACATAGAAAATTTTGAAAAAAAATACATTTTCACAACTTCTGGCCGCGCAAACAGGCCCAATGCCTTTCTTGGCTCCCCGCCTACGCGCCACACAGAAAATTTTGAAAAAAAAAAAAAAAATACATTTTCACAACTTCTGGCCGCGCAAACAGGCCCAATGCCTTTCTTGGCTCCCCGCCTACGCGCCAGACAAAAAATTTTGAAAAATTATCATTTTTACAACTTATGGTCGCGCAATCAGGCCATACGCCTCTCTAGGCCCAACGCCTGCACCAGACGCCTATCTAACTCATAGGTCCCACAATAAACGCGCATCCCGTCATACGCTCACAGCTTGATCACTGTGCGCGCACCAGTTGACGAAGGTCATACAAAAAACACACATCCACTTTGGTACATGAAAACCCAGTGACGACTGGATGTCACTCAAAGTACACTTGTGAAATCAAGTCCAGCACTCCCCTACCAAAGGTGCATGCAAGCACTGGACTGGGGGGACTTGAAGGGATATGGTATCAAATCATTACAAATACCATATCATCGCCCACCTAGAACAGGCTTCGCCAGACGCCCATCCGCCCGTTCTACGTCAGCGGATCGTTTAGCGCCCATCCGCCCATTTTACGTCAGCGGAACATCTGGCGTCCACTAGTCCGTTCTACGTCAGCGATGCATCTGCCGTCTGACGCGAGCATTAAACACTCGTTCTACGTCGACGGAACGTCTGGCGTCCACCCGCCCGTTCTACGTCAGCGATACGTCTGACGCCAGGCACCAGCTTTACCAACATACCTCAAGGCTTCCTCAGCAAGCTATACCAACACAAGTGGAAGATACCTTTTTGGGCAGCCTCGGGACTCACCCCTGCCCCAAACAAAATATCTCTAACACAGCAGGCGGCCCGTCAGAGTTCCTCTCCAATCAGAGACTGCTCCCAGTCTGACGAACAGAAAGGACGACGACGTGGCAGCCTCCCAGCCAAGACATCTTCCTGACAAGGCAGACTTTCTCAACCCACCTCGAAGTCCAAGAAAGGCGTAACTGTCCACCGTCCTTGATCTACCAATGGGCGGGCACCACGTGTCCACCGCCTATCAGCGTCCATTCACTGGGCGCCACCTATACAGTCGTCAGGACGGTAACATCCCCCCTTAGTGTTTTACTTTCTCCTTTTTACCAAAACCCACTTGCACCAAATGGGTTTAAGGACTTGGGCCGGATTATGGAGACACCTCTACCTGGGCCGGGCCCCATTAAGGGTAGAGGATGGGCTGAGAAAGTAGGATATCCAGGTACTATAAAAGGAGGAGCTCCTTCTCCTTTTATTGGATCTAAGATCTCACATACTTTCACTCAAGAAGCATACGAACTCTTTCGTACCTTCTTCAACCCTTTGTTTATTTTACTAACTTTTAGAGGCTCGGCTCTTTTAATTGGTAGTCTCTTAATTCCTTGGTCTTGTTCTTAGACCCTCACGTATTTTTATAAAGACACTCTCTTTTATAAAATACCGTAGAACCACCCACTGGGTTAGCGCGTGTTCGGTAACCTGTATTCGTGTTTCTTCAGTAGCATTTATGTTAGAAACGTCTAATTTAATGCAACTGTGGTGGATCATAATATTATATATAAAATAGTGTTATTAATCCAATTAAATATTATAATTTGCGCCTATAAATTTAGTTTGAATCTTAGATCATCATTCATCACAACTCTCTCCATCTTCTTTGCATTCACAAACTCATAATCATGGTTAAGCTTATCCAATCACGTTTATTCACCATCTGTTTATGTTTTGTTATATTAGTTACTGGTAACGAGGGTATGTTCTAATCTATAAACTTATATCATATACATGTATTTCTTAGAGCATCCGGAGTGGTGGGGGAGTGGCGTGGAAAACTCCCTTCAAGCCCTCTACACCACCCCTGTTGGGCATGGAAGGGGGAGGAAGCCTCTTGGGCGGGAGAATTCCGAATGGCGTGGGGGCGGTCTTGCTTGTTTGTGATTGGCTGCAATAATTTTTACTTTAACACACACAATAATAATATTTCTTCCCCCCTCTGCCCCCTTTCACTCCTCAAAATTTTCACCTTTCACACATAGACCTCACAAGTGCCACATGTCGCTTCATCCCCCTCTTTCCCACCTTCCACTCCTTATAGTCTTAGACTATAGGGAGTGGAGGAGAGGGGGGGGGGGGGGGGGGGGCGGTGAAGCGCTATGTTGCACTTGTAGGACCTATGGAGGGGGGGGGGGGAGGAATTGTGGGGAGTGAAAGGGAGAGGGGGGAGGTATATTATTATTATTATTATTATTATTATTATTATTATTATGTGTGTTAAAATTAAAAAAAAAAAAAAAAAAAGAAAGGACCAATTACAACCCACCTAGCATGCCCCCACGCCCGTCGGATTCTCACCCGCCCCACCTCCCCCCTCCTACACGCCCCTGTGGGGCGATGTTCCCCACATGAAAACCCTTCCCACACCATTTCCCCGCCCCACTCCCTCTGCTCTTAGAAAAGGATGTTAGTATCATTAAAACCACCATATCTTATCATTTTCGTGAAAGAGTTCACCAACTTAATATTGCAATATTAAAATTTTACTTGTCAAAAATTGTTTAGAAGAATGACTCGTTACCTCTTAAATATATCACATTTTGATAAATTGATCGACATTTAAGTTTTTTTTTTTTTTTTCAAATTTAAATTATATAATTTTATATTGACGAATTTAAAGGGTAACTAGTTCTTATTGTGAAAACAGGCTTGGGTTCGAGTCCTGATCCCGACCGGTTTTACCGACTATTTCACTGTCGTGCCTTCGGGCGGGTGAGTGGTCGGGTTTTCCCGGGAATTGGTGGCAATTGGTAGCCCGGGTACTCTCGAGTACCTGATTCGTCAAAAGGGTGCCCGATAGTGCTCGGAATTGATTCGTTAGCCGTTCAAAAAAAAAAAAAAACATGAATAGCTTTATCGACTTTAATATATGCATAAATGAGTTGACTTATCGACTTTAATATATCAAAAATTCATTGAGGGACTTTTTCGTGTTTTTGGACATTGATTGAGACTTTAATATTCAAAAGGTAATTAGGATTCATACACCCTTTATTTAGGATTCATACACCCTGGCTCACATCACTTACCAATAGTAGGCTGCCACATACCCAAAAATGTGATGTCACACCCCAGAATGTGACGTCACATAGTGTATGAATCCTAGAACCCATTCCAAAATTATGTTGATGAGTTTTTCTAACTTTATGATATTTACTGACCCTAAAAATGTTTTTTTCTTTCAAATTTTGTAGCATATATAAGTGATAATGATAACATTTTAACGGAGGGAAATTCAGAATCCCCATGGTGTGTTAGGCGTTGTTGGGAAATGATTGTCGAAGGAAAACGCCAATATTGTTGTTGTCGTGATAAGCATTGGTGCAACGAGACTATGGAGCATTGTCAAGAAAGATGTAACAAGCGTGCAAAATGTCACAATTGTTAAACAACTGAAAGGGTAATTTGATATAGTAAAATGTTAAGATGTTGATTGTTGACAAAGTAAAGCATCTTTTATTTTGTCTATATAATTCCACTTCAATTTATTTTGAAGTTGTTTCTTGTCTTCTTGCATGTTTGCATTACAAACAAATAAGAACATATGTGTGCTTGTTCACATGTTTAGCTTTAACCGATCCCTGGCGAGATTGTGCTCTTACAAATTAAGCAAAATCTATGAGTTACGGTAGTGGTGAAGCTCTACTAGCAATTCACATAAAATATTATAAACACGACAGTTAAACAAATGGTTTTTTTTTTTTTTTTTCATAAGTTTACAAAATGATTGTATTATGTTCGTTAGTAATATTGTAAATGAACAATTCATGTGTATCTATACTACTTGTAAGTTGTAACACTCCACCTCCGTTAGGGTTGACGTGTCACTTTTACAGTAATCAAAACTCAATACATCAACTTATTCACGACAAAACACTAAATTCTTTTTACAATTTAAAACATACCACGATACAAAACAACAATAGTTTAAATAAAAAACATTGAGAGAACTAGAAAACTCCTAATTAAATGAACAAAAATTAATAAAAAAATCATAACTCAAATTTTAAGTAAAAAACTAGAAAATTAGTTTAGAGCTTATCTTTCCCACGTCATTCCCGTTAAAAAAAACAAATAAAAAAAATAAAATAAAAAAACACTACTACATATGTGTAGTATAACCCAAATAGCTAAATCCCACATCCCAACCCTACCCCACCAAAAAACCTAATTCCACCTTACCCATACCCCAAAACTTAAACCGTTCAACCTAAACCCACCCCACCCACCGCCTACCAAAAAACCTAACCCTTCACCCACCACAACAAAAAACCTAAACCCACCCCCCATCTCACCCCTAAAACCTAAACCTTAGAAGCTAAACTAAAAAAAAAAAAAACCTAAAAGCTAAACAAAACCAAAAAGCTAAACTAAACAAAAAAACTAAACCCTAAAGCTTAACCGGACATTTACTACGTATGTGCATTAGAATTCACCTTTTTTTTTTTAATTTAAGTAGGAGTTCTTGAGTTCTCTCCCTAACTATCTGTTTTATGTGTTTTGTATTGAACCTTCCAACAAGGTTGAGTTGGAAGAACCGTAGGAACTTCAACGTAAAATGTGAATTTTAAAAAAAAATTACACACTGACGTAAAAACGGTTAACTCCGCCATAAAAAAATTTGAATTTTTTTTACGATGGTTTTACACTTTACGATGGTTTTACACTGGTGTTAAAAAACCAGCACACCAATGTTGACTTTTACATTTCTATTAAATATTTTATTCTTTAATTTACAACCACACATTCCTTTTTTAGTAAATTAAGTGTGTGGATATATAAAGGTATAGGTTCGTGTACAAAGTGCATTTTTCGTACAAAGTCTGAGAAGTCTATGTAGTCATTGTGTTTTAACTTTCGGCTATGATGTTTTCGATTCCTTTTGCATTGTATTATATAGAAAAACATTAAACGTAACAATTTAAAACACAATAAAATGTATTATAGACATGAAATTTAAACGTAAAAAGTATTGTAGAAAAACTTTCGCCTAAAATTTTGTGTTTTTCCTGTACAAAATGCACTTTGTACAAGAACCCCACCCTACACACACACAAACACACACACACACACACACACACACACACACACACACACACACACATATATATATATATATATAGTGGAGAGTTCAAATTAGAAGAAAATGTATTTTGGGAAGAAAAAGAACTAATTTTAACCAATAAGATCTCCTCTATATAATAATTGTATTTAATGTAAAATAAATGATTATTTTTTTTTTTGTAACTCCCCTAAACTAGTTAAATTAATGAAACTCAAAATACAATTTCAAAATTGTTGGATCATAAAGCTTGTTAGCTAAACTGTTTATCAAAGATTCTTCTATGAACACTTGTAAATATTTATCAAAGTTAATTGCACAGCGGAATATAATAAGTGTTCTAAGTTAAAGTATCACTTTTAACAGAAGTTATTACTCCCCCTTGAATGTAGAATGTTGAACTAAAGCAGTTAATGAGAATTTAAGCAGTTAATGAATAAAACAGTAATAAGTTGCTTTGAAATGATTCTCAAATATATTAGAAATGTTACTGCAAAAGCTTGTCTAAAATAGAGGGATGAACTCATCTATTTATAGACTATGTAATACGTACAAGAGAAGTATTTAAACAATTGTAATAATACTACAGCAGACTGTAGTATTGGAACTTGTACATAAAGTAGCAAATACTAATATAATACTAAAACTACTAAAGTATAAGGCGGTGGGAAGCTTCTATCAGAAGTACTGATGAGTACAAACTTCTGATGAGTATTCTTTAGAAGTTGTTCTTCAGATGTTTGTCTGGTTCATCTTTCAGAACTTGTCTTCAGTACTTTGTATAAGCTTTTTCAGTACTTGTCTTCTTCTTCTTCTTCAGCAGTTTCTACATTTTAACAAAATATGCAGAATATAATTAAGACTAAGGATCAAAACTGGCTTTGTCAATCCTCTTTGATCTTACAATCTCCCCCTGGATTGATGAAGCCAAAACCTTATCTATTCTTTATTGTCTTTCTTTCTGCAATAAAGTATTCTCCATATCTCTCTGACCATGGAGATCTTGAGCTGGTGAGCTTGTTGTCAGTGAGGAGTGGTCCCTGTTCTGGTACAAGATGTTGATTTGAAAGAAGGTCATCAGTTGAAAGATTCTTCAGTTCATCAATGCTTTTGAAGATCTTGTAAGAACAGTCTCCTCTTGTGATCACCACTGAGTTTGAGGCATGAATGAAGGACCATTTCACTATCTTTGCCTTAGACTTATGTGACATCCGTCACCTCCATCTTTAATCAATTGTCAAATTTAGTCCCTATACTTTTCAACGTTTTCAAATTTATTAAAACATGAGTTACTTTTAAATCGAAAATTTAAATGCTTACTGAATTTGTGAAGTTTTTTGACGAAACTTACGAAATACAACCTTAATTAGTTATTTGATAAGTTAAGATAAAAGGTTTAAGTTCTAAAAAGTTTTGGATTAATTAAAGTTAAAAGTAACTTAAGTTGGTTAGTTGACATCATATTATTTTAGATTTCATTGCGAACCTTGTTATATACGTTTTATTGTAAAATTTCTAATAAACTGGTCAAGGGAAGTTGGAAAACATCAAAGTTTTACGAGGGAAAGTGATAAAACGTAAAGAATATTATGTAAAGCTTATAAAAGATGAAAAAAAAATATAGTTTAAAAGTTTTAAAAATCTTTTTAGTTAAAATTAATTAACTTTGGTGTAGTTTTTATAAGAAAACAAGTGACTAAACTAACCAAATTAACTTGAGGGACTAGATTTGGCATTTTTCAAAGTTTAAAAGAAACCAAAAAAATCTGTTTTGGCCCCCAGTTCGCTGACCGTTTTTCCGGCGGCCGGAATTGGTCTCCGGCGACCATTAATTGGTCGATTTCATGCATTTTTGTTCGATTAATTGATGGGTTTACGTTTCTCCACTTAAACCTTACGTTTTCCCTCTCTTAAATGGGTTAAAAACGCGTTTTATTTCACTCTTGAAACCGGGTTTTTAATTGTAACCGCCGGAATTATTAAGCTTGATGAAACGCCACTTTTAGAAGTCCATTATATAAACTAAGCTTAGCATTAGGTTTCTGCGCTCATTCCCTTCAAAACCCACAAAAAAACCTCAAGTAAAAACGCTCAGAAAGCTTTCAATTCGTGAAACTTGGTTCGGTTCTTGAAGCCTAAATTCCGATCAAGTTACATATTGTTAGTCCATTATTTTGATGCCATTTTACTTCTTTAATCATGTCCTTTAAAAGCCCTCTTGATTTGGGTTCTAATCTTTACGAATTGAAGGTTTCTAAAAATGTAGGGTTAGGGTTTATAGGATGAGGAAGAAGATGAAGTTAAAAGTTTGTATAAATATTATTTGGCTTGAAAGAAAATAACATTATGGTATTGTGGTGTAATGGTTAACATGGGATTGTGTTGCACAAACACCTCAGGTTCGAGTCCCCCTGCAGCCACGATTTTTCTGCTTCCCTTTTATTTTATTTGGTTATTTATTTATTTATTTTATCAATAATTATAAATACATTAGCTATAATCCTATAATATTCCTAGAAAATTCATTTTCACTCCAAAAAATTATTAAAATTTAGGTGAAACATCTTGACATCCTAAAGAAAATTATCATATCTTTATTTTCTGGAAAATAAATTATTTTCGTATTTTTCTTGATTTAAATTGTTTTAAACATAATTAATTGGTTAAAAATTCATTTTAAATGATTTTAGCCTCAAAATTTCCGAGGAATTATTTTTATGTATAATAAACTGAAATAAAATTTAATTTCTCAAAAAATGGTTGATATTTTTATTTTTTTTTACTATTTTAATCATTAAAACACTATTTAAACTCATTAAATATGTTTTAAATACAAATAAACTGAGAGAATTATGGAAATATTATTTTCACTATTTCACATCAGAAAATAATCATTTTTCATACAAATATCATTTTTGGATCATATCTCGTAATATCTATTCTATTTATATTTAATTAGATATAATAAATTGTTTAGTTAAATATTAATCATAAAATCTGTTTTGTGGATATTTATCTATAAAATAGAAAATGTTCTTAAGCGTGGGAGACATAAGGGTTTATATGTTTAACGGATATTTAATTTTAAATCGTGATATATTTATTTCAAAACCTATTGTTCAAGTTACCATTAAAAAATTTCATCTTCCCTACACAAGTCTAGCAAACCCTAATGCCTTAGATTTTGGATGCCTTAGACTTTTAAGTCATTTTACTCATTAGTATTCTTATATATATATATATATATATATATATATATATGTTGAGTTCTTCAAAATTCATAATCCTTTATGACAAACTTTCTTGGAATTTACACTTAGCGAAACGGTGAGTATGTCTAACCCCTGTTTACTGTTTTACTCTTTTGGGGTGACTCATATACCATTATTATTAAACTTACGTATATTCTTTATAAAGCAATGTGCGCATTGATATGTTTTGTGTGAATTGTATGAACGATTTGTCAAAGTCATTAACCTTTGGGCCGCACCTAAGAATGAGTAGTATTACAAATTATATCCCTTGATTGACTTACGTGAACGAGTTACGTCCTTGGTCATTGTTATGGGTTTTATTGAACGATGTATGAACACTTGTTGAACGATGTGAGGCTTGCTTTTGACCCTTTTACATATTAAAAATATCATAGCACATAAAATTGCAAAGCACTTTTCTACTATATGTATTCAAACAAGGGTATGCTCACCAATACATTTTGTATTGACAAAATTATTTTCGTACATGTTTCAGGTTGTTATGAGATCACTTTTATGCTTTCAGAACTTAGACTTAGATTTGGATTTATTGTATTTCAGTTTAGATTGTTAATTTTTAATTGTTGTACATTTGTATAACATTTCAATGTAATAAGCTATTCGATTCAATGTATTAAAATTTACACTGTAGTACCATGAGCTATTGAGCAATCGTCACTATGTGACACCTCGATGTTTCCGCCATCGGTTGGGGTGTTACATATTGGTATCAGAGCCATGGTTATAGGGAATTAGGTTATTAGAATGCCTTTTAGCCTAGTCTATAATTAAGCTTACATTCACGAGTCCTCTCGTGTATATTTCTCTTTATTCTTATATTTTGTTTTAAGATATTTTCGCTATGATTCTTTCTCGTTATTCTTTTGGTGTTTTGTTTGGAGAAGAAGACACTCGTATTTCACAAACGAAACGATATCACCAAGTTAGGAGTGGCATCCATACCTTGGAGATTAG
Organism: Ambrosia trifida; assembly: GCA_028751855.1. Lineage (NCBI taxonomy): Eukaryota > Viridiplantae > Streptophyta > Magnoliopsida > Asterales > Asteraceae > Ambrosia > Ambrosia trifida. The sequence goes on along the minus strand of CM054128.1, from coordinate 55,320,552 downwards.
TTTCACTCCTTTATATGTTATACATCTTTGGAATATATCTTTGGGATAGGAGTGACATCCACACCTCAAAGAGTATTTCCTCCAAAAAGAAACTTAACCACTAAGCTGGGAGTGATATCCTTAACTTAGTGGCTGGTTTCACTTCACTGTAATTTTCAATTTTGAAATACATCTTTGAGTTAGGAGTGAAATCCACATCTCAAGGATATATTTTTGCATCTCGTTTTTAATCTCGCTAATGTTTTGGAATTCATATATCGTGATGGGAAACGTGCAATCTGGAAGGGTGAGCGCCTGTATCCTGAGTTTTCTGTCTAGGCCTGGTATATCGTATAAATCCCAATCTGCCGAGGGACCCGTATATCTACTTGGGAAATCTTGGGATGAGCATTCACTTATAGGCTAAAGGACGACCCCACAAGTCACTAGGAAATTTCAAATACTTGAGTTAGTCAAAGTTGCATATGGAAACAATTCCAATGTTTTATATCATTCATAATTATGTTTGTTTATCATTTGAAGACTCAATTTAATCACTTGATGTTTCATATGCCATTATTCATTGATCATTCGCTTTTGGATTCCTTATCATCATTATTAAAACTTTTTGTTCCTTATATTATCGCATTAAAGCTTACACTATTCCACTTATGCTTTGTGACTTTTACACTATAAGGTATTACTCTTTTTGCGTTAAAACATTTTTACCCATGACTTAAGTTTTAAACTCTGCGTTTAACTTCGACCACATCCCGATTTTAGGAATGTTGCGTCATCATATAGTTAAAAATGAACATGGTTTCCCAAACTTAATATTCAACCTGTTTTATATCTTCATGTTTACAAACTTACTGGATCGAAGTCACAGTATATCCCTAAATTATGACTTTTGTACCGGCTTATGCACCCACAATACTCTCAACACAATATATCCTCATATACCTAACACCAATATAGCTACACCCAGTCTCCTAAGCCATAGCCAACTACCATTAGTTAGCACTTCTTAGTTAGATTAAACTCATACATAAATGCCTACCTACACGATACGCACTAGTACACTACTCTCTAAAACGATTAACTTGGCAACTTATTCTGTATGTCTTTTCACAAAGCCTATTCGCCAGGTTAGTACACATTTTTTTATACACCTTGTGCCTTGAAACAAGTAGCCCGCTATGAGCCTGAAGAGATGCCTTAACGATCCTTACAAATAAACTATCATTCAATGTATAAATTTCGTAAAAGTTTGACAATTAAAAGGTTTCACGTTTACCCAGTCCTAACGGGTAACACTTACATTTTCTTAACATTTCATAACAATTAAATTTTTTTTGACTTTTCAACCTACAAGTTAAAGGAATGTTTAAATACAGAAAATTCTATTTTCCAAAATTCGCCAAGGCATCTGGGATCATTCACAACCTCGTACATGTCCTACCTATACCTTTCAAATATCATCAAGAAGATTCAACTCAATCCTTATCATTTTCCTTGCTGTGACTCGATCTTCTTTTCAAAGCTTGAAATATGTTTTCAGAAATGTTATATAATTGTAAGCTTTTCGTGCAATACACGTTAGTTTTTATCATTCACACCATTTTTAAATCTTGAAACACATTTGATTTATATGGTTTCCTCTTCCATTTTATAAACTTGTTTTGCATATTTACAAGTCAAATGTAAACATTCTTGTTTCCATATAACGGATCCAATATATGTTTTCGGGAAAAGAAACTTGCGATTGATAATATGCCATATGATAATTTTCAACTTGACTTCTTGTAAACACATGAAGGTGTGTACGTACGAAATCTTTTCATGTGAAGCTGTTTTGAATCTAAAACATTCTTCGATTTCTAAAAAGTTATTCTCATACATTACTACTATTCTTTCAACTATAATTTCGAGTAAACTACGAAAATTTATCTTTTTACACTTACACTCTCCCAGTCGCAAGACTTTTGTTCTAAATATTAGACATATCCTTATCGGAATATTGCTAAGCGTCTTTTATCATATAGTGCATATTTTTAAACGCTCATGCCAGTAGACTATACGTCTGTTCTGCGCATTTTCATTTGCAGTAAATTTCATTACTTTATTCTTACACCATTTTATTTATAGTTATGTTCGCGTATTACCTTATTTACGGTTATTCTCGCACTATTTATTAACAGTTATTCTTACATCATTGATTTTGAACTTTGATTCAACTCATTTACTCTTATTTTGCGTAATCATGATTTACTCGATTTATGTTATATCATTTTTTCAATTGAAATTTTATGCTATACTTATATACTTACATGAACACTTATTTTGTATGCATATTTTTCCTGTTTTGAGCAAGAACCTATTATACTTATTATTTTGTGTACAACACCATGGTCAATAAACATACGAATTAATAAACTCGTATGAGATCTAAGCCAGTGACCATGTATGACTCGGAAAAGAGTATTCATCTAGTCCGAGGGGAACGGGGTAATCCTCAGAGTTTATCAATATGGGTGTTTAGAGCCCCACGATGTGAACAAAATTTACCGGTTAAGGGTGAATCCGAAAGGTGAAGGACCTCTAACCATGTCTTATACTTACACATTATTCTCATTACGGTTAAAGGGTGAACCCAAAAGGGAAGGACCTCTAACCATGTCATGATTGAACATTACTTCATTACAGTATCTATTACTTAACACGTTTTGGTTGCACACATTTGTTTTTTGTATCATGTATGATATTGTTATGGAAAAGCATAACACCCTAGTGTAAGGTAAATCGATGATTACGGTCCGGAACGCAATCATGGGTTTACAGGTACATGGGGGTGGTGTGTGATTCTACTTAGGCTATTGGTGGACAATCAGTACGAATCCAAGGTATCAGTAGTGTGGTGGGTTAGCTGCGGTACACCCTATATATAAACACCAACGATACTGCGGGAGCGGACTAGGAGTCTGATCGATAACCTAACCCATTAATTTCTATTTGCATTTCGGGCTATTTAATAGCGTTGGGCCCGACCCTTTTAATAGATCGTTAACCAACGGCTATCATTTTCTTTTTCTCTTTAGTCAAGAAATTTTTTACACAAGCTTAAATTCGTCTTCCTAGAGTATTTCTTTTGACCACACACACAAAAAGCTTAATTCCTGTATACACTTACACTCACACTCTTGGTTATTTGATTCTTGTTGCATACCTTAATAAAGTTCAGTCAGAAACCTCTCTAAAGTAGGGGAGACTCTTTCATCAGTGCCTCTGCCCTCACCCATTACACATTCCCAAAACCTTTCTCATTTAAACTCTCAACTTTCTAACTTGGGTCAACTATCAAAGATTTTGAAACTTTTACTTTGGATATTAGACAACTATTTTAAATTTTGTCGAATCATAAATGATGAATTTAAAAAAAAAATCTAGTTGACTTTTACAACGCTTTTTGTCAAAAACGCGTTTTATTTCACTCTTGAAACCGGGTTTTTAATTGTAATCGCTGGAATTATTAAGCTTGATGAAATGCCACTTTTAGAAGTCCATTATATAAACCAAGCCTAGCATTAGGTTTCTGCGCTCATTCCCTTCAAAACCCACAAAAAAACCCCAAGTAAAAACGCTCATAAAGCATTCAATTCGTGAAACTTGGTTCGGTTCTTGAAGCCTAAATTCCGATCAAGTTACACATTGTGAGTCCATTCTTTTGATGCCATTTTACTTCTTTAATCATGTCCTTTTAAAGCCCTCTTGATTTGGGTTCTAATCTTTACGAATTGAAGGTTTCTAAAAATGTAGGGTTAGGGTTTATAGGATGAGGAAGAAGATGAAGTTAAAAGTTTGTATAAATATTATTTGGCTTGAAAGAAAATAACATTATGGTATTGTGGTGTAATGCTTAACATGGGATTGTGTTGCACAAACACCTCAGGTTCGAGTCCCCCTGCAGCCACGATTTTTCTGCTTCCCTTTTATTTTATTTGGTTATTTTTTTATTTATTTTATCAGTAATTATATATAAATTAGCTATAATCTTATAAGGCATGCATACATATAAATCGCATAACACATGTTAGTGGGAGTTCTTGAATGTTCATTGTGATTTGATGATGATGATGGTTGTTAGTAATCATAATTAGGGTTTTTATATGATAATATATGTGTTTGATCATGATAATATGGATTATGCATGTGTTAGAGATTTTTATGCATAACTAGGGTTTATGAATAATTTGGGATGCAAGTTTCAGTTTTTGGCAGATTCATTAGGGTGTTTTGTAGGGTCTGTATCTTGATGTTAAATTGATTGTTTTGATGATTTCCTTGAATAATTGTATTATACATGATCTTAGCTTTTCATAATGGGTAAAACCATATGATTTGGATATCGTTTGAATAGTTTTTGGAATTTTATTTGATTAAAGGTCATATCAGATTTTCGGAGTTATAAATTGGGTCAACTTTAAACGGGTATAACTCGAGTTTTACAAAGAATTAAGTTATGAAATTTGGACAGAAGGTCAATATTGGAGAAACCTGCCTTTTCCAATTGGATTCACCTCTTTTGGGTGAATACAAAACTTTTGGAAATTTTTCTACTAAACTGACCTGTTGTGGAAATTTTCTGGACATAGCTGTGTTGTACGAATTTTTATAATTTTTGTGTTCGGTTTTGAGACGAAAACAAAATATGTGTTGTTAAGAGAATCCCAAAGAATATTCAGTAAAAATTTGGGAGTTTAATTCATTGATTAAGTATTTTAAATAAATTAGTTTTCATGGCGCATAATCTGTCCTAAAAACGCAGATTGTATATTATGTGTTTATGTGACTATTTGGAGTCTTATATAGTATGTATTTGACATGAACTTACATGGATACTTATAGGAGATGTGTATAAGGTATAAATCCGATAATAATCATTATGATCACCAAAGGGATACGTAGGACTTACTTGTGCATGTAGAGTCATTAGGTGTCACTACACGATTTGAACTCTAGAAGTTTTGGACAAACGAGTTGCATGATGTGTTGGTTATACACGTATACTCACCTAGTGACACTTGTAATAGGGAGTCGGTAGCTCGTTACTGTTTGAGGGATTTGGATCATTCACGTGCAACCTAAGGTGAGTTTCACTACTTTTTCTCAAAAGCATGTGTCTTGGGTGGAGACAACTTTGGTAAACGTTTTCTAGTCCAGTTTGGGACTACTCAGGTTTGACTCCTTGTGTGGGTCGGGTTTACGATTCCTTGTGTGGATCGGGTTTTTGATCAGTTTAAAACTTATTGGTCCTTTTTGAACTAAACACTCTACCATTTGGAAAGTCCTTGCATATTATTGGGTTAATCGCTGGAGGCGAACGGGGTATTAGTTCATAGCGCTATTAGGTTGTGTAGCAACCTCATGCCTGAGGTGCTTGAGGCACGGGCATGAACTTCTAACCACATTTGAGAAATGGTGTTGATAGACACCAGTTATTGAGGCAAATTATTATGTTACTAAAGGTGTCCCAATAATTCTTTTTAGTTGCAATGAGTGGGTTAGCTACCCCTGACACGCTTAAACTGATGACACTTGAATATTTTTGTCTGGAGGACCTACGTTTTTATTTGGTTACGTGGTTTTGGAAACAAGTGTATTTACAAATTCATTTACTTTACCTTGTGAACTCACCAACTTTATGTTGACACACGCTAGCATGCTTTTGCAGGTAACTAGGTATGGAGCATGACTAGGACATGCATCATGTTATGTCATGGGATCATAAACATTTAAACTGCTTTTGATATTTAATTACTTACCTATGGTTTTGGGCACGGTGTTTTACGCAGACTTTTATTTGAACTGTTTTGTTATTCGCTTCCGCTATACTTAAACTAGTTTGGTTAAAACTTTTTAACTTGGTTTTACAATAACGACTAAATGGTTTGGGCATTTAGAGTCGTTCATGTGACTTATGGCTATGGGATCCTGGTTTGTCATGCGCCTCGCGGTATAAACTCCGCAGTGGAAATTTGAGGGTGTGACAGATTGGTATTAGAGTCATTGGTTATAGTGAACTAGGATTTGCATCTAGTCTATAATCATCATAGCATAAGTATTAGTACACTCATTATTCTAAGCACACCACTTATTATTTCTTGGATACCTATACCGATCTAACGTATTGCAGGAAAACATGACTAACCTTGTTCATCGTAACTACTCTTCTTATCTTCCTCTTGGGAGTTCGCAAAACACATCTTTGAACCCGTATGAACAGCCAGCTCAGGCAGGGAATCCAGATGAAAGTACAAATCGCTGGTTATGGTTCACAGACATGCTGCACTCGTGGGTTGTAGGATACGGAGTGCCAGCTCAGGTTCCTCCCATTATTGACTCATTGGAGAGGTCATTGGTAGGGATGGTTAGGCACGTACATACAGAGCTAGAGAACGCCTATAATGCTGTAAGGCAATTTCAGTCTTGGAGAAAGAATGCCGATGGGGCTATTAAACGCATGGAAAGAGAAATCGACCACTTGTTTGGTGAATTGGAAAGGGTTAATAGGGAAGCTGCAGAGGATAGACATGAAAGGTCGATTGCTATTTAGGAGACAACACTTTTAAAGGAGGAGTTGACCTTGGTCCGTAACAAGCTTGAGGAAGCTCTAGATCAAAATGGTGTAGAACCAGAGGAGGATCCAGAAGAGGATCCCGAGGAAGAGCCTGCAGTAGGAGAATTTGATGCTTTCTGGCAGCGATGGATGCGGCGCTCGAGTAAGAGCTTGAGCCTGAGGAGAAGGAGCCACTGGAGATAGAGATCGAGGATGAGAGCGAGGATGAGGGCTCATGTATCTCCATGGATCGCGAGGACGATTGATTACTTTTATTATCTTAGTATTTCATATACATTCTTATTATGACTTCTGTTTTATCGTTGTGAGACTTGAGGATCGTTTATCTTATGTTTGGATTTTTATTATTACTATTAATTTATTTCTTTATTCTATTCTAGCGCATGTTATTTATATTCTAGTCTACTTGTACTATGTGAACGATTGTTTGTGGGATATATTATTGTTTTCTCATGAGTATAGTGTAAATGGAGAATTACTATGGCGGGAAGAGGACACGGGAGAGGAAACATCAACATGACTCAAGCGGAGTTGAACGCACTTATCAACGACAGGGTGGTGGAAGCCCTCCACTTTTTGTACTCAGGTCAACCTGGGCATCACCCTCCAGTTTGCACCTACAAGTCCTTCATGGAATGCAAGCCGCAGAACTTTGGAGGATCTGAAGGGGCTGTACGGCTACTGAGGTGGTTCGAAAAACTGGAATCTTGCTTCGCTATGTGTAACTGTCCACTAGCTGACAGGGTGAAATATGCCACTGCTACTCTCGAAAATTTGGCATTATCCTGGTGGAACTCACAAGTACAGATGCTAGGTGTTAATGTGGCTAATGCAACACCTTGGGTGGATTTCAAGGAACCGATGAAGGAGGAGTACTGTCCTCGAGATGAGATTCAAAAATTGGAGACTGAATATCTCAATCTGAAGATGGCGGGATCGGAGATTGAGAGCTATACCACTAGATCACATGAGCTGGCGGCGATGTGCCTAAATTACTCCAATCCTCCCTATAAAAGGATCGAGTTATACATCAAGGGCTTGGTTCCCCAAATCAAGAGCATGGTTACTGCTGCTAACCTCAACACCACCCAGCAGGTTATTCGTATAGCTCACCAGCTGACTGATAAGAAGGTGGAAGAGGGATTGTTACCTCCTCGTGGCGCTTCATCTTATAAGATTCCTAAAACATAAGTTTAGTATTTTTCTAGATTCTTATGCTTCTTGCTACTTCAGACGAACCTAATCCAATCCTTAAAACTCACATCTCAAACCTCTTATCCAAATTATTCGAAACAAATTATTCTATTACCTATAAATACATGTCGTGCCTTAACCCAAACCACAGCTGCCTTAATTTCTACCTAATCAACCTCAAACCTGTGTTTTTAATAACTTCGGGACGAAGTTTCCAAAAGTAGGGGAGACTGTAACATCGCGAATTTCCCCTAATTTTTTTTTGATAAAAAGAATGTATTGTTTTAAACAATATATGTTTTAAATACCTTAAACTAATAATTATTTGTATCTCGTCACTTTTGTACGTTTTAAAAATATTTCAAGTCACTTTCGGGCTTATATAATCATATTATGAATTTAGAATAATATAGTTTTAGGGAAATAATTGCCAAAAAAACGCGTCCACAGCCAACCAACACACAGTGACAACCAACTGAGCCAACTATCATCTTGTGTAGTATTTCAGAAGAAAATAAACTTAACACACTCCTTAAATTGATCAGTCAAAGTCCTGGTCAAAGTCCTAGTCAAAGTCTTAGTCAAACAGTCAAAGTCTTAGTCAAATAGTCAATTCATCATAAAAACCTTACTTTATGGTGTTGACCAATTTTAATGGCTATTGAATCCAAAACTAGTATAAAAACCCACCTATGACCCATTATACTTTGCACATCTAAATCGATTGTTTCAATCCGATTAAACTTTCCCTCATACCCTTCTTCTATAGTCTATTACTTCTACAATTGAAGCTTTGATTACAAGCTCTTGTAATTGGCGAATTGGAAGCTTGATATTCTTTCTTTTTCGACTAGCTACGTTGTTGAGTCTTTGGGATTCGCCTCGCATACATTCACAACACTTAGAGGATAATTCACCTTAGCCAATGTGAGTTTACATAGCCCCTTTTCTCTTTTACATTTTTGGGGTGAAACATGTTTAAACATTTTATACTATCATTTACTCATACTTACTTGTGATTCAATTACACTATCATTCTATCATTTGACTGTAACAAAAAGATACAGTACAATCATTAACAATGATCAAGCCGCCTGTTTAGATTATAGCGCTATAGGTCTGACAAACCCATCCCCCCGCATAAATTCAGGGATGATCGATAACAGTAACAACATTTAACTAACTTGCGAGTTAGTCATCAGTCGACACAAGGTTTGATTGTACAAAGACGCATTGTTACATGTCGGAATCATACTCTATCATCATACAACTGTGATAGTTGTACAAACTATTGTTATAAATTATATTCAAGAACCTATGTATTCTCACCAACTTTTGTTGACCCAAAATATTTTCAAACTTAACATGTTTCAGGTTCTACTTGCTTGAAGATTTGAATTAATGCTTGAAGATGTGTGCATAGTATTATTCATTTTGATGTACGAATTCTTGTAGAACAATTGTATGTAATTTATTTAAATCATTTAATGAAATTTATTATTCACCATGAGCTATTGAACAATCATCAATACGTGACATCCCGATGTTTCCGCCATCGGTTGGGGTGTTACAGAATGCATCTGGCAAACCCCCAGGAAAAGGCAGTTAGCAGCAGCAGCAGAATAAGAGGCATGACAACCATGGCAGTAGTAACAACCGCAACAACTCTTAGGGAGGTTATGAAGGGAGCCAACCTAAGTGCAATAGGTGCAATAGGCATCACACTAGGACGTGTGGCAATGTTAAGTGTGATCGATGTGGCAAGATGGGTCATAAGCAGAGGGACTACATGGTGTATATCCCGGGAAATCCGCCAGCTGCACAGCAGGGGCAACAACAAAGAGGTGATAAAGGTTGTTATCAGTGTGGAAGTGAGAATCATTTCAAGAGGAACTGTCCACAGCTGAATGGTAATGGTAATGGTAATGGCAACAACAGGGGTAACAATAACAACGGTGGTGGTAACAGGACGGGAAACAACAACACCACTAATGCTGGAAACAACAACAACAACAACGGGAACAACAACAATGGGGCTCGTGGGAGAGCATTTGTGATTGGATCTGGAGAGGCTAGGACTGATAACAACGTCATGACGGGTACATGCTCCTTGCACGACACTCTTGCTTCTATTTTATTTGATACTGGTGCGGACTATAGTTTTGTGTCATCAAAACTTAGTAAACAATTAGGGATGGTTCGTACTCTTCTTGATACCCCGTACTCTATTGAACTGGCTGATGGGAAGCTTGTCGAGGTAACCCATATACATCGTGATTGTAAGCTCGAGTTGGATGGGCAATTGATTGCCATCAACCTCCTACCTATCACCCTAGGTAGCTTTGACCTCGTGGTTGGCATGGACTGGTTGTCCAAACAACACGCTGAAATTCTCTGTCAGGAGAAGATTGTTCGTATTCCCCTCCCAAGTGGAGAACTTTTATCTATTCAGGGTGATCGTGGTGGTGCCATGGTGGGCATCATCTACTTTCTGAAGGCCCAGAAGTGTATTCGTAAGGGCTGTCCAGCCATTTTGGCTAACATATCTGACACTCGAACTGAAACTGAAACCAAGATTGAGGACATCCCAGTAGTCCGAGATTTCCCAGATGTTTTTCCAGAGGAATTACCTGGACTTCCACCCGTTCGTCAAGTGGAGTTCCAAATTGACCTTGCGCCTGCAACAGCTCCAGTTGCACGCGCACCATATCGCTTAGCACCAGGAGAACTTCAAGAACTATCTACCCAACTCCAAGAGCTATTGGATAAGGGCTTTATTAGACCTAGTTCTTCACCATGGGGAGCTCCAATTCTGTTTGTTAAGAAGAAAGACGGGGGTTTCCGCATGTGTATTAATTATCGAGAGTTGAAAAAAGTGACGGTTAAGAACCACTACCCTTTGCCTCGTATTGATGACTTGTTCGACCAGTTGCAAGGGTCGAGCTACTATTCCAAGATTGACTTGAGGTCAGGATACCATCAGCTGAGAGTCCGAGAGGAGGATGTGGCAAAGACAGCCTTTCGAACTCGTTACGGACATTATGAGTTTTTGGTGATGCCATTTGGGCTGACGAATGCACCGACTGTGTTCATGGATCTAATGAACCGTGTGTGCAAGCCCTATTTGAACAAATTCGTCATAGTATTCATAGAGGATTTACTGATTTATTCCAAGAGCAGGGAAGAGCACGAGCAACACCTGCAGCTGATCTTGGAACTATTGAGAAATGAGCAGTTGTATGCAAAATTCTCTTAATGTGACATTTGGATTCGAGAAGTCCAATTTCTTGGACATGTGGTTAACGAGGTAGGAATACATGTTGATCCCGCCAAGATTGATGCTATTAAAAAGTGGGAGGCTCCTAAGACTCCTACTTAGGTGCGCCAGTTTCTTGGTCTCGCGGGATATTATCGCAGATTCATTGAGGGATTCTCTAAAATCGCTCAACCCCTCATTGCCTTGACACAGAAGGGTATTACTTACAAGTGGGGAGATGCCCAAGAATCTGCTTTTCAATTGTTAAAGTTGAAACTTTGCAGTGCACCTATGCTATCATTACCTGAGGGTATAGAGGACTTCGTGGTGTACTGTGATGCGTCTATCCACGGGTTAGGGTGTGTACTGATGCAACGTGAGAAGGTGATCGCGTATGACTCATGACAATTAAAGGTTCATGAGAAGACTTACACCACCCATGACTTGGAACTAGGAGCAATGGTTTTTGCTCTAAAGATCTGGAGGCATTATCTTTATGGGACGAAGTGTACGATCTTCACTGACCACAAGAGCCTCCGACATATATTCGATCAAAAGGAGCTGAACATGCGACAGCGTCGATGGGTCGAGCTTTTGAATGATTTTGACTGTGCCATCAAGTATCATCCAGGGAAGGCTAACGTAGTAGCTGATGCCCTCAGTCGAAAGTAGACGAGACCTAAACGGGTGCGAGCCTTACAACTTACCATTCATTCAAACCTTCCTGATAAGATACGTGAAGCCCAGGGCGAGGCCTTGAAAGAAGAAAACGTTGGGCTTGAAACATTACATGGTGCTGATAAGCATTTGGAACTAAAGAAATACTTTTTGAATCGAGTCTGGATACCACATTTTGGGGATCTCAGACAACTGGTGCTCGATGAAGCTCACACCTCTCGATATTCGGTACATCTTGGTTTGGACAAGATGTACCAAGATCTTAAAACTCTTTACTGGTGGCCAAACATGAAAGCTGAAATAGCCACTTATGTTAGTAATTGCTTGACTTACGCGAAGGTTAAGATTGAGTATCAGAAACCTTCAGGCCTACTCCAGCAACCAGAAATCCCTATGTGGAAATGGGACGGGATTTCTATGGATTTTATTACAAAGCTTCCTAGAACGCCAACGGGCCATAACATGATCTGGGTTATCGTGGATCGTTTCACCAAATCGGCACACTTTCTGGCAATAAAGGAAACGGAGTCGCTGGAGAAACTAGCAAATCTCTAAATCAAGGAAGTAGTCTCTAGGCATGGGGTGCCTACTTCTATTATATCCGATCGCGATGTGCGATTCACTTCTCATTTCTGGATTACTCTCCAAAACGCTTTGGGAACTCGCTTAGACATGAGCACAACCTATCACCCACAAACGGATGGACAGAGTGAACATACCATCCAAACACTGGAAGATCTACTACGAGCATGCGTGGTGGATTTTGGCAACAGTTGGGATAAGCACTTGCCTTTGATTGAATTCTCTTATAACAACAACTACCACACTTCGATACAGTGTGCGCCTTTTGAGGCACTTTATGGACGCAAGTGTAGGTCTCCCATCTGCTGGACTGAGGTTGGGGATAGCCAGCTAACAGGTCCCGAACTCGTACACGAAACTTCTGAGAAGATAGTGCAAATCAGAAACCGGATGGCTGCTGCTCGAGATCGACAGAAAAGTTACGCTGATAAGCGTAGGAAACCTTTTGAGTTCCAGGTTGGGGACAAGGTTCTATTGAAGGTGTCACCTTGGAAGGGGGGTGATACGCTTTGGAAAACGGGGAAAATTGAACCCACGATACGTTGGACCATTTGAGATTGTCGAAAGGATTGGTCCGGCAGCTTACAAGCTAAACTTGCCTCATGAACTAAGTTGAGTGCACAATGTATTCCACGTATCAAACCTGAAGAAATGCCGATCGGATACGACACTAGTAGTGCCACTGGAGGAGATCCAGGTAGACGACCAACTACGGTTCGTGGAAGAACCAGTGGAGATTCTTGAGCAGGGTGCCAAGAAACTCAGACAAAGCACTATACCTATTCTTAAGGTACGGTGGAATTCCCGTCTAGGACTGGAATACATGTGGGAGCGCAGAGATCAGGTGCGGCTCAAATATCCACACCTTTTTACTGAACCTGAACCGGTGCATAGATCGAATGCCAAACATAAAGCAGCTCGCTCAAAGTGAATTTCAGGGCGAAATTCCTTTCAACTTGGGGATGATGTGACATCCGGGAACCAAGCACACATTTTCTAGCTGGCTTTATTGTTTACTTGCTGAATTTCGGGACGAAATTCTTTTCAACTTGGGGATGATGTGATACCCCGCATTTTCAGGTTAACACTTTTTACTGAACTCTAGTTAACTTACATATTAATACGTGATTAAATACTTAACTAGGGTTAGTTAAGTAGGCCTAACATATGTTAGATGATATTAACATATGTTATAAGTAGGAAAACCCTTGTTTTGTCACACACACGAGTCCTGTATCCCGAATGTTGGTGATTTATCTGGAAAATATAATAATAAGCATAATTGAATTATGATGAACGTAGTGTTACATGTTTATGTGGAGTACATGCTTATGTGAATTACCGCTTGACTGAAAGTTAATATGTAAACCATGTAAATTACATGCACCTTATGATCAATGTTTTATGAGATGATAAAAACAATGAGTTTTATGCAACGTAGGATGATTAATATTATTGGGTCCAATATTGGGCTAAAATATGATTATTGGGTCCAATTAGTGGACTAAAAGGGCCCTAAAACATCATTGCTTGGGCAACAAGCCAAGCCCTTTTATAATTAGGAGACAAAAAAATAAAAAATAAAAACCCTAACCCCCTCTTCTTGTTGCACCGTGAACCCACCCCCATCCCCTCTCTCTTGATTTTCAACAAACATCGATCCTATTCATTCCTTCAAGCTAGTTTGGGTGCAATCTCTAGGCTTTAAGGGCTCTTGCATTGAAAGGTATAATCTTTACATGTTTATGATGATTATTAATAGTTTAAAAATCATAAGGCATGCATACATATAAATCGCATAACACATGTTAGTTAATTTTTCCATTAACAATAAAAGGGTAAATTACATAACGATGGTAGGTAGGCGGGCAACAAGCTTCGCCGCCACCCCTTTTTGAATAGAAAATCCTAATCTGCTAAAAACAAAACCCCGCCCTTGGGGGGTGGAAAAGTTGCTGTGCACTACTCGTTAAACCCGAGCCAAAAACCGCACCGCCTCTGGTGCTAGGGAACCGAATGTGTCGAAGGCCAAGGGAACGAAAACATGCTGATTATCCTCACATGCTTTAGCATGCTTTTCCACTTTCTTGGATTCAACTCTCATGACTGCTTGCCCGGCCACAAACCCACTATCTCGAGGCCCAACAAGGGGGGACACCCCGGTAAGATCAACACATGCATGTTTCCCACCTTCCCAACCAAAAACTAAGATGTCAGCTGGGCGCAAGGTGGACCTCCCCTCCGCGGGGTCTGTGAGAAAATTAACTGACGCCTCTTTTCTTGCGGAGATCCCCGCTCTTCTAAGGATGTCTGCCAAAGCATCCTGGACAAAATCGTGCCGATATTAAAACCCTGGCAATTCCTTACAATGCAACGCATGTTCCCCATACTTATCAAGGCATGCTTTGCGGCAAACCGGACAATTTTCATCATCGGGGAAAATGGGTATCATCAACCGGTATTTAAGGATTGCCCTGTACTCTACTACCAACATCCGTTGCCCCAAGCCTTCGATAAGTAACACAGTAAGGAAGTCCTGGGCGTGAGGCTTTTGCAAGCATTCTAAGACTGTCTTCTGACGGACACACAGACGGAAATCCTGCTCCAAACTTTGTGTGATTCGGTTATAAAGAGTATTCGCCAGAGTTTTTTATGGCTTTTTGGGGGCGGTGTCCTTATTAAAGAAACCGCCAATATCAAAGTCAGGAAGGGATCGTTGTAAAAGGTCAATAGCGCCAGAATAATCCATGTCAACGTGAGCAACCCCACTGTTACGTAATATGTGGTCTTGCAGCCCCCAGGACTGGGATCTGGAGGCCACAAAAGCATAGGCAGCCACGTCCCGGGCTGAGGAGAGACCTAACCCACCAAGTTGAAGCGGTAAAGTCGCAACCCGCCATTGGAGGTCCCCAAAAAAAGCCCCCCCACAGACAACAATGTCTTCTATGGCCTCCCGAAGGCCTTTGTCAAAACAGGAAACAGCATTTTCCACAAAGGGAGGCTGACAGGTACGCAAACTGAAGAGCAACTTGGCCACACCCATACATGATCTAAGTAATTGAAGCTCGCATTGGGGATCCCGCAATCTAGGAAGGAGCCCCATGAGGTCAACAGCCCGCGCCGCCCTATTAGCAGATAGATCACTTATGAAACCCGCGTCGTGGCTGACTGCCCCACCAAGCAGTTTGTCCCCCCGATCCGGTCTGCCAATGTCACTAGGAAACAGACCTGGCCGGATCTTGCCCCCATCACACGACGGACAGAAAACCTCAGTTTTTCTAATATTGAGCTGGAGCCCTAGAGATGGCCCATCTATGCTAATAATGTCAAGTGCTTTAGCCACCTGAACAGAATCCCCGATAATCGTCCCGTCATCTAAGTACCAAGCATGGAAGGGAAGGTCGCAGTTATCCTGTAGCTTTAGCACGAGGGGTGTAAAGCTAGAGCAAAGAGCAAAGGTCCCAATGGGTCCCTTTGCTGAACCCCAGCGAAGGCTCCAATACGCTCATTCCCCACATACAGCCTAGCTGGCTGAGCATATAAGAACTGAACCCACAGGAAAATGGAAGGGCAGTGACGGGAAAATGGAAGGGCAGTGGGAGTTCTTGAATGTTCATTGTGATTTGATGATGATGATTGTTGTTAGTAATCATAATTAGGGTTTTTATATGATAATATATGTGTTTGATCATGATAATATGGATTATGCATGTGTTAGAGATTTTTATGCATAACTTGGGTTTATGAATAACTTGGGATGCAAGTTTCAGTTTCTGGCAGATTCATTAGGGTGTTTTGTAGGGTCTGTATCTTGATGTTAAATTGATTGTTTTGATGATTTCCTTGCATAATTGTATTATACATGATCTTAGCTTTTCATAATGGGCAAAACCATATGATTTGGATATCGTTTGAATAGTTTTTGGAATTTTATTTGATTAAAGGTCATATCAGATTTTCGGAGTTATAAATTGGGTCAGCTTTAAACGGGTATAACTCGAGTTTTACAAAAAATTAAGTTATGAAATATGGACAGATGGTCAATATTGGAGAAAATTGGCTTTTCTAAGTGGATTCACCTCGTTTGGGTGAATACAAAATTTTTGGGAATTTTTCTACTAAACTGACCTGTTGTGGAAATTTTCTGGACATAGCTGTGTTATACGAATTTTTATGATTTTTGTGTTTGGTTTTGAGAAAAAAACAAAACTATGGGTGTTAAATGAATCCCAAAGAATATTCAGTATTTTAGATAAATTAGTTTTCGTGGCGCATAATCTGTCCTAAAAACACAGATTGTGTATTATGTGTTTATGTGACTATTTGGAGTCTTATATAGTATGTATTTGACATGAACTTATATGGATACTTATAGGATATGTGTATAAGGTATAAAACCAATAATAATCATTATGATCACCAACGGGATACGTAGGAGTTACTTGTGCATGTAGAGTCATTAGGTTTCACTACACGATTTGAACTCTAGAAGTTTTGGACAAATGAGTTGCATGATGTGTTGGTTATACACGTATACTCACCTAGTGACACTCGTAATAGGGAGTCGGTAGCTCGTTACTGTTTGAGGGATTTGGATCATTCACGTGCAACCTATGGTGAGTTTCACTACTTTTTCTTAGAAGCATGCGTCTCGGGTGGAGACAACTTTGGTAAACGTTTTCTAGTCCAGTTTAGGACTACTCAGGTTTGACTCCTTGTGTGGGTCGGGTTTACGATTCCTTGTGTGGATCGGGTTTTTGATCAATTTAAAACTTATTGGTCCTTTGTGAACTAGGTATTAGTTGATAGCGCTATTAGGGTGTGCAGCAACCTCATGCCTGAGGTGCTTGAGGCACGGGCATGAACTTCTGACCACATTTGAGAACTGGTGTTGATAGACACCTGTTATTGAGGCAAATTATTATGTTACTGAAGGTGCCCCAATAATTCTGTTTAGTTGCAATGAGTGGGTTAGCTACCCCTGACACGCTTAAACTGTTGACACTTGAATATTTTGGTTTGGTGGACCTACGTTTTTATTTGGTTACGTGGTTTTGGAAACCAGTGCATTTACAAATTCATTTACTTTACCTTGTGAACTCACCAACTTTGTGTTGACACACGCTAGCATGCTTTTGCAGATAACTAGGTATGGAGCACGACTAGGACATGTATCATGTTATGTCATGGGATCATAAACATTTAAACTGCTTTTGATATTTAATTACTTACCTATGGTTTTGGGCACGGTGTTTTGCACAGACTTTTATTTTAACTGTTTTGTTATTCGCTTCCGCTATACTTAAACTAGTTTGGCTAAAACTTTTAAACTTGGTTTTACAATAACGACTAAATGGTTTGGGAATTTAGAGTCATTCATCTGACTTATGGCTATGGGATCTTGGTTTGTCTGCGCCTCGCGGTATAAACTCTGCAGTGGAAATTTGAGGGTGTGACAGATTGGTATCAGAGCCATTGGTTATAGTGAACTAGAATTTGCATCTAGTCTATAATCATCATAGCATAAGTATTAGTACACTCACTATTCTAAGCACACCACTTATTATTTCTTGGATACGTATACTGATCTAATGTATTGCAGGAAAACATGACTAACCCTGCTCATCGTAACTACTCTTCTTATCGTCTTCTTGGATACGTATACTGATCTAACGTATTGAAGGAATTCTTAAGCCTTTACGACGAACTTCCTTGGAATTTACACTTAGCGAAACTGTGAGTATATCTAACCCCTTTTTACTATTGTACTCTTTTGGGGTGACTCATGTACCATTATCATTAAACGTATGTATGTTCTTCATAAAGCAATGTGCTTATTGATATGTTTTGTGTGAATTGTATGAATTGTATGAATGATTTGTCAATGTGATTAACCTTTGGGCCACACCTAACAATGAGTAGTGCTACGAATTATATCCCTTGATTGACTTACGTGAATGAGTTAAGTCCTTGGTCATTGTTGTGGTTTTTATTGAACGATGTATGAACGCTTGTTGAACGATGTGAGGCTTGATTTTGACCCTTTTACATATTAAAAATATCATAGCACATAAAATTGCGAAACACTTTCTATTATATGTATTCAAACAGGGTATGCTCACCAATACATTTTGTATTGACAAAATTATTTTCGTACATGTTTCAGGTTGTTATGAGATCACTTTTAAGCTTTCAGAACTTAGACTTAGATTTGAGATTTATTGTATTTCAGTTTAGATTGTTAATTTTTAATTGTTGTATTTTTGTATCACATTTCAATGTAATAAACTTTTTGATTCAGTGTATTCAAATTTACACTGTAGTACCATGAGCTATTGAGCAATCGTCACTATGTGACACCTTAATGTTTTCGTCATCGGTTGGGGTGTTACAACTTATCAAAGTCTAGTGTATAAGGGACAATGCCCTTTTCTTGGTTTGGTCTTCCTGATGTTTGAGGTTGTTCTGTTTCAGTCACTATCAGGTTGGATCTCCTTCTTTGTTCAACTTGTATAACTCCATGTGTATCACTAGGAATTGGAATGTGGTGTTCAGTGATTACCTTGGTTTGTTTCTTGTCTGTTATGGTCTGAGTCAGTTGATAAGCATAAGTAGCAGGATCCCTATGTTGTGTGAGCAGAGGCTTTTCTTCCCATTCTATGTCTTGATCAACAATTTGATTTCCTCAAAGCAAAATCATTTTAATGCCAGTCTTGATTTGTTCCTCTGGCTTTTTCTTGGCAGCATGCTTTGTTCGTGGTTTCTTAATATGAACACCAGAAGTCTGTGAAACTTTTAATGTTTTAAACTTCTCTAGATTTGTCTTTTGCAAAGCCTTGAACTTCTTATAAGTGTCCAGAAGATCAACTTCTTTCCACTTTAACAGTTGTTCCTTTGAACCATATTCATTATCTGCCAACTCTTGTATGATTTGGGCTCTCTTCAACTTTCTATCTTTTTCAGTGGTAAGCTTGTCAGATACAATCTGTGCCCTGTGTTCTACTTCTTTAATTGAGAGTCCCCTAAGAGAGTGTTTCTTTGTTTTGCCGTGTTTTCTGATATAGTTCATCAACTGATGACTTTTATCTTCTTCAGCAATAAGGAGTTGTGCCTCAGCAACCCTTTCTTCTTCTTCTTCTTCTTCTTCTTCTTCTTCTTCTAACTCTCTTAGCTTGTCTTCATAAGCTTGTAGTTTATCATTGAAGCTCATGTCTTCCCTTGCTTCTAAGCTGTTCCAGATCTCATCTTCCTTAGCCTTCTTTTTTGTGACACCCCACAATTTCGGGTTAATAGTTTAACCTAACACTAGTTAACTTACACGATAGTTCATAGCATTGAACTTGACTAGGATTAGTTAAGTGAGTCGCGTGGTACACAATTACAAGTTAATAACTGCACAAATGGTAATTGAGGAATTACCGGATCGTATACATGAGTATCGAACCCTAAACATTGGTGAATCGAGAAAATAGATAATTGTGAGATATTGTGTAATATTATTTGCAACTATGTGTTTCTGTGAAACTATGTGTAAACTGCTACGTGATTATGTGATTTAAACCAAACGTGTTATTAAACTCGTAACCGATGAACCGTTAGGATGGTTGGGGTCTAAATATACGGGGTTACGCTTGGTATGGTCCAAAATAACAATTACATTGAAGAAAACATGCAATAAGTTGAACAGGGCCGCTCGAAACGAATCTTGTCAAACCGAACGGCCGTTCAGATTGATCGAATGGGTGTTCATACTGACAGACGCGTGAAGCCAACTTAAAACACCTATTTCAGCAACCTTAAGACCCATGCACCTCATAACCTCAACCCTAATCGTCCATCACAGCCCCCATACGAAAAATAAACCCTCTAACACCTGCTAAAGCTCAAGAACATCATCCAGAAGGATTGGAAGGTGTTCGATTCTTGATTATGAAGTGCTTTAGGTATATTATCTTAAACTTTTGTGTTTTTATTCTTTTTGATCATGTTTAAACATCATAATACTGTTTGTCTAGACCTGCTGTGGTTTCATAAAAATTAAAACTTGGAGTAACATGATAAACATAAGGATTTATGAACGGTTATGTAATATGATTGCATGTTATTGAATATCTATGATGTTTGAGCGTCTAGGGTTTATAAATGATATTATGTACGATGAATCTTGCATGTCTGATCATATTAATGTGATAGGGTTATTGTATGATGATTTCTTGGTAATCTTGATTGATGATATACACCTAGGGTTTGATATAGCTGATAATATTGCGTGTTTAAAATCTGGACAAAATCTGAATGTTGAGTTGTAGGCTCTGTATCATGACTTTAATATATCTGTTTTGATCGATTCTTGTTATGTGCATGTCGTACCTGGTCTTAGCTTTCTGGAATTCGCAAGATCATGCGATTTGGTGTTCGTTTGATATGTTTTTGGAATTTTAATTGAATATGGGTCAAAACGGATTTTCGGATTAAAAACTTAGCTCCACTTTAATCAAGTGTAACTCGAGTTTTATGAAGAATTAGGTTATGAAATTTGGATAGTAGGTCGATGTTGGAGAAACTCGGCTTTTCCAACTGGATTCATCCCGTTTGGATGAATACAAGATTTTTAGGAATTTTAATCGTTAACTGACCTTATGTGAAAGTTTTCAGAACCTAGTTGTAGTAATTATATTTCGTAATTTTTCAACAAGGTTTGTTTGCAAACTAAAAATAGGGGAAAGATAAATGGAATCATAGGAATATTATGTAAATTTTGGTTATCTAATTCTTTATGCAAGTGTTTTTAGAAAAATCATTTTTGCGGTGTACAATCTGTCCTAAAAACACAGATTATGACATAGATGCATATGTGCTTATTTGAGGTCTTATATGCTTTGATTTGGTCTTGAAGTTGCGTTTACGCTTGTATGAGATGTATTTGAAGTGTATAATTGATATTAATCATAACGTTCACCAACGTGTTCCTAGGGTTTACTTGGGAATGTAGTACACTAGGTGTAACTTAAATGTTTTCTCAACATTAAACGTTTTGGAGAAACGAGTTATGTGGTGTATGTCATGTACACACGTACGCACATGTTGTCACATCTAATAGGGAGTCGGTTGCACATCCTTATTTGTGATGTTTGGATTTTTAGCTTGCAACCTAAGGTGAGTTTCACTACCCTTTTCCTCAAGAGCATGCATCTCGGGAAGACAACTTACTTACTTTTCTAGTCCAGGTTTGGGACTATTTTTTTAACCTGGGTTTTGGGATACATTGATTCATGGGGTGAATCGGGTTTTGCTAGTTTCACACCTCGTGTCCTTGATGAACTAAACTGCATTCTATCACGGAAGTCCTTCACTATTTACCGAATGAGTTGCCGGGTTATGGCAAGCGGGCTACTAGTTGATAGCGCTATTAGGTTTGACAAACCTCACACCGTGCTGGGAGTCGGGCGTGAACTATGACCTTAGATTTTATCATTGTTGATAGGCAATGATGGGAGGCCAAAACCAGCTCGTGGGGCGAGTGCATCGTTTAAATTACAGTTCGGTACTTTCATTGTTTAGTTATCATGAATGGGTTAGCTACGCTTGGCATATGCTGAACTAGTGGTTTTGGTTATTGATTACTATTTTTGGGTTTAGGAAACCTAACTGTTGTTCTTGGGTTGGGAAACCTATACTTTTACTTACCTTACTTTGTGAACTCACCAACTTTATGTTGTCACACGATAGCATGCTTTTGCAAGTCTCTAGGTTCGGAGCACGATAGGACATGCATCATTGTGTCATGGGTTATGAACATTATTGAACTTATACTTTGCTTTACATTCAATGGTTTTGTTTTGGGCGCGAACTGTTGAGTGTTGATGAATGTGAATAACACGTGTATGTGAATTACATGCTTATGTGAACTACTGCGTATTAGTTATGTAAACTTTATGAGATATGTGCACCTATGATAACCATGCTATGAAATGATAAAACGATAGTTTTATACGAGTTAGTATGATTATTATTGTCGGGATTAGTCTCGGGAGTTAGATATTACTAACGGGCTCAATTAACATGTTTAGGCTGGAAAAGTTGTAAAAACTCTAGGAAATATGCATGTTAAAATCGCAAATCATTGTATGTTGAATATCTATGATGTTTGTTGAGTTTGTTGATGAATATTGTTGATAGAAATCATATCTAGAGTATATGGTACGTAAAAACCTGAGATTAAACGTGATAATATGAATGTTATTGTGTTAATATGAGGTTATTGCATGATTATAGGGTATTGAGAATGATTAGGGTTTATAAGAGTCATGTTGATAAAATTCTGATTTTCTGGCAGATTCATTGTGATGAATTGTAGGGCTGTTATAGGGTGAATAACATGTGTAATCTGATTGTTTTCTAATGCTAAAACATAACTTATGATGTTAGCTTTTCAAAAAGTCTAAAATCATGCGTTTTGGACTTGTTTTGACATATAATTATGATTTTATAAGTTTAAAGGTATAATCAGATTTTCGGATGTGAAAAATGGACCAACTTTAAAGGGCTATAACTTGAGTTTTACGAATCCGTTTATCATGAAATTTGGACAGAGGTTGAGTCTCTGAGAATAAAAGCTTTTCCAATTGGATTCATCTCGTTTGGATGAGTCTACGATTTTTAATGAATTTTTATGTAAGCTGCTGTCAACAGCACTCTTTTTCTGAGGTGGCTGGACTAAATTAATTTTCCTAAAATCTTGATGTGTTTTTGATGGGAAATAAAAATAGTAGAGTCACGTATAAACTTGTGAGAAGCTTCTGTAAAATTTTGGTCACTTGAAGAGTTGGTTTGGTATTTTATAAAAATTGGTTTCCATAACTTAAAATCTGCCCAAAAAAAACAGATTTGCGAGAAATTGATTTTGTGACGATTTGAGTATGTTAATGAGTTATAAGTTATGAAATTCTATATGAAGACATGTGTATATGTTATTTATGTGGTGTAGATGCCATGATAGGTTGATGGTATGCAATGTGTGATGAGAACTAGCTATGTTAAAAGTCTTAATATGTTGCATCATTTACTAGTCACCAACGATTAACGGGTTTTTCATGGTTTATTTGTGTGAAGTACAATTATTTGAGATGTCACTTAAGTCTTGGTATCAAGCACACTCAAACACTTGAAACCTTGTATTTTATAGGTTATTGGTAGGTGAGTAGTTTTCCACGTTTACTATCTTTGCGGTTTATTCTTAGCACGCCACCTAAGGTGAGTTTCACTACTTTTTCTCAAAAGCATGCGTCTCGGGTTTGAGACAAATTACTTAACTTTTCCTAGTCCGGTTTGGGACTACTTTCCCATCCCGGGTTGGGATGCTATGACTCCTTGTGTGGGTCAGGTTTTGCTAGTTCGCAAACTTTGTCCTTGATGAACTAAACCAACACTATCACTGTAAGTCTTTCACATACCGAATGAGTTGTCAGGTTATGGCAAGCGGGTTATTAATTGATAGCGCTATTAGGTCAGACAAACCTCACACCGGCTCGGGGAGCGCGGGAGTGAACTATAACTTAACAGATTTTATCATTTTTAATGGGCAATGATCTAAGGCATGCAGCTCACATTTGTGACTACACGTACATTAGCAGTTCGGTATATCGGTGTTAGTTATCATGAATGGGTTAGCTGCCCTTGATATGCGATGAACTAGTGTTTACACGGTTCTTGGAACCAACTCAATTACTTGTTTACGTGGTTTTGGAAACCAGTACATTTACATACTCATTTACTTTACTTTGTGAACTCACCAGCTTTATGTTGACACACGCTAGTATGCTTTTGCAGGTAGTTAGCTTCCGGTGCCACGATTAGAAAGCACTACACACTTCACTGCATTTGGGGACTTGGGCATACACCTACCTTACATATTATGCTTTTACGTCATCCTTCATATGGTTTTAATTTGGGCGCGTTGTTTTGCGCATGTCTTTTAAAAGGTTTTAATTTGGTTTACGCTTCCGCAGCTTAACTAAACCTGATTTTTGAAAACGAACTAAATGGTTTGGGCATTTAGAGTTCGTTCATATGACTTATGGCTATGGGATCCTGGTGTGTCACGCGCCTCGCGGTAAAACCTCGCAGTGGAAATTTGAGGGTGTGACATAATTCATCAGAATCTGAAGATGATGATGATGATGATGTTACAAGTGAAGCTATTTTAGAACATGCTACAGTGACACCACCAGTGAACCGAAATCCAAATGGTGCTTCATCATCGAATGTGGGTAATGATCTGGATTCCACAGAGAACTTAACTACCCAGACAGGAGTGCAAGTACCAGATTATCCGGAATCTCGGATACATTGAATTCACCCGATCGAGCAGGTTATTGGTGATCCTGGTAGCAGTGTGATGACGAGAGGTCAACTGAGGTGTAACACCCCAACCGATGGCGGAAACATCGGGATGTCACGTATTGATGATTGTTTCAGTAGCACATGGTATAAATTGAATTTTAAATAATTTATTCAAAACATAATAATCCAAAATAAAGTGATGTCTAGATAATCAAATACATGATATCAAATAAGCAACAATCTTCTAATAACTTCAAATAATAACTTCATGATAAATCCTCATGCAAACTCAAGCCTCAGCTTCATTGTTACCTGAAACATGTTAATTTTGAAAATATTTTTGGGTCAACAAAAGTTGGTGAGAATTACATAGGTTTTGATAATCGAATAAAAATGTTGTGCAATTCATGTTTCATGGCAAGTCTAGTCCATATGTGAAAACATACTAGAAGTAAATCGAGTGCATAATCAACCCTTGTGACTGTTATAATGTGGTACATCCCATACGCTCATGGTTCACTCGAATATGTTATGCGATAACAAACACCCACGCTACCTTTGTAGGAGGTACGTATCCGGGTGGGATTGTCAGTCCAATAGATCTATCAATGTATACCGTCGGCTGATCAATGTTAATGATTATGCTAGAATTGTGCTTACCCTAGTCATGTTCAAGACATAATGCAACATAGAAAAACACATAGACACATTGATGATTGAATTGCATATATGATGTTGTAACATGTTTCACCCCAAAAACGGTGATAAAAAGAAAAGGGGCTATGTAAAACTCACCTTAGCAAAATGTTATACTTCTTGAAAAATTGAATAGTGGTGTTGCCCAAATATGCCAAGTATCACCCTATAATAAGGTAATAAATATGTCTAAGTCTATCTAGTCTACAAATGTATATGTTCTAGGGCTTCGAATTGGGGATAAATGCTCGTTTGATTAATAATTAAAATGTTTGATGATTGAGAGAAATTTAGTTAATAAATAAACATAAATCTTTTTTATAAAATTTGAATTTAGGATGGTCACAATAATGAGTTTAAAGTATAAAAATAATTTTTATGAAATTTTTTTCTTTAAAATAGAATATTAAATCTATTTATTTCAAATTGTTTAAATTTAACATTAATATTTAAAAATATTAAAATTAAAGAATTATTAGTTTAAAAATTATATTTATGTTCTAAATAATCAGAAATAATTTATATAAAATTTTGGTGCAAAAATATTAAAAATTGAATTTATTATGATTTAATTATGATTAAAACTAACAAAAATTGATTAAAAATATTTAAAAAATGATTTTTCAGAAATAAAAATCA
The DNA here is from genome assembly GCA_028751855.1 of Ambrosia trifida. NCBI lineage: Eukaryota > Viridiplantae > Streptophyta > Magnoliopsida > Asterales > Asteraceae > Ambrosia > Ambrosia trifida. The sequence goes on along the minus strand of CM054128.1, from coordinate 55,294,549 downwards.
TTTCAGAAAAGTTTATTGTTATAAAAACTCAGAATAATTTTTGTGGAAATTTATAAAATTTTTTTGATATTTTAATAGAATTTTACAAATATAATAGAATAAACTTGATTTATTTATTAAATATATTAAATAAATAAATTTTTAGAAAAACTAAAAATTGTATGTTAAACTTTTTCATTAGATTAACACAAAATAATTTTTGTAGAATTTTTAAAAGAGTTTTAATATTTTAAAATGAATTTATAAAATATAAGTAATATATATAATTAAACTTGATTGTCTTTGATTAAAAACAAAACAAAAAGAAAAATGGTGCTGCTGCTGCGGTTCGAACCCACGTCAGCCGGTTCATAGTCACCAGGCACAACCACTTGGTCCAGACCAGTGGTTGTGTTTGGTTTCAGTTTATTTAAAATAAATAACATATGTAAATCGTGTTCTTCCCCAAATTCAAACATACGAGCCCTAGATTTTCCAATTGGGCAATTTACACAACATTAACCCAATTAATCATAGGTTTAATGTTGTGTATATGCCGAACATCAAAACCCATCAACAAAAACAGACTTACAAATACGTTTCGATACTGGATTGATCGGTCAAATGCCGAAGTCAAAAACACGATCAAAATCAAGAACAGAGGATTTGATAAGAGAAATTGGGGATTAAGAAAGAATAAGTGGCGAGTTGTGAAGGTCCAGAGGTGTTCAAATTATAGTGAGGTGGTCTAGATGCACGAATTGGCATAGTTGACTTTGTCTTTAATGGTTGACGCGTCTAATCGTATAATTGGTAAGAATTGATTGATAATTGGACGTGTAATGACTCCTGATAGGCCGGCAATCACGATCCCAATCAATCCCTGATCAATTACACGATAATTGTTTGGTTTATGGTAAGTCGTTGATCTCAGTTGACTTTCCAAGTCAACTGAGATGATTTGAATTCGTGTTATAATTAAAACGCGTTGCATTTAAACCTACAAGTATGTGTAAGTATATATGGGACGGCTTGGGGCGCGGGTTCGAGTCCCGGCCCAAGCTTTTATTTTTTTACATATATTTAATATATATATGTATATATATATATTATGAATAATTATCATAGTATTAGGGTTCCAAAAATGTCACAATAATAATTAAACGCGAACAAAAATCATGAAACTTGACGTTTTTATTAATGATGATGTGTAACGTACTAGTATAAATGCGTAATGTTACAGTCTCCCCTACTTTTAGGAACTTCGTCCCGAAGTTGGAGTTGGAGAGTCTGGTGGAAAAAGATGTGGGTATTTAGACTTCATCTGGTCTTTACGTTCCCAAGTGAACTCTGGGCCTCGTTTAGATTCCCAACGAACCTTAACGATCGGAATGCGACTGCGCTTGAGTTTCTTGACTCCAGTATCAACAATCTCAACGGGTTTCTCGATAATGTGCATGGTTTCATCGATTTGCACATCTTCAAGAGGAACATGGAGGTTCTCATCTGCTAAGCATTTCTTGAGATTCGAAACATGAAAGGTCGGGTGAACATTGCTTAGCTCAGGTGGAAGATCAAGTTTGTAAGCCACTTTTCCAATCCTGTCAAGGAATTTGAATGGGCCTACATATCGAGGAGCTAGTTTTCCCTTTCTACCGAATCGGATCACTCCTTTCCAAGGGGATACCTTAAGAAGTACAAGATCCCCAACTTGAAATTCCAAGGGTTTACGACGTTTATCAGCATAACTCTTCTGACGACTTCTACCCTTGAGAAGATTATCCTGAATGAGTTGGATTTTGTCTGTGGTTTCCTGGATTAGTTCGGGTCCAGTGATACGGGCTTCACCAACCTCAGTCCAACAGATAGGTGAACGACATTTACGACCATAGAGTGCCTCGAAAGGAGCCATGTTGATGCTGGCATAATAACTGTTGTTGTATGAAAACTCAACCAAATGGAGATGAGAATCCCATGCGCCACCAAAATCGATGACACATGCCCTGAGCATATCCTCAAGTGTTTGGATGGTCCGTTCAATCTGACCATCTGTTTGAGGGTGATAAGCAGTACTCAGGTTCAACTTGGTACCCAAAGCATCTTGTAAAGAATCCCAAAAGTGAGAGGTGAAACGACCATCACGATCAGAGATAATATCCAAAGGTATACCATGACGACATACGATTTCACTTACGTACATCTTTGCCAACCTTTCCACCGAATACTTCTCACGAATAGGTAAGAAGTGGGCTGACTTGGTCAAACGATCGACGATTACCCAAATACTGTCAAAACCTTTGGGTGTACGAGGGAGTTTGGTGATGAAGTCCATAGCTATGCTCTCCCATTTCCATACAGGAATTTCTGGTTGTTCGAGCATACCAGATGGTCGTTGGTGTTCAGCCTTGACCTTTGAACAAGTGAGGCATTTTGCAACGAAAAGAGCAATATCTTTCTTCATACCAGGCCACCAATACGAATAACGGAGATCTTGGTACATCTTGTCAGCTCTAGGATGAATAGAATAACGAGACTTATAATCCTCGTTCATGAGAAAGGTACGAAGATCATCACGGTCAGGAATCCAATGTCGATTAAGAAAATAGAGTAGCCCATCAGGTTTGGTTTCAAGTTGAGTCTCAGCACCACAAGACATTTCGTCGTACATGTTACCTTGGGTAACTGATGTGTGTTGAGCCTGGAGAATGCGATCCTGAAGATCAGTACGAACTCTCGCATTTGATACGCTCTTTACGACTAAGTGCGTCAGCCACAACATTCGCCTTGCCAGGATGGTAGCGAATTTCGCAATCATAGTCGTTAAGTAACTCAACCCAACATCGTTGCCTCATGTTAAGATTTTTCTGGTCGAAGACATGTTGGAGACTTTTGTGGTCTGTGAACACCACACATTTGGTCCCATAAAGATAATGTCTCCAAATCATAAGAGCAAAGACAACAGCGCCCAATTCAAGATCATGGGTGGTATAATTCTTTTCGTGAGTCTTGAGCTGTCTAGACGCATAAGCTATAACCTTTCCTCGTTGCATGAGAACACAAACAAGACCTAGGTTTGATGCATCACAATAGACCACGAAATCATCATTACCATCAGGTAGAGACAGGATAGGAGCTTCACAGAGTTTCAGCTTAAGAGTTTCAAATGCTTCCTCTTGCTTTGGTCCCCACTCATAGGGTTTACCCTTGTGAGTTAAGGCAGTGAGAGGAACAGCGATCTTGGAGAAGTTGGCGATGAATCGACGATAATAACCAGCCAAACCAAGGAAAGAACGAACTTCTGTTGGGGTTTTAGGAACACTCCAATTCTTCACAGCTTCGATCTTTGCGGGATCAACATGAATTCCGTTCATATCAATGACATGTCCCAAAAATTGAACTTCTTTAAGCCAAAATTCACATTTCGAGAACTTAGCATACAGTTGTTCTTTCTTTAGGAGACCCAAGATGGAGTGAAGATGTTGTTCGTGATCGGTCTTTGATTTAGAGTATATCAAAATGTCGTCGATGAAAACGATCACGAATTTGTCGAGGTAGGGTCTACAAACTCGATTCATTAAATCCATAAACACTACGGGAGTGTTGGTCAATCCAAAAGGCATGACCATGAATTCATAGTGGCCATAACGTGTACGAAAGGCTGTCTTGGGAATATCTTCATCGTGAACTCTAAGCTGATGATAACCAGAACGAAGATCAATCTTCGAGAAGTGGGTTGCTCCTTGAAGTTGATCGAAAAGATCGTCAATCCTAGGCAATGGATAACGATTCTTGATGGTGAGTTTGTTGAGTTCGGGATAGTCGATACACATTCTAAGAGATCCATCTTTCTTCTTAACGAATAAGACCGGGGCTCCCCATGGAGAAGAACTGGGGCGAATGAAACCTTTATCAGAAAGTTCCTGTAGTTGACTGGCAAGTTCTTGCATCTCAGAGGGTGCAAGACGATAAGGAGCTTTGGCGACAGGATTAGCACCAAGAACAAGATCAATTCTAAATTCCACTTGTCGAGCAGGAGGCAAACCAGGTAAATCCTCTGGGAAGACTTCAGGATAGTCCCGAATAATTGGAATGTCTTGGATACTTTTGCCTTTGTCCTTCTTCTCTATCACGTTAGCTAAGAAGGCTGTATACCCCTTTCGTAAGTATTTTTGGGCAGTAGTACAAGACATGAGTTTAAGCTCGCCACAAGGCTTCTCACCATAGATCTTCAAAATCTCACCAGATTCGAGAGGAATGCGTATGACTTTCTCAAAGCACATAATTTCAGCATGATGGGTTGACAACCAGTCCATGCCTACTATGACATCAAAACTTCCAAGATGCATGGGGATGAGATCGATAGAGAAGGTATGATTGTCGAGGTTCAACACACAGTTACGAATAATAGAGTCGATCGAGATAGACTTCCCATTAGCTATCTCTACCACTAAAGGTTCCTCTAGATTAGTTTGGGGTAAGTTAAGTAAAGGTTCAAACTTCAGTGATACAAATGACTTATCAGCTCCCGAATCAAATAATATGGATGCATAGTGGTTATTAATGAGAAACGTACCATTCACCACTTTTTTGTTGTCACGGGCCTCGTTAGCATTGAGGTTGTAGGCGCGACCTCGAGCACCTTGGTTCTGGTTGCGGTTCTGGTATTGGTTGCGGTTTTGGTTCTGGTTTTGGTTTTGGTTACGATTGGGGCAATTGTTGATATAGTGATCAGGGCTGCCACACTCGTTGCACTGACCACGAGCAGGCCTGTTGTTTTGTTGGTTGGGAGCTGGGGCATTGTTGTTTTGGGTAGCAGGAGGGGTTCGGCAGATGTTCACAAGGTGACCATACCTTTGACATTTAGTACAAAAGCGACATGGCACCTGTGCTGGATGATGGTACTTGCAAGTGTTGCACAAGGGGTGAGGTCCGGTGTATGGTTTCTTGGCTGGGTTTTGTGCTGCAGGTGGGGTGGTAACAACCATGTAGTTCCTAGCCTTGCGCTTCTTGTTGCTTGAGGTCTCAGGCTTGACCTCAATAGCGGGCTGAGGAGTGTCTTTGGCAACAGTCTTCTTAGTGCCCTTGCGGAAGAGAGTACCGTTCTTCACATGATTATCAGTAAGAGTAGCCGCCAGACGTTTGGCTTCTTCCAAGGTGGCAGGATTCCTTCCCCACAGCGTGTCCTGGATTTGCATGGGCAGACCACCGATATACTTCTCGATGGCTACCGGCAGGGGAGTGACTTTGTGAGGCAACAATAAGCTAAGCTCGTGAAAGCGGGTATTGTAGGCAAGGTTTTCCCCACTATCTTGAGCAAGAGTGTGGAACTCATCTTCTAGCTTCTTAACCTCGTTGCGAGGACAAAACTCTTCCTTCATAACCTCCTTGACTTGGTCCCATGTCATAGCAAGAGCAACTTCGGCCCCACGGGTGCGCTTTTCCTCATTCCACCAAGTGAGTGCTCGTTTGTGGAGAACACTCATGGCGTAACGAACCTTAAAGTTGTCGGGGCATTCACTATTGATGAAGGTATTCTCAATACCCTCAAACCATTGTAGGAGTCCTGTAGCTCCTTCTTCTCCACTGAACTTTGGGGGATTACAGGAATTAAAGTGCTTGAGAGTGCAGGCTGGAAGACCATTCCCATTCCCGTTGTGGTTTCCATGTCCATTACCATTGCCGTTACCGTTCCTGTTGCCGTTACCGTTCCCGTTGCCGTTCATCTGGATGACTTGAGCTAGTAAATTGGGAACCAGAGTCGCGATTTGCTGCGCCATTTGTTGAGAAATGATCGCAGCCAGTTGGGCATCGACACCATTGTTGTTGTTGTTGTTATTGTTGTTATTGTGGTTAGCGTCATGGTTGTTGCTATTCACTTCATCTTGGTTTTCACCATTGTTAATGCGAGTGCTGCGACGTGGAGGCATGATCTGTAAGAGACACAATGAAATGAATGAGGTTATATAAGGAATGTAATCATTTATTCATTAATTAAAACGAATAAACGAAAACGTTGACTTATCAAAGATTCTAGATTCTAATAACATATGAAGACATGCTTTAGCCTATAAGTGAACACTCATCCTGAGAATTCCCAGGTAGGCATCCGGGTCCCTCGTCTGATTGGGATATATGCGCAATGCCAGCCTAGACAGAAGACTCTGAATACAGGCGTTCACCCTTCCAGATTGCACGTGTTCGTTATTAAAATCTAGAACTTCGACGAGATCTCAAGGGGGTTCAGGTTAAACCGGAAGATTTTGTCCTATTAATCTAATGGTGGATCAGGATTGCAGCAGACGAATAAGAGTAGGTCACATGTAGGCTTAGGATTATATAGGGTAAGGATAAGATTAAGGAAGCAATTAGGATTTCAAGTAAGAGAAGCAAGTACTGTTTAAGTCCCTAAGGTTATAGTCTAGATTATTTTCTAATAACCTAATTCCCTATAACCAAGGCTCTGATACCAATCTGTAACACCCCAACCGATGGCGGAAACATCGGGATGTCACGTATTGATGATTGTTTCAGTAGCACATGGTATAAATTGAATTTTAAATAATTTATTCAAAACATAATAATCCAGAATAAAGTGATGTCTAGAAATTCAAATACATGATATCAAATAAGCAACAATCTTCTAATAACTTCAAATAATAACTTCATGATAAATCCTCATGCAAACTCAAGCCTCAGCTTCATTGTTACCTGAAACATTTTAATTTTGAAAATATTTTTGGGTCAACAAAAGTTGGTGAGAATTACATAGGTTTTGATTATCGAATAAAAATGTTGTGCAATTCATGTGTCATGGCAAGTCTAGTCCATATGTGAAAACATACTAGAAGTAAATCGAGTGCATAATCAACCCTTGTGACTGTTATAATGTGGTAGATCCCATACGCTCATGGTTCACTCGAATATGTTATGCGATAACAAACACCCACGCTACCTTTGTAGGAGGCACGTATCCGGGTGGGATTGTCAGTCCAATAGATCTATCAATGTATACCGTCGGCTGATCAATGTTAATGATTATGCTAGAATTGTGCTTACCCTAGTCATGTTCAAGACATAATGCAACATAGAAAAACACATAGACGCATTGATGATTGAATTGCATATATGATGTTGTAACATGTTTCACTCCAAAAACGGTGATAAATAGAAAAGGGGCTATGTAAAACTCACCTTAGCAAAATGTTATACTTCTTGAAAAATTGAGTAGTGGTGTTGCCCAAATATGCCAAGTATCACCCTATAATAAGGTAATAAATATGTCTAAGTCTATCTAGTCTACAAATGTATATGTTCTAGGGCTTCGAATTGGGGATAAATGCTCGTTTGATTAATAATTAAAATGTTTGATGATTGAGAGAAATTTAGTAAATAAATAAACACAAATCTTTTTTATAAAATTTGAATTTAAGATGGTCACAATAATGAGTTTAAAGTATAAAAATAATTTTTATGAAATTATTTTCTTTGAAATAGAATATTAAATCTATTTATTTCAAATTGTTAAAATTTAACTTTAATATTTAAAAATACTAAAATTAGAGAATTATTAGTTTAAAAATTATATTTCAGTTCTAAATAATCAGAAATAATTTATATAAAATTTTGGTGCAAAAATATTCAAAATTGAATTTAATATGATTTAATTATGATTAAAACTTACAAAAATTGATTAAAAATATTAAATAAATGAGTTTTCAGAAATAAAAGTCATTTCAGAAAAGTTTATTGTTATAAAAACTCAGAATAATTTTTTGGAAATTTATAAAATTGTTTTGATATTTTAATAGAATTTTACAAATATAATAGAATAAACTTGATTTATTTATTAAATATATTAAATAAATAAATTTTTTGAAAACTAAAAATTGTATGTTAAACTTTTTCATTAGATTAACACAAAATAATTTTTGTAGAATTTTTAAAAGAGTTTTAATATTTTAAAATGAATTTATAAAATATAAGTAATATATAATTAAACTTGATTGTCTTTGATTAAAAACAAAACAAAAAGAAAAATGGTGCTGCTGCTGCGGTTCGAACCCGCGTCAGCCGGTTCATAGTCACCAGGCACAACCACTTGGTCCAGACCAGTGGTTGTGTTTGGTTTCAGTTTATTTAAAATAAATAACATATGTAAATCGTGTTCTTCCCCAAATTCAAACATACGAGCCCTAGATTTTCCAATTGGGCAATTTACCCAACATTAACCCAATTAATCTTAGGGTTAATGTTGTGTATAACATCAAAACCCATCAACAAAAACAGACTTACAAATACGTTTCGATACTGGATTGATCGGTCAAATGCCGAAGTCAAAAACACGATCAAAATCAAGAACAGAGGATTTGATAAGAGAAATTGGGGATTAAGAAAGAATAAGTGGCGAGTTGTGAAGGTCCAGAGGTGTTCAAATTATAGTGAGGTGGTCTAGATGCACGAATTGGCATAGTTGACTTTTTCTTTAATGGTTGACGCGTCTAATCGTATAATTGGTAAGAATTGATTGATAATTGGACGTGTAATGACTCGTGATAGGCCGGCAATCACGATCCCAATCAATCCCTGATCAATTACACGATAATTGTTTGGTTTATTTGAATTCGTGTTATAATTAAAACGCGTTGGATTTAAACCTACAATTATGTGTAGAGCAAATGGTTAGTATGTGTGTATATATGGGACGGCTTGGGGCGCGGGTTCGAGTCCCGGCCCAAGCTTTTATTTTTTTACATATATTTAATATATATATATATATATATATATTATGAATAATTATCATAGTATTAGGGTTCCAAAAATGTCACAATAATAATTAAAGGCGAACAAAAATCATGAAACCTGACGTTTTTATTAATGATGATGTGTAACGTACAAGTATAAATGCGTAATGTTACATGAGGAATGCTAACTCACCGGAAAACCTTGGCAATCTTGCTTTATATGCCAAAATTCAAACATCAGGTTTTCAAAATGACTAGTCTTTTGCTTGTTATGTTTCGCAGGTTGAGCCGCGGACTTACAAGGACGCTCTTTTGGATGACGCTTGGGTAGAGGCTATGCAAGAGGAGTTATTACAGTTTCAGAAACTTGGTGATTGGACACTGACAGATTTACCCCGAGGACGAAAGAAGATAGGAACTAAATGGGTTTTCAAATGTAAGAAGGATGATAGAGGAGTGATCGTAAGGAACAAAGCTCGTTTGGTTGTACAAGGATTTCATCATGTTGAGGGAATTGATTCCAACGAGATTTATGTACCTGTTGCACGCTTAGAAGCTATCCGCATGTTTCTAGCGTTTGCATCATATAAGAAATTTAAGGTGTATCAAATGGATGTTAAGAGCGCGTTTCTTTATGGTGTGGTCAAGGAGGAAGTTTACGTAGGTCAACCACCAGGCTTTGAAGATCCTATTCACCGGGATAAGGTCTACGTTCTAAACAAAGCTCTCTACGGGTTGCACCAGGCTCCAAGGCAATGGTATGAGGAGCTGAGCACGTATCTTCTTTCCAAAGGATTTAAGCGAGGTTTGGTAGATTGCACACTGTTCACTAAACGAACAGGAGATGACTTGCTTCTATTCCAGATTTATGTTGACGATATTATATTTGGTTCTACTAACGAACTTCTTTGCAGAGAATTTGAACGTGTTATGCAGGAAAAGTTCGAGATGAGCGCGATGGGAGAGATGCAGTTTTTCCTAGGCTTGCAGGTGGAACAAAGACCAACGGGGATCTTTATTCACAAGACGAAATACGTTTCTGAAGTCTTGAGCCGATTCCAGATGGATGTTTTGAAGCCGATGGATACCCTAATACAACCTAATCACGGGATTGGAGTTCACGCTAAGGGGGAGCTAACTGACCCATTTACATACAGAGCTATCGTTGGATCTCTAATGTATCTCACCGCCTCCAGACCAGATATAATGTTTGCCACATGTCTCTGTGCACGTTATCAGTCGAAGCCGAAACAGAGTCATCTTGCAGCTGTCAAACGTATCCTTAGATATCTGAAGGGTTGTCCGTCGAGAGGACTACGGTACCCTAATGATGATATTTTTGACCTAATCGCTTTTAGTGATGCAGATTGGGGTGGCTGTGACAAGGACAGCAAATCCACAACGGCTGGATGCCAGTTTATGGGGAGTAGGCTCGTGACCTGGCAGTGTAAGAAATAGACCGCAGTTGCCTTATCCATGTGTGAAGCAGAATATGTTTCAGCATCAAGCTACTGCTCACATGTTCTTTGGATACAACAACAGATGGTGGACTACGGTTTGCAATTTCTAAAAACCCCTATTTACTGTGATAATGAAGCCGCAATTGCATTAACAAAAGACTTAGTAAATCACTCGAAGGCTAAACATATCCGGATCAAATACCATTTTATCAGTGATTGTTACGCTAAAGAGTTGATCGATATGGTTAAAATCCACACTGACTATCAACGTGCAGATCTTTTTTACCAAAGCTTTTGATAAATCAAGATTTGACTATCTTTTGAAAGCTAACGGTATTAAAGAAAAACAGGACTGATCACCACCTCAGTTTATCGCTTTTTAGTTTAGTTTTTATTGCTTTTCAGAAAAATATAAAAAACCAAAAATATGTTTTACATTTTTAGATAGAATTTTATTTTCAGAAAAATCCAAAAACATTGAAAAATTCAAAAACCCATAAAAATTAGAAAAACTCAAAATGATTTCCTGGGGAAAATGGGGAAATGATAGTACATCAGTGGGGATCTGATGCATTCTAAAGAAATGTAATGTAATATATAGGGCGTGTGTCTGAGTCTGTGTGATGTGCTGATAGGCTTCGTAGACCAATTACTGCGTGCCTGATACATACATATCAAACGAATTGTTGTGTGGCTGAACTCCTCATGGGCATATGGTCTTAGTACTGTAATTTTGTTTGATAGGGTATTTGTACAAAACTCGGAGGTTTCGGGTCGTTATGTTATTAGTCGTCTGGGGATAGCCTTTCTGATCTTCTGCTGTAAGTCATTACGGACCTAGATCAGATAGGGTGTCTTTATAAAAGAGCTGTAAAGCCAAATCCTAAAGTTACCGAATTGAGGAACTTTCTATGTATTACGATAATCAAAGATTATCTATTACATTGTATCCAATCATTGATGCAAATCATGATTGATATTAGCCCTCAACCTGGTAGAGTGCATAAGTTGCTTTGTAGCATTTAATTGCTGACCTGTATACCTCTGTGCCTCATACTTGGTAAAATACAGACGACGAAAGCATAATCACGCGTTACAATGGGTCTTTGTGCATTTATTTCTTGATACGGGAGTATGTCGTGTGCGTGGGAACCACAGACAATTGAGTTAATACTATAAACAAAAGTATCAGTCTAAAGCACTGCACAAAAGTCTGCGTGTGAGTTTATGTGGATCACAATATCAGCAGTTGCCAGATCACACATTGTCTTTAATGATAATAAATCAAAAATATCAACGGTGTGATCAGATTTCTCAATAACTGATATGATCCCTTTACCGGAAATCCCAAAACATTTACTGCTTTATCTTTATATTTCCGCATTTTACATTTCTCGTCAAAAATGCAAAACTCAAAAAGATTTTAGGTGTGTTTTAACAAAAATTTTAGAAAATCCAAAAAGATTTTACATTTCTATCTTATTTTTGATAGCTGATGGTGGTTGATGATGATTTTCTAAAAACTCGATGGACCATTTGAGCTTTGTAATCTTTAAATAAGAAATAATGCATGTTGGATGCTTAAAAGTTGAAAAATATTTTGAACGGGACTCGATTTTGAGATTTGGTAAAATTTTCAAAAATTCCATTTTTCATTCGCCCCTTCGTTGGGTCGAAGGTGGAATCTCATCTGTTCATTCGTACCTTTTAAACGGTCGAATGTGAGAGTTCTTGTGATATTTTCACATTCGAACCCTTTTTTCTACATTCGAACCTTTTAGTATGGTCGAAGGTGGAAAAAGCTTCACATTCGACCTAGTCAAACGGTCGAATGTGGAGCCTATATAACCCATATCTGCACATTCGACCTCATTCAAAATTTTTTCAAAATCTCTGAGATAAAGTGATCTTGTTGCCCGTGTTTTCTAAATCATATCATTGTGTTCGTCGTGATTCACTGATCATTTTCCATTATCATTTGCAGGTTAATATCAAGTATTCAGTTTATAATAGTTAATTTACTGACCGTGCCCTAACTGTCCATAAACTTCGATTTAAACATGATAATTGTTCAATTTTTTGGTCAGGATTCATTGCTTATGTGTTTTAGGGGGAGAATGACCAAAAATTTAGGGTTAAATTCAAATAGATTGCACAATTGATTTTTTATTAAGTTCAAACCCTAGTTTTTGATTGAAAACACATAATCAATGGTTGTTAATTGAAATTGATGATTGGCAATGCTTAATCGGTTATGTTAGATGGTATCCAAATCAAAATGGCAGGTTAAATCGAACAAAATCAAAATCTGATTTTCAAAGGAGATGAACAGTCTCCTTCGCCCCATTTCAAACGGTCGAATGTGACTGCCTGGGCGAAGGTGAATGTTTAAATGATCGAACCTGGAACAAACGGTCGAATGTATAATTTTTCAAAATGTTTTCACATTCGAACCCTTATAATTCCACATTCGAACCTTTAATTTCTCATTCGAACCAACGACTGGTCGAATGTAGAATCTGAAAACCAAAATTTTTCAAATTTTGTTTATTTTGTCCGTTTTTAACATGTTTGTTTGATTTGTTTTGCAGTCTAACGATGTCTGAATAGGGAAGTGCTAGTGTTCCTGCTGGATCTTCTGAACAGGCTACCGGGAAGGAACAGATTGCTGATTTGCCATTCGAACCGGTACACAATTGTTGTGCGTACCTTGGAGACGTGAAGAAGCATACTGAATTTGCTGGGATTGTAGAGTTTTTGAAGAGGAGTCGTGTTATTGATGCCATTGCTACTCCAGCTATCATATATAAAGATCACCAACAAGAGTTTTGGACGAATGCCAAGATGGACTTTTGGGAAGGTGAATCGTCTCTTGTTAGTACGATTCAGGGGGAGTTGGTGATTGTCTCTGAGAACGATATCAGAGAGGCATTGAAGCTGGAAGATGTGAAGACAGATCCCAGAGAGTTAACTTGGACTGAGCAAAGGAAATGATTTCTTAGGATGAAGTATAATGGATCAATCACCGACGGTTCATTACATAAAGGGAAGTTATGTCCTCAGTTTAAGTATCTTGCGCATGTTATGATTCACGTATTCGGATCAGCAAGTGGAGGGTATGATGTGATGAGAAAGAGCATCAGTTGGTTGATGGTGGCTCTTATATTGAACAAACTGTTCAATGTATCTGGTATGTTTTTAGAACACATGTTAGAGCCACTGAGAGGGTTAAAGAGCAGGAAGTTTTTATTGTATCCTAGATTTCTTCAAATGATTTTTGATTTGAAGTATAAGAACTTGAAGAGAGATCCTACACAGATTATAGTTCAGGATCACATGAATTTGAATACACTTGCTAGGATGAAGGGTTATAAGGGTGTGGCGATGAATGAAAGACCACCAATGAAGAATCTTTTTGGTCAGCTGATCAATAAAGATTATGAAGACCCATGTCGTGATAAGGTGAGACATGCTAACAGTGAATCAGATGAAGATAATCCATTACATCCAGTAGATCCTGATGCTAAGAGAAAGCGTCAAGTGATTAATGTTGGTGCAAAGACTGGAAAGGGCAAAGAAAAACAAGATGAAGCTGAACCAGGTCAGAAGAAAGTTTCGAGAAGGAAGAAGAGTGTTGCAAAGAAAGGTTTTCATTTAGTAGATGAAGTGTCGGTTGATTCGGAAGAGACACAAGAGGATGAGCGATGGGATTCAGATAGTGAGACAGTTAAGAGCACCACGCCCAAGGCCACTGTGGCTGGTGAGTCTGTTAGTCTTAATAAGTCGTTAGAGGGCAAAGGACAAAAATTCCTATTCGTTTGGATGAAACTGATGAAGGATTGGGCTTGGGATCAGATGACTTTGCTAGATCGCCAAAGCCAGGTGAGAAACAAAAGAAACCACAGTTTAAGAAGAAAGAGAAGGTTTTGAAACCAATGGAGATAAGGGCTAGAGACATTGAGACATTGATTGCTGGTAAGAAACTGCCACCAGCATCTAGCTCGAAATCACCGATCACATCCCCAGCAGCTAAGAAGCAAAAGACATCATCAGATGCTGCTAAAGAGACTGAGTTACCGACTGATGAGTTTAATGATGCACTGGATAGAGTGCTGAAGAAGATCAAGAAAGGAAGGATTCCTGCTGTTGAAGCTTCTACACCTAAGGTCACAGTAGATAGTGATGTTATGAATGCTGTGAACCAGAAGCTTATTGAAATGATGAAAATTATAAATCAGCAACAAGCAGAGATAGAACAGTTGAGAAATAATGATAAGAAGATGTTAGATGTTGTTGAAACATCTCATGAGAATCAGGAAGCTCTTGAAGCCAAGATAAAACAACTTCAGAAAGAAAACGAGAAGTTGTTGAGGCATAAACAGAGAAACACCAGGAGATACATTGCTATCAAAGAGGAGAATAAGAAGCTGAAAGAGAGTAACAAGAATATGGACAATCTTATTAAAGACTTGTACTCTAAAGCTCCTCAATTACAAGCTGGTGAAGAGGATAAAGAGCGTGATGAAGAACAGGTAGACTTTGAACCATCTGATAATGAGGAAGAAGAAGATGAGGAGTTAGATGATGATGCTGGTAATGCACCTAAGAAGAAGAAGAAAGATGATGGTGACGATGATGGTTCAAATGATGATTCAGGTGAAGGTAACAGCTCTGCGAGTTCAGATAGTGATGATGATGATGATACAGATAAATATAAGTGTGAGAAGAGAGGATCTAGAAAAGGTGCAGGAGAATCCAGCTCAAAGGCTCCTGGAGGAACTGTTGATGATGAGAATGTCTTTTGGAATGAGAAGATAAGATCCTTATCAGATGATGATAAGAATATGTATCGCCAGATGTTGACAGACAGAGTCTGGACGATAGAGATGACTGGTAGATTTCCTGAGATATTTGAGTCCAGTGACATGAGGTTTGAGTTGGAGTATAACGATCCTGACTTAGAAGATGGAGAAGTTTCTGCAGCCATGTCGAAAGAGATTTTAGAAGGACTGGCGAAACAAGTTGGAAAGACTATGGAGGAGTTATTGATTGATAATTAGATTCCTAACTTACCTAAGAAAGAAGCAGGTAATCATTCTGATGATAGAGACGTGCCAGTGTTTGAGGAGGTTGAAATCGAAGATATAACAAGTGAGGAATATCCAGAATACTTCAAGAAAAATAAAGATTCTAGATTTCCTGAATTCACTGACGAGTTGTTGAAAGAGGCCGAGAAACTTGCTCATGAAAAGAGTAAGAGATTTGTTGATGAAGTGTTTCCAGATTGTGATAAGCCGAACACAGAACAATCTGATACTTTGAAAGATGTATTGAGAAAATTGAAGGAGAAAGAAGCTAATAGTCCAAAAACAGAGATTCAGGGCAGCTTCTACAAGTTTCATAACGAGTTGTTCAAAGGGAAAGCGTTGGGATGGAAGTTTGTGAAACAGTTGAAGTGTGTAGCTGTCAAATGGGAAAAAGGAATACTGTATTTTGACAGATTCCATGATTTGAAAACACTTCCATATTGGGCAATTTGTGACATATGTAGACATGAGATGACAGGTTCTATGAACGATCATGTTGCTTACTTTGCTGATCGTATGTCGAGAGAAAGCAGAACTAAGTGGAACTTGTTTACTCATCAGTATCCTAAACGAATTGTTCATAAGAAGGAGATTGATGATATAACTAGTATGCCTAAGGTGACCTTAAAGTACAAACCACCTAAAGTGTTGAAACACATTCCGTTGATGCCGATCCCTCAACACTTTTCTAAGGATTTCATCTGGTGGTACTATGATTGGAAGACTGTAGAGGTTGTTATTGTGTTGAAGGATGGTGCAAAAGATTTTAAGAAGATTCACATATTTGATCCGATGTGGTTGATCAACTGTTCGCATGAGGATATTATAATACTATATTATAATCCGATTTATTGCAAAGCTAAGGATAGTGAACAAGCAAGCAAATACCAACGTGTGGTATTCTTATGCTTTGCATGGGATGTGAATGTTGGATGTGATTTCGATAAGAAACTAGGTAAGTTTGTGAAGGTTCAAGAAGTTCAGGAAGTCAAAAAGAAGAAACTCAAACAAGCTTATGAACCGGTGATGACCAAAGAACAACAGAAGTTACTGAACATTAAGCTGATGAACAAGAAGATGGACGAAGAACGACGACTCATACAATCCAAGCAATAATCGAGGGGGAGTTTGTAGATGCACATAGTGCGACTAATGCATTGGATTGCAAATAATATATGTTTTGATCTGATTTGAATGGTCGAAGGTGATAATCCATGGTCAAATGTGGTTTCTTGAATGGTCGAAGGTAGATCAATAGGGTCGAAGGAGCACAGGAGGTCGAAGGTAGAGACAGATTTTAATGTATAACTTGGTTCGACCACCTTGTTTGGTCGAACCTGCACATTCGACCAACACGAATGGGCGAATGTGCAGGCCTATATAAGGTCAAGTTGATTTTTGCAATGTAACTTTTGACATTTTGTTTTCCCTCTCTGTGTGTGTCCTCCCTAGGTTATTGTGTCAAGTCTATACACACCTTTTAAACATTATAAACATCTTTTTAACGTGTAATTGATTATGTTATTGAATGAAATGAGAACGTTTATGATGATTTCTGTGTTTTGCTAGTTTTATTATCATTTTGTGATCAATTCAGGGATTCCGCACCTGAGAATGAAAGATTACAAAGGGGTTCCCGAGAATGAAAATTCACCACACAAGAACTTATTTGGACACTTGATTAATCCAGGATATGAGGATCCGGGTGAGGAAAAAGCTAGACATGCTGACAGTAACTCAGATAATGATGATCCTTTGTTTCATGTTAATCCAGAAGCAAAGACAAAAGCGACAGATTGTGAATGTTAGAGCTAAGAGTGGCAAAGGGAAGGGTAAAGAAAAGGAAGATGAGGTTGAACCACCTAAGAAAACATAAAGGAGAAAGAAAAGCGTAGCGAGAAAAGGTACTATGCTAGTTGATGAAGAGTCTGTTGATTCTGAGGAGACTCAAACAGATGAAAGATGAGATTCTGGTGAAGAGACTGTCAAGAAAACCAAGCGCAAGGCCATTGTGGCTGGTGAGTCTGAAAGTCTTAATAAAACCATAGAGGAGCAAAGACAAAGAGTCTGATTGAAGTTGACGAGATTGATCTCGGTCTTGGTATTGGTGAACAAGATTTCAGTGGATCTCCGATGGTTGGTGAAAAACAAAAGAAGCCCAAATACGAGATGATGTCTAAGAAAGATGAGAAAGAAAATCCAAAGAAAAGACGGGCAAAAGAAGTTGAGATCTTACATTCAGTGTTTTGAGACCCTGGTTCATCCTCATCTCTTTGGTTAGGGCTTTTATCTTTGCTTCTGGATTAACATGAAACAAAGGATCATCATTTTCTGAGTTACTGTTAGCATGTGTAGCTTTTTCCTCACCTGGATCCTCATATCCTGGATTAATCAAGTGTCCAAATAAGTTCTTGTGTGGTGATTTTTCATCCTGTTTATCTTTAAAGTACTTTGGATATTCCTCACTGGTAATATCCTCAATCTCAACATCTTCAAAAACTGGTGCATCTCTATCATCAGAGTGATTTCCTACTTCTTTCTTAGGAATGTTAGGAATCTGATTTTCACTCATCAACTCTTCAAGAGATTTACCGACTTGTCTTGCCAATCCTTCAAGTATCTCTTTTGATATAGCTACAGAAACTTCACCATCTTCAAGATCAGGATCATTGTACTCAAACTAAAATATCATATCGTCTGATTCAAATATTTCTGGAAACTTTCCTGTAAGCTCAATCGTCCAGACATCCTTAGTCAACATCTAACGATATAACTTCTTGTCTTCATCTGATAAAGATCTAATCTTTTCATTCCAGAAAATATTATCATCATCAGTGTTACCACCAGGAGCTTTCGAACTTGATTCTCCTGTATCTTTACTAGAATCTCTCTTTTCACACTTATACTTATCAGTATCATCGTCATCGTCATCATCATCATCATCATCATCATCTGCAGAACTGTTAGATTCCTAATCATCTCTAGAACCATCTTTATCCTCATCATCTTTCTTCTCAGGAGCATCACTGGCATCCTGTTCTAATTCCTCATCATCCTCTTCTTCTTCTGATTCAGACGGTTCAAAATCAACAAGTTCTTCTTCACGTTCTTTTTCTTCCTCTCCTTCTTTCAACTGAGGAGCTTTTTCTTAAAGATCGTCAATAAGTTTCCTTAAACTCTTATTATCTTTCTTCACTTGTTTGTTCTTAAGTCTCAAAGCGATGTATCTTCTTGTATATCTCTCTTCATGAGTTAACAATTTCTGATTTTCATCCTGAAGTAGTTTGATCTTCGCTTCCAATTCTTCTTGACTCTCCTGTGAAGATTCAACAATATCCAACATCTTTTTATCGTTCTTTCTCAACTGTTCAATTTCTTGCTGTTGCTGGTTAATAATTTTCATCATTTCTGCAAGCTTATGGTTCACTGCATTCATCACATCACTTGATACAGTAACCTGTGGTGTTGAAGCTTTAGCAACATGAGTCTTTTTCTTAAACTTATTCAAGACTCTCTCCATAGCAGCATCAAAATCTGCTTTAGGATCAACTGTCTTTTCAGCTGCAGATTTCTTCTGCTTCTTTGCAATTGGGGATGTCACGGGTGTAGCAGATTTTGAACTTGAAACTTCAGGAACTTTTTTTCCTGCAATCAATATCTCAACTTCTTTCGCTTGTCTCTTCTTTGGATTCTCTTTATCATCCTTTTTAGACATGGTTTTATATTTGGGTTTCTTCTGTTTTTCACCCACCATCGGAGATCCACTGAAATCTTGTTCATCATTTCCAAGACTCAGATCTATATTATCCATTGCAATCGAACTCTTCATTCTCTGCTCTTCTAAAGTTTTGTTGAGACTTTCAGACTCACTAGCCACAGTGGCCTTGGGCGTGGTTTGTTTTACAGTCTCTTCACCTGAATCCCATTTTTCATTTTCTAGAGTCTCCTCAGAATCGGCAGACTCTTCATCAACAAGCATAGTTCCCTTTCTCGCTACGCTCTTCTTCCTTCTTGAAGTTTTCTTTGGTTCATCCTCAACCTCCTTTTCTTTACCTTTCCCTTTGCCACTCTTTGCACCAACATTCACCACTTGTCTCTTCCTGTTTGCTTCTGGATTAACGTGAAACAAAGGATCATCATTATCTGATTACTGTTTGCATTTCTAGCCTTATCCACACCTGGATCCTTATAATCTAGATTGATCAAATGCCCAAATAGATTCTTTTGAGGTGGTCTTTCGTTCTCAGGAACCCCTTTGTATCCTTTCATTCTTATCAAAGTGTTCAAACTCATATGATCTTGAACTAGAATCTGTGTAGGATCTTTTCTCAGCTTCTTGTATTTCTGATCAAGTATTATCTGTAGGAATCTAGGATATAACCAAAACTTCTTGTGCTTCAAACCTTTCAGTGGTTCAAGAATGTGATCCAAGATCGTCCCAGATACATTAAACGGCTTGTTCAGCACTAGAGCAACCATTAACGAACTGATGCTCTTCCTCATTACATCATAACCACCACTAACGGATCCAAAAACGTGTAACATCACATGAGCTAGATACTTGAACTGTGGGCACAGTTTTCCTTTATGTAAAGCTCCATCTGTGATAGGTTCGTTATACTTCATGCGTAGAAAGCATTTCCTTTGTTCAATCCAGGACATACTTCTAGGATTTGTCGGCTCATTCTTCAGTCTCAAGGCTTTCCGAATATCACTCTCAGTAACTATTGCAAGCTGTCCTTGAATGTTTCTTACAATAGCTGTCTGATTGTCCCAATAGTCCATCTTTGCATTCTTCCAGAAGTCCACTTGATGATCTTTATAGATAATAGCTGGTGTAGCTATTGCATCAACGACTCTGCTTCGCTTTAAAAACTCTACGATGCCAGTGAATTATGTATGTTTCTTAACCTCGCCAAGAAATGCACAGCAATTGTGGGCTTCTTCGAACGACAAATCTTCTTCTAGTTTCTTTCCAGCAGCTTTTCCAGAAGATCCAGTTGGTATATCTGTGTTTTGAGGTTCTTTCATTTGGAATTCTGCAAAAATGAAACATGAAAATTCATTAAAAATGGCCAAACATTGCAAATTTGAAATTTGGTTTTTGAAAGTCCACATTCGACCCATCGGGGGTTCGAATGAAGAAATTTCAAGGTTCGAATGTGAAAGATAAGGTTCGAATGTGAAAAATATGTTTAAAAATGTACATTCGACCTTAAATCCACATTCGACCCTATGAACAAGTCACCCTCGACCAGAAAGGCACATTCGACCTTTCTTGAGTGGTCGAAACTGACTGTTCATATGACCCAATGTTCAGAATCCAAATCGGACCATCTTAACATTGGATTTTCATTTGTTTATCATCTAACATGACCGATTAAGCCTTTTCATCATTCAATTGATTCAATTATTTAGTTTTTGATTGTTTTTACCAAATTCTAGGGTTTTCTTAATTTTAAACAATCAATTAAGCAATCTGTGATGTTATTAGCCTAGATTTTGTTATATTCTCCCCCTAAAATAGTCAACAACTAAATCCTAAGCAACAATTGTGTCTATATCATCTTGTAATGATTGAACAGTCCAGGGCTAGGGTTCGAAAACAAAATCATTGAAATTTGGCTTCGTTCCTTGACCATTACCTGTGATTATGGTCTCAAAATGATCAGTGATGAATGAGGAATAAGAATCAAGGATCAAAGAAACACGGGCAACAAGGGTTGGTTATTTCAGAATTTTGAAATTTTTTTTAATGAGGTTCGAATGTGCAGATAAGTATATATAGGCTTCCACATTCGACCGTTTTATAAGGGCGAATGTGAAACTATTTCTACATTCGACCCTACTGAAAGGCTTGAAAGTAGAAATAAGGATCGAATCTACAAAATACACTAGAACACTCACATTCGACCGAATTAGAAAGCTCGAATGTAAGAAAAATTCCACATTCGACCCATCGAAGGGGTGAATGAAGATTGGAATATTTGAACATTTTACCAAATCTCAAAATCGAATCCCGTTCAATATTTTTCACACCCTTTAAGCTTCAAACATTCATCATTTCATATTAAAAAGTTACAAAACTCAGATGGTGCATCAAGTTTCAGAAAATGACCATCAATCACCATCAGTTATCAAAAATAACACAGAAATGTAAAATCTTTATGGTTTTTCTGAAATTTACGCTAAAACACACCTAATATATTTTTGAGTTTTTGTAAATTTTGAACAAATGTAAAATACAGAAATGTAAACATAAAGCAGTAAACATTTTGTGATTTCCGGTAAGAGGGTCATATCAATTTTTGAGAAATCTGATCACACCGTTGATCTTTAGTGATTATCATTATTAAAGGCAATGTGTGCTCCAGCAATTGCTGATATTGTTATCCACATAAGCTCGCATCTAGACTGTTATGCAGTGTATGGCACAGCTATCTATAGTATAAACAAAATTGTATGTGGTTCCCACACACACGACATACTCCCTTATCAAGGAATAAATGCACAAAGACACATTGTAACGTGTGATTATGCTTTCGTTATCTGTAATTTTACAGGGTATTGAGGCATAGAGGTGTACAGGTCAGCAAATCAATGCTGCAAAGTAACGTATGCACTCTACCAGGTTGAGGGCTAATATCAATAATGATTTTCATCAATGATTGGATACGATGCATTAGATAATCTTTGATTATCGTCATACATGGAAAGTTCCTCAATTTGGTAACTTTAGGTTTTGGCAATAAAGCTCTTTTATAAAGATACCCTGTCTGATCTAGGTCTGTAAAACCTTACGATAGAAGATCAAAAATGCTATCCCCAGATAACTATTAACATAACGACCCGAAACCTCCGAATTTTGTACAAAAACCCAATCAAACGAAATTACGGTACTAAGACCATATGCCCATGAGGAGTTCATCCACATAACAATTCGTTTGATATGTATGTGTCTAACACGTAGTAATAGATCTACGAAGCCTACCAGCACATCATACAGACACAACACTCGGCGTATAGAACATTTCAAATCTTTAGCATGTGTTAGATCCCAACTGATGTACTATCATTTTCTCTTTTAATCCTGAAAAATCATTTTGATTTTTCTGATTTTTATGGATTTTTGGATTTTTCAATATTTTTGGTTTTTCTGAAAATCTAAAAACTCCCCCTAAAATGTAAAACATATTTTTGGGTTTCTGGGTTTTTAGATTTTTGAAAAACATGAAAACCTAAAACTAAAACTGATAAACCGAGGTGATGATCAGTCTTGTTTCTCTTTTATACCGTTAACTTTTAATAAAAATTCAAATTGAGATCTATCGAAAGCCTTGGTAAAAAGATCTGCACGTTGGTAATTAGTGTGGATTTTGACCATATCAATCAATTCTTTGGCATAACAATCACGCAGAAAGTGATACTTAATCCGGATATGTTTAGCTTTTGAGTGATCGACCGTGTCTTTGGTTAATGCTATAGCGGCTTCGTTGTCATAGTGAATAAGGGTTTTTAGAAATTGCAAACCGTAATCAACCATCTGCTGCTGGATCCACAGAACCTGTGAGCAACAGCTCAAGGCTGCCACATATTTAGCTTCGCATGTAGATAGTGTGACTGCTGTCTGCTTCTTGCACTGCCAGGTCACAAGCCTGCTCCCCAAAAATTGACATCCGGCCGTTGTGGATTTGCTGTCTTTGTCACAACCGCCCCAATCTGACGGACAACCCTTCAGATATCGTAGGATTCGTTTAACGGCTGCAAGATGACTTTGTTTCGGCATCAACTGAAATCGTGCGCAGAGACATGTGGCGAACAGTATGTCTGGTCTAGATGCGGTGAGATACATCAGAGATCCGATGATTGCTTTGTATGTAAAAGGATCAGTCAGCTCCCCCTTAGTGTCAACTCCAATCCCGTGATTAGGTTGTATTGGGGTATCCATCCGTAAAGAAACGCACTCTTGACATGCATTTGATACACCTTGAATTTCCTATATTAGGTAAACACTAGAAACATACGAATAGCTTCTAAACGTGCCACGGTTGCATAAATCTCATTGTAGTCAATTCCTTCCACTTGATGAAAACCTTGAACTACCATTCGAGCTTTGTTTCTCACGATTACGCCTCTGTCATCCTTTTTGCACTTAAAAACCCATTTAGTTCCAATTTTCTTTCTGCCTAGAGGTAAATCTGTTAGTGTCCACACACCCAGTTTCTTAAACTGCAATAACTCCTCTTGCATCGCCTCAACCCAAGCGTCATCCAATAGAGCGTCTTTGTATGTCCGCGGCTCCACCTGCGAAACATAACAAGCAAAAGACCAGTCATTCTAACAAACAAATTATTGAATTTTTTTCATATAAAGCTAAAGAGACAAGATTTTTAGGTGAGTTTGCACTTCGAAGTTGTCCTCTAGTCATAACACTGCTTCCAGGATCACCAATAACTTGCTTGAGCGGGTGAATACGATGAATCCGAGATTCCGAATGATCAGGTACTTGAACTCCCGTTTGAGTAGTCAATTTTTTTGTCGAATCTAGATCATTACCCATATTAGAAGATGAAGTAACACCTGCATTTGGGTTCACTTGTGGTGTCTCTGTTGCCTATTCAAGAATAGCTTCACTTGTGACATCATCATCATCATCTTTTGATTCTGATGAATTAAGAGTAGTTGAAGCTTCCTGGAAAACTTCTTCTTCAACTGTAGGAACATTGGTATCATTAGAAGCTGCTGGAGGAGTTATAGTGATCGGACGCACCAACGGTGAAGTTAATGCGTTTTCACACTCGTAATATAGTCTTAAAACATCCTCTTCAACCAAGTTATCTAGATTGAATGATTCAAAGGAGTCTTTGTAATCAAACATCCAATCTTGACCGCTACCCTGTACGTTCTGAGTATATCGTTGAACTTCAACATTAGCCCACTCCTCTACCTGATGAGTTCGTTTGTTGAATACCCGTTTGAGCGGGGTTGCATATCCAACAAAGAATCCCTCTTCAGCTTTTGGTGCAAACTTCTCAGACAGATTAAGCGTAGTACATGGTGCTCCAAATGGTTCTAGATACTCCAAATTCGGCTTTCGTCTGTTCAACAGTTCATAAGAAGTTTTGCCAAACTTCTTCACTGTTAA
The DNA here is from genome assembly GCA_028751855.1 of Ambrosia trifida. NCBI lineage: Eukaryota > Viridiplantae > Streptophyta > Magnoliopsida > Asterales > Asteraceae > Ambrosia > Ambrosia trifida. The sequence continues at coordinate 55,270,137 of CM054128.1, read as the reverse complement.
CACATGATTCAATGTGTAACATGCTGCGTAAATGGCTTCATTCCAGAACATTATTGGAAGGTTAATATCCGCAAGCATTGTTCTCACACCCTCTATTAGAGTCCTGTTTTTCCTTTCTGCGACACCGTTCTGTTGAGGGGTATACGGAGCACTGTATTCATGATGAATTCTTTTATCTTCACAAAGAGAATCCATCTGTGCATTTTTGAACTCCGTCCCATTATCACTCCGAATTCTTTTGATTTTCACACCATAGACATTCTCTAAACGAGTGAACAGAACTTTCAAGTTGTTAAACGTGTCACTTTTATATTGCAAGCCCATTACCCACAAGAATCTAGAATAGTCGTCAGTAACCACAAGACAGTAAAGCTCTCCGCAATGACTCTTACACCTGACAGGTCCGAATAGGTCCATGTGCAAACACTCAAGTGGCATTTCAACATAGTTCACTTTCTTTGGTTTGTGGGACTGTTTGTGCTGCTTCCCCTTTTTGCAACTCACACACTTGTCATTGAGACGAAAATGTTTGACATTAACGCCTTCGACAAGTCCATTCTTCACCAAATGATTCATTTTTCTGAGGAGAATGTGTCCCATCCTCTTATGCCACATTATTGATTCTTTCTCAGTAGCCTTGGAGAGGAAACACATAACTTGGCCCTGAGTTGTCATCGCCTTTGACATATAAAGAATGTACAAATGATTCACTCTCGGTGCTTTCAGCATAATCCACTCTTTTGGAATAACAAAGCCGGATTTGAGGATATAGCAAGATTTGTCATCAAAGTGTACAGAAAACTGTTTGTCGCAGATTTGGCTCACACTCAACAGATTATAATCGATCTGTTTCATATATGAAATCTTCTCAAAACTAACAATCCCATTACTCACACTTCCCTCCATTGTGATGTAACCCCCTTTATTTCTAGCAAATGCTACATATCCTCCATTGATGTTTCTGATATCGAATAGCAGCGACAAATCCCCTGTCATGTGACCAGAAGCTCCACTGTCAACAATCCAAAGACTGCTAACAGGGCCAGCTGGAGCTCCCTTCACAGATCAAGAAAATCATTAGTTCTTTTGGAGGACCCAAGCTTGTTTGGTCTTGGGTCTTTGAACATTTGATTTCAAAAATTCTTTAACACAAACATTTGAATTTGACTCAATCTTTTTCAGATCAATCAAAACTTTCTCAATTTGACATTTTTCATTTACTTTTGAAGTAGAAGCACCTGGAGAACCCACCGGTGCCCAAGATTGTTCCAAACATTTCTAAATCCTAATCTGAGATTTTGGGGTCTCAGTCGGTTTCTTTGTATCGTTCTTAAATGAAACTTTCTTAGTTACCTTCTCTGATTTAACAGAGACAGGTCCAACTGATTATTTAACAGAAGGTTTTGGTAGAACTTTCTATTTATCAACAATTGAGTTCACCAATGGTTTCTTTAATGGTTTTTCCATAGCAATCCGGTTACAACGATCATATGCAATTTGACGATTATCCCTCCTTTCAAAATAATGGCTTTGATTATAAAATGGTGCTAGTTGAGGGACAAAACGTCTTTGTGGATAACAATGATTTTCGACTGAACTTCTATATGTCTGCTTCATCTCAACTACGTGCCTATTATGTCTCACGTACGGGCAGTGAGCAAGTAAATGCCATCTCTCCCCGCACTTGAAACATGCACGGTATTCCTCAAACACATTCTTGGCATTCGACTTAGCATATGAAGTGATAGGATATTGGTCATCCACACACCTTCGTCTCAAACTCTCAGGAGCTGGATCCTTTGAGTAAGTCGGCTCAAGAAAACCGTTAGCCTTTTCTTTTGGCTTGATGAACTCAGTGACGTGAACCTTAGGTTCTTTTGGAATATCCAGATAAATTTTCTTTAAAATTTCTGGAGGTACATCATTGGTCCTCTCGTGTTTAGGAAACCAAATAGTACTCTCCTGCCAGATTTTCTCGATCTTTGAGTAATTGGCAAATTTTATCGGATATTCCTCGTCAGAGATAATCTTATCGGATCCTTCCATCCGATAAAATACTTTGACAGGTTTGTCAACTGGTTCATTTTTCTCAACTTTCTTTACTGACTGATTCACTCGTTGAGCATTTTCCATCGGATGTGAAATCTGAGAAGGTGATACGGGTTCATTTGTGATAATGTGATTTTCAATAGGAATATCACTCACTTTCTCAGGTTCCTCATCTTCTGAGTCAGAATTATCAGTCACAACAATCACTCCCTTGTTAATCAATCCCAAAATCGGTCTAACATCGGAATGTGGATCTCCAACACTAGAAGTGTTAGATTCATCATCCGATGTAGAATTAGATTTGATAGAACTCTCCGGTGTTAATGAATGTAAAGTGTGGTTTTCAAATAACACTGGTGATGGAACAGCCTTGTAGTTTGCACTACTAGGTTGTGAGGGTTCTTCAATAATATGGTCAACCACATAAGCAATGTGTTTATAGCTTTCAAGCTTTTTGTTGACCTTTTCAGCAAAGCATTTGTTGGTTGCCATTTCTAATTTAGTTTTCTCAAGTTCATTGATAAAACTGTTTATGGCCAGTTGTTTTAAGAAAGAATTTCTTAAGATCAGAATGTCCTTTTTGTATCCATCGAGCACTTTATTGAACTCATGTGCTTCTTTGCGATAAGATTGACAATTGATTCTAGCACTCTCAAGTTGAACCCTGAGTTACTTGTTTTCCTCTGTCAATCTATCACAGGTTCCACAACATTTATCACTATTCATATCTAGAGTGGATTCAGAACTTACCTGTTTCAGAGGATCAGTCATCGCCATCAAAGCAAAATGCGCTTCCTTTCCAGCAAAGAACTTGGAGTAGTCAATCCTTGTGAAAGCGTCATCAACTATGCATGACTTACGAGTCATAAGAAAATCAGCTTCAACCTGTAGTTTCTCAATATCATCATCTAGTGAATTGACACTAGCTTCCGAATCTGGCTCACTCTCCGAATCAGAATATATCGAATCACGCTCATCTGGAAAATCAGTGATTGAATCAAGAATCATTCCTGAAGTCTTCTCAACCTATGGTTGTTCAACAGACTCATCTACCATTTCCTAAATCTTCACTTCAGAAACCTTCTCATTCTCTAAAACTTCTTCAACTAACACCGGCTCCTCTAAATCAATCTTCTAAGCAACACAAGCTACACTACCAGCGGTAATCTCTTCAACACCCAGTTGCATCCCAGTCCAATCAAAACCTTCATCTTTTTGGATCACCAAAGCCTGATTTTGGTTTTTAGTTTGGTTTTGGCTATTTGGTGTGGAAATGGCAATAATAGTTCTAGTTGGGTTATGTGGTGTTTGATTTTGAGTCTGGTTTGGTGTAGTTGTTTTTCTAGCAGAGTTGTTTGGTGAGGTGTTCTGTCGGTTCTGGTAATTGTTTTGTGATTGATAGTTATTGTTGTTTTGGCTTTGATAGGTTACATGATTCTGAGATTGACGGTTCTGGTAATTTGTGTTGAATGGATTCCTGTTACCTTGTTGAGCTGGCTGTGTGCACTCCCTTTTGAAATGACCTTTACCACCACAGTTAAAACAATTAACTTTGGCCTTGTTGAAGCCATAAGTGGTGATCGGTGATGTAGATAGATCAGTTCTACCAGTCTTCTCAATGAACTCGGTTGCTCGTCTCATAACACTTGCTGTTGATACACGTTTTGCGACTAGTGCTATTGGATTGCGCATTCAATTCTGTTTTGGCAAAACGTAGGGTCGAAAGTGGAATTCAGAGGGTCGAAGGTGATTAAAATTGGTCGAAGGTGGATGATACAGGTTGAAGGAAGATTTTGTAGGGCTATATGCTGATTCGCCCAAACAAAGGGGCAAACCTACACATTCCACCCTTGCGGGGGGGGCGAATGTGCAGGCCTATATATAGTTTGATTTTCATTTTAAAGTTAGTTTTGGGTCATTTGTTTCCCTCCTTCGATCTGGTTTTCTCCCTAGGGTTTTGTTTGAGTCTGAATATTGTTTATTTCATTGTAAACACGATTTTGTAAGCTTAATCAAGTTTGTTTATGAATGAAATGGAATGTTAAAGGTCATTTGTGTGTTTTGTTGAATTTATTATCAATTCGTAACTAATTCAGGGATTCCGCACCTGAATTGGTAGACTTGTTTGATCAAACTATTTGTTTTTGACAAAACGATCCTCATACACTTGAAAACGCCCACTGAATATCAATACGCTCCATCTCCTCCTTATCAATTTGAGCATAGTCTTCACTAGTTAGATTGTTGTTACCAATTTGACTAGCCACCAAACCATTGTAAGAAGCTACCATTGCCCATACCAATGCGACATGTTGCTGAGCAACTTCAACTGTAACGTTGTTCATGTTGGATGTCTCCAACACTATTGTACTTTGACTTGGATTCATTTGAGGAATGTAAGGTTGTTGTTGAGGTTGATTCATGTTAGCTGAATAACATGCTGCTTGTTGCATTGGTGAAAAAGGTGGAATGTAAGTGGTAGTGTATGATGGTGGTGTGTAGGATGAAGTTTGAGCAAGGTAGTTTATTGGGGTTTTAGGTGGTTCCATAACACGTGAGACACAAGCAATGTGTGGTGCAACAGTACCACTAGCACTAGAACTAGTCAAAGTAGAAGATGTACCACCATGATATAACTCCAGATTCTAAGGAAATTGTGCTATTTTTGCTTTCCTCTTCTCTTCCAACTCTTTGTTTTCCAGCTTTTGAATAAACTCATTGATGGTCCAATATTGATAAGCATCTTTCTCTTTTAGGACCTCAATATGTTGGTTCTAATATGGTGGTAGAGAATCTGCAAATTTGTCTACCAACTCAGACATTGGAATCTGAATCTCATAATTCGACAACTCTGTCAAAAGATGACAATATCTTGGAATAAGCTCCTTTAGAGTCTCATTTCTAGGGATGGCAATCAAACCCGAACCCGATGGGTAAACCCGAAACCCGATATATTTGGGACGGGTTTGGGGTCGGGTAATCGGGTATGGGTCCGGGTATGGGATTAGTTTTTATTTTTTCCGCGGGTTTGGGATGGGTTTGGGATTTGATGATATACCCGTTTACCCGACCCAATTACCCGATAATGTATACCCGTTTACCCGATTAGATACCCAATATAATTTTTAATATATCTTTTTAAATATGTATGCATAATATATCAAATTGTCCATCTAGATTTTCATCCTGTGCTAAAATTTATCATAAATTAGTGTATACTATTTGTTATATATGTCTTTGAGTGTATTTATATGATTTAAGTATTTTATATTTATACATTGTAATCATTTACATAGATATTTAATAATGCTAAATGTAATTGGTTAATAGTTACATAATAGATACATGTCGGGTCTTTAGTCGGATATGCTCAATGGGTAAGTTTTAAAAATTAATGGGTTTACCCGAAACCCGCGGGTATACCCGATACCCGATGGGTAATTACCCGACACAAACCCGACGGGTTTTGGGCCGGGTTTGGGACAAACATAACTAATCGGGTATGGGGTTGGGATTACGTAAACCCGTCCCAAACCCGACCCATTTCCATCCCTACTCATTTCCAACATATCTGAAGTTCTCAAATTCCTTTCTCAATTTTTCCATTCTCAACTTCCTGGTTTTCTCATTACCATCATGATGATTCTTCAACATATCCCAAAGCTGTTTGGAAGTATTACATGATCCAAACTGGTGTATGAGATCAGTAGTGATAGCCTGAGATAGTTGAGAGAACGCCTTCTTTTCCACCGCAAACTTCTTCTTTTCATCCTCAGCTAAACACTCCAGAGGAATTGGTTCACCTGTATTCTCTAGAACTGGGGCAACATATCCTTTAGCAATCATTTGCCATGCCTCAGTCCCTTCTAATCCCATTCCTTCCAAGTGAATCTTGAACTTTTTCTGCCATTGGTTGTAGTCTATCATCTCCATCAGCTTTGGTGGTCGATTCCCGCTACCTGAAGACAAATCATTAATTAGAGTAGAAATAGCATTGGTAGTTTGAGAGTGTACCGCGGCTACTGCAACTCCCCAATAATCATTCATGGGTTGTTGTGGAGGTTGAACAATGGTCTGTGGCATCGAACTAGTCATCGCAAGGTAATTGATCGGCTGAGATGGTTGACTGTTCATCTTCTGTGCAGCTACAGTCCAAGGAACCATAGTAACATGCTGTTGTTGTGTAGTATTAGGCCTAGGTGTTGTTGGAAAGCTCCACATATCGTCTACGAAGTCCTGAATGCGAAACACTAAGAAAAATTTTCAAACAGCTTCTACGTTCGACCGTTTTTCACAATCGTGGGTTCGAATGTGGAAAAGTTCTAGGTTCAACCCTTCCTTCTGACTCAAATGTAGAATATGAAACACAAACTCACTTTCGACAACTAAAATCCCAAGTTCGACCTCCCGTAGGGTTGAATGTACTAAATATGGGTTGAATGTACAAAACAACACTCACAACCTCTAGGTTCGACCTAAAATGAATCACTTTCGACCTAAAAATATCAGGTTCGACCCAACACACTACACGTTCGGCCTTTCTCTCCTAGGTTCGACCCTGTTCATTTGAAAAGCGGTTATTCTTTGAAAATCAGTTATTTTGATCCCAATTTTTTAAAAGTTGATGACTTTTGATGATGTTTTGCAGGTTTTGCTTCGGAATTGGTTTGGAACAATTTTAATGAAGAGTATTCATGATTTTATCCTTGAAAACTAGTCCAAATCAATCAATTTTCATCAAAAACCACTACTCATTCAAAATAGAAAAATTTTGATCAAATTTGGGTCCAAATCAGTTCAAAAACTATCAATTCGTAGTTGTATGATCCGTATAGGCTCTGATACCACTTTGTGGATGATCGTTTTGTCAAAAACAAGTTAGTTGATCATACAAGTTTACCAATTTAGGTGCAGAATCCCTAAATCACTTTCAAAAGTTACTAAAACACTAGAGAGAATAACAGGTCGAACGGGACACAAAATGACAAAAAGATAACATTAAAATGAAATTCTAAGCTTATATAGACCTGCACATTCGCCCCCCGTAAGGGTCAATGTGTAGGTTCGACCCTTCTTCTGGTCGAACAAACACAATGTTCTTCATAATCCACGTCGCCTGAATTATTCTACCTTCGACCTCCAAAAGCCACCTTCGACCTTCCAAAAGCCACCTTTGACCACACGATTTCACCAAAACATAATAGAATGTGCAATCCAGTAGCACTAGTCGCAAAACGTGCATCAACAAATACTTTCTAGGGTTGGTCCCATGGCATACAAGCTCAAGTTACCCGAAGAGCTCAAAGGTGTTCATGACACATTCTACGTGTCCAATCTGAAGAAGTGTTTGTCCGATGAATATTTGATCATCCTCCCGAAGAAATTCACATCAACGACCAACTCCACTTTGTTGAGGAGCCAATCGAAGTGACTGATTGGAAAGTCCGAAAATTGAGAAGGAGCCGCACTAAACTTGTCAAAGTCAGATGAAATGCAAAGCATGGTCCCGAATTTACATGGGAACGCGAAGACCAAATGAGACGTAAGTACCTAACTCTTTTTCCTAAGGCTACTGAAACAAGTAGGAAAACTCGATTTCATGGATGAAATTCCAAAACAAGGGGAGAATGTGATAACACAGTCAACTATCCAGGTCAACATTCGTATGCATTTTACCTATTATTGTCATTTCATGTGCATAATTAGACGTTTTGCACACACTATATCCCCTAGTCTGGTGAAGCATGAGTTATTCAGGGAACTCAAACAAATATCACCCATTTATGCATACAACACTCGGACAATGACCATAAGCACTTCATGAGGTTACCACACTCTAACACATGGAAACTCCTCACTAACACATTTATAAGGATTTCAATTGTTACCACACCTTAAACAACATATGTTCACAATTAATGGACATCAATACATGTTGATATCGTCATCAAACACCTTTACCTTTTGGACGAGATCAAGTTGCATTCCTATGCAAATGATCGACTATAACCGGTACAAACTGGTATCCCAATCAACACATTATACCTACATAAACGATTATCCATATCCTCAAATATATACACCCATAACTAACCTATCCTTATGCTAATAACTAACAAACAAATATCCTCTTTTCTTCCATCAAGTCGGCCGATATATACACTCGCATCCATTCATATGTCATTTTCAAACATGGGACAAACCTCTTATACTAGAAAAGCCAAGACAACTAAGGTAATTATCCAACCAAGAGTCTACCATACCCTTTGTGAACACTACATGACAATCGGCCTACTACCAACCCTGACACCCCACGATTTGCAACTAAAAATGACAAGGAAGATCTATGTTCCATGAAAGATCACTATCACCAAGTATTGCACCAACATAGGGCCAAATTCTTGCTAGAATAACTCTTACCAATGATAGCTTACCACAATTATACTTCCCCTAGCTTCTTATAATCGGCTGAATACATACAACCACACCTATCACTATCATTCTAACTATACACAAACTTATGATTGGTGGAAACTAATGACAAACTCTTATATCAAGTGTAGTTACCATCACCCTTTTCCTTCCCAAAGATCTCGGCCGAAACATATGTGGAGTTAGACAAATCTTTGCTCCATGACAAGCCACTATCTTCCCCTTTTATCATTCCTAAACACTAGCTCACTTGCATTCACAACTAGGCATGTTTGATAAACTTCCTCATTAGTGTATCCCTCTAATACTAATCGTCCGAAAAAGGACATGAGAGGATGGAATGATTTGGTTGTCAAGTTTCACCAATATAGACAAGAAGCCAAGCATAAAACTCACTCCCATGACAAGTCAACTCTCCTTCTTTGATTGATCACACAAATCGGCCAAAGCAAGAAGGCATGCATGCCACATTTTGTTTGAACATAACCTTACACACATTAGTAATTAAACTGGTAAACAATGCACCAATCTAGGATGAGTCATTTTCCAAATATGTGCCCTTTTGTCCTCACCGATCGCATATATAAGGAGCCTCACCACCACCATCATTTCTTGCACCAACACCTCTCTAACACACTTATTTCTCCCTCACTACCACTCTCGGCCAAGAACCAAAGAGCTCAAGTGTTGAAGGTCTCAACCGACCGGCTCTTGTATCCACATATTGAAGGTATGTTATTCGATCACCAATTCCTTTTTGTTCCTCTTATGACTCGACCACTACCTGACCATCTTCGGCCTTTGATCACCAAAAGCCGGTTACCTTTAACAAGTTTAGAACCAAGTTCACACTAAAGGGTCACATGATGTTGAGATATCACTATAATGGATCAATAATCGGCTATGATGATCTGCACACACACACACCCACGATGCTTTGACATTAAAAGCAACTTGGTCAATCTAAATGGAAATTGTTTTTATATATAAACTCATGTTTTAAAGATAAGGTTTATATAAATGTGCTTACCAATTGAATTTCATCAAACATACCCTACATATACAAGGTAGAGCTTCGATGATGTCTTGATAGGCCTAGATCGGCCGAATCCAGTTCACCAATCCTTTAATCCGAGGCTTGTGTTGTATGTGGTTCTCGGCCATGTTCTCTTAACATGTGTTAAAATTGGCCAAATCATGTGTTAATGCAACTTTGACAATCATGTGGATATAAACTTGTGTTAAGATTTCATATTTTCCCAATTCCAACTACACATGTCAAGGTTATGCCAAATTACAACTTTAAACAACATGTGAGGATCACCTTGGTTACATTAAGGGCCTACTTATAATGAATGCCTGGGGGTTTTCCAGAACTACAACCATACACAAAAAAAAAATAAAACAATTATAAACCACACGTGTACAAAACATGGCCCACATACACTAATACAAAGGTCCAAGAATGTCGGGTGAACAACTTGTATGATAAAATACAACGACGATAACATACAATTTACCATGCTCTTAACCAATCATAGGGCAACCATTGTTGGCACGGTCGCTATCTCACATTTCAGCTTCATTAAACCACACGTGACACTATCAGGTGAGTTTTCACGGCCCTCTTTTACTATTATTACATTTTTTGGGGATAAACATGCTACAACTAGTACAATATCATTTGGTGTGTATATTTTATCATGACTGCCATGTGGAACATGAGACATTTGGTTCATAAGATCTCAATAGTCCTCGTCCTTACATTACACTGTAACCACTAGCTATCAAAAGCCATGGAACACTTTAATAGATCTATTACGTTGACATCCCTACTTTTGGTTAGTCGCTCTAACCGGTTACATACAAAAAGAGTGTTAGTATTCTACTATACATACATTGTCTTTAGTGTACAATGCGCAAGGCACAACAGTCAAGAGTTTTGGTTACGGGACTCATGGTGTAGGGTCAAAGAGGATTGACAAGCCAGTATAAACCTTAGTCTTACATCCTCTGAATGTTTTGTTTAAGCTGCTGAAGTAGAACATCACTAAGTCCTGAAGAAGCAGATAAACAAGTCCTAAAGAATAAAGAATCAGAAGTTCTGAAGATGAACCAGACAGACATCTGAAGAAAAACTCCTGAAGACAAACTCATGAAGATTAATCATCAGAAGTTTGTCACTCATCAGTACTTCCTCGGAAGCTTCCCACCGCCCTTGATCTTCAGCAGTTTAGTTTTATATTAGTGTAAGTTAATTTGTGTACAAGTTGTGTATAAGTTGCAGATACTACAGCCTATTGTAGTATTATTCTAATCATTTGTATACTTCCAATGTACGTACTCTTAGTTGATAAATTATGGGTTTATCCCCTCTGTTTTAGACAATCTTTTGCAGTAACATTTCTATTTATATTTTGAGAATCGTTGATGGCTTTTACTGTTTTATATACGCATTACTTTGATTCTCATTTACTACTTTAGTGTATTAACTGAGGGGGAGTAATAACTCCTGCTAAAAGTGAAGCTTTAACCTAGAACACTTATACTTATTCCGCTATGCTAAATACTTTGACAAATCTTAGCAAGTCTTCTTAATAAGAATCTGTTCACAAGCTAGAAACATGTGACATCCGTCACCTTAGACTTTCATCTAATTGACGATATTAGTCCTTCAAATATTTCCATTTCAGTCCCTGTATGTGCGTCGTTTTTAAATTTAATTTTAGAACGAATAAAAAATTTAATCATTTGTATTTGTTAAGGACCGGGTATAAATTTTAATCAAATGCGTATGTGAAACGTATACGTAAAAGGTTCTATAAAAAAATTAGGTTTTATAAAGTTTTAAAACTTTTAAAGTTAATTTAAGTAAAGTTGGTTAAAAAAACTAATCCAGTTAAATATAAAACAAACACAGTTAGAAATTCAGGGACTATTTTTGACAAGAGGCCAAAGTTAAAAATCCGCTTCTCTTACTTCCCTCTGTGCACGTTTTTTTGTTTTTTTCCGGTCGGGATATTGCCGGATCCGGCAGCTCCTCCGGCGACAAGTCTTATGACGTTACCATGGGTTTTTAATCCGTTTTAATGCTTGTTGTTGACTTTCCCCATCATTATTCAACCGTTTCCATGAATGTTAATGTGCCATAACGCGTAATAATCAAGTTTTAATCGGGTTTAAATGATGAAACGGTCTTGATAATCTAAACGCCTTAAACCCGTTTTTTAATCGTTTGTTATATAAACCATGTACACCATTTAGTTTCTGCATCATTTAGCTTCGCAAAACACATAAAAAAACATAGCAAATCGTGTCTGCAAGCTCTCCAAATCGCGGCACTTGTGTTCAGTTTTTGCGCCTCAATTCCGAGCCTTATACGGGTTTGTAAGTTCAATTCGTTTATGCCGTTTTGCTCTTTAGTTGTTCCTTTGCGAAAGCCCTCTATTACAGGTCCATTATTGTGCATAAATCGGGTTATTGTTTTTAAGGTGAGGGTTAGGGTTTGGTTAGGAAATTGGGGAAGAAGATGATGTTTGTATTAATGGTTAAATATAATCCAGTTTCAAATAAATAAACAAAACATGATCTGGCCTAGTGGTGTGTGTGTGTGTTGTGGATCGAGGAGGGCTGAGTTAGAGTCCCCATGGCAGCAACATTTAGAGTTTTTTTGTCAGATTTTGTATTTCTTTTTTGTTATGTTTTCCTTTCTTAATTATTTATTTACAAATACATTTATATCTTTAAACATTCATAATAAATTCATTTTTGCTTCAAAAATTATAAAAATTTAGGAGTAGCTTCTTGACACCTTATAGAAAATTATCCCACTTTTATTTTCTGGAAAATGTTTTATTTTTATATTTTTATTGAATTAAATCGTTTTAATCGTATTTAATTGATAAAAAATTCATTTTTAATGATTTTAATCTCAAAATTTTTAATAAATTATTTCTAATCATTAAGAACTGAAATAAAAATATTTGGTTCAGAAAACATTTATTTTTATTAATTTTCCTATTTTTAATCATTTAAACATGATTTAATCTCATTAAATCAGTTTTAAATATAAATAAGTTTACAAAAATTATGGGAAAATTATGTTCATTTATTTATATCAGGAATTATTTATTTTCTATAAAAAAAGCATTTTTGGATCATGTCTTGAATTATTAGTCTTATTTATGATTAAATAGACATAATTAATAATTTATTTATTTGTACTATTAAATATCTAATTTATGAATACTTCTCTTATAAAATAGAAATGTTTTATGTTTGAAAATCTTATTTACCATTTGTAGATCATTGTGAAACACATAATTATTTATTTATACATATATAATTATTGCATTTATTTATAATAATTAGTTAAAATAATTAACTAAATTATTTTGTCATAATTATGCAAATATATTTTGATCTAAATATTTAATTGGTAATAATTATATTACCTAAATCATATTTACAAACTTTGGTATATTATTTTTAATATACAACTTTTACATTAATTCAACTAATCATAAAAACTCTAATTCCCCAAATCGACTTAGCAAACCCTAATGCCTTAGACCCTAGTTACTTTAGACTCTTAGACATTTCCTTATTAGTATTCTTACACATTATAGGTTGAATTCTTCGGAATTCCCATTACTTAGCTCACGACCGCTTAAGTGGATTTTGATCGCTTTCGCAAACTGTGAGTATATTTTTCCCCTTTTTACTGTTTTACTATTCTGGGGTGACTCATGTACTTACTATCAATGTTCTATTTCATTTTACTAAAATAGCAATTCTATTGTGTGTTTGCTTATGTCATTTCGTGTATCTATGACCTGTCAAATCATTAACCGTTTCGGCCTGGCATTTCAATGAATAGTACTATGGTATATACCCTTGTGACTCTGTTGAGAGTCCTCGTCATTGTTATGTATTACATTACTACTAGCGCATACTATATATATCTGCTTTCCTTTCATAGGGTTGATTTGACCCGGATATCACTTATTACATTTTGCAAAATAACACATGAATTGCTAAAATTTACCTTACTATATATATCAAACGGATATACTCACCAATACATTATATGTGTTGACCAAATTATTTTGTACATGTTTCAGGTGATGTTTGATCTTACATGCTTTCACGCTTAGACTGGACCTAGTGCTTAAATAAAAGATTGAATATTTATTTATCTATGTTTTAGATTTCTATTAAGACTTTTGTATTTCCTTTTTGGATAATGAAAGTTTGTTTGCTATTAATATTTACAATTTAGTCCATGTGCTATTGAACAATCGTCACTACGTGACACCTCGATGTTTCCGCCATCGGTTGGGGTGTTACAGATTGGTATCAGAGCCATGGTTATAGGGAATTAGGTTATTAGTAAATGCTTTTGACCTAGACTATAACTAAGTTACCCATTATATGCTTTCTTTTATTCTCATATTTCTCTAGATAGATTTTCTCCTTTTACTTTTCATTATACTCGGAGAAGATTTTTATTCTACAAATGGAACGAAAACACCAAGTTAGGAGTGATATCCATACCTTGGTGAATAGTTTCACTCTTTATATGTTTTATTTATTTATTTTATTTATCTTGGAATATTTTCCTTTCGAGATAGGAGACGTCCAAATCTCAAGGAATCTATCCCTCCAAAAGAAACTTAAATCACTAAGCTAGGAGTGATACCCTTATCTTAGTGACCAGTTTCACTCCATCATATTTTTACTATTTGGAAGTATATCTTTGAGATAGGAGTGAAATCCACATCTCAAGGATATATATATTTCCACATTTCAAGATCCGCTAAAGTTTTGGAAATTATTTGTGACGGGGCACGTGCAATCTGGAAGGGTGAGCGCCTGTATTCTGAGTTTTCTGTCTAGGCTGGTAATTCGCATAAATCCCAATCAGGCGAGGGACCCGTTTACCTACCTGGGAATTCTCGGGATGAGCATTCACTTATAGGCTAAAGTACGCCCCCACGAGTCACTAATAATATTTCAAATTCTTTGGTTAGTCACCAGTTTCCTAATAAACAATCCCAAATATCTCATTTTATTCTTGATATTTCATTTGCTTTTATCATGATTTGATTTTCATCATTAATCTATTGAACTTTTCCCATATTGATTTCTAAGTTACTCTTTAATTATGCAAATTCCTCGTATGTTATGTGTCATTCAAAATCTTGAAATTGGATCTCATAAGCATTGTTTTATTTTTGTAGATGTCTGACCGTGAATCTCGTAAAAGAGCTTCTAAGCGTCAAGCTAAGTTGAAATCTGATCAGCGTATCGCGACCATGCTCAATGACAAGTTGGAAACACTTGTTCCTAACATCATTAATGCTATTATTCGAAACCTTAACCTGAACGGTAGCTCGAATGGGAACTCAAACGGGAATACAAGTGGAAATGGTGGGGCTAGTGAGAATAAGTGCACTTTCAAGCACTTCAACTCCTGCCATCCCAACAAGTTTAATGGCACGGAGGGAGCCACTGGGTTACTTGAATGGTTCGAAAGTATGGAGAATACGTTCATTAATAGTGACTGTCCAGACAACCTACGTGTTCGTCACGCCACGGGTGTTCTTCAAAAGAGAGCACTCACTTGGTGGAACGGTGAAAAACATGCTCGAGGGACGGAAGCTGCTTTAGCTATGTCTTGGGATGATTTCAAAGTTGCCATGACTATTGAGTTCTGTCCTCGTAGTGAGATGAAGAAATTGGAGGATGAGTTCTATCATCTCAAGCAGGATAGTGGAAACAATGTTCCCTACAACAACCGTTACCACGAGTTGAGCTTACTGATTCCTCGTATGGTAACCCCGGTGTTCTTGGCTATTGAGAAGTATATTGAGGGACTGCCACCTCAGATCCATGATTCGGTTATGGGAAGTAAACCTGCTACTGTAGAGGATGCCATTCGTCTCGCAGCATCTCTTACTGACAAGCATGTCAAGGATGGTACTCTAACTCGTAAGGGTACTAAATGACCTACTGAAACCCCTGCTACCACTGAACCGTCTCAAGCAAACTCTGTCTCTACCTCTAGTTCCAATAAGAAACGAAAAGGTAGAAACCAGAACTATGCTGTTGTTACACCCCTTAACCAGGTTCCTATTGCAAACACATCTACTGCACACCAAAAGTCAAAAGGTTCAGGGAAACTATTCGGGTTCGTACCCTAAATGCACTTCATGCAACTTTCACCATCCAACTACTCGACCCTGCTATAATTGTGACACTTGCGGCAAAGCAGGCCACACTGCTTCTCACTGTCGGGAAATTGAACCTTGGAATGCTCAAAACCAGAGGACTGGTCAACCCAGAACTTGCTATGCTTGTGGGGATCCTAACCACGGGCAAGATAGGTGTCCTCATTTAACTGCTTTTATTCAGTCTCGTCAGCAAACCTCAGCAGTCCCAGCAGTTCCAGCAATCCAAGCAGCTCCAGCTCGTGGTCGTGCTTTCAACATCAATGCTAATCAAGATCAAGCTACCAACGACGTTGTCAATGGTACATTTCTTATTACTAACTTATATGCTTCAATTTTGTTTGATATCGGTGTGGATAGGAGTTTTGTCTCGTTAGAGGTTGAACCTTTGCTTGCTCGTACTTGTCCTCACCTTACCCATCCTTTTGCTGTGGAGGTTGCTAATGGCAATTTAATTCTTATAAAATCTATGCTGCGTAATTGCACGTTAAACTTAAAACGATTATAATTTTTATGTAGATCTTATATCTGTAACTAGTAAGAAACCCGCGCGATGCGGCGGTGATGACAATTTACAATGCGGTAATCATTTTCTGTTAGTTTATCATTGGTCTCGTTATATATTGTATAGCACTTATTTTAGTTTTCTTATTCGCGTAATATGTTACAACTTAATCAAGTTAGTTTATCCATCCACACTTGCAACATCTGACGTGCCTATTTATTCTTATGTAAAACCAAAATAAATTAATGAATAAATAGACGCACATTTCAAGCAGCATAAAGAATAACTTCTTTCACCGGTGAAAGATCATATGAAATTTCCCAAATAAAATAACTTCTTTCACCACTCAAGAAAGCTTCAGCAATGTCATGGTTTGTGGATCGGTGATCTGTTTCATGTTTTGTGGACCAGTGTTTGTGAAATTGAACTGGATATTAGGTGAAGACATGCAATGATTTTGTATCCATTGTGTTGTTGTTTTCAATTGATGCTTTAAAGGGCCTAATCTGATGTTCACTAGGGTTGGAGATTTAGGGTTTCGATCTTTTTTTTTAAACTGACCTCCTTTATCATGTATTGTTTTTATCTATTTTATTTTTATTTTCTAAAAATAATGTTTACGTAGGGTTTGGATTTGATTTTGTTGGTCTTTAGGTTTTGAATGTCATAGTTTTCAATTTGGATTAGCATGTCACTAAAGATCATTCTTTTTTAACCTTCAAAGGCACACATTTCTTAGAGTTGTTGGTGATTTTGGTAGAAATAAGAGGGCATGTATAAACAAGGGGAAAAGCATTTGATAAATTTCCCATGAAATTGTTTGGATGTTTTTAAAATGCTTCGAGTGGAACATTGATTCAGAGTTGTTAAGATTTTGAATTGTATTTTTAGGAACTTAGATTTCTCATAAAATGTGTTTTATAATTATGTTGTGTTTATGATTAACAAGTAGAGTATGTCGGATTGACATTTTTTAAATATTTTTAAATTTATTTTTTAACTTTTTGTTCTCTTTATTGATATGTTGACCTACCTTGAACTCGCATACCAAATCAATCTTTTTTTTACCGATTAAAAACTCAAAACGGTCATTTTGCGAGTAATAAAGTAGCAAAACTGATTTTTAGGGAAACAGTTTATTTGTGTTTAACAGCAATGTTGGTTGCGTTCAAGGACGTTGAAGAAAAAACACTTTGCTTAAACTTTTCTCGACTACCCTTTCTATCACTATTGTGATACTTTTTATTTGTAAGGATTGTACATGTATATCATTGGGTGCTTCGGGGTCATTTCACAATATGAAAGTTGAGCTACTTCTTTTTAACTAATATAACATTAATTTTGGTGTTCATAGTGATTATACTTGACAACTTGGTGATGTATTTTTCCTCATGTAACAGTAGGAATGGTAAATATTGCATTCAACCCATAAGTGTATATTTCTTTAGCTACAAAAAATGTTTCACTTTTCAATATTGCTTTCATAGGTGACATTGCTCAAGTGGATGCCATAATTCCAGACTCATTTCCTCTTGAAGGTTTTTCTGCTTTCATACGTCATACTCATATGTGGAAATTTGTTCTCTTTATTTTAGTCAATTATTTATGCAAATTTAGACAATTAAGAGCATGTGTTGCTTTAGCGATATATGGCAAGTTTAAAGACGCATGATTTTTAATTTTCTTAATCTTACATGATTGTCTTTTGTTTGACCCGTCACAAGTGGTTTTTGTCACTAATACCTAATAAAGTGTGTTGTGTGCTTTAGACCCATTACAAGTGTTGGATTTGTCTGCCCCGCTTAATGCTATCGATTTTGAAGGGTTTGTCCTATAAACTAAGCTTTCTTTTCCAATTTATTTTTCAGCTTCTTTCATGATGCAGTTGATTCGTGCTTTATTTAATAGAAGGAAAAAATTGTAGGTATTATGGATGGCTTCGAGTTATGATGAGATTCAAGAATTATAGGTAAATATGGGTGAAACTGAAGATGGAGCAAGTGATGTTATCATATACCTTAAGAACAATGTAAGTTCATAATATAAAGCTCTTTCAGTTTGTTGTTTTACATTTTTAGTTGTATGCTATTGTTCTATCTTATTACCTTTTTTTAATGGCAACGACAAGTGTTATAGTTGTATGGATTTGAGGTGCAACATATGAATCACATAATATTGTATGCTACCTTTAATAAAATTCATCCTATCCTTTAATCATCATTCATTAATTTTATTTAGTTTGTCTGCTATTGTTTAATCTTATTAGTACTTCAAAATTTCAAAATCTCAAAAGTGGACACCATTATAGTTGTAGGATTCTTTGCTGCAGTTGATGCATGTTTTATGTTTTGCTTTTATTTGATGAGATTTGGGAATTTATTCTGATTGATTCAAATGATATATTTTATCAAAGTTTTTGCCTTTATGTAATGACTTATTGAAGGTCAAAGTCAACAGCGTTTAGCTAATTAGTATAAATTTTCATTTAATGTTCACTTACGGCTGCTCGGTTGCAAAATCGAGCGTATTGATTTACGTTTTGTTATATTCTATTTGAAGGTAATGTGCTCTGTATGTTGTAAAAATGGTTTGGTTTATTTGTTCCTCGAATATCCTACTGATTTTTTTTTACTTTGAATACTGATTTCTGGTTATAATTTCTGCTCTACCTATGGCCTATGCTGGATTTCAAGAATACCGCCTTCCGTAGAGGTAAACAAAGAGAAGAAGAGAGTTTGAAGACACATACTATGCTGGTCGGAGGATTTAGGCTGACATAAATTTGAGAATCAAGGCTCAGTGACTTTTATCATGTCTTTTTTATGTGTTTGTTTCGGTTTTTTGTACAGAACCAACATAATGTGAATTTGATGAAGAAATATATTACATGAGACAAGTGTATTGTGTATTTTGGTAACCATTTAGGTGCTAATAATTGAATATTAATGCTCAGGTTTTCTTAGTCTTACTGTTCATGATTCATACAAAATGGAATAGCACAGTAGTTATCATGACCGCTTGCGCGCTGCGAAGCGCGCGGGTTCAAAACCTAGTTCTATTGATAATAAATTAGAAGAAAAGAAAGAAGAGGGTTTACTAAATACAAATCCTTTGACTTGTAATATGCAAGAATCCATCCGGAAATAGGGTACTGTACACAAAATAAAGTTATCAACCTACTCAACACACGAAATCATTAGATCTAAGCAAATCTCAACCAAATCACACATCTTGACTATAATACATATCAAAACAACCACAACTCTAACTAAAAAATAACAAAAAATAAAGGACCATAAAACTCACCGACATGATAAGTTCTGGGGTAGGTAACTATACCTTGAAAGTAGTTCACCCCTGGAGTCTCCTACCTTCTTCAGGCTTCCAAATAGCTCAACCCTGGGCAAAACTGAAGGAAGATGATGGCTATTGGTTACGGCAGTGGTTGAAGTTTCCATGGTGGTAGATGAATTTGAATGTGAGAGAGAGGGAGAGAAGGTCAAAGACGGCTGACGAAATTGTGATTGTAGAATTAGGGTTTGCTCTCATGTTTAATGCTCAAGACGGTGTTTCAACACCAAGCGCTTTAAATGTTTATACTATGTGTCTCAAATGCTTGTACATGTTGAAAATTGGGCAAAATGACTATATTGTCCTTCTAATATGCATTATAATATAGTATAGGTTAGGAATATTATGAATCGAGTTTGTAACCCTTACTTGAACCAATACGTAAGTGGTTTTCATCGATAACATACCCATATATTCCACAACCAGAAATCTTCACTTGAAAGAAATTTCGAGACGAAATTTTCTAAAGTAGGGAAGACAGTGACATCCGTCACCTTAGACTTTCATCTAATTGACGATATTAGTCCTTCAAATATTTCCATTTCAGTCCCTGTATGTGCGTCGTTTTTAAATTTAATTTTAGAACGAATAAAACATTTAATCATTTGTATTTGTTAAGGACCGGGTATAAATTTTAATCAAATGCGTATGTGAAACGTATTCGTAAAAGGTTCTATAAAAAAAATTAGGTTTTATAAAGTTTTAAAACTTTTAAAGTTAAGTTAAGTAATGTTGGTTAAAAAAACTAATCCAGTTAAATATAAAACAAACACAGTTAGAAATTCAGGGACTATTTTTGACAAGAGGCCAAAGTTAAAAATCCGCTTCTCTTACTTCCCTCTGTGCACGTTTTTTTGTTTTTTTCCGGTCGGGATATTGCCGGATCCGGCAGCTCCTCCGGCGACAAGTCTTATGACGTTACCATGGGTTTTTAATCCGTTTTAATGCTTGTTGTTGACTTTCCCCATCATTATTCAACCGTTTCCATGAATGTTAATGTGCCATAACGCGTAATAATCAAGTTTTAATTGGGTTTAAATGATGAAACGGTCTTGATAATCTAAACGCCTTAAACCCGTTTTTTTAATCGTTTGTTATATAAACCATGTACACCATTTAGTTTCTGCATCATTTAGCTTCGCAAAACACATAAAAAAACATAGCAAATCGTGTCTGCAAGCTCTCCAAATCGCGGCACTTGTGTTCAGTTTTTGCGCCTCAATTCCGAGCCTTATACGGGTTTGTAAGTTCAATTCGTTTATGCCGTTTTGCTCTTTAGTTGTTCCTTTGCGAAAGCCCTCTATTACAGGTCCATTATTGTGCATAAATCGGGTTATTGTTTTTAAGGTGAGGGTTAGGGTTTGGCTAGGAAATTGGGGAAGAAGATGATGTTTGTATTAATGGTTAAATATAATTCAGTTTCAAATAAATAAACAAAACATGATCTGGCCTAGTGGTGTGTGTGTGTGTTGTGGATCGAGGAGGGCCGAGTTAGAGTCCCCATGGCAACAGCATTTAGAGTTTTTTTTTGTCAGATTTTGTATTTCTTTTTTGTTATGTTTATCTTTCTTAATTATTTATTTACAAATACATTTATATCTTTAAATATTCATAATAAATTCATTTTTGCTTCAAAAATTATAAAACTTTAGGAGTAGCTTCTTGACACCTTATAGAAAATTATCCCACTTTTACTTTCTGGAAAATGTTTTATTTTTATATTTTTATTGAATTAAATTGTTTTAATCGTATTTAATTGATAAAAAATTCATTTTTAATGATTTTAATCTCAAAATTTTTAATAAATTATTTCTAATCATTATGAACTGAAATAAAAATATTTGGTTCAGAAAACATTTATTTTTATTAATATTCCTATTTTTAATCATTTAAACATGATTTAATCTCATTAAATCAGTTTTAAATATAAATAAGTTTACAAAAATTATGGGAAAATTATGTTCATTTATTTATATCAAGAATTATTTATTTCTATAAAAATAGCATTTTTTGATCATGTCTTGAATTATTAGTCTTATTTATGATTAAATAGACATAATTAATAATTTATTTATTTGTACTATTAAATATCTAATTTATGAATACTTTTCTTATAAAATAGAAATGTTTTATGTTTGAAAATCTTATTTACCATTTGTAGATCATTGTGAAACACATAATTATTTATTTATACATATATAATTATTGCATTTATTTATAATAATTAGTTAAAATAATTAACTAAATTATTTTGTCATAATTATGCAAATATATTTTGATCTAAATATTTAATTGGGAATAATTATATTACCTAAATCATATTTACAAACTTTGGTATATTATTTTTAATATACAACTTTTACATTAATTCAACTAATCATAAAAACTCTAATTCCCCAAATCGACTTAGCAAACCCTAATGCCTTAGACCCTAGTTACTTTAGACTCTTAGACATTTCCTTATTAGTATTCTTACACATTATAGATTGAATTCTTCGGAATTCCCATTACTTAGCTCACGACCGCTTAAGTGGATTTTGATCGCTTTCGCAAACTGTGAGTATATTTTTCCCCTTTTTACTGTTTTACTATTCTGGGGTGACTCATGTACTTACTATCAATGTTCTATTTCATTTTACTAAAATAGCAATTCTATTGTGTGTTTGCTTATGTCATTTCGTGTATCTATGACCTATCAAATCATTAACCGTTTCGGCCTGGCATTTCAATGAATAGTACTATGGTATATACCCTTGTGACTCTGTTGAGAGTCCTCGTCATTGTTATGTATTACATTACTACTAGCGCATACTATATATATCTGCTTTCCTTTCATAGGGTTGATTTGACCCGGATATCACTTATTACATTTTACAAAATAACACATGCATTGCTAAAATATACCTTACTATATATATCAAATGGATATACTCACCAATACATTATATGTGTTGACCAAATTATTTTGTACATGTTTCAGGTGACGTTTGATCTTACATGCTTTCACGCTTAGACCGGACCTAGTGCTTAAATAAAAGATTGAATATTTATTTATCTAAGTTTTAGATTTCTATTAAGACTTTTGTATTTCCTTTTTGGATAATGAAAGTTTGTTTGCTATTAATATTTACAATTTAGTCCATGTGCTATTGAACAATCGTCACTACGTGACACCTCGATGTTTCCTCCATCGGTTGAGGCGTTACAAAACAGATCCAACAATTGGTATTAGAGCGCTGGTTCATTTGATCAAATATCAATCTAACAAATTGAGAATCAGACACAGGCTCTTATTGATATTCAATAAAGGATAATAGTTCACTTTTCTTAACATCTTTAACTTTAAGAAACCATTATTCAATCAAATTTCTTAAAATTGACCCTTATAATACTAGATCTGACAATAAACCTCCTATGCTAGTCAGAAATGAATAGAATATCTGGCAAAAGAGGTTAGCACACACTTTATCTCAAACAAATACTAGATGTTGGAGATCTGTCATGTATGGATCCCATAAACCAGTAATAACAGATCCAGAAACTAAAGTAGAAAGACCAAAAGAACGAAAAGACTACACTGATGAAGATTTCCAAAAACTAGAGCTTGATGCTAAGGCATTCTCTATGTTGGCAATGGCTCTCCCAAATGAATTATATGCTAGGCTTTTACACTATGAAAGTGCCAAAGAGCTGTGGGATTGCCTAAAATAAAAGTTTGGAGGAACTGATGAGGTGATTGCCAACACTAGAGAAATTTTTGCTCAACAATATGAAACTTTTACTCATGTTAATGGAGAAAATTTGACATAACAGTTTGAAAGATTTTCTTCTTTAATATATATGAGTTAAAATTAAATGGTCAGACCTACACAAACTCATCTACGTTGCATAAATTTTTAAGGTCTTTACCAGAAAAATGGGAAACTTACTCTATAGTCCTCAGATCTGGACCAGATTTTGGTTCTCTCTTACTCACAAAATTACATGGGAGATTACTCAATTTTGAAAGAGAAATCAATCAAAAGAAAAAACTACAAAATACTAGTAAAACTGCTGAGGACTGTATTCCAGGTAGTAAAACACTTTTGGGACTAGACTCACCAACTTGTTCAAATGATTTTGGATCTTTTGATCACATTGACATAACTTCTAGGATCTCATCAGAAAGGTCAAATCCAGGTTATGACAATGAAGAAAATAGTCATACTACTGATAACATTTGTTTTATTGTGGATGATTTAAAAATTTTCAGTGGTGATGACTTAGAAGAAATGGACACACTACACCAACTGGCCATGTTAAGTATTAAAACTAACAAATTTTACAAAAGTTTAGAAAGAAAATTTCCAGGACTGAACAGTTCAACAAAAGTTGGTTTTGACAAAGCAAAACTGAGATGTCACAAGTGTCAAAAGTTAGGACACTTTGCTAGAGAGTGTAGAAGCTCTAGCTATAATCAACCCAAGTCTGGAAACCAAACTAACCCCAGTTATAATAGGAATATAGGGACTCAAGGAAGTGCTCATTTTGTACAAGCACAAGCTCCACAAATCCAATATGTGCCTCAAATACAATATGTACAGATGCTTGTTCAACAACAGAGCCAACAACAGATGCCTTCCAGTTCTGCTGCTCAACCTCCACAAACTCAACAACCCTCTCAACAAAGTTTATTCACTTCAGGGTATGTTGATTGGAGCAGTCTTCCATATGACACTACATAATGAAGTTCAGATGCAGACAACAAATTGTTTGACATCAATTAGGGAGAACCTGATAATGGCAGAAAGAATTTTGCCTTGATGGATTTTGAAGGATGCTCCTCTAATGCTGCCTTATCTCAGGTATCAACAGAGTCTCTTTTAAAACTTTGCTCAAAATCATGCAAAGAATCATTTGCTCTAATAAGAGAGACCAATGTGCACCTACAAGGCAAAGCCAATGACTCAGAAAGAAAATTTACTCAAATGAAATGCGATTTTGAAAGAAAACTTGCTTCAAAAACAAAAGAAATTTCTAAATTAACAGATAATGCTATTGAAACCCAAGCACAAATAAAAAGCATGAAAACCTAGGTAATGTCAAAAAAGAGCTTGCTGACACCAAAGTTGACTGTGAAAATTGGGTTGAGTCATGTAGGGGTTACCAAATGCTGCTTAACAAACAAACTGCATCAAATGTTAAGTTTGGCATTGGGTACAACCACACTAAATCACCAACTGATATTACTCCCAAAACTGCTGATGATGGAAGTAAAACAATTCAAACTTTTGATATGAAAGTTTGCACATCTTTTCACCATAACTTTCTTAAAAATGAAAAAGAAAGTCCTACAGAAGTAAAAACAACAGACATTAAGTCATCAGTAGTTTCATCAACATCAGATGTTGAGACTCTGAAACTACTGATGAGCTAATTCAAAATCCTGATTTTGTCAGTACTTTGCCTTCCAAAATTCCTGAAAATTTGAAAGAAAAGGAAAAATCATGTGAAATATGTGGTCTATTTAACCACATAATAGAATTTTGCAGATATAGAAAAGGAAATCAGTAAAATAAGAAGATCTTACAACTGGTTGTGGGAAAACAAATCAAATAAGATTTTGAAAATACTTTCTATCCCAACAAACAACAACCATGTAACACCTTTTCTCAGAAAAAGACTAAATCTCAACCAAAGCCTTTTTCTCAAAATTCTTTAGTAGTAAGACCCAAACAATCAGCATTTTCACAAACTGCTGAGGTTAAAAATCTCATAAACATGGTCAAACTACTGATGACCAAAGTTGATGGTAAGCATCTAAAAGATTCTACCATTGAGCTAAAAAGCAAGTCCATGGCTAACATGACATGGATTTCCAAAAATGGTCCATAACAAACTGCTACTCTTCCTATTCTCAAGACTAAACCCAAAGCCAAAATGGGTTGGGTTCCTAAATCTAACTAATCTACTTTTTGTGCAGAAGGTCTCCAGAGGTCTAAACAGCATTGGGTATGTAGAAGTGGAGGCTCAATGCACATGACCGGAAGCAAGTACCTGATCAACAATTTTATAAGTCAAAGAGAAGGATATGTGTCCTTTGGGAACAATACCAAGGGAAATGTGCTAGGATATGGCAATGTATCCTCTGGAAAAATGCAGTTTGAAAAGGTCAATCTAGTTGAAAACTTGGAATACAACTTGCTGAGTGTTGTAAGTGCATTATTCATGTATGTCCCCAGCTAGTGATCCAATACTGAATGTCGAGGAACAAATAGAAATCGAAAGGTCGAATGTAAATGAGAAGGATTCATTCGAACCCTGAAAGGGTCGAAAGAACCTATTCGACCTCTGCACGGGTCGAATGGGTATGCCTATATAAGGGGAAATAGTTGGTTATTTTGAAAGTAGTTATCATTTGAGCTTTTCCCCAGTTTGTGAGATTCTCTGTATTAGGTCTAGGTTTTGATATGTAAAATTATTGATTTGATCTAATACACGAGTAAAGTTATGGAAATTGCTTGGGGATTCATTATCTGTTTTCATCACGATCGTTACTAAATATTTCTGAATCATTTTTCACAACCGAGGGGATTCTGCACCCTGCGGTTGGTATTCGTAAGATCACGGTTTGTGTGTACGATCCCAAACCAAATTCTCAATTGGTATCAGAGCCGTGGTACCGATTTGAATGATCTAACAGTCGTATGAATCAATTACAACTCGATTTCATGGTTTTCATACGTTAATTTCAGATTTTGTTGAAAGGTTGAAACCCTAGACACCCTATATTCTTAATCGAACCCAAAATTATAGAATTTTTCCAAGTTTTTGATCAATCGAGGGTTCGGTTTTCATTTCCACACCTTTCTTTACAAGTTTCATCATCGAATTCGAACTATTAGAGTGTTTATGGACTGATTTGCAGAAACTATTGAAGACGAACACGTTTTTCTGCAAAAGGTCGAATGAGAAAGTTGATTCGACCCTTCGAGTGGTCGAACGAGTGTTTTAGAGGCCGAACCAGTTAGTTACAAATTCATTCGTGGTGAATACTAAGATCGAACCAGTTGGAGTATGTTCATTCGATCCCATGATAGGTCGAACGAGAGATTTATGTTTTCATTCGTGCCTAACATGACTCGTTCGTGCTAATCATTGTTCATTCGACCTTGCTAAGGGGTCGAACGAAACCTTATTTTCTTGGTCCAAACCTTCGATATGTAGAATGAAAAATTGAAAGACTTTTGAGAGAATGTTGATGGTGAATATACAGATTGTTGAAGAGAAATGAAGTTAAGATGTTCGAATTCAAACTGATCCGGTATCGAGTGTTCAACTGTTAATTACTGGTTCTGATGTATTATGTGATATTTCAGGAAGATATGCTTTGGATCTTGATATGGGATACGAGTGAACGAGATAAACTTCTTTATAAGGTTTCAAGCTTAAACACATGGAATACTTCATCTAGGATACGAGTTTATTTCTGGTTTGCTTCTTTACACAATGTTCAAGCATGTTGGATTGTGTAAGACCCGCAAAACCGGTGTTAAACAGTTGGGTTAAAATTCTTAAATATGCAAAAACATGAGTAAATTTTTCTTTTAAAAGAGTATGTATATGCAGCGAAAAATCATTTAGAATAAAATTCTACAAAACACATGATAAATACTTATCCAATTGTAAATCAAATTTAAAAATTATCACATGTAAACAAAAGTTGTCTTCTACTAGAAATGCCTTCAATTGTCAGGTAGCTTCTCGCATCGCCAAGCAGCCATCCATCCATCTCTTTATTAACCTGAAATGAATCTAACGTGTATGCAAAAGTCAGCTACGCTGAGTGAGTTCAAGTTTTATAATTTTATATAAACAAGTATTTTGTCAAAACAATAATTAACAAAATACCTCAACCTCAGAGTTAATAATAAGCGCAATCCGCTAATTTGTTTTTCCCCAAGCAAAACAAAAATCAAAGTCTAGGATAGGCATACTCTGCCTAAGTACCTCAAGACTTCACTTACCAAATATAAAATAAGCGCATCTCACTTTTCAACACAAAGAACAATCCAGTCTATTTAAGCAAACTAAAGCTAGAGATTAAAGCAGACATGTCCCACTTCTGTCATAGCTCAGTTTATAAAAATAGACATAATATAAAGCATGCAATAACCCTGACTCAAAACCAAGACCAAAGATCAGAGTAGGCATGTATGCGGGTAGGATCATCTAAACAACATAGAGAATGATCAAAAAAGTTCAATTCAGGTGCGGAATCCCTGAATTGATCACAAAATGATAATAAAACTAGCAAAACACAGAAATCATCATAAACATTCTCATTTCATTCAATAACATAACCAATTACACGTTAAAACGATGTTTATAATGATTAAACGACGTTTACAGACTTGACACAAAAACCTAAGGAGAACACACACAGGGAGGGAAAACAAAATGTCAAAAGTTACATTGCAAAAATCAACTTGACGTTATATAGGCCTGCACATTCGCCCATTTGTGTTGGTCGAATGTGCAGGTTCGACCAAACATGGTGGTCGAATCAAGTTATAGATTAAATCTATTTCTACCTTCGACCTCCCTGTGCTCCTTCGACCTTCAACATCTTCCTTCGACCATTCAATTCTTCATTTGACCATTGGAAACCACATTCGACCATACGACTGAGAACAAAAACATATGCTATTTGCAATCCAAAGCATTAGTCGCAATATATGCATCTACAAACTCCCCTTCGACTATTGCTTGGATTGTTTGAGTCGTCGTTTTTCGTCCATCTTCTTGTTCATCAGCTTGATCTTCAATAATTTCTTCTTCTCTTTGGTCATCACTGGTTCAAAATCTTGTTTCGGTTTCTTCTTTTTGACTTCTTGAACTTCCTGAACCTTCACAAACTTACCCAGTTTCTTATCGAAATCACTTCCAACATTCACATCCCATGCAAAGCATAAGAATACCACACGTTGGTATTTGCTTGCTTGTTCACTATCCTTAGCTTTGCAATAAATCGGATTATAATATAGCATTATAATATCCTCATGCGAACAATTGATCAACCACATAGGATCAAATAAGTGAATCTTCTTAAAATCTTTCGCACCATCCTTCAACACGATAATAGCCTCTGCAGTCTTCCAATCATAGTACCACCAAATGAAATCCTTAGAAAAGTGTTGAGGAATCGGCATCAACGGAATGTGTTTCAACACTTTAGGTGGTTTGTACTTTAATGTCACCTTGGGCATACCAGTTATATCATCAATCTCCTTCTTATGAACAATCCGTTTAGGATACTGAGGAGTAAACAAGTTCCATTTAGTTCTGCTTTCTCTCGACATACGATCAGCAAAGTAAGCAACATGATCGTTCACAGAACCAGTCATCTCATGTCTACATATGTCACGAATCGCCCAATATGGAAGTGTCTTCAAATCATGGAATCTGTCAAAATACAGTATTCCTTTTTCCCATTTGACAACTACACACTTCAATTGTTTCACAAACTTCCATCCCAACGCTTTCCCTTTGAACAACTCGTTATGGAACTTGTAGAAGCTGCCTTGAATCTCTGTCTTTGGACGATTAGCTTCTTTCTCCTTCAGTTTTCTCAACAGATCTTTCAAAGTATCAGATTGTTCAGTGTTTGGCTTATCACAATCTGGAAACACTTCTTCAACAAATCTCTTACTCTTTTCATGAGCAAGTTTCTCGGCCTCTTCAACAACTCGTCAGTGAATTCAGGAAATCCAGAATCTTTATTTTTCTTGAAGTATTCTGGATATTCCTCACTCGTTATATCTTCAATCTCAACTTCCTCAAACACTGGCGCATCTCATCATCGGAGTGGTTACCTGCTTCTTTCTCAGGTAAGTTAGGAATCGGATTATCAATCAATAAATCCTCCAGAGTCTTTCCAACTTGTTTCGCCAGTCCTTCTAAAATCTCTTTTGACATTTCCGTAGAAACTTCTCCATCTTCTAAGTCAGGATCGTTGTATTCCAACTCAAACCTCATGTCACTGGACTCAAATATCTTAGGGAATCTGCCAGTCATCTCTATCGTCCAGACTCTGTCTGTCAACATCTGGCAATACATATTCTTATCATCATCTGATAAGGATCTTATCTTCACATTCCAAAAGACATTCTCATCATCAACAGTACCTCCAGGAGCCTTTGAGCGGGATTCTCCTGCACCTTTTCCAGATCCTCTCTTCTCACACTTATATTTATCTGTATCATCATCATCATCACTATCTGAGCTAGCAGAGCTGTTACCTTCACCTGAATCATCATTTGAACCATCATCATCACCATCGTCTTTCTTCTTCTTCTTAGGAGCATTACCAGCATCATCATCTAACTCCTCATCTTCTTCTTCCTCATTATCAGATGGTTCAAAGTCTACCTGTTCTTCCTCACGCTCTTTATCCTCTTCACCAGCTTGCAATTGAGGAGCTTTAGAGTACAAGTCTTTAATCAGATTGTCCATATTCTTGTTACTCTCTTTCAGCTTCTTATTCTCCTCTTTGATAGCAATGTATCTCCTGGTGTTTCTTTGTTCATGCCTCAACAACTTCTCGTTTTCTTTCTGAAGTTGTTTTATCTTGGCTTCAAGAGCTTCTTGATTCTCATGAGATGTTTCAATAACGTCTAACATCTTTTTATCATTGTTTCTCAACTGTTCTATCTCTGCTTGTTGCTGATTTATAATTTTCATCATGTCAGCATGCTTCTGGTTCACAGCAGTCAAAACATCACTATCTACTGTAACCTTAGGTGTAGAAGCTTCAGCAGCAGGAATCTTTCCTTTCTTTATCTTCTTCAGCACTCTATCCAGTGCATCATTAAACTCATCAGTCGGTAATTCAGTCTCTTTAGCAGCATCTGATGATATCTTTTGCTTCTTAGCTGCTGGGGATGTGATCGGTGATTTCTAGCTAGATGCTGGTGGTAGTTTCTTACCAGCAACCAACATCTCTACGTCTCTAGACCTTTTCTTCATCGGCTTCAGTACCTTTTCTTTCTTCTTATACTGTGGTTTCTTCTGTTTTCACCTGGCTTTGGCGATCCAGCAAAGTCATCTGATCCCAAGCCCAATCCTTCATCAGTTTCATCCAAACAAATAGGACTTTTTGTCCTTTGCTCCTCCAAAGACTTATTGAGACTAACAGACTCACCAGCCACAGTGGCCTTGGGTGTGGTGCTCTTTACGGTCTCACTGTCTGAATCCCATCGCTCATCCTCTTATGTCTCTTCCGAATCAACAGAGACTTCGTCTACTAAATATAAACCTTTCTTCACAACACTCTTTTTCCTTCTCGAAACCATTTTCTGAGCTGGTTCAGCTTCATCTTGTTTCTCTTTGCCCTTACCAGTCTTTGCACCAACATTAATCACTTGAAGCTTTCTCTTAGCATCAGGATCTACTGGATGTAATGGATTATCTTCATCTGATTCATTGTTATCATGTCTCACCTTATCAGGACCCGGGTCTTCATAATCTTTATTGATTAGATGACCAAAAAGATTCTTCATAGGTGGTCTTTCATTCATCGCCACACCCTTATAACCCTTCATCCTAGCAAGTGTATTCAAACTCATGTGATCCTGAACTACAATCTGTTTAGGATCTCTCTTCAAGTTCTTATACTTCAAATCAAAGATCATTTGAAGAAATCTAGGATACAATAGAAACTTCCTGCTCTTTAACCCTCTCAATGGTTCTAACATATGTTCTAACAACATACCAGATATATTGAACGGTTTGTTCAATATCAGAGCCACCATCAACGAACTGATGCTCTTCCTCATCACATCATACCCTCCACTAGCTGATCCGAACACATGAATCATAACATGAGCAAGATACTTAAACTGAGGACATAACTTCCCTTTATGTAATGAACCATCAGTGATTGGTCCATTATACTTCATCCGAAGGAAGCATTTCCTTTGCTCATTCCACGTTAACTCTCTGGATCCGTCTTCACATCTTCCAGCTTCAATGCCTTTCTGATATCGTTTTCAGAGACAATCACCAACTCCCCCTGAATCGTACTAACAAGAGACGATTCACCTTCCCAATAGTCCATCTTGGCATTCGTCCAAAACTCTTGTTGGTGATCTCTATATATAATAGCTGGAGTAGCAATGGCGTCAATAACACGACTCCTCTTAAAAAACTCTATGATCCCAGCAAATTCAGTATGCTTCTTTAAGTCGCCTAGGTACGCACAACAATTGTGTACCGGTTTGAATGGCAAATCAGCAATCTGTTCCTTCCCGGTTGCCTGTTAGGAAGATCCAGCAGGAACACTAGCACTTCCCTGTTCAGACATAGTTATACTACAAAACAAATCAAACAAACATGTTAAAAAAACTGACAAAATAAGCAAAACTTGAAAAATTTTGGTTTTCAGATTCTTCGTTCGACCAGTCGTTGTTTCGAATGTGAAATCAAGGTTCGAATGTGGAATTACAAAGGTTCGAATGTGAAAACATTTTGAAAAATTATACATTCGACCGTTTGTTCCAGGTTCGACCGAATAAACATTCACCTTCGCCCAAACAGTCACATTCGACCGTTTGAAGTGGGCCGAAGGAGACTGTTCATCTCCTTGAACATCATATTTTGATTTTGTTCGATTTAACCTGCCATTTTGATTTGGATACTATCTAACATAACCGATTAAGCATTCTCAATCATCAATTTCAACTTACAAACATTGATTATGTGTTTTCAATCAAAAACTAGGGTTCAAACTTATTAAACCATCAATTGTGCAATCTGATTATGTTTAACCCTAAGTTTTTATGCATTCTCCCCCTAAAACACATAAGTAATAAATCCTGATGAAAAATTCTAACAATTAACATGTTTGAATTGGAGTTTGATGTCAGTTAGGGCACAGTTAGAAAATCAACGATTATGAAGTGAATACTTGGTGTTAACCTGCAAATGATATTGGAAAATGATCAGTGAATCACGACGAACACAATGATATGATTTAGAAAACACGGGCAACAAGATCACTTTTTCTCAGAGAATTTGAAAAAAAAATTTGAATGAGGTCGAATGTGCAGAAATGGGTTATATAGGCTCCACATTCGACCGTTTGACTAGGTCGAATGTGAAGCTTTTTCCACCATCGACCCTACTGAAATGTTCGAATGTAGAAAAAAAGGTTCGAATGTGATATTATCACATGAACTTTCACATTCGACCGTTTAAAAGATATGAATGAGCAGATGAAATTCCACCTTCGAACCAACGAAGGGGCGAATGAAAAATGGAATTTTTGAAAATTTTACCAAATCTCAAAATCGAGTCCCGTTCAATATATTTTTCAACTTTTAAGCATCCGACAGTAATTATTTCTCATTTAAAGATTACAAAGCTCAAATGGTCCATCAAGTTTTAGAAAATCATCATCAACCACCATCAGCTATCAAAAATAAGATAGAAATGTAAAATCTTTTTGGATTTTCTATACTTTTTGTTAAAACACACCTAAAATCTTTTTGAGTTTTGCATTTTGACGAGAAATATAAAATGCGGAAATGTAAAAATAAAGCAGTAAATGTTTTGGGATTTCCGATAAAGGGATCATATCAGTTATTGAGAAATCTGATCACACCATTGATCTTTTTGATTTATTATCATTAAAAACAATGTGTGATCTGGCAACTGCTGATATTGTGATCCACATAAATTCACATGCAAGCTTTTGTGCAGTGCTTTAGACTGATACTATTATTTATAGTATTAACTCAATTGTCTGTGGTTCCCACGCACACGACATACTCCCGTATCAAGAAGTAAATGCACAAAGACTCATCGTAACGCGTGATTATGCTTTCGTCATCTGTAATTTACAAGGTATAAGGCACAGAGGTATACAGGTCAGCAATTCAATGCTACAAAGCAACTTGTGCACTCTACCAGGTTGAGGGCTAATATCAATCATGATTTGCATCAGTGATTGGATACGATGTAATAGATAATCTTTGATTATCATAATACATGGAAAGTTCCTCAATTCAGTAACTTTAGGATTTGGCTTTACAGCTCTTTTATAAAAACACCCTATCTAATCTAGGTCCGTAATGACTTACAGCAAAAGATCAGAGAGGCTATCCCCAGACAACTAATAACATAATGACCCGAAACCTCCGAGTTTTGTACAAATACCCTATCAAACGAAATTACGGTACTAAGACCATATGCCCATGAGGAGTTCATCCACACAACAATTCGTTTGATATGTATGTATCAGGCATGCAGTATTAGGTCTACGAAGCCTATCAGCACATCACATAGACTCAGACACACGCCCTATATATTGCATTACATTTCTTTAGAATGTGTCAGATCCCCACTGATGTACTATCATTTCCCTTTTTTCTCCAGGAAATCATTTTGGGTTTTTCTAATTTTTATTGTTTTTTTTTTAAGGTTTTTCAATGTTTTTGGATTTTCTGAAAATAAATTCTATCTAAAAAATGAAAAACATATTTTTGGATTTTTGTATTTTTAGGAAAAGCAATAAAAACTAACTAAAAAGCGATAAACTGAGGTGGTGATCAGTCCTGTTTTTCTTTTATACCGTTAGCTTTCAAAAGATAGTCAAATCTTGATTTGTCAAAAGCTTTGGTAAAAAGATCTGCACGTTGATAGTCAGTGTGGATTTTGACCATATCGATCAACTCTTTAGCGTAACAATCACGGATAAAATGGTATTTGATCCGGATATGTTTAGCTTTTGAGTGATTTACTAAGTCTTTTGTTAATGCAATTGCGGCTTCATTATCACAGTAAATAGGGGTTTTAAGAAATTGCAAACCGTAGTCCACCATCTGTTGTTGTATCCGAAGAACCTGTGAGCAGCAGCTTGATGCTGAAATGTATTCTGCTTCACATGTGGATAAGGCAACTGCGGTCTGTTTCTTGCATTGCCAGGTCACGAGCCTGCTCCCCATAAACTGGCATCATGCCGTTGTGGATTTGCTGTCCTTGTCACAGCCACCCCAATCTGCATCACTAAAAGCGATTAGGTCAAAATTATCATCATTAGGGTACCATAGTCCTCTCGACGGACAACCCTTCAGATATCTAAAGATACGTTTGACAGCTGCAAGATGACTCTGTTTCGGCTTTGACTGATAACGTGCACAGAGACATGCGGCAAACATTATATCTGGTCTGGAGGCGGTGAGATACATCAGAGATCCGACAATTGCTCTGTATGTAAATGGGTCAGTTAGCTCCCCCTTAGCGTCAACTCCAATCCCGTGATTAGGTTGTATTGGGGTATCCGTCGGCTTCGAATCATCCATCTGGAATCGACTCAAGACTTCAGAAACGTATTTCGTCTGGTCAATAAAGATCCCCGTTGGTCTTTGTTCCACCTGCAAGCCTAGGAAAAACTGCATCTCTCCCAACGCGCCCATCTCGAACTTTTCCTGCATAACATGTTCAAATTCTCTGCAAAGAAGTTCGTTAGTAGAACCAAATATAATATCGTCAACATAAATCTGGACTAGAAGCAAGTCATCGCCTGTTCGTTTAGTGAACAGTGTGCAATCTACCAAACCTCGCTTAAATCCTTTGGAAAGAAGATACGTGCTCAGCTCCTCATACCATTGCCTTGGAGCCTGGTGCAACCCGTAGAGAGCTTTGTTTAGAACGTAGACCTTATCCCGGTGAATAGGGTCTTCAAAGCCTATACATTCTGAGTATACCGCTGCACTTCAACATTAGCCCACTCCTCGACTTGACGAGTTCGTTTGTTGAAAACCCGTTTGAGCAGGGTTGCATATCCAACAAAGTATCCTTCTTCAGCCTTTGGTGCGAACTTCTCAGATGGATTAAGCATTGTACATGGAGCTCCAAACGGTTCTAGATACTCTAAGTTCGGCTTTCGACGATTCAACAGCTCATAAGAAGTTTTGCCAAACTTCTTCACCGTTAAAACACGATTAAGAGTATAACAAGCTGCGTAAATTTCTTTGTTCCAGAACATTACTGGAAGGTTGGAGTCCGCAAGCATTGTTCTCGTCATTTCTATTAGAGTCCTGTTTTTGCGTTTGGCGACACCGTTCTATTGAGGGGTATACGGAGCACTATATTCATGATGAATTCCCTTGTTTTCACAAATATCGTCCATCTGTGCATTCTTAAACTCCGTCCCATTATCACTCCGAATTCTCTTGATCTTGAGACCATAGATATTTTCCAATCGAGTGAACAGAACTTTCAAATTATCAAATGTATCGCTCTTATGGTGCAAGCACATAACCCATGAAATTCTGGAATAGTAATCAGTTACCACAAGATAGTACAATTCAACAGCATGACTTTTACGCTTGACCGGTCCGAACAGATCCATGTGCAAACGTTCAAGTGCCAATTCAACGGAATTGACTTTCTTTGGCTTATGGGATTGCTTGTGCTGCTTACCCTTTTTGCAACTCACACACTTGTTATTTAAATGAAAATGTTTAACATTTACGCCTGTGACGAGTTCATTCTTTACCAATTGATTCATCTTTCGTAGGTGAATGTGTCCCATCCTCCTATGCCACATGATTGATTCCTTTTCAGTAGCCTTGGAGAGAAAACACGTGACTTGGCCTTGTGTAGTCATTGCTTTAGACATGTCGAGAATGTACAAATTGTTCACTCTCGGTGCCTTTAACATCACCCATTCTTTTGGTAATTCGAATCCCGGCTTGAGTATATAGCAAGATTTGTCATCAAAAAAAACTGAAAACTGTTTATCACATATCTGTCTGACACTGAGCAGATTATAATCGATTTGCTTCACATAAGAAATCTTTTCATAACTCACTATCCCGTTACTTACACTACCCTCCATCGTAATGTAACCACCCTTGTTTCCGGCAAACGCTACATAACCTCCATTAATATTTCTAATATCGAACAGTAGCGAAAGATCCCCTGTCATGTGACCAGAAGCTCCACTATCAACAATCCAAAGACTGCTCACAGGGCCAGCTGAAGCTCCTTGCACATATCAAGTAAAAAGTTAAATTTTTTGGGGGACCCAAGCCTGTTTGGTCTTGGGTCTTTGAACGTTGAGTTTCAAAGATTCAGATTTTTCACAAATAGTCTAATTTGAATTGATATTTTTCTGATCAAATAAATCTTTTTCAGTCTCAGATTTCACATTTTGTGTTGGTATTATTAAGATTGTAAGTTTGTGCTTAGAATGCTCTCAAGGGGGAGGTCATGCCCGACCTCCCCCGGCCCCGAGATAGATGTTTATCCTACTGATGAAAGTGTCTGTAACCGTTTCTGAAGTGATACGAATCTGTGTTGACATTGTTTTCATCTATTTCTGTTTCATCTCCAATCTCCGTCTGAAACTGAGTTGTATTCACTTAATCAATCCATGGATTCGGTCCCAAACCAAATTCTCAATCCCATCTGAAAATGTCATTCCCCAATCACCACCTAAAACAGGGGAACAAACTACTGAACTTGACATGGATGTGCATGTTATCAGCCCTGTCCCAAGAGATGAGGAGGAACCAAGGCATCTAAGCCCAAACTTAGATTCTTTAGGCACATTTGAGGCTGCTACTACTCTTATACCACCCAGTGGTGGATTTGAGGACAATAGTAACATAGTTAAGACCTCACTTGTGGCAACTACTGATGAAGGCATTGAGCCTGAGGCAGGAAATCCCAAGAACCAAGACAAAGGGGTATATGAGACTACTAGGTTGGGCCTAGCTCATGTTTTAATTGATGAAGTCATCATTGATGATGTAGTTAGGGTTTCAGATGATTCCATTAATTTGGATGATGTTTCAAATATTCCACAAAAAAGAATTGATGGCTGAATGTGAAGATCCTGAATCCAATGTCTCTGTACTCAAAGAGTCAATCACAAAGGATCATGTTAAAGACCACTTGAACCCTAGTTCCCAAAAGTGGCATCCCTAGTTCACACTGAAGATCACCTAAAAACACACTCTCCACACTCAAAAAAGCCTACCTAATTATCGGGGTCATCAAGCATAGAACTAAACCAAATATGCAGCCCAAAAGATTCCTTATACCAGATGATACACCAGCTTATCTCATCACATCTCCAGACCTTTAAAACTGCTATGGAGTTGAAAAACAAGACACAACTGGAGATGATCAACAATGCAATAGATTTGAAGATGAGAAACTTGTCTAGAAGGGATGAGGACAACATAAGGCAACTTAAACATTTATCTGGTGTTGCACATCCTGCTCCTTGGTTTCCAGAAGTGGATGAAGCCAAAAAGAGGGAGATGACAGCAAAGAGCAAGGAACCTGGAAAATTAAATCTTGAAGCCTCCAAAAAGGTCAAAGAAGCACAATAACTCAAGGATGCTCAAAAAGAAACAATCAAAACAAGACAGGAAATTGCCTTAAAAGAAAGACACGAATGACAAGAGAAACAAGAAAGGCTCCTTAGAGAGAAAGCTCTGAAATCCTCCCAAGACATTGAAGAAACTACTGAAGATATCCCCAAAAGTACTGAAGACAATCCTTAAGTAGTTGATTCTCATATCAACACTTCAGAAGTTTTAACTTCCCATACTGAACCTAAACAGCCTTCTAAAGCAACTGAACCAATTCCAACTGATATTCCAAGGCCTATCCC
The DNA here is from genome assembly GCA_028751855.1 of Ambrosia trifida. Taxonomy (NCBI): domain Eukaryota; kingdom Viridiplantae; phylum Streptophyta; class Magnoliopsida; order Asterales; family Asteraceae; genus Ambrosia; species Ambrosia trifida. The sequence goes on along the minus strand of CM054128.1, from coordinate 55,231,898 downwards.
AACTACTACAACTGTTTTGAACCCTTATCCAATATCATTTTCATCAGAAGAAATGGAGAATAGTTTATTAGCAGCAAACAATGTCACACGCTTAAATTTTTACTGCGGGGTTTATACCGCGAGGCGCGTGACATACCAGGATCCCATAGCCATAAGTCACATGAACGACTCTAAATGCCCAAGCCATTTAGTTCGTTTTCAAAAATCAAGTTTAGCGTTTAACCACAAAGTTTAGATAAGTTGCGGAAGCGTAAATTAAACATAATCGTTTAAGTTCATGCGCAACACAATGTGCCCAAAACAAAACCATTGAATGTAAAGCAAAGTATAAGTTCAATAATGTTCATAACCCATGATACAATGATGCATTTCCTATCATGCTCCGAACCTATAGAACTGCAAAAGCATGCTATCGTGTGTCAACATAAAGTTGGTGAGTTCACAAAGTAAGGTATGTAAAAGTGTAGGTTTCCCAAACCAAGAACAACAGTTAGGTTTCTTAAACCCAAAAACAGTAATTAATAACCAAAACCAATAGTTCAGCGTATGCCAAGCGTAGCTAACCCATTCATGATAACTAAACAATGAAAGTACCGAACTGCTATTTAAAAGATGCACTTACCCCACGAGCTTGTTTTTGCCTCCCATCATTGCTATCAAAAATGATAAAATCTAAGTTCGTAGTTCCCGCCCGGCTCCCAGCACGGTGTGAGGTTTGTCAAACCTAATAGCGCTATCAACTAGTAACCCGCTTGCCATAACCCGACAACTCATTCGGTAAACAGTGAAGGACTTCCATGATAGAATGCAGTTTAGTTCATCAAGGAGACGAGGTGTGACACTAGAAAAACCCGATTCACCCCGTAAATCAATGTATCCCAAAACCCGGGATAAAAACAGTAGTCCCAAACCAGGACTAGAAAAGTAAGTAAGTTGTCTCCCAGAGACGCATGCTTTTGAGAAAAAGAGTAGTGAAACTCACCTTAGGTTGCAAGCTAAAAATCCAAACTTCACAAATAAGGACGTGTTACCGACTCCCTATTATATGTGACAACATGTGAGTACATGTGTACATGACATACACCACCTAACTCGTTTGTCTAAAACGTTTAATGTTGAGAAAACATTTAAGTGACATCTAGTGTACTACATGCACAAGTAAACCCTACGAACCCGTTGGTGAACATTATGATTAATATCATTTATACACTTCAAATACATCTCATACAAGCATACACGCAAGTTCAAGTCCAAATCAAAGCATATAAGACGTCAAATAAGCAAATATGCATCTACGTCACAATCTTTGTTTTTAGGACACATTGTACACCGCCAAAACGATTTTTCAAAAAACACTTGCACAAAGAATTAGATAACCAAAATTTTACAAAATATTCCTAAGAGTCCATTTGTCGTTCCACTATCTTTAATCCAAAACAAAACCTTGTTGAAAAATTACGAAAAATTAATTACTACAGCTATGTTCTGAAAACTTTCACATCAGGTCAGTTTACATTTAAAATTCCCAAAAATTGTGTTTTCATCCAAACGGGATGAATCTACTTGGAAAAGCCTAGTTTTTCCAACATAGACCAACTATCCAAATTTCATAACCTAACTCTTCATAAAACTCGGGTTACACTTGATTAAAGTGGAGCTAAGTTTTTAATCCGAAAATCCGTTTTGACCCATATTCAAATAAAATTCCAAAAACATATCAAACGAACACCAAATCGCATGATCTTGTTATTCCAGAAAGCTGAGACCATGTATGACATGCACATAACAAGAATAGATCAAAACAGATATATTAAAGTCATGATACAGAGCCTACAAGTCGACATTCAGATTCTGTCCTGATTTTAAACATGCAATATTATCAACTATATGAAACCCTAGGTGTATATCATCAATCAAGAACACTAAGAAATCATCATAAAATAACCCTAACACATTAATATGATCAGACATGCAAGATTCATGGTACATAATATGATTTATAATCCCTAGGCGCTCAAACATCATAGATATTCAATAACATGCAATCATATTACATAACCATTCGTAAATCCTTATGTTTATCATGTTAATCCAAGTTTTAATCTTTATGAAACCACATCAGGTCTGGACAAACGGTATTATGATGTTTAAACATGTTCAAGGAGAATAAACACAAAGGTTTAAGATAATGTACCTAAAGCACTTCACAATCAAGAACCGAACAACTTCCAATCCTTCCGGATGATGTTCTTGAGCTTTAGCAGGTGTTAGAGGGTTTATTTTTCGTATGGGGGCTGTTATGGACGATTTGGGTTGAGGTTATGATGTGCATGGGGCTTAAGGTTTCTTAAATAGGCGTTTTAAGTCGGCTTCACGCGTCTGTCAATCTGAACCCCCATTCGGTCAATTTGAACGGCCGTTCATATTGACAAGATTCGTTTCGTGCGGCCCAGTTCGGCGTATTGCATGTTGTCTCCAATTTAATTGTTATTTTGGACCATACCAAGCATAAGCCTATGTTTTTAGACCCCAACCATCCTAACGGTTCATCTGTTATGAGTTTAATAACACGTTTGGTTTAAATCACATAATCACGTAGAAGTTTACACATAGTTTCACAGAAACACGTAATAGCAAATAATATTACACAATTATCTATTTTCTTAATTCACCAACGTTCAGGGTTCGATACTCATGTATACGATCTGGTACTTCCTAGAATTGCCATTTGTGCAGTTATTAACTTGTAACTGTGTACCACATGACTCACTTAACTAATCCTAGTCAGGTGCAATGCTATGAACTATCGTGTAAGTTAACTAGAGTTAGGTTAAACTATTAACCGCAAAATTTGGGGTGTCACATTATCCCCAAGTTGAAAACAATTTCGTCTCGAAATTCAGTAAGTAACCAGTAAAGTTGGTGTGAAGTGAGTGTCAAGTGAGAGAAAATTCTGAAAAATTTTATGGGTGTCACATAATCCCCAAGTTAAAAAGAATTTCGTCCTGAAATTCAATTCGAGTTTTCGATTACGTGCTCTGAGTTCTCCTAAAAGAGAGGTGCCAACATTGGCGTTATTTCGATGTCGCTGGCCAGATAAGATTTCCCCTACTAAAACGAGGGACACAAATCACTATCTCGTGTCAAGGTTTTCAGTTCATGGTTGGACAACCAGTCCACGCCCATGATGATGTCAGAGCTACGAAGGACAGTTGGGATGATGAGATTGATACCTAATGGTTAGTTAAACCATACGGGTTTAAATTCAAAGAGAGTTGGGTCTAAACCTAGAGTTGCGCTAAAGTCCAAAGGAACATGCTCAATCAGCCTCAGAATCAAATAGGACATTAGCAGGTTTGTCATTTCTAAAGAACGTACCCGTCACGCGTTGTTGTCATCATTGTCCCCGTTGTTGTTGTTGTTTTTGTCACCATTGAGCTGGGGACAATCCCTTTTGAAGTACGTTTCAGTTCCACACTGGAAACACCCTTTTCCAGTATTTCAACGACTCTGCTGCCCCTGCTATTGCTGCTGGTTATTTGGGAATTGAGCACGACAGTCCTTAGCTGCATGACCAGCTTTTCCACATCATTCACACTTTCCGTCCTCACATGGACCAGAACGATGGTAGTTGCACCGTTCACACTTCGAGTGCCTTCCCTTGTAAATACTCTGGTTTTTGTCAGGAATGGTCTAGTTGTTGTTTTCGTTGGTGTCTGACTTTTTTCGCTGTTGCTGACTACCATCACCACCAGAGTTCTTACCCGAGCCATCTTCCCACTTCCTATTGTTATCTTTAGCGGTAGACAATGAAGTACCCCGTGGGGGCAAGATTTCCTCCTCCACCTTCTGAACAGTCAACTGGTGAGCTAAGCGAATAATCTGTTGGATGTTGCCTAGGTTTTCTGCAGTGACCAAGCCCTTGATTTGTGGAACCCATCCCTTGATATAGAGCTCGATATGTTTGTGAGGCAGGTTGGACTGGTCAGGGCACATGGAAGCCAATTCATGAGACCAAGCAGTGTACTTCTCAATCTCTGACCCAACCCTTTTCAGGTTGAAGTATTCAGTTTCCAGCTTCTGGATCTCATCCTGAGGACAATACTCCTCCTTCATCAAGTTCTTGAAATCCTCCCAAGAGGTGGCATTAGCCAGGTCCATACCCAACATCTGTACCTGTGCATTCCACCATTTAGAGTTGCACCTTCTAACTTGCCAGTAGCGAATTTCACCCAATCTGCCTGGGACAGTTTCACATGGCAAAGACTGACTCAATCTTCTCAAACCATCTTAACAAACCGACCGCTCCCTCCGGTCCTCCAAAAGAGTGTGGCTTGCAGTCCATAAATGTCCTGAAATTGCAAGTAGGTGGGTGATGGGCAGATTGGCCTAGGCGCAAGAAGTAACAGAGAATACGAGTAAGGTAGGTATCTTAATTATGAGAGTTTAGAAATGAAGAGAGAGACTAATTCGAATATGTTGTTACCAGCTTTAAAGGCTGCAGGGGCTGCTGTAACATCACACAAATTTTCTTTATATATATATATATATATATATATATATATATATATAACTCCATCGATTATTCATCCGATTCATGTTTACAGTATCTTTACCATCCATTTTGTTTAATTTTTTTGTTTAAATAATGACTTATAATCAATATTAAATTGGATTTTATTAAAAATTCAGATTTAAAATGTTAAAAAAAATGTTTGCCTGAGCCAGGATCCGAACCCGAGTCCCTGGCGGGCTAAACATTAACCACACCACACAAACCACTACACCATTTGGTGTTTTGTGATGTTAATTAAAACCAATTAAACTTAAACCCTTTCAAGGTCTCTTAGTCAAACCTGAAAAGTCAAACGTAGTCTCCTAGTCAAGTCAAGTCAAAGTGTTAGTAAATATGGTCTCCTAGTCAAGTCAAAGTGTTAGTAAATATGGTCTTCTAGTCAAGTCAAAGTTGTTCCTAAATTCTAGCATAGTCAAAGTAGTCCCTAATTACAACTCCAAATTTTACACTATAAATACACTAGCCTACCATTCAACTCTTTATACCATTCAATAAAAAAAAGAAAAAAAAACACATTATTATCCCGTCTCCCATATACTAAAGTTTTCATCCATCATTATCTCCTCTAGCTAGTTCCGAGTTTTCCAAGGCATTATTACTAAGTGTTTGCACGCTCAATAAAACGCACGAACTCATTATGCACCTAAGGTGAGTTTACATAGCCCCTTTTACCATTTCACTATTTTGGGGTGAAACATGTTACAACATCAATTTACAATTCAACATAAGTGTCTATGTGTTATTCTATGTTGCGTATGTCTTAAACATTACTATGGTAAGCACAATTATTCTAGCATAATCATTAACTCCGTACAAGCCAACAATACACAATGATAGATCTATTGGACTGACAACCCCACCCGGATACGTGTACCTCCTACATAGGTAGCGTGGGTGATTATTATCGCAACATAAACGAGTGAACCATATGCGTTTGGGATGGACCACAATATTCTAGTCACAAGGTTTGATTATGCACACGTTTACCAGGTAGTATTGTTTTCACATATGGACTAGACTTGCCATGACACTCGAATTGTACAAGTTTTTATTCAATATTCAAACCTATGTAAATCTCACCAACTTTTGTTGATCCAAAATATTTTCAAACTTAACATGTTTCAGGTTATAGCTTTGCTTGAAGATTAGAGTTAATGCTTGAAGATGCGTAGCTAGTATTTTTCATTTTGATGTACAAATTTTTAGTACAATTGTATGTAGTTCATTTAAATCATTTATTGAAACTTATTATTTACCATGTGCTACTGAACAATCATCAATACGTGACGTCCCGATGTTTCCGCCATCGGTTGGGGTGTTACAGATTGGTATCAGAGCCATGGTTATAGGGAATTAGGTTATTAGAAAAAAAATAATCTAGTCTATAACCATAGGATTTTAACCAGTACTTGCTCCTTTTACTTGCAACCTTACTTTTTTCTATTCTCTATCTTACTTCTTATCCTTACTTTAGTCCCTACAAGAAGAGTGCTCTCCATCACAAGATCTACTCTTACACTAGTAGGACAAATCCTCAGGTTTAGCCTGAACCACCTTGAAGATCTCGTCGAAGTTCTAAATTTTAATAATGAACACGTGCAATCTGGAAGGGTGAACGCCTGTATTCTGAGTTTTCTGTCTAGGACTGACATTGCGCATAAATCCCAATCAGACGACGGACCCGGACGCCTACCTGGGAATTCTTGGGATGAGTGTTCACTTATAGGCTAAAGCATGTCTTCACTATGTTATTAGAATCTAGAAGTTTTGATAAGTCAACGTGTTTGTTTATTCGTTTTAATTAATGAATAAATGATTACACTCACTTTCCTTAAACTAAGCTCTAAAATCTCAAAATTTTACAGCTTAAATCAATATCATTTCACAACCATCTATGGATTTCACAATCACACTTCACCTTACCATCTTAGCCACTTTTTTAAATATTCAACACCCTACCCAAATCATATTATTTCATTTCTCCACATGTTACTTATTTTTTAAAAACTATAACCTCATACCTTAGCACAAACTAAAGATTTCTAAATCTTGTTGTATTTTCATTACCTAGTAACTTTACAAAGTACATTTTTTTGTCAAAAGATGTCCTCGAACTTAAATTCAATTGTTTATTTATTGACGTAACAAACAATTTTCTATATAATGCTTTAAACTATTAAAAATCACTAATAGAACCTTGATCTTCAAAACCTAATGTCATGTTTGAAATCTCCAACTAACGGGAATATTTTAATCAAAGCCTACTTAGCTTGTACTATTTAACAACTTTTGCTTTATGTACAAAACCAATTTTGAAAATATATTTTTTTTTAATCCATAGGAATAATATCTAGTCTCTAAATTCTCCATCGACACTCACTCATTTTCAACTTGTTCAAATTTTTACAATATTTGGCATATACCACAATCATGTTTTCTTATACACTTGATTATAACCTTTGATCCAAACCCCAAAATTTACACTGCTACATAATCTCCTTACTATAAAATAAACTCTTTATCAACTATCTTCACATTCACTATCTCTCACAACCTTGATTCTGCTTCAAGATTTTTCATCATCCTCTCAAGAACTAAATTCATATCCTTCACCTTCTTACACATGAGCTAGTTACCCATGATAACCAAACTATTGAAACTTGATTGTGTGTTGCATCAAACATAATCCTTAGTTATACATGAGGATTTGATTATCTACTTGAACATTTGATTATTCATGATACTTGAAAGCATGGAATATAAACTATTTGCTATAAACACACCTAGAGTCATTAATCTTGTCTAGGACAACTCTATTACAACTCGCATGCTATACTTGATGCATTTACAAACTTACTTACATGTATATATTACGAACTTGCAACTTATGTGTTAAATAAAAAACAATTGTTACACTTAATCAAACAACTGGTAGAGGATGAAGTACTTGCTCAACAGTTAGTAGAGTACCAAACAACCTACTCAACGATTGGTAGAGGTCATCATGCCTGCTCAACAGTCGGTAGAGGCCCTACAACCTGCTCAACGACTGGTAGAGGCTATCGCACCTGCTCAACAATCGGTAGAGGTTCTTACTCACTGACTGGTAGAGGTCTTTTTCCTGCTCAACAGTTGGGCTTATTTTTGGATACATTGTATACGATTCAATCACAAGGCTATTTTGCATTACTTACATGTGTGTTTAGAGTCATAGAAGGACACAAAACCCTAATGTAAGGTAAATTGGTGATTGCGGTCCGGAATGTAATCATGAATTTACAGGTACATTAAGGTAGTGTGAAATTCTATTAAGGTTTTGGGAGATACCCCGTATGTTTTCGAAGTATCAGAGGTGTGATGGGTTAGCTGCGGTACACCCTATATATAAACACTAATGATACGTGGAAAGGGATACCGTAGGGTCAGACCAATAACAAACCCTAGTTATTTGGTAGTCCATCTAGCATTTATGGTTATCTTATACATTCCTTAAACTCTTACCCTACTCTGAACCATAGTCACCCTAACTATCCTAAACACTATTCAAATGTTTCTTCTTAAAATAAACTTCAGGACGAAGTTCTTAAAGTAGGGGAGACTGTAACATCACACAAATTTTCTTTCTATATATATATATATATATATATATATATATATATATATATATATATAGAACCCCATCGTTTATTCATCCGATTCATGTTTACAGTATCTTTACCATCCATTTTGTTTAATTTTTTTGTTTAAATAATGACTTATAATCAATATTAAAATGGATTTTATTAAAAATTCTGATTTAAAAATGTTAAAAAAAATGTTTGCCTGAGCCCGGATTCGAACCCGAGTCCCTGGCGGGCTAAACCTTAACCACACCACACAAACCACTCCACCATTTGGTGTTTTGTGATGTTAATTAAAACCAATTAAACTTAAACCCTTTCAAGGTTCCTTAGTCAAACCTGAAAAGTCAAACGTAGTCTCCTAGTCAAGTCAAGTCAAAGTGTTAGTAAATATGGTCTCCTAGTCAAGTCAAAGTGTTAGTAAATATGGTCTTCTAGTCAAGTCAAAGTTGTTCCTAAATTCTAGCCTAGTCAAAGTAGTCCCTAATTACAACTCCAAATTTTACACTATAAATACAATAGCCTACCATTCAACTCTTTATACCATTCAATAAAAAAAAAACATTATTATCCCATCTCCCATATACTAATGTTTTCATCCATCATTATCTCCTCTAGCTAGTTCCGAGTTTTCCAAGGCATTATTACTAAGTGTTTGCACGCTCAATAAAACGCACGAACTCATTATGCACCTAAGGTGAGTTTACATAGCCCCTTTTACCATTTCACGATTTTGGGGTGAAACATGTTACAACATCAATTTACAATTCAACATAAGTGTCTATGTGTTATTCTATGTTGCATTATGTCTTAAACATTACTATGGTAAGCACAATTATTCTAGCATAATCATTAACTCCGTACAAGCCAACGATAAACAATGATAGATCTATTGGACTGACAACCCCACCCGGATACGTGTACCTCCTACATAGGTAGCGTGGGTGATTGTTATCGCAACATAAACGAGTGAACCATATGCGTATGGGATGGACCACAATATTCTAGTCACAAGGTTTGATTATGCACAAGATTTACCGGGTAGTATTGTTTTCACATATGGACTTGACTTGCCATGACACTCGAATTGTACAAGTTTTTATTCAATATTCAATCCTATGTAAATCTCACCAACTTTTGTTGACCCAAAATATTTTCAAACTTAACATGTTTCAGGTTATAGCTTTGCTTGAAGATTAGAGCTAATGCTTGAAGATGCGTAGCTAGTATTTTTCATTTTGATGTACAATTGTTTGTAGTTCATTTAAATCATTTATTGAAACTTATTATTTACCATGTGCTACTAAACAATCATCAATACGTGACATCCCGATGTTTCCGCCATCGGTTGGGGTGTTACAACTGCAACTACCCTTTCGTTAATTAGTGCTTTCAATTCCGCCTGTGTCATGTTGTTGTTTCCCCGTCCACGTCCAGCCATAGTGATCCTACATTCACCATAAGCTCATGAGACATAAAAAAAATGTGTGCCATACGGTCGTTCACACGTAGTGTAGACGAACTGGAATAAAGAACAAATTTCAAGAAAACAACTCAGTCTCGACTGGGTCTAGAATAAAAGAAAAAAAGATCAAGCGAATGAAGATAGGAATCAATCGTCTCCGTGCTCAATGATAATAATAGAGTCTCCATATTCGCTCTCTTCGGGTTTGATTGGTTCGGGTTCCTTCTCTACTTCCTCTTCTTCCTCCCACAGAGGTGTAAGTGATCCTTAAGACTAACAGTGTACAGTTTCCCAAATTTGGACTGGGTAGTTACTAACTAAGTCAACAAGTGTTCCACTTATTTCTTCAACAATTCTCGTTGACCCTCGGTAGTTTTCCCTTCATTACTCAAAGTGTAGCACCGTGCTGTGGGTATTGCGTAGTTCTCCGTTATAGTGGCTATACTGCTTTCAAGGGTTCTCTCCCATGTATCTAATAGTTGGTACCCTCGTTGGTACTCTATTGCTAACTTCCCCATCCGTCAAGCTGGTTGGAATTCTAGTCCCAATTGATGCACCACAAGGCCTAGCTTTCGTCCTTCACCAAGGATGTGCTTAGTATCGGATTTAGTGTTAAAGGATTATGTATCTCCTATAACCTGTTAAGCAAGTATACATAACCCGAAAGCTAGTTGTGCACTTAAGCTGTGAGCATAACTAATGCAATGCTAATGCTATGACAGTTGTAGACTAGACTCACCATGCAGTCCTAGTTCATATAACCAATGGCTCTGATACCAATCTGTAACACCCTCAAATTTCCACTACTAGGTTTATACCGCGTGGCGCGTTACATACCAGGATCTCATAGCCATAAGTCATATGAACGACTCTAAATGCCTAAGCCATTTAGTTTGTTTTCAAAAATCAAGTTTAGCGTTTAACCACAAAGTTTAGATAAGTTGCGGAAGCGTAAATTAAACATAATCGTTTAAGTTCATGCGCAAGACAACGCATATAATCATGCATGCCTAACCAATCACCAACGTTCGGGATATAGGACTCGCGTGTGTGTCAAGACAAGGGTTTTCCTAACCATAACGTACGTTAATGTTACCTAACATATGTTATTGTTACATAACATCCTGAAGGACCTGTTTAACTAACCCTAGCTAAGTGTTTAACCACGTATGATTATGGAATTTAACTATAGTTCGATAAAAGAGTTAACATGAAAATGCTGGGTGTAACAAATTAAGAGTTGTGGAAGCTTCTTGGAATACCTCTTCTTCAGCTACAGGAGCATTGGCATCATTAGAAGCTGCTTGAGGGTTCACGGTGATCGGACGCACCAACGGTGATGTCACTGCGTTTTCGACCTCGTAATATAATCGTAATACAGCTTCTTCAACCATGCTATCTAGGTTGAATGATTCAAAGAAATCTTTGTAATCAAACATCCAGTCTGGACCGCTTCCCTATACATTCTGAGTATACCGTTGTACTTCAATGTTAGCCCACTCCTTGACTTGACTAGTTCGTTTGTTGAAAACCCGTTTGAGCAGGGTTGCATATCCAACAAAGTATCCTTCTTCAGCCTTCGGTGCGAACTTCTCAGATGGATTAAGCATTGTACATGGAGCTCCAAACGGTTCTAGATACTCTAAGTTCGGCTTTCGACGATTCAACAGCTCATAAGAAGTTTTGCCAAACGTCTTCACCGTTAAAACACGATTAAGAGTATAACAAGCTGCGTAAATTGCTTCGTTCCAGAACATTACTAGAAGGTTGGAGTCCGCATGCATTGTTCTCGCAGTTTCTATTAGAGTCCTGTTTTTGCGTTCGGCGACACCGTTCTGTTGAGGGGTATACGGAGCACTATATTCATGATGAATTCCTTTTTTTTCACAAAGATCTTCCATCTGTGCATTTTTAAACTCCGTCCCATTATAACTCCTAATTCTCTTGATCTTGAGACCATAGATATTTTCCAATCGAGTGAACAGAACTTTCAAATTATCAAATGTGTCGCTCTTATGATGCAAGCACATAACCCATGAAAATCTAGAATAGTCATCAGTCAACACAAGACAGTACAATTCACTAGCATGACTTTTACGCTTGACCGGTCCGAACAGATCCATGTGCAAACGTTCAAGTGGCAATTCAACGGAATTGACTTTCTTTGAGTGTCAATTGGTTTCGAATCCTCCATCTAGAATCAGCTCAAGACTTCATAAATGTATTTCATCTGTTGGATGAAGATCCCCGACGGCAATTGATCCACCTGCAATCCAAGAAAGAACTGCATCTCTCCCATAGAGCTCATCTCAAATTTCTCCTGCATGACCTTTTCAAATTCCCTGCACAAATTTAATGTCATCAACATAAATTTGTACTAGAAGCAAGTCACCCTATATTCGTTTCGTGAACAGGGTATAGTCAACTACTCCTCTTTTGAATCCTTTGGATAGAAGATATGTGCTGAGCTCCTCGTACCACTATCTAGGGGCTTGGTGCATACCATAAAACACTTTGTTTAGTTTGTAGACCTTATCCTGCTGGATAGGATCCTCAAAACCCAGTGATTGCCCAACATAAACTTCTTCCTTTACCACATCATAAAGAAAAGCACTCTTAACATCCATCTGATACACCTTGAATTTCATATATGATGCATACACAAGAAACATTTAGATTGGTTCAATGCGTGCAACCGGTGCATAGAATTCGTTGTAATCAATTCCCTCCGTCTGACGAAATCCGTGTACCACCAATCGAGGTTTGTTCCGAACAATCACTCCTCTATCGTCTTTCTTGCACTTAAACACCCATTTAGTGCCAATCTTCTTCCTGTCTGGTGGTAAGTCTATCAATGTCCAGACTCTGAGTTTCTGAAATTGTTGTAACTCTTGGTGCATCGCATCCACCCATGATTCGTCGAGTAATGCTTCCTTGTACGTTCGTGGTTCAACCTGCGAAACATAATAAGCAAACGACCAATCATTTTGATCACCTGATTTTTGAATTTTAGTATACAGGGCAAGGCCTCCAATGTTTTCACTCGATGATGCACGCCTCAATTGTCTACGTGTCATCACGCTGCTGCCAGGATCACCAATAACCTATTCTAACGGATGAACCTTATGAATCCGAGATTCCGGATCTTTAGGAACAGGAATCAACGTTTGAACATTTCTCTGATGTTTCCAGATCATTACCCATATTCAATGAAGATGGAATATTTAGATTTGGGTTTACTGGAGGTGATACTGTAATATTATCCAAGACTGCTTCACTGGTAACTTCTTCCTCGTCTTCCGACTCAGAAGAATCAAGTGTTGTCGAAGCCTCTTGAAATACTTCTTCTTCAGATACAGGAGCATTGGTATCATTAGCAGCTGCTGCTGGAGGAGTCACGGTGGTCGGACGCACAAACGGTGAAGTTACTGCATTCTCACACTCGTAATATAATCGTAAAACAACCTCTTCAACCAAGCTTTCTTGATTGAATGAGTCAAATAATTCTTTGTAGTCAAACATCCAGTCGGGCCTATTTCTAGGAGCATTTTGAGTGTAGCGTTGAACATCCACATTAGCCCACTCTTCAACATTTCGAGTTCTTTTGTTAAACACGCGTTTAAGTGGTGTCGCTTATCCAACAAAATAACCTTCTTCGGCTTTTTCTCCAATTTCTCAGTAGGATTCCGCATCGTACATGGGCCCCGAATGGCTCTAGAAACTCTAAATTCGGCTTGCGTCTGCTAAGTAGCTCATAAGAAGTTTTTCCAAACTTTTTCACTGTCAACACACGATTCAAAGTATAACATGCTGCATGAATAACTTCATTCCAGAAAATAATCGGAAGATTTGAATCTGGAAGCATGGTTCTAGCCGCTTCAATAAGAGTCCTGTTCTTTCTTTCCGCAACACCATTCTGTTGTGCAGTATAAGGTGCACTGTACTCGTGATGACTACCCTTTTCTTCGCACAATGCATCTATCATGGAATTCTTAAACTCCGTCCCGTATCACTCCTAATTTGTTTAAACTTCAAACCATAGATGTTTTCCAATCGGGCAAACAGAATCTTCAGATTGTTTAACGTTTCGCTCTTGTGTTGCATGCATATCAACTACGAAAATCTAGAATATTTGTCAGTAACCACATGATAATATAGATCTCCGTTAATAGTTTTACGCTTCACAGGTCCAAAAAGATCCATGTGAAACGCTCAAGTGGAATGTTAACATAGTTAACTTTCTTGGGTTTGTGGGAATGTTTGTGTTGTTTCCCTTTCTTGCAGCTCACAGATTTGTCATTCAGATGAAAGTGTTTAACATTCACTCCTTCCACTAGCCCGTTCTTCACCAAGTTGTTCATTTTCCTTAGGTGAATATGCCCCATCCGTCTGTGCCACATAATAGATTCTTTCTCAGTAGCATTAGACATAAAATATGTCACTTGAACCCGTGTAGTGGTAGCTTTACTCATGTCAAGAATGTAGAGATTGTTCACTCTCGGAGCTTTTAGCATGATCCACTCTTTAGGTATCTTAAACCAGGCTTCAGGATGTAGCAAGATTTGTCATCAAAGTGTACTGAAAACTTTTTATCACATATCTGAGACACACTCAGCAGGTTACAATTTATCTGCTTCACATAATATATCTTCTCAAAGCTCACAATCCCGTTACTTGCACTCCCTTCCATAGTAATATAACCACCTTTGTTTCCGGCAAATGCTACATATCTTCCATTGATGTTCTTGATATAAAAAAGTAACGACATATCCCATGTCTTGTGCCCGGAAGCTCCGCTATCAATAATCCAGAGACAGCTAACAGGGGTAACTGGAACTTCCTGCGCCAATCAACAAGTGATTAGTTGTTACGCGAGACACAAGCCTTTGTGGTCTTGGGTCTTTGAGTAACAGTAAATGTGGCATTCAAAGATTCCATTTTCTCATAAACTTTCGGTTTTGAATCATCCTTTTTTTGAACATTCAAAACTTCATTTCGGTTCTCAATAGGTTTTTCTAAAACTTTCATTTTAGGAATCTCTTTTGATTGAACCTTAGAAGTTGAGCTTGAGGCACCTGAAGAGCCCTTTGGTGACCAAGATTGTTCCAAACGCTTCAAGATCCTGATTTGAGGTTATTTAATCTCCTCAGGTTTCTTAGAATCACTCTTTGTTGGAACTTTCCTAGTTACCTTGTCTGATTTAACAGACGAAGGTCCAGCAGATGAAGTAGCAGCCGGTTTTGGGTAAACCTTTTGCTTTCATTCGCCGTGTGCACCATAGGCCTCTTCATTCTCTTGTCCAAGGCAGTTCGATTACGATTGTTATAGACAATCAGTTGGTTTCCTCATTATGGATAAAATTTATTTTGAGAATGAAATTGCCTTTAAGGATAATACTGTCATTGAGGATAACCAACATATGAATTCCTCTGTTTTTTTTTTTTGCACTCAATCTCATGCCTCTTGTGTCTCGTGTATGGGCAGTGAGCAAGTAAATGCCCCCTCTCCCCACACTTGAAACAAGCACGGTACTCTTCAAATGAGTAATTGTCATGATGGTTAGCGAATGAGTTTACCGGGTAATTATCATCAATACATTTTCGCCTTAAACTCTCCGGAGCGGACTCCATTGAGTAAGCCGGTTCATCAAATCCGTTAACTTTGTTCTTTGTTTTGACAAATTCTGTAACATGAACCTTTGGTGATTTTGAGTTATCACCATACAGTCGCTTAATCAATTCAGGTGGCATTTCATTGGTTCTTTCAGATTTCAGAAACCAAATAGTGCTTTCTTGCAAATTTTATCAATTTTCAATTGCGAACTGTATGGGATAATCCTCATCAGAAATTATTTGATTGGATCCTTCCATTTGATAAAATACTTTCACCCGTTTGTCACTTGACTCATTTTTCTCAGATTGCTTAACTGATTGATTCTGCTTGTTTACAACTTTTGGAGGATGTTGAACCTTGGGTGTTGAATAACACTCATTGGTTCGAATGTGATTTTCCAAAGAACCATCAACATTATTCCTAGGTTCTTCATTCTCTGAATCGGAATAATCAGTTACAGCAACTACTCCTTCATCATTCAATCCCAAAATCGGTCTCACATCATAATTCGGATCTCCAACACTAGAAGTGTTTGATTCGCTTTCTGATGTGGAGTCCGACTTTACTGAACTTTCCGATGTCACATCATCAAGATTGTGATTTTCAAATAACACCGGGGATGGAACATATTTGTAGTTTGCATTGGATTGAGTGTTTTCTTTGTCTGGTTCTTCAACAATGTGATCTAAAACATAGGCCACCTTGATGTAACTCTCTATTTCTTGTTTACTTTTTCAGAAAAAACATTTAATTTTTGCCATTTCAAGTTTAGTTTCTTCAATTTCGTTTAAGTAGTTGTTAATGGCAATCTGTTTGTGGGAAAGTGTTTTTGTTAATTCTGAAAAATCTTTCTTATAGTTGTCTAATGTTTTGTTTAAAGCTCTCTCACTTTTTCGAAAAGACTCGATGGCAGTTTTAACACTATCAAGTTCATACATTACATGCCTAATCTCACCTTCAAGCCTATCACATTTACCACAATATTTATCTGTAGAAGATGAGTTAGAACTTACTAGGTTTGGAGAATCTTTCATGGCCATTAGAGCAAAATGAGCTTCTTTTCCTATGAAGAACTTGGAATAGTTGACTTTCGTAAAAGCGTCATCCGTCATGCAAGACTTCTTTGTCATCGGAAAGTCCGCTTCAGCAAGAAGTTGCTCAATATCATCTTCAAGTGAGTTCACACTTGCTTCAGAATCTGATTCGCTCTCAGTGTCAGAATAGATAGACTCTTGATCTTAAGAGACATCAGCAACATAATCAATAACTGTTTTTGAAACTGCTTCTTCAATAACTGGTTTCTTAACATTCTCAGAAACAACTTCTGGAACCAACTCTTCAACTATCTCTTCAATAACCACCTTCTAAGAAACTTTCTTCTCAATGACTTCTTCCCCAACTATCACCGACTCCTCACTCACCACTTCTTGTGCAAAACATGTGACATTTCGACCACCGACCTCTTCAACACCCATTTGCATGTTATTCCAATCAAACCCTTCATCCTGCTGGATCACCAAAGCTTGGTTCTCATTTTGCTTTTGAGTGTTTGGTGTATTCACAGGTACAATGTTTCTATCATGGTTAGGTGTAATTTGTGTTTGGTTGGTTGTGGATGTTTGTCTTTGTGTGGTATTTTGCGAGGTGTTTTGTCGGTTTTGGTAATTGTTTGGTTTTGATAGTTGTTTTGGTTTTGAAAAGTAACATGGTTTTGGGATTGGCGGTTTTGGTAGTTTGAGTTGAATGGATTTTGGTTTCCTTCTTGTCTAGGTTGGGTACACTCTTGAGCAAAATGTCATTTGGTTCCACAGTTAAAGCACGTCACTTTCGCCTTGTTGAAACTATAAGTAGTGTTTGGTGAAGTCACAAGATCAGTTCTTCCTGTTTTCTCAATAAACTCTGTCGTCCTTCTCATAACACTTGAAAATGCCCATTGTACATCAATCAACTCCATTTCTTCGTTGTCGATTTGGGCATAATCTTCATTTTTCAGATTATTGTTTCCAATCTGAATAGAAACAAGTCTGTTATACAAAGCAACCATTGCCGAAACCAAGGCAATATATTGTTGAGCTACTTCGACTATCACATTGTTCATGTTAGAAGTTTCTAACACGATTGGACATGAGCTTGATAACCGGTGTAACTTGTGGTTCGTGTTGTTTTTGTGTCATGTTCACCGATGATGTTCCATAATAGCTAGAAGCTTGCAATGGAGGTTGAGTTGGTGTGTAAGGTGGTCCAGATGACACACCATAGTAGCTTGCTGCACTAGTTGGTTCAACTTTTAACACAAAAGCTGTCTACGATGCAACACTCACACCTCCAGTTGAAATAGCAGAAGAAGAAGAGCTAGCATAATAAAGCTCGGGATTCTGTGGAATCTTTGCTCTCTTTGCTTTCCTTCTTTCCTCCATTTCCTTATTTTCCAACTTCTGAATAAACTCATTAATTGTCCAATAAGGAAAAGAATATTCTCTCGCAAAACCTCAACATCTTGTCCCCAAAATGGAGGCAACGAATCAACAAACTTCTCAACAACTTCGTTCATTGGATAGACAATCTCATTGTTTGACAATTCTTATAGCAAATGAAAGAATCTTGGAGTAAGTTCTTTCAATGTCTCATTTCCGACATAGCTAAAGTTTTTGAACTCCTTATTTAGCTCTTAAACTCGAATTCTCCTAGTTTTCTCATTCCCATCATCTCGACTCTTCAATGCTTCCCAAAGCTGCTTCGAAGTAGCACATGGTCCAAATTTATGTAACAAATAAGTGGTCAATGCGAGAGATAACTACGAGTATGCTTTCTTCTCAGCTACATACTTCTTTTTCTCATCATCCTTTAGGTCATCAAGTGCTATAGGTGTGTTTGAGTTTCGATCATTGGCACTACATAACCCTTCACAATCATCTGGCATGCTTCCCCACCATCTAAACCCATACCTTCAATATGTATTTTGAATCTCTTTTGCCATGAATGGTATTCAATCATATCTAACATCTTTGGTGGTCTGTTTCCATTTCCAGTAGATAAATCATTAACCAAATTGTTATAGCATTGGTGGTTTAGCTTTGAACTGCTACTGCAGCTCCCCAATAATCTGGAATTGGTTGTGGAGGAGGTCTAACAACAGGTTGTGATGAACTCGATACACCCTAGTAATTCGGTAAATGTTGTGATTGTGTGTTTCCTCTCTCAACTGCAAGCCCACGAGTTCATAGTTGTTTGTTGTGGTTGAGTCATAACAGGTCTCGATGTCATAGGTAATCCCCAAACATTATCCATGATGTACGAAATCCCAACACTTAGAAAAACTTGAAAATCAAGGTATTGGTTCGACCTGTCGAAGGGTCGAAGGAATAAGAAACAGTTGGTTTGACCTCAGATAATAAACTCGAATGAGTAACAATCAATCTATAACTCGTTCGATCTCTAAAGTAACTAGTTCGACCTAAATGTAACTCGTTCGACATCAAAAGAATCATGTTCGACCTCATGAAGACTCGAATGAACAACAACACACTCGAATGAAGAACAAAAACACTGATTCGACCTCTAAACACACTTGATTCGACCTAAACTTGACTTCTTCGACCTAAACACAAACTCATTAGGCCCGAACCATTTGAAAAAACAAGTTTTCTTCAGAAATCAACAATTTTGATCTTAATTTCCAACATGTTGTTGGATTTCAATGAAATTAATCAGGTTTTGGATTGGATTGATAGGAGATCAAGTTTTGTGAAGTTTTTTTTTATTTTAACCGTAAAAACTACTCCGAATCAATCAAAACCCATGTTCATTAAAAGTTCATGCAAAACAGAAAAAATTTAGGTGTTTTTAGTGAAAAATCTGACTGATTTGTATCATTTTGCCGTTTTGTGATTGAGCAATGGCTCTGATACCACTTTGTAGGATCGGTTTTTGATAAACACACACAAAGATCACACAACTATGAGCAAATCGGGTGCGGAAACCCTAATTCGCAAGCAAAATGACAATAATCAAGATCAAAACACGTTAAGATCCATTTTCAATCCGATTTTCATTAATATAAAAGTGATAATCTTTAAAATGTTTGATACTAACACACTTGACCTATGCAAGTTTTGAGAGATTCGTTTGACCCTTCGCGGGTTCGAACCAAGACCAGATAAACATCAAAATAAACATTCGACCAATACAAAATACATTCGCCCAACTGTGAACTTCATTCGCCCTCCCGTAAGGTCGAATGGGAATGTCAAAACTTTAATATCTTCAAATCTTTAACAATCTTTGTAAAATCCGAAAGCAATAGCCACAATATGCACATAGAAAACTCATTATTCCCGTAATGAGTTTGAAACGCCGTCTTCGGTATGTCATCCTACTGGATCCGTAACTGGTGATATCCCGAACGCAGGTCGATCTTCGAGTAGTAGCTGGAACCTGCAATTGGTCAAACAGATCGTCAATCCTCGGTAGTGGATACTTGTTCTTGATGGTCAGCTTGTTTAACTCCCGGTAGTCGACGCACATTCGAAAACTTTCGTCTTTCTTGTTCACGAACAACACAGTTGCTCCCCCCCTGAGAAAAACTCAGACGAATGAAACCTTTGTCCAACAACTCCTGAAGTTGGTTAGACAATTCCTGCATCTCGGATGGTGCCAGACAATACGGAGTGCAGGATACTGGAGGAGCTCCTGGGACTAGGTAAATGCGAAACTCGACTTGCCATGGCGGTAGAAGCCCTGGAAAATCTTTTGGAAAGATTTCGGGATAGTCTCGCACCACCGGTATGTACTTGAGTTTCCGATCTTTAGCTTTTTGTTCAACGACATGTGCCAAAAATGCGAAACAACCTTTCCTTAAACATTTTTACGCCTTGATGCATGATATGACTCGAAGAGTAGATCCACCTCGGTCTCCTCGAATCGAAAGGGTTTCACCACGAACGAATTTCTCATGACAGATGATCTCTGCACGATGCTTGGATAACCAATCCATGCCAATGACAACATCGAAACTACCCAATCGAATAGGCAATAGATCAATACAGAAAACATGATCACCAAGTTCTAAGTCACAATCCCTAACAACTCCTTTAGACGAAATTAACTTACCATTGGCCAACTCTATGGTATAGTGTGTTTCCAACTTACTAGATTCTAATCCAAGGGATTTCTTAAAGTCAGTGGATACAAAGTTAAAATAAGCGCCTGAATCAAATAGTACCGATGCAAAATGGTTGTTAAGGAGAAACGTACCCGTAACCAAATTAGGATCCTTGCGTGCTTCGTTGGCTCCCAGCACGAACGCTTGATCGTAAGCTTGATCCTTGGCCTTGGGACAATCTTTGCGGAAATGTCCAGTTGCACCACATTCGAAACACTCATTTTTGGAAGATGGAGTGTTAGTGGCTTTGGCCTTGCAGTTAGCAGTTTGATGACCATGATGATTAATGTTCTTGCACAAGATGCTCTCACTAGTGCCAACATAGTGGTAGTTGCATTTGCTGCAGTAGGGGTGGGGCCTGTTATATTAGCGTTTGGCCTCATTAGCAGCAGTGACAGCAAAAACCTTCACAGAGTCTTGACGCTTATGAGGGGAGTTCTTGCCTTTCTTGGATCCAGATCGCTTACACTTGTCTCCAGAACTCTCACCAGCAACTGCAACCTTCTGGTTCAACGAACCCATACGATCAGCGTCATCAGTCAGACTGTAGGCTAGAGTAATAGCAGTCTGGATAGTAGCGGGTGCCGATGCAATGACCATGCTTCGGATCTTGGGTGATTGACCCCAAATGTACCGTTCGACTCTCTTGTGCTCTAGAGTGACCATGTGAAGAACAAGTCGAAAGAGTTCATGAAAACGGGTGGTATAAGCAGTCACGTTGGCATCTACCATGTCCAGTTGAACAAGTCGAAAGAGTTCATGAGTAGAGTTTTGAGATCAGACCAGGCAAGATTGTATGTCGCATCTATACCCAAGGTCTGTACCTGAAGATTCCACCAGGTGAGGGCTTCCTCTTGGAAGGTGCAAGTATAGTACTTCACTTTCTGGTCCTCAAACCAACCGCTGATGTCAAGGACCGGCTCGGTCTTCTTAATCCAACGGACAATCCCTAAGGCACCTTCGGTACCACGAACATCCTCGACCAGGGTTTTCAACTTCTGCGTATACAATATTGAATAATATTAACACAAAGGTTTGCGTAGGAGTAGTAAGTAGAGAATTTAGACCCAAAAATTTCTACCGTTATCCATATCGCTTCCCCCGTCGACGACTAATATCTCCGGAACCTCCGCTAAAATCGGCTCGAGCAGTGTCATGTCGAGCAATTGCGTCAACAATCACTCTAGCCAGCTTAGTGTGAGTGGTGGGTAATGGTTCACCATCGTTGGTTCGTGCAGATTGTCGAGTTTGCATGATGTCCTTCTAATATGACACATATCAAAAGTGTGAGACACATATTGTGATACCCTGCAATTTCAGGTTCTTACTTTAACTAGACTCTAGTTACTTGTAGTTACATTTCTTGCATTCTACTAACTAGGGTTAGCTAGATAAGTCACACGTTGCACAGTTATAGTTTAATAACTTCACGAAGTGGTAACTCGGGGAATTACCAAACTATATACATGAATAGTGAACCCCGGATGTTGGTAATTTGTCAAGCATACGTGGTAATATGTACAATTGAAATATGATGTACGCGAATTAAGATGTTTATGTGAATTACGTGGTTATGCGAATTACTGCTTAGTTGATAGTCAGTACGTAAACTCTGTGAATTTTGTGCATCCCATGATTAATATGTTATGGGATAATAGAAGCAATGGTTTTTATGTATGTTAGGGTGGTTAATATTATCGGGTCTAGTATCGGGTTTAAAACAGTATTAACGGGTCCGGTTAGCAAGTTAAAAACCTATAATACTCAATTACTTGGGCCCCAAGCCAACTCCTATTATAAATATAGATAAAAATAAATAAATAATAACCCTAACCCTAAACCCTTTGGGCCATGAACCCCCACCCCACACCCTCTCTCAACTTTCAATCAACAACACCTCTCTTTCACTAATTCAAGTTGATTTGGAGAGCAATCGATTGGTGGATCTGAAGTGCTTTTGGTATAATACTCAATCCTATATGTTTTAATTATTCTTAATGTATTTTAAAACATCATAACCAAGTTTGTCCAGATCTGAAACACTTTTATAAAGATTAAAACTTGTTGTTCATAAAGATTAATGGGGTTAAAAACGATGTTATGCGATGATTGTTATATGTATTACATGTATTTGCATGTTCTTGATGTTTTAGATTTCTAGGTTTTATGATTGATGATGATTAATTTGTATCTTTCTAGATATTGATTATGTTATTAGTTTTATATGATGTTTGTCGAGTATTGGTGATCATTAATATGTAAAGATAGTGACTAAAACTAGGGTTTATGCATGATTTAAAATCTGGACAGAATGATTAGATCGACTTGCAGAGACTGTAATGTGATGTTAAATTGTTGGCTTTGATGATTTATTTGTATGAAAACATTTTACATGGTCGTAGCTTTTCATAGTGGTCAAAATCATCTGTTTTGGATGTCGTTTGATTAAAGGTCATATCAGATTTTCTGATTAGTAAAATGGGTCAACTTTAAATGATCATAACTTGAGTTTTACAAAGAGTTAGATTATCAAATTTGGACAGTAGGTCGAAATTGACGAAACTTGACTTTTCCAAGTGGATTCATTCCGTTTGGATGCATTCACAAGTTTTGGGAATTTTTCTACTAATCTGATCTGTTGTGAGTATTTTCTGGACATAGCTTTATTGTGTGATTTTTCATAAATTTTGTGTATGGTTTTGTCACAAACTAAAAGTATGGGGGTCTAATTCATTTGATAAGTATTTTTAATAAATTTATTTTCACAACGCATAATCTGTCCTAAAAACACAGATTATGTAATGAACATTTATGTGGCTATTTGGAGTCTTGTATGACTTGTATTTGACATGAACTTGTATGAGCACGTATATGAGGTGTATATGAGTTGTATAACTGATGTTAATCATTGTGTTCACCAACGGGTCCGTAGGGTCTACTTGTGCATTTAGAATCATTAGGTGTCACTTACATGGTTTTGAACATTTAAACGTCTTGAACAAACGGGTCATATGGTGTGATGATATGACACATATACTCACTTAGTGAAACATGTAATAGGGAGTCTGTAGTACATCCTATTTGTGGAGTTTGGATTATTTTCTTGCATCCTAAGGTGAGTCTCACTACTTTTTCTCCAAAGGCATGCGTCTCGGGTTTGACACAACTTTGGTAAACGTTTTCTAGTCCGGTTTGGGACTACTGTTACATCCCGGGTTTTGGGGTGCTATGAATCCTTGTGTGGGTCTCGTTTTCGATTCCTTGTGTGGATCGCGTTTTAATCAGTTTTGAAACTTTAACTGTCATTTGTGAACTAAACACACTCTATCACTTTAAGTCCTTACATATCATGTTCCCAATTATTTCCTGTTTAGTTACAATGAGTGGGCTAGCTACCCCTGACAAGCTTAAACTGATGACACTTGAACATTTGGGTTTTTGAACATTTTACACCTGTTATCTAAACTGTGACCTCACCAACATTGTTTGTTGACCCACGATATACCTGCTTTTGCAGGTAGTTAGCTTCTAGTGCCACGATTAGAAAGCACTGCACACTTCACTGCATTTGGGATTAGGCATACATCTAAAATTCAATTTATGCTTTTACGTTTTTTTTCATATGGTTTTAATTTGGCCGCGTTGTTTTGCGCATGGTTTTAAAAGGTTTAAATTTGGTTTACGCTTCCGCAGCTTAACTAAACTTGATTTTCGAAAACGAACTAAATGGTTTGGGCATTTAGGGTTCGTTCATGTGACTTATGGCAATGGGATCATGGGATGTCACGCGCCTCACGATATAAACCCTGCAGTGAAAATTTGAGGGTGTGACAGATTGGTATCAGAGCCGTTGGTTATAGTGAACTAGGACTGCATGTTGAGTCTAGTCTATAATCATCATAGCATAAGTATTAGTACACTCACATCTTAAGTGCATAACTAGCTTTTAGCTACATATAGCTACAACACATGATTTCAGGAGATATGTTATCTTCTATGTAACATCGCAAAATTTTTCCCCAAACTTTAATACGTACTTTATATTTTTTTTATTATTCATAATGTGCCTAAGTCTTTATTTTACTACCACACAACTTACACACACACACACACATATATATATATATATATATATATATATATATAAAGGTTTATAATAATAATAATAATAATAATAGTAATAATAATAAAAATAATAATAATAATAATAACAAATAACAAATAAAACTGATTAGTGATTCTTAACCCAACCCAACAGCAGCCCACCCCTCAATTCCTTTTTGATTCAGAGCCCAAGGCCCATTAGGCGCGGCCCAGACAAGTTCAGCCCAAACAAACCTCGGCCCACCTTCCATTTCCCTTGGATCCGGCCCACCTCACTGCTTTATATAAAAAAATCCCGTCTGGACCGGGAATCGAACCAGCGTCCAGACACGGCTCAACCATTTAACAACACACCACAACCACTGGTCCATGTTGCCATTTGTGATGAGATCTAGGAACATTATCTACTTAACACATTTTAAAAACTGATCTGTTTCCCTTTCTGCTTCTGCCCGCTGCGAAACACAATCCCACATCAATCTTTGACTTTTGATTGAAGCCAAACAAGGTAAATACCAACTGAATTACTCGTGTTATGGAATTTCGCTTATTATTCACATTAAAACATGGTCAAACATTCCAAAATCTAACCAATTACGCGTCAACTATTTAAACCAAGGTCAAACATTCCAATTCTTCGATCCAGACCTTAGCACTATAAATTGGACATCACACAACCTCCTCAACTCGCCGAATTCCCTCTCTCAAACCTCAATTTCTGTTAATTATCCATCAATCGAAGCATACGTATTCGTTTTGACTTTTCTGTTGACCACACAAGGATCACGAATTTTGTGTTTGTAAGTATCTTTTTTTATTGTGGGTTTTAATCTTCGGCATACACACAACAATAACCCTAAGGTTAATTAGGTTATTGTTGTGTGATTTGTTCGATTGGAAATCTTAGGGTTCGAATCATTGATTTGGGGAAGAACACGATTTTGTACAGGTGTTATATTTTAAACAAACTGAAACCAAACACAACCACTGGTCTGGAACAAGTGGTTGTCTCTGGTGCTTTAGAACGGGTCCACACGGGTTCGAGCCCTTGCGTCAACAAAGGGTATATTTT
The DNA here is from genome assembly GCA_028751855.1 of Ambrosia trifida. Taxonomy (NCBI): domain Eukaryota; kingdom Viridiplantae; phylum Streptophyta; class Magnoliopsida; order Asterales; family Asteraceae; genus Ambrosia; species Ambrosia trifida. The sequence continues at coordinate 55,206,287 of CM054128.1, read as the reverse complement.
TTTTCTTTCAAAGCTTATATATAATTACTTGTATTTAAAAATTCATTTTTAAATACTAAAATTATTTTATAAATTCTACAAAATTTATTTTATATAATATGACTAATAAACTTTATTATACAACTTTTATTTTCGGAAAAATTATTTATTTAATATATATAATAAATAATTCAAGTTTATTCTATTTTATTTATAAAATTCTATAAAAATATCAAAACGATTATATAAATTTCCACAAAAATTATTTTGAGTTTATATAACAATAAACTTTTTTGAAATGATTTTTATTTCTCCAAAATCATTTATTTAATATTTTTAATCAATTTTTGTTAGTTTTAATCATAATTAAATCATAATAAATCCAATTTTTAATATTTTTGCACCAAAATTTTATACAAATTATTTCTTACTATTTGGAACAGAAATATAATTTTTAAACTAATAATTCTTTACTTTTAGTAATTTTAAATATTAAGGTTAAATTTTGACAAATTGTTATAAATAGAATTAATATTCTATTTTAAAGAAAATAATTTTATAAAAATTATTTTTATACATTAAACTCATTATTGTGATCAACTTAAATCCAAATTTTATAAAAAGATTTTTGTCTATTTATTTACTAAATTTCTCTCAATTATCAAACATTTTTATTATATTTAAAAACCTATGTATTCTCACCAACTTTTGTTGACCCAAAATATTTTCAACTTAACATGTTTCAGGTTCTACTTGTTTGAAGATTTGAGTTAATGCTTGAAGATGTGTGCATAGTATTATTCATTTTGATGTACGAATTCTTGTAGAACAATTGCATGTAATTTATTTAAATCATTTAATGAAATTTATTTTTCACCATGAGCTACTGAACAATCATCACTACGTGACATCCCGATGTTTCCGCCATCGGTTGGGGTGTTACATTCTAGTTCTAAACCTGATTCTGAACACGTCACTGGTAGGGACCCAGGGTTACACCAGGTGGTCCATTACTAGGAATAGTATCCTAACAAACCTCATGGATGAGGAAACGACTATAGTACATGGGAGAGAGCCCTTGCGAGCGTTGTGGCGCACGTACACGAAAAGCTGCATGACGCTTATGACGCGGTACCACTAAACCGAATCGAACTCGAAGGAATCAAATACTAAGACTTATCCCTTTCCTCACTGAGAAAGGAGACAATTAGTTCATGTGCCTTGTCGCTTGATCTTTCTAACTTCCATTTGAGACTCAGACGAGACTGGGTTACTTATATAGAATTTTATTCTTACTCTAGTACATTTACGCCTAGTACGAGCAAGCGATTGTATGGCATATCCCTGTTCCTCGTGAGTATATACTAGATTCATGGGAATACATCAAATCGGGGCTTGTTACACACACTCTTGGGGAGTTATGTAAAGCCTACGATTCAGTGCAATATCTCAAGGGAAGACGAAACCTACTAATGACTAACAGCCACGAGTGGAGGACCGAGTGGTGCAGCTGACCACTAAACTGGCTGGCATCTGACTGGAGTTAAAGACTATACACGACGAGATCGATATAACACTGACACCCGCGAAAGAGGAAGAAGAAGGGGCGAAAAGAGAAACCTGAGCAGGACAAACACATGGAAAGTGAGGATGAAGGCTCTACTATCTTGACTGAGCATTGCGGCGATTTGCTCCTACCTTTCCTTACTTATATTTTATTTATTTTCTTTTCTTTTGTGAACTTAGGTAAGACTGAGTTCTTATGATCAACAATAGGGTAATTGAAGCCTCGCATCTGTCCAATCTAGTAAAGATCTATTTTGCTAAATCATTCTTTTCCCTTGATTTCCGCAATTGAACTTCCTTACTCCTTGAACGCATATGCCGCAACAACAACTCGCTAGCGTATTGCCAAAACTTTTATGGGTTGTAAACCTCAATAACTCCAACGAGACTGAAGGAGACTGTATGATTACTTCGATAGTATAGGTCCTTGCATATGCATTAGTCCCAGGCAGGATGGATAGTGTATGCTACATGCATACTCGATGAGTTACAGATACTTGGCTAGAGAGTGTAACACCCTGTGATGAAAATGACAAATTTGTTATCTAATGATGGTTGGGCCTGAGATCGATGCCTACAATTACAAGCAACAGGAGTTAGCCACTATATGCTCAAATCTATTTAACCAACCATACAAGCGGATCGAGCTTCATACCAAGAGGGTTGGCCCCACAGATTCGTGGTAGGGCTACTATAGCTCAGCTACCCAGAATCTAACAAATCTTCCACATGGCTCGCAAACTCCTTGATAAGGCTGTTGAGCATGGTACTTTTCCGAAGCATGGTGCTTCATCTTCTTCTTTTGGTGATAGCAAGAGAATGTGAGATAGTGTGAGGTATAAGTCCTTCAACAACAACAGCAGCTAGCATACCAAAAACGACGAGTTATTGGGAAAAGGGTGTTCCTAGTGTGGAAGTTAAACCCACTTCAAGAGGAACGGTCCCTAGCTCAACCACAATAGCAACAATGGAAACAAAAACCTCAATGGTGCTCGGGGAATAGTTTGCGTAGTTGGCTCAGGAGAAGCTAAGAGCGACTTCAATGTGTTGAGAAGTATGTTTCATGTAAAAGACAATCTTGCTACTGTTCCTTTCGATTCTGGTATGAATATCAGCTTTATGGGATAGTTCCCACTCTCCTTGACCCCCCCCCCCCCCCGCATTCTATAGAATTAGCTGATGGGAAGCCTGTTGAGGCAACCCACATCCATCGTGACTGTAAGCTCGAGCTAGATGGTCAAGTATTTACCGTCGATCTTATGCCTATCACCCTAGGAAGCTTTGATATCGTGATTGGCATGAACTGGTTGTCCAAACATTGCACTAAAATTCTCTATCAGAAGAAGATTGTTCGTATCCCTCTCCCTAGTGGAGAACTGTTATCTATACAGGGTGATCATGGTGGTGCAGGCATCTTCTCATTCTTGAAAGTCCAGAAGTGTATTCGAAAGGGCTATCCAGCTATTCTGGCTAACATTTCTTATACTCGAGCTGAAGTTGAAACAAAGATTGAGGACATTCCTGTGGTTCGTGACTTCCCAGAGGAACTACCTGGACTTCCACCTGTTCATCAAGTGGAGTTCAAATTGATCTTGCACCTGGAGCGACCCAGTTGCACGCGCACCATATCACTTAGCACCAGGCGAACTTCAAGAACTGTCTATCCAACTCCAAGAGCTATTGGATCGGGGTTTCATTAGGCCTAGTTCTTCACCTTGGGGAGCCCCAGTCCTGTTTGTTAAGAAGAAGGATGGGATCTTTCCGCATGTGTATTGATTATCGAGAGTTGAACAAGGTGACAGTTAAGAACCGCTATCCTTTGCCTCGTATTGATGACCTGTTCGACCGGCTTCAAGGGTCGAGTTTCTATTCTAAGATTGACTTGAGGTCGGGATATCATCAGCTGAGAGTCCGAGAGGAGTATCTAACAAAGACAGCCTATTGAACTCGTTATGGACATTATGAGTTTTTGGTAATGCTATTTGGGCTGACCAATGCACCAGCTGTGTTCATGGATCTTATGAACTGCGTGTGTAAGCCTTCTTTGGATAAATTCGTCATAGTGTTCATAGATGACATATTGATTTATTCTAAGCGCAGGGGAGAGAATGAGGAGCACCTGCAGCTGATCTTAGAACTCTTGAGGAATGAGCAGCTGTATGCGAAATTTTCCATGTGTGACTTCTGGATTCGAGAGGTTCAATTTTTAGGACATGTGGTTAACGAGGCAGGAATAAATGTCGATCCCGCCAAGATTGATGCTATTAAAAAAAGTGGGAGGCTCTTAAGACTCCTACAGAGGTGCGCCAGTTTCTTGGTCTTGCGGGATATTATCGCGGATTCATTGAGGGATTCTCTAAGATCGCTCAACCCCTCACTGCTTTGACACAGAAGGGTATTACTTACAAGTAGGGAGATGCCCAATAATATGCTTTTCAATTGTTAAAGGCAAAACTCTGCAGTTCACCCATACTATTGCTACCTAAGGGAATAGCGGAATTTGTGGTGTACTGTGATGTGTCTATCCAAGGGTTAGGGTGTGTGTTGATGCAGTTAGATAAGGTGATCATGTATGCTTCACGTCAATTGAAGGTCCATGAGAAAAATTACACCACCCATGACTTGGAACTAGGAGCAGTGATTGTTGCTCTAAAGATTTGGAGGCATTATCCCTATGGAATGATATGTACGATCTTCACTGATCACAAGAGCCTCCAATACATATTCAATCAGAAGGAGCTGACAAAGTCGATGGGTCGAGCTTCTGAATTATTAAGACTGTGCCATCAAATATCATACAGGGAAAGCTAATGTAGTAGCGGATGCCCTTAGTCGCAAGGAAACGAAATCCAAATGGGTGTGAGCTTTACAACTCACTATTCATTCTAATCTTCCTGATAAGATACGTGATGCCTAGAGTGAGGCTTTGAAAGAAGAAAACATCAGGCTTGTGACACTGCATGGTGCCGATAAGTGCCTGGAACTGAAGACAGATGGTCTTCAGTACTTCTTGAATCGGGTCTGAATCCGCGTTTTGGGGATCTCAGACAACTTGTGCTCGACGAGGCTCACACCTCTCGTTATTCGGTACATCCTGGTTGGGAAAAGATGAACCAAGATCTCAAAACTCTTTATTGGTGGCCAAACATGAAAGCTGAGATAGCCACTTATGTCAGTAAGTGCTTGACTTGTGCAAAGGTTAAGATTGAATATCAGAAACCTTCAGGCTTACTCCAGCAACCAGAAATCCCTATGTGAAAATGGGTCAGAATTTCTATGGACTTTATCACAAAGCTCCCTAAAACTCCAAGTGGGAATAACATGATTTGGGTTATCGTCGATCGTTTAACCAAACCGACACATTTTCTGGCAATAAAGGAAACTGACACGCTGGAGAAACTTACCAACACCTATATCAAGGAGGTCGTCTCTAGGCACGGGGTGCCTACTTTCATCATATCTAATCGCGATGCGCGATTTGCTTCTCATTTTTGGACTACTGTCCAATATGCTTTGGGGACTCACTTAGATATGAGCACAACCTATCACCCACAGACGGATGGACAAAGTGAACGTCCCATCCAAACATTGGAAGTTCTTCTACGAGCGTGCGTGGTGGACTTTGGCAACAGTTGGGATAGGCACTTGCCTCTAATCGAATTCTCGTATAACAACAGTTACCACACCTCTATTCAGTGTGCACCTTTTGAGGCACTATACGGATGCATGTGTAGGTCTTCCATTTGCTGGACTGAGGTTGGGTATAGCCAGCTGACAAGTCTCGAACTCGTGCACGAAACTTCTGAGAAGATAGTGCAAATCAGAAACCGGATGTCTGCTGCTCGTGACCGACATAAAAGCTACACTGATAAGCGTAGTAAACCTTTGGAGTTCCAGATTGGGGACAAAGTATTATTAAAGGTATCACCTTGGGAAGGTGTCATACGCTTCGGGAAATGGGGAAAGAGAACCCACGATATGTCGGACCATTCGAGATTGTCGAAAGGATTGGTCCAGTAACTTACAGGTTAAACCTGCCTATGAAACTGGGTGGGGTACACGATGTATTCCACGTATCGAATCTAAAAAAAATGTTTGTTGGATACAACACTAGTGGTGCCACTGGAGGACATCCAGGTGGACGATCAGCTACGGTTTGTGGAAGAACCAGTGGAGATTCTTGAGCGGGGCGTCAAGAAACTCAAAGAGTGCACCATACCCATTGTTAAGGTGCGATGAAATTCCCGTCTAGGACCAGAATACACGTGGGAACGCATGGATAAAATGCGGCTTAAATACCCACATCTCTTTACTGAACCTGAAACTATGCATAAACCAAACACAATGTTAAGAAGCTCCCTCAAAGTGAATTTCGGGGAGAAATTCCTTTCAACGTGGGGATGATGTGACATCCAGGAACCAAGCACACATTTTTATGCTCGCTTTATCGTTTAGTTACTGAATGTCGGGACGAAATTCTTTCAACTTTGGGATGATGTGATACCCCGCAATTTTAGGTTCTTACTTTAACTAGAGTCTAGATACTTGTAGTAACATTCTTTGCATTATACTTAACTAGGGTTAGCTAGATAAGTCACACGTGGCACAGTTATTGGTTAATAACTACACGGAGTGGTAATTCGGGGAATTACCAACTATATACATGAGTAGTGAACCCCGGACGTTGGTGATTTGTCAAGCATACGTGATAATATGTGCAATTGAAATATGATGTGTGTGAATTAACATGTTTATGTGAATTACGTGGTTATGCGAATTACTATTTAGTTGATAGTCAGTATGTAAACGCTGCGAATTTTGTGCATCCCATGATTAATATGTTATGGGATAATAAAAGCAATGGTTTTTATGTAAGTTAGGGTGGTTAATATTATCGGGTCTGGTATCGGGTTTAAAACAGTATTAACGGGTCCGGTTAGCAAGTTAAAAACCCATAATACTCAATTATTTGGGCCCCAAGCCAACTCCTATTATAAATATAGATAGAAAAAAAATAATCATAACCCTAACCCTAAACCCTTTGCACCGTGAACCCCCACCCCACACCCTCTCTCAACTTTCAATCAAACAACACCTCTCTTTCACTCATTGAAGTTGATTTGGAGAGCAATCGATTGGTGGATTTGAAGTGCTTTCAGTATAATACTTAATCCTATATGTTTTAATTATTCTTAATGTATTTTAAAACATCATAACCAAGTTTGTCCAGATCTGAAACACTTTTATAAAGATTAAAACATGTTGTTCATAAAGATTAATGGGGTTAAACATGATGTTATGCGATGATTGTTATATGTATTACATGTATTTGCATGTTCTTGATGTTGTAGACTTCTAGGGTTTATGATTGATGATGATTAATATGTATCTTGCTAGATATTGATTAGGTTATTAGTGTTATATGATGTTTGTCGAGTATTGGTGATCATTAATATGTAAAGATAGTGATTAAAACTTTTGTTTATGCATGATTTAAAATCTGGACAGAATGATTAGGTTGACTTGCAGAGGCTGTAACGTGAAGTTAAATTGTTAGCTTTGATGATGTATTTGTATGAAAACATTGTACATGGTCTTAGCTTTTCATAGTGGGGAAACTCATCTGTTTTGGACATCGTTGATAGGTTTTTGGAATTTTTTTCGATTAAAGATCATATCAGATTTTCGGATTAGTAAAATGGGTCAACTTTAAACGATCATAACGTGAGTTTTACAAAGAGTTAGATTATGAAATTCGGATAATATTTCGAAATGGATGAAACTTGACTTTTCCATGTGGATTCATCCCATTTGGATGAATAAACAAATTTAGGGAATTTTGCTACTAATCTGATATGTTGTGAGTATTTTCTGGACATAGCTGTATTGTGTGATTTTTCATAATTTTTGCGTATGGTTTTATCACAAACTAAAAATATGGACTTGTCCGGTATACTTACTAGAATATTCGGTAAAAGTTTGGGATTCTAATTCATTGGATAAGTATTTTTAATAAATTGACTTTCACAGAGCATAATCTATCCTAAAAACGCAGATTATGTAGTGAACATTTATGTGGCTATTTGGAGTCTTGAATGACTTGTATCTGACATGAACTTGTGTGAGCACTTATATGAGGTGTATATGAGGTGTATAACTGATGTTAATCATTGTGTTCACCAATTGGTCCGTAGGGACTACTTGTGCATTTAGAATCATTAGGTGTCACTTACACGGTTTTGAACTTTTAAACGTCTTGACAAATGGGTCATAAGGTGTGATGATATGACACATATACTCACTTAGTGACACATGTAATAGGGAGTCGGTAGTACATCCTATTTGCGGAGTTTGGATTATTTGCTTGCATCCTAAGGCGAGTTTCACTACTTTTTCTCCAAAAGAATGTGTCTCGGGTTTGAGACAACTTTAGTAAACGTTTTCTAGTCCGGTTTGAGACTAATGTTTCATCCTGGGTTTGGGGGTGCTATGACTCCTTGTGTGGGTCGATATTTGACACCTTCTGTGGGTCGGGCTTTCGATTCCTTGTGTGGATCGCGTTTTAATCAGTTTTGCAACTTTAACTATCCTTTGTGAACTAAGCACACTTTATCACTTTAAGTCCTTACATATTATTGGGTTAATCACTGGAGGCGAACGGGGTATTAGTTGATACCGCTATTAGGTTGTGAAGCAACCTCATGTTTGAGGTGCTTGTGTCACGGGCATGAACTTTTGACCATGCTCTTGAGGAGCAAAACTTACTCTTGACCATGCTCTTAACAACTTTTGTATGTTCTCAATAATCTCCTCTTTAGTTACAATGAGTGGGCTAGCTAACCCTGACAAGCTTAAATTAATGACACTAGAACATTTGGGTTTTTGACAATTTTACACCTGTTATCTAAATTGTGAACTCACCAACATTGTTTGTTGACCCACGATATACATGCTTTTGCAAGTAGTTAGCTTCCAGTGCCACGATTAAAAAGCACTGCATACTTCACTGCATTTGGGATTTGCCATCATCTAAAATTCAATTTATGCTTTTACGTTTTCTTTCATATGGTTTTAATTTGGGCGCGTTGTTTTGTGCATGGTTTTAAAAGGTTTGTATTTGGTTTATGCTTCCGCAGCTTAACTAAACTTGATTTTCGAAAAAGAACTAAATGGTTTGGGCATTTAGGGTTCGTTCATGTGACTTATGGCTATGGGATCCTGGTATGTCACGCGCCTCACGGTATAAACCCCGCAGTGGAAATTTGAGGGTGTGACACATTCTGCAAATATTGTCATTCATACAAATGTAGCGATCCAATATAACCATGCATATCAAATCAATCACAACCACAAGACAAAAGAAAGCAACACAGAATTACATACCGCTTAAAACATACATAAATACCAAAATACATAAGTATCAATACAAACGGCGGGCAGACGAACCGCAATAGTTTAACATAACAACACAACATAATACGACATGATGTAACCTCAAATAACATAAAGTAGTATCAAGTACTACCACATAATAAACTAAGAAGAATAAGAAGAAGAAGATAAGAATGCAGCGGCCAGTGCAGCAATCGTGTCGCGCATGCCCTTAGTCATATCGGTCATCCTCTTCTCCAAGATCTCGATGTGTCTCTCTGCCTCCGAGAGCTATCGCTAACCTCCCTTGCTCAGCCTCCTCCGCACGAACCTCCAACTCTGGGACACGTACCCCTATTGAAACAAGCTACGCGTCGTGGGATAAGATAATGCCGCGCTCTGTGTAGAGCGGCCTCCCAGATGATCCTCCAACGTCATCGCCTCGTGGTCGTCCTCCTCATCCAGATGGGCTAGGTCACCGATGAGGCTGGGAAAGTAAGGCCGTTTACGGGCTTGTGAGCGCCTCCTCGGTCTCGGTGATGGCTCCACCACCGGTACGGGTGCCTCCGTGGTGCGTGACTTCGGTACAGGGTCAGTGGGTAGAACAAGCTCACCGGTAGGGACAGAGTCGGCGGGCAAGGTAGTAACCGGAGTATGGGCAGGGAGGGCATTGACCACAGTTTGTCGCACCCTCTTACGGGGACTGTACCTCTGGAGGGTACTACTTGTATAGTCGATGCGAAAGATAGGGCCAGGCTCGAGGCAGTAGGGGTAGTAGAAGGGACCACCAGATGGTGGATGTCCAGGTCTGCAAGTGGGACGTCATCATTAGTGTTGTCATCTGAGGTTAACTAGGGGTGTTGGGTCTATGTCCATCTCAGAATCAGAGATCCAACCTCCTCTGTGGTTGGAGAAGTCGGGAGCCTCGTAATGGACAAGGGCAGGCTGGGTTAGTGAGAGATCCTCCTCTGGTGTGTCATCTACCATGTAATCAAGCTCAGAGTCAAATAGAATAGTGAGGTCAACGGTAATGGCCATGATCCTGTCATACACACACACACACACACACATATATATATATATATATATATGTAAATAAACATGTATGTAAATAAATGAACTACTATACCCAGGTGTCATCGTGGAGCAGTTTGAGATTCGAGAGGTGCAAGGAGAGGTAGTGTGGTACTTTGTGAAAACATTTCGAAAATAATTTGAGGTTATAGTTTACTCGAAAGAATCTTAGTTTGCTATAACCTTATGCTCTGATACCAATCTGTCACACCCCGCCAAGGCGGAAACATGGGGATGCGACTTCGAAAGTTTTTCAATCACAAGGTTCAAGCAACACACAAATTTATTTAAACCATCAAGGGATGGATATTGTCATAAGATTTATTCAAACCATAATAAAATTGTTTTTAAACTAGGAAATTGTCTGAAATTCATGAAATTGAAACTATAACATTACGGGATTTACAAAATCCATTCCATAGTGGTACCACCCAGTGCATGCTCGAACCCCTCTCTCAAACCCTTGATGCTCATCATCAATTACCTGAAAAACATGCACAAACGATTTGTCAACAATAATGTTTGTGAGTTCACAGGTTTGATTGTAACAAGTAAAACGTTTGGGTAATTCGTGTATGAGCAATCATAGGCTAGCTAAGTGAATGATTACTTTGCAAACAATGAGTCCCGTAACCAAATCTCTTGACTGTTGTGCCTCGTGCATTGTACACTAAAGACAATGTATGTAGTTCTCGAAAAACCTCGAGCATTTATTATAAGTAGGAACTTATTATGACCAAGGTGTTCCTCACATGTCGTTTAAAGTTGTAATTTGGCATAACCTTGACATGTGTAGTTGGCATTGGGAAAATATGAAATCTTAACACAAGTTTATTTTCGTATGATTGTCAAAGTTGCATTAACACATGGTTTGGTCGATTTTAATACATGTTAAAAGAACATGGCCGAGAACCACATACAACACAAGCCTCGAATTAAAGGTTTGGTGAACTGGATTCGGCCGATCTAGGCCTATCAAGGAATCATCGAAGCTCTACCTTGTATTTGTAGGGTGTGTTTGATGAAATTTGATTGGTAAGCACATTTATGTAAACCTTATGTTTAAAACATGAGTTTATATATAAAAACAATTTCCATTTTGATTGACCAAGTTACTTTTAATGTCAAAGCATCGTGGGTGTGTGTGTGCGGATCATCGTAGCCGATTGTTGATCCATTATAGTGATATCTCGACATCATGTGACCCTTTAGTGTGAACTTGTTTCTAAACTTGTTAAAGGAAACCGGATTTAGGTGACCAAGGGCCGAAGAAAGTTGGGTAGTGGTCGAGTCATAAGAGGAACAAAAACGAATTGGTGATCGAATAACATGCCTTCAATATGTGGATACAAGAGCCGGTCGGTTGAGACCTTCCACACTTGAGCTCCTTGGTTCTTGGCCGAGAGTGGTAGTGAAGGAAAGAGAAGTGTATTAGAGAGGTGTTGCTGCAAGAAATGATGTTGGTGGTAAGGCTCCTTATATAGGCGATGGGTGAGGACAAAAGGGCACATATTTGGCAAATGACTCATCCTAGATTGGTGCATTGTTTAGGAGTTTAATCACCAGTGTTTGTAAGGTTATGTTCAAACAAAATGTGGCATGCATGCCTTATTGATTTGGCCGATTTGTGTGAGCAATCAAAGAAGGAAAGTTGACTTGTCATGGGAGTGAGTTTTATGCTTGGCTTCTTGTCTATATTGGCGAAACTTGACAACCAAATCATTCCATCCTCTCATGTCCTTTCTCGGCCGATTAGTATTAGGGATATACACTAATGAGGAAATTTATCAAACATGCCTAGTTGTGAGTGCAAGTGAGCTAGTGTTTAGGAATGATAAAAGGGGTAGACAGTGACTTGTCACGGAGCAAAGATTTGTCTAACTCCACATATGTTTCGGCCGAGATCTTTGGGAAGGAAAAGGGTGATGGTGACTACACTTGATACAAGAGTTTGTCTTTAGTTCCCACCAATCATAGGCTTGTGTATAGTTGGAATGATGGTGATAGTTGTGGTTGTATGTATTCACCCGATTATAAGAAGCTAGGGGAAGGATAACTGTGGTAAGATATCATTGGTAAGAGTTATGCTAGAAAGAATTAGGCCCTATGTTGGTGCAATACTTGGTGATAGTGATGTTTCATGGAACAAAGATCTTCCTTGTCATTTCTAGTTGCAAATCATGGGGTGTCAAGTTAGGTATTAGGCCGATTGTCATGTAGTGTTCACAAAGGGTATGGTTGACTCTTGGTTGTATAATTACCTTAGTTTTCTTGGCTTTTCTAGTATAAGAGGTTTGTCCCATGTTTGAAAATGACATATGAATGGATGTGAGTGTATATATCGACCGACTTGATGGAAGAAAAGAGAATGTTTGTTTATTAGTTGTTAGCATAAGGATATCTTAGTTGTGGGTGTATATATTTGAGGATATGGATAATAGTTTTTGTAGGTATAATTTGTGTTGATTGGGAAACTAGTTTGTACCGGTTGTAGTCGATCATTTGCATAGGAATGCAACTTGATCTCGTCTAAAAGGTAAGGGTGTTTCATGACGATATCAACATGTATTGATGTCCATTAATTATGAACATATGTTGTTTAAGGTGTGGTAACAATTGAAATCCATATACATTTTTTAGTGAGGAGTTACCATGTGTTAGAGTTTGGTAACCTCATGAAGTGCTTTCTGGTGATTTTTCGGGTGTTGTATGCATAAACGGGTGATCTTTTTTTGGGTTCCCTAAATAACTCATGCTTCACCAGATTAGGGGGTATAGTATGTGCAAAAGGTCTAATTTTGAACATGAAATGACAATAATAAGTAAAATGCATACGGATGTTGACTTGGATCGTTGACTACTGTCACACCATATCTGGGAACAAGCGAGCCAACTCATTAAACTGGACGTGTACTCTTTGTGGGGCAGATTCCAAGATTCAAGATTAACAAACTTCCTCTCAAAGTTATCCAACTCATGAGTTGGACAAAAATGCTCAATAACCAAAGTCTTTAACTCATCCTAGTTCATCCTCTTAACTGCCATATCTCCAATGGCCTGCGTCAAGTTATCCCACTAACATAAAGCGTTAGATACAAAAGAATGAGCCGCATAGGTCACCTTGTCCTCATCTCGACACTTACTTATCCGCAACACAGCCTCCATTTCACGAACCCACTGGTGGGCTGCAGAAACATCCTTATTGCCATCAAAAGAAGGTGGTCACACTTTTTGAAATCCCCATAAGTGCAACCCCTAGTGGCAACCCCACTAACTCGAGCCCGATCCTCCTCACTAGAATAAATAGTTCGGGATCTCGGTGTCCCCTCCCGAACCCCCGTCTAGCATACCTGTCGGCCCCAGTCACGGACTTAACCGCCTCAGCAATAATCTCGGGCATACTATTGACTTTCTAAGGCGTTCCAGAATCATGTATGCTATTTTACAGCCACATATTATCTACTAAGACCATCAATTGGAATTCTAGAAGAATGCACGTCTAGATTTCTTCGGCAACAAATCCGTTATTCACAGAAAGATTCAAGGAAATGTGATTATTGTTGGTGAACTTTAAAGGTTACCTCTTGGCATGCAGCTACATAGTAATTGACATTTTTGTATCAGTTCGGTCCCATAAAATATTCGAGTTCAAGCACAAACTGCTCGAATCCCTTAAACAATTGCTCTAATACCAACTTGTAAGACCCCCAAAATCGGGTGTCAAACAATTGTCATTCAAAGACTAAAATCATGATTAATACTCAAGAAGTCTTATTTTATTATCAAAAAACACGTAGCGGAAAATAAATAGTTTAAGTTATGTCAACATGAAATTCCCCTAATGGTTCAAGCATATTTTTAAAACAAACATTAAGTTTAGAAAAGAGTTTTCAAGAAAATAAAGTAGAGACTCTCTTATTTGAAATATCAATCGCAACTGAGTAGTCCTGCAGCATGTCAAAGCATCCCTTTTATTCTTCAATAACCTGAAATCAAGCTAATATGCATGCAAAGTCAGACGAGCTGAGTGAATTCAAGTTTTAAGACGCTGTTAAATGATAAGTAAATTGTCAAAATAAAGTTAACAAAATACTCTAACCTTAGAGTTACAATAAGCGCAATCTGCCTATATGTTCCCTAAGCAAATGTAAAGTCTAGAATAAGCGCAACCCGCCTTCTTAACATAAGACTTTATTTTAAAGACACAATAACTGCATTCTGCCTATTTGTCACAAAAGTACAACAACTCTACAAAAGTGCATATCACCTACTAAGACTCAAACCATAACTATAAATCAGAGCAGACATATTATATAACTATCATAGCTCAGTTTATAATACTAAGTAACCGTCATACACAGTTTCTATATGTAAAAATACATAGTAATGCATTAAACCTAAAGAAGTATAAATCATGCCAAATCCTGATCTAACAAGCAAGGCTCCACGTACACTTTCAGGACATGCATATTAGCCCAAAATGTTTAAAATAGTAAAAAGGGCATCATGAATTCACCTGAAAGCGAGAACAAACACCCAACGAGCAAATTGATACCGGGAGGCTACACACAAACTCAAACACCTGCCAAATAACTATTTATATTACAAGTTAGGCCTATAAGACTACTATGATTTTGTATGGGTCAACCGGGTAATATTGAGTTCCTAGAAAGGTGTAATTAATCAGTTCAACCCCTAAACTTTAGAATATCATTTGTATCAAGTTAATATGCTATATTAGTGGTCTAGGACTTGATTTTGTGACTCACATGGTGAAACATCACTTAAATTGCGAAAATTACAAAAACTGCCGAACCGAAGGCCCTGTTTCGTAAAGTAGTGTGTCCTTCGCCCAAATCAGCACTATTATCAACCTAAACCAATTATCCATTTGGTCAATAATTGGTGCAAAGCATTTTTCATCAGTCCGTATGGATACTGTGACGTTACGTTCCCTCGTCTCGGTGGTATGTAAAATATGATTTCAGGATCCGTTCATTATGAACAACGCGACCTATCTATCCTTTTGTCATACTTCGGTATTCTCACAGCTTGGCTTACCAAGAAGAAGGTCTATCGGCCTCGCTTATATGACGAAAAAGCACATAATCAGATGACTGCCGATGCTTGTGGCAAAATAACATTGAATAGGATCTCAATGAGAAGATCGACTCGGCTAATTCGTCCGAGTTTATGTCATCTCCATCTTATCGTGATGTCACGATAAATCATGATCCTTCTACCTCTACGTGCTGCCATTCTCGTTGTGACCATTATCTTTGATATTGGGAAAGATGTTAGTTGGTTTTCTAGGTCCTATGGATACTATTTACCACACATCTAATAACCACGACGAGTCTAAGGCTCCCGCCGAGCCTGTTGTTGTTGCTACTATTATTTCTCTATGGCTCCTGTCGAGTTTGATGTTGCTGTGGATATGGAGGCTTATAATGAGGTTATCATGGTTGACGTAGATGTCTCTATGACCCTTGCCAAGCCGCTATGACCATGTCTGTGTCATGGTGGAGTTCGCTGCTATTAACTGCACTTTCTTTGAGGCTTTCCTTGAACCATTCGCTATCATTCCTTGGGTTCCTGCCAAGACTAATATTGACGATGGTTCTTAGGCTTGGGTTGAGTTTGTCAATGCTGCAGTTGTCATTATTTGAGTGACTTATACCGAGTCTACGTTCTTTCTCCCTAAGAAAGATATCGGATTTATAAGTCTGCTAAGTTATATGGAACCCATCATTCCCATTTCTGTTATGATGACGGATGCCCTTGTGGACCCAATCGTTCCTACCATAGAGCCAATGGAGTATAGGTTTGTAGCTGAGGATACGAGTAAGGACTCCGCCACCATAAGTGAGCTGAAACGCTCTAGGATGCGTGCTCACTGTAATCGAGCTTCTTGTAGCTACGTATAGTAGACTCGCTAGGTTGTGTGTCATTATGTTGTCGTGAATTCATGTTGTTGTGTTACCCCTAGCGATTGTGCATTCTTATGGTTGCACTGTTTTGCCTATTGCATATCCATGTGGTTGCGTTGCGCTGTCGATGATGCATGTCTGTCGTTGGGTTGCTCCTGATGGGACATTCCCTCGTAGATGAGTTTCGCGGACTTGTTGCTATCATTGTCGTGTTGTCCTTCCTGTCGTGATGCGCCGTGAACGTATTGCTATAGCTGTTGGAATGACTTGATGATGTGATAACTAGTCGTTTGATTCACTCTTGTTTCCCTCGGGATGGAGACACCACCCCAAACCCCCTCATTGTTGTCGTTGTCCTTCTGATTGATTGTGTACTGTCGACATCGATAATGTGGGATTTTGGGTGTCTAACGGACTTTCCAGGAGTCATACTAAGACACTCTAGTCTTAGTGTTAGCATGTTTATCTCCCTGAAGTCCGAATCTCATGGTCGTTTGAGTGATTGAGTGAATCATGTGTCGACCTCTTTATATGCGCGCCGTGAGCATTACCTCTTCAAAATCTAAGGCATCAGTGACGCCATGTCCAGCCTTAACCTTTTACGCACATTTTGGTCGAGTAACCACACTCAAATCATGTCGAAAAGAAATCCCATGATCCACACATGACGGGGCGAGGCTCGTCTTTGTGATAATGGATTTTGAATGCATCTCGAACCACGAAGGTATCGAGTGATTGTGGGCAATAATATGACCCATACCTTTGGGACAAGTAAGAGTTGAAAGACTTAACTCATTTATTGCTTATCCCACTAGGTTCGTTTGACGTCATACCTGCCGATGTGTCGTGCTGACGATTATGGAAATACCAGTGTGGACCCACCTATGGCATGTGTGCATTAGTGGAGTCCCTGGTAGATGATTTCGATGATTTTACGAAGCGCGGAATCCAGAAGGGCATGTAGCATTGGCTACTTTATAATGGTGCTACCCTCCAGTCATGAGATAGCCGATCAACCCAGTCGTTCGATTAACGTTGTTATTCCAATGATGATAGGTTTATCTTGTCTAGGTGTCGTTGCGTAGGTTCTTGGAATGGTGGAACCATTTTGACCGTGGGTCGATACTGGTGTTCCCAGTTATCCTTTAGTGTCATTGCTCGAGCTAGAGCAAAATCCCTTGTCTTTGACAGACACTATCGGAGACACCATAGTAATGTGAGCTGCCAGGTCAGTGCGTTTAGTACCTGACCAATCAAGATGAGCTCGAAAACCTACATATTGCACCCATATGTGTGACTACAAGAGTCGTTGAATGGGATGCCTTATGGGAAGGCTCCAGACTATTTCTTGTGGTGCGATCACGGTCGTTGTTTGTTTTAAGTAACGACTCTGGCGCATGAAGCCGTCAAGCCCCAAACATAAAATCTATGCCAAATACATTCATCTATGACTTGATTTAACCTTTTACCTTTAAAGATCCTAAAAAGATGGAACATTCAGCGAGTGAGGATTTTGGTTTCAGGACCCCATTCACTCAGATCTCTGCATAAGACCTGATAGTCAATTCGAGGGCGAGTGACCTGTATTATTCAGAATTGACTTACTAGGTTGCTAATGCGGATAGGACACCAGTGCCCGTGAGGCATATATAACAGGATAAGTACTGGATACCCTTGTTTTGGGCAGCTACCGGTGTTCATACCGTTTCGGTGGAGACCAGCGTGTCGAGATGTTGTTGAAACCCTATCCCCTGTTTGTTGCGGCAACCATATCATGAGGATTCATATGAATCATTCCCGTGTTGACTAATGTAATGAGGTAATGTGAGCCTCTAGTCGTTTGTGTTTAAGTCGGCTTTAAATTCTCGCGGAATGTGGAATTGTACGGCCCGCGTGTCGGATATATACTGTTTACTATTTGGGCATCATGAATTCACCTGAATGCGGGAACAAACACCGAACGAGAAAATTGATACCGGGAGGCTACACACAAACTCAAACACCTGCCAAATAACTATTTATATTACAAGTTAGGCCTATAAGACTACTATGGTTCTGAATGGGTCAACCGGGTAATATTGAGTTCCTAGAAAGGTGTAATTAATCAGTTCAGCCCCTAAACTTTATAATATCATTTGTATCAAGTTAATATGCTATATTAGTGGTCTAGGACTTGATTTTGTGACTCACATGGTGAAACATCACTTAAATTGCGAAAATTACAAAAACTGCCGAACCGAAGGCCCTGTTTCGTAAAGTAGTGTGTCCTTCACCCAAATCAGCACTATTATCAACCTAAACCATAATTTAAATCATATTTTACCATTTGGAACATTTGGGATCAGATTTGGGGTGGTGGTTGTACAACAACACCTTGTTCCAAATCGCCCCTTTTCTTACAAGCCGAATCCCCTGATTTTACCATTGTTAACCAATAAGCTATTTAATCGTGCCAAGACATAATTTACATTGAAATAGGTCCTAAATGAGGTTTTAGGGCTGAACTAAAAACCTAATTAATTTATTAACAAAAAGAACTAAAAAATTCGCAAAACAAGAACCCTAGAATCACAATTCAATCAATTGACCTACCAAACCTTCACCAATGGCCCCCATTTTTGAATTTTATGTTAAACACATACCTTAGTATGGTTTGGAAGTAAAATCCCCAGTTAAATCCACCAAATCGTCCATAGCACAATCATGCCGTCTATGAAACCCTAGTTTTAGATTCATTCAATTAATCGATCATAACATCAAAATTAATCACGAATTCACTTGGGGACTTGATAGACTAACCTTGTAGGATGATTTAGAGGCAAAAACCCCAAATATTAACCTTTAGTTGGGCTAAATTGAACTAAATCCGAATATAGCCCTAGTTTTGTCAAAAACATCAGTCAATAACCCTATTAACACATAATTGAATAATGATTAACATAGGGTTTGAAGGAATTACCTTGTTGGATGTCGATTAAGGCACTTTTGCTAATTAAAAGTCAGAAAAAAAGAATTATTGGCTGCTCTAGCTGCTGCCGTGAACAAGGAGGCAATAGAAGGTGTGTTAGGGTTTTTCAACTTGCAAGTTTTACAATAATGTCCCTACATTTTTCATTCCCTTGTATTTTGTTCCCAAAGCTACAAAAAAGGGTTTAGGAAAATCCTAAAGGGCCCCCATAATGAATCCAAAATGGAAAAATACAGGTGTACAAACTTTACAAGGCGAGACACCAGCGCGGGAATCTACGAGTATTACACGATTCTCTGGACGCCATAACCCTTAGGGATGGTGTAGCTTCTAGATCTGTGGCTCTATGCTGCCAGGGGATCAAATCTACTTGATGATTAGGGAGTTTTTCAAAATAAATTGATTTTTCACTTCTAACTCAAAACATTTTATCCTTTGCAAATTAACCCCTTTGTTTTTTTTTTTACTTTTAACAAAAAGTTTTTCGTCTTTTACATTTTGATCTCAAAACTATTTTACCTACAACTTTGTACCCTATACTTTTCATCATTCACATGTTTTTCATTTTACGTTTTGTTCTAAATTTTATAAGTTAATACAGGTAACATGCGTGTGGCGTTCAACATATTTTGGTCCATTTTTTCGGTTTGATAGGCTCATTGCAACACGTTTATTTCCATGTTTGACAGATTCATCGCAATATGGAGAATTATGAGGTGTCTCAAGGGAACAACTACCCATGATGTCCTCTTTAAATCAAATGGAAACTTAAATATTCAAGGATACATGGATGCTTACTGAACATGAGATAAATGAGACCAATAGGAGACTGATGATCAATATCATGATACTCTGCTCAAGTCGGAGGAATCTTGGTAACGTAGAGAAGCAAGAAGCAAAGGTTGGTAGCTTTGTCTAGTGTTGAGGCTGAATTCGAGGAGTAGCACGAGACTTGGTACAAATATTATGGATACGAACTCTTGTAACTAAGGTCGGATTTCCCCGACTGAAACGAGTAAAATCGTGTGTGATAATAATGTTGCTATATAGATATCAGAAAATTCAGTACAACATGATCGTACAAAGCTTGTAGAAGTGAATATTCACTTTATCATAGAGAACCTAAAGTATGGGATACCTGAATTACCATTTCTGCGCTCTAAAGACCAATTGACAAATGTACTACGAGAGGCAATTAACATAAAAATCTTCACAAAATGTATGGCCAAGTTGAGCATCAGAGATTCTACTACTGAACTAGAAAGGGGTATTGAAATATTTGGATAAGAAATTATTGGGATTAGTTGACATCATTTTCCACAATAGGTTATTGACAACCATCCTAATCAAGATCACGACAACCATACACATCAAGGCTAAAAAGTCGTTTTTTCCTTAAATGTATTTCTATGTTTAGTAGTTTGTTATAGGCTATATATTCGATTTCATTCTCATCGTATGTACACAAGAAAAATAAGAGCTCTTTTTAATACAATCCTCTTATTATCATTGACAATATCTCTGTCTTCTTTGTATTCACAAACCTATCACAATGGTCAAGCTCATCGAATCACGTGTATGCACCTTCTATTTATGCTTCCTTATATTACTCATTGGTTCCAAGGGTAAGCTTTGATCTTTAATTTATCAATTTTATATGTGTATTTCTTTGATAAAGTTAATATACGTAATAAAACACAATTTCTTAAAAAAAACATTAGCTTAGATTTTTCAATATTAAAGTACGTTGTTAAACCTATTTAGGTTGCATTTACTTATATATATATATATATATATAGGGGAAGGATAAATTGAAAACCCTCTTGAGTTGAGAAAACCTCGGAAACCCATGTAAAAAATCAATTTTTTTTTTTTTGAAAAAAATAACCAATGTAAAATACATGTTTTTAAGCATTTTGGGCCAAAAAAATATAAAAAGCGCCGAAGGGATTTATTTTAAAAAAATAAACAAAGTTGCTAAAAAAACATATGTTTTCAGCTATTTGCTGTTTTTTATCAGGTGTAAACATGTGTTTTCGCAGCTTTGTTTATTTTTTTTAAAAAAATCCCTTCGGCGCTTTTTTTATTTTTTTGGCCCAAAACACTTAAAAACATGTATTTTACATTGGTTATTTTTTTCAAAAAAAAATAATGATTTTTTACATGGGTTTCCAAGTTTTCTCAACTCAAGAAGGTTTTCATTTTATAATTGCCCTATATATATATATATATATATATGTGTGTGTGTGTGTGTATATATATATATAGGGTAGGGTTCGTGTAAAAAGTCATTTTTTTCTAAAAAGTGTATGAAGTCTATGTACGCATTGTGTTTAAAGTTTTAGGATGAATGTTTTATACTCTTTTGGTATTGTATTATATAGAAAAGCAACAAAAGTAATAATTTAAAACACAATCAAATGGATTTTATGCATTAAATTGTAAAACACACTCATTATCTTTAGAACACACTAGTTATATTTCTTCGCATCGTGTTTTAGATTTAATGCTTAAAATATATTTGATTGTGTTTTAAATTGTTAATTTTATTATTTTTCTATATAACACAATACCAAAATAATACAAAACATTTCTCTGAAAATTTAAAACACAATGCCTACATAGACTTCTTACACTTCTTAGGAAAAATGGACTTTTTAGCCAACTCTTTACATATATATATATATATATATATATATATATATATATATATATAAATCGTGGCCGGATATCTTATAAATTTGTCAAAAATTGACAAAGTGACATTCAACATTTTTGGTAAAAATACTTATATTACCTTATTTTGACTCATTTAAAGCGAACCATGTCACTATTTTAAAAGTAAAGTCACACGTACATGCATTCTAGACACTTGCATTGACTTTAATATAGCCGAACTGGACTGGCAATTCATTTTTGTGTTTTTATGTAACATTTTGAGAGGTTTTAGTATTTCAAAATGTGTAAAATGAGAAAGTAAGATTGTTTGTTCAGTAGTGTTAAAAATGTAGTACTCTTTTTATTTTCACAGCCCAGGTTCATGAAATCGACGAACTTTCAAAATCCCCATGGTGTGCCCTCGTATGTTGGGAAATGAATGTCGAAGGACAACAACAATATTGTTGTTGTCGTAATAAGAATTGGTGCAACAAGTCTTATGAGCAATGTCAAGAATCATGTAAAACGCGTGAAAGATGTCCCGGTTGTTAAAGAAAATGGTAATTTCATGTAATACTTTTACAGTTTGTTCACATTACCATTATGAAGTTATTAGTTATATATTTACGTTTCATTTATATGTAAAGTCTGAGAGATTGGAGGGCTTTACTAGTGATATATTTATATGTTTCAAGTTTGAGTGATATACATGTGGTATATAAAATATACTTTTGATCACTTATATCATGATATATAAATTATATATTTTCTTATAAATGATGAAAATATCTTATTTCATAATGATGTATCATAACTTGGTCTATGTGGTGACATGTTATATGTATCATAACTTGGTCTATGTGGTGACATGTTATAAAGTCATGAATTATATAAACTTAACTGATATATACATTGTCTTCTGTAATGTTTTGAAGAGAACATCAAAATGACCACAATGTGGTATATGATCACAAGTTATAAACATGACTGAATTGTGATCAAGGTTGATATAAAGACTATAGTGTTGAACTCTTAAAATCTCATTATTGGTGTATAAGATGACATAAGGTTTTACACTGGTATACTTTACATGACTCGATCATGAAACTATTCAAAATAGATATTATGTGATAAAAATATATCTTTATAAGAAAAGGTAGAAAAACAATTCGCAATTGACAAACTTAAACGATGCTCATAAAGTGGCAATATTAGTAAATAACATATAACATTTGAAACGATAAACATGAAGGTTGTGTGGTTCTATTCCATTCCCTGAGGTGAATGTGATGACATAATGATCAGTGAAAATTCGCATTCATGTACATAACTAATGAAATTGTAATGATGCAACCATGAAGTTATGTAGTAATAATCTATTCCTTAAAGTGAATGTGATGTTATAATGATCAATGCTAAGTTCATGAGCATCGTAATTGATGAAATTTCTATGATGCTCATGTTAATGAGATCAAATAAGTTAATATTGTGATGATTATACAATTATAGCTATAAAGGTCATGAACATGATGAATGATGAAAAGTTAATGATCCTCATGTTGATAATAAGATCAACCATGTTAGTGTTGAAATCAACCAAATTAAGTGGCACACCAATGAATTAATTAGAATGACTTGTTAGACCATATCAAGTCAATGATGATGTGAAATATGTTGAACTTGAAGTTCTTCAGGATAATTATACGTGCAATGCTTTCTCTCAATGGAAAGTTTATAATCTAACAATCTGTTGTGCGTAAAATCCTAAAATATTAAGGGAAATGATAATAGGATATATGATGTCATGTGAGTGTTTAAGAAAACTAAACTTCTTTTCAAAAATGGCAAAGTCGCGGGAGAAATGCCAAAAGCTTTAGTGAAAAGACCAGCAAGTTAGGAAACAAAAAGACACTTACAAGTTTTAAATTTATTATTTAAAACGATAGTTGCTCAACGTTCTAAACACGACACAATAGGCAAGTGCACATATCGTACGCAAAAGATGTTGGGTTGTTGCTGAGCACGCCCGTGCCACATGTGGTGGCACGCCCGTGCTTGTCCTGGAGACCAACCGTCTTGTCAGTCTTGGTCGGTTTTTGCCTTAGAGAACACGCTGGAGTAAAGCACGGCCGTGCACATCCTGGAACTCTGAAATTAACCTCCTTTGACTTGGAAATGTTGACTTGTTGATCCGTGAAGGCTGCACAGCCGTGAGCACGTCCGTGCCATGTCTGGCAGATCTTCAAAGTCTTCAAATCTTCGTCTTTTGTGTCATTTTGTGCAAGGTTTCACTTCTTTTCGTCACCAGACCTCCAAATCTGCATTTATCAACAAAGAAAGATAAATCCTGATAAAACAAAGATAAAAGCACGATTTAGATCATAAAATAGGTGGTAATTGTGGGTGAAAACATATCAATTTTTCGACATATCATAATACCTCACACTTAAGCGTTTGCTTGTCCTCAAGCAAACCGAACCTTAGGCAATTTTTGTGGGATAAAAATTGTAATTTTAACTCGATTTGCCGAGCTTAACTTACCTCCTAAGAGCCTAACTTAATAAACTTTCGGAATTTTGGGCATGGCTTTCGGTGAGACATTATTACAATAATTCCTAAGGTGGCCCCTTTTTCCTTTTCCCTCACTTCTCTCATTCACTCGGGTTTCATTTTTGGGTTGATCACTCAAATTCTACCGATGGACGACGCGAATCATAGGCTTGGGTGCAAATCGTAACTCCACCTGTTTTTATTGAGGTGGAGTGTGTAAATCAATAGGACTTTTCGGGGGCTATTTAGTGGGATGGTGAAAAATAGGGTAGGAATGGAGTCTACAACCATGACTGATTTCGGGCTCGGTCCTTAAGGTGTTTGTTGGAATCTCGGTGATCTTCTCAAGTTGGCTTTACTAATCTTCTCCGTGGACTTCGCAGCTCGACTTTGACCTTCTCTCGTGAATCGTTCGGCGCGAGGGCTGCCTAATAGCCTCCACTAGTTTGGGTCGATTACTTGGTGTAATCGCGTAGGATCGTTTAAACAACAAAGATAATGATCAAACAAGTTCAATTCAGGTGCGGAATCCCTGAATTGATCACAAAATGATAATAAAACTAGCAAAACACAGAAATCATCATAAATATTCTCATTTCATTCAATAACATAATCATTTGCACGTTAAAACGATGTTTATAATGATTAAAAGACGTTTAAAGACTTGACATAAAAACCTAGGGAGGACACACACAGGGAGGGAAAACAAAATGTCAAAAGTTACATTGCAAAAATCAACTTGACCTTATATAGGCCTGCACATTCGCCCATTTGCGTTGGTCGAATGTGCAGGTTAAACCAAACATGGTGGTCGAATCAAGTTATACATTAAATCTATTTCTACCTTCGACCTCCCTGAGCTCCTTCGACCCTATTTGCAGGTTATACATTAAATCTATTTGCAGGTTAACATCAAGTTATGAACTAATTACATGATGTTAACCTGCAAATGATATGGGAAAATGATCAGTGAATCAAGACGAACACAATGATATGATTTAGAAAACACGGGCAACAAGATCACTTTATCTCGGAAATTTTGAAAAAATTTGGAATGAGGTCGAATGTGCAGAAATGGGTTATATAGGCTCCACATTCGACCGTTTGACTAGGTCGAATGTGAAGCTTTTTCAACCTTCGACCCTACTGAAAGGTTCGAATGTAGAAAAAGGGTTCGAATGTGAAAATATCACATGAACTCTCACATTCGACCGTTTAAAAGGTACGAATGAACAGATGAAATTCCACCTTCGACCCAACTAAGGGGCGAATGAAAAATGGAATTTTTGAAAATTTTACTAAATCTCAAAATCGAGTCCCGTTCAAAATATTTTTCAACTTTTAAGCATCTGACAGTCATTATTTCTCATTTAAAGATTACAAAGCTCAAATGGTCCATCAAGTTTTAGAAAATCATCAGCAACCACCATCAGCTATCAAAAATAAGATAGAAATGTAAAATCTTTTTGGATTTTCTAAACTTTATGTTAAAACACACCTAAAATCTTTTTGAGTTTTGCATTTTTTACGAGAAATGTATGCGGAAATGTAAAGATAAAGCAGTAAATGTTTTGGATTTCCGGTAAAGGGATCATATCAGTTATTGAGAAATCTGATCACACCGTTGATCTTTTTGATTTATTATCATTAAAAACTTTGAATAATCAATTCTTGTACAAGCATCATCCACCATGCATGATTTGCGAGTCATCAGAAAATCATCTTCAGCAAGAAGTTGATCAATATCATCATCCAGTGAATTAGTATTAACTCAATTGTCTGTGGTTCCCACGCACACGACATACTCTCGTATCAAGAAGTAAATGCACAAAGACTCATTGTAACGCGTGATCATGCTTTCGTCGTCTGTAATTTACAAGATATGAGGCACAGAGGTATACATGTCAGCAAGTCAATGCTACAAAGCAACTTGTGCACTCTACCAAGTTGAGGGCTGATATTAATCATGATTGGCATCATTGATTGGATACGATGTAATAGATAATCTTTGATTATCATAATACATGGAAAGTTCCTCAATTCGGTAACATTAGGATTTGGCTTTTTAGCTCTTTTATAAAGACACCCTATCTGATCTAAGTCTGTAATGACTTACAGCAGAAGATCAGAGAGGCTATCCCCAGACAACTAATAACATAACGACCCAAACCTCCGAGTTTTGTACAAATACCCTATCAAACGAAATTACGGTACTAAAACCATATGCCCATGAGGAGTTCATCCACACAACAATTCGTTTGATATGTATGTATCAGGCACGCAGTAATAGGTCTACGAAGCCTATCAGCACATCACATAGACTCAGACACACGCCCTATATATTACATTACATTTCTTTAGAATGTGTCAGATCCCCACTGATGTACTATCATTTCCCCTTTTTCTCCAGGAAATCATTTGGGTTTTTCTAATTTTTATGGGTTTTTGAGGTTTTTCAATATTTTTTGGATTTTTTGAAAATAAATTCTATATAAAAATTTAAAACATATTTTTGGATTTTTGTATTTTTCTGAAAAGCAATAAAAACTAAACTAAAAAAAAACGATAAACTGAGGTGGTGATCAGTCCTGTTTTTATTTAATACCGTTAGCTTTCAAAAGATAGTCAAATCTTGATTTGTCAAAAGCCTTGGTAAAAAGATCTGCACGTTGATAATCAGTGTGGATTTTGACCATATCGATCATCTCTCTAGCGTAACAATCACGGATAAAATGGTATTTGATCCGGATATGTTTAGCCTTTGAGTGATTTACTAAGTCTTTTGTTAATGCAATTGCGGCTTCATTATCACAGTAAATAGGGGTTTTAAGAAATTGCAAACCGTGGTCCACCATCTGTTGTTGTATCCAAAGAAGCTGTGAGCAGCAGCTTGATGCTGAAACGTATTCTGCTTCACATGTGGATAAAGAAACTGCGGTCTGTTTCTTGCACTGCCAGGTCACGAGCCTGCTCCCCATAAACTGGCATCCAGCCGTTGTGGATTTGTTGTCCTTGTCACAGCACCCCAATCTGCATCACTAAAGGCGATTAGGTCCAAATTATCATCATTAGGGTACCATAGTCCTCTCGACGGAGAACCCTTCAGATATCTAAGGATACGTTTGATAGCTGCAAGATGACTCTATTTCGGCTTCGACTGATAACGTGCACAGAGACATGTAGCAAACATTATATCTGGTCTTGAGGCGGTGAGATACATCAGAGATCCGACGATTGCTCTGTATGTAAATGGGTTAGTTAGCTCCCCCTTAGCGTCAACTCCAATCCCGTGATTAGGTTGTATTGGGGTATCCATCGGCTTCGAATCATCCATCTGGAATCGGCTCAAGACTTCAGAAACGTATTTCGTCTGGTGAATAAAGATCCCCGTTGGTCTTTGTTCCACCTGCAAGCCTAGGAAAAACTGCCTCTCTCCCATCGCGCTCATCTCGAACTTTTCCTGCATAACACGTTCAAATTCACTGCATAGAAGTTCGTTAGTAGAACCAAATATAATATTGTCAACATAAATCTGGACTAGAAGCAAGTCATCGCCTGTTCGTTTAGTGAACAGTGTGCAATATACCAAACCTCGCTTAAATCCTTTGGAAAGAAGATATGTGCTCAGCTCCTCATACCATTGCTTTGGAGCCTGGTGCAACCCGTAAAGAGCTTTGTTTAGAACGTAGACCTTATCCCGGTGAATAGGATCTTCAAAGCCTGGTGGTTGACCTACGTAAACTTCCTCCTTGACCACACCATAAAGAAACGCGCTCTTAACGTCCATTTGATACACCTTAAATTTCTTATAAGATGCAAACGCTAGAAACATGCGGATAGCTTCTAAGCGTGCAACAGGTGCATAAATCTCGTTGTAATCAATTCCCTCAACTTGATGAAATCCTTGTACAACCAAACGAGCTTTGTTCCTTACGATCACTCCTCTATCATCCTTCTTACATTTGAAAACCCATTTAGTTCCCATCTTCTTTCGTCCTAGGGGTAAATCTGTCAATGTCCACACACCGAGTTTCTGAAACTGTAATAACTCCCCTTGCATAGCCTCTACCCAAGCGTCATCCAAAAGAGCATCCTTGTAAGTCCGTGGCTCAACCTGCTAAACATAAAAAGCAAAAGACCAGTCATTTTGAAAACCTGATTTTTGAATTTTGGCATATAAAGCAAGATTGCCAAGGTTTTTCGGTGAGTTAGCATTCCTCAGTTGACCTCTCGTCATCACACTGCTACCAGGATCACCAATAACCTGCTCGATCGGGTGAATTCGATGTATCCGAGATTTCGGATAATCTGGTACTTGTACTCCCGTCTGTGTAGTTAAGTTCTCTATGGAATCCAGATCATTACTCACATTCGATGATGAAGCACCATGTGGATTTGGGTTTACCGGTGGGGTCACTGTAGCATGTTCTAAAATAGCTTCACTTGTAGCATCATCGTCGTTATCTTCAGATTCCGATGAATTAAGAGTTGTGGAAGCTTCTTGGAATACCTCTTCTTCAGCTACAGGAGCATTGGCATCATTAGAAGTTGCTTGGGGGTTCACGGTGATCGGACGCACCAATGGTGACGTCACTGCGTTTTCGACCTCGTAATATTATCGTAATACAGCTTCTTCAACCATGCTATCTAGATTGAATGATTCAAAGAAATCTTTGTAATCAAGCATCCAGTCTGGACCACTTCCCTGTACATTCTGAGTATACCACTGCACTTCAACGTTAGCCCACTCTTCGACTTGATGAGTTCGTTTGTTGAATACCCATTTGCGTGGGGTTTCATATCCAACAAAATATCCTTCTTCAGCCTTCGGTGTGAACTTCTCAGATGGATTAAGCATTGTACATGGGGCTCCAAACAGTTCTAGATACTCTAAGTTCGGCTTTCGACGATTCAACAGCTCATAAGAAGTTTTGCCAAACTTCTTCACTGTTAAAACACGATTAAGAGTATAACAAGCTGCGTAAATTGCTTCGTTCCAAAACATTACTGGAAGGTTGGAGTCCGCAAGCATTGTTCTCGCCGTTTCTATTAGAGTCCTGTTTTTGCGTTCGGCGACACCGTTCTGATGAGGGGTATACGGAGCGCTGTATTCATGATGAATTCCTTTGTTTTCACAAAGATCGTCCATCTGTGCATTCTTAAACTCTGTCCCATTATAACTCCTAATTCTCTTGATCTTGAGACCATAGATATTTTCCAATCGAGTGAACAGAACTTTCAAATTATCAAATGTGTCGCTCTTATGGTGCAAGCACATAACCCATGAAAATCTGGAATAGTCATCAGTCACCACAAGACAGTACAATTCACCAGCATGACTTTTACGCTTGACCGGTCCGAACAGATCCATGTGCAAACGTTCAAGTGGCAGTTCAACCGAATTGACTTTCTTTAGCATATGGGATTGCTTGTGCTGCTTACCCTTTTTGCAACTCACACACTTGTCATTTAAATGAACATGTTTAACATTTACGCCTGTGACAAGTTCATTCTTCACCAATTGATTCATCTTTCGTAGGTGAATGTGTCCCATCCTCCTATGCCACATGATTGATTCCTTTTCAGTAGCCTTATAGAGAAAACACATGACTTGGCCTTGTGTAGTCATTGCTTTAGACATGTCGAGAATGTACAAATTGTTCACTCTTGGTGCCTTTAACATCACCCACTCTTTTGGTAATTCGAATCCCGGCTTGAGTATATAGCAAGATTTGTCATCAAAGAATACAGAAAACTGCTTATCACATATCTGACTGACACTGAGCAGATTATAATCGATTTGTTTTACATAAGAAATCTTTTCAAAACTCACTATGCCGTTACTTACACTACCCTCCATCGTAATGTAACCACCCTTGTTTCCAGCAAACGCTACATAACCTCCATTAATATTTCTGATATCGAACAGTAGCGAAAGATCCCCTGTCATGTGACCAGAAGCTCCACTATCAACAATCCAAAGACTGCTCACAGGGCCAGCTGAAGCTCCCTACACATATCAAGTAAAAAGTTAGATTTTTTGGGGGACCCAAGCCTGTTTGGTCTTGGGTCTTTGAACATTGAGTTTCAAAGATTCAGATTATTCACAAACAGTCTGATTCGAATTGATCTTTTTCTTATCAATTAAATCTTTTTCAGTCTCAGATTTCACATTTTGTTGTGAAGTTGAAGCACCTTGAGAACCCTTTGGTGACCAAGATTGTTCAGATCATTTCAAGATCCGGATTTGAGATTTTGGGGTCTCAACCGGTTTCTTTACTTCGTCTTTGAAAGAAACTTTCTTGGTTACCTTCCCTGATTTAACAGAGACAGGTCCAACTGTTGGTTTGACTGCAGATTTAATTGGAATCTTTTTCTTGTCAACAGTTGAGTTTACCATAGGTTTCTTAAGTTGTTTTTCAGTTGCAAACCGGTTATGACGATCATATGTCATCGGACGATTATCCCTCTTTTGATAAAAACGGTTTTGATTAAAAACTGGTGCTTGTTGAGGGACAAAACGTCTTTGTTGATAACATTGATTATCGACTGGACGTTGATGTGTGGGCTTCATTTCCCCCTCGTGCCTTTTGTGCCTAACATACAGGCAGTAAGCAAGTAAATGCCCTCTCTCCCCGCATTTATAACACGCACGGTACTCTTTAAAAGTGTTCTTGACATTCGACTTAGAGTATGTAGTGATAGGATATTGATCATCCACACATTTCCGTCTAAGACTCTCAGGAGCTGGGTCCTTAGAGTAAGTCGGTTCAAGAAACCTGTTTGACTTTTCTTTTGGTTTCTCAAATTCTGTGACATGAACCTTTTGTTCTTTGGGAACATCCAAATAAATTTTCTTTAAGACTTCTAGAGGTACATCATTTGTTCGCTCATGCTTTGGGAACCAAATGGTACTCTCCTGCCAAATTTTCTCAATTTTTGAATAGTTGGCAAATTTAATTGGATATTCTTCATCGGAAATTATCTTATCGGATCCTTCCATCCGATAGAAAACTTTGACAGGTTTGTCACAAGAATCCTTTTTCTCAACAGGCTTAACTGATTGATTCTTTCTATGAGCGTTAGCCATTGGATGCACAATCTGAGATGGTGACACAGGTTCATTTGTTATGATGTGATTTTCAACAGGAATATCACACACCTTCTCAGATTTGCCATCTTCAGAATCAGAATCATCAGTTACAGCCATTGTTTTGAAAACCGGACCGGATCGGCCGGTCGGACCGGGCTCCGGGGCCTGGACCGGTCCGGTTCGGGTAGTCGGACCGTTTTTGCAGCGAACCGGGGTTGAACCGGTGAACCGGCCGGTCGGACCGGAAACCCGGCCGGTCGGACCGGAAACCGGACCGGTCGGACCGGATTTTTTAATTTTTTTTTTATTTTTTTATTTTTTTTTGTTTTTGGGCCGGTTCGTCGAACCGGTCGAACCGGTCAGACCGGTCGAACCGGTGAACCGGCCGGGGGTCCGGTTCGACGTCCAGTCCGGTTCTGAAAACCTTGGTTACAGCAACTACACCTTCATCATTTCCCAACACAGGTCTAACATCAGAATTAGGATCTCCCACACTAGAGGTGTTTGACTCGTCATCCGATGTAGAATCAGATTTAACTGAGCTCTCTGGTGTTATTAAATGCATATTATGGTTTTCAAACAACACTGGAGCTGGGACAGCTTTGTAGTTTGCACTACTAGACTGTGAAGGCTCTTTTATTATATGATCAACAACATAAGCAATATGCTTATAACTTTCAAGTTTCTTATTCACTTTTTCTGGAAAGCACTTAATGGTAGCCATTTCAAGTTTTGTATTTTCTAAATCATTGATGTAATTGTTTATGACTAGTTGTTTCAAAGATAAAGTCTTTTTCAATTCTGAAACATCTTTCTTATAACCATCAAGCACTTTGATGAACTCACGTGCTACTTTTTTATACGATTGACAGTTGATTTTAGCACTCTCAAGCTGAACCCTGAGTTGCTTATTCTCCTCTGTCAATCGATCACAATCAAGACAATGTTTTTCACAATTAATATCAGATGAAGATTCAGTACTTACCTGCTTTGGAGGCTCTGTCATTGCCATCAATGCATAATGTGCTTCCTTCCCAGCGAAAAACATTGAATAATCAATTCTGGTACAAGCATCATCCACCATGCATGATTTGCGAGTCATCAGAAAATCAGCTACAACAAGAAGTTGATCAATATCATCATCTAGTGAATTCATACTAGTTTCAGAATCTGAATCGCTCTCCATGTCAGAATAAGCTGAATCATACTGTTCAGGCACCTCAGTAACAGAGTCAAGAATCAAACCAGACTTCTTCTCTGTACAATCATTGCTTTCTTCACTCAACTCCTCGATTTTCACTTCAGACATCTTTTCAGTCACTATTTCATCTTCAACATCTACCGGCTCATCCAGATTCATCTGCTGTGCAACACAAGCCACATTCCCAGTGGTAATCTCCTCAACACCCAACTGCATCCCTGTCCAATCAAATCCCTCGTCTTTCTGTATCACCAAAGCTTGGTTTTGATTATCTGTTTGGGTTTGTGTGTTTGGTGTAGAAATAGGAATGATTGGTCGGTTTGGATTTTGTGGTGTTTGGTTTTGGTTCTGGTTCTGTGTTGTGGTTTGTCTAACAGTGTTATTTTGTGAGGTGTTTTGATGGTTTTGATAGGTATTTTTGTGGTTGAAAGCTTTAAATATTAGGACTTCAGTAAGATACCTGATTTTGAGTTTGATGGTTTTGGTAGTTGGTCTTGAAAGGATTTCTATTCCCCTGCTGTGCTGGTTGTGTGCATTCTCTCTTAAAATGACCTTACCCACCACAATTGAAACAAGTCACTTTGGCTTTGTTGAAGCCATATGTGGTGTTTGGGAAGTAGAAAGATCAGTTCTTCCGGTCTTCTCGATGAATTCGGTAGCTCATCTCATAACACATGCAAATGCCCATTGGATATCAATGAGCTCCATCTCTTCTTTATCGATCTGTGCGTAGTCTTCACTGGTCAAATTGTTGTTACCAATTTGACTCGCAACTAACCCATTATAAGATGCTACCATAGCTTATACCGATGCTACATGTTGTTGAGCAATCTCAACAGTAACATTGTTTAAGTTCGAGGTCTCCAGCACAATCGGGCTCTGATTTGTTTGACTTTGGTTTATTTGCATCGGGTTCATCTGAGGAATGTATGTTTGTTGTTGAGGTTGGTTTAGATTAGCAGAATAACAAGCTGCTTGTTGCATAGGTGAGAATGGTGGGATATAAGTTGTAGTAGGATATGATGGTGGGGTATATGTTGAGGTTTGAGCAAGGTAGTTGATAGGTGTTTTGGATGGTTCAATATGGTTAGAAACGCACGCGATGTGTGGAGCAACATTTGAACTAGAACTTGAACTAGAAAGGGAAGAAGATGTACCACCATGGTATAATTCTGGATTATGAGGAATTTGTGCTCTTTTCGCCTTCCTCTTTTCTTCCAACTCCTTATTTTTCAAGTTTCTGGATAAACTCATTAATGGTCCAGTATTGGTCTGCGTCCTTTTCCTTCAATACCTTGATGTGTTGATTCCAGTATGGTGGCAACGCATCAGCAAACTTGTCCACCAACTCTGACATAGGTATTCTTATCTCATAGCTTGAAAGCTCAGTGAGTAAATGACAATACCTTGGAATCAACTCCTTTAGCGTCTCATTCCCCATGTAGCTGAAGTTCTCAAACTCTTTTCGAAGTTCCTCCATCCTCAACTTCCTCGTCTTCTCATTCCCATCATGTCGATTCTTTAACATGTCCCATAACTGTTTAGATGTAGTGCAAGACCCAAACTGATGTAATAAATCAGTATTGATGGCCTGGGACAGTTGAGAAAACGCCTTCTTCTCAATAGCAAATTTCTTCTTCTCATCCTCAGCAAGATTCTCTAACGGAATCGGCTCACCCGTGTTCTCCAAGATTGGAGCAACATAGCCCTTAGCAATCATTTGCCAAGCTTCCGTTCCCTCTAATCCCATTCCCTCAAGATGGATCTTGAATTTGGTCTTCCAAGTGTTGTAATCTACCATCTCCATTAGCTTTGGTGGACGGCTTCCACTCCCCGAAGATAAGTCTTGAATAAGAGTTGAAATGGCATTTGTAGTCTGAGAGTGTTCCGCCGCTGCTGCTACTCCCCAATAATCAGCCATCGGTTGTGGTTGTGGTTGTGCAATATGTTGAGGCATAGTGCTAGTCATCCCCATGTAGTTAATCGGTTGTGATGGTTGACTAGACTTTTGAGTAGCTACTGACCAAGGATCCATGGTTGTCTGCTGTTGTGGTGTCGTATTAGGTCGTGGTGTAGTAGGAAAGTTCCACATATTGATCTGAAAATGATTAAACACGAAAAGATTAGAAAAATTTTATAACAGATTCTACGTTCGACCCTTTTGTATGGTCGTGTGGTCGAATGTACAAATTAGTCCAGGTTCGACCGTTTATCAAGGTACGAATTTAGAAAATAACAAACTAAATTCACTTTCGACCGTTTACACCCACGTTTGACCACCCGATTGGTCGAATGTACCTAATATGGTCTAATGAACAAATTAACACTAATAAACTCTAGATTTGACCAGATAACCTTCCACATTCGACCAAATACTCCTTGGTTCGACCAAAACACTCACACTTTCAATCAATCTCCCTAGGTTCGACCCTGCATGATTCAAAAACGGTTATTCTTAGAAAATCAGTTAATTTTGATCAAAATTTTCAAAAGTTGATGAAATTTGATGATTCTAATTAGGTTTTTGCCTCGGATTTGATTTGGAACAAGTTTAACAAAGAGAATTATGAGTTTTATCCATGAAAACAAGCTCAAATAAATTAATTTAACACCAAATTCAGTTTATCAATGAAAAACAGAAAGTTTTGATCAAAATAGGGTCCAAATCAGCTGTAATATTATCAGTTTGTGGTTGTTTGATCCATATGGCTCTGATACCACTTTGTAATCGCGTAGGATCGTTTAAACAACAAAGATAATGATCAAACAAGTTCAATTCAGGTGCGGAATCCCTGAATTGATCACAAAATGATAATAAAACTAGCAAAACACAGAAATCATCATAAACATTCTCATTTCATTCAATAACATAATCAATTACACGTTAAAACGATGTTTATAATGATAAAAAGACGTTTACAGACTTGAAACAAAAACCTAGGGAGGACACACATAGGGAGGGAAAACAAAATGTCAAAAGTTACATTGCAATAATCAACTTGACTTTATATAGGCCTGCACATTCGCCCATTTGTGTTGGTCGAATGTGCAGGTTCGACCAAACATGGTGGTCGAATCAAGTTATACATTAAATCTATTTCTACCTTCGACCTCCCTGAGCTCCTTCGACCCTATTCATCTACCTTCGACCAGTTAGAAACCACGTTCGACCATCTTAAATCACCTTCGACCATTCGACTGAGAACAAAAACATATGTTATTCGCAATATATGCATCTACACTTGGTCTCTTCAGACAACATTGCAAAACTTTCTTTTTGAAGTTCCCTTGATTCTCTTATTCACAGACAAACAGTTTTTTTTTTTAAATAAAAGATAAACTTCTCATGGTGCTTGCTGGGTGATGGCTATCACATGGTATACTCTTCAAATGGCTTTCCTTTGTAGCCTGTGACAACCGGCAAATTCCGTACAACGATTAACATTATTCTAATCATGTTTTCGAAGTAATTAACATGGGTTAAGGTTAAGTAATATATAATGAGTGGTTACGAGTCCTACGATGTCCTTCTCAAAGTTCGTAGAAGCCTTGATGCCCTTAAAGAAAGACTTCGCGTAATTAGTAATGAACTGACGTCAGTGAAAATTTGTCAAATTGGACTAACATAAGGCTAATATATGTAAATATGATGCGTATATACTACTGAAGCAATCGGATGTGATATTGGCTTGGTAAACGACAAAAAACGCAGCGTTTTGGAGAACGCAGAGAGTAACTGACGCTGAAATCAGACATCGAAATGCGTGGTTTTAACCGTTATCAAACTTTCAGAATAATTATTTATTATAAATCATGTTATTTGGTTAGTTTCAAAAGTAAACAGATCGTTTAAATGAATGATAACATGACTGAATCGATTAACGTGGTTTAAACACGTGTCCTGAAAACACGCGTCGGGTGACGGAAATAATAATTAAATTGATCGGTTTAGTGTTGTTTATGAATACGAACAAAACCGACTAATTTTGTAAATTTATTTTGAAGCCTAATAATAAACCGAAGCAAAATTACGTTATAACGAGTTCGTGCACGCGGTGTTCACCTACCAAGAAACCCTAACTATAAAAGGCATCATCTTCCTTCTCCCTTTCATTTCCACCAGCCGCTACACCCCCTCTCTCTCTCTCTTTACTCTCTCTCTAAAACCGTAGTCCCTATCCCTCTCTCTTCGATCTCTCCCTCTCCTTTCCGATCACCCTCCCTCTCGTCCCTGTGACAACGACAGCCAGCCACCACCAAGCTTGGGTGGTGGCGGTGCAGGTCCTTGGTCCCAAGAACAATCAGAAACGGGTCGGGTTTGTGGTAGTCGACGGGTCTTGATGGCTTTGGACCTGCATATCGGATTAAGGTCAGGTTATGGGTGCAGGTTATTAGGTTTTTGGTGGTGGTTCAAGCTATCGGTGGTGGAAGACGGTGGTCCAACAGTGGTGGTTCAAGGATGGCTCGTCAGGTTTTTTTGGTGGGCGATGGAGTTCTTTTTTTTTCTGTCCGGATGTAGCACGATCTGGTGGCTGAGGTGATGTTGATGACTGTGGAGGTGGCTTTTGGAGGTGGATGACGAACGGACTGTGGCTCGACCGATGAGGATGGTGTGACACCCGGCAAATTCTGGTTAACAACGTTGTCTAGATGAAAGTCTACCTTAGCGAGTCACGCGTATATTGTACTTAACTGGGTTAGTTAAGTCGGGTTATGGTTCGGGAACTATCGGTTTAGTCTAGAGGATCATTGGATGTGGGTCTAGAGGTTCATTAGATGTCGGTCCTTAACCAAGTGTACAAACGGTGACGATCGGTAGGATCGTCAGGGCATACGGAACATACGAGTCTCGAGTCCCGGGAATTGGTGAACGAGTGTGAATATGTGTATTTACTTGTGTTATGTGTTTATAATCATTATGTGACTTGTCGGTACGTTAATATGTGTTAACATATGTTAAAACGGGGTTTAACGCGCAAAACACACGAAACAGGCCCATATAGGCGATCAGGATAGCCCAATCGCCTATATGTGGGGCGACTGGGAACCTTAGGGGCGATCAGGGGACTGATCGCATGACTGTTCATGCGATTAGGCCCCGATCGCATGAACTTATACGTGATTAGGCTTCCTGATCGCGTGTAAAACTGCATAATCGCATGTTACGTGCTGGACGACTAAAAACGACTATAAATACCATACTTAACCTCCTAAACTTCATTATACAAACCCTAGTGGTCCCATAACCCGCCCCAACACATAAACAACCTCTGGAAGGCGATTTTTGATCAAAACACAAGGTTTCAAGCTTGAATCATCATTCTTTCATAATCCTAAGGTTTGGTTTTCATCCACAAATCTTTATAAACGTTTTTAATCAATCCCTAATGGTCCAGACCTGTTCTTAAACGAAAAAGCTTTCTGAAAATCATTAATAAGGGTTGTTAATCGGATTATAATTAATATACATGCGTTATGGGTGTGTATGATTAGAAAGCTAGGATTTTTATGATTCATGATGATGGATTGATATGTTTTTATGTTAGATCAGAATTGATATTGATAGTATGATGATAGAAATCTGAGTAATTGATTATTAGGGTTATTGTTATGCATGTTAGTATGATGATTGCATGTTATGTGTATGGTGTTTGGATTTCGTGATTTCATGCAGGGCTGATAATACGAGACAAAACGAAGGGTTTTGGTTGAAACATGTTTAGGATAGTGTTTGGGATGATATTGGGTAGTTACACACGTTCTGGATCTGATTTGGAGCGTTAAACGCGCGAAAAACTGGAACAGCAAGGTTACAGGCGATTAGGATTGCTAATCGCCAGTTTTACATGCAATCAGGGCCAAATCGCATGAGTTTACATGCGATCAGCCCCAAATCGCATGAGTTTACATGCGATCAGCCCTACTCACGTGAACTTACATGCAATCAGCCCTGATCACGTGAATTTACATGCAATCAGCCCTAATCACATGAACTTATATGCAATCAGCCCTAATCACATGAACTTATATGCAATCAGCCCTAATCACATGAACTTATATGCAATCAGCCCTAATCACATGAACTTATATGCAATCAGCCCTAATCACATGAACTTATATGCAATCAGCCCTAATCACATGAACTTATATGCAATCAGTCCTAA
Source organism: Ambrosia trifida (assembly GCA_028751855.1). NCBI lineage: Eukaryota > Viridiplantae > Streptophyta > Magnoliopsida > Asterales > Asteraceae > Ambrosia > Ambrosia trifida. The sequence continues at coordinate 55,167,733 of CM054128.1, read as the reverse complement.
TTGCTAGTTTACGTTTCCTAATCGCGTGTACTACTGTTGTAAGTGTAGATTAGCATTCCGAGACCCGATTTGACATGTAGTAACATGCTAGGAACCTCGTAACATATATGATAACTCGGTAACATATGTTTGGATTTAATTCGGTGATACGTGAACTATGTGCTATAACTTGTTGTGCGTTAACGTATGTTAAGTGTAATTGCGTTATTGTATGTTTTGGAGCATAAACATAACACGGGGAGTCTCGGGTCACCAATGGGATGTCGAGTCTTGTACTTGGGGTCAGTTAAACAGTCACGGTGTTTTCAAACAAACTTGGTTATGGTCTGGATATCTAGGGACTAATTAACCTGCGGGTTATTAGTCTAAGTACTTGTAACTGTCATATGTTAGGTCGCCGCTTACGGGACTAGCATAGCAGCTGGGTTTACTCGGGTTTAGGAGTAACGCAACTTAAGGTGAGTTTACGGCCCCTCTTTTAAACTGGTTTCATACTTTCGGGGGAGAAAACATGTGTTAAAACGATTATTTGGTAACTACTGTCATACTATGGGTTTCTATTGTGTACTACACGATCTTTGGAAGTCCCGGGGGGAACCATGAATGTGCGGGTTTGCACAACGGGGAAATGTGAATAGCGCTATTGGGAGTGACCAACCCCGCTCGTCGGCTTGGAGGGCCGGGCGAGTGCATATTGTCTCAAACAGGAACAACAGGAACAATTGGTACTTTTCGGGCACAACATCTGGTATTCGAGTTAGTAATGGTTTTCCAATCGTGGTAGTAACAAAACGTACGCCTAGCTAGCGTATACTGGTTTTCGATTTATTATAGTATGGACAGGTGGACTTGGTACTTGGATACAAAACCTGTAAACTCACCAGCATTTTTGTGCTGACGTAAACTTTTACATGTTTTCTCAGGTCGCTAAGGTAGCACGACTGGACTAGGGCGCACGCGTCTGCACGGCGTCTAACTAGGGTTGCATGGTCTTTTGAACGTTGAACTATTATTTCATTGTTGAGATACTGTTTTTGAATAAGCTTCCGCTGTAAACGGGATTTTAAACTATGTTTTGAAATTGCATTTATATTCATTTAGACTTGTTTATTGTGATCGTTGGTTTGGATCCTGGTTTGTCATGCGCCTCGCGGTAAAACTCCGCAAGTGGATTTTGAGGGTGTGACAGATTGGTATCAAAGCCAATGGTTATAGTGAACTAGGACTGCATGTAGAGTCTAGTCTATAGCCGAGTCGCACACACTAGACGATCACATGGTACTAAACATTATAGTGGTTTACGTATGGTCTTGTCGGGGTGTCTCTAAATCGTTGGTCTTTCTACGTTACATCATCCGTTCTATCTTAGGTTGGGTTACTTGTTTTCTAGGCAGTGTAGTCTATTGGAGTAACTCGTGTGCTCTTGAGATTTGTCCAAGGCTCGGACATCTCCCTTTCGCACTCCAATAGAAACACTTGTCATAAACTACCGTAGTATTACGGTGTGTAGCTAAGAGTCTATGTTCGGTGATTTGAACTTTGAACTAGGAGAACACTTGGAGGACCATGTAGAGCGGTTTATCATTTTGGGTGCACACAAAATCATAAACCGAAATGCATGGAAGCCCTAGTGAGATCTGGGTTTGAGGGGATAGTCCTGGATTGGATCTAGCTTTGATCTTGTGAACATTAGTGGTTATCTTTAACTGCGAAACTAAATTTTTCTCGTTCTTTTCTGCCAGAATCATGTCTGGAGTACGAGGAGGACGTGGAGGTGGTCGCAATGGTGGACGTGGTGGTGGTCGCGGTGGTGCTGGTGGTCGTGGTGGAGGTATTAACCTATCGCAGGCTGATCTGAACAACTTGCTCCAAGCTGCCTTTCAGTTAGGGCACAACGGTGGTGGTAAGTTGATTTATCCATTTTCCTTGCCTCATTGGTGAACCTTGTTTACGTTATTCGTGGTTTCTCATACGTTTCATTTCAGGTGGTCCTGTTGACCCACCCCCACCCATGTGCACCTACAAGATGTTCCGGGACTGTAAGCCCCAGGAATTCTCTGGCACTGAGGGTGCGGTGAGCTTGCTTAGGTGGTTGGAGAAAGTGGAGTCAGTATTTCTGATGTGTAACTGTCTCCCAGAAGATCGGGTTAAGTATGCTGCTGCGTTATTCCAGGATGTGGCATTGACTTGGTGGAATGGCATCACCCAGAATATGGGTATTGGGGAGGCATATGCTATGCCATGGGAGAATTTTGTGCAGTTGCTGAAGCGTGAGTATTGTCCGAGGGAAGAGGTACAGAAGTTGGAGCATGAGGTGTGGAACCTCAAGATGACTGGGTCGGAAATTGAGAAGTATACTGTGAGGCGGAATGAGTTGGCAGTGCTGTGTCCCGATCTGCACGTGCCAGAATACCGTAGGATTGAACACTATGTCTCGGGGTTAGTACCGGAAATTGCAGGGTTAGTGGCTGCGGGAAATCATCCTACGTATGCAGAGGTAGTTCGATCGGCCCATAGGATGACCAACTTAAAAGTGAATGAGGGTATTTTGCCTGCGAAGGGTTCAACTGTTAAGGCCCCAGAGAACAACAAGCGCAAGTGGGAAAATGACGGGAAAGGATCTGGGTCAGCACAGCAGGGTAAAAGGTTTGATAATGGGGGTTCTTCTTCGTCGGGTAACAAGCAGGGTGGTTATGCGGGAAAACTTCCCAAATGCAACAAGTGTGGACGCCATCATCAAGGGAACTGCGACAGTAACCGTTGTCACCGCTGCCAGCGAACAGGGCACTATGCTAAAGATTGTCGGGCTACACTTCCATCGACCCAGGCCCCGACTACTAACTCAGCTCCGACTACTCAGGGGACTACAGGAAAACAAGGATGCTACAACTGTGGTGACACTGGGCATTACAAGAAGGATTGCCCAAAACTGAAGCAGGGTGGAAACAACAGTAATGGGAACAACGGGGGCGGCGGCAGAAATGCACGTGCCTTCGTCATTGGAGCCGCTGAGGCTAGACAGGACCCTGACACAGTCACCGGTACGTTTCTTCTCAATAATCGTTCTGTTAGTGTGTTATTTGATTCTGGTGCCGACAAGAGTTTTGTATCCATGGATGTTAGTCGACTGCTAGATGTAGTACCCGTACTATTAGAGACCAAGTATATTATTGAGTTGGCTGACGGTAAAACGATTGAAGCTACTAGTATCCTTCGGGAGTGTCAATTAGAGTTGTCGGGTTTATCATTCCCCATCAACCTTATGCCGGTACCTTTGGGTAGTTTTGACGTTGTGGTAGGAATGGATTGGTTATCTTTGTATCGCGCGGAGATTGTCTGTTACGATAAAGTTATTCGGATTCCTCTCCTTGACGGAGAATTCCTTTCTGTGTACGGTATCAAGGGTGGTGTTCCGCTAAACATCATCTCTAGCATGAAAGCCCTTAAGTGTCTTCGAAAGGGTTATCCAGCCGTTTTGGCGCTTTTATCTGTTTCCTCTAGTGATGATAAGAAGATCGACGACATTCCGGTGGTACGCGAGTTTCCTGATGTTTTTCCCGATGATTTATCTGGTCTTCCTCCTCACCGTCAAGTCGAGTTCGGTATCGATCTTGTACCAGGGGCTGCTCCTATTGCTCGGGCCCCCTATCGTCTTGCACCTCCCGAGATGCAGGAATTGTCTAGTCAGTTACAGGAACTCTTGGACAAGGGTTTCATCCGGCCATGTTCTTCCCCTTGGGGAGCCCCGATCTTATTTGTTAAGAAGAAGGATGGAAGTTTCCGATTGTGTGTAGACTACAGAGAACTGAACAAATTGACCGTCAAGAACCGTTATCCTCTTCCATGTATTGATGATCTATTCGACCAGCTTCAGGGTTCTAGTTATTATTCCAAGATCGACTTGAGGTCCGGTTATCACCAGCTGCGCGTCAGGGAGGCTGACGTTGCCAAGACTGCTTTTCGAACACGTTATGGCCATTTCGAATTCTTGGTCATGCCTTTCGGTCTCACGAACGCACCGGCGGTTTTCATGGACTTGATGAACCGCGTCTGTAAACCATATCTGGACAAATTCGTCATTGTATTTATTGATGACATTCTGATCTACTCCAAGAACGAGACCGAACACGGGGAACATCTGCGGCTAGTTTTGGAACTCTTGCGACGGGAACAACTTTACGCCAAGTTCTCAAAGTGTGACTTTTGGTTACGCGAAGTTCAATTCCTAGGACATGTGGTTAATGAACTAGGGATTCATGTTGATCCAGCTAAAATCGAAGCGATCAAGGACTGGGGAGCACCAAAGACGCCAACTGAAGTGCGGCAATTCCTAGGCCTTGCGGGCTACTATCGTCGTTTCATTCAGGGGTTCTCGAAGATTGCTCAACCCCTCACCACTCTCACGCAGAAGGATAGGAAATTCGACTGGGGTGAACCACAAGAGTCAGCGTTTGAAGAACTGAAGTCTAAACTGTGTTCGGCTCCTATTTTGTCCTTACCTGAGGGTCCTGATGATTTCGTTGTCTACTGTGATGCTTCTATTCATGGTCTCGGTTGCGTGTTGATGCAACGCGAGAAAGTGATTGCGTATGCTTCTCGTCAACTCAAGGTGCACGAGAAGAACTACACCACCCATGACTTGGAGTTGGGTGCCGTGGTGTTTGCGTTGAAAATTTGGAGACATTACTTGTACGGTACCAAATGCACCATCTACACCGATCACAAGAGTCTCCAACATATTTTCGACCAACAACATTTGAACATACGGCAGCGTCGTTGGATTGAACTTCTGAACGACTATGATTGTGCCATAAAGTACCATCCTGGCAAGGCGAATGTTGTAGCAGACGCCTTGAGCAGGAAGGAATCAACTAAACCTCGTCGCGTTCGGGCGTTGCAGCTCACCATCCATTCGTCGTTACCTGATCAACTCCGTTCTGCCCAGCTAGAAGCTTTGAAGGAGGAAAACCTTAAATCTGAAACTATGCACGGCGCCGACAAGCACCTAGAGCGAAGGCCTGATGGCCTGCACTATTTCGCAGAACGTATATGGGTTCCTTTATTCGGGGGACTACGGGAGCTTGTCCTTGATGAGGCTCATAAGTCCCGGTATTCTATTCATCTTGGTTCGGATAAGATGTACCAAGATCTGAAGGTGCTTTACTGGTGGCCAAACATGAGGTCGGACATAGCCTCATACGTGAGCAAATGCTTGACCTGTGCTAAGGTCAAGGTGGAATACCAGAAACCGTCGGGTCTCTTGCAACAACCTGAAATTCCGGAATGGAAATGGGAACGGATTACTATGGATTTTGTCACACAACTTCCTAAGTCACCAAGCGGGAATGACAAGATATGGGTGATTGTCGATCGGTTGACGAAATCAGCTCATTTTCTTGCTATTAAGGAGACCGACACCATGGATCGTTTGGCTCGTCTTTACTTGAAAGAAGTTGTTTCTAAGCACGGGGTACCAGTTTCTATTATCTCGGATCGTGACTCCCATTTTACTTCTCACTTCTGGAAGTCTTTGCACAAGGCTTTGGGTACCCAACTAGACATGAGTACGGCTTATCATCCACAGACTGACGGTCAGAGTGAGCGCACGATTCAAACTTTAGAAGACATGCTGCGGGCATGTGTGATCGATTTTGGAAAGGGTTGGGAAGCTCATCTGCCGTTAGTAGAATTCTCGTACAATAACAGTTATCACACGAGCATCAAGGCTGCTCCGTTCGAAGCACTGTACGGACGGAAATGCCGTTCTCCTCTTTGTTGGGCTGAAGTGGGTGAGAGTCAACTCACTGGGCCTGAACTAGTGTACGAAACTTCGGAAAAGATCGTACAGATTCGTAACCGGTTGGCAGCGGCACGGGACCGGCAAAAGAGTTATGCCGATCAGCGTCGCAAACCATTGGAATTCCAAGTCAATGACAAGGTACTTCTAAAAGTCTCACCGTGGAAGGGCGTCATACGCTTTGGGAAGCGTGGCAAACTCAACCCGCGGTATGTCGGCCCATTTACGATCTTGGAACGGATTGGGCCGGTGGCATATCGTCTTGATTTACCGACGGAGCTCGGTAACGTACATAACGTCTTTCACGTGTCAAACTTGAAGAAGTGTCTGGCTGACGAGTCTCTCATCGTTCCACTAGAAGAGATCAAGGTTGATGATCGTCTTCGGATTGTGGAAGAACCTGTGGAGATCCTTGATTACAAGATTCGTAGCCTACGTCACAGCAAGATTCGTATCGTTAAGGTTCGGTGGAACTCGAACCGGGGACCGGAATATACGTGGGAATGGGAGGATCAGATGAAGTCTAAGTATCCTCATCTTTTTCCTAAGGAAGCGTTCGAGTCGAGACATGTCTCTTCGGCAGTTGAATGAATCTCGGGGCGAGATTCCTTTTAACGTGGGGATGATGTGACAACTCGGGTAAATCTCTCTTTTGGTTTCTATCTTTTGTTTGTTTCCTTCGTTATTTCTTTTGTTCTTTTGGTACTTGTGCAAATTTTCGGGACGAAAATTCTTTTAACGTGGGGATGATGTGACACCCGGCAAATTCTGGTTAACAACGTTGTCTAGATGAAAGTCTACCTTAGCGAGTCACGCGTATATTGTACTTAACTGGGTTAGTTAAGTCGGGTTATGGTTCGGGAACTATCGGTTTAGTCTAGAGGATCATTGGATGTGGGTCTAGAGGTTCATTAGATGTCGGTCCTTAACCAAGTGTACAAACGGTGACGATCGGTAGGATCGTCAGGGCATACGGAACATACGAGTCTCGAGTCCCGGGAATTGGTGAACGAGTGTGAATATGTGTATTTACTTGTGTTATGTGTTTATAATCATTATGTGACTTGTCGGTACGTTAATATGTGTTAACATATGTTAAAACGGGGTTTAACGCGCAAAACACACGAAACAGGCCCATATAGGCGATCAGGATAGCCCAATCGCCTATATGTGGGGCGACTGGGAACCTTAGGGGCGATCAGGGGACTGATCGCATGACTGTTCATGCGATTAGGCCCCGATCGCATGAACTTATACGCGATTAGGCTTCCTGATCGCGTGTAAAACTGCATAATCGCATGTTACGTGCTGGACGACTAAAAACAACTATAAATACCATACTTAACCTCCTATACTTCATTATACAAACCCTAGTCGTCCCATAACCCGCCCCAACACATAAACAACCTCTGGAAGGCGATTTTTGATCAAAACACAAGGTTTCAAGCTTGAATCATCATTCTTTCATAATCCTAAGGTTTGGTTTTCATCCACAAATCTTTATAAACGTTTTTAATCAATCCCTAATGGTCCAGACCTGTTCTTAAACGAAAAAGCTTTCTGAAAATCGTTAATAAGGGTTGTTAATCGGATTATAATTAATATACATGCGTTATGGGTGTGTATGATTAGAAAGCTAGGATTTTTATGATTCATGATGATGGATTGATATGTTATTATGTTAGATCAGAATTGATATTGATAGTATGATGATAGAAGTCTGAGTAATTGATTATTAGGGTTATTGTTATGCATGTTAGTATGATGATTGCATGCTATGTGTATGGTGTTTGGATTTCGTGATTTCATGCAGGGCTGATAATACGAGACAAAACGAAGGGTTTTGGTTGAAACATGTTTAGGATAGTGTTTGGGATGATATTGGGTAGTTACACACGTTCTGGATCTGATTTGGAGCGTTAAACGCGCGAAAAACTGGAACAGCAAGGTTACAGGCGATTAGGATTGCTAATCGCCAGTTTTACATGCAATCAGGGCCAAATCGCATGAGTTTACATGCGATCAGCCCCAAATCGCATGAGTTTACATGCGATCTGCCCTACTCACGTGAACTTACATGCAATCAGCCCTGATCACGTGAATTTACATGCAATCAGCCCTAATCACATGAACTTATATGCAATCAGCCCTAATCACATGAACTTATATGCAATCAGCCCTAATCACATGAACTTATATGCAATCAGCCCTAATCACATGAACTTATATGCAATCAGCCCTAATCACATGAACTTATATGCAATCAGCCCTAATCACATGAACTTATATGCAATCAGCCCTAATCACATGAACTTATATGCAATCAGTCCTAATTGCTAGTTTACGTTTCCTAATCGTGTACTACTGTTGTAAGTGTAGATTAGCATTCCGAGACCCGATTTGACATGTAGTAACATGCTATGAACCTCGTAACATATATGATAACTTGGTAACATATGTTTGGATGTAATTCGGTGATACGTGAACAATGTGCTATAACTTGTTGTGCGTTAACGTATGTTAAGTGTAATTGCGTAATTGTAAGTTTTGGAGCGTAAACATAACACGGGGAGTCTCGGGTCACCAATGGGATGTCGAGTCTTGTACTTGGGGTCAGTTAAACAGTCACGGTGTTTTCAAACAAACTTGGTTATGGTCTGGATATCTAGGGACTAATTAACCTGCGGGTTATTAGTCTAAGTACTTGTAACTGTCATATGTTAGGTCGCCGCTTACGGGACTAGCATAGCAGCTGGGTTTACTCGGGTTAAGGAGTAACGCAACTTAAGGTGAGTTTACGGCCCCTCTTTTAAACTGGTTTCATACTTTCGGGGGAGAAAACATGTGTTAAAACGATTATTTGGTAACTACTGTCATACTATGGGTTTCTATTGTGTACTACACGATCTTTGGAAGTCCCGGGGGGAACCATGAATGTGCGGGTTTGCACAACGGGGAAATGTGAATAGCGCTATTAGGAGTGACCAACCCCGCTCGTCGGCTTGGAGGGCCGGGCGAGTGCATATTGTCTCAAACAGGAACAACAGGAACAATTGGTACTTTTCGGGCACAACATCTGGTATTCGAGTTAGTAATGGTTTTCCAATCGTGGTAGTAACAAAACGTACGCCTAGCTATGGTATACTGGTTTTCGATTTATTATAGTATGGACAGGTGGACTTGGTACTTGGATACAAAACCTGTAAACTCACCAGCATTTTTGTGCTGACGTAAACTTTTACATGTTTTCTCAGGTCGCTAAGGTAGCACGACTGGACTAGGGCGCACGCGTCTGCACGGCGTCTATCTAGGGTTGCATGGTCTTTTGAACGTTGAACTATTATTTCATTGTTGAGATACTGTTTTTGAATAAGCTTCCGCTGTAAACGGGATTTTAAACTATGTTTTGAAATTGCATTTATATTCATTTAGACTTGTTTATTGTGATCGTTGGTTTGGATCCTGGTTTGTCATGCGCCTCGCGGTAAAACTCCGCAAGTGGATTTTGAGGGTGTGACAGATGGCTCGGCCACAGATCGATTCCGGTTGGTGTTGGTAACTGGTTTGTAGGTTAATTGGTTGTTGTTTCGGGGTTTGCTTATTGGTTCATGGCCGAAGGTGTAGTTCAGGGCCTCGATGTTGGTCCAGGTTGGTTCAAGCTCCGATCCAGGTTGGTCTCGGGTCAACCTCAGACACGGTGATGGTTCAAGCTTTGGTGTTTTTTTTGTTGGTTTGTGGGAGATTTGAGTCATAGCTCCGGTCAAATTACGGGCCTTGTTTCGGGATCGGTCAACCCCGGTCAAACCGAGGCAACTGAAAGATCTAGTTCGGGTGCAAGGTCTCGTTTTAGATCTGGTCGACGCGGTCAAGCTGCTGGTCAACCTGTCAACTGATCAGTTCGGGTCAACTCATAGATCAAGACGCTCGTGTATGCTTTCAGTATAAAAGCTTCATGTTTTTATTTATTTTTGTGAAATATATTTATTAATATATAAGTACACAAAATAATAGGTGGTGTTACCTCGCGAAACGAAACGAACCGAAAAGTAATAAACGATAAGTATTTAATTCAATGATTGGTATGATATATTAAAAACGTGACTTGTTTTTGTCGTCAGACTAAAATTGTTGGACTATATGTATATATATATATATATATATATATATATATATATATATATGCAAGGTCTCGTTTTAGATCTGGTCGACGCGGTCAAGCTGCTGGTCAACCTGTCAACTGATCAGTTCGGGTCAACTCATAGATCAAGACGCTCGTGTATGCTTTCAGTATAAAAGCTTCGTGTTTTTATTTATTTTTGTGAAATATATTTATTAATATATAAGTACACAAAATAATAGGTGGTGTTAACTCGCGAAACGAAACGAAACGAACCGAAAAGTAATAAACGATAAGTATTTAATTGAATGATTGGTATGATATATTAAAAACGTGACTTGTTTTTGTCGTCAGACTAAAATTGTTGGACACTATCGGAGACACCATAGTAATGTGAGCTGCCAGGTCAGTGCGTTTAGTACCTGACCAATCTAGATGAGCTCGAAAACCTACATATTGCACCCATATGTGTGACTACATGAGTCGTTGAATGGGATGCCTTATGGGAAGGCTCCAGACTATTTCTTGTGGTGCGATCACGGTCGTTGTTTGTTTTAAGTAACGACTCTGGCGCATGAAGCCGTCAAGCCCCAAACATAAAATCTATGCCAAATACATTCATCTATGACTTGATTTAACCTTTTACCTTTAAAGATCCTAAAAAGATGGAACATTCAGCGAGTGAGGATTTTGGTTTCAGGATCCCATTCACTCAGATCTCTGCATAAGACCTGATAGTCAATTCGAGGGCGAGTGACCTGTATTATTCAGAATTGACTTACTAGGTTGCTAATGCGGATAGGACACCAGTGCCCGTGAGGCATATATAACAGGATAAGTACTGGATACCCTTGTTTTGGGCAGCTACCGGTGTTCATACCGTTTCGGTGGAGACCAGCGTGTCGAGATGTTGTTGAAACCCTATCCCCTGTTTGTTGCGGCAACCATATCATGAGGATTCATATGAATCATTCCCGTGTTGACTAATGTAATGAGGTAATGTGAGCCTCTAGTCGTTTGTGTTTAAGTCGGCTTTAAATTCTCGCGGAATGTGGAATTGTACGGCCCGTGTGTCGGATATATACTGTTTACTGTTTGGGCATCATGAATTCACCTGAAAGCGGGAACAAACACCGAACGAGAAAATTGATACCGAGAGGCTACACACAAACTCAAACACCTGCCAAATAACTATTTATATTACAAGTTAGGCCTATAAGACTACTATGGTTCTGAATGGGTCAACCGGGTAATATTGAGTTCCTAGAAAGGTGTAATTAATCAGTTCAGCCCCTAAACTTTATAATATCATTTGTATCAAGTTAATATGCTATATTAGTGGTCTAGGACTTGATTTTGTGACTCACATGGTGAAACATCACTTAAATTGCGAAAATTACAAATACTGCCGAACCGAAGGCCCTGTTTCGTAAAGTAGTGTGTCCTTCACCCAAATCAGCACTATTATCAACCTAAACCATAATTTAAATCATATTTTACCATTTGGAACATTTGGGATCAGATTTGGGGTGGTGGTTGTACAACAACACCTTGTTCCAAATCGCCCCTTTTCTTACAAGCCGAATCCCCTGATTTTACCATTGTTAACCAATAAGCTATTTAATCGTGCCAAGACATAATTGAAATAGGTCCTAAATGAGGTTTTAGGGCTGAACTAAAAACCTAATTAATTTATTAACAAAAAGAACTAAAAAATTCGCAAAACAAGAACCCTAGAATCACAATTCAATCAATTGACCTACCAAACCTTCACCAATGGCCCCCATTTTTGAATTTTATGTTAAACACATACCTTAGTATGGTTTGGAAGTAAAATCCCCAGTTAAATCCACCAAATCGTCCATAGCACAATCATGCCGTCTATGAAACCCTAGTTTTAGATTCATTCAATTAATCGATCATAACATCAAAATTAATCACGAATTCACTTGGGGACTTGATAGACTAACCTTGTAGGATGATTTAGAGGCAAAAACCCCAAATATTAACCTTTAGTTGGGCTAAATTGAACTAAATCCGAATATAGCCCTAGTTTTGTCAAAAACATCAGTCAATAACCCTATTAACACATAATTGAATAATGATTAACATAGGGTTTGAAGGAATTACCTTGTTGGATGTCGATTAAGGCACTTTTGCTAATTAAAAGTCAGAAAAAAAGAATTATTGGCTGCTCTAGCTGCTGCCGTGAACAAGGAGGCAATAGAAGGTGTGTTAGGGTTTTTCAACTTGCAAGTTTTACAATAATGTCCCTACATTTTTCATTCCCTTGTATTTTGTTCCCAAAGCTACAAAAAAGGGTTTAGGAAAATCCTAAAGGGCCCCCATAATGAATCCAAAATGGAAAAATACAGGTGTACAAACTTTACAAGGCGAGACACCAGCGCGGGAATCTACGAGTATTACACGATTCTCTGGACGCCATAACCCTTAGGGATGGTGTAGCTTCTAGATCTGTGGCTCTATGCTGCCAGGGGATCAAATCTACTTGATGATTAGGGAGTTTTTCAAAATAAATTGATTTTTCACTTCTAACTCAAAACATTTTATCCTTTGCAAATTAACCCCTTTGTTTTTTTTTACTTTTAACAAAAAGTTTTTCGTCTTTTACATTTTGATCTCAAAACTATTTTACCTACAACTTTGTACCCTATACTTTTCATCATTCACATGTTTTTCATTTTACGTTTTGTTCTAAATTTTATAAGTTAATACAGGTAACATGCGTGTGGCGTTCAACATATTTTGGTCCATTTTTTCGGTTTGATAGGCTCATTGCAACACGTTTATTTCCATGTTTGACAGATTCATCGCAATATGGAGAATTATGAGGTGTCTCAAGGGAACAACTACCCATGATGTCCTCTTTAAATCAAATGGAAACTTAAATATTCAAGGATACATGGATGCTTACTGAACATGAGATAAATGAGACCAATAGGAGACTGATGATCAATATCATGATACTCTGCTCAAGTCGGAGGAATCTTGGTAACGTAGAGAAGCAAGAAGCAAAGGTTGGTAGCTTTGTCTAGTGTTGAGGCTGAATTCGAGGAGTAGCACGAGACTTGGTACAAATATTATGGATACGAACTCTTGTAACTAAGGTCGGATTTCCCCGACTGAAACGAGTAAAATCGTGTGTGATAATAATGTTGCTATATAGATATCATAAAATTCAGTACAACATGATCGTACAAAGCTTGTAGAAGTGAATATTCACTTTATCATAGAGAACCTAAAGTATGGGATACCTGAATTACCATTTCTGCGCTCTAAAGACCAATCGACAAATGTACTACGAGAGGCAATTAACATAAAAATCTTCACAAAATGTATGGCCAAGTTGAGCATCAGAGATTCTACTACTGAACTAGAAAGGGGTATTGAAATATTTGGATAAGAAATTATTGGGATTAGTTGACATCATTTTCCAAAATAGGTTATTGACAACCATCCTAATCAAGATCACGACAACCATACACATTAAGGCTAAAAAGTCGTTTTTTCCTTAAATGTATTTCTATGTTTAGTAGTTTGTTATAGGCTATATATTCGATTTCATTCTCATCGTATGTACACAAGAAAAATAAGAGCTCTTTTTAATACAATCCTCTTATTATCATTGACAATATCTCTGTCTTCTTTGTATTCACAAACCTATCACAATGGTCAAGCTCATCGAATCACGTGTATGCACCTTCTATTTATGCTTCCTTATATTACTCATTGGTAACAAGGGTAAGCTAAGATCTTTAATTTATCAATTTTATATGTGTATTTCTTTGATAAAGTTAATATACGTAATAAAACACAATTTCTTAAAAAAACATTAGCTTAGATTTTTCAATATTAAAGTACGTTGTTAAACCTATTTAGGTTGCATTTACTTATATATATATATATATGTGTGTGTGTGTGTGTGTGTGTGTATATATATATATATAGGGTAGGGTTCGTGTAAAAAGTCATTTTTTTCTAAAAAGTGTATGAAGTCTATGTACGCATTGTGTTTAAAGTTTTAGGATGAATGTTTTATACTCTTTTGGTATTGCATTATATAGAAAAGCAACAAAAGTAATAATTTAAAACACAATCAAATGGATTTTATGCATTAAATTGTAAAACACACTCATTATCTTTAGAACACACTAGTTATATTTCTTCGCATCGTGTTTTAGATTTAATGCTTAAAATATATTTGATTGTGTTTTAAATTGTTAATTTTATTATTTTTCTATATAACACAATACCAAAATAATACAAAACATTTCTCTGAAAATTTAAAACACAATGCCTACATAGACTTCTTACACTTCTTAGGAAAAATGGACTTTTTAGCCAACTCTTTACATATATATATATATATATATATATATATATATATATATATATATATATATATATATATATATAAATCGTGGTCAGATATCTTATAAATTTGTCAAAAATTGACAAAGTGACATTCAACATTTTTGGTAAAAATACTTATATTACCTTATTTTGACTCATTTAAAGCGAACCATGTCACTATTTTAAAAGTAAAGTCACACGTACATGCATTCTAGACACTTGCATCGACTTTAATATAGCCGAACTGGACTGGCAATTCATTTTTGTGTTTTTATGTAACATTTTGAGAGGCTTTAGTATTTCAAAATGTGTAAAATGAGAAAGTAAGATTGTTTGTTCAGTAGTGTTAAAAATGTAGTACTCTTTTTATTTTCACAGCCCAGGTTCATGAAATCGACGAACTTTCAAAATCCCCATGGTGTGCCCTCGTATGTTGGGAAATGAATGTCGAAGGACAACAAAAATATTGTTGTTGTCGTAATAAGAATTGGTGCAACAAGTCTTATGAGCAATGTCAAGAATCATGTAAAACGCGTGAAAGATGTCCCGGTTGTTGAAGAAAATGGTAATTTCATGTAATACTTTTACAGTTTGTTCACATTACCATTATGAAGTTATTAGTTATATATTTACGTTTCATTTATAAGTAAAGTCTGAGAGATTGGAGGGCTTTACTAGTGATATATTTATATGTTTCAAGTTTGAGTGATATACATGTGGTATATAAAATATACTTTTGATCACTTATATCATGATATATAAATTATATATTTTCTTATAAATGATGAAAATATCTTATTTCATAATGATGTATCATAACTTGGTCTATGTGGTGACATGTTATATGTATCATAACTTCGTCTATGTGGTGACATGTTATAAAGTCATGAATTATATAAACTTAACTGATATATACATTGTCTTCTGTATGTTTTGAAGAGAACATCTAAATGACCACAATGTGGTATATGATCACAAGTTATAAACATGACTGAATTGTGATCAAGGTTGATATAAAGACTATAGTGTTGAACTCTTAAAATCTCATTATTGGTGTATAAGATGACATAAGGTTTTACACCGGTATACTTTACATGACTCGATCATGATACTATTCAAAATAGATATTATGTGATAAAAATATATCTTTATAAGAAAAGGTAGAAAAACAATTCGCAATTGACAAACTTAAACGATGCTCATAAAGTGGCAATATTAGTAAAGAACATATAACATTTGAAACGATAAACATGAAGGTTGTGTGGTTCTATTGCATTCCCTGAGGTGAATGTGATGACATAATGATCAGTGAAAATTCGCATTCATGTACATAACTAATGAAATTGTAATGATGCAACCATGAAGTTATGTAGTAATAATCTATTCCTTAAAGTGAATGTGATGTTATAATGATCAATGCTAAGTTCATGAGCATCGTAATTGATGAAATTTCTATGATGCTCATGTTAATGAGATCAAATAAGTTAATATTGTGATGATTATACAATTATAGCTATAAAGGTCATGAACATGATGAATGATGAAAAGTTAATGATCCTCATGTTGATAATAAGATCAACCATGTTAGTGTTGAAATCAACCAAATTAAGTGGCACACCAATGAATTAATTAGAATGACTTGTTAGACCATATCAAGTCAATGATGATGTGAAATATGTTGAACTTGAAGTTCTTCAGGATAATTATACGTGCAATGCTTTCTCTCAATGGAAAGTTTATAATCTAACAATCTGTTGTGCGTAAAATCCTAAAATATTAAGGGAAATGATAATAGGATATATGATGTCATGTGAGTGTTTAAGAAAACTAGACTTCTTTTCAAAAATGGCAAAGTCGCGGGGAAATGCCAAAAGCTTTAGTGAAAAGACCAGCAAGTTAGGAAACAAAAAGACACTTACAAGTTTTAAATTTATTATTTAAAACGATAGTTGCTCAACGTTCAAAACACGACACAATAGGCAAGTGCACATATCGTACGCAAAAGATGTTGGGTTGTTGCTGAGCACGCCCGTGCCACATGTGGTGGCACGCCCGTGCTTGTCCTGGAGACCAACCGTCTTGTCAGTCTTGGTCGGTTTTTACCTTAGAGAACACGCTGGAGTAAAGCACGGCCGTGCACATCCTGGAACTCTGAAATTAACCTCCTTTGACTTGGAAATGTTGACTTGTTGATTCGTGAAGGCTGCACAGCCGTGAGCACGTCCGTGCCATGTCTGGCAGATCTTCAAAGTCTTCAAATCTTCGTCTTTTTGTGTCGTTTTGTGCAGGGATTCACTTCTTTTCGTCACCAGACCTCCAAATCTGCATTTATCAACAAAGAAAGATAAATCCTGATAAAACAAAGATAAAAGCACGATTTAGATCATAAAATAGGTGGTAATTGTGGGTGAAAACATATCAATTTTTCGACACATCATAATACCTCACACTTAAGCGTTTGCTTGTCCTCAAGCAAACCGAACCTTAGGCAATTTTTGTGGGATAAAAATTGTAATTTTAACTCGATTTGCCGAGCTTAACTTACCTCCTAAGAGCCTAACTTAATAAACTTTCGGAATTTTGGGCATGGCTTTCGGTGAGACATTATTACAATAATTCCTAAGGTGGCCCCTTTTTCCTTTTCCCTCACTTCTCTCATTCACTCGGGTTTCATTTTTGGGTTGATCACTCAAATTCTACCGATGGACGACGCGAATCATAGGCTTGGGTGCAAATCGTAACTCCACCTGTTTTATTGAGGTGGAGTGTGTAAATCAATAGGACTTTTCGGGGGCTATTTAGTGGGATGCTGAAAAATAGGGTAGGAATGGAGTCTACAACCATGACTAATTTCGGGCTCGGTCCTTAAGGTGTTTGTTGGAATCTCGGTGATCTTCTCAAGTTGGCTTTACTAATCTTCTCCGTGGACTTCGCAGCTCGACTTTGACCTTCTCTCGTGAATCGTTCGGCGCGAGGGCTGCCTAATAGCCTCCACTAGGTTGGGTCGATTACTTGGTGTAATCGCGTAGGATCGTTTAAACAACAAAGATAATGATCAAACAAGTTCAATTCAGGTGCGGAATCCCTGAATTGATCACAAAATGATAATAAAACTAGCAAAACACAGAAATCATCATAAATATTCTCATTTCATTCAATAACATAATCATTTACACGTTAAAACGATGTTTATAATGATT
The DNA here is from genome assembly GCA_028751855.1 of Ambrosia trifida. Classification (NCBI taxonomy): domain Eukaryota; kingdom Viridiplantae; phylum Streptophyta; class Magnoliopsida; order Asterales; family Asteraceae; genus Ambrosia; species Ambrosia trifida. Next base: position 55,150,245 of record CM054128.1, on the reverse strand, counting down.
AAAAGACGTTTACAGACTTGACATAAAAACCTAGGGAGGACACACACAGGGAGGGAAAACAAAATGTCAAAAGTTACATTGCAAAAATCAACTTGACCTTATATAGGCCTGCACATTCGCCCATTTGCGTTGGTCGAATGTGCAGGTTCAACCAAACACGGTGGTCGAATCAAGTTATACATTAAATCTATTTCTACCTTCGACCTCCCTGAGCTCCTTCGACCCTATTTGCAGGTTATACATTAAATCTATTTGCAGGTTAACATCAAGTTATGAACTAATTACGTGATGTTAACCTGCAAATGATATGGGAAAATGATCAGTGAATCAAGACGAACACAATGATATGATTTAGAAAACACGGGCAACAAGATCACTTTATCTCAGAAATTTTGAAAAAAATTGGAATGAGGTCGAATGTGCAGAAATGGGTTATATAGGCTCCACATTCGACCGTTTGACTAGGTCGAATGTGAAGCTTTTTCCACCTTCGACCCTACTGAAAGGTTCGAATGTAGAAAAAGGGTTCGAATGTGAAAATATCACATGAACTCTCACATTCGACCGTTTAAAAGGTACGAATGAACAGATGAAATTCCACCTTCGACCCAACGAAGGGGCGAATGAAAAATGGAATTTTTGAAAATTTTACTAAATCTCAAAATCGAGTCCCGTTCAAAATATTTTTCAACTTTTAAGCATCTGACAGTCATTATTTCTCATTTAAAGATTACAAAGCTCAAATGGTCCATCAAGTTTTAGAAAATCATCAGCAACCACCATCAGCTATCAAAAATAAGATAGAAATGTAAAATCTTTTTGGATTTTCTAAACTTTATGTTAAAACACACCTAAAATCTTTTTGAGTTTTGCATTTTTTACGAGAAATGTATGCGGAAATGTAAAGATAAAGTAGTAAATGTTTTGGATTTCCGGTAAAGGGATCATATCAGTTATTGAGAAATCTGATCACACCGTTGATCTTTTTGATTTATTATCATTAAAAACTTTGAATAATCAATTCTGGTACAAGCATCATCCACCATGCATGATTTGCGAGTCATCAGAAAATCATCTTCAGCAAGAAGTTGATCAATATCATCATCCAGTGAATTAGTATTAACTCAATTGTCTGTTGTTCCCACGCACACGACATACTCTCGTATCAAGAAGTAAATGCACAAAGACTCATTGTAACGCGTGATCATGCTTTCGTCGTCTGTAATTTACAAGATATGAGGCACAGAGGTATACATGTCAGCAAGTCAATGCTACAAAGCAACTTGTGCACTCTACCAAGTTGAGGGCTGATATTAATCATGATTGGCATCATTGATTGGATACGATGTAATAGATAATCTTTGATTATCATAATACATGGAAAGTTCCTCAATTCGGTAACTTTAGGATTTGGCTTTTCAGCTCTTTTATAAAGACACCCTATCTGATCTAAGTCTGTAATGACTTACAGCTGAAGATCAGAGAGGCTATCCCCAGACAACTAATAACATAACGACCCGAAACCTCCGAGTTTTGTACAAATACCCTATCAAACGAAATTACGGTACTAAAACCATATGCCCATGAGGAGTTCATCCACACAACAATTCATTTGATATGTATGTATCAGGCACGCAGTAATAGGTCTACGAAGCCTATCAGCACATCACATAGACTCAGACACACGCCCTATATATTACATTACATTTCTTTAGAATGTGTCAGATCCCCACTGATGTACTATCATTTCCCCTTTTTCTCCAGGAAATCATTTTGGGTTTTTCTAATTTTTATGGGTTTTTGAGGTTTTTCAATATTTTTTGGATTTTTTGAAAATAAATTCTATCTAAAAATGTAAAACATATTTTTGGATTTTTGTATTTTTCTGAAAAGCAATAAAAACTAAACTAAAAAAAAACGATAAACTGAGGTGGTGATCAGTCCTGTTTTTCTTTAATACCGTTAGCTTTAAAAAGATAGTCAAATCTTGATTTGTCAAAAGCCTTGGTAAAAAGATCTGCACGTTGATAATCAGTGTGGATTTTGACCATATCGATCATCTCTCTAGCGTAACAATCACGGAGAAAATGGTATTTGATCCAGATATGTTTAGCCTTCGAGTGATTTACTAAGTCTTTTGTTAATTCAATTGCGGCTTCATTATCACAGTAAATAGGGGTTTTAAGAAATTGCAAACCGTGGTCCACCATCTGTTGTTGTATCCAAAGAAGCTGTGAGCAGCAGCTTGATGCTGAAACCTATTCTGCTTCACATGTGGATAAAGAAACTGCGGTCGGTTTCTTGCACTGCCAGGTCACGAGCCTGCTCCCCATAAACTGGCATCCAGCCATTGTGGATTTGTTGTCCTTGTCACAGCACCCCAATCTGCATCACTAAAGGCGATTAGGTCCAAATTATCATCATTAGGGTACCATAGTCCTCTCGACGGACAACCCTTCAGATATCTAAGGATACGTTTGACAGCTGCAAGATGACTCTATTTCGGCTTCGACTGATAACGTGCACAGAGACATGTAGCAAACATTATATCTGGTCTTGAGGCGGTGAGATACATCAGAGATCCGACGATTGCTCTGTATGTAAATGGGTCAGTTAGCTCCCCCTTAGCGTCAACTCCAATCCCGTGATTAGGTTGTATTGGGGTATCCATCGGCTTCGAATCATCCATCTGGAATCGGCTCAAGACTTCAGAAACGTATTTCGTCTGGTGAATAAAGATCCCCGTTGGTCTTTGTTCCACCTGCAAGCCTAGGAAAAACTGCATCTCTCCCATCGCACTCATCTCGAACTTTTCCTGCATAACACGTTCAAATTCACTGCATAGAAGTTCGTTAGTAGAACCAAATATAATATCGTCAACATAAATCTGGACTAGAAGCAAGTCATCGCCTGTTCGTTTAGTGAACAGTGTGCAATATACCAAACCTCGCTTAAATCCTTTGGAAAGAAGATATGTGCTCAGCTCCTCATACCATTGCCTTGGAGCCTGGTGCAACCCGTAAAGAGCTTTGTTTAGAACGTAGACCTTATCCCGGTGAATAGGATCTTCAAAGCCTGGTGGTTGACCTACGTAAACTTCCTCCTTGACCACACCATAAAGAAACGCGCTCTTAACGTCCATTTGATACACCTTAAATTTCTTATAAGATGCAAACGCTAGAAACATTCGGATAGCTTCTAAGCGTGCAACAGGTGCATAAATCTCGTTGTAATCAATTCCCTCAACTTGATGAAATCCTTGTACAACCAAACGAGCTTTGTTCCTTACGATCACTCCTCTATCATCCTTCTTACATTTGAAAACCCATTTAGTTCCTATCTTCTTTCGTCCTAGGGGTAAATCTGTCAATGTCCACACACCGAGTGTCTGAAACTGTAATAACTCCCCTTGCATAGCCTCTACCCAAGCGTCATCCAAAAGAGCATCCTTGTAAGTCCGCGGCTCAACCTGCTAAACATAAAAAGCAAAAGACCAGTCATTTTGAAAACCTGATTTTTGAATTTTGGCATATAAAGCAAGATTGCCACGGTTTTTCGGTGAGTTAGCATTCCTCAGTTGACCTCTCGTCATCACACTGCTACCAGGATCACCAATAACCTTCTCGATCGGGTGAATTCGATGTATCCTAGATTTCGGATAATCTGGTACTTGTACTCCCGTCTGTGTAGTTAAGTTCTCTATGGAATCCAGATCATTACTCACATTCGATGATGAAGCACCATGTGGATTTGGGTTTACTGGTGGGGTCACTGTAGCATGTTCTAAAATAGCTTCACTTGTAGCATCATCGTCGTCATCTTCAGATTCCGATGAATTAAGAGTTGTGGAAGCTTCTTGGAATACCTCCCTTCAGCTACAGGAGCATTGGCATCATTAGAAGCTGCTTGGGGGTTCACTCTTGGTGCCTTTAACATCACCCACTCTTTTGGTAATTTGAATCCTGGCTTGAGTATATAGCAAGATTTGTCATCAAAGAATACAGAAAACTGCTTATCACATATCTGACTGACACTGAGCAGATTATAATCGATTTGTTTTACATAAGAAATCTTTTCAAAACTCACTACGCCGTTACTTACACTACCCTCCATCGTAATGTAACCACCCTTGTTTCCAGCAAACGCTACATAACCTCCATTAATATTTCTGATATCGAACAGTAGCGAAAGATCCCCTGTCATGTGACCAGAAGCCCCACTGTCAACAATCCAAAGACTGCTCACAGGGCCAGCTGAAGCTCCCTACACATATCAAGTAAAAAGTTAGATTTTTCGGGGGACCCAAGCCTGTTTGGTCTTGGGTCTTTGAACATTGAGTTTCAAAGATTCAGATTTTTCACAAACAGTCTGATTTGAATTGATCTTTTTCTTATCAATTAAATCTTTTTCAGTCTCAGATTTCACATTTTGTTGTGAAGTTGAAACACCTTGAGAACCCTTTGGTGACCAAGATTGTTCAGATCGTTTCAAGATCCGGATTTGAGATTTTGGGGTCTCAACCGGTTTCTTTACTTCGTCTTTGAAAGAAAATTTCTTGGTTACCTTCCCTGATTTAACAGAGACAGGTCCAACTGTTGGTTTGACTGCAGGTTTAATTGGAATCTTTTTCTTGTCAACAGTTGAGTTTACCATAGGTTTCTTAAGTTGTTTTTCAGTTGCAATCCGGTTACGACGATCATATGTCATCGGACGATTATCCCTCTTTTGATAAAAATGGTTTTGATTAAAAACTGGTGCTTGTTGAGGGACAAAACGTCTTTGTTGATAACATTGATTATCGACTGGACGTTGATGTGTGTGCTTCATTTCCCCCTCGTGCCTTTTGTGCCTAACATACAGGCAGTAAGCAAGTAAATGCCCTCTCTCCCCGCATTTATAACACGCACGGTACTCTTCAAAAGTGTTCTTGACATTCGACTTAGAGTATGTAGTGATAGGATATTGATCCTCCACACATTTCCGTCTAAGACTCTCAGGAGCTAGGTCCTTAGAGTAAGTCGGTTCTAGAAACCTGTTTGACTTTTCTTTTGGTTTCTCAAATTCTGTGACATGAACCTTTTGTTCTTTGGGAACATCCAAATAAATTTTCTTTAAGACTTCTAGAGGTACATCATTTGTTCGCTCATGCTTTGGGAACCAAATGGTACTCTCCTGCCAAATTTTCTCAATTTTTGAATAGTTGGCAAATTTAATTGGATATTCTTCATCGGAAATTATCTTATCGGATCCTTCCATCCGATAGAAAACTTTGACAGGTTTGTCACAAGAATCCTTTTTCTCAACAGGCTTAACTGATTGATTCTTTCTATGAGCGTTAGCCATTGGATGCACAATCTGAGATGGTGACACAGGTTCATTTGTTATGATCTGATTTTCAACAGGAATATCACACACCTTCTCAGATTTGCCATCTTCAGAATCAGAATCATCAGTTACAGCAACTACACCTTCATCATTTCCCAACACAGGTCTAACATCATAATTAGGATCTCCCACACTAGAGGTGTTTGACTCGTCATCCGATGTAGAATCAGATTTAACTGAGCTCTCTGGTGTTATTAAATGCAAATTATGGTTTTCAAACAACACTGGAGCTGGGACAGCTTTGTAGTTTGCACTACTAGACTGTGAAGGCTCTTTTATTATATGATCAACAACATAAGCATATGCTTATAACTTTCAAGTTTCTTATTTACTTTTTCTGGAAAGCACTTGATGGTAGCCATTTCAAGTTTTGTATTTTTTAAATCATTGATGTAGTTTTTTATGGCTAGTTGTTTCAAAGATAAAGTCTTTTTCAATTCTGAAACATCTTTCTTATAACCATCAAGCACTTTGTTGAACTCACGTGCTACTTTTTTATACGATTGACAGTTGATTTTAGCACTCTCAAGCTGAACCCTGAGTTGCTTATTCTCCTCTGTCAATCGATCACAATCAAGACAATGTTTTTCACAATTAATATCAGATGAAGATTCAGTACTTACCTGCTTTGGAGGCTCTGTCATTGCCATCAATGCAAAATGTGCTTCATTCCCAGCGAAAAACTTTGAATAATCAATTATGGTACAAGCATCATCCACCATGCATGATTTGCGAGTCATCAGAAAATCAGCTACAACAAGAAGTTGATCAATATCATCATCTAGTGAATTCATACTAGTTTCAGAATCTGAATCGCTCTCCATGTCAGAATAAGCTGAATCATACTGTTCAGGCACCTCAGTAACAGAGTCAAGAATCAAACCAGACTTCTTCTCTGTACAATCATTGCTTTCTTCACTCAACTCCTCGATTTTCACTTCAGACATCTTTTCAGTCACTATTTCCTCTTCAACATCTACCGGCTCATCCAGATTCATCTGCTGTGCAACACAAGCCACATTCCCAGTGGTAATCTCCTCAACACCCAACTGCATCCCTGTCCAATCAAATCCCTCGTCTTTCTGTATCACCAAAGCTTGGTTTTGATTATCTGTTTGGGTTTGTGTGTTTGGTGTAGAAATAGGAATGATTGTTCGGTTTGGATTTTGTGGTGTTTGGTTTTGGTTCTGGTTATGTGTTGTGGTTTGTCTAACAGTGTTATTTTGTGAGGTGTTTTGATGGTTTTGATAGGTATTTTTGTGGTTGAAAGCTTTAAATATTAGGACTTTAGTAAGATACCTGATTTTGAGTTTGATGGTTTTGGTAGTTGGTGTTGAAAGGATTTCTATTCCCCTGCTGTGCTGGTTGTGTGCATTCTCTCTTAAAATGACCTTACCCACCACAATTGAAACAAGTCACTTTGGCTTTGTTGAAGCCATATGTGGTGTTTGGGAAGTAGAAAGATCAGTTCTTCCGGTCTCTCGATGAATTCGGTAGCTCTTCTCATAACACCTGCAAATGCCCATTGGATATCAATGAGCTCCATCTCTTCTTTATCGATCTGTGCGTAGTCTTCACTGGTCAAATTGTTGTTACCAATTTGACTTGCAACTAACCCATTATAAGATGCTACCATAGCTGATACCAATGCTACATGTTGTTGAGCAATCTCAACAGTAACATTGTTTAAGTTCGAGGTCTCCAGCACAATCGGGCTCTGATTTGTTTGACATTGGTTTATTTGCATCGGGTTCATCTGAGGAATGTATGTTTGTTGTTGAGGTTGGTTTAGATTAGCAGAATAACAAGCTGCTTGTTGCATAGGTGAGAATGGTGGGATATAAGTTGTAGTAGGATATGATGGTGGGGTATTTGTTGAGGTTTGAGCAAGGTAGTTGATAGGTGTTTTGGATGGTTCAATATGGTTAGAAACGCACGCGATGTGTGGAGCAACATTTGAACTAGAACTTGAACTAGAAAGGGAAGAAGATGTACCACCATGGTATAATTCTGGATTCTGAGGAATTTGTGCTCTTTTCGCCTTCCTCTTTTCTTCCAACTCCTTATTTTTCAAGTTTCTGGATAAACTCATTAATGGTCCAGTATTGGTCTGCATCCTTTTCCTTCAATACCTCGATGTGTTGATTCCAGTATGGTGGCAACGCATCAGCAAACTTGTCCACCAACTCTGACATAGGTATTCTTATCTCATAGCTTGAAAGCTCAGTGAGTAAATGACAATACCTTGGAATCAACTCCTTTAGCGTCTCATTCCCCATGTAGCTGAAGTTCTCAAACTCTTTTCGAAGTTCCTCCATCCTCAACTTCCTCGTCTTGTCATTCCCATCATGTCGATTCTTTAACATGTCCCATAACTGTTTAGATGTAGTGCAAGACCCAAACTGATGTAATAAATCAGTATTGATGGCCTGGGACAGTTGAGAAAACGCCTTCTTCTCAATAGCAAATTTCTTCTTCTCATCCTCAGCAAGATTCTCTAACGGGATCGGCTCACCCGTGTTCTCCAAGATTGGAGCAACATAGCCCTTAGCAATCATTTGCCAAGCTTCCGTTCCCTCTAATCCCATTCCCTCAAGATGGATCTTGAATTTGGTCTTCCAAGTGTTGTAATCTACCATCTCCATTAGCTTTGGTGGACGGCTTCCACTCCCCGAAGATAAGTCTTGAATAAGAGTTGAAATGGCATTTGTAGTCTGAGAGTGTTCCGCCGCTGCTGCTACTCCCCAATAATCAGCCATCGGTTGTGGTTGTGGTTGTGCAATATGTTGAGGCATAGTGCTAGTCATCCCCATGTAGTTAATCGGTTGTGATGGTTGACTAGACTTTTGAGTAGCTACTGACCAAGGATCCATGGTTGTCTGCTGTTGTGGTGTCGTATTAGGTCGTGGTGTAGTAGGAAAGTTCCACATATTGATCTAAAAATGATTAAACACGAAAAGATTAGAAAAATTTTATAACAGATTCTACGTTCGACCCTTTTGTATGGTCGTGTGGTTGAATGTACAAATTAGTCCAGGTTCGACCGTTTATCAAGGTACGAATTTAGAAAATAACAAACTAAATTCACTTTCGACCGTTTACACCCACGTTCGACCACCCGATTGGTCGAATGTACCAAATATGGTCGAATGAACAAATTAACACTGATAAACTCTAGATTTGACCAAATAACCTTCCACATTCGACCAAATACTCCTTGGTTCGACCAAAACACTCACACTTTCGATCAATCTCCCTAGGTTCGACCCTGCATGATTCAAAAATGGTTATTCTTAGAAAATCAGTTAATTTTGATCAAAATTTTCAAAAGTTGATGAAATTTGATGATTCTAATTAGGTTTTTGTCTCGGATTTGATTTGGAACAAGTTTAACAAAGAGAATTATGAGTTTTATCCATGAAAACAAGCTCAAATAAATTAATTTAACACCAAATTCAGTTTATCAATGAAAAACAGAAAGTTTTGATCAAAATAGGGTCCAAATCAGCTGTAATATTATCAGTTTGTGGTTGTTTGATCCATATGGCTCTGATACCACTTTGTAATTGCGTAGGATCGTTTAAACAACAAAGATAATGATCAAACAAGTTCAATTCAGGTGCGGAATCCCTGAATTGATCACAAAATGATAATAAAACTAGCAAAACACAGAAATCATCATAAACATTCTCATTTCATTCAATAACATAATCAATTACACGTTAAAACGATGTTTATAATGATTAAAAGACGTTTACAGACTTGAAACAAAAACCTAGGGAGGACACAAACAGGGAGGGAAAACAAAATGTCAAAAGTTACATTGCAAAAATCAACTTGACTTTATATAGGCCTGCACATTCGCCCATTTGTGTTGGTCGAATGTGCAGGTTCGACCAAACATGGTGGTCGAATTAAGTTATACATTAAATCTATTTCTACCTTCGACCTCCCTGAGCTCCTTCGACCATATTCATCTACCTTCGACCAGTTAGAAACCACGTTCAACCATCTTAAATCACCTTCGACCATTCGACTGAGAACAAAAACATATGTTATTCGCAATATATGCATCTACACTTGGTCTCTTCAGACAACATTGCAAAACTTTCTTTTTGAAGTTCCCTTGATTCTCTTATTCACAGACAAACAGTTTTTTTTTTTTTTTAAATAAAAGATAAACTTCTCATGGTGCTTGCTGGGTGATGGCTATCACATGGTATACTCTTCTAATGGCTTTCCTTTGTAGCCTGTGACAACCGGCAAATTCCGTACAACGATTAACGTTATTCTAATCATGTTTTCGAAGTAATTAACATGGGTTAAGGTTAAGTAATATATAATGAGTGGTTACGAGTCCTACGATGTCCTTCTCAAAGTTCGTAGAAGCCTTGATGCCCTTAAAGAAAGACTTCGCGTAATTAGTAATGAACTGACGTCAGTGAAAATTTGTCAAATTGGACTAACATAAGGCTAATATATGTAAATATGATGCGTATATACTACTGAAGCAATCGGATGTGATATTGGCTTGGTAAACGACAAAAAACGCAGCGTTTTGGAGAACGCAGAGAGTAACTGACGCTGAAATCAGACATCGAAATGCGTGGTTTTAACCGTTATCAAACTTTCAGAATAATTATTTATTATAAATCATGTTATTTGGTTAGTTTCAAAAGTAAACAGATCGTTTAAATGAATGATAACATGACTGAATCGATTAACGTGGTTTAAACACGTGTCCTGAAAACATGCGTCGGGTGACGGAAATAATAATTAAATTGATCGGTTTAGTGTTGTTTATGAATACGAACAAAACCGACTAATTTTGTAAATTTATTTTGAAGCCTAATAATAAACCGAAGCAAAATTACGTTATAACGAGTTCGTGCACGCGGTGTTCACCTACCAAGAAACCCTAACTATAAAAGGCATCATCTTCCTTCTCCCTTTCATTCCCACCAGCCGCTACACCCCCTCTCTCTCTCTACTCTCTCTCTAAAACCGTAGTCCCTATCCCTCTCTCTTCGATCTCTCCCTCTCCTTTCCGATCACCCTCCCTCTCGTCCCTGTGACAACGACAGCCAACCACCACCAAGCTTGGGTGGTGGCGGTGCAGGTCCTTGGTCCCAAGAACAATCAGAAACGGGTCGGGTTTGTGGTAGTCGACAGGTCTTGATGGCTTTGGACCTGCATATCGGATTAAGGTCAGGTTATGGGTGCAGGTTATTAGGTTTTTGGTGGCGGTTCAAGCTATCGGTGGTGGAAGACGGTGGTCCAACAGTGGTGGTTCAAGGATGGCTCGTCAGGTTTTTTTGGTGGCCGATGGAGTTCTTTTTTTTTTCTGTCCGAATGTAGCACGATCTGGTGGCTGAGGTGATGTTGATGACTGTGGAGGTGGCTTTTGGAGGTGGATGACGAACGGACTGTGGCTCGACCGATGAGGATGGCTCGGCCACAGATCGATTCCGGTTGGTGTTGGTAACTGGTTTGTAGGTTAATTGGTTGTTGTTTCGGGGTTTGCTTGTTGGTTCATGGCCGAAGGTGTAGTTCAGGGCCTCGATGTTGGTCCAGGTTGGTTCAAGCTCCGATCCAGGTTGGTCCCGGGTCAACCTCAGACACGGTGATGGTTCAAGCTTTGGTGTTTTTTTGTTGGTTTGTGGGAGTTTTGAGTCATAGCTCCGGTCAAATTACGGGCCTTGTTTCGGGATCGGTCAACCCCGGTCAAACCGAGGCAACTGAAAGATCTAGTTCGGGTGCAAGGTCTCGTTTTAGATCTGGTCGACGCGGTCAAGCTGCTGGTCAACCTGTCAACTGATCAGTTCGGGTCAACTCATAGATCAAGACGCTCGTGTATGCTTTCAGTATAAAAGCTTCGAGTTTTTATTTATTTTTGTGAAATATATTTATTAATATATAAGTACACAAAATAATAGGTGGTGTTAACTCGCGAAACGAAACGAACCGAAAAGTAATAAACGATAAGTATTTAATTGGATGATTGGTATGATATATTAAAAACGTGACTTGTTTTTGTCGTCAACCTAAATTTTTTGGACTATATGTGTATATATATATATATATATATATATATATATATATAGGGAATCGATAGTTTGAGAACTCACTTGAGTTGTGAGAACCATAGGAACTCATCTAGACCATTGATCTTGATGATCTAATGGTTGAGATCAAATGATGGGAGTTTTTGTCTTGACTTGATTAATAAGTATTTTTTTAATCTAATAAAGTACATTAAGGGGTATTAGGGTAAAAACACCATGTGAGAGAAATAATTAATATAATATCATTTAATATTTTATTCTATTATTAAAATATTCATTTTTAAAGTTGATTTTATTTTTTAAGTAAATTACTTTTAAAAAAACATATTGTAGATTCTGTAAATATACAACACTTTTTAAAAATATTCATTTTTTTAACTTTATTTCATTTAATTTTTATTTTCGTTATTAAAAAAATTCAGTTTTTTAACTTTATTTTATTTTTTAATTAATTTAGTTTTTTTTTAAATTTCATAATTTTGATATGATTTACGCTGCCGTAATTATTTACACCAGTGTAAAACTGGCATACACAACTTTTATAAAAATTACGCTGGTGTAAATAATTACACCAGTGTAAAACTGGCATACATAAACTTTTAGAAAAATTACACTGGTGTAAAAAACCAAACAAACATATGATGAGGATGATTTTACACTGGTGTAATTATTTACACCAGTGTAAATCTACTATACACACAAAAACTACATTCTAATTACACCAGTGTAATTATTTACACCAGCGTAAATCTACCATACACACAAATACTACATTCTAATTACATCAGTGTAAAAACCAAACAAACATCTACATAATCGTATTACACCACTATAACCAACAAAAATGTATTACATCAATGTAAACAACTAAAAAAAACATCTATACACACTACACACCCCATGCTACACATAACTCAAGGGTTTTATACCATTGTGTATTTACCTTTATTAAAAAAAAAAAAAACCATCATCTTCAACATCATCATGTTCTTCCCCATCAAACATCATCTTTCAAACAAACAAAACCAAATGAATAATAATAGTAATAATAAAAACAATAACAAAAACATCATCATCATTTATAAAAAAACAAAACCACACCATTTACATTAGAGTATATATACACTATTTACATTGGTGTAAAATCAAAATAACAAAATATATGTGACTTCTATTTACAAAATCCAAAATTACATTTACAATTATTAGTTTCAAAAAAAAGAATGAAACATCATCCATCTTAAACAGATCCTTAAACCTGTTTTACATCTATGTAAAATACCAAAACGTACCTTCATCTTCATTCTTCTTCACCATCGCCTTCACCTGCTGCTATGAAAAATAACCCCTTCTTCGCCATCGTCTTTCAATGGATAAAGGATACCAAGCAGCCCCTACAAACTGTAAAATAAAGATCAAAACAAGTACGACACGTATGGGAAACAAAGGCCCATCAATAATAATAATAATAATAATAATAATAATAATAATAATAATAATAATAATAATAATAATAATAATAATAATAATAATAATAAAAGATACCAAGCAGCCCCTATATGTTTCGGTGTTTAGGCCGCTAAACTCAAATTCAAGCCCAAAGTAACACCAAGTAATGGTAGGTCTAATAGTAAATGAAGACAAAAAATAACATATCTATCTAACTCATAGCCACGTCAGTAAGAGGTGGCCAAGTCATCAACAAAACACGTGTGAAAAACCAATTGGTGAAACCCCAAGATGTGACGAAACCAGACCAGACCCCATTCTTCTTTAACTCATCGTATTTCCTGGACCTTGATCTGGAACTTTCGAACCCTCATTTGGTCGTTAATTCATTCCTTCAAACTCAACAATATCATGTACCGATATTAACACCCCTAAAACCCACCACAGCCCTAACCACCATCATCGAGCACCATCAACACCACAGCCCTCTGGAAAACCCCATCAGAACCACCATCGTCTGCAAAAATCCCCATCAGAACCACCATCGACCACCAGATCCACCAGATCCACCATCACCCAACCACCATGAGAACCACCATCGTCAGCAAAAAACCCCCTGTTCCTGTTCATCATCGTCTACTTGTTCCTGTTCATCGACCACCAGATCCACCATCACCCGACCACCATGAACACCACAACCACCTCCATCAACCACATGCCCCCTTCGTCAATCGAACACCACCACCACACCTCCTCCCCTTCGTCGGACCATCGAACCACAAACCCACCGGGCAGAAGAATAGAGAGAGAGAAAGAACGAGAGAGAGAGAGAGAGAGAGAGAGAGACGAAGAGAGAGAGCAGAAGAAGAGAGAGAGAGAAAGAACGAGAGAGAGAGCAGAAAAGAGAGAGAAGAAGAGAGAGAGAGAGTAGGTTTTTAAAATGAGAGAGAGAGAGAGAGAGAGAGGAGAGTCTTTGTATTTATATTATTATTATTATTATTATTATTATTATTATTATTATTGGGTGGGGTGGGGTGGGGTGGGGTGGGGTGGGTGGGGTGGGTGGGGTGTTATTATTACTAAAATGTCCTTAACTACTTGTGCATAAAGACTATCTTACCCCTGATTAAACAAATGCAAAAAAATACAATACAGATGATGTGGCAGTTGGTGATTGGTCTATTGGAGTTCTCAAGTTCTCACAACTCAAGTGAGTTCTCAAATGATCCCATTCCTATATATATATATGTATATGTATATAAGTTATCAAAACATGTAAATGTGTTGTTAACGAAAATTGCGGATGAATATATTTTCGTCTTGTGTTTTGAATTGATTTTGGGAAATTGTAGAAAACTTGTGTTGTCTGGTTTGTACAAAAACAGAGGAAACTCTGCCAAAATTTTTATAAAATCCGAAGCGCAACGAATGTGATATTGTTGCATAATTTTGTAAATGAACCTTCCAATTATTTTAAACAAATGATTTTGTCCAAAGTCACGATGTTTTCGACAAATGGTTATTTACAATAACAAAGATAAACGTCGAGCAATACTTCCAAAACTAATATATATAATATTTGTTGGGCGTCAATTAGGGCACGAGGAGGTCAGTCAAAGCTTCGGGCTTTGTTTTCTAGCTAAGCTAGGAAATCATGGTGTGTTCACGTCCCCTTTTTACTGTTTTTGTTTGGAGGAAAGATATGTTTTGACAAAATGTTTTCAAAAGTTAAAACGTGGTAAGTGGCATGATGAGTACTTGGGTTTTATTGTTTATACACCACTCGGGGTGAGTCCTCGCTACTGTAACCATTTACTCGTGTGTTATGTGTGTGTTGAAATCGAGAACCGAAGGAATATTTGGATAGCGCTATTGGTGCGTGACAAGGCCACCCCTAATCGATAGCTTCAATTATGCAACTGTGTATTCCAGGGGTGCACGTATTCTGAACTAAGTTGTTATTTACCGAGAAACAACTTCTGCTCGCGGGGCATTATTATTAGTCTTGGTTTGGTTATGGGCTCAAGGGATTGCTCGTCATAGTTTGTAGGAGTTAGCTACTTTTACAAAGGTCACTGCTGGTGTTCTTTCCGCAAATGTATTGTTGTTAAAATGTTGTTGATAAATGTGGTTGTTATGGAACAAAAACCTGTGAACTCACCAATATTTTATATATTGACGTCTTTTTAAACATATCTTTCAGGTAACTAAGTGTTGAACAGGTATGCGGCTAGTACGGTGGAATTTGGGATATCGGACACTGGTTGGGGGTTCCATCTATAGTTACCATCTGGTTGGGACATAAACGGAAACACCCCATGTTGGAACTTAATGTTTGTTGTATTATGTAATGATTGAAACAAGGTATTTCTTTTTGACATCTTAATGAACTGATATTTTCTAATTAAATATAGTTTGTGTTAATCTTGACTTTGATATGCTTTCTAGCGTTGCGCCACGTGTTTCCGACATTGGCGTGGTGTGACAGAAGTGGTATCTGAGCCAAGGTTATAGTGAATGAAGAAACACGGGTCCTAGATTGTCTGACAGGAGACAATCTGAGGGGTGATTCTACGGTATTTTGTAAAGAGGGTGTGTTTATAAAATACGTGAGGGTCTAAGAACAAGACCAAGGAGTTTAGGAGACTACCGATTAGAAGAGCCGAGCCTCTAATGGTTAGTAAAATAAACAAAGGGTTGAAGAAGGTACGAAAGAGTTCGTATTCTCCTTGAGTGAAAGTATGTGTGATATTAGATGCCAACAAAAGGAGAAGGGACTCCTCCTTTTATAGTACCTGAATATCATACTTTCTCAGCCCATCCTCTACCCTTAATGAGGCCCGACCCAGGTAGAGGTGTCTCCATTGTAACACCCCAACCGATGGCGGAAACATCGGGATGTCACGTATTGATGATTGTTCAGTAGCTCATGGTGAATAATAAATTTCATTAAATGATTTAAATAAATTACATACAATTGTTCTAAGAATTTGTACATCTCAAAATGAAAAATACTAGCTACACATCTTCAAACATTAACTCAAATCTTCAAGCAAATATAACCTGAAACATGTTAAGTTTGAAAATATTTTGGGTCAACAAAAGTTGGTGAGAATTACATAGGTTTGAATATTGAATAAAAACTTGTACAATTCGAATGTCATGGCAAGGGGTAAATCTGCGGTCTGTTTCTTGCACTGCCAGGTCACGAGCCTGCTCCCCATAAACTGGCATCCAACCGTTGTGGATTTGTTGTCCTTGTCACAGCACCCCAATCTGCATCACTAAAGGCGATTAGGTCCAAATTATCATCATTAGAGTACCATAGTCCTCTCGACGGACAACCCTTCAGATATCTAAGGATACGTTTGACAGCTGCAAGATGACTCTATTTCAGCTTTGACTGATAACGTGCACAGAGACATGTAGCAAACATTATATCTGGTCTTGAGGCGGTGAGATACATCAGAGATCCGACGATTGCTCTGTATGTAAATGGGTCAGTTAGCTCCCCCTTAGCGTCAACTCCAATCCCTTGATTAGGTTGTATTGGGGTATCCATCGGCTTCGAATCATCCATCTGGAATCGGCTAATGACTTCAGAAACGTATTTCGTCTGGTGAATAAAGATCCCCGTTGGTCTTTGTTCCACCTGCAAGCCTAGGAAAAACTGCATCTCTCCCATCGCGCTCATCTCGAACTTTTCCTGCATAACACGTTCAAATTCTCTGCATAGAAGTTCGTTAGTAGAACCAAATATAATATCGTCAATATAAATCTGGACTAGAAGCAAGTCATCGCCTGTTCGTTTAGTGAACAGTGTGCAATATACCAAACCTCGCTTAAATCCTTTGGAAAGAAGATATGTGCTCAGCTCCTCATACCATTGCCTTGGAGCCTGGTGCAACCCGTAAAGAGCTTTGTTTAGAACGTAGACCTTATCCCGGTGAATAGGATCTTCAAAGCCTAGTGGTTGACCTACGTAAACTTCCTCCTTGACCACACCATAAAGAAACGCGCTCTTAACGTCCATTTGATACACCTTAAATTTCTTATAAGATGCAAACGCTAGAAACATTCGGATAGCTTCTAAGCGTGCAACAGGTGCATAAATCTCGTTGTAATCAATTCCCTCAACTTGATGAAATCCTTGTACAACCAAACGAGCTTTGTTCCTTACGATCACTCCTCTATCATCCTTCTTACATTTGAAAACCCATTTAGTTCCTATCTTCTTTCGTCCTAGGGGTAAATCTGTCAATGTCCACACACCGAGTTTCTGAAACTGTAATAACTCCCCTTGCCTAGCCTCTACCCAAGCGTCATCCAAAAGAGCGTCCTTGTAAGTCCGCGACTCAACCTGCTAAACATAAAAAGCAAAAGACCAGTTATTTTGAAAACCTGATTTTTGAATTTTGGCATATAAAGCAAGATTGCCAAGGTTTTTCGGTGAGTTAGCATTCCTCAGTTGACCTCTCGTCATCACACTGCTACCAGGATCACCAATAACCTGCTCGATCGGGTGAATTCGAGGTATCCGAGATTTCGGATAATCTGGTACTTGTACTCCCGTCTGAGTAGATAAGTTCTCTATGGAATCCAGATCATTACCCACATTCGATGATGAAGCACCATGTGGATTTGGGTTTACTGGTGGGGTCACTGTAGCATGTTCTAAAAGAGCTTCACTTGTAGCATCATCGTCGTCATCTTCAGATTCCGATGAATTAAGAGTTGTGGAAGCTTCTTGGAATACCTCTTCTTCAGCTACAGGAGCATTGGCATCATTAGAAGCTGCTTGGGGGTTCACGGTGATCGGACGCACCATTGGTGACGTCACTGCGTTTTCGACCTCGTAATATTATCGTAATACAACTTCTTCAACCATGCTATCTAGATTGAATGATTCAAAGAAATCTTTGTAATCAAGCATCCAGTCTGGACCACTTCCCTATACATTCTGAGTATACCATTGCACTTCAACGTTAGCCCACTCTTCGACTTGACGAGTTCGTTTGTTGAATACCCGTTTGAGCGGGGTTGCATATCCAACAAAATATCCTTCTTCAGCCTTCGGTGTGAACTTCTCAGATGGATTAAGCATTGTACATGGGGCTCCAAACAGTTCTAGATACTCTAAGTTCGGCTTTCGATGATTCAACAGCTCATAAGAAGTTTTGCCAAACTTCTTCACTGTTAAAACACGATTAAGAGTATAACAAGCTGCGTAAATTGCTTCGTTCCAAAACATTACTGGAAGGTTGGAGTCCGCAAGCATTGTTCTCGCCGTTTCTATTAGAGTCCTGTTTTTGCGTTCGGCGACACCGTTCTGATGAGGGGTATACGGAGCGTTGTATTCATGATGAATTCCTTTGTTTTCACAAAGATCGTCCATCTGTGCATTCTTAAACTCTGTCCCATTATAACTCCTAATTCTCTTGATCTTGAGACCATAGATATTTTCCAATCGAGTGAACAGAACTTTCAAATTATCAAATGTGTCGCTCTTATGGTGCAAGCACATAACCCATGAAAATCTGGAATAGTCATCAGTCACCACAAGACAATACAATTCACCTGCATGACTTTTACGCTTGACCGGTCCGAACAGATCCATGTGCAAACGTTCAAGTGGCAGTTCAACCGAATTGACTTTCTTTGGCATATGGGATTGCTTGTGCTGCTTACCCTTTTTGCAACTCACACACTTGTCATTTAAATGAACATGTTTAACATTTACGCCTGTGACAAGTTCATTCTTCACCAATTGATTCATCTTTCGTAGGTGAATGTGTCCCATCCTCCTATGCCACATGATTGATTCCTTTTCAGTAGCCTTATAGAGAAAACACGTGACTTGGCCTTGTGTAGTCATTGCTTTAGACATGTCGAGAATGTACAAATTGTTCACTCTTGGTGCCTTTAACATCACCCACTCTTTTGGTAATTCGAATCCTGGCTTGAGTATATAGCAAGATTTGTCATCAAAGAATACAGAAAACTGCTTATCACATATCTGACTGACACTGAGCAGATTATAATCGATTTGTTTTACATAAGAAATCTTTTCAAAACTCACTACGCCGTTACTTACACTACCCTCCATCGTAATGTAACCACCTTTGTTTCCAGCAAACGCTACATAACCTCCATTAATATTTTTGATATCGAACAGTAGCGAAAGATCCCCTGTCATGTGACCAGAAGCCCCACTGTCAACAATCCAAAGACTGCTCACAGGGCCAGCTGAAGCTCCCTACACATATCAAGTAAAAAGTTAGATTTTTCGGGGGACCCAAGCCTGTTTGGTCTTGGGTCTTTGAACATTGAGTTTCAAAGATTCAGATTTTTCACAAACAGTCTGATTTGAATTGATCTTTTTCTTATCAATTAAATCTTTTTCAGTCTCAGATTTCACATTTTGTTGTGAAGTTGAAACACCTTGAGAACCCTTTGGTGACCAAGATTGTTCAGATCGTTTCAAGATCCGGATTTGAGATTTTGGGGTCTCAACCGGTTTCTTTACTTCGTCTTTGAAAGAAACTTTCTTGGTTACCTTCCCTGATTTAACAGAGACAGGTCCAACTGTTGGTTTGACTGCAGGTTTAATTGGAATCTTTTTCTTGTCAACAGTTGAGTTTACCATAGGTTTCTTAAGTTGTTTTTCAGTTGCAATCCTGTTACGACGATCATATGTCATCGGACGATTATCCCTCTTTTGATAAAAACGGTTTTGATTAAAAACTGGTGCTTGTTGAGGGACAAAACGTCTTTGTTGATAACATTGATTATCGACTGGACGTTGATGTGTGTGCTTCATTTCCCCCTCGTGCCTTTTGTGCCTAACATACAGGCAGTAAGCAAGTAAATGCCCTCTCTCCCCGCATTTATAACACGCACGGTACTCTTCAAAAGTGTTCTTGACATTCGACTTAGAGTATGTAGTGATAGGATATTGATCCTCCACACATTTCCGTCTAAGACTCTCAGGAGCTGGGTCCTTAGAGTAAGTCGGTTCAAGAAACCTGTTTGACTTTTCTTTTGGTTTCTCAAATTCTGTGACATGAACCTTTTGTTCTTTGGGAACATCCAAATAAATTTTCTTTAAGACTTCTAGAGGTACATCATTTGTTCGCTCATGCTTTGGGAACCAAATGGTACTCTCCTGCCAAATTTTCTCAATTTTTGAATAGTTGGCAAATTTAATTGGATATTCTACATCGGAAATTATCTTATCGGATCCTTCCATCCGATAGAAAACTTTGATAGGTTTGTCACAAGAATTCTTTTTCTCAACAGGCTTAACTGATTGATTCTTTCTATGAGCGTTAGCCATTGGATGCACAATCTGAGATGGTGACACAGGTTCATTTGTTATGATGTGATTTTCAACAGGAATATCACACACCTTCTGAGATTTGCCATCTTCAGAATCAGAATCATCAATTACAACAACTACACCTTCATCATTTCCCAACACAGGTCTAACATCAGAATTAGGATCTCCCACACTAGAGGTGTTTGACTCGTCATCCGATGTAGAATCAGATTTAACTGAGCTCTCTGGTGTTATTAAATGCCAATTACGGCCTTCAAACAACACTGGAGCTGGGACAGCTTTGTAGTTTGCACTACTAGACTGTGAAGGCTCTTCTATTATATGATTAACAACATAAGCAATATGCTTATAACTTTCAAGTTTCTAATTCACTTTTTCTGGAAAGCACTTGATGGTAGCCATTTCAAGTTTTGTATTTTCTAAATCATTGATGTAATTGTTTATGGCTAGTTGTTTCAAAGATAAAGTCTTTTTAAATTCTGAAACATCTTTCTTATAACCATCAAGCACTTTGTTGAACTCACGTGCTACTTTTTTATACGATTGACAGTTGATTTTAGCACTCTCAAGTTGAACCCTGAGTTGCTTATTCTCCTCTGTCAATCGATCACAATCAAGACAATGTTTTTCACAATTAATATCAGATGAAGATTCAGTACTTACCTGCTTTGGAGGCTCTGTCATTGCCATAAACGCAAAATGTGCTTCCTTCCCAGCGAAAAACTTTGAATAATCAATTCTGGTACAAGCATCATCCACCATGCATGATTTGCGAGTCATTAGAAAATCAGCTACAACAAGAAGTTGATCAATATCATCATCTAGTGAATTCATACTAGTTTCAGAATCTGAATCGCTCTCTATGTCAGAATAAGCTGAATCATACTATTCAGGCACCTCAGTAACAGAGTCAAGAATCAAACCAGACTTCTTCTCTGTACAATCATTGCTTTCTTCACTCAACTCCTCGATTTTCACTTCAGACATCTTTTCAGTCACTATTTCCTCTTCAACATCTACCGGCTCATCCAGATTCATCTGCTGTGCAACACAAGCCACATTCCCAGTGGTAATCTCCTCAACACCAAACTGCATCCCTGTCCAATCAAATCCCTCGTCTTTCTGTATCACCAAAGCTTGGTTTTGATTATCTGTTTGGGTTTGTGTGTTTGGTGTAGAAATAGGAATGATTGTTCGGTTTGGATTTTGTGGTGTTTGGTTTTGGTTCTGGTTCTGTGTTGTGGTTTGTCTAACAGTGTCATTTTGTGAGGTGTTTTGATGGTTTTTGTGATACCCCGCAAATTCAGGTTCTCACTTTAACTAAACTCTAGTTACGTTCCTTGCATTATACTTAACTAGGGTTAACTAGATAGGATATAGGTGCATTGTTGTGAGTTGATATCGGGTACATGATTAGTGAACCTCGGACGTTGGTGAATAACGAACTTATGTGTCTCTGTGATATTTGATGAACTTATGTGAAAACCATACGTGATTATGTGAACCTAAACCGAATATGTTAATAAAAATCACTAAAAGTGAAGTATGAGGTTGATTAGGGTCTTAACGCATGGGGTTGCACTTGTTACGGTCCGAAATAACGAAAACGTCAAAGGATAACGCGTCGGGTGACGAAACGGGACACGAACGAGGGCCTCGGGCCTGTGAGCGGCCGCTCACAGGGCCCGAGCGGCCGCTCGCTCGTGTCTGACGGGTTTAAACCGCCTTAAACTCCTATTTAAGCATCCTTAACCCCCATGCAACCCCTAAACTCAACCCTAATCGCCCCCTTACTGCCCCACACGAAATATTAACCCTAAAGCTCCTGCTAAGGCTCAAGATCATCAATTGGGAAGCTCCAAAGGCGCACGATTGATCGAATCGAAGAGCCAAGGGTATAATCTTTGATTTCCTTACGCTTCTATCTTGTGTTTTTGTTATAAAAATCATGTAACAAAGTTTGTCCAGGTCTGAAAGTTTTTAATAATCATTAAAACATGAAGTTTTTGAAGATTAAACGGATCAAACATAATAATGAAGGATTAGTAACATCATAGGATACTTGTTGCGCAAGTTATTGATGTTTTGGTCTTTAAAGTTGTGATCTTTGCATGTTTAGTAGTAGAATATGATCATAATAAGTAATAGGGATGTTTGGTAATGATTATTGATGTTTATTGATTGTTTTTATGCACACGGTAGTCGATTAAAGTATGATTTAGGCGAAACTAAAATCTGGACAGAACGATTAGACGAACTTGTAGGGGCTGTAACACGGCCTTACATAATGATTTTGGTATTTTCTTTGCATAGTTGAGTCACACTAGGTCTTAGCTTTTCATAATGGGTAAAATCAAGTGTTTTGGACGTCGGTTGAATCGTTTTTTGGAATTTTCATTGAAAATAGGTCAGGTCAGAATTTCGGGTATCAAACTAAGTCAACTTTGGAACATCATAACTCAAGTTTTATAAAGAGTTGAGTTGTGAAGTTTTTACAGAAGGTTAATATTGGAGTAATATGAGTTTTCCAAGTGGATTCATCCCGTTTGGATGAATACACAATTTTTGGGAATTTATCTACCAAACTGACCTGTTAGGAAGGTTTTCTGAACATAGCTGAATTAGACGAATTTTAATTTTTTTTGTTTGGATTTAAGACAAAACAAAAATACGTATTGTTGAGTAAATCCAATAGAAAATTCAGTAAAAATTTGGGAGGATAACTCACGGATTTACTATTTTAAATAAACTCGTTTTGGTGGCGCACAATCTGTCCTGAAAACACAGATTGTGTATTATGTGCTTATGTGATTAATTGAGGTCTTAAATGGTATGGAATTGACATGTAACCGAAGTACACTTGTTTGAGAGACATACGAAATGAAGAATCTAATTGTAACCAATACATTCACCAACGAGTCCGTAGAGTTTACTATTGCATGTAGAGTCACTAGGCGTCACATACACACTTTTGAACGTTTAAAACGCCTTGGACAAACGAGTTATATGGTGTAATGATATTACGCCTATACTCACATAGTGACACTGTTATTAGGGTGTCGGTAGCATATTTTACTTGCGGTTCGGATTTCTTTTGCTTCCACGTTAAGGTGAGTTTCACTACTCTTTTTCTCAAAAGCATGCGTCTCAGGTTGAGACAACTTACTTAACTTTTCTAGTCCAGTTTGGGACTACTCAGGATTTGACTCCTTGTGTGGTTCGGGTTTTGACTCCTTGTGTGGGTCGGGTTTTGACTCCTTGTGTGGGTCGGGTTTTACGATTCCTTGTGTGGATCGGGTTTTCGGTCAGTTTAAAACTTATTGGTCCTTTGTAATCTAAACACTCTATCATTTAAAGTCCTTGCATATTATTGGGTTAATCGCTGGAGGCGAGCGGGGTATTAGTTGATAGCGCTATTAGGTTGATGCAGCAACCTCATGTCTGAGGTGCTTGAGGCACGGGCATGAACTTCTGACCACAATTTCCGACTGGTGTTGATAGACGCCAGTCATTGAGGCAAATAACTATTTTCCTGAAGGTTTCCCTATAATCTTGTTTAGTTACATTGAGTGGGCTAGCTACCCCTAACACACTTAAACTGACAACTCTTTAACTTTTTGGTCTGGAGGACCTACGCTTTCATTTAGTTACGTGGTTTTGGGAACCAGCACAATTACATACTCAATTACTTTACTTTGTGAACTCACCAGCTTTGTGTTGACATACGATTTACATGCTTTTGCAGGTAGTTAGCTTCCGATGTCAGGATTAGAAAGCATTGTACACTTCACTGCATTTGGGGTCTCGGGCATACACATAGATTACATATTATGCTTTCGTATGGTTTCAATTTGGGCGCGTTGTTTTGCGCATGGTTTTAAAAAGGGTTTAAATTTGGTTTACGCTTCCGCAGCTTAACTAAACTTGGTTTTTGAAAACGAACTAAATGGGTTGGGCATTTAGAGTTCGTTCCTGTGACTTATGGCTATGGGATCCTGGTTTGTCATGCGCCTCACGGTATAAACTCCGCAGTGGAAATTTGAGGGTGTGACAGATTGGTATCAGAGCCATTGGTTATAGTGAACTAGGACTGCATGTTGAGTCTAGTCTATAATCATCATAGCGTAAGTACACTCACAATTTAAGTGCACAACTAGCTTTTAGCTATATATATCTACAACATATGATTTTGGGAGATTTGTTATCTTCTAATTCTAGACTTAATTCTGAACACGTCAATGGTGGGAACCTAGGGTTACACCAGGTGGCGCATTGCTGGGAGTAATATCCCAACTAACCTCATGGACGAGGAGACAACAATAGTACAAGGGAGGGAGCCCTTGCGAGCGTTGTGACGCACGTACACAGGAAGCTGCACGATGTGCATGACTTGGTACCATTAAATCAACTATGAACGAATTCGAATGCTGAGACTTATCTTTTGTCACTTAGCAAGGGGACAATTAGTTTCTGTTCCTTGTTACTTGATCCTTCTTACTCCCATTCGAAACACAGATGGGACTGGGTTACGCATATAGAACTTATTTCTTACCTTAGTACCTTACGCCTAGTATGAGCGGGCGAACGTATGACTGCATATCCTTGTTTTCTCATGAGCATATGGTAGGTTCAGGGGAACACATTTGATTGGGGCTTGTTACACACACTCTTGGGGAGTTATGTAAAGCCTGCGACGTAGTGCAACATCACAAGGGAAGATGAAATCTACTAATGGCTGATAGCCACGATTGGAGGAACGAGTGGTACAGCTTACCACTAAACGGGTTTACATAGGACTAGAGAAGGAGATTGGACGTGATGAGAACCATATAACACTGACACTAAGAAAGAGGAGGAAGAAGGGGAACCTGAGCAGGACGAGCATATGGCAGTGAAGATGTAGGCTCTACTATCTAGACGGAGCGTGACGACGATTGGCTCTTACCTTTTCTTACCTGTATTTTCTTTTCTTTTTCCCTTGTTAACTTAGATAAGACTGAGTTTTTATGATCAACGATAAGGTGGTGGAGGCCCTCGCATCTTCCAAGCTAGTAAAGATCTATTTTGCTAAATCGTTCTTTTCCTCTGACTTCCACATTTAAACTTTCTTATTCCTCGAACGCACATGTCACAACAACAATCTGCCATTATATCTTCAAGCCTTTTATTGATCGTAATCCTCGACAACTCCAACGGAACTGAAGGCGACCGTCTGCTTTCTGCGATAGTGTAAGTCTCTGCCATATGCATTGGCCCCAGGCTGGATGGGGTAATGTATGCTACATGCACACTCGATGAGTTACAAATACCTGGAAGGAGAACGTAACACCCTGTGGTGAAATCTAGAAATTTGGTTATATAAAGACGGATGGGTCTGAGATCGACGCCTACACTACCAAGCTACAGGAGATAGCTACTATAGGCTCAAATCTATTTAACCTACCTTCAAATGGATCGAACTTTATACCGAAAGGGTGGGCCCCTCATATTCATGGCTTGGCCACTGCAGCTCACCTACAAATCTTTCACTTGACTCGCAAACTCACTGACGAGGCTGCCGACCATGGTACTTTTCCGAAGCATGGTGCTTCATTTTCTACTTCTAGTGATAACAAGAGGACGTGGGATAGTGTGAGGTATAAGTCCTGCAACAACAACAATCATAATGGTAGCAACAACAACGGGAGCTCGGGGAAAGAGCATTTGTGATTGACCTCGGGGAAGCTAGGACTGTTAACAACGTCGTGATGGGTACGTGTTCCTTGAACGACACTCTTGCTTCTATCTTATATGATGCGATGCAGACTATAGTTTTGTGTTATCAAAACTTAGCAAACAACTAGGGATGGTTCCTACTCTTCTTGATACCCCGTACACCGTAGAGTTAGCTGATGGAAAGCCTGTTGAGGTAACCCATATTCATCGTGACTGTAAGCTCGAGTTGGATGGGCAATCGTTTGCCATCAACATTCAACCTGTCACCCTTGGGAGCATTGATCTCGTGGTTGGCATGGACTGGTTGTCCAAGAAACATGCTGAAATTTTCTATCAGGAGAAGATTGTTCATATTCCCTCCCAAGTAGAGAACTTTTATCTATTCAGGGTGATCGGGGTGGTGCCAAGGTGGGCATCATCTCCTTCTTGAAAGCCCAGAGGTGTATCCGTAGGGGCTGTCCAACCATTTTGGCTAACATATCTGACACTCGAGCTGAAACTGAAACTAAGATTGAGGACACCCTAATGGTCCGAGATTTCCCAGATATATCCCCAGAGGAACCACCTGGACTTCCACCTGTTTGTCAAGTGGAGTTTCAAATTGATCTTGTACCTAGAGCAGCTCCAGTTGCACACGCACCATATCGCCTAGCACCAGGCGAACTTCAAGAACTATCTACCCAACTCCAAGAGCTATTGGATAGGGGTTTCATTAGACCTAGTTCTTCGCCATGGGGAGCTCTAGTTCTGTTTGTTAAGAAGAAAGACGGGAGCTTTCGCATGTGCATAGATTACCAGGAGTTGAACAAAGTGACGATTAAGAATCGTTACCCTTTTGCCTCGTATTGATGACTTGTTTGACCAACTGCAAGGGTCGAGTTCCTATTCTAAGATTGACTTGAGGTCAGGATACCATCAGCTGAGGGTCCGAGAGGAGGATGTGGCATAGACGGCCTTTCGAACTCGTTATGGACATTATGTGTTTTTAGTGATGCCATTTGGGCTAAATAATGCACCGGCGGTGTTCATGGATCTAATGAACCGTGTGTGCAAGCCCTATTTGGACAAATTCGTCATAGTGTTCATAGATGACATATTGATTTATTCCAAGAGTAAGGAAGAGCACGAGCAACACCTGCGGTTAATCTTGGAACTATTGAGAAATGAGCAGTTATATGCAAAATTCTCTAAGTGTGATTTTTGGATTCGAGAAGTCCAATTTCTTGGGCATGTGGTTAACGAGGCAGGGATACACGTTGACCCCGCCAAGAGTGACGCCATCAGAAAGTGGGAGGCTCCTAGGACCCCTACTGAGGTGCGCCAAATTCCTTGATCTTGCGGGATATTATCGCAGATTCATTGAGGGATTCTCTAAGATCACTCGTCCCCTCACTGCTTTGACACAGAAGGGTATTACTTACATGTGGGGAGATGCCCAAGAATCTGCTTTTCAAATTGTTTAAGGCAAAGTTCTGCAGCGCACCAATACTATCGCTACCTGAGGGAACAGAGGACTTTGTGGTGTACTGTGATGCGTCTATCCAAAGGTTAGGATGTGTGCTAACACAGTGTGATAAGGTGATCGCGTGTGCTTCACGTCAATTGAAGGTTCATGAGAAGAATTACACCACCCATGACTTAGAACTGGGAGTAGTGGTCTTTGCTCTACAAATCTGGAGGCATTACCTCTATAGGACAAAGTGTATGATCTACACTGACCATAAGAGCCCCCAACACATATTCGATCAGAAGGAGCTGAACATGCGACAGCGTCGATGGGTCGAGCTTCTGAATGATTATGACCGTGCCATCAAATTTCATCCAGGGAAAGCTAATGTAGTAGCTGATGCCCTCAATTGTAAGGAAACGAAACCCAGAAGAGTGCGAGCCTTACAACTCACCATCCATCCTAATCTTCCTGATAAGGTAAGCCCATGGCGAGGCTTGAAAGAAGAAAACATCGGGCTTGAAATCCTACATGGTGCTAATAAGCACTTAGAACTAAAAACGGATGGTCAGCAGTACTTCATGGATCGAGTCTGGATACCACGATTTGGGATCTCAGACAACTGGTGCTTGATGAAGCACATACCTCTCGCTATTCAGTGCATCCTGGTTCGGACAAGATGTTCCAAGATCTTAAGACTCTTTACTGGTGGCCAAACATGAAAGCTGAGATAGTCACTCATGTTAGTAAGTGCTTGACTTGTGTGAAGGTTAAGATTGAATATCAAAAACCTTCAGGCCTACTCACTGGAGAAACTGGCGAACCTTTGCATTAAGGAGATAGTCTCTAGGCATGGGGTGCCTACTTCCATTATATCTGATCGCGACAGGCGATTCACTTCTCGTTTCTGGACTACTCTCCAAGATGCTTTAGGAACTCGTCTTGATATGAGCACAGCCTATCACCCGCAGACGGATGGACAGAGCGAACGTACCACCCAAACATTAGAGTATCTGCTACGAGCGTGCGTGGTGGACTTTGGCAATAATTGGGATAAGCACTTGCCCTTGATCGAATTCTCTTACAACAACAGTTACCACACTTCGATACAGTGTGCGCCTTTTGAGGAACTGTACGGGCGCAAGTGTAGGTCTCCCATCTGTTGGACTGAGGTTGGGGATAGCCAACTAACAGGTCCCGAACTCGTGCACGAAACTTCTGAGAAGATAGTGCAAATTAGAAACCGGATGGCTGCTGCTCGGGATCGACAGAAAAGTTATGCTGATAAACGTAGAAAACCCTTGGAGTTCCAGGTTGGGGACAAGGTTTTGTTAAAGGTTTCACGTTGGAAAGGAATGATACGCTTTGGGAAACGTGGGAAGTTGAACCCACGATACGTTGGAACTTTCGAGACTGTTAAAAGGATTGTTCCAGTAGCTTACTAGTTAAATCTACCAGATGAACTCAGTGGAGTGCACAATGTGTTCCACGTCTCGAACTTGAAGAAATGCTTATCGGATACGACACTGGTAGTGCCACTGGAGGAGATCCAGGTGGACGATCAGCTACGGTTCGTGGAAGAACCAGTGGAGATTCTTGAGCAGGGCGTCAAGAAACTCAGGCAAAGCACTATACCTATTGTTAAGGTACGGTGGAATTCCCGTCTAGGACCGGAATACACGTGGGAGCGCAGAGATCAGATGTGACTCAAATACCCACACCTCTTTACTGAACCTGAACCTGTACATAGATCAAATGCCGAACATAAAGCAGCTCGCTCGAAGTGAATTTCAGGGCGAAATTCCTTTCAACTTGGGGATGATGTGACATCCGGGAACCAAGTGTACACATTCCTAGCTGGCTTTACTGTTTACTTGCTGAATTTCGGGACGAAATTCTTTTCAACTTGGGGATGATGTGATACCCCGCAAATTCAGGTTCTCACTTTAACTAAACTCTAGTTACGTTCCTTGCATTATACTTAACTAGGGTTAACTAGATAGGATATAGGTGCATTGTTGTGAGTTGATATCGGGTACATGATTAGTGAACCTCGGACGTTGGTGAATAACGAACTTATGAGTCTCTGTGATATTTGATGAACTTATGTGAAAACCATACGTGATTATGTGAACCTAAACCGAATATGTTAATAAAAATCACTAAAAGTGAAGTATGAGGTTGATTAGGGTCTTAACGCATGGGGTTGCACTTGTTACGGTCCGAAATAACGAAACCGTCAAAGGATAACGCGTCGGGTGACGAAACGGGACATGAACGAGGGCCTCGGGCCTGTGAGCGGCTGCTCACAGGGCCCAAGCGGCCGCTCGCTCGTGTCTGACGGGTTTAAACCGCCTTAAACTCCTATTTATGCATCCTTAACCCCCATGCAACCCCTAAACTCAACCCTAATCGCCCCCTTACTGCCCCACACGAAATATTAACCCTAAAGCTCCTGCTAAGGCTCAAGATCATCAATTGGGAAGCTCCAAAGGCGCACGGTTGATCGAATCGAAGAGCCAAGGATATAATCTTTGATTTCCTTACGCTTCTATCTTGTGTTTTTGTTATAAAAATCATGTAACAAAGTTTGTCCAGGTCTGAAAGTTTTTAATAATCATTAAAACATGAAGTTTTTGAAGATTAAACGGATCAAACATAATAATAAACGATTAGTAACATCATAGGATACTTGTTGCGCAAGTTATTGATGTTTTGGTCTTTAAAGCTGTGATCTTTGCATGTTTAGTAATATAATCTGATCATAATAATTACTAGGGATGTTTGGTAATGATGATTGATGTTTATTGATTGTTTTTATGCACACGGTAGTCGCTTAAAGTATGATTTAGGCGAAACTAAAATCTGGACAGAATGCTTAGACGAACTTGTAGGGGCTGTAACACGGCCTTACATAATGAGTTTGGTATTTTCTTTGCATGGTTGAGTCACACTTGGTCTTAGCTTTTCATAATGGGTAAAATCAAGTGTTTTGGACGTCGGTTGAGTCGTTTTTGGAGTTTTCATTGAAAATAGGTCAGGTCAGAATTTCGGGTATTGTTGAGTAAATCCCAAAGAAAATTCAGTAAAAGTTTGGGAGGATAACTCACTGATTTACTATTTTAAATAAATTCGTTTTGGTGGCGCACAATCTATCCTGAAAACACAGATTGTGTATTATGTGCTTATGTGATTAATTGTGGTCTTAAATGGTATGGAATTGACATGTAACCGAAGTACACTTGTTTGAGACACATACGGAATGAAGAAACTAATTGTAACCAATACATTCACCAACGAGTCCGTAGGGTTTACTATTGCATGTTGAGTCACTAGGCGTCACATACACACTTTTGAACATTTAAAACGCCTTGGACAAACGAGTTATATGGTGTAATGATATTACGCCTATACTCACATAGTGAAACTGTTATTAGGGTGTCGGTAGCATATTTTACTTGCGGTTCGGATTTCTTTTGCTTCCACGTTAAGGTGAGTTTCACTACTCTTTTTCTCAAAAGCATGCGTCTCAGGTTGAGACAACTTACTTAACTTTTCTAGTCCAGTTTGGGACTACTCAAGATTTGACTCCTTTTGTGGGTCGGGTTTTGACTCCATGTGTGGGTCGGGTTTTACGATTCCTTGTGTGGATCGGGTTTTCGGTCAGTTTAAAACTTATTGGTCCTTTGTAATCTAAACACTCTATCATTTAAAGTCCTTGCATATTATTGGGTTAATCGCTGGAGGCGAGCGGGGTATTAGTTGATAGCGCTATTAGGTTGATGCAGCAACCTCATGTCTGAGGTACTTGAGGCACGGGCATGAACTTCTGACCACAATTTCCGACTGGTGTTGATAGACGCCAGTCATTGAGGCAAATAACTATTTTCCTGAAGGTTTCCCAATAATCTTGTTTAGTTACATTGAGTGGGCTAGCTACCCCTGACACACTTAAACTGACAACTCTTTAACTTGTTGGTCTGGAGGACCTACGCTTTCATTTAGTTACGTGGTTTTGGGAACCAGCGCAATTACATACTCAATTACCTTACTTTGTGAACTCACCAGCTTTGTGTTGACATACGATTTTCATGCTTTTGCAGGTAGTTAGCTTCCGGTGTCAGGATTAGAAAGCACTGTACACTTCACTGCATTTGGGGTCTCAGGCATACACATAGATTACATATTATGCATTCGTATGGTTTCAATTTGGGCGCGTTGTTTTGCGCATGGTTTTAAAAAGGGTTTAAATTTGGTTTACGCTTCCGCAACTTAACTAAACTTGGTTTTTGAAAACGAACTAAATGGGTTGGGCATTTAGAGTTCGTTCCTGTGACTTATGGCTATGGGAACCTGGTTTGTCATGCGCCTCGCGGTATAAACTCCGCAGTGGAAATTTGAGGGTGTGACAGTTTTGATAGGTATTTTGTGGTTGAAAGCTTTATATATTAGGACTTTGGTAAGATACCTGATTTTGAGTTTGATGGTTTTGGTAGTTGGTGTTGAAAGGATTTCTATTCCCCTGCTGTGCTGGTTGTGTGCATTCTCTCTTAAAATGACCTTTCCCACAACAATTGAAACAAAGTCACTTTGGCTTTGTTGAAGCCATATGTGGTGTTTGGGGAAGTAGAAAGATCAGTTCTTCCGGTCTTCTCGATGAATTCGGTAGCTCTTCTCATAACACTTGCAAATTCCCATTGTATATCAATGAGCTCCATCTCTTCTTTATCGATCTGTGCATAGTCTTCACTGGTCAAATTGTTGTTACCAATTTGACTCGCAACTAACCCATTATAAGATGCTACCATAGCTGATACCAATGCTACATGTTGTTGAGCAATCTCAACAGTAACATTGTTTAAGTTCGAGGTCTCCAGCACAATCGGGCTCTGATTTTTTTGACTTTGGTTTATTTGCATCGGGTTCATCTAAGGAATGTATGTTTGTTGTTGAGGTTGGTTTAGATTAGCAGAATAACAAGCTGCTTGTTGCATAGGTGAGAATGGTGGGATATAAGTTGTAGTAGGATATGATGGTGGGGTATATGTTGAGGTTTGAGCAAGGTAGTTGATAGGTGTTTTGGATGGTTCAATATGGTTAGAAACGCACGCGATGTGTGGAGCAACATTTGAACTAGAACTTGAACTAGAAAGGGAAGAAGATGTACCACCATGGTATAATTCTGGATTCTGAGGAATTTGTGCTCTTTTCGCCTTCCTCTTTTCTTCCATCTCCTTATTTTTCAAGTTTATGGATAAACTCATTAATGGTCCAGTATTGGTATGCATCCTTTTCCTTCAATACCTCGATGTGTTGATTCCAGTATGGTGGCAACGCATCAGCAAACTTGTCCACCAACTCTGACATAGGTATTCTTATCTCATAGCTTGAAAGCTCAGTGAGTAAATGACAATACCTTGTAATCAACTCCTTTAGCGTCTCATTCCCCATGTAGCTGAAGTTCTCAAACTCTTTTTGAAGTTCCTCCATCCTCAACTTCCTCGTCTTCTCATTTCCATCATGACGATTCTTTAACATGTCCCACAACTGTTTAGATGTAGTGCAAGACCCAAACAGATGTAATAAATCAGTATTGATGGCCTGGGACAGTTGAGAAAACGCCTTCTTCTCAATAGCAAATTTCTTCTTCTCATCCTCAGCAAGATTCTCTAACGGAATCGGCTCACCCGTGTTCTCCAAGATTGGAGCAACATAGCCCTTAGCAATCATTTGCCAAGCTTTCGTTCCCTCTAATCCCATTCCCTCAAGATGGATCTTGAATTTGGTCTTCCAAGTGTTCTAATCTACCATCTCCATTAGCTTTGGTGGACGGCTTCCACTCCCCGAAGATAAGTCTTGAATAAGAGTTGAAATGGCATTTGTAGTCTGAGAGTGTTCTGCCGCTGCTGCTACTCCCCAATAATCAGCCATCGGTTGTGGTTGTGGTTGTGCAATATGTTGAGGCATAGTGCTAGTCATCCCCATGTAGTTAATCGGTTGTGATGGTTGACTAGACTTTTGAGTAGCTACTGACCAAGGATCCATGGTTGTCTACTGTTGTGGTGTCGTATTAGGTCATGGTGTAGTAGGAAAGTTCCACATATTGATCTGAAAATGATTAAACACGAAAAGATTAGAAAAATTTTATAACAGATTCTACGTTCGACTCTTTTGTATGGTCGTGTGGTCGAATGTACAAATTAGTCCAGGTTCGATCGTTTATCAAGGTACGAATGTAGAAAATAACAAACTAAATTCACTTTCGACCATTTTCACCCACGTTCGACCACCCGATTGGTCAAATGTACGTAATATGGTTGAATGAACAAATTAACATTGATAAACTCTAGATTTGACCAAATAACCTTCCACATTCAACCAAATACTCCTTGGTTCGACCAAAACACTCACACTTTCGACCAATCTCCCTAGGTTCGACCCTGCATGATTCAAAAACGGTTATTCTTTGAAAATCAGTTAATTTTGATCAAAATTTTCAAAAGTTGATGAAATTTGATGATTCTAATCAGGTTTTGCCTCGGATTTGATTTGGAACAAGTTTAACAAAGAGAATTATGAGTTTTATCCATGAAAACAAGCTCAAATAAATCAATTTAACACCAAATTCAGTTTATCAATGAAAAACAGAAAGTTTTGATCAAAATAGGGTCCAAATCAGCTGTAATATTATCAGTTTGTGGTTGTTTGATCCATATGGCTCTGATACCACTTTGTAATCGCGTAGGATCGTTTAAACAACAAAGATAATGATCAAACAAGTTCAATTCAGGTGCGGAATCCCTGAATTGATCACAAAATGATAATAAAACTAGCAAAACACAGAAATCATCATAAACATTCTCATTTCATTCAATAACATAATCAATTACACGTTAAAACGATGTTTATAATGATTAAAAGACGTTTACAGACTTGAAACAAAAACATAGGGAGGACACACACAGGGAGGGATAACAAAATGTCAAAAGTTACATTGCAAAAATCAACTTGACTTTATATAGGCCTGCACATTCGCCCATTTGTGTTGGTCGAATGTGCAGGTTCGACCAAACATGGTGGTCGAATCAAGTTATACATTAAATCTATTTCTACCTTCGACCTCTCTGAGCTCCTTCGACCCTATTCATCTACCTTCGACCAGTTAGAAACCACGTTCGACCATCTTAAATCACCTTCGACCATTCGACTGCGAACAAAAACATATGTTATTCGCAATATATGCATCTACACTTGGTCTCTTCAGACAACATTGCAAAACTTTCTTTTTGAAGTTCCCTTGATTCTCTTATTCACAGACACACACTTTTTTTTTAAAATAAAAGATAAATTCTCATGGTGCTTGCTGGGTGATGGCTATCACATGGTATACTCTTCTAATGGCTTTCTTTTGTAGCCTGTGACAACCGGCAAATTCCGTACAACGATTAACGTTATTCTAATCATGTTTTCGAAGTAATTAACATGGGTTAAGGTTAAGTAATATATAATGAGTGGTTACAAGTCCTACGATGTCCTTCTCAAAGTTCGTAGAAGCCTTGATGCCCTTAAAAAAAGACTTCGCGTAATTAGTAATGAACTGACGTCAGTGAAAATTTGTCAAATTGGACTAACATAAGGCTAATATATGTAAATATGATGCGTATATACTACTGAAGCAATCGGATGTGATATTGGCTTGGTAAACGACAAAAAACGCAGCGTTTTGGAGAACGCAGAGAGTAACTGACGCTGAAATCAGACATCGAAATGCGTGGTTTTAACCGTTATCAAACTTTCAGAATAATTATTTATTATAAATCATGTTATTTGGTTAGTTTCAAAAGTAAACAGATCGTTTAAATGAATGATAACATGACTGAATCGATTAACGTGGTTTAAACGCGTGTCCTGAAAACACGCGTCGGGTGACGGAAATAATAATTAAATTGATCGGTTTAGTGTTGTTTATGAATACGAACAAAACCGACTAATTTTGTAAATTTATTTTGAAGCCTAATAATAAACCGAAGCAAAATTACGTTATAACGAGTTCGTGCACGCGGTGTTCACCTACCAAGAAACCCTAACTATAAAAGGCATCATCTTCCTTATCCCTTTCATTTCCACTAGCCGCTACACCCCTCTCTCTCTCTCTCTCTACTCTCTCTCTAAACCCGTAGTCCCTATCCCTCTCTCTTCGATCTCTCCCTCTCCTTTCCGATCACCCTCCCTCTCGTCCCTGTGACAACGACAGCCGGCCACCACCAAGCTTGGGTGGTGGCGGTGCAGGTCCTTGGTCCCAAGAACAATCAGAAACGGGTCGGGTTTGTGGTAGTCGACGGGTCTTGATGGCTTTGGACCTGCATATCGGATTAAGGTCAGGTTATGGGTGCAGGTTATTAGGTTTTTGGTGGTGGTTCAAGCTATCGGTGGTGGAAGACGGTGGTCCAATAGTGGTGGTTCAAGGATGGCTCGTCAGGTTTTTTTGGTGGCCGATGGAGTTCTTTTTTTTTCTATCTGGATATAGCACGATCTGGTGGCTGAGGTGAGGTTGATGACTGTGGAGGTGGCTTTTGGAGGTGGATGACGAACGGACTGTGGCTCGGCTGATGAGGATGGCTCGGCCATAGATCGATTCCGGTTGGTGTTGGTAACTGGTTTGTAGGTTAATTGGTTGTTGTTTCGGGGTTTGCTTGTTGGTTCATGGCCGAAGGTGTAGTTCAGGGCCTCGATGTTGGTCCAGGTTGGTTCAAGCTCCGATCCAGGTTGGTCTCGGGTCAACCTCAGACACGGTGATGGTTCAAGCTTTGGTGTTTTTTTTTTTGTTGGTTTGTGGGAGTTTTGAGTCATAGCTCCGGTCAAATTACGGGCCTTGTTTCGGGATCGGTCAACCCCGGTCAAACCGAGGCAACTGAAAGATCTAGTTCGGGTGCAAGGTCTCGTTTTAGATCTGGTCGACGCGGTCAAGCTGCTGGTCAACCTGTTAACTAATCAGTTCGGGTCAACTCATAGAACAAGACACTCGTGTATGCTTTCGGTATAAAAGATTCGTGTTTTTATTTATTTTTGTGAAATATATTTATTAATATATAAGTACACAAAATAATAGGTGTTGTTAACTCGCGAAACGAAACGAACCGAAAAGTAATAAACGATAAGTATTTAATTGAATGATTGGTATGATATATTAAAAACGTGACTTGTGTTTTGTCGTCAGACTAAAATTGTTGGACTATATGTATATATATATATATATATATATATGTATATAAGTTATCAAAACATGTAAATGTGTTGTTAACGAAAATTGCGGATGAATATATTTTCGTCTTGTGTTTTGAATTGATTTTTGGAAATTGTAGACAACTTGTGTTGTCTGGTTTGTACAAAAACAGAGGAAACTCTGCCAAAATTTTTATAAAATCCAAAGCGCAACGAATGTGATATTGTTGCGTAATTTTGTAAATGAACCTTCCAAGTATTTTAAACAAATGATTTTGTCCAAAGTCATGATGTTTTCGACAAATGGTTATTTACAATAACAAAGATAAACGTCGAGCAATACTTCCAAAACAAATATATAATATTTGTTGGGCGTCAATTAGGCCACGAGGAGATCAGTCAAAGCTTCGGGCTTTGTTTTCTAGCTAAGCAAGGAAATCATGGTGTGTTCACGTCCCCTTTTTACTGTTTTTGTTTAGAGGAAAGATATGTTTTGACAAAATGTTTTCAAAAGTTAAAACGTGATAAGTGGCATGATGAGTACTTGGGATTTATTGTTTATACACCACTCGGGGTGAGTCCTCGCTACTATAACCATTTACTCGTGTGTTATGTGTGTGTTGAAATCGAGAACCGAAGGAATATTTGGATAGCGCTATTGGTGCCTGACAAGGCCACCCCTAATCGATAGCTTCAATTATGCAACTGTGTATGCCAGGGGTGCACGTATTCTGAACTAAGTTGTTATTTACCGAGAAACAACTTCTGCTCGCGGGGCATTATTATTAGTCTTTGTTTGGTTATGGGCTCAAGGGATTGCTCGTCATAGTTTGTAGGAGTTAGCTATTTTTACAAAGGTCACTGCTGGTGTTCTTTCCGCAAATGTATTGTTGTTAAAATGTTGTTGATAAATGTGGTTGTTATGGAACAAAAACCTGTGAACTCACCAATATTTTATATATTGACGTCTTTTTAAACATATCTTTCAGGTAACTAAGTGCTGAATGCGGCTAGTACGGTGGAATTTGGGATATCGGACACTGGTTGGGGGTTCCATCTATAGTTACCATCTGGTTGGGACATAAACGGAAACACCCCATGTTGGAACTTAATGTTTGTTGTATTATGTAATGATTGAAACAAGGTATTTCTTTTTGACATCTTAATGAACTGATATTTTCTAATTAAATATAGTTTGTGTTAATCTTGACTTTGATATGCTTTCTAGCGTTGCGCCACGTGTTTCCGACATTGGCGTGGTGTGACAGAAGTGGTATCTGAGCCAAGGTTATAGTGAATGAAGAAACACGGGTCCTAGATTGTCTGACAGGAGACAATCTGAGTTGTGATTCTACGGTATTTTGTAAAGAGGGTGTGTTTATAAAATACGTGAGGGTCTAAGAACAAGACCAAGGAGTTTAGGAGACTACCGATTAGAAGAGCCGAGCCTCTAATGGTTAGTAAAATAAACAAAGGGTTGAAGAAGGTACGAAAGAGTTCGTATTCTCCTTGAGTGAAAGTATGTGTGATATTAGATGCCAACAAAAGGAGAAGGGACTCCTCCTTTTATAGTACCTGAATATCATACTTTCTCAGCCCATCCTCTACCCTTAATGAGGCCCGGCCCAGGTAGAGGTGTCTCCATTGTAACACCCCAACCGATGGCGGAAACATCGGGATGTCACGTATTGATGATTGTTCAGTAGCTCATGGTGAATAATAAATTTCATTAAATGATTTAAATAAATTACATACAATTGTTCTAAGAATTTGTACATCTCAAAATGAAAAATACTAGCTACACATCTTCAAGCATTAACTCAAATCTTCAAGCAAATATAACCTGAAACATGTTAAGTTTGAAAATATTTTGGGTCAACAAAAGTTGGTGAGAATTACATAGGTTTGAATATTGAATAAAAACTTGTACAATTCGAGTGTCATGGCAAGTCTAGTCCATATGTGAAAACAAAACCATCGGGTAAATCGAGTGTATAATCAAACCTTGTGACTAGAATATTGTGGTCCATCCCATACGCTCATGGTTCACTCGATTATGTTATAAATTCGATAACAATCACCCACGCTACCTATGTAGGAGGTACACGTATCCGAGTGGGATTGTCAGTCCAATAGATCTATCATTGTATACCGTCGGCTGATCAATGTTAATGATTATGCTAGAATAATGTGCTTACCCTAGTAATGTTTAAGACATAATGCAACATAGAATAACACATAGACACTTATGATTGAATTGTAAATTGATGTTGTAACATGTTTCACCCCAAAATAGTGAAATGGTAAAATGGGCTTTGTAAACCTCACCTTAGGTGCTTAATGAGTTCGTGCGTTTTCTTGATCGTGCAAACACATAGTAATAATGCCTTGGAAAACTCGGAACTAGCTAGAGGAGATAATGATGGATGTAAACTTTAGTATGTGAGAGATGGGATAATAATGTTTTTTTTTATTGAATGTTATAAAGAGTTGAATGGTAGGCTATTGTATTTATAGTGTAGAAATTGGAGTTGTAATTAGGGACTACTTTGACTAGGCTAGAATTTAGGAACAACTTTGACTTGACTACGAGACCATATTTACTAACACTTTGACTTGACTTGACTAAGAGACTACGTTTGACTTTTCAGGTTTGACTAAGGGACCTTGAAAGGGTTTAAGTTTAATTGGTTTTAATTAACATCACAAAACACCAAATGGTGTAGTGGTTTGTGTGGTGTGGTTAAGGTTTAGCCCGCCAGGGACTCGGGTTCGAATCCTGGCTCAGGCAAACATTTTTTTAACGTTTTTAAATCAGAATTTTTAATAAAATCCAATTTAATATTGATTATAAGTCATTATTTAAACAAAAAAATTAATAAAATGGATGGGAAAGATAATGAAAACATGAATCGGATGAATAAACGAGGGAGTTCTATATATATATAAAAAAAATTGTGTGATGTTACAGTCTCCCCTACTTTTAGGAACTTCGTCTCGAAGTTTATTAAAAACACAAGGTTGAGGATGATTAGGTAGAAATTATGTCAACTGGGGTTTGGAAAATTTGGTTTAAGGCACGACATGAATTTATAGGTAATAGAATAATCTGTTTCGAATAATTTGGATAAAAGGTTTGATATGTGTGAGTTTTAAGGGTTGAATTAGGTTCGTCTGAAATAGCAAGGAGAATAAGAATCGAGCAAAACACTAAACTTAAGTGTTAGGGAAGAAATGCATGAGTTGATTGACTATAGAAAGACTAAATGAACTACCAGGTAACTAGAGTTTATAATTGATTATCTACCAAAAACCTTGATAGAATTCCAAACTACCTTAACGTACCTGTAAATTCATGATTATGTTCCGGACCGCAATCACCAATTTACCTTACATTAGGGTTTTGTGTCCTTCTATGACTCTAAACACATATGTAAGTAATGCAAAATAACCTTGTGATTGAATCTTTGTATCAATGAGTCTAATAAATCTTTGTATCAAATTACATGTATGATGTATCCAAAAATGAGTCCAACTGTTGAGCATGAAAAGACCTCTACCAGTCAGTGAGTAGGAACCTCTACCGATTGTTGAGCAGGTGCGATAGCCTCTACCAGTCGTTGAGCAGGTTATTGAACCTCTACCGACTGTTGAGCAGGCATGATGACCTCTACCAATCGTTGAGCAGGTTGTTAGGTACTCTACTAACTGTTGAGCAAGTACTTCATCCTCTACCTGTTGTTTGATTAAGTTTAACAATTGTTTTTTATTTAACACATAAGTTGCAAGTTCGTAATATATACATGTAAGTACGTTTGTAAATGCATCAAGTATAGCATGCGAGTTGTAATAGAGTTGTCCTAGACAAGATTAATGACTCTAGGTGTGTTTATAGCAAATAGTTTATATTCCATGCTTTCAAGTAACATGAATAATCAAATGTTCAAGTAGATAATCAAATCCTCATGTATAACTAAGAATCAAGTTTGATGCAACGAACAATCAAGTTTTCAATAGTCTGATTATCATAGGGATCAAGTTCATGTTCCAGAAGGTGAAGAATATGAATTTAGTTCTTGAGAGGATGATGAAGAACTCAAAGTATCATCAAGGTTATGAAAGATAGTGAACGTGAAAATAGTTAATAAAGGGTTTATTTTATAGTAAGGAGATTATGTAACAGTGTAAATCGTGGGGTTTGGATCAAAGGTTAGAATCTAGCGTATGAGAAAACATGATTGTGATAAATACCAAAAATTGTAAAAGTTCGAACAAGTTGAAAATAATTAGGTGGCAATGGAGATTAAATTTTGTTCATGAGGATGGAAAGATCTTATCATTTTTCTTTTTAAAACTGGTTTCTTATATAAAACAAAAGTTGCTAAATAGTACAAACTAAGTGGCTTTAGATCAGAATATTTTAGTTTAGTCGAAGATTTTAAACACAACGTTAGGTTTTATAGATCAAGGTGACATTATATCAAAAATCCTTTGTTATGCTAATGAATAAACATTTGGATTTAGAAATTATGTTTGAGGAAATCTTATAACAAAAATATGTATTTTCCATGGTTTATAGGTGATGAAAATTTTGACAATATTAAGAAATCTTTAGTGTTGGGCTAGGGTCTGTCGTGAGTCTTTATCTTTTAATTTGATCATTCTTTTTGCTTTTGTTGTTACTGACTGATATTTGTGATGTAGGTGTTTGATCGTTGTTGGAACGAGCCGAAGATGGGTGAACAGGTTGTGGAGGTAGTGGAGGCTGCGCGCACCACAGGTGTGCACAGTTATTGGTTGGAAGGCTATTTGGCCGCCAAGGATGGCGCTCCAGTTGACGTGCAGCCCTTCCAAGATGTAAACCCTGAACAGCTGCTGATGGATGAGCTGGAAAAGCTTGAGAAGATGGAGTTTTCAGTGCTCCAAGTTATGTGGCAGTGTTTGTCAGATCCGGACCCCATTGGCCGGTTTAGGCAATGGGTCCAGGAGTCGGAGCGTGTCGGGCGCAAACGCGCGGAGAAGGTGATGGCGGGTGGGGCAGGTAGTTCAGGGACGGCCTATGAGCCTCCTCAGTAGGTTTTTGTATTTTTCCTTTTGTCTCTAAATCCAACCTTGTTAAGAAGTATACGGCACTTTGATGATGCTTTTTGTTTCGTCTCAATGTTTTTATGTGCAAGTTTGCTGTGTGTATGAAGGGTAGACTGCTTCATAGTTTGCAAGTAAACTTAGCATCCATTATGTCGGGTAGATTAAGTACATAATTACGTGCTAAAAACTTGTTGTTTCTAAGTTATGAAGAGTAAATTAACTTCATAAGTTATAGATACGCCGCCGTTGGCGTCGAGTCTTATGAAGAGTAAATTAGCTTCATAAGTTAGAAGTAAGGAAGTGAGTTTTGCGCATGTGGCTGTAATGTGAAGCGGCATATATTTTATGAAACTGAAATGTTTATAAGTAGCATGGGCGCAACTGCGCAACATTCCATGATCTAGCGATGGGCGTACCATCAAGCTTTTCGAGCACATATGCTCCTTTTCCTAATATTTGTTGAATCTTGTACGGGCCTTCCCAATTCGGCGCTAGCTTTCCGGGGCGTTCAGAGTGGGAGGCGTAGTTATCCCTTAGGACATAATCTCTGATGTCAAATGCGCAGGCTTTGACTTTGGAGTTATAATAGCGCTCCAATTGTTTTTTGTAGTTAGTCTCGCGTATAGCGACTATGTCTCGCCTTTCGTCCAAGAGGTCCAGGTTGAGGCGCGGTTCTCTATCATTGTATGTTTGTGCGCTGTTGAGGACCCTTGGCGATGGGAATGATATTTCAGCGGGTATGACGGCTTCAGATCCGTATGTTAGGCTGAAGGGAGTTTCGCCTGTGCTGGTCTTTGTAAGGGTGCGATGTGCCCATAAAACATGTGGGAGTTCATCCACCCAACCTGTTCGTTTAGATCCTAGGCGAGTCTTTATGCCTTCAACCAGTGACCTGTTGATGCGTTCCACTTGGCCGTTGCCTTGGGGGTGTGCGACTGATGTGATGATCTGGGTGACGCCCAACTGTGTTAACCAGGCTTAGGTTTTTTTATCTGTGAACTGTGTTCCGTTATCTGTGACTATTGCCAGGGGTAGGCCGAAGCGACAGATGATGAATTCCCAGATGAACTTTTTGATCTAGTTGGCGCTGAGTGACGCGAGTGGCTTGGCCTCTACCCATTTTGTAAAGTAGTCGACGACGACGATAAGGTACTGTATCTTTCCCGGGGCCATTGGGAATGGGCCGACTAGGTCGATAGCCCATTTCTGGAATGGCCAGGCGGCGGTAACTGGGATCAGGTCATTCTTTCGGCGCAGGGTGTTTGGTGCGTGTTGCTGGCAGTTGAAGCAGGTGCGCAGGATCTTTACGGCGTCTTGATGCATCCCTGGCCAGTAGTATCCGGCGTTCATGATTTGGTGACGACCATTCTTGGGGCTGGGTGGATCCCGCATATGCCTTCGTGGATCTCCTTTATAAGGGAGGTGGCTGTCGCGGTATCCATGCATTTCAGGAGTGGGCCGAGATAGGAGTGTCGGTATAAGACTCCGTTCATGAGTTGATAGTGCTGGGATTTATATTGGAGTTTTCAAGCTTCTGCTTTTTGAGGTGGTAG
This sequence comes from Ambrosia trifida, assembly GCA_028751855.1. NCBI lineage: Eukaryota > Viridiplantae > Streptophyta > Magnoliopsida > Asterales > Asteraceae > Ambrosia > Ambrosia trifida. The sequence continues at coordinate 55,106,982 of CM054128.1, read as the reverse complement.
GGTGCCCGTTGCTAGGTATGCTTGGATCGGGGTCATCCATGACCCGGCGCCTGTCTGTGTTATATTAACCTGTCTAAGTGGTATTGAAGGTTGCGCTAGGGTTTCGATGCTTACCTCTTTGGCCATTTTGATGTGGACGATTGTGCAAGTTATGAATTTCTTGGTGAGGAGCTTGTCCTGGTCGACATATTGGGCCATGACTGGGTCTTTGGCGTCGTACACGCCGTTCATGTGACCTGCTATGAGCATGGAATCGACGTGGCGTTCAAGTGTCTTGCGCCCATTTTGTCGGCAAGGCGCAGTCCTGCCAAGAATGCCTCGTACACTGCCTCGTTGTTTGTGCTTGGAAATTCAAGGCGGGCGGCGTATGTGAACTCTGTTTTGTCAGGGCTGACTAGGCGTAAGCCTGCGTCGGCGCCCTGATCGTTGGAGGCTCCGTCCGTGTATAGTGACCATGTTACACGGGAGTCCGGGATAGGTTTCGGGTCTTGTTCGTCCTTGCAGTCTTGGATTTTGTCCACTGGAATTTCTGCGATAAAGTCTGCCAGAACTTGTCCTTTGATCGCGGGCCTGGATTTGTAGTTGATGGTGTGTGCGCCTAACTCGATTGCCCATTTCGCTAGGCGGCCCGAGAGTTTTGTTTTAGAGAGCACGGTATTGATTCTATAATATGTCAGGACATTGATTGGGTGTCCTTGAAAATATCGTCGTAGTCTTCGTGACGCACGTACGAGCGCAAGGACAAGTTTTTCAATTGTTGAGTATCTAGTTTCAGCGTCTGCAAGGGTGCGGCTGATGTAGTAGATTGGTGTTTGGACTTTGTTGCTTTCTACCAATAGTACCGCGCCTATCGCTGTTTCAGATGCAGATAGGTATAGCGTTAATGGTTCCTTTAGCAAAGGCGTTGTTAGAGTTGGTAAGTAGGTTAAACACTGTTTCATTTCACGAAAAGCCACTTCCGCTTCTGGGGTCCAGCGGAACTGTGTCTTTTTTAATACATTTCGCAGAGTGTGTACAAAAGGAAAAGATTTGGACGCGTAGTTTGATAGGAATCGATTGAGGGCGACTAGGCGTCCCATCAATGTCTGTAGGTCCTTTATTGTGAGTTGATATCGGGTACATGATTAGTGAACCTCGGACGTTGGTGAATAACAAACGTATGTGTCTCTGTGATATTTGATGAACTTATGTGAAAACCATACGTGATTATGTGAACCTAAACCGAATATGTTAATAAAAATCACTAAAAGTGAACTATGAGGTTGATTAGGGTCTTAACGCATGGGGTTGCACTTGTTACGGTCCGAAATAACGAAAACGTCAAAGGATAACGCGTCGGGTGACGAAACGGGACACGAACGAGGGCCTCGGGCCTGTGAGCGGCCGCTCACAGGGGCCGAGCGGCCGCTCGCTCGTGTCTGACGGGTTTAAACCGCCTTAAACTCTTATTTAAGCATCCTTAACCCCCATGCAACCACTAACTCAACCCTAATCGCCCCCTTACTGCCTCACACGAAATATTAACCCTAAAGCTCCTGCTAAGGCTCAAGATCATCAATTGGGAAGCTCCAAAGGCGCACGATTGATCGAATCGAAGAGCCAAGGGTATAATCTTTGATTTCCTTACGCTTCTATCTTGTGTTGTTGTTATAAAAATCATGTAACAAAGTTTGTCCAGGTCTGAAAGTTTTTAATAATCATTAAAACATGAAGTTTTTGAAGATTAAACGGATCAAACATAATAATAAACGATTAGTAACATCATAGGATACTTGTTGCGCAAGTTATTGATGTTTTGGTCTTTAATGTTGTGATCTTTGCATGTATAGTAGTAGAATCTGATCATAATAGGTACTAGGGATGTTTGGTAATGATTATTGATGTTTATTGATTGTTTTTATGCACACGGTAGTCGATTAAAGTATGATTTAGGCGAAACTAAAATCTGGACAGAATGATTAGACGAACTTGTAGGGGCTGTAACACGGCCTTACATAATGATTTTGGTATTTTCTTTGCATGGTTGAGTCACACTTGGTCTTAGCTTTTCATAATGGGTAAAATCAAGTGTTTTGGACGTTGGTTGAATCGTTTTTTGGAATTTTCATTGAAAATAGGTCAGGTCAGAATTTCGGGTATCAAACTGAGTCAACTTTGGAACATCATAACACAAGTTTTATAAAGAGTTGAGTTGTGAAATTTTTACAGAAGGTTAATATTGGAGTAATATGAGTTTTCCAAGTGGATTCATCCCGTTTGGATGAATACACAATTTTTGGGAATTTATCTACCAAACTGACCTGTTAGGAAGGTTTTCTGAACATAGCTGAATTAGACGAATTTTAATTATTTTTTTGTTTGGATTTCAGACAAAACAAAAATAGTTATTGTTGAGTAAGTCCCAAAGAAAATTCAGTAAAAATTCGGGAGGATAACTCACAGATTTACTATTTTAAATAAATTCGTTTTGGTGGCGCACAATCTGTCCTGAAAACACAGATTGTGTATTATGTGCTTATGTGATTAATTGAGGTCTTAAATGGTATGGAATTGACGTGTAACCGAAGTACACTTGTTTGAGACACATACGGAATGAAGAAACTAATTGTAACCAATACATTCACCAACGAGTCCGTAGGGTTTACTATTGCATGTAGAGTCACTAGGCGTCACATACACACTTTTGAACGTTTAAAACGCCTTGGACAAACGAGTTATATGGTGTAATGATATTACGCCTATACTCACATAGTGACACTGTTATTAGGGTGTCGGTAGCATATTTTACTTGCGGTTCGGATTTCTTTTGCTTCCACGTTAAGGTGAGTTTCACTACTCTTTTTCTCAAAAGCATGCGTCTCAGGTTGAGACAACTTACTTAACTTTTCTAGTCCAGTTTGGGACTACAGGATTTGACTCCTTGTGTGGGTTGGGTTTTGACTCCTTGTGTGGGTCGGGTTTTACGATTCCTTGTGTGGATCGGGTTTTCGGTCAGTTTAAAACTTATTGGTCCTTTGTAATCTAAACACTCTATCATTTAAAGTCCTTGCATATTATTGGGTTAATCGCTGGAGGCGAGCGGGGTATTAGTTGATAGCGCTATTAGGTTGATGCAGCAACCTCATGTCTGAGGTGCTTGAGGCACGGGCATGAACTTCTGACCACAATTTCCGACTGGTGTTGATAGACGCCAGTCATTGAGGCAAATAACTATTTTCCTGAAGGTTTCCCAATAATCTTGTTTAGTTACATTGAGTGGGCTAGCTACCCCTGACACACTTAAACTGAAAGCTTTTTAACTTTTTGGTCTGGAGGACCTACGCTTTCATTTAGTTACGTGGTTTTGGGAACCAGCGCAATTACATACTCAATTACTTTACTTTGTGAACTCACCAGCTTTGTGTTGACATACGATTTACATGCTTTTGCAGGTAGTTAGCTTCCGGTGTCAGGATTAGAAAGCACTATACACTTCACTGCATTTGGGGTCTCAGGCATACACATAGATTACATATTATTGTTTTGCGCATGGTTTTAAAAAGGGTTTAAATTTGGTTTACGCTTCCGCAGCTTAACTAAACTTGGTTTTTGAAAACGAACTAAATGGGTTGGGCATTTAGAGTTCGTTCCTGTGACTTATGGCTATGGGAACCTGGTTTGTCATGCGCCTCGCGGTATAAACTCCGCAGTGGAAATTTGAGGGTGTGACAGATTGGTATCAGAGCCATTGGTTATAGTGAACTAGGACTGCATGTTGAGTCTAGTCTATAATCATCATAGCGTAAGTACACTCACAATTTAAGTGCACAACTAGCTTTTAGCTATATATATCTACAACATATGATTTTGGGAGATTTGTTATCTTCTAATTCTAGACTTAATTCTGAACACGTCAATGGTGGGAACCTAGGGTTACACCAGGTGGCGCATTGCTGGGAGTAATATCCCAACTAACCTCATGGACGAGGAGACAACAATAGTACAAGGGAGGGAGCCCTTGCGAGCGTTGTGACGCACGTACACAGGAAGTTGCACGATGCGCATGACTTTGTACCATTAAATCAACTATGAACGAATTCGAATGCTGAGACTTATCTTTTGTCACTTAGCAAGGGGACAATTAGTTTCTGTTCCTTGTTACTTGATCCTTCTTACTCCCATTCGAAACACAGACGGGACTGGGTTACGCATATAGAACTTATTTCTTACCTTAGTACCTTACGCCTAGTATGAGCAGGCGAACGTATGACTGCATATCCTTGTTTTCTCATGAGCATATGGTAGGTTCAGGGGAACACATTTGATTGGGGCTTGTTACACACACTCTTGGGGAGTTATGTAAAGCCTGCGACGTAGTGCAACATCACAAGGGAAGATGAAATCTACTAATGGCTGATAGCCACGATTGGAGGAACGAGTGGTACAGCTTACCACTAAACGGGTTTACATAGGACTAGAGAAGGAGATTGGACATGATGAGAACCATATAACACTGACACTAAGAAAGAGGAGGAAGAAGGGGAACCTGAGCAGGACGAGCATATGGCAGTGAAGATGTAGGCTCTACTATCTAGACGGAGCGTGACGACGATTGGCTCTTACCTTTTCTTACCTGTATTTTCTTTTCTTTTTCCCTTGTTAACTTAGATAAGACTGAGTTTTTATGATCAACGATAGGGTGGTGGAGGCCCTCGCATCTTCCAAGCTAGTAAAGATCTATTTTGCTAAATCGTCTTTTCCTCTGACTTCCACATTTAAACTTTCTTATTCCTCGAACGCACATGTCACAACAACAATCTGCCATTATATCTTCAAGCCTTTTATTGATCGTAATCCTCGACAACTCCAATGGAACTGAAGGCGACCGTCTGCTTTCTGCGATAGTGTAAGTATCTGCCATGTGCATTGGCCCCAGGCTGGATGGGGTAATGTATGCTACATGCACACTCGATGAGTTACAAATACCTGGAAGGAGAACGTAACACCCTGTGGTGAAATATAGAAATTTGGTTATATAAAGACGGATGGGTCTGAGATCGACACCTACACTACCAAGCTACAGGAGATAGCTACTATAGGCTCAAATCTATTTAACCTACCTTCAAATGGATCGAACTTTATACCGAAAGGGTGGGCCCCTCATATTCATGGCTTGGCCACTGCAGCTCACCTACAAATCTTTCACTTGACTCGCAAACTCACTGACGAGGCTGCCGACCATGGTACTTTTCCGAAGCATGGTGCTTCATTTTCTACTTCTAGTGATAACAAGAGGACGTGGGATAGTGTGAGGTATAAGTCCTGCAACAACAACAATCATAATGGTAGCAACAACAACGGGAGCTCGGGGAAAGAGCATATGTGATTGGCCTCGGGGAAGCTAGGACTGTTAACAACGTCGTGATGGGTACGTGTTCCTTGAACGACACTCTTGCTTCTATCTTATATGATGCGATGCAGACTATAGTTTTGTGTTATCAAAACTTAGCAAACAACTAGGGATGGTTCCTACTCTTCTTGATACCCCGTACACCGTAGAGTTAGCTGATGGAAAGCCTGTTGAGGTAACCCATATTCATCGTGACTGTAAGCTCGAGTTGGATGGGCAATCGTTTGCCATCAACATTCTACCTGTCACCCTTGGGAGCTTTGATCTCGTGGTTGGCATGGACTGGTTGTCCAAGAAACATGCTGAAATTTTCTATCAGGAGAAGATTGTTCATATTCCCTCCCAAGTGGAGAACTTTTATCTATTCAGGGTGATCGGGGTGGTGCCATGGTGGGCATCATCTCCTTCTTGAAAGCCCAGAGGTGTATCCGTAGGGGCTGTCCAACCATTTTGGCTAACATATCTGACACTCGAGCTGAAACTAAAACTAAGATTGAGGGCACCCTAATGGTTCGAGATTTCCCAGATATATCCCCAGAGGAACCACCTGGACTTCCACCTGTTTGTCAAGTGGAGTTTCAAATTGATCTTGTACCTAGAGCAGCTCCAGTTGCACACGCACCATATCGCCTAGCACCAGGCGAACTTCAAGAACTATCTACCCAACTCCAAGAGCTATTGGATAGGGGTTTCATTAGACCTAGTTCTTCGCCATGGGGAGCTCTAGTTCTGTTTGTTAAGAAGAAAGACGGGAGCTTTCGCATGTGCATAGATTACCAGGAGTTGAACAAAGTGACGATTAAGAATCGTTACCCTTTTGCCTCGTATTGATGACTTGTTTGACCAACTGCAAGGGTCGAGTTCCTATTCTAAGATTGACTTGAGGTCAGGATACCATCAGCTGAGGGTCCGAGAGGAGGATGTGGCATAGACGGCCTTTCGAACTCGTTATGGACATTATGTGTTTTTAGTGATGCCATTTGGGCTAAATAATGCACCGGCGGTGATCATGGATCTAATGAACCGTGTGTGCAAGCCCTATTTGGACAAATTCGTCATAGTGTTCATAGATGACATATTGATTTATTCCAAGAGTAGGGAAGAGCACGAGCAACACCTGCGGTTAATCTTGGAACTATTGAGAAATGAGCAGTTATATGCAAAATTCTCTAAGTGTGATTTTTGGATTCGAGAAGTCCAATTTCTTGGGCATGTGGTTAACGAGGCAGGGATACACGTTGACCCCGCCAAGTGTGACGCCATCAGAAAGTGGGAGGCTCCTAGGACCCCTACTGAGGTGCGCCAAATTCCTTGATCTTGCGGGATATTATCGCAGATTCATTGAGGGATTCTCTAAGATCACTCGTCCCCTCACTGCTTTGACACAGAAGGGTATTACCTACATGTGGGGAGATGCCCAAGAATCTGCTTTTCAAATTGTTTAAGGCAAAGTTCTGCAGCGCACCAATACTATCGCTACCTGAGGGAACAGAGGACTTTGTGGTGTACTGTGATGCGTCTATCCAAAGGTTAGGATGTGTGCTAACACAGCATGATAAGGTGATCGCGTGTGCTTCACATCAATTGAAGGTTCATGAGAAGAATTACACCACCCATGACTTAGAACTGGGAGTAGTGGTCTTTGCTCTACAGATCTGGAGGCATTACCTCTATAGGACAAAGTGTATGATCTACACTGACCATAAGAGCCCCCAACACATATTCGATCAGAAGGAGCTGAACATGCGACAGCGTCGATGGGTCGAGCTTCTGAATGATTATGACCGTGCCATCAAATTTCATCCAGGGAAAGCTAATGTAGTAGCTGATGCCCTCAATCGTAAGGAAACGAAACCCAGAAGAGTGCGAGCCTTACAACTCACCATCCATCCTTATCTTCCTGATAAGGTAAGCCCAGGGCGAGGCTTGAAAGAAGAAAACATCGGGCTTGAAATCCTACATGGTGCTAATAAGCACTTAGAACTAAAAACGGATGGTCAGCAGTACTTCATGGATCGAGTCTGGATACCACGATTTGGGGATCTCAGACAACTGGTGCTTGATGAAGCACATACCTCTCGCTATTCAGTGCATCCTGGTTCGGACAAGATGTACCAAGATCTTAAGACTCTTTACTGGTGGCCAAACATGAAAGCTAAGATAGCCACTCATGTTAGTAAGTGCTTGACTTGTGCGAAGGTTAAGATTGAATATCAAAAACCTTCAGGCCTACTCACTGGAGAAACTGGCGAACCTTTGCATTAAGGAGATAGTCTCTAGGCATGGGGTGCCTACTTCCATTATATCTGATCGCGACGGGCGATTCACTTCTCGTTTCTGGACTACTCTCAAAGATGCTTTAGGAACTCGTCTTGATATGAGCACAGCCTATCACCCGCAGACGGATGGACAGAGCGAACGTACCATCCAAACATTAGAGGATCTGCTACGAGCGTGCGTGGTGGACTTTGGCAATAATTAGGATAAGCACTTGCCCTTGATCGAATTCTCTTACAACAACAGTTACCACACTTCGATACAGTGTGCGCCTTTTGAGGAACTGTACGGGCGCAAGTGTAGGTCTCCCATCTGTTGGACTGAGGTTGGGGATAGCCAACTAACAGGTCCCGAACTCGTGCACGAAACTTCTGAGAAGATAGTGCAAATTAGAAACCGGATGGCTGCTGCTCGGGATCGACAGAAAAGTTATGCTGATAAACGTAGAAAACCCTTGGAGTTCCAGGTTGGGGACAAGGTTTTGTTAAAGGTGTCACGTTGGAAAGGAATGATACGCTTTGGGAAACGTGGGAAGTTGAACCCACGATACGTTGGACCTTTCGAGATTGTTAAAAGGATTGGTCCAGTAGCTTACCAGTTAAATCTACCAGATGAACTCAGTGGAGTGCACAATGTGTTCCACGTCTCGAACTTGAAGAAATGCTTATCGGATACGACACTGGTAGTGCCACTAGAGGAGATCCAGGTGGACGATCAGCTACGGTTCGTGGAAGAACCAGTGGAGATTCTTGAGCAGGGCGTCAAGAAACTCAGGCAAAGCACTATACCTATTGTTAAGGTACGGTGGAATTCCCGTCTAGGACCGGAATACACGTGGGAGCGCAGAGATCAGATGTGACTCAAATACCCACACCTCTTTACTGAACCTGAACCTGTACATAGATCAAATGCCGAACATAAAGCAGCTCGCTCGAAGTGAATTTCAGGGCGAAATTCCTTTCAACTTGGGGATGATGTGACATCCGGGAACCAAGTGTACACTTTCCTAGTTGGCTTTACTGTTTACTTGCTGAATTTCGGGACGAAATTCTTTTCAACTTGGGGATGATGTGATACCCCGCAAATTCAGGTTCTCACTTTAACTAAACTCTAGTTACGTTCCTTGCATTATACTTAACTAGGGTTAACTAGATAGGATATAGGTGCATTGTTGTGAGTTGATATCGGGTACATGATTAGTGAACCTCGGACGTTGGTGAATAACGAACTTATGTGTCTCTGTGATATTTGATGAACATATGTGAAAACCACACGTGATTATGTGAACCTAAACCGAATATGTTAATAAAAATCACTAAAAGTGAAGTATGAGGTTGATTAGGGTCTTAACGCATGGGGTTGCACTTGTTACGGTCCGAAATAACAAACGTCAAAGGATAACGCGTCGGGTGACGAAACGGGAAATGAACGAGGGCCTCGGACCTGTGAGCGGCTGCTCACAGGGCCCGAGCGGCCGCTCGCTCGTGTCTGACGGGTTTAAACCGCCTTAAACTCCTATTTAAGCATCCTTAACCCCCATGCAACCCCTAAACTCAACCCTAATCGCCCCCTTACTGCCCCACACAAAATATTAACCCTAAAGCTCCTGCTAAGGCTCAAGATCATCAATTGGGAAGCTCCAAAGGCGCACGGTTGATCGAATCGAAGAGCCAAGGATATAATCTTTGATTTCCTTACGCTTCTATCTTGTGTTTTTGTTATAAAAATCATGTAACAAAGTTTGTCCAGGTCTGAAAGTTTTTAATAATCATTAAAACATGAAGTTTTTGAAGATTAAACGGATCAAACATAATAATAAACGATTAGTAACATCATAGGATACTTGTTGCGCAAGTTATTGATGTTTTGGTCTTTAAAGTTGTGATCTTTGCATGTTTAGTAGTATAATCTGATCATAATAAGTACTAGGGATGTTTGGTAATGATTATTGATGTTTATTGATTGTTTTTATGCACACGGTAGTCGCTTAAAGTATGATTTAGGCGAAACTAAAATCTGGACAGAATGCTTAGACGAACTTGTAGGGGCTGTAACACGGCCTTACATAATGATTTTGGTATTTTCTTTGCATGGTTGAGTCACACTTGGTCTTAGCTTTTCATAAAGGGTAAAATCAAGTGTTTTGGACGTCGGTTGAGTCGTTTTTGGAGTTTTCATTGAAAATAGGCCAGGTCAGAATTTCGGGTATCAAACTGAGTCACCTTTGGAACATCATAACTCAAGTTTTATAAAGAGTTGAGTTGTGAAATTTTTACAGAAGGTTAATATCGGAGTGATATGAGTTTTCCAAGTGGATTCATCCCGTTTGGATGAATACACAAGTTTTGGGAATTTATCTACCAAACTGACCTGTTAGGAAGGTTTTCTGAACATAGCTGAATTAGACGAATTTTAATTATTTTTGTGTTTGGATTTAAGACAAAACAAAAACAGGTATTGTTGAGTATATCCCAAAGAAAATTCAGTAAAAGTTTGGGAGGATAACTCACTGATTTACTATTTTAAATAAATTCGTTTTGGTGGCGCACAATCTATCCTGAAAACACAGATTGTGTATTAAGTGCTTATGTGATTAATTGTGGTCTTAAATGGTATGGAATTGACATGTAACCGAAGTACACTTGTTTGAGACACATACGGAATGAAGAAACTAATTGTAACCAATACATTCACCAACGAGTCCGTAGGGTTTACTATTGCATGTAGCGTCACTAGGCGTCACATACACACTTTTGAACGTTTAAAACGCCTTGGACAAACGAGTTATATGGTGTAATGATATTACGCCTATACTCACATAGTGACACTGTTATTAGGGTGTCGGTAGCATATTTTACTTGAGGTTCGGATTTCTTTTGCTTCCACGTTAAGGTGAGTTTCACTACTCTTTTTCTCAAAAGCATGCGTCTCAGGTTGAGACAACATACTTAACTTTTCTAGTCCAGTTTGGGACTACTCAAGATTTGACTCCTTGTGTGGGTCGGGTTTTGACTCCTTGTGTGGGTCGGGTTTTACGATTCCTTGTGTGGATCGGGTTTTCGGTCAGTTTAAAACTTATTGGTCCTTTGTAATCTAAACACTCTATCATTTAAAGTCCTTGCATATTATTGGGTTAATCGCTGGAGGCGAGCGGGGTATTAGTTGATAGCGCTATTAGGTTGATGCAGCAACCTCATGTCCGAGGTGCTTGAGGCACGGGCATGAACTTCTGACCACAATTTCCGACTGGTGTTGATAGACGCCAGTCATTGAGGCAAATAACTATTTTCCTGAAGGTTTCCCAATAATCTTGTTTAGTTACATTGAGTGGGCTAGCTACCCCTGACACACTTAAACTGACAACTCTTTAACTTTTTGGTCTGGAGGACCTACGCTTTCATTTAGTTACGTGGTTTTGGGAACCAGCGCAATTACATACTCAATTACTTTACTTTGTGAACTCACCAGCTTTGTGTTGACATACGATTTACATGCTTTTGCAGGTAGTTAGCTTCCGGTGTCAGGATTAGAAAGCACTGTACACTTCACTGCATTTGGGGTCTCAGGCATACACATAGATTACATATTATTGTTTTGCGCATGGTTTTAAAAAGGGTTTAAATTTGGTTTACGCTTCCGCAGCTTAACTAAACTTGGTTTTTGAAAACGAACTAAATGGGTTGGGCATTTAGAGTTCGTTCCTGTGACTTATGGCTATGGGATCCTGGTTTGTCATGCGCCTCGCGGTATAAACTCCGCAGTGGAAATTTGAGGGTGTGACAGTTTTGATAGGTATTTTGTGGTTGAAAGCTTTAAATATTAGGACTTTGGTAAGATACCTGATTTTGAGTTTGATGGTTTTGGTAGTTGGTGTTGAAAGGATTTCTATTCCCCTGCTGTGCTGGTTGTGTGCATTCTCTCTTAAAATGACCTTTCCCACCAGAATTGAAACAAGTCACTTTGGCTTTGTTGAAGCCATATGTGGTGTTTGGGGAAGTAGAAAGATCAGTTCTTTCGGTCTTCTCGATGAATTCGGTAGCTCTTCTCATAACACTTGCAAATTCCCATTGGATATCAATGAGCTCCATCTCTTCTTTATCGATCTGTGCGTAGTCTTCACTAGTCAAATTGTTGTTACCAATTTGACTCGCAACTAACCCATTATAAGATGCTACCATAGCTGATACCAATGCTACATGTTGTTGAGCAATCTCAACAGTAACATTGTTTAAGTTCGAGGTCTCCAGCACAATCGGGCTCTGATTTGTTTGACTTTGGTTTATTTGCATCGGGTTCATCTGAGGAATGTATGTTTGTTGTTGAGGTTGGTTTAGATTAGCAGAATAACAAGCTGCTTGTTGCATAGGTGAGAATGGTGGGATATAAGTTGTAGTAGGATATGATGGTGGGGTATATGTTGAGGTTTGAGCATGGTAGTTGATAGGTGTTTTGGATGGTTCAATATGGTTAGAAACGCACGCGATGTGTGGAGCAACATTTGAACTAGAACTTGAACTAGAAAGGGAAGAAGATGTACCACCATGGTATAATTCTGGATTCTGAGGAATTTGTGCTCTTTTCGCCTTCCTCTTTTCTTCCATCTCCTTATTTTTCAAGTTTATGGATAAACTCATTAATGGTCCAGTATTGGTATGCATCCTTTTCCTTCAATACCTCGATGTGTTGATTCCAGTATGGTGGCAACGCATCAGCAAACTTGTCCACCAACTCTGACATAGGTATTCTTATCTCATAGCTTGAAAGCTCAGTGAGTAAATGGCAATACCTTTTAATCAACTCCTTTAGCGTCTCATTCCCCATGTAGCTGAAGTTCTCAAACTCTTTTCGAAGTTCCTCCATCCTCAACTTCCTCGTCTTCTCATTCCCATCATGACGATTCTTTAACATGTCCCACAACTGTTTAGATGTAGTGCAAGACCCAAACTGATGTAATAAATCAGTATTGATGGCCTGGGACAGTTGAGAAAACGCCTTCTTCTCAATAGCAAATTTCTTCTTCTCATCCTCAGCAAGATTCTCTAACGGAATCGGCTCACCCGTGTTCTCCAAGATTGGAGCAACATAGCCCTTAGCAATCATTTGCCAAGCTTCCGTTCCCTTTAATCCCATTCCCTCAAGATGGATCTTGAATTTGGTCTTCCAAGTGTTGTAATCTACCATCTCCATTAGCTTTGGTGGACGCTTCCACTCCCCGAAGATAAGTCTTGAATAAGAGTTGAAATGGCATTTGTAGTCTGAGAGTGTTCTGCCGCTGCTGCTACTCCCCAATAATCAGCCATCGGTTGTGGTTGTGGTTGTGCAATATGTTGAGGCATAGTGCTAGTCATCCCCATGTAGTTAATCGGTTGTGATGGTTGACTAGACTTTTGAGTAGCTACTGACCAAGGATCCATGGTTGTCTACTGTTGTGGTGTCGTATTAGGTCATGATTAAACACGAAAAGATTAGAAAAATTTTATAACAGATTCTACGTTCGACCCTTTTGTATGGTCGTGTGGTCGAGTGTACAAATTAGTCCAGGTTCGATCGTTTATCAAGGTACGAATGTAGAAAATAACAAACTAAATTCACTTTCGACCGTTTTCACCCACGTTCGACCACCCGATTGGTCAAATGTACCTAATATAGTTGAATGAACAAATTAACATTGATAAACTCTAGATTTGACCAAATAACCTTCCACATTCGACCAAATACTCCTTGGTTCGACCAAAACACTCACACTTTCGACCAATCTCCCTAGGTTCGACCCTGCATGATTCAAAAACGGTTATTCTTTGAAAATCAGTTGATTTTGATCAAAATTTTCAAAAGTTGATGAAATTTGATGATTCTAATCAGGTTTTGCCTCGGATTTGATTTGGAACAAGTTTAACAAAGAGAATTAAGAGTTTTATCCATGAAAACAAGCTCAAATAAATCAATTTAACACCAAATTCAGTTTATCAATGAAAAACAGAAGGTTTTGATCAAAATATGGTCCAAATCAGCTGTAATATTATCAGTTTGTGGTTGTTTGATCCATATGGCTCTGATACCACTTTGTAATCGCGTAGGATCGTTTAAACAACAAAGATAATGATCAAACAAGTTCAATTCAGGTGCGGAATCCCTGAATTGATCACAAAATGATAATAAAACTAGCAAAACACAGAAATCATCATAAACATTCTCATTTCATTCAATAACATAATCAATTACACGTTAAAACGATGTTTATAATGATTAAGTAATATATAATGAGTGGTTACGAGTCCTACGATGTCCTTCTCAAAGGTCGTAGAAGCCTTGATGCCCTTAAAGAAAGACTTCGCGTAATTAGTAATGAACTGACGTCAGTGAAAATTTGTCAAATTGGACTAACATAAGGCTAATATATGTAAATATGATGTGTATATACTACTGAAGCAATCGGATGTGATATTGGCTTGGTAAACGACAAAAAACGCAGCGTTTTGGAGAACGCAGAGAGTAACTGACGCTGAAATCAGACATCAAAATGCGTGGTTTTAACCGTTATCAAACTTTCAGAATAATTATTTATTATAAATCATGTTATTTGGTTAGTTTCAAAAGTAACCAGATCGTTTAAATGAATGATAACATGACTGAATCGATTAACGTGGTTTAAACGCGTGTCCTGAAAACACGCGTCGGGTGACGGAAATAATAATTAAATTGATCGGTTTAGTGTTGTTTATGAATACGAACAAAACCGACTAATTTTGTAAATTTATTTTGAAGCCTAATAATAAACCGAAGCAAAATTACGTTATAACGAGTTCGTGCACGCGGTGTTCACCTACCAAGAAACCCTAACTATAAAAGGCATCATCTTGCTTCTCCCTTTCATTTCCACTAGCCGCTACACCCCCCCCCTCTCTCTCTCTCTACTCTCTCTCTAAACCCGTAGTCCCTATCCCTCTCTCTTCGATCTCTCCCTCTCCTTTCCGATCACCCTCCCTCTCGTCCCTGTGACAACGACAGCCGGCCACCACCAAGCTTGGGTGGTGGCGGTGCAGGTCCTTGGTCCCAAGAACAATCAGAAACGGGTTGGGTTTGTGGTAGTCGACGGGTCTTGATGGCTTTGGACCTGCATATCGGATTAAGGTCAGGTTATGGGTGCAGGTTATTAGGTTTTTGGTGGTGGTTCAAGCTATCGGTGGTGGAAGACGGTGGTCCAACAGTGGTGGTTCAAGGATGGCTCGTCAGGATTTTTTGGTGGCCGATGGAGTTCTTTTTTTTTCTGTCTGGATGTAGCACGATCTGGTGGCTGTGGTGATGTTGATGACTGTGGAGGTGGCTTTTGGAGGTGGATGACGAACGGACTGTGGCTCGGCTGATGAGGATGGCTCGGCCACAGATCGATTCCGGTTGGTGTTGGTAACTGGTTTGTAGGTTAATTGGTTGTTGTTTCGGGGTTTGCTTGTTGGTTCATGGCCGAAGGTGTAGTTCAGGGCCTCGATGTTGGTCCAGGTTGGTTCAAGCTCCGATCCAGGTTGGTCTCGGGTCAACCTTAGACACGGTGATGGTTCAAGCTTTGGTGTTTTTTTTGTTGGTTTGTGGGAGTTTTGAGTCATAACTCCGGTCAAATTACGGGCCTTGTTTCGGGATCGGTCAACCCCGGTCAAACCGAGGCAACTGAAAGATCTAGTTCGGGTGCAAGGTCTCGTTTTAGATCTGGTCGACGCGGTCAAGCTGCTGGTCAACCTGTTAACTAATCAGTTCGGGTCAACTCATAGAACAAGACACTCGTGTATGCTTTCGGTATAAAAGATTCGTGTTTTTATTTATTTTTGTGAAATATATTTATTAATATATAAGTACACAAAATAATAGGTGGTGTTAACTCGCGAAACGAAACGAACCGAAAAGTAATAAACGATAAGTATTTAATTGAATGATTGGTATGATATATTAAAAACGTGACTTGTGTTTTGTCGTCAGACTAAAATTGTTGGACTATATGTATATATATATATATATGTATATGTATATAAGTTATCAAAACATGTAAATGTGTTGTTAACGAAAATTGCGGATGAATATATTTTCGTCTTGTGTTTTGAATTGATTTTGGGAAATTGCAGACAACTTGTGTTGTCTGGTTTGAACAAAAACAGAGGAAACTCTGCCAAAATTTTTATAAAATCTGAAGCGCAACGAATGTGATATTGTTGCGTAATTTTGTAAATGAACCTTCCAAGTATTTTAAACAAATGATTTTGTCCAAAGTCACGATGTTTTCGACAAATGGTTATTTACTATAACAAAGATAAACGTCGAGCAATACTTCCAAAACAAATATATAATATTTGTTGGGCGTCAATTAGGGCACGAGGAGGTCAGTCAAAGCTTCGGGCTTTGTTTTCTAGCTAAGCAAGGAAATTATGGTGTGTTCACGTCCCCTTTTTACTGTTTTTGTTTAGAGGAAAGATATGTTTTGACAAAATGTTTTCAAAAGTTAAAACGTGATAAGTGGCATGATGAGTACTTGGGTTTTATTGTTTATACACCACTCGGGGTGAGTCCTCGCTACTGTAACCATTTACTCGTGTGTTATGTGTGTGTTGAAATCGAGAACCGAAGGAATATTTGGATAACGCTATTGGTTCCTGACAAGGCCACCCCTAATCGATAGCTTCAATTATGCAACTGTGTATGCCAGGGGTGCACGTATTCTGAACTAAGTTGTTATTTACCGAGAAACAACTTCTGCTCGCGGGGCATTATTATTAGTCTTGGTTTGGTTTTGGGCTCAAGGGATTGGTCGTCATAGTTTGTAGGAGTTAGCTATTTTTACAAAGGTCACTGCTGGTGTTCTTTCCGCAAATGTATTGTTGTTAAAATGTTGTTGATAAATGTGGTTGTTATGGAACAAAAACCTGTGAACTCACCAATATTTTATATATTGACGTCTTTTTAAACATATCTTTCAGGTAACTAAGTGCTGAACAGGTATGCGGCTAGTACGGTGGAATTTGGGATATCGGACACTGGTTGGGGGTTCCATCTATAGTTACCATCTGGTTGGGACATAAACGGAAACACCCCATGTTGGAACTTAATGTTTGTTGTATTATGTAATGATTGAAACAAGGTATTTCTTTTTGACATCTTAATGAACTGATATTTTCTAATTAAATATAGTTTGTGTTAATCTTGACTTTGATATGCTTTCTTGCGTTGCGCCACGTGTTTCCGACATTGGCGTGGTGTGACAGAAGTGGTATCTGAGCCAAGGTTATAGTGAATGAAGAAACACGGGTCCTAGATTGTTTGACAGGAGACAATCTGAGGGGTGATTCTACGGTATTTTGTAAAGAGGATGTGTTTATAAAATACGTGAGGGTCTAAGAACAAGACCAAGGAGTTTAGGAGACTACCGATTAGAAGAGCCGAGCCTCTAATGGTTAGTAAAATAAACAAAGGGTTGAAGAAGGTACGAAAGAGTTCGTATTCTCCTTGAGTGAAAGTATGTGTGATATTAGATGCCAACAAAAGGAGAAGGGACTCCTCCTTTTATAGTACCTGAATATCATACTTTCTCAGCCCATCCTCTACCCTTAATGAGGCCCGGCCCAGGTAGAGGTGTCTCCATTGTAACACCCCAACCGATGGCGGAAACATCGGGAAGTCACGTATTGATGATTGTTCAGTAGCTCATGGTGAATAATAAATTTCATTAAATGATTTAAATAAATTACATACAATTGTTCTAAGAATTTGTACATCTCAAAATGAAAAATACTAGCTACACATCTTCAAGCATTAACTCAAATCTTCAAGCAAATATAACCTGAAACATGTTAAGTTTGAAAATATTTTGGGTCAACAAAAGTTGGTGAGAATTACATAGGTTTGAATATTGAATAAAAACTTGTACAATTCGAGTGTCATGGCAAGTCTAGTCCATATGTGAAAACAAAACCATCGGGTAAATCGAGTGTATAATCAAACCTTGTGACTAGAATATTGTGGTCCATCCCATACGCTCATGGTTCACTCGATTATGTTATAAATTCGATAACAATCACCCACGCTACCTATGTAGGAGGTACACGTATCCGAGTGGGATTGTCAGTCCAATAGATCTATCATTGTATACCGTCGGCTGATCAATGTTAATGATTATGCTAGAATAATGTGCTTACCCTAGTAATGTTTAAGACATAATGCAACATAGAATAACACATAGACACTTATGATTGAATTGTAAATTGATGTTGTAACATGTTTCACCCCAAAATAGTGAAATGGTAAAATGGGCTTTGTAAACCTCACCTTAGGTGCTTAATGAGTTCGTGCGTTTTCTTGATCGTGCAAACACTTAGTAATAATGCCTTGGAAAACTCGGAACTAGCTAGAGGAGATAATGATGGATGTAAACTTTAGTATGTGAGAGATGGGATAATAATGTTTTTTTTTATTGAATGTTATAAAGAGTTGAATGGTAGGCTATTGTATTTATAGTGTAGAAATTGGAGTTGTAATTAGGGACTACTTTGACTAGGCTAGAATTTAGGAACAACTTTGACTTGACTAGGAGACCATATTTACTAACACTTTGACTTGACTTGACTAAGAGACTACGTTTGACTTTTTAGGTTTGACTAAGGGACCTTGAAAGGGTTTAAGTTTAATTGGTTTTAATTAACATCACAAAACACCAAATGGTGTAGTGGTTTGTGTGGTGTGGTTAAGGTTTAGCCCGCCAGGGACTCGGGTTTGAATCTTGGCTCAGGCAAACATTTTTTTAACGTTTTTAAATCAGAATTTTTAATAAAATCCAATTTAATATTGATTATAAGTCATTATTTAAACAAAAAAATTAATAAAATGGATGGGAAAGATAATGTAAACATGAATCGGATGAATAAACGAGGGAGTTCTATATATATATATAAAAAAAATTGTGTGATGTTACAGTCTCCCCTACTTTTAGGAACTTCGTCTCGAAGTTTATTAAAAACACAGGGTTGAGGATGATTAGGTAGAAATTATGTCAACTGGGGTTTGGAAAATTTGGTTTAAGGCACGACATGAATTTATAGGTAATAGAATAATCTGTTTCGAATAATTTGGATAAAAGGTTTGATATGTGTGAGTTTTAAGGGTTGGATTAGGTTCGTCTGAAATAGCAAGGAGAATAAGAATCTAGCAAAACACTAAACTTAAGTGTTAGGGAAGAAATGCATGAGTTGATTGACTATAGAAAGACTAAATGAACTACCAGGTAACTAGAGTTTATAATTGATTATCTACCGAAAACCTTGATAGAATTCCACACTACCTTAACGTACATGTAAATTCATGATTATATTCCGGACCGCAATCACCAATTTACCTTACATTAGGGTTTTGTGTCCTTCTATGACTCTAAACACATATGTAAGTAATGCAAAATAACCTTGTGATTGAATCTTTGTATCAATGAGTCTAATAAATCTTTGTATCAAATTACATGTATGATGTATCCAAAAATGAGTCCAACTGTGGAGCAGGAAAAGACCTCTACCAGTCAGTGAGTAGGAACCTCTACCGATTGTTGAGCAGGTGCGATAGCCTCTACCAGTCGTTGAGCAGGTTATTGAACCTCTATCGACTGTTGAGCAGGCATGATGACCTCTACCAATCGTTGAGCAGGTTGTTAGGTACTCTACTAACTGTTGAGCAAGTACTTCATCCTCTACCAGTTGTTTGATTAAGTGTAACAATTGTTTTTTATTTAACACATAAGTTGCAAGTTCGTAATATATACATGTAAGTACGTTTGTAAATGCATCAAGTATAGCATGCGAGTTGTAATAGAGTTGTCCTAGACAAGATTAATGACTCTAGGTGTGTTTATAGCAAATAGTTTATATTCCATGCTTTCAAGTATCATGAATAATCAAATGTTCAAGTAGATAATCAAATCCTCATGTATAACTAAGAATCAAGTTTGATGCAACGAACAATCAAGTTTTCAATAGTCTGATTATCATAGGGATCAAGTTCATGTTCCAGAAGGTGAAGAATATGAATTTAGTTCTTGAGAGGATGATGAAGAACTCAAAGTATCATCAAGGTTATAAAAGATAGTGAACGTGAAAATAGTTAATAAAGGGTTTATTTTATAGTAAGGAGATTATGTAGCAGTGTAAATCGTGGGGTTTGGATCAAAGGTTAGAATCTAGCGTATGAGAAAACATGATTGTGATAAATACCAAAAATTGTAAAAGTTCGAACAAGTTGAAAATAATTAGGTGGCAATGGAGATTAAATTTTGTTCATGAGGATGGAAAGATCTTATCATTTTTCTTTTTAAAACTGGTTTCTAATATAAAACAAAAGTTGCTAAATAGTACAAACTAAGTGGCTTTAGATCAGAATATTTTAGTTTAGTCAAAGATTTTAAACACAACGTTAGGTTTTATAGATCAAGGTGACATTATATCAAAAATCCTTTGTTATGCTAATGAATAAACATTTGGATTTAGAAATTAAGTTTGAGGAAATCTTATAACAAAAATATGTATTTTCCATGGTTTATAGGTGATGAAAATTTTGACAATATTAAGAAATCTTTAGTGTTGGGCTAGGGTCTGCCGTGAGTCTTTATCTTTTTATTAGATCATTCTTTTTGCTTTTGTTGTTACTGACTGATATTTGTGATGTAGGTCTTTGATCGTTGGTGGAATGAGCCGAAGATGGGTGAACAGGTTGTGGAGGTAGTGGAGGCTGCGCGCACCACAGGTGTGCACAGTTATTGGTTGGAAGGCTATTTGGCCGCTAAGGATGGCGCTCCAGGTGACGTGCAGCACTTCCAAGATGTAAACCCTGAACAGCTGCTGATGGATGAGCTGGAAAAGCTTGAGAAGATGGAGTTTTCAGTGCTCCAAGTTATGTGGCAGTGTTTGTCAGATCCGGACCCCATTGGCCGGTTTAGGCAATGGGTCCAGGAGTCGGAGCGTGTCGGGCGCAAACGCGCGGAGAAGGTGATGGCGGGTGGGGCAGGTAGTTCAGGGACGGCCTATGAGCCTCCTCAGTAGGTTTTTGTATGTTTCCTTTTGTCTGTAAATCCAACCTTGTTAAGAAATATACGGCACTTTGATGCTGCTTTTTGTTTCGTCTCAATGTTTTTATGTGCAAGTTTGCTGTGTGTATGAAGGGTAGACTGCTTCATAGTTTGCAAGTAAACTTAGCATCCATTATGTCGGGTAGATTAAGTACATAATTACGTGCTAAAAACTTGTTGTTTCTAAGTTATGAAGAGTAAATTAACTTCATAAGTTATAGATACGCCGCCGTTGGCGTCGAGTCTTATGAAGAGTAAATTAGCTTCATAAGTTAGAAGTAAGGAAGTGAGTTTTGCGCATGTGGCTGTAATGTGAAGCGGCATATATTTTATGAAACTGAAATGTTTATAAGTAGCATGGGCGCAACTGCGCAACATTCCATGATCTGGCGATGGGCGTACCATCAAGCTTTTCGAGCGCATATGCTCCTTTTCCTAATATTTGTTGAATCTTGTACGGGCCTTCCCAATTCGGTGCTAGCTTTCCGGGGCGTTCAGAGTGGGAGGCGTAGTTATCCCTTAGGACATAATCTCTGATGTCAAATGCGCAGGCTTTGACTTTGGAGTTATAATAGCGCTCCAATTGTTTTTTGTAGTTAGTCTCGCGTATAGCGACTATGTCTCGCCTTTCGTCCAAGAGGTCCAGGTTGAGGCGCGGTTCTCTATCATTGTATGTTTGTGCGCTGTTGAGGACCCTTGGCGATGGGAATGATATTTCAGCGGGTATGACGGCTTCATATCCGTATGTTAGGCTGAAGGGAGTTTCGCCTGTGCTGGTCTTTGTAAGGGTGCGATGTGCCCATAAAACATGTGGGAGTTCATCCACCCAACCTGTTCGTTTAGATCCTAGGCGAGTCTTTATGCCTTCAACCAGTGACATGTTGATGCGTTCCACTTGGCCGTTGCCTTGGGGGTGTGCGACTCATGTGATGATCTGGGTGACGCCCAACTGTGTTAACCAGGCTTGGGTTTTTTTATCTGTGAACTGTGTTCCGTTATCTGTGACTATTTCCAGGGGTAGGCCGAAGCGACAGATGATGAATTCCCAGATGAACTTTTTGATCTGGTCCGCGCTGAGTGAAGCGAGTGGCTTGGCCTCTACCCATTTTGTAAAGTAGTCGACGACGACGATAAGGTACTGTATCTTTCCCGGGGCCATTGGGAATGGGCCGACTAGGTCGATAGCCAATTTCTGGAATGGCCAGGCGGCGGTAACTGGGATCAGGTCATTCTTTGGGCGCAGGGTGTTTGGTGCGTGTTGCTGGCAGTTGAAGCAGGTGAGCAGGATCTTTACGGCGTCTTGATGCATCCCTGGCCAGTAGTATCCGGCGTTCATGATTTGGCGACGACCATTCTTGGGCCTGGGTGGATCCCGCATATGCCTTCGTGGATCTCCTTTATAAGGGAGGTGGCTGTCGCGGTATCCATGCATTTCAGGAGTGGGCCGAGATAGGAGCGTCGGTATAAGACTCCGTTCATGAGTTGATAGTGCTGGGATTTATATTGGAGTTTTCAAGCTTCTGCTTTTTGAGGTGGTAGGGTGCCCGTTGCCAGGTATGCTTGGATCGGGGTCATCCATGACCCGGCGCCTGTCTGTGTTATTTTAACCTGTCTAAGTGGTATTGAAGGTTGCGCTAGGGTTTCGATGCGTACCTCTTTGGCCATTTTGATGTGGACGATTGTGCAAGTTATGAATTTCATGGTGAGGAGCTTGTCCTGGTCGACGTATTGAGCCATGACTGGGTCTTTGGCGTCGTACACGCCGTTCATGTGACCTGCTATGAGCATGGAATCGACGTGGGCGTTCAGGTGTCTTGCGCCCATTTTGTCGGCAAGGCGCAGTCCTGCCAAGAATGCCTCGTACTCTGCCTCGTTGTTTGTGCTTGGAAATTCAAGGCGGGCGGTGTATGTGAACTCTGTTTTGTCAGGGCTGACTAGGCGTAAGCCTGCGTCGGCGCCCTGATCGTTGGAGGCTCCGTCCGTGTATAGTGACCATGTTACACGGGAGTCCGGGATAGGTTTCGGGTCTTGTTCGTCCTTGCAGTCTTGGATTTTGTCCACTGGAATTTCTGCGATAAAGTCTGCCAGAACTTGTCCTTTGATCGCGGGCCTGGATTTGTAGTTGATGGTGTGTGCGCCTAACTCGATTGCCCATTTCGCTAGGCGGCCCGAGAGTTTTGTTTTAGAGAGCACGGTATTGATTCTATAATCTGTTAGGACATTGATTGGGTGTCCTTGAAAATATCGTCGTAGTCTTCGTGACGCACGTACGAGCGCAAGGACAAGTTTTTCCATTGTTGATTATCTAGTTTCAGCGTCTGCAAGGGTGCGGCTGATGTAGTAGATTGGTGTTTGGACTTTGTTGCTTTCTACCAATAGTACCACGCCTATCGCTGTTTCAGATGCAGATAGGTATAGCGTTAATGGTTCCTTTGGCAAAGGCGTTGTTAGAGTTGGTAAGTAGGTTAAACACTGTTTCATTTCACGAAAAGCCACTTCCGCTTCTGGGGTCCAGCGGAACTGTGTCTTTTTTAATACATTTCGCAGAGTGTGTACAAAAGGAAAAGATTTGGACGCGTAGTTTGATAGGAATCGATTGAGGGCGACTAGGCGTCCCATCAATGTCTGTAGGTCCTTTATTGAACTTGGTGACGGCATGCGTTGGATAGCTTGAACTTTCTCCGGGTTTGGTTTGAAGCCGCCATTAGTGACAATGACGCCTAAGAATTTTCCTTCTTCAGCTCCGAAGGAGCACTTCCCGGGGTTGAGTTTCATCTTGATTGTGCGCAGCTGTTAGAAGGTGCGCTGGATGTCCATTAGCATGGTGTCTTCTTGGGTGCTTTTGATTACCAAGTCATCGACGTAAACTTCAAGGTTGACGCCGATCTGGTAGATGAAGGCATGGTCCATGAGGCGTTGGTAGGTTGCGCCGGCATTTTTTTAGTCCGAAAGGCATTTTGGTGTAGCAATATACCCCTCTATCTGTTCTGAAGGCGGTTCGGTTTTCGTCTTCATAGGCCATTTGTATTTGATGATATCCTCGATATGCATCGAGGAAGCCTTTGTATTTGAAAGGCGCTAGGAATCTACCTTTAGGTCGATCTCTGGTAGGGGGTAGTGATCTTTGGGGCATGCCTTGTTAAGGTCTTTGTAGTCGACGCACATGTGCCAGGACCCGTTCTTCTTGAGGACCATGACAGGGTTAGCCACCCAGGTTTGGTGGTTGCATTTTCTTATGATGCCTGCTTCGAGAAGGTCATCGACTTGTTTGTTCATGTCTTTGACCCTGTCTGGGCCCAGCGGACGTTTTTTCTGGGCTAACGGGCGTGCGTCCTTGTAGGTGTTGAGGCGGTGCTCGGCTATGTGTCTTGGGACGCCTACCATGTCTGACGACTACCAGGCGAAGATGTCTTTATTTGCCACCAGTAGTTGTTTTAGATGTATTCTCACTTGGGGGGATAGGGTCGGCCCTACGGTGATGGTTTGTTCGGGGAAGGCCGAGTTGAGAACCCATTCTTCTTCTTTTAGTGGGGGTGGTGTTGGCGGCACAGTTTCTTCCGCCGGCTCAGTTGTCATGAGGCATTCTTGGTTGCCTCAAATGTACGCGATCCCCGTGGGTGTTGGCAAACCCATGGTTTGATGTGGGGTTGACGCGGTAGAATTGAAGTTTGCTAGACCTTGTCTGCCCAGCAGTATGTCGTACGAGGAGTTGGCTGGGATGACGTGAAAGGTGCAAATTTCTAAGCAGGTGTGTATCCCATCGTCAAGTGTGACTGTAAAGTCAAACTTGCCGATGGGATGGATTACCTCGTTGAAGAAACCTACGATGGGTGCGTCTGGTTGCAGGCGTGCTTTGTCTTCATCATCGAGTTGGTCAAAACACTGTTGGTACATGATGTCGTAGCTTCTGGTGAGTGGGGTTGTTGAGTTTGCGCGCCGTGGTATTTTTGGGAGGATAACCTGGGCCTCCCTCCAATTTCCAACTGTTGCGGCTTCTGGTTGTTGCGACGTGCTTGTCATGTTTGAGAGGTTTGTTTTCTGCTTGGTGTTGCGCGTCATATTGCACTGTCTGTTGTATGCGTCGTGGATGTGGTGTGTTTTGATGTCTTGGATGGCCTTGGCAGGTTTGTCTTGCCGGCGTGCGCCGGCGCGGACATTCATGACCAAGTTGGCCAACTTCCCGGAGCGCAAGGCCGCCTCAATCTCCATCTTGAGGTTATAGCAGTTGTCAATGTCATGACCCACATCTTTGTGGAAATCACAGAATCTGGTGGTGTCAACGTTTTTTCGTTTTGTTCCCATGGGTTTTGGGATCTTGAAAGTTACCTCTCCAGTTGAGAGGACTTGTGACAACACCTGGGATGGTGTTTTCGTGAGGGGGGTCCAGTCTTGATTCCGGCGACCGTTGTTGCGCTGGTCGCGTGTTTGTTTGTTACCGATAATGTTTCGAGCGTTGCCGGAGGTTGAGTATCGCCCTTCGTTAGTGGAACCTGAAATGCGGTTCCAGACGGATGCTCGGTTGTTGCCGCCGTAACACCCCAAACATCGAGGTGTCACGTATTGATGATTGTTCAGTAGCTCATGGTATATAATAAATTTCAATAATTGATTTAAATAAATTACATACAATTGTTCTAATGAATTTTGTACCTTAAAATGAAAAATACTAGATACACATCTTCAAGCATTAACTCTAATCTTCAAGCACGCTATAACCTGAAACATGTTAAGTTGGAAAGATGGGGGGGTCAACTATAAATAGTTGGGGAGAATACATAGGTTTTGCATATAGTTGAAAACAATATGATGTATAGCAATCATAGTTGAAGTATAATAATGAGTAATGATAGAATATGAGTCCGACATGTAAGAATGCGTCTTTTGTACAATCAAACCTTGTGTCGACTGAGACCTAACTCGCAAGTTAGTAAAAGTGTAACTGTTATCGATCATCCCTGAATTTATGCGAGGGGATGGGTTTGTCAGACCTATAGCGCTATAATCTAAACAGGCGGCGTGATCAATGTTAATGATTGTACTGTGTCTTTTTGTTACAGTCAAATGATAGAATGAGTAAATGATAGTGTAATTGAATAACAAGTTTCAACAATGTAAGAATGAGTAAATGATAGTGTATAAAATGTTTAAACATGTTTCACCCCAAAATGTAAAACAGAAAAAGGGGCTATGTAAACTCACCTTAGGTGCATAATGAGTTCGTGCGTTTTATTGAGCGTGCAAACACTTAGTAATAATGCCTTGGAAAACTCGAAACTAGCTAGAGGAGATAATGATGGATCAAAACTTTAGCTTATGGGAGATGGGATAATAATGTTTTTTTTTTATTGAATGGTATAAAGAGTTGAATGGTAGGCTATAGTATTTATAGTGTATAATTTGGACTTGTAATTAGGGACTACTTTGACTAGGCTATAATTTAGGAACAACTTTGACTTGACTAGAAGACCATATTTACTAACACTTTGACATGACTAGGAGACCATATTTACTAACACTTTGACTTGACTTGACTAGGAGACTACGTTTAACTTTTCAGGTTTGACTAAGAGACCTTGAAAGGGTTTAAGTTTAATTGGTTTTAATTAACAACACAAAACACCAAATGGTGTAGTGGTTTGTGTGGTGTGGTTAAGGTTTAGCCCGCCAGGGACTCGGGTTCGAATCCTGGCACAGGCAAACATTTTTTTAACGTTTTTAAATCAAAATTTTTAATACAAACCAATTTAATATTGATTATATGTCATTATTTAAACAAAAAAAATTTAACAAAATGGATGGTAAAGATACTATAAACATGAATCGGATGAATAAATGATGGAGTTATATATATATATATATATAAAGAAAATTTGTGTGATGTTACAGTCTCCCCTACTTTTAGGAACTTCGTCCCGAAGTTTATTTTAGGAAGAAACATTTGAATAGTGTTGAGGATAGCTAGGGTGACTATGGTGCAGAGTAGGGTAAGAGTTTAAGGAATGTATAAGATAAATGCTAGATAGACTACCAAATAAATAGGGTTTGTTATTGGTCTGACCCTACAGTATCCCTTTCCACGTATCATTAGTGTTTTTATATAGGGTGTACCGCAGTTAACCGATCACACCTCTGATACTTTGAAAACATACGGGGTATCTCCCAAAACCTTAATAGAATTTCACACTACCTTAACGTACCTGTAAATTCATGATTACGTTCCGGACCGCAATCACCAATTTACCTTACATTAGGGTTTTGTGTCCTTCTATGACTCTAAACACACATGTAAGTAATGCAAAATAGCCTTGTGATTGAATCGTATACAATGTATCCAAAAATAAGTCCAACTGTTGAGCAGGAAAAAGACCTCTACCAGTCAGTGAGTAAGAACCTCTACCGATTGTTGAGCAGGTGCGATAGCCTCTACCAGTCGTTGAGCAGGTTGTAGGGCCTCTACCTACTGTTGAGCAGGCATGATGACCTCTACCAATCGTTGAGTAGGTTATTTGGTACTCTACTAACTGTTGAGCAAGTACTTCATCCTCTATCAGATGTTTGATTAAGTGTACCAATTATTACACACATGAATTGCAAATTGATAATATGTACATGTAAGCAATCAAGTATCAAGTATAGCACACGAGTTGTAATAGAGTTGCCCTAGACAAGGTTAATGACTCTAGGTGTGTCTATAGCAAATAGTTTATATTCCATGAATTCTAGTTTCAAATGTTCAAATATGGTAGATAGTCGAATCCTCATGTATAACTAAGGATTATGTTTGATGCAACATACAATCAAGTTTCAATAGTTTGGTTATCATGGGTAACTAGCTCATGTGTGAGAAGGTGAAGGATATGAATTTAGTTCTTGAGAGGATGATGAAAAATCTTGAAGCAG
The DNA here is from genome assembly GCA_028751855.1 of Ambrosia trifida. Lineage (NCBI taxonomy): Eukaryota > Viridiplantae > Streptophyta > Magnoliopsida > Asterales > Asteraceae > Ambrosia > Ambrosia trifida. The sequence goes on along the minus strand of CM054128.1, from coordinate 55,079,335 downwards.
AATCAAGGTTGTAAGAGATAGTGAATGTGAAGATAGTTGATAAAGAGTTTATTTTATAGTAAGGAGATTATGTAGCAGTGTAAATTTTGGGGTTTGGATCAAAGGTTATAATCAAATGTATAAGAAAACATGATTGTGGTATATGCCAAATATTGTAAAAATTTGAACAAGTTGAAAATGAGTGAGTGTCGATGGAGAATTTAGAGACTAGATATTATTCCTATGCATAAAAAAAATCTTATTTTCAAAATTGGTTTTATACATAAAGCAAAAGTTGTTAAATAGTACAAGCTAAGTGGGCTTTGATTAAAATATTCCCGTTAGTTGGAGATTTCAAACATGACATTAGGTTTTGAAGATCAAAGTTCTATTAAGTGATTTTTAATAGTTTAAAGCATTATATAGAAAATTGTTTGTTACGTCAATAAATAAACAATTGAATTTAAGTTCGAGGACATCTTTTGACAAAAATATGTACTTTGTAAAGTTACTAGGTAATGAAAATACAACAAGATTTAGAAATCTTTAGTTTGTGCTAAGGTATGAGGTTATAGTTTTTTAAAAAAATAAGTAACATGTGGAGAAATGAAATAATATGATTTGGGTAGGGTGTTGAATATTTAAAAAGTGGCTAAGATGGTAAGGTGAAGTGTGATTGTGAAATCCATAGATGGTTACGAAATGAGATTGATTTAAGCTGTAAAATTTTGAGATTTTAGAGCTTAGTTTAAGGAAAGTGAGTGTAATCATTTATTTATTAATTAAAACGAATAAACGAAAACGTTGACTTATCAAAACTTCTAGATTCTAATAACATAGTGAAGACATGCTTTAGCCTATAAGTGAACACTCATCCCGAGAATTCCCAGGTAGGCATCCGGGTCCCTCGTCTAATTGGGATTTATGCGCAATGCTAGTCCTAGACAGAAAACTCAGAATACAGGCGTTCACCCTTCCAGATTGCACGTGTTCGTTATTAAAATCTAGAACTTCGACGAGATCTTCAAGGTGGTTCAGGCTAAACCTGAGGATTTGTCCTATTAGTCTAAGAGTAGATCTTGTGATGGAGAACAATCTTCTTGTAGGGACTAAAGTAGGGATAAGAAGTAGGAGGGAGATAGAAAATAGAAAAAAGTAGGGTTGCAAGTAAAAGGAGCAAGTACTGATTATAATCCTATGGTTATAGACTAGATTATTTTTCTAATAACCTAATTCCCTATAACCATGGCTCTAATACCAATCTGTAACACCCCAACCGATGGCGGAAACATCGAGGTGTCACGTATTGATGACTGTTCAGTAGCTCATGGTATATAATAAATTTCAATAATTGATTTAAATAAATTACATACAATTTTTCTAAAGAATTGTGTACATCAAAATGAAAAATACTAGATACACATCTTCAAGCATTAACTCTAATCTTCAAGCACGCTATAACCTGAAACATGTTAAGTTGGAAAGATGGGGGGTCAACAATAAATAGTTGGTGAGAATACATAGGTTTTGCATATTGTTGAAAACAATATGATGTATGGCAATCATAGTTGAAGTATAATAATGAGTAATGATAATATATGAGTCCGACATGTAACAATGCGTCTTTTGTACAATCAAACCTTGTGTCGACTGAGACCTAACTCGCAAGTTAGTAAAAGTGTAACTGTTATCGATCATCCCTAAATTTATGCAGGGGGATGGGTTTGTCAGACCTATAGCGCTATAATCTAAACAGGCGGCGTGATCAACTTTAATGATTGTACTGTGTCTTTTTGTTACAGTCAAATGATAGAATGAGTAATGATAGTGTAATTGAATAACAAGTTTCAACAATGTAAGAATGAGTAAATGATAGTGTATAAAATGTTTAAACATGTTTCACCCCAAAATGTAAAACAGAAAAAGGGGCTATGTAAACTCAACTTAGGTGCATAATGAGTTCGTGCATTTTATTGAGCGTGCAAACACTTAGTAATAATGCTTTAGAAAACTCGGAACTAGCTAGAGGAGATAATGATGGATGAAAACTTTAGCATATGGGAGATGGGATAATAATGTTTTTTTTTATTGAATGGTATAAAGAGTTGAATAGTAGGCTACAGTATTTATAGTGTATAATTTGGACTTGTAATTAGGGACTACTTTGACTAGGCTAGAATTTAGGAACAAATTTGACTTGACTAGAAGACCATATTTACTAACACATTGAGTTGACTAGGAGACCATATTTACTAACACTTTGACTTGACTTGACTAGGAGACTACGTTTGACTTTTCAGGTTTGACTAAGGGACCTTGAAAGGGTTTAAGTTTAATTGGTTTTAATTAACATCACAAAACACCAAATGGTGTAGTGGTTAGTGTGGTGTGGTTAAGGTTTAGCCCGCCATGGACTTGGGTTCGAATCCTGGCACAGGCAAACATTTTTTTAACGTTTTTAAATCAGAATTTTTAATACAATCCAATTTAATATTGATTATAAGTCATTATTTAAACAAAAAAAATTAACAAAATGGATGGTAAAGATACTATAAACATGAATCGGATGAATAAACGATGGAGTTCTATATATATATATATATATATATATATATATATTGTTGATGCATTTTGCGACTAAGGATTGGATATACTTGATTAACATATGTTAGTAGATAGCCGAAGGTGATACTGATGGGGCGAATGAAGATAATCTGGGCGAAGGTGAAACAGAACTGGGCGAAGGTAGAACTGGTCTGGACGAAGGTAGAATGGACATAGACAGAAGATCACATTCGACCACTTGCAGTGGGCGAATGTGGAAAATGCCCACATTCGACCATCTGTAAGGGGCGAATGTGCAGAGGCTATATATAGTTTTTGAGTTTTTGATTATGTAACAGAGTTATCATTTGTGTCCAGGTTCTGTTCAGGTTCAGGAGTGTTTTTGAGAGTTTGTCTTTGTGATTCTAGATTAACATAAACAGTGTAAATGCTTATTGATTGAAAGTTAATCTATGAAAATGATATTGAAAATGATCTTGATTGTGTCGTGATTTGTATCTTATAAATTTGTTCAGATCTAGGGTTTCCGCACCTAGATTTGTGACTTGTATGATCATAGAATCCTGTTTTAGATAAAATCCAACGTTCACAAAGTGGTATCAGAGCCTAGAGGATCATACAACAACAAGTTTGATAAGATCAGAGTTGATTTGGACATGTTTTAGACAAATTATCATCTGTTTTTACAAAAACTCTTAAAAACATTGTTTTTGATCGATTTAAAGGTGATTTTGTGGTCGAATTCAAGTTTTCCAAGACTTAAAGTTGTTCCAAATCAAATCCGAAACATAACCTGATTGAGATCATTCAAATCCATGAATTTTTGAAAATCTGAGATCAAAATAACCGTTTTTCAAACAATAACCGTTTTTCAAAAATGAGATCTGCTGATATGGGGCGAACCTGGAACCTGGACTGAGAGTTGTGGGCGAACCTGACAAAAAGTGGGCGAACCTGAGAGTTTGAGTGGACGAACCTGAAAATTTTGTTGAAAATTTTCACATTCGGGTGAAAATTCCACATTCGACCGTTTCATTTCGGGCGAAAGTGGAAAGTGTGTTTGTGTGATTTACATTCTGGTCATTTTCACATTCGGGTGTTACTATTTGGACGAAAGTGAAACAAGAAGGGACGAGAGTGTGATATTTTGGACGAAAGTGAATATATTTGGACGAACGTACTATTTTTGGACGAACCTAAGGATTTTTTGCTGAAAATTTTTCTAAGTGTTGAGATTTTCAGATTGTGATCATGTGGCGTTTTCAGACTACTCAGGGATCAGCGACAACACAACCACAACAGCAGACAATGGACCCATGGACTGTGGCAGCTCAAAAGACGAACACGCAATCCTCACAACCACATAACTACATGACAACAACGAGCACAATGCCTCAGAATGTAGCACATCCGGCATTACAATCAGATTACTGGGGAGTAGCTGCAGCGGCGGTAAATACTCAAACTACTAACGCTATCTCTACCTTGATTAAGGATTTGTCTACAGGTAGTGGAACTCGGCCACCTAAACTCATGGATATGCAAGAGTACAACCAGTGGCACACCATGTTCAAGATCCATCTGGAAGGCATGGGAGTTGAGGGAGCTGAGGCATGGAGCATGATCGTCAAACGATACACAGCACCGATTCTGGAGAATACCGGTGAGTTGATTCCTCTGGAGAGCTTGACTGAGGATGAAAAGAAGAAATACGTGGTGGAGAAGAAGGCGTTCTCTCAACTGACACAGGCGATCACAAGTGACCTGTTGCATCAGTTTGGGACATGTACTACGTCAAAGCAGCTTTGGGATAAGCTGAAGAGGAAGCATGATGGAAATGAGAAGACCAGGAGTTTGAGAATAGAGGAATTGGTTAAAGAGTTTGATAATTTTTCATTCATTAATAATGAAACTTTGAAAGAACTAACTCCGAGATATATGCATTTATTGTCTGAATTGTTTAGCTATGGTGTACAGATTCCCATGACTAAGCAGGTTGATAAGTTTGCAGATGCTTTGCCACCACAGTGGGATCAGCATGTGGAGGTACTTAGAGAGAAGGATGCTTATCAATTCTGGACCATTTCAGAGTTTATTGAGAAGTTGGAGAACAAAGAGCTGGAGGATAGGAGGAAAGTTAGGAGGTCGCAGATTCCTCAGAATCCAAGTCTGTATTTTGGAGGTACTTCAGTTTCAGCTGGAAACTCGAGCTCTGGAAGTGTTGCACCACATGTTGCATGCATTTCCAATGTCATGGATTCATCAAAACCAACCACCAACTATACACCACCACAATATACTTCCTACATTTCACCAGTTTCTCCAATGCAACAAGCTAGTTTTTATACCGCTAACCAAACACAACAACCATCAAATCAAATTACTCAACATAAACAACCGGTGGTTTTGGATACATCCAACTTAGGAAATGTGACTGTGGAGGTTGCTCAGCAACACATTGCATTAGTCTCTGCAATGGTTTCATCCTACAATGGATTGGTTGCTAGTCAGATTGGGAACAACAACTTGACCAACGAAGACTACGCACAGATCGATAAAGAAGAGATGGAACTCATTGACATTCAATGGGCTTTTGCGAGTATAATGAGGAGAGCAACAGAGTTCATAGAGAAAACTGGAAGGACTGACTTGGCAACTTCTCCCAACACAACCTATGGTTTTAACAAGGAGAAGGTTACATGTTTTAACTGTGGAGAGAAAGGACACTTCAAACGGGAATGCACCCAGCCACCTAAACAAGGTAACCGAAACCCTTTCAATGCAAATTACCAGAACCGACAACAAAACCAAGTTTCTTCCCAAACCAACAACAACTACCAAAACCGAAACTTTAACAACCAAAACAGACAACCAAACACTCAAAACCAGATTCAAAACCAATCTCCTAATCACCCAAACCGAACAGTTGTACCTATCACTACACCTACTGAGACTCAACAGAATGCGAGTCAGAACCAAGCTTTGGTGACTCAACAGGATGAGAGGTTTGACTGGTCGGGAATGCAAATAGGAGTTGAGGAAGTGACTACTGGTGGGAATGTTGCTTGTGTTGCTTATCAGGTTGATTTGGAAGAGTCGGTGGTAGTTGATGAGAAGAAAGAAACTGAGGAGAGTGAGAGTGATGATTCTGAGACTGAAATGGAAGTGGAGAGTGAACCTGTTGAGGTTAAGGCTGAGGAGAAGAGTTCTGGGATGGTGATTGATTCAGTTTCTGATGTTCCCGAGGAGTGTAAATCAGTCTATTCAGATAGTGAGAGTGAATCAGACACAGAGGGAAGTGTTGATTCTTTGGATGATGATATTGACCAGTTGCTGGCAGAAGCTGATTTTTTAATGACGAGGAAGTCGTGCATAGGTGATGATGCTTTCACCAAGATCGACTACTCAAAGTTTTTCACTGGAAAGGAAGCTCATTTTGCTTTGATGGCCATGACCGAACCGCCAAAACCTGTAAGTTCTGAATCTAGCACTGATGTCATGAGTGATAAATACTGTGGGAATTGTGATAGGTTGACAGAGGAGAATAAACAACTCCGAATTTCACGTGATAGTGCTATTCAAAACTGTCAATCTACTCGCAAAGAGTTAAATGCTTTTAACAAAGTGTTAGATGGTTATAAAAAGGACATTTCTGACTTGAAAAACACTTTGTCATTGAAACAATTGGCCATAAATAACTACATCAATGAAATTGAAAACACCAAGTTAGAAATGGCTGCCATTAAATGCTTTGCTGAAAAGGTTAACAAGAAATTAGAAAGCTATAAGAATGTTCCTTATGTCGTGGATCATATCATTGATGATAACACCACCAACTACAAGTCTGTACCATCTCCGGTTCTTTTTGAGAACCATAACTATCATCAAGTTATACCGGAGAGTTCGGTGAAATCAGACTCATCATCAGATATGGAATCTAATACCTCGAGTATTGGTGATCCATATCCTGAAGATGTGAGACCGATTTTGGGCTTGAACAATGAGGGTGTTTATGCTGAGAGTGATAGTTCAGACTCAGATAATGATGATACTGGTAGTGATCAATCTGTTAATGAATGTGAGATTCCAAAAGAAAATCACATCATTACTACTGAACCAGTATCACCATCTGATCATATTCATCCGATGGCAAAAGCTATTCGTGATAAGAAGTCTGAAAAATTTGATGTTAAGAAAAAGAATGATGTTAAGAATGTGATTGAAAAGAATGAGCTGAATGAAACCAGTGACAAACCTGTAAAGGTGTTTTATCGGATGGAAGGATCCGATAAAATCATTGCTGATGAGGAATTTCCGATTAAAAATGTTAACTATTCTAAACTTGATAAAATCTGGCAAGAAAGCACAATTTGGTTTCCGAAACATGAAAGAACCAATGAAATTCCACCAGAAATTTTAAAGAAACTGTTTTCAGAAGTTCCTCAAGAGCCAAAAATTCATGTCACTGAGTTTATTCGACCTGATGATAAAGCAAATGGTTTTCATGAACCTTCTTACTCGAAAGGACCACTTCCTGAGAGTTTAAGAAATCAACAATATAATGATCAATTTCCTGTAAGATCATTTGCTTCACCAAATGCTCATTATATGTTTGAGGAATATAGAAAGTGCTTTAAATGTGGAGAACGCGGGCATTTACTTGCTCAGTGTCCATATGTAAGGCACAAGAGACATGAAGTTGAGGTTAAGAATTCCATGAACAAGCCGATTGATCATTATGTTCCACCGCATAGACGGACTGTTCCTCAACAACAACATTTTTATAATCAAAACAATTTTCAAATGAGGAACAACCGTCCATTTCATTATGATCGAAGGAATCAGATTGCAATGGAACAATCTTGGAGAAAACCAGTGGTGAACACAACAGCTGATAGACAAAAGGTTCCACAAAAACCAATTGTCAAGTCAAATGTTGGACCTACGTCTGTTCATTCAGATAAGGTTGCTAAGAAAGTTACATTCAGTAACAATGTTCAGAAACCTATTGAGAAATCAAAATCTCAAATTCGTATTCTCAAAAGGTCTGAACAATCTTGGACACCTAATGGTTCTCCAGGAGCCTCTACGTCTAAGGTGAGTGAGAAAAGTGAAAATGTTTTGAAAAATCAGAAAACGATTGATTCAAAACAGAAAGTTGTTGAGAAAGTCAATGAGAATGATTCTTTGAAAGCCAAAGTTCAAAGGCCCAAGACTCAGGCTTGGGTCCCCCGAAAGAACTAATTGTTTACTTTTTGTGTGCAGGGAGCATCAGTTGGCCCTATTAGCAGTCTCTGGATTGTTGATAGTGGAGCTTCAGGCCACATGACGGTGGATTTGCCGTTGCTGTTCGATGTGAAGAATATTAATGGAGGATATGTTGCGTTTGCGGGAAATAAAGGAGGTTATATAACAATGGAAGGAAGCGTGAGTAACGGAGTTGTGACTTTCGAGCGGATATCTTATGTCAAACAGATAGACTATAATCTGTTGAGCGTCAGTCAAATATGCGATAAACAATTTTCTGTGCATTTTGATGACAAATCCTGCTACATACTCAAACCGGGCTTCAAGATTCCAAAGGAGTGGGTTATGTTGATGGCACCTCGAGTCAACAATCTTTACATTCTTGATATGTCCAAGGCGATGACACCACAGGGACAGATAACATGCTTTCTATCCAAGGCGACCGAAAAAGAATCAATAATGTGGCACCGAAGAATGGGGCACATTCATTTGAGGAAAATGAATCAGTTAGTGAGAAATGGACTTGTCGATGGAGTAAACGTGAAACATTTCCATCTGAATGACAAGTGTGTGAGCTGCATGAAAGGAAAACAACACAGACAATCCCATAAAGTGAAGAAGGTTAACTCTGTTGAGATGCCGCTTGAGCGATTGCACATGGACCTTTTTGGACCAGTCAAGCGCAAAAGTCATCTTGGAGAGCTTTATTGTTTAGTCGTCACTGATGACTATTCACGATTCTCATGGGTGATGTGTTTGAAGAACAAAAGCGACACCTTTACCAATTTACAAGTTCTGTTCACTCGGTTGGAGAATATATACAACTTGAAGATCAAAAGGATCAGGAGTGACAACGGGACGGAGTTTAAAAATGCAAAGATGGATGAACTTTGTGAAAGCAAAGGAATACATCATGAATATTCAGCTCCGTATACCCCGCAACAGAACGGTGTTGCTGAAAGAAAGAATAGGACTCTGATTGAGGCTGCTAGAACAATGCTCGCTGACTCAAATCTTCCAGTAATGTTCTGGAACGAGGCGATTTATGCAGCTAACTATACATTAAATCGGGTTTTGACAGTGAAGAAGTTTGGAAAAACATCTTATGAGCTGTTACACCGACGAAAGCCCAATTTAGAGTATCTAGAACCATTTGGGGCGCCATGTACGATGTTGAATCCAAGCGAGAAGTTTAGTCCTAAAGCTGAAGAGGGATATTTTGTTGGATATGCAACCCCGCTCAAACGGGTATTCAACAAGCGAACTCGTCAAGTGGAGGATTGGGCAAACGTGGAAGTTCAACGATACACTCAAAATTTGCAAGGCACGGGCCCTGATTGGATGTTTGATTACAAAGATTTCTTTGAATCATTCAACCTAGATAGCCTGGTTGAAGAAGCTGTGATCAGATTACTTTACGAATGTGAAAACGCGGCAACTTCACCGTTGATGCGTCCAATTACCGTAAACCCCCCACCAGCTTCTAGTGATACCAGTGCTCCTACACAAGAAGAAGAGTTGTTTCAGGAAGCTTCAACTTCATTAGACACTTCAGAATCTGAAGATGAACAATTTGAAGAAGCTGTTCTTGAAAATGCAGAAGACTTAGAAGAGCAAACTGTGAACCCAACTTCTAATCCAGACGTTGCTTCATCGTCTAACACGGGTAATGATCAGGATGCTACAGAGAACTTGACTGCTCAGACGGGAGTGATTGTACCTGTTAATCCGGAATCTCGGATTAATCGTATTCACCCGCTGGAGCAAGTAATCGGTGATCCTGGTAGTGGAGTGATGACCAGAGGGCAGCTTAAAAGCGTTAATTCGCCAGAGAGTTTTGGTGCTTTAGCATTGTATGCCAAAATTCAGAAATCTGGTAGCCAAAATGATTGGTCGTTTGCATGTTATGTGTCGCAGGTAGAGCCAAGGACATACAAAGACGCTTTGCAAGAAGATGCCTGGGTTGAGGCAATGCAGGAAGAGTTATTGCAATTCCAGAAATTGGGAGTCTGGACGCTCACAGATTTGCCGCCGGGACGAAAGAAAATAGGCACTAAGTGGGTGTTTAAGTGCAAAAAGGATGACCGTGGGGTTATTGTAAGGAACAAAGCCAGATTGGTTGTGCAGGGTTTCCATCAGATTGAAGGAATTGATTACAACGAAATCTATGCACCAGTAGCACGAATGGAAGCTATTCGGATGTTCCTTGCGTTTGCTTCGTATAAGAAATTCAAAGTCTATCAAATGGACGTCAAGAGCGCATTTCTGTATGGTAAAGTCAAGGAGGAGGTTTATGTCGGGCAACCACCGGGCTTTGAGGACCCAATCCACCGGGATAAAGTCTACGTGTTGAACAAAGCTTTATATGGTTTGCACCAGGCTCCAAGACAGTGGTACGAGGAGCTAAGCACATACCTCATCTCCAAAGGATTCAAGCGCGGCCTCGTCGATTGCACCCTCTTTACGAAAAAGACGGGAGATGACTTGCTTCTAGTACAGATTTACGTTGATGATATTATATTTGGTTCAACTAACGAACTCTTGTGCAGGGAATTTGAAACTGTTATGCAGGAGAAGTTCGAAATGAGCGCTATGGGAGAAATGCAGTTTTTCCTCGGCTTACAGGTGGATCAAAGACCCGACGGGATCTTCATTCACCAGACAAAATATGTTGCCGACATCTTGAGCCGATTCCAGATGGAGGACTCTAAGCCGATGGATACCCCGATACAACCCAATCACGGGATTGGAGTGGACGCTAAGGGGGAGCTGACAGACCCATTTACATACAGAGCAATCATCGGATCTCTGATGTATTTGACAGCGTCTCGACCAGATATTATGTATGCAACGTGTCTCTGTGCGCGTTACCAATCGAAGCCGAAACAAAGTCATCTGACGGCGGTCAAGCGTATCCTTCGATATCTGAAGGGTTGTCCATCAAAAGGACTTTGGTACCCTAATGATGATAATTTTGATTTTATTGCTTTTAGTGATGCAGATTGGGGCGGCTGTGACAAAGACAGCAAATCAACAACAGCCGGTTGCCAGTTTTTAGGGAGCAGGTTAATTACCTGGCAATGCAAGAAACAGACTTCCGTCGCTCTGTCTACATGTGAAGCCGAGTACATTTCAGCCTCGAGTTGCTGTTCGCAAGTGCTCTGGATCCAACAACAGATGGTCGATTACGGTTTGCAGTTTCTTAAAACCCCTATACACTGTGACAACGAAGCCGCAATTGCATTAACTAAAAATACTGAAAATCATTCTAAAGCTAAACATATCCGGATTAAATATCATTTTATCCGTGACTGTTATGCTAAGGAATTGATTGACATGGTCAAAATCCGTACTGACTACCAACGTGCAGATTTGTTTACAAAAGCTTTTGACAGATCCCGCTTTGAATATCTTTTAAAAGTAAACAATATAAAGGAAAAACAGGACTAATCAGCTCCTCGGTTTATCATTTTTAGTTTTAGTTTTAGTATTAAATTTTTGCTAATTGGGAATTTCTCGTTGCTAATTGGGAATTTCTCTTTACTATCATAATCCTCAAAGAAGTTGATGCTTTCGAGGGGGTTGTTTAATCCTCAAAGAAGTTTCTTTCAAATTTTGTTTTGTTTTGTTTTTCAGAAAAATTAAAAACCCAAAAATATGTTCTTTATTTTAGGGGGAGTCATTTTATCAGAAAAACCAAAAACATTGAAAAATTTTCAAAATACCTAAAAAATTAGAAAACCCCAAAATGATTTCCTGGATAAAAAGAGGAAATGATAGTACATCAGTGGGGATCTGACACAGGCTAAAGAATTGTATAAGTTTTAATGAGACGTATGTTGATTACGTGTGATATGCTGATAGGCTTCGTAGACTTTATATTGCGTGCATTAGTGATACAAACATAACAAACTACGCGTTTGTGGATGAACACCTCATGGGCATATGGTCTTAGCACCGTAATTTCGTTTGATAGGGTGTTTGTACAAAACTCGGATGTTTAGGGTCGTTATGTTATTAGTTGTCTGGGGACAGCCTATCTGATCTTCTGCTGTAAGTCATTACGGACCTAGATCAGACAGGATGTCTTTATAAAAGAGCTTTATGCCAAAACCTAAAGTTACCGAATTGAGGAACTTTCCATGTTATATGATGATCAAAGATTATCTATAATATCGTATTGATCATTGATGCAAATCATGATTAATATCAGTCCTCAACCTGGTATGGTGCATATGTTACTTTGCTGCATTAATTTGCTGACCTGTATACCTCTATGCATTATATCTTGTACAATTACAGGCGACGAAAGCATAATCACGCTTTACAATGAGTCTTTGTGCAGATTACTTCTTGATACGGGAGTATGTCGTGTGTGTGGGAACCACAATGTGTTAGTCTAATACATCTAATTCGTATCATTTTAAAGCATTGCGTAATTGTCTGCATGTGAGCTTATGTGGACAACAATATCAGCAATTGCCGTGTCACATATTGTTCTCTAATGATAATATTGATCCAGATCAACGCTGTGTTCAGATTTCTCAGAAAACTGATATGATCCTCTTACCGGAAATCACAAAATGTTTACTGCTTTCATTTACTTTGATGCATTTTACTTTGTCGCATTTTACTTTTATTGTCAAAAAGTTACAAAATCCAAAAAGATTTAAGGTGTGTTTTGATATAAATTTCAGAAAATCCAAAAGATTTGCATTTCTGCTTTATTTTTGATATCCGGGGATGCTTGATGGTCAATTTCTGAGATTTGATAACACCATCTGGTCTTTGTAACATTCAAAATGTGAAAATTTGACTTTTGAAAGTTTAACGGATTGAAAAATGTTGAACGGGATTCGAATTCGTGAATTGGCGAAATTTTCAGATTTTTTCATTTCACATTCGCCCCTTAATTGGGTCGAATGTGGAAAAATCTTCAAGTTCGACCGTTTTTGTTTTGGGCGAAGGTGGTTATATTCACTTCCGGGTGACATTTCCACTTCCGGGTATCACATTCCTCCTTCGGGTCTTTAATTAGGGGCGAAGGTGGACAATATTCACACTCGTGCCATTAACTTGGGGCGAATGTGGTTTTTACCCACATTCGTCCATTTCATTCGGGCGAACGTGGAACCCTATAAATACACCAGTCACATTCGAGTCTCTCATTCGAAAATTTTTTTCAAAAATTCATAAGTACCAGACCTTGTTGCTCGTGCATTTTATGTCACTTTGATTTGTTCCCTGAACTTTGCTCATCATTTTAACACCACTATTGCAGGTAATGGACAACAAACCAGATCAGATTTGAATGTTAAAGGACCGGGACCTAGGGTTTTTGTTCTAGGGATTTTTGATGTTGTTTGATGTTTGATTTTGATTGCCGATCAATTTTAATAGGTTTTAGGGGGAGAGTATTGAAGGAATTAGGATTATAACGGGTTTAGATGACAGATTTGATCGATTGAACATAGTCGAACCCTAATTCCATTTAAAAACCAATGAAAATTGATGTTTTGACAAAATTGAAAATAAACGAGTGTTAGTCGGCTTTGTTAGTATGTTTCAGAATCAAAATTACAGGTTTAAACTAACAATGGCAAATTTTCAAATTTTGGGGGAAAACTTTTCACATTCGGGTGTTATAAAACGGGCGAATGTGAAGTTGAATGGGCGAATGTACTTTCATTTCGGACGAATGTGACTTTTATCAAGATTATATTCACTTTCGTCCATATATGTTCATATTCGACCATTTATTTCCACATTCGGCCAGTTTCAAAATGGGCGAATGTGCAGATGTGTTTGACCAAAATTTTTTATATTTTTGTCGTTTTTGTGTTTTGACGCGTTTTATTGATTTTCGTGTGCAGATGGCTGAACAACCAGAGAATATTGAAACTCCAGCAGTGAATGTTGAGACTCCAGCAGAGATCACTGTTCAAGATCCAGTCCCCGTAGCTGAAACATCTACACCGAGCAGTTGGCCTTTCGAAAGATCGCACAACTGTTGCGCGTATCTAGGAGATGTGGAGAAGAACACGGAGTTTACTGGCATTATTGAATTTCTGAAGAGGAGCAGGATTGTACATGCTCTAGCCACACCAACCATCATTTACAAGGACATAATTGAAGATTTCTACCAGAACGCTAAGTATGACTACTGGGAGAATCAGACTATCATCAAGAGCAAGATTCAGGAGATGGAGATGTTCTTGACTGAAGCTGACATTCGAGAGGCGTTACAGATTAAGTTCGAAGACAGTGAGGATCCCAGGGAGTTATCTTGGACAGAACAGAAGGCGTGCTTCTTAAGGATGAAATACAAAGGTCCTATCACTGACGGATCGATGTATAAGGGGAAGCTGGGAGTGCAGTACAAGTACTTTGCACATGTTCTGATTCATGTCTTTGGATGTGTTAGTGGTGGTTATGACGTGATGAGAAAGAGTTTGAGCTCATTAATGGTTGCGTTGACACTCAACAAACCATTTAATGTTTCTGGGATGATTCTTGACCATATGTTGGAGATGTTGAAGGGTATAAAGTTTAAGAAGTTTATGTTGTATCCAAGGTTTCTAATGATGATCTTTGATTACAAGTATCCAATGCTGAAGAAGGATCCGACAATGATTCTAGGGCAAGATCACATGAATATTAGAACCTTGATGAGGATGAAAGGTTATAAGGGTGTAGCTGATAATGAGAAACCACCTAACAGGAGATTGTTTGGCGCTTTGGCTCGTCCGGATTACACTGATCCAGGCAAGAACAAAGCTAGACATGATGATAGTGACTCAGACAACGACGATCCCTTAGTGTATGCTGATTCAAGCACTAAGCGGAAGCGTCAAGTAGTCAATCCTGGAGCCAAAGGGAAGGGCAAAGGAAAGGCTATTGATCAGGGAAGCACAAAGCAACAGGCTGCTAGAAAGAAATCGACGGCGAAGAAAGGATCGGGTTTGGTGGATGAAGAGTCTGTGGATTCGGAAGAGACTGAGGTTGATGAACAGTGGGATTCTGATGACGAGAACGTGAGGACCACCAAACGTAAGGCCACTATGGTTGGTGAGTCTGAATTATTGAACAAGTCGATAGAAGAGTCTGAGAGGAGAAGGAAATCAGTTGAAGATGAAGGTTTGGGAGTTGATTTAGCTGAGCTGAGTGTTGGAGATACAGTTGTTGTAAATTTGCCAAAGAAGACAAAGAAACAAAAGACGATGGCAAAGAAGTCTAGTGTGAAAGAACTGAGAGAAAAAGAATTGGCTCATTTGTTGAAGGGTAAGAGATTGCCTGATGCTGGAACACCATCCAAGTTATCTTCACCAGTTGCTAAGAAGCAGAAGAAAGGAAAGGAGGCAGAGACTTTACCAATCGATCAGTTTAATATCGATATGGATAAAGTGCTCGATATGTTTAGGAAGCCTCAAAAGGAAAAAGCTGTTGAAGTTGAGCCCTCCAGATCAAAGTCAAAGAAAATGACTGTTGATGACGATGTTATGAAACAAGTCAATAAGAAGATGGAGGACATGATGAAGATGTTGATTGCTCAACAAGCTGAAATCACTAAGTTCAAGCAGAATGAGGAGAAGATGCTCCAGATTGTAGTTGCTTCAAAATCGAATCAGGATGAGATAAATGAAAAGATTCAGATGTTAGAAGCTAAGAATGAGAAGCTTGAGAGGAGATGTGATAGAAACAAGAACAAGATCAAACTGATCAAGGCTGATAACAAAGAGTTAAAGAAAGAAAACAAACGTCTTTGTGGTTTGATTGAAGAGCTGTATAGCAGAGCACCCCAGTTGAAAGAGGGTGAAGAAGATGAAGAAGAAGATGAGCAGAAAGTTGATTATGAGTATTCTGAATCAGAGAAAGAAGATGATGATGAAGAGGATGATGATGGATCGGATAAAAGTGATGATGACAACAATGATGATGATGATGACAATGATGATGATGATGATGCTGAGGGTACAGGGAAGAAGAAGGGTGATGAGTTTAGCAGTGGAAGTGATCATGATGGAGGAGATGATACTTCTAAGTATAGTTATGAGAAGAGAACACCGCAGAAGAAGAAGGATACTGGAGAATCGAGTTCCAAGAAGAAAGGAGGGAATGTAGATTCGGATGAAAGTATCTTTTGGAACGAAAAGGTGAGATCTCTGTCTGATGATGCTAAACAGATATACAAGAACATGTTGGAGAAGAGGGAGTGGACCATTGAGTTCACTGGATGCTTCGCTGAAATATTCCAGACTGATGATCTGAGATATGAGCTGGAATATGAAGATCCAGATCTTGAGGAAGGGGAACTACCTGCATCTGTGGCGAAAGAAATTTTAGATGGTCTCGCACAGAGGGTAGGAAAGACGTTTGAGGAGTTTATGATGGATGAATCGATTCCTGATATTCCTGAAAAGGATATGGGAAATCATTCTGATGATGTGCAGACTCCAGAAAACAATGAAGTTGAAATAGAAGATATTACTCATGAAGAGTTTCCCCAATATTTCAGAAAAGAAGATGAGAATGAAGTATTTCCTGACTTCACAGAGATACCAAACAAGTCAGCTAAACAGAAAGCGAAGAAAAGAAGCGAAGAGTTTGTTGAGAAGGTGTTTGGTGATGAAAAGAAAGATTCTTCCAACCAGTCTGATGAGTTGAAGAATTATATGAAGAAGTTGAAGGAGATGGATGAGAACCGACCTAAACCTGAAGCTCAAGGTAATTTCTATCGATTTCATAATGCCAAGTTCAAAGGCAGAGCTCTCGGGTGGACTTATCTTGGCAGACTGAAGTGTATTGCTGCGAAATGGGAAACCGGAATTCTGTATTTCAACAGATTCTGTGATTTGCTTACTCTACCGTATTGGGCGGTGAGAGATTTATGCAGATTCCCAATGTCAGGTGCCGAGGTAAATGGATCGCATGTTGGTTGGTGCGCGGACAAATTGGTTTGGGAAAGTCGTACACGATGGAAGAGATTTCAGCCTCAATATCCTCGTAGAAAAGTTCATAGGGATATTGATCCTCAAACCAATATGAAGCGTGTGACTTTAATCTACAAAGCACCAAATGTGATGAGAAAGATTCCATTGATGCCAATGCCACAGCATTTCAGTGTTGATTTCATTTTCTGGTTTTACGATTGGAGGAAGGCAGAAGCAGTGATTGTGTTGAGGGATGGAAAGGACAAATACAAGCATGTTCATGTATTTGATCCTATGTGGCTGATAAACTGCACTTTCGAAGACATCATCATGTTGTTCTTTAATCCGATCTATTATGAACCAAATGATTTTGCTCAGGCGAGGAAGTACACTCAAGTTGTGGGAGTTTGTTTTGCATATGACATAAATGCAGGAAGCAACTTGGAGGGTAAACTTGGCAAGACTGTGAAGATAGCCAATGTGTCAAAGCCTGTGAAGAAAACATTCGAGCCGCCAATGACTGATGAACAGAAGAAGCAGCTCAGAATAAAGCTGATGAACAAGACGATGGACTATCAAAGAAAACTATCCAATCAATAGTCGAGGGGGAGTTTGTTGATGCATTTTGTGACTAAGGATTGGATATACTTGATTAACATATGTTAGTAGATAGCCGAAGGTGATACTGATGGGGCGAATGAAGATAATCTGGGCGAAGGTGAAACAGAACTGGGCGAAGGTAGAACTGGTCTGGACGAAGGTAGAATGGACATAGACAGAAGATCACATTCGACCACTTGCAGTGGGCGAATGTGGAAAATGCCCACATTCGACCATCTGTAAGGGGCGAATGTGCAGAGGCTATATATAGTTTTTGAGTTTTTGATTATGTAACAGAGTTATCATTTGTGTCCAGGTTCTGTTCAGGTTCAGGAGTGTTTTTGAGAGTTTGTCTTTGTGATTCTAGATTAACATAAACAGTGTAAATGCTTATTGATTGAAAGTTAATCTATGAAAATGATATTGAAAATGATCTTGATTGTGTCGTGATTTGTATCTTATAAATTTGTTCAGATCTAGGGTTTCCGCACCTAGATTTGTGACTTGTATGATCATAGAATCCTGTTTTAGATAAAATCCAACGTTCACATATATAAAGAAAATTTGTGTGATGTTACAGCCGCGGCTGCGGCTGTTGCTGGAGCTCCCTAGTTGGTTTTGGCGTATCGTTTTTTGGTTGCCCGCATATAGCTTGGAAATGCGGACAACCTCTTCCCAGGAATCTGGGACGCCATCTTTCCCTTGAAGGATGTGTTGGAGGCCGTCGTCGTTGAAGTTGGCCAGGAAGGAGGTCCGGGTTGCTTCGTCCCCCGTTCCTAACTAGAGTGCTTCTTTGTTGAATCGCACGATGAAGTCCTCGAGCGGTTCAGTGCCCCTGCGTTTGCATAGAGAGATCTGGCTATTGTCGCGCTTGTGGCGACATTGTTGGCTAAAATGGAGCGAAAATTTGTCGATCAGCTGCTCGTAGCTGTCGATGCTTCCGATGGGGAGGTTATTAAACCAGACCCTGGCAGCTCCGGTGAGTGTCTGGACAAACATATGGCACCAGACGGGTAGGGTCCATCCGATGACGGCCCCGGCTGGATTAAAGATGCCGAGGTGGTCGTCCGTTTCGGTGAGACAATCATATTTTCTGACATTGGTCGGCAGGCATTGCCGTGGCGGGATTGGTGCTTGGGATATACGTCGGGTAAATTTGGACTTGTTAGCATAGGCCGTTGGTCGATAGGGGAGTGACAGATTTGTGGTGGCGTCTTCATTGTATCTGTTTAGTCGTTCCCACCTGTAGTATGGGCTATGGAGATAGTCCCTGGAGGCATCATCCTCCCATGAACTTTCGTCATAATCCTCGTCGTCGAACCGGTTGCGCTCTGCACGGGCCTGGTCCGCAGGGGGTTGCCCTGGACCTTCCCCGTGACGGGCAGCAGTCATGAATCGTGTGGGTTGTTTGGAGGAGGAACCCATGATCGCCTTTCCGGTGAGTCGGCGTCGCTCCAGCTGTGCGTCCAGAATTTGTTTCTGGGGTTCGTACCAGTCATTATTCAGGGCGTCGATCTCCTCCTCGGTTGGAGGGGCTGGATCGACGAACTGGGATTCTATGTTTCTGGGGGTAATGACAAGGTGTTGCTGGTTGTTGTCGTGGTCCCCCGATGTTGGTTAAGATACTGGGGTGGGATCGGTGATGTCTTCGACGGCCCCAGATGGAGTGAACACTCTTGGAGGTGAAGTGGCCATTTTTCAATATGGGTTAATGGGTATGTTTTGTTTAGCTGTTTTATTTAGAGTAGTTGTGGAAGGCCACGGATGGCGCCAATGAAGAAACACGGGTCCTAGATTGTCTGACAAGAGACAATCCGAGGGGGGATTCTACGGTATTTTGTAAAGAGAGTGTGTTTATAAAATACGTGAGGGTCTAAGAACAAGACCAAGGAGTTTAGGAGACTACCGATTAGAAGAGCCGAGCCTCTAAAGGTTAGTAAAATAAACAAAGGGTTGAAGAAGGTACGAAAGAGTTCGTATTCTCCTTGAGTGAAAGTATGTGTGATATTAGATGCCAACAAAAGGAGAAGGGACTCCTCCTTTTATAGTACCTGGATATCATACTTTCTCAACCCATCCTCTACCCTTAATGGGGCCCGGCCCAGGTAGAGGTGTCTCCATAATCCGGCCCAAGTCCTTAAGCCTATTTGGTGCAAGTGGGGTTTGATATAAAGGAGAAAGTAAAATCCTAAGGGGGGATGTTACCGCCCTGACGGTTGGCCCACGTGGCATCCATTGGTTGGATGTTGGTGGTCGGCGGACATGTGGTGCACGCCTAATGGTAGACCGAGGGCGGTGGGTAATCATACCTTTTTAGGACTTCGAGACAGGTTGAGAAAGTCTGCTTTGTCAGGGAGAGCAGTTTCTGATTGGAGAGGAACTCTGATTGGAGAGCAGTTTCTGATTGGAGAGGAACTCTGATGGGCCGCCTGCTACGTCAGAGATATTTTGTCTGGGGCAGGGGTGAGTCCCAAGGCTGCCCAAGAAGGCATCTTCTAGTTGTGTTGAAGAAGCTTTAGCTAGCTTGCTGGGGAAGCTTTGAAGTATATTGGGCCCGCCGATGTAAAACGGGCGGGCGAGCTTGCGCCTGGCGTCGATAGGACGCCCGGTGTATCGTTAACGTAAAACGGGCGGGTGGACACCAGACGTTCCGCTGACGTAAAACAGGCGGGTGGACGCCAGACGATCCGCTGACGTAAAATGGGCGGATGGATGATGGTATGGTATTTATAATGTTTTGATACCATACTTCTTCAGTGAACTAGTATTTTTGAAAATGTAGACTATAACCGGTTTTGGCTCGAAAACAAAAGTTTTCAAATTTAAAACAAAACGAAATATTTTTAGAAAATGAAGAAAAGTGTACATGGGTTGTACAAGGGGAAATTCCGACCGACTAGCCATGTGTGTCAATATATGAAATGTTAGAAAATTAGGATAGAAATATTTATATTGTGTAGAGATCCGATTTTCTAACTAGGGCTAGTTAATGCATACAAGTAGTACAGATATTTGGCATGTGAGAATGTCATGTCACGCTTAACCTTAGTCTGCACTCTTGCATCGATCGTCGGTACGAGCAAGTAGGAAGGACGTTGTGGCCTACGACGAACTCAGCCACTTACCTGCGGACGGGATGATCAGAAGGACTAACCTCTATCGCGCTAATGGACGTTGTCGTATTGTTGATGTTACGAAGGCGAAGCTAGTCTAGGTCTTTTGTTATATGAATTCTTTGTTTTTGGATCAGGAAGCTCGGAACTAGCGGGCACTGAATTAACCTTGAAACGCAGATTATCATTACGGTTGCACACGTAATAATAACTTGTGGTGCACGGTAACCTTTGTGGGTGCTAGGGCCGGGGTTGGTGATCACTCCTTGTCTTGTTTGTTCTTATTCTTTAGATTCAGTCTTAACTTTTGATTGGCCAACAGGTTAAAAGGGAGGTCTCGTCAATGTCCCTTGAAATCGATCCTAGCTAACCTAATGGGCTTTCTTCAACATTACCCTTAAGGTACGAACACAGAAGAGCTCGAACCCCTATTCATGTGAGTAATTGGACGTAAACCCTCGCATCGGATAGGGACGGGAGTCATACTAAGACACTCTAGTCTTAGTGTTAGAAACTACCTTGTATAGGAGTTGAAAGCCTCTGCCACAAAGTTCTTCCAATGGAGCGGACGTACGAGGATGCATTTCCTACCGAAGAGATAAATGTCTGGTACGATGCGTGGAATGCTAAACCTGGAAGCTAGAGAAGACCTAGGGTGCGTCCCTGCGAAACCAATGTGTTTAGAGCATGGAACCCTGTGTGGATCGGTATTGAGACTCGTGGCCCGTGTGCTGTGAGTAAGTCATTATCGATCTGAGTCATGCCCAAGTTGTGTTCAAGAATTGGGTGTTCCTTCTCCAATTGGAGGATATAATCAACGTTGATGTGTTATGAGGCTTGATCATTCTTATCTATAAGGCTCGATAGCCCTCGCCTGAATCGAAAATGATGGTTGTTCCTATGCAGTTGTGGACTGATTGCGAAATCAGCCAGGCGTATTGCACGTCTGCAAGTCATAGGGTTTTGCTAATTTTCAATGATGTCAAAAATTTTAGCCACTGATCACGATCTAGGCAGCGGTTGCCAGTGTTGTATTGACAACGTGTAGTGGGAAAGCAAGACCGAGCCTGCGTTTGGCTATGGACTCACTTGGAAGTGCATACGAATAACCCATGGGAAGCCTCTGCTTGATGTATTGAGTGTTCACGTGAGGTTCAACACCCTTTGCAATAGCGCTGGATCGTATTCCAGAAGATAATTCGGGGTCGCTTTATTAGTGATGCTGAAGTCATACTACCTTCTTGAAGTGTAAAGGTCATCGTAAGACTCCTCTACCTGCATCCACCAATTTATTTTTCGGGGATTATTGGTAGTCTATTTTCAGTCGTTGAACGCTCGAGTATGTTCGATGCGTTTGCTGTGTCTAAATCCGTCATAAATCCTGGGGAGAGGAACCATACTTCGGGAGCCGTAATCATAAAGTGTGTATTCCGTAATTGTTAAATGTCGCAAGACGCTTTCTGCTGACATTGAAATCCCCCTCGAAAATCAAATTACGGACTACTTTAAGCGGTCACGTTATTCGGTTAAATTGAATTTATCCATGGAACGACTATTCTGCTGCTCCTGTTGCAATGATGAATGTTAGCCTCCCTCGTCACGGAAACGAGACTAGTTATCCATTTGGTCGATAATTGGTGCAAAGCATTTTTCATCAGTCCGTATGGATACTAAGACGTTACGTTCCCTCATCTTGGTGGTTTGTAAACTATGATTTCAGGATCCGTTCGTTATGAACAACGCGACCTGTCTAACCTTTTGTCATACTTCGGTACTCTCACAGCTTGGCTTACCAAGTAGAAGGTCTATCGGCCTCGCTTAGATGACAAAAAAGCACATAATCAGATGACTACTGATGCTTGTGGCAAAATAACATTGAATAGGATCCCAATGAGAAGAACGAATCGGCTGATTCGTCCGAGTTTATGTCATCTCCATCTTATCGTGATGTCTCGATAAATCATGATCCTTCTACCTCTACTTGCTGCCATTCTCGTTGTGACCATTATCTTTGATATTGGGAAAGATGTTAGTTGGTTTTCTAGGTCCTATGGACACTATTTACCACACATCTAATAACCACGACGAGTCTAAGGCTCCTGCCGAGCCTGTTGTTGTTGCTACTGTTATTTCTCTATGGCTCCTATCGAGTTTGATGTTGTTGTGGATATGGAGGCTTATAATGAGGTTATCATCGTTGACGTAGATGTTTCTATGACCCTTGCCAAGCCGCTATGACCATGTCTGTGTCATGGTGGAGTTCGTTGCAATTAACTGCACTTTCTTTGAGGCTTTCCTTTGAACCATTCGTTATCATTCCTTGGGCTCCTGCCAAGACTAATATTGACGATGGTTCTCATGCTAGGGTTGAGTCTGTCAATGCTGCAGTTGTCATTATTCGAGTGACTTATACCAAGCCTACGTTCGTTCTCCCTAAGAACGATATCGGCTTTATAAGTCTGCTAAGTTATATGGAACCCATCGTTCCCATTTCTGTTATGATGAAGGATGCCCTTGTGGACCCAATCGTTCCTACCATAGAGCCAATGGAGTATAGGTTTGTGGCTGAGGATACGGGTAAGGATTCCGCCACCATAAGTGAGCTGAAACGCATGAGGATGCGTGCTCACTGTAATGGAGTTTCTTGTAGCTACGTATAATTGACTCTCTAGGTTGTGTGTCATTATGTTGTCGTGAATTGATGTTGTTGTGTTACCCCTAGCGATTGTGCATTCTTATGGTTGCACTGGTTTGCCTATTGCGTATCCATGTGGTTGCGTTGCGCTATCGATGATGCATGTCCGTCGTTGGGTTGCTCCAGATGCGACATTCCCTCGTAGATGTGTTCCGCGGACTTGCTATAGCTATTGGAATGACTTGCTGATGTGATAACTTGTCGTTTGTTTCACTCTTGTTTCCCTCGGGATGGAGACACCACCGCAAACCCCCTCGTTGTTGTCGTTGTCCTGATGATTGATTGTGTAGTGTCGACATCGATAATGTGGGATTTTGGGTGTCTAACGGACTTTTCGGGAGTCATACTAAGACACTCTAGTCTTAGAGTTAGCACGTTTATCTACATAAAGTCCGAATCTCACGGTCGTTTGAGTGATTGAGCGAATCATGTGTCGACCTCTTTATTTGCGCGCCGTGAGCGTTACCTCTTTAAAATCTAAGGCATCAGTGACGCCATGTCCAGCCTTAACCTTTAACGCACATTTTGGTCGACTAACCACACTCAATCATGTCGAAAAGAAATCCCATGATCCACACATGACGGGGCGAGGCTCGTCTTTGTGATAAGGGATTTCGAATGCATCTCGAACCACGAAGGTATCGAGTGATTGTGGGCAATAATATGACCCATACCTTTGGGACAAGTAAGAGTTGAAAGACTCAACTCATTTGTTACTTATCCCACTGGGTTCGTTTGACGGCATACCTGCCGATGTGTCGTGCTGACGATTATGGAAATACCAGTGTGGACCCACCTATGGCATGTGTGCATTAGTGGAGTCCCTGGTAGATGATTTCGATGATTTTATGAAGCGCGGAATCCAGAAGGGCATGTAGCATTGGCTACTCTATAAGGGTGCTACCCTCACGTCATGAGATAGTCGATCAACCCAGTCGTTCGATTAATGTTGTTATTCCTCTGATGATAGGTTTATCTTGTCTGGGTGTCGTTGCGTAGGTTCTTGGAATGGTGGAACCATTTTGACCTTGGGTCGATACTGGTGTTCCCAGTTATCCTTTAGTGTCATTGCTCGAGCTAGAGCAAAATCCCTTGTCTTTGACAGACACTATCGGAGACACCATAGTAATGTGAGCTGCCAGGTCAGTGCGTTTAGTACCTAACCAATCAAGATGAGCTCGAAAACCTACGTATTGCACCCATATGTGTGACTACATGAGTCGTTGAATGGGATGCCTTATGGCAACGCTCCAGACTATTTCTTGTGGTGCGATCTCGGTCGTTGTTTGTTTTTAGTAATGACTTTGGCGCATGAAGCCGTCAAGCCCCATACGTAAAATCTATGCCAAATACATTCATCTATGACTCGATTTAACCTTTTACCTTGAAAGATCCTAAAAAGATGGAACATTCAGTGAGTGGGGATTTCGGTTTCAGGACCCCATTCACTCAGATCTCTGCATAAGACCTAATAGTCAATTCGAGGGCGAGTGACCTGTATTATTCAGAATTGACTTACTAGGTTGCTAATGTGGATAGGACACCAGTGCCCGTGAGGCATATATAGCAGGATAAGTACTGGATACCCTTGTTTTGGGCAGCTACCGGTGTTCATACTGTTTCGGTGGAGACCAGCGTGTCGAGATGTTGTTGAAACCCTATCCCCTATTTGTTGCGGCAACCATATCATGAGGATTCATATGAATCATTCCCGTGTTGACTAATGTAATGAGGTAATGTGAGCCTCTAGTCGTTTGTATTTAAGTCGGCTTTAAATTCTCGCGGAATGTGGAATTGTACGGCCCGTGTGTCGGATATATACTGTTTACTATTTGGGGAACTAAGGGGTGAAAGTGACGCAAAAGCTTTAAACCTCTATCACTCCATACTAGGCGCCCTGGAACCATTAACCACAATCGCTCTTGCGAAAGGTTATAGGTTAGTGCATAGTGGATTCCAGTCCGTGTGAGGACACGGAAATACCATCCGCTACTACAAACAATCTTGAGCATCCTCTAGAATGTCGACTGCTCTGTGATCTGGTAAGATCACCCGGTTAGTGATATTTGAACGAGCGAATCTAATTATCAGGTCGCCTGAGGCGTCCCGTAGCCGTGATGTGTCATGGGTAAGTGATTGATTGTCGTTGGAACCCCCTCATCCCTTACTCAATTGTAGTTACAATATGAGGCATATGGATAGCCACCTACACTCTTAGAGGGTCGTGGCTAGACACTAGATGCCAACTTTTATAACATCAGATTTTAGTAGTCATCCTACCTGAGGGTTCGCCAAACCTTGAACGCAAACCTGGGATACTCAATTTGAAATGAGTATGGCTTATCATTTTCAAACGATTGAATTGAATATCCTTGACGGAAGTGTCCCGTGTGATACGATTGATGTCTGTGGCAAATCATATTCGTGTGCCTCATCTTCAAAATTTCCTATGTGATAGGAATTATCACCCCATCATTCGGGGTGTATTGTTCAAGCTTTTGAAGGGCATACGCGTACATCTCCAGTACCTTGAATGATAGACGGAGATATACACATAATCTGGCTTGAGTTGTTCGAGAGATGACCAATAAATCTTGTAGATTTAAGGCGGCTAGAATGAGTTATGAAACCGATCGGGAAGTTGTACTAACATGGCGCTAGCCTTAGAAACTTCGAATCGGTCATAGGACTTCACTGAGAGTGGTACTTTGAGGGGGTAAAGCATAGAAATTGTAATGGATTAAATTCTAGATACTCCAGTGGCACGGAGATATCGGTTAAAATTGGTCTCACAACGAATAAGCTCAAGCTATCGCAAGAGCTTAGTGGGACTCTTGATGAATCCCGCAAGTCTGGCCTGAGGAAGCATTGTCAATTCCTCGACCGACGGAATTCAGGTTGATGCGAAGCTCAACTATTTCGAGAAAACCGATATATCTGTCGGATTATGAAATCCAAGAGCTTGGACGTAGCCAGCTCATGACATTGTGTTCGTTAAAACGCTAAGCGTGAACCGGAGTTCACTTAAAAAGAAGGAGATCGCGTGAGTCGCAAACATCCCGCCCTGTTCAAAGATACTAATGTATCGGATGACTTGAACAGAATTCCGGGATGGAATTCTTTTAACGGGGGAGAATGTGACAACTGGCAAATTCCGTACAACGATTAACGTGATTCTAATCATGTTTTCGAAGTAATTAACATGGTTTATGGTTAATTAAGATATAATGAGTCGTTACGAGTCCTACGATGTCCTTCTCAAAGTTCGTAGAAGCCTTGATGCCTTTAAAGAAAGACTTTGCGTAATTAACGTTAAGGAACTGACATCAGTGAAAAATTTTCAAAGTGGACTAACATAAGGCTAATATATGTAAATTTGATACGTATTTACTATTGAAGCGATCAGAAGTGAAATCAACGTGGTAAACGGCAAAAAACGCAGCGTTTTGGAGACCGCGGAGAGTAACCGACGCCGAAATCGGACATCAAAATGTGTGGCTTTAACCGTTATCGAACTTTTGGAATAATTATTTATTATAAATCATGTTATTTGGTTAGTTTCAAAAGTAAACAGATCGTTTAAATGAATGATAGCACGACTTAGTCGATTAACGTGGTTTAAACGCGATTCCTGAAAACACGCGTCGGGCGACGAAAATAGTAATTAAATTGCTCGGTTTAGTGTTGTTTATGAATACAAATAAAACCGACTAATTTTGTAATTTTATTTTCGAGCCTAATAATAAACCGTAGCAAAATTACGTTATAACGAGTTCGTTCACGCCGTGTTCACCTACCAAGAAACCCTAACTATAAAAGGCATCATCTTCCTCATCCCTTTCATTTCCACCAGCCGCTACACCCTCTCTCTCTCTCTACTCTCTCTCTAAAACTATAGTCCCTCTCCCTCTCTCTTCGATCTCTCCCTCTGCTTGTTGGTTCATGGCCGAAGGTGTAGTTCAGGGCCTCGATGTTGGTCCAGGTTGGGTCAAGCTCCGATCCAGGTTGGTCTCGGGTCAACCTCAGACCCAGTGATGGTTCAAGCTTTGTTGTTTTTTTGTTGGTTTGTGGGAGTTTTGAGTCACAACTCCGGTCAAATTACGGCCTTGTTTCGGGAACGGTCAGCCCCGGTCAAACCGACGCAACTGAGAGTTCGACTTCGGGTGCAAGGTGTCGTTTTAGATCTGGTCGACGCGGTCAAGCTGCTGGTCAACCCATAAACTGATCGGTTCGGGAACTCGTAGATCAAGACGCTCGTATATGCTTTCGGTATAAAAGCTTCGTGTTTGTATTTATTTTTGTGAAATATATTTATTAATATATAAGTACACAAAATAATAGGTGGTATCAACTCGCGAAACGAAACGAACCAAAAAGTAATTAACGATAAGTATTTAATCGAATGATTGGTATGATATACTAAAAACGTGACTTGTGTTTTGTCTGCAGACTAAAATTGTTGGACTATATGTATGTATATATATATATGTATATGTATATTGTTGATGCACGTTTTGTGACTAGTGCTATTGGATTGTACATTATAAGTTGTTTTGTCTATATTGTGGGGTCGAAGGTGGAAATAGAAGGTCGAACGTGGATTATATGGGTCGAAGGTGAAGAATTGAGGCGAACGTGGAGATTTGACGACATTGTGTTTGTTCGACCACATGAAGGGCCGAACCTGCACATTCGACCCTTACGAGGGGCGAATGTGCAGGCCTATATATAGTTTGATTTCATTTTCAAGTTAACTTTTTGTGATTTCGTGTCTTGTTCGACCTGTATTCTCTATAGGTGTTTTAGAAACTTCTGAAACTTGATTATTTCGTTGTAAACACATATTGTAAGGCTTATTGAACTTGTTTATTAATGAAATCGATGTTAAAAGGTGATTTGCGTGTTTTGATTACATTACTATCATTTCGTAACTGATTTAGGGATTCCGCACCTAAATTAGTAGACTTGTATGATCAACTAACTTGTTTTTATCAAACCGATCCTCCCACAAAGTGGTGTCAGAGGCTATACGGATCATACAACTACGATTTGATAGTTTTTGAACTGATTTGGACCCAAATTTGATCAAAATTATTCTGTTTTGAGTGAACAATGAGTTTTGTTGATAATTGATTGATTCGGACTAGATTTCACGGATAAAATCAAGAATTCTCTTCATTAAAGTTGTTCCAAATCAATCCCGAAGCAAAACCAAGAAAACCTCATCAAAATTCATCAACTTTTGAAAAATTAGGATCAAAATAACTGATTTTCAAAGAATAACCGTTTTTCAAATGAACCGGGTCGAACCTTGGAGAGAAAGGTCGAACGTGTAGGGTTTTGGGTCGAACCTAGCTTTTTCAGGTAGAATGTGAATCATTTTAGGTCGAACCTAGAGGTTGTAAGTGTTGGTTTGTACATCCGACCAGTATTTGGTACATTCGACCCTACGGGAGGTCGAAAGTGGGATTTTAGTGGTCGAAAGTGAATCAGAGGTTATACTTTCTACATTCGAGTCAGTTTTAGGGGGCGAACTAGGAACATTTGCACATTCGAACCCACGATCTTGAAAAAGGGTCGAACGTCGAAGCTGTTTGAAAATTTTTCTAAGTGTTTCGCATTTCGGACTTCGTAGACGATATATGGGGTTTTCCAACACACCTAGGCCTAATACTACACAGCAACAACACGTTACTATGGATCCTTGGACGGTAGCTGCACAGAAGACGAACAGTCAACCATCTCTGCCGATCAATTATCTCGCAATGACTAGTTCGATTCCACAGAATGTTGCTCAACCTCCACAGCAACCGATGAATGATTATTGGGGAGTTGCAGCAGCAGCGGTACACACTCAAACTTCTAATGCTATTTCTACTCTAATAAATGTTTTATCTTCAGGTAGTGGAAACCGTCCACCGAAGCTGATAGAGATGGTGGATTATAATCAATAGCACAAAAAGTTCAAGATTCTTTTGGAGGGAATGGGACTGGAAGGCACCAAGGCATGGCAAATGATTGCTAAGGGTTACGTTGACCGGTTTCGGAGAATACAGGTGAACCAATTCCGCTGGAGAGTTTAGCTGAGGATGAAAAGAAAAATTTTGCAATGGAGAAGAAGGCGTTCTCCCAACTATCTCAAGCTATCAACACAGATTTTGTACATCAGTTTGGATCTTGCACAACTTCCAAGCAGCTTTGGGATATATTGAAGAATCGTCATGATGGTAATGAGAAAACCAGAAAGTTGAGAATGGAGGAATTAAGAATAGAATTTGAGAACTTCAGTTATGTGGGAAATGAGACTTTGAAGGAATTGATTCCTCGATATTGCCATCTTTTGACTGAATTGTCAAATTATGACATTAAGATTCCCATGTCTGAATTGTTCGATAAGTTTGCTGATTCTCTACCACCATATTGGAATCAACACATTGAAGTTCTGAAAGAGAAAGATGCTTATCAATATTGGACTATCAATGAGCTGATTCAGAAGTTTGAGAATAAGGAGTTAGAGGAAAAGAGGAAAGCTAGGCGATCACAATTCCCACAAAATCCCGAATTGTATCATGCCTCTTCATCTACTTCTGTGAATAGTTCAAATGTGGCAGGTAATGTTGGGCCACATATAGCTTGTGTGTCAAGTGTTATTGAACCACCCAGACAACCCAATAACTATCTTGCACAAACATCAACTTACCCACCAAACTACACCACAAATTCTTACAATCCACCACAACCTCAACCTCAACCTCAAATGTCCACCGCACGTTATTCATCCAATACCCCTCAACAACAATCGTATGTTCCAAACACAGCACAAGCTTCTTCTAGCCAAAGTCCTATCGTGTTGGTAACTTACAACATGGATAATTTAACTGTTGATGTTGCTCAACAACACATTGCGTTGGTCTCAGCAATGGTTGCATCATATAATGGCCTGGTGGCGAGTCATATTGGAAACAATTGTCTGACTAATGAAGATTATGCATAGATCGATAAGGAGGAGATGGAGCTTATTGATATTCAATGGGTGTTCGCCAGTGTTATGAGAAGGGCAACCGAGTTTATTGAGAAAACTGGTAGGACTGATCTGGCAACATCACCTAACACCACTTACGGCTTCAACAAAGCCAAAGTTACTTGTTTTAATTGTGGTGGTAAGGGTCATTTCAAGAGGGAGTGCACCCAGCCAGCTCAACAAGGTAATAGAAATCCTTTCAATTCAAATTACCAAAACCGTCAATCTTAGAATCATGTAACCTATCAAAACCAAAACAACAACAACTATCAATCACAAAACAATTACCAAAACCGACAAAACACCTCACAGAACAACTATGTAGACAAACAACTACACCCAACCAGACTCAAAATCAAACACCACATAACCCAACCAGAACCATCATTCCTATTTCCACACCAAATAGCCAAACACAAACCGATAAGCAAAATCAGGCTTTGGTGATCCAAAAGGATGAAGGTTTTAACTGGACTGGGATGCAACTGGGTGTTGAAGAGATTACTGCTGGAAATGTAGCTTGTGTTGCTCAGAAGATTGACTTAGAGGAGTCGGTGATAGTGGAAGAAGTTTTGGAAACTGAGAAGGTTTCAGAAGTGAAAATTGAGGAGATGGTAGAAGAAACTGATATTTCTACTGAAGAATCACAAGTTGTGAAGACTTCAGGAATGATTCTTGATTCGTTCACTGTTATTCCTGATGAGCGTGATTCGGTATACTCTGATTCGGAGAGTGAAGCAGATTTGGAATCTAGTGTCAATTCATTGGATGATGATATTGATCAACTCCTGGCCGAAGCTGAGTTTTTAATGACTCGAAAGCCATGCATAGTTAATGATGCTTTCACAAGAATTGACTACTCCAAATTCTTTGCTGGAAAGGAAGCGCATTTTGCTTTGATGGCTATGACTGACCCTCCGAAACAGGTAAGTTCTGAATCCACCATAGATATGAATAGCGATAAATATTGTGGAACTTGTGATAGACTGACAGGGGAAAACAAGCAACTCAAGGTTCAACTTGAGAGTGCTAGAATCAACTGTCAATCTTATCGCAAAGAAGCACATGAATTCAATAAAGTGCTTGATGGTTATAAAAAGGACATTTCTGATCTGAAGAAAACTCTTTCTTTAAAACAACTTGCCATAAACAGTTATATTAATGAACTTGAAGAGACTAAACTAGAAATGGCAACCATCAAATGCTTTGCTGAAAAGGTCAACAAAAAGCTTGAAAGCTACAAACACATTGCTTATGTGGTTGACCATATCATTGAAGAACCCTCACAACCGAGTAGTGCAAACTACAAGGCTGTTCCATCTCCAGTGTTATTCGAGAACCACAATTTACATTCAATAACACCGAAGAGTTCAATCACATCTGACTCTACATCGGATAATGAATCTAATACTTGTAGTGTTGGAGATCCACATTCCGATGTTATACCAATTTTAGGATTGAACAATAAGGGTGTGACAGCAGTGACTGATGATTCAGACCCTGAAGATGAAAAAATCTGAGAAAGAGTGTGATATTCCTATGGAAAATCACATTATTACAAATGAACTAGTTTCACCTTCTCAGTATTCTCATCCTCAGGCTAATATGCATCGAAAGAATCAATCAGTTACTAGCAATGAGAAGAAGATTGAGAAAAATGAATCAGTTGACAAACCCGTCAAAGTATTTTATCGGATGGAAGGATCCGATAAGGTTATCTCTGACAAGGAGTATCCGATTAAATTTCCCAATTATTCAAAAATTGAGAAAATCTGGCAGGAAAGTACTATTTGGTTTCCTAAACATGAAAGGACCAATGATGTACCTCCAGAAATTTTAAAGAAAATATATCTGGATGCTCCAAAAGAACCTAAGGTTCACGTCACTGAGTTCATTAAGCCGAAAGAGAAGGTTAATGGTTTTCTTGAGCCGACTTACTCAAAGGACCCAGCTCATGAGAGTTTGAGATGGAGGTGTGTGGATGATCAATAACCTATCCCTTCTTATGCTAAGTCGAATGCCAAGAATGTTTTTGAGGAATACCGTGCATGTTTCAAGTGTGGGGAGAGAGGGAATATACTTGCTCACTCCCCGTACATGAGGCATAAAAGGAACGAAGTTGAGATGAAGCAACCATATAAAAGTCCAGTCGACAATCATTGTTATCCTCAAAGACGTTTTGTCCCTCAACCAACACCGTTTTATAATCAAAGTCGATATTTACAAAGAAGGGATAATCGTCAATTTGCCTATGATCCTCGTAACCGGATTGCTATGGAAAAACCATTGGAGAAACCATTGGTAAACTCGACTGTTGATAAACAGAAGGTTCCTTTAAAACCTGCTCTTAAATCATTAGTTGGACCTGTTTTTGTTAAATCAGAGAAGGTAACTAAGAAGGTTTCGTTCAAGAACGATACAAAGAAACCAACTGAGACCCCAAAATCTCATATCAGGATTCTGAAACGTTCGGAACAATCTTTGTCACCGGTGGGTTCTTCAGGTGCTTCTACCTCAAAGGTCAATGAAAAATCTCAAAGTGAGAAAAATTTGATTGTTCAGAAAAAGATCGAGTCAAATTCAAATGTTTGTGTTAATGAATCTTTGAAATAAAATGTTCAAACACCCAAGACCAAACAGGATTGGGTCCCCCGAAGGAACTAATGATTTTCTTGATATGTGCAGGGAGCTCCAGCTGGCCTTGTTAGCAGTCTTTGGATTGTTGACAGTGGAGCTTCTGGTCACATGACAGGGGATTTGACGCTGCTATTCGATATCAGAAACATCAACGGAGGATATGTAGCATTTGCTGGAAATAAAGGAGGTTACATCACGATGGAGAGAAGTGTGAGTAACGGGATTGTTAGCTTTGAGAAGATTTCATATGTGAAACAGATTGACTATAATTAGCTAAGTTTCAGCCAAATATGCGACAAACAGTTTTCTGTGCACTTCGATGACAAATCTTGTTATATCCTCAAACCCGGCTTTGTTATCCCAAAAGAATGGATTATGCTGAAAGCACCAAGAGTGAATAATCTTTACATTCTTGATATGTCAAAGGCGATGACAACTCAGGGCCAAGTTACGTGTTTCCTCTCTAAGGCTACAGAGAAAGAATCAATTATGTGGCATAGGAAAATGGGACACATTCACCTCAGGAAAAAGGTGAAAAATGGACTTGTTGAAGGCGTTAATGTCAAACAATTTCATCTCAATGACAAGTGTGTGAGTTGCAAGAAGGGAATGCAGCACAAACAATCCCACAAACCAAAGAAAGTGAACTCTGTTGAAATGCCACTTGAGCGTTTGCAGATGGACCTATTTGGACCTGTCAGGCGTAAGAGTCATTACGGAGAGCTTTACTGTCTTGTGGTTACTGATGACTACTCTAGATTCTCATGGGTGATGTGCCTGCAATACAAAAGCAACATGTTTAACAATTTGAAAGTTCTGTTCACTCGAATGGTGAATGTTTATGGATTGAAGATCAAAATAATTCGGAGTGACAACGGGACGGAGTTCAAAAATGCACAGATGGATGCTCTTTGTGAAGATAAAGGAATTCATCATGAATATAGTGCTCCATACACCCTCAACAGATTGGTGTCGCAGAAAGGAAAAACAAGACTCTAATAGAGGCGGCAAGAACAATGCTTACGGATTCTAACCTTCCCGTATGTTCTGGAATGAAGCCATTTACGCAGCTTGTTACACATTGAATCGTGTGTTAACAGTGAGGAAGTTTGGCAAAACTTCTTATGAACTATTGAACGAACGGAAGCTGAATTTAGAGTATTTAGAACCATTTGGAGCACCGCGTACTATGCTCAATCGGTTTAAAAATTTTGCACCAAAAGCTGAAGAGGGATTCTTTGTTGGATATGCAACCCCACTTAAACGGGTATTCAACCAACGAACTCGTCAGGTAGAGGAGTGGACTAAAGTTGAGGTTCAACGATATACTCACCATTGGTCCAGATTGGATGTTTGATTACAAAGACTTCTTTGAATCATTCAATCTAGATAACTTGGTTGAAGAGGCTATATTAAGACTTTATTAAGAGTGTGAAAACGCTGTAACTTCACCGTTGGTGCGTCCGATCACCGTAACTCCTCCAGCAGCTTCTAATGATACCAACGTTCCTGCAGCTGAAGAAGAGGTTTTCCAGGAAGCTTCAAATACTCTTGATAGTTCAGAATCAGAAGATGATGAAGATATTTTCAGTGAAGCTATTCTAGAACAAGCAACAGAGACACCACCAGTGAACCCAAATCCAGATGTTGCTTCATCTTCTAACATGGGTAATGATCTGGATTCAACAGAGAATTTGACTACTCAAACAGGAGTTCAAGTACCTGATCATCCGGAATCTCGGATTCATCGTATTCACCCGCTCGAGAATGTTATTGGTGATCCTGGAAGCACTGTTATGACTAGATGACAACTTCGTAGTGCAAACTCACATGAAAATCTGGGCGCTTTAGCTTTATATTCAAAAATTCAAAAATCTGGTTATCAGAATGACTGGTCATTTGCTTGTTATGTTTCGCAGGTGGAACCGCGGACATACCAAGACGCTTCATTGGATAATGCTTTGGTTGAGGCAATGCAAGAAGAGTTGTTGCAGTTCCAGAAACTGGGTGTGTGGACACTTACAGATTTACCTCCGGGAAGGAAGAAAATTGGAACCAAATGGGTTTTTAAGTGCAAAAAGGATGACAGAGGCGTAATCGTGAGAAACAAAGCTCGACTGGTAGTTCAAGGTTTTCATCAAGTGGAAGGAATTAACTACAATGAGATCTATGCACTTGTGGCACGTTTAGAAGCTATCCGTATGTTTCTAGTGTTAGCCTCGTACAAGAAATTCAAGGTGTACCAAATGGATGTCAAGAGTGCGTTTCTTTACGGTGTGGTCAAGGAAGAGGTATACGTCGGTCAAGCTCCAGGCTCTGAGGATCCTATCCACCGGGATAAGGTCTATGTTCTCAACAAAGCACTATACGGGTCGCACCAAGCTCCACGCCAATGGTACGAGGAGCTTAGCACATACCTAGTGTCCAAAGGATTCAAACAAGGTTTGGTAGACTGCACTCTGTTCACCAAAAAAACAGGGGATGACATGCTTCTAGTTCAGATTTATGTTGATGACATTATTTTTGGATCTACTAACGAACTTTTGTATAGAGAATTTGAAAAAGTAACGCAGGAAAAGTTCGAGATGAGTGCGATGGGAGAAATGCAGTTTTTCCTCGGCTTACAGGTGGAACAAAGACCAACGGGGATCTTTATTCACCAAACTAAATACGTATCCGAAGTCTTGAGCCAGTTCCAGATGGAAGATTCAAAGCCGATGGATACCCCGATACAACCTAATCACGGGATTGGAGTTGACGCTTGAGAATCCGGTTAAAAACCGAATCCACGGATCGATTAAGCAAAAACAACTCGGTTTCAGACGGAAGATATGAGATGAGACAGAAATCGACGAAAACAATGGCATCACAGATTCGTATTACATCAGAAACGGTTACAGACACTGTCATTAGTAGGATAAACATCTATCTCGGAGCCGGGGGAGGTCGGGCATGACCTCCCCCTTGATAGCATTCAAAGCACAAACTCAAAATCTTAAATGAAAAACACACATGAGATTGCTTTATATAGGCCCAGCACCTTCGCCCCTTCCAGGAGGTCAAATGTGCTAGTTCGACCTTGACATATGGTCGAATCAACAAGTAATATGTTGGTTCAACCTCTTACTTTCAGGTTCGACCTCACGCTGGTTCGAAGCAATCAGGTCTACCTTAAACAACTACGTCAGATCCATAAAATGCCCTTATGGATCACCACAATCTCATGTATTACAATACAAGACTCAACCCTAGTCTATTCGACAGTGACGTCCACAGAAAGTGCATCAACAACGCTAAGGGGGAGCTGACTGATCCTTTTACATATAGAGCAATCGTCGGATCTCTGATGTATCTCACCGCATCTAGACCAGACATAATGTTTGCTACATGTCTTTGTGCACGATTTCAGTCGAAGCCGAAACAAAGTCATCTTGCAGCTGTCAAACGGATCCTACGATATCTGAAGGGTTGTCCGTCTAGAGGATTATGGTACCCTAATGATGATAATTTTGACTTTGTTGCTTTTAGTGATGCAGATTGGGGCGGTTGCGACAAAGACAGCAAATCCACAACGGCTGGATGTCAATTTTTGGGGAGCAGGCTCGTGACCTGGCAGTGTAAGAAGCAGACAGTATTCGCACTATCTACTTGTGAAGCCGAATATGTGGCAGCCTTAATTTTTTGTTCACAGGTTCGTGGATCCAGCAGCAGATGGTTGATTACGGTTTACAATTTCTGAGAACCCCTATTCACTGTGACAATGAAGCCGCAATTGCATTAACTAAAGACACGGTCAATCACTCAACAGCTAAACATATCCGGATTAAGTATCACTTTATCCGTGATTGTTATGCCAAAGAGTTGATTGATATGGTCAAAATCCACACTGATTACCAACGTGCAGATATTTTTACCAAAGCTTTCGATAGATCTCGATTCAAATTTTTATTAAAAGCTAATGGTATAAAAGAGAAGCAAGACTGATCATCACCTCAGTTTATCACTTTTAGTTTTAGTTTTTACTGTTTTTCAAAAATCCAAAAAAGCCATAAAAATTAGAAAATTCAAAATGATTTTCCAGTATTAAAATAGGAGATGATAGTACAACAATGGGGATCTGACACATGCTAAAGATTTGAAATGTTATATAAGTTGTGTGTCGAGTCTATGTGATGTGCTGGTAGGCTTCGTAGACCTATTACTATGTGTTGGGTACATACATATCAAACGAATTGTTATGTGGATGAACTCCTCATGGGCATATGGTCTTAGTACCGTAATTTCGTTTGATAGGGTATTAATAAAAAATTCGGAGGTTTCCGGTCGTTATGTTTGTCGAGGGTGAAAATCCTCAGGATGATTTTACCTCACATCCCTAAAGTACCATCCCCAGGATATTGAAGGACTTATCTAACTTCAGGATGTAACAGTGTTTCGGCATGTGCACATCCTGAGAATGAACTAACAAATTATATTGTACTTATGTTATTGTAGGTGTAATTAATGCATGAGTAAGACTTGTAGCTCCCCTTTAACGGCTAGAAAGTCTTATTAAATCAGAGATATCAAGGATGCATGAGCTGTACGCGTATAAACTTGAAGAATGAGTCAAAGTGTAACTGCCAAAGAGATGGATGCAAGGTGAGAAAGGTGGAAACTGTTATCAACGTCCATTTCAGCTAAAACACCCACAACGGTCACTGAAACAGTCCACAAGACTTCAAAGACCTTAACTACTTAGCGGATTTCATGGGATTCTTTGTTTATTTCATGTACAATATAAATGGGGGTATTGGACGAGTATAGGACACATTGCTCACACTATAGCTACACACATACACTTAGCTGGTCAAAAACACTTGAACAATCATTGTAATCATAGTACACTCGTCCAACTACTCATCCAAAGTTGTATCTTTTTACCAGATTAATATTAACAAACAAGGCAGGGGCCTAGACTCCTCCCGAGGTTTTGTGCCGACGATCTACAACTGATCAAGGGATTTCCTCGTAGATCGTGTATTGTTCTTCGTGTTTATTACTTTATTTGTTCATTACAAGCAGTTTCATCCCAAGGATATAACTGTCCATCCCGTGGATATAACTGTCCGTCCCGAAACTAACCTAAGCCATCCCGATCATAGTTGTCACATTTTTGCTTCTTTAGCATCCTGATACACCATCTTCAGAATATTATTGATTCCTTAACATATTTTCACACATTTAGCACTATATCTCACTTTAACTAATTTGGAATACAAGGTTATTTTTACTAGATAATTTTTTCCCAAAACAATTTGGCGCCCACCGTGGGGCCAGTGGTGTTATTTTAACATAAAACTTTGTTAAACATTCTCTAATTTAATTCTAACAACTATGGCTTCTTCACAAAAATCTGTTTCAACATCCATGCCATCTACAACCTCTGCCAGAAATATTGCCTTGCCACCTCCACCTGCACTTCCAAGAAGTTCCACTTCCCAAATCCAACCTATACCATCTGGATCTACTCCTCCTGTTTTTTTATCGAATGATGAATTACTTTCTATGTTCGCACTAATGAAAGATTCGATACATCAACAACAAGACACAAACCGGATGTTAATAAGCGAAATACAAGCTCTTAAATCATCCTCAAGAAGGCCAAGTGAAGACACGGGGACACCATTGCAACCTAGGTACATCAAGGAGATTTTATCCCCATGAGTACTGGATTCTCTGCTCCAGAAACAACTACTACTCCCAGGATGGCGACTACCAGGGATACAGGATATGCACCTGTGTCATCCCAAGGATATAACACTAACGGTAACAATTTAAGTTCTAGTACTTTTACTGCTAATGATGTTGCTTCTTTGCAGGATACAAGAATAAGTCCTCAACTAGCAAGGGCGCTTCAGAAAATTAAGGATATGGTGTCGAGTGTACCTGGGATAGTGCAACCCATCCCTGAGGTATCCTCAGTATGCCATAGAGTGTCAAGATTTGCATCTCTTATATGCGATGCAGAGATTCCAAAACAGTTTCAAACTCCAAGTATGAAGCTTTATGATGGATCTGCAGATCCTAAAGAGCATGTGGCTCAATATAGGGAGAGGATGGAAATAAATCCAATCCCTGCCAATCTGAAAGAAGCATGTTTATACAAGGGATTTGGTTCAACTCTCACTGATCCAGCCCTGAAATGGCTCCTAAGTGTTCCACCCTATTCTATTACTTCTTTTACACATTTAATTAACATATTCAATAATCAGTTTTCTTGTAGTCGATCATTTGAACGTTTGACAAGTGATTTATACAAGGTGACTCAACCACAGGGAGAATCACTAAGAGAATACATTACTAGGTTTGGAAAGGAAGCACTTGACATCCCAAACCTGGATGTTACAACGGCATTACATGCATTCAAGATGGGGCTGCAAAGAGATTCACCATTATATCAAGAATTAGTGATGAATCCATGTAGGAACTTGGATGAAGTGAAGAACAGAGCTCTAAGATTCATCCGACTTGAGGATGATAAGAAAATTAAAGATAGGATAGAATCATCCTCAAAATATAACCATCTAAATCGAAAGTTCACTCCCACATACGAACCATATAAGCATAAACCATATGCTAGGCCTGATAATAAGAAGGTCAATGTGGTGGAGGACGATGATGAGGATGACTGCTCTAAATTTTTAGATTATTGTTTTTCTGTGGATGTAACAGGACTAATGTATGCCATGAAGGATCTAGGGGACAAAGCAAGATGGCCAAGAAAAGAGAATAAGGCAGGATGGAAGGACAAATCCAAATGGTATGCCTATCATGAAGATTTCGGCCATATCCCTGAAGATTGTATCACCTTGAGAAAGGAGATAGCCTATCTCTTGAGCAAAGGTCACCTTAAAGAACTCCTGGGCAAAAAGAAATCAGGAGCTCAGGATGGCAGCAACATCCCAGAAAGAGCAGCATCCCCACCTAAGGATGCCGGTATTATTAACTTCATATCAGGAGGGTCAGACATTTATGGAACCTCATACTCAGCTGCCAAAAGACATGCGAGGGAAACAAAGTCTGAAAAAGGAGAAATACCAACGAAGACAACCGTCCTGACGACATCTAAAGTGATCAGCTTTGAGGAGGAGGACCGAGAAAACATTCTTGACCCCCATCATGACGGTTTGGTTATTACTTTATATATTGGTAACCAGTTTTTTAACAGGATTCTCATAGATGGAGGAAGTTCAGTGAACATCATCCAGCTTGAAGCTCTTAAAAGAATGAACATCCCATAATCTGAAATAGTTTCCAGATCATCAATCCTAGTGGGCTTCAGTGGGGAAACTAATGCTTGAGTAAGACTTGTAAATCCCCTTTAACGGCTACAATGTCTTATTAAATCAGAGATATCAAGGATGCATGAGCTGTACGCGTATAAACTTGAAGAATGAGTCAAAGTGTATCTGCCAAAGAGATGGATGCAAGGCGAGAAAGGTGGAAACTGTTATCCAACGTCCATTTCAGCTGAAACACCCACAACGGTCACCTAAAACAGTCCACCAGACTTCAAAGACCTTAACTACTTAGCGGATTTCGTGAGATTCTTTGTTTATTTCATGTACTATATAAATGGGGTATTGGACGAGTATAGGACACATTGCTCACACTATAGCTACACACATACGCTTAGCTGATAAAAAACACTTGCACAATCATTGTAATCATAGTACACTCGTCCAACTACTCATCCAAAATTGTATCTTTTTACCAGATTAATATTAACAAACAAGGAAGGGGCATAGACTCCTCCTGAGGTTTTATGCCGGGGATCTACAACTGATCAAGGGCTTTCCTCGTAGATTGTGTGTTGTTCTTCGTGTTTATTACTTTATTTGTTCATTACAAGCAGTTTCACCCCGAGGATATAACTGTCCATCCCGAGGATATAACTGTCCATACCGAAACTAACCTAAGCCATCCCAATCATAGTTGTCACATTTTTGCTTCTTTATCATCCTGATACACCATCTTCAGAATATTATTGATTCCTTAACATATTTTCATACATTTAGCACTCTACCTCACTTTAACTAATTTGGAATACAAAGTTATTTTTACTACATAATTTTTGACCAAAAGAATGTTATTAGTTATCTGGGGATAGCCTCTCTGATCTTCTGTCGTAAGGTTTTACAAACCTAGATCAGACAGGGTATCTTTATAAAAGAGCTTTAATGCCAAACCTAAAGTTACCGAATTGAGGAACTTTCCATGTATGACGATAACCAAAGATTATCTAATGCATCGTATCCAATCATTTATGAACATCGTGATTGATATTAGCCCTCAACCTGGTAGAGTGCACAAGTTACTTTGTAGCATTAATTTGCTGACCTGTACACCTCTGTGCCTTAATACCTTGTAAAATTATAGATAACGAAAGCATAATCACGTGTTTCAATGAGTTTTTATGCAAATTCTCCTTGATACGGGAGTATGTCGTGTGCGCGGGAACCACGGACAATTTTGTTTATACTATAGATAATTTTATCAAACACTGCATAAAAGTCTGGATGAGAGCTTATGTGGATAACAATATCAGCAATTGCTGGATCACACATTGTCTTTAATGATAATAAACACTAAAGATCAATGGTGTGATCAGATTTCTCAAAAACTGATATGATCCTCTTACCGGAAATCACAAAATGTTTGCTGCTTTATGTTTACATTTCTGCATTTTACATTTGTTCAAAATTTACAAAAACTCAAAAAGATTTTAGGTGTGTTTTAGCATAAATTTCAGAAAAACCAAAAAGGATATTTCATTTCTATGTTATTTTTGATAACTGATGGTGATTGATGGCCGTTTTCTGAAACTTGATGAACCAATTTGAGTTTTGGAACTACTAAATGTGAAATGATGAATGTTTGAAGTTTAAAAGGTGTGAAAAAGATTGAGCAGGATTCGATTTTGAGATTTGGTAAAATTTTCAAAAATTCCAATCTTCATTCGCCCCTTCGATGGGTCGAATGTGGAATTTTTCTTACATTCAAGCTTTTTAATTAGGTCAAATGTGAGTGTTCCAGTGTATTTTGTGCATTCGAACCCTATTTCTACTTTTGAGCCTTTCAGTAGGGTCGAATGTAGACTTAGTTTCACATTCGCCCTTATAAAATGGTCGAATGTGGGAGCCTATATATACCTTCTGCACATTTGAGCCTCTCATTCAAAAAATTTTCAAAA
Organism: Ambrosia trifida; assembly: GCA_028751855.1. Classification (NCBI taxonomy): domain Eukaryota; kingdom Viridiplantae; phylum Streptophyta; class Magnoliopsida; order Asterales; family Asteraceae; genus Ambrosia; species Ambrosia trifida. The sequence continues at coordinate 55,037,313 of CM054128.1, read as the reverse complement.
ATCTGAGATAACCAACCCTTGTTGCTCGTGATTTCTAGACCTTATAACTTTGTTCCTCATTCGATTCTAATCATTTTCATACCATAATCACAGGTATTCATCAACAAATGAAGACAGGATGATTGTTATTGTGTTCGAACCATAGACTGGACTGTTGGATCAATTTAAGGGTGTTATAGATGCAATTGATGCTTAGGATTTAGTTATTGATTGTTTTACGGGGAGAGTATAACAAATTCTAAGCTAATAACATATCAAATTACTTGATTGAATGTTTAAAACTGTTAGAACCCTAGATTTTAATAAAAACAATCTAAAACTAAATAATTGAAGCAATTGATAGTTGAAAATGATTAATCGGCCATATTAGAAGATAATCAAATGAAAATCCAATGTTAAGATAATCTAAATTGCAGTTTTGAAAATTAGTCAGATGAACAGTCAGGTTCGACCAGTTATAAAGGGTCGAATGTCACTCTTTAGGTCGAAGGTGATTGTTCATAGGGGCGAATGTGGAACAAGTGGTCGAATGTGAAGTGTTGATTAATATTTTCTACATTCGAACCTTAGTTTTCACATTCGTACCTTAAAACTTCTTCATTCGAACCCCAGATGGGTCGAATATGGGATTTTCAAAATCAAATTTCAATTTTGCAAATTCTATCCATTTCTAATGAATTTTCATGTTTCGTTTTCGCAGAATTTCAAATGGCAGAACCACAGAACACTGATATACCAGCTGGATCTTCTGGAAAAGCCACTGGAAAGAAACCAGAGGAGGAATTGCTGTTTGAGGAAGCCCACAACTGCTGTGCATTTCTTGGCAAGGTCAAGAAACACACAGAATTCTCTGGCATTGTAGATTTTCTGAAGCGAAGCAGAGTCATTGATGCAATAGCTACACCAGCTATTATCTATAAAGATCATCAGGTGGACTTCTGGAAGAATGCTAAGATGGATTATTGGGATAATCAAACAGCCATAGTAAGCAACATTCAGGGACAGCTTGCTATTGTTACTAAGAGTGATATTCGGAAAGCTTTGAGACTGAAAGATGAGCCGACATATCCTAGAAGTTTGTCTTGGATTGAACAGAGAAAATGTTTTCTTCGGATGAAGTATAACGGACCAATCACAGATCTGTGTCCACAGTTTAAGTATCTAGCTCATGTGATGTTACACATTTTTGGATCTGTTGAGTGGTAGTTATGATGTGATGAGGAAGAGTATCAGTTCGTTGATAGTTGCTCTAGTGCTGAACAAGCCGTTTAATGTGTCGGGAATGATCTTGGATCGCATGCTTGAGCCTCTGAAAGGTTTCAAGCACAAGAAGTTCTTGCTATATCCCAGATTCCTACATATGATTTTTGATCAGAAGTATAAGAAGCTGAGAAAAGATCCTACACAGATTCTAGTCCAAGATCATATGAGTCTGAACACTTTGATCAGAATGAAAGGATACAATGGGGTTCCTGAGAAAGAAAGACCACCTCACAAGAATCTATTTGGACACTTGATTAATCTAGATTATGAGGATCCAGGTGAGGAAAAGGCTAGAATGTTAACAGTGAATCAGATAATGATGATCCTATGTTTCACATCAATCCAGAAGCAAAGAGGAAGAGGCAAGTGGTGAATGTTGGTTCTAAGTGTGGGAAAGGGAAAGGTAAAGAAAAGGAGGATGAGATTGAACCACAAAAGAAAACAATAAAGAGAAAGAAAAGCGTAGCGAGAAAAAGCACTATGCTAGTTGATGAAGAGTCTGCCGATTTTGAGGAGACTCAAACAGATGAAAGATGGGATTCGGGTGAAGAGACTGTAAAGCAAACCAAGCCCAAGGCCACTGTGGCTGGTGAGTCTGAAAGTCTTAATAAAACCTTAGAGGAGCAGAGACTGAAGAGTCTAATTGCAATGGACGATATTGATCTGGGTCTTGGTATTGGTGAACAAGAATTCAGTGGATCTCTGATGGTTGGTGAAAAACAAAAGAAGCCCAAATACAAAACCATGTCTAAGAAAGATAATAAAGAGAATCCAAAGAAGAGACGGGCGAAAGAAGTTGAGATCTTGATTGCAGGAAAGAAAGTTCCTTAGGTTTCGAGTTCAAAATCTGCTACACCCGTGACATCCCCAATTGCTAAAAAGATGAAGAAATCAGCAGCTGAAAAGAATGTTGATACTTCTGCTGATTTGGATTCTGCTATGGAAAGAGTTTTGAATAAGTTTAAGAAAAGACTCATGTTGCTGAGGCTTCAACACCACAGGTTACTATATCGAGTGATATGATGAATGCAGTTAACCAGAAGCTTGCATAAATGATGAAAGCTAATAACCAGCAACAACAAGAGATAGAATAGTTGAGGAAGAACTATAAGTAGATGTTAGATATTGTTGAGTCTTCACAAGAGAGTCAAGAAGAATTGGAAGCGAAGATCAAACAACTTCAGGAAGAAAATCAGAAGTTGTTAACTCATGAACAGAGAAATACAAGAAGATACATCGCTTTGAGACTCAAGAATAAACAGGTGAAGAAAGATAATAAGAATTTAAGGAAGCTTATTGACGATCTTTATGAAAATCTCCATAACTAAAAGAAGGAGAGGATGATAAAGAACCTGAAGAAGAACAGGTTGATTTCGAACCGTCTGAATCTGAAGAAGAAGAAGATGATGATGAGGAATTGGAACAGGATGCCGGTGATGCTCCTGAGAAGAAAGATGATGATGATAAGGACGGTTCTGGAGATGATTCTGGAGATAACAGTTCTGCAGATGATGATGATGATGACGATGATGATACAGAGAAATATAAGTGTGAAAAGAGAGATTCTAGTAAAGATGCAGGAGAACCAAGCTCGAAAGCTCCTGGTGGTAAAACTGATGATGATAACATTTTCTGGAATGAAAAGATTAGATCTTTATCAGACGAAGATAAGAAGTTATATCGTCAAATGTTGACTAAGAAAGTTTGGACGATTGAACTCGCTTGAAGTTTCTAGAGATATTTGAGTCGGATGATATGAGATTTGAGCTTGAGTATAATGATCCTGATCTGGAAGATGGTGAAGTTTCTGCAGCCATATCTAAAGAGATACTTGAAGGTTTGGCGAGACAAGTCGGTAAATCTCTTGAAAAGTTGATGTGTGAAAATCAAATTCCTAATATTCCTGAGAAAGAAGCAGGAAATCACTCTGATGATAGAGATGCATCAGTTTTTAAAGATGTTGAGATTGAGGATATTACCAGTGCGGAATATCCAGAGTATTTTAAAGACAAACAGGATGATGCATTTCCTGAATTTTCTAAAGAAGTGTTGAATCAGGCTGAGAAACTTGCACGAGAGAAGAGTAAGACACTCGTAGATGAAGTATTCAAGAATTCAGAAAGTCAGAAACCAAATGTTGAACAATCTGTTGATCTGAAAAGCTTGTTGAGGAAATTGAAAGAAAAAGAAGCCAACCTACCAAAAACTAAAATTCAGGGAGGTTTCTACCAATTTCACAACGAACTGTTCAAAGGTAGAGCTCTCGGTTGGAAATACTTGAGACAGCTAAGGTGTGTTGCTGTTAAATGGGAGAAGGGAATTCTGTATTTCAACAGATTCCATGACATCAAAACACTACCTTACTGGGCTGTATGTGACGTCTGCCGACATATTTATCAGGTGCAACTGTTAACAACGATGCAGTTGGCTATTTCGCAGATCGCATGGCAAGAGAGAGAAGAACAAAATGGGATGTGTTCACTCCACAGTATCCTAAAAGGATTGTTCATAAAAAGATTAAATATCAGATTACTGGGATGAACAAGGTGACTTTGAAGTATAAACCACCGACCGTACTGAAACATATTCCTTTGATGTCGATTCCACAACACTTTTTGAAAGAATTCATGTGGTGGTACTATGATTGGAAGATCGCAGAAGCTGTTATCTTGCTGAAGGATGGAAGAGATGAGTTCAAGAAGATTCATATTGTTGATCTGATGTGGTTGATCAATTGCTCACATGAAGATATCATTATGTTGTATTACAACCCAATTTACTGTGAAGAGAAGGATAGCGAACAAGCTCTGAAATACCAACGTGTGGTATGCTTGTGTTTCGCTTAGGATGTCAATGCGGGATGTGACTATGATAAGAAGCTGGGAAAGTTTGTGAAGATTCCAGTTGAAAAGAAGAAATCTAAACCAACTTTCGAAACAGTTATGACTAAGGTGCAGAAGATGAACTTGTGTATCAAGCTGATGAACAAGACGCTCGATTATCAACGACAACAATCCAAGCAATAGTCGAGGGGGAGTTTGTTGATGCACGTTTAGCGACTAGTGCTATTGGATTGTACATTATAAGTTGTTTTGTCTATATCATGGGGTCGAAGGTGGAAAATAGAAGGTCGAAGGTGGATTATATGGGTCGAAGGTGAAGAATTCAGGCGAACGTGGAGATTTGAAGACATTGTGTTTCTTCGACCAGATGAAGGGTCGAACCTGAAAATTCGACCCTTACGGGGGGGCGGGGCAAATGTGCAGGCCTATATATAGTTTGATTTCATTTTTCAAGTTAACTTTTTGTCATTTCGTGTCTTGTTCGACCTGTATTCTCTCTTGTTCGACCTGTATATATATATGAAATGGTGTGCTCGATAAGGCTCAATAATGCTCACATGGAAAAGGGTAAGGGTTGTTTAAGGAATTGGGAACACCCTAAGCTGCTCTTTTCGTCTACAAAAAGCCTTTGTAGTCTCCCGCAAAATCGTTGGGCCGACTCAAAGGGTTTGAAAATGTTTTTGTTGCCAAAAACTTCTTTTAAAAACATTGCCTTTTTGTTACGGTTTGCCGACTGCTTTGAGGTATTTTAAATTTTACAAAAAATTTAAATACCTCACACTTAATTCTTTTAAATAATTTTAAATTAATAATTGTAATATATGTATGCGCAAAGAAAAGTGGGCAAGTCAAAAGGAACAAGAATCTCCCCTTTTTGTCTTCCAATGGTCTGCGTGCGGTCGATCCCCGCAGCTGCCTTGTCTGCTATCCTGAGAGAAACCACTTGGCATGAACTTCAATAGTTTATTAGTATGAGAAAAAAAAATTAAAAACAAGCTACTGGTCTTAATGCCGAGAGGTCATATCTGGGTGATAGAAAGTATCAAGAGTGAACGACCATACCTGATGGTTCTTGACGGACTCGTCTACCGTATGCACCAACCTCTTAACTTATTCATCCTAAGCTACTAATCCGGGCTGCCTCCACGGTAGCGCCACGTTTTACGTCTTTGGCTGGACAAAACGTGTGATGCTTAGACTGCTTCTTTTCCAACCTCTTGGACTCTGGTTGTGTTTCTCTTTCGCGGGTTTTTCTTTCTCCACCCAGTCCTCTGACGACTGTCCCAATATTCATCTATCCACTTGGTGTTGTCAAGCCCTACCACTGATTATTTCGGTGGTCTAACTGCTATACCTTTGGTTTTCTTCAGTTGATAATCTTGTTGCTTATCAATGAAGTGGGCCATGTCAAATGGATCTTCAGGTTCATATTCTCTTCCACCGGTTGTGTAGTGCAACTTATTATTCCCAACCCGAAGTGTAAGAATCTCCTCACTCATATCTGTTGTAGCTCTGGCGGTAGCTAAGAATGGTCGGCCCAGAATAATAGGAACATTACTCTCGCCCATGTTGAGGATGACAAAGTCAACGGGGAAAACGAATTTCCCTCTTTTGATGAGCAAATTTTCGACAATCCCCTCGGGTTTCTTTATGGTACCATCCCAATTTACTGTGAAGAGAAGGATAGCGAACAAGCTCTGAAATACCAACGTGTGGTATGCTTGTGTTTCGCTTAGGATGTCAATGCGGGATGTGACTATGATAAGAAGCTGGGAAAGTTTGTGAAGATTCCAGTTGAAAAGAAGAAATCTAAACCAACTTTCGAAACAGTTATGACTAAGGTGCAGAAGATGAACTTGTGTATCAAGCTGATGAACAAGACGCTGGATTATCAACGACAACAATCCAAGCAATAGTCGAGGGGGAGTTTGTTGATGCACGTTTAGCGACTAGTGCTATTGGATTGTACATTATAAGTTGTTTTGTCTATATCATGGGGTCGAAGGTGGAAAATAGAAGGTCGAAGGTGGATTATATGGGTCGAAGGTGAAGAATTCAGGCGAACGTGGAGATTTGAAGACATTGTGTTTCTTCGACCAGATGAAGGGTCGAACCTGAAAATTCGACCCTTACGGGGGGGGCGGGGCAAATGTGCAGGCCTATATATAGTTTGATTTCATTTTTCAAGTTAACTTTTTGTCATTTCGTGTCTTGTTCGACCTGTATTCTCTCTTGTTCGACCTGTATATATATATGAAATGGTGTGCTCGATAAGGCTCAATAATGCTCACATGGAAAAGGGTAAGGGTTGTTTAAGGAATTGGGAACACCCTAAGCTGCTCTTTTCGTCTACAAAAAGCCTTTGTAGTCTCCCGCAAAATCGTTGGGCCGACTCAAAGGGTTTGAAAATGTTTTTGTTGCCAAAAACTTCTTTTAAAAACATTGCCTTTTTGTTACGGTTTGCCGACTGCTTTGAGGTATTTTAAATTTTACAAAAAATTTAAATACCTCACACTTAATTCTTTTAAATAATTTTAAATTAATAATTGTAATATATGTATGCGCAAAGAAAAGTGGGCAAGTCAAAAGGAACAAGAATCTCCCCTTTTTGTCTTCCAATGGTCTGCGTGCGGTCGATCCCCGCAGCTGCCTTGTCTGCTATCCTGAGAGAAACCACTTGGCATGAACTTCAATAGTTTATTAGTATGAGAAAAAAAAAATTAAAAACAAGCTACTGGTCTTAATGTCGAGAGGTCATATCTGGGTGATAGAAAGTATCAAGAGTGAACGACCATACCTGATGGTTCTTGACGGACTCGTCTACCGTATCCACCAACCTCTTAACTTATTCATCCTAAGCTACTAATCCGGGCTGCCTCCACGGTAGCGCCACGTTTTACGTCTTTGGCTGGACAAAACGTGTGATGCTTAGACTGCTTCTTTTCCAACCTCTTGGACTCTGGTGGTGTTTCTCTTTCGCGGGTTTTTCTTTCTCCACCCAGTCCTCTGACGACTGTCCCAATATTCATCTATCCACTTGGTGTTGTCAAGCCCTACCACTGATTATTTCGGTGGTCTAACTGCTATACCTTTGGTTTTCTTTAGTTGATAATCTTGTTGCTTATCAATGAAGTGGGCCATGTCAAATGGATCTTCAGGTTCATATTCTCTTCCACCGGTTGTGTAGTGCAACTTATTATTCCCAACCCGAAGTGTAAGAATCTCCTCACTCATATCTGTTGTAGCTCTGGCGGTAGCTAAGAATGGTCGGCCCAGAATAATAGGAACATTACTCTCGCCCATGTTGAGGATGACAAAGTCAACGGGGAAAACGAATTTCCCTCTTTTGATGAGCAAATTTTCGACAATCCCCTCGGGTTTCTTTATGGTACCATCCGCCAACTCGATCGTAGCTATCAACAGTCGCGGGTCGCCCAAATTGAGTTGCTTGTAGATATATGTGGGCATAACATTCACACTCGTACCCAGATCTGCTAAGGCATAATTTGTAGGCAAATTGCCTATGGAGCACAGTAAAGAAAATTTCCCCGGATCGGTCAGCTTTGGAGGAAGATTTTGCTGGAGCAGTGTCGCGCACTCAAGTGCGTTTCCTTTGATAGTGTTGATGCACGTTTTGGGACTACTGCTTTTGGATTATACATACAAAGTTGTTTTGTTGATATCATGGGGGCGAACGTGGAGTTTCAGGAGGTCGAATGTAGATATGAAGGTCGAAGGTGGAGAGAAACCTAGCGAATGTGGAGACTGATATACATGTGTGCTGATTCGAACCATATTGAAGGGCGAAGGCACACATTCGACCCTTACAGGGGGATGAATGTGCAGCCTATATATAGTTCAAATTTTGTTTTAAGTTTAACTTTTTGCCATTTTTGAGTCCGGTTTTGGTCTGTATTCTCTCTAGATTTCAGGAAGAGTCTAGAACTTGATTATTTCATCTTAAACACTATTTGTAAAGATTATAACACTTGTTTATGAATGCAATGGATGTTGAAAAGGTGAATTCGTGTGTTTAATTCATTTACTATCATTTTGTAACTGATCTAGGGATTCTGCACCTGGATTAGTAGACTTGTATGATCAAATAAACTTGTTTTTGTAAAAACGATCCTCCACAAAGTGGTATCAGAGCCAATACGGATAATACAACTACAAATTAATAGTTTTTGAACTGATTTGGACCCAAAATTGATCAAAAATTTTCTATTTTGAATGAACAATGAGTTTTGATGAAAATTGATTGATTCGGATTAGATTTTACGGATAAATTCAAGATTTCATTAAAGTTGTTCCAAATCAAAACCGAAGCAAAACCTGCAAAACATCATCAAAATTCATCAACTTTTGAAAAATTGGGATCAAAATAACTGATTTTCAAAGAATAACCGTTTTTCAAATGGGTCGGGTCGAACCTAGGAGAGAAGGGTCGAACGTGTAGAGTTTTTGGGTCGAACCTAGCTTTTTCAGGTCGAACGTGAATCATTTTAGGTCGAACCAAGAAGTTGTGTGTGTTGTTTTGTACATTCGACCAATGTTTGGTACATTCGACCTTATGGGAGGTCGAACGTCGGTTATAAACGATCGATCGTGAGTTAGTGTGTTTCATTTTCTACATTCGAGTCAGTTTTAAGGGGCGAATCTGGAAGTTTTCCACACTCGAACCCCCGATTGTGAAAAAGGGTCGAACGTAGAGTCTGATTGAAAATTTTTCTAAGTGTTTTGCATTTCGAACTTCATAGACGATATGTGGGATTTCCAACAACACCTAGGCCTAATACTACACAGCAATAACATGTTACCATGGATCCTTGGGCTATAGCTGCACAAAAGACGAATACTCAACCATCTCAGCCGATCAATTACCTCGCGATGAGTAGTTCGATTTCACAGACTGTTGCTCAACCTCCACAGCAACCCATGAATGATTATTGGGGCGTTGCAAGAGCAGCGGTACACACTCAAACTACTAATGCTATTTCTACACTAATAAATGATTTCTCTTCAGGTAGTGGAAACCGTCCACCGATGCTGATGGAGATGGCACATTACAATCAATGGCAGAAAAAGTTCAAGATTCTCTTGGAAGGAATGGGATTAGAAGGTATAGAGGCATGGCAGATGATTGCTAAAGGATATGTTGCACCAGTGTTGGAAAATACAGGTTAACCAATTCCTCTTGAGAGTTTAGCTGAGGATGAAAAGAAGAAGTTTGTAGTGGAGAAGAAGGCTTTCTCCCAACTATCTCAAGCTATCACTACTGATCTTCTACATCAGTTTGGATCATGTAATACTTCCAAGCAGCTTCGGGATATGTTGAAGAATCGTCATGATGGAAATGAGAAAACCAGAAAGTTGAGGATGGAAGAATTAAAGAAGGAATTTGAGAATTTCAGTTATGTGGGCAATGAGACTTTGACGGAATTGATTCCTAGATATTGCCATCTTTTGACTGAATTGTCAAACTATGACATTAAGATTCCTATGTCCGAGTTGGTTGATAAGTTTGCTGATGCATTACCACCGTATTGGAACCAACACATTGAAGTATTGAAAGAGAAGGATGCTTATCAATACTGGACAATCAGTGAGTTAATCCAGAAGTTAGAGAACAAGGAGTTGGAAGAGAAGAGGAAAGCTAGGAGATCACAATTTCCACAAAATCCGAAATTGTATCATGCCTCTTCATCTACTTCTGTATCCAGTTCAAGTGTGGCAGGTAATGTTGCGGCACATATAGCTTGTGTGTCGAGTGTTATTGAACCACCTAGACTACCAATTAACTATCTTCCACAAACACCAACTTATCCACCAAACTACACCACAAATTCTTACATTCCACCACAACCTCAAATGTCTACCGCATGTTATTCATCCAATACACCTCAACAACAACCTTATGTTCCTAACTAACAATATTTCAGATGGGGTTTTGTACCACCGAGATGATGACGAGATTCATGGGACGGTGATGCTTCAATTATGTGATGAATATGATGTTCATGGGGTGAGTAAATTAAAAAGGGTTGATTACACGAAGAAGATGGGTTACTAAAATGATTTTTTTAAAGTAGAAGGATAGAATACGCTCAATTTTAAACTCTTTTTTTAGAAGGGAGTGCAATTAGTAAAAAAGGGGAGTGCATTTAGCCAACCCCGTGAGTTTATTGAGAAAATAGGAAGAACTGATCTAGCTACATAACCCAATACCACATATGGCTTCAACAAAGCTAAAGTCATTTGTTTTAATTGTGGTGTTAAAGGACATTTCAAGAGGGAATGCACTCAGCCAGCTCAACAAGGTAACAGAAATCCATTCAACTCAAATTATCAGAATCCTCAATCTCAAAACCAAGTAACCTATCAAAAACAAAATAACAATAACTATCAACCACAAAACAATTACCAAAACCGACAAAACACCTCACAGAACAACTTTGCTAGACAAACAATTACACCCAACCGGACTCAAACTCAAACACCACATAACCCAACCAGAACCATTATTCTAATCTCAACACCAAATATCCAACAACAAACAGAAACTCAAAATAAGGCGTTGGTGATTGTGACACCCGGCAAATTCTGGTTAACAACGTTGTCTAGATGAAAGTCTACCTTAGCGAGTCACGCGTATATTGTACTTAACTGGGTTAGTTAAGTCGGGTTATGGTTCGGGAACTATCGGTTTAGTCTAGAGGATCATTGGATGTGGGTCTAGAGGTTCATTAGATGTCGGTCCTTAACCAAGTGTACAAACGGTGACGATCGGTAGGATCGTCAGGGCATACGGAACATACGAGTCTCGAGTCCCGGGAATTGGTGAACGAGTGTGAATATGTGTATTTACTTGTGGTTATGTGTTTATAATCATTATGTGACTTGTCGGTACGTTAATATGTGTTAACATATGTTAAAACGAGGTTTAACGCGCAAAACACACGAAACAGGCCCATATAGGCGATCAGGATAGCCCAATCGCCTATATGTGGGGCGACTGGGAACCTTAGGGGCGATCAGGGGACTGATCGCATGACTGTTCATGCGATTAGGCCCCGATCGCATGAACTTATACACGATTAGGCTTCCTGATCGCGTGTAAAGCTGCATAATCGCATGTTACGTGCTGGACGACTAAAAACGACTATAAATACCATACTTAACCTCCTAAACTTCATTATACAAACCCTAGTCGTCCCATAACCCGCCCCAACACATAAACAACCTCTGGAAGGCGATTTTTGATCAAAACACAAGGTTTCAAGCTTGAATCATCATTCTTTCATAATCCTAAGGTTTGGTTTTCATCCACAAATCTTTATAAACGTTTTTAATCAATCCCTAATGGTCCAGACCTGTTATTAAATGAAAAAGCTTTCTGAAAATCGTTAATAAGGGTTGTTAATCGGATTATAATTAATATACATGCGTTATGGGTGTGTATGATTAGAAAGCTAGGATTTTTATGATTCATAATGATGGATTGATATGTTATTATGTTAGATCAGAATTGATATTGATAGTATGATGATAGAAATCTGAGTAATTGATTATTAGGGTTATTGTTATGCTTGTTAGTATGATGATTGCATGCTATGTGTATGGTGTTTGGATTTCGTGATTGCATGCAGGGCTGATAATACGAGACAAAACGAAGGGTTTTGGTTGAAACATGTTTAGGATAGTGTTTGGGATGATATTGGGTAGTTACACACGTTCTGGATCTGATTTAGAGGGTTAAACGCGCGAAAAACTGGAACAGCAAGGTTACAGGCGATTAGGATTGCTAATCGCCAGTTTTACATGCAATCAGGGCCAAATCGCATGAGTTTACATGCGATCAGCCCCAAATCGCATGAGTTTACATGCGATTAGCCCTACTCACGTGAACTTACATGCAATCAGCCCTGATCACGTGAACTTACATGCAATCAGCCCTGATCACGTGAATTTACATGCAATCAGCCCTAATCACATGAACTTATATGCAATCAGCCCAAATCACATGAACTTATATGCAATCAGTCCTAATTGCTAGTTTACGTTTCCTAATCGCGTGTACTACTGTTGTAAGTGTAGATTAGCATTCCGAGACCCGATTTGACATGTAGTAACATGCTAGGAACCTCGTAACATATATGATAACTTGGTAACATATGTTTGGATGTAATTCGGTGATACGTGAACTATGTGCTATAACTTGTTGTGCGTTAACGTATGTTAAGTGTGATTGCATGATTGTCTGTTTAAGAGCGTAAACATAACACGGGGAGTCTCGGGTCACCAATGGGATGTCGGGTCTTGTACTTTGGGTCAGTTAAACAGTCACGGTGTTTTCAAACAAACTTGGTTATGGTCTGGACATCTAGGGACTAATTAACCTGCGGGTTATTAGTCTAAGTACTTGTAACTGTCATATGTTAGGTCGCCGCTTACGGGACTAGCATAGCAGCTGGGTTTACTCGGGTTAAGGAGTAACGCAACTTAAGGTGAGTTTACGGCCCCTCTTTTAAACTGGTTTTATACTTTCGGGGGAGAAAACATGTGTTAAAACGATTATTTGGTAACTACTGTCATACTATGGGTTTCTATTGTGTACTACACGATCTTTGGAAGTCCCGGGGGGAACCATGAATGTGCGGGTTTGCACAACGGGGAAATGTGAATAGCGCTATTGGGAGTGACCAACCCCGCTCGTCGGCTTGGAGGGCCGGGCGAGTGCATATTGTCTCAAACAGGAACAACAGGAACAATTGGTACTTTTCGGGCACAACATCTGGTATTCGAGTTAGTAATGGTTTTCCAATCGTGGTAGTAACAAAACGTACGCCTAGCTAGCGTATACTGGTTTTCGATTTATTATAGTATGGACAGGTGGACTTGGTACTTGGATACAAAACCTGTAAACTCACCAGCATTTTTGTGCTGACGTAAACTTTTACATGTTTTCTCAGGTCGCTAAGGTAGCACGACTGGACTAGGGCGCACGCGTCTGCACGGCGTCTAACTAGGGTTACATGGTCTTTTGAACGTTGAACTATTATTTCATTGTTGAGATACTGTTTTTGAATAAGCTTCCGCTGTAAACGGGATTTTAAACTATGTTTTGAAATTGCATTTATATTCATTTAGACTTGTTTATTGTGATCGTTGGTTTGGATCCTGGTTTGTCATGCGCCTCGCGGTAAAACTCCGCAAGTGGATTTTGAGGGTGTGACAGATTGGTATCAGAGCCAATGGTTATAGTGAACTACGACTGCATGTAGAGTCTAGTCTATAGCCGAGTCGCACACACTAGACGATCACATGGTACTAAACATTATAGTGGTTTACGTATGGTCTTGTCGGGGTGTCTCTAAATCGTTGGTCTTTCTACGTTACATCATCCGTTCTATCTTAGGTTGGGTTACTTGTTTTCTAGGCAGTGTAGTCTATTGGAGTAACTCGTGTGCTCTTGAGATTTGTCCAAGGCTCGGACATCTCCCTTTCGCACTCCAATAGAAACACTTGTCATAAACTACCGTAGTATTACGGTGTGTAGCTAAGAGTCTATGTTCGGTGATTTGAACTTTGAACTAGGAGAACACTTGGAGGACCATGTAGAGCGGTTTATCATTTTGGGTGCACACAAAATCATAAACCGAAATGCATGGAAGCCCTAGTGAGATCTGGGTTTGAGGGGATAGTCCTGGATTGGATCTAGCTTTGATCTTGTGAACATTAGTGGTTATCTTTAACTGCGAAACTAAATTTTTCTCGTTCTTTTCTGCCAGAATCATGTCTGGAGTACGAGGAGGACGTGGAGGTGGTCGCAATGGTGGACGTGGTGGTGATCGCGGTGGCGCTGGTGGTCGTGGTGGAGGTATTAACCTATCGCAGGCTGATCTGAACAACTTGCTCCAAGCTGCCTTTCAGTTAGGGCACAACGGTGGTGGTAAGTTGATTTATCCATTTTCCTTGCCTCATTGGTGAACCTTGTTTACGTTATTCGTGGTTTCTCATACGTTTCATTTCAGGTGGTCCTGTTGACCCACCCCCACCCATGTGCACCTACAAGATGTTCCGGGACTGTAAGCCCCAGGAATTCTCTGGCACTGAGGGTGTGGTGAGCTTGCTTAGGTGGTTGGAGAAAGTGGAGTCAGTATTTCTGATGTGTAACTGTCTCCCAGAAGATCGGGTTACGTATGCTGCTGCGTTATTCCAGGATGTGGCATTGACTTGGTGGAATGGCATCACCCAGAATATGGGTATTGGGGAGGCATATGCTATGCCATGGGAGAATTTTGTGCAGTTGCTGAAGCGTGAGTATTGTCCGAGGGAAGAGGTACAGAAGCTGGAGCATGAGGTGTGGAACCTCAAGATTACTGGGTCGGAAATTGAGAAGTATACTGTGAGGCGGAATGAGTTGGCAGTGCTGTGTCCCGATCTGCACGTGCCAGAATACCGTAGGATTGAACACTATGTCTCGGGGTTAGTACCGGAAATTGCAGGGTTGGTGGCTGCGGGAAATCATCCTACGTATGCAGAGGTAGTTCGATCGGCCCATAGGATGACCAACTTAAAAGTGAATGAGGGTATTTTGCCTGCGAAGGGTTCAACTGTTAAGGCCCCAGAGAACAACAAGCGCAAGTGGGAAAATGACGGGAAAGGATCTGGGTCAGCACAGCAGGGTAAAAGGTTTGATAATGGGGGTTCTTCTTCGTCGGGTAACAAGCAGGGTGGTTATGCGGGAAAACTACCCAAATGCAACAAGTGTGGACGCCATCATCAAGGGAACTGCGACAGTAACCGTTGTCACCGCTGCCAGCGAACAGGGCACTATGCTAAAGATTGTCGGGCTACACTTCCATCGACCCAGGCCCCGACTACTAACTCAGCTCCGACTACTCAGGGGACTACAGGAAAACAAGGATGCTACAACTGTGGTGACACTGGGCATTACAAGAAGGATTGCCCAAAACTGAAGCAGGGTGGAAACAACAGTAATGGGAACAACGGGGGCGGCGGCAGAAATGCACGTGCCTTCGTCATTGGAGCCGCTGAGGCTAGACAGGACCCTGACACAGTCACCGGTACGTTTCTTCTCAATAATCGTTCTGTTAGTGTGTTATTTGATTCTGGTGCCGACAAGAGTTTTGTATCCATGGATGTTAGTCGACTGCTAGATGTAGTACCCGTACTATTAGAGACCAAGTATATTATTGAGTTGGCTGACGGTAAAACGATTGAAGCTACTAGTATCCTTCGGGAGTGTCAATTAGAGTTGTCGGGTTTATCATTCCCCATCAACCTTATGCCGGTACCTTTGGGTAGTTTTGACGTTGTGGTAGGAATGGATTGGTTATCTTTGTATCGCGCGGAGATTGTCTGTTACGATAAAGTTATTCGGATTCCTCTCCCTGATGGAGAATTCCTTTCTGTGTACGGTATCAAGGGTGGTGTTCCGCTAAACATCATCTCTAGCATGAAAGCCCTTAAGTGTCTTCGAAAGGGTTATCCAGCCGTTTTGGCGCTTTTATCTGTTTCCTCTGGTGATGAAAAGAAGCTCGACGACATTCCGGTGGTACACGAGTTTCCTGATGTTTTTCCCGATGATTTATCTGGTCTTCCTCCTCATCGTCAAGTCGAGTTCAGTATTGATCTTGTACCAGGGGCTGCTCCTATTGCTCGGGCCCCCTACCGTCTTGCACCTCCCGAGATGCAGGAATTGTCTAGTCAGTTACAGGAACTCTTGGACAAGGGTTTCATCCGACCAAGTTCTTCCCCTTGGGGAGCCCCGATTTTATTTGTTAAGAAGAAGGATGGGAGTTTCCGATTGTGTGTAGACTACAGAGAACTGAACAAATTGACCGTCAAGAACCGTTATCCTCTTCCACGTATTGATGATCTATTCGACCAGCTTCAGGGTTCTAGTTATTATTCCAAGATCGATCTGAGGTCCGGTTATCACCAGCTGCGCGTCAGGGAGGCTGACGTTGCAAAGACTGCTTTTCGAACACGTTATGGCCATTTCGAATTCTTGGTCATGCCTTTCGGTCTCACGAACGCACCGGCGGTTTTCATGGACTTGATGAACCGTGTCTGTAAACCATATTTGGACAAATTCGTCATTGTATTTATTGATGACATTCTGATCTACTCCAAGAACGAGACCGAACACGGGGAACATCTGCGGTTAGTTTTGGAACTCTTGCGACGGGAACAACTTTACGCTAAGTTCTCAAAGTGTGACTTTTGGTTACGCGAAGTTCAATTCCTAGGACATGTGGTTAATGAACTAGGGATTCATGTCGATCCAGCTAAGATCGAAGCGATCAAGGACTGGGGAGCACCAAAGACGCCAACTGAGGTGCGGCAATTCCTAGGCCTTGCGGGCTACTATCGTCGTTTCATTCAGGGGTTCTCGAAGATCGCTCAACCCCTCACCACTCTCACGCAGAAGGATAGAAAATTCGACTGGGGTGAACCACAAGAGTCAGCGTTTGAAGAACTGAAGTCTAAACTGTGTTCTGCTCCTATTTTGTCTTTACCTGAGGGTCCTGATGATTTCGTTGTCTACTGTGATGCTTCTATTCATGGTCTCGGTTGCGTGTTGATGCAACGCGAGAAAGTGATCGCGTATGCTTCTCGTCAACTCAAGGTGCACGAGAAGAACTACACCACCCATGACTTGGAGTTGGGTGCCGTGGTATTCGCGTTGAAAATTTGGAGACATTACTTGTACGGTACTAAATGCACCATCTACACCGATCACAAGAGTCTCCAACACATTTTCAACCAACAACATTTGAACATACGGCAGCGTCGTTGGATCGAACTTTTGAACGACTATGATTGTGCCATAAAGTACCATCCTGGCAAGGCGAATGTTGTAGCAGATGCCTTGAGCAGGAAGGAATCAACTAAACCTCGTCGCGTTCGGGCGTTGCAACTCACCATTCATTCATCGTTACCTGATCAACTCCGTTCTGCCCAGTTAGAAGCTTTGAAGGAGGAAAACCTTAAAGCTGAAACGATGCACGGTGCCGACAAGCACCTAGAGCGAAGGCCTGATGGCCTGCACTATTTCGCAGAACGTATATGGGTTCCTTTATTCGGGGGACTACGGGAGCTTGTCCTTGATGAGGCTCATAAGTCCCGGTATTCTATTCATCCTGGTTCGGATAAGATGTACCAAGATCTGAAGGTGCTTTACTGGTGGCCAAACATGAGGTCGGACATAGCCTCATACGTGAGCAAATGCTTGACCTGTGCTAAGGTCAAGGTGGAATACCAGAAACCGTCGGGTCTCTTGCAACAACCTGAAATTCCGGAATGGAAATGGGAACGGATTACTATGGATTTTGTCACACAACTTCCTAAATCACCAAGCGGGAATGACAAGATATGGGTGATTGTCGATCGGTTGACGAAATCAGCTCATTTTCTTGCTATTAAGGAGACCGACACCATGGATCGTTTGGCTCGTCTTTACTTGAAGGAAGTTGTTTCTAAGCACGGGGTGCCTGTTTCTATTATCTCGGATCGTGACTCACATTTTACTTCTCACTTCTGGAAGTCTTTGCACAAGGCTTTGGGTACCCAACTAGACATGAGTACGGCTTATCATCCACAAACTGACGGTCAGAGTGAGCGCACAATTCAAACTTTAGAAGACATGCTGCGGGCATGTGTGATCGATTTTGGCAAGGGTTGGGAAGCTCATCTACCGTTAGTAGAATTCTCGTACAATAACAGTTATCACACGAGCATCAAGGCGGCTCCGTTCGAAGCACTGTACGGACGGAAATGCCGTTCTCCTCTTTGTTGGGCTGAAGTGGGTGAGAGTCAACTCACTGGGCCTGAACTAGTGTACCAAACTTCGGAAAAGATCGTACAGATTCGTAACCGGTTGGCAGCGGCACGGGACCGGCAAAAGAGTCATGCCGATCAGCGTCGCAAACCATTGGAATTCCAAGTCAATGACAAGGTACTTCTAAAAGTCTCACCGTGGAAGGGCGTCATACGCTTTGGGAAGCGTGGCAAACTCAACCCGCGGTATGTCGGCCCATTTACGATCCTGGAACGGATTGGGCCGGTGGCATATCGTCTTGATTTACCGACGGAGCTCGGTAACGTACATAACGTCTTCCACGTGTCAAACTTGAAGAAGTGTCTGGCTGACGAGTCTCTCATCGTTCCACTAGAAGAGATCAAGGTTGATGATCGTCTTCGGATTGTGGAAGAACCTGTGGAGATCCTTGATTACAAGATTCGTAGCCTGCGTCACAACAAGATTCGTATCGTTAAGGTTCGGTGGAACTCGAACCGGGGACCGGAATATACGTGGGAACGGGAGGATCAGATGAAGTCTAAGTATCCTCATCTTTTTCCTAAGGAAGCGTTCGAGTCGAGACATGTCTCTTCTGCAGCTGAATGAATCTCGGGGCGAGATTCCTTTTAACATGGGGATGATGTGACAACTCGGGTAAATCTCTCTTTTGGTTTATATCTTTTGTTTGTTTCCTTCGTTATTTCTTTTGTTCTTTTGGTACTTGTGCAATTTTCGGGACGAAAATACTTTTAACGTGGGGATGATGTGACACCCGGCAAATTCTGGTTAACAACGTTGTCTAGATGAAAGTCTACCTTAGCGAGTCACGCGTATATTGTACTTAACTGGGTTAGTTAAGTCGGGTTATGATTCGGGAACTATCGGTTTAGTCTAGAGGATCATTGGATGTGGGTCTAGAGGTTCATTAGATGTCGGTCCTTAACCAAGTGTACAAACGGTGACGATCGGTAGGATCGTCAGGGCATACGGAACATACGAGTCTCGAGTCCCGGGAATTGGTGAACGAGTGTGAATATGTGTATTTACTTGTGTTATGTGTTTATAATCATTATGTGACTTGTCGGTACGTTAATATGTGTTAACATATGTTAAAACGGGGTTTAACGCGCAAAACACACGAAACAGGCCCATATAGGCGATCAGGATAGCCCAATCGCCTATATGTGGGGCGACTGGGAACCTTAGGGGCGATCAGGGGACTGATCGCATGACTGTTCATGCGATTAGGCCCCGATCGCATGAACTTATACACGATTAGGCTTCCTGATCGCGTGTAAAGCTGCATAATCGCATGTTACGTGCTGGACGACTAAAAACGACTATAAATACCATACTTAACCTCCTAAACTTCATTATACAAACCCTAGTCGTCCCATAACCCGCCCCAACACATAAACAACCTCTGGAAGGCGATTTTTGATCAAAACACAAGGTTTCAAGCTTGAATCATCATTCTTTCATAATCCTAAGGTTTGGTTTTCATCCACAAATCTTTATAAACGTTTTTAATCAATCCCTAATGGTCCAGACCTGTTCTTAAACGAAAAAGCTTTCTGAAAATCGTTAATAAGGGTTGTTAATCGGATTATAATTAATATACATGCGTTATGGGTGTGTATGATTAGAAAGCTAGGATTTTTATGATTCATAATGATGGATTGATATGTTATTATGTTAGATCAGAATTGATATTGATAGTATGATGATAGAAATCTGAGTAATTGATTATTAGGGTTATTGTTATGCATGTTAGTATGATGATTGCATGCTATGTGTATGGTGTTTGGATTTCGTGATTGCATGCAGGGCTGATAATACGAGACAAAACGAAGGGTTTTGGTTGAAACATGTTTAGGATAGTGTTTGGGATGATATTGGGTAGTTACACACGTTCTGGATCTGATTTGGAGCGTTAAACGCGCGAAAAACTGGAACAGCAAGGTTACAGGCGATTAGGATTGCTAATCGCCAGTTTTACATGCAATCAGGGCCAAATCGCATGAGTTTACATGCGATCAGCCCCAAATCGCATGAGTTTACATGCGATCAACCCTACTCACGTGAACTTACATGCAATCAGCCCTGATCACGTGAACTTACATGCAATCAGCCCTGATCACGTGAATTTACATGCAATCAGCCCTAATCACATGAACTTATATGCAATCAGCCCTAATCACATGAACTTATATGCAATCAGTCCTAATTGCTAGTTTACGTTTCCTAATCGCGTGTACTACTGTTGTAAGTGTAGATTAGCATTCCGAGACCCGATTTGACATGTAGTAACATGCTAGGAACCTCGTAACATATATGATAACTTGGTAACATATGTTTGGATGTAATTCGGTGATACGTGAACTATGTGCTATAACTTGTTGTGCGTTAACGTATGTTAAGTGTGATTGCATGATTGTCTGTTTAAGAGCGTAAACATAACACGGGGAGTCTCGGGTCACCAATGGGATGTCGGGTCTTGTACTTTGGGTCAGTTAAACAGTCACGGTGTTTTCAAACAAACTTGGTTATGGTCTGGACATCTAGGGACTAATTAACCTGCGGGTTATTAGTCTAAGTACTTGTAACTGTCATATGTTAGGTCGCCGCTTACGGGACTAGCATAGCAGCTGGGTTTACTCGGGTTAAGGAGTAACGCAACTTAAGGTGAGTTTACGGCCCCTCTTTTAAACTGGTTTTATACTTTCGGGGGAGAAAACATGTGTTAAAACGATTATTTGGTAACTACTGTCATACTATGGGTTTCTATTGTGTACTACACGATCTTTGGAAGTCCCGGGGGGAACCATGAATGTGCGGGTTTGCACAACGGGGAAATGTGAATAGCGCTATTGGGAGTGACCAACCCCGCTCGTCGGCTTGGAGGGCCGGGCGAGTGCATATTGTCTCAAACAGGAACAACAGGAACAATTGGTACTTTTCGGGCACAACATCTGGTATTCGAGTTAGTAATGGTTTTCCAATCGTGGTAGTAACAAAACGTACGCCTAGCTAGCGTATACTGGTTTTCGATTTATTATAGTATGGACAGGTGGACTTGGTACTTGGATACAAAACCTGTAAACTCACCAGCATTTTTGTGCTGACGTAAACTTTTACATGTTTTCTCAGGTCGCTAAGGTAGCACGACTGGACTAGGGCGCACGCGTCTGCACGGCGTCTAACTAGGGTTGCATGGTCTTTTGAACGTTGAACTATTATTTCATTGTTGAGATACTGTTTTTGAATAAGCTTCCGCTGTAAACGGGATTTTAAACTATGTTTTGAAATTGCATTTATATTCATTTAGACTTGTTTATTATGATCGTTGGTTTGGATCCTGGTTTGTCATGCGCCTCGCGGTAAAACACCGCAATTGGATTTTGAGGGTGTGACAGTGATCCAAAAGGATGAAGGTTATGACTGGACGGGGATGCAATTGGGTGTTGAATAAATTACTGCTGGGAATGTAGCTTGTATTGCTCAGAAGATTGACTTAGAGGAGTTGGTGATAGTTGGAGAAGTTTTGGCGAATGAGAAGGTGTCTGCGGTAGTGATTGAGGAGATAGTTGACGATATTTATGTTTCTGTTGCTGAGAAGAATAAAGAGTTTACTAAAGACAAGGTTTCAGGAACTATTATTGATTTTGTCACCAAAGTTTCTGATAAACCCGAATCTGTGTTTTCAGACCCTGAGAGTGATCTGATTCAGAAGGAAGTGCTAATTCTTTGGATGATGACATTGATCCGTTGTTAGCCGAAGCTGATTTCTTGATGACTAGGAAATCATGTATTGTTGATGATGCCTTCACCAAAATTGACTACTCCAAGTTCTTTGCTGGAAAGGAGGCTCATTTCGCTTTGATGGCTATGACTGATGCTCCAAAACCGGTATGTTCTGAATCCACAACTGACATGAATAGTGATAATTATTGTGGAACTTGTGATAGATTGACAGAGGAAAACAAGCAACTCAAGGTTCAACTTGAGAGTGCGAGAATCAACTGTCAATCTTATCGCAAGGAAGCCCATGAGTTTAACAAAGTGCTTGATGGTTATAAAAAGGACATTTCTGGTCTAAAGAAAACTCTTGCTTTAAAACAACTTTCAATAAACAGTTATATAAATGAACTTGAAGAAACAAAATTAGAAATGGCCCCCATCGAATGCTTTGCTGAAAAGGTCAACAAAAAGCTTGAAAGTTATAAACACATTGCTTATGTGGTTGATCATATCATTGAAGAACCCTCACAACCTAGTAGTGCAAACTACAAGGTTGTTCTATCCCCAGTGTTATTTGAGAACCACAATTTACATTCAATAACACCGGAGAGTTCAATCAAATCTGACTCTGCATCGAATAATGAATCTAACAATTCTAGTGTTGGAGATCCACATTTCGATGTTAGACCAAAAATGAGGAACCTGAGAAAGTGAGTGATATTCCTATGGAAAATCACATTATCACAAATGAACCAATATCACCTTCCCAGGTTTCACATCCGATGGCAAATGCTCATCGAGTGAATCAATCAGTAAAGAAAGAAGTGAAAAATGAATCAGTTGACAAACCCGTCAAAGTATTTTATCGGATGGAAGGATCCGATAAGATTATTTCTGATGAGGAGTATCCGATAAAATTTGCCAATTTTTCAAAAATCAAGAAAATTGAGTAGGAAAGTACTATTTGGTTTCCTAAACATGAAAGGACCCATGATGTACCTCCAGAAATTTTTAAGAAAATATATCTGGATACTCCAACAGAACCTAAGATTCATGTCACTGAGTTCATCAAGCCGAAAGAAAAGACTAATGGTTTTCTTAAGCCGGCTTACTCAAAGGATCCAGCTCCTGAGATTTTGAGACGTAGATGTGTGGATGATCAATATCCGATCAATTCCTACACTAAGCCGAATGTTTTAAGTGCGGGGAGAGAGGGCATTTACTTGCTCACTGCCCGTACATGAGGCATAAAAGGCACGAAGTTGAGATGAAGCAAACTTATAGAAGTCCAGTCGACAATCATAGTTATCCTCAAAGAAGTTTTGTCCCTCAACCAGCACCATTTTATAATCAAAGTCATTATTTTCAAAGGAGGGATAATTTTCGATTCTCTTATGATCGTCGAAATCGGATTGCTATGGAAAAATCATTTAAGAAACCATTGGTGAACGCAACTGTTGATAAACAAAAGGTTCCTCCAAAACCTGCTGTTAAATCATCAGTTGGACCTAAATCTGTTAATTCAGAGAAGGTAACCAAAAAAGTTTCGTTTGAGAGCAATGTTAAGAAACCTTCTATGACTCAAAAGTCTCAGATTAGGATTCTAAAATGTTCTAAACAACTTTGGTCACCGGTGGGTTCTCCGGGTGCTTCCACCTCAACTGCAAATGTGAAAGAAGAGAAAGGTTGATAGATCCTAAAAAGGTCGATTCAAAACCTAATGTTTGTAGAAATGAATCTTTGAATCTGATGTTTAAAGACCCAAGACCAAGCAGGCTTGGGTCCCCTGAAAGAACTAATGTTTTCCTTGATATGTGAAGGGAGATCCAGCTGGCCCTGTTAGTAGTCTCTGGATTGTCGACAGTGGAGCTTCTGGTCACATGACTGGTGATTTAACGCTGCTATTCGATATAAAGAACATCAATGGAGGATATGTAGCGTTTGTTGGTAATAAAGGCGGTTATATCACGATGGAGGGAAGTGTGAGTAACGGGATTGTTAGTTTTGAGAGGATTTCGTATGTGAAATAAATTGACTATAATTTGTTATGTGTGAGCCAAATCTGTGACAAACAGTTTTCTGTGCACTTCGATGATAAATATTGTTATATCCTCAAACCCGGCTTTGTTATTCCAAAGGAGTGGATCATGCTGAAAGCACCAAGAGTGAACAATCTGTACATTCTTGATATTCTAAGGCGATGACAACTCAGGGCCAAGTTATGTGTTTCCTATCAAAGGCTACAGAGAAAGAATCAATTATGTGGCACAGCAGGATGGGACATATTCACCTTAGGAAAATGAATCATTTGGTGAAGAATGAGCTTGTTGAAGGCGTTAATGTCAAACATTTTCATCTCAATGAGAAGTGTGTGAGTTGCAAGAAGGGGAAGCAGCACAAATAGTCCCACAAACCGAAGAAAGTGAATTATGTAGATATGCCACTTGAGCTTTTGCACATGAACCTTTTCGGACCTGTCAAACGTAAGAGTCATGCTGGAGAACTTTACTATCTTGTGGTTATAGATGATTACTCAAGATTTTCGTGGGTAATGTGCGTGCAATACAAAAGCGCCACGTTTAAAAATTTGAAAGTTCTGTTCACCCGTTTGGAGAATGTTTATGGATTGAAAATCAAAAGCATTCGGAGTGACAACGGCACCGAGTTCAAAAATGCATAGATGGTTGCTCTTTCTGAAGATAAAGGAATTCATCATGAATATAGTGCTCTGTATACCCCTCAACAGAACGGTGTCGCAGAAAGGAAAAACAAGACTCTAATTGAGACGACGAGAACAATGCTTGCGGATTCTAACCTTCCAGTAATGTTCTGGAATGAAGCCATATACGCAGCTTGTTACACATTAAATCGTGTGTTAACAGTGAAGAAGTTTGGCAAAACTTCTTATGACCTGTTGAACAGACATATGCCGAATTTAGAGTATCTAGAACCATTTGGAGCACCTTGTACTATGCTAAATCCGTCTGAGAAGTTTGCACCAAAAGCTGAAGAGGGATTCTTTGTTGGATATGCAACCCCGCTCAAACAGGTATTCTACAAACGAACTCGTCAGGTAGAGGAGTGGGATAATGTTGAAGTTCAACGATATACTCATAATGTACAGGGAAGCGGTCCAGATTGGATGTTTGATTAGAAAGACTTCTTTGAAGCATTCAATCTAGATAACTTGGTTGAAGAGGCTGTTCTAAGACTTTATTACGAGTGTGAAAACGCAGTGACTTCACCGTTGGTGCGTCCGATCACCGTAACTCCTCAAGCAGCTTATAATGATACCAATGTTCCTGCAGCTGAAGAAGTGGTTTTCCAGGAAGCTTCAAATACTCTTGATACTTCAGAATCAGAATATGATGAAAAAATCTTCAGTGAAGCTATTCTATATCATGCAACAGAGATGCCACCAGTGAACCCAAATCCAGATGTTGCTTCATCATCTAACATGGGTAATGATCTGGATTCGGCAGAAAATTTGACTACTCAAATGGGAGTTCAAGTACCTGATCATTCGGAATCTCGGATTCATCGTATTCACCCGCTTGAGCAAGTTATTGGTGACCCTGGAAGCAGTGTTATGACTAGAGGACAACTTCGTAGTGCAAACTCGCCTGAAAATCTTGGCGCTTTAGCTTTATATGCAAAAATTCAAAAATATGGTTGTCAGAATGATTGGTCTTTTGCTTGTTATGTTTCGCATGTGGAGCCGCGGACATACAAAGACGCTCTATTGGATGATGCTTAGGTTGAGGCGATGCAAGAAGAGTTATTGCAGTTTCAAAAGCTGGGTGTTTGGACACTTATAGATTTATCTCTGGGAAGGAAAATAATAGGAACCAAATGGGTGTTTAAATGTATAAAGGATGATAGAGGTGTAATCGTTAGAAACAAAGCTCTATTGGTAGTTCAAGGTTTTCATCAAGTTGAAGGAATTGACTACAATGAGATCTATGTACCTGTGACACGATTAGAAGCTATTCGTATGTTTCTAGCGTTTGCCTCGTACAAGAAATTCTAGGTGTACCAAATGGATGTCAATAGCGCGTTTCTATACGCTGTGGTCAAGGAAGAGGTATACGTAGGTCAACCTCCGGTCTTTGAAGATCCTATCCACCAGGATAAGGTTTACGTTCTCAACAAAGCACTTTATGGGTTGCACCAAGCTCCACGCCAATGGTATGAGGAGCTAAGCACGTACCTACTATCCAAAGGATTCAAACGAGGTTTGGTAGACTGTACTCTGTTCACCAAAAGAACAGAGGATGACTTGCTTCTCGTCCAGATATATGTTGGCGATATTATTTTTGGATCTACTAACGAACTTTTATGCAGAGAATTTGAAAACGTAATGCAGGAAAAGTTCGAGATGAGTGCAATGGGGGAGATGTAGTTTTTCCTAGGCTTGCAGGTGGAACAAAGACCAACGGGCATCTTTATTCACTAAACCAAATACGTATCTGAAGTCTTGAGTCGGTTCCAGATGGAAGATTCGAAGCCGATGGATACCCCAATTCAACCTAATCACGGGATTGGAGTTGACGATAAGGGGGAGCTGATAGATCCTTTCACATACAGAGCAATCATCGTATCTCACAGCATCTAGACCAGATATAATGTTCGCTACATGTCTCTGCGCACGATTTCAATCGAAGCCGAAACAAAGTCATCTTATAGCCATCAAGCGGATCCTACGATATCTGAAGGGTTCTCCGTCGAAAGGACTTTAGTACCCTAATGATGATAATTTTGACTTTATTGCTTTTAGTGATGCAGATTGGGGCGGTTGTGACAAATATAGCAAATCCACAACGGCTGGATGTCAATTCTTTAGGAGCAGGCTCGTGACTTGGCAGTGTAAGAAGCAGACAGCAGTCTCACTATCTACTTGTGAAGTAGAATATGTGGCAGCCTTGAGTTGTTGCTCACAGGTTCTGTGGATTCAGCAGCAGATGGTTAATTACATTTTGGAATTTCTAAAAACCCCTATTCATTGTGACAACGAAGCCGCAATTGCATTAACTAAAGACACGGTCAATCACTCAAAAGCTAAGCATATCGGGATTAAGTATCACGTTATCCGTGATTGTTATGCAAAAGAGTTGATTGATATGGCCAAAATCCACACTGATTATCAAAGGGCGGATATTTTTACCAAAGCTTTTGATAAATCCAGATTTGAATATCTTTTAAAAGCTAACAGTATAAAAGAAAAACAAGACTAATCATCACCTCGGTTTATCACGTTTTGTTTTCAAATTTTTAAAATTTTACTGTTTTTCAGAAAATTCAAAAACCCAAAAATATGTTTTACATTACAGGGGGAGTCTTTATTTAGAAAAACCAAAAACATTGAAAAATTGAAAAAGCCATAAAAATCAGAAAAACCTAAAATGATTTTCCAGGATTAAAAGAGGAAATGATAGTACATAAGTTGGGATTTGACACATGCTAAAGGTTTGAAATGTTATATAAGTCGTGTGTTGAGTCTATGTGAGTGCTGGTAGGCTTCGTAGACCTATTACTGCGTGTTGGATACATACATATCAAACGAATTGTTACGTGGATGAACATCTCATGGGCATATGGTCTTAGTACCGTAATTTCATTTGATAGGGTTTTTGTACGAAATTCGGAGGTTTCGGGTCGTTATGTTAATAGTTATCTAGGGATAGCCTATCTGATCTTCTGTCGTAAGGTTTTACGGACCTAGATCAGACAGGGTATCTTTATAAAAGAGCTTTAGTGCCAAAACCTAAACTTACCGAATTGAGGAACTTTCAATGTGTGACGATAATCAAAGATTATCTAATGCATCGTATCTAATCATTGATGCAAATCGTGATTGATATAAGCCCTCAACCTGGTAGAGTGCACAAGTTACTTTGTAGCATTAATTTGCTGACCTGTACACCTCTGTACCTCAATACCTTGTAAATTACAGATAACGAAAGCATAATCACGCGTTACAATGATTCTTTGTGCAACTATTCCTTGATACGGGAGTTTGTCGTGTACGTGGGAACCACAGACAATGTTATTTATAATATAAATAACCGTATCGAGCACTTCATAACAGTCTGCATGAAAGCTTATGTAGATAACAATATCAGCAGTTGTTGGATCACACATTGTCTTTAATGA
This sequence comes from Ambrosia trifida, assembly GCA_028751855.1. Lineage (NCBI taxonomy): Eukaryota > Viridiplantae > Streptophyta > Magnoliopsida > Asterales > Asteraceae > Ambrosia > Ambrosia trifida. The sequence goes on along the minus strand of CM054128.1, from coordinate 55,009,482 downwards.
TAATAAACACTAAAGATCAACGGTCTCAAAAACTAATATGATCCTCTTACCGGAAATCACAAAATGTTTACTGCTTTATGTTTACATTTCTGCATTTTACATTTGTTTATACAAAATATACAAAAACTCAAAAAGATTTTAGGTGTCTTTTAGCATAAATTTCAGAAAAACCAAAAAGATTTTACATTTCTGTGTTATTTTTGATAACCGATGGTGATTGATGGTCGTTTTCTAAAACTTGATGAACCAATTTGAGTTTTGTATCTATCAAATGTGAAATGATGAATGTTTGAAGCTTAAAATGTGTGAAAATGATTGAACATGATTCGATTTTGAGATTTGATAAAAATTTTCAAAAATTCCAATCTTCATTCGTCCCTTCGGTGGGTCGAATGTGGAATTCTTCTTACATTCGAGCCTTTAGTATTGGTCGAATGGGAGTGTTCCAGTGTATTATTGTACATTCGAACCTTATATCTACATTTGAGCCCTTCAGTAGGGTCGAATGTGAGTGCCTATATATATCCAGTCCCACATTCGAACCCCCATTCGAAATTTTTCAAATTTTTCTGAGATTACCAACCCTTGTTGCCCTTGTTTGTTTGACCCCAGATTATTGTTCCTCATTCATCTCTGATTATTTTCATCTAACTTTTACAGGTATTCGATCAAGAATGAAGTCAGATTGTTGATTTTTGTGTTCGAACTCTTGTGGTTGATTGTTGGACCCTTTTGGAACTGGTTTAGGCATAATTGATGATTGGATTATTGTGTTAGATAGTTTTAGGGGGAGAGTATAACAAAATCTAGGTTAATTACATACCAGATTGTATGATTGATAATTCAAACTATTTACAACCCTAGATTTTATTAAAAACTATCTAAAACAATATGTTAGTAACAATTGATTGTTTAGAAAGCTTAATCGGTCAGTATAGGACTTGAAGAAACAAAAATCAGATGTTAAAATGGTCTGAATTGCATTTTGAAAATTTGGTAATATGAACAAATAGGTTCGACCAGGAACAAAGGGTCGAATGTGGCCTTAAACGGTCAAATGAGACTTTTCTGGTCGAATGTAGCTATTCATAGGGTCGAATGTGGCTATTTAGGTCGAATGAACAATTTTACTCAACAATTTTCACATTCGAACCTTAGTTTTCACATTCGAGCCTCAGAAAATCTTCATTCATACCCTCGATGGGTCGAATGTGGAATTTTCAAAATCAAAATTCAATTTTGCAAATTTTGTTCATTTTTAATGAATTTTCATGTTTCGTTTTTGCAGAATTATAAATGGTAGAATCACAAAATACTGAAGTACCAGCTGGATCGTCTGGAAAAGCCACTGATAAACAGAAAGAAGAAGAATATCCATTCGAAGAAGCTCATAACTGTTGTGCATTTCTTGGCGAAGTGAAGAAACATACAGAATTCTCTAGGATTGTAGACTTTTTGAGGAGAAGTAGAGTTGTTGATGAATCAGCTATACCAGCAATTATCAACAAAGTCCATCAAGTGGATTTCTGGAAGAATGCAAAGATGGATTACTAGGACAATCGAATAGCAATAGTAAGCAACATTCAGGGACAGCTTGCTATTGTTACTGAAAATGATATTTGGGAAGCATTGAGATTGCAAGATGAACCGACAGATCCCAGATGCTTATCTTGGATGGAACAGAGATTGTGTTTTCTTCGTATGAAGTATAACGGACCAATAACTGATGGAGCTTTGCACAAAGGAAAGTTATGTCCGCAGTTTAAGTATCTGGCTCATGTTATTATACATGTTTTTGGATCCGTTAGCGGTGGTTATGATGTGATGAGAAAAAGCATCAGTTCATTGATGGTTGCTTTGGTACTTAACAAGCCGTTTAATGTTTCTGGAATGATCTTTGATCACATGCTTGAACCTCTGAAAGGTTTGAAGACGAAGAAGTTTTTTATGTACCCCAGATTCTTACAAATGATTTTTGATTTGAAGTATTCTAATCTGAAGAAAGATCCTACTCAGATATTAGTTCAAGATCACATGAATCTGAATACGTTGATTAGGATGAAAGGTTACAAAGGGGTTCCTGAGAATGAAAGAGCACCACACAAGAACTTGTTTGCACACTTAATTAATCTAGGTTATAAGGATCCGGGTGAGAACAAAGCAAGAAATGAGAAAAGTGATTCAGACAAAGATGATCCTTTGTTTCATGTCAATCCAGAAGCAAAAAGAAAACGTCAAGTGGTGAATGTTGGTGCAAAAAGTGGCAAAGGGAAGAGTAAAGCTAAGGTTATTGAAGTTGAACAACCAAAGAAGAATATGAGAAGAAAGAAAAGCATGGCAAGAAAAGGAACAATGTTAGTTGATGAAGAGTCTGCCGATTCTGAGGAGACTCAAGAAGATGAGAGATGGGATTCAGCTGATGAGACAATCAAACAAACCAAGCCCAAGGCCACTGTGGCTGGTGAGTCTGAAAGTCTGAACAGAACCATAGAAGAACAAAGACTAAAGAGTCCGATTGCTGTTGATGAGATAGATCTGGATCTTGGTATTGGTGAGCAAGACATCAGTGGATCTCCTATGGTTGGTGAGAAACAAAAGAAGCCCAAGTACAAGACGAAGTCAAAGAAAGAGGAAAAAGAGAATCCTAAGAAAAGACGTGCTAAAGAAGTTGAGATTCTACTTGTAGGAAAGAAAGTTCCTGAAGTTAGTAGTTCGAAAGTTACGACACTCGTGACATCCCCGGTAGCAAAGAAACTGAAGAAATCTGCTGCAGAAAAGACTGTTGATCCTACTGCAGATTTTGAAGCTACTTTGGAGAGAGTGATGAATAAGTTTAAAAAGAAAACTCCTGTTGCTAAGGCTTCAACTGCTCAGGTTACTGTATCTAGCAATGTGATGGATGTAGTAAATCAAAAGCTTGCTGACATGATGAAATTGATTAACCAGCAACAGCAGGAGATTGAACAGTTGAGAGAGAATGATAAAAAGATGTTAGATATTGTTGTTTCTTCTCAAGATAGTCAAGTAGAATTGGAAGCAAAGATAAAACAACTCCAAGAAGAAAATCATAAGTTGTTATAGCGTGAACAGAGAAACACAAGAAGATACATTGCTTTGAGACTCGAGAACAAACAGGTGAAGAAAGACAATAAGAGTCTAAGGAAGCTTATTGATGATCTATATGAGAAAGCTCCACAGTTGAAAGTTGGAGAGGTGGATAAAGAACCTGAAGAAGAACAAGTTGATTTCGAACCATCTGAGTCTGAAGAAGAAGAAGAAGAGGATGATGAAGAATTGGATCAGGATGCCGGTGATGCTCCTGAGAAGAAGAAAGATGATGATAAAGATGATTCTGGAGAAGGTTCTGGAGATGACAATTCTGCTGATGATGATGATGATACAGAAAAGTATCGAGGTGAAAAGAGAGAATCTGATAAAGACGCAGGTGAATCTAGCTCAAAAGCACCTGGTGGAAATACTGATGATGACAGTATTTTCTGGACTGACAAGATAAGAGCTTTATCAGATGAAGATAAGAAATTATATCGTCAGATGTTGACAAAGAAAGTTTGGACGGTCGAGCTAACTGGAAAGTTTCCAGAGATTTTTGAATCTGATGATATGATATATGAGCTTGAATATAATGATCCTGATCTAGAAGATGGTGAAGTTTCTGCAGCTGTAGCCAAAGAGATTCTTGAAGGTTTGGCGAAACAGGTTGGTAAATCTCTTGAAGAGCTGATGAGTGATTATCAAATTCCAAATATTCCTGAAAAAGAAGCTGGAAATCACTCTGATGATAGAGATACTCCAGTATTTAAAGATATAGAGATTGAGGATATTACCAGTGAAGAGTATCCAGAGTACTTCAAAGATAAACAGGATGATGAATTTCCTGAATTTACTGATGAGGTATTAAGAGAGGCTGAGAAACTGGCACAAAAGAAAAGCAAAACATTTGTTAATGAAGTATTCAAGAATGCAGAGAATCAGAAACCGAATGCTGAACAATCTGATGATCTGAAGATATTATTAAGGAAATTGAAAGAAAAAGAAGCCAACCGTCCCAAGACTGAAGTTCAGGGTGGTTTCTACAAATATCATAACGAATTTTTCAAAGGTAGAGCTCTTGGTTGGAAGTATTTGAGACAGCTAAGGTGTGTTGCTGTGAAATGGGAAAAGGGAATTCTATATTTCAACAGATTCCATGATATAAAGACATTACCTTACTGGGCTGTGCGAGATATCTGCCGACATACTTTGTCTGGAGTAACTGTGATCAATGATGTAGTTGGCTATTTCGCAGATCGTATGGCAAGAGAGAGTAGAACTAGATGGGATGTGTTCACGCCGCAGTATCCAAAAAGAATCGTTTACAAAGAGATTGATCAAATAATTGGGCTGAACAAGGTGACGTTAAAGTATAAACCACAGACTGTATTGAAACATATTCCTTTGATGCCGATTCCACAACACTTTTCAAAAGAATTCATGTGGTGGTACTATGATTGGAAGACCGCAGAAGCTGTTATCTTACCGAAGGACAAGAGAGATGAGTTTAAAAAGATTCACATATATGATCCGATGTGGTTGATTAATTTTTCACATGAGGATATTATTATGCTACATTATAATACGATATATTGTGAGGAGAAGGATAGCGAACAAGCACTGAAATACCAACGTTTGGTATGATTGTGTTTCGCATGGGATGTCAATGCAGGGTGTGACTATGATAAGAAACTGGGAAAGTTTGTGAAGATTCAGAAAGAAAAGAAGAAATCAAAACCAACTTTCGAGCAAGTTATGACGAAAGAGTAGAAGACTATCTTACGAATCAAGCTGATGAACAAGCAGATGGATGAAGCAAGAAGGCAATCCAAGCAATAGTCGAGGGGGAGTTTGTTGATGCACGTTTTGCAACTAATGCTTTTGGATTATACATACAAAGTTGTTTGTTGATATCGTGGGGGCGAACGTGGAGTTTCAGGAGGTCGAATGTAGATATGAAGGTCGAAGGTGGAGAGAAACTGGCAAATGTGGAGACTGATATACATGTGTGCTGATTCGAACCATATTGAAGGGCGAAGGTGCACATTCAACCCTTACGGGGGGGCGAATGTGCAGCCTATTTATAGTTCAAATTTTGTTTTAAGTTTAATGTTTTGCCATTTTTGAGTCTGGTTTTGGTATGTATTCTCTCTAGATTTTCAGGAAGAGTCTAGAACTTGATTATTTCATCTTAAACACTATTTGTAGAGATTATAACACTTGTTTATGAATGAAATGGATGTTGAAAAGGTGAATTCGTGTCTTTAATTCATTTAGTATCATTTTGTAACTGATCTAGGGATTCCGCACCTGGATTAGTAGACTTGTATGATCAAATAAACTTATTTTTGTAAAAACGATCCTCCACAGACAGCTGCCTCGAGATTTTTCTTGTTGCTAAAGAAGTTCTTCAGGATTTTGGACTACTTGGGCATTTGCTGAATGACTTCTATAAAAGGCAAGTTGACATGGATTTGACTTAGGAGTTCGGTGAATTTCTGGTACTGCTCATCCGTCTTTTGTTTCATCCATCCGTTGGGATAAGGAATGTGAGGCCAGTACTCTCTCCGTACTGTCTTTGCTGGTGGTTCCGGTGGTGGAGCAATTGGAGGAATCTGGTTCATTGTGGGCCCTTCATTAGCCAACATTGGTGAACTGCAGTTGAGTTTTCTGGTGCGGTGATATTGGGAATGGTAATGTTTGGAGTGGATTCATTTGTGAGTAGGTTGGGTGGTATAACTTCTTCGTCGGCACGTACCCCTAGCTCAGGATAAACGCGGCTGCTTCGAAGAGTTATGGCACTAACATTGGCCTTTGGTTTGGTTTCAGTATTGCTTGGAAGGCTTCCGATGGGTCTTTCTGCGAGAGACTTGGCCATTACGCCCAGCTGTACCTCCAAATTTCTGATGATGGACTCGAGTCCTTGAAGCCTCTTGTCCGTGTTGTTGAACTTTTCATCCATTCTTGCTGCTGATCAGGCTTCGAGCTTTGCGAGTCTTTCATCCACGGACGGGTAACCATTGTTTTGGTGGGCATTTCTGGTTGTTTGTTGACTAAATCCGGGTGGTTTCATGGTGTTGTTGTTGTTTTTCCACCCGAAGTTTGGATGATCACCCCATCCAGGATTATAAGTGTTGCTGTAAGGTTTGTTTGGCGGGCGGCTTATACCAATGAAGTCAACTTGTTCTCGGTGGCTTGAGGAAGACTTCCTTCTTGTGGCTGCAACTCTGCTGCAGTGATGGCATTGACTTGTGCTTTGCTTAGCTGGTTGAGGCGAGTTGAAAGTGCCTCAATTTGTGCTTGCAATGAAGTGGTGGAATCGATCTGATAAAGGCCGGTCTTGGATGGTTGACTTTGAGGGTTGTACCACTGATAACTGTTGATTGCAATTTTTTCAATGAGATCATAGACTTCTTATGGTCTTTTGATCCCGAAAATACCTCCTGCGGTTGCATCGAGTGTCTGCCTTGCTTGATTTGTCAGCCCATTGTAGAAAGAAGAAACTTGTAACCAAACTTCAAGACCATGATGTGGGAATTTTCTCAACATATCTTTAAATCTTTCCCAAGCTTCATAAAGTGACTCTCCCTCTTCTTGACAAAAGGTGGTGATGTCGTTTCTTAACAATGCGGTATTGGCTAGGGGAAAGTATTTTGAGAGAAATTTTTGGGCAAGGTTAGCCCAGGTGGTAATGGAGCCTGCGAGTTGTGAGTTGAACCATGTTTTGGCACGATCCTTTAGTGAAAAAGGAAATATGCGAAGTCGAATAGCGTCAGGTGTGATACCCCGCAAATTCAGGTTCTCACTTTAACTAAACTCTAGTTACGTTCCTTGCATTATACTTAACTAGGGTTAGCTAGATAGGACACACGTTGCATTGTTGTGAGTTAATAACTGAATACATGATTAGTGAACCTCGGACGTTGGTGAATAATGAAGTATAATAATAATGAGTAAACTAATTTGGATTGATTGCGATTACGTGTCTATGTGATATTCGATGAACTTATGTGAAAACCATACGTGATTGTGTGAACCTAAACCGAATACGTTAATAATATCATTAAAGGTGGATCATTAGGTTGATTAGGGTCTTAAAGCATGGGGATGCACTTGTTACGGTCCGAAATAACGAAAACGTCGAAGGAAAACGCGTCGGGTGACGAAACGGGCCACCCACGCGGGCCAAGGGCCTGTGAGCGGCCGCTCACAGGGAGCGAGCGGTCGCGCGAAATAGCCTGACGGGTCTAAACCGCCTCAAACCCCTATTTAAACACTCTTAAGCCCCATGCAACCTCTAAACTCAACCCTAATCGCCCCCTTACTGCCCCTTACGAATTATAAACCCCAAACAATCTGCAAAGGCTCAAGATCATCGATTGGGAAGCTCCAAAGGCGTTCGGTTGATTGTATCGAAGAGCTAGGGGTATAATCCTTAATCCTTTATGCTTTAATCTTATTTTTATGTTATAAAAATCATATAACAAGGTTTGTCCAGGTCTGAAAGTTTTTGATAATTATTAAAACTTGAGGTTTTTGAAGATTAAACGAATTAAACATGATGATAGGCGATTAGTAATATCATAGGTTACTTGTTGCGCAAGTTGTTGAAGTTTTGATCATTAAAGTTGTAATCTTTGCATGAATAATGATAGAATCTGATCACAATAGGTATTAGGAATGTTTAGTAATGGTTATTGATGATTATTAGGTGTTATTGATTGATAATATGCAACTAGGGTTTGATATAATTGATAATATTGCATGATTAGAATCTGGACAGAATCTGAATGTCGACTTGTAGGGTCTGTTTCGTGGCTTGAAAATAATTGTTTTGATCAATTCTTTGCATGAATAGATTGTACATGGTCTTAGCGTTTTAGAATGGGCAAAATCATCTGATTTGGATGTCGTTTGATATGTTTTTGGAATTTTCTTTGAAAATAGGTCATATCAGAATTTCGGGTTAACAAACTGAGTCGACTTTAAAACGTAAAAACTATAGTTTTATAAAGAATTAGGTTATGAAATGTTTAAAGAAGATTAACATTGGAATAATTTGAGTTTTCCAAGTGGATTCATCCTGTTTGGATGAATACACAAGTTTTGGGAATTTTTATACTAAACTGACCTGTTATGAAAGTTTTCTGAACATAGCTGTGTTGAACGAATTTTAATTATTTTTGTGTTTGGTTTTGAGACAAAACAAAAATATGGGTTGTTAAAATAATCCCAAAGAATATTCAATAAAAATTTGGGAGATTAATTCACTGATTAAGTATTTTAAATAAATTAGTTTTGGTGACGCACAATCTGTCCTAAAAACACAGATTGTGTATTATGTGTTTATGTGACTAATTGAAGTCCTAGGTGGTATGTATTGATGTGTAACTGAATGGGCACTTGTATGAGACGCATATGGAATGTAAAACTAATTGTAACCAACGTATTCACCAATGGGTCTGTAGGATTTACTTATGCATGTAGAATCACTAGGTGTCACCTACACGCTTTTGAACATTTAAACGTCTTGGACAAACGGATTATATGGTGTAATGGTATTACACATATACTCACTTAGTGACACATGTACTAGGGAGTCGGTAGCACACCCTACTTTGGAGTTGGATTTATTTGCTTGCATTAAGGTGAGTTTCACTATTCTTTTCTCAAAAGCATGCGTCTCGGGTTTGAGACAACTTACAAAACGTTTTCTAGTCCGGTTTGGGACTACTTTTACATCTCGGGTTATGAGATGCTTTGACTCCTTGCGTGGGTCGAGTTTTGACTCCTTGTGTGGGTCGGTTTTACGATTCCTTGTGTGGATCGGGTTTTTGATCAGTTTAAAACTTATTGGTCCTTTGTAAACTAAACACTCTATCATTTTGGAAAGTCCTTGCATATTATTGGGTTAATCGCTGGAGGCGAGCGGGGTATTAGTTGATAGCGCTATTAGGTTGTGCAGCAACCTCACGTCTGAGATGCTTGAGGCACGGGCATGAACTTCTGACCACATTTGAGAACTGGTGTTGATAGACACCAGTTATTGAGGCAAACTATTACATTACTGAAGGTATCCCAATAATTCTGTTTAGTTACACTGAGTGGGTTAGCTACCCCTGACACGCTTAAACTGATAACTCATGAACATTTTGGATCTGGAGTGTAACATTACGCATTAAATACTTGTACGTTACGCTTTGACATTAATAAAACGTCAAGTTTTCATAATTATCTTCGCATTTATTATTTTTGTCGCTATTATGGAACCCTAATACTATATATAATATTATATATATGTGTGTGAGTGTATAATTAAATCAAAAAAATGATTTGCCTTGGCCGGGGTTCGAACCCGCGCCAAAGGCCGGTCTAATCCAACACAAGTGCACAAACCAGCTGGGCTAGCCAGTTGCTTGTGATAAACCCGGACAAATATTAAATTTATACGCATACTTAATCCTCACAGTTGACAAGGAAAGTCAACTGTGGGATTCCTTGGTGATCAATCCATCAATTAAACGCGTGATTGATCTATTTTTGGCTAATTCGTGTATTCACCGGCCCAATACAACATAATTACACAGCAATAACACGGCAATCGTTGCCCTAATAATCAATTGGACGCGTATACATTCTATGGAAAGTCAACCATCTAATTAACCCTAACCCTAATCCTCTAGTATAAATTGAGGCATTCTGGACCTTGTCTAATCGCTCACAACTCTCTCTCAATCTCTATATCTCTCTAATTCTCTCTGTATTTGATCAAATTGCTCGTGGTTTGACTTTCTCCTTGACCCGACTATTATCATTAATACCACACTATGAGTCTATTATTTTTGGTGGGTTTCTTTCATCGGCATCCAAGCAACTATAGCCCTAACATTAATCGGGCTATAGTTGCCTGAATCATCCTATTGAAAAATCTAGGGTTCGTCGTTTATAATTTGGGGATAAACCTGTAATGGCAGCGTGTATTTAATTAATTTGAAATCAGAACCATCACAACCACCGGCCTAGGCCAAGTGGTTGTGACGCTGGTCCTCTATAGGGGTCACCCGGGTTCGAGTCCCGGCTCTGACCGGCTTTTGTGCTTTTCTTTCCTTTTCTTTTTAAACAAACAAATTACAATTATATATATATTAAATCCTTTAATCTTTTAAAATTCTTTTTAAAATACCTAAACTATTTTATAAATTCTAAAAAAATTATATTTGTTTAATCTGTAATAAAAGTTTTATTTGTAATTTTTATTTTTCAGAAATTCATTTATTTAATAATTATAATAATTAAATCATTTTTATACTATTATATTTATAAAAATCCATTATTATATCAAAACAGTTTTATTAAATTTCCCAAAATTTATCCTGACTTTTTATAAAGTCAACCTTTACTGAAATAATTTTTAAATCAGTAAAATCATTTATTTTATATTTTTAAACAATTTTTGTTAGATTTAATCATAATTAATTCATAATAAATCCAATTTTCATCATTTTTGCACCAAAATTTTATACAAATTATTTTTAATCATTTAGAACAGAAATATGATTTTTAAAATAAGATTTCTTTAATTTTTGTATTTTTGATTATTAAAGTTAATAATTGGCTAATTATAAATAAATAGATTTAAAAATCTATTTTAAATGAGATAATTTTATAAAAATTATTTTATTGCTTCAAACACTTTAATGTGCTCATTCAAAATTCAAACTTTATAAAAAGACCTTCTTTCATTAATTATCAAATTTTCTTTATTTAATTAACATTTTTAAATTAAATTTAACAATTGATTATCCCCAAATCGAAACCCTAGGATACACATATTAGTTATATAGACTTAGACTTATTATATATTACCTCATTATAGGGTAATATTTGGAATCACTTTGGGCAACACAATTATCATATCTTTTCAACAAGTTAACATTTGCTAAGGTGAGTTTACATAGCCCCTTTTATCACCATTTTTGGGGTGAAACATGTTATAACAATTTCATTGCAATTCAATCATCAATGTGTCTATGTGTTTTCTATGTTGCATATTGTCTTGAGCATGATTAGAGTAAGCACCATTCTAGCATAATCATTAACATTGATCAGCCGACGGTATACATTGATAGATCTATTGGACTGACAATCCCACCCGGATACGTGCCTCCTACAAAGGTTACGTGGGTGTTTGTTATCGCATAACATATTCATTGGGACCATAAGTGTATGGTATGTATCATTTTATAACAGTCAGCAGGGTTGATTATGCACTCGATTTATTTCTAATATGTTCTCACATATGGGCTAGATTAACATGACACATGAATTGCATAACATTTTATTTATTTTATCATCAAAAACCTATGTAATTCTCACCAACTTATGTTGACCCAAAATACTTTCAAAATTAACATGTTTCAGGTAACAATGAAGCTGAGGCTTGAGTTAGCATGAGGATTTATCTTGAAGTTTATTTGAAGTTTTTGAAGTTATTATTTGATGTTATGTATTTGAATTCTTAGACATTATTTCACATTTTGGATATTATGTTTGAATAAATTATTTAAAATTTATATTATACCATGTGCTACTGAAAACAATCATCAATACGTGGCACCCCGATGTTTCCGCCATCGGTTGGGGTGTTACAGATTGGTATCAGAGCCTTGGTTATAGGGAATTAGGTTATTAGAAATAATCTAGACTATAACCTTAGGGACTAAAACAGTACTTGCTTCTCCTACTTGTAACCCTAATTGCTTCCCTAATCCTATCCTTATCCTATGCCCTACAACCCTAAACCTACATGTGACTACTCTTAATTGTCTGCTGCAATCCTGATCCATCATTAGATTTATAGGACAAAATCCTCAGGTTTAACCTGAACCCCCTTGAGATCTCGTCGAAGTTCTAGATTTTAATAACGAACACGTGCAATCTGGAAGGGTGAACGCCTGTATTCTGAGTCTTCTGTCTAGGCTGGCATTGCGCATATATCCCAATCAGACGAGGGACCCGGATGCCTACCTGGGAATTCTCGGGATGAGTGTTCACTTATAGGCTAAAGCATGTCTTCATATGTTATTAAAATTTAGAATCTTTGATAAGTCAACGTTTTCGTTTATTCGTTTTAATTAATGAATAAATGATTACATTCCTTATATGAACTCTCATTCATTTCATTGTGTCTATTACAGATCATGCCTCCTCGTCGCAGCACTCGCAACAACAATGGTGAGAACCACGAAGAAGGTGGTGATAACCATAACCACAACCATGACCAAGGTCCTGGTCACAACAACAATGGGGTCGATGCTCAACTGGCTGCGATCATTTCTCAACAAATGGCGCAGCAAATCGCAACTCTGGTTCCCAACTTGCTTGCTCAGGTCATACAATTGAATGGGAATGGTCACAACAACGGGAACGGGAATGGCAATGGCAATGGCAATGGTAATGGACCCCAAGCTTGCACCCTCAAACATTTCAACTCTTGTAACCCTCCAAAGTTCAGCGGTGAAGAAGGAGCTACTGGACATCTCCAATGGTTTGAGGGTATTGAAAATACCTTCATCAACAGTGAGTGCCCCAACAATTTCAAGGTTCGTTACGCCATGAGTGTTCTCCATAAACGAGCACTCACATGGTGGAATGAAGAAAAGCGTACTCGTGGGGCCGAGGTTGCTCTTGCTATGACTTGGGACCAGGTCAAAGATATCATGAAAGAGGAGTTCTGTCCTCGCAATGAAGTCAAAAAGCTTGAGGATGAGTTTCACACCTTGGCTCAAGATAGTGGGGAAAATCTTGCCTACAACACCCGCTTTCATGAGCTTAGCTTATTGTTGCCTCACAAGGTTACTCCTCTGCCGGTAGCCATCGAGAAGTACATCGGTGGTCTACCCATGCAAATCCAGGACACTGTTTGGGGTAGAAATCCTGCAACTCTGGAAGAGGCCAAACGTCTAGCGGCCACTCTTACTGATAATCATGTGAAGAACGGTACTCTAGTTCGCAAGGGCACCAAGAAGACTGTTGCCAAAGATACTCCACAGCCTGCAATTGAAGTCAAGCCTGAGACCTCAAGCAACAAGAAGCGCAAGGCTAGAAACTATATGGTTGCTGCTACTCCACCTGCTGCCCAAAACCCAGCCAAGAAACCATACACCGGACCTCACCCTCTGTGCAACACTTGCAAGTATCACCATCCCACACAGGTGCCATGTCGATTTTGTACCAAGTGTCAAAGATATGGTCACCTGGTGAACGTCTGCCGATCTCCTGCTGCCCAAGACAACAACAACCCAGCTCCCAACCAACAAAACAACAGGCCTGCTCGTGGTCAATGCTACGAGTGTGGTAACCCTAATCACTACATCAACAACTGCCCTAACCGTAACCGTAACCAAAACCAAAATCAGAACCAAAACCAAAACCAAAACCAGAACCGCAACCAGAACCAAGGTGCTCGAGGTCGCGCCTACAATCTCAACGCTAACCAGGCTCGTGACAACAACGAAGTGGTGAATGGTACGTTTCTCATTAATAACCATTATGCATCCATATTATTTGATTCAGGAGCTGATAAGTCATTCGTGTCACTGAAGTTTGAACCTTTACTTAACTTACCCCACACTAATCTAGAAGACCCTTTTGTGGTAGAGGTAGCTAACGGGAAGTCTATTTCGATCGGTTCTATTATTCGTAACTGCTTGTTGAATCTCGATGATCATACCTTCCCTATCGATCTCATTCCCATGCATCTTGGTAGTTTTGATGTTATAGTAGGCATGGACTGGTTGTCAACTCATCGTGCCGAAATTCTGTGCTTCGAGAAAGTCATACGCATTCCTCTCGAATCTGGTGAGATTTTGAAGATCTATGGTGAGAAACCCTGTGGTGAGCTTAAGCTTATGTCTTGTACTACTGCCCAAAAGTACTTACGAAAGGGGTATACAGCCTTCTTAGCTAACGTGATAGAAAAGAAGGACAAAGGCAAAAGTATCCAAGACATTCCTATTATTCGAGACTATCCTTAAGTCTTTCCAGAGGATTTACCTGGTTTGCCTCCTGCTCGACAAGTGGAGTTTCGTATCGATCTTGTTCCTGGTGCTAATCCTATAGCTAAAGCTCCTTATCGTCTTGCACCCTCTGAGATGCAAGAACTTGCTAGTCAATTACAGGAACTTTCTGATAAAGGGTTCATTCGCCCTAGTTCTTCTCCATGGGGAGCCCCTGTCTTATTCGTTAAAAAGAAGGATGGTTCTCTTCGGATGTGTATTGACTACCGTGAACTCAACAAACTCACCATCAAGAATCGTTACCCGCTTCCTAGGATTGACGATCTCTTCGATCAACTTCAAGGAGCAACCCACTTCTCGAAGATTGATCTCCATTCTGGTTATCATCAGCTTAGAGTCCACGATGAAGATATTCCCAAGACAGCTTTTCGCACTCGCTACGGTCACTATGAATTCATGGTTATGCCTTTCGGTTTGACCAATGCTCCCGCGGTATTTATGGATCTGATGAATCGGGTTTGTAGACCCTATCTCGACAAATTCGTGATCGTTTTCATTGATGATATTTTGATTTACTCTAAATCAAAATCCGATCACGAGCAACATCTTCACTCCATCTTGAGTCTCCTAAAGAAAGAACAACTGTACGCCAAGTTCTCAAAATGTGAATTTTGGCTTAAGGAAGTTCAATTTTTGGGACATGTCATTGATATGAACGGAATTCATGTTGATCCTGCAAAGATCGAAGCTGTGAAGAATTGGAGTGTTCCTACCACTCCAACAGAAGTCCGTTCTTTTCTTGGGTTGGCTGGTTATTATCGTCGATTCATCGCCAACTTCTCCAAGATCGCTGTTCCTCTCACTACCTTAACTCACAAGGGTAAACCCTATGAGTGGGGACCTAAACAAGAGGAAGCATTTGAAACTCTTAAGCTGAAACTCTGTGAAGCTCCTGTCTTATCTCTACCTGATGGTAATGATGATTTCGTGGTCTACTGTGATGCATCGAACCAAGGACTTGGTTGTGTTCTCATGCAACGAGGAAAGGTTATTGCTTATGCGTCTCGACAACTCAAGATTCACGAGAAAAATTATACCACCCATGATCTTGAATTGGGCGCTGTTGTCTTCGCACTCAAGATTTGGAGACATTATCTGTACGGGACCAAATGTGTGGTGTTCACGGACCACAAAAGTCTCCAACATGTCTTCGACCAAAAGAATCTTAACATGAGGCAACGACGTTGGGTTGAATTACTTAACGACTATGATTGTGAAATTCGCTACCATCCTGGCAAGGCGAATGTTGTGGCTGACGCACTTAGTCGTAAAGAGCGTGTCAAACTCCAATGTGCGAGAGTTCGTACTGATCTTCAAGATCGCATTCTCCAGGCTCAACATACCTCAGTCACCCAAGGTAACATGTACGATGAAATGTCTTGTGGTGCTGAGACTCAACTTGAAACCAAACCCGACGGTCTCCTTTATTTCCTTAACCGACTATGGATTCCCGACCGTGATGATCTTCGTACTTTTCTCATGAACGAGGCTCATAAGTCTCGTTATTCTATTCATCCTGGAGCTGATAAGATGTACCAAGATCTTCGTTATTCTTATTGGTGGCCTGGTATGAAGAAAGACATTGCTCTATTCGTCGCAAAATGCCTCACTTGTTCCAAGGTTAAGGCTGAACATCAACGACCATCTGGTATGCTTGAACAACCAGAGATTCCTGTCTGGAAATGGGAGAGCATAGCTATGGATTTCATCACCAAACTCCCTCGCACACCCAAAGGTTTTGACAGTATTTGGGTAATCGTCGATCGTTTGACCAAGTCAGCTCACTTTCTACCTATTCGTGAGAAGTATTCTGTGGAAAGGTTGGCACAGATGTACGTAAGTGAAATCGTATGTCGTCACGGTATACCTTTGGACATTATTTCTGATCGTGATGGTCGTTTCACCTCTCACTTTTGGGGATCTCTACAAGATGCTTTGGGTACCAAGTTGAACCTGAGCACTGCTTATCACCCTCAGATAGATGGTCAGACTGAACGAACCATCCAGACACTTGAGGACATGCTCAGGGCATGTGTCATCGATTTTGGTGGCGCATGGGATTCTCATCTTCCTTTGGTTGAGTTTTCATACAACAACAGTTATCACGCCAGCATTAACATGGCTCCTTTTGAGGCACTCTATGGTCGGAAATGTCGTTCTCCTGTCTGTTGGACCGAGGTTGGTGAAGCTCGTATTACTGGACCCGAACTAATCCAGGAAACCACAGACAAAATCCAGCTTATTCAGGATAATCTTCTCAAGGCTCGAAGTCGCCAAAAGAGTTATGCTGATAAACGTCGTAAACCCTTGGAATTTCAAGTTGGGGACCTTGTGCTACTTAAGGTATCCCCTTGGAAAGGAGTTATTCGTTTCGGTAGAAAGGGAAAACTAGCTCATCGATACGTAGGCCCCTTCAAAATTCTTGACAGAGTTGGGAAAGTGGCTTACAGACTTGAGCTTCCACCTGAGCTAAGCAATGTTCATCCGACCTTCCATGTTTCGAATCTCAAGAAATGCTTAGCAGATGAGAACCTTCATGTTCCTCTTGAGGATGTGCAAATCGATGAAAGCATGCACATTATCGAGAAACCCATCGAGATTGTTGACACTGGAGTCAAGAAACTCAAGCGCAGTCGTATTCCGATCGTTAAGGTTCGTTGGGAATCTAAACGAGGCCCAGAGTTCACTTGGGAGCGTAAAGACCAGATGAAGTCGAAGTATCCGCATCTTTTTCCACCAGACTCTCCAACTCCAACTTCGGGACGAAGTTCCTAAAAGTAGGGGAGACTGTAACATTACGCATTAAATACTTGTACGTTACGCTTTGACATTAATAAAACGTCAAGTTTTCATAATTATCTTCGCATTTATTATTTTTGTCGCTATTATGGAACCCTAATACTATATATAATATTATATATATGTGTGTGAGTGTATAATTAAATCAAAAAAATGATTTGCCTTGGCCGGGGTTCGAACCCGCGCCAAAGGCCGGTCTAATCCAACACAAGTGCACAAACCAGCTGGGCTAGCCAGTTGCTTGTGATAAACCCGGACAAATATTAAATTTATACGCATACTTAATCCTCACAGTTGACAAGGAAAGTCAACTGTGGGATTCCTTGGTGATCAATCCATCAATTAAACGCGTGATTGATCTATTTTTGGCTAATTCGTGTATTCACCGGCCCAATACAACATAATTACACAGCAATAACACGGCAATCGTTGCCCTAATAATCAATTGGACGCGTATACATTCTATGGAAAGTCAACCATCTAATTAACCCTAACCCTAATCCTCTAGTATAAATTGAGGCATTCTGGACCTTGTCTAATCGCTCACAACTCTCTCTCAATCTCTATATCTCTCTAATTCTCTCTGTATTTGATCAAATTGCTCGTGGTTTGACTTTCTCCTTGACCCGACTATTATCATTAATACCACACTGTGAGTCTATTATTTTTGGTGGGTTTCTTTCATCGGCATCCAAGCAACTATAGCCCTAACATTAATCGGGCTATAGTTGCCTGAATCATCCTATTGAAAAATCTAGGGTTCGTCGTTTATAATTTGGGGATAAACCTGTAATGGCAGCGTGTATTTAATTAATTTGAAATCAGAACCATCACAACCACCGGCCTAGGCCAAGTGGTTGTGACGCTGGTCCTCTATAGGGGTCACCCGGGTTCGAGTCCCGGCTCTGACCGGCTTTTGTGCTTTTCTTTCCTTTTCTTTTTAAACAAACAAATTACAATTATATATATATTAAATCCTTTAATCTTTTAAAATTCTTTTTAAAATACCTAAACTATTTTATAAATTCTAAAAAAATTATATTTGTTTAATCTGTAATAAAAGTTTTATTTGTAATTTTTATTTTTCAGAAATTCATTTATTTAATAATTATAATAATTAAATCATTTTTATACTATTATATTTATAAAAATCCATTATTATATCAAAACAGTTTTATTAAATTTCCCAAAATTTATCCTGACTTTTTATAAAGTCAACCTTTACTGAAATAATTTTTAAATCAGTAAAATCATTTATTTTATATTTTTAAACAATTTTTGTTAGATTTAATCATAATTAATTCATAATAAATCCAATTTTCATCATTTTTGCACCAAAATTTTATACAAATTATTTTTAATCATTTAGAACAGAAATATGATTTTTAAAATAAGATTTCTTTAATTTTTGTATTTTTGATTATTAAAGTTAATAATTGGCTAATTATAAATAAATAGATTTAAAAATCTATTTTAAATGAGATAATTTTATAAAAATTATTTTATTGCTTCAAACACTTTAATGTGCTCATTCAAAATTCAAACTTTATAAAAAGACCTTCTTTCATTAATTATCAAATTTTCTTTATTTAATTAACATTTTTAAATTAAATTTAACAATTGATTATCCCCAAATCGAAACCCTAGGATACACATATTAGTTATATAGACTTAGACTTATTATATATTACCTCATTATAGGGTAATATTTGGAATCACTTTGGGCAACACAATTATCATATCTTTTCAACAAGTTAACATTTGCTAAGGTGAGTTTACATAGCCCCTTTTATCACCATTTTTGGGGTGAAACATGTTATAACAATTTCATTGCAATTCAATCATCAATGTGTCTATGTGTTTTCTATGTTGCATATTGTCTTGAGCATGATTAGAGTAAGCACCATTCTAGCATAATCATTAACATTGATCAGCCGACGGTATACATTGATAGATCTATTGGACTGACAATCCCACCCGGATACGTGCCTCCTACAAAGGTTACGTGGGTGTTTGTTATCGCATAACATATTCATTGGGACCATAAGTGTATGGTATGTATCATTTTATAACAGTCAGCAGGGTTGATTATGCACTCGATTTATTTCTAATATGTTCTCACATATGGGCTAGATTAACATGACACATGAATTGCATAACATTTTATTTATTTTATCATCAAAAACCTATGTAATTCTCACCAACTTATGTTGACCCAAAATACTTTCAAAATTAACATGTTTCAGGTAACAATGAAGCTGAGGCTTGAGTTAGCATGAGGATTTATCTTGAAGTTTATTTGAAGTTTTTGAAGTTATTATTTGATGTTATGTATTTGAATTCTTAGACATTATTTCACATTTTGGATATTATGTTTGAATAAATTATTTAAAATTTATATTATACCATGTGCTACTGAAAACAATCATCAATACGTGGCACCCCGATGTTTCCGCCATCGGTTGGGGTGTTACATGGAGGACCTACGCTTTTACTTGGTTACGTGGTTTTGGAAACCAGCGCATTTACTTACTCATTTTCTTTACTTAGTGAACTCACCAACATTGTTTGTTGACCCACGATATACATGCTTTTGTAGGTAGTTAGCTTCCGGTGCCACGATTAGAAAGTACTGCACACTTCACTGCATTTGGGGTCTTGGGCATACACCTAAATTACATATTATGTTTTTACATTTTCTTTCATATGGTTTTAATTTGGGCGCGTTGTTTTGCGCATGGTTTTAAAGGGTTTAAATTTGGTTTATGCTTCCGCAGCTTAAATAAACTTGGTTTTGAAAACGAACTAAATGGTTTGGGTATTTAGAGTTCGTTCATATGACTTATGGCTATGGGATCCTGGTATGTCATGCGCCTCGTGATATGAACCCCGCAGTGGAAATTTGTGGATGGACAGATTGGTATCAGAGCCATTGGTTATAATGAACTAGGACTGCATGTTGAGTCTAGTCTATAATCATCATAGCATAAGTACACACACAACTTAAGTGCACAACTAGCTTTTAGCTACATATATCTACAACATATGATTTCGGGAGATATGTTATCTTCTAGTTCTAGACCTAATTCTGAACACGTCAATGGTGGGAACCCAGGGTTACACCATGTGGCGCATTACTGGGAGTAGTATCTTGACAAACCTCGTGGATGAGGAAACAACAATAGTACAAGGGAGGGAGCCCTTGAGAGCGTTGTGGCGCACGTACACAGGAAGCTGCACGATGCGCATGACGTGGTACCATTAAATCGAATAAACTGTGAAACATTTCAAATACTGAGACTTATCCTTTTTCATTGAGCAAGGAGACAATTAGTTTCTGTTCCTTGTTGCTTGATCTTTCTTACTTCCATTCGAAACTCAGACGGGACTGGGTTACGCATATAGAACTTATTTCTTACCTTAGTACCTTACGCCTAGTATGAGCGGGCGGACGTATGACTGCATATCCCTGTTACTCATAAGTATATGGTGGATTCATGGGAACACATTAGATTGGGGCTTGTTACACACACTCTTGGGGAGTTATGTAAAGCCTACGATGTACTGCAACATCTCAAAGGAAGACGAAACATACTAATGACTGACAACCATGATTGGGGGAAACAAGTGGTACAGCTGACCACTGAATTGACTTACACAGGACCGGAGAAGGAGACTGTATGTGATGAGAACCATATAACACTGACATCACGAAAGAGGAAGGATAAGAGATGGAAGGGGAACCTGAGCAGGACAAGTATATGGAAAGGGAGGATGAAGGCTGTACTATCTAGACAGAGCATGGCGACGATTGGCTCTTACCTTTACTTACCTATCTTTTCTTTTCTTTTCTTTTCCCTTTGCTAACTTAGATAAGACTGAGTTCTTATGATCAACGATAGGGTGGTCGAGGCCCTCGCATCTTTCCAAGATAGTAAAGATCTATTTTTCTAAAATCATTCTTTTCCCTTGACTTCCTCATTTGAACTTTCTTATACCTTGAATGCACATGCCACAACAACAACCTGCCATCGTATTTTCAAGCCTTTTATTGGTTGTAAACCTCGATAACTCCAACGGAACTGAAGGAGACCGTCTGATTGCTTCGATAGTATAAGTCTTTGCCATGTGCATTTGCCCCAGGCAGAATGGGGTAATGTATGCTATATGCACACTCAATGAGTTACAGATACTTGGATGGAGAACGTAACACCTTGTGATGAAACCTAGAAATTTGTTATATAAAGACGGATGGGTCTGAGATCGACGTCTACACTACCAAGCTACAGGAGTTAGATACTTCGTGCTCGAATCTAATTAACCAACTTTACCAGCGGATCGAATTTCATACCAAAAGGGTGGGTCCCTCAGATTCATGGCTTGGCCAATGCAGCTGACCTACCCATAATCTAACAAATCCTTCAACTGGCTCGCAAACTCACTGATGAGGCTGTTGAGCATGGTATTTTTCCGAAGCATGGTGCTTCATCTTCTACTTTTGGTGATAGCAAGAGAACGTGGGATAGTGTGAGGTATAAGTCCTTCAACAAACAATAACCACAACGGTAACAACAACACTGGGGCTCGTGGAATTGCAATTGTGATTGGCTCTGGGGAAGCTAGGACTGATAACAATGTCGTGACGGGTACGACACTCTTGCTTCTATTTTATATGATACTGGTACGGACTATAGTTTTGTGTCATCAAAACTTAGCAAACAACTAGGGATGGTTCCTACTCTTCTTGATACCCCGTACACCATAGAGCTAGCTGATGGGAAGCCTGTTGAGGTAACCCACACCCATTGTGACAGTAAGCTCGATTTGGATGGGCAATCGTTTGCCATCAACATTCTACCTATCACCCTTGGAAGCTTCTCGTGGTTGCATGGCCTGGTTGTCCAAGCATCCCGCTGAAATTCTCTTTCGGGAGAATATTGTTCGTGTCCCCCTCCCAAGTGGAGAACTTTTATCTATACAAGGTGATCGTGGTGGTGCCATGGTGGGCATCATCTCCTATCTAAAGCCCAGAAGTGTATTCGTAAGGGTTGTCCAGCCATTTTGGCTAACATATCAGATACTCGAGCTGAAACTGAAATCAAGATTGAGGACATCCCAGTGGTCTGAGATTTCCCAGATGTCTTCCCAGAGGAATTACCTAGACTTCCACCCGTTCATCAAGTGGAGTTCCAGATTGATCTTACGCCGGGAGCAGCTCCAATTGAACGCGCACCATACCGCCTAGCACCAGGCGAACTTCAAGACTATCTACCCAACTCCAAGAGCTACTGGGTAGGGGTTCCATTAGACCTAGTTCTTCGCCATGGGGAGCTCCAGTTCTGGTTGTTAAGAAGAAAGATGGGAGTTTCCGCATGTGTATTGATTATCGGGAGTAGAACAAAGTGACGATTAAGAACCGCTACGCTTTGCCTCGTAATGATGACTTGTTCGACCAACTGCAAGGGTCGAGTTTCTATTCTATGATTGGCTTAAGGTCAGGATACCATCAGCTGAGAGTCAGAGAGGAGGATGTGGCGAAGACAGCCTTTCGAACTCGTTATGGACATTATGAGTTTTTGGTGATGCCATTTGGATGCACCGGCTGTGTTCATTGTTCCGATGAACCATGTGTGCAAGCCCTATTTGGACAAATTCGTCATAGTGTTCATAGATGACATACTGATTTATTCCAAGAGCAGGGAAGAGCGCGAGCAACACCTGCAACTGATCTTGGAACTATTGAGAAAGGAGCAGTTGTATGCAAGATTCTCTAAATGTGACTTTTGGATTCGAGAAGTCCAATTTCTTGGACATGTTGTCAACGAGGCAGGAATACATGTTGACCCCGCCAAGATTGACGCTATTAAAAAGTGGGAGGCTCCTAGGACCCCTACTGAGGTGCGCCAATTTCTTGGTCTTGCAGGATACTATCGTAGATTCATTGAGGGATTCTCTAAGATCGCTCAACCTCTCACCGCCCTAACGCAGAAAGGCATTACCTATAAGTGGGGAGATGCCCAAGAATCTGGTCAAAACTTTGCAGTGCACCGATACTATCGCTACCTGAAGGAACAGAGGACTTTGTGGTGTACTGTGATGCGTCTACCCAAGGGTTAGGATGTGTGCTAATGCAGCGTGATAAGGTGATCGCGTGTGCTTCACGTCAATTGAAAGGTTCATGAGAAGAATTA
Organism: Ambrosia trifida; assembly: GCA_028751855.1. NCBI lineage: Eukaryota > Viridiplantae > Streptophyta > Magnoliopsida > Asterales > Asteraceae > Ambrosia > Ambrosia trifida. The sequence goes on along the minus strand of CM054128.1, from coordinate 54,986,363 downwards.
CACCACCCATGACTCGGAACTGGGAGCAGTGGCCTTTGCTCTAAAGATCTGGAGGCATTACCTCTATAGGACAAAGTGTACGATCTACACTGACCACAAGAGCCTCCAACACATATTCGATCAGAAGGAGCTGAGCATGCGACAGCGTCCATGGGTCGAGCATCTGAATGATTATGACCGTGCCATCAAATTTCATCCAGGGAAAGCTAATGTAGTAGCTGATGCCCTAAACCGTAAGGAAACGAAACCTAAACGGGTGCAAGCTTTACAACCCACTATACATTCTAATCTTCCTGATAAGGTACGTGAAGCCCAGGGCGAGACTTGAAAGAAGAAAACATCGGGCTTGAAACTTCACATGGTGCTGATAAGCACTTGGAACGGAAGACGGATGGTCTTCAATACTTCATGAATCGAGTCTGGATACCACGTTGTGGGATATCAGACAACTGGTGCTCGATGAAGCTCACACCTCTCGATATTCGGTACATCCTGGTTCGGACAAGATGTACCAAGATCTCAAAACTCCTTACCGATGGCTAAACATGAAAGCTGAGATAGTCACTTATGTTAGTAAGTGCTTGACTTGTGCGAAGGTTAAGATTGTATATCAGAAACCTTCAGGCCTACTCCAGCAACCAGAAATCCCTATGGATTTCATCACAAAGCTCCCTAGAACGCCAACTGGCCATACCATGATTTGGGTTTTCAAGGATCGGTTAACCAAATCGGCACACTTTCTGGCATTAAAGGAAACGGACTCGCTGGAGAAACTAGCAAATCTCTACGTCAAGAAGGTAGTCTCTAGGCATGGGGTGCCTACTTCTATTATATCTGATCGCGATGCACGATTCACTTCTCATTTTTGGACTACTCTCCAAAACGCTTTGGGGACGCGCTTAGATATGAGCACAGCCTATCACCCACAGACGGATGGACAGAGTGAACATACCATCCAAACATCGAAAGATCTGCTACGAGCGTGCGTGGTGGATTTTGGCAACAGTTGGGATAAGCACTTGCCTTTAATTGAATTCTCGTATAACAACAGCTATCACACTTCGAAACAGTGTGCGCCTTTTGAGGCACTTCATGGAAGCAAGTGTAGGTCTCCCATCTGCTGGACTGGGGTTGGGGATAGCCAAGTAACAGGTCCTGAACTCGTGCACGAAACTTCTGAGAAGATAGTGCAAATCAGATACCGAATGGCTGCTGCTCGCGATCGACAGAAAAGCTACGCTGATAAGCGTAGGAAACCTTTGGAGTTCCAGGTTGGGAACAAGATTCTATTGAAGGTGTCACCTTGGAAGGGGTGATACGCTTTGGAAAACGGGGAAAGTTGAACCCACGATACGTTGGACCATTCGAGATTGTCAAAAGGATTGGTCCGGTAGCATACACGTTAAACCTGCCTAATGAACTTAATGGGGTACACGATGTACTCCACATATCAAATATAAAGAAATGCCTGTTGGATACAACACTGATGGTGCCACTGGAGGAGATCCAGGTGGACGGACGGCTACGGTTCATGGATGAACCAGTGGAGATTCTTGAGCGGCGCGTCAAGAAACTCAAACAAAACACTATACCTATTGTTAAGTTACGATGGAATTCCCGTCTAGGACCAGAATATACGTGGGAGCGCAGAGATCGAATGCGGCTCAAATATCCACACCTCTTTACTAAACCTGAACTTGTGCATAGATCAAAACACTAAACATAAAGCAGCTCGCTCAAAGTGAATTTCGGGGCGAAATTCCTTTCAACTTGGGGATGATGTGACATCCGGGAACCAAGTGCACACTTTTCTAGCTGGCTTTATTGTTTACTTGCTGAATTTCGGGACGAAATTCTTTTCAACTTGGGGATGATGTGATACCCCGCAAATTCAGGTTCTCACTTTAACTAAACTCTAGTTACGTTCCTTGCATTATACGTAACTAGGGTTAGCTAGATAGGACACACGTTGCATTGTTGTGAGTTAATAACTGAATACATGATTAGTGAACCTCGGACGTTGGTGAATAATGAAGTATAATAATAATGAGTAAACTAATTTGGATTGATTGCGATTACGTGTCTATGTGATATTCGATGAACTTATGTGAAAACCATACGTGATTATGTGAACCTAAACCGAATACGTTAATAAAATCATTAAAGGTGGATCATTAGGTTGATTAGGGTCTTAAAGCATGGGGTTGGACTTGTTACGGTCCGAAATAACGAAAACGTCGAAGGAAAACGCGTCGGGTGATGAAACGGGCCACCCACGCGGGCCAAGGGCCTGTGAGCGGCCGCTCACAGGGAGCGAGCGGCGCGAAATAGCCTGACGGGTCTAAACCGCCTCAAACCCCTATTTAAACACTATTAAGCCCCATGCAACCTCTAAACTCAACCCTAATCGCCCCCTTACTGCCCCTTACGAATTATAAACCCCAAACAATCTGCAAAGGCTCAAGATCATCGATTGGGAAGCTCCAAAGGCGTTCGGTTGATTGTATCGAAGAGCTAGGGGTATAATCCTTAATCCTTTATGCTTTAATCTTATTTTTATGTTATAAAAATCATATAACAAGGTTTGTCCAGGTCTGAAAGCTTTTGATAATTATTAAAACTTGAGGTTTTTGAAGATTAAACGAATTAAACATGATGATAGGCGATTAGTAATATCATAGGTTACTTGTTGCGCAAGTTGTTGAAGTTTTGATCATTAAAGTTGTAATCTTTGCATGAATAATGATATAATCTGATCACAATAGGTATTAGGAATGTTTAGTAATGGTTATTGATGATTATTAGGTGTTATTGATTGATAATATGCAACTAGGGTTTGATATAATTGATAATATTGCATGATTAGAATCTGGACAGAATCTGAATGTCGACTTGTAGGGTCTGTTTCGTGGCTTGAAAATAATTGTTTTGATCAATTCTTTGCATGAATAGATTGTACATGGTCTTAGCGTTTTAGAATGGGCAAAATCATCTGATTTGGATGTCGTTTGATATGTTTTTGGAATTTTCTTTGAAAATAGGTCATATCAGAATTTCGGGTTAACAAACTGAGTCGACTTTAAAACGTAAAAACTATAGTTTTATAAAGAATTAGGTTATGAAATGTTTAAAGAAGATTAACATTGGAATAATTTGAGTTTTCCAAGTGGATTCATCCTGTTTGGATGAATACACAAGTTTTGGGAATTTTTATACTAAACTGACCTGTTATGAAAGTTTTCTGAACATAGCTGTGTTGAACGAATTTTAATTATTTTTGTGTTTGGTTTTGAGACAAAACAAACATATGGTTGTTAAAATAATCCCAAAGAATATTCAGTAAAAATTTGGGAGATTAATTCACTGATTAAGTATTTTAAATAAATTAGTTTTGGTGACGCACAATCTGTCCTAAAAACACAGATTGTGTATTATGTGTTTATGTGACTAATTGAAGTCCTAGGTGGTATGTATTGATGTGTAACTGAATGGGCACTTGTATGAGACGCATATGGAATGTAAAACTAATTGTAACCAACGTATTCACCAATGGGTCTGTAGGATTTACTTATGCATGTAGAATCACTAGGTGTCACCTACACGCTTTTGAACATTTAAACGTCTTGGACAAACGGATTATATGGTGCAATGGTATTACACATATACTCACTTAGTGACACATGTACTAGGGAGTCGGTAGCACACCCTACTTTGGAGTTGGATTTATTTGCTTGCATTAAGGTGAGTTTCACTATTCTTTTCTCAAAAGCATGCGTCTCGGGTTTGAGACAACTTACAAAACGTTTTCTAGTCCGGTTTGGGACTACTTTTACATCTCGGGTTATGAGATGCTTTGACTCCTTGCGTGGGTCGGGTTTTGACTCCTTGTGTGGGTCGGTTTTACGATTCCTTGTGTGGATCGGGTTTTTGATCAGTTTAAAACTTATTGGTCCTTTGTAAACTAAACACTCTATCATTTTGGAAAGTCCTTGCATATTATTGGGTTAATCGCTGGAGGCGAGCGGGGTATTAGTTGATAGCGCTATTAGGTTGTGCAGCAACCTCATGTCTGAGGTGCTTGAGGCACGGGCATGAACTTCTGACCACATTTGAGAACTGGTGTTGATAGACACCAGTTATTGAGGCAAACTATTACATTACTGAAGGTGTCCCAATAATTCTGTTTAGTTACACTAAGTGGGTTAGCTACCCCTGACACGCTTAAACTGATAACTCTTGAACATTTTGGGTCTAGAGGACCTACGCTTTTACTTGGTTACGTGGTTTTGGAAACCAGCGCATTTACTTACTCATTTTCTTTACTTAGTGAACTCACCAACATTGTTTGTTGACCCACGATATACATGCTTTTGCAGGTAGTTAGCTTCTGGTGCCACGATTAGAAAGCACTGCACACTTCACTGCATTTGGGGTCTTGGGCATACACCTAAATTACATATAATGTTTTTACATTTTCTTTCATATGGTTTTAATTTGGGCGCGTTGTTTTGCGCATGGTTTTAAGAGGGTTTAAATTTGGTTTACGCTTCCGCAGCTTAACTAAACTTGGTTTTGAAAACGAACTAAATGGTTTGGGTATTTAGAGTTCGTTCATATGACTTATGGCCATGGGATCCTTGTATGTTGTAACACCCCAACCGATGGCGGAAACATCGACGTGTCACGTATGAATGATTGTTCAGTAGCTCATGGTAATACTTATGTTTACATAATCCTTTAATACAATATTGAATTACAATAAATGTCTTGAATGAAATCTAGTACATCCAAAAATCAAACAAAGCATAAAACTTCAAATATCTTCTCATGCTAGCTCTAGACTTCAAGCATCATTATTTCCTGTTGAGTTGTAAAAATGGGGGGGTCAACTAGAAGTTGGTGAGAATACATAAGCCATGTCAAGCAAATAGTTTAAGTATAAAAGTTTAGCAATTCATATGTCTATCGTAAGTTTAAGTCTACATGAATAAACATGATATGTTGAATCGACATAATCAAACCTCCGACTAGTTTAGGTCCATCCCGTCATCCAAGGTTCACCTTAATAATATGTTGGAACGATAACAATCACCCGCGCTCCCCATAAAAGATGGTCAACGAATCTAGGTGGGATTGTCAATCCAATAGATCTATCATTGTATACCGTCGGCTGATCAATGTTAATGATTATGCTAGAATAATGTGCTTACCCTAGTAATGTTTAAGACATAATGCAACATAGAATAACACATAGACACTTATGATTGAATTGTAAATTGAATGTTGTAACATGTTTCACCCCAAAAGAATTAAAGTGAATGGAAAAGGGGCTATGTAAACTCACATTGGCTAAGGTGAATTATCCTCTAAGTGTTGTGAATGTATGCGAGGTGAATCCCAAAGACTCAACAACGTAGCTAGTCCAATTTGAAGAAATAAGAAATCCGAAAAAAAAAAAAAAGAATATCATGCTTCCAATTTCGAGGAGAGACGTTTTGCAACTTAAAGGTATCACAAATTTCGAGGAAATTTGCGATATGAGCATGGGGATCTTCATCGGGAAGACCATGAAAAGTGCAGTTTTGTTGTACCTTGTGGATGACATGGGACTTAATTTTAAAGTGGCCGGCCTCAACGTTGGGTCTAGCAATGCTAGGTCACAAGGCATTGATAGAAGGTCTAGCAAAATCAGAGATGGTTCTATCAACTTGTGCCATTTTTAATTTTTTTTCTTTTCTTCTAACACTAAAATATCTTTCGGGTTCTTCAATAGAGGTGTAAGAATTGGCGAGGGGCGCAAGTTCATACACTATTTAAGAACCTTTAAGATGAAAATTTTTAACAAAAACACTAAGTAAAGAAAATGAGTAATTTTAAGAAAACCCTTCTCTAAAACAGTCGTGTCCCTGGCAATGGCGCCAAAAACTTGATGTCGTGTGAGTGTTTAAGAAAACTAGACTTCTTTTCAAAATGGGCAAAGTAGCGGGGGAAATGCCAAGAGCTTTAATGAAAATACGAGCAAGTTAGTAAACAAAAAGACACTTACAAGTTTTAAATTTATAATTTAAAACGATAGTTGCTCAACGTTCTAAACACGACACAATAGGCAAGCGCACCTATCGTATTTAGTATAGAAATGTGCAAGTACCGAGTATCGAATCCGTGGACACAATTTTTACTACTTAGCTTCCTAAAATTACTTAAAAAGACTTTTTAATATTGCATGAAGAAAAGTAAATGAGATGAATGTAAACTTTTAAGAAAAACCAATAGCAATACAATGGTGTTTCTTCGGGATCGGATGGAACCTCGGTATGAAATAGCTATCTTTATTTTATAGTGGTGTGTTTGAGCGCGCACTTATGCTTAACGTAGAATTCCAACTGCATTTTCTAGAGGTGACTGTTCTCGCAAAGCTGTACAAATGACTGTGTTCTTAATGTTATTATGAGGGTCTCCCGACCTGGTGAGCTCACCACTCAACACTGAAAAAAAAAAGTGACCCGAGAATGTGTCGACTCAACCCCGAATTACCCGCCTCCCGGTGTTGCGATATAGACATCAAACTACTCTAGACTTTTATGAATAACTTGTCGGTGGCCGGAGCATGACAGAGCAAGTTACCACTTAATATCATAGAGGAGTCATGACTTACCAGCACACATGCATCCCCTACTTGGTTTAATTAACTTCTCAAAAATTGACTGGTCTATCATTAACTGTGCGGCAGTATAATGATGGAATAAGATAAAGACCGTTTTATTCCAACACGAGTTCATCAATCCATAACCTGCATCAAGACTTCACCTAGACCATGAAACCAAGACGTAAGATTAAGGATTAACTAATAATTAGGACTGAGTATAAAGACCGTACTGACCCTAAATGAGATATTGATAATAGAGGATTAAGTCTCAAAGTGTTTGTATTTCAACCCACAAATGGACTAATCACTACTCATGGGTTTAAGTTCACAAGTGCATGGGTTGTTACACACCATGGATACACTCATGAGTCCTTCCCATTTCTTATCAAGACACTCACAAGACCAAAGACTAAGTGATTTGTTAATTAGACCATTAAACAAAGTTAGAGTAGTAAGAATTATTAAGAACACAAAACACCACTATAAAATAAAAGATAAACTATATTAATTCATACCAGGTATCCATCCTCACCCTAACAACACCAACAGAAATCTAGCATAGCATGGTTGTCACAACAAGCTCACAAGGTTGGGTTTGTGTACAAGACATGTGTGAGGGTGATATGGAGATTTCTAAGGGTTTTTGATGATTTTAGGGGTCTCTCTCTCTCTCTCTCTCTCTCTCTCTCTCTCTCTCTCTAGGTGTTTGTGGAGTGATCTTAAGCTACAACGGACACCTCTAAACCTCTTAGGGGGCAAAAACTTCGTGGAGAAGTGTTGGATTGCGAGTGCAAAGGGATGCTTCAAAATGTGGGGTGAATGCCTCTATTTATAGGCATTTCAGCTCTTGCATGCCCTCAACAACGTTCTGGCACACCCATGCTCGACAACGGGTACTGTTGCAGAGTCCTTTATGCAGAAGATGTTGGGTTGTTGCTGAGCACGCCCATGCCACATGTGGTGGCACGCCCGTGCTTGTCCGGGAGACCAACCGTCTTGTCAGTCTTAGCCGGTTTTTGCCTTGGAGAACACGCTGGAGTAAAGCACGGTTGTGCTTCATCATTGTGCACGCCCGTGCACATCCTGGAAATCTGAAATTGACCTCCTTTGACTTGGAAATGTTGACTTGTTGACCCGGGAAGGTTGCACGGCCGTGCCATGTCTGTCAGATCTTCAAAGTCTTCAAATCTTCGTCTTTTTGTGCCGTTTTGTGCGGGTTTTCCCTTCTTTTCGTCACCGGACCTCTAAATCTGCATTTATCAACAAAGAAAGATAAATACCGATAAAACAAAGATAAAAGCACGATTAGATCATAAAACAGGTGGTAATTGTGGGTGAAAACATATCAATTTTTTGGCACATCAATATATCCATTTTTTATACCATTTAGTTTTATAAATCGATGTGTCATTTAAATGGTTATCAAATTCAAAACATGTTGTGTGTGTGACTAGTGCCTTACTTGATAAGATAGCAAACTTATTGATCAAGATTTTCATATTAATTTTCATAAAGATGGTGTTACAATTCATTCACATTATACTAATGGTTATTGGCTAAACGTCTACGATTGATTTCAAAACCAATAACCATGAGTGCAAAAGTTTGTGTTGTATGTGGGAACTCGTGATTGTACACGTACTAATATTAATTAACATTAGGCCAATAAGTTAAAATAAATTATCCCCATTGTAATTGGTTTTTGGTTAGGAGCCAAACAATTCCAATCCATAATTTTTTGGTTTGAGGTTTATGTTGTAATTACTTAAGAGGTACCGAAAACTGACTGAATTATGTTTGTCCCTTCCACCAACGTCTATCAACAATGGTGATATAAAAAGGTCAAAAGTTCGCTAAATGATCCCAGCACAGGAATAACCTAATAGCGCTATCAACTAATGCCTCGTTTTCCCCCGGCGATTGATTTGGTATAAAAGATATGGACTTTCAAGATACAAGTCATTTAGTTAAACAACGGACATGAATTTAAACTAAAGTACTTGAAGTAAAGAGAATTCTTCGTAGGAATATACGTAGTCTCTCTTGAGATAAAATAGTCCCTCACGAGACGCATGCTTTAAGGAAAGTAGTGAAACTCACCTTAAAGTGCGTGCTAATAATTGATACCAAGCGTATGAATGGAAGGCGACGCGTCTGCTGGTAACCTAACATTTAATAATCTATAAGTGTTTGTTTAGGTTTAGGGTTTGTCCAAATGGTCCATTTTGTACAATGACTTAATTTGTGTTTATAAAATTGGTTTGACTAAGTTTGACTCGATGACCCGTTGGTGACCCGTTTAGTGTTCAATGGGTGTTCATATCAGGATATTCTAGAATCACAAGTTACACCCAAACATGCAAATCCTAATAGCCTATGATGTTAACTAATCACAAAACATGTCAACCTTGGCACTTGTCCAAATCAGAGTTTTAAGCATACTACCTACATCTTACATATCATATCATAAACAAATCATACAACACCCTACAATTACTCTATAACACATTCAACAGGCAAACTTTCCATTTATTGTTACCTATGAACATGAAAAACACAGTACATGCATAAAGTTTTTCATTTTAATAAATTACGCTTCTAACTTTGTTTTCAGCAAGACAAAGTCCTAACATGCGTAAATAATCACCCCCTAAGAATATCCAAAACACGTCAAAACAACATCTAATACATGTTTTCCAACCTAGGTAATCATAATATCATCATAACGACCTACCATGATAGCTCCAACATCAAGATTCTAATATATAGGGTTTACAAGTTTTTCACATAATCATTGTTTGACTATAACATGCATCCTAGTGTTTTCAATCAACAAAATCATATAAATACACATGTTAATGAATTACAAATCTTTATCTATACTATACATAATATGCATATAGAAGGGTCAACTTTGGTCATTTGCCACATTTTTAAGATACTACAAGCTTAAATGCATGTTGTACAATGATTCACTGCACAACACACATCCTGCACTAAAGACATGGATATCTGACTTCAAATTAGGGTTTTATCATTCTATCCTTCATTGTCCGTCCCCATCTCCCGTATGGTTTCTCTCTCTGGTGAAATCTAGATCTACATTTCAAAATTTGAATCAGGCCCTCTCTTCCTTCTACTCCATCGTCTTCTTCTTCAGATAAGGATCGTTGCCCTCTTCTGCTTTCCTACATAATATGGTGGTGTTTAATTTTGTCACTTGATTTGTGTTTTTTCTTTGGGCTTGCTTTGGTTCATTTGATTCACAGGTTCCTGGTCTGGCTTTGGTTCAGTTTTCATTTCTTTAGGGTAATTACTGCTACATTACAAATTAGGTTTTTATTTCTGAATCAAATTAATTTTTCGTAGAAATTGTGCTCTGATATTTAGAAATTGTCTTAGTTTTGTGTTAGTATTGATCTATTTGTTGTTGATTTTAGGTTTTGTATGAAGGACCGTTGTTAATAAAATATTGATAGCATAGGCCACTAAATATGTTCTCGTTTATTCAAAGTCATGTTAAAGGTTGGAGGGTGTTTAGAAGCATACAAAGGTTCGGTTTTAGATTCATATACTTCAGCTATAAAGGCTTGTTGGTTTTAACAGTTTTGAACAAGGAATCAGGTGTTTATCCTGTTAATGTTAGATTTTGTAGCATATAATCATGAATTTTTTAGTCTTGTGCAACTGCAACTCTTAAACAAATCAGAGAGCTTATTCAAGTTGAAGGTCTTAGCAATGATAAACAGATAAGTTGTCTGCAACTCTGCAAGTGAGTTTTAGTGTTTGATTCACATAAAGCTTTCAATTTTTTAAACATAATAAAGCTAATTTCTTGAACATTACTGGTTATTTATTTACTTTTGTCTGTGCATTGTAGCAACACAACACAAAGGCTTCCATCTTTTAACACGTCATCTGCAAATCCATTTGTTGAACCCTCAAAGAATGGAATGATTTCACAGTTAAGTTCTCTTAGTTGCACGGTACCATAGCAATGGTCAGGCCTTTTGCGGTGGGTGATACATACTTACAGCTCATATATCAAACCATCTCTATACCAGGAAAGTTCTTAAAATATTTACGACTATGTAATTGTAAACATCTCAATGAAATTTCTTTTCTCATATTTGGGGGTTTAAAGCAGCAAAACCCAGAAAGCAGAGATTTTGCGGTTTGAATTTAAGAGATGTTGTCCGTCATGGTGATCAAATAAATAAAAGGGTATGGGTTGTATGATGATAATTTCTTTGTTTTCCTTTCAAAAAAGACAAACCAGATTACCGACCAGGTTAGGTAGGTTGGGTGGTTTTGACGATTCGAACAGGTTTTTTGTATGATTATTTTCAAAAAAACATTAATTTGTACTAAAAAAATTTCAAATGATAAAGACTGCATATACATAGCTGCATATTTCAAAATAAATAAATAAATAAACATTCAAACGCTTGGTTCAAAATTTAAAACTCTCGGCCGGGCCTGCCAATGTCAAAACTAAACCGTACAAATCACAAACCGACTGACTTGTTTCAATATGAGTTAAACCGGTGCCTAAGGTTTTGAGGAAATACCAATATACTTGTTTAGTTGGTTGGTTGGCGCCAGTTTTCAAGATTCTACTCTTTGATGAATCAGTTTTGCAGTTTTAGACATTTCTTTAAGCATAATTTTGTACCAAATTTTAATGCACACACTGATTTTATGGTGGTAGGCCTCAGGCGCTCCTGAGGCGCTATTCTTTAAAAAAAAGCTTGGTTATATCAATCACAATATGCTAATATACAAAAGTAGCATCTGGGAATTTCAATCTCAATGGGTCGGTAATGGTGTTTTCACATCTAGACCTGGATGTTTAATTGTGGGGTTTGGGCTGTGATGAATTCGGACGATTTAGAGTTTTGAACTATGGTTTTCAACGATTTTAGTAAGTTTGCTATTTATTAAATAGCTTGTAATTTATTTTCTATTGTGTGTTTGTTTTCTTATAGGATATTTCCCTGATTGTTTTGATGATTCTCTCTTGGGTTTCTATGATTTTGATTTAGATTCTTTGTGCGCTTTTTACAGCCTAGAAAACTGATGTTGAATAATTAGAAGATATGTTCCCTGAAAAACAGAGTGAACTAGTTGAATCAGTCACTGAGATGCTGGTCTGATTCGTGTCCATTACATATTAGCCACTTGATGAATGTTTTCAATGGTACACTTTTATATCACTCACGTTGTTACATCTTTCCTCATTTATGATAAAACTAAGTTGATAATACATATTGTAAACTTTATAGTTGGAGAAGTACATAAAACTGAATCCAAAATTGTTTTTCGTTTTATACAAGGTCAAATTCTGCCATACCAAATGTCTGATAGTGTCACCAGGTAAGAATCTTAGTCCAGTAGCCGATGAGTTAAGAGATATTGCTTTTTATTGGTTGATTATCGTTGAATTGTTATTTTATGCAGAGATGAGCAAAGGATCCACTTGCTTTCCAGATGTGACACGACAAACAGGTAAAATTAGGATCCTTGAAGTGAAATTACCATAACGCCACTGGTTGCATAGAACATTTTTAAAATTATCGAATTCTTGTAATACCCTTTGCATGTCTCATCTTGATGGTAAGTACAGAACATTTTTATAAGTAGATTAATATCATATTGTTTATGGGGTGAGTAGGTGAGATCCGGTATATAGGAAAACAATCCATCAGTGTAATTCAAACAGATTAGCCCGAAAAATGTAAAGCTTCACAATAATGCGATTATATTGAAGTGTTAGCAGTTTTAATGGTGACTTTAGAGACACAAAGATGTAAGCATTTTAACACAAGACCCTTGTTTATAAAATCTTGAATAAACAATCTTATAGTTTTACCGGTGACTCCTAAAATTATTTTTCTATTTTTGTTGTCATTTGGCTGCTGCACAACCTAATAGCGCTATCAACCAGTACCTCGTTCGCCTACAACGATTAATTCGGTATATAAGTAAGGACTTTGAGCGATAGAGTTGCGTTTAGTTAACAAAGGACATAAAAAAGTTGAAACTAATAAAATAGATTCACTTATGGAATCCAAGTGGTCCCAATCCAGGGATAAAGTGGTCCCTCACGGGAAAAAGTGGCCCCTCCATGGGATACATGCTTTTGAGAAAAAATAATGAAACTCATTTTAAGTGTTACTCTATGAGTACAGTGTATATGCAGTGCACAACAAAACCCGTTTTGTCCATGACATCTAATGTTGCGAAAAGTTTAAGTGGCAAAGCGTAACCACATGCAACACGTGACCGGATAACCCATTGGTGAATAATACGTTTACGTGTTAATACATATGAAATACATGATTCACATAAGTTTACATACATGTACAAATCACATACAAGTCAAGAAAACTTTCAACTAAGCCCATATGCAAGATCCCCTAATCTACGTTTTCGGGGCCTATTATGAGTTGTCAAAACAAATTTTTATAAAATATAAAGTCAACACTTTAGACCCTCAACCACTTACTGAACATCCCCATTTGTTCACTAAACATGAAACTATTTGTATTTCGTTAGAATAAGTTGTTGAGAATTTATGAAATACCGTTTACTACAGCTTGGTATTAAAAACAAGTTAACTGCGACAGTTTACAAGAAAAATTACTAAAAAATATATATTCATCCAAATGAGATGAGTGCCACTTTGAAAAGCTTTTAAACACATGTAGGTAGCTACTGACCGAATTTCATGGTCTAAACATTTGTAAAACTCAAGTTATGGCCTTTTAAAGTTGATCCAATTTTTCAATCCGAAAATCATGTTTGACATCTATTCTTATAAAATCACAGATAAATATCAAACCATATCAAAAACACAAAAAACTTGGACTTTCTTAAAACCAGACATCATAAACAATATCCTAGCATTAAGTAACAATCAAATCAAACACTCAAAGATCAAGTTATAACTCATACAAGTTAACATATCGAATCTGTCCTAGTTTTAACATGCATAAACTCATTATTTTCAAACCTTAGATTCATAAAACAACCCAACAGAAACATAATCTTCCAATACTACATATCTACCATGTTGATCATATCCAAACTCACAAGATTCATCATATATATCAACTATAATTAACCCTAGATCATTACAACCTACTCATGCAAGCTTTCATGCACAATCCATCACATAATCATAGAATCATGTTAATATTGATGTTCATCTTTAATAAAACCCATGTTAGTGTTTTAAAACTTTACATCAGATCAAGAAAAATAGGTTTTATGTTTCAAAAACAAGATTAAAAGATTGACACATAAGAGAAGGATTATTATACCTTGAGTTGTTGCTCACAAGTGCCTTGGATTTAACAATAAATGCACGACTACAATTTGCAATTTCTTAAGGACCCAATCATTGTGATAATGAAGTAGCCATTGCATTAACTAAAGATACCATTCATCATTCTAAGGCTAAGCATATTCGCATCCGTTATCAATTTATACGGGATTGATACGCCAAAGAATTGATTGATATGGTAAACATCCACACTGATTACCAACGAGCTGATCTGTTTACAAAAGCTTTTGATAAATGTAAGGCCCCCAAAACCGGGTGTCAAACAGCTGCCATTCAAAGACTAAAACAATAATTAATACCAAAGGAGTCTTATTTTATTATCAGAAAACACGCAGCGAAAAGTAAAGAGTTTAAGTTATTCAAACATGAAATTCCCCATAACGAGTCAAAGCATATTTGTAAAACAAAACAATAAGTTTAGAAAAGAGTTTTCAAATAAATAAAGTAGACTCTTCTATATCGAAATGTAAACCGCATCCGAGTAGTCCTGCAACATACCAAGGCGTCCCTTTTATTCTTCAATAACCTGAAATCAGGCTAATACGCACGCAAAGTCAGACGAGCTGCAGGAATTCAAGTTTTATAAAGTTCTTAAATAATAAGTAAATTGTCAAATTAACAGTTAACAGTTAACAAAATACTTTAACCTTAGAGTTACAATGATCTTAATCCGCCTATATGTACGTAAATGTAAAGTCTAGAATAAGAGCAATCCACCAATTTAACCTAAGACTTTATTTTAAAGCCACAATAAGCGCATTCCGCCTATTTGTCATAAAACTACAACAAGTCTACGTAAGCGCATATCACTAACTAAGACTCAAACCATATCTATAAATTAGAGCAGATATACTATATAACTATCATAGCTCAATTTATAATACTAAGTAACCATCATACGAAGTTTATATATATAATATATATAGTAACGCATTTAACCTAAACAAGTATAAATCAAGGAAAATCCCGATCTAACAAACAAGGTTCCACATACACTTTCAAGACATGCATATTAGCCCAAACTGTTTAAAACAGTAAAAAAGGCATCATGAATTCACATGAAAGGGAGAACAAACACCCAACAAGAAAATTGATACCGGGAGGCTACACACAAACTCAAACACCTGCCAAGTAACAATTTATATTACAAGCTAGGCCTGTAAGACTTCTATGTTTCCTAACAGGTCAACCGGGTAATATTGAGTTCCTAGAAAGGTGTAATTAATAAGTTCAGCCCCTTAACATTAAAATATTGTTTTTAACAATTTCATATGCTATATTATTGGTCTAGGACCTGATTTAGTGACTCACATGCTGAACCATCACTTAAATTGCTAAAATTCAAAAAAACTACCAAACCGAAGGCCCTGTTTCGCAAAGTAGTGTGTCCTTCACCCAAATGAGCCCTATTATCAACCTAAACCATATTTTACATCATATCTTACCAATTGGAACATTTGGTATCAGATTTGGGTAGTGGTTGCACAACAACAACACCTTGTTCCATATCGCCACTTTTCTTATAAACCGAATCCCCCAATTCTACCATTGTTAACCAATAAACTATTTAATCGTGCCAAGACATAATTTATATTAAAACAGGTCCTAAATGGGGTTTTAGGGCTGTAGTAAACACCTAATTAAGTTACTAACACCAAGAACTCAAAAATTCCCAAAACAAGAACCCTAGAACCATAGAATCGTTATTTAATTAATTGACTCACCAAAACTTAACCAATGGCCCTCATTTCTGAATATGACGTTAATTACATACCTTGGGGTAGTTAAGAAGCAAAACCCCCATGTGAATCAATCAAATCGTCCAAGAACCAAAGATGCCGATTTCAAAACCGTAGTTTTAAACTCAAGCAATTAATCGATCATAATATCAATATTAACTGCGAATTCACTTAGGGACTTGATAGACTAACCTTATAGGATGATTTAGAGGCCAACAACATTAATTTGATGGATTGAAAATTCAGATTTCAGAAAAGTCCATTTGCACACTTGTTGATGCGAATGTGATTCAGAACAGTCCATTCGTATGGTCTAGAAACTCATTCATATCCCCGACCATGCGAATGGAACTGGGATTTTCAAAATTTTCATGTTTAATCTGTTTTTATAAAATTGGTCAATTTAATTCATGTTTTGATTGAGTTTCATGTTGAAAATGTGGCTACTTATTGTTTTCTATTTCATATATGAATACAGGATCAGAAATATTCATGTTCGAACCCAAACACAACTGTTGCGCCTTTTTAGGAGACGTGGATGATAAGTATGGTGTATTCAGGGAAATTATTGATTTTCTAAGGCGTTCCAGAATCCTGTATGCTATTTCACAGCCACATATTATCTACAAAGACCATCAATTGGAATTATGGAAGAATGCATGTCTAGATTTATTCGACAACAAATCCGTTATTCACAACAAGTCTCAAGGAAATATTATTGTTGTTGGTGAACTTTAAAGGTTACCTCTTGGCGTGCAGTTACTCAGCAATTGACATTTTTGTATCTGTTTGGTCCCATACCATATTCGAGTTCAAGAACAAACTGCTCGAATCCCTTTACCAATTGCTCTGATAACAACTTGTAAGACCCCCAAAACCCGGTGTCAAACAATTGGAAATCAAAGACTAAAACCATGATTAATACTCAAGAAGTCTTATTTTATTATCAGAAAACACGCAGCAGAAAATAAATAGTTTAAGTTATGCAAACATGAAATTCCCCTGACGGGTCAAGCATATTTGTAAAACAAACATTATGTTTAGAAAAGAGTTTTCAAGCAAATGAAGTAGAGACTCTGTATGTTTCCTAATGGGCCAAACGGGTAATATTGAATTCCTAGAAAGGTGTAATTAATCAATTCAGCCCCTAAACTTTAGAATACAGTTTGTAACAATTTCATATACTTTATTAGTGGTCTAGGACCTGATTTAGTGACTCACATGGTGAACCATCACTTAAATTGCGAAAATTCGAAAAACTGCTGAACCGAAGGCCGTATATTTCAAAGTAGTGTGTCCTCACCCAAATCAGACCTATTATCAACCTAAAGCAAATTTGACATCATATTTTACCATTTGGAACATTTGGGATCAGATTTGGGTGTTGGTTGTACAACAACACCTTGTTCCAAATCGCACATTTTCTTACAAACCGAATCCCCCTATTTTACCATTGTTAACCAATATACTATTTAATAATGCCAAAACATAATATAGATTAAAAAGGTCCTAAATGGGGTCTTAGGGCTGAACGAAACACCTAATTAATTTACTAACACAAAGAACTCAAAAATTCGCAAAACAAGAATCCTAGAATCACAATTCAATCAATTGACCCACCAAACCTTCACCAATGACCGCCATTTTCGAATATTATATTAAACACATACCTTATGATGGTTTGGAAGCAAAACCTACAATTAAATCCACCAAATCGTCCTAAGCACAATCAAGCCGTCTATGAAACCCTAGTTTTAGATTCATTCAATTAATCGATCATAACATTAAAATTAATCACGAATTCACATAGAAACTTGATAGACTAAACTTGTAGGATGATTTAGAGGCAAAAACCCCAAATATTAACCTTCAATTTGGTTGAATTGAACCAAATCTGAATATGGCCCTAGTTTTGTCAAAAACATCAATCAATAACCTTTTTAACACATAATTGATTAATGATTAACATAGGGTTTGAAGGAATTACCTTGTTGGATGTCGATTAAGGCTTGTTTTCTGATCAAAAGTCTAAAAAAAATTATTAGCTGCTCTACCTGCTGCCATGAACAAGGAGGCAAGAGAAGGAGTGTTAGGGTTTTTCCACTCGCAATTTTTACAATAAGGTCCCTCCATTTTTCATAACCTTGTATCTTGTTCCAAAAGCTACTCAAATGGGTTTAGGAAAATGCTAAAGGGACCCCTTAATGAAGCCAAAATGAAAAAAATACAGGTGTACAAACTCTACAAGGCGAGACACGAGTGCGGGAATCTACGGGTGTTGCACGATTCTCTGGATGATGTAACCCTTAGGGATGGTGTAGCTTCTGGATCTGTGGCTCTATGCTGCATGGGGATGAAATATCCTTGATTATTAGGGAGTTTTTCAAAATAAATTGATTTTTCACTTCTAACTCAAAACTTGTTATCCTTTGCAATTTATCCCCCACCCCCCCCCCCCCCCCCGCCTTTTTTTTTTTTTTTTACTTTTAACCAAAAAAAATTCGCCTTTTGCATTTTAATCTCAACACTATATTACCTACAACTTTGGACCCCATACTTTTAATCTTTTATAATTTTTTCATTTTACATTTTGTTCTAAATTTTTCAAGTTAATACACATAACATGCGTGTGGAGTTCAACATTTTTTATCTATTTTTTTCCGTTTGATAGGCTCATTGCAATGCGTCTATTTCCTTGTTTGGTAGATTCTTCACAGTATGGAGAATTATGAGGTGTCTCAAGGGAACAGCTACCAATGATGTCCTCTTTAAATCAAATGGAAACTTAACGATTCAAGGATACATGGATGCAGACTTAGCAAGAGATAAATGTGACCAATAGGAGACCGATGATCAACATTATGATACTTTACTCTAGTCGGAGGAAACTTGGTAACCTGGAGATGCCAAAATGTGGCTTTAGCCACACATTTTCTAAAATCGCTCTGCCACACTTTTGATTAAATGTGTGTCTAAAGGTCATTTCTAACATTTGAAAAACTTGCAGCCCACCTTTTGCCACACATCTTACATATTCATGTGAGCATTGTACAACAGTTCAAAATCTTTAGCCACACTACAAGAAAAAACTATGGCATTTACTAGCCACATTAAAAAAAGTGTCGCCAAATGCAATCTACACCCACAATATTTGTCTCGTGTGGCGAAAAACACAACTTTTCAAATCCTTTACCCACACTTTGAGAAAAAAAACTTTGACATTTAGTAGTAACACTAGAAAAGTGTGGCCAAATGTGATCTATAGCAACAGTATTTGTTTGATGGTGTGGCTAAAAGCTCATACATATAGCCATATATATTATTGTGTGACCAAATAATAGGCAATAGCCACACTTAAAATTACAAAATTGAATGTGGCTTTACATAAACATTTGTCATACCATCATCACTTTTTTTTATTTTCGTGTGATGGAATGATAGCAAATGTCATGAAAAAATTTATGTGGCCATAGTTAGACAATGGCCACGCTTAAACTTACAAAAATTCATGTGGCTCTACTTAACTATTAGTCACACTAACATCATTGTTTATTTTGTGTGAAAAAATGATCGCAAATGTCATTGAAAAAAATATGTGTGACCAAACGTTAGGCAATGCACAAAGTTAAAAATTGTAAAATTTCAGGTGGCTTTATATAACTATTAGCCACAACATCGCCACTTTTTTTGTATGACGGAACAGTGAAAAATGTCACGTAAAAATATATGTGACCAAATATTAAACAATAGCCACATTTAAGATTACAAAATTTCATGTTGCCATACATATTACAACTTCTCTCTCAAAATACTTCTTTCTTAAAATTACAAAATTTTAAATTTCATACAATTTTCCGTTGCAAACGCACAGATGACAAGCAACTAATTTAACAGAAGCGGTAGTCATGTACATCCCTTTCATTCTACAACAATTAATATTTTTTAGCTAGAATATGCATAAAAAAACATGTTACATTAAAAAAATTAATCACTATTAACATAAAAATTAATAATTATAGATAAAATGTACAAATAATTAAAAAAAATCCTTGGCGGGAATATGAATTAGCCTGGCGTGAAGGAGTGAAATATTAATGTGGCTCAAACTTTATAAATTTGTGGTGGGAAATCTGTTAAGTTGAGATATAATTTGTAATGTAGGAAAAAAAACTTACTTTATATAGAGAATTTATTAAACATAATTGATTTTTGGTATTAAAATATGTTATATGTATGAAATTATCGAATCTAACTATGTAAGCTTAAAACGTATACACAATAAAAATTGCACTTTTAATATTATTTAAATTAAATATATATTAAAAGTGTAATGTTTTTTATAAAGAAGGAAAATTAACATAAACTAGTAAATTACACCTATACAAAAATGTAAATGTAAGGGTACTATGGCATCACCGCCTAACCGCAACCATCAAAGCATTGCCATCTAACCACCACCACCGTAACACCTAACTAAACTAATTGTGGTAATAACTATGAACATCGCAACAAAATCAATCGCAAAAAATTATAAGCAAGGCGTCAACGCTTACAACATAAAGCACCTTCTAATTTTATTCCAACACAAACATCCTTACAAAATCAATCTAATAAATATCCTAATAATCATCAGGCTTGAATAAAACCAAGCAAAATCTAACACTACTTCAATAATTTCAACCCTAACAAACCATCTCCTTCTTCATGCTCAAATCCATTAAAAACCTAGGAAAAACCCTAAAAATCAACTAAAACCTGGGAAAACCCCTAAAAAAATTGATTAATTGTATACACATTTGACTATTCACAATCAAAGAAAATCAAAATTTTACTAACATTTATAATTTTTGTAACTTTTTACATTGTTTATATAAAAATTTTAATACATACATAGGGGAATCGAAAATGGTTATAAATGTCTTAACGGGTCACAATGGACAATAGTAGATCATATATGTCTTAACGAGCCAAATTAGGCGTTAATAGATCACAATGGACCATGGTAAATCATACAAGTCTTAACAGATCATATTGGGTCTTTATGAATCACAGTTGACAATAATAGATCTTACATCTCTTAATGGACCATATTGGACTTTAATGGATCTTGATGGGCAACAACATATAATGTATGTTTTAATGGGTCATATTGGGCCTTAATGATGACAGTTGTAACACCCCAACCGATGGCGGAAATATCGGGATGTCACGTATTGATGATTGTTCAGTAGCTCATGGTAAATAATAAGTTTCAATAAATGATTTAAATAAATTACATACAATTGTTCTACAAGAATTCGTACATCAAAATGAATAATACAAGCTACGCATCTTCAAGCATTAACTCTAATCTTCGAGCATGTTATAACCTGAAACATGTTAAGTTTGAAAATATTTTGGGTCAACAAAAGTTGGTGAGAATTACATAGGTTTTGATAATCGAATAAAAATGTTGTGCAATTCATGTGTCATGGCAAGTCTAGTCCATATGTGAAAACATACTAGAAGTAAATCGAGTGCATAATCAACCCTTGTGACTGTTATAATGTGGTACATCCCATACGCTCATGGTTCACTCGAATATGTTATGCGATAACAAACACCCACGCTACCTTTGTAGGAGGCACGTACCCGGGTGGGACTGTCAGTCCAATAGATCTATCAATGTATACCGTCGGCTGATCAATGTTAATGATTATGCTAGAATTATGCTTACCCTAGTCATGTTCAAGACATAATGCAACATAGAAAAACACATAGACACATTGATGATTGAATTGCATAAATGATGTTGTAACATGTTTCACCCCAAAAATGGTGATAAATAGAAAAGGGGCTATGTAAAACTCACCTTAGCAAAATTTTATACTTCTTGAAAATTGAATAGTAGTGTTTCCCAAAAATGTCAAATATCACCCTATAATAAGGTAATAAATATGTCTAAGTTTATCTACTCTACAAATGTATAAGTTCTAGGGCTTCGAATTGGGAATAAATGCTCGTTTGATTAATAATAAAAATGTTTGATAATTGAGAGAAATTTTGTAAATAAATAGACAAAAATATTTTTATAAAATTTGAATTTAAGGTGGTCACAATAATGAGTTAAAGTATAAAAATAATTTTTATAAAATTATTTTCTTTAAAATAGAATATTAAATCTATTTATTACAAATTGTCAAAATTTAACTTTAATATTTAAAAATACTAAAATTAAAGAATTCTTAGTTTAAAAATTATATTTCTGTTCCAAATAATCAGAAATAATTTATATAAAATTTTGGTGCAAAAATATTAAAAATTGGATTTATTATGATTTAATTATGATTAAAACTAACAAAAATTGATTAAAAATATTAAATAAATGATTTTTTAGAAATAAAAATCATTTCAGAAAAGTTTATTGTTATAAAAACTTAGAATAATTTTTGTGGAAATTTATAAAATTGTTTTGATATTTTAATAGAATTTTATAAATATAATAGAATAAACTTGATTTATTTATTAAATATATAAAATAAATAAATTGTTGAAAACTAAAAATTGTAAGTTAAACTTTTTCATTAGATTAACTTAAAATAATTTTTGTAGAATTATTAAAAGAGTTTTAATATTTTAAAACGAATTTATAAAATATAAGTAATATATATAATTAATCTTGATTGTTTTGATTAAAAACAAAATAAAGAAAAAGGGTTTGCCACAGCCGGGGATCGAACCCGCGTGGCTCAATTAGTGGGCACCAGACACAACCACTTGGTCCAGACCAGTGGTTGTGTTGGTTTCTGTTTATTTAAAATAAATAACATATTAGAAATCATGTTTATCCCCAAAATATGCAACGAGCCCTAGAATCTGCAATCGATACAATTAGTGATCAATAGCCCCTGAATCATTGGGGCTATTGATCGTGGATTGCCGATGAATAAACCCCACCTAAAAGAAAGAACTTCCAAACACGTTTTGGATGGGAATTGGTCGGTCAAGGCACGAAGTCAAAACGCGATCAAAATTTAAGAACAGTGAGATTAATTGAGAAATTGGGGGTTGAGAAGGATTGTTCGGCGAGGTGAGGAGGTTGTATGATGTACAATTTATAGTGCTAAGGTCTAGATTGTAGAATTGGAATGTTTGACCACCATGAATACAATGACACGATAATTGATGAGATTTAGGTATGTTTGACCATTAGAACATCTTGCAAGGGACGCGTATACACTAAATCAGTCTACAATCATTCCTTAATTGGATTAAAATGCGTTTAAAAATGGTTGATTATGGCAATTGGTTGTCACAGTTGACTCTATAAGTCAACTGTGAAGATTTTGAATACGTGATATATTAATAATGAACTGGGTTTAGAACAAGAAACATGGGCAGATCAGCTGGTAAGTGTGTGTAAATGGGACGGCTTGGGCGCGGGTTCAATTCCCGGCCCAAGCTATTATTTTTTTTGACATTATTCTCTAATATATATATATATATATATATATATATATATATATATATGATTAATATAGTATTAGGGTTCCCAAAATGCCACAACAATAATTAAATGTAAACAATAATAATGGGACTTGACGAAACGTATAATTATTAAACGCGAAATGTTACAGTCTCCCCTACTTTTTAGGAACTTCGTCCCGAAGTTAAAAGAAAAACACCAGGTTTACAATTGGTCGACTACCGAAAACCTTGATAAAATTTCTCACTACCTTAACGTACCTGGAAATTCATGATTACGTTCCGGACCGTAATTACCAATTTACCTTACATTAGGGTTTTGCGTCCTTTTATGACTCTACCGATTGTTGAGCAGGTTCGATAGTCTCCACCAGTCGTTGAGCAGGTTGTAGGGCCTCTCCCGACTGTTGGAAAGACATGATGACCTCTACCAATCGTTGAGTAGGTTGTTTGGTAGTCAACTAATTGTTGTACAAGTAAGCCAGTATGATTATAGATATAGCAATTAGTTCACATTCAAACAAGCATGCACTCAGATGTTATGATAATACTCGAATTTATTACTTGAATCAAAAAGTGTCAATACATAGAATTAAAAAGTAGACATCATTCAAATGGTGGCTTTTGCTGTTAAGTAGATGGAGGGTCTCCGCGGGGTTATTTGGAGCAGCAAGGGCGTTTGTAGCAGGAATTCGACAAGCATCCGCAAGATGTCCATACCTTTGACAATTGGTGCACTGTCGGCAGGGCACTTGGGTTGGGTGGTGATACTGGCAGGTATCACACTTAGGTTGGTTCCCGTTGTATCGTTTCTTGTTGGGTGGGACAGTGGTGTCTATTGCAAAATTCCTGACCTTGCACTTTCCGTTGGTTGAGGCCTCGGTTTTGATTTCAACGGCAGGTTGGGGAGTATCCTTTGCAACAGTTTTCTTTTCCCCTTTCCGAGTCAGGGTTCCTGCCTTCACATGGTTATCTGTTAGGGTGGCAGCCAAACGTTTTGCTTCCTCCAAAGTAGCAGGGTTCCTTCCCCACACCGTGTCTTGAATCTGCATCGGTAAGCCACCAATGTATTTTTCGATTGCAATAGGCAAGGGGGTGACCTTGTGTGGTAGCAGTAGGCTAAGTTCGTGAAAACGAGTGTTGTAAGCAAGGTTTTCTCCACTATCTTGAGCAAGATCATGAAACTCATCTTCCAGCTTTTTGATTTCATTACGAGGGCAGAACTCTGCCTTCATAATGTCTTTAGCTTGGTCCCAAGTTAAGGCTAGTGCAGCTTCAGCTCCGCGAGTGCGTTTTTCCTCATTCCACCAAGTGAGCTCGTTTGTGAAGAACACTCATAGCATAACGGACCTTAAAGTTGCCGGGGCATTCACTGTTGATGAAGGTATTCTCAATACCCTCAAACCATTGTAGGAGTCCTGTAGCTCCTTCTTCTCCACTAAACTTAGGGGGATTACAAGAATTAAAATGCTTAAGAGTACAGGCTGGGAGACCATTCCCGTTCCCGTTGTGGTTTCCATTTCCATTACCATTGCCGTTACCGTTCCCGTTGCCGTTACCATTCCCGTTGCCGTTCATCTGAATGACTTGAGCTAGTAAATTGGGAACTAGAGTCGCGATTTGCTGCGCCATTTGTTGAGAAATGATCGCAGCCAGTTGGGCATAGTCATGACTTACCAGCACACATGCATCCCCTACTTGGTTTAATTAACTTCTCAAAAAGTGACTGGTCTATCATTAACTGTGCGGCAGTATAATGATGGAATAAGATAAAGACCGTTTTATTCCAACACGAGTTCATCAATCCATAACCTGCATCAAGACTTCACCTAGACCATGAAACCAAGACGTAAGATTAAGGATTAACTTATAATTAGGACTGAGTATAAAGACCGTACTGACCCTAAATGAAATATTGATAATAGAGGATTAAGTCTCAAAGTGTTTGTATTTCAACCCACAAATGGACTAATCACTACTCATGGGTTTAAGTTCACAAGTGCATGGGTTGTTACACACCATGGATACACTCATGAGTCCTTACCATTTCTTATCAAGACACTCACAAGACCAAAGACTAAGTGATTTGTTAATTAGACCATTAAACAAAGTTAGAGTAGTAAGAATTATTAAGAACACAAAACACCACTTTAAAATAAAAGATAAACTATATTAATTCATACCAGGTATCCATCCTCACCCTAACAACACCAACAGAAATCTAGCATAGCATGGTTGTCACAACAAGCTCACAAGGTTGGGTTTGTGTACAAGACATGTGTGAGGGTGATATGTAGATTTCTAAGGGTTTTTGATGATTTTAGGGGTCTCTCTCTCTCTCTCTCTCTCTCTCTCTCTCTCAAGGTGTTTGTGGAGTGATCTTAAGCTACAACGGACACCTCTAAACCTCTTAGGGGGCAAAAACTTCGTGGAGAAGTGTTGGATTGCGAGTGCAAAGGGATGCTTCAAAATGTGGGGTGAAGGCCTCTATTTATAGGCATTTCAGCTCTTGCATGCCCTCAACAACGTTCTGGCACACCCATGCTCGACAACGGGTACTGTTGTAGAGTCCTTTATGCAGAAGATGTTGGGTTGTTGCTGAGCACGCCCATGCCACAT
Organism: Ambrosia trifida; assembly: GCA_028751855.1. Classification (NCBI taxonomy): domain Eukaryota; kingdom Viridiplantae; phylum Streptophyta; class Magnoliopsida; order Asterales; family Asteraceae; genus Ambrosia; species Ambrosia trifida. The sequence continues at coordinate 54,960,547 of CM054128.1, read as the reverse complement.
GTGGTGGCACGCCCGTGCTTGTCCTGGAGACCAACCGTCTTGTCAGTCTTAGCCGGTTTTTGCCTTGGAGAACACGCTGGAGTAAAGCACGGTTGTGCTTCATCATTGTGCACGCCCGTGCACATCCTTGAAATCTGAAATTGACCTCCTTTGACTTGGAAATGTTGACTTGTTGACCCGGGAAGGTTGCACGGCCGTGCCATGTCTGTCAGATCTTCAAAGTCTTCAAATCTTCGTCTTTTTGTGCCGTTTTGTGCGGGTTTTCACTTCTTTTCGTCACCGGACCTCTAATCTGCATTTATCAACAAAGAAAGATAAATCCCGATAAAACAAAGATAAAAGCACGATTTAGATCATAAAACAGGTGGTAATTGTGGGTGAAAACATATCAATTTTTTGGCACATCAATATATCCATTTTTTATACCATTTAGTTTTATAAATCGATGTGTCATTTAAATGGTTATCAAATTCAAAACATGTTGTGTGTGTGACTAGTGCCTTACTTGATAAGATAGCAAACTTATTGATCAAGATTTTCATATTAATTTTCATAAAGATGGTGTTACAATTCATTCACATTATACTAATGGTTATTGGCTAAACGTCTACGATTGATTTCAAAACCAATAACCATGAGTGCAAAAGTTTGTGTTGTATGTGGGAACTCGTGATTGTACACGTACTAATATTAATTAACATTAGGCCAATAAGTTAAAATAAATTATCCCCATTGTAATTGGTTTTTGGTTAGGAGCCAAACAATTCCAATCCATAATTTTTTGGTTTGAGGTTTATGTTGTAATTACTTAAGAGGTACCGAAAACTGACTGAATTATGTTTGTCCCTTCCACCAACGTCTATCAACAATGGTGATATAAAAAGGTCAAAAGTTCGCTAAATGATCCCAGCACAGGAATAACCTAATAGCGCTATCAACTAATGCCTCGTTTTCCCCCGGCGATTGATTTGGTATAAAAGATATGGACTTTCAAGATACAAGTCATTTAGTTAAACAACGGACATGAATTTAAACTAAAGTACTTGAAGTAAAGAGAATTCTTCGTAGGAATATACGTAGTCTCTCCCGAGATAAAATAGTCCCTCACGAGACGCATGCTTTAAGGAAAGTAGTGAAACTCACCTTAGGGTGCGTGCTAATAATTGATACCAAGCGTATGAATGGAAGGCAACGCGTCTACTGGTAACCTAACATTTAATAATCTATAAGTGTTTGTTTAGGTTTAGGGTTTGTCCAAATGGTCCATTTTGTACAATGACTTAATTTGTGTTTATAAAATTGGTTTGACTAAGTTTGACTCGATGACCCGTTGGTGACCCGTTTAGTGTTCAATGGGTGTTCATATCAGGATATTCTAGAATCACAAGTTACACCCAAACATGCAAATCCTAATAGCCTATGATGTTAACTAATCACAAAACATGTCAACCTTGGCACTTGTCCAAATCAGAGTTTTAAGCATACTACCTACATCTTACATATCATATCATAAACAAATCATACAACACCCTACAATTACTCTATAACACATTCAACAGGCAAACTTTCCATTTATTGTTACCTATAAACATGAAAAACACAGTACATGCATAAAGTTTTTCATTTTAATAAATTACGCTTCTAACTTTGTTTTCAGCAAGACAAAGTCCTAACATGCGTAAATAATCACCCCCTAAGAATATCCAAAACACGTCAAAACAACATCTAATACATGTTTTCCAACCTAGGTAATCATAATATCATCATAACGACCTACCATGATAGCTCCAACATCAAGATTCTAATATATAGGGTTTACAAGTTTTTCACATAATCATTGTTTGACTATAACATGCATCCTAGTGTTTTCAATCAACAAAATCATATAAATACACATGTTAATGAATTACAAATCTTTATCTATACTATACATAATATGCATATAGAAGGGTCAACTTTGGTCATTTGCCACATTTTTAAGATACTACAAGCTTAAATGCATGTTGTACAATGATTCACTGCACAACACACATCCTGCACTAAAGACATGGATATCTGACTTCAAATTAGGGTTTTATCATTCTATCCTTCATTGTCCGTCCCCATCTCCCGTATGGTTTCTCTCTCTGGTGAAATCTAGATCTACATTTCAAAATTTGAATCAGGCCCTCTCTTCCTTCTACTCCATCGTCTTCTTCTTCAGATAAGGATCGTTGCCCTCTTCTGCTTTCCTACATAATATGGTGGTGTTTAATTTTGTCACTTGATTTGTGTTTTTTCATTGGGCTTGCTTTGGTTCATTTGATTCACAGGTTCCTGGTCTGGCTTTGGTTCAGTATTCATTTCTTTAGGGTAATTACTGCTACATTACAAATTAGGTTTTTATTTCTGAATCAAATTAATTTTTCGTAGAAATTGTACTCTGATATTTAGAAATTGTCTTAGTTTTGTGTTAGTATTGATCTATTTGTTGTTGATTTTAGGTTTTGTATGAAGGACCGTTGTTAATAAAATATTGATAGCATAGGCCACTAAATATGTTCTCGTTTATTCAAAGTCATGTTAAAGGTTGGAGGGTGTTTAGAAGCATACAAAGGTTCGGTTTTAGATTCATATACTTCAGCTATAAAGGCTTGTTGGTTTTAACAGTTTTGAACAAGGAATCAGGTGTTTATCCTGTTAATGTTAGATTTTGTAGCATATAATCATGAATTTTTGAGTCTTGTGCAACTGCAACTCTTAAACAAATCAGAGAGCTTATTCAAGTTGAAGGTCTTATCAATGATAAACAGATAAGTTGTCTGCAACTCTGCAAGTGAGTTTTAGTGTTTGATTCACATAAAGCTTTCAATTTTTTAAACATAATAAAGCTAATTTCTTGAACATTACTGGTTATTTATTTACTTTTGTCTGTGCATTGTAGCAACACAACACAAAGGCTTCCATCTTTTAACACGTCATCTGCAAATCCGTTTGTTGAACCCTCAAAGAATGGAATGATTTCACAGTTAAGTTCTCTTAGTTGCACGGTACCATAGCAATGGTCAGGCCTTTTGCGGTGGGTGATACATACTTACAGCTCATATATCAAACCATCTCTATACCAGGAAAGTTCTTAAAATATTTACGACTATGTAATTGTAAACATCTCAATGAAATTTCTTTTCTCATATTTGGGGGTTTAAAGCAGCAAAACCCAGAAAGCAGAGATTTTGCGGTTTGAATTTAAGAGATGTTGTCCGTCATGGTGATCAAATAAATAAAAGGGTATGGGTTGTATGATGATAATTGCTTTGTTTTCCTTTCAAAAAAGACAAACCAGATTACCGACCAGGTTAGGTAGGTTGGGTGGTTTTGACGATTCGAACAGGTTTTTTGTATGATTATTTTCAAAAAAACATTAATTTGTATTAAAAAAATTTCAAATGATAAAGACTGCATATACATAGCTGCATATTTCAAAATAAATAAATAAATAAACATTCAAACGCTTGGTTCAAAATTTAAAACTCTCGGCCGGGCCTGCCAATGTCAAAACTAAACCGTACAAATCATAAACCGACTGACTTGTTTCAATATGAGTTAAACCGGTGCCTAAGGTTTTGAGGAAATACCAATATACTTGTTTAGTTGGTTGGTTGGCGCCAGTTTTCAAGATTCTACTCTTTGATGAATCAGTTTTGCAGTTTTAGACATTTCTTTAAGCATAATTTTGTACCAAATTTTAATGCACACACTGATTTTATGGTGGTAGGCCTCAGGCGCTCCTGAGGCGCTATTCTTTAAAAAAAGCTTGGTTATATCAATCACAATATGCTAATATACAAAAGTAGCATCTGGGAATTTCAATCTCAATGGGTCGGTAATGGTGTTTTCATAGCTAGACGTGGATGTTTAATTGTGGGGTTTGGGCTGTGATGAATTCGGACGATTTAGAGTTTTGAACTATGGTTTTCAACGATTTTAGTAAGTTTGCTATTTATTAAATAGCTTGTAATTTATTTTCTATTGTGTGTTTGTTTTCTTATAGGATACTTCCCTGATTGTTTTGATGATTCTCTCTTGGGTTTCTATGATTTTGATTTAGATTCTTTGTGCGCTTTTTACAGCCTAGAAAACTGATGTTGAATAATTAGAAGATATGTTCCCTGAAAAACAGAGTGAACTAGTTGAATCAGTCACTGAGATGCTGGTCTGATTCGTGTCCATTACATATTAGCCACTTGATGAATGTTTTCAATGGTACACTTTTATATCACTCACGTTGTTACATCTTTCCTCATTTTATGATAAAACTAAGTTGATAATACATATTGTAAACTTTATAGTTGGAGAAGTACATAAAACTGAATCCAAAATTGTTTTTCGTTTTATACAAGGTCAAATTCTGCCATACCAAATGTCTGATAGTGTCACCAGGTAAGAATCTTAGTCCAGTAGCCGATGAGTTAAGAGATATTGCTTTTTATTGGTTGATTATCGTTGAATTGTTATTTTATGCAGAGATGAGCAAAGGATCCACTTGCTTTCCAGATGTGACACGACAAACAGGTAAAATTAGGATCCTTGAAGTGAAATTACCATAACGCCACTGGTTGCATAGAACATTTTTAAAATTATCGAATTCTTGTAATACCCTTTGCATGTCTCATCTTGATGGTAAGTACAGAACATTTTTATAAGTAGATTAATATCATATTGTTTATGGGGTGAGTAGGTGAGATCCGGTATATAGGAAAACAATCCATCAGTGTAATTCAAACAGATTAGCCCGAAAAATGTAAAGCTTCACAATAATGCGATTATATTGAAGTGTTAGCAGTTTTAATGGTGACTTTAGAGACACAAAGATGTAAGCATTTTAACACAAGACCCTTGTTTATAAAATCTTGAATAAACAATCTTATAGTTTTACCGGTGACTCCTAAAATTATTTTTCTATTTTTGTTGTCATTTGGCTGCTGCACAACCTAATAGCGCTATCAACCAGTACCTCGTTCGCCTACAACGATTAATTCGGTATATAAGTAAGGACTTTGAGCGATAGAGTTGCGTTTAGTTAACAAAGGACATAAAAAAGTTGAAACTAATAAAATAGATTCACTTATGGAATCCAAGTGGTCCCAATCCAGGGATAAAGTGGTCCCTCACGGGAAAAAGTGGCCCCTCCATGGGATACATGCTTTTGAGAAAAAATAATGAAACTCATCTTAAGTGTTACTCTATGAGTACAGTGTATATGCAGTGCACAACAAAACCCGTTTTGTCCATGACATCTAATGTTGCGAAAAGTTTAAGTGGCAAAGCGTAACCACATGCAACACGTGACCGGATGACCCATTGGTGAATAATACGTTTACGTGTTAATACATATGAAATACATGATTCACATAAGTTTACATACATGTACAAATCACATACAAGTTAAGAAAACTTTCAACTAAGCCCATATGCAAGATCCCCTAATCTACGTTTTCGGGGCCTATTATGAGTTGTCAAAACAAATTTTTATAAAATATAAAGTCAACACTTTAGACCCTCAAACACTTACTGAACATCCCCATTTGTTCACTAAACATGAAACTATTTGTATTTCGTTAGAATAAGTTGTTGAGAATTTATGAAATACCGTTTACTACAGCTTGGTATTAAAAACAAGTTAACTGCGACAGTTTACAAGAAAAATTACTAAAAAATATATATTCATCCAAATGAGATGAGTGCCACTTTGAAAAGCTTTTAAACACATGTAGGTAGCTACTGACCGAATTTCATGGTCTAAACATTTGTAAAACTCAAGTTATGGCCTTTTAAAGTTGATCCAATTTTTCAATCCGAAAATCATGTTTGACATCTATTCTTATAAAATCACAGATAAATATCAAACCATATCAAAAACACAAAAAACTTGGACTTTCTTAAAACCAGACATCATAAACAATATCCTAGCATTAAGTAACAATCAAATCAAACACTCAAAGATCAAGTTATAACTCATACAAGTTAACATATCGAATCTGACCTAGTTTTAACATGCATAAACTCATTATTTTCAAACCTTAGATTCATAAAACAACCCAACAGAAACATAATCTTCCAATACTACATATCTACCATGTTGATCATATCCAAACTCACAAGATTCATCATATATATCAACTATAATTAACCCTAGATCATTACAACCTACTCATGCAAGCTTTCATGCACAATCCATCACATAATCATAGAATCATGTTAATATTGATGTTCATCTTTAATAAAACCCATGTTAGTGTTTTAAAACTTTACATCAGATCAAGAAAAATAGGTTTTATGTTTCAAAAACAAGATTAAAAGATTGACACATAAGAGAAGGATTATTATACCTCGAGTTGTTGCTCACAAGTGCCTTGGATTTAACAATAAATGCACGACTACAATTTGCAATTTCTTAAGGACCCAATCATTGTGATAATGAAGTAGCCATTGCATTAACTAAAGATACCATTCATCATTCTAAGGCTAAGCATATTCGCATCCGTTATCAATTTATACGGGATTGATACGCCAAAGAATTGATTGATATGGTAAACATCCACACTGATTACCAACGAGCTGATCTGTTTACAAAAGCTTTTGATAAATGTAAGGCCCCCAAAACCGGGTGTCAAACAGCTGCCATTCAAAGACTAAAACAATAATTAATACCAAAGGAGTCTTATTTTATTATCAGAAAACACGCAGCGAAAAGTAAAGAGTTTAAGTTATTCAAACATGAAATTCCCCATAACGAGTCAAAGCATATTTGTAAAACAAAACAATAAGTTTAGAAAAGAGTTTTCAAATAAATAAAGTAGACTCTTCTATATCGAAATGTAAACCGCATCCGAGTAGTCCTGCAACATACCAAGGCGTCCCTTTTATTCTTCAATAACCTGAAATCAGGCTAATACGCACGCAAAGTCAGACGAGCTGCAGGAATTCAAGTTTTATAAAGTTCTTAAATAATAAGTAAATTGTCAAATTAACAGTTAACAGTTAACAAAATACTTTAACCTTAGAGTTACAATGATCTTAATCCGCCTATATGTACGTAAATGTAAAGTCTAGAATAAGAGCAATCCACCAATTTAACCTAAGACTTTATTTTAAAGCCACAATAAGCGCATTCCGCCTATTTGTCATAAAACTACAACAAGTCTACGTAAGCGCATATCACTAACTAAGACTCAAACCATATCTATAAATTAGAGCAGATATACTATATAACTATCATAGCTCAATTTATAATACTAAGTAACCATCATACGAAGTTTATATATATAATATATATAGTAACGCATTTAACCTAAACAAGTATAAATCAAGGAAAATCCCGATCTAACAAACAAGGTTCCACATACACTTTCAAGACATGCATATTAGCCCAAACTGTTTAAAACAGTAAAAAAGGCATCATGAATTCACATGAAAGGGAGAACAAACACCCAACAAGAAAATTGATACCGGGAGGCTACACACAAACTCAAACACCTGCCAAGTAACAATTTATATTACAAGCTAGGCCTGTAAGACTTCTATGTTTCCTAACAGGTCAACCGGGTAATATTGAGTTCCTAGAAAGGTGTAATTAATAAGTTCAGCCCCTTAACATTAAAATATTGTTTTTAACAATTTCATATGCTATATTATTGGTCTAGGACCTGATTTAGTGACTCACATGCTGAACCATCACTTAAATTGCTAAAATTCAAAAAAACTACCAAACCGAAGGCCCTGTTTCGCAAAGTAGTGTGTCCGTCACCCAAATGAGCCCTATTATCAACCTAAACCATATTTTACATCATATCTTACCAATTGGAACATTTGGTATCAGATTTGGGTAGTGGTTGCACAACAACAACACCTTGTTCCATATCGCCACTTTTCTTATAAACCGAATCCCCCAATTCTACCATTGTTAACCAATAAACTATTTAATCGTGCCAAGACATAATATATATTAAAACAGGTCCTAAATGGGGTTTTAGGGCTGTAGTAAACACCTAATTAAGTTACTAACACCAAGAACTCAAAAATTCCCAAAACAAGAACCCTAGAACCATAGAATCGTTATTTAATTAATTGACTCACCAAAACTTAACCAATGGCCCTCATTTCTGAATATGACGTTAATTACATACCTTGGGGTAGTTAAGAAGCAAAACCCCCATGTGAATCAATCAAATCGTCCAAGAACCAAAGATGCCGATTTCAAAACCTTAGTTTTAAACTCAAGCAATTAATCGATCATAATATCAATATTAACTGCGAATTCACTTAGGGACTTGATAGACTAACCTTATAGGATGATTTAGAGGCCAACAACATTAATTTGATGGATTGAAAATTCAGATTTCAGAAAAGTCCATTTGCACACTTGCTGATGCGAATGTGATTCAGAACAGTCCATTCGTATGGTCTAGAAACTCATTCATATCCCCGACCATGCGAATGGAACTGGGATTTTCAAAATTTTCATGTTTAATCTGTTTTTATAAAATTGGTCAATTTAATTCATGTTTTGATTGAGTTTCATGTTGAAAATGAGGCTACTTATTGTTTTCTATTTCAGATATGAATACAGGATCAGAAATATTCATGTTCGAACCCAAACACAACTGTTGCGCCTTTTTAGGAGACGTGGATGATAAGTATGGTGTATTCAGGGAAATTATTGATTTTCTAAGGCGTTCTAGAATCCTGTATGCTATTTCACAGCCACATATTATCTACAAAGACCATCAATTGGAATTATGGAAGAATGCATGTCTAGATTTATTCGACAACAAATCCGTTATTCACAACAAGTCTCAAGGAAATATTATTGTTGTTGGTGAACTTTAAAGGTTACCTCTTGGCGTGCAGTTACTCGGCAATTGACATTTTTGTATCTGTTTGGTCCCATACCATATTCGAGTTCAAGAACAAACTGCTCGAATCCCTTGACCAATTGCTCTGATAACAACTTGTAAGACCCCCAAAACCCGGTGTCAAACAATTGGAAATCAAAGACTAAAACCATGATTAATACTCAAGAAGTCTTATTTTATTATCAGAAAACACGCAGCAGAAAATAAATAGTTTAAGTTATGCAAACATGAAATTCCCCTGACGGGTCAAGCATATTTGTAAAACAAACATTATGTTTAGAAAAGAGTTTTCAAGCAAATGAAGTAGAGACTCTGTATGTTTCCTAATGGGCCAAACAGGTAATATTGAATTCCTAGAAAGGTGTAATTAATCAATTCAGCCCCTAAACTTTAGAATACAGTTTGTAACAATTTCATATACTTTATTAGTGGTCTAGGACCTGATTTAGTGACTCACATGGTGAACCATCACTTAAATTGCGAAAATTCGAAAAACTGCTAAATCGAAGGCCGTATATTTCAAAGTAGTGTGTCCTCACCCAAATCAGACCTATTATCAACCTAAAGCAAATTTGACATCATATTTTACCATTTGGAACATTTGGGATCAGATTTGGGTGTTGGTTGTACAACAACACCTTGTTCCAAATCGCACATTTTCTTACAAACCGAATCCCCCTATTTTACCATTGTTAACCAATATACTATTTAATAATGCCAAAACATAATATAGATTAAAAAGGTCATAAATGGGGTCTTAGGGCTGAACGAAACACCTAATTAATTTACTAACACAAAGAACTCAAAAATTCCCAAAACAAGAATCCTAGAATCACAATTCAATCAATTGACCCACCAAACCTTCACCAATGACCGCCATTTTCGAATATTATATTAAACACATACCTTATGATGGTTTGGAAGCAAAACCTACAATTAAATCCACCAAATCGTCCTAAGCACAATCAAGCCGTCTATGAAACCCTAGTTTTAGATTCATTCAATTAATCGATCATAACATTAAAATTAATCACGAATTCACATAGGAACATGATAGACTAAACTTGTAGGATGATTTAGAGGCAAAAACCCCAAATATTAACCTTCAATTTGGTTGAATTGAACCAAATCTGAATATGGCCCTAGTTTTGTCAAAAACATCAATCAATAACCTTTTTAACACATAATTGATTAATGATTAACATAGGGTTTGAAGGAATTACCATGTTGGATGTCGATTAAGGCTTGTTTTCTGATCAAAAGTCTAAAAAAAAAATTATTAGCTGCTCTACCTGCTGCCATGAACAAGGAGGCAAGAGGAGTGTTAGGGTTTTTCCACTCGCAATTTTTACAATAAGGTCCCTCCATTTTTCATAACCTTGTATCTTGTTCCAAAAGCTACTCAAATGGGTTTAGGAAAATGCTAAAGGGACCCCTTAATAAAGCCAAAATGAAAAAAATACAGGTGTACAAACTCTACAAGGCGAGACACGAGTGCGGGAATCTACGGGTGTTGCACGATTCTCTGGATGATGTAACCCTTAGGGATGGTGTAGCTTCTGGATCTGTGGCTCTATGCTGCATGGGGATGAAATATCCTTGATTATTAGGGAGTCTTTCAAAATAAATTGATTTTTCACTTCTAACTCAAAACTTGTTATCCTTTGCAATTTATCCCCCACCCCCCCCCCCCCCCCCGCCTTTTTTTTTTTTTTTACTTTTAACCAAAAAAAATTCGTCTTTTGCATTTTAATCTCAACACTATATTACCTACAACTTTGGACCCCATACTTTTAATCTTTTATAATTTTTTCATTTTACATTTTGTTCTAAATTTTTCAAGTTAATACACATAACATGCGTGTGGAGTTCAACATTTTTTATCTATTTTTTTCCGTTTGATAGGCTCATTGCAATGCGTCTATTTCCTTGTTTGGTAGATTCTTCACAGTATGGAGAATTATGAGGTGTCTCAAGGGAACAGCTACCAATGATGTCCTCTTTAAATCAAATGGAAACTTAACGATTCAAGGATACATGGATGCAGACTTAGCAAGAGATAAATGTGACCAATAGGAGACCGATGATCAACATTATGATACTTTACTCTAGTCGGAGGAAACTTGGTAACCTGGAGATGCCAAAATGTGGCTTTAGCCACACATTTTCTAAAATCGCTCTGCCACACTTTTGATTAAATGTGTGTCTAAAGGTCATTTCTAACATTTGAAAAACTTGCAGCCCACCTTTTGCCACACATCTTACATATTCATGTGAGCATTGTACAACAGTTCAAAATCTTTAGCCACACTACAAGAAAAAACTATGGCATTTACTAGCCACATTAAAAAAAGTGTCGCCAAATGCAATCTACACCCACAATATTTGTCTCGTGTGGCGAAAAACACAACTTTTCAAATCCTTTACCCACACTTTGAGAAAAAAAACTTTGACATTTAGTAGTAACACTAGAAAAGTGTGGCCAAATGTGATCTATAGCAACAGTATTTGTTTGATGGTGTGGCTAAAAGCTCATACATATAGCCATATATATTATTGTGTGACCAAATAATAGGCAATAGCCACACTTAAAATTACAAAATTGAATGTGGCTTTACATAAACATTTGTCATACCATCATCAATTTTTTTTATTTTTGTGTGATGGAATGATAGCAAATGTCATGAAAAAATTTATGTGGCCATAGTTAGACAATGGCCACGCTTAAACTTACAAAAATTCATGTGGCTCTACTTAACTATTAGTCACACTAACATCATTGTTTATTTTGTGTGAAAAAATGATCGCAAATGTCATTGAAAAAAATATGTGTGACCAAACGTTAGGCAATGCACAAAGTTAAAAATTGTAAAATTTCAGGTGGCTTTATATAACTATTAGCCACAACATCGCCACTTTTTTTGTATGACGGAACAGTGAAAAATGTCACGTAAAAATATATGTGACCAAATATTAAACAATAGCCACATTTAAGATTACAAAATTTCATGTTGCCATACATATTACAACTTCTCTCTCAAAATACTTCTTTCTTAAAATTACAAAATTTTAAATTTCATACAATTTTCTGTTGCAAACGCACAGATGACAAGCAACTAATTTAACAGAAGCGGTAGTCATGTACATCCCTTTCATTCTACAACAATTAATATTTTTTAGCTAGAATATGCATAAAAAAACATGTTACATTAAAAAAATTAATCACTATTAACATAAAAATTAATAATTATAGATAAAATGTACAAATAATTAAAAAAAAATCCTTGGCGGGAATATGAATTAGCCTGGCGTGAAGGAGTGAAATATTAATGTGGCTCAAACTTTATAAATTTGTGGTGGGAAATCTGTTAAGTTGAGATATAATTTGTAATGTAGGAAAAAAACTTACTTTATATAGAGAATTTATTAAACATAATTGATTTTTGGTATTAAAATATGTTATATGTATGAAATTATCGAATCTAACTATGTAAGCTTAAAACGTATACACAATAAAAATTGCACTTTTAATATTATTTAAATTAAATATATATTAAAAGTGTAATGTTTTTTATAAAGAAGTAAAATTATCATAAACTAGTAAATTACACCTATACAAAAATGTAAATGTAAGGGTACTATAGCATCACCGCCTAACCGCAACCATCAAAGCATTGCCATCTAACCACCACCACCGTAACACCTAACTAAACTAATTGTGGTAATAACTATGAACATCGCAACAAAATCAATCGCAAAAAATTATAAGCAAGGCGTCAACGCTTACAACATAAAGCACCTTCTAATTTTATTCCAACACAAACATCCTTACAAAATCAATCTAATAAATATCCTAATAATCATCAGGCCTGAATAAAACCAAGCAAAATCTAACACTACTTCAATAATTTCAACCCTAACAAACCATCTCCTTCTTCATGCTCAAATCCATTAAAAACCTAGGAAAAACCCTAAAAATCAACTAAAACCTGGGAAAACCCCTAAAAAAATTGATTAATTGTATACACATTTGACTATTCACAATCAAAGAAAATCAAAATTTTACTAACATTTATAATTTTTGTAACTTTTTACATTGTTTATATAAAAATTTTAATACATACATAGGGGAATCGAAAATGGTTATAAATGTCTTAACGGGTCACAATGGACAATAGTAGATCATATATGTCTTAACGAGCCAAATTAGGCGTTAATAGATCACAATGGACCATGGTAAATCATACAAGTCTTAACAGATCATATTGGGTCTTTATGAATCACAGTTGACAATAATAGATCTTACATCTCTTAATGGACCATATTGGACTTTAATGGATCTTGATGGGCAACAACATATAATGTATGTTTTAATGGGTCATATTGGGCCTTAATGATGACAGTTGTAACACCCCAACCGATGGCGGAAATATCGGGATGTCACGTATTGATGATTGTTCAGTAGCTCATGGTAAATAATAAGTTTCAATAAATGATTTAAATAAATTACATACAATTGTTCTACAAGAATTCGTACATCAAAATGAATAATACAAGCTACGCATCTTCAAGCATTAACTCTAATCTTCGAGCATGTTATAACCTGAAACATGTTAAGTTTGAAAATATTTTGGGTCAACAAAAGTTGGTGAGAATTACATAGCTTTTGATAATCGAATAAAAATGTTGTGCAATTCATGTGTCATGGCAAGTCTAGTCCATATGTAAAAACATACTAGAAGTAAATCGAGTGCATAATCAACCCTTGTGACTGTTATAATGTGGTACATCCCATACGCTCATGGTTCACTCGAATATGTTATGCGATAACAAACACCCACGCTACCTTTGTAGGAGGCACGTACCCGGGTGGGATTGTCAGTCCAATAGATCTATCAATGTATACCGTCGGCTGATCAATGTTAATGATTATGCTAGAATTGTGCCTACCCTAGTCATGTTCAAGACATAATGCAACATAGAAAAACACATAGACACATTGATGATTGAATTGCGTAAATGATGTTGTAACATGTTTCACCCCAAAAATGGTGATAAATAGAAAAGGGGCTATGTATAACTCACCTTAGCAAAATTTTATACTTCTTGAAAATTGAATAGTGGTGTTTCCCAAAAATGTCAAATATCACCCTATAATAAGGTAATAAATATGTCTAAGTTTATCTACTCTACAAATGTATAAGTTCTAGGGCTTCGAATTGGGAATAAATGCTCGTTTGATTAATAATAAAAATGTTTGATAATTGAGAGAAATTTAGTAAATAAATAGACAAAAATATTTTTATAAAATTTGAATTTAAGGTGGTCACAATAATGAGTTAAAGTATAAAAATAATTTTTATAATATTATTTTCTTTAAAATAGAATATTAAATCTATTTATTACAAATTGTCAAAATTTAACTTTAATATTTAAAAATAATAAATTAAAGAATTCTTAGTTTAAAAATTATATTTCTGTTCCAAATAATCAGAAATAATTTATATAAAATTTTGGTGCAAAAATATTAAAAATTGGATTTATTATGATTTAATTATGATTAAAACTAACAAAAATTGATTAAAAATATTAAATAAATGATTTTTCAGAAATAAAAATCATTTCAGAAAAGTTTATTGTTATAAAAACTTAGTATAATTTTTGTGGAAATTTATAAAATTGTTTTGATATTTTAATAGAATTTTATAAATATAATAGAATAAACTTGATTTATTTATTAAATATATTAAATAAATAAATTGTTGAAAACTAAAAATTGTAAGTTAAACTTTTTCATTAGATTAACTTAAAATAATTTTTGTAGAATTATTAAAAGAGTTTTAATATTTTAAAACGAATTTATAAAATATAAGTAATATATATAATTAATCTTGATTGTTTTGATTAAAAACAAAATAAAGAAAAAGGGTTTGCCACAGCCGGGGATCGAACCCGCGTGGCTCAATTAGTGGGCACCAGACACAACCACTTGGTCCAGACCAGTGGTTGTGTTGGTTTCTGTTTATTTAAAATAAATAACATATTAGAAATCGTTTATCCCCAAAATATGCAACGAGCCCTAGAATCTGCAATCGATACAATTAGTGATCAATAGCCCCTGAATCATTGGGGCTATTGATCGTGGATTGCCGATGAATAAACCCCACCTAAAAGAAAGAACTTACAAACACGTTTTGGATGGGAATTGGTCGGTCAGGCACGAAGTCAAAACGCGATCAAAATTTAAGAACAGTGAGATTAATTGAGAAATTGGGGGTTGAGAAGGATTGTTCGGCGAGGTGAGGAGGTTGTATGATGTACAATTTATAGTGCTAAGGTCTAGATTGTAGAATTGGAATGTTTGACCACCATGAATACAATGACACGATAATTGATGAGATTTAGGTATGTTTGACCATTAGAACAACTTGCAAGGGACGCGTATACACTAAATCAGTCTACAATCATTCCTTAATTGGATTAAAATGCGTTTAAAAATGGTTGATTATGGCAATTGGTTGTCACAGTTGACTCTATAAGTCAACTGTGAAGATTTTGAATACGTGATATATTAATAATGAACTGGGTTTAGAATAAGAAACATGGGCAGATCAGCTGGTAAGTGTGTGTAAATGGGACGGCTTGGGCGCGGGTTCAATTCCCGGCCCAAGCTATTATTTTTTTTTTGACATTATTCTCTAATATATATATATATATATATATATATGATTAATATAGTATTAGGGTTCCCAAAATGCCACAACAATAATTAAATGTAAACAATAATAATGGGACTTGACGTAACGTATAATTATTAAACGCGAAATGTTACAGTCTCCCCTACTTTTTAGGAACTTCGTCCCGAAGTTAAAAGAAAAACACCAGGTTTACAATTGGTCGACTACCGAAAACCTTGATAAAATTTCTCACTACCTTAACGTACCTGGAAATTCATGATTACGTTCCGGACCGTAATTACCAATTTACCTTACATTAGGGTTTTGCGTCCTTTTATGACTCTACCGATTGTTGAGCAGGTTCGATAGTCTCCACCAGTCGTTGAGCAGGTTGTAGGGCCTCTCCCGACTGTTGGAAAGACATGATGACCTCTACCAATCGTTGAGTAGGTTGTTTGGTAGTCAACTAATTGTTGTACAAGTAAGCCAGTATGATTATAGATATAGCAATTAGTTCACATTCAAACAAGCATGCACTCAGATGTTATGATAATACTCGAATTTATTACTTGAATCAAAAAGTGTCAATACATAGAATTAAAAAGTAGACATCATTCAAATGGTGGCTTTTGCTGTTAAGTAGCTGGAGGGTCTCTCGCGGGGTTATTTGGAGCAGCAAGGGCGTTTGTAGCAGGAATTCGACAAGCATCCGCAAGATGTCCATACCTTTGACAATTGGTGCACTGTCGGCAGGGCACTTGGGTTGGGTGGTGATACTGGCAGGTATCACACTTAGGTTGGTTCCCGTTGTATCGTTTCTTGTTGGGTGGGACAGTGGTGTCTATTGCAAAATTCCTGACCTTGCACTTTCCGTTGGTTGAGGCCTCGGTTTTGATTTCAACGGCAGGTTGGGGAGTATCCTTTGCAACAGTTTTCTTTTCCCCTTTCCGAGTCAGGGTTCCTGCCTTCACATGGTTATCTGTTAGGGTGGCAGCCAAACGTTTTGCTTCCTCCAAAGTAGCAGGGTTCCTTCCCCACACCGTGTCTTGAATCTGCATCGGTAAGCCACCAATGTATTTTTCGATTGCAATAGGCAAGGGGGTGACCTTGTGTGGTAGCAGTAGGCTAAGTTCGTGAAAACGAGTGTTGTAAGCAAGGTTTTCTCCACTATCTTGAGCAAGATCATGAAACTCATCTTCCAGCTTTTTGATTTCATTACGAGGGCAGAACTCTGCCTTCATAATGTCTTTAGCTTGGTCCCAAGTTAAGGCTAGTGCAGCTTCAGCTCCGCGAGTGCGTTTTTCCTCATTCCACCAAGTGAGCTCGTTTGTGAAGAACACTCATAGCATAACGGACCTTAAAGTTGCCGGGGCATTCACTGTTGATGAAGGTATTCTCAATACCCTCAAACCATTGTAGGAGTCCTGTAGCTCCTTCTTCTCCACTAAACTTAGGGGGATTACAAGAATTAAAATGCTTAAGAGTACAGGCTGGGAGACCATTCCCGTTCCCGTTGTGGTTTCCATTTCCATTACCATTGCCGTTACCGTTCCCGTTGCCGTTACCATTCCCGTTGCCGTTCATCTGAATGACTTGAGCTAGTAAATTGGGAACTAGAGTCGCGATTTGCTGTGCCATTTGTTGAGAAATGATCGCAGCCAGTTGGGCATCAACACCATTGTTGTTGTTCTTATTGTTGTTGTTGTTGTTATGGTTGTCGTGGTTGTGGTTGTGATTGCTACTCCCTTCATCATGATTGTCACCACTGTTAAGACGATCGCTGCGACGTGGAGGCATGATCTGTAAGAGACACAATGAAATGAATGAGGTTATATAAGGAATGTAATCATTTATTCATTAATTAAAATGAATAAACGAAAACGTTGACTTATTAAAGATTCTAAATTCTAATAACATATGAAGACATGCTTTAGCCTATAAGTGAACACTCATCCCGAGAATTCCTAGGTAGGCATCCGGGTCCCTCATCTGATTGGGATATATGCGCAATGCCAGCCTAGACTAAAGACTCAGAATACAGGCATTCACCCTTCCAGATTGCACGTGTTCGTTATTAAAATCTAGAACTTCGACGAGATCTCAAGGTGGTTCAGGTTAAACCTGAGGATTTTGTCCTATTAGTCTGAGAGTAGATCCAGTGATGGAGATCAACCTTCTTGTAAGGATGAAAGTAGGGATAAGAAGTAGGAGGGAGATAGAGAATAGCAAGTAAAAGAAGCAAGTACTGCTTAAATCTTATGGTTATAGACAAGATTATTTTTCTAATAACCTAATTCCCTATAACCATGTCTCTGATACCAATATGTAACACCCCAACCGATGGCGGAAACATCGGAATATCACGTATTGATGATTGTTCAGTAGCTCATGGTAAATAATAAGTTTCAATAAATGATTTAAATAAATTACATACAATTGTTCTACAAGAATTCGTACATCAAAATGAATAATACAAGCTACGCATCTTCAAGCATTAACTCTAATCTTCGAGCATGTTATAACCTGAAACATGTTAAGTTTGAAAATATTTTGGGTCAATAAAAGTTAGTGAGAATTACATAGGATTTGATAATCAAATAAAAATGTTGTGCAATTCATGTGTCATGGCAAGTCTAGTCCATATGTGAAAACATACTAGATGTAAATCGAGTGCATAATCAACCCTTGTGACTGTTATAATGTGGTACATCCTATACGCTCATGGTTCACTCAAATATGTTATACTTCTTGAAAATTGAATAGTGGTGTTGCCCAAAAGTGTCAAATATCACCCTATAATAAGGTAATAAATATGTCTAAGTTTATCTACTCTACAAATGTATAAGTTCTATGGCTTCGAATTGGGAATAAATGCTCGTTTGATTAATAATAAAAATGTTTGATAATTGAGAGAATTTAGTAAATAAATAGACAAAAATATTTTTATAAAATTTGAATTTAAGGTGGTCATAATAATGAGTTAAAGTATAAAAATAATTTTTATAAAATTATTTTCTTTAAAATAGAATATTAAATCTATTTATTACAAATTGTCAAAATTTAACTTTAATATTTAAAAATACTAAAATTAAAGAATTCTTAGTTTAAAAATTATATTTCTGTTCCAAATAATCAGAAATAATTTATACAAAATTTTGGTGCAAAAATATTAAAAATTGGATTTATTATGATTTAATTATGATTAAAACTAACAAAAATTGATTAAAAATATTAAATAAATGATTTTTCAGAAATAAAAATCATTTCAGAAAAGTTTATTGTTATAAAAACTTAGAATAATTTTTGTGGAAATTTATAAAATTGTTTTGATATTTTAATAGAATTTTATAAATATAATAGAATAAACTTGATTTATTTATTAAATATATTAAATAAATAAATTGTTGAAAACTAAAAATTGTAAGTTAAACTTTTTCATTAGATTAACTTAAAATAATTTTTGTAGAATTATTAAAAGAGTTTTAATATTTTAAAACGAATTTATAAAATATAAGTAATATATATAATTAATCTTGATTGTTTTGATTAAAAACAAAATAAAGAAAAAGGGTTTGCCACAGCCGGGGATCGAACCCGCGTGGCTCAGTTAGTGGGCACCAGACACAACCACTTGGTCCAGACCAGTGGTTGTGTTGGTTTCTGTTTATTTAAAATAAATAACATATTAGAAATCGTGTTTATCCCCAAAATATGCAACGAGCCCTAGAATCTGCAATCGATACAATTAGTGATCAATAGCCCCTGAATCATTGGGGCTATTGATCGTGGATTGCCGATGAATAAACCCCACCTAAAAGAAAGAACTTACAAACACGTTTTGGATGGGAATTGGTCGGTCAAGGCACGAAGTCAAAACGCGATCAAAATTTAAGAACAGTGAGATTAATTGAGAAATTGGGGGTTGAGAAGGATTGTTCGGCGAGGTGAGGAGGTTGTATGATGTCCAATTTATAGTGCTAAGGTCTAGATTGTAGAATTGGAATGTTTGACCACCATGAATACAATGACGCGATAATTGATGAGATTTAGGTATGTTTGACCATTAGAACAGCTTGCAAGGGACGCGTATACACTAAATCAGTCTACAATCATTCCTTAATTGGATTAAAACGCGTTTAAAAATGGTTGATTATGGCAATTGGTTGTCACAGTTGACTCTACAAGTCAACTGTGAAGATTTTGAATACGTGATATATTAATAATGAACTGGGTTTAGAACAAGAAACATGGGCAGATCAGCTGGTAAGTGTGTGTAAATGGGACGGCTTGGGCGCGGGTTCGATTCCCGGCCCAAGCTATTATTTTTTTTTTGACATTATTCTCTAATATATATATATATGATTAATATAGTACTAGGGTTCCCAAAATGCCACAACAATAATTAAATGTAAACAATAATAATGGGACTTGACGTAACGTATAATTATTAAACGCGAAATGTTACAACAGTGGGCAATAATGGATCATATACGCCTTAATGGGCCATATTGGGCTTTAATGATCACAATGAGCCATATTGGGCCTTAATGGATCATAACGTATAGTAGATCATATATTCCTTAATGGACCATATTGGCCTTAATTGATCATAATGGACAATATTATATCATGTATGTCTTATGGACAACATGGGGCCTTAAGGATCACAATGGGAAATAGTGGATCATATATGCTGTAATGGACCATACCAGGCCTTAATGAATCATAATGGATAATCATATATTATATATGTCTTAATGGACCATATTGAGCCTTAATGGATCACAATGAGATATTGTTGACGTTATAATAGATCATGTTGGGCCTTAGTTGATCACAGTGGGACATAGATCACACATGTCCTAATGGATTTTAATGAGCCATAATGTATGTCTTAATTAGACCATATTGGGCCATAATGGATCAAAATTGACAATAGTAGATCATTTATGTCTTAGTGGACCATATTGGGCCTTAATCGATCACAATGAGTAATAGTAGATCATATATGTCTTAGTGGACCTTGTTAGGCCTTAGTAGATCATATATGTTTTGGTGGACCATGTTTGACCTTAATAGATCACAATAGGCAATAACAATATATATGTCTTACCGAACTGTTAGTGGTTAGTGGTTATTTTAATCGTAGAATAGTAACTGGTTAGGTATTTTTAGAAGTTACCAGTTAAAAATAATATAAATAAATAGCTCCTTTAAGCTTGCAAGGCAACTCGAGCTCAATAAGTGAAGCTCGGGCTTGTTTATTAAAAAAAAACATATTTTTAGGACTCTAGCTTGTTTAAGATCAGTTCATTTTGAGATTTTTACAAGCCCGTATCAAGCATATTGAAAGCAGATTAGCTTGTGTACACTATTATAAAATTTCATATACTTATGAAAAATTTGAATTCCCTCCAAAACACACCCTTTAAAACTTTCACCCCTAACTTTTCACATACATAATTCGCCAGAATTTCTTTTTACCCAATTTCCTTTCCCCTAATATGGATTATAAACCTAATGGTGCCCCTCCCTATCCAATCTCCATTTACATCTCAAAGACTCAAAACACACTTAACCAAAGGAGAAAGAAAAAGCAAAAATAGAATGAGAAGTAACCATAGGAGTCAGAGAGCTGATGGAGGTCAACTATCCAATGATATACCAGCATCATAATCAAACCAACTATCCCACGATAATTTATTGGCAACCCCAATCGCTTGAGAGTTCCCAGGTAACCAATCAAATGATAAGCGATCTTGATGCCAATGGTTTTTAAGTTAAATCACAAATCATGAAAGTTCAAAAGGTCATCGAGAAGTATTCAGCGTTGTTGCTGCTAAATTTATTATTATTTTTTTAATCTTATTTTGAACTTTGATGGTGTTTTTAGATGACTTTTTTAATTTGGTATGTGACTGTTGTTTTTGCACACCACTTGTTTGATAAAATGCCTATGACAACTTGGGGGTTTGTGAAACTGAGTTTTGATTGTTTTAACACTAATTATTTGTTTTTTATGATTGAATGGTCTTTTGGAATTTGCATTGTGGATAAAAAGACTCATGGATAATAGTTGCTTGCTATAATATTGGTGTTGGATTTTGCATCATTAACAGATTGGGGTGTTACAGATTGGTATCAGAGCCATGGTTATAGGGAATTAGGTTATTAGAATGCCTTTTAGCCTAGTCTATAACTAAGCTTACATTCACGAGTCCTCTCGTGTTTATTTCTCTTTATCCTATTATTTTCTTTCAAGATATTTTCGCTATGATTCTTTCTCGTTATTCTTTCGGTGTTTTGTTTAGAGAAGAAGATACTTGTATTTCACAAACGAAACGATATTACCAAGTTAGGAGTGACATCCATACCTTGATGATTAGTTTCACTCCTCTATATGTTATTTATCTTAGGAATATATCTTTGAGATAGGAGTGACATCCACACCTCAAAGGGTATTTCTTTCAAAAAGGAACTTAACCACTAAGCTGGGAGTGATATCCTTAACTTAGTGATTGGTTTCATTCCACAATCGTTTTCAATTTTAAAATACATCTTTGAGTTAGGAGTGAAATCCAAATCTTAAGGATCTATTTTTGCATATCATTTTTAATCTTGCTAAAGTTTTGGAATTCACTAGTGATGGGGCACGTGCAATCCGGAAGGGTAAGCGCCTGTATCCTGAGTTTTCTGTCTAGGCCTGGTATTTCGTATAAATCCCAATCAGACGAGGGACCCATATACCTACCTGGGAACTCTTGGGATGAGCATTCACTTATAGGCTAAAGTACGCCCCCACAAGTCACTAGGAAATTTGAAATACTTGAGTTGGTCAAAGTTTCCTATGGAAACAATTCCAATGTTTTATATAATTGATATTTATGTTTGTTTATCATTTGAAGATTCCATTTAATCACTTGATGTTTCATATGCCATTATTCATTGATAATTCGCTTTTGAATCCCTTATCATCATTACTAAAACTTTTGTTCGATATATTATCGCATTAAAGCTTATTTCACTTATGATTTTTACACTATAAGGTATTACTCGTTTTGCGTTAAAACATTTTTACCCACGACTTAAGTTTTAAACTCTGTGTTTAACTTTGATCACATCCTGATTTTAGGAATGTTGCATCATCATACAATTAAAAATGAACATGGTTTTTCCAAACTTATTATTTCAACCTGTTTTATACCTTCATGTTTACAAATTTACTTGATCGAAGTCACAGTATATCCTCATATACCTAATACTAATATTGCTGCACCCAGTCTCCTAAGCCATAGCCAACTATCAATAGTTAGAACTTCTTAGTCAGACTAAACTCATCACGATACGCACTAGTACACTACTCTCTAAAATGATTAATTTGACAACTTATTCTATAAGTCTTTTCACAAAGCCTATTCGCCAAATTAGAACACACTTTTCATACACCTTGTGCCTTGAAACAAATAGCCCGCTATGAGCCCAAAGAGATGCCTTAACGATCCTGCAAATAAATGATCTTTCAATGTATAAATTTCGTAAAAGTTTGAAAATTTATAAGGTTTCAAGTTTACCCGGTCTTAACGGGTAACACTTCGATTTTCTCAACATTTCATAACAATTAAAAATTTCCGACTTTTCAACCCACAAGTTAAAGAAATGTTTAAATACAGAAAATTTTATTTTCCAAAATTCGTCAAGGCATCTGGGATCATTCACAACCTTCACATCATTTTAAATCTTTGTCTTTCGAAACACATTAGATTTACACACACTTCATGAAATGGTTTCATCTTGCATTTTATAAACTTGCATTGCATATTTTACAAATCAAATGTAAATCTGCATGTTTTCATATAACGTATCCAATATATGTTTTCGGGAGGAATTTGCAACTAATAATATACCTTATAACACTTTTCAAACTCGACTTCTCATAAACACATGAAAATGTGTACCTACGATGTAACACCCCGCCCATCTCATCACCAATATTGTCCGCTTTGCCCATCCAGAGCTCACGGATTTGTTTTTGGTTGCCCAAGTGGAGACTTCCCAGGAGGTCACCCATCCTGAAATTTCTCCCACCTGAGCACGCTTAACTGTGGAGTTCTCCTCTCATCCACTAACATTAAGCCCCAAAACGCGTTGGTGATTTAAGAGGCAAGACATTACTTATGAACCAAGGATCTCTCCTGGCCACGGCCGATGTGGGATTTTCCTGGGGTGTCACATTCACCCCGTGTTAGAGTCTCATCGTCCCTGATGAGGTGTGTTCCTGGGGTGTCACATTCACCCCCTGTTAGAGTCTCATCGTCCCTGATGAGGTGTGCACCCACCATCCCGAACGGCACAGGAGTGGCTCTGATACCATCTGTAACACCCCGCCCATCTCATCACCAATATTGTCCGCTTTGCCCATCCAGAGCTCACGGATTTGTTTTTGGTTGCCCAAGTGGAGACTTCCCAGGAGGTCACCCATCCTGAAATTTCTCCCACCTGAGCACGCTTAACTGTGGAGTTCTCCTCTTATCCACTAACATTAAGCCCCAAAACGCGTTGGTGATTTAAGAGGCAAGACATTACTTATGAACCAAGGATCTCTCCTGGCCACGGCCGATGTGGGATTTTCCTGGGGTGTCACATTCACCCCGTGTTAGAGTCTCATCGTCCCTGATGAGGTGTGTTCCTGGGGTGTCACATACGAAATCTTTTCAAGTGAACCTGTTTTGAACTTAAAACATTCTTCGGTTTCCAAAAAGTTATCCTCATACCAGTAGACTATACGTCTGTTCTGCGCATTTTCATTTACAGTAAATTTCATTATTTTTTACACCATTCTATTTATAGTTACGTTCGTACATTATCTTATTAATTTTGTATTATTCTTTTGTTGGTAATTATTTTCACGCGTTATTCGCAACTATTCTCGTACTAGTTATTAGTAGTTATTCTTACAACACTAGTTTTGAGCATTAATTTAACTCGTTTACTTTCATTTTGTGCAAATTGTGCAATTTACCCAATTTACGTTATGCTATTCTTTCAATCGAAATTTTATGCTATACTTATATACTTACATGAACGCATATTTGGTATGCATATTTTTTTTCTGTTGTGAGCAAAACCCTGTTATACTTTACATTGTTTTGTTCATCATCATGGCCAACGAACATACTAATTGATAGCTCGTATGAGATCTAAGCCAGTTCCCATGTATGACTCGGTTCAGAGTATTCCTCTAACCCGAGGGGAACGGTGTAATCCTCAGAGTTTATCAATATGGTTGTTTAGAGCCCAATGATGTGAACAGAAATTTACCGGTTAAGGATGAACCCGAAAGGTGAAGAACCCCTAATCATGTCTTATACTTACACATTAATCTCATTACGGTTAAAGGGTGAACCTAAAAGGGGAAGAACCTCTAACCGCATCTTATACTTGAGCAGTATCTACTACTTAACACATTTGGGTTGCACACATTGTTTCTTGTATTACTTTTGTTAGTGTTATGGAAAAGCATAGCACCCTAGTGTAAGGTAAATCGATGATTACGGTCCGGAACGCAATCATGGATTTACAGGTACATGGGGGTGGTTTCTACTTAGGCTATTGGTAGACAATCAGTATGAGTCCAAAGTATCAGTAGTGTGGTGGGTTAGCTGCGGTACACCCTATATATAAGCACGAGCGATACTACGGGAGCGGACTAGGAGTCTGACCAAGAACCTACCCATTACTATCTCTTTATTAGATCGTTGACTAATAGCTAGCATTTTCGATAAAAATGTTCTTACACGAGCTTCAATTCGACTTCCTAGAGTCTTTCTTTGGACCATCCACACAGAAAACACAAACTTTGTATTTTCTTACACTCTCTGTTAGTCGAAATCCTGTTGCATGTCCTTAATAAAGTTCGGTCAGAAACTTCTCTAAAGTAAGGGAAGCTACTATAACACTGTCCTGCCCTCACCAGTTACATACTTTTCCCAAACCTTACTCATTATAAACTCTTAATTCTCCGACCTTTGGTCAAACTTTAAGGATTTTCAAACTCTTATTTTGGCTATTAAACAACTACTTCAAACTTTGTCAAATCATGGCTGATGCATTTCTTAAAATCTACTTGCCTTTTTACAAATGTCTTTTGTTTCATGGAAACCTTCACTTGAAAGTAATTTTGGGACTAAATTTTTATAAAGTAGGGGAGACTGTGACAACCTGCACCCTTCCCTTTTCATAAATGTGCATAATTGGTTCCTCAACTATTTCAAAATTTTCATTTTTAACCCTCGTATTTTAATAGGACCAAAATTCACAATTTAATAAAACTTATAATTTTTATAAGTAAAAGTATGCACATTTTATACTCACATCTACACACGAGCAAGTATGTTTCAGACCTTGACACTCAAAGCCCTTAATTTTCGGTCCTAAAACAACTTAGAAACACAAGGGAACAAGTCTAGAACTTAAAATTGATTAAATTAGAAAAATTATTTTTTAGCCCTCGCGGTCCGCTGAGACAGTCAAACAATCAAAGTTCCAGTCAAAGTCCTAGTCAAAGTCTCAGCCAAAATCCTAGTCTAAGTCTTAGTCAAATAGTCAATTCATCTTAAAACCTTACTTTATTGTGTTGACCAATTTTAAAGCCTAATTGAATCCAAAACTAGTATAAAAACCCACCGATGACCCATTACACTTTGCACCTCTAAATCGACTGTTTCAATGCGATTAAACTCTCCCTCATACATTTCTTCTAGAGTATATTACTTCTAGATTTGAAGCTTTGATTATAAGCTCTTGTAATTGGCGAATTGGAAGCTTGATATTTTTTTCCTATTCGGTTTCTTTTCTTCTAAATTGGACTAGTTTCGTTGTTGAATCTTTGGATTGCTCACATTTTCACGCTCGCTTAGTCATCTAGACATTTGGCGAAAGTGAGTATATCTTTCCCCTTTTTCATGTTTTACACTTTTGGGGTGACTCATGTACGCTTATTACTTCACACACTTAATCATGCTTTAATATTCACAATCGCAATTCTTGTATGTGTTTTACTTGTTGATTCGCTGATAGTGTGTACTTATAGCAATAAATAGTACTTGACTATTGTTATGTGTAAACTACTTGCTTTGTCGCATACTATATATAATCATACTATTGGGCGACTACTATACATATATACTAGATATCCCATTAGTCTTGGATATCATTTCTACACAAAAGGTTTGATTTTGGGTGACATTTGTACATAGCTTGAACACTAAATTGTAGACAGTATAACACGTGAATTGCGAAACTCTTTATCTACTATATTTATTTAAAACAGGGTATGCTCACCAATACATTTTGTATTGACAAAATTATTTTCGTACATGTTTCAGGTTATTTATGAGACGACTTTTTAGCTTTTGAATTTTTACTTAGATGTTGAGTTCATTGTATTTCAGTTTTAGTTTTCGCTTTAGAATTTTTTTATATTGTAATTTCTTTCAATGTAATAAACTATTCAATACAATCTATTTCAAATTTACACTTTAGTACCATGAGCTATTGAGCAATCATCACTACGTGACACCTCGATGTTTCTGCCATAGGTTGGGGTGTTACAGATATGTTGTTAATAATAGGAAGATTTGTTTGGCATATGATGGTGGATGTTTTGGTTTAATGGGGATGAAATATTAGAGAGTTTTTGATGGTGGTTTCCATGTTATTGGGTAATGTACACAAACATCAATTCATGTTCTGTGCGTAATCTTTGTTACTCGTTCTTGTTTAGTAATGTAATGTTGGTTTAAACAAAATAATTGTTTCTTACTCACTTGAGGCATGTCTCTTTTAAATTTTGAATGTTTGAGTTTGTTTTAGTTGCCTAGAGTTTGTGTTAGTTGCCTACATATCTTTTCAAGCCTGATTGGTTCAGCTCTCTCTTGAAATCATTGCTTATGTTCTTATAATAATCAAAACCATCAAACTTACTTGCTTTTTTAGGTTTGAATTTAAATTAATTGTTGCATTTTTATTCCAGGATGTGGTGGATATTAGAAATCTTTCTCTTGTTTAAACTCTATCTGGAGGTATTAACCTTTTATTATCTATCATATACAAGCATCCCCTTTTGTTTTTTTTATTTGCTTAACTTTGCTACTAACACTTTTTACATTTTTCATTTTTCTTATTTGCTTAACTTTGCAACTAACTATTTTTACATTCAAATAACTATAAAATTTGTTTTATTGCAATTGCATTATCGTCTATTTGTTTTTGTTGATTGTATTGACTGTGTTGTATGAGGATCGAATTGTCAAAAACAATAGGTTTGATCAAACAAGTCTACCAATTCAGGTGCGGAATCCCTGAATCACTTACGAAATGATAATAAAAACAGCAAAAAACACAAATCGCTTTAAACATTCCATTTCATTCATAAACATTCTTGATTAAACTTACAAAAACGTGTTTACAATGAAATAAACAAAGTTCAGACTCAAACAAAACCCTAGTGAGAAAACCAGATCGAAGGAGGGAAACAAATGACCAAAACTTAACTTGAAAATGAAAATCAACATATATATAGTGTAACAACCCTGGCTGATGTGGCCGGGTCGTCGGGTCGGGTTATCGGAGCTACACAGCGGAATCCAGGGTAATAACAGTCTTTAGTCTTTCAGGATCCACGTCATCATATCTGTTGGGTTACCTGAACACATGTCAAAAATAGTTTCTGTCAACATAAAGTTGGTGAGGTCGTGTATTTTATAAAGTGAATGGCCAGTTCGTTTATTGATAATTCTTTTATTTAAAATATTCTTTTATAAACATGCTTTACGGTTCTAATTCTGGTGGGGAACATATATTCTATTAATTCGATTATATGTCTATTATTCGGATTATATTCTATTGGTTGCCATTCCTATCTATGGTATCACTCTGCTTGTGATAACTATAATGATTTCTACCCTCTACTCGGGTAAAACTGGTTCTTGTCCTCTAGTTGGACAAGAAAGGAAATGGCGATACCGTCCAGTACTGTCCTTGTTGTTTCTATTACCCCCTTTATATAACTTTTATTATTAATCATTCTTTTATGTAAAGCATTATTATGTTTTCTTATAAATGACATGTATTCCCCCGAAAACACTTAATAAAACAGTAAAAGTGGGGAGTTCACGATACTCACCGGTTTGCGTTATATCTTCAGCTAATCTTCTTATTACAATTATATTTCATATATATATCGATACGTGTTACGTGTGGGACTTGTTAGATTGTAATACTTAGGATATATATCATATATATAATTTATATATATAGAATTCAGTATATATTAGATAGTCCTAAACTCGGGGTTTGGGCATTCTAGGCAAAAAGAAATAAAGCTGGCCTTTACAACTTGGCACGCGAACCTAACGAACTCTAGACACGATCTTACCCGAGTCTAGTATATCGTTTTATATATCGAATCTTATATATATAAACATATATATTTTATATATGTTTATTATTCTCTTATTATTATCAAGTCCGTACGTGATTCGTATTATATATATATTCGTATAATTCTAATAATATTCCTTGTCTAGCTTATTGGACCGGGTTCTATTCCGGGTGTTGACCAAGTCACTGAGTTGACTCGGTATCGGTTTAAGCTTCCTAGCTCGATTAATGGTACCTCGCAATCAATATAATCACCA
This sequence comes from Ambrosia trifida, assembly GCA_028751855.1. NCBI lineage: Eukaryota > Viridiplantae > Streptophyta > Magnoliopsida > Asterales > Asteraceae > Ambrosia > Ambrosia trifida. Next base: position 54,931,279 of record CM054128.1, on the reverse strand, counting down.
TATTAATATTAGATTATAAGATGGTAATTAATCAACCCGTAGGATATAAATAGTAATCGGACCTCACCGTTTTCCTTACGGGACATGACCGGAAGTTGACCGGGATTCGTGTAAGACTGGGTATCGAACCTGTCTTCCGAACTTGGTACCCTATAACAAGAATCACAAAGATTATTATTAATAATCCAAAGATAATTGTATCCTTTTATACCAAACATACACTTTGATATATGAATTAGATTATAACCGAGCCCTCACTCGATTAACATCCGAGCTTGGTCATGGACCCATTCGGTCATAACCACGACACCAAAACGGAATAAAGAAGCTGGGTTACGGTGATTATCGAACACATGAACCGGAAACCTGTTCGAGACCTGACCAGATCTGAATCAGTCCCTTAATTAACAAAATACCACTCATACATCAACCGAAGCATACGAGAGCGTTTATCAGACCAGAACCTGGGTTTGACTGAATATAGTCAACCGGTTATATTAAGAATCGATAACAGTGGGCTACAGCTCGATTATAACAGAAGGTGAGTGACCGGTTAAAAGGATCTAACAACAGTCACCGTAGCCGGTGATTGTTTGGCTTCGATTATTAGAAACAGAGGGAAAGACTAGGTGGGTTATCGGGTTATAACCGAACTCAAGAGAGGAACAGAGCATAGGGATGGTCTGATGGATGGGTTGCAAGGATTCGCGACAGTCACCGATTCCGGTGACTGTCCGGTTCGTTTAATCAGAACAGAAGCGAAGTTGGTTGCTGCTTGTTAACCGGGACAGAAGAGAAGGAGGGTTCGGCAGCGGACTTATCGGAGATGGAGGCGGCGGCGTTGATGGTGATCGGAGGAGGAGCAGCGGTGGTCGGAGAGGAGGCGGCGGAAGCCGGCCATGTTCTCCGGTTGCTGCTGCTGTTGCGTTGTCTGTCTTCACACACATATGGTGTGTATATATTCAATGTATAGAGAGAGAGAGGGCAGCGAGATAAGGAGAGGGGTGGTTATATAGAAGAATAAAAATAGAGGGTGTTTGGCTACGGGGATAATAGCTAGAACTCGCGATGTTTGGTAATAATTATAACGACCGAACAAAAGACGTTTGACAACGGGTTATTAGCAGATAAGGAGCGTTTAACCGCGATAATAATAATTCAATAATTATTATTTATATATTCGGTTGAAACGGTTGATCGCGAGATTCGAACTTGAATATTTAATTTAGTAATCGGGTGGTCAGGTCCGACCCGACCCGTTTAAGAGACACGTAACACTTCGAGGTGTTACAATCTCCCCCCCCCCCCCTTAGGAAATTTCGTCCCCGAAATTTGAGTGATCTTGTCCTTTACATCCTTAATCTATAAGGACGTTACGATTAGAACAAAATACTTGTCAGTGAGACATGATTGGTTCTTACGGTCTGCGAGGAAATCGACCTTGTATCCATCCAATATTTAGAAATGTCAATCTGTACGACTACATCTTGATCATATTTCTAATTACATTTTAACCTTTCTTGCTATAGTCATATTATTTCAGATACATGGATTATCTGTATTATTTCGATATGACTATTAATGGTTCTCGTATTGATACTATATTTCCATCGTTTAATATTCGGATTCATTTACAATGATGGATTCTAGATAGTTCTTAAGAGATAGATACGGAAGTCCCTTCATTATCATGACTTAAATAGGATCCGAGCTACTACCTCTTATATTCGAACTTTAGAATTTATCATCATTGTAATTCCGTTTCTTAAAGAGTAGGGATAACCTTGGTAACTTTCAGTTTATTTCTTACGAATTCTATCCTTCGAATTCCATTGATGTAATATGGTTGATCTCTATTCGTGGATATTCTTAGGAGGTTTCTTAGATCATTAGACGTATCTTATCTGGATTCTAAAGGTACCGGAAAAGACTAATTCATTGATGATTGAGATTTTTCTTAAATCATCCATAATAATCTTACTGACTATTTCATTGACGATTGACTGCATTGTATCTAATACATATTATTTGACTTTTCTTAGTGTATTATTGTGAATGTGGTCTTTCACAATTCTACAGTCAATATATGTAACTTTCTCTTTATAGTCTCAGAATCTACTGGTAACAGTCGTCGTTACGATTCTTTTGACTTTAAAATTCTAAGAACAATGCATCATTCAGTCTTTCTCAAAATCATGATTATCATTCCGGATTACTATACTTATCGCATTAACTATTTCTATAAAATTCTTTCTTAATTCTAATTCGGGATTCGTTGACACTCTCGATAAAATATTCTTTATAATTCTCTAGTTGTTTTTATAGTACTTATATTTTTATCTGATAATTTCTTTTAATGTTTATATTCTTATAATATTTTCTTTTGGCATATCGGATGCCTTTTAATATTATTTGGCATTTCAACTGCCTTCTCGTGATATATGGCATTTCCAATGCCTTTTTATTATTCAGACATATCGGATGTCTTTTCAAAATTATAATTCTTTTTATTTCATGATTTGTATTCTTTTATATCCAAGCGAATACTGATAATCGTTTATAGTAGACACTATAAATCTATCATTTTTATAATATACATTTGCTTGGATTAATTCTTTCTTATATATATATATATATATATATATATATATATTCGATTAAAGTCTATATTATTGGTGTCGGGAAACACATTCCGATAGACTTATATATAGGCAATATATCATATCTTCTTAATCCAACTTATTATAAGCGAGGCTTATTTCGTTTGGATCTTTGTATAGATAGTTCTTGCCAGAACAGTAATTTCTTAAATGATCTCTCACAGCCTCTAACTCGGAACAGGAATTCCGTCATTCTTTGGCCAGAGAGTTTCACTGGAAAAATGAGCATAATTCTTATTCATTTTTCGTTTTCATTTCGATTATACCTTGCGAATCTCTACGCGATTCCGCTTGGTATTTAATTCTTTTAATAATTCGTTGGATTCTACCAATTCTGGTTTCCGAATCCATATGTATTTCTGTCTGTTATATTCTTTGGAATTTTAACAATTCTTTCATCACTTCGTAAATTTCAAACTTGGTAACACTTGGCCGTTTTACCAATTTGATTGTATTATAACTCACGCGAGTTTTTGTACGAAGTGACTGCGAAGATTTGTTCATAATATCATATATCCTTATAAAGAATCCTGTGACTTAGTGGCAAATGTCCGGATATACCTTCTGTAAGGGTCCGGATATCCTTTGCCACAGGGATTGCACATAGGACATATAACTATCTTTGGTTGGCAATCAAAAATCAATAAAATGATTTCTTTGATTCATAGAATCTAACCGAGCGATGGTTTTTATTCTGCGAATCTTTTCCTAGTCGTATTTCACAAAGAAATTTCAACTAGATTGCCTAATGATATGGTCGTATTCTCCATATACGATACGCTGATAGTTCAGATTCATAATTCTTCTTCTTATTATTATTTCTTTTTAATATGTTCATTACACAGACAAACTGTGATCTTGATAAATTCCTACTCGAATGTTCCTGTGCCTGTGACATTCATAATTATGTCGCGATCATAATTACTATTTCACCTCACCTAACATTCCAGTATTTGTTTATCTTAATCACAATAAGTATGTGTCCCTTACATATTATTTCGATATTCTGTTCTTTATTTTCTTTTGAGTTTGAAATTATATTATTCGGGATAAAACTTGTTGATCTAAGTCTAACGAAATAGACTGTCAATCGTTTAAGAATTTGTTCGTGTCAGAAGATATTCATTATAACAATCCAATCTTCTTAATATCCCTTGACTTGTTCGAGTCATAGGATTAAGACGGTAGTTATATTTTCGTGTATTCGAGTGAATAAGAATTCGATTTCGTTTGATAGATTCCAAAGTATTTTGGTTACGGAATTTCGAAAATAATATTTTTGTCCAAATATTACTTATTTCTGGAAAGGGTCAAGGATGACGTATAACGAAGATTTTTATATAATTACAAATATGAGTTTATAAAACGGAATATATATAATATTTATCGTTTATATTAGAACAATATCGAGAAATTATACAATCGAACATAGATATATATATATATATATATAATTATACTGAAAAGGTTCTTGATATATATATATGAATACGGATTCGATTAATAAATGTTCATGAAAATACCATTAAATGTGATATGAAATATGTTTCGGTAAAAATAATATAGTCGTGGTTCTTTCGTATAAAAACTTTTAGGAATAATTTATAATAATAATACTGATTCGAGTTTCATAATAATATTCGTTTTCAAAAATAAACTTTACGATTCAAAATAGTCATGGCAAAAACTTTCTTAATGTCTGAATTCTTAAATTTTTAATAAACAAATTTCTTATTATGGATTGATAAAACTAACATAGATTTCTCAAAATATTGAAATCAAAACTTTAAGGTTAAATGGATAAATTTAGATAAAACCTGAGATAGATTCTGGGGTTTTTCAAAGATTATCAATACTTGATTTGATAAAAACATTAATCAGATTTTCTCAATCTCTTGAATAAATCGTTATTGAAAAATCGGGGTATATATTTTTACTAGAATCGAAATACTGGTTTAGTATAAAAATAATAATGACTAAGTATAAAATTAATAAATTTCATAATTATACTGAAAAGATTTAAAACAATTTTAAATAATCGCGAAATATATTTAACCTTTAATTAAATAATCGAATGAAATTCTGTAGAAACACGATATTTATATGTTTCTAGCATATCAGATTTTATAAAATTTCGGAAATTGCGGTATAAAATAATATTTCTGGAAACTCGAGCATAGGAATGTTCAAGTTGGAGCGTAATATTCGTATTCTGTTTATAATTATTGAAATAACCGTGAGGTTAACGAATTGAATAATTATTAAGACTGAAATTTCGGAGAGATGTGACGAATGATTATAATCAACGAGTTTTTCTAGCGAATGAAATACGATTTCAAAACTCTCGTACAAGTTGATTGAATTATCGAAGAATACTTTTGTACTTTTTTATATCTATTTGTATATCTATATATATATACTTCTAAAATTTCTGTCATTTCTTATTTATATCGGAATTTATTTTCTGATTTCTTTTAATATATCTGGTTTCTATTCTGTATTCTTTCTTATTTCATATGGCCTTAATATCCTGTAAGATTTCCCAGAAATTAATGTGCATATAAATTCACAACTGTGTACAGAATTGTCAATTTATTCCACATAATCATTCTAGTAATATCCTGTGGTGGATTCGTTTTAATTTCTAATATACGGTTATGGTTCTCACCAACTTTATACTGGTTTGACACTTAGGTACCCAAAAATTTACTCGCCTATTATTTTCTTTACTAATCCTGACATCCTAAATATTTCTAATATCTTAATTATTTTTCTAAGCAACATTTCTTTTTAGAAAATATTCTAGTAGATCCCGAATTACTAAAGACTTCAAAACTGTTATTAAGCACCGCTCTGATACCAACTGTAACAACCCTGGCTGATGTGACCGGGTCGTCGGGTCGGGTTATCGGAGCTACACAGCGGAATCCAGGGTAATAACAGTCTTTAGTCTTTCAGGATCCACGTCATCATATCTGTTGGGTTACCTGAACACATGTCAAAAATAGTTTCTGTCAACATAAAGTTGGTGAGGTCGTGTATTTTATAAAGTGAATGGCCAGTTCGTTTATTGATAATTCTTTTATTTAAAATATTCTTTTATAAACATGCTTTACGGTTCTAATTCTGGTGGGGAACATATATTCTATTAATTCGATTATATGTCTATTATTCGGATTATATTCTATTGGTTGCCATTCCTATCTATGGTATCACTCTGCTTGTGATAACTATAATGATTTCTACCCTCTACTCGGGTAAAACTGGTTCTTGTCCTCTAGTTGGACAAGAAAGGAAATGGCGATACCGTCCAGTACTGTCCTTGTTGTTTCTATTACCCCCTTTATATAACTTTTATTATTAATCATTCTTTTATGTAAAGCATTATTATGTTTTCTTATAAATGACATGTATTCCCCCGAAAACACTTAATAAAACAGTAAAAGTGGGGAGTTCACGATACTCACCGGTTTGCGTTATATCTTCAGCTAATCTTCTTATTACAATTATATTTCATATATATATCGATACGTGTTACGCGTGGGACTTGTTAGATTGTAATACTTAGGATATATATCATATATATAATTTATATATATAGAATTCAGTATATATTAGATAGTCCTAAACTCGGGGTTTGGGCATTCTAGGCAAAAAGAAATAAAGCTGGCCTTTACAGCTTGGCACGCGAACCTAACGAACTCTAGACACGATCTTACCCGAGTCTAGTATATCGTTTTATATATCGAATCTTATATATATAAACATATATATTTTATATATGTTTATTATTCTCTTATTATTATCAAGTCCGTACGTGATTCGTATTATATATATATTCGTATAATTCTAATAATATTCCTCGTCTAGCTTATTGGACCGGGTTCTATTCCGGGTGTTGACCGAGTCACTGAGTTGACTCGGTATCGGTTTAAGCTTCCTAGCTCGATTAATGGTACCTCGTAATCAATATAATCACCATATTAATATTAGATTATAAGATGGTAATTAATCAACCCGTAGGATATAAATAGTAATCGGACCTCACCGTTTTCCTTACGGGACATGACCGGAAGTTGACCGGGATTCGTGTAAGACTGGGTATCGAACCTGTCTTCCGAACTTGGTACCCTATAACAAGAATCACAAAGATTATTATTAATAATCCAAAGATAATTGTATCCTTTTATACCAAACATACACTTTGATATATGAATTAGATTATAACCGAGCCCTCACTCGATTAACATCCGAGCTTGGTCATGGACCCATTCGGTCATAACCACGACACCAAAACGGAATAAAGAAGCTGGGTTACGGTGATTATCGAACACATGAACCGGAAACCTGTTTACCTGACCAGATCTGAATCAGTCCCTAAATTAACAAAATACCACTCATACATCAACCGAAGCATACGAGAGCGTTTATCAGACCAGAACCTGGGTTTGACTGAATATAGTCAACCGGTTATATTAAGAATCGATAACAGTGGCTACAGCTCGATTATAACAGAAGGTGAGTGACCGGTTAAAAGGATCTAACAACAGTCACCGTAGCCGGTGATTGTTTGGCTTCGATTATCAGAAACAGAGGAAAGACTAGGTGGGTTATCGGGTTATAACCGAACTCAAGAGAGGAACAGAGCATAGGGATGGTCTGATGGATGGGTTGCAAGGATTCGCGACAGTCACTGATTCCGGTGACTGTCCGGTTCGTTTAATCAGAACAGAAGCGAAGTTGGTTGCTGCTTGTTAACCGGGACAGAAGAGAAGGAGGGTTCGGCAGCGGACTTACCGGAGATGGAGGCGGCGGCGTTGATGGTGATCGAAGGAGGAGCAGCGGTGGTCGGAGAGGAGGCGGCGGAAGCCGGCCATGTTCTCCGGTTGCTGCTTCTGTTGCGTTGTCTGTCTTCACACACATATGGTGTGTATATATTCAATGTATAGAGAGAGAGAGGGCAGCGAGATAAGGAGAGGGGTGGTTATATAGAAGAATAAAAATAGAGGGTGTTTGGCTACGGGGATAATAGCTAGAACTCGCGATGTTTGGTAATAATTATAACGATCGAACAAAAGACGTTTGACAACGGGTTATTAGCAGATAAGGAGCGTTTAACCGCGATAATAATAATTCAATAATTATTATTTATATATTCGGTTGAAACGGTTGATCGCGAGATTCGAACTTGAATATTTAATTTAGTAATCGGGTGGTCAGGTCCGACCCGACCCGTTTAAGAGACACGTAACACTTCGAGGTGTTACATATAGCCTGCACATTCGCCCCCCGTAAGGGTCGAATGTGCAGGTTCGCCCCTTTTGTTTGGGCAAATCAGCACATTTCCCTACAAAAGTTTCCTTCGACCAGAATCTTCTACCTTCGACCTATTTAGTCACCTTCGACCCTTTATATCCCACATTCGACCTTACGTTTTTGGTAAAACAGAATTGTATGTGCAATCCAATAGCACTAGTCACAAAACGTGATGTGCATTAAGGCCTTCTGCTCTTTTGTCATGACTGGTTCAAAAGTCTGTTTTTGTTTTTCTTTTCTTGCCGAACTTTCGCAAACTTCCCCAGTTTCTTGTCGTAATCGCATCCCACATTAACATCCCAAGCGAAACACAAATATACCACACGTTGGTACTTCGAAGCATATTCTCTATCCTTCTCTTCACAGTAGATTGAGTTGTAATACAGCATAATAATATCTTCATAAGAGCAGTTTATCAACCACATTGGATCAAAAATGTGTATCTTCTTGAAATCATCCTTTCCATCCTTCAACAAGATAATAGCTTCTGCGGTCTTCCAGTCATAGTACCACCACATGAAATCTTTTGAAAAATGTTGTGGAATAGGCATCAAAGGAATATGTTTTAAAACAGTCGGTGGTTTATACTTCAAGGTAACCTTGTTCATCCCCGTTATCTGATCTTTCTTCTTATGAACAATCCTCTTCGGATACTGTGGGGTGAACACATCCCATTTTGTCCTGCTCTCTCTGGCCATGTGATCTGCAAAGTATCCAACTGCATCGTTGTTCATAGTTGCACCTGACAAAGTATGTCTGCAGACGTTGCGTACAGCCCAATAAGGTAGTGTTTTTATGTCATGGAATCTGTTGAAATACAGAATTCCTTTCTCCCACTTTACTGCAACACACCTTAGCTGTCTTAGGTATTTCCACCCGAGGGCTCTTCCTTTAAACAGTTCGTTATGGAACTTATAGAAACCTCCCTGAATCTCAGTCTTCGGTCGGTTGGCTTCTTTTTCTTTTAGCTTCCTCAACAAGCTTTTCAGATCGTCAAATTGTTCAACAGTCGGTTTCTGACTTTCTGAATTCTTGAAGACTTCATCAACGAATGTCTTACTCTTTTCATGTGCAAGTTTCTTAGCTTGGCTTAACAACTCTTCAGAAAATTCAGGAAATGCATAATCCTAATTGTCTTTAAAGTACTCAGGATATTCCTCACTAGTAATATCCTCCATCTCAACATCTTCAAATACTGGAGTATCTCTATCATCAGAGTGATTTCCTTCTTCTTTCTCAGGAATATTTGGAATCTGATTCTCACTCATCAACTCTTCAAGAGATTTCCCAACTTGTTTAGCCAATCCTTCAAGTATTATTTTAAAAATAGCTGCAGAAACTGCACCATCTTCAAGATCAGGATCGTTATACTCAAGCTCGAATCTCATATCATCTTATTCAAATATTTCTGTAAATCTTCATGTCAGCTCAATCGTCCAGACTTTCTTTGTCAACATCTGACGATATAACTTTTTGTCCTCATCAGATAAAGATCTGATCTTCTCATTCCAGAAAATATCATCATCATCGGTGTTGCCACCAGGAGCTTTCGAACTTGATTGTCCTGCATCTTTACCTGTATCTCTCTTCTCACACTTATACTTATCAGTGTCATCATCATCGTCATCATCATCATCATTTGCAGAACTATTATCTCCAGAACCATCTTTATCATCACCATCCTTCTTCTTCTTCTTAGGAGCATCACCGGCATCCTGTTCAAGATCCTCATCATCTTCTTCATCTTTCTCTGATTCAGATGGTTCAAAATCAACAAGCTCTTCTTCACGTTCTTTATCTTCTTCTCGTGCTTTCAACTGAGGAGCTTTTTCATACAAATCATCAATCAGGTTCCTGAGCCCCTTATTATCTTTCTTCACTTGCTTGTTTTCAAGTTTCAAAGCAATGAATCTTCTAGTATTTCTCTGTTCATGCTTTAACAACTTCTGATTCTCATTCTGGAGTATTTTAATCTTTGCTTCCAACTCTTCCTAACTCTCCTCTGAAGATTCAACAATATCCAACATCTTCCTATCATTCTTTCTCAACTGATCAATATCTTCTTGTTGCTGGTTAATAATTTTCATCATCTCTGTCAGCTTCTGGTTGACTACATTCATCACATCACTCGATACAGTAACCTGTGGAATTGAAGCCTCAGCAACTAGAGTCTTTTTCTTAAACTTGTTTAAGACTCTTTCCATAGCATCGTTAAAATCATCAGTTGGAACAACAGTTTTATCAGCAGCAGATGTCTTCTATTTCTTTGCTGCTGGGGATGTTACGGGAGTAGCTGATTTAGAGCTAGACATCGCAGGAACTTTCTTTCGTGCAATTAGGATTTCAACTTCTTTTGCTCACCTCTTCTTTGGCTTTTCAATCTCATCAGCCTTTGCTTTCTTCTTGTACATAGGCTTCTTCTGTTTTTCACCAATCATCGGTGATCCACCAAAATCTTCTGCATCCATTCCAAGACTCAGATCTATATCGTCCATCACAATCGGACTCTTCAATCTCTATTCTTCTAAAGTCTTGTTGAGACTTTCAGATTCACCAGCCACAGTGGCCTTGGGCTTGGTTTTCTTCACAGTCTCATCAGCAGAAACCCATCTCTTATCTTCTTGAGTCTCTTCTGAATCAATAGACTCTTCATCAACCAATCATGTACCTTTCTTAGCTACACTTTTCTGTCTTCTTGATGTTTTCTTTGGAGGTTCTGCCTCAACTTCCTTTTCTATACCCTTTCCTTTACCACTCTTAGCACCAACATTCACCAATTGTTGCTTTCTCTTTGCTTCAGGATTGACGTGAAACAAAGGATCATCATTATCAGATTCACTGTTCTCATTTCTAACCTTATCAACACCTGGATCCTTATAATCAGGATTGATCAAGTGCCCAAACAAATTCTTGAAAGGTGTTCTTTCATTTTCAGGAACACCTTTATAACCTTTCATCTTGACCAATGTATTCAAACTCATATGATCTTGAAAGACAATTTGTGTTGGATCTTTCTTTAACTTCCTGTACTTCTGATCAAAAATCATTTGAAGAAATCTGGGATAAAGTAGAAACTTCTTGTTCTTCAATCCTCTTAATGGTTCAAGCATGTGGTCCAATATCATCCCAGATACATTATACGGCTTGTTCAGAATAAGAGCAACCATCAATGAACTTATGCTCTTCCTCATTACATCATATCCACCACTAACGGAACCAAATACATGCAACATCACATGAGCCAAGTATTTAAACTGCGGACACAGTTTACCTTTATGTAAAGCTCCATCTGTGATTGGTCCGTTGTATTTCATTCTCAAAAAGCATTTCCTTTGTTCTATCCATGATAAACATCTTGGATCAGTCGGCTTATCATTCAATCTCAATGCTTTGCGAATATCACTCTCTATCACTATTTTTAGCTCCCCCTGAATGTTGCTAACAATTGCAGTTTGATTATCCCAAAATTCCATCCTCGCATTCTTCCAAAATTCTTTCTGATGATCTTTGTAAATAATGGCAGGTGTGGCAATCGCATCAACAACTCTGCTACGCTTCAAGAAATCTATGATTCCATTGAATTTCGTATGCTTCTTGACATCACCAAGAAACGCACAGCAGTTGTGAGCCTCTTCAAATGGTAGTTCTTCCTCGGGTTTCTTTCGGGCAGCTTTATCAGATTATCCTGCTGGAATATCAGTATTTTGAGGTTCTGCCATTTGAGAATCTGCAAAAACAAAACATGAAAACTCATTAGAATCGGACAAAATTCGCAAAATTGAAATTTTGGTTTTTGGAAGTCCACCTTCGACCCTTCGTGAGTTCGAATGTGAAAAATCCAGGGTTCGAATGTGGAAAATTTGTTCAAAAAATGTTCATTCGACCTTTATTCCTCCTTTGCCCCTATGAACTAGTCTCCTTCGACCGAAAAAGACACTTTCGACCCTTTTTGAACGGTCGAATAAGACTTTTCATATGACCAATTTTTCAGAATCCAATTTTGATCATCTAAACATGTCATTTTCATTCGTTTGCCTGCTTACATGTCCGACTAAGCTTTTTCAACCATCAATTGTGACAATTGTTCAGTTATTGTTTGTTTTTCCCCAAAATCTAGGGTTTCACTGTTTTAATCAATCAATTGGACAATCTAATGTGATTTAAACCCTGATTTTGTTATACTCTCCCCCCTAAAACACACAAAGACTGAATCCGAATCAATAAATGCATCTATAACAGTCTCTAAAACATCAAACGATTCAGTTCTAGGGTTCGGACACAAAAATCAACATTTTGCCTTCAATCTTGGATGATTACCTGTATATTTGGTATGGAAATGATCAGAAAAGGCTAAGGATCAATTGTATAAGGTCTAGAAAAATCGAGCAACAAGGGTGTGTTATCACAGAAATTTGAAATTTTTTTGAATGAGAGTTCGAACGTGCAGAAAGGTATATATAGGCTCCACATTCGATCGTTTTACATGGGCGAATGTGAAACTATTTCCACATTCGACCCTAATGAAAGGCTCAAAAGTAGAAACAGGGTTCGAATGTGCAAAATACACATGAACACTCACATTCGACCATTTTAAAAAGATCGAATGTAAAGGAAAATTCCACATTCGACCCATCGAAGGGGCGAATGGAGATTGGAATTTTTGAACATTTTACCAAATCTCAAAATCGAATCCCGTTCAATGTTTTTAACACCTTTTAAGCATCCAACATTCATCATTTCTCATGTAAAAGTCACAAAACTCAAATGGTTCATCAAGTTTCAGAAAATCACCATCAACCACCATCGGTTATCAAAAATAAAACAGAAATGTAAAATCTTTTGGATTTTCTGAAAGTTTTTGTTAAAACACACCTAAAATCTTTTTGAGTTTTTGTAATTTTGACAAAAATGAAAAATGCAGAAATGTAAACATAAAGCAGTAAATGTTTTGTGATTTCCGGTAAGAGGATCATATCAGTTGTTGAGAAATCTGATCACACCGTTGATCTTTTATATTATCATTAAAGACAATATGTGATCTAGCAACTACTGATATTGTTGTCTATATAAACTCACATGCAGACTGTTGTGCGGTGCTTTAGACTGATATGGCTATTTGTATTATAACCAATATTGTCTGTGGTTCCCACACACATGACATACTCCCGTATCAAGTAATAATTGCACAAATACACATTGTAGCGCGTGATTATGCTTTCGTTATCTGTATGTTACAAGGTATGAGGCACAGAGGTGTACAGGTCAGCAACTCAATGCTACAAAGTAACTTATGCACTCTACCAGGTTGAGGGCTGATATCAATCAAGATTTGCATCAATGATTGGATACGATGCATTAGATAATCTTTGATTATCGTCATACATTGAAAGTTCCTCAATTCGGTAACTTTAGGATTTGGCATTAAAGCTCTTTTATAAAGATACCCTATCTGATCTAGGCCCGTAAAAACTTATGACGGAAGATCAGAAAGGCTATTCCCAGATAACTAATAACATAACGACCCGAAACCTCCGAATTTTGTACAAATACCCTATCAAACGAAATTACAGTACCAAGACCATATGCCCATGAGGAGTTCATCCACATAACAATTCGTTTGATATGTATGTATCAGGCGTGCAGTAATAAGTCTACGAAGCCTACCAGCACATCACACAGACTCAACACACGCCTCATATTGCATTACATTTCTTTAGCATGTGTCAGATCCCCACTGATGTACTATCATTTCCTCCTTTTCTCCTGGAAATCAATTTGGGTTTTTCCAATTTTTATGACTTTTTGAATTTTTCAATGTTTTTGGTTTTTCTAAAAATAAACTCCCCCTGAAATGAAAAACATATTTTTGGGTTTTTGAATTTTTCTGAAAAACAGTAAAAACTAAAACTAAAAAGCGATAAACCGAGGTGATGATTAGTCTTGTTTTTCTTGTATACCATTAGCTTTTAAATGATATTCAAATCTTGATTTATCAAAAGCTTTGTTAATAAGATCTGCACGTTGGTAATCAGTGTGGATTTTGACCATATCCATCAACCCTTTTGCATAACAATCACGGATAAAATGATATTTAATCCGGATATGCTTAGCTTTCAAGTTGTTGACCGTGTCTTTAGTTAATGCAATGGTAGCCTCATTATCACAGTGAATAGGGGTTTTAAGAAATTGCAAACCGTAATCAACCATCTGTTGTTGAATCCAGATAACTTGTAAGTAGCAGCTTGAAGTTGACACATATTCTGCTTCACATGTTGAAAAGGCGACTGCTGTTTGCTTCTTACACTGCCAGGTCATGAGCCTGCTCCCCGTAAACTTACATCCAGCTGTTGTGGATTTGCTGTCTTTGTCACAACCGCCCCAATCTGCATCACTAAAAGCAATTAGGTCAAAATTATCATCATTAGGGTACCATAGTCCTCTCGACAGATAACCCTTCAGATATCTTAGGATTCGTTTAACAGCTGCAAGATGACTCTGTTTCGGCTTCGATTGATAACGCGCACAGAGACATGTGGCGAACATTATGTCTAGTCTAGATGCGGTGAGGTACATCAGAGATCCAACGATTGCTCTGTATGTAAAAGGATCAGTCAGCTCCCCCTTAGCGTCAACTCCAATCCCGTGATTAGGTTGTATTGGGGTATCCATCGGCTTCGAATCTTCCATCTGGAACCGGCTCAAGACTTCATATACGTATTTGGTTTGGTGAATAAAGATCCCCGTTGGTCTTTGTTCCACCTGCAAGCCGAGGAAAAACTGCATTTATCCCATCGTACTCATTTCGAACTTTTCCTGCATCACTTTTTCAAATTCTCAACACAAAAGTTCTAGTTTCTTGTTGACCTTTTCAGCAAAGCACTTGATGGTTGCCATTTCAAGTTTAGTTTCTTCCAATTCATTGATATAACTGTTAATGGCCAATTGTTTTAAAGAAAGTGTTTTCTTTAAATTAGAAATATCCTTTTTGTAACCATCAAGCACTTTATTGAATTCATGTGCTTCTTTGCGATAAGATTGACAGTTGATTCTAGCACTCTCAAGTTGAACCCTGAGTTGCTTGTTTTCCTCTGTTAATCTATCACATGTTCCACAATATTTATCACTGTTCATGTCTAAAGTGGAGTCAGAACATACCTGTTTTGGAGGCTCTGTCATAGCCATCAAAGCAAAGTGCGCTTCCTTTCCAGCAAAGAATTTGGAATAATCAATTCTGGTGAAAACATCATCCAATATGCACGACTTGCGAGTCATAAGAAAATCAGCTTCGGCTAGAAGTTGATCAATGTCATCATGTAGTGAATTAACACTAGCTTCAGAATCTGGCTCGCTCTCCGAATCAGAATATATTGAGTCACGCTCTTCAGGAATATCAGTGACTGAATCAAGAATCAAGCCTGGAGTCTTCTCAACATGAATATCAGCTTCTTCCACCATTTCCTGAATCTTCACTTCAGATCTCTTCTCATTCTCTAAAACTTCTTCAACTAACACCGGCTCCTCCAAATCAATCTTCTAAGCAACACACGCCCCAATACCATCTGTAATTTCTTCAACACCTAGTTGCAATCCAGTCCAGTCATATACTTCATCCTTTTGAATTACCAAAGCCTGGTTTTGGTTCTCTATTTGTGTTTGGCTATTTGGTGTGGAAATTGGAATGAGGGTTCTGGTTGGATTATGTGGTATCTGATTTTGGGTCTGGTTTGATGTAGTGGTTTGTCTAACAGAATTGTTTGGTGAGGTGTTCTGTCGGTTTTGATAATTATTTTGTGATTGATAGTTGTTGTTGTTTTGGCTTTGATAAGATACCTGATTCTGAGATTGACGGTTTTGGTAATTAGTGTTGAATGGATTCCTGTTTCCTTGTTGAGCTGGCTGTGTGCACTCTCTTTTAAATTGACCTTTCCCACCACAATTAAAACATGTGACTTTTGCTTTGTTGAAGCCATATGTGGTGTTAGGAGATGTAGAAAGATCAGTTGTACCAGTCTTCTCTATAAACTCGGTTGCACGTCTCATAACACTAGCAAATGCCCACTGAATATCAATGAGCTCCATCTCCTCCTTATCAATTTGAGCATAGTCTTCACTGGTTAGATTGTTGTTACCAATTTGACTAGCTACCAAACCATTATTAGAAGCTACCATAGCAGATACCAAGGCTACATGTTGCTGAGCAACTTCAACAGTGACATTGTTCAAGTTAGATGTCTCCAACACTATTGGGCTTTGACTTGGTTGGCTTGGGTTCATTTGAAGAATGTATGGTTGTTGTTGAGGTTGATTCATGCTAGCTGAGTAGCATGCAGCTTGTTGCATTGGTGAAAAAGGTGGAATGTAAGTGGTAGGATATAAAGGTGGTGTATAAGATGAGGTTTGAGCTAGATAGTTTATCGGGGTTTTGGTTGGTTCAATAACACTTGAAACACAAGCAATGTGTAGAGAAATAGAACTACTAGAACTTGAACTAGTCAGGGTAGAAGAAGTACCACCATGATATAACTCTGGATTTTGAGGAACTTGTGCTCTTTTTGCTTTCCTCTTCTCTTCCATCTCTTTGTTCTCCAACTTCTGAATGAATTCATTGATGGTCCAATATTGATAAGCATCTTTCTCCTTTAGGACCTCAATGTGTTGATTCCATTATGGTGGTAATGCATCAGCAAACTTATCCACCAATTCAGACATAGGTATTTTGATCTCATAACTTGACAATTCAGTCAACAAATGACAATACCTAGGAATCAACTCCTTCAACGTCTCATTTCCCATGTAACTAAAATTCTCAAACTCTTTTCTTAACTCTTCCATCCTCAACTTCCTAGTTTTCTCGTTCCCATCATGACGATTCTTCAACATATCCCACAGTTGCTTTGAGGTTGTGCAAGAACCAAACTGATGTAGAAGATCAGTGTTAATAGCCTGAGATAGTTGAGAGAATGCCTTCTTCTCCGCCGTAAACTTTTTCTTCTCATCCTCAACTAAGCTTTCCAATGGAATTGGTTCACCTGTGTTTTCCAAAACCGGTGCCACGTAACCCTTAGCTATCATTTGCCATGCCTCAGTGCCTTCCGTTCCCATTCCCTCCAAATGAAGCTTGAACTTGGTCTTCCATTGATTGTAATCCACCATCTCCATCAGCTTTGGTGGACGACTCCCGTTACCTGAAGATAAATCATGAATTAGTGTAGAAATAACATTGGTAGTTTGAGAGTGTACCGCGGCTGCTGCAACTCCCCAATAATCATTCATGGGTTGTTGTGGTGGTTGAGCAACTGTCTGTGGCATCGAACTAGTCATTGCTAAGTAATTGATCGGTTGAGATGGTTGACTAGTCGTCTTCTGTGCAACTACAGTCCAAGGATCCATAGTCACTTGCTGTTGTGGTGTAGTATTAGGCCTCGGTGTTGTTGGAAAGTTCCACATATCGTCTACGAAGTCTGAAACACGAAACACTTAAAAAAACATTTTGATCAGATTCTACGTTCGACCGTTTATCAATAATCGTGGGTTCAAAGGTGAAAATATTCCAGGTTCGACCTTTTCCAGATGACTCGAGGGTAGAATATAACAGACAATCTCACTTTCGACCAAAGTAAACCCACTTTCGACCTCATATAAGGTCGAATGTACACAATCTGGTCGAATGTACAACAACACACTAACAACTTCTAGGTTCGACCTTAAAAATGACCACGTTCGACCTAAAGTTCTCAGATTCGACCTAAAGTTCTCAGATTCGACCTAAAACTCACACTTTTGACCGCTCTTCCCTAGGTTCAACCCTGTCATTTTGAAAAACAGTTATTCTTTGAAAATCAGTTATTTTGATCTCAATTTTTCAAAAGTTGATGAATTTTGATGAGGTTTTGCAGGTTTTGCTTCGGAATTGATTTGGAACAAGTTTAATAAAGAGAATTCTAGATTTTATCCATGAAAACTAGTCTGAATCAATCAATGTTCATCATGTTGGATCAGTATATTGCTCTTTTGTTTGAACTTGCTAGTTGACACTTAAGTGTTTAGCAAGTTCTTGATGAGTGATAGCACAGCGGAATGTTATAAGTTTAAAGCTACACTTATCAACAGGAGTTATTACTCCCCCTGGATTCAAGAACTAATAAATGATAAGTGTTTATTGAGAATCTAAGTATTGAATGAGAATGAAACACTTTGACAGATTCTCAATAAACACGAAATGGAAATAACAATAATAAGTGTTGAAGGATTTCTGTATTAAAATCAATATCTAAAACAGAGGGATGAACCCTTCTATTTATAGACTTTACAAATACATGAACCTTGCCAAAAGCAAGTTCAGAAACAAGTTGCAACAAGTTGCAGTCTTGGAACTTGTACATAAAGCAAAGAGAAATATTAAAGTAATAAACTACTGATACAAAAAGGCGGTGGAAAAGATCTTCATGTAAGTGCTGATGAATGACAAACTACTGATGAGTAGTTTGTCTTCAGTAGTTCTTCAGTAGAAGTGTCTGGTTTGAACTTCAGAACTTCTGATGACTTTTCTTCTTCAGCACTTCTGAATCTCTTCTTCAGCAGTTTGATCCTTCTTCTTCAGCAGTTCTATACTTAGAATATTTTAACAGAAGTGAATTAGACTAAGGTTTGCAAAAGTGGTTTCACCAATCCTTTTTGTCCTAACAATCTCCCCATGGATTGATGAAGCCAAAACCTTACTAATTCCTTATTGTTCTTTTCTGTCCTTCACAATTTTCCATATTCCTTTGAACATGGAATTCTTGAGCTGGTTGAGCTGTTCATCAGTAAGAGACCCTTTCTGTGGTTCTAAGTGTTGGATTGTAAGCAGGTCTTTGGTTGATAGTTTCTTCAGATCATTCATCGACCTATAGGCCCTGCTTGTCTGATCTCTTCTTGTCACAAGTACTGAGTTTCTATCAGTAAAGGACCATCTGATGATTGGTTCTTTAGATGTGTCAAAGTCTAAAGTGTAGGGAACCATTGTGGTACCCTGGGTTTCTCCTGAGTGTTGAATGTTTTCAACTTCAGTGACTCTCAGGTGGGATTCACCTCCCTGCTGTTGTTCCATCACATTAGGTATCTGAAATGTTGGCAAATGATGTTTAGTTACTACCTTAGTGTGCAGTTTGTCTGTGATGGTCTTCTGGATTTGATATGCAAAGGTGGAAGGATCCCTGAATTGTGTGATCAGAGGCTTTTCTTCTATATCAAAATCAGAATGGACTACTGTACTACCTTCTAGCAGTACCATTCTGAAATCAGTCTTCACATTCTCCTCTGATTTCTTTCTATGTGTAGCTGGTCTTTTTTGAACACCAGAAGTTCTAACTACTGAAGTTGAAACTTCAGCAGTTTGAAACTTCTCTGGATTTGCAGCCCTTGCAGCCTTGTATTTTCTATGTGTCCACCAATCTTTCTTCTTTCCATTTGGACACTGAGGCTTTTGAACCATAACCATTAGCTACCAATTCTTCTATCATCTGAGCTCTCTTGGCCTTTGTGTCTTTACTTGTTGCAAGTTTATCTGCAATAAGTTGAGCTCTTCTTGTCAGCTCTTCCATAGAGAGTCTCTTCAACGTGTGGGCTTTGATTTTGCTGTTCTTTGTAATGTAAGACATCAGTTGATGTCTTTTATCTTCTTCAGCAATCTGGTCTAGGCTAGCCTGCCTTTAGAGTTCAGCTTCATAAGCCTGAAGTTTTTCTTCATGGCTTAGATCCAAGTCATCCCTTTCTTCCAGTGTTTTCCAGATCTGATCTTCTCTGGCCTTCTTTTGGGCTGCCACTAAACTCTTCTCAAGTAGTTCTGCTGATTGAGAGATTGGAGAAGGGTTTAGCACAGTCATTGTGATAACTGTTGTAATAGGCCTAGTAGGAACAGAAGTTGGTTGAATAGGAGCAGTTGATCTGGAAGGGTCAGCAGTTTTAGCTTTGGAAGTGTTAACCTCTGATGGGTTGACAACAACTAAAGGTTTGTCAACTACTGAGGGATTGTCTTCAGTACTTTCTGATTCTTCATCAGAAGTTTGGCCATCAGAGGTTTCTTCATTGTGGCCTTGGGATTCATCAGTCTTTTCAGCATCATCTACTTCTTGAATAGAGATACCAAATTGTTGGGCCAGTTTTTCTTTTCTGGCTTGATCTTTTTGATCTCTTGCTAGGATAGCCACTCTTGCCTTTCTTCTGGCTTCAAGTGCATCCATAGGTACCTTGATTTTCTCCCCCTTTTTGGCTTCATCAGCTTTTGAAGTTGAAGCTTGGGAGAACTGACCTGTAAGATGAGCAATCTGTTTGCTGTTGTAGTCAATCTTATTGGACAGATCATTCATCTTCGTCTGTATCACTCCAAATTGGTTCTTCATGGACAGCTCCAAGTTAGCTGTGAATGTTTGGAAGAGATTCTTGATGAGGGTGCTCATCATGTGGTATAAGGGACCATCTGGGCTGCATAGCTGGTTCATGTCTATGCTTGTTTGCCCAGGGAATTGGGTAGGCATTTGTAGTAAGGGGTGTGTTTTTGGGTGATCTTCTTGTTGTACAGAAGATGCCACTCTAGGGGAATCATGGATTGAGTGGGCTTTAACCTGAGATGGTGTGACTAGCTTCTTGAGCTTAGATACACCATGTGCAGGACCTTCACTTGTAGCCGTCAATTCAGTAGTTTGGTGTTTTGAAACATCATCCAAATCAATGGAATCATCTGAATCCCTGATTACATCCTCAATGAGGACTGTATCAGTTACATCATGAGCTGAGCCCAACTCAGTTGTCTCATGTACCTCTTTTTCTTGGTTCAGAGGATTTCCTACCTCAGGCATTAAGCCTTCATCAGTAGTTGCCACAGTTGAGATCTTAGCTATGTTACTTCTGTCCTCAGGTCCACCACTGGGTGGTAAATGAGTAGTAGCAGCCTCAAAAGTACCAAAAGTTTCTAAGTTTGGGCTTAGAGACTCTGGTTCATCCTCATCTCTTTGGTTAGGGCTTTGAGTGTCCACATCCATGTCAATTTCTGAGGCTATGTCCCCTGTTTTATGTGGTTGATGGGGACTGACATGTGTAGATGGGACTTTCTCTTTTAGCCCAGAGAGAAGTTTGGCTATTTCAATGTCTGGTTCAGAAATTTGGGGTGCTGTTTCAGTAGTTTGGGCAGTGGGTTCAGCAGTTTCAAAAGAAGAATCAATTGGAATAGTTTTCTTAAGTCTTTTTCTTTTGAAAAGGATTGTGATTGGTGCTCTTGGTGGGGTTTGAGATGGATGAGACTGAGAGGATGTTTCAGTCACATCTTTAAGAAGTGCAGATTGCACAATAGTTTGTTCAGGCATCTCAACCTCCTGAACAGCTTTTCTTTTAGGTTTGGTGGGTTTTTGTTTTTGTACCTTGGGTTTCTTGGCCTTTGGTGGAGTAGGTTTGGAAGATGAGGGTTCCATGGGGACTGGTTCTGGTTCCCCTTGGTCATCTTCTGGTCAGGCAGCCTGTTTGTTGTGCCTTGAGTATGCTTGTGAGGTTAAGGGTTTTAAAATTTCAGTTTTACCCACAAGCACCTCATTACCCAGTTCATTTATTATGCATTGCATAATGAACCTTGGATATAACAAAAACTTTTTCTTAGTGTTATTGTGATGTAACACCAACTCATTAAAGAAAAGTTTTGATGCCCTGAAATTTGTTTCATTCACAATGGAATGAAAAATTGGTTGAAAGGTTGAGGGCATCTGGTCATAAGACCCTGTTTTAGGACTCAAGCACATAATTATATAATGAAACAAAAGTTTATATTTTGGTTCAAAATACTTTTTAAAGATAGTAGCTTGTGAGAGAGTACCTTGATAACCACACTCAGTCATGGTTAGGTGGATTGCAAAGTTGTCAAACTTTTCAGGGGCATTCACATCATTCAACCCCAGTCTGTTTGCAAGTATGGCCGGTGTTATGGCCATTTGTCTCCCTTTAATTGTTGAGTTGAGAGAGATAACTTCATCATCCACCATCACTGTCTCAGCATTAGCCCAGAACTCATTGAGAGTTTCAGGATGTATTGGTGGGTCTATAGTGAGAGCGGTGAAATATTGGGATTTGACGACGAGATCAATGATCTCATCATATTGGGACCAGCCTTCTTGTTTTTCTAAGTAGGCTCTGCGATTGTGTCCCTGTTTAAGAACTAAATCCATGTGGTTTTGTGTGTGTGTGTATGAATCGAACAGTGTTTATGTTGCAGGTTCAGGGGTTTGAGAGCTTTCTTGAGAGAGAAGGAGGGAATTTTTGTTTTTGAATGGATAAGTGTTGAAAAAAGATATTTATCGGAAGTTTTTAACCGCTTGGAACTTCTTTATTAGAAGTTTTTAAACGGCCTAGGTTAAAAACCTCTTTATCAGAAGTTTTAAACCGACTAGGTTAAACTTCTGATGATGGGAAAAGTCTGATTTGCCCTTTTTGACTAAACTGCTGATGAAGAATTTTACTCATCAGTAGTTCCCACTTTCTCTTCAGCAGTTTTGAACAGCTGATGAGAAATACTTTATAAATACTTTATTCATAACTTCTGAAGGTTGTTTTATCAGAAGTTAATCACTTTTCAGAAAATATCCCCATACTGATGTTTTATTCATCAGTAGTTTCTCTCTTTTCAGAAGTTTTTCAAGTTTTTGAAAACAGATGTAAGTGAAAAATAAAAAAGTTGTGCAGAAAAATAAAGAGAAACACTTACAAATTTAGCATCCCTAGCATGGATACTAACTTCTGAAATGTTGATGTGTCAAGGGGTTTAGTGAATATGTCAGCTATTTGATTAGCTGTTGCTACATGTTTCACTTCAATCTTGCCTTTTTCATAGCAATCTCTTATGAAATGATACCTGATTTCAATGTGTTTAGTTTTTGAAAACTGAACAGGATTTTGAATGATGCTAATGGCAGATTTGCTGTCTACAAGCAATGGTGTCTTGGTCTCTTTGATTCCATAATCAAGAAGTTGATATTGGAGCCATTGTATCTGTGATGTACAACTTGCAGCTGCAATGTATTCAACTTCAGCAGTTGAAGTTGCAACAGATGTTTGTTTCTTTGATTGCCAGGACACTAGACAGTTTCCCAAGAATTGACAACCACCAGATGTTGATTTTCTTGACATTTTACACCCTGCATAGTCACTATCTGAAAAAGCTGATAACTTGGTATTGCTTGAAGCAGGATACCAAATTCCAAGTGTAGGAGTTCCTTTCAGATATCTGAAGATTCTTTTGACTGCAATAAGGTGTGATTCCCTAGGAGCTAATTGATATCTAGCACAGACACATGTTGAAAACATAATATCTGGTCTAGAAGCAGTTAGATATAAAAGGGAACCTATCATACATCTATACATGGTTTGATCAACCTGTTTTCCTTGATCATCTGGTTCAACTTGTGTGGTTGGTGTCATGGGAGTGGAACATGATTTACAGTCTTGTAAAGAAAATTTGTTTAGTAATTCTTTAACATATTTTGATTGATGTATAAAAGTTCCATTTGATTATTGTTTAATCTGCAGTCCCAGAAAGTACTGCAGTTCTCCCATTGTACTCATTTCAAATTTTGATTGCATGAGTTTCTTAAATTCATCACACAATTTTGTGTTTGTTGAACCAAAAATGATATCATCAACATATATTTGAACAAGTAAGACATGATTTCCAACATGTTTTATGAAAAGAGTTTTATCAATGGCACCTCTTGTGAAGTTATTTTTGAGTAAAAAGGTTGAAAGTGTATCATACCAGGCTCTTGGATCCTGTTTGAGCCCATAAAGAGCTTTGTCTAGTTTGTACACCCACTCAGGATGAGAAGGATCCTCAAACCCAGGTGGCTGACAAACATACACTTCCTCTTTTATCTTTCCATACAAAAATGCACTCTTGACATCCATTTGATAAACTTTTATTTTGTTGGAAATGGCATAGGCCAGAAATAACCTGATGGCTTCAAGCCTTGCAACTGGAGCAAAGGTTTCATCATAGTCAATTCCTTCTTCTTGAGAGTAACCTTGTACTACCAGTCTTGCCTTATTCTTGATTATAATACCAGCTTCATCTTGTTTGTTCCTGAAAACCCATCTTGTGCCAATTGGTTGCTTGTTTGGTGGTAGGGGACAGATTTCCCATACCTGTTGCTTGTTGAATTGAAGCAATTCATCTTGCATTGCCTGCACCCAATTGTTGTCTTTGAGGGCTTCTTGGTACTTCTTTGGTTCCAACTGTGAAATAAATGCTGAGAATAGACAAAAGTTGGAAAGCTGATTTCTTGTAAGAACACCTGATGCAATATCACCCATGATTTGATCAAGTGGATGGTCTTTGTGTTCGATCAGTTGTTGTAAACCACTGACAGGTGTTGGTGGCTCATGTTCTTCAAACAAACTACTGAGGTCTATTATATCTGGTTCAGCAGTTTCAGTGTCTTCAGTAGTTGCAGGTGCTGAAGCAGATGTTTGAGTTTGTCCTTCAATATTTGTTGAATCGGAAGTTTGTGAAACTTCTGATGGTTTTGAAGTTGACTTAATGACTGTTTGAGGAGACCATGGTGCTGGATCCTCATCATCAAACCTTTGATCACCATAATAAGTAGGTTTGGATGAAGTGACAGTCTTTTCAGGTTCAAAATGGAAGTTGTCAAGGTCAAAGAGTTTAGCAGGATGTGCTGGAATGAGAGTGTGTTTTGACTCATTGAACTTGACATTCAGTGTTTCTTCTACTATCCTGGTTCTTGAGTTAAAAACCTTGTAGGCTTTTCTAGTTGATGAATAACCAAGAAAGTAACCTGAGTCAACTTTGGTAGCAAACTTTGAAATAGATTCCTTGATGTTCAAGATGAAACATTGACACCCAAAAGCCCTGAAAAAGGAGATAAGGGGCTTCATGCCATGAAGAACTTCATAGGCAGTCTTTGAATGTCTCTTGACAATAAGAACTCTATTTTGAACATAACATGATCTGTTAACTGCTTCTGCCCAAAAGTATAAAGGTAGGCCAGAATCAGCTAACATTGTTCTTGCTCCTTCTATTAAAGTTCTTTTCTTCCTTTCTACCACACCATTTTGTTCAGGAGTTCTAGCAACACTGAATCGTCTAATAATCCCTTTAGACAAACAGAATTCATCCAGAGTTTTGTTCCTGAAATCTGTCCCATTATCACTTCTAATGGTTTTGACAGGTAGAGAGTATTGCTTCTCTACTTGTAGAATGAAGAACTTGATGATTTCAGCAGCCTCATCCTTGGAATATAAGAAGAATACCCATGTAAATCTTGAGTAGTCATCAATGATGACTAAGCAGTACTTCTTTTTACCAAGGCTCGTGATTTTTACAGGCCCAAATAAGTCCATATGGAGTAGTTGAAGACATGCAGTTGTTTTTTATTCTTCAATAGACTTATAGGAGGACTTATGCTGTTTACCCTTTAAACAGGATACACAGTGTTCTTGACACTGGTATACTTTTAAGGGTAGACCTCTGACCAAGCCCATTTTTGTGACTTTATTTATGGTTTTAAAGTTCACATGGCCAAATCTCCTGTGCCAGAGATCAGTTTCTGAAGTTGATGCCCTTGAGAAGAAACAGGCAGTGTTGTTAGTACTTTGTCTTTTTCAATGTCCACTGCATAGACATTGCCACATCTTTTGGCTATTAACAAAGTATGATCTTCAATGATCTTCTCTATCAACTTCTGGCCTTCTGGTGATATGATCTTGCATGCTGTCTTTGTGAAAAAGGAAGAATATCCTTTATCACACATTTGTGACACACTCAGCAAGTTGTACTCAAGGTTTTCAACCAGATTGACCTTGTCAAACTGTATTTTGCCAGAGGAGACATTGCCATGTCCTAGCACATATCCCCTAGCATTGTTCCCAAAGGATACAGATCCATCTCTTTGACTGATAAAATTGTTTATCAGGTATCTGCATCCTGTCATGTGCATTGAGCCTCCACTGTCTACATACCAAATGCAATTTAAGCCTCTGGAAACTCTCTACATAAGATAGCAAATCAGTTAGAATTAGGAACCCAAGCCAGTTTGGCTTTGGGTTTGCTCTTGAGAACATTTACAGTTTGTTCTTGACCAAGTTTAGAAATCCATGTCTTTTTGGCAATGGATTTTGCATTAAGAACAATGGTGGTATCCTTTTGAGGACCACCATCAACTTTGGTCATCAGTAGTTGTACCAAGTTCATAAGATCTTTAATCTCAGCAGTTTGTGAAACTGCTGATGATTCAGATCTAACTACTGACAGAGAATTTTGAGAAAAAGACTTTTGTTGAGATTTTGTCTTTTTCTGAGAAAAGGTTTTTGTTGGTTGTTGTTTCTTGGGAGAAAAAGTTTTTACATAATCATTTTTTATTTGTTTTCCCACAACCAGTTGTTGATTTTTCTTGTTGAACTGAATACCTTTTCTATATCTGCAAAATTCTGTTTTGTGGTTGAACAGACCACAAATTTCACATTCTTTTGTCTTTTCTTTCAAAGACAAGTCTCTGACTGTTTTGATTGGTTTTAGGTCATCAGTAGTTTTCAGGTTCTCAACTCCTGATGTAGTTGAAACTACTGATGGCTTAAAGTCAGATTTAATCAGTACTTCTGAAGAACTTTCTTTGTGTGACATTAGAAAGTTTTCATGGAAAGATGTGCATTCTTCCTCTTCAGAAGTTTCACCTGAAACAATTTTTCTCCCATCTTCAGTAGTTTTGGGAGAGAAATCTGTTGGTGTTTCAGTGTGATTGTACCCTATGCCAAACCTAACATTTGAAGCACTTTGTTTGTTTAGCAATAAATGGTACCCCTTACAAGATTCCACCCATTTTTCACATGTAACCTTGGTGTCAGCAAGCTCTTGTCTGACATTTCCTAGGTCATTTATCATGATTTTAATTTGTGCTTGGGTTTCAATAGCAGAGTTAGTTAATTTAGAAACTTCTTTTGTTTTTGCAGAAAGTTTTCTTTCTAAATCACATTTCATCTGAGTGAATTTTCTCTCAGAATCATTTGCTTTTCCTTGTAAGTGCACATTTGTCTCTCTTATGAGAGCAAAAGATTCTTTGCATGAATTTGAACATAATTTTGTCAAAGATTCTTTTGATACCTGTGACAAGGCAGATTTTGAGGAGCATCCCTCAAATGCCATTAAGGCAAAGTTCTTTCTACCATTGTCATGCTCTCCCCAGTTGATGTTAAACATTTTGTTGTCTGCATCAGGATTGCACTCTGTGGTGTCAAAAGGAAGACTGCTCCAGTCAACATACCCTGAAGTAAATAAACTTTGTTGAGAGGGTTGTTGTTGCTGTGGAGTTTGTTGAGCAGCTGGAAAGGGAGGGATTGATTGTTGGCTCTGCATCTGTTGAGCAGGCATCTGTACATATTGTACTTGTGGCACATATTGGTGTTGTGGAGCTTGTGCCTGTACAAAATGTGCACTCCCTTATGTTCCATTATTCCTATTATAATTGGGGTTAAAATTGTTTCCAGACTGAGATTGGTTAAAGCCAGAGCTTCTACATTCTCTAGCAAAGTGTCCCAACTTTTGACACTTGTGACATCTAAGTTTAGATTTGTCAAAACCATTTTTTGTAGAACTGTTAAGTCCTGGAAACTTCCTTCCTGACCTTTTGTAAAATTTATTTGTTTTTAAACTTAACATGGCCAGTTGGTGCAAAATATCCATTTCTTCTAGGTCATCACTGCTGAAACTATTTAAATCATCCATGATAAAACACATGTTATCAGCAGTTTGACCAAAGTCATTATTGTCATAACCAGGGAATGATCTTTCAGATGAGATCCCAGCAGTTATGTCAATGTGGTCAAAAGATCCAAAACTATTTTAACAAGTTGGTGAGTCTTGTCCCAATAGTGCTGTACTACCTGGTAGATAGTCATCAGCAGTTTTGCCAGAATTTTGTAACTTTTTCTTTTGATCAATTTCTCTCTCAAAAGTAAGTAATCTCCCATGAAGTTTTGTAAGAGTGAGGGAGCTAAAGTCTGGTGAAGATCTTAAGACTATTGAGTATGTTTCCCATTTATCAGGTAAAGACCTTAAAAATCTATGAAGCATAGATACAGTTGTGTAGGTCTGACCATTTAGCTTTAGCTCAGATATTAATGAGGAAAATCTTTCAAATTGTTGTGTTAAAGTTTCCCCATTAATGTTAGCAAAAGTTTCATATTGTTGAGCCAAGATTTCTCTGGTGTTGGCAATCACCTCTTCAGTTCCTCCAAAATGTTCTTTTAGGCAGTCCCAAAGCTCTTTGGCACTATCGCAATGTAATAGGCCATAGTAGATTTCATTTGGGAGTGCCATTGCCAACATAGAGAAAGCTTTTGCATCAAGCTCAAGTTTTAGGAAATCATCATCAGTATAGTCTTTTGGTTCTTTTGGAATCTCTTCCTTAGTTTCAAGATTTATATTTACTGGTTTATGAGGACCATATATCACAGATCTCCAACAACCTGTGTTGGTCTGTGATAAGGTATGTGCCATTCTCTTTTGCCATACGTTATATTCATTTCTTACAAGCATGGCAGGTTTAGTGGCAGAACCAGTATTATGAGGATCCATTTTAAAGAGTATTGATTTGTCAAATATCTCTTAAAGTGATGGATGTTGATAAAAGTGAGCTTATAATCCTTTTATTGAATATCAATAAGAGCCTGTGTCTGATTCTCAATGTGTTAGATTGATATGTGATCAGATAAAACAGTGCTCTGATACCAATTGTTGGATCAGTATATTGCTCTTTTGTTTGAACTTGCTAGTTGACACTTAAGTGTTTAGCAAGTTCTTGATGAGCGATAGCATAGCGGAATGTTATAAGTTTAAAGCTACACTTATCAACAGGAGTTATTACTCCCCCTGGATTCAAGAACTAATAAATGATAAGTGTTTATTGAGAATCTAAGTATTGAATGAGAATGAAACACTTTGACAGATTCTCAATAAACACAAAATGGAAATAACAATAATAAGTGTTGAAGGATTTCTGTATTAAAATCAATATCTAAAACAGAGGGATGAATCCTTCTATTTATAGACTTTACAAATACATGTACCTTGCCAAAAGCAAGTTCAGAAACAAGTTGCAGTCTTGGAACTTGTACATAAAGCAAAGAGAAATATTAAAGTAATAAACTACTGATACAAAAAGGCGGTGGAAAAGATCTTCATGTAAGTGCTGATGAATGACAAACTACTGATGAGTAGTTTGTCTTCAGTAGTTCTTCAGTAGAAGTGTCTGGTTTGAACTTCAGAACTTCTGATGACTTTTCATCTTCAGCACTTCTGAATCTCTTCTTCAGCAGTTTGATCCTTCTTCTTCAGCAGTTCTATACTTAGAATATTTTGACAGAAGTGAATTAGACTAAGGTTTGCAAAAGTGGTTTCACCAATCCTTTTTGTCCTAACACATCAAAAACCATTGTTCTTTGAAAACAGAAAAATTTTGATAAAAAATGAGTCCAAATCAGCTCAATTACTATCAATTCGTAGTTGTTTGATCCTTATGGCTCTGATACCACTTTTTATGAGGATCGAATTGTCAAAAACAATAGGTTTGATCAAACAAGTCTACCAATTCAGGTGCGGAATCCCTGAATCAGTTACGAAATGATAATAAAAACATCAAAACACACAAATCACTTTAAACATTTCATTTCATTCATAAACATTCTTGATTAAACTTACAAAAACGTGTTTACAATGAAATAAACAAAGTTCAGACTCAAACAAAACCCTAGGGAGAAAACCAGATTGAAGGAGGGAAACAAATGACCAAAACTTAACTTGAGAATGAAAATCTACATATATATAGCCTTCACATTCGCCCACCCCCCCCCCCCCCCCCCGGTAAGGGTCGAATGTGCAGGTTCGCCCCTTTTGTTTAGGCAAATCAGCACATTTCCCTACAAAAGTTTCCTTCGACCAGAATCTTCAACCTTCGACCTATTTAATCACCTTCGACCCTTTATATCCCACATTCGACCAGAATCTTCTACGTTTTTGGTAAAACAGAATTGTGTGTGCAATCCAATAGCACTAGTCCCAAAACGTGTATCAACATGTGTTATTGATGCTGGCGGTGGTGAATGCCATGAATGAAGGAAGTAATGCAGCAACAACAAATCTTGCCTATAGAAGGCCTTGGATTATGATATTAATGTCAATGATGATGAGGATCTTCACTTCCTTAAATCCCCAATTTAGCACCTATAAGGAAAAAAAAATTAGCATCTTATCTGATTTTTAACAAAATAAAATAATTAAAACATTCTATTAGAAAAGCTATAACTTGCATGGTTGTTGAAAAAAAAAAAAGATCCTATGAATTTTACTAACATTAGTACATTACTCAACTGACACTCTTGTAAATTTCTTTGGTGTAAACGACACATAGTGGCTCGAGAGCTACTCGTGATCGGCTCGGTAAAAAGCTCGAACGAGTTGAGCCTTAACGAGCGCGAGTTCGAGTTCAAGTCTGAAATATGACTCGTTTAGTTATCGAGCCCGAGCTTGAGCCTTACATGCGAAGCTCGTTTAGGCTCACGAGCCTAAACGAGCCCAAACAAACATTATATATATTTTATATATATGCGATTTTGTTCATTGAACATGTTCAATGTTAATTAATAATATTGGTGAGCTCGAGCCGGGCTTTTGCTCGTTTAAGCTATTGAAGCAAGCTCGAGCCGAGCTTTTAGGTCGTTTAAAATTAATTTTAAATTACCTCAAGCCAAGCTCGAGCTCTTAGGTCTTAGTTTCGAGCCGAGCTCATGTTCAGAATAGTAGGCTTGAACCGAGCCGAGCTCGAGCCTACTCAAGCTTGGGCTTGGCTCGGCTTGTTTACACCCCTATTTATTTGCATCTTATATAGGTCAAGTCAACTACAACATGAATGGAAGGAGGCTAAAAGAGGTAAGCATCTAAGATGCAAGGGACACCCTATACCAATAAAGCAAATAACCACTTACAACATGACTATACAACATGACTAACCAGATCAAACATCACTCCTTCCTGATGATGTCAAAGAACGAGACATCATCACAATAACTTCGCACCTATCCCAAAATTCAAAGGTTAGTTACCAACAATAACACTACACTTGACAAAGTGTAAGCATGTTTTAAAATTTTGGCAGCCCAATTGATCGATTAGACTACTTCTATACATTAGCTTACGTTCACTTATTGTATGTGGTGTCTAAGGGTTGTTTGAGTGTTTATTTGAAGGTTTCGCTTTTATCTTTAAATAGATAATTAAGTTAAATTTCAATGAAATGGATAACAAATATTTCACTTAAATTGATGGAAAAAGTTGTTGAAGTATGTCGTGTTTTAGTTTAGGGAATATTCCATTTGCATACTACTTTCGGCTCAAGTGTGTTATCTTTAGTATGTATTTTGTGTCCACGAGATCCATAGTACTTAATTATATATATGTTAGTTCATGGATAGTTTAATTGTCCTCGGTTCATTCTTTTATTTCCTTTCGTGGGTTTTAGTCTGCTGCTTTGATTTTTAAAGTAGATAATGTGCCCTTAATCATCCTTTCTAAAATAGTATATAAATTTGTTATTTGTATAGGTATGATGACCTTTTGATAGTATGATGTCCGCCACAAAGCAAAGGTACACATATTAGTTTATTCTTATATACTAAACGTGCACATGGTTTAAAATAGGAGTTCGAGTGGCCAGTCGTTTTACATGTATTGTATGAACAGTGGGTGCCAAACGCCTTTTAGAACCAAGCATGTAAAATATTTAATATATTTTTAGAACCTTTTAGAACCAAGTTATTACGGTGTGTCATCTTGATCATCTTACACAACAACTCAACCTCTACTAGAAGCTTCTAGCTATTATGGAACATCATCGGTGAGTATGTGACTCAAGCCTCATCAAGTTCAAGTTCAAGTCCGACCGTGTTAGAAACTTCTAACATGAACAATGTGACTGTAGAAGTGGCACAACAACACATTGCTTTGGTTTCAGCAATGTTCGCTTCTTACAATGGACTAGTAGCTAGTCAGATCGATAACAACAATCTGACAAATGAGGATTATGCCCAAATTGATATTGAAGAGATGGAATTGATTGACATTCAATGGGCGTTTGCAAGTGTTATGAGGAGAGCAAAAGATTTTATTGAGAAGACTGGTAGAACCGATCTTGCTACTTCACTCAACACTACCTTTGGATTCAACAAAGCCAAGGTTGCGTGTTTCAACTATAGGACTAGAGGACATTTTGCTCGAGAGTGTCCCCAACCTAAACAACAAGGCAACTGAAACCCATTCAACTCTAATTACCAAAACCAAGTTACTTTCCAAAGTCAAAACAACAACAACAACTATCAGAACCAAAACAATTACCAAAACCGACAAAACACCTCCCAAAATACCACTCAAACCTAAACAACACCAAACCAAACCAGAACCATTGTTCCTGTTTCTACACAAACACTCAACAACAAAATGAGAATCAGGCTATGGTGATTCAAAAGGAAGAAGGTTTTGATTGGAATACCATGCAACTTGGTGTTGATGACAATGCGAGTGGAAATGTTGCATGTTTTGCTCAAGAAGTGGAAATAGAGGAGTCGGTGACAGTTGAGGGGTTGAAAAAAGAGAAATTTTCTGAGAAGGTTGTGATTGAAGAGACTATTGAGGAGGCGGTTATTGAAGTTGTATCTGAGAAGGTTGAGAAACCGGTCTGTGAAGAAGCAGTTTCAGAAACTATTATTGATTCTATTGCTGAGGTTTCTGATGATCGAGAATCTGTTTATTTTGACTCTGAGAGCGAATCGGATTCTAAGGCTAAAGTGAATTCGCTTAATGATGATATTGACCAACTTCTTGCTGAAGCAGACTTTCTGATGACAAAAAATTCCTGCATGGTGGATAACGCTTTCACTGAAGTAGATTACTCCAAGTTCTTCGCTGGGAAGGAAGCTCATTTTGCTTTGATGGCCATGACAGATCCTCCAAAACCAGTAAGTTCTAATTCTTTTGATAAATATTGTGGTAAATGTGATAGACTTGAGGACGAGGTTAAGCACTTAAAGTACAAACTGGAAAGTGCTAAAACCATCATCGAGTCGTATCGAAAAGGTGAGATAGATTCTAACAAAACTTTAGAAAGATATAAGAAAGATGTTTCAGAATTAACAAAAACTCTTTCACATAAACAAATAGCCATGAACAATTACATAAACGAAATTGAAGAAACCAAACTCGAAATAGCTAAAATCAAATGTTTTTCTAAAAAAGTGAACAAAAAGTTAGAGAGTTACATGAATGTGTCCTATGTGTTAGACCATATTGTTGAGGAACCAGTGAAAGAAGAGGTTCAATCCAATGTGAATTACAAATCTGTTCCTTGCCCGGTGTTATCTGAAAACCATAATCTTGATTCTGTGACACCAGAGTGTTCAGATAAATCGGATTCCACATCAGAGAACGAATCAAACACTTCTATTGTTGGTGATCCAAATTCTGATGTGAGACCGATTTTGGGATTGAATGATGAGGGAGTTATTGCTGTGACTGAAGACTCTGATTCTGAGAATGAGGAACCTAGGAAGAATGTAGACATTCCTTTGGAAAATCACATTCGAACTAATGAGTGTTTATCAACACCTAAGGTTCAACATCCTCCAAAAGTTGTGAACAAACATAATCAGTCTGTTAAGCAATCTGAGAAAAATGAGTCTAGTGACAAACCTGTGAAAGTATTTTATCGGATGGTAGGATCTGATAAAATAATTTCTGATGGTGAGTATCCAATGCAGTTCTCAAACTATTCTAAAATTGATAAATTTTTGCAAGAAAGTACAATTTGGTTTCCAAAACATGAACGGACAAATGATATTCCACTTGAATTGATTAAGCGACTGTATGGTGATAACTCTAAACCACCAAAGGTTCATGTCAGTGAGTTTGTCAAACCAAAGAACAGGGTTAATGGATTTTTTGAACCGGCTTACTCAATGGAGCCCGCTCCTGAGTGTTTAAGGAGAAAGTGTATTGATGAACAATACCCGGTGAAATCATTCGCTAACCATCATGACAAAAACTCATTTTAAGTGTACCGTGCCTGTTACAAGTGTGGAGAGAGAGGGCATTTACTTTCTCACTGCCCATACGTGCGACACAAGAGGCATGAGGTTGAGATCAGACAGCACCAGATGAATTCGGTTGTTGGTTATCCACAAAGACAGTCTTTTCCTCAAAGACAATTTTATCCTCAAAGACAACCATTTTATTCTCAAAAATTGTTTTTATCCAAAAAGAGGAAACCAACCGATTATCTATGACAATCGCAACCGAATTGCTTTGGAGAAGAAACTGAAGAAACCGATGGTGAACACGGCTAAGGAGAAATAATCTGTCACACCCTCAAAGTCCACATGCAGGGTTTTACCGCGAGGAGCGTGACAAACCAGGATCCAAGTTAACGGTCTTAACAAACGTAAACTGCCCATTAAGTTTTCAAAATCTATCCACCACAGCGGAAGCGTAAAACTTTATTACAAACTAAAAGTAAAACATAAAAGTCTGAAAGTGCTAAATAACGTGCAAGTGGATCCTAGACGTCGTGAGACTCCGTGCGCCTAGACTCGATGCTGCTACCTCAGCGACCTGAGAAAACATGCCAAAAAGATGTCAACATAAAATGCTAGTGAGTTCATAGGTTTTATAATAAGCGTTTCGTTAATCCTTTGAAAACCGTTACCGTTACTACTATGCTGTGTGAACCCTAGCTAGGCGTTAAGTTAATTACTACTACGGTTGAAACCATTGCTGATTGTGTTTGTTACTGTATGGTACCCCTCAGACTACCGTCATCCCCGGTAGGCCCTGTGTGTTTGAGACAATATGTACTTGCCCGGCCTCCAGCCGTCGAGTGGGGTTTGTCAGGCCCAATAACGTTATCCATATTTTCCCGCTACATACCTGTATTAGTGGTTTCTATGGGATTTAGATGAGCCGTATAGTAATATAATGACCGCCATAGTATAACTTGAAATCATGTGTTAAAAATGTGTAAGCATGTTTTGTAACGTTCCATATTTTTTTTTCATTTATTCGTAATCATTATTTAATAAAATACTTTGAATCTTGACGTTTTAACGTAATTTTAAAAAAATTTCGTAACATTTTCATATCATAATTATAATATATATATTAGATAATGTGGTTTATATAAATGGCCTAAAAAAATAAAAAAAAATAAACGTTTGAAACAAGGATTGAAACGGGTCCCAAACCGGTTCGACCTTATCATACAACACAAACACCACTAGACCAACTTCTTTGTTTTGTTATCAATTTGGCAGGAATAATACATAACTTAACTCGACTTCAAGACCCACCAACACCTTTGATTCAAATTCACGCGCCTTGGCTCAAATTTGGAAACAAACTTTATTGATTCGCGACCAACCATCATTCTCGGCCAAAATCCAACTCATAATAGCGTGTTTTGACTGTCAATTTACCGATTTAAAGCTATTGAAAAACCTTCCTAAAACACAATTATTGGATTCGTATTCATAGTCCATGTTAATTCAATTAAACTCGCACACAGACTCTATGAGGGCCGATTAAAATAAACCCTATATCAAAACCACCTTACAATCCCTAAAACTTTCTGAATTGAAGCATTTTTGGCTGCAACTTGGTGCTCGATCTTCATAATCAATTGGTACACTTTAACCTTCAATTTTTCTTGTTGTTGAGTCAACATATGATAACGATTAAAAGCCCTAAAGTTAATTTTATTATTGAAGTCGTTTTCTGGGTCAATTGGTAGGCTTTGTACCTAGGGTTTATATATACGAATTTGGGGATAATCGTTATTGTTTGCTTAAACAATTTTGTTTCAAAATCTAAAACAAAAAAGTCATCCAGACCAGTTGGTCTGGGGCGTTTCTACACATCATGAGGTCTCAGGTTCGAGCCCCTTAAGGGCCGAATCTGTGTATTTTTTGAGTTTTAATTCCAGTTTTTTTTTTTTGTATAAATAATATCTTATATAAATACAATTAATTATTAAAAATAACAAACATAGTCCAAAGTTTTTATAAAAATTATCATAGCTTCACAAAACTCTAAGGTTTATGTTTGTAATTTCATTTTTCTGAAAAATATTTATTTATTATTTTTAAGGTATTTATTTTGTTTAAACCATAATTAATTCGTAGAAAATTCATTTCTAATCATTTTAATACCAAATTTGGACCTGTTGGCATTCCACTTAAACGTTTACATAGGGACCTACTTGGACCTGTGAAGCTGTAGATACATATGTGTGGCTATCGCTTTGGAATAATCAAGTTTTGGCATTTATTATTGATGATATGAAGACTTTGAAGTGCATTCGACAAGTCGGTGGGTCGAACGAGTTTCATATGGGTCGAGTGAAGATAATTTATATATGTTTGTGTTGGTTCAAGGTCAGTATAGGTCGAATAGGCCCATTCGACCTCTGCAAGGGTCGAATGTAATTGCCTATATAGTTTTGGTTTGTTTTGCAGGTTAGAACGTTTGGTCATTTGTGTGTGTGAAGTGTGTGTTTTGTAAAGAGTGTCTAGAAGGTTCTGATCTAGGTTTTCATTGTAATCTAAACCTTTATTTGTTTAATACCAATTTATTACCAATGAGAATGATTATTAAAATGGATTTCTTTGTGTTCTGATTTGTTGATTATCATTTTGCATGTGATCTAGGGTTTCCGCACCTGGATTACTCTACTTGTGTGATAAACTAGTTGAATTCTTACAATCCGATCCTTTACAAAGTGGTATCAGAGCATTGCTCATTCACACAACTGCAAATTGATAGTTTTCAATCAGATTTTTTCATCAAAAACATCAGAATTTTTGCTGTTTTGCATGAACATTACATGAACATGGAGATTGATTGATTTTGACTTGTTTTTACGGATAAAATCAAAATTTCTTTCATAAAAGTTGATCTCCATCAAATCCGAAGCAAAACCTGATTAATTTCATTGAAATCCGTCAACTTTTGAAAAATTCAGATCAAATTGAGTGATTTTTGAAGAAAAATTGATTTTGAAATGAGTCAGGTCGAATCAAGTGTTTTTGGGTTAAACAAGTGAGATTTTTAGGTCGAACCAAGTGTTTTTGTAGGTCGAATCAGTTGGGATTATAGGTCGAACATGTTATTTTTTCTTCATTCAGAGTGTGTTGTGTCTCATTCGAACCTTTTTAGTTCATTCGACCTTACGTGAGGTCGAACCAGAGTCATTTCAGGGTCGAATCAAGGTTTAGTGTTCCAGTTTCTCATTCGAGTTCATCTTAGGGGTCAAACTAGTTGTTTATATTCCATTGGAACCTTCGATTACCTGGGTTAGGTCTAACCTGATTCTGATTTTCAAGATTTTCTAAGTGTTGATATAAATAGAACATCATGGACGACATTTCAGGATTTTCAATGACACCTAGACCTACAATGACACAACCACAACAAGTACCTACTAATCCTTAGGCAGTTGCAGCACAGAAGATTAACACACAACCACCACAGATGCCGAATTACCTTGCCATATCAAGTTCAACACAACCGACTGTTACTCGTCCTCAACAACAAATGCCAGACTATTGGGGAGTCGCAGCAGCAACGGTAACTTAGAGTCAGACTTCAAATGCGATTACTACTTTGATTAACGACTTATCATCAGGTAGTGGTAATCGTCTGCCAAAGTTGTTGGATATGTCCGAGTATTATCAATGGCAAAGTGTTGGGTCTGCTGACCTGGAGAAGAACAGATGATTCAAAAGCCAAAATATTCTACCCAGTTGATCCATATCAATAAACAGCATTTACAACATATTCCTCCCAAAAGACTGTTGACCCTAACAACTGTTCTACCCAAACAACTGCTGTGACAACTGCTGCTACAAAGGACTGTTGGATAACAACTGATAGAGAACAACTGCTGAACAAAGGTCTGCTGATCAAGTACTGAAGACTAAAGGTCTGTTGTTGCCAACAGCACTTAGGCTCCAACAGACGATACAAGACCATCAGAGTTTTCCTCAACAGCAGTTTACCCTTTAGTGTTTTACAATGTAACAGTAGTTAGAATATAGCAGATGTTTTATGTTGTTATTTTGTTAGAGGTCATTGTCTTAGGTGACGTCAGCTTAGATCATCAGTGGTTTAGATTTGTCTATAAATAGAACAGTGCTTGTAGTGTTCTATTCATCACTCACAACATTCTCTCAGACAAACAATCACAGGGTGATCAGGCTGAGGGGGAGTACGTGTAATTGATTGTAATCATTCAATATAATGAAAGCATTCGATCAAAAAACATTTACTCTCTTGTTTTGATTATAGTTTATTATTCCGCTGCACTTTCCATTTATATTCACTTCATTCTTCTCATCCCTACTTAAACAAATCAAAACAATCAAACTCAGATCCTAACAATTCGTATCAGAGCTTGGTCAATTAAATTCGATCTAACCAATCAATTTAATATAAATAGATCAGCTCACAATTATTGATATCGTTTGTTTGTCGCATTGAAAACAGAGTAATTGTTTATTTTCGATTCAACCGTTTATAAACAGACTTTGTTTTTTGAAAAATTAGAGAATGGCTTCAATCAATCACGATCCACACAACACTGGCACGAACAACAAGCCACAGATGCTTGTCAGATCTAAATACAATATCTGGCAACGTCGGATGAGCCATGTTCTAGCTCAACAGAACACCGGGTGTTGGAAGTCGGTTATCTTCGGACCACATGTTCCGATGGTGCCGAGTACCGAAGATCCCAAGGTTCAAGAGCCAAAGAAATTAGAAAACTACTCCGAGCAGGATTTTCAAAAAATTGAGTTAGATGCTAAGGCCTTCAGTATTGTGGCCATGGCTCTACCAAATGATATCTATGTTGGGCTGTTACACTGTAATAGTGCAAAGGAGTTGTGGGATGCACTCAAAGAACAATTTGGTGGGACCGAAAAGGTTATTGAAAACAACCATGAAATACTTAACCAACAATATGAAACATTCAGTCATGTTAAGGGAGAGTCATTAACTCAACAATTTGAAAGGTTTAACTGTCTCACTAGTGAACTAAAACTGGTTGGTTTAACTTACCCTCATTCAACTTTGAACCATAGGTTTTTAAGATCACTACCAGATAAATGGGACACTATTGCTATAGTTATGAGAAACTCAATTGGATTTAAGGACCTATCACTGACCCAGCTTCATGGTAAGCTCTTAACCTATGAGAGAGAGCTTAACCAGAAAAAGAAGCTCCAGGACTCTGGAAAAGTGTCTGATGACTATGTTTTTGGTAATACAACACTTTTGGGCCATGATGAGGTGCCTGGTAACAGTAAGGATCAGAGTTATGATCATTTCATTGATATAACTTATGGTTTTAACTCAGGTTTTAACTCTGATCATTTCATTGATATAACTTATGGTTTTAACTCAGGTTTTAACTCTGATTCTTATTCAAATCAAAGGCCTCAGACCAACACTTATCAAAATTCCTATAATACCCCTAGACCAAATGTGCAAAACACTGCTCATTTTGCACAGTCCTCAAACACTGTTCCTGTCCAGTTTGTCGAAACCACTGTTCCTCAGATCCACTATGTGCAAACCCCTGTTGCTCAGCACCAGTCCAAATGACTGCTGCTCCACCCTCTGCCCCTGCAGAGACCAGTCAACAGAGTTTTTTTACATAAGGCTTTGTTGATTGGAGCAGTCTACCAGATGAGTTGACAGATGAAAATTTTGCATTAGTTGCCAAAGCTGAAAATGAACCAGAAAATTTTTGTTTCATGGCTGTGGTAGAAGAAATTGAATCTGAGGAGGTCGTAACTGAATCTGTTGTTATGACTGATGATATTATTGATGAGGTAGTTGCAGGTGAAAAATCTGAAGAAGAGGTTGTGAATCTCTCAGATCCATGGGGTGCATCTGATGATTGTGAGTGCAAGTGTAATTGTGCATTGATGGCTGCTGCTAAGGTATCTCCTCAAATTCTAAAAGATTTGTGTTCAAACAAATGTGTAATAGCATTTGCTAACATTAAAGAGGTGAATGAAAACCTTAGAAAGAAAATTTTAGATGATGAAGTTCAATTTGAAAAACTTTCAAAGGAGTTAAAATCAAAATTGGCTGAAAAAGAATCTGAAATAGGCAGCTTAAAACATGAAGCAACAATAACCAAAGACCAGCTCCAAACTATGATAACCAAATATCATAGTTGTGAAAATGAGCTTGAATCCACCCAAGTTGAATGTCAGAAATGGGTGGAATCATCCAAAGGTTTTGAGATGCTCCTCAACAAACATACCAAAAGTCATGTGAAGTTT
This sequence comes from Ambrosia trifida, assembly GCA_028751855.1. Taxonomy (NCBI): domain Eukaryota; kingdom Viridiplantae; phylum Streptophyta; class Magnoliopsida; order Asterales; family Asteraceae; genus Ambrosia; species Ambrosia trifida. The sequence continues at coordinate 54,890,885 of CM054128.1, read as the reverse complement.
GGCTTTGGTTATAAAACCACTGTTCAAGCTTTTGAAAACCCTGACAAAAGGGATCAAAAGTTAGTTGAGGTAGTACCAACTAATTTGAAGGGTCAAGAGATTAAAATCACTGAACCTAATGGTAAGAAAATTGTTCTTGAAAAACCAGAAGGTCCCTCATCATTTACTGAAATTGAAAAATATGAATTTAAACCTACTTGGTCTGATGAGTGTGATACTCTTGAAAACTTCAAACCAGTTGATTTTAAAACTCCTGATGGTAAGAAAGCACCACAGGCAAAAATCATTCCCTTGAAAGACCTTCCAGCAGATGTTCAAACATCTGTTGAAAAGAAGGTTGAAAAAGGGAAAAAGAAAGAAAATACTGTACACTTGTTTTGTGATTTCTGTGAAAAGAAGAATCATGTCACTAAAAACTGTTTTCTTCTAAAAGCATATGACATCAACAAAGGAACAAGTGTGTGTGATTCTAAGACCACATGCTCAATATGTGGTAAAAAGAATCACAAAACCAAAGAGTGTCTCTATCTCAAAAATTTGATGTCGAAATACAAGAGTACAAGGCTAAAACTCTGACAAGTCAAGTGGTGAGTACTTCAAAAGGAAACCCCAAACAGACTTTTTCTCCAGTCCAAACATCTGTTACCAAAAGTCTTGAAACATCTGTTTCCAAGAATGTCCAAGTGACAGATGCTCCACCCACCAACAAGTACCCAAGAGGATATGGACAACCACCTTGTCATAATCTGCCACATGTTTATGAGGAACCCAAAAGGCCCTCTAAACCAAAAGTGAACAGAAATCCTTATGGTTACTATCATTTGTCAGGAAGTGATCAAACATTTGTTGCACCAAGTGTTGACATTCAAGCACTAGCAAATGGCCAGCAACAGCTGTTGAACTTGGTTCAAAAACTAGTTCAAACCACTGATCACCTTCCTAAGCTTGAGGCTGAAAAGTCTGTGGACCCATCCAAAGCCAACCGGGCTATGGACTCTCACCAAAACTAATCCATTACTGATGTGCAGGGAGCTTCTGCATACTTAGATAGCCTTTGGTATGTAGATAGTGGAGGCTCCAGGCACATGACAGGATGTAGATCCCTTCTTCTGGACTTCATAGCTCATGGAGGGGGTGACATATCCTTTGGTAATTATTCAAAAGGTAAGGTGTTGGGTTCAGGGACTGTTCAGGCTGGGAAACTCAAGTTTGAAAATGTCAATCTTATTGATAATCTTAAATTTAATCTTCTTAGTGTATCACAAATGAGTGACAAAGGGTATGGGTCATTCTTCACTAAGAAAACTTGTAAGATTATTGGGCCAGAAGTGGTGAAAAAGATTGATACCATCATTGCTGAGAGCAAAGCACAACTTGTTTCTCATAGGAGTGGCAATGTGTATGTAGTAGATATGTTGAAAGATACTCCTATGGCAAATGTCTGTCTGTTTTCTGTTGCCTCCACCAAGGAGACAGAATTGTGGCATAGGAGATTAGGTCACACAAACCTTCAAACTATCAACTCTTTCTCCAAACAAAGCCTTGTCAGAGGTTTACCATCCAAAGAATTCAAATGTGATGAGCATTGTGTTTCCTTCTTAAAAGGAAAACAACATAAAAGCTCATACAAATCCATTGATGAGTCCAAAACAAGTCATTATCTACAATTGTTGCACATGGACTTGTTTGGCCCAGTTAAAATCATGTGTCTAAGAAGAAAAAGATTTTGTCTTGTCATAGTTGATGATTTTTCTAGGTTTACATGGACTTAGTTTTTACACTCTAAGGATGAGACTGCAGGTATCTTGAAGGACTTTGTCACCAAAGTTGAAAAACAATATGACTTGCCAGTAAAAGTCTTTAGGAGTGACAATGGGACAGAGTTTAAAAATAAGGAGTTGGATGATTTCCGTGTGTCAAAAGGGATTGTGAGGCAATACAGCATCCCAAGAACACCAGAACAAAATAGGGTGGTTGAAAGGAAAAACAGGACCCTCATTAAGGCTGCAAGAACTATGTTAGCAGATTTTGGTTTGCCACTGTCCTTCTGGGCAGAAGCTGTAAACACTGCTTGCTATGTTCAAAACAGAGTTTTAATCAACACAAGACATCAAAAGACTGCTTATGAAATTTTGTTCAAAATCAAACCATCAATCTCATTTTTCAAAATCTTTGGATGCCCATGTTTCATTTTAAATCTAAAAGATTCCATTTCAAAATTTGCAGCCAAAGTAGATTGTGGATATTTTCTGGGATATTCTTCTACTGCCAAGGCCTATAAAGTGTTTAACACAAGGACCAAGACAATTGAAGAAACTTTGAATGTAAAGTTCAATAAACTTTCATCTCTAAAAATCCCAGCAAATCCTGTTGAGTTGTTTTATTTAGATAAATTCAAATTTAAAGATATTACTATCAAAACTAACAATGCAGGTATTTCACAATCTCCACAACAAGATTACAGAACAGATGTTGTGATTCCAAGTCACTATAAAGTCTATCCTGTATTAGAGGAAGCAGCTGTTCAAAACATCTGTCAAAACTCTGTCACAGCTGAGTCAGCCACTGTTGGCTAGTCTTACCCTCAAACCACTGCCTCACCAATTACATCCACTGCTCAATCATCTGTTGACAAAAGTCAAACCTCTGTTGACAAAAGTCAGTCCAGTGTTACACCACTTGGACCCATTCCCCCACTTCCATTCCAAACATCTGTTGGTACTTCAGAAGTGCAAACAGATGTTACATCAACAGAGTCACCAAACCTCTGTCCGTCACCTCAAAATGCCATCATACCATATCAGGGAAATCTAATCTACCTAAGAGCTCATCCACCAGATCAAATCATTGGCAACATCAGAGAGGGTGTGCTCACAAGAAGCCAATCCTCAAACATCAGAGAGGGTGTGCTCACTAAAAGACAACAGTTGGGTAGAAACTATGCAGGTAGAGCTCCTTTAGTTTAAAAGACAACAAGTATGGGAACTTGTACCACCTCCTAAGGATGTTTGTCCAATTGGCACAAAGTGGGTCTTTAAAAACAAAACTGATGAAAGGGGTATAGTTGTCAAGAACAAAGCCAGGCTTGTGGTTCAAGGCTTCAGACAAGAAGAAGGGATAGACTATGATGAAACCTTTGCTCCTGTAGCTAGGCTAGAAGCTATCAGACTCTTCCTAGCCTTTGTTGTCAACCACAACATGAAGGTGTATCAGATGGATATCAAATGTGCATTCCTGTATGGCAAAATTCAGGAGGAGGTCTATGTATGTCAACCACCTGGTTTTGAAGACACATTTCATCCTGATTATGTCTACAAGCTTAACAAAGTTTTGTATGGACTTAAACAAGCACCTAGGGCCTGGTATGAAACTCTTTCCACCTTTCTCTTATCCATTGGTTTCACAAGAGGTAAAATCGATAAAACCTTATTTTTAAAATGGAGAGGGAAAGATTTAATGATTGTTCAAATATATGTGGATGACATCATTTTTGGATCCACATGTAACAAAATGTGTGAAGAGTTTAGGAAACTCATGACAGCAGAGTTTGAAATGAGTGCTATGGGTGAACTTCAGTGCTTCCTTGGTCTCCAAGTAAAGCAACTGCAAAATGGCACATTCATTCATCAAAACAAATATGTAAAAAATTTGCTAACTAGATTTGAGATGAATGACTGTAAGCCATGTAGTACACCCATGAGCACAGCCAAGCTGCTCACTAATGATGACAAGGATGAACTGGTTAATCAAACACATTATAGATGTATGATTGGGTCTTTATTGTACTTAACTGCATCTAGGCCAGACATCATGTTTGCCACTTGTGTTTGTGCAAGATCCCAGGCTTCTCCTAGAAAGTCAAACCTTATTGTTGTGAAAAGGATATTCAGATACCTAAAAGGTGCTCCCACACTTGGTATCTGGTATCCTGCTAATGGAAACATTGAGCTTTCAGGTTATTCAGATAGTGATTTTGCTGGCTGTCACACCACAAGGAAGTCTACATCAGGAGGGTGCCAGTTTCTAGGGAATGCCTTAGTCTCTTGGCAAAGCAAAAAGCAAGCAGCTGTTTCTACTTCAACAGTTGAGGCTGAATACATTGCTGATGCAAGCTGTACAGCCCAACTTATGTGGCTTCAAAATCAACTACTGGATTTTGGGATAACAGCACTTAGAACTCCACTCATGTTGGATAGTCAAGCTGCTGAAAATATCATCAAAAATCCAGTATCTCATTCCACAACAAAGCACATTGACATCAGAAATCATTTTTTCAGAGATAGCTATGAAAAAGGTATGATTTCTCTGCACCATGTTCCAACATAATTGGTATGCTAAACATGGATTAAACAACAAAATGTTTTAAATAAAAACATTAAAATGTTTCAGAAAATCAAAATTCATCCTTAAAAATAGCATTTTGGTTGAAAAATCTGTTAAGGATAAAACAACCACTGTTTCATCCATTCTATCCACTGATAGTTGAAAAATCTGTTTCAAACATCTGATCAGATAAAACAACCACTATTTGGTTGAAAAATCTGTTTCAAACCTCTGATCAGATAAAACAACTGTTTTATTCATATTTCTATATATATTTATATATCCATAAAAAAAAATTAAGTGTTGTTGGCATCAGCACTTTGGCAATACAACAGCTGATTACATCAGACCTTTGACAACAGCTGTATTTCATCAGATGTTTGCCACGTCTGCTCTCAAAAGCAGAGCTTTGGCCACATCAGCGGTTTCACCAGAGCCTATAAAAACCCTGTTTTATCACAACAGTTGTTTTACTAGTCTCATTGTATTCAAAATACTGAAACCGTCTTCTTCAACCTAAAACCCTCACTCTAATTCCTCTCGCTCTCACACTCGAAATCCATTAAAATGGATCTTCAAGCAAAAGCCACCCATAATTATCTTCCATGTCTGGTTAAAACAGATGACAACGTACCATTTCATTCCACCATCGACATCATCCTCAAATCCAAATACCTGACAATCCTAACCGCTGATGCTCCCATTTATCTTGATACCCTCCAAGAATTTTGGTTGAATGCTGAATTTCTTCTTCAAGACAAAAAGCCTACATCCATTATCTCAAAAATTGGAGAGACAAATATTGCCATTACCCCCGAACTCATCTCCAAAACCTTCTCCTTGAACGACCTGTCAGGTAACGACTATTTCCCTAAGGCAGAGCTTCACACAGAATTTCAGGAAAGAGGTTATGATGCACAAATGACTGGATCAACACATTTTCTGACCACCCTGTCCACCCTAGAGAGAGATTTCCAGGCGTTGACTGATACGATGCAACGCACCGTTACACACATGGAGTACCAGGCCCGCGTGATGTGGGCCCGTATTATAGATGCTCAAGACGCACTCGCCGGCTACGCCGACGAGCTTCTCCGCATGGATACCATGCGGGGTATCACTGGAGAGAGCCACTTCACCCACAGGCAGCATTTATACGACCGTATTACGTCCATTAGTCTGAACACCCCTCAGTATCAGTACCCGACACCCCCGCCTCAGTAGTGCAGAGACACGTTAGCTACGCGGATTCATGTAGTATTAGTAGTACCTTTGCATTTTACCTAGCTGGGCGGGTTGTGCCAGCTTATGTTATGATATTTTGTTATATTTCAAACGATGTGTAAGGGATGTTATGACCCATTGTCTTGTTATTGTTGAAACAAATGTTGTACTCGTTTCTTTGAAATTAATGAGAATCATATTATTATTATGGTAAAATATGTTGTTATTACATTATGCATCCTATGATTGTTTATGATGAGTGTTTGCTCTATATCTTGTGATTATGGGATTATATTGTGATGATATGTTATCGATTATATGCGTGGTGGTGTTACTTGTGTGTTGTGCGTGACAATATTTGGATGAATATTCGTCGGAGTAACCTTTAATATTCGTTATTGAAGTTAATGGCACCTGCCATAAGGATTAACTCCAGCCATGAAGGTCTGCTCACGACCCCCGCTAAGCTGGAACAGATGATCTCCGAACGAATCGCAGAGCGATAGTAGAGCGAGATGCTGCAAGCACTGACAGATCAAGAGACTGTACTAGGAGTGATCGTCGTGATCGGGCCCCCATTAGTAAGTGATCTAAAATGAAGTGAAATGTCGGGATGTTGTCTCGATGCTTCTTTCATAAAATAACATATCTTCGTATTATTTCAGAAAATGCTTCTCGAGAGCGTGGGTGCACGTTCAAGGCATTCTTAGACTGCAAGCCCATCAATTTCAATGGGAGTGAAGGCTCTGTTGGCTTAGTTAAGTGGTTTGAGAAGACTGAAGCGGTCATTCGCAACAGTGGTTGCACTCCCAGGCAAACCGTGATGTACTCCACTAACATGTTTCTGGATCATGCTTTGACTTGGCGGAATAGCCAAGTCCAATCTTTGGGTGACGATGCGACATAATCTTTATCCTGGTTAGAGCTGAAAGAACTCACGATCTGTGAGTACTGTCCCGCAAGCGAAATCCAGAAACTTGAATCTGAAATATGGAATCTTACTATGATCGGTTCGGATGTCGCTGGTTAAACGTCTAGATTTCATGATCTCTCCAGATTGGTCCCTCAGTTGGTTACGCTGGAAAATAAGAAGATTTAAAGGTATCTCTTTGGGTTAGCACCCCAGATTCGCAACATGGTCACATCATCAAATCCTACTACCATGTGTGAGGCTATTGACCTTGCCTTGAGTCTCAATGAAGATGCCATCCGTATGGGCACGTTGATAAGAAAGGTTTCTAGTTTGAAGATTGCTGATGTGAAGGGCACTGAGGGAAAGAATGTTGGTTCTGGTTCTGGTTCTACTAAGCGATCGAATCGCTCTGGGTTTGGGAAACGAAAAAGGAATGAGGGAAAGAAGGATGGGTCATTCGGGATTTAGAACAAGAAGGGAAAGGGTATGTTGCTACAGGTTAGTCTAATGAAAGGAAGACGGGAAATCAAGAAAAGAAAAATGAGGTTGCTTGCTGGAAGTGTCGCCGTACGGGGCACAAAGCTAGGGATTGTAGGGTCGGAGTGCCCAAGACTAGGGAAGCAAGGCCATGCTTCGAATGTGGATCTCTTGAGCATTGGAAAAGGGAGTGCCCAAACCTGAACAACCAGGCATGCGAACAGGCATTTGTTAACGGTGTCGGTGATGCACGCGAAGACCCTAACGTGGTCACCGTTATCTTCCCTCTTAACAACCATTATGCTTTGTTTTGTTTTATACTAGTGTCGTTTTAATTTCATAACTGTTGATTTTAAGCGATTACTTGGGTTGAAAACTAGTAAGCTAGATACATCTTACTCTATAGAATTGGCCAATAGTAAAACTATAGAAACGAGTGAAGTGGCGAAGGATTGTAAGTTGGATCTTTGTGGACACGAGTTTAGTTTTGATCTCGTTCCTGGAACTGCTCCTGTAGCGCGATCGCCATATCGCTTAGCACCATCCGAAATGCAAGAACTATCCAATCAATTGCAGGAATTATTGGATAAAGGTTTCATAAGGCCGAGTTTCTCACCTTGGGGAGCTCCTGTCTTATTCATGAAGAAGAAGAAAGATGGCACTTTTCGTATGTGTATCAACTATCGTGAGTTGAAAAAATTAACCATCAAGAATCGTTATCCTCTTCCCAGGATCGATGATTTGTTTGATCAACTCCAAGGTTCTAGCTTTTACTCCAAGATCGATTTACAATTTTGTTACCATTAACTTCATATCCAAGAGGAGGATGTACCAAATACTGCTATTAGAACTCGTTACGGTCATTATGAGTTCTTGGTGATGCCTTTTGGTTTAACCAACGCTCCTGCAGTTTTCATGGACTTAATGAATCGTGTATGTAAGCCTTACTTGGATAAATTCGTGATCATGTTCATTGATGATTTATTGATCTATTCTCGCACCATGAAAGATCATGAAAATCACCTTCGTTTAATTTTGGAGATATTGCGCAAGGAGAAGCTATATGCCAAATTCTCGAAATGTGATTTCTGGATTCGAGAGGTTCACTTCTTAGGCCACGTGGTGAATGAGAAAGGCATACATGTTGATCCCACCAAGATCGAGGCAATCAAAAATTGGGAGGCGCCCAAAACTCTTGCTGAAGTTCGACAATTTATTAGCCTTGCGGGTTACTATAGAAGATTCATCGAGATTTTTTCTAAGATAGCACAGTCCTTGACCATGCTTACCCAAAAGGATAAAAAGTTCAAGTGGACTGAAAAACAAAAGTTCTTCAATTAATTGATCCTAGTCCCTTCTTAAGCTCCTAGGATCTTTATATATGTTAATCGAAGGGGTAGAGGTTTAGTTTTTGTAATTATGCAGGTTGGAGCATTTAGGGTTATGATAATGTTGAAAGTTGAGTAAAACAAGTTTTTTTCTATCACAAACCAGCTATTTATGCTCGGGGAGCCATTTGGGCCACTGGCTCCCACGGAAGCAGCAACCAAAGCGCTGCTTGGCCTGTTTCATGCACGCCTTTTTTTTAAGTTTGTCGCTTCCTTCCTCAAAATTCCATTGTAACTGTTATTTCCAATTAGTGCATTAATTATTTCCTTCCGCTAACATTTTCTATTTTTTGTCAACTTGGTCCTTACGCCAAGTAGGCAGATACAATTATATTTTTTAATGAATTATGTCACACCCTAAAAATCCACTGGGGGATTTTACCGCGAGGCGTGTGACTAACCAGGATCCTCATTACCATTAGTTACACGACACGACTCTAAATGTCAAAAACCATTTAGTTCGTTTAAAAACCAAGGTTTACTCTTTTTGTAAAAAGTATTCAAACAATTGCGGAAGCCTAAATAAAATAATAAACTTAAATCTTGCGCAAAACATTGCGCCTAAAAACCATTGGCAGTAAAATAGATGAAATAGTAGTTTAATGTTCAACGAAAGACTCCATGAATGCATGCCCCAAAGTGTTCCATACCTAGCGACTTGCAAAAGAATGCTAAGTGTGTCAACGTAAAGCTGATGAGTTCATAGTTAAAAGTAACCAAAGGTTAAAGTTGCAACCACTAGTTTCAAACGTATGTCAAGGGTAGCTAACCCATGCTAGGTAACTAAACATGTGGTACCGAAAACTGACAGAAAGTTTGCCTTCCACCAAATTCTATCAACAATGGTAATATGTGGTCAAATGTTTACACATGCGACACAAGCACGATGTGGGGCTGCTGCGCAACCTAATAGTGTTATCAACCAGTTTCTCGTTCGCCTACAAAAATTAATTTGGTATAAAAGTAAGGACTTTGAGCGATAGAGTTGCGTTTAGTTAACAAAGGACATAAAAAGTGTGAAACTAGTAAAACAGATTCACTTATGGAATCCAAGTAGCCCAATCTAGGGATAAAGTGGTCCCTCACAGGATAAGTGGTCCATCCACAGGATACATGCTTTTGAGAAAAAGTAGTGAAACCCACCTTAAGTTACGTCGAGCTTATATCCAAAATCCAAATACGTAATAGTGAATCGTTAACGACTCTTTGTTATAAGTGTTACTCTATGAATACAGTGTATATGCAGTGCACAACAAAACCTGTTTTGTCCATGACATCTATTGTTGTGAAAAGTTTAAGTGACAAAGCGTAACCACATGCAACAAGTGACCTGATGACCTGTTGGTAAATAATACGCTTACATGTTATTACATACGACATACGTGATTCACATAAGTTTACATACAAGTCAAGAAATGTAAGACCCACAAAAACCGGTGTCAAACAGTTGGGTTAATGTTCTCTAATATGCAAAAACATGAGTAAATTTTTCTTTGAAATAGTATGTATACGCAGCGGAAAATCATTTAGAACAAAATCTACAAAAACACATGAAAATATTTATTCAATTGTAACTCAAATCTAAATTTGTCATGAGTAAACAAAAGTTGTCTTCCACTAAAAATGCCTTCAATTTCCGGATAGCTTCTTGCATCGCCAAGCGGTCATCCATCCATCTCTCTTTTGACTTAAAATCAATCTAACGTATGTAAAAGTCAGTTACACTGAGTGAGGTCAAGTTCTTATAAATTTATATAGACAAGTAATTTGTCAAAATAAGTATTAACAAAATACCTCAACCTCAAAGTTAACAATAAGCGCAATCCGCTAATTTGTTTTCCCCAAGCAACAATCAAATTCTAGGATAGGCCTTGTCCGCCAATTTATCTCAAAACTTCAATTATCAAATATAAAGCGCATATTGCCTAAAAACACAAAGTATAATTCAGTCTATTTAAGCCAAACCAAAGTAGAGATTAAAGCAGGCATATCTCACCTCTGTCATAGCTCAGTTTATAAAAATACATATAATATGAACTATGTAACATTAATCCTGACTCAAAACCAAGACCAAAGATTAGAGCAGGCATATCCGACTCTTGTCATAACCCAGTTCGACATATCAGGTAGCTCTCAACATAGTACAACATAAACTAAGCAACAACCATGACACAAAACCAATAACTTAGATCAGAGCAGGCATATCACACTTCTGTCATAGCCTAGTTTATAAGGTCAGGTAGTCGCCAAACACGGTTTATATATATATATATAGGGTAGGGATCATATGAGAACCAACTTTAGGGAGAGAACCAGAGAACCATTGTCAACACAAACAAATAAAAACCTAAAAACCCCACCTCCACCCCCTAAAAACCTAAACCCACCCACCTCACTCCCTAAAAACCTAACCCCCCCCCCCCCCCAATCCCCCACACCGCCCCAACCCCCCCCCCCCCCCCCCCCCATTGTGAAATGCACATGTGCAGCTAACCCCACACCCCCCAAAAACCAAAACGCTCCATCCCATCCCCCCCAAAAAGATACCCCCTCTTTCACCATACCTAAAAACTAAACCTTAAAACTAAACCCATTAAAAAACTTAACTATAACAGTGAAATGCACATGTGCATGTAGTACAATTATCTTATTTTATAGTTTTATATAGAGGTTTTTTTAAGTTTATTCACCAACAATCCCAAAAAACCTATCCTCATTCCCATCATACCTAAAAACTAAACCCTAAAGCTAAACCCATGTAAAAAAAACCTAACTATAATAGTGAAATGCACTTCGCGTTTATTTAAAGATCATTGAATAAATTTTTTTCCACCTTATATATCATATCACGTCCATTTAATGATCATTTCATTATGGCAATTGATAATTTATTCAAAACTGTGCTCTAATAGTGAAATGCACATGTGCATAAGACCTGACGTAATTATGACGTAAAAAGGGCCATTTTTTTGCTTTTTTTTATTTTTTTGTATTTTTTTATTTTTTTGTATTTTTTTATTTTTTTTCAGAAAGATTAACATTAAAAAAACATTTTGGTGTTTTTACTTTTTTTTATTTTTTATTTTTTTAGGTTATATAATTTTTTTATTATTTTTTTTTATTTTTTGGTGGAGGGGTTTTTGTGTTCACACTTGGTTCTTTGGTTCTCTCCCTAAATGGTGGTTCTCAAATGATCCAAATCCTATATATATATATATCTCTCTCTATATATATATATATATAGAGAGAGAGAGAGAGAGAAACACATATAACTCAAACCTATATATACACCTATACATAGGTACATTCATTTTTATATATTGATAAACATATAGAACTATCCAAATTATATTTTATTCTAGTTGCTTTCAAAAATGTAGCTATAAAAACATAAAAAACCTACTTGCGTTTTAAGCCCAGAAAATAAATATTAGAGTAATATGGATTTTGTTCGTACACAAAATCCATATTATAAATACAATAACACATTTAACTAAAACCATATAATAATACGTTATGCGCATTCCACCTATTCACGTTTAATGCCAAAAAAAATAATATATACGAGCTAATATGGTTTTCGTTCGTACACAAAATATTTATAACTTCATAAAAATATTTTGTGACTTTATGAAAATAATCATACTCGTTTAGCATTCATGTTAGCCCAAAATATTTAGAAAAATATTAAATAAAGAGTGGGCACAAGAACTCACAGTTTGAAAAGCTTCCAAATTCAAAAGCTAACTGTCTTGTATCGCTACTCATCGAAACTTGTAACCACGCATACCTGACTAAGGTTCTAAAACTAGAAACGAGAAACCGCGTCATAATGGACCGGTTCGGACCCGAGAAACCAACCCGAGGCCATGCACATTCACCAACCTCCATGCAAGAACCCATGAAAATAAATGCTCCAAGAAACATAGGCACATCCGTATGTCCATGAAATTGTGAATTCATTTACCCATTCAAGACCAATGTTATGATCTTCATAATAAAACCAACATGGCATCCAACCAACCTACATTCCATTTTCAATGACACTCTATTTAATCAATTCAAATCATCCCTTTTTTTTATTATATGCGTGGCCCCTCCCTCCAAAGTCCAAACCATAATCTGTTTCACATACTACATGGTTGTCATTTTTAACCATAAGTCATACAATAATATATACATAACATCCTCAAACCGATTGCTATGCCCAACTAGACGAAATCCTAACAAAATTCCAGCCATCATCTTCACCGTGAACGTACACACCTCCATCGCCTTCGTAGCTGATAGAATGGAAACCTTGCCTCCTCTCTATTCCATATCAACTATTTATAATACAATATTGTTCCGATAATTATGGAAACAGATAAATACAATGAATACAATATTAAATGCGTTGACTATCTATATTATCTCTATTACACCCCCGCAGTCGAAGCGGGAGGAGAGCGAATGCTGAGACTGTCTCTAAAGTCTTCAAATAGTACGCGAGGCAAGCCCTTGGTGAAGATATCTGCAATCTGGTAACGAGTCGGGACATGAAGCACGCGGACATGGCCGCGTTGTACCTGTTCACGAACGAAATGAATGTCTAGCTCAATATGTTTCGTCCGCTGATGTTGTACAGGATTGCCGGACAAGTAAATAGCACTGACGTTGTCACAGTAAACCAAAGTCGCGCGTGTTAACGGATGATGAAGCTCAAGAAGCAGATTTCGAATCCAACATATTTCGGCGAAAACATTTGCAACTCCCCGATATTCCGCTTCTGCACTGGAACGAGAAACCGTGCTTTGACGTTTGGACGACCAAGAAATCAGGCTGTCTCCAAAATAAATGCAGTATCCGCTGGTGGAGCGCCTTGTGTCAGGACACCCGGCCCAATCTGCATCTGTATATGAAACCAAGGACTGCGAAGGAGAGCCGTGAAGTGTGAGACCCAGTGATTGTGTTCCCTTGATATACAGTATAATCCGTTTCAGAGCGTTCCAGTGATCAAGACGAGGCGCGTGCATGTGCATACAGACCTGTTGTACAGCATAAGAGATATCGGGGCGAGTAAATGTAAGGTACTGAAGTGCCCCTGCCAGACTGCGAAATAGTGTAGGATCCGAGAACAGGTCACTCGTGGTGGAATTTAGCTTACCGTTAGTGTCAACTGGAGTGGAGACAGGATTGCACGACTGCATACCGGCACGTGCAATAATCTCAGTCGCATAGGACTGTTGAGAAAGAAACATGGAATCCCGTGAGCGAGTGACAGAGATGCCCAGAAAGAAACTAAGGGGACCCAAATCCTTCATGGCAAATTCAGAGGCAAGCTTAGACATAAGAGAGTGACGGAGCTTGTCAGAGGAGGTGACAAGTAAAATATCATCCACATAAAGAAGTAGATATGCTGTGTGGGTGCCTCGGTTAAAAGTGAAAAGAGATGCATCGCTCTTACTGTGAGAGAACCCGATGGAGAGAACAAAATCCGTGAACCTTTGGTACCATGCACGAGGAGCCTGTTTGAGACCATATAGCGACTTCTTAAGAGAGCACACATAATCTGGAAATCGTTTGTCACGAAAACCCATTGGTTGGTACATATAAACTGTTTCATGGAGATTCCCATGAAGAAAAGCATTGGTAACATCAAGTTGGTGCACCGACCAACGTTTGGAGAGAGCGATAGATTGTACTGTACGAATGGTGGCCGGTTTGACAACCGGACTAAAAGTCTCTCCACAATCAATACCAACCTGTTGCAAACGCCCATCACAAACCAAACGTGCTTTATACCGTTCTAACGACCCATCCAACCTGTACTTATGTTTAAATAGCCACATACTTCTAATAACATTCATGTCTGCATGCCTAGGTACTAATTCCCATGTCCCATTTCTAACAAGTGCATTAAACTCGGTAGTCATGGCGGAATACCATTCCGGTATAGACAAGGCATCGGTTGGGTTTTTAGGGATAGGTAGAATGGTAGGTTTAGTTGTAGTGTTTAGGTTAAAAGGTGTTTTAGGTTTGTGGATGCCGCTCATGGAGCGGGTGTGCATGGTACGTTGAGGGAGTGGGTTTGGTGGCGGGTGTGGTTGAACGGGTGCGGTAGCAGTGGGGTTATTAGTAGAGGAAAGGTTCGTGGGCTGGGATGGTGTGGGCTGGCTGGATGGCGTGGGACTGTGAGAGTTGTGGTGGGTTGTATTGGGGTCGTTAGTGTTGGGCTGAGGTGCATTAGGTGATGGGCCGGTTTGGGGAGGGAGTTGGGTTGGGCCGGTGGGATGAGGCATGTGTGGAGTTAAGTGGTATGGGAATGGGTCAGATAAGAATTCATAGGTAGGGGATGGGCCTATGGTTTGTTTAAAAGGAAAGGTCGTTTCGTCAAAAGCTACGTGTCGTGAAATTTGTATTTGTTTGGTTTTCAAGTCAAGGCACCGGTACCCCCGATGGGTCGGGGGGTAACCGAGAAAGACGCAAGGTTGAGATCGATTCTCGAGTTTATGAATGGTGGTGGAATGAGTAAGTGGGTAGCAGAGACAACCAAAGACACGAAGGTGGTCATATGTGGGAGTGACTTGATAGAGGAGTTTGGTTGGGGTTTTGGTTTTGGTGACCGTGTTGGGAAGTATGTTGATGAGATAAGTGGCGGTTTCAAGGGCAAAATGCCAAAGGTGGGTGGGAAGCAATGCATGGGCCATGATGTGCGAACGACGTTATTTATGGACCGAATTTTACGTTCGGCTTTTCCGTTTTGTGAAGATGTGTAGTGTAACACCCCAACCGATGGCGGAAACATCGGGATGTCACGTATTGATGATTGTTCAGTAGCTCATGGTAAATAATAAATTTCATTAAATAATTTAAGTAAGTTACATACAATTGTTCTAAGAATTTGTACATCAAATTGAATAAAACTATGCAAATATCCTCAAGCATCAATTCAAATCTCCAAGCAAGTAGAACCTGAAACATGTTAAGTTGAAAATGTTTTGGGTCAACAAAAGTTGGTGAGAATTACATAGGTTTTGATAATTGAATATAAATTGTTGTGCAATTCATGTGTCATGGCAATCTAGTCCATATGCAAAAACATACTAGAAGTAAATCGAGTGCATAATCAACCTTGTGACTGTTGTAATTGTGGTACATCCCATACGCTCATGGTTCACTCGTTTATATTGCAGTAACAAACACCCACGTAACCTTTGTAGGAGGCACGTATCCGGGTGGGATTGTCAGTCCAATAGATCTATCAATGTATACCGTTTGGCTGATGAATGTTTATGCTAGAATTGTGCTTACCCTAGTCATGTTCAAGACATAATGCAACATAGAAAATACACATAGACACATTGATGATTGAATTGCATGAATAATGTTGTAACATGTTTCACCCCAAAAATGGTGATAAATAGAAAAGGGGCTATGTAAAACTCACCTTAGCAAAATGTTATGTCTCGTAAAAAAAATAGAATAATGTGTTGTGAATGTATGCGAGGCGAATCCCAAAGACTCAACAACGTAGCTATTCCAAATTGAAGAAAACAAAAAAGAAAGAATATCAAGCTTCCAATTCGCCAATTACAAGAGCTTATAATCAAAGCTTCAATTGTAGAAGTAATAGACTATAGAAGAAAGGTATGAGGGAAAGTTTAATCGGATTGAAACAATCGATTTAGAGGTGCAAAGTATAACGGTTCATAGGTGGGTTTTTATACTAGTTTTGGATTCAATTAGCCATTAAAATTGGTCAACACCATAAAGTAAGGTTTTATGATGAATTGACTATTTGACTAAGACTTTGACTAGGACTTTGACTATTTGACTCAAGGCTTTATTTAAAAAAAAAAAAAAAAAAAATCTTGTATGTGAAAAAAAAAAGAATTTAGAATCATAAAATTATTATTATTATTTATATACATTTATGTATATATATAAGTTGTGAGTTAGGAAAATAAAGACTTAGGCACATTTATATAATATTAATGATAAAGATGTAAATAAAAAAATAAGGGCTTTTATGTATTAAAATTTGAGGAAAAATTTTGCGATGTTACATGTAGGGACAGGATAGATGATAAAGTATGCCATTGGTCGTGAAAAAATTTTGAAAAGAATTGTTAACGTATTCACGACCATTGTCACACTGAAATGTTTTTATGGTTTTCTCAAATTGTGTTTTTATGGTTGATGCAAATTGGGTAAAGGCTTGAAAAACATGTGATTTTTGGGTAAGGGGGTATGTCCATAAAAAATTAGAATAGTCGTCCAAAAATAATACATAATATTTATGACCGGACGAGCTAATGACGGGTGAGGTCCATACATCACTGTGAATAATATTAAATGGTTGTAACACACAAGAAGTAGAAGCAAAGAAAGGCAGTCTAATACTTTTACCAAAAACACACGAGTCACAAACATGTTTATCAAAATTTTTAAATGAAACAGAAGAAACAGGTTTTATTGAATGTAAAGCATGACGTCCTGGGTGGCCAAGACGCTGGTGCCAGAGGTCAGCAGTGACGGCAGCAAAGGCAGTGGGAAGTGAGGTGGAGGAGGACCCGAGCACCAGAGGGTAGAGATCACCGCTGCTGTTGCATCGCAGGAGCGGAATCCGCGTCTTGAGGTCCTTCACAAGAAAAACAAACGGGTCAAATTCAACAGACACCCAATTATCTCTAGTAAAACGACGAACGGATATTAGGTTCTTAACTAGTTTGGGTGAGTATAGGACATTTTTTAGTATAAAGGGTGGGAATGGTTTGGGTAAAATTTTAGTGCCTTATCCTAAAACCGGGATAGTATGACCATTACCTACAATAATATTTTGAGAAATGCACGAGTTAGAAAAAGTATGAAAATCACCTTTGTCATGAGTCATTGTAGAAGAAGCACCCATGTCCATGTATTGTGTCAAGTCCGGTTGTTGCAGGGACATCGTGTACATAGCCTGTTCGATGTCGGTGGGAGAATACGCTGCATAATTGTTTTGGGCTGGGGCTGGGCCGAGTAGGCCTTGTTGGGATGAGTGGGCCGTGGGCTGTGAGGGAGTACGAGTGGAAGGATAAGGGCATGGGGGAAGTGGGAAGTTGGGCCAAGGGAAGTTTGTAGGTGGGCTGGGGTAGTTGTTTTGGGCCGATCGCTGGGATGTTTGTGAGGGATTTTGGGCTGTGTTGGAGGGCCAGTAAGGTGGGGCGAAAGCAGTAGGTGGGTACCAGGGGTTAAATGGCCAGTATGGTTGTGAGGGTGGTCGGCTATAGTTCCCGCGTCCGCGACCGCGGCAGCCGGAGCGGCCACGGCCACGTCCGTAGGAACGGTCAATGGGCGGTTGGTTTCTTGGGGTTGGTTTCGGGAGGTGGTGGCGGATAGGGCGGTAGAGGCTGTTTTGGCAGCATTGGCGGCTCGTTCGGCTTTGTCGGTTTCGGTTTGGATGAGTTTGGAACGAGCATTATAAAAGGAGGGTAATGGGTCTTGATTTTTAATAATTGTAGAAATGCCTTCATATTGCTCATTAAGCCCTGCAAGTAATTGTAAAACAAGCAGGTCGTTGTCCACGGGAGCGTTCACGTTGGCGAGTTGATCCGCCAAAACCTTCAAAGCTTGACAATATGCCGTCATGCTTGAGAAACCATCCAAGCGTGTGTTGGAAAACTTGCTCATCAGATGTATCGCGCGAGAGCTTTTGTTGTCATGAAATAAGTTTTCGATGACAACCCAAGCCTCATGGGCGTTAGATATATTATTGATAATAGTGTGCAAGAGATCGTTAGAGATGGTACCATAAATCCATTGAAGTACGATTGCATCGAGACGATCCCATTCATCAAGTGTTTTCTGTGATGCTTCGGCTTGAGATGGATCGGGTGGAGAGGGTCTCGGGTGTAGGTGATCTTCAACTAGAAAAGCTTTGCAGTGGAGCCGAAAGAGGGTAGCCCATGAAGCATACTGCGAGGATTCAATCTCAAGAACGATAGGGACAAAGTTCTTGATACTAGACACGGTTGTAGCGGGATGGATTTTAGACTCGACTGTGATGGAGGGAACAATAGTGGAAGATTGGGTTGAGGAGGTCATTATGATGTATGGTAGATGTAGTGTATGTAAAGAAGAGAGGAGGAGTAATTGTATGGGGACGCGGCAGAGAAGGATGGTCCAAGAATATTGGAGCAGCCGCCGCAAAGGGTTGAGGAGAAAGAGAGGTTTAGGATCGATGAAAGATAGAAGGAGAATTAGGGTTTCTGGTCTGTGATACCATGATAGAATGGAAACCTTGCCTCCTCTCTATTCCATATCAACTATTTATAATACAATATTGTTCCGATAATTATGGAAACAGATAAATACAATGAATACAATATTAAATGCGTTGACTATCTATATTATCTCTATTAGTAGCCACTAACAACCACCACGCCGCCATCTTCATCATCATCGTACACCATCAACAACATCAAAAACTCAGTTTAAACCGAACCATCCAATCCCATCCTCTCGGCCACCAACAAAACCACCACCCTACACCATCTCTGTCACCACCGATTGCACCGTACCCCACTCCGTCACGACCACAACCACAACCGTAAACCATCATCGTTACCGCACATTGTCACCTTCGTCGTCGACCATACCGTAAGCCATCATCACCATCACCGATAGGTACCACAATTCGGCATGCTGACGAGATATGGTCTAAAGACTTCTAGCGCAGAGGATTTCCAGCAACTTTTCATTTTTAGACAATCAAATGAATCTAATACAAAATAGAATTAAAGAAAAATGGAGCCTGCAAGTACTAGGATCTTAGAGATTATTAATGTTTATTAAGGTTGATGTGAAGAACATATATAATGCGAGGTGGTCACAGAATTATTATTCGACTGATGCACAAAGATTCAAAAGGCGGTAGTGAGGGAAAATAATAATTGAAACAACACCATCTTAGCCACTACCAAGCTGAGTTACACAAACATACAAGATACAAAATACAAGCAAAATATCACGAAAGAAAACTACTTACAAAACATACAACATAGAAATATTGTAATTAAAAGAAACGACAATATTGATACAAAAGCGAACTAATACCAACTAACAAATTTCGTCTAAGTGCTCTTCAGGTACAATCATAAATCATGAGAACATAAGTTCGAGGCTTAGTATAGAATCTCGAACAGACTACAAAATAGATACAAAATAGCAAAACACAAGAAAGAAAATACAAAACCAAAGAAGACAAAAATGAAAAAAAAAAAAAACACAAAAACAACACGTTAATGCCTCTAACTCCTCAAGAACCGAAAACATATTATCCACCTATACCCACATCTCTTTTTAAACAGGATCTAGATGTCGTTCTGATACAAATAACATTTATCTTTGATTGTAAGAATCTTCCAATAACACAAATTCCATCTTTACTAACAACGATTTATTAGTACTAAATTTTTATTTCATTGGAAAATTTTTCGAGAAGACTAATAGTAGGAAATTTGGAGAAAAAAATTATCTGTACTAAAAATAAAATACTAAAATAATAATGACTTGCTCGCCTTTTATAGAATGCAAAAAAAAAAATTATCTATACTAAAAATAAAATACTAAAATAGTAATAATGACTTGCTGGACCCTTACGTCAAGTAAAAAACAACTACAAACATCAATAATAAAATAATATTTTATATTTATTATATGGAATATTAAAAGTGATAACTACATTGTAATAATATTCATATTTGAAAATGAATTAATATAAAAACATTTAAATTTCGTCATCTTCATCACTTAGGTTTTATATCATTCAAACTTATTATTGATAGTTATGCTTCTACCACTGCTAACCACTGATGAACGTAACAGCTGATGATTATCCACTGATGAAGAAATTAACAAATGATTTTGAAATTTCTGATGATTATCCACTGATGAAGAAACTTGCAACTCATCTTGCTAATACATTCAAATCACCCTTGAAAGATCAACATACTCAAAGTGCTTCCTCACATACTCTGGTTGCTAATAAGACAGCTAATAAGACAAACAAAAGAATTCACATTTATACTTCAACAACAAACCTTGAAAACAAACCTAAAGAAATAAGAAAGTCAAGAAACATACATGTTGACAACTAAAACACCGGAAACACCATTACACGGCAGTAAACGCAAACGTCTTCCTCAAAAGATAAGCATAGTGACGTAAAAGCATAATCGCAATCAATGTCTTGGCAGACACCATCTGGAAAAACACTTGATTGCCTGAGCTAACGCCTCTATCTGTTAACGGTAAAATATTCACAAAAATACTACATCAACCATGAGTCAAATAATCAAACACACAACTTGAACAGACAAAAAGTAAGACGCATTAAACAACCGCAACACAACTTGAGCTTGACGCTTTGAATCTTCAACTGTTGGCAATGATACAAGTACTATTTTCCTTTGATTGTAAGAATCTTCCAAAATCAACAACTCTTTCAACCTAAATACTCTGCTTACTAATGGAGCAGAAAAAAGATTGACGGTTATTGGTAAACAAATGAATAAGTATTACTGTTATTGTTATGATCGATTAGAATTTGCTTACCTGGTACTTGAAACCTTCGATTTGAATGTGACTGTGAGAGAAGCATATGTTATTATGATTTAAGAATTTAAGAAAACGCATTAAAATATTTGAGAGAGAGAGATATATATATGATACCCTTATATAGTTATGTAATTGGGTTTTGAGTTTGAGATTTGAATTTGAATTTTGAGCTCAAATTTAGAAGCAACGGTCGTATGAACCTCTGTTAAAGCAACTGGCAAATATTTAATTAATTTATTACGAACCGCTGTTGAGGCAAGATCTGTTCATGCAACAACTGGCATTATAGAACCGTTGTTTAGCCAAGCGCTGTTGAGGCAAGTGGCCCACGTTATTTTGTTGAATATTTTAAGTTAAAATATGACATCACTTTTTGCATAAGTAAGGCATTGTTGGCCTGTCTCTAAGGTCGTCACGTTAGCTTTTCTAAGGTTTTCTTATGTCACGACTCTCCTATTATAGTAAGTATATATATATATATATATATATATATATATATATATATATATATATGTTTATTTTTTTATTTTTTAAGATTTCGGATTCTTAAAAATTTAGAATTAATTTCAGATTCAAATTCGGATTTAGATACGGACTCATTACTCAAACATCGAACCTTATTCATCAATCAAGGCTAAAAGATTCCAAAGACACCACAACACAATAAAGTACTCTTCCAACTAAAAATAATAATAAATAAATAAATAAGTAAAATAAAAACAAACCGATCATCAACAAGAACCCTAACTTCTATCCAAACAAAATTCTTGTTCCTCATGTCAATCACTGCTTTACATTAAGGTAAACCATCAATTCAATTCAATTCATACCTTGTTTTATTTATAATTATTCATTATTTTACTAAATTAAGCAGAAAAATAAGCTCTTTCCTGATTTGTTAACTGATTCTGTTTGGGTATATTAGAGGATTAATTGTATGTATATGAATAAATTTGGATGAATTTCAGTTAGTAAGAAATCTTGAAGAATATGTGCTGGATTAATAATATGAATATATGATCATTTGTACATTACTATTCACAACTCGGTTTTAAGTAAAGTTTATATTGAGACGTACGACGTTGGGAGTTTAATAAAATAACCCATGTTGAAAGTTATAAGTGCATGATTATGAACATATTTGAATGGAATTTGGGTAAGTAAGAAATCTGGAACTGGAATAATATGTATTGGATTAATAATATGATTGTACTTGTACTTGTACGTGTCTGTGTTTAGGTCATTTGTAGTTCATGGCTCGGTTTTAAGTAAAATTTATATTGAGACGTAGATGAAAAAAAACCAACTTTGCAATGGCATACTCGCAAGGGCGTAGCTTTTAAGTGACGGCCGACCCCTCTGAATTTTCGCTCAGAAGTTTCGATTATATAGTATTCGTATAGAATTTTTTTGGTATATACGTTTTCGACCCCCCCCCCCCCTCGAAACTAGTGATTTCCGAACCCCCGGTGACTTCCGACCCCCCCGAAGTTTCGGGTCAAGCTTCGCCACTGCATACTCGGAGTTTTATAAAATACCCCATGTTAAAAGTTATAAGAGAAAGATAATATATGATTTGTTAGATGATTCTGTTTGAGTATTAGAGGATTGATTGGATGATTATGAATATGTGTAATGTGTGTTGGATTAATAATATTATTTTGTTGTTGTGAATCAGTTATGGCAAACTCTAGAGGACAATCAGGTGCAAGAAACATGACTTGTACTGCAAGAAACTCTTTACTTCCTCCTAAGTGTCCATTTCCCAGTATACCGTCATCATATGGTGATTATATACCAAGTTCTGTAACTGGGCCGAAAAGAGTTAATAAATACAGAGACGGGAATTATTCGCAGCATCATCGGGCTTCGTCGGAAAGTCTAGTAATAGAAGAGCAGCCTTCTTGGTTGGAGGAGCTGCTAAATGAACCGGAAACGCCGGTGCAAAGAGGGCATAGACGGTCGTCGAGTGACTCGTTTACGTATTTGGAAGCGGCGAATGCGGTTAATATGGAGTATGTTGTAAGGAATGAACGGGAAATGAGAAACTTGAGTTTGAATTCGTCATGGGGGGCTCAAGATTTTGGTTATAAAGATGGGCGGAATAATGTTGGGATGAGAAGTGGAACCCGGGGATGGGATTCGCCGAAAGATGAGAACATGGTTCTTAAGAGATCGGTATCTTTGGGTGCTACACAAAAGGTTAATGGAATTGGTTTAAGTGGTAGTGAAAAGCAAGATGCAGCTGAATTGAGTACACACGATTTAGGTGAAGCTCGTCTGCAAGATGCAAATAACAAGACCTCTGCATCAGAAACAGATACGAAACGTGCCAAGCAGTAAGTTTTAGTGTAGTTGCATGCTACAATGGTTATTTGACTCACAAGCAATCATTAAATTCAAAATATTACTCATGTGTTACGGTTTGGTATCATTATGTACACTAATATAGCTGACCTGTCAAACTGATAGTAAGTTAAAGCTTTGTAGAATTATTTGGATTCATAACCTCGTAAACGTTTGAATATATTCTTCTTGCTTATAGAAATCTAAGAGTTGTGTAACACAGGCAATTTGCTCAACGTTCGCGGGTGCGGAAGCTTCAATATATAGCTGAACTAGAGAGGAATGTACATGCTTTACAGGTAGTTTAAAACTTGTAAAATATTTTGTGGATTCCTGTTACGTAGATTTATTCTTCTATCTGGCATTTTGGAACTTGTTTGGTACCTTAGTCCTTAACGGAATCGTAAACCAATTACAAACTTGGTGTCATACTTATAGTTTGGTTGATATAAATATAAAAAGACTTTTCTAGTTTGAAAAATAAAAAGGTATAGAAAAAGGTTGGTTTGGTTCTGGACCGAATCAAGAACATCTAAACGGGATATTACATATGGGCTATGGCTGTGATTGCAGACAGAAGGTTTTGAGGTTTCAGCTCAACTGGAGTTCCTGAACCAGCAAAGTCTTTTACTTGGAATGCAGAACAAAGCCCTCAAACAGCGGTTGGAGAATATGGCTAAAGAACAACTAATCAAGCGTTGTAAGTTTCTATTTTACATATTAGTTCTTTGTTTTGGCTTGTTCTTTGCTACTTGTGCCTATTACTGATAGTTTATATCTAGATTTCAAAGTATAATATATGTCTTAAGATATTTCTGTTAACTTAAGCTTGTAGTAATAATCTCATTCAAGGGAATAAATTGATAGTGTAAACAAGGATAAATAGATAATTTAGTCTTAATATGTTGGAAAATCTGCTGTGATTACTAGGAAAAATCTGATAAACAATAGGAACCGAGGATATATTTGTTAGAACGTGCTGATGATAAATAACTGAAATAGTAGAAGCGTATGATATATGCTATAAATAGGTAGTGGTGTTAAATGGGTTTCGGGTTGACGGGCTGAACCCGACATGGACTCGAAAATTTGACATGAAAACTTAAGTTTATCACACACATGAATGATGAAGCCAAATACGATCCGTTTAACAAGAATTTTTTTATGTGACAAATTTACAACCAAAAATACAGATGCATATAGAACAGTTATTTTAAGCTATAAAACACGTTGCTCATTTCTCTTTTATCCTTTAAAAATTGGCATAAAATTCCCTATTACTGTATGTTATGACATGAAGCACAATTTTTAGATATAAAAATTAATGGGTTAAATTCAGTGTTGTCAAAAGGCATTGCTGGCAATAGGTAACTTGTATAACACATGATTAGATCTATTTACTAGAAAAAAGTACACTATGTGATTTTTTACTTTTTTTAATTAATTAAAATTAGATAGCTAGGATCCATCGTTTCTCCTTCTTGGTACATAAAACATATGATTGTGTTATAAAAATGGGATATAAAATAGTTAAACGAGTTTTGTTCATGTTTAGAACTTATGTTATTTGCGTCGTTAGAGACCTGTTAACCCGCTAAGACACGATTTGCTAGCCAAAAGCCCAAGGCGCATACGCCGAGCCTGGATCCAATCACCTAGGGTCTAAAAAATGAGAGCTTTTTCAAGCTAGGCGCATAGTATAAATACCTTTTTTTAGGGGTTTTAGACATGTTTTAGGCTTGTTTTGGTTTATTTCAGCCTTAAGTAGGGCTTTTTTACCATTTTTGGCTGGATTTTAGCCAGAGAATCAGCTGATTTTGCGTCTGTGCTTCTGCGCCTAGGCGCGTATTGTGCGCTTTTGACAACTATGGTTAAATTTGACATTTTAGCCAAACATGTTTGCTGGTTTGACCCAAAACTGACCCGGCCCATTTTGTGTTACATTTGTGTTATGTTTTCATGCCAGTGTCGAGAAATTCACAGCCTTGTAAATAAGATGTTACTTTTACTATTATTATTTAAGTCTTGCTTTTGAATCTGCCTAGATATTGCTCTTTAAGAATGTTGCTATGAGACCATCCTATCTATCTATCTATACATATAATAAACCAAAGCCATTTTATTGACATGGCACTCAAAGAGACATTCTCTTCTTTGAGTGTGCCATGTGTCATCCCATGTGGCGTTGAGATATTTTAGGAAAAAAATAATTTAAAAACAAAATTGGATTTTTCACCATCATGTTTCCTCCCATAATTTTTAAACGTTAATATTTTTAATATACGAGATTTTTTAAAGAAAAAAATTACACCAAATTAACGAGCGTTTTATTATCTTTCCAACGAGTACCATAGTGCTATATAAAAAACGGAGAAATTTTTGGTGGGCTTTTGTTCATACAGGAAAAAAACACAAAGTGTTCAGGTAAATCATTAATCATGTATAGACAAGTCACTAATTATGTTTAAATCAGTAAATATGAATTTTTTTTTCAACCAGAGCCGAATAGGTTAATAGAGTTATACGTTGTTTTAAGTTAGGTATCAATATTAGTATGTTAGAGTTGTACATTTGTTTAGTCTTTAGGATAGGTGTTAATATTAGAGTTACATTAAAGTTCTACATTCTTTTAGGTTAGGTGTTAGCATTGAAGTTGTACATTGTTAATTTGTTTTAGGTTAGATATTAATATTAGAGTTATACATCAGTCTATTTCGTATGTAAAATTGATGTATCATATTAAATTTCTCAACCCGGGACGCTCCCGGGGTATATCTAGTTCTAAATATCTTTAAAGCAAACCCATCAGTTCTGTGGTTTTAAAAACCAATCAAATCTCTGGTATAACTCACAAATAGAGATGGCATTATCTGTTCATTTATCTTATGGATGGATAAAAATCAGGTTATGTTTATCTTTGACGGGTCAAACAGGTAAAAAAAATAGCTAGCTAAAACAGAAACGGGTCAAAGTCAAACAGATTGAAAGGCACATATTTAGCAGAAACGGGTCAAAGTCAAAACAGATTGAAAGGCACATAAAAGTGTATTTTCTTTGCATAAAACCTCATAAATCATTTCATTCAGAATATAAATTTTGTAATCATATTTGACACACTTGATCAATAAAAAGTTTATAAAAAGACTACCCATTTTAGCCCAAACTCGATTAACCTGCGTAACCCAGAAGAGTAATCATTTATTGTTATTTTATTAATGCAAGTAGAATGATACACATATGGAATAACTAAATCAGTTATTTTCACAGTGGAGCATGAAGTATTGGAGAGAGAGATTGGGAGACTGCGAGCCTTGTATCAGCAACAGCAGCAGCAGCAACCATCACCGCAGCAGCAGCCATCAAAAGGTCACCGACGAACTGCCAGCCATGACAGACTTGATTTTCAATTTGCAAACCTTACAATAAAAAATAAAGAGACAAAAAGCTCCGTCCTGGAACCTGTTTCTAGCCAACCGCGCACATGAAAACAAATATTACAAGTTTATAACTGTCCTTTGTTTCCCTATATAGCGGCATGGTTTGCCCTTTGGGTTCGGTTTCTTGTTTGTGTGGTGGGTCTGTTCTATAAAGCAAAATATGCATCTTACTTGCACCTGGTAGTCAATTCACTGAAAACTGTCATGTTTTCGGGTTGGGAACTCACCGGAGGTGGAAACTTGGGGAAATGATTAACTTTGCAGTTTCCTTTTGGTTTCTTGGTGTTTGATCAATAGTTGATGTTAGACTTAATTATTTACTCATCTCTTCATGATGAAATCTCCTTGTAATAAGACTAATAATGGTTAATGAAGATAATCTTTCTTGTTACCGGGGCGTCGTGTTGTGTAAAGGTTTGTTGCATATTATACATTGAGCTATGATGAAGAGAACGTTTGAATAAACAGGATACTGAGTTGAGTTCTGTAACACCCCAACCGATGGCAGAAACATCGAGGTGTCACGTAGTGACGATTGTTCAATAGCTCATGGACTAAAGTGTAAATTTGAATACATTGATTAAATAATTTATTACATTCAAATGAAATACAATGATTCTAACTGCCAACTAAATTGAAATACAATGAATCAAAATCTAATATAAATCCGAAAGCTTAAAGGATGCATCTCAAAACAACGTGAAACATGTACAAAATAATTTGGTCAATACAAAAATTGTATTGGTGAGCATACCCTGTTTAAGTAAATATAGTACAAAAGTGTTTAGCAATTCATGTGCGGTACCATTTGCAATTATGTAATAAGTAATATCCGTTCAAAACCAAACCTGAGAATAATGACTAACACATGACTAACCAACTGAATAATGAATTAACAAGACAATGACCAAGATTCTCTCAACAGAGTCTCAAGGGGGTATACTATAGTACTATTCATTGAAATGCTAGGCCGCCGAGCGGTTAATGATTTTGACAAGTCATAGACACACCAATTAACATAAAGCAAACACACATGAGAATTGCATTTAGTAAAAGATATAGAAACTTGATAGTAACTACATGAGTCACCCCAAAATAGCAAGACAGTAAAAAGGGGAAAGATATACTCACAGTTTGCGAAAGCGATCAAAATCCACTTAAGCGGTCGTGAGCTAAGTAATGGGAATTCCGAGGAATTCAACCTATAATGTGTAAGAATACTAATAAGGAAGTGTCTAAAAAGTCTAAGGTATCTAGGGTCTAAGGTATTAGGGTTTGCTAAGTCGATTTGGGGAATTAGAGTTTTTAGGATAAATCGCGTTAATGTAAAAGTTGTATAATAACATACCAAGTTTGTAAATATGATTTAGGTAATATAAATATTACCAATTGAATATTTAGATACAAATTATGTTTGAATAATTAAAACAATATAATGTAGTTAATTACTTTAACTATTTATTGTAAATAATTACAATAATTATAAATGTATAAATAAATGATCATGAGTTACACCATGATCTAACAAATGGTAATTAAGATTTTCAAACATAAAACATTTCCATTTTATAAAAAGAATATTTATAAATAAATGTTTAAATAGTGTAAATAAATAAATGTTTAATTATGTCTAATTAAACATAAATAATGTTAATAATACAAGACACGATCAAAAGATGCTATTTTTATGAAAAATAATTATTTTCTGATGTGAAATACTAAATATAATATTTCCATAATTTTTCTCAATTTATTTGTATTTAAAACATATTTAATAAGTTTAAATAGTGTTTTAATGATTAAAAGTAGTAAAAATAACAAAAATAATCATTTTATAAGAAATTACATTTTATTACAGTTTATTATGCATAAAAATAAATCTCCAGAAAATTTGAGGTTAAAATCACTTAAAATGAATTTTTAATCATTTAATTATTATTAAAACAATTAAATTCAATAAAAATATAAAAATGAGACATTTTCCAGAAAATAAAAGTGTGATAATTTTCTTTATAGTGTCAAGATGTTACTCCTAAATTTTTATAATTTTTGGATAAAAAATGAATTTGTTATGAATTCCTAAAGATCCAAAGATTAAGTAATTATTATGATATTTGAAAATTAAATAAATAAAATAAAGGAATAACTAAAAAAAACAAAACGTGGACACTTGTGGGACTCGAACCCGAGTACACGATCCAACTTATGATGCAGCAACCACTCCACTGCCATGTATTTTGTTATTTCAAATACAATTGAAATATATTTATAATATCTAAAGATTCATCATCTTCTTCCCCAAATGAAACCTTCAAGAACCCTAACCCTAGATTTTATAATTGAATCCCAATTCGTTACTGTTAGAAATCACAAATATAGGGCTTTGATTCGGGAATGCAAAGCGAGTTGAAAGAGACGAAAATAAGGAACTTACACAACTTGGTTGGTGGGATACGAAAATGGCAAGCGTGGACCTTGGTTCGAACCAAAATCTGAGTTCCATGAGGTTTAAGATAATTTAGACAGAGGGTTAATCTTGAAAAGGTCTTATGCTAACGATAATAAGGTCAATTTATAGTATAAACAACGAATTAATATTGATTCGTATGATGGTCGACGGTTACTTAATGGGTTTTGATAATTGCGTTAATTGATTGTTTAAATCGTTTAATAACTGACCGCGATTGAGTTATAGTGGTGGAGAAACGTTTTGGAATAGAGGAGATCAGTTACAACACCTTATAAACTGTTTTAATTGTTTGCCGGAAAAACGACCGGCGGCCGGATATCTAGCTGGAAAAATCGTGGAGCTCGGGTGGAAGGAATATCAGTTTGAAACTTTGGGTTAATGGCAGAAATAGTCCCTCCATTTAAACTTAGTTAGTTTTATTAAATTTCAGTTAATTTTTCCTTTATAATACTTAACCAAAGTTAACTTATTTAACTTAAATATTTTTAAAACTTTATGAAACTTGAATTTATAGAATCCCTTTACGAATACGTTTCAACATACGCATTTGATTAAAACTTTACCCGATCCATATTAAATTTAAATGATAAATTTTTAGTTCGCTCAAAAATAAATTTTGAAAACGGCGAAACTTACAAGGACTATAATGGAAATATTTGAAGGACTGTAATTGACAACTTGCTAAAAGATGAAGGTGACGGTTGTCACAAGTTCAAATGAAACCACTAAACAGTTATGAATTTAAGGAAAAAAAAGGTTCATGTTTTTGTAAAAGAATGAAGATTTCAGTTGTTAGTAGAATGTAAAGTAAAGAATAAAAGGTTGTTAATTTGATTCTCATCTTTTTTTTTTTTTTTTTGTCCGTCTACCTGTTATCCTTAGGTTGTGTGTAGTGGTTTAGTTGTGAGGCGCTATGTAGCCTATAGCGCCCGGGAACACCCCCCCCCCCCCCCCCGGCGCTATAGGGCGTTTTGGGGCCTAGGCATTTTACACATAACGCGCGTTATGTCTTGGTTTGTGTGATATGACCGTTACCAACGGTCGGATAATTTAAAAAAAAAAATTAAGCTATATATAATCACACACATACACTACACACATACACTACACACATACAACCTTCAACCCTCAAACAAATTCAACACACAAACAAATCATCAAAATGTCGTCCCCTCCCTCCGATGACTCGTTTGTCGATCTATATAATCGGTTTTTTCAAGATGACAGCGCGGAAGAGGACGAGGCCGTTACGAGTGCGGTTCAACTAGCGTCTAGCGCGGTGCAACTTGTAAGTACTTCGGCCCCACGGCCGATATTGTCTAGGCAATATATAGAGCGAGACCGTGTAGCCGCCAATGAGCGTTTGATGAATGACTATTTCAATGTCAATCCGGTTTACGGCCCTGATTTGTTTAGACGAAGATTTCGGATGCGTAAAAACTTATTTTTGCGCATCACCGGAGATTTAGAGTCCGCATATGACTACTTTAAGCAAAAACCCGACGCTAGAGGGTGTTTAGGATTCACCGCAATTCAAAAGGTCACTTCCACAATACGTGTACTCGCATACGGGAACAAATACGATATCAATGACGAGTATTTGAAGATGGCGGAGAAAACCACACGCGATACCTTGGAGTATTTCTGCTACGGTATTTACAAATATACATATATTTTTTTGATACATTAGTAGTTACATTTTATATATATATTTGATTTTTTAGGTATATGCCAATTATACGGAAAACGATACTTGAGAAACCCGACATGGAGCGACCTTCAACAACTATACGAAGCGCATTTCAAAAGACATGGATTACCCGGTATGATTGGTAGTATAGATTGTCGTCAATGGCGATGGTATGCTTGTCCAACCGCATGGCGAGGTCAACATACACGCGGTGACCAAAAGGGACCAACGTTGGTTTTACAAGCAGTTGCCTCACAAGACCTGTGGGTTTGGTCGGCCTTCTTTGGTCTCGCCGGGTGTATGAACGACATAAATACTTTCCAGTTTTCGCCATTGCTAGAGTCTTACATTGGCGGAACAATACAGAAAGCTGGGTTTTATGCAAATAATAATTACTACGAGCATGGATACTACTTGGCGGATGGTATATATCCGGAGTATTCAATGCTCGTCAAAACGTTTAGTCAGACACAAGATGAAAAAAGGCAATATTTTAAAAGAGTTCATGAGTCTGCAAGAAAGGACGTCGAGAGGTGTTTTGGCGTTCTTCAATCACGATGGCATTTTATTAGAAATCCTTGTCGTATGTGGGAAAAAGAAAGGATTAGAATGGTGATGTATGCTTGTATCATAATACATAATATGATACTTGAAGATGAAGGAAAGGCAATATGCCTAAACTATGTAGCAGAAGAAGATGTTCAAGGGACGCAAGCGACACAGGAGGAGAGATTTCAAAACAATTCCATGTTGCGTTCCAAGGATATACATAACGCGTTGAAGGCGGATTTGGTTGAGGAAGCATGGGCGATTCGCCCGATTCATCACAACCAAGAAGAAGAAGAAGAAGAAGGAGGATGAGGAGGAGGAGGAGGAGGAGGAGGAAAAGAAGAAGAAGAAGAAGAAGAAGAAGAAGAAGAAGAAGAAGAAGACGAAGACGAAGACTAGTTTTTTTTTTAAATATTTGTAGTTTTTTTAAGTATTTGTAACTTTTTTTAAGTATTTGTATTTTTTTTAGTATTTGTAATATTTAAATACTAGTTTTTATCTCGGGAGCGTCCCGGGTTGAAATATCTAATATGACATAATAAAATATTTAATATGACAACATAATTAATGACTTGCCAATGTATGATTAATGAATATTATTATTATTATTGTTATTATTATTATTATTATTATTATTATTATTATTATTTTAAACAAATCTCTGCCATAAGTTATCATATTCAAATATTAAAAAAAAAACGAATCTCTGCGTCGGGGTATAAATCTAGTGCCATAACAAAATATTATATAATGTCAAATGAATTCGGAAGTTTATAATCGATCATTCTAAAAAAGACTAACATGAAATAAGGAAAAAAATTATTTATTGATATATCGAACGCATTAGTCTAAGGATTATGTGATGCGTTAAAAAATTCATGGGTATATGATCGGGTATATAGTTCGGGTATTTGGGTATGTGGTTTCGAGTAATTGGGTCGGGTAACACCTAATCCCAGGCCCGACCAAAACCCACAATTTTTTTAAAACTAATCCCAAACCTGGCACAATACCTGTCGGGATACAAAAATAGTCGTTATTTTTCTCCGTTTTATATAAGCACTATGGTACTCGTTGGGAAGATAATAAAACGCTCGTTAATTTGGTGTAATTTTTTTTCTTTAAAAAAATCTCGTATATAAAAGATATTAACGTTTAAAAGTTATGAAAGAAAACATTAGAGAGAAAATAATAAAGGTTTAATATTTACATTTAATAGATTAGACATTTAATATATTAGGTTAAACCATATTTATTCTTTTTTTTAATTGATTTATGTGGCATCTCTCAAAAGAGAGATTGCATAATATTATGACATGTTGGATTATTAGCTTTGCAATATATATATATATATATATATATATATATATATATATATATAGATTTAATGGAATATTTAAACTATTTAATATTATTATTTAAATAAGAAAAAGAATAATTAAACAATGATTACCCAATCATTTATAACCCCCCATAACCCCCCTTCCCACTACACCCTCTTTTTCCATAACCCCCTTCTATTACTTTTTAATATTTTAATACTCATAACCCCCATAACCCCCACCACTACACATACACTTATGTAATTTGCAGTTTCGTCATTAATGCAAAAAAAAAAAAGTAAGGAAATATTAAAACTTTAGTGATTTTATAGTTGGAAAAAAAAAAAAGTAGAAGAGACTTTAGTGAAATAATGAAGAAACTTTTTAATAATTTTGTAGTTTGTTAGGATTATATCAGTCAAACTACCCCCCCCCCCCCCCCCTCCTTATTCTCTATCCATCCCCTCTTACAAACACGGAAAATGACTATCCATCTTTGGACTGTCGAACCGGGAAATGGTGACCCCCCCTCTCGTATTTAGGGGCGAAGGTTAAGAAGGGTCAGGGGTGGCCCTGCCCCCCCCCCCCTGTTTTCTGGCGCAGTAGTAGAAATTTACGATTTTTATAGCTAAATTGAGTCCGGCTCCCACCGATTTGCCACTACCGATCGAAAAAATTGAGTCCGGCTCCCACTGTTTCGCAAACCAAGCTTCGCCACTGCTCGTATTATCATTCAGGGTTAAACCATGTCTACGACAAACTATGTGGCCTCCACATTGCTCTTATCTAAATAAATGTATTAAAAAAGGCTTTTTGGCGCTGAAATAGAATCAAGACACGAAAAAATCATACAAAAAATTCCCATATGGTGTTGTCAAGATATGTTATACTAAGATTTGGTAACCATCCATGTGCTAACACCTTCCATATTAATATGAAAGCTATTTCTTCCTCTATATTTCTATTTAAATAAAGAAAAAATATATCTTTCTCTATACTTGCAAAATATCATATTTTCTTAAATCATGCTCAAAAAAATTATGCATTATGGATTGTGCAATTTGTAAGTCCGAAATACTAGATCTTGTTAAATGCAATAGATTGTTATCACTTAGAAACACCTATTTGTTAGGTGTTTTAAGTGATTAATCCAGAAAGACAAAGATACTAGATAAAGCTAGCAAAACCGACACACAAGATAAAGAGATTCAAGCTTTCCATTACTGATAAACATCAAAGAACCATGGATTACAGAATTAAGTACGCACCCTTTAAACTTGTGCTATCAAGATAATATCCAAAACCCTAACCCCAATCCTGCACACACACAAGCTTTATATAGGCAGCTCATTGGGCCTGCGCACTTAGCTTAAGTGCGCAGAGCCCGTGCACTTAAGTGCGCAGATTAGGGTTAGGCAACCAAAACTATGCAATAATTACATTCTAGGTCCTTTAACTTTCAATCTATACAATATATTACTAAAAGTCTTTAATCTGGTAACTGTGGTCTCAATATAACCCAACAATACTCCCCCTAGACCACAGCTACCAGTTCTTTAATCTTCAATCTATCTCCACTTCGCTTTCCTCCCCCTCAACCTGTTCGGGGGGTCTTGCATGTATAACGCGACTGGATCTTCTTCAGTTGCTTGAGGAGCTTGAGTTGATTCTGTTGTAGTTCCTTCAGGATCAGCTACTGGTGCAGGTTCTTCAGTATGTGCCTCTGAAGCAGTCTCGACTTCAGGTTGAGCAGTTTCTGCACTAGCAGCAGCAGCAGCAGCAGCCTTCTCTCTATCCTCCTTTTCTTTATCTGCTGCATTGATCCTGTCGATTATCTCAAGCAGCTCTCGTTTCAGATGCATGGCTCTATCCACAGCCCTCCTAAATAGCACAGCTTCTTCAAACAACGTGTTCCCGGCACCCACATTGATCTAATTTGCAAACAGCATATTCAGATCTGACAAGTTGAGTGCAAACACGTCCACTGGATCCAAAATCCTTAACGCCTCTGAATCGTCCTGCAGCTTAATGACAGCTTCACCAGTGTTGCTGTCGTAAAACCATTTCTTGAAATTCCTCAGCATTACTGGAAGCTCAGATCTAATAGGGACTCGAGTGACGACCTGTGGAGGGTCGATCACATATGTTATCATCCCACGACCGGTTGCTGGATCGATTCTTTTCTTCGAGATTCTCCTTCTTAGTTTCTGCGGCTTTAGGATTTGGAAATCTGTGTCGCATTCTTTCTTGATGAATCTCTCGACCATGGCAGCCTGGGAGTCGAGGGAGTGATTGATGAAAGGGGCCCTGCTAAGCTCCCGGATATCCCATCGGGGCAGAGATTTCAGCTCCTTTTGACCTTTGAAATATTGTATCACTCCCCCTCTCCTTTTCACAGCAAATAATCTCTTTTGCTCATCATATTTCCATGAGATGATCTTCTCCTGGTGAGCAGACTTTGTGTGATGGATATTCTGATGTAGGGCTGGAATGGTGATGGGCTTTCGAGGAAACCAAGTGGATCTTTCGGGATCCAACTTGTGCCCATCAGATGTCTCATAAACCACTTCTTCGTCCATTCCCATTTCCACAAATCTCTCTGGCATCTCATCTTCGCTTACTTCATCAACCTCACTTTCCTCGGCGATCCTTTCTTTCTCTTTCTCCTTCTCCAAAAACTTTCCAAAATCGAAAGTTTCATCAAAAGTAACGCTGGGAGCACCTGTTAGTTCCTTCTTAAATTCTTGGAACATCTCAAACATCTGCATTTGAACTTCATTCTGGAACTTGATAATGTATCTTTGATCTTTAATGACTTTCTCCATGTTCCGATTCTTGTGTTTGAGCTTCTTTACTTTCTTTCTAAGCTCTTGGTTGTTGTGCACGTCGCTCTTTAACGTGCAGATCTCCCTAGCAGCAGTTTTACCGACCTCTTTGACAAGTTTCTCATAAAGTTCTTGATGCACCGGTTTGCGACGAGGTGCAGCAGGAGCTGATGAGGATGGTTCGGCAGATCTCTGGGCTGGAGCTTTAGGAGCAGGAGCAGCAGCAGTAGAAGGCCCTGGTTGATTCGGTTGTTCAGGCCCAAACATGTGTTCTAAGACCGCTTCTCCCTCAATATCTTCCTGAGTCACAACACGGGGGATCTCTGATTCAGGAAGCTGTTCTCTTCTTCTTTTTCTTGCTGCCCTCTCATACTCAGCAAAGCAGCAGCAGTTTCAAGTTGCTCAGTTGTCAGAGTGTCTCTCCCTTCTTGCAACAAACCTGCTGGTCTTTTCTTCTTGCTAGGTTTTGATGGAGCAGGTTCAGTCGCCACTCTTTTGCCCCTTGATTTTTCTAGGGCAATCTCTTCAGCAGTCGGCTGGGCTGAAGGAGTGGGTTCAGATGATCCAGGTGCAGGGGCAGCTCTGGATTGTTGTCGGGGTTCTGCAGCATCTGATCTTCTCTTCTTGATTTTGTTGTACAGTTCCATAACAACAGGATATCGCTGGGCCGCATACATGTTTTCCAGCATTGGTTCCCAGTCCGGTGTGTTGCACTCTGTGAAGAATCGTGCCCCTCTGGTGAATATGTATTCGTCACCGATAGGCAGACCCTCATGTTGAGTGTTTATCATCATCTGGACAAACCTCGGGTACATAGCCCACTTCCCTGAACCAGCATCTGCATTCTTCACCATATAGTCAAAGATCATGCCTGACAGATTGAACGCTTCGTCCTTGCAGATCTTTATCATAGCTGTCGACCATTCAGCACTCAGCGCATTGTATCCTCCCTTTCTGTGACATAGAGACATTAAGAATACATGACTGATAAGTCTCCAGTCTCTTGTAAGTTGACTCTTCTTTACATCGCCTCTCTTGTCAAATTCACCCTTGTAGCCGAAGATCCTGAATTGTTGGTGAATATCAGCTTTAGACATGAATCTGAAAGTTCCTGGTTGATCTTGCAACCTTAGCACATTTCGAACTGTGTCCTCAGTAATGATCACAAGCTTGTTTCGGACAGTTGCGTTGATACGCTTGACCCTTGATACTGTTTCGACTCTAGCTGATCTCTAAAAATCTTCAATGTGGGAGACGTAAACTAGTTCAGCGTTCTGCACAGCAAATCCGACTTTGTTGCGTCTTATCCAAGTCACTACATCTCTAAACTTGGCATCCTCAGTATCGAGATTCATCGGTTGGTTGTGCATGCATCTGGGATCCCAGTCAAGTGCCATCTGTTTAACCAAGAGCATGAAAAGCCAATTAGATCTCCGATAACTGACTTTAGACTTAAACTTAGACGGACAACGAACTTAGACTTAGATTTTATTAATATTTTTTAGGTTTTAAATTTTAACAGTCATTAGATTAAGATTTGATGGATCGGTGTCATCGGTGTCAATGGTACATTTGAATTTCAGTTGTTAGATCATTAAGGTCCGGTTTTAAGTTCGCAGTCCGTTCAAGTGTCTTAATAGTCAAGATGAAAGTTATGTTGTTGTTTAGAGTCCAAGTGTGCAAGAATATCAAGTACGCAGTCCAAACAAGTCAATCAGTATCATGTGCTCAGTCAAGTGCGCACATTCTTGACTGAGCACTTGGTTAGTACGCAGGTCCAAGTCAAGTGCGCACATAATGGCCCAAAACAAGTTCGCAGTCCAAGTCAACCCGGGCATGGTAACATCTTAGATAACCAGTCAGGTCTGCGTACTAGGCAAGTACGCAGACACTTGAACCTTCGTTCAAGATTTAAGTTCACACAGATAAGTACGCAGCATATTAGGGTTCTTGAGTACTTGTATGATTATGAGACAAGTGCGCAGTCTCTATGAGACAAGTGCGCACTTGTTCATTTATCATGTGCGCAGATCTTCAAGAATTCAAAAACCCATAATAGCTAGAAATCCAACAGATGCATCAAGAACATCCATTTATACCCTGTAATCACAATCAAAGAACCATTAATAATATGTAATCTACCTTAATCAGTAGATATGAATCAACAGATAAAGAAACGAGGTATGATTTGGGTGATTTGTGTGTGATTAAGTTGTGATGATGATGATGAACACTGATGAACGTTGATGATGATGATGATGATAAACAGGTGGATTTGGGGTGATTAGGGTTAGTGACAAGTGTTAAGGATGATAGAAAAACTTTTGACCACTATTGACCTGGTATATATATATACAGTCAACCAATGGGCCTGCGCACTTGAGTTAAGTGCGCATGGCCCAATAAGTGCGCAGAGTCCAAACTTTGGCCCAAAAAGTGAGTTTTAAGGCCCAAATCCATTAGATAAGTGGGGTTTTACCAAGTCTTACCTTCTGCATTCAAGATCATACTAACCATACCTGCCAGAACCCGTTTCAACTTCCCGTTGGATAGCTGCAGCCTAAGAACAATTGTCGGTATGCTTGTCCACTTAAATCCATGCCTTTTCTCTTTCAACATGTGTTTGGCGATGCTGTTTATCATGTTTTTCGGTAATATTGACGAAAATTTTATGGACCCCACAGTGTGCTAGGTATTGGCCTACCGATCCTCAAGGTTTATTGAAATATAATGATGAGAGCTTCAGGTCTATGTTACCATAAGCAGAGAAGATGATCATTATCTTGATCAGATGATGAGAACTTCAGGTCTATGTTCCCATAAGCAGAGAAGATGATCATCTAATCGTTTGATGAGCTATCTATATATGTTTGCACGTCACTAACATTGCGTGTCTTTTGCTGCTCAGTTTTTCAAAAAAAATTTGTTTTTCTTAGCTCCACATTGGTAGCTTGCACTCTTAGGTGTCTTTTGATTTACCTATGCACAAAATTTTCTGTGTCTTTTAATTTCTCAACCTATGTATGACCGGACTCAGCTTGTGCAGACCTAAAGCACAGTGGGAATCCAGCTTTCCGTGTAGATCTTCATTGTTAATCACCTAGTGGCAGTTTACTTGATTCCAGGCTGAATCTACCGACACATCGTTGCTTGAGGCCACAACATCCTCTGGGTCCTATTCACATGCTGACGAGATATGATTAGTTCCTATCATTTCCTGAATTAATTTTGCAATAAGAATAGACCGGTTTACTTTCTCCCCCAAAAATCTTGTTTTAAAAGAAAAGAAGATTTTTCTATAAAATATACACATTTTTTTTTTATTATTTTTATTCAAAATTTATCATCTCAAGCCATGAAACCAACTGATGAAACCGGGTTTTATCGAAAGCTTTTGTAAAGATATCTGCTTTTTGATCAGCAGTATCGATAGGCAACACCTGTATGTACCCTTTGTCGTGCGCATCGCGAATTGAGTGAATCCGAATTTCAATGTGTTTGGTTTTAGAATGATCAATTGGATTCTTCACGATGTCACGACATGCATCATTATCAATAAAAATAGGTGTATGCATGACATTCAAACCGTAGTCCAAAAGCTGATTTTGGATCCATAACACCTGACAGCAACAACTGGAAGCAGCTGTGTATTCGGCCTGAGCAGTGGAGATGGACACGGTGGTCTGCTTCTTGCTCTGCCAAGACACTAGCCGGTTACCCAGAAATTGACAGCCACCAGAGACAGATTTTCTGTCTATCCTACAACCTGCATGATCACTATCAGAGTAAGCGATTAGATCAAAGTTATCGCTCTTAGGATACCATAAACCAAGTTTTGGTGTTCCTTTGAGGTAGCGGAAGACTCTTTTTACTGCAGTCTAATGCAATTTCTTAGGATTGGACTGAAAACGCGCGCAGCATCCAACTGCCCACATTATATCTGGTCTGCTAGCTGTAAGATACATCAGGGAGCCAATCATTGATCGATATGTGTGAGGATTCACTGAAGGCCCCTGAAGATCTGGTACAAGTGTTGTTTGGGCCGCAAAAGGAGTATTGGACGGCTTGCAGTCGGTCATGTTGAATTTTGCCAGAATGTCTCTTGTATACTTTGCTTGATGGATGAGAATTCCGTCTTCTTTTTGCTGCACTTCCAAGCCTAAGAAAAACGATAATTCTCCCATCATGCTCATTTCAAATTGAGACTTCATGATGCTTTCAAATTCCCTGCATAAGTTTTCATCAGTGGAGCCAAAGATAATATCATCAACATAAATCTGAACAAGGATAGAGTGTTTGTTGACTTCTTTGGTGAACAAAGTCATGTCGATCTTCCCTCTTGTGTACCCAT
Organism: Ambrosia trifida; assembly: GCA_028751855.1. Taxonomy (NCBI): domain Eukaryota; kingdom Viridiplantae; phylum Streptophyta; class Magnoliopsida; order Asterales; family Asteraceae; genus Ambrosia; species Ambrosia trifida. The sequence goes on along the minus strand of CM054128.1, from coordinate 54,850,988 downwards.
TCTGTAGCAAGTATGAAGATAAGGTCTCATACCAAGCTCGAGGAGCTTGATGAAGTCCATAGAGAGCCTTATCCAGTTTGTAATACTTGTTGGGATGATGGGGATCTTCAAAACCTGGGGGTTGACAAACATAGACTTCTTCTTTGATCTTCCCGTACAGAAATGCACTTTTCACATCCATTTGAAAGACTTTGAAGTTCTTGTATGAGGCGTAAGCCAGGAAGATACGAATGGCTTCAAGTCTAGCAACTGGAGCGAACACTTCCTCATAATCAATGCCCTCCTGTTGACGAAATCCCTGAACAACTAAACGAGCCTTGTTCTTAATTACCACACCTCGTTCATCCATTTTGTTGCGAAAAACCCATCTTGTTCCTATAGGATACTTTCCTTCAGGTAAGTCCACAAGTTCCCAAACCTTTAGCTTTCTAAACTGATATAGCTCATCTTGCATAGCTTCAACCCAACTTGCATCTCTGACAGCGTCTTCAATGCTGAAAGGTACCGTCTGAGATAGGAAGGCTGAAAGTGCAATATTCAGTTTGTCTGCCTGATTTCTAGTAAGAACACCCTCAGAGATTGGTCCAATGATGTTCTCCACAGGGTGATTCTTAGAAGATTTAAATCCCATGTTTGGTTCTTCTTGAATTTGGGAAGGTAGATTGGAAAGGTGATCTGTAGGAGTTGACGAACTGGATGGATCATTTGCAGACTGTTGTGTTGAAGATGTTTCTTCTGAAGCTGGAGTACCTTCAGGAGATGGAGTAGTTTCAACAGTTGCATCACCATTTGTGGTCTGAAGAGGAACAATTGGATCAGCTACGAGTGGAGAAAAGCGGGTGGTGAAAGGTGCTGCATCGTCTTCGGAAGAGTAAAGAGTATCTTCAAGAGGAGAAGGATCGGCTGCTTGATTTTCAGATGGTTGTTCATCAATGATGCTGAAATTGTTGAAAACAACATCCACGTCAAAGAACCAGTCAGGACCGGCTCCTGTGTTGGTAGAGTTGGATTCCTGCCAATCAACATAAAAAGACTCGAGAACCATTTTGGTTCGTTTGTTGTACACTCTATAAGCTTTTTGACTTGAGGAGTATCCAACAAAGAAGCACTCATCTCCAACTGCATCAAACTTCATTATATTCTCGTAGTTGTTAAGCAGCGTGCATGAGCATCCAAAAGGCCTGAAGTAGTCAATCAAAGGTTTTCTTTTAAAGAGCAACTCATAACCTGTTTTCCCGCGCGTCTTTACAATTAAGACTCTGTTAAGAACATAACAGGCGGTATTCACAGCTTCAGCCCAGAAAATGATCGACAGTTTAGAGTCGATAAGCATGGTTCTGGCCGCCTCAATAAGTGTACGATTTTTCCTTTCAGCAACACCATTCTGTTGAGGAGTTCTCGTAGCACTGTACTGAAGATGAATTCCTCTGTTGTTGCAGAAAGTCACGAAACTTTGATTCTTGAATTCGGTTCCGTGATCACTTCAGAATGATCTAACTTTTGTCTTTATTATGTTTTCAATGAGAGGAACAAACAGCATCAGAATCTCAGCAGCTTCACTTTTGTATTCCAGGAAGTACACCCATGTGAATCGGGAAAAATCATCTGTTATTGTGAGCGTTGGATTTTATCTAAAACAGGATATTATGATCATACAAGTCACAAATCTAGGTGCGGAAACCCTAGATCTGAACAAATTGATAAGATGCTAATCACGACACAATCAAGATCATTTTCAATATCATTTTCATAGATTAACTTTCAATTAATAAGCAATTACAACGTTTATGTTAATCTAGAATCACAAAGACACTTTCACAAAAACACTACTGAACCTGCACTGAACCTGGACACAAATGATAACTCTCTTACATAATCAAAAACTCAAAACCTATATATAGTGTCTGCACATTCGCCCCTTTCTATAGGTCGAATGTGAGCAAAATCCACATTCGCCCACTTGCAGTGGTCGAATGTGGTCTTCTGTCCAAGATCATTCTTCATTCGTCCATTCAGGTTCTTCCTTCGCCCGTTCTATATCACCTTCGCCCAAATACTCTTCATTCGCCCATCTTGAATCACTTTCGGCTATCCATTAACATATGTTAATAATATCATATCCAATCCTTAGTCGCAAATGCATCAACAAACTCCCCCTCGACTATTGATTGGATAGTTTTCTCTGATAGTCCATCGTCCTGTTCATCAGCTTGATTCTAAGCTGCTTCTTTTGCTCATCAGTCATTGGCGGCTCGAATGTTTTCTTCACAGGCTTTGAAACATTGGCGATCTTTACAGTCTTGCCAAGTTTACCCTCCAAGTTGCTTCCAGCGTTTATGTCATACGCAAAACAAACTCCCACAACTTGAGTGTACTTCCTCGCCTGAGCAAAGTCGTTCGATTCATAATAGATCGGATTAAAGAACAACATGATGATGTCTTCAAAAGTGCAGTTTATCAGCCACATAGGATCAAATACATGTACATGCTTGTATTTGTCCTTTCCATCTCTCAATACAATCACTGCTTCAGCCTTCCTCCAATCGTAATACCAGAATATGAAATCAGCACTGAAATGCTGCGGCATTGGCATCAATGGTATCTTTCTCATCACATTTGGTGCTTTGTAGATCAAAGTCACACGCTTCATGTTAGTTTGAGGATCAATATCCCTATGAACTTTTCTGCGGGGATATTGAGGCTTAAACCTGTTCCATCTTGTGCGACTCTCCCAAACTAACTTATCTGCGCACCAACCGACATGCGATCCATTTACCTCGGCACCTGACATAGGAAATCTGCATAAATCTCTCACCGCCCAATACGGTAGAGTAAGCAAATCACAGAATCTGTTGAAATACAGAATTCCGGTTTCCCATTTAGCTGCAATACACTTCAGTCTGCCAAGATAAGTCCACCCGAGAGCTCTGCCTTTGAACTTGGCGTTATGAAATCGATAAAAGTTACCTTGAGCTTCAGGTTTAGGTCGGTTCTCATCCATCTCCTTCAACTTCTTCAGATAGTTCTTCAACTCATCAGACTGGTTGGAAGAATCTTTCTTTTCATCTCCAAACACCTTTTCAACAAATTCTTCGCTTCTTCTCTTCGCTTTTTGTTTCGCTGACTTGTTTGGTATCTCTGTGAAGTCAGGAAATACTTCGTTCTCATCTTCTTTTCTGAAATATTGGGGAAACTTCTCATGAGTAATATCTTCAATCTCAACCTCATTATTCTCTGGAGTATGTACATCATCAGAATGACTTCCCATATCCTTTTCAGGAATATCAGGAATCGATTCATCCATCATAAACTCCTCAAATGTCTTTCCTACCCTCTGTGCGAGACCATCTAGTATTTCCTTCGCCACAGATGCAGGTAGTTCCCCTTCTTCAAGATCTGGATCTTCATATTCCAGCTCGTATCTCAGATCATCAGTCTGGAATATTTCAGCGAAGCATCCAGTGAACTCAATGGTCCACTCCCTCTTCTCCAACATGTTCTTGTATATCTGTTTAGCATCATCAGATAAAGATCTCACCTTTTCGTTCCAAAAGATACTTTCATCTGAATCTACATTCCCTCCTTTCTTCTTGGAACTAGATTCTCCAGTATCCTTCTTCTTTTGCGGTGTTCTCTTCTCATAACTATACTTAGAAGTATCATCTCCTCCATCATGATCACTTCCACTGCTAAACTCATCACCTTTCTTCTGTCCTGTACCCTCAGCACCATCATCATCATCATCATTGTCATCATCATCATCATTGTTGTCATCATCACTTTTATCCGATCCATCATCATCCTCATCATCATCATCTTCTTCTTTCTCAGAGTCAGAATATTCATAATCAACTTTCTGCTCATCTTCTTCTTCATCTTCCTCACCCTCTTTCAACTGAGGTGCTCGGCTATACAACTCTTCAATCAAACCACACAAGCGTTTGTTTTCCTTCTTTAACTCTTTGTTATCCGCCTTGATCAGTTTGATCTTGTTCTTGTTTCTATCACATCTCCTCTCAAGCTTCTCATTCTTAACTTCTAACAACTGAATCTTTTCATTAATATCATCCTGATTCGCTTTTGAAGCAACTACAATCTGGAGCATCTTCTCCTCATTCTGCTTGAATTTAGTGATTTCAGCTTGTTGAGCAATCAGCATTTTCATCATGTCCTCCATCTTCTTATTGACCTGTTTCATCACATCATCATCAACAGTCATTTTCTTTGACTTTGATCTGGAGGGCTCAACTTCAACAGCTTTCTCCTTTTGAGGCTTCCTGAACATATCGAGCACTTTATCCATATCTATATTAAACTGATCGATTGGTAAAGTCTCTGCCTCCTTTCCTTTCTTCTGCTTCTTAGTAACTGGTGAAGATAACTTGGAAGATGTTCCAGAATCAGGCAATCTCTTTCCCTTCAGCAACTGAGCCAATTCCTTCTCTCTCAGTTCTTTCACACTTGATTTCTTTGCCATAGTCTTTTGTTTCTTTGACTTCTTAGGCAAATTCACAACTACAGTGTCACCAACACTCAGCTCAGCTAAATCAACTCCCAAACCTTCATCTTCAATTGATTTCCTTCTCCTCTCAGATTCTTCTATCGACTGGTTCAATAATTCAGACTCACCAACCATAGTGGCCTTACGTTTGGTGATCCTTACGTTCTCATCATCCGAATCCCACTGTTCATCAATCTCAGTTTCTTCCGAATCCACAGACTCTTCATCCACCAAACTCGATCCTTTCTTCGCAGTCGATTTCTTTCTAACAGCCTGTTGCTTTGTGCTCCCCTGATCAATAGCCTTTCCTTTGCCCTTCCCTTTGGCTCCAGGATTGACTACTTGACGCTTCCGCTTAGTGCTTGAATCAGCATACACTAAGGGATCGTCGTTATCTGAGTCACTATCATCATGTCTAGCTTTGTTCTTGCCTGGATCAGTGTAATCCGGACGAGCCAAAGCTCCAAACAATCTCCTATTGGGTGGTTTCTCATTATCAGCTACACCCTTGTATCCTTTCATCCTCATCAAGGTTCTAATATTCATGTGATCTTGCCCTAGAATCATTGTCGGATCCTTCTTCAGCATTGGATACTTGTGGTCAAAGATCATCATTAGAAACCTTGGATACAACATAAACTTCTTAAACTTTATTCCCCTCAGCATCTCCAACATGTGGTCAAGTATCATTCCCGAAACATTAAATGGTTTGTTGAGTGTCAACGCAACCATTAATGAACTCAAACTCTTCCTCATCACGTCATAGCCACCACTAACACATCCAAAGACATGGATCAGAACATGTGCAAAGTACTTGTACTGCACTCCCAGCTTCCCTTTATACATCGATCCGTCAGTGATAGGACCTTTGTATTTCATCCTTAAGAAGCACGCCTTCTGTTCTGTCCACGACAATTCTCTGGGATCTTCTCTATCTTCGAACTTAATCTGTAAAGCTTCCCGAATGTCGGCTTCAGTCAAGAACATATCTATCTCCTGAATCTTGCTCTTGATGATGGTTTGATTATCCCAGTAATCATACTTAGCGTTCTGGTAAAAATCTTCTATTATATCTTTGTAGATGATGGTTGGTGTGGCTAGAGCGTGTACAATCCTGCTCCTTTTCAGAAACTCAATGATGCCAGTAAACTCCGTGTTTTTCTCCACGTCTCCTAAATACGCGCAACAGTTGTGCGATCTTTCGAAAGGCCAACTGCTCGGTGTAGATGTTTCAGCTGCGGGGACTGGATCTTGAACAGCTATCTCTGCTGGAGTCTCAACATTCACTGCTGGAGCGTCAATATTCTCTGGTTGTTCAGCCATCTGCACATAAAAATCAATAAAACGCGTCAAAACACAAAAACGACAAAAATATAAAAATTTTGGTCAAAACTGATCTGCACATTCGCCCCTTTTGGATTGGCCGAATGTGAGATTTTGTGGTCGAAGGTGAAAATATCTGGACGAAAGTGAAACTGATCTAGATAAAATGTCACATTCGTCCGTTTAGTTGTACCTTCGTCCACCCCTTTCCACTTTCGCCCGGTTTAACCAACCGAAGGTGGAAAGTTTTCCCCCAAAAATTTAAAATTTTGCCATGTTTAGTTTTAATCCGTAATTTTGATTCTAAAAAGTTCTAACAAGGCCGACTAACACTCATTTATAACCAATTTCATCAAATCATCAATTTACATCGGTTTTCAAATGGAATTAGGGTTCATCGAGTCCAATTGATCAAAACAGTCATCTAAACATGTTATTTTCCTAATTCCTTTCACCATCTCCCCCTAAAACCTATGTATATTGATCGGCAAACAAAATCATGCATCAATAATCATTAAAAAATCCCAGTTATGAAACCCTAGGTCCGTGTATAAAACCCAACGATTTAGGACTGAAAACATGTCCAATACCTGCAAGATTATGATTAAAATGATCAGTAATCACAAGGGATTAAAATGCACAATCACAGAAAAACACAGCAACAAGGTCTGGTTATGAGAGAATTTTTGAAAAAATTTCAGAATGAGAACTCGAAAGTGACAGGTAGTTATATAGGAGGCCACCTTCGACCGGTTCTGATGGACGAATGTAGATAATAATCACATTCGCCCGTTTTAATGACACGAATGTGAAAGTTGGTCCACCTTCGCCCCTAATGAAAGACACGAAAGTGAAACTTGGTACCCGGAAGTGGAAATCACACCCGGAAATGGAAAATCCACCTTCGCCCAAAATAAAAACGGCCGAAAGAGATAGTTTTTCCACATTCGACCCAATTAAGGGGCGAATGTGAAATGGAAAAACTGAAAATTTCGCCAAATCACGAATTCGAATCCCGTTCAAAATTTTTCAATCCGTTAAGCTTCCAAAACTCAAATTTTCACATTTTGAATGTCACAAAGTCCAGATGGTGTTATCAAATCTCAGAAATTGACCATCAAGCATCCCCGGATATCAAAAATAAAACAGAAATGCAAATCTTTTGGATTTTCTGAAATTTATATCAAAACACACCTAAAATCTTTTTAGATTTTGTAACTTTTTGACAATAAAAGTAAAATGCAACAAAGTAAAATGCATTAAAGTAAATGAAAGCAGTAAACATTTTGTGATTTCCGGTAAGAGGATCATATCAGTTTTCTGAGAAATCTGAACACAGCGTTGATCTGATTCAATATTATCATTAGAAACAAATATGTGATACGGCAATTGCTGATATTGTTGTCCACATAAGCTCTCATGCAGACAATTACGCAATGCTTTAAAATGATACGAATTAGATGTATTAGACTAACACATTGTGGTTCCCACACACACGACATACTCCCGTATCAAGAAGTATTCTGCACAAAGACTCATTGTAAAGCGTGATTATGCTTTTGTCGTCTGTAATTGTACAAGATATAATGCATAGAGGTATACAGGTCAGCAAATTAATGCAGCAAAGTAACATATGCATCATACCAGGTTGAGGACTGATATTAATCATGACTTGCATCAATGATCAATACGGTATTATAGATAATCTTTGATCATCATATAACATGGAAAGTTCCTCAATTCGGTAACTTTAGGTTTTGGCATAAAGCTCTTTTATAAAAATATCCTGTCTGATCTAGGTCCGTAATGACTTACAGCAGAAGATCAGAGAGGCTATCCCCAGACAACTAATAACATAACGACCCTAAACCTCCGAGTTTTGTACAAACACCCTATCAAACGAAATTACGGTACTAAGACCATATGCCCATGAGGTGTTCATCCACAAACGCGTAGTTTGTTATGTTTGTATCACTAATGCACGCAATATAAAATCTACGAAGCCTATCAGCATATCACTCGTAATCAACATACGTCTCATTAAAACTATACAATTCTTTAGTCTGTGTCAGATCCCCACTGATGTACTATCATTTCCTCTTTTTATCCAGGAAATCATTTTAGGTTTTTCTAATTTTTAGGTATTTTGAAAATTTTTCAATGTTTTTGGTTTTTCTGATAAAAAGACTCCCCCTAAAATAAAGAACATATTTTTGGGTTTTTAAATTTTCTGAAAAACAAAACAAAAATTTGAAAGAAACAATCCACTTGAAAGCATCAACTTCTTTGAGGATTAAACAACCCCCTCGAAAGCATCAACTTCTTTGAGGATTATGATAGTAAAGAGAAATTCCCAATTAGCAAAGAGAAATTCCCAATTAGCAAAAATTTAAAACTAAAACTAAAAACGAAAAAATGATAAACCGAGGAGCCGATTAGTCCTGTTTTTCCTTTATTTTGTTTACTTTCAAAAGATATTCAAAGCGGGATCTGTCAAAAGCTTTTGTAAACAAATCTGCACGTTGGTAGTCAGTATGGATTTTGACCATGTCAATCAATTCTTTAGCATAACAGTCACGGATAAAATGATATTTAATCCGGATATGTTTAGCTTTAGAATGATTTTCAGTATTTTTAGTTAAAGCAATTGCGGCTTCGTTGTCACAGTGTATAGGGGTTTTAAGAAACTGCAAACCGTAATCGACCATCTGTTGTTGGATCCAGAGCACTTGCGAACAGCAACTAGAGGCTGAAATGTACTCGGCTTCACATGTAGACAGTGCGACGGAAGTCTGTTTCTTGCATTGCCAGGTAATTAACCTGCTCCCTAAAAACTGGCAACCGGCTGTTGTTGATTTGCTGTCTTTGTCACAGCCGCCCCAATCTGCATCACTAAAAGCAATAAAATCAAAATCATCATCATTAGGGTACCAAAGTCCTTTTGATGGACAACCCTTCAGATATCGAAGGATACGCTTGACCGCCGTCAGATGACTTTGTTTCGGCTTCGATTGGTATCGCGCACAGAGACACGTTGCATACATAATATCTGGTCGAGACGCTGTCAAATACATCAGAGATCCGATGATTGCTCTGTATGTAAATGGATCTGTCAGCTCCCCCTTAGCGTCGACTCCAATCCCGTGATTGGGTTGTATCGGGGTATCCATCGGCTTAGAGTCCTCCATCTGGAATCGGCTCAAGATGTCGGCAACATATTTTGTCTGGTGAATGAAGATCCCATCGGGTCTTTGATCCACCTGTAAGCCGAGGAAAAACTGCATTTCTCCCATAGCGCTCATTTCAAACTTCTCCTGCATAACAGTTTCAAAATCCCTGCACAAGAGTTCGTTAGTTGAACCAAATATAATATCATCAACATAAATCTGTACTAGAAGCAAGTCATCTCCCGTCTTCTTCGTAAAGAGGGTACAATCGACGAGGCCGCGCTTGAATCCTTTGGAGATGAGGTATGTACTTAGCTCCTCGTACCACTGTCTTGGAGCCTGGTGCAAACCATATAAAGCTTTGTTCAGCACGTAGACCTTGTCCCGGTGGATTGGGTCCTCAAAGCCCGGTGGTTGCCCGACATAAACCTCCTCCTTGACTTTACCATACAGAAATGCGCTCTTGACGTCCATTTGATAGACTTTAAATTTCTTGTACGAAGCAAACGCAAGGAACATCCGAATAGCTTCCATTCGTGCTACTGGTGCATAGATTTCATTGTAATCAATTCCTTCAATTTGATGGAAACCCTGCACAACCAATCTGGCTTTGTTCCTTACAATAACCCCACGGTCATCCTTCTTGCACTTAAACACCCACTTAGTACCAATTTTCTTTCGTCCCGGCGGCAAATCTGTGAGCGTCCAGACTCCCAATTTCTGGAATTGCAATAACTCTTCCTGCATTGCCTCAACCCAGGCATCTTCTTGCAAAGCGTCTTTGTATGTCCTTGGCTCTACCTGAGACACGTAACATGCAAACGACCAATCATTTTGGTCACCAGATTTCTGAATTTTGGCATACAAAGCTAAAGCACCAAAACTCTCTGGCGTATTAACACTTTTAAGCTGCCCTCTGGTCATCACTCCACTACCAGGATCACCGATTACTTGCTCCAGCGGGTGAATACGATGAATCCGAGATTCCGGATTAACAGGTACAATCACTCCCGTCTGAGCAGTCAAGTTTTCTGTAGCATCCTGATCATTACCCGTGTTAGATGATGAAGCAACATCTGTATTTGGGGTTGGGTTCACAGTTTGCTCTTCTAAATCTTCTGCATTTTCAAGAACAGCTTCTTCAAATTGTTCATCTTCAGATTCTGAAGTGTCTAACGAAGTTGAAGCTTCTTGAAACAACTCTTCTTCTTGTGTAGGAACACTGGTATCACTAGAAGCTGGTGGGGGGTTTACGGTAATTGGACGCATCAACGGTGAAGTTGCCGCGTTTTCACATTCGTAAAGTAATCTGATCACAGCTTCTTCAACCAGGCTATCTAGATTGAATGATTCAAAGAAATCTTTGTAATCAAACATCCAATCAGGGCCCGTGCCTTGCAAATTTTGAGTGTAACGTTGAACTTCCACATTTGCCCAATCTTCCACTTGACGAGTTCTCTTGTTGAATACCCGTTTGAGCGGGGTTGCATATCCAATAAAATATCCCTCTTCAGCTTTAGGACTAAACTTCTCGCTTGGATTCAACATCGTACATGGCGCCCCAAATGGCTCTAGATACTCTAAATTGGGCTTTCGTCGGTGTAACAGCTCATAAGATGTTTTTCCAAACTTCTTCACTGTTAAAACCCGATTTAATGTATAGTTTGCTGCATAAATCGCCTCATTCCAGAACATTACTGGAAGATGTGAGTCAGCGAGCATTGTTCTTGCAGCCTCAATCAGAGTCCTATTCTTTCTCTCAGCAACACCGTTCTGTTGCGGGGTATACGGATGTAACAACCGGCAAAATTAAGGTAATTCCGTACTAATTAATTAAACGCGATTAACGTAATTAACCGTAATTATGTGCTAAATATTTAATTGAGGCCTTAGAAAGATAGGAATTCCCAAATAATGCATAGGAATGCATGAGTTTAATAGCAAAGCATGATAGGATCGTGCGCAGACAAAACTATCCGGTATGGACACTGGCGATTACCCGGTAAAACTGAAATAAGCGAAACGAACACCGGACACCCGGAATATAAAATAAATAATATTTTCACAAAATATTATGAGTTTTGGAAACCCAAAGCCATACGTAAAAGCTTATTGCACAAATCTCCCGGTAACGAATAAAGTGCGCGTACCGCACCCGATACGCGCGTAACACGTAAATTCACCCGACAAAAACCGAAATAAATTATCAGTAATTTAACTGGACATAATTTTATAAATATTAACGGTATTTTAATATTGAGGTAAACCGCGGTTAAAATTCGAGAAATACCCGGGCGGTACCCGAAAGGAAGTAACTTAAACATATTATGGATAATAATTAGCAAGGTGGACCCCACCAAACACCCCCTTGGGGCCGGCCATGGGCCCACTTGGGTGGGAGATTGTGTGGGATAGCTTCTTAATCCTTCCATATTATTGTTAATCATGAGGATGCATGTAATAGGATTGGGCAATGGGATTAACCAAATCATTTCTTCCCTCTCTCTCTTAAAACTCACGGCCCAAACACCCCTATAATATCATTAGAGATTTTTTTTTTGTGATCTTCATAATCTTCCATAATCTCACTAAGATACTCACCCAATCCTTGCAAGATGTTGGTAATCTTTGGAAGATTGAGTAAGATAGCATAAATACACTTGATGAACACTTGAAGAAAAACACAAAAATCCTCTCTTGTTCTTCCTCTTGGCCGTAGCTTTTCACCACCCCACCACCACCTCTCTTTCAATTTTTACTACTCCAAACTACCTCTAGATCATTATCCTTCAAAACCCCATTGTGTGTTTCAAGAGCTTGGAGCTTAACCCATTGGAAGAACACACTAAAACCCCATCCAATCCAAGGTTCTTGTCTCCCCTAGCCTTGAGCTAGTAGTAAGTTTTAATCTTGTTTTGTTTGTTAATGTTCATATTAAGTGTTTATGAGCAAGTTGTACATTGATGGGTAAAGTATGGTTTTGAAACATAAAGAGGATGAATCTTACAAGAATAAAAATAAAGGAATAATAACATGAAAAATCTTGGATTAACATTAATAAAAGTGATATTGTGAGAAAATGTAATAATAATAGCATACACTTGGGTTAGAAGATGAGTGGAACATGATTTGGGAAAAAGACTTGAATATGATGAAATATGGTTTTAATCATCATAAGATGACTAGTTAATGTCAAAAAGATACTAAAATGGGTTAGAAAGCCATAGATGGAAAAGTTAGTTCTTCAAAGTCCACTAAAGTGGAAGAAAAATACTAACCTTGAAAGATTTAGTGAAAAGTGCTACAAGTGTAAGTTAAAGGATTAATATGACAACATTGGAAGCCAATGGACTAAAATAAATATTTTAGAAAACTATTGGACCAAAAACACAATGATGGAAATATTGGTGTCAAAAAGTGTAAGTAATGATTTACAAGGTTGATTTGGTAAATAATAATAGCCTACTTGGGCATTTTAAGTAAAAAGTATATTTTTATAAAATGGACGTTTTATAAAAATAAATAGAGTAACGCGAGTATTTTATAAAGTAAGATTTTATAAAATAAATACTTGGGAAGACTTGTACAAAAATAAGGTACTTTTATATAAATGGGAATATAAAAGTATCGGAAACATTTTTGGTAACAAGTTGGACGAGTCGGACTAAAACGTACATAATATATTTTTCCGAGAAATAAACGTTCGGAATCGGAAATTGGAACAATACTTCCATAAGAACGCGCAACGGGAATAAATATGAAAAACGCTAACTAACAAACTTAGTTGCACGAACCAACGTAAACGGGCTTATTACGTCGAGATAAAAATATACATATATATTTTACGGAAATAAAATATATATAACAAGGGTGAAACGTGCGTAACACTTTCCTAAGTGTAGTAACAATATTCGTGGGAAAAGAGAAACATAACGTAACAAACTAAAAACGCTAAACGACACATGAACTTAACAAGTAGTATCCACGCGATGGTATATGTACATATACCCGTTTCCGACGGAATTCTAGTACATCTATTTAAATGGGAAAATAGATGTGCGAGAAGGAAAACCGAGACGAGTAGATGAGATATATCTACGAACGCGTGAATACCGACAAGATTCTAGTACATTTATTTAAATGGGAAAATAAATGTACGGTATGATAAGTCTAGTCGGGCGTTAAGATTATGTTACCAAACGACAAAGACTTAGCATATTTATTTAAATGGGAAAATAAATATGTGGCAAAGTAAGTCGGGTCGGTTAATAAGAAAACACTTTATATTGAGCGAAAAGATCCTAAGTATAATTATTTGAATGGGAAAATAATTATACGTTGGGTGGAGTCGTGTCAAGTGTAAAGTTGTACAAGTCATAAAGAATAATTATAAGAATAATATATGACTTGTAAGGAAAGGGTAATCCATCGCCATTGAACCTAGGAAACGAAACTATTAAACGGGAATTGGGATAAAGACGTGGTCGGGAAGTTGGGTGTACAACTTGCCAAGGCACATACACCATAGGTGTAAGTGACTTATACGCCTAGAACCTTTGTAGGTACGGGATCACAAACTTTACTATTTTCTTTGAGCCGAGCACAGTTACAGGTGAGTCTCACGGCCCCATTTCTAAACTATTTAACGTTTTTACGGGGGAAAGATATGTTGGGATTGTATGACGGGTTGGATACTTGAGTAAAGATCGCCACTCGGGGTTGAGACCTCCCCACTATAATCATTTATTCAGGAATGAGAAACCAAAGGGATATTTGGATAGTACTATTGGTGCCTGACAAGGCCCACCCCTAATCGATAGCGTCGATTATGCATCGGCGTATGCCTGGGGTGCACTTATTCTGAAATAAAGTCGTAGGAATACCGAGTAACGACTTTGGGCGGGGGCATTATTAATTGTCTTGGTTTGGTTATAGGCTCAAGTAAATTGTAGGACTTTGCAACTCCTATAAATGTCATAACAAGGATATTCCCACTTTATAAAGACTTATTAAATTAAAACCTGTGAACTCACCAATATTTATATATTGACGATTTTCAAACATATCTTTCAGGTAATTGATTGATGGAAGTTAGCATGGCGAGCAGGGTCGGGGATGTCTCCAAATCGGGCGTTGGGAATGTCGTGACGGGGTCTTATCTCTTTATTCCATGGATTTAGGGATAAAGGGAGAAGCCTCTTTATCATTTTCGAAAACAATTTATGATTATGTATTGACAATTTGACATGATTATTAGCATTGAATAAATGCCCGTTTTCTAATTAATATTGTGCTTTGCATTAATCTTGGCTTAATACTTTTGAACCGTCGCGCCACGTGTTTCCGCCTTAGACGTGGTGTGACAGAAAGTGGTATCAGAGCCAAGGTTATAGCGAATTAGCATTTTAAAAATCTAAACTATAACCGGATATGGTTCAAAATCTTTCAAAGTAAATGCGAAACGCAATAAAGTAAATTTTTCCAACGACCATTTGGGTATATGGAGATTCCGACCAAGCTAGCCATGGTAAGTATATGTATTATTTTGTTAGAAGGTTAGGAAGAGAACCGTAGATATGTGCCTTAGCTACCTAACGAATAATACTTAAATATTAGTACGGTTTCTTTTGCCAGGATGTCAAACGCAGGGAGCGTAGCACCGAGCTACGACAGTAGCCTCCAGATCATCCCAGCACCACCAGCGGAGCCGATCGAGGTGGTGATACTCGATCCCGAGGATGATGAGATGGACGTTGATGCCGCCATGGAGGGCGCCGACGGAGATAGCTCCGACGAGACGGACCCGAGCGAGGACCCAGCGTGGGCCCCCGCTGGAGACGATATGGCCGCCGTGGCCGACCTACCGATGGCCGAGGCCGACTTGCCTCTAGTGCCATTCCAGGCAGCACCACTGTCAGCACTACCTATCCGCGCCGTCAGGGACTTCCCTGTAGGTTGCGCAGGTCCTTCGAGACCTATCCCTACACGGTCGGAGACTGTCGAGTCTCCGTACGACCGACACACACCCGTCGATCGTGAGCCTTTACCCACCCCACCTATCCCCGTTCCCTCCGGCATGAGGCTCGTTCCTGTCTGCCGGGGACACAACGGGTGGATCTCCGATGACTCTGACGATGAGTCAACTGCGTCGGTGGAGCACATTGCTGTGCCTATCCCACCAGCAGGCCAGGAGGAGCACGTCGCTCCGATGACAGGGCATGCTACCGCTACCCCAGCCACCTTACCTACCATGCCCGAGCCCATACCACAGGATGGGCCAGCTTCTACTGGGCACATCCTTGAGGGCAGCTCAGCCCGCAGCTCTGAGTTGCACCGAGCAGGACTGGCAGCTCATGCCACTGCTAGCCCTCCCACCCCTACCACTGTGATGTCTACTCTAGAGTGGGTCACTGACACCCAGCCACTCATGGTTCCACTCGCCGAGCTTATAGTCCCCACACCCTTATCCATGACACTACCCATCACCACTTTTCCCACACTACCACCCCTACCCGAGATGCTCCATACCCCACCACCTGCACCATTCACTATGGATGCAGGAGCCCCATTTGTGACACCCCCATTTGCACCGTATACTCTAGGTGCAGGAGACCCATACCAGGTACCACCCTACTGCTTCACTGGATTACCGAGCTTTGCCCCACCCTTCACACCACTACCCATACCCGATATCGTCGGCCCGTCTCAGCCGACATACACTGACATCCCCGGGCCGTCGCAGCCCCACGGGATGGCCCCACTGACAGGACCCGCATGGTCCACGGTGATCTCACTGGAGAGAGATTTCCAGACCCTCACCGACACGGTGCAGCGCACCGTGAGTCAGATGGAGCAGCAGGCCCAGCTCATGTGGGCCAGGATCATTGATGCCAGGGATGCACTGGCACATTATGCTGAGGAGCTGCTGAGCATGGATGCTCATTGTGGCCTTACGGGCGACGCACACTTTGCGCATCGCCAATTCTTATACGGTCGCATTATGGCGATCAGTATGACCATCAGCATGTGCGCACCTCAGTACCAGTACCAGCACCCGCCGCCGCCACCACCACAGTAGCATTGCATCAGGGACGCTTGGGAGATCATTCACGGACATAGTAGTAGTAATATGATAGCACAGCATGGGTTATAGCACCCATCTGCATTTTTGCCTAGCCGAGCGGGATTGTGCCGGCATATGACATTATATTTCTAGTGTATTTCAAAGAGCAATGTAAGAGGAAGGTATCCTCGGTTTTTGTTATTATGAACAAATCATTGTACTTGGTATTGAAATTAATGAAAGTTTTGTTATGGTAAAATATGTGTTGTGATTATCTACGATTATTATTACTTATTCTGTTTATGTTGTGATTGCGTGTTGTTGTTACGGTGATTATTGTGTTCATATGTTGTGTGGTTGTTTATACTATATATGTGATGATATTGTATGAATGATTGTTGGAAATTAACCTTTGATATTGGTTATTGAAGAAACATGGCACCAGCCACAAGAAGCAACAGTGGGAATGAAAGACTACCCACGACACCTGAAGAGCTTGAAACCCTAGTTTCGGGACGTATCGCTCAGGCTATCGCAGAACACAATGCCACGCGCACCGAAAGGTCGCGAGACCGAACCGGGAGCGACAGACGCGAAACCTCCCCTACTGGTAAGAAGACGTCGGGTATATGCAACAGGAGTCTTCGTGAAACTCCTACCTTATATTTAACATTGCTTTATTATTGCAGAAACGGCCTCACGAGAACGTGGCTGCACGTTTAAAGCTTTCCTGGACTGCAAACCACTGAATTTCAGCGGCACTGAAGGTTCTGTCGGACTAGTCAAATGGTTCGAGAAAACCGAAGCTGTGATTCGTATTAGCAGCTGTACCCCACGACAGGCTGTCATGTATGCCACCAACCTGTTTCTGGACCAAGTCCTGACCTGGTGGAACAACCAAGTGCAGACACTGGGAGATAATGCTGCTTACTCCTTATCATGGTTGGAGTTGAAAGAACTAATGATCGCCGAGTACTGTCCGGCAAGTGAAGTGCAGAAGCTAGAGACTGAGTTCTGGAACCTCACCATGGTTGGACCAGACGTAGCTGGATACACGTCCAGATTCCATGACCTCTCCCGGTTAGTGCCTCGCCTGGTCACCCCGGAAAGCAAAAAGGTGGAAAGGTACCTCTTCGGACTGGCACCACAGATACGCGGCATGGTCACTTCTTCCAAGCCTACAACCATGCGCGAAGCTATCGACCTCGCTTTGAGCCTCACTGAAGACGCCATCCGAATGGGCACTCTAATCCGGAAAGTGTCAGGGTTGAAGCTTACTGAGTCCAGCAGTGTTGAGGGTAAGAATCTGGGTACAAGTTCAGCCGTTGGGTCAAGTGAACAGGGAAATAGGCCAAGGTTTGGGAAGCGTAAGCGCGATGAAAGGAAGAAGGATGGATCATCAGGTTCAGGGAAGAAGGGAAAAGGGTATGTAGCCACTGGACGTGGAAATAATGGGAAGCAAGGTTATCAGGGCAAGAACGAAGTAATCTGCGGTAAGTGCCGTCGTTCGGGGCACAAGACTGAAGACTGCAGATCAGGAGCGCCAAAGAACAGTGGAGCGAGGCCCTGTTTCTCATGTGGATCGCTCGATCATTGGAAGAGGGACTGCCCCAAACTTAACAACCAAGCCCGTGGGCGAGCGTTCGTGATTGGTGCCGGTGACGCACGACAAGACCCTAATGTGGTCACTGGTACGTTCCCTCTAAATGGTCATTATGCTTCAGTATTGTTTGATACTGGCGCTGATTTTAGCTTCGTATCTGTCGAATTTAAAAGATTACTTGGTTTAAAGACTAGTAAGCTAGACACACCATATTCCATTGAACTAGCTAACGGTAAAACTATAGAAACTCGAGAGGTAGCAAAGGGTTGTAAGTTGGATCTCTGTGGTCATGAGTTTGACATTGATCTATTACCAGTCGTACTGGGTAACTTTGATATAGTCGTTGGCATGGATTGGCTATCTGCACACCGCGCCATCGTCGTGTGCAATGACAAAGTAATTCAAGTTCCCCTCGCGAGCGGTGAAACCCTATCGATCCAAGGGGAAAGGCGTGGAACGCCATTGAGGATTATTACCAGCATGAAAGCCAGGAAGTGCCTAAGGAAAGGTCTCGTCGCATTCTTGGCGCACGTGGTAGACAAGAAGGCTGACGAGCGAAAACTAGAAGACATTCCGATAGCCAGAGACTTTCCAGGCGTGTTCCCAGAAGATTTGCCGGGATTGCCGCCACCCCGACAAGTCGAGTTTCGCATCGACCTTGTTCCAGGAACAGCACCGGTAGCGCGATCGCCATATCGCCTAGCTCCTTCTGAGATGCAGGAACTGTCGGAACAACTGCAAGAGTTGTTGGACAAAGGTTTCATAAGACCAAGCTTCTCACCTTGGGGAGCTCCCGTCTTATTCGTGAAGAAGAAGGATGGCACTTTTCGGATGTGCATTGACTATCGGGAGCTGAACAAGCTAACTATTAAAAATCGCTATCCTCTTCCCAGGATCGACGATTTGTTTGATCAACTTCAAGGATCCAGTTTCTACTCCAAGATCGACCTAAGGTCCGGTTATCATCAGTTACGTATTCAAGAAGAAGACGTGCCAAAAACAGCATTCAGGACTCGTTACGGACACTATGAGTTTCTGGTTATGCCTTTCGGTTTAACTAACGCACCAGCTGTTTTCATGGACTTGATGAACCGAGTGTGCAAGCCATACTTGGACAAATTCGTTATTGTCTTCATTGATGACATCTTGATCTACTCACGCACGAAGGAGGAACACGAGGAACATCTCCGATTAATCCTCGAGGTACTTCGCAAAGAGAAACTCTATGCTAAGTTTTCAAAATGTGATTTTTGGATTCGAGAGGTTCACTTTTTAGGCCACGTGGTGAATGAAAGGGGTATACATGTCGATCCCGCCAAGATCGAAGCAATCAAGAATTGGGACGCCCCTAGAACGCCTACTGAAGTACGACAATTTCTTGGCCTTGCGGGTTACTACAGAAGGTTCATCGAGAACTTTTCTAAAATAGCACAGTCCTTAACCATGCTAACCCAAAAGGATAAGAAGTTTGAATGGACGGAAAAGCAGGAAGCAGCGTTTCAGTTGCTAAAGGATAAGTTATGTGGCGCACCAATACTATCACTCCCCGATGGTACGGAAGACTTCGTAGTTTACTGTGACGCCTCTCATCAGGGATTGGGTTGTGTATTGATGCAGCGAGAGAAGGTCATAGCCTATGCTTCCAGACAGCTAAAACTTCACGAGAAGAACTACACCACACATGATCTGGAACTAGGAGCCGTGGTATTCGCACTCAAGATATGGAGACACTATCTGTACGGAACCAAGTGTACGATCTTCACTGATCATAAAAGCTTGCAGCACATCTTTGACCAGAAGGAATTGAACATGCGACAACGGAGATGGGTCGAATTATTGAACGATTACGATTGTGAGATAAAGTACCATCCCGGGAAGGCAAACGTTGTAGCCGATGCCTTGAGTCGCAAGGAACGGGTTAAGCCACTGCGTGTCCGAGCTTTGGGTCTAACCATCCACACGAACCTGACTGACCGGATTCGTGAAGCTCAAACTAACGCTCTTAAACCCGAGAATGTCAAAGGAGAAAGATTGCGAAAGATGGTTGAGTCACTGGAGTCAAAAGCGGATCAAGCTCTGTATTTTATGAATCGAATTTGGGTACCAGTGTACGGCGGATTGCGCGAGCTGGTATTAGCCGAAGCCCACAGTTCGCGATATTCGGTTCACCCTGGAGCAGACAAGATGTTCCATGATCTAAAGGAATTTTACTGGTGGCCGAATTTCAAGAGAGACATAGCGGCTTATGTTGCGCGATGCTTAACTTGCGCGAAGGTCAAGGCCGAGCATCAGAGACCATCCGGATTGCTCCAGCAACCGGAAATACCGGAATGGAAATGGGAAAGGATCACTATGGACTTCATCACCAAATTGCCCAAGACAGCAAGCGGCCATGACATGATCTGGGTAATCGTTGATCGATTGACAAAATCTGCACACTTCCTCCCCATTCGCGAAACGGATAAGTTGGAGAAACTAACCCGTTTGTACATTAAGGAAGTTGTGTCAAAGCACGGTGTACCTATTTCTATCATCTCCGATCGAGATAGTCGTTTCACCTCAAGATTTTGGGAAAGTCTGAATAAAGCCCTAGGTACTCGCCTTGACATGAGTACCGCATATCATCCACAAACCGATGGTCAGAGTGAACGAACCATCCAGACCCTGGAGGATATGCTACGGGCATGCGCAATCGATTTCAGCGGAAATTGGGATACTCACTTGCCACTGGTAGAGTTTTCGTATAACAACAGCTACCACACGAGCATTCAAGCTGCACCTTTTGAAGCTCTATATGGACGCAAGTGTAGATCGCCTCTATGTTGGGCCGAAGTTGGCGAAAAGCAACTCACCGGGCCCGAAATTGTTCAAGAAACGACGGATAAGGTCTTTCTGATTAGAGAACGTCTCAAAGCGGCACGCGACCGACAGAAGAGCTACGCAGACATGAGGAGGAAGCCTTTGGAATTTCAAGTCGGAGACAGGGTCCTACTAAAGGTGTCACCGTGGAAAGGTGTCGCGCGTTTCGGGAAACGCGGAAAACTAAACCCACGATATGTTGGACCATTTGAAATCCTGTCCAGAGTAGGCCCCGTAGCATACAAGCTCAAGTTACCACAAGAACTTAACGGTGTACACGACACGTTCCACGTGTCGAACTTGAAAAAGTGCTTATCCGACGAAACCCTCATCATCCCCGCAGACGAAATCCACATTGACGACAAGTTACACTTCGTCGAAGAGCCAGTCGAAGTAACCGATTGGAAGGTCCAAAAGCTAAGACGCAGTAAGATCAGATTGGTCAAAGTGCGTTGGAATGCCAAGCGTGGACCGGAGTTCACGTGGGAAAGGCTGGACCAGATGAAGCAAAAGTATCCCGCCCTATTTAAGAAGACCCCTTTACCGGAGAGCTCAAAGTGAATTCCGGGACGGAATTCTCTTAACGGGGGGAGAATGTAACAACCGGCAAAATTAAGGTAATTCCGTACTAATTAATTAAACGCGATTAACGTAATTAACCGTAATTATGTGCTAAATATTTAATTGAGGCCTTAGAAAGATAGGAATTCCCAAATAATGCATAGGAATGCATGAGTTTAATAGCAAAGCATGATAGGATCGTGCGCAGACAAAACTATCCGGTATGGACACTGGCGATTACCCGGTAAAACTGAAATAAGCGAAACGAACACCGGACACCCGGAATATAAAATAAATAATATTTTCACAAAATATTATGAGTTTTGGAAACCCAAAGCCATACGTAAAAGCTTATTGCACAAATCTCCCGGTAACGAATAAAGTGCGCGTACCGCACCCGATACGCGCGTAACACGTAAATTCACCCGACAAAAACCGAAATAAATTATCAGTAATTTAACTGGACATAATTTTATAAATATTAACGGTATTTTAATATTGAGGTAAACCGCGGTTAAAATTCGAGAAATACCCGGGCGGTACCCGAAAGGAAGTAACTTAAACATATTATGGATAATAATTAGCAAGGTGGACCCCACCAAACACCCCCTTGGGGCCGGCCATGGGCCCACTTGGGTGGGAGATTGTGTGGGATAGCTTCTTAATCCTTCCATATTATTGTTAATCATGAGGATGCATGTAATAGGATTGGGCAATGGGATTAACCAAATCATTTCTTCCCTCTCTCTCTTAAAACTCACGGCCCAAACACCCCTATAATATCATTAGAGATTTTTTTTTTGTGATCTTCATAATCTTCCATAATCTCACTAAGATACTCACCCAATCCTTGCAAGATGTTGGTAATCTTTGGAAGATTGAGTAAGATAGCATAAATACACTTGATGAACACTTGAAGAAAAACACAAAAATCCTCTCTTGTTCTTCCTCTTGGCCGTAGCTTTTCACCACCCCACCACCACCTCTCTTTCAATTTTTACTACTCCAAACTACCTCTAGATCATTATCCTTCAAAACCCCATTGTGTGTTTCAAGAGCTTGGAGCTTAACCCATTGGAAGAACACACTAAAACCCCATCCAATCCAAGGTTCTTGTCTCCCCTAGCCTTGAGCTAGTAGTAAGTTTTAATCTTGTTTTGTTTGTTAATGTTCATATTAAGTGTTTATGAGCAAGTTGTACATTGATGGGTAAAGTATGGTTTTGAAACATAAAGAGGATGAATCTTACAAGAATAAAAATAAAGGAATAATAACATGAAAAATCTTGGATTAACATTAATAAAAGTGATATTGTGAGAAAATGTAATAATAATAGCATACACTTGGGTTAGAAGATGAGTGGAACATGATTTGGGAAAAAGACTTGAATACGATGAAATATGGTTTTAATCATCATAAGATGACTAGTTAATGTCAAAAAGATACTAAAATGGGTTAGAAAGCCATAGATGGAAAAGTTAGTTCTTCAAAGTCCACTAAAGTGGAAGAAAAATACTAACCTTGAAAGATTTAGTGAAAAGTGCTACAAGTGTAAGTTAAAGGATTAATATGACAACATTGGAAGCCAATGGACTAAAATAAATATTTTAGAAAACTATTGGACCAAAAACACAATGATGGAAATATTGGTGTCAAAAAGTGTAAGTAATGATTTACAAGGTTGATTTGGTAAATAATAATAGCCTACTTGGGCATTTTAAGTAAAAAGTATATTTTTATAAAATGGACGTTTTATAAAAATAAATAGAGTAACGCGAGTATTTTATAAAGTAAGATTTTATAAAATAAATACTTGGGAAGACTTGTACAAAAATAAGGTACTTTTATATAAATGGGAATATAAAAGTATCGGAAACATTTTTGGTAACAAGTTGGACGAGTCGGACTAAAACGTACATAATATATTTTTCCGAGAAATAAACGTTCGGAATCGGAAATTGGAACAATACTTCCATAAGAACGCGCAACGGGAATAAATATGAAAAACGCTAACTAACAAACTTAGTTGCACGAACCAACGTAAACGGGCTTATTACGTCGAGATAAAAATATACATATATATTTTACGGAAATAAAATATATATAACAAGGGTGAAACGTGCGTAACACTTTCCTAAGTGTAGTAACAATATTCGTGGGAAAAGAGAAACATAACGTAACAAACTAAAAACGCTAAACGACACATGAACTTAACAAGTAGTATCCACGCGATGGTATATGTACATATACCCGTTTCCGACGGAATTCTAGTACATCTATTTAAATGGGAAAATAGATGTGCGAGAAGGAAAACCGAGACGAGTAGATGAGATATATCTACGAACGCGTGAATACCGACAAGATTCTAGTACATTTATTTAAATGGGAAAATAAATGTACGGTATGATAAGTCTAGTCGGGCGTTAAGATTATGTTACCAAACGACAAAGACTTAGCATATTTATTTAAATGGGAAAATAAATATGTGGCAAAGTAAGTCGGGTCGGTTAATAAGAAAACACTTTATATTGAGCGAAAAGATCCTAAGTATAATTATTTGAATGGGAAAATAATTATACGTTGGGTGGAGTCGTGTCAAGTGTAAAGTTGTACAAGTCATAAAGAATAATTATAAGAATAATATATGACTTGTAAGGAAAGGGTATTCCATCGCCATTGAACCTAGGAAACGAAACTATTAAACGGGAATTGGGATAAAGACGTGGTCGGGAAGTTGGGTGTACAACTTGCCAAGGCACATACACCATAGGTGTAAGTGACTTATACGCCTAGAACCTTTGTAGGTACGAGATCACAAACTTTACTATTTTCTTTGAGCCGAGCACAGTTACAGGTGAGTCTCACGGCCCCATTTCTAAACTATTTAACGTTTTTACGGGGGAAAGATATGTTGGGATTGTATGACGGGTTGGATACTTGAGTAAAGATCGCCACTCGGGGTTGAGACCTCCCCACTATAATCATTTATTCAGGAATGAGAAACCAAAGGGATATTTGGATAGTACTATTGGTGCCTGACAAGGCCCACCCCTAATCGATAGCGTCGATTATGCATCGGCGTATGCCTGGGGTGCACTTATTCTGAAATAAAGTCGTAGGAATACCGAGTAACGACTTTGGGCGGGGGCATTATTAATTGTCTTGGTTTGGTTATAGGCTCAAGTAAATTGTAGGACTTTGCAACTCCTATAAATGTCATAACAAGGATATTCCCACTTTATAAAGACTTATTAAATTAAAACCTGTGAACTCACCAATATTTATATATTGACGATTTTCAAACATATCTTTCAGGTAATTGATTGATGGAAGTTAGCATGGCGAGCAGGGTCGGGGATGTCTCCAAATCGGGCGTTGGGAATGTCGTGACGGGGTCTTATCTCTTTATTCCATGGATTTAGGGATAAAGGGAGAAGCCTCTTTATCATTTTCGAAAACAATTTATGATTATGTATTGACAATTTGACATGATTATTAGCATTGAATAAATGCCCGTTTTCTAATTAATATTGTGCTTTGCATTAATCTTGGCTTAATACTTTTGAACCGTCGCGCCACGTGTTTCCGCCTTAGACGTGGTGTGACAACGGAGCTGAATATTCATGATGTATCCCTTTGCTTTCACAAAGTTCATCCATCTTTGCATTTTTAAACTCCGTCCCGTTGTCACTCCTGATCCTTTTGATCTTCAAGTTGTAGATATTCTCCAGCCGAGTGAACAGAACTTGTAAGTTGGTAAAGGTGTCGCTTTTGTTCTTCAAACACATCACCCATGAGAATCGTGAATAGTCATCAGTGACGACTAAAAAATAAAGCTCTCCAAGATGACTTTTGCGCTTGACTGGTCCAAAAAGGTCCATGTGCAATCGCTCAAGCGGCATCTCAACAGAGTTAACCTTCTTCAATTTATGGGATTGTCTGTGTTGTTTTCCTTTCATGCAGCTCACACACTTGTCGTTCAGATGGAAATGTTTCACGTTAACTCCATCGACAAGTCCATTTCTCACTAACTGATTCATCTTTCTCAAATGAATGTGCCCCATCCTGCGGTGCCACATTATTGATTCTTTTTCGGTCGCCTTGGAAAGAAAGCATGTTATCTGTCCCTGTGGTGTCATTGCCTTAGACATATCAAGAATGTAAAGATTGTTGACTCGAGGTGCCATCAACATAACCCACTCCTTTGGAATCTTGAAGCCCGGTTTGAGGATGTAGCAGGATTTGTCATCAAAATGCACAGAAAATTGTTTGTCGCATATTTGACTGACACTCAACAGATTATAGTCTATCTGCTTGACATAAGATATCCGCTCGAAAGTCACAACTCCATTACTCACGCTCCCTTCCATCGTTATATATCCTCCTTTATTGCCCGCGAACGCAACATATCCACCATTAATATTCTTCACATCGAACAGCAACGCCAAATCCCCCGTCATGTGGCCTGAAGCTCCACTATCAACAATCCAGAGACTGCTAATAGGGCCAACTGAAGCTCCCTGCACACAGAAAATAGACAATTAGTTCTTTCGGGGGACCCAAGCCTGAGTCTTGGGCCTTTGAACTTTGGCTTTCAAAGAATCATTCTCAATGACTTTCTCAACAGCTTTTTGTTTTGAATCAATCGTTTTCTGATTTTTCAAAACAGATTCATTCTTATCACTCACCTTTGACGTAGAGGCTCCTGGAGAACCATTAGGTGTCCAAGATTGTTCGGACCTTTTGAGAATACGGATTTGAGATTTTGGTTTCTCAATAGGTTTCTGAACATTGTTACTGAAAGTAACTTTCTTAGCAACCTTATCTGATTGAACAGACTTAGGTCCAACATTTGACTTGACAATTGGTTTTTGTGGAACCTTTTGTCTATCAGCTGTTGTGTTCACCACTGGTTTTCTCCAAGATTGTTCCATTGCAATCCGATTCCTCCGATCATAATGAAATGGACGGTTGTTCCTCATTTGAAAATTGTTTTGATTTTGAAAATGTTGTTGTTGAAGAACAGTCCGTCTATGCGGTGGAATATAATGATCAATCGGCTTTTTCATGGAATTCTTAACCTCAACTTCATGTCTCTTGTGCCTTACATATGGACACTGAGCAAGTAAATGCCCGCGTTCTCCACATTTAAAGCACTTTCTATATTCCTCAAACACATAATGAGCATTCGGTGAAGCAAATGATTTTACAGGAAATTGATCATTATATTGTTGATTTCTTAAACTCTCAGGAAGTGGTCCTTTCGAGTAAGAAGGTTCATGAAAACCATTTGCTTTATCATCAGGTCGAATGAACTCAGTGACATGTATTTTTGGCTCTTGAGGAGTTTCTGAAAACAGTTTCTTTAAGATTTCTGGTGGAATTTCATTGGTTCTTTCATGTTTTGGAAACCAAATTGTGCTTTCTTGCCAGATTTTATCAAGTTTAGAATAGTTAACATTTTTAATCGGAAATTCCTCATCAGCAATGATTTTATCGGATCCTTCCATCCGATAAAATACCTTTACAGGTTTGTCACTGGTTTCATTCAGCTCATTCTTTTCAATCACATTCTTAACATCATTCTTAACATCATTCTTTTTCTTAACATCAAGCTTTTTAGACTTCTTGTCATGAATAGCTTTTGCCATCGGATGAATATGATCAGATGGTGATACTGGTTCGGTAGTAATGATGTGATTTTCTTTTGGAATCTCACATTCATTATCAGATTTATCACTACCAGTATCATCATTATCTGAATCCGAACTATCACTCTCAGCATAAACACCCTCATTGTTCAAGCCCAAAATCGGTCTCACATCTTCAGGATATGGTTCACCAATACTCGAGGTATTAGATTCCATATCTGATGATGAGTCCGATTTCACCGAACTCTCCGGTATCACTTGATGATAGTTATGGTTCTCAAAAAGAACCGGAGATGGTACAGACTTGTAGTTGGTGGTGTTATCATCAATTATGTGATCCACAACATAAGCAACATTCTTATAGCTTTCTAACTTCTTGTTAACCTTTTCAGCAAAGCATTTAATGGCAGCCATTTCTAACTTGGTGTTTTCAATTTCATTGATGTAGTTATTTATGGCCAATTGTTTCAATGACAAAGTGGTTTTCAAGTCAGAAATGTCCTTTTTATAGCCATCTAATACTTTGTTAAAAGCATTTAACTCTTTGCGAGTAGATTGACAGTTTTGAATAGCACTATCACGTGAAATTCGGAGTTGTTTATTCTCCTCTGTCAACCTATCACAAGTCCCACAGTATTTATCACTCATGACATCGGTGCTAGATTCAGAACTTACAGGTTTTGGCGGTTCGGTCATGGCCATCAAAGCAAAATGAGCTTCCTTTCCAGTGAAAAACTTTGAGTAGTCGATCTTGGTGAAAGCATCATCAGCTATGCACGACTTCCTCGTCATCAAGAAATCAGCTTCTGCCAGCAACTGGTCAATATCATCATCCAAAGAATCAACACTTCCCTCTGTGTCTGATTCGCTCTCAGAGTCTGAATAGACTGATTTACACTCCTCGGAAACATCAGATACTGAATCAATCACCATCCCAGAACTCTTCTCCTCAGCCTTAACCTCAACAGGTTCACTCTCCACTTCCATCTCAGTCTCAGAATCATCACTCTCGCTTTCCTCAGTTTCTTTCTTCTCATCAACTACCACAGACTCTTCCAAATCAACCTGATAGGCAACACAAGCAACATTCCCACCAGTAGTCACTTCTTCAACTCCTATTTGCATTCCCGACCAGTCAAACCTCTCATCCTGCTGAGTTACCAAAGCTTGGTTTTGACCCGCATTCTGTTGAGTCTCAGTAGGTGTAGTGATTGGTACAACTGTTCGGTTTGGGTGATTAGGAGATTGGTTTTGAATCTGGTTTTGAGTGTTTGGTTGTCTGTTTTGGTTGTTAAAGTTTCGGTTTTGGTAGTTGTTGTTTGTTTGGTAAGAAACTTGGTTTTGTTGACGGTTCTGGTAGTTTGCATTGAAAGGATTTCGGTTACCTTGTTTAGGTGGCTGGGTGCATTCCCGTTTGAAGTGTCCTTTCTCTCCACAATTAAAGCATGTAACCTTCTCCTTATTGAAACCATAGGTCGTGTTGGGAGAAGTTGCCAAGTCAGTCCTTCCAGTTTTCTCTATAAACTCTGTTGCTCTCCTCATTATACTCGCAAAAGCCCATTGAATGTCTATGAGTTCCATCTCTTCTTTATCGATCTGTGCATAGTCTTCGTTGGTCAAGTTGTTGTTCCCAATCTGACTAGCAACCAATCCATTGTATGAAGAAACCATAGCAGAGACTAATGCAATGTGTTGCTGAGCAACCTCCACAGTCACGTTTCCTAAGTTGGATGTGTCCAAAACCACCGGTTGTTTATGTTGAGTGATTTGGTTTGATGGTTGTTGTGATTGGTTAGCAGTGTAAAAACTAGCTTGTTGCATTGGAGAGACTGGTGAAATGTAGGAAGTATATTGTGGTGGTGTGTATGATGGTTGTTGTGTGTAGGAATTGTATTGTGGTGGTGTGTAGTTGGTGGTTGGTTTTGATGAATCCATGACATTAGAAATGCATGCAACATGTGGTGCAACATTTCCAGAGCTCGAGTTTCCAGCTGAAACTGAAGTACCTCCGAAATACAGACTCGGATTCTGAGGAATCTGCGACCTTCTAGCTTTCCTCCTATCCTCCAGCTCTTTGTTCTCCAACTTCTCAATAAACTCTGAAATGGTCCAGAATTGATAAGCATCCTTCTCTCTAAGTACCTCCACATGCTGATCCCACTGTGGTGGCAAAGCATCTGCAAACTTATCAACCTGCTTGGTCATGGGAATCTGTACACCATAGCTAGACAATTCAGACAATAAATGCATATATCTTGGTGTTAGTTCTTTCAAAGTTTCATTATTAATAAACGAAAAATTATCAAACTCCTTAACCAACTCCTCCATTCTCAAACTCCTGGTCTTTTCATTTCCATCATGCTTCCTCTTCAGCTTATCCCAAAGCTGCTTCGACGTTGTACATGTCCCGAACTGATGCAACAGGTCACTTGTGATCGCCTGTGTCAGTTGAGAGAACGCCTTCTTCTCCACCACGTATTTCTTCTTTTCATCCTCTGCCAAGCTCTCCAGAGGAATCAACTCACCGGTATTCTCCAGAATCGGTGCTGTGTATCCTTTTACGATCATGCTCCATGCCTCAGCTCCTTCAACTCCCATGCCCTCCAGATGGATTTTGAACATAGTGTGCCACTGGTTGTACTCTTGCATATCCATGAGCTTAGGTGGCCGAGTTCCACTACCTGTAGACAAATCCTTAATCAAGGTAGAGATAGCATTAGTGGTTTGAGTATTTACCGCCGCTGCAGCTACTCCCCAATAATCTGATTGTAAAGCCGGATGTGCTACATTCTGAGGCATCGTGCTCGATGTTGTCATGTAGTTCAGTGGTTGTGAGGACTGCGTGTTCGTCTTTTGAGCAACAACAGTCCATGGGTCCATTGTCTGCTGTTGTGGTTGTGTTGGTGCTGATCCCTGAGTAGTCTGATAACGCCACATGATCAAAATCTGAAAATCAAAACACTTAGAAAAATTTTTCAGCAAAAAATCCTACGTTCGCCCGAAACTACTACTTTCGTCCAAAATTTTCTAAGTTCGTCCAAACTGACACACTTTCGTCCCTTCTTCCTCACTTTCGTCCAAATAGTGATACCCGAAGGTGAAATAGACCAGAATGTAAACAAAGATTATCACAATTCCACTTTCGCCCAACCCAAAACGGTCGAAGGTGGAATATACTACCCGAATGTGAAATATAGCACCCGAATGTGAATCAATATCAATCAATTTTCAGGTTCGTCCACTCAAACTCTCAGGTTCGCCCACAAACTCAGTCCAGGTTCCAGGTTCGCCCCATATCAGCAGATTTCACTTTTGAAAAACGGTTATTGTTTGAAAAACGGTTATTTTGATCTGAGATTTTCAAAAGTTCATGGATTTCAATGATCTTAATCAGGTTATGTTTCGGATTTGATTTGGAACAACTTTAAGTCTTGGAAAACTTGAATTTGACCACAAAATCACCTTTAAATCGATCAAAAACTATGTTTTATAAGAGTTTTTGCATAAACAGATGATAATTTGTCTAAAACATGTCCAAATCAACTCTGATCTTATCAAACTTGTTGTTGTATGATCCTCTATGCTCTGATACCACTTTGTGAGCGTTGGATTTTATCTAAAACAGGATATTATGATCATACAAGTCACAAATCTAGGTGCGGAAACCCTAGATCTGAACAAATTGATAAGATGCTAATCACGACACAATCAAGATCATTTTCAATATCATTTTCATAGATTAACTTTCAATTAATAAGCAATTACAACGTTTATGTTAATCTAGAATCACAAAGACACTTTCACAAAAACACTACTGAACCTGCACTGAACCTGGACACAAATGATAACTCTCTTACATAATCAAAAACTCAAAACCTATATATAGTGTCTGCACATTCGCCCCTTTCTATAGGTCGAATGTGAGCAAAATCCACATTCGCCCACTTGCAGTGGTCGAATGTGGTCTTCTGTCCAAGATCATTCTTCATTCGTCCATTCAGGTTCTTCCTTCGCCCGTTCTATATCACCTTCGCCCAAATACTCTTCATTCGCCCATCTTGAATCACTTTCGGCTATCCATTAACATATGTTAATAATATCATATCCAATCCTTAGTCGCAAATGCATCAACAGTTATCACCAAACAATAAGACTTTTTAGCTAGACTTTTAACACTAATAGGACCAAACAGATCCATGTGCAATAATTGAAGAGGTGAGTCTATAGAGTTCACAGCTTTGGACTTATGCGACTTTTTGTGTTGTTTTCCTTTGGCACATGCTAAGCATTTTTCAGAAAAGGGGAATTCCTTAGAAGGAAGACCTCTGACAAGATTTAGTTTTGAAAGCTTATTAATATTTTTGAAGTTAACATGTCCTAATCGCCTGTGCCATAGCAGTGACTCTGACTCGGATGCTTTAGAAAGTAAGCATGTCATTTGACATTCAGACTTTGCATCCCTCATGTTTATCACATAAGTATTATTTTGTCTAGGAGCTTTAAGCATAATCATATTGGTAAGAGGAATGAATCATGGCTTTAGAAAGATGCACTCCATGTCATTAAATAACACTGAGATTCCTTTGTCGCAGACTTGTGATACACTCAGCAGATTGTAACACAATTCTGGAACATAGTTCACATCTTCTAAAGTCAATGCATCAGAAATCACGTCCCCTATCCCAACTATCTTTCCGCCCTTCTCGTTGCCGGCAAAAGCAACAAATTCTCCATCAATGAACCGATAGTTTTTAAGGAGTTCTTTTAGTCCCGTCATGTGCCTTGACGCCCCGCTATCAACGTGCCACAGATATCCCATCAGGGCAATCAACCATTTCTGTAGCTTATTCTGAAAAACACATAAAACAAAAGAAATATACAGATAAATATACGAGACACTATGTACAGTCATGATGTATTGTAAAATACATCTATTTCCAGTGTAAAGTTTGTTTAGTTTTCGAGTCGTTTAGATAGTTCTTTTTTTAGTTTTAGGCTTGTACCTATCTACTTTTATTTAGTATAGGTTTTTATATATTTATATTAGTTTTGTGTCATTTTTATTACTTATGTATTTATTTTATATTTTAGTAGGTGTTCGAATGGACGTTGGAGCTTAAACGTGCAACCTTGATCGAGTCAAGAACACCCGAGTCTAGAACACCCGAGTCCAGAGCATGAAGTTATAACTTATAATAATAATAAAGGGAAAAAAAAAAAAGAAACAAGTGACCGTGACTTCCAATGTCACGGCCCAAAAAAGTCCAAATTCACATTTAGGGCTCCAATATAATGGGGGGAGCTGTGCAGATAATGATGGAAGGTCGGCGCATATTCTTTTGAGGGGCAGCGAATATTATACATCAAATCTTGGAAGTTTGCGCACAAAAATACATTGGGAGAGAGCAATTTATTAATATCTTGGAGAAGAGACATCGAGCGAAGGACAATTCTTTAGAGATAATTTTTGGAGGAGCCGCACAGTAGCCAAAGAAGAGATATTATTAAGGGGCAAGCCAGGGATCAAAGGTTCTAAGCCAGAGAGCGATTATTCGGGTGTTAATCATTCGGTTTTTTCATTCCTTTATTATCTTTGTTCTATACAATGATTGTTGAAATTTTATTTGGCTTTGTTTTTCTTTTCAATATGATTTGTGGCTAAAACTTTAATA
Source organism: Ambrosia trifida (assembly GCA_028751855.1). NCBI lineage: Eukaryota > Viridiplantae > Streptophyta > Magnoliopsida > Asterales > Asteraceae > Ambrosia > Ambrosia trifida. The sequence continues at coordinate 54,818,588 of CM054128.1, read as the reverse complement.
GCTACCTAGGCCAAGACAAATAACTATGTTTTGATTTGTTTTTATTTTCTATGGTTTTTTGGAACGTGTTTTGGATTTATGATTCAGTAAAGATTTTGATTTCTCTAGATCTGGTGTATGTGCGTATCTATTATTTTTTAATTGTCACTTATTCACTCCACTTGCACTTTTGTGAATGTCTTTCATGTATGAGTGCTAGTTAGGTTGCAGACTTTGTGTAGCAACTAGTTTATGGTCAATAGTCGCGAGTTTACCATAGGAGTGATATTTGGTGGTTAGAAGATTTTAGGTATTCTTCCAAGTTCAATAGCTGTGAGGTGAGGGCTTGTTGGTATGTCTAGGTTGTTAGATTGCTAGGTTAGAGGCTTTGTGAGAAGATCTGCCTAGTTTCCCTTTCAACTCTTGCGTATCAAGTTAGATCTAGGCTTCAATAATTACCCCTTGCACCTAGTGTAGTGAGGCTTTCGCGCTGTGAGGTAGATTGTCTAGCGGGTACTCGATCATAAGAGTTAGATAACCTGTGAGGGTTTGTACTCCAACCGGTAGTTTAACAGCACAAAAATATTCTAGGGTTTCCCCTTGAGAAGGGTCGAGGGTGTCTAGTTTATTCTTGATGTTTAGTATTTTAAGATCCCGGTTCCAATTCAGTTCCATAACCATAGAAGCTTATCAGGCATAGTTAGGAGTCTGGTCTAGGTAGTGTCTTGTCATCAATTGAATTCGGCTCAGCTAAGTTCGTGTCTCTAGTTCACTTTAGTAAATTTTAGTTTACCTTTATTTTATTGCAATTTATTTTTCAGTAAAACCCCCCTTTAAAATAATAAATTAATTTAATAGATATTTAGGATAAGTAATCGAGTCTAGTTTTCGTCTTCCTTTAGAGTCTCGTGGGTTCGATATCCGGACTTACTTTAGCTATACTAGAGTCGATAGGTTCACTTGCCTGTCAGTAGTTTAGTTTTAGGGAGTCTAGAGTATTACTAGGTGTCTAGTTTTACGTTTAATTTAGTTATTTTTATTAAACTACTTTTAGCACATCAAGTTTTTGGCGCCGTTGCCGGGGACTCTTGGCGATTGCGTTAATTAGCTTTGATTGAACTTATCTGAAATATCTGTGCTATTTGTTATTTTATTTTAGCTAATTTTTATTTTTATTTTTATTTCGAGTCTTTTCTATTTTTCTTAGTTTATTTTATCTGTTATTCTCTTACCTCTTTTACTGTCTACTCTGCAGTTTTATGCCAGTTACTCGTTCGCGGAGCAAGTCAGCTGCTGAAGTTAAGCTTGAGGAGGTAAGTTCTTCTAGCTCGTGTTCTTCTAGGTCATCCTCCCCACCACCCAGTCCACCACCAAACCTTTTCCAAATGGCTGAGCGTCGCACTGTCCACCAACAATCCACCCAGGGTTTTACGGGAGTTAACTCCCCTATTACCATTCCAGCCATCAACAATGATGGGTCCTGGCAGATACCCTCCTACATCATGACGGCCATTAATAACACCTGTCAATTCCACGGCCGCGATGATGAGGATGCCCCGGCCCACATAGCCCGTTTGACTCGCATCCTAGCTACCTTTAAGCTACAGGGTGCCAATGATGATGCTAAATTCCTCCACCTTTTCCCCTTTTCCCTTTCTGGTCGAGCCGCCACTTGGCTCGACTCTCACCCTACTGACACTTTTACCACCTGGGATGCCCTTAAAGAAGCTTTTCTGAATAAGTACTTTCCACCTAGCAAGGCATCCCGCCTTCGCGATCAGATCCATTCGTTCCGGATGGAACCTGATGAGCCTTATTATCTTGCATGGGAGCGTTTTCAAAACCTGCTTAGCAGGTGCTCCCAACATGGTCTGACTGATTGGGCCCTTGTAGAGAAATTCTACAATGGCTTAACTTATGAGGCAAAGAACCGCTTTGATACTTCTGTAGGCGGCCACATGATGGGTAAGAAAACTGCGGCCGAATGCAATGACTTATTTGAAAGTTTTGCCCAAACAGACCATGAGCAGCGGACTTTAATCAGGAATTCCATTCCTGCACCTAGTACCACCGCACCAGCTCGAGGTGTTCACCAAGTCACATTGGATACTAGTGTGGCTGCTGCTCTAGATGCTCTGACTAAGGAAGTGAAGGAATTGAAATTGAAATCTGAAAAGTGTGAGATGTGTAGGGGAGGGCATGCTACTTCTGAGTGCCCTTTGATTCATCAGGAGGAACAGGTGGACTTTGTAGGCGGTCAGAACCGCGGGTCAAGCAACTCTTATGGAAATTCTTACAACCCAGGTTGGAGGAATCATCCAAACTTCAGCTGGAAATCTTCTGGTAATCCCCCTGGTTTCTCATCAAACTCTACTCATAACCAGGGGCAGGGTCAGTATTCGGGTGGAAATTCGGGAACTAATGTAGGTTCGGGTACTGAGGGTGGGTTGGGTAAAATAGAAGAGCTTTTAACCCAGTTGGTAGCTAAAGATGCCCACACCCAAAAAACTCTAGCAGAGCATGACACCTTGTTGAAAAATCAGGCTATGCTCTTGAAAAATCACCACTCTGCGTTCTTAGATCTTCAGCGTACCGTTGGTGACATTGCTAGGCAGTTGGAAGAGCGGCCCCAAGGTCAGTTCTCGGGTAGTACTCAGCCCAACCCAGCCGCCCAACTGAAAGCAGTCACCACTCGTAGTGGTAGAGGGGCAGAGAGAGTTAGTGAGCAGGTAGAGAGTGAGGTAGAGGAGCAGATAGATGAGGAAATAGAGATGGAGGCTCCTAGTAGGGTGCAACCTAGGCTAGTCCCAGCAAGTACCGCACCAAATAGTGAGCCTCAGATAGAGAAGGTTGTAGGTAGGACACCCACACCGATTAGGCCTACCCCTGAGATTGATCCTTCTCGTCTTCCATACCCAGCCCGCCTTAGGAACCAGAAATATGCTAAGGAGTATGGACATTTTCTAGATATGTTTAAGCAGCTTAAAATCAATCTCCCGTTCATAGAGGCCCTCCAGCATATGCCTAAATATGCCAAATTCCTTAAAGATCTTCTGAAAAGGAAAGACAGGCTGGGGGAGGTCTCAAACATTCCATTGACTGCGGGATGTTCTGCGGTGGTTTTGAACAAGCTACCGGAGAAATTGACAGACCCCGGGATTTTTACAATCCCGTGTATGTTTGGTAGTGACACTCAGAACCACGCGTTGGCGGACTTAGGTGCTAGTATCAACCTGATGCCTTATTCTCTTTATGAGAAACTAGACCTAGGTGACCTGACCCCAACGCGCATGACTTTATCCCTTGCTGACCGATCAGTCAAATATCCACGGGGCATTGTGGAAAACTTGTTGGTGAAAGTTGATAAATTTGTTTTCCCCGTGGATTTCGTTATTCTTGATATGGAGGTAGACGACAAAGTACCTCTAATTCTAGGTCGTCCGTTTCTGCGCACCGCCAAGGCACTCATTGATGTCTTTGACGGGAAGATCACTCTACGCGTAGGAGATGAGACGGTCACCTTTGAGATCGTCAAATCCATGAGATACCCTGGTAGTCAAGACGATTGTAGCGGTCCCACTGACTCTGTTTACTTCATAAATTCTTTTATCTCTCGTGTGGACCGATGTCTTGATTACATCTGTGGGGGTGATTTGGTAGTTGAAACCCATGATGAGGAGTTAGATTTAGTTGGGGAGGAAGCCCCTTTGTTTCCCGAGGCATTAGAGATTAGTGAGGTTCGTGAGGAGAGTAGTAAACCTTCGTTAGAGATACCACCGCCTTTAGAACTTATGGTTTTACCCTCTCACTTAGAGTATGCCTACTTAGGGGAGAATGCTAGTTTGCCCGTCATTATTTCATCTAAACTGACGGAGGAGGAGAAGAGTCGGTTGCTTGATGTGTTGAAGGCACATAAGCAAGCCATTGCATGGAGGCTCTCTGACATCAAGGGCATCAGCCCTACCTACTGCACCCATAGGATACTCATGGAGGATGATTATAAGCCTGTGGTGCAGCCTCAGAGACGCCTAAATCCAAACATGCAGGAAGTAGTTAGGAGTGAGGTTCTTAAGCTTATGGATGCTGGTCTGATCTATCCCATCTCTGATTCCCCGTGGGTGAGCCCGACTCAGGTTGTCCCTAAGAAGGGAGGGATGACAGTGGTCACTAATGAGAAAAATGAGCTCATTCCCACTCGTACTGTCACTGGTTGGCGTGTTTGTATTGATTACAGGAGACTGAATGACGCCACCAGGAAAGACCACTTTCCTCTCCCGTTCATTGATCAGATGTTGGAGCGTTTGGCAGGGCAGCAATTTTACTGTTTCCTTGACGGATTTTCAGGTTATTTCCAGATCCCCATTGCACCGGAGGATCAGGAGAAGACCACCTTTACATGCCCCTATGGCACTTATGCGTATCGCCGCATGCCGTTTGGGTTATGTAACGCTCCAGCCACTTTTCAGCGTTGCATGATAGCTATCTTTCAGGATATGATTGAGACGTCTATGGAGGTTTTCATGGATGATTTTTCGGTTTATGGTAGCTCTTTTGATGTTTGCTTGGTTAACTTAGAGAGGATGCTAGAGAGATGTGTAGAGTCTAAGTTAATGTTGAATTGGGAGAAGTGTCACTTCATGGTGACTGAGGGGATAGTACTAGGACATAAGATTTCTAGGGATGGTATAGAGGTTGATAGGGCTAAGATTGACACCATTAGTAGGCTTCCACCTCCGACCAATGTCAAGTCCATCCGTAGTTTTCTAGGTCATGCGGGTTTCTATCGTAGGTTCATTAAGGATTTTTCCAAAATCACTCGCCCCATGACGCGTCTTCTTGAGAAAGACGTTCCTTTTGTCTTTGATGAGGAGTGTCTTAAGGCTTTTGAGTTTTTGAAGGAGCGGTTGGTGAGTGCTCCTATCTTAGTTTCACCCGACTGGAGCTTACCTTTTGAGCTCATGTGCGATGCGAGTGATTACGCGGTCGGGGCAGTCTTAGGGCAGAGGCGTGACAAACACTTTCATCCTATCTACTACGCCAGTAAGACCCTTAATGATGCTCAGGAGAACTACACAACCACCGAGAAAGAGCTCTTGGCGGTTGTGTTTGCTTTTGATAAATTTCGTTCTTATCTCGTGCTCTCTAAGACCACCGTTTTTACTGATCACTCGGCTTTGCGGTTTCTTTTTGCAAAGAAGGACGCCAAGCCCCGTCTAATTCGGTGGATTCTTTTGCTTTCTGAGTTTGATATTGAGATTAAGGATAAACGGGGAGCAGAGAATGTGGCTGCAGATCACCTTTCTCGTTTAGAGGATCCGAGTAGGGAGGGGAGTCGTGAGGAGGCGATTGGAGATAAATTCCCTCACGAGTCCATTGATTTCTTTGAAGCTGAGAAGCAGGGTATGCCATGATTCACTGATTTGGCAAATTACCTTGCTCATGGGATGTTGGTAGAGGGTATGAATACCCAACAGCGTAAGAAATTTCTGAGAGATGCTACTAGGTATGTGTGGGATGATCCTTTTCTGTTTAGGATAGGAGGTGATAGGATTTTGAGGAGATGTGTTAGTAGAGAGGAGGGACTAGAGATTATTAGGCATTGCCATGAGAGTCTCTATGGAGGGCACCATGCTCATCACACCACTGCGCAAAAGGTCTTTGATAGTGGTTTTTATTGGCCTACTGTGGTGAAGGATGCCCTCGATTTCGTGAAGCGGTGCGACGCCTGTCAACGCACCGGTAACATTTCATCCAAGGATGAGATGCCTCAGAACCCCATTCAGGTTCTTGAAATTTTTGATGTCTGGGGCATTGATTTCATGGGACCGTTCCCCATTTCTGGAGGGAACCGGTACATCCTCGTGGCCATTGATTATGTTTCAAAGTGGGTGGAAGCGCAAGCTTTACCTACTAATGATGCCCGAGTGGTGGTGAAATTTTTGAAGAAGTTGTTCACTCGGTTTGGTACTCCCAAGGCACTTATTAGTGACCGTGGTACGCATTTCTGTAACACCATGATGGAAAAGGTGTTAGCGCGCTACGGGGTCACTCACCGTTTATCGACCGCTTACCATCCTCAAACAAGCGGTCAAGTGGAGAATGCAAACCGAGGAGTGAAGAGAATTCTTGAGAAAACCGTTGGGAAAAGTCGGAAGGATTGGTCCGACAAGTTAGATGATGCGCTTTGGGCGTTTAGGACGGCTTATAAAACGCCATTAGGTACTACACCTTTTATGATTGTTTATGGTAAAGCGTGTCATCTACCCGTTGAGCTAGAACATCGAGCTCTTTGGGCCCTCAAGGCGGTTAATCTTGATCTTACCGAGGCTGCTAGGAGACGATTTTTCCAGCTTCATGAGTTGGAAGAGCTTCGGGATGCAGCATATGCACGGTCGTTGAGCATTAAAGAGAAAACTAAGGAATTGCATGATAAGAGGATCAAGAAGGTGAAGGAGTTTAGAAAGGGAGATAGAGTGCTTTTATATAATTCACGGTTGAAGTTGTTCGCAGGTAAGCTTAAGTCCAAATGGGCGGGTCCATACACAGTTAATGAGGTTTTCCCATATGGCACAGTCGAATTACTAAATGATGCAGATGGAAGCACTTGGAAGGTTAACGGTCATAGGCTTAAGCTTTATACCGGAGGACCGTTAGACCCGACGGAGAAGGAGGAAACTCCTCTCGAGACTCCTTAGAATGAGAAATGGTTGAGTTCTTGGGTACAATCCCAAGTGTAGAGTTTGTAAACTTATTTTTATTTTTTAGCTTTTCATTTATTTTATTTTATCTGTCGTTCGGTATTATGCTCGGGTTTTGTTTGTTTCATTTTGCGCAGGTTTGGATTGCACCGCCCGTACTCAATCTCCATTCGGGTGATTCCGGAGCTGTTTAACATTTATCAAGGCAAACCCGAGAGTTTATTATTGTGTCAGAGCCGATCGCGAATGAAATGCTATACGATCGAGCTGGATTGGACTGGAGTTTTTGGAGCTTACGCGTTAATAAACCAGCTAAGTCCTTTCCAATTTGCCCTTTTCTGTTTATTTTTGTATTCAGAATTTATTTTTGTTTTAAGTCGTTTTCTATTCCTACATTGAGGGCAATGTAGAGTTTAAGTGTGGGGATGGAAATTGTCGTGTAGTCTGTATATAGAGTCGTTTTGTGTCCAAAAAAAAAAAAAAAAAAAAATCCAAAAAAATTTAAAAAAAAAAAATGTCCCTGATTTTGAAGTTTGCATTATATAAAATATGGAAAATGATAGGTAAAGTTAGGTGTCCGGTTTTCAAATAGTATGTATAATAAGAGATGAAAATTGATTGAAAACGTGTCTGATTTGGGATATGTGGGTAGGCTCGGCCGGTAGAAAGGTTCCCTTTGAAAAGTAATAAATTAATTATGTTAGGCTATTTTGTGGGTTCTCATCTAGGAGAAACGGGGAGACCGAAACCGCCAAAAATAGTATAAGAAGCACCGTTATAAGTAGAAAACCGTTAGAATTTCTAATGACTTAAAAAAAAAAAAAAATAGAAATCAAAGCAAAAATGCTGAAGCTTAAGGTGCCTGGCCACTGGGATAGCGACTTGGATTGGTCACACCCTCTGAGTTAAGTATGCTGAGATGAAAAAATAAAAAAATAAAAAAAATGCTAAGCTTAAGGTGCCTGGCCACTGGGATAGCGACTTGGATTGGTCACACCCTCTGAGTTAAGTATGCCGAAAAAAAAGTGATTTTAAATTCTCTTGGTTTTCTACATAAGACGGTTGGGAAATGGTCAATTGGTCGTTCCTTTAGTTTCATAAGCTTGAGGCGGGATTAGGAGGATCTGTGGCTTCCTTTGAGTGAGACCCTAGATAGACTAATCAACATGAACTTAACATAAATAAAAATGGGCTTGGAAACCGGTATGGGTTTAAGAGGATCAATATATCTGCAATCGCAATCAACACGTTAGTAGATTATTAATTAAGTAACCTATGTTTTGAAACTGGATGTAAACCTAACTGTGATTCCATAGCATAATTCTTTTTCAGGGACGAAAAAAAGATAAGTGTGGGGATATTTGATGTATTGTAAAATACATCTATTTCCAGTGTAAAGTTTGTTTAGTTTTCGAGTCGTTTAGATAGTTCTTTTTTTAGTTTTAGGCTTGTACCTATCTACTTTTATTTAGTATAGGTTTTTATATATTTATATTAGTTTTGTGTCATTTTTATTACTTATGTATTTATTTTATATTTTAGTAGGTGTTCGAATGGACGTTGGAGCTTAAACGTGCAACCTTGATCGAGTCAAGAACACCCGAGTCTAGAACACCCGAGTCCAGAGCATGAAGTTATAACTTATAATAATAATAAAGGAAAAAAAAAAAAGAAACAAGTGACCGTGACTTCCAATGTCACGGCCCAAAAAAGTCCAAATTCACATTTAGGGCTCCAATATAATGGGGGGAGCTGTGCAGATAATGATGGAAGGTCGGCGCATATTCTTTTGAGGGGCAGCGAATATTATACATCAAATCTTGGAAGTTTGCGCACAAAAATACATTGGGAGAGAGCAATTTATTAATATCTTGGAGAAGAGACATCGAGCGAAGGACAATTCTTTAGAGATAATTTTTGGAGGAGCCGCACAGTAGCCAAAGAAGAGATATTATTAAGGGGCAAGCCAGGGATCAAAGGTTCTAAGCCAGAGAGCGATTATTCGGGTGTTAATCATTCGGTTTTTTCGTTCCTTTATTATCTTTGTTCTATACAATGATTGTTGAAATTTTATTTGGCTTTGTTTTTCTTTTCAATATGATTTGTGGCTAAAACTTTAATAGCTACCTAGGCCAAGACAAATAACTATGTTTTGATTTGTTTTTATTTTCTATGGTTTTTTGGAACGTGTTTTGGATTTATGATTCAGTAAAGATTTTGATTTCTCTAGATCTGGTGTATGTGCGTATCTATTATTTTTAATTGTCACTTATTCACTCCACTTGCACTTTTGTGAATGTCTTTCATGTATGAGTGCTAGTTAGGTTGCAGACTTTGTGTAGCAACTAGTTTATGGTCAATAGTCGCGAGTTTACCATAGGAGTGATATTTGGTGGTTAGAAGATTTTAGGTATTCTTCCAAGTTCAATAGCTGTGAGGTGAGGGCTTGTTGGTATGTCTAGGTTGTTAGATTGCTAGGTTAGAGGCTTTGTGAGAAGATCTGCCTAGTTTCCCTTTCAACTCTTGCGTATCAAGTTAGATCTAGGCTTCAATAATTACCCCTTGCACCTAGTGTAGTGAGGCTTTCGCGCTGTGAGGTAGATTGTCTAGCGGGTACTCGATCATAAGAGTTAGATAACCTGTGAGGGTTTGTACTCCAACCGGTAGTTTAACAGCACAAAAATATTCTAGGGTTTCCCCTTGAGAAGGGTCGAGGGTGTCTAGTTTATTCTTGATGTTTAGTATTTTAAGATCCCGGTTCCAATTCAGTTCCATAACCATAGAAGCTTATCAGGCATAGTTAGGAGTCTGGTCTAGGTAGTGTCTTGTCATCATCTGAATTCGGCTCAGCTAAGTTCGTGTCTCTAGTTCACTTTAGTAAATTTTAGTTTACCTTTATTTTATTGCAATTTATTTTTCAGTAAAACCCCCCTTTAAAATAATAAATTAATTTAATAGATATTTAGGATAAGTAATCGAGTCTAGTTTTCGTCTTCCTTTAGAGTCTCGTGGGTTCGATATCCGGACTTACTTTAGCTATACTAGAGTCGATAGGTTCACTTGCCTGTCAGTAGTTTAGTTTTAGGGAGTCTAGAGTATTACTAGGTGTCTAGTTTTACGTTTAATTTAGTTATTTTTATTAAACTACTTTTAGCACATCAAGTCACGACTCAGACCATAATTTAAGTAACTTTTGGAATCCAGGTCTGTTTTAGTTTTGATCTGTCGTGATTTTCACCCAAAACCGACTCTTGTCTTTTCCAAGTTTTTGTGGCCTTAACAAAACTTCTTATAGTTTCTTTAAGATCTTTAATTTGAACTGAAAAAGATTTTTGGGTATTGGTATCATTTTGTGGTTTGGGTTGCAAATGACAATTCTTGACCACATGTCCCTCATTTCCACATCTAAAGCATTTAGAGTGTTTAGGTTTGATCTTTGAAGAAGATCTGGATGATGATGGTTGTGATGTTCTTCTCTTGTCGTTGCTTGAGTTGGGGCTGTCTGTTGAGCATGCTTCATCACTGTTGTTGTTGCTTGATTCTTCATTTGTGTTGCATTCTGGCTCGCTGATGTCACTTTCTACATCACTCTGTGATTCTTCAGAAGCTGTGTTATCTGTTTCACTTTGTGATTCTTCAGAACATGACATATCTGTTGATGATGGTGTAAACTCTGGAATTTCTTCAGTAAGAAATTTCCCAAACCTGTTTCTTTTTAGTTCTGGAACAAATGGAGATGGTCTATATACATTTTCATTATCAGAGAATGCATCATTAAGATCAACACAAACAGGCATAACATTTTCAACACAAACATCCGATCGTTTGATAGGATTCATCCTATCATTTGGGTCCACAACACCCTTGAAATCAAGTTTAGAATTTAAAGTAATACAGTCATCCGGCCTAGATAAACTATTACAGTTATCCATCCTAGATAAACTATTACAGTCATCCGAATTCAAAGAAATGTTTGACTTATCATGGCTCCAGATGAACCAATTCACTGTAGAGTAATTGGCACCTGGGTGACCTAACCCCATTGTTTGACCACCACAACTTTCATCATCGTCCACTTGATCCTGTTGGGTCATATCTGCACTACTTTTACTTATATTAGAGTGTGACTCAGACGTGACACATTCTTTTTCAAAAAGATCATTTTTTGGATGTGGTTTTGGAATGGGTATATATTCACTTTTGCTCAAGGGTAAAAAGAGAGATTTTACAATTCCCTTTTTATCCTTATACCCAATTCCATCTTTGACGAAAGATTTCCTTGAACAATCAAGGATATCAGTATGAGCATGCTTGCTTACGTTCCATTTGTCCACAACAATTTGGAGATGATTTGTTTCATTTCTAGATTTTTCTAGTTTTTCAGTTAAGTCATTTATTAAAAAATCTTTTCTGAGAACAAATTCTTTTAGAGTGTGCATTTCAGCTATTGTTGCATTTAACTTTCGCTGATAAGCTAACTCATTTTCTTTCATTTCAGTATTGATTTTTCGTATGTCATCCATTTCTCTTAAAATTCTCCTATTGTGGGACAAACAGTAAGCAACGGCTGTAACACACCTTGGTGAGCACAGCTTTGATTTTATTTCGAGCGGGATACTTACCAGGTCTCTCTCCTCAACCTTCTTCTGCATGCTCTGTGGATGCTCCATTCTTTTGGCAATGAATCTAGCAGCTTCTTGATAGAATTTCTGTTGTTCACAGGAATTCCAACCTTCTTCATCTTTGTCAACATGCTCATGAACCTATCAATGTGCGAGCTCAAACTTTCCCCACGAATACTGCCAAACATGTCTTATTCTTTTTGTACCATGTCTTGCTTGTATTGGCGCATCTCTTCGTTCCCTTCATAGTATTCATTCAATGCAAACCACAGATCATGTGCTGTGCCATACTCTTCAAACATGTTGTAAACATCGTTAGATAGGGCCATGGTTAGAGCACCATAAGCCTTGTGATCTCTTTGGAGTAATTGTTTGTCAACATCGGTATAGGTGGTTGGATCAGGGTTGAATTCTTCCCCAGTGGCAGTGGTTCTCATGGGAATGTGTGGGCCCAACTGGATAGAGTTCCATTGGGTGAAGTCTGTGACGTAAAAGAATGACCTCATTCTGTTCTTCCAAGTCCCATAATCTTCAGCACCGTTTAACTTAGGTACTCTGGTAGTGGTTCCGGTTTCCAGGTCTTGTTGTGTGATAGGGTTAACAGTTGATTGATTATTGTTACCAGCCATGATTTAGATGAATTTTAGGAATGTGGTTTAACAGATTTTAGTTATCAGTCCAGAAAATTGTCCAAGTCCGTAAGTACACAGCTAAGTACGCAGTTAAGTTCACACTTAAGTTCACAGCAGTCCGGATAAGTATGCAGCAACCTGTAAGAATATAAACAGCCTTGTCAAGTTGTAGTCTTTGTTAAGTATGCAGCTCGGAAGTATACGTGTGGCTATGCTTCTTGATAAGTTCGCAGATCAGTCAACACTTGGGCATTATAAGTGCTCAGTGTTTACTGATCAGCCTGCGTACTAAAATAAGTGCGCAGACTCACTTAAACTCTCGTTTAAGATTTTAAGTTCGCAGAAACCCTAGCCAAGTACTCAAGACTACACCTTTAGTAAGTGCGCACTAATCCAAGATTTCTATTTAAGTACGCAGAAACCCTAGATAAGTACTCAAGACAATGAGATGCAATAAGTGCGCAGAAATCCAATTACAATGCAACAAGTGCGCAGAAATTCAATTAAAGTGCAACAAGTGCGCAGAAACCCTAGCTGCGTACCAAAATAACAAGTTTAAGTACTCACAGTTACAAGTATGCAATATATGATCCAAGTACTCAAACTAAGAAACAAGTGCTCAACTTATGAGATAAGTGCGCCGGATACATGAAATAAGTGCGCAAAAACGAGCTGTAACAAATATAAAACTCAGCTGAATCCTTTCCAAACCATTTTCTGATCAAAATAACATACTTTAAACATTTAGAAACACGATTTTCACGAAATTTGAAGCCAAAATATAAGAAAAACACCTAAATTTTAAAGTTTACAAAGAAAATAATCTTGATAATAAAAACTAACAAGATGAGGGTTTTGGTATCTTAAAGTAGATACAATCTAGAGCACAGAGGCTCTGATACCAAATTGTAAGTCCCAAATACTAGATCTTGTTAAATGCAATAGATTGTTATCACTTAGAAACACCTATTTGTTAGGTGTTTTAAGTGATTAATCCAGAAAGACAAAGATACTAGATAAAGCTAGCAAAACCGACACACAAGATAAAGAGATTCAAGCTTTTCATTACTGATAAACATCAAAGAACCATGGATTACAGAATTAAGTACGCACCCTTTAAACTTGTGCTATCAAGATAATATCCAAAACCCTAACCCCAATCCTGCACACACACAAGCTTTATATAGGCAGCTCATTGGGCCTGCGCACTTAGCTTAAGTGCGCAGAGCCCGTGCACTTAAGTGCGCAGATTAGGGTTAGGCAACCAAAACTATGCAATAATTACATTCTAGGTCCTTTAACTTTCAATCTATACAATATATTACTAAAAGTCTCTAATCTGGTAACTGTGGTCTCAATATAACCCAACACAATTGAAAGTTGAAACTTGTTTATGATTTTTTTAAGTTTAAGGATATATGAAATATCTCATCAAAAAAATAAAAAAATAAAATAAAATAAGAACCTAACATATCAATTATTTTTTTATTGAGAAAGTATTGGGTACAAAGTCCCTTAACCTACAAAGTGTAGGAAGCCACAATAATATGTCACGTGTAAGATGTCTGTTAAAACAAAAAAAAACTGATTTTCAATTATGAGAGGGGTATTATAGACATTTGAATCAATCAATTAATCACGTTCATAATTATGATTTTCACAATCCCTGTTTTATCGTTCAATCAGAATTCAAATTTTTATAACTGATTTCACGATCTTCATAATCAATTCTTACCTTATTAAAAAAAATCTCATCACCTTGCATTTGTCGATCAAAAGTTTACCAGAATCATACTCAATTACAGAGTTCATCATCATGTTCGGTAGGTTACTCTGTTTTTTAATTTCACATAATCGTAATCTTATTTTGATTTTGAGTTAAATGCCAATTTCGTCCCTGAGGTTTGGGCCAGTTTGCCACTCCAGTACAAAAGCTTTTTTTTTGCAATTCCTTCCCTGAGGTTTGGATTTTTTTTGCCAAATTCGTCATTTTCAGTAACCCAGTTAAAAAAGCTCGTTAATGTCAGAGGTAGTGTTGTCTTTTATACCTCAGAGACGAATTTGGCATTTAAAATTCAACCTTACCTCAGGGATGAATTTGGCATTTAACTCTTAATTTAAAATAATTGTTAATTAAATAATTTATTATGAATTTATAATGGTTAAAATAAGTTAAATTGATAAAAAAATAATTAATAAAACTTTTTCCAAAATTAAAATTTAGTTTTATAAAGTTTATTAGTTTATAAGTCTAAAACAATTTTTGTAGAATTTTTATAAACCGTTTGGTGATATTTCTAGAATTTTTTTAATTGGTTATATGGTATGTTTAAATAATAGAATGAATGCTTATAAAAAATTTTGTAGCTCAGTTTCGAACCCAAGACCAAGCGTATGAATGCACAAACAGAATACCATATGCTCCACATGTCTGTTGGTGTTTTATCTCAGTTCAGAAACTTTTTACATAATAACGATCTATGTCATCTTCCCCAAATTAAGTTGATATGAACCCTAACCCTAAATCGTTACAATTGAAAATGTTTTTGATATAGTTAATAAAAAGAAACATAGGGCTTTTAAACTCTATCAAAAATCGATCATAAGGGACCAGATAATCAAGATTAAATGTTACCGAATGATTGTGCAAATCTAAGCACAAGTCGTGACCCCAAAGCTTCAAATTCGAGGAGTTCCAGTGACGGAAAGGTGAATATGATATAGGGGTTTTCTTAGTCGCAAGTTTCAGAGGCTGGGTGCATGTTTAATCGGGTTATAATAGCATATATACAATCGGATATTACAAGTTTATCTATAAATAAATAAAAAAATTCTAGAAATATCACCAAACGGTTTATAAAAAATCTATAAAAAATGTTTTCGACTTATAAACTAATAAACTTTATAAAACTAAATTTTAATTTTGGAACAAGTTTTATAAATTATTTTTTTATCAATTTAACTTATTTTAACCATTATAAATTCATAATAAATTATTTAATTAACAATTATTTTAAATTAAGAGTTAAATGCCAAATTCGTCCCTGAGGTAAGGTTGAATTTTAAATGCCAAATTCGTCCCTGAGGTAAAAAGACAACACTACCCCTGAAATTAACGAGCTTTTTTAACTGGGTTAGTGAAAATGACGAATTTGGCAAAAAAATCCAAACCTTAGGAAAGGAATTGCAAAAAAAAAAAAACTTTTGTACTGAAGTGGCAAACTGGCCCAAACCTCAGGGACGAAATTGGCATTTAACTCTTTGATTTTTTATTGTTTATTCGACCTAAACAACGAACCTGAAATCTTAATTGGAGAAGAAGATGATGTTATCGATGCTCATAATCTGAATTTTGAAGGTTAGTTTATACTGTTTTGATTTATATTAGCAGATCACAAAAAACAGAGATGAACAGAGTTTGATCGATAAGTGTTTATGTAGATATTATACAGGAAGATGTTAACAACACTGATGAACAAGGTGGTGAGACTTTTATTTCATGGTTGAACACAGAAGGATGCAAGGTAATTGTTTGTTTTATGTATATGATAATAAGTAGTTGCGTTTTAGGATGATTAAAATGCATTTTGACTTAACTAGGGGGTTTTTTTGTAATTGATAATGGCAATTGCATTTTATTATGTTTAACATGTGTTTTGAGGTAACCGCTTGGTTTTATAGAAATGATTTTTTATTCAAATGCGTTTTTATTATGTTTAACATGCGTTTTGAAGTAACTGTTTGGTTTTATAAAATTGAATCATCTGTTGGAGCCTAAGTGCTGTTGACTCCAATAGTCCTTGTATCTTCAGACCTTTGGTAGACAGTGGTTTCTTCAACAGACCTTGTAAGCAATAATTTGTACAACAGTTGTTAGTGTCAACGGTTTTTGTTTATATAAAACGCATTTGAAAAATATAAAACGCATTTGTTATTTACAATATGTTAGTCTATGTTAGTCTGATTTCTAACTAAAAGCAATAAAGGCGTTTTGTTATTTATAATATGCGTTTTGAAACATGATGTATGGGATCTCAATGTTCTAATTATTAATCACAACATTTCACAAAATCATCTAATTCATCTTTAAATATAGAGTTAATAGCGAATTTCGTCCCTGAGGTTTGGTCCAGTTTGCCACTTCAGTACAAAAGTTTTTTTTTTGCAAATCAATACCTGAGGTTTGGATTTTTTTGCCAAATTCGTCCTTTTCACTAACTCAGTTAAAAAATCTCGTTAAGGTCATGGGTAGGGTTGTCATTTTACCACATTAATAAGGGACAATTTAGACATTTTATCTGATGATTATCATCTTCTTCCCCTTTTAACTCAAACCCTAATTATTAAACCCATTGCTGCAACACTTCTCACTCTCTCTAATTGTTCTTTCCTATTTAAACCCCTCCCATTCTCTCTCTTGTTCTCTTTACAATCGAGACACACACACTGAATCTCACCCTTTTTTAGTTCTGTTTAACTAATATCCATTCCTGCTGCTCGAGAAAAGTCACACACAAACCCACAAACATATACACTAATACAGAGAGAGAGAGAGAGAGAGGGAGGGAGAGGGAGGAGCTCCGGTGGTCAGCGGCGGTGTACAAGGCGGAGCTCCGGCGGCGTTTCCCCCTCAACAACCACCGGCCCTTCCTGCTTCTATAAACACAACCGCACCCCCATCCCCTTTTTACTTATTCATATACTTTGAGAGAGAGTGAAACAGATCTGTAGAGAGAGTAGCGGTAGAAAGAGAGAGAGACTGATGAAGGAGACTGATGAAGGAGGAATGGAAGCGGAGGTGCCAGATTCGATCCAACCCAGATCCATCCAACATTCAATAATAATAATAAAACCTAAACCACCCTTCTAGATCCATCCAACCCAGGGTACTGGAGTGAGACCCTCCTCCGCCGGAGATGGTGGTGGTCTCCGGTTCCTCTCTCTCTCTCTCTCTCTCTCTCTCTCTCTCTCTCTCTCTCTCTCTCTCTCTCAAGAAGACAGTTTCAAGAGGTGGGTATTCGTCAAAATTTGTTCTTGTTGCCTCTATTTCACGGATAAGGAGGTTGATGTAGTTTAATATTCTTGGGTTTGGTTTTTGAGTGGAGGGTTATTAGCATGGGACCAATGGTTGATTTCAACATGGTTAGAGTTTGGCTTTCGATGCAAGATAGAAAAGCAGATGTCTTTTTATACTCTCTTTGAACTAATGTATGTGTAAGATGTAAAATATACTGAATAGGTTGATTTTAACTGAGTTAGTGAAAAGACAAAAATACCCTTGATCCTAACGAGTTTTTTTAACTGAGTTAGTGAAAAGGACGAATTTGGCAAAAAAATCCAAACCTCAGGGAAGGAATTGCAAAAAAAAAAACTTTTGTACTGGAGTGGCAAACTGGCCCAAACCTCAGGGACGAAAATGGCTATTAACTCTTAAATATATATAAAACGCCTTTACTAATTATATAAAAAAGCATTTATAATCACATTTTCCAATTTTTAAATAAAAAAGATCACCAAATCATCTCATACGTTATATTAATAGTAAAAAACAGTAAAACGCCTTTATAAATAAACAAAACGCATTTGTAATCACATGCCATCACTTTTTTTAACACAACAAACAAATAAATTATCTCAGTCATCTTTAACATCATAAAACGCCTTTATTAATTACCAAAACGCACTTACAAATTCTCATTGTTCATAACAATCATTAAAACGTCTTTATTATTTTCATTAAAACATATAAAACGCCTTTACTAAGTTCATAAAAAAATTAAGTAAATCCTGATGTTCATCATTCAAATCATAAAACGCCTCTAGTAATTTCATAAATCTGATCTAAAACATACCTGTATTAGTTTCCTTCGAAGGCCTGTCATGATTCAGTTTGCTTCTTCTTTCTCTTCCTTCATCTGTTATGTTTTTTTTTAGGTTTTATCAAATGATTTTCGTTATACGATCATAATGACAATCATAATATGAACATTAACTTACTTGATTTGCGTTTTGGAGCCATAATACTTCCTTGATCAGATGTTATTTTTTCGTCTTCTACAACTGCTATGTTTTTTTTCAGAGATTTTGATTTTGGTTGATTTTGTTTTGTGAATTCGACGAGTATATGTTTTGATTAAGTAACAGTCATTAAATGAGATTGAATTGGGCGCTATCATTAAAAAAATTCAAATTATTATATTGGGAATTTGTCTAATTTACCCTTCCCCTTGTTAAGTGATCCTTAAAACACTCGTGGGTTATTAAATGACGATCATCTTGATTAAAACGCAATGGATGGTCAGAACGGCTTCTTACACTTTGTATTTTAAGAAGGTTTTGTACAATAGGCTCTCTTTTTTTTTATTTTACATATTTATTAAGAGTGAGCACAAGTTTCACTAAGTTGGGCTACCCAACTAATGATTAAAGTCAAATTTAAACGATACATTCTTTTGTTATAGCTTATAGTCGTTCAATTATAACTTTTAATCCGTAGGTTATAGTTCTATTCAAGTTAGTTTCAATTAATTACTTCAATTAAATTAACATCACCTTTTTTTAACGGTGACTTTCATATGAGTGGTCCAATGTCACACTGCCTAATTGGCAGCCCTAGCCAAGGTCTGCTCCAGACTACGTTGTTTTAATCGGGTCCACACTGGTGTATCAGACTTGGTTACGGCGTTCCCCTGGAAACCGTACTGCCTCCACACGAGTTTCCTCGCTGGAGTAACAGCCGGGTGAAAATCTGGGTGCGGCTCAAGATCAAACGCTCCTCGGTGCGTTTGTTACCATCATTGCTCGGATGACGTAAAAAATAATAAGGAGAGTAGGAATCGAACCTTGGTCACAAAGAACACCAAGTCTTTCCCCCTGGCCCCTACCACTCCATCACTACCTCACAGGCAACAACACCTTTTTAGCTTATAAAGAATAAAGGTATAGACAAATAAATATATTATATATTATTTATAAAATAATATTGTTTTAACAAAAAAATTGCAACAATAATATACAGATTTATTTGAACTTTACATAAGTAATTGTCAAAAATCTAACCATAATCTCTACTAAAGAGTGAGCAATGGGCAAACATGTCCAACTTGGTAAAGTTAAGATGGATTGTGAAAAGTCATGTGCTTCAACCCTCAAATGTCATATAAATCTTCTTCAAATTACCCTTCAATGCATTAAGATACTTGTACCATGTAGTAAAGATAAATAAAGGTTTACCACACGCTTCAAATAATTATATTCAACAAATATTAATTTTACATTTTCTTTCTTTCTTTAAAATTGCATATGTTTATATAAATATACAGTGCCGTTCATCATGAGAATTGCTGAAACAAATTACTTTATCTTTGCAGAGAGTTAATGGTGGTACGTAGTGACGCACACACAACACCAAGTAGTATGGTACGTTTTGATTTTCTGTTGATAAGGTTTTTTTATTTTAATTATTTAATAAGAACGACAAGGTGCGACCGAGGACGCTGAAAAGAGTAATCATGTTGTAACGAATCTGGCAAAATGTTGACACAATCTGAAAGTGGATTGTATCTGCAAGTTCATCTTCCAGGTTAAACTTGATTTGTTTATTAAAATAAATGTCTTGTTGATACTTCTTTACTTCTCTATTTACTTGTTTATACTGATATCGAATGGTTGTGTTTTGGTTTATCTACTCTGTTTTGGTTTCTATGCTCATATTTGGTTTTGAGTTCATGCTTGACAATACATATCCATATGGTGGTTTGGTCTAAATTTGTGTCGAATGGTTGTGTTTTGGTTTATCTACTCTGTTTTGGTTTCTATGCTCATATTTGGTTTTGAGTTCATGCTTGACAATACGTATCCATATGGTGGTTTGGTCTAAATTTGTGAAAAATTATATAGAAATATTTGGGAATAAAAATTATCTATGCTCATATTTGATTTTGAGAACAATGCTGATGACTGAATTTTGATGATCAAAGAAGTTCATTTTCATATATAGTGAAATCTTTTTTTATACTTGGGTATCCTGTGTACACATTATCTCTTAGATGTTGGAAGTTAAGGACATATGGTTGGACAATTTACATAGTGTGTCATGAAAGTTATAAGAACGTATATGTTGAATATAAAAAAAAATATAGTTTCTTTTCAAAGTTTAAACAATGAAGAGAAATGGATTAATTTTATATACATCGTTTCGCATTCAAAGACAATTACGTTTGTACACTTTTCCTACAATTTTGTGGGCTAACACGGCTACACTTGTGCATTGTTCAAAAAAAAAAATATTTATCTTAACCGTCCCGCAGCAACGCACGGGTTTCCCACTAATACCTAATAAAGAAAATCAAAATAATCCATTAGCCTTTTTGTTGTTTCTAGTTATATTTTTGGTTATTATGGATTGATTATTTAGTTTTTCTCATCACCCTTACATTAGAGTATGTGTAGTGCCGGGGAACACCGCCCCCCGGGCGCTATAAGGCGTTTTGGTCATGAATGGTTTTGCAGACAACGAGCGTTGTGTGTTGGAAGGAGAGAGAGACCGTTTTATTATTATTATTATTATTATTATTATTATTATTATTATTATTATTATTATTATTATTATTATTATTATTATTATTAGGGTTTGGGAATTGGGGGAAAAAGATTGAAGAAGAAGAAGAAGAGGGTTGGAGGCAGGGATGAGGAGGCAAGGATGAAGAAGAGGGTTGAAGGAGGAGGATGAAAAAGAACTAGGGAGGAGGGGGTGGTGCCGCCACTATGCGGTGGTTGAAGGAGGAGGATGAAGAAGATGTGGGAATGGAGATGGAGCCCATCTCTTTTGCTCTTTCTTTCTGTAAGGATCCAAGAAATTGTTTTGGTTTTGGTTTGTTTATGGTTTTTGTGTAATTTATTTATTTATTTTTGCACACTTATCACTGCTTTATAATCAAATAAATAATAATAATAATAATAATAATAATAATAAAAAACAATGATTACCCAATCATTTATAACCCCCTCATAACCCCCCCTTTCCACTACACCCTCTTTTTCCATAACCCCTACATAACCCCCCTTCTATTACTTTTTAATATTTTAATACCATAACCCCCACATAACCCCCCACCACTACACACACCCTTAGAGGACTATCCTTAAAGCTAAAAGCGTGGATCTTGTCTCTACTCGGGTAACCAATTGAAGTTGTATCCATAGAAAATCCAGAATTATAAATGATTTTATGAGTGATTATCTCTATATCTATATATATATATATATATATATATATATATATATATATAATAAACCAAATCATTTTTAATGACATGTCATAATATTATGCAATCTCTCTTTTCAGAGATGCAACATAGGATATGATGTGGCAACTCTAGACCAATTAAAAAAATGGAATAAATATGGTTTAAATATGATTTAACATAATCTATTAAATACCTAATCTATTAAATGTAAATATTAAAAGTTTATTATTTTCTCTCTCATGTTTCCTCTCATAACTTTTAAATGTTAATATCTTTTATATACGAGATTTTTTAAAGAAAAAAATTACACCAAATTAACGAGAGTTTTATTATCTTTCCAACGAGTACCATAGTGTTATATAAAAAACGGAGAAAAAAAACGACTATTTTTTGTAACCCGACAGGTATTGTGTCAGGTTTTGAATTAGTTTAAAAAAATTGTGGGTTTGGGTCGAGCCTGGGATTAGGTGATACCCGACTCAATTACCTTTTTTTATATTAGAAGATGATAACTTATGATAGAAATTTGCTTAAAATAATAATAATAATAATAATAATAATAATAATAATAATAATAATAATAATAATAATAATAATATTAATAATAAATAATAATATTCATAAATCATATATTGGCAAGTCATTAATTATGTTGTCATATTAGATATTTTATTATGACATTTTAGAAATTTCAACCCGGGACGCTCTCCAACAGGTAATTACTATATAGATGTCATTTTATAATTTAGATACTTCTAATTTTATTCGCTTTACTTAGATTTCTCAACCCGGGACGCTCCCGGGGTATAAGCTAGTATATATATATATTGCAAAGCTAATAATTCTACATGTCATAATATTATGAAATCTCTCCTTTGAAAGATGACACATAAGATGTAATGTGACAATTTTAAACCAATTAAAAAAAATGAATAAATATGGTTTAAATATGGTTTAACTTAATCTATTAAATACCTAATCTACTAAATGTAACTATTAAACCTTTATTATTTTCTCTCTCATGTTTCTTCTCATAACTTTTAAACGTTAATAGCTTTTATATACGAGATTTTTTAAAGAAAAAAATTACACCAAATTAACGAGCGTTTTATTATTTTTCCAACGAGTACCATAGTGCTATATAAAAAACGGAGAAAAAAATGACTATTTTTTGTAACCCGACAGGTATTGTGTCAGGTTTGGGATTAGCTTAAAAAAAATTATGGGTTTGGGTCGGGCCTGGGATTAGGTGATACCCAACCCAATATAATCTATTAAATACCTAATCTACTAAATGTAAATATTAAACCTTTATTATTTTCTCTCTCATGATTCTTCTCATAACTTTTAAACGTTAATATCTTTTATATATGAGATTTTTTAAAGAAAAAAATTACACCAAATTAACGAGCGTTTTATTATTTTTTCCAACGAGTACCATAGTGCTATATAAAAACGGAGAAAAAAAATGACTATTTTTTGTAACCCGACAGGTATTGTGTCGGGATAGGGATTAGTTTAAAAAAATTGTGGGTTTGGGTCGGGTCTGGGATTAGGTGATACCCGACCCGATTACCCGAAACAACATACCCAAATACCCGAACTATATACCCGATCATATACCCATGAACTTTTTAATGCATCACATAACCCTTAGACTAATGCGTTCGATATTTCAATAATTAACTTTTTTTTCTTATTTCATGTTAGTTCTTTTTAGAATGATCGATTACAAACTTCCGAATTCATTTGTAATGGCACTAGATTTATACCCCGGCGCAGAGATTCGTTTTTTTAATATTTGAATATGATAAATTATGGCAAAGATTTGTTAAAAAAAATATAATAATAATAATAATAATATATTTTATTATGTAATATTAAATATTTCAACCCGGGACACTCTCGGGATAAAAACTAGTTTGCTATATATCAAACACTTGGTTTGTATTTATGGATGGTTATCCCTGTAGACATTAAAGACTAAAGAGAATTCGTATTGGTGCTCTATGTCTTTCAATTAGCGATCATTACCAACATTAGTATAGAAGATAAAATGTTTATCGCTATCTGACGAGAAGAGATGATCACTCCCTTCTTAGTGAGAAGTTGTACCTCTAATATCTACCATCTTTTTTTCTAACGGCCAACAAACAAACATATGTCTTGACTACCTGGGGTACCCACCAATTGATTACAAAAGCACCTCATACGTCCCTGGGTGAAGACATGTCTCAGGTGTCCACCCACAAGTAGCGCTGGGTAGCTAGGACCTACCAAGCCAACTTCCGGGGAAACCTCCCCCCCCCCCCCCCCCCCCACACACACACACACACACACTTTCCCGAAGACACGACAGTGGAGAATCAGTTTAACCCGGTGAAATCAAGGATCGAACCTGACACCTCAATAAGGTTAGGCTCTACCATCGTTTCTTATGTCACTCCACCACAAAAGTGATAACATATTTTAAAACCCGATGAGATTAAGAATTGGACCTAACAACTCAAGGAGGATAATCTCTACCATCTTAGAGAGTAGATTTTAATGATGTCGAATTCTCCACTCAAACAATTATATACTCGAAGTCAGTGTCATTTATTCTCTTTATCCTTTTTACATTACATACTTGCAAATTCTATTGACATTTGTAAGAGTAATATAAAAGTGGATAAACATGAAGCGGCTTGTCTAGAGAACCAGCATGTGTTTGTGTCCTTCGCTTTTGATACTTTTGGAGCGCTGGCCTCGCAAGCAATCAAGCTCCTCGATCGCGTGAAGAAAGGTATGCAAAGTAATTCCCCAGCTGCTAAGGGCCAATGTTTTATTTTCAATAGAGTAGGTTTTGCAATACAAAAAGGGGTAGCGGCACAACTTGTGGCCCGTTTACCTACGTATCATTTGTAATTGGCTGATAGTTTTTAATGAATAATGATATATTCTAAAAAAAAAAAAAAAGTTATTGTGAAATTAAAATAAAAGTTTTAATATAACCTATCCCCATTTAGGATTTTACTACATCCATTTTCTTTGATCTATAAATTAAGTTTTTATAGCATTAAAACGAGTATTTATGATTTGTAAATCTAAGACTAGTACTTTGAGTGGGTTAATTTTTTGTTGTGTCCCAAGTTTTCTAGATTCCTTGTTGTAATGATTTTTGGTATGCAAATATGTTTCCTCCATTGCAAGAGTTAGTCTGGACTATCACACGATGATACATCCAACTTTACATATATTGCTATACTAACAACATTTATGTAATTATAATATTTATGCGTGGTTAACCTAATGCAAGTATTAGTCCATTTAAAATTAACACATTTAAGCATCCCATATCTAAAGCATTCTTACGTAGGTTTTTATTTTTTATAAAAAAGCTTATTTTTATAATAGCCCGTGTGTGTATATAAAATATTTTCTGCATATCCTCTTCGATCAGTCCAATCCAAATATATTATAAACCAAACCTCACTGTACAAACAAAAATCAAATTCGAGTGTTCTTAAGAAAAAGTAAAATTGACTAACTAAAGGCTATAGCACCGAACTTATTTCGGCAAAGACCCCAAGTGGTGACATATTCAATTTAATATATGCAAAATATGGATTTACAACTACTCTTTCATATGTAACGAGTTTACGTTAGTTAGCACACTGTAGCGAGATGTTAATTTGAATGTTTTATTGTCACTATATTAGATGCGAAGTCTAACCTAAACATTATTTTCGTGTCGTTTTATCTCTAATTTTCATATATAATGCCTTGTAATGTGATTTGTTTGAATAGTAATATTAAGCCCTTATTTTATAAAAAAAAGGTATAAGTAGCTTAAAAATAATAAATTTGAGGAATAAAGTTTTTCATTTAACTATAAGGGAAGTGCATACACTCTTTTGATATGAATAGCGTTTTTAAGATTTTAGCCCATTGAATAATGTTTTTTTTGTATTGTTTCGTTAAATGTCTTTTTTGATTGTAGGAGAGTTCTTATTATTATTTTTTTTAAACCAAATATTTATCTTCTCATTAAAACAAAATACGAAAGTTACATCATGATAGCAGGTAGACGGGCAACAAGCTGCGCCGCCACCCCTTTTTGAATTGCAAACCCTAGTCTACTAAAGACAAAACCTTGCCCCCCTGGGGATGAAACATTGCTGTGGACGACCCGTTGGACCTTGGTCAAGAAACGAATAGCTTCTGGCGTCAGGGAGCCAAAGGTGTCGAAGGCCAGAGGGATAAAGACATGTTGGTTATCTGCACAAGCTTTAGCGTGTTTATCTACTTTCTTTGATTCCGCCTTTCTTGATGCTTGCCCAGCTACGAACCCTGTTTCCCTTAACCCAACCAGCGGGATACCCCGGTGAGGTCCACACAGGCATGTTTCCCCCTCTCCCAACCAAAGACAAGCAGATGTCCACGATTTGGTATAAATCAAAACACAAAGGTTTACAGTGCTTCGAGTGGATATTAAAAACTCACCTGATGTCCACGATTTGGTATAAATCAAAAGTTTATCTATATCTATATATCTATATACTATATATAATGCATTTTAGATGGGTAAAAAGGTAAAATCACCTCTATTTTAAGATGGGAGTCCAAATGTCTCTTTACAAATCTCTAACTTTTACCTCATTTATTCCCTTTATGCCCTCGTGTACAACTTTTAATGATAATAGTACATATCTCTAATACACATCTTTGTAAATGAAACATCTAATTCAATGCTTGCATAGGTTACTTACCAATGGTTTTTAATCCAATTCAATGCTCCCATATGAAAACCTCTTCTTCTACATAATAACAAGCATATTCTAGAGCTGAGATGTTGAGAGTCCTCTTCAGTTTAGAGTGGCGCTTCCTTTTCTTTTTTTGGAAAAACACTATTCGCTTTATTAGGTGTTTACCAGCCCATTTTCTCATCTTTCTAATTTCTTCACTTTTGATTTGTTTCTTACTTATTTCGATGTTTTTTTAGATTCTTTAGGTTGTACATATAGCTTTTTAGGTTGTGCATAAAGCTTATTAGGTTTTACATATATTTGCTATGTTAAATCAAAGTTCTTTCATTTCATTAGTATCTCAAATGTTGTTACTAACTACATATGAAATGCAGGCATCATGTCGTAGGAACTTCTCCTTGGATGTTGTTCTAACGGATGCATCCGGGGACTCGGCAAACAAAGAAATGGAGGTTTTAATGCAAACCGACACTTTCATCATATTCTTGTATTGTAATTTGTAACCATATAAAGTATCAGTAGATATAAAAAAAAAAAGATTTAGAAACTTGTAGAATAAATTAAATTCCACTATAAACTTGGAATTAGGTTGAAAGTTGGGCATTTTATAGAGTATCCCATTTAGTGGAGCAATGTTACTTACTGATGCCACAAATATACAATTTTTCTTGATTGTGTTATTAGTTTAAATCATTAGATGCATTTAGTAATTATTTTTCCCTTTAATTTGCAGGTCCAAGGTAATTTCAAAGGAGCTTTACTATTGTCATGTTTATTCTTTTAGCAACATTGATGATGTTAAACTTAAATGGTTATACGATCCATCATACCCTCTTTACAATCTTGCTACATATCCCTTCATAGATTGGACATCAACTATTTTAAATACCAGTGGCCCGACAGATTGTATTTCAAGTATATGTGGCACTCTTTCAACTTTAACCAATGAAGGTTTGTACTTTCGTTTTGCTATTTTTGGACGCATGAAAACACAATTGTTTTAATCATATCAATTACACTATTAAAAGCTAATATATATAATTTTCAAACTCATATCAATTGTCTTACCGTATTTTTATTTGTTAAACTATTTTCAGAGTTCATTCGTCTTCCTAGAGTCTTTCTCTTGACCACCCACACAGAAAACACAAATCTTGTATACCCTTACACGCTCTGTTATTTAAAATCTTGTTACGTACCTTAATAAAGTTTAGTTAGAAACCTTTCTAAAGTAGGGGAGACTGCTTCATTAGTACCTCTGCCCCTCACCCGTTACACATTCCCAAAACCTTTCATCTAACTCTCAACTCTACAACGTTGAGCCAACTGTCGAAGATTTTGAAACTTTTACTGTGGGTATTAGACAACTATTTTAAATGTTGTCGATTCATAAATAATGAAATTTTCTTTTAAAAATCTAGCTGACTTTTACAATGCCTTTTGTTTCATAGTAACCTCCACTTGAAAGAAATTTCGAGACGAAATTTTCTAAAGTAGGGGAGACTGTGACATCCGTCACCTTCGTCTTTTATCTAATTGACAATAATAATCCTTTAAATATTCCATTTTAGTCCCTAAAAGTTTCGACGTTTTCAAAATTTAATTCTAAAGCG
The DNA here is from genome assembly GCA_028751855.1 of Ambrosia trifida. Lineage (NCBI taxonomy): Eukaryota > Viridiplantae > Streptophyta > Magnoliopsida > Asterales > Asteraceae > Ambrosia > Ambrosia trifida. Next base: position 54,791,048 of record CM054128.1, on the reverse strand, counting down.
AATAAAAATTTTATCAGTTATATTTATAAAAAGTGCGTAGGTGAAACATATTCATAAACGGCTTTATAAAAAAAAATTTCCAAGTTTTATAAAGTTTTATGAAATTTAAAGCTTCTAAGTTAAGTTAAGTTAACTTAGTTAACTTTTTATAAAGAAAACCATAACCAAACTAACAAGGTTAAACTAGAGGGACTAGTTTTGCCAAATATGAAAGTTTTAAAAAAAAAATTAAACACTCCCTCCTCTCCTTGTTCCTGTTTCCGGCGTGACCATTTCCGGCCACTGGAATTAATTCCGGCGAACTCAAAATACTATTTTTATACATGCTTTAACTCGTTTTAATGCATACCAAGCGTTTCTCCATCGTTGCCAAGCGATTAATAGGTTTAAAACAGGTTTTAAGCGAGCATTAAACGGTGTTGATTAGTAACCGATCGGACCTTTAAGACTAAGGGGCTGTTTGGTAGCCTCTTAATCAGCCTCTTAACCATTCAGGTCTGAATCATTCAGCATTCAGACTGTTTGTTTCAGCATCTGAATGGAATGATTAAGTGCTGAACCATTAAGCTAATAAGGGATGCTGAATGATTCAGCTCTTAATCATTCAGAGCAACTTAACCATTCAGACCTCTTAATGATTCAGCACTTAATCAACCAAACAGCCCCTAAGTCTAAACGCCCCTATAACGTTCTGAAACTTATAAATTGAGCATTCCATTTCATTTAGAAGCCTTTACACATTGCAAACCCACCAAAAACGCGGTATAAACGTGTCCAGAAACTTGTCAAATTGATGTGAAAAGTCGCGGCCCTACTACCCTTTTTCCGGTTCAAATCACGATTTTAAGGTTAGTTTTTGGTGCCGTTTTACTCCTCGTGGATTCCTTTATAAAAGCCCCATGAACCCGATGTCCAATCTTGAGTTATTTGGGTAATTAAATTTGAAAGGTAGGGTTAGGGTTCTTAGGTTGAATTGGGGAAGAAGATGATGAACACTTAACATCTTATAAATATATATGGTGTCAATTAAAATTAACAAAAGGATTTGTGGTGGAGTGGTTTGTTAGTGGGTTTGTATAAGGGTTGATCCAGGTTCGAATCCATGCAATAACAATTCTTTTTTCAGCATTTTTTCCCTTTTCCTTTTCCTTTTATTTTGTTATTTATTATATATATAATACATATAAACTTATAATATTCATATTAAATTCATTTTTGCTTCAAAAATTATAAAAATTTAGGAGTAGTTTCTTGATACCTCATAAAAAATTATTATATTTTTAGCTTCTGAAAAATATTTTATTTTCTTATTTTTATTGATTTAATTTGTTTTAATCGTAATTAATTGATTAAAAATTCATTTTTAATGATTTTAATCTCAAACTTTTTGAGAAATTATTTCTCATCATCAAGAACTGATATAAAAATTATTGGTTCAGAAAACATTTAATTTTATTGATTTTCCTATTTTTAATCATTTAAACATAATTTAATCTCGTTAAATCAATAGGTAATAATTATATTATTTAAACCACATTTACAACCTTTCATATATTATTTGTGATATACAACTTTTACATTAACGCGACTGATCATAAAAACTCTAATTCCCCAAATCGACTTAGCAAACCCTAATGCCTTAGACCCTAGTTACCTTAGACTTTTTAGACATTTCCTTATTAGTATGCTTACACATTATAGGTTGAATTCCTCGGAATTCCCATTACTTAGCTCACGACCGCTTAAGTTGGATTTTGCTCGTTTTCGCAAACTGTGAGTATATCTTTCCCCCTTTTTACCGTTTTACTATTTTGGGGTGACTCATGTACTTACTATCAAGTTTATATTTCCTTTTACTAAAATAGCAATTCTTATGTGTGTTTGCTTGTGTCATTTTGTGTATCTATGACCTGTCAAATCATTAACCGTTTCGGCCTGGCATTTCAATGAATAGTACTATGGTATATACCCTTGTGACTCTGTTGAGAGTCCTCGTCATTGCTATGTATTACATTACTACTAGCGCATACTATATATATCTGCTTTCTTCTCTTAGGGTTGATTTGACCCGGATACCACTTATTACATAATTGCAAACAGTATACGACACATGAATTGCTAAACACTTTTCTACTATATTTATTTAAACAGGGTATGCTCACCAATACAATTTTTGTATTGACCAAAATATTTTGTACATGTTTCAGGTTGTTTTGAGATGCATTCTTTAAGCTTTCGGATTTATATTTAGATTTTGATTCATTGTATTTCAATTTAGTTGGCAGTTAGAATCGTTGTATATCATTTCAATGTAATAAATTATTTAATCAATGTATTCAAATTTGCACTTTAGTCCATGAGCTATTGAACAATCGTCACTACGTGACACCTCGATGTTTCCACCATCGGTTGGGGTGTTACAGATTGGTATCAGAGCCATGGTTATAGGGAATTAGGTTATTAGAATGCCTTTTAGCCTAGTCTATAACTAAGCTTACTTTCACGAGTCCTCTCGTGTATACTTCTCTCGTTTCTTATATTTTCTTTCAAGATATTTTCGTTATGATTTATTTCTCGTTATTCTTTCGGTATTTTGCTTAGAAAAGAATACGCTCGTATTTCACAAACGAAACGATAGCGCCAAGTTAGGGGTGACATCCATACCTTGGTGATTAGTTTCACTCCTCTATATGTTATTTATCTTAGGAATATGTCTTTGAGATAGGAGTGACATCCACACCTCAAAGAGTATTTCCTTCAAAAAGAAACTTAACCACTAAGCTGGGAGTGATATCCTTAACTTAGTGATTGGTTTCATTCCACAATCGTTTTCCATTTTGAAATACATCTTTGAGTTAGGAGTGAAATCCACATCTCAAGGATCTATTTCTACATCTCGTTGATTATGAATTTTCTTAAATATTGGTAATCTATTACATACGTTAATCTTATCATTCACGTCATTTTTCTTTTAAAACACAATAGAATTACACATACTTCATGAAATCGTTTCATTTTGCATTTCACAAACTTGTATTGCATATTTTAAGGACCAAATGTAAATCTTTTGTTTTCATATGACATATCCAATATATATTTTCGGGAGAAATTTGCAACTAATAATAAGCCTTATAACATTTTTCAAACTCGACTTCTCGTAAACACATGAAAATGTGTATTTACGAAGATTTTGCAAATAAACCTGTTTCGAATCTAAAACACACTTTGATTTCTAAAAATTTATTCTCATGCATCACTACTATTCTTTCAACAATATCACAAAGTCGAGTAAACTGCGCAAATTTACCTTTACACTTATACTCTTTCAGTTGCAAAACCTTTGGTTTAACAAAACAATGGACATATCTTTTTATCAGAATGTTGTTAAATGCCTTTTATAGTATAACACATATATGTAAAATTACTAGATTTTAACTCACATGCCAGTAGGCTATACACCCGTTCCGTGCACATTCATTTGCCGTAAATTTCATTATTTTATTCTTGCACCATTTTTATTCATAGTTATTTCTAACACGTTATTTGTGATTATTTTCACATTGACTATTTGCATTAATTCAACTCGTTTACTTTCATTTTGTGCAATTGTGCGATTTACTCGATTTATGTTATACTATTCTTTCAGTCGGAATTTTATGCTATACTTATATACTTACTTGAACGCATATTTTCTTTCTTGTTTTGAGCAAAACCCTGTTATACTTTACATTATTTTGTTCATCATCATGGCCAACGAACATACTAGTTGATAACTCGTATGAGATCTAAGCCGGTGCCCACGTACGACTCGGATTAGAGTATTTCTTCAATCCGAGGGGAACGGTGTAAACCTCAGGGTCTATCAATATGAGTGTTTAGAGTCAACGATGTGAACAAAAGTTACCGGTTAAGGGTGAACCCGAAAGGGAAGAACCTCTAACCATGTCTTATACTTACATGTTATTCTCATTGCGGTTAAAGGGAAAACCCGAAAGGGAAGGACCTCTAACCATGCCATGATTAAACATTATTTCATTACAGTGGCTATTACATATTGGTTGCACACATTCATTTCATATTAGGGTTATGGAAAAGCATAACACCCTAGTGTAAGGTAAATCGATGATTACGGTCCGGAACGCAATCATGGGCTTACAGGTACATGAGGGTGGTGTGTGATTCTACTTAGGCTATTGGTAGACAATCAGTACGAATCCAAAGTATCGGGAGTGTGGTGGGTCAGCTGCGGTACACCCTATATATAAGCATAAACGATACTGCGGGAGCGGACTAGGAGTCTGACCAAGAACCTATCCATTACTTCATACTTATCTCTTCATTAGAACGGTGGGCTAATAGCTAGCATTTTCGATAGGAACGTTCTTACGTGAGCTTCATTCGTCTTCCTAGAGTCTTTCTCTTGACCACCCACACAGAAAACACAAATCTTGTATACCTTTACACGCTCTGTTATTTAAAATCTTGTTACGTACCTTAATAAAGTTCAGTTAGAAACCTTTCTAAAGTAGGGGAGACTGCTTCATTAGTACCTCTGCCCCTCACCCGTTACACATTCCCAAAACCTTTCATCTAACTCTCAACTCTACAACGTTGAGCCAACTGTCGAAGATTTTGAAACTTTTACTGTGGGTATTAGACAACTATTTTAAATGTTGTCGATTCATAAATAATGAAATTTTCTTTTAAAAATCTAGCTGACTTTTACAATGCCTTTTGTTTCATAGTAACCTCCACTTGAAAGAAATTTCGAGACGAAATTTTCTAAAGTAGGGGAGACTGTGACATCCGTCACCTTCGTCTTTTATCTAATTGACAATAATAATCCTTTAAATATTCCATTTTAGTCCCTAAAAGTTTCGACGTTTTCAAAATTTAATTCTAAAGCGAATAAAAATTTTATCAGTTATATTTATAAAAAGTGCGTAGGTGAAACATATTCATAAACGGCTTTATAAAAAAAAATTTCCAAGTTTTATAAAGTTTTATGAAATTTAAAGCTTCTAAGTTAAGTTAAGTTAACTTAGATAACTTTTTATAAAGAAAACCATAACCAAACTAACAAGGTTAAACTAGAGGGACTAGTTTTGCCAAATATGAAAGTTTTAAAAAAAAAATTAAACACTCCCTCCTCTCCTTGTTCCTGTTTCCGGCGTGACCATTTCCGGCCACCGGAATTAATTCCGGCGAACTCAAAATACTATTTTTATACATGCTTTAACTCGTTTTAATGCATACCAAGCGTTTCTCCATCGTTGCCAAGCGATTAATAGGTTTAAAACAGGTTTTAAGCGAGCATTAAACGGTGTTGATTAGTAACCGATCGGACCTTTAAGACTAAGGGGCTGTTTGGTAGCCTCTTAATCAGCCTCTTAACCATTCAGGTCTGAATCATTCAGCATTCAGACTGTTTGTTTCAGCATCTGAATGGAATGATTAAGTGCTGAACCATTAAGCTAATAAGGGATGCTGAATGATTCAGCTCTTAATCATTCAGAGCAACTTAACCATTCAGACCTCTTAATGATTCAGCACTTAATCAACCAAACAGCCCCTAAGTCTAAACGCCCCTATAACGTTCTGAAACTTATAAATTGAGCATTCCATTTCATTTAGAAGCCTTTACACATTGCAAACCCACCAAAAACGCGGTATAAACGTGTCCAGAAACTTGTCAAATTGATGTGAAAAGTCGCGGCCCTACTACCCTTTTTCCGGTTCAAATCACGATTTTAAGGTTAGTTTTTGGTGCCGTTTTACTCCTCGTGGATTCCTTTATAAAAGCCCCATGAACCCGATGTCCAATCTTGAGTTATTTGGGTAATTAAATTTGAAAGGTAGGGTTAGGGTTCTTAGGTTGAATTGGGGAAGAAGATGATGAACACTTAACATCTTATAAATATATATGGTGTCAATTAAAATTAACAAAAGGATTTGTGGTGGAGTGGTTTGTTAGTGGGTTTGTATAAGGGTTGATCCAGGTTCGAATCCATGCAATAACAATTCTTTTTTCAGCATTTTTTCCCTTTTCCTTTTCCTTTTATTTTGTTATTTATTATATATATAATACATATAAACTTATAATATTCATATTAAATTCATTTTTGCTTCAAAAATTATAAAAATTTAGGAGTAGTTTCTTGATACCTCATAAAAAATTATTATATTTTTAGCTTCTGAAAAATATTTTATTTTCTTATTTTTATTGATTTAATTTGTTTTAATCGTAATTAATTGATTAAAAATTCATTTTTAATGATTTTAATCTCAAACTTTTTGAGAAATTATTTCTCATCATCAAGAACTGATATAAAAATTATTGGTTCAGAAAACATTTAATTTTATTGATTTTCCTATTTTTAATCATTTAAACATAATTTAATCTCGTTAAATCAATAGGTAATAATTATATTATTTAAACCACATTTACAACCTTTCATATATTATACCCTTGTGACTCTGTTGAGAGTCCTCGTCATTGCTATGTATTACATTACTACTAGCGCATACTATATATATCTGCTTTCTTCTCTTAGGGTTGATTTGACCCGGATACCACTTATTACATAATTGCAAACAGTATACGACACATGAATTGCTAAACACTTTTCTACTATATTTATTTAAACAGGGTATGCTCACCAATACAATTTTTGTATTGACCAAAATATTTTGTACATGTTTCAGGTTGTTTTGAGATGCATTCTTTAAGCTTTCGGATTTATATTTAGATTTTGATTCATTGTATTTCAATTTAGTTGGCAGTTAGAATCGTTGTATATCATTTCAATGTAATAAATTATTTAATCAATGTATTCAAATTTGCACTTTAGTCCATGAGCTATTGAACAATCGTCACTACGTGACACCTCGATGTTTCCGCCATCGGTTGGGGTGTTACATGGACCGTGGTGGTGGTGGTAGACGGTGGTGGTGGTGGTGGTGGATGGTGGTGGATAGTGAGCGGTGGTGGTGGTGGTGAACCATGGTGGTGGTGGACGGTGGTGGTGGTGGTGGGTAAGGAGAAGAGAAGAGGAGAAGACATTTGAAGACCTTAGAAGACTTTGGAACAAGTCTACACCAAGAAGAGGTTAGGAAGACATTTTTGAGTGAAAGGTCTTCCAAAAAACAAACAATCTGCAGACCCCAAACGTCTGCATGCGTCTGTGCGGCGCAGACAAAAGAGGTCAGAAGTACTTATGAGCAAAAATCAAACAGCCCCTAAACAAAACAATTTAAAACACAATGCAATGTATTAAAGTCACTAAATTTAAAACACAGCTAAAACACATTAGTTAACACTTAAAACACACTCGTTAATGTTCTTGACATGATGTTTTAAGTAGAGGTGCACAAAATCGTGTTTTTTTTAATACCCGGGTTCGGGTATGATCAGGCAGGGTACAACCGGGTATTACGAATAACCGGGTCAGGTTCGAGTAGGGTATTTTCCTAAAAAACCATACCCTATATACCCGGGTTCAGTTCAGGTTAGGGTTTTCAATACCCGGTTTTCGGGTATACCCGGTTTCGGGTATTAAATACCCTATTTTCAGGTACAAAAAATCCTATCCTTGTGATTTTTTTCTTTTTTTTCTTTTTGTGTGTTTAATTCATTTCTTTCTTTTTTTTTTGTTCCTAAGCTATTTTTGCATACAAACTTCTTAAATATTAGTAAACTAGTATTATGCCTGCGCGCTTCGTTGCGCAAATACAATTCTAAAAAAAACATGGCAGCGTATTGCATTCTAGTTTGGCTAAATTTCGTAAAGCATGTCTCTTTCTCGCTCGCATTCTCATAAAAGACGGCTTTTGAAAGTAAATTGAAGATTTAACAATCAAAATTACAATTCTTGTTTTTATTACAACCCACATATGTTTTTATGTTTATTTTGTTCATACAATCATTCAAGCTTAACTTCCTTAGTATAATATAATGATTTTAGAATTTATATTTATATTATAGTCATTTTGCAATTGATCTAGACGATCACTTTGTCTTTTTAATTGAAAAAATATAAGAGTGAGGAGCTTCAAAACAACTCACATGATACTAATGAACATTTTTATAAAAGTAGAATTTTCATAGAATACTTCAAATTTTATTTATACATAAGTACATGATAATCAGTGTACGGGCATATTAATTTGCATGTGATAATTCAAATACATTAATAAGTCTCTAAATTGATTATATAGTTATAGTACAAGTGCATAATGCAATAAGGGGTATTATGAGGAACTTTTACATGACATATCTATCTTAAAGCATGAGTCTCTTGATATCCCATCTTAAAATGGGTGTAAAATTACTTTTCTAGACATGTCTCCTCCTTAATAAGGTAACATAGATAACATAAAAATACATACTTTAAAAGTCTAAAACTAGTACTTAGGAAAACACAAACATGTAAGCATACAATATACATAAATAATTCTCATAATTCTCATTAATGATATAAAATAAGTTAATTAAGCTAATACTAGTATTATTCAACACGATGACAACTACGTTTAAAATTTTGATTACTTATAAAATTAACTATTTTAAATAATTGGTAAACTTCACAAATGAACCGGGTACGGGTATTATAATAATCGGTTTCGGGTTTAAACCGGGTTGAAAAAACCCGGATTCGGGTTTTAGGTGAGCTGGGTATACCCTAAACATACCCTACGGGTAGGGTCGGGTACGGGTTCGGGTATTTTCTTCGGGTTCGGGTATTTTGTGCGCCACTAGTTTTAAGTTTTAAGCCTAAAATACATTGTGTTTTTCTTATTTTTCTTGCCTGTTATTGGGTTTGGTGTTTGCATGCATATGGCTCCTAATAAAAGGGATCAGAATGTTAAGCAAGGAGGTTTTGGCCCTGGCTCGAGTAGTGGTTTGAGAACATGACCCTTTTAGCATTTCCACGAGTTTAAAGATGGTAAGCCGGGGTCTTCAGGGTTTCTGCGCCTTCTAGAGCACATGCTAGGTTTGCATTTCAAGACAGAAAAAAGGAGGGCGTCTTTGCAAGATGCAATCTCCCAAGACTTGGACCTTTTTATGGATGTTGGGGGCGCCCTTAGGGATGGGGCTAAATGGCTATGTGGGAGGTGCATGGTGATGCATGCTCTCAATAAAAGGTGCATTCACAGTGCGGATGACGTCCTCTCCTTCTCTGTGGTTACGGGAGTTGTGGAAGATTTCATTATTGGGATCCAGAAACCTCGTCACGTGACTGTTGACATGGAGCCTGGTCCTTCAGGAGGTGTTGTTGGGGATATATCCGTCTTAGAAAAGGTTTTCTCACTACCCATTCAAACTGTCAAGAGCATCCCCCCAAGCTGTCGACTGGCGTTTGGCCAGGCATTGACAGGTGCCTTACGCAAGGTGGTGGCTTCACCAGGCTCCGTAGAAAGTTGGGTCAAACTGCTTTTATTGCCGCGGTGTACCCTGCGGGTGGTCAAACCGTCCACTAGGCAGGAGCGAAGGTCTGGGAATAGGAAATGATTGCAGTGTAGTAGCATCCTGCAATCGCTTTCTTTGTGGAAAGACGGTTCTGGGTTTGCAGATTTGGTTCTTTCTCTCTTCGAATGCGTGGAGGGTGTTTCTTTTATCAAGCAAGAAGCAGGGGGAGTGAGGCTACTGAAAAGAGCCCCAATGTCAAACAGTGCCTCCGAAAAGTAAGGGACGGTCATTTCACAGCTGCTGTCAAGGTGTTGTGTTCTAGTGGGGTTGCTCCTTTTGGGGATTCTACCATGAAAGCCCTCAATGATAAACATCCGGTGTTGCCTCCTCCGTCCTTGCCCTCTAACTCCGACATCATGTCCGCGCTTGTTGTGGATGAGGATTGTGTGCTTCGATGCCTCCGATCTTTCCCTAAAGGGACTTCCTGCGGGAGGGACGGTTTAAGGGCCCAACATCTATTGGACGCCCTTAGCGGAGAGGGGTCTGTGGCTTCCACGGGTTTGCTCTCAGCTATTACTGAAGTCGTCAACTTATGGCTAGGGGGTTGTGTCCCAGGGTGTAACAACCGGCAAAAATAAGGTAATTCCGTACAAAGTAATTAATATATGATTAACGTAATTAAATGCAATTATGTGTGATTTAATTATCAAGGCCTTAGGAGATAGCAATTTCCAAATAGTGCATAGGAATGCATACGTTTAATGGTAAAACATGATTGGATCATGTGCGAATAAACTATCCGGTATGGACGTTGGCAATTACCCGGTTATAATTAAATAAACGAAAAGGATCCCGGACACCCAGGATTTAAAATAAAGGGTATTTTCACAAAATATAATGAGTTTTGGAACTCCAAAACCATAAGTGGAAACGTCTTGTACAAATCTCCCGGTAACGAATAAAATGCGCGTACCGCACCCGATACGCGTATAACTCATAATTTCACCCGGCAAAAGCCTAAATAACCAATCAACGCTTAAATTAGACTATATTTAAGGGTTATTAAAGGTATTTTTAATGTCCGAATAACGCGTGATTGAAACCCGAAAAATACCCGAACGACACCCGAACGACGAAGGATTAAACATAACAAATATTGGGTAAATATTTGGAGTTGTGGACCCCACCCAAACCCCTCCAAGGGCCGGCCTAAAAGGCCATAGTTATATCCATGCATGTTTATAATTATAACCTACAATCTAGTGAAAAGCATGCATGAGCATAAGGCCAAAAAGTGTAAGATATCACAAGTACAAGCATGCAACTTTCTTGTCCCTCCTTTACATAATTTTCGGCCCTATGGCCCTAATAAGCCAAGACACAATCAAACCCACTACACACTAGTATACACATGCATGAGAAGGATCTTGTATAAGATTGTGATAAATCTCAAATATTTAGCAAAGATTTGCAAGAAAACTCCCACTCATTCATACAACCTCACGGCATCACACACACACATACATATAATATCTTTCCAAAAATCCCAAGTACACAACTCAATCTTCCATAAGATTACTTGAATCTTTGGAAAGATTACATATGATAACACTATATAAACATGTGTTAGCCATTTGAAGAAAAACAAAAGCAAAACTCTTTCTTCACCCTTGTTCTTGGCCATGAGTTTCCCCTTCCCCATACACATTCTTCTTTCAAGTTTTTACATCTCCAAATCACTCAAAACAATCCATCATCCAAACCCTTATTGTGTGTTTCAAGCTTGGAGCTTAACCATTAAGGAAGAACACACTAAACCCCTCTCAAAATCCAAGGTTTTGTCTTCCCTAGCCTTGTGCTAGTAGTAAGCTTCTTAACCTTGTTTTTGATTATTATTATTCATGTATGTGTTCTTAGAAGCAAGTTGTACATGAAGGGTTTAAAATGTGGTTTGAACATAATCTTTAATAGGTTTTACTTGTGTAAAATAGATGATTAAAGATATGTAAATAAATCATGGATTTGATGATGATAAAGTAATGATCTTGAAAATACATAAAGTTTACACTTAAACTAAGTAGGATGATGATTTGGTTAAGATTTGTGGAATAAACTTGAATGTATTAAAAAGTAGTGTTAATCATCTTAAAATGATCATACATGGTATAATATATGGTGGAACATGTTAGAAGTTCATGGATAAAGAAGATGAAAAACTAAAGTTACTTACTTAGAAGAATGATATTTTGTTAAAATGGGCAAATACATAAAACACACATACAAGTAGTCTTACATATGGAATATAAGACTAATAAAAGTATTTTGATACAAAAATAACTTACAAATAAAAAGTTGAATCTTCAAAGTCTACTATTTTGAGTGAAAAATGTTAACTTTGGAAGTTAGAGTGGAAAAATGCAACATTTGAAAGTTAAGGGACTAATATTGTAACTTTGAAAGTTAGAGGGCTAAAATGGATATTTTAGAAACTATTAGTCCAAAAATGCAAGGATGGAAAGTTTGGTGTCAAAAGTATAAGTAATAACTTTCCAAGGTTGATTTGGTAAATACTAGTAGATATACTTGGGTATTTTTGTATAAAAGTATATTTTTGAAAGTTATAAAAATATGGATGGTATTAACATAAGGATTTTTATAAAATGGAGATTTTATAAAAATATTAAACAAACTTGAGAAACTTATACAAAAATGAATACTTTTATATAAATGGGAATATAAAAGTGTTGGAAACATTTTTGTAGTTAAGTTAACAAGTTGGGTTAAAAATACATAAGTATTTCAAACCTTCCAAGTAACAAGTGTTAGGAGGAAGAAATATGAATAATATTTCTATAGAACACATGTTGGGAAAAACTTGGAAAAATTAACTATTCGAGCTAAGATATCGAACTAAGACGCGTTAACGAACCGTACACGGACAAAACATAAGAAAAATGCCATTGCGGCAAGATAAGAAAATATATATTTTTAAGAAGTAAAATATATATACATCATGGGTGAAAACTAATAAACACTTTCCTAAGTGTTGGAGGAATTATTCGTGGGAGAAAAACATGACATAAACAAATAAGACGTTAAACAAACGTATATACTTAACAAGAAAAATTACACATTTATATATATGTACGCTCGTCTCGGCAAAATTCTAGTATATCTACTTAATGGGAAAGTAGATATGTGGGAAGGAAAGCCGCGACGAGTAGACAAAGATATATATGTGTATGCCGCGCCGACAAGACCCTAGTATATTTATTTGAATGGGAAAATAAATATACGGTATGGTGAGTTGAATCGGGTGTTAAGAATATACAATCGAACGACAATATCTTAGCATATTTGTTTAAATGGGAAAACAAATGTGTGGCAAAGTGAGTCGGGTCGAGTATTGAAATATATATTATGTCGAGCGATGCGATCTTAAGTATAATTATTTAAATGGGAAAATAATTATATGTTAAGTGAAGTCGAGTCGATGATAATAAGATACAAGTTAAGGAAATATTAACAAGAGTAATACATAACTTGTAACACAAAGGGTAATCTAACGCCAACGAAACCTAGGATACGCGCTTAATTAAACGAGATTTGGAATAACTTGTGGTCGGGAGTTGGGTGTACAACTTGCCAAGGCACATGCACTATAGGAATAGTGACTTATACGTCTAGGACGTATGTAGGTGCGGGACCCTCTTTGCTATCTACTTAGTGAGCCAGACAGTGTTTCAGGTGAGTTTCACGGCCCCATTTTAAACTATTTTTACGTTTTTCGGGGGAAAGATATGTTAGGGAAAATGTTTGACGGATTTATTACTTGAGGTGTGACCGCCACTCGGGGTTGAGTCCTCGCCTCTATAATCATTTATTCAGGGAAATGAAACCGGAGGAATATTGAATAGTACTATTGGTGCCTGACAAGGCCCACCCCTAATCGATAGCGTCGATTATGCATTAGGTTATGCCAGGGGTGCATATATTCTGAACTTAAGTCGTGGGAAACCGAGTAACGACTTGGAGCGGGGCATATTTATTATATACGTCTTGGTTTGATTATAGTCTCAAGTAGATTTATAGGAATTTGCAACTCCTATATATTGTCATAACATGGTATTTCCCAAGTACTCAAGTTTTCGAAACTAAAAACCTGTGAACTCACCAATATATTTATATTGACGAAACTTTTAAACATATCTTTCAGGTAATTAGATGAAGACGAACCGGGGCAAGCTGGGTCGTGGAATCCTCCGATATGGCGTTAAACATTTTGCGGGGTTTCACCTATATTTCCCAAGGCTTTGGGATATATTTGAGAAACCTCTATGTTGTCTTAAAAACAATTTACTTTTATGTAATATTTGGAACAAGATTTGACGCCTTAATAAATGACCCATTTTCTTAAATTACTTGTGTTTAGCAATAACCTTGACTTTATGCTTTGAACCGTCGCGCCACGTGTTTCCGCCATTGTCGTGGTGTGACACAGGGTACTTGCTGAATTTATTGCTTTGGCCCCCCTTACCCCTCTTCTAAAACCTGATAACGAGATCCGACCTATTGCAATAGGGGCCATTTGGCACAGACTGGTATCTAAAGTGGCCATGAGGAAGGTTGGTAAGGAAATGGCTAAGTATCTGGGGGACTTTCAATTTGGGGTGGGGACTCCTAATGGGGCAGAGGCAGTGCTCCACAGTGCGAACAAGTTCCTTAACTCCTTCCATGAAGACGGTTCTTTGGCCATGCTCACTGTGGATTTTTCAAACGCGTTCAACATGATCGACCGCACTGCCCTACTTCGCGAAGTTCTTCAGCATTGCCCGTCTATCTATTTGTGGGTCCAGTTCTTATATGCTCAGCCAGCTAGGTTGTATGTTGGTAATGATTATATAGGGGCCACTACGGGGGTTCAGCAAGGGGACCCTTTAGGTCCCCGGGGACCCTTTAGGTCCCCTCCTTTTCGCCTTGGCATTACACCCTATGGTTCTCCGGGTGCAAGAAAATTGTAACCTCCCATTTCATGCATGGTACCTTGATGATGGGACACTTATTGGTGATGCCACCGATGTTGCAAAAGCCTTAGACATCATCCGGAAGGAGGGGCCATCCCTGGGGCTTCAATTGAATATTAAGAAAACTGATGTTTTTTGGCCGTCTTGTAATGGGGTGAAACTTAGGGACGGGCTTTTCCCCAGTGGGATTGGCAGACCAGAAAAGGGGGTGAAGCTCCTTGGAGGGGCTGTTAGTCGGGACTCTTACTTTATACGAGAATTGGCAGGGCGGAGAGCCTCGCGCGCGGTTGATCTTATGAAACTTTTGCCCTGCCTTAGGGATCCCCATAGTGAACTCCTCTTGCTTAGATCTTGTATGGGGGTCGCTAAGTTGCTTTTTGGTTTGCGGACCTGCCAACCCGCCATGATGGACGAAGCGGTATCATGTTTTGACAAGGGTCTGCGGGGAGCCATCGAAGACATAGTTGTAACACCCCAACCGATGGCGGAAACATCGGGATGTCACGTATTGATGATTGTTCAGTAGCTCATGGTAAATAATAAATTCCATTAAATGATTTAATTGAATTACATACAATTGTTCTAGAATTTGTACATCAAATTGAATAAAACTATACACGTATCTTCTGTCACACCCTCAAATTTCCACTGTGGAGTTTTACCGCGAGGTGCATGACAAACCAGGACCCATAGCCATAAGTATCATGAACGACTCTAAATGCCCAAACCATTTAGTTCGTTTTTAAGAAAAAGTTTCAAAGTTTAACCAAGCAATTTAAAGTAATGCGGAAGCGTAAACAAAGTAAAACATTTGCAAAAGTCTGCGCAAGACAACGCGCCCAAAACCAAAGTTTGAAAGTACGAAATAATAAATATCCATAACCCAAGACACGAATGATGCATGCCCTAAATCGTGCTCCGTACCTAAGGACCTGCAAAGCATGCTAAAATGTGTCAACATAAAGTCGGTGAGTTCACTATAAATGTAAGCGATGTAAATAATAACGTAGGTTCTCAAAACCCCAAAAGTCAAGTGTACAACGTTGGTCCCTCAGACCCTGTAAACAATAGCTAATTCAAATGTCAGGGGTAGCTAGCCCACTCATGATAACTAAAACCGGCGAATACCGAACTACTAATGAACAAGTTCCCATAACCGGGATAGAGATGCCTTGCATCATTGTCCATCGACAATGATTATGTTTGAAGCTAATAGTTCACATCCGTGCTCCCAGCACGATGTGAGGTTTGTTAGACCTAATAGCGCTATCAACTAATTAACCCGCTTGCCCAACCGGCAATTGATTCGGTATTTTGAAGGACTTAAAAGATGTGTTTGGTTTAGTTCATCAAGGACATATACATGAATTAGTAAAAATAGATTCACCACGTGAACCATGCACCCCAAACCCAGGATGTGTAAAAGAAAGTTATCTCAAGATAGACTAGAAAACGTTACCAATGTGGTCTCAACCCGAGACGCATGCTTTGAGAAAAAGTAGTGAAACTCACCTTATCGCGTAAGCAAAGAATCCAAACAGCAAGTATTATATGCTACCGACACCCTAATAACAGTGTCACTACGTGAGTATAGGCGTAACATCATTACACCATATAACTCGTTTGTCCAAGGCGTTTTAAATATTCAAAAGTGTGTATGCGACGCCTAGTGATTCTACATGCAATAGTAAACCCTACGGACTCGTTGGTGAATGAGTTGGTTATAATTAGTTTCTACAGCCCATATGTGTCGTAAACATGTGTACTTCCGTTATATGTAAATTTTAGATCACCTAAGACCTCAAGTAATCACATAGTCACATAATACACAATCTGTGTTTTCAGGACAGATTGTGCGCCATCAAAACGAATTTATTTAAAATAGTAAACCAGTGAGTTATCCTCCCAAATTTTTACTGCATTTTCTTTGGGATTCACTTGGCAATACCTATTTTTGTTTTGTCTTAATTCCAAACCCAAAAATTATAAAAATTCGTACAACACAGCAGTGTTCAGAAAATTTCCACAACAGGTCAGTTTAGTAGGAAAATTCTTAAAAATTGTGTATTCATCCAAACGAGATGAATCCACTTGGAAAAGCTCTATTTTTCCAGTATTGACCCACTGTAAAAATTTCATAACCTAACTCCTTGTAAATCTCAAGTTATGGCCATTTAAAGTTAACCCAATTTACAAATCCGAAAATCTGATATGACCCCTAATCAATTAAAATTCCAAAAACGACTCATCCTACGTCCAAAACACATGATTTTACCCATTATGAAAAGCTAAGACCAGGTGTGACCTAACCATGCCAAGAAACCCTAAAATTATTATGTTAGAGCCGTGTTACAGCTCCTACAAGTTTGACTAACCATTCTGTCCAGATTTTAGTTTCGCCTAAATCATACTTTAATCGCCTACCGTGTGCACAAAAACTATTAACATTCACCAATCATCAACACAAAACATTCCTAATACCTATTTTATCAGATTCTATGATTAAACATGTCAAGATCAAAGCTTTAAGAATCAAAACACCAATTACTTGCGCAACAAGTATCCTACGATGTTACTAAGCGTTTATGAGTATGTTTAATCCATTTAATCTTCAAAAAGATTCATGCTTTAATGTTTTATAAACTCATTCAGACCTGGACAAACTTATTATATGATTTTTATTAATGAAAACACAAGATAAAAGCATAAGAAATCGTAAGATATACCCTTAGCTCTCTCAATCGATCAATCGCGCGCCTTGGAGCCTCCCAATTGATGATCTTGAGCCTTAGCAGAGGTTGTTTGAGTGAAATATTCGTGTGGGGCAGTAAGGGGGCGATTAGGGTTGAGTATGGGGGTTGCATGGGAGTTTAGGTTGCTTAAATATAAGTTTAAAGCGGTTTAGACCCGTCAGTTCGTTTCGAGCGGCCGCTCGGTGCCTGTGAGCGGCCGCTCACAGGTCCGGGTGGCGCGCTCTTTTCCCGTTTCGTCTCCCGACGCGTTATCCTTCGACGTTTTCGTTATTTCGGACCGTAACAAGTGTAACCCCATGCATTAAGACCCTAATCAACCTCATGCTCCACTTTTAATGATTTCTATTAACGTGTTCGGTTTAGGTTCACATAATTACGTATGGTTTTCACATAAGTTTATTTTTCACCAACGTCCGAGGTTCACTAATCATGCAATCACACATTGACTCACAACCATGCACGTGTGTCTTATCTAACTAACCCTAGTTAAGTATAATACAAGGAAATGTAACTAGAGTTTAGTTAAAGTGAGAACCTGAATTTTTCGGGGTATCACATCATCCCCAAGTTGAAAAGAATTTCGTCCCGAAATTCAGCAAGTAAACAGTAAAGCCAGCTAAAAATGTATGCTTGGTTTCCGGATGTCACATCATCCCCAAGTTGAAAGGAATTTCGCCCCGAAATTCACTTTGAGCGAGCTGCTTTATGTTCGGCATTTGATCTATGCACAGGTTCAGGTTCAGAAAAGAGGTGTGGATATTTGAGCCGCATCTGGTCTCTGCGCTCCCACGTGTATTCCGGTCCTAGACGGGAATTCCACCGTACCTTCACGATAGGTATAGTGCTTTGCCTGAGTTTCTTGACGCCCTGCTCAAGAATCTCCACTGGTTCTTCCACGAACCGTAACTGGTCGTCCACCTGGATCTCCTCCAGCGGTACTACCAGTGTAGTATCGGATAAGCATTTCTTCAAGTTTGAGACGTGGAATACATTATGCACTCCACTGAGTTCGTCTGGTAAATTCAGCTGATAAGCTACCGGACCAATCCTTTTAACAATCTCGAAGGGTCCAACATAGCGGGGATTCAACTTCCCTCGTTTCCCAAAGCGTATCACTCCTTTCCAAGGTGACACCTTTAACAAAACTTTGTCCCCAACCTGGAACTCCAAATGTTTTCTACGTTTATCCGCGTAGCTTTTCTGTCGATCACGAGCAGCTGCCATTCTGTTTCTGATTTGCACTATCTTCTCAGAGGTTTCGTGCACGAGTTCGGGACCTGTTAGTTGGCTATCCCCAACCTCAGTCCAGCAGATAGGAGACCTACACTTGCGGCCATAAAGTGCCTCGAAAGGCGCACACTGAATCGAGGTGTGGTAACTATTGTTGTAAGAGAACTCGATTAAGGGCAAGTGCTTGTCCCAGTTATTACCAAAGTCCACCACGCATGCTCGTAGCAGATCCTCTAATGTTTGGATGGTACGTTCACTTTGTCCATCCGTCTGTGGGTGATAGGCTGTGCTCATATCGAGACGAGTACCTAGAGCATCTTGGAGAGTAGTCCAGAATCGAGAAGTGAATCGCCCATCGCGATCAGATATAATGGAAGTAGGCACTCCATGCCTAGAGACTATCTCCTTGATATAAAGGTTCGCCAGCTTCTCTAACGAGTCCGTTTCTTTTATTGCCAGAAAGTGGGCCGATTTGGTTAAGCGGTCCACGATAACCCAAATCATGTTATGGCCCGCTGTTGTTTTCGGAAGCTTCGTAATGAAATCCATGGAAATCCCATCCCATTTCCACATCGGTATCTCTGGTTGCTGAAGTAGGCCTGAAGGTTTCTGATATTCAATCTTAACCTTCGCACAAGTCAAGCACTTACTAACATAAGTGGCTATCTCTGCTTTCATGTTTGGCCACCAGTAGAGAGTTTTGAGGTCCTGATACATTTTGTCCGAACCGGGATGTACCGAATAACGAGATGTGTGAGCCTCATCGAGCACTAGTTGTCTAAGATCCCCTGAACGTGGAATCCAGACTCGATCCATAAAGTACTGAAGCCCATCCGACTTCAGTTCCAGGTGTTTGTCAGCACCATGCAATGTTTCCAACCCGATATTTTCCTTTTTCAAGGCCTCGCCTTGGGCTTCACGTATTTTATCAGGCAGATTAGAGTGTATGGTAAGTTGTAAGGCCCGCACACGTTTGGGTTTCGTTTCCTTACGGCTCAGGGCATCAGCTACTACGTTAGCTTTCCCTGGATGGTACTTGATAGCACAGTCATAATCATTCAAGAGTTCGACCCATCGTCGTTGCCGTATGTTTAGGACCTTCTGATCAAATATGTGCTGAAGACTCTTATGATCTGTGAAGATTGTGCACTTCGTTCCGTAGAGGTAGTGTCTCCAAATTTTGAGAGCGAAGACAACCGCTCCCAGTTCCAAGTCGTGAGTGGGATAATTCTTCTCGTGAACTTTTAGTTGTCGTGAAGCATAAGCGATCACCTTCTCGCGTTGCATCAAAACACACCCTAGTCCTTGGATGGATGCATCACAGTACACCACAAAGTCCTCCGTACCCTCAGGTAGTGATAATATTGGAGCACTGCAAAGTTTAGTCTTTAGTAATTGAAAGGCAGCTTCTTGGGCATCTTCCCACTTGTAGATAATCCCCTTCTGTGTCAAAGCAGTGAGGGGTTGAGCGATTTTTGAGAATCCCTGAATGAATCTGCGATAATAGCCTGCAAGGCCAAGGAATTGTCGAACCTCTGTGGGAGTCTTAGGGGCCTCCCATCTTTTAATCGCATCAATCTTAGCGGGATCGACCTGTATTCCTGCCTCGTTCACCACATGACCCAAGAATTGGACCTCACGAATCCAGAAGTCGCACTTGGAGAATTTTGCATATAGCTGCTCACTTTTCAGAAGTTCCAAGATCAGTTGTAGGTGTTGCTCGTGCTCTTCCCTACTCTTGGAATAGATCAGAATATCGTCTATGAACACTATGACAAATTTGTCTAGATAGGGTTTGCACACCCGGTTCATGAGGTCCATGAACACAGCTGGTGCATTGGTCAGCCCGAAGGGCATTACCAAAAATTCATAGTGCCCATAACGAGTTCGAAAAGCTGTCTTTGGCACATCCTCCTCTCGGACTCTCAGTTGATGATACCCCGACCTTAAGTCAATCTTGGAATAGAAACTCGACCCCTGAAGTTGGTCGAATAGATCATCTATGCGAGGTAAAGGGTAGCGATTTTTAATTGTCACCTTATTTAATTCCCGGTAATCGATGCACATACGGAAACTCCCATCCTTCTTCTTCACGAATAAGACTGGGGCTCCCCACGGTGAAGAGCTAGGTCGGATGAAACCCCTATCCAATAGCTCTTGGAGTTGGGTAGATAGTTCTTGAAGTTCGCCTGGTGCAAGGCGGTATGGTGCACGCGCAACTGGGGCGGCGCCTGGTGCAAGGTCAATTTGGAACTCCACTTGGCGAACCGGTGGAAGTCCTGGCAGCTCCTCTGGGAATACATCTGGAAAATTTCGGACCACCGGGATGTCCTCGATTTTTGTTTCGACTTCGGCTCGAGTGTCAGAAATGTTAGCCAATATGGCTGGATAGCCCTTCCGTATGCACTTCTGGGCCTTCAAGTAAGAGATGATGCCCACCATGGCACCACCGCGATCACCCTGGACAGACAATAGTTCCCCACTGGGGAGGGGGATACGAACAACTTTCTCCTTGCAGAGAATTTCGGCGTGGTGCTTGGACAACCAGTCCATGCCAACCACAAGATCGAAGCTTCCTAGGGTGATAGGTAAAAGATCGATGGCAAACAAATGTCCATCTAGTTCGAGTCTGCCGTCACGAAGAATGTGGGTTACCTCAACAGGCTTCCCATCAGCTAGTTCTATAGAGTACGGGGTCTCGAGTAATGTAGGAACTATCCCTAGTTGTCTGCTAAGTTTTGATGACACAAAACTATAGTCTGCACCAGTATCATATAAAACAGAAGCGAGAGTGTCGTTCAAGGAACACGTACCCGTCACGACGTTGTTATCATTCCTCGCTTCCCCAGAGCCAATCACGAATGCTCTACCACGCGCCCCATAGTTGTTTCCGTTGTTGTTGTTGTTATTACCAGTGTTGGTGTTATTATTTCCTCCATTGTTTCCATTACCGTTCAGCTGGGGACAATTCTTTTTAAAATGGTTCTCGCTACCACACTGGTAACACGCCTTTCCACCCTTCTGTTGCTGACCCTGCGGGGGTGGGTTACCCTGAAGGTTGACTCTACAGTCTTTCTGCACATGCCCCAGCTTACCACAACGATCGCACTTAATCCTGTTACATGGCCCAGAGTGGTGATAGTTGCACTTAGCGCACTTGGGCCGATTTCCGTGATAACCACCTTGAGTCTGAGTACGGTTGCTGTTGTTGTTGTTGTGGTTGTCGTGTTTCTTGTTCGGGTGCTGCTGCTGTTGATTACCATTACCCGGGGGTTTGCTAGACGCACTCTCCCACTTTCTCTTATTATCATTAGTGCCAGAGGATGAAGCACCTCGAGGGGGCAGTAGTCCCTCCTCTACTTTCTGGTCAGTCAGCTGATGTGCCATACGAATCACCTGCTGAAGATTGTTGAAGTTGGCAGCAGTAACCATGCCCTTGATCTGCGGCACCAAACCCTTGATGTACAGTTCAATTCGCTTGTAGAGCGGGGTTGAGTAGTTAGGGCACATAGTGGCTAGCTCATGTGACCTAGTGGTGTAGGCTTCAATATCCGACCCCACCATTTTCAGATTCAGGTACTCAGTTTCCAGCTTCTGGATTTCATCCCGAGGGCAGTACTCCTCCCTCATCATCTCCTTGAAAGCATCCCAAGGCGTAGCATTTGCCACATCCACACCCAGTATTTGCTTCTGAGAGTTCCACCAAGATAACGCCGCGTTCTCAAGTGTACCAGCGGCATATTTGACCCGGTCAGCTGGTGGACAGTTGCACATAGCAAAGCATGACTCCACCCTTTCGAACCACCTAAGTAGTCCAACTGCACCTTCAGATCCCCCGAAGTTTTGAGGCTTGCAGTCCATGAAGGTTTTGTAGGTGCAGGCTGGAGGGTGGTGTGGTTGTTGACCTACGTGCAAACACGGGAGTCATATGAGTAATAGAGTTTAACGCTGGAGCTCGTAGAAGGAGTAAAATAAAACGAATTAGTGTTACCAGCTTGGATAGCTGCGAGGGCTGCAACCACCCTGTCGTTGACCAGTGCAGTCAGCTCAGCTTGTGTTAGGTTGATGTGTCCACGTCCATGACCTCTTCCCGCCATCGTAGTTCTACAAATATACTATACACATGAGACTACAATCGTTTGTACATCACGGTGTACTAGTAAATCACGCACGTATAAATAATAAAATAAAAGTTAAATCAATAATAAAATACCAACGTTCTAAAACAATCCAAAAGATCACCCAGTCACACGAGATTAAATAGAAGTCATAATACTCTAGGAACAAAATAAATAACTAAATAAATAATAATAAATAAAATCAATCGTCGTCCGTAGAGATGACTGATCCTTCATCCTCACTTTCTTCCGGTAACTCCTCAGGTTCTTCCTCCTCTTCCTCTTCTATAAGAGCTGCATCAAGTGCTGCTCCCAAATCATCAAACTCATCCTCCATGGGTTCCTCCTCGGGGTCCTCTTCCCCAATTGGTTCCAAAGCTTCCATAAGCTGGTTGCGAACCATGGCTAACTCCTCTCGAGTATGCGCCAACTCTTGTTTGGTAGCAGTAGCATCCTGTTTTGATCTTATGAAACTTTTGCCCTGCCTTAGGGATTGGCAGGGGCTGTTAGTCGGGACTCTTACTTTATACGAGAATTGGCAGGGCGGAGAGCCTCGCGCGCGGTTGATCTTATGAAACTTTTGCCCTGCCTTAGGGATCCCCAGAGTGAACTCCTCTTGCTTAGATCTTGTATGGGGGTCGCTAAGTTGCTTTTTGGTTTGCGGACCTGCCAACCCGCCATGATGGACGAAGCGGTATCATGTTTTGACAAGGGTCTGCGGGGAGCCATCGAAGACATAGTTGTAACACCCCAACCGATGGCGGAAACATCGGGATGTCACGTATTGATGATTGTTCAGTAGCTCATGGTAAATAATAAATTCCATTAAATGATTTAATTGAATTACATACAATTGTTCTAGAATTTGTACATCAAATTGAATAAAACTATACACGTATCTTCTGTCACACCCTCAAATTTCCACTGCGGAGTTTTACCGCGAGGTGCATGACAAACCAGGACCCATAGCCATAAGTATCATGAACGACTCTAAATGCCCAAACCATTTAGTTCGTTTTTAAGAAAAAGTTTCAAAGTTTAACCAAGCAATTTAAAGTAATGCGGAAGCGTAAACAAAGTAAAACATTTGCAAAAGTCTGCGCAAGACAACGCGCCCAAAACCAAAGTTTGAAAGTACGAAATAATAAATATCCATAACCCAAGACACGAATGATGCATGCCCTAAATCGTGCTCCGTACCTAAGGACCTGCAAAGCATGCTAAAATGTGTCAACATAAAGTCGGTGAGTTCACTATAAATGTAAGCGATGTAAATAATAACGTAGGTTCTCAAAACCCCAAAAGTCAAGTGTACAACGTTGGTCCCTCAGACCCTGTAAACAATAGCTAATTCAAATGTCAGGGGTAGCTAGCCCACTCATGATAACTAAAACCGGCGAATACCGAACTACTAATGAACAAGTTCCCATAACCGGGATAGAGATGCCTTGCATCATTGTCCATCGACAATGATTATGTTTGAAGCTAATAGTTCACATCCGTGCTCCCAGCACGATGTGAGGTTTGTTAGACCTAATAGCGCTATCAACTAATTAACCCGCTTGCCCAACCGGCAATTGATTCGGTATTTTGAAGGACTTAAAAGATGTGTTTGGTTTAGTTCATCAAGGACATATACATGAATTAGTAAAAATAGATTCACCACGTGAACCATGCACCCCAAACCCAGGATGTGTAAAAGAAAGTTATCTCAAGATAGACTAGAAAACGTTACCAATGTGGTCTCAACCCGAGACGCATGCTTTGAGAAAAAGTAGTGAAACTCACCTTATCGCGTAAGCAAAGAATCCAAACAGCAAGTATTATATGCTACCGACACCCTAATAACAGTGTCACTACGTGAGTATAGGCGTAACATCATTACACCATATAACTCGTTTGTCCAAGGCGTTTTAAATATTCAAAAGTGTGTATGCGACGCCTAGTGATTCTACATGCAATAGTAAACCCTACGGACTCGTTGGTGAATGAGTTGGTTATAATTAGTTTCTACAGCCCATATGTGTCGTAAACATGTGTACTTCCGTTATATGTAAATTTTAGATCACCTAAGACCTCAAGTAATCACATAGTCACATAATACACAATCTGTGTTTTCAGGACAGATTGTGCGCCATCAAAACGAATTTATTTAAAATAGTAAACCAGTGAGTTATCCTCCCAAATTTTTACTGCATTTTCTTTGGGATTCACTTGGCAATACCTATTTTTGTTTTGTCTTAATTCCAAACCCAAAAATTATAAAAATTCGTACAACACAGCAGTGTTCAGAAAATTTCCACAACAGGTCAGTTTAGTAGGAAAATTCTTAAAAATTGTGTATTCATCCAAACGAGATGAATCCACTTGGAAAAGCTCTATTTTTCCAGTATTGACCCACTGTAAAAATTTCATAACCTAACTCCTTGTAAATCTCAAGTTATGGCCATTTAAAGTTAACCCAATTTACAAATCCGAAAATCTGATATGACCCCTAATCAATTAAAATTCCAAAAACGACTCATCCTACGTCCAAAACACATGATTTTACCCATTATGAAAAGCTAAGACCAGGTGTGACCTAACCATGCCAAGAAACCCTAAAATTATTATGTTAGAGCCGTGTTACAGCTCCTACAAGTTTGACTAACCATTCTGTCCAGATTTTAGTTTCGCCTAAATCATACTTTAATCGCCTACCGTGTGCACAAAAACTATTAACATTCACCAATCATCAACACAAAACATTCCTAATACCTATTTTATCAGATTCTATGATTAAACATGTCAAGATCAAAGCTTTAAGAATCAAAACACCAATTACTTGCGCAACAAGTATCCTACGATGTTACTAAGCGTTTATGAGTATGTTTAATCCATTTAATCTTCAAAAAGATTCATGCTTTAATGTTTTATAAACTCATTCAGACCTGGACAAACTTATTATATGATTTTTATTAATGAAAACACAAGATAAAAGCATAAGAAATCGTAAGATATACCCTTAGCTCTCTCAATCGATCAATCGCGCGCCTTGGAGCCTCCCAATTGATGATCTTGAGCCTTAGCAGAGGTTGTTTGAGTGAAATATTCGTGTGGGGCAGTAAGGGGGCGATTAGGGTTGAGTATGGGGGTTGCATGGGAGTTTAGGTTGCTTAAATATAAGTTTAAAGCGGTTTAGACCCGTCAGTTCGTTTCGAGCGGCCGCTCGGTGCCTGTGAGCGGCCGCTCACAGGTCCGGGTGGCGCGCTCTTTTCCCGTTTCGTCTCCCGACGCGTTATCCTTCGACGTTTTCGTTATTTCGGACCGTAACAAGTGTAACCCCATGCATTAAGACCCTAATCAACCTCATGCTCCACTTTTAATGATTTCTATTAACGTGTTCGGTTTAGGTTCACATAATTACGTATGGTTTTCACATAAGTTTATTTTTCACCAACGTCCGAGGTTCACTAATCATGCAATCACACATTGACTCACAACCATGCACGTGTGTCTTATCTAACTAACCCTAGTTAAGTATAATACAAGGAAATGTAACTAGAGTTTAGTTAAAGTGAGAACCTGAATTTTTCGGGGTATCACATCATCCCCAAGTTGAAAAGAATTTCGTCCCGAAATTCAGCAAGTAAACAGTAAAGCCAGCTAAAAATGTATGCTTGGTTTCCGGATGTCACATCATCCCCAAGTTGAAAGGAATTTCGCCCCGAAATTCACTTTGAGCGAGCTGCTTTATGTTCGGCATTTGATCTATGCACAGGTTCAGGTTCAGAAAAGAGGTGTGGATATTTGAGCCGCATCTGGTCTCTGCGCTCCCACGTGTATTCCGGTCCTAGACGGGAATTCCACCGTACCTTCACGATAGGTATAGTGCTTTGCCTGAGTTTCTTGACGCCCTGCTCAAGAATCTCCACTGGTTCTTCCACGAACCGTAACTGGTCGTCCACCTGGATCTCCTCCAGCGGTACTACCAGTGTAGTATCGGATAAGCATTTCTTCAAGTTTGAGACGTGGAATACATTATGCACTCCACTGAGTTCGTCTGGTAAATTCAGCTGATAAGCTACCGGACCAATCCTTTTAACAATCTCGAAGGGTCCAACATAGCGGGGATTCAACTTCCCTCGTTTCCCAAAGCGTATCACTCCTTTCCAAGGTGACACCTTTAACAAAACTTTGTCCCCAACCTGGAACTCCAAATGTTTTCTACGTTTATCCGCGTAGCTTTTCTGTCGATCACGAGCAGCTGCCATTCTGTTTCTGATTTGCACTATCTTCTCAGAGGTTTCGTGCACGAGTTCGGGACCTGTTAGTTGGCTATCCCCAACCTCAGTCCAGCAGATAGGAGACCTACACTTGCGGCCATAAAGTGCCTCGAAAGGCGCACACTGAATCGAGGTGTGGTAACTATTGTTGTAAGAGAACTCGATTAAGGGCAAGTGCTTGTCCCAGTTATTACCAAAGTCCACCACGCATGCTCGTAGCAGATCCTCTAATGTTTGGATGGTACGTTCACTTTGTCCATCCGTCTGTGGGTGATAGGCTGTGCTCATATCGAGACGAGTACCTAGAGCATCTTGGAGAGTAGTCCAGAATCGAGAAGTGAATCGCCCATCGCGATCAGATATAATGGAAGTAGGCACTCCATGCCTAGAGACTATCTCCTTGATATAAAGGTTCGCCAGCTTCTCTAACGAGTCCGTTTCTTTTATTGCCAGAAAGTGGGCCGATTTGGTTAAGCGGTCCACGATAACCCAAATCATGTTATGGCCCGCTGTTGTTTTCGGAAGCTTCGTAATGAAATCCATGGAAATCCCATCCCATTTCCACATCGGTATCTCTGGTTGCTGAAGTAGGCCTGAAGGTTTCTGATATTCAATCTTAACCTTCGCACAAGTCAAGCACTTACTAACATAAGTGGCTATCTCTGCTTTCATGTTTGGCCACCAGTAGAGAGTTTTGAGGTCCTGATACATTTTGTCCGAACCGGGATGTACCGAATAACGAGATGTGTGAGCCTCATCGAGCACTAGTTGTCTAAGATCCCCTGAACGTGGAATCCAGACTCGATCCATAAAGTACTGAAGCCCATCCGACTTCAGTTCCAGGTGTTTGTCAGCACCATGCAATGTTTCCAACCCGATATTTTCCTTTTTCAAGGCCTCGCCTTGGGCTTCACGTATTTTATCAGGCAGATTAGAGTGTATGGTAAGTTGTAAGGCCCGCACACGTTTGGGTTTCGTTTCCTTACGGCTCAGGGCATCAGCTACTACGTTAGCTTTCCCTGGATGGTACTTGATAGCACAGTCATAATCATTCAAGAGTTCGACCCATCGTCGTTGCCGTATGTTTAGGACCTTCTGATCAAATATGTGCTGAAGACTCTTATGATCTGTGAAGATTGTGCACTTCGTTCCGTAGAGGTAGTGTCTCCAAATTTTGAGAGCGAAGACAACCGCTCCCAGTTCCAAGTCGTGAGTGGGATAATTCTTCTCGTGAACTTTTAGTTGTCGTGAAGCATAAGCGATCACCTTCTCGCGTTGCATCAAAACACACCCTAGTCCTTGGATGGATGCATCACAGTACACCACAAAGTCCTCCGTACCCTCAGGTAGTGATAATATTGGAGCACTGCAAAGTTTAGTCTTTAGTAATTGAAAGGCAGCTTCTTGGGCATCTTCCCACTTGTAGATAATCCCCTTCTGTGTCAAAGCAGTGAGGGGTTGAGCGATTTTTGAGAATCCCTGAATGAATCTGCGATAATAGCCTGCAAGGCCAAGGAATTGTCGAACCTCTGTGGGAGTCTTAGGGGCCTCCCATCTTTTAATCGCATCAATCTTAGCGGGATCGACCTGTATTCCTGCCTCGTTCACCACATGACCCAAGAATTGGACCTCACGAATCCAGAAGTCGCACTTGGAGAATTTTGCATATAGCTGCTCACTTTTCAGAAGTTCCAAGATCAGTTGTAGGTGTTGCTCGTGCTCTTCCCTACTCTTGGAATAGATCAGAATATCGTCTATGAACACTATGACAAATTTGTCTAGATAGGGTTTGCACACCCGGTTCATGAGGTCCATGAACACAGCTGGTGCATTGGTCAGCCCGAAGGGCATTACCAAAAATTCATAGTGCCCATAACGAGTTCGAAAAGCTGTCTTTGGCACATCCTCCTCTCGGACTCTCAGTTGATGATACCCCGACCTTAAGTCAATCTTGGAATAGAAACTCGACCCCTGAAGTTGGTCGAATAGATCATCTATGCGAGGTAAAGGGTAGCGATTTTTAATTGTCACCTTATTTAATTCCCGGTAATCGATGCACATACGGAAACTCCCATCCTTCTTCTTCACGAATAAGACTGGGGCTCCCCACGGTGAAGAGCTAGGTCGGATGAAACCCCTATCCAATAGCTCTTGGAGTTGGGTAGATAGTTCTTGAAGTTCGCCTGGTGCAAGGCGGTATGGTGCACGCGCAACTGGGGCGGCGCCTGGTGCAAGGTCAATTTGGAACTCCACTTGGCGAACCGGTGGAAGTCCTGGCAGCTCCTCTGGGAATACATCTGGAAAATTTCGGACCACCGGGATGTCCTCGATTTTTGTTTCGACTTCGGCTCGAGTGTCAGAAATGTTAGCCAATATGGCTGGATAGCCCTTCCGTATGCACTTCTGGGCCTTCAAGTAAGAGATGATGCCCACCATGGCACCACCGCGATCACCCTGGACAGACAATAGTTCCCCACTGGGGAGGGGGATACGAACAACTTTCTCCTTGCAGAGAATTTCGGCGTGGTGCTTGGACAACCAGTCCATGCCAACCACAAGATCGAAGCTTCCTAGGGTGATAGGTAAAAGATCGATGGCAAACAAATGTCCATCTAGTTCGAGTCTGCCGTCACGAAGAATGTGGGTTACCTCAACAGGCTTCCCATCAGCTAGTTCTATAGAGTACGGGGTCTCGAGTAATGTAGGAACTATCCCTAGTTGTCTGCTAAGTTTTGATGACACAAAACTATAGTCTGCACCAGTATCATATAAAACAGAAGCGAGAGTGTCGTTCAAGGAACACGTACCCGTCACGACGTTGTTATCATTCCTCGCTTCCCCAGAGCCAATCACGAATGCTCTACCACGCGCCCCATAGTTGTTTCCGTTGTTGTTGTTGTTATTACCAGTGTTGGTGTTATTATTTCCTCCATTGTTTCCATTACCGTTCAGCTGGGGACAATTCTTTTTAAAATGGTTCTCGCTACCACACTGGTAACACGCCTTTCCACCCTTCTGTTGCTGACCCTGCGGGGGTGGGTTACCCTGAAGGTTGACTCTACAGTCTTTCTGCACATGCCCCAGCTTACCACAACGATCGCACTTAATCCTGTTACATGGCCCAGAGTGGTGATAGTTGCACTTAGCGCACTTGGGCCGATTTCCGTGATAACCACCTTGAGTCTGAGTACGGTTGCTGTTGTTGTTGTTGTGGTTGTCGTGTTTCTTGTTCGGGTGCTGCTGCTGTTGATTACCATTACCCGGGGGTTTGCTAGACGCACTCTCCCACTTTCTCTTATTATCATTAGTGCCAGAGGATGAAGCACCTCGAGGGGGCAGTAGTCCCTCCTCTACTTTCTGGTCAGTCAGCTGATGTGCCATACGAATCACCTGCTGAAGATTGTTGAAGTTGGCAGCAGTAACCATGCCCTTGATCTGCGGCACCAAACCCTTGATGTACAGTTCAATTCGCTTGTAGAGCGGGGTTGAGTAGTTAGGGCACATAGTGGCTAGCTCATGTGACCTAGTGGTGTAGGCTTCAATATCCGACCCCACCATTTTCAGATTCAGGTACTCAGTTTCCAGCTTCTGGATTTCATCCCGAGGGCAGTACTCCTCCCTCATCATCTCCTTGAAAGCATCCCAAGGCGTAGCATTTGCCACATCCACACCCAGTATTTGCTTCTGAGAGTTCCACCAAGATAACGCCGCGTTCTCAAGTGTACCAGCGGCATATTTGACCCGGTCAGCTGGTGGACAGTTGCACATAGCAAAGCATGACTCCACCCTTTCGAACCACCTAAGTAGTCCAACTACACCTTCAGATCCCCCGAAGTTTTGAGGCTTGCAGTCCATGAAGGTTTTGTAGGTGCAGGCTGGAGGGTGGTGTGGTTGTTGACCTACGTGCAAACACGGGAGTCATATGAGTAATAGAGTTTAACGCTGGAGCTCGTAGAAGGAGTAAAATAAAACGAATTAGTGTTACCAGCTTGGATAGCTGCGAGGGCTGCAACCACCCTGTCGTTGACCAGTGCAGTCAGCTCAGCTTGTGTTAGGTTGATGTGTCCACGTCCATGACCTCTTCCCGCCATCGTAGTTCTACAAATATACTATACACATGAGACTACAATCGTTTGTACATCACGGTGTACTAGTAAATCACGCACGTATAAATAATAAAATAAAAGTTAAATCAATAATAAAATACCAACGTTCTAAAACAATCCAAAAGATCACCCAGTCACACGAGATTAAATAGAAGTCATAATACTCTAGGAACAAAATAAATAACTAAATAAATAATAATAAATAAAATCAATCGTCGTCCGTAGAGATGACTGATCCTTCATCCTCACTTTCTTCCGGTAACTCCTCAGGTTCTTCCTCCTCTTCCTCTTCTATAAGAGCTGCATCAAGTGCTGCTCCCAAATCATCAAACTCATCCTCCATGGGTTCCTCCTCGGGGTCCTCTTCCCCAATTGGTTCCAAAGCTTCCATAAGCTGGTTGCGAACCATGGCTAACTCCTCTCGAGTATGCGCCAACTCTTGTTTGGTAGCAGTAGCATCCTGTTTTGATCTTATGAAACTTTTGCCCTGCCTTAGGGATTGGCAGGGGCTGTTAGTCGGGACTCTTACTTTATACGAGAATTGGCAGGGCGGAGAGCCTCGCGCGCGGTTGATCTTATGAAACTTTTGCCCTGCCTTAGGGATCCCCAGAGTGAACTCCTCTTGCTTAGATCTTGTATGGGGGTCGCTAAGTTGCTTTTTGGTTTGCGGACCTGCCAACCCGCCATGATGGACGAAGCGGTATCATGTTTTGACAAGGGTCTGCGGGGAGCCATCGAAGACATAGTTGTAACACCCCAACCGATGGCGGAAACATCGGGATGTCACGTATTGATGATTGTTCAGTAGCTCATGGTAAATAATAAATTCCATTAAATGATTTAATTGAATTACATACAATTGTTCTAGAATTTGTACATCAAATTGAATAAAACTATACACGTATCTTCTGTCACACCCTCAAATTTCCACTGTGGAGTTTTACCGCGAGGTGCATGACAAACCAGGACCCATAGCCATAAGTATCATGAACGACTCTAAATGCCCAAACCATTTAGTTCGTTTTTAAGAAAAAGTTTCAAAGTTTAACCAAGCAATTTAAAGTAATGCGGAAGCGTAAACAAAGTAAAACATTTGCAAAAGTCTGCGCAAGACAACGCGCCCAAAACCAAAGTTTGAAAGTACGAAATAATAAATATCCATAACCCAAGACACGAATGATGCATGCCCTAAATCGTGCTCCGTACCTAAGGACCTGCAAAGCATGCTAAAATGTGTCAACATAAAGTCGGTGAGTTCACTATAAATGTAAGCGATGTAAATAATAACGTAGGTTCTCAAAACCCCAAAAGTCAAGTGTACAACGTTGGTCCCTCAGACCCTGTAAACAATAGCTAATTCAAATGTCAGGGGTAGCTAGCCCACTCATGATAACTAAAACCGGCGAATACCGAACTACTAATGAACAAGTTCCCATAACCGGGATAGAGATGCCTTGCATCATTGTCCATCGACAATGATTATGTTTGAAGCTAATAGTTCACATCCGTGCTCCCAGCACGATGTGAGGTTTGTTAGACCTAATAGCGCTATCAACTAATTAACCCGCTTGCCCAACCGGCAATTGATTCGGTATTTTGAAGGACTTAAAAGATGTGTTTGGTTTAGTTCATCAAGGACATATACATGAATTAGTAAAAATAGATTCACCACGTGAACCATGCACCCCAAACCCGGGATGTGTAAAAGAAAGTTATCTCAAGATAGACTAGAAAACGTTACCAATGTGGTCTCAACCCGAGACGCATGCTTTGAGAAAAAGTAGTGAAACTCACCTTATCGCGTAAGCAAAGAATCCAAACAGCAAGTATTATATGCTACCGACACCCTAATAACAGTGTCACTACGTGAGTATAGGCGTAACATCATTACACCATATAACTCGTTTGTCCAAGGCGTTTTAAATATTCAAAAGTGTGTATGCGACGCCTAGTGATTCTACATGCAATAGTAAACCCTACGGACTCGTTGGTGAATGAGTTGGTTATAATTAGTTTCTACAGCCCATATGTGTCGTAAACATGTGTACTTCCGTTATATGTAAATTTTAGATCACCTAAGACCTCAAGTAATCACATAGTCACATAATACACAATCTGTGTTTTCAGGACAGATTGTGCGCCATCAAAACGAATTTATTTAAAATAGTAAACCAGT
The DNA here is from genome assembly GCA_028751855.1 of Ambrosia trifida. Lineage (NCBI taxonomy): Eukaryota > Viridiplantae > Streptophyta > Magnoliopsida > Asterales > Asteraceae > Ambrosia > Ambrosia trifida. The sequence goes on along the minus strand of CM054128.1, from coordinate 54,757,967 downwards.
GAGTTATCCTCCCAAATTTTTACTGCATTTTCTTTGGGATTCACTTGGCAATACCTATTTTTGTTTTGTCTTAATTCCAAACCCAAAAATTATAAAAATTCGTACAACACAGCAGTGTTCAGAAAATTTCCACAACAGGTCAGTTTAGTAGGAAAATTCTTAAAAATTGTGTATTCATCCAAACGAGATGAATCCACTTGGAAAAGCTCTATTTTTCCAGTATTGACCCACTGTAAAAATTTCATAACCTAACTCCTTGTAAATCTCAAGTTATGGCCATTTAAAGTTAACCCAATTTACAAATCCGAAAATCTGATATGACCCCTAATCAATTAAAATTCCAAAAACGACTCATCCTACGTCCAAAACACATGATTTTACCCATTATGAAAAGCTAAGACCAGGTGTGACCTAACCATGCCAAGAAACCCTAAAATTATTATGTTAGAGCCGTGTTACAGCTCCTACAAGTTTGACTAACCATTCTGTCCAGATTTTAGTTTCGCCTAAATCATACTTTAATCGCCTACCGTGTGCACAAAAACTATTAACATTCACCAATCATCAACACAAAACATTCCTAATACCTATTTTATCAGATTCTATGATTAAACATGTCAAGATCAAAGCTTTAAGAATCAAAACACCAATTACTTGCGCAACAAGTATCCTACGATGTTACTAAGCGTTTATGAGTATGTTTAATCCATTTAATCTTCAAAAAGATTCATGCTTTAATGTTTTATAAACTCATTCAGACCTGGACAAACTTATTATATGATTTTTATTAATGAAAACACAAGATAAAAGCATAAGAAATCGTAAGATATACCCTTAGCTCTCTCAATCGATCAATCGCGCGCCTTGGAGCCTCCCAATTGATGATCTTGAGCCTTAGCAGAGGTTGTTTGAGTGAAATATTCGTGTGGGGCAGTAAGGGGGCGATTAGGGTTGAGTATGGGGGTTGCATGGGAGTTTAGGTTGCTTAAATATAAGTTTAAAGCGGTTTAGACCCGTCAGTTCGTTTCGAGCGGCCGCTCGGTGCCTGTGAGCGGCCGCTCACAGGTCCGGGTGGCGCGCTCTTTTCCCGTTTCGTCTCCCGACGCGTTATCCTTCGACGTTTTCGTTATTTCGGACCGTAACAAGTGTAACCCCATGCATTAAGACCCTAATCAACCTCATGCTCCACTTTTAATGATTTCTATTAACGTGTTCGGTTTAGGTTCACATAATTACGTATGGTTTTCACATAAGTTTATTTTTCACCAACGTCCGAGGTTCACTAATCATGCAATCACACATTGACTCACAACCATGCACGTGTGTCTTATCTAACTAACCCTAGTTAAGTATAATACAAGGAAATGTAACTAGAGTTTAGTTAAAGTGAGAACCTGAATTTTTCGGGGTATCACATCATCCCCAAGTTGAAAAGAATTTCGTCCCGAAATTCAGCAAGTAAACAGTAAAGCCAGCTAAAAATGTATGCTTGGTTTCCGGATGTCACATCTTCAAGCATCAATTCAAATCTTCAAGCAAGTAAAACCTGAAACATGTTAAGTTGAAAATGTTTTGGGTCAACAAAAGTTGGTGAGAATTACATAGGTTTTTGATGATTGAATAAAAATGTTGTGCAATTCATGTGTCATGTCAATCTAGTCCATATGTGTGAACATACTAGAAATAAATCGAGTGCATAATCAACCCTGATGACTGTTATAATATGATACATACCATACGCTCATGGTCCAATATGTTATACGATAACAAACACCCACGCAACCTTTGTAGGAGGCACGTATCCGGGTGGGATTGTCAGTCCAATAGATCTATCAATGTTTACCGCCGGCTTGTACGGAGTTAATGATTATGCTAGAATGGTGCTTACTCTAATCATGCTCAAGACATAATGCACATAGAAAACACATAGACACATTGATGATTGAATTGCATAAAATGATGTTGTAACATGTTTCACCCCAAAAATGGTGATAAATAGAAAAGGGGCTATGTAAAACTCACCTTGGTAAAATGTTATATCTGTTGAAAATAGTGTGTTGCCCAAATGTATCAAGTATCACCCTATAATGAGGTAATAAATATGTCTAAGTCTATCAAGTCTACAATTGTATAAGTTTCTAGGGCTTCGAATTGGGGATAATTGCTCGTTTGATTAATATTAAAAATATTCGCCAATTGAGAGAAATTTAGTAAATAAATAACCAACAATCTTTTTATGGAAATTTAAATTTAAGATTGTTATAATAATGTGTTTGAAGTATAAAAATAATTTTTATAAAATTATTTTCTTTAAAATAGATTATTAAATCTATTTATAACAAATTGTCAAAATCTAACTTTAATATTTAAAAATATTAAAATTAAATAATTTTTAGTTTAAAATTCATATTTCTGTTCTAAATATTTAAAAATAAATTGTATAAAATTTTGGTGCAAAAATATTAAAAATTGGATTTATTATGATTTAATTATGATTAAATCTAACAAAAATTGATAAAAATATTAAATAAATGATTTTTCTGAAATAAAAATCATTTCTGAAAAGATTAATGTTATAAAAACTCAGGATAATTTTTGTGGAAATTAATAAGATCGTTTTGATATTTTTATAGATTTTTATAAATAAAATAGAATAAACTTGATTTAATTATTATAAATATTAAATAAATGAATTTCAGAAAAATAAAAGTTGTAAATAAAACTTTTAACTCAGATTTAATGAATATAATTTTTTTAGAATTTATAAGAAAGTTTTAATAATTAAAAATGAATTTATAAATTTAAATGTAATATATAACTAAAATTTGGTTTCAAAAATAAGGAAATTAAAAAGAGTGGAAAAAAGACGCCCAGCAGGAATCGAACCCTGGCCCTCAGGCCGGTTCTGATTCTTAAACACGAGTTGCACACCAACTGGTCTATGGATCAGTTGGTGATTATTTCGTCTCTGAATTAATTATATACGTAAGGTTGCAGGCTTGTTCTTCCCCAAATGAAACCCATTCGAGCCCTAGGTTAGTAATAATCATTTCTAACAAACAATAACCCGATTAACTATAGGGTTATTGTTTGTTGAGGGCCGATGAACATACCCTAACAAAAAATTGAAACTTACAATACAGAAACAAGCTCGATTGGTGAGTCAACGTGAAAAGTCAAAAACTTGATCGTATCTCACGCACAAAGGATGATTAAGAAGAATTGGAGGTAGAGGGTGAATATTTGGCGAGGTGAGGAGGTCCAGGAACCTTCAATTTATAGTATAACGATCTGGGATGAATAATTGGTAAGGTTGACTTGCTATTGAATGTTATACGCGAATTAGACTTAATTGGGTATAAATTGATTGATGTTAATCGTGCATCATGGTCAATCAAGGCCGGTAATCACGTTTCCTAGTCAAACCCTTGATTATTACACGTTAAAAGAGCTAATTAATTTGGTCAATAGAGAAAGAAATAAAAAAAAATAAACAATATTGTTGTTGCTGCTGCACGCTGTAAAGGAAAAGGAAAAAGGAGAGTTGAGGGTGGGGTTATAAATTATTAAAGCTGGATTAAATCAACACTAAGCTTGTGGCCCAGTGGTGATGGTGTGTGTTTGTGTTGAGGGTGGCATGGGTTCGATACCCGGCATAACAGCTCCCCTTTTTTTTTAAGTGAAGGAAGGGTAAGGTTGGGCCGGGTTCCAGTGGGCCGAGGATTGGGCTTCAGACCTGGGCTGCGATTTATCAAAGGAGGGTATGGGTTTATTGGGTTGGTTCAATAAGTTTGGTTGAATTAAAATTATAATCAGATTTTTTTTTTTTTTAAAACACTATTGTTATAATCTATTATTATTATTATTATTATTATTACTATTATATATATATATATGTGTATATATATATATATAAGTTGTGAATGAGGAAAAATAAAGACTTTGCCACATTTGTAACAAAAATAAAGGCGTTTATATAAAAAAATCCGGGGGAAAATTTCGCGATGTTACAGTCTCCCCTACTTTTGAAAACTTCGTCCCGAAGTTTATTGAAAACACAGGGTTGAAGGGGATTGGATAAAAATTAGGACAAGTGTGACTTGAAGAATCTTATGTTAGGGCATGACAATGAATAGAGTAACCTGTCTCGAATAGCGTAGATAGGAGGCGCGTTACGTGTGAGTTGATTTACTATATGAACTACTAGATATCTAGAGTTTACATTTGGTTATCTATCGAAAATCTTGATAGAATTCCACACCACCTTAACGTACCTGTAAATTCACGATTACGTTCCGGACCGCAATCACCAATTTACCTTACATTAAGGTTTTGTGTCCTTTTATGACTCTACCGATTGTTGAGCAGGTCTGATAGTCTCCACCAGTCGTTGAGCAGGTGGTAGGGCCTCTCCCCGACTGTTGGGAAGACATGATGACCTCCACCAATCGTTGAGTAGATTGTTTGGTAGTCGACTAATTGTTGTACAAGTAAGCAAGTATGATTATAGATATAGCAATTAGTTCACATTCAAACAAGCATGCACTCAGATGTTATGATAATACTTGAATTTATTACTTGAATCAAAAAGTGTCAATACATAGAATAAAAGCAACTAGTAGTCAAATGGTGAGGCTTGCGGTTAGGTAGCTGGAGGGTCCTGATCTCTGTTTAGTTTAGGGCATCGGTTACGGAAGTGATTTGGGTAATGAATGTTCAATAAGATATGGGTTGAATGAAGGACAATGAGGTAATATAAGGAATATAATCATTTATTCATTAATTAAAACGAATAAACGAAAACGTTGACGTATCAAAGATTCCAGATTCCAACAACATAGTGAAGACATGCTTTAGCCTATAAGTGAACACTCATCCCGAGAATTCCCAGGTAGGCATCCGGGTCCCTCGTCTGATTGGGATATATGCGCAATGCCAGCCTAGACAGAAGACTCAGAATACAGGCGTTCACCCTTCCAGATTGCACGTGTTCGTTATTAAAATCTAGAACTTCGACGAGATCTCAAGGTGGTTCAGGTTAAACCTGAGGGTTTTGCGTTATTAGTCTAAGAGTGGATCCAGTGATGGAGAGCAACCTTCTCGTAGGGATTAATGTAGGGATAAGAAGTAGGAGGGAGATAGAGAATAGCAAGTAAAAGAAGCAAGTACTGGTTAAATCCTATGGTTATAGACTAGATTATTTTTCTAATAACCTAATTCCCTATAACCATGGCTCTGATACCAATCTGTAACACCCCAACCGATGGCGGAAACATCGGGATGTCACGTATTGATGATTGTTCAGTAGCTCATGGTAAATAATAAATTCCATTAAATGATTTAATTGAATTACATACAATTGTTCTAGAATTTGTACATCAAATTGAATAAAACTATACACGTATCTTCAAGCATCAATTCAAATCTTCAAGCAAGTAAAACCTGAAACATGTTAAGTTGAAAATGTTTTGGGTCAACAAAAGTTGGTGAGAATTACATAGGTTTTTGATGATTGAATAAAAATGTTGTGCAATTCATGTGTCATGTCAATCTAGTCCATATGTGAGAACATACTAGAAATAAATCGAGTGCATAATCAACCCTGATGACTGTTATAATATGATACATACCATACGCTCATGGTCCAATATGTTATACGATAACAAACACCCACGCAACCTTTGTAGGAGGCACGTATCCGGGTGGGATTGTCAGTCCAATAGATCTATCAATGTTTACCGCCGGCTTGTACGGAGTTAATGATTATGCTAGAATGGTGCTTACTCTAATCATGCTCAAGACATAATGCAACATAGAAAACACATAGACACATTGATGATTGAATTGCATAAAATGATGTTGTAACATGTTTCACCCCAAAAATGGTGATAAATAGAAAAGGGGCTATGTAAAACTCACCTTGGTAAAATGTTATATCTGTTGAAAATAGTGTGTTGCCCAAATGTATCAAGTATCACCCTATAATGAGGTAATAAATATTTCTAAGTCTATCAAGTCTACAATTGTATAAGTTTCTAGGGCTTCGAATTGGGGATAATTGCTCGTTTGATTAATATTAAAAATATTCGCCAATTGAGAGAAATTTAGTAAATAAATAACCAACAATCTTTTTATGGAAATTTAAATTTAAGATTGTTACAATAATGTGTTTGAAGTATAAAAATAATTTTTATAAAATTATTTTCTTTAAAATAGATTATTAAATCTATTTATAACAAATTGTCAAAATCTAACTTTAATATTTAAAAATATTAAAATTAAATAATTTTTAGTTTAAAATTCATATTTCTGTTCTAAATATTTAAAAATAAATTGTATAAAATTTTGGTGCAAAAATATTAAAAATTGGATTTATTATGATTTAATTATGATTAAATCTAACAAAAATTGATAAAAATATTAAATAAATGATTTTTCTGAAATAAAAATCATTTCTGAAAAGATTAATGTTATAAAAACTCAGGATAATTTTTGTGGAAATTAATAAGATCGTTTTGATATTTTTATAGATTTTTATAAATAAAATAGAATAAACTTGATTTAATTATTATAAATATTAAATAAATGAATTTCAGAAAAATAAAAGTTGTAAATAAAACTTTTAACTCAGATTTAATGAATATAATTTTTTTAGAATTTATAAGAAAGTTTTAATAATTAAAAATGAATTTATAAATTTAAATGTAATATATAACTAAAATTTGGTTTCAAAAATAAGGAAATTAAAAAGAGTGGAAAAAAGACGCCCAGCAGGAATCGAACCCTGGCCCTCAGGCCGGTTCTGATTCTTAAACACGAGTTGCACACCAACTGGTCTATGGATCAGTTGGTGATTATTTCGTCTCTGAATTAATTATATACGTAAGGTTGCAGGCTTGTTCTTCCCCAAATGAAACCCATTCGAGCCCTAGGTTAGTAATAATCATTTCTAACAAACAATAACCCGATTAACTATAGGGTTATTGTTTGTTGAGGGCCGATGAACATACCCTAACAAAAAATTGAAACTTACAATACAGAAACAAGCTCGATTGGTGAGTCAACGTGAAAAGTCAAAAACTTGATCGTATCTCACGCACAAAGGATGATTAAGAAGAATTGGAGGTAGAGGGTGAATATTTGGCGAGGTGAGGAGGTCCAGGAACCTTCAATTTATAGTATAACGATCTGGGATGAATAATTGGTAAGGTTGACTTGCTATTGAATGTTATACGCGAATTAGACTTAATTGGGTATAAATTGATTGATGTTAATCGTGCATCATGGTCAATCAAGGCCGTTAATCACGTTTCCTAGTCAAACCCTTGATTATTACACGTTAAAAGAGCTAATTAATTTGGTCAATAGAGAAAGAAATAAAAAAAAATAAACAATATTGTTGTTGCTGCTGCACGCTGTAAAGGAAAAGGAAAAAGGAGAGTTGAGGGTGGGGTTATAAATTATTAAAGCTGGATTAAATCAACACTAAGCTTGTGGCCCAGTGGTGATGGTGTGTGTTTGTGTTGAGGGTGGCATGGGTTCGATACCCGGCATAACAGCTCCCCTTTTTTTTTAAGTGAAGGAAGGGTAAGGTTGGGCCGGGTTCCAGTGGGCCGAGGATTGGGCTTCAGACCTGGGCTGCGATTTATCAAAGGAGGGTATGGGTTTATTGGGTTGGTTCAATAAGTTTGGTTGAATTAAAATTATAATCAGATTTTTTTTTTTTTTTTAAAACACTATTGTTATAATCTATTATTATTATTATTATTATTATTATTACTATTATATATATATATATGTGTATATATATATATATAAGTTGTGAATGAGGAAAAATAAAGACTTTGCCACATTTGTAACAAAAATAAAGGCGTTTATATAAAAAAATCCGGGGGAAAATTTCGCGATGTTACAATTGTGGTATGTGGGGGTCGGTTCTTTGGTGACCTACAATGGCGTCTGGCATCCTTGCCGATGCGTTTGGGAGGATTGGGGCTCCTCTCAGCAAAGGATGTTGGGGTGTATGCTTTTGTGGCATCGCGAGCTCAGTCTTGGAATCTCCAAGACCACATCTTAAGGAATAGCGGGGTTGTCGACATGGACTTGGACTATGTACAGGCCCTCGAAAGGATAAATGACTATCTCCCAGGTTTTGATATTGGCGGTTTTAATAACAAGGACACCCCCCCCCCCCCCAAAGCCTCAGAAAACTTTGGCGAATACCCTTTTTGGCAAAATCGCACAGAGCCTGGGTGAAGCTTTTGATCTGTCCCCCCGCCAAAAGGCAGTTATTGAATGCTTGCAAAGCCCCCATGCCCAAGATTTCCTTAATGTTATCCCAATCGAAGGTTTGGGCCAAACCATGTCTGGGGTTGAATACAGGGCAATTCTTAAATATCGTTTGGTGATCCCCGTGTACCATGAAGATGACGTCTGTCCGATTTGCCGTAAGGCATGCTTGGACAAATACGGGGAACACGCGGTTCACTGTAAGGAGCTGCCTGGTTTCAAATATAGGCATGACTGGGTCCAGGACGTTCTTTGGGACATTTTAAGAAGGGCTGCGATCTCAGCCAAGAAGGAGGCTCCTGTGAATTTCCTCTCGGACCCCGCAGAAAGGAGATCCACCCTACGTCCAGCAGACCTGCTTGTCTTTGGGTGGGCCGGAGGGAAACACGCTTGTGTCGACCTAACAGGTGTATCTCCCCTGGTTGGTTTGAGGGATAGTGGTTTTGTAGTAGGGCAAGCGGTGCGGAAAGCAAAGGCGAAGAAAGTTGAGAAGCATGCTAAAGCTTGTGAGGAGAACCAACACGTTTTCGTACCCCTGGCATTTGATACGTTCGGCTCCTTGGCACCGGAAGCCATCCGTTTCCTGACCAGAGTCCAACGAGTTATTCATAGCAGTATCTCGACTCCGGGGAGGGGGGGCAGGGGTTCGTTTTTAGTAGGCTAGGGTTTGCTGTCCAGAAAGGGGTGGCGGCGCAGCTTGTTGCCCGCCATCTTGATGTAATTTTTCGCTATTTGAAATCTAATATATAAATCACAATTAATATCACTCAAGAATATGAAAGTATTTTTTTTTTTTTATAACATGGAAGTAATTAATAAAAAAATTAAGAAAGAAGAAGCTTAAATATCCAAGAGGAAAGAGAGTGTTTTACAAATCAGCGACAATCAATGGCAATGTTGAGGTATGTATCCCTTATTTCCCTCAAAGCTTAATGCCTTGTAAATAGTACAATTCTATTTTTTTTTTTCTTTATGATGAACAATAAAAAATAGGACCAAGGTTGGACAAGAAGGAGCCACACAAAAGCTATATATTTTGATTACACAAATGGTTTGGCTTTTGCCCTTATTTACCATTATTTGACAAACGAATATTACAAAACCAATAACGAAAGGGGTAATATCTTTTATAAATTCTTGTGTTGTTTTATAAAATATTCATCGGTGATTATATTTTATACCAAATCCATGGTCTGTTAACGATCTTTTAGCTAGCTATAGATGATTTGGCTTCTTTGGATGTAGTGGTGATACGTATTCGTCCAAAGCCCTTAGGGTCGTTTCACGCTAGCCTAAACCATGATGTCAAATGTGGTGATGTTGATCTCTTGAATTCGTTGGCGATAGTCGCTAGAGTAGTTTTGACCAAAATATTGACGGACGATCCATGGTGGTACAATGAACCATACGTGAAATTGCTATCAGAATTTTATCTTTTGCCCTTTTTGATATTATCAAAATGAATATTATATGTTTTATAAAACATTTCAAAGGAAAAAAAATGCTTCTGAAAGTCCTATTTACAATGGTGTGTGTATATATATAATTGGATTTTCGACATATCATAATCTAGAAATCAATTCTTGAACTCGGGATTTCATATACATATTCTGTCTTTATACATTAAACATTTAAACATGAATGCAACGGTTTTCTAATATTTTTTACTTAAGAGTAGGTAAATAAAGGCCTACTTCTTCATATACATCTTTATATATTATATATTTTTGTACATTTAAACAAACATTAATTAAAAACTTGATACACAATAATTAGTTTTTCTTATTAAAAGGTTTGCCTATGCGGCTATGCTACTCCCGTTAAAATTTTAAAATATTAAAAGAACAGGTTACAGACATTACAGAATCAAGGAAGTGGGTGTCCATATGCATATACACTACAAAGCAATAAACCACACTAGGATTGTAGCAGGTAACCATCCAAGAAGACAGAAGTTTCTTTTTTCTTTTTTCTTAAATTAGCAAACTTTTGTTAGCAAAGTTGTAATTTATTAATTATTTTATATATTTACTAAGTGATATACTGAGAGCTTTCCGGATAGATAAATCTAATATGAAGTGACAAAATACGCATTACAATTTAGCATAGAAATTAATGTACTATGATATGATAAAGCAACAATTTTAATCATGTGAATAAAAATGAAAATGCATAGAGAGAATGTATGTTTGGATGAGAAACAGAGGCGGAAGTAACCATGGCAAGGCGTGATTGAGGCGATGGTCTTGAATGTGTAGTTTTTTTTTAAAAACGACTGGTTATGACCTATTCTACACCTGATGATAACATAATTATCATTTATAGTTTCGTTTACTATAAAAAAATTCATTATAAGCTTGTGTATCATACATTCATACAGGTTATAACATTTTCTTTGTTTTCTTATTTATTATTAGGTTTAAAAATTTAATATTATATGAGGTTGAATCAATAAAATATTAAATGGTTTGTAATGAGCGGAAATAAAAAAAATAGTTAAGAAAATAATTATTAAGTAAATAAGAGATAACCATGAAATTATGATTCAATAATATTATTTAATAAGATAAATAATAGAGATAATCATAAAATTTTTATTTATTATATAATAAAGTAATAATAAAGATTATTAATTAATAAATATCAAGTTATTTATAATCTAATTTTTTTTTTAATTTTTTTTTTCTTTTTGCAGGAATTCAAGGGTAGGGATGACCTAATCAAGTGTCACGTGTCCCCACCTCAATTGCTTGATTATATATATATATATATAGATTTAGTTATTATATATATAATATTCGACATAAAATGTGATTTTCTTAAAACAAATTACCCAATAATGTAAAAATGGCTAACTAAGAAATATAAAAAAAATGAAAAAAAATTTACGGCATCTTTACACTGATGTAACAAAAAGTGATTTAAATGTCTTTACACCGATGTAATTACAACGTAAGACCAATTTACGTCACTTTTGTTACACCGGTGGAAGGACACCGTAAAAATTTAGTTTATTTTATTTTTTCAATTTTTTTTATATTTCTTAGTTAGCCATTTTTTACATCCTTAGGTAAAGAAAATTTTTAAAAAACGGTTTTTTTGTCGTAGCTCTCACGATTCTCAGTTCTCACAACTAGAATGGGTTCTCAACTGAACCAAGAAAAGGAGTTTAGAACGAGAAACCATTAGCTTTACATATATTTATATCCAAAAACTCTGTAAAATATGTAAAAATGATTTTTCAATAAATATTTTAAAAACTGATAGTTTCTTATTTTTTAGAGTATCACATTAAACTCACACTTTATAAGTATAGATATATAAAACAATATATGCTATTTAGTTTTCTTAATTATAAGCATATAAAATAAGAGAAAGTATTCGGTACAAAGTACCTTAATATACAAAGTGTAGGAAGCAACTAGAGTTTGACACGTGGAGCTGGCGGTTACTACCTACAAGTTCGTTGTTAATCACTAGAAGGGTATCATAGACATTTACACGTCCATTAATTACGTTCTAACTTTATCGTTTACACGTATTGTTGTTTTTACGTGATATTGAATTCAAATTTTAGTAACTGATTATACTATCTTCTTTCACTATTTTTTTTTTACCAAATTCAAATTCTAATCCTAGAATACATATTTCTATCAAAATTTTTACAAAAGTCATATTCAATTGAAGAGGTTATCGACATGTTCAGTGAGTTGCTCTGTTTTTTGTTTTTCATTATTTCGTAATCATATCATTGTGTTTTAATTGTATGCAGACTTAAATTATAAACCGGAATCTACAGTCGAAGGTTATCCTGTTGCCGTGATTGATAATTATACCTTTTCAAGGTAAATGTCTGTGTTGCATCAATTGATATTAAGATGATACAGTTACAGAGTCTAATAATATAACTATTTTTATATTGTAGATCTTATACAGGAAGTTTCGCGTGATGAAGAGGTAGTGAGAAGTTCAATTTCATGGAAGAACATTGAAGGATTCAAGGAAAATGATGTTTATGTTGTTACAGTTGAAAGTGTTCTATAGTTTTTTTGTTAACATGCGTTTTGGTTTTTACTGCATGCGTTTATGTATATGTTATATGTTATCTTAACATTCATTTTATTGTATAGTTCATGCGTTTTATAATGAGAAAAACATTCACTATTTTTTACTACACACATATGAATGCGTTTTATAAATATTGAATGCGTTTTAAGAAAACATCCATTTTTTTTACTACACACATATGAATGCGTTTTGTAAATAACCAAATGCGTTTTAAATAGTGCAAATTTTACATCATATGGTTTATCACCATGTTTTTCTTTTGAAGTTTTATTGCTTATTTCATCCCATATCTTACACCTCTCAATTATTTCAAGAACCCAAAAGTATTTACTTTTAGCCTGCTAAACCATCTCTTTCATTTCCTTTTGTATTTCTTGGTACTTTTTAATGTTTTTATCCTTTGTTTTGATCCAACCTGTTTTACAAGTACCTGAATGAGTTATATATATATATATATTAAATGTGTTTTAAGAAAACATCCATTGTTATTGACTAACATATGAATGCGTTTTAAAAATATTAAATGCGTTTTAAGAAAACATCCATTGTTGTTGACTAACATATGAATGCGTTTTATAAATATATTAAATGCGTTTTAAGAAAACATCCATTGTTATTGACTAACATATGAATGCGTTTTATAAATATTGAATGCGTTTAAGAAAACATCCATTGTTATTGACTAACATATGAATGTGTTTTATAAATATTGAATGCGTTTTAAGAAAACATCCATTATTTTTACTACATACATATTAATGCGTTTTATAAATAACCAAATCCGTTTTAAATAGTGCAAATTGATTAATTAAACAACAGTAAGAAAACGTCCCTTAGTTTTCTGCTTTGCAAATACAAAAACACAAACACACGTTGATGTTACCACATACCTTTTTGTAAAACGCACTTACATTTACATAAAACGCACCTACTAATTTTACCAACATAATTCTCAAAACAGACCTATCATTTAACCCACATAAAACGCTCTTTTCATCTTTCTAAAGCAACATTATTCTCTTTGCTTCTTCGTTCTCTTGCAACACCTGATTCATACAAAATTGTTTTTAGTTTTTTTTATTCATACACCTAATTTCCTTACTTGATTTGCGTTTAAGAGTCATAATCTCTTGCTAATCGAATCATCCCCTATTATGATTGCCTGTAATTGTGATCGTTTGGTTTCTAGGTTTGCGTTTAGGAATCAATTTATGAATATTATTTCCATGATATACGCAATTCTAAGTAATTGCTAAAATCAATGAGATGATTTGGGCGCGTTAATTAAAAATTTTAAATTGATTACTGTTATTTGTCTAATTTACCCTTCGACTGCTTAACGGATCATTAAAAATGTTTGGATATTACGATCGTGCCACCGCCACTTTTTAACCTGATCAATGGCTAAAAACGTTTCTCACACTTTATATGTTAAGATGGTTTTGTACAATAGCCTCTCTCTATAAAATAATATTTATATTAAGATGATTAATGAAGATCAAGCTCGTTTTTAACTAAGTTTGATTCTATCATTAACTTCAACTCAAGATCATTGAAGCTCTATTTGATTGAAGTTTTAAAAGATATAAACATCATAATTTTCTTTCAAGTAGGAATGGCACGTGAGCAAGTAGGGTTTGAAGGAACAAAAGCATATGTTATTTAGTTTCGTTATCCTAATTATTATATATAATAATCGACTTTCACTGAATTTTATATATGAAACTTGAGCTCCATTATTAAATAAGTGTGATCTTAAAATCAAGTTTCACTATCGTATATTTAGCCTCGATTTAACTTTATCTTTTGAAAAGCCACTCAAAATAATCCAATATAAGATGTAAAAAAAAAAAGTTCTTTCAAGCAAGAATGTGACGTGAACGTAGTGACGGGTTTAGAAGAAAAGTTGAGTTGTAACGTAGGACAAAAAAAAATGTTCAATGATGGCTGATACACAAAACGAAAAAGAAAAAAAAAAAGTACTTATTCGTGAGAAAAGTCGAGGATAGCTCATGCTACTTAGTTTGAAGAAAAAAACTGAATCAAACTTTGTATATGAAACTTGAAGTGGTTTATTAAATAAGTTTTATCTTATAGTCAACTTCAACTCAAGCTCATTTAAGCTCGACTCATTTCAAGTTTATAAAGAGCCGACTTCAAATAACTCAAACCGGATATGGTACACGACAACATAACATGCATTAAACATAAAAGTTTTGTAGCAAGAATGGCACGTGGGGAGGTAGGGTATGAAGGAACAAGAGCAAATGTAAGTTCATAATTCCAATGCATGTGGAATATATTAAGATGCATTCTTCCCCGGCCATTAATGAACACATGATATTATATTATGCACACCCTAAATAAATGTAACATAATGTAAGCACTCAAAATGCAACACTTCTATATATATATATATACAGAAAAGAAAGATCACTGTCAATCTACGTGAAAAGATTCCAAGATGCATGAATTAAATAATAATAATAATAATATTAATACTCACGTTGAAGCACAAAATGCGCAGCATTTTGAGACCACCCAACTGCCTAAATACTATCAAACTAGTAAACTTTATTCAAAGATTTATAAAAAAAATAAAAGGTTGATGTGGGAGAGTGAGAATGGTGGAAGGTTTGATTAGGGAAGGGAGGTCTTTGGCTGAAACACCAACATGGGCTGTTGCTACTACTATTACTTTCATGGTTTTTGCTTGCTTATTGGTTCAAAGATCAATTTATAGATTTGGCAAGGCAAGTTTTTTGTTTTTACCCTTTTTTTTTGTTCAACATTTAAATGATTTATGGTTTCTTGCTTGCTTGCTTGCTTGCTTGTTGGTTCAAAGATTAGTTTAAGCTTTACTTAATTTTTTGTTTTTTGATTTTTTTTTTGCTCATTATATCAGTGATTTGTGGTTTTTGCTTACCTGTTGGTTCAAATATCAATTTACAGATTTGGCAAGGAAAGTTCTGAGTTTTTGATTTTTTTTATTTATTTTATTTATTTTTTTTTTTTTGAATTTTTTTAAAATGTTTTTTGTTCAAGATTTGAATGATGTGTGGTTTTTGCAATTCTTGCCTGTTGATTCAAAGATCAATTTACAGATTTGGGAGGGAACTTTTGAGTTTTTCCATAAAAGTTTTATTTTTATTTAAAGAGCAATTTACAGATTTAGGAGGGCAAATTTGTAGTTTTTTCCCCAAAAAAAAAAATATTTCTTTGAAATGTTTATTTAAAAATTTGAATGATTTGTGGTATACAGTGGTTGAAGAAGACAAGGAGGAAGGCCCTATTAGCTTCTTTAGAGAAGATCAAAGAAGGTTGGTCATAATTTTTGCTCTAAAGGTTATTTTCACTGAAAAAAATATATATAATAAAATAATAATAAGATTTCATTTGGGGTTGAGCATATGATGCTGTTGTTAGGATTCATCTTCTGACTGAAAAACTTCAATCAAAACTCTACCCTACACACAAATTAGAAAAGCATTTCATCTTTGACTTAAAAGTCAAATCACTGTCTATTTTGTTCCAAATCAATTAAAATGCTAAAATATGTCCACAACAGCTGTTGTTCATGTTAGTTTGACTTTGCAAGGATATTTGGTTGACCAAATGTACAAAAGTATTTGATCATTCATATTTATATTTGAGTGATGCAGAACTTATGCTTCTTGGACTCATATCTTTGTTACTGGGGCAATGGGCACATATGATCTCGCGGATCTGTGTGGATTCCTCGCTGTTCAGTAGTAAATTCTTTCTTTGCTCCAAAGAAGATTATGAGATGGATAAAATGATCGTTTTCTCAAGATTACTATCGTCCTTCTCAAACGACACTGATATACCTCCGGAAGGGCTAAATTCTCATCCTTCTCATCAGTGCGGTGAGGTATAAACCTATACTTGTTGACTTCTTTTTTTTTTTTTCGTTTTTCAACATTATGAGAGTATGTTATTAAACAAACATGTTTCAATGCGCACACTAATATACCGCCCGTTTGACCTGTTGGTTCAAACATTTTATACCATTGGTCCACTTTCAACCTTTGCGGCCCGTTTGACCTGTTTCCTTTAAATCTTTTTTTTTTTTTTTTTTTTTTGTGGATTTGAGCCGAGAGGAATAATGACATAATTACCTGCACCGACACGTTCATAAGTAAATGGGTCCAATTTCTTTAATTTGTATTTGTATTTGCAGGGACGGGAACCTTTTGTTTCTTATGAAGGTCTTGAGCAGCTTCATCGATTCTTGTTTGTTCTCGGGATAACTCATGTTCTCTACAGTTGTATATCGGTTGGTTTAGCCATGATCAAGGTACATGGTTTATTGACTCCTATCCTTATGAATTATGTCCATGGGCTAGTTAGAATTAATTTTTCTTTTTCTTGTGTATGTATTTTAGATATACAGTTGGAGGAAATGGGAGTACCAAGCAAGCCAATCGGCACCCGAAAACTTGCAGGGTATGAACTAGAACTTGATAAATAAACATGTTCAGTAACTTATCAAAATGGGTCATTTTCTGGTACGGGTCTCGTTGGGTTGACCCAAACACTTTTTTATATAAAAAAAAATGAATATGTTTAAAACTGACTAATGTCAAACGTCATTACAAAATTTATTATGTCAGTAGTAATCTAGTTTTTCAGTACAAAGTACAAACTGATATAGGAGGCTTTATGAGCTAAATGCAACACGTTTTCAACCTTTTTATATTTATTTTACCCATTAGACCCGTTACCGGTAGAACATAATCCAAATGAACCCACTTGATAACTAATTGGGCCGAAAACAAAATCGTCTCATTATGTAAACAGGACCAGAATCACATCTTCATTCCCTTGACACCAAATAATGTGGCCCACGAAATGGAAAAACGGTTATAATGTGTGGACAAATATTCAGATTAATGAACCTGTGGTCATTTGCTGATATGTCTTAAATGTATGTACCTTATAGCAAGGAAGCTGAAGGTGATGAGACGCCAAGTTACTTTCATTAAGCACCATGCTTCTCATCCATGGAGCAAAAGCCGGATTCTCATATGGATGGTATGGATTATTTTCAACATGTTTCCAATTTTAAGGAGTAGATGACCTTTTTCTAAACTCATAAATAAATAGATCTAGTGAGACTTAAACTCATAACTACTTGTTTTTTTCGCTTTTAACCCCCCCTTTAAAGGCCACCTGCCTAGAATAAGTTGTGTTTTACCTGACCCCATTAGTTAGCAGAGTACTGGTGGGTCCCATGAGTGTATCGGTAACAGAATCTCATGGTCGCCAAAATAGAAAAAGACTAATGACTAAGTAGTTAAACAGATTGTTGTGTTTCATGATAATAAAGGTGGACTTTTATTGCTGTTTTCAGCTATGCTTTCTAAGACAATTCAAAAGTCCAATGCAGAAGTCTGATTATCTAGCGTTGCGGTTGGGATTCATCACCGTGGGTATTTGACTTTATCTTCTACCTTCTTTTCATATCATCAGCTTCACAAGTGCGCTTCATTCTTGCTAGATCACCTAAATGGCAACTGTGTAATTGCAGACTCATAACTTGCCACTGTCTTATAACTTCCACAACTATATGGTCAGAAGCATGGAAGATGAATTTTATGAAATTGTCGGAATTAGGTATGCCTCATCTTGCAGCAGTTAAATATTTTATAAAATTTCTGAATTTTCACAACTCTTTGTATTCATTTTGCAGCTGGGCACTTTGGGGATATGCCATAATATGCATCTTTGTAAATATTCATGGTAATAGTTATTCTCCTTTTTTTACAAGATAAATGTACATAAAATCCAACATGGTCTTGATGTTTGAGGGTATTTTCAGGTCTTAACATTTACTTTTGGATTTCCTTTGTTCCTGCCATTGTAAGTTGATGTACTCCATGAATTTGCTGGTTGTGTTTTATTTCAAACGGATCAAATTAAAAAAGTTAGCTTGAAGGGAATGGGTCAAACGGGTCACATGTAGTGTGATGTCTTATTTATGAATACAACCTCCTAAATCATTTTAGTCAAAGGTTTAAAGTGTTATTGTGAAAAATTGTTCTAGTAATCATAATTAATACATTTGTTAGTTATTGTATAACATAATAAAACTAAATAGACAAGAGTGGTTGGCCCTAAAAGGATGAGCTGACCCGACCTGACCCATTTTGACCCTAAAAAGATGAGTTGTTTTAATCCGAATCTGTTTTGACCCATCAACCAACTCGCCCAACTCACCCATCTTGGTGTATCCATCATAAAGTTTTATGTTTTCTGGTTGAAAGCTAGTGTTGCTGGTCGGGACAAAACTTCAGCATGTCGTGTCCTTGTTGGCACTTGAAATAGTAGAACCGCGTGCGCCATCCGTTGGAGGAACTCAAGTGAAGCCACGTGACGAGCTTTTCTGGTTTGGTAAACCTGAAATATTACTGCGGTTGATACAGTTTATCTCCTTTCAGGTAAAAATTTATCATTTTCTGTTATCTCACAGATAAAAGTCTTTCACTAATGCCCACTATTTTGAAGTCAAGAACCAACCGGTTTGACTCACAAAAGTCAACAGTCAACCAGTAAACTTTTGGCATATAGATGGTAACTAACTTTTACATTGTTCATCTGCAGAATGCTTTTGAGATGGCAACATTCATCTGGTCTTTGGTAAGTAAACCACTTTCATTTATCCAAAATTCCAAACATTTTATTAAAATTTGTGGCTTATGTTACACTAAATTTCTCGAACGGGTCATTTTATGAAACCATCATCTTGATCTGTGCAGTGGGGATTCAAACAACGGTCGTGTTTCATGAAGAACCATGCAATGATAGTTATAAGGCTGACTTGTGGGTATGTTTTCCTTTTCAACACTTTTTGTATCAACATAAAACTGACCCATGATCAGAAACAATGGCTGTGTCATATTGCTTTAATTTAAAAAAAAAAAAAAAAAAAAAAAAAACCGTATTCGCTTTCTTTATATCTGGTTATATCACCATGATTGCAGGGTTCTTGTTCAGTTTTGGTGTAGCTACAGCACTGTGCCTCTGAATGTTATAGTCACACAGGTTAATACCACGCATCGATTATATTCATTTTTTAAAGTCATATTTGCTTTATAGCGTTTAATAAAGTAATTCTGATTAGTAGGGGTGTAAATAAGCCGAGTCACTCATGAACTAGTTGAGATTGACTCACAAAAGTTCAAATCGAGCTGAGCTAAAAAAAAAAAAGCCAGTTCAAGACAAGGCTCGTTTGATAAACGAGGTTCATGCATTGGGATTGAAATATTTAAGTACTACATAAATGATCCGCAACAACAAACAACATAACCCAACATTTTAACATGTGTTATTCACAGATGGGTTCTCGGGTCAAGAAAGCTCTGATAGCAGAAAGCGTCCGCGACTCACTTCACAGCTGGTGCAAGCGAGTAAAAGAGAGATCAAGAGCACTTCAGTCAGTCGCCACACGCTCAACATGTTCTCTCGGGTCAACCATTGACGAGGGCGATGAAGTGATTACAGTTGCATCAGGGACATTGTCTCAATCATCCTCCACAGGCACCCTTAACCACCTTGATGAGCAGCAGGACAACAATCCTCTGCCAGAACAAGAACTGTCGTTCCGCATGTCTGAATACTTGTCGGATACGATGAGACACGTGGCAACAAATGGGGACATTGAAGAGGAAGTTAATGAAGGTAAAGTTGAAACTCTGGAAGAATTGCTTCGGAAGACATGAACAGATGTTGTGGAAGTTGAAGTTGTTTTAACTGTATCTTGTGTTCACTGCTGTGGGAGTTATGTTTTGTAAGGGTACTTTAGTAATTAACTATAAAAAATAAAAGAATATTGTGGAATTATTTATTATTTATATAAAATACAGAAAGAACATTATTATAACAGTTATATGTATTAATGAATGTTCTAATTTTCATTGCATAATATAATATATACGACCACTCCAATTATATATTTTCTTGTTTTGAGGGGGTGGTATCTAGTTCTTAAGTTATCGTTGGGATTTTCTTTATTTACATTAAAAGAGAGTTCTTTATTTTTATTTTCTTTAAAGACACAAGTTTGGTTATAACGGGATCCATTTGATAGTTTGCATTTTAACTTTTTAAAGTATATAGAATTGCTCAAAAAAATGTGATGTTAAACTTATCGAAAACATCATGATATGAGAAATTAAAAAAAAAAAAAAAAGATTAGTCTAGGACTTGATCGTCGGTCCTACAGAAACGAAGGAAAATCAAAATACATGCTATTTTAATTTTAAACAAACTTAACATATGTATATTTTGATTGAATTAAGGAATAATAGAGTTTGGTAACATCACATGCTATGTTATCCCGTATCTCTAAGAGCACTCACAGACGGCAAGGTAGTCACCATCTTTCCACGACACAAGGTTCACGAACGGCCACGCTCTCTCCTCCCTTCCCCTAACATTCTAAGTATGAGAAGTGAAAACAATGTTCATAGATACTTGGTACATACAGTCTTTTGTCTTTTTTCTCCAACAAGCTCCATTATCACTGAGTTCTATCGCAACGGAAGAGGACGAGTAGGGTAACAGGCCAAATCAGGCTAAAACTATCAAAATATTGTATTAAAAAAATAAAAGCATGTTCAATAGATGTAGCTGCACCATCATGTCATTGCTTGAATCGGAAGGGTTGGAGCTCATATAAACGTTTTGCCAAAAATCCCTTTTGAACTCAACATACGAATCAGGTCAAATCGTGCATCGATTTAGTAATGTAGTATACAGATTTCAATGACTAGAACAAGGGAGTCAATGATGAAAAAACAAAGACAAAATTGGGCACAATGAATAGAACAAGTATATAACAAACATTATCTGTTTTGCACAAAAGTTCACAAGCACATAAACGTACCCCCTCCCCTCCCCGCCACTTGTTCAAAGACAAAACCGCAAACTCAAGGCGAAATTCACACGAAAGAAATCGAAAACGGAAAGACATGTGGAACCAAAGTAGCCCTTTTTTTGCTGGATAATAATAAAATAACCTCTGAATTTAAAATTCTCATCTAACTTTTTTCTACACTCCATGAAAAGGAAGGAAAAACTTATCAAACCTCCCTCAATCTCAGGAGCTAGGTATACTACTACTACTTAATCACTGCCCGGCCCTTCGGGTTTACATACCTGATGCAAAGCTTCCAATCGGGATTTGCTGTTTACTGCCAAGGTCGGGTACACTGTGGGCGGTGTTCTTCCTGTGAATGTGACTTAGTCGCACTTGATGTTCCGGTAGATCCTTCTGACAAATAGGTTGGAGCCCAGGTGACCAACAGCTCCTGTCAATTTTGCCAAAAGAAACTTCAGAACAAAACCTTTGGACATTATGTTTTATCAGTTTATCTATAACGGATCAAACACGTAAAAGTAAAAAAAATAAAGAAAATAAAAAAAAGGCTTATACGAGATTGATTTATAACTCAAAACAGATTTAATGTCAAACATTATACTTTGTTGTAATAAAACATGTATGGTGATAATATGTTTACGAACAAAACTTAAACATGGATGACACATGTTTTATATGAAGTTATAAAATGGACGGAAAAGTGGTTATTAACCCATACTAGAATGACCCATTCCAACACGAACCCGTTTTCAACTGCCCATATGAGCCATAGTTATCAAAAGCGATCGCCTTGACCGCCTAGGAGACCAATTTCCTAGAAGCCACCAGATCTCGCTTTTCCCTCCTAGATAAAAAAAAAGCCAGTCTGATTTTTAAAAACCCAATGTCTTCATGAATATTATCGACCAATACTTATCAATTTATAGAGATATATATATAAATCTCAATCAAAATCGTTTTTTAAATACATTTGATATTTAAACGCTTATAGATATTGAATTATTTTTCAATATATAAACACCTCAACTCATTGATCTACCACCAACCAATTTTGTCTACTACATAGTTATCACAGGCGTGTTAATTCTTAGCGGTTATGGCTAAATCAATCAGTTTATATTGATATTATATTATAAGATGATTGTTATTTATAATGATTTGGTGATTTTTTAAATTTTTTTATTTGTGCTTTTTTTGCGTTTCTCACCTAGGCCACAGGCGGAGCCTGAGCGCCTTGAGTGAGCCTAACGCCTTTGATAACTATGATATGAGCACCTTTAATTACTGTTGGATAACAGTTTGAAACAGGCTGGTTCAAAACGAGTCATATTACTACGCATCAAAAAAGGAAAAACCAAGTCTGTTCAACCCGCAAACACTTTCGTGTACATTTCTATATATATTCATCAGCTCATTAGGATTGTAAAAACAGTATTATCACATAACAAGAATATAACATTTTAAATAGTGACGAAAGAGTTAGGGTAATCTTGAACCTACTTAACCCGTTCCACTTTTTTTAATTATAACTTATTTTGAGCCGTTTGAGATAACACAGCCCACAATGACTACTACCCCCTCTAAAAAAAACGAAAAAGGCTGAAAAGTCCTGTTTGTTTTCGAATGGAAGACATTAAATAAGAGTTAAACTTACCGCATAGAATTCCTAATCCAAGGCAGAACATAGCAGTATATCCAAAGTAGAAGCTGGTTTGGAAGAAGCCAGACATCTTAGTCTTGACGTAGTAGTAATATATGGAATACAAGTAGACGTAAATAGCTGTAGAGGCCGCAGAGAAGAACGAAGTCCATTGCCAATAATAATTCTCAGCGTTTAGCAAGAAATATGTCCCCACAATTGTCACACACACAGTCACTATTATAAGAATCAGAAACACAAGTAGCATAAACCCGTACACATAATACACCTGTCAGACAAACAAACGACGTAAAGAATCAGTATGCTTTTAAATCATTCACACGTCGATACAAATGCTAAACAAAAATAAAACAAATGAAGTGAAAACAAAGAAAAACAGGCGACAGGCAACATCAACTGCGTCATGGCAGTATGGCACTTCACAGGATTGTTGCACTTCACCTCAAAGGCGTTTTCTGTATTGCCTCCGCTGCTTCACCCCCGAGGCATGCGGTTTTAAACCAAGATCATTATATTAATTATTATTGAGATAATGTTACCGGAATATATAAAGCATACCTTATAATTCCAAAAGGAAGTGAAGACGAAGTACATCTCAATGAAAATGCTACCAAAAGGAAGAAGTCCTCCCATGAGTGAAACTACAGATGGTGTGAGATACCACTTTTTCACAGGAATTGGGCGAGGAATAGTCTTCACCCGACACGGGTTGTTTGGGGCCCCACTCCAGTTCCTTCCAACAACTGTGCCAAGAAGAGCAAGAGGAAAAGAAATAAAAGCCCAAATGACGAATACGACCACCATTGTGCCAAATGGAATTGCTGCTAGAGATCCATAGAATATTGCAATAGTGTTGAGAATGAAACCGATTCCAAAGCACAAAAATGGAAAAAGTGATGCGGTTAGGATCATCGACTTAATCCAAGTTTTCCCTGAGCAAAAAACAGGTCATAATAGAAAACAAGATTTAAATACTAAAAAAATAACTTAGATAAGGTATTTACCGCCGTTGCGTGAGTACATCCCACCACTCACATAGCCAGAAACAAAAGAAGTGAGAGCATAGCAAACTATAAATGTTGTTACAATTGATCCTCGTCTACAAAAAAAAAAAAAAAAAAAAAAAAAAAAAAGTCAAAGTTATAGTTTGAGCTCATTCTTGATAAAATAAACCTAACCGCATCAAGTAGTTCAGGACTATTGTCGCCACTTACCCTACATACAGCATTCCAATAATTGCAAACACGATGACAAGAAGAATCAATAGTGCCAATTGGGCACCTGTCCCAACAACAGCAGACAACAAAACCAAATTACGAGGTGGCCGGAAAACATCTCCATGAACAAGTTTCCAACCAGATTCTTCATTGACATCTCTTTCCTGGAAAAATATTTACAATATAATATTATATGCTGAATTGGTGACTAGATTAGCAAAATGACCCAGTTACTTCATAGTGTCATTACCAGAGTTTCTAAATCATCATCTTCTCTGGCATATTTGGCATAGTCATTTCTAAGAGTGCGCATCAGTATCATCGAGACCAACCCAGTCAGAAAGATAACCATCATAAATGAATTGAATATCGAGAACCAATGAATCTGCGAAAAGAATATATATATTTTGTAAGTTGCAACAAGATCACCAGAAAAATACACAAGTCCTAGCATGTAACATTTACCTGATGCTCAAAAAAATGGTAATCCAGGTAAACATCAAAACGGCGAGCAAACGGGACATTAGTTTCAGTCCACTTTACTGAATATGTCATGTCCAGTGTTTTACCAACTTCTAAAGGTTTTGGGTTTTCTTGAGAGAGATTAACATGAATGATCTGCAATGATAAGAAACCATGGTATAAAACAGGTTGCTATAATATTAATTAAACCGGTTGACAAACAAATGAAATGATGCAAACC
Organism: Ambrosia trifida; assembly: GCA_028751855.1. Lineage (NCBI taxonomy): Eukaryota > Viridiplantae > Streptophyta > Magnoliopsida > Asterales > Asteraceae > Ambrosia > Ambrosia trifida. The sequence goes on along the minus strand of CM054128.1, from coordinate 54,733,128 downwards.
TGGTCTTTGTTGTATTGTATGGTGATGTTCATATGTGTGAATAGCATATGCTTGTTATCACTGTTCTTATCAGAGTGTAGCTCGCCCACAAAACCTATAATCCCAGTAAAAGTGAGAGGTTAAATAAAATATATGAAAAGACATAAACAAAAGAAGTTTAAGAGAGGTTGATGAAGACATACCCCACAGTGGCAGATCATCTAAGGTTGTATTCGCCGCAGCCATGAGAAAGAGAAAATAAGATCAGAAACGCATGTGAAAGTTTAAAAATTGCAACTAGAAAATTGTAGAATTAGATAACCCTGTGTATTTATAAAAAGAAAACAAACTTCAATTTAAATTTAAACAAACACCAGGTAAACATAAAAGAATAAAAAGCCAAAAAAAAACAGCTTCTTTCTTCTCTTTAGAAGTCGGGAATTTGCTTTCATGAGTTTTTCTAATTTGGTAATGCTCTATGATATTTGTTTCTTTTACTTTATGACTAGAAGTTTTATGAGTTTAGAGTAAAATCAAAACAGTTACCCTCAACAAACAAAGATGCTTAGATGCACTTTGACATAATTTTACCATACCATTATGAAAGCATCCATATATCTAATAACTAAATGGTGTGTGCTATATGGTAAGCATGACATAACAAATGAATAATTCACTTGTCAGGAGTGCCTAATTCTTTTTCACAGGTTCAAAAACAACTTCAACCAACAGACACTAAATGTGAGGAGCTTTAACTTATATAATAAGTGTTTGATGGTATTTCTCAGACTAACATGGTAAGGAAAAACTAAGGTTGTAGAAGCAGGCGGTGGGGTCTAGCCTAGGGACTAGGCGGAATTAGGCGTTTTGGAATTTTATACGCATTTTTTATATATACACAAATTTACGTGTTATTTGAAAATATGTTAAGATATATACACATAATACTTAGAAATTCACGTGTTTTTTTTTAACCAGGAGGCTTATTTGATGGAATTAGGGCTGGTAAATGATTTTTTTGTGGAATTAAAAAAAAAAAGCCTAGCGCCTAGGCCCGCCTAGAACCCCCCTAATCCCAAAAACGCCTAATCCTCCGCCTAGGTAGAAATTAGACTATTTACCTCCGCCTAGCGCCTAGGCCGATTTTTACACCACTGGGAAAAAGACAACACATACCCATAAATAGCTCAAACCAGTAGTTATTCTCAATAGCCTGTTTAAACTGCATGGCTTTTGAATCATCAAGTTCCAGCTCGCAGACACTAGTTTTATCCACATTCTCTGCCATAATAAACATACGTCATGAAACTATTTTCAAGCTATGAATTATAATAACACAAGAATACATAAGGTAGCCTGCATACTTTGAAACTTCACATCCATTTGGCTGTCGATAAGCTCATTTCCACCTAATACCTCACCCAGACCGCCCCACTTGTGTGCAGCTTGAGCATGACCATCTTGACGACAAAACGGAAGACTGTAGAAATTGTATGTTTCTTGTGGATTATTGTAAGGCCCGACTTTATTCACCCAAAGGGTGACTTTTTCATCTGATTGGTACTGCAGAGGTGAACAATGATGAAGGTCAAAAAAAACAGATGAACATTACATATTTAACTCCTAACTAAGAAAAGAACCATAAGGCACGTTCAATATGTTAAGATGGTTTGCGAAAAGGATCTATAATAAAGCACACAAGTTTCACCGCAACAACGTATCTCTTTCCAAGAAACATACGTATTCAAACAATCTTAGATAAATTGCATTATTCAATCATAAAGATGCGTTAGCATAACCTTCATTCTGCAATCACAAACTCTTGCAGGTTATATAAAAAATGGTCATCTGGTATAGTGGTATTAAATGTGCATTGACTTTTATAATGTAGAATAGGGTATACATTTAAGTGCATGATAGCTGAGCTTCTATCTTTCGAATTAATATGCATCAAGAACTAATGTCAGTTTCTTAACAGTATTACTGGATTATGACAGGAAGTAACTCATGGCCCTATACAGAACATGCAGGTGTGCCTTTTGTCAATATTCATCTACAAAGTACTAATGTATTCCAATTCAAGTGGCTAATAACTACTGTAACCGAGGCATGTAAGTTAAACAAACAAAATCAAGTGTTCATGGACACGAATCCAGAAATCAGAATCTAATGAATGTATCTTTAGATAAACACACATACTTCAGGTGGTACGAGCCTTCTCCCCCTCCATCCCTCCCTCTCTCCTCCACATCTTATAGGCGCCCTCAAGGACCTTGCATCGGCTCTAACCAAAGAAGACGCAACATTTTCTATATTAAATTGTCCCAAATTTTCATCGTCACAAGTAACTGACTTTAGTTAACAAGTTTTCCAGATTTTGTTGTACCCATTGACATAAGCAATCACTTTATCAAAAGGTATACTCAAAACAATACTAGAAGTCAAAAATTAGCAACTTTTTTCCGTTCGGGGGAGAGAATCTAGACCACATGGTTCATATCCCAATAATGCATAACCTGGCATTATCTTCAACATTACCAAAATCAACCACAACAATGTCATCAAAAAAAAACAATTTCCCAGCATAGATCCAAAACCAAAACCCCAAAAAGGGTTGCGGGGCAGCTAGTTACCTGTTTACCTGCCACTCTAATGTAAATTTCCAAGGGTTTCTTTTATATTACAAATTTAAATAAATAAATAAAATCTTTAACGGAAAAAACAAAACAAAATGCATATTCCCACATTAAAGATTTAAAAGATGAAATACCCATAACATAAAATCCTAAATAAAAAAATTCTAAGGGTTTGTTTTATACATTAAATTTAAAGAAACAAAATGCAGATACCCAGATCTATGTCTAGCAATGAAACAAACAAATCACCACATTCCCACATCAAAAGATCCAAAAGGATGAAATACCCATAACATAAAATCATAAATAAATTAAAAAGACTTAACCTTGTGATCATAATCGGAAGCAAACACCGGCGATGCAAGGAAAAGAAGGGTGGCGATGAGTGCTGAGGATCTGACGGTGGGACGCATCGGGATCGCCGGTGATTGGGATTCAGAAGATGATGAATGTGTATTTGTGAGGGTTTTCTCTATACTTTTCTAGCTCTTCCTTCCTGTGTTATATAATTTACTTACATACCACACATAGTCAACCATATGATAATCATAATTAATGCTTGTAGTGTGACCGCGAGATGCGGCGGGAAACATAAGCGATCGGTTAATTGTTCGGTTTATTTGATTAGATTGTTGTTTTTCAGTCCGGTTAAATAAATTTTATTAATAACCAAAACTAAATTTTGGCCAAAGTATAAGTCTACTAAAGCTGGGCCTAGTGCCCCATCTTTTTGGGGCCCTATTCTATGATATTATTTTATATTTGTATCGAACTTGTTTATAAAGTACTAGGTTAGAGTCCCGTGGGGACCTACGGTTCACCCCAAAGTAAAATGAAAAAAAAAAGTAGGAAAATAAGAATTGTATTATGCAATTTGTTTTGGTTACTAAATGTTTGATAATGCAATATGTACGAATTTTGATGTTAAATGCAAAATGTCATCTAACAGTTTAATGTAACGAAATGATGGATATATCGAGTAAGTAAAGTTTAATTTGACGACTGCAAACTACATAGCATACTATCACAATATCACACATTACATTATTTGGGTAATATCTATATTCTAATCATAACTAAGTTTAAGCATAGAACACTTATCATTTAGTTGGGACTTAACGAACTTCAACCAATATCACAGATTACATCATTTGGGTAATATCTATATTCTAATCATAACTAAGCTTAAGCATAGAACACTTATCATTTAGTTGGGGTTTAACGAACTTCAACCAATGGTCTATTTTCATTACTTCAATCAAAATCTTCCAAGTCTTGCTCATTGATAGCTGATTTTTCACCTTCGAAGTTGTTATCATTGTCATCACGATCCTCGGAGTGCAGCTCATTTTCAATAATTTATGAAAACCTCCACCATTGTATTCCATATTTGTGTTCTACATAAAATATAGTTGTTGTAAAGATATGGATACGGTGATAAGTAAATCAAGAAACAATCCTTAACCCACTTACTTGAATGGGTAGCTTAAATTTTACATGTTATCTCTCCAATGGTTCAAACCGATTACATAGATAAAAAAAAAACAACTAATAAGAAAATGGGTCTAATGTCACATGCTGTAATATAAATTTCCTATATTTTATTAAAAAATTGTGACACCCGGCATGTTTGAGTCAACATTTTATAAACACATAAGTCTACCTTAGCGAAAAACGTTTATTAAACATACTTGACGGGGTCAGTAGAGTCAGAACACAGTCCGTATTGTCCAGGGTTCAATGATCGGTAGGATCATTGGGAGCCGTTTTGGGGATACACTAGTACCGGGTCCCGTTATTGGTGAATTACATAAACAAATCAAGTGCATGTGTAGATTATTGTCGTATGGTGGATTATATGCTTAGATGTGTTTAAATGATGTGTAGATAATCATCCGTGCTTAAATATGTTAAACATAGACTAAGGTTGCATGCTCGTATGTTAGGGTGTGTTAGAATGCGTTAAACACGACAAACTGAAAAACTAGACAAACATGGACTCTGGTTCGACCACTTTGAACGGTCGAAGGAGAAAACTTGGTTGGTTCGACCCTTTGTGAATGGGCGAACCTGGGAGATGGAATTGAAAGAATTCCCTTCGGCTAGGACAGGGCTCATTCGACCCTGTGAAAGGGTCGAAGGAGAGCACATTCGCCCAGGTAAAAGGGGCGAATATGGACATAGTATAAATACCACACTTTGTCATTTTTCACCATTCCACAAACCCTAAACGCCTCAAAACACTCTCTAGCAACTTTAAACATTGGGGAAGGAGTTTTTGCCCTTGTTTTCTATAATCTAACCTACAAACATCTTCTACACAAAGATCTAAGGTGTGTTCTTCATTCTAAATCATTTTTAAATCATTTCAATTCGTTTTTATTAAACCCCAAGAGTCCAGATCTGATTCAAACATGTTTTCATGAATAAAAACCTTCCTAATATCTTTCTAAACAAAACCTATTCATAAACAATGAGTTTTCATACAAAATAACATGTGTTAATTGTGTTTTATGTGATGTTATGTATTGTTTGATGATTGATTGCTGTATAGATGTTATGACAATGATCTAGGACTGTTATTGATAATGTTTTATGATTGAGATAGGTTACAATTGATTATTGGTGATGTTATGTTCATTTTGGGGATTTTGGGTTAGATCTAGGGCTTGTTCATGATGATAGTGATGAGGATGGGATTGGGGGTATATTGTGCATGATAATCCGAGCATATTAAGTTGAATATAGATTGATTTCATAAAGTTTCCTAATTGGGTAAGGATTGCATGCATGATGATGTGACATCTCCATAATTTACTATTTTGGGAAACTTGTAAAACGACTAGGTTTTGGTGTAAAATCGGTAGGGTTTTGTAAGGATAAGTTATCCATGCTTGACTGCTGTGTTTGATGATGTTTCGAGTCGTTTTGAATGTGTTTGAAGCGTTTTTAGGAAAAGTTGCACAACAGGGGCGAACCTGGCCTCCTTCGACCGATCGAAGGTGCGAAGGAGGATCTCCAGGGTCGAACCTGGTTACTAAAGGGTCGAACGTATTACAAATGGGCGAAGGAGGGAGAAAAGGGGCGAAGGTAGCCACATTCGACCATTTAAAGCCTCCTTCGACCGCTTAAAGCTACATTCGACCCTACGATTACTAAAATGAGATTTTTGATGCAAACTAAGTGTTTTATGCTTGAAACTTATGTGTTAAACTTATGTGCATGGCTAATTGATGTAATGGGTCACCAACGGGATGTCGGGTCGGTCTGGGATGTCCGTTTAACGTTTAAACACACTTTTTAACACACGTAGTCAAGATCTGGACAATCGGGGACTAGTTAGCCTTCGGGTTAGTAGTCATCACACTTATGTAAACTCATTGATAGGTTGTCACTAGTTGGGAGTATCATACACGTGTTGGATTTCTAATTATCAGAAGATGCACTCTAAGGTGAGTTTCACGGGCCCTATTTTATACTCTTTTCTCTCGGGGGAGAAGCATGCCACACGTTTTAGCAATGCGACGTTTATGATTTGAAAACGCAACTCTTATGAAGCTTACCACTTTTGGAAACATAACGCTATTGAAACGCAACGCTTTTGAAACACGACACTTTTGAAACACAACACTTTTGAAACGCTACGCTTTTAGAAACATGACGCCTTTTGGAAATGTGACTCTTTTGAGAAACGTGACACGTTTGGCACTTGGCATATTTAAACATTTGCACTTGACACTTTTAAACATTGATGTTTGGCATTTGACACTTGACGCTTGGCACATACTTACTATACGACGAAACCGAAGTCCCTATTGAAACCATGAATGTGCGGGGCACAACGGGGGAAATGTGGATAGATCTATCGGGTGTGACGAACCCCACTCGACGGCTTGGAGGGTCGGGCGGGTGCATATTGTCTCTACTTGACACTTGACACTTGACACATGGGCAGCAACTTGAGCAACGTTTGTCAGTAATGGTTTTAGCAACATAGTCGTAGTAGTAAGGGAACGTTTGTTATTTACTTGGAACTTTTGCACACTTGGCACTTTATGAGAAATCGCTTTACACATGAAAACGTTTACGAACTTAAAACCTGTACTCACCAGCATCATATGTTGACATCTTTTTGGCATGTTTTCTCAGGTCGCTAAGGTAGCAGCTTTGAGTTTAGGCGCACGGAGTCTCACGGCGTCTAGGGATCATATGCATATTTTTGTTAAACATTTCAGACTTTGAGTTTTACTGTTAAGTTGTAATAATACATTTTGCTTCCGCTGTGTTAGAACGGTTTTGAAACTCAATGGTAGTTTACGTTGTTTTCTTATCATATAGATGTCGTTTATTGTGACCGTTGACTTGGATCCTGGTGTGTCACGCGCCTCGCGGTAAAACCCCGCATGTGGAAATTTGAGGGTGTGACAGATTGGTATCAGAGCCAATGGTTATAGTGAACTAGGACTGCATGTAGAGTCTAGTCTATAGCCGAATATCACACACGTTAGACGATCACACATAGTTACGAGTCGTGTCATTTGGTAAACATACTAATCTTGTCGGGGTGTCAGTGTCCTCATCACACAGTATCACGTTATCTATCTTTTGTTATTCCTACCTTGGTTCTACCTTCTTCTTCGGGTTCGAAGATGAAGGGGCTTATCGCTTGTACTTGACAGTAGTGTACATTGGGGTGGCTTCGGCACATTCTTGAGATCTTTCCGGGTTTTGGATATCTCCCCTCTATGCCCTAATGTACATACTTGCCTGCACACGCACTATCATGCACTAGTACTTGTCATAGTACACTCCTGAGTGACTGTTCACTTTGGGATCTTCGTGCGATAACTGTTTCTTTTAGGAATGTGTGTATCGGGTGATTTGAAGTTCTAGCTAGGAGCACGCCTAGAGGACCATGTAGAGCGATTTGTTATTTCGGGTGCACACGAAATCATAAATCGAAATGCATGAAAATCTTGGTGGACTTCGTGTTCGGACTAATGGTCATGCTGGAACCACGTTCTGGATTCGTTTGGTCACTTGTAGCTCGATCTGTTGGTGATTTTGAGTATCTTGTCTCATGTTTGGCAGAACATGTCTGGTCGCGCTGGTGGACGTGCTGGTGGACGCCGTGGTTGTAACATTTCGTAATTAACTATTTATACGTTACGGATTAAAACGACAAGCCCTATTATTCTTGGTGATATTTTGAACCCCTATACAATGATAATTATATGTGTATATATATATATACATAATAATAATAATAATAATAATAATAATAATAATAACTATAATAATAAATCTAGTTTGTTAAAACTCAAACCCAATATCCATTTCAGCCCAAACCCCTTGTTCTTTTCTGAAACCCAACATCCGGCCCACCAAGAACCCAGCCCAACTCCCTCCTTCCCCCCTGTGGCCGTTTAAAAACAAAAAAAAAATTTGTCCCGCCGTGGTTCGAACCGGGGACCCTTCAGAAACAACCCACACGCACCAACCAACTGGGCCAAGCCTTCAACCTGATTAAACCCGGACATATTTTAATTATATACGCGTTTTTAAAAACCTTCACAGTTGACTGATAAAGTCAACTGTGGGTCGCGTATCATTCAATCCATGGTATTAACTCGTGATTGATCTATAATTGGCAAATTCATTTGATTACCGGCCTCAATCAACCTTGATTACACGTCAATTAACATCAATCGTTGACTAATTTTAAATCTATACGCGTATGACTTTAAACGAGGGTCAACTTACCAATTAACCCAATCCATTGATCCCCACTATAAATTGATGTTCTACGAACCTCTGTAACTCGCTCACATCTCTCTCTTAACCCCCAATTACTTCTGAAACACTCTGATTATTATATCTTCATTCGTTGTTTGACTTCTGGTTTGACCGGACAATCGAACCCAATTCTCCACTGTGAGTTTAAATTTCTGTATGGGTTATGTTCATCGGCTATCACACATCAATAGCCCTATGGTTAATTAGGCTATTGATGTGTGAATTGATCAATTGTTAAAGCTAGGGTTCGTGTTAATAATTTGGGGATAAACTGAATCTGCTTCTGTGTATTTATTTAATTTTAATCGGGATTCATCACAACCACTGGCCTAGGCCAAGTGGTTGTGACCATGGCTTGCAACACAAGGTACCCGGGTTCGAGTCCCGGCTACTGCCTTATTTTTGCTTCTTTTTATTCTTTTAACAACAAACTAATACATATATATATATATATATATATATATATATATATATATATATATATATTAAACCTTTTAATCTTATAAATTCATTTTTAAATATTATAACTATTTTATAAATTCTAAAAAAATTATATTTATTAAATCTGAGTCAAAAGTTTTATTTACAATTTTTGTTTTTCAAAAATTCATTTATTTAATATTTATAATAATTAAATCAATTTTATACTATTATATTTATAAAAATCCATTTACATATCAAAACAACTTTATTAAATTCTACAAAAATTATCCTGAGTTTGTATAAAGTTAAACTTTACTGAAATAAATTTTAATTCAGAAAAATCAATTATTTTATATTTTTAATCAAATTTTTGTTAGATTTAATCATAATTAAATCATAATAAATTCAATTTTCATTATTTTTGCACCAAATTTTATACAATTTATTTTTAATTATTTAGAACAGAAATATGATTTTTAAAATAATAATTCTTTAATTTTTGTATTTTTAAATATTAAAGTTAAATTTTGGCAATTTGTAATAAATAGATTTATAAATCTATTTTAAAGGAAATAATTTTATAAAAATTATTTTATACTTCAAATACATTATTGTGAACATCCTAAATTCAAATTTTATAAAAAGACTTTCTTTTATTTAATTTCCCTTTTATTTAATTAACATTTTATTTTAAATTCAACAATTGGATATCCCCAAATCGAAACCCTAGGATATACTTATAAACTAGTTAGACTTAGACTTATTTGTTGCCTTATACATAGGGTAATACTTGGCAATCTATTGGGCTACACTTATACAAATTCTCAATACCTAATACTATACCGAGGTGAGTTTACATAGCCCCTTTTCTCTATTTTCACTATTTTTGGGGTGAAACATGTTTAAACATTTTATACTATCATATTTACTTGTGATTCAATTACATCATCATTCTATCATTTGACTGTAACAAAAAGACACAGTACAATCATTAACATTGATCAAGCCGCCTGTTTAGATTATAGCGCTATAGGTCTGACAAACCCATCCTCCCACGTAGACTCAGGGATGATCGATAACAGTAATAACATTTAACTAACTTGCGAGTTAGTCATCAGTCGACACAAGGTTTGGTTGTACAAAGACGCATTGTTACATGTCGGTATCATACTCTATCATCATACAACTTTGAATGTTGTACAAACTATTGTTATCAATTATTTTCAAAAACCTATGTATTCTCACCAACTTTTGTTGACCCAAAATATTTTCAACTTAACATGTTTCAGGTTCTACTTGCTTGAAGATTTGCTTGAAGATATGTGCATAGTCTTATACAATTTGATGTACAAAATTCTTATAGAATCATTGTATGTAAATTATTTAAATCATTTAATAAAATCATTATTCACCATGAGCTACTGAACAATCATCACTACGTGACATCCCGATGTTTCCGCCATCGGTTGGGGTGTTACAGATTGGTATCAGAGCCATGGTTATAGGGAATTAGGTTATTAGAAAAATAATCTAGTCTATAACCATAGGACTTAATCAGTACTTGCTCCTTTACTTGCTATACTCTACCTCCCTCCTACTTCATATCCCTACTTTCATCCTTACAAGAAGGTTGCCCTCCATCAGTGGATCTACTCTTAGACTAATAGGACAAAATCCCCAGGTTTAACCTGAACCCCTTTGAGATCTCATCGAAGTTCTAGAGTCTAATAACGAACACGTGCAATCTGGAAGGGTGAACGCCTGTATTCTGAGTCTTCTGTCTAGGCTGGCATTGCGCATATATCCCAATCAGACGAGGGACCCGGATGCCTACCTGGGAATTCTCGGGATGAGTGTTCACTTATAGGCTAAAGCACGTCTTCATATGTTATTAGAATTTAGAATCTTTGATAAGTCAACGTTTTCGTTTATTCGTTTTAATTAATGAATAAATGATTACATTCCTTATATAATCTCACTCATTTCACTGTGTCTCTTACAGATCATGCCTCCACGTCGCAGCACTCGCAACAGCAATGGTGAGAACCACGAAGAAGGTGGTGATAACCATAACCATGACCAAGTTCCTAACCACAACAACAATGGTGTTGATGCCCAATTGGCTGCAATCATTTCTCAACAAATGGCGCAGCAAATCGCAACTCTGGTTCCCAACTTACTCGCTCAGGTCATCCAACTGAACGGCAACGGGAATGGTCACGGCAACGGGAACGGGAACGGGAACGGCAATGGCAATGGTAATGGACCCCCAGCCTGCACCCTTAAGCATTTCAACTCTTGTAACCCTCCAAAGTTTAGTGGTGAAGAAGGAGCTACAGGACTCCTCCAGTGGTTTGAGGGTATTGAGAATGCCTTCATCAACAGTGAGTGCCCCGACAACTTCAAGGTTCGTTACGCCATGAGTGTTCTCCATAAACGAGCACTCACTTGGTGGAATGAAGAAAAACGTACTCGTGGGGCCGAAGTTGCTCTTGCTATGACATGGGATCAAGTCAAGGAGGTCATGAAGGAAGAGTTTTGTCCTCGCAATGAAGTTAAGAAGCTTGAGGATGAGTTCCACACCTTAGTTCAAGATAGTGGGGAAAACCTTGCCTACAATACCCGCTTTCACGAGCTTAGCTTATTGTTACCCCACAAAGTCACTCCCCTGCCGGTAGCCATCGAAAAGTACATCGGTGGTCTGCCCATGCAAATCCAGGATACGGTGTGGGGAAGGAATCCTGCCACCTTGGAGGAAGCCAAACGTTTAGCAGCTACCTTAACTGATAATCACGTAAAGAACGGGACCTTAGTTCGGAAAGGCAATAAAACAAGTATTGTAGCCGCGGTAACCACTGAGAACCAGAAACGTAAGACCAGGGATCCTGCTGCAAACCTCACTCCACAAGCTTCTAACAAGAAACCTTATACAGGAAACCATCCATTGTGTAACACATGCAACCGACATCACCCCACTACTTCAGCGTGTCGCTTGTGCACCAATTGTGGTAGGTATGGCCATCTAGTTAATACATGTCGCGAGACCCCAAATCCTAATGCCAACCAACCCACCAACCCTGCTCAAGCTGCTAACCTTAATCAATACAACTATGGTCAATGCTATGAATGTGGAGACCCAAATCACTACCGTAACCGATGCCCTAAACTAAACCGAGATCAAGACCCTCCAGCTACTTAACAGCAGATCCCACCATTTGAATATTGTTTGCTTTTAATTCTATGTATCAACACTTTTTGATTCAAATAATAAATCATAACATTTGTGTGCATGCTTGTTTGAATGTGAACTAATTGCTATATCTATACTTGCTTACTTGTACATCAATTAGTTGACTACCAAACAACCTACTTAACGATTGGTAGAGGTCATCATGTCTATCCAACAGTCGGGAGAGGCCCTACCACCTGCTCAACGACTGGCGGAGACTATCAGACCTGCTTAACAATCGGTAAAGTCATAAAAGGACGCAAAACCCTAACGTAAGGTAAATTGGTAATTACGGTCCGGAACGTAATCATGAATTTACAGGTACGTTAAGGTAGTGTGAAATTTTATCAAGGTTTTCGGTAGTTGGCCAATTGTAACCCTGGTTTTCCCTTAACTTCGGGACGAAGTTCCTAAAAGTAGGGGAGACTGTAACATTTCGCAATTAACTATTTATCCGTTACGGATTAAAACGACAAGCCCTATTATTCTTGGTGATATTTTGAACCCCTATACAATGATAATTATATGTGTATATATATATATATATACATAATAATAATAATAATAATAATAATAACTATAATAATAAATCTAGTTTGTTAAAACTCAAACCCAATATCCATTTCAGCCCAAACCCCTTGTTCTTTTCTGAAGCCCAACATCCGGCCCACCAAGAACCCAGCCCAACTCCCTCCTTCCCCCCTGTGGCCGTTTAAAAACAAAAAAAAAATTTGTCCCGCCGTGGTTCGAACCAGGGACCCTTCAGAAACAACCCACACGCACCAACCAACTGGGCCAAGCCTTCAACCTGATTAAACCCGGACATATTTTAATTATATACGCGTTTTTAAAAACCTTCACAGTTGACTGATAAAGTCAACTGTGGGTCGCGTATCATTCAATCCATGGTATTAACTCGTGATTGATCTATAATTGGCAAATTCATTTGATTACCGGCCTCAATCAACCTTGATTACACGTCAATTAACATCAATCGTTGACTAATTTTAAATCTATACGCGTATGACTTTAAACGAGGGTTAACTTACCAATTAACCCAACCCATTGATCCCCACTATAAATTGATGTTCTACGAACCCCTGTAACTCGCTCACATCTCTCTCTTAACCCCCAATTACTTCTGAAACACTCTGATTATTATATCTTCGTTCGTTGTTTGACTTCTGGTTTGACCGGACAATCGAACCCAATTCTCCACTGTGAGTTTAAATTTCTGTATGGGTTATGTTCATCGGCTATCACACATCAATAGCCCTATGGTTAATTAGGCTATTGATGTGTGAATTGATCAATTTTTAAAGCTAGGGTTCGTGTTAATAATTTGGGGATAAACTGAATCTGCTTCTGTGTATTTATTTAATTTTAATCGGGATTCATCACAACCACTGGCCTAGGCCAAGTGGTTGTGACCATGGCTTGCAACACAAGGTACCCGGGTTCGAGTCCCGGCTACTGCCTTATTTTTGCTTCTTTTTATTCTTTTAACAACAAACTAATACATATATATATATATATATATATATTAAACCTTTTAATCTTATAAATTCATTTTTAAATATTATAACTATTTTATAAATTCTAAAAAAATTATATTTATTAAATCTGAGTCAAAAGTTTTATTTACAATTTTTGTTTTTCAAAAATTCATTTATTTAATATTTATAATAATTAAATCAATTTTATACTATTATATTTATAAAAATCCATTTATATATCAAAACAACTTTATTAAATTCTACAAAAATTATCCTGAGTTTGTATAAAGTTAAACTTTACTGAAATAAATTTTAATTCAGAAAAATCAATTATTTTATATTTTTAATCAAATTTTTGTTAGATTTAATCATAATTAAATCATAATAAATTCAATTTTCATTATTTTTGCACCAAAATTTTATAGAATTTATTTTTAATTATTTAGAACAGAAATATGATTTTTAAAATAATAATTCTTTAATTTTTGTATTTTTAAATATTAAAGTTAAATTTTGGCAATTTGTAATAAATAGATTTAAAAATCTATTTTAAAGGAAATAATTTTATAAAAATTATTTTATACTTCAAATACATTATTGTGAACATCCTAAATTCAAATTTTATAAAAAGACTTTCTTTTATTTAATTTCCCTTTTATTTAATTAACATTTTATTTTAAATTCAACAATTGGATATCCCCAAATCGAAACCCTAGGATATACTTATAAACTAGTTAGACTTAGACTTATTTGTTGCCTTATACATAGGGTAATACTTGGCAATCTATTGGGCTACACTTATACAAATTCTCAATACCTAATACTATACCGAGGTGAGTTTACATAGCCCATTTTCTCTATTTTCACTATTTTTGGGGTGAAACATGTTTAAACATTTTATACTATCATATTTACTTGTGATTCAATTACATCATCATTCTATCATTTGACTGTAACAAAAAGACACAGTACAATCATTAACATTGATCAAGCCGCCTGTTTAGATTATAGCGCTATAGGTCTGACAAACCCATCCTCCCACGTAGACTCAGGGATGATCGATAACAGTAATAACATTTAACTAACTTGCGAGTTAGTCATCAGTCGACACAAGGTTTGGTTGTACAAAGACGCATTGTTACATGTCGGTATCATACTCTATCATCATACAACTTTGAATGTTGTACAAACTATTGTTATCAATTATTTTCAAAAACCTATGTATTCTCACCAACTTTTGTTGACCCAAAATATTTTCAACTTAACATGTTTCAGGTTCTACTTGCTTGAAGATTTGCTTGAAGATATGTGCATAGTCTTATACAATTTGATGTACAAAATTCTTGTAGAATCATTGTATGTAAATTATTTAAATCATTTAATAAAATCATTATTCACCATGAGCTACTGAACAATCATCACTACGTGACATCCCGATGTTTCCGCCATCGGTTGGGGTGTTACAGTGGTGGCGGCGGGGGTCGCAATGGCGGTGGACGAGGTGGTGGGAACATCACCATGACTGAGGCGGAATTGGAGAACATGTTGCAGCAGCAGTTGAACGTTGCGTTGGCTGCTTTCCAGGCTGCTCAACAGACCCTGGGAAATACTAATCAGGTGCAGTCTGGGTGCACCTACAAGAAGTTCATGGACTGTAAGCCCCATTTCTTCAATGGGACTGAAGGGGCAGTGGGTCTGCTCCGGTGGTTAGAGAAGATCGAGTCGGTGTTTGCTATGTGTAACTGTCCTGACGCTGATCGTGTCAAGTATGCTTCTGCTACTCTAGAGGGACACGCTTTGACCTGGTGGAACTCCACCACTGCGAACCTTGGCCTGGGTGAGGCCAATGCTATGCCGTGGTCCGAGTTCGTTCAGATGTTGCGAGCGGAGTATTGCCCGAGGGACGAGATTATGAAGTTGGAGCATGAGTTCTGGAATCTGAAGATGGTTGGGTCGGAGATCGAGGAGTTTACTGCTAGGCACAACGAGTTGACTGTGATGTGCCCCGGTTTGGCTACACCGGAGTACCGGAGGATTGAGCACTACGTTGCTGGGTTAGTGCCAGAGATTGCTGGACTTGTTGCCGCTGCTGATCACACTACTATGTTGGCCACTGTTCGGGCAGCTCACAAGCTGACCAACATGAAGGTTGCTGAGGGTGTTCTACCTCCGAGGGGTGCTGCTGTGAAAGCCCCTGCGGACAACAAGAGGAAGTGGGAGAGTGCTGGGAAGAACGTTGGGTCATCTCAACAACAGGTTAAGAGGCAGGACGTTGTGGAAGTGTCATCTGAGCAGAAGACTGGAGGTTATGTTAGTAAGAGTCCGAAGTGTAACACGTGTGGGTATCACCATGTTGGGGGTTGCGATGCGTTTCGCTGTAATCGTTGTCAGCGAGTCGGTCACATGGCTAAGGATTGTAGGGTCAATCTGCAGCCGAAACAGACTCAAGCGGTTGTCCCCACTCCTGCTCCTCGGGGAAACCATGGGTGTTATAACTGTGGGGAGACCGGGCACTTCAAGCGGGATTGTCCTAAGCTGAACCAAGGGACTGCAGGTGGTGCTGGGAACGAAGGCGGCGGTCGAACTACTCGTGGTCATGTTTACGTCATTGGCGCTAGGGAGAACCAGGAGGATCCTGACACTGTTACTGGTGAGTGTTCTTTTCTTGATTCTCGTTATGCTCGTATTCATTCTCGTTCACATTGTTTGGCGATTCGTATTCATTGTGTGCACTTAGTTTGGTATTTGGTCATCGTTTTGCACTCATGGGTCTGATGTGGGTCCTCTGGAGATGCTACTTGGACGGTACCAGTGTGTCATTTATACCGATCACAGTAGTCTCTAGTAGGCCTTCGATCAGGAGGATTCTTTCTTTTGTATTCACTTTGGGGGAGGGCGGTTCCCCGGCATAGAGTATCTGTTGATATCATCTTTCGTTCGTGGTTATCACTTCGTTTGCGTTCTGGGAGACGTTACTTGGGTTAGGTCGACACTCATTACCGTCGAAGAGTGAATCTCGGGGCGAGATTCCTTTCAACACGGGGATGATGTGACGACCGGGAAAATTTTTCTTTTTATCGCTTCGTTCTCTATGACTTCGGGAAATTTTCGGGACGAAAATTCTTTCAACAGGGGGATGATGTGACACCCGGCATGTTTGAGTCAACATTTTATAAACATATAAGTCTACCTTAGCGAAAAACGTTTATTAAACATACTTGACGGGGTCAGTAGAGTCAGAACACAGTCCGTATTGTCCAGGGTTCAATGATCGGTAGGATCATTGGGAGCCGTTTTGGGGATACACTAGTACCGGGTCCCGTTATTGGTGAATTACATAAACAAATCAAGTGCATGTGTAGATTATTGTCGTATGGTGGATTATATGCTTAGATGTGTTTAAATGATGTGTAGATAATCATCCGTGCTTAAATATGTTAAACATAGACTAAGGTTGCATGCTCGTATGTTAGGGTGTGTTAGAATGCGTTAAACACGACAAACTGGAAAACTAGACAAACATGGACTCTGGTTCGACCACTTCGAACGGTCGAAGGAGAAAACTTGGTTGGTTCGACCCTTTGTGAATGGGCGAACCTGGGAGATGGAATTGAAAGAATTCCCTTCGGCTAGGACAGGGCTCATTCGACCCTGTGAAAGGGTCGAAGGAGAGCACATTCGCCCAGGTAAAAGGGGCGAATGTGGACATAGTATAAATACCACACTTTGTCATTTTTCACCATTCCACAAACCCTAAACGCCTCAAAACACTCTCTAGCAACTTTAAACATTGGGGAAGGAGTTTTTGCCCTTGTTTTCTATAATCTAACCTACAAACATCTTCTACACAAAGATCTAAGGTGTGTTCTTCATTCTAAATCATTTTTAAATCATTTCAATTCGTTTTTATTAAACCCCAAGAGTCCAGATCTGATTCAAACATGTTTTCATGAATAAAAACCTTCCGAATATCTTTCTAAACAAAACCTATTCATAAACAATGAGTTTTCATACAAAATAACATGTGTTAATGGTGTTTTATGTGATGTTATGTATTGTTTGATGATTGATTGCTGTATAGATGTTATGACAATGATCTAGGACTGTTATTGATAATGTTTTATGATTGAGATAGGTTACAATTGATTATTGGTGATGTTATGTTCATTTTGGGGATTTTGGGTTAGATCTAGGGCTTGTTCATGATGATAGTGTTGAGGATGGGATTGGGGGTTTATTGTGCATGATAATCCGAGCATATTAAGTTGAATATAGATTGATTTCATAAAGTTTCCTAATTGGGTAAGGATTGCATGCATGATGATGTGACATCTCCATAATTTACTATTTTGGGAAACTTGTAAAACGACTAGGTTTTGGTGTAAAATCGGTAGGGTTTTGTAAGGATAAGTTATCCATGCTTGACTGCTGTGTTTGATGATGTTTCGAGTCGTTTTGAATGTGTTTGAAGCGTTTTTAGGAAAATTTGCACAACAGGGGCGAACCTGGCCTCCTTCGACCGATCGAAGGTGTGAAGGAGGATATCCAGGGTCGAACCTGGTTACGAAAGGGTCGAACGTATTACAAATGGGCGAAGGAGGGAAAAAAGGGGCGAAGGTTGCCACATTCGACCATTTAAAGCCTACTTCGACCGCTTAAAGCTACATTCGACCCTACGATTACTAAAATGAGATTTTTTGATGCAAAGTAAGTGTTTTATGCTTGAAACTTATGTGTTAAACTTATGTGCATGGCTAATTGATGTAATGGGTCACCAACGGGATGTCGGGTCGGTCTGGGATGTCAGGTTAACGTTTAAACACACTTTTTAACACACGTAGTCAAGATCTGGACAATCGGGGACTAGTTAGCCTTCGGGTTAGTAGTCATCACACTTATGTAAACTCATTGATAGGTTGTCACTAGTTGGGAGTATCATACACGTGTTGGATTTCTAATTATCAGAAGACGCACTCTAAGGTGAGTTTCACGGCCCCTCTTTTATACTCTTTTCTCTCGGGGGAGAAGCATGCCACACGTTTTAGCAATGCGACGTTTATGATTTGAAAACGCAACTCTTATGAAGCTTACCACTTTTGGAAACATAACGCTTTTGAAACGCAACGCTTTTGAAACACGACGCTTTTGAAACACAACACTTTTGAAACGCTACGCTTTTAGAAACATGACGCCTTTTGGAAATGTGACTCTTTTGAGAAACGTGACACGTTTGGCACTTGGCATATTTAAACATTTGCACTTAACACTTTTAAACATTGATGTTTGGCATTTGACACTTGACGCTTGGCACATACTTACTATACGACGAAACCGAAGTCCCTATTGAAACCATGAATGTGCGGGGCACAACGGGGGAAATGTGGATAGATCTATCGGGTGTGACGAACCCCACTCGACGGCTTGGAGGGCCGGGCGGGTGCATCTACTTGACACTTGACACTTGACACATGTGCAGCAACTTGAGCAACGTTTGTCAGTAATGGTTTTAGCAACATAGTCGTAGTAGTAAGGGAACGTTTGTTATTTACTTGGAACTTTTGCACAGTTGGCACTTTATGAGAAATCGCTTTACACATGAAAACGTTTACGAACTTAAAACCTGTGAACTCACCAGCATCATATGTTGACATCTTTTTGGCATGTTTTCTCAGGTCGCTAAGGTAGCAGCTTTGAGTTTAGGCGCACGGAGTCTCACGGCGTCTAGGGATCATATGCATATTTTTGTTAAACATTTCAGACTTTGAGTTTTACTGTTAAGTTGTAATAATACATTTTGCTTCCGCTGTGTTAGAACGGTTTTGAAACTCAATGGTAGTTTACGTTGTTTTCTTATCATATAGATGTCGTTTATTGTGACCGTTGACTTTGATCCTGGTGTGTCACGCGCCTCACGGTAAAACCCCGCATGTGGAAATTTGAGGGTGTGACAAAAATAGACACCAAAAGTATCAACCCCAGACCAATTTGAACATGTACCCAAAAGGACCCATTGTACACACACTTTAGGAAACTTTTGACATGTTACAAAATGCCGCCAAAAAAACGTCATTATTTAAATGTGTAAATATAGTACTTAACAATTAAAAATCTTAATAAATAACATCAAAGTCATAATCAATCATTCAAATCAATGACATTAAAATAATCCGCGTCTGAAATTGCCTTACCCATTATATACAAATTATTATTGACATCTTAAAATTAACACACTTATTGAAATCAAGATGATGATTATCGTTTAGTGACAATTGATTGACAGAAAGTAGTAATATCAAAATGAAAGTCGATCAACAATGTTAAAATGAAATTCGTAATATTAGTAACATCAATAAATAAGATTAAAAATCTTAATAAATAACATCAAAATCATAATCAATCATTCAAATAAATGACATTAAAATCATCCGCGTCTCAAATTGCATTACCCATTATATACAAATTATTATTGACATCTTTAATAATCATTATTAGTTGTGATTGAAGTAATATAATTCTTTAACAGAAAGTAAAATTTTGAAAATTTATATTATCATTTAATTTTGTTGTTAAAATTGGTATGACGATTAAATGATTTTATTATTTGTTAAGGTTTGTATAGTATTGTTGTGTCTCAAACAATTCTGCAAAATTGGAAATACTGTGCCTCGATTGACGTGATTGAGTAGGAATATTTATTTATATATTTGAATTATAAAAAATGGAAGGATTGGTAATTGACGTGAATTGGTCAACAACCCTTAAAATTAGTACAATCAAACTCAAAGACATAAAGTCAAAGAATTGACATCCATCAAATTAACAAAAACGTAAAAAGTTTTTACTCAGATTGGGTCAACAATATTAAAATTAAGGTCGTAATATTAGTAATAGCATTGAAAATTATCTTGAATACATTATATATTCTAGGAAATTGTTAAATAGATTTAAATTATATTTATTATTAAAAGAATAATAAAAGTGTATGAAAATAAATGTACACTTCTATCTTCGGATTAGATTTAAATTATGAACTGTTAAATGGATTTAAATAAATGTTTAAAGGAAAGTCGTATATGTTTAAAAGAATATCGTTTCATGACAATTGATTAAAGGAAAGTCTTTGAATTATAAAAAATGGAAGGATTGGTAATTGACGTGAATTGGTCAACAATACTTAAAATTAGCACAATCAAACTCAAAGACATATAGTCAAAGAATTGACCTCCATCAATTTAACAAAAACGTAAAAAGTTTTTACTCTGATTCGGTCAACAATATTAAAATAAAGGTCGTAATATTAGTAATAGCATTGAAAATTATTTTGAATACATTATATATTTTAGGAAACTGTTAAATATATTTAAATTATATTTATTATTAACAAAATAATAAAAGTGTAGGAAAATAAATGTATATTGTTATCTTTGGATTATATTTAAATTATAACATTGTTAAATAGATTTAAATAAATGTTTGAAAGAAAGTCGTATATGTTTAAAAGAATATCGTTTCATGACAATTGATTAAAGGAAAGTTGTAATATCAAAATTAAAGTCGGTCAACAATATTAAAAGGAATTTCGAAATATTAGTAATATCAATAAATAAGATTAAAAATTTTAATAAATAACAACCAAATCATAATCAATCATTCAAATCAATGACATTTCATAAATAACATTAAAACTCTCTATAAATAACATCAAAATCATAATTTAAATTTCAAATTCAATGATATCTTGTGGTGCAGCCTTAGTAACAAACATTTTGTGCTGGATTGAACACCATTTGAAGACACAATATTCGCTAATGAAAGTATCTTCTGATTGAAGCAAAACAGGTCATCCAATCACAATAAACCTTTATAAAAGCATTATATATAGAAAATTTAGAATGTGTAACTAATTATAAAATAAGAATATTGTAAACAAAAATGTTGAATATGCAAATAACAAACCTAGCGACTTGAGAAACAATTTCTGCACGTAATATTAGTATTAGTATTAGTTAGTATTAGTAAGTACTAGATTTTAGCCCGCGTGTACACGCGGTTCACCAACGTACATCTATTTAGGGAATTATAACGTATAAGAAAAATACAGTAGAAATATTGTATTAAAGTATAACACAACAAATACAAATTTTATTCAAATATCACTAAATATTTCTTTATACACCACATTTTTGGTTTTAGTTTTCACATTCACATCACCATCAAGTATAAGTAATTTCACTCATGTCCTGCTTTTAACTCTTGAAAATGCAACATAAAGTTGGCCATGTGAGAAAACAGGTTCTCTTAAATACAATCCAACCTTAGATAAAGACTGTACTTGCCTTTTATTGACGGTCATTGCGAAACACACACTTATTGGAAATTGACGCCTTTGGAAATTTACTGGAATCTTGATATCAGATGGTTTAATATTTATTCTAGTAATAAGAGTTTTGATACCAATGTTTCCACCTGATATGAAATCTAAAAGATACGGGAGAGTCCCGAGGATGAAATCTAATAATATTTAGTGTAAGAAATGTGGAATGTGTCTCAAAGAATACGAAGCTGAATATATGATGGGAACATTTGAATGCATACATAGGTAAACATATTGGTGAGGTTATTATTTAGATGTATAAGTATAAAACAAATTAACAAATTATAAATTTATTATGAAATATATGAATGAGGAATCTATTATCATAGATTAGATTTGAAGAGATGATTTGGCAAAAGTAATTAAGTGTTAAAAGAATTTGATTACTATGCCGAAGAAGGAAACGAATTACAAAATTTAGTCATAGATTTAAGAAAATCTTTTTGTACAGAACATTTGTTGTATGTGTTTGTAGTTTACCCTCTTTATTAAGTATTAACAATTTAACTCCATCTCTGCTAAAAATCCAGTTGCAATAACTAAAAAGGTGTCACCACTTAGTGCAAATTAATATAACACAATCAAAACAGTTTTTATAATGTTAACAAACAATACAAAGAAGATGCGACAGAATATAATTTTACTAAAAGTATAAAACCCATGGCTACTAACACTACTGGGCTTATCCAATAATGACCCATGGTGAAAACTTATGGACCTATATACGTAGTTATATTTTGAAACAAACTTTTATGAATTGGGTTGGACTTCTATAGACAATTGGGCTTATCCATTCACGGGCCATAATGAAAAAGTTTTATTCCTTAATTGAACAACTGACTTACTCGATAGTCGGTACATTAAAAAATGTTAATTATCAATATTGTAAAATAAAATCCATAGATTATATCTATATATCCATAATCATTAAACAATTTGTTATATTTTAACACGAACACAGGGTTCAAACTTCGAAGGATGTAAATGCAGATTTTATGTCTGTTTAAAATAGGCATGTTTTGTTTACAGTAAAAACTTAAATCAACTTCAATGAGGGTGATCATAGAACAATTATAAAAAAATAAAAACAAAAGCTAGCTTTTTATCACCAACATATCATTGGCATATTGTCATTTGACTTGGGTATACAACGTGTGTACACGCGTGACTATAACCTAGCTTTTTATAAACTTTTAAAAGTTACTCATCTAATAACAATTATTCAAATCAAGCTATAATATTTTACTTATGTATTGTACATATCATAGCCTTGCAATTCACAACTTTCACTATGAACTTTAAATCTATTCATAAGTTTTCTAAATTCTATTCTTACCACTTAAAGCAACGCATATTTACTACTATAATCAAGAATTATTGGAACACTCTATTTACAACCTAAAGCCAAGTTCAAATAAAAGTAATGAAAAATATTAAACTAATAACAAAACCAATAGATTATTAAACATAACTGATTAAGGTTGTTATAATAATTATACATCAAAATTTCAACTTTTACTAAAGTTGTTAATAAACTGCATCATAATATATTCATTACATATCAACCAAAAGTATTTTAAGTTCATATAAAACATACTATATTTAATCAGCATCTTCATCATCATCCATTTCAGAATCGGATGACTCCTCTGCTTCCACCATTGCCGCTTCCTCCTCCAGATTCCTGATTTTTAGGCGAATCATTTGTTCCAGATTCACCATCGCTAAGCTTCTACTGCTGTTAGACATACCTACCTTATCCAGTTCCACCAGCAAGTCATAGTCGTTGCAGTTTTCAAGTTCGTCTCTTGACATCAACCGATGTGACCCATCGGTAAACTGCACACTTGCAATATTAAGATTTTCAACAAAAAAACCAACTATAGACAGGAAATACCTCCAAAAGTTCATCAAACTCATCCACTTGAAAGATGTCTTCCAACTTCGCAATTAGTCTCCTTTCTTCAATGCTTGGCAACCTCATTGTTCTTCCAAAGTCATACATTTCTCTTTGAAACTCTGCTCCCATTTGCATAACAGCTTTTCTTGAACAAAAAGTAAACATGAATTGTCACTCATGTTCACCAAATATCTTCGTTTGATACTGCAGAACCTCCAACTCACAACCTTTTCCATTGCTTAATATCTTTTTTTTTTAGAACTTATGTGTGTTTATTTTGAAGAAAATAGAGTTGTGATTTATGTTTAGTGATTATGATTATATACATATGTTAAAACGCGTGTAAAGAACTGAAGGGACAACATAGATTTTCAACACTGATAATAATTAATATTCCCTATTAATTGTATGAGCAGATGAAAAGACTTGTTTCTACAACAAGCTTAAAAAGTGGCGGTTGTTAATATATGAATTTAAAATTTGAAATATTAATTATAAACTAAAAAAGTTATTGGTTATTGTTATTAACAATACATGTACTTTATGTGTACTAACAATTGTTAGGGTTATTAACAATAAGTTTATTGATCCCTCTGCATATAAAAATAATATTGGTTAAAATGAAACAATCTATTAAAGAGACACAAAATAAAGTTATTCAGAATTATTAGTTAACAATAACATGTTAATAACATAAATTAAAAAATCAATACCTTAAACACTAACCTGTAAATCCATAAGAAACATATGTAGACAAAGAATTTCTGCAAGATTCTTGCGGTTTAGTCGCTTCCAGATCCTAAGCACCTTAAGTTTGATTGTATATTGAGACATCCTCTAATTGATGTCATTCAATACGTAATGTTGTTCGGATCCATAAAGCTGCAATTTAATAGAATGTAAGTAATACAACATTACATGAATAAAAAAATAACTGAATGATTATGTAAAATTTGATAAACATACCTGACAGAGTTGAAGGAATTACACTATAGTTTACAAAACAAAATCTGTATATAAAGTTATAAATTGCAAGATTTATTTATGTTAAGGATTAATAATATTAAAAAGGAAATTATAAAATGGAAACCAGAATTAATTTAGATTTAAATGTTATTAAAATTAAAAAAATAAACAATTTATTTTATTTAAATCTATATACCACATTAAAATCTAAACCTATCTAATATAAAGGTTTCAAAAACATAAAATAAACGTAATCTAACTTTTTAAAGGTTTAAAATTTAACAAAGAATTGTTTTTGGGTATAAAACGAATTGGTTAAGTATACAGAATTTAGCTTTAATATAATTTTTAAATTTGTATCATTTTTAATAATAATGGAATTTTGTGTTAAACGTAAAAAAATCTAAGACATTTACATTTAATAAGAAGTCATAGGTTGCCAAAAAAAACGAATATGTTTTGAATTTTTTAAATGAAAACCGTTTGATATTATTGTGTTGAAATTTACCAAAATTTGAGTCAAATTAAAACTTATAGAAATCAACCAAATTTAATAAAAAGTCAAATCTAAATCTAGAAACCACCACCAATAAACCCACTAACTACCATTAACCTTAACAACATTAGAAAGCTTGGACACACCTTGATTTAGAAAGTTATAAATTTAAAAATTTTTACTTATTTTAAAAGTTGACCAAATTTAATATTTGATTTGACTAAATTAAAATTTGACTAAATTGTACATTAATAAGGAGGCGTATTAATAAAGTAAAAAAAATTATATTTTCATAACTTAAAAAATTGTTTCTATATGAACTTTTATGAGGACTTCATATATAAAACCAAAAATCTAAAACATAATTACTAATTACTAAACATTAATATAGAAAAAATCGTTGTAGAAAATTTTTTCCATTTGACCTAAATAATTGTAACTTACTATAATACTATAAGATTGAAAGATGGTTAACATACTTTACAAATCCTTACATTAACATTTACAATATTAGACTACTCCTAGGAATATCTCATGATTCATGATCATATCTATACAAACCATAACAGGATATTCGGGTTTAAAGACATAACATCCCAAAAAATACACAGTTTACTACATAAACATTAAACGGTGAAAAAGTATGTGACCTTTGACTTTTTTAATTTTAAAATTTGGCATTAATAAGAAATTAATATGATTTTCAAAAAAGTCAAACCATTTATTAACCTAAAATACGTTTATAAAACAGATTTCCATAATTAAGAAAATGGTATAAATAATAGATTAATATAAAATTTTAAAAAAGTCAAACAATTTACTAAAAACAAACAACATTATCTTTATATTTTAAAGTTTTTTTTTTTTTAAAAAAAAAACCATTATACACTATGTTTACTATCTTACTTCCTAAACAACCAATTAACATTAACATGGACAACTATTATCCATAACATACTTATTATGAAATATATAGTGTTGTTAATTAATCCACATAATCAGTCAGAATATTACTGATGCTAAACACAAAAATCTCCAAAATTCACGAATTACCACATAAGTAGTAAACGTGCAAAAGTTAGTCCCTGCAAACCACAACCCCTTTTTTTGTTATGTTACCCACCAAAAGTTGTCATTCTACCAAAAAGTGTCATCAACCTAAAACCACCTAATTACCGTCACCTCTAACCACATTAGAAAGCCTAAACGAACCTTGGTTTTTGAAAAACAGAAAATGCAGTTTATCACCCGTATGAAGTCCCTTATCATCGACAAAAGACTGCATGCCTCTGATGTTGTAACGGGGTTTTCCTCTTGACCCCTCGATTCCCACATACACTCCCCATGACCGACCCTCACCATCAGAAACGCTTAACG
Organism: Ambrosia trifida; assembly: GCA_028751855.1. NCBI lineage: Eukaryota > Viridiplantae > Streptophyta > Magnoliopsida > Asterales > Asteraceae > Ambrosia > Ambrosia trifida. Next base: position 54,706,456 of record CM054128.1, on the reverse strand, counting down.
ACCTTTTACGGTTCAAACCGTTCTGCTTTGCCCACTCAAGCTTCATACGCTACATAAGAAGAAACATAAATGATAAGGCTTGAAATTGTAATAACAATCACAACTGTTCACTGTTGACCTATTAACGAAATTTCACAAAACATATTAGTCACCCATCTAATGCAATATGACATATCTACAGTTTCCGTTTAGTATTATCTACGTTTATACTAAACAAATAATGAATGAAAATAACCTTGACAGATTAACAACTAAAGTTTTGTGACACCAAGTCTATACACTAAAAATTAATTCAAATCATTCTGCATATTTGTTGAATTTAGAATAAACATAAATCATAAAGCTTGTAATAGCAATAACAATCACATACATTCATTATTTTAGTTGATTACCATTTCAAGATGTCATCAATCCATCGTTACGTATTAACTAACTATATATTATAGCTATGTAGAATGAACATCAACTTTGTCGTAACAAACCTATTACTATAGTATAAACACACTTTTTAAAAACTGATTGATTAATGGGCAAATAAATGGAAACTGTAAGAACTAACTTGTAATACTCACAAAGTGATTGTCAACAGTGAACACCACTGGCACACCTTCATTTTCCACAGCTTCAGTTCCATCATCATCAACCTCCATTGAACTGTCTGGAACATGTTCGACCGGTTCACCTTCAGCATCATCCTGTCCATCATCATCAGATTGAATAATCACATCTTCATCCAGTTCATTTTCATCTTCGTATTCCACCTTAACCCTTGTTGCCCAAAACTCTTCACATGGAAGAGTAAGCTTGTTCTTCAAAAACAACGACAAATTGTAGATCCTCTTTTTGTATCCAAAACAATGAAAAATTAAAACGCATTAGAATAAAGCCAGTAAAATAATTTTTAAAAATAGAAAAAACATGTATGTAATGAAGAAAAAAAATACCGGCTTAACGATTTCAAAAACAATTAAATGCTCCTTTGTTATTCCAAGAGCATCCTGCACCCAAGGCCATCCTCTAGTAACATAAAAATGACCATCTTCACGCACAATCTCTAACTCAAAGCATGAACGCCGAACAGATCTGCAATCTACTGGATTTACTGGAAGCTTTTTATTTAGTAATCCATGTGCAACAAAGGGACTAATATGCTAAGAAGCAAAAATAATTATTTATAAAACATTAATAAATGTCTGTAAAAAAATATTTACATAATTTAATTGAATCACAATTGATTAAACTTACAAGACGTTTTTGCGTTGATTTATGATCCTTCAAACTGCAGTAAAAAAAGTTACCAGGTGCCGATACTGCATCCTGATGGAAACTGATGATCCGAAATGAATGAAGATTTTCTTCATATTGAAATATGAAGTTACATTCAGGTGGGTACCCTAATTCATTGATCATGCTTATCCAGCCGTCGTAAAAGTACCAGCTTCCATTGATGCTTGTTACCGTAACCTCAAACACCTCAGAGGTTAATGTGCGGACCTTGGTAACACCAGTGGGATAATTATATTTGTTGATCCATTCACCATAATCAGAAGGTAACGGCTGAATCAAAAAATACACACAATTTAAAATATTGAAAACATATTATACTTTAAAACATATATTATGGCAACACAGTAAAACATGTTAGATATCTTACCAAAGCATCGACGTCGTTATCCTCCATATATAACCAAAACCCATACAACATTGTGTCACTGTTTCATAAACAAAAATTAAAACTGTAAGCATAGATCAAACTAATTTGCAAAAATATTCACACTGTTTAAATAAAAGCTTGAAAAAACATTTCGAAATACATGTTGAAACCTAAAACACAAACACTAAGTTGTAACCTAAAACATAAACCGTTAATCAATATGAATAATAATGAGTGAAAATTAAAGAGAATCACTCAAACCTTAAAAAATCAATTTACCCTAAAAATCCCTAAATCGATAATTATAAAGTAAAAGTATTACATAACAAAGAACTTGACTGTAAATTTAATGGATCTGAATCAAATGACATCTATGATGAACCAAAATCCCCTAAAAACAATGTAAGTTAATAAAACAGATCAACATTACAAAATTGATGCATATTACAGACAAATCAACCAAATCTGAATGATGAACCAAAATAACATAAAATAACCAAAATAATAAAACAGATCAACATTACATATATTTTATCAAACACCTTGTACGCACAAATATGTTAACACTTAATAACCCCACAACCTGTTATATAAATGAATCTTCTTTCAACATTCAAAGGGTAAATCATTGAAAGCTAAATCTAAAGATTCACTAAACATAAACAACAAAACCCAATACACCAACATTCAAAGGGTAAATCATTAAACATTAATCGGCCACGAACCCTAAAACACGAAGCCCAAAACTAAAAAATTACTAAACCTAAACAATAATACACAAAAAATGAAATATTCAAAGGTAACAGTTGTTGAAACCTAAAAACCCCTAACTTGAAACATAAAACATCAACCCTAAATCATCTGTCAAATACAAAACAATTAATACGAATGAACAATAATAATCGAAAACTAAAGAACAATCACTCAAACACAAGACAGAGAAAAAGAGGTAACATTAATCGAAACTTTAAATTATATTTATGGAAAATCAGTCAAACAAAATAAAGAATAATCGATATATGAACATCGATTTATTGAGATAACAATCAAATAGAGATTACCTTGGATTGGAGATGAATGATTAGGTTGAATCGCCTTTGAATCACCAGATTAGGTTTTAGGTTTGAAGGAGGTGTCGATTATGATCTGATATGTGTTATGTCCGCTTTTTTTTGTAGGTTTATATATTTTGTGTTATTTTTTTAAAGAAAAATTTTATAAAATCTCACAATGAGACACTTGGCACAAATTGATTGGTTATGTAATTGGAGGCTCAATGTGGGATTGACAAGTGTCCACATTGAGTTTCATATATTAGTTGTATAGTTAGTTTTAGTATTAGTAATATATTCGTAATTTAATTCGGTCAATAATAAATAAATGAACTTAAAAATCGTAATATATAACATTAAATTCGTCAATTATTATTAATGCCATTAAAATTAATAAAAAATAACATTAAAAATGAATAAATCCTATTAATTGCGGGCAAGACCAATAATAATTCATAAAGATGGATTAAACATAAATTCGTAGTAATATTAATATAAATAAATGAGATTAAAAAATCGTAATAAATAACATTCAATTAGGTCAATTATTATTAATGTTAATTAGTATTAGAAATATGTTCGGTCAACAATATTATTTTTACGAATAGTAAAACTAAAATCGTAATTATTAGCAATTAATAATATATTCAAAAAAATAGTAATCGAAAAATTTAATTCGGCCAATAAGATATAAATGAGATTAAAACTAAAAATCGTAATATTAGTTTTTGTATTAGTAATATATTCGTAATTTAATTCGGTCAATAATAAATAAATGAGTTTAAAAATCGTAATATATAACAATAAATTCGGTCAATTATTATTAATGTCATTAAAACTCATAGTAAATAACATTAAAAAATGATTAAATCCTATTAATTGCAGGCAAGACCAAAAATAATTAATAAAGATAGATTAAACATAATTTCGTAGTAATATTAACATAAATAATTAAGATTAAAAAATCGTATTAAATAACATTCAATTCGGTCAATTATTATTAATCTCAATTAGTATTAATAATATATTCGGTCAACCATACTATTTTTACGAATAGTAAAACTAAAATCGTAATATTAGTATTAGTATTAGTTAGTATTAGTAATTAGTAATTATTAATAATTAATAATATATTCTTAAAAATAGTAATAGAAAAATTAATTCGGTCAATAAGATATAAATTTGATTAAATATTAAAATCGTAATATTAGTTTTAGTATTCATAATTTGATACGGTCAATAAAAAATAAATGAGATTAAAATTAAAAATCATACTATTAGTATTAGTATTAATAATATATTCATAAATTAATTCGGTTAATTATTATTAATGTCATTAAAACTCATAATAAATATCATGAAAAATGAATAAATCCTATTAATTGCAGGCAATACCAATAATAATTCGAACAAATAGTAATATAAATAATATTAAACATAATTTCATAAAGATGGATTAAACCTAATTTCATAGTAATATTAATATAAATAAATGAGATTAAAAAATCGTAATAAATAACGTTCAATTCGGTCAATTATTATTAATGTCAATAAATAACATTAATTCTAACATACTAAATATACATTAAAAATGATAAAATCTTATTAAACATAAATTCGAAAAAAGTAATATAAATAAATGAAATTAAAATTTTTAATAAATAACATTAAATTCGGCCATAACCCCAGCCCACAATATCCGGAAGTTTTAAATATTTTCAAACTCCATAACTACCATACCTTAAATAATGCATCATTTTTAGAAATCCAATCAATCTCATTTATGAGACCCGATTCAAAACGGATCCCATCCAAACCCATTAACACAATTTGTCCATCCATACTCCACACTTAGGATCATTCAATCAAAACATTCACCAAGGATTACGATAGACCAAAAACTTATGATCAACATGAACAATCAAGAACACTTGATGAATAATCACACCCGTAATAATCCTCAAACAAACCAATCAAAGACTCGGATTACCATGCACAAAAACCAAAACTTGGATCTGTCATGGAGTTCGATTTTAACATTTAAGATGCTAATAATCTTCAATCCAGAATCTTATACATCTCCTCAAACAAGCACTTGGCCAAAGATAAACTAACTCGGCCATACCCAATGCGAACAAAAAACAATATGGACCCGGTGCTGAACATGATCGAAAACAGATAATGATTAACCATAGCTAAATCGAAAACTTTATTACCTTCTATTATTTCAAAAATCTCTTATGGAAAGGTGGCCGAGTTAGTTTATCTTTGTTGTGTATGTTTTTAGATAACAAAAACTTGTTCATGGCTTTCGGCAATGTCTGGATGAACACGTTAAAAACAACATTAAAAAATGAAATAATCAATTTGTCTACAAAAAAAAGTCATATTTAGATGAAAATAAGATTCATACCAAAACTCTTGCCGAAGGGTCATGCATCACCATGAAGAATCGGTCACCCTTGTGATAAGCCATAATCGAGTTTGTTTCTTCGGATGGAATCCTGGTTTTCAATAGAAAAAACGAATATGTTAAATAAACCCGATATATTTGTATATATTCCATTAGAAAAAATTATTAGAAACACCTTTTGGATCTATCTAATGGAATCGAAAAAAAATTGTTAGAAACACACTTTAATCTATCCGAAATGAGCCAAAAAAAATAGCCAGAAACCAATTTTTGTAAATTTGATCCGAAAACCAGTGCGTATTCTAATGGAATTAGATGATTTATGTATTATAAATCGACATATTTAGAAACAACTTTTTGTCCATTTGATCCGAAAATAATTTTTAACGACTTGATGTAATAACATAAATCAAAATCAAATGGAGAAGATACCTGGACAAAAAAATGGAAAAGAAGAATGAGGAAGGTAGGATTGAAGAATTCTTAAGGAATTGGAGATTGATGATGGTAAAATGGAAATTTTTTTTTGGTATTTATAGGCTAATTTTCGGAGCCCCATTTACATATTTGGATCCCTCGAGCCCTCTCTAAGGCCTTCATTTGACCCGAGTGTATTGAATTATTATATAGATAGATTGGATAATAGCTCGTTCCAAAAAAAGGCAACACGGTTAGGTTAAAAATGAAAGCGGGAAAGTGAGGAATGGAAATCGAATCGAATCATGTAGTAACAGTGAAAGGTCATACACCTAAATCGTGAAATCACGATCTTCAAAGTCCAACTATCTTCTATTGCATTCTTACTCAGATTCTTTTTGCAATTAAAATACAAATCAAAATCTAAGGTGTTGTGGTTAGCGACATAGTTCATTTGAAATCGTCAATCAAAATTGTTAATTTGTTACGCATCCCTTGAAGGTAAATTGATAATCTGTTAACTTTTGCTACTCAACTGTTGATTTTTGCAGCTTACGAATTATACAGATAAAATATGACATAATGTGGATGTTAATTCATGTTTTAAATAAAATGTTAGGTCTTGATATTTATATGTGATTAAAATAATGATCGAAAATAAAAATTATGATTAAAATTTCGTTATGTTTATACTATTATAATCATATCTAATAGTTAAATTTCGATATTCATATTATGTTTTAAATTTATGATGTTTTTGATGTCATATACTCTTGATTTTGTTTACATCATATGTTTTTAGTGTTTAATAATAAACGTTATGATTCTGCTTATAATTGATTCTTTTTATATTGGGAATGATTTCTGGATGATTATTCAACCACATGTTCTGGTCAATGCTCAAGCTGCAGAAGAGTGGTGTTCCTTAGCAGAAGTGTTGGAGCAGGTGCAGCCTTAAACGTTATGATTCTGCTTATAATTGATTCTTTTTATATTGGGAATGATTTCTGGATGATCATACAACCACATGTTCTGGTCAATGCTCAAGCTGCAGAAGAGTGGTGTTCCTTAGCAGAAGTGTTGGAGCAGGTGCAGCCTTCATATCATACAGATATGTGGTCTTGGGCGGGTAAAGGCGACGAGTCTTTTTTCGGTTAAAGCGGTTAAAGATCTAATGTATGCGAACAGGAGATATGGCAGTTGGTTTAAGTTCAAATGGGTCGCTTGGGTGCCTCTAAAGTGCAATATTTTAGCCTAGAGATCTGAAATGGGTCGGATCCCGACAGCGAATGAGCTTTCTTATCAAGGGGTTCAGCTCTTTTCGGTCATCTGCAACTTTTGTTCTGCATATTCTGAATCAGCAGATCATATTTTTTCGGGTTATGGCTTCTCGTTTGGGGTGATTGTGGCTATAGGTAAGTGGTGCGGCTTTGATGTTTGGGGAACTTGTGCTGTTAAAGATGTCCGTGATGTTCTTAACTTATACAAAACAGTTGTGGCTGACAAAACAGAGAAGAATATCGTTTATGGGATTTGCATCATTGTTTTATGGGCTTTATGGAAGGCAAGAAACCAGAAGATATTTAGAAAAGGGATCCAAAAGTGTTTGATATTGTTGCTTCTATTAAGTCTCTATCTTTTTTGTGGTTTAAACATAGATCTAGGTACAAAACTATAGAGTGGAACAATTGGTTAGAGTCCCATGTGTATATGTTGTAATCAGTTTTGTTGTTTGGGGTCCTCGTTTTGAGGGCCGCTCGGTTGGTTAATGAAAGTTATCGTTAAAAAAAACAGTTCATGATCCATTAACAATTATATATCCATTGCAGTCTGTACCTTCTTTTAGCATCATTGCGCTAACCTAAGCATCAGGTTTGTCAAAATGTCATATTGAGAAAATAAGGAAATCAATGAACGTGTAAGCCGGTTGGGTAAAGCTTCTTATATGTTATTGATTTATTATTCTCGCACCAACAAAGATTATTGAAGAAACAATAGTCTAACATCCTAGTAGGGATGATAGACAATTGATCCACAGGGTTGATCCTGCACCGATGAAGCTATGGCTGAGATAAACCTGAAAGATCAGGTGTAGGGTAGGGAGTGTGCTACAATCGTAGACGTTTATAACAAAAATGGTGATGTTGTATACTACAGTTGTAATTTCTCGTGTTAGCAAAAAGTGACATCCATAAGGTGATAAGACCCCCTATATAGAAGTGACATATACCAACGTTACCAAATCCTAACCTGGTGGGGCGAGGCCCGATTAGGTTCTCCCTACCCTAATGCAAGTTAGTAATCATAATTAAGAAATAAATATTTAAATATGGAAATGGAATCAATTCGACCTTAATTGCCGAATGTAATGGAATAGGCATGTGTTGTATGTTGATTGGCCACGTGTCCTAAGCTTATGTCTAATAATGTGGAAAGGTAGTTGGTGGAGATATCTGATAACGTGACGTACAATCTATCATTGGTGAACGTGTACATGCGTCCCTATTGCACGTGTGACTTTCTGGCTCTACGAGTACGATACACTACGCGTCCTGCCATTAGGTTGTAGAGGCACAAGGCCTGTGTTACATTTCCGGATGTCTGCGCCCAGGGCTTCCTGGCGTGGGACATCCTTAGAAACGTGTGATTATGCTATCCCAAGTGGTCACTTTTGGGACTCGCGTTGTACGGGTTGGGCCAATCCATGTGAGGATTTGGTACCCAATCCCTTCAATGATTTTGTGATTTTTTTACTGTGGGCTCTGTTATGCTTAAAGAGCCTCAACTTTAAAATTCGTTTTAGGTCCCTAAAATGGTCGAGTTGGCCCTGGTAAATCACATAATACATCAACTTTTTAAAATAACAAAAAATATTAGCATTACTATACTCAAATCAAAAAGAATAAAATTCTCGTTTTGATGATAATTTTAAAAAATAAATAAATTAACGTATGAAAAATTATGGTCGTTTAAAAATTGTGGGTGTAGTTTCCTTAAAACAGGGGGGAAACATGTAACTATTATTTTTCATCTAGTTCGGTTCGTTTTCGTTCTAGTTATTACTTAAACCTACCATATCATTTTTCATAGAAAAAAAAACTACACCAATACTATACACAAATTAAAAAGGAATAAAATGCTCGTTTATATGGTGTAATAATATTAAGAAAATATTAACGCTCGAAAAAATTATGAACGTTTAAAAATCATTGGGGTAGTTCGTTAAATTAAGGGTGCAAAAGTGTAATTACTATTTAAATAAATAAAAGTCAAGTTAAAATGAAGGGGCACATGTGTTAGTATTTTTTTAAAAGACATGTTTGCCCTAAAAAAAGTAGTTAAAATCTACATTGTGTTTTGTACTCTAAGCAATACTAGCAGGGTGTCCGCGTGATGCAGCGGGTAACACAGACACTTATAGGGGTGTGTATGGTTTAGTTCGGTTATTAGCCTCAACCAAAACTAAAACTGAAGTCATTAGATTGTTGGTTTTTAGTCCGGATTAGTTAATTTTGGTTAATAACATAAACCGAACTTTGACTAAAAACTTTTGTCTAGAACTACATGAAATAGAGGTATAAAAGCTAAAAATATATGAATATATGAATGGTTAGGTTTCCGTTTGGTTGATTTCGGTGAACTAAGTGTACAAAAAACGATAACCGATTTTAAGTTAATTCGGTTTTTGTTATTTCAGTTTTTAATTTATTTCGGTTTAGCTTTTTCTGTCTTTTGGTTCGGTTTTGGCTAAATATTCAATTATTGCTCACCCCTAGATATCTATAATATATTTGATAAGGCATTTTTGAATACTAAAACGTTAAGTATTTTTTAGAATGTAATGCATAATACACAACTCTCATCTTAATTACACTTTAATTAACTCAGGTTTACTCAACTTTTGTTTATTTATGTAACAGTTTCACCTGTTCCTTATTTTAAGCCATTAAGTAGCTACTCTCATGAATTGTAAACGACTATAATTTTTTCATACGTTAACACTTAAAAAAATCTACATCATAAAAATGGACATTTTATTGTTTATAATTTGAGTAAGCATTGCAATTCCTTTAATTAAAAATTTGTGTTATGTGATTAACAATATCTAGGAGTGAACAATAACCAAACCCTTAACTGAAATTGACCAAAAATTGATGAAACCGAACCGAAATCAATCAAAAACCGAATTAACTTAATGTCGCCTTTTACCCTTAGTTGAACAAAATTACCAAACGAAAACTAAATAATTCGTATATTCAGATATTTTTAATGTTTACACCTTCATTTTATGTACTTATAAGCAATAATTTTAGCCAAAGTTGGTTTTTGGTTAGTATCCAAATTAACTAAAATAAACCAAACTGAAAAGGATAATCTAAACAAATAAACCGAACCAATTAACTTGTTGGTTAATAAGATCGATTAACGGATAACTTTGGTTTCTGTTTCAATTGAGGCTAATAAGCGACTGAATCGAACCCAACCATACATCATTAGAAGTTTTTGTATTCGATGTTGCATCACTCGGGCATCTTGCAATGAATATATGAATGATTCGGTTTCAGTTTGACTGATTTCAGTTAACTATGGGCACAAAGAAAAAAAACGATAAACGATTTTAAGTTAATTTGGATTTTGGTTAATTTAGTTTTCGATTGATTTTGGTTTAGTTTCGTATGTTTTTTTGTTCAGCTTCGGTTCATAGTTCAGCTATTGCATACCCATAGATATTGATAATCATGTCGCACATACAAACTTTTAAATACAAAAATAACAATATTATACTCAAATTAAAGAGAATAAAATGCTCGTTTAGTTTTTATGTAAGCAAAAGTTAAGTAAAGTTGAGGGGATTAAAATGTAGTTAAGATTATGGGACTAAAGTGTAATTAGTGCTTAAAAGTCTAATTTACCCTCATTTTAGGTTGTACCTTATGTATTAAAGGAAAAAAAAGTTCTTAACTTTTGGGTATCTTAAACTACCATTCACTCATGCATTATATATAGTATAGATATAGATACTTATAAAACTTTAATGTTAAGAGATCATTGGAAATGTATTATAATAAAGTTTAGATGATTTCAGTTCGTTTTCATTTTTTTTCCTTTGTTTTCGTTTCGGTTATTGCTTAACCCTAACATATAATTTTTTAGAAAATTAAAAAGGTATAGCAATACTATACTTAGATGAAAGAGAATAAAATTCTTTTTATACGATGTAATAATATTAAGAAAATTAAGAAAATATTGTCGTCTGAAAAAGTTATCAACGTTTAAAAGTCGTTGGGGTAGTTGGTTAAAATAAAGGTACAAAAGTATAATTACTATTTAAATAAACAGAAGTTAAGTTAATTGATGGAACAAATATGTAAGTATTGTATAAAAGACTCATTTGCCCTCAAAAAGTAGTTAACATGTGCATTTTGTGTTTTACTCTAAGGCTGAAGGGTGCACAGACGCACAACCCCCCCCCCCCCCCGTCCCACTTCATTTGCCCCACACCGCCCCCTCCCCTTCCCCCGTCTCCTATGTCCTCCTCGGAACGATTGGAACGGTCCAATCACTGCATTTCTTTCTTTTCTTTTCTTTTTTAAAAAAAAAAACAACGGCTACTTTTCATTTCAAACGGCTATTTTTTGAATTTTTATATTTTTAAAACCAAAACCAAATATATAAACCCAACCATCCAAATAAACCCACATAAATCAACCAAAACCAACATAAAAACTCTCTACTTTCTTTAAAAAAAAAAAAAAAATACCCAACAATGTCATACCTACCAATGGTTGATTCCTCATCTTCATCGAGCGAAGAAAACCGGGTTTTTGTGAACGCGGTTTGGGAAGCGGCACAACTAATCATGGCGGAGGAAGACGAGGTGAGCTCGCAACCGCGACCTAGGCAAACGGCCATAAACAGAGACCGGGAAGGTAAGTGTATAATTTATCTTCAAATACATATTTAGAAACTTTATTTTTTAGAATGTATAATTTGTCTTCAAATATGTTAGTAATTTGGTAACAGCATACATGTAGGTGCACACGAGCGATTAATCAGTGATTACTTTGCCGACCAACCGGTGTATACGGACGAAATGTTTAGGCGGCGGTTTCGGATGAGCCGTCGATTGTTCGTACGTATTGCCGATGATTTGGCGAGTTCTGACCCGTATTTTACATTACGGCACGATGCTAGAGGCAAGTGGGGGTTCACAACTTATCAAAAATGCACGGCAACATTGCGGCAACTAGCTTACGGGACGGCATCCGACTCGTGGGATGAGTATTTACGGATGTCCGAAAGAACGTCAAGTGATTGCTTGTATAAGTTTTTCAAGCGTGTTGTCAAGATTTACAGCAAAAAATATTTGAGAAAACTAAACTCAAACGATATCCAGAAATTGTATCAGTTCCATCACGAAAAGCATGGTTTTCCAGGGATGCTTGGAAGCATCGATTGCATGCATTGGCCGTGAAAAAATTGTCCTAATGCGTGGCGTGACATGTTTTATCGAGGCGATCACGGTCACCCGACTATTATCTTAGAGGCTGCCGCGTCACAAGACTTGTGGATTTGGCATGCCTTTTTTGGTGCTCCCAGTTCCAATAACGACCTTAATGTTCTTGACCAATCATTGGTGTTTGATGATGTTAGAAAAGGAACCGGTCCGGATTCAAAATTCACAGTTTCGGGGGTGGAGTACAAGCACGGGTATTATCTTGCGGATCTAATATACCCAACCTATTCTACACTTGTTAAAAGTATTAAGCACCCTCACGACAAAAAAAGAAAGAAATTTGCGAAGTTTCAAGAAGCGGTGCGAAAGGATATCGAGGGAACTTTTGGGGTTCTACAAGCAAAATGGCACATCATCGCAAACCCGGCATGTGCTTTCACACCAAAAAAACTTCGTTATTGTATGTATGTGTGTATCTTGTTGCATAACATGATCATAGAAGATGAAGGCCGAGTTATTTCTGAGTTCGATGAAAATGCCGTGGAGGAGAATACTATTCCGGATGACCCAGCGCAACAAGAGTTAAACGATTTCGTGTTACGTAACGAACACATCCATCATCATCTACAAGCCGACTTGATCGAATATATATGGAACAACGGAATCGACGATTAGTATTTTTACTATTTAATTTTAGGATGGTTTGTTTTTTTTTTTTAATTTTTTGGATGATTTGTAATTTTTTTTTTAATTTTTAGGATGGTTTGTAATTTTTTTTAAGCATGGTTTGTAATTTTTTTAAATCTACTATTTATTTGAATTTTATTTTGTTTATTTGTTACTTTTATAAAACTAGTTAAAATTAATATTTAGAAAAAAATAATAATAATAAATGCTTGAGACATGGGTTTCTCATGTCTCCACACCCCACTCATGTCTCAAGAATGTTGAGACATCACTTTGATGATGTGGCATCCTAGGTGGCATGGAGACATGACCTTTTTCATGTCTCCACACCCCATAGCCTATGAGCATTCTCAATAGCTTCCCCATCCCCCATTCACTCACAACCAATCACAAACCGCATATTACATTAAAAATCATTATATTTTCTCTCTCCTCCACTCATAACCACTTTCAGCAAATATTAAAAAATAAATACAGTTTTCCTGCTTTCCCTAAAAGATTCCCAAAGAACCCAATATTTACTGATAAACAGTAGATTTCTCATTTTCTTCGCTCACAACCACATCCAACCTCATAAAAAATTATAGGGTTTTGTCTTCCAAAAAAATGGGGGCACTACTGTGAATGATCTAAGCAATTATACTTGTAAAACTTAAATTTACGAGGTCCTTGTGAAATATATTATAACTAGATTATACCCCGGGAGCGTCGCGGGTTGGGAAATTTAATATGATACATCAATTTTACATATGAAATAGACTGATATATAACTATAATATTAATATCTAGCCTAAAACAAATTAACAATATACAACTCCAATGCTAACACCTAACCTAAAAGAATGTAGAACTTTAATGTAACTCTAATATTAACACCTATCCTAAAGACTAAACAAATATACAACTCTAACATACTAATATTGATACCTAACTTAAAACAACGTATAACTCTATTAACCTATTCGGCTCTAGTTGATTTTTTTTTTTCATATTTACTGATATAAACATAATTAGTGACTTGTCTATACATGATTAATGATTTACTTGAATACTTTGTGTTTTTTTTCCTGTATGAACAAAACCCTACAAAAAAATTTCTCCGTTTTTTATATAGCACTATGGTACTCGTTGGAAAGATAATAAAACGCTCGTTAATTTGGTGTAATTTTTTTCTTTAAAAAATCTCGTATATTAAAGATGTTAACGTTTAAAAATTATGGGAGGAAACATGAGGGTGAAAAATCCAATTTTGTTTTTAAATTATTTTTTTTCTAAAATATCTCAATGCCACATGGGATGACACATGGCACACTCAAAGAAGAGAATGTCTCTTTGAGTGCCATGTCATTAAAATGGCTTTGGTTTATTACATGTATAGATATAGATATAGTATAGATAGATAAACCAAAAGAATAAATTTTGAGACGAAAAAATATTTTTTTACCACACATAAAACCAATGATTTTAGAGAGCATCGAGACGGTCTTCTTATCGGTCCACTAGTCTGACCAGTTGAGTCGGATGCAAGAACTAGAAAACGTCATAAATATTTTAAAAATAATATGGTAAAACTTAAACATTTTAATCAAAACCCGGTTCAACCGGCCGGTTTTCCGGTCCAACCTCATGGTTGCTTAAGGGCATTTTGGATAAACTTATAACTTATTACTTATCTCCTTTTCCACCTCCTTTTCACCTTATTCAAACCTAAAAAGTCATTTTCAAACCAATACCCAAACACTTTTAAAATAACTTATGACTTTTCAAAAGGTCATGAGTCATAAGGAGGTAGAAATAAGGAGAGCCAAACACCATATCCCCGGGTTGGTTAAGGCCTCGGTTCCTGGACCAACCGGTCTGGTACGGGGCTTCAAAACATTTGTTGAAACTCACTTGGAGTCTACATAATTCTCATACAAGTCTCTATACTTAACTAAAAAATACAATTTTATTTAAATTTGTTTATTTTCTAAAGGGCGAATTGCTGAAGTCGTCCCTCAGGTTTGTTGAAGGTTGCCACAATCGTACGTACTTGTGATTTTTTGTCATATCCGTACATAGGTTCCAATTACTTATGACAATCGTCCCTGGCACTAACGACGTCAACTTAGTCCAGTTAAGTCAGGGGCATAATGGTCAATTCACGTTTTAAAGTTTTTTTTTGCCAAATTCGTCCCTCCTCAATTTGAACATTATGAACCCCAAATCTTTAATCACAATCACAATGACTTTGACCTAAAATTTGAATCAATCTTTATGCTCTTAATTAACGATGGTATGGTGTGCATGTGGCTCTATAACTAGGATTCGTACTTCGTGAACGAATCAAAACCCAGGTAGACGTTTTTATTGCTGCAACAGGGGATGTGGTTTCGTTGGATGGTTATGTGAAAAAGACGTCATAAACATAATAGATAGAGATCAAGTTAAAACACACTAAAAGACATACTGAAAACAGAGACATAAATTCAAAGTTATGTCACTTCTAGTGACAGTCGTCATCCGAACAACAGTCTGAATCTGAGGCATGCTCTCCTTCATAGGAATCATCAACCTGCACTTCCTGTTTGTCATCCTGCATGTTTAAAAATGACTTGACGATTATACCCCTCAGTTAACGTCACTTAAATGGACGTCGTTAGTTCCAGGGATGATTGGAACCTGTGTACGATTATGACAAAAAATCACAAGTATGTACGATTGTGGCAACCTTCAACAAACCTGAGAGACAATTTCAGCAATTCACCCTTTTCTAAAAGCATCTTACATCTGCTTCTCCATCTATATCTTTGTCTTGTTCAAACACTTGTTTCATTGTTTTGTCTCAATTTTATACACTCATATGATTACATGAATGTTCACCCTCTAAACATAGAGGTGACTCTTGGGTTTAATAAACTTTTTCAATTGATATATGTTTTAGTTATTTTTTCTAACTTTTCCTGAAGAAAGTGTGTTTTATAGGCTTGAATGTGAGTGTTTTCAAAGAGATGTTTTATAGAAACTTTCTTCAGTCTATTATTCCCGACGGTCCGACAGACGTTATGATTCAAAAGAAACTTTCTTTAGTTAGGGTGGCGATTAGGTCTTGGTGGAAGAAGGTTTTATTTAAGGAGGGTGAAGCTTTGGATTCGTTGAAATCGGATATTGTGGGTCTTGAGAGGAGAATGGAGGAGCGGGATTTGGAGGAGGAGGAGCTGTGGATGTGGGAGGAGAGCAAAAAAGAAGTGGAGAGATTAAGTTTTAAAAAAAATAAAGACTTGCATCAAAAATCTCTGGTTAGATGGCCGTCCTCGGGGGATGATAATTCTGCTTTTTTCCATCGTTGTATTAATGGAAGGAAGGCGGAAAATTCTATTCCAGGGTTATTAGTGGATGGAAATTGGATTTCAAAACCTTCTCTTGTTAAAAAGGAGGTTTTTGGATTTTTTAGAGCTCATTTCATGAGGTCTACTCTTGTAGACCAGTTTTATTTTGTGATAATTTGAAACAGGTCCCTAGTGAACGGATTGGTGACTTAGTGGCTCCCTTCTCAAAGGAAGAAATAAAGGAAGCGGCGTTTGATTGTGCTGCAGACAGGGCGCCTGGTCCAGACGGGTTTAACTTCAGATTCATCAAACATTTCTGGAGGTTACTAGAAGATTGTAACACCCCAACCGATGGCGGAATCATCGAGGTGTCACGTAGTGACGATTGTTCAAAAGCACATGGTACTAAAATGTAAATATTATTGAATAATTTAAATTGTCTTACATGGATGAAATGGGAAAAATACAAAAGTCTGAACAAAACATGAAATTTGAAATAAATTATTAAAAGGAAGCACTAAAATCCAATGCTATGGAACTAAGATCAAACTGCACCTGAAACATGTATAAAATAAGTTTTGTCAACATATGAAATGTTGTTGAGCATTCCTAGTTTTAATATATATAGTAAGTTGGAAAATGTTATACAATTCAAGTGCAAAGCTACAATGCATTTATGTAAACTATGTATCATACAAATGAGCGAAATCAATCTTGTGACTGTATAAATGTACTAGAATGAACGGCGGTGTACTTATCCAATAAATGGATAATAACTTAACAATGACCATGGATTCTCCGATGAAAAAGGGGGAGAATCACCTAGGTGGGTTGTCAATCCAATAGCGCTATCCAATGTTAAGGTCGGCTTGTACATGGTTAATGATTTCACTAAGTACAAATGTATTCTACATGTAATGTCTAAGCATAAAGCACGTATGTAACCAAATGCACAATGTACTAGAACTGTATTGTAAAAATGTGAACTTGTATGTGTATTTTGTATAAATGTACATGTAACACCCCAAAAGTGAATAAAGACAAAAGGGGGATAGGAAATATCACTTTCGCCGAATGACTAGATGACTAAGCGAGCGTGAAAATGCGAGCAATCCAAAGATTCAACAACGAAACTAGTCCAATTTTATAGAAAAGAAACCGAATAGGAAAAAATATCAAGCTTCCAATTCGCCAATTACAAGAGCTTATAATCAAAGCTTCAAATTTAGAAGTAATATACTCTAGAAGAAAGGTATGAGGGAGAGTTTAATCAAATTGAAACAATCGATTTAGAGGTGCAAAGTTTAATGGGTCATAGGTGGGTTTTTATACTAGTTTTTGATTAAATTAGGCTTTAAAATTGGTCAACACAATAAAGTAGGGTTTTAAGCAATGTTTTCAGAACCGGACCGGACATAGAACCGGTCTCCTTACTGGTTCACTAGTCGGACCGGTCCAACCGGTTCGACCGGACTCAAAACCGGATATAAATAAAATTAACTTTTAATTCAAAGATATAAAAGAAACTTAGAAGATATAATGGGTTTCTTCACTTAATTTATTTCAAAAAAAGGTAGCCCATTAATTAGCCCAACTTGCTAGGCTTAAAATGTACACATATATCCAAAAGTTAGGTCATAAACTCATACAATTAACCCTACAAACAGCCAGCCGCTAAACAATCAACTCACAAAGTGACTCTGCTATCCAATCTTATTATTACCCTTTGTCGACATACAAATCATAATTCTGCCAAGGAAAAGTCAACACAAGCCGGATTTTTCAAGATCTCTTCATTCGTCTTCGTGTATTCCAAGCCAAATCAAGATCCACTCTAGTATCAACAGACAACAAAGATCGTTCAACCGTCGCGACACCATACATAGCCGGAGAAATAAATTCTGTTCACAAAACCTTCTTCTTTCTTGCTTCCTTTTTCCGGCCCGACCGTCATAAATTCTGCCGGTTTCCCGATCCGACCGGCCGGTTTGCCGGCTCAACAGCGGTTCTTTGCATCAGCGGTCCGATATAGCAACCCGGACCGGCCGGGGGTCCGTTTCCTGGTTCGACCGGTCGGACCGGCCGGACCGGTCCGGGTTTGTAAACCTTGGTTTTAAGATGAATTGACTATTTGACTAGGACTTTGACTAGGATTTTGACTGAGACTTTGACTAGGACTTTTGACTAGGACTTTGACTGATTGACTGTCTTAGCGGACCGCGGGGGCTAAAAAAAATATTTTTTCTAATTTAATCAATTTTAAGTTATAGACTTGTTTCCTTCTGTTTCTAAGTTGTGTTAGGACTGAAAATTAAGGGCTTTGAGTATCAAGGTCTGAAACATACGTGCTCGGGTGTAAATATGAGTATAAAATGCGCATACTTTTACTTATAAATATTATAAGTTTTATTAAATTGTGAATTTTGGTCCTATTAAAATACAAGGGTTAAAAATGAAAATTTTGAAATAGTTGAGGAACCAATTATGCACATTTATGAAAAGTGAAGGGTGCAGGTTGTCACAGTCTCCCCTACTTTAGAAATTTTCGTCCCGAAATTACTTTCAAGTGAAGGTTCCCATGAAACAAAAGACATTTGTAAAAAGGCAAGTAGATTTTAAGAAATGCATCAGCCATGATTTGACAAAATTTGAAGTAGTTGTTTAATACCCAAAATAAGAGTTTGAAAATCCTTAAAGTTTGACCCAAGGTTAGAGAATTAAGAGTTTATAATGAGCAAGGTTTGGGAAAAGTATGTAACTGGTTAGGGCAGGGCAGTGTTATAGTAGCTTCCCTTACTTTAGAGAAGTTTCTGATCGAACTTTATTAAGGACGTGCAACAAGATTTCGACTAACAGAGAGTGTAAGAGTATACAAAGTTTGTGTTTTCTGTGTGGATGGTCCAGAGAAAGACTCTAGGAAGTCGAATTGAAGCTCGTGTAAGATCATTCTTATCGAAAATGCTAGCTATTAGTCAACGATCTAATAAAGAGATAGTAATGGGTAGGTTCTTGGTCAGACTCCTAGTCCGCTCCCGCAGTATCGCTCATGCTTATATATAGGGTGTACCGCAGCTAACCCACCACACTACTGATACTTTGGACTCGTACTGATTGTCTACCAATAGCCTAAGTAGAATCACACACCACCCCCATGTACCTGTAAATCCTTGATTGCGTTCCGGACCGTAATCTTCGATTTACCTTACACTAGGGTGCTATGCTTTTCCATAACACTAACATAAGTAATACAAGAAACAATGCGTCCAACCAAAATGTGTTAAGTAGTAGATTTCGCTCAAGTATAAGATGCGGCTAGAGGTTCCTCCCCTTTCAGGTTCACCTTTTTACCGTAATGAGATTAATGTGTAAGTATAAGACATGATTAGGGGTTTTTCACCATTCGGGTTCACCCTTAACCGGTAAATTTTTGTTCACATCATTGGGCTCTAAACAACCATATTGATAAACTCTGAGGATTACACCGTTCCCCTTGGGTTAGAGGAATACTCTGAACCGAGTCGTACATGGGAACTGGCTTAGATCTCATACGAGCTATCAATTAGTATGTTCGTTGGTCATGATGATGAACAAAATAATGTAAAGTATAACAGGGTTTTGCTCGCAACAAAAAAAATATGCATACCAAATATGCGTTCATGTAAGTATATAAGTATAGCATAAAATTTCGATTGAAAGAATTGCATAACGTAAATCGAGTAAATCGCACAATTTGCACAAAATGAAAGTAAACGGGTTAAATTAATGCTCAAAACTAGTGTTGTAAGAATAACTACTAATAACTAGTGCGAGAATAGTTGCAAATAACGCGTGAAAATAACTACCAACAAAAGAATAATACAAAAATAATAAGATAATGTACGAACGTAACTATAAATAGAATGGTGTAAAAAAATAATGAAATTTACTGTAAATGAATGTGCGCAGAACAGACGTATAGTCTACTGGTATGAGGATAACTTTTTGGAAACCGAAGAATGTTTTAAGTTCAAAACAGGTTCACTTGAAAAGATTTCTTAGGTACACATTTTCATGTGTTTACGAGAAGTCGAGTTTGAAAAGTGTTATAAGGTATATTATTAGTTGCAAATTCCTCCCAAAAACATATATTGGATACGTTATATGAAAACATGCAGATTTACATTTTATTTGTAAAATATGTAATGCAAGTTTATAAATTGCAAGATGAAACCATTTCATGAAGTGTGTGTAAATCTAATGTGTTTTGAAAGACCAAGATTTAAAATGATGTGAAGGTTGTGAATGATCCCAGATGCCTTGACGAATTTTGGAAAATAAAATTTTCTGTATTTAAACATTTCTTTAACTTGTGGGTTGAAAAGTCGGAAATTTTTAATTGTTATGAAATGTTGAGAAAATCGAAGTGTTACCCGTTAAGACTGGGTAAACTTGAAACCTTTTAAATTTTCAAACTTTTACGAAATTTATACATTGAAAGATCATTTATTTGCAGGATCGTTAAGGCATCTCTTTGGGCTCATAGTGGGCTATTTGGCACAAAGTGTATGAAAAGTATGTTCTAATTTGGCGAATAGGCTTTGTGAAAAGACTTATAGAATAAGTTGTCAAATTAATCATTTTAGAGAGTAGTGTACTAGTACGTATCGTGTAGGTAGGCATTTATGTATGAGTTTAGTCTGACTAAGAAGTTCTAACTAATGGTAGTTGGCTATGGCTTAGGAGACTGGGTGCAGCAATATTAGTATTAGGTATATGAGGATATACTGTGACTTCGATCAAGTAAGTTTGTAAACATAAAGGTATAAAATAGGTTGAAATAATAAGTTTGGAAAAACCATGTTCAATTTTAATTGTATGATCAAAGATAAACACAGAGTTTAAAATCAGGATGTGATTAAAGTTAAACACAAAGTTTAAAACTTAAGTCGTGGGTAAAAATGTTTTAACGCAAAACGAGTAATACCTTATAGTGTAAGAATCACGAGCATAAGTGAAATAGTGTAAGCTTTAATGCGATAATATATCAAACAAAAGTTTTAGTAATGATGATAAGGGATTCAAAAGCGAATGATCAATGAATAATGGCATATGAAACATCAAGTGATTAAATGGAATCTTCAAATGATAAACAAACATAAATATCAATGATATAAAACATTGGAATTGTTTCTATAGGAAACTTTGACCAACTCAAGTATTTGAAATTTCCTAGTGACTTGTGGGGGCGTATTTTAGCCTATAAGTGAATGTTCATCCCAAGAGTTCCCAGATAGGTATACGGGTCCCTCGTTTGATTGGGATTTATACGAAATACCAGGCCTAGACAGAAAACTCAGGATACAGGCGCTCACCCTTCCAGGTTGCACGTGCCCCATCACTAGTGAATTCCAAAACTTTAGCGAGATTAAAAACGAGATGCAAAAATAGATCCTTGGTATTTGGATTTCACTCCTAACTCAAAGATGTATTTCAAAATTGAAAACGGTCGTGGAATGAAACCAATCACTAAGTTAAGGATATCACTCCCAGCTTAGTGGTTAAGTTCCTTTTTGAAAGAAATACTCTTTGAGGTGTGGATGTCACTCTGATATGTGCAAAATTATACATAAATTTCTCCCACATTTATCTCCAATTTGTTGATTTTCAATTGTGTTTTCATTGGTTTCGATACTTAGTTATTGTTTTTGTGAAAATACAGCCCCTAGCAGCGCACTAGAAGAAAACAACGAAGTTCTACAGCTTGAGCAACATTTTGGTGAAGTCTAAGAAAAAGCGCGGCCACGCAATTCATAAGCGTGGTCATGCTTTTCAAATCAAGAGCAAATGCCCAAGTCAGAAATGGCGCGGCCATGCAATTCATAAGCGTGGTCGTGCTTCTCCAAAATTTGTTCAAATCAGACGTGGCGTGGTCGTGCTTTTGAAAAGCACGGTCGCGTGATTGAGAGACTTGCTAAAAATGGAAATAACGTAAAGTGGAAAAAAGAAAGCATTGTACTGTAGCTGCATAAGCACGGCCGCGCTTTTGGAAAGCGTGGTCGCGCTTTTTGACAGATTGCTATAAAAACACCTCAATTTGCTCATTTTTAGTTGTTGGGTCTTGGAGGTTCAAACACACTTCTCTCTAGCCGATTTTCACCATTCTAAAGGAGCTTTGAAGGCCATTGAAGTACCAAGGAACATCAACCAACCAACCTACTTACCTTGCTTGCTTATGGTTTGAATTCCTTAATCTTTACCATGAATTTTGGTAGTTTAGCAAGTATGTTTGTAGTTGTTGTAAGCCTTATGGGCTAAACACCTTTAGTTATCTAAACTATGATGAAGCTTTTGATTATGTAATGTGATAATTGTAAGACATGATGGTATTTAGTTTATGTTAATCTTGATGATGAATTTTTAGTATTGTTCTTGGAATTTTGTACATGTTTAAAGTTCATAATCCATGTTAGTTTGGTGAATGTTTGCTCATGAATGTTGGAAAACCCATGTGTAGGTGTTTATTATTGAATCTTGATAATAATAATTAGGTTCATAACATGAAACTAGGAATAGTAATTGTTAACTAACTTGAGATGAAGAACTTGAACATGTGTGAAATCTTGCACTTAGATTTGGAAAAATCATAAGGGTGTTGTGTTAGATTCTAAGGTTTAGGCCAATATTATTGTCTTTCAAGTTTTAAACCTTAGATTTGTCACTTGAACAATATAAATATTAATCTACATAAAAACAACTTTAGGTGATTAAATTGTTGTTCAACTTAGTTTTCCTTAAGTTGTCGAGTTAGGAATTTTGACAAATGAATAACTCGTATTTAAAGATTAACTTAAACATTACAAAACGGACTTCAAAGAATGATTCTAGGTGATTAAAGTGTTTTTGTCATTTTAATTTTCTAAAGGATTATATAATTAAGAGACCTTGATTGGAACTTAATTATTAGAGAGTTTTGTCTTACCATCATTTCTTATTCTAGGAACATTACATGTCTTTAGTGGAATCTTAGTTTAGATGACTTTTAATTAATATTGTTTTTAGATCCGTTTATTTTTAGTGTCATTTAATATTTAGTACTTTTAATTTAGAAAACCCAACCCAACTATCAGAAAGGCTCTACAGTAACGAAAGTTTAGTATTGAGAAACCGCGTCCACGGATTGATATCCGGTTCTTACCATTTAAATTATATTACTTTTCATAGGTACACTTGCCTTTCGTGTGTGTAGTTTAATTTAGAGTAAAAACTATTTTAAAACTAGAAATTGTGTGAACAAATATCTTCATAAAAATATATATACTTCACGCACCATCACACTCGTATCTCAAAGATATATTCCTAAGATAAATAACATATAGAGGAGTGAAACTAATCACCAAGGTATGGATGTCACTCCTAACTTGGTGATATCATTTCGTTTGTGAAATACGAGTATCTTCTTCTCTAAACAAAATACCGAAAGAATAACGAGAAAGAATCATAGCGAAAATATCTTGAAAGAAAATAATAGGATAAAGAGAAATAAACACGAGAGGACTCATGAATGTAAGCTTAGTTATAGACTAGGCTAAAAGGCATTCTAATAACCTAATTCCCTATAACCATGGCTCTGATACCAATCCGTAACACCCCAACCGATGGCGGAATCATCAAGGTGTCACATAGTGACGATTGTTCAAAAGCACATGGTACTAAAATGTAAATATTATTGTATAATTTAAATTGTCTTACATTGATGAAATGGGAAAAATACAAAAGTCTGAACGAAACATGAAATTTGAAATAAATTATTAAAAGGAAGCACTAAAATCCAATGCTATGGAACTAAGATCAAACTGCACCTGAAACATGTACAAAATAAGTTTTGTCAACATATGAAATGTTGGTGAGCATTCCTAGTTTTAATATATATAGTAAGTTGGAAAATGTTATACAATTCAAGTGCAAAGCTACAGTGCATTTATGTAAACTATGTATCATACAAATGAGCGAAATCAATCCTGTGACTGTATAAATGTACTAGAATGAACGGCGGTGTACTTATCCAATAAATGGATAATAACTTAACAATGACCATGGATTCTCCGATGAAAAAGGGGGAGAATCACCTAGGTGGGTTGTCAATCAAATAGCGCTATCCAATGTTAAGGTCAGCTTGTACATGGTTAATGATTTCACTAAGTACAAATGTATTCTACATGTAATGTCTAAGCATAAAGCACGTATGTAACCAAATGCACAATGTACTAGAACTGTATTGTAAAAATGTGAACTTGTATGTGTATTTTGTATAAATGTACATGTAACACCCCAAAAGTGAATAAGACAAAAAGGGGATAGGAAATACTCACTTTCGCTGAATGACTAGATGACTAAGCGAGCGTGAAAATGCGAGCAATCCAAAGATTCAACAACGAAACTAGTCTAATTTTATAGAAAAGAAACCGAATAGGAAAAAATATCAAGCTTCCAATTCGCCAATTACAAGAGCTTATAATCAAAGCTTCAAATGTAGAAGTAATATACTCTAGAAGAAAGGTATGAGGGAGAGTTTAATCAAATTGAAACAATCGATTTAGAGGTGCAAAGTTTAATGGGTCATAGGTGGGTTTTTATACTAGTTTTGGATTAAATTAGGCTTTAAAATTGGTCAACACAATAAAGTAAGGTTTTAAGATGAATTGACTATTTGACTAGGACTTTGACTAGGATTTTGACTGAGACTTTGACTAGGACTTTGACTTGAACTTTGACTAATTAACTGTCTTAGCGGACCGCGGGAGCTAAAAATAATAATTTTTCTAATTTAATCAATTTTAAGTTATAGACTTGTTTCCTTCTGTTTCTAAGTTGTTTTAGGACCGAAAATTAAGGGCTTTGAGTATCAAGGTCTGAAACATACGTGCTCGGGTGTAGATGTGAGTATAAAACGTGCATACTTTTACTTATAAAAATTATAAGTTTTATTAAATTGTGAATTTTGGTCCTATTAGAATACGAGGGTTAAAAATGAAAATTTTGAAATAGTTAAGGAAACAATTATGCACATTTATGAAAAGTGAAGGGTGTAGGTTGTCACAAAGATGATTTTTTGAAGATGTTTGAAGAATTTCACGCTTTGGGGACTATTAGCAAAGAATGTAGTACTTCATTCATTACTCTTATTGCTAAAACAAAGACTCCGGTGGGTTTGAGTGACTACAGGCCGATTAATTTAGTTGGGGTTATTAGCAAAATAATCTCAAAGGTGATTGCTAGCAGAATCAAGAAGTTTATTGGGGAGGTTACCTCAGATTCCCAATCTGCTTTTCTTAAAGAGAGGTTTATTTTGGACGGTCCTATTGTCCTTAACGAGCTTATTGGGTGGTTAAAAAAGAAAGGGAAAAAATCTTTCATTATGAAAATTGATTTTGAAAAGGCATACGACAATGTTAGTTGGGAGTTTTTGTTGTCTATTATGGGTCAAATGGGGTTCCCGGGGAAGTGGCGTCTTTGGGTTAAGGGATCTTGAAATCGGCTAGATCAGTAGTGCTCGTTAATGGGTCTCCAACGTTTGAGTTTCAATGTCAAAAAGGGCTTAGACAAGGAGACCCTTTGTCGTCGTTCTTGTTTCTCATTGTCGTGGAGGCGTTGTCGGGTATGGTTAATAGTGCATGTAGATTGGGAGAATTTGAAGGTATTAAGTTGTCTAATGATGGGCCAAATGTCTCTCACATGTTATATGCGGATGACGCTTTGATTATGGGGGTTTGGAGCAAAGAAAATGTTATTAAAATAAATCAGCTTTTGAGGATCTTTTACATGTGTTCGGGCCTCATGTAACACCCCAACCGATGGCGGAAACATCGAGTTGTCACGTAGTGATGATTGTTCAATATCTCATGGACTAGAAATGTAAATTTTGATACATTAAATGGAATAGTTTATTACATTGAAAGAAATACAGCAATTGAAACTAGCAATCTAAACTAAAGTACAGTGAATCTCAATCTAAGCCTAAGTTCCAAAAGCTTAGAAGTGATCTCATAAGAACCTGAAACATGTACGAAAATAATTTGGTCAATACAAAAATGTATTGGTGAGCATACCCTCATTGAATACATATAATAGAAAAGTGTTTCGCAATTTATGTGCTATGATATTGTAATATGTAAAAGGGTCAAAATCAAGCCTCTTATCTGTCACACCACGACAATGGCGGAAACACGTGGCGCGACGGTTCAAGAGCATAAAGTCAAGGTTAATGCTAAACACAAGTAATTTAAGGAAATGGGTCATTTATTAAGGCGTCAAATCTTGTTCAAAATATTACATAAAAGTAAATTGTTTTTAAGACAACATAGAGGTTTCTCAAATACATCCCAAAGCCTTGGGAAATAAAGGTGAAACCCCGCAAAATGTTTAACGCCGCATCGGAGGATTCCACGACCCAGCTTGCCCCGGTTCGCCTTCATCTAATTACCTGAAAGATATGTTTAAAATTTCGTCAATATAAATATATTGGTGAGTTCACAGGTTTTCAGTTTCCAAAACTTGAATACTTGGGAAATACCATGTTATGACAACATATAGGAGTTGCAAATTCCTATAATTCTACTTGAGACTATAATCAAACCAAGACATATAATAATTGTGCCCCGCTCCAAGTCGTTACTCGGTATCCCACGACTTAAGTTCAGAATATATGCACCCCAGGCATACACTAATGCATAATCGACGCTATCGATTAGGGGTGGGCCTTGTCAGGCACCAATAGTACTATTCAAATTTTCCACCGGTTTCATTTCCCTGAACAAATGATTATAGAGGCGAGGACTCAACCCCGAGTGGCGGTCACACCTCAAGTAATAAATCCGTCAAACATTTTCCGTAACATATCTTTCCCCCGAAAAACGTAAAAATAGTTTAAAATGGGGCCGTGAAACTCACCTGAAACACTGTCTGGCTCACTAAGCAGATAGCAAAGAGGGTCTCGCACCTACAAACGTCCTAGACGTATAAGTCACTATTCCTATAGTGCATGTGCCTTGGCAAGTTGTACACCCAACTCCCGACCACAAGTTATTCCAAATCCCGTTTAATTAAACGCGTATCCTAGGTTTCGTTGGCGTTAGATTACCCTTTGTGTTACAAGTTATATATTACTCTTGTTAATATTTCCTTAACTTGTACCTTATTATCATCGACTCGACTTCACTTAACATATAATTATTTTCCCGTTTAAATAATTATACTAAGATCGCATCGCTCGATATAATATATATTTCAACACTCGACCCGACTCACTTTGCCGCACATTTGTTTTCCCATTTAAACAAATATGCTAAGATCTTGTCGTTCGATTGTATATTCTTAACACCCGATTCAACTCACCATACCGTATATTTATTTTCCCATTCAAATAAATATACTAGGATCTTGTCGGCACAGCATACACATATATATCTTTGTCTACTTGTCGCGGCTTTCCTTCCCACATATCTACTTTCCCATTAAGTAGATATACTAGAATTTTTCCGAGACGAGTGTACATATATAAATGTGTAATTTTTCTTGTTAAGTATATACGTTTGTTTAACGTCTTACGTTATGTTTTTCTCCCACGAATAATTCCTTCAACACTTAGGAAAGTGTCTATTAGTTTTCACCCATGATGTATATATATTTTACTTCCTAAAAATATATATTTTCTTATCTTGCCGCAATGGCATTTTTCTCATGTTTTGTCCGTGTACGGTTCGTTAACGCGTCTTAGTTCGATATCTTAGCTCGAATGGTTAATTTCTCTAAGTTTTTCCCAACATGTGTTTTATAGAAATATTATTCATATTTCTTCCTCCTAACACAAGTTACTTGGAAGGTTTAAAATACTTATGTATTTTTAACCCAACTTGTTAACTTAACTACAAAAATGTTTCCAACACTTTTATATTCCCATTTATATAAAAGTATTCATTTTTGTATAAGTTTCTCAAGTTTGTTTAATATTTTTATAAAATCCCCATTTTATAAAAATCCTTATGTTAATACAATCCATATTTTTATAACTTTCAAAAATATACTTTTATACAAAAATACCCAAGTATATCTACTAGTATTTACCAAAATCATCCTTAGAAATTTATTACTTACTCTTTTGACACCAAACTTTCCATCCTTGCATTTTTGGACTAATAGTTTCTAAAATATCCATTTTAGTCCTCTAACTTTCAAAGTTACAATATTAGTCCCTCAACTTTCAAATGTTGCATTTTTCCACTCTAACTTCCAAAGTTAACATTTTTCATTCAAAATAGTAGACTTTGAAGATCCATCTTTTTATTGGTAAGTTATTTTTGTATCAAAACACTTTTATTAGTCTTATATTCCATATATAAGACTACTTGTATGTGTGTTTTATGTATTTGCCCATGATATCAAAATATCATTCATCTAAGTAAGTAAACTTTAATTTTTCATCTTCTTTATTCTTGAACTTCTAACATGTTCCATCATTTATTATGTCTTAGATGATCATATAAAGGTGATTAAAGTTACTTCTTAACACATTCAAGTTTATTCCATGAATCTTAGTCAAATCATCATCCTACTTAGTGTATGTGTAGATTTTATACATTTTCAAGAACACTACTTTATCATCATCCAATCCATGATTTATTTACATATCTTTAATCATCTATTTTACTCATATAAAACCTATTAAAGATTATGTTTCAACCCACCTTTTAAACCCTTCATGTACAACTTTCTTCTAAGAACACTTACATGAATAATAATAATCAAAAATAAGGTTAAGAAGCTTACTACTAGCACAAGGCTAGGGAAGACAAAACCTTGGATTTTGAGAGGGGTCTAGTGTGTTCTTCCTTAATGGTTAAGCTCCAAGCTTGAAACACACAATAGGGGTTTGGATGATGGATTGTTTTGAGTGATTTGAAGATGTAAAAACTTGAAAGAAGAGTGTATATGGGGGAGGGGAAACCCACGGCTCCAAGAAGAAAGAAGAAGGAGAGTTTTGCTTTGTTAGTTCTAATGGCTAACACATGTTATATAATCTTATCACATGTAATCTTTTATGGATTTTGTGATCATTACTAAAGATTCAAGAGATTTAAGAAGTACACAAGTGATCTTGGAGGGATGTGTGAGTGTGTGTGTAGCCGTGTATATGTATGTAGGAGTAGGAGGTTTCTTGCAAATCTTGCTAAGTCTTGTAATCCTTCATAATCTTTATATAAGATCTCTTACAAGCATGTGCATACTCTTAGGCCATGATTACTTGCAATGTCTTGGCTTATTAGGGCCTAAGGGCCGAAAATTTGTAAGGGAGGGGACAAGAGAGTGTTTACTTTTGTACTTCATGCCTTACACCTTTTGTCTTATGCATGGCATGCCTTATTATCCAAGGTGTAGGTGATTATTATTAAACACATGCATGGACACCATGAGGCCATCTAGGCCGGCCCTTGGATGGGTTTAGGTGGGGTCCACAACTTCAAATATTTACCCAATACTTGTTATGTTTAATTCCTCGTCGTTCGGGTGTCGTTCGGGTATTCTTCGGGATTTAATTACGCGTTATTCGGACATTAAAAATACCTTTAATAACCCTTAAATATAGTCTAATTTAAGCGTTGATTGGTTATTTAGGCTTTTGCCGGGTGAAATTATGAGTTATACGCGTATCGGGTGCGGTACGCGCATTTTATTCGTTACCGGGAGATTTGTACAAGACGTTTCCATTTATGGTTTTGGAGTTCCGAAACTCATTATATTTTATGAAACTACCCTTTATTTTATATCCTGGGTGTCCGGGATCCTTTTCGTTTATTTAATTATTACCGGGTAATTGCCAACGTCCATACCGGATAGTTCATTCGCACATGATCCAATCATGTTTTACCATTAAACGTACGCATTCTTATGCATTATTTGGAAATTGCTACCTCTTAAGGCCTTGATAATTAAATCACACATAATTGCATTTAATTACATCAATCATATATTAATTAATTTGTACGGAATTACCTTATTTTTGCCGGTTGTTACATTCTCCCCCCGTTAAGAGAATTCCGTCCCGGAATTCACTTCGAGTTCTCCGGTACAGGTGTCTTCTCGAATAGGGCGGGGTATTTTTGCTTCATCCGGTCCAGCCTTTCCCACGTGAACTCCGGTCCACGCTTGGCATCCAGCGCACTTTGACCAATCTGATCTTGCTGCGCCTTAGTTTTTGGACCTTCCAATCAGTTACCTCGATTGGTTCTTCAACAAAATGTAACTTGTCGTCAATTTGAATTTCGTCTGCTGGAATGATGAGAGTTTCGTCGGATAGGCACTTTTTCAAATTTGACACGTGAAACGTGTCGTGTATTCCACTAAGCTCTTGAGGCAACTTGAGCTTGTATGCCACTGTGCCTACCCTGGACAAGACTTCGAACGGTCCAATATATCGTGGGTTCAGCTTTCCGCGCTTTCCAAAACACGCGACACCTTTCCAAGGTGACACTTTTAGTAGGACCCTGTCTCCGACTTGAAACTCTAAAGGCTTTCGCCTCATATCAGCATAGCTTTTCTGGCGGTCCCGGGCCGCTTTGAGGCGTTCCTTTATCAAAAAGACCTTGTCCGTGGTCTCTTGAACAATTTCGGGTCCGGTGAGTTGTTTTTCTCCAACTTCCGCCCAACATAACGGCGATCGACACTTGCGTCCATATAGAGCTTCAAACGGTGCGGCTTGAATGCTCGTATGATAACTGTTGTTGTAAGAAAACTCCACCAATGGCAAGTGTGTATCCCAGTTACCTCCGAAATCAATCGCGCATGCCCGTAACATATCCTCCAAGGTCTGGATGGTTCGTTCACTTTGACCATCCGTTTGGGGGTGATATGCGGTACTCATGTCGAGGCGAGTACCGAGGGCTTCATTTAAACTTTCCCAAAATCTTGAAGTGAAACGACTATCTCGATCGGAGATGATGGAAACAGGTACACCGTGTTTAGACACCACTTCCTTAATGTACAAACGGGTCAGTTTCTCCAACCTGTCCGTTTCGCGAATCGGAAGGAAGTGTGCAGATTTTGTCAATCGATCTACGATTACCCAGATCATGTCATGGCCGCTTGTCGTCTTGGGTAACTTGGTGATGAAATCCATGGTGATTCGTTCCCATTTCCATTCCGGTATTTCCGGTTGCTGGAGCAGACCGGAAGGTCTCTGATGCTCAGCCTTGACCTTTGCGCAAGTCAAACATCGCGCAACATATGCTGCTATATCTCTTTTGAAATTCGGCCACCAATAAAGTTCCTTCAAATCGTGGAACATCTTGTCTGCACCAGGGTGAACCGAATATCTAGAACTGTGAGCTTCGGCCAACACTAGCTCACGCAATCCCCCGTATACTGGAACCCAAATTCTATTCATGAAATACAATGTCTGGTCCGCCTTTGGTTCCAGTGAATCAACCATCTTTCGTAATCTTTCACCTTTGACATTCTCAGGTTTAAGGGCGTTAACTTGAGCTTCACGAATTCGTTCAGTCAGATTCGTGTGGATAGTCAAACCCAAAGCTCGGACACGCAATGGTTTAACCCGTTCCTTGCGACTCAAGGCGTCGGCCACAACGTTCGCCTTACCGGGATGGTACTTGATTTCACAATCGTAATCGTTTAATAATTCGACCCATCGCCGTTGTCGCATGTTTAAATCCTTCTGATCAAAGATGTGTTGCAAACTCTTATGATCAGTGAAAATCGTGCACTTGGTTCCGTACAAATAGTGCCTCCATATCTTGAGAGCGAACACCACTGCACCTAATTCCAAATCGTGTGTAGTGTAGTTCTTCTCATGGATTTTCAGTTGCCTGGAAGCATATGCTATTACTTTTTCTCGTTGCATTAGTACACAACCCAAGCCTTGATGTGAGGCATCACAGTAAACCACAAAGTCTTCCGTACCATCTGGAAGTGATAGTATCGGAGCGCCACATAACTTGTCTTTTAGTAATTGGAATGCTGCCTCTTGCTTTTCTGTCCACTCGAATTTCTTATCCTTTTGGGTTAACATGGTTAA
Organism: Ambrosia trifida; assembly: GCA_028751855.1. Taxonomy (NCBI): domain Eukaryota; kingdom Viridiplantae; phylum Streptophyta; class Magnoliopsida; order Asterales; family Asteraceae; genus Ambrosia; species Ambrosia trifida. Next base: position 54,674,405 of record CM054128.1, on the reverse strand, counting down.
AGCTTGTGCTATCTTTGAGAAGTTCTCGATGAACCTTCTGTAATAACCCGCAAGGCCAAGAAATTGTCGTACTTCGGTAGGAGTTCGAGGGGCTTCCCAATTTTTAATTGCCTCGATCTTGGCGGGATCGACGTGTATGCCCTTCTCGTTTACCACGTGGCCTAGAAAGTGAACTTCCCGAATCCAAAAGTCACATTTTGAGAATTTAGCATAGAGCTTCTCTTTGCGTAGTACTTCAAGAATTAATCGAAGGTGATTCTCGTGGTCTTCTTTGGTGCGCGAATAGATCAAAATATCGTCAATGAAAACAATGCCGAATTTATCCAGGTATGGCTTACACACGCGGTTCATTAGGTCCATAAAAACCGCTGGTGCGTTGGTTAAGCCGAACGGCATTACCAAAAATTCATAGTGCCCATATCGGGTCCTGAAGGCCGTTTTTGGTACATCCTCTTCTTGTATACGCAACTGGTGATAGCCGGACCTCAGATCGATTTTGGAGTAATAGCTAGATCCTTGGAGCTGATCAAATAAATCGTCGATCCTGGGGAGAGGATAGCGATTCTTGATGGTTAGCTTGTTCAGTTCTCGATAGTCGATGCACATGCGAAATGTGCCATCCTTCTTCTTTACGAATAAGACGGGAGCTCCCCAAGGTGAGAAACTCGGTCTTATAAAACCTTTGTCCAACAATTCTTGTAGCTGGCTGGACAGTTCCTGCATCTCTGATGGAGCTAGGCGGTATGGCGATCGCGCCACAGGAGCTGCTCCAGGAACGAGGTCGATGCGGAACTCGACTTGTCGAGGTGGCGGCAACCCCGGCAAATCTTCTGGGAATACATCCGGAAAATCTCTAGCTACTGGAATGTCTTCCAACTTTCGCTCGTCGGCCTTCTTGTCCACTACGTGTGCCAAGAATGCGACAAGCCCTTTTCTTAGACACTTACGAGCCTTCATGCTTGAAATAATCCTTAGCGGCGTTCCGTGCCTTTCCCCTTGAATTGAGAGAGTTTCACCGCTTGCGAGGGGGACTTGAATGACTTTATCGTTGTAAATCACGACGGCATGGTGCGCGGACAACCAGTCCATGCCGACAACTATGTCAAAACTTCCCAACACAACTGGCAAAAGATCAATCCCAAACTCGTGCCCACAGAGTTCTAATTTACAATCCCTCGCTACTTCTCTCGTTTCAATAGTTTTACCATTAGCCAGTTCTATGGAGTATGGTGTATCTAGTTTACTAGTTTTTAATCCAAGTAGTCTTTTAAACTCAATGGATACGAAGCTAAAGTCAGCACCGGTATCAAATAATACAGAGGCATAATGACCATTAAGAGGAAACGTACCAGTGATCACGTTGGGGTCTTGTCGTGCATCACCGGCTCCAATCACAAATGCCCGCTCGCGGGCCTGGTTGTTGATCTTGGGGCAATCCTTTTTCCAATGGTCCAGCGACCCGCATGCGAAGCATGGTCTAGCCCCTCCGTTCTTCGGTGCTCCGGAACGGCAGTCCTCAGTCTTGTGCCCTGTGCGGTGGCACTTTCCACAAGTTAATCCATTATTCCTTCCCTGATTACCCTGTTTGTTACCATTACCACGTCCCGTGGCAACATATCCTTTCCCTTTCTTGTTTGAGCTACCCGACGCTCTGTCCCTCTTCCCTTCATCCCGTTTCCTTTTCCCAAATCTTGGCTTGTTCCCCTGATCGTTTGACACAACTGCTGAGCTCGTCCCCTGATTCTTGGCTTCTACACTGCTGGCCTCAGAAATTTTCAGTCCCGAAACTTGTCGGATCAGTGTGCCCATGCGAATAGCATCTTCGGTGAGGCTTAGCGCAAGGTCAATAGCTGCGCGCATGGTCGTAGGTTTGGAAGCAGTGACCATGCTGCGTATTTGCGGTGCTAATCCGAACAAATAACCCTCTATCTTGTTGTTTTCAGGGGTGACCAACCGTGGCACTAGCCTGGCGAGATCATGGAATCGGGACGTGTAGCCAGTCACGTCTGCTCCTATCATAGTAAGGTTCCAGAATTCAGTTTCCAGTTTCTGAACCTCGCTTGCCGGGCGGTATTCGGCAATCATGAGTTCTTTCAGTTCCGCCCATGACAGGGAGTAAGCAGTATCGTCACCCAATGACTGTACTTGTCCATTCCACCACGTTAGTGCTTGGTCCAAGAACAAGTTTGTGGAGTACATGACCGACTGACGAGGGGTACACCCACTGATACGGATGACTGCCTCGGTCTTTTCAAACCACTTGACCAGGCCAACAGATCCTTCTGTGCCGTTGAAGTTGATCGGCTTGCAGTCTAAGAAGGCTTTGAAGGTGCAGCCACGCTCTCGTGAGGCCGTTTCTGCATTAATAAAGTTGTATGTTATTACGGGATAGGAGTTTTAGGATATTCTCCCATCGCTTTTTCAATTATTTTTAAACCTTCTTACCATTGGGGGATGGTTCTCATCGGTCGCTTCCAGTTAAGTCACGTGACCGTTCGGAGCGAGCGGCTTCGTGCTCCGTGATCGCTCGGGCTATGCGCTCCGAGATCATGGTCTCAAGTTCAGCTGGTGTAGCGGGCAGTCCGTCTGCGCCGCTGTTGCTTCTGGTGGCTGGTGCCATTTCTCTTCAATAATAATTATCAAAGGTTAATTTGGCAAGCATTTATACAATATAAAGCATACATAACAACCAGAATATGAACACAATAATCAATACCATGTCATCACACAACATACCAACACATCATACAGAATAAATAGTAATCAACACAACATCACCACACAATCACACAAATCACAATATATGGAGTAAGCAATAATAATCATAGACAACAACATATTTCACCATAATAATAATAAGATTTTTCATTAATTTCAATAGTACGAGTACAATGCTTGTTCATAATAACAAAATAGGAAATACATCCTTCTTACAATACATTGTTTTGAAATAAATAAAACATCCTATCATGTGCCGTCGTACCCGTACGGCTAGGCAAAATGCAGACGAGTGTCATAACCCGTGCTATACTACCATACTGCTGCTACTATATACATAAGCAGGTGATTCTTCCGTGTGTCCCTGATGCATCCCTACTGTGGCGGTGGCGGCGGAAACTGGTACTGTGGTGCATGCATACTGATCGTCATGCTAATCGCCATGATGCGCTCATATAAGAACTGCCGATGCGCAAAATGCGCATCACCTGTAATACCACACTGTGCGTCCATGCTCAGTAACTCTTCCGCATAGTGCGCCAAAGCATCTCGTGCATCAATCATCCGCGTCCACATCAGACGGGTCTGCTGCTCTACCTGTGTCACGGTGCGCTGCACCGTGTCAGCGAGAGTCTGGAAGTCTCGCTCTAGGGAGATAGCAGTGGACCATGCTGGTCCGGATAGGGGTGTCATCCTAGGTGGCTGGGATGGTCCGGGTATATCTGGGTGAACTGACGGGAATGGGCCAAAGGGGGCTGGTATCGGTATGTGTGGAAGCAACGGGGCAAAACCCTGTGGTCTGGGGGTAAAGTGAGGTGGCATCATGTAGGGGTCCCCTGCACCCAGAGGATACGGTGCAGGTGGCATGCTGGGCAGGGTGGGGATCGGTAGTGTCATGGCTACTGTGGGTGGTGGTACAGGCTCGGCCAATGGGGCTACAAGAGGCTCTGAAACAGTGGCCCACTCTGGGGTGGATACCACTACAGTGGGGGTAGGAGGGCTCGCGGTGGCGAAGGCTGCCATACCTGCCCTGCGTAGCTCAGAGCTACCGGTGGGGCTACCCTCAAGAATATGTGATGCTATGGCTGGCCCCTCCTGAGGTGCGGGCTCAAGTGGTGCTGGTGGGGCTACGGGGTCAGCAGGTGCGTCCTCCATCATTGGAGCCACTGGCTCCTCCTGGACGGCTGGGATCTCGGGTACCAGCATGTGCTCAACCGAGGCTACGGACTCGTCGTCCGAGACATCAGATATCCACCCGTTCCTCCCACGGGAGATCGGAATGAGTCTCATGCCAGGAGGAATGTGGATGTGTGGTACAGGTGCTGGCTCATGCTCAACGTGAGCCTGTCTGTCGAACGGAGACTCTGCCGTCTCTGACTGGGCTGGGATCGGTCGTGACGGACCGGCGCAACCCTCAGGGAAGTCCCTGATGGCTCGAATGGGGCGTGGGGCTAAAGGTGCGGCAGGTACAATAGGTAGCGGCGCGTCGACCACGGCGGCCGCGTCGTCCCCTACGGGTGCCCAGTCAGGATCCTCGCTAGGATCCGTCTCGTCCGAATCGTCATCTGAACCTCCGGCGACGTCCATCTCCACGTCGTCGTCTTCCGCATCGAGTACTACCAGCTCGACTGGCTCGGGCGGAGGTGCGGGTATGATCTGTAAGCTACTATCATAACTGGGCGCTATGCTTCCAGCGTCTGACATCCCTGGCAAAAGAACCGTACATGTATATATATGAATTAATTTAAATTAGATAGTTAAGGCGTACATTATCAGTATCCTTCCTAACCTCTAATACTACGTTAATGCATAACGATACCCATGGCTAGCTCGGTCGGAATCTCCTCATGCCCAATGCTTCTTGAAAAATTACTTTATTGCATTTAGCAACTATGTATATTTTTTTTTGAAAACTTTATCTTTTGAACCAAATCCGGTTATAGTCTAGTTTTTAAAGAAAATACTCTAGTTCGCTATAACCTTGGCTCTGATACCACTTTCTGTCACACCACGACAATGGCGGAAACACGTGGCGTGACGGTTCAAGAGCATAAAGTCAAGGTTAATGCTAAACACAAGTAATTTAAGGAAATGGGTCATTTATTAAGGCGTCAAATCTTGTTCAAAATATTACATAAAAGTAAATTGTTTTTAAGACAACATAGAGGTTTCTCAAATATATCCCAAAGCCTTGGGAAATAAAGGTGAAACCCCGCAAAATGTTTAACGCCGCATCGGAGGATTCCACGACCCAGCTTGCCCCGGTTCGCCTTCATCTAATTACCTGAAAGATATGTTTAAAATTTCGTCAATATAAATATTTTGGTGAGTTCACAGGTTTTCAGTTTCCAAAACTTGAATACTTGGGAAATACCATGTTATGACAACATATAGGAGTTGCAAATTCCTATAATTCTACTTGAGACTATAATCAAACCAAGACATATAATAATTGTGCCCCGCTCCAAGTCGTTACTCGGTATCCCACGACTTAAGTTCAGAATATATGCACCCCAGGCATACACTAATGCATAATCGACGCTATCGATTAAGGGTGGGCCTTGTCAGGCACCAATAGTACTATTCAAATATTCCACCGGTTTCATTTCCCTGAACAAATGATTATAGAGGCGAGGACTCAACCCCGAGTGGCGGTCACACCTCAAGTAATAAATCCGTCAAACATTTTCCCTAACATATCTTTCCCCCGAAAAACGTAAAAATAGTTTAAAATGGGGCCGTGAAACTCACCTGAAACACTGTCTGGCTCACTAAGCAGATAGCAAAGAGGGTCTCGCACCTACAAACGTCCTAGACGTATAAGTCACTATTCCTATAGTGCATGTGCCTTGGCAAGTTGTACACCCAACTCCCGACCACAAGTTATTCCAAATCCCGTTTAATTAAGCGCGTATCCTAGGTTTCGTTGGCGTTAGATTACCCTTTGTGTTACAAGTTATATATTACTCTTGTTAATATTTCCTTAACTTGTACCTTATTATCATCGACTCAACTTCACTTAACATATAATTATTTTCCCATTTAAATAATTATACTTAAGATCGCATCGCTCGATATAATATATATTTCAACACTCGACCCGACTCACTTTGCCGCACATTTGTTTTCCCATTTAAACAAATATGCTAAGATCTTGTCGTTCGATTGTATATTCTTAACACCCGATTCAACTCACCATACCGTATATTTATTTTCCCATTCAAATAAATATACTAGGATCTTGTCGGCATGGCATACACATATATATATATCTTTGTCTACTTGTCGCGGCTTTCCTTCCCACATATCTACTTTCCCATTAAGTAGATATACTAGAATTTTGCCGAGACGAGTGTACATATATAAATGTGTAATTTTTCTTGTTAAGTATATACGTTTGTTTAACGTCTTACGTTATGTTTTTCTCCCACGAATAATTCCTTCAACACTTAGGAAAGTGTCTATTAGTTTTCACCCATGATGTATATATATATTTTACTTCCTAAAAATATATATTTTCTTATCTTGCCGCAATGGCATTTTTCTCATGTTTTGTCCGTGTACGGTTCGTTAACGCGTCTTAGTTCGATATCTTAGCTCGAATGGTTAATTTCTCCAAGTTTTTCCCAACATGTGTTTTATAGAAATATTATTCATATTTCTTCCTCCTAACACAAGTTACTTGGAAGGTTTAAAATACTTATGTATTTTTAACCCAACTTGTTAACTTAACTACAAAAATGTTTCCAACACTTTTATATTCCCATTTATATAAAAGTATTCATTTTTGTATAAGTTTCTCAAGTTTGTTTAATATTTTTATAAAATCTCCATTTTATAAAAATCCTTATGTTAATACAATCCATATTTTTATAACTTTCAAAAATATACTTTTATACAAAAATACCCAAGTATATCTACTAGTATTTACCAAAATCATCCTTAGAAATTTATTACTTACTCTTTTGACACCAAACTTTCCATCCTTTCATTTTTGGACTAATAGTTTCTAAAATATCCATTTTAGTCCTCTAACTTTCAAAGTTACAATATTAGTCCCTCAACTTTCAAATGTTGCATTTTTCCACTCTAACTTCCAAAGTTAACATTTTTCACTCAAAATAGTAGACTTTGAAGATCCATCTTTTTATTGGTAAGTTATTTTTGTATCAAAACACTTTTATTAGTCTTATATTCCATATATAAGACTACTTGTATGTGTGTTTTATGTATTTGCCCATGATATCAAAATATCATTCTTCTAAGTAAGTAAACTTTAATTTTTCATCTTATTTATTCTTGAACTTCTAACATGTTCCATCATTTATTATGTCTTAGGTGATCATATAAAGGTGATTAAAGTTACTTCTTAACACATTCAAGTTTATTCCATGAATCTTAGTCAAATCATCATCCTACTTAGTGTATGTGTAGATTTTATACATTTTCAAGAACACTACTTTATCATCATCCAATCCATGATTTATTTACATATCTTTAATCATCTATTTTACTCATATAAAACCTATTAAAGATTATGTTTCAACCCACCTTTTAAACCCTTCATGTACAACTTGCTTCTAAGAACACCTACATGAATAATAATAATCAAAAACAAGGTTAAGAAGCTTACTACTTGCACAAGGCTAGGGAAAACAAAACCTTGGATTTTGAGAGGGGTCTAGTGTGTTCTTCCTTAATGGTTAAGCTCCAAGCTTGAAACACACAATAGGGGTTTGGATGATGGATTGTTTTGAGTGATTTGAAGATGTAAAAACTTGAAAGAAGAGTGTATATGGGGGAGGGGAAACCCACGGCTCCAAGAAGAAAGAAGAAGGAGAGTTTTGCTTTGTTAGTTCTAATGGCTAACACATGTTATATAATCTTATCACATGTAATCTTTTATGGATTTTGTGATCATTACTAAAGATTCAAGAGATTTAAGAAGTACACAAGTGATCTTGGAGGGATGTGTGAGTGTGTGTGTAGCCGTGTATATGTATGTAGGAGTAGGAGGTTTCTTGCAAATCTTGCTAAGTCTTGTAATCCTTCATAATCTTTATATAAGATCTCTTACAAGCATGTGCATACTCTTAGGCCATGATTACTTGCAATGTCTTGGCTTATTAGGGCCTAAGGGCCGAAAATTTGTAAGGGAGGGGACAAGAGAGTGTTTACTTTTGTACTTCATGCCTTACACCTTTTGTCTTATGCATGGCATGCCTTATTATCCAAGGTGTAGGTGATTATTATTAAACACATGCATGGACACCATGAGGCCATCTAGGCCGGCCCTTGGATGGGTTTAGGTGGGGTCCACAACTTCAAATATTTACCCAATACTTGTTATGTTTAATTCCTCGTCGTTCGGGTGTCGTTCGGGTATTCTTCGGGATTTAATTACGCGTTATTCGGACATTAAAAATACCTTTAATAACCCTTAAATATAGTCTAATTTAAGCGTTGATTGGTTATTTAGGCTTTTGCCGGGTGAAATTATGAGTTATACGCGTATCGGGTGCGGTACGCGCATTTTATTCGTTACCGGGAGATTTGTACAAGACGTTTCCATTTATGGTTTTGGAGTTCCGAAACTCATTATATTTTATGAAACTACCCTTTATTTTATATCCTGGGTGTCCGGGATCCTTTTCGTTTATTTAATTATTACCGGGTAATTGCCAACGTCCATACCGGATAGTTCATTCGCACATGATCCAATCATGTTTTACCATTAAACGTACGCATTCTTATGCATTATTTGGAAAATTCTACCTCTTAAGGCCTTGATAATTAAATCACACATAATTGCATTTAATTACATTAATCTTATATTAATTAATTTGTACGGAATTTGTCACACCCTCAAATTCCACTTGCGGGGTTTTACCGCGAGGCGCATGACAAACCAGGATTCAAGTCAACGGTCACAATAAACAACACTATATGCATAACACAAAACTCAAAAGATATAGTTATAAAAACATAAACTGTAGCGGAAGCATTAAATGTTTACAACCCAAAAGACATAGTTCAAATGTTTAATGAAGACCATGCTCTAAACCCTAGACGCCCGTGCCGACTCGTGCGCCTAGATCCAGTTGTTGCTACCTTAGCGACCTGAGAAAAACATGCCAAAAAGACGTCAACATATAATGCTGGTGAGTTCACAGGTTTGTTCAAAAATGTTATCCAAGTGTTACCATGTCCATACTATATCAATGCTACCAAGTACGCTAGCTAGGCGTATGTTTTATTACTACTACGATTGGAAACCATTACTGGACACGTTTAGCAATGTTTAGCATGTTTAGCAGCCCGTAATGTTCAGCACGATAATGTTCCTATTCGAGACAATATGCACCCGCCCGGCCCTCCAAGCCGACGAGTGGGGCAGGTCACGCCCAATAGATCTATCCACATTTCCCCCGTTGTGCAAACCCGCACATTCATGGTTTCCCCCGGGACTTTCCAAAAGATCGTATAGCAATATAAAGTTAAAACCATAGTATGACATATGTTACCAAAGCTGTTTAGCGCATGTTTTCTCCCCCAAAAGTTAAAGCAGTAAAAGTGGGGCCGTGAACTCACCTTAGATAGCGTTCCTCAAATATATGTAAAGATGTTTAGCCCTTGATAATCCCTCTACCGGAGATCTATCAAAATGTTCACATAAGTGTTCCGACTAATAACCATAAGGTTATCTAGTCCCCGATTGTCCAGATCATAACCAAGTATGTTTTAAAACGTGTTTAAATGTTCAACCGACACACTAGACCGACCCGACATCCCGTTGGTGACCCATTACCCTAACTAATCAAGTACACATAGATTACACGCAAGGTTCAAGCATAAAACACTTAGTTTGTATCAAAAATCTCATTTTTGTTAACGTAGGGTCGAATGTGGCTGTAAGTGGTCGAAGGTGTCCCTAAAAGGTCGAATGTGGCTTTGAACTTCTACCTTCGCCCCTTTTCTTCCCACCTTCGCCCATTTATGGCACCTTCGCCCCTTTAGCTTCCAGGTTCGACCCCTGGAATCCACCTTCGCCCGTTCGACTGGCCGAAGGTGTTCCAGGTTCGACCCTGCTGTGTTGTTTACTCAAAAACGCGTCCAAAAACATCCGAAAACATCACGAAACATCATGAGTTACAGCAGTCAAGCATCATTAATATATTCCTACGAAACCCTACCAATTTTACCCCAAAATCTATCCGTTTTACAAGTTTCCTAAAATAGTAAATTATGGAGATGTCACATCATCATGCATGAAAATATTACCCAATTAGGAAACTTTCTGAAATCAATCAATAATCAGCTCATCATACTCGAATCATCATGAACAAGAAACCCCTATCATAACCTTATCATAACCATCCAAAAACAAGCCCTAAATCTAACTAAAACCCCCTTTAATCGTCAAAACACCATCAACAATCAAAGGTAACATGTTTCAATCATAACCCATCATTAAATAACAGCCCTAGGTTGTTATCATACCATCTATACAACAAGTAATCATCAAACAATGCATAATATCATACTAACACATGTTAAATTGTATGAAAACTCATTGTTTATGAATAGGTTTTATTTAGAAAGATATTAGGAAGGTTTTTACCCATAAAACATGTTGATATCAGATCTGGACCCTTGGGGTTTAGATGAAAACAAGTTAAAATTGTTTAAAAAGGATTTGAAATGAAGAACACACCTTAGATTTTCACTTGTAATGATTTAGAGAGTTAGGTTATGAAAAACAAGCTCAAAAACTCCTTCCCCAATGATAATAGCTGATAGAGAGTGTTTGGAGGCGTTTAGGGTTTGTGAAATGGTGAAAAATGGCTAAGGATGGTATTTATACCAGGTCCAGGTTCGCCTCTTTTATATGGTCGAATGTGGAACTTTTCCACATTCGCCCCTTTTTAATGGTCGAATGTGGAATCTTTCCACATTCGCCCACTTTGTTTCTACATTCGCCCACTTCTCAAGTTCCATTTCCACATTCGCCCACTATTTCCACATTCAGGTCATCAGCACTTTTTAACACATGTTAACAGCACTCTTTAACACATGTTAACCTTTTTCCAGTTTGTCGTGTTTAACGCATTCTAACACATCTTAACACGTAAGCATGCATCCATAGTCTATACTTAGCATGTTTAGGCACGTATAATCATTTGTACATCGTTTAAGCAAGTATAAGTATACAATCCACCACACGACCCATAATCTACACATATACTTAATTAGTTCATGTAATGTCACCAACAACGGAACCCGGTACTAATGTATTCCCAAAACGACTCCCAATGATCCTCCAGATCATTGAACCCTGGACAATCCTAATTTGACCCGACTCAACTAACCCAGTTAAGTTTGTTTATAAACGTTTCTCGCTAAGGTAGACTTAGATGTTACTATTATGTTTAAGCCGAACATGCCGGGTGTCACAGAATTACCTTATTTTTGCCGGTTGTTACATTATCGCTCAATAATCGTTCACATATCGTTCAATAATCGTTCACACATCGTTCAAGAAAAACCATAACAATGACCAAGGAATATAATTCGTAGTACTACTCATTGTTAGGTGCGGCCCAAAGGTTAATGACTTTGACAAATCGTTCATACAATTCACACAAAACATATCAAGAGCACATTGATTTGTAAATAACATACTTAAGTTTAGTAATAATTGTACATGAGTCACCCCAAAAGTGTAAATAGAAAAAAGGGGAAAGATATACTCACATTCGACAATTAGTAACTTGACTAAGTGAGCGAGCATAAGCGAGCAAATCCAAAAGTTCAACCTAAAGTTTAAAGTGTTCCCAAAATAAGTATTTAAACTTAAAAGTGTCTAGGGTTTCTATTCTAAGGCACTTAGGATGTTAGGTCTATATTTGGGTTTTTAAGTTTATCAAACATGGCGAAAATTATGAATTTTTTACTATCATGTGTTATAAAAAAAATATAAGTTTGGTTTTTATAACACATGCATTTTTCTAAGGTTAATAATTTTAAGTTTAATTCATAAAAATATTTGAAATATAATATTTAAGAAGTCTTTTATTATTTTTATATCAATATTAATTACACAAAATCATAAAGAAACTAAATTCACTTTGAAAAATAAAAGTTTTTATGAAACATCAACCTACTGACTTAGAATTTCCCAAAATAATTTTGATAGAATTTTTGGGGTTAAAATAGATTTATTATAAATTTTATTCGATTAAAACTTATTAAAACAAATAAAAAAATGATAACATATGAAAACATGTTAAAACTGAGAAAAATGGTTATGAAAATCTCCTTCTTCTAATAAAGGAGTAGCTAGGGGGACACTTGTCCACATCCTAGAGCTCCTCACAACTATTGTCCACATGTCAATCAATCATATTATAACCCGGTTTTAGTAACCCGACCCATTGACCCTCTTCGGATTTTTATAACCCACACAAAACAAACCTTTCATCTAAAAATCTCTCAATAGCTTTCTTAGGTTTTCATATCCAGTATCATATGCCGCCTTCTAACCCTAACAATCCATCTTCTTCCTTGCACATCCTCTCTAAAGTAATCGCTTCATCTTCGATCCGTGGTAATCTATTCTCGTCCAAACTATTCTTCTGACTTCAGTTCATCCAATCTATGCATTTTTCAGTATACTTTCATTTCTTTTTAATTGTTTTTGTCTGTTGCTTTATATGTATTTTGTTTTGTTCGCATCATAATACCGTCGATTTTTAAGTTTTTTATTTGATATGTTTTTTTAGGCTTCAATCTTTGACATTGTTGATTTAGTGTTGAAGTTCTTGGCATCAATTCCTTAAAGGTATGCACTTTTCAATACAATTATTATTCTTTGAATGGTTCTAACTTCTTTACGAAATAAATAAGTTGTTTTCTTTTCTTTTTTTTTTATCGGATTGTTATGTGTTTTATTTTAGGGTTATGGTTTGTAGATCTGTTTTCGTAGATTGTTATGTTTGTCCGATCTGTTTTAATAGATATAGTTATGGATTACGTGTAGTTTTTTAGTTTATCTGATTCTTATGTGAATTAGTTTAGTGTTTTGTTTTGTAGATCTGTTTTAGTAGATTGGTAATGATTTACGTATCTGGTTATGTTTTGCAGATCTTTTTTAGTAGATTGTTATGTTTTTTAGATCTATTTTAATACATGTAGTTTTGGATTATGTGTAGTCATTTAGTTTATCGGATTGTTATGTGTTTTACTTTAGTGTTATGTTTTAGATGATATGTTTTAGTAATTGTTATGTTTTTCAGATCTGGTAGGATTCCACTAAATATGCTTGCCATTCCAAAACCATAATTTTAATTGCATTTCTATGCATAATATTTTTAGGTACTCGCTTTGGCTGCATAACAAGCTTCTGCTACAACCAGATACAGTTTTTTTTTTTCAGGATGGCTTATCGAAAGGGAAACCAATTCTTTGTCGTTGTACATGACCCTTCTTCGTTTCAATTGGTAAGATTTATATGTTATTAATATTCAAATTTTTTATTACTTTAATTTATAGTTACAAAGTAAGGTAACCTTATTTAATTTACCAATTATTTGCAGCCCATTCCTAGATCAATGAACCACTTCTTCTGTGCAAACAACCTATATAACAAAAATGTTATCATTAGGACTGATGAAGGGCATGTTTGGTCCGTTCGTGTCAAAGCGGTTGATGATTCAATCTGTTTAAGCAATGGATGGTCTCGCGTTGTACGTGATTTATGCTATGGCATATTCTTTATTATTTTTTATTATATAGGCCATGCTACATTTATGATACGATACTACAATCATTGTCCGTCGAAACAATTATCAAACTCATTTTGCAAGCTGATTGATCATGAAATTGTTGGTCCATTGGTATGTGTTATTTTGTTTTATCTTATAACCTATTCCATTAACAATATTAATGTTTAAAAAAAAATCAGTTTAATTTGTGCTTACAGTAATTTAATTGTTTTTCAGGTTTTACCAATGTCATTCGCCGAAAGGTATTATGCCGAAGGTCTACCATCTAATCCTGTTAAGCTTTTTGTGTCTAATATCCATTAATGGGATGTGTCCCTCCAAAAAATTGGTACCAAGTACTGTTTTACTGTTGGCTGGGCGAAATTTATTGAGGATCTTCGTCTTGAAATTGGGGATTTTGTTTGTTTTGAGTTTAATGATATTACACGTTTCAATATTATCACATTTAGCAAGACTGGGCGGCAGATGCTTTTACACAAATTACTTACTGACGAAATATTATCTTCACAAAACATATCTGCTGCTGATAATTTGACATTGTATATTGAATCAGATTTTCCTACGTTTACTTCAACTGTCACTGATCAACTGGTACAGTTTCTTCTTTCTATCCAACATAAATTATATTATTCTATAATTTTAATCTCATTTGGTTTTACTTGTAGATAATACCAAATTAAGTTGCTCATATTGCTGGTTTAAATGAAGCGTTAAATGTTACAATTAAATTTGTCGATGGATTTTCTTGGACAAGGCCTGTCGTTATCAATTTCGATGGTACTTCTACCAGGTAATGTTATATTCTGATACAAACTTTATTTCATGTTCATTTTAGTATTTCTTATTTTACCCATCCGGACTTAAATTAATATTACTCTATAATTTGGTTAACAAGGTTTATTGTTGATGGATGGCGTTACTTGATTCAAGCCGAAGATATTTCAATAGGCGATGTTTGTGTCTTCAATTGGTGTGCAAATCAGCGTAAGCTTTTAGTTCATAAGGTTCCAACATCAGAGGTAATAAACTAGAGTATTTTATTTGTTATTGAACCGTTCTATGGATTTTGAATTTCCTTTATTTTTTTCAAGACTTATATTACGTAATCTCAAGTTTTATTTAAAATAAAGTTTTAATAAAGTATTATTTATTGGATGTTTTTTTAATTTATTATCTCCGAATATTATGCAATTATTTGTTTGACAATATACCTATTTAAATTTAAGTTTAATGTTATTTATTTGACAAACTTTATAGTTATGTTTTTTTTTATATCTGATTGCCTAATTTATAATATATAAAAATTAGTATTTGGGAACAAATTATTTTTAGTTATTTTAGAAGTCAAAGTTTAAAACTTACCTAAAAAAACAGCTTTGACCAATCTATATATTGAAAGTTCATTATTGTCACCTTATTATCAGTTTTACAATATATCTATACTATATTAATAAGCATATAGGAAGGGCAGAAATGGTCATTTGCCACTTTACAAGCCTTGAAAGCATGTTGTACAAGGCTCCATAAAAACTCTTAAACTTTTAAAGAGTACAAGATGTGATGAAACATGTACAAGACTATCATGCTTTAAAGAAAAAAGACACGGGATGGATACATTACACAATCTCAAGTTCTCAACCATCCAAATAGTACTCTACAAATCTAATGGTCAAAAATCCTAATCCGCACCACTCCCCCACCAACCAATCAACACCCTCCTACTACCTACATCTATGAGATTAAAATACCATCAAGATCTGTTACATCTTCATACACATAACTCAACCATCGAAGACCACCACCTTCTAAACTCTAATCTCACCGTCGTAAACCCGCCACCACTCACCATTGTTCTATATTACTATCTTCAGCCACCATCATCACCCTCCGAACCTCCATCTACCCATTAAATCTCCGCTATACAAACACCCAACCACCACTACACCGCTGCAATCACCCACCGTCTACCACCCTCTGGCCATCACCATCTAACCGTAACCCTGTAACTGACAACTCACCACCACCATTTAATCACCACACTTTGACACCATAACACCTACATCAACTAGCTACAATAACCGTAAACCACTGCCCCCGCTTCGAACCACCACCGAAATAACATCCGAAAACCCCCACCGTCATTTTCCCACATTTCCTTACACTTCCAACCATCGTGGCCATCATGTCCATTCCACAAACCACTCTTTACTCCCTTTCTATCTTCTCTTTGTTGCTTGATAAACGTCAGAGAGAAAGATAAAGGGAAAATAGGTTTAAACTATAGAGAGAGATCAAAGAAATTGGTTTTAAATGGTGGTGTGTATGTGGTTCTATAATCTCAGAGAATTAGAGAGAGAAGCAAAGGTGTATTGTATAGTTAGCTAGGGATTTAAAAAATTTCAGATAGTTCTTGTGATTGTGTAGGTTCATTGTGTAAAGATAAAGTTATTAAATAAAATATACAAAGTGTGTGTACGTATTTGCCTAAGAAATTAGATAAAATCTTTGAAGGCATCATTAAAAAAATACACAATCAGTAACTTTGATAGGAATGCTATAGCTTTGGAAGATGTGTTTCATATTTGTCAGGGAAAGCGAAGATAGAAAGCATATAACTTTGAAAGATGTGTGAAATTTGTGAGGGAAATGTTATAAAAGGGTGGTGATATTTAAACCCCCCAGTTTCTATTTAAACCCCCTCCAAGCGCCTCGCTTAGGCCTAAGCGAGGCGCTTGGAGGGGGTAATTTATTTTGGTAGTTTTTTGATGTTTTGAGTTGTTTTTTTTAATTTAATAATTATAAAAAGTTAAAAAAAAAATTAAAAAATAAAGTAATAACCCTCAACATTGTCAATGACTTAAACAAAGTAATAACCCTCAACATTGTCAATGACTTAAACTTGACATCATCAAAGGATATGTGTAAATTAGGTGTATGTCATCTTGATCAAAGTAGTCGTCTGATAACAACTGAAAAGTAGCCGGTGCAAGTTATGTTGTAGCTTCCAAAACACGACGTCATTGTAGCTAATATGTTATTATCTCTTCTCTTATTCTCTGTTTCTCTAGTTCTCGATGGATTATTGCTCTCATATCATGGATCAGAGAGATTTAAGCTAATTAAACTCATATCTCAAGCCGGTGCAAGTTATGTTGTAACAGTCAAGGTAGATCGTGGAAATCAATTACAGTTATTTGGAATGTTTCTGATCATTACAGTAACGAAATCATTCTCACATGAATATCCTTTGAAATCAATGGGAAGATAGATAAACAATCCTCATCCACAATGTTCTTACCTATAGCTACCAACGATGATTGCCAGTGAGATTGATAACTGGACAGGTTAGCCAGGTGTTTGTCAAAAAGGTAGAGCACACCACTAGAGCAAAAAGTTGTGTGTATTAGCAAAAAGTTGTCAAAAAACCTGCGTAAAGGACTAAAGCCACATATCTTGCCATTAATACCAACGATGATTGCCAGAGGGTATGTACAATGGTTTTATTTATATATAAAGAACATTAATCGGTTTTATTTAGCGTAAAAAGTTCATTGTACATATACCAGGCGCCTCGACTCTTGAGATGTTGCAGGTGTTTGAAAAGTTTGAACTGAAATTGAACTTTTCATGCAAGCAAGTAAAATTCAGTTGTTTTACTAATTTCATAGTCTTGATACTTTTAACAATCGGATCGGCGCTAAACAATAGAAAGTAATTACAAATATTGCTAGAGGGTCACTATTCATATATAAAGAACATTAATCGGTTTCATCTTTGTTTTCTTGAGTTCAACTTTCCATGATCTACCTTTATCATCTCAGAGAGATATCTGTTAACGATGGAAGGGAACCCGAAACAATAAAAAGTAATTACAAAGAAGATGATCAAAGATGCTACAACATAACTTGCACCGGCTTGAGATATGAGTTTAATTAGCTTGAATCTCTCTGATCCATGGTATCCGGTTGTTTTCAGGTTGTCTTCATCGTTGACCGCTATCTCTCGGATAACAACTGAAAAGTTGTCTCATTAATTCCAATTCCAATTCCACCGGTGCAATCAGAATCTGAAGAGAAGCTATCATCTCAGAGAGATATCTGTCAACGATGATGGCGCAGAGGTTAGTGGTAACTTTAAATTTTGAATGATCGTCGGTTTGCTCTCTATATACCAATCAACAGTAGCGATCAGAGAAAGATTTAGTTGAAAGTGGATACAATGGATCAGAGAGATTTAAGCTAATTAAACTCATATCTCAAGCCGGTGCAAGTTATGAAATGACACATGCAGAATGTAATGTCATGCACAATGTGATTTGTATTAATGGCAAAGTGATTTGTAAGGGAAGAAGAAGAGAATGTTATATATGTTTACCTTCCCATGGAAACTCTGAAGACCTTAACGGAGGTTTGCTAGAGGGTCATTGGTCTTCAGAGTTTCCAACCCCTAATACATTCATCAAAGGATATTCATGTGAGAATGATTTTGTACAGAATTCCTATGCAAGCAAGTCAAATTCAGTTGTTAGACCAACTTGAGATATGAGTTTTATTAACTTAAATCTCTCTGATCCATGATATGAGAGCATAAGAGAAGAGATAATAATATATGAGATTGATAACTGGACAGGTTAGCCAGGTGTTTGTCAAAAAGGTAGAGCACACCACTAGAGCAAAAAGTTGTGTGTATGAATAGTGACCCTCTGGCAAACCTGCCATTAATCGGTTTTATTTAGCGTAAAAAGTTCATTGTACATATACCTCCTTATTTAAAAACAAATCACATCATTGTAGAGGTTACTAGGTTACTCATTACCGTTGGACGTTGAAGGTAAACATGGACAGTGAGAAGTGAGATTGATAACTTCTTTATGGAAGTTGCTAAAATAGTTAAACAAAAGCTGAAATTGAACAGTTATTTGGCAACATACTTGAAATCAATGGGAAGATAAACAATCCTCATCCACAATGTTCTTACCTATGAGTTTAATTAGCTTGAATCTCTCTGATCCATGGTATCCACTTTCAGAATCTGAAGAGAAGCTATCATCTCAGAGAGAACCATGGTAGCAATCCAAATTTTCAATAATTTTGTCTTTTATGTTTACATCAACTCATTATATACAATCCATTCTTGGGGGTTTATAAACAAAGCGTCGACTTTGCCATTACGTTGCCTTTTTATAGTTCTTAAATTTTAGGATGGGGCTTGTAAAAATGTGTTAC
This sequence comes from Ambrosia trifida, assembly GCA_028751855.1. Classification (NCBI taxonomy): domain Eukaryota; kingdom Viridiplantae; phylum Streptophyta; class Magnoliopsida; order Asterales; family Asteraceae; genus Ambrosia; species Ambrosia trifida. The sequence continues at coordinate 54,655,678 of CM054128.1, read as the reverse complement.
ATGATTAAGAGTATCTAGATGTGAACAACATAACCACTAACCAAAACCGAATCGAAAACAAACACAACCTAACCTAATTCAACCAAAGACCAAATTAAATGAAAACCAATTAACTGAAAATCTGTTATCGGTGTTGTTTGTATAATTGTATTCTCAGTTAACCAAATTTAACTACACTAAACCATTCGTATTTTCATATATTTCTTACTCTTATAATCCATCTATGTACTTCTAAGAAAAAAATTAGTTCAAGTTTGGTTTTGGTTATTAACCGAACCAAAGAGAAGATAGATATTCTAATCGAATAATCCGAATCGAAATGAATCGCACACTCCGGACAGTGTCTGTGTTCCCCGCTGCATTGCGCGGGCACCCTTCTAGTATATATATATATATATATATATATATATATATATATATATATATATGGAATCTTAATAATGTTGACATTATTATTAGTTTGACAATTTCCAACTTTTGTTTAAATGCAATTCCCTAACTTATTCCATACCATAAATAATATTTATCTTATTAAAAATATAGTATTTCTTATATTATGTTTTATTTACATTATTAATGTATTTTCAATTCAATTCCCTAATTTATTCCATACTATAAATAGTATTTATCTTATTAAAAATGGTAGTAATAACTGAATTTATGTTTATCATTAACATATACTATTTTATGGTTATCATTAAAATATAATATTTTAATGATTAGGCAGTTATGTTTTTTTTTGAAATAAAGTTGTAATAAAATATTATTTATTGAATGTTTTTTTAATTTATTATCTCCGAATATTATGCAATTATGTGTTTGCCAATATATGTATTTAAACTTAATTATAATGTTATTTATTTGAAAAACTTTATATATATATATATATATATGTTTTTTTATATGTGATTGGCTAATTTATAATCTATAAAAATTAGTATTTTGGGAACAAATTATTTTTAGTTAATTTAGTAATGAAAGTTTAAAAATTACCTAAAAAACAGGTTGACCAATATATATATATATATATATATATATATATTGTGAGTTCACATATAATCACCTTATTATCAGTTGATACAATATATATATATATGGAAATGTTAATAATGTTGATATTATTATTAGTTTGACAATCTTCAGATTTTGTTTAAATGCAAATCCCTAATTTATGCCATACCATAAATAGTATGCATCTTAGTAAAAAATACCGTATTTCTTATAATATGTTTTATTTACGTTATTAATGCATTTTCAATTCAATTCCCTAATTTATTTCATACCATAAATAGTATTTATCTTATTAAAAATAGTAGTAATAACTGAATTTATGTTGATCATTACCATATAATATTTTATGGTAATCATTAAAATATTATATTTTAATGATTATGCAGGTACGTTTTTTTTATAAAAAATGTATAGTATCAATATAAACATTTATAAATTGTATATATGGAAATTCATTTATTTACCATCATTAAATAAAATATTTTACATCACAAAATTTAATAACACTTTAAAAAGTTTCCTTAAATATTTTTCCAAATTTTGTATTATATATACCATATATGTTAGATTGAAATTCCACACATCACTATTATTCTCATCACAATTCCAGCAATTCAAAGTAAGTTCACTTCATTCTCTATATTTTTATGTTTTTTTTAAGATTTTACACTGTTTTAACATTGTTATATTACTAAAACATTGGTATTGTCTTTATAAAATTTAGATTAATGGAACAAGCAGCAATCACCATGTTAAGTGACCTGAATGTCATGAGGGACAACGTGGTTTTGCGAGTTAGAGTTATAAGAGTTTGGCGACAACCAGATCGCAGAATACCTAATGAAGACTATTCGATCGAGATGATCCTAATTGATGAGCATGTAAGACATAGCTTATCTGTTTTTTTGTTTTATTTTTATTAATAATTTTTAAAATTTAAATACTTTTACAAAATTGCTAACGGTGTTTTATCTTTTACAGGGTAATAAGATCCAAGCCAATGTTTTTAAAGATGGTTCTTTAGGTTTGAAAAGTTTTGTGAAGAAAATGCATGTTTAACCATTACCAGTCCTGGTATTGGATACAATCCATCAAAATATAAATTTTCTGAAAACCCAAACAAAATCTGTTTCAACCCTAATACTCGTGTTTCAAAATGTGAAAACTTTGGAGGTCCCATGTATGGGTTCTGTTTTGTTCCTTTTCAGTCAATCATAGAAAATCAAATACCCGACAACATCACAATAGGTAAATATCATATCCTGTTTATCCGCAAGTATTATTAAGGTTGAAATATTTATATATCAAGTATGTGTAGAGGTTATTGGCCATGTGAAATGATTTTACAAGAACGAAGACAAGGATGTGACTGTTCAACCGAAAAAAAGATTTACAATGGAAGTTCAAAACCAGGAGTATGTTATCAAATACTGTAATTATTTATTAATTTTCTAATATATTTTTATATACATACTTTGAGTTTAAATATTTTATTTTTTACTGTTATCAGGGGTTTGTCCGTTTATGTTACCCTATGGGATGAGTATGCAAATCAAATGCAAAAGTTTGTGGTTGGGCATCCCAAAGAGGAGCACGTTATTGTTATTTTGCAGTTTGCGCGCTTGAAGTTCTTTAATGTTTATTCTATACCTTATGTCATTTTACTGTATATATATGTTACATTAGTCAAGTATGCATACATTGTCAGATGAATAAACATAAAAAAAAATATTGATGTTTAGACAAATAGTGAGCTCTCACTGTTTATATAAAAAAAACACAAAATGTTTTTTATAAATGTGTTTTGCTATATCGTTTATTTCTTACAAGCAACAAATGATATAATACAATGTATGTTTAGACAAGAAACATTTACAATTTATATATTATGTAACTTGAAAAAGAATGTAATGTCGTGAACTAATGTCTTTATTGTACCAGGAAAACCATATGTATCTAACTCTTTTGGAGGTGCTATAAGTAGACTGTTCATTAATGACGATATACACGACATTAATGATTATAAGTCAAGGTATTTTCAATTTTTCAATATATTTTATAGCTATTAATATACATTTTTTTATTACTCAATAATTGTTTATCCAATTCTTTACAGTTTGATTAAGGTCAACATTGATAATCCGTCTTCAATCCATCGTCCTTATGGTGTCTCAATGTTTGCTTCCACTGAGGAGGATTTCTTAAGAAACACTACTTTAAGTAGGATTGGCGATATTTGGGAGATACAAGAGGTTCGTTATATTTAAATTAAATTTGAGTGTTTTATACTTTACTCATTATATTATAAGTTTTAACAAATGGATTATTGTCTTTATTACAGGAACAACCTTTGGTTGTTTTGGGTACAATTAAGGCGCTTTGTAAAGAAGTTGGCTGGTACTATCTTGGTTGTCCCAAGTGTACAAAAAGGTTGCTAAAGAGTATATAATTAGGGAGAAAGATGATGGGACTGGAGATTTTGAGGAGGAGAAGATACATCAATGTGTGAACGTCAAGTGCAGCTCAAAGATTGTTGAGCCAGTTCCAAGGTAATTGCTTGGCTAAAAAATATAGTATAATATGTTTAAAATTAATCTTAAATATTTTTAACTTTTTTCAAAGTATAATGTTTATATTCTTAACTATGATTGATTTTTCTACTCTTTCATTTAATTGAGTCACATATACATCAGAAGCCACAGTTTATTGTTGAATCAGCAACACTTTGTAGCAGCTAAATGGTTATTTAAATATATTTTTATTTATTTTATTTATGAACAATCTATTCTTAACTAGGTACAAGGTCCAAGTTCGTGTTCAGGATACCAATGGTGCAGTATCCCTTACTTTGTTTCATCGTGATGCCTCTAAACTTATCAAAGAATCTGCTTCAGACTTGCTTACTCAAAATACTGTAATACACTTTAAATATATATTATCGTTGTTTATTTATTTACTTATCAAGTTTATATGTATACATTCCAAAATTGCAAACATAATTTTTATTTTGATATTGACATTTTGTATTACTAAGTATATATTTACTTTATTCACGTATTATGAAATACATGATAGCTACTTGTCTACATAAGTATATGTTTTTATAATTATGATTTACCCTTTTTTCCAGGTTGGTGAGACGGTTAAATATTCCGACGAGATCGATTGTTTGTTGGAGAAGGAAGTTGCTTTCAAGATCGAAGTGTCCGACTTCAATTTGAAAAATAAGTATGAAGTTTATGGAATATCCAAGTTAACACAAGATTCGTACATAATTTCAGAGCTAAAGAAAAAACTAAACATTGGCCAGGTATTAATTGTTGTTGTATACTTTGATTGTATTAACATAAATAATTTTTCTTTACATTTTCTTTTTTTTATAATAAATTACTTACAAAACTTTTTCTAGGCTACTGACTCTGAATCAATTGGTATGTCTTCGCTTTTTGTGGATACTCAAAAGGTAACATCTCAATATTTCCTGTTGGGTTTTTATTATATATATATATATATGTATATTTTGTCATTAGATAAACTAGAATGCAATATACACAACATAAACAAATTATTTATACTCATGTTGGACAAACCAAAAAATCATATACATGCATATAGTTTCAACAGCTACATACATAACTGCACATTTGTGCTGTTCAATCACCCATGTCAATCAAACTAAACAAAATCGAGGTCCAAAATGCTTATATATCAAAGCATATACTAAATATGTAACTAATAAGGTTTTCGTAACAAAGTAATAGACTAGAAACTGAAACTAATAAATAAACTTTTACGCATTTTCAGGAAACATTTTCTGGTACCGGCGACAATGTGACTCTAGTGTCAAATGCTGTTAATGACGGTTTAAAAGATGATGTTTTGCTGGAAATAAATCTTCATTAACCATTATAAAGCGAAAGTTGGTTGATGTTTATGATGCGGAAGAAAGCCCCATGTTGTCTACAAGTAATGTCCAGGTTGCTTCTCAAGATGACAAAGGAAAATTCATTGAAGACACCACTCTTCTCATCCCAAAGATTGAGAAGTAATCTTTATTGAACGTGTAACACCCCAACCGATGGCGGAATCATCGAGGTGCCACGTAATGACGATTGTTCAAAAGCTCATGGTACTAAAATGTAAATATATAATTATTGAATATTATTTTACAACATGTGAAATTAAATACAAGACAACAAAAATAAAGATAATTGATTGATTTAATCTAAGTCCAAAGTCCTATGTGAAGCGTCAAGCAGCTTATCCTAAAACATGCACGAAAATAATTTTGTCAACATATGATGTTGGTGAGTACTACTTAGTTTTGTACATATAGTATAAGTTTGAAAAAGTAGTACAATTCATGTGTCTAGCATCACCAAGGCATTATGTAAACACGCAAGTAACCAAACAAGACAAGATCAAATGTAAAGTTTGTACCATGAAATTGATAATGAGCACCTCAACACGTGTCAAGTCTAAAAGAGCACCATAACATAAGTTATGTCTAAATGAGCACCGTAACATAAGTTACGTCTGTATGTAAAGAGCGCCATAACATAAGTTATGTCTAGATGTATGATTTTGTATGTAAGCTACGTTCATGTTCAAACATAAGCACAAAGATAATCAAGACACGTATATGAATTGTAAATGAATAAAAATGTATGTGTAAATGAGTATGAAAGTTTTGTATACTTGTGCATGAATCACCCTAAAAGTTGTAAAAGCGTAAAAGGGGATAAGTAATACTCACCTTAGCACGGTGGTAAGTCTTGGAATTGAACAAGTGTAAACCAACGTTTGTCAAGTATCACCCTATGTATAAGGTAACAAATAAGTCTAAGTTTATCTAATCTATAAGTATTTTCTAGGGCTTCGAATTGGGGATAAACGTTTATTTGATTAATAAACAAATTGTTTATTAAATATAAGAAATTTAATAAATAAATAAATAAAAGTCTCTTTGTAAAATTTTAAGATGAGTATAGTCACAACATAAAGTTTTGAGTATGAAAATAATTTTTATAAAATTATTTTCTTGAAAATAGAATATTTAATCTAATTATTTCAAATTGTCAAAATATGACTTTAATATCTAAAAATATTAAAATTAAAGAATTTCTGAATTAAAAATTGTATTTCAGTTGTAGATAGTTATAAATAATTTATATAAAATTTTGGTGCAAAAATATTGAAAAATGAATTTATTATGATTTATTTATGATTAAAACTAACAAAAATTAATTAAAAAAATAAAATGTACGGTTTTTCTGAATTAAACATAATTTCTGAAATGTTTATTGTCATAAAAGTTTAGTATAATTTTTGTGGAATTTTATAAAATCGTTTAGATATTTTTATTGAATTTTATAATTTTAAATGAATAAACTTGTAATATTTATAATATATATTAAATAAATTATCTTTGAAAAACTAAAAATTGGACAGCAAAGTTTATCATTGGAATAACATAAAATAAATTTTGTAGAATTTATAAAATAGTTTTAGTATTTTAAAACGATTTTTAAAAGAAAATAACAAAAATATAAAGAATAGAGTTTTAAAAGAAAAAGGTTGTTGTTGGTGGGGATCGAACCCTGGTCTGATCCTGTGACACCCGGCATGTTCGGCTTAAACATATTAGTAACATCTAAGTCTACCTTAGCGAGAAACGTTTATAAACAAACTTAACTGGGTTAGTTGAGTTGGGTCAAGTTAGGATTGTCCAGGGTACAATGATCTGGAGGATCATTGGGAGTCGTTTTGGTAATACACTAGTACCGGGTTCCGTTGTTGGTGACATTACATGAACTAATTAAGTATATGTGTAGATTATGGGTTGTGTGGTGGATTATATACATAAATATGTTTATATGATGTGTAAATGATTATCTGTGCCTAAATGGGTTAAATATGGACTAAGGATGCATGCTTATGTGTTAGGATGTGTTAGAATGCGTTAAACACGACAAACTGGAAAACTAGTTAAAAAGGGATTCTGGTTCGACCACTTCGAGTGGTCGAAGGAGAAGAAAAGTGCCTGGTTCGACCCATGCAAGTGGGCGAACCAGGGAAGTGGAAATTGAGAAATTTCCTTCGACCAAACAGGGCTCATTCGACCCTGTGAAAGGGGCGAAGGAGACTACATTCGACCAATGAGTTGGTGCGAAGGAAGACTAGTATAAATACCAACCTTTGTCATTTTTCATCATTTCACAAACCCTAACCGTCCCAAAACGCTCTCAAACGATCTTAAACACTAAGGAAGGAGTTTTTGCTCTTCTTTTTCATAATCTAACCTATCTACAACATCTAAACAAGAATCCAAGGTGTGTTCATAATCCTAAATCTTTTAAAAGCATTTTAATTCGTTTTCATCTAACCCAAATTGTCCGGATCTGTTCTAAGGGTGTTTTTATGATTAACAACCTTTTAAACATCTTTCTAAATCAAAACATGATCATTTAACATAGGTTTTCATAATGAATAACATGTGTAAATTGTGTGTTATGTGGTGTTATGTGTTGTTCACTGATTTGCTGCTATATCTATGATAGAAACATGATGTAGGATTGTTGTTAATAAGGGAATATTGTTGTCTAGGGTTAGGATTGGATATATTGATATTTGGGGGTTTTATTGGATTAATACTTGATGTATGAATATTTATGATCAATAGAATGAATAAGAAAGATCGGATAATCGACAAACTGAGTATTTTAAGCTAACCATGAATCGATTTCAAAAGTTTCCAAATTGGGTAAATAATTCATGCATGAAAGTGATGTTTCCATAATCTTTACCATTTTGGGAAAGGGCTGAAACGGACGTATTATCGGGGGAAATCGATGGGGTTTTGTAGGGATAAGTTATTCATGCTTGACTGCTGTGTTTGATGATGTTTAGGGTCGTTTTGAATGTGTTTAAAGCGTTTTTAGGAAAAATTATACAACAGGGGCGAACCTGGCCTCCTTCGACCAGTCGATGGTGCGAAGGAGGGATCCAGGGTCGAACCTGGCTTTTTATTGTACGAATGTGATAAAACGGGCGAAGGAAGCATCAAACGGTCGAACGAGATGTAAAAGGGTGCGAAGGAGACTTAAAACTGACTGGTTCGACCGTTCTGATGCAGAAATGAGATTTTTGATACAAACTAAGTGTTTTATGATTAAACCTTGTGTGTAATCTATGTGTACTTGATTAGTTAGGGTAATGGGTCACCAACGGGATGTCGGGTCGGTCTAGTGTGTCGATTAAACATTTAAACACGTTTTAAAACATACTTGGTTACGATCTGGACAATCAGGGACTAGATAACCTTATGGTTATTAGTCTGAACACTTATGTGAACATTTTGATAGATCTCCGGTAGAGGGATTATCAAGGGCTAAACATCTTTACTTATATTTGAAGAACGCAACTTAAGGTGAGTTCACGGCCCCACTTTTACTGCTTTAACTTTTGGGGGAGAAAACATGCACTAAACGGTTTTGGTAACTTATGTCATACTATGGTTTTAACTTTATATTGCTATACGATCTTTTGGAAAGTCCCGGGGGAAACCATGAATGTGTGGCTTTGCACAACGGGGGAAATGTGGATAGATCTGTTGGGCGTGACCTGCCCCACTCGTCGGCTTGGAGGGCCGGGCGGGTGCATATTGTCTCGAACAGGTACATTGGTATCATGCTGAACATACGGGCTGCTTAAACATGTTGAACATTGATAAACGTGTCTAGTAATGGTTTCCAATCGTAGTAGTAATGAAACATACGCCTAGCTAGCGTACTTGGTAACATTGATATAGTATGGACATTTATGTAACCAAATGCACAATGTACTAGAACTGTATTGTAAAATTGTGAACTTGTATGTGTATTTTGTATAAATGTACATGTAACACCCCAAAAGTGAATAAGACAAAAAGGGGATAGGAAATACTCACTTTCGCTGAATGACTAGATGACTAAGCGAGCGTGAAAATGCGAGCAATCCAAAGATTCAACAACGAAACTAGTCTAATTTTATAGAAAAGAAACCGAATAGGAAAAAATATCAAGCTTCCAATTCGCCAATTACAAGAGCTTATAATCAAAGCTTCAAATGTAGAAGTAATATACTCTAGAAGAAAGGTATGAGGGAGAGTTTAATCAAATTGAAACAATCGATTTAGAGGTGCAAAGTTTAATGGGTCATAGGTGGGTTTTTATACTAGTTTTGGATTAAATTAGGCTTTAAAATTGGTCAACACAATAAAGTAAGGTTTTAAGATGAATTGACTATTTGACTAGGACTTTGACTAGGATTTTGACTGAGACTTTGACTAGGACTTTGACTTGAACTTTGACTAATTAACTGTCTTAGCGGACCGCGGGAGCTAAAAATAATAATTTTTCTAATTTAATCAATTTTAAGTTATAGACTTGTTTCCTTCTGTTTCTAAGTTGTTTTAGGACCGAAAATTAAGGGCTTTGAGTATCAAGGTCTGAAACATACGTGCTCGGGTGTAGATGTGAGTATAAAACGTGCATACTTTTACTTATAAAAATTATAAGTTTTATTAAATTGTGAATTTTGGTCCTATTAGAATACGAGGGTTAAAAATGAAAATTTTGAAATAGTTAAGGAAACAATTATGCACATTTATGAAAAGTGAAGGGTGTAGGTTGTCACAAAGATGATTTTTTGAAGATGTTTGAAGAATTTCACGCTTTGGGGACTATTAGCAAAGAATGTAGTACTTCATTCATTACTCTTATTGCTAAAACAAAGACTCCGGTGGGTTTGAGTGACTACAGGCCGATTAATTTAGTTGGGGTTATTAGCAAAATAATCTCAAAGGTGATTGCTAGCAGAATCAAGAAGTTTATTGGGGAGGTTACCTCAGATTCCCAATCTGCTTTTCTTAAAGAGAGGTTTATTTTGGACGGTCCTATTGTCCTTAACGAGCTTATTGGGTGGTTAAAAAAGAAAGGGAAAAAATCTTTCATTATGAAAATTGATTTTGAAAAGGCATACGACAATGTTAGTTGGGAGTTTTTGTTGTCTATTATGGGTCAAATGGGGTTCCCGGGGAAGTGGCGTCTTTGGGTTAAGGGATCTTGAAATCGGCTAGATCAGTAGTGCTCGTTAATGGGTCTCCAACGTTTGAGTTTCAATGTCAAAAAGGGCTTAGACAAGGAGACCCTTTGTCGTCGTTCTTGTTTCTCATTGTCGTGGAGGCGTTGTCGGGTATGGTTAATAGTGCATGTAGATTGGGAGAATTTGAAGGTATTAAGTTGTCTAATGATGGGCCAAATGTCTCTCACATGTTATATGCGGATGACGCTTTGATTATGGGGGTTTGGAGCAAAGAAAATGTTATTAAAATAAATCAGCTTTTGAGGATCTTTTACATGTGTTCGGGCCTCATGTAACACCCCAACCGATGGCGGAAACATCGAGTTGTCACGTAGTGATGATTGTTCAATATCTCATGGACTAGAAATGTAAATTTTGATACATTAAATGGAATAGTTTATTACATTGAAAGAAATACAGCAATTGAAACTAGCAATCTAAACTAAAGTACAGTGAATCTCAATCTAAGCCTAAGTTCCAAAAGCTTAGAAGTGATCTCATAAGAACCTGAAACATGTACGAAAATAATTTGGTCAATACAAAAATGTATTGGTGAGCATACCCTCATTGAATACATATAATAGAAAAGTGTTTCGCAATTTATGTGCTATGATATTGTAATATGTAAAAGGGTCAAAATCAAGCCTCTTATCTGTCACACCACGACAATGGCGGAAACACGTGGCGCGACGGTTCAAGAGCATAAAGTCAAGGTTAATGCTAAACACAAGTAATTTAAGGAAATGGGTCATTTATTAAGGCGTCAAATCTTGTTCAAAATATTACATAAAAGTAAATTGTTTTTAAGACAACATAGAGGTTTCTCAAATACATCCCAAAGCCTTGGGAAATAAAGGTGAAACCCCGCAAAATGTTTAACGCCGCATCGGAGGATTCCACGACCCAGCTTGCCCCGGTTCGCCTTCATCTAATTACCGGAAAGATATGTTTAAAATTTCGTCAATATAAATATATTGGTGAGTTCACAGGTTTTCAGTTTCCAAAACTTGAATACTTGGGAAATACCATGTTATGACAACATATAGGAGTTGCAAATTCCTATAATTCTACTTGAGACTATAATCAAACCAAGACATATAATAATTGTGCCCCGCTCCAAGTCGTTACTCGGTATCCCACGACTTAAGTTCAGAATATATGCACCCCAGGCATACACTAATGCATAATCGACGCTATCGATTAGGGGTGGGCCTTGTCAGGCACCAATAGTACTATTCAAATTTTCCACCGGTTTCATTTCCCTGAACAAATGATTATAGAGGCGAGGACTCAACCCCGAGTGGCGGTCACACATCAAGTAATAAATCCGTCAAACATTTTCCCTAACATATCTTTCCCCCGAAAAACGTAAAAATAGTTTAAAATGGGGCCGTGAAACTCACCTGAAACACTGTCTGGCTCACTAAGCAGATAGCAAAGAGGGTCTCGCACCTACAAACGTCCTAGACGTATAAGTCACTATTCCTATAGTGCATGTGCCTTGGCAAGTTGTACACCCAACTCCCGACCACAAGTTATTCCAAATCCCGTTTAATTAAGCGCGTATCCTAGGTTTCGTTGGCGTTAGATTACCCTTTGTGTTACAAGTTATATATTACTCTTGTTAATATTTCCTTAACTTGTACCTTATTATCATCGACTCGACTTCACTTAACATATAACTATTTTCCCATTTAAATAATTATACTAAGATCGCATCGCTCGATATAATATATATTTCAACACTCGACCCGACTCACTTTGCCGCACATTTGTTTTCCCATTTAAACAAATATGCTAAGATCTTGTCGTTCGATTGTATATTCTTAACACCCGATTCAACTCACCATACCGTATATTTATTTTCCCATTCAAATAAATATACTAGGATCTTGTCGGCACAGCATACACATATATATATCTTTGTCTACTTGTCGCGGCTTTCCTTCCCACATATCTACTTTCCCATTAAGTAGATATACTAGAATTTTTCCGAGACGAGTGTACATATATAAATGTGTAATTTTTCTTGTTAAGTATATACGTTTGTTTAACGTCTTACGTTATGTTTTTCTCCCACGAATAATTCCTTCAACACTTAGGAAAGTGTCTATTAGTTTTCACCCATGATGTATATATATTTTACTTCCTAAAAATATATATTTTCTTATCTTGCCGCAATGGCATTTTTCTCATGTTTTGTCCGTGTACGGTTCGTTAACCGCGTCTTAGTTCGATATCTTAGCTCGAATGGTTAATTTCTCCAAGTTTTTCCCAACATGTGTTTTATAGAAATATTATTCATATTTCTTCCTCCTAACACAAGTTACTTGGAAGGTTTAAAATACTTATGTATTTTTAACCCAACTTGTTAACTTAACTACAAAAATGTTTCCAACACTTTTATATTCCCATTTATATAAAAGTATTCATTTTTGTATAAGTTTCTCAAGTTTGTTTAATATTTTTATAAAATCTCCATTTTATAAAAATCCTTATGTTAATACAATCCATATTTTTATAACTTTCAAAAATATACTTTTATACAAAAATACCCAAGTATATCTACTAGTATTTACCAAAATCATCCTTAGAAATTTATTACTTACTCTTTTGACACCAAACTTTCCATCCTTGCATTTTTGGACTAATAGTTTCTAAAATATCCATTTTAGTCCTCTAACTTTCAAAGTTACAATATTAGTCCCTCAACTTTCAAATGTTGCATTTTTCCACTCTAACTTCCAAAGTTAACATTTTTCACTCAAAATAGTAGACTTTGAAGATCCATCTTTTTATTGGTAAGTTATTTTTGTATCAAAACACTTTTATTAGTCTTATATTCCATATATAAGACTACTTGTATGTGTGTTTTATGTATTTGCCCATGATATCAAAATATCATTCTTCTAAGTAAGTAAACTTTAATTTTTCATCTTATTTATTCTTGAACTTCTAACATGTTCCATCATTTATTATGTCTTAGATGATCATATAAAGGTGATTAAAGTTACTTCTTAACACATTCAAGTTTATTCCATGAATCTTAGTCAAATCATCATCCTACTTAGTGTATGTGTAGATTTTATACATTTTCAAGAACACTACTTTATCATCATCCAATCCATGATTTATTTACATATCTTTAATCATCTATTTTACTCATATAAAACCTATTAAAGATTATGTTTCAACCCACCTTTTAAAACCTTCATGTACAACTTGCTTCTAAGAACACCTACATGAATAATAATAATCAAAAACAAGGTTAAGAAGCTTACTACTAGCACAAGGCTAGGGAAGACAAAACCTTGGATTTTGAGAGGGGTCTAGTGTGTTCTTCCTTAATGGTTAAGCTCCAAGCTTGAAACACACAATAGGGGTTTGGATGATGGATTGTTTTGAGTGATTTGAAGATGTAAAAACTTGAAAGAAGAGTGTATATGGGGGAGGGGAAACCCACGGCTCCAAGAAGAAAGAAGAAGGAGAGTTTTGCTTTGTTAGTTCTAATGGCTAACACATGTTATATAATCTTATCACATGTAATCTTTCATGGATTTTGTGATCATTACTAAAGATTCAAGAGATTTAAGAAGTACACAAGTGATCTTGGAGGGATGTGTGAGTGTGTGTGTAGCCGTGTATATGTATGTAGGAGTAGGAGGTTTCTTGCAAATCTTGCTAAGTCTTGTAATCCTTCATAATCTTTATATAAGATCTCTTACAAGCATGTGCATACTCTTAGGCCATGATTACTTGCAATGTCTTGGCTTATTAGGGCCTAAGGGCCGAAAATTTGTAAGGGAGGGGACAAGAGAGTGTTTACTTTTGTACTTCATGCCTTACACCTTTTGTCTTATGCATGGCATGCCTTATTATCCAAGGTGTAGGTGATTATTATTAAACACATGCATGGACACCATGAGGCCATCTAGGCCGGCCCTTGGATGGGTTTAGGTGGGGTCCACAACTTCAAATATTTACCCAATACTTGTTATGTTTAATTCCTCGTCGTTCGGGTGTCGTTCGGGTATTCTTCGGGATTTAATTACGCGTTATTCGGACATTAAAAATACCTTTAATAACCCTTAAATATAGTCTAATTTAAGCGTTGATTGGTTATTTAGGCTTTTGCCGGGTGAAATTATGAGTTATACGCGTATCGGGTGCGGTACGCGCATTTTATTCGTTACCGGGAGATTTGTACAAGACGTTTCCATTTATGGTTTTGGAGTTCCGAAACTCATTATATTTTATGAAACTACCCTTTATTTTATATCCTGGGTGTCCGGGATCCTTTTCGTTTATTTAATTATTACCGGGTAATTGCCAACGTCCATACCGGATAGTTCATTCGCACATGATCCAATCATGTTTTACCATTAAACGTACGCATTCTTATGCATTATTTGGAAATTGCTACCTCTTAAGGCCTTGATAATTAAATCACACATAATTGCATTTAATTACATTAATCATATATTAATTAATTTGTACGGAATTACCTTATTTTTGCCGGTTGTTACATTCTCCCCCCGTTAAGAGAATTCCGTCCCGGAATTCACTTCGAGTTCTCCGGTACAGGTGTCTTCTCGAATAGGGCGGGGTATTTTTGCTTCATCCGGTCCAGCCTTTCCCACGTGAACTCCGGTCCACGCTTGGCATTCCAGCGCACTTTGACCAATCTGATCTTGCTGCGCCTTAGTTTTTGGACCTTCCAATCAGTTACCTCGATTGGTTCTTCAACAAAATGTAACTTGTCGTCAATTTGAATTTCGTCTGCTGGAATGATGAGAGTTTCGTCGGATAGGCACTTTTTCAAATTTGACACGTGAAACGTGTCGTGTATTCCACTAAGCTCTTGAGGCAACTTGAGCTTGTATGCCACTGTGCCTACCCTGGACAAGACTTCAAACGGTCCAATATATCGTGGGTTCAGCTTTCCGCGCTTTCCAAAGCACGCGACACCTTTCCAAGGTGACACTTTTAGTAGGACCCTGTCTCCGACTTGAAACTCTAAAGCCTTTCGCCTCATATCAGCATAGCTTTTCTGGCGGTCCCGGGCCGCTTTGAGGCGTTCCTTTATCAAAAAGACCTTGTCCGTGGTCTCTTGAACAATTTCGGGTCCGGTGAGTTGTTTTTCTCCAACTTCCGCCCAACATAACGACGATCGACACTTGCGTCCATATAGAGCTTCAAACGGTGCGGCTTGAATGCTCGTATGATAACTGTTGTTGTAAGAAAACTCCACCAATGGCAAGTGTGTATCCCAGTTACCTCCGAAATCAATCGCGCATGCCCGTAACATATCCTCCAAGGTCTGGATGGTTCGTTCACTTTGACCATCCGTTTGGGGGTGATATGCGGTACTCATGTCGAGGCGAGTACCGAGGGCTTCATTTAAACTTTCCCAAAATCTTGAAGTGAAACGACTATCTCGATCAGAGATGATGGAAACAGGTACACCGTGTTTAGACACCACTTCCTTAATGTACAAACGGGTCAGTTTCTCCAACCTGTCCGTTTCGCGAATCGGAAGGAAGTGTGCAGATTTTGTCAATCGATCTACGATTACCCAGATCATGTCATGGCCGCTTGTCGTCTTGGGTAACTTGGTGATGAAATCCATGGTGATTCGTTCCCATTTCCATTCCGGTATTTCCGGTTGCTGGAGCAGACCGGAAGGTCTCTGATGCTCAGCCTTGACCTTTGCGCAAGTCAAACATCGCGCAACATATGCTGCTATATCTCTTTTGAAATTCGGCCACCAATAAAGTTCCTTCAAATCGTGGAACATCTTGTCTGCACCAGGGTGAACCGAATATCTAGAACTGTGAGCTTCGGCCAACACTAGCTCACGCAATCCCCCGTATACTGGAACCCAAATTCTATTCATGAAATACAATGTCTGGTCCGCCTTTGGTTCCAGTGAATCAACCATCTTTCGTAATCTTTCACCTTTGACATTCTCAGGTTTAAGGGCGTTAACTTGAGCTTCACGAATTCATTCAGTCAGATTCGTGTGGATAGTCAAACCCAAAGCTCGGACACGCAATGGTTTAACCCGTTCCTTGCGACTCAAGGCGTCGGCCACAACGTTCGCCTTACCGGGATGGTACTTGATTTCACAATCGTAATCGTTTAATAATTCGACCCATCGCCGTTGTCGCATGTTTAAATCCTTCTGATCAAAGATGTGTTGCAAACTCTTATGATCAGTGAAAATCGTGCACTTGGTTCCGTACAAATAGTGCCTCCATATCTTGAGAGCGAACACCACTGCACCTAATTCCAAATCGTGTGTAGTGTAGTTCTTCTCATGGATTTTCAGTTGCCTGGAAGCATATGCTATTACTTTTTCTCGTTGCATTAGTACACAACCCAAGCCTTGATGTGAGGCATCACAGTAAACCACAAAGTCTTCCGTACCATCTGGAAGTGATAGTATCGGAGCGCCACATAACTTGTCTTTTAGTAATTGGAATGCTGCCTCTTGCTTTTCTGTCCACTCGAATTTCTTATCCTTTTGGGTTAACATGGTTAAAGCTTGTGCTATCTTTGAGAAGTTCTCGATGAACCTTCTGTAATAACCCGCAAGGCCAAGAAATTGTCGTACTTCGGTAGGAGTTCGAGCGGCTTCCCAATTTTTAATTGCCTCGATCTTGGCGGGATCGACGTGTATGCCCTTCTCGTTTACCACGTGGCCTAGAAAGTGAACTTCCCGAATCCAAAAGTCACATTTTGAGAATTTAGCATAGAGCTTCTCTTTGCGTAGTACTTCAAGAATTAATCAAAGGTGATTCTCGTGGTCTTCTTTGGTGCGCGAATAGATCAAAATATCGTCAATGAAAACAATGCCGAATTTATCCAGGTATGGCTTACACACGCGGTTCATTAGGTCCATAAAAACCGCTGGTGCGTTGGTTAAGCCGAACGGCATTACCAAAAATTCATAGTGCCCATATAGGGTCCTGAAGGCCGTTTTTGGTACATCCTCTTCTTGTATACGCAACTGGTGATAGCCGGACCTCAGATCGATTTTGGAGTAATAGCTAGATCCTTGGAGCTGATCAAATAAATCGTCGATCCTGGGGAGAGGATAGCGATTCTTGATGGTTAGCTTGTTCAGTTCTCGATAGTCGATGCACATGCGAAATGTGCCATCCTTCTTCTTTACGAATAAGACGGGAGCTCCCCAAGGTGAGAAACTCGGTCTTATAAAACCTTTGTCCAACAATTCTTGTAGCTGGCTGGACAGTTCCTGCATCTCTGATGGAGCTAGGCGGTATGGCGATCGCGCCACAGGAGCTGCTCCAGGAACGAGGTCGATGCGGAACTCGACTTGTCGAGGTGGCGGCAACCCCGGCAAATCTTCTGGGAATACATCCGGAAAATCTCTAGCTACTGGAATGTCTTCCAACTTTCGCTCGTCGGCCTTCTTGTCCACTACGTGTGCCAAGAATGCGACAAGCCCTTTTCTTAGACACTTACGAGCCTTCATGCTTGAAATAATCCTTAGCGGCGTTCCGTGCCTTTCCCCTTGAATTGAGAGAGTTTCACCGCTTGCGAGGGGGACTTGAATGACTTTATCGTTGCAAATCACGACGGCATGGTGCGCGGACAACCAGTCCATGCCGACAACTATGTCAAAACTTCCCAACACAAATGGCAAAAGATCAATCCCAAACTCGTGCCCACAGAGTTCTAATTTACAATCCCTCGCTACTTCTCTCGTTTCAATAGTTTTACCATTAGCCAGTTCTATGGAGTATGGTGTATCTAGTTTACTAGTTTTTAATCCAAGTAGTCTTTTAAACTCAATGGATACGAAGCTAAAGTCAGCACCGGTATCAAATAATACAGAGGCATAATGACCATTAAGAGGAAACGTACCAGTGACCACGTTGGGGTCTTGTCGTGCATCACCGGCTCCAATCACAAATGCCCGCTCGCGGGCCTGGTTGTTGATCTTGGGGCAATCCTTTTTCCAATGGTCCAGCGACCCGCATGCGAAGCATGGTCTAGCCCCTCCGTTCTTCGGTGCTCCGGAACGGCAGTCCTCAGTCTTGTGCCCTGTGCGGTGGCACTTTCCACAAGTTAATCCATTATTCCTTCCCTGATTACCCTGTTTGTTACCATTACCACGTCCCGTGGCAACATATCCTTTCCCTTTCTTGTTTGAGCTACCCGACGCTCTGTCCCTCTTCCCTTCATCCCGTTTCCTTTTCCCAAATCTTGGCTTGTTCCCCTGATCGTTTGACACAACTGCTGAGCTCGTCCCCTGATTCTTGGCTTCTACACTGCTGGCCTCAGAAATTTTCAGTCCCGAAACTTGTCGGATCAGTGTGCCCATGCGAATAGCATCTTCGGTGAGGCTTAGCGCAAGGTCAATAGCTGCGCGCATGGTCGTAGGTTTGGAAGCAGTGACCATGCTGCGTATTTGCGGTGCTAATCCGAACAAATAACCCTCTATCTTGTTGTTTTCAGGGGTGACCAACCGTGGCACTAGCCTGGCGAGATCATGGAATCGGGACGTGTAGCCAGTCACGTCTGCTCCTATCATAGTAAGGTTCCAGAATTCAGTTTCCAGTTTCTGAACCTCGCTTGCCGGGCGGTATTCGGCAATCATGAGTTCTTTCAGTTCCGCCCATGACAGGGAGTAAGCAGTATCGTCACCCAATGACTGTACTTGTCCATTCCACCACGTTAGTGCTTGGTCCAAGAACAAGTTTGTGGAGTACATGACCGACTGACGAGGGGTACACCCACTGATACGGATGACTGCCTCGGTCTTTTCAAACCACTTGACCAGGCCAACAGATCCTTCTGTGCCGTTGAAGTTGATCGGCTTGCAGTCTAAGAAGGCTTTGAAGGTGCAGCCACGCTCTCGTGAGGCCGTTTCTGCATTAATAAAGTTGTATGTTATTACGGGATAGGAGTTTTAGGATATTCTCCCATCGCTTTTTCAATTATTTTTAAACCTTCTTACCATTGGGGGATGGTTCTCATCGGTCGCTTCCAGTTAAGTCACGTGACCGTTCGGAGCGAGCGGCTTCGTGCTCCGTGATCGCTCGGGCTATGCGCTCCGAGATCATGGTCTCAAGTTCAGCTGGTGTAGCGGGCAGTCCGTCTGCGCCGCTGTTGCTTCTGGTGGCTGGTGCCATTTCTCTTCAATAATAATTATCAAAGGTTAATTTGGCAAGCATTTATACAATATAAAGCATACATAACAACCAGAATATGAACACAATAATCAATACCATGTCATCACACAACATACCAACACATCATACAGAATAAATAGTAATCAACACAACATCACCACACAATCACACAAATCACAATATATGGAGTAAGCAATAATAATCATAGACAACAACATATTTCACCATAATAATAATAAGATTTTTCATTAATTTCAATAGTACGAGTACAATGCTTGTTCATAATAACAAAATAGGAAATACATCCTTCTTACAATACATTGTTTTGAAATAAATAAAACATCCTATCATGTGCCGTCGTACCCGTACGGCTAGGCAAAATGCAGACGAGTGTCATAACCCGTGCTATACTACCATACTGCTGCTACTATATACATAAGCAGGTGATTCTTCCGTGTGTCCCTGATGCATCCCTACTGTGGCGGTGGCGGCGGAAACTGGTACTGTGGTGCATGCATACTGATCGTCATGCTAATCGCCATGATGCGCTCATATAAGAACTGCCGATGCGCAAAATGCGCATCACCTGTAATACCACACTGTGCGTCCATGCTCAGTAACTCTTCCGCATAGTGCGCCAAAGCATCTCGTGCATCAATCATCCGCGTCCACATCAGACGGGTCTGCTGCTCTACCTGTGTCACGGTGCGCTGCACCGTGTCAGCGAGAGTCTGGAAGTCTCGCTCTAGGGAGATAGCAGTGGACCATGCTGGTCCGGATAGGGGTGTCATCCTAGGTGGCTGGGATGGTCCGGGTATATCTGGGTGAACTGACGGGAATGGGCCAAAGGGGGCTGGTATCGGTATGTGTGGAAGCAACGGGGCAAAACCCTGTGGTCTGGGGGTAAAGTGAGGTGGCATCATGTAGGGGTCCCCTGCACCCAGAGGATACGGTGCAGGTGGCATGCTGGGCAGGGTGGGGATCGGTAGTGTCATGGCTACTGTGGGTGGTGGTACAGGCTCGGCCAATGGGGCTACAAGAGGCTCTGAAACAGTGGCCCACTCTGGGGTGGATACCACTACAGTGGGGGTAGGAGGGCTCGCGGTGGCGAAGGCTGCCATACCTGCCCTGCGTAGCTCAGAGCTACCGGTGGGGCTACCCTCAAGAATATGTGATGCTATGGCTGGCCCCTCCTGAGGTGCGGGCTCAAGTGGTGCTGGTGGGGCTACGGGGTCAGCAGGTGCGTCCTCCATCATTGGAGCCACTGGCTCCTCCTGGACGGCTGGGATCTCGGGTACCAGCATGTGCTCAACCGAGGCTACGGACTCGTCGTCCGAGACATCAGATATCCACCCGTTCCTCCCACGGGAGATCGGAATGAGTCTCATGCCAGGAGGAATGTGGATGTGTGGTACAGGTGCTGGCTCATGCTCAACGTGAGCCTGTCTGTCGAACGGAGACTCTGCCGTCTCTGACTGGGCTGGGATCGGTCGTGACGGACCGGCGCAACCCTCAGGGAAGTCCCTGATGGCTCGAATGGGGCTTATTAAGGCGTCAAATCTTGTTCAAAATATTACATAAAAGTAAATTGTTTTTAAGACAACATAGAGGTTTCTCAAATACATCCCAAAGCCTTGGGAAATAAAGGTGAAACCCCGCAAAATGTTTAACGCCGCATCGGAGGATTCCACGACCCAGCTTGCCCCGGTTCGCCTTCATCTAATTACCGGAAAGATATGTTTAAAATTTCGTCAATATAAATATATTGGTGAGTTCACAGGTTTTCAGTTTCCAAAACTTGAATACTTGGGAAATACCATGTTATGACAACATATAGGAGTTGCAAATTCCTATAATTCTACTTGAGACTATAATCAAACCAAGACATATAATAATTGTGCCCCGCTCCAAGTCGTTACTCGGTATCCCACGACTTAAGTTCAGAATATATGCACCCCAGGCATACACTAATGCATAATCGACGCTATCGATTAGGGGTGGGCCTTGTCAGGCACCAATAGTACTATTCAAATTTTCCACCGGTTTCATTTCCCTGAACAAATGATTATAGAGGCGAGGACTCAACCCCGAGTGGCGGTCACACCTCAAGTAATAAATCCGTCAAACATTTTCCCTAACATATCTTTCCCCCGAAAAACGTAAAAATAGTTTAAAATGGGGCCGTGAAACTCACCTGAAACACTGTCTGGCTCACTAAGCAGATAGCAAAGAGGGTCTCGCACCTACAAACGTCCTAGACGTATAAGTCACTATTCCTATAGTGCATGTGCCTTGGCAAGTTGTACACCCAACTCCCGACCACAAGTTATTCCAAATCCCGTTTAATTAAGCGCGTATCCTAGGTTTCGTTGGCGTTAGATTACCCTTTGTGTTACAAGTTATATATTACTCTTGTTAATATTTCCTTAACTTGTACCTTATTATCATCGACTCGACTTCACTTAACATATAATTATTTTCCCATTTAAATAATTATACTTAAGATCGCATCGCTCGATATAATATATATTTCAACACTCGACCCGACTCACTTTGCCGCACATTTGTTTTCCCATTTAAACAAATATGCTAAGATCTTGTCGTTCGATTGTATATTCTTAACACCCGATTCAACTCACCATACCGTATATTTATTTTCCCATTCAAATAAATATACTAGGATCTTGTCGGCATGGCATACATATATATATATATATCTTTGTCTACTTGTCGCGGCTTTCCTTCCCACATATCTACTTTCCCATTAAGTAGATATACTAGAATTTTGCCGAGACGAGTGTACATATATAAATGTGTAATTTTTCTTGTTAAGTATATACGTTTGTTTAACGTCTTACGTTATGTTTTTCTCCCACGAATAATTCCTTCAACACTTAGGAAAGTGTCTATTAGTTTTCACCCATGATGTATATATATATATTTTACTTCCTAAAAATATATATTTTCTTATCTTGCCGCAATGGCATTTTTCTCATGTTTTGTCCGTGTACGGTTCGTTAACGCGTCTTAGTTCGATATCTTAGCTCGAATGGTTAATTTCTCCAAGTTTTTCCCAACATGTGTTTTATAGAAATATTATTCATATTTCTTCCTCCTAACACAAGTTACTTGGAAGGTTTAAAATACTTATGTATTTTTAACCCAACTTGTTAACTTAACTACAAAAATGTTTCCAACACTTTTATATTCCCATTTATATAAAAGTATTCATTTTTGTATAAGTTTCTCAAGTTTGTTTAATATTTTTATAAAATCTCCATTTTATAAAAATCCTTATGTTAATACAATACATATTTTTATAACTTTCAAAAATATACTTTTATACAAAAATACCCAAGTATATCTACTAGTATTTACCAAAATCATCCTTAGAAATTTATTACTTACTCTTTTGACACCAAACTTTCCATCCTTGCATTTTTGGACTAATAGTTTCTAAAATATCCATTTTAGTCCTCTAACTTTCAAAGTTACAATATTAGTCCCTCAACTTTCAAATGTTGCATTTTTCCACTCTAACTTCCAAAGTTAACATTTTTCACTCAAAATAGTAGACTTTGAAGATCCATCTTTTTATTGGTAAGTTATTTTTGTATCAAAACACTTTTATTAGTCTTATATTCCATATATAAGACTACTTGTATGTGTGTTTTATGTATTTGCCCATGATATCAAAATATCATTCTTCTAAGTAAGTAAACTTTAATTTTTCATCTTATTTATTCTTGAACTTCTAACATGTTCCATCATTTATTATGTCTTAGATGATCATATAAAGGTGATTAAAGTTACTTCTTAACACATTCAAGTTTATTCCATGAATCTTAGTCAAATCATCATCCTACTTAGTGTATGTGTAGATTTTATACATTTTCAAGAACACTACTTTATCATCATCCAATCCATGATTTATTTACATATCTTTAATCATCTATTTTACTCATATAAAACCTATTAAAGATTATGTTTCAACCCACCTTTTAAAACCTTCATGTACAACTTGCTTCTAAGAACACCTACATGAATAATAATAATCAAAAACAAGGTTAAGAAGCTTACTACTAGCACAAGGCTAGGGAAGACAAAACCTTGGATTTTGAGAGGGGTCTAGTGTGTTCTTCCTTAATGGTTAAGCTCCAAGCTTGAAACACACAATAGGGGTTTGGATGATGGATTGTTTTGAGTGATTTGAAGATGTAAAAACTTGAAAGAAGAGTGTATATGGGGGAGGGGAAACCCACGGCTCCAAGAAGAAAGAAGAAGGAGAGTTTTGCTTTGTTAGTTCTAATGGCTAACACATGTTATATAATCTTATCACATGTAATCTTTCATGGATTTTGTGATCATTACTAAAGATTCAAGAGATTTAAGAAGTACACAAGTGATCTTGGAGGGATGTGTGAGTGTGTGTGTAGCCGTGTATATGTATGTAGGAGTAGGAGGTTTCTTGCAAATCTTGCTAAGTCTTGTAATCCTTCATAATCTTTATATAAGATCTCTTACAAGCATGTGCATACTCTTAGGCCATGATTACTTGCAATGTCTTGGCTTATTAGGGCCTAAGGGCCGAAAATTTGTAAGGGAGGGGACAAGAGAGTGTTTACTTTTGTACTTCATGCCTTACACCTTTTGTCTTATGCATGGCATGCCTTATTATCCAAGGTGTAGGTGATTATTATTAAACACATGCATGGACACCATGAGGCCATCTAGGCCGGCCCTTGGATGGGTTTAGGTGGGGTCCACAACTTCAAATATTTACCCAATACTTGTTATGTTTAATTCCTCGTCGTTCGGGTGTCGTTCGGGTATTCTTCGGGATTTAATTACGCGTTATTCGGACATTAAAAATACCTTTAATAACCCTTAAATATAGTCTAATTTAAGCGTTGATTGGTTATTTAGGCTTTTGCCGGGTGAAATTATGAGTTATACGCGTATCGGGTGCGGTACGCGCATTTTATTCGTTACCGGGAGATTTGTACAAGACGTTTCCATTTATGGTTTTGGAGTTCCGAAACTCATTATATTTTATGAAACTACCCTTTATTTTATATCCTGGGTGTCCGGGATCCTTTTCGTTTATTTAATTATTACCGGGTAATTGCCAACGTCCATACCGGATAGTTCATTCGCACATGATCCAATCATGTTTTACCATTAAACGTACGCATTCTTACGCGTTATTTGGAAATTGCTACCTCTTAAGGCCTTGATAATTAAATCACACATAATTGCATTTAATTACATTAATCTTATATTAATTAATTTGTACGGAATTTGTCACACCCTCAAATTCCACTTGCGGGGTTTTACCGCGAGGCGCATGACAAACCAGGATTCAAGTCAACGGTCACAATAAACAACACTATATGCATAACACAAAACTCAAAAGATATAGTTATAAAAACATAAACTGTAGCGGAAGCATTAGATGTTTACAACCCAAAAGACATAGTTCAAATGTTTAATGAAGACCATGCTCTAAACCCTAGACGCCCGTGCCGACTCGTGCGCCTAGATCCAGTTGTTGCTACCTTAGCGACCTGAGAAAAACATGCCAAAAAGACGTCAACATATAATGCTGGTGAGTTCACAGGTTTGTTCAAAAATGTTATCCAAGTGTTACCATGTCCATACTATATCAATGCTACCAAGTACGCTAGCTAGGCGTATGTTTTATTACTACTACGATTGGAAACCATTACTGGACACGTTTAGCAATGTTTAGCATGTTTAGCAGCCCGTAATGTTCAGCACGATAATGTTCCTGTTCGAGACAATATGCACCCGCCCGGCCCTCCAAGCCGACGAGTGGGGCAGGTCACGCCCAATAGATCTATCCACATTTCCCCCGTTGTGCAAACCCGCACATTCATGGTTTCCCCCGGGACTTTCCAAAAGATCGTATAGCAATATAAAGTTAAAACCATAGTATGACATATGTTACCAAAGCTGTTTAGCGCATGTTTTCTCCCCCAAAAGTTAAAGCAGTAAAAGTGGGGCCGTGAACTCACCTTAGATAGCGTTCCTCAAATATATGTAAAGATGTTTAGCCCTTGATAATCCCTCTACCGGAGATCTATCAAAATGTTCACATAAGTGTTCCGACTAATAACCATAAGGTTATCTAGTCCCCGATTGTCCAGATCATAACCAAGTATGTTTTAAAACGTGTTTAAATGTTCAACCGACACACTAGACCGACCCGACATCCCGTTGGTGACCCATTACCCTAACTAATCAAGTACACATAGATTACACGCAAGGTTCAAGCATAAAACACTTAGTTTGTATCAAAAATCTCATTTTTGTTAACGTAGGGTCGAATGTGGCTGTAAGTGGTCGAAGGTGTCCCTAAAAGGTCGAATGTGGCTTTGAACTTCTACCTTCGCCCCTTTTCTTCCCACCTTCGCCCATTTATGGCACCTTCGCCCCTTTGGCTTCCAGGTTCGACCCCTGGAATCCACCTTCGCCCGTTCGACTGGCCGAAGGTGTTCCAGGTTCGACCCTGCTGTGTTGTTTACTCAAAAACGCGTCCAAAAACATCCGAAAACATCACGAAACATCATGAGTTACAGCAGTCAAGCATCATTAATATATTCCTACGAAACCCTACCAATTTTACCCCAAAATCTATCCGTTTTACAAGTTTCCTAAAATAGTAAATTATGGAGATGTCACATCATCATGCATGAAAATATTACCCAATTAGGAAACTTTCTGAAATCAATCAATAATTAGCTCATCATACTCGAATCATCATGAACAAGAAACCCCTATAATAACCTTATCATAACCATCCAAAAACAAGCCCTAAATCTAACTAAAACCCCCTTTAATCGTCAAAACACCATCAACAATCAAAGGTAACATGTTTCAATCATAACCCATCATTAAATAACAGCCCTAGGTTGTTATCATACCATCTATACAACAAGTAATCATCAAACAATGCATAATATCATACTAACACATGTTAAATTGTATGAAAACTCATTGTTTATGAATAGGTTTTATTTAGAAAGATATTAGGAAGGTTTTTACCCATAAAACATGTTGATATCAGATCTGGACCCTTGGGGTTTAGATGAAAACAAGTTAAAATTGTTTAAAAAGGATTTGAAATGAAGAACACACCTTAGATTTTCACTTGTAATGATTTAGAGAGTTAGGTTATGAAAAACAAGCTCAAAAACTCCTTCCCCAATGATAATAGCTGATAGAGAGTGTTTGGAGGCGTTTAGGGTTTGTGAAATGGTGAAAAATGGCTAAGGATGGTATTTATACCAGGTCCAGGTTCGCCCCTTTTATATGGTCGAATGTGGAACTTTTCCACATTCGCCCCTTTTTAATGGTCGAATGTGGAATCTTTCCACATTCGCCCACTTTGTTTCTACATTCGCCCACTTCTCAAGTTCCATTTCCACATTCGCCCACTATTTCCACATTCAGGTTATCAGCACATTTTAACACATGTTAACAGCACTCTTTAACACATGTTAACCTTTTTCCAGTTTGTCGTGTTTAACGCATTCTAACACATCTTAACACGTAAGCATGCATCCATAGTCTATACTTAGCATGTTTAGGCACGTATAATCATTTGTACATCGTTTAAGCAAGTATAAGTATACAATCCACCACACGACCCATAATCTAAACATATACTTAATTAGTTCATGTAATGTCACCAACAACGGAACCCGGTACTAATGTATTCCCAAAACGACTCCCAATGATCCTCCAGATCATTGAACCCTGGACAATCCTAATTTGACCCGACTCAACTAACCCAGTTAAGTTTGTTTATAAACGTTTCTCGCTAAGGTAGACTTAGATGTTACTATTATGTTTAAGCCAAACATGCCGGGTGTCACAGAATTACCTTATTTTTGCCGGTTGTTACATTATCGCTCAATAATCGTTCACATATCGTTCAATAATCGTTCACACATCGTTCAAGAAAAACCATAACAATGACCAAGGAATATAATTCGTAGTACTACTCATTGTTAGGTGCGGCCCAAAGGTTAATGACTTTGACAAATCGTTCATACAATTCACACAAAACATATCAAGAGCACATTGATTTGTAAATAACATACTTAAGTTTAGTAATAATTGTACATGAGTCACCCCAAAAGTGTAAATAGAAAAAAGGGGAAAGATATACTCACATTCGACTATTAGTAACTTGACTAAGTGAGCGAGCATAAGCGAGCAAATCCAAAAGTTCAACCTAAAGTTTAAAGTGTTCCCAAAATAAGTATTTAAACTTAAAAGTGTCTAGGGTTTCTATTCTAAGGCACTTAGGATGTTAGGTCTATATTTGGGTTTTTAAGTTTATCAAACATGGCGAAAATTATGAATTTTTTACTATCATGTGTTATAAAAAAAATATAAGTTTGGTTTTTATAACACATGCATTTTTCTAAGGTTAATAATTTTAAGTTTAATTCATAAAAATATTTGAAATATAATATTTAAGAAGTCTTTTATTATTTTTATATCAATATTAATTACACAAAATCATAAATAAACTAAATTCACTTTGAAAAATAAAAGTTTTTATGAAACATCAACCTACTGACTTAGAATTTCCCAAAATAATTTTGATAGAATTTTTGGGGTTAAAATAGATTTATTATAAATTTTATTCGATTAAAACTTATTAAAACAAATAAAAAAATGATAACATATGAAAACATGTTAAAACTGAGAAAAATGGTTATGAAAATCTCCTTCTTCTAATAAAGGAGTAGCTAGGGGGACACTTGTCCACATCCTAGAGCTCCTCACAACTATTGTCCACATGTCAATCAATCATATTATAACCCGGTTTTAGTAACCCGACCCATTGACCCTCTTCGGATTTTTATAACCCACACAAAACAAACCTTTCATCTAAAAATCTCTCAATAGCTTTCTTAGGTTTTCATATCCAGTATCATATGCCGCCGTCTAACCCTAACAATCCATCTTCTTCCTTGCACATCCTCTCTAAAGTAATCGCTTCATCTTCGATCCGTGGTAATCTATTCTCGTCCAAACTATTCTTCTGACTTCAGTTCATCCAATCTATGCATTTTTCAGTATACTTTCATTTCTTTTTAATTGTTTTTGTCTGTTGCTTTATATGTATTTTGTTTTGTTCGCATCATAATACCGTCGATTTTTAAGTTTTTTATTTGATATGTTTTTTTAGGCTTCAATCTTTGACATTGTTGATTTAGTGTTGAAGTTCTTGGCATCAATTCCTTAAAGGTATGCACTTTTCAATACAATTATTATTCTTTGAATGGTTCTAACTTCTTTACGAAATAAATAAGTTGTTTTCTTTTCTTTTTTTTTATCGGATTGTTATGTGTTTTATTTTAGGGTTATGGTTTGTAGATCTGTTTTCGTAGATTGTTATGTTTGTCCGATCTGTTTTAATAGATATAGTTATGGATTACGTGTAGTTTTTTAGTTTATCTGATTCTTATGTGAATTAGTTTAGTGTTTTGTTTTGTAGATCTGTTTTAGTAGATTGGTAATGATTTACGTATCTGGTTATGTTTTGCAGATCTTTTTTAGTAGATTGTTATGTTTTTTAGATCTGTTTTAATACATGTAGTTTTGGATTATGTGTAGTCATTTAGTTTATCGGATTGTTATGTGTTTTACTTTAGTGTTATGTTTTAGATGATATGTTTTAGTAATTGTTATGTTTTTCAGATCTGGTAGGATTCCACTAAATATGCTTGCCATTCCAAAACCATAATTTTAATTGCATTTCTATGCATAATATTTTTAGGTACTCGCTTTGGCTGCATAACAAGCTTCTGCTACAACCAGATACGGTTTTTTTTTTTTCAGGATGGCTTATCGAAAGGGAAACCAATTCTTTGTCGTTGTACATGACCCTTCTTCGTTTCAATTGGTAAGATTTATATGTTATTAATATTCAAATTTTTTATTACTTTAATTTATAGTTACAAAGTAAGGTAACCTTATTTAATTTACCAATTATTTGCAGCCCATTCCTAGATCAATGAACCACTTCTTCTGTGCAAACAACCTATATAACAAAAATGTTATCATTAGGACTGATGAAGGGCATGTTTGGTCCGTTCGTGTCAAAGCGGTTGATGATTCAATCTGTTTAAGCAATGGATGGTCTCGCGTTGTACGTGATTTATGCTATGGCATATTCTTTATTATTTTTGATTATATAGGCCATGCTACATTTATGATACGATACTACAATCATTGTCCGTCGAAACAATTATCAAACTCATTTTGCAAGCTGATTGATCATGAAATTGTTGGTCCATTGGTATGTGTTATTTTGTTTTATCTTATAACCTATTCCATTAACAATATTAATGTTTAAAAAAAATCAGTTTAATTTGTGCTTACAGTAATTTAATTGTTTTTCAGGTTTTACCAATGTCATTCGCCGAAAGGTATTATGCCGAAGGTCTACCATCTAATCCTGTTAAGCTTTTTGTGTCTAATATCCATTAATGGGATGTGTCCCTCCAAAAAATTGGTACCAAGTACTGTTTTACTGTTGGCTGGGCGAAATTTATTGAGGATCTTCGTCTTGAAATTGGGGATTTTGTTTGTTTTGAGTTTAATGATATTACACGTTTCAATATTATCACATTTAGCAAGACTGGGCGGCAGATGCTTTTACACAAATTACTTACTGACGAAATATTATCTTCACAAAACATATCTGCTGCTGATAATTTGACATTGTATATTGAATCAGATTTTCCTACGTTTACTTCAACTGTCACTGATCAACTGGTACAGTTTCTTCTTTCTATCCAACATAAATTATATTATTCTATAATTTTAATCTCATTTGGTTTTACTTGTAGATAATACCAAATTAAGTTGCTCATATTGCTGGTTTAAATGAAACGTTAAATGTTACAATTAAATTTGTCGATGGATTTTCTTGGACAAGGCCTGTCGTTATCAATTTCGATGGTACTTCTACCAGGTAATGTTATATTCTGATACAAACTTTATTTCATGTTCATTTTAGTATTTCTTATTTTACCCATCCGGACTTAAATTAATATTACTCTATAATTTGGTTAACAAGGTTTATTGTTGATGGATGGCGTTACTTGATTCAAGCCGAAGATATTTCAATAGGCGATGTTTGTGTCTTCAATTGGTGTGCAAATCAGCGTAAGCTTTTAGTTCATAAGGTTCCAACATCAGAGGTAATAAACTAGAGTATTTTATTTGTTATTGAACCGTTCTATGGATTTTGAATTTCCTTTATTTTTTTCAAGACTTATATTACGTAATCTCAAGTTTTATTTAAAATAAAGTTTTAATAAAGTATTATTTATTGGATGTTTTTTTTAATTTATTATCTCCGAATATTATGCAATTATTTGTTTGACAATATACCTATTTAAATTTAAGTTTAATGTTATTTATTTGACAAACTTTATAGTTATGTTTTTTTTTATATCTGATTGCCTAATTTATAATATATAAAAATTAGTATTTGGGAACAAATTATTTTTAGTTATTTTAGAAGTCAAAGTTTAAAACTTACCTAAAAAAACAGCTTTGACCAATCTATATATTGAAAGTTCATTATTGTCACCTTATTATCAGTTTTACAATATATATATATATATATATATATATATGGAATCTTAATAATGTTGACATTATTATTAGTTTGACAATTTCCAACTTTTGTTTAAATGCAATTCCCTAACTTATTCCATACCATAAATAATATTTATCTTATTAAAAATATAGTATTTCTTATATTATGTTTTATTTACGTTATTAATGTATTTTCAATTCAATTCCCTAATTTATTCCATACTATAAATAGTATTTATCTTATTAAAAATGGTAGTAATAACTGAATTTATGTTTATCATTAACATATACTATTTTATGGTTATCATTAAAATATAATATTTTAATGATTAGGCAGTTATGTTTTTTTTTTTTTGAAATAAAGTTGTAATAAAATATTATTTATTGAATGTTTTTTTAATTTATTATCTCCGAATATTATGCAATTATGTGTTTGCCAATATATGTATTTAAACTTAATTATAATGTTATTTATTTGAAAAACTTTATATATATATATATATATATATATATATATATATATATATATATATATATATATATATATGTTTTTTTATATGTGATTGGCTAATTTATAATCTATAAAAATTAGTATTTTGGGAACAAATTATTTTTAGTTAATTTAGTAATGAAAGTTTAAAAATTACCTAAAAAACAGGTTGACCAATATATATATATATATATATATTGTGAGTTCACATATAATCACCTTATTATCAGTTGATACAATATATATATATATGGAAATGTTAATAATGTTGATATTATTATTAGTTTGACAATCTTCAGATTTTGTTTAAATGCAAATCCCTAATTTATGCCATACCATAAATAGTATGCATCTTAGTAAAAAATACCGTATTTCTTATAATATGTTTTATTTACGTTATTAATGCATTTTCAATTCAATTCCCTAATTTATTTCATACCATAAATAGTATTTATCTTATTAAAAATAGTAGTAATAACTGAATTTATGTTGATCATTAACATATAATATTTTATGGTAATCATTAAAATATTATATTTTAATGATTATGCAGGTACGTTTTTTTTATAAAAAATGTATAGTATCAATATAAACATTTATAAATTGTATATATGGAAATTCATTTATTTACCATCATTAAATAAAATATTTTACATCACAAAATTTAATAACACTTTAAAAAGTTTCCTTAAATATTTTTCCAAATTTTGTATTATATATACCATATATGTTAGATTGAAATTCCACACATCACTATTATTCTCATCACAATTCCAGCAATTCAAAGTAAGTTCACTTCATTCTCTATATTTTTATGTTTTTTTTAAGATTTTACACTGTTTTAACATTGTTATATTACTAAAACATTGGTATTGTCTTTATAAAATTTAGATTAATGGAACAAGCAGCAATCACCATGTTAAGTGACCTGAATGTCATGAGGGACAACGTGGTTTTGCGAGTTAGAGTTATAAGAGTTTGGCGACAACCAGATCGCAGAATACCTAATGAAGACTATTCGATCGAGATGATCCTAATTGATGAGCATGTAAGACATAGCTTATCTGTTTTTTTGTTTTATTTTTATTAATAATTTTTAAAATTTAAATACTTTTACAAAATTGCTAACGGTGTTTTATCTTTTACAGGGTAATAAGATCCAAGCCAATGTTTTTAAAGATGGTTCTTTAGGTTTGAAAAGTTTTGTGAAGAAAATGCATGTTTAACCATTACCAGTCCTGGTATTGGATACAATCCATCAAAATATAAATTTTCTGAAAACCCAAACAAAATCTGTTTCAACCCTAATACTCGTGTTTCAAAATGTGAAAACTTTGGAGGTCCCATGTATGGGTTCTGTTTTGTTCCTTTTCAGTCAATCATAGAAAATCAAATACCCGACAACATCACAATAGGTAAATATCATATCCTGTTTATCCGCAAGTATTATTAAGGTTGAAATATTTATATATCAAGTATGTGTAGAGGTTATTGGCCATGTGAAATGATTTTACAAGAACGAAGACAAGGATGTGACTGTTCAACCGAAAAAAAGATTTACAATGGAAGTTCAAAACCAGGAGTATGTTATCAAATACTGTAATTATTTATTAATTTTCTAATATATTTTTATATACATACTTTGAGTTTAAATATTTTATTTTTTACTGTTATCAGGGGTTTGTCCGTTTATGTTACCCTATGGGATGAGTATGCAAATCAAATGCAAAAGTTTGTGGTTGGGCATCCCAAAGAGGAGCACGTTATTGTTATTTTGCAGTTTGCGCGCTTGAAGTTCTTTAATGTTTATTCTATACCTTATGTCATTTTACTGTATATATATGTTACATTAGTCAAGTATGCATACATTGTCAGATGAATAAACATAAAAAAAAATATTGATGTTTAGACAAATAGTGAGCTCTCACTGTTTATATAAAAAAAACACAAAATGTTTTTTATAAATGTGTTTTGCTATATCGGTTATTTCTTACAAGCAACAAATGATATAATACAATGTATGTTTAGACAAGAAACATTTACAATTTATATATTATGTAACTTGAAAAAGAATGTAATGTCGTGAACTAATGTCTTTATTGTACCAGGAAAACCATATGTATCTAACTCTTTTGGAGGTGCTATAAGTAGACTGTTCATTAATGACGATATACACGACATTAATGATTATAAGTCAAGGTATTTTCAATTTTTCAATATATTTTATAGCTATTAATATACATTTTTTTATTACTCAATAATTGTTTATCCAATTCTTTACAGTTTGATTAAGGTCAACATTGATAATCCGTCTTCAATCCATCGTCCTTATGGTGTCTCAATGTTTGCTTCCACTGAGGAGGATTTCTTAAGAAACACTACTTTAAGTAGGATTGGCGATATTTGGGAGATACAAGAGGTTCGTTATATTTAAATTAAATTTGAGTGTTTTATACTTTACTCATTATATTATAAGTTTTAACAAATGGATTATTGTCTTTATTACAGGAACAACCTTTGGTTGTTTTGGGTACAATTAAGGCGCTTTGTAAAGAAGTTGGCTGGTACTATCTTGGTTGTCCCAAGTGTACAAAAAGGTTGCTAAAGAGTATATAATTAGGGAGAAAGATGATGGGACTGGAGATTTTGAGGAGGAGAAGATACATCAATGTGTGAACGTCAAGTGCAGCTCAAAGATTGTTGAGCCAGTTCCAAGGTAATTGCTTGGCTAAAAAATATAGTATAATATGTTTAAAATTAATCTTAAATATTTTTAACTTTTTTCAAAGTATAATGTTTATATTCTTAACTATGATTGATTTTTCTACTCTTTCATTTAATTGAGTCACATATACATCAGAAGCCACAGTTTATTGTTGAATCAGCAACACTTTGTAGCAGCTAAATGGTTATTTAAATATATTTTTATTTATTTTATTTATGAACAATCTATTCTTAACTAGGTACAAGGTCCAAGTTCGTGTTCAGGATACCAATGGTGCAGTATCCCTTACTTTGTTTCATCGTGATGCCTCTAAACTTATCAAAGAATCTGCTTCAGACTTGCTTACTCAAAATACTGTAATACACTTTAAATATATATTATCGTTGTTTATTTATTTACTTATCAAGTTTATATGTATACATTCCAAAATTGCAAACATAATTTTTATTTTGATATTGACATTTTGTATTACTAAGTATATATTTACTTTATTCACGTATTATGAAATACATGATAGCTACTTGTCTACATAAGTATATGTTTTTATAATT
The DNA here is from genome assembly GCA_028751855.1 of Ambrosia trifida. Lineage (NCBI taxonomy): Eukaryota > Viridiplantae > Streptophyta > Magnoliopsida > Asterales > Asteraceae > Ambrosia > Ambrosia trifida. The sequence goes on along the minus strand of CM054128.1, from coordinate 54,620,962 downwards.
ATGATTTACCCTTTTTTCCAGGTTGGTGAGACGGTTAAATATTCCGACGAGATCGATTGTTTGTTGGAGAAGGAAGTTGCTTTCAAGATCGAAGTGTCCGACTTCAATTTGAAAAATAAGTATGAAGTTTATGGAATATCCAAGTTAACACAAGATTCGTACATAATTTCAGAGCTAAAGAAAAAACTAAACATTGGCCAGGTATTAATTGTTGTTGTATACTTTGATTGTATTAACATAAATAATTTTTCTTTACATTTTCTTTTTTTTTATAATAAATTACTTACAAAACTTTTTCTAGGCTACTGACTCTGAATCAATTGGTATGTCTTCGCTTTTTGTGGATACTCAAAAGGTAACATCTCAATATTTCCTGTTGGGTTTTTATTATATATATATATGTATATTTTGTCATTAGATAAACTAGAATGCAATATACACAACATAAACAAATTATTTATACTCATGTTGGACAAACCAAAAAATCATATACATGCATATAGTTTCAACAGCTACATACATAACTGCACATTTGTGCTGTTCAATCACCCATGTCAATCAAACTAAACAAAATCGAGGTCCAAAATGCTTATATATCAAAGCATATACTAAATATGTAACTAATAAGGTTTTCGTAACAAAGTAATAGACTAGAAACTGAAACTAATAAATAAACTTTTACGCATTTTCAGGAAACATTTTCTGGTACCGGCGACAATGTGACTCTAGTGTCAAATGCTGTTAATGACGGTTTAAAAGATGATGTTTTGCTGGAAATAAATCTTCATTAACCATTATAAAGCGAAAGTTGGTTGATGTTTATGATGCGGAAGAAAGCCCCATGTTGTCTACAAGTAATGTCCAGGTTGCTTCTCAAGATGACAAAGGAAAATTCATTGAAGACACCACTCTTCTCATCCCAAAGATTGAGAAGTAATCTTTATTGAACGTGTAACACCCCAACCGATGGCGGAATCATCGAGGTGCCACGTAATGACGATTGTTCAAAAGCTCATGGTACTAAAATGTAAATATATAATTATTGAATATTATTTTACAACATGTGAAATTAAATACAAGACAACAAAAATAAAGATAATTGATTGATTTAATCTAAGTCCAAAGTCCTATGTGAAGCGTCAAGCAGCTTATCCTAAAACATGCACGAAAATAATTTTGTCAACATATGATGTTGGTGAGTACTACTTAGTTTTGTACATATAGTATAAGTTTGAAAAAGTAGTACAATTCATGTGTCTAGCATCACCAAGGCATTATGTAAACACGCAAGTAACCAAACAAGACAAGATCAAATGTAAAGTTTGTACCATGAAATTGATAATGAGCACCTCAACACGTGTCAAGTCTAAAAGAGCACCATAACATAAGTTATGTCTAAATGAGCACCGTAACATAAGTTACGTCTGTATGTAAAGAGCGCCATAACATAAGTTATGTCTAGATGTATGATTTTGTATGTAAGCTACGTTCATGTTCAAACATAAGCACAAAGATAATCAAGACACGTATATGAATTGTAAATGAATAAAAATGTATGTGTAAATGAGTATGAAAGTTTTGTATACTTGTGCATGAATCACCCCAAAAGTTGTAAAAGCGTAAAAGGGGATAAGTAATACTCACCTTAGCACGGTGGTAAGTCTTGGAATTGAACAAGTGTAAACCAACGTTTGTCAAGTATCACCCTATGTATAAGGTAACAAATAAGTCTAAGTTTATCTAATCTATAAGTATTTTCTAGGGCTTCGAATTGGGGATAAACGTTTATTTGATTAATAAACAAATTGTTTATTAAATATAAGAAATTTAATAAATAAATAAATAAAAGTCTCTTTGTAAAATTTTAAGATGAGTATAGTCACAACATAAAGTTTTGAGTATGAAAATAATTTTTATAAAATTATTTTCTTGAAAATAGAATATTTAATCTAATTATTTCAAATTGTCAAAATATGACTTTAATATCTAAAAATATTAAAATTAAAGAATTTCTGAATTAAAAATTGTATTTCAGTTGTAGATAGTTAGAAATAATTTATATAAAATTTTGGTGCAAAAATATTGAAAAATGAATTTATTATGATTTATTTATGATTAAAACTAACAAAAATTAATTAAAAAAATAAAATGTACGGTTTTTCTGAATTAAACATAATTTCTGAAATGTTTATTGTCATAAAAGTTTAGTATAATTTTTGTGGAATTTTATAAAATCGTTTAGATATTTTTATTGAATTTTATAATTTTAAATGAATAAACTTGTAATATTTATAATATATATTAAATAAATTATCTTTGAAAAACTAAAAATTGGACAGCAAAGTTTATCATTGGAATAACATAAAATAAATTTTGTAGAATTTATAAAATAGTTTTAGTATTTTAAAACGATTTTTAAAAGAAAATAACAAAAATATAAAGAATAGAGTTTTAAAAGAAAAAGGTTGTTGTTGGTGGGGATCGAACCCTGGTCTGATCCTGTGACACCCGGCATGTTCGGCTTAAACATATTAGTAACATCTAAGTCTACCTTAGCGAGAAACGTTTATAAACAAACTTAACTGGGTTAGTTGAGTTGGGTCAAGTTAGGATTGTCCAGGGTACAATGATCTGGAGGATCATTGGGAGTCGTTTTGGTAATACACTAGTACCGGGTTCCGTTGTTGGTGACATTACATGAACTAATTAAGTATATGTGTAGATTATGGGTTGTGTGGTGGATTATATACATAAATATGTTTATATGATGTGTAAATGATTATCTGTGCCTAAATGTGTTAAATATGGACTAAGGATGCATGCTTATGTGTTAGGATGTGTTAGAATGCGTTAAACACGACAAACTGGAAAACTAGTTAAAAAGGGATTCTGGTTCGACCACTTCGAGTGGTCGAAAGAGAAGAAAAGTGTCTGGTTCGACCCATGCAAGTGGGCGAACCAGGGAAGTGGAAATTGAGAAATTTCCTTCGACCAAACAGGGCTTATTCGACCCTGTGAAAGGGGCGAAGGAGACTACATTCGACCAATGAGTTGGTGCGAAGGAAGACTAGTATAAATACCAACCTTTGTCATTTTTCATCATTTCACAAACCCTAACCGTCCCAAAACGCTCTCAAACGATCTTAAACACTAAGGAAGGAGTTTTTGCTCTTCTTTTTCATAATCTAACCTATCTACAACATCTAAACAAGAATCCAAGGTGTGTTCATAATCCTAAATCTTTTAAAAGCATTTTAATTCGTTTTCATCTAACCCAAATTGTCCGGATCTGTTCTAAGGGTGTTTTTATGATTAACAACCTTTTAAACATCTTTCTAAATCAAAACATGATCATTTAACATAGGTTTTCATAATGAATAACATGTGTAAATTGTGTGTTATGTGGTGTTATGTGTTGTTCACTGATTTGCTGCTATATCTATGATAGAAACATGATGTAGGATTGTTGTTAATAAGGGAATATTGTTGTCTAGGGTTAGGATTGGATATATTGATATTTGGGGGTTTTATTGGATTAATACTTGATGTATGAATATTTATGATCAATAGAATGAATAAGAAAGATCGGATAATCGACAAACTGAGTATTTTAAGCTAAACATGAATCGATTTCAAAAGTTTCCAAATTGGGTAAATAATTCATGCATGAAAGTGATGTTTCCATAATCTTTACCATTTTGGGAAAGGGCTGAAACGGACGTATTATCGGGGGAAATCGATGGGGTTTTGTAGGGATAAGTTATTCATGCTTGACTGTTGTGTTTGATGATGTTTAGGGTCGTTTTGAATGTGTTTAAAGCGTTTTTAGGAAAAATTATACAACAGGGGCGAACCTGGCCTCCTTCGACCAGTCGATGGTGCGAAGGAGGGATCCAGGGTCGAACCTGGCTTTTTATTGTACGAATGTGATAAAACGGGCGAAGGAAGCATCAAACGGTCGAACGAGATGTAAAAGGGTGCGAAGGAGACTTAAAACTGACTGGTTCGACCGTTCTGATGCAGAAATGAGATTTTTGATACAAACTAAGTGTTTTATGATTAAACCTTGTGTGTAATCTATGTGTACTTGATTAGTTAGGGTAATGGGTCACCAACGGGATGTCGGGTCGGTCTAGTGTGTCGATTAAACATTTAAACACGTTTTAAAACATACTTGGTTACGATCTGGACAATCAGGGACTAGATAACCTTATGGTTATTAGTCTGAACACTTATGTGAACATTTTGATAGATCTCCGGTAGAGGGATTATCAAGGGCTAAACATCTTTACTTATATTTGAAGAACGCAACTTAAGGTGAGTTCACGGCCCCACTTTTACTGCTTTAACTTTTGGGGGAGAAAACATGCACTAAACGGTTTTGGTAACTTATGTCATACTATGGTTTTAACTTTATATTGCTATACGATCTTTTGGAAAGTCCCGGGGGAAACCATGAATGTGTGGCTTTGCACAACGGGGGAAATGTGGATAGATCTGTTGGGCGTGACCTGCCCCACTCGTCGGCTTGGAGGGCCGGGCGGGTGCATATTGTCTCGAACAGGTACATTGGTATCATGCTGAACATACGGGCTGCTTAAACATGTTGAACATTGATAAACGTGTCTAGTAATGGTTTCCAATCGTAGTAGTAATGAAACATACGCCTAGCTAGCGTACTTGGTAACATTGATATAGTATGGACATGGTAACACTTTGGTAACATTTTGAACAAACCTGTGAACTCACCAGCATTATATGTTGACATCTTTTTGGCATGTTTTTCTCAGGTCGCTAAGGTAGCAATGAACGGAACTAGGCGCACGGGTCTGCATTGGCGTCTAGATTTAGTGCACGTTTTGTAATAAAAGTATTTTGAACAACTTTTGGAGATGATAGCATAGTTAATTAAAAGCTACTGAAATGCTTCCGCTGGTTAAATTAATGGTTATGTCTGTTTACGTTTTTCATATAGAGTTGTTTATTGTGATCGTTGTCTTGGATCCTGGTTTGTCATGCGCCTCGCGGTAAAACCCCGCAAGTGGTAATTTGAGGGTGTGACAGATTGGTATCAGAGCCAATGGTTATAGTGAACTAGGACTGCATGTAGAGTCTGGTCTATAGCCGAGTCGCACACACTAGACGGTCACATACTTTGGGTATATTTATGGGATACGTTGTCGGGATGTCCTTACATCATCATCATGTTTCTCCGTTACATCATCCATTTTTATTTGGGTTCTTACCTACTCTTGTCTTCTTCTTATGGATTGAAGGAGGAGGGGTTGATTTGTTGGTTCTAGCACACACATGCCTTCTTACACTTGCACCTATTGCCACATAGGCGACAATGTTCGGTGAATGGGGTCTAGATTAGGGGTACATCTGGAGGACCATGTAGAGCAGTTTATCATTTCGGGTGCACACGAAATAATAAACTGGAATGCATGAAAATCTCGATGGACTTCGAATTTGGATGTATAGTCCTGAATTTGTCCCTAGGTTAACTCTTGTAAATTCCTAGTGGTTGACACTGGGAGTGAATCTGAATCTCTCGATTTCTTGGTTTGTTAGATCATGTCGGGTGCTCGCGGTGGTGGACGTCGTGGTGGAGGCGGTGGTCGTGCTGGCGGCGGTGGTCGTGCCGGAGGCGGTGGTCGTGGGAACATCAACATGACCCAAGCTGAACTGAACAACTTGCTCCAGCAGCAAGTGAACATGGCTATGGCTAATTTCCAGGCTGAAATTAATGCCATGGGTGGTGAGTTGATTTTTGTCGACCTTGCCTCATTTTGGGTTTCGTGTCCTTTCGTTTGTGTTTTACTCGTGTACCGTGTTACAGGTGTTGGTGCCAATCCACCCCCACCTCAGTGCTCTTATAAGAAGTTTAGGGACTGTCAGCCCCATAACTTCGCTGGAACTGAGGGAGCGGTGGGACTGCTCCGATGGCTGGAGAAGGTGGAATCTGTGTTTGTTATGTGTAACTGTCCTGCTGGGGACCGAGTGAAGTACGCTACCGCGACATTTGAGGGGCCTGCATTGTCGTGGTGGAATGCTACTACTCAGAACGTGGGATTGGGAGAGGCTATTGCTATGCCTTGGGCGGAGTTTGTGCAGCTTTTGAGAGGTGAGTACTGTCCAAGGGAGGAGATACAGAAATTGGAGCATGAGGTCTGGAGTTACAAGATGGTTGGGTCGGAGATTGAGGAGTACACTGTGAGGAGGAACGAGCTGGCGGTGTTGTGTCCTGACTTACACACACCCGAATACAGGAGGATCGATCACTACGTGTCTGGACTAGTGCCCGAGATTGCTGGGTTGGTGGCTGCTGGGAATCTTCCCACTATTGCTGAAGTTGTCCGATCAGCTCATCGAATGACTAACCTGAAGGTGGCAGAAGGCGTTTTGCCACCCAAGGGTGCTGCTGTGAAGGTTGCTGAGGGGAACAAGAGGAAGTGGGAGAGTGTGGGAAAGAGTGTGGTGCCAGCTCAGCCGGCGAAGAAGTTTGATACATCTGGGTCTTCTTCTGGGTCGAAGACGGGTGGGTATGCTGGGAAGCATCCCAAGTGCAACAAGTGTGGTTTTCATCATTCTGGGAGTTGTGATAGGGCTCGTTGTCATCGGTGCCATCAGTTGGGGCATCATGCTAAGGATTGCAAGGTGACGCTCACCCCAACTCAGACTCCTGCGGCTGCTCCTGCTGCTCAGGGAACTCAGGGGAGGCAGGGGTGTTATAACTGTGGTGACACGGGGCATTTCAAGCGTGATTGTCCCAAACTGAAGCAGGGCGATAATGGGAGGGGCGGGAAGGGTAACGGGAACAATGGCGGCGGAGGCAGGACAGCACGTGCTTTCATCATTGGATCTGCAGAGGCTAGGCAGGATCCAGACACAGTTACCGGTACGTTCCTTCTTAATGATCGCTATGTTTCTGTCTTGTTTGATTCTGGTGCCGATAAGAGTTTCGTATCTTTGGATATTAGTCGATTGCTAGATATAGTACCCACACCTTTAGAGGCTAAGTACTTAATAGAATTGGCTGATGGTAAGAAAATTGAAGCGACACACACCCTTAGGGAATGTCGCTTGGAACTGTCGGGTTTGTCTTTCCCCATTGACCTTATGCCGATACCTCTGGGTAGTTTTGATGTCGTGGTTAGCATGGATTGGTTATTGTTGTATCGCGCGGAGATCGTTTGTTTTGACAAGGTTATTCGGATCCCTCTCCCCGATGGAGAGATTCTTACGGTTCGTGGCGAGAAAAGCGGTGCTCCGCTGAGTATCATTTCTAGCATGAAAGCCCGTAAGTATCTTCGGAAGGGCTGTTCGGCCATTCTGGCACTTGTTAACGTTTCTTCTGATGATGAGAAGAAGATTGAGGATATTCCGGTGGTTCGTGACTTTCCGGATGTGTTTCCTGATGATTTACCTGGTCTTCCTCCCCATCGTCAGGTTGAGTTTGGTATTGATCTCACTCCGGGCGCAGCTCCTATTGCCCGAGCTCCATATCGTCTTGCACCTCCCGAGATGCAAGAGTTGTCCAGCCAGTTACAGGAACTCTTGGAAAAGGGTTTCATTCGACCGAGTTCTTCCCCGTGGGGAGCTCCTATCTTGTTTGTGAAGAAGGACGGAAGTCTTCGTATGTGTATTGATTATCGTGAGCTGAACAAAGTGACCATCAAGAATCGTTATCCTCTTCCTCGCATTGATGATCTCTTTGACCAGCTTCAGGGCTCTAGCTACTATTCGAAGATTGATTTGCGGTCCGGTTATCACCAGTTGCGCGTCAGGGAAGCTGACATTCAGAAGACTGCTTTTCGCACTCGTTATGGCCATTTTGAGTTCTTGGTCATGCCTTTCGGTCTCACTAACGCACCGGCGGTGTTCATGGATTTGATGAACCGCGTTTGCAAGCCTTACCTTGATAAGTTCGTCATCGTATTTATTGACGACATTCTGATCTATTCCAAGAACAAGGTGGATCATGAGGAACACCTGCGGTTGGTCTTGGAACTTTTGAGACGGGAGCAGTTGTATGCTAAGTTCTCGAAGTGTGATTTTTGGTTGCGTGAAGTTCAATTCCTAGGACATGTGGTGAATGAACTGGGAATTCATGTCGATCCGGCTAAGATCGAAGCTATTAAAGACCGGGAAGCACCAAAGACGCCATCTGAGGTGCGGCAATTCCTAGGTCTTGCGGGTTATTATCGCCGTTTCATCGAGGGATTTTCGAAGATCGCTCAACCCCTCACTGCTCTTACCTAGAAGGATCGAAAGTTCGACTGGGATGAACCACAAGAATCAGCATTTCAGATGTTGAAGCTTAAACTTTGCTCTGCACCTATTTTATCCTTGCCGGAAGGCACTGATGATTTCGTTGTGTACTGTGATGCTTCTATTCGTGGTCTCGGTTGCGTGTTGATGCAGCGCGGGAAGGTTATTGCTTATGCTTCTCGACAACTCAAAGTTCATGAGAAGAACTACACTACTCATGACTTGGAACTGGGAGCAGTGGTCTTTGCGTTGAAAATCTGGAGACATTACTTGTACGGTACCAAGTGCGAAGTATATACCGATCACAAGAGTCTTCAGCATATTTTCGACCAGAAGGTGTTGAACATGTGGCAGCGTCGCTGGGTTGAACTCCTGAACGATTATGACTGTGCCATCAAATACCATCCTGGCAAGGCGAACGTTGTGGCGGACGCCTTGAGCAGGAAGGAGTCTGCGAACCCTCGCCGTGTTCGAGCCTTACAGCTCACCATTCATTCGTCGTTGCCTGACCGGATCCGTTATGCACAGTTAGAAGCCTTGAAGGAGGAAAACCTTAAGGCTGAGACTATGCACAGTGCTGACAAGCATCTTGAGCCCAGGACTGATGGCTTACACTATATTGCGGGACGTGTTTGGGTCCCATTGTTCGGGGGATTACGCGAGCTTGTTCTGGAAGAAGCTCACAAATCCCGGTATTCTATTCACCCTGGCTCCGATAAGATGTATCAGGATTTGAAGATACTTTATTGGTGGCCGAACATGAAAGCTGACATAGCTTCTTACGTCAGCAAATGTTTGACTTGTGCTAAAGTCAAGGTGGAGTATCAGAGGCCGTCTGGTCTCCTGCAACAACCAGAGGTTCCAGAATGGAAGTGGGAACGAATCACGATGGATTTTGTCACCAAGCTGCCAAGGTCACCTAGTGGTTATGATATGATTTGGGTGATTGTTGACCGGCTGACAAAATCGGCACGTTTTATACCTATTAAGGAAACCGATGGACTCGAGCGGTTGGCTCGACTTTACCTTAAGGAGGTGGTTGCTCGGCACGGGGTGCCTGTTTCTATTATCTCTGATCGTGATTCTCGTTTCGCTTCGCGTTTCTGGAAGGCTCTGCACAAGGCTTTGGGTACTCAGTTGGATATGAGTACGGCTTATCATCCGCAAACTGATGGACAGAGTGAGCGGACGATTCAAACCTTGGAAGACATGCTTCGGGCATGTGTTATCGATTTTGGCAAAAGTTGGGAGATCCACCTGCCGTTAGTGGAGTTCTCCTACAACAACAGCTATCACTCTAGCATCAAGGCAGCTCCGTTCGAGGCTCTTTACGGACGGAAGTGTCGATCACCACTTTGTTGGGCCGAGGTGGGCGAGAGCCAGCTCACTGGTCCGGAACTCGTGTACGAAACTTCGGAGAAAATCGTACAGATCCGTCAACGTTTGGCTGCTGCACGGGATCGTCAGAAGAGCTATGCCGATCGCCGTCGAAAACCTTTAGAGTTCCAGGTTGGGGACAAGGTACTTCTGAAAGTTTCACCATGGAAGGGCGTCATACGCTTTGGAAAGCGTGGCAAGCTTAACCCTCGTTATGTCGGACCGTTCGCAATCTTGGATCGGATTGGACCGGTGGCATACAGACTTGACTTACCGGCGGAGCTCGGTAGTGTACACAACGTCTTCCATGTGTCTAACTTGAAGAAGAGTTTGGCTGATGAATCTCTCATTGTACCACTGGAAGAGATCAAGATTGATGATCGTCTTCGCATTGTGGAGGAACCTGTCGAGATTCTCGACTACAAGATTCGTAGCCTTCGTCGGAGTAAAATCCGCATTGTTAAAGTCCGTTGGAACTCGAACCGTGGACCTGAGTTCACATGGGAACGGGAGGATCAGATGAAATCTAAGTATCCTCATCTTTTTCCGAAGCGCGCGTTCGAATCGAGGCATGTTACTGCTGAAGAGGAATGAATCTCGGGTCGAGATTCCTTTCAACGTGGGGATGATGTGACATCCGGTAAGTTTCTTTTGTTCTGTTCTTCTCGTTTCTTTCTTTTTGGGCTTTGCGCAATTTTCGGGATGAAAATTCTTTCAACGTGGGGATGATGTGACACCCGGCATGTTCGGCTTAAACATATTAGTAACATCTAAGTCTACCTTAGCGAGAAACGTTTATAAACAAACTTAACTGGGTTAGTTGAGTCGGGTCAAGTTAGGATTGTCCAGGGTACAATGATCTGGAGGATCATTGGGAGTCGTTTTGGTAATACACTAGTACCGGGTTCCGTTGTTGGTGACATTACATGAACTAATTAAGTATATGTGTAGATTATGGGTTGTGTGGTGGATTATATACATAGATATGTTTATATGATGTGTAAATGATTATCTGTGCCTAAATGTGTTAAATATGGACTAAGGATGCATGCTTATGTGTTAGGATGTGTTAGAATGCGTTAAACACGACAAACTGGAAAACTAGTTAAAAAGGGATTCTGGTTCGACCACTTCGAGTGGTCGAAGGAGAAGAAAAGTGCCTGGTTCGATCCATGCAAGTGGGCGAACCAGGGAAGTGGAAATTGAGAAATTTCCTTCGACCAAACAGGGCTCATTCGACCCTGTGAAAGGGGCGAAGGAGACTACATTCGACCAATGAGTTGGTGCGAAGGAAGATTAGTATAAATACCAACCTTTGTCATTTTTCATCATTTCACAAACCCTAACCGTCCCAAAACGCTCTCAAACGATCTTAAACACTAAGGAAGGAGTTTTTGCTCTTCTTTTTCATAATCTAACCTATCTACAACATCTAAACAAGAATCCAAGGTGTGTTCATAATCCTAAATCTTTTAAAAGCATTTTAATTCGTTTTCATCTAACCCAAATTGTCCGGATCTGTTCTAAGGGTGTTTTTATAATTAACAACCTTTTAAACATCTTTCTAAATCAAAACATGATCATTTAACATAGGTTTTCATGATGAATAACATGTGTAAATTGTGTGTTATTTGGTGTTATGTGTTGTTCACTGATTTGCTGCTATATCTATGATAGAAACATGATATAGGATTGTTGTTAATAAGGGAATATTGTTGTCTAGGGTTAGGATTGGATATATTGATATTTGGGGGTTTTATTGGATTAATACTTGATGTATGATAATTTATGATCAATAGAATGAATAAGAAAGATCGGATAATCGACAAACTGAGTATTTTAAGCTAAACATGAATCGATTTCAAAAGTTTCCAAATTGGGTAAATAATTCATGCATGAAAGTGATGTTTCCATAATCTTTACCATTTTGGGAAAGGGCTGAAACGGACGTATTATCGGGGGAAATCGATGGGGTTTTGTAGGGATAAGTTATTCATGCTTGACTGCTATGTTTGATGATGTTTCGGGTCGTTTTGAATGTGTTTAAAGCGTTTTTAGGAAAAATTATACAACAGGGGCGAACCTGGCCTCCTTCGACCAGTCGATGGTGCGAAGGAGGGATCCAGGGTCGAACCTGGCTTTTTATTGGACGAATGTGATAAAACGGGCGAAGGAAGCATCAAACGGTCGAACGAGATGTAAAAGGGTGCGAAGGAGACAAAAAGGTGCGAAGGAGACTTAAAACTGACTGGTTCGACCGTTCTGATGCAGAAATGAGATTTTTGATACAAACTAAGTGTTTTATGATTAAACCTTGTGTGTAATCTATGTGTACTTGATTAGTTAGGGTAATGGGTCACCAACGGGATGTCGGGTCGGTCTAGTGTGTCGATTAAACATTTAAACACGTTTTAAAACATACTTGGTTACGATCTGGACAATCAGGGACTAGATAACCTTATGGTTATTAGTCTGAACACTTATGTGAACATTTTGATAGATCTCCGGTAGAGGGATTATCAAGGGCTAAACATCTTTACTTATATTTGAAGAACGCAACTTAAGGTGAGTTCACGGCCCCACTTTTACTGCTTTAACTTTTGGGGGAGAAAACATGCACTAAACGGTTTTGGTAACTTATGTCATACTATGGTTTTAACTTTATATTGCTATACGATCTTTTGGAAAGTCCCGGGGGAAACCATGAATGTGCGGGTTTGCACAACGGGGGAAATGTGGATAGATCTATTGGGCGTGACCTGCCCCACTCGTCGGCTTGGAGGGCCGGGCGGGTGCATATTGTCTCGAACAGGTACATTGGTATCATGCTGAACATACGGGCTGCTTAAACATGCTGAACATTGCTAAACGTGTCTAGTAATGGTTTCCAATCGTAGTAGTAATGAAACATACGCCTAGCTAGCGTACTTGGTAACATTGATATAGTATGGACATGGTAACACTTTGGTAACATTTTGAACAAACCTGTGAACTCACCAGCATTATATGTTGACATCTTTTTGGCATGTTTTTCTCAGGTCGCTAAGGTAGCAATGAACGGAACTAGGCGCACGGGTCTGCATTGGCGTCTAGATTTAGTGCACGTTTTGTAATAAAAGTATTTTGAACAACTTTTGGAGATGATAGCATAGTTAATTAAATGCTACTGAAATGCTTCCGCTGGTTAAATTAATGGTTATGTCTGTTTACGTTTTTCATATAGAGTTGTTTATTGTGATCGTTGTCTTGGATCCTGGTTTGTCATGCGCCTCGCGGTAAAACCCCGCAAGTGGTAATTTGAGGGTGTGACAGATCCGGTTCAATGATTTTAGCCAAAGGCCCCAACCAACTGGTCTATGATTCATTTTGTTAATGATTCTGATTCGTAATAACCTTATACAATGTGTAATAGAGTCATCTTCCCCAATTTAATATTATAAGAACCCTAGTTTTCCAATTGTTCAGATTACACAACAATAACCCAATTAACCTTAGGGTTATTGTTGTGTACATGCCGAAGGTCAAAGCCCATAAAAAAAAATTGGACTTACAATCACGAATTCGTGTATAATGCTCAGTCAAACGAAAAGTCAAACTCGCGAGGAATAGAAGCTTTCAAGAGTGTTTTATCAGAAATTGGGGATGTAGGAAGAGTAATTGGCGAGTAAAGCTTGTTGTGAAGTGTCTAATTTAAAGTGAGAGGGCTCGGTTAATGTGAATGGAAGGTCTTTGATGAATGTATCGAACTCGGTCAAAAGAAACAAGAATTTAGGCTTTAAATTCGCGAGTAGGAGCTGTAGACGCGTCCTAGATGAGTGGAATTCGTTGCTGGCCTATAATTGTCTTTTAATGTGGTCAACCTTTCCAAAGGAAAGCTTGTTTGCTGCTGATTCCCTTTTTTTTTCTCTTGCGTCGCACAGTCAACAGGGAGGGAAAAGGAAGAAGGTGGATAAGTTCTTAGACGGGGTTAAATATAATTAGGGTTGGGTTTAAATCAGAAATGAGGTGTAGCTCAGGTGGTCATGCTCGTGTGTGTTGTGTGCGGCTTCTGCCCGGGTTCGAGTCCCGGCAGGGGCATTTCTCTTTTTTTTTTTTAAACAAGGAGGCGAACGTGGGCTTGGGCCAGGTCTGATCTGGGCCGGCTCCTTGATGGGCTGCATTCTGTCCTCGGCTAGACTAAGAGTATTGGGCCAAGAAACTTTTAAAGGAAAGGTTGGGTTTGGGCTATGGTTTGGTTGTGGTTTGGTTATGGTTTTGGTAATGGGTTTCAAGTGGGTGTGTTTATAAATATATATCTATATATAATCTGAATTTTTTTTATTAATAATATTATTATTATTATTATTATAAAAAAAATAAAAAGTGACGGATGTCACAGAACGTGACTCGACGTGTCGTTTGTTTTTCAAAATTGATGTCCTATTTTTATTATTACACTTTATCGTTGTTTTTGTCGTGTTTTTATGAACAATGTTTGATTATGTGTTTTGGATAATTTGGTATGTTGATATTTCACCCAATCGTGTGTTTATGTACGGTTATTAATTGAATAAATCGCTATGTTTTATATTATTCTGTTGATTCGTTATAGATCTTCCATTGTTTTGGCATTTCAACTTACATATGTTACCGTAACCTTTTGTGTAATAACAAAATAGTTCGAGTATTAATGTATACTTTTAAACATAACAATATTACTTTGCTGAATGTATAATTATAAAACGAATTAAAAAACACAAACTTTTTTAAACATACAAACAATTTCATGTTTAAAGTCCATATGGCCATGTAAATTCCTTACGGCACGATAAGATGTTAGCCCATCAGAGATGAGAAGATATGCACTTGACCCATTTTATGTATAAAGTCAATAGGTCTATTTAAATTAGACACGGCCCGATAAGATTTTAGCCCATCAGATATGAGAGTATATTCTTGGCCCATCAGATTATATGGTTTCTGCTTTGTTTTTGTCGCCCATCTCACCAATTAATACAATACTTGTAACATCTATTAAACCCTACACCTAACTTTCACTTTACCAATTTCTATCTATCTCTTCCATCGAGTTCCTCATCTTAAAGGGTAAGAATCTTCAATTCAAACCGTATTTTATTAATATGTATTTACATAATTGATCCATCTTTATCACATAACCCTAATCTATAAAAGTTTCCCTTTGTTGTTGATTTAGGGTTGAAGTTCGTTGCATCAATTCGTCAAAGGTATGTACTTTTCTCTATAAATCTTGATCTTTGAACGCTTCTGGTTTATTTACGAAAAAAATATTATTATTATTATTTTTTTAAGTATATCCGATTCTTATGTGCTTTAGTTTAGGGTTATGTTTTCTGATATGTTTTACTATATTTTTATGTTTTCGGGTCTGTTTTAAAAGATATATTTTTGAATTATTTGTAGTGTTAACAACATTTTTTTTACGAATATAATATTTTGTTTTTTTTTTCTTTTTTAAGTAGTATATCCGATTGTTATGTGGTTTAGTTTAGGGTTATGTTTTCAGATATGTTTTACTAGATTTTTATGTTTTCAGATTGCTTTTAATAGATATAGTTTTGAATTATTTTTAGTGGTTAAGAACAATTTTTTGACCATCTATAATGTGTATTTGCTTATTCTATCATAAGATGAAACACTTCATAATCCAATGTTGTAAAGAATATAAGTCATATTAATCAAAATAAGAATCGAATTTTACTGATTTATCATTGCAACTATCCATAAATAGAACTCACTAAGGGATATTCAATTGCAAGTATGTATTTTCTTATTTGTACATCTATTTCGTATATGTTATACTATGCCTATCTACATCTTTAGATTTGTATAAGTGTCATCGAATTAAAAGCTATTAGTTTTTTAAAGAACTCCAATCCTTTAATTTATATACTACAAATCTAATATATTGTTTTTATTTTTTCTATCAAGTACTTCCAACATTCAAGTATGGCACCCGAAGTTATTGAAATTTCTTCTCACTCAAACGAAGAAATTGACAATACCTCCGATGAAGAAAGTGACTTTTCTTCTGATTTTGAGGGATTTAGTGATACCGAAGATCATCCATATCCCGGTATACAAGTTGACGTCAAATCTATTCCTGCTACTCACCAAATTATTACCAAAGTGACCTACAAATTCGTAAGTATTAAATTCATAATACAGTGTATAATTTCCACTATATTCTTTTCGCTATAAACTTTTTTGTGATTTATTATTTACCATTTTGTTTGTCAAATCTGTTTCCAGCGCTTTTCAAAAGAGTTTGTGATCAGTTCCAACCTTAAGAATTTTATGACTGTCTTTGTTCAATTTGAGAATGGAATGTGTTTTTTCACCCACATGAACTTTGAAGGGAAAGATGAGAAAAAAATGTATTCGTTAGGAAGATGGAAGACGATGATGAAGAAGCTAGGTTTGAAAAATGGATGACGTTATCGTATAACGTTTGTCAAGCGGGAAGGTATCTTGGTGTTTTCACGTCCGTAGATGAAGTTATGTAAGTCCAATATTTTCTCTATGGTAGTTATATGTTTATGTGGTTATGGTACAAACTTCTAACTAAAAAATAAGCCTTATGAAAGTAGGCGTTCTCCAAATTTTGGTTTATTAGTTATGGAGAAAGTCAAGTAAACAGTTTGTGTTTTCTATGCGGATGTAGCAGTTGTTTAGTACTTTGATTATGTATCAAAACAAGTACGTAAGCTATATTTTGATTTATAATTTTTGACGTTGTTGTTGTTTAAAACTATTATTTATCGCATCATCATCTATCTGATACAAAACTATAAGTTGAAGAAATTGTTTAATTTGAATTTATATAGGCAACTAAATACTTATATGCATATTGTGTCGAAAGATGTTAACAACATAAAAACGGAAGTTTTCTTTTTTTGTTACTTAAAATACAGGATTTATATATAGGTTGGCTATTCTTTTTTAAAAAGTATTTATAAAGTTATTGTATATATTCAACAGTTGCATTAGAAGAGTTATAATGATACTTATAATTCTTAAGTTTACATCTAATGCTTTGGATGTTGATAATTTCATTTTTGGTCAACTAAATATTGTATTGTCTATTTTCTCTCACTATAGATTCTTATATAAAGGCAATTTAAACACTGTCAAAACTATGAATTAATCTCAGTCATATAGTCACTTATATGCAGCAATTCCCACTATCCCTTTTCTGATTTATATGGTTGTATATTGTTGTACCCATAAAGTATTTCTGTAAAAATATGTGTTAGTTATGTCTACATATGCATTCAAATCTGGGTCAAAATGAATCAAATTTAGGTGCTATAGGAGAGTTTAGTGCAACAGTAAATATACAATTTAATTCAATAATAACTTTAAATTTCTAATACTAATTTTTAATCTAAGGTAATGTGAAATCAATGTGTTTGACCAATAGAAATTTACTACTCCCAAAATATTTATATTAAAATATGCAATAAAGTTTTTTGACCAAGTCATAAATAGTACCCGAAAAATAGTCAATTCTTTAACTAAAACTAAGGTTAGGGCGATTTTTTTCCAGGTAATAATCATTAAGTCAGCTTCAAATGTAAAGGAGATATACACTAATAGAATATGCATAAAAATATGTAATTAATGTCGTTTATTACTAGATAAAATTTGCTCCACACTATTATCACTTTCCATATTTTGATTATAACACCCAAAACCGACTTTATTAATTTATGCCTAATTTCGATCCATTTCTATATTCACATTCATAACTTATGCCAATTCAACACTAATTTTATGTTTGAAATTCACATAACATTAATATGAATTATAATGTATTGCTCCTTTCTAAAAATAGAATACTTTATTTGATTATAAATTGTTTTAGAAAATTATAAATCATTCACATGTTCTATATCTATAAGAAAGATCAAAGTGTCTTCCCTTTGCAATTATATGTATGTACCATGTAATTTTATTTTTTTTTCATTTTTTCATTTTGATTTCATAATATATTTATGCATTTAGACATATGTTATGTTACTAATTATTTTTTTGACCCTTTTTTATTTTCTTTTACATAGTGAAAATCATCATGGACTCTTACAATGAATTTGTAAACAATAACACATTTAGCCTAATTGCTGATGTGTGGGAATCACAAAATGAATCAAGTCTTATTGTATTCGGGAAAATCTTACAAGTGTATAAAGACTATGGGTGGTACCACATGGCATGCTCGCGTTGCCATGAGAAAGTAAGCACTGATTATGTTGTTAATGTAACATCCGGCCCCTCTCACCACCAATATTGTCCGCTTTGCCCACCCAGAGCTCACGGATTTGTTTTTGGGTGCCCCGGTGGAAACTTCCCAGGAGGTCACCCATCCTGAAACTGCTCCCACCTGAGCACGCTTAACTGTGGAATTCTCCTCTCATCCACTAACATTAAGCCCCAAAACGCGTTGGTGATTTAAGAGGCAAGACATTACTTATGAACCAAGGATCTCTCCTGGCCACGGCTGATGTGGGATTTTCCTGGGGTGTCACATTCACCCCCCGTTAGAGTCTCATCGTCCCTGATGAGGTATGCACCCACCATCCCGAACGGCACAGGAGTGGCTCTGATACCATCTGTAACATCCGGCCCCTCTCACCACCAATATTGTCCGCTTTGCCCACCCAGAGCTCACGGATTTGTTTTTGGGTGCCCCGGTGGAAACTTCCCAGGAGGTCACCCATCCTGAAACTGCTCCCACCTGAGCACGCTTAACTGTGGAATTCTCCTCTCATCCACTAACATTAAGCCCCAAAACGCGTTGGTGATTTAAGAGGCAAGACATTACTTATGAACCAAGGATCTCTCCTGGCCACGGCTGATGTGGGATTTTCCTGGGGTGTCACATTCACCCCCCCCGTTAGTAATCGTTCTGTTAGCGTATTATTTGATTCTGGTGCCGACAAGAGTTTTGTATCCATGGATGTTAGTCGACTGCTAGATGTAGTACCCGTACCATTAGAGACTAAGTATATTATTGAGTTGGCTGACGGTAAAAAGATTGAAGCTACTAGTGTCCTTCGGGAGTGCCAATTAGAGTTGTCGGGTTTATCGTTCCCCATCGACCTTATGCCGGTACCATTGGGTAGTTTTGACGTAGTGGTAGGCATGGATTGGTTATCATTGTACCGCGCGGAGATTGTTTGTTACGATAAGGTTATTCGGATTCCTCTCCCTGATGGAGAATTCCTTTCTGTGTACGGTATCAAGGGTGGTGTTCCGCTAAACATCATCTCTAGCATGAAAGCCCTTAAGTGTCTTCGAAAGGGTTATTCAGCCGTTTTGGCACTTTATTCTGTTTCCTCGGGTGATGAGAAGAAGATCGACGATATTCCAGTTGTACGCGAGTTTCCTGATGTTTTTCCCGATGATTTATCTGGTCTTCCTCCTCATCGTCAAGTCGAGTTCGGTATCGATCTTGTACCAGGGGCTGCTCCTATTGCTCGGGCCCCCTACCGTCTTGCACCTCCCGAGATGCAGGAATTGTCTAGTCAGTTACAGGAACTCTTGGACAAGGGTTTCATCAGGCCAAGTTCTTCCCCTTGGGGAGCCCCGATTCTATTTGTTAAGAAGAAGGATGGAAGTTTCCGATTGTGTGTGGACTACAGAGAACTGAACAAATTGACCGTTAAGAACCGTTATCCTCTTCCGCGTATTGATGATCTATTCGACCAGCTCCAGGGTTCTAGTTATTATTCCAAGATTGACTTGAGGTCCGGTTATCACCAGTTGCGGGTAAGGGAAGCTGACGTTGCAAAGACTGCCTTTCGTACACGTTATGGCCATTTCGAATTCTTGGTCATGCCTTTCGGTCTCACGAACGCACCAGCGGTTTTCATGGACTTGATGAACCGCGTCTGTAAACCATATCTGGATAAGTTCGTCATTGTGTTTATTGATGACATTCTGATCTACTCCAAGAACGAGACCGAACACGAGGAACATCTGCGGTTAGTTTTGGAACTCTTGCAACGGGAACAACTTTACGCCAAGTTCTCAAAGTGTGACTTTTGGTTACGCGAAGTTCAATTCCTAGGACATGTGGTTAATGAACTAGATATTCATGTCGATCCAGCTAAAATCGAAGCGATCAAGGACTGGGGAGCACCAAAGACGCCAACTGAGGTGCGGCAATTCCTAGGCCTTGCGGGCTATTATCGTCGTTTCATTCAGGGGTTCTCGAAGATTGCTCAACCCCTCACCACTCTCACTCAGAAGGATAAGAAATTCGACTGGGGTGAACCACAAGAGTCAGCGTTTGAAGAACTGAAGTCTAAACTGTGTTCTGCTCCTATTTTGTCTTTACCTGAGGGTCCTGATGATTTTGTTGTTTACTGTGATGCTTCTAGTCATGGTCTCGGTTGCGTGTTAATGCAACGCGAGAAAGTGATCGCGTATGCTTCTCGTCAACTCAAGGTGCACGAGAAGAACTACACCACCCATGACTTGGAGTTGGGTGCAGTGGTATTCGCGTTGAAAATTTGGAGACATTACTCGTACGGTACCAAGTGTGAAGTATACACCGATCACAAGAGTCTCCAGCATATTTTCGATCAGAAAGTGTTAAACATGCGGCAGCGTCGTTGGGTTGAACTCCTGAACGACTATGACTGTGCGATCAAGTACCATCCTGGCAAGGCAAACGTTGTGGCGGATGCCTTGAGCAGGAAGGAGTCTGCAAAGCCTCGGCGTGTTCGAGCTTTGCAACTCACCATTCATTCCTCCTTACCTGACTGGATCCGTTCGGCTCAGCTGGATGCCTTGAAGGAGGAAAACCTTAAGGCCGAAACGATGCACAGTGCGGACAAACATCTTGAACTCAGGTCTGATGGCCTACACTACTTCGCTGGGCGTGTTTGGGTCCCTTTATTCGGGGGACTTCGGGAGCTTGTCTTAGATGAGACTCATAAGTCCCGGTATTCTATTCATCCTGGTTCGGATAAGATGTACCAAGATCTAAGGGTGCTCTATTGGTGGCCTAACATGAAGGCTGATATAGCCTCCTACGTGAGCAAATGCTTGACCTGTGCTAAGGT
This sequence comes from Ambrosia trifida, assembly GCA_028751855.1. NCBI lineage: Eukaryota > Viridiplantae > Streptophyta > Magnoliopsida > Asterales > Asteraceae > Ambrosia > Ambrosia trifida. Next base: position 54,600,221 of record CM054128.1, on the reverse strand, counting down.
CAAGGTGGAGTATCAGAAGCCATCTGGTCTCCTGCACCATCCTGAGATTCCAGAATGGAAGTGGGAGCAGATCACGATGGATTTCGTCACCAAACTACCGAGGTCACCAAGTGGTTGTCATACGATTTGGGTGATCGTCGACCGGTTGACGAAATCGGCGCACTATATACCTATTAAGGAAACAGATGGACTCAAGCGGTTGGCTCGACTCTACCTTAAGGAGGTGGTTTCTCGGCACGGGGTGCCTGTTTCTATCATTTCTGATCGTGATTCCCGCTTTGCTTCGCGTTTCTGGAAGGCTCTTCATAAAGTTTTGGGTACTCAGCTGGATATGAGTACGGCTTATCATCCGCAAACTGACGGACGGAGTGAGCGTACAATTCAAACATTGGAGGACATGTTGCGGGCATGCGTTATCGACTTTGGCAAGGGTTGGGAGGCTCACCTACCGTTGGTGGAGTTCTCCTGCAACAACAACTACCACTCCAGCATCGGGACAGCTCCGTTCGAAGCTCTTTATGGACGGAAATGCCGGTCTCCCTTGTGTTGGGCCAAGGTGGGCAAGAGCCAGCCCACTGGCCCGGAACTGGTGTACGAAACCTCGGGGAAAATCGTACAGATCCGTAACCGTTGGCAGCTGCGCGGGATCGTAAGAAGAGCTAGGCCGATCGCCGTCGCAAACCGCTATTGTTCCAGGTTGGGGACAGGGTGCTTATGAAAGTTTCACCATGGAAGGGCGTCATACGCTTTGGAAAGCGTGGCAAGCTTAACCCTCGCTACGTCGGACCATTCGCAATCCTGGAACGGATTGGACCGGTGGCGTACAGACTAGATTTACCGACGGAGCTCGGTAATGTCCACAACGTCTTCCATGTGTCTAACTTAAGGAAGTGTTTGGCTGACGAATCTCTTATTGTTCCACTGGAAGAGATCAAGGTTGATGATCGTCTTCGGATTGTGGAGGAACCTGTTGAGATTCTTGATTACAAGATTCGTAGCCTACGTCATAGCAAGATTCGCATTGTGAAGGTTCGAAGGAACTCGAACCGGGGACCTGAGTACACTTGGGAACGGGAGGATCAGATGAGGTATAAGTATCCTCATCTCTTTCTTAAGGAAGCGTTCGAATCGAGATATGTCTCTTCCGCAGCTGAATGAATCTCGGGGCGAGATTCCTTTTAACGTGGGGATGATGTGACAACTCGGGTAAATCTCTCTCTTGGTTTCTATCTTTTGGTACTTGTGTAATTTTCGGGACGAAAATTCTTTCAACGGGGGGTGAATGTGACACCCCAGGAAAATCCCACATCAGCCGTGGCCAGGAGAGATCCTTGGTTCATAAGTAATGTCTTGCCTCTTAAATCACAACGCGTTTTGGGGCTTAATGTTAGTGGATGAGAGGAGAATTCCACAGTTAAGCGTGCTCAGGTGGGAGAAATTTCAAGATGGGTGACCTCCTGGGAAGTCTCCACTTGGGCAACCAAAAACAAATCCGTGAGCTCTGGATGGGCAAAGCGGACAATATTGGTGGTGAGAGGGGCCGGGTGTTACAGTTAACAATACTAATTGTGACAACGGAGGGTACGAAATAATACCAAAATACACTTGTGAGAACAATAATTGTGCTGAGAATGAAGTTCAAGCAATTCCAAGGTTCTTTGCTAAGTTTTATATTTAACCCTTTAAAGAAATCAAAAAGCACATTTTATTTTATATTTTAATTCCTCTTTTTTTTTCAGGTTTAAAATAAAAATCTTGGTACAAGATATTAGTGATGGAATCATGTTAATATTGTCTCATGAAGATGTGGCTAAATTAGTTCCACTTGATATTCATGATTTGTTGCAAGAAAATACCGTCTGTTTTTATATTTATTAATTTTACTATTTGTTATATTTTTTATTATAAATTTTATTATCTAATTACCATAAGTTCTTCTTCGCAGGTTGCCGATTATGTTCGCTTTCCTGATGAGTTCTTTTTAATCAGAGATAGATGGATTGGATTTAAAATAGAAGTCACAGAGACAAATCTAAAAACGTTTTCTGAAATTTATACTGTTAGCGGTATAAATGATGAAAAAAATGTGTTGTCTGAACTAGAGAAAAAAATGTTTATTGCTCAGGTATTATAAAAGTATTTGTATAATTCATTTTTACATACATACGGTTAATTTATGTTTTTTTTTATTTTATATGTTAATTTTCTTGATTTATATACAATTTTAATACAGGCTAATTGGACAAATATTTTGGGCTTTGTTGATTTGAGGGTGGAATTGTCAACCGATGAAGAATGATCTGAAGTTAAGATAATTCGTTGAAGATGTTTTTTTTTTTGTGTTACGAACTTATGTTTTTTTTTGGCGTTGTTGGTTTATGATTTTCTTTTGTTTTTACTTTTACATATTTCTACGTATTGTAAACAATGAATTATATCCTATCTTATATTTATTCAATATTAATTTGTTGTTTTTCGGATATACGTAATACACTTTTGCTTAACAAATTAAATGAATTTACATTTCTTATTATGTGTGTTTTTTATATGTAAAAAGTTTAGCAAATATTTTATTTTTTCATAATTTTAAAATTTTTAGACATTAATTAAATTTCCATATTTAAACTGTCCAATATAACTATAAATATTCAAAACACTTCAATCATTGTTCTAATTCTTTCTTACTTACGTTTTCTTATAACTTCATTTCATATTCGTTCTTTGTTAGATATGAACATCATTGTGACACCCGGCATGTTCGGCTTAAACATATTAGTAACATCTAAGTCTACCTTAGCGAAAAACGTTTATAAACAAACTTAACTGGGTTAGTTGAGTCGGGTCAAGTTAGGATTGTCCAGGGTACAATGATCTGGAGGATCATTGGGAGTCGTTTTGGTAATACACTAGTACCGGGTTCCGTTGTTGGTGACTTTACATGAACTAATTAAGTATATGTGTAGATTATGGGACGTGTGGTGGATTATATACATATATGTGTTTAAATGATGTGTAAATGATTATCTGTGCTTAAATGTGTTAAATATAGAGTAAGGATGCATGCTTATGTGTTAAGATGTGTTAGAATGCGTTAAACACGACAAACTGGAAAACTAGTTAAAAAGGGGTTCAGGTTCGACCACTTCGAGTGGTCGAAGGAGAAGAAAAGTGTCTGGTTCGACCCATGCAAGTGGGCGAACCAGGGAAGTGGAATTTGAGAAATTCCCTTCGACCAAACAGGGCTCATTCGACCCTGTGAAAGGGGCGAAGGAGACCACATTCGACCAACGAATTGGTGCGAAGGAAGATTAGTATAAATACCAACCTTTGTCATTTTTCATCATTTCACAAACCCTAACCGTCCCAAAACGCTCTCAAACGATCTTAAACACTAAGGAAGGAGTTTTTGCTCTTCTTTTTCATAATCTAACCCATCTACAACATCTAAACAAGAATCCAAGGTGTGTTCATAATCCTAAATCTTTTTAAAAGCATTTTAATTCGTTTTCATCTAACCCTAATTGTCCGGATCTGTTCTAAGGGTGTTTTTATGATTAAAAACCTTTTAAACATCTTTCTAAATCAAAACATGATCATTTAACATATGTTTTCATAATGAATAACATGTGTAAATTGTTTGTTATGTGGTGTTATGTGTTGCTCACTGATTTGATGCTATATCTATGATAGAAACATGATATAGGATTGTTGTTAATGTTGGATTATTGTTGTCTAGGGTTAGGATTGGATATAATGATATTTGGGGGTTTTATTGGGTTAATACTTGAAGTATGAATATTTATGATCAATAGAATGAATAAGAAAGATCGGATAATCGACAAACTGAGTATTTCAAGCTAAACATGAATCGATTTCAAAAGTTTCCAAATTGGGTAAATAATTCATGCATGAAAGTGATGTTTCCATAATCTTTACCATTTTGGGAAAGGGCTGAAACGGACGTATTATCGGGGGAAATCGATGGGGTTTTGTAGGGATAAGTTATCCATGCTTGACTGCTGTGTTTGATGATGTTTCGGGTCGTTTTGAATGTGTTTGAAGCGTTTTTAGGAAAAATTATACAACAGGGGCGAACCTGGCCTCCTTCGACCAGTCGATGGTGCGAAGGAGGGATCCAGGGTCGAACCTGGGTTTTTATTGGACGAATGTGATAAAACGGGCGAAGGAAGCATCAAACGGTCGAACGAGATGAAAAAGGTGCGAAGGAGACAAAAAGGTGCGAAGGAGACTTAAAACTGACTGGTTCGACCGTTTTGATGCAGAAATGAGATTTTTGATACAAACTAAGTGTTTTATGCTTGAACCTTGTGTTTAATCTATGTGTACTTGATTAGTTAGGGTAATGGGTCACCAACGGGATGTCGGGTCGGTCTAGTGTGTCGGTTAAACATTTAAAACACGTTTTAAAACATACTTGGTTACGATCTGGACAATCAGGGACTAGATAACCTTATGGTTATTAGCCGGAACACTTATATGAACATTTTGATAGATCTCCGGTAGAGGGATTATCAAGGGCTAAACATCTTTACTTATATTTGAAGAACGCTACTTAAGGTGAGTTCACGGCCCCACTTTTACTGCTTTAACTTTTGGGGGAGAAAACATGCGCTAAACGGTTTTGGTAACATATGTCATACTATGGTTTTAACTTTATATTGCTATACGATCTTTTGGAAAGTCCCGGGGGAAACCATGAATGTGCGGGGTTGCACAACGGGGGAAATGTGGATAGATCTATTGGGCGTGACCTACCCCACTCATCGGCTTGGAGGGTCGGGCGGGTGCATATTGTCTCGAACAGGTACATTGGTATCATGCTGAACATACGGGCTGCTTAAACATGCTGAACATTGCTAAACGTGTCTAGTAATGGTTTCAAATCGTAGTAGTAATGAAACATACGCCTAGCTAGCGTACTTGGTAACATTGATATAGTATGGACATGGTAACATTTTGGTAACATTTTGAACAAACCTGTGAACTCACCAGCATTATATGTTGACATCTTTTTGGCATGTTTTTCTCAGGTCGCTAAGGTAGCAATGAACGGGACTAGGCGCACGGGTCTGCATTGGCGTCTAGGCTTAGTGCACGTTTTGTAATAAAAGTATTTTGAACAATTTTTGAGATGATAGCATAGTTGATTAAATGCTACTGAAACGCTTCCGCTTGTTAAATTAATGGTTATGTCTGTTTACGTTTTTCATGTAGAGTTGTTTATTGTGATCGTTGACTTGGATCCTGGTTTGTCATGTGCCTCGCGGTAAAACCCCGCAAGTGGTAATTTGAGGGTGTGACAATCATACACAGCAAGTCTTAGATATTAAGTTTCAACAGTTAATGTTTTGAGTAAGTATTTTTCAAGCATGTTTCATACGTACGTTCAATATGAAAGTTATCATATAATTTATATTTATGCTATATATCTATAGATTATATGAGTTGTATTATTCCTTTATCGTTGCTAGATTGTTATTTTTCAATAAATCTAGATTTATAAAATGTAAATTTATAATTTTTTTTATGATACACACTATTTAACATTAAGTTTAAACTTTTACCGTCACTAACCTTTATACATTTGAAAAGTATGTGAAAATTATAAATTTTCTAATATTATTTTACAGTTCAGACAAGTAGAATAAATTAAATTTTTCAATATTAAACTTGGACACTTGAAAATTTGATACCTAATAAAAGTTTTATTTATAATTTCATAATTATTAGAAGTAATCCACTTTATATAAATAATATTATCGTTTTTCCTTTACTTTTAATAATTAATATGGAAATTATGATTCGTTGTTTAAGTTTTTTTAAAGGTTATTGCCTTTTTTTCATATAATTTTTATATAATATTACTGTCTAATTTCAATTATTTTTTATAAATTAAACTTTTCATTAATAAAATTTTTATTACTAATTTAATAATTATTAAAAGTAATTCAGTTTCTAAAAATAATTTAACCGTTTTTTTTTTCGGTTACTTTTAATATTATATATATACATTAATATCAAAATTTTAATTTTATTCGATTTTTTTTAAATTCATTAAAACTTTTAAATTTTGAAAATGCAGTTTTTTTTTTAGCTTTAGGAGGTAAGTAAATAGGTTTTATATTTTCAATTTTTTTTAAAATTAATTACAATTCCATATTTAACCAATACAATATTAGTATAAATATTGAAAACACTTGAATCATTATACTAATTCTTTTTTACTTTCAATTACTTACAATTTCATTTTATATTGTTTGTTGTTAGCTTCACGGATCGTACACAACAAGCCTTACATTCTAAGCTTCAAAACTTAATGTCTGAGTAAGTTTTCACATCCATGTTTATATTTATAGCCAATATGAGATTTATCATATAATTTCTATTTATTTTACTATATGTATATATCATGTGATTTTAGTTTTTATTTTTTTTAGATAGTTATTTTTCAACAAATATATATTTTAAAATCTAATATTACAATTTTTTTATTATATTTTAACGTTAAATGTCAAGTTCGACCTTGAAAAAATGAATGTTAGGATTATCAAGAAATAGTTTAGATTACATTATATTAAATATTAAAAACAATGCTACTTAGAATTGCATGAAACCTTTATTTTAATATTTTTTTATATTTATCTTTTATATTTAATGATTTAAATCCCAAGTTAGTATTTGTAATGTTATCATCCCTAACAATCATTGTCACTCATATTGTTATACAGAAGTCAACGTTTATCCTACAATGTCTCAATTACCGAAAAATACTTTTAGCTTACCAGCATCTAAAGTTACCAAGAGTAGTAGTACGTCTAATGGTAAGTCATAATATATTTTATACTTATTGTACATTTATAATTTTACTTTAAAGTTACCAAGCATTAATTATGTAGTAAGTTACAATTTTAATTATGTAAAATATTTAAAATACTTTAATGATACATATTAAAGATTTGACATTTTTTTTTCATTTCTTAATTTTATGTTTTACTTACAGTGTCTTATAATGCTTCTGACCGACGTAGACGTATGAATGAATATTTGGATCATGTTAGTTCTATTGAAAACATATCACCTTCAACATTGGAAGACCCCTTTTTATCATCAGATGTTGTATTATCTTCATCCTTCAATAAGGAAAACATTAATCCTGGTTTGTATACTAAATACGTACCTTTAAATTTTTGATATTATATGTTACTTATATTATTTTTTAAATTTTGTTTGGTAAATGTTATTATTTTTTTTCGTTTCCTAATATAATTTTTATTTATAGTGTCTCATAATGCTTGTGACCGACGTAGACGTATGAATAAATATTTGGATCATGTTAATTCTATTGAAAATATATCACATTCAACATTGGAAGCCCCCTTTTTATCATCAGGTGTTGTTTTATCTTCATCCGTCAATAAGGAAAACATTAATACTGGTTTGTATATTAAATATGGACCTTTAAATTTTTTTAGATTATATATTAGTTATATTATTTAAATATTTTTTGGAAAATGTAATTATTTTTTCCGTTTCCTAATATAATTTTTATTAATGTCTCATAATGCTTGTGACCGACGTAGACGTATGAATGAATATTTGGATCATGTTTCTTCTATTGAAAACATATCGCCTTCAACATTGGTAGACCCCTTTTTATCATCAGATGTTGTATTATCTGCATCCGTCAACAAGGAAAACATTAATCCTGGTTTGTATACTAAAGACGTACCTTTAATTTTTTAGACAGTATTTATTAGTTTCTATAATTTTTAAATATTTTCCATAAATATGATTATATATATATTCTTTTATGATGTTATTTAGCTGCTGAAAATCGAAAGCGACGAAAGATATATTTGGATAAAAAAAGATCAAAAGAAGTCCAAGCACCTTCAACGTCTAATTCAATTTTATTGACTGTTAATACAGGTGAAATTATTAACTATTTACATTATACATTACATATACCAAATTTAATTTTTATTTCTAAATCCAATTTTTTTTTTCACTTTTTTTAGTTAATACATCTACAACACCTTTGTCAAACATTTCAAATGGTATGTTTTCATTCCAAATTAATATTTTTACATATTTATACTTCATTTTGAGCAAATTATATTTTTATTCATACTAATCTTTGTAATTTTTAATGATGATGCTGCGAGTCGAAAACGGAGAAACCAGTCTTCAATAAATACTGAAGGTATTATATATAAAACAATGTATACTTTAATTTTAGTTAAATTTTCATTTTAAATTATTATACTTTAATTTTTTAATAATTCCTATTATTGTTTTATAGATTCTTACGAGAGAAGAAAACATAGAAAAAATATATTGGATTCTAAAAGGTGCAAGAGCACGCAAACAGGTACAAAATTATATTCTTTATTTTATTAGTATTATAATTTAATAATTGATTTTTCTATATATTAAGAAAAGTTATTGTTACTTTCTATTTATTACTACATAACATATAATAAAAAAAACAAAAATTTTTAATTTATTTTATAGGTTTACAAAACTCTTCTGTCAATCGTAATACTCGAAGAATAGTTACTCCAATACCTATGGCTGATTTGTCCGAATGTTTAGAAGACAACGTTGAATCAAATACTGATAACGTTATAAAAGGCATATCCAAAGGTAGCGAACATTTATCAATATTGCTAAATAGATATTTTATAATACTGATCCATTCGTATTTGTGTTTATCATATATTAACCATTGTAGATTACTTGGACCATGGTGACCAAACAGTTGTTTGTCAAGAATGTGATGCTAAGCTATGGAAAAGTGAAGCTCTTAGAGGAAATAAAAGCAACACTAAAACAAATTTTTATCTATGTTGTGCTTATGCCAAAGTTGAGCTTCCTGATTTTAAGGAACCTCCCCCTACCTATAAAGAACTATTTAATGGCGTAGATGCAAGGAGTAAAATTTTCCTCAAGAACATTAGACGTTACAATTCAATGTTCTCATTCACATCTATGGGCGGCAAAATTGATTTTTCAGTTAATAAAGGTAAAGGCCCTTCTGTGTTTAGAATAAGCGGTGAGAATTATCATTCGATGGGTAGTTTGTTACCTACCGATGGAGAAAAAACAAAATTCTACCAGCTATACATATATGATACTGACAATGAAGTTTCCAATAGAATAAACAATATTGGGTAAGTGTTTTTCTATTATTACTTTAATTATACATCTTATTACAATATATTCATAAGGTTTTAACGTTTTTTTTTTGTTACTTTTTTATTTCATCATCCAAACGTCCGGAATCAGAAAATTTTATTGAAGTTCAGCTTATAAAACAATTGAAAATTATGTTGGATTCAACTAATTCGTTGGTACAATCTTATAGAATGGCTAGGGATTGTTTTCATTCAAATCCTAATGAAACAATTAAGTTGCAATTGAAGGGTAGGAGGCCCAAAGATGGGAGGACATTCAACTTACCAACTGCTTCAGAAGTTGCTGCTTTAATTGTTGGTGATATTGGTGATCAAGTTGAAAATCGTGATATTATCGTACAAACCAAAACAGGCACCCTTCAACGAATTAGTGAGCTGCATCCTTCTTATCTTGCACTTCAATATCCATTGTTACTTCCATATGGTGAAGATGGATATAGAGTGGACATTCTTCACAAAGATGTTCCGGATACATCAGCAAGTACAAGTGCAAATAAAAATGAAAAAAAAAAAAAAAGATTCCGCGTGAAAATTTAACAATGAGGGAGTTTTTTGCTTATAGACTTCAAGATAGGGTGAACAGATTCTCCCTCATTCTAAATGCAAGGCGACTTTTTCAACAGTTTTTAGTTGATTCGTATACAATGATTGAAATGGAGAGATTATTTTATATACGTAGTCAGCAAACCATGCTTAGAAGCGATACAGTTGAAAGTTTAAACAGTAAAAAACAACAAGGGAATACAGAAACATCACGTATTGGTCAACGTGTTATCCTGCCTTCTTCTTTTACAGGTGGTGCTCGGTATATGATGCAAAATTATCTTGATGCCACGGCAATTTGTAAGTGGTGTGGATATCCAGATTACTTTATAACAATAACATGTAACCCTAAATTGTGACACCCGGCAAATTCTGGTTAACAACGCTGTCTAGATGAAAGTCTACCTTAGCGAGTCACGCGTAGATTATACTTAACTGGGTTAGTCGAGTCGTGTTACGGTTCGGGAACTGTTAGTTTAGTATAGAGGATCATTAGATGTTAGTGTAGAGGCTCATTAGATGTCAGTCCTTAACCAAGTGTACAAAGGGTGACGATTCATAGAATCGTCAGAGCATAGGGAACATACAAGTCTCGAGTCCCGGGAATTGGTGAACGAGTGTGAATGTGTTTGTTTACAATCATTATGTGACTTGTCGGTATGTGAAAACATGTTAACATATGTTAAAACGGAGTTTAACGCGCCAAATACGCTGGACCAAACCCTATAGGCGATTAGCATCTGTAATCGCCTATAGGGAAGGCGAGTAGGGATCCTCATAGGGCGAGTAGGCCCTAATCGCCTATACTATAGGCGATTAGGAGCCCTATTCGCCTGATGCTGCTGCGTACTCGCCTATAACGTGCTGGACGACTAAAAACGACTATGAATACAATACTTGACCTCCTAAACTTCATATTAACAACCCTAGTCGTCCCACAACTCGCCCCAACACACACACAACCTCTGGAACACGATTTTGGATCAAAACACAAGATTTCAAGCCTATTACATCAATCTATCATAAATCTAAGGTGTGGTTTTCATTCATGCAACCTTTAATAATGTTTTTATTGAATCCCTAATGGTCCAGACCTGTTTATAAACGTATGTGTCTTCTGAAATTCGTTAATAATCGTTGTTAATTGGATTCTAACTATTATGCATGTTGTATGTGTGTTTATAATTAAAAGATAGGGTTTTTGTGATTCAAGAAAGATTGTTAGCATGATATTAAGGTAGTTACAGATTGATGATGATAGCATGTTGATGAAATCTGAGTAATTGTTCATTAGGGTTACGATTATGCATGTTAATGTGATGTTTCATGCTATGTGTATTGTTTTTGGGATACATGGTTGCATGCAGGGCTGATAGAACGAGGTTAAACGAAGGATTTTGATTGAAATATGTTTGATATGGTTGTTTGATTGATATTTGATGTTTACACACGTTCTGGATTTGATTTGGAGTGTTAAACGCGCGAAAAACCGGAACAGCTGGGCTATAGGCGATTATGAATCCTAATTGCCTATGCTATAGGCGATTAGGAGGCTATTCGCCTGATAGGATGCCCTAATCGCCTATAGCATGGGCGAATGGGGGGCTAATTGCCTTTACTTCATGCGATTACGATCCTAATTGCTAGTTAAGCCCTGAATTGCATGCCTTACGACCTAATCGCCTATAAACTCATGATTTGCATACCGCATGACCCTAATCGCCTATAGTATAGGCGATTAGCCTTCCTAAATGCCTGTTGACCCACATAATCACTAGTTGACTTTTCCTAATCGCCTGTACTGCTGCTGTAAGTGTAATTTAGCATTTCGGGACCCGATTTGACACCTAGGAACATGCTAGGAACCCCGTAACATACCTAGTAACTTGGTAACATGTGCTCGGACTTATTTATGTGATACTTGAACTACGTGCTACAACTTGATGGACTTTAACGTATGTTAAGTGTGATTGCATGATTGTATGTTTGAGAGTGCAAGTATAACACGGGGAGTCTCGGGTCACCAATGGGATGTCGAGTCTTGTACATTGGGTTAAATTAACAGTCACAGTGTTTTCAAATGAACTTGGTTATGGTCTGGACATCTAGGGACTAACTAACCTACGGGTTATTAGTCTAATTACTTGTAACTGTCATATGTTAGGTCGCCGCTTTACGGGGCTAACATAGCTTGTTGATTTTATTCGTATTACGAAGTAACGCAACCTAAGGTGAGTTTACGGCCCCTCTTTTAACTGGTTTCACTTTTGGGGGAGAAAACATGTGTTAAACTTATGTTTTGGTAACAACTGTCATACTATGGGTTTCTATGGTTTACTATACGATCTTTGGAAGTCCCGGGGGAAACCATGAATGTGCGGGTTAGCACAACGGGGAAATGTGAATAGATCTATTGGGAGTAACCAACCCCGCTCGTCGGCTTGGAGGGTCGGGCGAGTGCATATTGTCTCAAACAGGAACAGGTTTACTATTCGGGCACAACATCTGGTTTGCGAGTTAGTAATGGTTTTCCAATCGTTGTAGTAACAAAACATACGCCTAGCTAGCGTACTTGGTTTACAAATTGATGTAGTATGGACAGGTTGAACTTGATACTTTTGTTACAAAACCTGTGAACTCACCAGCATTTTTGTGCTGACGTAACTCTTACATGTTTTCTCAGGTCGCTAAGGTAGCACTACGGAACTAGGGCGCACGCGTCTGCACGGCGTCTAGTTAGGATTGCATGGTTTTCAAACATTGAATATTTTGGGTTACTTTTGGATTATATTTTGAGAATAAGCTTCCGCTGTATTTGGGGATTTTAAACTATGTTTTTGAAATTGCATATGTTCATTTAGATTTGTTTATTGTGATCGTTGACTTGGATCCTGTTTTGTCATGCGCCTCGCGGTAAAACTCCGCAAGTGGATTTTGAGGGTGTGACATAAATGGCCAGAGATCAGAAGGTATCTTCATGACACCACTCTTAATGCAGAAGACAGACCAGACATCTTATGTAGGGTGTTTAAAATTAAACTTGATTGTATCATTAAAGAAATCAAGGAAAAAAAATATTCGGAGAGGTTAGAGCAGGTAATTCACAAAAGTCATCTCAGTTTGTTATTTTATTTCTTCAATGTTACATTTCAATTTAAGTTATTTATTAATAACTATTTAAATAGGTAATCATATTGTTTTACGAATATTGTGTTCTCATGTAGCAAACTAATTGTATTTAATTTTATTAGCAGTTGTTTACACGGTAGAGTTTCAAAAGCGCGGATTACCTCATGCACATATTTGTTTATTTATGAAGTCTGCATATAAACTCCCTACCGTTGACCATATTGATAAATTTATATCCGCGGAAATTCCAGATAAGAATGAAGATCCAGAATTTTACATTCTTGTACGTGAATATATGATTCATGGACCTTGCGGTCGTTATAATATGAACTGTCCTTGCATGGTCGACAGAAAATGTTCTAAAAACTTTCCTAGAACATTTCAAAATGAAACATCCGTTGATTCTGAAGGTTTTCCTGTCTACAGAAGAAGATACAATGGTTACTTCGTTGAAAAGTCTAATGTAGACCTTGATAACAGATACGTTGTGCCATATAACAAAACTCTTCTTAAAAGATATCAAGCACATATCAATGTCGAGTGGTGTAATTAAGCTGGATCTATAAAGTATTTATTTAAATATATTGACAAAGGTCCAGATAGAATTACTCTAAATGTTGTCCATAGTAATAAAGTAGATGGTGAAGAGGAGGAAGTAGACGAACTAAAAGGATTTTATCAATGTCGGTATATATCTGCATGTGAAGCTGCATGGAGAATATTCTCTTATGACGTTCATTATAGGACACCTCCTGTAATGAGGTTACCTTTCCATCTTCCTGGACAACAAAAAATTGTTTATGGTGCTGGTGAAGATATTGATGATGTACTTAACAAGCCATCTGTCGCTTCATCAATGTTTTTAGGTTGGATGAAACGCAATGAGACCGATGACAATGCAAGACAACTTACCTACGTGCAATTCCCGTTAAACTATGTTTGGAAAAGTGACAAGCGATGTTGGGAACCAAGGCAAAGAAACAAGTCAGTTGGTCGTATTCATGCTGTGTCGCCTGCTGTTGGTGAAGGTTACTTTTTAAGAATTCTGTCAAATAAGGTTAAAGGGCCAACATCATTTGAAGATATTCGTACTGTCAATGGACATCTTTATGGTACATATAGAGATGCGTGTTATGCTATGGGACTCTTGGATGATGATTCTGAGTATATTGAAGCAATACAAGAAGCATTCCATGCAGGATCTGGTGATTATTTGAGAAACTTATTTGCCACTATGTTAACATCTAATAGTCTATCTAGACCAAACTTTGTATGGGAAAGCACATGGAAAGAGTTGTCAGAAGACATTCTACGTAAACGAAGAAAAGACACTGGTTGTCCAGGTATGATTTTCTACATCTATCAGTAAAGTTAATTACTTATTAAAATTTTTCTTATTTTTTATCAGAAATCAAATAGTTTAATATTCCTGACTACATTTTTCTTACACAAATTTATATAGATTTGAGACTCTCTGAAGATCAGATTAAGAACTTTGCTTTGCTTGGTATTGAAAACTTTTTGTTGCGCAATAGTTCCTCTCTTCGAAAATTTACAGATATGCCATATCCTGATGATGACTCAATATACCTTTCAAACAATCGATTGATTAATGAGGAATTGGGATATGACACAAATGTTTTGCAAGGGGAATTTGAAGAAATGTTTGGTTCCATAACAGATGAGCAAAGAAATGTTTATAACTCAATAATACAAGCTGTTGATAAAAAAGGTGGTGTATTTTTTGTCTATGGATACGGCGGTACGGGTAAAACTTTTCTATGGAAAACATTAGCTTCATCCATAAGATCAAAAAGTAAAATTGTTTTGAATGTCGCTTCGAGTGGTATTGCTTCATTACTATTAACAGGCGGTAGGACTGCGCACTCAAGGTTTTCAATTCCGATCAACCTAACGGAGGATTCTTTATGCTTCATAACACCAGATAGTGACATAGCGCAATTGCTTAAGAAAACAGATTTGGTTGTTTGGGATGAAGCACCAATGGTTCATAAACATGCCTTTGAAGCATTAGATCGAACGTTAAAAGATGTTTTTGGTGTTGACAATGATAACAATTCAAAGGTCCTATTTGGTGGAAAGTTAATTGTTTTTGGGGTGATTTCAGACAAATTCTACCAGTTGTTCCGAATGGAAGTAGACATGATATCGTTAATGCTTCATTAAGTTCTTCATACATTTGGCATGAATGCAAAGTCCTTAAGTTAACAAAAAATATGCGGTTAAGTTGTGGCAACACTGCAACCGAGGTTGACCAAACAAAGAATTTTGCAAACTGGCTGTTGGATATAGGTGAAGGCAAGGTTGGATCTGAATATGAGGATCAACATATGATTGATATACCTGATGACTTATTAATTACTCAATCGTTGGATACTGTTTCTGATTTGATATCGTTTGTTTATCCATCGATTTTAGAGAATTTTAGTATTCCAGGTTTTTTTCAAGAACGAGCCATTTTGGCACCAAAGAATGAAGTTGTTGAAGATATTAATGATCATTTGCTTGCTTTGTTTCCTGGTCAAGAAATGGAATATCTAAGTTCAGACAGTGTATGTCAATCAGAAAATATTGATGAAGAAGTTGATGAGAGTTTATATTCACCTGATGTTCTTAATAGCCTTAAGTTTTCGGGAATTCCAAACCAAAGATTGATTTTGAAAGTTGGTGTTCCCGTCATGTTACTCAGAAACATCGATCAAAAAAGTGGTTTGTGTAATGGAACAAGACTACAAGTTGTTCAATTAGGAAAACGTGTTATAGAAGCCAGAATTATTTCAGGTAGTAACATTGGAATGCGTACATTTATTCCCAGAATTAATCTTACACCGACTGATAAAAAGATACCTTTCAAGTTTAAAAGAAGACAGTTTCCCCTTTCTGTGTCTTTTGCTATGACAATAAACAAGAG
Source organism: Ambrosia trifida (assembly GCA_028751855.1). Classification (NCBI taxonomy): domain Eukaryota; kingdom Viridiplantae; phylum Streptophyta; class Magnoliopsida; order Asterales; family Asteraceae; genus Ambrosia; species Ambrosia trifida. Next base: position 54,584,399 of record CM054128.1, on the reverse strand, counting down.
TCAAGGACAGTCACTATCTAAAGTTGGGTTATATTTGAAAGATCCGGTTTTCACACATGGACAATTGTATGTTGCATTATCAAGAGTCAAAAGTAGGAATGGATTGAAGCTATTAATATTAGACTGTCACACCCTCAAATTACCACTTGCGGGGTTTTACCGCGAGGCGCATGACAAACCAGGATCCAAGTCAACGATCACAATAAACAACTCTATATGAAAAACGTAAAGAGACATAACCATTAACTTTATAAGCGGAAGCGTTTAAGTAGCATTTAATCAACTATGCTATCATCTCAAAAGTTATTCAAAACACTTTTATTACAAGACGTGCAACTATGCCTAGACGCCAATGCAGACCCGTGCGCCTAGTTCCATTTGTTGCTACCTTAGCGACCTGAGAAAAACATGCCAAAAAGATGTCAACATATAATGCTGGTGAGTTCACAGGTTTGTTCAATATGTTACCATGTCCATACTATATCAATGTTACCAAGTACGCTAGCTAGGCGTATGTTTTATTACTACTACGATTGGAAACCATTACTAGACACGTTTAGCAATGTTTAGCATGTTTAAGCAGCCCGTATGTTCAGCATGATAATGTTCCTGTTCGAGACAATATGCACCCGCCCGGCCCTCCAAGCCGACGAGTGGGGCAGGTCACGCCCAATAGATCTATCCACATTTCCCCCGTTGTGCATCCCCGCACATTCATGGTTTCCCCCGGGACTTTCCAAAGATCGTATAGCAATATAAAGTTAAAAACCATAGTATGACATATGTTACCAAAACAGTTTAGCGCATGTTTTCCCCCCCAAAAGTTAAAGTAGTAAAAGTGGGGCCGTGAACTCACCTTAGATAGCGTTCTTCAATTACAAGTAAAGATGTTTAGCCCTTGATAATCCCTCTACCGGAGATCTATCAAAATGTTCACATAAGTGTTCCGACTAATAACCATAAGGTTATCTAGTCCCCGATTGTCCAGATCGTAACCAAGTATGTTTTAAAACGTGTTTGAATGTTTAACCGACACACTAGACCGACCCGACATCCCGTTGGTGACCCATTACCTTAACTAATCAAGTACACATAGATTACACACAAGTTTCAAGCATAAAACACTTAGTTTGTATCAAAAATCTCATTTCTGCATCAGAACGGTCGAACCAGTCAGTTTTAAGTCTCCTTCGCACCTTTTCAGTCTCCTTCGCCCGCTTTACATTTCGTTCGACCGTTTGATGCCTCCTTCGCCCGTTTTACCACATTCACCCAACAAAACCCAGGTTCGACCCTGGTTTTCCTCCTTCGCACCTTCGATCGGTCGAAGGAGGCCAGGTTCGCCCCTGTTGTGCAATTTTTCCTAAAAACGCTTCAAACACATTCAAAACGACTCGAAACATCATCAAACACAGCAGTCAAGCATGGATAACTTATTCCTACAAAACCCCACCGATTTCCCCCGATAATACGTCCGTTTCAGCCCTTTCCCAAAATGGTAAAGATTATGGAAACATCACTTTCATGCATGAATAATTTACCCAATTTGGAAACTTTTGAAATCGATTCATATTCAACATGAAATGCTCAGTTTGTCGAGTGTTCGATCTTTTCTTATCAATTCTATTGATCATAAATATCATGCATCAAGTTTAAATCCAATAAAACCCCCAAATACCCATAATATCATCATATCCAATCCTAACCCTAAACAACAATATTCCAACATCAATAACAATCCTATATCATGTTTCTATCATAGATATAGCAGCAAATCATTGAACAACACACAACACCACATAATATACAATTTACATATGTTATTCACCATGAAACCTATGTTAAATGATAATGTTTTGATTTAGAAAGATGTTTAAAAGGTTTTTAATCATAAAAACACCCTTAGAACAGATCCGGACAATTAGGGTTAGATGAAAACGAATTAAAATGCTTTTAAAAAGGTTTAGGATTATGAACACACCTTGGATTCTTGTTTAGATGTTGTAGATAGGTTAGATTATGAAAAAGAAGAGCAAAAACTCCTTCCTTAGTGTTTTAGATCGTTTGAGAGCGTTTTGGGACGGTTAGGGTTTGTGAAATGATGAAAAATGACAAAGGTTGGTATTTATACTAATCCTCCTTCACCCCAATTCATTGGTCGAATGAGCCCTGTCCTGGTCGAAGGGAATTCCTTCAATTCCACTTCCCTGGTTCGCCCATCTACAAAGGGTCGAACCAGACAATTTCTCTCCTTCGACCACTCGAAGTGGTCGAACCAGGATTCCTTTTTAACTAGTTTTCCAGTTTGTCGTGTTTAACGCATTCTAACACATCTTAACACATAAGCATGCATCCTTAGTCTATATTTAACATATTTAAGCATAGATAATCATTTACACATCATTTAAACGCATCTATGTATATAATCCACCACGCGACCCATAATCTACACATATACTTAATTAGTTCATGTAATGTCACTAACAACGGAACCCGGTACTAGTGTATTACCAAAACGACTCCCAATGATCCTCCAGATCATTGTACCCTGGACAATCCTAACTTGACCCGACTCAACTAACCCAGTTAAGTTTGTTTATAAACGTTTCTCGCTAAGGTAGACTTAGATGTTACTAATATGTTTAAGCCAAACATGCTGTAACACCCCAACCGATGGCGGAAACATCGAGGTGCCACGTATGAATGATTGTTCAGTAGTTCATGGTAGTACACAAGTTTAAATAATCCTTTAATACATTACAATATTTAATTAAATTAAAGTCTACATCAAGTAATCAACAAAGCTTCAAATATCTCCTCATGCTAGCTCTAGACTTCAAGCATCAGTATTTCCTGTTGAGTTTGGAAAAATGGGGGGGTCAACTAGAAGTTGGTGAGAATACATAAGCCATGTCAAGCAAGTAGTTTAAGTATAAAAGTTTAGCAATTCGTATGTCTATCGTAAATTTAAGTCTACATGAATAGTATAATATGTTGAATCGACATAATCAAACCTCCGACTAGTTTAGGTCCATCCCGGCATCTACGGTTCACCTTAGTAATATGTTGGAACGATAACAATCACCCACGCTACCTATGTAGGAGGTACACGTATCCGGGTGGGATTGTCAATCCAATAGATGCGTAGGATTAGTACATTTATACAGACTCTTACCCTCCTAGTTAGTTCGGACCCACGTAATCCAACTTTTATTCCTCTTCACTTCACCATATAACTCATACATATCATCCCATCATTTAAAACACTTTATCGTAGCACCTATAAAATTTTGACATACTAAGCGGTTGACGTCCAAACATTCACCCAACTACCCTCAACCTGCACTATTTTATAACTTCGGGACGAAGTTCCCAAAAGTAGGGGAGACTGTAACATCGCGTATTTAATTTGTAACACCCCAACCGATGGCGGAAACATCGGGATGTCACGTATTGATGATTGTTCAGTAGCTCATGGTAAATAATAAGTTTCAATAAATGATTTAAATAAATTACATACAATTGTTCTAAGAATTTGTACATCAAAATGAAAAATACAAGCTACGCATCTTCAAGCATTAACTCTAATCTTCGAGCATGTTATAACCTGAAACATGTTAAGTTTGAAAATATTTTGGGTCAACAAAAGTTGGTGAGAATTACATAGGTTTTGATAATCGAATAAAATTGTTGTGCAATTCATGTGTCATGGCAATCTAGTCCATATGTGAAAACATACTAGAAGTAAATCGAGTGCATAATCAACCCTTGTGACTGTTGTATTGTGGTACATCCCATACGCTCATGGTTCACTCGTTTATATTGCAGTAACAAACACCCACGCTACCTTTGTAGGAGGCACGTATCCGGGTGGGATTGTCAGTCCAATAGATCTATCAATGTATACCGTTTGGCTGATGAATGTTTATGCTAGAATTGTGCTTACCCTAGTCATGTTCAAGACATAATGCAACATAGAAATACACATAGACACATTGATGATTGAATTGCATAAATAATGTTGTAACATGTTTCACCCCAAAAATGGTGATAAATAGAAAAGGGGCTATGTAAAACTCACCTTAGCAAAATGTTATGTCTCGTAAAAAAAATAGAATAATGTGTTGTGAATGTATGCGAGGCGAATCCCAAAGACTCAACAACGTAGCTAGTCCAAATTGAAGAAAACGAAAAAGAAAGAATATCAAGCTTCCAATTCGCCAATTACAAGAGCTTATAATCAAAGTCCTAGTCAAAGTCTTAGTCAAACAGTCAGTACAAAAAGTTTAATATAAGTGACGTGGTGATTTTACAAATTTAATAATTGGAAAAAAAATACGCGATGTTACACATGCCGGGTGTCACATCATCCCCACGTTGAAAGAATTTTCGTCCCGAAAATTGCGCAAAGTCCCAAAAGAAAGAAACGAAAAGAACAAAACAAATAGAAAATTACCGGATGTCACATCATCCCCACGTTGAAAGGAATCTCGACCCGAGATTCATTCTGCTTCAGCAGTAACATGCCTTGATTCAAATGCGCGCTTCGGAAAAAGATGAGGATACTTAGCTTTCATCTGATCCTCCCGTTCCCATGTGAACTCCGGTCCACGGTTCGAGTTCCAACGGACCTTAACGATGCAGATTTTACTCCGACGAAGGCTACGAATCTTATAGTCGAGGATCTCGACAGGTTCCTCCACAATGCGAAGACGATCATCAACCTTGATCTCTTCCAGTGGTACAAGGAGAGATTTATCAGCCAAACACTTCTTCAAGTTAGACACATGGAAGACGTTGTGTACACTACCGAGCTCCGCCGGTAAGTCAAGTCTGTATGCCACCAACCGCAGATGTTCCTCATGATCCGCCTTGTTCTTGGAATAAATCAGAATATCGTCAATGAACACGATGACGAACTTATCAAGGTAAGGTTTGCAAACGCGGTTCATCAAATCCATGAACACCGCCGGTGCGTTAGTGAGACCAAAAGGCATGACCAAGAACTCAAAATGGCCATAACGAGTGCGAAAAGCAGTCTTCTGAATGTCAGCTTCCCTGACGCGCAACTGGTGATAACCGGACCGCAAATCAATCTTCGAATAGTAGCTGGAGCCCTGAAGCTGGTCAAAGAGATCATCAATGCGAGGAAGAGGATAACAATTCTTGATGGTCACTTTGTTCAGCTCACGATAATCAATACACATGCGAAGACTTCCGTCCTTCTTTTTCACAAACAAAATAGGAGCTCCCCACGGGGAAGAACTCGGTCGGATGAAACCCTTTTCCAAGAGTTCCTGTAACTGGCTGGACAACTCTTGCATCTCGGGAGGTGCAAGACGATACGGAGCTCGGGCAATAGGAGCCGCACCCGGAGTAAGATCGATACCAAACTCAACCTGACGATGGGGAGGAAGACCAGGTAAATCATCAGGAAACACATCAGAAAAGTCACGAACCACCGGAATGTCCTCGATCTTCTTCTCATCGTCAGTAGAATCGTTAACAAGTGCCAGAATGGCCGAACAGCCCTTCCGAAGATACTTACGGGCTTTCATGCTAGAAATGATACTCAGCGGAGCACCGCTTTTCTCGCCACGAACCGAAAGAATCTCTCCATCAGGGAGAGGGATCCGAATAACCTTGTCAAAACAAACGATCTCCGCGCGATACAACGATAACCAATCCATGCCGACCACGACATCAAAACTACCCAGGGGTACCGGCATAAGGTCAATGGGGAAAGATAAACCCGACAGTTCCAAGCGACATTCCCTAAGGGTGTGTGTCGCTTCGATTTTCTTACCATCAGCCAATTCTATTAAGTACTTAGCCTCTAAAGGTGTGGGTACTATATCTAGCAATCGACTAACATCCAAGGATACGAAACTCTTATCGGCACCAGAATCAAACAAGACAGAAACATAGTGATCATTAAGAAGGAACGTACCGGTAACTGTGTCTGGATCCTGCCTAGCCTCCGCAGATCCAATGACGAAAGCACGTGCAGTCCTGCCTCCGCCGACGTTGTTCCCGTTACCGTTCCCGCCCCTCCCATTATCGCCCTGCTTCAGTTTGGGACAGTCACGCTTGAAATGTCCCGTGTCTCCACAGTTATAACACCCCTGCCTCCCCTGAGTCCCCTGAGCAGCAGGAGCAGGAGCAGCCGCAGGAGTCTGAGTTGGGGTGAGTGCCACCTTGCAATCCTTAGCATGGTGCCCCAACTAATGGCACCGATGACAACGAGCCCTATCACAACCCCCAGAATGATGAAAACCACACTTGTTACACTTGGGATGCTTCCCAACATACCCACTCGTCTTCTGCCCAGAAGAAGACCCAGATGAATCAAACTTCTTCGCCGGCTGAGCTGGCACCACACTCTTCCCCACACTATCCCACTTCCTCTTGTTCCCCTCAGCAACCTTCACAGTAGCACCCTTGGGTGGCAAAACGCCTTCTGCCACCTTCAGGTTAGTCATCCGATGAGCTGATCGGACAACTTCAGCAATAGTGGGAAGATTCTCAGCAGCCACCAACCCAGCAATCTCGGGCACCAGTCCAGACACATAGTGCTCGATCCTCCTGTACTCGGGTGTGTGTAAATCAGGACACAACACCACCAGCTCATTCCTCCTCACAGTGTATTCCTCAATCTCATACCCAACCATCTTGTAACTCCAGACCTCATGCTCCAACTTCTGTATCTCCTCTCTCGGACAGTACTCACCTCTCAACAGCTGCACGAACTCCGCCCAAGGCATAGCAATAGCCTCCCCCAATCCCATGTTCTGTGTAGTATCATTCCACCACGACAGTGCAGGCCCCTCAAATGTCGCAGTAGCATACTTCACCCGGTCCCCAGCAGGACAGTTACACATAACAAACACAGATTCCACCTTCTCCAGCCATCGGAGCAGTCCCACCGCTCCCTCAGTTCCAGCGAAGTTATGGGGCTGACAGTCCTGAAACTTCTTATAAGAGCACTGAGGTGGGGGTGGATTGGCACCAACACCTGAAACACAGTTCACGAGTAAAACACAAACGAAAAGGCACGAAACCCGAAAATGAGGCAAGGTCGACAGAAATCAACTCACCACCCATGGCATTAATCCCAGCCTGGAAATTTGACATAGCCAAGTTCACTTGCTGCTGTAGCAAGTTGTTCAGTTCAGCTTGGGTCATGTTGATGTTACCACGACCACCGCCTCCAGCGCGACCACCACCGCCAGCACGGCCACCGCCGCCACCACGACGTCCACCACCGCGAGCACCAGACATGATCTAACAAATCAAGAAATTGAGGGATTCAGATTCACTTCAAGTGTCAATCACTAGGAATTTACAAGAGTTAACCTAGGGACAAATCCAGGACTATACATCCAAACTCGAAATCCATCGGGATTTTCATGCATCCCAGTTTATTATTTCGTGTGCACCCGAAATGATAAATTGCTCTACATGGTCCTCCAGATGTACCCCTAATCCAGACCCCAGTCGCTGAATATCACCGCCTAGTAACGTGTGACGATAGGTGCAAGTGTAAGAAGGCATGTGTGTGCTAGAACCAACAAGTCAACCCCTCCTTCTTCAATCCAGAAGAAGAAGACAAGAGTGGGTAAGAACCCAAATAAAAGCGGATGATGTAACGGAGAAGCATGATGATGATGTAAGGACACCCCGACATCGTTAGTACGTATCCCACTAATAGACCCAAAGTATGTGACCGTCTAGTGTGTGCGACTCGGCTATAGACCAGACTCTACATGCAGTCCTAGTTCACTATAACCATTGGCTCTGATACCAATATGTCACACCCTCAAATTACCACTTGCGGGGTTTTACCACGAGGCGCATGACAAACCAGGATCCAAGTCAACGATCACAATAAACAACTCTATATGAAAAACGTAAAGAGACATAACCAATCTGTAACACCCCAACCGATGGCGGAAACATCGGGATGTCACGTAGTGATGATTGTTCAGTAGCTCATGGTGAATATCAGATTTCATTAAATGATTTAAATGATTTACATACAATAATTCTACAAGACTTCATACATCAAATTGAATGAAACTATGCACATATCTTCAAGCAAATCTTCAAACAAGTAGAACCTGAAACATGTTAAGTTGAAAATATTTTGGGTCAACAAAAGTTGGTAAGAATTACATAGGTTTTTGAGAAATAGTTGATAACAATAGTTTGTACAACACTCAGGGTTGTATGATGATAGAGTATGATACCGACATGCAACAATGCGTCTTTGTACAACCAAACCTTGTGTCGACTGATGACTAACTCGCAAGTTAGTTAAATGTTATTACTGTTATCGATCATCCCTGAGTCTATGCGGGGGATGGGTTTGTCAGACCTATAGCGCTATAATCTAAACAGGCGGCTTGATCATTGTTAATGATTGTACTGTGTCTTTTTGTTACAGTCAAATGATTGAATGATGTTGTAATTGAATTCACAAGTAAATATGAGTAAATGATAGTATAAAATGTTTAAACATGTTTCACCCCAAAAATAGTGAAAATAGAGTAAAAGGGGCTATGTAAACTCACCTTAGCAAAACGTTATCTCTTGAAAAATAGTGTGTTGCCCAATGTATCAAGTATCACCCTATAATGAGGTAATATATATGTCTAAGTCTACCAAGTCTATAAATGTATAAGTTTCTAGGGCTTCGAATTTGGGGATATCCAATTGTTGAATTTAAAATAAAATGTTAATTAAATAAAGGGAAATTTGGTAATTAAATAAAAGAAAGCCTTTTTATAAAATTTGAATTTAGAATGCTCACAATAATGTGTTTGAAGTTTAAAAATAATTTTTATAAAATTATTTCTTTTAAAATAGATTTTTAAATCTATTTATTACATATTGCCAAAATTTAACTTTAATTTTCAAAAATACAAAAATTAAAGAATTATTATATTAAAAATCATATTTCAGTTCTAAATATTTAAAAATAAATTGTATAAAATTTTGGTGCAAAAATAATAAAAATTGGATTTATTATGATTTAATTATGATTAAAACTAACAAAAATTGATTAAAAATATTAAATAAATGATTTTTCAGAAATAAAAATCATTTCTGAAAAGCTTAATGTTATAAAAACTTAGGATAATTTTTGTAGAAATTAATAAGATCGTTTTGATATTTTAATGGATTTTTATAAATATAATAGTATAAAATTGATTTAATTATTATAAATATTAAATAAATGAATTTCAGAAAAATAAAAATTGTAAATAAAACTTTTATCTCAGATTTAATAAATGTAATTTTTTTAGAATTTATAACAAGGTTTTAATAATTAAAAATGAATTTATAAGATTTAAATGTATAAGATATATATAATTGGTTTGTTTTTAAAAAGAAATGAAATTTAGTAAAAAAGTGTGTGCAAGCCGGGACTCGAACCCGGGTTGTCTTAGTTATAGGCATCAGTCACAACCACTTGGCCTAGGCCTGTGGTTGTGATTGATCTCAGTTTATTGAAAATAAATACAATAAGCAAACGGTTTCTTCCCCAAATCTATTACCCACGAACCCTAGCTTTTTCAATCGGACAGATTACACAATGATAACCCAATTAACCTTAGGGTTATCATTGTGTGTATCCCGAAGGTCAAAACCCAACAAAAACATTGTCACTTACAAAGCTTAATCGTCACGAATGCACGGTCAAACTGGAGGTCAAAATACACGATCGTATAACAATCACAGAGTGTTAGGTGAAGAATTGAGGATTGAGAGAGGTGAATTGGCGAGTTAGTAGTGCACGCAGAGCATCAATTTATAGTGCAATCGTCTGGTTCGATAAATTGGTAAGTTTGACTTGGTTTTTAAAAACAAACGCGTGATATCAATCAATTTGGGTCAAATTGATTGAAATTGTTCGGGTAATTGATGAACATTAGGCCGGCAATCATGGTACCATTCCATTTTAAAAGAAATTACGAGTCATTATGATGATTAGGTTTGGTCAACAACAAAAAAAAAGAAGAAAAAAAATAAATAAACTATCTGCTGCTGCTGCTGCACGTCGAAGAGAAGAGGAAAAGGGAAGGGTAGCTTGCGTACTTATTTAAAAAGATCAAGAGTTAAAACAATAAGCATCTGTGGCTCGGGTGGTTAGTGTGTTAGTGTGGTTTGCTGTGACTCGGGTTCGAAACCCGTCTGAAGCAAATCCTTTTTTTTAATTAATCCGGTCAAGGGGGGTTTGGGCTTGGTTGTGGGCTTCTGTTATGGGATTTTGGGCTGGGATGGCTTGGGTAATGGGCTAGGGGTTAGGGTAAGAAAATCACAAACTCAAGTTATTTAGTGTATGTTATAATTATAATTATTATTATTATTATTATTATTATTATTATTATTATTATTATTATTATTATTATTATTATTACTATATATATATATATAGAGATATATGTATGAATAATTATAGTTGTGTAGGGGTTCAAAATATCACCAAAAATAATACACTTGTCGTTTTAATCCGTAACGTATAATTAATAAATGCGTAATGTTACAACACGTTTGTTCAATATGTTACCATGTCCATACTATATCAATGTTACCAAGTACGCTAGCTAGGCGTATGTTTTATTACTACTACGATTGGAAACCATTACTAGACACGTTTAGCAATGTTTAGCATGTTTAAGCAGCCCGTATGTTCAGCATGATAATGTTCCTATTCGAGACAATATGCACCCGCCCGGCCCTCCAAGCCGACGAGTGGGGCAGGTCACGCCCAATAGATCTATCCACATTTCCCCCGTTGTGCATCCCCGCACATTCATGGTTTCCCCCGGGACTTTCCAAAGATCGTATAGCAATATAAAGTTAAAAACCATAGTATGACATATGTTACCAAAACAGTTTAGCGCATGTTTTCTCCCCCAAAAGTTAAAGTAGTAAAAGTGGAGCCGTGAACTCACCTTAGATAGCGTTCTTCAATTACAAGTAAAGATGTTTAGCCCTTGATAATCCCTCTACCGGAGATCTATCAAAATGTTCACATAAGTGTTCCGACTAATAACCATAAGGTTATCTAGTCCCCGATTGTCCAGATCGTAACCAAGTATGTTTTAAAACGTGTTTGAATGTTTAACCGACACACTAGACTGACCCGACATCCCGTTGGTGACCCATTACCTTAACTAATCAGGTACACATAGATTACACACAAGTTTCAAGCATAAAACACTTAGTTTGTATCAAAAATCTCATTTCTGCATCAGAACGGTCGAACCAGTCAGTTTTAAGTCTCCTTCGCACCTTTTCAGTCTCCTTCGCCCGCTTTACATTTCGTTCGACCGTTTGATGCCTCCTTCGCCCGTTTTACCACATTCGCCCAACAAAACCCAGGTTCGACCCTGGTTTTCCTCCTTCGCACCTTCGATCGGTCGAAGGATGCCAGGTTCGCCCCTGTTGTGCAATTTTTCCTAAAAACGCTTCAAACACATTCAAAACGACTCGAAACATCATCAAACACAGCAGTCAAGCATGGATAACTTATTCCTACAAAACCCCACCGATTTCCCCCGATAATACGTCCGTTTCAGCCCTTTCCCAAAATGGTAAAGATTATGGAAACGTCACTTTCATGCATGAATAATTTACCCAATTTGGAAACTTTTGAAATCGATTCATATTCAACTTGAAATGCTCAGTTTGTCGAGTGTTCGATCTTTTCTTATCAATTCTATTGATCATAAATATCATGCATCAAGTTTAAATCCAATAAAACCCCCAAATACCCATAATATCATCATATCCAATCCTAACCCTAAACAACAATATTCCAACATCAATAACAATCCTATATCATGTTTCTATCATAGATATAGCAGCAAATCATTGAACAACACACAACACCACATAATATACAATTTACATATGTTATTCACCATGAAACCTATGTTAAATGATAATGTTTTGATTTAGAAAGATGTTTAAAAGGTTTTTAATCATAAAAACACCCTTAGAACAGATCCGGACAATTAGGGTTAGATGAAAACGAATTAAAATGCTTTTAAAAAGGTTTAGGATTATGAACACACCTTGGATTCTTGTTTAGATGTTGTAGATAGGTTAGATTATGAAAAAGAAGAGCAAAAACTCCTTCCTTAGTGTTTTAGATCGTTTGAGAGCGTTTTGGGACGGTTAGGGTTTGTGAAATGATGAAAAATGACAAAGGTTGGTATTTATACTAATCCTCCTTCACCCCAATTCATTGGTCGAAGGTGGTCTCCTTCGACCCTTGCACAGGGTCGAATGAGCCCTGTCCTGGTCGAAGGGAATTCCTTCAATTCCACTTCCCTGGTTCGCCCATCTACAAAGGGTCGAACCAGACAATTTCTCTCCTTCGACCACTCGAAGTGGTCGAACCAGGATTCCTTTTTAACTAGTTTTCCAGTTTGTCGTGTTTAACGCATTCTAACACATCTTAACACATAAGCATGCATCCTTAGTCTATATTTAACATATTTAAGCATAGATAATCATTTACACATCATTTAAATGCATCTATGTATATAATCCACCACGTGACCCATAATCTACACATATACTTAATTAGTTCATGTAATGTCACCAACAACGGAACCCGGTACTAGTGTATTACCAAAACGACTCCCAATGATCCTCCAGATCATTGTACCCTGGACAATCCTAACTTGACCCGACTCAACTAACCCAGTTAAGTTTGTTTATAAACGTTTCTCGCTAAGGTAGACTTAGATGTTACTAATATGTTTAAGCCAAACATGTCGGGTGTCACATAGACAAGGATGGTAGCGTGACTAACCGTACTTTAAATGTTGTTTACAAGGAAATTTTTGGACAGCTATGACAATTTTTTGTAAGCGGCATTTTTATTGTTTCTTTTTTTTTTCTATTACAATTTTTATTATTATGCTAATGCTACATCAAAAATAATTGATTTCGATATGTTTTTTGTTTTTACTTTTCAATTTGAAGATGCTAGGAAGTTACCCTACTGCAATGGTAATGCTACAAGTTTTATTATTATGCTAATGTTACATTAAAAATAATTGATGTCGATATGTTTTTTTTTTTGTTTCAGTTTTCCATGTCAAGATGCTAGGAAGTAACCCTGCTGCAATGGTAATTATTAATTTTTTATGATATGTTTTAAAGTTAAAAAAAAAATTAATTTTTTTAAAACATTACCGAAAATACCATTCTTTTAATATTTTGTTAATATTTATTGTAGTTAATTATTACTTAAAATATGAAGTTAACAAAAATAAATAAAACCCTATACTCTATATAAATTTTCGAATTAGATTTCCATTGTCACTTTGTTCCGAAATTCAAACTAATTCATTCTCCAAACAAGGTTTACGAATCTGCATTTTTTTTCTGTATTAAATTATTTTTATTTTTTTGTTTTTGTATATACTTATTTTCATACCAATACAATATAAGATTTGAAAGTTTGTTTACATTTAATATTACATTACAAAATAGGTTTTTCATTCTTTTGTTTTAAACGATTAAGAAATAATAATAAAAAATTGTTTTGTTTTTATAGGTACTCATGGATATAAGGTTCTCGCATATGGTTGCCAACGGTGCAGTTCTCCAACAAACGAATTATTGTCCACTTTGTGATGTCCAATGTCTGGACAATGCTCAGTTTGAACAACATGTTAACGGTAAAAAACATCAATCCAAGGTATTAGATTTAATATATATATATATATATATATATATATATATATATATATAGGAATGGGTTCATGTGAGAACCCCTTTGAGTTGAGAGAACTTGAGAACCCCCTACACCAATGATAATGTGACACATATACCCCATAACATTATAATATAGAAGGGTACAAAAGTAATTTATCCCACCCTACCCCACCCACACCCCACTCCAAATCTTCCTTTTTATAATAAAAAATCTGATTTTTTTTAAATAAACACACACCCCCACACAGACTCTTCTCACACACACACACACTCTCACACACACCTCTCTCTTTCCCTCTCTCTCATCAACGACTCTCTCTCTCTCTGTCTCTCTCTCTGCCTCCCTCTCTCTCTCTCTCTCGCTCTCTCATCTAAAAAAACGATAGCAGATGAAGATGGTGGGGGGTTTTTGAGGTGTGGGGAGGGGGGATCTGAACGGTGGGGTTTGTGGGTTCGAAGACGGAAGATGAAGACGTTGGGGGGGTCGGTGATGAAGGCGGAGCACGGTGGGTTTTCGTTGGTTTTGGAGGTGATGAAGGCGGAGCACGGTGGTTTTTCGTTAGGTCTCTGAATACAGATCTGGGTAGTTGGGGTTCGAGTGTGGGTCCGATGGGGGAGGTGGTGGATCTGCGGTGGTGGGGGCTGGTGGAGACGAAGATGAAGGACGACCGGGGGAGGAACAGGTTTTGTTTGGGTTTTTTTTAATTATTATTATTATTATTATTTTTATTATTATTATTATTATTATTATTATTATTTTCAGTGTTAGGGCAAGAAGCCATATTATTATTATTATTTATTTATTATTTTCAGTGATGGGTTTTTTTGTTGGTGGGTTTTTACATAGATGTAAAACAGGTGTTTTGGTGAAGGCGATGGTGAAGAAGAATGAAGATGAAGGTACGTTTTGGTATTTTACATAGATGTAAAACAGGTTTAAGGACTAATTTAGGCTGTTTTACACAGCTTCAAAAGCCCTGACCAAATGATGATGATATAATGCATATAAGTTTTAGTTGATTTTATATTTGGATGTAAACATTTTTTCGGTTGTTTTAAATTGATTGTATGGATGTGTTACATCGGTGTAATATGATTTGTGGGGCATTTTACATTGGTGTAATGTAAATAGGGAGTAGCCTATGTTTTTTTCTCTTTTTGGTGCACACTAACTTAATGGTGTAATCCAAGTGAGTTGAACAACCAAAAAGGATGCACACCTTTTTTCTAAATCTAAAAATCAGTAGACATATCATAAAAGAGTCTAAACACAGAAAACAAAAATCATTAGGCACGTCTAAAAATCATTAGAAAAAAACAAAATAAAAGGGGATTATGACAATAAAACGCCATTAAGTTGGTGCTTTTTGCTTAGCATTCTAATAAACATCTTTCTAGTTTGTTTTTTACACTAGTGTATTTTTGTAGAAATTTGTGTGTTGCAGATTTACACTGGTGTAATTACACCAGTGTAAATCATACAAATTTTATGGATGGTTGGTACAATTTGATTTTTTGTTTTAAAAAAGTAAATCAATTAAAAAATAAAGTTAAAAAATGAATATTTTTAATAATGGAGTTTTTTTATTTGGTAATTTACACCGGTGTAATACGTATTTATACATTTTAGGTTTGGAAAAAACTGGTTGTTTTTTTTATACATTTTAGGTTTGATTTTTGCTGGTTAAATATATGCTTGATGAAATTTGAGTTTTTTGTTGGTTATTTACACCGGCGTAATACGTATTTATATACATATTACATGTTTGGAAAAAAACTGGTTGTTATTTTTTATACATTTTTAGGTTTGATTTTTGTTGGTTAAATATATGCTTGATCAAATTTGGTCTTTTTGATAGTAATAGATGTTTTTGATGTAATGTGAATGTAGGTAAAGAAATTGTGTGTTTTTTGGGATGGGCATAGCGCGGGTCAACGAAGAGAGGCGAATGATGACGATCTTCAAGTTTTTTGATTTCGTGGTTTTATTAAATTCGGTAGGGTGGACAATGAAGAGAGGTCGATGATGATCAACATTTTGGGGAGCAAGTTCGCGTGTTCAAGTTTTTTTTACGACGTTTTTGTGTTGTTTTACACCAACGTAAATTTGACAAAAGTGTAAAACCCGAGGGGACAGATGACATAGTAGCAAATGTAAAAATTACGAATTTTGAATAATTTATGTATGGCGACTAGTGTAAATGATGATGGATTTACACTGGTGTAAATATTTACACCAGTGTAAATCATCTTCAATGACTTTATCTGATTATTTGTTTTAAAAAAGTTAAGAAATTAAAAATTAAATACATTAAAAAAATATTGTTTTTAAATAATTGAATAAAAAATATTATACTTATTATAATATTTTTTCTTTCTCTTTCATTGTGTTTTTACTAAAACACCCTTAATTGTACTTTATATTATTTAATTCACATGTCAAGACAAAAAGGTTATCATGTGAAGACAAAACCATCAACTTTTAATCTCAACCATTGGATCCCTAAGATCAATGGCCTACAATGGTTCCTATGGTTCTCTCAACTCATCATGGTTCTCAAAATAACCCAACCCTATATATATATATATATATATATATATATATATATATATATATATATATATATAGTGGAAGTATAGGGAAAAAACTCTCCCAAATGGAAAAACCCCAAGAAACCCAACTCTTGGTTCATGTTGTGCCACATCATCCAAGTGAATATTACACCATATTATATTATAAGGGGTAATTTAGACATTTACACTATCTCTTTTCTCTCTCTTCCTATATATATTATTTTCCCACCTCTCTCTCTTCATTTCCTTTTTTTCAAATTCAAATGCAGAGAATTATCTCTCTACCATCCTCTCTTTGTCTCTCTCTAAAACAATAACAGAGCATTTCTCTACCACCACCACCACCACAACAACCACCACCGCCGCCACAACAGAGCATCGAATAATAATAATCCGACATAGGTACTCTCTCTCTCCTCTTTTCTCTCTTTCCTCTTCCCTTTTTACTGCTCTGTTCGTGTCACAAACTATAGATCTCCATGATTTTTATAACAATAAATTAATTATAATAACAAAAAGTGTGCACGTGTGTGAAAAGATGGTGTATATATCTTCATTTTGAAGATTCTTTTTATTAAATCAAAGTGGTTTTGGAACGAGATGACTTTTCTGTCTAGTTATTATTATTATTATTTGTCTATCATTTCAAGAAGGCATGATTTTTGTAGTGTTGTTTTTTTTTCTATTCATTTGTGAAAAAAAATTCGTGAACTGTTTTGTATAAGCGATTTTTTTACAAAGATAAACTTAATTTCATAGTTCACAAAGATCTAGATCTAGTTAACATTTAAATTATATATATATATTGGTTTGAATAATAAAACGGATTATCTATGTTAATTTATATTAGGCTTTGACTTTTTGACTGTTAAAATTTATATTATGGTGATGGTTAGAATAATAATAATAATAAGTTGTTACATTTTGATTTGTGAGTTTTGTGTTACGTTTTGATTTTGTTAGGTTTTGGGTTTTGTTAGAAAAATAATAATAACAGTTTTGGGGATAGTTTTTGGTCGCACACCAAGTGTTCGATCAAATGCTTGAATGAAAAAAAAAACACTTATGTTAACCTTTTTTTATTTTTTTTATTATTATTATTATTATTATTATTATTTTGTTTATGTTAGATTTTTATTTGATTGTGGATATGAGGTTGATGGATCACATGTGATTGATGAATAAATTTGTAGTCTTTTTATGTTAGTATATGCTAACACATGTTAGTGATGCCCCATTATGTGTTTGAGGATCCCTCACTAACATGTGTATCTGTTTCAGTGATGGTTTACATGAGTAGGCTATTGGAAGAAGGCGGCGTTGATGATGTGGCTGTGGTAAGTGATGTTTTTTTATAAAGATTATAGATTTTTTAATCTTTTGGTGAATATGGTGTTTAAATAATTTTTGTATTCTATTTAATAAATTTTTGGCAAGTGAAATTGTTATGAACTCGTATAGGGTATATGTCTATTTTTTTGCGGTCCGGGTCTTGTATGCTCACACACGTTAGTGATGCTAACACATGCTAGTATATGCCCAACTAACATGTGTTAGCGTTCACATGACATACGTTAGTATGTGCCCAACTAATTGCAGATTTTTGGTGTTGTTTATACACATGTTAGTGATGCTAACACATGCTAGTATATGCCCAACTAACATGTGTTAGCGTTCACATGACATACGTTAGTATGTGCCCAACTAATTGCAGATTTTTGGTGTTGTTTATACACATGTTAGTGATGCTAACACATGCTAGTATATGCCTAACTAACAGGTGTTAGGGTTCATATGACATACGTTAGTATGTGCCCAACTAACATGTGTTAGCGTTCACATGACATACGTTATTTCAGTAAAAACATATGTTTTTAGAATACACTACACGTGTCAGTGATGTCTCATTATGTGTTTTGGAGAAGCCAACTACACGTGCGCCACTTTTCCCCGTGCTCTTCTCGTCCGCATTCCAGATTCGCAGCATCATCTGCAAAACGAGGTGCCTCATCAAGACGCCTTCGGCCCAACCCGGCTTGATGACATAGCATACTCCGAACCAGGGATGTGAGACCGCAGATGCTGCAACAATCCCTTTGCCAACTCGTCCAACTAACGTGACACGTGTGAGCGTTGTAAATACGTCCAAGCTTGAGTCGACAACCATTGACGATACGTATAATATATACTTTACGTAAATGCACACAGTATATAAACAAGTAAGTTGTTCCTCATACCAAGAAACAATGACT
Source organism: Ambrosia trifida (assembly GCA_028751855.1). Taxonomy (NCBI): domain Eukaryota; kingdom Viridiplantae; phylum Streptophyta; class Magnoliopsida; order Asterales; family Asteraceae; genus Ambrosia; species Ambrosia trifida. The sequence goes on along the minus strand of CM054128.1, from coordinate 54,565,830 downwards.
CAGCTAACTCTATGTGAATAAACACTCTGATATCTAAAGCGTTGACCCGCCAGTCACTAGTGAGGTACACCTAACCATCACGTGCTATTACCCTTTCTATATACACTTATAGAAAAATACTGGCTTCCTATTCACATAAGAAAATAAATGTCCCTTGCGCCGAAGGAATGTACGCTGAGCTAGTGTGATACACTAATAATCACGCAACTGATTTGGCAACGGTTGGAATTCCAGTTCCTAGGCGTTCGCGCTAACTATTATGTCTTAGAAATTTTGGTCCCAACTTCAAAACAAACTCAGGTTAAAGCCTAGATATCTACCCAGACACCTAGTTCGCTAAAACCTATGGCTCTGATACCAAACTGTCACACCCCGACTTTTCCCTCGCCGAATGTGACGTTTGGTAGCTTCGCCGCGCAGCGGAAAGTTGCATCTAAGACTCTTATTTCCTGAACGCCATTGCTAACCCTCTAGGATCCCCGATCCCAATATGTCGACTACTCCAACCGTGCCGTTACCAAAGTTTAAACCTGAAAGACATACTTAAAAAGTCAACATAAAGCCGGTGAGTTCATAAGTTTTGCATAAATAATTCCACAAGTTTTTATAAAAGAGTTTCCATAAGTCTGAAAAGATCATTCCCGTTAATACTATGTCATAAGAACGTTAGCTAGACGTTAAGTGTTTTTACTACTACGGTTGGGAACCCATTACTAAACATGAACCAAAAGATGATACCAGCCCAGATGACTGGGCTACCGATGCCTCGGTAACCCGATAGGTAGAGACAATATGCACCCGCCCGGCCCCGCCGTCGAGTGGGGTTTGTGAGGCCCAATAGATCTATCCACATTTCCCTCGTTGTGCGTTCCAGCACATTCATGGTTTCCCCCTGGGACTTTCCATAAAAGCCGTATAGTAATATAAAGTGCCCATAGTATAACATGACCTTTAATAAGTTCGTAAGTAGTCTGTTTCTCCCCTGAAAGCAAAACCAGTAAAAGTAGGGCCGTGACACTCACGCGCCCATTTCATTTTTCAAAAACTTGTTCGTTTGGAATTCCTCAGGTTTTCATAAAAGAAGCATGTCTTCCACCCCGAAAACATTTATAAAACAGTAAAAAGTGGGGTCATGAACTCACCTTAATTTCCATGCTAAGCTAGCGAACAAGCCCGAAGCTTTGACCGACTTCCTCGTGCCCTAATACAACAAAGGACACCTTAAAATCTAACACATATAAACCTAGCCTATTATCCGGCTAAAAGATAGTTATCCAACTATCTAGACTCGTGTGTATTAACTCGAGTACTAATATGCTTTAACTCGTCGAACCGATCGTGACTTACATTAATTATGCGTTAACACACGACATAGTACTCAAGTTGCGCACTTGTCACTATTCGTGTGCACACCACGTTGGACTATTACTACGAAACGTATAACTTATCTTGAGCCGTAGCTCGTCTCGTTAGTCAAATAAATACATTTGTGTTGTACGTTTACTTTTAGGAAAATACACTTTGCAAAAATATAATTCTTATTGTTATTAGTTTCCAAGTAATAATAAATGTTACATTAATTCCCAAAATCCGACATTTAAAGTATTCAAAACTTTGTTTTGCATAAAGCTTTCCCAAGTAAATCAGACGTTTATATACTTTTGAATACGAATAATAAATATAGTTTCGTTGGCGAAAACCTTTTAAAAGCTCGTCATACTTGATGTTTGGCAAAACTATATATATATATATATATATATATATATATATATATTTGTTTCATGTTTCAAAATATTGTCCGGAATTTACTTATTATTGTTACAAATATCTTTGTCAAAGCGTCGCGATTTTTCATAAATACCTTTATTAAAACACTTGGAAATTCATTCATAAAAGCGTACATCACGGTATTAACTTAGTCGCGCTTTGGATTTTATAAAATTTCGGCAGAGTCTCCTCTGTTTTTGTGCGAACCAGACAACACAAGTTGTCTAAAAATTCCCAAAATCAACTTCAAAACACAAGACTGCAATTTGTTTATCCGCAATTCCCAATCAAACGAGACTTATACGTTTCGACGCTTTTATATAAACTGCACTTATTTATATAAATACACAAAACAATATATATATATATAATAGTTCAACCAATTTAGTCCGATATCGATATTATAAGTCACGCATTTTAGTCACTATTACCGGTCGTCCGATATAATATGTAGTTAACATTTATTATTATTATTCGGTTCGTTCGCGAGTCAAAACTATTTCGTTCGAGTCAATATATTTATAAATATTTATATTATCCACAATAATAATAACAAACACGAATTAAAGTATACCGATTCGTACGCGCGTAACCCGGAATCACCTCGAACCGAACCAGATCTGACCCGTTGACCAAGTTTGACCGAGCTGACTGAGATGACCAGTTGTTGACCGAGTTAACTCGGTTTCACCAGATCTAAAACGAGACCGGATCCGAGTCGGAACCAGACCCGAACCACAACCTTAACCCAAACCTTTGGATCCCATAATAAACCAAGACCCGAGATCAAAACCCGATTCACCCAATCCAAACCTGTGAGTCGTGACTCGAGCCCGGAAACCAAAATCCCAAAATAACCGGACCTGAAACAGGATCAACCAAACCTGGCAAGAACCAAAACGTGACCTGAACCACAACAAACTCGAGCCAAGATCTGACCCGAGCCACTGCACGACCGGACCCGAGCAAAAAAAACTGATCGGACCATCTCCCAAAAGCTGCCGCCATTGCTTTCATCAACCACAACCATAACTGGCCCGAAGCCACCTCAATCGGCCAACAAGTAGACCACCACGAAAACCCAATCAAAACCCACCTAGCCACTGACACACACAAACAACCACCATCGAACACCACAACCCGATTGAGCCAGACCACCACCGCCGCCTCTACTATTGATCTTTTCCGGGACCATACACCAGCAACCACCACCTCAGGCCACCACTGTAACCGTCATCATCATCAACATCGGTCCAAGAAACGAGCCCCAACAACATGCTGCAGCCTTCGCGCCGCCACCACCGGGCCGAACCAAAATCAACCCAGCCCCGACCACACTACACCTGACCCGAACCCGAGCCTTGTCTGACCCCTGAACCGGACGCATACACCACTAGCACCTGCTGCCGCTGCTGCTTGCTGTTGAGGTTGCGCCGCCACCACCCAAGCTTGGTGGTGGTCGGCTGTACTTGTAACAGGTGCGAGGGAGAGGAGGGCAGGGAGGGAGAGAGACGAGCGTGAGAGAGAGAGAGCAGAGAGGGAGAGAGATTGCAGAGATTTGAGGGGGTGTTTGGCTGCGGGTGTCAAATGGAGGAAGAAGAAGATTAGGTTGCTTTTATAGCTAGGGTAGGTAGGTAGGTGAGGTATACCGCGTATCGAACCCGTATAAACGTAAAACGTCTCGGTTTTATCTTAGGCCCGATAATTAATTATAAAAAGTAGTCAGTTTTGTTCGAAATTAAAAATAATAATAAGCCGAGTAAAAATATAATTATTTTTGTTACCCGATGCGTGCTTTCAGTTCGCGCGTTTAAATCGCGTCAATTAAATCGGTCGCAGTTTCACTTGTAAAAACGGTCAGTAAACTTCCGAAACTTTATATTTAACAATATTTATAATAAATATTTAATTTTTAATAATAAAAATCACATCGGTATAGATCGGAAATTGCCGGTTGTCACATCCTCCCCATGTTACAGAAATTTTGTCCTCAAAATTTGAGGTAGGATATCATCCAAGAACCAATGGTAATACAACAAAAATAGTCAAATAACTTGACGGTACAAATGACACGAGATAAAGTTTCAGAACCAACTGGATGCAAAGTGTAAACAATAACTTTGTCAACAAACACTATTGGCGCACCTCAAACGAAGCAACTAGTGCACCAACTTTTTCATTACACACCACAAGGTGCGTCTGCATTTAAGGCAATAACAAACAAGTTGATGAAAGTGAGACATGTCAATAAAATCATTCATTATTCCAAGTCGATTGAATATTCACCGCAAGGTGCTGTATTAAATTCCAACAATTCAATTCAACTGAAATGTCGACTTTAAAGAAACTCATCGACGAAGTATCAAAGGATTCATTGCCCACAATGGCCTAACATAGCAAGACTATAAGACAAACATTACGAGCAATGTAATGAGAGAACAAATCATTAATGAAACAATTGTTTGATGCGAAGTCCTATGATGGACCTTCACAAATTTAAAGAATCCAAACATACAATAGTCGACACGTGTACAAAATGCGTGTCTAATTTGGTGAAAAGAATAAGGAATCAACAAAAATTAAATTCCTTTATGATTGAATGTTGAAGGCCACGAATACAAAAGAAGAGAGATGTAGATCATACTCAAAAAGATATAACTAGGTTCTACAACATGAACCTTAGAAGTTCAAGAAACGAGATCATCAAGAACTTAAACTGGTTTAAGAAAAGCAAGGTCACAAATGACACGATCAGGGGAGAATCGACAATCACGTCCGTAACAACAAAATAATGAAAAACCCTTATCCATTATTTATATATATAAATATATATACAACAACCTAATAGCATAGATACCCTCATGATAGATGTTCTTAGAATTATCAAGTGCCTGTAAATCCGCAATAACGTGACGTCTGCGTTATCGAAAATTTACCTCACCAGATCATCCTATTAACCTCCATCATAAGTTATATCACGAGCACTCGTCACATTCATATAATAACACGTATATATAACATGATATAATACAATATTAGTCGTGTGCGCCACTTTTCCCGGTGCTCTTCTCGTCCGCATTCCAGATTCGCAGCATCATCTGCAAAACGAGGTGCCTCATCAAGACGCCTTCGGCCCAACCCGGCCTTGATGACATAGCATACTCCGAACCAGGGATGTGAGACCGCAGATGCTGCAACAATCCCTTTGCCAACTCGTCCAACTAACGTGACACGTGTGAGCGTTGTAAATACGTCCAAGCTTGAGTCGACAACCATTGACGATACGTATAATATATACTTTACGTAAATGCACACAGTATATAAACAAGTAAGTTGTTCCTCATACCAAGAAACAATGACTCAGCTAACTCTATGTGAATAAACACTCTGATATCTAAAGCGTTGACCCGCCAGTCACTAGTGAGGTACACCTAACCATCACGTGCTATTACCCTTTCTATATACACTTATAGAAAAATACTGGCTTCCTATTCACATAAGAAAATAAATGTCCCTTGCGCCGAAGGAATGTACGCTGAGCTAGTGTGATACACTAATAATCACGCAACTGATTTGGCAACGGTTGGAATTCCAGTTCCTAGGCGTTCGCGCTAACTATTATGTCTTAGAAATTTTGGTCCCAACTTCAAAACAAACTCAGGTTAAAGCCTAGATATCTACCCAGACACCTAGTTCGCTAAAACCTATGGCTCTGATACCAAACTGTCACACCCCGACTTTTCCCTCGCCGAATGTGACGTTTGGTAGCTTCGCCGCGCAGCGGAAAGTTGCATCTAAGACTCTTATTTCCTGAACGCCATTGCTAACCCTCTAGGATCCCCGATCCCAATATGTCGACTACTCCAACCGTGCCGTTACCAAAGTTTAAACCTGAAAGACATACTTAAAAAGTCAACATAAAGCTGGTGAGTTCATAAGTTTTGCATAAATAATTCCACAAGTTTTTATAAAAGAGTTTCCATAAGTCTGAAAAGATCATTCCCGTTAATACTATGTCATAAGAACGTTAGCTAGACGTTAAGTGTTTTTACTACTACGGTTGGGAACCCATTACTAAACATGAACCAAAAGATGATACCAGCCCAGATGACTGGGCTACCGATGCCTCGGTAACCCGATAGGTAGAGACAATATGCACCCGCCCGGCCCCGCCGTCGAGTGGGGTTTGTGAGGCCCAATAGATCTATCCACATTTCCCTCGTTGTGCGTTCCAGCACATTCATGGTTTCCCCCTGGGACTTTCCATAAAAGCCGTATAGTAATATAAAGTGCCCATAGTATAACATGACCTTTAATAAGTTCGTAAGTAGTCTGTTTCTCCCCTGAAAGCAAAACCAGTAAAAGTAGGGCCGTGACACTCACGCGCCCATTTCATTTTTCAAAAACTTGTTCGTTTGGAATTCCTCAGGTTTTCATAAAAGAAGCATGTCTTCCACCCCGAAAACATTTATAAAACAGTAAAAAGTGGGGTCATGAACTCACCTTAATTTCCATGCTAAGCTAGCGAACAAGCCCGAAGCTTTGACCGACTTCCTCGTGCCCTAATACAACAAAGGACACCTTAAAATCTAACACATATAAACCTAGCCTATTATCCGGCTAAAAGATAGTTATCCAACTATCTAGACTCGTGTGTATTAACTCGAGTACTAATATGCTTTAACTCGTCGAACCGATCGTGACTTATATTAATTATGCGTTAACACACGACATAGTACTCAAGTTGCGCACTTGTCACTATTCGTGTGCACACCACGTTGGACTATTACTACGAAACGTATAACTTATCTTGAGCCGTAGCTCGTCTCGTTAGTCAAATAAATACATTTGTGTTGTACGTTTACTTTTAGGAAAATACACTTTGCAAAAATATAATTCTTATTGTTATTAGTTTCCAAGTAATAATAAATGTTACATTAATTCCCAAAATCCGACATTTAAAGTATTCAAAACTTTGTTTTGCATAAAGCTTTCCCAAGTAAATCAGACGTTTATATACTTTTGAATACGAATAATAAATATAGTTTCGTTGGCGAAAACCTTTTAAAAGCTCGTCATACTTGATGTTTGGCAAAACTATATATATATATATATATATATATATATATATATATATATATATATATTTGTTTCATGTTTCAAAATATTGTCCGGAATTTACTTATTATTGTTACAAATATCTTTGTCAAAGCGTCGCGATTTTTCATAAATACCTTTATTAAAACACTTGGAAATTCATTCATAAAAGCGTACATCACGGTATTAACTTAGTCGCGCTTTGGATTTTATAAAATTTCGGCAGAGTCTCCTCTGTTTTTGTGCGAACCAGACAACACAAGTTGTCTAAAAATTCCCAAAATCAACTTCAAAACACAAGACTGCAATTTGTTTATCCGCAATTCCCAATCAAACGAGACTTATACGTTTCGACGCTTTTATATAAACTGCACTTATTTATATAAATACACAAAACAATATATATATATATATAATAGTTCAACCAATTTAGTCCGATATCGATATTATAAGTCACGCATTTTAGTCACTATTACCGGTCGTCCGATATAATATGTAGTTAACATTTATTATTATTATTCGGTTCGTTCGCGAGTCAAAACTATTTCGTTCGAGTCAATATATTTATAAATATTTATATTATCCACAATAATAATAACAAACACGAATTAAAGTATACCGATTCGTACGCGCGTAACCCGGAGTCACCTCGAACCGAACCAGATCTGACCCGTTGACCAAGTTTGACCGAGCTGACTGAGATGACCAGTTGTTGACCGAGTTAACTCGGTTTCACCAGATCTAAAACGAGACCGGATCCGAGTCGGAACCAGACCCGAACCACAACCTTAACCCAAACCTTTGGATCCCATAATAAACCAAGACCCGAGATCAAAACCCGATTCACCCAATCCAAACCTGTGAGTCGTGACTCGAGCCCGGAAACCAAAATCCCAAAATAACCGGACCTGAAACAGGATCAACCAAACCTGGCAAGAACCAAAACGTGACCTGAACCACAACAAACTCGAGCCAAGATCTGACCCGAGCCACTGCACGACCGGACCCGAGCAAAAAAAACTGATCGGACCATCTCCCAAAAGCTGCCGCCATTGCTTTCATCAACCACAACCATAACTGGCCCGAAGCCACCTCAATCGGCCAACAAGTAGACCACCACGAAAACCCAATCAAAACCCACCTAGCCACTGACACACACAAACAACCACCATCGAACACCACAACCCGATTGAGCCAGACCACCACCGCCGCCTCTACTATTGATCTTTTCCGGGACCATACACCAGCAGCCACCACCTCAGGCCACCACTGTAACCGTCATCATCATCAACATCGGTCCAAGAAACGAGCCCCAACAACATGCTGCAGCCTTCGCACCGCCACCACCGGGCCGAACCAAAATCAACCCAGCCCCGACCACACTACACCTGACCCGAACCCGAGCCTTGTCTGACCCCTGAACCGGACGCATACACCACTAGCACCTGCTGCCGCTGCTGCTTGCTGTTGAGGTTGCGCCGCCACCACCCAAGCTTGGTGGTGGCCGGCTGTACTTGTAACAGGTGCGAGGGAGAGGAGGGCAGGGAGGGAGAGAGACGAGCGTGAGAGAGAGAGAGAGCAGAGAGGGAGAGAGATTGCAGAGATTTGAGGGGGGGGGTGTTTGGCTGCGGGTGTCAAATGGAGGAAGAAGAAGATTAGGTTGCTTTTATAGCTAGGGTAGGTAGGTAGGTGAGGTATACCGCGTATCGAACCCGTATAAACGTAAAACGTCTCGGTTTTATCTTAACAGCTGCCGAGGACGGGTGCTCGGGTGTAAATGTGAGTATAAAACGTGTATACTTATAATTATACTTGATCTTTTTAGACTATAAGGGTTAAAAATGAACATTTTAAAATAGTTGAGGGACCAATTGTGTTCCTTTACAAAAGTTGACGGTGCAGATTGTCACAATCTCCCCTACTTTAGAAAATTTCGTCTCGAAATTACTTCCAAGTGAAGGTTTCTATGTAACAAAAGACATTTTGTTAAAGGCAAGTAGATTTTAAGAAATGCATTAACCATAATTTGACAAAATGAGAAAAGGTTTGGGAAAGTATGTAACTCGTGAGGGCAGGGCGTTGATATAGCAGTCTCCCCTACTTTAGAAAAGTTTCTGACCGAAATTTATTAAGGACATGCAAAAGGTTTCGAATAATAGAGAGTGTAAGAGCATACAAGTTTTCAGTTTCCTGTATGGGTGGTGAAAAGAAAGATTGCAGGAAGACAAATTGAAGCTTGCGTAAAAACGTTCTTATTGAAAATGATAGTCGTTGGCCACCGACCTATTGAAGAGGTTTGACCCAATGTTATTAAATAGCCCAAAATGTGAAAATATAGAAAAATAATGATTAGGTTCTTGGGTCAACTCCGAGTCCGACTCCGCAATATCGTTTATGCTTATATATAGGGTGTACCGCAGCAAACCCACCACACTCCCGATACTGTGGACTCGTACTAATTGAATACCAACAGCCTAAATAAAATTACACACCACCCTTATGTAACTGTAAACCCATGATTGTGTTCCGGACCGTAATCATCGATTTACCTTACACTAGGGTGTTATGCTTTTCCATAACCCTAACACAAATAATACCAGAAACAAATGCGTGCAACCAATATGTAATAGCTACTGTAATGAAATAATGTTCAATCATGACATGGTTAGGGGTCCTTCCCTTCCAGGTTTTCCCTTTAACCGTAATGAGAATAGCATGTAAGTATAAGACATGATTAGAGGTTCTTCTCTTTCGGGTTCACCCTTAACCGGTAACTTCTGTTCACATCGTTGGCTCTAAACACTCATATTGATAAACTCTGAGGTTTACACCGTTCCCCTCGGATTAAAGAAATACTCTAATCTGAGTCGTACGTGGACACTGGCTTAGATCTCATACGAGTTATCAACTAGTATGTTCATTGGCCATGATGATGAACAAAATAATGTAAAGTATAACAGGGTTTTGCTCAAAACAGGAAAGAAAATATGCATACCAAATATGTTTTCATGTAAGTATATAAGTATAGCATAAAATTTCGATTGAAAGAATAGTATAATATAAATCGAGTAAATCGTTCAAAATGAAAGTAAACGAGTTAAATTAATGATCAAAACCAATGTTGTAAAAATAACTACTAATAACTAATGCGATAATAGTTGCGAATAACGCGTGAGAATAACCACCAATAAAATAGTAATACGAGAATAATAAGATAATGTGCGAACGTAACTATAAATAGAATGGTGTAAGAATAATAATGAAATTTACTGTAAGTGAAAGTGCACGGAACAGGTGTATAGCCTACTAGCATGCGAGTTAAAATTTAGTAATTTTACATATATGCATTATACGATCAAAAGACATTTAATTTTGATAAGAGGATATGTCCATTGTTTTGTTGGACCAAAAGTTTTACAACTGAAAGAGTGCGAGTGTAAAAAAGATAACTTTTTAGTAACCGAAGAATGTTTTAGGTTCAAAACAGGTTCACTTGAAAAGATTTCGTAAGTACACATTTTCATGTGTTTACGAGAAGTTGAGTTGAAAATTGTTATAAGACATATTATTAGTTGCAAGTTTCTCCCGAAAACAGTGGCGGATCCAGGATTTTTTTCCTATGGGTTCCCTTTTTTGCGCGTTTAAATTTTCACGACCATACTTTAGAAGTTTGGGTCGGGTCGGGTTGGGTCACCGGTCACGGGACATAATATATGACCTTAATTTTAAATCCAATTTCCATCTTATATTGAGTATTTGCGTTAGAAACAAAAATGAAAGAAAGTTTACCTCAAATATCACCTACTTTGATGCTCAAAATCGTTCATTGACGCTTTCCATCGCTACCCCTTCATGCTATGTTATAGCGTCGAGTGTACAAATCCACAGCAGATCTATATCCTTCATCTTTGTAACATCCGGCCCCTCTCACCACCAATATTGTCCGCTTTGCCCTCCCAGAGCTCACGGATTTGTTTTTGGGTGCCCGGTGGAAACTTCCCAGGAGGTCACCCATCCTGAAACTGCTCCCACCTGAGCACGCTTAACTGTGGAGTTCTCCTCTCATCCACTAACATTAAGCCCCAAAACGCGTTGGTGATTTAAGAGGCAAGACATTACTTATGAACCAAGGATCTCTCCTGGCCACGGCCGATGTGGGATTTTCCTGGGGTGTCACATTCACCCCCTGTTAGAGTCTCATCGTCCCTGATGAGGTGTGTACCCACCATCCCGAACGGCCTGATACCATATGTAACATCCGGCCCCTCTCACCACCAATATTGTCCGCTTTGCCCTCCCAGAGCTCACGGATTTGTTTTTGGGTGCCCGGTGGAAACTTCCCAGGAGGTCACCCATCCTGAAACTGCTCCCACCTGAGCACGCTTAACTGTGGAGTTCTCCTCTCATCCACTAACATTAAGCCCCAAAACGCGTTGGTGATTTAAGAGGCAAGACATTACTTATGAACCAAGGATCTCTCCTGGCCACGGCCGATGTGGGATTTTCCTGGGGTGTCACAATCTTCCTCTCCCACAATCCCTCGCACTTTGTTAAGTGGGTGATCAAAACTGATCAGCCCTTCTTTGCTCATGAATAGACAACTTGCAACCGAAATTTAATCTGTAATTATCCTAATCCAAGATCTTTAGTTAAAAATGTATATCTGAATTGTATAGCATTTAATAAACGTTCACAAATAGAATCAAAACAATTAGAAAGAAAACTAAGAAAAGTAGTTGTAAAACTATCTAACAATTCTCTCACCGCTGCTTTATATTCTCTTGTATAACTACCTCTTAATTGTTTCTAAGAGACTAGCAAATAAAGCCTCTTTACCATCAGTGGAAAGTTATAACTCCTGTAAGTAGTTGGCAATTAGCATTTAGCTCCTGCTAAAATGTTAGTACTATCTGTCCAAATTTTACTTGTTGACTTCATGTTTGACTTTAGTACAACATCTTATGATAATAACATAACTGAGTAAATTACCTGGTGGGAAAGGAGTATATTGATCTCCACAACTCTTTCTCACAATTTCAGGATCATCAAAACATACTAAGGTGCTCAATCGCTCAACACTTTATAAACTTCCCAGTGATTGGAATGGAGAAGAGAGGAGGCAGGGGCAGATGGTGGCGGTGGCGCGATGGCGTGGAGGATAGAGGAGGAGGCAGGGGTGAACGGTAAAGTGGAGGGGGAGGAGCAAAGGGCAGCTGTCGGGATCGCGTGGAGGAAAGAACAGAGGAGCGGGAGGTAATGTGTTCTCAGTGTGTAATGTGTTTAAACTTTAAACCCTAGGTTTTGAAAAAAAAAATAGAAAAAAAAAACTCACAAACCAGAATCGAACCGGGTACCTTTTATATAAGGCGGAGAGTTTCAACCATTGAAGCACTTTATATGATCTGTATGGGTTCCTAAATCTTTTTTCTTATGGGTTCCTTTCCAATTTTTATATATATATTAACACTACAATTTCGAAACCGAGTGGGTTCCCGGGAACCCACCAGATTAGCCTAAATCCGCCCCTGCCCGAAAACATATATTTGATACGTCATATGAAAACAAAAGGTTTACATTTGACTTGTAAAATATGCAATACAAGTTTATAAAATGCAAAATGAAACCATTTCATGAAGTATGTGTAATACTAATGTGTTTTAAAAGACCAAGATTTAAAATGACGTGAATGATAAAAATCAACGTATGTAATACGAATAGATTCCCAATATTTAAGAAAATTCATAATTTATCATTTGAGTCTTCAAATGATAAACAAAATATAAATATCAATATCATAAAACATTGAGATTGTTTCCATAGAAAACTTTGACTATCTCAAGTATTTGAAATTTCCTAGTGACTTGTGGGAGCGTACTTTAGCCTATAAGTGAATGCTCACCCCAAGAGTTTCCAGGTAGGTATACGGGTCCTTCGTCTGATTGGGATTTAAGTGATGTGCCAGGCTTGTACGTGTCCCGTCACAAAATATTTCAAAATTTTAGCGAGACTTAAAAACGAGATGCAGAAATAGATCCTTGAGATGTGGATTTCACTCCTAACTCAATGATGTATTTCAAAATTGAAAACTATTGTGGAATGAAACCAATCACTAAGTTAAGAATATTACTCCCAGCTTAGTGGTTAAGTTTCTTTTTGAAGTAAATACTCTTTGAGGTGTGGATGTCACTCCTATCTCAAAGATATATTCCCAAGATAAATAACATATAGAGGAGTGAAACTAATCACCAACGTATGGATTCCACTCCTAACTTGGTGATATTGTTTCGTTTGTGAAATACGAGTGTCTTCTTCTCCAATCAAAATACCGAGAAGAATAACAAGAAAGAATCATAGCGAAAATATCTTAGAAGAAAATGATAGGATAAAGAGAAATATGCACGAGAGGACTCGTGAATGTAAGCTAAGTTATAGACTAGGCTAAAAGGCATTCTAATAGTCTAATTCCCTATAACCATGGCTTTGATACCAATCTCTAATACCCCAACCGATGGCGGAAACATCGAGGTGTCACGTAGTGACGATTGTTCAATAGCTCAGGGACTAGAAATGTAAATTTTGATACATTAAATGGAAACTAAAGTACAGTGAATCTCAATCTAAGCCTAAGTTCCAAAAGCTTAGAAGTGATCTCATAAGAACCTGAAACATGTATGAAAATAATTTGGTCAATACAAAAATGTATTGGTGAGCATACCCTCATTGAATCCATATAATAGAAAAGTGTTTCGCAATTTATGTGCTATGATATTGTAATATGTAAAAGGGTCAAAATCAAGCATCACATCGTTCAATAATCGTTCACATATCGTTCAATAATCGTTCACACATCGTTCAAGAAAAACCATAACAATGACCAAGGAATATAATTCGTAGTACTACTCATTGTTAGGTGCGGCCCAAAGGTTAATGACTTTGACAAATCGTTCATACAATTCACACAAAACATATCAAGAGCACATTGCTTTGTAAATAACATACTTAAGTTTAGTAATAATTGTACACGAGTCACCCCAAAAGTGTAAATATAAAAAAGGGGAAAGATATACTCACATTCGACAATTAGTAACTTGACTAAGTGAGCGAGCATAAGCGAGCAAATCCAAAAGTTCAACCTAAAGTTTAAAGTGTTCCCAAAATAAGAATTTAAACTTAAAAGTGTCTAGGGTTTCTATTCTAAGGCACTTAGGATGTTAGGTCTATATTTGGGTTTTTAAGTTTATCGAACATGGCGAAAATTATGAATTTTTTACTATCATGTGCTATAAAAAAATATAAGTTTGGTTTTTCTAACACATGTATTTTTCTAAGGTTAATAATATTAAGTTTAATTCATAAAAATATTTGAAATATAATATTTAAGAAGTCTTTTATTATTTTTATATCAATACTAATTACACAAAATCATAAATAAACTAAATTCACTTTGAAAAATAAAAGTTTTTATGAAACATCAACCTACTGACTTAGAATTTCCCAAAATAATTTTGATAGAATTTTGGGGGTTAAAATAGATTTATTATAAATTTTATTTGATTAAAGCTTATTAAAACAAATAAAAAAATAATAACATATGAAAACATGTTAAAACTGAGAAAAATGGTTATGAAAATTGTTCTAATATAATGGAAAATATTTCCACCAATTTTCATGACCAACGCATTATCATTGATTTAATATGAATTTAATATGGTTAAAACATATAAAAATCACTAAAAAAATATTATATAATTTCTAAAATGCCAAAGCTGAGTTCTAAAATTCCTAACCAGCCATATGAATCACCATGTCAAATTTCATAATTTGTAGGTCAATAATAACGAGTTATTAGATTTTTTAAAGTTCAAAAGATTTTTAATTTAAAAAAATCCCAAATATTCCTAAGAACATCCTAACATTAGAAATTCAATTGAAGCCCTTAAAGACTATAATTGACCAAACAAACATAGGGTTTTTGACATACAAATGAAAAGTAAGAGTATTGCAAAAAGGAATTAGAAAAACTTACAACGTAGCTAGTCCAATTAAGAAGAAAAGAAAACCGAATAATAGAATAATAAGCTTCCAAATTCGCCAATAATACGAGATAATGATCAAAGATTTCTTCGCAGAGATGATAGACAAGAAGAGATGAATATTTGGTGGGATTTAGTAACAACTGAATTGTTGGTGAACTTGAAAATGGGTCAAGAAACTAGGTTTTATATTAATTTTTGGCTTAATTCATCATTAAACCAATCATAAATGCTACTAATGGTTGGAATTTAAAAGGTTCAACATTTATCATCATTATGTTGAGCTTAATTGTGCATTAAAATCGAATTCAAAACAGAAATGACCATAATCAAGTCTAAGACTCGTAACAGCTGCAAAGGACGGGTGCTCGGGTGTAAATGTGAGTATAAAACGTGTATACTTATAATTATACTTGATCTTCTTAGACTACAAGGGTTAAAAATGAACATTTTAAAATAGTTGAGGGACCAATTGTGTTCATTTACAAAACTTGAATGTTCAGATTGTCACACCTCAGAATTAATATACATAAGTCACGCATTTTTGGGATTGGGGTGAATGATGATATGGTTAGTGAACTGGCTAAATTACCGGGTTGTAAAGTGGGCTCGCTGCCTTTTGAATACCTTGGAATAAAAGTGGGTGCTAATATGTAACGAGTTTCTAATTGGAAGTCTGTTTTGGATACGGTTTAGAATCGATTACAATACTGGAAAGCCAAATTATTATCAATAGGTGGAAGGCTTACTTTTATCAAATCGGTCCTTGCTAGTATCCCGGTGTATTACCTATCTTTAATAGGGCGCCAGTAGCGGTGGTTGAGAGCATTGAAAGGTTGATGCGTGATTTTCTTTGGTCGGGGGTAGAGATGTCCGAAGCATTTATTGGGTAGCTTGGGATGTTGTCACTAGACCTATGAAGTTCGGGGGATTGGGTATATCTAAGATTTCGGAAGTTAATACGGCTCTTTTGGTTAAATGGGCGTAGAGGTTTAAATATGATCATAATGGTTTATGGAAGCGCGTGGTCGAATGTACTCATGGCTCTCGTAACAGATGGGAGTTCCTTCATATAAAAAAGGCGATTCCTGGGTGTTGGAAAACTTTGGCTTTGTTTTTAGACAGTCTTACACTACAAGGCAAAAAACTGAAGTACTTCATTCGAAGCAAAGTTGGGGATGGAAAGAAGATTAGATTCTGGAAAGATATTTGGTTTGGTAATATTCCTTTATTGGAGAGGTGCCCCAGCCTTTACGCCTTGGATAATAATAAAAATTCTACAGCTAGTGAAAGGATTAAAATGGTAGATGGTAAAATGATGCTGGCAGATTATTGGCGGATAAATGCGACCACTGTTGAGGCTATTTCTGAAGCTCAAGACTTGCTATATGTTCTGTCTCAGGTTTGTGTTGAAGGTGCAAAGGATAGATGGGTCTGGGGAATGGATTCGGGTGGTAGTTTTTCTATTGCAGATGTGAAGGATCGGCTGAGAAATGAGAGTTATGGTCATTCGTCACGTCTCATGAGGTGGGAGTCGTGGGTTCCAGGTAAAGTAAATATATTGATGTGGAGAATTGAGAAGGAGAGGATCCCGGCCCGTTTGGCTTTGGTTAAGCGTCGCATTGATATTCCAGATAAGAAGTGTCCGATGTGTGATGTTGATGAGGAGTCGGCCAGACACTTGTTTATTGGCTGTGGTTTCGCCTTTGGGATGTGGTCATTCATCTTCAATTGGTGCAAAATCAGTGTGGCCAGCATTGATTCTGTGGACATGCTGCTGCAGATTGCAGATCAGTCGCAGAATACAAGGTGGGCGAAGAAAGCTGTCCGTGGCATTATTATGATATCATGCTGGGCGTTATGGAAAGAGTGAAATAACAAGATTTTTAAAGGGGGAACAACTAGGGTCATAGAGGTGGTCGTGAGGATTAAATGTATGTCGTTTCTATGGTTCAAACACCGCTCTAGATTTAAAAACCTTGAGTGGAATAGTTGGGTTAAATACCCGTTGTACATCTTGTAAGGTTTGATTGTGGCGGTCCTTAATTTGAAGACTCGTCCGTTTTGTTTTTAATGAAGTTGATCGTTCAAAAAAAAATGATAAATACAATTTCATGGTTTTTGCTTGCTTTCAATTTAATTATTTATCGCCAATGACCCCCAGCTTAGTTGGGGAGAGGTGGGATGGTTTACTCCTTAGGGAGGTTCCCGCCCGGGAGAGGTACACGGTTCGAATTCTAGGGCCGGCAAAAATACACCCCTTGACGTTGAAAGGGCTTATGCCCTCAGGGACGATGCGGAAATGGGGATTCGAAACGGGGTACCGAGGATATCCTTAGCCGATAAAAAAAAAACATTTTTTTTAAAATCTAACAATTAGTTGCATGTCTATGCATTGTATTCATTATTATACCATGAATAACTCTACTCTTAAATTAGTTATTCTAGTTTACTCATTATCTTCAATATTTGATCATTGTGTTCGAAACTTGTTTCTCACTTTACCATGTTTTCTTTCTGCAATAATTAGTGGTTCTTTTTTTTTAATATAGTTATTAATCTAGATGATTTTGTGTACCATCGTAACTGTTTGGTTTGAAAAATGCACATCAGTGTTCATGGATCTTATGAACAAAATTTATAAACTCTACTTGGATAAGTTTGTAATCGTGTTCATTTACGATATATTGATTTACTAAAAAACTAGAGAAAATCATGAACAACATTTGGGGTTACTTTTGGAACTTCCGAAGAACGAGGAGTTGTATGCGAATTCTCTAAGTGTTAGTTTTGGATCTGAGAAGTTCATTTTCTTGGACACATCATTAATGAGAATGGTATACGTGTTGATCTCACCAAGATTGAAGCGATTAAGAATTGGAGTGCACCCAATGTCACACCCTCACAGGGCCGTCCCCGAAAATGATAAAACACTTTTGGGCCTCGGGTGAGACAAAAAATTGGGCCCTCTCCCTATAATATAAACTCATCAATCGTATGTCAAAAAACCACAATTCAACAATAATAGTTATAAAATAAACAAAACAAAAATGGTGTAAACATTTGTTATTCTAAACATCAAAGAATTAAATAGTTTAAATGTTTAGTCTTTCAAACATTCAAATCAATGAATCACGTGAACAAACATGAAAGAAGCCATCAATCATCAAGCAATGACATAAAAATCAAAATTTTACATTCTAATTTAGAAATTCCACAGCTAATCAGTATTCAGTGCAAAATTTATGTTCACAAGTGTATATTAATTATTATTATTTTTTCTACCAATCGATTTACTTAAAGCAAATTCACTTTGAATTGAACACTGACTTATATATATTTATCAAATCATGTTATTTTAGTTTGGAAGTATATTATAAAAAAAAAAATGAATGTCTTCACTAAGCAGATAATATGATAAATAAAAAGGTAACAAAACAAGCAAATAAAGTAAAAATATAAAAATCATGAAAAGAAATTAAATTTGAAATTTATTAAACACTAAGAGCAAGTTTGGAATTGAGTTTGGAAACAACTTATTGAATTATTGGCTTTTTGAAAAAAACCAATAAGTCAACAACTCATTTTGAAAAGCCAGAATTTGATGTTTTTCCAAATGGCTTATTGGCTTTTTCAAGAAGCTATTAAGTCAATAAACTATTTTTCAACTCAATCCCAAACACCCCCTAACTATTGTATGTGATAGTTAAATAAATAAAAGTTGATGTTTAAAAAAACTTAACCCTAAATCAGTAAATTTTGAAGTCTCAAATAATAGGTTTATACAAATTTGACTTTGACCACTTGAATAAATAAGGATTTGATTTGGGCCTTTTAACATTTAAAAGCCCATTCAATAAGTAGGAAAAATCGTGGTATCATTCATCTTTCTTAACTTAAAAACACCACTAGCAGAGCCAGCATGTTGCTGCCGTAGATATTGTTCGGGAAAGTAATTCCATCACGATTTTTTTACTGTTCTCAATTTTTTTCACTCCCGTAGTTCTGGCGCTGTTTTTATTTATCTATAATATATAGGTTTTTTTTTAAACCTGGGCCCCTTGTCGATTTGGGCCTCGGGCCGTCGCCCGGGCTGCCCACCCCAAGATCCGGCTCTGCACCCTCAATCTACCACTAGCAGGGTTTTACCGTGAGGCGCGTGATATATCATGATCAAGTCAACAGTCAAATGAATGACCTCTATATGCTTGAAATCATACATACACAATAAAATTGTTTCAAGTTTTCAAAAGTTTAGCGGAAGCAATAATCAAAACAAAGTAAATGTTTCGCCTAAAACAATGCGAAATAATCCCAAAAATAATGTAAAACAACCGACGTGTGAAAAAATAAACCAAAACAATGTTCATGATATGTAGTGCGATTCCCACATATCTAATATATCTAATGCTAGCTAAACATTATACAAATTACTTAAGCGATTTGACCATTGCTGACTATTGTTGTTTATGTTGCCTTCTGCCACCGTCCAGCCTACGGCGGCAGTCGTGTTAGGACAATATGCACCTGTTCGACCTCCATTGACACAAACAGAGCTCGTCAAACCCAATAGATCTATCCACACATTCTCGCTGTGCACCACATACTCGTAGTTTAATTGTGAAGATGACTCGCAAAGTACGCAAGTGATATAATAGTATTATGTGATCTACTAGGTTACTGTGTTGTGTACCATGTTTCTCCCCCAACAGGAAAACAGAAAAAAGGGTCGAGAAACTCACCTTAGGTTTGCGTGCTAACAATGTTATACCAAGCGTGTAAATGAACAGGTCCCGACTACTGGAAACCTATCATTAAATAGCCTATAAGTGTTTGACCCATATAATGTTTGTCTAACTGATCCATTGCATCAAAACAATGACTTGTTGTGAGTTTTGGAAAAATATTTTGACTATTTTTACCAAGTTTAACCCGACATCCCATTGGTGACCCATTTAGCAGTTTATGTTTGTCATATTTAAGTCCAGATTCATAATTAACACTGATCATGAAGTTCTTGTATCGCTAGCATGTCATTTACATTCAGGCAAACTTAATGCCTTAGGCAAACTTATGCCAAGTTCGTGTGACATATTTGCTTGAGTCAAGTTCTCTTGGGTGTTAACTTTGCTTAACAGCTTCACATATCATGTACAACATGCAACATAGATTCAACTTTTTACATAGCACCTACTTCTAGCGTGTTACATCATTAACATGTCATCAAAAACCATTCACGTATCCTTTTTAAGCATAATACCTAATGTTCCCATTTTTTGGCAAATTATGATCATGTTAGTCATCTTGCATGAAAGAGTTTTCATTTATAGTAAGTTCATCATACTAGCTCGTTTTTCATCCTAACAAGTTCCTATGTGTTTTGATCTTCGTTTACACCAATTACTAATCAACACATATCCTACAACATGCTTATATCTCGTATTCAAGTCCTAGTTACCATCAGAGTTTCCTAACTGGGTAAGTTTATAAACTAGTGTATTTTTAATCATTCTAACCACCTACACATGTTATCTAATCATTATGGAATAACAATCAATCACCAATCATTATCAAATCGGTCAATACCTCAAAATTCCCAATTTTTAAGTCACCAAAATCATCCCAAAGATTAGTCATAATCATCAATTATCAATACCATTGTTTATGTTGTTTAATGATGTTAATAATCCTTGGTATAAATATCCTTAATCCGATTTGTTATGAAAAAAATATTATGTTCAAATTTAGATACGTAGGGTTTTTAGACAAAACATAACTAAAGCAAGATTAAAGCACATAAGATGGATTACACATCGATTAATCTTCACTTGATGATTCGAAATCAACTTAAGCTCCTAGAACCTAGAGAATGATCGAAAACAGGTCAAGACCTCAAAAGCCCCAAATTTTAAGTCACCAAAATCATCCCAAAGATTAGTCATAATCATCAATTATCAATACCAGTGTTTATGTTGTTTAATGATGCTAACAATCCTTGGTATAAATATCCTTAATTCGATTTGTTATGAAAACAATATTATGTTCAAATTTAGATACGTAGGGTTTTTAGACAAAACATAACTAAAGCAAGATTAAAGCACATAAGGATGGATTACACATCGATTAATCTTCACTTGATGATTCGAAATCGACTTAAGCTCATAGAACCTATAGAATGATCGAAAACAGGTGTTACAGAGGTTACTAGTTCGTGTATGGGTAATGGAAGGCGAATTAGGGTTGCAATTAGGAAAAAAGCTAAGTGAAAATTCGTTTTTATACCTAATCCCGTCAGTAAGGGCAAACAAAAGTTGGTAGGCGAACATAGGCCATGTTTGCCTATGCCTTGTTTGTCCCTAGCTTATTCGACTGATGACTAAGGTTCACCCGAGTCATCTACGCCTCTATTAGGTTCGCCCGGGTTAGGTATGTTTGCCCAGCCTAGTAAGTGTTTGACCTTTTCAAATCTAACTTCCTAACCCGGTTTATCTAGTGTCGGTTACAAACCCGATAAGGTTCGTTAATTACATCATAGTCTCATAGATACGTTAAAAGCCTAAAAGGGTTGTTGTTAGCTTGCACCAAAAATATAGAAAGAAAGCAAATAAGTAAACTTATCTAATTGTCTTCTTGTTGAATCACTAGTTTTGTGATATGATTAACCACAATCAGAGGCATATAAATACGATTAGGCCATGGTGTTACATTCACCACCTGCGGCTCATCCCACAGCCCCACGGGTGGGGCATGATGTTCCTGTAACCCAGCATGTTCCATATCAAGATTCCATCTTGTAGCACCTTTAGTTCTTCATTGCCTTCATCATTGAACGAGGCTTCAACCATGCATAAGGACCCACCAGGGGCCGCATACCACGACATGGCTTCCCCAACAACATCGTTCTTCCACCTTAGCCCCTCAAAGTAATAACAAATGTATACCAAATGGTCCTAACTCTTAATATAGCATTACAATCTTATTTGTGATAAGCTTACCTATAATATTATCCTCGCCGATGTTAAGACTTTCTTTCACATAACATAAATAAAATTGTCATTATATTTTAGTTTTTTTAATTACCACAAATAAAACACTTTTATAACTTGTGGTATGGTGGTACTAACTTGAAGATGGTGGGTTCAATCCTCCTTTGAAGGAACATTTAGGCGTCAAAAAAATATGCAACATGAAACCTCCATTTAGAAAATTGTTGTAAAACTATAAACAACTTATACACCTTATAAAACCTTCATTAAATTTCACATTGAAGCTTTCTGATTACTCAATTTTACGAATAGCACACTTTATTAGTTATTACCCCACTATTATCCCACCATTTCACACCCCATTCCATTCCACACACGTACACATCTCCATCGTCGTGTATCATTTATTTTATTTATCATATACTAGGTTATGTACCCGTGTGATACACGGGTTGAACAATTTAAATTATATATATTATATATAAATGTAAAATATAATTAAGAAAAATAGAATACCAGATTAAATTTTTTAAAAATGAGTTAATTTAAGGCACATGATTTAAATTCAAAGTTAATAATACATAAATATAAATATGTTATATAAAAAAGAACCATGTGTTTTCTTTTATTAATGATTTCAGATACAACTATGATTATTTGACTTTTGAATTATTTTAAGCATTTAAAATTAATTTGTATTTGCTGAACATAGTTTAACATCTAAAACAATGACCAAAATAATAAAACTTAACAATCATTTGTCAAATATTGTAACAAAATTAATTTTAAACTTAGAATAACAGATTAATTTTTTTAAAAATGGGTTAATTTAAGGTACATGATTTAAATTCAAAGTTAATACTACATAAATATAAATATGTTATATAAAAATTAATCATGTGTTTTCTTTTATTAATGATTTCAGTGACAACTATGATTATTAATATAATATAATTACTAAAATTTAATTTAATAAACTTATATCATGATTTAGCAAATCAATTCTTATAATTAAATTTGAGTTTAATGTATTAAATAATAAAATGAGAGAATTTATGAGGGAGTGCCATGTGTCCCTCATGTGTTTTCTTTTATTATATTGTGTGGATGCTTTTAACTTTCTGTTATGCATTTAAAACTAAACTTTCATAATATTTTTATTTTTACCGTGGTGTAACGCACCAAATAAGAGTATTCACAACCCGTCTCCCATTTTTATGTGAGGGTGTCCCCCAAATTATATGGGGTGGGTATGAGGGGTTGTGAGTAAAGAAAAATGGGGAATCTACTGTTGATCGGTATAATTGGGGTTATTTGAGAATCTTTTGAGGAAAACAGGAAACTGTATTTATTTTTTAATATTTGTTGAAAGTGGTTGTGAGTGGTAGAGAGAGAAACTGTAATGATTTTTAACGTAATATGTGGTTGTGATTAGTTATGAGGAAATAGAGGATGGGGAACGGGATGTGATGGTAAACATAAAAAACCTTCGTAATCACCCTTTACAACTTACAAAACCTTCATTTAATTTGACATTGAAGCTTCCAAACTACACAATTTCCCGAATATATCGCGCCTAATAACCCCACAAATATCCCGCCATTTCACACTCCCTTCACTTTCAAACGCACACTCACACATACACACGCACACACATCTCCTCCAGCCACCACCGCCACCACCGTCGTCGGACCACCGTTATCTTACTTAACCATTCATCGACCGAATTAATATTACCGTGGTTAGTTTCTTCTCTCTAATCCTATTTATTATTCATTCACATATTACGTCGTACTGTAGCTTCAATATCCCCAAATTATTGTCTAATTAGGTCTTCGAGGGTTAATTTGTGGCTTTATTTGTAAATGCATGTCTAGGATTTCAATAGTTATACCTGACTGTGAAATGCTCGTTTTTTTTTTATTACGTGGATGCTTGATAATTGCTAGCTATCGGTTTAGATGTTAAATTTGGGGATACTTGGCTGGAAATGCTCGTTGTTGTTACGTTAAAATGTTAGAATGTATAATTTCAGTAATTATACCTGACAGTTGTTTTTTATGTTATAGATACTTGGTATTGATTTATTTAGATGTTGAATTGGTGCTTTAATTGGTGTATGTTAGCAACGAAGCGATGAGGATTGGTAGAAGCGATATGGTTAGAATTGAGTGGTTTGACATGAGTGTTGTTGAGGATTTCAGATAGTGTCATTGGAATAAGTCGATCAAAATTTGGACTAATGCATTATTGTAAGCTGTCTTTGGCTGTGTCTAACTTGAGGAAACATATGCCTCTCAGTATATTGGACTTAGTTTGCTTTGAACATAAACCATAGGGCAAATCGCTAGTTTCTTGAAGTTAAATCCTGCTTTATTCAGTTTGTTTAGATTGACGCTTCTAACTGTTTTAATAGTTACTTAGATGTTTATATTTTTGACTTTTAAGTAGACTATGAGGAAAGCACACCAAGAATAATATAATACAAATGTTTTCTTGTGTATATGTTTATCATCAGTGCAATTGGCATTAAAAGTTCTCTGTTATGTATCTCGTGTTGAAGTACAAGATGTTGGAATCTATGTGTTAGTAGAGGAACATGTTAGCGACTGACAAAGGCAAGCCACATGAGGTAAGAGCTCTAGTTGCTTTAATTGTTGTAGTTCTGTTTTTACTGTTTTTAATTGTTTGATGTTGGTTGGTTTTCAGTGAAAACAATTTTGGTGGTGGTTCTAAACATGTGGACAAGTTGAAGAGGGATAATTGGTCTCAACATGCCAAAACACATGATAATTTTTTAAACCAAGATAAATTCTTGAAATCCAGTTTTCTTTTCTCCTTGCCAACACAAAAACCCTGTGTTGAAGGAGCAATGACAGCATCTCTAAGGTATGTTTTCTGCTATTCACTAAAATTAATATACTGCATATGTTATGTTTGTTGGGACTTGTGGAATATCCTAGTTTCTTTCTTGCAGATCGTTGTCTTGCCAGTTTCAAAATGCTACGAACTCACATAGTCCATTTGCTGACAAGGTAACACATATTTCCAAAATTAACATGTATATAATAGTTATTCTTTTACCGTTTTACGTATTTATGTTTTTTCACTATTTAGTCCACTATATTTGAGAAAATTTGATCACCATATTAGTCCACGAAGGCAAACCTTACATCTATCCCAGGAGATAGAGAGAGGCTGCTCTTCCCATCGGGACCCCCCAACTCAAAAAACCTTTTTTTATGCAGTATAATAATTACAACTAACATAAGCATATATGAGTAGTTTTCATTGTTTCTGTTGATTAGTTATGATAGGAGCATTCTAATATGTAAGCTATTGACAGGCTTGGCAAGCTTTTTCCAACCTCAAGTTGTCTTCTAGAAACTATATTAAACCTGGTAAAAGCCGGCCAGTTGCTAACAATAATGGCGGTACTGCTTTTGCTCAAGATGTTAGAAGACCTACCCAACAATACTTCTCTGATGTAAATAACAAAAAAACGGGGCAAAATCAAGCAGATCATTCCAATGACATCAATATTCAGCACAGTGAACCCAGGTCTATGGTCAATCGGTTTGCAGCAGCTTCGACTTATGCATCGAGTTCCACTGGTGCTGGTTATAGAAATACGAACAGCTCATACAGCAATGCAACAAATTCAGGCCACTGTTACATCACAAATGCAAGCCACTTAAAAGGATTTGAGGAGACCTATGCTCATGGTATTGATGATGATGATGATTTTCTCATGGTAATTTGTGATACTAATATAATAATTCCAGAATCGGACATCTTTTTATTAATTTTTTTCTGTGTTAATTATGATTTGCGGAAACAATATTGTTAACTTTGTCAAAGGCGGGCGCCCCAGCGCAGCTCGCCTAGCCTAGTCATACCGCCTTGCGGCCATCAAGGCACTCTCGCCATATTCGGGCCAAAAGTCTCAACTTTTGGTCTGATCAGGTCTAGCACAACTAAAACTGGCCTGAAACATTGGTCTGAAACCAGTCTAAAATGATCTAAAACCAGCCTAAAACATGTTCAAAACTCCTAGAAAGGTTATATTTATACTATTTGAAAAAGCCCTCGCTTTTTACGCACCTTGCGCTTAGGTTCAAGGGTCTCCCTTTTTGCCTAACGTGTGCCTGCGCCTATCTAAAATATTATTACATAATAATCTAAACTTTGAATAGAAACATAGAACTCTTTATGAGTTTGTATGCTTTTAACAGACATTGAGATACTCTCAGGCCATTTGATCAGTTCTGTTTTGGCTAATTTTTTAGTTTGATCTGTTTGAGATAAAGCGGTAAAACACAACTCAAATTGGCCCATTTATAAGTTAATAAGTCAAAATTGCCTTCTCTATCACCTACTATATAGCTAGGTTTTTTATTAATCTGTTTGAGATAAAACACAACTAAAATTGGCCCCTGCATGTCTACTTGT
Organism: Ambrosia trifida; assembly: GCA_028751855.1. Classification (NCBI taxonomy): domain Eukaryota; kingdom Viridiplantae; phylum Streptophyta; class Magnoliopsida; order Asterales; family Asteraceae; genus Ambrosia; species Ambrosia trifida. Next base: position 54,539,495 of record CM054128.1, on the reverse strand, counting down.
CTCTCCAGATCACTCATAAATTACTATGGAATCACTCAGCATTCTAACAGAAAATAAATTGAGTGATTGTTCATATTTGCTGTATCTTATAGTAGCTTTCTTTCATCATTAATTAACTTCAAATTTCAGAATCTTGATGTGGATCAAATAGTTTCCCAACACTATCAATCAGCTGGCACACCACAGTCATCAATCCATACCCCAGCTATAAATAATAACATTGCACGGCATGATGGTATAAGTTTGCCTCCAGAACTTTGTGTGGACTGCACTCATGGTTTTAAGGCAAGTTACTACTTACTTTAGCCATTTAATATTTATTAGCATGCTAATTTTGTGGCATAATTTATCAAGGTTGTGGAAGGCGCTAGGCGCTAGGCAGGCGGTGGGGTCTAGCCTAGGGACTAGGGCGTTTTGGTATTTTTATACGTATTTTATATATATATACACACACAGACTTAGGTGTTTTTTGAAAATATGATATATACACATAATACTTAGAAATACTTAGATATATACACATAATACTAAGAAATACTTAGATATATCCACATAATACTAAGAAATACTTAGAAATTTGTGGAATTTAAAAAAAAATTAATAAAAAAAATAAAATAAAAAAAACCACCGCCTAGGATTGCCTAATAATCGCCTAATCCCCAAAACGCCTAGGACCCCGCGTCCCCGCCTAGGGCTTATTTCCTATATTTTGCCTTGCCTAGCGCCTGGGCCGACTTTTACAACACTGTAATTTATAAATAACTTCTGAAATTTGTTCAGTTAGGGCATTGTCCTGAAGCTTCAGACCATTTGCAAATAATGAAGGACATGCTCATTTCCATATCAAACGATCTACTTGACAATGTTGACCTGAATTCAGGTCAAATCGAGAAGCTGCGTCAAGATAGGTATCCTTCCCTCTTTAGTCTCTACTTTTTGAAAGGAAGATATAGTCTTATATTCAGTTTTTATATTTCTGATCAATGAGAAATTGAGTATATTTAGTACCATAATATGAATAGTCAATATGCAGTAGGTTGATAGAATTAGAGGTGGCAATTTGGGCCGATTTGCATTTGCTTATGAATGGGTTGATATTTGTTATGTATCATCGCAAGCGTGTTGAAAGTCACTCTAAGTCTTTAACTTTCTAAATCATTCTATTTCAAGATTTAGGTTATGTATGTGATAATATTTTTCTGGAATCATATTTAACACAAAAAAGTGGTAGTGGGTCAATCCCGCCAGACCTGGCCCGGCCCATTATGAACGCCACTAATGGCTTGTTTTGACCCATTACCTTACTCACCCAACCTATGCAAGTTGTCACCTCTAGTTCTTATTGAAGTCATCTATAAATGAGAACATATCAACATGATACCACAAATTTTGTATTCAGTTGTCTCTCCCTCTCTTTGTTGTTTAAATTTTTACTTGCATTTAAATTGACAAGAGTATCATACCTGTTACCTGATATTTGTTTGATTGCTATTATCATAGGCTAATGTTGAACAAACAAATTCAACAGCTTGAGAAGTATCTTCAATCTTGTTCAGTTAATGAGAAAGGATCCAAATCACACTTTGCTTCTGCTCATACCACCACCACCACCACCACCACAGCTTTTCAGTTTGAAAGTCCTCCAACACTTGCTTCTAGGGTTGATCCAATCAGACTTGATAATCACTTTTACATGAATAATGAGACAGATGGGACTAGATGGAATTCACCATCAGTATCGTACTCCTCAGCTGGTAATAATTACAATATTAATATATCTTCAGCTCCTGTGGAGAGAGAACCATATATTCCAAAGTATGTGGAAGTCAATTATATTGAAGGTTCAAATGAGAAAAAGTGGAGCAAGCGCGATTTCCCATGGACCAGAGAGTTAGATGTATGTGGTATGAACTGGAACTTGAAAATATTTGAACTGAGAACCAAACCATAGCACTGGTTCACAGCTGGTTGGGCCCAAATTGGACCTTGAACTAGACCAAGAATACATGTTATGGTTTGGTGCTTTGTGGTTCGGGTTCTGTACTACTGTTTTGTCCTGAGTTTCACACTTATATCCGGATATATAACTATGTTTTTGGGTGCTAACTGTTTTTGGTTCACCTCAGGATAATAACAAGAAGGTGTTTGGTAATCACTCATTCCGACCAAACCAAAGAGAGGTGATTAATGCCACAATGAGTGGACATGATGTTTTTGTTTTAATGCCAACCGGAGGTGGAAAAAGCCTGACCTACCAGGTAATTTCCTGCTAATAAATTTTCTATCATGATTGTATCTTTTTTTTTTTTTAATATATATTTCTGGAATTTGCATTCTTTGTTTTGAATGATGTTGGCTTTATTGCAGCTCCCTGCTTTTATCAGTCCTGGTATAACATTGGTAATCTCACCACTTGTTTCATTGATTCAAGATCAAATAATGCATCTCTTGCAGGTATGCATTTGAATTTTCTTTCTGTAGATTTTTTCATTTTCTAAATATCTGGATTGGGTAGTAACAGAGATACCATATTTTTTGTTACAATTTAGGCAAACATTCCTGCTGCTTACTTAAGTGCGAATATGGAATGGCCCGAGCAACAAGGAATTCTAAGAGATCTTTGCTCAGAACACTGTATTTATAAGCTGCTATATGTCACCCCAGAAAAAGTGGCAAAGTGAGCCTTATTATCTTTCATTACGTATTAGTGTTTATGCCTGCGTATTTAACTTATTACTGGCATATTATTTTAGATCGATTATACAAAGCATAAATTAACTTATTAACAATCATATAATGAATATGAACAATCTTACAAGTTACAACTGTAAGCAAGTATAACATAAGAGAAAATCAAAAAACAGATATAGTCTAAAGTCCTTATAATGTTTATACCACGGTTACCACCCTACTTTTGTATTTATAATTACTAAATCAACTCGTATGCGAGTACAGGAGTGATTTTTTGCTGCGTCAATTGGAAAACTTACATGCACGAGAATTGCTAGCTAGAATTGTCATTGATGAAGCACATTGTGTGAGCCAATGGGGGCATGATTTCAGGCCAGATTATCAGGTGACACTTTCAACTGCATTATTTAATTCACATTGCACCAAGTTTTGGAATGTTTTAGGTTTTCAAACAGTTTTGGTTCTATGTACAGGGTCTTGGTATCTTGAAGCAAAAATTTCCAAAAATACCAGTTTTGGCTTTAACTGCAACTGCGACAGCCAGCGTTAAGGAAGATGTTGTGCAGGCTCTTGGTCTGGTTGACTGTATTATTTTTAGGCAGAGTTTTAACCGCCAAAACCTAAGGTATTATGATAAAGTCTAGATACAGTATTATTATGAAGTCAGTACTGAGGTGGTACCTTAACCAGTTACATACAAATGTGCCGATTTTGGTTATGTAATATCTGATATCTCCAAAGGGTGAAGAACTAAAAAGATTTAACTAAAAAAGGAACTGGGAAAGTTGGTTGAGCGAGTCAAACAGGTCATTCACAATCTACTGTAGTACACAGAACCTCACTCAACCTCCTAAGTCGTTTTTACATTGTATTAAAAGGGCTGTGGATATTATTTAGTAATACAGATTTTGTAGTCAGATTTATTATTTAATGTTTTAGCAATGTATAGAATACAAAAGTCTTTGTGGGTGGGCCCAACCTGCTTGGTTTTAAAACGTGCTAGGCGCACAAAAGCGATGAGGTCTAAGCACAACGGGCAAAAGCGGTGGGCTTTTTGTACCCGAAGTTTACACTAATTATATAATTCTTTTATATATCTCATATATATCCAATAGGTTTTTAGCTTCATTTACCCAAAATATAGCTATAAATAAGGTTTTTATATGATTTTACCTATATGTACAAGCCAAAAAAACCAAGGTACAACATTTTTATGCATAAAAATACATGGTGTACGAGAGGCGCGCGCCTCAGGGCCAAAAATAAAAAAAAAAACAAAAAAAAGTAAAAAAATGCGCTTTTCTTGCGCTTTCGGGAAAATGTGCAAGCGCAGATCCATGAGGCGCCCTAGGCAGCGCCTTGTTGCGCCTCACGCCTAGGCGCGCTTTTTAAAACCCAGCCAACCTGACTCTTGCCGTTTTGACTCATACTAAACTTACCGGTCTTACCCACCCATTTTCCGCCCCTAGTGTACAATGTGTTAACTTTTTAATTATTCTAACATTGCAGATTTTCAGTTGTCCCTAAGACAAAAAAATGTGTGGAGGATATTGACAAATTTATCAAGGGCAATCATTATGATCGATGTGGAATCATCTATTGTCTATCAAGGATGGACTGTGAAAAAGTGGCTGAGAAGTTGCAGGTTTTGTTCTATTTTATATCTTCTGTTACTGATGGAAATTATAGGATGTCAATTGTAGTTTCTGCTGAGAGTTTTGACATTATTTTGTCCAATAATGAGTTTATATTAGAGGTGGTACTTTCTACCCGTTTACCTATAAATGGGTTGATTTGGGTTCTGTTTTAACTGGTCGAACGTCATGGGAAGTTGATGCAGATGCATAAAACCTCCTGAATTGCTTTCCTAGAATAAAAAAGCTAGATTATTACTGTAGTAGTTTAGTTTCCTGCTCATATCTAACTCATTAATTAATTATATCTAAAAGTTGGAATTTATGTGTTTGTGGTTCGTCACGACCTGATACGTACCTTGATGTGGGTCAGATTGGATTGGGTTTTAACTTAGCTGATGTGGATTCTAATTAACCCAGTTTTGGCGCCAATAGTTTTAAATAGTTCAGATGCTGGAATGGAAGAAGTGGGGAAGTGGGGCTGAATATTAGGGATAGTAACTGCTAGCTTTTTATGTTTAAATATTTTATTCCTTGTTTAGTTTTAGGATGTCATGATTATGTTATGAAAAGTTTATTTTTTGTATTGCGAGAGTTATCCTTCTCGAATTGGATTACAATTTGCAGCCACAGCTATCAATTCCATCTTTTATTTCCTTTTGATTTTCTGGATTCTATCACAACCCATTTTTAGCGGTGCCACAGGATTACCCATTTTGACCATCTACCTGATTCCCTGCCCGCCTATATTGTCATCTTTGGTATATATGTTTTTATAATCAGTCTCACATGAGTAGTAACAAATAAAACTTAAGCTTGATTGACAAAATAAGAGCAATATAGCTTCCAATATAGTTACTTATGTGGAGAGATGTTTTTTTTGTTTTTGTTTGCAGGAGTATGGGCACAAAGCAGCATTTTACCATGCTTCCATGGATCCTGAGCTTCGTGCATCAGTTCAAAAGCAGTGGAGTAAAGATGATATTAATATAATATGTGCTACTGTGGCTTTTGGAATGGGTATGATGCAGCTTCAGTTACTACTTACTAGTCATATCATATGAATAATGGATGTGGAAAAATGGATGGGTTAGGTAACCAGTCAATACGTACAGTTCTTTGGTACATGTAAACGGGTCGGATTGTTAGAAACTTTTTTCTTCATTTTGAAGTTAATTATAAATAATTAGCTTCTCAACTACCTAGAATTGACACATTGATATTTAAATAAGTCAAATATGCCATTATCTCATCGCTAAATTTCAGGAATCAACAAACCAGATGTTCGATTTGTCATTCATCATTCTCTTCCTAAATCAATTGAGGGCTACCACCAGGTATTCTATTTTATTGCAGTTGCTCTTGTGCTGTGAAATAATAATTGAGACATTGTGTTAAGTTGATCATGGGTGACATACTCTGTAACTGTATTGTAGGAGTGTGGACGTGCAGGTAGAGATGGTCAGATTGCTTCTTGTGTGTTGTATTACAGCTATAGCGATTATGTAAGTCATATCTGAAGTCTGAACACAGATTTGCTTGTTGATTTTATATTTAGTTTAGAGTCTAAAGTTAGTTGTTAGTTATTTGGTAATGCAATTGCGTATATAGTTTAGTATATTTAAATTTCTGTATGTCCTATTAATTACGGTACATTTATTTGTATTGAAGATACGGGTCAAGCATATGCTTAGCTATGGGGCTGCAGAGCAAACCTCCTTCCCATATGGGCAACCTCGTACCGGTTCCACACATTCAGGAAGGCTTGAAACAAATTCTGAAAACCTTTTACGAATGGTTCTAATCACTGCCCTTGTAACATTATTATATTAGAAAGGTATCTATATTATCTACTTACAGAAAATAAACACTTTCTTTCACAGGTCAGTTACTGTGAAAATGATATTGACTGCAGACGCTTTCTGCAGCTTGTTCATTTTGGCGAAAAGTTCGATTCTTCTACTTGCAGAAAAACATGTGACAATTGTTTGAACACTCGAACCCTTTTGGACAAGGATGTCACTATGATAGCAAAACAATTGGTTAGGATCATGTGCAGTTTTAGCTTATCTTTATCTTTCTACAATCTGTTTGTCTTTCTACAACCTGTTTTATTGCACTATTTAATTTTTGTGTTTGATATCGAATCAACCTATATATCTGCAGGTTGAGTTAGTGAAATCATGCAAACAACAATTCTCATCATCTCACATCTTGGATGTCTTCAGAGGTTCCATGAGCCAAATTGTAATCCTCACTACTGGTATACTATATTTCGCGTGTATGTAACCATCTTGTTAACTAGATACTCTGGAAAATGCAGGTTAAACGGAACAAACACAATTTGTTAAGTTTACATGCTGCTGGAAAACATATTGCTAAGGGGGAAGCCTCACGTGTTCTACGTCATCTTGTTGTTGAAGAGATCCTTCTCGAGGAGGTAAAGAAAAGTGATCTATATGGATCCACATCGTCGGTTTTGAAAGTAAGCTCTTAACACCTTTTTCATTGTTTTTATAAAAGTAATAAAATTACTGTGGCTGCATACAAATACATTTTGGCATTTTGCCTAGCTTTTAATGGGTTGTATTCTGTGCAATATATCTCTGCTCACTGATTTGTTTTCTATTTTTTTTTCTTGATTTTTTTATTTAACAATTAATATGTATAGTTACTTCTATATCATTAGTTTCTCACGTGCCTATAATGATGTGTTTTGACTTTTATTCTGTGTCGTCTATAGGTGAATGAACAAAAGGCTAGTAATTTACTTGCAGGTCGGCAGACCATAACCTTAAGGTCCGTCCCTTCTATTCACACTCCTGACGTTTCTAAAATTTAAACTTATTTAACTTCTGTGAAGCTGCAAAAGTCAAACATCATCGTTGAAATTGTGGACTTTTTTGTCTGCTTTTAGCAACTGTCAAGCAAAACCTTAGATTTAGATGGACATGTGGCAAAACAGGCTGCGGGTTGGGTAATAAATTTTGGGGTGTCATATGTTGTGTCTAGGCTGGGTACATGGGTTGACCTGACCTTAGACACTTTTTCATCATTTTTTTAATTAGGTAAAAAATGGCTACAAAGTTATGCATTCAAACCTTCCTTTAAGTGACTTTCCATCCATTTCATTTTAAGTTAATTTAATTTTAGTCCTTTAACCCGTTAAGTGATGCATGGATCGAAACTGTGATCTCTACTATCGTTATACCATGAAACTCAGTCAACAATGCAACCATTTCTCATGGTTGTGGTTCGGTCAACTTGTAGATTCCCTTCTGCTGTTAAAGCATCCAAGACTCATACAAATGATGCAACGCAAGCAAAAGGCCAGCTAACATCATCAAAGAAAACTCCGGTACAAGTAGATAGTCCTGCTGCTGCTCAACCTCAGTCAACAGTAGACTCGGTAGGTTGATTTTGATGACGATGTTTTCCTTTTTTAAACATTTTATCTATCTGTAAGTTTTTTAAATAAAAATACACATTAACCTTTATATGTTTTAAATTTTTACAGGGTCTTTCAGCCATGTTATTTCCAGCTTTGCGAGTTATGCGAACAAATCTTGTTAAGGCATCAGATACTGGTGTCTATGCACACCACATATTTGGGTAAGTCATCGTTCCATAGTTAATCCCATTTATGTGCTAATAGAAGTGGCCCTAAGGGCCTAAGAATGGATTTTACACATGAGGTGATTAGAACTTTAAAATCTCTAAGAAATTGCTAGATTTTAACGTAAGCGGATCATGAGTTACTACTAGTATAGTATTTTTGATAACTAAGAAACTGTTTTTACCGTCAAATGTTCTTGATTTAGGGACGCAACGCTGCAAGATATCTGCAGAAGGATCCCCAGAAATAAAGAAGAACTTCTTGAAGTTAACGGCATTAGCAAGTAAGTTTCTTGTAATTCTAATTAGAAGGGAAATTTTGTCCCATTTACATATGGGTTGATCGATTGGATTTTGAGTTGTTCTGTTTGACCAGTTTTGATGTAAATTGTGGGTCTAACCGCTAGCTTGGTTTGGAAACCAACAAACCAAACCAGCAGGGTCTGGTGAACGTGAATCAGCCGGTTTTAGGGGTTCGGTGGTTAGAGTCGATTTTTCTTTAAAATCCTAAGTTTGTCTTGTATATTTTAAATAATAATATAGGTGGTTCATGCTAATAATACATAAACAAATTTGTATATCCAAGTTCTAAACCGTTGGCTGGATTGTAAACGTAAAACTGTCAAACCGCCAATCGCACATAAATCTTCCAAACCAGCCGACTTGCTTTGCTTAGGGTGGTTCAGCTGGTTTATGACCACTCCTAAGTTGGTTTGTGTTATCAAGCTGGTCAAATAAAAAGAATATTGAAAAGTGGAACGAGTCAAAACATAATGAAAATCACTCAAAAATAAATACAACTTCCTTAATCGTTTTTCAAAGATCTGGATTATTGTAGTAGTTGTAATTATAATTAAAACACTGTCGTTAGAAAATTGACAAAACTAATGACAACTTAACACAGGGCGAAAGTAACCAAGTATGGGGATAAAGTTTTGGAGGTCATTGAAGCTACCATTAAAGAACACTATGGTGGAAACCGGCCCAAAGATATAGAAAATAAACGTGTTAATATGAACATAGATTCGTATGCATTCGATAGGCGGCATTCTATGACAGGTGGCAATGGCAGCAGTGCCACAACTTCCGATTCTGCAAAGAGAAGAAGAAGCACACTTATTAACACATATGATGCATCAAGAGACGATGATGATTTCGTTGCAAGCACTGCACGTTCAAAGAAGAGGGTATTGGAGAAACCAAATCCAGACGTTGAACCTGTTGACTATTATGATGATATACCCGATGAAGTTCTTGATTTCTGTGATTCTTTTGATAACGTCGGGCCAAATGTGTCAAGTCAAAAGGCTGCACAGAATACCGGGGGACGAGTACTGCCTTCTTGGTGAAATCTTCATGTGGTTATGCCATCTGGTTTCTGCGCAAATGCTGACCCGGACCGCGATAGAAGACTGGGTGAACCCGCTTGCAAGCCCTCAGAAAAGTTTTACCGGGTTTGTGTAGGAACTTTGTACAGTTGGTCATTGCATTTTATTTAAGAAATGTGTTCTACCTGTAAGGTGTGGGTCGCGTCGGGTCCGGTTGGGTTGGGTTGGGTGAGGTCATATTTATGTTGTAAATTCAGTGGTAATCAGTTTTCTTTCCCTGGATGACACTTTGTGATGGAAGTAATACAATGAGGTAAGTGGTAACAACAAAACGTTCTAGATGAGCTTCCTTAGATGAGCTTCTGATATTTAATAAGTTAAATTTTTTTTTTTTGAAAAAAAATTTAATAAGTTAATTCGTTGACCAAGTCAGTGGTAAAAATGGCCAGAGTCAATAAGTTAACGTTTGGTGGTGAGTTAAGCTGCCTTAGATTAGTTAATTTCACCAAGGGTCAAGAACTGAAAAACTGGCGTGTATTTATGGTATTTTGTCTTGTTTATATAGGCATTTATAGTTCATACGACAATTACTTTTCACTTTGAATTTTGAAGCATAATCAAATCTTTGTGCTACAACTTATTATGTACATCACATTACGTGTACGGCTGTAAATAAACCGAATGAATGCGAACAAGGCCCTGTTTGTGTTCGGTTGTTAAGAAATTGAATGTGTTTACGAATACAAATAATATCGGCAAAGCTGGCAGAGGATAAAAGGTGATGGCAAAGTGTGCAACGTGGAATTTGAAGCCCTAATCATGGAAATGAGGTTGATAGTAAAAGTATTTGAATGCTGAATGACTTTGTATTGAATAAATGCCCATTATATACGGACTATACAATCGGGTAGAAAGGAAACACAATTATGTACAAGAAGCATTGACTTTGACTAACTAAAATTCAGCATTGACTTTGACTAACTAAATTTCAACATTGACTTTGACTAAGACTCCCTCGCAGTTTGAACGGGGGAAGGTCCAACGCTCAAACTGGATCGGAAAGACTGAAATAGTTGGCGAGAGAGGCCCTTGGTGAATATATCAGTATATTGAAGAGCTGAAGGAACATGTAATACTCGAATGTGACCGATCCAGACTTTCTCACGAACGAAGTGGATGTTGATCTCTACATGCTTCGTGCGTTGATGTTGCACTGGATTATTTGAGAGGTAGACAACTGATACGTTATCACAATATACAATGGAGGCTTTACGCAGAGGAGTATGTAGTTCTAATAATAGGTTGCGCAACCAGGTTGCCTCTGCAACTGCATTAGCAACTCCTCGGTACTCAGCTTCAGCACTCGAACGTGAGACAGTAGGTTGCCGCTTCGAAGACCAAGACAATAAATTATCACCCAAAAATACACAGTACCCACTTGTGGATCGTCTAGAGTCAGGGCAACCGCCCCAATCAGCGTCTGAGTAAGCCACTAAATCATGAGATCGAGATTTAACAATTCGAATCCCGTAATTAAGAGTGCCCTGTATATAACGTAAAATCCGCTTCATGAAAGCGTAATGAGGCTCCCGTGGGTCATGCATAAACAAACAAACCTGTTGCACGACATAAGATATATTTGGACGAGTAAACGTCAGAGACTGTAACGCTCCTGCAAGACTGCGGTATAATGTAGGATCCGAAATAGGAGGACCATCAGATGCACTGAGTTTGGATGATAGATCCACAGGCGTGTTACATGGCTTGCAAGCAGTCATGTTAGCACGAGCAATGATTTCCTTAGCATACTGATGCTGTGATAAAAAGAGACCTCTAGAAAGTTGGTCGACTTTTATGCCAAGAAAATGATGTAGACGGCCCAAGTCGGTCATTGCAAACTCTTGTGAGAGTTTGCGAATAATATCATGAAGCAAATGGTCATTAGAGGCAGTTAACACAATATCATCCACATAAAGCAATAAATAAGCAATATTAACAGGATCCCGCTGATACACAAATAGGGAGTGATCACACGAGCTGCTAGTAAACCCCTGAGACGTGATAAAAGTGGCAAACCGTGTATACCAGGCTCGTGGTGCCTGTTTTAGACCGTATAAAGACTTTTTAAGTCTGCACACAAAGTGAGGATGCTGCTTATCAACAAATCCCGGGGGCTGGTGCATATAAACCGTCTCATTAAGAGGTCCGTGTAAGAAAGCATTTTTGACATCTAGTTGAGGAATCGGCCAAGACCTGTTGACTGCCAGAGATAAAACAGTCCTGAGAGTAGCCGGTTTAACAACCGGACTAAACGTGTCTTCACAATCAATCCCGACAGTCTGAGAATTCCCGTTGACAACCAAACGGGCTTTATAACGTTCCAAAGAGCCGTCAGACCGAAACTTATGTCGAAAAAGCCACATGCAACGTATAATAGGGCGGTCTATCGGTCTGGGGACTAATTCCCAAGTTTCGTTATCCTGTAATGTAGTAAATTCGGTCCTCATAGCACTCAACCAATTAAAATCATCAAAGGCCTTGGCATAAGACTTGGGAACAGGTGAGATGGTATTGAGAGTGAGACGGATGGGTGTAGAACGAGCTTTGGACCGTGTGGTCATGGGATGGTGATTAGTGGGTGGTGGGCCAGTTTGGTTTGGAGCCGTGGGATGTGGGCCAGGTAGGGGGGCAGTAGAAGGAGGTGGTTGGGTGGGGGCCGAGGCCGTAGGTGGGGGGACAGTCGAAACAGGTGGAAGGCGAGGGCGTCGACTGTAGGTTATAGGGTAAGGGGTGGTTGGTGATGATCGTGTGGGGGTAGGAGGGATGAAAGTAAAGCCCGGAGGAGGTGCGTCATCAAGGAAACGGTATGTGGTGGGTGGTTGTGGTATGGTATAAGGAAAGGTGTGTTCGTCAAATGTAACATGACGCGAAATGTGAACCTTTCCAGTAGTGGGGTCGAAGCATCTGTATCCTCGGAAATCTGGAGGATACCCGAGGAAAATGCAACGGATGGCTCGAGGGTGAAGTTTATGGGGTTGGGTTGCGGATGTATTTGGGTAGCAGGCACATCCGAAAACGCTCAAATGGTCGTAATCGGGATGGCGCAGGTAAAGGGCAAAGGTAGGGGTGTAAAAGTTTAATCTTTTGGTGGGTAAAATGTTATGAAGGTATGAGGCGGTGTGAAGGGCTTCGACCCAAAATGTAGGTGGTAGGTTTGCATGGATTAGGAGAGCGCGTATGATGTCGTTGAGACGACGGATCATGCGCTCGGCCCGGCCGTTTTGTGAGGATGTTTAGCTTTCTGTCACACCACGACAATGGCGGAAACACGTGGCGCGACGGTTCAAGAGCATAAAGTCAAGGTTAACGCAAATCACAAGTAATTTAAGAAAATGGGTCATTTATTTAGGCGTCAAATCTTGTTCAAAACATTACATAAAAAGTAAATTGTTTATAACACAAATGTAGAGGTTTCTCAAATATATCCCATAGCCTTGGGAAATAAAGGTGAAACCCCGCAAAATATTTAACGCCGCATCGGAGGATTCCATGACCCAGCTTGCCCAGATTTCCTTCATCTAATTACCTGAAAGATATGTTTAAAATTTCGTCAATATAAATATATTGGTGAGTTCACAGGTTTTTAGTTTCCAAAACTTGAATACTTGGGAAATACCATGTTATGACAATATATAGGAGTTGCAAATTCCTATAATTCTACTTGAGGCTATAATCAAACCAAGATGTATAATAAATATGCCCCGCTCCAAGTCGTTACTCGGTATCCTACGACTTAAGTTCAGAATATATGCACCCCAGGCATACACTAATGCATAATCGACGCTATCGATTAGGGGTGGGCCTTGTCAGGCACCAATAGTACTATTCAATATTCCACCGGTTTCATTTCCCTGAATAAATGATTATAGAGGCGAGGACTCAACCCCGAGTGGCGGTCACACCTCAAGTAATAAATCCGTCAAACATTTTCCCTAACATATCTTTCCCCCGAAAACGTAAAAATAGTTTAAAATGGGGCCGTGAAACTCACCTGTATCAATGTCCGGCTCACTAAGCAGATAGCAACAGGGGTCTCGCACCTACAACGTCCTAGACGTATAAGTCACTATTCCTATAGTGCATGTGCCTTGGCAAGTTGTACACCCAACTCCCGACCACAAGTTATTCCAAATCCCGTTTAATTAAGCGCGTATCCTAGGTTTCGTTGGCGTTAGATTACCCTTTGTGTTACAAGTTATATATATTACTCTTGTTAATATTTCCTTAACTTGTCCTTTATTATTATCGACTCGACTTCACTTAACATATAATTATTTTCCCATTTAAATAATTATACTTAAGATCGCATCGCTCGATATAATATATATTTCAACACTCGACCCGACTCACTTCGCCGCACATTTGTTTTCCCATTTAAACAAATATGCTAAGATCTTGTCGTTCGATTGTATATTCTCAACACCCGATTCAACTCACCATACCGTATATTTATTTTCCCATTCAAATAATTATACTAGGATCTTGTCGGCACGGCATACACATATATATATCTTTGTCTACTCGTCTCGTTTTCCTTCCCACATATCTACTTTCCCATTAAGTAGATATACTAGAATTTTGCCGAGACGAGCGTACATATATATAAATGTGTAATTTTTCTTGTTAAGTATATACGTTTGTTTAACGTCTTACTTGTTTACGTTATGTTTTTCTCCCACGAATAATTCCTTCAACACTTAGGAAAGTGTTTATTAGTTTTCACCCATGATGTATATATATATTTTACTTCCTAAAAATATATATTTTCTCATCTTGCCGCAATGGCATTTTTCTCATGTTTTGTCCGTGTACGGTTTGTTAACGCGTCTTAGTTCGATATCTTAGTTCGAATAGTCAATTTCTCCAAGTTTTTCCCAACATGTGTTTTATAGAAATATTTTTCATATTTCTTCTTCCTAACACATGTTACTTGGAAGGTTTAAAATACTTATGTATCTTTAACCCAACTTGTTAACTTAACTACAAAAATGCTTCCAATACTTTTATATTCCCATTTATATAAAAGTATTCATTTTTGTATAAGTTTCCCAAGTTTTAATTTTGTTTAACATTTTTATAAAATCTCTATTTTATAAAAATCCTTATGTTAATACAATCTATATTTTTATAACTTTCACTTTTATAAAAATATACTTTTTATACAAAAATACCCAAGTATATCTACTAGTATTTACCAAATCAACCTTGGAAAATTATTACTTATACTTTTGACACCAAACTTTCCATTATTGCATTTTTGGACAAATAGTTTCTAAAATGTTCATTTTAGTCCTCTAACTTTCAAATGTTGCATTTTTCCACTCTAACTTCCAAAGTTAGCATTTTTCACTCAAAATAGTGGACTTTGAAGATTCATCTTTTTATTGGTAAGTTATTTTTGTATCAAAACACTTTTATTAGTCTTATATTTCATATATAAGGCTACTTGTATGTGTGTTTTATGTATTTGTCCATTATATCAAAATGTCATTCTTCTAAGTAAGTAAACTTTAATTTTTCAATTTCTTTATTCATGACCTTCTAATATATTTCATCATTTATTATGTCTTAGATGATCATTTTAAGATGATTAAAGTTACTTTTTAACACATTCAAGTTTGTTCTACAAATCTTAATCAAATCATCATCCTACTTAGTGTATGTGTAGATTTTATACATTTTCAAGAACACTACTTTATCATCATCAAATCCATGATCCATTTACATATCTTTAATCATTTATTTTACTCATGTAAAACCTATTAAAGATTATGTTTCAAACCACATTTTAAACCCTTCATGTACAACTTGCTTCTAAGAACACATACATGAATATTAATAATCAAAACAAGGTTATGAAGCTTACTACTAGCACAAGGCTAGGGAAGACAAAACCTTGGATTTTGAGAGGGGTTTAGTGTGTTCTTCCTTAATGGTTAAGCTCCAAGCTTGAAACACACAATAGGGGTTTGGATGATGGATTGTTTTGAGTGATTTGAAGATGTAAAAACTTGAAAGAAATATGTATGTGGGAGGGGTGAAGTTCACGGCTCAAAGAGAAGAAAAGGGAGAAGGTTTTTGCTTTGTTATCTTATGCATGAACACATGTTATTTATACTATTATCACATGTAATCTTTCATGGATTGCACATGATCTTCCCAAAGATTTAAGAGATCCAAGAAGTACAAAAATGATCTTGAATGGATGTGTGTAATGTGTGTGTGGCCGTGTATTTGTATGTATGCATGGATGGTTTCTTGCAAATCTTGCTAAATATTTGAGATTTACTTTGATCCTTTTTTAGATCCTTAAGGCATGTGTAGGTACTTATGTTATGATTACTAGCTTTTGTCTTGGATTATTAGACATGGGGGCCGAAAGTTTTCAAAAAAAAAAAAACAAGTGGGAGCATGCTTTTGTACAATCACATCTTACATCTTTGTCTTTTGCTCTTGCATGCATAACACCTAGATTTAGTAGGTTATTATTAAACACATTGCATGGACATAATGTGGCCATTTAGGCCGGCCCCTTTTGTGGCTTGGGTGGGGTCCACAACTCCAAATATTTACCCAATACTTGTTAAGTTTAATTCCTCGTCGTTCGGGTGTCGTTCGGGTATTTTTCGGGTTTTAATCGCACGTTATTCGGACATTAAAAATACCTTTAATAACCCTTAAATATAGTCTAATTTAAGCGTTGATTGGTTATTTAGGCTTTTGTCGGGTGAAATTATGAGTTATACGCGTATCGGGTGCGGTACGCGCATTTTATTCGTTACCGGGAGATTTGTATGAGACGTTTCCACTTATGGCTTTGGAGTTCCAAAACTCATTATATTTTGTGAAAATACCCTTTATTTTATATCCTGGGTGTCCGGGATCCTTTTTGTTTATTTAATTATTACCGGGTAATTGCCAACGTCCATACCGGATAGCTTATTCGCTCATGATCCAATCATGTTTTACCATTAAACGTATGCATTCCTATGCATTATTTGGAAATTGCTATCTCCTAAGGCCTTGATAATTAAATCACACATAATTGCATTTAATTACGTTAATCATATATTAATTAATTTGTACGGAATTACCTTATTTTTGCCGGTTGTTACAGTTTAGGGGCATGAAAAACGAAATAATAAGCCATGGTGAGTGGCAAAGCTTTTGAATGCATGGTTATCGAATTCGCCCCTAAGGTCACATTGAAAGGTTTTAATTTTTCGTTGAAATTGTGTAAGGATTAGTTTGTGGAATTTAGCAAAAGTGGGAAAGGCCTCAGATTTGAATTTTAGTGGGTAAACCCAAACAAAATGGGAGAAATTGTCAACGCGCACCATGTAATATTTATAACCGGTTTTGCTCGAGACTCGGGAGGTCCATAAATCACAGTGGACAATATAAATGGTGCGAAAGTAAAAGAATTAGAAACTGAGAAAGGTAAACGTTTACTATTTGAAAGCTGACATGAGTTGCAAACATGAGACAAAGTGTCTTTATTACAATGAAAATTAAAAGCACGACTTAATAAACTTAAAACTTGATTCCCGGGGTGGCCGAGACCCTCGTGCCAAGGGAGTGATGGTGTGGAAAGAAAACATGCTTGTGGAGGTAGTTCAGGTGGCACTTGGATCATATATTAGATTTTGGAGTATATTACATTTTTTTAATCAAAGTTACTCTTTTACTTTAATAATTTTCGTTTGTTTTTTTCTACTTGTTCGGCTAAAATAACGTTTTTAAGCAATATATATATATATATATATATATATATATATATATATATATATATATATATATATAGATAAGGGTTCCCATACAAAAACCATATTTTGTGAGAAATGTGAGAAAAAACCTAATATTGACATGTGGCACCAAGGGGATGGACAAACTAGTAATTTTACTCAAATAATTATTTATCTAATTTTAATTCTTTTTTTTAATTAAGAGTAATTATAGGAAAGTTTAAAAATTCGGTCAATGGCAGATTAAAGGCAACGATTTTTTGTATGTTGTTTATGGAATGATTTATAGTTATTTTTGTTATGATTCCTTTCTAACCTTTTTTATTAATTCAAAGAGATAACTCATTTTTGTTTTTACACCCATATGTGATCATCATGAACAACAACATGTCACAAGATTTTGAAGGTTAGTTATTTTTTTTTTGTTATACGTGATGATTCAATTGTTGTGTTTTGATTTTATACGTTTTTTGTTATTTTATGCATATGTACGTGTTTTGTTTACTAGGTATTCCTTTTTTTTGATAGTCGCTTTTTTGAACATGAAATCTTTTTTACGTATGTGTATGTGTGTTGTTTTTATGTTTTATGTAAGTTGTAACCATAGATGATTATTGTTTTGTTCATGTAATACATTTTAAGAAATACGCGTTAGTCGATATGTGTTTTATATTGAAGCAAAAGGTTAAGCCTATAGTTTTCTGCGAGGTATGCCTTTTTGATCGTCGCTATGTGTTTTAAATATAACTAATAACATACCTAATAATCAACACGTAACAGTGATGTTTTGGCCCATTTTTTTGCGAGAAATGAACTTTTGATCTAGTTCAAGTATGTTACTTATGTTTTTACGTGTTATATTCGTAGTACATGAAAATCGTATCTAGGTTTATTTTTTTATTGTATAATGAAAGTGACAATGGAAGGAAAGAGTAGAAAACGTTGTTTAAATCCTTTTATATAATCGTTCATGCGTTTTTACATAAAACCACGAAGTGTATGATTTTTTTTTTTTTACTATATTCCTTTTTCACTCGGTTTTGTTTTGTTTTTTTTTTTTTTTTTTTTTTTTTGATGACAGATGGACCATCATACATGCCAGTTGGTGTTTTAACTGTTTCCCCTAATTCCGGGAAAAAGTCGTATTCACCAATTGTAGATTTCTCAAAGAAACCACAGGTTGGAATGTTGTTCAGGACGTATGAGGATGCTTTCAAATTCTACAAAAAATATGCCACTGATGGAGGTTTTACGGTTAGGAAAAGTACTACTTACACAGATAAGGGTTTGATTAAGAGCAAGTATTTTGTATGCTCAAAACAGGGTTTCAAACAATTTAAGGGGTTTGACAGCACAAATGAAGAATCGAGTAGCAAGCAATTCAAGAAGGTACCTTCTATAAGGACCGGATGCTTGGCTCGTATGTGCATAAAGTTAAACCAAGACAATCTTTATGAAGTTTATCAGTTCAAAGAAGAGCACAATCATTCCTTTGTCGACGAGAGTGACAGATACTTATTGCCTTCAGCCCGAGGGTTAACATATGTACAAGAACAGGCGGTGAATGCGTTGTCAGCAATAAATGTTGGACCTGTTAGAGCTTTTAACATAATGAGGACATTGTATGGTGGTTTTGACAAAGTTGGTGCGACGAAATCTGATTTTAAAAATTTCAAGAAAGACTTGAATACTTATGTTGGAGAGCATGACGCTGACATGTTGATTAAACGTTTTAAGAGGAAGAAAGAGTACATGCCAAATTTTACTTTTGAGTTTTTAACTTCTGATGAAGGTGTTTTACAGGCTATTTTTTGGGCTGATGAACAAGCCAAGAGAAATTATTATACATTCGGTGATGTCGTATCATTTGACGCTACATACAGGCGAAACAAGTTAGCCCTACATATTTTTGCTGGTTTTTATTAATACATTTAATTTTTATTTTCACTTTTTTTGTTAACAATTTCTTATTTTTTTTAGATACAATATGATGTTTGTTCCATTTACCGGGATCGACAACCACAATAGGAATGTCACGCTGGGTGCTACAATTATTGGGAATGAAACAGCAGAAACCTATAAGTGGTTACTTGGTGTGTTTGAAAAATCTTTCGGTCATGCACCTCCGGTTATTGTTACAGATCAGGATCCCGCTATGAAGAGGGCAATTGAAGATGCGTGGCCTCACACTAGACACCGCCTTTGTATGTGGCACATCATGGACAAGCTAACCGGAAAGGTATATATCAATGTAAATATTAAACGTTTATATATGTGTTTTATTTAATTATTACAGCGTTTGTTTAGCCGACGTGTTTTATAAATCCTTTTTTTTTAGGTTGGGGCTGTGTTGTGTAATACTACGGAGTTTAAACAAAAGTTATGCTTCATTGTTTGGACTGATACACTTATGCCGGAAGAGTTTGAGGATCAATGGTCTGCCATTATGAATGAATTTAATTTGACAGATCATGAGTGGCTCACTTCTATTTATGAAATAAGGCACTCATGGATCCCAGCATATTACCGAGAAGAAAGAATGTCTGGTTTAATGCGCACCTCTTCTCGTTCAGAGAGTGAGAACCATTTTTTCGGCAAGTTTTGCAACCCGAAGTGCACTTTGGTCGAGTTTGTGTCTCATTTTGATTCAGCAATTGAAGCACAGAGGCATGAACATAGGAAGAATGACCATGATACTAGAAACACACAACCCGATATATGGACTGATTTTGTTATGGAGAAGCAAGCTGCGGCGATTTACACGCGTACCATTTTTTTCGACGCTCAGTTGGAAATACATGCTTCATATCACAGTTGCCAAAGTGTTAAATTAGAGGAAATCAACGATTTCGTCAAGTTTTATATCAAGGATTGGGAGCAATTAGCCACATCATTATACGAGGTTTGTTATGTTATTTTTTATATATATTTTTTTTACCAGTAAGCTATATCTTGTTTGTTTTATTTTTTTTTTAACATTAATTATTATATCAAATAATAATATCCCTAATTTTTTTATGTAATGTCATTCGTATATGAAATAAGGTTATGATTCGGAAGGAAGATGTTACCGTGTTTTGTAGCTGCAAAAGGTATGAGCAATTTGGGTTGTTATGTAGCCACATTTTTTGGGTTCTCAGGTTTGTCGATATTAGAGAGTTTCCCAAGCAGTACATATTACGTCGTTGGACAAGGGAGGCTGTGCCAAACGGTGAACCCGGTGCTATTATCAGATATGAAGGAGATTCTGAACAGAGTATAGATGTAAAACGTGTTGCTAGGGAGATTTCATATGGTTGTGAGTCGATTGTAAACAAGTTGGTTACTAACTTTGAAGCGTTGTGTTCCTTTAGAGATTATGTTAACCAGTTCCACCAGAAGGCCGATGAAGCGCAGATTAATGCACCACGAAAGAGTCGTAGGGATCGTTTGGCTGAGCTTACTGGAAATTGTCAATCACGTAATATTACGGTTCGCGTACCAGTTGCTACAAGATTCAAAGGAATGGGTAAACCTAAGCGTATGTTGTCAAAAAGGGAACAAGCCATCAGCCAAGCCGGGAAAAAACAAAGACAATGCCAGAATTGTTTGGAGTATGGTCACAACATTCGCACATGTAAGAAACCTAAGAAGGTTGTTAATGATGATGATAGCCATGAATCCGAAGCATATGAGGATGACGAGGAGGAGGAATCTGTGGAAGAGGAGGAATTTGAGGAGAATGAGGAGTAGGGATGTTTCTTGTTTTTATGTGTTTTTTTTTTTGCCTAGTGTGTTTTGAAGGCTAAACTTTGTTTTATGTTTGTTGGATGTTTTTTTTTTTTTTTTTTTTTGCCTAGTGTGTTTTTATGGAGGAACTTGAGGAGAATAAAGTGTTTTATTTAATTAACGGTTTTCATTTTTTTGATTCTTGATCATATCACACGCGTCTTTGATACATCAGCATTTTTGATCATAATTGTCCTTCGCACTCATGGAACAATAATATTAAACATAGAATTTTGCATTCAACACATAAAAGATACGACAATCTAACACTAATGTTTTGGTTTCTACATAATTCGTTTGGTTTAACTTTTTGAGCAGGCTGCTATGAGTACCATGAAGTACATGCCTTCCCTTTCGTCAAACAAACAAAAACCAAACGAAGCATAATGTGTTTTAACTGAAACAACAATACCAAATGAAGCATAAACTATTATCTAAAAAAAAAAAAAACACCAAATCCATTACGTCAAACTAACAAAAAACAAACGTCACAAGTTTTTTCAAACCATAAAATAAACCTATCAAAAACCAGTTAATAGGTTTCTTAAACTAAAGACTGTTTAAACGCATTAGGATCTTTTTATATGCTCGACCATCCAACTGCCTCCTGTAGTTTTCTCCTAGCCGCAGGTACCTCCTTACTCCAGCTTCCACCACGTGTTTAGACCTGTTTATATCGCACAATAGGATTTTTGCAACGTATTTTCTTCTTAGATCATCAAGCTCCCGACCTTGCTTGCCGGACAACTCCCCCTTGCTGTTGAACTCCGGCGAAAAGCCACATCTCCATTCCTTCAAACTCCCCATGTAAGTCTCCATATGCCGCATAAGGAATACTCCACAATCTATTCCATTCAGCGTGGTTTTCCATGGTATGTCCAAGACTGTTGGCTTGCTCGCCAAGATTTTTGCAGCTGCAACAGGTGAAACTGACTTCACATACCATGCAAATGCGTCACGCTGTGAAACACATATCAAAAAGGTTAGTTCCCAAAGGTGTTTAAATATATATAATATAATGCGTATAATACAATGTGTTACCATTTTCTCCGGCCATCCGTGGTATCTGATTTCGAAATCTTCAGTCGAATCGATGTTGTCGATTAGGACGATCTCGAATGTTATCATGTTAAAGCTCAGTAGGTAGAAATGGTCCGAGTAATGCATTGGAATCTGAACAAGCGAAACCCCTTGTATAGACTTTGATTCTGTCATCTCCAAGACCGCGTCCATGTTTTCCTTGAAATGTTTACGCCGTGTCTCCTTTGACGCGTCATAATCATCCTTCCACTATTTTTTATTTTTTTGATCATCAATATTAAACAATATAGGTTTAAAATCATAAATTGGTAAAACAAACATTTGTGTTTTAGTATAATAATGATATTAAAAAAATGATGTCTGAAACGTACCAACATAACCGGTGAACAGAAAAGTCTTGGTTTCGTGCCCTTGCGGCGGTACCTTTCTTCATAATTAAGGATGTTTGACCAGGCGCTGATCACATGCACATGTATCGCTATCCCTGGTCTCAAAGACTCCATGGGTGATCTCATAACGGTATCACCCGGAACAGCGGCGTACACAACATCCCTATAACAAAACCAATATATTTAGGTCAGTGACGTATTCTATCGAAAAAAAATTAACACACTAAATAAAATACTTTTTATTTTTTCTTACCATTCACTATCATACGCTGAAAACATGTAACTTGAAACTTCTTCCTCAGCCTTCTCAATCTTTTCATGCAAGCCAACTATGCGTTTCACATATGGCGACCTCATGGCGTCCGGTAGCTGTCTGGCACGTGCTGGCCTAGGTGTTTTAGCACCCTCCTTTTTATCAACCTTTTCATCAGACCACGCTAGTGGAGCGACATCAAAAACTTTAACTTGCTGTTTTGGGGTTGTATCATATCCTCCACTCTTAAAAACCCTCTCAATACTCGCAGCCAGCGTAGCAGTCATTGGGCTGAGTGGGTGCATTTGTATCGAAGTTTCGGGTGTTTTTTGTACACCCTCATCCCCAAACACCTTTTCCATCTCATCACCTAGGTGTTTCATCTTCAATGCCTTCCACTCTTTTTCTTTCTCAAGTATTCGCGAATGGTTTGGGTACTTCGTCAGTGCATCGTCTAAACTTGTAGTCACTCTACCGACCATATTCTCAAACTCAAAAAAGATGTTGTCCAACAATCTCGCATGCACCTATAAATTTTAAATAATAAACAAAAATGTTTTTTAGACGAGACTTGTAGTAGTATGTGTTTTTTTTTAATATTAATTATGTGTACCTCGGCTTCATCTAAAGTACTATCATCATTATCCGCGAGTTCAATCAGTGGTTCTTCCTCGACAGAATCATCGCTCTCATTTTCGGATCCGGAATCTCGGACACTGCCAACACCATCAAACGATTCTCTATTTAACCCTTCTTCAGCCATCTACAACATGTTTTGACAACAATATACGTGCTTTTTTAGCATGGTCTAAATCAAAACAAAAATATAATATAAAATGATTAAAATAAATAAAACATCAAACAACTTACCTCATGGTCAGATTCATCCATGTCTGTGTGTTCTGTCTGTGTACATTCAAGTGCTAAGACAACCGGGATTATGTACTCTCCATCCTCGCCAACATATGGTTGTATTGCTGGTGAATTCTCTTGTGATATAAAGTAGTCTTTGCAATGTCGATAGATCCCTAAATGGTCATCATCATCCTCTACAATATTATCCCAAGCTTCATCAATCTTTTCAGCAGTGACATCATCACCTGGACAACAAACAATGTTAAACGCGTTACATTCATTTATTCTGCTAGTGTATAAAAAGTAGTAAAAATGTTGGACAGCACAAAACAGATTTGTGTTTTAATTAAGAAAGGAGATATCTACTTTATACCTGGAACAGTTTTGCTATCATATGTTTCATGTATTCCAGCCTCAAATTCTGCAACTTGCTTAGGTTTAAGCACTGTTTGTTTTGCCTTTTTTTTGTCCTTCGCTGCCTTTTTCAAATTTGCTTTTTCTGCAATATTGACTGTTGCACCATCTCTCACAGGGATTTTGAAGGGATCACGATGTACATTCAGCAACCCGTTTTCCCTCTCCAGTTGTTGCTCGAACAATAATGTGTCCAACTTCAATACAAGGTCATCTAATACATCATCGGTCAGCCACTCAATAAGATGTGTATTAGGATGAAGCGACATATCAACAACGCCCTGATCGTGTGCCAAGGCAGCCTGCATGTTCATCAATTATAATATCAAAAAATGTGTTATCTTCTATAATAAATGCTTTTTGTCAAAATAAATTATAAATACTTACCGCTAGCAATGTAAGCGGACCATAGAAATCCTTTTTGTCAGCTAACCATTTTTTGGTTGTACGGTTTAAACACCTAATCATATACTCACACCAGTTGAAGTCCCTAATATTCCATCCTTTTTTTATTGAAGGAAGGAAAAACAGATTAACACTATTGTTAAATGTCGTTACACTCATCAACGTGTTGTATGCAACCAGGAAATTTAGAATAAAGACTCTTCCACATGCATCCATTTTTTCCATGTATTCACGCAATGGAACCAGCAAAACCCTACTAACACCACCCTCAAACTGTTCCCTCCACTCTGAAACTACTACATCACTATTGCTCGGCCTTTTGTTCTCCTTAACTTCTACTTTACCCAATGGGACGCCGAATATCTCATTCACTAGTTCGTGTGTTATACGAATCTGATGGCTACCAACATTCAAAACACATGTATTTGGGTTGTAGTTTGTAACTAACCAGTACCCCAATTTAGTAGGGATTGACCCCAACTTAAATCCCAATATTGACCCAAACCCAATATCAGCGACTGCCTTTTTTTGTGAACTATTCAAAGAACGCATCAAAATGCTTAAGTTCTGAGGCACACTCCTTATCTTAATTTTTTCACCGGTATAGGATACATACGGTTGGTCACAAACTGGAGTACCTCGCGCACTTTTTGGAGTATTCCTAGTGTGTTTTTTCCCAATTGGTAATTCTGCATCAGTGGCCGGGTGTATTGCAGCAACTGTATGAGTCTGGGCGGGTATCTCAGCAACTTTTGTCACCGGCAGTCGTGCTGCCATCCCTTTAGTGTACCTACGAGCCTGCTTTGGGACTTCCACTTTTTCAGGTTCAAAATTTCCAAATACGGGGTCAACAAAGTCATCATCCGGATCATTGTTTCCTGAAATATTTTTCAACACTGTTTTATAACACCTATTTCACTTAAATACAATATAAAATAAGTCAAACGATATATCAATACAGTCTTACCTCTTTCTCGTACATCACGATGAATCTTATCCAATGCAATTTTATTATATTCTTTTTTTCTTTTCTTCATATCGTGTTTCTTCGTTTTGGTCACATCTTGTTTTCCTGAAACGTTTTTAATATATTTTGGTCAGAATATAATGTTTTTCCTGATTTGTTTAATTAATTAAACCTACGTAACATAACATTTTTATTTTTCTACCTGCGACCGCTACTTCATCACCATTGTCATCCAAGATTATTGGAGTCTGACTGTCATTTTTAAACCTGCTAAGAGCCTTCTTCGCTATCCTCCCACTCCTCCTAACTGGTAATAAAATAAACAGCTTTATATAATACATCATGAACAATTAAAATAAACACATTGCCATATGTAAACAGTAATAACAAAATCCATCATATAGTGAAACAATCTAAACACTAAAAAGCCTAAACAGTGTGTTATGTGCCCCCTAACCATGTTGCTACCTTGCCCATCTATAGAAGAACTCAAGATCATGTACGTATAGTTAATTTCACAGACATAATATGTAGCCAATTGGGTTGTTATAATTGGGTTATTACATTCACTACCTTCTTTTTTATTCCACTAACCTTTAAATGGGCCTACCACTCCATTAAACTTGAGTAGTTTAGTTCATTTATTTGTTGCCCAATACAACAAGAAAATACAATGTTTTTTTAAGTTAGTGGGCTAATGAATCAATTGGTCATGGCCCGCAAAGGATGTGTGGATCAACAAACTCCATTAAACAAAAGGAACAATGAACATCCTAAAACACAATGCTTAGTTTGTTTATGCACATCCTAAAAAACATAGCTTGTTTCTGCACATCCTAAAACACAATCATAAAACACTATCTCCTCCTAAAACACAATACGAAGACAATTCAAGGAAGTGGTCTCCCATGTGTAGACTTCTCCATAGTGTACACACAACATATTTAACTAATGTGGAACTGCAGTACTAAGTTGATACCAAGATTTGTCATTTTTGTTTATTACTATTTTGTTCATCCCAAGATAATTAATTTGGTGTTTTTTAATTTAGTTGAAGCTGGTATGAAACTAGCTATCATCCAAAACCAGTTATTTAACCTCTGCCTAATATTCAAACAGCCAATTACATAATCTTTTTGTTGTACCAAACGGCTTTGTAGCGTAGTCGTATCAAGGCGTGTGTTGAAAAAGTGTCCCTAAGGTTGAGGGTTAAAGTCTCGTTGTGATCAAATGTGCACATTTAGTATCGGAACAAAGACTTTGTGTTAGCTATTAAAAACATAATTTTTTTTTGTCCAAACTTTAATTCATAACTGATTATCGCGACTTAACAAATACTAACCGGAAAATGTTTTGTCATTGTTTAGGACCCCAAACACGGACACTGGTGGCTATTCATTTACAAAAGCATGCAAGCATGATACAGTTTGGAGGGGAGATAGTGAACTCAAGGTCAAGGGGATATCACACCTCAAGGGGATAAAACACTATCTAATCCTAAAACACAATGCGACGACAATACACATCCTAAAACACTATCTCATCCTAAAACACTATCACATTATAAAACACATCCTAAAACAATATGCTCGATTTTATTGCACATACAGCAGAGTTTTTGCACCTTTTTAGAATCGTCGTTTTTATACATTATTTTACTCAAAACTAAAGAGAAAACCCTCAAAAAAAAATTTTACACATTTAATTTATAAATAATACAGTTTAAAAATAATAACAGTTACAAAAATTAGGGAAAAGCAGCACAAATGGCTATTTCTAAAACACCCTTACAGCCTTTTTTTTCCCTACCCTTTGATCCCATCCACTGCTCAAGAAAATGGAGGGCTAAGAGTACGTCTTAGAATATCATAGCATGTATCAGATCATATAACAATACTCGCAATTCTCTGGTTAAAACTCATTCATACAAAGACAGTACAATTTCCAAACTCCAAATAAAATATGTAGACATAAAACACAATGCAAAGACAATTCACACCCCAAAACACCGAAGCAAAACACTGTTAAACAAAAACACGTATATTGTTAAACATAATTAAAAAAAAAAAAACAAAAGAAGCAAAACACTGTTAAAAAAAACCCTTTTCTGTTCAGAATTTTCCCCCCAAAAAAACACCATTCGCAATTTTCCCCAACCCTAATACACTATTATTTTTTAAAAACACATCGGAATACATACCTAAACCAAATCGAGCCGGCAGAAAAACACGATTAAGACCTGCTTTCATCTTCTTTTTCTCAGTCGTTGGTGAACCCTTAATCTTCCCAACCATTCTCAATCGATTTTGAAGTAGGAATAGTGGAAAACACAATGTTGATGAAAGGAAAACACAAGGACTTGATGATTATATAGGATCGGCCGATTAATTTGGGAATGAATTATAATTGATTTCGTATCAGGATTATAGGGTGTTGTAGTTGCCATTTTGTGAGAGAGAGTGGTTAATGATAATGTGCTAAAATGGTGGGAGTCATACGGTTACTGATTTCATCAATTAAATTGGTTTTATCTTATTTGTTGTGTAATATTACCCAAATACCCTTCCAGCATTAATTTATACAATACATTTAAAACACTTATTACAAAAATGCCACTAGTATCATCTCATCCATCCATCTAATTGATCCAATGGTTAAAACTCTTTCTCACCTTTCTCACAAAACACCCCTTTTGTATGCTATCCCTACCCTATATATATATATATATATATATATATATATATATATATCTATCTATCTATATATATAAAAGAATTGAATATTGCTGACGTGGCGTGCAATGGTGCCTTCAACCTCTCCATGAAACTGCCACGTGGCATCATAAATCATAATTGAAAGATTTTAGTGTTTTTGAATCATTTCCTTTTTTAATTAAAAAAAAGATAAACATAAAACCCTAAATTTATCTCTGTATCTCTCAATTCTTAATTACTAAAATTAAATTGAGTTATTTTAGGAAAAAAGAATTTAAAAACAAATTTAAATTTTTCTCTCTTATGTTTCTCCCATAATTTTTAAACGTTAATATTTTTTATATTCGAGATTTTTTAAATAAAAAAATTACACCAAATTACCGAGCGTTTTATTATCTTTCCAACGAGTACCATAGTGCTATATAAAAAACGGAGGAAAAAACGACTATTTTTTGTGAGGTTTTGTTCATACAGGAAAAAAAACACAAAGTGTTCAGGTTATTCATTAATCATGTTTTTTCTTTTAAACCAGGTTCTTATCTACGATGTTGAAATTCGGCCCAATCGCCATGCTTTCATTGGAATTTTACTCTTCTAAAGATGCATAGGTATACTTCATCAAGAGAAGCTAGGAGAAAGAATCGCGCAACACTGCAACACATGGTGTCACCTTATAGCAAAGTTATTTTTTATTTATTTAATTACAAGAGTAATAATTATTAGTATTAGTATTAGTATTATTAGAATTATTATATTTTTCAACCCCGGGACACTCCCGGGATAAAAGCTAGTATATATATATATATATATATATATATATATAGGGATGGGTTATTTTGAGAACCATGTTGAGTTGAGAGAACCATAGGAACCATTGTGAGCCATTAATCTTGTAAAATCAATGGTTAAGATTACATCTTAAGGGTTTTGTCTTTACATGATTAGGGTTTTGTCTTTACATGTTATTTTAAAAATAATAAAGTACAATTAGGGGTGATTTAGTAAAAACACCATGGAAAGAGAAATAATTAATATAAAACTATACTAATTTTTTATTTAGTTATTCAAAATATCATATTTTTTACTATATTTTATTTTTTAAATCCTTTGATTTTTTAACACAAATAATAACATAAATCTGACGAGAATAATTTACATTGGTGTAATTATTTACACCAGTGTTAATCTACCATGATTTACACTGGTGTAATTATTTACACCAGTATAATTCTACCATGATTTACCTCGGTGTAATTATTTACACCGGGGTAATCTAACATAAAACAAAACTACTACACAAAAACACTAGTGTAAAAAACCAAAAAACCACATATATACATTCGTATTACACCACCTTTAAAATGCCTCAAAACATCAACAAAAACACTAGTGTAAACCCCAAAAAACATCTATAATCTATACATTCGATATTACACCAGGGGTAATTATTTACATTAGTGTAAAAAACCCCCCAAAACAATATATATACCACAAACTTCTATAGAAAATACACTAGTGTAAAAACCAAAAGTACAAAAAGATCTATACATCAAAACCTCTACAAATTTCATATTTTACACTGGTGTTTTTACATCATCTTCTTCACAGCATCTCCTGACAAAAACCAAAAAATTTCATAAAATAATAATAATAATAATAACAGAAATAATAATAATAATAATAACCGAAAAATAATAATAGAAAATAATAATAATAATAACATAAATAATAATAATAATAATAATAATAATAATAATAATAATAACAGAAAAATAATAATAGAAAAAAAAAATAATAATAACGGGATACCTGATCGGAAAAAACCCACTGGAAAAACCACCCCTCACCGCCGCCCCTCCGCCATCTCCTCCACCCCCTGTTTTCGTCTCCACCATCCCACCACCATCATCATCTTCAAACGCCCCCCATTTTCAGATCTGCCTCGTCTCCACCATCCCACCACCATCATCATCTTCAATTGCCCCCCCCATTTTCAGATCTGTCTCGTCTCCACCAAATAACCACCAAAAAACCATCACCCATTTTCAGATCTGTTTCGAAGCATCACCATCCCACCACGATCTGCATCATCGAGCCACCATCCCCACCAGTGTGTTTGAGAGAGAGAGAGTAGAGAGAGAAGGTATAGAGGGACGAGTGTTTTCAGAGAGAAAGAGTAGAGAAAGAAAGTAGAGAGAGAGAGAGAGAGAGAGAGAGAGAGAGAGAGAGAGAGAGAGAGAGAGAGGAGGGTATGAGTTTTAAAAAGGGGGCAGTTGGGGTGGGGTGGGGTTGGGGTGGGGTTTAATTACTATGATACCCTTCCATATTATAATGATAATAGGTATATGTGTCATCATGTTATTGGTTTAGAGTGGTTCTCATGGTTCTCTCAACTCAAGGGGGTTCTCACATGAACCCAATCCTATATATATATATAACCTTTTCATCTCAATTAAGCTTAGACCTCATAACACCCTTTTTGGTTATTAGTAGTTTATTATCTTCTACATTTTTTTAGTATTACTTGTTTGTCTATTGTTTGAATTTGAGTTAGAGTTCTCTTTAGCCTTACGATACTGATAGCGTTTGTTTACAAGCCATTCATTCTAGACCCTACAATGGCAGGGGCTGCAGCAAGGCGGTGCCTGTGGTGGTGTTGCTACTGTTTGCATATGTTGTCCATCTTTTTATTTTTTTATTGTATTTTAATGTTTTGTGGGTTAAATGGTTAATTACTAAATGATCTAATGGTCCAATGGTGTTTCGTTTAGGCTACCCACTTATATTCACTGGGTCCAAATAAGTTAAAATGGTTAAAGATGATTCATTAATTCTTAATGTTCTAAATTTTTATATAAGCCTTAATAAATTTTTCGTTTTCATAGTTTTAAGCACATATACATATATATAAAATTTTAAAATTTATGCTCGAGAAAAATATGCCTTAACTGTGGGTGCGGCTCACTCGCCCCCAAATCGGCCAAGCTAGTGATATATTTGCACATTTGATGGCTTCCTATAGGGTGGTTGTTTATTCAACAACAATGCGACGCAACTTGTTGCCCGTCTACTTGCTATCCTTATATAATTTGTTTCATTTACATTTATTTATTAATATTAAGTTGAAAAAAAAAGTAGGAGGGGGAGCACAGTTCGATCCTTGCAGCTTAGTTGGGAGAGGCTCAACCTTCCATTTGGGAGGCTTGAGTTTGATTCTTGCTGTATGCATTTGGGGAGACCCAATGATAAATAGTTCCTACGGAGGCATTGTTCGATCCGGAAGGCAACCCGGTTTTACCCAGCTGTTAACCCAGCGAGTTTCTCGTGTGGGGGCAGTATGGTTTCCGGGGGAAGATCAGCTTGCGCGGTGGCTGGGGTCCGATAGAACATCGCGTTCGCGGGCGGAGCTGACAGGTAACGTCTTAGACGAAACCCAAATACCCAATTACCACTTCGGTACAAAGTCACCCTTAAAAAAAAAAAAAAAAAAAAAAAAAGTAGGAGGGGGAGCATGGCGGGATACTACGGAACGGATTGAATAGAATATACGTGTTGTCAAACTGTGAGAGCTACCTAATAATAACAAAATCCATGGGCCCCATCCCATCCAATCTATATGATTTTTCTTTCTTTGCATATTTCTTCATTTCATAATAATCTCAACAACCTCAGCTTCAGCTTCATCTTCATCTTCATCTCTTTAGTTTTCTTTTCATGGTTCTGTTAGTATTATTATTATTATTATTATTCTATTGAAGATTCATTCAGCAGACGAAGACGATGATCAGAAGCCCTAATAATATTCAGGTGAGGAAGAGGAAGTGGAAGACGGTCTTGTTTCTCCTCAGAAAGCGTAAGAGAAACATCTATCATCACCCTAACGCTGCTGATCATCATCATCATCATCATCATCATCATCATCATGATGAGAGCGATTTAAACCTTAAAAATGATGTTGGTTGTTGGGAATTTGAAGCTTCTGGAAAGGTAAACCCTAGGTTAGGTTTAGATAATCATAATAATAATGATGATGATGATTATTATTGTTTCTCTGGTGTTGATGAGAGAGATGGAAACCCTAGGAATGATGTTGATTGGGAATTTGAAGGTTCTGGAACAGTAAACCCTAGGATAGGTTTAGATAATCATAATGATGATGATTATTATTGCTCTGGTGGTGATGAGAGGGATGAAAACCCTAGAAATGATGCTGATGTGAATATTGAAGGTTTTGGAAAGGATAACACTAGGTTGGGTTTAGATAATATTGATGATGATCATGATGCTGATTATGAGAGAGGTGAAAACACTAGAAATGATGTTGATTGTCAAATTGAAGGTTTTGGAAAGGAAAACACTAGGTTAGGTTTAGATCATGGAGAAGAGGTGAATGATGAGGATGAGGAGGAGGTGGAAGAGAGTTTGAAGTCTGCGGGAATGGTTGTATCGGAAAGGAAGAAGGATGGGGGAGATGCGCCTCCTGAGGATGATTGCTGTCCGATTTGCTTCGACAGTTTTTCCATTGCGTGTAAAACTAACTGTGGGCATTGGTTTTGCGGTAATTTTTTTCCGTTTATTTGTTGATTGATTATGTCTTTTTGTCATTGTGGTTTTTGAAGGGTTTATGGATTATATGTTATTAGTTTCATACGCTGTTTTGGTTGCCTGTTACCATGTTTTGTTTTTTTGAATAATCTGCTAAATGAATGTAAAAGATGCATGAGCTGTTGATTGGACAAATACAATGGAACACCTAAGTTACTAAATTAGTGGTTTAAGTTCATTGGGTTTCCTACATAAGAAGTTAAGAAAACTAGAATATATTTGGTTTGGTAAAGAAGTGACCTTTATTCAGCCGCGCTTTTCAATTGAACAAATAAAATGGAATAATTAAGTTACGAAATTCGTGGTTTAAGTTTATTGGATTTCCTACATAAGAAGTTAAGAACACTTGAATATATGTGGTTTGGTAAAGAAGTGACCTTTATTCGGCTGCTCTTTTCAATTGAACAAATAAAATGGAACAATAAGTTACTAAATTAGCGGTTTATGGTCATTAGGTTCCCTACATAAGAAGTTAAGAACACTAGAATATTTGTGGTTTGGTAAAGAAGTGACCTTCATTCGGCTGAGCTTGTTAGTCAATTTTCTTATGTTTGGGACCAAAACAAGCAAATAATAGTTCAAGTTTGTTGGATTGGTTGATTTTTGTAAAATGACAATAAATTACGAGTTAATTGGTACTTTGTGTTGGTACCAGTTGATAATTAGTAATAGGAACCCGGGAAGATACTTATTCGGCCCTCTTCATGTGCCTGCCCGGAAAAAAATGTTATTCCAGCTCATAAATTATAAGAATATTAGATTTCCTGAACAGATTCTTTTTTGTTCTATTTATTAGTCGATCAAAATTGTTTTCATTAATCAGTTACCCTGGTAATGAAATGTTTTTAGGCATTGTGAATCTTCCAATTAGATTAGTGCTTTTGTTTATCTCTTCAATTTGTTTCCATACGTGGTTCCTGCTGTGAATGCATGAAAAATCTGTACTTATGATCTTTATCAGGTGTAAAGCCTTATTGTTTGTGACGTTATGATTTGTGTGGCCCGTAGAAGTTTGTATACATT
The DNA here is from genome assembly GCA_028751855.1 of Ambrosia trifida. Classification (NCBI taxonomy): domain Eukaryota; kingdom Viridiplantae; phylum Streptophyta; class Magnoliopsida; order Asterales; family Asteraceae; genus Ambrosia; species Ambrosia trifida. Next base: position 54,505,988 of record CM054128.1, on the reverse strand, counting down.
TTCGAATGAAAATTCTGGAAGCAATTACGTCTGATAAATTACATTTGTATGTTCATTGGGTCGAAATTTCTTTCAATAACATCAGTTTATTTTTCCCTGTGTAGCTAATTGCATATTGCAATTCTGGACCTATAGAACAGTTCTTCAAAAATGCAACTGCCCTATTTGTGCACGTCCAATTAGTAAGCTGACACCAGAGGCATCTTTACTCATGATGCATGAAGTGGAAGTTGTTGAGGTCCTAAAAAGCGTGCAGAGGTATAACCGCCTTTTTCAGGGCGGTATTAATGGTGTCATACGGGTAGGTATACATGATCTGTTTTTTACTAAGTATGACAATGAGATTCCTGATTTATGCTACAATTCCCACACTTTTAAGTAGCTCAATTTCTTTATCTTTCAGCCTTTTTTCCCTTCCTTTTTAGGTTATTTGCCTTAAAATAAACTCTGTACAGGGTATATGATATTTCTTTTTGGTTTCCCTTTGGCAGAAAGTTTTCGAAGTTCCAAATGTATTTAAGAGAATGCTATATGGTCTGATGGACCCAGATAGATTTAGAGGAAACTACTATGCAATGCGTTCCTTCGCCGTAAGTCCATTACATGATTACGCTAGTATGACCTTGAACTGTCATATATATATATATATATATATATATATATATATATATATATATATATATATATATATATATATATATATGCTATTATAATACATAATGATATTTATAATACATAATGATATCATCTAGGCACATATTCTTATATACCAAAGGGTTGTAGTATGAAGGTGGGTTGGAAAGGTGTTCCTCCCCCAAGTGGTTTGAGGGTTCTAGTCCTATGGTGGACATTTGTGTGGATTTAGGAGTAAATTTAGTGGGTGTGTAAGGTAGCTGTTCAATTTGTATTCTGACATGCTTGTTGAATTTATATATCAACTGTTTTTGAGTTTGTAGCGACTCTTTGTAGTAATACATTGTTGCCGTGAGTTAAGAGTTCTGCTTCTGGTTTAATATCATTCCATTGGTTCTCGCACATTTATAGCTTTATATCTTATCGCTTTTTTCATCATGAATTTATGATTGATAAAGCAGTGTATTTGGTTAGCCATGAGAGATGTTTCAAATTTAGGTTTCATCATTCTCTATTCTCTGTATCTTGTGCATTAAAGCCCAGCCCTTTGGAATCATGAGTAGGTATAAAATTACCAAAGTTTTGATGATGCAGTTTCGCGTGCGATCAAATGGCTCATGAACAATTGATTAATCAAAGACACTAAAACGAACCATAGGTTCTAAGAACAAAGTTCTTTTTAATAATCAATACCAAAAACTACCGAAACAATAAACCCTAGAGGTCCTATTTATAGGATAAAAAATAATAATTCAAAAGGAAACTAAATAAGATAAAATAGGAATTCAAATTTAAAATAAATATATTAGATAATTCTGCATCATACTCTCCGTCTTCGAAGAAAACTCGTCCTCGAGTTTTGCCTCTGAATCAAAGCCACCTGGATCAAAAGGAAAATCAACTCGATTCTTCTGAAGTATTAACACAACCCCTCTGAAAAGTCCAATATTATACTCAAGCCCATTAGCACTACACGTCCCTACCTCTTTTAATCCAATAGCACTTATCAAAATAGTTAGTGGGATTGGACCATTCGTATAACTAGCCATTGGACTACTCACATTCTTTTCCTTTTCCTTATGAGTACCATTTATTTTTTTCCTCACTGAATTTCCATGTAAGCCACAATTTATTTCCACACATGCATGGTTAAAAGTGGACCCCACCATATCTTGTGTTTTTTTGAATAAATTTTGGTTGGCCTCCATCTTCGGAGTGTTAGCTGCAAAATCTGCATCCGAATATCGAAACGTAACACCATCCTTTATCACATTAATTTGAGATTTCGAAATTGAACCTTTGAAATCTGGTGTTGACAAGTATATTCTATATTTTGGCGAGATTATACCTTCCAAAAATGGGTTATTACTTTCGACCATCTCACCTCGACAATTAGAAACCGGATTATCACCGAAGGTCACCGTGGAACCATCGTCGTTACCCACATTGTTTTTCACAAATGCCTCCCAGACACCGTTACGCTTTTCCACATATGCATTTCTTGCCTCATCTCCTCCGCTAAGTTTGTCGTCACCTTTGTCGTCTTCTCTGTTCAAGGCCTTTCTAACCCAAACATAATCTTCTTTACTCACCTCTTCGTCATCATAATTATCAAAACAAGGAGGTGAGTGATAGATAAAACCGCCATGGTTAGGATGCTCCTCATCCCCGGTTAACTCGTCCCCGACGGGTTCATCCGGTTCTGTTTCCTTCCATGTCGATGATGCCTCAAGATCCTGGATCCGTTTCTTGAGTAGCCTAATCTCGTGTTGTAACTCGAGATCCCGGACTCGTTGTCGGAGCCTTTTGATCTTAATAACATCTCGTGGATCTCGGTTTCCGATCTCGTTGCCTCGTCCGGCAGATCTACGGTCACGGTTGAATCGATCTCTACAAATACGTGAATCACCAATGTTCTTGTCGATGCCTCGGTCGGCGAATCTTCGAACAAGATAACACCCGCCTTCACATAGAGCCATTTGATAAACCTAGAGCTCTGATACCAACTGATGCAGTTTCGCGTGCGATCAAATGGCTCATGAACAATTGATTAATCAAAGACACTAAAACGAACCATAGGTTCTAAGAACAAAGTTCTTTTTAATAATCAATACCAAAAACTACCGAAACAATAAACCCTAGAGGTCCTATTTATAGGATAAAAAATAATAATTCAAAAGGAAACTAAATAAGATAAAATAGGAATTCAAATTTAAAATAAATATATTAGATAATTCTGCATCATTTGATTTGTAGGTTTTGTAGATGTATTACTACAAGATCCCTTGGCAATTAGTACTATAAGCCAGTGATAGCACACTTTTGTTTTGTAGATGCACTCACCTTTATATGAGATTGGATTTATATTTACTTTTTTGCTTTACATTAAATCGTTAATAGGGTTGATTTTTTCTGATTGCAGTTGTTGATGAGTTGCTTATATAACATCGGGTCCTTTGAATTTATTCCGACAGGTATGTTTCATCTACATAACTTCCACGGGTAGTGATAACGTCAACCATATGAAGCAAAACTATCCCAACATCTTGTTTCTTTGCTTATTGAATGATACAATTCTGTAATGATTACTTTTTTATGTCATCTGTATTCTGTATGATTTAGTATGAAGATAGTCAATGCCCCACTTACGGTGTGCGCATATAATGTATATATGTGTGGCCCTTGGAGGGCAAAAGTAAAGCTGCACTAGTTTTAACGTTATTTTCCTAATTTCGTGAAAATAACGTTAAAAACGACGGACGGTTAATCATGCATCATGTGGTGGCGGGGATAGCCAAAAGACAAAGGGGTACATGCACCGATCAGGTTTGTCCCGATTGCTAAGTGTTCTGTGCCTTATGTCCAAGGCTTGATACCAAACCACATCGAGCCGGGGGTCTCATTGGAAGCAGCCTCTCTATTCTTAGGGGTAGAGGTAAGGCTGTGTACATCTCACCCTCCTCAGACCCTACCTTAGCTTTGCTATAGGTGGGATTAACTGAGTATGATGATGATGATGATGATGATGATGATGATGATGATAGTCGATTAGTCGGTAATTATTATTTAATAACTCAAGATGAAACTTAGCATGGCGCTAAATTGTTACTCGGTTTTGGACCTTTTGGTATGAGTATGACTGATTGACTTCACATATTCTAACTTTGGGAGCAGCCTTCCAAGTTCCCAACTTTCTATGTGCTTTGTTACATCTTTAGCCTTAGGACATAACTATTCTGCAGGCAGACCTTCATGTGGCGATTTTAAGCCATTTAGATATAATTAGGTAGAATAGGGTTATGATTTCTGACCCATTTACATATAAATTGGTAGATTTGATCCTTTTACGTATAAATTGGTAGACTAGGGTTATGAATTTTGACTCATTTACGTATAAATTGGTAGATTGGGTTATGTATTTTGATTGGTTTACATATAAACTGGTAGATTAGGGTTATGAATTCTGACCTGTTTACATATAAATTTGTAAATTAGGGTTGGGTTTTTGACCCATTTATATATAAATGGGTGGATTAAGGTTATGAAATGTGACCTGGTTACATATAAATGGGTAGACTAGGGTGTTGTAAATTTTGACCCGTTTACATATAAATGGGAAGATTTAATTTACGAACTCTGACTCATTTACATATAAATGGGTAGCTTATTTGATTGAATTTTGACACATTTACGTTTTTTTTCAGGGACGTTAGGGGTGAGGCGGTTGTTTGATCTTTGTGCAATAGCACTAGTGGTAATCCTGTGTTTGGTTGGGATCTGCCATAGATTGTTGCTCCGACAGCGGGTCAGGCGGTTGGCTGCTAACCAACTATAAGACCTAATGACACTTACCCACCCAATTAACAAGGTTATGTTACATTCCTCTTCCAGTCTTCCTCAAAACTACATTGTGTGTGTATGTGAAAATTAGTTGAGCCATTAGAAGGATAAAATACATGATGACATCAGCTTTGCATACAAATTGAATTTGCTGATGCCACTATAGTTCAGTTGTTGTGACGGTTTCTGTACATAAATGTCACTGAGGTTTGCCTATAAAAATATATGCATTTTACATTTTTACAATTTTTATTTTATTTAATTCTTGTAAACAAGGTTGTTTCCGTAAGCCTTTCACCTGATTATTTTACTTTTTTTTACCTATTGAAATAAGGATGCAATGACTATTTCAAATATAAACATGTAACCGATGGCAGATATGAAGTTGTAAATACCTAATTAGAAAATACAAAAAGTATATGGCAAATAAAAAACAAGTTTTGTTCATATGGTGAATGTTCTCCACATGTACTGTTAGGCTACGTAATAGGAAGTTTTTTAGGGCTTACAGTGCTATATATGCCTGATGTATTGCGACATCGATCTGATGGGTCAGTTCAGTTGTCAGGTTCAGTCGCTCTTAAGTTTGAGAGCGCTGGATCATGCTACAAACATTGATAGATAATGCTAGAACGGATGTCGAGGCTCGGGCGTCAAGGAAAGGAGCCACCCTTGATGGTAAAATTAGTGTCATATGCCAATTGCCAGCTATAAAATATATATGAGTAACATACAATAATTTGTATCAAATATGCGTGTGAGACCGTTGGAGCAGGAGATTCATGATATGAGGGAGAGTGGTTGGGCTAAATCCAGTTGGTCAAGTCTGAGTCGGCTTAAGCCAAAATATAGGTTTTAAAACAAGTAACAATATAGTTTTGACTATGTTATGCTAGAGTTATAATATTGGTTACTTTGTGCATGTTTTTGCTTTGTTGAATGCGTGTGGTCGAGTATGACTTCGTGCCATGGATGTTTGAGGTCTGTATGGTTTTCATATCAATATAGTACATTAAGTGGTTCAGGTGGGGTGTCATGACTCATGTTGCCTTTTAACTCAGATTAGTGTATATATACAAAGCCATAACGTGTAAAGGATATGGTGGACCTGTGATGCTTTTAAGGTGTGAACAACCCGCAGTGCTTTTGAGGTATGAGCGACATAGAGATTTGACAGGATGAGTGAACTTTAGTGACACTGTTAAAGGACGAACGACTTGTAGTGCTTTAAATGGATGAGTGACTCATAATGTGTTAGGGACTAAACCCAAAGCATGGTCTGTGTGCTGATGTATGTGGAACATATGCTGACATGTAAACTTAATGTATGTGCGACATACTTTAACGCTTGTAGGAATATCCATGTCACTTTGCACTTATGTCATGCCGCGCCACCTAACGTTGTAAAGCTTCACCAAGTGTAGTGCATGCCTAGTCATCGCAAGCATGTTCGCATGCCACAAGAGTATGCCCGAACATTGCAGGACACAGGAAGGTGAATAAGTATTTTGTAATAGGTGATTGCGTGCTCATCCATGTATTTCTCTAAGATCAGCTCTGCTCCGCGTTATCATTGTAATACATCTCAGGCGAATTAAAGAATACAACTCTAATACCAATGACAAGAATCGAGAGCGGCCAACTAACGACAACTGTGATACCAATGATAAGAATCGAACAAGAAAGAATAGAAAGAGGTCTGAAAACTAATTGCGAAGCATGTGTGGGACGGCCGAGCATAATCCTATTAGACCTTAAACAACATAGGCAGACTAGTCGTTGGTAACTTAAACAACCATACTTTATTAACATAAATACTAAATAACTAACGTTATAATTAGATAATGGTAGGAGTTAATATGTTATACAATATAACATTAGTATATTAAAAATAGTGATAAATAGGACTTGTGACCTTAGACGTGCAAATAAACCAGCTGTGAACGAGATACAGTTGACAAATAAAGATTGGGACAATTTATGATTAAGAGTCAAATATTAGACTTTGTGGACTTGAGACATATAAGTATGCTGACAATGAAAGAGACCATATTAACAACTTTATAGGAACATTTGGTTCGATAACTAGGACATTGAAACAACAAAGACTATGGACGATGATGATAGTGGACATAAGAAACACTAATGAACCGATAATAATATAGTATTGACGAGAGAAGGTCTTGGACTATAAGAATAATAAAAAAGGACTTTCAGACACATAGATGTATTTCCAAAAGACTACGATAACAACTAAATGACTTAGCTCGTCCACATGTGTGACTGCAACATTTGAAATCACACATTTTGTGAAAATCCCATTTTTATATTTTAATTGTTTTGGAGTGAATGCATGTTTTTTTTTAAAAAAAAGTACTTGATGTTACAAGATACCAGCTGCCAGATAATTGCACTGACACTCATTAACCCAAGGGTATTTGGGCTACTTAATATATGAGTAGTACTATTTGAGGAATCCCCCACACACAATGAACCCGGGACTAGAGAACCGGGGAACCCTCTATTGAGGTCCGCGAATCGTTGTGGCATATATTATGCCTTGTGAATCCATAATGGCAGTAAATGGATTCTGTGTTAGGTTTGAGGTGTCGCTTGTACATCACCGTTATTTATATAAACTCACCTACTTGTTCTCGAATGATAAACTTATTTCGGGCCCACTTATCCACACGAGCTCAGCAACATTATTTGTTGACACAAAACCTTTTAAGCATGTTTTCATGCACAACTTTTGGATGGACTTCGAACGTGTGGCATATGATACAAGCTTGCGGATTAGAGAATAAATTGTTAAAAGACTCAAGTTATGGTTCATTAGACATATCTGGTAGAAGATTCAAGATTTATTGGTTGCGGTATTGAGGATTTAGAGTTAAGATTGGGAATATATCATTTTGGCTAGAGGACTTCTCAACCGAAGCTGCTTCGACGAATGTGACGATTCGTCCGGGCACTAATTATTTATTTAATTATTTAATGACATATAGTTATATGTTGCTTCCGTTGTGCAAGTTTGGTAACAATCTCTATTTCGACCAACCCCTCCATGGTCAGGGTGTGACAAGGTGAACATTGAGGGCGATCTTGCTAATGCTTTAAACAAAGAAATTAAATTGAAACACTTTAACATACATATGGAAGATTATCATATTTTTTAGGTAAGCAAATTGATGTTTTTGTACAAAAGAAAACAGCTTCAAAGAGTTCCAATTGATGAGAATAAAGTTTCGAAACCCATATTTTTAATACCGGAATTACGTGATGTTTCAAAAGAGGTATAGGTAAATGAATTACCTAGGTAGGATATATATATGTCATTAAAGCAGTGGGTGTTAGAATCACAGTTATTGAAGATATATTTTGAAGAGTGGATGTTGCTTGCACATGTTATACAAAATTATATGCAATAGAGTAATGCATATTCTGCTCTAAATGATGCCGAGTCCCTTTTAAATATTTTTGACGTGGGTAATCAGTGACGGATACATAATTTTTTTGTACGGTGGGCACATTATGAGTTGGGTAAAAATTGTACGGCGAAAAAAAAAAAGAAGAACCGATGCAAATAACAGACTATTAAATATTTAAACTAATATAAAAATACATTAATAACAATTGTCCTCTACTTGTTGTTTGGTCGATGATGGCGTGGGTCCTAAAACGACAACGTTTAAACCCCTCGTCGAAAAGTTAAGCAAAATAAAATTGATTAAGAGGTTGCCTGACTTAGTGGAGCTGATATAACTATATAAGGCAGCTTACCTGCCACACGGAAGCCTCAGGGCAGAAAGTAAACAGTAAAAAACCTTGGAAATGCAAAAAGGGGATTTTGGCTTATTATCATAGCAAAGGACAAAACACCACACAGCTCCAAGCTTTGCATTGGAAATGATAAAAGCTGAAAACATCCTAAAAGGGTAAAGTCTCACTGCAGGGAACTAAAAGAGGGTCAAACACAACCAGATATGGTAAGGAAGCTACCCTGAGGGAGCTCCTGGGCAGAATTCCACTACCTATATAAGGAGGCCCTTGGGTAGACATTCCACACACACTTCTCACTTATTCTCTCTACTCTAATACTCTCTAATTCATTATTTCCCAACTCTAAATGAATACATACTTATTCTCACGCCGGAGTCCAAACGCAGGAGGCTCCCTCCTGCGTTAAGGCTAACGGTGTCTGCTACCTTTGTGCAGGTCCTTCCAGGAGCTTGAAGACCCCTGATCCCACAACTAAATCTGAACCCAAACTTAAAACCTAAATCTCAACATAATATACCTTTAACCTATAATCCTAAGCATCTCCTAACCTAATACCGGTCATTTTCCTTGTTGTAGCAACAAGTGGCGCCCACCGTGGGGCTGTCGCTACTTTGAACAAAACTGTTGAGAGTCTCTACAGTCCCATTTGTTCCTAAGTAACCTCCTTTTGTGATGACTGGTGGAGATAACCGCCTAGGAGGGGGTCTTTCAGAAACTCCGGCCACTAGTCACACCTCAGGTGACTCTTCTGGCCATGAAACACCTGGAACGGACGGACATCAAGTCGAACCGTCTCTAGGAGACATGCTCAACTTCCAAACACCGCCGTCCTCAAGGGCTGTTAACTCGTCTCCTAGAGACGACTTGTTGTTGCCAGTTGAACGAATGGACATCACCCCGGAGGGAGTACGAAGAAATTTCTTGCAACTCCGAGACCTCCTGAACGGTTACGTGCGAGAGGAAAGGTCCAGAGGAGTAAGAGTCAGGTGGTCTTACGACGAAGAGCCTGTTGTCACCCTCTCACCTGGCCCTCCGTTGCTGGGAACCACTACCTCACCAGCAACCCGGCGTGCCAACACAAATCCTCACCCCTACCTTAACAGCCAGGGAGATATCTACTCAGGAGGAGGAGGTCCTAGCAATTCTGTGCTCTCCCCGGGGACCTCAACACTACTCCCCTATGAAGAAGCTTTGAGGTCATTACCTCTGGCCAGCAGTGTTGTGGCTGCCTCCCTTGCGGGAGCAGGAAGTCTTGCTGGGGGATCTGTTGTCCCTCCAGGAACGATGTACCCTAACTACTCACAGCCTCAATACTCGCCCTATGTACCACCTTACTTCCCCGCATGGCCGGGAGGGTATCCATGGCAATATCCGCCACCTCTGAACCAAGTGCCCGCAACCTCCCTTGCGGGAGGACAGGGTCTGGGAGCCTCCCAACCCATGGTCCAAACTCCTACAGCCGAAGTTAGGGGCGAGCCTACACCTTCAAAGCCGTACCGACCTAAGTCGTTAGAATGCTTCGCCGAGCACATCGCTCATTTTGATTTCCCCAACAAGATCAAAATGCCAGCTAATGTGAAAACATACGACGGTACGGAGGATCCTGATGATCACTTGAACGTCTTCTCTGGGGCAGCAACTGTAGAAAAATGGAACGATGCCGAGTGTTGTCACATGTTCATGCAAACCCTGGTGGGACCAGCTCGTCTATGGTTCAGTGGCCTACCGGCTCGGAGCATTTCCTCGTTTGATGATTTAAGGAGGGTTTTCACCTCAAACTTTAACCCCCTCAGGAAGTGCACCAAAGATGCCGCCATATTGCACCAAATCCAACAAGGGGAGCATGAAAACCTCCGTAGTTTCATCGAAAGGTACAAGAGGGAAGGTCTGCAGTACAGTGGTGCCACCGAGAAGATCCGGGTGTCAGGATTCATGGGGGCCATCCGTCCCAAAAAGTTGCTAAGAAGGTTCCATGAAGATGTTCCCCAAACCATGGAGGAGGCATTCGAAAGGGCAGAAGCCTTCCTCAGGGGAGAAGAAGCATTAACTCGACAGGATTCCAGGAAGAGGGATCGAGGGAGCTGGAGAGACAGCTCAACAAGCTCCCGAAGACCTCTCTTCCAACCTTACAATGAAAAACGATCAGGAAGATCCTTCGACAATCAAAGGAACGAAGAGAGAAGACGATCCCCAAGGTCGGGGAGGTACCACGAGAGAGAAAGACAAGTTTTCACTGTTCTCACCAAGACCCCTCAGGAGATACTCTCCACAGAGGAAGTCAAGTACAGCTTTCGACCTCGAAGACCTTTGTCCAAGCCAGCTAACAAGAGGGATGCAAGCAAACATTGTGCCTTTCATAATGATACTGGGCATCACACAAATGATTGCTACCAGCTGAAAAAGAGGATAGAAGAGGCTGTTAAATCCGGGGAGCTGGCTCACCTGATCAAAGACATCAAAGGAAGAAAGGATGAAGGGAAGAAAGACAAGGAGGTCAACATGGTCAGTCTTGAAGGGACCCAGCAGGCAAAGAAGGCTCGCACCGAGCCTTGGAACAAACAATACATCTGTCTTCCTCCTGCTCCCGACGAACTGATCGTCACACCGGTAATAGTGGAGGCTGAACTGGATGGCTTCCCTATAGACAGGGTGTACATGGACTGCGGAGCCTCATCAGAGGTGATGTATGAACGGTGCTTCGAATCCTTGAGCCCGGAGATCAAATCCAAGCTCAAGACATCAGACGCGTCCTTGGTGGGTTTCTCGGGGGAACGAGTGCATCCCTTAGGGAAGCTCACACTTAGCGTCTGTTTCAGGGATGGAGACTTGTCAAGGACAGAAGAGTTGACCTTCTCTGTTATCAGGTACCCTTCAAGTTACAACGTCATCTTTTCTCTGTCAAGGACAGAAGAGTTGACTTTCTCTGTTATCAGGTACCCATCAAGTTACAACGTCTTTATTGGAAGAATGGGAATCGCCACCTTCGGCGCGGTAGTATCAACAACACATGGTTTAATGAAGCTCCCCACTTCTAATGGAGTTGCAACCCTGAAGCCAACAGCAGAGGCTCTTTTGATAGCCTCCGTGGAAGAAACCAAAGGCCCCAGGGGGCCAGAAACGCCAAGCAGCGGTCCCATCCGGGAAGTCAGCATAGACCCTGCCTACCAGGAGCAGACCATCAAAGTAAACGATCTGCTTCCTGATAAGATTACGTGTGAACTAATCAACCTTTTGCAGGATAATCAAGACATATTTGCTTGGTGCCCCGGGGACATGACTGGTGCCCTAGAAGTATGGCTGAACACTCTCTTAACATAGCCCCCTCATACAAGGCAGTCGTCCAAAAGAAAAGAAGTTTGGCCCCAGCCAGGAGCCAGGCTGCTTGTCAAGAGGTGGAGAAGCTGGTTGAGGCAGGTATCCTCAGAGAGGTCCAGTATCACTCTTGGGTAGCAAACCCGGTCATGATTGCCAAACAAGACGGATCTTGGAGAATGTGTGTCGATTTCAAGGATCTCAACAAAGCCTGTCCTAAAGATTGCTACCCCTTGCCCGAGATCGATTGGAAGGTAGACTCTCTCACTGGCTTCCAATACAAGTGCTTCTTAGATGCCTATAAGGGGTATCACCAAATTCAAATGAAGCAAGAAAATGAGGAGAAGACGGCCTTCCACACCGATAGGGGGATCTTTTGCTACAAAAAGATGCCCTTTGGTTTGAAAAATGCAGGGGCTACCTACCAGCGGTTAGTGGATCAAGCTTTCTCGAAGCAAATTGGAAGGAACATGGAAGCTTATGTAGATGACCTGGTCATCAAAAGCAAATCTGGGGAGGCAATGATCCAGGACATCCAAGAAACGTTCGACAACCTCCGAAGAATAAACATGAAGCTCAATCATGTCAAATGCTCATTTGAGTTCGAGGAGGGGAAGTTTCTGGGCCATATTGTTGGAAAGCAAAGCATCAAGGCAAACCCAAGCAAGGTCCAAGCCGTCCTTGATATGAAGTCTCCTACCACAAAGAAGGAAGTGCAAAGCCTCAACGGTAAAATTGCTGCCTTAAAACGTTTCTTGCCTAAGTCCGCAGAAAAATCCTTACCTTTCTTCAGAACACTCAAAAATTGTGTTGACAAGAAGGATTTCCGCTGGACAACCGAGGCAAAGGCTGCCTTCCTGGAACTCAAGAAACACATAGCTTCCCTGCCCGAAGTGGCAGCTCCTGAGGAAGGGGAAGTAATAACAATTTATTTGTCTGCAGGAATGGAAGCAGTAAGCTCAGTCCTCTTGGTTGACCGAGGTAAAAAACAAGTTCCCGTCTACTTCGTCAGCAGAGCCCTCAAAGATGCTGAAGTTAACTACACTTCCATAGAGAAGCTTGTGTTAGCACTTGTGCACACTGCCAAGAGAGTAAGACGGTACTTCCAAGCTCACCCAGTAAAGGTCATCTGATCGCGTGTCGAAGTGCTAATCAAAAAATTAAATAAAAACTACTCCTTAGCTACAACTGACTGCAGTATAGGAAGTAGGGTTGTCGAACCTCAGGGAGTTTGTGGAAAGTGTTAATAGCAATTTATTGATTAAACTAAATTAATTTTATGAAGTTGAGTTGCTGCTTGCTTGCAAAAAAAATTGATTAAAGTTTGATTAAAAACAATAATATAAAGAAAAACGGTCACTCCGGGTTTCTGATTCGGTAATTTTAAAGCTACTCCGTAATTAACCTAGCTAGGGAATCACATAGACATGATCCTGTTTAAATTGTTCAACCCAATTCAATTATCTTAACACTAAATACAAAATCAAATTATTCCTAGTGCAAGAAAACCAAGAAACGATGATATGTTGTACCAATGCGAAGAAACCAAATTGTCTAGATCAGTCAAACATACAATTGAATCCAAAAGAACTTTAAGATGTTCACAAAATTCAATCCAAATACTAGGTATAAAACAGAGTAAACTAATAAATAAATGAATCATTCACCCGAAGAGAACCGCGAAAGGATTAGCCTTGCATCTTAGGCGCGTACATGCCCCTTTATTCCTATTGTGCGATCCTTCAAAGTTGTGCGAGCCTTTTGGTGTACGTGACCTAGGCAGCCCAAAGAGCTACTGACGTCCCCCTTGATAATCCTCATAATATTCTAATATATATCCTCCCCACAAAAATAATATCCTCCCGTGAAATAAAAAACCCTTTGCGCCATTATGGGCTTTGGCAAATGTGAACCCAAAGTTCACGTTTTGTTTCTTTCTTTTATTATTATTATTATTATTCAACTTGGGTGTTCTTCGCTCGACCAAAATTTCTTGTCTACGTCCCAACGTCCACAAATATCTGCTCTTAAGTGTTCGTGTCTCGATTAAAATTCTTTTGTTTTGTTCATTATCCACGAACACCTACAAAACACTTGCGCACTAATAAATAACTAAGACCGACTAAAAACACACAATAAAAGACTAAAATATATACAAAACTAACATATTAACAATGTGTTTTCGCCAACACATCACACCCCCACACTTACCTTTTGCTTGCCCTCAAGCAAATCTGCTCAGAACACTACCACGAACAAGTAACAAATACCTCAAACGCCCCCGTCATGCACTAGTTAGGGTCCAAAGTCATACCCCATTCATAGATCATCATTAGATGTGTTAATTCAACAGGCAACCATGATGCACAATTTTGAAAACAAAACTCACCCAACTAAGTCTAACATGCTTTCGGTTTTTATTCTCATGCAACACACCCCTCACAATTTTTCACTTCACTCGGTTTAATATCTGGACTAGCATGTAATGCGCTAGTATATTCACTCAAAACCAAACATGCAACTCTGTTATCATAGGCTTGTATAACAATCACACCTCAACTATAAACAATGCACATATCTAAAGGACTTACGGGTTTTGGGCTTCGGGTAAAGGTAGGATAGATTTGGCTAACAATTGGTTTAAAAACAAAGGTTTCAACACGCTTGAATGATCATCCTTATTCACTAAGCACCATAACACAATAATCACACAACTTTGGGCATATTTGACCCATACACATACTTCTATTTTTTTTCTTTTTTTTTTCACTTTTTTTTCATATATATATTTTTTTCTTTCTTTTTTGCTTTTCTTTCACAACTTAAATATATCTCAATCACTTGAACAAAACATAAGCAAAATGGATGTCATCAATTATTGGTAAAGGTTTACGGGTCGATTCAGGTAACTTTATAGGTTTAACAAACGAAAGGGTATAGGCTCAACATGGCTACTAATGGTAATATTCTGGTTAAACGGGTGAACACATAACAAATAAGTGGGTATCAAAAGAAAAAGGGAAATCCTAAATTGCCTTTATCATTTACGTGCATATCTAGTCTACAACCTCGGCATGTATCAAATCACACAAGTTCTGCAACAGAGAAACATCTGGCCTACACTCAACAAATGAAAATATATATGAATCAATCTATCATCTAGTAGGTTCAAGATCTCACCAAAGTGTGGAAATGGGTTACCGATGTGTGCATGTATTTATTACCAACAGCTCGTTACACCTAATCGGGCAAATTCTAAACATTTTTTCTAAAGCACCTGCTGAAAACGATTCATATGTCTGTTCTAAAGAATTGGACCATGATTAAGGACCCACACACCACAAGCAGAGACAGAATGAAAGCATTGAAACAGTCGCTTTTATGCCCGATCAGACCGCTTTTAGGACATTTTTTAATTTTTAATTTTTAATTTTTAATTTTTTTAATTTTTTTAATGACTCAAAACTAAATAAAAAAAGAAGTTTCCCCACCCCCACACTTGAATGACACATTGTCCTCAATGTGAGCTAGGAATAAAATAAAGCATAATTAAAAATAAAATACAACAAAAGTAAAAGGAACAGACTCCCCTGGATAAGCAGCACTCGCATATGAGTCTTGTCCGGTTCCTCCAAATCTGGTCGTATAGCATTTCATTCGCGACCGATAAACAAACCTGAAACAAAGAGACAAGAGAAAAAAAAAACACAACCATTAGTGGTTTTCAGATCGTCCCCGCTCGAATGGAGATTGAGTATGAGCAGGGCAATCTATTCCTGCAATTCAAATCATAGCAAGCAATCCCATGACTCCAACAAAAATAAAACTGACTCAAACACACTCAAAATAAAAATAAAAATAAAAATAAAAATAAAAATAAATAAAACAACTAAATATACAAAATATACAACAATCATACCTGATGTTTGTTCATGGTGGTCTCAAAGAACATTTGCCTACCGAATTCCCAATGTATGTTCGGTAGTTGACATGTCGAATCTTTATCTTCTTTCTTATCTTTGACATGTCTGCAGGATCATTGCTGGGCCACTTCACTATACTTTGTCCAAGGTCTTCAATGCTCACCTTCCTCTTTTGCCCACTCAAGCCATCATCTTCAACTTTGTCTATTTTCCTCATATATATGGGAGGAAGGTTAGGATACACCAAGGTTACCCGGTTCACAGATTCTTTAGCAAGTGTGTCTACAAGTGGTTGTACGCACGAAGTCACGTCTACTTTAAAGCTTGTAGCTTCCTCTTCTAAGGCTTCTTCCATCACAACCTGGTCCACATGTGCCTCTTCAACTTTTTCAGCCACATCAACGTTAACCATATCCGGTTCAACAATCAAATCTTCAAGTTCCAAATCTGCTTCCAGTTGACCAACCTGCTTAAATAGTTCCTCCACAATTTTTTCCCTAACCTCATTGTCCTTTCGGATCACCTTAACATCTTCTTGGATAGCCTTTATGGCCTCTAAGATCTCACTCAGCTGATCATTGCTTCCCTCTTCATTTTGTTGCTGCCGATAACCGTAGTCAACACTTTGGCCTCTATGAACAATCGGATCAGTATTCATGTAGTAATCTGCAATTTGTTCCCTAGAGTGATAGATGTTTGGCTTGTAGTATCTTTGCCGACAGTTCTGATATTGTGGCCAATAATAAGAGGATGATAAGTATGAGTCTTCATCTTTTTCTAGCCCAAAGATAATACGATCTTTTCGTGCATTATATGCTGCAACTCTCTGACGGGCAATTGGACAATCTTGCTGTAACACCCCAACCGATGGCGGAAACATCGGGATGTCACGTATTGATGATTGTTCAGTAGCTCATGGTGAATAATAAATTTCATTATATGATTTAAATAAATTACATACAATTGTTCTACAAGAATTCGTACATCAAATAATCAAACAAAGCTTCAAATATCTCCTCATGCTAGCTCTAGACTTCAAGCATCAGTATTTCCTGTTGAGTTTGGAAAAATGGGGGGGGGGGTCAACTAGAAGTTGGTGAGAATACATAAGCCATGTCAAGCAAATAGTTTTAGTATAAAAGTTTAGCAATTCATATGTCTATCGTAAGTTTAAGTCTACATGAATAAACATGATATGTTGAATCGACATAATCAAACCTTTGACTAGTTTAGGTCCATCCCGTCATCCACGGTTCACCTTAATAATATGTTGGAACGATAACAATCACCCACGCCACCTATGTAGGAGGTACACGTATCCGGGTGGGATTGTCAATCCAATAGATCTATTATTGAGTATCGCCGGCTTGGCCATAGCTAATGATTATGTAATGTTGAAACTCGTTGAAACTCGTTGAAACTGTTGTTGTCTAATTCATGAGGCATTAAAGTTTACAACTAGACATGTATGTAGAATTGCTTAAGTATAATGTTGCAAGTATGAAGAATTGCATAAACATGGTTACGTAAACTCACCTTAGTAAAGTATTAAGTCTTGATAAATAGAATATGTGTAGCCTCAAAGTTGCCAATTACAAGAGCTTATAATCAAAGCTTCAATTGTAGAAGTAATAGACTATAGAAGAAAGGTATGAGGGAAAGTTTAATCGGATTGAAACAATCGATTTAGAGGTGCAAAGTATAATGGGTCATAGGTGGGTTTTTATACTAGTTTTGGATTCAATTAGCCATTAAAATCGGTCAACACCATAAAGTAAGGTTTTATGATGAATTGACTATTTGACTAAGACTTTGACTGTTTGACTAAGACTTTGACTAGGACTTTGACTATTTGACTCAAGGCTTTATTTAAAAAAAAATCTTGTATGTGAAAAAAAAAAGAATTTAGAATCATATTATTATTATTATTTATATACATTTATGTATGTATATAAGTTGTGAGTTAGGATAAATAAAGACTTAGACACATTTGTATAATATTAATGATAATGGTGTAATAAAATATATATATATATATATATATATATATATAAGGGCTTTTTATGTATTAAAATTTTGGGGAAAATTTTGCGATGTTACAGTCTCCCCTACTTTTGGAAACTTCGTCCCGAAGTTTATTGAAAACACAGGGTTGAAGGTGATTGGGTAGAGATTAGGACAAGGGTCGTTTGGGAAGTTTCGAGTTAAGGCATGACATAAATTTATAGGTAACAGAATAAACTGTTTCGAATAATTTGGGTAAGAGTTTTGATATGTGTGAGTTTTAAGGGTTGGATTAGGTTCATCTGAAATAGCAAGGAGAATAAGAATCTTAGGGTCTGTTTGGTACGGGGTAATGGAATGGATGAGGGAATGGAATGGACGAGGTAATGGAATGGGCAAGGTAATGGAATGGATCATTACCATTCCATGTCTTGTTTGGTTGCCATGTGGGAATGAAACAAAACATTACTTTGTGTTGTTAGATAGACAAGAAAAGACGAAGGAATAAAATCGGTGGTTAGTGGCGGTGGTGGGTGGTGGTCAGTAGCGGTGATGGTGGTTGGTGATATGTTGTGGTGGTAGCGGCGGTGGTGGGTGGCGGTGGCGGTGGTCGGTGGCGGCAGTGGAGGCGATGGTGGAAGGTGGAGGTGGATGGCCATAATGGTGGGTGGGTGACGATGGTGAGTAGTGGCAGTGGTGGATGGCGGTGGTGGTGGTGGTGTGTGGCGGTAGCGGGGTGGTGGATGGCGACGGCGGTGATAGGTGGTGACGACGACGGTGGTGGGTGGCGGCAACAGTGGCGATGGGTGGAGGTGGATGGGGGTGATGGTGGGTGGGTGACGATGGTGAGTAGTGGCGGTAGTGGGTGGAGGAGACGGCGGTGATGGGTGGTGGTGGGTGGCGGCGGTAGTGGTGGGTAAAGGAAATTGTGGTGATGGTGCTAGGTGGTGGAGGCGGCGGTGGGTGGATGATGGTGGTGGGCGGCGGTGGGTGGTGTTGGATGGTGACGCCGGTGGGTGGGTGACGGTGGTGGCGGTGGTGGGTGGGTGAAGGTAGTGGTTGGTGGCATTGGTGGTGGTGGTGGTGGGTGGTGACGGCGGTGGTAGGTGGTGGTGGCGGCGGTGGAGGGTCGTGACGGCGGTGCTGGTGGCGGTAGTGGTGGGTGGTGGCGATAGCGGTGGTGGGTGGTGACGATGGTGGTGGGTGGTGGTGGGTTATGGTTTTGTTAGTAAAAGGTTGAATGAGGGATGGAATGAAAAAAAAACATGGGGGGTGGATGGAATGGTTTTGAGGGAATGGAATGCCTTGTGGAATGGGTGATTCCATTCCTTTAACCAACCAAACACACTATTTTTCAATACCTCGTAATGGTCCATTCCATTCCCCCTTTCATTCCATCATACCAAACGCTACCTTAAGTTTTAGGAGTCCTAAAAGGAATGAGTTGATGGACTATTGAAAGACTAAATGAATTACCAGATAACTAAGGTTTATAATTGGTCAACTACAGAAAACCTTGATAGAATTTCACACTACCTTAACGTACCTATAAATTCATGATTACGTTCCGGACCGCAATCACCAATTTACCTTACATTAGGGTTTTGTGTCCTTCTATAACTCTAGACACACATGTAAAATAATATGATTAACCATGTATCCAAAAATGAGTCCAACTGTTGAGCAGGAAAAAGACTTCTACCAGTCAGTGAGTAGGAACCTCTACCGATTGTTGAGCAGGTATGATAGCCTCTACCAGTCATTGAGCAGGTTGTAGGGCCTCTACCGACTGTTGAGCAGGCATGATGACCTCTACCAATCGTTGAGTAGGTTATTTTGTACTCTACTAACTGTTGAGCAAGTACTTCATCCTGTATCAGTTGTTTGATTAAGTGTACCAATTATTACACACATGAATTGCAAATTGATAATATGTACATGTAAGCAATCAAGTATCAAGTATAGCATACGAGTTGTAATAGAGTTGCCCTAGATAAGGTTAATGACTCTAGGTGTGTCTATAGTAAATAGTTTATATTCCATGAATTCTAGTTTCAAATGTTCAAATAAGGCAAATAGTCGAATCCTCATGAGTTTCAATAGTTTGGTTATCATTGGTAACTAGCTCATGTGTGAGAAGGTGAAAGATATGAATTTAGTTCTTGAGAGGATGATGAACAATTCTTGAAGCAGAATCAAAGTTGTGAGAGATAGTGAATGTGAAGATAGTTGATAAAGAGTTTATTTTATAGTATGGAGATTATATGATTTGGGTAGGGTGTTGAATACTTAAAAAGTGGCTAAGATGGTAAGGTGAAGTGTGATTGTGAAATCCATGGATGGTTATGAAATGAGATTGATTTAAGCTGTAAAATTATGAGATTTTTGAGCTTAGTTTAAGGAAGGTGAGTGTAATCATTTATTCATTAATTAAAACGAATAAACGAAAACGTTGACTTATCAAAACTTCTAGATTCTAATAACATAGTCAAGACATGCTTTAGCCTATAAGTGAACACTCATCCCGAGAATTCCCAGGTAGGCATCCGGGTCCCTCGTCTGATTGGGATATATGCGCAATGCCAGTCCTAGACAGAAAACTCAGAATACAGGCGTTCACCCTTCCAGATTGCACGTGTTCGTTATTAAAATCTATAACTTCGACGAGATCTCAAGGTGGTTCAGGCTAAACCTGAGGATTTGTCCTATTAGTCTAAGAGTATATCTTGTGATGGAGAGCACTCTTCTTGTAGGGGTTGAAGTAGGGATAAGAAGTAGGAGTGAGATAGAGAATAGCAAGTAAAAGGAGCAAATACTGGTTATATTCCTATGGTTATAGAATAGATTATTTTTTTTTCTAATAACCTAATTCCCTATAACCAAGGCTCTGATACCAATCTGTAACACCCCAACCGATGGCGGAAACATCGGGATGTCACGTATTGATGATTGTTCAGTAGCTCATGGTGAATAATAAATTTCATTATATGATTTAAATAAATTACATACAATTGTTCTACAAGAATTCGTACATCAAATAATCAAACAAAGCTTCAAATATCTCCTCATGCTAGCTCTAGACTTCAAGCATCAGTATTTCCTGTTGAGTTTGGAAAAATGGGGGGGTCAACTAGAAGTTGGTGAGAATACATAAGCCATGTCAAGCAAATAGTTTTAGTATAAAAGTTTAGCAATTCATATGTCTATCGTAAGTTTAAGTCTACATGAATAAACATGATATGTTGAATCGACATAATCAAACCTTTGACTAGTTTAGGTCCATCCCGTCATCCACGGTTCACCTTAATAATATGTTGGAACGATAACAATCACCCACGCCACCTATGTAGGAGGTACACGTATCCGGGTGGGATTGTCAATCCAATAGATCTATTATTGAGTATCGCCGGCTTGGCCATAGCTAATGATTATGTAATGTTGAAACTCGTTGAAACTCGTTGAAACTGTTGTTGTCTAATTCATGAGGCATTAAAGTTTACAACTAGACATGTATGTAGAATTGCTTAAGTATAATGTTGCAAGTATGAAGAATTGCATAAACATGGTTACGTAAACTCACCTTAGTAAAGTATTAAGTCTTGATAAATAGAATATGTGTAGCCTCAAAGTTGCCAATTACAAGAGCTTATAATCAAAGCTTCAATTGTAGAAGTAATAGACTATAGAAGAAAGGTATGAGGGAAAGTTTAATCGGATTGAAACAATCGATTTAGAGGTGCAAAGTATAATGGGTCATAGGTGGGTTTTTATACTAGTTTTGGATTCAATTAGCCATTAAAATCGGTCAACACCATAAAGTAAGGTTTTATGATGAATTGACTATTTGACTAAGACTTTGACTGTTTGACTAAGACTTTGACTAGGACTTTGACTATTTGACTCAAGGCTTTATTTAAAAAAAATCTTGTATGTGAAAAAAAAAAAGAATTTAGAATCATATTATTATTATTATTATTTATATACATTTATGTATGTATATAAGTTGTGAGTTAGGATAAATAAAGACTTAGACACATTTGTATAATATTAATGATAAAGGTGTAATAAAATATATATATATATATATATATATATATATATATATATATAAGGGCTTTTTATGTATTAAAATTTTGGGGAAAATTTTGCGATGTTACACTTGCATCACATGATATGGACTCTCGCAACACCCACATGCATCATAATCCACCCAATTCATCTCAATTTGCCTGCAAAACTAACATACCCAGCGTAATACTAAACAAAATAGAGAATAATACAAGACAAGAAAAAATAATATTTTTTTTTTTGGTTTTTTTTTAAGTTTTTTTTTTTTTTTTTTTACTAAAAGTAACGACGACTAAAACTAAAAACACTAAGCGCACGCACTCCCCGGCAACGGCGCCATTTTGATCGCGTGTCGAAGTGCTAATCAAAAACTAAATAAAAACTACTTCCTATACTGCAGTCAGTTGTAGCTAAGGAGTAGTTTTTATTTAGTTTTTGATTAGCACTTCGACACGCGATCAAAATGAAAATCTATATGTATCAATCACTGGCAACATTTTTTCAATAACCACAAGAAGGTGCACGATGTCAGTATATATTTATAAAAGTTGTAGCTAAGGAGTAGATAATAGTGAAAATATATATGTATCAATATATATTTTCTTTGGTCAAACATTTTTTCACGATTTGGACTTCCCCGTGTGATCATCAGTGATGGGGGATCACATTTCAAAAATTTCAACTTTGGAAAATTGCTCAAACGGTATGGTGTGGATCATAGAATTGCAACCCCATACCACCCACAAACACGTGGTCAGGTTGAGGTGTCAAATAGACAAATCAAAGAAATCTTACAAAAAACGGTAAGAACGGATCGTAAAGATTGGTCCTCCAAACTAAACGATGCGTTATGGGCTTACCGTACAGCTTTTAAGACACCAATTGGCACCACACCTTACCGGTTGGTTTATGGGAAAGGTTGTCATTTACCTGTGGAAGTAGCACATAGGGCATTATGGGCTGTTAAAGAAGTTAACACTGATTATGATGATGCAGGTAAAGAAAGAAAGTTGAACTTATGTGAGCTTGAAGAATTGCGCGATGAAGCATACGAGTGCGCATCGGCATATAAAGATAAAATGAAGAAGGTGCACGATGCCAAAATTCGGTTGAAGAATTTCTAGGTAGGTCACAAGGTGTGGTTATACACTTCGCGTCTAAAAATATTTCCAGGAAAGTTGAAAAGCAAGTGGACGGGACCATACCTAGTCACGAGGGTTGGAAACTACGGTGATGTCGAGATTGAAGACTTTGACGATCATTTGCGTCAAGTGGTGAATGGACATCGGCTTAAACCGTATTTGGATTCATCTGACATACATGGAACAACAGAAGAGCCGGTTTGCTTCTTGACGAGTGAACCGGATGATGAGGTTAAGTAACAAAACGTCCGGTATGTTTAATTGTAGAGTTTGTATATTTTCAGTTCAATTTTAGTTGTTTTTTTTTGTTTGCGTTTTTGTTTTTTTAGTACTCTGCAGGGATTTGTACACGTTTACAGGAAGAATTATGAATTTTCGGTGGCCAGGTATGTAGTTTTATACTTAGAAAAATTTCATGGGGTGAAAATTGAGGGAGAACAAGAGTTAGAATTTTTTTCTAAGGCAAAAAAGGCTCCACACGGAAAAACTTTCTACCCAAAATAGGGTGCCCGAGCACCATGAGCACTCCTCATGGGGTATGAAGGGAAACAAGCAATTTTGAGGCATATTCACCCGTCATGGTGCGCGGGGGAGTACCCCCATTCCCTCATGGTGCTCGAGGGGTTTGAAAAAAAAAACCAAAAAAAAAAAAATATTATTTTTTCTTGTCTTGTATTTTTCTCTATTTTGTTTAGTATTACGCGAGGTATGTTAGTTTTGCAGGCAAATTGAGATGAATTGGGTGGATTATGATGCATGTGGGTGTTGCGAGAGCCCATATTGTAACACCCCAACCGATGGCGGAAACATCGAGGTGTCACGTAAGAATGAGTATACAGTAGCACATGGTATTCAAGTTTTAATTGAAATTTAATTAAAGTGCAAATATCCAAAATTTAAAATACATAATAAGTCTTGAATGAAATTCTAATACATCAAATAACCAAATAAAGCATAAACTTCAGTTTGTCTCCTCATGCTAACTCTCTAGACTTCAAGCATCATTATTTCCTGTTGAGTTGTAAAAATGGGGGGGGGGGGGTCAACTAGAAGTTGGTGAGAATACATAAGCCATGTCAAGCAAATAGTTTAAGTATAAAAGTTTAGCAATTCATATGTCTATCGTAAGTTTAAGTCTACATGAATAAACATAATATGTTGAATCGACATAATCAAACCTCCGACTAGTTTAGGTCCATCCCGTCATCCACGGTTCACCTAAATAATATGTTGGAACGATAACAATCACCCACGCTACCTATGTAGGAGGTACACGTATCGGGGTGGGATTGTGAATCCAATAGATCTATTATTGAGTATCGCCGGCTTGGCCATAGCTAATGATTATGTAATGTTGAAACTCGTTGAAACTCGTTGAAACTGTTGTTGTTGTCTAAATCATAAGGCATTAAAGTTTACAACTAGACATGTATGTAGAATTGCTTAAGTATAATGTTGCAAGTATAAGAAATTGCAATAACATGGTTACGTAAACTCACCTTAGCAAAGTATTAAGTCTCGAGAAAAAAATATGTGTAGCCCCAAAGTTGCCAATTACAAGAGCTTATAATCAAAGCTTCAATTGTAGAAGTAATAGACTATAGAAGAAAAGTATGAGGGAAAGTTTAATCGGATTGAAACAATCGATTTAGAGGTGCAAAGTATAATGGGTCATAGGTGGGTTTTTATACTAGTTTTGGATTCAATTAGCCATTAAAATTGGTCAACACCATAAAGTAAGGTTTTATGATGAATTGACTATTTGACTAGGACTTTGACTGTTTGACTAAGACTTTGACTAGGACTTTGACTATTTGACTTTGACTATTTGACTCAAGGCTTTATTTAAGAAAAAAAAATAAAAAAAAATCATTAGTTTGAATTAGAAAATAAAAAACACACCGTCTTATAAAATGACGATTTTATAAATAGAATTAGGATAGGACATATGTCATGATTGAAGATTTTTTTTTTTCAAGTACAATGATAAAAGGAACTTAGAAAAATAGAGTGCACGGATAAAGATAAGAATACTTAGAAATAAATTAGACTTTATATCATGGATTAGGAAATACTTTAATGCAAAATAAATGGGAAAATTCGTAAGGTTACAGTCTCCCCTACTTTTGGAAACTTCGTCCTGAAGTTATTTAAAAACACAGGTTTGAGGATGGCTGGGTAGAAATTAAGGCAGCCGTGGTTTTGAAAATTTTGAGTTAAGGCGCGACATGAATTTATAGAATAATCTGCTTTCGAATAATTTGGATAAGAGGTTTGTTATCTGTGAGGTTTAAGGGTAGGATTAGGTGTGTCTTGGAATCGCAAGGTGAATAAGAATCTTAAGTTTTAGAAATCCTAAAAGAAATGCATGAGTTGATGGACTATAGAAAGGCTAAATGAACTACCAGGTAACTAGAGTTTATAATTAGTTTCTCTACCGAAAACCTTGATAGAATTTCACACCACCTTAACGTACCTGTAAATTCATGATTACGTTCCGGACCGCAATCACCAATTTACCTTACATTAGGGTTTTGTGTCCTTCTATGACTCTAAACACACATGTAAGTAATGCAAAATAACCTTGTGATTAAATTGTATACAATGTATCCAAAAATAAGTCCAACTGTTGAGCAGGAAAAAGACTTCTACCAGTCAGTGAGTAAGAACCTCTACCGATTGTTGAGCAGGTACGATAGCCTCTACCAGTCGTTGAGCAGGTTGTAGGGCCTCTACCGACTGTTGAGCAGGCATGATGACCTCTACCAATCATTGAGTAGGTTATTTGGTACTCTACTAACTGTTGAGCAAGTACTTCATCCTCTATCAGTTGTTTGATTAAGTGTACCAATTTACACACACACATAAATTGCAAATTGATAATATGTACATGTAAGCAATCAAGTATCAAGTATAGCATGCGAGTTGTAATAGAGTTGCCCTAGACAAGGTTAATGACTCTAGGTATGTCTATAGCAAATAGTTCTAG
Organism: Ambrosia trifida; assembly: GCA_028751855.1. Classification (NCBI taxonomy): domain Eukaryota; kingdom Viridiplantae; phylum Streptophyta; class Magnoliopsida; order Asterales; family Asteraceae; genus Ambrosia; species Ambrosia trifida. The sequence continues at coordinate 54,480,294 of CM054128.1, read as the reverse complement.
TATCAAATGTTCAAATATGGTAGATAATCGAATCCTTATGTATACTAAGGATTATGTTTGATGCAACACACAATCAAGTTTCAATAGTTTGGTTATCATGGGTAACTAGCTCATGTGTGAGAAGGTGAAAGATATGAATTTAGTTCTTGAGAGGATGATGAAAAAGCAGAATCAAGGTTGTGAGAGATAGTGAATGTGAAGATAGTTGATAAAGAGTTTATTTTATAGTAAGGAGATTATGGGGTTTGGATCAAAGGTTATAATCAAGTGTATAAGAAAACATGATTGTGGTATATGCCAAATATTGTAAAAATTTGAACAAGTTGAAAGTGAGTGAGTGTCGATGGAAAATTTAGAGACTAGATATTATTCCTATAAAAAAAATCTTATTTTCAAAATTGGTTTTATACATAAAGCAAAAGTTGTTAAATGGTACAAGCTAAGTGGGCTTTGATTAAAATATTCCCGTTGTTGGAGATTTCAAACATGACATTAGGTTTTAAAGATCAAGGTTCTATTAAGTGATTTTTAATAGTTTAAAGCATTATATAGAAAATTGTTTGTTACGTCAATAAATAAACAATTGAATTTAAGTTCGAGGACATCTTTTGACAAAAAAATATGTACTTTGTAAAGTTACTAGGTAATGAAAATACAACAGGATTTAGAAATCTTTAGTTTGTGCTAAGGTATGAGGTTATAGTTTTTTTTTTAAATAAGTAACATGTGGAGAAATGAAATAATATGATTTGGGTAGGGTGTTGAATATTTAAAAAGTGGCTAAGATGGTAAGGTGAAGTGTGATTGTGAAATCCATAGATGGTTATGAAATGAGATTGATTTAAGCTGTAAAATTTTGAGATTTTAGAGCTTAGTTTAAGGAAAGTGAGTGTAATCATTTATTCATTAATTAAAACGAATAAACGAAAACGTTGACTTATCAAAACTTCTAGATTCTAATAACATAATGAAGACATGCTTTAGCCTATAAGTGAACACTCATCCCGAGAATTCCCAGGTAGGCATCCGGGTCCCTCGTCTGATTGGGATTTATGCGCAATGCCAGTCCTAGACAGAAAACTCAGAATAAAGGCGTTCACCCTTCCAGATTGCACGTGTTCGTTATTAAAATCTAGAACTTCGACGAGATCTTCAAGGTGGTTCAGGCTAAACCTGAGGATTTGTCCTATTAGTCTAAGAGTATATCTTGTGATGGAGAGCACTCTTCTTGTAGGGACTAAAGTAAGGATAAGAAGTATGATAGAGAATATAAACAAGTAAGGTTGCAAGTAAAAGGAGCAAGTACTGATTAAAATCCTATGGTTATAGCTTAGATTATTTTTTTTCTAATAACCTAATTCCCTATAACCATGGCTCTGATACCAATCTGTAACACCCCAACCGATGGCGGAAACATCGAGATGTCACATAAGAATGAGTATACAGTAGCACATGGTATTCAAGTTTTAATTGAAATTTAATTAAAGTGCAAATATCCAAAATTTAAAATACATAATAAGTCTTGAATGAAATTCTAATACATCAAATAACCAAATAAAGCATAAACATCAGTTTGTCTCCTCATGCTAACTCTCTAGACTTCAAGCATCATTATTTTCTATTGAGTTGTAAAAATGGGGGGGGGGGGGGGGGTCAACTAGAAGTTGGTGAGAATACATAAGCCATGTCAAGCAAATAGTTTAAGTATAAAAGTTTAGCAATTCATATGTCTATCGTAAGTTTAAGTCTACATGAATAAACATAATATGTTGAATCGACATAATCAAACCTCCGACTAGTTTAGGTCCATCCCGTCATCCACGGTTCACCTTAATAATATGTTGGAACGATAACAATCACCCACGCTACCTATGTAGGAGGTACACGTATCGGGGTGGGATTGTGAATCCAATAGATCTATTATTGAGTATCGCCGGCTTGGCCATAGCTAATGATTATGTAATGTTGAAACTCGTTGAAACTCGTTGAAACTGTTGTTGTTGTCTAAATCATGAGGCATTAAAGTTTACAACTAGAAATGTATGTAGAATTGCTTAAGTATAATGTTGCAAGTATAAGAAATTGCAATAACATGGTTACGTAAACTCACCTTAGCAAAGTATTAAGTCTCGAGAAAAAAATATGTGTAGCCCCAAAGTTGCCAATTACAAGAGCTTATAATCAAAGCTTCAATTGTAGAAGTAATAGACTATAGAAGAAAAGTATGAGGGAAAGTTTAATCGGATTGAAACAATCGATTTAGAGGTGCAAAGTATAATGGGTCATAGGTGGGTTTTTATACTAGTTTTGGATTCAATTAGCCATTAAAATTGGTCAACACCATAAAGTAAGGTTTTATGATGAATTGACTATTTGACTCAAGGCTTTATTTAAGAAAAAAAATAAAAAAAAATCATTAGTTTGAATTAGAAAATAAAAAACACACCGTCTTATAAAATGACGATTTTATAAATAGAATTAGGATAGGACATATGTCATGATTGAAGATTTTTTTTTTCAAGTACAATGATAAAAGGAACTTAGAAAAATAGAGTGCACGGATAAAGATAAGAATACTTAGAAATAAATTAGACTTTATATCATGGATTAGGAAATACTTTAATGCAAATTAAATGGGAAAATTCGTAAGGTTACAGTCTCCCCTACTTTTGGAAACTTCGTCCCGAAGTTATTTAAAAACACAGGTTTGAGGATGGTTGGGTAGAAATTAAGGCAGCCGTGGTTTTGAAAATTTTGGGTTAAGGCGCGACATGAATTTATAGAATAATCTGCTTTCGAATAATTTGGATAAGAGGTTTGTTATCTGTGAGGTTTAAGGGTAGGATTAGGTGTGTCTTGGAATCGCAAGGTGAATAAGAATCTTAAGTTTTAGAAATCCTAAAAGAAATGCATGAGTTGATGGACTATAGAAAGGCTAAATGAACTACCAGGTAACTAGAGTTTATAATTAGTTTCTCTACCGAAAACCTTGATAGAATTTCACACCACCTTAACGTACCTGTAAATTCATGATTACGTTCCGGACCGCAATCACCAATTTACCTTACATTAGGGTTTTGTGTCCTTCTATGACTCTAAACACACATGTAAGTAATGCAAAATAATCTTGTGATTAAATTGTATACAATGTATCCAAAAATAAGTCCAACTGTTGAGCAGGAAAAAGACTTCTACCAGTCAGTGAGTAAGAACCTCTACCGATTGTTGAGCAGGTACGATAGCCTCTACCAGTCGTTGAGCAGGTTGTAGGGCCTCTACCGACTGTTGAGCAGGCATGATGACCTCTACCAATCGTTGAGTAGGTTATTTGGTACTCTACTAACTGTTGAGCAAGTACTTCATCCTCTATCAGTTGTTTGATTAAGTGTACCAATTTACAGACACACATAAATTGCAAATTGATAATATGTACATGTAAGCAATCAAGTATCAAGTATAGCATGCGAGTTGTAATAGAGTTGCCCTAGACAAGGTTAATGACTCTAGGTATGTCTATAGCAAATAGTTCTAGTATCAAATGTTCAAATATGGTAGATAATCGAATCCTTATGTATAACTAAGGATTATGTTTGATGCAACACACAATCAAGTTTCAATAGTTTGAGCCTATACCCTTTCATTTGATTAAAAACCTATTACCCAAATTGACCTGTTTACCGTTATGTAATAAATTGATGACATCCATTGTGTTTATGTTTGTTCAAGTGATTGCGTTATGTTTAAGTTGTGAAAGAAAAAAAAATATATGAAAAAAAGAAAGAAAAAAAAAAGAGTAAAAAAAAAAGAAAAAAATAGAAGTATGTGTTATGGGTCAAATATGCCCAAAGTAGTGTGATTATTGTATTATGGTGCTTAGCGAATAAGGATGGTCATTCATGCGTGTTGAAACCTTTGTTTTTTTTTTAAACCAATTGTTAGCCAAATCTATCCTACCTTTACCCGAAGCCCAAAACCCGTAAGTCCTTTAGATATGTGCATTGTCTATAGTTGAGGTGTGATTGTTATACAAGCCTATGATAACAGAGTTGCATGTTTGGTTTTAAGTGAATATACTAGCGCATTACATGCTAGTCCAGATATTAAACCGAGTGGAGCGAAAAATTGTGAGGGGTGTGTTGCATGAGAATAAAAACCGAAAGCATGTTAGACTTAGTTGGGTGAGTTCTGTTTTCAAAATTGTGCATCATGGTTGTGTGACATCCGGTAATTTTCTTTTCGTTCTGTTCTTTTGTTTCCTAATTTTGGGGCTTTGCGCAATTTTCGGGATGAAAATTCTTTCAACGTGGGGATGATGTGACACCCGGCATGTTTGGCTTAAACATATTAGTAACATCTAAGTCTACCTTAGCGAGAAACGTTTATAAACAAACTTAACTGGGTTAGTTGAGTCGGGTCAAGTTAGGATTGTCCAGGGTACAATGATCTGGAGGATCATTGGGAGTCGTTTTGGTAATACACTAGTACCGGGTTCCGTTGTTGGTGACATTACATGAACTAATTAAGTATATGTGTAGATTATGGGTCGTTTGGTGGATTATATACATAGATGTGTTTAAATGATGTGTAAATGATTATCTATGCTTAAATATGTTAAATATAGACTAAGGATGCATGCTTATGTGTTAAGATGTGCTAGAATGCGTTAAACACGACAAACTGGAAAACTAGTTAAAAAGGAAATCCTGGTTCGACCCTTGTAGATGGGCGAACCAGGGAAGTGGAATTGAAGGAATTCCCTTCGACCAGGTTAGGGCTCATTTGACCCTGTGTAAGGGTCGAAGGAGACCACCTTCGCCCATTGAAATGGTGTGAAGGAGGATTAGTATAAATACCAACCTTTGTCATTTTTCATCATTTCACAAACCCTAACCATCCCAAAACGCTCTCAAACGATCTAAGACACTAAGGAAGGAGTTTTTGCTCTTCTTTTTTCATAATCTAACCTATCTACAACATCTAAACAAGAATCCAAGGTGTGTTCATAATCCTAAACCTTTTTAAAAGCATTTTAATTCGTTTTCATCTAACCCTAATTGTCCAGATCTGTTCTAAGGGTGTTTTTATGATTAAAAACCTTTTAAACATCTTTCTAAATCAAAACATTATCATTTAACATAGGTTTCATGGTGAATAACATATGTAAATTGTATATTATGTGGTGTTGTGTGTTGTTCAATGATTTGCTGCTATATCTATGATAGAAACATGATATAGGATTGTTATTGATGTTGGAATATTGTTGTTTAGGGTTAGGATTGGATATGATGATGATATTATGGGTATTTGGGGGTTTTATTGAATATAAACTCGATGCATGATATTTATGATCAATAGAATTGATAAGAAAAGATCGGATAATCGACAAACTTCTGATTTTAAGCTAAGCATGAATCGATTTCAAAAGTTTCCAAATTGGGTAAATTATTCATGCATGAAAGTGATGTTTCCATAATCTTTACCATTTTGGGAAAGGGCTGAAACGGACGAATTATCGGGGGAAATCGGTGGGGTTTTGTAGGGATAAGTTATCCATGCTTGACTGCTGTGATTGATGATGTTTCGAGTCGTTTTGAATGTGTTTGAAGCGTTTTTAGGAAAAATTACACAACAGGGGCGAACCTGGCCTCCTTCGACCGATCGAAGGTGCGAAGGAGGAAAACCAGGGTCGAACCTGGGTTTTTGTTGGGCGAATGTGGTTAAACGGGCGAAGGAGACATCAAATGGTCGAACGAAGTGTAAAACGGGCGAAGGAGATTGAAAAGGTGCGAAGGAGACTTAAAACTGACTGGTTCGACCATTCTGATGCAAAAATGAGATTTTTGATACAAACTAAGTGTTTTATGCTTGAACCTTGTGTGTAATATATGTGTACTTGATTAGTTAGGGTAATGGGTCACCAACGGGGTGTCGGGTCGGTCTAGTGTGTCGGTTAAACATTTAAACACGTTTTAAAACATACTTGGTTACGATCTGGACAATCGGGGACTAGATAACCTTATGGTTATTAGTCGGAACACTTATGTGAACATTTTGATAGATCTCCGGTAGAGGGATTATCAAGGGCTAAACATCTTTACTTGTAATTGAAGAACGCTATCTAAGGTGAGTTCACGGCCCCATTTTTACTGCTTTAACTTTTGGGGGAGAAAACATGCGCTAAACGGTTTTGGTAACATATGTCATACTATGGTTTTAACTTTATATTGCTATACGATCTTTTGGAAGTCCCGGGGGAAACCATGAATGTGCGGGGATGCACAACGGGGGAAATGTGGATAGATCTATTGGGCGTGACCTGCCCCACTCGTCGGCTTGGAGGGCCGGGTGGGTGCATATTGTCTCGAACAGGAACACTATCGTGCTGAACATACGGGCTGCTTAAACAAGCTAAACATTGCTAAACGTGTCTAGTAATGGTTTCCAATCGTAGTAGTAATAAAACATACGCCTAGCTAGCGTACTTGGTAACATTGATATAGTATGGACATGGTAACATTTTGGTAACATTTTGAACAAACCCGTGAACTCACCAGCATTATATGTTGACATCTTTTTGGCATGTTTTTCTCAGGTCGCTAAGGTAGCAATGAACGGAACTTGGCGCACGGGTCTGCATTGGCGTCTAGGCATAGTTGCACGTTTTGTAATAAAAGTATTTTGAACAACTTTTGAGATGATAGCATAGTTGATTAAATGCTACTTAAACGCTTCCGCTTATTAAATTAATGGTTATGTCTATTTACGTTGTTCATATGGAGTTGTTTATTGTGATCGTTGACTTGGATCCTGGTTTGTCATGCGCCTCGCGGTAAAACCCCGCAAGTGGAAATTTGAGGGTGTGACAGGTTGCCTGTTGAATTAACACATCTAATGATGATCTATGAATGGGGTATGACTTTGGACCCTAACTAGTGCATGGCGGGGACGTTTGAGGTATTTGTTACTTGTTCGTGGTAACGTTTTGAGCAGATTTGCTTGAGGGCAAGCAAAAGGTAAGTGTGGGGAGTTTGATGTGTTGTAAAACACATGCATTTTTCCTTAGCATTTTAATAGTTTTTCGAGTCATTTATTTATTATTTTAGGGAGTTTATAGCATGGTTTTGAGTATTTGGTAATTTTATAGGTTGTATATATTTTTAGTATTTTTAGTTATTATTTATGCAATTTTTATTGATTTTAGATGTTCGGCGAAAAAGGACGTGAATTGAAGAAATAATATCAGGAACCGAACACTCGGGCTCGAGCGTTGAAGATAAAAGAAGTTTATTTTAAAGAGCTATGAAGAATTGGGCCAAGAATGATTATTAGTTGAAGAATTAAGCTAATTGGACCAAGAAAAATGAAGCCCAAATGAAGAAAACAAGCCAAGCCCAAAGCTGATTAGGCCCATGTTGCTGATTCAGTCCTCGAGCACCATGAGGAGAAGGGCTGATCTCCCCAGGGTGCGTGGGGGGCATGTCTGACGGAAATATTGGTTTTTTATTAGATTTTTGGTATTTTTCAAATGGATAACACACAACACAAACCCTAATTCGTGGAGGCAACAATAGGGACGATTTTGAGAGCTCCAAAGGAGGGTTTTGAGTATTTTGAAGAGATCCATTCATCCCGGTTAATGCTCGTACGATTAAGAACAATTCTTGAAGTGAAACTCATGAAGATGCAAGGCTAATCATCTTGCGGTTTCTCCGGGTGAACGATTTGGTTATTTTATCAATTGTTTTATGTTTGATACTTATTACTTGGATTAGATTTTGCGAACACCTTAAGGTTCTTTGCGTCTAATTGTATGTTTGACTGATCTAGACAGTTTGGTTGATTAGTATTATTGCATTATGTTATCGTATCTTGGTTTTCTTGCACTAGGATTAATTTAACTTTGCAATTAATGTTATGATAGCTGAATTGGGTTGAACAACTTAAACAAAGTCATGTCTATGTGATTTCCTAGGTAGGGTATTAACATAATTCAGTTGATAATTACCGAATCAGAAACCCGGAGTGACCGTTTTTCCATATTATTGTCTTTTATAAAACTCTATTATCACTTCGTTTGCAGCACTGCAGCACTTTTACATTAAACTTTATAAAATTACTTTAGTTAATCTTAATTTAATTAGAAATTAGTAACTTAGCACTTCCCACAAACTCCCTGAGGTTCGACAACCCTACTTCCTATACTGCAGTCAGTTGTAGCTAAGGAGTAGTTTTTATTTAGTTTTTGATTAGCACTTCGACACGCGATCAAAATGGCTCAAGATATTTTGATCGCACAAAATTGCACACAACGGCAATTTCAACTTTTATATATGTATCAATATATATTGATACATATATACGATAACATTTATATATATTGATACATAAATAAAAACTACTTCCTATACTGCAGTCAGTCCCCGGCAACGACGCCATTTTGATCGCACAAAATTGCACACAACGGTATGGTCATTTGTCTTGGTGGCTATTGCTTCTACCCATTTAGACACATAGTCCACTGCCACCAAGATGTATAAATAACCACAAGAATTTGGAAATGGTCCCATGAAGTCGATTCCCCACACATCAAAGATATCAATTACGAGAATCGGCCTCATGGGCATCTCATTCCGTTTAGATATGCTGCCCATTTGTTGACACTTGATGCACTTTTTAGCAAACTCAAATGCGTCCTTAAAAATCGTAGGCCAAAATAATCCAGACAATAACACTTTGTGTCCTGTTTTCTGTCCACTGAAATGCCCTCCACAAGCAGATGAGTGCACCAATCCCAATACACATTGGACCTCGGATTCTGGAATACATCGTCGGATTATCTGGTCAGCTCCAATCTTGAACAAATCAGGTTCATCCCAAATATACTGTTTTGCCTGAGCCTTCAAGTGAGTTCTCTTTTTCTTTGACCAATGCTCTGGGATGATACCTGCAGCCAAATAATTAACAATGTTAGCATACCATGGCGAAGTAGATACTTCGAATAGCTGCTCATCTGGAAAGGTCTCATTGATCTCAGTAGTGCCTTCAGCATCCATATGGGGCAATCTGGACAAATGATCTGCCACCACATTTTCACTACCCTTCTTATCTCTGATTTCCAAATCGAATTCCTGAAGCAGGAGCACCCAACGGATCAATCTGGGTTTCGCATGCTTTTTCTCCATCAGATAACGCACTGCGCTGTGATCTGAATACACAATCACCTTGCTTCCCCAAATGTAAGACCTGAACTTATCAAGAGCAAACACAACTGCAAGTAATTCTTTTTCAGTAGTAGTATAATTCAGCTGTGCCCCATCCAATGTCTTACTTGCATAATAAATGACTACTGGTTTTTTATCTACCCTTTGTCCCAAAACTGCCCCAATTGCATAATCACTCGCGTCACACATAATTTCAAATGGTCGTGACCAATCGGGTGCTTGCAAAATTGGGGCTTCAACCAGTTTTTCTTTCAAAGTGTTGAAAGCTTTTACACACTCTTCATCAAATACAAAAGGTTCATCTTTTAAAAGTAACTTGCAAAGCGGTTTTGTGATTGTGCTAAAACCTTTTATGAACCTTCTATAAAAACCAGCATGTCCTAGAAATGACCTAACCCCTTTAACATTTGTGGGAGGAGGTAAAGTTGAAATAGCTTTAATTTTTGCATGATCAACCTCAATCCCACGTTTTGAAATTACATGCCCTAACACCACCCCTCTTGAACCATAAAATGGGTCTTTTCCCAGCTTAAAACTAAGTTTGTTTCAATACATCGTTTCAACACCTTAGTTAACTGTTCTAAGCAAGATTCAAAGGAGGTTCCAAAAATTGAGAAGTCATCCATAAAAATTTCAAGTGAGTCCCCAACCATATCTGAAAAGATACTCATCATGCACCTCTGAAAGGTGGCTGGGGCATTACACAACCCAAATGGCATTCGCCTGAATGCAAAGGTACCATAAGGGCAGGTAAATGTGGTCTTTTGTTGGTCTTCAGGGTGGATGGCAATTTGATTATACCCTGAATAATCATCAAGAAAACAATAAAATTTCTGACCTGATAACTTCTCGATGATCTGATCAATGAACGGTAAAGGGAAGTGGTCCTTCGAGGTAGCTGCATTCAGCTTCCTGTAATCAATGCATATTCTCCACCCAGTAACAGGTCGGGTGGCAATTTCTTCCCCTTTTTCGTTCCTGACTATCTGAATCCCTGCTTTCTTGGGAACGGTCTGTGTTGGGCTTACCCAAGTGCTATCAGAGATGGGATAAATGATACCCGCATCCAGCCACTTCAGAACTTCTTTCTTCACCACTTCTCTCATGTTCGGGTTAAGCCTTCTCGGTGCATCTCTTGCCGGTTTTGCTCCCTCCTCTGTTATGATTTTATGCATCACTATTGAGGGACTTATTCCTTTCAGGTCTGCAATAGTCCACCCAATTGTAGCCCGGTGTGCAACCAAGACTTCCATCAAAGCTTTCTCCTGTTCCTCAGTCAAACCTGCAGAAATAATAACAGGAAGAGTATCATTAGCACCCACAAAAGCATATTTTAGATGTTTAGGTAGTTCTTTAAGTTCTAATTGTGGTGGTGTCTCTAATGATGGTTTCACCTTTGTGTCAATGTGATCTGGCAAACTCTCCACATGATAAGACCAGGGTGGTCTTCCTTCTCTCACTACCATTGCCTCCACCTTTGCATCCTCTTCCTCAAGTTCCTTGACTGTCTCAGAATATAACCTGCCAAACAAAGCACATTCTACCATGGACTCGTCCCCCTCATCATTAGGAATGTAAGGAGGAACACGCCCGTCAATGATGTCTGCCATAAAGCATTCATCACTAACATTGGGGTTAGAAACAATACCAAAAACACTTAACCGCATCTTACGGTTACCAAAAGTCATATCCACGGTACCTGTCCTGCAATTAATCTGAGAGTCAGAAGTAGCTAAAAATGGTCTGCCAAGAATCACAGTCGGTTGCTTGGTTTTATCAACAGAAACATAATCAAGGACCAAGAAGTCGACCGGATAATAAAACTCATTAACTTTCACAATCACATCTGACAATACTCCCCGGGGTAGTTTAGGAGTCAAATCAGCCAAAACCACAGTGGTATCAGCTTTCTTAAGTGGACCGAACTCATACTGGTCATACAAGCTCCCCGGTAGTATACTCACACTCGCTCCAAGATCCAAGAGGGCTCGTGTCATTTGAAAATCACCAACTTGAATTGAAATAATTGGTGCCCCTGGATCTTGTAATTTTTCAGGCAGAGTACCTGAAATTATTGCACTCACATCTGCTGGCATGTCAAGTTTCTTTGGAATTTTATGATTTCTTTTCTGAGTGCACATATCTTTCAAGTACTTTGCATATGCAGGAATTTGTTTAATTGCATCTAAAAGAGGAAGATTGATTTTAACTTGTTTGAAAACTTCCCACATTTCATCCGATTGTGGGCCTCTTTTATTGACTGTCTTTTTCTTACCAGGATCAATGAGAGCTGCAGGAAAAGGGATGGTATTACCCTCCACACCCTTTTCTACCACCTGGTTGGAATTATTGATCAAAACACTTTTATTTTTCTTTTTTTTCTTTTTCTAAAGCAGTGTTAGGTGTTTTGTTCAATTCAACAAATTCCTGTTCATCTTCACTATCATCACTACCCAAATCCTCCACCACACCCTCAACAAACTGTGGTGGAGTTCCCACTTTATTATCATAAACCTTACCATTGCGCAGAATACTTACCTGGTTGATTTGCACATTCCTCGTATTCCTTGAGCTTGATTGCTGGTGTTGAGGATTAATGGTGGTGTCACTTGGTAGCTTCCCTGGATCTCTCTTAGACATATCTGCAGCCAATTGCCCTACCTGCTTGGACAATGCTTCCACAGTCTTATCCCTCACTTCATTTTCTTTGCGCATTCCCTTGACCTCTTCTTGTACAGCTTTAATGGCATCGAAAATGGCACTCAGTTGATCATTACCTCCTCCTGATGTGCCTTGTTGATTTCCTCTCTGCTGCTGACCACTCTGATTATAGGTATTCTTTGAGTAACCCCCTTGATTATATCCATACTGCCTGTTCTGAGACTGTTGTTGATTTCCTCCCTGCACATTAGAACCAGAAAAGTTAGGATTTAATTGATTATTAGGATTACCATACCTGAAGTTTGGGTGGTTATTGAGCCTAGGATGATAGGTGTTGGAATTCATGTCATATTGCTTCCGTTCTCCATAAACTTGATTCACCTCTTCTGCATTCTCTAAAGGCCCTTGGCAGTCTTGGGCTAGATGCCCCAATTCCCCACAATCAGTACATACCGAAAAAGCATTAGCCGCCTTTGCCTCACTACTCTTCCCCAAATTAAGTTGAGCTACCTGTTTTGCCAAGAGTAAATTTTGCTGCTTCAATTTCTCAATTCTTTCTTCAGCCTCATAGTCTGCTGCCTTGACAGATGATGATCTCAACTTCCTACGTGATTGTGCCTGTCTCTTTGAAGTGGCACTCATCCTTTCCAAGTGTCCCCAATCCACAGCTTCAGTGTTAGTAAAGAATGTGCCATTGCTAATGGCAGTCAACCCTCTAACATCCTCTGGTGTCAGTCCATCATAAAAAGCTTTTATTAGTTCCCATGTCTGAATCCCATGATGAGGACATTTTCTCAATAACTCTTTGAATCTAGTAAAAGCCTCATGGAATGCTTCCCCCGAATTCTGCTGAAATCCTCTTATTGCATCCCGAGCCTCAGATGTTCTGCTCATGGTGTAGTACTCTTCCAAGAAAATTTGTTGCATATCCTGCCAAGTGTAAATACTACCTGGGGGTAGTGTAGAAAACCATTGCCTTGCCCTGTCCTTCAAGGTGAACTGAAACATCATCAACATTACCTGGTCCTTAGTAAACCCTGATCCTCCAATCATATTGCACACAGACTCAAATGCTGATATATGTAAGTAAGGCTCTTCAGATCTTTTTCCATAGAACTCAGGCAGATGACCCAAATATTGGGGTCTCACTTCAAATGCTCTCCCATTCCTACTAATAGGTGTGACTACAGCTGAGGAATTGGGTACAATAACCGGCCGGAAATGACTATCAACGCCCTGAACCGGTGCCCTCTGACGTATCTGTGGGACACCATCTACTAACTGTAACTCATCTCCTATCCCCATATTTCCAACATTAAATTGAGGAACCCCTTGTGGCGCTTGATTATTTCTGTATCCCTGAACACGGTTCCCCTGATTAACCCGCTGTGGTGGCTGCTGCTCATACTCCATGTCATGCCCATAATTACCATATCTCCCATCATACGGTTCCTGCTCGTCCTCTTGATCCCATTCAGACTCCCAAGTATGCACACTTCCCTCATCATATCTCTGTTGGTTCTGTTGTTGGTTGGGTGGGATAACTGCTTGTTGTGGACGAGGTTGGTTTCTTGGATTTTGTTGGTTTTGTTGTGGACGTGGGTTAGCAGCTTGAAAATACTCACCAGGTTGGAATTGTTGTTGTGGTGGTGGTGGGTTTGGAATGGGTAGGTTTGGTAGAGCAGGTGGAATAAGATCATTCGGTTGGTTGGGTATTTGGTCATTTTGGTTATCCTGATCAGCCATCTCAATAGCTGCTTCTTCAATTCTCTGAGCGACTGTTGAAGAACTTAATTGATTCTTTACTGCTGAACGAAAAACAACACGGTTTTGACGTGCTGTCTTCTCAATCTCTGGATCGAATAACAATGGAGATGCTTTGTTAGGATCTGAGTTTGATTGTTTTGATTATGTTTAACAAAATATGATAAAAGTGAAACGAATATAGAAATGAAAGTGCACCGGAATAATAAACTGTTAATCAAAACAAGAGAGTAAATGTTTTCAGATCGAATGCTTTCATTTATCTAAAAGATTACAATCATACAAATACTCCCCCTCAGCCTGATCACACAGTGATTGTTTGTCTGAGAGAATGTTTGTGTGTGTGATACAATAGAACAGTACAAGCACTGTTCTATTTATAGACAGACTCAAACCACTGATGACCTAGGCTGACGTCACCTAAGACAGTGACCTCTAACAGAATAACAAACATAAACATCTGCCTATTACAAACTACTGTTACATTGAAAGCACTGATAGTAAACTACTGTTGTAGGAAAACTCTGATGGTCTTGAATCCTCTGCTGGAGCCTAAGTGCTGTTGGCTCCAGCAGTGCTTTAGTCTTCAGTACTTGAATCAGCAGTTGTTCTTCATCAGACCTTTGGTCAGCAGTTGTTCTTCATCAGTTGTTTATTCAGCAGTCCTTTGTATCAGCAGTTGTCATAGCAGTTGTTTGGATAGAACAGTTGTTAGAGTCAGCAGTCTTTTGGGAGAAGTAAGTTGTAAAGACTGTTTATTGAAAGGATCAACTGTTAGCATATTTTGGCTTTCTAATCATCTGTTCTTCTCCAGGTCAGCAGACCCAACATGCTTTCTTGGAAAACCTAGTATGCATGCAACACAGAAGTCACCTGCACACACAAAAACAAGAAAACAAATAGAGTAGTACTGAATGAAGAAGAGAAATAAAATACGGAAACAAATAACTAAAAAGACATTTTTTTTATTTTTTATTTTTTTTAAGAAAATAAATAAACAAACTAAACTAAACTAAACACTAAGCGCACGAACTCCCCGGCAACGACGCCATTTTGATCGCGTGTCGAAGTGCTAATCAAAAAATTAAATAAAAACTACTCCTTAGCTACAACTGACTGCAGTATAGGAAGTAGGGTTGTCGAACCTCAGGGAGTTTGTGGAAAGTGTTAATAGCAATTTATTGATTAAACTAAATTAATTTTATGAAGTTGAGTTGCTGCTTGGTTGCAAAAAAAATTGATTAAAGTTTGATTAAAAACAATAATATAAAGAAAAACGGTCACTCCGGGTTTCTGATTCGGTAATTTTAAAGCTACTCCGTAATTAACCTAGCTAGGGAATCACATAGACATGATCCTGTTTAAATTGTTCAACCCAATTCAATTATCTTAACACTAAATACAAAATCAAATTATTCCTAGTGCAAGAAAACCAAGAAACGATGATATGTTGTACCAATGCGAAGAAACCAAATTGTCTAGATCAGTCAAACATACAATTGAATCCAAAAGAACTTTAAGATGTTCACAAAATTCAATCCAAATACTAGGTATAAAACAGAGTAAACTAATAAAATAAATGAATCATTCACCCGAAGAGAACCGCAAGATGATTAGCCTTGCATCTTCATGATTTTCGCTTCAAGAATTGTTCTTAATCGTACGAGCATTAACCGGGATGAATGGATCTCTTCAAAATACTCAATACCCTCCTTTGGAGCTCTCAAAATCGTCCCTATTGTTGCCTCCACGAATTAGGGTTTGTGTTGTGTGTTATCCCCTTGAAAAATACCAAAAATCTAATAAAAAACCAATATTTCCGTCAGACATGCCCCCCACGCACCCTGGGGAGATCAGCCCTTCTCCTCATGGTGCTCGAGGACTGAATCAGCAACATGGGCCTAATCAGCTTTGGGCTTGGCTTGTGGGCTTCATTTTTCTTGGTCCAATTAGCTTAATTCTTCAACTAATAATCATTCTTGGCCCAATTCTTCATAGCTCTTTAAAATAAACTTCTTTTATCTTCAACGCTCGAGCCCGAGTGTTCGGTTCCTGATATTATTTCTTCAATTCACGTCCTTTTTCGCCGAACATCTAAAATCAATAAAAATTGCATAAATAATAACTAAAAATACTAACAATATATACAACCTATAAAATTACCAAATACTCAAAACCATGCTATAAACTCCCTAAAATAATAAATAAATGACTCGAAAAACTATTAAAATGCTAAGGAAAAATGCATGTGTTTTACAACACATCATCATCACAGATCAACCCATACGATCCATCTTAGAAAGGCCAGAAGATTCAGGGAGATTGGCAAAGTGGGCCATTGGCCTAGGGGAGCACAAGATAGAGTACCTGCCAAGAAGAGCTTACAAGGGACAAGTGTTTGCTGACTTTCTTGCTGAGTTGCCCACCCTGCAGGCAGAAGAAGAAATGAATGAGGTCGAAGAACAACCTGACCTCAAGGGGAAATGGTGTCTTTTTACTGATGGAGCCTCAAGTGTAGAAGGTTCCGGGGCTGGTCTTGTCATCAAGGACCCCCATGGAACCGAGTACACTTATGCCCTCCGTCTGGACTTCCCCTGCACTAACAACGTTGCTGAATATGAGGCCCTCCTGGCCGGGTTAAGATTGGCAAAAAGAATGAAGGTGCAAGAGCTAAAAGTCTTCGTTGATTCGAATTTGGTGGTCAAACAAGTAAATGGAGGATACACAGCCAAAGAGCCCTCAATGATTAGGTATAAAGACAAGGTCAAAGAGTTCATCAAGGAATTCAAAGTCTTCACACTAGAGCAGGTGTCAAGGACCAAGAACAAGCAGGCGGATGCCCTCAGCAAGCTGGCCTCCTTGACGTTTGCTCACCTAACCAAGAAGGTCCTAGTCGAGGTGCTGAAAGAACCATCCATTGATGACAAGGAAGTACAAGATGTTGTCACCGAAACAGACTCCACATGGATGACGCCCATTATGTCCTACTTGAAGGAAGGGAAACTACCAGAAAATGAACAAGAAGCTAAGCGGTTGGTTATAAAGGCAAGGCAATATGTAATCGAAGACGACAAGCTCTACATGAAGGGATACTTGGCACCCCTACTGAGGTGTGTGGGCCCCAATCAGAGTAACTACCTCATCAGGGAGGTACATGAGGGTATATGTGGCATGCATGCCGGGCCTCGCTCCGTGGTATCAAAGCTCATGAACTTGGGCTATTATTGGCCCACCATGCACAAGGATACCTTTGAGACAATCCGAAGATGTGAAGCTTGTCAGCTGCAAACACCGGTGAAAACCAACCCCAAGCATGACCTTGTTCCCATCATCTCGGCATGGCCCTTCTACAAATGGGGAATGGACATTGTGGGTCCCTTCCCACAAGCTCCAGGAAAGTTGAAGTTCCTCCTTGTAGCTATCGACTATTTCACCAAATGGCCAGAGGTCAGGCCGTTGGCTACCATCTCAGGGAAACATGTGATAACTTTCGTATGGGAACAAATAGTCTGCAGATATGGGCTACCAGGGGAGATGGTGACAGACAATGGGAAGCAGTTTGCCAACAAACCCTTCAGCAGCTGGTGCTCCGAGCTGGGAATCAAGCAAATCTTCAGCTCAGTAGCCTACCCCCAGTCCAATGGACAAGTCAAGCGCATGAACAGAAGCATTGTCGAAGGTATTAAAGCAAGGCTAGGAAGATGTGGCAAGAAGTGGGTTGATGAACTCCCGAGCGTCCTTTGGGCTATCAGGACCATGGAAAAGACAAGCCACCAAAGGACACCGTATAGCCTTGTCTTTGGAAGCGAAGCTGTCATACCAGCTGAGATAGGGGTAAGCTCAGGAAGGTTTGCCCGTCAAAACGCTCAACACAACCAAAAGGAGGTCCTGCTCAACGTAGACCTCCTCGAAGAGTCAAGGGACCAAGCCTCTATCAGGGAGGCCAGATACAAAAAGAAGCTTGAAGCCTACTACAACACAAGGGTGCGGAAAGAGGCCTTCAGGACAGGAGACCTCGTGTTAAGGTGTAATGAAGTCAGCCGGCAGCAAAACGTAGGCAAGCTAGGTCCCCGATGGGAGGGTCCTTATGTTGTCAAGGAAGCACACAAAGGGGGATCCTACAAGCTAGCTGACCCCAATGGTAAAATGATCCCAAGGCATTGGAGTGACAAACACTTGAAACGTTTCTATGTTTAATAGTTGTAACGTCTCTTTGTATTACAAAAATCATGATTAAGGAATGAACTATGTTTCAAATTATTAACTTGTCGCTTATCTTATCAAAGGGTGAGCCCCTCCTAACTAGGCTCCATGGGATCTGGCGCTATACCTACCCATGAAACGGGGATGAGCTCCCAGGCCACAACTGCTCAACAGGTAACAAGGCTAAGTAACCTTCCTGTATACAGGGTGAGTCCCTAATACAATCCACGACTCCATGGGACAAGTCCTTGGAAGGAATATCTAAACCCATGAAAGAGGGCGAGCTCCTCACACCAAGACATCTCTCACATGTTCACAATGCACGAAAACGAACATATCACTGAAAAACCGTTTTTAAAAAAGGGTTGAACATAAACAAACAAGCTGATAGGGTAAGCATTGCATCGGTTCCTTAGCTAAGTATCCTAAGTTGGGTGACTGCAGCATCCACCTCAAGGAGAAATGTTAAAGAAATTGCAAACACTATAAACGACAAGTAATAGAGTCAAGACAACAAAACATTAAACATAACTAAGGCATCACCCCTAGAGGGGGAGCATTCCATTAAAAAACAAACATAAAACGCCCCAAGGGCTAAGTACAGCAGAGTCTGATTACAAAAGACATTCTAAAAACTTAAAAAGTCTAAAACAAGGCTGGATCATGGAGTAGCAGAGTCTTCGGCTTCATTGGTGGCATCATCCTCACCGGTGGAAGCCAAGGCTTGGTTACCAACATCATCGTAAAGGCCATCAGTGTCAAGACCTGCAAATGGATCATCTTCGCTGGAAGGAGGGATAGACTCAACATCCAGAGCTTGAAGGGGGGAAGGACTCTCAAATACCTGCTCCAGATTAGGAACCTTTGAAGAACCAGCAGGTTTTGCACGTTTAGGACTACCCTCCCCACCGTCAGCTCCATCCAACATGATCATGAGAGGCCTCTTTGACACACAGGAGCTAAACACTTGATTGGCCACATCCTTTTTCAAACCCTCTGGCTCCAAATCTTGCAGGAAGGAGAGAGGCTGCTCAGAAGCCTTGGCGATGGCAGAGATATAAGGATAGGTGGCAAGCTCCATTGCCTTCACGGCATTCACAAACTCTTCACCAGATGAAGGCTTAAAGGACGGCAGCTCCTCAAGCCCCTGACCCTCCTGAGCCGCTTTGAAACCAGCTTGAATCCCTCCATGGCGACCAAAAGATATGGCTTTTGCATAAATATCCGCCAGAGGAGCATTAAACTCTTGAGAGTGCAGGAGGTTGGTAACAAAACGGGCTACGCCCTTGGAGATTAGCCACTCCCTTTCTTCAGGTAAACGGTCCACCTGGACCCGGAGCTCCGTTCCCACCTTCTCCATCGCAGCCAGCTCCTGTTTAACTGCCTCCCGTGCCAGAGCCAACCCTTCCCTCTCCTCAGCAACTTTCGCTTTCTCATCGTTCAGACCTTTGAACATCTTCTCAAACTTCTCCTTCTCCAAGCCAAGTTGGGTCCTAGACACAGCCAATTCATGGACCAAATCTTTCTCCCGAGCAGCAAACCTTGTCAGTTCTTCCTTCGCCTTCACCAACTCAGCCTCATGCTCTTCATAAAATTCCTCCACTTGTTCTCTTCTCGCCATCAATTCTCCCCACCTTGCCATGCCATCGGGGAACAAAGACATAAACTGCCCGAAGTGATAATACATTTTCTTCATAACATCCTTGTCCATCCATTCTTTGTGAAGCTCTCTTTCGGCATCAGGGACACAATGGTCAATCAGATCACGACAAACAGAAGCCTTCTTCAACAGATCAATAGCTTTAATATCCTAGTCCGGCACAAACACTCCTTCACAAGGCTCCCTCTGGGCAGGAACGTCGGAAACATCATCGACAACAGCTTTAGAACTCTCACCTCCTTCGGTTCGCAACAATTTCGGACTAGCACCGTTGACAACAACATCCTTGGGTTTCTTGAAGACAACGTCGTCTTTCTTTGGGGAGGACAATGTGAGCTTGCCTTTCCCTGGGGCAGGAGTATACCCCAAGGCAGTAGATATCAAAGAAGAATCCTCGTCTTCATCTCCAAAGACCAATGGAACAGCAGAAGAGCTCCCCTGACCCAAGGAAGCAGTCTGAAGTCGCTTACTGGAGCGATGAACGGTAACAGACTTCTCCCCTGATGGTTGCACAACAGTAACAGATGACGTAACCACACTTGTATACTCCCCCTTGAAACGGACATGCTCAGTTTTCACCACCACATTCTTACGCTCAACAACATTCCGAACCTTGAACTTCACATCAACAATGTCATCTAGAGCCAGGAAGTCCAGAGTACTCATCTCTGCAAAAAGAAAAATGGTTAGATAACACAAAAATAAGAAGGATGCCAAAGAGGAGCCAGGGAGACACCTACCCTTCCCACCATGATATATCACCGGGTCAGTCCCAGGATCATCCCAGTTAACACTCAGGCCTACCATCACCAGGAAGTCCTCAGGGAAGGTACGGAGACGAGTAGGAAAACTACGGAGCTTCTCCAACAATACTTGGTCAAGAGTGTCAGGATCAGGTTCCTTCTCGTTTAAAGGAGCATCCGAAGACCTCCGAGGAGTTTTAAAGGGTAGAAAATCAGAGTTCAAGAAAAAGAACTTGTCTTTCCAAGAAGAAACAAGCCCAATAACACTAGAAATGAGGGCTGGTTCACATTGAGTCTTCTCAATAGTAAATCAATTCCCATTTTTAGCCAACTGATATACGTTAATTTACACATATAAAAGTCCCCGTTTAACTCCTATTTTCAGACGTTTTTGACCTTATACACAGGAATTGGTGCTTATTTTGGTATCTTTGTAGTTTCAGGTCTTAAACAATGTCCCGGAAGCAGAACTGAAGGAAAAACGCAGTTTTCGGCGCGCAAACAGGACCCCAGGTCCTGTGAGCGGCCGCTCGGAGGCTTCGAGCGGCCGCTCGCTCTCCCAGATATTTACAGAAACGTTCTAGAAGGCCTACGTCAGCAAACGAACAACTGGGCCACTTGTCTGAAAAGTGAGCGGCCGCTCACAGGCTCCGAGCGGCCGCTCACAGGCTCTGTTCTTCTATAAATTTACCATTCAGCCCACTGATCGTGCATTGGATCTTTGGGGGGCGATTTCTGGCGATTTTCGGGGCTAACGAAGTGCTGCATAGGCGTGGAACAAGCTCGGGAATCCATCCGATCCATCCTTCATCATCCAATCCATCTCTTTAGCAATCTTATGGTTTGATCCTTTAAGCTTTCTTAGATCCAAATCTGATTTTGTTTGCTACATTGATGTTATTTTAGTTAATCGTACCCCTACGGGCAAGAACATTAGTATTAGTTAGTAGTTAAAACAATCATTTGCGTGAAATCAAGTTTTGTATAAATTTGGCGTTTTTCATGTTTGAATCTTGATGATCATAATGCAACCTTGTTTCGTTGTTGATAGATTTGTAGTTGTGTTCGGATGACTTTGATGATTATCGATGTGTTAGGCGGATTACTTGTTGAGAAAACCGTCCGTTTAATCGTCCGGTAGTAAACTAGTTAACTTGTTAATAAAGCTTACACCATGAAACTGTAACCGGGTATTGGTTTGGTTAAAGTCACTCGGATAATGATTATAAATGTTTACCGGCACGTAAAAGAGTTTAAAAAGCTTAATGGTGTTGTTACTAATCTTTGACACGGTTAATGATCTTTGCTAGTTATTTTGGTAGAAATAGCGATCTTAGTAGATTTGTGTTCAAAGTTAGTAAAATGGAATAGGTTGTGAAATGCTCTACTTTATGCTAGTCTCGGTGGTCGTATTGTGTATTCGATATTGCTTTCCTTTGCTAGTGCGGTTGAGGACTCCCGAAAGGTGATACTAACCCTTCTTTAAAGATTCACATGAGATCATATCAGCTGCGCGCTAATGAACGACTTGAGGTGGCTAACGTGTGTATTCGTGTTAGCTTTCCATATAGTTGTCATGTTAGGATGCCCGAAAGGGACACTAACTGTCGGAAAATGGGAATGTTGATCACGCCTTTATTTCTTATATAGATGACATGCTAGGATTGGCGTATTATAGCTTATATAGTTATATTTTCTATTTGGAGTCGTAGTTAAGTTATTTACATGTTTTAGAATTAATTTAGTCTTAAACAAAACTCAAACTTTTCTTTTCCTACTGGTAAATCGGGGACAGAGTTTTAGTACAATTGCTCCGCGCGCGTCCATGGATCGATATCTGGTTCTTATCTGAACGTTACTACATATATGACAGGGTACACTTGCCCTATTGTGTGTGTTTTAATATTAAGGTCTAAACCATTTTTATAAATATTAAAGCAAAACGTGTGTTAAAATCCGAGTCAACTTTTTACTAGTGTACATGCTTGTGAATACTTGTTTATACTTCTTTGATTCGTTATTTCATTCATTAATTTGCATATATGATTATTTGAATTTTTATTAGATTTATCTGTCTGTTGATATATTGGATTAATTTTAGATTGGTTGATAGGTTGCATATAGATTCGTTCATTTATCTGCTTATAGGATTGTTTGATTTGATTTTTCGTTCATTAGGATGTTGATAGATTTAATTTATTGAATATTGGATTAATTGGTTTGTCTATAAATTTGATTTGTTCGTTATTTGATTAATTAGATTTATTTGTTCGTATTCGGACTAATTATTAATTTCATTCTTTGTATAGTTTTAGGCTTAGTCTGCTTATTTCTGTTCATTTTATTGATTCTATTTGTTTATATTTGATTTTTGTGAATATATTTGCTTTCCGTTATTTTCGCATGAATTTATTGATTCTTTATTTCATTTATTTATTTTTCTGTCTTTTATCGCCTTTTTTGGGTTTGTCATATATTCGCCTGTTGCAACTGTATCATTCTTACATGCAGGTTGATGTCCACAAACCCTGGGTCTTCTGGTGATCATTCTGACGAGGAGCGAAGGCGCCTGAGGAGAAGCGAGTGGATTAGACTTCATAAATTGCGTCTTGTTTCTGATATTCTTATTTCTGCTCCTACTGTTGAGGTCCCAATTGAGGAGGCGAGGCACGATCTGGCCGACGACAACGGGTCGGACGCCCACAGCGACATTATCATGGTGGATGACGACATTCCGCTGAATGATAGTGGTCGTCCAGGAGGAGATGGACTCGCGCCGAGTATTGTCCGTCCGGCTATTTTGGCGGACCATTTCGAGATCAAATCTAGTATCGTGAATATGATACAAAACTCGGTGCAATTCGGTGGACTGGAGCACGAGGATCCAGGCCGACATATTGCTGCATTCTTAGAGGTTTTAGCCACCTTTAAGATGACGGGCATCTCCGATGATGCTATCCGTCTCCGACTCTTCCCATTCTCACTGCGGGACAAAGCCCGGACTTGGCTTCTGTCACAACCCGCAGGGTCGATCACGACTTGGGCAGAGTTGTCACAACAATTCATGCAGCAGTATTTTCCTCCTGAAAAGACACAAAAACTGAGGAATCGCATCATGACTTTTCGTCAGGATGACGATGAATCATTGTATACGGCCTGGGAAAGGTTTAAAGACCTACTCTTGAGTTGCCCGCACCATGAGCTTTCGAAAAGGCATTTGGTGCAAACTTTTTATCAGGGACTCGGGTATGCGTCTCAGGAACGCCTTGATGTATACGCTGGGGGAGACATCGGAACAAAGTCTCCTAGGGAAGCGTGGAGCATTATTGAGAAGGCGTCCCTAAAATCTAAATCCCGGCAGAATGATAGATCTAGGTCTTCATCTGCCAAGGCTGGTGTGCATGCCGTGGATAACTATACGGCGATTTCGGCACAGATAGCGGCTCTGGCTACGAGATTCGATAACTCTCAGCAACA
Source organism: Ambrosia trifida (assembly GCA_028751855.1). Lineage (NCBI taxonomy): Eukaryota > Viridiplantae > Streptophyta > Magnoliopsida > Asterales > Asteraceae > Ambrosia > Ambrosia trifida. The sequence goes on along the minus strand of CM054128.1, from coordinate 54,456,565 downwards.
CGTAGCGCAGTCTGATTGTTTGTGTGTGGAGTGCGGGGTATCTCACGAGCCTGGCTCGTGTCCTCAGGGGGTGATGTATACAGGCCACGAGGAAGTGGACTACATGGGTAATCAAACGAGACCCCAGAATAACCCTTACAGCAACACTTATAATCCGGGTTGGAGAAATCACCCGAACTTCGGGTGGAGATCTGGTACTTCGAACCAGAACCCTCTCGGATTCCAGCAGAGAGCCGCCGCACCACAACCGTCCTACCAGTCCCAATAGCCTTACCAGCCCAACCAACAGCCATACCAGGCTCGTGGTTAATCGTCCCAGCAGAGACCAAACCAATACCAGAACCAGGGCGCCGGGAGCAGCTCCCAGCAGCACGCCCCTCATGGTATGTCTAAGCTGGAGGAAATGATGTCTCAGCTCCTTACCAACACCTCTAATACAAATCAGATCGCTGAGCAGCACTACCAGCAGCATGAGGAGCGCTTTACGAATTATGAGGGAGAGATGAGGGGCCAAAAGGCGTCGATGCAGACCATAGAGAACCAGGTTGGCCAGATGGCAAAGATGATGTCTGAGAGACAGCAGGGTGGTCTCCCAGGCAACACCGAGCCTAATCCAAGGGGGCATGTTAATGCCATAATGACGAGGAGTGGTAAAACCACGGGACCTGACACATCGGGCTCACCACCGATCACTGAGACGGTCCAGACTGAGTCTTCGGACGAGGTGCACGCTAGGCGAGTCCCAGCAAGTACAGCACAGTTGCCGAAGCCAGTCACTGACTACACTCCTCCTGTTCCATATCCTGGTAGACTTAGGAAGCAGAAAGACGAGGCGCAATACGGGAAATTTCTCGAGCTGTTCAAGCAGCTACATATAAACATCCCGTTTGTAGAGGCCTTGGCCCAGATGCCTAAGTATGCGAAATTTCTGAAGGACATCCTCACAAACAAGCAAAAACTTGAGGACCTGTCCTGCGTTCTGTTGAACGAGAACTGCTCTGCTATTCTGCAGAATAGACTGCCCATGAAGATGGGAGATCCTGGTAGCTTTACCATCCCTTGTCTGATAGGTGATATGACTGTCAGTAATGCACTCGCAGACTTGGGGGCCAGCATAAACCTTATGCCTTATAAGGTTTTCGAGAAGTTGGATCTGGGTGAACCTTCACCCACCAGGATGAGTATTCGCCTCGCTGATCGTTCGATCAAGTATCCACGGGGGTTTGTAGAAAATATGCTTGTCAAGATTGACAAATTTGTTTTCCCTGTGGACTTTGTTATCCCAGATATGGATGAGGACTCTAAAGTCCCTTTGATTCTCGGACGTCCTTTCCTTAACACGGCAAGGACGATTGTTGACGTGGCTGCGGGCCAGATCACACTCCGAGTCAATGATGAGCACGTGACTTTTGACATTCAGAGGTCGATGCGCCATCCTGAGAGCCAAGATGATACACTATACTATCTCGATATAGTAGACCAGTGTGTCAGCTCTCATGTCAGAGGTGCTTGGGAGAGAGATGTTCCGGACACACATCTGTTGTGTGGGAGCCTAGATGGCATTATGCAGGAGGGCCATAGAGATGAGCAGCCGGTCTATCAGATCGGTGATGATGGTTCCCAAAGTCCGGAGAGTTTTGTGGAAATTGAGCGAGAGGAAGAGGAAAAGGCGAAGCCGTCTGTTGAGGACCCACCGTCTCTAGAGCTGAAGGAGCTCCCACCGCATCTCGAGTATGCATTTCTGGATGAGGAGGGGCGTCTACCGGTGATCATATCGTCTTCATTGTCTGTAGAAGAAAAGAGCGAGTTGTTGAGGGTTTTAAAACTTCATAAACGGGCAATTTCCTGGAAGATCATGGTCATCAAGGGGATTAATCCCTCATTCTGTACTCATAAAATTTTGATGGAGGATGTCCATAAGCCTTGTGCGCAGCACCAAAGGCGTCTGAACCCGAACATGCAAGAGGTTGTTAAATCCGAGGTAATTAAACTGCTTGATGCTGAATTGATATATCCCATCTCGGACTCTGTTTGGGTTAGTCTTGTGCACGTCGTGCCCAAGAAGGGTGGCATGACGGTGGTCACAAATGATAGGAATGAGTTGATTCCTACGAGGACCGTCACGGGGTGGAGAGTTTGCATTGACTATCGCAAGCTCAATGACGCCACCCGCAAGGATCACTTCCCGCTTCCATTCATCGATCAGATGTTGGAACGACTGTCGGGGAAGTTGTATTACTGTTTCCTTGATGGTTTCTCGGGGTATTTTTAAATCCCTATCGATCCTGTGGACCAGGATAAGACGACCTTCACATGCCCTTTTGGCACATTCGCCTACCGGCGTATGTCATTTGGGCTGTGCAATGCGCTGGCAACCTTCCAGCGTTGCATGATTGCAATTTTTCACGACATGATCGAGGACTCCATGGAGGTGTTCATGGATGATTTTTCAGTCTTTGGGAGTTCTTTCGATCAATGTCTTGGGAATCTGGAGCGGCAGCTGCAGAGGTGTGAAGAGACCAGTCATGTGCTGAATTGGGAGAAATGCCACTTCATGGTAAAGGAAGGAATAGTCCTCGGGCACAAGGTCTCTCAAAATGGGTTGGAGGTTGATCCTGCCAAAGTAGATATCATTTCTAGGCTCCCTCCGCCCTCCTCTGTTAGAACTATCCGCAGTTTTCTGGGTCATGCGGGTTTTTACAGGCGATTTATCAAAGACTTTTCAAAAATCGCCCGTCTGATGACCCGATTGTTGGAAAAGGATGCACCGTTTCTTTTTGGTGCAGAGTGTGTGAAGGCATTTGGCCTTCTGAAGCGTTTGCTTGTTGAGGCCCCTATATTGGTAGCACCCGACTGGGGACTGCCATTCGAGATCATGTGCGACGCGAGTGACTTCGCGATAGGGGCGGTCTTGGGACAGCAGAAGGATAAGCACTTCCACCCGATCTACTACGCTAGTAAGACTCTTCATGATGCTCAGGAGCATTATACCACTACTGAGAAAGAGCTTCTAGCTGTAGTGTTTGCATTCGACAAGTTTAGATCGTATTTAGTGTTGTCGAAGACCATTGTCTATACGGACCATGCAGCGATCCGATACCTATTCAGCAAACAGGACGCGAAACCGCTCCTGATTAGGTGGATCTTGCTGCTGCAAGAGTTCGATATAGAGATTCAGGACAAGAAGGGTGCCCTGAATGTTGCCGCTGATCATCTGTCCAGACTCGAGCATGATGATGCCGAGAACTGCGCGTGGGATACCATTAACGACAATTTTCCCCACGAGTTCTTGATGAGCGTCGAGTCGGTGGAAGATGTATCGCCATGGTTCGCGGATTTTGCGAACTACCTCGCGTGCGGGATCCTCATCAAAGGATTGTCGCACTAGCAAAAGAGGAAGTTCTTCGCGGACCTCAAGCATTACTTCTGGGACGACCCATTTTTGTTCCGGGTCGGGGCGGATCAGCTGATTCGCCGTTGCGTGTTCGGGGTTGAGGCGGCGCAAATCTTGCGCGACTGTCACGAGGAGCCTACCGGAGGTCACCACGGAGCGAATTACACTGCCAAAAAAGTGTTAGACTCCGGGTTTTATTGGCCCACACTTTCCGTGACGCTCAGATACTGGTCGGTGCATGTGATTCGTGCCAGAGGGCGACGAACATATCGGCACGCGACCAAATGCCGCAAAATCCAATCCAAGTCTGTGAGGTCTTTGACATTTGGAGCATAGACTTCATGGGACCATTCCCCTCCTCACGGGGTAATAAATACATACTCGTGGTGGTTGACTATGTGTCAAAGTGGGTGGAGGCGCAAGCCTTACCCACAAATGATGCCCGAGTAGTCGTGAGGTTTGTTAGAGGCTTGTTCTCGCGGTTTGGTGCCCCGAAGGCACTAATTAGTGACCGTGGCACGCATTTCTGCAATGCGCAGCTTGATCGCGCGTTAGCACGTTATGGCGTCCAACACAGGTTATCCACCCCGTATCATCCACAGACAAGTGGACAGGTGGAGGTCACGAACCGTGGATTGAAGCGAATCCTTGAGCGGTCGGTTAATCAAAACCGCAAGGATTGGGCTGACAAGCTTGATGACGCGTTGTGGGCCTTTAGAACTGCCTACAAGACGCCTATTGGGACGACTCCCTTTCGGCTAGTCTATGGCAAAGCGTGTCATCTCCCTGTCGAGTTGGAACATAGGGCATTCTGGGCTCTTAAAATGGCGAATTTGGATCTTAAGACCGGCGGTGAGACCCGTTTCTTACAGATTCACGAGCTGGAGGAGCTTAGGCAGCAGGTCTATGAGAGCTCGATATTATATAAAGAGCGCACAAAGAGACTGCACGACAGTCGCCTGAAAAGCCAGAAATATTTTCAGGTAGGCGATTTAGTTTTGCTTTATAATTCTCGCCTGCGCCTCTTTCCTGAAAAGTTGAAATCCCGCTGGATAGGACCGTACACTGTTAAGGAGATATATCCATACGGTGCTGTCTCGATCGCAAATTCTGTGGGTTTGACTTTCAAAGTCAACGGTCATCGCCTAAAAGTCTATGTTGAAGGACCGGTTGACCAAACCGTAGATGAAATCGATCTCTACGACCCACACGCCTCATAAAGTGTGGGGAAGTAAGTATAGCTAGCGACTCGTTAATAAATATAGCACGGCGTGTATGGGCGCGCCAAATTGTATATAGGTTCATAACTTAGTATAGTTTTATAGTTAACTTGTTTTTAATTTTAACTTGTTCTTTGTAGTTTGTTTTTAGTCTTTGCAGGTTCGATTCGCGCCTTATGAAGATGTGGAAAGTCGCTTCACAACAGAGGTAAAGTACTAAGAAGCGTCTTAAAACAGGTATGTTGGTTGTTTGGGTCAAAACGGACAAGTACAGGCGTCTTTTGGTGAAAAACTGCAGCAAAATTGCACGCGCAGACACTTTGAGCGGCTGCTCGGAGGCTCCGAGCGGCCCGCTCCAAACGCCCAGTTCTGTTCAAAATATATATATATATATATATATATATATGAGCGAGCGGCCGCTCAATGTGAGCGAGCGACCGCTCAAAGGTCTCTGCACATGTTTTTCAAGGGCAAAAGTGGTATTTCACAATTAAAACTCATAAACTAACCCTACAAAACATCTAAGCGGCCGCTCATACTCATTTTGACCCAATTCTTCAACTTTTTGCTCTAAACAAACACCCACATACAAACCCTTCAATCCCATTTCAAATCTTCAAGAAAAAGGTATGAATCACTACTTTTCTTGCATTTTCTCTTGTTCTAGTGTAGATTAGTTTAAATTTCTGCAATGTTTTCATGATTTTAGGGTCCTTTCATAATGTTTAATAAACCCTAAATGTACATTGATGGATTGTATGCTTGGTTAGTATAGTTTAGAGTATGGTGTTGTCCAAATCTTTGAGTTTTTGAGATTTTCTTCATAATGTTTAATTAAATTCCGAAATTTTTTAAATATTTGGGTCAATTTTCTTAGCCTTATATTTAATATACTTTAGAATGTTTGTAGTTTAATTTGATTTTTGTGTTGTATGCTAGTATATATCTTAATGTAGTTAGGTTTGTTGTTGAATTTTGGGGACCTTTCATAATTGTTCAATCAATCCCCAAATTCATCATGGTTAGGTTATGTAATTGTATTGTTTTCTTAATTTTTGGGGATTCTTCATAATGTTTAACAAATCCCCAAATTTTAAGGATTCTAGTTATTAGATTGTAGTTTAGAGTTGGGATATTCATGAGTTTTGGGGCGTTCTTCATAACTAAACAAACGCGCCCCAAATTCGATGATTATGCCATAAATATTTGGGCTTTAAACACCTTGCGCTAAATGACTTAAAGTTAAGTTGATTTGCAAAGTGAAGGGCGCGTAGGTGTTAAAATCCCAAATTCACTTTAAAACTTCATAATTGCGCAAGTTCGGCCATTCAAGCGCCAAAGTTAATAATTTTTCAAAAATCAAGTGCTTGAATGGCCGCTTTTGGAGTGCATTTGGCTAAAACACTGAAAACCGGGAAAACACCAGTGCACAGGATCGAAAAACAGGGCTGCAAAACAAATTTTGGCGCGCAGGGTCCTATGAGCGGCCGCTCAATGCTTCTGTGAAGAAATTTTATTTTTTGTTTTGGCGTGTTTTGGGTCCGGGTCCTATTCCTTTGATTAAAACTGACATATTTAAGCATTTTGATGCAGATGGTGCACCGCTTTTTGAGATTTGACCCGACAAACCCGAAAGAACGCGGGTGTCTAGAGAAGTTTGAAGAGCTAAATGCGCGAAGGGATATGATTGCCACTCCGCGTAGGCTTTGTTGGGATACTCTAGCAGAGGTAAATCAAGAGGAGCGGCTAAGGGAATGGATGGACCAACCACTAGAGAACCTGCTTTCAATAAACGAACCGGTCTTCATGGAGATAACTCTTGAATTCTTCTCCACCTTGACCTATCGAAGGCCAACAAAGCATCTAGAACGGAACATTCAAGCAAACGGGATACATGGGTTGCAGTTTCGCCTTGGTGGCATCTGGCGCGACATTTCAGTCGCGGAGCTGGGTCACCACTTAGGGATTTATACCGAGGAAGAGATCTACGATGATAGCTTCAATGAAGCTATGTATGGCTTCCCCGACGACAACCAATTGCGAAACAATTTTTGGGCTCAACTGACGGGGCTTCAAGAATACAACCCCCAAGGGTCAAAAGCGACTAAGATTATTGACCCATTGCTCCGGGTATTCCAAAAGGTTCTCTGTGGAACGGTGGCTGCAAAGAAAGAAAGTTCCACCAACTGCCCCACTCCAGATTTATTATTCTTGTACGCCCTGGTAAGTGACCAACCGGTTAACTTAGCTGCATTACTAGCTTCTTTTCTTACTACAGTAGCAGGGGGGAAACCGGGCAGTATGATTTATGGTGGAGAATATGTGACGACGCTTGCTAGATCAATGGGTGTCCTTAAGGCAGCAAGGAACACCCTTACTCGGGTTAGAGGAGGATCCTATGTCGACCTAGATACACTCAGACACATGGGGATCCTCCATGAGTATGAAGATGGGACGTGCCGGTTAAAAGGGCACAATAATGTGATCTGGGACCCACTTCCACCACCACAGCAGCAGCAGCCACCACAACAGCAGCAGTCACCAGTACAGCTGCCACATAAGCAGCAGCCACATGAGCAGCAGCCACACCAGCAGGAGCCTCTACTGCCTCACCAGCAGCAGTATTACTACCAGCATCGTCAAGACTTCTATGATGAGTTTGGCGCGTTCAGAACAGAAACGCGCGACACCCTATACCAGCATGGCGAGTCCCTACAGCATCAGGGGGCGACCCTCGACTACCTTGTCTCTGAATTTCATGCTTGTTTCCCAAACCATTTTGGGAATCCCCCACAGAGGGGACATCCGGGGGACAAGCGGAGACGAGGTGGTGATGCAGCGGGATCATCAGGGACTTGCCATGATGATGAGGGTTGAGGAATTGCTGGTAAGTTGGTACTATTTTATTTGTCTTATTCCTGTTGGTACTATATATGGGTGCGAGCACCCATGGATTTGTTTTATTTTTTGTACTTGAACTATTTACTTTTCCGCATTTTAATTTTCAGTAATGTTTGGTTTGTTTAAATAAATGTGACGATGAATAGGTGTATTTGATGAGTTTGTTTTTTGTCAAGAATGTTGATGTTGCAGGGAACTGGCGAGCACCGTTATCGGGGCTCATGCTGTCCATTTACCCGGGCGTTTCTTCGACACCAGGGGAGTATTATTCTCCTTTTTCCCACTATAGATAGCTAATTCATAAACGCTTTCTATTGTCACATTGGGGACAATGTGAAGTTCAAGTGTGGGGAGGGATTATAATCGTGTTTGTCCTCTTGTATATATATATATATATATGTTAAAAAAAAACAAAAAAAACCTTTAAAAGTACATATATGTATATATTCTCATATAAACATCAAGCCTAACTAAATTTTGATAAAGATAACTCGAGGCGCGACAAACAGATGAGATACGAGCGTGTTATATTCGTACACTTGCACCCATTTCCTTCCGGTTACGTGAGCGTTTGAGCCTTAGAATAGATTACATTTCTTTGACATGCTTGCGAGTGAGCCGGATGTTTTGTGCCATTTAGAACTTGTCACTAGTATACTTGTTTAGACCAGATACGTGTGAGATTGTACGAACATGATTGAGGCATTTAGGATACCCTTTTGATTTAGCCTTTTCTTTTCGTTCTATCTGTTTCCCGCACCCATATATTATCCACTAGTTAACCATGTTGAACCTAATCCCGTGTTTTTTCTTATTTACCACACCATTTCACCACTAAACCAAATAGCCTTTTTCTTTTAAACCTTTTTGTGTAAAAGCTCGGTTTAGGTTATTGTTTGACTAGTTTTTACTTTGTAAATAGTTCGTTTCGGGTTTATATATTTAGAACCCGTTTCTTGATTATATTTCAGTTTCAGTTTAGTATATATATATATATATATATATATATATATATATCATAGATATATATTATAAAAAAAAAATCCAGAAAAAGAGAACACCCTAAAATAGGGTGAATTAGCAGTATTCGAGCAGTTTTTAGAGCTTTAAAGTTAAGAATTATAAGTTAGCTCGATTTAAAATAAAAATCGCCTATATTCGCGTTTGTTTTGTACAGTTGTATTAGTTGATATTATTTAGACATAACCGTCGGGTTTTAGCCGATTTGTCACTTTAAATATCCATTCCGCACCCTTACCTTTGCCTAACATTACAACCCGTAAAAGACCTCTTGATTTGTGCTTTTTCACATGATTAGTTGGTGAAGACTAGATCTTTTGACAAGCTTATGATATTGCACGATTCATTGTCTTGGCAATGGAGCGATTTACACATACACATTACACGTATGTATCATAAATAAAACCGAGTGTGTGTGAACATTGTGAGTCGTGTACGGGTTAGCGTGCTTGTAGATCGGAAGTGAGTCGTTGCTTTTTAGTTATCTTATCACCTGTTTATATATCTTTGTTGGCTTGTCTATTATCGTTTGTACAGGCTATATTTTTCCCTTGTTGTCACTTGGCGAGTTTTTCGTTTATTTTCTGTTTAAGTGTTTGCTTGAGGACAAGCAAAGTTCAAGTGTGGGGAGGTTTGATATACGTTAATTTACACATATAAAGTCCCCGTTTAAATCCCATTTTCAGACGTTTTTGACCTTATACACAGGAATTGGTGCTTATTTTGGTATCTTTGTAGTTTCAGGTCTTAAACGATGTCCCGGAAGCAGAACTGAAGGAAAAACGTAGTTTTCGGCGCGCAAACAGGACCCCAGGTCCTGTGAGCGGCCGCTCGGAGGCTCCGAGCGGCCGCTCGCTCTCCCAGATATTTACAGAAACGTTCTAGAAGGCCTACGTCAGCAAACGAACAACTGGGCCACTTGTCTAAAAAGTGAGCGGCCGCTGACAGGCTCTGTTCTTCTATAAATTTACCATTCAGCCCACTGATCGTGCATTGGATCTTTGGGGGGCGATTTCTAGCGATTTTCGGGGCTAACGAAGTGCTGCATAGGCGTGGAACAAGCTCGGGAATCCATCCGATCCATCCTTCATCATCCAATCCATCTCTTTAGCAATCTTATGGTTTGATCCTTTAAGCTTTCTTAGATCCAAATCTGATTTTGTTTGCTACATTGATGTTATTTTAGTTAATCGTACGCCTACGGGCAAGAACATTAGTATTAGTTAGTAGTTAAAACAATCATTTGCGTGAAATCAAGTTTTGTATAAATTTGGCATTTTTCATGTTTGAATCTTGATGATCATAATGCAACCTTGTTTCGTTGTTGATAGATTTGTAGTTGTGTTCGGATGACTTTGATGATTATCGAATGTGTTAGGCGGATTACTTGTTGAGAAAACCGTCCGTTTAATCGTCCGGTAGTAAACTAGTTAACTTGTTAATAAAGCTTACACCATGAAACTGTAACCGGGTATTGGTTTGGTTAAAGTCACTCGGATAATGATTATAAATGTTTACCGGCACGTAAAAGCGTTTAAAATGCTTAATGGTGTTGTTACTAATCTTTGACACGGTTAATGATCTTTGCTAGTTATTTTGGTAGAAATAGCGATCTTAGTAGATTTGTGTTCAAAGTTAGTAAAATGGAATAGGTTGTGAAATGCTCTACTTTATGCTAGTCTCGGTGGTCGTATTGTGTATTCGATATTGCTTTCCTTTGCTAGTGCGGTTGAGGACTCCCGAAAGGTGATACTAACCCTTCTTTAAAGATTCACATGAGATCATATCAGCTGCGCGCTAATGAACGACTTGAGGTGGCTAACGTGTGTATTCGTGTTAGCTTTCCATATAGTTGTCATGTTAGGATGCCCGAAAGGGACACTAACTGTCGGAAAATGGGAATGTTGATCACGCCTTTATTTCTTATATAGATGACATGCTAGGATTGGCGTATTATAGCTTATATAGTTATATTTTCTATTTGGAGTCGTAGTTAAGTTATTTACATGTTTTAGAATTAATTTAGTCTTAAACAAAACTCAAACTTTTCTTTTCCTACTGGTAAATCGGGGACAGAGTTTTAGTACAATTGCTCCGCGCGCGTCCATGGATCGATATCTGGTTCTTATCTGAACGTTACTACATATATGACAGGGTACACTTGCCCTATTGTGTGTGTTTTAATATTAAGGTCTAAACCATTTTTATAAATATTAAAGCAAAACGTGTGTTAAAATCCATTGTAAAATATGTATAGTTACGCACACGTCACCAACCTAAAAAACCGCCGGTACATAGCCAAGGAAGGCTTATGACCTTGGCAACGACATACTATTTCGAAGTGCAAGATCCTAGCAACTCCGGAGGGACATAGTTGATCAAGAGAAAGTTGGTGATACTCTAAAACATTCAGAAAAAAATGTAGAAAAAGGATACCTAAGGTTACCCTGGTCAAACTGACGTGTATACACGGCCACCTTGCCAGGGGGAACAGAGGTCACAGGGGTTTTCCCCTTCGGAACAGAAGGATCAAAAGATAATGGAATTCCGATCTTGGTACAGAACCGTTCAGCATCGGATTTAGATAGACGAGTGAACTGGGATGCAAGATCAGTTTTCGACATAATGAAAAACAAGTGTGAAAAGAGAGAAGGTTGCTTACCGGGATTTATAAGAGAAAATAGGGTTCGCCGGTTAAGGAGGAATCGTGGGAGAGAGAGAGAGCAGTTTCCAAATGAGGAAGGAAATGAAGAATAAAAGAGGGGTTACCCCCTTTTAAAAGAATTTAAAATTTGAATTAATTGGCATTGGGCGGTTACCAAGGAGAACCGTCGCTCAGCTGTCCCATAGGGTGACGTCAGCCTAGCCCCTTGTCAAATCAACAGTCATCTCGGGCGGCTGATGGGACAGGCGTCTGCTCCCAAGGAAGTAATGATAGCCGATAATATTATTTAAAAACAAGGCTATCATGACAAATGCAAGGCCAGAAGCTTGCACGAAATTTGATGAAGGAAGAAATATGGAACCAACGCTCCCATGAGGGAGCTCGAGGTCTAACAAATTACCCGGTACCAACATAAGCCTAAACAGCGTTGCCACCGGGGAAAACGACAATTTACAAGTCACAAGCACTTCTAACTTCTTTACAAATGCTTATGACTGGGGGGCTGATGACGTGGGTCCTAAAACGACAACGTTTAAACCCCTCGTCGAAAAGTTAAGCAAAATAAAATTGATTAAGAGGTTGCCTGACTTAGTGGAGCTGATATAAGGCAGCTTACCTGCCATACGGAAGCCTCAGGGCAGAAAGTAAATAGTAAAAAACCTTGGAAATGCAAAAAGGGGATTTTGGCTTATTATCATAGCAAAGGACAAAACACCACACAGCTCCAAGCTTTGCATTGGAAATGATAAAAGCTGAAAACATCCTAAAAGGGTAAAGTCTCACTGCAGGGAACTAAAAGAGGGTCAAACACAACCAGGTATGGTAAGGAAGCTACCCTGAGGGAGCTCCTGGGCAGAATTTCACTGCCTATATAAGGAGGCCCTTGGGTAGACATTCCACACACAGTTCTCACTTATTCTCTCTACTCTAATACTCTCTACTTCATTATTTCCCAACTCCAAATGAATACATACTTATTCTCACGCCGGAGTCCAAACGCAGGAGGCTCCCTCCTGCGTTAAGGCTAACGGTGTCTGTACCTTTGTGCAGGTCCTTCCAGGAGCTTGAAGACCCCTGATCCCACAACTAAATCTGAACCCAAACTTAAAACCTAAATCTCAACATAATATACCTTTAACCTATAATCCTAAGCATCTCCTAACCTAATACCGGTCATTTTCCTTGTTGTAGCAACAGTCGATGCTTTTGTTGTTGCTTTGTTTTGATGTAAGCGGCGTAAGCAGCTATGTGTGTTAAGGGTTTGGGCCAGGGCACTTCAAATTTTCATAATGGGCACTTCACTATATAGGCTTGGGGAACCTTAAATTGGTTGGGTTATAATATGAAAACAAATCACTAGTTCATTGTCATTTAGGCTTTTGTATTGGGCTGGAGGGTGGGCACAGGCCCACCGTCCATTACCCTTACATCCGCCACTGTGGGTAATGCGAGTTCGCTTCATAATATTTCCACCTTTAAAGATAATTCTACCATTTACAAAGATGGAACTTATAATGGAAAATGAGTCACTTTGTTATGGCTCTACTGTGATTTAAAAACTACAAGCTATAACAGAGCTGGATATTTGGCTTGCTAGAGTAAAAGCAACAACCAACAATCGCCTTGTATTGAAGATAGCTTGGGTGTGGGGTGTTTGGGTTACTTCATTACCCATTTCATTAAATTTAGTAGCTGCAACATCTAGTCACGTGAATATATCTGCAAATTGGTTCAAGATATGGGCTATAAGAGCATTTTTTTCTCTCATTTGTTGTGTCTTAATAGATCGCAACTCATGGAAGCTTGGAAAAAGTTTGAGCTTTTGTTTTGATATGTTGTCTTAAAAAGTTGCAGCTCAACTGGAATGGGTCAAACATGAGATACGAGCTCAACCATCAAAGTTGGCTCAAGCACAAGATTTGTTTAGTTATAGTTTTGATTAGATTTTTTTATTCTTATTTTTTAGGACAAAATCTTTTAAGGGGGGAGTTATGTTAGGTATAAAATAGTAGAGAGGTCAATTGTAAATGTCAAATAGTATGAGGGCCAAATATGTAAATACGTAATAGTTGATTGTTAGTCCTTAAATAGACAAACTTTTGGAATGAAGCATCTAATGATTTGAGATAATTCTCCTTATTCATGTGAATTCTTCTTCTTCTTCTTCTACTTCTTTATATCTTTAGCTCTTATTTCCCGATCATCATTTTTTACACGTAACAGTCTTACTTATTAGCAAAATATTATGTATATCTTTTATATTCTTAGATTGATTGTATGTATATCCTTTCCTATTTTATAGTCTAGGATGAGTTGTAATTCTTCCCTATATAAGGGGTTGTTTATTCAATGGAAATGAGAAAATCAATTCATACCACAATCACTTTTATGGTATCAGAGCCTTGATTCTGAAAAACCCTAGCCCTCAACCCCCTCTCTCCTTCTTTGATTTTTTTTTACTTTGCTTGTGGCCATGGCTGACAAGCCCACCTCATCTGAAACCAATTCCAGTCCCACCAACCTTCACCCCGCATACTTTGTAACACATATTCAAACAAAGATCCACACCCTTGACGGATCAAAAATAGCTTACTCTGCCTGGACCAAGTTATTCAAACTCCATGCTATGGCCTATAAGGCACTCGATCACATTGACGGTACCGAAGCCCCTGCCGAAACCGATGATACCTATCCTCTTTGGAAAGAACTTGATGCGCTGGTCCTTCAATGGATCAATAACACATTATCGAATGACTTACTAGTTTGCGTTTTGGACACTGAAAGTTTGGCCCATGCTGCAAGGGTAAAGATTGAATTTTTTTTTTAAGTAACAAGAAAACGAGAGTTGCCGCCATGGAGACCAAGTTCGTCAACCTCACCCTCTCGGCTTGCACGTCTCTTGATGACTATTGCACATTTGCACTCGTCTTCGGGAACTTGCAAATCAGTTAGCCGATGTTGATCACCTAGTTCTTGAATCCAGTCTTGTGTTTCAACTTGTACGCGGGTTACGAGCCGAGTATGACACCATAGCTTCTTTCATAAAGTAAAGCCGATTGGGATACAACTTGGAGTATGCTAAATAATGACAAGATATGTCTTGAAGCCCGCCAGGAACAATATTCGGTCCTTGCTGCCACTTCTTCCAATAACCCACAACAGCCTCATGTCCCTAACAATCCCAATCCCAATCACACTCCCTATTCTCAACGTGGTTGGGGCCGGGGTCGAAGTCAAAACTCCCGTAACTATCGTGGTGGCCATGGCCGAATCGGTGGTCTCCCCAAAACCTATGGAAACCCTCCTGGAACTCTCACAACATCGGTTACCCTACTCAACCCACATGGGCTTGGTGGACTAGTACACTATGTCCCTACCCCATACAACCCAACTGGCAGCCCAATACTCCTTTCCATCCCAATGCCTCTGTCAAATATGTTGCTTCCCTAGCCCACAACAGTTCGATCCGTCCAATGTGTCCCACTATCACAGTGCGATCAACCCACTCCGTTTGCTGCTTCACCCAATACCAACCAGGCCGCTACGGCCCAGACCCAATAAAAATTGTTATATTCTTGAGGGTTGTATTGTAAATTGATCAACTAACAACTTATATGATAGTTAACTCATGGTAATTCAACCATAATCAAGAGATAATAAATATCATTGATGACTAAAGGGATAATTTTATTTAAGAGGTCATCGGTTGGAGTCTTGTTCGTGATGAAACGTCATGCGTGAGCCATGTTTTACCACAATGGGCCTTCGGGCGGTGGGTTTCCCCTTGAATTGGTGACGAGCCATGTCATCAACCCTGTCTGCGATCACAGGCATGGGTGATCTTTTACCTATGGTTGTACCCAGATGACCAGGTTTTGTTGAACGGTAAAAAAAAAAATACTAAAAAATCATCAATGATTTAGACATATTTCTTCTTATCTGCACTTCTCTTGTATTTCACTATTATATCAATTCATTTAAGCCGTACCAAGTCTCTCTTAATCATGAACATCACCTTTAGTTCTTTTATTTATTGTTGTAATAATATAAGGTTTTCAAAGTTGGCCCCAGTTCCATTACCTTTTTTTAAGTTTGTTACCATATGCCGTAAGAATATTGTTGAGTTTCAAGTTTATGATGTGGGGTATGCTACATTATTGCTTATTTTGGTGGCACTCCCTAACTTATTAGCTATTTTACCTTTTAAATCATTTGCATCTAAATTGGTTGTAAAATTGTGCTTTGACTACTTCACAAGATCGAAAAAGGAGTCGTTTTTCTTGGGCAGGGGATGGACCTAGGTATGCTTAGGGGGGGGGGGGGGGGGGGGGGGGGGGCTTTAAAAAATAGTGTAATTTGTAAGCTAAAATCCCAACCGCATCCCTTAAAAATTCTTTTAAACCCCCTGATCACACTCCTTGAAAAGAATTTCTGAGTCTGCTACTATTTCTTGGGGTATATATATACACGTGGCAAGATGGGTGGGTTGGATAACCGCTCAAAACAGTTTGGGCTAGGTTACAAGCAAACATATTTCTTGTATAAATTAATGACCTAGAGGCATTGGGCCTTATAATATCAATAATCCAAAGGACCAAAAGGTCTATTAAATGTTTGTGAAACAGCTGTCTACTTGTCTTTCTATTACAAAAGGTGACAATTGTGACTAAAAACACAATAAGATTACAAGAAACCCAAATATGTAAACAAAATGATTTATGAGGTTATTTAACAAAATATGTAAAGGTTTGTTCCGTTATGATTCAATTAAATTTTATGATTCAACAGAATGTAATCTAAAAAGGGTTATAAAGAAGATTGTGCCTAGAAGATGCCTTTACAATTTTTTTTTTTTAAAAATTAAATGGACCGGTTATCATACAGATAATACGAAGTCTTAAAAACCCGATGATTTCATAGATAAGTTAAAATTTTATGATATATAACTAATTTAAACAAAATATGAAATTATTTTATATTTCGATGTGAAACTGCAATATGTAAACCGCGTATGGAGTCTAGAGTAACCAATATATGGAGCATGAAGTAGTAAATGAATCAACAAATCAGATTCTGAGACGAGAAAAATTTAAAATTTTGGTTCAACCACCGGTGTTTCTCGACAATTAAAGAGTGCTTTGTTGGCTAGTACTTCAACACTAATATAGGTTGGTTTCTTATGGGATGGTGATGAATCCACACACTCATTACTTGGCACATTATTACAAAAGGTGACAATTGTGACTAAAAACACAATAAGATTACAAGAAACCCAAATATGTAAACAAAATGATTTATGAGGTTATTTAACAAAATATGTAAAGGTTTGTTCCGTTATGATTCAATTAAATTTTATGATTCAACAGAATGTAATCTAAAAAGGGTTATAAAGAAGATTGTGCCTAGAAGATGCCTTTACAATTTTTTTTTTTTTTAAAATTAAATGGACCGGTTATCATACAGATAATACGAAGTCTTAAAAACCCGATGATTTCATAGATAAGTTAAAATTTTATGATATATAACTAATTTAAACAAAATATGAAATTATTTTATATTTCGATGTGAAACTGCAATATGTAAACCGCGTATGGAGTCTAGAGTAACCAATATATGGAGCATGAAGTAGTAAATGAATCAACAAATCAGATTCTGAGACGAGAAAAATTTAAAATTTTGGTTCAACCACCGGTGTTTCTCGACAATTAAAGAGTGCTTTGTTGGCTAGTACTTCAACACTAATATAGGTTGGTTTCTTATGGGATGGTGATGAATCCACACACTCATTACTTGGCACATTATTACCAAAATGCTATTTTGGGGCAATAATAAGGAATGCATTTGAATTTCCAATTTGAGTCTATTGTTAACAAGTCAATTTGTTGTAGGTAGGGATTTGAAAGTGTAGGGTCACAAGTCAAGTGATTTGGATATGAATCATCTATATTAACACACACAAAATGAATCTTTTAAAGTTGTCACCTTTTTTTGGAAAAAAATAATTCAAAGTTCACTTTTTATTTCATAAAAAAATAAAATTTAAAGTTAATACATCGACACTAATGCGACTATAATATTCGGGAATAACTCGTAATCAATAATGGTTGCGAAAAGCGGGGTCTATCGACATGATTTGTACTAGGGCATAACCATCTTCTTTTGACCCAATCTATATTTATCAAAGTTATGCTCTAGGAGCCCACTAACCATCCTCTTTAAACACTATTCATGATGTGTATTTTAGCTTAATGTTATCTTAAACATTATAAAATGAAAAGAAAAAAGAAGAAGAAATTATGAGTCAAATGGAGTTGAAATGGGAAGTCAACTTCCATTTTGATCACAATAAAACCAACATACTTGCTTTTTGCCACAAGCAAAAGTGAAGTATTCTGAAAAGGAGATGTAAATGAAGGGAAAAAGGAAAAGAGTGGAGTGAATAGGGAACAGGATGGGGTTGGGGGGGGGGGGGGGGGGGGTAGGGGGGCTAGAGAGTTTGTATGTATATTATGTAGACACAACAATACCTACATTAGTTTAGCATACTAACATCTAATTAACCAAGCCACCAAACACCAACACCTACAAGACATGAGAGATGAGACAAAAGCTTCATATGCACAGATTAAAAAGAGGTACTGTTTCTGTTTTACTATTTCAGAGAGGGAATTGATGGATTGAGGGATAAAGTACAAGTAATGAAAGGTTAGGTACAAGTTGTTTAAGAAGTGTGGTGTATACATAATGAAAGTTGGCATAGGAATCTTTATTTTCATGATTGTACAAGTAGTAGTGAGTGTTGCTGCCTGCTTTTCCATGATTGTTTCACAACTGAAATGATTAGTTACTTCTCTTTAATGTAGTACTCCTTCTATCATATCAATATTTTACTGCATCTCTTTGGTGGAAACAAGTTCAAGGGTAATTACTTTAGCGTAATGGCGAAGCTTGATCCGAAACTTTGGGGGTCGGAAGTCACTAGTTTCTGGGAGTCGAAAACCAGTTTCGGAGGTCGAAACCGTATATACCAAAAAATTTCTATACGAATACTATATAATCGAAACTTATGAGCGAAAATTCGGGGGTCGGCCGCCCCTCCCCGCCCTTTAAGAGCTGCGCCCCTGCTCTAGCGCTATCTACTTTCGACTCGTCACGTTAAAATAAATCTAAACTACCCTAAAACCACTAAAATACTAGCGATACTCTAGGGTACTTTGCTTAAAAAAGTTATAATTGGAGGAAAGTTGGTAAATGGTCAAAAGCATAGATTCCATCACACAAACCTTCTCGGAAACATGTTGCTGTGAACATGAAATCTGCAACGTTGCCAATGGGGTGGCAGCGGTATTACTGACCGGCAATGGTAGATGAGTAGCACTACCTGAGGAGTGCCATGTCCCCTCTTATCTACAACAATTATTAATTTTAAACAAATGTGTTATACACACACATACTTACAATATAAGGTCAAGTTTATTAGATACAAAGAGAGAACGTTCACGATTCATAGAGTGAGATATAAATAAGAGATTGGTTCTCAACCATCCATTATATATGATTTAAGAACTAAAAGTTGTTTATTTTTTTAGTTTCTAGTTACCTAATTGTTGGTTAATGGTGAGTTTCCGAGCTAAAGTTACACATATGTTCATTGATATCGTTAAGATTCGGTAAACATAAAGAGTGTAAAATTTCAAACCATAATATATATAGAGTAAAGTCGTATACCTTTTGATTTTCAAGTGTGGAGTCCATGTTGTGGTATCGACTCTAGGAATACGCTTTATCTTTCACTGGAGAATCACATTCTCTTGTTAGTGTATCTCCAAATAACAAATTGCACACTAATCCACCATACTATATTGGTAAATGTTTTTTATGACCACAAAATATTTCATAAACTTGTGAGAACCGATCTAAATCATTTATTATTTATAGAAAAGGAAATAGAAAAGTCAGGGCCGGCTCGATACTATAATGAACCCAAGCTAGGGTTTGGGGCCACCAAAACATAGGGCCTCCATACCAGTTGGATTTAAAATGGATTAGTTGGATGCTTGCCGTCGTCTTTCATGTTTCTTTAGCTGACATCGTTTCATACAATTATATCTTCCATTGGAAATGGCTGAGGGAGAGAGAACATTTGCAGGGTGTAAACATAAAAGGGAAGATAACCATGCGACTACTAAAAAGTTACTAAATTTATTTATGTTTTTGTTTTCTATTGAGAACAAATTAGTATATACTATTTAATGTGAGGTTTATTTATACGCATTTTTTATGCAATCATGTTAAGTTTTAGGTATTCGTAATAATTCATTCTATGATTCTTAGTTTAATTTCTATGCATATTTTTATAATTTTTTCATACATATTTGTAATTAAAAACAACCTTCGTTTCTTTATATGATTGAAGTTACAAAGCTGCTTCAATTGATTATCGCTAAAATCTACTTTAATCGGTGTTATCTTTTATTGAAGTTCTAAATCTCGAAGCTACTTGAATTTTGTTCTACATTTCTACTTCAATATCTCTACAATTTTGTTAAAAATTTTGCTTCCTTTGTTCCTTTTGGATTCAATCGATCTAAGATGTTAGTAACACTTTAACATATTATTTGCTTAAGGAGTAATGGATTTAAATAATCCGAACTATTGGCCATTAGCCGCTGCCGGTCCCAACTAACGAAATATCCCCTGGCAGTCCCACCTTTCGACATATTGGCCACCAACGGACCCAAACTAACTGAGGCCTAATTTCGTTAGTGTGATGCTTATGTGGATACCTATGTGGGTGATGACGTGTTACAAAATTCACATTTGGCAGCCACCATGGCACCCACCGCCACCATAGCACCCACCACCACCACCACTCTTATCACCATTGCACCACCACCACCATCATCTTCTTCTTCCTCAAAAACCTGCAAATCGAAACCCCCACCATTAACATCATCATCTTCTTCTTCCAAAACCTGAAAATCGAAACCCCCACAATTAACATCATCATCTTCTTCCTCCAAAACCTGCAAATCGAAACCCCCAACTTGCAAACCCTAGTACCCGCAAATCCCTTAAACCTGCAAATCTTCACATCTACTGTCACCAACTTGCAAAACCCAGAACTTGCAAACCCCTAAAACCTGCAAAATGAAGACGATGATGGTGAGCGATGAAGACGATGATGGTGAGCGATGAAGACGATGATGGTGATGGGCTACGATGAGGAAAATGACGGCAGACCAGCGGTGGAGAGTGGTCTGTGGTGGTGGATCGAAGATGGTATGGGTGTTGATGTGGGTCTGGTGTTTGAAATGTTGGTGGTGGTGGCTGAAATGTCGATGGTGGTGGCTGATAAGCAGAGTGAAGTTGATAAATTTTTTTTAACATAAATGCCAAATCACTTGCCACATATTATCATTTTTGACACACAAAATGCCACGCCAGCATCACACTAACGAAGTTAGGCCTCAGTTAGTTTCTGTCCGTTGGTGGCTAATATGTCAAAAGGTGGGACTGTTACAGATATTTTGTTAGTTGGGATCGGAAACGGCCAATGGCCAATAGTTCGGATTATTTAAATCCATTACTCCTTTGCTTAATTTGATTGCTTAAGTTGGTTTATTCAGGGATAAATAGTCTAATAATGGCAAATCGAAAAGGGAAATACAAATCAAGTTGTATCAAAGAGTTTTCTGAAAAGGGCCCAACATTTTAGTTCGCTTTAGGCATCCTAAAACGTTGAGCCGACCCTGAGAAAAATGTATAATAGTAAAAGATTAATAACTTCTCTTACTAATAAATTAATTTCTTGTGACATCTGTTACTCTCATCCTTTAGTAAGTTGTCAATTGTAGTTCTTCGTGTATTCAAATGTTCCTATTTTGGTCTCTGTAAGTTTTGTCGTTTTCAAATTAAAAAAAACGAACTCAAAATTTATCATTTCCATTTATTGTGGACCGTGTCTATGTTTTAATCAAATGCGTATGTTGAAACGTTATTCAGAATGGATTTTATAAAATTTCAAGTTTTATAAAGTTTTAAAATCATTTTAAGTTAAGTTGGTTAACTTGGTTAGTTTTTATAAAGGAAAAACTAATTGAAAAACCTTAAAAAGTAACCTAGTTATCTATAGAGGGACCTATATTGCCAAAGTTTGAAAGTTAAAAAAAAAAAAAGAATTCCCTCCTCTCTGGACTCGGTTTTCTGGTCATCTTCACCGGAATCCGGCCACAGTTCCGACGAACATTTAACATCGTTGTTATTGAGTTTTTAATTCCCTGTTTCAAATCTTCATCATTGAATAACCGTTCCGAGCTTTTAAATCGCAATAAACATGTGTTAATCAAGTTTTAAGTTCGAATGCGTTTTGAAACCATCGGGTCTTTTAATCCAACCTAAACGATAACTTTAATCGAATAACACTATAAATAGGACCTTGCACATCGTTTCCTAGCCCTTCGAACATCACAAACCTATAAAAAAAACCACATAAACACGTCCAGAAGCTGTACAAATCGGGCCTTTTCTTTCGATTTTGAAGCTTCATTTTCGATTAGAATTCGTGATTGTAAGTCCCAAATTCTTATGCCGTTTTGTTCCTTATCAAATTCCGATCGAAAGCCCCTTATTACAGATCTGTCATTGGATCTTATTTGGGTTATTGATTTTGAGACTAGGGTTAGGGTTCTAGGTATGTATTTGGGGAAAATGATAAGCTTTAATAATTGTTTAAATAACATTTCATGTCAAATATTTCAACAAAATACATACTTGGTCTAGTGGTTTGGTTTGTCTTTGTGTTTGGGAAGGACCCGGGTTCGAGTCCCCTGGACACGGGTGGTGAACTCTTTTTTTTTTTTTTTTTGTTTCTTTTCAAACTCATTTTCTTATTTTTAAATATATATAATATATGAAACTTATAATATTCTTAATAAATTTATTTTTTATCCAAAAATCATAAAAAATTAGGTGTAGCTTTTTGACACCTCATAAAAAATTATCATAATTTTAATTTATGAAAAATTTCTTATTTTTAAAATTTTATTAATTTAAATTCTTTAAATCATAATTAATTGATTAAAAATTCGTTTTAATGATTTTGATCTCGAAATTTCTAAAAAATTATTTCTAAGTATGATATAGTGAAATAAACTTTATTTTCTCAGAAAATAGTTATTTTTGCTATTTTTACCATTTGTAATCATTAAAATACTATTTAAATTCATTAAATCTGTTTTAAATGCAAATAAATTTAGAAAAATTATGAAAAAATTATTTTCACTATTTTACATCAGAAAATAATCATTTTTTATAAAAATATTATTTTTGGACCATATCTTGTAGTTTTCGTTTATTTATATTTAATTAGTCATAATAAATTATTTAATTAAATATGAATTATAAAATCTGTTTTATGGGTATTTTTCTACAAAACAGAAATATTCCTAAGTGTGGAAAAAATAAGTGTTTATATTTTCTTAGTCACATATTTAATCTGAAATCATGATATATTTTATTCAACATCTATATTAAATTCGAGTTATCATAAAACTTCATCTTTCCTACATAAGCCTAGCAAACCCTAATGCTTTAGATTCTAGATGCCTTAGACTTTTTAAGTCACTTCCCTCATTAGTATTCTTATACATGTAGGTTGAGTTCTTCGGAATTTCCAAGTCTTTTTGTGACGAACTTTGTTGGATTTTCACTTAGCAAAACTGTGAGTTTATCTTTTCCCTTTTTCATGTTTTACTCTTTTGGGGTTATTCATGTACACTATGACTAAATGTTATTCTTTCACTAAATGCAATTCTCATGTGTGTTTGCTTTATGTTAATTTGCGTGTCTATGACTTGTCAAAATCATTAACCTTTGAGGCCCTGGCATTTCAATGAATAGTACTATGGTATATACCCCCTTGTTGACTTACGTGTTCGAACTAAGTCCTTGGTCATTGTTATGTGATTCATTATACTCAAAAATGGGTTTCAAAGTGGTTGTTTTATTCTTGATTCTTGATACTTGATTCGTATGGTTGATTTTGAACGGATATTACTTATTACATAATTGCAAATGGTACAACACATGAATTGTGAAACGTTTTTTCTACTATATGTATTCAAAACAGGGTATGCTCACCAATACATTTTTGTATTGATATATACTATATTCGTACATGTTTCAGGTTATTTATGATATGACTTTTTAAGCTTCTGGAATTTTTACTTAGATTTTAGATTCATTGTATTTCAGTTGTCACTTTAGAATTTTTTACTAAGATTTACTTAGATTTTAGATTCATTGTATTTCAGGGTATGAATTTTTAAGCTTCTGGAATTTTTTACTTAGATTTTAGTTGTCACATTAGAATTATTGTATCTTGTATTTTTCTTTCAATGTAATAAACTATTTAATCAATGTATCAATACTTACACTTTTAGTCCATGAGCTATTGAACAATCGTCACTACGCGACACCTCGATGATTCCGCCATCGGTTGGGGTGTTACATTTCCCTTGTTTGTCCCCTCTCAATATTAGGGGGGACGGGGCGTCACCAGAATTGAGCACGGGCACCCCATTACCAGCATGGTAACACTGCTTCCACCCATGCAGGTAGGGGCCCCGTAAACCAATTTCTGGTTCTATCTAACGGGCTGGTACAATGGAAACGGTCATATTTTTTGACCAATAATTATTTACCAACGTTTTTTTCTTTGACCGTTTTTTTAATATTTTGACCGTTTTATATATTTTACCCTATATTAACACCATATCTACACATACAATTTTACACAACTACATGTTTGAATATGGGTGGTGGCAATATGTTTCCGAATACGTATCGTCGACGACGATCATCCCGCCCCGCAACACATCAACCAACTACATACCCACCGACTAGACATCAACCAACAACACACCAACCAACTACACACACACACCAACAACACATCAACCAACTACACAGCCTCCCCCAACATTTGAATATTACGAGCCACAAGATTCTGACGATTGGTCCACGGAAGAATTGAATTACGCATATGATTACACAATGTCTCTACTACAACTAGGAGCAATATGGGTTGGAAATGTTGTAAGAGTGCCGGAGCGTGTCAATCCTCCTATAGTGCAAAACCCACCGGTTACGTTACAAAACCCGCTGGACGAAGGTTATGAAACTCATCTCGTGGCCGAATACGTAATTTATTCGGATGAATAAATGTATTTCCATACACCCGAAAGTGAGGGATATCAATACGAGAGGTTGGACGGGCGTGATAGTTGTAACACCCCAACCGATGGCGGAAACATCGGGATGTCACGTATTGATGATTGTTCAGTAGCTCATGGTGAATAATAAATTTCATTAAATGATTTAAATAAATTACATACAATTGTTCTACAAGAATTCGTACATCAAAATGAATAATACTATGCACACATCTTCAAGCATTAATTCAAATCTTCAAGCAAGTAGAACCTGAAACATGTTAAGTTTGAAAATATTTTGGGTCAACAAAAGTTGGTGAGAATACATAGGTTTTTGAATATAATTGATAACAATAGTTTGTACAACAATCACAGTTGTATGATGATAGAGTATGATTCCGACATGTAACAATGCGTCTTTGTACAATCAAACCTTGTGTCGACTGATGACTAACTCGCAAGTTAGTTAAATGTTGTTACTGTTATCGATCATCCCTGAATTTATGCGGGGGGATGGGTTTGTCAGACCTATAGCGCTATAATCTAAACAGGCAGCTTGATCATTGTTAATGATTGTACTGTGTCTTTTTGTTACAGTCAAATGATAGAATGATAGTGTATTTGAATTACGAGTAAGTATGAGTAAATGATAGTATAAAATGTTTAAACATGTTTCACCCCAAAAATGTAAAAGAGAAAATGGGCTATGTAAACTCACATTGGCTAAGGTGAATTATCCTCTAAGTGTTGTGAATGTATGCGAGGCGAATCCCAAAGACTCAACAACGTAGCTAGTCGAAAAAGAAAGAATATCAAGCTTCCAATTCGCCAATTACAAGAGCTTATAATCAAAGCTTCAATTGTAGAAGTAATAGACTATAGAAGAAGGGTATGAGGGAAAGTTTAATCGGATTGAAACAATCGATTTAGAGGTGCAAAGTATAATGGGTCATAGGTGGGTTTTTATACTAGTTTTGGATTCAATTAGCCATTAAAATTGGTCAACACCATAAAGTAAGGTTTTTATGATGAATTGACTATTTGACTAAGACTTTGACTGTTTGACTAAGACTTTGACTAGGACTTTGACCAGGACTTTGACTGATCAATTTAAGGAGTGTGTTAAGTTTATTTTCTTCTGAAATACTACACAAGATGATAGTTGGCTCAGTTGGTTGTCACTGTGTGTTGGTTGGCTGTGGACGCGGGTTCGAGTCCCGGTCCACACAAATCTTTTTTTGGCAATTATTTCCCTAAAACTATATTATTCTAAATTCATAATATGATTATATAAGCCCGAAAGTGACTCGAAATATTTTTAAAACGTACAAAAGTGTCGAGATACAAATAATTATTAGTTTAAGGTATTTAAAACATATATTGTTTAAAACAATACATTCTTTTTATCATAACAAAAATTAGGGGAAATTCGCGATGTTACAATAGTGATCGTGACGTTTCTTCGCCCGAGTCAATTGCGTATTCTTTCTTTTTTAGCTATGTTTAAGTAGCATTTTAATTAGGTTAAGTATGTTTGTATTTTGATTGTTAATTTTTAACTTTAATTTTTTTAACGGTTACTTTCATTAAACATTAAACACCAAGAACATTATACAAGAAACAACATTAAACATCAAACCTATCACGCAACAATCGCCATGTCGCAACATGGTTGAAGTTACTCCCGTGTGCATTGAAATAGTCGCGGCGCGTGGCTAGGATTGCAATGTGTTCTTGAAGATTAAGGTACCGCCCTGTCGTGGCTTCATAGAGGGCGTTCCATCGGTTACACTTCGTGAAGAGATCATGCCACTTACTAACGAGGGAATCCTTGTTGCGGTCATTTGTGCCGGTTATTCGATTGAATTCCACTGCCACGTTGTTAAAAAAACGAATCTCTCCGTAAACCGGCAGAATGATTTGTGTTTCTCACTGCCAAATACGCCCTCGCTAACGCGATCTTGTCACACCCTCAAATTCCACATGCAGGGTTTTACCGCGAGGCGCGTGACACACCAGGATCCCAGTCAACGATCACAATAAACAACAACAAACATGCATTCATATATATATATATATATATATATATATATTTAAAACCAAAACATCATGCTTTGAGCCGTAAACCAGCAGCGGAAGCATTTCTTGTTTACAACTAAAAGACATATTATAGTTTACAAAACATTGTTTAATATGCTTCACAATTCTAGACGCTGTGCATGACTCCGTGCGCCTAGTCCATTAACTGCTACCTTAGCGACCTGAGAAAACATGCCAAAAAATGTCAACATATAATGCTGGTGAGTTCACAGGTTTTCTTTCATAAAAGTGTTGTTATAAGTTTGAAAAGATCATTCCCGTTAAGACTATGTCATAAGAACGTTAGCTAGACGTTAAGTGTTTTTACTACTACGGTTGGGAACCCATTACTAAACATGTACCAAAGTTGAATCCAGCCCAGATTGACTGGGTTACCGATGCCTCGATAACCCGAGAGTTAGAGACAATATGCACCCGCCCGGCATCCCCGCCGTCGAGTGGGGTTTGTGAGGCCCAATAGATCTATCCACATTTCCCTCGTTGTGCATCCCCGCACATTCATGGTTTCCCCCTGGGACTTTCCGTAAAAGCCGTATAGTAACATAAAGTGCCCATAGTATAACATGTCCTTTAATAAGTACGTAAGTAGCATGTTTCTCCCCCGTAAGAAAAACGGTAAAAGTGGGGCTGTGACATTCACCTTAGATTGTGTTACTTGAAAACAGTTAAGTACTTATGCTATGATAGCCCCAAATAGCGGCGACCTATCATAAGATGTGTGTAAGTATCCGGACTAATAACCCGTAGGTTTACTAGTCCCCGAATGTCCAGACCATAACCATAAACGTTTGAAAACACCTTTGACTGTTAAACCGACCGTACCAGACAAGACCCAACATCCCATTGGTGACCCGACATCCCACGTGTTAGATAATACAAGACATCATGCAATATATGCAATAAAACACTTAGTACGCGCAAGAGTTCACCTAGTCTAGCACAACGCTCAATTAACGCATAAACAAGTCCGAACACGTGTTACTAAGTCATTGGGTGTATCCCGGGGTTCCTATCATGTTCCTAAGTGTCAAATCATGTTCCGGGATATCAAAATACGCTTACGACAGCAATACACGCGATTAGGAAACTAACATGCAATTAGGAAAAGTAAACTGGTGAGTAGGGAAAGTCAACAGGCGAGTAGGGGGATTTATCAGGTGAGTAGGGGCCTAATTGCCTGATGCATCAGGCGATTGGGCTGTAATCGCCTGATGTATCAGGCGATTAGAACCCTAATCGCCCCTGATGCTGCTGTCGCGCATTTTCGCGCGTTAAACCCTTCAAATCAGATCCGAAACATGTAAAAACACCCAATATCAAACCTAAACCATTTACCAACCCATTCCAAGCAAAAACCCCCCAATTTATCTCTGCTATAACGGCCTCGGTGCGATTATTTCCAAAAATGGCAAAGTACTAGGTTTAATTAACTATGAAATCTTTCCTTAAATTGTAAAGACCAGATTATACCTCCTACAACTTGCAAATCATCATCTCCATGTTATAATATCATTCTAGCATGATTCCTAACAATAAACAAGCAATGAATCATATCATAACATCCTAATTCTTCAAGAATCACCCAAATGGGTCAAAATGCATACTTTCATCAAAACACTATAACAATAGCTTAAACTCATAGATAATCATCCTAACAACTCCTACACATCAGAAGTACATCAATTTCATAGAAACATTCATGTTATAATCACCAAATATCATCATATGCATCAATACTTCACATATAACAAGTATTATGGTGTAGACTTGTTTTAGAACTCATTTCCATGGTTTCTAAAGACACATTCTTAGCAAAACAAGGTCTGGACTTTTGGGGAACCAAAAAAATAACATTGCAAAGGTTTGGGATGAAGAACACACCTTGGATTTTATAAAAGAAAGGTGTATTAGCTTGGAAATGGTGAGTTTGGGGAGTCAAGGGTTGTATTTATAGGTGTTTTGACTCGTGCATAGCAGATCAGGCGAGTAGGAGATTAGATCAGGCGATTAGAAGCTCTAATCACCTATATACTGGCGATTAGAAGCTCTAATCACCAATAACCTTCCCCAATCTCCAATAGCAATGGCGATTAGGAGCCCCCTAGTTCCTAATCGCCTGTAGGGTTCTGGATTGGGTTTTTGGCGCGTTAAACACTATTTTAACACGT
The DNA here is from genome assembly GCA_028751855.1 of Ambrosia trifida. Classification (NCBI taxonomy): domain Eukaryota; kingdom Viridiplantae; phylum Streptophyta; class Magnoliopsida; order Asterales; family Asteraceae; genus Ambrosia; species Ambrosia trifida. The sequence continues at coordinate 54,427,883 of CM054128.1, read as the reverse complement.
ATAAACACGTATTCACATACCGACAAGTCACATAATGATTACAAACACATAATGCACGATAACTAACACGTTTACATCTGTTCACCAATTCTCGGGACTCGAGACTTGCGTGTGTGCGTTAAACCCGGTGATTCCACGAATCACCAATCCTTGTACCCATGGTTATGGACCGACTCCCGATGATCCCACGGATCATCGTAACGACTCCCGATGATTCCCAGAATCATCGTAACGACTCGACTGACCCAGTCAAGTACGTAATATGCATGACTCGCTAAGGTAGACTTACTAGTTTAGTCATTGTTACTAACCTGAGTTTACCGGGTGTCACATTATCCCCCTGTTGAAAGAATTTTCGTCCCGAAAATTGCTCAAGGCCAAAAAGGAAGAGACGAAAGAGAAGAAAAATTTTCCGGTTGCCACATCATCCCCCTGTTGAAAGGAATCTCGACCCGAGATTCATTCAGCTTCAGCAGAGACATGTCATGATTCGAACGTGCGCTTAGGAAATAAATGAGGATACTTAGCCTTCATCTGATCCTCCCGTTCCCACGTGAACTCCGGTCCACGATTTGAGTTCCAACGAACTTTAACAACGCGGATTTTACTCCGGCGAAGGCTACGGATCTTATAGTCGAGAATTTCAACCGGTTCTTCCACAATACACCGGCGGTCATCCACCTTGATCTCTTCGAGAGGAACAAAAAAAGATTCATCCGCTAGACACTTCTTGAGATTAGAGACATGGAAGACATTATGAACATTACTGAGTTCAGCTGGCAGATAAAGCCTGTATGCTACCGGTCCAATCCGTTCCAGAATTGCGAACGGTCCCACATACCGAGGATTCAATTTGCCCCGCTTCCCAAAACTTATAACGCCCTTCCACGGAGATACCTTCAATAAAACCCTGTCGCCAACCTCAAACTCTAAAGGCTTGCGACGACGATCGGCATAGCTCTTTTGACGATCCCGAGCTGCTGCCATGCGGTTACGGATTTGTACGATCTTCTCGGAAGTCTCGTACACATGTTCTGGGCCGGTGAGTTGGCTCTCACCCACCTCAGCCCAACAAAGAGGAGACCGGCATTTCCGTCCGTAAAGAGCCTCGAACGGAGCCGCCTTGATGCTAGAATGGTAGCTATTGTTGTAGGAGAATTCCACCAACGGTAGATGACTCTCCCACCCCTTGCCAAAATCGATCACACATGCCCGAAGCATGTCTTCTAGCGTTTGGATTGTCCGCTCACTTTGACCGTCAGTCTGCGGATGATAAGCTGTGCTCATGTCTAACTGAGTATCCAGAGCCTTATGCAAGGATTTCCAGAAGTTAGAGGCGAACCGAGGATCACAATCAGAAATAATAGAGACAGGCACCCCGTGCCGAGAAACCACTTCCTTAAGATATAAACGGGCCAAACGCTCAAGACATGCTTCGGGCAGACTTTGTCAACCTATCGACAATCACCCAGATCATGTCACAACCACTGGGCGATTTCGGGAGTTTGGTCACAAAGTCCATCGTAATCTGCTCCCACTTCCACTCGGGAATTTCAGGCTGTTGCAGAAGACCGGACGGCTTCTGATATTCAACCTTGACCTTGGCACAGGTCAAGCACTTGCTTACATACGAAGCCACATCCGCGTTCATGTTCGGCCACTAGTAAAGTATCTTTAAGTCTTGATACATCTTATCGGAGCCAGGGTGAATAGAGTACCGGGACTTGTGAGCTTCATCAAGAACGAGCTCCCGCAAGCCCCCAAATAAAGGGACCCAAATACGTTCAGCGAAATAATGTAGGCCATCGGACCTGAGCTCAAGGTGACTATCAGCACCATGCATGGTTTCAGCTTTAAGGTTTTCCTCCTTCAAAGCTTCTTGCTGCGCCGAACGGATTCGGTCAGGTAAACCGGAATGGATAGTGAGCTGAAGAGCTCGAACACGGCGAGGTTTAGCGGATTCCTTCCTGCTCAAGGCGTCTGCGACAACATTCGCCTTGCCAGGATGGTATTTAATAGCACACTCGTAATCATTACGAAGCTCGACCCAGCGACGCTGTCTTATGTTCAACACCTTCTGATCAAAGATATGCTGGAGGCTCTTGTGATCGGTGTAAATGGTGCACTTGGTACCATACAAGTAATGCCTCCAGATCTTTAAGGCAAAGACTACTGCACCCAGTTCCAGATCATGGGTGGGGTAGTTTTTCTCATGAACCTTGAGCTGACGAGAAGCATAGGCAATGACCTCCTCGCGCTGCATTAACACACAACCGAGACCCCGGATAGAAGCGTCACAATAAACCACAAAATCGTCCGTGCCTTCAGGCAAGGACAAGATAGGAGCAGAACAGAGTTTAGCCTTTAGCATCTGAAAGGCCGACTCTTGTGAGTGTGACAACCGGCAAATTTCGTACAACGATTAACGTGATTCTAATCATGTTTTAGAAATAATTAACATGGTTTAAGGTTAATTATGGTTAGTTGAGCTAATATGAGTCCTACGATGTCCTTTTGAAAGTTCGTTGAAGTCTTGATGCCTTTAAAGAAAGACTTCGCGTGTTTAACGTAACGAAATGACATCAGCAAAAATTTGTCGAACTGGAATAACATAAGTTTATTCTATGAAAATACGACACGTATTTACTATCGATGCGAACGGATGTGAAATCGGCGTGGTAAACGGCCAAAAACGCAGCGTTTTGGAGAACGCGGAGAGGAACTGACGTGGGATTCGAACGTCGAAACGCGTGGCTTTAACCGTTACCGAACTTCCGGAATAATTATTTATTATAAATAATGTTATCGGTTGAATTTCGAAAGTTATCGGATCATTTAAATGAAGGATAACACAACCGAACCGATTAACGCGATTTTAACGCGTGTGCCGTTTTCACGCGTCGGGTGACGAAAATAACATTTAAATTGCTCGGTTTAGTTATGTTTTTAATTTCGAACAAAACCGACTAGTTTTCGTGGTAAGTTATTAACCCTAAATACAAACCGAGCCTTAAGACGTTAAACGGGTTCGATACGCGGTACACACCCCACCTAACCCCAAACCCTAGCTATAAAAGGCATAAGCCTTCTTCTTCCCTTCATTTCCAGCAGCCGCATAGTCTCTCTCTCTCTACTCTCTCTCTAAAAAACCCGGATCTCTCTCCCTCTCTACCCTTACACTCACCCGCAACCTCCCTTTCTCCTCACCATGCCAAGGATCGGCCACCACCACCCATGGTGGTGGCTGTGCGGTGGTCTTAGACCCGAAAACGGGCTGAAGCGGCAACAAGAAGGGCTGCGACGGGATGGATCTGAGGTGAGGTGGTGGCTGCGCGGCGTAAAGTTTTAGGCCAGAAGGGAGCAGGTTGGGTGGAGACGGGGGTTGACGAGGGTTGGGTCAGGTATGGATGGCGAGGGTACGGTGGCGGCGGCGTGGCTTTGCACAGAAGACGAGCCGCGGCGGGTTGTTGCAGGTGGATGTGGTGGTGGTTGCGAAGAGGATGGTGGTTGTTTCGGGCTGTGCAGGTGGTCCGGTTGTGGTAGCTGCGGGATGGTGGCGGTGTTGTTGGGTGATGGTTGAAGGTGTCGGGTGAAGATGGTGACTCTCAGGTCCACTCTCGGGTCAAGATTGGGCCGTAAACAGTTAGTCGGGTCCTATTGCTTCGCTCGGGTCAAACCCGAGTTAAGAGTGGCTTCGTTTTCAGATTCTGTTTTTAGTTCGTGTTCGGTCTCGGTCAAACCGAGTCAACTCACTCAGGTTCAGATCTGGTTTGGCTCGAAATCTGGGTTCGGTTTGGGTTAGATCCGTGTGGTACGGGTCAGATCTGGCTGGTTCGTGGCCGGTCAACACGCGGTCAACTCTGGTCAGTTCGGTCAAAACCGATCAAACGTGGTCAACGATTCAGCACCGGTTAACGCGTAGATCAAGACGCGCGCATAATATCGGTATAAATTATGATCGTATTATTTTGTTGATATCTTAGAAATATATTTATAAATATATCAATACGAACAAAGTAGCTTTAACTCGCGAAACGAACCGAAAAAAAATATTAACGAAAAGTATTGTAAGATAATATGTGTATATTGGTCGTGACTTGTGTTTTTGTTGGACTAAGTAGTTATATAAATATAAGTGTAAATTATATAGTCGTCAAAACGCATAAATGTCTAGTTTGAGATCGGAAATTGTATTGACGGATTAATTGTCTTGTGTTTAGAATGGATTTTTGGGAAATTGTAGACAACTTGTGTTGTCTGGTTCTTGCAAAAACAGAGGAAACTCTGCCGAAATTTATAAAAATCCGAAGCATAACGAGGTTAATATTGTTGTGTATGTTTTCACAAATAAGTTTTCCAAGTGTTTTAAACAAATGGTTTTATCCAAAGTTGTGACGTATTCGACAACTGGTTATTTACAACAATAAAAGTAAACATCGAACAATATTTGCAAAACAAATATATAGTTTTGTCGAGCGTCAATTGTGTCAACTTCAATGGTTTTTTTTTTGGTAACCAAAACATTATTAAAAATACGGATTTGAAATGCGTAGACGCTTAACTTATTTGGAAAAATTATTTGAAAGTAATGCTTCGAAAACACATAAAACACTCGGATTTTGGGAAGCGAAATAACAAATGTTATTAGTCAATTTTAATAATTATACTTATGTTTCTTCAAAGTATATTGTCCAAAAATAATAATACAAGGCAACTACATTTATCCGATTTACGAGACAAGCTATTACTCGGGACGAGTTATGCGTTTCGTAGTAGTAGTCCAACATGGTTTACACACGAATAGTAACGGGTGCGCGACTTGGGTACTATGTCGGATGTGAACTCATGAATTATGATAAGTCACGATCGGTTCGTCGAGTTAAAACACTTAAGGACTCGGGTTAGTACACACGAGTCAAGATAGTTGAATAAACTATCTTTTAAACGGAAATTAAGCTAGGTTTATATATGATAGACTTTAAGGTGTCCTTCATTGGTAATTAGGGCACGAGGAAGTCGGTCAAAGCTTTGGATTTTATTTGCTAGCTAAGCATGGAAATTAAGGTGAGTTTCACGGCCCCATTTTACTGTTTTAACTGGGGGAAAGATATGTTTGTCAAAAATTATCACATATTGAAATGTTTTCAAAGGTTAAAATGTGGTAAGTGGCATGATGAGTACTTGAGTTTTTGGTCGCCACTCGGGGTTGGGTCCTCGCTACTGTAACCATTAATTCAGGTAAAATGAAACCAAAGGAATATTTGGATAGTACTATCGGTGCCTGACGAGGCCCACCTCTGGTTGATAGCGTCAACCCGGTAAAGACAAGAGGTGCACGTATTCTGAACTTAAGTCGTTGGTTTCCGAGAAACGACTTGGAGCGGGGCATATTTATTAGTCTTGGTTTGGTTATGGGGCTCAGGGGATTGCTTATCATCATAATTTGTAGGAGCTAGCTACTCCATACAAAGGCCACGAAATGTGCTGGATTTGCACAGGATATAAAAATGTGCTGGATTTGCACAGGATGTAAAAATGTGCTGGATTTGCACCGGATGTAAAAATGTCGTATTTACGAAACTAAAACCTGTGAACTCACCAATATTTTATATATTGACGTCTTTTTAAACATATCTTTCAGGTAACTAAGTGCTGAACAGGTATGTGGCTAGTACGGTGGAATTTGGGATGTCGGACAAGGGTTGGGGGTTTTCATCTATTGTTACCTTCGGGTTGGGACATAAACGGAAACACCCCACTTTAAAACTTAATGTTTGTGGTTTTAAGTAATGTTTGAAACCAGGTACTCCTTCCCGACATCTTAATATAATGATCTTTTCTAATTAAATATAGTTTGTGTTAATCTTGACTTTGATATGCTTTCGAGCGTCGCGCCACGTGTTTCCGCCATTGGCGTGGTGTGACAGTGAGTCACCCCAGTCGAATTTTCTGTCCTTCTGGGTAAGCGAGGTGAGGGGCTGAGCGATCTTCGAAAATCCCTCGATGAAACGACGATAATATCCTGCAAGACCCAGGAATTGCCGCACCTCAGATGGCGTCTTTGGTGCTTCCCAGTCTTTGATGGCTTCTATCTTAGCTGGGTCAACATGAATTCCTTTTTCATTAACCACATGACCAAGGAACTGGACTTCAAGCAACCAGAAGCTACACTTAGAAAACGTGGCATACAACTGTTCCCGCCTCAAGAGTTCCAAGACAAGACGCAAGTATTCTCGGTGGTCCACTTCGTTCTTGGAATAGACTAGAATATCATCAATGAAGATAATCACGAATTTATCAAGATAGGGCTTACAAACACGGTTCATCAAATCCATGAATACGGCGGGCGCGTTGGTGAGACCAAAAGGCATGACCAGAATTCGAAATGGCCATAACGAGTTCGAAAAGCAGTCTTTGGAATATCAGCTTCTTGGACCCTCAACTGATGGTACCCTGATCTCAAGTCTATCTTCGAATAGAAACTAGAACCCTGGAGTTGATCAAATAAATCATCGATGCGAGGAAGGGGATAGCGATTATTGATGGTAACCTTGTTCAATTCACGGTAGTCGATACACATTCGCAGGCTTCCGTCATTCTTCTTGACAAACAAAATAGGGGCTCCCCACGGGGACGAACTAGGTCGTATGAAACCCTTCTCCAACAGCTCCTGCAACTGGTTAGACAACTCCTGCATCTCGGGAGGTGCAAGATGATATGGGGCTCGGGCAATATGGGCCACACCTGGAGCAAGTTCAATACCGAATTCGACCTGACGATAAGGCGGAAGGCCAGGTAAATCTTCAGGAAATATGTCGGGAAAATCACGAACGACAGGGATATCTTCAATCTTCTTCTCTTCCTCTGATGAAACCGAAACAAGTGCTAGAATGGCAGAATACCCCTTTCGAAGATACTTATAGGCTTTCATACACGAAATGATACTCAAAGGGACCCCGCTCTTCTCACCATGCACCAACAGAATTTCTCCATCAGGGAGAGGAAGTCGGATGACTTTATCAAAACAAACGATCTCAGCATGATACAAGGATAACCAATCCATACCCACGACAACATCAAAACTAACCAAGGACACCGGCATAAGGTCAATAGGAAAAGAATAACCCGACAATTCGAGGCGACACTCCCTAAGGACGTGTGTCGCTTCAACTTTCTTACCATCAGCCAATTCTATCAAGTACTTAGCCTCTAAAGGTGTAGGTACCCTATCAAGCAATTGACTAAACCCAAGAGATATAAAACTCTTATCGGCACCCGAATCGAATAAAACCGAAGCATAGCGATTATCAAGAAGAAACGTACCGGTAACAGTGTCAGGATCCTGTCGAGCCCCGCTCGAACCAATCACAAAGGCGCGAGCATTCCTGCCTCCTCCCCCGTTGTTTCCATTACCCGATCCATTCTTCCCAGCCTCGCCCTGCTTCAATTTGGGGCATTCACGCTTGTAGTGACCAAGATCACCACAGTTATAGCACCCTTGTTTACCCTGGTTTCCCTGGGGAACAGCAACCTGAGGAGCCGGAGTAGGTGTAGCAGGTGGGTTCCGGTTACCCTAAAGATTAACCCTGCAATCCTTAGCCTGGTGCCCAAGCTTATGGCACCGGTGGCAGCGGTTCATGTCCTCACAACGACCGTTGTGGTGAAACCCACACCGGTCACATTTCGGCAATTTCCCAGAATAACCCCCTGGTTTCTGCTCAGTCGACGGTCCCCCCAACATCAGACCTCTTCACCTGCTGAGGCTGAGCTGAACTCGAGCCTTTACCCACTCCTTCCCACTTTTGTTTGTTGTTCTCGGGAGCCTTCACAGTAGCGCCTCGGGGAGGTAAGACTCCTTCAGCTACTTTCATATTGGTCAGCCTGTGAGCCGACCGAACCACCTCAGAATGAACAGTAAGATTACCTGCGGCTACCAATCCCGCAACCTCCGGCACTAACCCAGAAATGTAGTGCTCAATCCTCCTGTATTCCGATGTGTGCAAATCCGGGCACAACACCGCCAGCTCATTGTGCCTAGCAGTATAAGCTTCAATTTCAGACCCCACCATCTTGTGATTCCAGACCTCATTCTCAAGCTTCTGGATCTCATCCCTCGGGCAGTACTCGCTTTTCAAAAGCTGAACGAACTCTGTCCAGGGCATAGCATGAGCTTCCCCAATACCCATGGTCTGGGTGGTGGAGTTCCACCAAGTCAGAGCTTGACCCTCCAGGGTCGCAGAAGCATACTTCACCCGGTCGCCCTCTGGGCAACTACACATGGAGAAAACCGATTCGATCTTCTCCAGCCAGTGGAGCAGTCCCACTGCCCCTTCAGTTCCGCCAAAGTTGTGGGGTTTGCAATCCATAAACTTCTTGTAGGAGCACTGGGGTGGAGGGGGATTGACAGCGCCACCTGGAACAGACACACAGGTAAAAAAAATCAAGAAAAGGTACAGTACCCTGGAACAAGGTAGAATAGGTGGGAATTGATGTACCACCTATAGCATTGTGAGCAGCTTGGAATGCAGCCAAGGCAATGTTCACGTGCTACTGCATCAGATTGTCCAACTCCGCTTGGGTCATATTAATGTTTCCAGCGCCACCACGGCCGCCAGCACGGCCGCCTCTGCGACCTCCACGAGCTCCCGACATCTTTTGTCACAACATGAAACAAAAGACTTAGGCTTGCCCGTGGTATAACCCATTAGGAATTTCAAGGAACTAGACCGAGTCCAGTTCGGGTCTATCCGTTCAAACACAAAGTCCACTAGGGTTCCCATGCATCACAGTTTATGATCTCGTGTGCACCCGACATGATAAACTGTTCTACATGGTCCTCCAGACGTGCTTTGAGTTTGAAGTTCAAGTCACCGAACACTAGCGCCCAATCATGGTATCTTCATAAGTATAAGTATAAGATAGCATGTATAAGAACGAGCGTGTCCATTAGGGCATAAAAGGGAGATGTCTGAATCCTTGGACAGATCTCAAGAGTATGCCGAAGCTACCCCAATGTACACCGCCGTCAAGAGGGTTCGGTGGTATATCGTTCGCCGTCGAATCGCGGTAAGGATGGGTCAAGAAACAGAATGATGAAGAGTAAACAGATGATGTAGCGTAGAAGATGATGACACCGACACCCCGACAAGTTATATTGTTACCCACATGTTAAGACTCGACCATCTGTGACCGTCTAGTGTGTGCGAATCGGTTACAGACTAGACTCTACATGCAGTCCTAGTTACTATAACCGTTGGCTCTGATACCAATCTGTCACACCCTGAAATTCCACATGCGGGGTTCTACCGCGAGGCGCGTGACACACCAGGATCCCAGTCAACGATCACAATAATCAACAACAAACATGCATTCATATATATATATATATATATATATATATTTGAAACCAAAAGATCATGCTTTGAGCCGTAAACCAGCAGCGGAAGCATTTCTTGTTTACATCTAAAAGACATATTATAGTTTACAAAACATTGTTTAATATGCTTCAAAAATTCTAGACGCTGTGCATGACTCCGTGCGCCTAGTCCATTAACTGCTACCTTAGCGACCTGAGAAAACATGCCAAAAATGTCAACATATAATGCTGGTGAGTTCACAGGTTTTCTTTCATAAAAGTGTTGTTATAAGTTTGAAAAGATCATTCCCGTTAATACTATGTCATAAGAACGTTAGCTAGACGTTAAGTGTTTTACTACTACGGTTGGGAACCCATTACTAAACATGTACCAAAGTTGAATCCAGCCCAGATTGACTGGGTTACCGATGCCTCGATAACCCGAGAGTTAGAGACAATATGCACCCGCCCGGCTTCCCCGCCGTCGAGTGGGGTTTGTGAGGCCCAGTAGATCTATCCACATTTCCCTCGTTGTACATCCCCGCACATTCATGGTTTCTCCCTGGGACTTTCCGTAAAAGCCGTATAGTAACATAAAGTGCCCATAGTATAACATGACCTTTAATAAGTACGTAAGTAGCATGTTTCTCCCCCGAAAGCAAAACGGTAAAAGTGGGGCTGTGACACGCACCTTAGATTGCGTTACTTGAAAACAGTTAAGTACTTATGCTATGATAGCCCCAAATAGCTGCGACCTATCATAAGATTTGTGCAAGTATCCGGACTAATAACTCGTAGGTTTACTAGTCCCCGAATGTCCAGACCATAACCATAAACGTTTGAAAACACCTTTGACTGTTAAACCGACCGTACCAGACAAGACCCGACATCCCATTGGTGACCCGACATCCCACGTGTTAGATAATACAAGACATCATGCAATATATGCAATTAAACACTTAGTACGCGCAAGAGTTCACTTAGTCTAGCACAACGCTCAATTAACGCATAAACAAGTCCGAACACGTGTTACTAAGTCATTGGGTGTATCCCGGGGTTCCTATCATGTTCCTAAGTGTCAAATCATGTTCCGGGATGTCAAAATACGCTTACGACAGCAGTACACGCGATTAGGAAACTAGCATGCAATTAGGAAAAGTAAACTGGTGAGTAGGGAAAGTCAACAGGCGAGTAGGGGGATTTATCAGGCCAGTAGGGGCCTAATCGCCTGATGCATCAGGCGATTGGGCTGTAATCGCCTGATGTATCAGGCGATTAGAACCCTAATCGCCCCTGATGCTGCTGTCGCGCATTTTCGCGCGTTAAACCCTTCAAATCAGATCCGAAACATGTAAAAACACCCAATATCAAACCTAAACCATTTACCAACCCATTCCAAGCAAAAACCCCCCAATTTATCTCTGCTCTAACGGCCTCGGTGCGATTATTTCCAAAAATGGCAAAGTACTAGGTTTAATTAACTATGAAATCTTTCCTTAAATGGTAAAGACCAGATTATACCTCCTACAACTTGCAAATCATCATCTCCATGTTATAATATCATTCTAGCATGATTCCTAACAATAAACAAGCAATGAATCATATCATAACATCCTAATTCTTCAAGAATCACCCAAATGGGTCAAAATGCATACGTTCATCAAAACACTATAACAATAGCTTAAACTCATAGATAATCATCCTAACAACTCCCACACATTATAAGTACATCAATTTCATAGAAACATTCATGTTATAATCTCCAAAAATCATCATATGCATCAATACTTCACATATAACAAGTATTATGGTGTAGACTTGTTTTAGAACTCATTTCCAAGGTTTTTAAAGACACATTCTTAGCAAAACAAGGTCTGGACTTTTGGGGAACCAAAAAAATAACATTACAAAGGTTTGGGATGAAGAACACACCTTGGATTTTATCAAAGAAAGGTGTATTAGCTTGGAAATGGTGAGTTTGGGGAGTCAAGGGTTGTATTTATAGGTGTTTTGACTCGTGCATAGCAGATCAGGCGAGTAGGAGATCAGATCAGGCGATTAGAAGCTCTAATCACCCATATACTGGAGATTAGAAGCTCTAATCGCCAATAACCTTCTCCAATCGCCTATAGCAATGGCGATTAGGAGCCCCCTGGTTCCTAATCGCCTGTAGGGTCCCAAATTGTGTTTTTGGCGCGTTAAACACTATTTTAACACGTATAAACACGTATTCACGTACCGACAAGTCACATAATGATTACAAACACATAATGAACGATAACTAACACGTTTACATCCGTTCACCAATTCCCGGGACTCGAGACTTGCGTGTGTGCGTTAAACCCGGTGATTCCACGAATCACCAATCCTTGTACCCATGGTTATGGACCGACTCCCGATGATCCCACGGATCATCGTAACGACTCCCGATGATTCCCAGAATCATCGTAACGACTCGACTGACCCAGTCAAGTACGTAATATGCATGACTCGCTAAGGTAGACTTACTAGTTTAGTCATTGTTACTAACCTGAGTTTACCGGGTGTCACAGATCTCCTCATTTACATTCCACGGGATCATTTTTACGATATGATTAAAGTATGATAACCGGTTTTGGTGTGATTTTGGTATTAGAAGTTATGGATGTTTATAGGTGTAAAAAATGTAGCCGTTAGGTTGTAACGGTTAGAAAATTAATTACCGTTTGAAAATTAAAAAACGGTTAATTTTTGAATTTAAATGAAAATAAATAAAAGAATTAATGGAGTGCTGCTTCCAAAAAAAATGTTTTAGTGAAGTAAATCAGTGAAGTGATGTGACAATACAGGATTAGTTAAAACTAGTTAAATTGAAAAACACTTCTACATGCGCCCCTTCCCCTTGCTTCTTAAAGAACATATAATTTTACCAAATTTGTACACATGTCTAGATATTTATAATATACATTTTACTAGTCATGTTTGAATATATTACATACTAGATTTTAGCCCGCGTGTACACGCGGTTCACCAACGTACATCTACTTAGGGAATTATAACATATAAAGAAAAATACAGTAGAAATATTTTTCTAAAGTATAACACAACGAATACAAATTTTATTCAACTATTAATAAATATTTCTTTATACACCACATTTCTGGTTGTAGTGTTCAAATTCACATCACCATCAAGTATAAGTAATTTCACTCATGTGCTGCTTTTAACTCTTGAAAATGCAACATAAAGTTGGCCATGTGAGAAAACAGGTTCTCTTAAATAGAATCCAACCTTAGATAAAGACTGTCCTTGCCTTTTATTGACGGTCATTGCGAAACATACACTTATTGGAAATTGACGCCTTTGGAAATTTACTGGAATCTTGATATCAGATGGTTTAATATTTATTCTAGTAATAATAGTTTTGATACCAATGTTTCCACCTGATATGAAATCTAAAAGATACGGGGGAGTCCCGAGGCTGAAATCTAATAATATTTAGTGTAAGAAATGTGGAATGTGTCTCAAAGAATACGAAGCTGAATATATGATGGGAACATTAGAATGCATACATAGGTAAACATATTGGTGAGGTTATTATTTAGATGTATAAGTATAAAACAAACTAACAAATTATAAATTTATTATGAAATATATGAATGAGGAATATATTATCATAGATTAGATTTGAAGAGATGATTTGGCAAAAGTAATTAAGTGTTAAAAGAATTTGATTACTATGCAGAAGAAGGAAACAAATTACAAAATTAAGTCATACATTTAAGAAAATCTTTTTGTACACAACATTTGTTGTCTTTGTTTGTGGTTTACCCTCTTTATTAAGTATTAACAATTTAACTCCATCTCTACTAAAAATCCAGTTGCAATAACTAAGAAGGTGTCACCACTTAGTGCAAATTAATATAACATGATCAAAACAGTTTTTATAATGTTAACAGACAATACAAAGAATATGCGACAGAATATAATTTTACTAAAAGTATAAAACCCATGGCAACAAACTTTTATGAATTGGGTTGGACTTCTATAGACAATTGGGCTTACCCATTCACGGTCCATAATGAAAAAGTTTTATTCATAAATTGAACAACTGACTTACTCGATAGTCGGTACATTAAAAAATGTTAATTAGCAATATTGTAAAATAAAATCCATAGATTATATCTATATATCCATAATCATTAAACAAAAGCTAGTTTTTTATCACCAACATATCATTGGCATATTGTAATTTGACTTCGGTATACAACGTGTGTACACGCGTGACTATAACCTAGCTTTTTATAAACTTTTAAAAGTTACTCATCTAATAACAATTATTCAAATCAATATTTATATTTTACTTATGTATTGTACATATCATAGCCTTGCAATTCAAAACTTTCACTATGAACTTTAAATCTATTCATAAGTTTTCTAAATTCTATTCTTACCACTTAAAGCAACGCATATTTACTACCACTATAATCAAGAATTATTGGAACACTCTATTTACAACCTAAAGCCAAGTTCAAATTAAAGTAATGAAAAAAATTAATCTAATAACAAAACCAATAGATTTTTAAACATAACTGATTACGATTGTTATACTAATATACATCAAAATTTCAACTTTTAATAAAGTTGTTAATAAACTGCATCCTAATAGATTCATTACATATCAACCAAAAAGTATTTTAAGTTCATATAAAACATACTATATTTAATCAGCATCTTCATCATCATCCATTTCAGATTCGGATGACTCCTCTGCTTCCACCATGGCCGCTTCCTCCTCCAGATTCCTGATTTTTAGGCGAATCATTTGTTCCAGATTCACCATCTCTAAGCTTCTGCTGATGTTAGACATGCCTACCTTATCCAGATCCACAAATAAGTCATAGTCGTTGCAGTTTTCAAGTTCGTCTCTTGACATCAACCGATGTGACCCATCGGTAAACTGCAAACTTGCAATGTTAAGATTTTCAGCAAAAAACCAACTACAGACAGGAAATACCTCCAAAAGTTCATCAAACTCATCCACTTGAAAGATGTCTTCCAACTTCGAAATCAATCTCCTTTCTTCAATACTTGGCAACCTCATTGTTCTTCCAAACTCATACATTTCTCTTTGAAAATCTGCTCCCATTTGCATAACAGCTTTTCTTGAACCGAAAAGTAAACATGAATTGTCACTCATGTTCACAAGATATCTTCGTTTGATACTGCAGAACCTCCAACTAACAACCTTTTCCATTGCTTAATATTTTTTTTTAGAACTTATGTGTGTTTATTTTGAAGAAAATAGAGTTGTGATTTATGTTTAGTGATTATGATTTTATAGATATGTTAAAAACCGTGTAAAGAACTGAAGGGACAGCTTAGATTTTCAACACTAATAATAATTAATATTCTGTATTAATTGTATAGCAGATGAAAAGACTTGTTTCTGCAAAAGATTAAAAAGTGGCGGATCTTAATATATGAATTTAAAATTTGAAATAGTAATTATAAACTAAAAAAGTTATTGGTTATTGTTATGAACAATAAGTGTACTTTATGTGTACTAACAATTGTTAGGGTTATTAACAATAACTTTATTTATCCCTCTGCATATAAAAATAATATTGATTAAAATGAAACACTCTATTAAAGAGACACAAAATAAAGTTATTTAGAATTATTAGTAACGATAACATGTTAATACCTTAAACACTAACCTGTAAATCCATAAGAAACATATGTAGACAAAGAATTTCTGCAAGATTCTTGCGGTTTAGTCGGTTCGAGATCCTAAGCACCTTAAGTTTGAATGTATATTGAGACATCCTCCAATTGATGTCATTCAATACGTAATGTTGTTCGGATCCATAAACCTGCAATTTAATAGAATGTAAGTAATACAACATTACATGAATAAAAAAATAACTGAATGATTATGTAAAATTTGATAAACATACCTGACAGAGTTGAAGGAATTACACTATAGTTTACAAAACAAAATCTGTATATAAAGTTCTAAATGGCAAGATTTATTTATGTTAAGGAATTAATAATATTAAAAAGGAAATTATAAAATGGAAACCTGAATTAATTTAGATTTAAATGTTGCTAAAATTAAAAATATAAACATTTTTTTATTTAAATCTATATACAACATTAAAATCTAAACCTATCTAATATAAAGGTTTTAAAATACATAAAATAAACGTAATCTAACTTTTTAAAGGTTTAAAATTTAACAAATAATTGTTTTTGGGTATAAAACGAATTGGTTAAGTATAAAGAATTTATTTTTAATATAATTTTTAAATTTGTATCATTTAATAATAATGGAATTTTGTGTTAAACGTGAAAAAATCTAAGACATTTACATTTAATAATAAGTCAAAGGTTGACAAAAAAAATCGAATATGTTTGGAAATTTTTAAATGAAAACCGTTTGATATTATTGTGTTGCAATTTACCAAAATTTGAGTCAAATTAAAAATTATAGAAATCAACCAAATTTAATAAAAAGTCAAATCCAAATCTAGAAACCACCACCAATAAACACACTAACTACCATTAACCTTAACAACATTATAAAGGTTAGACACACCTTGATTTAGAAAGTTATAAAGCTAAATTTTTTTACTTGTTTTATAAAGTTGACCAAATTTAATAGTTGATTTGACTAAATTAGAATTTGACTAACTTGTACATCAATAAGGAGGCGTATGACTTTTTTAAAAAAATTATAGTTTCATAACTTAAAAAATTGTTTGTATATGAACTTTTATGAGGACTTAATATATAAAATCAAAAATCTAAAACATAATTACTAATTACTAAACATTAATATAGAAAAAATCGTTGTAGTTAAATTTTTATATTTGACCTAAATAATTGTAACTTACTATAATACTATAACATTGAAAGATGGTTAACATACTTTACAAATCTTTGCATTAACATTTACAATATTAGACTACTCCTAGGAATATCTCATGATTCATGATCATATCTATTCAAACCATAACAGGATATTCGGGTTTAAAGACATAACATCCCAAAAAATACACAGTTTACTACATAAGAATTAAAAGGTAAAAAAGTATGTGACCTTTGACTTTTTTTTTTAATTTTAAAATTTGGCATTAATAAGAAATTAATATGATTTTAAAAAAAGTCAAACCATTTATTAACCAAAAATACGTTTATAAAACAGATTTCCATAATTAAGAAAATGGTATAAATAATAGATTAATATAAAATTTTAAAAAAGTCAAACAATTTAATAAAAACAAAGAACATTATCTTTAAATTTTCAAGTTTTTTTTAAAAAAAAACTATTATACACTATGTTTACTATCTTACTTTATAAACAACCAATTAACATTAACATAGACAACTACTATCCATAACATACTTATGAAATATTTAGTGTTGTTAACTAATCCACATCATCAGTCAGAATATTACTGATTCTAAACATAAAAATCCCCAAAATTCACGAATTACCAAATAAGTAGTAAACGTGCAAAAGTTAGTCCCTGCAAACCACAACCCCTTTTTTTTGTTATGTTACCCACCAAAAGTTGTCATCCTACAAAAAAAGTGTCATCAACCTAAAACCACCTAATTACCGTCACATCTAACCACATTAGAAAGCCTGAACGAACCTTGGTTTTTGAAAAACAGAAAATGCAGTTTATCACCCGTATGAAGTCCCTTATCATCGACAAAAGACTGCATGCCTCTGATGTTGTAACGGGGTTTTCCTCTTGACCCCTCGATTCCCACATACACTCCCCATGACCGACCCTCACCATCAGAAATGCTTAACGACCTTTTACGGTTCAAACCGTTCTGCTTTGCCCACTCAAGCTTCATACGCTACATAAGAAGAAACATAAATGATAAGGCTTGAAATTGTAATAACAATCACAACTACTCATTACTTGACCTATTAACGAAATTTCACAAAACATATTAGTCACCCATTTCATGCAATATGACATATCTACAGTTTCCGTTTATTATTATCTACGTTTATACTAAACAAATAATGAATGAAAATAACCTTGACAGATTAACAACTAAAGTGTTGTGACACCAAGTCTATACACTAAAAATTAATTCAAATCAGTCTGCATATTTGTTGAATTTAGAATAAACAGATACAATAAAGCTTGTAATAGCAATAACAATCACATACATTCATTATTTTAGTTGATTACCATTTCAAGATGTCATCATTCCATCGTTACTTATTAACTAACTATATATTATAGCTATGTAGAATGAACATCAACTTTGTCGCAACAAACCTATTACTATACTATAAACACACTTTTTAAAAAATGATTGATTAATGGGCAAATAAATGGAAACTGTAAGAGGTAAGTTGTAACACTTACAAAGTGATTGTCAACAGTGAACACCACTGGCACACCTTCATCTTCCACAGCTTCAGATCCATCATCATCAACCTCCATTGAACTGTCTGGAACATGTTCGACCGGCTCACCTTCAGCATCATCCTGTCCATCATCATCAGATAGAATAATCACATCTTCATCCAGTTCATTTTCATCTTCGTATTCCACCTTCACCCTTGTTGCCCAAAACTCCTCACATGGAAGAGTAAGCTTGTTCTTCAAAAACAACGACAAATTGTAGATCCTCTTTTTGTATCCAAAACAATGAAAAATTAAAACGCATTAGAATAAAGGCAGTAAAATAATTTTTAAAAATAGAAAAAACATGTATGTAATGAAGAAAATAATACCGGCTTAACAATTTCAAAAACAATTAAATGCTCCTTTGTTATTCCAAGAGCATCCTGCACCCAAGGCCATCCTCTAGTAACATAAAAATGACCATCTTCACGCACAATCTCTAACTCAAAGCATGAACGACGAACAGATCTGCATTCTACTGGATTTACTGGAAGCTTTTTATTTAGTAATCCATGTGCAACAAAGGGACTAATATGCTAAGAAGCAAAATAATTATTTATAAACCATTAATAAATGTGTGTAAAAAAAATATTTACATAATTTAATTGAATCACAATTGATTAAACTTACAAGACGTTTTTGCGTTGATTTATGATCCTTCAAACTGCAGTAAAAAAAGCTGCCAGGTGCCGATACTGCATCCTGATGAAAACTGATGATCCGGAATGAATGAAGATTTTCTTCATATTGAAATATGAAGTTACATTCAGGTGGGTACCCTAATTCATTGATCATGCTTCGCCAGCCGTCGTAAAAGTACCAGCTTCCATTGATGCTTGTTACAGTAACGTCAAACACCTCAGAGGTTAATGTGCGGACCTTGGTAACACCAGTGGGATAATTATATTTGTTGATCCATTCACCATAATCAAAAGGTAACGGATGAATCAAAAAATACACACATTTTAAAATATTGAAAACATATTATACTCTAAAACATATATTATGGCAACACAGTAAAACATGTTAGATATCTTACCAAAGCAGCGACGTCGTTATCCTCCATATATAACCAAAACCCATACAACATTGTGTCACTGTTTCGTATACAAAAATTAAAACTGTAAGCATAGATCAAAGTAATTTGAAAAAATATTCACACTGTTTAAATAAAAGCTTGAAAAAACATTTGGAAATACATGTTAAAACCTAAAACACAAAGACTAAGTTGTAACCTAAAACATAAAACATTAATCAATATGAATAATAATAAATGAAAATTAAAGAAGTATCACTTAAACCTTAAAAAATCAATTTACCCTAAAAATCACTAAATCGATAAGTAAATGATAAACCACTAAATTGAAACCTAAAAGCATAAGAATCCATTGTTAGCTTTCTTAAAACCTGAATTTAACAATAAATCATAAACTTAAACCACTAATCATCATCAGTATTAATAAACCAAACCTTAAAACATCGATTGACTCTTACAATAACTAAATCCATACCTAAATCATTAAGCCCTAAATTGAAACCTAAAACCATAACAATCCATTGGTAGATTTCTTAAAACATAAATGTAACCAGAAATGCTAAACTTAACATTACCCCTAATTCTAAATCTAAAAGTCATACCACTAATCAGTATTGATAAACCATTAATCAATATGAATAATAATAAATGTTGAAACCTAAAACACAAAGACTAAGTTGTAACCTAAAACATAAAACATTAATCAATATGAATAATAATAAATGAAAATTAAAGAAGAATCACTCAAACCTTAAAAAATCAATTTACCCTAAAAATCACTAAATCGTTAAGTAAATGATAAACCACTAAATTGAAACCTAAAAGCATAAGAATCCATTGTTAGGTTTCTTAAAACCTGAATTTAACCATAAATCATAAACTTAAACCACTAATCATCATCAGTCTTAATAAACCAAACCTTAAAACATCGATTGACTCTTACAATAACTAAATCCATACCTAAATCATTAAGCCCTAAATTGAAACCTAAAACCATAACAATCCATTGGTAGATTTCTTAAAACATAAATGTAACCTGAAATGCTAAACTTAAACATTACCCCTAATTCTAAATCTAAAACTCATACCACTAATCACTATTGATAAACCAACCCTTAAAACATCAGTTGCCTCTAAATGGAGCCACTCGATTATGTTGCCAGCAGCAGAAGACTGTCCAGAATGGAGCACGCGAGTCGTTTATCAACATCTTTATCCATCTATCAACAACCAAACATGATAACAGACAACGTTGTTAGCTTCCTGTATCAATCAAACCATCAAACACATCATTTAAACAATAAACAACAGAAAAAACATAATTACATCAGACCCGCTACACGCGGTTAGCAATCATCAAACACCAACCATACAACATGAACCCTAAAAGTAAATATTAACAAAACTGACCAATAATAGATGTAAATGCAAGTATTATAAGCAAAAGAGACCTTAATGGACAAACAAATCAGAAAAAACACGAAAAAAAATAAAGAGAATACATAGACATGAAGAACGATTGATTAATAGAGAATAGAAGAGATTAAACCTTGGACAGGAGATGAAGAACACGGTAGAACAATGGTTGATCCGGAAGATCGCCTTGATTAGGGTTTGTGGCTGGCGGAGGAGAAGATCACTGAATTGGGAATTAGGGTAGGTTATGTGTGATTGTGTGAAAACGTTATGTCCGTGTTTTTTTTGGGTATATATATTTTCTATAATTTTATTTTTAAAAAATATCAAAATTTTATAAAATCCCACACTTGGACACTTGGCATTAGTTGATTGGCTATGCAATTGGAGGCTCAATGTGGGATTAACAAGTGTCCACATTGAGTTTCATATATTAGTTATATAGATATACAGCAATAAATGAGTGATTTTGAAACAAACCTTTTATGAAATATTTTTTTTTTTACATTTTTTTGCTAAAATATCTTAAATTTATTTTACTGTTACAGAATTTCTTAAAAAATCATCATATGTAAAATGTTACACCAGTGTAAAAGTTAATACACCCATATGATTTTCATGCATTTCAACTTAAATTCAAATTCAGCCTTTGTAAAAGTCGCGTGGAGCAATGGAGGTGCTAGCTAAAGGGGAGCCCCATCTATTCTAAAAATTTAGCTTTTGGAAGCTTCAAAAAGCTATTCTTCAAAAACATTAATATTATTTTTTTTTCCATATTAGCTGTTTTTTATAGCAATAGAACATTAAAGTTCTAAAAGCTTCTTTCAAACACAACCAGCCATACAAAATGTATAATACATATATTTTTTTATAAAACTTATATAAAATTATTTTGTTGGAAATTATGTAAAAAAAATATTTTTTCTATAACTTTGAAAATACACACAGAGGATCCGGATCATTTGAAAACTCGGGCAAGTTGTGAGAACCGTGAGAACTCCGACATAAAATGCGAATTAAAAAATACGGTGATGTAAAAACGCCTAACTCCGCCGTAAAAAAATATGAAAAAAATAAATAAAATATTTTACGACGGTTTACACTAGTGTTAAGAAACGGCCACACCTATATAAACCATATAAGTAAATTAATATTTTATTCAATATTTTATTATGATTTAATTTACAACCACAAATTCATTATTGAATAAAATACGTGTGTGGTTAAAAAGTGAGTTCTCATGGTTCTCACAACTCAATCAAGTTCTCAAATAATCTCATCCCTATATATATGGCTCGGTCTATTCCCACCTCCACCTTCTATTTCCACCCCCTCAAAGCGCCTCGCTTAGGCCTAAGCGAGGCGCTTTGAATTCAATCAGAGGAGGTCAGTACGAGGGGGCAGAAAAAACTGATTTTGAATTCGAAGCGCCTCGCTTGGGCCTAAGCGAGGCTCTTCGGATCAATTTTTTTTTTTTTTTTTGATCTTTTGAGTTAGTTTTTTGTTTTTTTAATATAATTATTATAAAAAATGTTCTTTTGACAAACGCCTGGCTAACCTGAATTTCCTTTGGATCAAAATGTCAACTTTTTCCTGCCACCTTCGTATGGTTTGGCTAACCTGTCCAGTTATCAATCTCACTGTCCAACAACTGAATTTTACTTGCTTGCATGAAAAGTAATGATCTGAATTTTACTTGCTTGCATGAAAAGTAATGATCAGGAACATTCCAAATAACCGTCCAATTTCAGCTTTTGTTTAACTCATGATATATCCACCAAATCATTTCTTCAAGTTCATTTCACCAAAAAAGGCATAACTGTAATGATCAGAAACATTCCAAATAACTGTTCAATTTCAGCTTTTGTTTAACTATTGTAGCAACTTCCATAGAGAAGTTATCAATCTCACTGAGATGATATCTTCTCTTTAGGTTTTGGAATTAATGAGACAACTTTTCAGTTGTTATCCAAGAGATAGCGGTCAACGATGAAGACAACCTGAAAACAACCGGATACCATGGATCAGAGAGATTCAAGCTAATTAAACTCATATCTCAAGCCGGTGCAAGTTATGTTGTAGCTCATATGTTATTATCTCTTCTCTTATTCTCTCTTTCTCAAGTTCTCGATGGATTATTGCTCTCATATCATGGATCAGAGAGATTTAAGCTAATTAAACTCATATCTCACTGTAATGATCAAGAATATTCCAAATAACTGTATAATTTAAGCTTTTGTTTAACTAATTTAGCAACAGTCCAAATAACTGTAATGATCGCTACGGTTAGTGGATACCATGGATCAGAGAGATTCAAGCTAATCAAACTCCGGGCAACCCTTGTTTGATTATACTCGTGTACAACCTTTATCTCTTTATGTATGAATAGTGACCCTCTGACAATGATCAGAAACATTCCAAATAACTGTAATGATCGCTACTGTTGATTGGTATATAGAGAGCAAACCGACGATCATTCAAAATTTAAAGTTACCGCTAACCTCTGCGCCATCATCGTTGACAGATATCTCTCTGAGATGATAGCTTCTCTTCAGATTCTGATTGCACCGGTGGAATTGGAATTGGAATTAATGAGACAACTTTTCAGTTGTTATCCGAGAGATAGCGGTCAACGATGAAGACAACCTGAAAACAACCGGATACCATGGATCAGAGAGATTTAAGCTAATTAAACTCATATCTCAAGGTGGACTTAAGCACCTGAACGGGAAGTTGAAATTTTGAATGATGTTCGTCGACTACACTCACGGTATGTGCATCACGTATTTTCATTCTTTCCTTGATCTGCAATATTTGAAAATTATCATTTCTTGACATGCTTGGTAACACCTTGATCTGCAATATTTGAAAATTATCATTTCTTGACATGCTTGGTAACACCTTGATCTGCAATATTTGAAAATTATCATTTCTTGACATGCTTGGTAACACCTTGATCTGTAATATCTGAAAATTATCATTTCTCGAAAAGTAATTAAAAACACTTAAAAATGAATTAAAAACAATTGTTGCGAGTTAGGTTTAGTCGGAGGACCACGTACAATGATTCATCAAAGTTGTACAAAGCTGGATGTTTTTACTGGAAAACCAAAACGAGCAATTAACGAAGCGAAACTGAGAGATATAATTTTCTTGGCTTGGAAACAACTTAAAAGAACCAAAAATGAATTAAAATTATTTTTTGGTGATTAACAGATAATTTTAAATAATTAAAAGAAAATCAATTTTTTTTAAAAAAAAGGCCAAAGCACCTCGCTTTGGTCAAAGCTAGGCGCTTTAGTGGTTTAATTAGACCACAGGCGCCTCGCTTTGACCAAAGCGAGGTGCTTTAGTGGTTTGATTAGACCACAGGCGCCTCGCTTTGACCAAAGCGAGGTGCTTTGGCCTTTTTTTAAAAAAAATTGATTTTCTTTTAATTATTTAAAATTATCTGTTGATCACCAAAAAATAATTTTAATTCATTTTTGGTTCTTTTAAGTTGTTTCCTAGCCAAGAAAATTATAACTCTCCGTTTCGCTTCGTTAATTGCTCGTTTTGGTTTTCCAGTAAAAACATCCAGCTTTGTACAACTTTGATGAATCATTGTACGTGGTCCTCCGACTAAACCTAACTCGCAACAATTGTTTTTAATTCATTTTTAAGTGTTTTTAATTACTTTTGAGAAATGATAATTTTCAGATATTACAGATCAAGGTGTTACCAAGCATGTCAAGAAATGATAATTACTTTTTGATAGTCTTGATACTTTTTAACAATCGGATTGTTTTTCGAGAGAAAGGAACTAAGTTGCAAATACGATAATAATCAAACTCCTATCTCAAGCCGGTGTAATTACTTTCAAGTTTTTTAGAATCATTAAAGACACCACATCATTGTACAAACCGACGATCATTCAAAATTTAAAGTTACCGCTAACCTCTGTGCCATCATCGACTACAGCAAACCGACGATCTTCCTCCACGGCACTCCTAATGGGCCTCTCTTTATTTCACGGTATGATTTGTGTTTTTGTTGCTTTATAAATAATAAGTTTTGTGTTTATCAAACCCTAACGTCTGAGCAATGATTTATTAAATCGTTTTACTAATTTCCGATTCTTGATACTTTCATTAATCGTTTTACTAATTTCCAATTCTTGATAATAATAAATTATTATAATAATAAAACAAAGGAACTAAATTACAAATATAATAAATAATAATAATAATAATAATGTAATATAGTCATTGTTAATGTTCAAAAAAGTCATCCTTTGTTGACTCATAGGAGTCTTGAAGACGAAATGAATTTTACAAGATACTTGAAACAAGGTATGGATATGGAGAATAAATATTTGACTATACGTGGTTGATGATGTCAAGTTTAAGTCGTTGATTCATTTGGAAATCGAAAACGCCTATCGTCACTCTGTATAGAGAAGAAAATCAACAACCGAATATTTAGTTCTCTCCGAACTTTAGCTTCCAAAATACGACGTCGTTGTAGCTCATATGTTATTATCTCTTCTCTTATTCTCTGTTTCTCTAGTTCTCGATGGATTATTGCTCTCATATCGACTCTCACAATTATTCACAATTTTATACATACAACACACCTTCATCGTTGACCGTACTGTTCTTCTTGATCTTTTATGTATGAATAGTGACCCTCTGGCAAACTTACCTCTGTTTTGAATTTGTTGCTTCCATAGAGAAGTTATCAATCTCACTGTAATGATCAGGAACATTCCAAATAACTGTATAATTTCGTACAAGATTCCTATGCAAGCAAGTCAAATTCAGTTGTTAGACCAACTTGAGATATGAGTTTGATTAGCTTGAATCTCTTTGATCCATGGTATCCAGTCTTCAAGGTGGACTTAAGCACCTGAACGGGAAGTTGAAATTTTGAATGATGTTCGTCGACTGCACCGAACACACTACAATTATTCACAATTTTATACATACAACACACCTTCATCGTTGACCGTACTGTTCTTCTTGATCTTGATCTTCACACTTGCTTTTGACAAAGGTCTGGCTGACCTGAAGTTCCTTTGCAACCAGGTAAAAAGGAACTAAGTTGCAGATATAAAAATCCATCACATCACGATTATACTCTTTATGTATGAATAGTGACCCTCTAAGTGTGGTATGCTCAAAGATTTAATTTAAAAATATTTTGTAAGGATTTATTTATAGATCAATGAAACAACTTTTCAGTTGTTATCCGAGAGATAGCGGTCAATGATGAAGACAGCCTGAAAGTGGATACCATGGATCAGAGAGATTCAAGCTAATTAAACTCATATCTCAAGCCGGTGCAAGTTATGTTGTAGCATCTTTGATCATCTTCTTGTAATTACTTGACAGATATCTCTCTGAGATGATAGCTTCTCTTCAGATTCTGAAAGTGGATACCATGGATCAGAGAGATTCAAGCTAATTAAACTCATAGGTAAGAACATTGTGGATGAGGATTGTTTATCTTCCCATTGATTTCAAGTATGTTGCCAAATAACTGTTCAATTTCAGCTTTTGTTTAACTATTTTAGCAACTTCCATAAAGAAGTTATCAATCTCACTTCTCACTGTCCATGTTTACCTTCAACGTCCAACGGTAATGAGTAACCTAGTAACCTCTACAATGATGTGATTTGTTTTTAAATAAGGAGGTATATGTACAATGAACTTTTTACGCTAAATAAAACTGATTAATGGCAGGTTTGCCCGAGGGTCACTATTCATACACACAACTTTTTGCTCTAGTGGTGTGCTCTACCTTTTTGACAAACACCTGGCTAACCTGTCCAGTTATCAATCTCATTGGCAATCATCCGCTGCATGCTTTTCGCAGCCTTCACTGAAAAGAACCCTAGTAGTGGTTTTCATCTCTTTACCTGTAAACTCATATCTCAAGTCGGTGCAAGTTATGTTGAAGCTCATATGTTATTATCTCTTCTCTTATGCTCTCATATCATGGATCAGAGAGATTTAAGCTAATTAAACTCATATCTCAAGTTGGTCTAACAACTGAATTTGACTTGCTTGCATAGGAATCTTGTACAAAATCATTCTCACATGAATATCCTTTGATGAATGTATTAGGGGTTGGAAACTCTGAAGACCAATGACCCTCTAGCAAACCTCCGTTAAGGTCTTCAGAGTTTCCATGGGAAGGTAAACATATATAACATTCTCTTCTTCTTCCCTTACAAATCACTTTGTGCATGACATTACATTCTGCATGTGTCATTTCATAACTTGCACCGGCTTGAGATATGAGTTTAATTAGCTTAAATCTCTCTGATCCATTGTATCCACTTTCAACTAAATCTTTCTCTGATCGCTACTGTTGATTGGTATATAGAGAGCAAACCGACGATCATTCAAAATTTAAAGTTACCGCTAACCTCTGCGCCATCATCGTTGACAGATATCTCTCTGAGATGATAGCTTCTCTTCAGATTCTGATTGCACCGGTGGAATTGGAATTGGAATTAATGAGACAACTTTTCAGTTGTTATCCGAGAGATAGTGGTCAACGATGAAGACAACCTGAAAGTGGATACCATGGATCAGAGAGATTCAAGCTAATTAAACTCATATCTCAAGCCGGTGCAAGTTATGTTGTAGCATCTTTGATCATCTTCTTGTAATTACTTGACAGATATCTCTCTGAGATGATAGCTTCTCTTCAGATTCTGAAAGTGGATACCATGGATCAGAGAGATTCAAGACGAATGTTGCAACATGAGTTCGACCAAGATGACATACGAAGCTTTAGACTCGAACCGGATCCAAGTATTACTGTAATGATCAGGAACATTCCAAATAACTGTTCAATTTCAGCTTTTTTGACAACTTTTTGCTCATACACACAACTTTTTGCTCTAGTGGTGTGCTCTACCTTTTTGACAAACACCTGGCTAACCTGTCCAGTTATCAATCTCACTGGCAATCATCGTTGGTAGCTATAGGTAAGAACATTGTGGATGAGGATTGTTTATCTATCTTCCCATTGATTTCAAAGGATATTCATGTGAGAATGATTTCTTTGTAATTACTTTTTATTGTTTCGGATTGTAATTACTTTCTATTGTTTAGCGCCGATCCGATTGTTAAAAGTATCAAGACTATGAAATTAGTAAAACAACTGAATTTTACTTGCTTGCATGGAAAGTTCAATTTCAGTTCAAACTTTTCAAACACCTGCAACATCTCAAGAGTCGAGGTCCTCTGAAAAAGACATCGTACAATGATTTGGACTTGCAATTTTTGGACTTGACAGATATCTCTCTGAGATGATAGCTTCTCTTCAGATTCTGAAAGTGGATACCATGGATCAGAGAGATTCAAATAACTGTTCAATTTCAGCTTTTGTTTAACTATTTTAGCAACTTCCATAGAGAAGTGATTTGTTTTAGATAAGGAGGTATATGTACAATGAACTTTTTACGCTAAATAAAACCGATTAATGTTATCTTTCATACAATTTAAGTGTAAAACTGATAGTTAAATAACATAATGATGAAGAAGTTAAACCATCAAAGCCCTTTAAAATACCTTGATGATCAGATGTTCAACTACTTTGATCAAGATGACATACACCTAATTTACACATATCCTTTGATGATGTCAAGTTTAAGTCATTGACAATGTTGAGGGTTATTACTTTGTTTTTTAATTTTTTATAATTATTAAATTAAAAAAAAAAAAAACAACTCAAAACATCAAAAAACTACCAAAATAAATTACCCCCTCCAAGCGCCTCGCTTAGGCCTAAGCGAGGCGCTTGAAAGGGGTTTAAATAGAAGCTGGGGGATTTAAATATCACCACCCATATATATATATATATATATATATATATATATATATATATATATATATATATATATATATATATATAGAGAGAGAGAGAGAGAGAGAACACTTGAAAAAAACATATCTTGTTGACACTAACAACATATATGTACGTACATTCAAAAGGAATTAGAAGAAAATATACTTGCGTTCATCATATATATATATATATTGTAAGTGTTGATTCAAATCACGAGCTTTTGCTGATGTGTGTGAGAGAGAAAACAAGCAGGAAGATGGATGATGGTGATGAATCTCGGTCCTTTGTGATCCTGGTTCGATCCTGAGCCATCCCCGGTTTTAATCCGGCCGTTACTCTAGCGATCGGTTCGTGTGGAGGCAGTACGGTTTTCGGGTGGACGTCGTAGACCAAGTCTAATACTTCGAGGACGTGGTCCCGGTTCAGAAAACGTAAGTTCCGAGGGGCAGATATTGGTCTGGGCTGCTGTCATCATGGTAGTGCGAACCGATCGTCTGCTGTCGTAATTAGTCGTCCAAAAAAAGCACTAATGAAATTAGGGTTATTATGAGATTAGGGTTGACACAATCATATTACCATACAACTAATGAAAATGTCCCCTAATATCTCTCTCTCAACCGTGTTCATAACTCAAGAACACACAACTCCATCAGAACGATATACCCTAAAGGGAATTCGATCATACTGACAAAGTGACGTCTTTTATTTCTCTCACGGTTATTGAATTCACTGACTAGTCATGTATTTATTTGTTATTGTCATGTTTTTTTATTACTTAACATCATAACTAGTCAACAAGTTACTTATTATTATTTTTTTAATTAGATACATCACTAGAAAATGAAGAATCAATGTATGGATTTTTGATGGGACGAAAACAATCTTATAAGTACTTATGAGTGTGAGGGTGTGTAGTCATTCTAGTACCTAAGGGCTAAGGCACAACTGTAGAGCCTAAAGCTATGGATTGTATATTAAGTGGACATCATCATCATCCTAGTAGTGATTATTAATTTCAAGTACATTAATAAAAAAATATTATATGCACAAAAAATACGATAACGAAATCGAGTAATGCGTCCGAGAGGCTCCGAGCTTTGAACTAACATGTACCTACGCTAATTGCGTACATGAATGCAACTCTTAATTAAATCCAGCATGTCCGGTTTTGCTCCAACTAAAATATTTTTACTAATTTAACATGCGTGTATGTTTCTAGAGACCGTAACAATTGTACCATGTCGTTTCTAAACATTAAATCTATGTTCACGATTTGCTTCAACATTTACAAAGACACGTTGAGATATTTAATTTTATTACGGGTATCATGTGTCGCTCAAGAAGTCGATATTTTCAATGTTTAACACACCCAAAATCGTCCTATTACTAATTTAGTTCCATAATATGAGTTAATAGTCGATAGGTGAGGTTTCACCCAAGTTTCATCAACTTTGATAGCAGCATTGTTTTGACTGTTATACTATTATAAATTACAAAATATGTTTTTAGATACTTTCATTTCTATTCTTAGTATATACCACTAATAAAATAATGAAACTTTTTTTTTTTTCATATTTTTTTGTTATATTTATTATTAACATTATAGTCTTTTGTTTTATAATAATAAAAAAAAAATACAGAAACGGAATCCATTAACAATCCTTACATTCAACTTGTTGTAGTAATCATATTTATAGCATTATTAAAAATCTTACCAACAATTTATAGTAAAATATAATATGCTTTAGAACAATTAAAGTATACTTTCATGATATGTCAGTTTTACTTTTTAGCATGCCTTTTTGAGTTAAGAAACTACATGTCCAAAGGGGTCAACATCATGTATCTTAGTTTAAGATCAAAAATGAAAAGTACACTACCAAGTAAAAAATGACTTTGGTAATTCATAAATAAAATAAAATAAAATAAATACTCAAAAACAAGAAACTTATTATAAAAAACAAAAAAGAAAACCTACCCATAGTCTATTTTGATTTTCTTTTTATACACAAGTCTAACCTCAATTTCTTATCGACAAAATGAGTAAACTCGGCCCTACAAGTTCTAACCGGTCAAAGCAAAACATGTAAAAGTACGAGAGTCGGACCCACATGCCATACTACCTTTTAAGGTAAAACGACTCGACCCCACGAACCCTAACTAGCTAGATGACGAAACCCGAACCCATGGTCCCTACCTATGAGGCTCGAACCGCCAAGACACGAGTCGAACCCATGTTTGAACCAAAAAGGTAAGTCTTGAACCCCTAACCATGAGTACACAAATCAGAAAGCTTCTTCCTAGCTTCCACAATCTCATCAAAAAAGTCATCTAGTTGCACAATCATATTCTCAACTCCACATTGCAACCCTACAAAACAACCTTTTAACTTTTCAACCCTCTCACTTACATCAACTTCCATTCCGGTCCCTCGACTTCTTTCCACGTCTGTTTTCAGCTCATCAATGGCGTTTTTCGCGCTCCAAAACTCGTAGAGCAACACACCATTCTGCCCATCTTCATTCTCCATCACTTTCTCATGTAATCTCGAAGCGGAAACCATGAAACCCGACTTGTTTTCATTGTAATTCGCGGCGGTATGCCCATGACAAGATGATGAAAAGCTTGTAACAGGAGAGCAATACACCAAACCACTTAACAAGATCATCAAAAGCAGCGAATTCGTGTTGCGTAATGCGAATAAAACGCCCCTGAACCCGTTGAACCCGTTGAATTTCGATTCGTTTAACACGTTTTTATCGAATTTCATCATCAATGGTTGAATTCTAGTTCGGATTAATCCCCTGTTTTCTTCCTCTAATCCAACTCTTTCCCTTTGGCACCCGTTGATCGCTCTAAGAACCTGCAAAATAAACTAATTTCGATTAATATTTAATCTAACTGACTTTTTTTTTTAATTCCTATCAACTCAAATTCAAGAAATATAAATTGGTTTATTATTATTTTTTAAAAAATTCGAGTGAATGACTAATGTTTTCAAGATTCTGTTTCAAACCAACTAAACAGAAAACCAAACTAAACTAAAACCGTTTAAAACTGAACCAAATATATTATTTTGTCCTTTTTTTTTGCCTCAAACTGAATAAGCAGAATAATAAATAATGGGGTGTTTTAATATTATGTTTCAAACCAATTAAACCAAAAACTCAACCAAATAATAAAAACGGTTATTTAAATTTTTTTATTTATTATTCAGCCAAATCCAATAAATTTTTTAGCTAATAATGGTTAGTCAGTTTTTTTCAGTAAAACCGAAAACCAAACTGAATTCATTGTGTTGAATTCAGTTTGGTTTCGGTTTTGCCAAGAAAAAAAAAAAAAAAACATTCAAAACTGAATAAACCAAAAACCGAATAGACACACCAAGTAACTAAAAATAACCTGGCGTGAAATTTGGGGGTTTAAATAGGCGTGATTTTCGAGTGAGGCGGCAATAGTAACCGCGGCGGAATAATAGTTTTCCATGTTGGCAATGCCGGATTTAATGACATGACAAACTTCCCATAAGCGGGCACTTTCGTCCATATACTCATCGAGCCATTTTTCGCCAACGGGCAAGTGGAGTTTGTGGACGACTAAGATAAGTTGTGAATGGAAAGATTGGAGGGAAGAGAGGACATGTTGGAGGAAATGGATGGACATGAAGTTGTGTGAGTGGAATGACCGGAAAAGATCATCTAGGCCTTGTGTTAGGAAGTTGTAGAACCCGTTTACGGTGGTTGCTGCGGCGGAGGAGGAGCGGAACATGGTGGTGGTGAAGTGGGAAAAAAGGTGATGGAGATTGTTGAGGTATTTATATGAGTAAAGGGGGAGTATAAAAACTGACTAAAACTTTGGGCTATTTTTTTTTTTATTTTAGAATATGGGTGTTGGAGTTTTAAATTTGATAATATCTTTGTTAAAATGGAAATCTACTTTTAAGGTTAATGTATTTGTTTGAATGTAGTATTAAATAATTGTAATGGATAGAGAAGCTTGGATTTTGATGGTAGTTTTATTATATCCATTCGTTTATGATTATTAGAATTTGTAGCAACTCTTGTTGGAAATTTGATGGCAAACATGGTGCTAGAAATATTTTGTAACAAGGATTAACTATTAAATATATAGATATACATTTATTGAGTAAAGATTAAATACAAATTGTTTTTTTTTTTTAACATAAACTTTCATTCAAAAAACGGCTAAGTCCTCAAAACGAGGACCGCCTCCCAAACAGCCAATTACAATATGTACAAATGAGATAAAACCCAATCTTTCCAATCTATGTCTTTAAATCTACTTCTATGCTTAACCCAAAAAAACGAATAAGACTTAATGTTGCGCACCACCTCTTGCACCTTTGGTTCTTTGTCCTTGAAGATCTTCTTGTTTCGGGCATTCCAAATCTCCCAAAAGGAAACAATAATAATACCTTGAATCAACAATTTACCGTGACTGTCCCCTTTGTAGAACTTGTGCCACTCCAGCAAATCACGGATGGCAAAAGCATAAATATTACCAATACCACACCAACTAGCAATCGAACACCAAACGCCATTGGAAAACTCGCATCCGGTAAATAAATGATCCGATGACTCTAAACCGAAGTCACACAACGAGCACACTTGATCATTAACGAACACATTCCTCCTAGCTAGAGCCAAAATGTTACATTTTAAAGGAACCCATTTGATCCATTTGTACCTGAACCAGTCACCGTAAGTCCGATGTTTCTGCATAAACTTTTTCACAGCTTGAACTGAAAACACATCAGCTCCAATGCCAACCCAAGCCCATTCGTCCGGCCGATCACAAACCTTCAGCGGCTGCAGAAAAAGTTGCAGAATAGCCCATTCTGCAGCCTCGTCTGCAATCAGTGACTGCACCGCCATGCCCAGGGACCAGAACCCAAAATCCGAATCTCCGACCCATTTATCTGTAACCAAACTATCTTTGCGCCGGTCCAAAGCATAAAAAAGAGGAAACCTATCTTTTAATGGCTCATCACGAACCCAGCGGTCTAGCGAAAATCTAATGGTATCCTCGTCTCCAAGTTTACCTTTCAAACAATCTTTAAAATAGATATTTTCAAGTTCTCCATCATACGCGCAATATTGACCCAAGTCCCACTAGCACTTTTAGAAAAAGTGAGAAAAGTCCATCTTTTCCTACAAGGATGGCACGCCAAAACAACCCTCTTCCACAACCCCCTATTATCTGTTTCGAGTCTCCAAGCCCACTTTGCTAGAAGCGCCTCATTAACGTATTAAACATAAGAAGTGCATGAGATTTTTTTTTAATTTTTTTTTAACAAGGATCAACTATTAAATAAATAGATATACATTTATTAGCTTTGCTATTAGTGGGATTAACTGAGTATGACGATGATGATATATACATTTATTAATTACATTGTTATTTTATAATGGTATGTTTTTTTTATTGTTTAAGATAAAAAATAAAAATGTTATGTCTTTCGTTCAAGGAAGGTATTGGTATCGAATTTGATATTATGCTTTAAGGATTTCAACAATATTATGGTTTCTTGAATACTGGTATGCATTTCTATTTAACCTATTTGGTACATTTACGGGTATTAGTACCAAGATTAATAGAGTGCTCGAAAAGAAAAACAAACTGGCACTAAAACGGGTACTGTACTTAAATACCAGTACCAATAATCGTATACATACTCGTACTATACCTATATGTACGTTAAGATATTTGTACATAAATTTGTTCAAATTATGTATCTGTATTTTCGGTATCAGTACGGGCATTGTACCGATCTTTTCCTTACAATAGGTGCCCTTAATATGGAGTTTTTAAATTTGGCAGGTTTACCAAAATTTCCAAACATATTGAGTAACATTTATTGAAATTTAGACCCGAATTAGATGGATAAATTATGCTAATAGTTGATTTATGCGTTTTAGACCAAAAATATGAAAGTAACAAAGATTGGCAAAATTGAGGGAAAATCTTAATTAATGATATCAGAGCCTTTAATCAAGGAATTCAAGTCTAACAACTAAGTCAAACCGCCATTGGCACATGATCTAGCTTTGCAAGATCTTTTCATTCGCTAGTCGTAAGCCCCGTAACTCCAATCCTAGGCCATGTTATGCCCATTTAAAATTTGGCTTTTTATGTCTTGTTTTCCCTTGTTAAGTGGTCCAAATAAAAGCCCATGGCATTATAGCTTAGTGTAATATTGGGGTGAGATAAGGCATAGAGACCATTTAGTACTAGGTTCGATTTCCACAAGGGAGTTTTTTCCAGATTCACTGGGTTTTCTTTCTAAATTGGTGTAGACATTAGTGCCTAGTGGAGATGGGTATGATCAGATAGTTCTGCTATGACACGATTATACTCTAGTGATCTGTCAGTGATCCCAATTTGCGGTTGTTGATTATATTAATAAAAACATAAGGTATAAACATAAAATATAATCATGTGTACCTGATATGCTTAACCATTCAGGAACCTCAGTAATGGAAGACACCATCATCTTGATCGGGTTCCCTTTAGGGTATGCAGTTCTGATGGTTTATGTGTTCTTGAATTATGAACACATTGAGAGAGAGAGATAATAGAGGATGGCTAATGGTGTTATGAATGTGTCTCAACCCTAATCTCATAATAATCTCCTTATTTATACATACCCAGGGGACACCCTAATAAGGCCCATCTAATGATAGTCCGCCCATCAAAGACATATCTGTTATTGGGCTTAGGATAATATTAATAATTGATCATCATAATATAAATGATTATAATGGCTATCGATAAATATACAAACGTTACGTATATTTATTCCAACAGCGGTAACAAAAGTGTTCCAAATAAAAGTATCATAAATCTTTGATAAGCTTCACACCAGTAATACTATAAAATGACAAAATACTAAAACAATGGTTTGTTAGTTAAAAAAAAAGTAATTTTGTCGTTTGTTAAGTTAGAGTTACTCTATGACTTAGTTCATTGCAAAGATGTTTATTGAATGGCTTAATTCTTGGCAAAATGTTTAGAAAGAAATTTAAAACAATAGATAATAAAGTTCGATGCCTGAAGTAAAAAATAAAGAATGAAACTTTGGATGTAAAAACTCACAATTAACCTTTTTAGCCATGAGAACTCATTATTGAAAATTTGTAGGATTTCACCATTACCCTACTAAGTACTAACTAATATATAAATAATGTACAACACAGGTTATGATGGGATTGTAGCCTTAAGTTAAAGGCAAGAGACACACATGCACTTACGTTAACACCATCCTCTTGAGCGTTCATAGCATTCCTCCTCTTTATTTGGATGGTTGATGAGTTAGGAGAGGACCAATGCATGGTTTTGAAGTGTCGAATTGAATCTTGAAACTTGAAGTTACGGATGGTTGTGTTTAAAAGTTGAAGATAAATGAAGATGAAGACCATCGAAACTCGTTTGCCTCCATTTGAATGTAAAACTCGTTTTTATGATTTGCATTAATATGATTTGGAAATCTATGTGGGAGCTGCAATAGGTTGGTAGTAACATTTAGTTTAGAAATCGGTTTTCATGATTAATGATGCATCATAGTTTAGGAAAATTAAGTCAATTAGGTGACCTAAGTAATGAAGTCAAGTAACAAGTCATATCGGTAAATTAAGGACTAATTACAAACAGGGGCGTAGCTCTTTAAGACTATATGGTGTGCCCCCCATTCCCCCAACTCCCCCAACTGCCACATCAGCGTCATGTCATTTCCCCTATTTTCTCCCCCAAACTTTGGAAATGGTTTCCCCCAACTCCCCCATTCCCCCTTCCTTTTTTATTCTTTTTCCTTTTTTTTAATTATATATTTTATATTTCATAATTATTTTTTTATAAAAAATGTATAAAAAACATATAATTTTTTTTTTAAAACGGCAATATTTTAAAAAAATAAAAAATAAAACCGAAAAAAAAAACTAAAGATAAATTTCATTAAATTAAAAAAATTACAACCTACAATGCATGGAAATTTAAAAAATAACAAGAAAATTACATAAAAAAACCATCTAAAGCATATCTTTTCCAAGCCACTTGTTCGCGATCATGTTTCTCTTCGCCGCCCACCCCGCTCTTTCTTGCTCGGGAAGATCGTCGATATTTTTGTCCATCATCGCAAACTCCACCTTTTCTTGCTCGTACGCGAGCCGTGCCTTCTCCAACGCAAG
The DNA here is from genome assembly GCA_028751855.1 of Ambrosia trifida. Lineage (NCBI taxonomy): Eukaryota > Viridiplantae > Streptophyta > Magnoliopsida > Asterales > Asteraceae > Ambrosia > Ambrosia trifida. The sequence continues at coordinate 54,391,607 of CM054128.1, read as the reverse complement.
CTTCTCCCGCTCTAGATCAAGTGCTTCTTCCTTCTCCTTCCTTCTTTCATTCCACCTTTCATTTTGCTCCGACTTAAACTCGTTAAAGTTTGAAATCAACGAATCTATTTTGTCAACCACACTTAATTTTGAAGCGGAGGCCTTTCCTTTTGAGCTCGATGCGGCTTTTTTCGCGCGGTCCCTTCCAATTGGCCGCTCCAATTCGGGCGCGGGAGCATCATCTTCAAACTCGGGGTCATCGTTTATATTTATAGTACAACGAGCATCGGACCCCCCCCGCACTATAACTTCCCGAGGTGCTCGTCTTTGTTCGTTTTGCTTGTGCCACTTCGTTTGGCACCACCCTCCATTTATCACATGCTCTCAAAATCTCATACGGCCTCATGTACGCCCACCCCCCACTAGCCTTTTTTTTGCAAAACATTCCAAGCACATTCTTCAACACGTTCTCGTCGCTTTCACCGGTCTTTCTATTGTTCCAACATCTTTGATAAACGCCCGCAAATTCTCCACATTTTGCGTTCATCTCCCTAAACTTAGTACTAACGGCATGACCGGTTCGATAAGGCGTGCGTTGCATTAACTTGAAGAATTGTTCGCAAACCGAGTTCCAAAAGCTATCTTTGGTTCGATTCGTACCTACACGTGATAAATAATAAAAAAAAAATTAAAATCATCCATAAAACCCACGGCCAAAAAAAAAAAAAATAATAAACTTACTTCGTATCGGGTCGGTAGAAACGTTCACCCACGCTCGTGCTAAGGCCTCCAGCTCGTCTTGAGTCCATGGAACGCTATCCGCCTTAGTAGTGGCACGTTTCTTCCCCTTTGTGTCTTTTTTAGATGTTGGTTGAGTTTCGGGGATAACGTCGTCATCGACGCCTAACGATATAAAGTCGTGTTCGGGTTGAGTTTCGGGTCTAGCGGGGACGGTTGGCATTTGGTTCGGGGGTGGCATTTGCATATGAAAGTGTTGTTGGTGATGCATTTGCATTTGCCATGGATTTTGTGGTTGACTAAAACCGCCAAATCCGAATGTGTTTGGGTCGAGCGGTGTAGCGGGGAAGGGAAAGTTTGGAGCTTGTGTCGAAGGAGTAGCGGGGTTGTTCGGGTAAAAGGGTTGTGGGGTTGAACGCCTTGGATCCATTGGTGGTTTGGTTATAAAATTTGAAAGAGTGATTTTTTATAAAATGTGGTGTTTTGGTTTATAAAAGTTGAGAAGTTGTGTGAATTGAGGTAAAAGTTGAGGTAAAGTTTATATATATATATAGTAAATGTTTGAATTTTTTTTTTTTTTTTTTTTTTTTTTTTTTTTTACAACGGCTAACAATTAATCAGTGGGCCCCCCTTATCAACGTTCAAATTTTTTCAGCCAATCAAGGAGCTGGGTTCAAACGGGTAAAATACCCCGTTTTCCCCGAAAATTTTACGGGGGGGGGGGGGGGGGGGGGGGGCGGTGTTCCCGATCGGGGTCATTGCCACCTCACCTCCCCGACCTACCTCCCTGATTGCACACCATATAGTCTAAGGGCGGGGAGGGGCGGCCACCCCCCCCCCCCCCCGCCCCCGAATTTTCGCGCAGAAGTTCTGATTATATAGTATTCGTATAGAAATTTTTTGGTATATAAGGTTTCGACCCCCCGAAACTTGTAACTTCCGACCCCCGGTGACTTCTGACCCCCCAAAGTTTCGGGTCAAGCTTCGCCACTGATTACAAAAACATGTTCAAATGAAGGAAACATGTTAGGATATAAAGGTTTTGGTATGGTATTGAAACCCAAAAAAATGGTTTGGATGGGTTTGTTAAGAAAAATTATACATGTATATTAAGAAAAGTTAACCTTTGATACACAGAATAGTTTTGAGAAGAAAAATTATAGATCATATTTAAAATAAACTTTAGAGACACCCTAAAACAATTAGGTTTTCTATGTGTTAAATTTGGACATATATACTATAAGGATAGTATCAATGTTACATTATCTTCAATCCATAGAGGTGACTGGTGAGTTACATAAGTTTATACAACTTCGGTACATGTAAAAAAACTGAGCTTGTTATTTAATTATATCTTACTGCTTTTATACATTGTTGATACATGTCCTTTTTTCCCCTAACATATTATGCATGTCTCTTTGAGATGATATATCTGTTCCTTCATGGGTTTTGAAGTGAGAGATAAGACCTTTACAACTAGGCATATGTCTAGAACCCCACAGTCAACATACCAAAGGCTATCAAAATGAGAGGTGCCTTGTTTTGGCTTGTTGTCTTTTCCGTTTTTCTTTGTTTTGTCCTCCCAGCCGCTTGCTGGCTCTTTATTTTTAATAAATAAAGTGTTTTGCTGTTAAAAAAAAAAGAGAGAAACCATTTTTGATGATCTCATTGGTTGAAACAAAAGCCACATTTGTGGTCATCTACCATTTGACTAAATTTTATCAAAATAACAATATAATCAATTCTGGGTTGTCACATCTAAGTTATTTATAATTAACATGTGATGTTCGAGTTAATTAGCTTAACCTATTTAACTAATTGCACCTTATTTGCTTTGATATGTTTAACCTGTCTAATAAACAAGTGATTTTTAGGTCGACATGTTTAACCCATTTGATTAAATAGGTAAACCATGCAGCTGTGGAATTAACAAGTCAACCCTTTAATGACTCGGTGAACTCTTTTACTACAACCCGTTAACCCATTTTACATATTTACCACTTAAGTACAATTTATTTTCGATTCTACAACTTGTTTGGCTCATTTAATAAATGGGTTGATGAATCATATCCACGCTACACAAATCAAAGTCTTTTCCATTTCGGATGCAAATAGTTATCTCATAATGTCGAATATCGAAATGAAGTGTGTTACCTATAGCAAAATGTTTGTAATTGAGTGAGAAGTCAAAGGACACTCCCAAGGTTGAGATGATCCATTAGCACATTAGGAACATGGTCGTCTACAATGGTGGGATGCCCCATTAGCACTATGAGAATATGGTAGCCTACTTAATTGGCCAAATGGTGTGATTAGTATCAATGTGAACATTTAAATGATTATTTCTTTATTCGAAAAAATATGCTTTAATCTTTTTAATAAGACTAAGAATATAGACCAAACGCCGACTTTTTTCCTTTCTCTTTTTCTTTTCTTTTTAATTTCCTTGGTTCTTTTTAACTTTAGTTTTTTCTTCATATGCCACTTACTTAATTTTTCGAATTCCCTTTTCAATTTCCTTTGTTTTTTTAATTCCCAAACATAGCGTTGTGATGTGTTTATTTTAAATCGACCCGTTGCAACGTGCAATTTGCGTTTACTAGTTAACTAATAAAAGCAGTAAAACATTACTATTTTCTAAGTAAAATAACATTTAAAGTATATAAGTTTTATGTTATTAATTATTTGGTTTTATGCCATTGGGGTTGGTGGTCCAGTGGTAAGGCAAAGCCTTTTAATACACTAAAAGTGTGAGTTTTTGAGTTCAAGTCTCACAAGGAACAAGAAATTCGCCTTTCAAAAAAAAAAAAAAAAAATTATTTGGTTTCATGTGTTAAACTTAGAAGCTCAGGTTTCTATATGGCTAAAAGGAATGATTGTTGGGTGCAATTATGGGTGTTTCAAATAGAGTGGAGGGTATGATTGGGAATCTACCACCTTTTTTTTTTGGTTCAATGGCCACAAACGTACATGGAGAACAATTTAAAGGTTTTCATCAACTACAATTCTACAAAATTGTTTTTGAATTAATGTATAATATGCCCTTTTGGCTTTTTATTTCATACCTTTTTGTTCTTAGAATACAAATATTCTTATTGTTTTGGTGTTTAAAGGTGATTTTGACCTTTATTAGAGCCGAAATGTATGATACATGGTCCAACAAATCATTTTAATGGTTAACATGGTTATTAACTAAATTTCTATGCAACAAAATATTATTATGTAAGGAATTTATCTAAGTTTCTAAATAGACATCAAAAGCATACGAGGATGACTAAGTCGTGAATGGTTATCTAACGAAGTCGTTGTTCAAAAATTTTTAACAACTATTGATCTATTTTTTAAATTATTATCAATAAGAATATAAGTTGCGTTTGATTTCAAAATTTAATGAACTAGTTTCAATCCTAATGTGTTTGGTTAAAAATTGAATTGAAATAAAAATGAAACTCACCCAAAATTTTTCATAGCTGCCGATAACACCACTCCACGGTCACCACCACTCCCTCATTTCCATAGCTGCGTCCACCGCCATCGTTAACAAATCCACCTACACCCTCATCGCGATGCCACCATCCTACCTCCACCTTCCTCGTCGAAGCCAACACCCTATTTCCATTGTCATCGCAACCACCGTAATCACTATGACAGTGGTGGTGTAGGTGGCGGTGATAACAAACAGTGACCAGTGATGAAGCTTGAAGATCAAATAGGCGGAGGCTGGGCTCAATTTTTTCGTATCGATAGGGGCCGGAATATCAAATCATTGGGGCCGAACTTAATCCATATAAAAATTACTTACGAAAATCACAAACTTCCACCACTGAGCCAACAAACGGAAGGCCCCGGCCCTCACTAACATTTGCCAATGACAGTGACGACTTGGTGATGTCCACACCACACATGGGGGGTTCGATGACATTAGTGAAAAAATAACGTTAAACTTTGAATGTTGTTCTTTAATCCCAATAATTTACTATAATGAATTGAATTTAGACCGAGTATTAATCATTTATTATTAGAAACATAATATTCCCAAATTTTATATATTGGAAATATGGGATGTTAAAAAAAGATTATCTAGACTTTGTGGATGCATATAATCATGATTTAGCAAAGAAAACCTAAGAAAGCTCTTAATTCAATGATGCTACATTATGTTTCTTGGGCTGTAGAAAGTTTGAACACAATTTTTGACCCAGATTTCCTTCTCATTCTTCCATTTTGATTTGCCTTCCCACTTTGGAATTGAGTGCTCTTTTTTAGCTTTCCATAAACCCGATTTTCTATACATTCCCTACTATTAAAAGACCTAAAAGATATCAAATAAAATAATCAAATAAATCATAAAATAATTAATCTTGACTCCATTTTTTTATTTGGTTTCAATATGATAAATACTTATGCACTAAATCTTACTTAGGGGCTATAAGGTTCTGGGTTCGAATCTCATAAAGGGGGTTTTCTCATAATTATGAGTTTCCTCCTGAATTGGTGACTTGGTGGTGGAATATGATCGCGTGGCAACATTGATGGCACGATGATACTCCAGTGTTCCGTGAGTGATTCCAATTTGTTGGCCGTTCAAAAAAAAAAAAAAAAAAAAAAAAAAATCTTACTACGAAAAAGATACAAAATCTATACCTATAATAAACCAAAGCCATTTTAATGACATGTCACTTAAAGAGGGTATTCTCTTCATTGAGTGTGCCATGTGTCATCCTATGTGGCAAGACCTTTATTTTAGGAAAATAATAATTTAAAATTTAAAAACAAAATTAGATTTTTATCTCTAATGTTTTCTCCCACAACTTTTAAACGTTAATATCTTTTATATACGAGATTTTTTAAAGAAAAAAATTACACCAAATTAACGAGCGTTTTATTATCTTTCCAACGGGTACCATAGTGCTATATAAAAAACGGAGAAAAAAACGACTATTTTTTTGTAACCGGACAGGTATTGTGTCAGGTTTGAAATTAGTTTAAAAAAAACTGTGGGTTTGGGTCGGGCCTGGGATTACCCTTTTTTTTATATTAGAATATGATAACTTATGGCAGAGATTTGTTTAATAATAATAATAATAATAATAATAATAATAATAATAATAATAATAATAATAATAATAATCATTAATCATATATTGACAGATGTCATTTTCATAGTTTAGATATTTCTAATTTTATTCACTTTACTTAGATTTCTCAACCCGGGACGCTCCCGGGGTATAAACTAGTAAACGTATATTAGCTAATGTCATTTAAAACTAATAAACGCTTACATGAGTAACATAACCCTTTAAGTGATATTAGTCCCCTTCAAATAAATGGACCATTTGTTATAACGAATAATCAAGTTATATTCGTTTGGCTCTAACTAATTTATTTTGTTATATTCTTTTGATATTTCATCAATAACTATGACTCATATGCTTTCTTTTTAATCATCAGCTGATTTAATTTAATTAACCATTTAGAGCATTCCGTCCTCCATCCCCAACTATATAATTTAAAAAAAAATCACAGTTTTCTAAATGGGGTTGGCTAAATGCACTTCCCTTTTTTACTAATTGCACCCCCTTCTAAAAAAACAGTTTAAAAGTTATCAAATTCTATCCTTTTACTTTAAAAAAAAATTATTTTAGTAACTCAACTTCTTCGTGTAATCAACCCTGTTTAAGTTACTCACCCCATGAACATCATCTTCATCACATAATTGAAGCATCGCCGTCCCATGAATCTCGTCATCATCTCGGTGGTACAAAACCCCATCTGAAATATTGCTAGTTTTAATCTTTATGATTTAATTACTATAGTTTGAGACAAACTTAGATCTGGATAGAACAGGAAATTCTATAAAAAAAAATATAAGGTTTAATTATGTTTATTTAAAAACTTTAAGGGGGAGTGTAATCAGTAAAAATAATATAAAGGGAGTGTATTTAGCAACACCCTTTCTAAATTTGTCTCTCATTTTTTCAAAGTCTCTCACATCCCATTCCCCATTCATATCTCCTAGAAAACTTTTTTTATTATTATTTTCTTTTTTTACAACCAACATCAAACCACTCCACCTTCAATTTGTATTATTTTATTATTATTAAATGAGATGAGGGAAGTATGGAAAACCCCATATATGGGGGCTCAACATTGGTTTTTTGCAAATTTTAGAAATGGGGCATGGGGATAGGGGTTAGAATGGAGTAAGTTTTAGTAGAATTTTCTTAAATTTTAATAATGGGGGAGAGAATGGGGGATGGATTGTGAATGCTCTTATAATAAGGAAAAAGTGAATATAAGGCTGTTAGAGCATTCACGGTAGCTTTCACATCCCCCATTTACTCACAACCAATCACAACCACATATTACATTAAAAATCATTACAGTTTCTCTCTCCTCCACTCACAACCACTTTCAAAAAATATTAAAAAATAAATACAGTTTTTAGTTTTCCCCAAAAAATTCCCAAATAACCCCAAATATACCGATCAACAGTAGATTCCCCATTTTTCTTCACTCACAACCCCTCAAAACCACCTCATATAATTTAGGGGCTCCTCTCACATAAAAATGGGGGAGCTATTGTGAATGCTCTTATGCATCTAACTTAGATGCGAAACTCATCAAAACTACGTAGTTTTGATTAAACTTTCCTAAACCTGTTTGTACGTTATCAACTAGTGTGATGTTTTGTATCCCTTTCCCTTTACGATTTTAGATGATTATAATTCAATCATGAGTTTAGTAAAAAAACGTAGTCTCCCAAAATTGTAGTTTCGCTAGAGTTTTAGATGGTGCTGGATTGGATGATATATCTTTTACGTTGTGTTTCCGAGTTTACTTAATAGAGGAAAAGAAAGGGAAAGATTCCCTATTTTTTTTTCTTTCTTTTCCTTCCATTTCTTCCCAATTTGGAAGGATCAAATATAGCTTAGTTTTCCCCTCTTTTCCTTTCCTTTCCTTCCATAAAGTAACTCTGAAACACACATTTCATCTTTCCCTCCATTCCCTTCTTTTAATAAAAACTCAGGAACACGCATTCTTTTTTCCCTTCCTTTCATTTCCTTTCTTTTCTTCTCCTAAGTTAACTCGGGAACAGAGCATTACCGATCCAAGAAATTGACACAATAGTAATCCAGAATGGTATGGTGTTAGGGTTTTGTTGAATCAATTAGGGGGTAAACGCAGTTTCTTCAAGAATACAAAAATAAACTTAACTAAAAATGTTAGATTAATGTTTTACAAGAATACAAACCATAAAAACTAAAACTAATCTAATACAAGATCATCGAGACGTCTAGCTCATAAATGCCAATTCATGACACAGGTTTCCGTGTATCTCACAGTTCTTGATATTGTTTATGTTGTCGAGTTTTTGAATATCAGCGATTGTCGGCTGGGCATGTGGGATATCACCTTGGTATTTTTGACATATAGCCATGCCTTGGTCCTCGAATGTCATGTTATGTAGAATAATACAAGTATAGATGACGTCCATTATCTTCTCTCGTATCCAAAATCTTATTGGGTTGGCAATCAACTAAAATTTTGTTTAAGAACGCCGAACGCTCTTTCAATATCTTTTCTTGCTGACTCTTGTTTCTTTGTAAAGTACGTGCGTTTGTCTTTAAGTTGAGACGAGTAAACTTGAACAACTGTCGCCCATTCATTGTAAATACCATCGACCAAGTAGTAGTCGTACTTGAAATTTACGTTATTAGCATAAAACGATTGGGCCGGCTCAACCCCGTCGATGAGGTCATCAAATATAGGTGATTGGTCGATAACATTAAGGTCGTTATTTGACCAAGCAACTCCAAAAAACGCATGCCAAAACCAAAGATCATGCGAGGCCACCGCTTCAAGTATAATACTCGGCCCAGAGTGATCACCTCGATGAAACTGACCTCGCCAAGCCGTAGGACACATAGCCCAACCAACATGTGTACAATCGAGACTACCAAGCATTCCGGGAAACCCATGTTTTTCACGATGAACCTCGTATATGCTTTGGATATCATACATTGTTGGCTTACGCAAATATCTTTATGAGTAAATAGATATGATCCCTACGCAAAGATATATATATTTTAAACTATATTTGAGAATACAAGTTTAAACAATATGTGGAAGATAAGTAAAATATATATAGATATATACCTTGACAAAAAATGAAGCGACTCGCGCACAACTTTTTAAAACATAGCAATATACTCATCCATTGCGTCTGACGAAAGCCCATATTGTAACATTTCGTATTTTTATCTACATTGTAATAAAAAAAATTAATTAATAAATCCCTCGAATTTTGACGTTTCAGCGTATTTTAAATTTTCGTGGCATTAATTTTGACATTTTGATCATTATTGTGTAATATGAATATTTGATTTTTATAAAAAAAAAAATACTATAAAAGTTTTTGTTTGGGCCGGGACGCGAACCCGCGTCCCAAACGGTTCACAACTTACAACACCACCACAAACCAGCTGATGTAGCAACATGTTTGTGTATTCCATCGAAGCCCATCTCCTTTATACACATTTGATACTCTTAGTTGACTAATCAAAAGTCAAACGCCAGTAACCTCTTCATTTGAATTCAAAATCAAGGCGCCCATGATCTGATTATGGAAGTAAATTGGATTGACAGATCATTGTGCGTATTCTACATGCCAATCACAATCAAAACTTTCCAAAAATCGTGATAATTACGCATTTGTATTAAAACCTTGGGTCTAACTTTCCAATTCGTCCATTCGCGTGTTAACCTATAAATTGAACCCTCATTCTCAACCTATAAGTGCCGAAAACCAAACCCCTACTCTCAATTTCTTCTAAATCTTCTTTATAATCTGCATTTCGTTCGCAATTGACTTTTTTGGTTGACCAGACAATTCGTCATCAATTCTGATTTGTAAGTCACGATCTTTTATATGTTTTCAATCTTCGTTATCACATGATCAATAACCCTATGAATCCAAGGGTTATTGATGGACGATTTGGTTGATTAAAAAAACTAGGGTTCGAAACAAGTAATTGGGGAAGATGACATACAACTGAATCTGTTTATATTCTAAACAAAAAGAAAACAAACACCAACTGATCTATAGACCAGTTGGTGAAACAGTGGTGGCTTAAAGCCTCGGGCCGGCTGTGACCTTGTGTTCGAGCCCAGGCATCACGTTTTTATTTCCTTTGATAGTTATAAATTAACCTTATGAAACATATACATATTATTGAAACCAACCACTCTCGTTCTCAGGGTCCAGAACAGATGATCTGGACTTGTGATTTAAAACCCAGAACCGGCCAAAGGCCTGGGTTCGACTCCCAGCAGCTTCAACATTTTTTTAGAAAATCTTTATCTTTATATTTATTCTAATTATCTTTTAAAATAGTTTTAAAATACCAAATATGATAAAATCTATAAAATTTATTTTATGTTATTCAAATGGTAAACTTTATTATCCAATTTTTAGTTTTACAAAAATCATTTATTTAATTTATATAAAATATATTACAAGTTTATTCATAAATAAATTAAAAATTCTATAAAAATATCTAAACAGTTTTATAAAATTCCATAAAAATTATTTTAAACCTATAAATCAATAAACTTTTCAGAATTGAATTTTAATTTCAGAAAAAAATTTATTAAGTATTTTTAATTAATTTATGTTGTTTTAATCATAATAAATTCACAATAAATCCATTTTTCATTTTTTTGCATCAAAATTTCACATAAACTATTTTTATTCATTTAGATTAGAAATATAATTTTATAATCTGAAATTTATGAATTTTAATGTTTTGACAAATAAATTATAATGTATTATATATTCATTAACTAGAAAATAATTTTATAAAAATTATTTTCACATTACAACATTTTAATAAAACTACCTTTAATCAAGATCTTACAAAAATTCTTTTTATTTATTTATTTTCTAAATTTCTTTATTTATTATTTCATTAACTATTAAAAATTTATCGATCTCCAAATTAGGAACTCTTGAATACTTTTAGACTAGAAAACTTATACTTTTAAGTTTCCCCAATACTTATTTTATTGCCTTAAACATAGGGTGATACTTGGATACACTTGAGCCACATTTATTCTATATAAAGGAATTCGATACTATTGTTAATATGAGTTTACATAGCCCATTTTTACTATTTTACAATTTTTGGGGTGAAACATGTTACATTTTCAATTGCAATTCAACATAAGTGTCTATGTGTTATTCTATGTTGCATTATGTCTTAAACAATACGTTGGTAAGCACAATTAGACTAACATAATCATTAACATTGATCCAGCCGACGTTATACAATGATAGATCTATTGGATTGACAACCCCACCCGGATACGTGTACCTCCAGTATGGGTAGCGTGGGTGATTGTTATCGATCATATAACAAAAACGAGTGAACCATATGCGTATGGGATGGACCACAATAATCATGTCACAAGGTTTGATTATGCACACGATTTACTTAGTAGTTTTGTTTTCACACATGGACTAGACTTTCCATGACACTAGAATTGTACAAGTTTTATACTCATGATACAAAATTCAAACCTATGTATTTCTCACAAACTTTTATTCACCCAAAAACATTTTCAAAATTAACATGTTTCAAGAAACAATGAAGCTTGATGGTTAGAGTTGTGCTTGAAGAAGTCTATTTGAAGTTATTTGATTAATTCCATGTTTATGTACTCGTATTTGAATTTCTTAGACAATGTTTCATTTTGGGATATTTTGATGTTACCAATAAAGTATTTGAAATTTCATTAATTACCATGTGCTACTAAACAATCATCAATACGTGACATCCCGATATTTCTGCCATCGGTTGGGGTGTTACACATATGCTAGTTGCCGAAGAGCGGCTGTACATTTTTTGTGACACCTGCCAGATTTCCAGGTTAAGATCCGTACACACTCACACAATTTTGTCATTTCAGTTATGCATTAGACATTTTATTACATTGAATGTGTCACCTCGAGTCTAGCAAAGACCGGGATAGCTCAAGAATCCATTACAATGTCCTATTTATACACGCAAAACTCGGTCAATCTAACACACAGAGATGTGGACTCATACAATGGGACTCAAAAACATAAGTAACACAAGTTAACACGCAAGTCCAACTTATATTTAAACATAAATTAACACATGACAGTATATTTGTTTAACACCATGATGGATTTCAAATAACAATCCATGCACATGGCACCAATAATGTAACATAACATCATGAACATATCATCATTACTCAATGTATTTTTAAGAAACTCAACACATGATCATGTAACAAATCGGCCATGTCTAAACATATACCTATGTGGAACTTAAACCCAATCAATATAATGCCCCTACATATAAACATGTATACATTCGGCCATTCACACACACAACCATGATAAACATTTGATTGATAAAATCATCTACACACACACAAGCTCCCACATTGAAAAACAAATCACCTACCCAACCATACATACAATCGCATACACATACACACACCAACACCTCACCATTCTTATCCAAACAATCACACATAACCAAGCTCTTTCACTAATATGGGACTATGGACACCAACATCCTCATTCTTACAAGAGTTGACCAACCAAAAATACCCAATTTCCTTCCCCATGTTTCGGCCATCCATTCCCAAGACAAAGGAGTGTTTAAATCTTCCCAAGGTCAACTTATTTGATCAAATTAGAAACTAACTTTTTGCACACTTAGAAAACACATTGGTTGACTTCCTCAAGTGTTAACCAACCACATGACACACCCTTTTCCTCTCTCTTGTGTATAAAAACCGGCCCGAAGAGACCACACACCCATACCACACATCTAAACACAAACACGCCTCCTTTCCCTTTGTTTTTCCTTCGGCCGAGAACAAGGAAGGTTCACCCAAACCTTTGATCGATCAAGAACACCATTCCAAGCCTTACCCAAGTTATAACAAACAAGTGGAAGCCATAGTTTGAGTATTGGACGAAACCATCGACTCTTTCCTTGTCGAAACCGATTGGTACCTTTGGTATGTTCAAACTTAACTTATCTATCTTTTCTTTTCATTATGGCTGATTATAATGTTCACCCAAACCCTACACTCACAATTACACATGTAGACATGGATAGAATGAATCAAAAACAAACTAAACACTCAAGTTTTATACCAAAAGTTCAATGTGTATAGTCATGCATATACATACATACATACATACATACATACATACATACATACATACATACATACATACATACATACATACATACATACATACGGGTATATATACACACTAGGACATACATACAGACGCACACATATATATACACATACACGAGAGTGTATACATGTATGCATAGGGTCGACACAAGGCCTAAGATAACAACTTTGTACTCAAAGTCATAACATATACAAGATGGCAATTACGGGAACATGTGTTAAAATCAGAAAAACATATGTTAAATGAGTTCTAATGGAAAACTTTTGGCAAAACATGCGTTAATGACTACGGTATGTGTGTTAACTAAAGAGAAACATTGCCAATGATCTCCAGCCCAGCTGGTTTGAGGTAGGGTGGGTTTTCCTTAAAGGGTTCCCATCATAGGGGTAGGTCACAGGTTCGATCCATGCACACCAAAAAAAAATTCTCCGTGACAGTTTGAGCTTAGGCAAGGAGGACACTGGTGTTTGGGCAGTTATTCGAACTTGAGACCGCTAGGTTAGGGTTGTACAAGGATTTCCACTGAACTAAGCCTTTCAATAAAAAAAAAAACTAAAGAGAAACATGAGTAAATGACATTTCTATACAAGGAAGGCTTGAAACATACGCTAAAATGTCACATTGGGTACAAATGAGTAACACACACATCATATGGTATCATATAGAAACAAAGACATCGATTTTGTCACAAAATGGTTAATCATAGTCACACTTAACGACAAAAACAAGCTTTTCCAACACATATAGTGTGTGACACATATCGACAGCCGTACAAAACACAATACATAAACGTACAAGTCGGGTAGGCATGTAAACGAACCGAACGTTCATGAACTGTTCGTGAACTGTTCGGCGGGAAGTTCGTTTATGTTCGTTTAATTAAATAAATGAACGAACACGATCACAATTTTTTGTTTGTTTAATTAAACGAACGAACATGAACACACGTAGTGTTCGTTCATCTATGTTCATGAACGTTCGTTTATGTTCGTTCATTTATGTTCGTTTATTTTGTTCGTTTAATTAAACTTAGCTTTATTTTTATTATTTATTTCCTTTTGTTAAGTAACCTTAATTCATATGTCTTAAAAACTTAACCCTAACCCTAACATTCTAAACATATCACTTATTAGCCGCTCTCCACACTTCACAGCCCCACACTTCACAGTCGCTCTCCACCTTAACCCTAACGTTCATTTATGTTCATGAATCATTATTAACTTGTTTTTGTTTGTGTTCGTTTATGTTCATTTGTGTTCGTTTATATTAATCATTTGTGTTCGTTTATGTTCATGAACTGTTCGTTTAGGTTTAAATGAACGAACATAAACGAACACGAACACGACAAATTTCTAATGAACGAACACGAACACAAAAATGTGTTCGATTATGTGTTCGTGTTCGTGTTCGGTTAAAGTTAAATGAACAAACACGAACACGCCTGTGTTCGTGTTCGTTCGGTTCGTTTACAGGCCTAAAGTCGGGTGAACAAGTGCATGGTAAATGGTACACCACATAGACTTAAGTTGTCTTTATTTGAAATCTAGGGCACTTTTATTCAGACATTCCCACGCCAGACTCAGTCAGTTGTAGCATTTAGACATCAAGTGAGTTCTCACGACCTCATATTTACTGTTTCATACTTTGGGGGGGGGGGGGGACATGCGTACAAGTTCAATTACATTTTGACTATTATGTGATCATGAGACAAAAAGGTTCAAAGTACTCATAAGCCCTCGTGTCATAGATTTTACTGTAACAATTGGCTATGGACTTAGCCATGAAACATCGGAATAGATCTATTGGGTTGACACCCCCACTCTGGGTTAGTCGCTCTAACCAGATGACAAATATCAAAAGAGTGCTTGTATTTCACATTACATTCATTGTCTTTAGTGTACAATGGGCGAGGCACAACATACGTCAAGGTTTGGTTACGGGCTCATAACAATCACATAATGATTATTGTCTTAACTAGGCAATGATCCAGTCACCCGTGGTTTACATAGAACTCAAAAATCCGTGATCTCACCAACTTAATTGTTGACATATTTAATTTTCATGTTTTTCAAGCAATTAATTAAGCACCATGGAACTTGGAGTTGCGCACGAGCATCTCGGGGATATTATGGACCTTGTTTTGATTAGATGATTTTAGACAATATCATTTTAACTATGGTTCCTAAGACAATATTTTAGTTGTTTTTGTTAAACAATGTCATCTTTAAATATATCTCTTATTTTATGAAATTGATGCGTGCGTGACTTGTGTGCTGAAAACCTTTCGAAGTTACATCTCGCGTTTCCGCCTTGGCGGGGTGTGACATTTTTGTACGGAGGTGAACCCTAGTTGGTCCCTTGCGTCTTCTCTTTGTTGAAAAATGGATATCGCTCCGACAAATCGTGTAACACCCCAACCGATGGCGGAAACATCGAGATGTCAGGTATGGATGATTGTTCAATAGCTCATGGCACGAAATGAAAGTTGAATATAATTAATCATTTACAAATGTCATACAAACTAATGATTACATAAACTTGATTCATATAAACTAGGTCCAAAGCTCCTACGTGTTCCAAGACTTGTACAACTTCCAATAGCAATTAAAACCTGAAACATGTTAAGTTGGAAAGATGGGGGGTGGGGTCAACTATAAATAGTTGGTGAGAATACATAGGTTTTTCATGTAATTGAAAACAATGTGTTGTATAGCAATCATAGTTGAAATATAATAATGAGTAATGTAAAAATATGAGTCTGACATGTAACAATGCGTCTTTTGTACAATCAAACATTTTGTCGACTGAGACCTAACTCGCAAGTTAGGAAAAGTGTAACTGGTTTCGATCATCCCTGAATTTATGCGGGGGGGGGGGGGGGGGTTGTCAGACCTATAGTGCTATAATCTAAACAGGCGGCTTGATCAATGTTAATGATTGTACTGTGTCTTTTTGTTATAGTCAAAATGAATCAAAAAGTTTCAACGATGTAAGAATGAGTAATTGCTATGGTATCAAAAATGTTTAAACATGTTTCACCCCAAAAATGTAAAGCAGTAAAAAGGGGCTATGTAACTCACCTTTAGCTAAGCAAGTAATCACCCAAGTTATGATGAGTTGATAATAGTGAGATTCCCAAAGAAATCACCTAAACGATAAACACAAAGTCTAAGTTTATGAGAACTTAAAATCTAAGGCTATTGGGATAGGCACTTAGGGTTTCATAGACTAACATTAGGGATTCTAGGGTTTTTGGATTAAACCCTAATTGGTTTTAAACAAATTTTAATAATTAAATAAAATTGTATGCCTCAAATGTCTTTTAATAATTACTTCGAATTATGAAGTCATGTGGAATAATTAGATTTGTAAATAACAAAGTGACTTGAATTTTATGCAAATAAAATATGGATTCATAGTCGAAAATAAATAATAAATCAAACAAATATAGAAATTTCAAGTAAAGTTGTGACAGCAGAAAATTTTTCGGAATTTTCTCTCACTTGACACTCACTTGACGCCAACTTTACTGTTTACTTACTGAATTTCGTGAAGAAATTCTTTTCAACTTGGGGATGATGTGATACCCCGCAATTTCAGGTTCTTACTTTAACTAAACTCTAGTTACATTCCCTGCATTCTACTTAACTAGGGTTAGCTAGATAGGTCACACGTTGCACAGTTATAGGTTATTAACTGCATGAAGTGGTAATTCGCGGAATTACCAGATTGTATACATGAGTAGTAACCTCGAACATTGGCGAACAATGAAATTAAATAATTGTGAATTAATTGATTGAGATTGATTCCAATTATGTGCTGCTATGAAACTCTGTGAAACTATGTGCAAACTGTGTGTGATTACATGAACTTAAACCGAATACGTTAATAAAAATCATAATAGGTGGACCATTAGGATGGTTGGGGTCTTAACACATGGGGTTACACTTATTATGGTTCAATATAGAGAAAACATCGATATAAACACGTTGTACGACGAAGCAGGCCACCCAACGTAGGACGGGGAGCTGTGAGCGGCCGCTCACAGGCTCCGAGCGGCCGCACGCGGGTGTCAGCTATCACCAAACCGACTTAAACTAGTATTTAAGCAACCTTAAGCCTCTTGTATCCCCAAAACTCAAACCCTAATCGCCCCCTACTACCCTCTTACGAAAATATCAACCCCTAACACCTGCTAAGGCGCAAGAACATCGATCGGGAAGCTTGGAGAGCATTCGGTTGATTGCTTCGAAGAGCTTGCGGTATAGCATTCAATCTCTTGTGTTTTTATCTTCTTTAATATGTTATAAAACCTTATAACTAAGTTTTTCCAGGTCTGAAACGTTTTCTCAAAGATTAAAACTTGAGGTTTATAAAGATTGAATAGGTTAAACATAATCTTATGCAATTAGAAATTGATAGGTTGCATGTTGCGCATGTTTATGATGTTTATGATCTTTAGGGTTTATGGTTTTGCATGTGTTATGATAGGATCTGATCGTGTTAGGTCTTATGAATGTTTTATGATGGTTTTTGATTATTATCGATTGATAATATGCAACTAGGGTTTGATATAATTGATGATATTGCATGATTAAAATCTGGAAAAAATCTGAATGTCGACTTGTAGGGTCTGTTACATAGCTTGAAAATAATTGTTTTGATCGATTATTTTCATGAATGGAATGTACATGGTCTTATCTTTTTATAATGGGTAAAATCATCTGATTTGGATGTCCTTTGATATGTTTTTGGAATTTTCTTTGATTAAAGGTCATATCAGATTTTCGGATTAACAAACCGAGTCAACTTTAAACAATTATAACTCGAGTTTTACAAAGTTTTAAGTTATGAAATTTGGACAGTATATTAACATTAGAATAACTTGGCGTTTTCAAGTGGATTCATCCCGTTTGGATGACTACACGAGTTTTGGGAATTTTTCTACTAAACTGATCTGTTGTGTGTATTTTCTGGACATAGCTATGTTGCTAGATATTTTATAATTTTTGTACAAGGTTTTAGCACAAAATAAAAATATGGATTTTTCCATTAGACCCATTAGAATATTTATTAACATTTTGGGACTCTAACTCACTGGATAAGTATTTTTAATAAATTAGTTTTCATGGCGCATAATCTGTCCTAAAAACGCAGATTGTGTATTTTGTGTTTATGTGACTATTTGGAGTCTTATGTGGTATGTAATTGACATGAACTTGAATGGACACTTACATGAGATGCATATGAAGTGTAAAACTGATGATAACCAATATATTCACTACCGGGTCCGTAGGGTTTACTTATGCATGTAGAATCGCTAGGTGTCATTTACACGGTTTTGAACTTTTAAACATCTTGGATAAACGGGTTATATGGTGTAATGATATTACACATATACTCACTTAGTGACACATGTCATAGGGACTCGGTAGCACACCCTACTTTGGAATTTGGATTTACTTTCTTGCATACTAAGGGGGAGTTTGGGATTGATTATTCAAAACAGATTATGCGTTTTGGAAAAGCAGGGGTGGAGCTGCTTATACATTATTGCGTTTTGCTAACCTAAAAACTGATTATCTTCGTTTTTAAAACGCAATTCCAAACACTAAAAACTGATTATCCGCGTTTTCAAAACGCAATAATCTAAAAATCAGATTCAAAACGCAATCCCAAACACCCTCTAAGGTGAGTTTCACTACTCTTTTCTCAAAAGCATGTGTCTCGGGGAGACAACTTACTTACTTTTCTAGTCTAGATTTGGGACTACTATTTTTATCTCGGGTTTTGCTAGTTTCACACTCTGTGTCCTTGATGAACTAAACTGCATTCTATCACGGAAGTCCTTCACTATTTACCGAATGAGTTGCCGGGTGGCAAGCGGGTTACTAGTTGATAGCGCTATTAGGTTTGAAAAACCTCACACCGTGCTGGGAGCCGGGTGTGAACTACGACCTTAGATTTTTTTTATCATTGTTGATAGGTAATGATGGGAGGCAAAAACCAGCTCGCGGCGCGAGTGAAACGTTTGAGTAGCAATTCGGTATATCATTGTTTAGTTATCATGAATGGGTTAGCTACCCTTGGCAGGTGAATTAGTTGTTACGAGGTCTTGGAGGCCTACGCTTTTACTTGTTGTTACGAGGTCTTTGTAACACCCCAACCGATGGCGGAATCATCGAGGTGCCACGTAGTGACGATTGTTCAAAAGCTCATGGTACTAAAATGTAAATATTTGATTATTGAATATTGTTTACAACATGTGAAATTCAATACAATACAACAAAATAAAGATAATTGATTGATTTAATCTAAGTCCAAGGTCCTATGTGAAGCGTCAAGCAGCTTATCCTGAAACATGCACGAAAATAATTTTGTCAACATATGATGTTGGTGAGTACTACTTAGTTTTGAACATATAGTATAAGTTTAAAAGATAGTACAATTCATGTGTCTAGCATCACCAAGGCATTATGTAAACACGCAAGTAACCAAACAAGACAAAGATCAAATGTAAAGTTTGTACAATGAACTTGATAATGAGCACCATAACACAAAGTTATGTCTAAATGAGCACCGTAACATAAGTTACGTCTAAATGAGCACCATAACATAAGTTATGTCTAAATGTATGATTTTGTATGTAAGCTACGTTCATGTTCAAGCATAAGCACAAAGATAAACAAGACACGTATATGAATTGTAAATGAATAAAATGTATGTGTAAATGAATACGAAAGTTTTGTATACTTGTGCATGAATCACCCCAAAAGTTGTAAAAGCGGAAAAAGGGGATAAGTAATACTCATAGTTCACGTAATAGATTGAGATTTAACTGGACAACGAGATTTGAATTGAGATTACCCTCAAATGATCAACCTAAAGAATTTGATAATGTGTAAGGGAATAACTCTAAGATACATGTACTTCTAGGGTTTCGAATTTGGGATAAACGTTTAATTGATTAATAAACAAATTGTTTATTAAATATAAGAAATTTTATAAATAAATAAATAAAAGTCTCTTTGTAAAATTTTAAGTTGGATATAGTCACAACATAAGGTTTTGAGTATGAAAATAATTTTTATAAAATTATTTTCTTGAAAATAGAATATTTAATCTAATTATTTCAAATTGTCAAAATATGACTTTAATATTTAAAAATATTAAAATTAAAGAATTTCTGAATTAAAAATTGTATTTCAGTTCTAGATAGTTAGAAATAATTTATATAAAATTTTGGTGCAAAAATATTGAAAAATGAATTTATTATGATTTATTTATGATTAAAACTAACAAAAATTAATTAAAAATACAAAACGAACGGTTTTTCAGAAATAAAAATTATTTCTGAAATGTTTAATGTTATACAAGTTTAGGATAATTTTTGTGGAATTTTATAAAATCGTTTAGATATTTTTATTGAATTTTATAATTTTAAATGAATAAACTTGTAATATTTATTATATATATTAAATAAATGATTTTTGGAAAACTAAAAATTGGACATCAAAGTTTATCATTGGAATAACATTAAATAAATTTTGTAGAATTTTTAAAGTAGTTTTAGTATTTTAAAACGATTTTAAAAGATTAAGGGTTAAATATATAAATAAAAAGAGACCAAAAAAAAATTGTTTGGCACTTGTGGGATTTGAACCTGTGACCCGTGTACAGCAACAGCATGCCCAGACCAGCTGGTCTGGGTCTTTGTTTGCTGATTATTTGAATTCGAATTTTATTTATATTAAACCATAAAGAACTCATCTTCCCCAAATTTTACTAAACGTGCCCTAACTTTCTAATCGTAACAATTAACAACCAATAGCCCGTGTAATGTTGGGGCTATTGTTTGTAATCGGCCGACTAACAAAACCCATAACAAAAATTGAACTTACAATGCTGAATCGATTAAGAATGAACAGTCAACCGTTGAAGTCAAACTCGAACAAGAACATTTGAACAGAGGGATTAAGCGAGAAATTGAGGATTGAGGGTGAGTATTCAGCACTCAGAGATGGTACAGGACGTTTCAATTTATACTAGAATCATCAAAAAGGAAGGTATTGAAATTTTGACCAAAGTCGGTCAAACCGAGTTGTGAATACCCATTCAAACTGCAATCACGTGATTTATGGCTGAGATTTCGCGAACAGGAGTGTCTGTCACATTAAAGGGGATGATTGTTACCATAATAAGGTGCACGTGTGGAAAAAAAATTGAATCATGGTGTTTGTGGTCTGGTCGCGTAACAGACAAGAAGGAGAGGGCAACGAAATTGGGTTTAAATGTATATTAGGTTAGGATACAAACAGGTTGGAGACGTAGCTCAGTTGGTTAAGTGTGTGTGTGTGTGTGCGGCTTCTGCCCGGGTTCGAGTCCCGGCAGGGGCATTTCTCTCTCTTTTTTTTTAACAGATAAGGGAAGGGATACTTGCTGTTGGGCCGGCTTTTGGGCTCAAGTATGGGATGGCAGTGGGCTCCAAGGTTTTTAAAAGAGAAAGAGGTTGGGTAATTGGTTTGGGCTAGATAATGGGTTTCAAATGAGTGTTCATATATATATATATATATATATAATCTGAAATTTTTATTATTATTAGGAATATTATTATTATTATTATTATTATTATTATTATTATTATTATTATTATACAAAAATAAAAAGTGACGGATGTCACAGTCTTGGGGGCCTACACTTTTACTTGCCTTACTTTGTGAACTCACCGACTTTATGTTGACACACGCTAGCATGCTTTTGCAGGTCTCTAGGTTCGGAGCACAATAGGACATGCATCAATGTGTCATGGGTTGTGAACATTACTTAACTTATACGTTGCTTTACATTTAACGGTTTTATTTTGGGAGCGTTGTTTTGCGCATGAACTTAAACGATTATGTTTGACTTACGCTTCCTCAACTTAACAAAACTTTTTGGTAAACGCTAAACTTGATTTTCAATAACGAACTAAATGGTTTGGGCATTTAGAGTCGGTCTTATGACTTATGACTATGGGATCCTGGTATGTCACGCGCCTTGCGGTATAAACCCCGTAGTGAAAATTTGAGGGTGTGACAAAAGTTTATTTTGAAATAAAGAAAAAATATATTTCAAATTTTTTAAACTCAAAATTTTGATATTATAGTATTTCAAATTGATTTATTATCATTAATAATGAAATAATTAAGAAAGAAATACAAAAAAATATTATTTTTATCTTTGAACAGTAGTTTATATGTGTTATAATTGGGAAATAATTTTATAAATTATTTTCCATATTATTTTCATCTAAAACAGAATTTAATTGAATTCAATCAAATAAATATAATTAAGTTGTAAAAACGGGTAAAAAAATATTTTTACAGAAATGCGTTCATAAAAATTATGGTATTAAAATTATTAAAAATGTTTTTCTTATGAATTAATTATGATTTAAACAAAATAAATACATTAAAAATAATAAATAAATATATTTCAGAAAGATAAAATTATAAACATAAACTTTAGAGTTTTGTATAGCTATGATAATTTTTATAACAATTATGGACTAAGTTTACTCTTTTTAATAATTAATTGTATTTATATAGGTTATATATATATATATATATATATATATATATATATATATAATGAAAAGGAAAAGGCTGAAAAAAGAGAAGGCACGGGATCGCTGCCCAGTGGACTCGAACCGGAGACCTTTTGAGTGTATGGCCATGCCCAGTCTGGACGTGTGTTTGCTGATTGTTTTAGATTCATAATCGTTTTATACAATAACCTGAAACCAAAAAGAATCCTCATTAAACCTTATGAACCCTAATCCACAAATCGACTTAATTGACCCCGAATTCGTTATAGTTAAGAAACGATATTATAGGGCTTTTATTCCTCGTTAAAAACCGAACCAAAAGAATGTAAAATTAGGTGTTATAGTGTACCGAATGCTTCTGCAAGCCGAGCACATATATGCGGATGAACAGGCTTCGATACGAACGATTCAGGGCATGAAAGTGAGAGGTTTTTGAGGGGTTATTTTAGTAGCTAGTTTCAGAGTATTTGTGTGAGTTTGATTGATAAAACAAGACTTATAAATACGAATTCAAGAATTGTGTTTTAGGAAGGTTTTCAAAGGCTTTAAATCGGTCAATTGACAGCCGAAACACGTTATTATGAGTTGGATTTGGCCGAGAATGATGTTTCAATCACCTATCTATCAAAATTGTTTCTAATTTGAGCTCAAATAGGCGAGGATTGTGCGGGTTGACTTTGACGTATCTTGATCTTCTTATTAATATAACACGGATCATAAATAAACCAAACACTAGGCCTGGTCGAGTGGTTAAGACTTTGGGATTGAGAGGCCTTGGTCATGGGTTCGATTCCCAACCAGACCCTCAAATTCTCTTTTTTTTTTTTTTGTAAAAAAAATCCTTTATTTACTTTTTGTCTTAATAATAATAATAATAATAATAATAATAATAATAATAATAATAATAATAACGCCCATAATAGTAATAATAAATATGAGGACAAGGTTCGAAACGTTATGACGAGAACCGAAAACGAGAAATCTTAATCAAATACGATGATGCGCGTACAACGAAAGCCCAAAATGTTACAAATCGTTTGATAGGCGCATGAATAATTGCCTGCTCATTTGAAAGTGTCGCCTAAAATGTTCTTCATTGGATAGGGGCTCCAGGCTAAAGTAGCGTCGTATCAAAGTTTTGTTTGCTCCCTCTCTATCATGATCAAACGGTGGTTTTCTCGTTAGCGTGGGTTGTCTTCGCCTTCGAGACCGAGCCATCAAGTAATTAATCGTTATCCTTCCCACTTCCATAAATAAATCGTTTTCTTTAGACAAGTCGTGTAACACCCCAACCGATGGCGGAAACATCGAGGTGTCACGTAAGAATGAGTATACTGTAGCACATGGTAACCAAATTTTAATTGAAATAAATTTAAATTGCAAATATCCAAAAATAGAAATACATAATGAGTTTTAATGTGGAAATCTAATACATCACAAAATCAAGCAAGCATAGACTTCATATTGTCTTCATGAAAATACTCTAGTCTTCACGCATCATTATTTCCTGTTGAGTTGTAAAAATGGGGGGGGGGGGGGGTCAACTAGAAGTTGGTGAGAATACATAATCCATGTTAAGCAAATAGTTTAAGGATAAAAGTTAAGCAATTCATATGTCTATCGTAAGTTTAAGTCTACATGAAATAGCATAATATGTTGAATCGACATAATCAAACCTCCGACTAGTTTAGGTCCATCACGTCATCTACGGTTCACCTTAGTAATATGTTGGAACGATAACAATCACCCACGCTACCTATGTAGGAGGTACGCGTATCCGGGTGGGGTTGTCAATCCAATAGATCTATTATTGAGTATCGCCGGCTTGGCCATAGCTAATGATTATGTAATGTTGAAACTCGTTGAAACTGTTGTTGACTAATTCATGAGGCAATAAAGTTTACAACTAGACATGCATGTTGAATTGCTTAAATAAAATGTTGCAAGTATAAAGCATCGCATAAACATGGTTACGTAAACTCACCTTGGTATAGTATTAGGTATTGAGGAATAGTATGAATGTAGCCCAATAGATTGCCAAGTATGACCCTATGTATAAGGCAACAAATAAGTCTAAGTCTATCTAGTCTACAAGTATATTCTAGGGTTTCGATTTGGGGATATCCATTTGTTGAATAATGATAAAATGTTTTAATAAATAAAGGGAAATTCGATAATTAAATAAATGAAAGTCTTTTTATAAAGTTTGAATTTAGGATGTTCACAATAATGTGTTTGAAGTATAAAAATAATTTTTATAAGATTATTTTCTTTAAAATAGAATATTAAATCTATTTATTACAAATTGTCTAAATTTAACTTTAATATTTAAAAATACTAAAATTAAAGAAGTATTAGTTTAAAATTTATATTTCTGTTCAAAATATTCAGAAATAAATTGTATAAAATTTTGGTGTAAAAATATCAAAAATTGAATTTATTATGATTTAATTATGATTAAAACTAACAAAAATTGATTAAAAATATTAAATAAATGATTTTTCAGAATTAAAAATTATTTCAGAAAAGTTTATCATTATACAAACTCAGAATAATTTTTGTGGAAATTTATAAAATTGTTTTGATATTTTAATGGAATTTTATAAATATAATAGAATAAAATTGGTTTAATTATTATATATATTAAATAAATTAATTTTTGAAAACGAAAAATTGTAGGTGGAACATTTATATCAGATTAGTTAAAAATAATTTTTTTAGAATTTATAAAAGGGTTTTAATAATTAAAAACGAATTTATAAGATTAAATGTATAATATATATTTATTTGATTTATAAAACATTAATGAAAAAGGGACAAAAAAAAAAAAGAATCGCCATTGCCGGGACTCGAACCCGGGTGGCTCAGGAGGTAAGCATCAGTCACAACCACTTGGTCCAGACCAGTGGTTGTGATTATTTCTGTTTCATTTAAAATAAGTACACTATGCAGAATTGAGTTTATCCCCAAATCAAATATCACGAGCCCTAGATTCTGCAATAGTTTGATTCACACATCAATAGCCCAATTAACCATAGGGCTATTGATGTGTGAATGCCGAAGGTTAAACCCCACTAAAAACATTACACTTACAATGCAGATTCGAGCTCGATTGATTGGTCAAACCAAATAGTCAAAACACGATTGCAGGATCAAGAACAGTGTGTTGTGTGAAGAATTAGAGGTTAAGAGAGGAGTATTGGCGAGTTGTGAATGCTCGTGAATGTTCAATTTATAGTGCTATGCACTGGATCGAAGAAATGGTAAGAGTTGACCAATACATTGAATGTCAAACGCGTATTTGATAATTGGGTATCAATTGACTGTAATTATTCGTGTATCCTAGTCATAGATGGCCGATAATTGTGTGGTGTTGCCAATAATATGCAAATCACGAGTTATTGTGATTGATTATGGCAAGTCGTGTGTCACAGTTGACTTTCCAAGTCAACTGTGACGATTTAAGCAATTGATATAATTATAACGTGCCTGATTTGAATCAAATATGATGGCTAGCCCAGATGGTAGTGTATGTGTGTGTTGTTGGGCCGGTCTTGGGCGCGGGTTCGATTCCCGGCCCAAGCATATATATATATATAATATATGTAGTATTAGGGTTTCAAGAATGCGACAAAATAATTAAATGCGAACAAAATACTAGAACTTGACGTTTTTTTATTAATAATGCCCGTAACGTACAAATTTAAATGCGTAATGTTACAAGTCGGATGAAGAAAAATCATTCCATGCCATAGCCATTTGTTGAGATTGAGAGTGAAAAATTTTAGATGTTTGATTTGAAAAAATTTTAGACTTTCCAAAAATAATAGGGGCAGCCAATGATCGAATATTTTGCCAACGGCTAGTTTTCATCTTCTACCATACGCGAGGGTGATAGTGTGGCCTCCCTGGCGGGAATAGTCAAGCAGACGTGTTGTGGTGTTTGCGAGCCGCGTGAAAAATATGATCACTCACGCCCGGTCGCTCACGGCCTACAACACACAGTTTAATATGTATTATTAACTTTGTAGTTTAACCTAGTGAAAAATTTTTGATGTTTGACTTGAAAAAATTTTAGACTTTCCAAAAATAATAGAAGCAGCCAACGGTCGAATATTTTTGCCAACGGCTAGTTTTCATCTTCTGCCACACGCGAGTGTGGTAGTGTGGCCTCCCTCGCGAGAACAGTCAAGCAGATGTGTTGTGGTGTTCGCGAGTCACGTGAAATTACTCACATCTGGTCGCTCACGGTCTACAACACACAGTCTAATATGTATTATTAACTTTGTAGTTTAACCTTTTTATGCTCTTTTTATAAGTATGTATATATCATTAATAGAAAAGAAAAATACACATTATTAGTCAAATCCACTAGGTTAATATCATCTGGCCAAAAACAACATACCCCGTAAATAGGAATAGTGGTCATGCATTGTGAAACACTAAATAAGAAACAATATACACTTACCAAAATTTTATATTAAATTAAAATTATATATAATTATTAATGATTCGTTTTCACTCTTTTTAAAAAAGTTGGTAATGAATCTTCATGGTACAATGTTCCCATGAAGCATGGTGCATTTAATAATAATATTTTGTTCGCTTATATAAAGGAGATGCATGATGAGGTTCCTATTGTGGTGATTATATTTGTCTATGAATTTAAAGACATCTTTCATTTTTTTGGGGTCTATTTTGTAAATAATATATATCGGAATATTGGTAATTACTATATTTATCATATTGACTTTAGATTAACATGTAGCAAGTTTTTTAAGGTAAACTAGTTGTATAAAATCACACGCGTTGCGTGTTTTACAATCGAGATTTAAATGAGGTGTTAATCAATCAATGGATTATACAATCGAGATTCCATTTTGGTTGTAAACGTTAAAAAAAATAAAGAAATCTACACATAAGGTAACATATGAAATTTGTAACGAAATTACATAAGATTATGTTATTTATATTAATAGTATATAATATAATAATTTTTTTTAATAAAATAATATGAATAAAATCATAGTATATAATATATTAATAGTGTATAATATAATAAAGTTTTTGAATAAAATAATAGTATATAATATATTAATTAGGGATGAGCATACAAAGCCGAATACCGATTCCGTCCCGTCCCGATCCCGATACCGTGCCGAACCGATACCGAACCAAGTGGTTTCGGGATCGGTACCCATATTTATGGATTTTCGGTTTTGGTATTATTGGTATCGGTACGGGATCGGTATTTTAAGGTAAAATACCGATACCATACCGGTACCGTACCGATACCAAACCATGGTTTCGGTATTATCGGTATCGGTACGGGATCGGTATGGTATCGGTATTTTACCATACCGGTACCGTATCGATACCGAACCGTTCGGTATCGGTATAATATATTAATAGTATATAATATAATAAAGTTTTGAAATAAAATAATAATATAAATAAAATAATAATATCATTACTATTCATTTGCAAATTACTATTCAAAGTAGTTTGCAAATTAATATATAGTAATTCGTAAAGATTGTCATTTCATTATAAACTTTATTAATCTTTATCACATAAGATAAAAACTAAACTAAAAGATACTTCTATTATGGGTAGCAATTTTGAGAAAACATTTGGGTAATTGAGAACTAAGGAAATCAGTTTGGATCACACATTCTCTAAGCATTATTTTTATTTATTTATGTAGTTTGCTAAATTGCAGCTTTCTCGTAAGAATAATTTATTTAATTTTTTTTATTTATATAATATACCATATTAATAAACAAGTGAAATATCAAATTCAATAAAGATTCAAAGTTAAACATGACAAATAATAATAATAATAACAACATAAATTTTTGATGTTTGAGTATATCAACTCCCTGGACTACAATAATAATATGTCATTTTGATGCGATGCATAGTTGGATTTCTAATAAAAGTTAAACATAAAGCAATAAGTGAAGTTCCTGAAGATTTAGATACCCTATCCGAGTCATTAAAAAAATAGGCCTATTATATCTTAAGCTTTGAGTTATAAACGAGCTAATAAGTTTTTGAAATTTAAATGAGTTCTTAATGAGCCCCAGTATTATGTTCAAAATGTATTTTCTTTTAAAAAACAAAACATACGCACGCACGCACACACACATATAAAAATGTACCATCGAATAACCAGACCCTAGCCGTGCACGGCTACCCTAAAAGCCTCCCAAGTTAGACATCTAATGCACCACAAACGTGTGACAGGGCGTGGACACACAATACCATCCACAAGAATTAAAGACATGTATACATCTAAGGATTGATTCATACCTTTACAAATGAAAAATGTAATGGCAAAGTTCTTCATGTAGCACAAATACAGAGGAGATGACATGATCTCAACACATCGTCAATATAGTCTCATGTTACCATCATAGGTTAGGGGTGCTTACATATCAATATCAATGTGTTTGTACTTGTATGTATTTGACTTTGTTATACAATGTTTTTTGATTCTAATACCTGAGCAGCCCATACAAAGATACTAAACACATCATCATGGCACCGATAACATTAAACCATATATTATAGTGTGATTAGATCTTGGTGTCTAATCTATACATGCGTGCTTGGAGCATTAGTACTTGGCCATTCGATTATTTGTGAGAAGACATATATATGAACTAATTCTAGGATGTCGTATGTGTATGTGTGTTATAAGTAAGTGCATATGTGTGTATGTGTCTTTGTATGTAAATCATCATTGTCTTCAATCTCTCTTCAAGCTAATTTATCTTTCATATATAGTTTGTTCTTGATCTTCATCATGTTGATGAAGATTTATTGCTGAGTTCTTGATCATAAGATTTCTAAACAGATGATTGCATAAAGTAATAACCATAACACATTTAACTAAAACATCTACTAAATTTTTATCTAAACACTTTAACTATCCATTTGTATTCTTTAATATGTGTTTTAATTGTTTCAAATATGTGAGTTTTGATTCACATATATGTGTTTGGTTTGAGACTCTCTGTATCAAATGGTGGGCTAATAAAATTTGAGATACAGGAAATCCAAATAATGACTGCATATATCTTGAAAGTTGAAACTATGTGTCAACTCGTTTTCTTGTAGCTCTAAAGAAGTATGAAAATGGCCCCTGACAATGACTCACAACCTCCTTTAAATATAGCTTCTTCATTAGTGGAAAGTTGTCAAGTGTCAAGTTATCTTCTTTGGTGTCTTGGTGACAAGCCAATCTTCACTAGTAACTTTCCATGAGTGGAAAGTTCCATATAACCTTCATCTGGTAAGTATCTGTAAGTGGTAACTTACCCTATCAGTATCAGTAGCAATTGTTGTCAATAGTACAACTTGCATTAGCTCCATGGACGAACTTTGAAAAGATTAGGGGTAGCCTAAGCCCCAGGCTCCCCCCTCAACTTTGTCGGCAAAATGTAAAATCAATGCATTTTTTTCTTCCCAGTTTTATCTATCAAATACCTCTGAGCAAATATTGGAATACCTCTAGGTTCCAAATTTTTGTTAGGAAATATTTCTAAAATTTTATTCTAGACCCGCCACTGAATTTAGATCCTTTAATCTTTAATGGCAACTCTTCTTTCACTGTTATCCTCTTTTGTAAGCAATAACTTGTTAACTTGTTTGCCAGCACAAAGTGCTCATGACCAAATATATATTAACGGTAACTTATCATTAGACTACTTGTAGTGGTAAGGTGAAATGGGCGTGGAATGCCTCCAAAACGCCCCACAACGCCCCAAACACCGCCTGGGGGCGTTATGGATCAAAAATTGGCTTGGGCGTTTTTTTTTTCACGCAGTGTTTGCTCGTTATTCCCCTCTACATTTGTGTAGCCAATTAAATAACTCCATGTGGAGTAAGAGGAAGTTATATTCCATGACCACTACATGTGGTCTTAGTAGCAACTTAGCTTTTCTAACAATAAATCTCTTTCAATAGTAGCAATTTCTGGGTAGTGTCACTCACATATTTTATCCATAAGCACTAAGTGCTCGTTCATGCTTACTTAAGTTACTTAAGTTTAGTGATATTAGTTCTAATATATGTAAGGCTAACACATTGTTATCCAAAGCATTTGTTCACGCTAAACATTTTAAACCTTACCAATGTTGTACAAGATTTCAAAAGTAGTATCCGCTATGTGTTTGCACAATCAAATTTTTCTGTGTAGAAAATTATTTCAACTTTTTTTTTTTTACTATATATCAAGTTTGTTTCAATAAACACTTGTGGATTTATTTAGTAAATCTTTTTATAAAATGTTTTTGAAGCTTATTGTATTTTCTTAATAGTAGCACATCTCAAATTTATGAGTTTAATCACTTTTAAACCTTTATGAATAGTTGTGGTCGTTTTTGTGACATAAGAAAGGAGTCACTAGAGATTAATGTGTATAAAAAGGCACTAACCGATTATAGTGTACTCTCCACTTATTTATGTGTTCTTTAAACGTTGTACTTGGCATTTGTTATTAGACGTCTATATTTGTTTGTTGTATTTCTCTATTAGGTGTTTAGTTTAGGGAAATTGGATTGTATCGCACTCAACTATTTGTTATTGGCCGATAACGCACTGTACTATAAAATTGATCACCAACGCACTGAACTTTAAACCTCTTGGATTGTGTCACCCTACGTCTAACAGCAGACTAACACCGTTAGTCATTTTGATTACGTGGCATCTGTTTTAATATGTGGCATGCTTAAAAAAAACAATTTAATAACTGACGTGTACTTCATCCTTTATAACACAAACATAAACACAATCCCAAACACATCGACTGAGAATATTCTAACCCTAAACCCTAACTTCAATCCAATCCAATCCAATCCATAAAGAACACTATCATCATAACTTCTATTCAATCCAGTGATATGAGCTCTTCTTCTACTTCTATTCGATCTTATGGCAACAGAAACCCTAAAACCTTGAGGGTAGACTTAGATGGAAATATATATTGCCACCATGATACCCTTGCAGTCCGATGAGTTGCTGGACGTAATAGTGTTCGATATGGGCAAGAATTTTATGGTTGCTCTCAATGGCCGGTAAGTCCCTTGATTGATTCATTCTTTCTTTCGGATATTGTTAAAATGTAAATGTGTGTGTGTTTTTTTTTTTTTTTTTTTTTGTAATTAGAGATCCGACTGCAATTTCTTCTTCTGGAAAGAAAATGTTGATAACATGTTTAAAGCACGTGGAAATGTCAGATTTAGTAGCAGCTATGAAGACATGAAGATACAAAACTTGAAGTTACAAAAATTAATGCTAGAAGAAGAGAACAAAAGGTTGAAAGAAAGGCAATGTTTTACCAGGTTCAAATGGAAGAATCCATATGTGTTAATTGTATTAATTGTCATTTCAATATGGTGGGTTGTATTTGTGTAAGTGGTTGTAATGTATGAGAAGCAGTTGTAAACCTTTGGTGTAATAATATTATGTTTGTTCTTATTTTGATTTTGTTAATGAAAGGATCAATCTGGTTTTGACCTATTAACAAAAGCTGGTAATACAAGTGACTATAATTGGTTTAACCATTAATCTGGTTTTGACCCATTAACAACAACCTGGTAATACAACTGACTATAATTGGTTTGACCCATTAACTGGTTTTGACCCATTACATAAGCTGCAAAAACAACAACCTGCAAAAACAAGCTGACCCATTAACTGGTTTTGACCCATTTATGTAAAGATTCCTACTATTTGTCACAGCATACCTTTTCACTGCCTCTTTAAAAGCCTCCCTTGAAGCAAATCTTATTCCAACTTTCCAAATAAATTTCTTCCAGGCAGTTTTATCATCTACAACTGGAGCAACTTCTTTGTACTTCTTACCCCTTATGTCATCATCTTCACTGTCACCGGGTGTGTTAACATCACCATCCGAGTCTTCATAACTACTATCACCATGTAAGTGTGCATTTACAGGTTCAATCAACTTACCAGCAGCCTCACCCTCTTCTTCAGGCACTTGTTTTATAAATTCTTCTAACAACTTCTGCTTAGACATAACATCTTTCTGTTTTTCTCGTTTAATTGCAATAATTGACTCCCTCAACTCAATATCTTCCCTATCAGACTCATCAACAACATAACTATACTCATCATCAGAAAACTCCTCATCTGACCCATCTACTTCACCATTATAATCACTATCTGAT
This sequence comes from Ambrosia trifida, assembly GCA_028751855.1. Classification (NCBI taxonomy): domain Eukaryota; kingdom Viridiplantae; phylum Streptophyta; class Magnoliopsida; order Asterales; family Asteraceae; genus Ambrosia; species Ambrosia trifida. The sequence goes on along the minus strand of CM054128.1, from coordinate 54,358,852 downwards.
TCACTATCATCACTCCATAATTCTTTAGCATCTACAGCCTGGTTATTAGAAATGGCCTGAACAGTAGCCTCCTTAACACTAGCCTACTATATCCCTTACTAACAGATTTTTGGGATTCAGGTGTTTGGGTTTGGGCTTGGGCTTCAGGTTTACTAGGCTTGGGACTGTTTTGGGCTTCAAGTTTACTAGGCTTGGGACTGGGTTGGGTTTCAGGTTCACGAATTGGGCCATTTTAAATAAACACTTCAAGAAGTGGTTCTGGACTGGTCATAACCTTCATCGTCATTTCTACAACCTCTTTATCACTAAGAAATCGTTTTAAACCTCCATCATCAGGATTCAAACAATACAAGTGAAAATCTCTAGATTGATAACAACCAGTTTCCATACCATAATCAACTAACTCAAAAATGATACTGTATCACTATCTAAAACAAGCAACTTGGATTGACCTCCAACAAACCTAGGGTGTGGAAAACCCACTTCAAATGTACCACCATAAAAAAACTTTACCTGAATTTCTTCTTTCATGAGAGTTGTTGAAGATTTTAGGGCTTCAATGGAGATTATGCGTTTCACAAAAATTAGGGCTTGGATCGTGTTGTGTGTTTGTGTGTTATGATTTGGGCATTAGGGCTTGGATCGTGTTTTGTGTCTGAGTTTTTGTTAAGTATTGTGTTTATGTTTGTGTTATAAAAGATGAAGTACACGCCAGTTATTAAATTGCTTTTCTTTTTTTAAGCATGCCACGTATTAAAACAGATGCCATGTAATCAAAATGACTAACGGTGTTAGTCTGCTGTTAGACGTAGGGTGACACAATCCAAGAGGTTTAAAGTTCAGTTCGTTGGTGATCAATTTTATAGTACAGTGCGTTATCGGCCAATAACAAATAGTTGAGTGCGATACAATCCAATTTCCCTTTAGTTTAGTACTTTAGTCACATTTCGTTCTCCATAGAGCTGGCTCTATAGCCATAAAAACACAGGCAACAACCTTGGGCCTCCAATATTTGAGGGCTCCGGAAAATATATATCGAGTCAAAGAAAAGGTCTTGAATAGAAATTGAATAGAAATATGAGATATTTTTAGCTCTTGAATCTACTGAGTCATTTGAGCATATACCTTTTCATGAACAAAACACATTCTTTGGTAGTTTCGTTTCTTCTGCTTCTGTTTGTAGGGTTTTAATTATGCTAATATATATAATCCACGCTACAAAATTGCAAGGATGTTTAACCGTGATATATTGTTGAGAAAGAAACTATAGGATGGGGTTGGATTACAACAATCAATTAATTTTCAGGAACCAAACTTGATAATTTTAAATTTCTTATAACAATGACATTTGCAAAAGTGCCCCGTTTTTTACTTCGCCTTGGGCCCTCAAAATGATTGAGCCAGCTCTGATTCTCCGCAATTGATATTTGAGGATATCTAGGGATACTATGACGAGTGTGCATTTTAAAGTGATCGAAGGTCAAGTACATGATAGTTAAGACATTAACTTTTTTTTTGTTAGTCTTTTTAGTTTTGAAATTGTGATGTCTTAATAAAGTTTGAGTGAATTTTTTAGTAACATTTTTAGTCTTTGATTTTTGTAAATATGTGAGGTGTTAGAAAGTAGATATGAAAGGGTCTTTGTGTGCTTAAGAATGAGGTATGCCAACCACTTGCATCCCATCGACTAATTAATACAGTTTTTAGTTACAAACTTGTTCGTGGGAATTATTAGACATTAATTTTTATTTTATTAGCTTTATATAAACCTTATATTTTCTGATAAAGTGACCGATATTATTATCAGTGATGTGATCGGTACCTTATCGGCAACGGTACTGAAAATACGAAAACCAAATTTCAGGAAAAATAGGTACCGAATACGATATGGATTCTATCGGTATAGTATTGAAGTAGTTTATTGAACACTTTGTCATTCCTTCTATTCCCGACTAAACCAAAGAGTAGGTTAGCACAATGGATTGCATTGTATTTTTTAGATCGTGTCACCCTTCGCTTTTTTAGACCTTTCAAGTAAACTTTTATTGAGCTTCTTGGCAGCATCGAACACCTATCAATTGGTGAAGGACATGATAGAAGTACGTGCGCTGGTGCGTTTGCGACTCATCATGAACACCACAAAAGGAGCAAACCTCCATTGACTTGAAATTGACATTCCTTTTTGCTAGAGCGACAATTGTTGGAATGCGATACAAACCTACCTCCAAGCGAATTAATTGACTTTTTATTCCCATTTCTGCCAGTCTAGGATGGGATTATGTGGTACAAACGGTGTCATCTTTGATTACGCGAATGGAAAAGGAGCCGTGTGTTTAAAGATATTTGATAGTAATCTTTGTAACATTTTCATAAATTCATAATTTTATTGGTATATAATAATAATAATAATAATAATAATAATAATAATAATAATAATAATAATAATAATAATAATAATAATAATAATAATAATAATAATAATAATAATAATAATAATGATAATAATAATATTAGACATCGCATTCATTTACATATTTATTCGAAACACAAACTAAATCAACAATAGTTAGAAATTAATATCACGAACATTGGATATGATAGATATATAATTTATAATTTTAATTATAAACACCTTGTCTCAATCATATGAGTCTAGCCCCACTCAAAACCCAAAGAAAGCACCCACAAAACAAAAATGAAATGACAAACTAAAGAAACCTTATATTGTTCTTTCAACTTGTATTAGGATCAGTTCATCTTCAAATACATGATCTAAAATAAACTAGTAGAAATATTAGATAAGAAAAGATAGGATCCCTTTTATTGTAACTCTTTTTTGTTCAACAAAAGGTTGTTTCCTCAATGATGGGCAATAAAGTAGAGGTAGAAGGTGAATCTCATGATACCATCTAGACATGATGAAATCTCTTAGCCTCTCATTATAGCTTGGTTATTCTTTCACATTTTTCAAAGTCTTTTTAAGAGCCAATTGGTTTTCCAAATTTTGCATGGATACAAAGTTGCAACTGTTGATTGGTCCCAAGTACCATAACCAATTCAAAAATGTGACTCATGGGCATGAAATCTAATATGATATGCATCTTGTTTAACTAGAGTAACTTGTTTGGTCAATATGGTTGGTAGATGCTTCAAGTAAGATTTGAGTAAGTTTTTTTTTATATGATTATTAAAAGGCCGTCCATTAAAATAAACAGTTTAAAAATACTAAAAGTAACCTAAACTCTGAAAGTGTTTGTATTCTAATGGTTATATAATTTAAACTGAAATTAAATATCCGGATTAGTGCATCTTACAGATTTTTTTTTTTTTTTTTTTTTTGGGTTTTATAATAAAACACCAAAAGCTCGTAATTGTCACTCTTTATAGGTTTAACAACAAAAATATGTTTTTTTTAAACATTAAAAATAGTTTATGCTTAACAACAAAAAAGTTCACTTATGTATACTATCACACTTCATGTTAACATGCAGCGAAAGAATAAGATACGTAGCTAGTAAACGAAATTAGAAGTGTTATGTTATGTACCATGTCAAAGCAATGTACAACACTACAAGCACCTAGTACTGCCATTGCCAAATACAGCACCACAACTGATCAAAGCATTTAACCTTCTCTACTGGGCTCACGGAACAACCTACTCTACTAGGCTCACATCTGGTCTGATCACCTTCTCTACTGGGCTCACATCTAGTCTGGCCAACCACCTCCAGGGGCGGACCAAAAGGGGTTGAGGGGTAGCCCGTGCTACCCCTCAACTTTTTTGGCGAAGTACATTAGTAATGCAAAATTATTTTTTTCATCTTTGTTTGATGTATCGGCTAGCCCTAAACAAAAATCTTTTAGCCCGTGCTACCCCTTAACTTTTCTTATAGATCCGCCACTGACCACCTCCTCTACTAGGCTTTATCTACATTTGGGTATACCCATTTTCGGGTACTAGATACCTATTTTCAAGTAAGCGTGTGAATTTTCAACACGACCCGAAAACACGACCCGAACCTAACACGAAATTAGCGGGTTTAGGTTTAGTCTAAATGGGTTCGGGTCAAACCCGCAAACCTAGGGCTGTAAACGAACCAAACGAACACGAACAAGGCCTTGTTCGTGTTCGTTTGTTAAGAAATTAACGTGTTCCCGAACTGTTCACGAACACTTACCGAACGAGATATTTTGTTCGTGTTCGTTTGTTAAGAGAATAACGTGTTCACGAACTGTTCATGAATACTTACCGAACGAGATTTTTGTTCGTGTTCGCTTGTTTATATATGCTAAATTTAGGTGTCAGGCAAAAACGAACACAAACAAACACAAATGAATGTAAACGAACACAAATAGGCATTACTGAACAAAATCGAGCACAAACTAGCACATTAAATTCTGAAAATTCGCATTTTTCATCGCTAACATTGTTCGCCTAGAATAAACTAATCCAATTACTCAAATATACGTGACATAATCTTGATCACATAATGTCTTATAAAAACACAAAGGTATCATATTAAACTTGAAATCCTAGTTTAATCCACCAAAAATAACAGTTAATCAAAATAGTTAAAGTAATATTAACATGTGATACACTAATATATGTTAAATAATCTACCAGTGGGAAATTTGAAATACTTATATTAAATATAAAAAATTAACAACCCTAATGAACTATCGAACAAAACCAAACATACACGAACACGTTACCAAACATTCACGAACATAAACGAGCGAACACGACCTCTGTTCATGTTCGTTTTTTTAGCTAAACGAACGGAATTTTTTGTTTGTGTTCGTTCATTTATTAAACGAACGAACACAAACGAACTTCCCGCCGAACAATTCACAAACGGTTCGCCGAACGTTTGGTTTGTTTACAGCCCTACGTGAACCCGTTTAGCTAAACGGGTCGGGTTCGGGTCAACTCGGGCGGGTTGACGGGTTGAGCCGTTTAACCTATTTATACTTTTTTTTGGACGGCAAAATCACTTTATATATATATAAAGAGCCAGCAAGCGGCTGGGGAACAACGGAACAAAGAAACACAAAATAAAAACGAGTACACCAAAAGTCCAAAACAATATGTTTTATGTTATAATTAAATTAAATTGGTTAGGTATTTTATGCTACACTTATAACTTAAAATAGAAATTGGTATGAGATTTTATAAATAAAACATAAATGTTTTATATGTATTTGTGTTTTTTGTAGTAAAATTTTAATTTTAATACATTAGTTTGCGAAAAAAAAAAAAAAAAAAAAACCAAGTTGAATGGGTCGGGTTCGGATCAACCCAAGGATATTCAGGTCGGGTTCGGGTTCATATGTATGTCACAATTTTTGGGTTCGGGTTCATATGTATGTCACAATTTTTGGGTTCGGGTTCGGATTGGGTTGGACCCACCAACCTGCGAACCCGACCCGTTAAGCACCTCTAAGTACAAGTGATAAAAAAAACATAGATAGTTAAGTCTTTGTTGATAATGGAGTAATTCATCGTCTTTATTTAACGTCTTCGTTTGATAATAAATACCCGGGTTTTAAAATATCCTACGGGTAGGGTAGGGTCGGGTTCGGGTATTAAATAACCGGGTTTTAAAATACCCGGGTTCGGGTATTTTTTTCAGGTTCGGGTTCTGGTATTTTGTACACCTCTATAACCATCTCCTCTGCTAGGCCTTATCTACATCTTGGGCTAGTATTGTGTGTGACGAATTTTGATAATTTAAAAGAGGGTTAACAGCATAAAAAAAAAAAAGAGTAAACTGTTCGGATGGTCCATGTGGTTTGCTTAAATTTAAAGTTTGCTCCTCAACTTTTTAAAATTACACCAATGGAATCTGTGGTTTGATTTTATTGTATTGGTGACCTCTGACTTGAATGAAGGTTAAGTTTTTTAGTTAAGTCCATATAAAATTACTAAATTACGCCTTAAAAAACAAATATTATAAACTCTCTCTCCATCTCTTTCTCTCTCAAACACCACCACTCATTTATCACAACCAAAGCACCAGCACTACCACCAGCAACCATCCCGCCAAAACCCACGAGACCCGCCAAAATCTCCACCAAACCAACCACCCCCGAACAGCAACCATCATTGGCCACCACCACCACAAAACCAACCCACCTTCTCCGCCACTTACAGCAGCCCAACTACCATCACAGCTGTTGCATTCTGTTTCCATAATATCCGACATTTCATTGTTTAATCGTTATAGTTTCAACCATAATCTGCTCGATTTCTTCCTAATCGTTCTTCTTCTTACCGTAAGTTTCTATTTGGAGTTAAAACTTCAAAGTTATGAACAATTGGTGCGCCGGTGTTGTTCTAGTTAAATCGTTTTTCGCCAGGGTTGTAATGAAATTGCTTCTTGTCGGTTGTGATGCGCTGGTGTTGCTGTAGCCTGTAGCGATATCGTTTATCGCCAGTGGTTGTGCTTTGAGGTACCATCTTAGGATTATTGAAGGGGGGTGGGAGGAGCTAGTGATGGTTGTTTAATGGTTGTTTTAGTAGGTGAGGTGGTGGTCCAAGAAAATATATATACAAAAGTAAAGTGTTCGGATGGTCCCTGTGGGTGGTTTAGTCATTTTACATGGCTTAACTGAAAATGTAACTAACTTAGCTCATAAGGTCTATGAGAGTTATGAAGCGTCTACATGGAGACCATTGGAGATAAATGTGGGCATAGCAGTTTCTAAAAACAATTTTCATATATCTCTAAAAGACACTCAACATAATTTTGGTGAGTACAATCTAGTTCAGTTTAAAATTTTTTATATATAAATATTAGTTTAGTGATCTTTTGTGTATTTTTTTTTTTTTTGTTAGAGTAAAAACCTTGTATTTTTCTTCAAATTAAAGTTATGGGAATGAGATTTGATATGAGGAATATTTTATGAATTGTTATAATACATATTTCGATTCTTATCATATCCCTTATAATTATTATCAAGCACAATCAACTATTAAAACATATTATTACGATGGATTATTGATTATTTCTTAATAATTTATCAAAAAAAAGTAGGGCCAAAATTGGTTAGAAATTTTCGTTTAATCTTTAAAAAGTTAAAGAGAAAAAGTTGAGTGAGGGATCGAGAATGGTATCTTAAGGGATTTACGGCATCTTCACTTGCAAAAGGCCGGCGGTTTCAAAATATTGAAAGGGTCTGCCATTTAAGCTATTTGAGAAATTATCTAAATATCATTACGATAAAGAAGTATATTTTTTTTAAACAGTAACACTCTGTTCCAGAGTTTCATTAAATGATGGAAGGGAAATGATCTTCATACTATTCCTTTCTCTCCAATTCCTTCCACATTGGAAAGCTTGAAAATCACCCTAAAAACCTCTTTATTATTGTTCTCATTCCCTCTCTTTCTCCTACAAAAAACTTTAAAACACATTTTTTCTCTACTTCTTTCTAAATCATTTCTCTTCCATCCTTTAATGAAACTCTAGAACAGAGTGTAAGACTACGTATAAGATAACACGAGCCAGCAAGCGATTGTAAAACCCAAGAAAAATACAAGCAATTATCACATCGCTAATATTGAACTCTTTTCTATGGATTATAAAAGATCTACTTTTAATACTTCATATCTTCCACTGTTTTGTTTGTTGGGTTAAACTTAACAGAAAATTCCATATAGTTACGTGCTTTCCAAATATGCAAAAAAATCACTGCTAAAATGCATTTCTTCCATCTTTTTTTTTTTTTTTTTTGACCCAATCAACCCATTTGCCAATTCCAACAGCACAAGACACGTCTTCTATTAATTAGTTATCACATTATATATAGAACATCAATCAAGGATTTCTAAACAACCACAAGTGTGAAGTATCAAAGGTTTTTTTTTTCCTCATTCACACATGGAGAGAGCCATTGCATTAAAGTTTGTCATCATCACCACATTACTAATCACCGTAGGTATGCCATATCCGTTCCATGATTATTCATTTTTTTTGAACTTTCTTCAACGTATTATATTGTCTTATTTTAAGAAATGTAATCCACCATTAATTTCGTTGTGTGTATATGTATACATAGAAAAAGAGAGAAATAAATACGATACATGTTTTTAACAACAAATAAATACGACACATGGTTATTATTTGTATTATTGAGAAATATTTTGTTGGGTTAGTTAATATATCTCATTGACAGTGGTTGGAGTTAGACGTCATTCGGATTCGGATTTGGATGCAAATGCGGAAAGTTGCACTCGGAGATCTTGCATAACTGGAGGTCCTAATCTTAATGGAAGCACCATATGTCCTCCTACCTCATGTAAAGTTAAACATGACTGTTTCCGATATTGTGTTCCCAATCCAGAACCCTTTTGTCAACGTGGTTCATGTTGTTGTTGGTAAATCAAGTGTTCGATCATCAATTATGATGATAAACTCTATTTAAGCTTTATTTATTTATCGTCAACTTTTTACTGGTTATTTACAATTCATTTGAAACATGTCCTTGAGAAAGAAAATACGGTTGAGTTTACATATGAAGAGGCTATTGTAAAAAGAACCTTAATGTAAAATGTGTAACAAAGATTAAGAAGCTGACACATAGCAAAATAGTATTATTGTCAATCACTATGATTGTTGACTCTTTTCAAGTTTTACCTTCATTTTTTAAACGGCTATAACTTTTGCATACTACATTATTTTATAAAAAAATACACCATAAAAAAAAGTTTTTCATCCTCTTTTATTAGCATATCCCATTGCCATAGTTTACGAAAATAGCTGAAACGCTAGAATCCTGCTACAAGCCACTAGAACAGTATTTCGGTACCGGAGGAGACGGCGGACTGATAAAATGCAAATTATACATGATAAAACGTAAGTTATACCCGATAAAACGATGCAAGTTGTATCTGATAATAACCCAAGTTATACATGATAAAACACAAATTATCAACCCAACATTTTTTTTAAATATAGCAATAGGGTATGCAAATGAAAAAGGATAAAAAGCTTGTTTTTATGGTGTATTTTAAAAACAAAAAAAAAAAAAAATAACGTCGTATGAAAATATTATGGACGTTTAAAAAATAGGAGTGGAACTCAACAATTGTAGGTAGAGATGGACAAACTGTTTTTTTTTTTTGCCAAACCGGTCCGGGTTATAAACCGGATCGATTTTTTTTTTAAGATGGTAAAACCGGTTTTTAGCACACAAGACCACCATCGATCGACATCGATTTGGACCGGGTTTAAAACCGTTTTTTTTTTCCAAACCGGTTATCCAAGATTCAAAATACATTACGTAAACCGGGTTTTTTCTAAAAAACCGGTTTTTTACCCCAAACCGGTTCTTCTTTCAAACCGGTTTTCAAAACGAACCGCTCCTCGAATTGACAAACCGCTCCAGAATTGATGTATAGGGTCGGGTTCGGACCGGTTTGACCAAAAACCGGTTTTTGCCAAACTGGTTCTCCGTTTTTTTTTCGAATCGGGTTTAAAAACCGATTTTTTTGTACACCTCTAATTGTAGGTTATACATATTTTGTCATTCTCTTTCTCTTTTAGAAACTCAACATATATTTTCCTCGTTTTAATCTCATCCATTGATTCATTTAGATCAAAAGCCCAAAATCCTTGTATCTTTTTTATGTCAAGATACTTTTTACTCAATACTTTCTCTAATACATATTACCTTGTGAATAAAAAACAACAATACAATAATGACATAACTAAAATAACTAAGTCGATCTATGACTCACGTGTTTCGATGGTCCTGTCAAACTGGGAAAATACACGCAAAAACGTTGAACCATACACGCACATTGCGCCGTGCTTACTCGCGAAATTTAGAACAAAACGCAAAACAAAAAAAAATGTGAAAGATTGAAAATTGTAAGGAGCTAAAATTGAAAATAAAAAAGTTGTAAGATTAAATTGCAGAAGATGAAAAAAAAGTAAAATAACATTTTTTTTAAAAGACACCCTAAGCATGAGTGTAACACCCCAACCGATGGCGGAAACATCGAGGTGTCACGTAGTGACGATTGTTCAATAGCTCATGCACTAAAAGTGTAAATATTGATACATTGATTAAATAGTTTATTACATTGAAATGAAATACAACGATTCTAAATGCCAACTAACTGAAATGCAATGAATCCAAAATCTAAGTAAAATTCCAAAAGCTTAAAAGTCATCTCATAAATAACCTGAAACATGTACGAAAATAGTATATGTCAATACAAAATGTATTGGTGAGCATACCCTGTTTGAATACATATAGTAGAAAAGAGTTTCGCAATTCACGTGTTATGATGTTTACAATTTAGTGTTCAAGCTGTGTACAGATGCCACCCAAAATTAAACGTTAAAGAATCAAGAATCATATATATAGTATTCGCTCATAAGTATCAATATATATAGTAGGTGACAAGATAATGTAGTTTACACATAACAATAACCAAGGACTTAACTCGAACATGTAAGTCAACAATGGGTATATATCATAGTACTATTTATTGCTATGGTAGGCCCACACCGGGTTAATGATTAAGGTCATAAGTACACACTATCAGCGATCAACAAGTAAAACACATACAAGAATTGGGATTATAAATATAGAATAAAACATGATTAAGTGAGTGAAGTAATAAGCGTACATGAGTAACCCAAAAAGTGTAAAACATGAAAAAGGGGAAAGATATACTCACAGTTTGCGAAAGCAATCAAAATCCAACTTAAGCTAACATGAGTTAAGAGATGGGAATTCTAAAGAATTCTACCTATAATATATAAGAATAATAATAAATGAAATGTCTTAAAAGTCTAAGGTATCTAGGGTTCACTAAGTTGATTTGGGGATATATAGTTTTTATGGTAAATCGAATTAATATAAAACTTCTATATCAAAAATAATACGACAAAGTGTATAAATGTGGATAAGTAATATAATTATCATCAATTGAATATTTAGTGAAAAAGTAATTGAAATCATGTTGGACAAAAGAATTTAATTAATAAATCTGATTTGAAATCTAATGATTATTGTATTTAAATAAGCATAAATACAACAAAAATACAATATATGATTAAAAAATTATAATCTTGAGAAAAACGAAAACATTCTGATGAAAAATACTTAAAATAATTTTTTCATAATTTTTTCAATTTATTTGCATTTAAAACTGACTTAATGAATTTAAATTATATTTAAATGATTAAAAATAGGAAAATCAATAAAAATAATTGTTTTCATGACCAATAATTTTTATTTTTGTTCATCATGATTAGAAATAATTTCCCAAAAAGTTTGAGATTAAAATCATTAAAAATGAATTTTTAATCAATTAATTATGATTAAAACAATATAAATTAATAAAAATACAAAAATGGTTTTTTTTTTCTAGAAACTAAAAATATGATAATTTTTCATGAGGTTTCAAGAGTCTAAACCTAAATTTTGATTGTTTTTGGAGCAAAAATGATTTTTTTATGAATATTATAAGATTAATGTATTTATATATTAATATATAAATAATAAAAACAAAATCTGAAAAAAAAAGGACGTGGGTGGTGAGAATCGAACCCAGCCCTTTTTGTTTCTCTAATAACCATACAACCACTACGCCATCGGTTGGGGTGTTACAATCCCCCTGGCCCCTACCCCCTATATCATGTGCCATTGGATCATATCCTTTAAGAACTCCACCCGCGCCATGCAACGGGGATGACATATATAATTTTCAACAACTCTACTACAAACAAACATCATTATATGCTTATGATGCATAGATAAAGGTTGTTGCATCAAGTAAAAGTCATATCCTTAACATGTCACATGAACCGATCATAATTCAATTAACAAATGTGTAAACTTATCAAGTGCCACAAACTTACTCATCAAAGTTGTTGTACTCTATCAAGTGCAAGTCATATCAATAATATACCGAATTCAAGAGTCCCAGTTCAATTAACAAATGCGTAAACTAATCATATGTCATAAAAATTACCTATTTGACTCGCTCAATAAAAGTTATCCATTTTACATGTTGAATGGAAAAAATCATACTACATATAACATAAAAAGTGACAAAAAGAATGAGCCAGTTGACCCATTTGACCCTATTAGGTAACCAAAGTTCTACTAATGTAACTTTATAATAAATAAATACATGTTTTAATTACTTAAACAATGACCTCAGAATTCTACAATTATATGTTTTAATTATTCTATTGAAAAGAACATAAATAGTTTTTACATTTAATACATTTGATTGACTGTAATTTTTTTTTTACTTTGTTGCTTTAAGTTTTCTTTCTTCATACATAATGGCCATATTATTTGTAATGTGTTTTTCCATATATTTTTTTTATTATTACTAAAATTGTTGTGATTTTTAATATTTGTTTATAAAGTACTATTAGATTATTATTTTAAAGTTTTTTGTTTCTTGTTTTTAGTGATGTTGTATTATTAGAATTTTAATTTTTATACTCTATTTAATTATACTTAATATTTTTGTTATATTAGGCTACTTATTAATATTAATTACACTTTATATATTAAATATATCTAATGTATTAAATAAGCTGAACAAAATGGTAAATGACCACTTATTTATGCATTAATTCTTGTACCAAATGCATGAAATTTTTTTCTTAAATGTATTAAAATTTTTGTTAATGTATATTATTGTCCATTTAAAATATTTTATATACTAGTATAAATATAAATAAATGATAACTTATAAACCTAGTAAAGTCATTGTTTCCGCTTAATTTAAATAAATATAATTTTATATACTAAGTAATAATATAGTTATATATTAAAAAAGCTTTTTGATATGTGCAATCATGAAGATATTTGTTTAAAATGAATTTTAATGTATTATTTACTTATTATAATATGTTATTTAGTTATTTATTTATTATATGGTTATGAACTTGTGTATTACACATAGTTTGATCAATAAATATTAATATTTTATTAATAAGTGGATAAAATAAAAAAATAGTTAAGAAAATAAATATTAAATAAATACGAGAGAATAATAATTTATTATTATTATTTAATATAGAGAGAGAAACAAGAAAAATAGTTTAATATTATTTAATAGAAGAGAAACTAATAGATAATGATAAACATTATATAAGTGGAAGAAACAGAATTGTTAACGCTTTATTATTATTATTATTATTATTACTATTACTATTATTATTATTATTATTATTATTTAATATAAGAGAAAAAATGATTTAATTTTATTATTTAACTAGATTATCTCTTGGGTGTTTCCTGGGATAGACAAGCTAATATAAAGTGACAAATGTGTGAACCGTACAACGAATATGTCGTTTTTTTAGGAAATACTTTTTAAAGGATAACACTTGATAATTCATAAAACCTACTTCTAATTCTACATGTGTACATCTTGCTCTAGTGAAGTCTCTGTACAACTATGTCACGCTATGATGAGAACCTCGAAAAAAAACAAATTTGTATCAAATGATATGTCATAATGATGATTGATTTAAGAGGCGTGCATGATGAGGTGATTAATCATCACTTATCACCTAGAGAATTACCTATTGTCTAAAAATCATAGGCTACATCTAACCAGCTTAACAACCTTTGTAATCAATGTTCCTAGCAATACAAATCACAAACAAAAAATTAGATTCTTACTAAACTCACTACATCTGTGAATATATATGTGATTAGCGGGTTATTAGATGTAATATTATGTTCAAAAGCATATATAGAGGGTGTTTGGGATTGAGATTGGAATTGCAAAAGTGTTTTTTTTTTTTATCAAAAGTGCTTATTGGCTTATGACTTTTTGAAAATGAGTTTTAAAAAAAGTGTTTGGATTAGCTTTTGGGATGAGAAACGTCAAAAGTCAATAGATTGTTTTTTAAGTGTTTCGCTTAACTTATTGTGAAAATTGGTTGTATGGATGGTAGATTTGTAATTTTTCCAAAAGCCAAAATTTCTAACTTCTCAAAAACAACTTTTCCACCCTTAAAAGCCAAAAGTCAAAACAGAAAGTGCTTTTAGGTTACACAAACAACTTATTGACTTATTGGCTTCTTGAAAAAGCCAATAAGTCAATAAGTTGTTTTGAAACTCAATCCCAAACACCCTCATACTATCTTAACATGATTAGTGACTTGCCTACACATGATTAATGAATTATCTAAACAAATTGTGTTTTTTTTTTTTTGCATAAACAAAAACCCACTAAAAGGTCGTTTTTTCGTATAATAATATGGTGCTCGTTGAAAATATAATAAAAACGCTCGTTAATTTAGTTTAATTTTTTTTTTATAAAAATGCCGTATATAAAAATTACTAAAGTTTAAAAATTGTGGGGGAGGGGGGTATGGAAAAGATAAAGATAAAAATATTAATTAACATATTTGAAATTTTAAAATAATAGTTAGTGGTTATCTTTATTTAAAATATAATTGAAAATTTTTTTAAAGGGAAATTAAGGGGTGTGAAGGTCTCAACTAGTGCCATGTGACGTACCTCTTTTTGTTTATTATATATATTGATAAGAGAAAGAGAAAAGAAAAAATAAATATATAAATTTATTTTTAATAATAAAGTAAAAATACAGATAAAGATACATTTATTAAAAATGGAAGAATAAATTTGGTACTAACACATGTGTAACACCCCAACCGATAGCGGAAACATCGAGGTGTCACGTAGTGACGATTGTTCAATGGCTCATTGGCTAAAATGTAAATATTAAAACATTAAATGGAATAGTTTATTACATTGAAAGAAATACAACAATTAAAATTAGCAATCTAAATTAAAATACAGTAAATTTCAATCTAAGCCTAAGTTCCAAACGTTTATAAACAGACTTAACTGGGTTAGTTGAGTCGGGTCAAGTTAGGATTGTCCAGGGTTCAATGATCTGGAGGATCATTGGGAGTCATTTTGGGAATAAACTAGTACCGGGTCCCGTTGTTGGTGACATTACATGAACTAATTAAGTATATGTGTAGATTATGGGCCGTGTGGTGGATTATATACATAGATGTGTTTAAATGATGGAACTAGGCGCACGGGTCTGCATTGGCATCTAGGTTTAGATCATGTTTTGTAATAAACACTTGGTACATTTGGGTCTATGGTTTGTAACATGTTTAATGCTTCCGCTACTGGTTTTGGGTTTATGAAAACTATGTCTTTTGAATGTCATGTATTTTCATATAGAGTTGTTTATTGTGACCGTTGACTTGGATCCTGGTTTGTCATGCGCCTCGCGGTAAAACTCCGCAAGTGGAAATTTGAGGGTGTGACAGATTGGTATCAGAGACAATGGTTATAGTGAACTAGGACTGCATATAGAGTCTGGTCTATAGCCGAGTCACACACACTAGACGGTCACATACTTTAAGTCTATTAGTGGGATACGTACTAACGTTGTCGGGGTGTCCTTACATCATCATCATGCTTCACAGTTACATCATCCGCTTTTATTTGGGTTTTTACCTACGCTTGTCTCCTTCTTCTGGATTGAAGAAGGAGGGGTTAATTTGTTGGTTCTAGCACACACATGCCTTCTTACACTTGCACCTAATGTAACACGTTACTAGGCGATGACATTCGGTGACCGGAGTCTGGATTAGGGGTACATCTGGAGGACCATGTAGAGCAGTTTATCATTTCGGGTGCACACGAAATAATAAACTGGAATGCATGAAAATTTCAATGGACTTCGAGTTTGGATGTATAGTCCTGGATTTGTCCCTAGGTTAACTCTTGTAAATTTCTAGTGGTTGACACTAGAAGCGAATCTGAATTCCTCGATTTCTTGATTTGTTAGATCATGTCTGGTGCTCGCGGTGGTGGACGTCGTGGTGGCGGCGGTGGCCGTGCTGGCGGCGGTGGTCGTGCTGGAGGCGGTGGTCGTGGAAACATCAACATGACCCAAGCTGAGCTGAACAACTTGCTACAGCAGCAAGTGAACATGGCTATGGCTAATTTCCAGGCTGGAATTAATGCCATGGGTGGTGAGTTGATTTCTGTCGACCTTGCCTCATTCTTGGATTTCATGTCCTTTCGTTTGTGTTTTACTCGTATACCGTGTTTCAGGTATGGGTGCCAATCCACCTCCACCTCAGTGCTCTTATAAGAAGTTTCGGGACTGTCAGCCCCATAACTTCGCTGGAACTGAGGGAGCGGTGGGACTGCTCCGATGGCTGGAGAAGGTTGAGTCTGTGTTCGTCATGTGCAACTGTCCTGTTGGGGACCGGGTGAAGTATGCTACTGCGACATTTGAGGGGCCTGCACTGTCGTGGTGGAATGCTACCACTCAGAACATGGGGTTAGGGGAGGCTATTTCTATGCCTTGGGCGGAGTTTGTGCAGCTGTTGAGAGGTGAGTACTGTCCGAGAGAGGAGATACAGAAGTTAGAACATGAGGTCTGGAGCTACAAGATGGTTGGGTTAGAGATCGAAGAGTACACTGTGAGGAGGAACGAGCTGGCGGTGTTGTGCCCTGATTTGCACACACCCGAGTATAGGAGGATTGAGCACTATGTGTCTGGGCTAGTTTCGGAGATTGCTGGATTAGTGGCTGTTGGGAATCTTCCCACTATTGCTGAAGTCATCCGATCAGCTCATCGGATGACTAACCTGAAGGTGGCAGAAGGTGTTTTGCCTCCTAAGGGTGCTGCTGTAAAGGTTACTGAGGGGAACTAGAGGAAGTGGGATAGTGCGGGGAAGAGTGTTGTGCCAGCGCCATCTCAGCCGGCAAAGAAGTTTGATTCATCTGGGTCTTCTTCTGGGCAGAAGTCGAGTGGGTATGTTGGGAAGCATCCCAAGTGTAACAAGTGTGGTTTTCACCATTCTGGGAGTTGTGATCGGGCTCGTTGTCATCGGTGCCATCAGTTGGGGCATCATGCTAAGGATTGCAGGGTGGCACTCACCCCAACTCAGACTCCTGCTGCTACTCCTACTCCTGCTGCTCAAGGGACTCCGGGGAAGCAGGGGTGCTATAACTGTGGTGATACGGGACACTTCAAGCGTGAATGTCCTAAACTGAAGTAGGGCGATAATGGGAGGGGCGGGAACGGTAACGGGAACAATGGCGGCGGAGGCAGGACTGCACGTGCTTTCGTCATTGGATCTGCAGAGGCTAGGCAGGATCCAGACACAGTTACCGGTACGTTCCTTCTCAATGATCGCTATGTTTCTGTCTTGTTTGATTCTGGTGCCGATAAGAGTTTCGTATCTATGGACATTAGTCGATTGCTAGATATAGTACCCACACCTTTAGAGGCTAAGTACTTAATAGAATTGGCTGATGGTAAGAAAATCGAAGTGACACACACCCTTAGGGAATGTCGCTTGGAACTGTCGGGTTTGTCTTTCCCCATTGACCTTATGCCGGTACCCCTGGGTAGTTTTGATGTCGTTGTCGGCATGGATTGGTTATCGTTGTATCGTGTGGAGATCGTTTGTTTCGATAAGATTATTCGGATCCCTCTCCCTGATGGAGAGACTCTTTCGGTTCATGGCGAGAAAAGCGGTGCTCCGCTGAGTATCATTTCTAGAATGAAAGCCCGTAAGTACCTTCAGAAGGGCTGTTCGGCCATCCTGACACTTGTTAACGTTTCTACTGACGATGAGAAGAAGATCGAGGATATCCCGGTGGTTCATGATTTTCCCGATGTGTTTCCTGATGATTTACCTGGTCTTCCTCCCCATCGTCAGGTTGAGTTTGGTATTGATCTTACTCCGGGCGCAGCTCCTATTGCCCAAGCTCCGTATCGTCTTGCACCTCCCGAGATGCAAGAGTTGTCCAGCCAGTTGCAGGAACTCTTGGAAAAGGGTTTCATCCGACCGAGTTCTTCCCCATGGGGAGCCCCTATTTTGTTTGTGAAGAAGAAGGATGGAAGTCTTCGCATGTGTATTGATTATCGTGAGTTGAACAAAGTGACCATCAAGAATCATTATCCTCTCCCTCGCATCGATGATCTCTTTGACCAGCTCCAGGGCTCCAGCTACTATTCAAAGATTGATTTGCGGTCCGGTTATCACCAGTTTCGTGTCAGGGAAGCTGACATCCAGAAGACTGCTTTTCGCACTCGTTATGGCCATTTTGAGTTCTTGGTCATGCCTTTTGGTCTCACTAACGCACCGGCGGTGTTCATGGATTTAATGAACCGCGTTTGCAAACCTTACCTTGATAAGTTCGTTATCGTGTTTATTGACGATATTCTGATTTATTCCAAGAACAAGGCGGATCATGAGGAACATCTACGGTTGGTTTTGGTTACGTGAAGTTCAATTCCTAGGGCATGTGGTGAATGAACTGGGAATTCATGTCGATCCGGCTAAGATCGAAGCTATTAAAGACTGGGAAGCACTGAAGACGCCATCTGAGGTGCGGCAATTCCTAGGTCTTGCGGGTTACTATCGTCGTTTCATTAAGGGATTTTCGAAGATCGTTCAACCCCCCACTACTCTTACCCAGAAGGACTGAAAGTTCGACTGGGATGAACCACAAGAATCAGCATTTCAGATGTTGAAACTTAAACTTTGTTCTGCACCTATCTTATCTTTACCTGAGGGTACGGATGACTTCGTTGTGTACTGTGACGCTTCTATTCGTGGTCTCGGTTGTGTGTTGATGCAACGCGGGAAGGTTATTGCTTATGCTTCTCGTCAACTCAAAGTTCATGAGAAGAACTACACTACTCATGACTTGGAACTGGGTGCGGTAGTCTTTGTGTTGAAAATCTGGAAACATTACTTGTACGGTACCAAGTGTGAAGTATATACCGATCACAAGAGTCTTCAGCATATTTTCGACTAGAAGGTATTGAACATGCGGCAGCGTCGCTGGGTTGAACTCCTGAACGATTATGACTGTGCTATCAAATACCATCCTAGCAAGGCGAACGTTGTGGCGGACGCCTTGAGCAGGAAGGAGTCTGCGAATCCTCGCCGTGTTCGAGCCTTACAGCTCACCATTCATTCGTCGTTGCCTGACCGAATCCGTTCTGCACAGTTGGAAGCCTTGAAGGAGGAAAACCTTAAGGCTGAGACTATGCACAGTGCTGACAAGCATCTTGAACTCAGGACCGATGGCTTACACTATTTTGCGGGACGTGTTTGGGTCCCATTGATCGGGGGATTGCGCGAGCTTGTTTTGGATGAAGCTCACAAATCCCGGTATTCTATTCACCCTGGCTCCGATAAGATGTATCAGGATTTGAAGATACTTTATTGGTGGCCAAACATGAAAGCTGATATAGCTTCTTATGTCAGCAAATGCTTGACTTGTGCTAAAGTCAAGGTGGAGTATCAGAGGCCGTCTGGTCTCCTGCAACAACCAGAGGTTCCGGAATGGAAGTGGGAGCGAATCACGATGGATTTTGTCACCAAGCTGCCAAGGTCACCTAGTGGTTATGACATGATCTGGGTGATTGTTGACCGGCTGACGAAATCGGCACGTTTCATACCTATTAAGGAAACCGATGGACTCGAGCGGTTGGCTCGACTTTACCTTAAGGAGGTGGTTGCTCGGCACGGGGTGCCTGTCTCTATTATCTCTAATCGTGATTCTCGTTTTGCTTTGCGTTTCTGGAAAGCTCTGCACAAGGCTTTGGGTACGAAGTTGGATATGAGTACGGCTTATCATCCGCAAACTGATGGACAGAGTGAGCGGACGATCCAAACCTTGGAAGACATGCTTCGGGCGTGTGTTATCGATTTTGGTAAGAGTTGGGAAATTCACCTACCGTTGGTGGAGTTTTCCTACAACAACAGCTATCACTCTAGTATCAAGGCAGCTCCGTTCGAGGCTCTATACGGACGGAAATGTCGATCACCACTTTGTTGGGCCGAGGTGGGCGAGAGCCAGCTCACTGGTCTGGAACTTGTGTACGAAACTTCGGAGAAATTCATACAGATTCGTCACCGTTTGGCTGCTGCACGGGATCGCCAGAAGAGTTATGCCGATCGCCGTCGAAAACCTTTGGAGTTCCAGGTTGGGGACAGGGTACTTCTGAAAGTTTCACCATCGAAGGGCGTCATACGCTTTGGAAAGCGTGGCAAGCTTAACCCTCGTTATGTCGGACCATTCGCAATCCTGGATCGGATTGGACCGGTGGCATACAGACTTGACTTACCGGCAGAGCTCGGTAGTGTGCACAACGTCTTCCATGTAACACCCCAACCGATGGCGGAAACATCGGGGTGCCACGTATTGATGATTGTTTTCAGTAGCACATGGTATAACATAAATTTTAAATAATTTATTCAAACATAAATATCCAAAATGTGAAATAATGTCTAAGAATTCAAATACATAAACTCAAATAACAACTTCTATGACTTCAAATAAACTTCAAGTAAAATCCTCATGCTAACTCAAGCCTCAGCTTCATTGTTACCTGAAACATGTTAATTTTGAAAGTATTTTGGGTCAACATAAGTTGGTGAGAATTACATAGGTTTTTGATGATAAATGAATAAAATGTTATGCAATTCATGTGCCATGTTAATCTAGCCCATATGTGAGAACATATTAGAAATAAATCGAGTGCATAATCAACCCTGTTGACTGTTATAAAATGATACATACCATACACTTATGGTCCCAATGAATATGTTATGCGATAACAAACACCCACGTAACCTTTGTAGGAGGCACGTATCCGGGTGGGATTGTCAGTCCAATAGATCTATCAATGTATACCGTCGGCTGATCAATGTAATGATTATGCTAGAATGGTGCTTACTCTAATCATGCTCAAGACATAATGCAACATAGAAAACACATAGACACATTGATGATTGAATTGCAATGTAAATGTTATAACATGTTTCACCCCAAAAATGGTGATAAATAAAAGGGGCTATGTAAACTCACCTTAGCAAATGTTAACTTGTTGAAAAGATATGATAATTGTGTTGCCCAAAGTGATTCCAAATATTACCCTATAATGAGGTAATATATAATAAGTCTAAGTCTAATTAACTAATATGTGTATCCTAGGGTTTCGATTTGGGGATAATCAATTGTTGAAATTTAAATTAAAATGTTTAATTAATAAAGGAAAATTGGATAATTAATGAAAGATAGTCTTTTTATAAAATTTGAATTTTGAGTGAGCACATTAGAGTGTTTGAAGCAATAAAATAATTTTTATAAAATTATTTCATTTAAAATAGATTTTTAAATCTATTTATTTATAAATAGTCAATTATTAACTTTAATATTCAAAAATACTAAAATTAAAGAAATCTTATTTTAAAAATCATATTTCTGTTCTAAATGATTAAAAATAATTTGTATAAAATTTTGGTGCAAAAATGATGAAAATTGGATTTATTATGAATTAATTATGATTAAATCTAACAAAAATTGATTAAAAATATAAAATAAATGATTTTACTGAATTAAAAATTATTTCAGTAAAGTTTACCTTTATAAAAAGTTAGGATAATTTTTGGGGAATTTAATAAAACTGTTTTGATATAATAATGGATTTTTATAAATATAATAGTATAAAAATGATTTAATTACTATAATTATTAAATAAATGAATTTCTGAAAAATAAAAATTACAAATAAAACTTTTATTACAGATTAAACAAATATAATTTTTTTAGAATTTATAAAATAGTTTTGGTATTTTAAAAAGAATTTAAAAGATTAAAAGGATTTAATTTATATATATAATGTAATTGTTTTGTTTAAAAAGAAAAGAAAAGAAAAGAACAAAAACCCGGTCAGAGCCGGGACTCGAACCCGGGTGACCTCAGTGTATAACAAGGGTCACAACCACTTGGCCTAGGCCGGTGGTTGTGTTATCCTCTGTTTTAAAATAAATAAATACAATACACTAATCCAGTTTTATCCCCAAATTAAATCGCGATGAACCCTAGATTTACAATTGGATGATTCAGGCAACTATAGCCCGATTAATGTTAGGGCTATTGTTGCCTGAACGCCGATGAACAAATCCCACAAAACTAATCGTACTCACAGTGTGGTATTGATGTTGATAGTCGGGTCAAAGAGAAAGTCAACCACGAGCAAAATAATCAATATCAGAGTGAATTAGAGTGAAATAGAGATTGAGAGAGAGTTGTGAGCGATTTGCCAAGACTCGCAGACCATCTATTTATACTAGAGGATTAGGGTTAGGGTTAATTAGAAGGTTTGACTTTCAATTGAATGTTACGCGTATAATTGAATAAAAAGGTC
Source organism: Ambrosia trifida (assembly GCA_028751855.1). Classification (NCBI taxonomy): domain Eukaryota; kingdom Viridiplantae; phylum Streptophyta; class Magnoliopsida; order Asterales; family Asteraceae; genus Ambrosia; species Ambrosia trifida. The sequence continues at coordinate 54,336,625 of CM054128.1, read as the reverse complement.
AACCATTGACGTGTAATCGTTGTGTATTCGTGTTGTACAAGGCCGATAATTACACGAGTTTGCCAAAAATAGTTCAATTACGCGTTTAATTGTTGGATTGATCACCAAGTTAACCCACAGTTGACTTTCCTTGTCAACTGTGAGGTTTTAAATGTGTGTATATATTTATAATGAAACTGGGTTTATAACAAGGAAGTGGCCAGCCCAGCTGGTTGTGCTCGTGAGTTTGTTTAACCCGGCCTTTGGCGCGGGTTCGAATCCCGGCCAAGGCTTTTATTTTTTGAGATAATTATACAATCACACACTTATATATAATATTATATATAGTATTATGGTTCCATAATCGTGACAAAAATAATAAATGCGAATTATAAATATGAAAACTTGACGTTTTATTAATGTCGTGCGTAACGTACAAGTATTAATTGCGTAATGTTACAGTCTCCCCTACTTTTAGGAACTTCGTCCCGAAGTTGGAGTTGGAGAGTCTGGTGGAAAAAGATGTGGATACTTCGACTTCATCTGGTCTTTACGCTCCCAAGTGAACTCTGGGCCTCGTTTAGATTCCCAACGAACCTTAACGATCGGAATACGACTGCGCTTGAGTTTCTTGACTCCAGTGTCAACAATCTCGACGGGTTTCTCGATAATGTGCATGCTTTCATCGATTTGCACATCCTCAAGAGGAACATGAAGGTTCTCATCTGCTAAGCATTTCTTGAGATTCGAAACATGGAAGGTCGGATGAACATTGCTTAGCTCAGGTGGAAGATCAAGCTTGTAAGCCACTTTTCCAACTCTGTCAAGAATTTTGAAGGGGCCTACGTAACGAGGAGCTAGCTTTCCCTTTCTACCGAAACGAATAACTCCTTTCCAAGGGGATACCTTAAGTAGCACAAGGTCCCCAACTTGAAATTCCAAGGGTTTACGACGTTTATCAGCATAACTCTTTTGGCGACTTCTAGCCTTGAGAAGATTATCCTGGATAAGCTGGATTTTGTCTGTGGTTTCCTGGATTAGTTCGGGTCCAGTAATACGAGCTTCACCAACTTCGGTCCAACAGACAGGAGAACGACATTTCCGACCATAGAGTGCCTCAAAAGGAGCCATGTTTATGCTGGCGTGATAACTGTTGTTGTATGAGAACTCAACCAAAGGAAGATGTGAATCCCATGCGCCACCAAAATCGATGACACATGCCCTGAGCATGTCCTCAAGTGTCTGGATGGTTCGTTCAGTCTGACCATCCGTCTGAGGGTGATAAGCAGTGCTCAGGTTCAACTTAGTACCCAAAGCATCTTGTAGAGATCCCCAAAAGTGAGAGGTGAAACGACCATCGCGATCAGAAATAATGTCCAAAGGTATACCGTGACGACATACGATTTCACTTACGTACATCTTTGCCAACCTTTCCACAGAATACTTCTCACGAATAGGTAGAAAGTGAGCGGACTTGGTCAAACGATCGACGATTACCCAAATACTGTCAAAACCTTTGGGTGTGCGAGGGAGTTTGGTGATGAAATCCATAGCTATGCTCTCCCATTTCCAGACAGGAATCTCTGGTTGTTCAAGCATACCAGATGGTCGTTGATGTTCAGCCTTAACCTTGGAACAAGTGAGGCATTTTGCGACGAATAGAGCAATGTCTTTCTTCATACCAGGCCACCAATAAGAATAACGAAGATCTTGGTACATCTTGTCAGCTCCAGGATGAACAGAATAACGAGACTTATGAGCCTCGTTCATGAGAAAAGTACGAAGATCATCACGGTCGGGAATCCACAGTCGGTTAAGGAAATAAAGGAGACCATCGGGTTTGGTTTCAAGTTGAGTTTCAGCACCACAAGACATTTCATCGTACATGTTACCTTGGGTGACTGATGTGTGTTGAGCCTGGAGAATGCGATCTTGAAGATCAGTACGAACTCTAGCACATTGGAGTTTGACACGCTCTTTACGACTAAGTGCGTCAGCCACAACATTCGCCTTGCCAGGATGGTAGCGAATTTCGCAATCATAGTCGTTAAGTAATTCAACCCAACGTCGTTGCCTCATGTTAAGATTCTTTTGGTCGAAGACATGTTGGAGACTTTTGTGGTCCGTGAACACCACACATTTGGTCCCATACAGATAATGTCTCCAAATCTTGAGTGCGAAGACAACAGCACCCAATTCAAGATCATGGGTGGTATAATTTTTCTCGTGAGTCTTGAGTTGTCGAGACGCATAAGCAATAACCTTTCCTCGTTGCATGAGAACACAACCAAGACCTTGGTTCGATGCATCACAGTAGACCACGAAATCATCATTACCATCAGGTAGAGATAAGACAGGAGCTTCACAGAGTTTCATCTTAAGAGTTTCAAATGCTTCCTCTTGCTTAGGTCCCCACTCATAGGGTTTACCCTTGTGAGTTAAGGTAGTGAGAGGAACAGCGATCTTGGAGAAATTGGCGATGAATCGACGATAATAACCAGCCAACCCAAGAAAAGAACGGACTTCTGTTGGAGTGGTAGGAACACTCCAATTTTTCACAGCTTCGATCTTTGCAGGATCAACATGAATCCCGTTCATATCAATGACATGTCCCAAAAATTGAACTTCCTTAAGCCAAAATTCACATTTGGAGAACTTGGCGTACAGTTGTTCTTTCTTTAGGAGACTCAAGATAGAGTGAAGATGTTGCTCGTGATCGGATTTTGACTTAGAGTAAATCAAAATATCATCGATGAAAACGATCACGAATTTGTCGAGATAGGGTCTGCAAACCCGATTCATCAAATCCATAAATACTGCGGGAGCATTGGTCAACCCAAAAGGCATAACCATGAATTCATAGTGACCGTAGCGAGTGCGAAAAGCCGTCTTGGGAATATCTTCATCGTGGACTCTAAGCTGATGATAACCAGAACGGAGATCAATCTTCGAGAAATGCGTTGCTCCTTGAAGTTGATCGAAGAGATCGTCAATCCTAGGGAGTGGATAACGATTCTTGATGGTGAGTTTGTTGAGTTCACGGTAGTCAATACACATCCGAAGAGAACCATCCTTCTTTTTAACGAATAAGACAGGGGCTCCCCATGGAGAAGAACTAGGGCGAATGAACCCTTTATCAGAAAGTTCCTGTAATTGACTAGCAAGTTCTTGCATCTCAGAGGGTGCAAGACGATAAGGAGCTTTAGCAATAGGATTAGCACCAGGAACAAGATCAATACGAAACTCCACTTGTCGAGCAGGAGGCAAACCAGGTAAATCCTCTGGAAAGACTTCAGGATAGTCTCGAATAATAGGAATGTCTTGGATACTTTTGCTTTTGTCCTTCTTCTCTATCACGTTAGCTAAGAAGGCTATATACCCCTTTCGTAAGTACTTTTGGGCAGTAGTACAAGACATAAGCTTAAGCTCACCACAGGGTTTCTCACCATAGATCTTCAAAATCTCACCAGATTTGAGAGGAATGCGTATGACTTTCTCGAAGCACAGAATTTCGGCACGATGAGTTGACAACCAGTCCATGCCTACTATAACATCAAAACTACCAAGATGCATGGGAATGAGATCGATAGGGAAGGTATGATCATCGAGATTCAACAAGCAGTTACGAATAATAGAACCGATCGAAATAGACTTCCCGTTAGCTACCTCTACCACGAAAGGATCTTCTAGATTAGTGTGGGGTAAGTTAAGTAAAGGTTCAAACTTCAGTGACACGAATGACTTATCAGCTCCTGAATCAAATAATATGGATGCATAGTGGTTATTAATGAGAAACGTACCATTCACCACTTCGTTGTTGTCACGAGCCTGGTTAGCGTTGAGATTGTAGGCGCGACCTCGAGCACCTTGGTTCTGGTTGCGGTTCTGGTTTTGGTTTTGGTTTTGGTTTTGATTTTGGTTTTGGTTACGGTTACGGTTAGGGCAGTTGTTGATGTAGTGATTAGGGTTACCACACTCGTAGCATTGACCACGAGTAGGCCTGTTGTTTTGTTGGTTGGGAGCTGGGTTGTTGTTGTCTTGGGCAGCAGGAGATCGACAGACGTTCACCAGGTGACCATATCTTTGACACTTAGTACAGAATCGACATGGCACCTGTGTGGGATGGTGATACTTGCAAGTGTTGCACAAAGGGTGAGGTCCGGTGTATGGTTTCTTGGCTGGGTTTTGGGCAGCAGGTGGAGTAGCAGCAACCATGTAGTTTCTAGCCTTGCGCTTCTTGTTGCTTGAGGTCTCAGGCTTGACTTCAATTGCAGGCTGTGGAGTATCTTTGGCAACAGTCTTCTTAGTGCCCTTGCGAACTAGAGTACCGTTCTTCACATGATTATCAGTAAGAGTGGCCGCAAGACGTTTGGCCTCTTCCAGAGTTGCAGGATTTCTACCCCAAACAGTGTCCTGGATTTGCATGGGCAGACCACCGATGTACTTCTCGATGGCTACCGGCAGAGGAGTAACCTTGTGTGGCAACAATAAGCTAAGCTCATGAAAGCGGGTGTTGTAGGCAAGATTTTCCCCACTATCTTGAGCCAAGGTGTGGAACTCATCCTCAAGCTTTTTGACTTCATTGCGAGGACAGAACTCCTCCTTCATGATATCTTTGACCTGGTCCCATGTCATAGCAAGAGCAACCTCGGCCCCACGAGTACGCTTTTCTTCATTCCACCAAGTGAGTGCTCGTTTATGGAGAACACTCATGGCGTAACGAACCTTGAAGTTATTGGGGCACTCACTGTTGATGAAGGTATTTTCAATACCCTCAAACCATTGGAGAAGTCCAGTAGCTCCTTCTTCACCGCTGAACTTTGGAGGGTTACAAGAGTTGAAATGTTTGAGGGTGCAAGCTTGGGGTCCATTACCATCGCCATTGCCATTCCCGTTCCCGTTGTGACCATTCCCATTCAATTGGATGACCTGAGCAAGTAAATTGGGAACCAGAGTTGCGATTTGCTGCGCCATTTGTTGAGAAATGATCGCAGCCAGTTGAGCATCGACCCCATTGTTGTTGTGGTTAGGAGCTTGGTCATGGTTGTGGTTATGGTTATCACCACCTTCTTCGTGGTTCTCACCATTGTTGTTGCGAGTGCTGCGACGAGGAGGCATGATCTGTAATAGACACAATGAAATGAATGAGAGTTTATATAAGGAATGTAATCATTTATTCATTAATTAAAACGAATAAACGAAAACGTTGACTTATCAAAGATTCTAAATTCTAATAACATATGAAGACATGCTTTAGCCTATAAGTGAACACTCATCCCGAGAATTCCCAGGTAGGCATCCGGGTCCCTCGTCTGATTGGGATATATGCGCAATGCCAGCCTAGACAGAAGACTCAGAATACAGGCGTTCACCCTTCCAGATTGCACGTGTTCGTTATTAAAATCTAGAACTTCGACGAGATCTCAAGGGGGTTCAGGTTAAACCTGAGGATTTTGTCCTATAAATCTAATGGTGGATCAGGATTGCAGCAGACAATTAAGAGTAGTCACATGTAGGTTTAGGGTTGTAAGGCATAGGATAAGGATAGGATTAGGAAAGCAATTAGGGTTACAAGTAGGAGAAGCAAGTACTGTTTTAGTCCCTAAGGTTATAGTCTAGATTATTTCTAATAACCTAATTCCCTATAACCAAGGCTCTGATACCAATCTGTAACACCCCAACCGATGGCGGAAACATCGGGGTGCCACGTATTGATGATTGTTTTCAGTAGCACATGGTATAACATAAATTTTAAATAATTTATTCAAACATAAATATCCAAAATGTGAAATAATGTCTAAGAATTCAAATACATAAACTCAAATAACAACTTCTATGACTTCAAATAAACTTCAAGTAAAATCCTCATGCTAACTCAAGCCTCAGCTTCATTGTTACCTGAAACATGTTAATTTTGAAAGTATTTTGGGTCAACATAAGTTGGTGAGAATTACATAGGTTTTTGATGATAAATGAATAAAATGTTATGCAATTCATGTGCCATGTTAATCTAGCCCATATGTGAGAACATATTAGAAATAAATCGAGTGCATAATCAACCCTGTTGACTGTTATAAAATGATACATACCATACACTTATGGTCCCAATGAATATGTTATGCGATAACAAACACCCACGTAACCTTTGTAGGAGGCACGTATCCGGGTGGGATTGTCAGTCCAATAGATCTATCAATCTATACCGTCGGCTGATCAATGTAATGATTATGCTAGAATGGTGCTTACTCTAATCATGCTCAAGACATAATGCAACATAGAAAACACATAGACACATTGATGATTGAATTGCAATGTAAATGTTATAACATGTTTCACCCCAAAAATGGTGATAAATAAAAGGGGCTATGTAAACTCACCTTAGCAAATGTTAACTTGTTGAAAAGATATGATAATTGTGTTGCCCAAAGTGATTCCAAATATTACCCTATAATGAGGTAATATATAATAAGTCTAAGTCTAATTAACTAATATGTGTATCCTAGGGTTTTGATTTGGGGATAATCAATTGTTGAAATTTAAATTAAAATGTTTAATTAATAAAGGAAAATTGGATAATTAATGAAAGATAGTCTTTTTATAAAATTTGAATTTTGAGTGAGCACATTAGAGTGTTTGAAGCAATAAAATAATTTTTATAAAATTATTTCATTTAAAATAGATTTTTAAATCTATTTATTTATAAATAGTCAATTATTAACTTTAATATTCAAAAATACTAAAATTAAAGAAATCTTATTTTAAAAATCATATTTCTGTTCTAAATGATTAAAAATAATTTGTATAAAATTTTGGTGCAAAAATGATGAAAATTGGATTTATTATGAATTAATTATGATTAAATCTAACAAAAATTGATTAAAAATATAAACTAAATGATTTTACTGAATTAAAAATTATTTCAGTAAAGTTTACCTTTATAAAAAGTTAGGATAATTTTTGGGGAATTTAATAAAACTGTTTTGATATAATAATGGATTTTTATAAATATAATAGTATAAAAATGATTTAATTATTATAATTATTAAATAAATGAATTTCTGAAAAATAAAAATTACAAATAAAACTTTTATTACAGATTAAACAAATATAATTTTTTTAGAATTTATAAAATAGTTTTGGTATTTTAAAAAGAATTTAAAAGATTAAAAGGATTTAATTTATATATATAATGTAATTGTTTTGTTTAAAAAGAAAAGAAAAGAAAAGAACAAAAACCCGGTCAGAGCCGGGACTCGAACCCGGGTGACCTCAGTGTATAACAAGGGTCACAACCACTTGGCCTAGGCCGGTGGTTGTGTTATCCTCTGTTTTAAAATAAATAAATACAATACACTAATCCAGTTTTATCCCCAAATTAAATCCCGATGAACCCTAGATTTACAATTGGATGATTCAGGCAACTATAGCCCGATTAATGTTAGGGCTATTGTTGCCTGAACGCCGATGAACAAATCCCACAAAACTAATCGTACTCACGGTGTGGTATTGATGTTGATAGTCGGGTCAAAGAGAAAGTCAACCACGAGCAAAATAATCAATATCAGAGTGAATTAGAGTGAAATAGAGATTGAGAGAGAGTTGTGAGCGATTTGCCAAGACTCGCAGACCATCTATTTATACTAGAGGATTAGGGTTAGGGTTAATTAGAAGGTTTGACTTTCAATTGAATGTTACGCGTATAATTGAATAAAAAGGTCAACCATTGACGTGTAATCGTTGTGTATTCGTGTTGTACAAGGCCGATAATTACACGAGTTTGCCAAAAATAGTTCAATTACGCGTTTAATTGTTGGATTGATCACCAAGTTAACCCACAGTTGACTTTCCTTGTCAACTGTGAGGTTTTAAATGTGTGTATATATTTATAATGAAACTGGGTTTATAACAAGGAAGTGGCCAGCCCAGCTGGTTGTGCTCGTGAGTTTGTTTAACCCGGCCTTTGGCGCGGGTTCGAATCCCGGCCAAGGCTTTTATTTTTTGAGATAATTATACAATCACACACTTATATATAATATTATATATAGTATTATGGTTCCATAATCGTGACAAAAATAATAAATGCGAATTATAAATATGAAAACTTGACGTTTTATTAATGTCGTGCGTAACGTACAAGTATTAATTGCGTAATGTTACATTCCATGTGTCTAACTTGAAGAAGTGTTTGGCTGATGAATCTCTCATTGTACCACTGGAGGAGATCAAGGTTGATGATCGTCTTTGCATTGTGGAGGAACCTGTCGAGATTCTCGACTACAAGATTCGTAGCCTTCGTCGGAGTAAAATCCGCATCGTCAAAGTTCGTTGGAACTCGAATCGTGCACCGGAGTTCACATGGGAACGGGAGGATCAGATGAAAGCTAAATATCCTCATCTTTTTCCGAAACGCGCGTTTGAATCGAGGCATGTTACTGCTGAAGCGGAATGAATCTCGGGTCGAGATTCCTTTCAACGTGGGCATGATGTGACATCCGGTAATTTTCTTTTCATTCTGTTCTTTTCGTTTCTTGTATTTTGGGGCTTTGCGTAATTTTCGGGACAAAAATTCTTTCAACGTGGGGATGATGTGACACCCGGCATATTTGGCTTAAACATTTTAGTAACATCTAAGTCTACCTTAGCGAGAAACGTTTATAAACAGACTTAACTGGGTTAGTTGAGTCGGGTCAAGTTAGGATTGTCCGGGGTTCAATGATCTGGAGGATCATTGGGAGTCATTTTGGGAATACACTAGTACCGGGTCCCGTTGTTGGTGACATTACATGAACTAATTAAGTATATGTGTAGATTATGGGCCGTGTGGTGGATTATATACATAGATGTGTTTAAATGATGTGTAAATGATTATTCGTGCTTAAATATGTTAAACATAGACTAAGGTTGCATGCTCATATGTTAAGGTATGTTAGAATGCGTTAAACACGACAAACTGGAAAACTAGATAAACATGTGTTCTGGTTCGACCACTTCGAGTGGTCGAAGGAGAAATTTTGTGCTGGTTCGACCCTTTGTAAATGGGCGAACCTGGGATGTGGAATTGGAAGAATTTCCTTCGACCAGGATAGGGCTCATTCGACCCTGTGGAAGGGTCGAAGGAGGCTACCTTCGACCACTTACAGGGGGCGAAGGAGGATCAGTATAAATACCAAACTTTGTTATTTTTCATCATTTCACAAACCCTAACCGTCTCAAAACACTCTCAAACGATTTTAATCACTAAGGAAGCAGTTTTTGCTCTTCTTTTTCATAATCTAACCTATCTACAACATCTAAACAAGAATCCAAGGTGTGTTCTTGATCCTAAATCTTTTTAAAGCATTTTAAACATAGGTTTTCATGATGATAAACACATGTAAATTGTGTATTATGTGGTGTTATGTGTTGTTCAATGATTTGCTGCTGTATCTATGATAGAAACATGATATAGGATTATTATTGATGCTAGGTTATTGTTGTTTAGGGTTAGGATTGGATAGATGGTGATGTTATGGGTATTTTGGGGGTTTTAACGAATCTAGACTTGATAAATGATATTTATGATCAATAGAACTAATAAGGAGAAATCGAACGCTCGATAAACTGAGCATTTTAAGTTGAATATGGATTGATTTCAAAAGTTTCCAAATTGGGTAAAGAATCCATGCATGATTGTGACATTTTCATAATTCTTACCATTTTGGGAAAGGGCTGAAATGGACGTATTATCGGGAGAAATCGATGGGGTTTTGTAGGGATAAGTTATTCATGCTTGACTGCTGTGTTTGATGATGTTTCGAGGTGTTTTGGATGTGTTTGAAGCGTTTTTAGGAAAATTTGCACAACAGGGGCGAACCTGGACTCCTTCGACCGATCGAAGGTGCGAAGGAGAGAATCCAGGGTCGAACCTGGGTTATGTTTGGGCGAACGTGGTAAAACGGGCGAAGGAGACATCAAACGGTCGAACGAAACATAAAACGGGCGAAGGAGGCTTAATCTGACTGGTTTGACCGTTCTGATGCAGAAATGAGATTTTTGATACAAACTAAGTGTTTTATGCTTAAACCTTGTGCGTAATCTATGTGTACTTGATTAGTTAGGGTAATGGGTCACCAACGGGATGTTGGGTCGGTCTAGTGTATCGGTTAAACATTTAAACACGTTTTAAAACACACTTGGTTACGATCTGGACAATCGGGGACTAGATAACCTTATGGTTATTAGTCGGAACACTTATGTGAACATTTTGATAGATCTCCGGTAGAGGGATTATCAAGGACTTAGCATTTTACTTGTAACCGAAGAACGCTATCTAAGGTGAGTTCATGGCCCCACTTTTACTGCTTTAACTTTTGGGGGAGAAAACATGCGCTAAACTATTTTGGTAACATATGTCATACTATGATTTATAACTCTGTATTGCTATACGATCTTTTGGAAGTCCCGGGGGAAACCATGAATGTGCGGGGATGCACAACGGGGGAAATGTGGATAGATCTATTGGGCGTGACGTGCCCCACTCGTCGGCTTGGAGGGCCCGGCGGGTGCATGCTGTCTCGAACAGGAACATTGGTATCATGCTGAACATTTGGGCTGCTTAAACATATGCTAAACATTGCTAAATGTGTCTAGTAATGGTTTCCAATCGTAGTAGTAATAAAACATACGCCTAGCTAGCGTACTTGGTAACATTGATATAGTATGGACATGGTAACGTTTTGGTAACACTTGGTAACACATTGAACAAACCTGTGAACTCACCAGCATTGTATGTTGACGTCTTTTTGGCATGTTTTTCTCAGGTCGCTAAGGTAGCAACAAATGGAACTAGGCGCACGGGTCTGCATTGGCGTCTAGGTTTAGATCATGTTTTGTAATAAACACTTGGTACATTTGGGTCTATGGTTTGTAACATGTTTAATGCTTTCGCTACTGGTTTTGGGTTTATGAAAACTATGTCTTTTGAATGTCATGTATTTTCATATAGAGTTGTTTATTGTGACCGTTGACTTGGATCCTGGTTTGTCATGCGCCTCGCGGTAAAACTCCGCAAGTGGAAATTTGAGGGTGTGACATTTACTGCAAATGAGAGTGCACGAAACCAGGTGTATAGCCTACTGGTATGCGAGTTAAAATTTAGTAATTTTACATATATGTGTTATACTATAAAAGACAATTAGCAACATTCTGATAAGAGGATATGTCCATTGTTTAAACCAAAAGTTTTTCGACTGAAAGTGTACAAGTGTAAAAGATAAATTTTCGCAATTTACTCGAACTTTGTGATATAGTTGAAAGAATAGTAGTAATGTATGAGGATAACTTTTTAGAAACCAAAGTGTGTTTTAGATTCAAAATAGGTTCATATGAAAAGATTTAGTAGGTACACATTTTCATGTGTTTACAAGAAGTCGAGTTTGAAAAGTGTTATAAGGCATATTATTAGTTGCAAGTTTCTCCCGATAACATATATTGGACACATCATATGAGAACAAAGGTTTACATTTGACTTGTAAAATATGCAATGCAAGTTTATAAAATGCAAGGTGAAACCATTTCATGAAGTATGTGTAAATCTCATGTGTTTCAAAAGACCAAGATTTAAAATGACGTGAATGCTAAAAATCAACGTATGTAATACGAATAGATTCCAAATATTTAAGAAAATTCATAATTTATCATTTGAGTCTTCAAATGATAAACAAAACATAAATATCAATATCATAAAACATCGAGATTGTTTCTATAGGAAACTTTGACTAACTCAAGTACTTGAATTTTCCTAGCGACTTGTGGGGGCGTACTTTAACCTATAAGTGAATGCTCATCCCAAGAGTTTCCCGGTAGGTATACGGGTCCCGCGTCTGATTGGGATTTATACGAAATACAAGGCCTAGACAAAAAACTCAGGATACAGGCGCTCACCCTTCCAGATTGCACGTGCCCCATCACTAGTAAATTACAAAACTTTAGCGAGATTAAAAACGAGATGCAGAAATAGATCCTTGAGATGTGGATTTCACTGCTAACTCAAAGATGTATTTCAAAATTGAATACGATTGGGGAATGAAACAAGTCACTAAGTTAAGGATATTACTCCTAGCTTAGTGGTTAAGTTCCTTTTTAAAGGGAATACTCTTTGAGGTGTGGATGTCACCCCTATCTCAAAGATATATTCCTAAGATAAATAACATATAGAGGAGTGAAACGAATCATCAAGGTATGGATGTTACTCCTAACTTGGTGATATCGTTTCGTTTTTGAAATACGAGTGTCTTCTTCTCTAAACAAAACACCGAAAGAATAACGAGAAAGAGTCATAGCAAAAATATCTTGAAAGAAAATATAGGGATAAAGAGAAATATACACGAAAGGACCCGTGAATGTAAGCTTAGTAATAGACTAGGCTAAAAGGCATTCTAATAACCTAATTCCCTATAACCTGGCTCTGATACCAATCTGTAACACCCCAACAGATGGCAGAAACATCGAGGTGTCACGTAGTGACGATTGTTCAATAGCTCATGGACTAAAATGTAAATATTAATACATTAAATGGAATAGTTTATTACATTGAAAGAAATACAACAATTAAAACTAGAAATCTAAACTAAAATACAGTAAATCTCAATCTAAGCCTAAGTTCCAAAAGCTTAGAAGTGATCTCATAAGAACCTGAAACATGTACGAAAATAATTTGGTCAATACAAAAATGTATTGATGAGCATACCCTGTTTGAATAAATATAGTAGGAAAAGAGTTTCGCAATTCACGTGTTATATTGTCTACCATTTAGTGTTCAAGTTATGTATAAATGTCACCCAAAATCAAACCTTTAGAGTAGAAATGATATCCAAGAATAATGGGATATCTAGTATATATGTATAGTAGTCGCCCAATAGTATGATTATATATAGTATGTGACAAAGCAAGTAGTTTACACATAACAATAGTCAAGTACTATTTATTTCTATGCTAGGCCCATACCGGGTTAATGATTAAGGTCATAAGTACACACTATCAGCGATCAACAAGTAAAACACATACAAGAATTGCGATTGTGAATATAGACTAAAGCATGATTAAGTGAGTGAAGTAATAAGCGTACATAAATCATCCCAAAAGTGTAAAACATGAAAAAGGGGAAAGATATACTCACAGTTTGCGAAAGCGATCAAAATCCAACTTAAGCGGTTGTGAGCTAAGTAATGGGAATTCCGAAGAATTCAACCTATAATGTATATGAATACTAATAAAGAAATGTCTAAGAGTCTAAATTATCTAGGATCTAAGGCATTAGGGTTTGCTAAGTCGATTTGGAGAATTAGAGTTTTTATCATAAATCGAATTATTACAGAAGTTGTATATTAAAAAATAATATACCAAAGTTTGTAAATATGATTTAGGGAATATTTTTATTACTAATTGAATATTTAGATAAAAATATGTTTGAATAATTAAGACAAAGTAATTTAATTAATTACTTTCACTAAGTTATTGTAAATAAATACAATAATCATAAATGTTTTTATAAATAATTATGAGTTACACCATGATCCAACAAATGGTAATTAATATTTTCAAACATAGGAATATTTCTATTTTATAAAAAAAGTATTTATAAAATAGATATTTAATAATATAAAAAATAAATGATTAATTATGTCTAATTAAACATAAATAAGACTAAAAATTCAAGACATGATCCAAAAATGCTATTTTTATAGAAAATAAATGCTTTCTGATGTAAATCAATGAAAATAATTTTCCCATAATTTTTATAAACTTATTTATATTTAAAACGGATTTAATGAGATTAAATCATGTTTAAATGATTAAAAATAGGAAAATCAATAAAAATAAATGTTTTCTGAACCAATAATTTTTATTTCAGTTCATGATGATTAGAAATAATTTCCCAAAAAGTTTAAGATTGAAATCATTAAAAATGAATTTTTAATCAATTAATTATGATTAAAACAATTTAAATGAATACAAATACGAAAATAATTCATTTTTCAGAAAATAAAAATTTGATAATAGTATGAGGTGTCAAGAAGATACACCTAAATTTTTATAATTTTTAGGTAAAAAATTGGATTTATTATGAATATTTTGAGTTTATATGATATAAATAATCAAAATAAAATGTATATGATGATAAGATACAAAAAAACGAAAAATAAAGAAAATGGGATGGGACACTAAGGTTCGAACCCGTGTCTGTGGGGATGCCACACACACTTGCAACCACTACAGCACATTAAGCTTTGTTGAAGATATTGAAAAGAAATTGTTTTAACTCTTATTTATATTAATTATCTTCTTCCCCAAATCACTCAAGAACCCTAACCCTAGGTTGATATTCAATAACCAAATTCAAGCAACAATGGAACCCGAATCTATAGGGCTATTATTTAGACACTATCATGGAACAAAACGACCATAAAATCAAGAACTCACATCGTGTAATAAGGTCGCATAAGGAGGGTGCAGGTCCGCGAATAAGGAGGCCGATTATGAAGCTCCTGGACTTGATTAAGACGTGTTTCTTGTGGGTTTAGAATGGGTAATATTTCAGAAACGAAATGGAACGATTGGTTTATGTAAAGATGGGTTTAAAAACGAGTATTTATTTGTTTTTTATAAAGATCTCGACGGTTTAAAAAAAAAACCAGATTAAATTCATGATTAAAACTTGTTAAATGCGTTATGTATACCTAAAACGCTCCATGATTGATGGAGAAACGTTCGGAATTGATTAAAACGAGTTGAAAAGGGGTGAAAAGTCCTCGCCGGAGTTGCCCGGAACTTGTTCCGGTCGCCGGAATGTTAACCGGAAAACCGAGGGAGGCACAGGAGATGTTTTATTTTTTTGAACTTTTGGATATTGGCAGAAATGGTCCCTCCATATTTAACTAGGTTAGTTTTAGGTGTAACTTGGTTAGAAATTCCTTTATAAAAACTTAACTTGGTTATAACTAATTTAACTTAAAAGTTTGTAAAACTTTTTAAAACTTGAATTTTTTTTATAGAACCTTTTACGAATACATTTCAACATACGCATTTGATTAAAACTTATAACCGATCCATATTAAATATAAATGATAAATTTTTAGTTCGCTCAAAAGTTAAATTTGAAAACAACGACACTTACAGGGACTATAATAGAAATATTTGAATGGCTATTATTGTCAATTAGATGAAAGACGAGGGTGACGGATGTCACAACATGATATTCTTTGAAATGCTTTATTGGAAGAAGGATATAAAACATTTTGGGCTCGATCAACAATGATTTTATTATTAGGTTTTTTTATTTTCCTTTTCATCTTTGTATTGTATATAACGAGTTAATGTTGACCCGCGCGTTATGACGGTTGTTAATTATCATTTTTTTTGTTTAAGCATAACAGTTTTCTTTTGTTAGTTTATTCATAGCTTATATTACAAAGCTAAATCTACTTACATAATATATATTCAACCAACTATGTAAAACAAACTTTTTGCTTAATACATGTGCTAACACTGATAGCACATGCTAATACATAATGTTTATGGTAAATAGTTAGTCTAATGGGAAAGAAAATTGTGAGGGTTAACTCGGCAGATTAGAATTGAAGGTAAATTAGAAGAAACAAAAGCCAAAATTTAATGAAATTTGGTAACATTTTCAACGTAAATAAATAGGTGTTTTGCTCACAATTTGATTTAAAATAATTTCAACAATATATTTAAACTAATGAAAACAAATTTCCATGCTTAATAATAATATTAATAGTACAAACGAATATGCAGGTTTATTCAATAAAGATATTAAAATTATGAAACTAAAAGAAAAATTAAAAGGGTACGTGTTTGGGATTGAGTTTTAATAAGCTGTTTGCGTAAACAAAAAACATTGCTAAAAAACATTTTTGATTTTGGCTTTTCAATAAGGGTGGAAAAGTTGTTTTCAATAAGTTAAAAATGATAGCTTTTAACTTTTGAAAAAAAAAATTACAAATCTACCACCCATACAACCAATATTCACAATGAGTTAAGTTGAAACATTAAAAAAACAATTTATTGACTTTTTAACGTTTCTCATTAGGGCTGGCAATTTCAGACACGAACACGATAACACGACACGAGCCTGCCTATTCTTAACAGGTTTCGTGTTTAACCTTAACAGGTTTCGTGTCTTAAACAGGTCGACCCGTTAAGACCTGTTTATTTCCGTGTCTTAACAGGTCAAATACCTGTTAACCTGTTAAGACCCGTTATAGACCTGTTAACTTTTGGTGGGCCTTGGGTATTGGGTATCACTACCAGATTCCATTATTCCATTTATGATAACCCTATCTTTTATGATATTATTATCACAAGTTCACAACTCACGCCTCCATCTCATCTCTTATCTACTCTCCTCACAACACACACACTCACATATCAACACCACCAACATCAGTAACCATCCCACAAACACAAACTCATATGTTGCACATAATATTGAGAGAGAGAGAGAGAGAGAGAGAGAGAGAGAGAGAGACGAGGCAGCGAGAGAGATAGACGGGGGAGCGAGAGAGAAAGGCGAGGGAGAGAGACCCTACGGGTCGTTCATGGGGAGCAACCGACCAAGAGTAGAAGCCAACCTTATTTTTTTCTTTGGGTCTCGGCTCCTTGAGGTTCTACAATAACATCTCTCGGTAACCCGTTTCCTTTTTGCAACCAGGTGAGCTTCGGATCTGTGACCGATGGTGGGTTAGGGCTTACGAGCAACCACAATGGCCGATTTGGGCGAGTTATTAGTCGACTTCGATCTATGGCCGATGGTTGGTTCGTTGGTGTTGGATTCGGGTCTTGATAGTTGTCATGGGTTCGTTGGTGTGGGATTCGGATCTGTGACCATCAAAAGGCCGATTTAGGCGAGTTATTGTTATGGGTTTTGTTTGGGTCTCCATAGTTCTTGTTAGCCTGTTGAAAGATGTGATTTTTATAGTATTTCTTATCGTGTCTAATCGTGTATTATCGTGTTAACCTGTTAAAAATTAGTTCGTGTTCGTGTTTGAAAAATAGACACGATTAATTATCGTGTCGTGTTCGAGTCTAGGCTTTCGTGTCATCGTGTCTTATCGTGTCGTGTCGTGTCGTGTCTGACACGATATGCCAGCCCTATTTCTCATCACAAAAGCTAATTCAAGCACTCTTGAAGTTAAATAATAAGAATCCCAAACACCCTCTAAATCAAAGCTTGTAGTAGTCTTTAAGGATGTTTATTATGTGTATGCTTTTTAAACTTCCACACATAAAATAAAAATCAAAATATGGGAACCATTGGAACTTGAAAGCCACGGCTTCTTCCATAACTTCACCCACGTGCTCTTCTTCGCTAGATCGAAGAAGGCAATAGCAATATTGTTACACCCTGGATCTACCATCATCACCGTGACTCCAATTTTCGTAGGTCTTATTCAAGTCCAGCATCATGATTCATAGCAATCTTGCATCAATTGACATCCGATCCGAACCGGATAATTATTTTAAAGATGAATGAGCACATCCAACCGTACCTGCCAATTGCCGGATCCCGGTCCGATCCGGTTGTCAAAATATTGATCTTAATGCCAATTGAAATTCAGAGTTTTCGTTGTTATTGTATACACATGTGAATTTGAAATTGTATCGATGAACAAAGTATTCAAAAACGAAAAGCCAAAAATTGCAGAAAGAACACATTATTGAATCATTCAGTGAATTGGTGGAAGCCTTTTCTTCTCCTTTGCTTAATTTGTTTGTCTAAAAGTTTGAATGTAAGTTTGTTTATATATAAAATAAAAATATAAATATGAAGGGATACAATGTTTGTGGGATTGGAGGGCAGGGCATGCGATAACCTTAATTTGTATCACGATTAATGATTAAGGGTGGTCATCCACTCCGCTGATCTGTGACGGTTATATATGTTAAGTGATAGTTTTTGTATATCTATGAAATTATGGTAATAAAATTCAAAAGGTAAAACGGTTACTAAGTTGTAATGGTAATATATCAGATGACGTTAGTTGACGTTAAGATGCCGTTAAGTTGACAATTGTATTATTATATAATATATGTTTTAAATCTTTTTTTACTAATATCATTGTAATATAATTAATTATGTCCGTTAGTTTTTCTATAAGAATACATAATTGTGTTTAGTTTTTTTTTTCCTTAACATTCCGGTATAAATATTGCATAAAACGGAGTCATGTTTGAAATCAAGTACTTGTTTTTGTTAGATGTTTAAATAAAACTTTATGTTTTTATGTTTTAGTATGCACATTTGAACATATGTATGTATTAGTATGTTTGTCTTAGATGTAAACATTAGTTATAAGTACATTAGCATAGATAGGATAGAAATGTATATGGGTCAATTCGGTCATGAACAAAGCTGCATCAAAAGGTTCACAACAAGATTACAAGGCTGCAGCATACATAAAGATCAAATGGGTCAGCAAACTAGAAACAAAGTAGCAGCAGACAAGAAATAAAAGGCGGGACACACTATGAAAGACCAATATACCCTTGACAGTTGAAATCAGTTTATTGGCGCCAAAATCCAACCGGTGGCAGTTAACAAACAGACAAAACAGTCACAATGTTTCAAACATTAACTGTCAAGGGACACACCGTTTGATTGCATATATATAGAACATATATCCTTGATTTGTAATTACCAAGATTGTTTAGTTTCTATTAATACAAACAATCCATCTTTTCTGTCCAAAATCTGTGTCGTGTATACTTCTTTTGTTTCAATCATTGTTCATTATTATCTTTGATTCATATTCAATCAAATACCATTCAGAAAACAATCACAAATCCGCTGCAAATCTAATCTTAGTCCAACAAACGGGTATCAGAGCCAGTATTGTCTTCTGAATTCACTTATTATTCGTAAAATTTATAGTCAATCGATTAAAATGTCTCAAACTTCAGAAACTTCATATGTCACAACCGTGATGAACAATCGAAACCGTATCAGAAATAGAAGAAACAAAAGAGAAGCCACAAGAAGAAGTCGAATTGATACAAGAAAGTGCTACTATTGTCATGAACCGGGACATCTAATAAGTGCATGCAACATGAAATAGAGGGATGAAAATGCTTTACTGATCAAAGGCGCGATTGACACGGGTATCATTTATTATCCTATTGAAAAATTTGGTAGTGGTAATGATTATATTTTGTATGGGTCCGATGATCAAACATGGAGAGATATATGGTACGTAAGTCCAAACATACATAACCATGTTGTTGGTAACATAGATCATTTTCTGAAAATAAGACGATCATTCAGAGTCCTTTTAAAGATAAATTAGTGTTCGTTAGAGGAATTGGAATGATTGATATCACAATGTATGATCATTCTTTAATCATTCCAAATGTATTTTACTCTACGGACATAGAGGAGAATGTTTTAAGTCTATCTCAATTGAAATTACAAGGTTTCATAGTTAAATTGGAAGGAAACAAGAGTTATGTGCAAAACATGTTTAAAAAGGAGAGTATACAATTTGTAAATGTGAAAGAAAATAGAGATTCAAAAGAGACTATGTTGAACGAATTAAAGATGGAAGAGAAGGAACATGAGAAAATGAAAGAAGAATATTTGAATCAATATTTTGAGGAACTAGATATTGATTCGGAGAATAATATGAAAAGAATGGAGAATATAGTTCATAAGATCAACATAGACTCAATAGAAAAATGTATGGAATTCTTAGACATCATAGAAGGTCTAGAATTTCCTTGGGCACATAAAGAAATCTTGAAAGATCCTTTCTTGAGGATAGTTGATTGGTTGCTAAACTTTTACTTAAGGGTAAACAATCGGCCAATACCTCCAAGAATTGAAAATGGGAAAAGGATAGACTTATACGGCTTGTATGTGTTAGTAAAGAGAGAGTGTGGACACCGAAGAGTATCGAAGTATAATCTGTGGGTAGTCATTGCAAAGGAGTTGGGCTTAGACTATGAAGAAAAAGATATTGTAAGAATTCTTTATGCCCAATACTTAGACGTCCTGGAATGGCAATATCGTGTAAAGACTGCAGCCAGACAAAACAAGCAAGAAAGTTCAAATGCAGGAATAAGGGACAACCATGGACAGATGCAAGAAGAATCAAGTATAATGCCAACGTTAAACGAAAATGCCAGTTCAATTGAAGAAGACCATGCTCTCTACATGGGTGGAGATTGGATCACTGCAAAGAAATTTATGAAGAAAAGAAAGTATGACTTCACAAGAGTTGAACAAGCATTGAAGGAAGCAATCGAGACCTTGCCCAAGAATATGAGGAACACAAGTTTAATTTAGGGGCAGGTGTTAGATATTTAAATAAAACTTTATGTTTTTATGTTTTAGTATGCACATTTGAACATATGTATGTATTAGTATGTTTGTCTTAGATGTAAACATTATTTATAAGTACATTAGCATAGACAGGATAGAAATGTATATGGGTCAATTCGGTCATAAACAAAGCTGCATCAAAAGGTTCACAACAAGATTACAAGGCTGCAGCATACATAAAGATCAAATGGGTCAGCAAACTAGAAACAAAGTAGCAACAGACAAGAAATAAAAGGCGGGACACACTATGAAAAGACCAATATACCCTTGACGGTTGAAATCAGTTTATTGGCGCCAAAATCCAACCGGTGGCAGTTAACAAACAGACAAAACAGTCACAATGTTTCAAACATTAACTGTCAAGGGACACACCGTTTGATTGCATATATATAGAACATATATCCTTCATTTGTAATTACCAAGATTATTTAGTTTCTATCAATACAAACAATCCATCTTTTCTGTCCAAAATTTGTGTCGTGTATACTACTTTTGTTTCAATTATTGTTCATTATTATCTTTGATTCATATTCAATCAAATTCCATTCAGAAAACAATCACAAATCCACTGCAAATCTAATCTTAGTCCAACAGTTTTGGTATCGTATGTTATATGGAGTGTCGATGTATACCTTAATGGATAGAACCGACGTCGGCGGAAACACTGGTACGATGGCTTTTGTGTTATGGAAGCATTGTAAATATACCTTTTTAGTATACTAACCTATACGAGTATCGGTATCGTAACGAACTTGATACGAGTATCGGTATCGTAACGATCTTAGTTGCTTTCTGATTAATGTATTTTTTATGTCGTAAACTATACCAAGTTATTTTACCGGTTACGAACCGATATCAAGTGAACAACGTCGGTACCCATAGTTGCATTATTAGAATCGGTATCGGCATACGTTTTAATTGTTTTCAATCAATCTAACATATATTGTGTTTCTATATAAATATAATGTTTATAGAATTCCGAATATGAGTGATTACCACGAATTATTGGCCCAGTGGCAAAATTGGGTACGGTGGAAACCCTTTTAGTTGTTTCGGTCAAGAAAGGATAGGTTATTTTTTAGCTAAACTTAAACAATATAGGGAAGTCTATATGTAGATTCCTCAAGCCTTTCATAAGAATGAGTCTACAAGCTAAAGAAGTCCCTATACAGATTAAAGCAAGCTTCTCGAAAAAAGTACCAAAAGTTCACTATTAATCTGGTCAAGATTGGTTTTAAACAATCAAAAGTCGATCATTCATTGTTCAATTTAAGACTGATGATACATACGTAATTGCTCTCATATATGTGGCCAATGTGATAAGAGAAGGAAATGATTTAAACAGGATTTAACAAATCAAAGTGTGTTTTCTATAAGAACGGGAGTTATATGATCATGGAGCTGAATATGTTGAAGCCAACGCAGCAGCATCTTAAGTAGATAGTCATTAAACCGTATACATTTTGAGCCAATTTAAATCATACAGATTTTGTGAAATATATACATACCATTACACAAACATAGAGAGAGATATTCAAAGATTAAAATCTTTCCTAGCTAATGTGTGACATGGACTGCATTCTGAAATATGGCCAATGAAACAAAAAAGATCTGAGGCCACTTTCCGTCCATTACACAAGTAACAAGTTTGCACCGCCTAGCGACTTTTGCAATCATGCCCTAACTGGACTATGAATTTATAGCAGTACCCATAACTAGAGGCAGCTTGTGAATCCACGTAACCCTGAAACAGCACCAGCAACATATGAACAAGAAGATGCCGCTGGACGATTCCCATATTTGAGGTTAACATCCTTCAGTCGGATTCCACTACATGGCTTCCCTTTGGTACAATCAAACGTCACTGCCACTCGTGTGGCTGATGTTCCATGTACATCCTCATACACGACGTTGCTGATCTTTACTCCTGCCACGTGATTGGGGCATTTTTGATTGTTTGGGCAGTAATTCGCATCTATTATGATTGGGTTTTGCACGTTCACCATTGTTGAATGCTGGAATAAAACATTTTTCACAAACCCGTTGCTACGCCTAGCCCATGTTTTAATCCTCACACCGTTCTGAGTACCTATAAATGTTGTGCTTTTAACTGTTACATTCTGGACACCGGGTTCTTGCAAGTCCCATCCTAGACTCCCAATGCTGCACGCACAAGTTAAGTACATCAATAGCTAGCTCGCATATGCAAATAATTCAAAAGAACTGAAAACACAATGTTGGATGGTGAATAATATTTTCTATGTATTAAATAAATGATTCAGATCCTTAATGATATTTTTAAAACACCAATAACTATTATAATATTCAGATTATAGATAGAATAATAGATATCAAACAAACATGAAGAAAAATGGTAACTAAAATAATAGTAATAACTATAATGGATAATAAATGAAACAATTTTAAAATGTACGTCATGTCATCAAGTGTACCTTATGCCATGACCTGGGCCACATGCCACCTTCTCTATCCAAATATTTGAATTTCCTGGACCTATTGAGATGCAATCATCTCCGGTCGCAATCTTAGAATTCAAGATGGTCACACCGGTTGATGATGTTAAGTGGATTCCGTCTGTGTTCGGACTCTGCCCGGGTGCCACAATGCTCACTCCTTGTATTTTAGCATTGTTACATGCATAGAGTAGAATGTGAAACATTTGGCTGTTTAATGACCTCAAGTTATTGATCACTATGTTTTGGGAATGGTACATTCCAAGTGACTGTAACACAAACATATATATAATTTCATTATGTATCATAAAAGAATTAATGTAAACTAAAAAAATGACATTACAAAATAATTATGGTCATACCGTAGCTCCTTTAGGACATGTCTTTCGAGACGATTTGCAAGCCCATAGAGGAGAACCTTGGGCATCAAGGGTGCCACCAGAGATGGTAACATGGTTAACCCTGTGGAACTTAATCCAGACTTCCATGTTACCGATTGCATTGTAACTAGAGGGAGCCACCAAGGTACCATCTATCTTGAATGTGATGGCTTTGCTCTTACATGTCTGGCCAGCAAATGTAACCGCGGAAGCAATCAAATACCTGCCGTGTGGCACATAAATGATGGCCGGATTAGTGGAAGCACATGCCAAATTCCATGCTTTCAGGAATGCATTTTTGGAGTCTGACCGGCCGTTAGCTTTGGCTCCAAAACTGACGACGTTGTAGGTACTTCTAACTTTGGCTGATGATGAAGAGTGAAACACTAGAAATAACAAGACTGGAACGACTAATGCGATACGTTTAAAGAACATGATGGATCTCTCTTGGTATGTACTTTCGTAGGATTAAAGAGTTAATGTAGTTGTGTAATGAAGGCCTCTTGATTTTGTTATTTATAGGAGCTAATAAAGTATAAGATACACGTACAAAAGCGCATAATAAGGATTTGCATTAGTGGTAATGATTAATAGGATATCCGTATGGATAGAGGTACGTACCGATCAAATGTCAAATGTATGGTAACATGCAGAAAATGATTGATATTTGTAATTTTCTATTCATTTGCATGTTAAAACATTTATTTAAAGTCACATGGGCAAGGCATTGCATATGTACGTACGCACATGGTTTAGTGGAATGTCAACCATAATGAAGTATCTCATCAAATGTATTCTCATTGTTGTAACAGAGAAAATTAATAGCATTATAATTATAGTATGATTTTTTTTTTTTTTTTTTTTTTTTTGAAAGGTTTAGATCAATGGAAATCCTTATACAACCCTAACCTATTGGTCTCAAGTTCGAATCCCTACCCACGCACCGGTGTCCTCCTTGCTTAAGCTCAAACCGTCACGGGGAAGTTTTTTGTGGTGTGCATGGATCGAACCTGTGACCTCCCCTCAGGATGGGAACCCCTAAGGGAAAACCCATCCTACCTCAAACCAGCTGAGCTGGAGATCATTGGCAATTATAGTATGATTTGATTTTATATTTGTAACATTATTTCTATCCATATATAGAGATCACATTGTAAATTATTATAAATACACATGAATGAATGAATGGAGAAAGGCAAGGAGCCTATTCTATCATGGTATCACGAGACGAGATAGCCTAAACCCTAATTTCTTCCTTCCTTCTCCATATTGCCGTCCCATATCCCACCATAATTCTTCGATCGGCAAACCTTCTTCATCTCTGCCTACCAAACCTTCATAATTCCACCTTCATATTATCCATATTTCCACCTTCATATTAATCACCTTCTGTCCCTGTCGTTATCTTCATATTAATCACCTTCATATTATCTCCTGTCCCTCATCTTCTAAGTATACCAACCTTCATCTTTCACCATGACAACCCCTGTCACATCCTCCTCCCTAACCCCCTCTATTACCGTTGAATCTAAACTACACCCCGCCACAACCGTTTCCAACATCAAGAACTTTATACCAATTACACTCGAAATCGAATCCTCTCAATATGCAACCTGGGCTACCCTTTTCATGATACACTGCAAGGCATTTATGGTCGAAGACCATTTAAAACCGCGTCCACCTCCGACCGAACATGCTACGACCGAGTCTTCCACCGCATCTAATGAATGGGAGCATATCGATGCTATCTTTCTCCAGTGGTTATATAGTACCATCTCTAACGACATCCTTCATACCATTATTAATAACATCTCAAACGCTCATGAGGCATGGGTTGCTATCGAAGATCTGTTCCACGATAATAAAAGTGCATGTGCAATCGATCTTATACACAAGTTTTCCAACACTAGGTTGGATGGGTTTCCCAACATGTCGGCGTATTGTCAGGCAATAAAAGTTATAGCCGACCAACTAGCGAATGTTGATGCTCCAGTTGATGGCAATCGTTTGGTTCTCCAACTAGTCGCAGGATTGAACGAGCAGAACGAAGGGATCTCGACAATCATTCAAAACGCATCGCCTCTGCCGTCATTCTATGCTGCAAGATCAAAACTTATTCAGGTCGAATCTGACAAAGCCGAGCGTACTCTTTACTCAGCCAAAACCGCATCCGCCGCTTTATCCGCTACCACCACCAATCGCACCACCACCGATAACACCCGCACCTCCTCTAACTTCTCCGGCCGAGGCCGAGGCCGCTCTTGCCGTCGTGGTCGAGGGCGGGGTGGTTATCGACGATCACTGCAGCCTTTCTTCCTGTATTGGTCATCTGCGATGCCACCATGGATGACACAGTGGTCGGCTCCACATGCACATGGCCTGGCCCAGCAGAACTTATTTACGGCCCAACAAAACTTTCCTTTGTCAGGCCCACCTTGCCCATATCCCACATCTAACAAAACCAACAACCAAAACTCGGCCCAACAATCTGGCCTGTTAGGCCCAAGACCATCACAGAATCATTTTGCAGCATATAGCCCGACGGACATTGAGCAGACGCTGTACATGATGTCTCTTCAGCAGCCCGACCCAACACAATACATGGATATCGGTGCATCTTCAACAATGTCTCATGAACAAGGTGATTTCCAATCTTTTTCTAACTTTTATATTCCTCGACATATTGTTGTAAGTAATGGTAATACAATTCCAATGTTAGGACAAGGCACAAAATACCTTCCCAAACCATTCTCGCCTTTTATCCTTAAAAATGTCCTTTATTCACCAAAACTAGTTAAAAACCTCATTTATGTTCGTCGATTTATTAGGGATAATTCTGTGTCTGTTGGATTTGATCCGTTTGGTTTTCTTGTGAAGGACCTCAAGACGCGAACTCCGCTCCTGCGATGAAACAGCAGCGGTAATCTCTACCCTCTGGTGCTCGGGTCCTCCACTCAACCCACTGCTCTTGTCGCCATTTCTGCTGACCTTTGGCACCAACGTCTTGGCCACCCAGGACGTCAACCTTTAAATTCAATAAAAACTTCTAGTTCTGTTTCATTTAATAAATTTAAGAATAATGTTTGTGACTCTTTTGTTTTTGGTAAAAGTATTTAACTTCCTTTATTTGCTTCTACTAATTATACTATTCAGCCGGTTTATATAATTCACAGTGATGTATGGACATCCCCTATTATTAGCCCATCGGGTCATAAATATTATGTTTTGTTCTTAGATGACCATTTTAATTTTTTATGGACATATCCACTCACCCATAAATCCAATGTTTTCCCTACTTTCACCCAATTTGCATCTACCATTAAAACCCAATTTGAACGAACCATCAAAACGTTTCAATGTGACAATGGTCGTGAATATGTGAACAACTCTTTTAAAAAAAAATTCACTACCAATGGCATATTATATCGTTTGACTTGTCCATACACCTCCTCACAATATGGCAAAGCTGAAAGAAAAATTCGAACGATAAACAATATTATCCAAACCATCATGGCCCATACTTCCCTACCGACTCATCCTTTGCACTTTGCATTAGAAACCGCCACCTACCTATTAAACATTCTCCCAAATAAACACACCAAAAACAAAACACCAACTGAAATTCTATACAACTCCACACCCGCCTATGACCACCTCCGTGTCTTTGGATGCTTATGCTACCCACTTACTCCCTCACCCACCATAAACAAGCTCGACCAGCGTGCCCAACCGTGCGTCCTTCTCGGTTAAACCCCTACCCATAGGGTGTACCGGTGCCTTGACTTGAAAACCAAACAGATCCAAATCTCTAGACACGTAGCTTTCGACAAAACTACATTCCCTTTTAAACAAACTATTGCACCTACACCATCATATGACTTTCTCACAGTTGACTTTGCCCACCATATATTCCCACATATCCACACTTCGTCTAAACCCAATCCCATGCCTACGCCCAGCCCACTTCCCATACAACCTACACCCGGCCCAAATACACAAGCCCACACACCGCCTCCATCTACTTCAGCCCATCCTCACCCACCCGTTAGCCCACTGCCACACAATAATAACCCTCCCACTCCACCGATCCACCCAAATAACCAACCGCCCCACACTCGACTCCCACCCCACCACCGCCGCCAACTCCACCAACCTCCCGGACCATCAATACCCGCTCCATGAGTGGATATTATAAACCCAAACACCCATTTAACCTACATACCTGTGACAACAGTCAACGAACCAGGTCAACATCCGTACATAATTCATTTGTTTCCTTATTATATGTGCATATTTAGACAGTTTGCATACACTATACCCGCCCCCCACCTAGTGAAGCAAGAGTTAATCAGAAAACTCAACATAGGACACTTGGTTAGTCATACAACACAAGAACATGGAAACAAGTAGCTATGTTAAAATACACAAAATACATGTTAATGTCGTCATCATAAGGTGTAGAACCAACCCGACTATTGACTTAACAGATCCCAGATAGATACTCCTATATCAAAGGGTAACTAGAGGCTATTCAATGAGTTAACTAGACACAATGTACAACTATGGTATCACTAACATGTGTATATGCTGATTAACTCGCAAGACTCCACACAAATGATAAGTTTTGGACCCATAAACAAAGCAACTTAACATAGAATGTCACCAACTATAATCTCACATACACAAATGCACACACCATCACCCTTGAATCACCATACACCCATGCTTACTTACACAAACATACACATGCCATACCTACACATCCTAGCTCATGAAATGTCATTTCCATAAAATACTAGCCATGTCCTTACTCCCTCCTCTTTGGCCGATTTATGTATACATGTCACATCAAGGGAATGTCCAAAGTTTACACCAATTTAGCTTAAGACACTAAGATCATACTCCTTTCTTTCATGCTTCCATTCCCAAAATAGAAACCTCCTTGTTCTTGCTTGTACTCGGCCAAAAAGTAAGTGCCAACACACCCTATATCTTTTGACTAGTTACTAAAAACAAGGAACTACTCTTGGAGGATGAGCACCAATCGCATA
Organism: Ambrosia trifida; assembly: GCA_028751855.1. Classification (NCBI taxonomy): domain Eukaryota; kingdom Viridiplantae; phylum Streptophyta; class Magnoliopsida; order Asterales; family Asteraceae; genus Ambrosia; species Ambrosia trifida. Next base: position 54,308,364 of record CM054128.1, on the reverse strand, counting down.
CAAGCACAAGAGCCACCCTCATCTAACTACAAAACAAAGCCTACTAATCTAGGAAGCTTCTAACTTTCCTAACTACCTATCACTAATCGGCCAAGGCAAAGAAAGAGACAAGGAAGCTTGAAACAAGGGTCAACACTTACACCAAAGTATATAAGATCCAAAGGAGAACACCTCTTCCCATACCAAGTCAACTTCCTCTTTTGTTTTGCTAGTCCCAATGGCGGCTCAAGCATGTAACAAACATGATAACTTGTGGCATCCACCTTACACCAAATCTTACACCAAAATGTGATTAAAGTGTCTAGACAATACACAATCCTATGGAGGATTACTTGCCATTTAAACTACTATATAAAGGGAGCCTTGAACATTTGACAACTTGCACCATCCAAAACCATCCAACACTCACAATTCTCATTCCTGCACCTCTATATTCTCGGCTCCAAGGGATCCCAACCGAAAACAAAGAAGCCCAAGAGAAGGATCAAGGATCTAGCACCTAACCTATCTCACATTTGCTTCAAGAAGGTAAGTCTTTCAATCATTCTATCCTTTAGAAACCTCACACCCATCGACCTAAAGCTCTACACCTGATCATAGACTTTTAACCATGAATCGGTCCTCACACACATTTCACAAGACACAAGTATGATTCACACACAATGATTTCCACTATACTAAGATTCTACCATTGAATTCCACTCAAGTATATTGTTAACCGGCTCTAATTAAACATTTATCACTCAATTGATGTTTTAAGGTTAGATCACGACTAAGTAAACAACATTTTGAATCGGATTTACAAATCAACTAGTGTTAACACACTCTTGAAACTAAAGGATCATTTTCTAAAGACTAAACAATCGAATTTCATACAAAACAACACCAACCCGATTACAAAACATCAAGAATGCTCCTATGAACATGGATCGGCCAAGTTGAAATCATTAAAGAGTCGATTCAAGGCCTATATTATTGAATGGTTTCGGCTATCAACCCTTAACGAGAAGCCGTATGCCAAATTCTCGAAATGCGAGTTCTGGATTTGAGAAGTCCATTTCCTCGGTCACGTTGTGACCGAGAAGGGTATACAAGTTGATCCCGAAAAGATTGAAGCAATCATGGTTTGGGTTGTGCCCAAGACACCAACTGAAGTGTGACAATTTTTGGGATTAGCCGGTTATTATCGTCGATTCATCAAGAATTTCTCCAAGATTACCCAACCACTGACGGTCTTAACGCAAAAATACAAGAAGTTCGATTGGGGAGTCAAGCAGGAGGACACGTTCCCGGTATTGAAGGACTGTTTGTGCAGTGCTCCGATTCTTTCCCTTCCCGAAGGTACCGATGATTTCGTAGTTTATTGCGATGCTTCTCATCAAGGTCTTGGATGCAGACTCATGCAAAGGAATAAGGTCATTGCCTATGCATCCCGACAACTCAAAATCCATTAGAAGAATTACACCACTCATGACCTAGAGTTGGGTGCAGTGATCTTTGCCCTCAAGATTTGGAGGCATTGCCTTTATGGGACCAAGTGCACCATTTTCACTGACCATAAGAGCTTACAACACATCTTCAACCAGAAGGAGCTGAACATGCGGCAACGCAAATGGGTTGAATTGTTGAACGATTACGATTGTGAAATTAAACACCATTCGGGAGAAACCAATGTTGTGGCTGACGCATTAAGCTGGAAGGAACGAGTCAAGACCCTGCGTGTGCGCGCGCTAGGTTTGACCATCCATACAAGTCTCACAACCCGTATCTGCGACGCTCAACAAGAAGCTCTGAAAAGTGAAAATCTTAAGAATGAGTCATTATTTAAGATGGTTAGTCTATTGGAACCAAGATCTGGCGGCACAGTTTACTTCGCCAATCGGATCTGGGTGCCACGTTTTGGTGATTTACGTGATCTAATCCTGGAGGAAGCTCACAAGTCTAGATACTCAGTACATCCTGGTGCTGACAAGATGTACAAAGATGTGAAGGAACTTTGCTGGTGGCCTAACCTGAAAGGTGAAATCGCCGCATACGTAAGCCGATGCCTTACTTGTTCCAAGGTCAAAGCTGAGTATCAAAAACCATCTGGTTTACTTCAACCACCAGACATTCCTGTTTGGAAATGGGAACAGATTTCTATGGACTTCATCACCAAGCTACCAAAGACGTCTAGTGGTCACGACACGATTTGGGTAATTGTTGACAGGTTGACTAAATCCGTGCATTTCTTGTCGATTAAGGAAACCGACAAGCTAGAGAAACTCGCCAATCTGTACATCAAGGAAATTGTAACTAGGCATGGCGTGCCTGTTTCAATCATTTCCGACCGAGACAACCGATTTACTTCCCAATTCTGGAAAACACTGATGGACGCATTAGGCTCTCGCTTAGACATGAGCACAACCTACCATCCACAAACAGATGGCCAGAGTGAACGCACAATCCAAACATTGGAAGACATGCTTCGGGCATGTCCAATCGATTTCAGTGGAAACTGGGATTCTCATTTACCATTGGTTGAGTTCTCCTACAACAACAGTTACCACACCAGCATCAAGGTTGCCCCGTTTGAAGCCATGTATGGGCGTAAGTGTAGATCTCCTTTGTGTTAGGCGGAAGTTGGAGACAAGTATTTGACTGGCTCCGAGCTCATTCAAGAGACCACTGACAAGATCTTTCAGATCCGTAATCGCTTGAAGGCCGCTCGAGATCGTCAAAAGAGCTACGCTGATTGCCATCGCAAACCACTTGAATTCCAGGTTGGCGATAAGGTACTCTTGAAAGTCTCACCATGGAAGGGTGTACTACGGTTCGGAAAGCGTGGAAAACTTAATCCCCGATACGTTGGTCCGTTTGAAATACTTTCTAGGGTTGGTCCCGTGGCATACAAGCTCAAGTTGCCAGAAGAGCTAAGTAGTGTTCATGACACTTTCCACGTATCCAATCTGAAGAAGTGTTTGTCCGACGAATCCTTGATCATTCCTCCTGAAGAAATTCACATCGATGATCAGCTCCATTTTGTCGAGGAGCCAATCGAGGTGACTGATTGGAAAGTCCAGAAATTGAGAAGGAGCCGCACTAAACGTGTGAAAGTCAGATGGAATGCAAAGCGTGATCCCAAATTTACATGGGATCGCGAAGACCAGATGAGACGCAAGTACCCAGCTCTCTTCCCTAAGACTACAGAAACTAGCAGGGAAACTCAATTTCGCGGAAGAAATTCCAAAACAAGGGGAGAATGTGACTACAGTTAACGAACCAGGTCAACATCCGTACATAATTCATTTGTTGCCTTATTATATGTGCATATTTAGACAGTTTGAATACACTATACCCCCCCCCCCAACCTAGTGAAGTAAGAGTTAATCAGAAAACTCAACATAGGACATTTGGTTAGTCATACAACACCCGAACAATCACAAAAACAAGCATTCAAAGAGGTTGCTATACCCTAACATATGATAATCTCTCTTTAACACATGAACATGGAAACAAGTAGCTATGTTAAAATACACAAAATACATGTCAATGTCGTCATCGAAAGGCGTAGAACCTACCCAACTATTGACATAACAGATCCCGGATAGATACTCCTATATCAAAGGGTAACTAGAGGCTATTCAATGAGTTAACTAGACACAATGAACAACTATGGTATCTGATGCGCGGTTGCAGGCATCATGTTTATTTGCCAGTTTTGTATATTTTTGAGTCGTTTAGATAGTATTTTTATTAGTTTTAGGTCTGTACTCTATTATTTTAGTATTGTATATATTTTATTACTTTTTGGTTGTTTTTACTATTAATTTATTTATTTTATATTTTTGGTAGGTGATCGAATGGAGCGGGGCTAAAACAGTACAAATTATATTCGAGACCCGAACACCCGAGTCGAGAGCACGGGGTCATAACACCATTTATAATAATAATAATAATAATAATAATAATAATAATTAATAAATGAATTGAAAAACCTTGTCAGGCCCATTTTTTCGAACAGAGTGAAAACAAAAAAAAGGGTTTTATATGGATGGATAGGACACACACAAGGGCATCTTATACGGCTCCAATTTTCTTGGAAGGGAAGATCGCACAAAGACGAGAGGCTATTGGACGGCGACATATTATCTTGGGGGAGATCGCATTTTTTTTATTAAGAAGGAACAATATTTTTGAAGCAGGGGAGGACGCACAAGAGGAAAAAAGGAAGAGGACACAAGGGTTCAAGATTCAACTTGAAGGAGCAAGCTTCATGGCCATGAGTGGCTAATCCTATTGTATTACACTGGGGATGTAGGCCTTTGATATTTAGGGTTTGAACGCATTGGGTATTGTTCTTAAACTTTTGTTTATGTTATTGTGTGCTTGAATTAACCGTGTTAATTGGTGATTAATCTTATGCTAAACTCATTGTAGTTAATTGATCTTGTGCCAATTTCTCGTGAGATAAGCATGATTCCTTACGTTAACACAAACATAGGATTGTATGTTCTAGGTAATGAAGTATAGTTTAATCTATCTTGGATATTGATAAAACTCGATACCTAAGCCTATTGAACAATCACTCCGTTAGTGCCAATTACATTATTATTGTTTACCCAATTGTTAAAGCCCTAGTATTCAATTGCCGAATCCGTAGTGTAATCATTTTAATCTGATTGTTTACAACATCATTTTTATTTATAATTTCAATTAATTCTTAGTATAATAAACAACAACTTTAAAATCAAATTCTTAAATGAACAAGGCACAAGCTTCATAATTTTTCTAGCATCTTCATAAATAATACCGTTTAATCAACTAAGCAATATTCACTAACCACACGCTCCTTGGATTGATACCCTATTTACCCTATCTACCTAGGTTAATTAGGTTTTGTATGAACCGTGACGACCGGCTCATCAAATGGCGCCGTTGCCGGGGAGCTAGTGCGCTTAGTGTTTAGAGATTAGTTGATTTTGTGATAATCTGTTTAAGTGTTTGTTTGGTTTATTCTCTATTTTTTTTCTTTATTACGCAGGTGTGTTACTTGTGCAGTTTACAGGTAGTGCATGCGTACAAGACATTCGGGGAGGACATCTCCTTTAGTGTTTGAACCAGAAATCGAAAGAGTAGCAAGAAGAAACTGACAACACCGGTTAGAGGAGCCGATTCCTTCTAACCCTCAATCACCACTTACACACCAAACCTTGTCTTTTGGAACCGTCCAAATGGCCACTTCAAATCAAAACCGCCGTTCGGGTGACAACCGTATACCACCCACTCCACCACATCCAAACCGAACCCAACACCCACAACAACACCCACCTCCTCAATCAAACTATAACCAAATTCCCAACACCCGAAATGTCAATCAAGGCCCCTCTGTATCAAACCGTGGCAATCCCACATTCGACCCTGTGAACAGATTTAATGAAGCAAGATATGATGACCTTGAGGATAATATTGAAGAACTGAGAGGAAATATCAACGATGATGAACCATTTAGTGTTCCAAGTTATCAGTCATCAGAGCGAGTCAGCGTTCACACATACCATTCGGGGGAAGATGAACAGTCGGAAAGGGAGTTTACTGAAGAAGAAGATGGTTGGGGATATGGCAATGGTAATGGTAGGCATGAAGATGAAGAAGACTACCAAAGTGATCATCACTCCAATGTGGGTGCACACCAGAATGTGGGAAATGAAGGGTACTATAATCATGACTTTGTCAATCGACCGAGGCAAAACCCAAGAGGGCACCGAAATCATCAGGGTAATTATTATCGGGATGCACATTATGTTGGTCAAGCAAATAGAAGACCCCCTATGAGAAGGCAACAGAGAGAAGAAGAGGTTGATGCACCGCGACGAAGGCCTCATGTTCCAATGCAAGGGGTTAATAGTCGGTTTAGACCACTTGCCTCCGAGAATGAATCACCCATTGTACCTCCACCTGCAGGAAGAAGATCTTTCGATTGTAAACCGAACTATATCAACATTCTTCCTCATTTTCATGGGATGGCTACTGAAGACCCATACGATCATCTTTCTGAATTCAAAGCAATGTGCGGTACTATGGGAGGTCACAATTTCTCCTTAGATGAAGTTCAGTTAAGGTTGTTCCGGTTCTCCCTCAAGGATAAGGCAAAGACTTGGTTTCTCACTTTGCCTGCACACAGCATCTATACTTGGGGAGATATGCAACAGGTATTCTTGGATGAGTATTACCCTAGTTTCAAGACGGATGGGGCTCGATTAGAGATTCGTTCCTTTCAACAATTACAAGGGGAACCACTTCATGAAGCCTTCACTCGTTTTAAAGAATTGATTCGGAAATGCCCACATCATAACATCGAATTATGGGAATTGGTTAATAGTTTTGTGAACGGGTTGAGCAAAGAGGAAAGGAAATACCTAAAGTCCACTAGCAATGGGACTTTATTATCTAACCCGGAGCAAGAAGATTGGGATTTTTTGGAGAGAATGAGTAAGAACTCCAAAGCTGAAGAATCCGCAGACAGAAGAACCAAACATCCCATTTCAAAGTCTCTTTCAGATGTGGATACCAATGCAAAAGACCGAATTGCTACTTTGGAAAGAGAATTGGCTCGTATGAAGAAAAGGGAAGTATCATCGGGGCCATATGCGGTGTGTGGAGTATGTAACGAAATGGGTCATAAAACTGACGAGTGCCCGGAAAATTCGGTTCAAGAAACTGCTGATGAAAATCAAGTGTATGGAGGGGAAAAGAAATATGACATGAACTCCAACACTTATCATCCAGGTTTAAGGAACCATCCTAATTTCAGGTATGGTAATGCTTCAAATCAGATGAATCCGAATTTTCAATCAAACACTCAAGGGGGTAACCAAGGTGGATCATATCGGAACCGCCAAGGTAACTATAATCAAGGTGGTGGTTATCAAAGAAACTATAATCAAGGTGGTAATTATCAAAGAGGGTTTAATCAAGGTGGTTCGTCAAGCAATCAAGGTGGAGGTGATGAGTCCTTGAGTTCAAAGTTGGATGCACTAATGAATATGATGAAGGACTCCAACAATGATATCAAGGAAATGAAGAAGGTGAATGAGATGAGAGATAAGTCTCACGAGGCCTTAGCTAAACAAGTGGGTCAACTAGCGGAAGAAATGGCTCAATTGAGAGGAAGCACGGGGAAGCTTCTTAGCGATACCACTATCAACCCGCAACATCAAGGTTCGAGCTCGAAGAACAATCACAATGCTCCAATTAATAAGGTAACTGTTCTTCGTAGTGGTAAAACTGTTAATAATAAAATTGATGATAAAAGTGAGCCACCACCACCCCAATTTGTCGAAGGGGTGGTGGAAGATGTGAGTGATGAAAGTGAAAGTGAGGAGGAAACGGGTAAAAATAAAAGTAAAAAGTTTTTTGATAAACCAAAACCCGTTGAAAATGAACAAGTTCCCAACGCTAAGGAAAAGGGTATGGAGGGTAATACCATCCCTTATCCCGATGCATTGTTGGAGCCATCTAAAAAAGTGGTTAAAAGAAGAGGCCCACAACAGGAAGAGTTATGGGAAATTTTTAAACAAGTAAAAATTAATTTACCACTTTTAGATGCAATCAAACAAGTTCCTTCTTATGCAAAGTATTTGAAAGATTTGTGTACCCAAAAGAGAATTCACAAAATTCCAAAGAAAATTGATTTAACCGAAAATGTGAGTTCTATTCTTTCGGGTTCACTCCCACCAAAGTTGCAAGATCCGGGGGCGCCCATCATATCCATTCAAGTTGGAGAATTTAAAATGACACGGGCACTCTTGGACCTTGGAGCTAGTGTAAGCATCTTACCGGGTAGTCTTTATGACCAGTACGAATTTGGTCCACTTCAGGAGTCTAACACCACCGTGGTGTTAGCTGACTTGACTCCTAAACTACCCCGTGGGATGGTTACTGATGTGATAGTAAAAGTTGAAGATTTTTATTATCCGGTGGATTTTTGAGTACTTGATTATGTTTCCATGGACCTAACCAAACAACCAACAGTTATACTAGGTCGACCATTTTTGGCCACAGCCAATGCTCAAATTAACTGCAAAACAGGCACGCTTGACATGACCTTTGGTAACCGTAGGTTTCGGTTAAATGTTTTTTCAAATGGGACTAACCCTCTAGTCAATGATGAATGCTATATGGCAGACATTGTTGACGAGTGCATACCTCTATACGACACCGTTGTAGACGAGGAAAGCACAATAGAGGAGTGTTTTATGTTTAACAGGTTACAGGTGGAGATATTGAAGAGCATGGAAGAGGAGGAAAAGACTCAAGAAGCGATGGCGGTACAGGAAGGAAGACCACCATGGACTCATCAAGTGGAGAGTCTTCCAGATCACATTGATACAAAATTGAAGCCATCTTTAGTTGAGCCACCACAAGTGGAACTGAAGGAGTTGCCTAAGCATTTAAAATATGCTTATGTTGGTGAAGGCAACACGCTCCCGGTGATTATTGCATCAAACTTAACCAAGGAGCAAGAAGAGAAATTGATGACAGTACTGGTGACCCATAGAGCTGCTATTGGGTGGACTGTGGCGGATTTGAAAGGCATTAGTCCGTCAATTGTGATGCACAAAATCATCACAGATGAGAAAGTGATTCCTGCAAGAGATGCTCAAAGGAGGTTAAATCCTAACATGCGGGAGGTTGTGAAGAAAGAAGTGCTTAAGTGGTTAGACGCGGGTATCGTTTACCCAATTTCAGATAGCCAGTGGGTTAGTCCAACTCAAACCGTTCCAAAGAAGGCAGGTATTCAAGTCGTGAAAAACGACTCAGGTGAGGAGGTAGCCACCCGGCCGGTAACCGGGTGGCGCATTTGTATTGATTATAGGAAGTTAAATGCTGCAACTTCCAAAGACCATTTTCCTTTACCTTTTATTGACCAAATTGTTGAGAAATTGGCCGGACAAAAATTTTATTGTTTTCTGGATGGGTATTCGGGATACAATCAAATTGCTATTCATCCTGAGGATCAACAAAAGACTACATTTACTTGCCCATATGGCACATTCGCATTTAGGCGAATGCCATTTGGTCTTTGTAATGCCCCCGCCACCTTTCAAAGGTGTATGATGAGTATCTTTTCAGATATGGTGGGGGAGTCATTGGAAATCTTTATGGATGATTTTTCTATTTTTGGGTCATCATTTGAGTCTTGCCTAAGTCAATTAGAAAAAGTTTTGCAAAGATGTGTGGAAACGAATTTGGTCTTGAGTTGGGAGAAAAGCCACTTTATGGTCCAAGAAGGGATAGTATTGGGTCATGTTGTGTCAAGCCGTGGGATTGAGGTTGATCATGCTAAAATTCAAGTTATATCAACATTACCTCATCCCACAAATATTAAAGGGATTCGATCATTTTTGGGGCATGCGGGGTTTTATAGGAGGTTCATTAAAGGTTTTAGCGATATTACAAAACCCTTATGTGCATTGTTACTAAAAGATGCTCCATTTGAGTTTAATGAAAAATGTGTCGAGGCTTTTGATATGTTGAAAAAGAAATTGATTGAGGCCCCAATTTTGCAATCACCTAATTGGTCTTTACCTTTTGAAATTATGTGTGATGCAAGTGGGTACGCGGTTGGGGCCGTGTTGGGTCAACGGGTAGATAAGAAACCCATTGCTATATACTACGCAAGTAAGACTCTTTCGGAAACACAATTAAATTATACTACTACCGAAAAAGAGCTACTTGCGGTGGTATATGCTCTAGACAAATTTCGGTCTTATGTGTGGGGTAGCAAAATTATTATTTATACTGATCATAGTGCTGTCAGGTACTTAATGGATAAGAAGGATGCTAAGCCCCGGTTGATAAGATGGATACTCTTATTGCAAGAGTTTGATTTGGAGATCCGTGATAAGAAAGGCACGGAGAACGTGGTTGCCGACCATTTGTCTAGACTGATGATTGAGGAGGAAGACTCAGCGAATGAAATTAATGAGTCATTCCCAGATGAGCACTTGTTAGCTGTTTCGACATTACCTTGGTTTGCTAATATTGTTAATTTTCTAGTGACAGGTACAATGCCGGAACATTGGGTAAGGAAGAAGAGGCTCCACTTTTTGTCCCAAGTGAAACATTACATTTGGGATGATCCTGACCTGTTTAGAGTAGGAGCGGATCAAATCATTCGAAGATGCATCCCGGATGAGGAGATCATGAGTGTGTTGAAGCACGTGCACTCTTACGCATGTGGAGGACATTTCAGTGGCCAAAAGACGGGTCACAAGGTTTTGTCTAGTGGGTTGTATTGGCCAACAATCTTTAAGGATTCGTTTGAGTATGCTAGAAATTGTCTACATTGTCAACAATTAGGAAGCATCTCAAGACGTGATGAAATGCCAATGCAACCCATTATGGTTGTTGATGTGTTTGATGTATGGGGGATTGATTTCATGGGACCATTCCCTAATTCTTTTGGTAATCTATACATTTTGGTGGCAGTAGATTATGTTTCTAAATGGGTTGAAGCTATTGCCACCAAAACCAATGACCATATCGTTGTTTGCAATTTTATTCAAACACATATATTTTCAAGGTTTGGGTTACCTCGCACAATTATAAGTGATGGGGGATCTCATTTCAAAAACCGGAAATTTGGAAAATTGCTTAAGCGATATGGTGTTGACCATAGGATTGCCACCCCATATCATCCACAAACTAGTGGACAAGTCGAGGTTTCCAATAGGCAAATTAAAGAAATTTTACAAAAGACGGTTCGTGCGGACCGAAAGGATTGGTCAACAAAGCTAGATGATGCTTTATGGGCCTACCGCACAGCCTACAAAACACCTATTGGAACAACTCCTTGTCGATTAGTATATGGTAGAGATTGTCATCTCCCGGTTGAATTAGTTCACCGGGCATATTGGGCTATAAAAAAGGTTAATTTGAGTTATGATGATGCAGGTCGAGAGAGGAAACTCAAGCTGTGTGAGTTGGAAGAGTTAAGGGATGAAGCTTACGAGATTGCGTCAAAATACAAGGATCAAATGAAAAGAGCTCATGACGCGAAGATTCGTAAGAAGGAATTCGAAGTGGGTCAAAAAGTTTGGCTCTATAACTCCAAGTTAAAGCTCTTCCCTGGGAAGCTCAAGAGTAAGTGGAATGGCCCGTACATAATAACGCGGGTTGGAAAGCTTGGCGAGGTGGACATTGAGGACCCAAAAGATGGGTCGAAGCAAACCGTGAATGGGCATCGTCTAAAGCCTTACGTGGAACATCTCACGGAGCACGGTAACATTGTTGAGTTGGTAAGCTTCTTAGAGGCCTTACCAACCTATGAAATCAATTAAAAATGCAGGTGCTAGCTCCCATCCCAGGTACGTATTCTAATTGTAGTATTGGGGACAATACTAATTTTTTTTCGGGGGTGGGAAGCGTAGTTGTAAAAGTGTACAATTTTTATATAGGTAAACCTTAACTCTAAAAAAAAAAAAAAAAAAAAAAAAAAAAAAAAAAAAAATCAGGTATGATTCTTGTGTAGTTTGTATATTTATTTATTTTTCTTTTATTTTTATTTAGTATTTTGAGTCTTAGTTACAGGTTTGTCTATCGGCCGCGAATGAAATGCTATACGGTTCGATTTGGAGGAATTCCAGAGGCTCATACGCGCACTGCCTATATCCAGGGGAGTCTGTTCCTTTTACTGTTGTATTTTATTTTTATTTCTGCCTTATTTTATTCCTAGCTCACATTGAGGACAATGTGTCGTTCAAGTGTGGGGGTGGGGAAACTTCGTTTTTATTTATTTTTTGTGTCTTAAAAAAAAATTGTGTCTGAAAAAAAAAATGAAAAATATTGAAAATGTCTTGAAAACTGTTCCTAAAAAAAAAAGCATTCTAATCAGACATAAAAGCAGCTTTTTCGGTACCTACCAGCTGTTTCTTGATTGTTTTGGCAGTAGATCCTTAGTCATGGTCTAATTTGTGGAAAAGTAGTATGAACCGTTTTCAGCAGGTGTTTTAAAAAAAAAAAAGTTTAGAATTGTCTAACTAGATTTAACAAGCTATTGGTAATAAATGCATGCACACATCGGTAACCCATTTCCCCACTTTTGTGAGATCTTGAGCCTACTAGTTGATAGATTGAATTATATATTTTCATTTGTAAGAGTAGGCCAGATGCTTCTCTGTTGCAGAACTTGTGTGATTTGATACATGTCGAGGTTGTAGACTAGATATGCACATAGATGATAAAGGCAATTTAGGATTACCTTTTTCGTTTGATACCCTTTTATTTGTTTTGTGTTAACTGGTTTACCCAAGAATATTACCATTAGTAGCCAACTTTGAGCCTTATACCCTTTCGTTTGCTAAACCACATAATCACCCAAATAAACCAGTACCTTTACCAAGTGTGATGACATCCAAAGTGTTAAGTGACTGTATTTATGTTAGAAAAAAAATATATGTGTGAAAAAAAAATGAAAAAAAAAACAAAAAAAAAGAAAAGAAAAAGAAAAAAAAGAAAAAAAAAAGAGAGAAAAAATAATACAAAAATAGAAGTATGTGTTATGGGTCAAATATGCCCAAAGTTATGTTTATTTATGTGTATTGTGAATAAGGATTGTCAATCATGTTGGTGTCACCATTTTATTTTAGCCACTTCTAGCCAAATCTATTCGACCTTTACCCTAAGCCCAAAACCCGTAAGTCCTTTAGATATGTGCATTGTCTACAGTTGAGGTGTGATTGTCATACAAGCCTATGATAACAGAGATGCATACTTGGTTTTTGAGTGATTAATACTAGCGCATTACATGCTAGTCCAGATATTAAACCGAGTGGAGTGAAAAATTGTGAGGGGTGTGTTGCATGAAAATAAAAACCGGAAGCATGTTAGATTTAGTCGAGTAAAAACCGGAAGCATGTTAGATTTAGTCGAGTAAATTCTGTTTTTAAATGGAAATCAATTTGACTTGCTGAATTAACACATCTAATGCTGATCTGTAAATGGGGTATGACTTTGGACTTTAGCTAAGGTATGATAGGGCGGCTAGGGTGCTAGTCTGTGATAATGTCTTGAGCAGAGTGTATATAATTTTTTCGAGACGAAAAAAGATAAGTGTGGGGGTGTGATGCGCGGTTGCAGGCATCATGTTTATTTGCCAGTTTTGTATATTTTTGAGTCGTTTAGATAGTATTTTTATTAGTTTTAGGTCTGTACTCTATTATTTTAGTATTGTATATATTTTATTACTTTTTGGTTGTTTTTACTATTAATTTATTTATTTTATATTTTTGGTAGGTGATCGAATGGAGCGGGGCTAAAACAGTACAAATTATATTCGAGACCCGAACACCCGAGTCGAGAGCACGGGGTCATAACACCATTTAATAATAATAATAATAATAATAATAATAATAATAATAATAATAATAATTAATAAATGAATTGAAAAACCTTGTCAGGCCCATTTTTTCGAACAGAGTGAAAACAAAAAAAAAGGGTTTTATATGGATGGATAGGACACACACAAGGGCATCTTAGACGGCTCCAATTTTCTTGGAAGGGAAGATCGCACAAAGACGAGAGGCTATTGGACGGCGACATATTATCTTGGGGGAGATCGCATTTTTTTTATTAAGAAGGAACAATATTTTTGAAGCAGAGGAGGACGCACAAGAGGAAAAAAGGAAGAGGACACAAGGGTTCAAGATTCAACTTGAAGGAGCAAGCTTCATGGCCATGAGTGGCTAATCCTATTGTATTACACTGGGGATGTAGGCCTTTGATATTTAGGGTTTGAACGCATTGGGTATTGTTCTTAAACTTTTGTTTATGTTATTGTGTGCTTGAATTAACCGTGTTAATTGGTGATTAATCTTATGCTAAACTCATTGTAGTTAATTGATCTTGTGCTAATTTCTCGTGAGATAAGCATGATTCCTTACGTTAACACAAACATAGGATTGTATGTTCTAGGTAATGAAGTATAGTTTAATCTATCTTGGATATTGATAAAACTCGATACCTAAGCCTATTGAACAATCACTCCGTTAGTGCCAATTACATTATTATTGTTTACCCAATTGTTAAAGCCCTAGTATTCAATTGCCGAATCCTTAGTGTAATCATTTTAATCTGATTGTTTACAACATCATTTTTATTTATAATTTCAATTAATTCTTAGTATAATAAACAACAACTTTAAAATCAAATTCTTAAATGAACAAGGCACAAGCTTCATAATTTTTCTAGCATCTTCATAAATAATACCGTTTAATCAACTAAGCAATATTCACTAACCACACGCTCCTTGGATTGATACCCTATTTACCCTATCTACCTAGGTTAATTAGGTTTTGTATGAACCGTGACGACCGGCTCATCAGTATCACTAACATGTGTATATGCCGATTAACTCGCAAGACTCCACACAAATGATAAGTTTTGGACCCATAAACAAAGCAACTTAACATAGAATGTCACCAACTATAATCTCACATATACAAATGCACACGCCATCACCCTTGAATCACCATACACCCATGCTTACTTACACAAACATACACATGCCATACCTACACATCCTAGCTCTTGAAATGTCATTTCCATAAGATAGTAGCCATGTCCTTACCCCTCCTCTTTGGCCGATTTATGTATACATGTCACATCAAGGGAATGTCCAAAGTTTACACCAATTTAGCTTAAGACACTAAGATCAGACTCCTTTCTTTCATGCTTCCATTCCCAAAATAGACACCTCCTTTTTTCTTTTTGTACTCGGCTGAAAAGTAAGTTCCAACACACCCTATATCTTTTGACTAGCTACTAAAAACAAGGAACTACTCTTGGAGGATGAGCACCAACCGCATACAAGCACAAAAGCCACCCTCATCTAACTATCAAACAAAGCCTGCTAATCTAGGAAGCTTCTAACTTTCCTAACTACCTATCACTAATCGGCCAAGGCAAAGAAAGAGACAAGGAAGCTTGAAACAAGGGTCAACACTTACACCAAAGTATATAAGATCCAAAGGAGAACACCTCTTCCCATACCAAGTCAACTTCCTCTTTTGTTTTGCTAGTCCCAATGGCGGCTCAAGCATGTAACAAAAATGATAACTTGTGGCATCCACCTTACAGCAAATCTTACACCAAAATGTGATTAAAGTGTCGAAATAATACACAATCCTATGGAGGATTACTTGCCATTTAAACTACTATATAAAGGGAGCCTTGAACACTTGAAAACTTGCGCCATCCAACACTCACAATTCTCATTCTTGAACCTCAATATTCTCGGCTCCAAGGGATCCCAACCGAAGACAAAGAAGGCCAAGAGAAGGATCTAGGATCTAGCACCTAACCTATCTCACATTTGCTTCAAGAAGGTAAGTCTTTCAATCATTCTATCCTTTGGAAACCTCACACCCATCGGCCTAAAGCTCTACACCCGATCATAGACTTTTAACCATGAATCGGTCCTCACATACATTTCCCAAGACACAAGTATGATTCACACACAATGATTTCCACTATACTAAGATTCTACCATCAAATTCCACTCAAGTGTATTGTTAACCGGCTCTAATTAAACATTTATCACTTAATTGATGTTTTAAGGTTAGATCACGAGTAAGTAAACAACATTTTGAATCGGTTTTACAAATCAATTAGTGTTAGCACACTCTTGAAATCATTAAAGAGTCGATTTCAAGGCCTATATTATTGAATGGTTTCGGCTATCAACCCTTAACATTTGTTAAGATAAGCCGAAGCATGAGTTAGAATTATATTGGACTCAAAAGGGATATAAACACATGATAAATTAGGTATTTCCCTAAAAACCAACCACACATAACGGATTAATACTAATTTATTGCATATGACGGCATACGGGGTCCACTTTGTTTACTAAAAGAATAGTTTTACAAAAACACCGGGATTCCGTGCCCGCATAAGCCTCACAAGTACACATAAAGTAATCACGAGTACCAAAAACATGATCCATATGTATAGAA
This sequence comes from Ambrosia trifida, assembly GCA_028751855.1. NCBI lineage: Eukaryota > Viridiplantae > Streptophyta > Magnoliopsida > Asterales > Asteraceae > Ambrosia > Ambrosia trifida. The sequence goes on along the minus strand of CM054128.1, from coordinate 54,292,366 downwards.
TCCAAGTCCCTGAACGTCGGGTGAGCAATGTGTATGATGACAAGGCCAAACAACTCATTATGTCTATAATGATCATAGGGTATCATTTGCCAAGACAATAGCCATTTCATTTCACCAGACCATACGTGACACTATCAGGTGAGTTTCTATGGCCCCGTTTTACTATTTTACATTTTTGGGGAAACACATGCATCAATACTTGTGTCATTTTCAAGTGTATGTACATTCTATCATGACTACCATGTGGAACATGAGACATTTTGGTTCATGAGCTCACTAGTCCTCGTACAACGTTTACTGTAACCATTAGCTATACATTTAGCCATGGAACACTTTAATAGATCTATTGGGTTGACACCCCCACTCTTGGTTAGTCGCTCTTACCGGTTACATGCAAAAGAGCGTTAGTATTCTACTATACATACATTGTCTTTAGTGTACAATGTGTGAGGCACAACAGTCAGGAGGTTTGGTTACGGGACTCATGGTTCTCATAGAAATCATTCGCTTAGCTAGCTTATAATTGGTCATACACGAATTACACGTTGGTTTTACTATGCATTCAAAACCCATAGACTCACCAACATTATTGTTGACAAAACTCGTTATGCATGTTTTTCTAGTAACTAATGGAGGGCCACCGAGGATTGAGGGAAGGGTTCGAGCATTCACCCCGTGGTATCACTTTGATGGCTTTTGTCGGTTTCAAGATGTTATGTTTTCAATTTCCATAAAACAATGTCTCTTATGTTATCACTATGGTATCATTTTCAATAAATTAATGACAATTTCCATCACTTATGGTGGTACTATTTGAATAAATGTGTATTGCTTGAACCTTGTGCTTGAAAACCTTTCAGTCATTGAATCCCTGGGTTTTTGCCTTGGCGGGGTGTGACAATGCTTCCCACACCACACCTGTCATCCCAATCCCAACGAACCCCACCGATGCCTTGACTATCCCGGAATGGTATTCTACCATGACCACTGAGTTTAATGCATTAGTTAGAAATGGCACTTGGGAATTGGTACCTAGACAGCCTGATATGAATGTTATTAGAAGTTTGTGGCTATTTAAACATAAATACAGATCGGATGGCTCATTGGAGCGTTACAAAGCCCGGTTAGTTTGTGATGGGCGATTACAACAGGTTGGGATAGACTGCGGGGAAACATTCAGTCCGGTTGTTATACCCGCTTCTATTCGTATAGTACTCTCTATTTCTCTATTTAAGCGTTGGTCGGTGCACCAACTAGACGTCACCAATGCATTTCTTCATGGGAACTTCCATGAAACAGTGTACATGTACCAGCCTATGGGGTTTTGTGACAAACAATTTCCCGATCACGTTTGCTCACTTAAGAAATCTTTATACGGCATCAAGCAAGCTCCTAGGACTTGGTACCAGCGGTTCACTAACTTTGTATTGTCTATTGGTTTTCAACACACCAAAAGTGACACTTCTCTCTTCACCTTTCATCAGGGTCCCCACACAGCTTATCTTTACTATATTTTGACGACATTCTCCTTGTTACTTCGTCAGATAAGCTTCGCCACTCTCTCATGGCCAGGTTAGCAGCAGAATTTGCCATGAAAGATTTGGGACCACTCCGCTACTTTCTTGGTATTTTAGTCTCTCGGGACAAAGACACCATGTTTCTATCTCAGCGTTCATAGGCAACAGAGATCATTGCTCGTGCCGGAATGCAGTCTTGCAATCCGGTAGCCACTCCCGTAGACACCAATAGTAAGCTTAGAGCTACGGTAAGTGACCTATTTCATGACCCCACATTTTACCGCAGCCTTGCGGGTGCTCTACAATACCTCACCTTTACTTGTCCTGATATCTCGTACGCCGTACAAGAGGTTTGTATGCATATGCACTCCCCTAGAGTCGATCATTGGAACGCTCTCAAACGCATTATCAGATACATAAAGGGTACTTCCGATTTTGGCTTATCACTTAATGGTTCTACAACCCAATCGCTAGTTTCTTACACTGACGCTAATTGGGCTGGCTGCCCTGACATGAGGCGTTCCACCAGGGACAATCTTATCTCATGGTCGTCTAAATGACAGACTACTATTTCACGATCTAGCGTCGAGGCAGAATACAGAGGAGTTGCCAATGTGGTGGAAGAAATTTGTTGGCTACGGAATCTCCTGCTTGAGTTACATCACCCGCTGTCCCGCGCCACTTTGGTATATTGTGACAATGTTAGTGTTATTTATTTATCGGGGAATCCTGTGCAACATCAGCGGACGAAGCACATCGAGTTGGACATACACTTTGTTCGAGAGCAGGTTCAAAGGGGTCAAGTTTGGGTCCTACATGTTCCATCCAGATATCAGGTTGTGGATATATTCACGAAAGGCTTACCACGCATTCTCTTTGAAGATTTCAGGGACAGCCTCAGCATTCGCTCCCCTCCCGCTTCGACTGAAGGGGTTGTAATAGCATTATAATTATAGTATGATTTGTATTTATATTTGTAACATTATCTCTATCCATATATAGAGATCACATTGTAAATTATTATAAATACACATTAATGAATGGAGAAGGGCAAGGAGCCTATTCTATCAAAAATAATCAAGGATAATTTATGGGGTGTTTGGGATTGACTATTCAAAATAGATTATGCGTTTTAGAAAAGCAAGGGTGGAGCTGCTTATAGATTATTGCGTTTTGGTAGCCTAAAAAACTGATTATCTGCGTTTTCAAAACACAATCCAAACACTAAAAACTGATCATCTGCGTTTTAAAAACGCAATAATCTAAAAATCAAATTCAAAACGCAATCCCAAACACCCTCTTACTATATGTTAGTTGAAAAACTACTAATGGATTTTGTATGCTTGGTGACTAGTGATGATTTTAGTGAGGTTAACCTTAACTAATTATTAAAAAATATTTGTTGATTATAAATGCAAACTTGTATATGTATATATGTAAATATTTAGATTGTAAACTTATAATTATTGTAGATGCACGAAAGTGCGACTAATGCTGTTAAATTGCGAATTTAAAGTTGTTTTGTTGATTGTCGAATGGTCAAAGGTGAAAAAGGATGGTCGAAGGTAGAAGTAAACGGTCGAAGGAGAAACTGGGAGGTCGAAGGAAGATTTGTATATATGTATGTCCAGATTCGCCCTATATGAACGGTCGAACCTGCACATTCGACCAAGCTATTTGGGCGAATGTGCAGGTCTATATAAGGTAATCGCATTTTTGAATGTTGAACTTTTGGTCATTTGTTTTCCCTCCCAGTGTGTGTTTCTCCCTAGGGTTTTTATTGAGTCTGTAATCAAGCTTAATCATTATAAACAACATTTTGAAGTGTAATTGATTATCTTATTGAATGAAATGAATATGTTTATGGTGATTTCTGTGTTTTGCTAGTTTTATTATCATTTTGTGATCAATTCAGGGATTCCGCACCTGAATTGAACTTGTTTGATCATTATCTTTGTTGATTAGCCGATCCTACGCGCATACAAAGTGGTATCAGAGCCATTTGGATCAAACAACCACAAATTGATAATATTACAGCTGATTTGGACCCAATTTTGATCAAAACTTTCTGTTTTTCATTGAACAACTAAATTTGGTGTTAAATTGATTGATTTGAACTTGTTTTCATGGATAAAATTCAAAATTCTCTTTGTTAAACTTGTTCCAAATCCAATCCGAAGCAAAACCTGCATAAGATCATCAAAATTCATCAACTTTTGAAAAATTTTGATCAAAATAACTGATTTTCAAAGTATAACCATTTTTCAAAATGAAAGGGTCGAACCTAGGGAGATTTGGTCGAGAGTGGAACTTTTAGGTCGAAGCAAGGACTTTTTGGTCGAACGTGGAGTTATTTTTGGTCAAACCTAGAAAGTTTTAGTGTGTTGTTGTTCATTCGACCTTAATTAGTACATTCGACCAATCAGGTGGTCGAGCGTGGGTTTAAACGGTCGAAAGTGGACTGAGTTTGTTATTTTCTACATTCGAACCTTGTCAAACGGTCGAACCTGGACTAATTTGTACATTCGACCACGCGATTCTTCAAAAGGGTCGAACGTAGAAACTGTTGTAAAATTTTTCTAATCATTTCGTGTTTTATCTTTTTCAGAATGATATGTGGAACTTTCCTACAACACCACGATCTAATACAACACCACAACAGTAGACAACCATGGATCCTTGGTCGATAGCTGCTCAAAAGTCTAGTCAACCATCCCAACCGATTAACTATATGGCGATGACTAGTTCTATGCCCCCAACAAGTTGCACAACCACAACCTATGACTGATTACTGGGGAGTTTCAGCAGCGGCGGTACACTCTCAGACTACCAACGCGATTTCGACACTTATTCATGACTTATCTTCGGGTAGTGGAAGCCATCCACCAAAGTTGATGGAAATGGTAGACTACAACACATGGAAGACCAAGTTCAAGATTCATCTTTAGGGAATGGGATTAGAAGGAATGGAAGCTTGGCAAATAATTGCAAAAGGTTATGTTGCTCCGATTTTGAAGAACACGGGTAAGCCGATTCCATTAGAGAGTCTTGCTAAGGATGAGAAAAAGAAGTTTGCGGTGGAAAAGAAGGCGTTTTCCCAACTATCCCAAGCCATTAACACTGATCCCTTACATCAGTTTGGGTCATGCACCACTTCTAAACAATTGTGGGACATGTTAAGGAATCGTCATGATGGGGATGAGAAGACGAGGAAGTTAAGAATGGAAGAGTTAAGAAAAGAGTTTGAGAACTTCAGCTATATGGGAAATGAGACACTGAAGGAGTTGATTCCGAGGTAGTGTCACTTATTGACTGAGCTTTCAAGCTATGAGATTAACATACCGATGTCTGAGCTGGTGGACAAGTTCGCTGCTGCATTGCCACCATACTAGAATCAACACATCGAGGTACTCAAGGAAAAGGATGCGTACCAATACTGGACCATCAATGAGTTTATCCAGAAGCTAGAAAACAAAGAGATAGAAGAAAAGAGGAAGGCAAAAAGAGCTCAAGTTCCTCAGAATCCAGAGCTATACCATGGTGGTACAGCTTCATCTCTAGCTAGTTCAAGTTCAAGTACTACTGTTGCTCCACACATTGCTTGTGTTTCAAACCATGTTGAACCACCCAAAGCCCCCATAAATTACCTTGCTCAAACTTCATCTTATACCCCACCATCATACCCTACTACTACTTACATCCCACCATTTTCACCAATGCAACAAGCTGCTTGTTATTCTGCAAGTCTAAACCAACCTCAACAACAATCCTATATTCCTCAAATGAATCAAACCCAAATGAATCAAAGTCAACCTAATCAGAGTTCAATTCTGTTGGAGACTTCGAACTTGAACAATGTTACTGTTGAGATTGCACAGCAACATGTAGCATTGGTTTCTGCTATGATCGCTTCTTATAACAGATTGGTTGCTAGTCAAATTGGTAACAACAATCTAACCAGTGAAGACTATGCACAAATTGATAAGGATTAATTACATATATCCCCCTATTTTCAACTATAATTACATATATACCCAACCCAAAATTTAAATTACATATATCACCCTACAAAACTTCATAAATTACATATATACACATTTTATTAAAAATGCATAGGAAAATAACTATTTTACCCCAATTCTTTTACTAAACTATATTCACGATAAGTCATACAACACATTCTTTGCATCCTACAACTTATATCCCATACGATCTTTCCAACTTAGTAAGTTATGATTTCATCGAAACGGGTGTTCTAACACTCTTACATAATCATTACTAAGCCCTCGTATCATTACATTCATCATAACATGTAATGATATGAGGTGCTTAATAATAGAATGTGTATATTTGATATTTTTAGTTTTTGGGAAGGGGAAATACGTAAATAATTTTTTTGACTTGGGTATATATGTAATTTATGAAGTTTGGGAAGGGGAAATATGTAAATAAAATTTTGACTTGGGTATATATGTAATTTATGAAGTTTGGAGGGGGGTATATGTAATTGCCCCAATTGATAAAGAAGAGATGGAGCTCATTGATATCCAGTGGGCATTTGCTAGCATTATGAGGAGAGCAACAGAATTCATTGAGAAGATGGGCAGAACTGATCTTTCTACTTCTCCAAACACCACATATGGCTTCAACAAAGCCAAAGTGACATTTTTAATTGTGGTGGGAAAGGTCACTTCAAGAGGGAATTTACACAGCCAGCACAGCAGGGGAACAGGAATCCTTTTAACACCAACTACCAGAACCGTCAATCACAAAATCAGGTATCTTATCAAAGTCCTAACATTTCAAGCTTTCAACCACAAAATACCTACCAAAACAGCCAAAACACCTCACAAAACAATACGGTTAGACAAACCACTATACAAAACCAGAACCAAAACCAAACACAACAAAATCCAAACCGAACAATCATTCCTATTTCTACACCAAACACTCAAACCCAATCAGATAACCATAACCAGGCCTTGGTGATACAGAAAGATGAGGGATTTGATTGGACGGGTATGCAGTTGGGTGTAGAGGAGATTACCACTGGTAATGTGGCGTGTGTTGCCCAGAAAATGGATTTGGATGAGCCGGTATTTGTTGAAGAAGAGTTGGTGACTGAGAAGATGTCTGAGGTGAAAATTGAGGAGTTGAGTGAAGAAAGTGAAGTTTGTGATGAGAAGAAGTCGGGTTTGATTCTTGACTCTGTTACTGATGTGCCAGAACAGTATGATTCAGCTTATTCTGATATGGAGAGCGATTCTGATTCTGAAACTAGTGTTAACTCACTAGATGATGATATCGATCAACTTCTTGCTGAAGCTGATTTTCTGATGACACGCAAATCGTGCATGGTGGATGATGCTTGTAACATTTCGCATTTAATCCTATGTACGTTACGATTATTATTAATAAAACGTCGAATTTCATCACTTATCGTCCTTTTAAAAATATTTCGTGACGCATTTGGACCCCTTGTACCATACTATATACATATTATATCAATATATTATTGTTAAAATTGTCAAAAAAAAAAATAATGGCATGGGCCGGGGTTCGAACCCGAGCCCATGGCAGGTTCAATCAAACACACACCACAACATAACCAGCTGGTCTACAGCTTCACTTGGTATAACACTGAATTATAATATATATATATATATATATATATATATATATAACAATTATCAGTGCAGTTAACTATTGAGAAGTCAACCTGCGAGCAATCTTCCATAATTAGATCACCAATCCGTGTTTATAATCCATCTAAGACATAATTACTGATTGAGGAGGATGAGTCGCGTCCATTACACGCTAATTAGCTTATATCACTTTCCAATTACATACCAATCACGCGTCAATGTTTAAACGCGAGTCAACCATTACCCAATTTAAACCCACAAGCCTTCCACTATAAATTGAACACCTCATAGCAAGCTAAACTCGCCGATATACCTCTCCACATCTTCAATTTCTGCTAAAAAAACATCCTTTCAAGCTTCTTTGCTCGTGTGTTGACTTTTCTGTTTGACCGATCAAATCACACGAAAACGAATTGTAAGTTCTAATGTTCTTACATGGTTTTGTTCATAGGCATTCATACAACAATAACCCTATGTTTAATCGGGTTATTGTTGTTTGAATCTGATTATTGCATATACTAGGGTTCGAACGATTTTGTTTTGGGGAAGAAACTTCTGCAGACATTGTGTTTTAATTAAAACAGAGGCAAGACAAACACAACCACTGATCTAGATCAAGTGGTTGTGTCTGTCTGTTTGTATACAAGGGGATGCGGGTTCGAGTCCCGTATCCCACAACCTTTTTCCTTCCTTTTAAAGTAATTACATATTTGCTTCAAGTATAGCCTTATAATTAATTTTAAACCTAGTTTATTCGTTCTCAGGGTCCAGCCCAGTTGGTGGCTCGGCTTGTGATAAAACCCCACCCGGTCTCTGACCCGGGTTCGAGCCTTGGCAAACACAACTCTTTTATAAAAAAAAAAAAAAAAAAAAAAAAAAAAAAAAAAAAAACCTTTACTTTTATATATTCTCTATTATTTTTTAAAAAATGGTTTTAAAATACTAAAACTTCTTTATAAATTCTACAAAAAATTATTATATGTTATTCTAATAGAAAAGTTCAACATACAATTTTTAGTTTTCCAAAAATTATTTATTTATTATATATAATAAATATTTCAAGTTTATCCTATTATAATTATAAAATTCTATAAAAATATCAAAACGATTATATAAATTTCCACAAAAATTAATCTGAGTTTGTAAAACATTAAACATTCCAGGAATGATTTTTATTTCTGAAAAATCATTTATTTAATATTTTAATTGATTTTTGATTATTTTAATCATAAATAAATCATAATAAATTCATTTTTCAATATTTTTAAACCAAAATTTTATATAAATTATTTCTGTCCATTTAGAACAGAAATACAAATTTTAATTTAAAAATTCTTTAATTTTAATATTTTTAGATATTAAAGTTATATTTTGACAAATTGAAATAAATAGATTAAATATTCTATTTTTTTAAGAAAATAATTTTATAAAAATTATTTTCATACTTAAAACTTTATATTGTGACCATCTTTAATCTAAAGTTTACAAAAAGACTTTTGATTATTTATTTATCGAATTTCTTTTATTTATTAAACGATTCAATTGATAATCAAACGAATACTTATCCCCAATTCGAAACCCTAGAAAATACTTGTAGACTAAAAAGACTTAGACTTATTTGTTACCTTATACATAGGGTAATACTTGGCAACTTTGGGCTACACATATTCTATTTCCCGAGACTTAATACTTTGCTAAGGTGAGTTTACGTAACCATGTTTATGCAATTCTTTATACTTGCAACATTATACTTAAGCAATTCTACATACATGTCTAGTTGTAAACTTTAATGCCTCATGACTTAGACAACTACTGTTAGACTTAAACTTCAACTTACATAATGATTAGCTATGGCCAAGCCGGCGATACTCAATAATAGATCTATTGGATTGACAATCCCACCTAGATTCGTTGACCATCTTTTATGGGGAGCGCGGGTGATTGTTATCGTTCCAACGTGATATTAAGGTGAACCGTGGATGACGGGATGGACCTAAACTTGTCGGAGTTTGATTATGTGCATACTACACTTCATGTTTATTCATGTAGACTTAAACTTACGATAGACATATGAATTGCTAAACTTTTATTCTTAAACTTAATTGCTTGACATGGCTTATGTATTCTCACCAACTTCTAGTTGACCCCCCCCCCCCCAATTTTTACAACTCAACAGGAAATAATGATGCATGAAGTCTAGAGCTAGCATGAGGAGACAATTTGAAGTTTATGCTTTGTTTGGCTTTTTGCTGTATTAGAATTTCATTCAAGACTTGTTATGTATTTTCAATTTTGGATATTTTACTTTAAATATATTTCAATTAAAACTTGAATACCATGTGCTACTGTATACTCATTCTTACGTGACACCTCGATGTTTCCGCCATCGGTTGGGGTGTTACAATGCTTTTACCAGGATCGATTATTCTAATTTTTTTGCTGGAAAAGAAGCACACTTTGCACTGATGGAGATGACAGAGCCTCCAAAGCAGGTAAGTTCTGAATCTAATCTTGATATGAATAGTGAGAAGTATTGTGGTGCATGCAATAGATTGACAGAGGACAATAAGCAACTCAGGGTTCAGCTTGACAGTGCTAAGATGAACTGTCAATCGTATCAGAAAGAAGCACGAGAATTTAATAGAGTGCTTGATGGTTACAAGAAAGACATTTCAGAACTTAAAAAGACTTTATCTTTGAAACAATTAGCCATTAACAACTATATCAATGATTTGGAAAATACAAAACTTGAAATGGCTACCATCAAGTGCTTTGCAGAAAAGGTCAACAAGAAACATGAAAGTTATAAGCACATTGCATATGTTGTTGATCATATCATTGAGGAGCCTTCACAGTCTAGTAGTGCAAACTACAAGGCCGTCCCATCTCTAGTGTTATTCGAAAATCATACCTTGCATTCAATAACACCGGAGAGCTCAGTTAAATCTGACTCGACATCGGATGATGAGTCAAACACCTCCAGTGTGGGAGACCCAAATTCTGATGTTCGACCAATTTTGGGACTAAATAATGAAGGTGTGATTGCTGTAACTGATGATTCCGACTCTGAGGATGACAAATCTGAGAAGGTGTGTGATATTCCTGCTGAAAATCACATAATTACAAATGAACCTGTGTCACCATCTCAGATTGTGCATCCCATGGCTAACGCTCATCGAGCGAATCAATCAGTTAAGCCTATTGAGAAGAATGATCAATGTGATAAACCCGTCAAAATTTTCTATCGGAAGATTGGATCTGATAAGATAATTTCTGACGAGAAATATCCAATCAAATTTGCCAACTACTCCAAGATTGAGAAAATTTGGCAGGAGAGTACCATTTGGTTCCCAAAGCATGAGCGAACAAATGATGTACCTCCGGAGGTTTTAGAGAGAATTTATTTGGATATTCCAAAAGAACCAAAGGTTCATGTCACAGAATTTATCAAGCCAAAAGATAAGGCTAACAGTTTTCTTGAGCCGACTTACTCCAAGGATCCAGCTCTTGAGAGTCTTAGAAGGAAGTGTGTGGAGGATCAATATCCTATCACTACATATGCTAAGTTGAATGCCAAGAACAACTTCGAGGAATACCGTGCGTGTTACAAATGCGGGGAGAGAGGGAAATTACTTGCTCACTGCCCGCATGTTAGGCCCAAAAGGCATGAGGTGGAAGTGAAGCAAAATCATCAAAGTCCAGTCGATAATCAATGTTATCCACAACGACGATTTGTCCCTCAACAAGCACCTGTTTACAATCAAGATCGTTTTTATCAAAGAAGGGATAATTGTCAGATAACATATGACCGTCGTAACTGGATAGCCATTGAAAAATAGGTTAAGAAACCTGTGGTGAACACAACTGTTGACAAGAAAAAGGTTCCTGTAAAACCTGTAGTCAAACCAACAATTGGATCTGTCTCTGTTAAATCAGAGAAGGTAACCAAGAAAGTTTCCTTTAAGGACAAAGTAAAGAAACCAGTTGAGACCCCAAAATCTCAAATTCGGATCTTGAAACGTTCGGAACAGTATTGGTCACCAAAGGGTTCTCAAGGTGCTTTCATCTTCACAAGAGAATGTGAAATTTGAAACTGAAAAAGATATAATTGATCAGAAAAAGATCAATTCAAATCAAACTGTTTGTGAGAAAGATTCTTTGAAACTCAAAGTTCAAAGACCCAAGACCAAGCAGGCTTGGGTCCCCCAAAAAATCTAATCTTTTACTTGATATGTGCAGGGAGCTTCAGCTGGCCCTGTGAGCAGTCTTTGGATTGTTGACAGTGGAGCTTCTGGTCACATGACAGGGGATTTATCGCTACTGTTTGACATCAGAAATATCAATGGAGGATATGTAGCGTTTTCCGGGAATAAAGTTGGATACATAACCATGGAGGGTAGTGTAAGTAATGGGATAGTGAGTTTTGAGAAGAATTCATACGTAAAGCAAATCGATTATAATCTGCTCAGTGTCAGTCAGATATGTGATAAGCAGTTTTCGGTATTCTTTGATGACAAATCTTGCTATATACTCAAGCCAGGATTCGTTCTACCAAAAGAGTGGGTTTTGCTAAAAGCACTGAGAGTGAACAATCTGTATATTCTCGACATGTCAAAAGCAATGACAACCCAAGGCCAAGTCACGTGTTTTCTCTCCAAGGCTACTGAAAAAGAATCAATCATGTGGCATAGGAGGATGGGACACATTCACCTTAGAAAGATGAATCATTTGGTGAAGAACGAACTTGTCACAGGCGTGAATGTTAAACATTTTCATTTGAATGACAAGTGTGTGAGTTGCAAGAAAGGAAAGCAGCACAAGCAATCCCATAAGCCAAAGAAAGTCAATTCAGTTGAACTACCACTTAAGCGTTTGCACATGGATCTGTTCGGACCGGTCAAGCGTAAAAGTCATGCTTGTGAATTGTACTGTCTTGTGGGTACAGATGACTATTCCAGATTTTTATGGGTTATGTACTTGCATCATAAGAGCGACACGTTTGATAATCTGAAAGTTCTGTTCACTCGATTGGAAAATGTCTATGGTCTGAAGATCAAGAGAATTAGGAGTGATAATGGGACGGAGTTTAAGAATGCACAGATGGAAGCTCTTTGTGAAAACAAAGGAATTCATCATGAATACAGTGCTCCGTATACCCCTCAACAGAACGGTGTCGCAGAACGCAAAAACAGGACTCTAATTGAAGCGGCAAGAACAATGCTTGCGGATTCCAATCTTCCAGTAATGTTCTGGAACGAAGCAATTTACGCAGCTTGTTATACTCTCAATCGTGTTTTAACGGTGAAGAAGTTTGGCAAAACTTCTTATGAGTTGTTGAATCGACGAAAGCCGAACTTAGAGTATCTAGAACCGTTTGGAGCCCCGTGTACTATGCTTAATTCATCTGAGAAGTTCGCACCAAAGGCTGAACAAGGATTCTTTGTTGGATATGCAACCCCGCTCAAACGGGTATTCAACAAACGAACTCGTCAGGTCGAGGAGTGAGCTAACGTTGAAGTTCAAAGGTATACTCAGAATGTACAGGGTAGCGGTCCAGACTAGATGTTTGATTACAAGGATTTCTTTGAATCATTCAATCTAGATAGCTTTGTTGAAGAGGCTGTATTACGATTATATTACGAGGTCGAAAACGAAGTGACATCACCGTTGGTGCGTCCGATCACTGTAAACCCTCAAACAGCTTCTAATGATACCAACGCTCCTGCAGCTGAAGAAGAGGTATTTCAGAAAGCTTCCACAACTCTTAATTCATAAGAATCTGAAGATGACGATGATGTTACAAGTGAAGCTGTTCCAGATATTGCAACAGAGACTCCTCCAGTGAACCCAAATCCAAATGGTGCTTCATCATCAAACTTGGGTAATGATCTGGATTCGACAGAGAATTTTACTACTCAGGCGGGAGTTCAAGTACCTGATTATCCGGAATCTCGGATACATCGGATTCACCCGCTCGAGCAGGTTATTGGTGATCATGGTAGCAGTGTGATGACAAGAGGTCAACTGAGGAATACAAACTCACCAGAAAACCTTGGCGCTCTTGCTTTATATGCCAAAAATCAAAAATCAGGTTTTCAAAATGACTGGTCTTTTGCTTGTTATGTTTCGCAGGTTGAGCCGCGAACATACAAGGACGCTCTTTTGGAAGACGCTTGGGTAGAGGCTATGCAGGCGGAGTTATTACAGTTCCAGAAACTTGGAGTGTGGATACTGACAGATTTACCTCCAGGACGGAAAAAGATAGGAACAAAATGGGTGTTCAAGTGTAAGAAAGATGACAGAGGAGTGATTGTTAGGAACAAAGCTCGATTGGTCGTACAAGGCTTTCATCAAGTTGAAGGAATAGATTATAACGAGATTTATGCACCAGTTGCACGCTTAGAAGCTATTCGCATGTTTCTGGCGTTTGCATCTTATAAGAAATTCAAGGTGTATCAAATAGATGTTAAAAGCGCGTTTCTTTATGGTGTGGTTAAGGAAGAAGTTTACGTTGGTCAACCACCAGGCTTTAAGGATCCTATTCACCAAAAAAAAGGTCTACGTTCTAAAAAAAACTCTCTACGGGTTGCACCAGGCTCCAAGGCAATGGTATGAGGAGCTGAGCACGTATCTTCTGACCAAAGGATTTAAGCGAGGTTTGGTAGATTGCACACTGTTCACAAAACGAACAGGAGATGACTTGCTTCTAGTGCAGATTTATGTTGATGACATTATTTTTGGTTCTACTAACGAACTTCTGTGCAGAGAATTTGAACGTGTTATGCAGGAAAAGTTCGAAATGAGTGCGATGGGAGAGATGCAGTTTTTCCTAGGCTTGCAGGTGGAACAAAGACCAACGAGGATCTTCATTCACCAGACGAAATATGTTTCTGAAGTCCTGAGCCGATTCCAGAAGGATGATTCAAAGCCGATGGATACCCCGATACAACCTAATCACGGGATTGGTGTTGACGCTTAGGGGGAGCTAACTGATCCTTTCACATACAGAGAAATCGTCGGATCTCTGATGTACCTCACTGCCTCCAGACCAGATATAATGTTTGCCACATGTCTCTGTGCACGTTATCAATCGAAGCCGAAACAGAGTCATCTTGCAGCTGTCAAACGTATCCTTAGATATCTGAAGGGTTGTCCGTCGAGAGGACTACGGTACCCTAATGATGATAATTTTAACCTAATCGCTTTTAGTGATGCAGATTGGGGTGGTTGTGACAAAGACAGCAAATCCACAACGGTTGGATGCCAGTTTATGGGGAGCAAGCTCGTGACATGGCAATGCAAGAAACAAACTGCAGTCGCCTTATCCACATGTGAAGCAGAATACGTCTCAGCATCAAGCTGCTGCTCACAAGTTCTCTGGATACAACAACAGATAGTGGACTACGGTTTGCAATTTCTTAAAACCCCTATTTACTGTGATAATGAGGCCGCAATTGCATTAACAAAAGATTTAGTAAATCACTCAAAAGCTAAACATATTCGGATCAAATATCATTTTGTCCGTGAGTGTTATGCAAAAGAGTTGATCGATATGGTCAAAATCCACACTGACTATCAACGTGCAGATCTTTTTACCAAAGCTTTTGATAAATCAAGATTTGAATATCTTTTAAAAGCTAACGGTATAAAAGAAAAACAAGACTGGTCACCACCTCAGTTTAATGTTTTTTAATTTCAGGTTTTTATTGTTTTCAGAAAATTACAAAAATCCAAAATTATGTTTTACATTTTTAGGTAGAGTTTAAATTCAGAAAAACCAAAAACATTGAAAAAGTCAAAAACCAATAAAAATTAGAAAAACCCAAAATGATTTCCAGGAGAAAAAGGGTAAATGATAGTACATCAGTGGGATCTGACACATGCTAAAGAAGTGTAATGCAATATAACGCGTGTGTTTTGAGTCTGTGTGATGTATTGATAGGCTTCGTAGACCTATTACTGCGTGCCTGATACATACATATCAAACGAATTGTTATGTGGATGAACTCCTCATGGGCATATGGTCTTAGTACCGTAATTTCGTTTGATAGGGTATTTGTACAAAATTCGAAGGTTTCGGGTCGTTATGTTATTAGTTATCTGGGGATAGCCTCTCTGATCTTCTGCTGTAAGTCATTACGGACCTAGATCAGATAGGGTGTCTTTATAAAGGAGCTGTAAAGCCAAATCCTAAAGTTACCGAATTGAGTAACTTTCAATGTATGACGATAATCAAAGATTATCTAATGCATCGTATCCAATCATTGATGCAAATCATGATTGATACCAGCCCTCAACCTGGTAGAGTGCACAAGTTACTTTGTAGCATTGAGTTGCTGACCTGTACACCTCTGTGCCTCATACCCTATAAATTACAGATGACGAAAGCATAATCACGCGTTACAATTTGTCTTTGTGCATTTACTTCTTGATACGGGAGTGTCGTGTGTGTAGGAACCACAGACAATTGAGTTTATACTATAAATAATCGTATCAGTCTAAAGCACTGCACAACAGTCTGCATGTGAGTTTATGTGGATCACAATATCAGCAGTTGCCAGATCACAAATTGTCTTTAATGATAATAAATCAAAAGATCAACGGTGTGATCAGATTTCTCAATAACTGATATGATCCCTTTACCGGAAATCACAAAACATTTAATGTTTTATCTTTACATTTCTGCATTTTACATTTCTCGTCAAATATACAAAACTCAAAAAGATTTTAGGTGTGTTTTAACAAA
The DNA here is from genome assembly GCA_028751855.1 of Ambrosia trifida. NCBI lineage: Eukaryota > Viridiplantae > Streptophyta > Magnoliopsida > Asterales > Asteraceae > Ambrosia > Ambrosia trifida. The sequence continues at coordinate 54,276,458 of CM054128.1, read as the reverse complement.
AAAATTTAGAAAATCCAAAAGATTTTATATTTCTATCTTATTTTTTATAACTGATGGTGGTTGATGGTGATTTTCTAAAGCTTGAAGGACTATTTGAGTTTTGTCATTTTAACATGAGAAATAATGAATGTCGGATGCTTAAAAGTTGAGAAAAATTTTGAACGGGACTCGTTTTTGAGATTTGGTAAAAACTTTAAAAATTCCAATTTTCATTCGCCCCTTCGTTGGGTCGAAGGTGGAATTTTTCCTGCTCGTTCGAACCTTTCAAACGGTCGAATGTGAGTGTTCATGTGTTATTTTCACATTCGAACCATTTGTCTACATTCGAACCTTTAAATAGGGTCGAAGGTGGACAAATTTTCACATTCGCCCTAGTCGTTTGGTCGAATGTGGAGCCTATATATACCTGATCTGCACATTCGACCCCATATTAAAAATATTTTAAATTTATGTGATAAAGTGATCTTGTTGCTCGTGATTTAAAAATCTGATCATTGTGTTCGTTGTTTCTTATTGAGCATTTTGAATCATCATTTGCAGGTATTCATCCACAAACAAAGTCACAATCATTGAATTTGTGCTTGAACCCTAAACAGAATCAAAACATGATTTCTAACCATTTATTGTTAAAATTGATGTTAAGGTTTCATTGTTTAAGTATTTTAGGGGGAGAATAAACAAAAATCAAGGTTTAAAACTTAACAGATTGGATTATTGATTGATTAAAAATGTCGAACCCTAGAATTTAAGTGAAAACACATAAACAATGAATAATAATCAAAATTGATGATTGGAAAATGTTAATCGGCCATATTAGATGGTATTCAAATCAAAATGGCATGTTAAAAGGATCCAAATCAAAATCTGCAATTTGAAGAAGATGAACAGTCTTCTTTCGCCCAATTTTAAACGGTCGAACATGGCTTTTGGTCAAATGAAAATGTTCAAACGGTCGAAAGTGGAACTATTTGGTCGAATGTACAATTTTAATCACTGATTTTCACATTCGAACCTTTGATTCCACATTCGAACCTCTATTTTCACATTCGTACCTTCGAATGGTCGAATGTAGAATTTCAAATTCAAAAATTTCAAGTTTTGGTTATTTTGTCCGTTTTTAACGTGTTTTCTTGATTTGTTTTGTAGTCTAATCATGTCTAAACAGGAAAGTACTGATGTTCCCGCTGGATCTTCAGAAAAGGCAGCTGGAAAAGAACAGATTGAAGAATTACCATTTGAAGCAGCACACAATTGCTGTGCGTTTATGGGAGATCTGAAGAAACATACTGAATTCGCCGGTATTGTTGATTTCTTAAAGAGAAGTCGTGTGATAGTTGCCCTTGCTACTCCTGCCATCATATACAAAGATCATCAACAAGAATTCTGGAAAAATGCCAGAATGGATTACTGGAACAATGAATCTGCTGTTGTAAGTACGATTCAGGGGGAGTTCGTGATTATTTCTGAAGATGATATCAGAGAGGCACTGAAGCTGCAGGATAAGAAGACAGATCCGAGAGTTCTTTCATGGATTGAACAGAGAAAGTGTTTCCTACGTATGAAGTACAATGGACCGATTACTGATGGTTCATTACACAAAGGAAAGCTTTGCCCGCAGTTCAAGTATCTCGCTCACGTTATGCTACATGTGTTTGGATCAGTGAGTGGAGGGTATGATGTTATGAGAAAGAGTATTAGCTCTTTGATGGTTGCCCTAATCTTGAACAAGCCTTTCAATGTATCTGGTATGATACTTGAACACATGCTGGAACCACTCAGAGGTTTGAAGAACAATAAATTTTTGCTATATCCGAGATTCCTGCAGATGATATTTGATGAGAAGTACAAGAACTTGAGAAGAGATCCTACTCAGATTGTCGTACAGGATCACATAAATCTGAACACGCTTGTTAGAATGAAAGGTTATAAAGGCATGCCGATGAATGAAAGACCACCACACAAGAATCTGTTTGATCATCTGATTAATCCATGATATCAAGATCCAGGAAAGGATAAAGCTAGACATGATAACAGTGATTCTGATGAAGATAATCCTTTATGTCCTGTTGATCCTGATGCTAAGAGAAAGCGGCAAGTAGTGAATGTCGGCGCAAAGAGTGGGAAAGGGAAAGAGAAACAAGATGATGTAGAACCACCACAGAATAAAGTTTCTAGGAGAAAAAAGAGTGTAGCCAAAAAGGGTTTACATTTGGTTGATGAAGTGTCTGTTGATTCTGAAGAGACACGGGTAGATGAAAGATGGGATTCGGATAATGAGACTGTTAAGAGCACCACGCCCAAGGCCACTGTGGCTGGTGAGTCTGAAAGTCTTAACAAGTCTGTAGAAGAGCAGAGGACAAAAAGTCTAATTGCATTGGATGAGATTGATGAAGGTTTAGGTTTGGGATCCGATGATTTTGGAGGATCGCCAAAGGCTGGAGAGAAACAGAAGAAGCCGTTATACAAAAAGAAAGAAAAAGTTGTGAAGCCGATGGAGAAAAGAGCTAGAGATATTGAGAATCTGATTGCTGGAAAGAAATTGCCTACAGCATCTAGTTCTAAATCACCCATTACATCCCCAGCAGCAAAGAAACTAAAGACATCATCTGTTGCTGAGCATACTGATCTGCCAACTGATGCATTTAATGATGCTTTGGATAGAGTGTTGAAAACGCTGAAGAAAGGAAAGATTCTTGTTGCTGAAGCTTCAACACCAAAGGTTACTGTAGATGGTGATGTGATGACTGCAGTTAACCAGAAGCTTGCAGATATGATGAAGATCATAAATCAGCAACAAGTAGAGATTGAACAGTTGAGAAATAATGACAGGAAGATGTTAGATGTTGTCGAATCGTCACATGAAAATCAAGAAGCTCTGGAAGCAAAGATTAAACTACTTCAGAAAGAGAACAAGAAGTTGTTAAAACATGAGCAGAGAAACACCAGAAGGTACATTACTATGAAAGAGGAGAACAAAAAGCTGAAAGCAGACAACAAGAGTATGAATAATCTGATAAAGGATTTGTACTCTAAAGCTCCACAATTACAAGCTGGTGAAGAAGATAAAGAATGTGACGAGGAGGAAGTTGATTTTGAACCATCAGATGAAGAAGAAGAAGAAGATGATGATGATGATGAGTTGAAAGAGGATGCCGGTGATGCTCCTAAAAAAAAGAAGAAAGATGATGGTGATGGTGATGATGATGGTTCAGGAGATGATTCAGGTGAAGGTAATAGCTCTGCTAGTTTTGATAGTGATGATGATGATGATGATACTGACAAGTATAAGTGTGAGAAGAGAGGATCGGGAAAGGACACAGGAGAATCTAGTTCGAAAGCTCCTGGTGGCACTACTGACGATGATATTATCTTCTAGAACGAGAAGTTGAAAGCCTTATCTGAAGATGAAAAGAAATTATATTTCCAGATGTTGACTGATAGAGTCTGGACGATCGAGATGACTGGCAGGTTTCCAGAGATATTTGAGTCAAACGATATGCGTTTTGAGTTGGAGTATAACGATCCTGATCTAGAAGACGGAGAAGTTTCTGCAGCCATGTCAAAAGAGATATTGGAGGGACTGGAAAAACAAGTTGGTTAATCTCTGGAGGAGTTGATGAGTGAGAACCAGATACCGAATATACCTGAGAAAGAAGCAGGTAATCACTCCGATGATAGAGATGCCCCAGTGTTTGAAGAAGTGGAGATTGAGGATATTACTAGCGAGGAATATCCAGAATACTTCAAAAATGACAAAGATTCTGGATTTCCTGAATTTTCTGATGAACTGTTGAGCCAGGCTGAGAAACTTGCTCGTGAGAAGAGTAAGAAGTTTGTTGAAGAAGTGTTTTAAGATTGTCAAAAGCCAAATACTGAACAATCTGATGCTTTGAAAGAATTTTTGAGGAAGCTTAAAGAAAAAGAAGCTAACCGTCCAAAGACTGAAGTTCAAGGTAGCTTTTACAAATTCCATAACGAATTATTGAAAGGCAAAGCTCTCGGCTGGAAGTACTTGAGACAGCTTAAATGTGTCGCTATGAAATGGGAGAAAGGAATTATGTACTTTGACAGATTCCATGACATTAAGACACTACCGTACTGGGCTGTTCGAGATATCTGCAGACATGAAATGTCTGGTGCTTCAGTAAACAACCATCTTGTTGGTTACTTTGCAGATAGAATGGCTAGAGAGAGCAGGACAAAATGGGACGTGTTTACCCCACAGTATCCTAAGAGGATTGTCCATAAGAAGGAGAAGGATGATATAACGGGGATGCCCAAAGTGACTTTGAAGTATAAACCACCAAAAGTGTTGAAGCATATTCCTTTGATGCAGTTTCACAACACTTTTCAAAGGATTTTATGTGGTGGTACTATGATTGGAAGACGGCAGAAGCTATTATCGTTCTGAAGGATGGTTTGAAGGATTTTAAGAAGATTCACATCTTTGACCCTATGTGGTTGATCAATTGTTCGCACGAAGATATCATCATGCTATATTATAATCTAATTTATTGTGAAGCAAAAGACAGCGAACAAGCATCCAAAAACCAATGTGTGGTATTCTTATGCTTTGCGTGGGATGTTAATGTCGGGTGTGATTTCGACAAGAAACTGGGGAAGTTTGTAAAGATTCAAAATGTTGAAAAGAAGAAGTCTAAACAAACTCATGAACCAGTGATGACAAAAGAACAAAAGGCGTTATTGCGTATCAAACTGATGAACAAGACTATGGACGAAGAGCGAAGGCTCAAGCAATTCAAGCAATAGTCGAGGGGGAGTTTGTAGATGCACGAAAGTGCGACTAATGCTGTTGAATTGCGAATTTTAAAGTTGTTTTGTTGATTGTCGAATGGTCGAAGGTGAAAAAGGATGGTCGAAGGTAGAAGTAAACGGTCGAAGGAGAAACTGGGAGGTCGAAGGAAGATTTGTATATATGTATGTCCAGATTCGCCCTATATGAACGGTCGAACCTGCACATTCGACCAAGCTATTTGGGCGAATGTGCAGGTCTATATAAGGCAATCTCATTTTTGAATGTTGAACTTTTGGTCATTTGTTTTCCCTCCCAGTGTGTGTTTCTCCCTAGGGTTTTTATTGAGTCTGTAATCAAGCTTAATCATTATAAACAACATTTTGAAGTGTAATTGATTATCTTATTGAATGAATTGAATATGTTTATGGTGATTTCTGTGTTTTGCTAGTTTTATTATCATTTTGTGATCAATTCAGGGATTCCACACCTGAATTGAACTTGTTTGATCATTATCTTTGTTGATTAGCCGATCCTACGCGCATACAATTATAGTATATATTAAAAAGCAAATGTGGTTTGTGTCTTGCAAGACACTGTAGCTAAGTGTCACATCAAATGTATTTTCTTTTTTAAATAAAAATACCACATTAACCCTACTTTAATTCTTAACTACAACTTTGCCACTATACTTCTTTCCATTCTTTATTCAAAAGAGAGCAACACACCAGTTAACGACGGATGGTTCAGGCTAATTGACGTTCTATTTAAAAGAAATCAAAGACCGTAATATAATTAGTTTCTTAAACTGAGGTCATGTGAAGTCTTTATTAAAGTGTTATAATTTAACGTTTACGGTTTACCATGGTTCTTTTAATTTTAAGGCACAAAATACACAATAACTCATTTGAAATCTTTATTAAAGTGTCATTTGAAGTCTTAAACTGAGATCATTTGAAGTCTTTAGAGATTCCAGAATAAAGGTAAACTTCCAGGTCCATGATTTAAACACAAATTAAATACGCAATAACTCATATGAAACAGGTCTTTACCGTTTTTGCGCCACACATTGTGTGCCGCCGCGTGTCACGGCGGGGGTAAAATACTAGTTGTATGTATAATGTATGTATATTTGAAGATGTTGAACATATGTAGATATAGATTATAGGAATGTAATAGTTTAGTAGGATATTAATTCGGTTAACACAATTACAAGTCAACTACTGAAGATCATCACACGAGAACAAGAGATGCAGCAGGATTACAAACAAAGAGACAGAAGGCACGCATCATGGGTCAAAAACAACTAAAATGACAGTTTTGTCCCTGTGACAAAAAACGGTTAAAAGTTGGTTATTTTGGCGCCAAACAAACCGGTGGGAAGCAACCAACAAAGCCACCCGACATGTCTCTTCCTTTGTATATATAGAACATATCATTGTCATTTGTTAGTTACTAAGATTTTATTTCCAATAACAATCCACACACACTTTGTTTGTAACTGTTCCTGTCTGAATTATTTTTAATAATATTCGATAGTTTCTTATCATATTTGTGTTTGTTGTTTGATTTATCCGCTGCAATATCGATCATTGTCCAACAATATTTAGCACTATATCATAGATATCATTGTTACCGATAGGTTATTGTTATTCATCTAATTATAATTATTTTACAAGCATGTAAAGGGGTCTCAGTTGTCATAAACAATGAATTTAACCTATGACTTAATAATTCATGGAAACCGATAACGAACTTGAATACCAAAACACACACGGCCCACCATGAATTCAACACACAACATTCTCGAACAAAAGTATCTTAGGTGACCAAGATATCGGTCTATGGATCCACGGTTGCTAAATTATTGTGGATTAGATGGTTATTAGTTAATTTGTTTTTTTTTTTTTGGGGGGTTAAGAATTCCAGATTCATCTTTCTCATAAAACAAAATATGAAAGTTACATCCTAATAGAAGGTAGACGGGCAACAAGCTGCGCCGCCACCCCTTTCTGAATTACGAACCCTACCTAGTCTACTAAAGACAAATCCTTGCCCCCCTGGAGATGCATTATTGCTGTGGACGACCCGTTGGACCCTGGTCAAGAAATGAATAGCTTCCGGCGCCAGGGAGCCAAAGGTATCAAAGGCCAAAGGGATAAAGACATGTTGGTTCTCTGCGCAAGCTTTAGCGTGTTTATCTACTTTCTTCGATTCCGCCTTTCTCGATGCTTGCCCAGCTACAAACCTTGTTTCCCTTAACCCAACCAAAGGAGATACCCCTATGAAGTCCACGCAAGCATGTTTCCCCTCTCCCAACCAAAGACAAGCAGATCTACTGGTCGCAGGGTGGATCTCCCTTCCGCAGGGTCTGTGAGAAAATTTACAGGGGCCTCCTTTTTGGTAGAAATCCCAGCTTTTCTCAGGATGTCCCACAAAATGTCCCTCACCCAGTCATGCTGGTATTTGAACCCAGGGAGCTCTTTGCAATGAATTGTGTGCTTCCCATATTTATCCATGCAAGCTTTACGGCAGATAGGGCATGTTTCATCTTCCGGATACATAGGGATCATCAACCGGTACTTGAGTATAGCCCTGTACTCCACTGCGGACATGCATTGACCCAAACCCTCAATCAATATAAAGGTTCCAGCACCTTTGTTTTGCGAAAACTAAGTCACACGACATATTGCTAATAATCTCGTGTTTTATGAACACCCAAAATCCGTTGAAATGTAATGTTATTTTGTGTGTGAACAAGTGAAGTCTAGGGAAATTAAACCAATGAATAATTACACTAAGTCCTATATTAGATTGCAGATGTATTCACAAAGGCACTGGGTGGTTAGCAGCTTCGCATATTACTTGACAAGCAGAGCTACAAAAATATTCGCTTTATCCAACTTGATGAAGGGTACAAAATCTCGTAAATTTATCTCTATATAAACCCTATATTTGGTTGCTTTCACTTCATGATATTAGCCGTAGGCGGAATATATTTATTTCCCTTTTTTTCTCTTCGGTTTAATATACGTGGTACCCCTCCATGTATTGAATATAAAAAAAATCTTTGAATGCTTAATTCAACATATATGCATGCACATGCATGACCCGCATACATAGCTCACTTACATGCTCTCAAACGCATCATGAGGTACATTAAAGGTTCAGTGAAAATGGGTCTATATATGCATAACAGCCGAGTTTCTTTTCTAGTCTCCTACATAGATGTCGATTGGGCTCGCTACCTTGATACACATTGATCTACCTTCGATCATTGTATTTATCTCGGTGATAATGTTATCTCATGGTCCTCTAAAAGGCAAACCACAATTTCCTAATCATGTTCTGAAGTAGGCTGCTGGGAGTAGCAATGCAATTTCTAAAATAGGTTGGATACGTAGCCTTTTTCTTGAGCGAGGACAACCACCTACACCAGTGGCGGATCTAGCCTAAAAGTTCAGGGATATCCCGAAAAAATCCCTACATTTATATAGTAATTTGAAAAAAAAACCAATAATAAATAAGACAAACAAGTACCTAATAGATTTGGCCTCTTCGAGTTTTTATAGCTTGAAATCGAGTCATTACTTCGTCTTCTGTTACTTTATCAAATGTTTCTCTTTCGATCGCACAAACTAGAGCATTGTACAAATACTCCTCACCCATTCGATTGCGTAAATCCGTCTTGATAAGCTTCAATTTAGAAAAACATCTTTCAACGGTTGTAGTTGCCACCGGTAAAACCAACGCTATCTTCAGTACCCGATAAACCAAAGGAAAAGTACGATCTTTTCCGGTTTCCACCATTACACGAGCAAGGTCACACATTCCATTCAATTTTTCAAATATATCATCTTCTTTTAAGGTATGATAAAATACCTTAAGATCACCTGGAAGACACCCTCTTTCTTTCGTACTAAAGTCATGCGGATACATCTCAAAAATGTCACTATCTTTGGTATGTCAAACTTCGATAACCACCCACACGGATTTAGACCCAACATATTTTCTAGCAAAGTAGTTGTTATCTCATTGAATCGGTTTCCAAATTCTTGAATTTGCATATCCAAAACCGTATTAAAAATGTCAACTTCTAATGATGTCGATTAGTAATGACATTCTTTCGGTTTCTTGGATTACCATAACTTTCCGTCATATCTAACATCGTAATATTGTTATTTTCACAAAAAGAAGTCACTTTTTTCCAACATCGAAACAAACCCGTTTTGTCTTAAATCATTCAATGCTTGTTTTGTTCTGTCTATTAACTTAGCCGCTTCTAATAAATCTTGACTTTTTTGTTGAAGTTGTTTTGAAAGAGCATTTGTGAGTCCTAAAATATCTTCCATCAAGTGCATATAAAACACAAATTCAAGCTTCTTAAAATATGATAGAATACCTTTTGCATTAGTTCGTTGTTGAAGGCCATCACCCTCTTCTTTAACATAACGAAGTATGTCAACAACTTCCGGAAATAATTTACGCAAACTTATGATGGTTTTATAGTGAGAACCCCATCGTGTATCTCCGGCTCGTGCAAGGGAAACCTCTTGGTTTAATCCTTTTCCGGTCTTAGTTTCACCTGCAAGAATTTCTTTTTCCACGCTTTCTTTTTTTGCCTCTCATATCATATCTTTTCGTTTGCAAGAAGCAGAAACCGTATTAACAACCATGTTTAGATATTCATAAAATTTTTTGACACCGGTATGTTTTTTTGCAACAGCGATGATCATTAACTGAAGTTGATGAGCAAAGCAATGTATGTAATGTGCTGATGGATTATCTTTCAAAATTAATTCTTTTAAACCATAATGAAAACTGTTAATGTCCCCTTGATGGTCTTTAAAAGCACCTTTTTTACTCCAATCACAAAAGCCTTTAGATGAAAAGGTACCTCTTCCACCTTGATTACCAGCATCTTCTTTAAACAAGTAACAAGGTAAGCAATATGCTTTGTCTACTTTAGTACTATACTCTAACCACGGAAAGTCATCAAACCATGTTACAACAAAGCGTCTCTTTTTACCATACATTTCTTTGAATGGAAATTTATGACTACGTGGTTAAAAAGCCCCTTTAACAAGATATGCTCTTCTTATGTCATCCCTTTGGTTAGGGTGATAACTTGAAATAGGTGGCCCATCAGATGGATCCGAAGGAAGATTATTTACCTCGATTGTCATTGGTATTGAAGGAATTGAAGTTGAAGGAATACTTGGACCAACATCATCATTTGTTTGCATATCATTAGCAATATCCGAACGGACCGGACTTCTATCAATGTCATCATTCACTTGCGTATCAATACCAATATTTGGACTTCGATCAATGTCATCGTTTTCTTGGACGTTGCTTTTTAAAAAATTGCCAATAAGAAGTTGTTTAGATTGTCGCTTCATCTTAAAGTTTCAAGTCTCAAGTATGAAGTCTACCTAATTTAACAATAACGATAGGTCAATATTCAATACTTAATAATGAATATATTTATATAAACACTAAACTTTAAGACTAAATATTAAATTAAAACTAAAGCTAAAAGGCACTTAAAAATATTAAAATAAATCGTAAATAAAAAAATAAAAAGCATAATTAACAATTTAACTTTATAAAACTTACTTCAAGTTGAAGGTTGAAAAGACAGGGACGGTTTCCGCTGCTGGTTGAAATTTATTTATTATTTTACATGAGCAAGAAAACTGATAAAATATATTAGGTTTTGTAATGATTTGGGCTTAGGCAGTTGGGCCTTATAAAACAACTCAAATATTTTAACAAAAAAGCCCATATCCCTTGCTTTTAGTCTTATCTCTTCTTCGCCAACTTTTAGGTTACATCATTAAGCAAGACCATTGTAACCGCCAGACCTATGCCAGAAACATTAAATATACTTCACAATTTTCTTTTAACTTTAAATAGTAAGGGGTATCCTAATATTTGTTTAGGGGTATCCTATACATAAAATGGAAAAAATAAACAAAATATTTGCAATTCGCACACAAAGTTGAGGGGTAGCCCGGGCACCCCCTAGACTGTGCATATGTCCGCCCCTGACCTACACGCACATCTATTATCTATAGTGATAATGTTAATGTTGTGTGCATGACAGGTAACTCCATCCAGCACCCACGCACTAAACATATTGAAATAGTCATTTACTTTGTTCTTGAGAAGGTTCGGCAGGGTCAAATCAGAGTTTTGCATGTCCCTTCTATTATCAGCTAGCCGATATCTTCACAAAATGCTTACCGCGTTTTTTATTTAACGAGTTCGATTCCAGTCTAAGCATCCATCATCCTCCTCCATTGACTGATGGGTTATATTAGAATAGGCACATTTATATTTGTAACTATACTTATGAGATAGCCTATGATGGTCAAGTGTAAACATGATGTGTGTACGCGTATGTGGTATCAATGAGAAAGATCAATGACTGAGCCATTACTTTCTATCAGATAACCATATGGACTTTAATCCAAACTTCCCCATTCCTTGCTGCATTTTAACTTAGAGCGAACCACCAAGGTACCATCAATCTTGAATGTGATGGCTCTGCTCTTACATGCCTCACGCGGTAAATGTGACCACATATGCAATCAAATACAGGTCGGCATGTCGCCCGTCACATAAATGATGACAAAATTTGTGCAAGCATAAACCCAGGGATGACCTTGGGGGTAGGTGAACCGCACCCCTTGCCAAGGCTCGATTTTTTTACGAGGGGCATTTTTTAGTATATATGCTTAAAAATATAAAGCGAAATAATAGAATAACTCTAAAATATTCCAATTTGTATATATGGATAGCCTTGTGTATTAAGTTTCTTGTGTATTAAGTTTGTAATTATCTATTCCCTAAAATAAGGGATTGTAATCTCTATATATTGGACATATCAATGAGAGGATGATCAAGCATTGATCCATAATATTCTTCATGGTATCAAAAGCCTAACCCTATTCTTTTTTCCTTCTTCTTCCCTACTCGGCTACCTCCTTCGCCGATAGTTCATTTTTTTCTTTTCTGCCTTCATTCGATCACTTCCCACAGCCAGTCGATCATGTCTTCCCTTCACCCTGCAGTCACAGTTACCAACATCAAAAACTTTATTCCTATTATCCTAAACAGCCAAACCGAACACTATAATACCCGGGCCGAGTTATTCACCATCCATTGCAAAGCCTATGATGTTTATGATCACCTACTACCACGTACCACCGTCTCCTCCTCCTCTTTCACTGACAGAGACAAAGAACCGAAAAAATCCACCCATCTTGAGTCATTGGAACGTATCGACTCCATTGTTCTACAATGGATCTATGGTACCATCACTCAAGATCTCGTTCAAACTATCATGATAACCAACACTACCGCTCATGATGCGTGGTGTCGCCTAAAGAACCTATTGCTTGACAACCAAGCTGCCCATACCATAACCCTCCAAAACAAATTCTTCAATATCCGCCTTGAACAATTTCCCAATAATCCAATATGTCTGCCTATTGCCAAACTATGAAACTTATTTTTAACCAATTGACTAGCCTTGGATCAACCATCACCCAAAACCAACATGTCCTACAAATACTTACCGGCTTAATCGATCAATACGAAAACATCTCTCTCATCCTTCAAAACACTCAGCCATTACCCGACTTCTACAATACCTGATCTCGTCTTTGTCAAGTGGAAGACCACAAAAATAACCAACCTAAACTCTCCTCTCAAACCGCCGGAACCGCACTAAACACCACTACCGAAAACTCATCTCGATCCACACCACAGAACCGAACTACATATGACAACTGGCCGTGTGGCAGAGGCCGCGGCTGCACCGTCCAAACTACGGACGTGGCCGATCACAACAGCAATAGTATAGAGGTTACGACTATTGGGCCCCCACTCCTCCTCCTTGGGCTTCGGCCAATCCACCACAACAACAATACAATAATTAGGCTCCTACTCCTCTCCCTTGCCCTTATCCCAATTCTGGATAAATCAGCCCACGACAAAACAATCCCAGCGGCCCAGGTCTACTTGGCCCAAAACCATCATCCAATGGAGGCAGCGGCTCGGCTCAGTCCTACTCAGCTTCATACTCGCCGACTAACATAGCACAGGAACTTTATAACTTGGCACTACATCACAATGACCCGTCTTGGCCAATGGACACGGGCGCGTACAATGTCTCCTCAATCTGACAAATTTCCTTCTATATTAAATTCTGGCATTATTCGAAATATTATTGTTGGTGATGGTAAAACCATTACGGTTTTAGGACAGGGTGACATTACCTTACCTCTGCCCTTTAAAGTTAAAAATGTCCTATATGCTCATAACCTTGTTAAAAACCTAATCTTTGTTCGTCGATTTACTATGGATAACCAATTATCCATAGAATTTGACCCTTATGGTTTTACTCTAAAGGATCTCCAGACAAAGAGACATATCCTACGGTGCAATAGCTCGGGGGACCTCTACACTCTCGGCCCATCCAACATCACTCACCTCAACACTGCGTCCACTTTTGCAGCTATCTCACAAGACATTTGGCATCAATGGCTTGGCCACCCTGGACCAGCTATTTTGCAAACTTCTAAATTTATTAAATATAATCATTTAGACAATAAAGAGTGTTCTGCTTGTATTTTTAGGAAACAAACACGTCTTCCTTTTTCCAAATCAATTACAAGTACTTATTTGCCATTTTATCTTGTGCAAAGTGATGTTTGGACCTTTCCCATCATTAGCAATGGGGGACATCGGTATTATGTTTTGTTCTTAGATTATTACACTAATTTTCTATGGACATATCCTATCACACATAAATCCAATGTTTTTACAATGTTCACCAAATTTACAACGTTTATCCAAACCCAATTTAATGCTAAAATAAAACAACTTCAATGTGACAATGGTCGTGAATATGCCAACAACCAAACAGGCATGCAATTTCGCTTTTCCTGTCCACACACCTCCTCCTAAAATGGAAAAGAAGAGCGGAAAATCCGAACCACAAATAAGCTCATGCGAACACTCTTGGCCATTCCTCAATGCCCAATACTTACTGGCCCCATGCCCTTGAGACAGCCACCTACCTCCTCAACATCATCCTAAATAAAATCCACCAATTCCAAACACCCACTCAACGTTTTTATAAATGTCTTCCCTTATACAACCATCTAAGAGTGTTTGGTTGCCTATGTTACCCTCTTATCCCACACACCACCATTCACAAACTTGAATTCCGCTCTACCCCGTGCATTTTTCTTGGTTACCCACCCAATCACCGAGGTTACAAATGTCTTGACCTCAAAACAAATAAAATTACCATTAACCGTCATGTCCTGTTTGATGAAACCATCTTTCCCTTCGCCAAGAAACCGAAACCTATCCTTCAAAACTATGCCTTTCTAGAAAACCATATTCACCCACACCATATTTACCCAAACCCACAGTCACCTCCCAGCCCTCCACCAAACCAACCAGCCCTCCACCAAACCAACCAGCCCCACCCACTACACCTTTTCCTACAATCCACAGCCCACAAACAACACCCACCTCACCTCTACCCACCAACGAACAACATACCCCACCTACAACAGACCAACAATCGCCTCAAACCACCTTACCACATTCGGCCCAAACCGCCTCCCCACCACACAACCCCCAAACCGGCCTAACACCTCAAACACCCACCTCACAACCGATTAATAGCCCTATTCCCACACCACCGCCCCCACCGGCCAGAACCATGAGTGGGGTGTAAATGACACGTAACGGCTCGAGAACTACGTGGGATCGGCTCGGTAAAAAGCCCGAACGAGCCGAGCCTTAACGAGCCTGAGCCTGAAACATGGCTTGTTTAGTTATCGAGCCCGAGCTCGAGCCCTAGATACAAAGCTCGATTGGGCTCGCGAGCCTAAACGAGTCCAAACATAATTATAAGTTATTTATATATCTCTAATAATTTATAACCCACATCTCCAAAGCCCAAGTCCTTATTTCATAGGCCCATTTAATAACACTCGCGAGCCGAGCTTTTGCGATCTCGAGCCGAGCTTTTGCGATCTCGAGCCGAGCTCGAGCTCAAGATTGTAGGCTCGAACCGAGCCGAGCTCGAGCTCGAGCTTCATAAAACCATAACGAGCCGAGCTCGAGCCCAGTCAAGCTCGGGCTTGGCTCGGCTCGTTTACACCCCTAACCATGAGGACCCGAGCTATGTCAGGCATTACCGAACCAAAACAAATATTCAACTTAGCCGCCTCCACCATCGTTCCTGTACCCGAAACACCACTTGAAGCCCTGTCCAAACCAGAATGGTATGACACCATGACTAATGAGTTTAATGCCTTAATTAAAAATAGAACTTGGGAACTTGTTCCGACACAGGAGCATATGCATGTGATTCGCAGCATATGGCTTTTCCGCTACAAATACAGGTACGACGGCACTTCGGAACGTTATAAGGCACGCTTAGTTTGTGATGGTCGAAATCAAGAGGTCGGTGTGGACTGCGGTGAGACATTTAGTCCGGTTGTCAAACCGGCTACTATTCGTACGGTTTTATCTTTGGCTATTTCCAAATCTTGGCTGATTCATCAGTTTGACGTTACCAATGCATTTCTTCATGGAAATTTATCCGAGACGGTTTATATGTATCAGCCGATGGGTTTTCGACATAGAGATTATCCTAGCCATGTGTGTCTACTCATGAAATCTCTATACGATCTCAAACAAGCCCCATGTGGCTGGTATAAAAGATTCACCGGTTTTGTTCTATCTATTGGATTTATACAAAGTAAATGTGACAACTCTTTATTTACATATCATCACGGGGGTGACACCGCATACTTATTGATATATGTGGATGACATCATCCTTACCTCTTCCACAGTCGCTCTATGCGTCCGCCTTATTACCAGCCTCGCGGCTGAGTTTGCCATGAAGGATCTTGGACCTCTTACTTACTTCTTGGGTATTCAGGTTTCACGCTCCGCTGACAGCATGTTTTTATCACAGTAGTCGTATGCTTTGGATATTATATCACGCGCTAGTATGGATTCATGCAACCCAGTCGCTACTCCAGTCGATACAAAACCAAAGCTCAGTGCCACTGCCAGTCCGCAATTTGATAACCCCACCCTTTACAGAAGTCTTGCAGGTGCCCTCCAATATCTCACGTTCACCAGACCAGACATTAGCTATGCGATTCAATAGATATGTATGCATATGCACGATCCAAAGATTGATCATTGGAACACATTAAAGCGTATCATTCGCTACATAAAGGGATCGACCGACCATGGTTCAACAATTTTGGCTTCTTCGGATCTCTCACTTCGAGCCTATACTGATGCAGACTTGGCAGACTGTCCTGAAACTAGACGTTCCACTTCCAGTTACTGCATTTACATGGGTTCCAATCTCTTATCATGGTCGTCCAAACGACAATCCACGATTTCTCGCTCCAGTGATGAAGCAGAATATCGAGCTGTTGCAAATGTGGTCACTGAAGTTTGCTAGATCCGAAATCTACTTCTTGAGCTACGTCACCCAGTGAAGTCTGCTACTCTTGTTTATTGTGATAACATTAGTGCCATCTACTTGTCTGTTAACCCGGTACAGCATCACCGTACAAAGCACATTGAATTAGATATTCATTTTGTTCGTGTGCATGTTCAGAGGCACAGTTCGGATTCTTCATAATCCAACCAGATTCAAATCGCGGACATTTTCACCAAAGGCCTTCCACGAGTTTTGTTCGATGACTTTCGATCCAATTTCAACATACAGAAACCTCCCGTTTCGACTGTGAGGGTGTAATAGAATAACTCTAGAATATTCCAATTTGTATATATAGATAGTCTTATGTATTAAGTTTGTAATTATCTATTCCCTAAAATAAGGGATTGTAATCTCTGTATATTGGACATATCAATAAGAAGATAATCAAACATTGATCCATAATATTCTTCACGAAAAATGTATTGGCTTTTATAAAAATGTATAACCTTAACTAAAATTATCGGGCTTCCATCTATAACCATATAACTTAGTTTCTTCTAATTATCTAATCTAAATAATTAAAATTAAATAATAATATAACAATTAAAAAAACAAAACGAAGATACAGATCGAGTCGCGGACGACAACATCCAAAAACACAAAAATCGCCTTCGTCGGCCTCTATTAATCCGATATTAATCCGATATGTTTTTTTTTCTTCACACTTCCTATTTGATAATTTTATTCAATTGTACCACACTTCTACTTCATATTTGATAATGTTATTCACACTTCCTTAATTTGAATGTAATCATGTTTTTTTTTTTTTTTTGTTGTTGCTCCTCTTCCTATTTGATAATTTAAGTTTTTACCCTATTTGATACAATGTTAATTCACACAATTTTGCCCCATTTGATAATTTTAAATTTTGCCCTAAACAACCATCCGGTGCTCAAAAACAATTATTTCTTTTATATTATCCATTAGGGCCTGAAAGCATTTTTTCGGCTCATACAAGACACTTAAATAATCAGGACCGAATCTGCACAAACCAAGTTCTAAGCTTTTAGGAACGCATTGTTCGACCCTAAGCAGCCATTAGCTTTTGCTCCAAAACTGAGGACGTTGTATGTTATAAGTTTTGCTGACGAGTATTGTGACAATAGAAAAAACAAGAATGGAACACTTACTAATGTGATATGTTAAAGGAACATGATGGATTTTGTACATTAAAAGTTAACTTCTCTTGTATATATGATGAGGGTTATTTATAACTATAGGCACTAGTAGTGAGGTATAAGATAGTATATGCAAACGCACAATAAGGGTTTGCATTAGTGGTAATGATTGATAAGAAGAAGTTCGTATGATAGCGGTTCGTACTGATTGATAATGGATGGTAACATGCAGTCAATTAACTAACATTAACATATGATATCCTTAATTTATAAATCCATTTAATAAGTCTCTGAATATTCAAATGTTTATAAGTGTCCTTTCATTTGAATGTTAATTGTAGTCCGTAGATGTTATATATGTATTTAAAGTCACATGGGCATATGAACGTAGCACATGGTTTAGTGGAATGTCAAACCATGATAAAGTATTGTCATCGAATGTATCTCATTTTTGTAAAGGATAATATATAATCCAGGATGTTTAAGTTATCTTATAAAAACAAAGTCAAATTATGGGTTAGCATAATATATTGTTGTTACCGATATGTTATAATCCCGTAAAGGGGTTTCACTTATCATAAACTGTGAATTGAGCATTACAACTAAATTCATGAATACCGGCAAGGAACTTGAATACCTAAAACACGCGATTCACCACGAACAAAAGTATCTTAGGTTACCATGATATTCAGGTTGTTAGAATATAAAGTCTGGATCTACCAGAATTAGGTACGGATACTCTAAAACCCTTTTCTATCATACAACTGATTCCCAAATTTAAATTTGTTTCATCTTCTTTTATACCATGTGCCTGGCCATCTAGATCGAGTGCAAAAGGTCATTCACAATAATTCCCCGACCTCAAGGAACCAAGGGTTTACCTGTCATTCTCTTGTAATTTGTTATGGTCACTGTAAATAATATATTATTTGTTTATGTATAAGTACATAATTATCGAGGGGGTGTGAGAGAGTGTGGAGGGAATTTTAGATTTTGTGACAACTTTTTTTTACCGTCATGCTTATTAATTTATGACGTAAAATTATTAACACGCAAAAAAAAGCGTCAAAAATCTATTAGTCTTTACCAAATATGACATTTTTTTATGGCATACACTTTTGCATGTCATTAAATTTGTCTATGTCATGTTTTGCATGTCATTAAAAAGTATTTTTCTAATAGTGTAAAACAGCCCTAATCAAGTAAGGTGGGTACATCTTGGAAATCACATTATGGTGGAAATATACTTTTGTAGTTTTGTTACATGGGTAATGTATGGCATTTCAATCTAGATAGATAGTAATCTCCATACACTACGCGGGTGAGTAGAAAATATCTAGAATGTACTATAGCGTATTTTTGTAAGTCTATAACAAAACTTACCTTCTTATATCCTCGCATGACTTTGTATAACCTAAAGTAGCTCACTAACACATTACAAGGCCCATTAGTGTGGGATCATCATTAGGGCTGGCAATGGGTAACCTGTTAAGACACGATAAGACCTGTTTGACTGAAAAGTACACTATTTGATTTTTTGACTTTTTTTAATACTTAGAATTAAGAGGCAAAAATCTTTCATTTCCCTTTTTTGGTACATAAAACATAAAACTGTGTTATAAACATGAGATATAAATGAGTTAAACGAGTCGTGTTCATGTTTAGAACTTATTTGTTCGCGCGCGTCAGAGACCTGTTAACCTGTTAGGGACACGATTTGCCAGCCCTAATCATCATGAACACCAAAAAAAAAACTTGTAAGACCTTAGTAGGGCGCCAATTAGGGCGTTAAACCCATTTTCGCACCCCAAACACCAAAACGCTAGGGTGCTAAAACCGAAAAAGGGGTAGGGACCTTAAATAATTAACGCTCGACACAACCAAAGACCCTCCAATAAAATGTCACCACCTCAGCCAACCCCACCCTTCCCTTTTTGAACGGTCAAAAATTTTTCACCCTCCCCCAACGTATCTTTAACGGTCAATTTTTTTTTTTACTTTCTTTTTTTTTCCAATTTCAACTATATATATAAACAACACTACAAACCACATTTTTATACCCACTATATTTTTATCAAATAAAAACACAACTAAAAACCACACAACCAATTATCACTCAAACATTCAAAGATATGGGTGGTAGTTATCCTAACGAATCTGTCGGACCTTCCAATCTCCGGTGATACTCTCGCCGCAGACGTCGTCAACCAGTGTTATATCTTCTTCCTCCTCCTCAATCAATGTCATATCCTCCTCCTATGGTGTACACTCCTCCTCGTCAACCAGTGTACACACCTCCTCCTCCTATAGTGTACACTCCTCGTCGAGTAACAACCATTTTTCCTTTATCAGGTGGAATAGTAACCGATCCAAATGATCCACTTATAGATGAGGAATGTATCTGGGCTATTTACTACACCATGGCTGTCATGGGATTAGGGCTAGGGGTGTTCAAAAAATCTGAAATCCGAAATCCGATCCGATATCCGAACCGAAAAAACCGATCCGAATTCTTATTTGGATATTTGGATGGATCTGATATAAATCCGAATTACTTATTCGGATTTTGGATCGGATTCGGATTTCACAATTAAATTATTTGGATTATTCGGATAACCGAATAACCCAAATAAGCTTAGTAAGGGAATGACCAATTGTTTGAAACTTAGTTCAACCCAGGAGGCATGAGGCCAATACTAAACCATAATTCTTAAACATCGTCCATCCACATGGACTAGTTAGTGTCACGTTTCGTGATGCTTGATTATATGTTCAATACTACGTCTTAAAGTTTGATTTTGTGTTTAAATTTACGTTTTGAAGACTATATTTTGAAGTTTGAACTTTGTATTTGTGTTTAAGACTAATCTCTATTTTCGCTTTTGTATGTTTATTGAATTCAAATTAATAAAATGTTAGGAACCATAAATTAGGAAAAATAAAAAAATTTGAAAAATTGTTGTTTGGTTTAATTTGGATTATTCGAATATCCGTTCGGATTATTCGGATCGGATGGGTATACATCCAATTCGAATCGGATCGGATTCGGATAGGCTCCTAAAATTTCAAAATCCGAATAATCCGATCTGATGAACACCCCTAATTGGGGCAGCTACAACTGGTGGAAACACAACCCAACCCAACCCAACCCAACCCAACACAACCCAACACAACCCAACTCAACCCAACCCAACCTCACCCCAAACCCTCCTGCTCCAGTTCCAAATGAGGAATGGTACGAAGCAGATATTGGTGGGGAGTATATGAGTATGGATGATGAACCATACTATCTTTCAAGTCCTGACTTTGACTGCATCCGCTTGGATGCTAGGTCGGATGGTCATGATAGCGATCGTTCTGTGTCGTCGCTGGAGTATATACTGGAGGATTGGGATAACTACTCTCCGTAGGTGTTTTGTTTAAGTAATTTAGGTTTAAAAATGTTTTAATTTAGGATTATGTAATGTTTTAATTAATGTTTAATGTAGGAGTATGTAATGTTCTATGTATGCTTTTAATATTATTTGTGTGGTTTTAATATTATTTGTAACTTTTTTTAATATTATTTGTGTTTTTTTTTTTTTTACTTTTACTTGATTAATTTAAAAAAAATAACTACCTAATTATTGGATGTGGCCTTAAATTTAAGATCCCAACTTCAGCCCATTTTGAATTAAGGCTCATTGTTAACTAAGCTGCCACGTGAACTAATCTTTAAATGAGACCTTAAATTTAAGGCCTCTCACTAGACATGGTGTAATGGCAATATGGCTTTATATGATCTAGACCAACTAACTAACGCATGACAAGTCTTATTATTGTACCAATCGTCATACATATGCAATTAAACACCAACATAATTTGTTTTTACCCTTTTTTTTTTCAAAGGTTATAATTTGTTTTTACCTGTTTTGGCACATTGTATAATTTAATAAACTCGCTAACGCACGACAAGGCCCATAGTGTACTAAAAATCATGTTGTATTATTTATATCTATCTATATAATAATTGAGGTCACTTGGGTTGAATCAAGGCCTTAGAGAGGGCCTTTATGATCCAACAACTAATATGGAGCTCCAAATTATGACTATAAAAACCTTTTTCTTTTATTTTTTTTTCATTCTCCATATCAAAACTCTCCTATTCTTCCTAATTCCTAACAAATCTTTCAATCTTTCTTCTTCACCTTGCATCATTTGTTGATTATCCACAACTGATTAAAGGTAAACATCCATACTACTCTTCTAATGTTGATTCCTATTATTATTTTGACTTTTTTTTATTGTTAACATTATTAAGAACAAATCAAACCGAATGAAAATTCTTATTCTTTTACGTGGAAATCATTCTTCTTAAACACATGTTCTAATGAAACGGATTTGTGATGAACGTATTTGTGATAAACACATATTCAATGGGATTTGTGATAAAGGGATAATAAGGATTGCGTTCAATCAGATTTATGTTAATTTTATTATTGTCATCACGGTTTTTTTAGACATAAATTGAATCGGATTTACTATTCGATCGGATTTAGTAATGCTATATTTTAACATTTGAAAAACAGGATTTGATCCGAAGACACAAACGCTATTATGTCTTATCAATGGTTCTCAATTCTTCAAGGTATTGCATGACCCTTCGGCAACAGTTTTGGTATATTTGTTATTTTCATGTACATATGCCTATTTAATTTTCAAAAATGATTCTTTATTTTTTAATGTTGTTTTTAACGTGTCAATCCAGACTGTGCTGAAGGCCATGAACAAATTTATGTTGTCTAAAAACATACATAACAAGGACGTTACAGTTACCACATACGAAGGACAATATTGGTTGGTACGATTTTTAATGTTTTTAATGTAATTTATTTGAATTACTGTTTTTCGAATTTATGTTTAATATTATTGTAATAATTGACTGTTTTTCGAATTTTTTTTAATCACGTTTATTTATATTACTGTTTTTCGAAATTATTTTAATATTATTGTAATATTAGACCGAATTTAATGTCATCAATTCTGAATTATTGTTATTTATTTACATTAATAATAATTAACCGAATTTAATGTCATTTAATCTGAAATTTGAATGTGAATTATTGTTATTTATTTTCATTAATAAAAATTGACCGAATTTAATGTTATTTATTACTATCTTTTAATAATTGACCGAATTTATATTAATATTAATATGAATTTCAATTTACCATAAAAAGCCTCATTTATTTTTTATTATGAATGATTGATTATTAATCAATTTAACCTTCATTTATGAACGAAATAACTCTCATTTATTTTTAATATTACGATTTTAGTTTTACTATTTGTAATAATAGTATTGTTGACTGAATATATTACTAATACTAATTGACATTAATAATAATTGACCGAATTGAATGTTATTTATTACGAATCATTTATTTATATTAATATTATTACGAAATTATGTTTAAACTATCTTTATGAATTATTATTGGTCTTGCCTGCAATTAATAGGATTTATTTTGTTTTTTAATGTTATTTAGTATGAGTTTTAATGACATTAATTATAATTGACCGAATTTAGGGTTATATATTATGATTTTTAAGCTCATTTGTTTATTATTGACCGAATTAAATTACAAATATATTACTAATACTAAAACTAATATTACGAATTATTATTGGTCTTGTCTGCATTTAATAAAATTTATTCATTTTTTAATGTTATTCAGTATGAGTTTTAATGACATTAATAATAATTGACCGAATTTAGTGATATATATTACGATTTTTAAGCTCATTTGTTTATTATTGACCGAATTGACCGAACTAATTACGAATATATTACTAATACTAAAACTAATATTACGATTTTTTAATTTTAATCCCATTTATATCTTATTGACCGAATTAAAATTTTCTATTACTATTTTTACGAATATATTACTAATTACTAATACTAACTAATACTAATACTAATATTACGATTTTAGTTTGCTTCAATTAGAAGTTATTTCCATTGGCGAATATTGTGTCTTTAAATGGTGTTCAATCCAACACAGGTTGTTTGTTACAAAGGTTCCAACACAAGAAGTCATTGATTTTCAAATTAAAATTACAATTTTTTATGTTTGTAATGTAATTTATTTGAATTATTGATTACGATTTTGTGGTTATTTATTAAGATTTATAATCTCATTTATTTATATTACTATGTTTACGAATTATTAGGGGTGTACACGGTCCGGTTTTCGCGGTTTTTGGGTCAAACCATGAACCAAACCACTAGTAACGGTTTTTTACTTTTGTAAACCGAAACCAAACCGTAGAATTTTTAAACCGAACCAAACCAAACCATTAGTGACGGTTTGGTTCCGGTTTGGTTTCGCGGTTTGGGCATGTTTGGCCTTATTTGCCATAAGTATAAAATAGAAAGAAAAATATCAAGTTATCCAATTCCGGCATATCATAATAGTTAGCCATAAGCTTTACATTAAGCTGTTTCAATTACCAGTTATCCACAAATTTCACATAACACAAAAGACAGCCCAAACAGGTAAATACATTAAAAAAAAACAAATACCCAGAGACATCAAAATATAGGTTTTGGACTATTGGCTACTGTTATATCAAGTAAATATGTCTAAATACACCAATGTGCAAAATGGGTTAAGCCTAATTATATTTTACAAAAGTTTATACAAATTAGACTTTTCATATTTGATTTTATTTATGTATGTATAATATACTATGTATACAATTAAATATTTAAATAAATAAATAAGATTATCCGGTCCGATCCGGTTTTTTATGGTTGGTTATTGCTATAAACCGTAAACCAAACCGTTGGTTACGGTTTCAAAATATTGAAACCGACCGACCGAAAGATCAATAAAAAAACCAACCGTGAAACCAAACCAATGAGCGGTTTGGACGGTTTCACGGTTTGAAACCGAACCATGTACACCCCTACGAATTATGATTAGTCTTGATTGCAATCAATAAGATTTATTCATTTTTACTGTTATTTATTAAGATGTTTAATATTATTTATTGACATTAATAATAATTGACCGAATTTAATATTATTTATTAAAATTATTAATCTCATTTATTTATATTACTTTTTTTGAATTTATGTTTAATAAGATTTAATTATTTTTAATATATTTTTAGTATGTTAGAATTAATGTTATTTATTGACATTAATAATAATTGACCGAGTTGAATGTTATTTATTATGATTTTTTAATCTCATTTATTTATAATAATATTACTACGAAATTATGTTTAATCTATTTTTATGAAATTATGTTTAATCTGTTTTTATGAAATTATGTTTAATATTATTTATATTACTATTCATTCGAATTATTTTTGGTCTTGCCTGCAATTAAAAGGATTTATTTATTTTTAATTTATATTTATTATGAGTTTTAATGACATTAATAATAGTTGACCGAATTTAATGTTATATATTACGATTTTTAAGTTCATTTATTTATTATTGATCGAATTGACCGAATTAATTTACGAATATATTACTAATACTAATATTACGATTTTTAATTTTAATCTGATTTATTTATTATTGACCGAATTAAATTATGAATATAATACTAATACTAAAACTAATATTACGATTTTTAATTTTAATCTCATTTATATCTTATTGACCGAATTAAAATTTTCTATTACTATTTTTACGAATATATTACTAATTACTAATACTAACTAATACTAATATTAATATTATAAATTTAGTTTGCTTCAATTAGAAGATATTTCTATTGGCGAATATTGTGTCTTTAAATGGTGTTCAATCCAGCATAGGCTGTTTGTTACAAAGGTTCCACCACAAGAAGTCATTGATTTTCAAATTAAAATTACGATTTTTTATGTTTGTGGTGTAATTTATTTGAATTATTGATTACGATTTGAGGTTATTTATTAAGATTTATAATCTCATTTATTTATATTAGTATGTTTGCGAATTATGATTAGTCTTGATTGCAATTAATAAGATTTATTCATTTTTACTGTTATTTATTAAGATGTTTAATATTATTTATTGACATTAATAATAATTGACCAAATTTAATGTTATTTATTAAAATTATTAATCTCATTTATTTATATTACTTTTTTCGAGTTTATGTTTAATATGATTTAATTATTTTTAATGTATTTTTAGTATGTTAGAATTAATGTTATTGACATTAATAATAATTGACCAAGTTAAATGTTATTTATTATGATTTTTTAATCTCATTTATTTATATTAATATTACTACGAAATTATGTTTAATATGTCTTTATGAAATTATGTTTAATATTTATATTACTGTTCGTTCGAATTATTATTGGTCTTGCCTGCAAATTAATAGGATTTATTTATTTTTTAATGATATTTATTATGAGTTTTAATTACATTAATAATATTTGACCGAATTTAATGTTATATATTGTGATTTTTAAGCTCATTTTTTTATTATTGACCGAATTAATTTACGAATATATTACTAATACTAATATTGCAATTTTTAATTTTAATCTGATTTATTTATTATTGACCGAATTAAATTATGAATATATTACTAATACTAAAACTAATATTACGATATTTAATTTTATTCCCATTTATATCTTATTAACCGAATTAAAATTTTCTATTACTATTTTTACGAATATATTACTAATTACTAATAATTACTAATATTAACTAAAACTAATATTACGATTTTAGTTTTTACTATTCGTAAAAATAGTATTGTTGACCGAATATATTACTAATTCTAATTGACAATAATAATTGACCGAGTTGAATGTTATTTATTACGATTTTTAATCTCATTTATTTATATTAATGTTACTATGAAATTGTGTTTAATATATTTTTATGTATTATTATTGGTCTTGCCTGCAATTAATAGGATTTATTCATTTTTTTAATATTATTTATTATGAGTTTTAATGACATTAATAATAATTGATCGAATTTAATGTTATATATTACGACTTTTAAGCTCATTTATTTATTATTGACCGAATTGACCTAATTAAATTACGAATATATTACTAATACTAAAACTAATATTACGATTTTTAATTTTAATCTCATTTATATCTTATTGACCGAATTAAAATTTTCTATTACTGTTTTTACGAATATATTACTAATTACTAATAATTACTAATACTAATACTAATATTACGTGCAGAAATTGTTTCACAAGTCGCTAGGTTTGTTATTTGCATATTCAACATTTATGTTTACAATATTCTTATTTTATAATTAGTTACACATTTTAAATTTTCTATACATAATTCTTTTGTAAAGGTTTACTGTGATTGGATGACCTGATTTACTTCAATCAAAAGATACTTCCATTGGCGAATACTGTGTCTTCAAATGGTGTTCAATCGAGCACAAAATGTTTGTTACTAAGGTTGCACCACAAGATGTCATTGATTTTGAAATTTAAATTATGATTTTGTTGTTATTTATGAAGAGTATTAATGTTATTTATGATAATTTTAATGTCATTGATTTGAATGATTGATTAATTATGATTTGGTTGTTATTTATTAAGATTTTTAATCTTATTTATTGATATTACTAATATTACGAAATTCATTTTAATATTGTTGACCGACTTTAATTTTGATATTACAACTTTCCTTTAATCAATTGTGATGAAACGATATTTTTTTTAAACATATACGGCTTTCTTTCAAACATTTAGTTAAATCTATTTTACAGTTTATAATTTAAATATAATCCGAAGATAACACTGTACATTTATTTTCCTACACTTTTATTTTTCTTTTAATAATAAATATTTTTTAAATATAATTAACAGTTTCCTAAAATATATAATGTATTCAAAATAATTTTCAATGCTATTACTAATATTACGACCTTAATGTTAATATTGTTGACCGAATCTGTATAAAAACTTTTTACGTTTTTGTTAAATTGATGGAGGTCAATTCTTTGACTATATGTCTTTGAATTTGATTGTGCTAATTTTAACCATTGTTGACCAATTCACGTCAATTACCAATCCTTCCCATTTTTATAATTCAAAGACTTTCCTTTAATCATTAGAAATGAAACGATATTCTTTTAAACATATACGACTTTTCTTTAAACATTTATTTAAATCTATTTAACAAAGTTAAATCGATTTAACAGTTTATAATTTATATATAATCCAAAGATAGGAGTGTACATTCATTTTCCTACACTTTTATTATTCTCTTAATACTAAATATAATTTAAATCTATTTAATAGTTTCCTAAAATATATAATGTATTCAAGATAATTTTCAATGCTATTACTAATATTACGACCTTAATTTTAATATTGTTGATCAAATATTAGTAAAAACTTTTTACGTTTTTGTTAATTTGATGGAGGTCAATTTTTTGACTTTATGTCTTTGAGTTTGATTGTGTTAATTTTAAGCGTTGTTGACCAATTCACGTCAATTACCAATCCTTCTATTTTTATAATTCAAATATATAAATAAATATTCCTACTCGATCACGTCAATCGAGGCACATTATTTCCGATTTTGCAGAATTGTTCGAGACACAACAATACTATATAAACCTTAACAAATAATAAAATCATTTAATCATCATACCAAATTTAACAACAAAATTAAATGATAATATAAATTTTCAAAATGTTACTTTTGGTACAACTAATAATGATTACTAATGATGTCAATAATAAATTGTATATAATGGTTAAGGCAATTTGAGACGCGGACGATTTTAATGTCATTTATTTGAATGATTGATTACGATTTTAATGTTATTTATTAAGATTTTTAATCTTATTTACTGATGTTACTAATATTACGAATTTTATTTTAACATTGTTGACCGACTTTCATTTTGATATTACGACTTTCCTTTAATCATTTGTAACTAAACGATAATCATTATCTTGATTTCAATAAGTGTGCTAATTTTAAGTGTGCTAATTTTAAGATGTTAATAATAATTTGTATATAACGGGTAAGTTAATTTTAGACGTGGATTATTTTAATGTCATTGATTTGAATGATTGATTATGATTTTGATGTTATTTATTAAGATTTTTAATTGTTAAGTACTATATTTACACAATTTAAATAATGACGTTTTTTTGGCGGCTTTTTGTAACATGTCAAAAGTTGCCTAAAGTGTGTGTACAATGGGTCCTTTTGGCTACATGTTGAAATGGGTCTGGGGTTCCTTTTGGTGTCTATTTTTTAATAAAATATAGGAAATTTATATTACAGCATGTGACATTGGACCCATTTTCTTATTAGTTGTTTTTAGCTATGTAATCGGTTTGAACCATTGGAGAGATAACATGAAAATTTAAGCTACCCATTCAAGTAAGTGGGTTAAGGATTGTTTCTTGATTTACTTATCACCGTATCCATATCTTTACAACAACTATATTTTATGTAGAACACAAATATGGAATACAATGGTGGAGGTTTTCATAAATTATTGAAAATGAGCTGCACTCCGAGGATCGTGATGACAATGATAACAACTTCGAAGGTGAAAAATCAGCTATCAATGAGCAAGAGTTGGAAAATTTTGATTGAAGTAATGAAAATGGACCATTGGTTGAAGTTCGTTAAGCCCCAACTAAATGATAAGTGTTCTATGCTTAAGCTTAGTTATGATTAGAATATAGATATTACCCAAATGATGTAATGTGTGATATTGTGATAGTATGCTATGTAGTTTGCAGTTGTCAAATTAAACTTTACTTACTCGATATATCCATCATTTCGTTACATTAAACTGTTAGATGACATTTTGCATTTAACATCAAAAATCATACATATTGCATTATCAAACATTTAGTAACCAAAACAAATCGTATAATACAATTCTTATTTTCCTACTTTTTTTTCATTTTACTTTCGGGTGAACCGTGGGTCCCCACTGGACTCTAACCTAGTATATACTAAAACACAACGTCGGTGGCCGTGGTGTTTTAACAATCATATTCTTACACGTGTTGGTAAATCGTTGGCTAAGTCTTAAATTTATTCTACTCTTTGGTCGGTGGCCTTAACTGTGCAAAAGCATGATGACCTTCTTCTCATTGGTTTGAAACAAAAGAGTGCTCTACACTCCGTTCCTATTTGATAACGGCCACAACCGCCAGCAAGCAGATGACGGAAGACAGAACCCACGAAGGGTTTTTCGGTGAACAGAAACGCCATGTCAGCGCCAGCGACAGCTTCGGCATCGACATCATCAAAATCCCCACCCGTAAACCGGCATCAGCTTGGATATGATAAAATAGGCGACATGAAGTACCTGTCGTCATCCAACACACCACCGGCGTCCTATGGTTGTCGGGCACTGTTAAGTGTTTGTTTACCGCATCGCCGGTTGCTGTTCACGTTTACGATTTTGAGTTGTTTATGTTTTCTTGGTTTCGTACGCCACGAAGTCGTTGGCGTATGTCTGTTTGGACGCTTGATGGTTGGGCTGAGATAGTTCACGCGCCGCTGACGGTGTGTTGCCGCCGTGGCACGCCTCGCTCTGTCGTAGTTCTACCTCTTCCTATTTGACTCACTCTGTTACAATGCAATATACAGTTAACTATGAAGAAACCAACAAAACGTTTGTAATTTAGCTATATGGTTATAAACCGTCTAATATATACAAAAGATGACAGATCCTTTTAATGTTGGTACATATTTGATTAAAAATTATAATTTTCACATATTGTACAGCATGCGTTTTCATGCAGTTTGCGCATGACGCAACTCACGGATTAATCCATTCGATTCGATTATTCAACGTGTCTATGGTGCATCGCCCGTTGGTTACATGACGTTTTCCCTACTCCATTCTGTGTTTGCGATGTTCCCGCGCGGCAACGCGCGCGGGTCTAATTGCTAGTTTAACATCAAAATGACTTGTTATGACCTTGTATCTTTAAGCGTAACCTAAACTAACACATTACAAGGCCTGCTATAAGTGTACCGATCATCATACATGTTTAATTTAAGTTACCAAAATGAATTGTTGTGACCTAATAAATAGCCTTAATTCGGAATGGTCCAACCAGACCATAAAGGTAGCCTATGAGTGGTAACCTATTAATCATCCCCCCAGAAACCCGAACTAATTAGGATATTATTTCTTAGCCACTTACTTAGATGATGTCGTGTTGTTGATGTTTGTCTAGTTGACACTTGTACTAATTTGCAATTTGAATGATGTATAAATATGAGAAACAAATATGAATAACACGAATTTACCTTTATTGTGATATAAATATAATTAGCGAGAAATCTTGGTCATACTAACCTTATTTGTAAGTGATCGTTACAGGTTTAGAAAAAAGTTAAGGAAGAAAAAATTGTTGGTTGAATGCCAAGTAATGAATGTAAGTAATAGGTTATAAGTTGATTAACATCATATCAAATTATTGTATTTCATTGTGATTTCCATATGCATTATGTGAATCATTGATGAATAATGAATATCTGTAATGGGTATTGGTCAAGGCCGTTTCAACATTTTTGGAGGCTCGGTTGCTCAAAGCAAATTTTAAAATTTAGTGCTCTTTTAGAAAATATATTATTACTAAACTATTAACCTTTAAATATATTATTACTAATCCTAAAAACTACTTTAAGCCATAATAAAGTGGCCGGAGATTGAAATTTTGAGCCTTATTGCTAGTGGGTCGGTTCAAAATTAAAAGAAAAACAAAACATGACAAAGTTAAACGTGGGATTCGAACAAAGTATCAGAACTTTTACACAAGTGTTTGTCACTATATTATATATTAGACCATGCGTAGTGGGGGGACTTTATATATAAAGCCCTCCTTTCTGATTGGTTCACGTGGCAGCTGAGTCAGCATAGAGAGATAAAGTGAAAAAGGGGTGTAGTGGTGGGGCTTTATTTATAAAGCCCCTATTAAATATTTTATTATATCTTTTTAATTAAAAAAATAATAAAATAGAGAGAGAGAGTGAGATGGCAAATGGTGATTAGAGGGGGGAAAACACACCCGGCGCTATATATATAAAGCTCATAGTTGATTTTGGAAAATAAAGCCCCTATGTTTCAGTGTTTAGAGGCGCTATTTTTTTTTCACCAATATCACGCCCCACTACGGGGGGTCTTACAACAATTAAATTTGTCAAGCTATTCAAATTTTATATTATTATACAATTTTTTTATATACTAATTGAATTTAAAATATTATTAAATGGGCCAAAAAATTAGGGCCCAAAGCTCTAGTTTTGATTTGATACACTATGGTAGGGCTGGCAATGGGTAACCTGTTAAGACACGATAAGACCTGTTTGACTGAAAAGTACACTATTTGATTTTTTGACTTTTTTTAATACTTAGAATTAAGAGGCAAAAATCTTTCATTTCCCTTTTTTGGTACATAAAACATAAAACTGTGTTATAAACATGAGATATAAATGAGTTAAACGAGTCGTGTTCATGTTTAGAACTTATTTGTTCGCGCGCGTCAGAGACCTGTTAACCTGTTAGGGACACGATTTGCCAGCCCTACACTATGGTATTGGTGAATAACGAATATCTATAACGGATACGAATGTATGATGCATGGCAGGTTGTAGCCTTCTTGACATGCTATTGCATACGGGTTTTTCTACAAGAAACAAAAGAAGACAAATGTATCATGACATTCAGCAATTTTTTAACTATTCATATCTACTTAGACTTAGTTTTATAAATCACAATTTGCATAATCATATTATTTACCCTAGGCCTAGTGGGTTGTGCCCACGGCCACATCATCGCCAATGTGGCACCACTTTGCATGACTTGGAGCGTTTCCAGGGGCGTGGAAGGGTACAAAGAGGCTAGGTGTTAGCCTGATAACGCTTGAAGGGGCGGAGGGATGGGGTGTGAAGGGGAGTTGGGGGTTCTGGTCTATGTGGGTGTGATAACACCGAGTGGCATGAATTGGCTACACACAGCCTTAGTGATTAATATTCTATCTTTCCTAAATCTTATACTAACTACTAACTAGTGCACAAATACATATATCTCAATACTTTTATGGAACTTTGAAATTCAATCTCATAAAAGAAGTTGTGGGACATATTATTTCTATCATCTTTATCTTTATTATTAATAAAAAAAATTTAACGCTGTATAAAATGTCTTCATGAATCATGATTACTGCAAAATTATTAAGTTCAACATGGTTGTTTGAATTATAATATTTTATAAGCTTCTAATAAAACAGCGCATCTAGTGTAGTGGTATCATAGTACCCTCCCACGGTGCTGACCGGGGTTCGATTCCCCGGATGCGCAATTTTTTAAACTCAAGTAATGTTTGCTTATCAGGGATGTCAAGTTGAACAGGTAGTCAATGTGAGTTTTGTATTCCTTTATTGTTAAAGTAATTACTAATTATTATAGAATTATAGCTGACAATAATAATACAGTCCAAATTTTTGCTTTCCTTCTCATTAGAAGAGGGTTAGTTCTATGTTACTGCTTAGATTGTCACTATAAATTGAAATAACTTTGCTAAAAGCTAAACAAATTACCGGTCGTCTAAGTGGCAATCAAATCATAAATTTATGAATTTTTAACTTAGTTAAAAGTTAAACAAACTAGGCGTCGTTAAAGGGCAATCAGAATGTACTTTGAGTTAAACATCGTTACAATTAAAACAAACTAGCTGTTATCCAAGTGACTCGTAAGCGTAAATTTTCATTGCACTTGTTTTACTTAAAAACACTAACACAGTAAAAAAATGAATCTGACATCACAGTTGTTTGTAGTGGGTGAGCACTGTACAGATGTTACAGCAGAATGTACAACAGCAACAAAGGGTAAGGAAAAAAAATATTGGGGTGAGAGAGGCTCGAACTCTCGACCTCAGGATTACTCAGAAGCTATGAGACCTACGCGCTAGCCAACTGCGCCACCACCCCTTTGATGGTATATTTCGTTCAGTTTATATACTAATAATAATTTATATACTAATAATAAAGTAGCGAGATATTGTTTTGCGAATTAAGTCTAGAGCGAACAAGAATACGTCCAAGTAAAATCATATAACTTTATATACACACACATATAGCATATGCAAGACATAGGAACCATTGTAAAAACGGTCCACTACACTAGCACAAGACGCTTATTCGTTAGATTACACAAAATACTCGAAACTTACAAATTTACACCTAAAAATACAAATGTTTATACGTGATGCTCATTTCTCTTTTATGCTTTAAATTTTGACATTACACACCAATCAGTTTAAGTTAACAGATAAAGCACTGTTTAAAAAAAAAAAAAAAAAAAAAAAAAAAAAAACTGTTTACATAGACGAACTCGTTAAACTAGCTCAAACACGACCTCTTTAGCTAAACGTGTTCACTAATTTAGTGTCGTGTTTGCTTGTGTCACACCTAACGAAACAGTAACAGTAGATTGTAGACAAAAGTGATTTGTATTGATATGTTTACATTAACCGCACATTTACAGACTATTCTAAAAAGATAATAGAACTTACATACATCAACAGTCAAGACTTATCGTCATGTATAACAAACTATTCAATAGCCGATGTC
The DNA here is from genome assembly GCA_028751855.1 of Ambrosia trifida. Lineage (NCBI taxonomy): Eukaryota > Viridiplantae > Streptophyta > Magnoliopsida > Asterales > Asteraceae > Ambrosia > Ambrosia trifida. The sequence goes on along the minus strand of CM054128.1, from coordinate 54,242,421 downwards.
GAGCAACGAAACTATCAGCATGTCTATGTTTCCATTTTCTAAACGTTTCAGACCATTCAATCCAAAAACAAGTGAGTTGTGTAAGTAAGAAAGACAAGCTCATTCGCGGGACTCTTCGATAGGAACACTTGAGTAGGTTATTGTTTGATTCTCGGTCTCCACACCATTTCGTTTGTATTTGGTCCATGATATTTTCCATACTTGCAACAAGCTTATCCTGTAAAATAGAATGAATGGGATCATCAAATGCGCATATGTGTTGTGTGTGTGTGTGATAGAGAGAGAGCGCAACTAAGATTTGCATCTGTTTTGGTCATTTAGCATTTTTATTTATGTATTATTTATATCATGAAAGGAGATGAATATGTGATTGTGGTACGCAGATCCCATTTGCTTCACGGACGAAGAAACAGAGACAGGACCCACATGACAGAACGACAGAAACGTGTACAAAATGTAGATATAATATATATATATACACACACAACTGATTCGGATTATGTTTCATCTTTATCGGGTCAAATGGAATGCAAATATATATTTTCAAGACAAATTGATGTAGTATAAAAAGATACAGGACTAGACATCGTAAAACATATTGTTGGTCATGAGGAGTAATATGTGTGCTAGAGAGGAAAACAGAAACACCAAGAACTGAGAAAAACTTCCAGGACCCTTTTAAAATAAAATTGATCGATCAAAACACACTTTAACCCTATGAGAAATCATCCCAATTTAAAGAAGAATAGCTGGTCTCGTTCTCCTCGTTATAAACGGGTCAAAAATAATGGTAAAACCTCCAAATCACTATATTCAAAAACACTATAATACTGTTTTGAGTAATATGATTTTGAAATCATGATTGACTGACTGAACTACTTATTTATATAAAGAATTTGGAGTTTGGACTTTGGACAAAGTGATCCGGGTCAACCTAACTCGGCCCATACCAACATTTGCACATGTTGACCCATTACCTGATCCACCCATTTTGTCACCGCCAACATAACGATGGAATAACTCGTTTAAAATGTGAGGATAACCCTAATGAATCAAAATCACCAGGCTTATTTTAAAGGTCTTGAACACATATCCTGAACCTATTAAGCTATTTCCTGACCAATATTATGAAAATGAATATAGATGATGTAAAAGTCAAAGTCAAACTAAAGTCGAAATCAAACACAAAAGACATGATCCAGTATTCCAGTTAGAAGAAGTTTTCAAACTGTAATACCCATTGAAGAGCATGAAAATGAAAAAGTGCACCTTAAGCTCAAATGTAAATCTTGAATACAAGAAATTATACCTCTCGGCAACGATATCCCTCTTTGCAAGCATAAGTGTTAGGAATACAGGAACCATTGCAGCGCATAGATGCTTGAGAGTGTGTCCACTAACTATATGATTAGTCCATTCGTAGATTGTATCATCAATGGCTTCTTCAACCTTAGCTAGAAGATAAAATCCTGAAAATAGCGTATTGAAACTTAACATTCCAGATAGTGTGGGTTATTTTTAAGCAGGGGTGGCATTTCAACCCATTTATTCATGTATTTGTAAAATAATATGTAAATAGGTAAAAATGAACAGGATAAACACTGTACTTTATTGCATTAAAAGTATATCTGACATAATATAGCTTTTGTGATCATATTTGACAACAGTTAATATAATTAACTTTTTGGAAGTGTGTCTTGGGTCAACTATCAACCTGATAGAACACATGATACCAAAGGTTACCCGCTTTTACCGTTAACCCAATCCACCCGTTTCTCAACTCCTAGTTTCAAGTTTATGCAAAAGACGGAAAATTATGTCAAATATTCAAACCTGCAGCCCATAGCCAATATGACGAATGTGTGTACATTGGAGGTAGCATGATGGCCATCAAAGGAATAGCAATGCAAGGTACAAACTGAACCATCGCGTATGGTCGGAGATCATCAAAAAACCTAAAAATAAAAAAAAGAAGAAGAGAACATTCTTTGATTACCAATTTCTTCATAGATCTCTTTGAAATTTGCAAAAATAGTAGGAATTGCAAGTCAGATATTTTAAATAGAGGTGGCAATTTCGACCTATCTACATGTAACTGGGTCGATTTGAGCTGCCTACTTGCATTTTATCTATAAAACTATAAAAGGTCAAATGGGTTAAGCTAAAGATCTAACTGATATAGAAACTAACCAACTGGCTGGGTCAAACACGTAGAGAAAAGGCAGACTTGACTTGGGTTTGTCATAGTTGGGACTTGGGTATAACATGTTGAACCGCTTGTGATATACTCAGATCAGATCGGTACAAGATCGAAACGAGCCAAGCTTAAATGAGCTCCAGCTTCAAATAAGGCTCATTTATTTAACGAGTGTGAGCTTTGCAAGCAAAGGCCATTTAGGATCGTATGCCTAAACAAGCCAAGTAAGATTTAAATTATTTCAGCAGCCATGTATGATTCATTCGGCCTACTACATGTGTTCATAAGACCCTTTCTAAGTTTAAAGACTACTTACTCTGAACGTTTACAGTTTACGGGATACGGAACACGGCCATTGGGTTGATAATTTGATATGTTCACCTTCATCGCTAGATCTACTCTTTCAAGAGTAATATATTATTAATTACACTTGGTAAAAGGATGTCATTGTTATTTTCTCAATTACACCGATATTAGTATCGATTTTTCTTTTGATCATTCATCATTATATAGTTCAAATTGAGAAAGAGATGCAACTTTTAAGATTTGACATCTCAATATTTTAGATCCGCAAGGAAACCGATAAAGGTTCAGTTCACTACTGTCAAGTTGGAACATAATCCACCAATTGTCAAGTCATTTTCTTTGTTTATACTATTTATAGGTACGGGTCAAATTTAGGTTCCTACCACTTGTCAATCTTAGAAACCACAATCAATTTGGTGGAGATAACGTGGTGTTTAAAACGTTTTGCTTTTTTTTTCTTTTGCTATACATGATATATAGCTAGTGTTCAATTATGGCTTTCTACATTCCACTTTATGAGTGTGTCTGGGTGGTTGATAGTATAGGGGCACAACAGGTGTACGGCGTATCGTCCAAAAGAATGTTAAAGAGCCAAGCCAAAATAATGAGCTTAAAACAGTACAATTAAAGAGCCAAGCTTTAGCTCGATTAAGCTCATCAAAAACTCAAGCTGAGCCCATGCTCAAGCTTTCTAAATTCTAACAAGCTGAGCTCGGTCCCAACAATGGATCATGAATCCAGATCGAACTGAAAATTGTAGGCTTGACCCAAGCCGAGCTTGAGCTTTGTAAATTCTAACAAGCCAAGCTCAAGTATTATTAAGCCCGGGATGGGGTCATTTAGTTTACGCACCTATATTCAAGCCGCTAAGTGTAATTTGTATTCTCCTAACCAAATGGTTTATCCTATTAGAAACTTCACTTGTATTTTTTTATCAAAAAAAAAAAAATTTAATTGTCATTTTGTTGGAAGGGTTTACTTTTATCTCAAGGCCCCTATGTAATTTATGTAATTCCCTTATTTACAATTTTAGGTTTCATTACCTTCATGTCAATATAAACACACAAATAAGAGCCATGAAATGGTAATGAGAAATGGAAGCTAATCATATCCTGGTAAAAGAAATAAAGACTACACATACCTCCAGTACAAAATGCTTACTGCACCAGCCAAAAGCAAAGGAATTATGGAGTATGTTCCCTTTCGCTCGTCGATTCTTTCAATGATAAATATTGCAATAATTGAAGTGAAGGCAATGGTCATCTGGTATCAACAGAAACATGTCCATAATACTATAATATTAGCATGCAAATTGAACTGTAACAAATATACTGAATGATGATACTCACAGGCAAACGATCCCAAACAAGGCGAGCATCATTCGGTTCAAGATGATAGTACGAGGATCCAAAACCAACAGCAGCCACACCAATGTAAAAGAATGTCCAACCACAAAGCTCACCCTTCAGACTTAAGTAAGAATATGCACACATTACTATTACTTAGAGACAAAACTTAAATATTCCAAATATAACTTACATCCACAAGCATACCTCAACTTGAAGAAATTTTTATAATAGCAAAGTACGAGCCCTATGACACCAATAATGAAGAAAGGCACATTTGAAATGACATTCAGAGCATTAGGTATACCTGAAAGTAGAAACGATTAAGTGAAAAATTTAACTGATTGGGACGGTGTATTAGATGAATATATGTGCTTCATGCAACCAAATTATCACTGGGTATACATATCTAATCTTTTTAGTGACTTATCAAGACTATTTTATCATTTTTACAGTCAACCATAGGTTCATTTGCAGAATGATATGTCCTAAAGAGATGCAATTATAAGAATGATATGTGCTACAGTCAAACTATAGCACACTATATTACTCCCTTGGCCCAGAATCCTTTATGGATGTCAAAACTATGATTTCCAACTTTAACATGGAAAAAGAATTGCGCAAACTACATTGAACTTAAAATTAAAACACGCACACAAAGAGCAATTTTAGCACTAGGTTTAACATTACATATCAAAGTGCAGGTCTTCTAATTTCTATAATATCCAAGCAGTCCCTTGAATCAACAACTGATTTAAACTTATTCTCAACACATTCAGCAAACCATAACAACAGGAAATCAAAACAATAGAATGAATAAACATGAAAAATCCCTAGGTAGCCCAAATGAGTTTGATTCGCTATTTATACAGTGAAGAACTTAAACATACGTAACCGGTGAACTCATGTTAACAACAAAATTCTACTTATTTTCAACCCGATCATCAAAATCATAACAGCATAGTAGCATACAGTTAAACCGGAGAACCCACGTTAACCTGAATGAGTCAAATTAACAAATAACAACTTATACAGTGGAGAAATTCAAAATACCTAACCAATAAACTCATGTTAACAGCTGAATTCCACTTGTTCTCAATATTATCACCAAAATCATAACAGCATACAATTAAACCTAGGTAGCCTGAATGAGTTAAATTAATAACTTATTTAGTGAAGCACTTAAAAATACCTAACCTTAAAAACTCATGTTAACAACTAAACTCCATTATTTCTACTTATTTCCAATACGATCAGCAAAATATTAACAGCATACAATTAAACCTAAAAAAATAGGTAAAAGTAATTAACCAAAGAATTGACGCTGATCAGCGAAATCGTGGTACTCCTGGTCTTGGGGAATTGAAGGAGTAACAAACATGAGCACTACGAAGCATACTATTGCTACTATCCATACTGTTACAGTCCGATTAGTCATAGATACTGCTACGTGTGGGGCGGGGGTGTAGGTAGAAGATGACGTCAGCAGAGAGTTGGAAGGAAGTTTAATCGCAGGAGAGATGGTTATCGGAGATGGAGATGAAGATTCGATGGTGAGGTGATGTTAATATCAGGTTTGACTGCCCTCGTAAATGTGAGGGGGTGAATGTGTAGGTTTTATTTCTTTATTTCTGGACCATATGACCACCCTTTACTTTTTGTTTGTTTCATTTTAGGTTCCTGCTATTTGCAACAGGGTGCTGAACCTGTTAGTTTAGTTGGGGCAAACACAAACACAAAAACGGAAACTGCAATTAACTCTAAGCTAAAAGTAGGCATGGGCATGGGGCATTCCATGTGGGCGCAACCGGCGTAGCATACTATGCCATGGTTGGGTGAGGTACAGGTGAGCATTTGCTACTCGCCATCGGTACCATTCCCTACTAATCATTTTTTATATTGGTATCCATTTTTTTGGTCTCGGTACTTTTGGTATCGGTTAGGTATGATATTGATATTTTAGTTGATTTACCTTTGAATATTGGTATCGTACCGATTATTTTCAGTTTTGATACCCATTATTGTCGTTTTTCGGGACTGGTACTTTCGATACCGTTACCGAACTCATCCCTAGAGTGAGGTAAGGTTGTCCAAAAAGCTCGCAGTTCTGAATAAAATGCTAAAGGAATCGTAAACAATATACCCAAAATTAAAACACAATAACTACATAGATTTCTCACATTTTGTAAGTAAAATGTCCTTTGTAAACTAATCATACCCTCTGCATATATGTGTGTGTATATATATAGGGTAGGCCCGTTACATTGGACCGTTTGAGATCATTGCAAGGGTAGGCATGGTTGCCTAATAGCTTAAGTTATCGCAAGAACTTTCTAGGGTTCATGAATCATGATGTGTGTTCACGTTTGTAGTTCGAAGAAGTGTTTGTCTGACGAGACGCTTGTTTTTACCGCCCGAAGAGGTTAAGATTGATGGCAAACTTCATTTTGTCAAGGAACCCATTGAAGTCACGGTCTGGAAGGTCCATATATTGAGGCAGAGTAGAATTGAGCTCTTCAAGGTTAACGGAACTCTAAGCGTGGACCAGAGTTTACTTGAGAAAAGGAAGACCAAATGAAACGAAAGTACCCACATTTATTTCCGTCCGAACCAAATTCGAAATTGGCTAAACAAAAATTCCGAGACGAAATTTCCTAAACAAGGGGAGACTGTGACAACTGCCAAAATTTTAGGTATTATCCGTACAATATTATAAAACGTTAAACTAATATCAGATTTCATATTTGACTTAAATGGTGATAATTATAGTCACAAGAATGCATTAGAAAAAGTCCAAATAAGCTTAAAAGATTTATTGATAATTCTAGAAATATTGTATCGCATGGCGATAAATTACCCGCAATGGATATTGGTAATGACCCGGTTAACTTTAAAAAGTACAACTTTGACCTCTAATGCTTGGTTTGACATGGAATAATATTTTTGGAGTGGAAATATTATTAAATTCAATAAAAACTATAGTTTGTAGTTTTTGTATCGTGATTGTCTAATACTTGCTCGTTTTGTAGTTTTAACGTGCATGCGAGACCAGATACACTAGGGAATCCCATAAATAAGTAAAATTAGCTAAAAATACTTATTTTTAGTTGGGGAATTTATTTATTTGATAATTGGGTAAAACCTTAATTATATAATAATATTGAGTTTTATAAAAATAGAAGGCGTGGTATAAGTTTTATAAAGTTCATAAAAAAAATAAATAAATAAACAAACCCATCACCCCTCCTAAGGGGTCCCACCCCACCAAAATCCTTATTAGACCACCCGTAGTGGTGAGTTAATGGGCGTGAAAGGGGCATTTTAGCGCCCCATTTGAAGCCTCAACACTGCCCCATCCTTGTTAAAGGGCGCTATAATTTGTCGGGAGTTTTTGACGTGAAATATTTCACGGGGGAATGAGCACAATCTCAACCAATGAAATCAGTCCTTCCTTGTTAGCAGCCACTCCCTTTTTTTTAATTCAAATTTAATATCTTTATACATACTCACACCATAGCATACCATACCACACCACACCAGTACACCCTTGTTAATTTCAAGCTCCTAGTGAGACTCACATGTCACTTGTCAAAAAATGTCCAAGTGAGGGGCTCAAAATTTCACTCCTACTACACATGGTCTAAATCATAATATTATTATTGCATCTCATTTATAAACACCCACACACACATAGTCACTCTTACACCACCAAAACCTCTCCATCTTCCCCTCTCTCCCTCCCCAAACATGTAACCCCTCTCTCTCTCTCTCTCTCTCTCTCTCTCTCTCTCTCTCTCTCTCTCTCTCTCTCTCTCTCTCTCTCTCTCTCTCTCTCTCTCTCTCTCTCTCTCATCTTTTCACCATTTTTAAGCTTGATTCTTGTGAATCTAAGCTACATTATACAAGAGAAACAACAATCTTTCAAGAAAACACAAGATTTTAGAAAGAAAAAGTGCAAAAAAATCAATATATCATCATCTTCTTGAATCAAGCTTCAAGTGATGATTCTTTTACAAAAGCTCACTTTGATTCTTGTTTAAATTATGTTTTGGTAAGCTTTTTCACCAAACTAAATGGATTTTGAAAAGGGTTTTATAAAACAAACAATGGGGAAGGAAAACAGATGAAAATGGTCTATGTGTGTATGTCTATATGTGTCGTATGTATATATATATATATATATACGTGTGTGTGTAGGATTGTTTGTGGTGCTTGGAAATGCTTAGATGATAGTGTTTTTATAACATGCAAGAGGGTTTTTGTGCTTGCTTTAAATCTAAGTTTTTATTATATTTTGACTTATTAGTCAACTAATATAATGGGTACGTGACAATGATAGTTGAAATATAACTTAGATTATGGTAATGATCATTCAAGTGCATTGTTTTGGTAGTTGTTTTTTATTGATGATGGGTTTGAGTTAAAACAGAAAATATGAAGGTTTTTTAAAGGTTTTGATAAGATTAAAACATGGTTTATTAAACAAAATCATGGTCTACATACTTGGAGAGCCTTTGCATGTAAGATCAAGACCCAAATTTTGGCTAAATCATAAAAAAATGGACGGTTAAAGATGTTTCAAAACAGGTTTTTGTGGATTATTTTGAAGGAAAATACGATGTGTTAATGTGTTTATAAAATTCCTAACATAAAAACCTAAATGTACTTGTAAAATATACGCGAAATTGCACCATTTTTGTGAGTTTTAAGCGATAAATTACTATTTTTAGGTCTGATGTAAAACAGGTTATTTGACATTAAAATGTGTTTAAATATCATTTTTTGGATATATATTAAGTTTTTCATGATAATGGATGCTTACAATGTAAAACTACGTGCCAAAAGTAGCCAAAATGTGAGTTTTAAGACGCAAAAGGTCACATTATGAAATAGTTTTAGAACAACAAATTTGGTCATGTTTTATGTTAAATGTCCATGTCTTAATGTGTAAAATAAGTTTCTAGGATGTTCATAGGTTTATATGTGATATCTGAAACTTGGTGTGTGATAAAAATGCTAGAAAACGCCTTATTAGGTGATAAGCTGACAAATTGACGCATGATATGTTTTGGTTGTTGAAATATGTTCATACATGTTATATGAGTATTATATGATGTTATATGCGATATTAGAATGAACATAATGGAATTGATGTGTTAAAGTTGTCGTTGGAACACGAACAGTCAAAACGCGAAATAGGTAAATTTGAAGAATTTGGCCTGTTAACGTATGTTTATTGTTTATACGAAATATTTAAACAAAAAAATGATATAAGACTTGTAAGTTGATTTCTTAAATAATTTCCATAAAATTTCGACATTTTAGAGGTAAAAATGAGTTTTACAAAAAAATTGTTGCATTTTATTGAAAAACGACCTTTTATGGAAAAAACGAGTTTATATGCTACATGATGATATTTGACTATGATTAAGTGTTAGGTTTTACTAAGTTAATTTGTGTGATAATTGACTTAGGGGTTGTTTGGTTGATTAAGTGCTGAATCATTAAGAAGTCTGAATGATTAAGTGTTGAATCATTAAGTGTTGTTTTGTTGGACCTCTAAATGGTTAGTCTTCTTGTCCCATATTGGTAGGGGAAGTAAAAATGGATTCATTCGGTGCTTAATGGTTCAGCAACATCCCCAGGTCTTAATGGTTCAGCCTTAATAATTCCATTCAGATGCTGAAACAAACGCGCTGAATGTTGAATCATTCAGCGTTGAATGATTCAGAGGCTCATTAAGAGCCTTACCAAACAACCCCTTAGAGTTTGTATGTATATGTGAACATATAGTTAAAACCTAAGGGTTAGAGTATTAAGAAGCGGTATATACATGTGAGGTATAAAAACTTAACAATACGTCATAGTCACCAGTGTGTTTATAGGGTAAGGGTTTATGAAAGCTTGAACTTTTTATTGAACTAGGTCTTGTAAAGTTGGGTGAATAACTTGGGAAATACTTATAGTGTTTGCTAAAATAGCCCTTCGTGTATAGGGCGTTGTTAGAAATAATATATTAATTGTGGACTAAAGTTGCTAGATTGCTACACTTCGAGGTGAGTTTCACAACCCTTTTTAACATTTTTATACGTTTTAAAGTATTTAGAGGTTTAACATGCTTGTATGATTGAGTATGCTATAACTTATTAGAACGCTATGATAGCCTTTGGTAAGTGCACTTGAGTGGCGTGGTTCCGCCCTTATTCTTGCAGGGAAACTTCTCGCAGCTATAATCATTAGCTCTTTTAGTGAGCCGCAAATTATGTTGATAGATCTATTGGGTTTGAAACCGCTTCCCGGAACAGTTGTGCAGTTCCTGACGGGAGAATATACTTGTCTTAAAGACACTGTGGGAGCGCTTGAGTGCTCAGGGAGTGCATTCAGAAGGAACGTTTGGTTTGTTTATAGGCCTTAGATTGCGATCATGCTTGTAGGAAGTTGCTAGTCTACATGGTTTATATGTTTAGCTAGTACTCATTCATACGTTTTGAAACAAGGAAATTTTGTATTTGCCTTTAAACATGTGAACTCGCCAATTTTTGTTGTGTTTCTACTTTACACTGTGTTTTAGTTGTTGTTCATTCTATTTTTAGTCTGTTGTTCATCGTGTTTTTAGTCTTTGTCCATAATGCTTTATGCCCAAATGTCTATTGCGTTTTTAGTTTGATACTTATTGTGTTTTACGCTGTGTCCATTGTGTTTTACGCAATTGGGTTTTCATTTTTTTCCCAAAATTATAACAATATTGTGCTCATATTATAGATAAAAAGACGCTTGATTTTATGGTATATATATATATATATTTTTTTTTAAAAAGTGTTTGAGTTAACTTTTGTGGTGAGAAAGATCAATAAGTTATATTTTAAAAAGTGTTTGTTTTAGCTTATTCATGTAAAGTAACAAAAATGAGTAAAATGTGGATAGCTTGGTAATTTGATATTCAAAAAGCCAAAAACAGTTTCAAAAGTCAAGTTTTTGTGGTTTTTTAAAAACAACTTTTTTACTCGTAATGAAAAGCCAAAATAAAAAGGACTTTTAACAAACCCAAACAACTCAGATGGTGTTTGGGGTTGAGTTTTAAAATGGATTTTCAGATTATTGCGTTTTGAAAACGCAAATAATTAGTTTTTAGTGTTTAGCAAAGGTTTATAAAAATAGATTATTTGTTTTAATAGGTTACCAAAACGCAATAATCTAAAAGCAGCTCCACCCATACTTCAACAAAACACATAATCTATTTTCAAAAAGCAATTCCAAAACCCTCTTATTGACTTATTAATTTTTCCCAAAAGCCATTTAAGAATTTTGTTTAATAATCACGTAGGTTATGTTGCTTTGTACCAAACCTAAATTGACCCGAGTAAACCTGATAATAATTAACCCAAACCTTCCAATCCGAATTACATTTTTGATTGGTTATCATGTACCCTTTCAAACAATTAAAATCCGATTAACCCGTACCAAAGTACATGAAACTCCATTTAACATACCTGATTAAGGATGAGCATACGGTCCCGAAAACCGATCCCGAACCGAAAAAATACCGATCCCGTACCGAACCAATACCAAACCGAGGGTGTTCGGTATCGGTATCAGTACCCACATTTAGAGTTTTTCGGTTTCGGTATTATCGGTATCGGTACGAGATCGGTATGGTATCGGTATTTTAAGGTAAAATACCGATACCAAACCGGTACCGTACCTATACCGATACCGTACCGGTATAATGGGTATCGGTATCGGTATTGGTTTTTTGGACTTTTCGGTATCGGTATTGTCGGGATCGGTATCGGTTCGGTACCGATATCGTCCCGAGCTCATCCCTATACCTGATCAATATCCCTGATTTCTACTCAGTGAGTCTGGTATCAATTGATCACACTAACCTATAGCGTAGGAGCAACATGTGCTAAATTTTTTTTTTTATCTTAAAGGTATTTATGGTTGAACACTTTAGTTATAAGAAAAACACTAGTTTTTATTCCGGGAGCGTCCCGGGTTGAAATATCTAATATGACAACATAATTAATGACTTGCCAATATATGATTAATGAATATTATTATTATTATTATTATTATTATTATTATTATTATTATTATTATTTATTTTAAACAAATCTCTGCCATAAGTTATCATATTCTAATATAAAAAAAACGAATCTCTGCGCCGGGGTATAAATCTAGTGCCATTACAAAATATTATATAATGTTAAATGAATTCGGAAGTTTGTAATCGATCATTCTTAAAAGAACTAACATGAAATAAGGAAAAAAAGTTATTTATTGAAATATCGAACGCATTAGTCTAAGAGTTATGTGATGCGTTAAAAAATTCATGGGTATATGATCGGGTATATAGTTCGGGTATTTGGGTATGTGGTTTCGGGTAATTGGGTCAGGTATCACCTAATCCCAGGCCCGACCCAAACCCACATTTTTTTTAAACTAATCCCAAACCTGACACAATATCAGTCGTTTTACAAAAAATAGTCGTTTTTTTTTCTTCGTTTTTTATATAGCACTATGGTACTCGTTGGAAAGATAATAAAACGCTCGTTAATTTGGTTTAATTTTTTTGTTTAAAAAATATCGTATATAAAAGATATTAACGTTTAAAAGTTATGGGATGAAACATGAGAGAAAAAATAGTAAAAGTTTAATATTTACATTTAGTAAGAAAAAGCTCTACTAGCTACAAGCTTTTAATTAGTAAATGACACAAATACCCATTCTATTTTAAAAATAAAATAAAAACATTATTTACAAGCTTTTAATTATGCACATTTTGGTCATTTTATACATTTTATTAAAAGCTCCAACTTCTCTCCCAAACACCAAAATATATTTAAAAAGCTTGCAGCTACCAGCTACCAGCCTCAAACATACCCTTAGGGTATGTTTGGCAAAACTAGCTGGAGGCTGGTAGCTGGAAGCTGGTAGCTGGTAGCTGCAAGCTGATAGCTGGAAGCTGGTAGCTGGAAGCTTTTTAAATATATTTTGGTGTTTGGCAGAGTAGCTGGAGCTTTTAATAAAATGTATAAAATGACCAAAATGGGCATAATTAAAAGCTTGTAAAGAACGTTTTTATTTTATTTTTAAAATAGAATGGGTATTTGTGTCATTTACTACTTAAAAGCTTGTAGCTAGTAGAGCTTTTTCTTAAAAGCTACTACTAGTAGCTTTTCACTGTAGAGCTTTTTCTCTAACCTAAAAGCTTCCAGCCCCTTCAACCAAACAAAGTTTTTTATTAAGTAGGAGCTTTTTCTTAAAAGCTTGAAGCTTGAAGCTCCTAAAAGCTCTTAAAAACTCCTTGCCAAACATACCCTTGGTAGATTAGGTTAAACTATATTTAAACCATATTTATTCCTTTTTTTTAATTGGTCTAGAGTTGCCACATCACATCCTGTCATATTTATTCCTTTTTTTTAATTGGTCTAGAGTTGCCACATCACATCCTATGTGGCATCTTTCAAAGAAGAGATTGAATAAGAGTATGACATGTAGGATTAATCCCTTTGCAATATATATACTAGCTTATACCCCGGGAGTGTCCCGGGGTTGAAAAGTCTAATATGATGTAATAAAACATAAGTTTTTATTACTAAGAATAATTTGTAAACAATCAACCAACTCAAGATTCTATCATCAACAAAGTTTCTTATCTGAAGAATTGCCATATTTGCCATTGAAGTTAAAATCATGATCTTGGTTTTTATACATGGGACTGAAAATCTATATAAAAATACCTTATCTTGGAAGGTGGCATGGACGTTTTCTAAATCTTTTGAGCCTACAAATCATCGTATGACATCAATTTACCTTATTAACTACATTCAATATCGCGATGATGATGATAGTTTAATACTTTGCAAACCAACACTATAAGGGCAAACTTATATAACGAAAAAATATGATGTTACTATGAGTTTTTCACATCTGAAATCAAGTCCTCAATTCCATGCATGATCCATTAAACCAATTCTCAAAGCTTCTTCCCATTCCTGTGCACTAATTAAAAGACTAATCCCATTTTTGACAGGTGCCTTACGAAAGGCGGTGGCCTCTCCAGGGTCTGTAGAAAGTTGGGTCAAATTGCTTTTATTGCCGAGGTGTACTCTGCGGGTGGTCAAACCGTCCACTAGGCGGGAGGGGAGGTCTGGGAATAGGAAATCCTTGCAGTGTAGTAGCATCCTGCAAGCGCTTTCCTTGTGGAAAGACGGTTCTGGGTTTTCAGATTTGGTTTCTTCCCTTTTTGATAGTGCGGGGGAGGGTGTTTTCTTTACCCAGGGTGTAAGGGGGATTAAGTATTCTGAAGAGAGCCCCAATGTCAAAAATGCCTAAGAAAAGTTAGGGACGGTCACTTCACAACTGTTGTCAAGGTGTTGTGTTCCAGTGGGGTTGCTCCTTTTGGGGAATCTACCATGAAAGCCCTTATTGACAAACATCCGGTGATGCCTCCTTCGTCCTTGCCCGCCAACTCTAACGTCATGCCCGCCCTTATTGTGGATATGGATTGTGTGCTTGGATGTCTCCGGTCTTTCCCTAAAGGGACTTCTTGTGGGAGGGACGGTCTGAGGGCCCAACATTTGCTAGACGCTCTTACTGGAGAAGGGTTAGTGACTTCCACGGGGTTGTTCTCAGCTATTACTGAAGTCGTCAACCTTTGGCTAGGGGGTTTGTGCCCAAGAGTTCTAGCTGAATTTATTTCTTCGGCCCCCCTTACCCCTTTATTGAAACCTGATAACGGGATTCGGCCCATTGCCGTAGGGGCCTTGGGGACTTTCAATTTGGGGTGGGAACACCCAATGGGGCGGAGGCGGTGCTTCACAGCGCGAACAGGTTCTTAAGCTCCTTCCATGCGGACGGGTCCTTGGCTATGCTCACGGTGGATTTTTCGAACGCGTTTAATATGATTGACAACACTGCCCTTCTTCGAGAGGTCCATCAACGTTGCCCGTCTATCTATTCATAGGTCCAGTTCCTATATGCCCAGCGAGCTAGGTTGTATGTTGGTAATGACTGTATAGGGGCTACTACGGGGGTTCAGCAGGGGAACCTTTAGGTCCCCTCCTTTTCGCCCTTGCTTTACACCCTATGGTTCTCCGGGTACAAAAAATTTGTAAACTCCCATTTCATGCGTGGTACCTGGACGATGAGACGATTATTGGTGAGGCCACTAAAGTTGCTAAAGCCTTAGACATTATCCGGCTAGAGGGGCCATCCTTAGGGCTTCAGCTTAATATTAAGAAAACAGAGGTTTTTTGGCCGTCTTGTAATGGGGTGAAACTTCAGGATGGGCTTTTTCCCAGCGGGATTGGTAGGCCAGAAAAAGGGGTGAAGCTCCTCGGAGGGGCTGTTAGCCGTGACCCTTATTTTATCCGCGAATTGGCAAGGCGAATGGCATCGCGCGCTGTTGAACTCATGCAACTCTTGCACTGCCTTAGGGATCCCCAGAGTGAACTCCTCCTGCTCAGGTCATGTATGGGGGTTGCTAAGTTGCTTTTTGGGTTACGGACCTGCCAACCCTCCATGATGGATGAAGCAGTATCATGTTTTGACAAGGGTTTAAGGGAAACCATTGAAGACATAGTGGTATGTGGGGGGGGGGGGGGCTTTCTTTGGTGACCTACAATGGCGGATGACGTCTTTGCCGATGCGTGTGGGAGGATTAGGGCTCCTCTCTGCGAAGGATGTCGGCATGTATGCGTTTGTGGCGTCACGAGCTCAGTCCTGAAACCTTCAAGACCACATCCTACGAAATAGCGGGGTTTTCGGCGCAGACTTGGACTACGTGCAGGACCTCGAAAAGCTAAATGACTATCTCCCAGGTTTTGATATTGGAGGTTTTTCTAACAAGGACACCGCCCCCCAAAGCCTTAGAAAACTTTGGCGAATGCCCTTTATGGCAAAATCGCTCAGAACCTGGGTGAAGTTTTTGGTCTGTCTCCCGTCAGAGGGCAGTTATTGAATGCCTGCAAATCCCCCACGCCCAAGATTTCCTAACTGTTATCCCGATCGAAGGTTTAGGCCAAAGCATGTCCGCTATTGAATACAGGGTCATTCTTAAATATCGTCTGATGATCCCAATGTACCAGGAGGATGAAATCTGTCCGATTTGCCGTAAGGCCTGCCTGGATGAATACGGGGAACATGCGGTTCATTGTAAGGAGTTGCCCGGTTTCAAATATCGGCATGATTGGGTTTGAGACATTCTGTGGGACATTTTAAGACGGGCTGGGATCTCAGCCAAGAAGGAGGCCCCTGTAAACTTTCTCTCAGATCCAGCAGAATGGAGATCCACCCTACGACCAGCAGATCTCCTTGTCTTTGGGTGGGTCGGGGGGAAACATGCTTGTGTTGACCTGACGGGTGTATCTCCCCTAGTTGGGTTGAGGGATAGTGACTTTGTAGCAGGGCAAGCGGTCCGGAAAGCAGAGGCAAAGAAGGTAGAAAAATATGCTAAAGCCTGCTAGGAGAACCAACACGTTTTTGTACCTTTGGCTTTTGATACCTTTGGCTCATTGGCACCGGAGGCTACCCGTTTCCTGACCAGGGTCCAGCGGGTTATTCACAGTAGTGTCTCGGCTCCGGGTGGACATGGTTATGTTTTTAGTAGATTAGGATTTGCTATTCAGAAAGGGGTGGCGGC
The DNA here is from genome assembly GCA_028751855.1 of Ambrosia trifida. Lineage (NCBI taxonomy): Eukaryota > Viridiplantae > Streptophyta > Magnoliopsida > Asterales > Asteraceae > Ambrosia > Ambrosia trifida. Next base: position 54,225,923 of record CM054128.1, on the reverse strand, counting down.
GCAGCTTGTTGCCCGCCTGCCCGCTATCTTAATGTAATTTTCTTTGTCCTAGAATATAAAGCGTTCTCAAAAAAAAAAAAAAAAAAAAAAAAAATACAATAATCCAAAGCATTTTTCGCAGCTTCACTTGGTTTCCCAATAGTTTGAAGTTTTTCACAAAGCTCATACGCCATTTGCATGATCTCTTCTTTTGGTAATTTCGTGAGACCCGCAACAGTAAGTACACCACCCCAATTATTAGAAGATCGTTAAGATTTTAAAGTTTTTTCTAGATTATTGCAACATAACTATGTTGTAGCAGCGTCTTCAAAGCATTTGATATTGCTTAACTGATCTCCCCATACAAAAAATAAGAACTCCTCATTGCTCTGCTCCTCAACGACGTCGCTTGCAACCTTCTCTGTCAGCGATCGCCTAGCTTGCCGTTACGTCTTTGATGGCTCTACAGTTTTAATGATGGAATAGTGAAGTATATCTACAGATTTGAATTTCATTTTAATCTTAATGATTGATTGACAGAGCACGTCGTTTGAATAGGAGAACATGGGAAGGCAATAGACTTCTGATTAGGGGTGAGCATAATGGTTTTTAAGTGAAAACCCTAGCTAATGTGGGTTTTAAATTATTAAAAAATTAATTACACATAGATGCCACATGACACACTCAAAGAGGAGAATGCCTCTTTGAATGCCATGTCATTAAAATGGTTTTGGTTTATAATATCTATAGATAGATAGATATACAGATAACTAACCAATTTTAGTTAAATTAGTTATTAATTTGCATAAGATGATTCAACTTTTAATTCAGCTAAACCTATTATCCTATATTGATTTTCATACGATGGTTCTACTTTTTGGTTACATACATAACTAAAATAAAAATCAAACCACTTTAACTAGTTATTAAAAAACCACAATCAAGTTTTTCTCAGTCAGTTCAACTAATCCAAGTCACTTTTTTTTAAATCAAATCACTAGTTTTTAGCTTTTCATTCTCGTCAACAACATATGCCTCGCTTGCGGTGCACATATAATATTTATGTGTGGGTTATTAGGATGTCCGGAGTGGGGGGGGGGGGGGGGGAACGCCGCCGCCGGTCATAGCGTGGGGGGGGGGGGGGTGTGACATCCGTCACCCTCGTCTTTCGTCAAATTACAATAATAATCCTTGAAATATTTTCATTATAGTCCCTACGGGATTCGTCGTTTTCGAATTTAATTTTGAGCGAACTAAAATTTATCATTCATTAAGGACTGGGTATACGTTTTAATCGAATGAGTACGTGTAAACGTGTTCGTAAAACCTTTTAAAAAAAAATAATAAGTTAATAAAAAAAAAGTTTTATAAAAGTTTTAAGTAAAGTGGTTAACTTAGTTAGTGGTTATAAAGGGAAAAACTAACTAGAAAGCATTGAAACTAACTAAGGTTTAATGAGAGGGGCCATTCTGTCATTTTCCCAAAGTTTAAAAAGAAAAAAAAAAATCTGTTCCTGCTGCTGCTCGATGTCCGGCCCAAGGAGAAGAAGATCCGGCCGCCGGAATTTATTCCGGCAAGGCCACAAACCGTGTTTCAATGCCCGTTTTTAAAGCTTTTATCATCCCTCTTCAAGCCCCATACGTTACAATTATATAATCCAACGTTCTCCATCATTATTTTGGGTTTTAAACTGAGTAATTATGGAGTTTAACTCGTCAAAACGAGGGTAACGGTTGAAGCGTGTTAAAGGGGCCGTTATACTCGACCTCAGTATAAATTAACCACCTCATACGCTTCATGTATCTCTCCACAATCTGAACACTCTAAAATTTCACAAAATCTGCTTGTAATTGCCTATATAAATCGTGGGTTCATTAGAAACGTGGAGCTTCATTTTCGTTTATTACACAGATTGTAAGTTCAATTAATTGTTGCCGTTTTGTTTGTCGTGATAATCCGATCAGAAACCCCATGGTTTCTGTGTTGTTGCGTTAATAATTCAGATTATTATAAGGAATGTTAGGGTTAGGGTTTGGCTTGGATAATTGGGGAAGAAGATGGAGTTTAATATAAGATTAAATATGTTTTAATCTGAAATCTTTCAACATAATTGACACATGGTGTGGTGGTTGTGATGTTGCTATTCCACAACGGGTACCCGGGTTCGAGCCCAAGCATGCCCGATTTGTTTCTTTTTATTTTTAGTTTTACTTTGTTATTTCATATTTAAACATTTATTTGATCATAAAATACAATATTCTTATAATATTCATAATAAATTCATCTTTTACCCAAAAATTATGAAAATTTAGGTATAGCTTTTTGACATCATAAAGAACATTTCCACATTTTTATTTTCTGAAAAATGTTTTATTTTTATATTTTTATTGAATTAAATTGTTTTAATCATAAATAATTGATAAAAAATTCATTTTTAATGATTTTAATCTCAAACTTTTTGGGTAATTATTTCTAACCATTCTAATCTGAAATAAAAATATTTGGGTTAGAAAACACTTATTTTTATTAATTTTCTTATTTTTAATCATTTAAACATGATTTAATCTCATTAAATCAGTTTTAAATATAAATAAGTTTATAAAAATTATGAGAAAATTATTCTAATTTGTTTACATCAGAAATCATCCATTTTCTATAAAAATAGCATTTTTGGATCATGTCTTAAATTATTAGTCTTATTTATGATTATTTTAGACATAATTAATAATTTATTTATTTGTACTATTAAATATCTATTTTATAAATACTCTTCTTATAAAATAGAAATGTTTTATGTATGAAAATCTTGTTTACCATTTGTAGATCATTGTGAAAAACATAAATATTTATACATTTATAAATTATTGCATTTATTTATAATAATTAGTTAAAGTAATTAACTAAATTATTTTGTCATAATTATGCAAATATATTTTAACCTAAATATTTAATTGGTAATAATAATAATACCTAAATCATATTTACAAACTTTAGTATATTATTTTAATATACAACTTTTACATTAATTCGACTAATCATAAAAACTCTAATTCCCCAAATCGACTTAGCAAACCCTAACGCCTTAGACCCTAGATACCTTAGACTTTGTAGACTTTACCTTACTAGTATTCATATACGTTATAGGTTGAATTCCTCGGAATTCTCACTACTTAACTCACAACCGCTTAAGTGGATTTTGATCGCTTTAGCAAACTGTGAGTATATCTTTCCCCTTTTTACTGTTTTACTATTTTTGGGGTGATTCATGTACTTATTATCAAGTTTCTATTACTTCTTACTAAAATAGCAATTCTCCTGTGTGTTTGCTTTATGTGAATTTGTGTGTCTATGACTTGTTAAAATCATTAACCTTTGAGGGCCTGGCATTTCAATGAATAGTACTATGGTATATACCCCTTGTGACTCTGTTGAGAGACCTTGGTCATTGTCTTGTGATTCATATTACTAAAAATGTTTTGATTCTTGATTCTTGATACTTACTACATAGGGTTGATTTTGAACGGACATTACTTAAATTACATAATTGCAAATGGTATACAACACAGGAATTGCGAAACGTTTTGTACTATATATATATCCAACGGATGTACTCACCAATACATTATATGTGTTGACAAATTATTTTGTACATGTTTCAGGTGACGTTTGATCTTACTTGCTTTCACGCTTAGGATGGACCTAGTGCTTAAATAAAAGTTGAATATTTATTTAACTATGTTTTGGATTTCTATTAAGACTCTTGTATTTCCTTTTTGGATAATGAAAGTTTGTTTGCTATTAATATTTACATTTTAGTCCATGTGCTTTTGAACAATCGTCACTACGTGACACCTCGATGTTTCCGCCATCGGTTGGGGTGTTACAGGGGGGCGGGAGGGTGGGGGCAGGGGGCAAGGCACTGGCGTGGGGCAAATGCCTTGGGACACGTAGCACTAAATTATTGGTGGAGCCTTTATTTTTGACCGTTTAAAAAAAAATTTTTAGTTACCGTTACCCAACGGATATAAAAAATATTAATTTTTATTATATATATATATATATATATAACAATACCATCTTCTACACAAACACACCCTCTTTTTTTCAAACAAAGGCCTGATGCACGTGGTCAGTTGGGATTTACCGCGATGCAAAAGGTCACAGCCGCGCTTAGATCATTGGCTTACGGAACCAGTTCCGACATAATGGATGACTATCTAAAGATGGCCGAGCGAACGGCTAGAGAAAGTACTCAGTTTTTTTGTGCGGGCGTCATTGAATTATATTTAAAAAGATATTTGAGAAAACCTACATTTAGTGACGTCCACCTACTTTTAGAGTTTCACGAAGAAAAACATGGTTTTCCCGGTATGCTCGGGAGTTTAGATTGTATGAAATGGGAGTGAGAACTTTGTCCAATAGAGTGGCAAGGCCAACACGTGAGCGGTTTTCATAAAAAGCCGTGTATGATGCTTGAAGCGGTTGCGTCACAAGATCTTTGAATTTGGCATGCGTTTTTTGGTGTGCCTGGTTCGTTGAATGATAGAAATATTCTTAATCAATCCCCAATCTTCAACGATCTTGTAAACGATGTTGCACCAAAAGGAACTTTTTTTTAAACGGGGTAGAATATAAGTACGGGTATCTTCTAACAGATGGAATTTACCCTGATTGGGCTGTGTTCGTAAAATCGTTTACACGGAGGACTACGTTAGACCCTAAGAGAAAAAAGTTTAACAAAGCTCAAATGGCTGCACGGAAAGATGTTGAGCGTGCTTTTGGTGTGTTGCAAAAAAGATGGCGCATTTTGGCCCAGCCCTGCCGACTGTGGGAAAAAGCGCATATACGAAATGTGATGTACGCATGCATTATTTTACATAACATGATTTTGGAGGATGAAGGACGTGCAATATGCGAGTACTTTGGTGAGGAAACGCAACAAAGTCAAGAAAACATTACTGATGAAGAAAGAAACGTCAACAACTCTGAAATCAAGAATAGCCAAACACATCACAACCTTCGAGCGGATCTGGTTGATCATATTTGAAGTATACCAAGAGATTACCCATCTGATGATAACGATAGCGATAACTAAAGTGCCTTTATGTTTTTTAATTTTCATGTATTTTTTGTTTGTTAGTGTTTTTTTATTTACTTTGTAGTTTATTAAATGAATTTATATTTAGGTTTTTATAAAATTGTGTTTTTTTATTTATTAAAAAAGAAAATAAAAAACAAAAAAAAAAAAGAAAAAAGAAATGCCACATGTCACTTCCCTCCTCTTCCCCCCCTTCCACTCCCCACAATTATTTTCCCCCCACAAGGGTCCCACAAGTGCCACATGACGCTTCATCCCCCCCTTTCCCCCACCACTCTGGATAGTCTTAGTGCAATTGGTGGCAAAAGTGAAATTGCACCAATTTTAGTGTTACTATACTAATTTCATGAAAATAACATTAAAAACGACCGACGGTTAATTATTCATCATGTGGTGGCATTGATAGCCGAAAGACAAGAAGATACATGCCCCAGTTGGTCTTTGTCCAAGGCTTGATGCAAAACTATTATCAATCAGAGGGTCTCATTAGAAACAACTTCTCTACTCATATGAGGTAGAGTTAAAACTATCTACATTTTTACCCTCATCAAACTTTACCTTAGCTTTACTATTGATGGGATATGGTGAGTATGATGATGATATTCACCCCGTCTTAAAAGACAAACTAAAGGATGACTCATTCAACTCTATACATTTTCAAGGACCTAACATGTAACAACACCACACAATCCTGTACCCCTCTTGTTTTATTATTATTCCCACACTCCAATCCCCAACCAACCTCCTCTTTTTATAAACCCCAAAACCCGCCGTCACCACCAACCAAAACCCTCGAAGCTCAACAACAATGTCTCAATCATTAGAGCTTCTGCTAATCCAATTCCTAATGCCAGACAACGACGCACGTCGTCAAGCAGAAGACCAAATCAAGCGTCTAGCCAAGGATCCACAGGTCGTTCCAGCACTCATTCACCATCTTCGCACTGCTAAAACCCCTAACGTCCGTCAACTAGCCGCCGTTCTCCTCCGTAAGAAGATCACCGGTCACTGGGCTAAACTGCCGCCTAACCTCCGTCAGCTTGTTAAACAATCACTCATTGAAAGCATCACCTTGGAACACAGGTTGAGATTGTTTGTTTCTTTGTTTGTTATTCAGTTGGTTAGAAGTTGAATTAGGTTTTTTTGTTGTTGTTTTGTGAGATTGAGGTTTGGTAAAGTTAGTTTGTGGAAAGTGAAACGTTTGTTTGAAGAATAAGCATCGGTTGATGCTTTTGATTGGGGAAAATGATTAGCATGGGGTAAGTTTTCGGTGGGACGTGTATAATTCAGACGGAAGAAATGATTAAATGTATTTAAATATAATGCAAATGTTGTTTGAAAAGTGTAAATTGACAATCAGGATAATTTTGATAGCCACATAAGCGTACTCTTACCGGCTCAGCACGTACTGGTTTAGCAGCATTTACCAGCGCACAGAGGTTGCTAAACATCCCCCTAGTTAGGAGTTATTACTTGATTAGGATAGGTGTCTTGGTGATCAAGAAATGTTTAGTGTAAATAGGGATTAAGTTTCGTAATTTGTTTTGGGCTAACACTAGACGTAGTTATGTTGGTGTTCACAAAGCGAGACGGTTAAATGTCATATTTGTTTCAATGCACTAATTCAGGTAATCAGGTCAAAGGTATATATTATTTAGTGGTCTCATTTTGACCTTCAAGAGACATCAAGTGTCATAATAAAAATCTTTTGCTTTTTTATTACACATTAATTTCATCCTGTCATATCAACAAAGTAAGAGTATTTGGGTATCTTTTCTTTTTTCAGTCCACCCGTGAGACGAGCTAGTGCAAATGTGGTGAGTATTATTGCAAAGTATGCAGTTCCTGGTGGAGAATGGCCAGATTTACTGCCATTTTTGTTTCAGTGCAGTCAGAGTCCACAAGAAGACCATAGAGAGGTGCATTGTCTCTTGATTTTAGAATTAATTAGTCTTACAATTTTCAATATACCATTATTATTGCTGTCAATACTGTTACACACCACTCTTTAACACTCATGTACTACAAGAATCATATAAAATCATTCACGTGTTCTTAGAAGACATATGCTTAACCCATCTAGCAAGAAAATGAGCGATTAACCAGTCACTGATAAGAAGCAAAGTTGTCAGAAAATTTTGCCCGAGATTCGACAAGCTCATATTTTGTTTTATGTTCAATATCTTTGGCTTCAATTGTTTTTTCCCTTCTCCATAGACCATAATCAAATATTTAATAGAATGATAATAGTTATTTCTTTTCTTATGACACTAGGTGGCATTGATATTGTTCAGCTCCTTAACTGAGACAATTGGGGATTCATTTCGACCATATTTTGCTGATTTACAAGCACTTTTACTCAAGTGTCTACAAGACGAGACTAGCAATAATGTTAGAGTTGCTGCTCTCAAGTAATAATATAATTTTATCAGAACTTGTAGTGATAATACACATGCACCAACACGCTACAGAATTTTATTTTATTTTTTGTACATTTAAGTGCTTAATATAATGTTTCTGCTTTGAACAGGGCGGTTGGCTCTTTTATTGAGTTTACTCATGATGCTGCTGAAGTGGTAAGTCCGTTTGATCCCCGCTGCTTAAACTCAGTTACAGAAATTGTTTTATTAACCCTTAAGGCTGTAGTAGATGCCTTTGCTTAATTCTTTTTAATTGCTTTATATAATGGCCCAAAGATAGCTACTAAAAATTGTTGACTTTGTGTAGTTGACCAGGAAAAGCTTTCTATTAGAAGTTATACACTAAAATATTGATTCCCTATTTCTAAAGATGCATCACTATCATATACATACAGATTAAATTTCGGGAATTTATTCCTAGTATCTTAAATGTTTCAAGACAATGCATTGCCTCCGGTGATGAAGATGTTGCAATAATTGCTTTTGAGATATTTGATGAGCTGATTGAGTCTCCAGCACCACTTCTTGGAGACTCTGTCAAAGCCATCGTCCATTTCTCTCTTGAGGTTTGCTCAAGTCCGAATTTGGATTCCAGCACACGTCATCAGGTTAAACTTCATACCCTCTAATATTACCTTTTGCCCATGCTTTGTTGTTAATAGTTTTAATGTATCAGGCTATTCAAATCATTTCATGGCTCGCAAAATTCAAATCTAGTTCCCTCAAGAAGCATTCATTGATCATCCCGATCCTTCAAATTCTGTGCCCACTGCTAACAGAGTCCGCCAGTAGGGAAGAAGGCGATGATGATCTGGCACCAGATCGTGCTGCTGCAGAAGTTCTTGATACCATGTCGCTAAAGTTGCCAAAACATGTGTTTCCACCTGTTTTTGAATTTGCTTCTTTGAGCAGTCAAAGTGTTGATCCGAAGTTTCGAGAAGCTTCCGTCACAGTTTTGGGTGTAATTTCAGAGGGTTGCTTGGAGTTGATGAAAGAGAAGCTTGGGCCTGTTCTTCATATAGTTTTAGGGGGTTTAAGAGATCCTGAACAGGTTGTAAGAGGGGCTTCCTCTTTTGCATTAGGTCAATTTGCTGAGTATCTGCAACCCGAGATTATTTCTCATTATGAAAGTGTTCTTCCTTGTATATTGAATGCCATAGAAGATTCATCTGATGATGTCAAGGTATATAAATATTAAAAAGTTATCGGTTCTTAATAGGCTGATTTGTATAAAAAGGTGAACAACTTTATTTAACTGTTTTTTCCCGAAAAAAACATTAAACCTTCAGAAATTTGATGGCAACCCCAAAAATGTTACTTGTATGTTAATTTTAAGGAACCTGATGTCATGGTAATAATTTAGAATCAGATCATGTTGATCTTTTTTGACATTACACTAAACTGGTTGAAGAGTGCCTGAATAAAGTTTCAAAGTTGTGAGGCTTTTATTGGAAAAACAAATTTGGTTACCCAAAATCAGAATTGATTTCATTTTTTTTTCAATTTGTATTATATTTCATATTTTTAATGGTAGAAACTCAAATTTCTTTGCAGGAGAAGTCGTACTATGCATTGGCAGCCTTTTGTGAGAACATGGGTGAAGAAATTCTCCCTTTTCTTGATTCTCTGATGGGAAAATTATTTGCGGCTCTGCAAACAAGCAAGCGTATGTTGCAAGAAACATGCATGGTAATGACACAAATCACAGTCTGTATTTTATATGAATTATTTTGTAACATCAGTAAACTTCTCATATTTTATTTAAACTATATCATCAGTAAGCTTCTCATAACTTATCCTTACTTTTTTGTAGTCCGCAATTGGTTCAGTTGCATCTGCTGCGGAACAAGCATTTCTTCCATATGCTGAACGGGTTTTGGAATTGATGAAAAATTTCATGGTGCTTACAAGTGATGAGGACCTTCGTTCACGAGCTAGGGCTACAGAGCTGGTGGGAATAGTTGCCATGGTTGTTGGAAGGGCAAGGATGGAACCAATTTTACCGCCTTTCATTGAAGCTGCAATTTCTGTAATACTCTTGTCATTCTTTTCTCTATCTAAAGCTGAAGGTGGAAATTGGGCAGTTGGTTAAAATGGGTAAATTTTGAACTGTAATGGTATTTTCAATTATTTATTTAATAGTTAGCATCTCAAATACAATTAAGAAATAAAATTCTTTTATGATACTCATTTTTTAAATAAAGTGATTTAGGAGGTTTCATGTATTAAAATATATATTTTTTTTCTGATCTGTTTAACCTGTTTTCTACCCACTTTTTTTTGGCTATTTATTTTGCCATTTGATCTGTTAAGAGATGAAACATAATGCTAGTTGAAGCATTCATAAGTCAATATACTATTCAGGGATATGGGCTAGAGTACAGTGAACTTCGTGAGTATACTCATGGATTTTTCAGCAACGTAGCAGAAATTTTGGATGAAGGAATGGTTCAGGTATATGTGTCTGTTTTACTTCGGTAGTTTAGATTTTGTGCTGGCAAAACCAACATTTGGTTTAATTTGTGGAATATTATTATTGTTTGTAACAGTATCTACCTCATGTTGTGCCTTTGGCGTTTGCTTCGTGTAATCTTGATGATGGTTCTGCTGTTGATATTGATGATTCTGATGATGATAATGAGAATGTAAATGGATTTGGCGGAGTATCATCTGATGACGAAGCTCATGATGAACCAAGGATGAGAAATATCAGTATAAGAACTGGGGTTTTAGACGAGAAAGCGGCTGCAACTCAAGCCCTTGGTCTATTTGCTCTACATACAAAGAGTGCTTATGCCCCGTATCCTTTATGCTCTTTATATGTTTTGCCTTTTTTTTTTTGGTGAAAATCAAGTAGCACCCAAAGTTGTAGTTCTTTAATGATCTCAAGCTATTTGGAAGAGTCGTTAAGGATTATGGTGAAGCATTCCAGCTATTTCCATGAAGATGTTCGACTTCAGGCTATTACTGGCTTGAAAAGTAAGTAAAAACAATTCATGTCAAGTATGCATGCTTCCCATGGTATATCCATGAATGTAACATGCACCATTTGAAATCATACGTAGATTCTTTTTGGTTATATCACTTATATGTACCGTTCATTCAAGCTCTAATAGTACATTTGATTTTGGATTGCAGATATGTTGATAGCCGCACATGCAGTCTTCCAAGTTCAAAATGTAAGTGTACACTAGTCCGTTTTTTAGAAATCATTGTGGTTAATTTGAGCCATTTTGTATGTATATAGAAGAGCAATGTATTCTCTTTATCAATACGCCATATGTGTATCATGTCTGGAAACCTTGTTTTTCTACTCACATCATCAACTAATTACTGATAAGAGGTGGCAAATGGGTGGGTTGGGTAATGGGTCAATTTCGGTTTGGGTTATTATGGACCGGTTCAGCTAAATCTTTTCCGTTTGAACTTTGTAATTTGTTAAATATTATTTGAAAATTGAAACCATTCTAGCTAAATTTTTTAATTTGACCCATTTGAGATGAAATATAAATATATAATCCAAAACGACCCACTTTTTCTAATAAATGGGCAAAATTGGCATCTCTAGTCACCGAACTTATATATATAGTGTAATTGTTTGCCTTCTTTTGCAGGATGGAGCATCCAAGGCAAGAGAAATCTTTGGTAAGTTGATGACTTATTAACGTGGAAAATACAGTTTGTCACTGGTTTAAATGTTCAATATTGTTTACCCAGTCCTTGATTGTTTCACAATAATTTAAAATTCAGATTCTGTCATGAACATTTATATCAAGACAATGAATGAAGATGATGACAAGGAAGTGGTTGCTCAAGCTTGCATGAGTGTAGCAGATATCATTAAAGACTTTGGATATGCTGCTGTCGAACCTTGTAAGGATATTTTTGGTTTTGTTCTCTTTGGGACTTGCTAATGTTTCATGATATTTTTCTGGTGTAAACTAACTTGTCAAATGCGCTCAATACTCAATGTGGTTGAAATTCAGATATGCCTCGGCTTGTAGAGTCCACTCTGGTATTACTTAAACAGGAATCAGTCTGTCAACAAATAGAATCAGACAGTGATATTGATGATGATGACACTGAGCATGATGAAGTGCTTATGGATGCTGTATCAGACCTCCTTCCTGCATTTGCCAAAGCCATGGGCTCCCACTTTGCGCCAATCTTTGCAACTTTGTTTGATCCGTTAATGAAATTCGCGGTGAGTTTACTCAGACTTATGGCGTAGAAGTTTTATTTGCGATGTATTACATCTCTAATGAGTTATACAGCTAACAGTCTAAACAGATTTAATTAAAATGGATATGGGTTTGAATGGGTCAAACGGGTTGAATGCCAATTAAAGTGTTGCAATAAACTTCCAAAACACTTTATAATACAGTTTTTGTTACTTTAAACATTAGGTGTATAACTGTATATATGTATGTATTTTAAAAATGGACAATATTAGAAATGTTGGCCAGCTCAACCTATTTTAACCTGCACCTGCTGACCAACTCAACGAGTTGCCACATCTAACTTTCTGTAACTTTTGTCAAATGATGGTCCTGCAGAAAGGTTCACGCCCAGCACAAGATCGGACAATGGTGGTTGCATGCCTCGCGGAAGTTGCTCAGGACATGGGTGCTCCAATTGCTGCCTATGTTGATGTACTTCCTTGTGATATGATTGCATATTTGTTTCGCATGGCAATCTTTTGTATTGCACTTGATTCTATCAAATATTGATTATGGGTTATTTAATCATGTTTTAGGCAATTATGCCCTTGGTACTTAAAGAATTAGGTTCATCATCTGAAACTAATAGGAGAAATGCTGCCTTCTGTGTCGGAGAGTTGTGCAAAAATGGTGGCGCCTCCAGTCTCAAGTATTTTTCTACTTTCGTATGCTTTAGTTTTTACCTTTTGATTTACTCTTATGATTTTTGGTTTCTGATTAGAGGCAGTGATTTTGACCCAGTTTCTTATGAATGGGTCTGTTTGGCTTTATATCTAATGTCTCCATCGGGTTATGGAAAAAGTTGGCTTTAAAGGAAACTAATGGGTTTAATGGGTCAAAGGGTCCGTAAAGCCTTTTTAATGCTTACGGACTCCTAAATAGTTTTACCCAAAACTAGAAATTATCAAATTAATATATTGATGGTTTTTTCTTACTTGACACCAAAATGCCAAATATATATTTAACATTTTGAACTTCGAATGAATAATTTTGGGGTCAACCAACCTAACCCAGAATGTTTCAGCTGGTACAAGAAATTGCATTCTTTAACTTGTGACCCATCTATTTTATCACTACTGCTTTCTGCTGTACCTCACTTACAATTTTTGGTGCTTTTTTCCTGCTATTGTGTTCGTTGAAAATTGATTTTTGACATCATGAAATGATTTTGCCTTTGAATTTAAATCAGATATTTTGGTGATGTGTTACGTGGTCTTTATCCATTGTTTGGAGAATCCGAGCCAGATGATGCAGTAAAGGATAATGCTGCTGGTGCAGTTGCAAGGATGATCATGGCCCACCAGGATTCCGTCCCATTAAACCAGGTTCATATTCTTCTTGATGTTGTTTAGAAAAGGTGTCACGGATGTAATATCAGGAGGTTTCACGCACTGAATCCGGTTCATAATCTTTATATTTTGCATCTCCAGGTCCTCCCCGTTTTTGTGAAAGGTCTTCCTTTAAAGGAAGATCATGAGGAATCCATGCCAGTTTATAGCTGCATTTGTAATCTTGTTCTATCATCTAACCCACAGGTACTTGTTTTAAAATTTAATTTCTGTCCATTGTAGGTGATGATCTATTGTTTTTTTTTTGTTTTGCTTTCAGCCACTTATTTTTTTTTTTTTAAATTTAGTCGGAGGTTGCAGTTTTAACCCTTATATATAAAATGGGTCTAGTTAGGTTTTGTTGGCTGATAATGGGTGATGGATCAAAATTATATAGATTAGTGGCTAAACATGAAACGGGTCATGTACGCTGATTGAAGTGAATCACTTGTCTGATTCGATTTCCACTTATTCTCTGGTTGCAAAACTGATTGAGAGGTAATGCCTGTTAGAACGCTGCTCTTCAGCTCGTGTTGACTCATAGCAATCAACTGGTCTTAATACGTGCACTGTGGTGCGCGAGGTGATATTGAAATCGCCTCAGGGCTTTGAGTCGGTGCCTCACGCGCATGTGTTAAATTTGGTGTCATGTGTAAACAACCAAAGGGTTGAAGAAATTATGAGTTTGTTTACTTGATAAAAAGATAACATGTAAAAGAGACGACAAAGATGCAGCTTCTCACTGTACATAAAAACTAATTTGGCTGTACATAAGAGCAGCACTTTGTGTACGTGAATCTCCAGCCTTTATGTTTCACAACCTAAACGCTTCAGAGCGCCTCATGTTTTTAAATCGAGGCTGACCATGTCATACAAATAATACCCCCTCCCTCTTTTTTTCAAAAATCACTTGTATTTAATCTTTGTTTTGACTTGGTTTGAACTATTCGTCTCTAATTTCTTAATCTTCTTGTTAACAGATTGCTCCTCTAGTTCCGGATTTGGTTAATGTTTTTGCACAAGTAGCTGCATCACCACTTGAAACACCTGAAGTGAAAGTGCAGATAGGAAGGGCTTTCGCTCATTTGTTATCAATTTATGGTCAACAGATGCAACCCCTCTTGGGTAGTCTCTCACCTGCTCACGCTAACGCTTTGGCTGCCATTGCACCAAAGAGTTGACGGTAATCAAGCTCAAGAACATGTTCATCTGCAACTTTAAATACGGTTCTCTTCTCAAACGGGAATCATTTGCGACATTATTCTTTATTGGAGTTTCAGCTTGCCAGAAAGACTCTTTTTCAGTCAGGTTTGTTACTCACAATTAACTCATTACTCCTTATAAAATATAAACGAATTAAATAGAAGTTGATTAATGTACCTTAAGACTCCTATCACCGTCACATAGTTAAAGATCTAACCATGACCCTCGAATATACAACACTCAACAAGACAGGTCTTTCTACTTTACATGGTTAGGTTACTAAGATTCATACTATATTATGATCATTTCAGGTCTTTGTTTTTCTTGATCAACCGTCTCCAGTTTTCCCCAATGGAGCTACAGATATTTCTTTCGTTTTTGATTTGGTAATTGTTTTTTTCATTATTATTAATTTACATATGGTTGTGTTCATATAGTGAAATACACTCAGGTGTGTATGATGAGCCAATGGTTTTAGGGCTTTATTTTATACGAAGTGTGATGGGAAGGTTTTGTCCGAGTATTTATGTATTTTAATCATTTTTTGGGTTTGTTGTGAAGTCTTGAGTGAATGACAAGTGCTTTATTTTAATAGTTACCTTCTGTTCTTGTGCTGTATATTCTTTCCGAGCTTGTGGGTTTTTGTTTTTATATTGTGCAAATGTATGCATAAGAGATCTTTGGGTGGAAGCCTATATTCCTGTTTATATGTTGCGCCTATGCGACTTCTTGTTAGACGGGCTTAAAAATATGTGTATGACTTGATCAAAACAAGTCGCGGGTACTTGGTGCTTTTATAATCGCGTGTCATACCATTTATAAACAAACGTCTTACAAATTTGTTGCTGCTCAATTAAAAGTGTCTTTCCCTCCAAAACTGGGGCATGCTATTTTATAACAGAAGAGAACTGCATCCGTTGTGCTTCAAATCGTGCTTGGCTCCCTCCCATTCCGCTAGATCACTAGGTTATCGGCATAATTTTTTTAAATTTCTTATATTTTGGAGATTCATAGTTCCTTAGAATGGAAGTCAGTGTTCCGTTTGTTATGTTTGTTTATGGCTCAGTGAAAACAAACCATTGTGACAATAAATAACAACTAACAAGGCCTTTTACCATGTACAAGCAAGCATGCACAAATAAATTAAAAAAAAAATCTTCTTGAACGAAAACGAATAATTTGTTATTCTAGTTGGAAGGGATACAAATATTTTGCATAAAGTATAACCCTTAATATGTAGCTTAAAATACGGCACTTAAAATATGCAACTAAAACTAAAAATGACCTCATTGATCTATATGCATATTTTATCTAAGGGCTGTTTGTTTACCTCTTAATGATTTCATTCAGAGTCTACCACTGAATGATTCAAAGATATGACTATTTGGTTCACTAATATAAAGCCTATGAATGGTTTATTGGGCCTCTTAACCAACGCTGAACGAAAAAATAGACCTAATTATCCTGCCTCTTACGTTCCTTCTTCTCCTCTCCTTGCCACCCACTGCCAACCAGGTACGATTTGTGCTTTTGTTTTGGCTCCCTCGTTGATTTTAGTTCCTTCTAGGATTCAAACGGTTAGCGTTAATTGTAACTGGTTGGGAGTTTAGATTGAAGGCCGAACAGTTTTGACTAGTCAGCCGGATTGATTGTTGGGAACTTATGCTTCCATGGCTTGTAATGTATACTTGATCTTTCGAACTTCATGCGTTGTTCATAGTTTGGGCACATATGGTATTTCACTTTTTTTTTTTTTTCTGATTATTATTTTTATGGATTTGTTTTTTTTCCTTCTAAAAACACTAAAACATGGCAAACATCTTATGTACAATTCTGCATAAAACCCACATCAATTTCAATCTCAACAGCCTTGGATTCACTAGAAATTATGCATATTTATATTCTTGATTGGTAGATCAGTCATCATATAATTTGATTTTGTAGATCCAAAATAGTGTCATATTATCATTCGAATTAAATAGCATTATAATTTCTTTGCTCTAGAAAAAAATGGATTTGATGCATATTTTCTTTACCTAATTAGACTATGTCACCAAAAGGAAAAAGAGAAAAAGGAAATGGGAGAGTTTGATTGTAAAATAGTTTTTCCGTAAGTTTTTTGAATTGCTTTTTTTTTTTTTTCGTGAGTTACTTAAATGATCTTTTGGTCTAGATTTAAGATTATACTTCATTTGCATCGAAATTGCCTCATACATAGTAATGAATGCTTTATGTCTTTGATGATGCATGGCTTGTAGTACAACTTAATTTCATGTCATAGAAATCAAACACTAAATTGGTCTATCATAGTTTATTACACCATCTACCTAGTGGCCCTAATAGCATGTTGTATAAAACATTAATGACTATTGAAATGGAAACATCAACAATTTTGAGGTCACTACTAATCCTGGATGTTATTGGGTAAATCTTCATTGTGTTCAAAATAATGGTTTTTATTTGAGTTGTTAAAGAGTGAACTCAAATATAGGCATTCCTTTCAGGTAATTAAAGTTTGGTTGAATAGGGCAAAGCTAGGGACGAAAAAATATAGTTCTACAATCTTTGTTTTAAGAGTGTCCGGAGTGGGTGGGTTGGGGGGGGGGGGGGGGGGGGGGAATATCGCCGCCGGTGTGGCGTGGGAGGGGCAGGAGGGGGCGGGCGTGGGGGGAGTCACCGGCGTGGGGCTTGGGGTGGGGTGAGGTGTTATCTTATGATTGGGTAGGGTATAATTATTAGTTTATATATATAAAAAAAAATCATATACTTTTATTTTTGGCCGGTTAGTTTAAAACAAAAAAAAAATTAAATAAAAAAAATTAAATAAATAAAAAAACATTACATAATTAAATTACTTAAATAACCATTACAGAATTACTTAAACAACCATTACATAATCCTAATTCCTAAATTACTTATTTAAACACTAGATAATGTTCTCCACTATGGAGAGTAGTTGTCCCAGTCCTCGATGGTGTAGTACTCGGGGGACACGGAACGTGAGCTATCTTGTCCATCGGATCTCGCATCCGAGGGGAACCAGTAGTACTCACGAGGAGGGGTAGGTCGGCTCCAGAGGCGTTCCTCCTCCTCAATTTCCCTGAGGGCTTCCAAGTCCTCCTCAGTTGGGGTAGTCTGGTGGGGGTGGGGGGGGGGGGGGGGGGTGGGGGCAGTCTGGTGGTGGGGGTAGTCTGGTGGTAGGGGGTGGGGGCCGACAACATTAGTCGGTCCATTTCACTAACAGCCATGACATAATCCATGGCTCAGACCATTTCCTTATCCGTGAAGTCATCATCGGCTTCAGGAGGAGGAAAGGTTGGCTGTGCAGCAGCAGCAGGAGGGGGATATAACCAATGTTGTGGAGGAGGAGGAGGAGGAGGAAGAGGAGGTTGTGCAGCAGTAGGAGGAGGAGGAGAGGAGGTGAATGGTAGTCTCCGGGGGCGGTCCCGTCCCCGGACCCGACGAGAGTACTGCCGGACATTAGACGGTCCGGCAGCTCCTGGTTGAAAACCGTCACCCATATTATTCATTGCTTTAAGGAGGAGGAATACGTGTGACTGAGAACTGAGTTAGGTGCTGTATTTATAGGGTTAAAAATATGACCGTTTGGGGGGGGGGGGGGGGACTTTGAAATTCAAAGTTTGAAATTTAAACGTTAGGGGGGGGGGGGGGAATTGAAATTCAAACTGTTTGGAACAGTAACCGTTTGAATTTCAAATTTTAAATATAATTTTTTATATTATTTTTTAATATTAAATATTTTTTTATTAATTTAATATATTTTCGGTTTAAATTATTATTATTATTATTTTATTAATATATGAAAGTTTTTTATAAAAAAAAAGAAAAAAAAATGCCACATGTCACTTCCCCCTTCCACTCCCCACAATTTCCCTTCCCCACAAGGGTCCCACAAGTGCCACATGGCGCTTCATCTCCCTCTTTCCCCCTTCCCCCACTCCGAGTAGTCTAAAACTACATTTTGGGAGACGTACACTTTAAAAACCTTGACATCAATATTATGGATTTTAAATATATAAATCTTTGTGTGACCTTATGTTGTGAAAACCTTTCGTGCAACATCCTGTTTTTACGATGTCCGTGGGGTGTGACATTAGGCTATGGGGTACGGTCCCTTTCTCCCCTATCTGCTAACTCAGGCCACCTCACTTTCTCCTTCAACCTCATCCCTCTCCCCATTAAGGGGTATGGTTGGATTCCTCCCCCCTTCCATTTTTTTTTAAATTTAGTTTATTTACATTTATTTTATTAAACTATAAAATAAAAAAATAAATTTAAAAAACAGAAATACAAAGTCAAATGAAAAAAAAATCAAATTAAAATGAAAAAGAAATACAAATTAAAATAAAAAAATAATTTACAAATTAAAAAGCTACATTTTCCTACACCTTCAAACACTCAATGGCTTTGTCGACATCAAGATCAATATGAAAGTTATTTAACTATTGTTGTCCCTCATCAACCAACACAACATTCTCATTAATGTCATTTGAATTGTATTCACATATCGCCTGGCCTTCATCTTTGATAATCAAGTTATCTAATAACACATAAGCATACATGACGTATATGAGTTTTTTGGTGTCCACGCATGCGCTGGGTGTTGGATAACATGCCATAGTTGATTTAAGACACCAAATAACCGTTCCACATATTTCTTCCCGCTTATGGGCATTCCGCAAATTTCTTTCTTTTATCATCAGTGGCATTCGGTATGGTTTTAACAATTGCAGAGTAATCGGGGTATATAGTCGGCAATATAATACACGTGCTTGCATTCCACTCGGAAACAATAAACAGAGAATCAGGTCTCGTACCTTGTATTATGTTATTGAAAACATACGATCTTGCTAGAATGTTTAAGTCTTTTTTTTTTTTTTTTTTTTAATTAGGAACTTAAAAAAAGGCATGCCAAATCCATAAATCCCGTGAACATACAACTTGTAGCATTATTATGGGATGTCCTTATCACCTCACGTATATTGCACCCGCCATGCATTAGGGCAATTACGCCATGGCTAATGCATATAATCAATACTGCCAAGCATGTTAGGAAATCCACCTCGTTCTTTGTGGGTTGCATACATTTTTTCGTTGTCTTTTTTTGTTGGTTTGTACAGTTACTTCTTGCTATATAGCTTCACTACACCTTTGAAAAATTGATACAATCATTCCCGTGATGTTCTATTAGACATCCTCAAATATTCATCCCATGAATCACTAGCAGTGTCGTATGCCATTTAACGAATTGCCGATGTACACTTTTATAATTAGTAAAATCCCTTTTACCCCTAGCATCGTTTCGTAATGTGAAGATGAGTCCTAATTAGTCAAATTACTGTCAGTACGTAGGAACAAGCATCGATTCATTTAATACCGAAGCCTAAATGGTTTGTCGGTGTATACAGGGTTTTCAGCAAAATCTCAGCCGTTAAACGTTCATGTACACCTTTAAACAATTAGATAAATTTTATTTTAATAAGCTACCATAAAAAATAACAAACAATCAAAATAATAACCCTATAAATAGGTTTAGGTTTCTGTACAAATGAGTTTTTTTTTGTGAGAAGTGTAAGAAGCAATAGAAACTTGACACGTGGCAATATTATTTATTTAACAATAAGGGTATATTAGTCAATTTAACTATTAATTACAATTAATCCATTAATTTATTTTAGGCTAGTATCATGCATTTACATACATTTCCATTTTTATAAAAGATTATATCTTTTCTTCATTTTTTTATTCAACCGTAACACCACACATCAGCATAAAACACAACAGTATGATACAACTCATGAGTATAAAACACAACATCAGTATACAACACATCATCATACAACCATGAGTATAAAACACAATAGATGCATGATAAAACACATCAGGAGCTAATAAAACACATCAGGAGATGGTAATACCATCCTCTTTTCATGTAAAAAAAAAAACTTCGATTATAGGTTTTTTTTTTTGCTCTGCGCCCCCTTCATATGATCCAATATCATCGTTTAAACACTCTAATTCAGTCTTCTTCATGCTAGTCCCTATACATGCAACAAACAAAAGAAAAAAAAACCCCAAAATGCTTTTTCGATTAGAAATGATGTGTTTTATCATCAACCATAATATTGAGTTATTCGAAAATGGTGTGTTTTATTATTAACTATAAGGGTGTTTTTCAGATGAACCGGTGTGTTTTATCTTCGTCATTTTATCTATAACACACCAGATTATTGCATTAAATCATTAACAATCACTACATGAGACTTAATGAATATAAAACTTACCTTGGTCCTCCAAACACACTGCAGTAACCTCTCATCTTTTTCATCCTCTTTCTTGTAAATCCAAAAACCCTTTAATTTAAAACACCCAAATCATTCAATATTTGTTTCATTATTAGACTTATAAAAGAAAAAAATAGGTTTCAAATGCTTACTATGGTAGGTCATGAGATGTTCCTGGGAAGATTATGATCATCGATCTTCATTTTGGAAGAGAGAGAGAGAGAGAGAGAGAGAGAGAGAGAGAGAGAGAGAGAGAGAGAGAGAGAGAGAGAGAAATGGTAGTAGATTGAGAGAATTTAATGGAATAATTAATTATCTCTATTTTAAAAACAAACAAAAAGACTAATATACCCCAATCAGGTCAAATCTTTTAATTAAGTTTATAACACTTATTACAATTTTACCACTACTCAATCTCAACCATCCATCTTTAGATCTAATAGACCAAAACACTTCTTACACTTCTCACAAAAAAACACTATTTGTACAGGAACTCAACCCCGTATAAATAAATCTTAAACAAATAATAAGTTGACAACAAAAATAAAATTAGTATACCTTCTCAATCTCAATTTAGTTGCGCGCTTCTTATTCTTGGTTGCGACGTTTCTTCGTTTTCTTCGACCTCCAAAATTATTTTTGCCGTCTTTATAACCACGTTAAGATAAAAGTTTTATCATTTCCTTGGAAGATGATGAAGTCATGATATGCAAACATACATGCTATTGGTAAAATTATATTAGGAGATTAATTTGTTTTGGTTCTAGGTATGGACTATGGATTACAAATCATTTGAACAGTTTGAGATACAAATACACACCATAGTGAAAACTAGTGGCGAAGCTTGGTTCTCGAATCGATGGGGTCAAGACTTAATTTTTTTCGATCGGTAATGACTGGAAGATCAAATCAGTAGGGGCCGGACTTAACCCGGACTCAATTTACTTATGAAAATCACAAACTTATTCCACTGCACAAAAAATCGGTGGGGGCCGGGGCTCCTTCATGTCCTAAAGAAGTTACGGCCCGGGTGACAAGGTTGTTTTTTGTTATCATAATTAACTAAGCATTTATTAAAAAAAAAAAACAAATTAAAAAATGGATGTTCCAGCCCAAGCCCATTTTGATATCTGGTAAACACATAAAAAATGATACCGGTAAATAATGCCTAAAAATGAAACTGTTAGCGAAAAATCAACCATTGTAACAAGAAGCATTTTGATGAGAATACAAGTATAACTTTTTTAGCATTAAGATATAAATCTATTGAGTATAATAAAGTAGAAGATGCCCTTTTAAGAAATCTATGGGTTTAATCATTAATGGGGATCCTCTTCACGTACCGGCATGAAAACTCATTGTCAATTGTCATAACTCATAATGATGTGTTTTACAAGTAAAAAATATTTTAACTCTTACATGTTAAAAGGAAAACTTAGAAAATACAATAAAGATTCGACTCTAATAATTTATTCTCATAATTCGCCATATCATCTTTAGTTAAATAAACTAGGTGTATAAAATCACGCGCGTTGCGCGTTTTATAAATTACAATCAAGATTTAGATAAGGTGTTAATCAATCAATGAATTATACAATCGAGATTCCATTTTGGTCGTAAACGTTAAAAAAATAAAGAAATCTACACATAAGGTAACACATGAAATTTGTAACGAAATTACATAAGATTGTGTTATTTATATTAATAGTATATAATATAATAATTTTTTTTAATAAAATAATATGAATAAAATAATAGTATATAATATATTAATAGTGTATAATATAATAACGTTTTTGAATAAAATAATAGTATATAATATATTAATTAGGGATGAGCATACAAGGCCGAATACCGATCCCGCCCCATCCCGATCCCGATACCGTACCGAACCGATACCGAACCGAGTGGTTTCGGGATCGGTTTCGGTACCCATATTTATGGATTTTTAGTTTCGGTATTATCGGTATCGGTACGGGATCGGTATGGTATCGATATTTTAAGGTAAAATACCGATACCATACAGGTACCGTACGGATACCGTACCGTTCGGTATCGGTATTGTCGGGATCGGTATGAAAAGTTTTTGAATAAAATAATAGCATATAATATATTAATTAGGGATGAGCATACAAGGCCGAATACCGATCCCGTCCGGTCCCGATCCCGATACCGTACCGAACCGAGTGGTTTCGGGATCGGTATCGGTACCCATATTTATAGATTTTCGGTTTCGGTATTATCAGTATCAGTATTGTCGGGATCGGTATAATATATTAATAGTATATAATATAATATATTAATAGTATATAATATAATAAAGTTTTTAAATAAAATAATAATATAAATAAAATATATTAGTTTTACTATTCATTTGAATCACTATTCAAATGAGTTGTAAAACTAATATATAGTAATATCGTGATTATAATATGCTTAGGTTATTAGCACACCCTGCATGAACTATATGCTTCGTATAGGGTTATACGCGACGTATAGCCCCAATGATTAGATTCAGAGAATGTTTAGTGTCCGTATATGGATTTACTAACCCTACACGCCGCAAGTTATATGGTCTTCGGAAATGGTGACATCATACCTCTATACGTCACGTATAGCCCTACACGTAGCGTATAGAGGGCAAATGATTAGCATTTAAGGCTGGGTGTGTATAGGAGGTGTACAAATAATTTTAAGGCCGGGTTTCTCATTATCATCAACTTAATAATATAAGTAACCTTTCTATTCCAAAACGTGGATGAATAAAAAGTCATCGTGAAATGGTAACTTTGAGTCTAAAAGTAGCCTACTCTACTTATAAAATATTTTTTTAACTATATTTTACTAGAACAAAATTTGTTTATGTTATCATAGAGATTGCAATCTAATAATCTATTATTTTAACTCGCTGTCAACCTAATGTGATTAATTACTACTTATAATAATCTTGTGATTATTATAACAATGTCCCAATATGGCAATATCCACCTGCATTATATAAGAAGCTAACCCCATTGGACTTGTGAATCAATGCAATGGAGACGAAAATGGTGGTGCAGAAGGCCGATCAAACGGCATTTGAGGGTGATAGCGGTGGATATTACGTATGGTCAAACGAAAAAACGCCATTGCTAAGTGACTCGAAACTCGCTGCTGGGAAACTCCTCCTCCACCCTCTTGGTTTTGCTCTTCCTCACTATGCTGATTGCAACAAAATTGGTTTTGTTCTTCAAGGTACTACTTTTACTTCATGACAGAAATAAAAGGTTATTGTGACGCTAATAGACCTATATAAAGCTCGTATTATACTACTAGAAAATTGGGTCGTTTGTAACCCAAGTTTTCGTTGGAGATATGTAGGAAATGGAAATTTTTGTGACATTTCAAACTAACTTGATTTTGTCCTAGAAAGGTTTGTACGAAACTTTTTTTTTAGATAAATTTACAATCAATATAATTTTCGACAAAAAAAACTTGTAATTCTAGGAAATCGAACCTTTTCTTGCGGAGGGTGATGGGTTAGTCGACCCCACATTTATTATTTTATTTTATTTGTAACGTATATTACTGTTTTCCTATTGACCTTCGATATTTTTAAATGCCGAACCTGGAATTTTATTATATTACTTTACTACTTTATACCCCGGGAGCGTCACGGGTTGACCAACCTAAGTAAGGCGAATAAAATTAAAAGTCTATAAACAATAAAAATGACATGTATCAACTTACATTAAATACTTTTTTACAAAGAAAATACCAAAAGATCCATTTCACCCGGGAGCGTCCCGGGTTGAAAAATATAACAATTCTAATAATACTAATACTAATAGTAATAATTATTGCTTTTGTAATTAAATAAATAAAAAATAACCTTGCTATAAGGTGACACAATGTGTTGCTTATGCATATTTAGAAGAGTAAAATTCCAATGATAGTATGACGATTGGGCTAAATTTCAACATCGTAGATAAGAACATGGTTTAAAAGAAAAAAACATGATTAATGAATAACCTGAACACTTTGTGTTTTAATTTTTCACTGTATGAACGAAACCCCACAAAAAATAGTCGGTTTTTTTCTCCGTTTTTTATATAGCACCATGGTACTCGTTGGAAAGATAATAAAACGCTCGTTAATTTGGTGTAATTTTTTTTCTTTAAAAAATCTCGTATATAAAATATATTAACGTTTAAAAATTATGGGAGGAAACATAAAAGAGAAAAATTTAAATTTATTTTTAAATTCTTTTTTCCTAAAATAACTCAATTTAATTTTAGTAGATTGAGTTTTATATTATTATTTTTTTTTAATTTTCCACATGGCATGACATATGACACACTCAAGGAGGAGAATGCCTCCATGAATGCCATGTTATAAAAAATAGTTTGGTTTATTATATATAGCTGATTACCCCGGGTGGGTCCCGAGGTTGAAAAATCTAATTTTACGTGATTACCTATTGCAAATGGCTCAAGTTAACTAACCACAAAATCTCTTAATCATTGCATGTTCATAGTATTCTAATCAGTAATAACTCATATTCCCTAATATAAAACCTAATCAGTAATCATTTAAAGAATCACTTATGTAAGTTGCACATATTAAAAAACTCATCACATCTCTTTAATTTCTCACATTCTAATGGCTTTTATAATTACTAACCTAATCAACTAAACAAACACTTAAGTTGGAAGTTGTAATCATTGCATCTCATTATGCCACGTGGCATAATCAAGAGATGGTTGAGGCCACCATTGAACGCCACGTCAGCAACTATCAATTCTTTCCGGGAGCGTCCAGGGGTTGAAAAATATAATCATTCTAATAATACTAATACTAATAGTAATAATTATTACTATTGTAATTAAATAAATAAATAAAAAATAACCTTGCTATAAGGTGACACCATGTGTTGCAGTGTTGCGCGATTCTTTCTCCTAACTTCTCTTGATGAAGCATACCTAGTAAAATTCCAATGATAACATGGCGATTGGGCTGATTTTCAACATCGTAGATAAGAACCTGGTTTAAAAGAAAAAAAACATGATTAATGAATAACATGAACACTTTGTGTGTTTTTTTTCCTGTATGAACGAAACCCCACAAAAAATAGTCGATTTTCTCCGTTTTTTATATAGGACTATGGTACTCGTTGGAAAGATAATAAAACGCTCGTTAATTTGGTGTAATTTTTTTTTAAAAAATCTCGTATATAAAAGATATAAACGTTTAAAAATTATGGGAGGAAACATGAGAGAGAAAATTTTAAATTTATTTTTAAATTCTTTTTTTCCTAAAATAACTCAATTTAATTTAGGGTTTTATGTTTATCTTTTTTTTTTTAATTAAAAAAAGAAATAGTTCAAAAACACTAAAATCTTTTAATTATGATGCCACGTAGCACTCTCAAGAGAAGGTTGAGGCCTCCATTACACACCACGTCAGCATATACGTTTTCTTTTATATATATATATAGATAGATAGATAGATATAGATAATAGATCAATCTATACATGTTTTATTTGAAGAATAAAGTTAAAAAATATGTTTAAATGGTGTTAAAATTAGGTTAGTAATTCAGAGCTGAACTGGCTCCTTTTCTTGCCGTGTAACTTAGGGCGGCATCCGTTAAAAGAAAAAAAAAACCAGGGCCGGCCCTTAAGGGATGCGGGGAGGACTTCCGGCCCGGGCCTAATTTCTCGGGGGCACATTGACCCTCCAACAATCCAAGTTTTCTTAATAGCAATGTCCTTAATTCGATGGATTTTGTATGTTTGAACTCCAAAATTGTTAATAAAGTATTAATCAAAATGAATGGTAGTTTATATAAAACATAAAGTAAAGAAATGTTGAGCGGGGTTAAGAATTAAAGAAGAAAATGAAATGGTTTGAGAAAAAAATTGCAAATTTATTAATGAGTTTAGGACTAGAGAGGATGAAGAAAATGAAATGAGGGCTAACACTTAGTTGTTTTTGCTTTTTACCGGTTGGTTGACTTCCTTTTAACTTTTATTTTTGTTATGAAACAAATTTTTTTTAATTGCCAAACTTTTCACCAATTTATATTTTCATCCTTTGTTGGATTCTAACTCGCAACCTCCCCTAGGATGGTTTCTTTCCTCTATTGTTAGACTACAACCTAAGTGGGAAATAAAATTTGATCCATCAATTTGATATTACTTTAATCGTATCTTAAAAATTAGTTTACAATATTTATTTCGTTAAGGCCTAAAGCTAAGGATAAGGGGCACAATTTTTGCAGCTCGGCCCGGCACCTGAATTTTCAGGGCCGGCCCTGCCAATCAATCACACAATTTTTTTTATTTATGTGTAAGTTAACGTATAATACTGTTTTCCTATTGACCCTTAATGTAACTATACCGAAAAGATTAACATCGACAATTGTAACACCCTAGGCAAAGCCAACATTGGACATGACAAGAAGGGATCTTAGTTCATAAGTAATGCCCTGCCTCTTAAGTTACTAACGTGTTTTGGGCGCATTGCCTATGGAGCACATGAAAACTCCAAAGTTAAGTGTGCTTCGGTTAAACGCACTCAGGTGAGAGTAGTATCAGGATGGATGACTTCCTTGGAAGTCTCCACCGGGACAACCAAAAACAAATTTGTGAGCTCTTGGATTGGTAACCCATATGGGGCAAAGCTACAATATTAGTGGGGTGGGAGCTCTGATGTTACAAATGGTATCAGAGTCACTGCTGTGCTATTCGGTGTAGGGAAAAATCTCATCAAGGACGATGAGTCCCTAAGGGTGTGTGATAGTAACGATACTGAGAAGATTAACGTGGACCAGTGTAACATCCTAGGTAAATTCCTCATCAACTGTGGCCAGGAGAAATTCCTACTCCGTAAGGAATGGAATGCTCTGCCTCTTAAATTACCAACGTGTTTTGGGCACATTGACCGTGAAGCACATGAAAGGTCGCAGTTAAGTATGCTAGGGTGGTAGTAGTACCAGGATGGTGATCTCATGGAAGTCTCCACCTAGCACCTACGCAACCAAAAAAAAAAAAAAAAAAAAAAAAAATAAAAAATCATGAGGCTACTGAATGGGCAACCCTTCATGGGCAAAGTGGATAATATTAGTGGCGCGAGGGGCCGAATGTTAGATTTCCAATGCCGACCACGAAGATCTTTGAACTTACTAAGAAAATTCCAAGATCAATTTGTACATGTTTTATTGAAAAAATTATGTTTCATTTGCATGCATTTTTCGTTAGATTAAGGTTTTTAAGTGTTGAAAATTCGTAGAAAAGGGTCCGAATTTCTTACTCATTTCTTTCCTCGGAAACTGTTGTAGGAATTGACCCTTTTTCTTGCGGTGTAACCATGGATGACGTACCACATAGGGTGCAGGGTCATTTGACCATATAAATTTTATTTTAGTTTCTGTAACTTAACGTATGTTACTGTTTTCCTTCTAACCCTCGAGATTTTTAAACTTCGACACCTGAGATTCTTGAACATACGTAGAAAAGATCAATATATATATATATTTCATTTAAAAAACAAAGTGAAAAAAAAATATGAGTTTGAATTCGACTAAGTATTCCGGTTATTAAGTTTAAACGGTTATTGACCTACCTCAAAACCTCATTGTAAGTCTTAGTTCTACAAGGTATATCAATGGAGGAAGGTTCTTGTACAAATGGTTCTTATCTTAGAAATGACCTTTAACGTGAGAAGTGAAGGAGAATATTTTTTTGAAACTTTTTTTTTCCATATTGTTAAACATATATTTTAGTACTGAAATTTTAAAAAAAATTAGTGTAAAGTAATTACGTAATTAGTCTAATGACGTAATTACGCTAATTTTTTATATTATTCATCTAAAAAACATGTTTAAGCAGATGGAAAAAATTAAAAAAAAAATAAAATCCCCCTTTCACTTCTCATGCTTAGTAGGTTAAGCCTATTTGTATTTGATCTTTACTCAATGTCAATATTTATGTAATCCGTCTCGACTCAAATATATGGTGACTGTATATATATATTTGCGTCTCTCCACGTATAATAGAACACTTTAGGGATGAATTTAGTGTCTAATTCGATTTCACTGTGTTTTTAGTTAGTAATGAAACGCGGGTGTTACTATTTCGTTGTTGTCCTTTTCACTATCTAGCAGCGCCTAGTCGCACATTAACTTTTTATAACGTAATTTCAACATGGATGTATAGGTGCTATCATAGTTGGGTTGGTGCCACCAAATAGTTCAGAAGAAACTGTTTTGTTGATAAAAAAAGGGGATGCGGTTCCACTTACAGCAGGGGTGGTTTCATGGTGGTTTAATGGTGGTGACACCGACGCAGTCATTGTATTCTTGGGTGATAGTAGCAAAGCCCTGGTCCCTGGCCAATTCACATACTTTTTTGTGGCTGGAGTTCTGGGACTTCTAGCAGGATTTCAGCTTGATTTTGTTGGTAAAACCTTTGGTCTGGACGAAACGGAATCAGAAAATGTTGTAAACAGCCAGCAAGGTGCATTACTTGTTAAACTTGATGAGGGAATTAAGTTTCCAGAACCAAGTAAACACACAAAAGATAAGTTATACACCACCATTGATGATCCAACGGGTACGGTTGTTGTGAAAGGTGGTGGATTTATCAATTACTTGACAGAAAAGAAGTTGCCAATGCTAAGTGAGATTGGTCTAAGTGCAAAGTTTGTGAAGTTGGAGGGCAATGCTATGTTGGCACCAAGTTATGTAGCCAATGGATCGGTCCAGATATGTTATGTTGGTAAGGGGAGTGGTCAGATTAAGCTTGTGGGTAGTGAAGGAAAGCCTGCATTGGACAGTAAAGTCGAAGAAGGTGACTTGTTTATTGTTCCTCAGTTCTTTGGTCTTGCAGGGATTGCTGATGATTGTGGAATGGAAGTTTTCTCTGTCCTAACGTCTTCAAAGTGAGTGGATCATAAAACATATTTTCTCTGTAATTTGACAGTCATGAAATGAAAATTTTATTTATGTAGGAAAAAAAATTGTTTCTAATGTCTAATTTTACTTATTTTGTAGACCTGTTTTTGGACAACTAGCTGGCAATACATCAGTGTGGAAGGCATTGGCTCCTACGGTTTTACAGGCGACTTTGAATGTTACTTCAGAATTCGAACAACTTTTCAAGTCGAAGAATTCAGAAAGTATCACAATTGTCCCTCCAAGTACATAGGTTTTGGAGGACAAGAGCGACATCGAATAAAACCTACTATGTATTTGTCTTTGATATTTTATGACTATACAATAAGTTGAGTGGTTGTGCTTGTGTTGCTTCTATATTTATGTGACTCGTTTGTAAACAAATTATGTAAAACCGACAACACACCGTATGGTATTAATGTATGTGATTTGTTTTTATTTTGTTTACTATAGTATCAAGAGAAAATGGGTTAGTTTCGCGTTTATAGTCCATTGATATACTAGTTTGATGGTTTTGCGATGCATCACCTCATCAAATAAAGAGATAAGTTTATCCATTCCTTTTTTTTTTCCATATTTTCTCTTATGCCAAGGATATGATCTAACAAGGCGAATAGAATTGTAAGCCATCATGTCACATAAGAACACCAGCCTTCTCATATATCTTCTCATATTTTAGATGCGTAAATTGGGTGTCACTCTTTAAAAGTACTAAATAGTTTAAGTCTTGTGTTTGACAATGGTGTAGTCGTGTAGAATTAAAATTAGAAGTAGAATAGAATCTAGATTGCTTTAGAAAAAAAAATAACGAACAAATTTAAGCACTAAATAGTTTAACAATGGACAATATCCAAAAAGTGAAGTATACGATGCTATATTATCACCGGTGCTTTTCGGGATAGACAAATTTAATATTAAGTAACAAAATGTGTATACCATAAAAGAAATATATCATTTTTCAGGATCTTTTAAAGGACCAACACTCAATAACTCATAAAACCCATTTCTAATTCTATGTGTGCACATCATGCTAGAGTGAAGTCTCTGTACAACTTTGTCACTTACTCAATACATTCTAAAGCTCTGATGTGAACCTCGGAAAAAAACAACCAAATTGGTATAAAATGATATGTCATGATGATGATTGATTTAAGACGTGTGCATAGTGGGTGATTAATTATCACTTATCAGCTAGAGATTTACCTGATGTCTAAGAATCATACGCTACATGTAACACCCCAACCGATGGCGGAATCATCGAGGTGCCACGTAGTGACGATTGTTCAAAAGCTCATGGTACTAAAATGTAAAAATTTGATTATTGAATAATGTTTTACAACATGTGAAATTAAATACAAGACAACAAAAATGGAGATAATTGATTGATTTAATCTAAGTCCAAAGTCCTATGTGAAGCGTCAAGCAGCTTATCCTGAAACATGCATGAAAATAATTTTGTCAACATATGATGTTGGTGAGTACTACCTAGTTTTGCACATATAGTATAAGTTTTGAAAAGTAGTACAATTCATGTGTCTAGCATCACCAAGGCATTATGTAAACACGCAAGTAACCAAACAAGACAAAGATTAAATGTAAAGTTGATAAGATGAAACTGATAATGAGCACCCTAACACGTGTCAAGTCTAAAAGAGCACCATAACATAAGTTATGTCTAAATGAGCACCGTAACATAAGTTACGTCTATATGTAAAGAGCACCATAACATAAGTTATGTCTAAATGTATGATTTTGTATGTAAGCTACGTTCATGTTCAAACATAAGCACAAAGATAAACAAGACACGTATATGAATTGTAAATGAATAAAAATGTATGTGTAAATGAATATGAAAGTTTTGTATACTTGTGCATGAATCACCCCAAAAGTTGTAAAAGCGAAAAAGGGGATAAGTAATACTCACCTTAGCAAGGTGGCAAGTCTTGTGGAATTGAATAAGTGTAATCCAACGTTGCCAAGTATCACCCTATGTATAAGGTAACAATAAGTCTAAGTCTATCTAGTCTACAAGTATTTTCTAGGGTTTCAAATTGGGGATAAGTATTCGTTTGATTAATAAATTAAACGTTAAATAAATAAAAGAAATTTGGTCAATAAATAAACAAAAGTCTTTTTGTAAATTTTAAATTGAAGATGGTCACAATATAAAGTTTTAAGTGTGAAAATAATTTTTATAAGATTATTTTCTTATAAATAGAATATTATTGCTATTTATTTCAAATTGTCAAAATATAACTTTAATATTTAAACATATTAAAATTTAAAGAAATTTTGAATTAAAATTTGTATTTCAGTTCTAAATAATTAGAAATAATTTATGTAAAATTTTGGTGCAAAAATATTGAAAAATGAATTTATTATGATTTATTTATGATTAAAACTAACAAAAATTAAAAAAATATAAAATGAGCGGTTTTTCAGAAATAAAAATTATTTCTGAAATGTTTATTGCTATACAAGTTTAGGATAATTTTTGTGGAATTTAATAAAATCGTTTTGATATTTTTATAGAATTTTATAAATAAAATAGAATAAACTTAGAATATTTATTATATATATTAAATAAATATTTTTTGGAAAACTAAAAATTGTATGTTAAATTTTTCCACTAGAATATCATAAAATAATTTTTGTGGGATTTATAAAAGAGTTTTAGTATTTTAAAACTAATTTTAAAAATACTAGTGAATATATATATATAAGATCTAAAAAGGAAAAAAAAAATGTTTTGTTCATTGTGGGACTCGAACTCGCGTGCCTTGGTTGACACACAAACAGACACAACCACTTTATCTAGATCAGTGGTTGTGATTTGTTTGTTTCTGTTTTAATTAAATATACATGTCTGCAAAAGTGTTCTTCCCCAATTCAAAACTATAAAAACCCTAGTTTTCTAATCCGGATAATCGTGATGATAGAGGCTGATTAACCATAGGGGTTTTGATGCTAAAGGGCCGATTAAAACACAGAGACAGAATTAAAACATACCGATCGGATTTCTTCAAATTTGCGAGTCAATAAAAAAAGTCAAACACTTATGAATTCGTAACCAGACTGATCGAGAAGGAGATTTGAAGGTAGGGATATAATTTTCGGCACATTTAGGCATTGAGGGAGGTTTCAATTTATAGTTTCATCACCTTGATTGGTAAAATAGAAGTTTGACTCGTTAATGAGTCATACGCGTCAGAATTGAGGTCGATTAGGAATGTTTTCAATATAATTAAGTGCGTTAAATGATAGAGAATTGATTTTCGGTCAAACCATGCTTGAATTGTTTCCAAATTGAGATTAAACGCGTGATTGATGTGGGTGCACTGCTGGTCGCGTAAACAGCAGAGGAGGAAGAAGGAGGTTACAAGTTTAAGTGTGTGTATATATATATGGCTTGGTTAATAAACACATGATGGGGTGTAGCCCAGTTGGTTCCGTGTTTGTGTGGTTGTGCGGGCCGGCTCCGGTTCGAGTCCGGGCAGAGGCAAGGTTTTTTTTTTTTTTTTTTTAAACAGATAAGGGGGGGAAGGGTGTGTTTGTTGGGCCGGCTTCTGGGCCACGTCTGATGGGCTGCCAACAAGGAGAAGGTGGGTTTGTTGGGTTGGGTTAGTGTGTTAAAGTAGATGGTTTGGTAGTTGTTTTGGGCTCAAGGTTTGGACCAGTATTATTATTTATTATTATTATTATTATTATTATTATTACAAAAAAAAAATAATGCAAAGAAAAGTGACGGATGTCACAACATCCCCTACTTTTAGAAACTTCGTCCCGAAGTTATTAGAAACATAGGGTTATGGATGTTTGGGTAAAAATTAAGATAACTGTGGTTTGGAAAATTCGGATGATTTGGATAAGAGGTTTGATAGGTGTGAGTCAAGGATTTTGGATTATGTTCGTCTCATATAGTAAGGAGAATAAGAATCTCGTAAAGTATTAAACTTCAAGTTTTAGGGATCCTCAAATGAATGTATGAGTTGATTGATTATAAAAAGACCAAATGAATTACCAATTAAGTAGGGTTTGTTCCTGGTTCGACTTCCAGTCTCACTTTCAATGCATCATTAGTGTTTATATATAGGGTGTACCACAGCTAACCCACCACACCTTTGATACCTTGAAAACGTACTGGACGCATACCAAAAACTCTAATAGAATTTCACACTACCTTAATGTACCTGTAAATTCATGATTACGTTCCGGACCAGAATCATCAATTTACCTTACATTAGGGTTTTATGTCCTTCTATGATCCTAATCTAACAACACATCAAAGCAAATAAATTTCACAAGAAGATGACACAACAAACACGTTGGGTTATAATGAGTCGTTATCAATGAAATGAGGCTATGTAATAATGAGTTCAATTACATTGGTTTGCAACTACTTGCAAGCATAACAAAACCTAAGTATGGGCTACCACTCACCCGAGGAGCCCTTTAAGTGAAATGTTTGTCTGAGTTGATTGGATAATGTAGTAATTGTCTTTCATAGATCATCATACAAATTGATAATACACACATGCAAGCAAGTTTATAAGTACGACAACCATTAAGTATAAGTGTCATCTTAGTGGCCTATAGAAATAGTTTACGAGTATCATGAATAATTAAATGTTCAATGGATAGGGAAAAATCAAGTTTCATATAACAAACAGTGATGTTTTTAGTAAAACTCTGTAGGATCAAGTATTAAGTTTTTAGTAGTTTGATTTTTCATGGAAATCAAATCCAAATGTTTCAAATAAATGTAAGGTAGAGTCTTTAAACTTCTATGATTACAATAAATGTATCCAAATATGATAACTTTCCAACCTGCGTTCGTACACAATAGTATGCAAGGAATTTCTAGATGTTATACGCTTATGGGTACGACACAATTGGGTACAAAATGATAATAGGGTTAAGAAAATGAAAACACAAGTATTGGATTCTCGAGTCTTAAGAAGATTCCTTCCATGGCTTAACCAGTGGGATTAACGTCATCCTGACCGTTTGCATCGTTGGCATTGATATTGAAAGCTCGTCCATGTGCCACCAGGTTTACATTATTAAATTTAGGGCATCGAGGTCGCATGTGGTTAGGGTCTCCACAATGATAACATGCCCGACCGTTAGTAATCGGTAGTGGTTCTTGGGCAGCTGTTTGATGATTATCCTGTGTCCTAACCATTACTCGACAAGTGGTGACAAAGTGTCCAAACCTTCCACATCTAGTGCATTGACGGCATGGAAGATTTGCAGGGTGATGATACTTGCAAATGTTGCATTGAGGATGGATTCCCGTGTAGGCTTTCTTGATAGGAGTTTGAGTCACAGGATCCACAACAGCATGGTTCTGATTATCGCTCATTCGTTTCTTAGAGTTCGAAGCAGTAGTGGCGGCCTTTGCTAAAACAGTCTTAGATTGTTCAACAGCATTGGTGGTTTTCTCAGTAGACGTCTTGGTGCCCTTTCTAACCAAGTTTCCTTTCCTTACGTGTTTGTCTGTTAAAGTGGCTGCAAGCTGGATGGCTTCTTCTACCGTAGTGGATTTGCCTCCAGTGACGACGTCTTGAATCAGGTCAGGTAATCCCTCGATATATTTCTCTATTGCTCGAGAGACCGGGGTGACCATGTGTGGAACCAGTATGCTAAGTTCGTGATATCGAGTATTATACGCAAGATTCTCACCACTGTCTTGTTTCAACCCATGGAACTCTTCCTCTAGTTTCCTGATTTCGTTCCTAGGGCAGAATTTGGCGATCATGAGTTCCTTAACCTCAGCCCAAGACAAAGATAAAGCAACATCAGCGCCCCGATAGCGCTTTTCGCCGTTCCACCAAGTTAATGCCCCCTTTTGAAAGACACTGGTGGCATAGCGAACACGTAGTTCATCAGGACAATCGCTGTTCACAAAAGTGCTCTCCATGCTTTCAAACCATTGGAGGAGGCCAGTAGCACCCTCCTCACCAGTAAATTTTGTGGGGTTACAGGAGTTAAAGTGTTTGAAAGTGCACCGAAATTGAGTCGTACTCCCTGTGTTGGCACTGTTACTATTCTGGGTTAACTCACTGACAAGGTTTGGGATTACTGCAGCAATTTGCTCGGCGACTAAAGATGCGAGGCGACGATCAGAACGTTGTCCAGGAGTACGAACAGGGCGTTGGCTAGCATCACGGAGCATGCGGCGAGCAGACATCTATGAGGTAGTCAATGAATAATCATGAGATTAGAAAATGTAAGTGTATAACCGTACAGATGATTATGAAAGTATGAACTTGTAAGCAATATATGAAAATCATGGAATAAAATATTGTATATGAAACGAGAGAGTATTATTGAAAAGCTTGCGTAAAATGCTTGGAGTGCCCCTGCCTAGCTGTAAAGCCCAACAAGAACGTTGACTTTTCAAAGGAATTGAACCCAATGGTGATCAAAGAAGACATGCTTTAGCCTATAAGTGGACACTCACTCCAGGAATCCCCAGGTAAGCATAACAGGTCCATTATTGGATTTATGCGCTATGCTTGCCTATGTTAGAAAACCCAGTGTACAGGCATCGACCCTTCCACATTGCACGTGTTCCATCACACTCATTAAAGCTCAACAACTTTGAAGGAGCAAAATAAGAGTAGGCATTATGCCCAAGAGTGTCTTCATGAAAGGTACTGCTCCCGTCCCATGATGATGTAGACTTTCCACTCCCTGTAGGACACCATCTCTATGCACCATGATGAAAGATGAGAAGAAATAGAGAAGAAGGGAAAGATAGAGGAAGGAAAGTAGAGGGAAATGAGGGGTAAGGTAATTTAGGAAATATTATGCATGAAAGTTGAAATTCGGTTATAGTCTAGGCCATTTTATCTAATAACCTAGTTCCCTATAACCATGGCTCTGATACCAATTTGTAACACCCCAACCGATGGCGGAATCATCGAGGTGCCACGTAGTGACGATTGTTCAAAAGCTCATGGTACTAAAATGTAAAAATTTGATTATTGAATAATGTTTTACAACATGTGAAATTAAATACAAGACAACAAAAATGGAGATAATTGATTGATTTAATCTAAGTCCAAAGTCCTATGTGAAGCGTCAAGCAGCTTATCCTGAAACATGCACGAAAATAATTTTGTCAACATATGATGTTGGTGAGTACTACCTAGTTTTGCACATATAGTATAAGTTTTGAAAAGTAGTACAATTCATGTGTCTAGCATCACCAAGGCATTATGTAAACACGCAAGTAACCAAACAAGACAAAGATTAAATGTAAAGTTGATAAGATGAAACTGATAATGAGCACCCTAACACGTGTCAAGTCTAAAAGAGCACCATAACATAAGTTATGTCTAAATGAGCACCGTAACATAAGTTACGTCTATATGTAAAGAGCACCATAACATAAGTTATGTCTAAATGTATGATTTTGTATGTAAGCTACGTTCATGTTCAAACATAAGCACAAAGATAAACAAGACACGTATATGAATTGTAAATGAATAAAAATGTATGTGTAAATGAATATGAAAGTTTTGTATACTTGTGCATGAATCACCCCAAAAGTTGTAAAAGCGAAAAAGGGGATAATTAATACTCACCTTAGCAAGGTGGCAAGTCTTGTGGAATTGAATAAGTGTAATCCAACGTTGCCAAGTATCACCCTATGTATAAGGTAACAATAAGTCTAAGTCTATCTAGTCTACAAGTATTTTCTAGGGTTTCGAATTGGGGATAAGTATTCGTTTGATTAATAAATTAAACGTTAAATAAATAAAAGAAATTTGGTCAATAAATAAACAAAAGTCTTTTTGTAAATTTTAAATTGAAGATGGTCACAATATAAAGTTTTAAGTGTGAAAATAATTTTTATAAGATTATTTTCTTATAAATAGAATATTATTTCTATTTATTTCAAATTGTCAAAATATAACTTTAATATTTAAACATATTAAAATTTAAAGAAATTTTGAATTAAAATTTGTATTTCAGTTCTAAATAATTAGAAATAATTTATGTAAAATTTTGGTGCAAAAATATTGAAAAATGAATTTATTATGATTTATTTATGATTAAAACTAACAAAAATTAAAAAAATATAAAATGATCGGTTTTTCAGAAATAAAAATTATTTCTGAAATGTTTATTGCTATACAAGTTTAGGATAATTTTTGTGGAATTTAATAAAATCGTTTTGATATTTTTATAGAATTTTATAAATAAAATAGAATAAACTTGGAATATTTATTATATATATTAAATAAATATTTTTTGGAAAACTAAAAATTGTATGTTAAATTTTTCCACTAGAATATCATAAAATAATTTTTGTGGGATTTATAAAAGAGTTTTAGTATTTTAAAACTAATTTTAAAAATACTAGTGAATATATATATAAGATCTAAAAAGGAAAAAAAAATGTTTTGTTCATTGTGGGACTCGAACTCGCGTGCCTTGGTTGACACACAA
Source organism: Ambrosia trifida (assembly GCA_028751855.1). Classification (NCBI taxonomy): domain Eukaryota; kingdom Viridiplantae; phylum Streptophyta; class Magnoliopsida; order Asterales; family Asteraceae; genus Ambrosia; species Ambrosia trifida. The sequence goes on along the minus strand of CM054128.1, from coordinate 54,187,972 downwards.
ACAGACACAACCACTTGATCTAGATCAGTGGTTGTGATTTGTTTGTTTCTGTTTTAATTAAATATACATGTCTGCAAAAGTGTTCTTCCCCAATTCAAAACTATAAAAACCCTAGTTTTCTAATCCGGATAATCGTGATGATAGAGGCCGATTAACCATAGGGGTTTTGATGCTAAAGGGCCGATTAAAACACAGAGACAAAGAATTAAAACATACCGATCGGATTTCTTCAAATTTGCGAGTCAATAAAAAAGTCAAACACTTATGAATTCGTAACCAGACTGATCGAGAAGGAGATTTGAAGGTAGGGATATAATTTTCGGCACATTTAGGCACTGAGGGAGGTTTCAATTTATAGTTTCATCACCTTGATTGGTAAAATAGAAGTTTGACTCGTTAATGAGTCATACGCGTCAGAATTGAGGTCGATTAGGAATGTTTTCAATATAATTAAGTGCGTTAAATGATAGAGAATTGATTTTCGGTCAAACCATGCTTGAATTGTTTCCAAATTGAGATTAAACGCGTGATTGATGTGGGTGCACTGCTGGTCGCGTAAACAGCAGAGGAGGAAGAAGGAGGTTACAAGTTTAAGTGTGTGTATATATATATGGCTTGGTTAATAAACACATGATGGGGTGTAGCCCAGTTGGTTCCGTGTTTGTGTGGTTGTGCGGGCCGGCTCCGGTTCGAGTCCGGGCAGAGGCAAGGTTTTTTTTTTTTTTTTTTTTTTTTTTTAAACAGATAAGGGGGGGAAGGGTGTGTTTGTTGGGCCGGCTTCTGGGCCACGTCTGATGGGCTGCCAACAAGGAGAAGGTGGGTTTGTTGGGTTGGGTTAGTGTGTTAAAGTAGATGGTTTGGTAGTTGTTTTGGGCTCAAGGTTTGGACTAGTATTATTATTTATTATTATTATTATTATTATTATTATTATTATTACAAAAATAAAAATATAATGAAAAGAAAAGTGACGGATGTCACAACATCCCATACTTTTAGAAACTTCGTCCCGAAGTTATTAGAAACATAGGGTTATGGATGTTTGGGTAAAAATTAAGATAACTGTGGTTTGGAAAATTCGGATATTTGGATAAGAGGTTTGATAGGTGTGAGTCAAGGATTTTGGATTATGTTCGTCTCATATAGTAAGGAGAATAAGAATCTCGTAAAGTATTAAACTTCAAGTTTTAGGGATCCTCAAATGAATGTATGAGTTGATTGATTATAAAAAGACCAAATGAATTACCAATTAAGTAGGGTTTGTTCCTGGTTCGACTTCCAGTCTCACTTTCAATGCATCATTAGTGTTTATATATAGGGTGTACCGCAGCTAACCCACCACACCTTTGATACCTTGAAAACGTACTGGACGCCTACCAAAAACTCTAATAGAATTTCACACTACCTTAATGTACCTATAAATTCATGATTACGTTCCGGACCAGAATCATCAATTTACCTTACATTAGGGTTTTATGTCCTTCTATGATCCTAATCTAACAACACATCAAAGCAAATAAATTTCACAAGAAGATGACACAACAAACACGTTGGGTTATAATGAGTCGTTATCAATGAAATGAGGCTATGTAATAATGAGTTCAATTACATTGGTTTGCAACTACTTGCAAGCATAACAAAACCTAAGTATGGGCTACCACTCACCCGAGGAGCCCTTTAAGTGAAATGTTTGTCTGAGTTGATTGGATAATGTAGTAATTGTCTTTCATAGATCATCATACAAATTGATAATACACACATGCAAGCAAGTTTATAAGTACGACAACCATTAAGTATAAGTGTCATCTTAGTGGCCTATAGAAATAGTTTACGAGTATCATGAATAACTAAATGTTCAATGGATAGGGAAAAATCAAGTTTCATATAACAAACAGTGATGTTTTTAGTAAAACTCTGTAGGATCAAGTATCAAGTTTTTAGTAGTTTGATTTTTCATGGAAATCAAATCCAAATGTTTCAAATAAATGTAAGGTAGAGTCTTTAAACTTCTATGATTACAATAAATGTATCCAAATATGATAAATTTCCAACCTACGTTCGTACACAATAGTATGCAAGGAATTTCTAGATGTTATACGCTTATGGGTACGACACAATTGGGTACAAAATGATAATAGGGTTAAGAAAATGAAAACACAAGTATTGGATTCTCGAGTCTTAAGAAGATTCCTTCCATGGCTTAACCAGTGGGATTAACGTCATCCTGACCGTTTGCTTCGTTGGCATTGATATTGAAAGCTCGTCCATGTGCAACCAGGTTTACATTATTCAATTTAGGGCATCGAGGTCGCATGTGGTTAGGGTCTCCACAATGATAACATGCCCGACCGTTAGTAATCGGTAGTGGTTCTTGGGCAGCTGTTTGATGATTATCCTGTGTCCTAACCATTACTCGACAAGTGGTGACAAAGTGTCCAAACCTTCCACATCTAGTGCATTTACGGCATGGAAGATTTCCAGGGTGATGATACTTGCAAATGTTGCATTGAGGATGGATTCCCGTGTAGGATTTCTTGATAGGAGGTTGAGTCACAGGATCCACAACAGCATGGTTCTGATTATCGCTCATTCGTTTCTTAGAGTTCGAAGCAGTAGTGGCGGCCTTTGCTAAAACAGTCTTAGATTGTTCAACAGCATTGGTGGTTTTCTCAGTAGACGTCTTGGTGCCCTTTCTAACCAAGTTTCCTTTCCTTACGTGTTTGTCTGTCAAAGTGGCTGCAAGCTGGATGGCTTCTTCTACCGTAGTGGATTTGCCTCCAGTGACGACGTCTTGAATCAGGTCAGGTAATCCCTCGATATATTTCTCTATTGCTCGAGAGACCGGGGTGACCATGTGTGGAACCAGTATGCTAAGTTCGTGATATCGAGTATTATACGCAAGATTCTCACCACTGTCTTGTTTCAACCCATGGAACTCTTCCTCTAGTTTCCTGATTTCGTTCCTAGGGCAGAATTTGGCGATCATGAGTTCCTTAACCTCAGCCCAAGACAAAGATAAAGCAACATCAGCGCCCCGATTGCGCTTTTCGCCGTTCCACAAAGTTAATGCCCCCTTTTGAAAGACACTGGTGGCATAGCGAACGCGTAGTTCATCAGGACAATCGCTGTTCACAAAAGTGCTCTCCATGCTTTCAAACCATTGGAGGAGGCCAGTAGCACCCTCCTCACCAGTAAATTTTGTGGGGTTACAGGAGTTAAAGTGTTTGAAAGTGCACCGAAATTGAGTCGTACTCCCTGTGTTGGCACTGTTACTATTCTGGGTTAACTCACTGACAAGGTTTGGGAATACTGCAGCAATTTGCTCGGTGACTAAAGATGCGAGGCGACGATCAGAACGTTGTCCAGGAGTACGAACAGGGCGTTGGCTAGCATCACGGAGCATGCGGCGAGCAGACATCTATGAGGTAGTCAATGAATAATCATGAGATTAGAAAATGTAAGTGTATAACCGTACAGATGATTATGAAAGTATGAACTTGTAAGCAATATATGAAAATCATGGAATAAAATATTGTATATGTAACGAGAGAGTATTATTGAAAAGCTTGCGTAAAATGCTTGGAGTGCCCTTGCCTAGCTGTAAAGCCCAACAAGAACGTTGACTTTTCAAAGGAATTGAACCCAATGGTGATCAAAGAAGACATGCTTTAGCCTATAAGTGGACACTCACTCCAGGAATCCCCAGGTAAGCATAACAGGTCCGTTATTGGATTTATGCGCTATGCTTGCCTATGCCAGAAAACCCAGTGTACAGGCATCCACCCTTCCAGATTGCACGTGTTCCATCACACTCATTAAATCTCAACAACTTTGAAGGAGCAAAATAAGAGTAGGCATTATGCCCAAGAGTGTCTTCATGAAAGGTACTACTCCCGTCCCATGATGATGTAGACTTTCCACTCCCTGTAGGACACCATCTCTATGCACCATGATGAAAGATGAGAAGAAATAGAGAAGAAGGGAAAGATAGAGGAAGGAAAGTAGAGGGAAATGAGGGGTAAGGTAATTTAGGAAATATTATGCATGAAAGTTGAAATTCGGTTATAGTCTAGGCCATTTTATCTAATAACCTAGTTCCCTATAACCATGGCTCTGATACCAATCTGTAACACCCCAACCGATGGCGGAATCAGCGAGGTGCCACGTAGTGACGATTGTTCAAAAGCTCATGGTACTAAAATGTAAATATTTGATTATTGAATAATGTTTTACAACATGTGAAATTAAATACAAGACAACAAAAATGGAGATAATTGATTGATTTAATCTAAGTCCAAAGTCCTATGTGAAGCGTCAAGCAGCTTATCCTGAAACATGCACGAAAATAATTTTGTCAACATATGATGTTGGTGAGTACTACCTAGTTTTGTACATATAGTATAAGTTTTGAAAAGTAGTACAATTCATGTGTCTAGCATCACCAAGGCATTATGTAAACACGCAAGTAACCAAACAAGACAAAGATTAAATGTAAAGTTGATAAGATGAAACTGATAATGAGCACCCTAACACGTGTCAAGTCTAAAAGAGCACCATAACATAAGTTATGTCTAAATGAGCACCGTAACATAAGTTACGTCTATATGTAAAGAGCACCATAACATAAGTTATGTCTAAATGTATGATTTTGTATGTAAGCTACGTTCATGTTCAAACATAAGCACAAAGATAAACAAGACACGTATATGAATTGTAAATGAATAAAAATGTATGTGTAAATAATATGAAAGTTTTGTATACTTGTGCATGAATCACCCCAAAAGTTGTAAAAGTGAAAAAGGGGATAAGTAATACTCACCTTAGCAAGGTGGAAGTCTTGTGGAATTGAATAAGTGTAATCCAACGTTGCCAAGTATCACCCTATGTATAAGGTAACAATAAGTCTAAGTCTATCTAGTCTACAAGTATTTTCTAGGGTTTCGAATTGGGGATAAGTATTCGTTTGATTAATAAATTAAACGTTAAATAAATAAAAGAAATTTGGTCAATAAATAAACAAAAGTCTTTTTGTAAATTTTAAATTGAAGATGGTCACAATATAAAGTTTTAAGTGTGAAAATAATTTTTATAAGATTATTTTCTTATAAATAGAATATTATTTCTATTTATTTCAAGTTGTCAAAATATAACTTTAATATTTAAAAATATTAAAATTTAAAGAAATTTTGAATTAAAATTTGTATTTCAGTTCTAAATAATTAGAAATAATTTATGTAAAATTTTGGTGCAAAAATATTGAAAAATGAATTTATTATGATTTATTTATGATTAAAACTAACAAAAATTAAAAAAATATAAAATGAGCGGATTTTTAGAAATAAAAATTATTTCTGAAATGTTTATTGCTATACAAGTTTAGGATAATTTTTGTGGAATTTAATAAAATCGTTTTGATATTTTTATAGAATTTTATAAATAAAATAGAATAAACTTGGAATATTTATTATATATATTAAATAAATAATTTTTGGAAAACTAAAAATTGTATGTTAAATTTTTCCACTAGAATATCATAAAATAATTTTTGTGGGATTTATAAAAGAGTTTTAGTATTTTAAAACTAATTTTAAAAATACTAGTGAATATATATATATATATATATATATATATATATATATATATATATATATATATATATATAAGATCTAAAAAGGAAAAAAAAAATGTTTTGTTCATTGTGGGACTCGAACTCGCGTGCCTTGGTTGACACACAAACAGATACAACCACTTGATCTAGATCAGTGGTTGTGATTTGTTTGTTTCTGTTTTAATTAAATATACATGTCTGCAAAAGTGTTCTTCCCCAATTCAAAACTATAAAAACCCTAGTTTTCTAATCCGGATAATCGTGATGATAGAGGCCGATTAACCATAGGGGTTTTGATGCTAAAGGGCCGATTAAAACACAGAGACAAAGAATTAAAACATACCGATCGGATTTCTTCAAATTTGCGAGTCAATAAAAAAAGTCAAACACTTATGAATTCGTAACCAGACTGATCGAGAAGGAGATTTGAAGGTGGGGATATAATTTTCGGCACATTTAGGCACTGAGGGAGGTTTCAATTTATAGTTTCATCACCTTGATTGGTAAAATAGAAGTTTGACTCGTTAATGAGTCATACGCGTCAGAATTGAGGTCGATTAGGAATGTTTTCAATATAATTAAGTGCGTTAAATGATAGAGAATTGATTTTCGGTCAAACCATGCTTGAATTGTTTCCAAATTGAGATTAAACGCGTGATTGATGTGGGTGCACTGCTGGTCGCGTAAACAGCAGAGGAGGAAGAAGGAGGTTACAAGTTTAAGTGTGTGTATATATATATGGCTTGGTTAATAAACACATGATGGGGTGTAGCCCAGTTGGTTCCGTGTTTGTGTGGTTGTGCGGGCCGGCTCCGGTTCGAGTCCGGGCAGAGGCAAGGTTTTTTTTTTTTTTTTTTTTAACAGATAGGGGGGGGGGGGGGAAGGGTGTGTTTATTGGGCTGGCTTCTGGGCCACGTCTGATGGGCTGCCAACAAGGAGAAGGTGGGTTTGTTGGGTTGGGTTTGTTGGGTTGGTTTAGTGTGTTAAAGTAGATGGTTTGGTAGTTGTTTTGGGCTCAAGGTTTGGACTAGTATTATTATTTATTATCATTATTATTATTATTATTATTATTATTATTACAAAAATAAAAATATAATGAAAAGAAAAGTGACGGATGTCACACTACATCTAACCTATTTAGCAACATTTGTAATCAATGTTCATCGCAACACTAATCAAAATACAAAAAAATAGATTCTTACAAAACTGACTACATCCGTAAATATATGTATATAGTTAGCGGCTTCTTATATGTAATTAGGTGTAATTCCGTGTAAAATCACGGGTAGTCTATAGAATTTTTTAAAGCAATTAGTCCCAATTATAGAGAAGATAAACAGACTTTACAATAATCAAGGTCTGCTGTAAAAAACTGTAATGACCCGAAATTTACCGAGTCATTACCGATTGGTGATCAAGACATATCATACTTAATAAACATTCACTTTATTATTTTATTAAACCGGTTCGTCGTACATTACCGAAATAACATTACATTTTCATAAACCACAACAGTATAATACTATGGCCGAAGCCATTGTTCTTCCGAAAACACATAATATAACCGAAACATCCATTATTTATAAAGTTCTTCCTTTTAGTTAATAACTTCACTTAGACACGTATGATGCTCGGGTTCCAAAGATTCACATAGATCCTGAAATACATGTTAAGATATGTTAGCCACAAAGCTTGTGAGTGATGCCGATTGACCGATTATAAATCTTATTCGTAAAACATGCGACACAACATTATGGTTCGGTCAAGTTGGTTATAAATGTATATCTTTGGTAGCACTTTATCAATGCTAGATATTGGTTCCAAACCCTTGACATGTTATGATAAATACATTTTTATGATACCGAATGGATCCACCCTACGTTATTTCTATTCGACCGATTCTATTACACTTGAAATGATCATGATCCAATGCAATTTAGATACATTTAAACAACATGCATTCACCCCGAAATATTTTAAAGATAGAATGGGGGACATGCACTCACTGTTATTGGTTCGACTTGGATTCTAGGAGTCGCTGGTGGTTCTCTTATTGACCCGATTGCCTGTTTATCACATAACATCGATTACACACACACAGACACACACACATATATATATATACACGTATTATAGCTGACCGTTACAGCTTAGGTGTATATATCTAAACTAAAAGCTGGCCATTACAGCTTAGGCACTCGATTCCTAAGAGAATAATAAAATCGAAATACTTACCTGGATGGTGGATTGGGTTCGAATACTAACCAGCCGGTTACCTTTGGCCAATAATCACTTGGTTATTTGATATTATTATTATTATTATTATTATTATTATTATTATGATCTATAAGAGTGATAGTGGGTATTGTGATAGTGGTTTTAACAAAAGAATAGGAAGGGACGATCGGTTTTATATAACAAAGGAAAGAGAGTGGTTCATGCATGTACTTGATGGTATCTATGTATAGGTTAGAAAGGTGGATAGTTATTTACAAGGTTAAGTGTAAGATTGGAAAGATCTTAATGTACAGGTGGAAGGTGGTGTGGAATTGGCGGCACAACAAAGGAATCAAGGTGGGCCGATGGTTTGTTAGGTTTGATAGTTTAGTTGGGCTAGGATCTTAATAATATCAATTTAGGTATTGGGCTTAAGGAATGGTGTAGGTAAATGGGCCAAAAGGTGTAGGGTTTGGTCTTGGCTTAATGCAAGTTATAAACATTAATTGAATTGGGCCTAACTATTTAGTTCATGGGCCTCGTTATATTCGGCTATACTTATTTAATGGGCCGGTTTACATAATGAAATGGGCCGTAGTTTGCTAATCTGGTTAAGTTTATTGGGCATCACCATTAGGTGGCCTAATACTATTCTGTTTAATTCTATTATACGTTTTATTATTCTATTTATCGATAATAATATTGGTTATGTTTTGAGGTTGTTACAAAAATGTTGTATTGAAGTTCTGTTGGACTGAACAGACGTTTAAGGCAAACAGATGATGAGGGCTCAACAGATGTTGAAAGCATTGAAGGGTGATTGGAACAGATGGCCACTGTACAGAGCAACTCAACAAATGCACCGATAGGTCTGTTGGACAGATCAGATGTTGAAGGGAAACAGATGATGAACACTCAGCAGATGTTGAAAGCATTGAAGGATGTTGAAACCACTCACGGATAATTGCAACATATGGCCACTGTACAGACTAGGTGAACAGATGCATCGAATGATCTGTTGGATAGAACATACATTGAAAACAAACAGACAATGATGACTCAGTAGATATTGGAAACACTAAAGCATGTTGAAACCACTGAAGGATCATTTCACCAGATGTTCGTACAGAGCTTGTATTCATTAACATGTAAATCAATATGTGTAGATTAATATATAAAAAGTTATTATCAAATCAAAGTTCATTCTTTATGTTTTATAGTTTATTCTACTGCACCTCATCTATTTCTTTCCATATTTTACTGTTACATTAATTAAACAACATAAACAATTAAACTTACAAGAGTAAACTACACGGATGGTCCCTGTGGTTTGCCCAAATTTAAACTCTGCTCCTCAGCCTTTCGAAATTACATGTATGGGATCTGTGGTATATATTTTGTTGCATCGATGTTCCCTGACTTGGATGGAGGTTAAATTTTTCATTTAAGTCAATGTAAAATTACTAAATTACCCTCTAAAAAACAAATATTATACTTTCTATATCTTTGTCTCTTTCCACCTCCACCACACTAGACCACCACCACCACCTAAACGAAGATTGAAGAGACCCTCCACCACACAAACTTAAACATAGAGCCTCTAAAGATCCTTCACCAATCACAAGCTCTCTATTAAACCCTTTTGTCGTTGATTTCAATTCACCAAACTTAAACACTCTTAGATCATTTGACCTTCGTTATGACAACAACTCAGAGAACTCAACTGTATTGCTTACGTCACTATTGTTGTTGTTATTATTGTTGTTGTTGTTGTTGTTGTTGGAATTGAATTCTGATCGGCGACTTGTGTCAAAGCTGATGAGGGAACAGGCCTAAGAGAGTTTGGTGGAGGAGCGGGATAGGATGTTGTTGTCTGAGGTTGTTGTTGTTGATGTTCGACGGTCGCCGATGCTGAAGTGGAATCACTTCATTGGTTGAAGGGATGGAGGGGTAGTTGATGGGGGGGGGGGGTTGAAGCCTTGAAGGTGAGGGAGAGAGAGATGATGATGATGACTGGTTCAACTGCAATGGAATGTTTGATTTGTTGAATTTTTTTGCGAGTTTTGTTTATATTGTGTGTATATAATTTTTGTTTTGTATTTGGAAGTCAACAAAAGTTTGCTAATTGAACAGACCCTCCACCACACAAACTTAAACATAGAGCCTCCACCACACAAATATTATACTCTCTATGTTCAAGTTTCCACCCTCTTGCTCTATTCGACCCATTACATGTTCAATCCAAAATTTCAAATCAAATTTTATAATAATACCTTTCAGATGAATGATTCCAGAAGTTTTAATCCTCTGCTTCTGAGCTTTTGACTTCCTCATCAACTAGAAGATTGAATAGACCCTCCAACCGAGACGGTGATAGAGACGGTTCATGTAGGGTGGTGGTGATTGGAAGAGGAGTAGGAGGTGGTGTTGGTGATTTGAAGAGGGGGTGGTAATGGTGATTTTGGTGGTGATGGTGAAAGAGAAGGGGGTTTTATTGTTTATATGGTGAGGGTATTTTGGTCATTTTACATGACTTAACTGACAAAACATAACAACGTTAGCTGATAGGGACCAAAATGTTATAAAATTCCAACGTTGAGGACCATTAAAACTAGATAGGGGCATCTGTGCAATTCGTGCAAACCACAGGGACCATCCGTGCAGTATACTCAACTTACAAACCCACAAAAAAGAAAGAGAGTGCAGATAATCATATGTAAACATCACAATATAAACAAAAAGAAATGAGAAAGTTTGTTATTCAAAGATTTTGAAGAACTTCTTTATAAACCACATTAGTGGTGGTTGTACAAACTTGTTTTTCCTTATCACAAGTCAAAATCTTCAAGTCCTTCCTACTTTTGACCCTGGATATAGCAACATAGAGTTGGCCATGACTGAAAACATAACGTGGAAGATACAAACCAACACGTTCAAGTGATTGTCCTTGACTTTTATTTATTGTCATTGCAAAGCATAGGCTAAGTGGGAGCTGTCTTCGAGCAATCTCGACTGGTATTCTTTTATCAGAAGGTGTCATCTTCAATCTTGAAATCAAAGTACAATGACCAATATTACTTCCTGTGATAATTTTCGCTTCAATCATAACTTTTCCGAGTTTCGTGACCTGTAAGCGTGTTTTGTTACATAATCCATTTGCCTGATCAATGTGAAAACACAGGTGTTCTATAGAATTTTTTAAGATAATTAGCCCCCAATTATAGAGAAGGAAACAGACTTTACAATGATCAAGGTCTGCTGTAAAAAACTGTATTGAAGTTCTGTTGGAATGAACAGACATTTAGGGCAAATAGATGATGAGGGATAGTAGACAGTGGATTTTTTTGACAGTTAGGGAATCAATATGATCACTTCAACACCTGTTCATCCTCAGGCTAGCAGACAAGCCGAGTATTCCAACAAGATAATTGTTGATAACTTGAAAAGGAGGTTAGGACAGAAGAAAGGAAAATGGGCAGAAGAACTCTCATTTGTTCTTAGGGCCGATAGGACGACATCTAAGAATGCGACTAACCAAACACCTTTCTCTTTAGTATTTGGCACAGAAGCAATGATTCCAATGGAAATGATCATACCAACAACCAGGAAATATCTTCAGGATGCTGATACAAATTCAGAAACATTATTGCAATATCTTGTGGCGGTAGATGAGCTTAGGAATGCTGCAAAGCTCAGGATGGCAACATATCAATATAGAATTGCTAAAGCTTATAACAAGAATATAAGGATACACAAATTTCAAGTAGGAGATTTGGTTTTAAGAAAAGCGTTTCAAAATACGACATGACCAAGTGATGGAAAGTTAGCACCTAAATGGGAAGGGCCTTATTTGATAGATTCCGAGGATGGAAAAGGTGCATATTAGTTATCTACTTTGGAAGGAGACATCATCCCTAGGTCCTGGAATGTCATCCACTTGAAGTATTATCATATGTAAGCTATGAATTTCCTAAGGTATTTCATATTTTATATTATTTATTTAATTTGGCATATGATCTTATTCTAATATGATTCTTTGAAAAAACAAAAGTGTTTCTCAAAGTGTTTTCAACTTCATCATGAGGATATGCAGTCAAAGATTATAGGATTGATCCCCCTCTCTACGTTTAAGGTACTGAATCCCTTCTAAGGTTTAAAGGTTTTCGCCTTTCTTGAAGAATTGAGTTTAAACACTCCGCATGGAGCGCACGATATTCAAATATATTTCGGGATGATGGGAGCAGTACACGCTTTAGTGGCTGACAATTTCATCATCATTGGGATATATATTGAATTCTAACGGACGAAAGGATTTAACACTTTCGTGTTAAACTAAGGTTTTGGCACTATCGTGTCACTTATGATTGTTTGGCTCAGTCCCAAGTATCTTGAGTATTGGCTTAGTCCCAAGTTATCCAAAAAATTGACTTTGTCCCAAGATACTAGATATGGTATAATCCTAAATTTTTCATAAATATTGGTTGAAACATAATTCGTATCAATTATTTGTTACAGTAATCAATTCTATAAGTACATAAGTTATTTGGAACGAAATCATATTGGAAAACTTTAGGATGCTTCAGGACAATGATACCGGGACATCCTCAGCATGATTAATTCTACGGTATGTTTAAAGTGTTAATCCTGTTTTGGCAGATTTTGATCAAGGTCAATCAATAACTTGTTTGAGGTAACATGTATGATTTTTCTCGATCTTCATATTTAACCTATGTTTGGGATTTCTAAAGTAATATTGCAGGAATGGAAAATGAACAATGCTCAGGATATCAAATCAAAATTAAGTCGTTTTATTTATTTAATTAAGGGAAAGTTAACCCCTGGCTTCGTCCACAAACCAGGGCCCATCCAAAAGGGGATTAACAATCAAGGTCCATAGTAGGTCAAAGATAATTCAGGGCTTTGTCTTGAAAAAACAAGATCCCTCCACCCCAAATTGCCAAATATTGTCATAAGTACAAGAGAAACATAAAAGTGTTCTGAAAACAAGAAAAAATAAGTTCACCACCGCAAACCACCACTAAGAAGCTTAAAAATTGTGGGCTCAAGCCTCTTCACATTCGCCATCCTTGCTTTCCTTAGCGATCACCCTGTGCTGGTTCAGGATAAACCACGGGGGCTCCACCAAGTGTGGTTATCCTGGCTTGCCAACCTTCAACACCCCATTCAGATTTATCAAACAGTGGATCGTTGGATTGAAGAGCCATTTTCACTAGGGCATGGGCAACGATAAAAGCACCAGAGGACATCAAGCCTGCCTTGTACTCCTCCATCTTCTTGTCCATCTTAACTTTCACCTTTTCCTTTTTCACTCAAAGCCACCTTGAGTTCCTTCTCCAGTTTGTCCATCCTTCAAGTAATGTCAGCTTCTTTGGCAATGGAAATTTTTCTCAAGTCAGAAATAGTGGACATGGACTCCTGCACTTGGGAAGCCACAACATCAAAGGCCTTCTGAAGGTGTTCTTGTCCATAACAAAGGAGGAAACATGTAAGTATATGAAAATGCTTTTAAATTAACTCTTATCTTCATGATATTATCATACATGGTTGAAGATATTAGCAAGTTTGCTCGGGGCATCATGAAATCCCATACCATCAAAGGCAAAAGGCTTAGAACTTGGGGCAGCAGACCCTTTGCACTTCTTGGAAGAAAAATGATTAGATTTAGGAGGTGGACTTGGCATGCTTGAAGAATCAGGAGACGTGGCTTTCAAAGGCTTGGAAGTTGTGAGGCTGTAAATGTCCTCAAGATTGAAGGAGGAGATTTTCTTGCCTAAATGAGGATATCATATTAGTATGTATAACTTTGAAATTATCAGGACAATAAATTGACTTACTTGACATGGCGGTGGCTTGACTGGTGGACTAAGAAGTTTCAACCTCAATAATAATAACATATTACATTTTACCGGGTTTGTTTCTAAACAAAATTAACGTCAAAACGTACATAAAGAGAAAACTTTTATAATTGGCCATACTTTAAACCGACATGTACATAAAAATAAGAAGGTAATAAATTAGTTTTAGGGTAAACTTGAAACTTTAAAAAACTTGAGGGGGTCAAAATGACATTCACAAAGTTAGAGGATTACTTTTGAAATAATAGCAAAGTTTTGGAGTAGAATGAGTTACATGTTAAATGTTTGAAGGTTAAAGAAAAGTTAGAAAGTATGGAGGTATTTTTCGTCAAGTTAGAATGTACGTGGTCAAGTTTATCAATTTAGTTTGTTACGTATGCAGGTATTAATCCGACTTCTTTTTAAACAAAATTTATGTCAAAATGTAGCTCAACTCAAAACGTATTTATAAAGAAAACATTTTATTATTAACCCCACTTTAAACCGATATGTACATAAAAATAAAAGCGTAAGAAATTAATTTTAAGGTAAGCTCGAAACTTAAGAAAACTTGAGGGGGGTCAAAGTGACATTTACAAAGTAAAATGGGTTACATGCCAACTGTTAAAGGGTTAAAGAGAAGCTAAAAAGTATGGGTGCCTTTTTGATCAATCTAAAAATTACGTAGTCATTTTTGTCAATTTAGAAAGTTGTGGGCCACTTTTCTAATTTTTAGTTTTTTTTCTAGTAGTAGACACCGACCATTGAATACAAGGTTATATGTTTATATAGGTGAATGTGCTTGATAGCGGTGGGGGTATTACATAAAATCGTGTAAAAACCTTAACTACTAATTTTTATATCTATAATCTATAATCTATAATACATTATAAAGGAGGAGTGATGTACCATATTGGAATTTTAACATGGGTACAATTTTTAAAGCAACAAGTATAAGAGAATAAAACTTATTTCATAAGGGTATTATAGGGATATTGGGGACTCTATAATACATTATAAAGGAGGAGTGATGTACCATATTGGAATTTTAACATGGGTACAATTTTTAAAGCAACAAGTATAAGAGAATAAAGCTTATTTCATAAGGGTATTATAGGGATATTGGGGACAATTAAGACACTTAGAGGGTTAGTAGAATAATTTTATCTTTTGTTTTTAGTTAAAAGCTAAAATATCATTCCTATAGTACCCCTAACTCCCTTCACCTTCCCTCTTAGACCATATGAAGAGCTCTCCTAATCAATTATTCATTGATTGTGTTTTATTTATATTAATCATTCATAACAAATTCTATTCCATTCCATGAAGAAACTTCCATTGATAGTAATGGCATGGATGTATGTAAGTTCTTGCCATTATCTCTTTACTATTCATCTTCTATCTTTCTCTAATCAGTTTCTATCAATCTCAATGCCATGTTCTGTTCATTGTTATCTCTTTACTTATCTCTTTTCTATTCACATTCTACCTTTGTAGATAAGGTATTGTTATCGATTTTTGTTTCAATGTTACTTAGTGTTGATTGTTGCATCTTCGTTTAGTTGAGACGCTAATGCTTCTAGCAGTTTATGATGATTAGTGCGCACCGGAGGGACCCCAGTAGTCCAGGTTTCTTCTCTCGGTTCTAATTCTGTATAACAATTGTTTATCTATAAACTACATGTTGATTATTACATTGTGTTACTTATTGATTCGAATTGGTTGAAAACCACTCCAAGTTTATCTTTAATGTATACCTTTAATAATTTTGTTAATTTTGCAGAGTTTAGTTGTTTAAAATGAGTGCAATAAAGACAGTTTCAGTTGTTACAAATGTGATCAAGACTCTTTGCTGATCTTATGGTGCTTTTTGGAGCTATAGCCAGCTGCCAGATTCAATGTATGATATTAATCCTCCAGTTTAATCATTCAACTCTTAAACATATAGTCTAATATTAATGATTTTAACTATTTTTATATACCCTTTATTCATCTAAATATAATTACTTAATGTTAAGTTACTTTTTTATTTTTATTTTTTTATAGCTATTTTTTTCCATGTTTATGGATATATAAAATTTTGAGGTGGCTAAGGTTTTATCTTTTTGGTAGGTTTGATTTTTTGAAAGGTCTTCATAGTATCGTCACTTAAATACAGAATGCTTCATTATTTTATTAAGTGGTTTTTAATTTTTTAAATAAAATTTATCAACTTTTATTTCCATTGAGTATTCATTAAGCATCATTCTTAAGTTAACACAGATCTCACCTTAAAACTTTTTCTCTTTCTGATTAAACAACATTCATTCTCCCCAACTTCCCAATTCAATTTGAAGATGGTAGGAGGTGGTATAGTGTCACCAGAGAAACAAAACACAGACTCCGCTACGACGTCGTCTTACACTTACTGGGTCAGAGAAGCTAAAAAAGCTTCAACAATTTGCTATCTCTTGAAATGTATATTAATATTAATATTAATTAATTTTTAGTTACATAGATTTTTAAAAACTATCTTTCTACACATGGATATACATATATCTCTTCTCTATTATTTATTTATTACTATTATTTTATTATTACCTTATTATTATTATATTATTATATTATTATATTATATATATTATTATTAAGTACCAAGCATGTCCAATAAGGTAACTTCAACATAATTTTAAGATGAGAGTTGAATAGACTCTTCACAAACGTCTATTTTTCGGTTATTTCCTTCCCTTTTTGCCCCTTATATGTACAACATATCATGCTTATTGTATATGTAGGTAATACACACTTAATATCATTTCCAACATGTAACCCCCCATTTATAGAGAATTAGATGACCACATTAACTTTGTGAAACCCCTCATTATTATAAACCACTTCATAGTCCTCCATTATTACCCACCAACTAATCAATAAGTTATGATTTGCACATGAATGGATAACTTGAAATATCATTCTCTTATCTATTATACTATCTTATTAAGTACCAAAGCAACATGTACAATTGAATCAACGTTAATTCATAAGGGTATAATAAGAATATTTGTCACAATTAAGATGCTTTTAAGGGCATGATAGTAATTTGATCATGGTTTTATAGTTAAAACATAAAAACTTCTTCCATACTTGCCATTATGTCACCAAAATTGTTCTCTTCGTTTTCTTCTCAAGGCCCTTCATCGTCTTTCAATTAAATGGTTTCTCAATTCAATCGCATTCACTACTATTGAATGTCATTCTCCTTCAATTGCCCTACCTATTTATTTTGCCCCCTCTTCATAGACTCTCAACTAAAAGCATAATGTTCTTTGATCAAATTATGATTGTTTTTTTTTCCTAAACACTAATTTTTCATTCATGTCTTTTAATTTTTCAGTGCATTTGAAGATGAATTTGTTACTCAATGGCTTCCATTCCTTTTCTATGTGTCTGTTTTCTTCCTCATGCCTCATGTTTACTTAACAGGTAACCAAGTCTTTGTGATTTAATGTTGATGTAGGTTCTAATATTTCTATCAGGTATTGATGTTTTACAAGGAACTATTTTAGTTGTGTCTACAGATTTTGTATGCTTATTGTTGTTTTTTTTGCCATGCTTCTATAACATGTTGTGTCTACTATTTTTGTTCTTATTGTTGTATTTTGTTATGCTTCTACAACATTTGCTTATAGTTTGTTAACAGAAAAAAATATGGATTTTTTTGTTCAATTTTGTAAACAAAAGGAGTTATATGTAAATTTACTATGATGCGCATTCTTTGCACTACAAAGGAGTTATAGGCATCTTATTAAGAAAATTAGCCAGTGTGTATTCTTTGTCGTTGGGTCTTATTTAAACCCCGCAGCAACGCGCAGGTAAACCCACTAGCATCTCTAAAACAAGACAAACCTAAAAACCAACACACTGGCATTCGATTCTAGGATTGGTATTGTGACACCCGGCAAATTCTGGTTAACAACGTTGTCTAGATGAAAGTCTACCTTAGCGAGTCACGCGTATATTGTACTTAACTGGGTTAGTTAAGTCGGGTTATGGTTCGGGAACTATTGGTTAGTCTAGAAGATCATTGGATGTTGGTCTAGAGGTTCGTTAGATGTCAGTCCTTAACCAAGTGTACAAACGGTGACGATTTGTAGGATCGTCAGGACATACGGAACGTACGAGTCTCGAGTCCCGGGAATTGGTGAACGAGTGTAAATATGTGTATTTACTTGTGTTATGTGTTTACAATCATTATATGACTTGTCGGTACGTGAATATGTATTAACATATGTTAAAACGGGGTTTAACGTGCAAAACGCACAAAACCAACCCCTATAGGCGAGTAGGAGGCCTAATCACCTATAGGGGAGGCGAGTAGGGAACCCTAAGGGCGAGTAGGACCCTACTCGTGTATAGGTAAGGGCGAATAGGCCCAATTGCCTGAACAATCAGGCGATTAGGATTCCTAATCGCCTGAAACTGCTGCATACTCGCTAGTAACGGGCTGGACGACTAAAAACGACTATAAATACCATACTTAACCTCCTAAACTTCATTATACCAACCCTAGTCGTCCCATAACCCGCCCCAACACATAAACAACCTCTGGAAGGCGATTTTTGATCAAAACTCAAGGTTTCAAGCTTGAATCATCATACTTTCATAATCCTAAGGTTTGATTTTCATCCATAACTCTTTATAAACGTTTTTAATCAATCCCTAATGGTCCAGACCTGTTTTTAAACGAAAAAGCTTTCTGAAAATCGTCAATAAGGGTTGTTAATCGGATTATAACTAATATGCATGCATTATGAGTGTGTATGATTAGAAAGCTAGGGTTTTTATGATTCATGATGATGATTTGATATGTTATTATGATAGATCAGTATTGATATTGATATTATGATGATAGGAATCTCAGTAATTGGATATTAGGGTTATGATTACGCGTGTTAGTATGATGTTGCATGCTATGTGAATGGTGTTTGGATTACTTGGTTGCATGCAGGACTGATTATACGAGGTTAAACGAAGGATTTTGGGTTAAACATGTTTAGGATAGTGTTTGGGATGATATTGGGTGGTTACACACGTTCTGGATCTGATTTGGAGCGTTAAACGCGCGAAAAACCGGAACAGCAAGGTTACAGGCGAGTAGCATTCCTAATCGCCTATGTTATAGGCGAGTAGGGTGCTAATCGCCTATAACATAGGCGAGTAGAGGCCTACTCGTGTGAAAGATCAGGTGAGTAGCCCTAATTGCTAGTAAGTTCATGTGAATAGCCCTAATTGCTAGTAAGTTCATGTGAATAGCCCTAATTGCTAGTAAGTTCATGTGAATAGCCCTAATTGCTAGTAAGTTCATGTGAGTAGCTCCTAATCGCCTATAATAGAGGCGAGTAGGGTTTCTAATTGCTAGTTGACCAACCTAATTGCTAGTTGACTTTTCCTAATCGCGTGTACTGCTGCTGTAAGTGTAAATTAGCATTCCGAGACCCGATTTAACATGTAGTAACATGCTAGGAACCCCGTAACATGTCTAATAACTTGGTAACATATATTTGGATGTAATTCGGTGATACGTGAACGATGTGCTATAACTTGTTGTGCGTTAACGTATGTTAAGTGTAATTGCGTTATTGTATGTTTTGGAGCGTAAACATAACACGGGGAGTCTCGGGTCACCAATGGGATGTCGAGTCTTGTACTTTGGGTCGGTTAAACAGTCACGGTGTTTTCAAACGAACTTGGTTATGGTCTGGACATCTAGGGACTAATTAACCTGCGGGTTATTAGTCTAAGTACTTGTAACTGTCATATGTTAGGTCGCCGCTTACGGGACTAGCATAGCAGCTGGGTTTACTCGGGTTAAGGATTAACGCAATTTAAGGTGAGTTTACGGCCCCTCTTTTAAACTGGTTTCATATTTCGGGGGAGAAAACATGTGTTAAAACGATTATTTGGTAACTACTGTCATACTATGGGTTTCTATTGTGTACTACACGATCTTTGGAAGTCCCGGGGGGAACCATGAATGTGCGGGTTTGCACAACGGGGAAATGTGAATAGCGCTATTGGGAGTGACCAACCCCGCTCGTCGGCTTGGAGGGCCGGGCGAGTGCATATTGTCTCAAACAGGAACAACAGGAACATTTGGAACTATTCGGGCACAACATCTGGTATTCGAGTTAGTAATGGTTTTCCAATCGTGGTAGTAACAAAACGTACGCCTAGCTAGCGTATACTGGTTTTCGGTTATTATAGTATGGACAGGTGGACTTGGTTCTTGGATACAAAACCTGTAAACTCACCAGCATTTTTGTGCTGACGTAAACTTTTACATGTTTTCTCAGGTCGCTAAGGTAGCACGACTGGACTAGGGTGCACGCGTCTGCACGGCGTCTTACTAGGGTTGCATGGTCTTTTGAACGTTGAACTATTGTTTCATTATTAAGATATTGTTTTTGAATAAGCTTCCGCTGTAAACGGGATTTTTAAACTATGTTTTGAAATTGCATTTATATTCATTTAGACTTGTTTATTGTGATCGTTGGTTTGGATCCTGGTTTGTCATGCGCCTCGCGGTAAAACTCCGCAAGTGGATTTTGAGGGTGTGACAGATTGGTATCAGAGCCAATGGTTATAGTGAACTAGGACTGCATGTAGAGTCTAGTCTATAGCCGAGTCACACACACTAGACGATCACATGGTACTAAACGTTATAGTGGTTTACGTATGGTCTTGTCGGGGTGTCTCTAAATCGTTGGTCTTTCTACGTTACATCATCCGTTCTATCTTAGGCTGGGTTACTTGTTTCCTAGGCAGTGTAGTTTATTGGAGTAACTCGTGTGCTCTTGAGATTTGTCCAAGGCTCGGACATCTCCCTTTCGCACTCCAATAGAAACACTTGTCATAAACTACCGTAGTATTACGGTGTGCAGCTAAGAGTCTATGTTCGGTGATTTGAACTTTGAACTAGGAGAACACTTGGAGGACCATGTAGAGCGTTTTATCATTTTGGGTGCACACAAAATCATAAAACGAAATGCATGGAAGCCCTAGTGAGCTCTGGGTTTGAGGGGATAGTCCTGGATTGGATCTAGCTTTGATCTTGTGAACATTAGTGGTTATCTTTAACTGCGAAACTAAATTTTCTCGTTCTTTCTGCCAGAATCATGTCTGGAGTGCGTGGAGGACGTGGAGGTGGTCGCAATGGTGGACGTGGTGGTGGTCGCGGTGGTGCTGGTGGTCGTGGTGGAGGTATTAACCTATCACAGGCTGATCTGAACAACTTGCTCCAAGCTGCCTTTCAGTTAGGGCACAACGGTGGTGGTAAGTTGATTTATCCATTTTCTTTGCCTCATTGGTGAACCTTGTTTACGTTATTCGTGGTTTCTCATACGTTTCATTTCAGGTGGTCCTGTTGACCCACCCCCACCCATGTGCACCTACAAGATGTTCCGGGACTGTAAGCCCCAGGAATTCTCTGGCACTGAGGGTGCGGTGAGCTTGCTTAGGTGGTTGGAGAAAGTGGAGTCGGTATTTCTGATGTGTAACTGTCTCCCAGAAGATCGGGTAAAGTATTCGGCTGCGTTATTTCAGGACGTGGCATTGACTTGGTGGAATGGCATCACCCAGAACATGGGTATTGGGGAGGCATATGCTATGCCATGGGAGAACTTTGTGCAATTGCTGAAGCGTGAGTATTGTCCGAGAGAAGAGGTACAGAAGCTGGAGCATGAGGTGTGGAACCTCAAGATGACTGGGTCGGAAATTGAGAAGTATACTGTGAGGCGGAATGAGTTGGCAGTGCTGTGTCCCGATCTGCACGTGCCAGAATATCGTAGGATTGAACACTATGTCTCAGGGTTAGTACCGGAAATTGCAGGGTTAGTGGCTGCTGGAAATCATCCTACGTATGCAGAGGTAGTTCGATCGGCCCATAGGATGACCAACTTAAAGGTGAATGAGGGGATTTTGCCTGCGAAAGGTTCGACTGTTAAGGCTCCAGAGAACAACAAGCGCAAGTGGGAAAATGACGGGAAAGGATCTGGGTCTGCACAGCAGGGTAAAAGGTTTGATAATGGGGGTTCATCTTCTTCGGGTAACAAGCAGGGTGGTTATGCGGGAAAACTGCCCAAATGCAACAAGTGTGGACGCCATCATCAAGGGAACTGCGACAGTAACCGTTGTCACCGCTGCCAGCGAATTGGGCATTATGCTAAAGATTGTCGGGTTACACTTCCATCGACTCAGGCTCCAACTAACAGCTCAGCTCCGACTACTCAGGGGACTACAGGGAAACAAGGATGCTACAACTGTGGCGACACTGGGCATTACAAGAAGGATTGCCCAAAACTGAAGCAGGGTGGGAACAACGGGAATGGGAACAACGGGGGCGGCGGCAGAAATGCACGTGCCTTCGTCATTGGAGCTGCTGAGGCTAGACAGGACCCTGACACAGTCACCGGTACGTTTCTTCTCAATAATCGTTCTGTTAGCGTGTTATTTGATTCTGGTGCCGACAAGAGTTT
The DNA here is from genome assembly GCA_028751855.1 of Ambrosia trifida. Lineage (NCBI taxonomy): Eukaryota > Viridiplantae > Streptophyta > Magnoliopsida > Asterales > Asteraceae > Ambrosia > Ambrosia trifida. The sequence continues at coordinate 54,165,782 of CM054128.1, read as the reverse complement.
TGTATCCATGGATGTTAGTCGACTGCTAGATGTAGTACCCGTACCATTAGAGACCAAGTATATTATTGAGTTGGCTGACGGTAAAATGATTGAAGCTACTAGTGTTCTTCGGGAGTGTCAATTAGAGTTGTCGGGTTTATCGTTCCCCATCGACCTTATGCCGGCACCTTTGGGTAGTTTTGACGTTGTGGTAGGAATGGATTGGTTATCTTTGTATCGCGCGGAGATCGTCTGTTACGATAAGGTTATTCGGATTCCTCTCCCTGATGGAGAATTCCTTTCTGTGTACGGTATCAAGGGTGGTGTTCCGCTAAACATCATCTCTAGCATGAAAGCTCTTAAGTGTCTTCGAAAGGGTTATCCAGCTGTTTTGGCGCTTTTATCTGTTTCCTCTGTTGATGAGAAGAAGATCGACGACATTCCGGTGGTACGCGAGTTTCCTGATGTTTTTCCCGATGATTTATCTGGTCTTCCTCCTCATCGTCAAGTCGAGTTCGGTATTGATCTTGTACCAGGGGCTGCTCCTATTGCTCGGGCCCACTACCGTCTTGCACCTCCCGAGATGCAGGAATTGTCTAGCCAGTTACAGGAACTCTTGGACAAGGGTTTCATCCGACCAAGTTCTTCCCCTTGGGGAGCCCCGATTCTATTTGTTAAGAAGAAGGATGAAAGTTTCCGGTTGTGTGTGGACTATAGAGAACTGAACAAATTGACCGTCAAGAACCGTTATCCTCTTCCGCGTATTGATGATCTATTCGACCAGCTTCAGGGTTCTAGTTATTATTCCAAGATCGATTTGAGGTCCGGTTATCACCAGCTGCGCGTCAGGGAGGCTGACGTTGCAAAGACTGCTTTTCGAACACGTTATGGCCATTTCGAATTCTTGGTCATGCCTTTCGGTCTCACGAACGCACCGGCGGTTTTCATGGACTTGATGAACCGCGTCTGTAAACCATATCTGGATAAGTTCGTCATTGTGTTTATTGATGACATTCTGATCTACTCCAAGAACGAGACCGAACACGAGGAACATCTGCGGTTAGTTTTGGAACTCTTGCGACGGGAACAACTTTACGCCAAGTTCTCAAAGTGTGACTTTTGGTTACGCGAAGTTCAATTCCTAGGACATGTGGTTAATGAACTAGGGATTCATGTCGATCCAGCTAAGATCGAAGCGATCAAGGACTGGGGAGCACCAAAGACGCCAACTGAGGTGTGGCAATTCCTAGGCCTTGCAGGCTACTATCGTCGTTTCATTCAGGGGTTCTCGAAGATTGCTCAACCCCTGACCGCTCTCACTCAGAAGGATAAGAAATTCGACTGGGGTGAACCACAAGAGTCCGCGTTTGAGGAACTGAAGTCCAAACTGTGTTCTGCTCCTATTTTGTCTTTACCTGAGGGTCCTGATGATTTCATTGTCTACTGTGATGCTTCTATTCATGGTCTCGGTTGCGTATTGATGCAACGCGAGAAAGTGATCGCGTATGCTTCTCGTCAACTTAAGGTGCACGAGAAGAACTACACCACCCATGACTTGGAGTTGGGTGCCGTGGTATTCGCGTTGAAAATTTGGAGACATTACTTGTATGGTACCAAATGCACCATCTACACCGATCACAAGAGTCTCCAACACATTTTCGACCAACAACACTTGAACATACGGCAGCGTCGCTGGATTGAACTTTTGAACGACTATGATTGTGCCATAAAGTACCATCCTGGCAAGGCGAATGTTGTAGCAGACGCCTTGAGCAGGAAGGAATCTACTAAACCTCGTCGCGTTCGGGCGTTGCAGCTCACTATTCATTCATCACTACCTGATCAACTCCGTTCTGCCCAGTTAGAAGCTTTGAAGGAGGAAACCCTTAAAGCTGAAACTATGCACGGTGCCGACAAGCACCTAGAGCGAAGGCCTGATGGCCTGCACTATTTCGCAGAACGTATATGGGTTCCTTTATTCGGGGGACTACGAGAGCTTGTTCTTGATGAGGCTCATAAGTCCCGGTATTCTATTCATCCTGGTTCGGATAAGATGTACCAAGATCTGAAGGTGCTTTACTGGTGGCCAAACATGAGGTCGGACATAGCCTCATACGTGAGCAAATGCTTGACCTGTGCTAAGGTCAAGGTGGAATACCAGAAACCGTCGGGTCTCTTGCAACAACCTGAAATTCCGGAATGGAAATGGGAACGGATTACTATGGATTTTGTCACACAACTTCCTAAATCACCAAGCGGGAATGACAAGATATGGGTGATTGTCGATCGGTTGACGAAATCAGCTCATTTTCTTGCTATTAAGGAGACCGACACCATGGATCGTTTGGCTCGTCTTTATTTGAAGGAAGTTGTTTCTAAGCACGGGGTGCCAGTTTCTATTATCTCGGATCGTGACTCCCATTTTACTTCTCACTTCTGGAAGTCTTTGCATAAGGCTTTGGGTACCCAACTAGACATGAGTACGGCTTACCATCCACAGACTGACGGTCAGAGTGAGCGTACGATTCAAACTTTAGAAGACATGCTGCGGGCATGTGTGATCGATTTTGGCAAGGGTTGGGAAGCTCATCTGCCGTTAGTAGAGTTCTCGTATAATAACAGTTATCACACGAGCATCAAGGCTACTCCGTTCGAAGCACTGTACGGACGGAAATGCCGTTCTCCTCTTTGTTGGGCGGAAGTGGGTGAGAGTCAACTCACTGGGCCTGAACTAGTGTACGAAACTTTGGAAAAGATCGTACAGATTCGAAATCGGTTGGCGGCGGCACGGGACCGGCAAAAGAGTTATGCTGATCAGCGTCGCAAACCACTGGAATTCCAAGTCAATGACAAGGTACTTCTAAAAGTCTCGCCGTGGAAGGGCGTCATACGCTTTGGGAAGCGTGGCAAACTCAATCCGCGGTATGTCGGCCCATTTACGATCCTGGAACGGATTGGGCAGGTGGCATATCGACTTGATCTATCGACGGAGCTCGGTAACGTACATAACGTCTTTCACGTGTCAAACTTGAAGAAGTGTCTGGCTGACGAGTCTCTCATCGTTCCACTAGAAGAGATCAAGGTTGATGATCGTCTTCGGATTGTGGAAGAACCTGTGGAGATCCTTGATTACAAGATTCGTAGCCTGCGTCACAGCAAGATTCGTATCGTTAAGGTTCGGTGGAACTCGGACCGGGGACCGGAATATACGTGGGAACGGGAGGACCAGATGAAGTCTAAGTATCCTCACCTTTTTCCTAAGGAAGCGTTCGAGTCGAGACATGTCTCTTCGGCAGCTGAATGAATCTCGGGTCGAGATTCCTTTTAACGTGGGGATGATGTGACAACTCGGGTAAATCTCTAAATCTCTCTTTTGGTTTCCATTTTTTGTTTGTTCCTTCGTTATTTCTTTTGTTCTTTTGGTGCTTGTGCAATTTTCGGGACGAAAATTCTTTTAACGTGGGGATGATGTGACACCCGGCAAATTCTGGTTAACAACGTTGTCTAGATGAAAGTCTACCTTAGCGAGTCACGCGTATATTGTACTTAACTGGGTTAGTTAAGTCGGGTTATGGTTCGGGAACTATTGGTTAGTCTAGAAGATCATTGGATGTTGGTCTAGAGGTTCGTTAGATGTCAGTCCTTAACCAAGTGTACAAACGGTGACGATTTGTAGGATCGTCAGGACATACGGAACGTACGAGTCTCGAGTCCCGGGAATTGGTGAACGAGTGTAAATATGTGTATTTACTTGTGTTATGTGTTTACAATCATTATATGACTTGTCGGTACGTGAATATGTATTAACATATGTTAAAACGGGGTTTAACGCGCAAAACGCACAAAACCAACCCCTATAGGCGAGTAGGAGGCCTAATCACCTATAGGGGAGGCGAGTAGGGAACCCTAAGGGCGAGTAGGACCCTACTCGTGTATAGGTAAGGGCGAATAGGCCCAATTGCCTGAACAATCAGGCGATTAGGATTCCTAATCGCCTGAAACTGCTGCATACTCGCTAGTAACGGGCTGGACGACTAAAAACGACTATAAATACCATACTTAACCTCCTAAACTTCATTATACCAACCCTAGTCGTCCCATAACCCGCCCCAACACATAAACAACCTCTGGAAGGCGATTTTTGATCAAAACTCAAGGTTTCAAGCTTGAATCATCATACTTTCATAATCCTAAGGTTTGATTTTCATCCATAACTCTTTATAAACGTTTTTAATCAATCCCTAATGGTCCAGACCTGTTTTTAAACGAAAAAGCTTTCTGAAAATCGTCAATAAGGGTTGTTAATCGGATTATAACTAATATGCATGCATTATGAGTGTGTATGATTAGAAAGCTAGGGTTTTTATGATTCATGATGATGATTTGATATGTTATTATGATAGATCAGTATTGATATTGATATTATGATGATAGGAATCTCAGTAATTGGATATTAGGGTTATGATTACGCGTGTTAGTATGATGTTGCATGCTATGTGAATGGTGTTTGGATTACTTGGTTGCATGCAGGACTGATTATACGAGGTTAAACGAAGGATTTTGGGTTAAACATGTTTAGGATAGTGTTTGGGATGATATTGGGTGGTTACACACGTTCTGGATCTGATTTGGAGCGTTAAACGCGCGAAAAACCGGAACAGCAAGGTTACAGGCGAGTAGCATTCCTAATCGCCTATGTTATAGGCGAGTAGGGTGCTAATCGCCTATAACATAGGCGAGTAGAGGCCTACTCGTGTGAAAGATCAGGTGAGTAGCCCTAATTGCTAGTAAGTTCATGTGAATAGCCCTAATTGCTAGTAAGTTCATGTGAATAGCCCTAATTGCTAGTAAGTTCATGTGAATAGCCCTAATTGCTAGTAAGTTCATGTGAGTAGCTCCTAATCGCCTATAATAGAGGCGAGTAGGGTTTCTAATTGCTAGTTGACCAACCTAATTGCTAGTTGACTTTTCCTAATCGCGTGTACTGCTGCTGTAAGTGTAAATTAGCATTCCGAGACCCGATTTAACATGTAGTAACATGCTAGGAACCCCGTAACATGTCTAATAACTTGGTAACATATATTTGGATGTAATTCGGTGATACGTGAACGATGTGCTATAACTTGTTGTGCGTTAACGTATGTTAAGTGTAATTGCGTTATTGTATGTTTTGGAGCGTAAACATAACACGGGGAGTCTCGGGTCACCAATGGGATGTCGAGTCTTGTACTTTGGGTCGGTTAAACAGTCACGGTGTTTTCAAACGAACTTGGTTATGGTCTGGACATCTAGGGACTAATTAACCTGCGGGTTATTAGTCTAAGTACTTGTAACTGTCATATGTTAGGTCGCCGCTTACGGGACTAGCATAGCAGCTGGGTTTACTCAGGTTAAGGAGTAACGCAATTTAAGGTGAGTTTACGGCCCCTCTTTTAAACTGGTTTCATATTTCGGGGGAGAAAACATGTGTTAAAACGATTATTTGGTAACTACTGTCATACTATGGGTTTCTATTGTGTACTACACGATCTTTGGAAGTCCCGGGGGGAACCATGAATGTGCGGGTTTGCACAACGGGGAAATGTGAATAGCGCTATTGGGAGTGACCAACCCCGCTCGTCGGCTTGGAGGGCCGGGCGAGTGCATATTGTCTCAAACAGGAACAACAGGAACATTTGGAACTATTCGGGCACAACATCTGGTATTCGAGTTAGTAATGGTTTTCCAATCGTGGTAGTAACAAAACGTACGCCTAGCTAGCGTATACTGGTTTTCGGTTATTATAGTATGGACAGGTGGACTTGGTTCTTGGATACAAAACCTGTAAACTCACCAGCATTTTTGTGCTGACGTAAACTTTTACATGTTTTCTCAGGTCGCTAAGGTAGCACGACTGGACTAGGGTGCACGTGTCTACACGGCGTCTTACTAGGGTTGCATGGTCTTTTGAACGTTGAACTATTGTTTCATTATTGAGATATTGTTTTTGAATAAGCTTCCGCTGTAAACGGGATTTTTAAACTATGTTTTGAAATTGCATTTATATTCATTTAGACTTGTTTATTGTGATCATTGGTTTGGATCCTGGTTTGTCATGCGCCTCGCGGTAAAACTCCGCAAGTGGATTTTGAGGGTGTGACAGGTATTTAGGTATGCAACCGTGTAATAAGCTATAAAGTCTTTCACTGGTTTGGGATCAGTGATATCAGACCAATTTTCTGAATACGTTGGCATTTAATACGGTGCCCACATGAATTTGTTTCACTACACCGTGCACCATTACTTCAGCCGAGATTATTAGCCTGATACGCAATTTCTCGATTACTCCCTCATCATGATACTTGGAACGTCTACCGTCTGTTTTTATTGTGCAGCGTAACAAGGTTCATGCTTCGTATCTACTTAGAAGGCAATATTGCAATAAAACATGGAGAAAGGCATTACAACCAATAAAAGCCGAATAAAAAGATAGTGAGTCACCTCCATACACCAAGTCTCGTACATAGTAGACCTTACCCCCAAATCTTACTTAGATTTTCATGGTACAAAACAAAAGACACCAAAGTCCAGAATTTCTAACTTTGTCCCAAACAACAAATGTAAAAGCGCATTTTTCAATTATAAATAACTACCCGCGTATGGAAGATATTTTATCAATCATCTCTTTGGTCCTTGTGGCAATCTCTTTGAGTTGTTCGCATTCAGATTGAATGCATTCTCCCAAGAATTCACTACAGAATGTCAAATGTTCTTTAAACACCTTCACTTTTGTATCAAGTGCATCTACAAGATCTCCCAGCACTACCACCGCTGCTCCTACCACACTTTTGTCTCTACAATATCAAGTTGTAGACGTGTTAATCGTTTGGTGGTATATAAAAATAAAAATGGGCGAAGCTGGTGATAACCTGTTTAACTTAATAGGTTGGTGGGTTGACCAATAGCTTAAACATGTTACATCAACCGAAAATGAAAACCCAAATACATTAAAATTGTCATATTACCAACATAATATGTGCCCAGTAATTTGTAAAAAGCGATCGATTTTTCACATAGAAACGTAAATAAATAAAAATAAAAAACACACACGCATTATAGTGTTCCTCAACTTTTGCAATCAGCACCGCTTAAAAACCATGAAATACTGTATGTCCATCGTGTGGTTTTTCCAACGACCACAAACTCGAACCGAACAACTTGGTCGGTGGCATTTATGGACAAATTACATACAAAACATAAAGTCGTCATATGACCAACTTGGTCTGTGACATTGCCACAATCGAATGAGAACATATTACATTTGACTGATTTGTTTTTGAACCCTAGTCCAATCAAAACGTATAAAAAAAAGAAAACATTTTATAATTGACTCGGCTTTATACATAAATCATGTGCAACCCTTAATATACATTTATCTTTTTCCATACTTATATTCGTTTATCTTTTATACAAGAATGATACAACGCAAACCAGACAGAAAAACTTGAAATCAACACATTACGAATGAATATAAAACAAAGAATCACGACCCAAACCTTAATTGAGAAACAAACTATCCAGCCCAATATTAACCCGAAATAAATGTGGGAGCCCATCCGATAGAATAGCCCAAGATTTTATACCGGCCCATTACGAATGAATATAAAACAACTAGACCCAACATCAAATACCCAGCCCAAAGCATTCACAATTTTTTTTTTTTAATTCTGCACATTAAAACTTCGGCGCCAAGTTTTAAATTCCATCACAAAATTAGAAGCATCCAATATCTATCTATATAATAAATGAAAACACTAGGGTTGAATCCTAGATTTTTAGAGGGTCTTGAAGGATCCAAATCCTATATGGGGCTCCAAGACTAAGTCTTATATAAACCTCTTTTTATTTAGTTTTGTCAACATCCATTTCTCATTCCTCATTCCTCTCCTACTAATTCCTTTCTCATTCCTCATTCTCTCTCATTGTCATTTTTGCAAGGTATGTTCTTCATCAATCTTAGATGAATCTCGAAAATGTTTTTGAATCTTTTTCTGCATTTTTATTATATTGATACATAATGTTTGCAATCATCTTACATAAAAGATAAAAACAATAGGATTGTATCGTTATTTTTATACAAAGACAAATGACAATCCTATATCTATCAACCTGCTACAAAATATGTGATTATCAACAAGTTTTCGATTATGTTTCTGACCCTTTATAAAATCCCTAAAGTAAATGTTTGAAGCCATCTTACATAAAATATAAATACAATCGGTTTCTTATTAAAATAACTTTCTAATCCTATTGTTTGTCGATTATGTTTCTGACAATTTTTGAAATCCATCCACATCGGTTTACTAACATATTAAACCAAACAGAATCGTTTTTTTTTTTATTAAAACCATTTGATAATCTGTTTACAATCAACTCTCTGCTTTGGATGTAATCGATATGCGAGTAATTCTGCTCAGCTTTAATCATTGAATATATGATTGTGTTTTTTAATAAACAGATTGCAATTGAAATCGGTTTTGAGTATGTGTGAATATAAAAAACAAGTATATAAAAAAACAAAATACCGGATTTCATAAAACAAGATAATTAAAATCAGTTTTTAGTATGAGTGACTTTATGTATATTTTAACAAAAGTTTGTTTTTTGCATACGAAGAACAGGATTTCATTAGGACAAATAACTTCAATATGGCTTATCACAAGGGTGACAAATTCTTCAAGGTTATTCATGACCCTTCCGCACGAGTTTTGGTATGACGTTTCTAATATTTTTTAAGTAAAAAAACCTTATTTGTTATTATAATGTTGGTTTTTACGTGTTTGTGCAGACATTGCCTAAATCCATGAACAGGTTTTTGTTATCTAAAAACTTACGAAACAACAACATTAAAGTTTCGACATACCATGGTCAATCTTGGTTTGTTTTGTTAGAATTTATAGATTTTTATATTTCTTTTTGAACTTATTTTAAATAAATTTTACTGATTATTAAAATGTGTTTTGACCTTTGAATATGCTATAAATTTTCAAACTTCTTATTAATTTTAATTTAAATGTGTAATTATTCACATTGACTAAGATTTAATTATGGTCAAATCAATAAATGAGTACGACAATGTGTGAATCAATAATCATTAAAATTTTGTGTTTTTTTTTTTCATTTGGTATATTGACATGGAGATGTCTAATTTTACCGAATATTTAGTATGTTGTAATTGTAACAATATGTATACGTTAACCCGTGGTGGCAATACGGTATAATTTAGAATACATATTCACAACTGAATTTACTCACAACATTCATAATGAATTGATAAGCGAAATTTATGGTTTCCTTATACAATAACAAATTTACTTTGAATACGCATTTACTTGTCCAATTTTCAAGCATGTTAGTAAAGCATATAATAACATATAAAGAACATTTACTTAAATAACATTGAATAGATAAAAAAAAAACACAACTAGGTATAATCCTTGACATGCGGCATTAAAGGTTTCAATCATTGTTTTTGACTAAATTCAATCAATACATTAATTTATAACAATAATAACAATTCTAATACGGATGCTAATTACCCTCCACTCTTTCATCCATTTCTTATTATTGAATTGATTGAATACCTATATAATGTTTTACATAACATGTAAATAACATTTAGTTTAGTAACATTGAATAGATCAAAAAAAAAATCACATCACAAATATGTATAATCATATAAATTCGGCATTAATGGTTTAAATTCTTGACTTTGACTAAATTTAATCAATACATTAATTTATAACAATAATATATAAGAGGTAATTCGAATGCTAATTACCCTCCACTCTTTCATCCATTTCTTATTATTGAATTAATTGAATACCTATATAATGCTTTACATAACATGTAAAGAACATTTAGTTTAATAACATTGAATAAATCAAAAAAAAAAATCACAACTAGGTATAATACTTAAAATTCGCCATTAATGATTTCAATGCTTGACTTTGACTAAATGTAATCAATATATTAATTTATGACAATAATAACAATGCTAATTCGGATGCTAATTACCCTCCACTCTTTCATCTATTTCTTATTATTGAATTGATTGAATACATATATAATGCTTTACATAACATGTAAAGAACATTTAGTTTAATAACATTGAATAGATCAAAAAAAAAAAAAAATCAAAACTAGGTATAATACTTAAAATTCGCCATTAATGATTTCAATGCTTGACTTTGACTAAATTTAATCAATACATTAATTTATAACAATAATAACAATGCTAATTCAGATGCTAATTACCCTCCACTCTTTCATCCATTTCTTATTATTGAATTGTTTGAATACCTATATAATGCTTTACATAACATATAAAGAACATTAGTTAAATAACATTGAATAGATCAAAACAAATTACAATTACAACTAAGTATAATGCTTGACATCCACACTTGACTTTGACTAAATTCAATCAATACATAAAGTTATAACAATAATAACAATTGTAAGTCGAATCCTAATTACCCTCCACTCTTTCATCCGTTTTTTATTATTCAATTGATTGAATTCCTATATAATGCTTGACATAACATATAAAGAACATTACTTAAATAACACTGAATATATCAAAACAAATTACAACTAACTATAATGCTTAACATACGGCTGTTTTGCTTTGGCTAATTGACTTTGACTAAATTCAATCAGTACATAAAGTTATAACAATAATAACACTCTTAATTCGGTTCCTAATTACCCTCCACTCTTTAATCTATTTGTTATTATTGAATTGATTTAATTCCTACATCAATACCTATATAATGCTTGACATACGCCATTTAATCAATAAATGATTGACCTTGACTAAATTCAATCAATACATAATGTTATAACCTTTAAAACAATGCTAATTCAAATGCTAATTAACCGCCCACCATTTCATCCATTTCTTATTATTCGGTAAATTCAATAACTATATAAACAAGTCAAACCAATTCACATACAATTGTAATAAGACACGTTGGAACCACTTTGAGTAATCGCAAAGATATATTATTAGGTTAATTTCTGTTTCTCATATTTAATTACTTAAACATTAGTTATTTTGATTTTGATTTGTTGTTTTATTGAAGTCATCTTTTGGTTTTTACATCATTTTTTCCCAGTTAACAAGATCAATGGCTGCTGTAGATGCAAATGAGTTTACAATGGTTAACCAAATTCATGTAAACCGAAACAGTGTGGCGTTAAAGCTAAAGATTATTCGGGTTTGGCGTCTACCCGATCGTCGCAATCCTAATGATGTGTACTCAATTGAAATGATCCTATGTGATGAAAATGTAAAAGTTAACAACACGTTTTTTTTATATCCTATTATTTTTAAATTTCATAACTTTTTTTTTAATTGTGATGCTTTTAATTTTAATGTATATCAATTATCTTATTTTTTTTTATAATCAACAGGGTGACAGGATTCAAGCGAATGTATTTAAGCGGTTGTTTTTTAAATTCGAGAGGTTTCTGATTGAAAATTCTTCTCTTATTATAAGAAATCTAGGAGTTGGGGTCAATTCCTCTTAATACAAGTATGCTCCAAACCCAAACAAACTCTGCTTGAATATGAATACTCAAGTTTCCGAATATCATGGTTTCCAAGGTCCAGATTTTGGTTTCTCTTTTGTGCCCTTTCAAAGAATTCTGGATAAGGAGGTTGATGAATATGTTCCAATAGGTATATTTTAAGCGGTTCTAAAGTTTTTTTATATTTGTAGTTTGTTAATATGATTACTTATATTACTATGTATATATATATATATATATATTTATACAAAAGATAAATGATTAAATAGTTCATTCTTTAACTTTTTTTATATAGATTCTTTGCAAAACATACATTCAAATGTTTATTTAAGTTATACATTCACTATTTATTTTATGTGTACTAATTAATTTTTTTTAAAACTATGTTACGAATAAAAAATTCATTTTTAAGTCAACTGATTACACATCAAACATGTTTGTATATTTCTATTCATGTATGTTTCTGTTTTATAGTATAAAATTATTTGCAAATTATACTTTGATATGTAATTTTTCAATTATTTAGGGATTCAAAGCTCAAGGAACAATATCCAACAGATTGGTTAGACTATTTGAAAGTGAAATACGGGAACAACTTTCTTTTGTAATTCACTTTGTTAGAGTTGGATTTGATTTTTCAAGAATCAAATATGCTACCAGTCCATATAAACTTTCAAATAAAAATAACACCCAAGTCTTGAGATGTGATAATTGGATTGGTGATAAGTTTGGTTTCTGTTTCTCGCCTTTTCAATCAGTTAGAAGCGGAGGGTTTTTTCCCAATGTTTCAATTGGTATGTTATTTAATTTTTTAAGTTTTCTATGTTTCTATGAAGTTAATTAATCTAATATTGTATACTTACAATTTAAATATGCAACTTTTACAAATATCATTGGACATGTTAAGTAGTTTATTAATGTAAATGACAGTAAACCTACTCAGTTGAACACAAATAAAGGACTGTTATTGGAGATACAAGATTTTGAGTTTGTGTTTTTATTTATTTATTTTTTTAATATATACCATTTTCAACTATTTAAACTGCTTTGTACTAATTTGTATCTCCAATTAATAGGGGCGTTACTGTATTTGTTAAGCTATGGGATAGATTCTCTGATCAACTTGCTAGATATCTTGAAGTTCATAACAATGCAGATCCTCTTATTTTAATCTTGCAGTTTGGATTATTGCACCATTATAATGGTAAAAAAAAAAATATATAACTATAGTCTATTTTGTTTTGATTATTAAATCTAAAATTACCTATTGGCTTATACGTTTGTTATAATCAGGTTACCCTTATGTTTCTAATTCACCAAAGGTTAGCAAGTTGTTCATAAATGAAGAAATTGATGCCATCAACAATTACAGAACAAGGTTTTAAAATTGTACAGTACTTTTATATCTACATATCAAAATTATTGTTATAATATAAGTTTGATTATTTTTAATTTACATTGTAGTTTGTTGCAAAAGCCAATACAATATCCATTATCAAATTTTCGTTCATTGGGTCTGCCTGTGTTTTCAAATATTGAAAACGAATTTTTGGTCAACAACTGTTATTGTAACATTGGAGACATTTGGGAGATTGACATGGTAAAGACATATTACATTATTGTTATATATTTTTTTTTAATTTTCATTTACAAAAAATGTTTTGTTAACTAGCAACACAATTTTACTATTATAATAGGAAAAGAGTATCATTATTGTTGGGACTGTGATTGATGTCTGTAAAGATCGTGGTTGGTTCTATATGGCTTGTCCAGATTGTAACAGCAAGGTGTCTTTATACTATATCAATTCTAGCAAGAATGATGGTTCTCGGGACTATGAAGTCCGAGATGCATATGATTGCATGAATGAAAATTGTAAGCAGAAAGATTTCATTCCAGTACCAAGGTGCTTTTATCATGATAAAGTCTATTTTTTATTTTGAAAATATAAATTCTCACATTTTTACATAAAGTTGATCTACATGTGGTAATATTTAATTTTACTTTTTATATATCAGGTTTAGACTTCATTTACGTGTTCAAGATGCAACTGGTGATGTTGAACTAATTTTATTTCATAATGAGTCAACTGTAGTAATTCCAATGTCTGCAAATACTTTGATTGAGGAAAATACACAGGTTATATAATTATTATAATACAAATCTATTAGTGTCTTATATATTTTTTTTGTTAATAACTAAAACAATAATATACATTTTAATTTTATACAGGTTGATCACATTGTCAAGTTTCCAGATGAATTATACTATTTACGTGACAGAGTTTTTGCATTTAAAATTTCCATCACTGATTTCAACTTGAAAAGCTTTGATGAAGTTTATGGAATTTCTAACTTAACTGATGACAAGTTTATTATTTCTGAAATTACAAAAAAGTTTCAGTCTTTTGATCAAGTAAGTTAATTATGGCTAAAATTTAAATTTTTATAGTTATTTGTTAATTTCGTTATACTTTTTTTATGTATCAGGATACTAGCAAAAACATAATGAATGAAAATTTAACTGAGGCAGAATGTTCGATTATCTCTGGTAAAGATGGTAAAACTAAACGCAAGCTGACAGCAGTATATGAATTGCTTGGGAACAATACAGTATCAACTCTTAACAACAATGATGAGGCAAATGAAGCTTAAATGGAGTCTGATGTGAAGTTTAATAATGTTTATTACAAATAAAAACTTTGTTGATTACTACTATGCTATAAAACCGTTGTTTGTCTTAATTTATTTTTTGCTTCTCTTTCAGTATACTTATATCATCTCATCTATGGTTTTTGTTTTTGTATTTCACTTGTACGTGCAAATTGTGTTTAATTTCAATTATGACCACTAATTTGATAATATATATCTAAATTTGATACAAACTATATAATCTAATGATTGTATTTACATAACAATCATTGAGTTTTATGCTAAAGTAAATTACATTTATCGTAAAAAATAAAACATAAATACTAACAATTATGTTAATTTGTAAACTCAAATATATCTAATTTTATATTTATATTTTCTAAGTTCTAACAAAGGTTGACTAATCAATCTGTCTCAATCTGCTTAGTAGGGGTGACCATACGAAAACCGATAACTAAAAATTACCGAAACATAACCGATAACGGCACCGAAAAAAAAACCGAATCCGAATTAACCGATCGGTTGCGGTTAACATATGCCTTAAACCGAACAATTTGTAAGTATTTCATATATTTTTATTGTGTTTTCATATATATTTGTATCTTGAAAAAAGGTCCAAACAATTTACTAAATACTTTAAGTTTATAATTTTGCACAACTTTTATGTTTGAATATTAACCGAACATAACCGAAACCAAAACCGATAACCGACAAATTTACGTAACCAAAGTAACGATCGATTTAGGTTATTGTTTTTCCTAAAACCGAACATCGGTTTTCGGTTTTTGTTATATTTAAAAACCGAACATAAGGGACATTTGATCACCGTTACTGCTTAGTATGATTAAAATATACATTATTTGATAATATTAAATCTATATACTAAAAAAACAAATTAATCTGATTTAATTCTACTAATTACACAACAATTATTGAGGTATAATTGATATTTTGAAAAGATCCTCATTCAAAGACCAGTCAATATATTTTGACAACATTTTATGCACTAAATGTGCTCATTTATGCACTAAATGTGCTAATTTTAAGTTCTTTTACCAATCAACCTACAAATTTTATTAATCACATATTTCTACTTCACCTATATATTTACATGAATACAAGTCTTTCACACTTATGCAATCAACATTATCACATTGTTATCATTCAATTATATAATTCTCTCTTTCGAACAAGTTATGTACTAATTACAATTACATTAAAAATAAAAATATGATAAAAAGTCATTTACAAAAACATAATGTATTCATACCTTTGTTATTTTTTTCAAAACTTTATACTTTTGTTGAGTACTTATCATAATAGGTTATCGGTTTTCATTACTAACGTTACTAAGGGCTTATAAAAAATATCCACTTTGACGTTTATATAAGAAAAAAAATTTCAGGCTAACCGTTATTTTTAACACTTTACGTTTGTAGCTACTAAACTTGAACAATACAACTCTTAGTTTCATATAATTTTTTTATTTACTATGGTTTGCACCGTGGGTCCCACAGGTCTCAAACCTAGTTATTCATATCCGAAAACAAATGCACCATATCCTTTCCAAATTCAAATTATTTAATCCCATAACTATATTTCCAAATAATAAGGGATAATCTTTGGAAAGTCAATCACTCTCTTTTCCTACCATTCAAATTTCGGATCTACCGATATCCATATCACATAATCCATCCGAATAATATCCAATGCAAAGATCATCCAAAAAAACTTTCACCAAGATATATTAAAGACCAAAATAATTATGACCCTCAAGAACACGTCAAGAACACTTGATATTAGTAAGTATTATATAACATCTAGTCGCTTTTATTTCAATTGTTTACAAACAGGTCACACAAACATACTAGTTATCCAAGCACCACCTTCCGGGCTTATTGAACGTTTACACCATATTAAAGACACATACTAGGAAGGTTTTATTTTTCGGTTCTTACCCCTAAAAACTATATACTTGGAGGGACAACTAAGATGTTTTTGGAATTCTTCGACTTGAAAAGTTGTGCGGACTCTGGAGTAATATTTAAAGTCGCTTGTAAAACCACCGGAGATAATGCGTTCCATAGTGATGTATTTCCAGCTAGTTGTCCACTAACAAAGCTACAAAATAAGTAATATTACCTACAAGTAAAACTCAATTCATTATTAAAAGAAACCAATTTTTTTTATACACAAGACTCACTTCGAAGAAGTTATTACAGCAAAAAGTTCCAGTCCACAACTATCTGCAATACCCGAACTAGCAAAGAACTGAGGAACAATGAACAAGTCACCTTCTTCAACTTTACAATCCAAAGCAGGCTTTCCTTCACTACCCACAATCTTAAGCCAACAACTTCCCTTACTCACATAAACTATATCGACTGATCCATCCGCTACATAACTTGGTGCCAACATAGCATTGCCCTCCAACTTCACAAACTTTGCACTTAAACCAACCTCACTTAGCATTGGCAGCACCTTTTCAGTCATGTAATTGATAAATCCACCACCTTTCACAACAACCGTACCCGATGGATCATCAATGGTGGTGTATAACTTATCTTTGGTGTGTTTACTTGGTTCGGGAAATTTAATTCCATGATCAAGTTTAATAAGTAATGAACCTTGTTGGCTGTTTACTATACATTCTGATTCCTTTTGGTCCAAACCAAAGGTTTTACCAACAAAATCGGTTCCAAATCCTGCTAGAAGTCCTAGAACTCCAGTCGTTAAAAAGTATGTAATTTGGCCAGGGACTAGGGCTTTGCTGCTGTCACCCAAGAATAGAACGACGGCATCGGTGTCGCCTCCGTTAGACCACCATGAAACTAGTCCTGCTGAAATTGGAATTGCATCCCCTTTTTTGGTCAACAAAACCTTTTCTTCTGGACTATTGGGTGTCACCAACCCAACTGTAACGGTACCTATACATCCATGTTGAAGCAAATACACACGGTCATATCTATACATATAATATTTAGGAGCAATTGTGGACACTTGTCATTCATTTAGGCTCCTAGCAATTAATGCTCATCCATCATGGCACAATGTGGGAATTTATAAAATTTTCTTTTTTTTTTTAATCAAAAATCTAAAAAATATACATAACCTTCTAAAACAAACGGACATAACAAAACCCTCATTCATCATCGCCTCCTCTAACCAACAACCCTAATCAATAAACGATCGGCGATCCGACAAATCAGACCATCTCTTGCCGTGTTCTTCATCTCATCTTCAAGGTATTTTCTCTTCTAATCTTATGTCAACCGATAATCTGTTTTCTCTTATTTTTTTCGTTTTTTCTTCCTGATTTGTTTAAAGATTAAGTTTTTTTTTTGTGTGTTTTGTTTGATTTCAATTATTTACCTTATAATACTTGCGTTTACGTCTATTATTGGTCAGGTTTATTAATATTTAGTTTTAGGGTTCATGTTTTAGGGTTCGTCTTTTAGGGTTGATGATGGGTTACGGATCTGTGATTAGAGTAATAATAGGGGTTTTGATTACCGAGTATTTTATAGGGGTTTTAATTACTGGGTAAATCACATTGGGTTTTTTTAATCTTTTTCGATTAGGTTTTTGATTGCTTCATATGCTATAAAGATTGTTATTCGTAGTAATATGTTTTAGGTTTGCATTTAGTAAAAATGGTTCAATTGATTTTGTCTTCAATTTATGTTATAAGGAACCAAGGAATGGATTGTTATCATACATGGTCTGGATTAGGTTTGCATTTAGTAAAAATTGTTCAATTTATTTAGTCTTCAATTTAGTCTTCAATTTATATTCTTTATGTTATACTCATATAAACATTACTTTGCTGATATGTATTTGCGATTATGTTTTGCTGTTGCTACAGGTGCATACACGTTCGGAATACAATGGTTTATGGATTTTGGATTGAGTCGGAGGGTAACAACCGTGTTTGTATTGTAAGATATCTGTTACAGGCTAAAATGTATATAGTACAGTATGTTTATACTTTTCCTAATAATATTTTAATGTTTGTAATTCTAATCAGGCGTTACCAAAACTCTATCATAAGTGGATCGAAGATTATGGTTATCCTACCGGTAACACCAAAATCCGTACCTTGGACTCTAAAGTCTATGATATTAAAGTGTTGAATATTGCTGGCAAGTGGTTCCTCTACAATGGTTGGAGAACAATGATTACTGAATTGAAGTACCCATCTGGGTGTAACTTTCTATTTCAGTATGAGGAAAACCTTCGCTCTTTCAGGATGATAACTTTCCATCAAGATGCAGTGTATGCAGCTGGTAACTTTTTTTACTGCAGATTGTCCGATCCTTATACCAGTGAGAAGCGTCTGGTATGTGTTTTTTTTAATCAAATAACATCATTATATTTTATTATACAATTTTTTGATAAAAAAACTTATTTTAACCCCTGTCAACATTTTTGGTGTTTTTTCCAGCATGTTAGTTGTTACGTTGTTCATGGTTTATTGAACAGACAACTCCCGTTGGACCCAATTGCAGTTAGAGCTGCTCCACGTAAAAAGTTTCAGATACAGCTAGCAGTTGATGATGGTTTCTTTTATGTCACTAAAGGATGGCCTTTCATTAAGGAAACTTTTTCAATCACACCTGATCATCTCATTGTCTTCGAAATCATTGATGAGGTCTTCTCTGTTTTCTTAAATATAAATTCTAAATCTTTAGCTTTATTTTTTTTGCTCGCTGTATACGTCATAAGGCTGATAAAATGTATATACTTCTTTTTGGTTTGACAGAGCACATACAATATGTCGATTTTTGAGAAAAACAAGCTTACTCTTCCTCCTGAACTTAAATGGGAAGCTGAAGTTAAGGAGGAGGATGATGATGAAGATTACTCTGATGAAGATATCATTGTCGTTTCTACTGATGATAGTGAGGAGGTTGTCGTTTCTGATGATTTCAGCGAGGAGGATGAAGAGGACACTGATATGGAGGAAGAGGATGATGATTCTGAGGAAGAGGACGATGTAGGTGTGCCAGTGGTGTTCGTTGTTGACAAGCACTATGTAAGTAATAATATTTATTTTTTAAATGTATTAACCTAGATGTATTTTAGTCCATCAGGTTTATTATAAGTCTTTATATGTTAGTGCAGCCATATCAGTGGTTTATAAGTTGACGACCTCCTAATATGTGTCAACTGTTGTTACTTAGTATTATGTAGATCTTAGATGTTAGGCTTATAACAAATATGGGTCAACTGTTGTTGGTTATTATGATTTTAAAAATGGGTGAACTGGTCTAAATGTTAGATGTTACTTTATGGACAAATTAACCACACCTTTTGTTATGTATGTAGACTTCTCAAACAAATATCGGTCAACTGATTTATTTGTTAGATGTCAAGTGATTTAGATTCATTTTAGTTTCAGCTACACAAATTGGTCAAATCTGGTCAAATCATCAGATTACACAAATTGGTAACAACAGTTGGTCAAAAATATATATTTGATTCAAATGGGTCATCTGTGGTCATCGTTCTCAACTGCACCAATTTAGTTGTTTTTTAGACTTTGTTGAGCTTATGAGGTCAAACTGCACTCAAATGGTCTTTACTTGTCATATGGGTCAAATGCCATTTATTATGAAAGTGCAATCATTTATTTTTTAAATCTATTAACTTAAATGCATGTTAGTCGAACAGGTTTATTATAAGCCTTTAGATGTTATTTCATCCATAGTAGTGGTTTATAAGTTGACGACCTCCTAATATGGGTCAAATATGGAAAAATTGTTGTTGCTTATTTAGATGTCCACTTATGTCATATCCAAATGAGATGACAAGCTATATGTATATATTATTATTGTATAACTTTCTATTCTTTGTTATTTGCGTAGCGTATGAAGACCCCTTGGGCAAGGGAAAACGGGTTGTGCAAGAAGAGGGCTTTGACCATTCGTGATGGTGAGGGTTTTAGTTGGGGAGTGTCTGTTGGGAGGGAAGGTGAACCTGGAAAGTACCGTTACAACATAAGAGGTATGTCAAATTTTGTAGGTGATAAGAACTTTCAGCTTGGTGATCAAATGCATTTCCTGTTTTTCCAAAAGCAAGGTGTGTTCGAGTTCTCTAATGTTGTTAGTGGTAATGGTAGTTAGTTTGGTTAGTGGTGGTTGTTATGTGGTTTGAAGACAATACTTTTTGGTGGGTAACTTTTTTAAGTTAGAACATGATCTATCGTTGGTAGTCACAAACATTTCCACGTTTACTGCTCATGTGGTAAGTCGTGGTTTTTGGGTTTATATATATGTTGATAAACAATAAATTAGTAGGTTATGTATATTGTAATGTTTTTGGGTTGTTTAGCCAGTAAGTTAGCAATGTTTGGATAAGTTAGTAATTCTATTACCTAAGAATCTAAAATATTTGAATTTTCATCTTAAAATTTTACATTTTGATACAAAAAACTATATTTTGTAACATTGGTTGTCCAACTCTTTTTAAGAAAAAGGTTTTTTTGAACATTAATGTTGTAAACTTTTGGTAGGTTTAGTTGTCATGTATGATTGTGCATATGATGTTTGGTTTGTCGTGATATATGTTTATGCTAATCCTATTTTGTTGTTTATTGAGTAATTATGAATTGTGTACTGTTTAGGTAGTCGTATTACAATTACAATCATATGGATTTTTATACAAAAAAAAGTCATCATACATTTTTATATCAGAAACGTTTTTTAACAATCATTTGACATTTTATATTTTTTAAATGTGATTTTGTTTTTTTTAAAGTAAAATTTTAGCAACATTGACTTTTCCAAGTCAATCATATTAATGACAGTTTTCTAAAAATATTTTAATTTATTAATTGTAAATAAATATAAATTCCGTTTATATTAAGAAGTTTAACTTATCTCAATCATTGTTAACAAAATCAAATTAAGATTATTACAATTAACTAACAATCAATATAATTGTATCATCAAAATATTTTTGGTACATTTCAATTATTTAAAACATAAGTTGAATGACTTTGTTTTAAAAAAATTTAAAACCAACCCTTTATAAACTAAAACCAGTTTTGTAACATTGAAGCATTTAAAATCAATGTTTGGCTATTTTAATTAAATTGTATTACACTTTTACAATTCTTTTAAATCGCTTAGTTTAAAAAACGAATAATAAACAATTTTTTCCAAAAAAATAAATACAATTATAGAAACTTCAAAATGTATCTGACGTAAATCCTAGCTATTTAAATCAAACTCAACAACTTAAACTTTTAACTAAATATGTAAAAGGTAACAATGGTAATTATGATTTTCTTTTTATAATCAATAAACGAAATTTACCTATAAAAATTGGACAAACTTAAATGTAAATTACTTTTCATTTCTAAATCCGTTAGTTAAAAAAAATTTATAACAAACAATTTTATTAAAAATATAAATTAAATTATACAAAGTTTTAAATGTACCATACCAAAAATCGTAGGTATGTAAACAAAAGTCAACAATTTAAAGTTTTTACTTAATAATGGAAACATATACAATGCTACTTATATTTTCATTATATAATTAACTTTAAACGAAATTTAACTTAATAATGGAAACAGTTAAATGTAAATTAATTTTCTGGTCAACTGTTATATTTATGTTGTCATAATTTAGGAATCTTTAGTCAAAAAGTCATCATACATTCTATGACTAACTTTGAAACATTTTTATATTACCAAACCTTTTTAAACAATAATTTACATTTTATATTTCTTAAATGTGTTATTGTTTTTTTTAAAGTAAAATTTTAGTAACGTTGACTTTTCCAACTGAATCATATTAATCACAATTTTCCAAAAATATTTTAAATTATGATCGTTAACTAAATAATGTAAACAGGTAACAATGGTAATTATGATTTTCTTTTTTTAATCAATAAACGAAATTTAACTTAATAATGGAAAAACTTCAATGTAAATTGATTTTCATTTCTAATTGTTACTTTTAAAAAAAATTTCACAAACAATTTTATTAAAAATATAATTTTAATTATACATAGTTGAAAATGTACCATACCAAAAATCGTATGTATGTAAACAAAATTCAACAATATTAACTTTTAACTTAATAATGGAAACATATAACAATGCTAATTATATTTTCATTATATAATTAACTTTAAACGAAATTTAACTTAATAATGGAAACACTTAAATGTAAATCAATTTCTGGTCAATTGTTATATTTATGTAGACATAATTTAGTAATGTTTACTAAAAATAAAAAAACTTTACATTTTTATTACATTTTTTATGTTAAACCTCTATAAATACATATTACATTGATCGTACCTAATACCTACATACCATAGACTTGTAGCATTATGGATCCAAACAACATTACTTTTTTTAATGACATCACTTGGCGCATGACTAAATATAGCATAAAAGTTAGGGTGCTTAGGCTTTGGAGGCGAGAAAATCGAAAGAAACCTGGAGAAATTATTTCTCTTGATATGGTTCTTATGGATGAACAGGTTATGTTTTTAACATATTATTTTTTTAATTTGTTTTTTTCTACACATTTGTTTGTTGCGAAAATTGGTTGTTAATAAATTTTTTTTTCTTTTAAAACAGGGGTCGAAAATGCAAGCTATTGTATGGAGTAGATATATGAAGAAGCATGAAAAATTCTTACATGAAAATGAAACCTATTATATTTATAACTCACAACTTGCTGAAAACAAATCTACTAAACATTTTTCTAAAGAAGACATGCTCTCTTTTACTTTTGAAACTAATATTACAAAGTGTAGTAAGTTTGATGGAAGCGAATACGGTTTTAATTTTTCATCTTTTGAGTCAATTAAAGGTGGAAATCTGTCTACAGAACAAAGAATTGGTTTGTTTTTATTATACTAAAAATGTATTTTAATCCTTTTCTATATTGATTATGTATTCGTATAAAACTGTTTAACTTTTTTTTAAGATTTCATTGGCTATGTTGAAGAATGGACTCCACCAGAACCAACAGAAACTAAAGCTGGTTTGAAAAGCATGATGAACCTTGTCTTGATCGATCTAGAGTATGTATTTCATATCTACTACGAATATGTTGGTATAAAACCCTTTATAACTTTCCTTTTAACATACATTCTGTTTATATGTAGTGGCATGAAAATGACCTGCTCTTTGTGGGAAGATTATAGTCATCAGATGTTTGAATACATCAAGCAGAATGAAGATGAAGTTCATGTAGTCCTTATTGTTCAATTTGGTAGCTTTAGCAATTATAAAGGTATGTTATATATTACTTTTTTTTAGAAATTCCGATTACATATTTTTGTATACCGGTATTTGTTTTACCTGTTTTAATATTTTTTTTTATAAAGGCAATGTAAGTGTTCAAAATGCTTTCTTTATCACTCGCCTCTTTATTAATGAAGACATTGAAGACATTCGTTCTTTCAAGAAAAGGTAGCATAGTTATCTTTTTTTGTGTTTTATTTATATGTTTTCAGTTGTTTAAAGATATATAAATATATATTTTTTTTTACTTATAGTTATATTGAAAAGTTTATCTCCAACGAATCATGTTCTGCTCAACGATCCCTGGGATCGTCTGGTAGCATGAATATGTCTGATGAATTTTTGAATAAAACACCTTTTAGCAGTATTCGTGAGCTTCCATTGATAACAGAGGTTCGTATAAAAATAAGTTTTTTTTTTCCTAATAACTTTCTTTCCAAATACATTTCAGGGTTATTCGTCACATTTTTAATTTTGGTTTTGTAGGTTAACAAACAAGTAATTGTTGTTGGAACAATCAAGGGGGTGGATCCTAACGAAGATTGGTATTACCTTGGTTGCGAGTTCTGCAACCACAAGGTTGAGCCAACTTTGAGTTTACCAGATGATGAAGAGGTGAAGGACGTAACTTCATTTAAACAAGTTTTGATTTGCACGAATAAAGGTTGTCCCAAACAGATTGTCTCTGGTGATCCAGTGTAAGAATTCTATTTTCTATACATAAGTTATAATTGTATGATATTATTTATTTATTTGGTATGTTTTAGTATTCATGTTTACGTTTAGTAATTTTTTTAGATATAGGTCTGATGTTTTAGTTTTGGTGTTTTAGGTATAGGATTCCAATAAGGGTACAGGATTGTACTGGAATTACATCCCTTACATTGTTTGATCGAGAAGCAAAAAAAATGTTGGGCATGTCAGCGATGCAGCTTCATGAGAAAAGCAAACAGGTAACCTATTTTTTTGAGCCTTAAACAATATATGTAATTCTACTTTGTATTACTTATATGATGTATGATCTAGGTTTCTATTGAAGAGAAAGTAACTCTTGTTGAGTTTTATGAAATTGAAGAGAAGAAATTTGCTTTCAAAATTAAAGTAGGGAAATTTAATATTGATAAGCATGTTGATGATTATGGTATACGGAAGCTTACAAATGATTCGGAAATTGTAGCTTCTCTTGAAGAACGGTTCCTTGACATTCAGGTTATGATTATCATTTAAATATTTTCGTTATAATTACTGTTATGAATCGTTGTTATTTTTGTTGTTATTTAGTTATTGTTTAAACCCTTTTTACGTTAATCGTTTCTTTATTACATTTTTTTTTTTAGATCGAACAACCTCTGCTTGAAAATATCGATGTAGGTGACTCTTCAACACAGAATATGGTGTCTTTGAAGGTTAGTAGTTTACTTGGTCAATCATGTGTTCAAATTACATTTTAATGTAGTTTATTCTAACAATTTAGACATGGCTTTTAATATTGTAGGATTCTGTTGGAGATAACACTACTCCAGAATCATCTTCTAGAGTTAGTTTGATTCGTGATGAAGCTGAGGTAAAGCGTAGCTTGGACAAAGTTTACGAAATGGAAGATGATGCAAGTCAGTCAACAACTAAAGTCCTCAAGTCTGAAAAGTTGATTTCCCGTAACAAATCACCTGAGAACACGGTCTTGATTCATAAGGTTGAAAAATAGGATCAATTACCCGTTTTTTGAACAATGGTTTATTGTCAGGATTTTTATTTCCTGTGTGTTGACATTTTGTTTTCATTTGTGTTTGCTTTGATTTTGAGACAATTTCATCTACATAAATTGCGTGTTTACATTTGATGTTTGTTTATTATATTGGTAAAAATTCTACATGGTTGAATTGTTTTTTAGGATTTAACATTATTGTTGATAGTTTATAAGAGACCCTGTACTCTTATATGGCTAGCTTTATGGTGCATTATCAAGAGTAAAAATCAGGACTGGCGTGAAGTTACTTATACTTGATGCGGATGACAAGGTGAAGAATAAAACAAAAATGTTTTGTATAAAGAAATATTTTAATGATATTTGAATAGAATATGTATCATTTTCTTTTACATTTTAATAAAATATTTCATCTTATAACAAGATTACAGTCAAGTTCCTAAGGTGCCAATTCCAAATAAGCGTATGTTTCTCAAACACCATCAATAAAATCCAAGGACAGTCTTTATCGAAGGTTGTATTATATTTAAGAGACCCGGTATTGTCACATGGTCAACTTTATGTCGCATTGTCAACAGTTAAAAGCAAGGCAGGCGTCAAGTTACTTATACTTGATGCTGATGGGAAAGCCAAAACTAAAACAAAAAATCTGGTGTATAAAGAAAAATATTGTGATATTTGAATAGAATGTGTATTTATTTCTTTTAAATCATAATAAAATATTTCTGCTACATTTTTTAAATGTTTTACCCCTCAAAATAATTGTACGTTGGTGAACCGCGTGTAACGCGGGCAAAGATCTAGTGCTTTTCTATAAAATATTTATACAGTTGTAATATTTGTGTTTTTATAATCCCGGAATAAATTCAAAGGTAGAGTAAAGAAAGGAGCTGATAATTAAAAAAAGAAGATAAAGATGAATTTTATTTTACTTTAACGTAATATTATATTTTATCTTTTGAATCAGGTTAGCATAGAATAAGATGGTTATGGTAATCATATTTGTAACGAATCAAATTTAACAGTGGTGGGGCGGTCATTACGGTGGGTTTTATCACACCTAATAAAATCGGGTAACCTCAAATTTTATCATTTCATCACATCCACCACTAAATACATTAGGTGGTGTATCACACCATCACACCCCATCTCTAAACAAACACCCCTTTATTTACTTCTCTGATCACTACAGTTATGACTGTCACGAAATTCTGGCCTCGCGTCCGTTATGGTTTGGTAGGGGCGGTGGTCGTGATGGTCACGGCCATCACGGACCAGGCCATCACGGACCAGTAGATCACCCTGCCCACCCTAACAGGAGTGAATAATGAGACTATGACAATAGGTAGTTGTAGACACATTGATGTTATTCATTCGTACTAATTTCGATCTCGGGATTCAACTTACAACATAATAGAAGGCTGATCTTGACCAGTATTTTAAAATAATATATGAAACAAAAAGAGAATTGGATTTTAAACATTAAGTCATTGGCCGATAATAATCTGTATTTAAAAAATTCCTACAGCAGTCTCAACTTTCAACGTATTGGCCGGCAATGAACTTTTTAACTTTCAAAGTCTTTCAGTTTAAAAATAGATTAGTTTTCAGTAATCAAAAGTCTATCGCTGGCAATACTTTGAATGTTGAAACTCTTGTGGCTAATTTATTAAGTACATAGTATTGTCGGCCAATGTTTGTATTATTAAAATCCAAACATGAATTTGAGGTTTACGGTTAAGGGCTGAGCTAACCGACCTAATACTGTGCTGGTTCGATTAGTGTTATAATTAAGCTTTACGATTTTATATTTTTAGTATATTATCTTTATGATTTTGCATGACACGTATATATATCCTACGAAATTCCAAGTTGTGATGCAAAGAGCGTCACAAATCAGAATAACCTTATTCGTGTGTATCATGAAGTAAAAGTACCTTGAAGAACAAAGCAAATTTTGTTGGAATCAGCATAGTGAGGAAGAGCAAAGCCAAGAGGGTGGAGAAGAAGTTTTCCGGCACCCAACTTAAAGTCACTTAGCAATGGTATTTTTGCGTTTGACCATACGTAATATCCACCACCATCACCCTCAAATACCGTTTGATCAACCTTCTCCACAACCAGTTTATTCTTCATCTTATTACCAAAAACAAATGTAGAGAAACTACACTTCTGGATGATTAACAAGGCTAATGGGGTTTGCTATTTATAGAATTATAGTGACTATTACTTGTACGAGACATCATTTATGACATTATTTTTTTCTGGATCGATTTTTAGTTACGTATTCTTCCATGCTTTGATTTCCATAAAATAGTTAGGTCTTCTACCCCATAATGATTAAGTTTGGCAATGACTTAATTCCAGAGTTTCATTAAAGGATAGAAGAGAAAGGATCTTCCTCCTCTTCCCTTCTCTAAAATTCCTTTCAAATTGGAAAGATTGAAAATCACCTTAAAAATATCTTTAATAAAACTCTGGAACAGATTATTGACTAGTTTTTTTTTTTTTTTTTTTTTTTTTTTTTTTTTTTTTTTTTTTGAAAAGAGGTCAAAAACTATTTCTCCACGTCATACAAAAACTTTATTTTTTAAGGCTGGGCGGTGTGGTGACGCCTCACCACCCCCGTCCCACCTTTTTTGCCCCCGTCCCCGTCCCAACACCGACCCCCACCCTTGTCTTCCTAGAGATGCTCGGGACGAGCCAATAGCTGAAGAGAGAGAGATCTCCCACCAATCACAAATTTAATATTATTACTTTTATTTACTTTTATTGCATTTAATATTATTAATAATAAATGCGGTCTAATGTCTCCACACCCCACCCATATCCTAAACAAAAGAACATGACTTTATCCTATGTGGCAAGGAGACATCCAATTTTGGGTGTCTCCACACCCACTAGCCTAATTGCTTTTAGCTTTGGGAAATATCATAAAAAAAACACTATACTTTCTATTTTTTTTTTAATAAAAATCACTCAACATTTTTTTTTCATATAAAAACTACTAGACTTCCTGTTTTTTTCTCACAAACGTCACTTAACAATTTTTTTTACACATAAAATACACTATACTTTTTGTTATTTCTCATAAAAGTCATTCAACATTTGTTTTCATATAAAAGTCCATCTATAGATCAATTTGGAACAAATTGTAAATTAATTAGCATTATTTTAAATAACCTAAATCCGGATAGGGATGACAAAAACCCCCCGAGTCCATCAGGTATACCGAAACCCGAAGCATCGGGGACTGGCATACCCGACCCATTGCCATACTAAAATCCGAATTGAAACTACACCCGAATGAGTAACTTTTGTGAGAAAAAACAGATAGCATAGTGTTTTTTATGATATTCATTCTTTAAGTTTTTAATATAAAATTACGAAGCTATCTCCACATAATAAAACCGTCCACACAAACACACCCCTTCCAACTTCACCCGCCACCATCCACCCGCCACCCCCTCCAACTTCAGCCGACCACTACACACCATCATCCACCACCTTGTTGACGTGTGCGTATATATACATAAATTTTTCAATGAATAAACACATGATTTGTTTTAATATTTATAAAAATGGTTTAAACATTAACAATAAAACACACACAAAAGGCAAGTGTACCCTATCATATATGTAGTAAAGCATAGATAAGAATCAGATATCGATCCATGGACGCGTGCGGATGCAATGGTACTGAAATTCTGTCCCCGATTTACCAGTAAAAGATAGTTTGAAGTTGTTTAAATTAAGTTAATTCTAAAATACTAAATTAACATATGTAAGACTCCAAATACAAAAAAATATATATGTAAATATCTATATATATATATACTTTTATACTACATTATAAAGGAGGAGAAATGGACAAATATGTCCAAATTGTCCAAAGTTAAAATGACATACCAAGGGTTTCTTTACAATTTCCTAAATTTTACCACTTTTCGTCCATAAATGTCTTTGGAAGATAATCAACTTTTATATGAAAATGGAACTCACCCAAACTAAACAAACACACGGGCACTACTAGAAAAAAACGCTTTCTTGACGCGCATTGCGCGTCATAAAAGGGTGTTTATGACACACAAAAAAGTGTCAAGGAAGAACATGTCATTAATTTTTTATGACATGCAATCGCATGTCATCTTTTACAGACACCGTTAATGACACTCTTTTATGACACGCTTTTTTGACACGCATTTATGACAAGCTTTCATGACATACATTCTTGACATGCATTTATGACCCACCTTTATGACACTCATTTTGCGTGTCATGGTTTTTTTTACCTATTTTTTTTTTTTTTTTTTGCAAAATGACTAAGGGGGACGGGGCGCCTACCGAATTGTCCACGGTTACCAACTACCAGCATGGTAACATCGTCGTCACCCACGCTGGTAGTGGTCCCGTGGACCGTTTTGCTGGTTATGTTTACCGTGCTGATACCGGTTGGTTTGTTGGTTTTTATAAAATGCAAAATTTTCAGTTTAACCCCGTGTGTTTTAGTGTTATTTAATTTTACCGTTTGTTTCATATGTTTACCGTTTAAATAAATCAAAAACATAAATAAAATACATTTCATTAAAACATAAAAATTAAAAATACATAAAACAAAGAAAAATAAACTTAAGGTTGGCGCAACAAGCGCCATGCCTCAACATTGTCGAATTGTTGGCCGTAAAAAGCCTCATACTCATAGTTTGTGAAGCCGATAGCCAACTCGTCATCGAGGTCCGGATCGTCCCTCACCGTTTTGTCGTAGAGGGTGGTCCACCTCACACACTTGATATTGAGATCCTCCCACTTGACTTGGAGGTCTCCGATGGTCTTGATGGTGTTAGTGCCCACGTGTTGGATGAAGTCGCTAAACACGTGAGCCCAAAACACGTGTTGGTCCCCCGTAGTTATTGAATTTCAGGGTCGTTTGTGGCGTCCTTGTGGCAAACCACAAGGGCCATTTCTTCCTCTTCGGTCCACGGGTTCATTTTTTGTGTGTTTGGTTTTTTTTAAACCGTCGTAAGTTGTGGCTTTTAACCCCACGGTTTTATCACTTTATATATAACGACGGTGGCACTGTTAAATTTATTTCACTGGCCGTTTAGTTGAGTCAATTCAAATTAGTCGACGGTTTTCAAGATAAAAAATTAAATTTGGCTGACCGTTTGGTGGGACGGTTGAAATAGTGGAAGTAAATGTAAAAAACCGTGTAAAAATGTAAAAAATAAAAAGTTTGGGTATTTAAATGGAAATAAATAAAAGAATCAGTGGAGTGCTGCCTACAAAAACGTGTTTCAGTGAAGTGATGTGGCAAAGCATTATTGGTTAAAATTAGTTAAGTGAAAAAACGATTCATTGAGCACCCCTCTTGGTCTAATATCCCTGGATTTATATTTATATTTATAATTACAAAATCAATAAATTTGATAATAAAACTGCATATATTATATATACCACCAAAAAACCAATTACAATCATTTGTCGAATCATACCAAAAGTATTAACAGTTACAAAAACATTGTGTCAATACATTACGTTAGTTGATCTAGACCTAAACATACGGTCACATGAAAATGAAGGTCGCGACATAACTTGACCGTTCTTCAAGGATAAAATCAATATCCGCATCCGTGTAAACATCCACTCCTCCCCCAACCTGAGACAATTAAATTAATAAGATTAAAGGTTCAGGTTCGCGATGGTTTTAGTTTCAAGAAAACAAGAGTGATTAGAATTCGACTCGATCAACTTACATTGTCCAATATTCCAAGTACCATCTGAAATTTGCCATCCTTGATCTTGATTTGAAAGGGTCCATGATCCCTTAGAAATATGTCTCTGTGCATGATTTTAAGGGATCATGGACCAAAAGTATCCAGATTCTTCTCTCAAGTTCTTGTGTTTCTCAAGCTTCATCTCAATCAATGCATTAACATTACTCTGCGCCATCAGATCATAAATATATGGATTAGTAAAAGCATTTATCTTTTCATATCTTTTCATATCCGGTGCAACTACCCATTCAAAATTTCTTCTACTAACTATATGCCCCATCATCCATCCATAGTGGTGGAGTGGTGGAGAGGCCTTATGTTCACTTAGGTGATCATGGGTTCAATTCCCACTTCCAACATTTATGGTTTGGTATCCGGGTGAAGATCGAATACGGGTGGCACCGGTTCGAATCTGACGGGCAGCGAGGTTTTACCGAGTTCTATAACACTGTCGTGCCTTCGGGCGGGTGGGGCTCGGGTTTCCGCGCATCGGGAGAAGGCGGGGGCTGCTGGAGGTCGAGTAGTCGATTCTTGGGCACGGCGCCCAGCAAGGGTGGTTGCCACACAGTTGTTCGCCGATAAAAAAAAAAAACTATATGCCCCATCACTCATTGACTAGTGCATTACTAGGAACTAAATGCACAAACATCAAACTTTCTATTTGCATAGGTTTTCTTGGTCTTACGAAAATATGTCCCGACAAGAACATAATGCAAGTTCAGGGTGGGGTTTACGATCGATGCTTACCTGCATTGAAGACGAATAGTATTCCTTAGCCACCGTTGTTTTTCCTTTACAAAGTTTAATCCTCGTTTTCCCTACATGAAGTACATGAATTGACTCTGAAGGATGGTCCACCCCGTTCATTTGGATTATAACAGCCTGCAACAAAAACGGTATATTATATACATATCAAGTTCCAAGAATCCATGTCCCATGTATCAATGGAACACTTGCCCCACAAACAGACAAGTTACACTTTAAAAGAGATGAAAATGATGTATTAACTTCAGAACCACAAGTGGCATACCTTAAATTCTGTTTCATGTCGGCGCACCAATGCTTCCAGATAATTTCCTAATCCTGCAGCTGTTTACAGAAACTGTTAGTGGAAAAAAAAGACATAAAGTGATCATGAAACAGAAGGATTCATCATTTATATAATCAAAGGCTCATAATCATATAAAATTACGATGACTGCATGAAACAAAGGACGGTCTTGTAAACTCCTAAAAATTGTTTAGAAAATCACTGTGATTGTAGAGGTATGAAAACATGAAACCAAACCATGACTCTTTAGTTATCGTTTTATATATTTCTTAAAAATCCGAACACTAGAAAAATGATATATAACTAAGTCTAACCCAGATCAATGGGATCGGATGTTGTCAGTGTAATACTATGACCATCTGAAATGACGTCGACTTGCAGAATCCGACCAACATCGGAGGGCTCAGGAGCATATATATGTTTGGTGGCACCTAAAGAATCCAAAAGCTAATTAGGTCCATGAAGGCATAGATATAATTAGTCAATAGCAAAAGAACTAGCAAAAGAACAGTTTCTAGTTCATTATCAGAAATATCCACAAGAGTTTATGAGAAAATTCATTAAACAGGCAAGAGATCTAGTCAAAATTATAGTTGTTGAAAATTCTAAACATCACACTCAAAATTGTTAAGTTGTTAATACATGTTCTGTATAACCCAAACTGGATAGAAGTCTTTAATAGAGAGAGACCATGATAGTAGGAAAATGCATTGGGTTTCGTGGGAAGAAGTTACCAAATCTAAATCTGACGGGAGGTTGGCCATTTCTAGGCTCGTAGATGTCAACCAGGCTCTGATTTCTAAGTGGGTGTGGAGATTTAAAACGACTCATGATAGTAGTTGGAGTCGGATTATAGAGGCGATCCATGGTGGGAGGGGTAGATGGAGGTTTCTTCCTGTGAATAAGGGGTTATCTGGCTGCTGGAAGAATATTGTTTCGTTTGTGGAAAAATTGAAATTTGAAGGTAAGGACATCCAATACATGATCAGAGGGAAGGTTGGGAAGGGTGCGGGTATTAGCTTCTGGTCGGACCTTTGGTATGGAGATTCAATTTTGAGGCTTCGGTGGCCTCGGCTATTCGAGTTAGAAATGAATAAAAGATGTTCCATTGCTGATAGGATCCAATTTAGACGAGGGGAGTATTGCTTTATTTCAGAATGGCGAAAGGGTATTAGTACTGTCGAGGAATTGTCGGAGCACAGAGATCTTCAAGAGATGCTTCTTAAGTGTCAGTTAACAGGTGATGTGGACTCGTGGAGCTGGAATTCGGATTTTAATGGAGGGTTCTCGGTGAAAAATGTGAAGATCTTGTTACGCAAAAATAGAGACAGGAGCAGGGAACATAACATGGTTTGGACTGGGTGGATTCCACTTAAAGTTAACATCTTTTTCTGGAGGTTAGAGATGGATCGGCTCCCGACCAGGATAGCTCTTAGAAGAAGAAATGTTATGATAGATGACGTCGTCTGTGGGATGTGCGTTTCGGGAGAGGAATCATCTTTACACGTCTTTACCGATTGCTTGATCTCTAGCGTTGTTTGGCAGTTCATGGAAAGATGGTGTCGTTTGGAGCCGATTCTTCTTTTCGAGATTTCTGATATTTTTAAGTTACCCGATTTTTGTAGAGGTCCGAAATGGAAGAAGAAGATTGTTAGAGGTATCGTAATGACTACATGTTGGGTGATTTGGAAGACTCGCAACAAGGTTATTTTTGAAGGGGTTACGCCGAAGGTTTTTGATATGATTGCTTGTATTAAATCTTGGTCGTTTTTATGGTTGCGTAGTCGGTCTAAGTTTAGTGATCTTACGTGGAAGGAATGGAGTAAATATCCATCGTATATGTTGTAAATATTTCATTTTTGGCGGTCCTTGTTTTCGGGCTTAGCCGTTTTTAATGAAGTTTAACGTTCAAAAAAAAAAAAAAAAAGAGAGAGACCTTCTATTGAGTATTTTAGTCCATAACTAGTGTTTTTCAAACCCGCGCATTGCGACGGGGACATAAGATGTGGAAAACACATGACGAATCTGGCAAGGGTATAGCAAATATCAAAGTGCCGATGAGCAAACCTAATGTCAAACATATAAGAGAACCCTTGAATAATTGGATAATATGGAACCTCATCATGACTTTCAATAACCATACAAATCAAGTACACATGTTCACCCATGACCACAAACCCACATCAATAGCAGGCTGGCTTTCAATGTAGCCAACTTTAATATGCGACCCAAAATACTTCGAAGTAACGGAAAGTTTCAAAACTTAAAAGCTAATCATAAGAAAATTAGGTACGCAAAACAAACCTTCCCAGTGCTAAATTGCAATTTTAGATTGTTGTAGATATAAATATACTTGCAACGCCATGATGCGCTTCTTATTCCATGTACCAAAAATTAATGTTCTAAAAAAAGATAGCGTGTGTAATGTTGCATGTGCATCAGGTATCATATAGCTAGAAACAGCTATTTAAACCCATTTATATGAATATACCATCCAACCTTCCGAATCCACCTATTGTCCAACACTAATAAACTCACCTTAACATGCATGGTCGCATATGCCAAAAAGAGAAAAAATGACCAACAAATAAGATGATCGCTATTTTCGCATCAACACTAATGTTGTTGCCGACAAAGGAATCTGAAATTCACAATTTGATATGTTCTTGAAGGTCTCATCAATAATGATGACCTGCAAATTCAGAGCCGGTTTATTAACTTCAAAAGGTTAAGAAGGAGCTACATTAGGTGAACCTACTTATTAGCCCCTTAAATACAAACATGTGGGACAAATTCTGTGTTTTTTTAACTTCCTTTTCACTTTCCATCCAAATACACTCCTATTTCACATACATTACCAGCAATAAGGAAAGAAACTGATAAATTTTATTTTGTGTCGAGACTCGAATCAAATAAGCGTTCAAAAATATGTGGAAATGAGATACAAGTTGAATTTTGTTAAGCTTTAGGTTTAACTTATTAAGTATAAGAACAAAATGAGAATTTTATATGGAATCGGCTGCAAAACAATCGAGAAACCAATGAGTTAAAGAACTTAACACATGGTCTACCCAAATAGACCACAAAAAACTGAAGTTAGATATACAATAAGTAATTACCTTACCATCCCCAGTGCCGGTGGTAATATCAATTGCACGACTCTTGTCACATGATTTGAGATGCTCAATACAACTGTGTTCCCATCAATAACAAATTGCTTGATGGCTAAGAACGCCTCCCACAATTTTGTAGTCGTATGCAGATGCACCCTCTTGGATGGGTTTTGTCACATCTTGGTTATGAAAAGAAATGACACGGAAAATTAATTAATGTTCTAAACTGTAGTGAAGTTAATATATGGCTCTAAGAAAAATTATTTAATAATGGGCTAATCATTAATCATTCAGAGCTAATGAGACGTTGCACAGATCATGATACTGGAACACGATTTTCTATTAGTAAACTATGACTATTAAGAGCATCCTTGGTGAAACTCCATCGCACATAAGAAACATCATCATTTAGAAATATAAAGTTTCAAATTACCAAAATTAATCAAAAGATACAAAACTGGAAGTGCACTTCAAAGTTTTTGTGACAAAAAAAATCTAACAGAGTAACTAACATTTGAAATGTTTTCCCACTTTTTTATAAGCATACATCATTTAAAGATTTTGGATGCCTAGAACCAACTATAATGGGAGTGTCAGTGTCTTTCGATCAAACTTCTTATTATTGGATAAAACTATCAAAGACCAAATTTATATACAACATAGATACCACCAGCTATCAACTCTTTGAGCATTTCATTTTTATGAATAAGGTTTGACTGCCCATAAACTTTTTCAAACGATATGCATAATAATAGCCAAACTTTTGGTTTTTGTTTTGCCCTTGATCTTAACAATAAGCTTTTGTTTTATCCCATTATAATAAAAAATAGAGTTTTTAGTTACCGGTGTATGCGTTGATTAGCCAGCACCGGAGCAGCCGTTGAATCTTCAATCAATGATGATAACTGATAGCGGTGTCCCATGCATGTTCTTTGATCTCCTTATTGTCAGTATCAGTGGTCATGCGTCAGAAAAAGTGGGAATGAGGGTAAGACCGACCGTAGTGGGCGGGGAATTCACGCCCCCTCCCCACATTTGATTGGCTGCCACGAAACCCAAGACCACCACACCAAAATCAAGCGTGAAAAAAAAAACACCCATGCCCATTGTTAACCCATAACGCTCTCGGGGGCGGTGTGCGGGGCGTTATGGAGTGCTAATTGGTCAATTCATGCCCAATTTCGGGCACCATTACACATGGTCTAAAGGTTTCACTTCTCTGAAATCTGATTACCAATAATGCTGCCATCTCCTAAAATTGAAAAGATGCACAATCAATTTTAATATACAAAAGTTATTGGGGAATCAAAGCAAAATAATTTATGTGTAATAAGATATCACATGAGATAAAAATGAAACCCGGCCTGGGAGGTTAGGGGTGAGTTGCACCTAAAAATGAAAGGTAAGCGCATATATGATTGTAAGCAAAATCAAGCAGAAGGGTAAGCAAAGTACATACCTTGTAATAGATTTTGGCAGAACATGTGTATGAAATACTATATCTATAGTGTACACTGGAATTGAAGGAGCAAAGCTCATCATCAATTTACTATTGGTATTCAATTTGAAATTTTGATAAACAAACAGAATCTTCAAGCTTAAAACCCTAGAAATTGAAATCCTATATGTACCTTAAATCAGTTGGTTTCGAAAGCAAATATACAAACAAAAACAGTATATCAGTTGAAGAATCACCGTGTCGATGGAACTGTTGGTGTCGTTGTGAAGAAGATTAAGATTAATAGTCTCCAGGAAAGCTCCAACACCTGCAAAGAGTGAAAAACTGATTTTACAATTGAGGAGACAAAAGGAGAAGACATTTTAGGGTTAGTCAAGTTCGGCAATTCGCAAACAACAAAAAGTGGCGATGTTTATCGTAGCAGGGAAGTAAAGAGAGGAGGAAGAACGTTATGGGAGGCGTGGAAGGAGGATAAGACACCTGGTAAAAGGACGTATTTTGGTGTGGACGCGTGGCTGGAAACGTGTCAAAGAACCAAGTTGTGAACAAACAAAAAAAAAATACAAAAACAAACGAGGAAGAATCGAACCGGGGTGACACCACACAAACAATAACGATGCAACCATCTGTACCAAGACAAGTTTTGTTATTAATCTTAAAACCAATAATATTTATATTAATAGTATATAATATAATATAATAATAGGGTTGGGTTATTCTACAAATGCTACAAAAAATGAGAAGCCACTAGAAATTGACATGTGTCCAAAGGATTAACAAGTGGGAGGGGTAATTTTGTCAAAAACATATGCACATGCAAATCACATGCCATTTCCACCTTCATTTTTAAATGCCCGTAACTTTTTTATACGTCATCCGTTTTTAAAAAAAATTATACCATAAAATTGAGCGTCTTTTTATCTTTAATATGAGTACCATATTGCTATACTTTTGAAAAAAAAAATCAAAACCCACTTGTGTAAGACACAATGAAATGTAAAACACAATGAAAACCAATTAAATATAAGGTATAAAACACAATCAAGAGTCTAGTAAAACACAATGGACGACATACTAAAGACACAATAAATAGAAGACTAAAACACAATGAATACTTTTGAAAAAAAAAAAGTTGAAAACCCAGTTGCGTAAGACACAATGGATGACATACGAAAGACACGATGAATTGAAGACTAAAATACAATGAATACTTTTGAAAAAAAAAAAAAAGTTAAAAACCCAAATGTGTAAAACACAATGGACGACATATAAAAGACACAATGAACAAAAGATTTAAACACAATGAATAATAGACTCTACACAATGAACAACATAATAAAACACAATGTACATCTAAATACAAAACTCATTTGCGTAAAACACAATTAAAAGCATACTAAAAACACAATGGACAAAGTTAAATCATGTGTAGACTAAAAAAAACATAAATAACATATTTATAAAGCACACATGCATACTATAACACAATGAACGAGCAGAAAGACACAACGGAGAAGAAAACTCATTTAGCACAAAAAAAAAAAAATTCAATTTTAATGTAGCAATGTGGTACTCATATTAAAGATAAAAAAAACGCTCGTTAATATGGTGAAATTTTTTTGAAAAAAAAAATGTCGTATGAAAAAGTTATAGACGTTTTAAAATGATGGGGGGAATTGACATGTGCATTGCATGTGGAGAGAGAAAGTCAACAAATGTGGTTTTCCTTTTATGCCCTTCCTCTAATTTATTATTTTTTCTTTTCAAACAAATTAATCTCAACCCTTCAAATATATGATCAATGGATCACAATCCTTCTAACCCTTCCTAGAAAAAGTGTTTTGTGTATTTGATCCTAACCCTATAATAATATTAAATTACTGTTCAAATCAAGTTGATTATTAATATAGTCTAATTATCATTAAATGCTAAATAACATAAAGGGGCGGAGGATAAGGAAAATCCCAATATGCCTTTATATCTTGCCTGCAAAATAACCATTATATGATCTGCTTATTATTCCTTAGAGTGTGTGGTGGCGAGGGGTTATGTGGGGGTTATGGTATTAAAATATTAAAAAGTAATAGAAGGGGGGTTATGTGGGGTTATGGACAAAGAGGGTGTAGTGGGAAGGGGGGTTATGTGGGGGTTATAAATGATTGGTAATGATTGGTGAATTATTGTTTTTTATTTAAATAAGAATATTAAATAGTTAATAATATTTCATTAAATATAAAAATAATAATAAAAATAAAAATTTAAACTGAAAGTTTTATTAAATTAATAAAATAATAAAAAATATTTAATATTAAAAAATAATATTTAATAAAAAAAATTTTGAATTTCAAACGGTTACTGTTCCAAACCGTTTGAATTTCAAACTTTCCCCCCCCCCCCCCAAACGTTTAAATTTCAACCCCCCCCCCCCCCCCCCACCAAATCTCAGTTACACCTATAAATACCCCCTCCTCTCAAATCTCAGTCACACCTCTTCCCTCTTCCTCATCCTTTCCTCATCCATAGGTTTGGTTTTTGGTTTGTATTTGGTTTTCTTTGTTTGGAAAAGTGTATATAAGAGTGTGTGTATGTGTGAGTTGTTTGTGTGTTGTATATGTATATATATAGATAGATTTTATTGTTTAAAAAAAAATTAATGTTTTTGACCGTTTGACAACGGTCATAAATCAAATCATCCAAACTCAACCCAACAACGCTCGTTATGAGCACAAAGCTTCTCCACTAAAACGCTCCATAACGCCGGAGGGGGCGGTGTTCCCGACGCTATAGAGCCCTAAAACGTCATATAACTTGCCCACTACACATGCCCTTATAGTTCCCACTAAGCATCTAAATGATGAATTTTGAGATTCAAAAACCATTGTACTTTGGGACAATTTTAATTGTTAGATTATTTTATGACATATAAACATTAAGATAAGGGTGATCGATCATTAGATCTTCTGGATCTTTTGTAACATATTTTGTAAGAATAAGACATAAAAAATGATGCTTGAGATCACTTAAAGTTAACATAGCCTAAGATATTCTAACAAACATAGCCCAAGTTCTTTTATTTAGAGTTTGAAACAATTTTTTTTTTTCAAAGTCGTTGATTTGTAAAAAAAAAAGGAACAAAATAACAATGGTTTAACATTTTGCTCCAAGTTTCAAATCGGATCAAACCGACTCATCACTCTAGAAAAAAGTCAACAATCTTCTTCGTTATACAAACTGAACCGATTGGATCCCACACGTCCAACCGCCAAACATAAACATTCAAAACATCCGAACATCCCTATGGACACATAGCTCTATACAAAAAAGTCAAAGATAAATCACTCTAGAAAAAAAGTCAACAATGTTCTTCAATACACGAACCAACATCAAATCATAAATTCTACATCCACAACAAAACTGCATCTCAGAATCTTCAAAAAGCAACAATAAAAAGCAAAAAAAAAAAAAAAAAACAAAAAAAAAAAAAAAACAAAAGTTTATTTCCAAACCCTAAATTCAATCCACAACCCGTCATACAAATACAAACATTACTGAAGTGAGGGGGTTCGATTGAACTTACTGAAGGGAGGAGGGTCGATTCCTTGTTGTCTTACTGTATCAATTGCTTGTTTCGATTGTTATTATTTCTTAGAATGAGGCGATTGGGTTTCTGAGAATGAGGTTCGATTGCTGTTTAGGAGTTAGGGTTTTTTGTTTACAATCATGGTTTCATCAGAGAGAGAGAGAGAGAGAGAGAGAGAGAGAGAGAGAGAGAGAGAGAGAGAGAGAGAGAGAGAGAGAGAGAGATTAGGGTTTTTTGTTTCTGGGAATTAATGAGGTTGTTTTTGAAGGACACGGTACAAAATTTTAAAGCGAGGCCGGGATTATGCGTGGGAGGGAAATTAAATTTGTGAAATCTTGTTGTTATGACACTAAAGATCACACACAATTGTTACATTGTCATGTTTTTTAAATTCTTGACATTACATTGATGACACGCAAAAAAACGTGTTATTATTTAACCAAATTTTTTAAATTCTGACATTTTTTAATGACACACGCTTTTGAATGCCATGAATAAGCGCTTGTCATAAAATGCGTGTCAAGATAGGTCATTTTTCTAGTAGTGGGATAACAATATTTTTGAACAAATTTCATATAATGGCTATGAAAGATAATAATTTATGTTATCATAATGAATAATGTTATCTCAGTTAAACTTATATGTGTTTTAAAACTTTAAAATATAGTGACTGAAGTCTTCTTAGAGTTAAAGTCAAGCTAACCATAGCACCTTTTGTTTTATATCATTCAATGCAATTATTTGTGTTTCAATTTTAATCATGGTAATTACGTAAAATTAAGCTCTATAGCTTTTATTAGTTGATTAATTTTTAAGCGTTTTATGTTAGATTGATGATATGATATATGTGTCGTTCATTAGGTATTGGTTAAAGGATTGCATGTTTGTTTAGATAATTTAAGGTTGGTGTAGTCTTTTATTGATCTTCTTTGGTAGGAGAAATTCCATGGTCTGAAAATTATTATTTCAAATATATCCAAGTCCAGTATTTTTTCTTGATGATGCTGTCTATGTGAACAACTCATCTTCACCAGTGAAATGTACTCCAATTACCAAAAAATGCCTAATCGATCATTGTCTTGGATTACAAACTTGTAGATGATAATTAGTTTGGAAATAGCAAAAAAAAAGCTCAAAAGTGTATTTTTAATGAACAAAAGTACAAAACCATATATGCCACACCAATTATTAACAAAAATGTTTCTAATCTACACCAATTTTCTGTGAAGAATTTGTACTGCTGCGGCTGCTGCGACACCCCAATAATCTGGCATTAGTTGAAGTGCGGTCTCACAGTGGGTTGAGATGGACCCGAAACAGCCTAGTAATGGGTCATTGGTTGTGGGTGTGGTTTACTCCTTTCAGCTGCTACAGTCCAAGGATTCATTGGTTGTGGTTGTGGTTTACTGCTTTATGCTGCTACAGTCCAAGGATTCATTGGTTGTGGTTGTTGTGGTGTCATGTTAGCTCAGGTGTTCATCGGGCATCCCCAAATGTTATCCATGATATAAGGTTTCAACACTTAGAAAAATTTGTCACAGAATATTTTGGTTCTGCAAATCGTGAGGTCGAATCAAAATATGGTGACCGGTTCGACCAAATTTTAAACACAAAGGAAAAATAATCTGATTCGTTCGACCTAACAAAGAGCACGAATGAAATTCTAAGGTCTCAAATGAAATGCTAATAACCCGAATGAGATTCTAAGGGGTCGAATGAAAAAATATAGAATAGGTTCGACCCTAAATCTTGTAACACCCCAACCGATGGCGGAAACATCGGGATGTCACGTATTGATGATTGTTCAGTAGCTCATGGTAAATAATAAGTTTCAATAAATGATTTAAATAAATTACGTACAATCGTTCTAAGAATGTGTACATCGAAATGAATAATACAAGCTACGCATCTTCAAGCATTAACTCTAATCTTCGAGCATGTTATAACCTGAAACATGTTAAGTTTGAAAATATTTTGGGTCAACAAAAGTTGGTGAGAATACATAGGTTTTGCATATAATTGAAAACAATATGTTGTATAGAAATCATAGTTGAAGTATAATAATGAGTAATGATAGAATATGAGTCCGACATGTAACAATGCGTCTTTTGTAAAATCAAACCTTGTGTCGACTGAGACCTAACTCGCAAGTTAGTAAAAGTGTAACTGTTATCGATCATCCCTGAATTTATGCGGGGGGATGGGTTTGTCAGACCTATAGCGCTATAATCTAAACATGCGGCTTGATCAATGTTAATGATTGTACTATGTCTTTTTGTTACAGTCAAATGATAGAATGAGTAAATGATAGTGTAGTTGAATCACAAGTTTCAACACTGTAAGAATGAGTAAATGATAGTGTATAAAATGTTTAAACATGTTTCACCCCAAAATGTAAAAGAGAAAAGGGGGCTATGTAAACTCACCTTAGCAAAATGTTATGTCTCGTGAAAAATGGAATATTGTGTTGCCCAAACAATGCCAAGTATTACCCTATAATCAAGGTAATAAATATGTCTAAGTCTATCTAGTCTACAATTATATTCTAGGGCTTCGAATTGGGGATAAATGCTCGGTTGTTTAATAAATAAAATGTTTGAATAATAAGAGAAATTTAATAAATAAATAAACAAAAGTCTTTTTATAAAATTTGAATTTAAGATGGTCACAATAATGAGTTTAAAGTATAAAAATAATTTTTATAAAATTATTTTCTAAAAAATAGAATATTAAATCTATTTATTACAAATTGCCAAAATTTAACTTTAATATTTAAAAATACTAAAATTAAAGAATTATTAGGTTAAAAATTATATTTCTGTTCCAAATAATCAGAAATAATTTATATAAAATTTTGGTACAAAAATATTGAAAAATGAATTTATTATGATTTATTTATGATTAAAACTAACAAAAATTGATTATAAATATTAAATAAATGATTTTTCGGAAATAAAAATCATTTCAGAAAAGTTTATTGTTATAAAAACTTAGAATAATTTTTGTGGAAATTTATAAAATTGTTTTGATATTTTTATAGAATTTTATAAATAAAATGGTATAAACTTGAATTATTTATTAAATATATTAAATAAATAAATTTTTGAAAACTAAAAATTGTATGTTAAACTTTTTCACTAGATTAACATAAAATAATTTTTGTAGAATTTATAAAAGAATTTTAGTATTTAAAAATGAATTTTAAAATATAAGTAATTATATATATATATATATATATATATATATATATATATATATATAAAGCTTGATTGTTTAAAAAAAATACATTGGTGATGCTGGGGGTCGAACTCGCGTGGGCTGGTTCAAAGGCACCAGACACAACGACTTGATCTAGATCAGTGGTTGTGTTTGGTTTCTGTTTGTTTAAATTATAACACCATGTACTGAAGTGTTCTTCCCCAATTATAATGAATCGAACCCTAGCTTTTCAATTGAATGATTCACACAACAATAACCCAATTAATCAGAGGGTTATTGTTGTGTGAATGCCGAATAACAAAACCCATAAAAAAGATTGGACTTACAAACACGAATTCGTGCAAATCGTTTAGTCAAAGCAGAAAGTCAACACGAACTTAAAAACTTCAAATGATGAATTAGGAACAGAAATTGAGGATTGAGGGAGTGTTATCGGCGAGTTGGGATGGATTGGTGATGTCCAATTTATAGTGTAAGGGTTTGGTTCGTCGAATTGGTAAGTTGACTCACCATAGATGAAAATGTGATTGATTGGCTTGAATTTAGGATGTAATTGATGATAATTACTTGTGTAATTGATGCATAATGAACGTGATTAGGCCTTCATGAAGCAATTTGATGAGTTATTTCCAAATGTGATTCAATCAAAAGTCAAGAAAGGATCTTGACTTTGTTCGGCTCCTGCACAA
Source organism: Ambrosia trifida (assembly GCA_028751855.1). NCBI lineage: Eukaryota > Viridiplantae > Streptophyta > Magnoliopsida > Asterales > Asteraceae > Ambrosia > Ambrosia trifida. The sequence goes on along the minus strand of CM054128.1, from coordinate 54,121,718 downwards.
CGCTGATAAGAAGAAGCAGACCAGAACCCATGTTGTTTTAAATAATTAATAGGTTGGTATAGAAACAAGAGATTGGTGTGGCTCAGTTGGTTACGTGGGTGTGTTGTGTCTCGTTGGCTCCGGTTCGAACCCCAGCAGGAACAACCCTTTTTTTTAAAACAGCGAAGGGGGGGGGGGGGGGGGAAAGGCTAGTGGGCCGGGTTTCAATTTCTGGGTTGGGCTTGACTTGGTTTTGGGCCGGGTTTTGTGGGCTTGTCTGGGTGGGCCAACAGATTGATTGGGTTAAATGGCAAAACCAACTAATTAGATTATGTATCTTCATTATTATTATTATATATACATTTCTATATATATATATATATATATATATATATATATATATATAGGTTGTGTGTTAGGCATATTTGTATAAAAATTTAGGGAAAAATTTTGTGATGTTACAGTCTCCCCTACTTTTGGAAACTTCGTCCCGAAGTTTATTGAAAACACAGGGTTGAAGGTGATTGGATAAAAATAAAAATAGTTGTGATTTGGGTTATAGCATGACATGAATAGAATAAACTGTTTCGTGTTTTGTGTGGGTTGATGAACTACCAGACAACTAGAGTTTATAACCTTGATGGAATTTCACACTACCTTAATGTACCTGTAAATTCATGATTACGTTCCGAACCGCAATCACCAATTTACCTTACATTAAAGTTTTGCGTCCTTCTATGACTCCACCGATTGTTGAGCAGGTTCGATAGCCTCCACCAGTCGTGGAGTAGGTTGTAGGGCCTCTCCCGACTGTTGAAAAGGCATAATGACCTCTACCAATCGTTGAGTAGGTTTGATAGCCTCCACCAGTCGTGGAGCAGGTTGTAGGGCCTCTCCCGACTGTTTAAAAGGCATGATGACATTTATTATACACATAGATTGCAAATTGATAACATGTTTATGCAAGCAAGTTTATAAGTATAACAAGCACAGCATATGAGTTGTAGTTGTATAGATTTAGTTCACATTCAAACAATCATGCATACACCATGTAAACAACTCTCAGACAAAAATATCAATACTAGAATTTATTACTTGGATCAAATAGCGTCAATACACAGAATAAAAGCAACAATTAGTCAAATGATGAGACTTGCTGTTAGGTAGCTGGAGGGTCTTGATCTCTGTTTAGTTTAGGGCATCGGTTACGGAAGTGATTTGGGTCTCCACATTCATAGCATTGACCATAGTTGTATCGATTAGGATTAGCAGCCTGAGCAGGGTTGGTGGGTTGGTTGGCATTAGGATTTGGGGTCTCGCGACATGTATTGACTAGATGTCCATACTTACCACAATTGGTGCACAAGCGACATGCTGAAGCAGTGGGATGATGTCGGTTGCATGTGTTACACAATGGATAGTTTCCTATATAGGGTTTCTTGTTAGAAGCTTGTGTAGCGAGGTTGACATCAGGATCCCTGGCCTTACGCTTCTGATTCTCAGTAGTTACCGCGGCTACAATACTTGTTTTCCCGCTTTTCCGAACTAAGGTACCGTTCTTTACGTGATTATCAGTTAAGGTAGCTGCTAAACGCTTGGCCTCTTCAAGGGTAGCAGGGTTCCTTCCCCGTACCGTGTCCTGAATCTGCATGGGCAAACCACCAATATACTTCTCGATGGCTACAGGTAGCGGAGTGACCTTATGAGGCAATAACAGACTGAGCTCATGGAAGCGGGTATTATAAGCAAGGTTTTCCCCACTATCCTGAGCAAGGGTGTGGATCTCGTCCTCTAATTTCTTGACCTCGTTACGTGGGCAAAATTCATCTTTCATTATCTCCTTGACTTGATCCCACGTCATAGTAAGTGCAACTTCAGCTCCTCGGGTGCGCTTTTCCTCATTCCACCAAGTGAGTGCTCGTTTGTGAAGAACACTCATAGCATAACGGACCTTAAAGTTATCGGGACACTCACTGTTAATGAAGGTATTTTCAATACCCTCGAACCATTGTAGGAGACCAGTAGCTCCTTCATCTCCACTGAACTTAGGGGGATTACAGGTATTAAAGTGTTTGAGAGTGCAGGCTGGGAGGCCATTCCCGTTTCCATTCCCGTTCCCATTGTGGTTTCCATTGCCGTTTCCGTTTCCATTACCGTTTCCGTTGCCGTTCATCTGGATGACTTGAGCCAGTAAGTTAGGAACAAGAGTTGCTATTTGTTGCGCTATTTGTTGGGAAATGATCGCAGCCAGTTGGGCATCAATGCCATTGTTGTTGTTGTTGTTATGGTTGTCGTGGTTGTTATTGTTGCTATTTCCTTCCTCATGATTACCACCATTGTTATTGCGGGTGCTGCGACGTGGAGGCATGATCTGTAGGAGACACAATGAAATGAATGAGGTTATATAAGGAATGTAATCATTTATCCATTAATTAAAACGAATAAACGAAAACTTTGACTTATCAAAGATTCTAGATTCTAATAACATAGTGAAGACATGCTTTAGCCTATAAGTGAACACTCATCCCGAGAATTCCCAGGTAGGCATCCGGGTCCCTCGTCTGATTGGGATATATGCGCAATGCCAACCTAGACAGAAAACTCAGAATACAGGCGTTCACCCTTCCAGATTGCACGTGTTCGTTATTAAAATCTAGAACTTCGACGAGATCTCAAGGTGGTTCAGGCTAAACCTGAGGATTTTGTCCTATTAGTCTAAGAGTAGATCCAATGATGGAGAGCAACCTTCTTGTAAGGATGAAAGCAGGGGTGAGCAGTAGGAGGGAGATAGAGAATAGCAAGTAAAAGAAACAAGTACTGGTTAAATCCTATGGTTATAGACTAGATTATTTTTCTAATAACCTAATTCCCTATAACCATGGCTCTGATACCAATCTGTAACACCCCAACCGATGGCGGAAACATCGGGATGTCACGTATTGATGATTGTTCAGTAGCTCATGGTAAATAATAAGTTTCAATAAATGATTTAAATAAATTACATACAATCGTTCTAAGAATTTGTACATCAAAATGAATAATACAGGCTACGCATCTTCAAGCATTAACTCTAATATTCGAGCATGTTATAACCTGAAACATGTTAAGTTTGAAAATATTTTGGGTCAACAAAAGTTGGTGAGAATACATAGGTTTTGCATATAATTGAAAACAATATGTTGTATAGAAATCATAGTTGAAGTATAATAATGAGTAATGATAGAATATGAGTCCGACATGTAACAATGCCTCTTTTGTACAATCAAACCATGTGTCGACTGAGACCTAACTCGCAAGTTAGTAAAAGTGTAACTGTTATCGATCATCCCTGAATTTATGCGGGGGGATGGGTTTGTCATACCTATAGCGCTATAATCTAAACATGCGGCTTGATAAATGTTAATGATTGTACTGTGTCTTTTTGTTATAGTCAAATGATAGAATGAGTAAATGATAGTGTAGTTGAATCACAAGTTTCAACACTGTAAGAATGAGTAAATGATGGTGTATAAAATGTTTAAACATGTTTCACCTCAAAATGTAAAACAGAAAAGGGGGCTATGTAAACTCACCTTAGCAAAATGTTATGTCTCGTGAAAAATAGAATATTGTGTTGCCCAAACAATGCCAAGTATTACCCTATTATCAAGGTAATAAATATGTCTAAGTCTATCTAGTCTACAATTATATTCTAGGGCTTCGAATTGGGGATAAATGCTCGGTTGTTTAATAAATAAAATGTTTGAATAATAAGAGAAATTTAATAAATAAATAAACAAAAGTCTTTTTATAAAATTTAAATTTAAGATGGTCACAATAATGAGTTTAAAGTATAAAAATAATTTTTATAAAATTATTTTCTTAAAAATAGAATATTAAATCTATTTATTACAAATTGCCAAAATTTAACTTTAATATTTAAAAATACTAAAATTAAAGAATTATTAGGTTAAAAATTATATTTCAGTTCCAAATAATCAGAAATAATTTATATAAAATTTTGGTACAAAAATATTGAAAAATGAATTTATTATGATTTATTTATGATTAAAACTAACAAAAATTGATTATAAATATTAAATAAATGATTTTTTGGAAATAAAAATCATTTCAGAAAAGTTTATTTTTATAAAAACTCAGAATAATTTTTGTGGGAATTTATAAAATTGTTTTGTTATTTTTATAGAATTTTATAAATAAAATGGAATAAACTTGAATTATTTATTAAATATACTAAATAAATAAATTTTTGAAAACTAAAAATTGTATGTTAAACTTTTTCACTAGATTAACATAAAATAATTTTTGTAGAATTTATAAAAGAGTTTTAGTATTTAAAAATGAATTTTAAAATATAAGTAATTATAGATTGTTTAAAAAAAATACATTGGTGATGCTGGGGGTCGAACTCGCGTGGGCTGGTTCAAAGGCACCAGACACAACCACTTGATCTAGATCAGTGGTTGTGTTTGGTTTCTGTTTGTTTAAATTATAACACCATGTACTGAAGTGTTCTTCCCAAATTATAATGAATCGAACCCTAGCTTTTCAATTGAATGATTCACACAACAATAACCCAATTAATCAGAGGGTTATTGTTGTGTGAATGCCGAATAACAAAACCCATCAAAAAGATTGGACTTACAAACACGAATTCGTGCAAATCGTTTAGTCAAAGCAGAAAGTCAACACGAACTTAAAAGCTTCAAATGATGAATTAGGAACAGAAATTGAGGATTGAGGGAGTGTTATCGGCGAGTTGGGATGGATTGGTGATGTCCAATTTATAGTGTAAGGGTTTGGTTCGTCGAATTGGTAAGTTGACTCACCATAGATGAAAATGTGATTGATTGGCTTGAATTTAGGATGTAATTGATGATAATTACTTGTGTAATTGATGCGTAATGAATGTGATTAGGCCTTCACGAAGCAATTTGATGAGTTATTTCCAAATGTGATTCAATCAAAAGTCAAGAAAGGATCTTGACTTTGTTCGGCTCCTTCACAGCGCTGATAAGAAGAAGCAGACCAGAACCCATGTTGTTTTAAATAATTAATAGGTTGGTATAGAAACAAGAGATTGGTGTGGCTCAGTTGGTTACGTGGGTGTGTGGTGTCTCGTTGGCTCCGGTTCAAACCCCAGCAGGAACAACCCTTTTTTTTTTAAAACAGCGAAGGGGGGGGGGGGGGAAGGCTAGTGGGCCGGGTTTCAATTTTTGGGTTGGGCTTGACTTGGTTTTGTGCCGGGTTTTGTGGGCTTGTCTGGGTGGGCCAGCAGATTGATTGGGTTAAATGGCAAAACCAACTAATTAGATTATGTATCTTCATTTTTATTATTATTATTATTATTATTATTATTATTATTATTATTATTATTATTATTATTATTATATATACATTTCTCTCTCTCTCTATATATAGGTTGTGTGTTAGGCATATTTGTATAAAATTATGGATAAAATGTATATAATGAGGGCTTTATGTATAAAAATTTGGGGAAAAATTTTGTGATGTTACAAATCTAGCACGAATGGATGCACCTAAAACTCATTCGACCTGAACGAAAAATGTAACACCCCAACCGATGGCGGAAACATCGGGATGTCACGTATTGATGATTGTTTCAGTATCACATGGTATTCAAGTTTTAATTGAAATTTATTTAACGTAAAATATCCAAAATTGAAAATACATAACAAGTCTTGAATGAAATTCTAATACATCAAAAGCCAAACAAAGCATAAACTTCAAATTTGTCTCCTCATGCTAACTCTCTAGACTTCAAGCATCATTATTTCCTGTTGAGTTGTAAAAATGGGGGGGGGGGGGGTCAACTAGAAGTTGGTGAGAATACATAAGCCATGTCAAGCAATTAAGTTTAAGAATAAAAGTTTAGCAATTCATATGTCTATCGTAAGTTTAAGTCTACATGAATAAACATGAAGTGTAGTATGCACATAATCAAACCTCCGACTAGTTTAGGTCCATCCCGTCATCCACGGTTCACCTTAATATCACATTGGAACGATAACAATCACCCGCGCTCCCCATAAAAGATGGTCAACGAATCTAGGTGGGATTGTCAATCCAATAGATCTATTATTGAGTATCGCCGGCTTGGCCATAGCTAATGATTATGTATGTTGAAGTTTAAGTTTAACTGTAGTTGTCTAAGTCATGAGGCATTAAAGTTTACAACTAGACATGTATGTAGAATTGCTTAAGTATAATGTTGCAAGTATAAAGAATTACATAAACATGGTTACGTAAACTCACCTTAGCAAAGTGTTAAGTCTCGAGAAATAGAGTTTGTGTAGCCCAAAGTTGCCAAGTATTACCCTATGTATAAGGTAATAAATAAGTCTAAGTGTTTCTAGTCTATAAGTATTTTCTAGGGTTTCGAATTTGGGGATAAGTATTTGTTTGATTAATAAATAAATTATTTAATAAATAGGAGAAATTCGATAAATAAATAAACAAAAGTCTTTGTGTAAACTTTAGATTAAAGATGGTCACATTATAAAGTTTTAAGTATGAAAATTATTTTTATAAAATTATTTTCTTAAAAATAGAATATTTAATCTATTTATTTCAATTTGTCAAAATATAACTTTAATATCTAAAAATATTAAAATTAAAGAATTTTTAAATTAAAATTTTTATTTCTGTTCTAAATGGACATAAATAATTTATATAAAATTTTGGTGCAAAAATATTAAAAAATGAATTTATTATGATTTATTTATGATTAAAAATAACAAAAATTGATTAAAAATATTAAATAAATAATTTTTCAGCAATAAAAATCATTTCAGAAATGTTTAATGTCATATAAACTCAGAATAATTTTTGTGGGAATTTATATAATCGTTTTGATATTTTTATAGAATTTTATAATTAAAATAGAATAAACTTGAAATATTTATTATATATATTAAATAAATAATTTTTGGAAAACTAAAAATTGTATAATAAACTTTCCTATTAGTATAACATAAAATAATTTTTGTAGAATTTATAAAAGAGTTTTAGTATTTTAAAACTATTTTTAAAATACTAGTGATTATATATAAATCTAAAAAGAGAAAAAAAAATGTTTTGCTCAAGGTAGGATTCGAACCCGGGTCTGGGACCGGTTCGTGTTTAAAATCACAAGTCTAGACCATCTGGTCTAGACCCTGAGAACGATAAATCTTGGTTTTGAATAATATATATATATATATATATATATGTATATATATATATACAGAAACAGTTATATAATTCCTTTTTAAAATGAAAATAAAAGATTGTGGGATACGGGACTCGAACCCGTGTCCCTTTGTTCATAAACAGACAGACACAACCACTTGATCTAGATCAGTGGTTGTGTTTGTCTTGCCTCTGTTTTAAATAAAAGTACAAAGTCTGTAGAAGTTTCTTCCCCAAAATCGTTCGAACGAACCCTAGGTTAACAATAACCTGATTTAACAAACAATAACCCGATTAAACATAGGGTTATTGTTTGTAGAGGGCTGATGAACAAACCCTAACAAAAATTTAAAACTTACAAAGCTTTAATCGTGATTTAAGAACGGTCAACCCAAAAAGTCAAACGCGAAACAATGAAGCTTGAGAGGTGATTTTTAACAGAAATTGAAGATGAAGAAAGAGTATTCGGCGAGTTTAGAGTGTGATGCAGGGTTCAATTTATAGTGTGGGGTTCGGGTTAAGCGAATTGGTAAGTTGACTTTGGGTTTCAATTATGAACGCGTAATTGGACGCAATTTAGGAAAGTTTTGATGATAATTGGCGTGTTATGGACGTGAATAAGTCAAACGCATCAATCTCAGTTTACCATATTCGAATTGTAACACAATTGGATGGTAATTATGGTTGATTGTTCTTACTGCTAGATTCTAAACATGATATATAATTAAAACGCGCTGAAGAATAAACAAACATGAGGTGTAGATCAACTGGTGGCTGTTTGTGTGTGTAAGTATGAACCGGCCATGGGCTCGGGTTCGAACCCCGGCCCATGCCTTTATTTTTGACAATATTATCAATAATATCTTGATGTTATATGTATATAGTATGGTACAAGGGGTGCAAATGCGTCACGAAATATTTTTTAAAAGGCACAATAATGATAAAAAGTTCGACGTTTTAATAATAATGATCGTAACGTACAAGGAATTTAATGTGAAATGTTACAGTCTCCCCTACTTTTAGGAACTTCGTCCCGAAGTTGGAGTTGGAGAGTCTGGTGGGAAAAGATGTGGGTACTTAGACTTCATCTGGTCCTTGCGTTCCCAAGTGAACTCTGGACCTCGTTTAGATTCCCAACGACCCTTAACGATCGAAATGCGGTTGCGCTTGAGTTTCTTGACTCCAGTATCCACGATCTCGACGGGTTTCTCGACAATGTGCATGGTTTCATCGATCTGCACATCTTCAAGAGGAACATGGAGGTTCTCATCTGCTAAGCATTTCTTGAGATTTGAAACATGAAAGGTTGGGTGAACATTGCTTAACTCAGGTGGAAGATCAAGTTTGTAAGCCACTTTTCCAATCCTGTCAAGAACTTTGAATGGGCCTACGTATTGAGGAGCTAGTTTTCCCTTTCTACCAAAGCGAATTACTCCCTTCCAAGGGGATACCTTAAGAAGTACAAGGTCCCCGACTTGAAATTCCAAAGGCTTATGACGTTTATCAGCATAGCTCTTCTGTCGACTTCTAGCCTTGAGAAGATTATCCTGAATGAGTTGGATTTTATCTGTGGTTTCCTGGATCAGTTCAGGTCCAGTGATCTGGGCTTCACCAACCTCAGTCCAACAGACAGGTGAACGACACTTACGACCATAAAGTGCCTCGAAAGGAGCCATGTTAATGCTGGCTTGATAACTGTTGTTGTATGAAAATTCGACCAAAGGAAGATGAGAATCCCATGCGCCACCAAAATCGATGACACATGCCCTGAGCATATCCTCAAGTGTCTGGATGGTCCGTTCAGTCTGACCATCTGTTTGAGGGTGATAAGCAGTACTCAGGTTCAGCTTGGTACCCAAAGCGTCTTGTAAAGAATCCCAAAAGTGAGAGGTGAAACGACCATCACGATCAGAGATAATGTCCAAAGGTATACCATGGAGACATACGATTTCACTTATGTACATCCTTGCTAACCTTTCCACAGAATATTTCTCACGAATAGGTAAGAAATGGGCTGACTTGGTCAAGCGGTCGACGATTACCCAAATGCTGTCAAAACCTTTAGGTGTACGAGGGAGTTTAGTGATGAAGTCCATTGCTATGCTCTCCCATTTCCATACAGGAATTTCTGGTTGTTCAAGCATGCCAGATGGTCGTTGATGTTCAGCCTTGACCTTTGAACAAGTAAGGCATTTTGCAACGAAAAGAGCGATATCCTTCTTCATACCAGGCCACCAATACGAATAACGAAGATCTTGGTACATCTTGTCAGCTCCAGGATAAATAGAATAACGAGACTTATGAGCCTCGTTCATAAGGAAGGTACGAAGATCATCACGGTCAGGAATCCAAAGTCGATTGAGAAAATAGAGTAAACCATCAGGTTTGGTTTCAAGTTGAGTCTCAGCACCACAAGACATTTCGTCGTACATGTTACCTTGGGTGACTGAGGTATGTTGAGCCTGGAGGACACGATCCTGAAGTTCAGTACGAACTCTCGCACAATGAAGTTTGATGCGCTCTTTACGACTGAGTGCGTCAGCCACAACATTTGCTTTGCCAGGTTGGTAGCGAATCTCGCAATCATAGTCGTTAAGTAACTCAACTCAACGTTGTTGCCTCATGTTAAGATTTTTCTGGTCGAAGACATGTTGGAGACTTTTGTGGTCCGTGAAAACCACACATTTGGTTCCATAAAGATAGTGTCTCCAAATCTTAAGAGCAAAGACGACAGCGCCCAATTCAAGATCATGGGTGGTATAATTCTTTTCGTGGGTCTTGAGCTGTCTAGACGCATAAGCAATAACCTTGCCTCGTTGCATGAGAACACAACCAAGACCTTGGTTTGATGCATCACAATAGACCACGAAGTCATCATTACCATCAGGTAGAGACAGGATAGGAGCTTCACAGAGTTTCAGCTTAAGAGTTTCAAATGCTTCCTCTTACTTTGGTCCCCACTCATAAGGTTTACCCTTGTGAGTTAAGGCAGTGAGAGGAACAACGATCTTGGAGAAGTTGGCAATGAATCGACGATAATAACCAGCCAAACCAAGGAAGGAACGGACTTCTGTTGGAGTTTTAGGAACACTCCAATCTTTAATAGCTTTGATTTTCGCGGGATCAACATGAATTCCGTTCATATCAATGACGTGTCCCAAAAATTGAACTTCCTTAAGCCAAAATTCACATTTCAAGAACTTGGCATACAATTGTTCCTTCTTTAGGAGACCCAAAATTGAGTGAAGATGTTGTTCGTGATCGGATTTTGATTTTGAGTAAATCAAAATGTCGTCGATGAAGACGATCACGAATTTGTCAAGGTAGGGTCTACAAACCCGATTCATTAGATCCATAAACACTGCGGGAGCGTTGGTCAATCCAAACGGCATGACCATGAATTCGTAATGACCATAACGTGTACGAAAGGCTGTCTTGGGAATATCTTCATCGTGGACTCTAAGCAGATGATAACCAGAACGAAGATCAATCTTCGAGAAGTGGGTTGCTCCTTGAAGTTGATCGAAAAGATCGTCAATCCTAGGCAAGGGATAACGATTCTTGATGGTGAGTTTGTTGAGTTCACGATAGTCGATACACATCCTGAGAGATCCATCTTTCTTCTTAACGAACAAAACAGGGGCTCCCCATGGAGAAGAACTGGGGCGAATGAAACCTTTATCAGAAAGTTCCTGTAGTTGACTGGCAAGTTCTTGCATTTCAGAGGGTGCAAGACGATAAGGAGCTTTGGCGACAGGATTTGCACCAGGAACAAGATCGATCCTAAATTCCACTTGTCGAGCAGGAGGCAAACCAGGTAAATCCTCTGGGAAGACTTCAGGATAGTCCCGAATGATTGGGATGTCTTGGATACTTTTGCCCTTGTCTTTCTTTTCTATCACGTTAGCTAAGAAATCCGTATACCCCTTTCGTAAGTATTTTTGAGTAGTAGTACAAGACATGAGCTTAAGCTCACCACAAGGCTTCTCACCATAGATTTTCAAAATATCACCAGATTCGAGAGGAATGCGAATGACTTTCTCAAAGCATAGAATTTCAGCACGATGGGTTGACAACCAATCCATGCCTACTATGACATCAAAACTTCCAAGATGCATAGGAATGAGATCGATAGAGAAAGTATGTTCATCGAGGTTCAACACACAGTTACGAATAATAGAATTGATCGAGATAGACTTCCCATTAGCTACCTCTACCACTAAAGGTTCCTCTAGGTTAGTTTGGGGTAAGTTAAGTAAGGGTTCAAACTTTAGTGATACAAATGACTTATCAGCACCCGAATCAAATAATATGGATGCATAGTGGTTATTAACGAGAAACATACCATTAACCACCTCATTGTTGTCGCGGGCCTGATTAGCATTGAGGTTGTAAGCACGACCTCGAGCACCTTGGTTCTGGTTGCGGTTCTGGTTTTGGTTGAGGTTATGGTTTTGGTTTCCAAGTCTAGGGCAAGCATCCCTATAATGATCCGTGCTTCCACATTCATAGCACTGGCCACGAACAGGCCTACCATTTTGAGCATTAGGAGCTGGATTATTTCTGGCAGGGTTGTTTTGAGTGGCAGGGGCTTGGCAAGCATTGGTATAGTGCCCATACCGCTTGCAGTTATTACATTGGCGGCATCGTCTGTCAGCAAGATGGTGGTATTGACAAGTGTTACAAAGAGGGTGGTTCCCGACATACGGTTTCTTGGCTGGGTTTTGCGCTGCAGGTGGGGTGGTAGCAACCATGTAGTTCCTAGCCTTGTGCTTCCTGTTGGTTGAGGTCTCAGGCTTAACCTCAATAGCGGGCTGAGGAGTGTCTTTTGCAGCAGTCTTCTTGGTGTTCTTGCGAAAGAGAGTACCGTTCTTCACATGATTATCGGTGAGAGTAGCCGCCAGGCGTTTGGCTTCCTCCAAGGTGGCAGGATTCCTTCCCCATACCGTGTCTTGGATTTGCATAGGGAGGCCACCGATATACTTCTCGATGGCTATAGGTAGGGGAGTAACTTTATGGGGCAACAACAAACTGAGCTCGTGAAAGCGGGTATTATAAGCAAGGTTTTCCCCACTATCTTGAGCAAGGGTGTGGCACTCGTCTTCTAGTTTCTTAATCTCGTTGCAGGGACATAACTCATCTTTCATAATCTCTTTGACTTGATCCCAGGTCATAGCAAGTGCAACTTCAGCTCCGCGGGTGCGCTTTTCCTCATTCCACCAAGTGAGTGCTCGTTTGTGAAGAACACTCATGGCATAACGAACCTTAAAGTTATCGGGACACTCACTGTTAATGAAGGTATTCTCAATACCCTCAAACCATTGTAGAAGACCCGTAGCTCCTTCTTCTCCACTGAACTTAGGGGGATTACAGGTATTAAAGTGCTTAAGAGTGCAAGCTGGGAGACCATTCCCGTTTCCATTGTGGTTTCCATTACCGTTTTCGTTTCCGTTTCCATTACCGTTTCCGTTCATCTGGATGACTTGAGCCAGTAAGTTAGGAACCAGAGTTGCGATCTGTTGTGCCATTTATTGAGAGATGATCGCAGCTAGTTGAGCATCAACGCCATTGTTGTTGTTGTTATTGTTGTTGTTGTGGTTAGCGTCGTGGTTATGGTTATGGTTGTCGCCACCTTCCTCATGGTTCTCACCATTGCTATTGCGAGTGCTGCGACGTGGAGGCATGATCTGTAAGAGACACAATAAAATGAATGAGGTTATATAAGGAATGTAATCATTTATTCATTAATTAAAACGAATAAACGAAAACGTTGACTTATCAAAGATTCTAGATTCTAATAACATAGTGAAGACATGCTTTAGCCTATAAGTGAACACTCATCCCGAGAATTCCCAGGTAGGCATCCGGGTCCCTCGTCTGATTGGGATATATGCGCAATGCCAACCTAGACAGAAGACTCAGAATACAGGCGTTCACCCTTCCAGATTGCACGTGTTCGTTATTAAAATCTAGAACTTCGACGAGATCTTAAGGTGGTTCAGGCTAAACCTGAGGATTTTGTCCTATTAATCTAATGGTGGATCAGGATTGCAGCAGACGAATAAGAGCAGTCACTTGTAAGGCTTAGGGTTGTATAAGGTATAGGATAGGGATAAGATTAAGGAAGCAATTAGGGTTACAAGTAAGAGAAGCAAGTACTGTTTTAAAACCCTAAGGTTATAGTTTAGATTATTTTCTAATAACCTAATTCCCTATAACCAAGGCTCTGATACCAATCTGTAACACCCCAACCGATGGCGGAAACATCGGGATGTCACGTATTGATGATTGTTTCAGTAGCACATGGTATTCAAGTTTTAATTGAAATTTATTTAAAGTAAAATATCCAAAATTGAAAATACATAACAAGTCTTGAATGAAATTCTAATACATCAAAAGCCAAACAAAGCATAAACTTCAAATTTGTCTCCTCATGCTAACTCTCTAGACTTCAAGCATCATTATTTCCTGATGAGTTGTAAAAATGGGGCGGTCAACTAGAAGTTGGTGAGAATACATAAGCCATGTCAAGCAATTAAGTTTAAGAATAAAAGTTTAGCAATTCATATGTCTATCGTAAGTTTAAGTCTACATGAATAAACATGAAGTGTAGTATGCACATAATCAAACCTCCGACTAGTTTAGGTCCATCCCGTCATCCACGGTTCACCTTAATATCATGTTGGAATGATAACAATCACCCGCGCTACCCATAAAAGATGGTCAACGAATCTAGGTGGGATTGTCAATCCAATAGATCTATTATTGAGTATCGCCGGCTTGGCCATAGCTAATGATTATGTATGTTGAAGTTTAAGTTTAACCGTAGTTGTCTAAGTCATGAGGCATTAAAGTTTACAACTAGACATGTATGTAGAATTGCTTAAGTATAATGTTGCAAGTATAAAGAATTACATAAACATGGTTACGTAAACTCACCTTAGCAAAGTGTTAAGTCTCGAGAAATAGAGTATGTGTAGCCCAAAGTTGCCAAGTATTACCCTATGTATAAGGTAATAAATAAGTCTAAGTGTTTCTAGTCTATAAGTATTTTCTAGGGTTTTGAATTTGGGGATAAGTATTTGTTTGATTAATAAATAAATTATTTAATAAATAGGAGAAATTCGATAAATAAATAAACAAAAGTCTTTGTGTAAACTTTAGATTAAAGATGGTCACATTATAAAGTTTTAAGTATGAAAATAATTTTAATAAAATCCATTAATTAAAACGAATAAATTATTTAATAAATAGGAGAAATTCGATAAATAAATAAACAAAAGTCTTTATGTATACATTAGATTAAATATGGTCACATTATAAAGTTTTAAGTATGAAAATAATTTTTATAAAATTATTTTCTTAAAAATAGAATATTTAATCTATTTATTTCAATTTGTCAAAATATAACTTTAATATCTAAAAATATTAAAATTAAAGAATTTTTAAATTAAAATTTTTATTTCTGTTCTAAATGGACAGAAATAATTTATATAAAATTTTGGTGCAAAAATATTGAAAAATGAATTTATTATGATTTATTTATGATTAAAAATAGCAAAAATTAATTAAAAATATTAAATATATGACTTTTCAGCAATAAAAATCATTTCAGAAATGTTTAATGTCATATAAACTCAGAATAATTTTTGTGGGAATTTATATAATCGTTTTGATATTTTTATAGAATTTTATAATTAAAATAGAATAAACTTGAAATATTTATTATATATATATTAAATAAATAATTTTTGGAAAACTAAAAATTGTAAAATAAACTTTCCTATTAGTATATCATAAAATAATTTTTGTAGAATGTATAAAGGAGTTTTAGTATTTTAAAACAATTTTTAAAATACTAGTGTTTATATATAAATCTAAAAAGGGAAAAAAATGTTTTGCTCAAGGTAGGATTCGAACCCGGGTCTGGGACCGGTTCGTGTTTAAAATCACAAGTCTAGACCATCTGGTCTAGACCCTGAGAACGATAAATCTTGGTTTTGAATAATATATATATATAGACAAAAGATCAAATACAAACAAAATTATCGTGCGAACATACGAACTGAAGGGAACAAAAAAAAAGTGGCGGTGGCATTTTCGTAAATAATGACCACCACTCTTTGTTTGTATAATTACTCTAGAGTAAAAAAGTGGCGGTGGCATTTTCGTAAATAATGACCACCACTCTTATTGTATAATTACTCTAGTGTATATAATTACTCTAAAGTAATTACCCTAGAGTAATTATATAATTACTCTAGTTATATAACTACGCTATATAATTACTTTAGAGTAATTTTATAATTACGCTAGAGTAATTACGCTAGTTATATAACTAGAGTAATTATATAATTACTCTAGTTATATAAAGTTTCCAATATTTACAGAAATGCCACCGCGTGTTTTTTACTTCAGTTCGTACTGTTCGTACGATAAAGCCTATTTGTACGTGAACTTTACTATATATATATATATATATATATATATATATACAGAAACAGTTATATAATTCCTTTTTAAAATGAAAATAAAAGATTGTGGGATACGGGACTCGAACCCGCGTCCCTTTGTTCACAAACAGACAGACACAACCACTTGATCTAGATCAGTGGTTGTGTTTGTCTTGCCTCTGTTTTAAATAAAAGTACAAAGTCTGCAGAAGTTTCTTCCCCAAAATCGTTCGAACGAACCCTAGGTTAACAATAATCTGATTTAACAAACAATAACCCGATTAAACATAGGGTTATTGTTTGTAGAGGGCCGATGAACAAACCCTAACAAAAATTTAAAACTTACAAAGCTTTAATCGTGATTTAAGAACGGTCAACCTAAAAAGTCAAACGCGAAACAATGAAGCTTGAGAGGTGATTTTTAACAGAAATTGAAGATGAAGAAAGAGTATTCGGCGAGTTTAGAGTGTGATGCAGGGTTCAATTTATAGTGTGGGGTTCGGGTTAAGCGAATTGGTAAGTTGACTTTGGGTTTCAATTATGAACGCGTAATTGGACGCAATTTAGGAAAGTTTTGATGATAATTGGCGTGTTATGGACGCGAATAAGTCAAACGCGTCAATCTCAGTTTACCATATTCGAATTGTAACACAATTGGATGGTAATTATGGTTGATTGTTCTTGCAGTTGACTTTCTAAGTCAACTGCTAGATTCTAAACATGATATATAATTAAAACGCGCTGAAGAATAAACAAACATGAGGTGTAGATCAACTGGTGGCTGTTTGTGTGTGTAAGTATGAACCGGCCATGGGCTCGGGTTCGAACCCCGGCCCATGCCTTTATTTTTGACAATATTATCAATAATATCTTGATGTTATATGTATATAGTATGGTACAAGGGGTGCAAATGCGTCACGAAATATTTTTTAAAAGGCACGATAATGATAAAAAGTTTGACGTTTTAATAATAATGATCGTAACGTACAAGGAATTTAATGCGAAATGTTACAAAAACCCATTCGACCTGTCCAGTGATCATGATCAATTTTTCTCCAAAAGCACTCAATTTTGATCTGATTTTCAAAAATGTTATCAATTATGATTGTAAATCAATAGATTTTCGATCGGATCTATAGGAGAACAACTTTTGTGAAAGAATTTTTGATTTCAATCGTAAAACACCTTCAAATCAATCAAAACCCATGTTTTATCAATGTTCAAAGAAACCAGATGTGATTTTGATGATTTTGACCCGAAATCTTTACAATTCTTATAAATTTGCAGTCGTGTGATCAAGCACAAGCTCTGATACCACTTTGTAGGATCGGTTTATCACAAAGAAACAATATGATCACACAAGTATTGATGTATTAGGTGAGGAAACCCTGATTGTCATGCAAAATGATTAAAACCGTAATCAAAACACGAGAAGATTCATTTTCAACAAGTTTTTATTAACTTTAAAGATCATATAATGTTTCCAGAATCAAGTTAACCAAAACACACACACGAAGGTGTAAATGATCACTATTGGACACACACACAACTGACCTAGACCTCTAATAACCGTCACCAACTACCACCTATTTATAAACAACTTGGTTCGACTTATCGAGAGTTCGAACCAACCTGTTCGACTTTTACATAGTTCGAATCAACTAAATAATCACTAGTTTGACCTTTAAAATCTTCGTTCGACCCTTCGAACTCCCGAACCAAAACATCAGAATACAAATCTACTTCAAACTTTGGCGATTTCTTCAATTGGCAATCTGAAAGCTACAGACACATATATGAAATATTGTCACACCCCGCCTAGGAGGAAACACGGGGTGTAACCACGAAAGGTTTTCAAGCACAAGATATGAGCAAACATTCATATTTATTTATTTATAAAGTACCAAACGTGTTCGATGATAACAAGTTTCACAAGATACAGTTTAAAACCCTTGGCGGGGTCAAAAGTTTTAATGACACGATGTGTGGTGGTTGTGCATGATTGCCCAATCGTAACCCAAGTTCCATCCATGCTTTAGTTACCTGAAAAACATGCATAAAAACTTTGTCAACAAAATTGTTGGTGAGTTCACGGGTTTTGTAAGCCAATGTAAAGTTTAATGAAATCCTTGAATGACCCATCGTTGTCTAGCCAAGAACAACGATGATAAACCATCATGAGTCCATAACCAAACCTCGACGAGTGGCGCCTCGCACAATGCATAACAATACAATGAATCATCATAAAAGAAATGTAAGCACTCTCATATCGTATAAACCGGTTAGAGCGACTAACCGAGAGTGGGGGTGTCAACCCAATAGATCTATTCAAGCGTTTCTAGGCTATATCCATAGCTAATGGTTATGATAAACTAATAAACGAGGGCTTTGTTGAGTACTCTAAACATATCGTGTCATGTACACCGGTCGGCTAGGATTTCATTCTAAAACTAGTAACAATGCATGCTTTTCCCCAAAATAGAAAACAGTAAAAAGGGGCCGTGAGAACTCACCTCAAGTCCGCATGTAGTCTAGCAAGAATGTATGTCCGAAATTAGGTATCTCGAACTATACGTCCTATATACATACATGGTACCTTAGATTCATGTAAGAATAATCCATGGTACTCGTGGTTCACCCAATCTTTAGTGGTATAATCGTTTAGACTTTCTTGGTGACATCTTAGTTGCTCGAAAATAGTATTCTTTGTATGAAAATAGGTTCAAGTTTCTAACACATGTTCAACAATATGAAATATATGTTCTTTACTTTTGAAAACGTGTTATATTATGTTTAAATACACATGTTTCTAGTTATGTATGCTCAAAACCTCCCATAGGTGTGTACTCGTGTATGTATATACACGCATATATGCATCTATGTATATGTATTTCATTTCATGACCATAGATGTCCACATTTAAGAGGTGTACACTTATACACACATACCCATATATGTATGTACTTGAGCCTTTTCTTTTCGTTTTATTTGTTTCCCGCACCCGAATGTTATCCACTAGTTAACCATGTAGAGTCTATATCCCATGTTTTTCTTATTTAACCCACCATTTCACCACTTAACCAAATTTAGCCTTTTTTTTACTTTAAATCTTTTGTGTTGAAACTCGGTTTAGGTTATTGTTTGACTCGTTTTATGTTATAGTTCATGTTCGGGCATTTAGATCCCGTGTTTTGTGTATATTCGCGTTATAGTTATCTATACTATATTATAATGCATGAGTGAGGGGTAGTTTAAGATACCCAAAAGTTAAGAACTTTATTTTCATTAACAACCTTAAAATGTGGGTAAAATAGTCATTCAAACGCTTTTACACTTTAGTACCTTATTTTAGTTACTTTAATTCTCTTATGTTTAGTTAGTGGTTACACTTTTCTCTCATCCCCTACAAAATTATAATTTTTTTATTTAATCCTATCATAACTTTTAAACTATTATGTTTTATAAACATTCGAAAATACCGTGCAACATGCTATTTTTGTTGTTGTTTTGATGTTTGTCTTATTCAATATTGACGTGTGGATTGAAATATACAATAAAGAAATGCGTTATGTACAAGTGATTATTGCATTGGATGCTTAACTAAAATAATATAAAAGAAACGAATATTTATTAATAAACTGAAAGAATCCAAATTTAACCGACAATGAAATGCTTTGAGCTAAAACTTTAAAAATATGTAAATAATTTAGACGCAATTAAAGAACTTAGGCATGTTTATTGTTAATATGGATGTTGAATTATAACACCATTTCATGACCAAGTAAAACTCAAAATTGTAAAATTGAAGTTGTAACTAAATACATTCTGCCCAATAATGAAAACTTCACATCAATGATTAATCAAATGCAATGATTCAAAAAAACAAACAGGGCACTCGAAATCTACAAAACAACTCCGGTGATTCTTAAAATATGATAATGTTGACGTTATGGTTCATTCTTGCTTTGGCCAACAAATAATTTGTTACATGGTAACAATACTACAATATAATCATGGGCTTTAAGAATGCTTTATCACATTTGCTACCGATAGCTTTAATTAATGCAGTACCCCATTTAAATAATCAACATTAGCAGTATGTGCATATGTATATGGCTATGCATGCATATATTAATAGGTATACACATAAATATAATTAACTAAAAGAAATCATCATTAAACTTTTAAATATAAATAATTAGCTAAATATATAAAACTTTAAAGTAGTTAAGTTTAAAAAATGTAAAGATGCAAATTAGATATTAATTGTAGGTAATTTTTTTTAAAAACATCGGCTGCATCAATTCAGCAAAAAACACATAATACGTATTATATATCCATGTGATATTAACATCTATATTAATAACAAGAAAACTCCTTAATTTAAAGGGGTTCTTTTTAACAAGTTTAAAAAAAATAAAAGACAAAAGCACTGAATTCGGTATTCACATAAAACATAATAATTTTTTAAACTTTGGTCAAAGATAAAAAAATTCCTAATTTAAAGGGGTGTGAAAATCAAGAGTTTTAAAATTTAAACTATATACTAACCTACTAAAGTTTATCCTATAAATACATAATAATGCACACCTATTTCGCTTGCTAAAATAATTAGGCATGGATCTAAATTTGAATCAAATGTTGAAGTTTCTAAGGTTGGTTCTTTGGTAGTTTGGATGGTTTTCATTCATCTCATTTTACTAATCATACCTTTTTATACATATCTTGGTCATTTAAATGTTAGCGTATTCATTTTGCATATTCATTTAGATGAAAATATACATAAATGAACAAATCAATAGCCATACAAGCGTCTAAGGTTGTATTCATTAATGTTTACTTTTTAATATTAATATGGTTGTTATTTTATGTGGTATATTGTATGTGTTATATTGCAGGATAATGATTATAATAGTGTTGAGACTATTTGCAATGGTGCAATTTTTACTCCATATACATCAATGTGAATTTAGTTAAGTCGTAATATCAACATTTATTTCATCTTCTATTAACTTGTGTATTAAATATTTTTAATTTTTTAAGGGTCGGATGCGTGAAATTTAATAGGAAGAGATCCAAGAGGATCTCTAAATGGAAATGGAGTCAAGTTATTGATCTAGGCAGTTCTGATGAAAATGACAAAGAAGACGTATTTGATGATACTACAGATTCAAGCATTAAACTGAAAACTCCATTTAAGATACTATGTGTGTCAATTCAGAAGCGCAACAGATACTTGTAATGACCATACCTTGTCCTAAGGGTAGGCTTCCTGTCTCGCCTTCAACTAATGATATCCAGACCTTAAGTCTATCTTTGACTTATAGAAGTAACTTGCACTTTGTGACTGATCAAACATATTATCCATCCTTGGTAGTGGGTATCGATTCTTTATTTTGATCTTGTTTAGATCTCTATAATTAATCCACATTCTCACTTATCTATCTTTCTTTTAACAGAGAATAGGTGGTCCCCATGGCGATGTGCTAGGACGTATAAACCCTTTGTCCAATAATTCTTGTAATTGGTTTCTCAACTCTTTCATCTCAGTCAGGGCGAGGCGATATGGGGCTTTAGCGATAGGGTTGCTCTAGAATCAATTCAGTTCTAAATTCAATTTTCCTAGCAGATGGGAGTCCAGGAAAATCTTTAGGGAATGCTTCAGGAAATTCAGATAGCTTCAGGAAATTCGGATACTACAAGTATCTCTTCGACTTTCATTTCTTCCTTAGTTTCCAAGGCATACACTAGATAGGCCAGATGGCCTTTCTAAATACTCTCAAATGCTTTTAGACTAGTGACAAAACTTATGGGTTTACTACGTTTTCCCCATGAATTATCAAAGATTTCCCCTGAGGGTCTCTATTTCGAATCTGCTTCTTATCACACAATATATGAGCTTGAAACTTGGCTAACCAATCCATTCCTATTACTATGTTGAATTCTCCAAGTTTCATTGCTAACAAGTCCATTGATACCAAGGTATCACTAATCAGGATAATAACATTTCTAATTTCTTCTTCCATCCCCTCTACTAGCTCTACTATAAAGGGTTTATCTAACTTACAGAGAATCTAATTAATCAAAACTCTAAATTGCTCAAATGTACAACTTCTATCTAAACTAGTATCAGCATATAAGATCTTAGGAGGAATGTACCGTTATCATGCCAGGGTTCCTACGACCTCCTCAGTTGGTATGGAAAAAGCTTTCCCTCTTGCTCTATTAAGTCATTCCTTCCATTGTTTCTTAGGGCAATCTTCCTTAAAAAAAACCTATGTCTCTCTCCACATTCAAAACACTTACGGGGCTTTCTATAGTCACAATGGGTGTGTCCAGGGTCTTATAATTTCTACTTACTAACTCATGACATGGATCGAAATGTTATTTTATATTTATCAGACACTGAGGTGGGGTCCACATTGCCTCTTAAAATCTCTATAAGTAGTTCTCCTATTCTTCTGATGATTGTCCCAACTTTGAATGCATGAATAACAAACATAACTCTGTCCAATTCGAGGCAATTTACTTATTTCCAAAATAGTTTCCACTTTACTTAACTATACATGAAATTTGATGCCACCTTTCTTCCTATCGCAAGTATGAGGGTTACAGGAACTGAAGGTCTTGTGATTACAATCTGAAGATTTTTGTTTTCTAGGTTTAATTGGTTTAGAATCATCTGCATTCTCTTCCTCTCAAGGCTCTTCCTGTGATGTTGGTATATATAAGGTGTTCCCATCGGTTTAGACCGATCATCCTGTACTCTGTCGTTTTTGTCTTTGTATGTTAGGGAGGATTTCGCAATTCGGATGACTATTCGATTGATCAAGTTATCGCCTAATTTTACTAGTTTGGCATGAACAGCGGGGTCAACAGGTAGGCAAGGATAACAATTACTATTAATAGATGGTTTAGTCAACATTTTTTAGGTTTTCAAGAAAATACTACTTTAGTGTTTTACTCATATACAAGCAACTACAATAACTACTTCATGTAATATACATAGTGCAACACGTTTTTAATTATAGCACATAGACACACAAGTTTATTGCCCTCAATGGTTCCGTGACACCTGATGTCAATCTAGCACCCTCACCGGGTCCATGACACCTTAAGTCAATCTGGCATCCTCACCGGGTCCATGAATTCTATTATGTCAATCTGGCACCCTCACAGGGCTTCAATGCCAACTTATTCTTGCTGAGGGATCTTATTTATGACTTCTACATTTAATAATGTCCAATTTTCAGCTTTTATCTTAGTTAACCCGGGTGGCTCTTGTCCTCTAAGTCTCAATCAATAATCCTACTATCTCTCGAGGAGTACTAAACTTAGAGAATCATTAGGGTTTATATACTACAATTGTCACCATCTTTATTTCTAAACAACTCTACATCCTCAGTAGGTTCACATTCAAACTCAATGATCACTCTTATCTCAAAAGGTTATTTATATCATACTTACATATAAAAATCAGGTCCTTTATCTACCAGGTATTCTTATCTGCAATAACTTATGTCAACATATAGATTTCCTAAGGCAGGCCTAATCTCGAAGGTTGAAGCCTAGGTATTCCTACCAAATACCTAATTCGCTAATACCTTTGGCTCTGATACCAACGGTGACGCCCACACCCAGATAAGGATGCACCATACACAATTGATACCAACTTACGAAGGAAATACTTATTTTATTAATATAAACGGTAGGGTACAAAGGTTGGAAACTTAAAAAGTACAAAGCTTGATCAACTATTCTTAGTCGGAGATATACTTTCCCATTAAATCATACGAACTAGCACATCCTATTCCACCGGTCATATAGCTTTGAGTTAAACATGCCCAAGAACTAGTCATCACTACCTGTGACACATGCTTAAAATGACGTCAGACAATGCTGGTGAGTTCATGAATATACACAATTTACAAAACACATTCATTTATCATTCATGACTTGTACCCGCCCATGTCATTATAACCTTTACGCCACGCTGGCACCCACGCATGGGCCCTGTGACGGTGTCACCCCTGTGACTTCCAACATCATACAGTCAATGCCAATTACACACAAGTGTAATACCGACAAATCCTGCTGTAGCAGCACGTATAAGGGACCACAGATATCATGTGTATGTGTGATTAGATTATATACATGCGTACAACAGTCATGAGTGTAATATTAACAATTACTAGTTTGGACAAGCATGCTCACATTTGAAAACATTCATAGAACTCACGTAGAAGTAATTGACACACTGTGTGTATGTCTTAAAACATGTATTCATGGCACATCATACACAGATGCACACCACGTGCACCTTTAGATTGTCTAGTAAATATTTATTATATTATTTAATATATTTATTTTATCTCAAAGCTTATCTTTATATATATATATATACGTATATAATATTTTATAAAGGCATGAATACAGTGTTGAAACGAATTCTCTACATTTTGATATAAGTTTAATTAAAATAGAGTAGGGTCAAATATAATATCTTTTGTTAATCTAACTAAACGGTCTCTTATAATACTATTGGCTCGACTAGATTCTTATATATCAAATAATCATACTATTCACGCCTATATCATATAATACACACGGCATAAATTTCACAAACATTTCTATTTTATTTGATCACAAAATGAGGTGTTACAACGGTAGTCTATGCACATCCAGAAGGATCCATCCTTCTTCTTCATGAACAACACAGGTGCGCCCCACAGGGAGAAACTCGGGCAAATAAAACCCTTGTCCATCAACTGGCTCGAAAGCTCCTGCATCTCTCATGGCGTTAGGCGATAGGGAGAATGGGTGATAGGTGCAGATCAAGTTGCTAAGTCAATACGGAACTCCACTTGTCTCGGAGGCGGCAGTCCAGGCAGCTCTTCCCAAAAGACTTCGGGAAAATCCCTCACGACAGGGATGTCTTCGATCTTCAACTCCTTCGACTTCTTCTCCGTCACGTTTGCTAGAAACGCACAATAGCCCTTGTGAAGGCACTTCTTAGCTTTCATGCAAAATATAATCCGTACCGTGGCTCGGCTGTTCTCTCCTTTGACCGAGAGAACTTCACCACTGGGAAGGGGAATACGGACAATCTTTTCTCGACAAACGATCTCCGCATGGTTCTTCGACAACCAATCCATGCCAACTACCACATCGAAAATACCCAACTCGATTGGTAGTAAGTCGATAGGAAACTCATGATTTCTTTAGTTTAGGGTACATCCTTCAATGACTTCTTCCAACTCGATAACCTTACCGTTGGCCAATTCTATAGAGTAACGTGTTCCCAACTTACTAGATCCTACCCCAAGGGTCTTTCTAAAGTTGGTCGACACAAAACTTAAATCGGCACCGGTATCGAAAAGTACGGAAGTATAAGTGTTGTTAACGAGGAATGTACCGGTAACAAGGTTGGGATCCTCACGAGCTTCGCCATCTCCGATCACAAAAGCTCTACCGCGAGCTTGCTTCCGCAACTTCGGGCAATCCTTCTTGAAGTGATCCGCAACACCACACTCAAAGCATCCCGGTTTGCCGACAAGGTTACCAGTAGCCTTAGAACGGCAGCGGGAAGTCTGATGCCCAATCTTCTTGCAGAAATCACAGCGAATGCTATCACATGACCCGACATGATGATAGTTACATTTGTTGCAAAGTGGGTGCGGTCCACTATACTTCTTGCAGGGTTCAGCCGCAACAGTAGTAGTTGCAACAAATGCGTGGGTAGTCTCTTGTTTCTTGTCAGATCGATTTCCACCATTTTTACCCTTCGTGGTATCCGACCACTTTCTTTTGTCACCCGCGGTTCCTCTTTTTTCAACCTCATTCTTAAGCAATGCGCCCATACACATTGTGTCATCCGTAAGACTATGAGCGAGGGTGACGGCTCCTTGAATGGTGGTGGGTTCAGCAGCAGTTACCATACTGCGAATCTTAGGGGAGAAACCCCATATGTACCTTTCAACCCAATTGTATTCCGGAGTAACCATGTGGGGTACCAGACGTGACAACTCATGAAAACGAGTAGTGTAGGCGGCGACCTCCGCTCCAGACATAGTCAGATTCCAGAACTCTGACTCAAGCTTTTGCAACTCGCTACGGGGGCAGTACTTCTCCATCAACATGGACTTCAAATCGCTCCACGAGAGACCATACGCGACATCTCTACCCAGAGTCTGAACTTGCAGATTCCACCAAGTCAACACCTCATCCTGGAAGGTGCAGGTAGAGTACTTGACTCTCTGGTTCTCAACGCAACCGCTGATATCCATAACTGATTCCATTTTCTCGATCTAACGACAAATACCGATCGATCCTTCCGTCCCACAGAAACTCTATGGTTTACAAGCCATGAAAGTCTTGTAGGAACATCCATGAACCATGTTCTCACCATCTGTGTCATAGATAATGAAACATCATCAACAACAGTAGTGATTACAAGGCCATAGGGAGCATAGCGAAGAGCTCAGATTGTATCTGACAAACTTGCCACTGAAAAAGACAGAAAGGCAAAGAGAGCTGAAGTCATAGATAAATTGGTAGCCAATGGATTTGGTTCAAAAGCCTCTGTGTAAAAATGGAGAGCAGATACATTATTTGACACATACAAAAGATTCAAGGCTAATAAGGATGCAAATCTAGAGAAGTACAAAACTTTTGGTGTAAAACAATCAACAACAAAGCCTGCTATAGAAAAGAAGCAAGAGGAGATCATAAAGACTAATTTCAAGATGGTATTGCTTGAAGGCAATACAGTAGTTCAAGGAGACTTTGTGATTGAAGAGAAGCCTCTGCTGACACAATTCAGGGATCCTTCAACATTTGCTTACCAAATATAACAAACAATAACAGGTAAAAAGCACACTAAGGTAATCACTGAACATCATCTACCTACTTTTGATATACCTAATGTGGTGCAAGCTGAAGAAAGAAGAGAATCCCACCTGAGGGTCACTGAAGTAGAAAACATTCCTCACTCAGGATCATCCCAGGAGACTAGCTTGGTCCCCTACACTTTAAACTTTGACCAATCTAAAGTGAACATAGTGAAATGGTCATTTACTGATTCAAACTCAGTATTGATCACAAGAAGAGATCATTCAAGCAAGGTCTTAAAGTCTATGAAATAACCGAAGAATCTGTCTACAAAAGACCTCTCACAATCCAACATCTTGAACCTGAACAAGGATCTCCCACTGATGAACAACTGCAACAACTCAAGACTTCCATGTTCAGAGAAATCTGGAAGATGCTTGATGTCAGGAAAAGAGAATAAAGGATTAGATAAGGTTTTGGCTTCATCAATCCAGGGGGAGATTGTAAGGACAAAAAGGATTGAAGAAACCTCTTTTGCTAACCTTAGTCTAATTCCTATTTCTGCCAAAATATACTAAGTATAGAACTACTGAAGAAGAAGACTGAAAGTACTGAAGAAGAATTCATCAAGTGCTGAAGAGTAAAAGACCAGAAGTTCTGAAGTCAAACCAGACAAGTCAACTGAAGAACTATTGAAGACAAACTACTCATCAGTAGTTTGTCACTCATCAGCAGCTGTAATGGAATCTTTTAACCGCCCTTATGTTTCAGTAGTTTAGTATAATAACATTACTTTATGCTTTTGTTAAACTCTTTGTACAAGTTCCAAGACTACAGCCTGTTGTAGGATTGCTTTTGTATCAAGTTGCATGTATTTGCTGGTCTATAAATAGATGTGTTGATCCCACTATTTTAGACATCGATTTTATTAAACTGAAATCCTTCAAAGGCTTTAATTGAAATACCATTTCACATCTGAGAATCTCTTTCCATACTTATTGTTATATGCATTCAATTGTTTAGATTCTCATTAACTGTCTTTAGTTCATTATATCCAGGGGGAGTAATAACTCCTATTGAAAGTGAAACTTTTAACTTGAACACTTCACTTATTCCGCTGTGCAAACTGCTTTGATAAACTTACAACACATAAGTGTTCATGAATAATAGTTGTTAAAAAGCAAACTGATCCAACAATTGGTATCAGAGCACTGGTTTATTTATTCAAATATCAATATAACAAATTGAGAATCAGACACAGGCTCTTATTGATATTCAATAAAGGATAAAAGTTCACTTTTTCAAAACATCCATCACTTTGAGAGAAACTTAACAAATCAATACTCTAAAAAATGGATCCTCATAATACTGGATCTGCCAATAAGCCTGCTATGCTTGTTCGTTCTGAATATAACATATGGCAAAAAAGGCTAGCACATACTCTGTCTCAGACCAACACTGGTTGTTGGAGATCTGTTATGTATGGATGCCATAAACCAGTAAATATAAATCTTGAAACTAAAGTTGAAATACCAAAAGACCCAAAAGACTACACAGATGAAGATTTTCTTAAACTTGAGCTTGATGCCAAGGCTTTCTCTATGTTGGAAATGGCGCTCCCAAATGAAATCTACTTTGTACTTTTACATTGTGAAAATGCCAAAGAGGTTTGGGACTGCCTAAAAGAATAGTTTGGAGGAACTGAAGAGGTGATTGCCAACACCAAAGAAATCCTTGCTCAGCAATATGAAACATTTACTCACATTAATAGGGAAACTTTGAAACAACAATTTGAAAGATTCTCCTCATTAATCTTCGAGTTGAAATTAAATGGCCAGACCTGCACAAATGTATCTATGCTTCCTAGATTTTTAAGGTCACTACCAGAAAAATGGGAAAATTACTCTATAGTTATCAGATCTACACCAGATTTTAAGTCCCTCACTCTTACAAAATTACATGGGAGATTGTTAACTTTTGAAAGAGAAATATATCAAAAGCAAAAGTTGCAAAATTCTCGCAAAACAGTTGATGACTATGTACCAGGTAGTACAACACTTTTAGGACAAGACTCACCTTCTTGTTCAAATAATTTTGGATCTTTTGACCACATTGACATAACTGTTGGGATCTCATCAGAAAGATCATATCCAGTTTATGACAATGACGAAAATAGTCAAACTGCTGATAACGTGTGTTTTATAATGGATGACTTAAAAAAATTCAGCAGTGATGACTTGGAAGAAATGGACATTTTACACCAACTGGCCATGTTAAGTATAAAAACTAATAAATTTTACAAAAGGTCAGGAAGGAAATTTCCAGGACTGAACAACTCAACAAAAGTTGGTTTTGACAAATCTAAACTTATATGTCACAACTGTAAAAAGTTGGGACACTTTGCTAGAGAATGTAGAAGCTCTGGCTTTAACCAACCACAGTCTGGAAATCAGTTTAACCCTAGTTATAATAGGAATAATGGAACACAGGGAACTGCACATTTTGTACATGCACAAGCTCCACAAATCCAATATGTGCCACAAATACAATATGTTCAAATTCCTGCTCAACAAATGCAGATCCAACAACAAATGCCTTCCATTCCAGCTGCTCAACAACCTCCACAAACTCAACAACCCTCTCAACAAAGTCTTTTTACTACAGGGTATGTTGACTGGAGCAGTCTTCCTTTTGACACATCTGAATGCAATCCTGATGCAGACAATAAAATGTTTGACATCAACTGTGGAGAACCTGAAAATGGCAGAAAGAATTTTGCCTTGATGGCATTAGAGGGTTGCACCTCTAAATATGCCTTATCTCAGGTATCAAAAGAATCTTTGACAAAACTTTGTTCAACTTCCTGCAAAGAATCTTTTTCTCTCATAAGAGAGACCAGTGTGCATCTACAAGGCAAAGCCAATGACTCTTAAAGAAAATATACTCAAATGAAATGTGATTTAGAAAGAAAACTTGCTTCAAAATCAAAGGAAAATTCTAAATTGGCAAATAATGTTATTGAAACCTAAGCACAAATTAAAATCATGATAGAAGACCTAGGAAATGTCAGAAAAGAGGTGTCTCCTTTTATAGTATCTAGACACCACACTTTCTCAGCCCATCCTCTACCCTTGACGGGGCCTGGCCCAGGTAGAGGTGTCTCCAAGAATCCGGCCCAAGTCCTCAAGCCCATTTGGTGCAAGTGGGTTTTGGTAAAAAGGAGAAAGTAAAATGCTAAGGGGGGGATGTTACCGTCCTGATGATTGTACACGTGGCGCCCGCCTATTGATAGACCGAGGGCGGTGGATAATCATACTTTTTCTTGGACCTCAAGACAGGTTGAGAAAGCCTGCTGTCAGGAAGATGTCTTGGCTGTAAGGTTGCCACGTCATCGTCCTTTCTGTGTGCCAGACTGAGAGCAGTCTCTGATTGGAGTGAAACTCTGACGGGTAGCCTGTTGCGTCAGAGATATTTGTCCGAGGCAGGGGTGTGTCCCTAGATTGCCCCAAAAAGGCATCTTCCAGTTGTGTTGGCGAAGCTTTCCTTTGGCTTGTTGGGGAAGCTTCGAAACGTATTGGGTTCGCTGACGTAGAACGGGCGGACGAGCTTGCGCCTGGCATCGATAGGACGCTAGGTGTGTTGCCGAACGTAAAACGGGCGGGTAGGACTTATGTCTGGCGTCTGTTGGATGCCAGGTGTATCGCCGACGCAGAACGGGCGGGTGGATGCCAGACGTTCCGCTGACGTAAAACGGGCGGATGGACGCTAGACAATCCGCTGACGTAAAATGGGCGGATGGACGCCAGGCGATGCCGGTTCTAGTTGAGCGATGATATGGTATTTGTAATGTTTTGGTACCATATCCCTTCAAGTCCCCCCAGTCCAGTGCTTTCATGCACTTTTGGTAGGGGAGTGCTGGACTTGATTTCACAAGTGCGCTTTGAGTTACATCCAGTCGTCACTAGGTTTTCATGTAACAAAGTGGACGTGTGTTTTTTGTATTGACCTTCGTCAACTGGTGCGCGCACAGTGATCAAGCTGCGGGCGTATGATGGAATGAGCGTTTATTGCGAGACCTATGATTCGGTCCGGGCAGGATGAAGAAAGTTATTTTTTCACCTGTGAAGCTTTGAAGCAGAGAGTTACCTGAAGAGCTTGGAGCTGATGAGAGATAGCTCGTCTTGTGTAAAGCTTGAAGAAGATGAGTGGTTCCCCTGGTTCTTGCTACAAGTTGTTGTCTACTTTGTGATTTTGATAGTTATGTTCATAGGACTGGTGAAAGACTCATTTGGTGGGTTTAGGCTGGCTTGATCAGTATGTTGAAAGCCACTTGTTTGGCGGAAGGAAGTTCTTGGTTGTTTCCTTTCTGCGTATTGTCATGGGGCCTGGGTAGGCGTCGGGCCTAAGTGCGCGTTCAGATTTGAAAAAAATTTCAAATTTTCTGGTCTGGTGCGCAGGCGTGGAGCCTAGAGGGGCGTCGTGCCTGTTTGTGCGCTGAGACGTGAAAATTCAAATTTTCAATTTTTTTGGTCTAGGGCGCAGGCGTGGACCTAGAGAGGCGTCGTGCTTGTTTGCGCGCTTAGACGTTGTGAAAATAAAAAATTTCAAATTTTTTGTTCTGGCGCGCAGGCGTGGAGCCTAAAGAGGCGTCGTGCCTGTTTGCGCGCTAAGACGTTGTAAAAATAAAAATTTTCAAATTTTTTGGTCTGCCGCGCAGGCGTGGAGCCTAGAGAGGCGTCGTGCCTATTTGCGCGGTCAGAAGTTGTGAAAAGTTGTTTTTTTGTCCCTGTCTGCGCCTGCATTTACTCCGCAATGAATTTATCTTTTTGAAATTTATGTGAATTCAAGGCGGGAATGTTTTTGAAGGTGAAAAGACGTGGCTGACGGTTGGTACACCTGCCTTGGAGATCGTGTCTGACAGTTACAATGACTGTTGAGTTGGTATTCCGCCACGTGTTGTGCATCTGATGCATGGGGACAGCTGCTGATGATGGATTCAAACGTGGACGTACACGTGTCGAGCATCGGCATCGTTTACCAGCTGGGGTAGAACAACCATCAGGCGTGCGGGCCACGTGCGGCGCGTGAGCCGTTTGGTCACATGGGCTGTCTGACGTGTCTGTCTGCCATTGGACCCCTGCGCGAAAAGCCTGTTTGTGATGATTTCTTATTCTGTCGTTGCATTAAATGCAATGGGTATAAATATGTGCCCTTTATCCTTCTCTCGTTTCATTCTCCTCTTTCGAAGAAGTTTTCCATGTTTTTCTCCGGCGAGTTAGTAGTTTTTCCGATCAGCTGTCGAAGAATAGTTTTCCTGTTGTTACTTCTCTTTTCTTTGTTGAAGATGTCTTCTGAGGATAAGAAGACCGAGTTGGCGATGAAGGATGCCCAAATTTCTTGGTCCAAGGACAAGTTTAGGTCTTTGGTCAAGAAATCTAATATTCTTCGTGAGTGGGAGCCGGAGTTGCCAGAGAAGGGGCAAACTCCGGTTGACTGCCCGGAGGGGAAGATATGCCTGTACGAGGCGTATTTTCAGAAGGGGCTGTTCTGGTTGCCGGTCTCCAGGTTTCTTATCTCCGTCTTGCAGAAGTACGGGGTGCATATCTCTCAGATGAGCCTCTTTGGGGAGATGAGGGTTATGCATTTTGAAGCCACTTGCCGGTCGCTAAGAAGGGAGCCAGAGTTTGAGCACTTCAATGTGTTCTACAAGATTGAAGTGAAGGAGTCCGGCTGGGTGTCCTTTATCGAGATCGAAGAGTGTGAGCCTGATTGTGCCGAAGAGTTCTCCCAAGACTCTTCGTGAGTGGAAGAAGTGTTTTTTCTTCGTGAAGAAGGAGGTCATTCCTGTAGATATGTCGAAGCTGGAGCATTGTGCCAGGAAGAAGGCTCCTTCCTTCGAAGTTATGAAGGATTTCCAGGAGGAGGCTTGGTTTCAAGAGCTCTGTGCGCACCCTAGTCGTCTAGATGATTTGGATAGGTTGGATGAGGGTATCCTCCGTCTGTTAGGATTGAGCCGTCTGGGCGTCAGGGAGGGTTATGACATGGCTCCTGTGGGTGATGATGGGCCACTATCTGTTGAAGGTGAGTACTTTGGTTTTGTTATTGCTATTTATTTATTTGTACCTCCTTCGCGTTTGACGCCTATATCTGTTTTGCAGGCGAGTTGCTGTTTGAGATTTTTACCGCTCGCGGTACAAAGACTACCTATGTGGCGGTACCCGGGGGGGTTGTCCAAGTTGGAGCTAAAGGTGGAGAATTTTCTGTTCCCCGCGCCGATGGAAGGTGCGCCTTCTAACCTTGAAGTCGGTTTTCTGATTAATCTTGAGCCGCTGTCCGTGCGTACGGCGGCTGGGATTGACTATGTATTTTTATCCGATGATGAGTCGAGTGGGTCATCGTCCGGTTTAATTCACCGTGCGCGTCGCTATGCCGGTGGCGGTGGATCCAGTGTGTCTGCAGCTGCGGCACAAGGTGGTGGAATGACTGGTGAGACTGAAGGGGTGACCACTGAGAGTAAGTGTTCTGACCATTGTTTTCTTTGCATTTTTTTGTGTCGTGGAGGCTGAGCTTTGTTTGTCTTCTTTGTAGGTCACAAGCGTAAACAGCCGGAGGTGGTTGAGGAAGACGTACCTCAAGGCCCGTCTCCTAAGCAAGCGGCTACAGGTAGCGGTGATGTCAATCCTCCACAAGGTTTGGAGCTTGATCCCCCGCCCGAGCGTGAGCCCTTCTATAAAAAGGCTCTGAGAAAAATGAGCAGTAAGTGATTTTTGTAATATATTTCTGGTCGATTTCATCAACTCTTTAATGCATCCTTCTTATTTTCTTGTAGGTTCTGTTCCTCCGTCTATGAAGCAATTTCAAGAGGAGAGAAAGAAGAAGCTGGAAGAGGAGAGGGCCCGAGCTGAGGCTGCGCGTCAGTTGGAGTTAACGCACAAACAGGAGGAGGAGAAGCGTGCTGCTGAGGCTGCTTTGAAGAAGGAGGAGGATGAGGCCCGAGCCCGTCAGATGGAGGTGGAGTGCAAGCGGGCCGAAGATGCTCGTTTGGCTGCCTTGGCTGATAAGGAGAAGGAAGAGGAGGAGCAGCGCAGGCTGACTTTGTTGAAGCAGCATGAAGATTTGGTGAAGGTGAAGAAGGAGCAGGCCCAAGGGATGGTTACTCAGGGTGGTGATGGCTCGCTGACTGAGCCCGCTTTTGTTGATTTAGATGAGAGGGACGTACAAGAAACGTCGCCTCAGGGGGTCGGAATCGATGATCCAAAGCTGAAGAAGGTTGAAGGTGGTGGAGCGTCTTCAAGTGCTCCCACGTTTAAGTTGGATGCTCCGGTTTATACGCCTGGGTGGCGTATAACTGAGATCTGCCGTTTCCTCAACCCTTTCGTGGCTGAGGAATTTGTTAACTACGCGCTTCCGCCTGCGGAGCGCGCTCATCACCGTTCCCAGAATCGGGGTACACTTTTCTCCGAGATGTGTATGAATTTGACACAAACTCTGGGGAATTTGTACGCCCTTCAGCGCGGGGAGGGTGAGTTCTTGGATGAGCATGCGGTGGTTACAGGTGAAGCCGAGCGTCTGGCGCGGGAGAAGGATGTGTACAAAACCGCACGTAAGCGGCTTCTGGAGCAGGTTCGAAAGTTGAAGGCCGACCTGCGCCAGAAGGATGTTGATGCTGCCGAGAAGCAGAAGGCATGGGCCAACTCCACGGCGACTGTTAATACGGAGTTGGAGCATCGCCGTCAGTTGGTGCAGAGGGCTGAGTCTGCATTGGCGGAGCAGAAGAAGGTGGAGGCGGCCCGGGTCAAAGAATTGGAGGAGATGTCCTCCAAATATGCTGATGCTGTGACTGACCTTAAGGCGAAGGATGCCAATGTGGTGAGAATGACCACTCGAGTATCCGAGCTGGAAGGTCAGATTAGTGACCTTATCAAAGAGAAGGAAGCGTGGACTGTTGAAGAGGCAACTTGTTGGCTGAGAAGAGGGCTTCTAAAGAGAAGGCCCTGTGGATGATGCCTGATGGCGTTTCAGCAGTATGTTTTCTCCTTTGATTTGTGTTTGTGTTTAAGTATTTCATGCTCTTACTAACTTGTTTGTTTCTGTTGTAGATCTTCAACCGTTGCTGGAACGAGCCGAAGATGGGGGAGCAAGTGGTGGAGATCGTGCAGGCTGCTCGCGTCGCTGGTTTGCGCGTGGGCTGGTTGGAGGGCTACCTGGCGTCGAAGAATGGGCCCCTGTTGAAGAGGAGCCATTCCAGGATATCAACCCTGAGGACGAGCTGGTAGACCAGCTGAAGAAGTTAGAGCAGATGAAGTTTCCTGTTCTTCAGACGGTTGGCAAGTGCCTGATGGATTCGGATCCCATTGGTCACTTCCGGCAGTGGGTTGAAGAGTCGGATCGACTTGGGCGGGAGAAGGCCCAGAAGGCGTTGGCGGACAAGACCGCAGGGTTGGGTAGTTCTGGGACGGCGCATGAGCCTCCTCAGTAGGTTGTTTTTTGTGTGTAATGTCCATTCTTTTTCGCCTTTGTATGTGCAACTCTTTTTTGAAATGGAAAGAATTTTGACGCTTTGATATTTGTTGATGTTTGTGCTGAATGCCTTTGTGAGATAGGTTGCTATGTGTATGAAGAGTAGATTAACTTCATAGGTTATAAGTAAGCATAGCGTCCATTGTGTAGAGTAAATTAGCTGCACAATTTAGGGCTAATTGATTGTCGTTTCTAAGTTATGAAGAGTAAATTAGCTTCATAAGTTAGAAATATGGCAACGTTTGGCGTCAAGTTTTATGAAGAGTAAATTAACTTCATAAGTTAGAGCCAAAGTAATAGTTGTGCGGTTGTGGACAAAATGCGAAGTGATGGAGTGCATTCTTAAAAAACTGAGATTTTCATAAGTAACATGGGCGCAATTGCGCTACATTCCATGATCTAGGTATGGGCGTGCCATCGAGTCTTTCTAGCGCGTACGCCCCTTTTCCTAGTACATGTTTAATCTTGTAAGGGCCTTCCCAATTGGGCGCTAGCTTTCTAGGGCGCTCGGTATGAGACGCGTAGTTGTCTCTTAGGACGTAATCCCCGATGTCAAATGCGCAGGCTTTAACTTTGGAGTTATAATAGCGCTTCAATTGTTTTTTGTAGTTTTCCTCGCGTATAGCGACGATCTCGCGTCTTTCGTCTAAGAGGTCCAAGTTGAGGCGCAGTTCTCTGTCATTGTCTGTTTGCGCGGTGTTGAGGACCCTTGGCGATGGGAATGATATTTCTGCGGGGATTACGGCTTCAGAGCCATATGTTAGGCTAAAGGGGGTTTCGCCTGTGCTGGTCTTTGTGAGGGTGCGATGTGACCATAAGACGTGTGGGAGTTCATCTACCTAACCTGTTCGTTTGGATCCTAGGCGTGTCTTTATGCCTTCGACCAGCGACCTGTTGATACGTTCTACTTGACCGTTTTCTTGAGGGTGGGCGACGGATGTAAAGATCTGGCTGACGCCCAATTGTGTTAGCCAGGCTTGAATCTTTTTGTCCACGAACTGCATTCCGTTGTCGGTGACGATTTCCATGGGTAAGCCGAAGCGGCAGAAGATGAATTCCTAGATGAATTTTTTGATGTGTTCAGCACTGATTGATGCGAGCGGCTTGGCTTCAACCCATTTGGTAAAGTAGTCAACGACGACAATAAGGTATTGTATCTTTCCAGGGGCCATTGGGAATGGGCCGACTAGATCGATAGCCCATTTCTGGAATGGCCAAGCGGCGGTGACTGGGACCAGATCGTTCTTTGGGCGCAGGGTATTTGGTGCATGTTGCTGGCAGTTGAAGCAAGTGCGCAAGATCTTGACAGCATCCTGGTGCATCCCGGGCCAGTAGTATCCGGCGTTCATGATCTTGGCGACGACCATTTGGGCCTACGTGGATGCCGCATATGCCTTCATGGATCTCCTTTATAAGGGAGGTGCCTGTCGCGGTATCCACGCATCTCAGGAGAGGGCCAAGATAGGAGCGTCGGTATAAAACACCATTCATGAGTTGATAGTGCTCGGATTTGTATTGGAGTTTTCGGGCCTCTGCTTTTGAGGCGGTAGAGTGCCCGTTGCTAGGTATGCTTGGATCGGGGTCATCCATGACCCGGCGCCCGTTTGTGTTATATAAACCTGTCTAAGTGGTACTGAAGGTTGAGCTAGAGTTTCGATGCGTACCTCTTAAGCCATATGCGGCCAAGCAGTGGAGGCCATTTTGCTGAGTGCGTCAGCTTCCTTGTTGCCACTTCGGTTGATATGGACGATTGTGCAAGTTGTGAATTTTTTGGTGAGGAGCTTGGCCTGGTCGACGTATTGAGCCATAACCGGGTCTTTGGCGTCGTAGATGCCGTTCATGTGACCTGCTATAAGCATTGAGTTGACGTGGGCGTTAAGATGTCTTACGCCCATTTTGTCGGCCAGGCGTAGTCCTGCGAGGAATGCCTCGTACTCTGCCTCGTTGTTTGTGCTTGGGAACTCAAGGCGAACGGCGTATGTAAATTTGGTATTGTCGGGGCTG
The DNA here is from genome assembly GCA_028751855.1 of Ambrosia trifida. Taxonomy (NCBI): domain Eukaryota; kingdom Viridiplantae; phylum Streptophyta; class Magnoliopsida; order Asterales; family Asteraceae; genus Ambrosia; species Ambrosia trifida. The sequence continues at coordinate 54,084,741 of CM054128.1, read as the reverse complement.
ACGAGTCGTAAACCTGCGCTTGCGCCCTGATCGTTGGAGGCTCCGTCTGTGTATAGTGACCAAGTTAGGCGGGAATCTGGGACAGGTTTCGGATCGTGTTCGTCTTTGCAGTCTTGTATTTTATCGCATGGAATTTCTGCGATAAAGTCTACGAGGACATGTCCTTTGATCGCGGGCCTTGGTTTGTAGATGATGGTGTGAGCGCTAAGTTCGATTGCCCATTTTTCTAGGCGGCCTGAGATTCTGGCTTTGAGAGTACGGTGTTGATTCTGTAATCCGTTAGGACATTGATTGGGTGTCCTTGAAAGTATCGTCGCAGGTGTCGTGAGGCATGTACGAGTGCGAGAACTAGTTTTTCCATTGTGGAATATCTAGTTTCTGCGTCTGCGATGGTGCGGCTGATGTAATAGATCGGTGTTTGCACCTTGTTGCGTTCATTGGTGTTTTGGGTGACGGGTCGACAATTAATTTTTGGGCCGATTCTTGGCTTCGAGAAGAACCTCTTCGACTTATTTATCCGCATTTATTCCGGCTCGAAAAAATAAATGGGTGAACGTGGCTTCCAGATTACAACTTGTCAACGGTACCAAGTGTCTTACATGGGACTGGCGATCGAATCCTTCTTCTTATGAAGAAGTCAACGAGTTGCTTAATATTCTTGCAGACATTGACAATTACTCTTGGATTGGGGGTATTGATAAGTTGCAGTGGAAAGGTGATGCTCAGGGAGTATACTCGGTTTATAAAGCAAAACAATTGATTAGTTCTCATCCTCAACCGAATCAAACACAAATGAATTGGAAAGGTTGGGTTCCACTAAATTGTAAATTAATGGTTTCGATAGCGCTTCTTAATCGTCTTCCATCTAAGGAGGAGCTGATTAGAAGAGGGATCTCTTTGCCGAGTGATTCATGCGTTTTTTGCAACTCGGTTTCGGAGACAACCCTCCACTTGTTCACGGGTTGTATTTATGCTGCAGAGGTATGGTCTATAATTGAATAATGGTGCCGATTGCCCCGTATATTTGCTTTTGATGTGTCCGATCTATTGAAGATGGTTAATATTCAATCGAAGACAAAGCACATGAAATACGTTCTTAGAGGTATTATTTTCACTACGATGTGGGCATTGTGGAATGAGCGAAATGATAGAATCTTCATAGGTAAAAGCCGGAGAGCGATGGAAGTGGTGGAAAGTATTAAATCTACATCATATTTTTGGATTCGAAATAGATCTAGATTAAAAGGTTTAACTGGGTTGTTTGGTGTAAATATCCTTTGGATTTGATGTAATGTCGTTTTTGCCCGGAGGTCCTTGCTTTGAGGACCGTAAAATCCACAAGGACTACGGTTGGGAATTTTTTTTCATCTTTCTCTAAGAATAAGGCAATACAGAATCAACTTGAATTCGGGACTGTCATTCGAAATCTTAGTGAAACACTGGAATATTATTTGTTATATCATGTCCATTTATTATTATTATTATTATTATTATTATTATTATTATTATTATTATTATTATTATTATTATTATTATTTTAGATAACTTTTAATTTTGTAGAGCTTCCATATTATTTAGTTGTACTTGAAGGTTTACACTTTCATCTCCTTCATATGTGGATCATATCCTTGAGATCCTAAGAATTCTATAGCAAAATACAAAGTTATCTCTTAGGGAAAGGGGTGCTTACATATGTTTTTTCAACCTTACTGATTTTAACCATCCTGCACTACCACACTACTTCACTGATTTACTTAACTAAAACACTTTTTTGGAGGCAACACTCCACTGATTCTTTTATTTATTTATTTTTTAATTTCACACGGTTTAAAGGTTAATATTAATTACTCACACTATTACAACCGTCCCACTCAGCAAATTCAATTTTTATCTTTGGAAATCGTCAATCGAATTGAATACAATGAAACCGTTTCACCAAACGGTCAGTAAATTGAATACAATGAACCGTTTGAAACTTTGTATATAAACACAACAAACCGTGGGGGTTAAACCTCACATTTACCACTGTATAAACAAACAAACACACACAAAGATGACTCGCTGGACCGAGGAAGAAAAGATGGCGTTGATGGTGTGCTACAAAGACGCCACAAACGACCCGGTTCTACAACAACGCTTGAGGGCCTCGGGCTCCCACCCGACGGGGTTTTGGGACCATGTGTGACAACCGTCACCCTCATCTGTTAGCAAGCTGGAAGTTATAGTCCTTCGTGTATTCAAATATTTCTATTTTAGTTCTTGTTAGTTTTGTCGTTTTTAATTTTAATTAAAGAGCGAATTCAATGTTTATTATTGGTATTTATTATGGACCGTATCTACGTTGTAAGTCGTATGCGTATGTTGAACGATAATTGACATTTATAAAATTTTCGTTTTTAGAGTTCGATGGATTTTTGTTAAATTTAAACGAATAAAGTTTAACGAAAGTTGTGGAAAACATCAAATATTTTTTTTAAAAATATAAGTTTATTATATAAAGTTTATAAAAAAATTTATAAAAAGTTTAAGTCCTATAAAGGATTGTCATATTTTAGTTAACTTAGTTAAACTTGGGTTAAAGTTTATAAAGGAGGTTAACTAACTATAATATTAAAAACTAACTGCAGGGGCTAAACTTGCCAAATAATGAAAGTTAAAAAAAACAAATTCCCTCATTCTCTCTCTCAGTTTTCCGATTAGGCATCGCCGGTCCGGCGAGTTAGTTCCGGCGAGTTAGCTTTATAAAACACATATATTAGGTTTAAATCGTTAAAAATTCATAGAAAATTCATTTTTGATCCAAAAATCATTTAAATTTAGGCGTGGTATTTTCACACCACATAAAAAATTATCATATTTTTAGTTTTTGGAAAATATTTTATTTTCATAATTTTATTAATTTAAATTTTTTTAATCATAATATTGATTAAAAATTCGTTTTTAACGATTTTAATCTCAAAATTTCTGGAAAATTATTTCTAAGTATGATAAATTGAAATAAATTTTATTTTCTCAGAAAATAGTTATTTTTGCTATTTATATCATTTTTAATCATTTTAATATGATTTAAATTCATTAAATCTGTTTTAAATGCAAATAACTTAAGAAAAAAATATGGAAAACTCATTTTCATTATTTTTTACATCAGAAAGTAATAGTTTTTCACAAAAATAATATTTTTGGATCACATCTTGTCTTTTTAGTCTTATTTATGTTTAATTAGACGTAATAAATCATTTTATTATATATAAATTACTAATAAAGATTTTTCTTATAAAATAGAAATATTCTTGAGTTGGAAACCATAAGTGTTAATGTTTTATTTATTTATATACATTTATGTAATTCATTATAATTATTGTAATTATATAAATTACTTGTGTTGATTAACTAAAATCTTTTAATCAATTACTTAGAATATTTTTATTCAAAATATTCAAATAGTGATAATTATTTTCTTTGTCGTATATTTGATCTTAAAGCATGATGTACTTTTAAATTCGAATTTATTATTTAAGTTGAGTTATTGTAAAACTTCATCTTCCCTACATAAGTCTAGCAAACCCTAATGCCTTAGATTCTAGATGTCTTAGACTTTTAAGTCAATTTCCCTCATTAGTATTCTTATACGTATAGGTTGAATTCTTCGGAATTCCCAAGTTTACCTTGTGATGAGTTTTGTTTGGATTTATCGCGCTTAGCAAAACTGTGAGTATATCTAACCCCTTTTTAATGTTTTACTCTTTTGGGGTGACTCATGTACCATTATCATTATACTTATGTATATTCTTAATAACACAAATAGATTAGTTTCCTTCACCAGAAACCGCCCTCACCATCGCTGAAACGACAAAACAGTGGTCGAAAACCCACAGTTGGATGTGATCACCTATATGTGTTAAAGCTTCTGTCAAAATTTGAGAACGATCCGGCGGTCCTATCTTCGTGAAAGCTCACTTTATAAGGTAGAAAACCTAAAAACAGGCTTTCTGAAGTTGGATGGTTCTCTCTCTCACACTCACACTCACACACACACACACACACACACACACTTTCTCTTTCTAAGATTTGGGGGTGGAGTATGAATGGACCAAAAGAACCCATTTCCTCCCTTTTATACTACAAGTTTCCTAATTAAGGTAATGTACCCCCTTAACTTCTAAAATATTGTGGACTAGTCCATACGCTTTGTTAATATTCAAAATGTGTCAAATATAGCATAATTCCAACATTAGCTCTTACTAGTAAAGTTATATGCTCCACATTTAGTACACAATTCACTTTGAATTCACAATTAAGAAACTTATCTAACATGTGGTAAGCATCATACTAATCAAGCAGAGTAAAATCTCTTAATGCACAGTTCAACAAAATCACACCATCAAACTATATTTCAACATGAATTCCATCCAGCATACATTTCTACATGTTAGTTCAAGATCATTTAACAACATAAAATCATCAACCACACTTTATTTCTTTCATTACATGGATTCTAACAGTCATTCTTCAAACCTTCACTAGAGCTAATCACTCAATTTCTTCAACTATGTTAATCATTCTAGCTAAGTACTTCATGCAATAATACAAAATAAACATGCTAATAAATAAGTATTCGGGTTTTGAGGCGTTACATTTGATTTCAATCTCCGGATACCAAAATAGAAAAAAATGAATATTGATTTAAATAATTCTGACTATCGACGATTGGCCATCACCAGTCTTATCATCAAAAATCATTGATGGCGGTCCTATGTTTTAACTTATTTTCCTACATCGGTCTTCTACTAACTACAAGTTAACGTGGGCTACTTATGTGGCGAAAACTAAAAGTTTTAATAATGTGGACTGATTATGTAACAAAGTTACTATGAAACCGCTAAGTAAAAATATATTAAAAGATGGGCCTATCTGGAGTGATGTTTTAAGGTGAAACTCATGACGGTCAACTGATAGTTTGAATCTAAAATCCCAAAAAAAAAAAAATATATATATATATAGAAAAGAGAACATAATTTATGTTACATAAACGTTTATCATTATTTATAGAATTTTACGTTTACACATGTGATGGTCCCTAAAGGAAACAACCATCGATGTCAGCTTTATACATGAAAATATGAACATGTCACTTTTATAAATATATTGTTAGACAAAAGCTAATTTGTTTGTTTCTAATAACATGTGAAAAGAAAACCTGGTTTAAATAACGTGGTGGGATAAAAATAAAACAAATAAAATGTGTCATTTAGAATCCATGGAAAATTAAATTGTTATTCAGTATAATATAATTAAAAGAATTTTTCTATGAAAAGTTACTTTTAAACTACAATTTATTAAATTCTTTGTTTTTTTTTTTTAAATAAATCTATCAAGATGCTCTTTCTTTTTATTTTTTCCCTTTAGTTGCTTCTTCTTTGCGCCGCTAGCATGGGGGAGGGCACTCCTTAACCCCAACTAAGTTGCGCCACTGCTGGAGCTTATTTATAGCCAGACAAAAAGTTAAGATGTACACCTTATTCACTATCTCGATGTATTGTATATACTTTATCGAAAAATTTGAGTGAATGGCCAAAATCGTTCCAAATGTTTACACACTTTTGCTAAATAAATCCAACTAGAAATTTGACCCGCCGCGCGTTGCGGCGGCGGTGTCAAAACCTTTAGTTATAAACCTAAATTAACAAAGAGGTATTATGGTCCGCTTGTTACTATTGATCTGACCATCATGTATTTGATTTATCATAGAGACCAACTACCCTGCAATAGTTGAATATAAAGAGTCACCATACTCTTTCTTGTAATCCCGAGCTCTCTGCATCAAGCTTTCCAAATCCCGCCCTAACATCGAGCCTGCTGACTCACAATATAATAAGTATCTTATAATCATGGTCCATGGATCATGAATTTTTTTTTTAACAAATGCATATATATCAATCATATCTAGAACACCATATCACCTTCGGTTGGTGCTGAATGAATTTATCAGTAACCTCTAGAAGGCGAGTATTGTCCACACCAGCCTTGGAGAATATCCTGCGAGCCAGCCCATTTTTCTGCTCCAGCAGAGCTTTCATCAAATGCTCCGTCTCTACTATCTGATGCTTGTTCTCCTTTGCAACTTCAGGAGAAGACACAATTGCTTGCCATGCCATTTTAGTGAATTCTTGTTGAGTAATCTGAGAATACAATTGTCATATGAATACTAATGAAAAAAAAAAAAAAAACTATCCATCTTATTCCATACAAAACACATTTAATTCCACAAAATATCAAATTCAAAATCCTAATATGTTAAGATTCTGTGATTCATTCAACCATAACAATTTATTGGTATCTAAATATCTAATCCAACTTGAATCTCATATTTTACTAATCAAGTATCAAATTAACATCCCTAATTATGTAAGACTCTTCAATTCTTTATAATCAATAGCACATTGTATTCTAAGGAAGTCAAACTCAGAATCCTGATTATTACAAAGTGATTAAAACCTAGTTAAAATAACTCACAAATTTGGCAATTAGCGTGTCGAATTGGCTAGCTAAATCAAAATCTGCTCAATACCAATAACCCCTATTTATATTAGTACAACTCCATGTTACAACAAATTTCATATTCATAGGTCTATAAAACATTCTTGGAGCATACGTTTCGTTGTGTATGGATTTTCATGGCTTTGTTACTGACTTACATAATATTTGCTTATTTTTTTGCGTGTTCTTGAGTCTTGCCACCGTAAATAACCAACGTAAGCAATTAACAACCCAGAGAAGTCCTAATTCAAATCCAAGAACCTAACATATGTACAGGGACAAAAGCACAAATAAACGAAGAATATGAGTTTCATTCTAAAAACTCAAAAATTAAAGCAATTAACAACCCACATTAACTCTAATAAAAAACAAAAGCCCCAAAATTTACAGAGATGAAGTAAAATAATCGGTTCATATGAGTCTAATACAACATAATGGAACCATTACCTGAGATGGTTGCAAATCTAGCCCACGCATATAGAAGATTATGAAGATATATAGAAAAAAGAGTAAGCAGATAACGCGGTGTGCGAGGGTCGGATGCCAATCGCCGATTGTTTGAAGAACGGAGAGAACACACGCAACTTGGAGCGACGGTGAGATGAGGTGAAAAGCCAGTTAACCCGCTTGCGCGTTGCAGCAGGAAAACCGTGTGTACGCCTGTACGAAAAGAGGTTAATAAAAGTCAGCCGTCTTTTTCCCTGTTTGGAAAAAAATGCATTTAGTACTCTACTAACATACTCAACAACAACCTCGTGTTGTAAGCATTACTCCATATACTTCTATTTAACTAAGTTAATATAACTATATAGCTAATTAGCAACCCGAACCTGTTTTTATAGATGTAGTGAAGTCCACCAATTGGATTAAGATCTAAACAACAACTAAACATGTTCATAAAGATACCTAAATTTTCATGAACATGTCAACCTCGGCATCCTGTATGCGCACCTCGAGTTCAAGATCGTCACCCTAGAGGCCCGAAATAAAAGACGAATCACCCAAAGAAGCCAACCTGTTGGAAAGCAGAGAAGAAAATCAACAAAATACAAACATATTCTCAAGACCAATTTAAAAATTAGTGATATCCGGCGTTTATGGAGGCGATTAAGATTGTCGCCATCTTATCCACCTACCACTGCCACCACAATGGCGTACGTTTTCGTCCATAGTAGAGGTAGTCGTGCCCATGTGAAACCCAGAACAAACAAAAGTCATCAAACAAAACAAAGACGAAAGCTAAAGCAACAAAAAAATAAAAGAAAATTCACCAGAAGACTGAGCTGGAAGTAGCACAGAAGGTTGGACGGAAAATAAAACGGGGTCCCAGTAGCGCAGAAGCTTGGAGGAGAAGAAAATGTTAACTGAGAAGAAATTGATGGTGGGAGTGACGGTGACACGCCTATTTCTCCTAGCCTAGATCAACTTAACTATTAAAACAGACCAATGACTCATTGACTCTTCAAATCTGATTAAAACACCTACTAAAACAATACATAAAAACATCACTTCAAAATTATCAATTAGCTCTAACTAAACACACTTGACACTTATTTCACCTAACCTATAACCATTAACCATTTCCAGTTATGACATAATCCAAATCAACAACTCTTCAAATCATATCAAAACATCTAATACAAAAACATATAAAACATTACTTCAAAATCATCTTTAACGCTTACGCTTAACTATTTGAGATCAATAATCTTCCGATCTAAACCAAAACATACAAAACTACAATAATAATCATAATATACACAAACAATATGAAAAACAATTACGTTTTTTAGAGAAACCATGGTAGGAGTCTCGGCAACATGGATACAGTGAAACTTATCAGGAGAAGCTTCACCCCAACCGTCCAAAACAATCGTCGCCGCCAGCTTTCATTTCGGTAGCTTTGGATGGTCCACCAGTTTCATGAAACGCCTGTGCTCCCCATCGCTTTCTGAAGTGGTGGTGACGGTATGGGGAGTAAGGAGTTAGGGTTTGCAATTGTCTGGATGTGGCGGATGGATATGAGGGAGTTAGGGGTTGGAGTTGGTGTGGCATAAAGCGAAGAGGATAACAAAAGTTAAAGAAGCAGAAACAGACACGTACAAAACCAGCCAATGGTTTTGTTATAAACCACCCGTACAACCCTTCAAACAGAAGGTACAACAAAGCATTGCATAAATGCTTTGGTAAATAGAAGTATATAAATTGCTAGACAAATCTAAAAATGTATTTTTTTTCTCAATAGAACCACTGAAGTTTCTCACACATTGCTAGATCCATCCATTTCTCTAACTCTATTAAAAAAACCTAACGTTAATTGAAGGGTATTTTTATCATTTTACATATTGGTTTTGTTTTCTAATTATTTTCTTATTAACATAAAAAATTAAAGATTTTGTTATCTGTAATCTATAACTACATATAAATGAAAGCACCTATGATAACATGACATTAAGTGAAGTCATTCTCTCTTTTTTAGTGTGTCATGTGGCATATTGTGAGAATTTTAAAAAAATATATATTTTCTCTATCATCTATAACTTTTTTGAACGATCAACTAAAGTATTGCCGGGTACTCTGTACGCGGCCCCCAATGGTCGAAAGGGGCCCCAGACGGCCTCTAGTCCGTACGGACAGAGCCCTTCGGCCCTCCCGTTTCCTGTTCCAGGGAAAACCCGGCCCACAAACCCGCCCGAAGGCACGACGGTAGTGAACCGGTAAAACCTGGAGGGATCAGGAGTCGAACCCATGACCACAAGGGTCAAGGGTCTCTCCATCACTTCCCAACCACCTACCCCACCACAAGGGTGGGGGTATCCATCACATGCCTCCCGTGGGAATCGAACCCGGCTCCCTCAAAGAGAGTACCGACCCTTTTACCACTAGGCCACATGATCAGAATCTATCATCTATAATCTATAACTATATATAAAGGAATAGGTTTAGGATTCATACACCACCTAACACTATGCTTATATTAGCATTAGATTACATACACCTATTGAGGCCCCACCTAGGATTAATATATATATATATATTTTAGTAAAATATCTACACCCTGTCACTATTTTGTCTTTTTTCCAACGCCCTTTCTTTAGTCCATACATTTTTCCATGTTACAAAATCCCCCTTACTATTTTGGGTTAGTTTTATGTAACTTTTAAACTTATAAGTGATCATAATTTCGTGTTTGAAATATATCATTTATGATATATATTATATTATGCGTTAAAAAAACTTATCTATAAGAGTCCGATATTGTATAAATTCAATAATTTAAAGAGGGATATATGAAAACCCTTGAATTTTTTTTTTTTTTTTACTTTTTATATCATTTAACCTTTTCAAATAATGATTTGTAACTAGTAAATCTATCCCGTGCGTTAAGGCAGAATTTACGTAGAACTTATCGTTCTTGATATAAAGGAATATTTAGTTTAATAGTCTTAATTTTTTATAATTGACGCATGTGGACTATGCGGGTTGATATGACAACAGTTTTGACCATGTTGAGACATGGTAACTGTTACGTCAACTCTAGATTTTTTTTTTGTTTCTTTTAATGTATTTTATTTTTATGTTTAATAGTATTGAATTTCAGTTTTTTATGTTCCTCTTTTTTTATTTAATTAGGTTTTAAAACAAACGGTTAGAATAATAAAACAATTATAAAACAAACGTTTAAAATAATAAAACAATATTAAAAAACAAACGGCTAAAATACAAAAAAATAGTATTTATTTAAGTCAAAAATAAAAAAACGGTTACCAGCACGGCAAACAAAACCAATATTATAAGTAAAAATAATACATATGTAAATCAATATATTTTGTTACCCTATAATATCTGCATACAATTAACAAAGTGTATAAAGTAAAAGTGTTGTGGCAAATATTCAAAAGAAGCAAAAATTCACTGACACAACGTAGTGTTATAAATTGATGTATACAATAGGTTCGGTCTATTCACACCTACTCCTTCTATTTCCACCCCAAAGCGCATGCTCCCATTTTGAGGGGTCAGTACGAGGGCCAAAAAAAAACTGAAATTTAAAAGCGAAATGCGCTTCGGATCAAATTTTTATTTTGGGGTATTTTTTGGTGTTTTGAATTGGTTTTTTTTTTTTTAAGTTTTTTAAATATAATTATTTACATCATACCCAAGGGTGTTTCAAATAGTACATATAAATCCATAAAAGTGAACATGTTTAACAGGAATTTACTATTAGGGGGGACGAGGCGCTACCAGAATTGGTCACGGGTATCATATTACCAGCACGGTAACACCACCTCCACCAGTGCTGGTAGGGGTCCCGTGAACCAAATACGGGTTCTATCTAACGGGCTGGTAAGAAGATTAATTAATGCAATGGTCACTTTTTATAATATATTTTATTACTTCTTTGACCGTTTGGAATTTATTTAAATGAAACGGTAGTATTTTTTTGACCGTTATTTTTGAAATGGTATAAATTGTGCACGGTATAAATTAAAAAACACAACCTACATTAACCAAACTACTTAAGAACACAAACAAAACAAATGGATCCAAGGAAAACAAAGAGTGTTTCCAGGGGTACGAGGGGAACCTCGAAATCTAGGGGTCGAGGCAAAGCTTCGAGTTCGAGATCGGCTACGGTTGAGCCGTATAGGCCCGTGCTCAATTTTCCACCAACCCAACCCCAACAACAATCGTTTTACTCACAATACACACAATTCCCACAATTCCCACAAAGCCAACCACCCATTATGTATCAACAATATATTACGTCGCCTCAATTAACAAATTCTCAACTAGAAGACTTCGAGCTCAACTTAGAAGATGAGGACGATGACGAGGAGGAAGCTGTGCCAGAGACACAGTTCGAGCATCATGTAGATGAACAGATAGACGAGGAAGCGGGTGACCCGCTTGAGGTTGAAGTTGAAGAACTTGAAGCAGGGGTGAAAAAGAAATATGCAAACCGTGTGAAAGCTGTGAAGTGTAATACGGCACAAGAGGTTGCTGCCTACAAACGGGAGGTATAATTCAAATAGTCATTTTTTTAGTAAAATGGTCATTTTTTAGTAAAACGGTAATTAAAAAAAAGGAAGACTAAAAATAAAGATTTCAGTGAAGTGAATCACTGGAGTGCTGCCTACAAAAAACTGAATCAGTGAAGTAATGTATCAGTGTAGGATTGGTTGAAATCAGTGAAGGAAAAAAAAAATAAGGGTAGCACCCCTTCCCCTCTTACTTCATACATATATGTATGTGCGTACATATGTATAATGTCATACTATATTTTAGGTTAAAAATGATAATTTCCTTCTTTTTATAAAATACTTATTAACTAAATAGTTGAGCTTAGATAAATAAATAACTATAAAAAATAAAATTAACTTGTATTTTAAGTAGCCGTTCAAAAAAACTTGTATTTTAAGTTCAATATATAAAATACTTATTGACAGATTTTTTGCACTTATTGAGAGTTCAATATATAAAATACTTTATACGACATTTTATTTTTTTGAAAAAAAATACATCAAATTAACGAGCGTTTTATTATTTTTCCAATGAGTATCATAGGCTATAGAAAAAAAAACCCGACTTGTCTTATATGGTTATTAATGAAATAGATAATTAAATTATATATGAGTAGAGAAAATAGTCTGAAGACATGAAAAATTACTATCATGCAATCTGTTTAGTCGATAGCAAACATATCTTCACTGCTTACCTATTGATTGTTTTATTCGGTGAAAATTGAACAAGTATGTCAATTATTAATATATGCTTACTTTAAAGATCAGAATCACCTACCATCATCATCATGACATACCATTTTATACCAATTTGTTTTTTTTTTTTCGGGTTCATGTTGCAACTTTAGAGTGTATTGAGAAAGTAAGAGTTGTATAGAGACGAGTGTTGATCCTTAAAAAAAAATCTGAAAAAAGGCCTATTCCTTTATAGACACGCATTTTATCACTTCATATTAGATTTGTTTTTCCCGAACCCTCACGAGTGATAAACTAATTTTCTATGAACCAATACCACCACCCCGTCTCTCAATCTTCTGTACACATCCTTCTCTCTGTAGATATCTTCTGTACATATATTTCTCTCTCTATCTATAGAGCACCATGACACTACTATCCTTGATTCCTTACAATCAAATGTATGTATTATTCATTATTAGCCACGTTTTCGTATCCCTGGCATTTGATACTTTTGGCTCCTTGGCATCGGAAGCCATCCGTTTCCTGAACAGAGTTAAACGGGTTATTCATAGTAGTGTCTCGACTCCGGAGGGTAGGGGTTCATTTTTAGCAGGCTAGGGTTTGCTTTCTAGAAAGGGGTGGCGGCGCAGCTTTTTGCCCGCCTGCCCGCTATCTTGATGTAATTTTTTGCGACTATGATATGAAAACTAGTGTAATTAAGAATTAAAAAAAAAGTTATAATTCATAAAGCAAATTTTTTTTATATTTTTATATTTAGTTCTAACTCATTTCCTGTACGTATTTATTGATCTTCCTTCGAGTGGGCTTTATGGTGTTTTGTTGATATTAGTGGGGCTAAAAAAGATAAATCTCATCTTGTTTATTTGACTGTGATCGGTATATCCGATGTCGTCTCTTTCTTAGATCGATAAGTCGGTTCTTAAATCTTCTTATTAATAAAAGCATTCCATTTAATTTTTGACAAGGAAGCAATGCCGGTGAGGTTCCTAAGGCGGCGACGATGGTTGCGATGGTAAGGAACAGGAGCGGCGGTAATCACCACCCGCAGTAGTTGATGGTGAAAAAAGTGAATGGAAATATGAAAATAATTACTATCAAATGCACCATATTCTTCATTAAAACAAAATACGAAATTTACATCACAATAGAAGGTAGACGGGAAACAAGCTGCGCCGCCACCTTTTTCTGAATTGCAAAACCTAATCTACCAAAGACAAATCCTTGCCCCCTGGAGATGAACTATTGCTGTGGATGACCCTTTGGACTCTGGTCAAGAAACTAATAGCTTCTGGCGCTAGGGAGCCAAAGGTATCAAAGGCCAGAGGGATAAAGACATGTTGGTTCTCTGCACAAGCATTAGGATGCTTATCTACTTTCTTCGATTCCGCCTTTCGCGATGCTTGCCCAGCTACAAACCCTGTTTCCCTTAAACCAACCAAAGGAGATACCCCTGTGAGGTCCACGCAAGCATGTTTCCCCCTCTCCCAACCAAAGACAAGCCGATCTGCTGATCGCAGGGTGGATCTCCCTTCCGCAGGGTTGGTGAGACAATTTACAGGGGCCTCCTTTTTAGCGGAAATCCCAGCTCTTCTAAGGATGTCCCACAAAACATCCCTCAGCCAGTCATGCCGGTATTTGAACCCAGGGAACTCTTTTTAATGAATTGCGTGCTCCCCATATTTATCCATGCAAGCTTTACGGCAGATAGGGCATGCTTCATCTTCTGGGTACATAGGGATCATCAACCGGTACTTGAGTATAGCTCTGTACTCCATTGCAGACATGCATTGACCCAAACCCTCAATCGGGATAACGGTTAAAAAATTCTGAGCATGAGGACCCTTTAGGCATTCAATCATCGCCTTCTGGCGGGAGGATAACTCAAAAACTTCTCCCAGGCTCTGAGCAGTTTTGCTAAATAGAGCATTCGCCAAAGTTTTTTGTGGCTTTAAGGGGGAGCCTGGACCGCGAGTTACAGCGGTTTCTAGGAGTATTCGGTATACATTACTTGACGTTAGGCCACAGCCTAGGGACCCAGTTGAGCCCGTTGAGGACCGGATTTTAGAGGAGCACACTTTATTGTGATTTGCCGTTAACTCTAAGGAGTTCGAAAATTGTCAAAAATATATATTGATTCCAGAGTTGAAGCATAAGAGCATTAATATGGAATTTGTAGGAATTTTAGGAGAACATGAGAGAGTGGAGGAGTTATTGGGGCCTAAATGGATGACTTTCTTAGAGTGTGATTTGGCACAGTACAGAGAGTTGACAGTAGAATTTTATTCCACTTTTAAGTATAATGCCGACCTGTTTCATGAGCAACACGTGTTAGGATCTGAGTTTGATTGTTTTGATATATTTAGAATAAGATGAGAAATGAATGATGTAAGTATATATGGAAAGTGCAGCGGAAAGATAAAGTATAATCAAAACAACAGGAATAATTGTTATCAATGATCAAATGCTTTCATTAATTGAAAGATTACAATCAGTACAAATACTCCCCCTCAGCCTGATCACACAGTGATTGTTTGTCTGAGAGAATGTTTGTGTGTGATATTATTGAACAGTACAAGCACTGTTCTATTTATAGACAAACCTAAACCACTGGTGACATGTGCTGACGTCACCTAAGATAGTGACCTCTATCAGAATAACAACATAAAACATCTGCCCTATACAATCTACTGTTACATTACAAAACACTGTAAGGTAAACTACTGCTAAGGGAAAACTCTGATGGTCTTGCAACATCTGTTGGAGTCTAAGTGCTGTTGACTCCAACAGACCTTTAGTCTTCATCAGCAGTTGTTTTTCTTCAGACCTTTGGTCAGCAGTTGTTCTCTATCAGTTGTTCTCTAGCAGTCCTTTGTATCAGCAGTTGACATAGCAGTTGTTTGGATGGAACAATTGTTAGGGTCAGCAGTCTTTTGGGAGGAATATGTTGTAAAGACTGTTTATTTATGGAATCAACTGTTAGCATATTTTGGCTTTTAATCATCTGTTCTTCTCCAGGTCAGCAGACCCAACAATCTCCCCCTAGAACAGATGATGCCAAAACTAAGCTTTATTATTGATCTTTATTTCTCATCAGACTTTCTCTGATTTGTCCTTTGAATTGAAGTTCAAAGTCCAAGGCAAATAGGTCTTCTACATCTCTTTCAAGCTCAAGGTTCAGCAGTGTTTGGAGATCATTTGCACCAGGCTATATGCATAATCCATGCTTAGCTTTTGAACTTTTCCATCTGACCTGAGCAGAGTCAATTCATGGTTGTCTTTATTGACTTTCCATTTTAGAATTTTTGAGTCAGTGGATTTGCTGAGATGCACTTTTATTCTTGATGAGTTTGGTGATGGAGGTCTCCCAATGAGTTCTCTGAGCTTGTCAGTAGTGGGATCTAAGAAAAAGTGCACTTGATTGAAGAGGCCCTCTTTTATGTAGGTATCAGCAAACTTCTTCTGATCTTCTTCAGACATTTCTTTCTGTTTCTTGAATTGTCTTCTAGCAGCAGTTGATAGATCAGAAGTGTCAAGTAAGCTGTCAAGAGTAAAAGCCTGTTGAGGTCTCTTCATCAGTGGTTCATCAGTGTAGACAGGTTTTCTAGGTAGGCTGGGATCTTTCTTCCTGTTTTCTTCAAGTCTCTTGCATGTTTCAACCAGCCTCAGCTCAGACCATCTTGCAACAGACCTCATCTCCCCATAATCAGCAGCCACTATTTCTTGTCTCATCCTCTTAAACTTCAAGGCTCTGGCTGGATCTCTGCCTTTACCAAAATCAGGGGCAGAGACTTTAGTTTGGGGATTTTTGGCCAACTCTTCTATTCTTAAGAGTTCTTCCCTCAGTGCATGAGTGGTCCAACCTGCAAACTGTTTCTTGTTTGCTTTGTAAGGCATGGTTGCCAAGATCTGTTCAAGAAGGGATTCCTTAACCTCCTTTTCCATGTCACTACTGAGAGGCATGGCAGACATGGAATTGCTCAGGGTCTTAGCAAAATCTTCAATCCTTCTCAATTTGCTAAGTTCTGCTGAATGGATGCCCTGAGCAGTCCTGTCATCCTTCCCTTTGCATTTCTCTTTTATGATGGCATCAGCCTGTTCAGCCTTGTTTTTAAGATATGTGTCAATGTTTAAGGGAACAGGGAAATGTGGAAGAGAAGGGAAGGATCTATCAGATGGTTGTTCAGTATTATAGAAGGATTGCATTTCCCCTTGAGTAGATCAAGTTCAAGGGGATACTGAACAGCCAATGGTGTAATGGTTGGTGGTGGTCTATGGGATCTGAATTGTGATGTGTGTGGTGAAAATGATGAGAGTGGAATAGCTGATATAGGTGTTGATTGTGTGGTTGAGGTGCTGTGTGGTGATGTATGTATGTTTTCATCCTGTACAACAAAGGTTGATTTCCTCTTCCTTTTGTACAAGATTTTTGGTGATGGTGGTGTGGAAGCAGTGGTTGTGTTAACATCTGTTGGCACCTTAGTAGGACCAACATATGTTTGGGATTTGGATGGTGATGTGATTGTAGGTTCAGATGTAGGTTTGGTGGTTGTAGGTTCAGATGTAGGTTTGGTGGTTGTAGGTTCAGATGTTGTTGTAGGTTCAGGTGTTGTGGTTTTATCAGTGGTTTGGGTGGCAGCAGTGGTTTTGTCAGCAGTGGCTTTTTCAACAGAGGTTTTAGCAGCAGTGGTTTTCAGTTTAGATGGTGGTTGTCTGACATGTTTAGCAGGCATCTTCTTCCTTTTTGAGGATCCCACATCTTCAACTTCCTGCCGTTGTTCCCTTTTTAGTTGTACCAACAACTCTGCTTTGGCTTCCAAGGTGTCAGCCCTCTTTTGTTTGTCTTCAGCAGCTTTTTCAGCTTCTTCATTTGCAGAGTTGTCTACTGCTTTATCTTTGCTGGTTTGTTGTTGTGGTGCAGTTTGAGTTTGTTGTTGCTATGGTGGTGCTGTTTGAGTAGACCCTGGTATGTTGGCAGACTTTGATTTACCTTTTTGTGAAGGTGGACAACCAAAGGGATCTAGCTTTGGCAACCTATCTCTGCCACTCTCCCCATTTTTGGCATCATCAGCTGTGAATGCATCATTATCTTCATCCCTGAGAATGGTGGTAGGGGCAGAGCCAGTGGTCTTCAGCAGATGGTCTTTGATGGCTTGAATGTCTGCATGAGTATCTTTGTACCTTGCATCTACCATGTTTCTGATCTCAGCCATGTAGGTTTCATGATTCTGATCTTCTAGTTTTCTGTGAGCTATGATGATGGGGGAAACAGATTTCCATAGCTCACTAGCAATATCAGATGTGGATGGTTGACTCTTGAAAAGAGTAGCCAAGGATTCCAATATTAGCTTGACATCAGATTTTATGTCAGCAACAGAGGTTTCAATGGTTTGAACTCTAGCCGTCAATTCTTGGTATTTTAATCCATCACCTAAGTTAATAGGATCATCTGAATTCCTACCAGTGGTAGTTTTAACTGATTCAGTCCTAGGAGGTGAATCCAAAGGATGAGAATCAGATGCCCCTTTGTCTTGGTTCTGGGGACTTCCAACTGATTTTGGGGACACTATAGTGGCCTCATCAGTTATTGCCTTCAAGGGAGTCTTAGTTTTGTAACCACTGTCCTGGTGTGAGACAATGGTCTCTACATCAGTAGTGGCTGCTCCACTTGAAAACTCACCTAGAGTTGCATTGAACTCTAGGGGTGTAACCTCCTCATCTGTTTGTGGGATAGCTGATTGAATTTCCTCAGTCCCAGTCACTTGTGGAGGTAGACTCTCATTGACAGGTGAAAGAGAGGAACTGGGATTTTCCCGAGTTTTGTCAATAGCCTCAAACAGAGGTTGCATGGTTTGTGGAACATGTGATGGTGAAGGTGGAGGAGTGAAAAGAGAATTAGCCCTGGGAGAGGGGCTTGTGAACATTTGGCCAAGTGACTCAAATGTATCATGATGTGGTTCCCCTTGGCTTACAACATGATCCTTTTGTGAGGATGCATGAGGAGTTTGGTCAAGTTGAGATATTTCCAACTGTTGTGAGGAAGTAACAACAGTGGTTTCTAGTTGCTTTTGTGTTGCAACAGAGTTATCTTCTGGTATCTCATCTTCCAGAAGTCTCTTTTGAGGTGTAGTGGTGGTTTTTGTGGATGGTCGTTTTCTTTTGGAAATGGCTGGTGTGGGTTTCACAGCACTGGATGTAGTGCCATGATCACCAGGAGCAGTGGGCTCAACAACAGAGGTTTGGACAACAGTTGTTGTCTTAGTCCTCTTTGTTTGTGTTTTTGAAACCTTTGACACTTTTAATACTTTTTCTTGGGTGTTTGCACCCAGCATTCTTGTGAAAGTTTCATCAGTTAGGCTCTTCATTTGCATAGACTCACCCTTTTTGAAAATTTTTTCTGGTAAAACCTTTTGTAGAATTACACTTAAGATTCTTGGGTAAATTAGAAAAGCATTGTTTGACCCAGACTTTATGGCTTTCACATTTGACACTAAATCCATAAACAGTCCCTGGGATAGATTGAAGTCAGAATCTGACAACATAGCATAGCCCAAGTACTGAATCCTTAATAGGATTTCATTAAAGGAGGTGGACTTAGCGGAGACACAGAGAAGGAGGGTATGGAAGAAAAATTTCATGACTGGTGGGAAAAACTTTTTAAAAAGTGTTGACCCAGTCATCTGAGCATCATACCCCCTTTCCTGAAACTCTGTGTGAAGCTCTGTTTTAGGGAAAAAGTCTTTACCTGACAGGTCATTAAGTGAGAAGGTTTTGGATATCAGTTGAGGGGTAATGACGATACTTGTTTCACCAATTTTTGAGATAATGGAAGTAGGCTTTTTGTCTTGAAGCAAGAACTCAGCATTCAACCAGAATTCTTGGAGAGTATCAAGATAGATAGGGGCGTCAGCGGTTAAGATTGTCAGGTATTTGGATTTTAGGATGATGTCGATGGTGGAATGAAATGGAGTATTTTCATCTGTTTTAACCAGATATGGAAGGTAATTGTGGGTGGCTTTAGCTTGAAGATCCATTGTAATGGATTCCGAAGTTGAGAATGAAGGAAATTTGATTGAGGGGTTGAGAATGAAGAAGGCGGTTTCAGTATTTTGAATACAATGAGACAGTGTAACGACTGTTGTGATAAA
Organism: Ambrosia trifida; assembly: GCA_028751855.1. Taxonomy (NCBI): domain Eukaryota; kingdom Viridiplantae; phylum Streptophyta; class Magnoliopsida; order Asterales; family Asteraceae; genus Ambrosia; species Ambrosia trifida. The sequence continues at coordinate 54,065,336 of CM054128.1, read as the reverse complement.
ACAGGGTTTTTATAGGCTCTGGTGAAACCACTGATGTGGCCAAAACTCTGCTTGTAAGAGCAGATGTGGCAAACATCTGATGGTTAAAACATCTGGTGGGGGACAGCTGTTTTGGTAAACAGCTGATGCAAACAACTGATGCCAAACAACTGTTTTTTTTTATGTAGAATATATGTAAATATATATATATATATATATATATATATATATATATATATGGATAATAAAACAGTTGTTTTATCTGATCAGAGGTTTGAGACATATTTTTCAACCAACAGTGGATAAAATGAATGAAACAGTGGTTGTTTTATCTGATCAGAGGTTTGAAACAGTTTTTTCAACCAAAAGCTATTTTTAAGGATGAATTTTGATTTTCTGAAACATTTTAATGTTTTTATTTAAAACATTTGTGTTGTTTAATCCATGTTTAGCATACCAATTCTAGAAATCAGATTTGTAAAGGTAGATGTGTCTAAAGCTTTTGTCAACACATCTGCCAACTGATCCTCTGTTGGAACATGGTGCAGAGAAATCAAACCTTTTTCATAGCTATCTCTGACAAAATGATGTCTGATGTCAATGTGTTTGGTAGTGGAGTGAGAGACTGGATTTTTGATGATATTTTCAGCAGCTTGACTATCCAACATGAGTGGAGTCTGTAATGCAGTTATCCCAAAATCCAGCAATTGATTTTGAAGCCACATGAGTTGGGCTGTTCAGCTTGCAGCAGCAATGTATTCAGCCTCAGCTGTTGAGGTGGAAACAGTTGCCTGCTTTTTGCTTTGCCAAGAGACTAAGGCATTCCCTAGAAATTGGCACCCTCCTGATGTGGATTTTCTTGTGGTGTGACAGCCAGCAAAATCACTATCTGAATAACCAGGCCCTTGGTGCTTGTTTGAGTCCATACAAGGCTTTATTAAGCTTGTAGACATGATCAGGATGGAACGTGTCTTCAAAACCAGGTGGTTGACATACATACACTTCCTCCTGAATTTTGCCATAAAGGAAGGCACATTTGATATCCATCTGATACACCTTGATGTTGTGGTTGACAGCAAAGGCTAGAAAGAGTCTGATGGCTTCTAACCTTGCTACAGGAGCAAAGGTTTCATCATAGTCTATTCCTTCTTCTTGTCTGAAGCCTTGAACCACAAGCCTGGCTTTATTCTTGACAACAATACCCCTTTCATCAGTTTTGTTTTTGAAGACCCACTTTGTGCCAATTGGACAAACATCCTTAGGCAGTGGTACAAGTTCCCATACTTGTTGTCTTTTGAACTGAAGGAGCTCTTCTTGCATAGCTTCTACCCAACTGTTGTCTTTCAGTGCCTCTTGGTACTTGACAGGTTGTGTGAGAGATAGGAACCCTGCAAAAAGACAGATATTGGAGGATTGGCTTCTTGTGAGCACACTCTCTCTGATGTTGCCAATGATCTGGTTTGGTGGATGAGCTCTTAGGTAGATAAGATCTCCCTGATATGGTATGATGGCATTTTGAGGTGAGGGATAGAGGTTTGGTGACTCTGTAGATGTAACATCTGTTTGCACTTCTGTAGTGCCATCAGATGTTTGGAATGGAAGTGGGGGAATGGGTCCAAGTGGTGTAAAACTGGACTGACTTTTGTCAACAGATGTTTGACTTTTGTCAACAGATGATTGTTCAGTGGTTGTGAGAGGTGAAGCAGTGGTTTGAGGGTAAGACTGACCAACAGTGATTGACTCAGGTGTGACAGAGTTTTGACAATTGTTTTGAACAGCTGCTTCCTCTGATGCAGAATAGATTTTATAGTGACTGGGGATCACAACATCTGTTCTGTAATCTTGTTGTGGAGACTGTGGAATACCTGCATTGTTAGTTTTAACAGTGATATCTTCAAATTTGAATTTATCTAAATCAAATAGTTTAGCAGGATTTGCTAGGATTTTTAGGGATGAATGTTCATTGAACTTTACATTCAGAGTTTCTTCTATTGTCTTGGTCTTTATGTTAAACACTTTATAAGCCTTGGCAATAGAAAAATATCCCAGAAAATAACCACAATCTACTTTGGCTGCAAATTTTGAAATGGAATCTTTGAGATTTAAGATGAAACATGGGCAGCTAAAGATTTTGAAAAATGAAATTAATGGTTTGATTTTGAACAAAATTTCATAAGCAGTTTTTTGATGTCTAGGGTTGATCAAAACTCTGTTTTGAACATAGCAAGCAGTGTTTACAGCTTCTGCCCAGAAGGACAATGGCAAACCAGAATCTGCTAGCATGGTTTTTGTAGCTTCTATAAGAGTTCTATTTTTCCTTTCAACCACCCCATTTTGCTCTGGTGTTCTTGGGATGCTGTACTGCCTCACAATCCCTTTTGACACACAGAAATCATCCAACTCCTTATTTTTAAACTCTGTTCCATTGTCACTCCTGAAGACTTTTACTAGCAAGTCATATTGTTTTTCAACTTTGGTGACAAAGTCCTTCAATATACCTGCAGTCTCATCCTTAGAATGTAAAAGGTAAGTCCATGTAAACCTAGAAAAATCATCAACTATGACAAGACAAAATCATTTTCTTCTTAGACTCATGATTTTAACAGGGCCAAACAAGTCCATGTGCAACAATTGTAGACATTGACTGGTTTTGGACTCATCAATGGATTTGTAAGAGCTTTTATGTTGTTTCCCTTTTAAACATGAAACACAATGCTCATCACATTTGAATTCTTTTGATGGTAAGCCTCTGACAAGACTTTTGTGACATCCGTCACCCTCGTCTTTCGTTAAATTTACAATAATAACGCTTGAAATATTTTCATTATAGTCCCTACGATTTCGTCGTTTTCAAAATTTATTCATAGAGTAAACGAAAAATTTATCATTTATATTTATTATGGGTAGAGTATACGTTTTTATCAAACAAGTATTTTGAACCGTCATCCGGAATGGATATTAAAAAAAAAAATTTCAAGTTTTAAAAAGTTTGTGAAACTTTTTGGGTTAAATTAATGTAACTTGGTTAAGTTTTATATAGAAAAGTAAACCAAACCATAACCAAACTAACAAGGTTTAAGTTAAGGGACCTTTTCTTCCAAATATCAAAAGTTTTAAAACAAACACTCCCTCCCTTTCAGCCATAGCCGTTTTTCCGGCCACTGTTTCCGGCCAAGGTCCGGCCAAACTCCGGCCACCTTCTAAAACTCGCTTTTAACGCGTTTCAACGTCCGATATCTTTTCCCAAACGTTTCTTCATGATAAACTTAACTGTTTCACAATTAAATCATGCGTTATTCAAAGTTTAATCGCGTTTTTAATTCGAGTTAAGGTGTGTAACCGTCGAACCTAAATCGGGTTTAAATGATCATTATACTCAGGTATCACTATAAATAGACCTCACCAATCTTATTCTGCATCATTCCATGATACAAAACCATTAAAAACTTGTTCAAAACGCGTCTGCGTGTGGTGGTAATCGGCTCATAAAACTCGCCCCTTTTCCTTCTTGATTCGGTCCTTAAACTTGCGTGTAAGTCGATTTTCTTTTTGCCATATCATTTATTAGTAGTTTCCGAGCAGAAACCCTCTATTACAGATCGCATATGGTGTTTAAAACGGGTTATTGTTGAGAGCTTAGGGTTAGGGTTCTTAGGTTTTAATTTGGGGAAGAAGATGGTTTTTAATAATAAGTTAAATACATTTTTGTTGGGTAAAATCAATAACTTGGTGGCTTGGTCTAGTGGTTGGGTGTGTGGCTTACACAGCAAAGGTCAGGGGTTCGAACCCCATGACCAGCAATTTTTCCTTTTGACTTTAGGTTGAATTATTTTTATTATTATCTTAATTATAAATAAACATTTATAATCCACATAAATCTATAATATTCATAATAAATTCATTTTTGCTCCAAAAATTATGAAAATTTAGGAGTAGCTTCTTGACACCTCATAGAAAATTATCCCACTTTTAGTTTCTGAAAAATGTTTTATTTTTATATTTTTATTGAATTAAATTGTTTTTAATCATATTTAATTGATTAAAAATTCATTTTTAATGATTTTAATCTCAAAATTTTTTTTATAAATTATTTCTAATGATTATGAACTAAAATAAAAATATTTGGTTCAGAAAACATTTATTTCTATTAATTTCCCTATTTTTAATCATTTAAACATAATTTAATATCATTAAATCAGTTTTAAATATAAATAAGTTTATAAAAATTATGGTAAAATTATTTTCATTAATTTACATCAGAAATCATCTATTTTCTATAAAAATAGCATTTTTGGATCATGTTTTGAATTATTAGTCTTATTTATGATTAATTAGACATAATTAATAATTTATTTATTTGTACTATTAAATATCTATTTTATGAATACTTTTCTTATAAAATAGAAATGTTTTATGTTTGAAAATCTTATTTACCATTTGTAGATCATTGTGAAACACATAATTATTTATTTATACATTTATAATTACTCCATTTATTTATAATAGATAGTTAAAATAATTAACTAAATTATTTTGTCATAATTATTCAAATATATTTTGATCTAAATATTTAATTGGTAATAATTTTATTACCTAAATCACATTTATAAAACTTCGGTATATTATTTTTATACAACTTTATATTGATTCGACGTATCATAAAAAATCTCTAATTCCCCAAATCGACTTAGCAAATCCTAATGCCTTAGACCCTAGTTACTTTAGACTTTTAGACAATTCCTTATTAGTATTCTTACACATTATAGGTTGAATTCCTCGGAATTCCCATTACGTAGCTCACGACCGCTTAAGTGGATTTTGATCGCTTTCGCAAACTGTGAGTATATCTTTCCCCTTTTTACTGTTTACTATTTTTGGGGTGACTCATGTACTTATTATCAAGTTTCTATTACTTCTTACTAAAATAGCAATTCTCATGTGTGTTTGCTTTATGTTAATTTGTGTGTCTATGACTTGTCAAAATCATTAACCTTTGAGGGCCTGGCATTTCAATAAATAGTACTATGGTATATACCCTTGTGACTCTGTTGAGAGACCTTGGTCATTGTCTTGTGATTCATATTACTAAAAAATGTTTTGATTCTTGATTCTTGATACTTACTACATAGGGTTGATTTTGAACGGACATTACTTAAATTACATAATTGCAAATGGTATACAACACAGGAATTGCGAAACGTTTTGTACTATATATATATCCATCGGATGTACTCACCAATGCATTATATGTGTTGACAAATTATTTTGTACATGTTTCAGGTGACGTTTGATCTTACTTGCTTTCACGCTTAGGATGGACCTAGTGCTTAAATAAAAGTTGAACATTTATTATTTATGTTTGAGATTTCTATTAAGACTCTTTGTATTTCGTTTTGAATAATGAAAGTTTATTGCAATTAATATTTACATTTTAGTCCATGTGCTTTTGAACAATCGTCACTACGTGACACCTCGATGTTTCCGCCATCGGTTGGGGTGTTACAGATTGGTATCAGAGCCATGGTTATAGGGAATTAGGTTATTAGTAAATGCTTTTGACCTAGACTATATCTAAGCTACCCTTTATATGCTTTCTTTTTCCTATTATTACTTTAGACAAATTTTCTCCTTTTATTTTCATTTATATTCAAAGAAGATCATATTCTACAAACGAGACGAAAACACCAAGTTAGGAGTGATGTCCATACCTTGGTGAATAGTTTCACTTCGTATATGTTTTATTTATTTATTTTGTTTATCTTGGAATAGTTTCCTTTCGAGATAGGAGACGTCCAAATCTCAAGGAATCTATCCCTCCAAAAGAAACTTACTCACTAAGCTAGGAGTGATATCCTTATCTTAGTGACAAGTTTCACTCCATCGTATTTTTACTTTTTGAAGTATACCATCTTTGAGTTAAGAGTGAAATCCACATCTCAAGGATATATTTCCACATCTCAAGTTCCGCTAGAGTTTTGAAATTTATTTGTGACGGGGCACGTGCAATCTGGAAGGGTGAGCGCCTGTATTCTGAGTTTTCTGTCTAGGCTTGGCATTTCGCATAAATCCCAATCAGACGAGGGACCCGTATGCCGACCTGGGAACTCTCGGGATGAGCATTCACTTATAGGCTAAAGTACACCCCCACAAGTCACTAATAATATGTCAATTACTTTAGTCAGTCAACAGTTTCTTTGGAAACACTCTTATATCTCGTTTTATACTTGGTATTGTTTTTCATTTGAAGTTTTATCAGGATTTTCTTTATGATATTCATAATTTTTCTTATATCAATTTATAATTACTATATCTCATGTTATGTGTTACTTCTCTCGATATAAACTATAACATTTCCAAGATTCTTGGAATCAAATCTCATAATTATTGTTGCACTTTTGTAGATGTCTGATCGCGAATCTCGTAAGAGAGCCTCGAAGCGTCAGGCTAAACTGAAATCTGATCGTCGTATTGCGACCATGCTTAATGATAAGTTGGAAATGCTTGTTCCTAGCATCATTAATGATATCATCCCAAACCTTAACCCAAACGGTAGCTCGAATGGGAACTCAAACGGGAATGCGGGTGGAAATGGTGGAACCACAGAGAATAAGTGCACTTTCAAACACTTCAACTCTTGCCATCCCAACAAGTTTAATGGCACTGAGGGAGCCATTGGGTTACTTGAATGGTTCGAAAGTATGGAGAATACGTTCATTAATAGCGACTGTCTAGACAACCTACGTGTTCGTCATGCCACGGGTGTTCTTCAAAAGAGAGAGCTCACTTGGTGGAATGGTGAAAAACATGCTCGAGGGACGGAAGCTGCTTTAGCTATGTCTTGGGATGATTTCAAAATCTCCATGACTACTGAGTTCTGTCCTCGTAGTGAGATGAAGAAATTGGAGGATGAGTTCTATCACCTCAAGCAGGATAGTGGAAACAATGTTCCCTACAACAACCGTTACCACGAGTTGAGCTTACTGATTCCTCGTATGGTAACCCCGGTATCCTTGGCTATTGAGAAGTATATTGAGGGACTGCCACCTCAGATCCATGATTCGGTTATGGGAAGCAAGCCTACTACTGTAGAGGATGCCATTCATCTCGCAGCATCTCTTACTGACAAGCATGTCAAGGATGGTACTCTAACTCGTAAGGGTACTAAAAGACCTACTGAGACTACTCCAAACCCTACTACCACTGAACCTTCCCAAGAAAACTCTGCCTCTGCCTCTAGTTCCAATAAGAAACGAAAAGCTGGAAACCAAAACTATGCTGTAATTGCACCTCTTAACCAGGTTCCTGTTGCAAACCCACCTGCTGCACCTCAAACAAACCCAAGGGCTTATACTGGGAAACAACCTCAATGTGCTACCTGCCACTACCATCATCCCACCAATTTACCGTGTCGTAAGTGTGATGCTTGTGGAAGACTGGGTCATACCACTCCTTTCTGTCGTGTTGCCAATCGACCAATAAATAACCCACAGACTGTTACCCAAAACCAGGGAGCTGACCAACCTAGAGTTTGTTACGCTTGTGGTGATCCTAACCATATGCAAAATAGATGCCCTCATCTTTCGGCTTTTGTTCAGGCTCGTCAGCAAACCCCAGCAGTCCCAGCAGTTCCAGCAATACAAGCAGCTCCAGCTCGTGGTCGTGTTTTCAACATCAACGCTAACCAAGATCAAGCTACCAACGACGTTGTCAATGGTACATTTCTTATTACTAACTTATATGCTTCGATTTTGTTTGATACCGGTATGGATAGGAGTTTTGTCTCGTTAGAAGTTGAACCTTTGCTTGCTCGTACTTGTCCTCACCTTACCCATCCTTTTGCTGTGGAGGTTGCTAGTGACAATCTTATTCTTATAAAATCGGTGGTCCGTAATTGCACGTTGAACCTAAACGATTATAACTTTTATGTAGATCTTAGGAATAATATGAATCGAGTTTTTAAACCTTTCTTGAACGAATACGTAAGTGTTTTTCGTCGATAACATACTCATATATACCACAACCAGAAACCTTCACTTGAAAGAAATTTCGAGACGAAATTTTCTAAAGTAGGGGAGCCTGTGACATCCGTCACCCTCGTCTTTCGTTAAATTTACAATAATAACCCTTGAAATATTTTCATTATAGTCCCTACGATTTCGTCGTTTTCAAAATTTATTCTTAGAGTAAACGAAAAATTTTATCATTTATATTTATTATGGGTCGAGTATACGTTTTTATCAAACAAGTATTTTGAACCGTCATCCGGAATGGATATTAAAAAAAAAATTTCAAGTTTTAAAAAGTTTGTGAAACTTTTTGGGTTAAATTAATGTAACATGGTTAAGTTTTATATAGAAAAGTAAACCAAACCATAACCAAACTAACAAGGTTTAAGTTAAGGGACCTTTTTTGCCAAATATCAAAAGTTTTAAAACAAACACTCCCTCCCTTTCAGCCATAGCCGTTTTTCCGGCCACCGTTTCTGGCCAAGGTCCGGCCAAACTCCGGCCACCTTCTAAAACTAGCTTTTAACGCGTTTCAACGTCCGATATCTTTTCCCAAACGTTTCTTCATGATAAACTTAACTGTTTCACAATTAAATCATGCGTTATTCAAAGTTTAATCGCGTTTTTAATTCGAGTTAAGGTGTGTAACCGTCGAACCTAAATCGGGTTTAAATGATCATTATACTCAGGTATCACTATAAATAGACCTCACCAATCTTATTCTGCATCATTCCACGATACAAAACCATTAAAAACTTGTTCAAAACGCGTCTGCGTGTGGTGGTAATCGGCTCATAAAACTTGCCCCTTTTCCTTCTTGATTCGGTCCTTAAACTTGCGTGTAAGTCGATTTTCTTTTTGCCATATCGTTTATTAGTAGTTTCCGAGCAGAAACCCTCTATTACAGATCGCATATGGTGTTTAAAACGGGTTATTGTTGAGAGCTTAGGGTTAGGGTTCTTAGGTTTTAATTTGGGGAAGAAGATGGTTTTTAATAATAAGTTAAATACATTTTTGTTGAGTAAAATCAATAACATGGTGGCTTGGTCTAGTGGTTGGGTGTGTGGCTTACACAGCAAAGGTCAGGGGTTCGAACCCCATGACCAGCAATTTTTCCTTTTGACTTTAGGTTGTATTATTTTTATTATTATCTTAATTATAAATAAACATTTATAATCCACATAAATCTATAATATTCATAATAAATTCATTTTTGCTCCAAAAATTTTGAAAATTTAGGAGTAGATTCTTGACACCTCATAGAAAATTATCCCACTTTTAGTTTCTGAAAAATGTTTTATTTTTATATTTTTATTGAATTAAATTGTTTTTAATCATATTTAATTGGTTAAAAATTCATTTTTAATGATTTTAATCTCAATTTTTTTTTATAAATTATTTCTAATGATTATGAACTGAAATAAAAATATTTGGTTCAGAAAACATTTATTTCTATTAATTTCCCTATTTTTAATCATTTAAACATAATTTAATATCATTAAATCAGTTTTAAATATAAATAAGTTTATAAAAATTATGGGAAAATTATTTTCATTAATTTACATCAGAAATCATCTATTTTCTATAAAAATAGTATTTTTGGATCATGTCTTGAATTATTAGTCTTATTTATGATTAATTAGACATAATTAATAATTTATTTATTTGTACTATTAAATATCTATTTTATGAATACTTTTCTTATAAAATAGAAATGTTTTATGTTTGAAAATCTTATTTACCATTTGTAGATCATTGTGAAACACATAATTATTTATTTATACATTTATAATTATTGCATTTATTTATAATAGTTAGTTAAAATAATTAACTAAATTATTTTGTCATAATTATTCAAATATATTTTGATCTAAATATTTAATTGGTAATAATTTTATTACCTAAATCACATTTACAAAACTTCGGTATATTATATTTATACAACTTTATATTGATTCGACGTATCATAAAAAAACTCTAATTCCCTAAATCGACTTAGCAAACCCTAATGCCTTAGACCCTAGTTACTTTAGACTTTTAGACAATTCCTTATTAGTATTCTTACACATTATAGGTTGAATTCCTCGGAATTCCCATTACGTAGCTCACGACCGCTTAAGTGGATTTTGATCGCTTTCGCAAACTGTGAGTATATCTTTCCCCTTTTTACTGTTTACTATTTTTGGGGTGACTCATGTACTTATTATCAAGTTTCTATTACTTTTTACTAAAATAGCAATTCTCATGTGTGTTTGCTTTATGTTAATTTGTGTGTCTATGACTTATCAAAATCATTAACCTTTGAGGGCCTGGCATTTCAATGAATAGTACTATGGTATATACCCCTTGTGACTCTGTTGGGAGACCTTGGTCATTGTCTTGTGATTCATATTACTAAAAAATGTTTTGATTCTTGATTCTTGATACTTACTACATAGGGTTGATTTTGAACGGACATTACTTAAATTACATAATTGCAAATGGTATACAACACAGGAATTGCGAAACTTTTTTACTATATATATATCCAACGGATGTACTCACCAATGCATTATATGTGTTGACAAATTATTTTGTACATGTTTCAGGTGACGTTTGATCTTACTTGCTTTCACGCTTAGGATGGACCTAGTGCTTAAATAAAAGTTGAACATTTATTATTTATGTTTGAGATTTCTATTAAGACTCTTTGTATTTCGTTTTGAATAATGAAAGTTTATTGCAATTAATATTTACATTTTAGTCCATGTGCTTTTGAACAATCGTCACTACGTGACACCTCGATGTTTCCGCCATCGGTTGGGGTGTTACAACTTTGTTTAGAGAGTGTGTTGATAGTATTAAGGTTGGTATGACCCAGTCTCCTATGCCACAATTCTGTCTCCTTTGTGGAGGCAGCAGAAAACAAACAGACATTTGCCATAGGATCGTCCTTTAACATATCAACAATATACACATTGCCACTTCTATGAGCAACAAGTTGTGCTTTGCTCTCAGCAATGATGGTATCAATCTTTTTCACCACTTCTGGCCCAATAATCTTGCAAGTTTTCTTTGTGAAGAATGAGCCATAACCTTTGTCACTCATTTGTGAAACACTCAGACGATTAAACTTGAGATTATCAATAAGATTGACATTTTCAAACTTGAGTTTCCCAGCTTGTACAGTCCCTGACCCCAACACCTTACCATTTGAATCATTACCAAAGGATATATCACCCCCTCCATGAGCTAAGAAGTCCAGAAGAAGGGCTCTACATCCTGTCATGTGCCTGGAGCCTCCACTATCTACATACCAAAGACTATCTAAACAAGCAGAAGCTCCCTGCACAGCAGTAATGGATTAGTTTTGGTGAGTGTCCAAAGCCAAGTTGGCTTTGGATGGGTCCTCAGACTTTTCAGACTCAAGCTTTGGAAGATGATCAGTGGTTTGAACTAATTTTTGAATCAAGTTCAACAACTGCTGCTGACCATTTGCCAGTGCTTGAATGTCAACACTTGGGGCAACAGTTGTTTGATCACTTCCAGACAGATGATAATACCCATAGGGATTTCTGTTCACTCTTGGTTTAGAGGGTCTTTTTGGCTCCTCATAAACATGTGACAGACTATGACATGGTGGTTGTCCATATCCTCTTGGGTACTTGCTTGTGGGTGGAGCATCTGTTACTTGGACATCCCTAGGAGCAGATGTTTCAAGACTTTTAGTAACAGATGTTTGGACAGGAGTGAAGGTCTGTTTGGGCTTTCCTTTTGAAGTACTTACCCCAGGATTTGCAAGAGTTTTAGCTTTGTACTCTTGTATTTTCGCATCAAAATTTTTGAGATACAACCACTCTTTGGTTTTGTGATTCTTTTTCCCACATATTGAACATGTGGCTTTGGAATCACATACACTTGTTCCTTTGTTAATGTCATATGCTTTTAGAAGAAAACAGTTTTTGGTGACATGATTCTTCTTTTCACAGAAATCACAGAACAAGTGGACAGTCTTTTCTTTTTTCTTCCCTTTTTCAGCCTTCTTTTCAGCAGATGTTTGAGCATCTGCTGGAAGGTTTTTCAAGGGAATGATTTTTGCCTGAGGAGCTGTCTTTCCTTCAGGTGTTTTAAAATCAACAGGTTTCAAATTCTCAAGAGTACCACACTCATCAGACCAAGTAGGTTTAAATTCATACTTTTCAAGTTCAGTGAATGATGAGGAACCTTCTGGTTTTTCTAGAACAATTTTCTTACCATTTGGTTCAGTGATTTTAATCTCTTGTCCCTGCAAATTTGTTGGTACTATCTCAACAGACTTTTGATCCTTTTTGTCAATGTTTTCAAAAGCTGGAGCAGTGGTTTCAAAACCAAAACCAAACTTCACATGACTTTTGGTTTGTTTGTTGAGTAGCATTTCAAATCCTCTACATGATTCCACCCATTTCTGACATTTAACTTGGGTGGACTCAAGCTCAGTTTTACAACTCTGATATTTTGTTATCATAGTTTGGAGCTGGTCTTTGGTTATGGTTGCTTCATGTTTTAAGCTGCTTATTTCAGATTCTTTTTCAGTTAAACTTGTTTTTAATTCTTTTGAAAGTTTTTCAAATTTAACCTCATCATCTAAAATTTTCTTTCTAAGGTTTTCATTCACCTCTTTGATGTTAGCAAATGCTATCACACATCTGTCAGAACATAAATCCTTAAGAATTTGAGGAGATACCTTAGCAGCAGCCATCAATGCACAATCACACTTGCACTCACAATCATCAGATGCACCCCAGGGATCTGAGAGATTCACAACCTCTTCTTCAGGTTTTTCACCTACAACAACTTCATCAACAACATCATCAGTCACAACTTTAGATTCAGTCACCACCTCCTCAGATTCAACTTCTTCTACAATAGCCATGAAACAAAAGTTTTCTGGTTCATTTTCAGCTTTGGCAACTAGTGCAAAATTTTCATCTGTTAATTCATCTGGTAGACTGCTCCAATCAACAAAGCCTTGTGTGAAGAAGCTCTGTTGACTGGTCTCTACAGGAGCAGAGGATGGGGCAACAATCGTTTGCACAGGTGCTTGAGCAACAGGTGTTTGCACATAGTGGATCTGAGGAACAGTGGTTTGGACATACTGGACAGGAACAGTGTTTGAGGACTGTGCAAAATGAGCAGTGTTTTGCACATTTGGTCCAGGGGTACTATAGGAATTTTGATAAGTGTTGGTCTGAGGTCTTTGATTTGGATAGGTGATTATAGGTGTACCATGTTGACTCCTACATTCCCTAGCAAAATGACCAAGTCTATGACATTTATAACACTTTATCTTTGATTTATCCAACCCAACCTTTGATCTACCAGTTAACCCTGGAAACCTTCTCCCAGTTTTCTTGTAAAAATTGTTAGTTCTTACACTGAGAAGGGCCAATTGGTGCATAATGTCCATTTCCTCCAAATCATCAGGGTCAAAGTATTTCAGGTCATCATACTCAAGGGATATGTTATCAGATGCCTGGATATCACCACCACTTGCTGTGAAAGCATAGTTTGGTGAATAAGAATCAGAGTTAAAACCTGAGTTAAAACCTGAAGTTATGTCAATGAAATGATCATAACTCTGATCCTTAGTATTTCCAGGCACCTCATCATGACCCAAAAGTGCTGTATTCCCAAATACATAATCATCAGACACTTTTCCAGAGTCCTGGAGCTTCTTTTTTTGGTTAAGCTCTCTCTCATAGGTCAAGAGCTTACCATGAAGCTGGGTCAGTGATAGGTCCTTAAATCCAATTGAGTTTCTCATAACGATAGCAATAGTGTCCCATTTGTCTGGTAATGATCTTAAAAACCTATGGTTCAATGTTGAATGGGGGTAAGTAAGACTAACCAGTTTTAGTTCACTAATGAGACAATTAAACCTCTCAAATTGTTGAGTTAATGGCTCTCCCTTGACATGACTGAATGTTTCATATTGTTGGTTAAGTATTTCACGATTGTTTTCAATAATCTCTTCAGTCCCACCAAATTGTTCTTTCAGTGCATCCCACAACTCCTTTGCACTGTTACAGTGTAACAGGCCAGCATATATATATCATTGGGTAGAGCCATAGCCACAATACTGAAGGCCTTAGCATCTAACTCAATTTTCTGAAAATCCTGGTCGGAGTAGTTTTCAAGTTTCTTTGGCTCCTGAACCTTGGGATCTTCAGTACTCGGCACCATCGGAACATGTGGTCCGAAGATAACCGACTACCAACACCCAGTGTTCTGTTGAGCTAGAACATGGCTCATCCGACGTTGCCATATATTGTATTCATATCTGACAAGCATCAGTGGCTTGTTGTTCGTGCCGGTGTTATGTGGATCGTGATTGATTGAAGCCATTCTCTGATTTTTAAAAAAAATAAAGTCTGTTTAAAAACGGTTGAATCGAAATTAAACTATTACTCTGTTTTCAATCCAACAGATAAACGATATCAATAATTGTGAGCTGATCTGTTTATATTAAATTGATTGGTTAGATCGAATTTAATTGACCAAGCTCTGATACCAATTGTTAGGATCTGAGTTTGATTGTTTTGATATATTTAGAATAAGATGAGAAATGAATGATGTAAGTATATATGGAAAGTGCAGCGGAAAGATAAACTATAACCAAAACAACAGGAATAATTGTTATCAATGATCAAATGCTTTCATTAATTGAAAGATTACAATCAGTACAAATACTCCCCCTCAGCCTGATCACACAGTGATTGTTTGTCTGAGAGAATGTTTGTGTGTGATATTATAGAACAGTATAAGCACTGTTCTATTTATAGACAAACCTAAACCACTGGTGACATGTGCTGACGTCACATAAGATAGTGACCTCTATCAGAATAACAACATAAAACATCTGCCCTATACAATCTACTGTTACATTACAAAACACTGTAAGGTAAACTACTGCTAAGGGAAAACTCTGATGGTCTTGCAACATCTGTTGGAGTCTAAGTGTTGTTGACTCCAACAGACCTTTAGTCTTCATCAGCAGTTGTTTCTTCATCAGACCTTTGGTCAGCAGTTGTTCTCTATCAGTTGTTCTCTAGCAGTCCTTTGTATCAGCAGTTGTCACAGCAGTTGTTTAGATGGAACAGTTGTTATGGTCAGCAGTCTTTTGGGAGGAATATGTTGTAAAGACTGTTTATTTATGGAATCAACTGTTAGCATATTTTGGCTTTTAATCATCTGTTCTTCTCCAGGTCAGCAGACCCAACAACACGCAGTGTCATTTTCACTAGGGAGGCAACTTTATGAGTTGAGTGTGCCTAGATTTTCAGTAGCTATGGGTGTTTACACCAAGGAGGAAGTACAAGCACCTGGATTTGTTAGGTTACTGAGAGGAAGTTATAAGAAGAAGAGGACAGGTGGGGTATCTTCTAGTGATCTGAGTGTGTTTTGGGAGACGATTGTCGAGGGGGCATTTAGTGGCTAGGGTGCTGAGTCGAGTATTCGTGATCCAATTATTAGATATATTCATAGGATCATAGCATGTACTCTTGTCTGTTGCAAGGGAGGAGATAAGGTTACTGTGTTGGATGCGTTTTGTTTGTATTGTATCTTTGGTCGACGGGAGGCCAATTTGGCGAGGTGCTAGAGGTGGAGCTGAAGGTTATTTGAGTTTAGGTCCTTATGTGACACATATTGCACAGAACTTGGGGGTGTTTGAGAGATAACCGAGAGAGCAGTTAACAGAGGGACTGTCGACCATTTATTATAGTGTAGATGATTTGAGGACTGCACATATAGTGACATATGATGAGCCACCGGAGTGGGAACCGGTGAAGCCAGGGCCACAGGTGCCACCACCTGAGGGGACAGTTGCTGCTGAGACTATACAAAGGAGCGTGCCTATCGCTCGACAGTGGGTTAGACCATCTATTAGCGCCCTAGTCCCGTACCCCCCCCCTTGTGTGCGCCACCACCACCCACTACAAGAAATTTAGGTATTTACCCACACATGGTATGTGTAGAAAAAACCATGTAATGTGTTAGTAGTTACGTTTACCTACACATAAATTAAGTGTCATGATGTGTAGACTCGGCACTGTAGATATAGATCATTACCTACACATTTATTATGTGTAGGTATATACCAAGCTATATCTACACGTATATGTGTAGCTAAAACTAATATATATGTGTTGGTAAAAGTATAGCAAGTTGTTAGCTTGGCTTATGACGTGGCGTCTGACGTGGCATCCAACGTGGCATCTAATTATGTGTAGGTAAATATAAAAAATGTGTAGGTATTGATCTTAATATGTGTAGGCATTGATCTTAACATGTGTAGAAATAATATATATTGATGTGTTGGTAAAAATACTTAAATATGTAGATAATAACCATGATTTATTTAAATAATAATTTGTAATTATATACAAACAAATACAAAACGGTTATAGAAACATACACGACCAAATTAACATTCTTAATCAAAACATAAGTGTTCAAACAACCGAACAAAATACTTAAACAAACAAATCAAATATTGACCATATGTTACTAAAAAAAAGGGTATGTGGAGGAGACCCTCTGGCCCCTGGTATCCATATTGGATACCGATCATCCCACCCCACAAGGGTTATGATCCCGGCAAAATACCTCAAATTGCTGCTCACAAGATTCGAACTTGTCTCCTCTCATGCCCAACACTTATCATTGGTAGTGGGTACCACTAGGCTACAAGCCCATTGGTGACCAATAAAATTGGTAAACGACATCACTCATCAATACTTTCATCACCCTCTAGAGTATCACCTTGAGATTGTCCAGATGTGGTTGATGGAGAAGACATGATATTATTCTCAATCAGTGCTTGTTCCATAATTGCACATTTACTTGTCACTATTTGAAGTGCATTGACTAGCTCATCATAAGTAGGACACTTTGCTTTTTTAGTTGTACCCATTATATATCAACAATAACTGGATCACGTCCCCACCCATGCAAACGAATAGAGCTTCGTCCAAGTACTTTCTCAATAATCGACTTGTCACTCATTGATTCCACGATATGCTGGTTTCACGACATTATCATGTCTTCCTTTTAGGAAAAAATAAACAAATACAATAAATTAATTGTTTAATAAAGAATGAATACTTGGTGGTAGAAAAGAAAAAGTAAACTTACATATATATTGCAGTCGCATTTTTAGATATCCAACTTTTTTCCGCATCCCAATGTGTAAGCCTCAAAGTCTCAAGTTGACCAAATGAAAATCCAAATCCAAGCCACGCTTAATAAGATAGTGTATTGTACCTAGGGAGTATTATCCGCCAATAAGTGAAAGTTGAAAGTATTTAAATCCATTTCCCATAAAATTTACTGCATACCTATGGACAAATACGTGGAAAGTACTATATCCCCGTCCTAGAAATGTCTACCTCGCTTGCAATGGTATCCTTAGGCAGAAAGTAGTCCCTATCCTAAAGATAAGACCATTCTCTCTTGCCTCCAACACGTGGTGATGTGAACATATACCCTTGTATTATATATTTGGTGATTATCAATGAGAAGAGGCACGGTTCATACTCTTTTAGGCGGGGTGGATTTCAAATTTGTTGGTGATAGGGGAAGTGTTTAGGGCTGGTTCTTCATCGTCGACCATGATCGATCGACTGAGGAGGGTTGTCAATCGAAGAGAAGGCAAGAAGAGAGGTGACGACAAGGTAGGATTTAGGAGAGAGATACCCAGTCTCTTGATACCATAAATGAGTATGAACCGTGTCTCTTCTCATTGATAATCACCAAATATATAATACAATGGTATAGAGATAAATATGTATACAAGATTATTACAATTAATCACTAACAATAATTCCTATAATTACGTTTGCTATTACTCCCATCTTGCAACTTATTTTGTTCCATCACACCTAAACTAACGGAGGTCTAGCTTGGTTAGTCTACGTGACAAAAATGTAAAAACCTAAACTTAAGGGACCTTTTCAAAACTTATTATTATTATTATTATTATTATTATTATTATTATTATTATTATGTATTTAAAATTATTGTTATTATTATTATTATTATTATTATTATTATGTATTTAAAATTATTGTTATTTTTTTTTATATTTTATAAATCCCAAACACCCACCACCCCTCCCTTTTTTCGATGACAAACCACCCTCATCTCTCTCACTCTAAAACACCATCTCTCTCTCTAGACCACCACTACCATCACCTACACCAACCGCCGCTATTACCACCTGCAACCACCATTCTCTCCAATATTATTAATCCACAATCTTCAACATATTCTCCCTTTCCATTCAATCTTTTCATCAACGTTTTTCCCAATTCAATTTCTAGCGTTTTGTTCAAGAGTCTCCAATTTAACAACCACTTGCAACCACCATTAATTCGAGAATTTAATCTATGTATTGAAGGATTAATCGAGAAGAAAGTAGTAATCGGAGGTTTGTATGGTGGCGATAGATTGTTGCAGGTTTTTTGTTTGGATTTGGGGTTTTGTTCAAGGGATTTAACCCTAAATCCGGTGGTGTTATTGGAGGTACAGTGAGTTGGTTGAGGGATGGAGGTTGATAGAGGTGACGTGGTTGGAGTTGTGGTGAAGATAACCGGTGACGGTGGCGGAAAGTGGGAGGTGTGGTTTGTAAGGAATGGTGGTAGTGGAGATGAGGAGGAGAATGGGGTAGATGGAGATGAAGTTTTGAAGATGGGTTGTGTTTTGTAGATGGAGATAAAAAGTTTTGAAAATGTCCCTTAAGTTTAGGTTTTTACATTTTTGCCACTGATGACGTGGGTAGCCTAAAGCAAAATAGTCTAACAATGTTATATAACTACGCTTAAAGGGTTGAAAGGTACAAAGGTTCAAGGGACGAAGTAGCACAAATCAAAAGATGACTTGTCTTGTCATCCTCTTCCTCGGTCAACACAAGCAGCTGTCGTATAAAGACACTGCACCGCTCGGACCGCAGGTCCAAAGCCATCCTTTGCTTAAAGTGGCATGTCCTCTAGTTGCAACATATTTCAAGATAATATCCCTTCTAAAATAAGAAGATCCTTTTGCTATAAATTAGAGGTCCATTCCATAGATCTGGACACAATCTAATTATTCTCTCTTACACTCACCTTCTATTCTTTTTAATCTTCACACGTGAGGAGAATCTATCTATCACACTAACACACTACTATAGTTTAGAACAACAATTCTGGTCTTGAGTCTTACTCAAACCAGAATTCTAATACTCAAAACAAAATTATCTTGAACCTGCTTCTACGTTTTGCAACGTTGGAAGACACCACGACCTGCGGTAGGCAGATCAGAACCCTTCAACCTTTTAACCCTTCCTTAGACCCAGAGCTAACGTTAGACCTTTATTTGTTGTAGCAACAAGTTGGCGCCCACCGTGGGGCTGCGCCATTGTCTCCATTCAAAAATCAATTGTGTAGCTCCAACTCCTCAGTATGTCTAACCCCGAGTCTCCGGAGGAAGTGAACCAGACCTCTCCGAACACAGGTCAAATATCTCCTAACAGATCTGTGTCGTTCTCCACTCCCGGAAGTACTCTTACTGGTGCTCCGTCACAAGAGTTTACACTCTTTCAAACCCCTACTCCTACTCGTTCAGGGGTGTCAAATCCTTTTGCTAATGCCTCACAGACACCCGAATGTGTAGATCTCACACCCGAAGGTGTTGCAAGCCATTTCTTGCAACTCAAATCTCTACTGAATCAGCATGTTACTCGGGAAAGAGAGAAGGGGGTCAGGATCCGGCTTAACTACAATGAGGAAGAACCGTCTCTTTCTTCTATTCCACCTCGTACCCCTCACATTACGTCCTCGGGCTCTCAGTCTGCTCATCACAACCAGGGAGCACGACCAAGCATGGTCTCTCTAGCACGTTACCTAGCAACAAGGCTAAATCCTACTGCTTTTCCTTTGTTTACTTCCCAATCCGTCACCACCGGTGCACCCCTTGGGTATGAACTAACCTTGGAACAACTCCTACAGTCACCCGTGACAAGCATTCCACCCCCGGCTGCTACCTCGTGGGAGCAAGCCATGGCTTCTTCACCCATGGCACGTAGTGCTTCTATGAGTATGCCTATAGGAACAAGTAGCAACGTTGCACCAGAAAGCCTCCAAGGCTTCAACCTTATGCCACACATGATAGCTCAAATGATGGCTCACTTCCCATGGCAACAACTATCAGCCAAGCCATCACTACTCAATATGTGAACAACGTAAGCAACAACACAAGGGTGGAACACCACCGGAATCAACCATACAAACCTAGCAGCCTGTCCTGTTTCTCCCCAGAAATAGCAGACTATGATTTCCCAACCAAGCTGAAGATGCCAGCCCACATAAGAACCTATGATGGAACGGAAGACCCTGAAGACCACCTTCAAATCTTCTCAGGGGCTGCTAGAATGGAAAAATGGGGTAACCCCGAGTGTTGCCTCATGTTCATGCAAACCCTCGTTGGATCCGCCCGTATTTGGTTTAATGACCTACCTACTAGAAGCATTAAATCCTTCAACGATCTGGGAAGAGGATTTCTAGCCAACTTTTCACAACAGAGACAATGTGTCAAGGATGCAACAGTAATCTTCCAAATCAAGCAGAAAGATGATGAAAGCCTCAAAACCTTCATCGAGTGTTACAAAAAAGAAGGCCTCACTTACATAGGAGCGGATGAAAAAATGAAAGTTGCAGGATTTATGAACGCCATCAACTCCAAGTATCTTACCCAAGACTTCAACAAAAGTCTCCCAAAAACCCTTGAAGAAGCCCTAGAAAGAGCTGAAGCTCATATCCGAGGGGAGGAGGCCGTTGACATCAAGGAGCAAAGAAAGAGACCTGCCAACTGGAGGAGTACCAGCCCTAGTCGAAAAAGGGGTGGTTACGGAACCTATGACAGAAGTTCCCGAGGATCTGAGTCCCGGAGGTCCGAAGGCCAGAACCCTCTAAACAGAGATCGAGCCATCAACTTCACAAGTCTAACCAAGACTCCTCAAGAAATTTTGGCAACAGAAGAAGTCAAACACACCTTCAGACCCCCTCGTTCGCTTCTAAAAAGCAAAAGAAATGAGAATTCCACTCAATATTGTGAATTCCATGAAGAAAAAGGGCATCACACCAATGATTGTTTCCAGCTAAAAAAGAGAATCGAGGAAGCTGTTAAGTAGGGAGAGCTAGCCTATCTGGTCAAAGGAGTAAAGGACAACATTGCTGAAGGTAAAAAGAAAGAGGTCAACATGGTCCTAGTTGAATAGGAAACTCCCAACACGCGTCAAAGATTAGAGGCTTGGGAGCATCAGAGTATTTTCTTTCCCTCAAACAAGGAGGAAAAATTCCATGACCCCCTGGTCCTTGAAGCCTTCATCGGTTCCACCAAAACACAGAAAGCCTACATAGACACTAGGGCAGCAACTGAAATTATGTTTGAAAAATACTTCAACCTTCTAACACCAGATGAACGCTCCAAGCTCCACCCATTAGAATCCTCTATCAAAGGCATAGCCGACATACCCATAAAGCCCTTGGGAGAAATAACACTTGACGTTAGCTTCCCCGATGGGAAAATGTCAAGAACCGAACCACTTACCTTTGTCGTCCTCAACCTACCTTCCAACTACGATGTCATCATTGGAAGGCCAGGAGTGGTTGCCTTTGATATGACATTATCCATTAGCTGAAAAAGTGTCAAGTTCCCGACGAAGAATGGAGTAGCAACCCTCCAACCTTCCGAAACAGTATTGATGGTGAATGAGGAGGATAACAAAAGAAGCAAATTGGGCTTGAGCATTAATCCAAAATACCCCGAGCAAAGAATCCGGGTCAATACAGACCTTCCCGGGGAAACACTTTTAAAGCTTGAAGCATTACTCAGAAACAATTCCGACGTCTTTGCTTGGTGTCCTAGTGATATGACCGGCATTCCAAGAGAAGTCGCCGAACATGAACTCAAAATTCCTCCCAACGTTAAGCTGGTAGTACAGAAAAAACGAAGCCTTGCCCTAGAAAGAAGCAAAGAGGCTTGCCATGAGGTTGACAAACTTGTCGAAGCAGGGATCCTTCGAGAGGTTAAGTATCAATCATGGGTTGCAAATCCGGTGATGGTTCGAAAACCTGAAGAGTCTTGGAGGATGTGCATGGACTTTAAAGACCTCAACAAAGCATGTCTCAAGGACTATTACCCATTACCCGAGGTTGATCTAAAGGTGGACTCGCTTACAGGCTTCCCCTTCAAATGTTTTCTGGATGCCTACAAAGGGTACACCCAAATGCAAGTGAAGGAGGAAGACGAAGAAAAAACCTCTTTTCATACTAACAAGGGTATTTTTTGCTATAGAAAAATGCCTTTTGGTTTAAAAAATGCAGGTGTCACTTATTAAAGATTGGTTGACAAGGTCTTTGCCAAGCAAATAGGCAAAAACATGGAAGCTTATGTCGATGACTTAGTCATCAAGATAAAAACTGAAGACCAAATGCTTCAAGACATCCAAGAATCATTCAACAATCTTAGAGAAATCAACATGAAGCTTAACCCGGTGAAATGTTCATTCGGCTTTGAAGAAGGAAAGTTCTTAGGGCACATTGTGGGGAAGCAAAGCATAAAATCCAACCCGAACAAAATTCGAGCTGTTCTCAATATGAAATCCCCTCAGACAAAGAAGGAGGTGGAAAGCTTAAACGGCACACTTGCTGCCTTGAAGCGTTTCATGTCAAAGTTGGCTGAAAGATCCCTACCCTTCTTCAAGACCCTTAAAGGTTGCACCGATAAAAAAGACATCAGATGGACAGAGGAAGCCGAGGAAGCCTTCAACCAGATGAAACATCTGGCTTCCCTTCCGCGATTACGAGTGACCGAGTTAATACGCGATAACGAACCCAACCCGAACTCGAACGGATTGGATGAGTCACCAAGGGAGAGGACACTTGTCCTCCCCTCTTGATGCCACCCACCCTTTACCCCGCTTTTTTTTTTTTTATAAAAACCACACACACGTGAGTGTGTTCCTCGACCATTTCAACATAACACACACCCAAAACACATATCAACCACAAACACTTTACTGATTATAAGTGAGAGGGAGAGAGAAAGAGAGAGGGAGGGAGAGGAAAAGGAACTGGAGGTATCCACCTCCGGCGGTTCTCCGGCCGACCCCTCAAACAAAACCACCACTGAACCGCCTTGATTATTATTATACACGAATGGGAGAAAACGCTGGAGAGGGAGAGAAGGGGATAGCGGAATCAGAGGAGGAAAACGTGGTGGCTCCGACGCCGGCACCGCCTGGCCACCCGATTCGCCACCAAGACAAGGAGAAGGGTCACGATGGCCAGAGATGGTTGTGGAGGTGCACGGTGGTCTCGCCGCCCCTGTCATCACAGTTATTGCAAACCAAAGGTAAAATACATAAACCCCTTTTCTTTAGAAGTGATATAAGATTATTGAGTAGGTGGTGGTGGTTGTTAAGGTGATGGCGGTTGTGATGGTGTTACTGGTGGTCCCGGGTAGTAGAGGAGATGAAGGATGGTTTGTAATGGTTGATTGATAATAACCAATGTGTGGTTATGGTGGTGATGGTTGTTACAGGTGCGGCTCAAGTGTTAGTCAAAGTAAGGGTTATTAATAATCAACTATAAGAGGAAGTTGGATAGAAGTTATTGTAGCCAAGGATGGTTGGTAGTGGTTACTTGTGGTGGTTAGTGGTGGTTGTCGATGGTCAACAGTAAGGCGATTAGGGGTGAGACTAGCTTTAGAGGAACTTGGGGTATAACTAGATTAACTTAGGAGCTGATCCAAGAGACGGGTCAACAGTAACAGTTGACCTCGGTCAACAGAAGTCAACTGAGTCAACCGGGTCAAGGTGGTCAACTGCAGTCAACACAACCATTCGGGTCAACTCTGGTCAACAATAACCGAGACCAAACGTGAGGTATAACCAAACCCGTTAATTCGATAATTGTATTATTTATAAACGATTTAATTATAGTGTGGGACTTGAGGAACGTATCAACAATTTCGGACATGGAAGCATATTGGTTATTGATTTCATTTGGACATTTTGGATAGTACACTTGAGACATGAACTCGAACACTTGAACATAAGAGATGCTAGACTTGGCGCTTGGACACTAAGGACTTGAGACACACACATCGACGTATACATTAGAACATATATTAGTTGTAACCTTGGATAATAGACTAAGACGCGACGTTTGGAAATCAAACTATAAATATATATAACCGACATCTAATGATATTTATAACAACTAGTATACGTTGGATTATATTAAGAACACTATGTAATATGAGAACCCACAACATTAGAACGTATAGAATCTACTAATATAAACTACCTCGACACATTGAACATGGATTTGGTATTTAGGACTTGAACAACATTGACTTGGACACTTTGGACTATGCATATAAACTCGAACGTTGAAAGCTTATATAGTGTTAAGATTATAACTCAAGACTTGATACATGAATATGGAACATGAGATCACTTGGAACCATAGACGATTGAGCATTTGGAACCTAGGACAAAACTCGCAAATTAGACTCGGACATAACTAGGAATACCAGGGTAGTTATATATACAATAATGTGACGAAGGAACTTAAACTTTAGAACCACATACATTTGAGGCATTGGACAACAATACCAAAGTTTTGAACTCGACAATGAAGAACACAAGATGCTAATGATAGAAACGATATGCTCGAGCTCGTCCCCACGCACGACCTTTGTAATTAAACCAAACACTAACAACATTTGTCAACTTAAGATTCGACCCGGATTATAGCAATACCGGATATCAAACGCCTCATTCATTATAACCTATTCGTGTACATTACTTCAGGTGAGTTCCGTGAACCATCCCCTGTTTTTCTAGTTAACTGTTTTGGGGTGAACATATGTTTCCACTAATAAACTAGTGTGATAGTGACATATCAGTATGATGTGACAAGGTGCTCCCGATACCAGATTCACACTCATTAACCCAAGGGATTTGGGCCACTTAATATATGGGTAGTACTACTTGGTGAATCCCCCGCGCACAGTGGATCCGGAAGCCCGGAAAACCCTCCACTGAGGTCTGTGGACCGTTGTGGCATATGTTTTGCATGGGAATCCATAATGGGAGTAGATGGATTCATTGTTAGGATTGAGGTGTGACTTGTACATCACCAATGCTAGACCATGAGTTGCTATACGAAGTTATTAAACCTGTTCACTACGCCAAAATATGCCTACGGCCACACAAAAAAAGTGTGACCATATGCCTTTCGCTATACTTTTTTTTTCCAGCTCAAGTGTGACCATAGGTCGAGTCATCGTAGGTATCATACGGCCACATTCACATTTAGTGGCCATAGCACTTAAAAAGTGTGGCTAAAGGATACCAATATTTCTTTTTGAAATCAAGCATTTTGTCTATTAAATGTGACTAAACGATAGTAACAGCCACATGAAATTACTCTAATTGTGGCCATTTTAGTTATATAGTCACTAAAAGTTTTGTTTCAGCCACATCAATTAAAAAAATATGTGGCAAAAATGATTGTTTTAATAAACTTTTTATCTATTAACTGTGGCTAAAGGGTAGGAATGACAACATGAATTCAGTGTAAGTGTGACTATTTCTATTATATAGTCACATGAAATTTAGTGTAAGTGTGGCCAAAAACTATTTATAGACACCTAAAACAATTTTGTAATTATATGTGTGACTATATTCTAACTTTTGGTCACACATATTTTTTTTCCTATGACATTTGCTATTATTCCGTCACATAAAAAAAGTGTGGCTATTGCCTAACTTTAATGATACATAATCTGTTTTGTCCATGGCATTTCATATCATTCCGTCACAAAAAAAAAAAAAAATAATTGGAGGATAGTTTCACTAATGATTATATAAAGCCACTTGAAATATTGTAATTTTATATGTGGCTATTGTCCAACATTTGGTCACACGTATTTCATTTTACCCATGTCAATTGTTATCATTCCGTCACACAAAAATAAACAATTAAGATTGTGTGTCTAATTGTTATGTAAAGCCACATGAAATTTATAATTTTTAGTGTGACTATTATTTAACCTTTGGTCACACATAATAGTTATGTAAAGCCACATGAAATATTATAACTTTATGTGTAGCTATTTTCTAACATTTGGTGACACATATTTTATGTGATTCTATGTGGCCATTAAAAATGAGAAAACCAAATGATATTATAAAAATAATAAACCAAATTCCATATATAAGTTTCAAGCTTAAATACTAAAAATCTAATTCTCAGCCGGTTTTCATCTTCTTGTTCTTTGCCTGCTGTTTTTTTAATCCATCTAGAGTTGTAAAACTCTTCTTTTGCTTCTTAGCGAACTTAGTTGTCGTGTTTTGTGTTTAATTGGACGGTGAATCTGGTAGCTGGAGAAACAAAAACAAGAAAACATATATAAAAGTTTCTAATTTAGCTATACTTAATTAAAGATTAATTAAGAAACAAACCTTTTCGTCAGATTTGACAAAGGATTTTGGCCAAGGAACAAAAGAACCTAATGTTTGGCCAACTGTTTCTAACGACCCTGTTTGAATTGGTAAATATGTTGCCTCCTTTATAGCTTCATCAACAGAAACTCTATAGCAATTATCTTGCAATGGAACTCCATGAATGGTTTGATTTCCCGTTGAATAGTAAATTGTACTATATGCCATGCGGTTGGTCACATGAGTAAATGTCTATAAAAAATATGGCATATTAACATGATAAAGTTAAAATCAATATATATGTGCATTTTGCGCAATACATACCTGTGGGACATTTTCTTGAGAATCCAAATGTGATGGCGTTTCAAGAAGTGGAGTCTCAGGCATAGATGAAATATACTTTTTTTCTAGTTTTCACAATTCCCTAAAATAATTCAATTAATGACATGGAAAATTAAGAAAAGAAAATTGTCAAATACATACCATTGTTAGCTTTTCTTGTTGCACTGCTTTAGATATGCTACAGTAAGAAGTAACTTTTGTTTGCACAACTTTACATGATGCATTAGATGTGGTAGCCTTAGTATTGTCCTTAGATCCCGGTGTACGTGACAGGCCATGGTTTTACGTCACCTTCTTCCATTGCGGGCGCAAGATGCTAAAAAAGTCTGGAACAACAGCAACATACGAATGCGCAGATGATGAAGGGCGCAAGATGCTAAAAAAGCCTGGAACAATATACGAAATCATTTCATAGAAGTTCATTGAGAGAACAGAATGCTGAACACATTTGAAGAAGGTACATTGCTAGGCAGAGCATGCATAAAAAATAGTTTGATCAACTAATATAAAAAAAAATCAAATATTTAATTCAACACATTGGATAAAAAAATCATTGTGTATACCTGCAGGAATATGCAAGCCTAGTTCTGGAACATAAGTCTACATCTATAAAACCGTTACTTGTAAATGTATCATGTAGTACTGCTTCTTCACTGAGAACCAAAAATAAAATATTAGCTGTAAACAAGATGAAGAAGCCAGTGAAATCTAGAAATTAGAGAACCTTAGACTGCAAACGTGAGGAACGCCAATTAAACACCAACTCTATCACGCCTAAGAATTTTCCCACCGAGTGTGCTTTATAAAATTCTTTCATGAGATTGGCCATAGACGGAATAGATTATGCGTCGGCAAACAATCTCTCAATGATGTCTCAAATGAACCCAAATCATTATCATCGACAAACGAAATACAACATCGTCACGAAAGCGGAATAGATTAGTCGTTGGCAATAACGTGTGTATAATGTCTCAGATGAACCTAAGTCGTCATCATTATACTCTAGGATGACACAAACCATATCAAATCTACACTGCAACCTGCAAGCGAGAAAGCCATATAACGTAAATGAATAGGCGCAAGCATTCTAATTCCGAATAGAGATGCTATCATTAATACGTGTAAAGCGACCCATTGCTGATTCACTGTAAACGACCAAAAACGGTAACACTGTTCATACAAGCTAAAACAAACTTCAGATAATATTAATACCTTAGTATACCAAACGCACATGCTATTGTTGACAAAGGTCAGCGAAAAAACGCATGATAAAGTGACAAAACCAATAAACAATTGGAATTACGGTACTTGGAAACAAATCAATTATCATACCCACTTTTCTCCCTCGACAAAACCATAATCACTACAAATTAATAAACCAAATGCATCACCAGGTGCACATTTAAAACAACTTCCTTTCAAAGAATAAGAATTCTACGTTAACCCTAATTTTGTGATTATCAACGTGATTAAGTATTCAAGAAGCGTATAAAACACATAAAATCATCAAGAACACACATCATTGTTATGAAACCCACATAAAAACTAAATAAATTCCAACTAACGTGTGAAGGATTAAAGGATTACAGGTCTTGATTCACGAATTCCAGCCACATCTTAACGGATTACTGCCCTGGTTCTTGCATTCAGGTCGCATAGATCAGATTTGTTTTGTGGATCGAGCCGATAGGACCGAGGGTACAGGAACCGATTGAGCCAAAATGAGTATTGTTTATGTATCTATATGGATGATGATGGAAAGAAACTATATCTATCATTTACATTCATTCATTCAAGAAACACATTAATATGTCGAGTGTAATTCAACTCGTAAGTTATTTTTTCCGTCACCATTCATAGGTTTTAGTCACATATAAATTAAAATTAAAACCTAAGTGGCTAAAGAAGACTATTTTTTTTTTGTCACACATGGTGATATGAGTAGCCATGTATATTAGTTTTTAACCACATTATTAGAAATATATCATGTCCGTTGATCATATTTGGTCACACTTTTCTAGTGTGGCAATTAAAGGTCACTGTTTTTTAAAAAGTGTGGTTAAATGTTTCTAAGTGATGTGTTTTGGTCACATGAATTAAAAATCAAACAAATAGAGTAGCAGTTGGTCACATTTCACCACACTTTTTCGAGTGTGGCTAATAATTGACACATTTTTTTGTGAACGTGTGGCTAAAGATCTTGAATTATTATACAATAGTCACATTAAAAATAAAATGTGTGGCATAAATTAGGCTAGAAGGTTTTGAAATCTTATTTATGACATTTAGTCACACATTTAATCAAAAGTGTGACAGGGCATTTTTGGTAAAAGTGTGGCGAAAGGCCATTTTTGGCATAGTGGTTTTGGAATATTAAACATGTTTTGTGCTAAACCATGTAAACTTGCTTTTGACTTGATAAAACTTATTTAAGACCAGTTTAACGCACACACGGACTCACCAACATATTTGTTGACCCAAACTATTTTTAAGCATGTGTTCAGGTACAACTTATGGATGGATGGCAAACGCAAGGTATATTACATCACTTGCGGATTAGAGCATAGAGCTAAGCATGGTTAGAGATTGGACTAACTTGAGGATTGCACACCATCAACTGCTTCGACGACCGTCGCGATTCGTCCCTGCGTACTTCTGAACCATTCGTTAAGTATTGTATTTGGAACTAGAATTTGTATTTAAACCTTCATTATAATAATTGTTATTTCCATTGTGCAAGTTTGGTACCATTCTGTATTTCGACCATGCCCACCTTGGTCGGGTTGTGACACACACTAACACACCACTCGAGTTTAGAACAACATTTCTGGTTTGAGTCTTACTCAAACCAGAATTCTAATACTCAAAACAATATTATCTTGAACCTCCTTCTACGTTTTGTAACGTAGGAGGACACCACGACCTGTGTTAGGCAGATCGGAACCCTTCAACCTTTTAACCCTTCCTTAGACCCAGAGTTAACGTTAGACCTTTATTTGTTGTAGCAACAGCCACGTAGACTAACCAAGTTAGACCTCCGTTAGTTTGAAGGTGATGAAACAAACTAAGTTACAAGTTGGGAATGCTAATGGCCAAAGTGAAAGTTGGGAGTATTATCCGTCAATAGGTGAAAGTTGAGAGTATTTAAATCCGTTTCCTCTCAATTTTATGGAACACTTATTATTAATAAACTAACTAATTTCGGTTGATTGTTGTAGTTATTGGATTGTTTAGCATAGTTGGAGAATATGAGGAATGAGCGGAGAACGAAGGAGACAAATAGTGAATGGTTTCAATGATACGGAAACTCCAATAAGAAATGGAAAAGATGCGGAGAGAGCATGTTTTTTGTTGTAGTTTGTTTTCATACGACATTTAACTTTTTTTTTTTTTGTCTTTCATATTTGTAAAATTATGTTATTAGGTTTAATTTCTTTAACACATTTTTTTAGCTTTATCAAAAATACACCGTTTAATATAATAAACAACATATTAGTATCATACGACATATATTTGTTGACTAATTATTGAATGCTTACAACATATGAAAACAAATAGTAGGACGGTTTTATTTAGGAGTTCTAGCTCATGGAAACCTATATACTTTGAGGGACAATTGTGATGCTTTCTGAATTCTTCGATTTGAGAAGTTGTTCGTATTTTGGAGTAACATTTAAAGTCGCCTGCAAAACCACCGGAGATAATGCCTTCCATACCGAAGTATTTCCAGCTAGTTGTCCAAAAACAGGTCTACAAAATACGTAAAATGATATATCAGCCAAATAAAATTAAATTTGTTAGTAAAAAGAAGCTAGCGTCATTTTTTTTTTTTTTTTTAATAAAACTCACTTAGAAGAAGTTATGACAGATAAAATTTCCATTCCACAATCATCTGCAATCTCTCCAAGAGCAAAGAACTGAGGAACAATAAACAAATCTCCTTCTTCAACTTTACTATCCAATGCAGGCTTTCCTTCACTACCCACAACCTTAACCCGCCCACTTCCCTTCGCGACATAACATATCTCGACTGATCCATCAGCTACATAACTTGGTGCCAACACAGCATTGCCTTCCAACTTTACAAACTTTGCACTTAGACCAATCTCACTGAGCATTGGCAACTTCTTTTCTGTCAAGTAATTGACATATCCACCACGTTTCACAACAACCGCACCCAGTGGATCTTCAACGTTCGCGTATAACTTATCTTTGGTATTAGTACTTGGTTCTGGAAACTTGATTCCATGATCAAGTTTGACAAGCAATGCACCTTGTTGGCTTTTCACAATATTTTCGGATTCCTTTTCATCCAGACCAAAGGTTTTACCAACAAAATCGGATTGAAATCCAGCTAGAATTCCAAGGACTCCAGCGACAAAAAAGTATGTGAATTGACCAGGGACCAGGGCTTTGCTACTGTCACCCAAGAATACAATGACTGCATCGGTGTCGCCACCATTAAACCACCATGAAACCACCCTAGCTGAAAGTGGAATCACCTCCCCTTTTTGGACCAATAAAACCTTTTCTTCTGGACTATTTGGTGTCACCAAACCAACGGTAACGGTACCTATACATCCATATTGAATGATTCATATTATTATTTTGTTGTATGTATTTGTTGATGTGAACAGCCATGTGAATTGTGCAATGTAATGCAGAGAACGTACACGTGAATGAGAAGCATTTTTTGTATGAGACAAAATGAATCTTTCTACTAGTGGCTACAATATATTTTGTTTTTAACATATTCAAGATGCATTATAGGTTTTATTATTAAAAATGTTCAAGTTATAACAAACTTAAAATGGATATGTTAAAGAATTGTTTATAATTATATTGTTTTGACAATATTATCTTTATAGTTTTGTATGGCTGTCCTATTAGGAGTCAGCTTTGATGAATATAACCTTTTCATCTCTGCCATGAAGTAAACTATTAAAAGTACCTTCAAGAGCAAAGCAAAACCTTATTCATGTATATCAATTAAGAAGCAAAAGTACCTTGAAGAACAAAGCCAATTTTGTTGGAATCAGCATAGTGAGGAAGAGCAAAGCCATGAGGGTGGAGAAGAAGTTTTCCGGCAGCTAGTTTTGAGTGGCTTAACAGTGGTGTTTTTGCGTTTGACCATACGTAATATCCACCACTATCACCCTCAAATGCGGTTTGATCGGCCTTCTCCACAGCCATTTTCGACTCCATAATGTTAATGAAAAGAAATATGTGTTTGATAGAGGGGAGAGAGTCTTGAATGATTCACAAGGCCAATAGGGTTGGCTACTTATAGAATAAAGTCCTTACACAGGTTAATAACTTGGACATTAATTTATTCTAAAGCTATGGTCAACTAAATTTATCCCTTCAAATAAATTGGTTTAATCAGTTTATTTAATTCACTTCCATTAGACATTTGTGAATTCGGATCGGTTCGGTAATCAGGCTCATAGGTATGGAGACGCCCCATAGCCCTCGTCCCTCGCTTTTTGCCCCGTCCCCCTCCCACACACCGCCCCCTGCCCCGTCCCCCCCGTTCCTCTGAGGACGCGATGGCCTGACCAATAGGGATTTTTCTTTCTTTTATTATTTTTTTTTAAATGCATGTTTGTTTCTCCAATGAGATTTTTTCTTTTTCTTTTTTTCTTTTTTTTTTAAATGCTTGAGACATGGGAGTGTTGGTGTCTCCACACCCCACTCATGTTTCAAAATGCTTGAGACACCAAAATGGTGAGGTGGCATCCAAGGTGGCATGAAGACATGACCTTTTTCATGTCTCCACACCCCATAGCCTCAGTTGGTAACAAAAACTTATAAATCCGAAGAAACCGTTCCAAACAAAACGAGTAAACCGATAACCAATTAATCTGATGAACACCACTACATTAACCGAAATTTGCGCGCTGCGTCGAGAGTCTTCTACTCATGCTGATAGCTTAACAAATTTTTTGTTATTACTGTGGGGTCCTGAAGCACAAGAAGATTTTACTCATTGGTGTCAATTAGGCACTTATAAGGTCGATTTCGATTACTAGTACAGTAGTATATACTCCAAGAAAAATCACATGGAAACATTGATATAAATATGGTCAGTCACAATAGAAAATTTGGAAT
Organism: Ambrosia trifida; assembly: GCA_028751855.1. Classification (NCBI taxonomy): domain Eukaryota; kingdom Viridiplantae; phylum Streptophyta; class Magnoliopsida; order Asterales; family Asteraceae; genus Ambrosia; species Ambrosia trifida. The sequence continues at coordinate 54,032,387 of CM054128.1, read as the reverse complement.
TTTATAACGTATCTTATTTATAAAGTTTGAAGGATAGAAAAAAAAAGAGAGAATAAAAAACGAAACCACAAGTCCATTTTGAATAAAACTAGTTGTATAAAATCACGCGCGTTGCGCGTTTTACAGTCGAGATTTAGATGAGGTGTTAATCAATCAATGAATTATACAATCGAGATTCCATTTTAATTGTAAACATTAAAAAAAATAAAGAAATCTACACATAAGGTAACACATGAAATTGGTAACGAAATTACATAAGATTATGTTATTTATATTAATAGTATATAAAATAATAAATTTTTTTAATAAAATAATATGAATAAAATAATAGTATATAATATATTAATTAGGGATGAGCATACAATGCCGAATACCGATCCTGTTCCGATCCTGATACCGTACCGTACCGAACCGATACCGAACCGAGTGGTTTCGGGATCAGTATCGGTACCCATATTTATGGATTTTCGGTTTCGGTATTATCGGTATCGGTATGGTATCGGTATTTTAAGGTAAAATACCGATACCATACCGGTACGGTACCGATACCGTACCGTTCGGTATCGGTATTGTCGGGATCGGTATAAAAAGTTTTTGAATAAAATAATAGTATATAATATATTAATTAGGGATGAGCATATAAGGCCAAATACCGATCCCGTCCCGCCCCGATCCCGATACCGTACCGAGTGGTTTCGGGATCGGTACCCATATTTATGGATTTTCGGTTTCGGTGTTATCGGTATCGGTACGGGATCGGTATGGTATCAGTATTTTAAGGTAAAATACCGATACCGTACCGATACCATACCGTTCGGTATCGGTATTGTCAGGATCGGTATAATATATTAATAGTATATAATATAATATATTATTAATAGTATATAATATAATATATTATTAATAGTATATAATATAATATAATTTTTAAATAAAATAATAATATAAATAAAATATTAATACTTTTACTATTAATTTTAAGTACTATTCATTTAGTTTGATTATTAATATTATATATAATGTAATTTACACCAAAACAGAATAATTTAAGCTTGTGGTAATGGTGTAATCAAAATTTTAAAAAAAAATCATATTTAAAAAGAATATAAAATAACAACACCACCTTATAAGTAATAATCCCACGACTAGAAAAACTATTGGTAGGGAGTAAATGAGTGATGATGAGAAGATGTAAGCAAATTTATCTCAATCTCTTGGATTGGAAGATATTTTCTGTAGAGAACCCAAAATCCAAAACAAACAAAATGCAAATAAACAAAACTAAAATTAGAACAAGAAAGCCAAATTACAAAAAGACTGGTGGATCGTAACATATAGTAAAAAGAAACAAATATATAGTCGTGAAACCACTTACCGAGATAGGTATAGGAAGATAATTACAAGAAAAGTTCACATAAGGGGTAGGAAAATCTAAAACCCTAAGGCCCTGCTAAGACACCGTGTTACCCTACACTAATAGTCCTTAACTTTAGTCATATATATTCACAAACTTATATCGTGAATCATGTTCTTATCATGCAACTTTAATAAATCATGTATAATCCACAAAAGCAACTGAAATTGCTAAAGCGCCAGTCGTAGTTGGCTGATGAAGATGCCGCAATTCCATGAATTATCCAAAGTCAACAAAATGTTACATGTCAATTTTGATGTAAATTTCAAACCACGTCTATAAACATCAATTATTGTGGTGGAGATAATACGGTAGGTTACAAAATTGAAATTGAATACGGATTCTACTTATTGAAACAAAGAAACAATAAAGGAAATAAAATAAAAAGATTTATATCTTACCACTACCTCTCCTTCTTTTATGCAATTATGAACTACACTTAACTTTCTCAATTCCAAGGTAACTTATCCTTTTGAAGCTGACATTTGAGAAAGTTTACGTTAAAAAGTATATTAACGTAAAATAGATAACACCATTTAGATCCTCTCCATTAAATCTCATCCATCAAATTACACTAAAAATTACTATTTCACCTATAAATCTTCTCTCTTCTAATTAAAATAATAATACTTTTTATACTTTTATTATTACATTTTCTCTCTCCTCACTCACAACTACTTACAAAAATATTAAAATATATATATGGGTGAACAGTAGTTTTTCATATTTAGGGTGAAACAGTGCTTCCACTAAATATTTTCTCTCTCCTCCACTCACAACCACTTACACTCACCCCATATAATTTGGTGGACACACTAACATACATTTAATGGATGAGATGTGAATGCTCTAAGAAAGATTTAGGCTTTTAATCTAAATAAACTAGTTGTATAAAATCACGCGCGTTGCGCGTTTTACAATTGAGATTTAGATGAGGTGTTAATCAATCAATGAATTATACAATCGAGACTCCATTTTGGTTGTAAACGATAAAAAAAATAAAGAAATCTACACATAAGGTAACATATGAAATTTGTAACGAAATTACATAAGATTATGTTATTTATATTAATAGTATATAATATAATAATTTTTTTAATAAAATAATACGAATAATAATAGTATATAATATATTAATAGTGTATAATATAATAAAGTTTTTGAATAAAATAATAGTATACAATATATTAATTAGGGATGAACATATAAGACCGAATACCGATCCTGTCCCGATCCCGATCCCGATACCGTACTGAACCGATACCGAACCGAGTGGTTTCGGGATCGGTATCGGTACCCATATTTATGGATTTTCGGTTTCGGTGTTATCGGTATCGGTACGGGATCGGTATGGTATGGGTATTTTAAGGTAAAATATCGATACCATACTGGTACCGTACCGATACCGTGCCGTTCGGTATCGGTATTGTCGGGATTGGTATAAAGAGTTTTTGAATAAAATAATAGTATATAATATATTAATTAGGGATGAGCATACAAGGCCGAATACCGATCCCGTCCCGTCCCGATCCCGATACCGTACGAACCGATACCGAACCGAGTGGTTTCGAGATCAGTATCGGTACCCATATTTATGGATTTTCGGTTTCGGTATTATCGGTATCGGTACAGGATCGGTATAATATATTAATAGTATATAATATAATATATTAATAGTATATAATATAATAAATTTGTTAAATAAATAATAATATAAATTAAGTATTAATATAATTACTATTAATTTGAGTGTTACTATTCAAATGAGTTTGCAAATTAATATATTATAATTATGGATGGGATTGAAATGGTAAATATATCCGTTGGATTTTTCAGAAGAGAATGGGAAGCACAAAATAGGTATAACTTACAATTGTTGAGTTTCAACCCTATTTTTTAAACGTCTATAACTTTTTCATACAACATTATTTAAAAAAAACACCCCATAAAAACAAACTTTTTAAATTTTTTCATTTGCATACCCTATTGTTATACTTTAAAAAAAATTGTTGAGTTGATAACTTGTATTTTTATCGGGTATAACTTGTGTTATTTATCAGATACAACTTGCATCTTTTTTATCAGGTATAACTTTGCGTTTTATCATGTATAACTTGTGTTTTATCATTTATAACTTGCGTTTTATCATGTATAACTTGCGTTTTATCAAGTATAACTTGCATATTTTTATCATGTATAACTGACTTTTTATCATGTATAACTTGTGTTTTATCATGTATAACTTGCCTTTTATCATGTATAACTTGCGTTTAAGAAGGCATAACTTGCGTTTTATCAGGTCGTTTTATCATGTATAACTACAACAAAACGCAAGTATAACCTCAACAAAACACAAGATATCAACTGTCACACCCTCAAATTTCTACTTGCGGAGTTTTACCGCGAGGTGCGTGACAAACCAGGATCCAAGTCAACGGTCACAATAAACAACACTATATGAAATAAGTAAACTCAAAAACATAGTTCTCATAATCATAAAACCGTAGCGGAAGCATCTTAGTTAAATACAAAACCATGTTCCGATGTGTTCAAAACATTTATTTCAAAACATGTAACTAAGCCTAGACGCCAATGCAGACCCGTGCGCCTAGTCCAACCGTTGCTACCTTAGCGACCTGAGAAAAACATGCAAAAACGACGTCAACATATAATGCTGGTGATTTCACAGGTTTGTTCAAAATGTTACCAAAGTGTTACAAAATGTTACCAAGTTCCAACCTATCCATACTATATCAATTTTACCAAAGTACGCTAGCTAGACGTATGTTTTGTTACTTCTACGATTGGAAAACCATTACTAGACTGTTACCAATGTTCAGCCCGAGTGTGTGTTCAGCAATGTTTAGCAAGTTCGAGACAATATGCACCCGCCCGACCCTCAAAGCCGTCGAGTGGGGCCTGTCAAGCCCAATAGATCAATCCGCATTTCCCCCATTGTGCATCCCCGCACATTCATGGTTTCCCCCGGGACTTTCAAGATCGCATAGCAACGCAAAGTTAAATCACAGTATGACATATGTTACCAAAATAAGTTTAGCGCATGTTTTCACCCCTAAAAGTAAATGCAGTAAAAGCGGGGCCGTGAACTCACCTGAGATTGTGTTCTTCAAATATATTAAGAAAAGCCAAGCCTCTGATAATCCCTACTACCGGAGATATATCAAAATGTTCACATAAGTGTTCCTACTAATAACCATAAGGTTATCTAGTCCCCGATTGTCCAGATCACGACTAAGTATGTTTAAAAATACGTTTGACTGTTAAACCGACACACTAGACTGACCCGACATCCCGTTGCTGACCCATTACTCAAACTAATCAAGTATACATAGATTACACACAAGGTTCAAGCATAAAACACTTAGTTTGCATCAAAAATCTCATTTTAAGTCACATAGGGTCGAACCAGTGTTTTACAAGTCCAGGTTCGCCCCCTTTTGTTCCACGTTCGCCCCTTTTATTCCACGTTCGCCCCCTGGTTTCCACGTTCGCCCCTGGTTTCCACGTCCACCCCTGGTTTCCACGTTCGCTCCCTGGTTTCCACGTTCGCCCCTTTTTAGTCCAGGTTCGACCCATGGTTTCCACGTTCGCCCCCCTCTGGTCGAACGTGGTCCAGGTTCGAACTGTCCTGCTCCAAGTGTTCCAAAACGCATCAAAACCATCCGAAAACATCACGAAACATCAACAAACACAGTAGTCAATCATGAATAACATATCCCTACAAAACCCCACCAATTTTGCCCCAAAACCAGTTCGTTTTAACACTTTCCCAAATTGGCAAAATTATGGAAATGTCACATCATGCATGAAATCTTTACCCAATTTGGAAACTTTTTCGAAATTCTTTCATAATCATCTTAAAATGCTCAGTTCAATGTGTATATGAAAACCCCCAATAGTTTTATTAATAATACTAGCATGTAACAATCCTTAGATTTATCAAAAATCCCCAAAATACCCATAACATCTTCATCCATCTAATTGTAACCTTAAACAATCATAAACCAACATCAATAGCAACCCTAGATCATGTTTCTATCATGAGTACAACAACAAATCATTAAACAACACATAATATCACATAACACATCATTAACATATGTTTATTGATTTAAAAACCCATGTTTAATGATAAGGTTTAGGTTTAGAAAGATGTTTAAAAGGTTTTTAATCATAAAAACATCCTTAGAACAGATCTGGACCTTTAGGGTTATATGAAAACGAATCAAAATGCTTTAAAAAGGGTTTAGGATTAAGAACACACCTTGGATTCTTGATTAGATGTTGTTTGTAGGTTAGATTATGAAAAATAAGAGCAAAAACTCCTTCCTCGGTGATTAAAATCGTTAGAGAGTGTTTAGAGGTGTCTAGGGTTTGTGAAATGGTGAAAAATGACAAAGTGTGGTATTTATACTAGCCCACATTTGCCCCATGTACAAGGTCGAAGGTACCCACATTCGCCCCCTGTATAAGGTCGAATGAACTTCATGGTTTTCCCATTCCAGGTTCGCCCCCATGCTGTGGGTCGAACCAAGATCATCATCCCAGGTTCGCCCCCACGCTATGGGTCAAACCAAGACCCATGTTTTCTAGGTTTTCCAGTTTTGTCGTTTTAACGCATTTAAACACGTCCTAACATATGAACATCCAATTATAACACATGTTAAGCATATATAAGCACGCATAATCATGTTCACACCTTTGTAGCACGTATTATCATGTTATGTTACACGTATGTTAATAGTATACATATCATACTTGATTCAATTCATGTAATTTCACCAACAACGGGACCCAGTACTAGTGTATTCCCAAAACGACTCCCAATGATCCTCCAGATCATTGAACCCTGGACAATCCTAACATAACCCGACTCAACTAACCCAGTTTAGTCCATTTATAAATGTTTTTCACTAAGGTAGACTTATGTTTTACCAAAATGTTTAAGCCGAACATGCCGGGTGTCACATCATCCCCACGTTGAAAGAATTTTAGTCCCGAAATTGCACAAAGCCAAAAAATGAATGAGGCGAAAAGAAGGAAACGAAAAGAAATTTTACCGGTCGTCACATCATCCCCACGTTGAAAGGAATCTCGCCCCGAGATTCATTCAGCTTCAGCGGTAACATGCCTAGATTCGAACGCGTGCTTCCAAAAAAGATGAGGATACTTAGATTTCATTTGATCCTCCCGTTCCCATGTGAACTCCGGTCCACGATTCGAGTTCCAACGAACCTTAACGATGCGGATTTTACTCCGACGAAGGCTACGAATCTTATAGTCAAGGATCTCAACAGGTTCCTCCATAATGCGAAGACGATCATCAACCTCGATCTCTTCTAGTGGTACAATAAGAGATTCGTCAGCCAAACACTTCTTCAAGTTAGACACATGGAAGACGTTGTGAACACTACTGAGCTCTGCCGGTAAGTCAAGTCTGTATGCCACCAGTCCAATCTGTTCCAGGATTGTGAACGGTCCGACATAACGAGGATTAAGCTTGCCACGCTTTCCAAAGCATATGGCGCCCTTCCATGGTGAAACTTTCAGAAGTACCCTGTCCCCAACCTGGAACTCCAAAGGTTTGTGACGGCGATCGGCATAACTCTTCTGACGATCCCGTGCGGCTGCCAAACGGTTACAAATTTGTACAATTTTCTCCGAAGTTTCGTACACCAGTTCCGGACCAGTGAGCTGGCTCTCGCCCACCTCGGCCCAACAAAGAGGAGATCGACATTTCCGTCCGTAAAGAGCCTTGAACGGAGTTGCCTTGATACTAGAATGATAGCTGTTGTTGTAAGAGAACTCCACCAACGGTAGGTGACACTCCCAACCTTTACCAAAATCGATAACACATGCCCAAAGCATGTCCTCCAAGGTTTGAGTCGTCCGCTCACTCTGACCATCAGTTTGTGGATGATAAGCCGTACTCATATCCAACTGAGTACCCAAAGCCTTGTGCAGAGCCTTCCAGAAACGTGAAGCAAAACGAGAGTCACTATCAGAGATGATTGAAACAGGTACCCCGTGCCGAGAGAATACCTCCTTAAGGTAAAGGCGAGCCAACCGCTAGAGCCCATCAGTTTCCTTAATAGGTAGGAAATATGCTGATTTTGTCAACCTGTCGACAATCACCTAAATCATATCGCAACCACTTGGTGACTTCGGTAGTTTGGTGACAAAATCCATTGTGATCCATTCCCACTTCGACTCTGGAATCTCAGGTTGTTGCAGGAGACCAGACGGCTTCTGGTACTCCACCTTGACTTTAGCACAAGTCAAGCATTTGCTCACGTAGGAGGCTATATCAGCCTTCATGTTTGGCCACCAATAGAGTATCTTTAAATCCTGATACATCTTGTCGGAGCCAGGGTGAACAGAATACCGGGATTTGTGAGCTTCTTCCAAGACAAGCTCCCATAATCCCCCAAACAAAGGAACCCAAACACGTCCTACGAAATACTGTAGGCCATCGGACCTAAGCTCAAGGTGCTTATCAGCACTGTGTATAGTTTCAGCTTTAAGATTTTCCTCGTTCAAAGCTTCCAGCTGTGCGGAACGGATTTGGTCAGGCAAAGAGGAATGAATGGTGAGCTGTAAGGCTCGAACACGTCGAGGTTTCGCAGATTCCTTCCTGCTCAAGGAGTCCGCCACAACGTTCGTGTAACACCCCAACCGATGGCGGAATCATCGAGGTGTCACGTAGTGACGATTGTTCAAAAGCACATGGTACTAAAATGTAAATATTTGATTATTGAATATTGTTTTACAACATGTGAAATTTAAATACAAGACAACAAAAATAAAGATAATTGATTGATTTAATCTAGGTCCAAAGTCCTATGTGAAGCGTCAAGCAGCTTATCCTGAAACATGCACGAAAATAATTTTGTCAACATATGATGTTGGTGAGTACTACTTAGTTTTGTACATATAGTATAAGTTTGAAAAGTAGTACAATTCATGTGTCTAGCATCACCAAGGCATTATGTAAACACGCAAGTAACCAAACAAGACAAAGATCAAATGTAAAGTTTGTATGATGAAATTGATAATGAGCACCCTAACACGTGTCAAGTGTAAAAGAGCACCATAACATAAGTTATGTCTAAATGAGCACCGTAACGTAAGTTACGTCTATATATAAAGAGCACCATAACATAAGTTATGTCTAGATGTATGATTTTGTATGTAAGCTACGTTCATGTTCAAACATAAGCACAAAGATAAACAAGACACGTATATGAATTGTAAATGAATAAAAATGTATGTGTAAATGAATATGAAAGTTTTGTATACTTGTGCATGAATCACCCCAAAAGTTGTAAAAGCGAAAAAGGGGATAAGTAATACTCACCTTAGCAAGGTGGTAAGTCTTGTGAAATTGAATAAGTGTAATCCAACGTTGCCAAGTATCACCCTATGTATAAGGTAGCAAATAAGTCTAAGTCTATCTAGTCTATAAGTATTTTCTAGGGTTTCGAATTGGGGATAAGTATTTGTTTAATTAATAAATTAAATGTTTAATAAATAAGAGAAATTTGATAAATAAATAAACAAAAGTCTTTTTGTAAATTTTAAATTAAAGATGATCACAATATAAAGTTTTAAGTATGAAAATAATTTTTATAAAATTATTTTCTTATAAATAGAATATTAAATCTATTTATTTCAAATTGTCAAAATGTAACTTTAATATTTAAAAATATTAAAATTAAAGAATTTTTAAATTAAAAATTGTATTTCTGATCCAAATGAATAGAAATAATTTATGTAAAATTTTGGTACAAAAATATTAAAAAATGAATTTATTATGATTTATTTATGATTAAAACTAACAAAAATTGATTAAAAATATTAAGTAAACGATTTTTCTGAAATAAAAATTATTTCAGAAAAGTTTAATGTTATATAAACTCAGAATAATTTTTGTGGGAATTTATAAAGTCGTTTTGATATTTATATAAAATTTTATAGTTTTAAATGAATAAACTTGTAATATTTATAATATATATTAAATAAATGATTTTTGAAAATTTAAAAATTGTATAATGAACTTTGTCATCAGATTAACGTAAAATAATTTTTATAGAATTTATAAAGCATTTTTGTATTTTAAAACTAATTTAAAAGATTATTATGTTGAATATATAAATAACAAGGGATAAAAAAATGTTGTTGTTTATGAGGATCGAACCCGAGTTCAGACCCGGTTCAATCTTTATCCAACCTGACTCCCACCACTGGACTATGCCCTTGTTTGTGTTTAAAACAGAAAAGTAATAATTTAAAAGCCTAAATCTGTAAGGGTGTTCTTCCCCAATTCATGAAGAACGAGCCCTAGTTTCTTGAATCAAATCAATTAACGATCAATAGCCTCAGAAATGTTAGGGCTATTGATCGATTGATCATGAATAACAAAACCCATCAAAAATAAACAACTTACAAACACTAATTCGTGTATGATGCACGGTCAAACAAAAAGTCAACGGGTCTTGAAATCGTGAATTAGAGGAGTTGACAGAAGGTTTTGAGGTTAAGGGTTTGGTTTTCGGCATTTTCAGAATCACTACAAGGTACCAATTTATAATGTAGCTGTATAATTAGAAAGCTTCAATCTTTGACCATGGGGTTTTAGTAAACGAGTAAAATTTGCTTAATTAGGGATGATTAATCGGAAATGGACGCGGCATCCGTGGTTGGTCAACAAATCAACAAATCCATTATGAGGTTTCCATATTTTGGTTAAATTAACAGCAAAGAAAAAGGTGTTGCATTGGTGTGGACAGCAGCGAGCAGCAGACAGAAGGGGGTTATCAGCGTTGGAGAGGGGATATATACTTAACGGGTTGGGATTGAAACAAGATTAAGCTATGGCTCAGCTGGTGTGTGCGTGTGTGTCTTGTGTCTGACCCGGCTCCCTGCCCGGGTTCGAGTCCCGGCAGGAGCAAAGTTTTTTTTTTTTTTTTTTTTTAAAAGGTGAAGAGTTGGTGGGCTTGGGCCAGATGGTTTGGGCTTGGTTCTGGACCTTGTGCTGGGCTACGAAAATTAAAGAAAAGGAGATGGGCTCATGTTTTAAAGGAATAATCAAAGGATGCTTGGTTATTGTTTTGGGCTCAAGAGTGGTTGGACTAGACTAACATTATTACTTATTATTATTATTATTATTATTATTATTATTATTAAAATAAAAAAAATAAGATAAAAAGAAAAGTGACGGATGTCACAGTTCGCCTTGCCAGGATGATACTTAATAACACAGTCATAATCGTTCAGGAGTTCAACCCAGCGACGATTCCGCATGCTTAGCTCCTTCTGGTCGAAAATATGCTGAAGACTCTTGTGATCGGTGTATATGGTGCATTTGTTACCGTACAAGTAATGTCTCCAGATTTTCAATGCAAAAACCACCGCACCCAATTCCAAATCATGGGTAGTGTAGTTCTTCTCGTGAACCTTAAGTTGGCGAGAAGCATAAGTAATGACCTTCTCGCGTTGCATCAATATATAACCGAGACCACAAATAGAAGCATCACAGTACACAACAAAATCATCTGTACCCTTAGGTAAAGACAGGATAGGTTGTTGGATCAGTATTATGCTCTTTTGTTGGAACTTGCTAGTTGACACTTAAGTGTTTAGCAAGTTCTTGGTGAGTGATAGCACAGCGGAATGTTTATAAGTTTAAAGCTACACTTATCAACATGAGTTATTACTCCCCCTGGATTCAAGAACTTATAAATGAAATGTGTTTATTGAGAATCTAAGTATTGAATGAGAATGAAATACTCTGACAGATTCTCAGTAAACACAAATTGGAAATAACAATAATAAGTGTTGAAGGATTTCTTGTATTAAAATCAATGTCTAAAACAGAGGGATGAACCCTTCTATTTATAGACTTTACAAATGCATGAACCTTACCAAAAGCAAGTTCAGAAACAAGTTGCAACAAGTTGCAGTCTTGGAACTTGTACATAAAGCAAAAAGAAATACTAAAGTATTAAACTACTGATATATAAAGGCGGTGGAAAAGATTTTCTGTAAGTACTGATGAATGACAAACTACTGATGAGTAGTTTGTCTTCAGTAGTTCTTCAGTAGAAGTGTCTGGTTTGAACTTCAGAACTTCTGATGACTTTTCTTCTTCAGCACTTCTGAATCTCTTCTTCAGCAGTTTGATCCTTTGTCTTCAGCAGTTCTATACTTGGAGTATTTTGACAGAAGTGAATTAGACTAAGGTTTGCAAAAGTGGTTTCACCAATCCTTTTTGTCCTAACAATCTCCCCCTGGATTGATGAAGCCAAAACCTTACTAATTCCTTATTGTTCTTTTCTGTCCTTCACAATCTTCCATATTCCTTTGAACATGGAATTCTTGAGCTGGTTTAGTTGATCATCAGTAAGAGACCCTTTCTGTGGTTCCAAGTGTTGGATTGTAAGCAGGTCTTTGGTTGATAGTTTCTTCAGTTCATTCATCGACCTATATGCCCTGCTTGTTTGATCTCTTCTTGTCACAAGTACTGAGTTTCTATCAGTAAAGGACCATCTGATGATTGGTACTTTAGACTTGTCAAAGTCTGCAGTGTAGAGAACCATGGTGGTACCCTGGGTTTCTCCTGAGTGTTGAATGTTTTCAACTTCAGTGACTCTCAGGTGGGATTCACTTCCCTGCTGTTGTTCCATCACATTAGGTATCTGAAATGTTGGCAAATGATGTTCAGTTACTACCTTGGTGTGCAGTTTGTCTGTGATGGTCTTCTGGATTTGATATGCAAAGGTGGAAGGATCCCTGAATTGTGTGAGCAGAGGCTTCTCTTCTATGTCAAAATCAGAATGTACTACTGTACTACCTTCTAGTATTACCATTCTGAAATCAGTCTTCACTTTCTCCTCTGACTTCTTTCTTTGTGTAGCTGGTCTTCTTTGAACACCAGAAGTTCTAACTACTGAAGTTGAAGCTTCAGCAGTTTGAAACTTCTCTGGATTAGCAGCCCTTGCAGCCTTATATTTTCTATATGTGTCCACCAATCTTTCTTCTTTCCATTTGGACACTGAGGCTTTTGAACCATAACCATTAGCTACCAGTTCTTCTATCATTTGAGCTCTCTTGGCCTTTGTGTCTTTACTTGTTGCAAGTTTATCTGCAATAAGTTGAGCTCTTCTTGTCAGCTCTTCCACAGAGAGTCTCTTCAATGTGTGGGCTTTAATTTTGCTGTTCTTCATAATGTAAGACATCAGTTGATGTCTTTTGTCTTCTTCAACAATTTCATCTAGGCTAGCCTGCCTTTGGAGTTCAGCTTCATAAGCCTGAAGTTTTTCTTCATGGCTTAGATCTAAGTCATCCCTTTCTTCCAGAGTTTTCCAGATCTTATCTTCTCTGGCCTTCTTTTGGGCTGCCACTAAACTCTTCTCAAGTAATTCTGCTGATTGAGAGATTGGAGAAGGGTTTAGCACAGTCATTGTGGTAACTGTTGTAGTAGGCCTGATAGGAACAGAGGTTGGTTGAATAGGAGCAGTTGATCTGGAAGGGTCAGTAGTTTGAGTCTTGGAAGTGTTAACTTCTGATGGGTTGACAACTTCTGAAGGTTTGTCAACTACTGAAGGATTGTCTTCAGTACTTTCTGATTCTTCATCAGAACTTTGGCCATTAGAGGTTTCTTCATTGTGCCCTTGGGATTCATCAGACTTTTCAGCATCTTCTATTTCTTGAATAGAGACACCAAATTGTTGGGCCAGTTTTTCTTTTCTGCCTTGATTCTTCTGATCTCTTTCAAGGATAGCCACTCTTGCCCTTATCCTGGCTTCGAATGACTCCTTAGGTTCCCTAATTTTCTCCCCCTTTTTGGATTCATCAAGTTTGGAAGTTGAGGGTTGGGAGAATTGACCTGTAAGATGAGCAATCTGTTTGCTGTTGTAGTCAATCTTGTTGGACAGATCGTTCATCTTTGTCTTGATCACTCCAAATTGGTTCTTGATTGACAGCTCCAAGTCAGCTGTGTATGTTTGGAAGTGATTCTTGATGAGAGTGTTCATCATGTGGTACAGGGGACCATCTGGGCTGCATAGCTGGTTCATGTCTATGCTTGTTTGCCCAGGGAATTGGGGAGGCATTTGTAGTGAGGGGTGTGTTTTTGGTTGATCTTCTTGTTGTACAGAAGATGCCACTCTAGGGGAATCATGGATTGAGTGGGCTTTAACCTGAGATGGTGTAACTAGCTTCTTGAGCTTAGAGACACCAGGTGCAGGACCTTCACTTGTAGCCGTCAATTCAGTAGTTTGGTGTTTTGAAACATCATCCAAATCAATGGAATCATCTGAATCCCTGATTACATCCTCAATGAGGACTGTATCAGTTACATCATGAGCTGAGCCCAACTCAGTTGTCTCATGTACCTCTTGTTCTTGGTTCAGAGGATTTCCTACCTTAGGCATTAAGCCTTCATCAGTAGTTGCCACAGTTGAGGTCTTAGCTATGTTACTTCTGTCCTCAGGTCCACCACTGGGTGGTAAATGAGTAGTAGCAACCTCAAAGGTACCAAAAGTTTCTAAGTTAGGGCTTAGAGACTCTGGTTCATCCTCATCTCTTTGGTTAGGGCTTTGAGTGTCCACATCCATGTCACTTTCTGAGGCTATGTCCCCTGTTTGATGTGGTTGATGGGGACTGACATGTGTAGATGGGACTTTCTCTTTTAGCCCAGAGAGAAGTTTGGCTATTTCAATGTCTGGTTCAGAAATTTGGGGTGCTGGTTCAGTAGTTTGGGCAGTGGGTTCAGCAGTTTCAAAAGAAGAGTCAATTGGAATAGTTTTCTTAAGTCTTTTTCTTTTGAAAAGGATTGTTATTGGTGCTCTTGGTGGGGTTTGAGATGGATGAGACTGAGAGGATGTTTCAGTCACATCTTTAAGAAGTGCAGATTGCACAGTAGTTTGTTCAGGCATCTCAACCTCCTAAACAGCTTTTCTTTTGGGTTTGGTGGGTTTTTGTTTTGTTATCTTGGGTTTCTTGGCCTTTGGTGGAGTAGGTTTGGAAGATGAGGGTTCCATGGGGACTGGTTCTGGTTCCCCTTGGTCATCTTCTGGCCAGGCAGCCTGTTTGTTGTGCCTTGAGTATGCTTGTGAGGTTAAGGGTTTCAAAATTTCAATTTTACCCACAAGCACCTCATTACCCAGTTCAGATATTATGCATTGCATAATGAACCTTGGATATAACAAAAACTTTTTCTTAGTGTTATTGTGATGTAACACCAACTCATTAAAGAAAAGTTTTGATGCCCTGAAATTTGTTTCATTCACAATAGAATGAAAGATTGGTTGAAAGGTTGAGGGCATCTGGTCATAAGACCCAGTTTTAGGACTCAAGCACATAATAATATAATGAAACAAAAGTTTATATTTTGGTTCAAAATACTTTTTAAAGATAGTAGCATGTGAGAGAGTACCTTGATAACCACACTCAGTCATGGTTAGGTGGATTGCAAAGTTGTCAAACTTCTCAGGGGCATTCACATCATTCAACCCCAGTCTGTTTGAGAGTATGGCCGGTGTTATGGCCATTTGTCTCCCTTTAATTGTTGAGTTGAGGGAGATAACTTCATCATCCACCATCACTGTCTCAGCATTAGCCCAGAACTCATTGAGAGTTGCAGGATGTAATGGTGGGTCTATGGTGAGAGCGGTGAAATATTGGGATTTGACGACGAGATCAATGATCTCATCGTATTGGGACCAGCCTTCTTGTTTTTCTAAGTAGGCTCTGAGATTGTGTCCCTGTTTGAGAACTAAAGCCATGTGGTTTTGTGTGTGTTGATGAATCGAACAGTGTTTTTGTGTTGCAGGTTCAGGGGTTTGAGAGCTTTCTTGAGAGAGAAGGAGGGAATTTTTGTGTTTGAAAGGATAAGTGTTGAAAAAAGATATTTATCAGAAGTTTTTAACCACTTGGATCTTCTTTATTAGAAGTTTTAAACCGCCTAGGTTAAAAATCTCTTTATCAGAAGTTTTAAACCGACTAGGTCAAACTTCTGATGATGGGAAAAGTCAAATTTGCCCTTTTTGACTAAACTGCTGATGAAGAATTATCTTCATCAGTAGTTCCCATTTTCTCTTCAGCAGTTTTGAACAGCTGATGAGAATTTCTTTATAAATACTTTATTCATAACTTCTGAAGGTTGTTTTATCAGAAGTTAATCACTTTTCAGAAAATATCCCCATACTGATGTTTTGTTCATCAGTAGTTTCTCTCTTTTCAGAAGTTTTTCAAGTGTTTGAAAGCAGATGTAAGTGAAAAACAGAAAAGTGTGCAGAAAAATAAAGAGAAACACTTACAAATTTAGCATCCCTAGCATGGATACTAACTTCTGAAATGTTGATGTGTCAAGGGGTTTAGTGAAAATGTCAGCTATTTGATTAGCTGTTGCTACATGTTTCACTTCAATCTTGCCTTTTTCATAGCAATCTCTTATGAAATGATACCTGATTTCAATGTGTTTAGTCTTTGAAAACTGAACAGGATTTTGAATGATGCTAATGGCAGATTTGCTGTCTACAAGCAATGGTGTCTTGGTCTCTTTGATTCCATAATCAAGAAGTTGATATTGGAGCCATTGTATCTGTGATGTACAACTTGCAGCTGCAATGTATTCAGCTTCAGCAGTTGAAGTTGCAACAGATGTTTGTTTCTTTGATTGCCAGGACACTAGACAGTTTCCCAAGAATTGACAACCACCAGATGTTGATTTTCTTGACATTTTACACCCTGCATAGTCACTATCTGAAAAAGCTGATAACTTGGTATTGCTTGAAGCAGGATACCAAATTCCAAGTATGGGAGTTCCTTTCAGATATCTGAAAATTCTTTTGACTGCAATAAGGTGTGATTCCCTAGGAGCTGATTGATATCTAGCACAGACACATGTTGAAAACATAATATCTGGTCTAGAAGCATTTAGATATAAAAGGGAACCTATCATACATCTATACATGGTTTGATCAACTTGTTTTCCTTGATCATCTGGTTCAACTTGTGTGGTTGGTGTCATGGGAGTGGAACATGATTTACAGTCTTGTAAAGAGAATTTGTTTAATAATTCTTTAACATATTTTGATTGATGTATAAAAGTTCCATTTGTTTGTTGTTTAATCTGCAGTCCCAAAAAGTACTGCAGTTCTCCCATTGTACTCATCTCAAATTTTGATAGCATGAGTTTCTTAAATTCATCACACAATTTTGTGTTTGTTGAACCAAAAATGATATCATCAACATATATTTGAACAAGTAAGACATGATTTCTAACATGTTTTATGAAAAGAGTTTTATCAATGGCACCTCTTGTGAAGTTATTTTTGAGTAAAAAGGTTGAAAGTGTATCATACCAGGCTCTTGGAGCCTGTTTGAGCCCATAATGAGCTTTGTCTAGTTTGTACACCCACTCAGGATGAGAAGGATCCTCAAACCCAGGTAGCTGACAAACATACACTTCCTCTTTTATCTTTCCATACAAAAATGCACTCTTGACATCCATTTGATAAACTTTTATTTTGTTGGAAATGGCATAGGCCAGAAATAACCTGATGGCTTCAAGCCTTGCAACTGGAGCAAAGGTTTCATCATAGTCAATGCCTTCTTCTTGAGAGTAACCTTGTACTACCAATCTTGCCTTGTTCTTTATTATAATACCAGCTTCATCTTGTTTGTTCCTGAAAACCCATCTTGTGCCAATTGGTTGCTTGTTTGGTGGTAGGGGACAGATTTCCCATACCTGTTGCTTGTTGAATTGAAGCAATTCATCTTGCATTGCCTGCACCCAATTGTTGTCTTTGAGGGCTTCCTGGTACTTCTTTGGTTCCAACTGTGAAATAAATGCTAAGAATAGACAAAAGTTGGAAAGCTGGTTTCTTGTAAGAACACCTGATGCAATATCACCCATGATTTGATCAAGTGGATGGTCTTTGTGTTCGATCAGTTGTTGTAAACCACTGACAGGTGTTGGTGGCTCATGTTCTTCAAACAAACTACTGAGGTCTATTATATCTGGTTCAGCAGTTTCAGTGTCTTCAGTAGTTGCAGGTGCTGAAGCAGATGTTTGAGTTTGTCCTTCAGTATTTGTTGAATCAAAAGTTTGTGAAACTTCTGATGGTTTTGAAGTTGACTTAATACTGTTTGAGGAGTCCATGGTGCTGGATCCTCATCATCAAACCTTTGATCACCATAATAAGTAGGTTTGGATGAAGTGACAGTCTTTTCAGGTTCAAAATGAAAGATGTCAAGGTCAAAGAGTTCAGCAGGATGTGCTGGAATGAGAGTGTGTTTTGACTCATTGAACTTGACATTCAGTGTTTCTTCTACTATCCTGGTTTTTGAGTTAAAAACCTTGTAGGCTTTTCTAGTTGATGAATAACCAAGAAAGTAACCTGAGTCAACTTTGGCAGCAAACTTTGAAATAGATTCCTTGATGTTCAAGATGAAACATTGACACCCAAAAGCCCTGAAAAAGGAGATAAGGGGCTTCATGCCATGAAGAACTTCATAGGCAGTCTTTGAATGTCTCTTGACAACAAGAACTCTATTTTGAACATAACATTATGTGTTAACTGCTTCTGCCCAGAAGTATAAAGGTAGGCCAGAATCAGCTAACATTGTTCTTGCTCCTTCAATTAAAGTTCTGTTCTTCCTTTCTACCACACCATTTTGTTCAGGAGTTCTGGCAACACTGAATTGTCTAATAATCCCTTTAGACAAACAGAATTCATCCAGAGTTTTGTTCCTGAACTCTGTCCCATTATCACTTCTAATGGTTTTGACAGGTAGAGAGTATTGCTTCTCTACTTGTAGAATGAAGAACTTGATGATTTCAGCAGCCTTGATGTATTGTAAAATACATCTATTTCCAGTGTAAAGTTTGTATAATTTTTAAGTCGTTTAAATGTACTTTTATTAGTTTTAGGCTTGTACCGTTCTATTTTATTTAGTATAAGTTTTCATATATTTCTTTTAGTTTTCGGTCATTTTTAGTATTTATCTATTTTAATTTTTATTTTATAGGTGTTCATGGACGTTGGAGCGTAAACGAGTAACTTTGGTCAAGTCATGAACACCCGAGTCGAGAGCACGGAGTTATACCACTATATATATAATATTAATAATAATAATAATAATAATAAACTAATAATAATTAAAAAAAAATGGAAACGTGGCTTTGAAAACGTGTATGTGGCTCATGGCCCAAAAGTCAAACTAATGGGTAGGGCACAATATAATTATTTGGTGAGCTAATATAAATTCTTGGGGGATGCGGCAATATGGAAGAGAGTTTAGGAGCAGCAGCGATTTTATAATTTTCGAAGAAGGGATCGTAGGAACAATATTATTATTGGACAAGAAGACAGTGACAGCAGCAAATATATTTAGAGGGAGGCAAGCCAAGGATCAAAGGTTCTAAGTCAGGGAGCGAGTATTCGGGTGTTAATCATTCGGTTTCTTCGTTCTTTTATTATCTTTGTTCTAGACCATGATTGCTGAATTTTTATTTGGCTTTGTTTCTCTTTTCATGATGGTTTGTGGCTAAAACTTTTAATAACTACCTAGGCTAAGACAAATAACTATGTTTTGATTTGATTTTTCTATGGTTTTTGGAACGTGTTTTGGATTTATGATTCAGTAAAGATTTTGATTTCTCTAGATCTGGTGTATATGCGTATTTATTATTTTCTTATTGTCACTTATTCACTACACTTGCACTTTTGTGAATGTCTTTCATGTATGAGTGCTAGTTAGGTTGCAGACTTTGTGTAGCAACTAGTTTATGGTCAATAGTCGCGAGTTTACCATAGGAGTGATATTTGGTGGTTAGAAGATTTTAGGTATTCTTCCAAGTTCAATAGCTGTGAGGTGAGGGCTTGTTGGTATGTCTAGGTTGTTAGATTGCTAGGTTAGAGGCTTTGTGAGAAGATCTGCTTAGTTTCCCTTTCAACTCTTTCATATCAAGTTAGATCTAGGCTTCAATAATTACCCCTTGCACCTAGTGTAGTGAGGCTTTCGCGCTGTGAGGTAGATTGTCTAGCGGGTACTCGATCATAAGAGTTAGATAACCTGTAAGGGTTTGTACTCCAACCGGTAGTTTAACAGCACAAAAATATTCTAGGGTTTCCCCTTGAGAAGGGTCGAGGGTGTCTAGTTTATTCTTGATGTTTAGTATTTTAAGATCCCGGTTCCAAATAAGTTCCATAACCATAGAAGCTTATCAGGCATAGTTAGGAGTCTGGTCTAGGTAGTGTGTCTTGTCATCATCTGAATTCAGCTC
Source organism: Ambrosia trifida (assembly GCA_028751855.1). NCBI lineage: Eukaryota > Viridiplantae > Streptophyta > Magnoliopsida > Asterales > Asteraceae > Ambrosia > Ambrosia trifida. Next base: position 54,012,657 of record CM054128.1, on the reverse strand, counting down.
AGTCAAGTTCGTGTCTCTAGTTCAGTTTAGTTAATCTTAGTTAACCTTTATTTTATTGCAATTTATTTTTCAGTAAAACCCCCCTTTAAAATAATAAATAGTTTTATTTCAGTTTTAGGATAAGTAATCGAGTCTAGTTTTCGTTTTCCATTAGAGTCTCGTGGGTTCGATATCCGGACTTACTTTAGCTATACTAGAGTCGATAGGTTCACTTGCCTGTCAGTAGTTTAGTTTTAGAGAGTCTAGAGTATTACTAGGTGTCTAGTTTTAGGTTTAATTTAGTTATTTTTATTAAACTACTTTTAGCACATCAAGTTTTTGGCGCCGTTGCCGGGGACTCTTGGCGATTGCGTTTACTAGCTTCGATTACACTTATCTGCTATATCTGTGCTACTTGTGTTGAGTCTGTCTTTTTGTAAAATGAGTCGTAGGAGTCTAACTTTATGTGTCTTTTGTTTGTTTTGAGTCTGTAAATATGTGTGAGATTTGTGGAGAACCCCATTTTACCATTTTATGTCCACAATATGAGGGGTCCTCTGCACATTATTGTACTAATTCGTTTGTGCAGCCACAACCATATTATTCACAGGGTTGTCCTAAATATTACTATGATGACTAGTATCAGCAGCCACATTTTAATCAGTATCCTGATCAATTTTCTGGAAGCAATTCTCGTGAGGATAGTGGTAATGATTGGAGTGAAATCAAGAGTCTGTTGACATTACTAGTTGCTAAGGATGCCAATACCCAGAACATGTTAGCAGAGCAGGACACCCTCCTAAAAAACCACGACATCCTCATAAAAGACCGACAGGCTGCTCTTTTAGATCTTCAACGAACAGTAGAAGACATTGCTAGGAGATTAAAGGAAGAAGAAGAAAAAGTTCAGCAAGAGCAGCTGCCTAAAGTTGGTTATACATATGATGAGGAGGGCAACTACCTCGGTTACATGAATGCTCTGGGGGAGTTGTTCCCAACGTTTCCAGAAGAAGGGAAGGAGCCAATAATGGAATACGCAGATGAGTCAGATGAAGAGATCATCCCAATCACGGAGACGAAAATGGACATTGAAGTCCCACCTCCGGTGCCACAGGTTACTATATATGATTTTGGGAGTGACTCTGACGAAGAGGACGGCGAAGAAGAATGGGCGGCGTATCAAAGGTCGTTAGTGAAGAGAGAAGTGATAGAAGAAGAAGTGGAATTGGGGGACTCCATAGGTATGATGTTTGGTGCAGATGAAGACAATGAGGATAGTGAGGAGTCGTTATCTGAGGAGGATGAATTTTTAGATTTGGTTATAGATGGTTTACATGCTTATGAAGGAGTTGGGGAGTCTGATCCCGATGGGGATCTAGCATACCTAGATGCCCTACTTGAAGGTGAACCGACAGACATGACTGAACCTGCATCAGATGAAAGAAATAAGTGTGGGGATCATCCTATGGAAATGGTGGTAGAAGAAGCGCACCATAGCTGGCCCGTGGTAATAGATGGAACTTCAAAATCAACAACACCACGGGAGAGGGCAAGGAAGAGAAAAAGAAAGGACCGGAACCGAAATAGGATCAACGGCTGACACGAGTTGGAGAAGAAGAAGCCAGTGAAAGTCAAGCACGATTAGTCTTCTTGCTACATGCCACACATCCGGTTAATTCCAGGTAAGTTTAAATTTTGGTGGTTTGACCCGTTAAGCATGGTTAAATTATTTTTCAATTCCACAAATAAATTTTTAATTGTTAATAAGAACCGGGTGGAATTAAACGGTTTAGATCGGGTCCAGATAAAAGAGAAGCCTCCTGATTAAGTTTAAGTGTGGGGATGCTCTGTAGAGTTTGTAAATATATATTTATACTTAATTAGTTTTTTTTTCTAGCTTTTCATTTTTTTTTATTTGTTGTCCGTCCTTCGGTCGTGGTTCATAGTTTTTTTATCTTTCTATTTTATCTTTGTTTTTGTGTCTTTGAGTCTGTTTGAGTGTTTGCTTGGGTAGAGGAAATTTCACCATGAGGGGATCCCATGTATCATCTTTATATATATTTATGAATGGGAGTTTTGGAAAAGGTTTGGGTAATAAAAGAGAATTTTTCTTAAAAAAAAATTAAATAAATAAATTAACTTTCTGTGAAAAAAGGCTTTTCACGTAATGTAGGAGTCTGGGCTGACCTGTTCGCCTCATGCGACCAGCTATTACCCCAGAAAGTTATATTTTTTTCGCTTGCAACACGTGTTGTGATCACCAGTGTCCTTCACGTTGAGCGAGAACTAGATTTTTTTTTTCTACCCATTTGGTTCTACCACCATTCACCGCCATTTTGCCAAGCAGGTACGTCTTATTGTTTGTTGTTATATTATGAGTCTAAGTTAGTAGTTTGAGTCTTTTTATTTTTGTGTAGTTCGGTATTATGCTCGGGTTTTGTTTGTTTCGTTTTGTGCAGGTTTGGATTGCACCACCCGTAATCAATCTCCATTCGGGTGATTCCGAAGCTGTTATCATTTATCAAGGCAAACCCGAGAGTTTATCATTGTGTCAGAGCCGATCGCGAATGAAATGCTATACGATCAAGCTGGATTGGACTAGAGTTTTTGGAGTTTACGCGTTAATAAACCAGCTAAGTCCTTTCCAATTTGCCCTTTTCTTTTTGTTTTTGTATTCGGAATTTATTTTTTGTTTTAAATCGTTTTCTATTCCTACATTGAGGGCAATGTAGAGGTTAAGTGTGGGGATGGAAAACTGTCGTTTAGTCTGTATATAGAGTCGTTTTGAGTTCAAAAAAAAAAATTTTAAAAAAAAAATTTTTAAATCCAAAAAAAAAAATTAAAAAAAAAAGTCCCTGATTTTGAAGTTTGCATTATATAAAATATGGAAAATGATAGGTAAAGTTAGGTGTCCGGTTTTCAAATAGTATGTATAATAAGAATTTAAAATTGATTGAAAGCGTGTCTGATTTGGGATATGTGGGTAGGCTCAACCGGTAGAAAGGTTTCCTTTGAAAAGTAATAAATTAATTATGTTAGGTTATTTTGTGGGTTCTCATCTAGAAGAAACGGGGAGACCGGAACCGCCAAAACTAGTATAAGAAGCACCGTTATAAGTAGAAAACCGTTAGAATTTCTAATCACTTAAAAAAATAGAAATCAAAGCAAAAATGCTGAAGCTTAAGGTGCCTGGCCACTGGGATAGCGACTTGGATTGGTCACACCCTCTGAGTTAAGTATGCTGAGATGAAAAAAAAATGTTGAAGCTTAAGGTGCATGGCCACTGGGATAGTGACTTGGATTGGTCACACCCTCTGAGTTAAGTATGCCAAAAAAAAGTGATTTTAAATTCTCTTGGTTTTCTACATAAGACGGTTGGGAAATGGTCAATTGGTCATTCCTTTAGCTTCATAAGCTTGAGGCGGGATTAGGAGGAACTGTGGCTTCCTTCGAGTGAGACCCTAGATAGACTAATCCACATGAACTTAACATAAATAAAAGGGGCTTGGAAACCGGTGTGGGTTTAAGAGGATCAATATACCTGCAATCGCAATCAACACGTTAGTAGATTATTAATTAAGTAACCTATGTTTTGAAACTGGATGTAAACCTAACTGTGATTCCATAGCATAATTCTTTTTCAGGGACGAAAAAAAGATAAGTGTGGGGATATTTGATGTATTGTAAAATACATCTATTTCCAGTGTAAAGTTTGTATAATTTTTAAGTCGTTTAAATGTACTTTTATTAGTTTTAGGCTTGTACCGTTCTATTTTATTTAGTATAAGTTTTTATAGATTTTTTTTAGTTTTCGGTCATTTTTAGTATTTATCTATTTTAATTTTTATTTTATAGGTGTTCATGGACGTTGGAGCGTAAACGAGTAACTTTGGTCAAGTCAAGAACACCCGAGTCAAGAGCACGGAGTTATACCACTATATATAATATTAATAATAATAATAATAAACTAATAATAATTAAAAAAAATGGAAACGTGGCTTTGAAAACGTGTATGTGGCTCATGGCCCAAAAGTCAAACTAATGGGTAGGGCACAATATAATTATTTGGTGAGCTAATATAAATTCTTGGGGGATGCGGCAATATGGAAGAGAGTTTAGGAGCAGCAGCGATTTTATAATTTTCGAAGAAGGGATCGTAGGAACAATATTATTATTGGACAAGAAGACAGTGACAGCAACAAATATATTTAGAGGGAGGTAAGCCAAGGATCAAAGGTTCTAAGTCAGGGAGCGAGTATTCGGGTGTTAATCATTCGGTTTCTTCGTTCTTTTATTATCTTTGTTCTAGACCATGATTGCTGAATTTTTATTTGGCTTTGTTTCTCTTTTCAAGATGGTTTGTGGCTAAAACTTTTAATAACTACCTAGGCTAAGACAAATAACTATGTTTTGATTTGATTTTTCTATGGTTTTTGGAACGTGTTTTGGATTTATGATTCAGTAAAGATTTTGATTTCTCTAGATCTGGTGTATATGCGTATTTATTATTTTCTTATTGTCACTTATTCACTCCACTTGCACTTTTGTGAATGTCTTTCATGTATGAGTGCTAGTTAGGTTGCAGACTTTGTGTAGCAACTAGTTTATGGTCAATAGTCGCGAGTTTACCATAGGAGTGATATTTGGTGGTTAGAAGATTTTAGGTATTCTTCCAAGTTCAATAGCTGTGAGGTGAGGGCTTGTTGGTATGTCTAGGTTGTTAGATTGCTAGGTTAGAGGCTTTGTGAGAAGATCTGCTTAGTTTCCCTTTCAACTCTTGCATATCAAGTTAGATCTAGGCTTCAATAATTACCCCTTGCACCTAGTGTAGTGAGGCTTTCGCGCTGTGAGGTAGATTGTCTAGCGGGTACTCGATCATAAGAGTTAGATAACCTGTGAGGGTTTGTACTCCAACCGGTAGTTTAACAGCACAAAAATATTCTAGGGTTTCCCCATGAGAAGGGTCGAGGGTGTCTAGTTTATTCTTGATGTTTAGTATTTTAAGATCCCGGTTCCAAATAAGTTCCATAACCATAGAAGCTTATCAGGCATAGTTAGGAGTCTGGTCTAGGTAGTGTGTCTTGTCATCATCTGAATTCAGCTCAGTCAAGTTCGTGTCTCTAGTTCAGTTTAGTTAATCTTAGTTAACCTTTATTTTATTGCAATTTATTTTTCAGTAAAACCCCCCTTTAAAATAATAAATAGTTTTATTTCAGTTTTAGGATAAGTAATCGAGTCTAGTTTTCGTTTTCCATTAGAGTCTCGTGGGTTCGATATCCGGACTTACTTTAGCTATACTAGAGTCGATAGGTTCACTTGCCTGTTAGTAGTTTAGTTTTAGAGAGTCTAGAGTATTACTAGGTGTCTAGTTTTAGGTTTAATTTAGTTATTTTTATTAAACTACTTTTAGCACATCAAGCCTCATCCTTGGAAAATAAAAAGAATACCCATGTAAATCTTGAGTAGTCATCAATGATGACTAAGCAGTACTTCATTTTACCAAGGCTCATGATCTTTACAGGCCCAAATAAGTCCATATGGAGTAGTTGAAGACATGCAGTTGTTTTTGATTCTTCAATAAACTTATAGGAGGACTTATGCTGTTTACCTTTTAAACAGGATACACAGTGTTCTTGACACTGGTATACTTTTAAGGGTAGACCTCTGACCAAGCCCATTTTTGTGACTTTATTTATGGTTTTAAAGTTCACATGGCCAAGTCTCCTGTGCCAGAGATCAGTTTCTGAAGTTGATGCCCTTGAGAAGAAACAGGCAGTGTTGTTCAGTACTTTGTCTTTTTCAATGTCCACTGCATAGACATTGCCACGTCTTTTGGCAATTAACAAAGTATGATCTTCAATAATCTTCTCTATCAACTTATGGCCTTCTGGTGATATGATCTTGCATGCTGTCTTTGTGAAAAAGGAAGAATATCCTTTATCACACATTTGTGACACACTTAGCAAGTTGTACTCAAGGTTTTCAACCAGATTGACCTTGTCAAACTGTATTTTGCCAGAGGAGACATTGCCATGTCCTAGCACATATCCCTTAGCATTGTTCCCAAAGGATACAGATCCATCTCTTTGACTGATAAAATTGTTTATCATGTATCTGCATCCTGTCATGTGCATTGAGACTCCACTATCTACATACCAAATTCTATTTAAGCCTCTGGAAACTCTCTGCACAAGATAGCAAATTAGTTAGATTTAGGAACCCAAGCCAGTTTGGCTTTGGGTTTGCTCTTGAGAACATTTACAGTTTGTTCTTGACCAAGTTTAGAAATCCATGTCTTTTTGGCAATGGATTTTGCATTAAGTACAATGGTGGTATCCTTTTGAGGACCACCATCAACTTTGGTCATCAGTAGTTGTACCATGTTCATAAGATCTTTAATCTCAGCAGTTTGTGAAACTGCTGATGATTTAGGTCTAACTACTGAAAGAGAATTTTGAGAAAAAGACTTTTGTTGAGATTTTGTCTTTTTCTGAGAAAGGGTTTTTGCTGGTTGTTGTTTCTTGGGAGAAAAAGTTTTTACATAATCAGTTTTGATTTGTTTCCCCACAACCAGTTGTTGATTTTTCTTATTGAACTGAATACCCTTTCTATATCTGCAAAATTCTGTTTTGTGGTTGAACAGACCACAAATTTCACATTCTTTTGTCTTTTCTTTCAAAGACAAGTCTCTGACTGTTTTGATTGGTTTCAGGTCATCAGTAGTTTTCAGGTTCTCAACTCCTGATGTAGTTGAAACTACTGACGACTTAAAGTCAGATTTAATCAATACTTCTGAAGAACTTTCTTTGTGTGATTTTAGAAAGTTTTCATGGAAAGATGTGCATTCTTCCTCTTCAGAAGTTTCACCTGAAACAATTTTTCTCCCATCTTCAGTAGTTTTGGGAGAGAAATCTGTTGGTGTTTCAGTGTGATTGTACCCTATGCCAAACCTAACATTTGAAGCACTTTGTTTGTTTAGCAATAGTTGGTACCCCTTACAAGATTCCACCCATTTTTCACATGTGACCTTGGTGTCAGCAAGCTCTTATCTGACATTCCCTAGGTCATTAATCATGATTTTGATTTTTGCTTGGGTTTCAATAGCAGAGTTAGTCAATTTAGAAACTTCTTTTGTTTTTGCAGAAAGTTTTCTTTCTAAATCACATTTTATCTAAGTGAGTTTTCTCTCAGAATCATTAGCCTTTCCTTATAAGTGCACATTTGTCTCTCTTATGAGAGCAAAAGATTCTTTGCATGAATTTGAACATAGTTTTGTCAAAGATTCTTTTGATACCTGTGACAAGGCAGATTTTGAGGAGCATCCCTCAAATGCCATTAAGGCAAAGTTCTTTCTGCCATTGTCAGGCTCTCCCCAGTTGATGTCAAACATTTTGTTGTCTGATCAGGATTGCACTCTGTGGTGTCAAAAGCAAGACTGCTCCAATCAACACACCCTGAGGTAAATAGACTTTGTTGAGAGGGTTGTTGTTGCTGTGGAGGTTGTTGAGCAGCTGGAAAGGGAGGGATTGATTGTTGGCTCTGCATCTGTTGAGCAGGCATCTGTACATATTGTACTTGTGGCACATATTGGTGTTGTGGAGCTTGTGCCTGTACAAAATGTGCACTCCCTTGTGTTCCATTATTCCTGTTATAATTGGGGTTAAAATTGTTTCCAGACTGAGATTGGTTAAAGCCAGAGCTTCTACATTCTCTAGCAAAGTGTCCCAACTTTTGACACTTGTGACATCTAAGTTTAGATTTGTAAAAACCAATTTTTGTAGAACTGTTAAGTCCTGGAAACTTCCTTCCTGACCTTTTGTAAAATTTATTTGTTTTTAAACTTAACATGGCAAGTTGGTGCAAAATATCCATTTCTTCAAGGTCATCACTGCTGAAACTATTTAAGTCATCCATGATAAAACACATGTTATCAGCAGCAAGTCATTATTGTCATAACCTGGGAATGATCTTTCAGATGAGATCCCAGCAGTTATGTCAATGTGGTCAAAAGATCCAAAACTATTTGAACAAGTTGGTGAGTCTTGTCCCAATAGTGCTGTACTACCAGGTAGATAGTCATCAGCAGTTTTACCAGAATTTTGTAACTTTTTCTTTTGATCAATTTCTCTCTCAAAAGTAAGTAATCTCCCATGAAGTTTTGTAAGAGTGAGGGAGCTAAAATCTGGTGAAGATCTTAAGACTATTGAGTATGTTTCCCATTTATCAGGTAAAGACCTTAAAAATCTATGAAGCATAGATACAGTTGTATAGGTCTGACCATTTAGTTTTAGCTCAGATATTAATGAGGAAAGTCTTTCAAATTGTTGAGTTAAAGTTTCCCCATTAATGTGAGCAAAAGTTTCATACTGTTGAGCCAAGATTTCTCTGGTGTTGGCAATCACCTCTTCAGTTCCTCCAAACTGTTCTTTTAGGCAGTCCCAAAGCTCTTTGGCACTATCACAATGTAATAGGCCAGAATAGATTTCATTTGGGTGTGCCATTGCCAACATAGAAAAAGCTTTTGCATCAAGCTCAAGTTTTAGGAAATCATCATCAGTATAGTCTTTTGGTTCTTTTGGAATCTCTTCCTTAGTTTCAAGATTTATATTTACTGGTTTATGAGGACCATATATCACAGATCTCCAACAACCTGTGTTGGTCTGTGACAAGGTATGTGCCATTCTCTTTTGCCATATGTTATATTCATTTCTTACAAGCATGGCAGGTTTAGTGGCAGAACCAGTATTATGAGGATCCATTTTAAAGAGTATTGATTTGTCAAATATCTCTTAAAGTGATGGATGTTGATAAAAGTGAGCTTATAATCCTTTATTGAATATCAATAAGAGCCTGTGTCTGATTCTCAATGTGTTAGATTGATATGTGATCAGATAAACCAGTGCTCTGATACCAATTGTTGGATCAGTATTATGCTCTTTTGTTGGAACTTGCTAGTTGACACTTAAGTGTTTAGCAAGTTCTTGGTGAGTGATAGCACAACGGAATGTTTATAAGTTTAAAGCTACACTTATCAACAGGAGTTATTACTCCCCCTCGATTCAAGAACTAATAAATGAAATGTGTTTATTAAGAATCTAAGTATTGAATGAGAATGAAATACTCTGACAGATTCTCAGTAAACACGAAATGGAAATAACAATAATAAGTGTTGAAGGATTTCTTGTATTAAAATCAATGTCTAAAACAGAGGGATGAACCCTTCTATTTATAGACTTTACAAATACATGAACCTTGCCAAAAGCAAGTTCAGAAACAAGTTGCAACAAGTTGCAGTCTTGGAACTTGTACATAAAGCAAAAAGAAATACTAAAGTATTAAACTACTGATATATAAAGGCGGTGGAAAAGATTTTCTGTAAGTACTGATGAATGACAAACTACTGATGAGTAGTTTGTCTTCAGTAGTTCTTCAGTAGAAGTGTCTAGTTTGAACTTCAGAACTTCTGATGACTTTTCTTCTTCAGCACTTCTGAATCTCTTCTTCAGCAGTTTGATCCTTTGTCTTCAGCAGTTCTATACTTAGAGTATTTTGACAGAAGTGAATTAGACTAAGGTTTGCAAAAGTGGTTTCACCAATCCTTTTTGTCCTAACATAGGTGCAGATCAAAGTTTAAGCTTTAGCATCTGAATGTTGATTCCTACAGTTCACCCCAGTCGAACTTTCGGTCCTTCTGGTAAGAGAGGTGAGGGGTTGAGCGATCTTCGAAAATCCCTTAATGAAACGACGATAGTAACCCGCAAGACCTAGGAATTGCCGCACCTCAGATGGCGTCTTTGGTGCTTCCCAGTCTTTAATAGCTTCGATCTTAGCCGGATCGACATGAATTCCTAGTTCATTAACCACATGCCCTAGGAATTGAACTTCACGTAACCAAAAATCACACTTTGAGAACTTAGCATACAACTGCTCTCATCTAAAAAGTTCCAAGACCAACCGTAAGTGTTCCTCATGATCCGCCTTGTTCTTGGAATAGACCAGAATGTCGTCAATAAACACGATGACGAATTTATCAAGGTAAGGCTTGCAAACGCGGTTCATCAAATCCATGAACACCGCTGGTGCATTAGTGAGACCAAAAGACATGACCAAGAACTCAAAATGGTCATAACGAGTACGAAAAGCAGTTTTCGGAATGTCGGCTTCCTGAACGCGCAACTGGTAATAACCAGACCGCAAATCAATCTTCGAATAGTAACTAGAGCCCTGGAGCTGGTCAAAGAGATCATCAATGCAAGGGAGAGGATAACAATTCTTGATGGTCACTTTGTTTAGCTCACGATAATCGATACACATGCGAAGACTTTCGTCCTTCTTTTTCACAAACAAGATAGGAGCTCCCCACGGGGAAGAACTCGGTCGGATGAAACCTTTTTCCAAGAGTTCCTGCAACTGGCTAGACAACTCTTACATCTCGGGAGGTGCAAGACGATACGGGGCTCGGGCAATAGGAGCTGCACCAGGTGCAAGATCAATACCAAACTCAACCTGACGATGAGGAGGAAGACCAAGTTAATCATCAGGAAACACATTAGGGAAATCACGAACCACAGGGATATCCTCGATCTTCTTCTCATCATCAGACGAAACAGAAACAAGTGCCAGAATGGCTGAATAACCCTTCTGAAGATACTTAAGGGCTTTCATATTGGAGATGATACTCAGCGGAGCACCACTCTTCTCACCATGAACCGAAAGAGTCTCTCCATCAGGGAGAGGGATCCGAATGACCTTATCAAAACAAACGAACTCCGCACGATACAACGATAACCAATCCATGCCCACAACGACATTAAAACTACCCAGAGGTACCGGCATAAGGTCAATGGGGAATGACAAACCCGACAGTTCCAAGCGACATTCCCTAAGAATATGTGTCACTTCAATTTTCTTACCATCAGCCAATTCTATCAAGTACTTAGCCTCTAGAGGTGTGGGTACTATATCTAGCAATCGACTAATGTCCACAGATATGAAACTCTTATCGGCACCAGAATCAAACAAGACAGAAACATAGCGATCATTAAGATGGAATGTACCGGTAACTGTGTCAGGATCCTGCTTGGCCTCTGCAGAGCCAATGACGAAAGCACGCTCATTCCTGCCGCCGCCTCCGTTGTTCCCGTTACCGTTCCCGCCCTTCGCATTCTCGCCCTGTCTCAGCTTGAGCCAATCACGCTTGAAATGCCCCCGTGTAACCATAGTTGTAGCACCCCTGCTTTCCTGGAGTCCCCTGAGTAGCAGGAGGAGCAGGAGCAGGAGTAGGAGTAGGAGCCTGAGTCGAGAGAAGTGACACCCTGCAGTCCTTAGAAAGGTGCCCCAACTCATGGAACCGATGACAACGAACCCGTTCACAACTCCCAGAGTGATGAAAACCACACTTGTTACACTTGGGATGCTTCCCAACATACCCACTCGACTTCTGCCCCGAAGAAGACCTAGACGAATCAAACTTCTTCACCGGTTGAGATGGTGTTGGCACATCATTCATCCCCACGTTATCCCACTTTCTCTTATTCCCCTCAGAACCCTTTATAGTAGTACCCTTATGAGGCAAAACACCCTCTGCCACCTTCAAGGTAGTCATCCGATGGGCCGATCGGACAACCTCAGCAAGTGTGGGAAGATTCCCGGCAGCCACCAACCCTACTATCTCTGGAACCAACCCAGAAATGTAGTGCTCGATCCTCTTATACTCGGGTGTGTGCAAATCAGGGCACAACACCGCTAGCTCGTTCCGCCTCACAGTGTACTCCTCTATCTCAGACCCAACCATCTTGTAGTTCCAGACATCATGTTCCAACTTCTGCACTTCCTCCCTAGGACAGTACTCGCTCTTCAGACGATGCACAAAATCCGCCCAAGGCATAGCATGAGCTTCCCCCAAACCCATGTTCTGAGCAGTAGCATTACACCATGACAACGCAGGACCCTCAAACGTTGCAGTAGCATACATAACCCGGTCCCCAGTGGGGCAGTTACACATCAAAAACACGGACTCAACCTTCCTCAACCATCGAAGCAGTCCCACCGCTCCCTCAGTTCCAGCAAAGTTATGGGGCTGACAGTCCCGATACTTCTTATAAGAACACTGAGGTGGAGGTGGATTAACAGCAACACTTGAGACATGACACACAAATAAACCACAAAAGAAAAGACATGACACCCAAGAACGAGGCAGAGTTGATAAGAATCAACTTACCACCTAGAACATTATGTCCGGACTGGAAAGCAACCAAGGCCATATTCACTTGTTGTTGCAACAAGTTGTTCAGTTCCTCTTGGGTCATGTTGATGTTACCACGACCACCACGGCCACCTCCACGACGTCCACCACCATGAGCGCCAGACATGATCTGACAATTCAGAAAACAAGGGATTCAGATTCATCTCTAGTGCCAACCACTAGAAATTACAAGAGTTAAACCTAGGTACAAATCCGGGACTATACATCCAAACTCAAAGTCCACTAGGATTTTCATACATTTCAGTTTATGATTTCGTGTTCACCCTAGGTATATCCTTACAAGAGTTAAACCTAGGTACAAATCCGAGACTATCACAACGTATGCATTAGGCCAATGCCGGCTTCGGCCACCTAAGTATATCCTTAACAAATTGACGTAGCCATTTTGCCTATTCATCCCCTAAAGCGATGAATTATGATTCCATCGTGGATCAAGCATTAAACGTTTACTTATGTAATTTCCACATTATCTCAACACCTCCAAGTGTGAGTAAATACCCACTCGTCGCTTTGGAATCATTCATGTCAGATATCCAATTCGCATCATAGTAACCTTCAACAACTGCTGGATATCTTTCATATTGCAGCCCGTAGTCTTGTATGTATCCTAATTACCAAAGCACATGTGTCACGTAATTTCAATGAATTGAACTTAGGTTACTCGTGTATCTACTTAGCTAGCTTGCTAAGTCTGGTCTGGTACAACTCATCAGATACATCAGGCTGCCAATAATTCTTGAGTACTCTAATTGGTTAACAGGCTCACCTCGATTCTTAGCTAGACATTGACTCATGTCAATGAAAGTTCTAGCCACATTAGAGTCATTTCCATTGAACTTCTCAAGAATTTTATCCACATAATAGGACTGACTTATAACAAGTCTGTTCTAGGTTCGTATGATTTGTGCTTCCCAAAATCACATCTGTTCATATCAAACCATCTATTTTCAAATGCAAGTCACCTCTACACTTGTTATTGGATAACTACCTACGGATTGTTTCTTAAATGCTCTTCCCCCCACATTGCTTGCACTTTGATTAAGTTTGAGTAATATTACTTATGATGACATTAGACACCTATGATAAGATAACGACTATCTATATCTTTGTGTTATTGAGGTCATCCATTATATTACTCAACCCATATTTTTCACACGAACCGTTTTCTAAGCTATATAAGTTATCCTCATATTTGTGACACCCCAGGAAAATCCCACATCGGCCGTGGCCAGGAGAGATCCTTGATTCATAAGTAATGTCTTGCCTCTTAAATCACCAACGCGTTTTGGGGCTTAATGTTAGTGGATGAGAGGAGAACTCCACAGTTAAGCGTGCTCAGGTGGGAGAAATTTCAGGATGGGTGACCTCCTGGGAAGTCTCCACTTGGGCAACCAAAAACAAATCCGTGAGCTCTGGATAGGCAAAGCGGACAATATTGGTGGTGAGAGGGACAGAGTGTTACAGATGGTATCAGAGCCACTCTTGTGCCGTTTGGGATGGTGGGTGCACACCTCATCAGGGACGATGAGACTTTAACAGGGGGTGAATGTGACACCCCAGGAACACACCTCATCAGGGACGATGAGACTCTAACAGGGGGTGAATGTGACACCCCTGGAAAATCCCACATCGGCCGTGGCCAGGAGAGATCCTTGATTCATAAGTAATGTCTTGCCTCTTAAATCACCAACGCGTTTTGGGGCTTAATGTTAGTGGATGAGAGGAGAACTCCACAGTTAAGCGTGCTCAGGTGGGAGAAATTTCAGGATGGGTGACCTCCTGGGAAGTCTCCACTTGGGCAACCAAAAACAAATCCGTGAGCTCTGGATAGGCAAAGCGGACAATATTGGTGATGAGAGGGGCGGGGTGTTAAAATATTAAGCTAAATAGTATCATAACCAATTGATGTGTCGTAAAACACATCTATTCTCCTATGTATTTTGAGTTATAATTGAGTCTTTTGTATATAGTTTTTAGTAGTTTTAGGCGTGTATTCGTTGGTTTGTCTATTTTTATCATTGTATAGTTTTTATTAGTTTTTAGTACTTATTTATTGATTTTATTATTTTATAGGTGTTCGTGGAGAATGAGCTTAAAACGAAGGAATTTTAATTGAGACACGAGCACTAGAGAGCATGTGTTCATGGACGTTAGAGCGTAAACGAGCAACTTTGGTCAAGTAAAGAACACCCGAGTCAAGAGCACGTAATAATAATAATAAAAAGAAAAATAGAAAACGTGACCTTGAGGTAGGTCATGACCCTAAAAGCCCAAAAGGAGTTTCACATTAAAAAATATATGATTTCGTGGAGAATATTTGAAGGCGGCGCACAATATTAATTTGAAGAGGAATATTATTCTCGAAGGAAGTCAGCCGCTAGAGGGGATTCGAATATAATTATCATTCATTCACAATTGCAATTTGACAATCGCACAGCAAAAGACAAAAGGCGACCGGCCAAATACGGTGACGAGCGAAAGAGCACGGAAGGAGAAAAGGCCATGGGCACGTTAAAGATCAAAAGCCAACGAGCCTTGGGTTAAGTTTAGTTTTCGCTCTATATTTTTATAGACATGATGAAATTGTTTTTTATAAACTTTGAATTTATGTTTCTAAATATTATGAGTAGCTAGACTTTTATGGTTGCGTAGGTTTATGAACTAGACACGTAATTTGCAGTATTTAATGATTTTTGGTTTTTAATTTGATGTGTAGAATTACATGATTTTAAGTTTATTGTTGGATTTTATATATGTGTGTTGGTGTTAATTTTATTTGAAGTTTGTTTATTGGTTTTGTGGAACTAGGCATGTAGAGATACCCCCTAGGTCTTGAAATCAATCTAGTTCGTCAACTTAGGTCTTGAACTAGGCATGTTGGATTTGATATATGTGTGTTGGTGTTAATTTTATTCGAATACACGCCTAAAATGACCAAAGTTTTAATTAAAGCTTGTGTTATTTTTAAAGCTTGGAAACCGGTGTGGGTTTAAGAGGATCAATATACCTGCAATCGCAATCAACACGTTAGTAGATTATTAATTAAGTAACCTATGTTTTGAAACTGGATGTAAACCTAACTGTGATTCCATAGCATAATTCTTTTTCAGGGACGAAAAAGAGTCAAGTGTGGGGATGTTTGATGTGTCGTAAAACACATCTATTCTCTTATGTATTTTTTTGTTATAATTGAGTCTTTTGTATATAGTTTTTAGTAGTTTTAGGCGTGTATTCGTTTGTTGGCCTATTTTTGTCATTGTATAGATTTTTATTAATTTTTAGTACTTATTTATTTATTTTATATTTTGGTAGGTGTTCGTGTGAACGTTGGAGCGTAAACAAGAAAGTTTGGTCGAGCCAAGAACACCCGAATTAAAATGCGGAGCTAGAATACTCTATATAATAATAGTTATAATAATAATAACTAATAAATAAAAAATAAAATAAAAAGAATTGAGGTTGGGCCGTAGCCCAAACCTAAAAGTTTGTGAAACTAAATGTTGGTCAACAACAAATGTGGCGAGAGAGATTGAAGTGGACGTAATTTTTAAAAAGAAAGGAAGACGGCGCACAAGGAGGGACTTCAACAATTCATTCAATCGCACAGCAAAAGATAAAAGGCGACCGGGCAAATACGGTGACGAGCGAAAGAGCACGGAAGGAGAAAAGGCCACGGGCACGTTAAAGATCAAAAGCCAACGAGCCTTGGGTTAGGGTTAGTTTTCGCTCTATATTTTTATAGACATGATGAAATTGTTTTTTATAAACTTTGAATTTATGTTTCTAAATATTATGAGTAGCTAGACTTTTATGGTTGCTTAGGTTTATGAACTAGACACGTAATTTGCAGTTTTTAATGATTCTTGGTTTTTAATTTTGATGTGTAGGATTACATGATTTTAATTTTATTGTTGGATTTGATATATGTGTGTTGGTGTTATTTTTATTTGAAGTTTGTGTATTGGTTTTGTGGAGCTAGGCATGTAGAGATACCCCCTAGGTCTTGAAATCAATCTAGTTCGTCAACTTAGGTTAGCGTGCTAGTATTTGGAGTTGAAGTACGACACAAGTATAACAAACTAATATAATAAATTAACTAAAACGTGCAGTCCATTCTTGAGGGTGAGAAATCTAACTCGAGATTGCTAGGTAACTAACTAGGCATTGTTCGGTAGTTGGCAAGCGCTAGGGCGGGAGTCGCTACTTGTCCGTGTTTAGAGTTTTCCTAGGTTTTCTTCAGTAGAGTTTAAGTCTGCTTCATAGTTTGAGGGTTTTAATCCAGGAGAGGTTTTAATCTGATTTCTGTGGGATTTTGGTACGCTAGGGCGATCCAGATCCATCTTAGCATTTCTACACTTGTCCCGCCTTGAGTCTAGTGAGCTATCTTTGACAGGAGGTTTATTAGATAAGAATAGGGTCTCAAGTTAATTACCAGATTCATGATTTATTGCTAGTGTCTAGGGATTTTACCTAAGTAACCAGCCTTCTTCCTATCCGATTTCTCCAAGTTCCTTGTTCCTATAAGCAACTAAAGTTATTTTATTTATATTTAGTTTCTTTTAAGTTTATAATTAGTAGTTTAAAATACCCCCCATATAAGTATATATTTATTTAGGCTAGTATTCGGTAGAGGTTATGATCTAGAGTTGCATTCGCGTCTTTGGGTTCGATACTCGGTCTTATCTGTTTACTACTTTGCGACCGGTACACTTGTCGTGCGTGTGTAGTTTTTAGGTGAGTCGTTTTAATTAAAGCTTGTGTTATTTTTATATATACATTTACACACATCAACCTATCCGATTTCTTCAAGTTCCTAGTTCCCATAAGCAGCTGAGGTTACTTTATTTTTATATTTTTACCTATTTTTTTTCTAGCTTTTCATTTTTTTATTTGTGGTCCGTCAATCGGTAGTGGTTCATAGGTTTTTATCTTTCTATTTTTTTCTTTGTTGTTTTTTTGTGTCTTTGAGTCTGTTTGCAGGTTTGCGTGTTTGCTTAGGTAGAAGAAATTTCACATGAGCGGATCCCATGTATTGTCTTTTTATATATTTTATGAGCGGGAGTTTTGAAAAAGGTTTGGGTAATAAAAGAGATTTTTTTCTTAAAAAAATTAATTAACTTTCTGTGAAAAAAGATTTTTCACGTAATGTGAGAAGTCTGGGCTGACCTGTTCGCTTTATGCGACCAGCTATTACCCCGGAAAGTTATATTTTTTTTTCTCTTGCAATGCGTGTTGTGATCACCAGTGTCCTTCACGTTGAGCGAGAATCATAATTTTTTTTTTCTCTACCCATTTGGTTCTACCACCATTCACCGCCATTTTGCCAAGCAGGTACGTCTTCTTGTTTGTTGTTATATTATGAGTCTAAGTTAGTAGTTTGAGTCTTTTTATTTTTGTGTGGTTCGGTATTATGCTCGGGTTTTGTTTGTTTTGTTTTGCGCAGGTTTGGATTGTACCACCCGTACTCAATCTCCATTCGGGTGATTCTGGACCTGTACGTTATATTGAAGTAACCCGAGAGTTTACCATTGTGTCAGAGCCGATCGCGACCAAAATGCTATACGATCGAGCTGGATTGGACTAGAGCTTACGAAGAAAAATTAACCAGCTAAGTCCTTTTCAATTTGCCCTCGGTTTTTTTTTTATTTTGTATTCGGAATTTATTTTTTGTTTTGTGTCGTTTTCTATTCCTACATTGAGGGCAATGTAGAATTTAAGTGTGGGGATGGGAAACTGTCGTTTAGTCTATATATAGAGTCGTTTAAATCAAAAAAAAAATTAGAAAAAAAAAACGAAAAAATTAAAAAAAAATTGAAAAAAAAAAGTCCCTGATTTTGAAGTTTGCATTATATAAAATATGGAAAATGATAGGTAAAGTTAGGTGTCCGGTTTTCAAATAGTATGTATAATAAGAGATTAAAATTGATTGAAAACGTGTCTGATTTGGGATATGTGGGTAGGCTCGGCCGGTAGAAAGGTTTCCTTTGAAAAGTAATAAATTAATTATGTTAGGCTATTTTGTGGGTTCTCATCTAGGAGAAACGGGGAGACCGAAACCGCCAAAAATAGTATAAGAAGCACCGTTATAAGTAGAAAACCGTTAGAATTTCTAATCACTTAAAAAAATTAGAAATCAAAGCAAAAATGCTGAAGCTTAAGGTGCCTGGCCACTGGGATAGCGACTTGGATTGGTCACACCCTCTGAGTTAAGTATGAAAAAAAAGTGATTTTAAATTCTCTTGGTTTTCTACATAAGACGGTTGGGAAATGGTCAATTGGTCGTTCCTTTAGCTTCATAAGCTTGAGGCGGGATTAGGAGGAACTGTGGCTTCCTTCGAGTGAGACCCTAGATAGACTAATCAACATGAACTTAACATAAATAAAAAGGGGCTTGGAAACCGGTGTGGGTTTAAGAGGATCAATATACCTGCAATCGCAATCAATACGTTAGTAGATTATTAATTAAGTAACCTATGTTTTGAAACTGGATGTAAACCTAACTGTGATTCCATAGCATAATTCTTTTTCAGGGACGAAAAAGAGTCAAGTGTGGGGATGTTTGATGTGTCGTAAAACACATCTATTCTCCTATGTATTTTGAGTTATAATTGAGTCTTTTGTATATAGTTTTTAGTAGTTTTAGGCGTGTATTCGTTGGTTTGTCTATTTTTATCATTGTATAGTTTTTATTAGTTTTTAGTACTTATTTATTGATTTTATTATTTTATAGGTGTTCGTGGAGAATGAGCTTAAAACGAAGGAATTTTAACTGAGACACGAACACTAGAGAGCATGTGTTCATGGACGTTAGAGCGTAAACGAGCAACTTTGGTCAAGTAAAGAACACCCGAGTCAAGAGCACGTAATAATAATAATAAAAAGAAAAATAGAAAACGTGACCTTGAGGTAGGTCATGACCCTAAAAGCCCAAAAGGAGTTTCACATTAAAAAATATATGATTTCGTGGAGAATATTTAAAAAGGCGCACAATATTAATTTGAAGAGGAATATTATTCTCGAAGGAAGTAAGCCGCTAGAGGGGATTCGAATATAATTATCATTCATTCACAATTGCAATTTGACAATCGCACAGCAAAAGACAAAAGGCGACCGGCCAAATACGGTGACGAGCGAAAGAGCACGGAAGGAGAAAAGGCCATGGGCACGTTAAAGATCAAAAGCCAACGAGCCTTGGGTTAAGTTTAGTTTTCGCTCTATATTTTTATAGACACGATGAAATTGTTTTTTATAAACTTTGAATTTATGTTTCTAAATATTATGAGTAGCTAGACTTTTATGGTTGCTTAGGTTTATGAACTAGACACGTAATTTGCAGTATTTAATGATTTTTGGTTTTTAATTTGATGTGTAGAATTACATGATTTTAAGTTTATTGTTGGATTTGATATATGTGTGTTGGTGTTAATTTTATTTGAAGTTTGTTTATTGGTTTTGTGGAACTAGGCATGTAGAGATACCCCCTAGGTCTTGAAATCAATCTAGTTCGTCAACTTAGGTTAGTGTGCTAGTATTTGGAGTTGGAGTACGACACAAGTATAACAAACTAATATAATAAATTAATTAAGACGTGCAGTCCATTCTTGAGGGTGAGAAATCTAACTCGAGTTTGCTAGGTAACTAACTAGGCATTGTTCGGTAGTTGGCAAGCGCTAGGGCGGGAGTCGCTACTTGTCCGTGTTTAGAGTTTTCCTAGGTTTTCATCAGTAGAGTTTAAGTCTGCTTCATAGTTTGAGGGTTTTAATCCAGGAGAGGTTTTAATCTGATTTCTGTGGGATTTTGGTACGCTAGGGCGATTCGGATCCATCTTAGCATTTCTACACTTGTCCCGCCTTGAGTCTAGTGAGCTATCTTTGACAGGAGGTTTATTAGATAAGAATAGGGTCTCAAGTTAATTACCAGATTCATGATTTATTGCTAGTGTTTAGGGATTTTACCTAAGTAACCAGCCTTCTTCCTATCCGATTTCTTCAAGTTCCTAGTTCCCATAAGCAGCTGAGGTTACTTTATTTATATTTAGTTTCTTTTAAGTTTTTTAATCATTAGTTTAACCCCCCACATAAGTATATATTTATTTAGGCTAGTATTCGGTATAGGTTGTGATCTAGAGTTACATTCGCGTCTTTGGGTTCGATACTCGGTCTTATCTGTTTACTGCTTTGCGACCGGTACACTTGTCGTGCGTGTGTAGTTTTTAGGTGAGTCGTTTTAATTAAAACTTGTGCACATTTTTATATATACATTTACACACATCACCAATGAACTATTTATTCGGTCCTTTCGAGTCGTCCTTTTTAATGAATTATATATTTGTTTTTTACAAAGTTCATTCTTATGTCGTCACATATGTTTGAATGTTCAAAGTTAATTTATTCTCCGTGGAGCATCTAAATTAACAAGTATTAGTCTAGCATGCTTTAGACTACGAATACTTAGCATGTGAACAGAAGATGCCTCATTCTGATTCTTCACAGCCTTAAGAGATAACTCACTATCTCTTCCTAACATTCACGTCTTAGTTTAGACACAAAATGAGATTTTGTTTACCGTTCCAAAACCTTGGTTTAAAGAATGCTTCAAAACCATAATTAATTCCATCCATTAGGATCAAGACTCGTTTGCCTTTAATCTCCAAGGCTTCACCATTGACTCTTTAGGACTTAAACATAAGTCTTAACATAAGTCACTTTGATAACATATTCATCATCAACAAGTCAATTAGATTGACACTCAACGACATGACTTCCACATATCCCTAAGTGATATGTATATATTTTGTTGAACCTATTTATTGGGTGACTTTCCCAAAATATATCACGAATCCTCCATATAATTCAACCAAGATTGATGGTTTGTAGAGACTCTACACGTCCATCACTATTCTAAGTCTTTTATAATAAATCCCGCAATATTTATCAAAGACTTATGAATAATAACATATATCTCTATCATATGTTATAGTCATCAAAACTAAATTTGTGCATTTCTACTAAATGCTCTCAACATTGAACGACATATCCCGTTTTCATGTATTTAACCTCAATACATTTGCCACGTTGATCATGATTATCTCAATGGGGATGGATGAAGAGTTTTTCTTCTTAGTCACTTAATTAGAGAATTAATTTTATAAATAAAGGCTCTAATAAATTGACATAAAAAGCTCTAATAAAGTTACATAAAAACTTTAATTAGAAAACATGAAACTCTACCCAAGAGTTTACTCTTTATTCACCACATTAAGATTCCAATTAAAAATTATAATTTACCAAATTATAATTTCAATATAATCCAAAATATATGTAACCTATATATTTAAACGGATTCATATAAGGATATATAAATATCAAATCTCAAAGTGTTATTCTCTTCAACACTTTATCGTTCGACGAAATAATAGCAATTATATCGTCTAGTGGCATGTTTCGAGGTACTCCCTCAATACACTATTCAAAACAACAAAGTTGTTTATACTTAACTACTCACAAGTAGTCGAACAAGTAAATATGTCCAAAACAACATCAAGTTGTTTTACACTAAATCTATTATATGGTTCAAGTCATCATACTTCTCATACAAGTATCAAACCATATACAATTTGCAAAAGACATGTTTATTCATACAAAACATTTCTACTTTTACAAGTATTTTCAATAAACTATACATATTTTTGTTTTGATTACACATCAAAACCATAAACTCTAATATAGTTTTATTATTTAAACAATTCCTAACTCACTTGTTAGATTATATAGTTTTCATGATTAATCGTTTCTAGTTCGCTCATTAGAAATTATACATGTACCATATAAACATATACGGTTTCAAAATTGACCATTTCTAACATACTTGTTAGACTGCAAACGATTACACGTTTCATCATATATAGTTTGGTTATATCAAATAAACATTTTTTTCTAACACACCCGTTAGAAATAAACGATTACTAAAATCATTTTCAAGGTCATTGGTTTATATTCTCAACCGTTTCTAACTTGCTTGTTAGAAATACACAATTGTGACAATCATTTTAGACCTTGTTGGTTTATATAAAATAAACCGTTTCTAACACCCTCGTTAGAAAATTAAACCATTTACAGAAACGGTATTAACTTTGGATTTTCCAAAATATACCCGTTTCAAACTCACTCGTTAGAAACCGTCAAATTTAACCAACCGGTTTAATGTTGAGAAAGGTTGAAACACCCAATTTTTCATAAACCCATGAGTTGAAACACCCCATTAAAACCTTTAAGAATATTTGATCCCAACTTAATGGTATTCTTATTATTTTTAACTTTCAACTTTGGAGTTTTAATTAGTATTCTTACTAAAACCTTCAATAAAACAAAATAAGTTTATAACTTTTTTATTTTCACAAAATTTTCCAAAATAAAAACTTCCAACACTTTTGTGTATTTTCTACAATAATCTTTTCTAACACACTTGTTAGAAAATATAACCATCTTATTTTGTCTTTACAAAATCATCAATCTCTAACACGCCCATTAGAGAAATCAACATATAAGTTTACAAATTAAACTTACTATTTTGTAAATAATAATTTCTAATACGCTTATTGGTAATATTTCATGACACGTTATTCTTTCAACGTCGTCGATTCTAACACGCTTGTTAGAAATACATGTTTCAAAACCTTATATTTCGAAACCTTTTAATTTTCCAATACTCTTATTAGAAAATGTAAACATTTCAAATACTTTGAAATTATCTTTCTAATACACTTACTAGAAAGTAACAGTTATCAAACGGTTTGCATGGGTTTACAAATATTATGTCTTTTCTAATACTTTCATTAGAAATTCAATATTTAAAAAATTGTTTAAACACATATTAGAAATGTTAATAGTCCGGTTTATCTAAACATAACTCAAAACCCATGAATCCAAAGATTAAATCAAAAAATCATTTTGTCAAACAATCTTTCGGATTAAAGATTGCATTCTCATCATGAGTGTAATCTAATTCGATGTACCAAAAGAAAGCACAAACAAACTTTCGCGAACCCAAATTGCTTAGGAAGAACACAAAGTTTGTTTACTAATCTGTTTAAGTTTGTTGGAAAACTTACATTGTAATCGCCGCACGCCTTTCTAATATGAAGCTCACATGCATCAGAATCTCTATACTTGCTGCAACAAAATTTAAAAAGAAAACAAAATCATAGAAGTGAACCGGGCTTGTGTTTGACATAATTCCCTTAAACAGATTCTTCGTCTGTTCCCAGGGTACACAGGTTCGAAACAGTGACGATGGTGCACTGTCGGACTATCCCACTTGCCTGAAAAATAATCGATACTTGGTTGCTACTCTAGAGTTATGAGTGTTGCAAGAGTTTCTTAGTGAATATTTCTCATGTATATTCTTATATGTATTCTCATCTCACATATAAGACACAAAAGTCTCTTATATACAAGAGTCAATTGTGGATGAAGAGTCTAGCATAATTAGACACTTAATTTAGTCTTTAAACCATAATCAAGTGTCATAAATAAATTAACTCTACTCAAAAGTTTCAATTCACAACATGAAGAGTTATACACTTAATTTAGTGTTAAAACTACAATCAAGTGTCATAAATAAATTAACTCTACTAAAGAGTTTTTCTTCAATTCACCACATGAGGAGTTTTACCAATAATTATAATTTCACTAAATTATAATTTCATTAAATTAAACCTCCATTCACCTTCTAAAATTCCAACATTATGTTTACCTTAAATTGCACCATGTATTCTTTATCTTAAAAAATTATACTGTGTGTCATTTGTTTGGAACTTTTGCACACCACAAGTCCTTTACACTAACCTCATCTAACATCTCGATTATCTTCTCTAACTTCATTCAATACTTGGTTATCTTTAATTATATATTATTGATTTAATGTTTGTAATAATTATTTAAAATACATTTACAATTCAAAAAATTCTATAAATTATACATAAACTTATTTACATCCCAATCACACTTCACCAAATTATACAAAGTCAAACACAAGTCAAAATGTGTTTAATGGGTTGTAATGTGGTTGGGCGGAGGGTATGGAAGATATATTTTTAACAATGGCTGAGGTGATGAAAATTCGATCTTCATTACATCAACAAACTAAACAATAAAAAATAAGCTAAACACACCCACAAGGCAAAGTCGCGTCTTTTATTCAACAAATAGTTTCGGGCATCTTTTTTGCTTTTCTATAACCAACTTCAACTCTCTTTTACTAATTTTTCAATATTTTCTCGTTTTGTTTTTCCTTTTTATCATTTTTTTAACTAACAAGAGTAATTACGCACTATTTACAATACAAAAAAAAAAACCTAAGATCGAATTTTCAACACTCGGTTCAAAATCAAAAAGGCTAAATGGGTCTAATGGGTTAAAACGGGTGGTCAAACGAAATGATACGGCTCAAACTTGGTTAACTAAAGGATAATTTTTATAAGAGGGTAAGGAATTAAAAATGGTTTAAAAATAAAAAGGTTTATCCTAATGCCTTATTCATTCTTGTGTTCAGAATTGGTCTAGGGTGGTAAGCGTATCAAAAGATGCAAGTTCGGATGCAATTACAGTGGCACAATCAATTTAAATGAACACAACATGCAAAAATGAATGGAATAAATTTAAAATGCGTGACATATTGTGCTGACTCAATGTCCTCAATGTGTAGTGTTTAAATTGTGAGATTTCAAGATGCTTAATTTTTTTCTCCCTCCCCACACTTTGAGTCCACATTGTCCTCAATTTGTACAAGAGACCTAAAAAGAAAATTTTCATAGGAATGTGATAGTCAACTCAAGAATTTACCCCGGACCAACCAAACAAAAACACCTAAAACAAACAAATAACTAAAAACACAAGAAACAAAAATAAAACACTGTAGCATAAATAAAATGATCATGCCCACCCAAATAATATAAGAAGGGAAAAAAATACATGGACCTGATCAATGGGTTGGCTCCCTGAAGTGCTAAGTTTAAGGTCTTCAGCCAGATCAAAACACACAACCCTCATGGTGGTCTAGTGGGATACCTTCCTCCCCCTGCCTTCAAGAATGCAATCTTCCTATACTTCGGTAGGTCTTCTAAGGTATTCATAACCGGGTCTCCCATCTTTGGATTTTTTGGTGCATTCTCTAAATTAGGCAGTTTCTTCCACTTCGCCTTTCTTCCTTTCACCGTGATATTGTTGACTGCTCTAAACCTGTCAACTGCACAAAAATCCTTTTTTGGGTGATCCACTTTTACAAGAGGGTCACCACTATCAAAAATGTCCTTTTGGGACATTTTTCATCAAAATCGGGTTAGACAAATTTGGATATAGATTTAAGCATAAGTCACGGTCACCAAACTTCATGCTTACCATTCCATTAGCACAATTTAGAATAGCATATGTAGTTTCTAGGAACAGTCTACCTAGTATAACGGTGAGTTGTGTGTCTTTAGCACTACTTACATAGTCTACCACCAAAAAGTCAGTTGGGTAGTATAAATCATCTACCTTCACCAATACATCATTCACCATCCCCCTTGGATGTGTGACAGTCTAATTGGCTAAAACCACTATGGTGTTAATTTCATGTAGTGGACCAAAAGTCACATTTGTCAAACAGACTCCCAGGTAATATACTCATGCACGCCCCATATTCTAGGAGTGCCCTTTCTATTTTAAACTCTCCAACCCGAATTGGAATCAAAGGAACTCTAGGATCTTGAAGTTTAGGGGGAAGAGCATCCGACAAAACAACACTAACATGTACCCCTAAGTGTTCTAGCAATTTGTTGTGCTTGTTTTGGTTGCTCAACTCTTTTACACGGTTGATATGAGCATGAACTTATTCAATTGCATCAATAAGTGTGGTACATTTATTTTGACTTGTTTACAATTTCCCTACCTCCCATCATTTGGTTGGCTCCACTTATAAGTACTTGACACATTGTTTAGGTCTACTAAAGCTATAGGGTACGGGATGGTATTAGTCTCCATCCCCACACTTGCCTTAGTAGCCATCTCATTTAAGTAATTTTCACAAAAAGATTTTTTTTTTTATAATTTTTAACTTCATGATTATGTTGTGAAATATTTTCTTGTTCCTGCTCATCATCACTACCAACCTCCTCCACCACACCATCAACAAATTATTGTGGTGGAGTTGTTTCATTACGCATAACCCAATCATTCAAAATAAAACTTACCGCGTTTATGTGCATGCTTCGAGTGTTCTTAAATATTAAAAACCTTAGAGTTTCACCCATGCATCACATATATCAAAATTATCATATGTTTATCCCACACATATCTAAATTATCACACGTTAATCCTACGCATACCGAAATTATCCTTCACTGTAATTAGGTTTGTTTTGAAATATATATTTTTAAAATGAATTATGAATTTCATTTATATAAATAGTTTAGGGGATTACAAATAAATTAATCATTCATTTAACATTAAACACAATTATTAAAATAAAGAATTCTTATTGGTTTTAACTTGTTCTTTTTCTTCTTACAATATATTTTCTTTTTATTTGAGTTATCTATTATGTACATGTCCTTATTTTCAAAGGAAAAAGACGGAGAGCTATCCAAGTCTTTGAAAGTATCAAAATGACGTCGTATTTTTGGTATAAACATAGAGGTAGAATGAAAACGGTAGATTGGTTGGCTTGGTGTAAATACCATTTGAACTCGTTGTAATGTTGTTTTTTGGTAGCCCGGGGATCCTTGCTTTGAGGACCGCTCGTGGTTGTTTTTAACGAAGTGTACCTTACAAAAAAAATGTACATGTTCTTATAGGGGTTGGCTAAATGCACTCCCCTTTTCTACTAATTGCACTCCCTTCTAAAAAATAGTTTAAAAGTTATCAAATTCTATCCTTCTACTTAAAAAAAAATCATTTTAATAACTCATTTTCTTTATGTAATCAACCCTTTTTAAGTTACTCACCCCATGAACATCATTTTCATCACATAATTGAAGCATCACCGTCCCATGAATCTCATCATCATCTCGGTGGTACAAAACCCCATTTGAAATATTGTTAGTTTTAATCCTTATGATTTAATTAGTATAGTTTGAGACAAACTTAGATACGGATAGAAGAGGATATTCTATAAAAAAAATATAAGGTAGAATTATGTTTATTTAAAAACTTTAAGGGGGAGTGTAATTAGTAAAAATAATATAAAGGGAGTGTATTTAGCAACACCCGTTCTTATATACATGTATAGGTTTGTTCGCATATGGGAAGCACTAAATGAGAACTCATATACATTGTATAAATTTTTATGTGTAAATTTACATGTATTTATATATTATAAAAAGTTACACATGTGTAATGTTACTATTTAGACATGTAAAATGTTATGATTTATACATGTATCCAAAACCAGTTAAGAATAATTTGAAAAATATAGAGGCCGAAAGAGAAATCAATTATTGAATAAATGGAACACCATTCTTATTGAGAAACTCGAAAAAACCTTATGTAATATACTAATTTTTTTTATAACAAAATAGGGTGTATAATATACACATTTGTAGTGTTTTGAGAATAAAAAATAAATAAAAACGCCAAGTGAATTAAAAAAATTAAAGTTTCTGTGTAACACTAAACAACATCGATTTTACTTACATAACAAATAACTTTAATTTTTTTTATAAAAACTATCAACTTGGTGTTTTTTCTTTTCTCACAATGCTAAAAAATATGTAGATTACTTGGCCTATTTTTTTATAGGAATAAATAGTATAGTTTTCTCGATTAAAGTGGTGTAGGACCGTTGGGAATGATACGGATATCACGGGTTTGTGCAAAACACGAGTGCGAATCCTCAGGTTTCAGTTTTGTAACAAATATATTATCAAACACACACAATACATATATGTCATTAGTTACGGATTATTTTTATAGTGTATGATTAACTGAATGTTAAATAAGAAAGATCATCCATCATACTATTTCGTATTTATGCCGCCTATATGATATATTGTATGAATGTCATAATTGTTTTTTTTTCAAATAGTGCTACTTACTCTCTGTAGGTAGCTCTTATTTCTGTATTTCTAGTTTAGTTTTTTATTTTTAACCTATTGTTTATTTTTCAGTCAGGTATGGTTGTCATCTGCCATATTGCTCTGATTCACATTCAGACGATGAATATTAATCGTATTTGTCTTGTCATGTACAGTAACCCTAATTATTTTGAGTCAGGTATGTTTTTTTTAAGTGCTTGGATTTTTACTTCACTTTAAACCATCAAAATAGTTGAGCCGGCTCTGCACATACAAATTCTATTTTTCTACATTTCCTTTAAATAAATTTAATAAGTAACATAATTATTAACGTATAAAAACGTATAATGTTACATGACAAGTGATTTTTTTTTGTTATACTTTATAAACTTTATAAAAATTTATCTAAATCATAAGTTTTTTTATTCAATTTAACCCTAATTGATAATCGTTAATTTAGCTCTAAATATAGTGTTTTGTTGAATGTTAAATCCTAATTTTGGTAAAAGAAAATTAGTTTATATAATTTCTTAGGGCTAATGGCGTTTTTCTTGTGGATAGTACAAGACACTCAAATTCACAAAGATAGAAAGCTCGGGACAAAATTATTGTACTACAAAACCAATGTATACAGCATGTCATGCACGTCACCCCCAACAAATGTACAACCTGCTCCACGTTTTTAACGTACATAGTGTGGGTTTAGATGCTTACTTGGGCCTTTTACTGCTATTTAGATGTACACATGTTGGAAAATCACATGAAAAAAATTAATATTTACTTAATACAGATAATTATTATAATTAGAAATTGCCAATTTAGTCCCTGAGGTTTGCCAAAAATTGTCACTTTCATCCAAATCTTTTTATTTGGTCAATTTAGTCCCTGTGGTTTCATTTTTTTGACATTTTAGTCCCTGTGGACTAACAAGATTCGGATGAAAATGACAATTTTTGACAAACCTCAGGGACTAAAATGACAAAAAAATGAAACCACAGGGACTAAATTGACCAAAAAAGAAGATTTGGATGAAAGTGACAATTTTTGACAAACCACAGGGACTTAATTATGATGTTGTTGCTGCATGAGTTGTCTCAATTTTTCACTAATTCAATGCAAATCAAAACGAAACGCAACTGATTACGAATGCAATTAGAGCATGAAACGCAAAATGGCGCAAGAAAGAGAGGGTGAGTGAATATGGGCCGCTAGAGTTTTTCTTAAGGGGCAGTTGTTGGTGGCATTGTAACGAGTTTATGCTCAGGATGATTCGAGATAAAATATGAGTTAAGACGCTAATGAAACGAAATTAAGGTAAATGAGACATCGTCGCTTTAAATGAAACTCAGGGATTCCACAGCGCTTCGCAGTAGGAATTCGGTCGATTTTGGTTTGGTTTATTACGGTACTAGCACTTGTAATAGCAAGTTGTTCTGAAGCTAATAGCTTCCCTACACCTTATTTTAGTTTCCTAATATCCATGAATTTTAAGGATGAAACCAAAGATGCATATGAACCCTACCGAAAACTACTTTTCTTGTAGTTGATGAGTCACTTCATCCAAAAAAAAATTAAAAAAAATAGAGAATAAGCAAAAGCGAAAAAGCAAACTTAAGTGAAAATAAAACTACTCAACATTCATGCACTTTATTCATGAAACTCAAAATGGCGTAAGAAAGAGAGGGTGAGTGAATATGGGCCACTAGAGTTTACCTTAAAAAAATTATAGGGTGTGTCATTTGTTTGAAACTTTTTCATAACACAAGTCCTTTACACTAACGTCATTTAATATCTTGGTTATTTTCTCTAACTTCATTCAATATTTTGATTATCTTTAATTATATATTATTCATTTAATGTTTCTAATAATTATTTAAAATACATTTAGAACTCAAAAATTTCTATAAATTATACATAAACTTATTTACATCCCAAATTTAATTATTTGTAATTTTACTTTCGGAAAATATGTCTATAAATATATTTAATATATTTTCTTTTTTTAATTCGATTTAAGTTCTAAATATATTTAATACATCCCATTATAAATCCGATTTAAGTGATTCAAAAGCCCGGAATTTTTATAAAAAATTTTCTATCATACTTAGCCCCTATAAAAACTATTATTGCAGATAACACTATATGTTAATATTTTTGAGCATTTTAAATCAAGTTTTGTTACAGCCCAATCACTTCTCAAGGTGGAACAATAAAAGGAACAGATAATGTTTCAAAAAAGTTTTGACTTTGAATACCAAGGCTATAACAAGAAATTTTTAGGAAGGGCCCATCATATAACTCCATTAGAAAATAGGACTTATAAAAATGGTTATTTAAAGATAAAGATAAAACATTTTTTAGGGTAACAATTTTTAAAGAAAAAATCTTTTTTCTAAAGGAAAATGTAAAAGAAGGATTTTTTTTATGTAAAAAATATAATTCCTTATCTCAAGCTAACATGGCTTAAAATTGTACCAATACAAATGAATCATGGATCTTTGATTTACTTACAATTTATCATATATAACTTCTAAAAACAAACCTAGGATTAATCGCATCTAAGTAGCTAGTGGGGAGGTTATTCCTGTTAAAGGAAGTGGGACAATTGAAATATCTCCTACGTTAAAACTTTCAAATTGCCTTTATGTCCCAATCTTGTCTTATAAACTTTTATCTATTAGCCACGCAACAAAAGAGTTAAATTGCACCGTCTTGATGCATCCAACCTTTTGTATACTACAAGATATCAGGACGGGAATGATCATTGGGTATGGCACTGAGCGTTCGGGGCTATACTATGTGGAGGAAGTGACTCAACAGGGTAAAGTGATGCTTGCTCACGGGACTATGAATAGAGAAGCTTGGCTTTGGTATAGGAGACTGCGACACCCATCTATCGACTATTTTACGTCTTTTATTTCCAAAACTTTTTCCTTCAAATAATAATTTCATTTGTGAAACTTGTGTTTTAGCTAAAAGTCATAGACAGGCCTATAAATTAAATAACACAAAAGTCGCTTCACCATTTTCCCTTTTCACTCAGATTTTGGGGACCCGCAGAAGTGATTGGAAGACAAAATTTCTGTTTCATTGTTCTTTTTATTGACGATTGCACCTGTATGACATGGATTTACTTTTTGAAACATAAAAATGAGGTTCTTGAGAAATTTATGATATTTTATGCCATGATACAAACTCAGTTTAAGACTAATATTCAGGTACTTCGATCCGATAATGGAGGAGAATATTTCAATGATTCTATGAAACAGTTTTGTCAAAACAAAGACATTATTCACAAAAAACCGTGTCCATATACCCCCGAACAAAATGGCATTGTCGAACGATAAAA
The DNA here is from genome assembly GCA_028751855.1 of Ambrosia trifida. Lineage (NCBI taxonomy): Eukaryota > Viridiplantae > Streptophyta > Magnoliopsida > Asterales > Asteraceae > Ambrosia > Ambrosia trifida. The sequence goes on along the minus strand of CM054128.1, from coordinate 53,981,013 downwards.
TCGTATCCTTTTAGAAATAACACGTGCCTTATTAATTGAATCCCAAGTTCACTACTAGAAAAAAGACATTTCATGACACGCACTCATTTATGACACTCAAAAGCATGTGTCATAAAAAAATTGTCATGGTTTGTAAAATTTGGTTAATTAATGACACACATTTTTGTGTATCAAGAATTTAGTGTCAAGAAATAGAAAAAATGACGACATAAAAAAAATGTGTCATCTTTTCGTGTCATAATATAATTTTCTAAAAATTTGAACTCTCCCTTCCATATGTTTTCATTCCCGCTCTCTTCTTTCCCCAAAACCTACTTCCACATTACAACTCCCAGTCACTCTTCCAAATTAACTCCCTCTGCCCAAACACCCTCAAACTCTCTTCGTCGATCTCCACAACCCAAACCAAAAAATATGCGGATCTGAGTTGAGATCGTTTCACACAGATCTGAGTGGTGGATCTAGAACGTCTGACGGCCATGGTGCTCATTCTGATGATGAGGATAGAGGGATTACATATCGTCTAAGGGTTAAAGCTGGTCCAGTTGCCATACTTTAGGCTTCCGTCATCGGAGAGTTTAAGGACTCAGGAAGTGTTTCCGGGTATAGTCAGGTATCCGGGTGTGGTGTTGTAGTATATGTAGAATATGAAGTGGTTTGGGGAGGTGGGTGATGAGAGGAAGGTGGCGGAGAAGATTAAGTTGGGTGATGTGAAGGTTATGTTTTGTGTTTGAGCATCTAATATTAATAATGGTTGGAAAGGTGAGATTTTCTTGCACCTGATCTTGCTTTTGGATGTAATTTTCTTTCAAGTTAAGTATATCTAGACTATCATTTTCATTCTAAGATTTTCACTTTATTGAACTTGTTTCTAAATGATTGTCGTATTAATGCATCATCCTAGTTCATATTTTTTGCTTGCTTTTGCTGCCCCTTTGTTCCAAATTAGATTTTATAGGATGTCAATTGTTGCTTGGAAAAGCAAGGTGCTATTATCCAGGTGAGGGATTCAAAAAGCTCGATGGCGTTTAATATATTTCTTACAAATGGAAATCTTATTATAGTGTTCATTGACTTGTGTTTGATTCTATTATTATTATTATTATTATTATTATTATTATTATTATTATTATTATTATTATTATTATTATTATTATTATTGCTATCTAATTCAGTATATATGTGTTGTTGCTTTGTTTATCTAATTTAAGTTTATTTTTATTTTTTATATTTTTTATGGGTTTTAGGGATGTAGTTTTTTAAGATAGGTTTTAGGTTTGTGATGGAAAATGGTGTAAGGTGGGAGAAGTGAAGTTAGAAGTAGAGGATTATGATAAAAATGTGTTGGAAGATGGAGTGAATGTTTATTAAACTGATGATGGTAGAAAAGATGTAAGTGATGAGAGGTGGCGATTTGCACGTTTCTTTATGGTTAGATGGGGTGGTGGTTTTGGAGGACGCTGGTATTGATCATGTTGAGGAGGTTGTAGATATGAAGGTAACCTTATTGTTGTTTGTTACTTATTTGTTTTTAGTTAAGAAGAATTTTGTTGCTTGGGGATGTATGCAGGTGACTGATGGGGAAAGTACCTTTGGTGATGCAACCATGGATCAGTAGTAGAGAATAACGAGCTGGTGGAGGTTTAAGATTTTTCCTATAGGGTTCTAAATTGAAGTATTTTTGTCAGTGTTTAAGATTTTTCCTCTAGGCTTCTAAATTGGCAAATAATTTTTTATGGATATGTTATACACTTTTCATGGTTCAAATGTCATTATCTACATCCATTCTTGATTCTAGTATGAATTTCTTTTTTTTTTTTTTTTTGTCGTTGATTACTTCTGTTCAAACATGTTTTTATCTCATTGAGTTAAATGGGTAATGCTTTATGTTCCGTTATTTGCTTCCTTCTTCGCTTTATTGTGATAGTGTAGTGGGTCAATTAATGGCAATGTTTGAATTTTATAAGTTTATTGTTATATATCCTTGAAGCCTGGTTATAGGCTGTTACTAGATGATACTAATAAAGATGTGCTAGCCTGCTAGGTATTAGGGCTTTGAACTAGTTGAATGTTGCGTTTACCTAACCCAAATATTGCAATTGTTAGTGTTCCCAAACATAGTAGAAATGAATAAGCTAGCTTCTCATTGGTCCATTAACTAAATAAACTTAGAATTTCGCTCATGTTCGTTATAATAATAAACTTACAGCCACAACGTTCATTTTCAAGTGATCCGTATTTTTAGGTCTAGACTAATGTAATGTACTGACACAATATTTTTGTAAACGTTTAATATTTGTGGTAGACTTCGACAAATGCTAATGGGTTTTTGGTATATATAATATATGCATTTTATTATGAATTATTGATTTATTAATTATAAATATAAATATGAATACAAAGTTATTAGAAATTTGCAGAATTTTTTTAGTCCCAAAAAAGCATGACACGCATAATGAAAGTCATAAGCTTCTATCATAAAAGTGTGTCATAAACACTCTTTCATGACGTGCAATGCGTGTCAAGAAAGGGGTTTTTTTCTAGTAGTGGTTCCTACGTCTTTTTGGCTTGAAGCTGTTTCCACTGCTACTTATTTGAATAACCGATTACCCACTAAAGCCCTGAATTTGAAAACTCCCATTCAAGCGTTGTTTGACTTTACCAAAATCCATCCACCTCTCACACTACAACCACGGGTTTTTGGATGCACTGTATACCCTCATATACCCAAACATGATCGGGATAAAACTCGGCCCGTGTGCTAAGAAGTGTGTATTTGTGGGTTATGGCATTGATCAAAAAGGATACCGGTGCTACAGTCCAAAATGATGGCATATGTACACTACCCTTAACTGTAACATTCTTGAAACCAAATTTTTCTATACCTCCTAACACAGTGGTCAGGGAGAGAAAGAGCGTGACACCCTGAGTTGGCTAAAGTGGATTCCTTCATCAGAAGAAGTCAATCACAATACCCTAGATAAGTTACCTACTTCCTCACAATCCGGTGCTCCTAACATTAGTGCTATTAACCATGATTCTCCTAGTCCTGGTCCACATACTAAGGTATGTCATTCTCATACACATGAAGAAAGTCATTCTCATACACATGAATAAACTCAAAATAAGGAATCTCAGAACAATGAATCTAAAACTAACAATGAAATCGAATTAGAACAGAATTTGCAGGATTTGCATGAAGAGCCAATACAGGATCAAGATGAACCAATACAAGAACAATGTAACATTCGGCAAAAATCAATATGTTTCCGTACGTAATTAGTATATGTAATTAACAGTTTAAGGGCATATTTAAATTAATTGGATTAATTTAGCCTTTAGAGAATAACAAATTCCCCATAAGATGCATAGGAATGCACATGTTTAATGTTGAAGCACGGCGAAATCGCGTGCGAATAAACTTGTCCGGAACAGACGTTGGTGATTGCCCGGTAAAAATTAAATAAACGAAAAGGATCCCGGACACCCAGGATATAAAATAAAGGGTATTTTCATAAAATATAATGTGTTTTGGAACTCCAAAACCATAAATGAAAACTCTAAATACAAATCTCCCGGTAACGAATAAAGTGCGCGTACCACACCCGATACACGTATAACTTATAATTTCACCCAACGAAAGCCTAACTAACCCACCAAGACTTAAACTAGGCTGTGTTTAAGGGTTATTTGAGGTTATTATAATGTCCAAATAACGCGTAAATAAAGTCCGATTAATACCCGAACGGAACCCGAACACTAAGTGTGAAGCATAACTAATTAAATTAGCAAATGTTTTATGTTGTGAACCCCACTAAACCACCCCAACCCAACCGGCCCTATCCCCTCACACACTCAAAATCTTCTTTTGTACAATTAAATCTAAGATGGATCATGAGGTGTATGGTTGATATATTATGTAAGATATGTTGAAGATATTATATGGGATTTTGAGTACTTGGAAGATTTACATAATATCCTCCATTCCTTGTTAACTCGCGGCTCAAACACCCTTATGTGATCCACCAAAGATCAACCAAGTACCTAGTATTATATTATAAGAGATATGAATCTAGTGTGAGATTCTAGGTACTTATAAGATTACATGAAATCTTCCTTCCCCTTGTGAAAACTTACGGCCAAACACCCTCATATAATCATTCCAAGATTCATCTAGTACACTACAACCATGTTTTAAGGGATTTAATATCCAAGTGAGATTATGTGAGATCTTTGGAAGATCATGTAAGGATATATAAGAGATCATATGACACTATACTTGAGAATACAAAACAAAACTTCTTCTTTCTTTTTGTTGTGGCCGTGAGCTTGTTCCCACACACACACACACACACACACACACACTCACTTTCAAGTTTAATCATCAAAATTCATCCATAAACATCCTATTTCCAAACCCCATTTATGTGTTTTAAGCTTCGAGCTTAACCACATAGGAAGAACACACTAAACCTCATCAAAATCAAGTATTTTTAGCTTCCCTAGCCTTGTGCTAGTTGTAAGTATTCTTGATCTTGTTCTTGTCTTTAAAAGTTTATGTTTATTATCTAGAAGCAAGTTGTACAATGGGTAAACTTGATAAAGCTTTACATGATAAAACATATGATTTTAAAGACTAAAATGGTGTTATAAGTGTTTAATGAGGGCCGAAATTTTGGTGATGGATGTGTATTGTTCTTATAGTTTTATAAAGTTCATAAAGACTTAAAGAAAATCATGATCTAAACAAGACTTGTTATTGGAACTTGAATAAACTTAAATATGGTTTTAATCATCATAACATAAGCATCTAAGACTATATATGGTGTTGATTTTGTTAGAAAACAAGTTACATAAATTTTACATCTTCAAAGTCTACACACTTGAATAATGTAAATTGGACATGTTGGACAAAATACACTAAGTACACATATTATTATCCTTAATAAGATGATTTTGAACTATTAAAAGTGTTGGATCATAAAAATAGTCTAACATGACAAAGATGATCAAATAAAGTCCACTAGTTTAGTAGAAAATTGTTAATCTTGAAAGATTGAATGGAAAAATGTAACTTTTATAAGTTAAAGGACTATTTTAGTAACTTTAAAAGTTGAGGGACTTAAAATGATATTTTTAGAAACTTGTATCTAAAAATATAACTATGGAAAGTTTAGTGTTAAAAGTGTAGAATGGTAACTTTCCAAGGTGGATTTGGTAAATAATAGCAAATATACATATGTATCTTGTATAAAAATGTATTTTTATAAAATGGAGTTTTATAAAAATATAGATTTTCTAACATGCGGAAATATATAAAAACAAAGGTTTTTATAAAAATGTTAGATAAAATAAAAGCTTGGTGGAAACTTATATAAAAATGAACACTTTTATATAAATGGGAATATAAAAGGGTTGGAGCATTTTATATATATAAGTAACCAAGTATTGGTAATAAAAATACAAATATGTTTATAAACTTCCTAGTAATATATGTAGAAATTAAAAGGTGATTAATTTCATGGATACATATTATTGAAACTTGGAAATTTAATAATATATACATATATGTTAAGTAATCGGATTTGGACGTATTAACGGACTAAGACATAAAAACGAACAAACAAGTATTTGTAATATTACGTCTAAGGAGAAAATAAGAACATATATTTTAAAGGATTTAGAATATATAATTCGGGTGAAAATTACATAACACTTTCCTAAGTGATTGGAAATTTATTCGTGGGAGAAAAAATAACGTAAATAATCTAACGATTAAATGTTTAAAACGAGTGTATGGACTTGACAATAAAAATATATACTATCGAATCGACAAGATCTTAAGTATACTTATTTAATGGGAAAATAAATATACGGTAAAGTGAGTCGAGTCGAGTGTTGAAAATATTATGTCGATCGACAAGATCTTAGTATAATTATTTAATGGGAAAATAATTATACGTCAAGTGAGTCGAGTCGAGAATAATATTATACAAGTTAATTAATATTCATGAAAGTATAAATGTAACTTGTAACGAGGGTAATCCATCACCAACGGACCTAGGACATATGTTTAATTAAATAGGGAATCATATGTAAATGGTGGTGTTGGGAGTTGGGTGTACAACTTGCCAGAAAAACACACGCTATAGACTTAGTGACTTACTGTTAGGATCTGAGGTTGATTGTTTTGATTTGTTTAAGTAAAGATGAGAAGAATGAAGTGAATATAAATGGAAAGTGCAGCGGAATGATAAACTATAAATCAAAACAAGAGAATAATTGTTTTTAATCGAAAGCTTTCATTAATTGAAAGATTACAATATTACAAGTACTCCCCCTCAGCCTGATCAATCTGTGATTGTTTGTCTGAGAGAATGTTTTGAGTGATGAATAGAACAGTACACTAACTATTCTATTTATAGACAAATCTAAACCACTGATGATCTAAGCTGACGTCACCTAAGACAGTGACCTCTAACAGAATAACAACATAAAACATCTGTTAAATACAAACTACTGTTACATTGTAAAACACTGTATGGTAAACTGCTGTTGGGGAAAACTCTGATGGTCTTGTATCATCTGTTGGAGCCTAAGTGCTGTTGGCTCCAACAGACCTTTAGTCTTCAGCACTTTAGTCAGCAGTTGTTCTTCATCAGACCTTTAGTCCGCAGTTGTTCTCTAGCAGTTGTTTATCTAGCAATCCTTTGCAGCAGCAGTTGTTTCCAACAGTTGTTGAGTACAGCAGATATTAGGGTCAACAGTCTTTTGGGAGAAGTATCTTGTAAATGCTGTTTATTACTAAGGATCAACTGAGTAGTATATTTTGGCTTTTCAATCATCTGTTCTTCTCCAGGTCAGCAGACCCAACAATCTCCCCTAGAACAGATGATGCCAAAACTAACCTTTATTCTTGATCTTTATTCCTCATCAGACTTTCCCTGATTTGACCTTTGCATTGTAACTCAAAGTTTAAAGAGTAGAGGTCTTATGCATCTCTTTCAAGCTCAAGGTTCAGCAGTGTTTGGGGGTCTTCTTCACACAGGCCATGTGCATCATCCATGCTTAGCTTTTGAGCTTCTCCATCTGATCTGAGCAGAGTCAATTCATGGGTGTCTTTGTTGACCTTCCATTTTAGAATTTTTGAATTAGAGGATTTGCTGAGATGCACTTTTATTCTTGATGAGTTAGGTGATGGAGGTCTCCCAATGAGTTCTCTAAGTTTTTCAGAAGTGGGATCAGAGAAATAGTGTACTTGATTGTAGAGGCCCTCCTTTATAAAAGTATCAACAAACTTCTTCTGATCGTCTTCAGACATTTCTTTCTTCCTTTTGAACTGTCTTCTTGCAGCAGCAGATAGATCAGAAGTATCAAGTAGGCTGACTAATGTAAAAGCCTGTTGAGGTCTCTTCATCAAGGGTTCATCAGAGTAGACAGGTTTTCTGGGCAAGGTAGGGTCTTTCTTCCTGTTTTCGTCCAATTTCTTGTAAGTTTCAACCAACCTCAGCTCTGACCATTTAGCAACAGACCTCATCTCTCCATACTTTGCAGCCACAATCTCTTGTCTCATTCTCTTGAACTTCAAGGCTCTGGCTGGATCTCTGGCTTTCCTAAAGTCAGGGGCAGAGACCTTTGTTGGAGGATTCTTGGCCATGTCTTCAATTCTTATGAGTTCTTCTCTGAGAGCATGAGTGGTCCAGCCTGGAAACTGTTTTCAAATGGTTGTTCAGTATTGTAGAAGGATTGCATTTCCCCCTTGAGTAGATCAAGTTCAAGAGGATACTGAACAGCCAATGGTGTAATGGTTGGTGGTGGTTTATGGGATGTAAACTGTGAAGTGTGTGGTGATAATGATGAGAGTGGAATGGCTGATATAGGTGTAGATTGTGTGGTTGAAGTAGGAGGTGGTGATGTGTGTATGTTTTCATCCTATACAACAAAGGTAGATTTTTGGTGATGGTGGTGTTGCAGCAGTGGTTGTGTCAACATCTGTTGGCACTTTTGTCGAACCAGCAGATGTTTGGGATTTAAGTGGTGGAGTGGTTGTAGGTGGTGTGTTGGTGGTTGTGGTAGTAGGTTCAGTGGTTGGTTTGGTGGTTGTAGTGGTAGGTTCAGATGTTGTGGTGGTATCAGTGGTTTTGGTGGCAGCAGTGGTTTTAGCAGCAAGTTTGGATGGTGGTTGTTTGACATGTTTGGCAGGCATTTTCTTCCTTTTAGAGGAACCCACATCTTCAACTTCTTGTTGTTGTTCTTTCTTCAATTGTACCAAAAACTCTGCTTTAACTTCCAAAGTGGCAGCCCTCTTTTGCTTTTCCTCAGCAACCTTTTCAGCTTTTTCATTAGCAGAGGTATCAACTTCCTTTGCTTTGCTGGTTTTGGCAGTTTCAGTAGCAGCAGAGGTTTGAACATTTGGTTGTTTTTGTTGTTGTGGGGGTGTATGGGTAGACCCTGGTTTGTTGGCAGACTTTAATTTTCCCTTTTGTGAGGGTGGACAACCAAAGGGATCTAGCTTTGGCAATCTATCTCTGCCACTATCCCCCTTTTTGGCATCATCAGCAGTGAAGTCATCATCATCTTCATCTCTGAGTTATTGATCTTTGATGGCTTTAATGTCAGCTTGGGTATCTTTGTACCTAGCATCCACCATAGTTCTGATATGAGCCATATATGTTTCATGAGTCTGGTCTGCTAGTTTTCTGTGAGCTATGATGATGGGGGAAACAGACTTCCATATCTCACTAGCAATATCTTCAGTGGATGGTTGACTCTTGGTAAGAGTAGCCAATGATCCCAATATTTTCTTGATATCTGATTGGATATCAGCAACAGAGGTTTCTATGGACTGTTTTCTGGCCGTCAATTCTTGGTATTTTAACCCATCACCTAAGTTAATAGGATCATCTGGATTCCTACCAGTGGTAGTTGTAACTGGTTCAATCCTAGGAGGTGAGTCCAAAGGATGAGAACCAGATGCCCCTTTTTCTTGGTTCTGGGGACTTCCAACTGATTTTGGGGACACTAGAGTGGCCTCATCAGTTGTTGCCTTCAAGGAAGTCTTAGCTATGTAACCACTGTCCTGTTGTGAGACAATGGTCTCTACATCAGTAGTGGCTGCTTCACTTGAATACTCACCTAGAGTTTCATTGAACTCTAGGGGTATAACCTCCTCTTCTGCTTGTGGGATGACTGGTTGATTTTCCTCAGTCCCAGTCACTTGTGGAGGTATACTCTCATTGATGGGTGAAGGAGAGGAACTGGGATTGTCCTGAGTTTTATCAATAGCCTCAAACAGAGGTTGCATGGTTGGAGGGACATGTTTTGGTGAAGGTGGAGGAGTGAAAAGAGAATTAGCCCTGGGAGAGGGGCTTGTGAACATATGGTCAAGTGACTCATATGTATCATGATGTGTTTGCCTTTGGCTTACAACATGATCCTTTTGTGAGGATTCATGAGGAGTTTGTTCAGGTTGAGATATATCCATCTGTTGTGAGGAAGTAACAACAGTGGTTTCTTGTTGCCTTTGTGTTGCAACAGGGTTGTCCTCTGGTATCTCATCTTCCAGAGGCCCCCTTTTGGGTTTTGTGGTGGTTTTTGTGGATGGACGTTTTCTTTTGGAGGTGGCTGGTGTGGGTTTCACAGCACTGGATGTAGTGCCATGATCACCAGGAGTAGTTGGCTCAACAACAGAGGTTTGAACAACAGTTGTTGTCTTAGTCTTCTTTGTTTGTGTTTTTGAAACTTTTGACACTTTTTAGACTTTTTCTTGGGTAGTTGAACCCAGCATTCTTGTGAAAGTTTCATCAGTTAGACTCTTCATTTGAACAGACTCACCCTTTCTAAAAAAATTTCTGGTAAAACCTTTTAAAGGATTACACTCAAATTCTTGGGTAAATCAGAAAAGCATTATTAGACCCAGACTTTATGGCCTTCACATTTGATACTAAGTCCATAAACAGTCCCTGGGATAAGTTGAAGTCAGACCAAGGAAGCACTGAAGTTCACCCATAGCACTCATTTCAAACTCTGTTGTCATGAGTTCCCTAAACTCTTCACACATTTTGTTACATGTGGATCAAAAAATGATGTCATCCGCATACATTTGAACACTCATTAAGTCTTTCCCTCTCCATTTTAAAAATAAGGTTTTATCAATTTTACCTCTTGTGAAACCAATGGATAAGAGAAAAGTGGAAAGACTTTCATACCAGGCCCTAGGTACTTGCTTAAGTCCATACAAGGCTTTGTTAAGCTTGTAGACATAATCAGGATGGAATGTGTCTTCAAAACCAGGTGGTTGACATACATAGACCTCCTCCTGAATTTTGCCATATAGGAATGCACATTTGATGTCCATCTGATACACCTTGATGTTGTGGTTGACAGCAAAGGCTAGGAAGAGTCTGATAGCTTCTAGCCTAGTTACAGGAGAAAAGGTCTCATCATAGACTATCCCCTCTTCTTGTCTGAAGCCTTGAACCACAAGCCTGGCTTTATTCTTGACAACTATACCCTTTTCATCAGTTTTGTTTTTGAAGACCCACTTTGTGCCAATTGGACACACATCCTTAGGCAGTGGTACAAGTTCCCATACTTGTTGTCTTTTAAACTAAAGGAGCTCTTCCTGCATGGCTTCTATCCAACTGTTGTTTTTTAGTTCCTCTTAGTACTTGACAGGTTGTGTGAGAGATAGAAAGCCTGCAAAAAGACAGATATTTGAGGATTGGCTTCTTGTGAGCACACCCTCTCTGATGTTGTCAATGATTTGATCTGGTGGATGAGCTCTTAAGTAGATTAGATCTCCCTGATATGGTATGATGGCATTTTGAGGTGAAGGACAGAGGTTTGGTGACTCTGTTGATGTAACATCTGTTTGCACTTCTGTAGTGCCAACAGATGTTTGAAATGGAGGTGGGGGAATGGGTCCAAGCGGTGTCAAAATGGACTGACTTTTGTCAACAGATATTTGACTTTTATCAACAGATGATTGAGCAGTGGATGTAAATGGTGAAGCAGTGGTTTGAGGGTAAGACTGGCCAACATTGGCTGACTCAGCTGTGACAGGTGTTTTGAACAGTTGCTTCCTCTGATGTAGAATAGACTTTATAGTGACTTGGAATAACAACATCTGTACTGTAATCTTGTTGTGGAGATTGTGAAATGCATGCACTGTTAGTTTTGACAGTAATATCTTCAAATTTGAATTTATCTAAATCAAACAACTCAGCAGAATTTGCTAGGATTTTTAAGGATGAAAGTTCATTGAACTTTACATTCAGAGTTTCTTATATTGTCCTGGTCCTTGTGTTAAACACTTTAAAGGCCTTGTCAGTAGAAGAATATCCCAGAAAGTATCCACAATCTACTTTGGCTGTAAATTTTGAAATGGAATCTTTGAGATTTAAAATGAAACATGGGCATCGAAAGATTTTGAAAAATGAGATTAATGGTTTGATTTTGAACAAAATTTCATAAGCAGTCTTTTGATGTCTTGGGTTGATCAAAACTCTGTTTTGAACATAGCAAGCAGTGTTTACAGCTTCTGCCCAGAAGGACAGTGGCAAACTAGAATATGCTAGCATGGTTCTTGCAGCTTCAATAAGAGTTCTATTTTTCCTCTCAACCACCCCATTTTGCTCTGGTGTTCTTGGGATGTTGTACTGCCTCACAATCCCTTTTGACACACAGAAGTCATCCAACTCCTTATTTTTAAACTCTGTTCCATTGTCACTTATAAAGACTTTTACTGGCAAGTCATATTGTTTTTCAACTTTGGTGACAAAGTCCTTCAAGATACCCTCAGTCTCATCCTTAGAGTGTAAAAAGTAAGTCCATGTAAACCTAGAAAAATCATCAACTATGACAAGACAAAATCTCTTTCTTCTTAGACTCATGATTTTAACAGGGCCAAACAAATCCATGTGCAACAATTGTAGACATTGACTTGTTTTGGACTCATCAATGGATTTGTAAGAGCTTTTATGTTGTTTTCCTTTTAAGCAGGAAACACAATGCTTATCACATTTGAATTCTTTTGATGGTAATCCTCTGACAAGGCTTTATTTGGAGAGTGAGTTGATAGTTTGAAGATTGGTATGACCCAGTCTCCTATGCCACAATTCTGTCTCTTTTGTGGAGGCAGCAGAAAACAGATAGACATTTGCCATAGGATTATCCTTCAACATATCAACTACATACACATTGCCACTCCTATGAGCAACAAGTTGTGCTTTGCTCTCAGCAATGATGGTGTCAATCTTTTTCACCACTTCTGGCCCAATAATCTTACAAGTTTTCTTAGTGAAAAATGAGCCATACCCTTTGTCACTCATTTGTGATACACTAAGAAGATTAAATTTAAGATTATCAATAAGATTGACATTTTCAAACTTGAGTTTCCCAGCCTGAACAGTCCCTGATCCCAACACCTTACCTTTTGAATCATTACCAAAGGATATATCACCCCTCCATGAGCTAAGAAGTCTAGAAGAAGGGCTCTACATCATGTCATGTGCCTGGAGCCTCCACTATCTACATACCAAAGACTATCTAAGCATGCAGAAGCTCCCTGCACATCAGTAATTGATTAGTTTTGGTGAGTGTCCAAAGCCAAGTTGGCTTTGGATGGGTCCACAGACTTTTCAGCCTGAAGTTTAGGAAGGTGATCAGTGGTTTGAACTAGTTTTTGAATCAAGTTCAACAACTGTTGCTGACCATTTGCTAGTGTTTGGATGTCAACACTTGGTGCAACAGTTGTTTGATCACTTCCTGACAGATGATAGTACCCACAGGGATTTCTGTTCACTCTTGGTTTAGAAGGCCTCTTGGGTTCTTCATAAACATGTGGCAGATTATGACAAGGTGGTTGGCCATGTCCTCTTGGGTACTTGTTTGTGGGTGGAGCATCTGTTACTTGGACATCCCTTGGAGCAGATGTTTCAAGACTTTTGGTAACAGATGTTTGGACTGGTGCATAAGTCTGTTTGGGTTTTCCTTTTGGAGTACTCACTACTTGACTTGCCAGAGTTTTAGCCTTGTACTCTTGTATTTTGACATCAAAATTTTTGAGATACAAACACTCTTTGGTTTTGTGATTCTTTTTACCACATATTGAGCATGTGGCCTTGGAATCACACACACTTGTTCCTTTGTTGATATCATATGCTTTTAGAAGAAAACAGGTTTTAGTAACATGATTCTTCTTTTCACAGAAATCACAGAACAAGTGGACAGACTTTTCTTTCTTTTTCCCTTTTTCAGCCTTCTTTTCAACAGATGTTTGAGTATCACACTCATCAGACCAAGTAGGTTTAAATTCATATTTTTCAAGTTCAGTGAATGATGAGGAACCTTCTGGTTTTTCAAGAACAATTTTCTTGCCATTAGGTTCAGTGATTTTAATCTCTTGACCCTTCAGATTTGTTGGTATTACCTCAACAAACTTTTGATCCTTTTTGCCAGTGTTTTCAAAAGCTGGTGCAGTGGTTTCAAAACCAAACCCAAACTTCACATGACTTTTGGTTTGTTTGTTGAGGAGCATCTCAAAACCTTTACATGATTCCACCCATTTCTAACATTCAACTTGGGTGGACTCAAGCTTACTTTTGCAACTATGATATTTAGTTATCATAGTTTGCAGCTGATCTTTGGTTATAGTTGCTTCATGTTTTAAGCTGCTTATTTCAGATTCTTTTTTAGTCAAGTTTGATTTTAACTCTTTTAAAAGTTTCTCAAATTTAACTTGATCATCTAAAATTTTCTTCTTAAGGTTTTCATTCACCTCTTTGATGTTAGCAAATGCTATTACACAGTTGTCAGAACACAAATCTTTAAGGATTTAAGGAGATACCTTAGCAGCAGCCATCAATGCACAATCACACTTGCACTCACAATCATCAGATGCACCCCAGGGATCTGAGAGACTCACAACCTCTTCTTCAGATTTTTCACCTGCAACTACCTCATCAACAATATCATCAGTCACAACTACAGATTTAGTTACCACCTTCTCAGATTCAACTTCTTCTACCATAGCCATGAAACAAAAATTTTCTGGTTCATTTTCAGCTTTGGCAACTAATGCAAAATTTTCATCTGTCAGCTCATCTGGTAGACTACTCCAATCAACAAAGCTTTGTGTGAAGAAACTCTGTTGATTGGTCTCTGCAGGGGCAGAGGGTAGAGCAGCAGTCATTGGCATTTGTGCTTGAGCAACAGGTGTTTGCACATAGTGGATCTGAGGAATAGTGGTTTGGACATACTGGACAGGAACAGTGTTTGAGGACTGTACAAAATGAGCAGTGTTTTGCACATTTGGTCCAGGGGTATTATGGGAAACTTGATAAGTGTTGGTCTGTGACCTCTGATTTGGATAGGTAATCATAGGTGTACCATGTTGACTCCTACATTCCCTAGCAAAATGACCAAGTCTATGACATTTATAACACTTAATCTTTGATTTATCCAACCCCACTTTTGACCTGCCAGTTAACCCTGGAAACCTTCTCCCAGTCTTCTTGTAAAAATTGTTAGTTCTTACACTGAGAAGGACCAATTGGTGCATAATGTCCATTTCTTCCAAATCATCAGGGTCAAAGTATTTTAAGTCATTATACTCAAAGGATATGTTATCAGATGCCAGGATATCACCACCACTTGCTGTAAAAGCATAGTTTGGTGAATAAGAATCAGAGTTAAAACTTGAAGTTATGTCAATGAAATGATCATAACTCTGATCCTTACTATTACCAGGCACCTCATCATGACCCAGAAGTGTTGTATTACCAAATACATAGTCATCAGACACTTTTCCAGAGTCCTGGAGCTTCTTTTTCTGGTTAAGCTCTCTCTCATAGGTCAAGAGCTTACAATGAAGTTGGGTCAGTGATAGGTCCTTGAATCCAATTGAGTTTCCCATAACTATAGCAATAGTGTCCCATTTATCTGGTAATGATCCTAAAAACCTATGGTTCAAAGTTGAATGAGGGTAAGTTAGACCAACCAGTTTTAGTTCACTAATGAGACAGTTAAACCTCTCAAATTGTTGAGTTAATGACTCTCCCTTAACATGGCTGAATGTTTCATATTGTTGGTTAAGTATTTCACGGTTGTTTTCAATAACCTCTTCAGTCCCACCAAATTGTTCTTTCAGTGTGTTCCACAACTCCTTTGCAATGATACAGTGTAACATCCCAGCATATATATCATTGGGTAGAGCCATGGCCACAATACTAAAGGCCTTAGCATCTAACTCAATTTTCTAGAAATCCTGGTCGGAGTAGTTTTCAAGTTTCTTAGCTCCTGAACCTTGGGATCTTCAGTACTCGGCACCATCGGAACATGTGGTCCGAAGATAACCGACTTCCAACACCCAGTGTTCTGTTGAGCTAGAACATGGCTCATCCAACGTTGCCAGATATTGTATTCAGATCTGACAAGCATCGGTGGCTTGTTGTTCGTGCCAGTGTTGTGTGGATCGTGATTGATTGAAGCCATTCTCTGATTTTTCAAAAACAAAGTATGTTTACAAACGGTTGAATCGAAAATAAACTATTACTCTGTTTTCAATCTGACAAACAAACAATATCAATAATTGTGAGCTGATCTGTTTATATTAAATTGATTGGTTAGATTGAATTTAATTGACCAAGATATGATACCAATTGTTAGGATCTGAGGTTGATTGTTTTAATTTGTTTAAGTAAAGATGAGAAGAATGAAGTGAATATAAATGGAAAGTGCACCGGAATGATAAACTATAAATCAAAACAAGAGAATAATTGTTTTTAATCGAAAGCTTTCATTAATTGAAAGATTACAATATTACAAGTACTCCCCCTCAGCCTGATCAATCTGTGATTGTTTGTCTGAGAGAATGTTTTGAGTGATGAATAGAACAGTACAAGCACTGTTCTATTTATAGACAAATCTAAACCACTGATGATCTAAGCTGACGTCACCTAAGACAGTGACCTCTAACAGAATAACAACATAAAACATCTGTTAAATACAAACTACTGTTACATTGTAAAACTCTGTAAGGTAAACTGCTGTTGGGGAAAACTCTGATGGTCTTGTATCATCTGTTGAAGCCTAAGTGTTGTTGGCTCCAACAGACCTTTAGTCTTCAGCATTTTAGTTAGCAGTTGTTCTTCATCAGACCTTTAGTCAGCAGTTGTTCTCTAGCAGTTGTTTATCTAGCAATCCTTTGCAGCAGCAGTTGTTTCCAACAGTTGTTGAGTACAGCAGATGTTAGGATCAACAGTCTTTTGGGAGAAGTATCTTGTAAATGTTGTTTATTACTAAGGATCAACTGAGTAGTATATTTTAGCTTTTCAATCATCTGTTCTTCTCCAGGTCAGCAGACCCAACACTTACACGCACTAGGACGTTCGTAGGTGCTTGACCTCGGACTTTCTATTCTCTGATATTTGATTGTACGCTGTACATCAGGTGAGTTTCACGGCCCCATTTTACTGTTTTAATTGGGGGAAAGATATGTTTGTCAAATGTTGTCACATGTTGAAATGTTTTCAAAGGTTAAAATGTGATATGTGGCATGATGAGTACTTGAGTTTTGTTATGTGTTCGCCACTCGGGTTGAGTCCTCGCTACTGTAACCATTAATTCAGGGAAATGAAACTGAATGAATATTTGGATAGTACTATTGGTGTTTGACAAGGCCCACCCCTAATCGATAGCGTTGATTATGCATCGACGTATGCCTGGGGTGCACGTATTCTGAACTAAGTTGTTATTTGCCGAGAAATAACTGGTGATCACGGGGCATGATTATCAGTCTTGGTTTGGTTATGGGACTCAAGGGATTGCTCGTCATCGTAGTTTTGTAGGAGCTAGCTACTCCTTACAAAGGCCACAAATTGTGCTGGATCTGCATAGGGTGTAAAAATGTTGTTATTACGAAACTAATACCTGTGAACTCACCAATATTTTATATATTGACGTCTTTTTAAACATATCTTTCAGGTAACTAAGTGTTGAATAGATATGTGGCTAGTGCGGTGGAATTCAGGATGTCAGATACTTGTCGGGGTTTCATCTATTGTTACCATCGGGTTGGAACCTAAACGGAAAAACCACATTCATGAACCTCTTGTTTGTGGTTTTGTGCAATATTGTAACAAGATACTCATTTTCGACATCTTAATAAAATGATCTTTTCTAATTAAATATAGTTTGTGTTAATCTTGACTTTGATATGCTTTCGAGCATTGCGCCACGTGTTTCCACCATTGGCGTGGTGTGACAAACAGAGATAACAAGATATGGAGGAAGAGATATATGCGGGATATGTTTTACCTCCAAGAGCCAATAGGGGGATTCCTCCAAAACGGTACTCTCTAGGAAAAGAGACACAGTCGTCTAGATATCCCCTGGCAAATATTGCTAATGGTAACTTATTTAGGGAAGCAAAAGCCTTCACGGCCTCCCTATATAATGAACAACTGCCAACCTCAATAGAACAAGCCTTGTGTTCTGAAAATTGGAAAGACGTTATGGAAACAGAGATGAAAGAACTTATGAAGAATAATACGTGGGAAAAATGTGCTCTTCCTCCAGGAAAGAAACTCGTAGGATGTCGTTGGGTGTTTACAATCAAACACAAACCTGATGGGACCATTGAAAGATATAAAGCTCGTCTTATAGCAAAGGGCTACACCCAGCCATATGGGATTGACTATTTAGAAACGTTTTCCCCGGTAGCTAAAATCGACACAATCCGCGTTTTATTCTCTATTGCTGCAAACGAGGGATGGCCCCTTCATCAGTTTGACGTTAAAAACGCATTCCTCCATGGTGAATTGAAAGAAGAAGTTTATATGGAGCCTCCCCCAGGTTTCACGAGAGACTTCAAAATTAAGGAAGTATGTCGGTTAAAAAGATCTCTTTATGGTCTTAAACAATCTCCTTGGGCCTGGTTTGGCAGATTTACATTAGCAATGAAAAGATATGGTTTCCAACAAAGCAATTCTGACCATACCTTGTTCCTTAAACGAAGAGGTAAATTTGTAACTTGTTTAATTATATATGTTGATGATATGATTATTACAGGTAATGATAAAGAAGAAATAAAGAAACTAAGGACAAATCTATTCACCGAATTTGAAATGAAGGACTTAGGAAGACTTAAGTACTTTCTTGGAATTGAAGTCCTTAGGTCTCAGCGAGGAATTTTCATATTCCAAAAGAAATACATCCTGGATCTCTTAGCCGAAATAGGGATGATCGACTGCAAGCATGCCGACACTCTAATAATGACTAACTAGAAACTTTGCACAAAAGAATGGGCATAATTGGCTGACAAGGAAAAATACCAACGATTGGTGGGCAAACTCATATACCTCTCAGATACCCGCCTTGACATTGCCTATGCAGTAGGAGTAGTTAGTAAATTCATGTACCAACCTCAAGTGGGACACATGGATGTAGTATTAAGGGTTGTAAGATATCTCAAAGGGACTGTATGCCATGGAATCTTATCTTAGAAAAATAAATATCTAAGGATCTAAGCCTATACAGATGCAGACTGGGCATGAAATAAAGAAGATCGAAGATCAACCTCAAGATACTTCACTTTGGTTGGTGGAAACTTAGTTACATGGAGAAACACAAAACAAAAGGTTGTTGCCCTATCAAGCGCCGAAGCAGAATTCCGAGGCATTGTACGAGGATTAGCAGAAGTTCTTTGGATACGTAACTTCTATCGGAGATTGGTGTTTTCCAAACTGAGCCTAGTAAGATCATGTGTGATAACAAAGCGGCCATACAGATTTCAGAGAATCCTGTTCAACACGACCGTACAAAGCACGTGGAAGTTGACAGAGACTTTATTAAAGAAAAACTTGAAGCAGGGATTATAGAACTCCCGTTCGTTCGCTCTAACGATCAACTTGCAGATATTTTAACGAAAGGCGTCAACGGGAGACTTTTCAACAGTTGTCTTAGCAAGTTAAGTATCGGAGATCCCACTACTCAACTTGAGGGGGAGTGTTAGAAAAGTAAAAAAGGACAGGATTAGATTCGCTCATCATTTCCTTGTTTAATATATTCTACAACTTAGCCAAATCATATAGCCGTTAGGGACAAATTTCCATCAATGTTTCCTGTTTTATTTTTTCTTTCTACCCCTATTTATTGGGTTCTTTTTCCTCATTGTAAACTATCAAAAAAAAAAAAAAAAAAACAACAAAGAAATTAACAGTCATTTTTCTAATCAAGCGAATATCATCATGCAACTCATGCAACTTGAGAAATCAGTTCATACCTGCACTAGACATATCCAAATTGAGTGTCTTTTAGTGCCCAATGAGATTGACGCTTTCGTATAAATCAACCTTAAAGATCTAGTACTGATGGGTGTCATGAATGTGGTACGTAAAGCCCAAAGTGCATCATCCAACTTGTTGACCAATCCAATCTACAATGCTCCACAATTTTCTCTAGAATAAGGTTGTTATCTTTATTTGAAATCCCACCTTACCACTCCTCTGTGGATGATAAGCTATTGAAAGTTGATGAGTGTGATATGTGAAAAAAAATTGATATATAGAGGGCAAATTACATAGGGAAAGCAGGTAGACAGGCAACAAGTTGTGCCCCCACCATTTTCTGGATAGAAAGAGAATCACTAAATAATCCACACACAATCAGTATGTGTGTTGGTCGCAATTTAGTAAGCAACTAAGAACCTCCTAGGTGTTGAATCTCTAAGAACATGCAATGACCTCTAATCTATTAAATGACGAAAGTCTCAAATCTAACCTGATAAAACCTTCTGCTAGAGATGATTTAACATGGCACAAAGTCAAACAACATGAAAAAGTACTAAGACGAACCCAGTTCTCACTAGAGATACTGACTCCCACAATTATCAAATATATGACAATTGCGGCGGCAAAATCCTCCAACTATGAAGCTAACCCTAATATGATAAACCAATAACCCGAACCAGATGAAATGTCATTGTAGGATCGATTTCGAGCTAAAATTGATTTTGATGAAGAACAAGATGAACAGACACAAGAATATGACAATGAAAACCCACTAGATGATTAGCAAATGATATCACAATGATAACCCCCAAATCTCTCTAGCATGTGTGCTAATAATAAAACCCTAATCTCTAGCTATTTATAGCCCAACACACTTAGGCTAATTACATTAGGTCCCTAGGGTTAACTAAATACTAAAATAGTCACTAAACAAGAAAACTATTTTTTAAATTAATAAATATATTTTGTATAACAAAATATATTTATTATCCATAGCATCTTTCTTGATCATAACTTGAACTTTATGCATTGATCTAATATCTGAATTTATCGAGTCGCCTTAAATGTTGACTTCGAGTCGTTCGACTTTTACTTTTGTTGACCGAACTTTGACTTTGTTGATAACATTAGACTACTAAATTTAGACCCAACAGTCATACGCGATCCTGACTAGAGTTATTAGGGTCGATGTTAGGATTAAATATGCATATTTTGGGTAGACTCGAAAATAAAAACGACCAAGTTTCCATCATTACATGTACATTCACATTCCTAATTAAATATTCATCTCCAAAGTTTTGTATATGATTCAGTTTATGCTAGCTTATTATGTGAATTCCATAGTTTCATATGAGTTTTTTTTAGTTTTTAATCGTTAATTTAAGTGGAACATACATATTTTCTTGTTGTTACTGAAACATGTTCCTGTTTTTTGTACATCTCTTATAATTTGGATTGTATTTGATTTGAGGGTATTATTTTGGTTATTTAGATTTCAATATGTGAAGAAGATCTGGGTTTTGGTGCTATAAAATTGTTCTTGATTAGTGAAAATATAATGTGAAATGAGTTTTATTTGATTAATTGGTTAGTTAAAACACCCGAACCATTTAACTGAAAACCCTTTAACCCGACCCAAAAAATCCAAACCCGATTAATTAACCTCATAATCAAAAACCACTTAACTAGATTGGGTCAATTATCAAATAATATTTTAACCATTGAAAGCTAAATAACCCCACCCTAATAACCGGATAACCAAAAACAAATCCCGATAAACACCTGCTCAAGTTATCCATGGAAACCCTCTGCTGCCATTTTTTTTTCAAAAGCCCACCGAATTGTTTTAAGCTTGTATTAACAGCCCATCTAATGTTAACAGGCCCCCCTTAACCGCCAAGCGCCAATCCACCTACAACCATTAATTCGTTTTTTTTTTTTTCCTTTTTGTGAAAGCCCAATTCAATTTAACGACAATCTAAATAGATCGGGCTCACACTTTGTAGTGTCACCTACGTCTAAAACAAAAATAAATTAATTAATTTGTCGTTAGTTTCACTTGAAAACTGTAAGATCATAACAACAATAACACCTTGTAATTTGTTTGTCTTTGGTTTAATGAAAAATATTATCTTTAAAAAAAAAAAAAAACCTTTATAAATTAATAATGTTGGGACTGAAATATATTTTTAATTTAATGAGATATTAATATATCTATAAACTAGCTGATTACCCCGGGAAGGTCCCGGGGTTGAAAAATTTAATATGATTTAATAAAAAATGATAAAAAAATGATAAAAGAAGAAAACTCAAATCACGAAAAGCGTAAATAACTTAAACATAATCAATCTTAGTTAAAAAAACAATTATTTAAAAAGTTAAAAAAAAAATAAAAAGCATAAACCATATTAAACATAATACAGTATTAAAAGGATAACCTTCAACATATAGTCATCTTCACGTAATTTAAAATATGTTACAATTTGACTTTGACTTATATAGATGTAGAATTCATGATGGGGGTTGAAAAATATAACACTTCTAATAATATTAATACTAATAGTAATAATTATTACTCTTGTAATTAAATAAATAAAAAAATAACCTTGTTATAAAGTGACACCATGTGTTGCAGTGTTGCGTGATTCGTTTGACTAACTTCTCTTGATGAAGTATACCTCTCCATCTTTAGAATAGTAAAATTCCAATGATAGCATGGCGATTGGGCTGAATTTCAACATCGTAGATAAGAACCTGGTTTAAAAGAAAAAACATGATTAATGAATAACCTGAACACTTTGTGTTTTTTTTTCTGTATGAACATAACCCCACAAAAAATAGTCGTTTTTTTCTCCGTTTTTTATAAAGCACTATGGTACTCGTTGGAAAGATAATAAAACGCTCGTTAATTTGGTGTAATTTTTTTATTTAAAAAATCTCGAATATAAAAAATATTAACGTTTAAAAATTATGGGAGGAACATAAGAGAGAAAAATTTAAATTTGTTTTTAAATTGTTTTTTCCTAAAATAACTCAATTTAATTTTAGTAATTGAGAATTGAGAGATAGAGAGATAAATTTAGGGTTTTATGTTTATCTTTTTTTTAATTAAAAAAGGAAATAATTCAAAAAACATTAAAATCTTTTAAATTATGATGCCACGTGGCAGTTTCATGGAGAGGATGAAGGCACTATTACACGCCACGTCAGCAATGTTCAATTCTTTTATATATATTAATAATAGATTAATAGTTAATTACATTAAAGAAGTTGTACGTATGGCCTTTAATTTCCAAGCCTAATGCATTCACAAATTGACAAAATTTGTCAAATTCATTGTAAAAAGTTAATTCATGGTAAAAAAAAATAAGTTACAAAAACAAGTTTCAAGGCATATTTCTTCTCCATGTACATTATGTTAAGCATGGTTAAAAATTAATCACCATAAAATGTCCAATGGAATTTTTTATAATCACATTAACTATGGCTCCTAAAGTAAAAGGTGATTAAAAATCAACCATAATCAATTAACAACAAAAACTGTTATGCTAGTATAAAAGAGATCACCAATGATGCACTTAACAAGATTTGGTTAAGTGGGTTGACAACTTTTTGTTGCAATACGAAAAGACAATGTTTCAACTCTTTGAAATGAGAAGATTTAAAGATGAAATCAATATATATTAAAATCCAATAAAAAAAACAAGTGACTATTGATTTATTTTATCGATTCGGATCCAGTTTTGTATTGGTCCCAAGTTAGGACTAGACAAATTCTTAATTTTATCAAGGTTTTTTTTTTTAAACTAAAATATTTTTTTCATTAAAACAAAATACGAAAGTTACATCAAAATAGAAGGCAGACGGGCAACAAGCTGCGCCGCCACCTCTTTCTGAATTGCGAACCCTAATCTACCAAAGACAAATCCTTGCCCCTGGAGATGAACTATTGTTGTGGACGACCCGTTGAACCCTGGTCAAGAAACGAATAGCTTCTGGCGCTAGGGAGCCAAAGGGATAAAAACATGTTGGTTCTCTGCACAAGCTTTAGCATGCTTATCAAGGTTATTAATTTATATAAGTGAAGATCCAAAAGCTAGTACTTACCTTGTGAGCAAGGTAGGAGATGACTAACTTGATAAGATCTCTTGGGATTGTAATTGCAAAACTAACAAACTATTAGACTCGCTACAGGGGTCAGGGAGGGCCTCTCTGTAACCACCCTCCGGCGTGAGGATAAGGATTTGTTTAGTGAGAGGAAGAGTATTAGAAGGAAAGGGAGGTTCGAAGTGTGTGTGTGTGTGTGTGTGTGTGTGTGTGCGTAGATTACTTGTACTTTTGAGAGGGTATTTATACAAGTCAGAATAGTTGTACTTTCATCCGACCTAGATGTACCAACCCTCGGAGCCTTTGACCTCCGGTTTAACATGGTGTACTTGTAGATTCAGACTCTTTAAGATGTTGATGAGTCGCGGTATCCCGCAGGGAACCGCGTCTCATGGAAGCATAATTCGGAGGTGACGTTCTATACCTCTTCATGTCCCCTTAAGTCCATAAGTTGGTTTACAACTTAGTGGAGTTGAACGGTCCTTACTATTGCTTTCCAGTTGTCTTTTTGACCGAAGCACGTGGACACGTCTGTTGCCATGTTTTCTGGATGGGACGTATCGGTTGTCTCGAGGCATTTCCAACCGTTAGATCAATCCTGACAACTTTTTTAAATCATTGGGATCTTGACACTTGTCCAAGAGTTAGGGTTTTCTCTCACATTATAAAAGAGGGGTTTTTACCTTTTTATTTTTCATTTCTTACCTTCCCCAAAAGTCTCTCCACCTTCCGCTTTTCACTGCTGTAATTGCTTCCTCTGTACGATCCCCTGTTTCCTCCATTCCAATACAGGTTCGTTCCTTCTTCCTTCTCTTTCAAGGTTCTGGTTTTTCTATCGATTATCATGGGGAAGGATAACATAGATGTTAGTTTTTCTACCTTATCAAAAAGAAATTTTGATAAGTTTTTTATAGATTATAGGATTCCCTTAGATTTGAACCCAGAACTCCCGGCCCCTTATCGTGCTATCAATCACCCTGTTTTGGTCAAAATTACTTGCTAGAAATAACTTTGTTTTCCAAATTAGTAAAAGTGATGTAGAGGGCTATTTTTGTTGAATATGCTTTAAAGTCGAGTTTTATTCTGAAAATAGTGTATCAAGATGCAAAACAAACGAATATATGACAACTATGCTCAGGATGGTAAAGGTAAATTTGAGGATGGACAGTTATATCTTGAGGATGTAACTGTCTGGCAAAATAGTGTAATAGGCTAAGATCAATGAATGTGAATGTAATGTAACAAGAGAACAACACTCGATGTACGAGGAAAGCCCTTGATCAGTTGTTGATCGCCGACACAAAACCTCGGGAGGAGTCTAAGCCCCTGCCTTGTTTGTTAATATTAATAATGTAAAAATAGTACAAGTTTGAATGAATGATGGACGAGTCTTCTAAGAATACAATGATAAGTGCTTTGTGTGTGTGAGTATCAGAGTATCAGGTGTTATTCAAGTGAATGTGATGTGTCCTATACTTGTCAATCATCCCCTATTTATAGTTACACGAAAGCAAATAAGAGATCCCGTGCAATCCGCTAGTTAGTTAAGTTCCTTGAGTGCTTCAGGTGACCGTTATAGCTGTTTCAACTGAATATAGTCATTGTAGCAGTTGTTTCCTGGTTCTTCGCCGATATTCAATGCACTTCGGTTACAACTTTGACTCCTTCTTTGAGCTTGGACTTTGGCTTGCAAGCATAACTCTTCCATCTTTAACTTCTTTGACCGAGTACTATAATATAGATGTTATAAAGAGGTTACAAGTCCATATTATAACTCAATTGTACCTGCAATCATGTCATAGAAAGATAATTCGTTAGTCCATTCTTAGGATGTGCACATGCTAATATACAGTTACATCCTGAAGTCTGTCGAGTCCTTCAGCATCCTGAGGATGCTACACTAAGGATATGAGTTAAACTCATCCTGAGGATTTTCACCACCAACACTCCCCTTGCTAGTAAATTTGCTTTTTACACACGAGTGTGTGATTTTGCAAATTATCGAGTTCCTTTGACAAAGTTTCTGTTTAAGGTTCTCTTGTTTCATGGGGTTCATTTTTCTCAAATGAATCCCTTTAGTTTGGGGAGGGTGTGCCATTTCCAGTTGAAATGTAGGGCCTTGAAGTCAAAGCCTGATGTTGACGTGTTTCGAGCATATTACAAGTTGAATCAGGCGGGTGACTGGTTTACATTTAAGAAGAGAAGGAAGAAACCAGAGTGTCATGGTAAGGACACCTTTAGTTTAAAGAACTGGAAGACGCAGTTCTTTTGGTTGGACGATAGGTGCCTACCGAAGGAGATGCTATCTATTTGGAGAAAAGATTTTGAATCGACCGAGTGGGAACTTCCAGCTGATTTTGTTTTTGATGAGGTTCTATTTCAGAAGCTTGTATCTAATAAATCAAACATTAAGAAATATCCGGAGCATAGTTTGTTGTTAGGCGGTGTTAGTAGGATATGGGATGAACCTGGTCGGTGGCCCGTTATTATGTATAAGGATAAGGGTGAGGATCGTTCCCAGACTTTCGACCTGTTTATTAGGGGTAAATTATAACCTTCATTCTTGTTTTTTGTTCTTGTTTTACAAAGATGTCGCTGCTTGCTGCTTTAAAGTTCGAGGACTATGATGATTCTGAGCTTTCGTTGACCAGTGAACCATTAGGTATGAACAAACCCATTTTGCAATAGATTTAGAAGCTACAAGCCCCTATCCGGCCTATTGGTACCGATGGTGACAACCAGGATAAAGTTGAAGACGAAGGTGCAAGTGGTAAGGTGAATGAGTCGCGGGTTGATATTGGAGAGGATAGAGAGATCGTAGGCCAAGTTTTCTCAGGATCTGCTCCCTTGAAGCCTACTAGTTCTTCCAGTGTGCCTCATACCGATGAGGAGTTGGAGGAAGACGCGTCTTTGGATCTGAATGCTAAGGCCCAGAAGAGGAAGCCTGAACCTTCTAAGGAAAAAAAACCCAAAGAAAGTGAGGTTTATCCCTTCCAACATTCCTCCTACCTCTGATCCTTCGAACGGTAGCATTCTTGAAGAGTTTGACTTACACCTGACCGGTGGTAAATCTTCTCGGGATAGTGAGCCGATCTATATGGAGATTCCGGATGACAAGCTTGGTGGTGGTGATGGTGATAAGAAAACTGATGACGTTTTTCGTGATATCGCTAACATTCCAGTTCGAACCTTAACAATTGAGGGGGTAGGTGATTTGTTAGGGTCTCATCCCGGTAAGTGTACTGGTCGCATCTCTACCTTTCAAACTAGTGGGGAGAATGAATATGGCGCATCATATTCTCCTTGTTGGTTTGAAACAGAAACATTGATTCTGTTTAACCTTGTAGATCCTTTGGATGATGTCATGGAGGTCGATCCTTCCACAGCCGAAGATGTTTTTGTCCCGGATTGGGACTTAAAGAATGGGTCTCGGGTGGTAGATGCTTTGTCGTCGAAGATGATGTTGTTTAATTTGCACACTCCGGCTAATCATGCCCACTATAGGAGGTTGAAAGATGATGATTTGGGAGATGCATTGATGGTGAATCAAGCTCAATCCAATTTCTTAGTGTCTGGAATGTATCGGAGGTGGGTGGATTCTGAGTTTCAGAGGGGGAAGCTTATGAGACGCAGTGGTGTTTGTGGTCATAGAAATCTGGTGGAATCTTTGAAAAACAATCAAGAGCAACTTCGTTCTGTCCAAGCTACTCTTGTTATGGCTGGTGAGGATCGGGATAAGCTTTAGGGCGAGGTTGGTGAATCAAAGAAGAAGTTACAATCTGCTGAGCTGGCTCATAAGGCTTCTAAGAAAAAATATATTCAATCTATTGAAGAACTGGAGAAGCTTAAGTCGAAGACTAAGGAAGCAGCGGATGTGCTTGTGAAAGGTTCGTACTCTGCGTTTATAGCCCCTTTTTGTTCCTTAGTTTGTTTAGACACTTATGGTTTTTCAGACAAGGATGAAGCCTTGGCTCGTGAGAAAGAATCTCTGAAGCTTGTTGATGATTTGAAGGCAAAGATCGAGAGATAGAAGACGGAAAAAGATGACTTGCTGAAGGAGATTGAGGCGTTGTTTTCTTTTAAACAATTTGCTTTGACTGAAGGAGTGCAACTCATATCACATCATGTTCGAAATTGTCCAACTATGAAGGCGGCCGTAGCTGGGGTGAACAATGCCATGAATGTCATAGGTTTTATTGTTGGAGTGCGAGCTGGTTATATCGCTGCCTCTAATGGAGTGCCGATGAATGCAACCTCCAAGCTGGTGCCAAATTCCAAGAAGTTGTTGTTCGAAGCTGTGAAGTGGTATGATGAAGTTGCTATCCCTTCCATCTCCAAACTTCAAGATCTGGTGTCGGAGCCTTTAGATGTTGTGATTAAAGCCTTCAAGCAGTTGTCGATCATTGATGACTCCGCACAAGGTTTGGTGAAGTAGTTGGTTTCCTCCTGTTCCTCCACATAGGTTCGGTGAGTTTAGTTTTCCTTCGTGAAGATTTTTAACTCTAATCCATGTTGTACCACCCATTCCTCCACATAGGTTCGGTGTTTTTTAGTCCTTTGTGTGAAGCTTTGTAATAGACTGGTTGTAACTTGGTTGCATATGAATGCACCTCTTTTGTAAGTACTTAACCGAAGTTTGTTTGAAGAACGAACGAGAACTTGTAAGTTTCTTAGTTAATGAATGGGAATACTTTGTTTTGTTGAATAACCTTGTGTTTCGGATTTATTTTTACTTATTTTTTGCTAAGTATAAACTTGTCATGCAAGTACTAAGTGCTTGAAAACCCTAGTTCATATTATTGAGACTAGTCATGCGCCCATGATTTTCGAGCCTCGGCATAAATTATGTTTTAAGTGTTTTTGGATTATTTATCCTTGACTGCTTATAACATTCGAAGTAGAACGTTCATTTTTCGCGTGTTTAAAATAAGAAAGTGCTACGTAGTCTTTATTCTGGGGTATCTTTAAAGCTCGGTATTTTGTCCTTTGAGCTTGTATGATAAAGAAGTCCGGAAGAAAGGGCCTTCGATACCCCCATGCCCTAATTCTTATCCCCCTTCTAATGCTGGAATATTTTTGTTCCGTGCACCGAAGCTTGTATGTGGTTTTCTAACATACGTATTAACATTTATAGTTTTAAATATAGATAGGAATGAATACACAAGGATCAACTTATGTTTTATTGAATGAGGTATGTCGCGTCTCATTTTTAAACAAAGGATATTGTGCGAAGAATTCACATTCCGCAGTACAAGTAATTAAAAAGCGTGGGAATTCACGTCCCACTCTTACATTTGAAATTAAAAAGAAACTAACTTATGAGTTAATTAGATCCTTAGATATAGCATTTCATGAGATGCACTCCATTCCATGTTCGAGGAACCACGTCCCTATCAAGAGTAGCGAGCTTGTAAGCTCCTTTTTCGCCCACCAAAGTAACGACATATGGCCCTTCCCATTTGGGGCTCATCTTGCCTGGCTTCTCTGAACCACTAGCCTCGTTACTCCGCATCACATACTCTCTGATTTTGAATGTCTTTTCTCGGACCCTTGAATTGTAGTATTTTTCTTGGGTCCGTTTGTATTTTGCTACTTTGATGGCAACAGCTTCTCGACATTCTTCCAAAAGATCGAGATTACACCGAAGCTCTTTTTCGTTGTCACATTGACTAACAGTTCGATAGGTTGGCATTTCAATCTCCACTGGGATCATTGCCTCCGTCCCATACGTGAGACTGAAGGGTGTTTCTCCGGTGCTTGTTTTGTTCATCGTCCGGTATGCCCAAAGAACATTTGGCAATTCGTCGACCCAACCACTTCTCTTTTTTCCTAGGCGTTTCTTGATGCCCTCTATCAAGATTCGGTTTACTCTTTCGACCTGGCCGTTTTCCTGAGGATGGGCAACGGAGGCGAAGGCTTGCTCTATACCCAGGTCGGTGCATCATTTCTTGAAAGGGTTTTGGGCGAACTGTTTGCTGTTATCACTGACAAATGTCATGGGTAGGCCAAACCTGCAGACTATGTTCTCCCATACAAACTTCTTTACTTCAACTCCGGAAATCTTGGCTAGTGACGGGTGGTTCAAGGAACAACCCTTTATAATGTTAAAACGCTTATATTAACCACATTTGATTATGATATTGCTTGGAATTGGGTAACTACGAGTACTTTGGTTGTAGGTACATAAAAGGGCTTAAAATGAAGAAAACCGAGCTTTGGAATGGACCGGAATGGATCGGGACGAGGAGGAGATGAAAGAAGAAAAAAATCAAGTTTTGAAGGTCTCCACCGTACCTTACGGTGCCACCGTAAGGTACAGTGGCATCTGGACATATTTTCCCCACCGTTCATCAGTGGTGATCCACCGTTGGGTTTGATCTCTACCGTACCTTACGGTGCTACCGTAAGGTACGGTAGCCCCTGCACAAACTTGTAACTCCCACCATTTAAGACGAAGTTATGGTGTCTTTTGGGCATTTTTTCAATTTTGAACGTTTCTAAGCAAGTTTTGGGTGATTTCGGCTGAAACTAATCATTGGAGAACATTGCTAGTCATTGAGTTTATGATTGTAATTCTTATGAACAATTATTTGAAGATTATTATGATTCGTCGAACTATGTTAGGCTAAACATTTGGTGACCATTCATGGTGAAGGTTTTTCTAAACTCTTGTGTGTGTTTTTCTTACATTTCTAGAATAATAATTTGGTACCTTGCTTGATTATTATGGTGTATGAACAATTGTTTGTAGTGTGTTGATTAATTTACTAATTCTTAGTCTTTATCGTACGTTCTTGGTGTTGCTAACAATCGAGATATCACGGGAAGGATTGGGGGTTGGTTATTGATTAATTGGTCATCGGGAAACAACCTCGCGTTAATTCAATCCGAGTACTTTGTTCCCTTTTATCACAACAATTGTTTGCACATGAGTTATGTCTATGTAATTCTTTCTAGTTGAAATTCACACATGTGTTTAAAGAAACCGGATCCTTGAATGGTCATTATCTCATAATTTGAAGAAACGCTTCTAAGTTTGAATTGATAATTAGTCGTTAATTTAGTTCAACTTAAAACAACCAAAAATCTTAATCATTTACTTTTTGTTAAGTAGTTAAATTTTAGTTAATTAACAAAGCTAGAAATTGCACATTTTCCACAAACTCCCTGTGTTCGATACCTTCTTGCCACTATTCAATAGTGTAATTGGGAAATTTTACGTGTACCATGACAAACACGTCAAATTTTGGCGCCGTTTCCGGGGAGTAGTGCGCAACGTGTGTTAATATTTTAGTTTTGTTTTGTTATTTTCGGGTTTACACTGGTTGTGTTAGTGTGCAGGTACTTCAAGTGTATGCATACTAGAGGCTCTCACGAGTCATCACCACTTTTGTTTGATCCGGAGATTGAAAGGACATTGAGAAAGAACCGAGTTTTGATAAGAAGAAACAGAGTCATTGATTCACCTACTTCACCGTTTACACCAAGAAACATAATGTAAGACTCTCACATACCAACAACGGGTCAAACGACCTCATCATTCATGCCTACTTCTTCACAACTTTCACCCAACACCACATTGCCTAACCTTTCCACTAGTCCTGAAACACCAATCCATACCACCCAACCGAGTTTCACTCAAAGTGATCCAAACCTTACCTTTAATCCATCAAACACTATACCACCATTTTCCCATTTTTTTCCCAACTACGGGTCAATCATCTTCTACTATCCCACAACCACAAGGACAAGGTTCAACAATTGTCCACACCACATCTACTTACCAACCACCTAACCAATCGGGTTTTTACTACTCATATTTTCAAGGTGGCCAAAATTCTAGACTTCAAAGAGATGTGTATGATGATGAAGAATTTAGTGGGTATAATGAAGAGGGGTATTATTATGGGGGTGAAGGTGCATTTGTAGGATCTCAAGCTCAAACGGTTCAAGTGAGTCAACCACTTTTACCATTTCAAGACCCAGGAAGACTACCGGTTGGTGTGCAACATGTTAGACCGCAAGGATTGCACTTGCAACGTTCCACACCACTTAATCAAATGCGGCCTACAAACATGGAAGCTCAACATCAAAGGCCGATTCACCAACAACAACCACCTATGCATCAAAATCAACATCAACAACAATTTGCACCACAAGGTGCAATGCAAGGACAAATGGGTCAACCAAGAGCGCCATTGGGAGCACCTAGAAGACTCCACCGTGATGTTGTACGGGGAATTGAGGCGCATTTTCGGCCAATTATCACTAATAACCCATCACCAATAGTGATTCCGCAAAATGCAAATGGGAGAACTTTTGAAGCTAGAACAACCGCACTCCAAAGTCTACCAAAGTTCAAGGGGCTAGCAACGGAAGAGCCTTATTTTCATTTGGAGACATATGATTCGATTTGCAACACTATTGGGGGACAAGGTTTTTCTGCATATGATGTGAAGTTGGTTCTCTTCCAATTTTCATTGGAAGACAAGGCAAAAAGATGGTTTCACACTTTACCATCCGCATCTATTTTTACATGGGCCGATATGCAACAAATATCTTTGGATGAATTTTATAGTTCTCAAAAGACCAATGATGCAAGGAGAGGGTTGAGAAGCTTTCAACAACAATCGGGTGAGATGTTTCATGAAGCGTTCGAGAGGTTCAATATGATGCTCGTGAATGTTTGTAACAATTGTCAAGAAATAGGCCATACGGCGGAGGTTTGTCAAGTGGTGGTAAATGAAGGACAAACGGAGGAAGTGAATGCTATTCAAGGGGGTGGTAGAAATTATGACATGAATTTCAACACTTATCACCCCGGGTTACGAAATCATCCAAACTTTCGGTATGGAAATGCATCAAATCAAGCCAACCCGAATTTTCAAGCTGCTCAAGGTAATTATGTGCCTCGCCAACAATACAATCAAGGAAATTATAGAGGTGGATACAACAGTGGCTACCAAGGGCAAGCTCAAACTGGTCAAAGAAATTCGGGTCAAGATTCATCAAGCGGGAATGAAGTCATAGAGATGCTTCGAGCGATGCAACAAGACATGCAAAAGAGAAACCAACTTGATGAAGCTCGGATACAAAAGGATGAAGTTCGTGATAAAAGCATTCAAGCATTGACAACTCAAATGGGCCAATTAGCAACTGACGTGGCGGAATTGAAGAAAGGTAAAGGAAAGCTTCCTAGCGATACTCAGGTAAATCCGTCACATGGCTCTTCACGAGGTAACAATGTTAATGTTAATCAAGTGAGTGTTTTAAGAAGCGGTAAAGAATTTAAAGCTGATTTGTCAACGGGTTTTGTAGAGGGGGTAGTTGAGGATGTTACGGGTGATGAAAGTGAAAATGATGAAGTTACACCGGTTTTACAAAAAGAAATAAATGTTCAAAAACCGGAAGCGAGTGAGAGTGAACAAACTGAAAATGAGCCGAAACAAGTTCCATTTCCATCGGCTCTACTTGACCTGGGTAAGAAAAATGTAGGTGCATATGTGCGACTAATGCTTTGGATTGGATAAATCATATGTTTTGTTTCCTGTCGTTGGTGCGAAGGAAAGATTTTGATGGTGCGAAGGAGAGTTTTCAAGGGTGCGAAGGAAGCTTTTTGGGCGAATGAAGAATGTTTATTATGGAGTTTGGTTCGACCACTCAAAGTGGGCGAACCTGCACATTCGCACGAACAAAGTGGGCGAATGTGCAGTCTATAAATAGGCAAACTCAGTTTTTGCAGCTAACTTTGAGTCATTTATTTCCCGCCACTTTCTGAATTCTCTCTGTAATTTTTTATAAACTTGTTTTGCGTCGAGTCCTTGATTGTAATTACTTTTCTACGTGTATTCAAGTTTGATTATTAATGAAAACGTTTGAAAATGATGATTTGTGTGTGTTTATCTGATTAGTTATCATTTTGTGCTGGTTTTGGGGATTCCGCACCCAAAACTAAATTGTTTCATTGTCTTTGTAGCTTACCGATCCTTTCACGCGCATACAAAGTGGTATCAGAGCCATTCTAAATCAAACAACCACAAATTGATAGTTTCTCAGTTGATTTTGACCCAAAATTGATCAAAAATTTTCTGTTTTAAGTGAACAAACTGAAATGATGTGTTTTTGATTGATTTCACCTTGAATTCGAGTTTGAATTGGATAATTCACTTTATTAAAGTTGTTCCAAATCTTATCCGATTCAAAACCTAATAAAGATCATCAAAATCCATCAACTTTTGATAAACATGATCAAAACTAACTGATTTTCAAAGAATAACCGTTTTTGAAATCACAGGGGTCGAACGAGAGAATTTGGTCGAAAGTGGGAGTCTATTAGGTCGAAAGAGTGTTTTTGTGGTCGAAAGAGTGATTTTAGTGGTCGAAAGTGAACTTTGATTGCTTATATTTTTTCATTCGTACTACTGTGTCTCATTCGTATAATCGTTCGGTCGAAGGAGAAAAGTAGAACGGTCGAAGGAAGACTAAAGCGGTCGAAGGAGATTTGATATTTGTTTTCCACATTCGTATCAGATTATTCGGTCGAAAGAGAAGATTTTTTTCTCATTCGCACCTCCGTTCATACGAAGGAGTATTCTGTTTTTGAAAAATTTTTAATCGTTTCGTGTTTGTTTGTTTGATTGTTTGCAGGATACAATGTGGAACTTTCCAACAACCCCTAGACCAACTCAAGCACCACAACAACAACAGATTCAAGATCCGTGGACAGTAGCGGCACAAAAGACTAGTCAACCATCACAGCCGATCAATTATATGGCTATGACTAGTTCGGCACCACAACAAGTTGTTCAATCAGTACCACAACCGATTGATAACTATTGGGGAGTCGCAGCAGCAGCAGTCCATTCCCAGACGACCAACGCTATTTCTACTCTTATTCATGATCTATCTTCTGGAAGCGGCAATCGTCCACCGAAGTTAATGGACATGAAGGAGTATAACACTTGGAAGACGAAGTTTAAGATTCACGTTGAGGGACAAGGACTTGAAGGAGCAGAAGCATGGCAAATGATTGTGAAGGGTTATGATGTGTGAAAATGTGTATTAAATAAATTCGGGTCAAGTTTTAAAAATGGATAAACCCGCTAAACCACACACTAACAGCAAGTGCACCGGTCGCAGTGTAGCAGAGCAAGTAAGTCCGGAATATCGATCCGTGGACACAATGTGGCGACTCTCGGTACTAAACCTCTGTCAACTCCTAGCCTAGAAATTGGAATTTTTGTGATTTTTATTAATTAACTAATTACTAAAGCAAATAAATTAAAAGACTTAAATTAATAGATAGTAGAGGATCACTAAGGAGGAAATCAGAGATGGGAAAGGCAACCACCTAGGTACCGAATCCTACTAATGAAATTGGAACTACCCCGGCTTTGGAAACTATGTTGGCAATCAGGATCTTATAATATTCACCCCTAGTATCCTAGTGGCTCCCGGATCATTTACCAAGACTGACCGAAAAGGAATCCTAAAGGCTACTAATCTCACTGATTGGTTAGATCACCTCTCGGTCTCACTAACTATGCTAAAGTACTCGCTAGACTGGTTTAGATTTCTCACTCTCCAATCACAATACACCCTAAAGTGCAAGGAGTAACCTGTAAAGTCAATCTATGACACAGATAAGCAAATAATACTAGATAACCTAGGAAAACCTGATCTCTCAGTGTTTCTAGCCTAAACCTCTAGCACCAAAGACAAATCTGACTACCTATCACCTCTCGGTCTCAAGAGTAGGAAGAATACTAATTACCTCTAAACTCACAATCAATGTTCCTATGGAATTTAGGCCTAAAACCATAAAGTAAACTACAAGCACAAAGCAAGTAATTCTAACGAGTGTCCAAACATGAAAGACATTCACTAAGACACTCGTGGAACATTAAAAGATAATAAATTAGTAAAAAGTATGCACACACATCATAGAATCATAAACAAGTTTCTTACTAAAGCATAAATCCAACTATAAAATCCCAAACCGAAACATAAACAATATCAAAAAGTCGTCATGTCAAACCTAGGTGGCCACTAATGTTTTAGCCAAACATAATAGTGGTGGAACAAGATAAAAACATAAGTTCAAAATAAAATATAGTCATGGTCTCAATATTTATAAACACAAAGTAAATAAATATAAACCAAGAAATTATTATAACCGAACTCGTAGCTTCAATCTTGACCCGTGCCTTCCTGGCCTTCAATTAATCCTCTCCCTTTTTTTTTTGCTCTAAAGCTCTGCGATTACCTCTTGGTCTCTTCCAATGGCGGCTCTATTTTTTATCTTCGATTATAATTATCAATGTGCCGCTTGATAATAATGTCTGTCATCCATCTGTTGTTCTTCGTAGGTTATTTTTTCTTTCAAAATTCTTGAGACCATATGGGCTTCATCAATTTGATGGTCGAATTCCCTTTGTTTTGGTGTACCATTTATTATTATTATTATTATTATTATTATTATTATTATTATTATTATTATTATTATTATTATTAGTAGTAGTAGTATACTCCAAACTCGCATCTCGGGTGTTCTTTGCTCGACCAAAGTTGGTCTTTTACGCTCCAACGTCCCTGAACACCAGTGCTCGCGTCTTGATTATCTTTCACTGTTTTAAGCTCTTTTCTCACGAACACCTATAAAATAATGAAATAAATAAGTAAATAAATAATAAAAATGACTCATAACTAATAAAAATCTAATGAAACGCTAAAATAAATAAAATAGAAAAGTACAAGCCTAAAACTAATAAAACATTAATAAAAAGACTCAAAAATGACTACACAATACACAGGAAATTAGATGTGTTTTGCAACACATCAAACATCCCCACACTTAAACCTTTTGCGTCCCGAAAAAGAATTATACATAATCCCTAGCATTTTCAACAAAGCACTAAACAAAAATGATAGCATCAAACAGGGTCAAAAGCAGGCTACGAAATCAACAAGCATAGCGGTTTCACAAGACTTACATCGTTCAAAAGGCTAACTAGTCAATGTGATACAATTTTAAAAACAAGGCCTACCTAATCAAGCTTCACTTACCTTCAAGCAACCGACCATGCACCTGTAAGCGCCCCTCACAATATCACTCATCTCTCGGTTATATATTTATTTTGAGTGAATCTCTCAAAACCGAACTATGAAGCAAAATTATCATAAGCTTGTACGTCAATCAAATCTCCACCTAATGGCTAAAACTAACACAAATCAAGAGGACTTCGAAAGGGTAGGCAAGGGTTAAAGGTAGGGTATTTTGTTGGAAAAATTGGTTAAAAAGAAAAATAAGAGATAAACCGGATAAACCATAAACAAATAAACTCTAACTCTTTGGTTCTCTCGACCCACAACCTTTATTCTATTTTTTTTCTCTCTTTTTCATATATTTTTTTCTTTCAGTTTTTTTTTTTTTTTTTTTTTTTTTTTTTTTTTTTTTTTTTTTTTGTCAGCTACTCTTTATGCTGATATATATTTTTCTCTTTTTTTTTTCACATTACATAAATATAAACAATCCGGTAATCAATATAAAATAAAATGGGTGACAAACGAAAGGTTTAGGCTCAAAGTGGTTTCTAAAGGTAAAAATGGGGTAACTGGTTAAATAACAAAAACAAACGAAAAAGCTAAACAAAATGGGTAATCCTAATGCCTCTATCATATCTGTGTCAAGTCCAAGCCTGTGGTCTCAAAATGCATCAAAACGCACAAGTTCTAAAATAATGCAACAAAGTCGGTATATCACACATGAAACGAAATAGTGAATATTTATATATAATATTTAAAGGCTCAAAACTCACTGTCATATGGAAATAAGGGTTACCGATACTAACAAGTGCAAAACCAGTTAACCATCCAGCTTGATCCACTATCTCAGGCACCCCAAACATTTTATTTCATAAAAACAACTCAGTCAAGCCTACTATCCCGCAACTTAAAGAAACATATGCTAAGACCCGTAAACCCGACAATCGACCCCGCTTTTAACCGACGTATTGAAAAGGCTCGTTTACTAAGAGCAAAAATGATCGGGACTAACACCAAACCAACTTTTTTTTTTCTTTTCTTTTTAAAATATTTTTTTTATGACTCAACCTACAACTAAGCAAAATAAAAACGAAGTTTCCCATCCCCACACTTAGAAAGGCACAGTGTCCTCAATGTGCTCCAGGATACAACGCAGACTAAAAATAAAAATGCAAAAATACGAAAAAAAAATATATAATAACAACAAAATAAATGGAACGAACTCCCCTGGAATATGTGGCGATAGTTTGCAGAAAGTGTCCCGTCCGTCCATCATCTACAGCCGTATAGCATTTCCTTCGCGGCCATAGTCAGAATCCTGCAAAAATAAACTAAAAAGAAAATGAAAGTACAATGACTCAATGACAAGTGAGATGCCTGTTTACAAAAAATAATTTTAAAATCGACCCCACCCGAATGGAGATTGAGTACAGGCGGGGGAGATCCAATAGTGTAAAGGGCCAAGGCAATCCCACACGACTCGATAAACTAAAAATTGTATAAAAAAGAATGAAAATAAAATAAAATAAAAATATACTTGGCGGATGATGATACAAACTCTACACTTGGGTTTTAACCCAAGTTCAATCAGGTGGCTTCTCTTTTATCCACCCTTTATCCAACCCGTTTAATTCAGATCGTTCACCATTATTTGTCGAAAGACGAATGGTGAATCTAGAGTAACGTTTGAAAAATTCAAACGGGTCAAACCACCTATTCTTACACTTACCTGGACCAAACTTGATATGTGGCATATGATGAGGGGTATGGTCCATGTGATTGTGAACCCTCTCCCGTGATGGTGGCGGCACGGGCCGGCAATCATGAATGTGACGAGGTGGTTTGGTCTTCTTCTTTGTTACCACCTCTTCATCTTCTTCCTCGTTTGGTGTATCTTTGAACTCTGTGGCTGGTTCCCCCATAAGTAATGTTTCTAAAAAGGTAAGATCACCAACCGGGTCAAATTCATCTTCTTCAAGAGTTGGTAAATTATCCAACTCATCACCAAACTCTTCCTCCCAAGACGGTACATTTATATCTTCTTCATCCCCCGTCTTGTCTTCCATCTCACTTCTTTCTTCATTCAACCCGACGTCTTCTTCAACCTCACTATCACTCAAAAAATCATCTTCAATGGGGTCTTGTTGGACCGGAGTTGGGACTTCTTCGTCCATTATTGTCTCCGGTGCTGGAGTGATATCATATGGTTGTAAGTATGGATTCTCCCCTTCATACCAATCTACATAGATCCTTGGTACTGAAGAGGCAAGAAAATTATCGGGCTCCCTCCAAACAGGCATATAGTGATTTTGCATTTGTGCGTAGATGCCTTCTTCATTGTAACCATTCTGGTCGCGCTCTCTTATGTAGTCTGCTACAGTCTTTCTTCCACTAGCATCTGGCATCCTAAAAATCTCACTGCAAACAGACACTAAACAAACAGATCACAGCCACCAGATAGAGAAAATATATAAAAATAAATAAATAAATAAATAAAAATAAAGAGAATAAAAATATCTACAAAATGACTAGATCCCCGACTCGGGTCGTCCTCGAAAGCGCACTGTGTCCCCGGCAACGGCGCCAAAAACTTGATGTGTGAAAATGTGTATTAAATAAATTCGGGTCAAGTTTTAAAAATGGATAAACCCGCTAAACCACACACTAACGGCAAGTGCACCGGTCGCAGTGTAGCAGAGCAAGTAAGTCCGGAATATCGATCCGTGGACACAATGTGGCGACTCTCGGTACTAAACCTCTGTCGACTCCTAGCCTAGAAATTGGAATTTTTGTGATTTTTATTAATTAACTAATTACTAAAGCAAATAAATTAAAAGACTTAAATTAATAGATAGTAGAGGATCACTAAGAAGGAAATCAGAGATGGGAAAGGCAACCACCTAGGTATCGAATCCTACTAATGAAATTGGAACTACCCCGGCTTTGGAAACTATGTTGGCAATCAGGATCTTATAATATTCACCCCTAGTATCATAGTGGCTCCCGGATCATTTACCAAGACTGACCGAAAAGGAATCCTAAAGGCTACTAATCTCACTGATTGGTTAGATCACCTCTCGGTCTCACTAACTATGCTAAAGTACTCGCTAGACTGGTTTAGATTTCTCACTCTCCAATCACAATACACCCTAAAGTGCAAGGAGTAACCTGTAAAGTCAATCTATGACACAGATAAGCAAATAATACTAGATAACCTAGGAAAACCTGATCTCTCAGTGTTTCTAGCCTAAACCTCTAGCACCAAAGACAAATCTGACTACCTATCACCTCACGGTCTCAAGAGTAGGAAGAATACTAATTACCTCTAAACTCACAATCAATGTTCCTATGGAATTTAGGCCTAAAACCATAAAGTAAACTACAAGCACAAAGCAAGTAATTCTAAGGAGTGTCCAAACATGAAAGACATTCACTAAGACACTCGTGGAACATTAAAAGATAATAAATTAGTAAAAAGTATGCACACACATCATAGAATCATAAACAAGTTTCTTACTAAAGCATAAATCCAACTATAAAATCCCAAACCGAAACATAAACAATATCAAAAAGTCGTCATGTCAAACCTAGGTGGCCACTAATGTTTTAGCCAAACATAATAGTGGTGGAACAAGATAAAAACATAAGTTCAAAATAAAATATAGTCATGGTCTCAATATTTATAAACACAAAGTAAATAAATATAAACCAAGAAATTATTATAACCGAACTCGTAGCTTCAATCTTGACCCGTGCCTTCCTGGCCTTCAATTAATCCTCTCCCTTTTTTTTTTGCTCTAAAGCTCTGCGATTACCTCTTGGTCTCTTCCAATGGCGGCTCTATTTTTTATCTTCGATTATAATTATCAATGTGCCGCTTGATAATAATGTCTGTCATCCATCTGTTGTTCTTCGTAGGTTATTTCTTCTTTCAAAATTCTTGAGACCATATGGGCTTTATCAATTTGATGGTCCAATTCCCTTTGTTTTGGTGTACCATTTATTATTATTATTATTATTATTATTATTATTATTATTATTATTATTATTATTATTATTATTATTATTATTATTATTATTAGTAGTAGTAGTAGTAGTAGTAGTATACTCCAAACTCGCATCTCGGGTGTTCTTTGCTCGACCAAAGTTGGTCTTTTACGCTCCAACGTCCCTGAACACCAGTGCTCGCGTCTTGATTATCTTTCACTGTTTTAAGCTCTTTTCTCACGAACACCTATAAAATAATGAAATAAATAAATAAATAAATAATAAAAATGACTCATAACTAATAAAAATCTAATGAAACGCTAAAATAAATAAAATAGAAAAGTACAAGCCTAAAACTAATAAAACATTAATAAAAAGACTCAAAAATGACTACACAATACAAAGGAAATTAGATGTGTTTTGCAACACATCAGGTTACGTTGCTCCTATTCTAGAGAATACTAGAGAACCAATCCCTTTGGAGAATTTGGCGGATGACGAGAAGAAAAGGTTTGCTATAGAGAAGAAAGCATTTTCTCAGCTATCTCAGGCGATCAACACTGATCTATTACATCAGTTTGGATCGTGCACTACATCCAAACAACTTTGGGATGTGCTGAGAAATCGTCATGATGGAAATGAGAAGACCAGGAAGCTTAGGATGGAGGAGCTTCGAAAGGAGTTTGAAAACTTCAGTTATATGGGTAATGAGATCCTAAAAGAGTTGGTTCCAAGGTACTGCCATTTGCTCACTGAATTGTCGAGCTATGAAATCAGCATTCCAATGACAGAATTAGTTGATAAATTTGCTGATGCATTACCACCCTATTGGAATCAACACATTGAAGTGTTAAAGGAGAAGGATGCTTACCAGTATTGGACCATTAATGAGTTCATCCAAAAGCTGGAAAACAAAGAGATGGAGGAAAAGAGAAAAGCTAAGAGAGCTCAGATTCCACAGAATCCTGATTTATATGTGAGTGGAACATCTAATTCTCTTTCTGCTTCAAGCACCACATCTACTGTTGCACCTCACATAGCATGTGTGTCTAACATTGTTGAACCAACAAAAGCACCCATTAACTACCTTGCTCAAACTTCATCTTACACACCATCATATACACAACAACCATATCAAACACAAAACTTTATTCCACCATTTTCACCATTACAACAAGCTGCATGTTATACTTCAAGTCAACAGTAACAACAACAACAATATCCTCAAGTGAACCAGATGCAGATTACTCAAGCACAATCAAGTCAAAACCCGATTGTGTTAGAGACATCAAACCTTAACAATGTGACTGTTGAAATTGCTCAACATCATGTTGCTCTAGTATCTGCCATGGTTGCTTCTTACAACGGTTTGGTAGCAAGTCAAATTGGTAACAATAATCTTACCAATGAGGACTATGCTCAAATCGATAAAGAGGAAATGGAGTTGATGGACATTC
The DNA here is from genome assembly GCA_028751855.1 of Ambrosia trifida. Lineage (NCBI taxonomy): Eukaryota > Viridiplantae > Streptophyta > Magnoliopsida > Asterales > Asteraceae > Ambrosia > Ambrosia trifida. The sequence goes on along the minus strand of CM054128.1, from coordinate 53,939,126 downwards.
AGTGGGCTTTTGCAAGCATTATGAGGAGAGCCACTGATTTCATTCAGAAGACTGGCAGGACTGATCTCTCAACCTCTCCCAATACCACATACGGATTCAACAAAGCAAAGGTTACTTGCTTTAACTGTGGTGAAAAGGGACATTTTAAAAGGGAGTGCACACAACCAGCACAACAAGGTAACCGAAATCCTTTCAATTCTTCATACCAAAACCGACAAAACCAAAACCAGAATCAAGTGTCTTACAACAGTCCAAACATATCAAGCTTTCAACCACAAAATCAAAACACTTACCAGAATCGTCAACAAAACAACAACACCAGACAATCCACAACACAAAACCAACCTCAACAAAACCCAAACCGAACTATTGTTCCTATTTCTACACCTAACACACAAAACCAAAACCAAACTGATACTCAAAACCAAGCACTTGTCATCCGAAAGGATGAAGGTTTTGACTGGACTGGTATGCAATTGGGGGTAGAGGAAATCACTGCTGGGAATGTTGCGTGTGTGGCACAGCAGATGAAGTTGGATAAGAATGAGGAAGTAGAAGAAGAGGTTGTGATTGAAAAGGTGTCAGAGTTGAAGATTGAAGAAGTGAATGATGATGTGATTGCTGAAGGTGAAGACAAGAGATCGGGGATGATTCTTGATTCTGTCACCGATGTTGGAGATCAATATGACTCAGCTTACTCGGATATGGAGAGCGAATCTGATTCAGAGACTAGTGTGAATTCACTAGATGATGATATTGACCAACTGCTAGCTGAAGCTGACTTCCTGATGACTCGCAAGTCATGTATGGTGGATGATGCATGCACCAAGATTGACTACTCCAAATTTTTTGCAGGAAAGGAAGCTCACTTTGCTCTAATGGCCATGACAGAACCTCCTAAGCCGGTAAGTTCTGAAACTCAATCTTGTGTTAAATGTGAAAAGTGTGCTGATTTTGAAAAACTGATTGATGAAAATAAGCTTCTCAAGGTTCAACTTGAGAGTGCAAAACTCAACTGTCAGATTTATCAAAAGGACTTAAAAGATTTCAACAAAGTTCTTGATGGTTATAAAAAGGATGTGTCAGAATTGAAAAAGACATTATCTATTAAACAACTTGCCATTAATAATTACATCAATGAAATGGAAAACACTAAATTAGAAATGGCAACCATCAAGTGCTTTGCGGAAAAAGTTAACAAGAAACTAGAAAGTTACAAGCACATTGCATACGTAGTTGATCATATCATTGAAGAACCCTCCCAGACGAATAGTGCAAACTATAAGTCAGTTCCATCTCCGGTGTTGTTTGAAAATCATACTTTACATGCAATACCACCGGAGACTTTAATTCATCCTGATCCCACACCAGAAAATGAGCCTAACACTTCCAGTGTCGGGGATCCATATTCTGATGTGAGACCAGTATTGGGAAATAGTGAGGGTGTGGTCGCTACTGATGATTCAGATGAAGAAGATGAATCATTTGAGACGGTTGAAAGTGATAGTGATATCCCTGATGAAAATTATATAATCACTACTGAGCCAGTCTCACCGTCTCAGATAATTCATCCAATGGCAAATGCTCATCGCAAACATGAGGGTAAAAAAAATGATAAGTTTGTTGGTAAAAGTTTTGAAAAAGAAAAGGTTAAAAAGGTTGAGAAAAACGTGAGAAAACCGGTTGAAAAGAAAGTTGAAATTAAGACTGAGAAAAATGTGGTAAAACCGGTTGAGAAGAAAAATGAATTAAAATCTGAGAAAAACAATGATGTGAGCAATGAAGTGTGTGATAAACCTGTCAAAATCTTCTATCGGATGCAAGGCTCCGATAAGATTTTATCTGATGATGAGTTTCCGATTAAGTTTGTCAATTCCACAAAAATTGAAAAGATCTGGCAGGAAAGTACGATTTGGTTCCCAAAATTTGAAAGGACCAACGACATTCCTCAAGAGATTTTAAACAAAATTTATTCGGAAAAAGAAGCAAAGGTCAATGTCACACAGTTTGTTTTGCCTGTGCATAAAGAAAATAGTTTTATTGAACCGACTTACTCGAAGGACCCAGCTCCTGAGAGTTTAAGGAGACAATGCATGGTCGATCGATATCCCATTGCTAGTTTTTCCAAGTCGCCGATCAAGGAAAACTACGAGGAATACCGTGCGTGTTATAAGTGCGGGGAACGGGGACATTTACTTGCCGCCTGCCCGTACGTACGACACAAAAGGCACGAGGTGGAAATGAGGCAATATCATGAGTATCCGGTTGACAATTATGGCTATCAACAGAGACGGCATTTTCCCCAACAACATTTTTATAATCAAAACAATTTTTACAACAAGGGGGAAAATCGTCCGATGACGTATGATAAGCACAACCGGATGATCACTGATAAATCTGGTAAGAAACCTCAGATGAACTCAACTGCTGATACCAAAAAGGTCACTTCTAAACCTAATGGTAAACAATCAGTTGGACCTGTCTCTGTTAAATCAGAGAAGGTAACCAAGAAGGTTGCGTTTAAGGAAGAAGTAAAGAAACCGACTGAGACGTCAAAATCTCAGATTCGGATCTTGAAAAGATCTGAGCAATCTTGGTCATCTAAGGAATCTGAAGGAGCCTCTACTTCACAGAGCAAAAAGAATGAGAAAGAGAAAGTTGTTAGTAAGGAGAAAGGGGTTGAAGTAACCCAAGTTGTTTGTGATTCAAAAGACTCTTTGAAACAACCTGTTCAAAGACCCAAGACCAAACAGGCTTGGGTCCCCCGAAAGAACTAATTGATCTACTTTAAATGTGCAGGGAGCTCCAGCTGGCCCTGTTAGCAGTCTATGGATTGTTGACAGTGGAGCTTCTGGTCACATGACAGGGGACCTCGCGCTACTCTTTGACATCAAAAACATTAACGGAGGTTATGTGGCATTTGCTGGAAATAAGGGAGGCTACATTACTATGGAGGGTAGTGTAAGCAATGGGGTCGTAACATTTGAGCGGATTTCTTATGTGAAACAAATAGACTATAATTTGCTCAGTGTTAGTCAGATTTGTGATAAACAATTTTCAGTGTATTTTGATGACAAATCCTGTTATATCTTGAAACCTGGGTTTGAGTTACCAAAAGAGTGGGTGATGCTGAAGGCACCGAGAGTTAACAACTTGTATATTCTCGACATGTCTAAAGCAATGACCACCCATGGCCAAGTCACGTGTTTCCTCTCCAAGGCTACAGAAAAAGAATCCATTATGTGGCATAGGAGAATGGGACACATCCATTTGAGAAAGATGAATCAGCTTGTGAAGAATGAACTTGTCACGGGAGTTAATGTCAAACACTTCCATCTGAATGACAAGTGTATCAGTTGCAAGAAGGGCAAGCAGCACAAACAATCCCATAGACCAAAGAAAGTTAATTATGTTGAGCTGCCACTTGAACGTTTGCATATGGATTTATTCGGTCCAGTCAGACGTAAAAGTCATGCCGGAGAGTTATACTGTCTTGTGGTGACTGATGATTATTCTAGATTTTCATGGGTAATGTGTTTGCATCAGAAAAGCGACACTTTTGACAACTTGAAGATTCTGTTTACACGTCTGGAGAATTTATATGGTCTGAAGATCAAAAGAATCCGGAGTGATAATGGGACGGAGTTTAAAAATGCTCAGATGGAGGATCTTTGTGCAAACAAAGGAATTCATCATGAATATAGTGCTCCGTACACACCCCAGCAGAACGGTGTCGCAGAGAGAAAGAACAGGACTCTTATAGAGACGGCGAGAACTATGCTTGCGGATTCAAATCTTCCAGTCATGTTCTGGAACGAAGCTATTTACGCGGCATGCTATACTCTTAACCGTGTTTTGACAGTGAAGAAGTTTGGCAAGACTTCTTATGAGCTGTTGAACCGTCGCAAGCCGAATCTTGAGTATCTAGAACCATTTGGTGCCCCATGTACAATGCTGAATCCTTCGGAAAAGTTTGCACCAAAGGCTGAAGAAGGTTATTTTGTTGGATATGCAACCCCATTAAAACGGGTATTCAACAAAAGAACTAGAAAAGTCGAGGAGTGGGCTAATGTCGAAGTTCAAAGATATACACAAAATGTACAGGGTGGAGGACCAGATTGGATGTTTGATTACAAAGATTTCTTTGAATCATTCAATCTAGATAGCATGGTTGAAGAAGCTGTACTTCGATTATACTACGAGGTCGAAAACGCTGTAACTTCACCGTTAGTGCGTCCGATCACGGTAAACCCCCAAGCAGCTTCTAATGATGCCACTGCTCCTGTATTGGAAGAAGAGGTGTTCCAAGAAGCTTCTACATCGCTTAATTCATCCGAATCAGACTACGAAGACGATGATGCAACAAGTGAAGCTATTCTGGACAATGCTACAGTGACACCACCAGTGAACCCATCTACTACTGATACTTCAACATCGAATGTGGGTAATGATCTGGATTCTACAGAGAATTTGACAACTCAGACGGGAGTACAAGTACCTGATTATCCGGAATCTCGGATACATCGGATACACCCGCTTGAACAAGTTATTGGTGATCCTGGTAGCAGTGTGATGACAAGAGGACAGCTGAAGAATGCTCAAGCACCAGAAAACATTGGCAATCTTGCTTTATATGCCAAAATTCAGAAATGTGGTTTTCAGAATGACTGGTCATTTGCTTATTATGTTTCGCAGGTTGAGCCGCGGACATACAAGGATGCTCTTTTGGATGACGCCTGGGTGGAAGCAATGCAGGAAGAGTTATTACAATTCCAGAAACTTGGTGTATGGACCCTAACTGATTTACCTCCTGGAAGGAAGAAGATAGGCACTAAATGGGTGTTTAAGTGCAAGAAAGATGATAGAGGAGTTATTGTGCGAAACAAAGCTCGTTTGGTGGTTCAAGGTTTCCATCAGGTTGAAGGAATCGACTATAATGAAATCTATGCACCGGTTGCACGCTTAGAGGCTATTCGCATGTTTCTAGCGTTTGCATCATGGAAAAAGTTTAAGGTGTATCAGATGAATGTAAAGAGCGCTTTTCTTTATGGTGTGGTCAAAGAGGAAGTTTTCGTTGGTCAACCACCGGGCTTTGAAGACCCAATCCACCGGGATAAGGTTTACGTTTTAAACAAAGCACTGTATGGTTTGCACCAAGCTCCGAGGCAATGGTATGAGGAGCTGAGCACGTATCTTCTCTCGAAAGGATTCAAACGTGGATTGGTTGACTGCACCCTGTTTACGAAAAGATCAGGAGATGACTTGCTTCTAGTACAAATTTATGTTGATGACATTATTTTCGGGTCTACTAACGAACTTCTGTGCAGGGAATTTGAACAAGTTATGCAGGAGAAGTTCGAGATGAGCGCTATGGGGGAAATGCAGTTTTTCCTCGGCTTGCAGGTGGAGCAAAGACCAACGGGGATCTTTATTCACCAAACCAAATACGTATCTGAAGTCTTGAGCCGGTTCCAGATGGACGATTCCAAGCCTACGGATACCCCGATACAACCTAATCACGGGATTGGAGTTGACCTTAAGGGGGAGCTGACAGATCCATTTACATTCAGAGCAATCATCGGATCTCTGATGTACCTAACAGCGTCTAGGCCTGATATAATGTTCGCGACATGTCTTTGTGCTCGTTATCAATCGAAGCCGAAACAAAGTCATTTAGCAGCCGTGAAGCGTATCCTTAGATATCTGAAGGGTTGTCCATCAAAAGGACTATGGTACCCTCATGATGATAATTTTGACCTAATCGCTTTTAGTGATGCAGATTGGGGCGGCTGTGACAAAGACAGCAAATCCACAACGGCTGGATGTCAGTTTATGGGGAGCAGGCTCGTGACCTGGCAATGCAAGAAACAAACTGCAGTTGCACTATCCACATGTGAAGCAGAATACGTTTCAGCATCGAGCTGCTGCTCACAGGTTCTTTGGATCCAACAACAGATGGTGGATTACGGTTTGCAATTTCTTAAAACCCCTATTTACTGTGATAATGAGGCTGCAATCGAATTAACAAAAGACTTAGTAAATCACTCAAAGGCTAAACATATCCGGATTAAATATCATTTTATCCGTGATTGTTATGCTAAAGAGTTAATCGATATGGTCAAAATCCACACTGATTACCAACGCACAGATCTTTTTACCAAAGCTTTTGACAAATCCAGATTTGATTATCTTTTAAAAGCTAATGGTATTAAAGAAAAACAGGACTGATCACCACCTCAGTCTATCACTTTTTAGTTTAAATTTTTACTACTTTTTAGAAAAATTTCGAAAATCCAAAAACATTGAAAAATTTTAAAATCCATAAAAATTAGAAAATTTCTTTGCTGACTGCTATATCTTCTTCCCTTAGATTAATGCCGTCAGATTTCTGTGAACAAACGATATCTGGGCAGTCACATATTTGAAATGCTCCAGCTTATCCTTGGGAACAGTAAATTCGAAAATCTATAAAAAATCAGAAAATTCTAAAATGATTTCCTGGAGTATAAAGGGAAATGATAGTACATCAGTGGGGATCTGACACATTCTAAATAATGTAATGCTATATAGGGCGTGTGTCTGAGTCTGTGCGATGTGCTGATAGGCTTCGTAGACCTATTACTGCGTGCCTGATACATACATATCAAACGATTTGTTGTGTGGATGAACTCCTCATGGGCATATGGTCTTAGTACCGTAATTTCGTTTGATAGGGTATTTGTACAAAACTCGGAGGTTTAGGGTCGTTATGTTATTAGTTGTCTGGGGATAGCCTCTCTGATCTTCTGCTGTAAGTCATTACGGACCTAGATCAGACAGGGTGTCTTTATAAAAGAGCTATATGCCAAATCCTAAAGTTACCGAATTGAGGAACTTTCCATGTTATATGATAATCAAAGATTATCTATTACATCGTATTGATCATTGATGCAAATCATGATTAATATCAGTACTCAACCTGGTATAGTGCATATGTTACTCTGCTGCATTAATTTGCTGACCTGTATACCTCTATGCATTATATCTTGTACAATTACAGACAACGAAAGCATAATCACGCTTTACAATGAGTCTTTGTGCATTTACTTCTTGATACGGGAGTATGTCGTGTGCGTGGGAACCACAGACAATTGAGTTTATACTATAAATATCAGTATCAGTATAAAGCACTGCACAAAAGTCTGCATGTGAGTTTATGTGGATCACAATATCAACAATTGCCAGATCACACATTGTCTTTAATGATAATAATTTCAAAAAGATCAACGGTGTGATCAGATTTCTCATAAACTGATATGATCCCTTTACCGGAATCACAAAAACATTTACAGTTTTTCATTTACATTTCTGCATTTTATTTTCTCGTCAAAAATAACAAAACTCAAAAAGATTTTAGGTGTGTTTTAGTATAAACTTTAGAAAATCCAAAAAGATTTTTCTTTTTCATCTTATTTTTGATAACTGATGGTGGTTGATGTCGATTTTCTAAAACCTGGTACACCAATTGAGTTTTGTGATCTTTAAAATGTGAAAATATGATGATTGGATGCTTAAAAGTTGAGAAATAATTGATCTGGGATTCGTTTTTGAGATTTGGAAAATTTTCAAAAATTCCATTTTACATTCGCCCATTCGTTTGGTCGAATGAGGAATTTTTCCAGCTCTTTCGCATGAACAAAACGGGCGAAGGAGACTGTCTATATAAGGCTTTCCAGCTCATTCGACCCTCACTTATTTTCTCTCAGATTTTTCTCATAAAGTCACTTTGTTGCCTGATTGTTTTGCAATATACCATTGTGTTCGACTTCATCTACTGATCATTTTGCTATATTTGTTTCAGGTTAACATCCATTATACAAGGATTAATCGTTGTTTTACGATTCGAGCCCTAAAATTCTAAAATCTGCTTTAAACATGTTTATTTTTTCAATTGTTGATTTAGATTCATAATATGTGTGTTTTAGGGGGAGAAGAACTGAAAATCTAGGCTTCACAAACATCAGATTGATGTCTATGATCAATACCCAGTTCGAACCCTAGTTTTCAAATAAAAACACACATATAATGAACTTTGAATGATTTTGTTTGGTTTAAAAGCTTAATCGGCATGTGTAGGATCTGTTGCAATCAAATAAACATGTTCAGATAATGTTAATTTCATTATTGAAATTTTGAATTTTGAACAGTTACCTTCGCCCCCAATCGAATGGGCGAAGGAAATAAATATTGGTCGAAGGAGATTTATACTGGTCGAATGAAACATTTTATCAAAATTTCTACATTCGAACCACTAGATTTTACATTCGTACCTTGCTATTTTCTCATTCGCACTCTCGACTGGGCGAATGAGAATATGTGTTATAAAATTTTTCAATTTTGATATTTTAACAATTTTTAACATGTGTTTTGTTTTGTTTTGCAGATTTTAAACATGTCTGAGCAAGAGAAGACTACCGAACAAGCAGGATCGTCCTCACAACCTGCTAAGACTGTACCACCGAAGCAGCTAGATTTCGAGACCGCACACAACTGTTGTGCTTATCTGGGTGATGTCAAGAAGCACACTGAATTTGCTGATATCATAGAGTTTTTGAAGAGATGTAGAGTAATTGACGCAATTGCTACACCAACCGTCATTTACCGTGACATTATGCAGGAGTTTTGGTCAAACGCGAAGCTGGATTTTTGGAATTGTGAGTCATGTTTGACAAGCAAGGTTCAAGAACAGAGAATAATTGTTTGTGAACAAGATTTACGAGAGGCGTTGAACTTGCATGATGAAAAGACGGACCCTAAAGAGTTGGGATTCATGGAACAGCGTAAGTGTTTCTTAAGGATGAAATATAATGGACCTATCACCGATGGTTCACTACATAAAGGAAAACTGTGCCCTCAGTTTAAATATTTGGCACATGTTTTGATTCATGTATTTGGATCGGCTGCGGGTGGATATGACTTGATGAGGAAAAGCATAAGCTCTATGATGGTTGCATTAATATTGAACAAACCGTTCAATGTTTCTGGCATGCTTATGGATCATTTACTTGAGCCGGTTAATGGCACGAGAACACTGAAGTTTTTGCTATATCCTCGCTTTCTACAAATGGTGTTCGACAATAAATATAAAGACTTGAAAAAGGATCCCACACATATTGTTGTTCAAGAACACATGACATTGAACACACTTGCCAGAATGAAAGCTTACAAAGGCTTATCAGCTGATGAACGTCCTCCTGTTAGGCGTTTATTTGGACACTTAGCAAGACTTGATTACGAAGATCCAGGAAAAGGGATAGTGAGACATGATGATAGCAATTCTGAACCTGATGATCCATTACATCATATTGATCCTGATGCAAAGCGAAAGAGACAGATAGTGAATGTGGGTGCAAAAGGTGGTAAAATGAAGAAGAAAGAGGTGGTAATGAAGGTCGTTGAACCTGAAAAAGAGAAACCGAAGTCTGCACCGAGGAGGCAGAAGAGTAAAGCTCAGAAAGGTATACATTTGGTTGATGAGGTGTCTATTGATTCCGAAGAGACACAAGAAGATGAGAGATGGAATTCTGAAGCTGAAACCGTTGAGACCACCTTGCCCAAGGCCACTGAGGCTGGTGCGTCTGCTGATGCTGAAGTTCAAGGAGATAAGAGTCCAATTCAGGACGAGGTAATTGAAGTTATTCTGAATATGGATGATATTGAAGCTGGTTCTCCTGTTCAAGCAAAGAAAAAGAAGAAACAGGAGAAACCAAGTTTGAAGAGAAAGAAAGAGCTAGAAATGTTAATGGCTGGCAAGAATTTACCACCAGCTACTAGTTCAAAGTCACCGGTTGCTGAGCAGGTACAGAAGAAACAGAAAACCATAAAAACTTCAAGCACACCACAAACAGAAGGAATTCCAATGGATGATGTGAATGAAGCATTGGATAATGTGCTGAAGAAAATGAGAAAAGGCAAAATGCAAGAAGTTGTTGAACAACCTGCTAAGAAAAAGGTTTCTGTTGATAGTGATGTTATGGATGTTGTTAATCAAAGACTGACTAAAATGATGAATATCATTAACAAACAGCAGAGTGAGATTGAACAGTTAAAATCGAATGACAAAAAGATGTTAGAGGTTGTAGTCACATCAGCGGATGATAGTGCATTGATGAAGAAAACCATCAAGAGGTTGAAGAGGGAAAACAGAAAGTTGCTAAAGCATGAGCAACGAAATACTAGAAGGATAATGGCTTTGAAGGAGGAGAACAAAGAACTGAAGAAGAATAACAAGAAAATGGATAATCTGATTCATGACTTGTACAATCGGGCTCCTCAACATCAAGCTGGTGAGGAAGACAAAGAGTTAGATGAACAACAGGTTGATTATGAACCATCAGATGAAGATGAAGATGATGAGTTAGATGAAGATGCTGGTAATGATACTAAGAAAAAGAAGAAAGACGATAATGATGGTGATGATGGTTCGAGTGATGGTTCAGGTGAAAGCGGCTCTGCTTCTGATGATAGTGATGATGATAATGATGATGCTGAACAGTTTTCATATGAAAAGCGTGAAACAGGTAAGGGCGGAGAATCAAGTTCGAAAGCTCCGGGTGAGAATGTTGATGATGAAGATATTTTCTGGAACGAAAGATTAAAGTCATTGTCTGAAGAAGATAAGACTAAGTATCGTCAGATGTTAACCGATCGAGTCTGGACGATAGACATGACTAGCAGGTTTCCTGAAATATTTGAATCTGATAATAAACTCTTCGAATTGGAATATGATGACCCTGATCTTGAGGATGGGGAAGTGTCTGCAGCTATTTCAAAAGAAATTTTGGAAGGTTTAGCAAAGCAAGTGGGTAAGACGTTAGAAGAATTACTTGCTGATAATTTTATTCCTAAGATTCCTGAGAAAGAAGCTGGAAATCACTCGGATGATCGTGATGTTCCTGCATTCGAGGAAGTCGAGATGGAAGATATTACGAGCGATGAATATCCACAATATTTCAGAACAAATCAAGAATGTGGATTTTCTTTCTCAGACGAATTGCTAAACCATGCTGAGAAAATAGCCAAAGAGAAGAGTAAGATATTTGAAGAACACATCTTTGAAGGGCATGAAAAGCCTCGGTTCGAACAAACAGATAGTTTGAAGGAGTTGTTGAGGAAGCTAAAGGAGAAGGAGAATAACCGCCCTAAAGCTGATATTCAGGGAAGCTTCTACAAACTTCATAGCAGTATGTTCAAAGGCCGTGCCTTGGCCTGGAAGTTTGTCAAAGAGCTTAGGTGTTTTGCGGTGAAATGGGAGAAAGGTATTCTATACTTTGAGAATTTTCATCACTTAAAGACTCTTCCTTACTGGGCAATCAGGGATATTTGTCGTCACCGTCTAACGGGAGCGCCAAATAGCCAGATTGATTATTTTGCTGAGAAGATGACCCGTGAGAGTCGAACCGAGTGGAATCTGTTTAGACCCCAGTATCCAAAGAGGATTGAACACAAGAAGGAAATTAACGAGATAACTGGGTTGCCCAAGGTTACTTTGAAGTATAAACCACCGCGGGTGCTGAAGAAAATTCCGTTGTTGCATATTCCTCAGCATTTTGCTAAAGACTTTATATGGTGGTACTATGATTGGAAGAGAGCAGAGGCCGTGATTGTGTTAAAAGACGGTGAAAAGGATTATAAGAAGGTGCTTATTTTTGATCCTATGTGGCTAATCAATTGCTCACATGAGGATATCATCATGCTATTCTATAATCCGATCTACTCAGACGCAAAAGATGCTGAGCAAGCAGGAAAATACCAACGTGTGGTATTTCTGTGCTTTGCATATGACATCAACGCTGGATGTGATTATGAACAGAAGTTGGGTAAAACTGTTGAGAAGACTGTGCCTGTGAAGAAAACAAAGAAGAAGACATTTCAGGAACCGGAACTGACTAGAGAACAAAAGATTATACGACACATCAGAATAATGAACAAGCACATGGATGAACAGAGAAGACAACAATCCAAGCAATAGTCGAGGGGGAGTTTGTAGGTGCATATGTGCGACTAATGCTTTGGATTGGATAAATCATATGTTTTGTTTCCTGTCGTTGGTGCGAAGGAAAGATTTTGATGGTGCGAAGGAGAGTTTTCAAGGGTGCGAAGGAAGCTTTTTGGGCGAATGAAGAATGTTTATTATGGAGTTTGGTTCGACCACTCAAAGTGGGCGAACCTGCACGTTCGCACGAACAAAGTGGGCGAATGTGCAGTCTATAAATAGGCAAACTCAGTTTTTGCAGCTAACTTTGAGTCATTTATTTCCCGCCACTTTCTGAATTCTCTCTGTAATTTTTTATAAACTTGTTTTGCGTCGAGTCCTTGATTGTAATTACTTTTCTACGTGTATTCAAGTTTGATTATTAATGAAAACGTTTGAAAATGATGATTTGTGTGTGTTTATCTGATTAGTTATCATTTTGTGCTGGTTTTGGGGATTCCGCACCCAAAACTAAATTGTTTGATTGTCTTTGTAGCTTACCGATCCTTTCACGCGCATACAAAAAATTTTATTGCATCAAGAGGTCCCCAAAAAGAAGAAATGTGGGACATGTTTAAACAAGTAAAAATAAATCTTCCTTTACTTGATGCAATAAAACAAGTACCCGCATATGGTAAATTTTTGAAAGAATTGTGCACGCAAAAGAGGCAACAAAAGAAAAAAAATGCCTAAGCGGGTAAATGTTACCGGTCAAGTGAGTGCAGTTTTAAATGGGGAGCTTCCTCCTAAGCTCCAAGATCTAGGCACGCCATTAATAAATATTCAAGTTGGTAATTTTCAAATGGCAAAGGCATTGCTAGATCTTGGAGCTGGGGTGAGTATTTTACCGGGTGGGTTGTATGATCAATATGACTTTGGTCCATTAGCTAGGGTGGAGACAACGGTTGTTTTAGCCGATTTGTCTCATAAGTTACCCCCCGGGGATGGTTCAAAATTTCATTGTTAAAATTGATGAATTTTATTACCCGGTTGATTTTTTGGTATTGGATTACTCATCCGCAGATTCAAAACAGCAGCAAAATGTTATATTGGGTTGGCCATTTTTGAACACCACACATGCGGTAATTGATTGTAGATTTGACACGGTCGATATGACATTTGGAAACCGGAAAATGTGTTTAAATGTTTTTACTAACAATACTAATGATTCCGGTGTTGAAGAATGTTTTATGGCAGATATCATTGAGGGATGCAATCCATGTGAGTATGAGAAAGATGGAATGGAATTGTGTGCTTGTAATTTTTCTGAACAGGTACATGCTTTTGATTTGGAGATTGACGAAGGAAAGCAAGATGTGTTGGCGTTGAAGGAGGGTCGACCACCATGGTCCCACCATTTTGATAGTTTGCCGGTGGAAATTGATTCGGGCACCAAACCCTCATTAGATGTGGCACCAAAGTTGGAGCTCAAAGATTTGCCAAGCCACTTGAAATATGTTTTCATAGGGGATAATGACACATTACCGGTCATTATTGCCTCTAATTTGGAGATGGCACAAGAGCTAGCGTTGATGGAAGTCTTAAGGGAGAATAAAGAAGCTATTGGGTGGACGATTGCCGATCTTAAAGGAATTAGTCCATCCATTGTTATGCACAAGATTATTACCACCGAGGATGCAAAACCCACGAGAGAAGCGCAAAGAAGGTTGAACCCGAACCTTAGGGAAGTGGTAAAGAAAGAGGTAATTAAGTGGTTAGATGCGGGAATTATCTATCCCATTTCGGATAGTGCTTGGGTAAGTCCTACTCAAGTTGTCCCTAAGAAGTTCTGTATTCAAGTAATTAAAGATGACAAGGGTGAACAAATTGCTACCCGACCTGTTACCGGGTGGCGGGTGTGTATTAATTAGCGCAAACTGAATGCCGCTACTTCTAAGGACCACTTCCCACTTCCATTTATTGACCAAATTATTGAAAAACTTTCGGGTCAAAAGTATTATTGCTTTTTAGATGGGTATTCGGGGTATAACCAAATAGCAATACACCCGGATGACCAACACACGACCACCTTCACTTGTCCATATGGTACTTTCGCCTTTAGGCGGATGCCATTTGGATTGTGTAACGCTCCGGCGACTTTTCAACGATGTATGATGAGTATCTTCTCGGACATGGTTGGAGAGTCGTTGGAAGTGTTTATGGACGATTTCTCAATATTTGGCACTAGTTTTGAATCTTGTCTCAACGAGTTGCAAAAAGTTTTAAAGAGATGCGTTGAGAAAAATTTAGTGCTTAGTTAGGAGAAAAGCCATTTCATGGTGCAAGAGGGAATTGTGTTAGGCCATGTAATTTCTGAGCGGGGTATGGAGGTGGACAAGGCAAAAATTCGGGTAATATCATCATTGCCACCACCGAAAAATGTGAAGGGGGTAAGATCATTCTTGGGACACGCGGGTTTTTATAGACGTTTTATTAAAGGTTTTAGTGTTATTACCAAGCCTTTATGTAATTTGTTATTGAAAGATGTTCCGTTTGATTTTACTAATGAATGTTTGCAAGCTTTCAATGTGTTGAAGGAACATTTGGTCAAGGCTCCTATTTTGCAACCGCCGGATTGGTCGAAGCCTTTTGAGATAATGTGTGATGCAAGTGACACTACAATTGGAGCTGTTTTGGGCCAACGAGTTGACAAGAAGCCGGTGGTAATCTGCTATGCGAGCAAAACTTTGTCTGAAGTGCAACTGAATTACACCACAACCGAAAAAGAATTATTAGCGGTGGTGTATGCTTTGGACAAGTTTCGTTCGTATATTTGGGGGAGCAAGGTGGTGGTATATTCGGACCATAGTGCGGTTCGATATTTGATGGAGAAAAAAGATGCCAAGCCACGATTGATTCGATGGGTTTTGTTACTCTAAGAGTTTGATTTGGAGATTCGGGATAAAAAAAGGGAGTGAAAATGTTGTAGCGGATCACTTGTCTCGAATTCCGGTAGAAGGGAGTGATGATTTGACTGAAATAAACGAAAGATTTCCGGATGAGCAACTCTTAGCCGTGTCTACTCAAGCTGCACCGTGGTATGCCCACTATGTTAATTATTTGGCCACGGGTGCTATTCCGGATCATTGGAACAAGAAACGACGACAACAATTCATGGTCCAAGTGAAGCAATATATATGGGATGAACCGGATCGTTTCAAGATTGGGCCCGATCAAGTGATCCGAAGATGTATTCCCAAGTCGGAAGTAAAAGAAATTTTGACACATGCTCATTCTTCTGCTTGTGGTGGGCACTTTAGTGGACATAAAACCGGCTACCGGGTGCTTTCATGTGGGTTTTATTGGCCTACAATTTTTAAAGATGCTTGCGAATTCGCCCGGAATTGTTTAAATTGTCAAAGGTTGGGGAGCATATCCAAAAGGGATGAGATGCCAATGCAACCGATCTTGGTTGTGGAGATATTTGATGTTTGGGGCATCGACTTTATGGGTCCATTTCCTAATTCAAATAGGTTTTTGTATATTTTAGTGGCGGTGGACTATGTCTCGAAGTGGATTGAAGCAATTGCTACAAGGACAAATGACCATTCGGTTGTTTGTAAATTTGTTCAATCTAACATTTTCGCCCGGTTTGGAATTCCATGAGTAATCATAAGTGATGGTGGGTCACACTTCAAAAATTTTAATTTTGGGAAGCTATTGAAGAGATATAGTGTGAATCACCGGGTTGCCACACCGTACCATCCTCAAACAAGTGGACAAGTTGAAGTGTCCAACCGTCAAATAAAAGAAATTTTAATGAAGACGGTGCGAGTTGATAGGAAGGATTGGTCGGGAAAGTTAGACGATGCTTTGTGGGCGTATCGAACGGCCTACAAAACTCCAATTGGCACAACACCGTATCGAATGGTGTATGGAAAGGTATGTCATTTGCCAATGGAGTTAGCGCATCGAGCACATTGGGCAATCACGACGGTAAATGCGGATTACGATGAGGCAGGTAGAACAAGGAAGTTGCAACTAAGTGAGATGGAGGAGATTAGAGATGAGGCTTATGAATGTGCATCGGCTTATAAAGACAAACTAAAGAAGGTTCATGATGCTAAATTGAGAAAGAAAACCTTTGAAGTGGGTCAAAAGGTTTGGTTGTACAATTCGAGATTGAAGATGTTCGCGGGCAAGTTGAAGAGTAAATGGATGGGTCCGTACATAGTTTGCCGGGTTGGTAAGTTTGGTGATGTTGAAATATTGGATGAAAACACCAACAAGCAACAAACGGTGAATAGACATCGATTGAAGCCATATTTGGAAGGTAAGGACATCAACCACTTGGAAGTTGACAAAGCGAGATATATCTTACGCCCGGTGGAGGAAGTACAATCATAAGAGGCCCAGGTTTGGTAGTGTAAATAGTTAGATTTTATTTTATTTTATTTTGTTTTATTACCCAATTTCGTTTTTCATCGAAACCCGTGTTTGAAACAAGTGTGGGGACGCGCTGGTCGCGAAACGGTTTTAGCATTATGTTGAGGACAACATGGGATTTTCGAGGGGGTAGGGTAATTTTCATGTTTTTCAAATTACTAGTAAAAAAAAAAAAAAAAAATTTGCCAGCGGCCACCGTAAGGGACGGTCCCACCGTAACTTACGGTGGACCTGGGTTGGATAAAAACAGACGGTGGAAGTCTACTGCCTTACGGCAGAATTTTTTGTCAATTGTCCCACCGTAATAAACGCCCCCATCGTAATAAACGGTGGGGTCTGGGAAGTTCAACCGGGTTACGCTAAAAAAAAAAAAAATTAATGCACGTGAATAACATAGCTGGTCCTTCATTTTTTCCCTTCCACCTAACTTCTTTACTCATTCTTCTTCTTCCCCAAGTGCCCAAAACTCCATAACCTTCTCCACCTTAAATCTTCCATAAAACCTTTAATACTTAACCAAATCATATGATTTTTGGGTCTATCTTGGCCTAAATTTCATAAGGGTTCCGATTTTAGGAAGAACATTGCAAGAAAAACAGGATTTTGGGCCGAATCACGAAACCCTAAATTTCGCAATATTTGGGGGTTTTCAAGTTTTTGTTTTTTCTTGCATTCTAGCATCTTCTAAACAGAGGTATATGTTCTAATTTGTTGATTTTGATGCTATATTGTGAAAAATAGAGGTTCTTGTTCTTGCTTGTTCATACCCACTTGCTTATTAGTTAATGTAGTATGTAAATATTGTATTGTTGAGTAATAATATGGTAGTAGAAGTAATTTTGAGATGTATTTTGTGAACTTTTGGTAAATGTTAAGATTGTAGAGGCGTCATGCCCAATTTTTGTCAAACCAAAGATGATATTTTTGTTCACAAATACTTGCTACCATGTTAACAAGCAAGTGTGGGGAAGTGTTAAACATATGGAACTGATTTTGTTTTGTTTGATTATAGGAAAATGGTGAGAACTAGTGAGGCAATTGGAGCGAGTTCATCATCGTCAAAGGCAAAGGGCAAGCAAGTGGCAAAACAATATAAAAGAAGGAAGTATGTGGGTAGAGATGAAGATTCTGAGGAGGAAACGCCAAAGGTGCCACTAAACAAACATGATAAACCTAAGTGGGAATCGGGTCCTCTAAATGAAAAACCAAGGGAATGGCAAGCTATACTCTTTCATGATCAGATAAAGAATTTGAAAAGATAAACCGGGTGCTTTCATTTGTGAGAAGGATGTTAAAGAAGTGCAATTCGCACCATTTAAAGTGGTTGATCGGTTTCGGGCTTTGGGTTGGGAAGCAGCATTGCTTTGTTATGATGGAAATAATAAGTATTTGTATATGGATGAGATCGAGGAGTGGATGGCAACGTTGAGATGTCCTCGATATGATTCACCATCCAAGATGAAGTTAATCGGTGAAGTGAATGGGGTAAAAGTGGAGATGTCTTTTGAGACATTAAAAAAGTTGGCCAAGTTCGACAGTCTGCCGGCTAAGGAGTACATGTTCCCGATTTTAGATGATTTGTTGTATAAGCCCGACAAGCACCCGAGGTGGACCGAGATGTTAGAAGCTTTATTCCTTCCGGGGACATATCATGCAACTTTGTATAGGAGGAACTTGAAGATTGAGGCAAAATTGTTGTTAGTTATCATCATTAATAATGTGATACCAAGGAGAGCAGATAAGCAAGAGGTGCGGTTTCCAGAAATTCCAATCCTTTATTCCTTGATGCATGGGTCTCCAAAATTTCCACTCCGGTATTTAATTCTAAATCATGTATGGATGTGTCGGAATTCAGTTGGGAGGCGGATTATTCCTTACAGTAGGCTCATTACCACCCTTTTGATGTAACAAAAAGCTATTTCGGCTGATGATGTGGGAAAACATAAGAGGTATAAACCGTTTGAATTGAAGACATTGGGACTTGGGTGGACATACACCGATTCAGAAAGGTACCACAAGCTAAAATCTGAGGGCCAAAGATGGAGAGCATTGAAGGTTGATGCTCAGAGACTTTTACCGGGAGAACAAGATGAACCTGAAAGTGAGAATGAGCCACCGAGCGAAGAGGAGGATTATGTGGAGGAGCCGAGGGGTATGCATATGGACATGTGGCAAGGTAGTTCGGGTCATGGTGGAAGTTTTTATGATTTCACTGAGAGGTCGTATGAGGAAACTTGGGCTTTCACAGGGACGATGCAGACGGTAATAGAAAATCAACGCCCCCCAGCCTCGGTATTTGATACATGGTCTGGTTCAGAGCGCACGTTATTTGATCACCAGACAATGATGAGCGCCAGCATTGAAAGAAATATGAGGCAATGGTTCGACCGTCAGGAGATGTGGAACAGGGGATATGCTTATTCTCAACAGGTGGAGATCAATCATAGATATATTGCTGATCAAAATAGGCGAATGAACGATGACTGGCATGCGGGAAGACCCGTAGTTGCAAATCCACAACCGGTGGATTACGGGTCTTTACCACCTTATGATGGGAGCGTCTCATATCCGACCCCACCACTTCATCACTCTCAATGGGTCGACCCGCAACAGCAACAACAACAAGCCTTGGATCAAGGAGGAAGCGGTGACGGAGTGTTCGGTTTTGACGAGTGGAATGACTTGTTCACTTCGGTGTTCGGGCCGCCTCAGCCTCGCTACTACTGACCAGGTCGTGCTCTTTTGTACATAGCTTTATTTTCTGTTTGTCTTTCCTTTATGTTTTTTTTTTTTTTTTTTTTTTTGGGAACGGGTGGTTGGGTGGTGTTATGATTGATGATGATTGGTTCGGGTTGTGGTAGTAGGAGGTGTGTTGTTTAAAAATTAAAAAACTAAAAGAATATAAAATGAAAATACCAAAAAGAAGTTTGTGGTTTGAGTTTTGGAGCTTTTCCTTCCAAAACCGTACATTGGGGACAATGTATCCCAAGTGTGGTGATGGGGGAAATTTTTGAGTTTTTTTTAAATTTTTTTTTTTTTTTTTTGTAATCAAGCGTGAACATTGTGAAAATTGGAACTCCTTGAATTAATCCCAATAGACACACCGGCAACCCTTAACACCCATTTTTATTCTTGGTGAGAGTTTAAGCCACACTTGTATATAAATAATACCTTTCTTTAAGAGGGTGGCAACGGGTGGGGGTGCACTAGAACTTGTGCTTGAATATAATTTGAGTCTTTAGTTGGACATGAGTGTGGAAAGGATAAGGGCATTAGGTAGCCTCGTCTAGTTGAGTGTGAGTGTGGGTTTGGGGGGTTGGACCTCATACATTACATACATGAGCATGGTAGCGAGAGGGGCGGGGGTTTGGACATTTAGTTGCCCATTTTTTGTGCCTAAAAGCCTATCAATTGTTAACCCTTAAACTAGCTCCCTAAATTAATACCCAACTTGACCCGGTCTTGTGTGTTTAAATAGAGTGTTAGTGTGTTATTTTAGTATAAGTTTGAAGTTTAGTTGTACGTGTTTCGTTTGTTTATATAGTTTACTTGTTCGAAAAGAAAAAAAAAAGAAAAAAATAGGAGAGAAAATATATATATATGAAAAAAAAGAGAAAAGAAGAAAAAAAGAAAAGAAAAAAAAGAAGGAAGTTTATGCGTGGGATTTATTATGTTCGTGTTCGTATGTATGTATGTTTGCGTGTGTTAGCCATGTGCGTGTGTGTCATTGTGTAATAAAAGACCGGGTAAAGTTTGCGCTACTCATATATATTCCATTCCCTACCTTTACACTTAGCCAAGTTACAACCTTGAAAGTCCCTTTGATTTGCATTCATGTTTAACATTCATAAGAGGAAGATTGATTTAGGTACAAGCCTATGGTTGTGCAACCACCCGTTGGCCTTTTGTGTGTCTAGCTCATTGATGCTAGAGCTTACTTGTAACCGAGAGGAGAGACATTGTGAGGGGTGTGTTGATTTGGGTGTTGAGGATGGGTTAATACAAGGATTACATGTTGATGCTTGATTTTAAAATGACCGTTTTTGTGGGAAATAGATTTTTGGTAGATTGCTTGGGACAAGCAATGGTTAAGTGTGGGGATGTGACGGGTGGTTCAAGGAACAACCCTTTATAATGTTAAAACGCTTATATTAACCACATTTGATTATGATATTGCTTGGAATTGGGTAACTACAAGTACTTTGGTTGTAGGTACATAAAATGGCTTAAAATGAAGAAAACTGAGCTTTGGAATGGACCGGAATGGATCGGGATGTAACACCCCAACCGATGGCGGAAACATCGGGATGTCACGTATTGATGATTGTTTCAGTAGCACATGGTATAAATTGAATTTTAAATAATTTATTCAAACATAAATATCCAAAGTAAAGTGATGTCTAGAAATTTAAATACATGATATCAAATAAGCAACAACTTCAAATAACTTCAAACAATAACTTCATGATAAATCCTCATGCAAACTAAAGCCTCAGCTTCATTGTTACCTGAAACATGTTAATTTTGAAAATATTTTTGGGTCAACAAAAGTTGGTGAGAATTACATAGGTTTTGATAATCGAATAAAAATGTTGTACAATTCAAGTGTCATGGCAAGTCTAGTCCATATGTGAAAACATACTAGAAGTAAATCGAGTGCATAATCAACCCTTGTGACTGTTATAATGTGGTACATCCCATACGCTCATGGTTCACTCGAATATGTTATGCGATAACAAACACCTACGCTACCTTTGTAGGAGGCACGTATCCGGGTGGGATTGTCAGTCCAATAGATCTATCAATGTATACCGTCGGCTGATCAATGTTAATGATTATGCTAGAATTGTGTTTACCCTAGTCATGTTCAAGACATAATGCAACATAGAAAAACACATAGACACTTTGATGATTGAATTGCATAAAGAATGATGTAACATGTTTCACCCCAAAAATGGTGATAAATAGAAAAGGGGCTATGTAAAACTCACCTTGATTGTGAATGGTAGATTCGCATTGAATCAAAGAGAATCAATGAATTATGATTGAGCCATTTAGAAATCAACAAAAGTCCATATAAATCGTAAAGCTTGAATAACGTGTCGCGAATTCCAAAAAATTATGACACTAACTCAATTTTCTAATAAAAGTGTACATGTCCGAATTCTCAGCGACTAGAACTTGGTTCTTAAATTTAAATACATATAATTCACGATAACATACTGATACAACTTTAGTTACTAAAACTAATAAAATATATATTGAAACCATTAAATCTCATTTGCTTCATGAGTTACGATACTCTTTTCAAAAAAAAACTTTTAAGGATAATGGAAAATGTTAGTATATGAAATAAAAATTTACATAACAACATCCAGAAGAGTTTCTCTATCCAATCACAACTTCATTATCCATCGTACACCATGGTCTCATTATTAATATAATTTAGAAACATATGTTTAATATTAGTGGTATTTATGCCAACGAAATTCATTTATGTAAATACAAAAATTTATGAGTCATGGTCTCAATATAATTTAGAGATACGTAGTTGAACTTCAGAACCAATGTGTTAAGAATGAACACTTAATAATGTTATCTTCTTAAGGAAAATTCAGTCGCCGTAAGTTTATAATACTTAACATAGAGATCGAAATTACAACATAATGTTACCTCACACCGCTACTTGACTGATGCCGTCGAGGTTGGCATCTTGAGTAGATTAGGCGATTAATAAAAGGGAAGAAGTCATCACGTGTGGTGGTCATAAACGCTAGCTGCGCAGCGGCCAAAGCGACACCAGTCGGTGGAAAGGTATGGAGGTAAGGCGGCTTGTATGTAGGGTTGCGGAACTAACTTGGAGGTCATGAAGAAAAAAAAATGGGAATTTCGAGTAAGTCATTTGTGATTTTATAGGGATCGTTTCATATGTAAACTAGCAATGGTCTTGATGGCCATTAAGGCAGATAAAAAAAAGTATATGGAGAACTTTTCGTTGAGATCTATTAGGAAATTGCATTTGAAATTATTACCATTTCTATTGCTCAATCAATTCTAAATTAGTTCATATCAATTATCACTGTATGACACGCATATAAGATCTAATTTATCCTTTATGAATTTTGGAAATTAAAATGTATAAACATAGATTTTTTTTGATATTTCATGAAGCATAAAAAAAAACTCTTTATATTAAAATATACAACACCTTTATGTATGCAAGTGTGATAAATAATGAGTATAGACGTAGGTTTCTAAACAACATTTCTAGCCTCTGTACTCTTTGATAAATTAAATACTAAAGCTATCTCAAGCAATTCATATTGTGAAAGCAAATTGGTGAAATAAATAAATAATACACACAATCAAAAGAATATATGCTAGACATATTTGACGTTAAAACCTATGTAAGCATATTAGATAGATATTAAGAAAGTTTATTGTAACCCAAAGGTTGTAACATTATTATTAGCTTTTTTTTTTTTTTTTTACATGGCAGAACATGGAATTTAAGTCAATATCTAAACATAGGAATTAGCGAAATGTGTGGTGGGACTAAGGAAACGGGAGTGTAATGGTGGACTAAAACAAGGTAGAAATACTTTAAATACCAAGGAGGTTGACCAGTTGATCAAATCCAACGCTTTCAATGCATTAAGACAAATTTGAATTTATAAAGATATTATTTTGTATTATAATTTAGAAATTGGTAGATATGGTAAAAAAATCCCTATGTGTTTTATGGATTAAAATGCGTAAATAGCTATAATAGGGATTGTATTAAAACGTAGATGAAAAATCCTAGATGTTACAGTCTCCCCTGGTTTAAGGAATTTTTTCCCCAAAATTCTATTAGTAGTGAGATTTGGTGTCTTGAGAGGATGGTTGATGATTTAAGTTGACAAGGGCTAGGCCTTGTTACAACCTTAGTGCCACTTTCGATGCACTATTAGTGTTTATTTATAGGGTGTATCGAAACTAACCAACCACATATTTGATACCTCTAAAATGAATTGGATGTTTACAGGAAAAAAAAATAAAAAAAAAATAACACCCTAACAGAATTTCACACCACCTTAATGTACCTGTAAATTCATGATTACGTTTCGGACCGCAATCACCAATTTACCTTACATTAGGGTTTTGTGTCCTTCTATAACTCTAGACACACGCACAAAGTCAAATAACCTTATGTTTGAATTGTACACAATGTATCAAAAAATG
Source organism: Ambrosia trifida (assembly GCA_028751855.1). Lineage (NCBI taxonomy): Eukaryota > Viridiplantae > Streptophyta > Magnoliopsida > Asterales > Asteraceae > Ambrosia > Ambrosia trifida. The sequence continues at coordinate 53,915,503 of CM054128.1, read as the reverse complement.
AGTCCAATTGTTGAGTAGGAAAAAAGACTTCTACCAGTCAGTGAGTAGGAACCTCTACCGATTGTTGAGCAGGTTGTTAGGGCCTCCACCAATCGTTGAGTAGGTTATTTGGTACTCTACTAACTGTTGAGCAAGTACTTCGTCCTCTACCAGTTGTTGATTAAGTGTAACAATATCACATAAGTTGCAAATTGATAATACATACATGTAAGCAAGTTTGTAAATGCATCAATTATCAAGTATAGCATAGAGTTGCCCTAGACAAGGTTAATGACTCTAGGTGTGTTTATAGAAAATAGTTTATATTCTACACTTTCAAGTATCATGAATGACCAAATGTAGATAATCAAATCCTCATGTATAACTAAGAATCAGGTTTGATGTAGGGATCAAGTTCATGTCTTGAGAAGGCGGATAATATACACTGCATCCTTGGGAGAATGATGAGAGTCCTTAGTATAATCAAGTTTGTAATGAATGGTGAATGTAAACATAGTTGATAAACGGTTTAGTTTATAGGTCAAAAGGAAGAAGAAGGTTATTATGTTGGTGATATAATGAAAATGAGGACAGTCGAGCTAGATTGAGGCGAATAAGATTTGTGGACTGTGTGATCGGAAGATGGTTTCGTTCTTTATTCAGATAAGATTTTTTTTTTAATTTCAATAAGGTTCAAGTATTTAAAGTTTAATAAAATGGATTTTCAAACAAAGGAACACAAGAATTTAGAAGATTGTGATGCATAGGTAATTATGTAGCGTGTTGTAACAAATACAAGTCGAATCATGAGGTTTGAATCAATTTTAAAATTAAGCGTATGAGAAAACTAGGGATCTTCACAGAACGAAGCATGGTTGCAAAAATCGTGAAAGTTCTAACTGATTGAAAACAAGTAGGAATAAATGGAGAATTTGAAGGGTTTAATTTTTCCGTTGTTAGAAAGATTTTATTTTCAAAATCGGTTTTGGCGTAATAACAAGAGTAGTTGATTATTTTTTTGGGGATAAATAGTGCAAACTAAATGGGTTTAAATTTGAATATTTTAGTGAGCCGGAGATTTTAAACACGATGTTGGGTTAAATCAAGAATTTGTTGAGGCATTTTGTATAATAGACCCTGATTAACTTGCTTGAAACGAAAGAAGTGACGTTTAATAGGCTAAAATATTTTAAAAAAAATCCTTTGTTACATCAATTAGCATTTGATATTTGGAAAGTTGGTTTTAAGGGAAATAAAAGACGCTTTGACAAAAGTATTTATTTGTTCTAATTTGTGAAATCTCTAGGTGATGAAATTTTGACAAAATTCCAGCGATCTTTAGTGTTGATGCTAGGGTATCTTCTGTGCCCAGTTTTATGGGACTATAGTTTAAACAAGGACTTTTAAAATTTTGAGTAAGAAGAAATTTTTTATGGTTGAGGTACTTTCAAAAAGATAAATAAAAATGTAGGGGATGTTCAAAATAGAATTGGCAAGAAAACACCAACAGTAATAGGTTAAAAATAGGCAATATGTTGTAAAGGAAACCATATGATTTGGGCCAGATGTTGAAAATAATCAAACATGTGAGTAATATTTTAAGACGAAATATGATTGTGAAACTCACAAATGATCATGAAATTCAGGCTGATTAATAACTTATAAAAGAAATGAAATGGATTTGAATTGTAAAAGTTTTGAGATTCAAAAATTAGGATTTAATAAGGGGGTGGATAGGGATAGAGATAAAGAATAGATAAAGTTGCAAATAAGAGAAGCAAGTACCAGTTAAAGTCCTAGGGTTATAGACTAGATTATTTTTCTAATAACTTAATTCCCTATAATCAAGGTTCTGATACCAATCTGTAACACCCCAACCGATGGCGGAAACATCGGGATGTCATGTATTGATGATTGTTTCAGTAGCACATGGTATAAATTGAATTTTAAATAATTTATTCAAACATAAATATCCAAAGTAAAGTGATGTCTAGAAATTTAAATACATGATATCAAATAAGCAACAACTTCAAATAACTTCAAACAAACCTCATGCAAACTCAAGCCTCAGCTTTATTGTTACCTGAAACATGTTAATTTTGAAAATATTTTTGGGTCAACAAAAGTTGGTGAGAATTACATAGGTTTTGATAATCGAATAAAAATGTTGTACAATTCAAGTGTCATGGCAAGTCTAGTCATATGTGAAAACATACTAGAAGTAAATCGAGTGCATAATCAACCCTTGTGACTGTTATAATGTGGTACATCCCATACGCTCATGGTTCACTCGAATATGTTATGCGATAACAAACACCTACGCTACCTTTGTAGGAGGCACGTATCCGGGTGGGATTGTCAGTCCAATAGATCTATCAATGTATACCGTCGGCTGATCAATGTTAATGATTATGCTAGAATTGTGCTTACCCTAGTCATGTTCAAGACATAATTCAACATAGAAAAACACATAGACACTTTGATGATTGAATTGCATAAAGAATGATGTAACATGTTTCAACCCAAAAATGGTGATAAATAGAAAAGGGGCTATGTAAAACTCACCTTGATTGTGAATGGTAGATTCGCATTGAATCAACGAGAATCAATGAATTATGATTGAGCCATTTAGAAATCAACAAAAGTCCATATAAATCGTAAAGCTTGAATAACGTGTCGCAAATTCCTAAAAATTATAACACTAACTCAATTTTCTAATAAAAGTGTACATGTCCGAATTCTCAGCGACTAGAACTTGGTTCTTAAATTTAAATACATATAATTCATGATAACATACTGATACAACTATAGTTACTAAAACTAATAAAATATATATTGAAACCATTAAATCTCATTTGCTTCATGAGTTACGATACTCTTTTCAAAAAAAACTTTTAAGGATAATGGAAAATGTTAGTATATGAAATAAAAATTTACATAACAACATCCAGAAGAGGTTCTCTATCCAATCATAACTTCATTATCCATCGTACACCATGGTCTAATTATTAACATAATTTAGAAACATATGTTTAATATTATTGGTATTTATGCCAACGAGATTCATTTATGTAAATACAAAAATTTATGAGTCATGGCCTCAATATAATTTAGAGATACGTAGTTGAACTTCAGAACCAATGTGTTAAGAAGGAACACTTAATAATGTTATCTTCTTAAGGAAAATTCAGTCGCCGTAAGTTTATAGTACTTAACATAGAGATCGAGATTAAAACATAATGTTACCTCAAACCGCTACTTGACTGATGCCGTCGAGGTTGGCATCTTGAGTTAATTAGGCGATTTATAAAAGGGAAGAAGTCGTCACGTGTGGTGGTCATAAACGCTAGCTGCGCAGCGGCCAAAGCGACACCAGTCGGTGGTAAGGTATGGAGGTAAGGCGGCTTGTATGTAGGGTTGCGGAACTAACTTGGAGGTCACGAAGAAAAAAAAATGGAGTAGAGATATGGGAATTTCGAGTAAGCCATTTGTGATTTTATAGGGATCGTTTCATATGTAAAGTAGCAATGGTCTTGATGGCCATTAAGGCAGGTAAAAAAAAAAGTATAAGGAGAACTTTTCGTTGAGATCTATTAGGAAATTGCATTTGAAATTATTACCATTTCTATTGCTCAATCAATTCTAAATTAGTTCATATCAATTATCATTGTATGACACGCATATAAGATCTAATTTATCCTTTATAAATTTTGGAAATTAAAATGTATAAACATAGATTTTTTTGATATTTCATGAAGCATAAAAAAAATCTCTTTATATTTAAATATACAACACCTTTATGTATGCAAGTGTGATAAATAATGAGTATAGACGTAGGTTTCCAAACAACATTTCTAGCCTCTGTACTCTTTGATAAATTAAATACTAAAGCTATCTCAAGCAATTCATATTGTGAAAGCAAATTGGTGAAATAAATAAATAATACACACAATCAAAAGAATATATGCTAGACATATTTGACGTTAAAACTTATGTAAGCATATTAGATAGATATTAAGAAAGTTTATTGTAACCCAAAGGTTGTAACTTTATTATTAGCTTTTTTTTTTACATGGCAGAACATGGAATTTAAGTCAATATCTAAACATAGGAATTAGCGAAATGTGTGGTGGGACTAAGGAAACGGGACTGTAATGGTGGACTAAAACAAGGTAGAAATACTTTAAATACCAAGGAGGTTGATCAAGATCCAACGCTTTCAATGCATTAAGACAAATTTGAATTTATAAAGATATTATTTTGTATTATAATTTAGAAATTGGTAGATATGGTAAATCCCTATGTGTTTTATGGATTAAAATGCGTAAATAGCTATAATAGAGATTGTATTAAAACGTAGATGAAAAATCCTAGATGTTACACGGGATGAGGAGGAGATGAAAGAAGAAAAAAATCAAGTTTTGAAGGTCTCCACCGTACCTTACGGTGCCACCGTAAGGTACGGTGGCATCTGGACATATTTTCCCCACCGTTCATCAGTGGTGATCCACCGTTGGGTTTGATCTCTACCGTACTTTACGGTGCTACCATAAGGTACGGTAGCCCCTGCACAAACTTGTAACTCCCACCATTTAAGACGAAGTTATGGTGTCTTTTGGGCATCTTTTCACTTGTGAACGTTTCTAAGCAAGTTTTGGGTGATTTTCGCTGAAACTAATCATTGGAGAACATTGGTAATCATTGAGTTTATGATTGTAATTCTTATGAACAATTATTTGAAGATTATGATGATTCATCGAGCTATGTTAGGCTAAACATTTGGTAACCATTTGTGGTGAAGGTTTTTCTAAACTCTTATGTGTGTTTTTCTTACATTTCTAGAATAATAATTTGGTACCTTGCTTGATTATTATGGTGTATGAACAATTGTTTGTAGTGTGTTGATTAATTTACTAATTCTTAGTCTTTATCGTACGTTCTTGGTGTTGCTAACAATCGAGATATCACGGGAAGGATTGGGGGTTGGTTATTGATTAATTGGTCATCGGGAAACAACCTCGCGTTAATTCAATCCGAGTACTTTGTTCCCTTTTATCACAACAATTGTTTGCACATGAGTTATGTCTATGTAATTCTTTCTAGTTGAAATTCACACATGTGTTTATAGAAACCGGATCCTTGAATGGTCATTATCTCATAATTTGAAGAAACGCTTCTAAGTTTGAATTGATAATTAGTAGTTAATTTAGTTCAACTCAAAACAACCAAAAATCTTAATCATTTACTTTTTGTTAAGTAGTTAAATTTTAGTTAATTAAGAAAGCTAGAAATTGCACATTTTCCACAAACTCCCTGTGTTCGATACCTTCTTGCCACTATTCAATAGTGTAATTGGGAAATTTTACATGTACCACGACAAACACGTCAGCTAGAGGTTTGGCCTCTACCCACTTGGTAGAATAGTCTACTGCGACCAATAGGAACTTGGCTTGACCGGAAGACTTGGGGAAGGGACCAACAATGTCGATTCCCCATTTTTGAAAGGGCCATGCTGCGGATACCGGAACTAACTTGTTTTTGGCCAGAAGACTCACTGGGGCATGTCACTGGCAGTTATCACACTTCTGAAGTTCTTCAACTGCGTCTTGGTGCATACCAGGCCAAAAGTACCCGGCATTCATAACTTTGGTGACTACCATTTGTGGTCCGGCATGTATACCACAGATTCCCCAATGAATTTCTTCTATGGCGTACTTGGCTTGTACCGGGTCTAAGCATCGGAGCAAAGGTCCCAGGAAAGTCTTTCGGTACAAGATACCGTCTACCACTTGGTATTGTAGGGATTTAACCATGATCTTTCGTGCCTGTGACTTATCTGCAGGCCGTGTGCCATTCATGATGTAGTTCAAAATTGGGGTCATCCAGGAGTCTGGAGTCCCATGCACCATGCATACTTCGGCTTCTAATGTGGAGGGTGTGTTTAAGACTTCGAGCTTCACCTCCTAGGAAATATGATCTGGTGTGTTTGCTGCAAGCTTACTCAAAGCATCGGCTTCTTTGTTTTTCGACCCGGGTACATGCTTTACTTCACACTTGTCAAATTATGTGATCAACATTTTTGCCTATGAAAAATAAGAATGATGTTAGAAGACACATCTCAAGATAGGAGCCGAAGAACTTGGAGTGAGGTCAAGGTTTGAACCTTTTGTAGGTATTTAACCATGTTTGCCTCTTTTGCGTCGTACACCCCACTGATTTGTCGTGCTACTAACATCGAATCAACATGTGCCACTACCCGTTAGGAAACATGGCACTTCGTGTTTAGATTACTATAATTATTAAGTATCTAAGAAAAGGATTGTTATTTTCACAAAGGTTTGTACCTTTCGGGCTCCAACCTTTTTTGCCAGTCGGAGTCCAGCCAAGAAGGCTTCATACTCAGCCTTGTTATTAGAGCTTTTGAAATTCAAGCGGATTGAATACACAAGTTCTTATCCATCTGAGGGCTTCAGTACTATACTAGCTCCAGATCCTTCAGAGCCTGAGGCCCCGTCGGTGAAAATGCTCCATTCATTGGGTTCCAAAGGCATTACTACGTCAGCTTGCTTCATTGTTAATTCGGTGAGAAAATCAGCGACCACCCGCCCTTTAACCAGACTTCTTCTTTTGTACGTAATATCGAAGGCTCCAAGTTCGATTGCCCATTTGGCCAATCTGCCTGAAACCTCCTGCTTTCTCAACACACTTAGGATCGGCTGATCTGTTTGAACTTCAATTTCAAAGGCTTGAAAGTATCGTCTTAACATTCTAGAGGCGTGTACTAAAGATAGTGTCAGTTTCTCCAAAGTAGGGTACCGTGTCTCATAGTCATGTAAGGTGCGTCTAACGTAAAAGATAGGCACTTGTGCTTTCAATCTTTTTACCATGTGGACTGAGCTGATAGATGCTTCCAAAGCTGAAAGACAGATGGTGAGAGTTTCTCCTGGCTCTGGTGCGGTTAATGTTGGTAATTCTACCAAGCATTTCTTCAAATCATTGAAAGCTATGTCAGCTTCGGTGGTCCAGTGAAATTCTTTCGTGCTTAGATACTTTTTGAGAACAACCATGAAGGGTAACGTTCGCTTGCCTGCTTTTGACAAAAATCTATGGAGTGCGATCAGCCCTTCATTGAGGGTTTGAACCTCTTTTAAATTGGACAGAGGTTGCATGGTGAGTACTGCCTCGACCTTTTCTGGATTCGGCCGGATTCCATCTTTGGACATTAAGAAGCCGAGGAATTTTCCTTCTTCTAAACCGAAAGAGCATTTCTTTGGATTTAGCTTCATGTTTATTTCTCGAAGCTTGTCAAAAGTTTCCGCTATGTCCTTCAGCAAAGCTTCTTCAGTTAAGATCTTTATTACTACATCACCCACATACACTTCTAAATTTTTGCCAATTTGATTTTTGAAGGCACGATCCATCACTGTTTGATATTTTGCTCCGACATTTTTCAATCCAAATGGCATTTTCATGTAGCAATACAACCCCTGATTTGTGACGAAGGTTGTTTTATCCTCATCAGGCTCAGCCATTTGAATTTGATGATACCCTTTGTATGTATCCAAAAAACATTTTAGTTTGAAGTTGGTCACGACATCGACTTTTAAATCAATCTCCGGCAAAGGATAACAATCTTTGGGGCATGCATCATTTAGATCTTTGAAATCAATGCACATTCTCCAGGATCCATCATGCTTCCAAACCATAACCGGGTTTGATACCCATGTGTGGTATTCAACTTCTTCGATGATATCCGCGTCTAGCAAGACTTTTACATCATGGGCGATAGCTTTAACCTTGTTTGGAGCCATGCTCTTCTTCTTCTGTGCTACTGGCTTTTTATCCGGTCGGATGTTGAGTTTGTGCTCAGCCAAATATCTAGGCACCCCCATAGGAACCTTTTGACATCTTCTGGTAACTGAGCACCTATGGTGATCTTTTGTTCTGGGAATGAAGGATGAATAGACCATTCTTCTGTTGTTTTGACTTCGGATTCTGTCTTTCCAAGGAGAGGCTGTCCCAAGGACTGTTGAACTTTTGCCACACAAAGATCGGATTCAGTGCATAATGTAGCAACACTTGTTTCGGTGGGAAATTTAATAGCCCCATGAATTGTTGAAGTGACCATTCTGAAGGCTTTCATTCCGGGTCTGCCCAATATGATGTTATGAACTGAGGGTGCCCCGACCACTAGGAAAGTGAGAACGACTGTTCTTTGTTTTTCTTCAGTACCTAGTGTGATGGGTAGAGATAACTGACCTAGTGGGTGTATGACTTCTTCGGAGAAACTGATTAGTGGCATTTGGACGGGAAGAAGCTTATCTTTGGTAGCCGGAGCTAGATGTTGATAGCATTAGTAGTACATTATCTCGGACGCACTACCATTATCTACATAAATACGCCGCACCTTATGGCCTGCGACTACTCCGAAGATTACGATCGGTGCTTCTTGGGCTTCCCTTGAGTCAATGGGTGGAAAAAACATTAACTGTTCCATCCATGGTGCTGTGTGGGCGTGACTTCTTTTGACACCGTGTCCGGATGTAGCTCAGATCATATGAATCCTTGCTTGCTTGGTTGTTTGGATTAGGAATTGGTACCGCGGCTGGCTTTCCTTCTTTTAAGTCACATAACAAGTGTGACAGTTTTCCTGCCTTGCATGCTTTTTCTACTTCTTGTTTCAATGACCAACAATCATCAGTGTTGTGGCCTTTAGCTTGGTGGTACTCACAATATTTTTTGGTGTTTCTGTCTGAAGTGGGCTTTTGCTTCGAAGGGGTTGGAAAGCGTAATTGCCTGGTGCTCAAAATTTCACTTGGTGTTTTGCTGAGATCTGGGTAACCGGTAACTTGGGAGTTGCTTCCTGAGGAGCGGCCAAAACTGGACTTGTCATTCCTATCATTTCTGGAGTATGGTTGTGACCGATGTTTCGACCAAGAATTATTTCTTTCAAGCTGTGCCGGAGCATTCTTCTTCCAAGGGTTTCCCCTGGAGTTTCCCTTGTAGTCACTATCTCCTGTTTGGCCGCACGCACTCTTACCCCTGGCAAAGGATTGTGCCCGTTCCATAAGTGCTTCAATTGTTTTTGGGAGATCTTCATGCAATTTTTCCACCAGTTGATTATTTCGTACCCCATGACAAAAGTCTGATATCCGCAGCTGAGCGACAGCTCCGGATTTTTGCATGCTTTCTTTGTTGAATCGATCGATGAATTTTTCTAAAGACTCACCATCTTTTCTTTGGATATTATGAACTTCCGTGATGCCTTTAGTACATCGTCTTTGCTGGGAAAAGTTCTGTAAGAAAATCCACCGTAATTCTTTCCAATTGGCTATCTCTCCAGCCGGCAAACCGTCGAACCATACTCTCGCAGCTCCGGTTAATGTTTGAACAAACATGTGGCACCATGCTGGCATGGGCCATTGTTCTATTTCTGCAGCTCCACCGAAATAAAAAACATGATCATCCGGATCTGTGGTTCCATCATACTTTTTAACAGTTGCTGGCATCTTCAGCTTAGCTAGGAGTGGAGCACTAGCTATTCGTGGAGTGAACTTCGAGTATGAAATCATGTAAGCTAGTCGATATGGAGCAGTAAGCTCGTCATCGACATTGTTGGAACTTGATTGTTGCTTGACTGGCATCACTGGCCCAATAGACATTGGACCAGTAGATGTAAGTCCAGTTGGCAACGGTCCGGAGTACCCAAAGGGCATGAGATAACCATAAGGTGTTTGAAAGGGGATTGAGGTAACTATAGTGGAGTATGTTAGGAGACTAGCTGGAGTTGACACCGTAGTTGTGGAAGTGAATCCTTCGGAGGGGAATAGATTTACCTGCGTACTACGAAGTCTTTCTTTCTTATCTTGCTGGTGCTTTAATTTCAATAAGAAATCACGATTTCGTTGGAGGAAAGTTTCATCAAATCCTACGGATATGGTTTGCACACCAGTTGTGGCAGTGACCATATCAGCAGTGGAAACGGTTGTTGCTGAATCTGCCAATACTTTGGAATAACTAGTTGTATTTTGCTCAAACGTAACAATATCATCATCTTCTCTGTTTGTGATGTCTACAATATTCAAATTTTCCATAGCCATTCCAGATCTATGTGGAGAGAGTAGATCTGCAAAAGGATGGCGCCAATTGAAGATCCAAAAGCTAGTACTTACCTTGTGAGCAAGGTAGGAAATGACTAACTTGATAAGATCTCTTGGGATTGTACCTGCAAAACTAACAAACCGTTAGGCTCGCTACAGGGGGCAGGGAGGGCCTCTTTGTAACCACCCTCCGGCGTGAGGATAAGTATTTGTTTAGTGAGAGAAAGAGTATTATAGAGAGAGGGAGGTTCAGACTGTGTGCGTACGTATTTACTTGTACTTTTGAGGGGGTATTTATACTAGTCAGAATAGTTTTACTATCATCCGTCCTAGATGTACCAAACCTCGAAGCCTTTGACCTCCGGTTTAACATGGTGTACTTGTAGATTCAGACTCTTTAAGATGTTGATGAGTCGCAGTATCCCGTAGGGAACCGCGTCTCATGGAAGCATAATTCGGATGTGACGTTCTATACCTCTTCAATAAATTTTACTCTAATAAAAACTATTAATAAAATATTATTGCACCATTTTAGCTCATTATCTTAGGGTGGAGGGATCACTCCTTTTTATCTACCTAAACCAAGTACCTAAACTAGCATGATCGATGTACACAATGATCTTGGATAAACAAACTATGTACGGAATTTATTTGATGCGATAAGAGCCGCTCTTTCTCAGTGGTGTTGTAATTCTCTTGAGCAACGTTGATCAGAGTCTCGATTGTAAAATCACTCGTGTCACACATGAACTCATATGCATGGCTCTAGTCATGGGCTATAAGAATGGGAGCACTCACAGCGTTTCCTTCAACTATTCAAAATCCCCAGACACTATTAGGAAAACACAAATGGAGCATCTGCCTTGAGTAGCTGAGTCATCGGTCTCGCGATCCTCAAATATTGGGGATGAAACGACAATAAAATCCCGCATGGAATATCTTTAAAAGAACACTGAAAGTCTAGGAGAAAGTGACGCGTTTACGGGTTTTCAAAAGTGAATTCTCTCTCTTTTATGTATTCCAGATTCATAAATCACAAACCTTTTAAAATTAAAATTGTTTTATATGATGAATCGGTATTGCATCTTATCGAAGTCATTTGGTTCATGGTAGTGTGGTTTTCAAAGAGTTATGATCTCAAACAAACCATAGAAGACGATATAAACGAAATTTTAACTGCACCGTTGGTTCGGTTATGTTGATTTATTTGGGTTATGGACGGGTAATAAGTGTGTGCTCATCCAGAGTAATATATTTAAATGTTCCCATGCCTATAGTATGATCAGGGGCGAAGCATGGTTCTCGAATCGGGGGAGAAGGAGAGACTCAATATTTTTCGATCGGTAGTGGCAAATCGGCGGGGGCCAGACTCAACCCGCCGGGCGGGGAGGGGGGGGGGTGTTTATGAAATATATAAATTTGTGAACAACAAATAATGTTACAAAGATTGATTACACTTTTATTTTACAAATGGGTAAGTCTCGTATCTAAAGTTACAACTCACAACAGCAACCCTTCCACCTTCCTTCCCATCACAACAACTTGGAAGATCACCGATTGCACCATCCAAACAATACTTGCAATCACCCCTTGAAAGATCCCTAGTGCACTGAACCAACCCATAAACCTTCTTTGAACCCTTGAGATCAATAACTCCAGTCGCGTACATTTTTGGGTTAGCGGACGCTGTGTTTGACAAACCACTCAACAACTTCTTTGTTGCCTGGTTAAATAAAGTTGGATCAGTTACGTTTTTTGTGCTGGACAAATAAAACTTATGCTGATCGTCTATCTGACCAAAGAAGTTACCATCGGAATATTTCAATAGGCATTGCTCATACCATATGATTGCAGCCTTTTTGCTTGGGCAACGTTTGCGAATTTCAGCACTAGCGCCAACAACACAAGACGCACAGTCTTTACTTGACACATCACCGCGACACAAAGATAGACCAAAGGTTTGAGCTTGGGATCCACTCGCGGAGCTCCTTCCAAAGCCACTTGGAGGGGTTTGGTGGTGCAAGTTATCTAGGAGTTTCTTTAGGTTTTGATCATAAGGACTAGAAGGTGTAAAGTTACCAGATTTTCTGAAACAAAAGTGGTAGAGAGGGTTAGTCCCAATAACCATTTGAACGAAGAGAAATAACAACAGAACACCTATGTTGAAGGATGATGCCATCTTATTGTATGAAGAACGATGAGTATGGTTTGTTATAATTGTGTGATGTTGTAGGGTATTCATGCTCTTTATATTGGGAGGTGATTGGTAATATCATGACATTAGTCAATTGTAAAAGTTTAGACGTTTTCTACTTATATGAACCTTTCAATCTTTGTCTCGTTATTAGTGAAATCGTATGAAAGTGTAACATAATTATGCTAATTCACCTCAAAACCCTGATATAACTTAATTTGTCAATTTTTAACAAAAGTAATACGTCAAATTATTGGGGTAGTTGACTAGAAAATTTATAGTCGATTGGTTTGAATATGTTTTAATATGCTTTGTAACCCAAAATTCATTTTTAGAAGGATTACCTGTCAGGTCAGCAAAAAATGAACTCTCCTCAAAAGATGATAAGATGAGAACTACCTAAGGATGTGAGGGTGGTGTTCCTTGAGCAGTCCTCTACTCCTATTGGTTCAACCTTTTTTTTTAATTCTAAGTTATAAATAACTAAATAATTAAAATAAATAATAAAAAAAGTCACATAATATTAAAGAAAGGTTACAAATAAAATAAATACGCCTAAAAAATAACTGAAAAAATATAAAGAGTGCAGAAAATTAAAAAAAAAAAAAATACAAATCCACTGCTGGTTTTGTCCGTTGACCCAAATATGCTCATCAAATCCGCTTGTAGATGTAGGTGTCGGTGCTTGTTGTGTAATGAAACCTCTTCTTTCTCTTCCATAATGATTTGTATTGCCGCCACAATGTTTATAACAATTTGGTTTTCCTCAGTCGACGACGAAGATGACGAAGCAAACGAATGAGCATTCGACATTGTGTTGTATTTTTTATAAAAAACTTGAAAAATTGAGTAGAGGTTGAGAATGATTGGTTAAAAAAAAAATAAGATGTGGGTACAGAGGGGTATGGTTTTTATAGTTTAAATTAATTTTTTTAAAGTAATGGCTCTATAGTCGTTGAAGATGGGCCAAAAACAACCCACCACCAGTCAAATCGCTCTGTCCTTTTCGTTTGTTTTTGGACAAAAAAAGACGATGAGGCCTGGCAGGGGCGGTATTGGCCGACCCAAGATGCCAAAGACGAGGCGATGCCGGTCCCCATACCGAATAGTCTTAAAAGGAATTAAACTGATGGAGAGTAATTAATTAGGTAAAGTTATTATTGATGTTAGGTAGTTTGGTGTATACTTGTATAGCCTAATCAAACTCTCAAACTAGCATGATGCATATATATATACACACACACACGTGTTTGCAAAGTTGTTTATATTATTGTTAGGTCAGGTTAGGCTTATTTTACCAAGTCACATTAGGCATTTAAACCAAGTCCGTACCAATAAAAGCCCTAGCTAGTTCGTTTTACAAAGTCAAGTTTTGTTAACTTTGATCATATACTAGTTAGCTAAATCTTTGAGATTTTTGCTAAGACCACCCGTAGTGGCTCTCTAATGGGGCTATTTAACGCCCAATTGGCGCTTGAACACCGCCCCCCTTATGTTAAACGGGCGTTAAGCCTTCATCTGCGAAATATTTCGCACTGCTCCATCCCATCTTTCGTCCAATCATACGTAGCCACGTGTCCTTCTCTCTCTTTAACCACCACTCACTTTTTTATTTTTATTTTTTTTAATTCAAGTCCCTGGTGGGATCCACATGCCACTTGTTAAAAAATGCCTTAGTGAGGGGCTCCAAATTTTACCCCACTACACATGGTCTAAGCCAACTTTTGAAATATATAGTCGATCTAGACAAAATCAATGACTAGCATACCATACACAAGCAAAGACCGTTAGGAATAATCTCATGCCCACTACCAATTCAAACCAAAAGGGCGGGGCAAGCAACGATCATGGGGCACATTGGAATTCGGGAGATTGATTACACTTTTATTTTATTTAATCGTTGACAATATTGTTAAAACAATAAGAAAGAATCTATGAAGGTTACTTAAGCATTTACAAATGGGTAAGTCTCATATCTAAAGTTACAACTCCCACCAACAACCCTTCCACCTTCCCTCCCATCACAACAACTTGGAAGATCATTGATTGCATCATCCAAACAAGTCTTGCAATCACCACTTGAAAGATCCCTAGTGCACTGAACCAACCCATAGAGCTTCTTTGAACCATCAAGGTCTATAACTTCAGTCGCGTACATTTTTGGGTTAGCGTACACTGTGTTCGACAAACCACTTAACAATTTCTTGGTTGCCAGGTTAAATGAAGTTGGATCAGTTACGTTTTTTGTGCTGAACAAATAAAACTTATGCTGATGGTCTATCTGACCAAAGAAGTTACCATCGGAATATTTCAATAGGCATTGGTCATACCATATGATTGCAGCCTTTTTGCTTGGGCAACGTTTGCGAATTTCTGCACTAGCTTCAACAACACAAGATGCACAGTCTTTACTTGACACATCCCCGCGACACAAAGATAGACCAAAGGTTTGAGCTTGGTATCCACTCGCCGAGCTCCTTCCAAAGCCATTTGGAGGGGTTTGTTGGTGCAAGTTATCTAGGAGTTTGTTGAGGCTTTGATCATAAGGACTAGAAGGTGTAAAGTTACCAGAATTTGTGGAACAGAAGTGGTAGAGAGGGTCTGCCCCCATAACCATTTGAACGAAGAGAAATAACAAAAGAACACCTATGTTGAAGGATGACACCATCTTATTGTATGAAGAACGACGAGTATGATTTGTTATAATTAAGTGCGTAATGTTGTAGGGTATTCATGCTCTTTATATAATTTGGAGGTGAGGATGTGATTGGTGAATATCATGACATTGGTCAATTGTAAAAGTTAATTAGACGTTTTCTACTTATGATTTTTTTTTTTTAACCGCAAGTGGTGCAACCGGTGGAGCTTCGGCTAAAACCCTGGGGCAGCCTGTACTGATTACCCATTCCACCTGGATTGGGGATCTCCTCGGGTGGAACTCCCACACGTGGTAAATATGGCTACGACAGGAATCGAACCCTTAACCTCCACATGACCTCCACTCTAGCTCCCCTAATTTTCACCAATTGAGCTAGGCTTCATCGGCACTTACGAAGCTTTCATAAGTGTGATCTTATGAAAGTGTAACACATTGCTAATTCTCCTCAAAACCCTGTAACATATCGGTTTGTATATTTTAATGTGCTTTTTGACCCAAAATTCATTAAAAAAAAACATTACCATCCTACGTTAATTCATTGAAAAGTTCATATTAAGACGAATTAAACTGCCAGAGTAATTAATTAGGTAAATTATTATGCATGTTTGGTAGTTTGGTGTATACTTGTATGGCCTAATCAAACTCTCAAACTAGCATGATGTATAGTTTTATATAAATACGTGTTTTCAAAGTTGTCTATATTATTGTTAGGTCAGGTTAGGCTTATTTGACCAAGCCACACTGGGCGTTTAAACCAAGTCTGTACCAATAAAAGCCCTAGCTAGTTCGTTTTACCAAGTCAGCTTTTGTTCACTTTGATCATATACTAGTTAGCTAAAGCTTTTAGATTTTTGCTAAGCCAACTTTTGAAATATATAGTCGATCTAGACAAAATCAATGACTAGCATACACTACAAGATATCTGCTCTGATACGACCACTCTATCTCGACGACAACAAGTCGTTGTCGTCGGAATAGGTTATCTAGAATTTTTTTTTACCTATCTCGACGACATGTCGTCGGGAAAACTGTTAGGCATGAGAAATTTTTTTATCTATCCAGGTATGTTTTTATTATATAGGAAGTAACATTGTAATTTATGGAACAATGTAATCTCGTTTGTAACTTTTCAATCTCCTTGTAATCTTATTACAATTTAATTCTCCTTGTAATCCTGTTAAAATTTAATTCTTGTTGTAGTTATAGAAAATAAAGTAGATTTTTTAGTTATCATTTTTTTTTAAAAGTGAATTTGCTTGTTACAAATAAAGTAAGTTGTCACATGTATAAGTTGGCTTAGAAAAATATTAAATTTGTAACTTTTGTATTAAAGTAGGTTTTTCATTTTATCAATTTATATATTTAACATATCATGTTACATAAAATAAAATTCGTTGTTATCTATGTAACTTAGATGTTATAGAGAAAAAGGACAACTAGCGTTACATGTTAAAGATATTGTAGGTATTAAAAAGTATGAGAAAAAAGTAAAAAAAATAATAAAAAAACAGGTAATGTGTAAAGAGAGAGAGTGATTTTTTTGTTTTACATATTTACCTTTTATGTACTTTTTATTATTATTTTAAACCTTAAATAAAATTTGAAAAGTTGGATTAATTAAAGACCATTGATTATGTACCATGGATGGATGAGATGAAGTTTTTTATAGTTTCTTTAACTGGAGAGGG